>CM042901.1:23226928-32776928 GCA_023653625.1 Triadica sebifera
ATGTGATGAACGTAAAACTAGTGTCACATAAAATGATCATCATGTTAATATATCTCAAATCACGTGTTATTACCAAATTTTAGTCCTAATTTATTAATTTAAATCTTATATTTTTCTTAGCCGAATTACAACTTTAAGTAGACTAAGTCATAATACAGTGCATGTAGACTACCTATGGTTGTGAAATAAATTACAACTGCTAATAAAAAAATTTCTTGTCAAGTTCGTAACCGCCCTTCACACTATATTTTGATTTTTTATTGGAAGCAATACCAATATATCTATAGCCCTTATGAAGATTTCATAATAAGCTAAATTCGTAACATTGGACTTATTGATGAATTCTCAACATAAAATGAAACTTCATTTTGTGCTTTCAGAACTCCAAATTATTCATTACATTTTATTTGACCAATCTGTTTCTGCATTCTTGAATGGGTGCAATATATGAACTGCACATATCTCTTCGATTAACATAGTTCAAGGCTGCTAGTAGGCAACATCTTATTCCTACATATTCCTTGTGTGAAATTTGCATAGATCTAGATGCATGAACAAGTGAACACCATGTAGAAATTTGCCAAATGGGCAAGGTCAGATCCATCTCTGAATTTCTCAATCAATTTTCAAAATCTGGCTTCTTTGTTTCTTACTTGCAAAATTTACTTCTTGAGTGAACATTTTATAGAGCTCTTTGATAGCTAAAATGGAGTCCTTGTGATATTGTTGAAGTTTTTATCGCATGGCTATACATCTGTAGGTGCAGCTGATACCTTATAATCCCAATGTCTTTGATGAGTCTATTTTATGGACGGAAAGCAAGGATTTAGGTGAGGGTTACAGAGCTGTAAGGATGGTTAACAATATACCTGAATGTGGATGCATTCCACGGTGATAAGAAATCCGGTGGTGTCTGTGATAGGACTGCTATTGTGCTCTGACATTGGAACAAAGGAGATACCAGCGATGGAGGATCACTCCACATTGTAAGTTTCTAAATCGAAAAAATAAAAAGAATAAAATTTCTCAGTTTACATAATTTCCGTTCTCGAAGTTGTTATTTATTAATAGCTGCAGAAGCATATAATCTGAAACTGCTAGCCTAACAATTAAAAAACTGTAGTTGAAATTCTCAGTTCAAGTAATTGTTAAACATTCGAATTATTTTTAAAATTCACTGACATGAGCACCAGAACCCACATGACCTTGAGCTTCTATAGACTTGCAATTTCGCTATTTACTCTCTTTCCTTCAATGGAAAAAATGCAGGAATAAGTATGCTGGTGTTGCAATATATACAGCTATATTGCATCTGCTAAATTATTACTCAGGAGGAATGCTATTTTTCTTGAGAGTGGTGTGTTTTTATATATTGCTCAGTATGAAAATTGATGTGTGGCTAAGACTCTATTTCTGCTACTTTGATGATGCATACTCTTAACTTGATGTCTATCATATGTAATTAAGCTATAGTAAGAACAAGCTGCAGAATGCGATGAACTGCATATTTCAAATATTATTGTGGTTTAGCATATGGTTTCTTCATGGCAAGAAGTTTCCATGAAAATAAGATTTTTCTAAACATAATTTAAGGCAAAATATCTGAACTGCCATGCAGATAATAGCTTCACTAGTTATGTAATTGAGCTAGTATCTTATTGCTTTGATTACCCACATCAACATTCAGTTTTACCCACTTGATAGGAGAAAGCCATACATTTACTTGATTGAACATCTTTCCCAGGCTCAGGACCAAGTTGCTCACTGTTTATCATAGCAGACTCCACCTACCTTGTATTCCGAAGAGACTAACCTTGCACCATTTGCATGCAATCCAACATCTAGAGTTTTCTCATCAGATTCATCTCCAGACCTACCAGATAGAGCTAGTGAACTAGCAAACTAGAAAATATAATATTAAATATTCTCTTGGTTTGTCACTCTCACTAGCTTAGCATATTTTTATAAGCGAGATAAGGCGTGAGGCTTGCCATTATTGACCTATTGTTAGCAAAATCTCACATCTGTTATGAAATACGAATCTCACACTTTCTTTTTTGTTATAGATTCACAGCTCAAATTTTCAGACAATACTAAGTTCATCTTTCATTTTAATTAAGAGATTCATATGTAAAAAAATATATAGTTTGTGGTTTAGTCACAAAAGTAGATCGATTATCATTCTATTAACTTTGGTTTCACTTCAAGCTATTTATTTATGTCTTGCCATTTAAAAATATTACAACCCCATTTCAAGACTATATGGATGGGAACCACAACCTAAAATTGTAGATATAATTCACTTATTGTGAGATGAGGGATTGAATGTTAATCAAGGTACTGGATTGAATTTGAATTTTGATTTTCTAAGAGATGCTGGTAGTGCACCAAGTCAACCTATGCGTAAATGTAATGCACCTTCCTCAATTAGTAGCCATGAGCCTCAGGTACTCTTTTGTAATCACTTTTCATTTTAGTTGATGTTATTAAGGCATAAGCTGCAAAAAATATTTTCACTAATTCTCTTTTCATAATTACATGAACATTGACTACAAATTTTGATGCTTCAAGAATTTGGTATTGTGATGGAACATTGACTACAAAATTAAATAGTTTTATAATTACTATTTTAAAACTTGGTAGCTTTTGACGAATTATTGACTCTATTTTTATATATCTCAATACCTCTAAAAATTAGCTTCTTAACTTTAGACCTGAATTTGAGTTATATTTATTATATAAAACTCTTTATCATGTTGAATATTTATATAATTTTGATGCTAATTTAATTATAAATAATTCTTTCTTTTTTGACATGTCTAATATTGTTATAATTTGATTGAGATTAAATTACTAAAATTATTTGATAAATTATGATATAAATTTTGTAAAATGCTGCAAAAACATTAATAACTATTGGAATAAGTGATTTGTAAGTGTTGCAATCCATACTATAAAAGTGTTGAAATAAACCATTTTAAATTATTGCAATACATGATATAAAATGTTGTAATATATATTGTTGGCCGTTACAATAAATTTAAAGCAATAGATGCCAAAAAGTGTTGCACTACATTTGTCATAAAATTGATGCAAATGAAAAAAAGCGTTGCATTATAACATCCTCTTATCCCACTTTAGTTCAGCAAGGTAAGTGAGAATTATCCGACTAACTGTTTTATAAGATTAGCTAAATGAAGTATAATTTTTTTTTGCAAAAATATTACAAACACTAAATAAATTTATTACCAACACTGATATTCAAAATTTTATTTATTTATAAAATATATTAATTTACATTCAAATTATGTCCATTACATTAATGGTACACATCTTTAATACACACTAGATGAAATACAACTATAATTTAATTTATAAAGTTTTTGATAAAATATACCAAAAATAAGTCCAAAGTTTTTAGTTGCTTTCGTCTGGGTACCTTTCTTCTTCTTCTAACAATTTATTATCTACAGCTACCCTTAAAAACTTGCACGAGAGAAAACCACCCGTGTTAAACTATTAGTTTAGTGGTGCTTTAAAGATAAAAATCTTATATACATATATTTTCTTATGTGTCATTTATTAATTTCACAAATAAGACATAAAATAAAAGAATTATATGAAATCAAATAAATTTCATCAAACATTTACTATTTAACAATTTTAATTTAACATAACATTATCGAAATGACATACTTTTATATTAGTGTTATTTTTCATTTTTCTTGTACCCATAACACCTATAACCGAACTAACAAATAGAAATAATGGAGTTGTCATTACCGACTTTCATAATATTGCACCGAGCACTTTTATAATAGTATTATTACCGATTTTTGTAATATTACCATTACCAGTTTAATAATTTTGAGTCGAGTGCATTTATAAATTTGTCATAACCGACTTTTATATTTGACACCGAGTGCTTTAAATCCCCTGATTGATATATCAAACTATTCTCTATTTTAATTCTAGATTAGATGTCTTAGAGCTTAACTATTTTTATATTTATTGACAATATTTTCAAAAATGATATTTGTACTAAATTTTCACATATATGTTTATTTATTTTTTTGTTCTTTGTTTCCATTATTATTGCATTATAATCTTACACATAAATAATTTATTAAATATACATAATTACAATTAAAGTCAAAATTCATATTAATTACTATGTATACTCATCATACAACATGCAAAAGCCCAATATTTCAAGTTTTTATATATGGCAGATTTCGGTTTTGATTTTGGGCCTCATTTTTAGCTAATTTATAATTCAAATTTGAATTTATGGTCCTTTTACTGAAGAGTGTTCCGTTAATTTTACCCATTTTTATCTATGGCAGTTTTTATCTATTGTCTCATCTTTCATATGCATTAAAAATTACTCATATTCAAGTTTTCTATCAAAAGTTATGACCCTTTTACTGAAAGATGTTCCATTAATTTTACCCAATATTTTCTAGGTACTTACAGGTCCGAAATTTTGTGTCCAAATTTTAACCAATTTGCAATTAGAATTTGAACTTAGGTTCTAAATGAAAGTTGGATTGAAGCAAAAATGGTAGCTTTTGGAGGGAGTGATGGATGGCACAAAGAGTGAAAAGAGGAAAAAGATGAGTTAGATTTTTTTGGTGGAAGAACGTAGAAATTAGTCATTTTTTTACTTTTATACTCAAATTAAGGAGTGAGTCCTATTAATTAAAATTAATCCTAATTTTCATTGGTTCATTAACTTAATTAATTTTGATTAACTTTTAAACTTTCAGAAAGTCCTTATTTTCCACCAATTCCCTCATTTTCACACTTTTTTCCTCAACAATTATGTTAATACCAATTTTTTCCATAGAAATTTGTTATTTTTTCCCCAGTTTTAGCGCTAATCTTTTTAATTCATAAGTAATAGTACCCTTAATTATTTTTCCTTATTATTAGTCATTTTTGATGGGTTCACATTTAGACTCCGATTTAACTAGCGCACTCCACTATTGTCACGCGAAAATCAGGGCCTAAATCACTATATATTACATGCATATTCTTAAGGTACAATGTAACACCCCTTACTTATCCGTATACACTACCGTACGCAGTCAGATAAAAAATTTTATGTGATATTTATTTAAAATAATACATTATTAAAACTTATATATATAGGCGTTAAACGCCAAGTTATAAAATTATTAAGTAGGCACCGAGTATACTGCCGAAGAGCAAAAATCCTGTATCCAGTATTTAGTTTCGATCTAAAATGTCGTGAGCTATTAAATAAATAGAAAAAAATTGTAAATTATTAAATTGATATTTTAAATAGTATGTCTTGTATTGTTAAAAAATTTCAAGCATGCTTAATGAAGAAAATGTTATAAGTGATGAATTGTATATTTTTGCATGACGTAAATAATTTTGATATTATTTGAATGTTTTGGCATGCTTAGTAAATTAATTGTAGTTTTTAAAATTTTACTTTATAAATATTTATATAATAATTGGATAGTTGTCAAATGTATCACTAAGCTAGTAGCTTAGCGCGTGTGTTTCACGCGCAGATAAATAGATGTAGCTGTTGCGTTAGGGCAACCGAAGCAAAAGGGAACTCCAAGATCAAATTGTAGCAGTTTATTTTCTTTTTGTATGTTTTTGAAATTGTATTGTAAAAATTAAATTTTAAGAATTTTTTTGATGTAAATTTGTAGCATGTAGGATTTATAAGTGAATTTTGTAATTTATATATTTGGTATTATTTGTAAATGTATTTCTAAATATTATGGCTTAATGAATGAGTTCTTTTAACTCAAAATATTTCTATCACTATTGTTCATATTTAAATGATAAAAAGAGAAAATAAATATAGAAATAAATATTCCCCTAATAATAAACTTGAAAATTGAAAAAAAAATTATATAATAATTTGAGAATTGGTTTTTATAAAAAAAGAGCATAGTAGCACTTCCATATATTACTAACGACTAGTAGGGTAAGGGAGTGCTACAGGGGAGATGCAGTCCAGACCTGTGGTCATTGTGGTAGATCTCATCAAGTAGAGTGTAGATATTTGACTGGTGCTTATTTCAAGTGTGGTTCAAAGGATCATCAAGTCAGGGATTGTCTAGTGGCTCCAGCTTCTACGGCTACATCACGAGCACCAGGTATTGGACCTTTACCATCCAGAGGCCGAGGTAGGGGAGCAGCCCTTAATCCATAAGCATCTAGACCTTCTGCACAACCACCCTAAGGTCAGGGATGAGCTATAGGCTATACTTATATAGTAAGAGCCAAAGAAGAGGAGGATGCTCCCGATGTGATATTAGGTAAATTTATGCTTATGACTGATTCTGTTTATGCACTAGTTGATCCTGGTTCCATACCTCCTTCATAAATACTAATGTTGCATGTGGAAAAGGGTTAAGAGATTCACAATTAGACCAAGACATCCTAGTGAGCAATCCTTTAGAAAATAGTATTGTTGTGAACATGGTGTATAGGAATTGTCCCATTAATGCGCAAGGTTATGAATTTCTAACTAACCTAATTGAACTCTCATTCCGCAAGTTTGATGTGATATTGGAGATGGATTGGTTATCCACCCACCAAGTGATATTAGATTGTAAATGAAAGAGAGTCACACTTAAACTCTCCAATGACCAATAAATTACTATTATGAGTGAAAGAATAAACTTTTTTTTTTATCTAATGTGCTTTCAGTTACAGCTGCCAAGAGACTCATAAGAAAGGGGTGCATTGTTTACTTGTGTTATGTAGTGAAAGCTAAAAAGAAAGATCGTAAGATTTTAGATGTGCCTACAGTGACAGATTTTTCAGAAGTCTTTCCTGATGAACTATTAGGCTTCCCACCTGACAGGGAAGTTAAATTCACTATTGATGTAGCTCCAGGCATGACATCTATTTTTATTGCATCCTACAAGATGGTGCCCATAGAACTCAAAGAATTGAAGATTCAGCTGCAGGAATTGCTAGATAAAGGCTTTATTATACTCAGTATTTTGCCATAGGGAGCACCAGTACTCTTTGTAAAGAAGAAGGATGGGTCCCTCAGATTATGTATTGATTACAGACAGCTGAATAAAGTGACAATCAAGAACAAGTACGCCCTTCCACTTATTGAAGACTTATTTGTTCAATTGAAGGGAACAAGTGTGTTATCAAAGATTGACCTAAGATAGGGCTAACATTAGTTTAAAGTAAAGGAAACAAATGTATCCAAGACTACTTTTTGCACAAGATATGACCACTATGAGTTTTTAGTCATGCCATTTGGGCTTACAAATGCCCCAACAACTTTCGTGGATCTAATGAATAAGATCTTTCATCCTTATCTAGACCAGTTTGTGGTGGTATTTATTGATGATATTCTAGTGTATTTGAAGACGCTAGAAGAACATGACAAGCACCTACGAGTTATCTTATAGATATTGAGAGAGAAGCAATTGTATGCAAAGTTCAGCAAGTGTGACTTTTGGTTGAATGAAGTATCCTTCTTGGATCACATAGTTTCAGCTGAAGGGATAAAGGATGACTAAAAAAGATTGAAGCAATATTATAGTGGAGAATACCTAAGACTGTTATAGAAGTTAAAAGTTTTTTAGGTTTGGCTGGGTATTATAGGAGATTTGTAAAAGGTCTTTCCACCATAGCAGCGCCGCTCACTCGACTGTTATAGAAGCATATTAAGTTTGAGTGGATGGATAAATATCAAGGAAGCTTTAATAAGCTTAAAAACATGTTAATAGAAGCCCCGATATTAACTCAACTAGAATTTGGCAAAGATTTTGTGATTTACAGTGATGCCTTTAGGAATGGGTTAGGCTGTGTATTGATGCAGAAAGGTAAAGTGATTACACTTCCCAACAACTCAAGGCTCATGAGAAGAACTACCCTACTCAAGATCTTGAGGTTACAACAATTGTATTCACTTTGAAGATTTGGAGATATTACCTCTATGGTGAGAAATGTTACATTTACATAGATCATAAAAGTTTGAAATATTTGCTCACACAAAAGGAACTTAATTTGAGATAGAGGCATTGGCTTGAATTGATAAAAGACTATGATTTCTTAATAGACTATCATCCAGGAAAGGCGAATGTAGTAGCTGATACACTTAGTAGAAAATTTACGGCAGCCCTTCGAGTAGTAAATATCAGATTGGATATGGCACAAGATGGACCGATAATAACGGAAATGCAAGTAAAACTAGACTTTCTTTAGCAAGTGAAAGTGACACAAAAGTTAGATGAACACTTGATTGCCATAGTGAACCGAGTAAAAGAGGGCAATGAGGGTGATTAGTCTTTAGGTGAAAATAACAACATTTATTTCAACCAGAGGTTATGTGTACCTGATCAAGATGAATTGAAGAAGAATATTCTCATAGAAGCTCATCATGACAGCTACGCGATGCATCCTGGTAGTAACAAGATGTATCAAAACTTGAAGGTACATTATTGGTGGCTAGGAATGAAACGTGATATGATAGAATTCGTGAGCAAATGCTTGATATGCCAGCAAGTGAAAGCTAAACACCAAGTTCCATCGGGTTTACTTCAGCCTATCGCGATACTATAGTAGAAATGAGATCGAGTAACCATGAATTTTGGGATTGCACTGCCTTTGACTGGAAGAAGCATGATGCTATCGGGGTAGTCCTTGATAGACTCACTAAATCGGCCCATTTTATACTAGTATGGATGGACTATCCACTGACCAGGTTAGCATAAATCTACATTAATGAGATAGTGAGACTCCATAGAGTACCATCCTCTATTATTTCAGACGAGGATCCAAGATTTACTTTTCGGTTCTGGAAGAAGTTGTTGGAAGCATTGGGGACAAAACTTCATTTTAGTACGACTTTTCATCCCCAAACTAATGTGTAGTTGGAGCGTGTAATTCAAATACTTGAGGATATGTTGAGAAGTTATGTCATTGAGTTTGAAAGCAGTTGGAAAAAGTATTTACCTTTGGCTGAGTTTGCTTACAACAACAGCTATCAGTTCAGCATTAAAATGGCACCATGTGAAGCACTTTATGGGAGAAAATGTAGGACTCCTTTATGTTGGACAGAATTAAGTGAGAAGAAACTAATGAGGAGCGATTTAGTTTACGAAACTGAAGAGAAGATACGGGTGATCAAAAATATATTGAAAGAAGCCATGGATCAACAAAAATCACATGTAGATTTGAGAAGAAAAACATAGAGTTCCACGTCGGAGATCAAATTTTTTTGAAGGTATCAACCTGGAAGAAGATTATGAGGTTTGACAAGAAGGGCAAATTAAGTCCAAGATTTATAGGCCCTTATGAGATTATACAGCGAGTGGGACCCGTAGCCTATCGATTGAAGTTTCCTCAAGAGTTGGAAAGGATTCATGATGTGTTCTATGTATCAATGCTATGGAGGTGTAGGTTGGACCCTAGCCATATGATCAAGCAAGAAGAAATTCGAATACAGGCTGATTTGACTTATGAAAATAAACCACTAAAGATCCTAGCTAGAGAGGTTAGACAGCTCAAGAACAAGCAAATCCCACTAGTAAAGGTCTTATGGAATCATCACAATGTGAAAGAAGTCATGTTGGAAACATAAGCAACAATGAGACAACAATATCCATGACTGTTCAATACAGGTAAAATTTGGAGGACAAAATTTTTATTGGTAGGGGAGAATTGTAATGGCCCAAACACCGGGTTAGTCTTAAATTGTGGTTTCCAAAATTGATCAGCATACCCAGACTCAAAAATATATCAATGGGTGAAAAATATTTTTATTCGATCATTGAAAAATATAGATTATGACTAGTTCGGGGGTAAAATTTGAAGTGAAAATGAGGTCAAATAAGTCGTCAAAAGTCAAAAATAAGGAAAAAATGGGACCCGATCTAATTAATAAATTGGTTTGACCGTACTTTGAATGGGCTATTAAATATAGTAAACGATTTCTAAAATTTTATTTTAAGACATGGATAGATTCTAAATAATATTTAAAATTATTTGATAATGAAAAAAGAATTTTACGGCAGCATCGAAATTTGATTATCAATCCAGTTTGGGTGAGCCAGACAACAAACAGACTCCGATTAAGTTAAAAAATTATATATATATATATATATATATATGAATTATGGATTCAAAGTTGGCTGAAATTGAGCTTGGGAAGTGAGAGAAATAATTTAGAGTGCTTAATTGGACTTAAATGGGATGAACTTTGTTTAGGCCCAAGCCCACCTATTTTAAGCCACTATATAAGGGTCAAAAAATCAGAATTTTGTAGAGAGAATTTTGCAACTCTTCCTCTCATCCTCTCTATTGGCCGAACCACCCTCATCCATATTCTCCACCAAATTTCTTTGTTATTAGTTAGTGGAAGTCTCTAATCTTTATTTGAAGGGCTAGAGTGGATGAAAATCAAAGAAGACAAGTTATGATACAAATTTGAGGTAAGAGAATTTGAGAGTTTTAAATTTGTTTAAGGGTTCAAATAGAGAGTTTAAGGTATGTTGGTAATATTTATGAAGTTAAATTGAGTTATGGAAGCAAAATAATTGTGGATTAATGGTGTATATGTTTCGGCTATGGTAGGTATTCAAGGAAGTGAAGGTGCTTCAAAGGAAAAAGCTAAGGAAAATGAAGCCTAGAAAGGCTAAAGAAAGGAACTAAGGTTAGTGGTTACAAAATATACTTATTTCCATTGTTTATGCTTGAATTAGGGTTATGGAATTTACAAAATTTGTGTGTTTTGTGTGTAAATGGTAATGGAAGCTTTAAATATGATTAAGGGAATATAAAAGCGGATTAGAATGGTTAAATTTAATAAGAAAAAAATATTTAGTGGAACTTTAAAAAAATGGTCATATTATGTAAAAATACAAATTAAGGTATAACTATGTTTTAGTGTAATATTATGGTACATATGTATTAATGGAAATATAAATTAGTGAAATGAATTATTAAAAGGTGAAAGAAAAAATTTAATGATGAAAAAGAGTTGTAGGCCAAAACATGGAGATGAAGAAATTAATATTTTTCTTGCTAATTAAATGAAAACTAAACCATAAATTGCAAGAAGATATGACATTTAGTGTATATGATTGGATTGAGAATTTTTAGAATATATAGAATATTTTTCTAGTTAGTAATTTCCATATGTATGAAATGGAACATAATGAATAAAGTGTGTCTAATGGTATTTGATGGTCTAATTGAAAATAATGGTGAATACTTTATATATTATAATGAAAAATGTGGAAAAAGAGTGGAGTAGAAGAGGATTTGGTTATGGATGAATAAAATTTTGGGTAATTAATAATGTGGAATAAATGGAAATTATGAATTTAATGGGAATTGAATCAAAAGAATAAGTTCATTGCCCATAATTGTTTTCTGATAGTTAAATATAGTCAATGATATAATTGGCTAACCATAGGGATATCATTGCTGCAATGTGGGTCATGGCGACTTGTTTAAGAAGGCCAATGACAATCTATTTCAGTGATAGTGATTCATTAATTAGTGTATAGTGTGGTGCTTAGGTGGTCCTTCGGGGTCACTCTTCAGTGTAGTGGACTTGTGGGTCCACATCCCATGTATCCGGTCCGAAGATTTTATATCAGATTGGAACTATAGGCAAATATGATAAAAATGATATTAGTAATAAAAATGACAAATTATGATAAAAATGATAAAAGTAATAAATATGATAAAAATGACAAATATGATAAAAATGATAAAAGTAATACAAATGATAAAAATAATAAAAGTGATAAATATGATAAAAATGGTATAATAATAAGAATAATAAAAGTGATAAATATGACAAAAATAGTAAAATAGAATATAAGGGGAAAAAGAAGAGTTAATTAAAGAAGTAGAATGAAAAAGGACTATATTGAAAAAAAACAAAAATTCAGGAGTAAATTGAAAAAAAAAATTATAAGATTAATTAGGTAAAATTGTTAATTTGATAAAGGTATTAAATAGTGAATTAATGGTAAATAATAATAAAATATTGATTAAAAGGATAAAGAGTAAAATAAAAATACTGTAGTGAATATAATATTGCATGAATGTATGAAAATTTTAGATCAATGGAAATCCTTAGATTGGTAATCCCACTGGATATTTTTAATGTTCAACACGTAGTTATCTGACTGCGTGTAGGTAATAGCTCAAAAGGTACAGGAGCAAGCATACCACTTTTTTTTGAAGCAGTTGAAAGGATAAAATAAATGTGGTATATTATATGTTGAGTTTTGTTAAAAGGAGAATATTTTAAATTATATTTGAATTGTTGTGTCCAATATGAGTTGTGAATTGTTTGTAGTGCAGGTCGGATAGTTAGATTTATAGACATTATATTGTCAAAACTTTTGGAAAATAAAAATAATTAATAAAGTAGTAATGATTTTGGGTCAGTAAGTAAAAAAAAATTCACACATATCGGTTATAATCAATTTTAGAAGATACCAACAATTTTGGTAATCATATCAGAATATGTAAAGTACATACAAAAGGATCGTAATAAGGGTGTCACACTTCATCCAACCCATATATTAAGAGACTATAAATATACTTCTAGGAAAATAATGGGTACCATCAAACGACAAAAATCTCAGGGTCCTAAATAACTATAGGATCAGGATTAAAGTTAATCACATAACCTTAAATAATATCATATGATCCAAGATAACTACAGGACTAGCCGCGATCCAAGATTAACACAGAATCGGTAAAATAAATATTATGTGTGGTCCAAGATAATCACATGACTTATATAATACCTCTAATGTCCAATATAGTCATAAACAATGGAGTTTTTACCCTATTGGCATGCCAATAATTCCTTAACTTACTGTCTCACCAAATTTTTTATAAGTATAATCATTATCAATTTCTCATAAAATTATTTAATAGCATAAAAATTTACCACATAAAGAAAATTAAATTTATTTCATTAAAACTCCATATTAACGTATTTATTTCATACCAATACAATTTCCTTACCAGAATATTTTATTTTTATCATAAAATATATTTCCAATAACTTTCCAAATATTTAATATTTTTCATAAATGTTATATGTAATTATTTTCTAAAATGTAAATTCATTTAGTGCCAAAAAGCATATAAAAATCAATTTAAATCTCAATTGACCTATATTATAAATTAATACACAAATCATTATTATAGTCTGCCGAAAGCTACTGGCTCATTCCCTTTATTTAGTCTCGATGCCTGTCCTGACGGTGCATATAAATAATTATTAAATTCCTAATTGGTTACCAAACCACTAAAAATTATCAAATTCTAATAGAAATTAAACTATCCATTTAATTTTTCTGACTCTCACGTTATTTGATATTTTTCTATCGGTGTATATATATATATATATATGTTACTACGCACTACAAATGGAAAATTTCTACATACCTCAAATATTCCAAATTAATTAAATTTTTTCTCCACAATATATTTTTTTTATTTTCCAATTTTTCATACACCAAATTTCCAATTTCTACTAAAATAATTTTCCTAAAAATTTCTTTCAATTCTTTTATTAAATCCAAAATTATCCTCTCATCATCAACTTCACCACAACTTAAAAATCATCAAAATCAAGTTAATATTTCATAAATCCCTTTTCCATCATTTTTTCCATAACCCAATTAATTTCTCAAAAATCCAATAAATTCATTTCTTCTTAATTTCTACCACTATTACTCTTCTAATCCTCCAATTAACTCATTTCTTAATTTTATTCCATCAATTTTGCCATTTTCTAGCAAAATTATCAAGGAAGCAAGCTCAATAACATGTTGTTGATAGCAACAACCCTCCTTATACTAAGGCTAAGAATCAACCTAGTGTAGCAAGCATTTAGCGTTTGGTGCTACCCCAAATCCTTCACAGCATGCCATTGGATAGGCCAATCAGGGTCAAAATCCTTTCATACAGTAGGTGGTCAATTTGTTGGATTAGTTATCATAGGCCATGAGACTTGTAGCTCCATCGCCTCTACCATTGAAGCCAAGGATGCAGATAGATAGGCTCTAGAAGTATGAGACCACGAATTTTCTTAGTAGGGATGAGGACGACCCTACTGCTGCCACATCTTGGCTTAAGAAGATTGAGAAGTATTTAAGGAGCTATAGTGTGTCGAGGAGTTTTCTTTAATAAATACAACCAAATATGTTGTCTCTCCTATAGGAACATGCTTATGAATGGTGGAAATCAATCATACAGAAGCCATATACTCCCCAGCCTTTGACTTGGCAATATTTTATTATTTAATTCAAGAAGCAACATGCGCCCAAAGTTTATATTGATGAAAAGAGGAGAGATTTTTTGAATTTAAGACAGAGAAATATGACAATCTCCAAGTAGGAGAGTGAGTTCACTCAGTTGAGTAGGTATGTAACTAGTCTCATTACGAACGAGGTAAATAAGTGTCGTCGTTTTAAGGATGAATTGAATGATGACATTGGGTACCAAGTTTCCTCACATCAGTATGAAGATTTTTTAAAGCTTGTTTCCTCCGTAACTAGTGTGGTGAAAAGAAGGAAGATAAGGATAAAGGAACCTTTCAGGAAGCCATAAGCTAGTGTGGTTCTCACCACAAGTAACAAGGGTCAATTTCTCTTAAGACAATCACAGAGCAGGGGACAAAGATAAGGACAAAGCCATTTTTAGTTAGGTTCCACTAGGTGGGGATAGCCTTCGAGGGCCACATCTACCACCTCTAGCATTTATACACATATTACTAAGGAAAGTGCCCCTCTAAATGAGATATGCCATAAAAACCACAGAGGAGAGTGTCTGCTGGCCACAATGGCTTATTTTCATATTTGGGGCCTAAGAGCACTTGAGGAGAGATTGTCTATTATTGATGAGTGTTGCACCTATACAGATAATAGGATCAATTCCAATTCAAATGAGGAATCAGATAAAAAGAGGTCGAGTGGGACCTAGCCAGGCTACTTTAGAGACAATCAACAGGTAAAGACCTAGCAAACAACAAGTTAGGGCATATGCTATGAGTGTAATGAAGTTGGAACCTATAAGTAATATGTAATAAAAGTATATTAAGAGTATATAAGTGATTAAGGTTTTGGAACATAAAAATGTGATTTTTTCCAGTGTACACCTATAAATGTATCATCATGCCTAGAACATTGTGAAATAAGGTTTTCTAATGCTAAGCAGATTTACAACTATGAATGAATATTCATGCCCATGAAGCCCTGCAATATAAAATGAAAAGTTTCATTTTTGTTAGACTTTCATGATTTCACTACAAAAAATCCTAGCAACTAGATTCTAGTAATACTAAAAACTATTTTCCACAAACTTTCTTTAATTTTTAGCATCAATAACACAAAATTAACCCTAATAATAAGATTAAATTAATAGAATCAAGGATTTAGCTTTTTCATTGAGGGCCGAAGTGGGGAGAAGGGAAAGAACAATTTTTGAACCTTAACCTAATATGATTTTTACTAAACAAAGGTAAGAATCACATTTTTCTTTGTTCTTTCATTGGTTTAATTCGGCTTAATGTGGAGATTAGAGATTAAAAACCCTTAATGGATGATTATATTAGGGTTTGCTTTGAGAATAACATATAAAGGGTTAATAGTCGCTTAAATAATAAATTTCAATTTTGATTACAAGTTAGGTGTCATATCCGTTAATTTAGACTAAAGTCACGCGAGTTGTTAAATCGATTTGTCGGTTTGACCGAAGTCTAAATTTGGACTTTTATCGAAAAATAATAAAAATAATGGCAATTAAGTATGAAAAATATCTAATAAAGTGTTCCAAATATTTTAAGATGTTAAACTTCGGTAAAGGACTAAATTGTAAATTTTGAAAAGTTTAGGGGTCAATTTATAATTTACCGAAAATTGGAGGATTTAAATGGGATAATCATAAATTAAATACATGATTGGAACATTAAACACATGGGAAGGGCTGGCCACACCAATTGGCATACATTAAGTGGACAATTAACATACACCAAAGGAGATGAATGCATTAATGAAGACTTCTAGAATTTGGCTTAGGTGTCCCATAACTATGTAGCTTGTCTTTATTCTCTTAATTGTTCCTTCATCTCCTCATATCTAGAATTTTCTATCTTTCAATTGCCTCCTACGTTTCTTGAAGCCCAATACACCAAGTGGCAAAGTTTAATAAGTTAATGAAGATACATGCATATAGCATTAATTAAAGTTTCTAAAATGTGAGCTTAGGTGTCCCCATCCTTAATTGGTTTTTGTCATTTTCTCATCAATTGCTCATTCGTCCTCTCTTATCCCTTTGTATCTAGAAATTCCTATCAATTATTTGTCTTCCACGTTGCTTCTTGAATCACCATACGTCAAAGTAAGATGAACACATTAATTGAACAATAATGAAAGCTTCTAGATGAAGCTTAGGTGTCCCCCATTTTAATGAATTTTGTCATTTTGTTATTGATTGTTTCTTCCTCTTCCTTATCCATTTTTCATTGAGAAAAATTAGGTTCTCCACACCAGCCCATGTTTTTCCCTTGGACAACCATAACCAAACCTAGTTCTAAGAAGAGAAAGTGAGAAAAAGAGAGAGAAAGGCATGTGAAATTCCATTTTCATGCTTAAGAAAGGTTAAAAGAGTAAGAAGAAAGAGAGAGATTAGGTTTATAAAGTTTTAATAATCTATTTATGAACTTTAGGAACTCAAAGTGACAAGGATTTGGCTCAAAGGAGCAAAGGGAAGGAGAAAGAGAAGTAAAGAGAAAAAAAAGGTTTGTGCATAACCTAAGACAATAGCCTATTTTATTTTTTTTATTTGCATGATTTAATTATTTGGCATGTTTATGATTCTGAATTGATATTATTTTGTGATGAAAATCTTGGGGATGCATGTTTGCTAGACTTAGGATTTAATTTGGTAAAAATTGAATGTGATTATCTTGTATGTTTCTTATTGAAAATTGATGAGCAGTGTTCACTTAAAATGTTATAACTTAATTTCTAGAACTCAGTTTTGCATGTTGCTTGTTGGGTTTGAAAGATAATACATAGGGATATAATTTTTATTTAGACCACAAAACCTGAATATGTTTGTAATTATCCAGAACAATTCATAAAATTCGGATATATAATCTGTCTATAAATTATGGGCAGAATTGTTAGTAATGAGCAGTAAGTACTTAAACTATTACAAATTGAGTTATGGAGCTTGAATTTGTGTGTTCTTTATTCTATTTGAAATATAAGACATAGGGCTACAATTTTTATTTAGACCATAATATCTGAATATGTTTGTAATTGTCCAGAAAAATTCATAAAGTTTAGACTTAGAATCTGTCCAGAAAATTCTGGGCAGAATTATTAGTGACCAGTTAGTGTTAATGTTATAATATATTTTGATACAGAACTCCACATTAATTGATTCAAGTTTCATATTAAAGCTAAGATCCATATCTAAAATTTGTATGGAGATCATGTAACTAAATTTAGAACGTAACAGGACCAAAATTAAGGTCCAAAACAGAGAACAAAATCTGCCAGTGACAGGGCAGCATGTGAATTGAGGAATGAAGTGAGTAAAATGATGAGAATTTTGTTATATTATGTAAATGTTATTTTAATTGAGTGATTATGTGATTATTTTGAGATATTACATGCATGAAAAGTATGAAATTAATTGTTATAAATTTTAATAAAATTGTATAAGCCTAGAACACCTAAATAGAACCAACTTAGGATAGTTTGGCATGCCAAATAGGGGGGAGTATGATGAAAATGATTAAATCCATTAATGGTATGATTATTTAGGCCAGTAATGACACTGTTATCTACGCCGGTAATGGCACGGTTATCTACGCCGGTAATGACACGATTATCTGCACCGGTAAAGGCACGGTTATCTACGCCGGTAATGGCACGGTTATCTACTCCGGTAATGACACTTATATGTGCACATCATATTGCCCGGGTGACACTCCTAAGTGCCTGGATGACAACTCTGTTATCCTATTTAGTGGTTCATAGGTGTCCTGGGCATAAATGAAAACATAAATAAAGAAGTTATGGGACATAAAAGAATTATTGAAAGTAAAATGAGAATTATGATTTGTAACATGGATAATAAAAATGGAATTATGAGTTGTGGCATGGATAAAAAGAAGATTTAATGTTGTACAATAGGGTGGTAATAAAATAAATAAGTATGAGATAATATAATATAATTTGATGTCTATACATGCTAGAATACCATGCTTTGCATGAAAATGATGATTTGATTATGTTAAACAAAATGAGATACAATAAATTAATGTTATGCATACTAGAATATTATGAAATGTATGTTTGCATGATTTGATCATAAATTGTTATATGACAATGCATGTGACATTAAAAATAGTTTATTGCCTTATCTATATGCACCACTAAGCTAAGAGCTTAGCATGGGAGTTTTTCTCACGTAGATTTAGTAAAGAATAAATAGAGGATAGTAGACAAAGCCAATGGTGACCTAATCCAGTAAAGTAGCCTGTTGCACACATCGTGGGTTACACAATTTTTGTGTATTATCCTGTAAATTTTATTTTGTAGTATTTGTAAAATAAACAGTATATTTTGTAAAGAACATGTTACTATATAAAAAGGTAGTTTAACTTTTATGTTATATTTCTTTTATAAATGCAAAGTAAATGAATAGTGAATATTGGAAATGAAAAAAAATGTACTAGTGATTTTGCTTTATATATAACTTATATAATGATATTTTAATTGATGAAGTCAGTGTAGCACACTCTCATTCGGGCATGAGCTACTGGGGTGAGGGGGTGTTACATTAGGGACCTAAAAAGATGGTGGAGGAACCCACTAGAGGGATTAGAGACACTAGAGAGGTCGATTATTAAGACTTCAATTTAGATTTATACATATATGTATTTAAATTTGAATTATGGTATGCTTGTATGTTGTATGTTGCAATTGGCATATTATTTGGCATGAAATGGAATATTAGATACTAGAAATGAAGTGATGAAACAAGTTATACTTAGTATGCACAAAGAGCAATGATAATTGAGGTTTGATGAAGTTATTGTTGATAATTGAAGACATAGAATCTAGTTGGATTGGATTAGTGTTGTAATTTTCATGTTTATAGCTAGTTATTGATGTAAAATATTGGAAAATGTTCATAGGAGTGGCTAACATTGGTTAGACTTAGTGCCTTTGTAAGTGATATGCCATAAATTGGATGTTTGCTACTGAAATTGCTAAAATCTGCATGTTCATAGTTGTGACACGTTATTCATAGCTATGACAAATGAGATTTATGATCGTGATATAATGTTCACACCCACGAATGTTCTGGAAAAAATGGACATAATTGTTCATGATATAGGTCATGACTTAAGCCATAGGTTGGCAACCCGTAAATGAATCCTTCACAATCGTGAATGAATCCTTGACGGCTATGAATCATCATTCATGCCTGCGAAGCTCTAAAAACAAAAATATATGTTGATTTTTGTGATGAACTCTTATGGGATTGGTATACACACACACCTTGCATGATGTATTAAAATGGTAATCGGTACACGATCATAAATATGCCTATTATGCTCAAAATCATAAGGTATTGTATGGAATATATGTGTAAACTATGAAATGGACTATGGAATGTGATGAACAACTACATTATAATTATTAATTCCCATTTTCTGTACGAGGACTAACCTATATAGATGACATGCCATTTAGGAGGTTATGGTACTATAGTATATCTACCACATGGATTTATATTTTAGGGACAACGTGGCTTAAGCTCAGGTGATAACATTATTTATCCCATTTGCATGCAGTTACTATATTTTACTTAATCAAAGTGGTTTAAGCTTGTGTGAGAATACTATTGACTTAAGAAGTTTGGTTGAGCACTATACAAATAAATACAGATAGTGAGCAAAGTGGCTTAAGCTCAAGTGAGAGTGCTTTTATTTAACAACCCATATCTGGTAGTCCGGATCTAGAGTATTTGGCTATAAACTGTAAAGGGGATAAGAAAAACAAGTAACCAGGTATATGGAACCAAAAAATGGAAAAATTAGTATTAAATGAAATGAATGCTGTGTGGATATGGTTAAATGGATTCACTTATGTGTATTATGGTATGTTGTACTTTAAACTAGTTATAAGTTATATTGTTATATTATGACATGATTGAACTCATAAGGTATGTATAAGATTGTATGATATAACTATGTATGATTGTATGTTAGAATTTTTATACCTATATGTACCACTAAACTTTTAGTAGTTTAGCATATGAGTTTTTTTGCATGCAAGTTTGGAGTCGATAGATAGTTGAGTTGATAGATAGTTTTTCAAAGAGGAGTCTGAGCTTGTCACAGCAGTAAAAGTAGACTTGTGTATTGATTGATTTTATTTCATTTATTTTTGTTATTCCTTATGACATGAGATAGAGACATTTGATTTAATTATGTTTTATTAATAATGACATATATTTGAAGTTTGAATATTTTTAAATAAGGACGAATTTTGTAATAAAGGGCTTATGAATGCCCATATCAATTTATTTTGAAAATAATGATATGATATTTTTACAAACATAGTATTTTTGATTATATTATGAATATGGATTTAGATTTTTATTCAGATACATGAATTTGATTATATAATATTTGATTTATCTGCCATATGGAAATCATATACTTTTATTATGCATGTGTATACAGGTTTATGAGCATGATACAAATATATTGAAAAGATAGAAAGAGTTTTAAATAGAACATATTTTATATGGATACAATTATGTGACATTCACCTATGTAGTGGGGTTATGTCCTACTATATTGGTCAGTGTTAAAATGAAGGCTTGTGAGGATCAAGGAGCCCCATACATTATTGTGGGTATGTTCTCTTTATATGACTCAAATATATGAGCTTTGATAGACCCAATCTCCATACATTCTTATGTATGCATGAGCACACCTAGCTAGCACAATTCAAAGTTAGAGAATCTAGAGTTTGAGATTGAGGTCACAAACCCCTTAAGCCTTAGCATTGTTGTAAACAAGGTATACAATAGTTGCTCTTTGGTTATGAATGTGAAATAGTTTCTTGTGGATCTTATTGAGTTCTCATTCCACGAGTATGATGCCATTTTGGATATAGATTAACTCTCATAGTATGAGGCAGTTGTGGACTGCCAGTCTAAGATAGTATTTCTTAAGATTTTGGAGCAAGAAGTGGTAGAAGGAGAGAGGTTTCCACAACCTCCTCAGATGATATATATGGTGAAAGCTAAGAGGATGATGAGAAATACATGTGAGACCTACTTGACACATGTGATTGACACCATGCCAACAAGTTTACCTAGTTCTGGTCTAGTCTAATATATGGGCTTGAACCATGGTGTTTACGTAAATCATTTCATTCATAATAAATGCCTAAAATTCTGAATTTTTGCTGCATTTCATTTGTATCATGCTTCACATATTGCATGACATTCAAATCATAATAATCTATTAAATAAACAATTCCATAATGCATCTCAATTTATAACATATTATTTGAATTTCAAAAGAATAATTCAGAGTTCAGCTAATTCAGAATTTAGACAAAGTTCATCATCATACATACACATACATTATCTATTAAGATTATACAACATATATTTATGTCTAATATTACTATCTTTCCACATTGATGTTTCTGAATTCTCTTTACTATTTCTCTAGCATTTCCTTACACTTGCTATTATGTTTTACATTACCTATTACTATACCTCATTATGTTATCCGTACGTACTGTTTATGCATTTTATAACCTTATTATAATATATATATATATATATATATATATATATATATATATATATATATATATATATATAAGTATAACATAACAATCACAATAATAGGTAATTTCATAGTATATCAGTTTATAATGTAAAATCAATAATAATAATAATAATATAATTATTATTTAGCTTTACGACTATTGTTATAAAACTTGTACAAATCTTTCACTGAAATCGACCCCTGTTATTGTTTTCTCCAGTCCACCATGGAGGCCTTTTCCTTACCTCATTCATCAACAGTTGCCTTCTCAACATGAAGTGCACCTAACATTTCAGTGTTCCATTAACTCATTAAATATTAGAATGTTGTTGAATTCAAATTTTAGCTATCAAAATTCCTTCGTGTTTTTATTTACCTAATATCATATATTTATGATTTTATTTACCTAATTTCATATATTTATGATATCTATACGCTTATTATCTGTCAGGCCAATTTTAAATTCATTATTAAATTATTTTTATGGGCTTAATATTCATCACAACTCCTAACCCGATTTTGAATTATATAAGCAATTATTTAGTTCATATAACGTTATGGCTACTACTTTCATTTGATTATTACTTTCATCTGATTAATATCTGTACATCGTAATAGATTATTTTCCGGTACCGGTATCTCCCCACCTTAAACTTGTCTTTTTATGCCCTTTTTAAGTAATTGCCACAAAATTCAACTCAATTCCTCGAGGCTTTTTTAGCTTTCAAATTGTAAGAACCTCGACCTAAGCTCACAAATTAAATTAAATTTTTATCATTCTCTATGATTAGTTTTAAATAATGATTTTTCTATTATTATTATTATTATTATTATTATTATTATTATTATTATTATTATTATTATTATTATTATTATTATTATTATTATTAGTATAACTTTTCTATTTATGTTTTACTCGACCAGTTCTAGCTTTGCTCTTCATCCTGCGGTTACACAACTTACAATTCCAAACTTCTCGTCCCCCATATTATCTCCCTTGTTCAATTAACCTTTTAAACATCCCCATCATCCTCCACCCTGCTTTGGTTTATATATTTTTGGGTATAAAATGGCCAAGGTTTGCATCCATGTTCCGGTCAACGATTTGTAATCAAAATTTTAGTTTGGTTAATTTTATTACTTCAATTTGCTTAACTCCTCGCTTACTCCAATCATTAATTTAATTAATTCACTATTCAATTATATTATTATTATTATTTTAATTCAAATTAAGACTAATTCTTCTAATTATTGTCTTGGCTAACCTTCAAATTTACCATGCAATTAAATAAAGGTAATTCTACAGGGCAGCATATGAGATGAGGAATGAAATGAATAAAATGATGTGAACCTTGTTATATTATGTAAATATTATTTTAATTGAGTGATTATGTGATTATTTTGCAACATTAAATGCATTAAAAGTGTGAATATAATTTCTATGAATTTTAATGAGATTGTATAAGCACTAAAACACCTAACTAAAACCAACTTAGGATAGTTTGGCATGCCAAATAAGGGAGGAGTATGATGAAAATGATTAAATCCATTAATGGTATGATTATCTATGTTGTGTTTGGCATTGTTATCTACGTTGGGATGACATTATTATCTACGCCAGAATGACATTATTATCTACGTCGGGTATGACATGGTTATCTACACCGAGTTTGACATTGTTATCTACGCCGGGTTTGACACTTATATGCACACATAATATTGTCCGGGTGGTACTCCTAAGTGCTTGGATGACAACTCTGTTATCCTAGTCAGTGGTTCATAGGTGTCTTGGCCATAAATAAAAATATAAATAAAGAAGTTAT
The DNA here is from genome assembly GCA_023653625.1 of Triadica sebifera. Classification (NCBI taxonomy): domain Eukaryota; kingdom Viridiplantae; phylum Streptophyta; class Magnoliopsida; order Malpighiales; family Euphorbiaceae; genus Triadica; species Triadica sebifera. Next base: position 23,250,629 of record CM042901.1, read on the forward strand.
AGAACATAAAAGAATTATTAAAAATAAAACTAGAATTATGAATTTTGACATGGATAATAAGAAGATTTAGTGTTATGGGCAAGGAAAAGTTATGGATAATAATGGTTTGATAATGTAAAATAAATATAAGGTATAAAAGAATAAAATTTATAAAATGTAAGTTGTATGAAAAGATGATTGAGTGTCTTGGGCATAAATAAAAACATAAATGAATTATTGATAATAAAAATGGAATTATGAATTGTGGCATGGATAAAAAGAAGATTTAGTGTTATACAATAAGGTGGTAATAAAATAAATAAGTATGAGATAAAATAATATAATTTGTTGTTTATACATGTTAGAATACCATAATATGTATATTTGCATGAGAATATGATTAAGAATGAGTTGATATATGATAATGCATGATTGCATAAAATAGTTTATTGCCTTATTTATATGCACCACTGAGCCTAGAGCTTAGCGTGAGAGTTTCCTTCCACGCAGATTTAAAGAGGTAGCTGAGGATTTTGGATAAAGAAACGGTGATCCAAGTCCAATAGGGCAACTCGTATCAAATACTGTGGGTCACACAAATTATGTAATTATGGTTTGAGTTTTATGTTGTAGTATTTGTAAAATAAACAGTATTGTTTTGTAAAGAACATGTTGTTATATAAAAATGTAGTTTATCTTTTATGTTATATTTCTTTTATAATGCAAAGTAAAAAAATAGTAAATGAAAAAAAAATATGAATGATTTTCATGTATACAAATTTTAAAAAATATATTTTAACCAATGAAGTCAGCGTAGCACACCCTTATCCAGGCACGAGCTGCTGGGGTGAGGGGGTATTACAATATTGGGTCAAGGTGGCTAAGGCTCCACGAGCGAGGTGGGTTAAGATCTGCGAGCGCCTCTATTTCACACCCCGTATCTGGACAGTCCGGGAACAAAATTTTGGGTTAATAAATCATAGAATGAAATATAAAATTTTATTAATTGATGTAAGTAACAAAGTGTAAAATGCTTACATGAGATGGTGCAAATTTAATTATTGAATAAGGTTATTATGTTTATTCTTTTATGTTATGTATTTGTTTATTTTGTATGACAGAGATAGCTTAGCGTGGGTTCTTCTCACGCAGGAATTGAAACTGTAGCTAGTAGATAGTGAAGTTGATCAAAAAGAAATCAAAGCTCATATCAGTAGAGACACAAAAAACATAATTAGAGGGTTGGTCACCTATTATATTTTTTTTAGTTTGACCATGTATATGGTTTGTGGTAGACATGTCTCATATGTTAATATTGTATATGTAAATAATTATGTAACATAATCGGGTGCCATATGTGTATACAACATAATGATAAATATATATTATTAGGCATCCTTCTTATATATGTGGGATTATCCTTAATATATAAGTGGGGCACCACACACATAGATCCTTAGCATCCGAGGGGCGCAAAGGTGTGCAACGATAACAATAACTAGCAGCTGCTAATGAGCACTAGCATCCCAACATGAGAGGAGAGTTTCAGCATCTCAATCATGAAGGAGCGACTAACAACCAACATGAGAGGCAAGGTCCAGTATCTCAATCATGAAGGAGAAACTAAACTAGTCATATGCATGCATAAACAACTCCCAAAGGGTGACCACCCAACATACGCCCCAAAGGCATCGTGTATGTTGAGCGTTGTCCCAAAGACAGTTTCTTTTTCAAATCTCAAAATTATACATAAAATACCCATCATCAAAGGTGTGATCTAATGGATTCACAAGATGAGTGTATTAATGTCATTTATCCAGCCACTCAAAACCATCATTTCACATGTAAAAAATTCTTATGAAATGAAAATATAACATTTTCTATTCCCATTTTTGTACTTATGTAATCTCCATAAAGTTGGTACTTTAAATGCATTTTTAAATCAACTTTATTGAATTTTGAGTAACCAACTTTTTTAATATAAGTATTATGCCCCAAACTTCTTAATTTGCATAAATATATAATTTTAGATCAATGTCATCAAAATGTAAAATATTTTTCTTCCATAACTCAAACTTGCATTTTTATTACAAACTCAAGTTGTATTTCATTAAATAATAATTAGAAACATTATTCCAGCCCCAAGTCATTAAGTTTTTCATAAGAATAAATTTTAAAGAAATTCCATCAATATTCCAAGAATTAACAAAAGTACCATAAAACCAATAAGAAAAATAGCAAGCTTGTTATATAACTATTCACTCACCTTAGCTAGAAGCTAGCAAAATTCTATCTAGGCTTATGAACTCCTTTGGGCAGTCCCTATATCTAGCTCCTCTCTTAAATATTAAATCAAAATATTCATTACACAAACCTAAAAAGGACATAACTATGAAATAGAATTAACTAGTTACTTGAAATCATGATGAAAAATCTAAAATCATCAAATGTTACTAATTTTCTTTGAATATGGTAATTCTGACCCAAGTGAATTAAACACAAAACTAACACCTTTTTGAGTTTTTGGTTAAGCTCTAATGAATAAATAAGCTAAAAAGTAAAAATTAACTCATTTTTTATAGTGATTTGAAGGTGTGGCTGAAGTTTAGGAGTGGTTTTAATGGTGAGGGTTTGGGTGATATGAGAAGGATGAAGAAGAAGAGAGGAAGTGATAAATTCTATCTTGAAAAGTTTGGATCGTATTTGACAAGCTTATTCCTAAAAATGTGGTTTTTTGTCTTTCTCTCAATAACTAGTCACATGGCACGCATATGACCTATTAGTATAAGCACCTCACTTAATAATTTTTGTATTTTTCATGCTAATTGATTAGGAAATCAAGCTAATTAAGGGACCAAATCAAAAGCTAAATTAATGGGCTAATGAGCTAGAAAAATCAATATACTATATGATAACCTAAAATGTATTTTTCACTTAATATACAAACATGTTACTAATGCCAAAAGCATTATGCTATGGGTATGGGTGTCACACCCATGAACTACCAGTTCATGGCCGTGAATCTAGAAATCTTTCTAGAAAACAAAGCACACCATCTCATACCCTTTTCACATGCAATAATCTCTATGGTTGACCAATGTCAACCACCCTATCAACACTCTAACATGTATACAAATCATATATCTTGCTAATAACATTTATCAATATCAACATTTACCAATATAAATCCATTTAACATCTCAATCTACCATCTCAACCTATCAACCACAATATACCTCTAAATGCATTTAATCCAAAATCATACCCTATCTTACCCCAGAAATGACCCACAACACAAGAACATGCAAGTTAAAGCTTTGAATGTTGTTATGTACAGACATTTCACTTATGATGGAGCCTAAGTAAAGCTTTAGCTCTCTAAGCTTGTCCTCTCCCTTGAGATGGACTTCTAGCACATCTATCAGTTCCTAGCAATAAGAAAATGTCTCTTTAAGCTTTCTAGAACTGGAACCAAAAGAAAGAACTCCAAAACTAACTCTTTCCTTGCAACATACAACCCTTTTTTTCTCACTCTTCTCTCTAACTTTGCTCTCATAAAACTAATTCTCTGAGCAGATTTTAAAGGATAGAAGAGAGAAAAATTGTGACTATCTCACCTGCCTTGATTGCCCGGGATTCACAGTTGTGACTCATCATTCACAAACATGATCCACCCATTTTGTTCATTGAAGACCTGACATTCACGGCCATCATGGGTGTGAAATAGCAAAATCAACAACTTTAAAACTTTTTTAATACTCTTCTTAACTCCTAACTCTCACCAACCATTAACACAACTTATTGACTCTCTATACGGATGTTATAGTGCCACAGCTAAATCAAGTGACATAAGCAATCCTAATTGAGTTAAAACCACGATAATTTTATGAAACAATAGTAATTTAAGATTTAATAGAGGTAAATCAATTATTAACAGGTATGTAAATAATGTAAGTGGATAAATTTAAGTAGACAAAAAGGTATAACTAGAATTTAAGCTGAGTAAATAAAAGGAAATTTCTAATAGTTGTAATTTAATTGAAAACCATGTCTTTTTAAGTAATGATTTAAAATGAGATAATGTCATGTTAGGCGTATTAAAAGCCTCAAGGGTAGAATGAAAAGAGTAATGATCAAAATCGTTTTCGTCGTTAGCTTTGTGCAATTACTTATAATATTGCCCATTAATAAAATGAGTTTGATTTTTGTTTGACATTTTTAATAAAAAATAAACGGGTAAGAAAATAGTTTTGTGCAATATTTATGGAAATTTTAAATAATTATTTTATGAGGAATTGGTATATTTTAGCCCATGTATTAGCCTAGATATTGAACTAGGGATTTGTTGACATGCCAATAGGGTAGGAACTTCATGGTCTATGGTTATCTTAGTTGTTAAACCTTGAGGGGTATTTCCATCATTTTGATGATAACAAATAAAATAGCAATATTGTATTTAACATACTTGTCTTCTAAGTCTATTATACATGACATGGATTAAAATAGCAAGAATGGAGAATTGGAAGAATAATCCTTGAAAGACAAAATTCAAGAAGTAGTATGTTCACTGTCGTGACTCTATGAGTCACTCCCGTGAAAAAAACTAACCGTTACCAAAACCAACTTTTGAACTTCACGGCCATAAAGGAAAAACAAACCGTGAAGTGGGCATTTCAGTCACCCCCGTGAATAAAGGTGTCACCCCTGTGAAGATTCATTCATTTTCATCCAGAGAGCTTCACGACCAGAGTCACCACTTGGATCACGGCTGGGAAGCTTGTCACGCCCGTGAATGAGTATGTCACGCCTGTGACTCTATATGTCAAAACATTCCAGAGAGCTTCACGGCCAAGGTCACCATTTCAGTCACGGCTTGGGAAGAAATGTCACTCCCGTGAAAAGCATAGTCACGCCAGTGAACAATGAAAGAGAAAAATGTCAGACGCAATTTTTTGGTTGGTACAACAACTAGTTTCGTATTTAATGCACCCCAACGGCGTTATTCAGCCATGGGAGTATAAATGGAAGTCATTTATGCATTAAGAACAAGAGAAAAAAGGGAATAACAACAGAATAGCAATTACTTTGAATTAAAAATCTTATTTCAAGCTATTTGTACATTCATATTTTGAGAACAAAATCTATTCTCTATAAAAATCTTTTTGCTCTTCATTTATTGAGCAATTAAGATTTGTAAGTGGTTATCTCTGTAAACTTTACTCAAGTGAACTTTGGGTATTTCTGGGTTAAGAGAAAAACACTTGTAAGGGTTAGTTGTGTGAGCCTCAAAACACAAATCAAAAGGTTGTTGTGTGAGCCTGTAAAAATACAAAGTGAAGGTTGTTTGTGTGAGCCTGAAAAACACAAGGAATTGGTTATTGTGTGAGCCATTAAAACACAAGGGATTTCTGGGTTAGGTGTGAGCCATTGTGAGAAACACCATAGTTGGGAGTGAGCTTGTAAAACTCCATTGTAACACTTAGTGTGTTAGTGAAACTCCCAATTGCGATTGGGGAGAGGAGTAGGGTTTGTTAACACCCGAACCTCTATAAAATCCTTGTGTCAAATTCTCTCTATCCCTCCTAAAATTAATCATTTATTTCCACACTTTAAAGTTTAATTTTTTAAACTCCAATTCAACCCCCCTTCTTGGCTTAATATCTGGGCAACAATTGGTATCAGAGCTTTGTCTAGCATCGAAGCCTAAAAAGTGCTAGTAAAGAGTAAGATATGGCCAGTGAAGGATTCCAAAGTCTTAAACCTTACTTTGATGGAGCAAATTATGCCCATTGGAAGTTTCGGATGGAGACATACTTGGATAGTGAAGGAATTGAAGTCTGGGATAGTGTACGAAAAGAATGGACACCACCAACCCGAAGAGGAGCTGATGGTGAAGAAGAAATCCTATCAAGAGATGATTGGACAGAGCCTCAAAGAAGAGCAAATTTCAAAAACAAGAAGGCAATGACAATCCTATCAAGCTCATTATCTATTGAAGAATGTGGGAGAATACAACACTGCTTAACAACATACAGCATGTGGAAGACATTGGAGAACTATCATGAGGGAACTAAGCAAGTCAAATCCAAGAAGATTCAACTTCTAACCTCAGAATATGAGCTATTCAAGATGAAATCCAATGAGTCAATCACTGACATGACCAACCATCTTCTAGCCATTATAAATGGAATGAGGAAACTTGGGAAGCATCTGAGTTTGGAAGATGTAAACAATAAAATCCTGAGAAGTCTTCCTCTTAAAGACTATGGTTCAAGAGTTGCTGGCATAGAAGAAGCAAATGAAGATATGAGCATCATGAATACTGATGTGCTAATTGGCAAACTTCTCACACATGAGATGGCAGTGAAGAGAGATAGAAAGATTGAAGCAGAGCCAGAGAAAAGAAATCCCTTAGCACTCAAAGCCTCTACTTCAAAATCTCAAGAAGATAGTGAAGATGATGAAGAAATAAGTAATGATGAAAATGAGGACATTGCTATGCTTTCAAGGAGATTAAAAAGAATCATTGAGAATAAAATGAGCAACTCCAGAAAATTCAGGCAAAGAAACCTCAAACAAACTCCAAATGATACATAAAGAAGTAAGGAAGAGGTAAAGTGCTATGAGTGTGGAAAGAAAGGACATATCAAACCAGAATGTCCAAGGCTCAAGAAACATAAGAGCAAATACCAAAGAGATAATGGGGAGAAAGGTCACAAAGCCATATGGGATGACGAAAGCTCTTCAAGTGAAAAAGATGATAATGAAAGTGAAGAGGTCAACCTATGCTTCATGGCTATTGAGGATCACGTCTCGGATAAAGTAAGATCACTACACTCATACTCTTTCAATAATGATAGTAGTGATAATGATAATGATAGTGATGATGATGATGATGAGCAAAGCTTAATAGAAGAATTAAATATAGAATTAGAGAAATATAGAAGTAAATTTAGCACTTATAGAAATAACATCTCTAATTTAAAAAACAAGATAGATGGTTTAGAAAAGGAAAACATAAAGCTTAAATCATTTAATGAATCTCTCCAAAAGTCATTAGATGAATACTCATCAAGACCCTTAACAGCTTCATTGTTAAAAGAAAATAATACTTTGAAAAATGAAGTTGACGAACTTAGAAATTCCATTTCTAAATTTCACAAAGGTAAAGAAAGCTTAGATACTCTCATTGTGTCTCAAAGATCACCCTTAATTAGACATGGTCTAGGATTTAAAGACACATCATCATCTTCTCACAAAACTATATTTGTAAAGTCTAAAGAATCTCACATCTCCACACCTGTTAGAATAACACCAAGAAATAAGCATGTTAAACCTTATATACAGAAAAAGAATAATCATGCCTTTATGTATAGGAAGCATGCATCTAGAAAAATGCTAATTAATCATGATTGTGCATGCCATTGTTCTCAAAATCAGTCTAATAGAATTATGGCATTCAAATACATAGTAAAACCAAAAAAGCAAGTTTAGACTAAAACAATGTAATTATTGTATGAAAATTGGTCACATAAATAAACATTGCTGGATAAGGAAGGCTCATTGGGAACCTTCATGTGCTAACCCCCAAGGACCCAAACTGATTTGGGTACCTAAAATTCATACTTAAATTGTGATTTTATAGGTATGCCTCAAGTCCACAATAAACAAAAATGTTTGGCTAGTAGACAGTGGATGCTCAAGTCATATGACAGGAGACAAAGAACTTTTCAATGAAATCAAAAGTATTAATGGAGGTAAAGTTACCTTTGGAAACAATGCAAAGGGTAAGGTAATTGGCATTGGTTCTATTGGTGTAAATGGTACTACTTTTATTAAAGATGTCTTGTTGATGGCTTGAAACATAACTTGTTGAGTGTAAGTCAATTATGTGATAAAGGAAACAAAGTAATCTTTACTTCAAATGAATGTCTTGTGATCTCTATCAATGATCAAGAACTTCCAAAAGAATGGAGATTGACAAAAGATCATCCAAAAAAGCAAATAATTGGTGATCTATCAAGGGGAGTAAGTACTAGATCTCATTTTAAACATTTAGTCATTGACATTACTTTTATTTCACAAATTGAGCCTAAAAATTTTGATGAGGCTCTTAATGATAAAAGTTGGGTAATTGCCATGCAAGAAGAACTCAACCAATTTGAGAGAAATAAAGTATGGATCCTAGTACCTAGACCCAAAAATCATCAAATCATAGGTAGCAAATGGGTATTTAGAAACAAATTAGATGAGCAAGGGTTAATAACCAGGAATAAGGCTAGACTAGTTGCAAAAGGATATAATCAGGAAGAAGGTATAAATTATGATGAAACATATGCACCTGTAGCTAGATTAGAAGCCATAAGAATACTTTTACCATATGCATGTCACATGAATTTCAAACTTTTTCAAATGGATGTGAAAAGTGCATTTCTAAATGGTTATATAGATGAAGAAGTGTATGTAGAACAACCACCAGGTTTTGAAAGCTATGATTTGCCAAATAATGTTTTTAAACTTTCAAAAGCTTTGTATGGTTTAAAACAGGCACCAAGAGCTTGGTATGAGAGGCTAAGTTCTTTTTTATTAGAAAATAACTTTACAAAGGGAAATGTTGACACTACACTATTCATCAAAAAGCATAAGCATGATATACTAATTGTTCAAATTTATGTTGATGATATAATATTTGGTTCTACTAATGAGTTGCTTTGTCAAGAATTTGCTAAGTGTATGACTAGGGAATTTGAAATGAGCATGATGGGAGAACTTAAGTATTTCCTTGGTCTACAAATAAAGCAAAGCAATGAGGGCATATTCATCAACCAATCCAAATATGCCAAAGATTTAATTAAGAAATTTGGTATGGAAGGATGCAAAAATGCCAAGACTCCTATGAGCACATCAACAAAATTAGACAAAGATGAAAAGGGTAAGAGCATTAATGAAAAGCTTTATAGAGGTATGATCGGATCACTTTTATATCTTACTGCTTCTAGACCTGATATTATGTATAGTGTTTGCTTGTGTGCACAATTTCAATCATGTCCAAAAGAATCTCATTTAAATGCAGTAAAAAGAATTTTAAAATATTTACATGGATCTTTGCATCTAGGTTTATGGTATCCTAGGAATTCATCTTTTTATAATATAGGATATTCAGATGCAGACTATGCTGGTAGTCTTTTAGATAGGAAAAATACTTCAGGTACTTGTCACTTCATTGGAGAATGCTTAGTTTCTTGGTTCAGCAATAAACAAGTTTCAGTTGCTCTCTCAACTGCTAAAGCAGAATATGTAGCAGCTGAATGTTGTTGTACTCAAATTCTTTGGATGAAATAACAACTTAAAGACTATGGTCATGAGATGGATCATATACCTATTAAATGTGATAATACAAGTGCCATAAATCTTTCAAAGAATCCTATACAACATTCAAGAAGTAAGCATATTGACATTCGACACCATTTCATTAGAGATCATGTTCAATATGGAAATGTTGCATTAGAATTTATAAGCACAGAAAATCAATTAGCTGATATTTCCACTAAGTCTCTAAATGAGGAAATATTTAATTTCATTAGAAGAGAACTAGGTATGATTGATGGATTAACCTTGTGATTGCAAAAATATGAAATCTTAATTGTTGATCGTAAATCATATCACAAGTTATAAGATAGAAATTTTGATGAAAATTCATGTTTTAAGAATTAGAATCTTTGTTGAAATGATTTAGTCTTGTTTTAGGACTTAATTTTATTTGATGAAAATTTTAGGGGAGTCACGCCCGTGACACATGTTCACGCCTGTGACTTAAATGGCCTAAAGAGGCAGTGTCGTTCACGACTTGGTTCACGACATGGTTCATGGCTTCAAGTGGTGAAACTTATTTTTCTCGGCTTGAGTCACACCCGTGAAAATAGACTTTCACGCCCGTGGTGCATTTTCACTCCCGTGAACAATTACACCCCAAAATTCACAGAAGCTTTCACGCCTTGAGTTACGGCTTGCTTCACGGTCATAAGTGGTGAAATTCAACATTTTCCGCCCGTGACAATTATTTCACCCCCGTGACAGATGATCATTCACGCCCGTGATATTATTCACTCCTTTATTCACGGGTGGAACACTCCTTCAGCAAACCGTGAACACGACCATTCACGCCCGTGAATACCTACTTCACGCCCGTGAATATATCAAATATATAAAAGAACAGCTGGTTACAACTTTCATTTCAACTCTCAAACTCCCAAAACCGCTCTCATTTACTCACATTCATTGAGACATTGAAGATTCCGGCCCCAAAGACTTAAACTTTTCCTATAAATACCACTAAAAGTTCAAATCTTCATCACAAATCATACATTTCTAGGGTTTTCCATAAATTTTCTGTCAAAAATTTTTCCAACTTCATCTCCAACCAATTTCTTCAAAAATGGAGACTGCTTCATCCAAGGGAAAGAGAAAGAAGTCCCATGCTCCTAAGAGGTACGCAGATTACCTCATGAACCGCATTCCGGAGCATTGCCATCCTAGGTATGCAACTTTGAAGAAAAGACCTCTTCTGTCATCAAGGTCCTTTGAATGGTAGATAGTCTGAAGTCTTGGGCTTGAGACGGCTATGACAGAGCAACTACAAGCCTGTCATCTCAAAGATTTTGTGGAAATTCACCAGCTGACCTTAAGGGAGCCAACACTGGAATTGCTCAGCACATTTCAGGTTTCACCTACTGGAGTGGTGAAATTCTAACTCTGCAACAATCCCAACACCCTTAGTGCCATCGAATTTGGGGAATTGTTCAGCCTACCATCTAATGGCATCCTGAATGATACTGAGGTAGAATTTTTTGCCCTTCGAGCCTGGACACATTTTGGCACTGATTGCAGTTGGGATGTCAAGAAAACCAAGAGCACACATCTCAGGGCCCCAGTGCATAAGTATTTGCATAGGTTCCTGACCTATAACATATTTTCTAGGGGAGAAAGTAATGGGACTATCAGGAAGTCAGAACTCTTCCTATTTGAGATCGCTCACAGAGGACTCACAGTAGCACTATCTAGATGGTTTGCAAACCATCTTCTCTCCATTGCCACCAAGCCTACTAGAGATATTTTGATTGGGACATATGTCACCCACATAGCTGTGAAGCTTAATTATCTGAAGCTGGATGTGCATCACTTCAACATCATCCCTGGACATCCTCGAGATCGCTTGGATGTCGAGTCCTTCATCAAGATGGGAGCGACGGTCAGAATCATTTTCCAGAACAATATCTTCTACTGGGGAGATCATCTGGGAAGATAATGACACGGAGGATTTTACAGCAGGCCTCCAGGGAGTCCAAAAGAAGAAGATAGCTCGGGTTGAGGAAGCACCTCCAGTAGCTGAGTAGGACATCAGACCGTCCTCGGCTTCCACACCGACCTTAGTGCAGCAGGTGGTTAACCTCTTGGCACCACATTTTGAGCAGCTGCAGACTTCTTTGGATGAGAGGTTGGAGAACCTCAAAGACTTTATGGAGTCTCGGATGGATAGCCTTGAGGCTAAAGTGGCTAGGCTTCGTGATAGGATGTCTGGCTAGGAGTTAGGCTAGAGTGTAGCCTAAATTTGATTGTTTTTTGCTTGTTTATTATATTTATGTTTGCTAGTGTGTAGGAAATTTTCAATTTCCTTTCTGAACATTATTTATCTTTGTTCGTATGTTTTTCCTTCACTTAATGAATTTTCTTTTGCTTATCTCACTGTTATCTTTTTATCCTTTTTTGATTGATGACAAAAGGGGGAGAAAACTAGCAATATATGATAGGGAAAATGTATCAAACTAGCAATATATATTAAGGTAAATGAATTTTGAATCAAATAATTAAAATTGAATTGTCTTTGAAATAGATTAAAAGGGATTATAAATCTTGATTCAAAATTTCATATGCAAAGTATATAATTGGAAAATTGAGCTTTATATACTTTAGATATACCTTAAGTATACTTTGCATATACCTTAAAGCAAGTTACAAATATAAATATGTCATGATATACCTTAAATATACCTTACATATACTTCATGTCTTAAAAAGGAATTATGGTATATATTGGATATACTTCTCATATAACTTGCATATACTTAAAATCTAGTAAGTTTATTTCAATGCTACATCATTATTTACTATTCTTGCACATTATAAATTTTTTATCCTAAGTATATTTTGAGGGGGAGACTTCTCAAAATCACATATTGCTAAATTATTTGTCACCATCAAAAATGGGGAGATTGTTAAACCTTGAAGGGTATTTCCGTCATTTTGATGATAACAAATAAAATAGCAATATTGTATTTAACATACTTGTCTTCTAATTCTATTATACAGGACATGGATTAAAATAGCAAGAATGGAGAATTGGAAGAATAATCCTTGAAAGACAAAATTCAAGAAGTAGCATGTTCACTGCCGTGACTCTATGAGTCACTCCCGTGAAAGAAGCTAAACGTTATCAAAACCAACTTTTGAAGTTCACGACCATGAAGGAAAAACAAACCGTGAAGTGGGCATTTCAGTCACCCCCGTGAATAAAGGTGTCACCCCCGTGAAGATTTATGCATTTTCATCCAGAGAGCTTCACGACCAGAGTCACCACTTAGATCACGACTGGGAAGCTTGTCACGCCCGTGACTCTATATGTCAAAACATTCTAGAGAGCTTCACGACTAAGGTCACCACTTCAATCACGACTTGGGAAGAAATGTCACTCCCGTGAAAAGCATAGTCACGCTCGTGAACAATGAAAGAGAAAAATGTCAAGCGCGATTTTTTGGTTGGTACAATGGCTAGTTTCGTATTTAATGCACCCCAATGGCGTTATTCAACCATGAGAGTATAAATGGAAGTCATTTATGCATTAAGAACAAGAGAAAAAAAGGGAATAACAACAGAATAGCAATTACTTTGAATCAAAAATCTTATTTCAAGCTATTTGTACATTCATATTTTGAGAACAAAATCTATTCTCTGTAAAAATCTTTTTGCTCTTCATTTATAGAGCAATTAAGATTTGTAAGTGGTTCTCTCTGTAAACTTTACTCAAGTGAGCTTTGGGTATTTCTGGGTTAAGAGAAAAATACTTGTAAGGGTTAGTTGTGTGAGCCTCAAAACACAAATCAAAAGGTTGTTGTGTGAGCCTGTAAAAATACAAAGTGAAGGTTGTTTGTGTGAGCCTGAAAAACACAATGAATTGGTTATTGTGTGAGCCATTAAAACACAAGGGATTTCTGGGTTAGGTGTGAGCCATTGTGAGAAACACCATAGTTGGGAGTGAGCTTGTAAAACTCCATTGTAACACTTAGTGTGTTAGTGAAACTCCCAATTGCGATTGGGGAGAGGAGTAGGGTTTGTTAACACCTGAACCTCTATAAAATTCTTGTGTCAAATTCTCTCTATCCCTCCTAAAATTAATCATTTATTTCCGCACTTTAAAGTTTAATTTTTTAAACTCCAATTCAACTCCCCTTCTTGGCTTAATATCTGGGCAACATTAGTTATAAGAGGTATAGTATGGATCTTGTAGTTATTTTAGACCATACATATTATTTATATTCAAGTCCTATTGTTATCTTGAATTGAGTATGGTCCTATAGTTATCTTGGATCAGATAATATTATTTTGGGTCATGTGGTTATCTTTGATCCTATGATTTTCATCGTTTGACGGTACCCCTAGTGTTTCTAGGAGTAGGTCTATGGCATCTTAATAAATGGGTTGGATGAAGTTTTTTATTTAGTAAATTGATGTAGTTTTATGTTTTGATTATATGTTTACTTTATGCACACTAAGGTAATTAGTTTCGATAAATTTTATTGTTATATCCATTTACTGAAAATGTTTTGTGCCTATTTTATACATATGCATAAAAGTTTATTAGTGATTTTGTTTCATGGAATAAAAAAGTTCATTGATTTTCAATTTTATATGCTCTTCCAAAATGACTGTTATTATAAGTTATTGTACTAATGAGTTTCTGACTCCGCACTAGAGTTTATTTTCTCTCGTATAGATTTTATGTCACAGCGAAAGCAGTACACGGGTAGATAAGAGTTTGCAGAATCAGTAATTCCACTAGAGGAGTGCAGCAATGACAGTAATAGTAGTAGTCATGTCATGCTCATAAAACAAATAAACATGCATCATGTATATTTTTAAATAGAAAAAAAAATTTATGTATAAGTATATTTCACATGTGTATATAAGATATTTTTATTTTTATCATGAGTCATGAATTAGATTTTATATGTTGCATGTTTATAAGTCTTGCGCATGCATCACTACAAGAAAAACATTCTCTAGTGATGAACAATTAATGAGAGTAAGAAAAACCTCTCACTAAATGTGTAGTTTGTGTATCTTATTGTGAGGGTAAAAAATTTCCTAACTAAAACTTAACTTTTAATGAGAGAATTTTAATTTTATACCAAATATCGTCATTATTAGTCTAAAAACTTTAGCGGGAACCTTTTCCCACCAAATTCTAATTTTTCTCATAAAAAATAAAAAGGAAAAATAAAAAAATGTAATGCTCTATGTCTCTTAAAAAGCCACATTCTTAAATGAGAGCTAAACATAACATTCCTCGTCTATCGTCATCGCAACAGTGAACCTAAAACAGGAAGCACTAGATCCTCATTCGAAGTCAATCAATTCCACATGCAAAAAGGATATATATCCTCTCTTCACAAGTTTCTAATTTCTTCCTTGTTTCCTTCTTTTCATCCTTTTTTGTTCCTTTTATTTTTTGAGAATTAAGAATGGTTCAGGAGTGTCCTTAGATATTCAGATCATGGATCTATTGTTGTGGCCTCCAGAAAATTGCATCCATTGTTAAAACCATGCCAATTGTCAGAAATATCATACTCTTGAAGATCCAAGCCATTGTTGTTAATACAAACATGGATTCATTAGCGATGGTTATAAAGGTGGTGTCGGCTGTCGAAAAGGTTAGTCTTCAATTGCTTAATATTGTCTTCTCAATAGCATTTACAACATTATATTGGTACAAAAGCATTTAAATGAAATTGACACTGAAATCCAAAAAATGAAGAGAACATTAAAAAGTTTTATCATGAACATAACTTAATATTACTTTTACTTTCAAAGCATCTCTAGTATTGATGATTACCGAACCTTAGAAACTTGTCAAAGGTAAAAAATTATAATATCGAAGAATATGACTAGTAGATTTTAAATCCAACATCACTAGTTAAACTTATACAGAAGTAGATATGCATAACAGAAGAAAAGCATAACTATTTTAACGTTAGCACTAGACGATAGAGGAGCAAATCTTGGGAATTAAACTAGCAGAATATTAAGAACATAGAGTTTCTACAAGTAAATGGGACATAAATTTGTAGAGACTTTGAGCTATCTGCTGCTCTATTATTCTAGAACTGATTGTGCCCATGTATATGCTTAAAGGAAAGAAACTGAATCTCGAAAGAGAAATCTAATTTATATGCCTACACAAATCTAATGTTGTAGTTTATTTACAATTTGAAAGAGAGGAAAAGAAAAAGGAATCTTGTTAAAATTATATTTTGTGGAAGCTAAAGATGCATATTTATGGGGCCAAAATTACTGTCAGCTTTATGGATAAGAGAAACCCATTCTCTATCCCATGAGATGAAATTAAGCATATTAAATATTCAGGTGTGCATGGTTAAAACATATTTTAATAACAAATTCTTTGATTTGGATTTGATGCTCAAATTTCTTCCACCTCACTTCTCTTTTTTCTTTGTTTCCCTTTCATTTTCCCTTCCCAAAACCACGTATATTATCTTGATGTATGAGCTTTGTGGTTTTTGGAATCACTAATGTCCAACTTTCATGTGCAATCTTGGATCAAAGAGATATGGGAGAAATCAATGAAAGGCCTAGATAGCTTGGTTAGGAAAACATCACATCATATTTCACATACATTTGCGAAAAAATATGAGAGATGTTGTCAGACAAGGTAATTTATAAGTTTTATTGTTGTAACTAATAATATTTAATATTTCTTTATTGAAAGAAAAATAAATAATGAAATATTCTAGATTGTGATTTCTCTTGATATGTGTAGATAGATGAATTGGCATGCTTTGCTTCAGGATCATCTGGTATGTATATGTCACCTAATATAATTATTATTTAGATATTAAACAAGTTGTGTAGTTATTATTATTATTATCAATCCTTATTATTTAGATGTAAAACAAGTTGGTTAGAATTATGAACATGTCTATTAAAATGAAAAAGAACAAAAAGAATTGATCAGTACTCAGCAGTATGTGAGTCGTTTCAATTTATATGGTTATAACTTATAAATTTAGATTTGAATTAGAGTTTTGATTTTTGATAATAGTAATAATGTTAAAAATATTTTATTTATAAATGAATATAATTCATAGAATGGAAAAGTTCCACTATCATAAAATTGGTTGGCCAAAATTAGTGATTTTTTTTTTCATAATTAGTTCTAAAAACAAAAATAAAACAACTCTATCAGTTGCATCAAATACCTACTAAATATTACTAGCAAAATTTGTCAAATACCTACTAAATACTGAGAGCAAGGTTTTACTTTTTCATAATTAGTTCTAAACAATTATGTTTCACTCACTTAATATTTTTGTTCTTGAAGTATATGAACTTTCAACTAATTTATTTATGTAAAATATAAAAATTGTTCATCCATGCATATGACAATGGCATACAATTTGTCTCTTCTATTCACAGCATGTTGTCATTCTACACACTTGTTTTTAATTGGAAATACTTTTTTATTCACAGCTTTTTATGTCAATTGAAAGCTGGTGGGATGAAGAAGAAGAAAAAACTAAGAATGACCATTATCAAGTTTATCAGCTCATGGGTGCTGAGCTTCTACCAGATTTGACATTTTTTTTTCTTCTCAATTTTAACTTGTTCTCACTATTCAAATTCATTTATTCAATATGTTATATTATTTAATTCTTGTGTACATAGAACATGTCCACATATTGTGATTTGTGAATTTTACTCTTTATTACCCAGTTTAAATTGAGGTGACTTTATGCTACTAATGCAAAATTTTATGGTATCTATTTATGTATACCAAACCATTGAAATAATTATGTTTACTCTTGCAGTTCTACTTATTTGACAACTATAAAGCATTGGGGAAGCGATATCAACTTTTCTAGTTCTTGACATATTTTTGCAGTCCATCCATCTTCAATGAGAGAATTAGCATAAATTTCTAGATATTCAAAGAACGAAACAAAAAAAATAATTGATGAAAATTTTGTAGGCTTAAAACAAATTTACAGCCAATTTGTTAATTCCTTGATATCTTTTAGTGTCATGATTTGATCCCATTGACTGCAATTATAGCTGAATAATCTCAAGATTTTTGCTTATCATACATTGGATCAAAATTATTACTTTATGCCTATCAAATTGATTGTAGAAACTAATTTTTTGATATAATAATAAATTATTGATTGGATTGATAAGTATTTTTCATTCGGTTGATGCAAATTGCAAACAGTTTCATGCCTATATATATAGATTCATTTGGGTGCTTTGTTGTTCAAAAGGCAAAGTAGTAAGAAATATCTATCTACAGTTTATAACCTCCCTGCCAAAATTTTGTTGCAAAATATAAGTATCTATTTTGATAATCATGTAAACTAAACAGAGTAGCAAGGCAATAATGACAATGGAAGAATCTCTTGATATTTATGATGGAGAGATCTATAGCGGAAATCTGGCAGATCTCTCCTCCAGGATCCCATACATGCTGTTTAGAACACAAAACAGATGAGTTTAATTGAGTAAGAGGAAGATGTGTACCTGATTTGGCCGAATCCATCGTATTAGAAACGATCCGAGAAGTTTTGCACCAAGATCTTCTCTCGTTTTCTAACCCCAGAATGATGAAATTCTTATCTTATCTTTTCCTTATCCTCTATCCACCTTTATATAGAGGAGCTTAATCATTAGGGTCAGCAACAAGAGAGACTTAGCTCACTGGTATATAATAATCATGGGCTATCCATCATACCCATATTATTATCTGAGCCCACATTAATTCTTCCACACTTAATTAATAAATGAAGTCATGCCTAAATAAAGAATTGATCAAATTCTTAAGGCCCTTTATTTGTAATTTGTCATGATATCTCAATTAAAAGCCCATAAATATAAGATATTAAAATAAAATATCTTACATTCTCCCACTTGGGCGTATTAATTGAGAACGTATTACAAAAAAACTTCATATTTCCGCTCGATTCAATAAGATTATCAACATAGGATCATGGCGGAAACCACATAATCAAGAACATGGCACCTTCCATAGTCACACATGCCAATAACCCTATCAATCATAATGAGCATCAGTGTGGTAATGTGGTAAGAATTATTCAACACTAACTTTATGATCAAAACTTTATGTGTTGATTTTCTTATCATCCAGATTTCTTATCTTTATGTAACACAGTTACTTCATAAGAAATCATTTATTACTTCAAATTGAAGTCTGTATGTCTTAAACTTTATATCTCGAGATACTTTATGTGTCACAAGACATACACCAAGGCTATAAACAGCAATGCCCCAAGCCTTCGCTTAAGATGACACTAATCTTAAGACTTTAAAATATTTAATCTGATATATCACATAATATTTTCCAATGAAAATATAACAATGTATTGATAACCATCAGAATTACAATAATGTACATTTATACCAATGTATAAAGTACGAACAAACATTACATAAAGTAATATAAAATCCTCCCACTAATCCAAGGGATCAAAACCAGACTTTAGACCCATACTGATGACATGTCTCACATAAATAATGGGCCGAAGTCCCTTGGTAAGAGGATCTGCTATCATATCTTCTGTATTGATATGATCCACCTCAACGTCACCTTTCTTTATCAGCTCTTTCAATGTCAAATATTTGACTTCCATATGCTTAGACCCTGTGATATTCTTGTTGTTTTTAGCAAACAACACAGCTGGAAGATTATCACAATACAACTTTATGGGCCTGTTAATGGAATCAACAATTGACATTCCTGCAATGAGATTTCGTAGTCATACAGCCTGTGTGGCTGCACCATAACATGCTACAAACTCAGCCTGCATCGTGGAAGAAGAGATTAAGGACTGTTTAACACTTTTCCAAGATATAGCCCCACCAGCCAGCATAAAAACATAACCTGATGTGGATTTTCTATCATCTGAGCAACCAGCAAAATCTGAATCTGTATAGCCAGTTAACTCCAGATGCTCAACCTTTCTATATGTTAAGATATAATCACTAGTCCCCTTAAGGTATCTCAAAACTCTTTTAGCCGCAGTCCAATGGTCCATTCCAGGATTAGATTGATATCTACCCAGAATACCAACTGCAAATGCAATGTCCGGCCTAGTGCAGACTTGAGCATACATCAAGCATCCTACTACACTAGCATATGGCACTGCTTTCATTGATTCTCTCTCAACCTCATTCTTAGGACACTGTGCCAAGCTTAATTTATCACCTTTAGCAATTGGCACATCCCAAGATTTACATTCATGCATATTGAATTTCTTCAATATCCTCTCTATGTATGCCTTCTGAGAGAGACCTAAAAGGTTTTGAGATCTATCCCTTAAGATTTCAGTTCCCAGGACAAAAGATGCTTCTCCAAGATCTTTCATATCAAAATATTTAGATAACAACTGCTTAACCTCATGCAGTGTACCTAAATCATTACATGCAAGCAAAATATCATCTACATATAATATCAGAAAGATATATTTGCTCCCACTGATCTTGAGATATATGCATCTATCAACTTTGCTTTCAACAAAGCCTAAAGAAGTGATTACATCATCAAACTTTAAGTACCACTGTCGTGAGGCTTGTTTCAAACCATAAATAGACTTTTTAAGTCTACAGACAAGATGGTCTTTACCATCTTCATGAAAACCCTTAGGTTGTTCCATATAGACCTGCTCGTTTAATTCTCCATTCAGGAATGCGGTTTTAACATCCATCTGATGTAGCTCTAAATCAAAATGAGCTACTAGTGCCATGATTACTCTAAATGTATCCTTAGAGGATACAGGAGAAAATGTTTCACTGTAATCAATTCCTCCTATCTGAGTAAATCCTTTGGCAACTAATCTGGCTTTAAACCTCTCAATATTCCCTTTGGAGTCTTTCTTGGTCTTATAGACCCATTTACAGCCAATAGGTCTACAACCTTCAGGTAATTTAACAAGCTCCCACACGTCATTACAATCCATAGATTGCATTTCATCTCTCATTGCTTTCCACCACAGATCTGATTGGGTACTAGAAACAGCTTCCTCAAATGATATAGGATCAGAAACATGACCAGTGTCATAATCACTCTCTACTAAATAGACCACATAATCAGATGAAATAGCAGATTTCCTTTCCCTAATAGACCTCCTGAGAGGAATCTGTGCAACTGCACCCTGTGATGATGAAGCCTCATTAAACTGTATAGGCTCATCCCTTAATACTGGATTAATCACAGGTGTAGGATCCAACATTGCAGGTTGCTTGGGAACAGGTATATGTATAACCTTAGTCTGTTGTTCCTTACTAGTGATCTCAGAGTGTTCAAACTGATCAGTTATATCAAATTCTAAAAATTTAGCTGTCTGTGATTCTACAATTCTAGAACCCCCTTCTCTACAATAAAATTTGTAGCCTTTAGAATGATCTGGGTATCCTATAAAATAGCAACGAGTAGATATAGATTGCAATTTACCTTCAGTAGGATTATAAAGGCGTACTTCTGAAGGACAACCCCAAACACGGAGGTGACTCAAGCTAGGTTTCCTATTAGTCCACAGTTCAAACGGCGTTTTAGCCATAGACTTACTGGGTACTCTATTGAGGATATATAATGCCGTTTTAATAGCCTCACCCCATAAAATGTCTGGGAGATTAGATCTTGACATGATGCTTCTAACCATTTCATTTAAGGTGCGATTCCGCCTTTCAGCCACACCATTCTGTTCAGGACTTCCTGGCATAGTAAACTAAGCTACTATTCCACAGTCCTCCAAGTATTTGGCAAAAGGACCTTTTAATTGTCCTGCTATACCGTATTTGCCATAATACTCACCACCCCGATCAGACCTAACAATCTTGATAACTTTTCCCTGCTGTTTCTCGACTTCAGTCTTAAAAATCTTGAATTTCTCAAGAGATTCAGACTTTTCCTTAATCAAGTACAGGTAGCCATATCGGGAAAAATCATCAATAAATGTTATAAAATATTTATTATTGCATATTGTGGGTGAATAAGGTCCGCATATATCTGTATGGATTATCTCTAAGAGATCTGAACTCCTGATAGATCCCTTTTTCTTAATTTTGGTTAGCTTACCCCTACAACAGTCAACACATGTTTCTAGGTCACTGAAATCAAGGGCAGGCAAAATATTGTCTTTAATTAGCCTATCTACCCTTTCCCTAGAAATGTGGCCAAGTCTTTTATGCCACAACATGGATGACTTTTCCTTTATTAAGGGTCTTTTGGCAACAATATGTTCAACATTACATGATGTAGAATATATTTCATTTGAACTTAAAGAAACTTGATACAAACCATATGACAAAATACACCGGCCAACTGCCTTTGAATTAAGAGTTATATTAACAACTCCATCTTTAAATACAAAAGCATAGCCAATTTTGTCAAATTCAGATACATATACCAAGTTTCGTCTAAAAGTTGGTATGAACAATACATTAGATAAAAATAGTTCATAACCACTATCTAAGTTCAAACAAACATTTCCAACTAGTTGAACATCAACTGTAGTATTATTGCCAACTGTGAGCATTAACTCTTCTTTATTTGGCTTCCTCATGTTTGTGAATCCCTGTAATGTGAAGGCAACATGTTTAGTCGCTCCACTATCAAGCCACCAGGAACTGGATGTGGCATCAGCCAAATTAGATTCACAAATAACAAAACCAAAAGAGTTACCTGTAGGCTCACGCTTTTCTAACCAAGCTTTATATTTAAGACAATCCGCCTTTTTATGACCTTTCTTTTTGCAAAAGAAACATTTAAATTTCTTTTTCTCTATGCCTTTAAGATCACCCACAGCACTAGATCGGGAAGACTCATATCCCTGAATAGAAGAAGAAGCATTAGTCTTAGCTTTCTTACCTTTCAGTTTACCTTTATGCTGAGGTCCGGATACAAGAAGCGCGACACTGGATTGTCTCGCCTTTAGCTTCTCTTCCTCAGCTACGCAAACAACAATGAAAGCATTGACAGTCCAAGGATCCTCCCTTGAGTTGTAAGCCGTAATAAGCATCTCAAACTCAGAAGGCAGAGTATTGAGAGCTTGATGCACAATACAAGCATCAGGGAGAATAATGTCAAAACCCTTTAACTCATTCTGTATGTGGACCATCTTTAAAATGTACTCCCTAACACCTCCAAGTCTGTTATACTTCATGGAGTATAACTGTTTCAGAAGGGTACCAATCTCAGCATTGATTGACACTTTATAACGCTGAGACAAAGCTGTAAGAAACTCTTTTGCTATATGAGTTTCAGGAAGACCGCTCAACAGATGCTCTGGAATTGACCTTTTAAGGGTCAAATAGCACATGCGGTTCATCTTATACCAGGTTGAGTATAACTCTTTTTCCACATCAGTACTCTCAGGAGTTAAGTCAGCTGGTTTAGGAGTAGTCATGGCAAGATCAATATCTGCCAACTCCATAGCCATTTCAACATCTCTTTTCCACTCCTTAAAATTAGAAGCTGATAATGTCTGAACTGTAACATTACAGTTATTGATTGAGAAGGTGACTGAAAAATCAACAATGTAATACTTTAGTTCAAGACAATAATAATACTCAAAGCCATAAAAGAGTATTAATCCGAAGAATTTCAGCACATCATTATATAATCACATTTGGGCAGAAAATATAACATGCAATAGATAATTCTTCAATATAAGAACGATCTAGAAATTTACACAGTCTTTGTAAATTTAAACACCTTTGGGCATAATAAATCACTCAGACCAGTTCATTCCCAATCAAATGTCTTATATTAACATCTCAAAATTTGAATTTATAATAAACACCTTTGGGCTAAATAATTATAAACCAAATCTGAGACATCCCTAAACCATATAAGTCTGTATATTTCTTAAAATCTCAGCTAAAAAGGTCACTTTGGCAACTACATTTTAGCCAATTTTAAAAGAAATACTTATATCATGATGCACCTTATTTATTGTCTTGCTAAATATAATTTTTCATTCCTTATGGACATGAGGCTTAAATGTCTCGAAAAATTATGATCACAAAATAAAATTACATCGTCAACTTTACCTGAGAAAAATTAATTCCATATGTGACATTTTATGCCAATGCATAAATAAAACAAATAATGAGATAACCATTTATCTCCAAAAATGTCACAATTTTTCTCAATTATGGCTTTTAAAAATTCATTTAGAAAATCTAAATTAATTCCAGAAGAAATCGGGTCAAAATAACCTTATGGAGTGAAAAATAATGAATTAGGGACTTAATTGAAAAAATCAGAAAGTTCAGGGGCCAAATTCGGAAAACTGGAAAGAGGAAGAAGCGGCGCGCGCGTGCAGTACACGCGCTTGACGCGCCTGCGCGTGTTACACACGCGCATGCAGCTGTCATCTGGCGCGTGTAATACACGCGCCCGACAGCTCCCCGATTCTCTCCCCATACGCGCCAACGCGCGCCAGAATGAATCCTTCCCAGTCTCCACCGCGCGACACGCGCGCCTCTGGGAAATACACGCGCGCCTCTGTATCACACGCGCCAGCGTCTTCCTCCTCCCGACTCTTCAAGTTTTCTTCGAAAATTTTCCCAAAAAATTCAATTTACTCCAAAACCCGAAATTTCTTCAAATTTTTGCTTTAAATCAACATGCAACAACATATTATTCTGATTTTATTAAGCAAAATTTACCGAAAAGCAATAAAATCAGAGAATCAAGCATGTGATTAACCAAATCAAAAATTCCTCAAAAACTTAATTAAACTCAGTTTTTCTCTAGATCCTGATGAGAAAAACTCAAATATGGTTCTAAAAACATGTATTTAGGCTCTGATACCACTTGATAGAGAGATCTATAGCGGAAATCTGGCAGATCTCTCCTCCAGGATCCCATACATGCTGTTTAGAACAGAAAACAGATGAGTTTAATTGAGTAAGAGGAAGATGTGTACCTGATTTAGCCGAATCCATCGTCTTAGAAACGATCCGAGAAGTTTTGCACCAAGATCTTCTCTCGTTTTCTAACCCCAGAATGATGGAATTCTTATCTTATCTTTTCCTTATCCTCTATCCACCTTTATATAGAGGAGCTTAATCATTAGGGTCAGCAACAAGAGAGACTTAGCTCACCGGTATATAATAATCATGGGCTATCCATCATACCCATATTATTATCTGAGCCCACATTAATTCTCCCACACTTAATTAATAAATGAAGTCATGCCTAAATAAAGAATTGATCAAATTCTTAAGGCCCTTTATTTGTAATTTGTCCTGATATCTCAATTAAAAGCCCATAAATATAAGATATTAAAATAAAATATCTTACAATTTATTATTGAGTCATTGACTGATGATCTCATTTTTATCATTAAACTAGAATGTAACCATCTGTGTTGTGTTGGAATGGAAGACATACGAATTTTTGCTATAATAGACTAAAAATTAATAATATAATTTTTGTAATTAATTTAGATAATAAAAAATTATTACATAATATTGTTAAAAAGTTCTACATAATATGTAAATCTTAATAAAGTTTTGTAAGGATAACAAAAAATAGATAGCGAGATTTATACGTAATAATCAAGTATTAGTAATCATAAAATATTATAACTAAATGATTAGTTGTGATATTTGAATTGTTAAAATAAAAAGATATATGAAATTTATTTAAAACCTATAAGATCGTAATCATGCAATAAATCAACATTTTATTTCTCTAATGAAGTGTGCTTTGACTAAGCATCCCTCAATGTCTCTATATCTTTCTCTCAAATTAGGACCATTAATATGATAATTACTCAATCATTGATATTGTTTGTATTATACTTTTCATACTGTAAATATAATGCCAACCTATAACAAAAGATATATCATTATAGTTAAAATGTTGAAAGAATCCACTTTTTTTAAACTCAAATACTAACTATCCTATAAAAAGTTATTACCATATTAAAGTTTTATTAATAAAATAAAAAATTATTATTATTATTATTATTATTATTATTATTATTATTATTATTATTATTATTATTATTATTATTATTATTATTATTATTATTATTATTATTATTATTATTATTATTATTATCGTCGTCGTCCAATAGAAAAAAAGAAAAGCGTTATTGTCAAATATCAACTTATTAGTCGTCTTGAAAAAAATTGTGGCCGCACATTAATTGGAGATAGGACTCCGTTATTCAATTGAATTTATTTAGTCTTTTAGAACTTATTGGATATTTTATATTTCATTTTACAACCAGAAAAAGATATTTTATTGAACTGAAAAATATAATAATAGCTGAGCAAACTCAACTGAAATTCCTTTTAATCGTTCTCTATCACAATTTATAATTTTTCTCCGCATTCACATCAAACAAAAGTTTCAACCATATACAAAAATCAAACCTAACTGACTTATTGTCATGTAATTTCTTCAATAAAATTAATTTGATTTAACTTTTATTTTTATTATAATTTCATTTATTTGATTCCATTTTTCCCGTGAATCATCCCATAAGATATATATATATATATATATATATATATATATATATATATATATATATATATATATATATATATATAGTGTCATTACTGACTTTAATTATAGTGTCATCATTGGCTTCATTAATAATGTCATCATAGGTATTAATAATTCACCTTATTAGCATGCCAAACTATCCAAAATTCTAATTCTAAACTAGGTGTTTTAGGATTTAATTAATGTCATTAAATTTTATAACTCTTAAATTCACACATTTCATACATTTAATAACTCAATTAATCACATAATTACTTAATGAAAGTATTTTTTTGCATAATATAATAATATTCACATTAGTTTACACATCAAATTCTTCAATTTATTTTCTGTCTTGTTACTGGCAGATTTTATGTTATGGGTTTTACTTCAATTTTGGTCCTGTTACAGTCCGAAGAGTCTCTTAAGAATTTTAAATATGAATCTTAGCTTTAATATGCAATTTAAATCACTAAATTTAGAGTACTGTAGAAAAAGGTATGATCAATTGAATATTGACTGGTTACTGACAATTTTACCTAAAATTTTCTGGACAGATTACATGTTCGAAATTTATGTATTTTTCTGGGAAATACAAATATGTTTAGATTTTATGGTCTAAATAAAAGTTAAATCTCTATGTTTTAGCTTTCAAAACAAACTAATAACATACATATATGAATTCCAAAACTTAAATTATATCAATTTATGTACACAATGCTCCATAAATTCCAATAAAAAATACCACATCACCTAATTTAATTTTTACCAACTATACTCCTAAATCTAGCAAACGTACATCTTCAAAATTTTATCACAAAATAATATGTATTTAGAATAATTTACATGTCAAATTATGTACACACTACTCCATAAATTCCAGCAAAGAACACCACATCACCTAATTCAATTTTTACCAACTATATTCCTAAATCTAGCAAACATCTATCTTCAAAATTTTATCATAAAATACTATTAATTTATAATAATTTACATGACAAATACTCAAATCATGCAATTTGAGGATAAAATATAGGCTATTGTCTTAAGTTATGCACAAACCTCTTCTTTTTCTCATTCACTTTCTCTAGGTAGCTTTCTCCTTGCCTTTGCTAGATTGAGCTTGCTCTTTATCTCTTTAAACTCCTAAAACACACAAAATCATCATCAAAGCCTTACCTTATCAAAACTCTCTAAACCCTAAACTCTCTCTCTACATAAACAAGATCTAAATGAGCTCAAAACCATAATTTCCTTTGATGAAAGTTAAAGAGGGGAAGGAGAGCTTCTTACCTATACTTCTTTCTCTTCTTGATCAACACTTGAAGGTTTTCTCTCTCCTCTTCTCTTGCTCTTTTTCCTCCCTTCTTCCCTTCCTTAGCTTCTCCAAGTCTTGTTGTACATGAAAATTGCTTTGACTTGTTCTTTTTTCTCTCTTCTCTTTCTTTCTCTCTCTAGATTAAGCTCTAGCTATGGTGGAAAAGGAGGGGCTGGCGTGGATTGGTTTATGAACGCAGAAAAATAACTTAAGAAGAATAGATAAGGAAGAAGAAAGAAGAATTAAGAAAATGGTCAAAAGTCTCACATGGGTCCCACCATAATTTGACCAAAATCTTGACATTTAGGCTTAATTATTATCTTTTTCTTATTTTTTCTTAAAGCTTTCTAAATACTTTATTAAACATATATTATAATTATTAATCATTATCTTGATTAATTTCAGTCAAAATCCCTAGGTGTCTCTCTAGAGTCTAGTCTTGGCATGTAATGTTGGGCATATAGGTAAGAAATATAATTTGATTGATGATATGATTGGTTATTATTTCTACATATTGAAGGTTAACAAAAATAATATGGAATATTGGAAAGAATCGTTGTGTTATATTTATTGAAAACATTATGTATGAAATCAAAATTATTATTATTATTATTGCCAAAAAGCATGCATCACTAAGCGAAAGCTTAGCGTTGGAGTTTTTTTTTTTTGCGCAGGTAGTAGATCGAAGGGAGTTGAGTGGCAAGATTGTAGATAGAGCTATAAAATCTGTAGGACCCACTCCAAGGTAGTGCAGCGATATAACCACCCATTTAGGTTGGTGATTTTGTACTTTTCTATGTATAAAAATTTTGTAAAGCATGCATTGCATATAGTCTGTGGGTTATGTATTTTGAATCTTAAATTTTCTACAACTTGTTAATATTGTAAATAAGTTTATGTATATTCAGAAAAAAAAAAATTTAATTTTAGAATTTAATGAGTGGTGCGAATACAAATAATATTTGTGGAGTATAATAATTGAACAAGTATAGGAATATATACATGTTGTGACATCACCATGTCCGACTGTTATTAGAAGGGTAATATGGTATTACAATTTTGATGGATTTAAGTATAACAACTAGAGAAAATATTTCATCATAGTAAACTTTTTGTCTTTGGCGATATCTTTTAGTTACTACCCTAGCTTTATAGGTAACTATATCACCTTCCATATCGATGAAGACCCATTTGCACTCGATGGGTTTTATTCCTTCAGGTGGGTCGACCAAAGTCCATACTTAGTGTTCATATCTTGAATCTATTTTTGACTGCATAGCTTTTAGCCATCTGTCAGATTCTGAACTATTCAGAACTTCTTCACATATAGTAGGCTCATTATCCTATATGAGCAATACATCATTCTATTCACTTATGAGAAATCTATATCTCTCGAGAACAGTAAGTATCCTACTTGATCTATGAAATTCTTGTATTTCAGAAGGTATAACTGTTACTTTATCTATGTGAGTAATAGATTTCAGGTTCAGTCAATTGATTTGCATCTATTTAAACATCTTGAACTTCATCAAGTTCAATCTTGCTTCCACTATATTCTTTTAGATGAAACTTTTTCTCTAAGAAGATAGCATGTTTTGAAACAAATACCTTTTATTCCAAATGGTGGTAGAATTAATATCCAAAAGATTCTTTTTGGATATCCTACAAATAAAGATTTTTCAGGCTTATCTTTGAGCTTATTTGACATTGTCCACTTCATATAAGCAGGACAACTGCATACTTTTATGTATGAAAGAATAGGTCTCTTGTTATTACATATCTCATATGAAGTAATATCAACATACTTAGAAGGGAATCTATTTAGCATATAAACAATAGTCTGTAGTGCATGATCCCAAAATGACTTAGGTAGTTTTACAAAGCTCATCATTGATCTCACCATGTCTAACAAAGTTTGGTTTCTCCTTTCAGCCACTTTTTTGTGCTATGGCATGTAAGATGGAGTCCATTGAGAAAAAATCTCATTATCTCTTAAATAACCTTGAAACTATTGTGTTGAACCTTGCGAAGTATTTTCCATCATTTTGATGATAAAAATAATTAGGCAATAAGGAATTTAACCACATTTTATGTTCTAAGTATGTTAGACAGGTTACATATTCCTAAGACCATGAAAAATCAGCAAAGATTCACGCCTATGAAGCAGATATTCACACTAGTGTACAATGTCACACCCGTGGTGAAGAATTGCCACAACCGTGAAACGAGAAACTAACGTCCGTGACTCATGGAGTAACGTTTGTGAATGAGTTAGCACCAAGAATGTTCTTTCAAATGTTCACAATAGTAAAGCATTTGACCAACCATGAAGCTTGATTAAGTCACACCTGTGAAGAAATGTGTCACGCCCGTGAAAAACTTCTTATTTCTGGACAAAATCGCTCATGGCTAACTTCACTACTTTAGCCATGGCTACGAAGAATAGTCATGCCTATGAACATTAAGTCACATCTGTGAACTTGGAAAGAGAAAGTTGTCACTTCATTGGTGAATATTTAGTTTCTTGGTTTAGCAAGAAATAAATTTTGGTTGTCTTTTCCACTACTAAAGTAGAATATGTAGCAACAGGTTGTTGTACTCAAGTTCTTTGGATGAGACAACAACTCAAGGATTATGGTTAAGAGATTGAACTCATTCCTATCAAATGTGGCAATACAAGTGTAACGCCCGTAAAATAGGGTTTATAAGTTGTATTGTGTTTAGAGTGCGAAATGATGGAGTTTAAGTTGTATTAAAGTTTAAGTTAAAAATTTGAGATGGAAAGCTTTCACACCCGTGAATCTTTGTTTACTCCTGTGAAAAGTCATGCTATGGTTCAAACGAAAGAGTTTTGGATATGGGGGAAGTGTTTGAGAAGAGAGAACTTTCACTCCCGTGAATGGTTTTGTAACACCCTTATAACACTTATTCTATACGTACGTTACGTGGGTAAATACGATTATAGCCAATGTATGCCAAAAAAAATTTTCTATCTTAATTTAATAACTATAATATTACCAACACTTAATCCTTTTTACTTTTCCAAAAATTTCGGCAGCATAACGGCTATAAACTAGCTATCCCACCTGCCAAGCAAACAATCCACAGCTCATTTTTGGGCACAACAATACATATAATATGTAACATATTCTCCATTCAATCACAATTCGACATTGCATTCTTCACACATAATAATTCACAAATATTTTTTATCATAATATATACATTTTATTTCTACAACTCCATACCTAAACATATATATACATGTTATCTTTGATACTAACATTCTATTATTTCTTCTTCTTTCGGCTCCCAAATTTTGTATGCTTACTCCTGCCTTTCCTGCTACTATCTGCATGCAGTCAAATAACTACGTGCTGAGAATTAATATGCTCAGTGGTGATTACAAATCTAAAGATTTCCACTGACATATTTTTTCATGTATTTATACATGCAATAATATTTTTAATACATTATTCAAATTCTCTCTTTAATATATTTATTATTCATTTTATCAATACTTTACTTTTATTTATCTTTAATTCACTATTTAATATCTTAATTAATTTTAACAATTTTTCTCAATTCAATTTTTTTCACTTTACTCCTGAACTTTCAATTTCTTTCAATTCAGTCCATTTTCACTTTATTTCTTTAATTAACCATTCCTTTCTTTCTTCTTTTTTTTTTCAATCATTTATTTAATTAACTACAAATTTCACTTTAGTTCCTAAATTTTCATTTATTTACAATCTTGCCATTGCTTTACATTTATTTACAAATTTGCCATTGTTTTACATTTATTTCCACTTTTGCCACTAATATTTTATTTTTTTCATTTATTTTCTTTTTTTTTTTTACTTTATAATTTAGCATTTTTCTTTCACTTTAATTTTGTTTTTAAATTTTTCTATTTTTGTCACATTTATCACTATTATTATTATAACATTTTTATCATTTTTATCATTTTTATTATAATTATTATATTTATCACTTATCTCGTTTTTCTCACATTTTTTTCCATTTATCATATTTATTATATTTATCATTTTTCTCACATACTTCATTTTTAAAATACTTTTCATTTGCATTTTTCTTATTATATTTTTCACTTAAATCATTTGTACTACTTTTATTCACATTTGCCCCTAGTTTTAATCTGATAGAAAATCTTCAGACCGGATACATGGGACGTGGACCCAAAAGTCCACTACACTGAAGAGTAATCCCGAAGGACCACTCGAGCACTACACTGTACACTGATCACTGAATCACTATCACTGAAGTAGACCGTCATTGGGCTACATAAACGAGTCGCCATGACCCGCACCGCGGTAATGGTGTCCCTATGGCTAGCCAATTATATCCTGAACTAGATTTCACCATCAAAAAAATAACCAAGGGCATTATTTATTTTTTTTTCCTTTAATTCATTTTTCATTAAATTCATAAATTCTATTATTTTTACATTATTAATCACTTAATATTTTATTCATTCATAACAATTTTATCACTACCATAATTTTTTTCACACTTTGCATTCTAATATATCAATAATTCACTATGAACATTCAATTAAGTCATCAAGCATCACTAAATACACTTTATTCATTATTTTTCATTTCATGCATAATATACTCAATAATTGGAAAATTATTCAATATATCATTTAAAAATTCTCAATAAATTTATACACACACAAAATTACATTTTCTTGCATGTCATAACTAAATTTTCATTTAATTAGCAAGAAAAATATTAATTTTTCTTTTTTCATATTTTGACCTATAATTAATTTTCATCATTAAAATTTATCTTTCATCCTCTAAATATTCTTTTCACTAATTTATACAATTCTTGTTCCATATAAATCATAATATTACAATAAAATGTATTTATTCACTAATATTCATTTTTCACATAATAAGGTCACATTTTACAATTTCCACTAATTAATTTTTTAATATAAATTAATCATTCTAATTCACTTTTCATAATCCATTAATCATATTTTAAGCATTAATTTAACAATTACATGCAAAATACACAAAATTTCTAATTTTCATAACCTTAATTCATGCTTAATCAATGGAAATAAGTAGATTTTGAAATCACTAACCTTATTTCTTCTCTTTAGCTTTCCTATGTTTCCTTCTCCTTACCTTTTTCCTTTGAAGTTCCTTCTCTTCCTTGATTCCTTACCATAGCCAAAAATTTCACTTCATTAATCCACCAATATTTTACTTCTTTAACTCAAATAAATTTCATATTTATCATCTACATATCTTAAACTACTTATTTGAACCATTAAACTAATTTAAAAATATAAATTTCACTTACCTCCAATTTATATCTCAACTTTTCTCCTTTGATTTCCTTCCACTCTAGCCCTCCAAATGAAGATCAAAAGATTCAAATAGCAACTAGAGATGCTGAATTTATATTAGGGTGGTTGATTTTGGTGCAAAATTAGGAGAAATGAGAGAAATTTGGTGGAGAAAATGGAGGAAACCCATTTGTCCAAGGGGGAAGCATGGGAGGAAGAAGAAGGTGCTGGATTATCTAGTGAATTCTGATATTTTGAGCTTATATAGGTGGCTGGAATGGGCTGTGCTTGGGCCAAGACAAGTGATCCAATCCATTAGGCCCATTTGTGAATTTAAGACCCAATTAAACACTATAAATTATTTCTCTCATTTTCCAAGCTCAATTTCATCCAAATTTGATTCCATAATTCATAAAATATTTTTATATGTCTACAAAAAAAATTTCAACTCAATCGGAGTTCATTTTCTATCCAGCTCACTTAAATCGGACAGATAATTTAATTTTCGGTGTTACCGTAAAATTCCATTTTCACTTTCAAATAATTCTAAATATTATTTAGAGTCTATCCATATCTTAAAATAAATTTTTGGATGTCGTTTGCTATTTTTTATAGACCGGTCAAAGTACGGTCAA
Organism: Triadica sebifera; assembly: GCA_023653625.1. Taxonomy (NCBI): domain Eukaryota; kingdom Viridiplantae; phylum Streptophyta; class Magnoliopsida; order Malpighiales; family Euphorbiaceae; genus Triadica; species Triadica sebifera. The sequence continues at coordinate 23,283,754 of CM042901.1, forward strand.
CCGATTATTTAAATCGGGTCCCTTTTTCTTAATTTTGACTTTTGAAGACTTATTTGACCTCATTTTCACTCCAAATTTTACCCTCAGACTAGTCATAACCTATATTTTCCAATTATCAAATAAAATATTTTTCACCCACGGGTGTATTTTTGATCCCCGGGTATACTGATCAATTTCAGAAACTACAGTTTACGACTAATCCGGTATTTGGGCCATTACAATTCTCCCCTACTAATAAAAATTTCTTCCTCGAAATTTTACCTGTATTGAACAATTGCGGATATTGTTGCCTCATTGCAGCTTCTGACTCCCACGTGGCTTCTTCTACATTGTGATGACTCCATAACACCTTCACTAATGGGATTTGCTTGTTCCTGAGAACCTCTTTGGCTAGGATTTTTAATGGTTTCTCTTCATAAGTCAGATCAGCCTGTATTTGAATCTCTTATGGCTTAATCACATGACTTGGGTCTGATCTATACCTCCTTAGCATTGACACGTAGAACACATCATGAATCTTTTCCAACTCTTGAGGCAGCTTCAATCGATAGGCTACTGGTCCCACTCGCTGTATAATCTCATAAGGGCCTAAAAATCTTGGACTTAGTTTTCCCTTCTTACCAAATCTCATAATTTTCTTCCAGGGTAATACTTTCAGAAACACTTGATCTCCGACCTGGAATTCTATATCTTTTCTTCTTAAATCTGCATATGACTTATGTCAGTCCATGGCTTCTTTCAATCTATCCTTGATTACCCGCACCTTCTCTTCGGTTTCTCGAACCAAGTCAGTTCCTATTAACTTCTTCTCACTCAATTCTGTCCAACATAAAGGAGTTCTACATTTTCTCCCATACAGTGCTTCATACGGTGCCATTTTAATGCTGAACTAATAGCTGTTGTTGTAAGCAAACTCTACCAATGACAAATACTTTTAATTTCGAATACACAACTTTGCAACATATCATCAAGTATCTGAATCACACGCTCTGACTGTCCATCAGTCTGAGGATGAAAAGTTGTACTAAAATGAAGTCTTGTCCCCAATGCTTTTTGCAACTTCTTCCAGAACTAGAAAATAAATCTTTGGTCCCTGTCTGAAATAATGGAGAATGGTACTCCATGGAGTCTCACTATCTAATTAATGTAGATTTCTACCAACTTGGTCAGTAGATAATCCCTCTATACTGGTATGAAATGAGCTAATCTCATGAGTCTATCAATAACTATCCAAATAGCATCATGTTTCTTTTCCGTCAGAGGCAATCCCATCACAACATCTATAATCACTCGATTCCATTTTCACTCTGGTATCGCAATAGGCTTAAGTAAACCCGATGGAATTTGATGTTCAACTTTCACCTGTTGGCATATCAAACATTTACTCACGAATTCTGTCACATCACGTTTCATTCCTGGCCACCAATAGTGTACTTTCAAATTCTGATACATCTTGTTACCACCAGGATGCATCGCGTAGCTGCTATGATGAGATTCTGTGAGAATGTTCTTTCTCAATTCATCTTGATCCGGTACACATAACCTCCGATTGAAATAAAGACTTTCATCCTCACCCAAAGAATAACTACCTTCATTGCCCTCTTTTACTCTATTCACTATGGAAATCAAACGATCGTCTAGCTTTTGTGCCGCTTTCACTTGCTGAATAAAATCTGGTTTCACTTGCATTTCTGCTATTATCGCTCCATCTTGTGCCATATTCAATCTGACATTCATCACTCGAAGGGCTGCCATAAATTTTCTACTAAGTGCATCAGCTACTACATTCGCCTTTCCTGGATGATAGTCGATTAAGCAGTCATAGTCTTTTATCAATTCAAGCCATCGTCTCTGCCTCAAATTAAGTTCCTTATGCGTGAGCAAATATTTTAGACTTTTATGATCAGTGTAAATGTAACATTTCTCACCATAAAGATAATGTCTCCAGATCTTCAAGGCGAGTACAATTGCTGCAAGCTCAAGATCATGAGTAGGATAGTTCTTCTCATGAGTCTTGAGTTGTCGGAAAGCATATGCAATCACTTTACCTTCTTGCATCAATACACAGCCTAACCCATTCTTGGAGGCATCACTGTAAATCACAAAATCCTTGTCAGATTCTGGTTGAGTTAACACTGGGGCTTCTGTCAACATGTTCTTAAGCTTCTCAAAGCTTCCTTGACATTTATCTGTCCATTCAAACTTTACGTGCTTCTGTAACAGTCGAGTGAGCGGCGCTGCTATGGTGGAAAAACCTTTTACAAATCTTCTGTAATACCCAGCCAAACCTAAGAAACTTCTGACTTCTGTAACAGTCTTAGGTATTCTCCACTGTAAGATTGCTTCAATCTTCTTTGGATCCACCTTTATCCCTTCAGCTGAAATTACATGACCCAAGAATGATACTTCATTCAACCAGAAGTCACACTTACTGAATTTTGCATACAACTGCTTTTCTCTCAATATCTGCAAGACAGCTCGTAGGTGCTTGTCATGTTCTTCTAGTGTCTTCGAATACACCAGAATATCATCAATAAATACCACCACAAACTGGTCCAGATAAGGATGAAAGATCCTATTCATTAGATCCATGAAAGCAGCTGGGGCATTCGTAAGTCCAAATGGCATGACTAAGAACTCATAGTGGCCATATCTTGTGCGAAAGGCAGTCTTAGGCACATCTGCTTCTTTTACTTTCAATTGATGATAGCCCGATCGTAAGTCAATCTTTGAAAATATACCTGCTCCCTTCAATTGATCAAATAAGTCTTCAATATGTGGAAGGGGGTACTTATTCTTGATCGTCACTTTATTCAGCTGTCTGTAGTCAATGCATAATCTAAGAGACCCATATTTCTTTTTTACAAAGAGTACCGGTGCCCTCCATGGAGAAATACTGGGTCTGATAAAGCCTTTATCAAGCAATTCCTGCAGCTGAATCTTCAACTCCTTGAGTTCTGTAGGCGCCATCCTGTAGGGTGCAATCGAAATAGGTGATGTACCTGGAGCTACATCAATAGTGAATTCGACTTCCCTGTTAGGTGGCAAGCCTGGTAATTCATCGGGAAAAACATCTGGATAATCTCTCACTGTAGGCACATCTGAAACCTTAAGATCTTCCTTTTTAGCTTCCATTGCAAAACACAAATAACCAATGCACCCCTTTCTTATAAGTCTCTTGGCAGCTGTAGCTGAGATCACATCTGTTAAAAAGTCTATTCTTTCACCCACAATAGTGATTTCCTGATCATCAGAGAGTTTAAGTGTCACTCTCTTTTGTTTACAATTTATTGTCGCTCGGTGGGCGGATAACAATCCATCCCCCAATATCACATCAAACTTGTGAAATTGGAGTTCAATTAGGTTAGCTAGGAATTCATAACCTTGTGCACTAATGAGACAATTCTTATACACTCTGTTCACCACAACACTATTTCCTAAATGATTGCTTATTATGATGTCCTGGTCTAATTATGAATCTCTTAACCCTTTTCGAGTACTAACTTACGCTTCACTCTCACCGTCCCCAACACCAGGACTATGTTGGGATACCATATTTCACTCTACAAATGAAAGGAGCAAGCATACATTAGACTTATAACGCATTTCATCCAACAATTGACATGTATATACATATAATTCATTCACTTAATCTCCACTCTGATCTTAGAACCGCCTTAACCACGCTCTGATACCACTAAAATTGTAACACCCTTATAACACTTACTCTATACGTACGTTACGTGGGTAAATACGATTATAGCCGATGTATGCCAAAATTTTTTTTATTATATATGAATTGTTGTGCTCAAAAATGGGCTGTGAATTGTTTGCTTTGTAGGTGGGTGTGTTAGTTTATAGCCGTTATGCTGCCAAAATTTTTTTTGGAAAAGTAAAAAGGATTAATTAAGTATTGATAATATTGTAGTCATTAAATTAAGATGATAAGAAAATTTGTTTTGGCATACATCGGCTAGAATCGTATTTACCCATGTAACGTACATATAGAGTAAGTGTTATAATGGTGTTACAGGTTTAGTAACAGTCGTGAAAGGCATTTCATACGCGTGAAGTAAGGGTTCATACCCAAGAACGCAAGTCAGTTGGTCATGACCAGTCGCACTTTTCTCTTTCCTCTATGCCAAATCTTACTTTAAAACCACTTCCATTGCCCCCTTATCACTTCTAACACACTCTAGGATGTCTTAGTCATCTTCCCCTAACCTTGTAAACCCTAAACACTATTAGTGTGACATCCCACTTATATAATAGGAATAATCTCATTACATAAGTAGAATGACAGACGAGTTAAATAAAACTAGCTCGAGTTAAAACTTTTCATTGACTAACTTAATTAACTTTTTCATATCCAAATATACATATGAGTTCAATTATCAAAACATACTATCATGTTATATAAACATATTATACTTGATATAATAATCCAAAATTAATGGCTTATAACTTACAAACATTCAACTATTTATATATATAATATCAAATATAAAACATGTTCTTAACTATATACAAAACATGTATATCAAACCCATGTGCAAGATCATAGAAAAAATGCAAAAATAACTTGTATCTGACCCTCAAACCGGGTCTAACGCCTCTCCTCTGGTATGAGCTTATACTTCCTCTATTAACTTTATAGTCTACTATTTGCAAGCTCCAGTTCCTGCAGGAAAAAAAATCCACACTAAGTCATTTCTAGCTTAGTGGTACATATGTGTATTTAAGTTTTTCTATGCAGTCATACAAACATATAACATAAATATCATGATATAATTTAAATAAATCATTGCACAAAATTTAGAAAATGTTATAAAAAAATAAAATTCATGTTCCATTATATTAGTGTCAAGATATGAATTGCATATATTTAACCCTACATAATACATAAACTATTAAACATACTACCTCATCTCATATTACCATATTTTATTACATTTCTTACCCTGTTCTTTAGATCATTTATTAAAATTTTCACATATAGTCTTAATTTAAATAAATTTTTACCTATTATTTAAATTAATTAGTTTCCCTAAAATTATTTCAATTTAGGTAACTCAAATCTCGTTAGCATTAAAATTTTAATATATAGTTGCAATGATGCATGACAAATATTTTACAATAATATTCATAATAATCCAACATATATTATACAAGAATAACACATGACTATGCAATATTACTAAATTCAATGATAATCTATATAACTCGATTATCAATTTTAATTTACTTTATTAAATACTTACAATTCATCCCATGTCAAAACTCATATAAACAATTCATGTTACCTCTTAACATGTATATTTATGTCTTTTAATTAATTTCTATATAATATTTTAATATAAGTAGCCCAAATTTCATTTCTGAATTGTCAGGATATAGGGCATGTAGTAGGGCTGCTCGCAGAGTTTTAGCACTCTACTCACCATAGTCTCAAGTCAAGACCACTTGCGGAGCTTTAGTCCCTTGATTGAGTATAATCACATTATATGTGTGTGTAATTAGAATTAGATGCGCTTTCGGAGCTATCACCGCCCTATTCCTAAATCATATTAATATTGATACTGTATTGCCCCTGTAATGGTACACCATTTATCTCTAATTAGTGTACATGTTGAGAATTGGGCAATTAAGGTTATTACTTATTAATTTCCTTTAAATATTAATTTTTTGGAATTGATGTTCACTTTATTATTATAATTATTCAATAACCTACCATTAACCATTATCACTTTTAATCAATCATGTGCTCACCTATATTGATAAATATACTATGATACATATTTCACATTCACACACCTTACAATATTAAAACAAAATTTTAGATATTTTATCAATCAATTATTAATCTATATTTCTAGACATTCTATAATACAAAATTTCATGATTTAAACACTCAATGCATTCCATTTAAATTCTCTACTTAGGTTGCATATTATGAGAATCACACAACATTTTAACAATAATTCAAATTTCACAAACACGCTTCAAAAACCTTCTATCACAACAACTATATATATATATATATATATATAACATCTTTTTTATCATATTTTATATGCCACATATATTTTCCACTCATTTATATTTCCTAGCATGTCATCGTATCCCTTGACAACCATTTCACCTTTACACATTTTAATATCTCATTCAAATATGCAATTTATTCAATTAGCATACAAGTATGCAATAAGAGTAAACTAAAATGCACATATGTACAAATCTCAATGGAGTTTTTCTATAATATAAATATGGAACTTGTCTACTTTTTTTGCTCTTCCTCTTGTTGAGGACCTAATTTTAAAATATAATTAATCAATACATTGTTAAAATACTTATTTTAAATATAGTTTAAATAAATAACTAAAATTTCTCCTAAGTAACACTATAACCTTTTAGGGCTATTGGCTCTATAACTTTTTCTACACTTATCTAATTTATGTGATTCTTATGTCTAATTAAATTTAACATATAAGAATATAACATATTAAAATTTTAGTATTTTTGGACTATTATATAAGTTTTAGTGAAATTTTAACTGTTGCTCTATTTTTTTTCCTTAGACAGTTTTGGGGTATAATATTTAAAAATTCATATATTGAATTATTTTGAAACTTTTTACACATTTATATAAGGTAATTTGGAACATTTTTTATGTTTACCACTTTTCCAAATTTTGTTTCTAACATCCTTAAATATTAAAGAGTCTATAACTGATTCGGTATAGAGTGACAATCGGACCAGTTTGATTGTTATGTCATAACTCACAAAATACATAACATTTTAATGTGATACTTTCATAGAAATTTATCTAAGATATAGACCTCAAATTTTCATGTTTTAAACTTTGGTTGATTCGATCTAAAAATAGCTCAAAAATAAGAACGAATTCACCGGATCTGCATAGGTACAAGAAAGTAGGTTAATCAAGAAATAGTCATAGTTCATTTTACTATAACTCAAGCTACAAAAGCGAGATTTATACGGAACTTGGTAGAGAACTAGAACACATATATGGCTACAATTTTATGTTATGAGTTTCCTTTAATTCAACATTTAATATGATCAAAATAAGAAAATAAAATAGAGAACACATCACAAAAAGGAAATCAAGCTTGAAAAGCTTGAAGGGAAGTTAAAGCTCATTTTTGGTGAAAGGTATTAAATTTGTTTTCATGCATCTTGTATGTTTTACATGTTATAAGTGTAAAATGAAATGAAAAATGGCATGTTATGATGACTAATAACGTGATTAAATGAGTAAAATGTATATTATCATATTAATGAGATAAAATGGGATGTTTGGCATGTTTGGAAGATTGTAATGTGTTTTAAGAGTATTAAGACATGTTATGGGTATGCCATATGCCTTGTGTGTTGATAGGAGTGATTAACATTGATTAATCTTAGAAATTTTGTATGAAATGCATGAAAAACTATATTTTGAGTTTGCTGGAAATGCATGATTCACGTCTGTGAACAAAGGTGTCATGGTCGTGACTGTAGAGCTTATATAAACTACATGAACCCAAAATTTCATAGGTTGGGAAACATATAGCAAGTAAAATGATAAAGTGAATGATAGTAATAACATGTGTTTAAAATGAATCAAAAGATAAATGGTTATAAAATAATGAAAGCTTTGAGAAGTCTCGGGCAATATAAAAATGGAAGTTAAATGAATGTTAAAAGGAAATTATGGTATTGTAAAGATGTGTAATGAAACAATAATAGCAAGTAAAATGATATGGTATTGGAAATGTGATATGTGTATAATATATATTTGAATATTATATGATGTTTATGGTATTAATATGCATGTGAACTTGCATGGAAGCATGAAACAACTAGAATGTATGATTCTAGGAATGATCATGAGGTGAATTGCATGACATAGTATGACACGAGTTAAATATAAAATTTTTATGCATATATGTACTACTAAGTATTAGTTTGCTTAGCGTGTGGGTTTCCTACATGCAAGTTTGGAGTCGGTGGACAAAATTTGAGTGAAAGAGTAGTAAGCCACCAAAGTTTAGTCAGAGTGCCCTGTTTTGGTGTATTATGTCATGGGATATTTTGTGATAACATTTTACATGTCTTTTGGTTTTAAGAACATGTAATAATATCTTATGATGTATTTTTGAAATATGAGGCTAGTGAAGCCGAAAATAGATTTTATGTTATGATATCGATCGTTGGATCGAGGTTTTATTTATAATGATTTTATGCATTAATTGCATTATGATGTTAAAATAGGTTTTAAATGTAAAAAAAAAATAATTTAGTGAGTTTTCTGCAACTGTTAGAGAAATGCTCTAAAGGCAATCACTTTTAGTACTTATTGTACAAATTTATTTGATTAATAAAAGACATTTTCATTAATTTGATATATGAATTGATAGTGATCTTAAATCAATTAATGAAGTCCTTGATACATAACATAACATGAAGGAAATCATGATGAGATCATGATATTAAGTTTTTATCATGTGCAATTATGTTAATATCTAAATTATCCATAGTCATAGGATTAATGAGATGGAACATTGTTAATCCAGATAGACTAGCATATGTTACACTCCTTGATTGGATCGAGCAGTAGATCTCATAATCAGTAAACATGAGATGTTTAGAGTTAACATGTGAATGCTTGCTAAGTATAGCTAAGTACATTGGATGACTAGCTATGAGACAATCATATGAATAATCTATTCAAATTTCAATGATAGTCTCATCATAGCAATGGTGCAAGTATCCTTAGACTTAAAGTACTCAATGATATTTTGGATATTGATTTTGTATTTTGACACTATTTCTTGTTGCCTCAGGGTGGTTGCTCATAGGGTGGTGATTGGGTACAACTTGAGGCATTCGAAGGTAATTGGGTAACCAACAAAGGATTCACCACTATTGATAGAAGGAATGTATACCTATGGCCTCTTGTATACCTGGGAATCTCTGGCCGAAGTGGAATTGTCATGAAGATAGTCTTCAATGACATATCTAATAGAGTAATGAGCCTCAGGGACAAGAACTAATATTACTTGGACTAGACGTGATGCAGTCAGTCTAGTGAGAGTTGACACATATTCATACTCTGAACCAAGTGGGGTATATAATGGTAAAAGAAATAATTGCACAAAAATTATCTATAGAAAGATTCGTAGTCAGATCACTAACTTTCCAGTCAATTGGGATCATGATGTGTTACTAGATACAACTCATGACTTGATTAAATAAATTGTTAATTTAAGTGGCCAACATAACCGAAAACCTAATGGGTCACACACATTGAAGAAAAGGAGAATGAGTAAAATGGTATTAGATGAGATCCAAAAGTATGAGAGAATTATTTTGGGAGGGATCACAATTAGATCGCATGAAAAATTCATTTGGGAGGGTAACAGGCCTGCATGGGCTAGGCAGGCTACTGGACTTGCCCAATGGTAGCCCGCAGTAGGCCCAGCGGGCACGCGACACACCGCAAAGTATGCTGGCACTGTTGTCATTGGCTTTCTTTGGCCTTAATTAGGCCATAATTGGCATTCACTATTCATTAAGTTTTCTTTTCTCCATTTTTGACTTTTGATCTTTGCTTTAAATATGATTCAATTAGAAAGCACATAAAATGGCAGAAAAGAGACATGAAAATATTTTTTTGTGAACAAAATATTTTTGAGATACAAGAAAAATTCTCTCAATAACACTTTCAAAACTAGCACTATGAATTTATTCAAACCATTTATTTTGTTAGTTTTTCCTTCATTCTTCATGTGGATTATCATTAAAGACATCTTAGTGTGGATTTTTGTGGTTTGCTATAACCCAACAAGGTAAAGATTTGAATAACAACTCAATAAATTTCAAGGTATAATTTCTAACCTCAATATTTGATAAATTAGTTTTAATGGAACATGTAAGATATTTTTTTCGAGTTTTGAATTTTTATTTTTCTACTACATTTATGAATGGGATTCGTCTTTCAAAACCCAACAACACCACCATGGCATCCATTGGTATAGTTGGTGAGGGTTTTCCAGTTGTATCGGCAGGTGTTACAACAAGTGTTATAAATCTTTCTAAGAATCTCATTCAGCATTTTAGGAGCAAACATATAGACATTAGGCACCATTTTATAAGATCTCATGTCCAAAATAGTGATGTTGCATTAGAATTCATTGACACAAACAACCAATTAGCTGACATTTTTACTAAGCCTCACAATGATGAAAGGTTTTGTTTTATAAAAAGGGATATTGATATATTTGATGGGAGCACTTTATCTTAAAAAGGGTTTAAAAATACAAACATTGCATTTATTATGCATTTTGATGTGAACCTTGAGTGATATGTATAATATTTGATGATTTCCATATTCAAATTGTGTGATAAATGATTTTTTTTTCATGAAAAAACATGTTTTATTTACTTAGGAAGGAATTATGTATCACATCATTTTGTTTGAATCATGTTTTTTTTTTGCTATGTTTTAGGTCTTCACCCCGGTGAGTAAATATTCACGGTCATGAAAATAGTAGCCAAAAATAGTAGAAGCGTTCATGTTTTGGCTCACACCTTGGGTCACAGTTTGATCCCGTGAATATCCTCTTTCACACCCATGACTATTTTATGTCATGATAATGAACTTAACATGCTTCAAATAGTAGAGGCGTTCATGCCTTTGGTCACATAATTGGTCACCATTTGATCTTCCCATGAATACAATTATTTACACTCATGAACATTTCTTCATGGATGTGAATTGATCGATATAAAGCCTGAAATGTAACTATTTCTCTCAATCCTCTCTTTTCAAAATTGTGACAATCGTATCCCACTTCATTTTTCCGACCAAATCCAACCTCCCAAACACCTTTTCACCACAAATCCTCACCGAAATCATCCTCTAAACCCCGCAATCATCAACTTCATCTAATTTTCCTCAAGTTTCTTTAAGTTTTCACACGGGAATCAAACCTTAGGTATCTCTTTCATTTTTCTTGAAAGATTTTGATCATAATAATGGCCTCCGAATCCGGTTCCTCCAAAGGGAAGAGAAAGAGCATGACTCCACAGCTATATACAGACTATATACTCAATGTTCTACCCCGACACTTCCATTAGAAGTATGCTTCTCTCAAGAAGCAACCTATTTTGTCCACTCGGATATTCGATTGAGGTTACATCAAGGCTCTTGGTCCTAAATCAGATATGAAATTCTAGCTTTGACAATATGGATTGCTAGAATTCGTAGACATCTATAAGCCCACTTTCAAAGAGCCAACTTTGGAGTTTCTGAGTACCTTGCAAGTATCTCATGTTGGTAAGTAACTTATAAGTATCTCTTGTTGGTAAGGTTTCCTTCCAACTCTACAAGCAAGAGAAATCTCTCACTAGTTCAAAATTTATGGATATCTTTAACCTACCACATGAGAGCTTGATAAATGAAAGTGAGGCAACGAATTTTAATCCTTCTGTAGATTGGCACAACTTTGGTAGTGATTGCAATGGGATGTCAGAAGACTACGAGCACTCACTTGAAGAAGCCAGTCCTCCGCTACATTCATCAATTTCTAGCTTGCTCAATCTTTGCCTGAGGAGATAGCAACAGGGTAGTCAGGAAGTCAGAGTTACTTCTTTTTGAGATGGCTCGAAAAATGAGCTAGTTGCTTTGTCAAGACAATTCACATCCCATATTTAGTCGATAGGCTCGAAGCCATTGGGTGACATTCTTGTAGGTGGCTACATTACTCATCTGGCAATTGATCTCGGGTTGATGGATTTTAATGATCATAACTTCACCATTATCTTAACATCCCTCAGAGATCAACTAGATATTGAATCCTTCATCAAGATGGGAGATGCAGTGAGAATCCTCTTTTAGGATGACATGTACTATAGGTTTATCACCTATGTAGGTCAGATTGCATGGGAACCAATGGATTTAGAATCATTTAAAGTTGGTCTTCAAGGGCCACAACAGAGAAAGACAGCTAGAGTTAAGCCTCCATGCATTTCGATAGATATACCAGATGCTCCAGCAGTTGGTGAAGCATCTTCATCTTAAACGGATATGGCTAAAAAACTTATGACACTTATCACTCTTTGCTTTGACATGCTTCAAGCAAGCATGGATCACGGACGTGGCAATTTTCTCCCCCTTAAAAGATTTCGTCCTAAAAATTATACATGGTAGGTCATTTGCTGAATAGTTGAGGATGTTGACTCCTCATGATCTCCTAACTTTCCCATGTCACCTCCTCAGCTGAGTGTCTCTGCCAGAGGACTTTCACTAGAGGTACATGCTTATTTCGTAGTTATTTCACTTCCCTTGCTAGAATAGCTATAGGTTCCTCCTCATAAGATAAATTTGGTTGTACCTCAACTTCTTCTACTCGAATGACATAGGATGGGTCCGATCTGTACCTTCTGAGCATTGATACATGAATATATTATGAATCTTCTCTAGGTTAAGAGGTAAACCCAACTTATAGGCTATTGGTCTAACTCGCTCTATCACTTTAGAAGGCCTAATAAATCTGGGACTCAACTTGCTTTTCTTCCCAAACTAAAGCACTTTCTTCCAGGGAGATACTTTCAGAAACACTTTGTCACCAACCTCGTATTCGATGTCTCTGCATCTCAAGTCTACATAAGACTTCTATTTATCTCTAGATATTTTGAGTATGTCTTTGATAATCTTGATCATCTTCTCTGTCTGCTGAACTAAATCATGACTCAATATTTTTCTCTCACAAAGCTATGTCCAGCACACTGGAGTTATGCGTTTTCTACTATATGATGCTTCATAAGGAGCCTTGTCAATACTTACCAGATAACTATTATTATACACAAATTCCATTAGTGGCAAGTACTTGTCCCAACTTCCTGTAAACTTGATCACACAGCTCCAAAGCATATCCTCTAGTAACTGGATTACCCACTCTAATTGCCTATCTGTCTGAGAATGGAAAGCCTGGCTGAAGGGGAGTCGGGTACCTAAAGATCCCTATAGACTTTTCAAAAACTGTGAAGTAAACCTGGGATCTTTATCCGAAATGATAGATACTGGCACACCATGCAGTCAAATTATCTCTTGTACATACAATTCTACCAACTGATCTAATGAATAGTCCATCCTGACTAGAAAAAAGTTCACAAACTTCGTCAATCTATTAATAATCACCCATACCGTATCATATTTTCTCTAAGTCAAAAATAGTCCTGATATAAAATCAATAGTGACTCTTTCCCATTTCCATTATGGTATAGCAATAGGTTGTAGTAACCTTGATGACAATTGATGTTCTACTTTTACTTGCTGACATGTCAGGCATCTGGTAGTGAACTTTTTAATATCACTAAATCTTGATACATCTTGTTACTACTAGGATGCATAACATATGTTGACTTGTATGCCTCCTTTAGAATCTCTTGCTTCAATTTTAAGATATCAGGTACACATAATCTACCTTTGAAATGAATACTACCATTTGCTTCCACATAATGCTCAGGGCTCTCCCTTTTGGAAATAGCTTGACCAATCATCACAAGCATAGGATCTTGTTTCTGAGCTTCCTTAATCCGCTGAAGTAATGTGGGTAAGATCCACAACTCTGTTAGAGTCTTTCTACTCAAGCATTGGCCACAACATTAACCTTTCTAGGTTGATAGTCAATGACACAGTCGTAGTCTTTAATAAGTTCCAACCATAGCCTCTGTTGGAGATTTGGCTCTTTTTACGAGGGTAAATATTTCAAACTTTTGTGATTTGTATAGATATAATACTTCTCTCCATATAGATAGTATGTAACATCCTTGACTTTTTCCATATGCATTTCTGCAGCATCTCATTTGTGCATATGCATTTTGCATATATATATATATATATATATCACTTGAACACATACATAATATGCATTTTTATTTAAATATATTCATGACATACAATTAGTTTATTTTCAAATATTTTACAATTGTATAGAAATGCATATGTTTGTTTTATAATATAGATGAAAATGACATGAAATTAATACTTAAGTGAATAAAGAGACTAGATTGAATTAATAAAAATTTGACATGATTAATTTAATTAAATTATATATTTATTTATTATTGATTAGTAAAATTGGGTAAATATATATATGTATACATGTATGTATGTATGTATGTATGATGATGATAATAAAAATAATAATAAAAATTAAAATTTTAAAAAAAAGCATACAGCAAAAGAAAAGTAAAAAAAAGGAGTCAAAAAGAAGAAGAAAAAGGGACAGGTGAAAGAAAAAGAGAAAGGAAGACAATTTTTAACTTAGACCAATTATGCTTCTTCCTCCTCCTCTTCTTCTTTCTCTTTGCTTCATTCCATTTTTTTTTTGAAGTTCCAGAAACATCTTCTTCTCTTCTCACTCCAAAAATTATAGCAACAAGGTTAGCCAAGGGTGATTATAGGTGAGTAAACAATTAATTTGTGTTAAGCTTGATTATGGTGTTTAGGGTTCATAAATAGACAATATTTTTTACTATAGTTTTGATGATCTTATAGATAGAATATGGAGAAGTGTAAAACACAAAAGTTGTTCCTTTATGTCTTATATTTATGGATATATAAATATTTTTATAAGATGTGGTGTATAGAATGAGATATCCTCTTTGTGATGAAACTGGTCCGGATGTGAACCCTAAGTAAGTTAGCTACTGTGTTTGTTAGTTTTGAATATGCTAAAGCCATTATTTTAAGTATCTCAAAACATAAAAGTTGTAGATATATGTGTTATGTATCTGTATTCCAAATTTTAGGTTCATATGTCCTGTAAATTTTGAGTTATGGTGAATGGAACCATGACTATTCCATGATTTGAACTGCCTACTGAGTGCAAGTACAGGTCCAGAAACTTGTTTAATTATTTTGAGCTTCTTACAGATCGATTCTGTAAATGATAAAAACAGAAAAGTTATATTTTTATATCTTAGCTAAATTTTGGTACTAATTTAAGCTTAATATGTTATATATAGACTAATTTATGGCCTTTGGAAGTTATACTGGTTTGGAAGCCAATTATATTCTGGACCAGTAAAATGTTTGTTATAATTTGAAGACCTTAGAGACATAATTGATAAAAGTTGTAAACATAAAAAATATTCCATATGAACCCATAGAAGTGTCTGTAAATTTTAATTAAAATATGACATACAGATTATAAGTTATGATGAACCCAAATGAGTACCCTGAAACTGCCTAAGGGCAGAAAAGATGGCAGAAATCAGAACACATTTAGAAATTCTACCAAGAATTAGGAACAAGAATTAGATTAATTGATCAAGTACATAAAAAGTTATAGTTAAAACAGTCCCATAAGGTCACACTGCCTCATAGGAAAAATTTTAATTATTGATATGAATAATATATATTAATTTGTTTAAGCCACATTAAGTTTCTGTAGTCATAAATTAATCAATTATATTTCAATATTAGGCTCAAGACAAATTGGAGATATACTAGAAGGGGGTAGACAATAAGTTAAGGGTTGGAATCAAAGGAAAAAGGTGAGTCTAATTATCAATTGAATTTTTTAGTGCATATAAATGTTGCTTGCTATGTGATTGTGATGATTTTTCCTTGAAAATATGATGATGAATAATTTGTGACATTTGTGGTGCATATAAGTTTGTATACTTGTGGTATATTTGAGGTATATGTTGGACATAATATATATATTCATGGTATATGTATAGTATATGCAAGGTATATGTGTTGACATATGAGGTATATATGTGGTATATGTATGGTATATGTGTTGTATATGAAGTATATATGTGGTATATGTATGGTATATGTGTTGCATATGAAGTATATATGTGGTATATGTTTGGTATATGTGAAAAGATACAATGGTTGATAAATATGTAAGTACAAGTGCATATGCATAATGACTTAAAAGGCGTTGTGACTAGTTAATCGACATTGAAAAGCAAAAGAAAAGGCCTATGGCCCAACAAATGTGCAAATGAAACAAATGATCAAGCTAGCTAGCAAATGCAAATGCAAATGTTCACATGGAAACCCGGGGCAATGTCTGTTTAACCTGGTCACAACAAAATAAAATGAATAAGCATAAGCATAAGTAAAGAGCAATTATTGAATACTTGATTTTATCTATATTTTTATGTTATTGACTGATGAAATGGAGTATAAAGTATGTATTAATTATACTTGTTATTTGCTATTATGAAATGCTTGGTGTTTTAGAACTCATTTGATGGTTATTCTCACTGAGTCGCAACTCACCAAATTGCATAATTTTTCAGGTAGAGAAGATTAGTAGTTCATATTGAGGTGCATATAAAAGTCATGAATCAAAGGTCACCGGCCGAGCCTCATCACTCTCTCTCCTTGCATTCCACATAAGCATAAGAACATATCATTTATATTTGGGGATTGAATACTTGCATATTTACTAACTTTTTAAATGTAATGTTTAAGTTATTAATATATGTGATGTTATAAGCTATAATTAAAGCTTCCGTATTGATTGTGAAATTATTGTTGATAATATGAGATGAGTTAAAAAAAATTACTATCGTTGTAAACTTGAATTTTATTTAATCTTGTTCCATACGGGATAACAATATAAAATTAGTATATGCGGTATATAGATGTATAAGGTGTTATGTGTTACATAGTATCTCTTCAAGGCGAAAACAATAGCTGCTATCTTCAAATCATGTGCAGGATAATTCCTTTCATTTGGCTCCAGCTATCTAGAAGCATAAACTATCACTTTACCCTCCTGCATCAGTACACAACCTAAACCATTAAGAAATGCATCACTATATGCTACAAAATCTTTTCATGTAGTGGGTTGCATTAGAATCGGTGCCTATATCAACACAGCCTTCAGCTAATCAAAACTAGCTTGACACATATCTATCCATTCTAATTTAACATCCTTGCGAAGCAACCGTGTTATAGGAGCAGCTATAGAAGAGAAACCTTTCACAAATCGTTTGTAATTGCCTGCTAACCCAAGAAAGCTTCGTATCTTAGTTATATTCTGAAGCAATTTCCAATTCAAAATAGTTTCTATCTTACTAGGGTCAATTCTGATCCCTTCCGCTGACACAACATGACCCAAAAAATTGACTTTCTCGAGCCAAAACTCATATTTCGATAGCTTAGCATACAAATGTTTCTCTCTCAAAGTCTGAAGCACAATCTGAAAATGTTGATCATGCTCCTCTCTGTCCCTTGAATATACCAGAATATCATCAATGAAGACTACTACAAACTGGTCTAAATAAGGCCTGAAAATCTGATTCATCACTTGTTTGTCAGCCCAAATGGCATAACTAAGAACTCGTAGTGATCATACCAAGTCCTAAAGGTAGTCTTAGGGCCTTAATCTTCAGTTGATGATACCTTTATCTCAAATCAAAATTTGAGAACACCCCTAATCCTTTCAGCTGATCAAACAGGTCATCGATACATGGCAGTTGATATTTGTTTTTCATTGTCACCTTATTCAATTGTCTATAAACAATGCACAGTCGTAGGGTAACATCCTTCTTTTTCACGAACAACACAGGCACACCCCAAGGTGACACACTGGGTCTAATGAACCCCTTGTTAAATAACTCTTACAATTGCACTTTCAACTCTTTCAGCTCTACTAGTATCATTATGTATGGTGTGATGGATATGGGTGCAGTACCAGGTAGCAGTTCAATTGCAAACTCTATTTCTCTATTCAGAGGTAATCCTAGAAAATCCTTAAGAAACACATCAGGAAACTCACAAACTGTAGGAATATCCTGAAGCCTTGGGCTCTCCTTCCTAGTATCCATCACATATGTTGGATAAGCTTCATTGCCCTTCCTAATAAATCACTGGGCTTTCATAGCTGAAATTATACTAAATGTCACCTTCCTCCAAACATCTTATACTACCCGATCCTTACCCTTGAGCTTCTTGAAAAGAACCTTCTGAGTTGCATAATTAATTATAGCTCTATGATGAGTTAAGCAATCCATGCCCAGTATGATATCGTACTTATGAATGGTAGCTTGATCAAATTTGTAGGATATAACTCACCGTGACTCACCATGGGTAGTTGTCGGTGCACTTTATTAACCTTGGCATTGTGACCCAGGGTATTCATCACTACTATATCATACTCTAAGGTCTCTGTCTTTATAACATTCCCAACTAGGGGTGTAGTGCATATGTAAGAGTGTGTAGAACCCGGATTGATCAAAGTATAAACATCCGAATCAAGTAAAAAAAATTTACCCACAATCACTTCAGGAGCGTCCTGCTCCTCTCAAGCTCTGATAGCATAAGTTATGGCATGTGTTATATGACTACCTCCTAGTTTATCCACTATCTCAAATCCAATTTGTACTATCCTTTCCTGTCACCTCAACTTTGACCTCTGCCTCTACCTCTGACAGAAGTAGATCCATGTGTTTGGATAGGTCTCTCACCAATGGTGTCTATAACCTAACCCAAAAGTGGACAATCCCTCCTAAAATGTCATGTCACACCAGAGTGGTAACATGCCCTAGTGTTCATCTGACACTCCCCATTATGATATCACCCACACTATTGGCACTAAGGATATGTGACAAACCTTCCACCAACTGAACATAGGGTACTGGCGAATGATGGTGCTAATCTTATGAGTTGACCCCATTCGGCTGGTGCACCTAAACCTTTAGATCCAGTCTGATATCTACTCCTAGAAAACTTGGTCTTCTTACCGGCTGAAGAACTTGTACCCTGCTAAAAGAAAGGTCTCTTATTATGGATTAAAAATACTATCTTCCTCTCTTCAGCAATAGCTTCCTCAATGACCTCAACAGCTCTCACTAAGCTGGTATAGTCTTTAATCTGAGACCCCATGACTCTAGCTCTGATAGAAGGTCGAAGTCCCTTCTCAAACTTTTTACATTTGTCAACCTCATCAACAATGTCACCCCTGGCATACTTCCTGAGGTGAGTGTACTCTTTCTCATACTCTTCTACAGTCATATTCCCCTATCTAAGATCTAGGAACTTTTGTCTCTTCTTATTAGTATAGGCTTTACAAAGAATTTCCATTAAGGTAGATTGAGTGTCTAGGGGCACTGCACCATAGTCTTTCACTAATCGTAAGCCCCCTCTTGCAGAAGCGACTCAACATACCTATACCTTTGCATTGACGTGCAATCCATATGTCAGAAAACTCTCTTTGTCCTCTCTAGCCAATACTCAGTAGTCGCTGCATCGTCTTCTTTGCAGCCGTAAAAATCTAGAGTTTCCAACTTCTGAAGCCTCTCAAACCTCATCTTTGTCATGGCTAGTCTAGCAGAACGCTATATAATTTTTGCCATGTCCTCTAAGAGCTCCTCTCCGGCTACACCTAGAATCGAGGCATGTCTGTCACTCCTAACCCGTCTATCTGATCTATGTGGCCTATCAGATCCACCAACAGATGTACTACCCTCAGCTGCCCTCTGTCATCAAGGATGATATAAAGCATCTGTGCTCAACAGTAAATAAGACTCAGAAGTCTCCTCCCTATCTTGTTGTAATGACTCATATTCCTTGAGAATCTCTTCTTTGACTCTCCGCAATTGCAACCTTTCACCCTATAAAACTAAGTAGTGGCCCACATTATGAAGCAACATTAGTTCTTTTTTTGGTATTCAAAACACTTTTCAAAATCCAATTCAAAATCCTAGTTCTACTCCATTATGTCCTAGAACCGCCTTAACATGGCTTTGATACCAATAAAATTGTAACATTCTTTACCCTTTTGTATACACCACCGTATACCAGGAAGATAATGAGTATTACAATTTCGTAATTTTTTTAAAACATATACATAAATAATAATAAATAAAATTTTAAAACATACATATAAACTAAAATTAAATAACAAACAATGAGTATATAAAATCCTCCCACTTTACACACTCCACTTATGTAATTTAAAATTTTTATTTACATAAGATTAGTCTTAAAATAGTGGAATACAAATAAAATATAAACCCACTCGGGGTGGCTACCACTGCTACTCAGCTCCATACTATGGGAGTCATTATTAGTGATGCTATAACAACAAAGTTTGTTGCTCTATCTTCACTTCAAATTTGCATGAATGGAAAATAAACTCATGCGCTAAGTTATCCAACTCAGTGGTACAATAATTTATATAACAGTTATTCATAGGCAATAGAAAATATAATTTCTTTATCAATGTCATAATATCATATAAAATCCATTTCTTTAATGTTATCGTAATATCATAAAAATTTCTTGTCATGCCCTTATATTAAAATACTATAGACTAACACCAAGAAAATGAGGGACATATTATTTCATTATCCTAGAAAACACACCATATCAAAGAGAAATAATGTGAATAAATTATATCGCACGGTCCTAGAAAACCCACCAAACCAAATATATGTATCATATGACTACAAGAAACCTACCGTGCCATAAAATATATCATATGGCAACAAGAAACCCATCGGGCCAGTAAACCCTATTGACATGTCAATAACTACCTAAATCATTGTTTATAATAATATATGAGCTAAAATATCGATTTCTCATCAAATACAACTTTTCATATGTTCATCCAAAACATCATATTGATCAAATTCTTAATAAGACATAAAAATATTATACTAAAATTTCTTTCATAAAAACATGTCATAACAAGTATTTAAGCATTAAAACAAATAATTTCACGTTATCAAAAATTCCACATTTATCATATAAATTAATTTAAATAAAAACTTATTTAAAATCATATTTTAAGCATTTAATAACTAAAATTATAAATTAATGTATAGACTTTAACTATTGTTTACTAGTGTCCACCAGCTCATTTTTCCGGTCAGCCCTTAGCATCAGTTCTATTGCAATACCAGAACAATATATAATTTATAATTAGCTACTAAACTATATTTAACTTAAATTCTATTGAAACTAAAGCTCCCCATTAATTTTCCGCTCTTTCATATTTCGAAATATCTCATCGGTGTTAATTTTTGTTATGCAGATTCGACGTATAATTCGAGACTCCGATCATCCGATGCGCTTTCTGATGCGACTAAAATTTCAAATATTATTTTCTTTTGACATATTTTATTTTTCCTACACCAAAACTATTTCTCTCCATTTATTTCTATTTTTCACTCAAAAATTCATATTAATTCAACAAATGCTTCAAATTTTCCAAATAAATTTTTATAATCACTTTAATTCATTTTCTTTCATTTTCCATTATCAATTTCACTATAATTATATTCAATAATTTCCAATAAATTTTCAATAATTAGGCCAAAAATCCAAAAATTCACCAAAAATACTATTAAATATATATTTCACTCAAAAAATTATTTTTCACTTCCAAATATTTCATTTTCATAATATTTAGGCATAAATCCTTCAAAATAATTTTTCAAATATTTGGCTATAATTATGAAAAATTCCTAAAAATTATTCTCATCCAATTTTTACCATATTTATTATCCTCTAATCTCATTCTACTCATTGTCTATTTTTTCTAATTTTTTCATAATTTTTCTACAAAATCTTAATTTTTTCCTAATACTAATTCAACTCCAAATCATCATCAAACTTAAAATCAACTTACAATAATCATTCAAATAAACTTAAATCCATAAAAATTTGAAATGAAAGTGAAGAGAATCTCACCTCTAATTTTTTCGGAATGTTTTTTGGCACAAAGAATTTTTTTCTCCAAAAAATTTGTTCTCTTCACCCTAATTAATTACCCATGCTTCAATGGCTTGAGTAATAATATTTTGAGGAGTTAGAAATGAAAGAAAATCTTTAAAAATTATCTATGGTGGTTGGCCTTGTGGAAAAATGTGCATTTTTTTGTTTAAAAATGTTGAATATTTGGCCTTTTTGACTTTTATGGTTAAATTAATAATTTTAATTAAGCTTAATCCTTACTCCTATGAGTCAATTAAAATTAATCAAGAAGATATTTTGGCTATTATCTAATTTAATTAAAAAGAAACGTTGAATTTATACTTTTTTCACCAAACTTTCCAATTTTTCAATTTAGTAGTTGAATAAATTTATTTTCTTAAATTCCATATCCCAAATGACCTTATCTTCTCAAAATAAATATACCAATATTCTCAAAATAAATTTCTCTTCGAAATGGTCTTCTCAATTTTGCAAAATAACAATCGGTGCGAAAATTATATTTTTGCGATTTAGACCTTTGGTTAAATCATGCCTGTAAAAATTCATCTGAAATTCAATTTATAAATTATCATTTTTAAAAATTTTATAATTTAATTGCAACCACATCGAAGTAATTACGATCATAAATACATATTTCTAGCTCCCGATCAGGAAATTAGACTATAAATTCATACTATGAACCATATTTCTATAAATCGGAGCTCTTAACCTTAAAATATCTTCATATAACTTCACCTATAGCCTTAAAGTATTATTTTATACATCTTGGTATGCTTAAATTGAATTTTTACTGTTGGAAAAAAATTCAATATTTTTGGTCTAGTCTGTTGTCTCGATTTATGTGTAATACATGAAATCGCAATATTTCCTTAAGTCAACTCAATATTCATATTAGAATTCATATTATCATATTAAGATAAATTTCTCACTTTTATTTGTCTATATTTAGACTATGATTGGTATGTATTTGTACTGCGGCACAAACGACCACAATACACATATACGGTTAGGTTTAGATCACGAAGGTGACAGCAGGCCCAACACCTATGGCACTGCAACGTGCAGTTGGCATTAGGCCATAATTGGCCTTAAATAGACAAATTATTGCCATTACTATTTATTCATTTTGTTTTTTTTTTCTCTTTTGACTTTTAATCTTCTTTTTGAATATGATTCAAATTGAAAAAATATAAAATGAAAAAAAAGAGATATGGATATTATTTTTGGTAAACAATAATTTTTGAGATAATAACTCTCTTAAGAACATATTCAAAGCTGGCACTTTGAATATTGTTCAAACCATTTTCTTTTGTAAGTTTCTTCTTCATTCTTCGCAAAGATTATCATTAGAGACATCATAGTGTAGATTGTTGTGGTTTGCTACAATCCAACAAAGTGAATATTTGAATAAAAAATCAAAAAATTACAAGGTATAATTTCTAATCTCAATGTTTGACAAATTAGTTTTAATGACACAAGTATGATCTTTTATTTCAGGTTTTGAAATTTTTTTTCACTGTGTTTATGAATGTGATTTACTTTCAAATCTCAACAGTGGTACCAGAGCCCTCTCATATCCATTAAAATTAATTTTAATTAAAAGTGCAATGGGATTACACGATTTCGATGGTTTTGAATCAATAGGTTTGAAAAATTGAAATTAATTTGTAAAATTTGTTTTACATATTTTCTTTCTTTGATCTAATCATGAGATGATTAAGAATAATTATTTTTATTGAAAAATGGTTTGAATGTGATTCAAATAATTAATTTCGGATTTATTTCAAAAATACTGAAAATTGCATTATTTATGAACATTTATTGTTGTTTGGGTTAACTGATAGGGCTATTTATATTTTTAATGTAATTTTATTATTAAAAAATTATTTATACATATTGAAAATGTGTTTGAGCTTTTGTAAGTGTCCAATAATTAATTAAAAATTATTTTAATTAATTTTTCAAATAAATATAAAAATATGACTATTTTGGCATACCTGGTGGAACTGTTTTCTTTAATTTTTTGTTTGTGTTTATTTTATTTTCAGCACGTTAAAATAATTTTTTTGTAATTTAAAATATGTTATTTTGATATTAGATACATGCCAAAAAATATTTTGCTCAAATTTAAAATTTTTAAAAAATTCTACATTTCGAATGAGTCATTTTGAGCGTCTAAGTGTGTTGATTCGTTTGTCTTAGTAATTTTGGTTTGTGCCAAAAATATTTTGATGAACTTCAGCTAACCTAAATATGCTTATAATGATGGTTTGAAGTTTTGGAATTTTTTTAGAATTTTTGGAAATTAATTTTGGTAATTCTAATATGACTAGAAATTGGTATATATATTAAAATTAAATTGTTTAATTATGACATCATAATAATTTAATTTTAAGGTGAATTAATTCTAAAAATATGAAATTTAATTTAATATTAAATTCAACATTGAAATGACATATAAAATTAAATTAACCGAAACAACACAAGTAAGTAATTTCGGTTAAAACGTTAAATTGATTTTCAAATTGAAATCCAAAGTTGTCAATTTTATTTTATTTTATGCATTAGACAATGACATGATGGATGATTATGGATTTAAGCTCAATGTGATTGAGCATGCATAGAATTGTTTTGTTTTATGGTAAATAGGGCATGTGTGTCCCTACCTCTCTTTCTTTCTTATGTATTTCTCTTCTCATCTTACTCCTCTCAAATGTAAATTGAGGTTTTCTATACTTTGAAATATATAATTAGATTACATAGGATTAGGATAAAATGGAGATACAAAGGAGTAGTGAGCAAAGAAGGTGGTGCCATAAACAAGAAGACTTAGAAATATGAATTAGATTTCTATTTTGGGTTGTAAATGCATATACCTAGGTAAGACCTAGTCAATCTCTTTTTAGCTCAAGAGATTGACTTTAGTATGTCCATAATCATGTCATTTAGTTAATGTAACTATTTTTATATATTCATGTGATGAATGTATGATTTATAAAAGCATGCAATAATAACATGATGAGACTTAACAAAGAAATTCCTCGCTAAATAAACAATTAAGTCTTACGCCTTCTATTAATGTGGGGAGAACTAGAGTTTTTCTAGAGTTAGGGTTGTTGAGTTACCTCAAGCTCGTTCTATAAGAATATGTTCAAACCATTGAAATTAGATTTAACGATTAATGGATTAGACTTAACTGATATCATTAGCCTGTTGGATTTACGCCAAGTTTAATGTGTATTGAAGGCAAAATTGGGTTAGTGTACATAAGATGTACATATATCAAGAGTTGATAGCCCAATTTATGTGCACACGTCAATTAGTTGATAGCATAAGATTCTATAGTTATATAAATAATGCAATTGGTATGGATTAGATACCTACCAACCAAACTAATGATGGCTTGTTGAGTTGCTTTAAGGTTATTCTTAGCTAGTTGGATATCGACCCACTGGGAGAACTTTCATATAGGTTCTCTCGAGTTCATAGTGAGGGCTATGGATTCATAATAAAATAGTGGGAGTCATAATGTGATTTATTAAATAATTAATAAACATGTATTTTCATGTATATTCTAAGATGTTATATTTTACATCTAGGTTGCTAGAATCATCATCATGTCAACGTGTGAATTTACGATCGTTAATGGAGTTAAATAATTGACTGGGCCTAACTTTTTGGATTGGCTAAGGAATTTTAGAATAGTACTCAATTCCGAAAAGATTGGTTATGTCCTAAATAAGGCACTCCCCAATCCCCATGCTGCTAATGCTTTTGAAGATGTTCAGAAGGCATATCAAAAACAATTCGATGATAGTGAGATGACAAGTTGTATTATGCTTGCCATTATATCAATTGAGTTGCAAAAGCAACATTAGGCTATAGATGCTAATTCCATAGTCTACCATCTAAGGGAGCTTTTTTTATGAGCAAACATGTTTCAAAAGGTTCAATACTTAAAGACTGCTTTTCCACACTAAGATGGTTGAGGAACATCTCCAATTCCATATGCACTAAAAATGAATGGTTATATTGAGAGGTTGGCCATATTGGGATTTGTGATGGACCATGAATTCATTATTGACTTAATTCTAACTAGTTTGTCTGATAGTTCTTATAATGACCCAAGTACCAGATTAGTCGTAAACTATAGTTTTCGAAATTGATTAGCCTACCCGGGGATCAAAATACACCCATGGGTGAAAAATATTTTATTTGATCATTAGAAAATATAGGTTATGACTAGTCCATGGGTAAAATTTGGAGTGAAAATATGATCAAATAAGTCCTCAAAAGTCAAAACTAATAAAAAATCGAGATCCGGTTTAATTAATAAATTTGTTTGACCGTACTTTGACCGGGCTATGAAAAATAACAAACGATATCTAAAATTTTATTTTAAAACATGGATAGACTCTAAATAAGATTTAGGATTATTTGATAGTGAAAAAGAAATGTTACGGTAACACCGAAAATTAAATTATCAGTCCAATTTGAGTGAGCTGGATAGAAAATGGACTCCAATTAAATTAAAAAAAATTTGTAGACATATAAAAATATTTTATGAATTATGGAATCAAATTTGGGTAAAATTGAGCTTGGAAAGCAAGAGAAATAATTTAGAATTGTAGAATGGGCCTTAATTTCACAAATAGGCCTAATGGGGTTGGATCACTTGTCTTGACCAAAGCCCATCCCGTTCTAGTCACCTATATAAGCTCAAAATATCAAAATTCTCTAGGGAATTCAGCATCTTCTTCAGCCCTCTCATGCTTGCCCCTTGGCCAAATGGGTTCCTCCATTTTCTCCACCAAATTTCTCTCATTCCTCCAAAATTTTACACGAAAATCAAGCACCCTAATATTATTTCAACCCCTTTATTAGCTAGTTGAGATCTTCAATCTTCAATTGAAGGGTTAGAGGTGGGAGAAATTAAAGGATTCAAGTGAGGGTATAAAACTGAGATAAGAGAATCTGAGAGCTTTAAATTTATTTAAGGGTTCCAATAGGAAGTTTAAGGTATGTAGATTATATTTCTGAAGTTGTATTGAATTATTAAAGCAAAAATAATGGTGATTTTATTTTTGTATAATTTCAGCCATGGTAGGGAATTAAGGAAGAGAAGGAACTTCAAAGGAAAAATGTAAGGAAAATGAAGCCTTGGAAGGCTAAAAAAAATAAGGTTAGTGATTTCAAAATCTACTTATTTCCATTAATTAAGCATGATTTAGGGCTATGGAAATTAGAAATTTTGTATGTTTTGCATGTAGTCAATAATTGATGCTTAAAACACGATTAAATTAAGGTATAATTACATTTTATTGTAATATTATGATATATGGAATAATGAATATATAAATTAGTGAAATGAATAACTAGAAAGTGAAAGAAAATTTTTAATGATGAAAATTAATTATAGGCCAAAATATGAGGAAGGAAAAAATTAATTTTTTTCTTGCTAATTAAATGAAAATTTAGTCATGAAATGCAAGAAAATATGATATTGAGTGTGTATAAATTTATTGAGAATTTTTAAAATATGTATTGAATATTTTCCTGATTATTGATTATATTATGCATAAAGTGAAAAATAATGAATAAAGTGTGTTTAGTGATGCTTAATGACTTAATTGAATATTCATAATGAAATATTGATATATTAGAATGGAAAGTATGGAAAAATTATGGTAGTGATAACTTTGCTATGGAGTAATAAAATATTAAGTGGTAAATAATGTAAAAATAATGGAATGAATGAATTTA
Organism: Triadica sebifera; assembly: GCA_023653625.1. Lineage (NCBI taxonomy): Eukaryota > Viridiplantae > Streptophyta > Magnoliopsida > Malpighiales > Euphorbiaceae > Triadica > Triadica sebifera. Next base: position 23,311,274 of record CM042901.1, read on the forward strand.
AAGGAAGTTGAATTAAAGGAATAAAATAGTGTCCTTCATTATTTTTCTGATGGTTAAATCTAACTCAGGATATAATTGGCTAGCCATAGGGACACCATTATCGCAATGCGGGTTATGACAACTCCCTTATATAAGCTAATGACGGTTTACTTTAGTAACAGTGATTCAGTGTACAGTGCAGTGTCATGGTGGTCCTTCAAGATTACTCTTCAGTGTAGTAGACTCTTAAGGTCCACGTTCCATGTATCCGGTCTGAAGATTTTTTATCGGATTAAAACTAGGAGCAAATGTGAATAAAAGGAGTACAAATGATTTAAGTGAAAATTATTATCAAAAAACATGCAAGTGAAAAATATGATAAAAGTAGCAAAAGTGAAAGAAATGATAAAAGTGAAAAATGTGAATAAAATGATAAAAGTAAAAAATATGAATTAAATGATAAAAAAATAAAAATAAAATAAAAATGATCAAAATGACAATTGTGAATAAAATGATAAAAGTAGTAAATGTGAATAAAAGTAGTAAAAATGAATAATATGCTAAAAATGATTTAAGTGAAAAAAAATGGTAAAAATGAAATAAGTGAAAAATATGAGAAAAATAATAAAAGCGAAAAATATGAGAAAAATGATAAAAATGAAAAATATAATAAATATGAAAAATATGAAAAATGTGAGAAATATGATATAATTGATAAATATGATAAAAGTGATAAAAATGGTATAATAATAATAATGATAAATGTTATAAAAATAGTAAAATTGAAAAATGAAATTTAAGTGGAAGAAAAATATTAAATTATGTAGTTAAAAAGAAAATAAATGAAAATAAAAATGTTAGTGGAAAAAGTATAAATAAATATAAAGCAATGACAAGATTGTAAATAAATTGAAATTTAGGAACTAAAGTGAATTTGTACCTAATTAAATAAAGGATTGAAAAAAATAAAAAACAAAAAAATGAATGGTTAATTAAAAAAATAAAGTGAAAATGGACTAAATTGAAAGAAATTAAAATTTTAGGATTAAACTGAAAAAAATTAATTGAGAAAAATTGTTGAAATTAATTAAAATTTTAAATAGTGAATTAAGGATAAATAAAAATAAAGTATTGATAAAAAGAATAATATATTAAAGAGAAAATTTGAATAGTATATTAAAAATATTATTTCATTTATGTATACATGAAAATATAGGTCAATTAAAATTTTTAGATTAGTAATTATCATTGAACATATTAATGCTCAACACGTAATTATTTGACTGCGTGCAGATAATAGTAGAAAAGGCATGAACATGCATATAAATTTTGAGAGCTGAAAGAAAAATAAATAATATTAGGTTAATATTAAGAATAACATGTGTGTATAGAGAGAGAGAGAGAGAGAGTTGTAGAAATAAAATGTTGAACATATTATGATAAAAAGATATTGGTGAATTATTATGTGTAAATAATGAAAAATCAACTTATGGTTGAATCAAGAATATTGTATTATATGTGTATTATTATACCAAAAAATGAGTTGTGAATTGTTTAAATTGCAGATAGAGTAGTTAATTTATAATTGTTATACTGTCGAAATTTTTAGAAAAATGAAAATGATTAATAAGTGTTAATAATATTATGGTTATTAAATTAAATTAAGAAAAAAATTTTAGTACATATCGACTATCATCGTATTAACTCACGTAACGTACGTATAGTGTAACGTCCACTAATTAGAGTTTAATTAAAACAAGTATGTAGAATAAATAAAAAAAATCTAACAGATAATAGAGATTAAAATAAATTGAATATGATTAAATTAAACCACATAATTAAATTGTATTTTTAATAAAAAAAATTAAAGGGACTAGATAGAAGTAAATATGTGAAAATAAATAAATAAAATAAAATAAAATAAGTGAATAGTAAAAAATGGACATAGCAGAAAGAAAAAAAAAGATAAAAAACGGGAGAAGGGAGGGCAAGGGGAAAGTCAATTATGATTTTGCCTCATTTTCTTCCAACTTCAACTCTCTTCTTCTAATTATCATCATCCATTTCTTTTATTCATATAACAGCCCCAATTCTTCATCATCTCTTTCATGATTTGCAAGAAAATTCACTCCAAATAAATATGATTTTGGTAAGTAATATCTTTCTCATTATTATTGTGTTATTAGAACTTTTTGGGTTATGTTACTACCTAATATTTCACTCTATTTTTTATTATCTTATGAATCGAATTTGGAGAAGTGTTAAACAAATTTTTTATTTATGCATTGTATATCTATCTGTCAAATTTTATTGACTGATTTTGAGTATATGAAGAGAAATTGTCATTTGAGTGAAATTGGTCCCTATAAGAGTATCAACAGGATACTCCACAGTTTTTGCTCAATTTGATCATCTTAAGGGCTGAATATGAGGTTTTGTAAAAAACTAAAAGTTGTAGATATATGTGTTATTTAGGTCTTTGCCAAATTTTGTATAAATATCTCTTGTGTAGGTTGCATTATAGTGAAATGAACTATGACTGTATCTTGGTTGAGCTAGTTTCACATACCTGTGCAATTCCAGTAAATTCTTGCTCCTTTTTGAGCTTCTTAAAGGTTAAATTAGTCAAAGTTCAAAACATAAAAATTTTATTTCTATATCTTATCTAAGTTTCTATAAAAGTATCATCTTAAAATGTTATTTATTTTGTGAGTTATGAGCTGAACAATTGAACTGGTCGGGTTGGTACTCTATACTGAACTAGTTGTAGATTATCTAGTGTTTGAGTACCTTAGAAATAGAATATGGAAAAGTGGTAAACATAAAAAATGTTTCTAGAAGGCCGACCACTACATAGAGAGATCCATATACCAGTCATGAGCAAAGTCAAGGTGTTAGATGGATAGATAGCTTACTTAAGCTTGATGAGAAGTAATTGGATCCTATATAATTCTCATGTATATGAATATGAATCCCACATAAAAAGGGAATCTTTTGTTACAATGGCGATTCAGGTGAGATCCAATGTAGATCCAACTTTCATTACCTTTTATAAATGTGTGAAAATTTTGGTAACAAAAAAAAACTATACATTAAAAGATATGAAATTTTAAATATGGTATCCGAAATTGCCCAAGGGGCAACAAACAGAGCAGTATTTAAAATTTCACTAAAAATTTTGTAATAGTTCAAAAATTCTAGAATTTTAATATGTTTTAGTCTTACATGTTAAATTTAATTAGAAATAAGAATAATATAAATTGGATAAATGTAGAAAAAGTTATAGATCCAATAGTCTTAAGAGGTCATGTTATAGCTTAAAAGAAATGATAGTTATTTATTTTAACTATATTAAGAATAAATATTTTATCAATGTATTAATTATTTTTATTTTCAAATTAGGATCTCAACAAGAAGAAGAACAAAAAAAGTGAACCAACTCTGAGTTTATATTTTGGAAAAGAAAAATACTATTGAGATTTGTATATATATGTATTCTAGTTTGCCCCTTGTATATGATTGTGTGTGCATGACATAAATTATATGTCACAATGATGAAATTATATATTATGACATGTTTTAAAATTATAGAAATGTTATTAACTATGAACTTAACATTATGCTAATATTTGATAAAATATCATGCTATTACATGATATTAAAATAAATTATGAGTATATTATTATGTTAATATGGAATGAGTATTGGTTATAGAAATAAGTAATTAATGTTGTTAATTTCCCATTTCTCTACCTGAGGACTGATATAGGATAGATGGTGCACCATTATGGGAAAGTTACGGTATCGATATGGATATGATTTAGGGACATGGTAGCTTAAGCTCTAGGAGCGCCCCTGATCTTGATTACACACAGATGACATGATTATATTCGGTCAAGCTGGTTTAAGCTCAGAGAGCGCCCTTGACTTGAGATTATAGTGAGTAGGAATAACCTCCGCGAGTGCTCCTATTTCGCCTCCCGTATCCGGACAATTCAGGAATGAAATTTTGGGCTAATAAATCATAGAATAAAATATGAAATTTTATTAATTAATGTAAGTAACAAAGTGTAAAATGCTTACATGAAGTGAAAAATTTAATTATTGAATAAGGTTATTATGTTTATTCTTTTATGTTATGCATTTATTTATTTTATATGACAAATATGTAATAAAATTTGACGTACCATGATTTTATTTGAGACATGCATTTGTGTGACTGCTTGGGAAAAACTTTAATACTTATATGCATCACTAAGCTAGAGATAGCTTAGTGTGGGTTCTTCTCACGCAAGAATTGAAGTTGTAGCTAGTAGATAATGAAGTTGATTAAGAAGAAATCCAAGCCCATATTAGCAGAGACACAAAAGATATAGTTAGAGGGTTGGTTACCTATTATGTTTTTTTTTTAGTTTGACTATGTATATGGTTTGTGGTAAACATGTCTCATATGTTAATATTGCATATTTAATAATTATGTAATATAATCGAGTGCCATATGTGTATACAATATAATGATAAATATACTTTTTTAATTAGAGCAACTTTCCTGAACCAATATAAATAAATAGATAAGTTATTTAAAATGAAAAAGTTTTAATTCGAACAAATTTATCGATTAAGCTTGTGGCATCCTTCTTATATATGTGGGATTATCCCTAATATATAAGTGGGGCATCACATACAAAATGATTGTTATAAGGGTGTCATAATTTTTCACATTTTGTGCTTGACTATAGGATGAACCAAATCCCCACCACTATTCCTGAGTTGATCAATATGCTCAAGACAGTTGAGCCATCTGTCAAGAAGGGTAGTAAGGCTGTAATGTTGGTGGATTCTTTTGGTTCTAAGAAGAACCTTAAGGGGAAGAAGTCCATGAAGCCTAATGGAGGTAGGCCCAAAGATACTACTCCAAAGGGGACATGTTTCCATTGTGGCAAGGATGGCCATTAGAAGATAAACTGCAAGGCTAACTTGGAGTCCTTGAAGAAGAAGACATCTGATGCCCTATCTAATTCAGGTATTTTTATCATTGAAATTAATACTGTTTCCAATAATAATATATGGGTATTAGATACCAATTGTGGCTCACACATATGCACTAATATGCAGGGCCTAAGGAACAGTAAGCAACTCAATAAGAAAGAGTCAGACCTGTGCATTGGAAATGGAGCAAGAGTTACCGCATTAGTTGTAGGAACTTATGTATTGACCATCCCTAGTGGGCTTATGTTAAATTTGGATAATCGTTATTACGTACCTGCTTTAACTAAAAATATTATTTCTATTTTAGTTTAAATAAAGAAGGTTTCTAGTTAGCTTTTAGTAAAAAAAAAATTTCTATTATGTTGAATGGTATTCTTTATGCTAGCGGTACATTATGCAATGGAATATACATATTAGATATGTCAAATCCAATTTTAAACATCAATGATAATAAAAGGAAAAAACAAGATATGTTGAAATCATCTTACTTATGCCATTGTCGCCTTGATCATATAAGTGAGAAATGCATGACTAAGCTATATAAGAGTGTTAGTTTAGGGTCATTTGATTATGAATCATATGACACATGTGAATCTTGCTTATTCAGCAATATGACTAAATTACCCTTTAGGAGAAATGGTGAACGTGCTAATGGGCTTTTAGACTTAATATATTCAGATGTATATGGTCCAATGTCCACACATTCGATACAAATCTGAAGCTTTTGAAAAGTTCAAAGAATTCAGAAATGAAGTAGAGAAACAACTTGCAAAAGTATTAAAACACTTCGATCATATCAAGGGGATGAATACTTGAGCCAAGAGTTTCTAGGTTATCTTAGGGATAATGGGATATTATATCAATGGACTCCACCTTACATGCCACAACACAATGGTGGGGCTGAAAGGAGAATCTGAACTCTGTTAGACATAGCAAGGTCTATGATGAGCTTTGCAGAGCTCCCTAAATCCTTTTGGGGTTATGCACTGGAGACTTCCATTTATATATTAATGGAGTCGCTTTGAAGTCAGTTGATGTTACTCCATATGAGATATGGAATAACAAGAAGCCCACACTTTCTTACATGAGAGTTTGAGGTTGTCCTGCTTATGTGAAGTGGATAATGTCAGATAAGCTAGAAACTAAATATGACCGATGTCTATTTATGAGATATCCAAAACCATCATATGGATATCAATTCTACCACCCTTTTGGAACAAAAGGTATTTATTTCAAGGCATGCTATTTTTTTAGAAAGATAATTTCATCTAAAAGAAGATAGTGGGAGCAAAATTAAACTTGAGGAAGTTCAAGATGCTCAAGCAGATGCTAATCAATTGCCTGTATTCATACAAATGATATAACAACTCAACCTTCTAAAGCACAAGAGCTTCGTAGGTCAAGCAAAATACATACTATTCCAGAAAGATATGAATTATCATTAGTGAACATAACGATGTATTGCTCATAGTAAATGATGAGCCTACAACTTATGAAGAAGTTCTGAATAGTTCAGAATCTAACAAATGACTTCAAGCCATGAAGTCTGAAATAAATTCCATGTATGAAAACCAAATATGGACTTTTGTTAAACCTCCCGAAAGGCTAAAGCCCAAAGGGTGCTAATGGGTTTTCAAAAAGAAAACTAACATGGATGGTAATGTGGTTACCTATAAAGCTAGACTTGTAGCTAAAGGTTATCATCAAAGATAAGGAATTGACTATGATGAAACATTTAGCCAATTAGTTATGCTTAAATCCATAAGGATACTCCTAGTCATTGCTGCTCATTATAATTATGAGATATGACAATTGGATATGAAGACAACTTTTCTTAATGGAAATCTAACTGAGGATGTGTACATGACACAACTAGAAGGCTTCATATCAAAAGATGGCAAAAAGGTATGCAAGCTTTAAAGATCCATTTATGGATTAAAGCAAGCATCTAGGAGTTGGAATATTCGGTTTGATGAGACAATCAAACAGTTTGGTTTCTTAAAAAATCTGGATGAACCTTGTGTCTATAAAAAGGTTAGTGAAAGTGCAATCATATTTCTTATGTTGTATGTAGATGACATACTGCTAATGGAAAATGATGTCTCAGCCTTACAATCAGTCAAAATTTATTTATCCAAGATTTTCTCTATAAAAGACCTTGAAGAAGCAGTCTATGTTTTAGGGATAAGGATTCATAGAGATAAATCTAAAAGATTGCTTGGTATTTCACAATCTACATATATATACAAGGTGCTAAAGAGGTTAGCATGGAGCAGTCCAAGAGAGGATATATTCCCATGATCCATGGGATTACTCTATCAAAATTTATTTGTCTAAACACATAAGATGAGAGGAAATGCATGAGTTTGATTCCATATGCTTCAGTTATAGGATCAATCATGTACTCTTTATTATGTACAAGACCTAATGTATCATATGCTCCGAGTGTCACGAGTAGATACCAATCGGACCCCAATAAGTGTCATTGGGTGGCTGTCAAGAATATCCTTAAGTACTTGAGAAGGACTAAGAATGTATTCTTGATATATGGAGATGGAGTTCTTGTTGTGAGCGAGTATACAGATGCCAGATTCCAATCTGACAAGGATGACTCAAAATCCCAGTTAGGTTATATATTCACACTAAATGGTTGAGTAGTCAGTTAGAAGAGTTCCAAACAGGAAACGACTGTTGATTCCACAACCAAAGCAAAGTACATTGCAACTTCTGAGGTAGCAAAGGAAGAAGTTTGGATAAAGAAATTCATCATGAAACTTGGAGTGGTTCCTAGCATTATTGATCCAATATAATTTTATTGTGATAATAATGGAGCCATTAAGGAGCCACGGTCTCATTAAAGGTCCAAACATGTACTCAAAATATACCATTTGATTAGAGAAATCATTAGAAGGAATGATGTAAAGATAGAAAGAGTTCTCATTGATCAGAATATTGTTGATCCTTTAATTAAGCCACTTCTCCGAAAGAAATATGATTCTCATGTACTCACCTATGGAATTAAATACAAAGGCGATTGACATTAGTTCAAGTGGGAGGTTGTTAGAGAAGTGCTCTAAAGGCAATCACCTTTATCATTTATTGTACAAATTTATTTGATCAATAAAAGGCATTTTTATTAATTTGATATTCATTTGATATATGAATTGATAGTGATCTTAAATCAATTAATGAAGTCCTTAATACATAACATAACATGAAGGAAATCATGATGAGATCATGATATTGAGATTCCTATCATATGTAATTATGTTAGTATCTATATTATCCCTAGTCATAGGATTAATGAGATGGGACATTGTTAACTCAGATAGACTAGAACATGTTATACTCCTTGATTGGATCAAGCAGTAGATCTCATAATCTGTAAAGATGAGATGGTTAGAGTTAACTTGTGGAAACTTGCTAAGTGTAGCTAAGTACATTAGATGACCTGCTATGAGACAATCAGAGGGATAATCTATTCAAATGTCAATGATAGTTTCGTCATAGTAATAGTATAAGTATCCTTAAACTTGAGATACTCAAGGATATCTTGGTTATTGATTCTACACTTTGACACTATTCTTTATTGCATCAAGAAGGTTACTCATAGGGTGGTGATTGGGTAACTAACAAAGGATTCAACACTTCTGATAGAATGAGTGTATACACATGGCCTCTTGTCAAGGTCATTACTCGAGAATCTCTGGCCAGAGTGGAAATGTCATGAAGACAGTCTTTAATGACATGTATAATAGAGTAATGAGCCTTAGGAACAAGAACTAACATTACTTAGACTAGATGTGACGTAGTCAGTGTAGTGGGAGTTAACATATGTTGCCCAGATATTAAGCCAATAAGGGGGGTTGAATTGGAGTTTAAAAAAAATTAAACTTTAAAGTGCGAAAATAAAAATTTAATTTTAAGAGGGATAGAGAAATTTGACACAAGGACTTTTATAGAGGTTCGGGTGTTAACAAACCCTACTCCTTTCCCCAATCGCAATTGGGAGTTTCACTAACACACTAAGTGTTACAATGGAGTTTTACAAGCTCACTCCCAACTACGGTGTTTCTCACAATGGCTCACACCTAACCCAAAAATCCCTTGTGTTTTAATAGCTCACACAATAACCAATTCCTTGTGTTTTACAGGCTCACACAAACAACCTTTTATCTTGTGTTTTACAGGCCCACACAAACAACCTTTGCTTTGTGTTTTACAGGCTCACACAAATAACATTTACTTTGTGTTTTAAAGGCTCACACAACTAACCCTTACAAGTGTTCTACTCTTAACCCAGAAATACCCAAAACTCACTTTATTAATAAATGATTACAGAGAGAAACACTCACAAATCTTTATTGCTCGATAACTGAAGAGCAAAAAGATTTTTACAGAGAACAGATATTGGTTCTCAAAGAATTTAATGTACAAATAGCTTGTAATAAGATTTTGATTCAAAGTATTTGCTATCCTCTTGTACTGAATGCATAAATGACTTCCATTTATACTCCCTTAGCTGATTATAGCCGTTAGGGTGCATTTAATATGAAACTAGCCGTTGTACCAACCAAATAATCATGCCTGACATTTTTCTCTTTCATCATTCACAGGCATGACTATGTTTGTCGCGTGCGTGACATTTCTTCCCAAGCCATGACTGAAGTGGTGACCTTGGTCGTGAAGCTCTCTGGAATGTTTTGAACCATATGGTCACGGGCCTTACATACATATTCACAGGCGTGACAAACTTCCCAGCCGTAATCCAAGTGGTGACTTTGGTCGTGAAGCTCTCTGGATAAAAATGCCATGAACATTCATGGGCGTGACAATTTAAATCACGGGCGTGACTTAAATGTCCATTTCACAGTTTGTTCTTCCTTCATGGTCGTGAACTTCAAATGTTGGTTTTGGTAACGGTTAGCTCTTTCACGGGCGTGACACATAGGGTCACGGGAGTGAACATGCTACTTCCTTAATTTTGTCTTTCAAGGATTATTCTTTCAATCTCCATTCTTGCTATTTTATTCCATACCTTATTTAATAGACTTAGAAAACAAGTATGTTAAATACAATATTGCTATTTTATTTGTTATCATCAAAATTACGGAAATACCCCTCAAGGTTTAACAATCTCCCCCTTTTTGATGGTGACAAATAATATAGCAATATGTGCTTTTGAGAAGTCTCCCCCTCAAAAGATACTTAGGATAAAAATTTATTGAATGCAAGAATTGTAAAGAATGATGTAGCATTGAAATAAACTTACTAGTTTTTAAGTATATGCAAGTTATATATGAAGTATATCCAAAATATATATACCATAATTCTTTTTAAGACATGAAGTATATGTAAGGCATACTTAAGGTATATCATGGCATATTCATTTTTGTAACTTGCATGAAGGTATATGCAAAGTATACTTAAGATATATTTAACGTGTATAAAGCTCAATTTCTCAATTTGATACTTTGCATATTAATTTTGAATCAAATTTTTGAGTATTTCTAATTTCTCCCTACCTAATTCAATGTTAATGTATTTGTAGGTTTTTGATTCAAAATTCATTTATCTTAATATATGGCTAGGTTCTCCCCTATAATATATTGCTAGTTTCTCCTATATTATTGCTAGTTTCTCCCCCTTTTGTCATCAATCAAAAAGGATATAAAGATATCAAAAAGATAAACAAAAGCAAATATATTAAATAAAGTCAAATACAAACAAAGTTAATTAAAGTTCAGAAAGGAAATTTAAAATTTCCTACACACAACAAAAAAAATAAGTAAATAAATAAGCAAACAAGCAAATTTAGGCTATCATCTAGCCTAACACCTAGCCGGACATCCTATCTCGAAGCCTAGCAACCTCTGCCTTAAGGCTGTCCGTCTGAGACTCCATGAAGTCTTTGAGGTTCTCTAACCTCTCGTCCATCGAAGCCTGCAGCTACTCAAAATGTGGTGCTAAGAGGTCAACCACCTGCTGCGCTAAATTCGGTGTGGAAGCCGAGGATTGTCCGATGTCCTGCTCAGCCACTGGAAGTGTTTCCTCAACACGAGCCCTTTTCTTCTGCTGGATTCCTTGGAGGCCGGCTTTAAAGTCCTCTGTGTCATTGTCTTCCCATATTATCTCCCCAGCAGTGTCTGTGAAGCGGTAGAAAATGTTGTTCTCGTGAACAATTCTGACAACCGCTCCCATCTTTATGAAAGACTCGACATCCAAGCGATCTCGAGGATGCTCAGGGATGAGGTTGAAATGATGCTCATCCAGCTTCAAATAGCCAAGCTTTAAGGCTATATGGGTGACATAACCACCGATCAATATATCTCATGTGGGTTTGGTGGCGATGGACAGAAGATGGTTTGCAAACCATCTAGAAAGTGCCACGGTGAGTCCTCTTCGAGCCATCTCAAATAGGAAGAGCTCCGATTTCCTGATGGTCCCATTCCTTTCTCCCCGAGTGAATATGCTATAGGTCAGGAACCTATGCAAATATTTGTGCACTGGGGACAAGAGATGAGTACTCTTTGTTTTCTTAACATCCCAGCTGTAATCTAAGCCAAAATGGGTCCAAGCTCGAGTGGCGGAGAATTCAACTTCGTTGTCATTTAGGATGCCATCTGATAGTAAGTTGAATAATTCCCCAAATTCAATGGCACTGAGGGTGTTTGGATTGTCATACAGTTGGAATTTCACCACTCCAGTAGGTGACACTTGCAGAGTGCTAAGGAATTCCAGTGTTGGTTCCCTCAATGTTGGCTGGTGAATCTCCAAAAAATCTTTCAAATGACTGGCCTGGAGTTGCTCTGTCATAGCCGTTTCGAGCCCGAAAGTTCGGATGGTTTTCCATTCGAAGGACCTTAATGACAGTAAAGGCCTTTTCTTCAAAATGGAGTACCGGGGATGACATTGCTCCAAAATTCGATTCATGAGGTAATCTGCATACCTCCGAGGAGCATGAGACTTCTTTCTCTTTCCCTTTGATGAGGCAATCTCCATTTGAATTGAAGAGGTGAACTTTGTGAAGTTTGGGAAAATTTTTGACAGAAATATTTTGATGAAACCCTAAGGATGTATGATTTTTTTATGAAGAATTGAACTTTTGATGGTATTTATAGGAAAAGTTTGTGACTTGGGGGACGGAATCTTCAATATTTCATTGAATGTGTGTAAATGAGAGTGGTTTCAAGGAGTTGAAGAGTTGAAATGAGAAAAATAACCGACTGTTCTCTTATATGCTCGATGCAATCACGGGAGTTAAATGATTGTTCACATGAGTGAATGGTCGTGTTCACGGTTTGCTGAAGGAGTGTTCTACCCGTGAGTAAAGGCATGAATATTTTTACGGTCGTGATGTTTTAATATCACGGGCGTGAAGGATGAACTGTCACGGGGGTGAATAACAAGTCACGGGCGTGAAAGGTTGAATTTCACTACTTATGCCCGTGAAGCAAGTCGTGACTCAAGGCATGAACGCCTCTGTGAGTTTTGGGGTGTAAAGGTTCACGGGCGTGAAAATTCATCATGGGCATGAAAAGGTCTTTTCACGGGAGTGAATGAAGCCGTGAAAATAAGTTTCACCATTTGAAGCCGTGAACCATGTCGTGAATCAAGTCGTGAACGACACTGCCTCTTTTGGCTATTTAAGTCATAGGCGTGATTCCCCTAAAATTTTCATCAAATAAAAATAAGTCCTAAAAACAAGACTAAATCATTTCAATAAAGATTTCATCCCTTATAACATAAATTTTCATCAAAATTACTACCTTATATCTAGTGATATGATACAAAATTAAGATCATTAATTAAGATTTCATAATTTAGCAATCACAAGGTTAATCCATCAATCATACCAAGTTCTCTTCTAATGAAATTAAATCTTTCCTCATTTAGAGACTTAGTAAAAATATATGTCAATTGATTTTCAGTGCTTATAAATTCTAATGCAACATCTCCATATTGAACATGATCTCTAATAAAGTGGTGTCTAATGTCAATATGCTTACTTCTTGAGTGTTGAATATGATTCTTTGAAAGATTTATAGCACTTGTATTGTCACATTTAATAGGTATATGGTTCATCTCATGACCATAGTCCTTAAGTTGTTGTTTCATCCAAAGAATTTGAGTACAACAACATCCAACTGCTATATACTCTGCTTCAGCAGTTGAAAGAGCAATTGAAACTTGTTTCTTGCTAAACCAAGAAACTAAGCATTCTCTAATAAAGTGACAAGTGCCTGAAATACTTTTTCTATCTAAAAGACTACCAGCATAGTCTGCATCTGAATATCCTATAATATAAAAGGATGAATTTCTAGGATACCATAAACCTAGATGCAATGATTTGTGTAAATATCTTAAAATTCTTTTTACTACATTTAAATGAGATTCTTTAGGACATGATTGAAATTGTGCACACAAGAAAACACTATACATTATATCAGGTCTAGATGCAGTAAGATATAAAAGAGATCCAATCATACCTCTATAAAGATTTTCATTAATGCTCTTACCCTTTTCATCCTTGTCCAATTTTGTTGATGTGCTCATAGGAGTCTTGGCATTCTTGCATCCTTCCATACCAAATTTCTTAATTAAATCTTTGGCATATTTGGATTGGTTGATGAATATGCCTTCATTTCTTTGCTTTATTTGTAGACCAAGGAAATACTTAAGCTCTTCCATCATGCTCATTTCAAATTCCCTAGTCATACACTTAGCAAATTCTTGACAAAGCAACTCATTAGTAGAACCAAATATTATATCATCAATATAAATTTGAACAATTAGTATATCATGCTTATGTTTTTTAATAAATAATGTGGTGTCAATATTTCCCTTTGTAAAGCTATTTTCTAATAGGAAAGAACTTAGCCTTTCATACCAAGCTCTTGGAGCTTGTTTTAAACCATATAAAGCTTTTGAGAGTTTAAAAACATGATTTGGCAAATCATAGCTTTCAAAGCCTAGTGGTTGTTCTACATACGCTTCTTCTTCTATATAACCATTTAGAAATGCACTTTTCACATCCATTTGAAAAAGTTTAAAATTCATGTGACATGCATATGCTAAGAGTATTCTTATGGCTTCTAATCTAGCTACAGGTGCATAGGTTTCATCATAATCTATACCTTCTTCCTGATTATATCCTTTTGCAAATAATGTAACATCCAGTGATTTAGGCGCCGATTGTGCGTGACCGTAGTGGGGTCCACTTGTTCAATCGGAGTCTAAATTTGAATCCATAAAAAATGGATAATAATAAGAGAAAATAATTAAGGGTATTATTATTTGGGAATTAAAAAGATTAGGGGTAGAATTAGAAAAAAATAAAATTTCTTATGGACAAAATTGGTATTATGGCAATTGTTTGGGAAAAAAGTGTGAATATGGAGGAAAATGTGATAAAAATGGAATTTGTCAAAGTTTAAATGTTAATGAAGATTAATTAACTTAATGAACCAATAAGAATTAAGATTAATTTTAATTAGTGGGATCCACACCTTAATCAAAGTATAAAAGTCAAAAATGGGAGGAATTCTCCATTCTTCCACCAAAATATCTAACTCTTCTTCATCTTCTTTTCTCCTCTCTTTGTTGTCCACTCTAGCCTTCCATAAGCCACCATTTTCCTTCAAATCAAGCTTGAAAAAGTGAGGAAAGAAATTAGTTTTGAGAGAGTAAAATTCGGAATTAAGGTGTTCTTGCCATAAAAGGAGCAAAGGAGCAAGAAAGAAGGAATAAGGAAGACAAGAAAAGGGAGATTGGTTAAGGGGAATTTCGGCCCACCTTGGAGAACACTTAAGTTTAGTTTATTTTTCTTAAATTCAACCTTTTTCTTTCCATTTGAGATCCATATTGATGATATATGTAATTAGGGTTGATAGACATAGGTTATGTTGCAAGATTGGACATAGAAATTTAAGTTTGTGATTAGTTGATGAAAGCTGTAATTAGACTTTGAATTGATGATATTTGATGTTAATGAATTATTTTATGGCTTAAAAACTAAAGAAAATATGATATTAATGGATGAATGAGGGGCTGCCATAGTTAAAGAAATTTAGGGGAAATTGAAATTAATATGGAAACACCACAATTGGTGATAAGGGAAATGTGAATTGAGTGTTGAATTGAAGAAGATAAATTGGGAACTAGGATATGGTTTTTGGGAAGCCATGACATATGAAGAAGGAAGTCTAACCTTAGTACATTTTAGCTCAATTAAAGTGTAAAGCATATTAGGAGCATTAGAATATTATGTAGACATGAAAAGCATTGAAATTGGATGTTGGAATTGAGTTATGGTAAGGTTGTGTAGGAAAAATAAGTGAACAAGTGAGAGGCCCTCAAGAGGGTGACAAAGGTAAGGAGAAAGCTAGCTAATAAGGGAAGGAAAAGAAGGTTCAAGGGAAGAGCTAAGGCTAATTAGGCATGTGCTTCATTGATAAAAATTTTGCATGTTGTTAATATGTATGGAATTATATGTGAAGGTTTGTTATGTTTGTGTTTTTGAGATGTTATGTGTTTTGTTGTGACTTTTGATATTATATATGGAAATGGGACCAAATGGTGTGACATAATTGAGACATATGAATTTATTTGTAATTATTGAAATTTTATTATTAAAATGAATGCAAATGATTAATGTGGTTGAAATATGGATTGATGTCAATTGATGGCTCGGGTACAAAATTCTAGGAACAGCTCTGTCTATTTTGATGATAACTTGAGTTATGGAACTCTATTTTGTATGTTCTTTGTTGTAAATGAAAGCTAAGATACAGGGATGTAATTTTTATTCAGACTATAATATCTAATTATGTCTAGATTTGCCCAGTTAAATGTACGAAGTTTAAACCTAGAATCTGTATAGAAAATTCTTGACAGAAAATTCTGTGATGATGCAGTAGTGAATTAATCATAACTTTTGATAGAAAATTGGGATTTACGTGATTCTTGATGCATCTGAAAGCTAAGGCAATAAGATAAACATGGTTAGAAGGATAGAACTTCAAATTCGAATTATATATGGGCTAAAAATAAAGTCCAAAAATAAGTCCGAAATCTGCCCTAGGTAAAAACATACAATATTGGGCTTTTTGCATGTGTTGTTATAACTATATGTAATAATTTATGCAAATATTTACTTTGATGGTAATTATAAATGTTTAACAAATTATTTATGTATGAGATTTTATTTCAATAATAATGGAAATAAAGAACAAAAATAAATAAGCATAATTATGATAGTTAAATAATGTTGACATTTTTGAAATATAGTGAATTAATATAAAAATAGTTAAGCCCAAAAACACCTAGTCTAGAACTAGAATAGGGAATAGTTTGACATGTCAATCAAGGAATTTAAGGTACTCGGTGCCAAATATGAAAGCCGGTAATGACAATTTATAAATGCGTTCGGCGCAAAATTATTAAGCCGGTAATGACAATATAATAAAAGCCGGTAATGAAATTATTATAAAAGCGTTTGGCGCTATATTATGAAAGTCGGGAATGACAACCCCGTTATTCCTATTAGTTAGTTCGGTTATAGGTGTTATGGGCACAAACAAATAAATAATAATAATAATATCGAAGTATGTGATTTTTTTTTTATAAATGTTATATGAATTAAAGTTATTAGTTATTGAGTGTTTGCAGAAATTTATTGATTTTATATAATTCTTTATTTTATATCTTATTTATTAAATGGATAATTAATATGTGAGAAAATATATATGTATGTAAAATTTTTATCATTGAAGCACCACTAAGCTAGTAGCTTAGCGCGGGTGGTTTCCTCTCGCGCAGGTTTAGAAGTGTAGCCATAGAAAATAGACTGTCAGAAGAAGAAAAGTACCCGGAGGAAAGCAGCAAAAAGCTTTGAATTTTATTTTCGGTATATTTCGTTAAAAACTTTGTAAATTAAAGTATCGTTTTTATTTCATATCATGTGTATTAAATATGTGAGTCACCATGTAAAAGAACATGATTTGAATGTAAATTAATGTACTTTATAAATAAATTAAATTTTTTTAATATTTGGGCTTGTATGAAATTTTATTTTAGTTTACGCAATATTTAAAAAAAAATATTTACTTCACTTCATTAATTTTATAAAATAGTAAGACGGGTAATGCTCACTTACCTTGCTGAACTATAGTGGGGTAAGGGGGTGTTACAGTTTTTGGTATCAGAGCCATAGGTTTAGACGGTTCTTACTTAGTGGGTATCGGAAGATAAATGCATGTTTTTAGCATTTGCATTGTTTTTAAGCTGCTATATTCTAATAAGGGACCTTTCTTCTGACAATATAGGTTTTAATGGATTCGGAATCAAGACAAAGTCGTGAAGAACAGGAGGGTGACAGTATAGCTGACTCGACTGCTCATAGACAGTCAGCATCAATTAGAGCGTCAGAGCCTAGCGTTATAGCTCCACAATATGCTGAAGAACAGGTTAACCCGGATCAGGTACCCCTTATGCAACAAATGGCTACTTTGTTACAGCAGATAGCACAAGTTGTGCCGCCACCAGCTCCACCACCTCCCCCACCTTAACAGAAACCCCAGATTGATAAATTAAGAAAATACGGGGCTACGGATTTTATGGGTAAGAAAGAGGATGACCCAGCAGCAGCAGAATTTTTGTTGGAAAAGACATAACGGGTTTTTGAGGAGCTGCAATGTCCAGAGGAGTACAAGGTTAGATATGCAGTATCTCTCCTTCAGGAGCATGCCTATGACTGGTGGAAATTGGTATTAGCGAAACTCCCGACTCCGACCCTTCAGACATGGGATTTCTTTGTGAGAGAGTTTAAAAAGAAATATGTGCCAAGAATTTATGTGGATGAGAAAAAGCGAGAATTTCTGAATTTGAAGCAGAGGGGTATGACAGTAGCTGAGTATGAGATGGAGTTCACCAGGCTGAGCAAGTATGCTACTGGGATTATTGGAGATGAAGCCGATAAATGTCGTAGATTTGAAGATGGTCTCGATGAGGAGATTAGATATTTAGTAGCTTCCCACCAGCATACAGATTTTGCTACGCTAGTGTCCTCTGCCATAAGTGTTGAAAGAAGGAAAAAGCTGAAGA
Organism: Triadica sebifera; assembly: GCA_023653625.1. NCBI lineage: Eukaryota > Viridiplantae > Streptophyta > Magnoliopsida > Malpighiales > Euphorbiaceae > Triadica > Triadica sebifera. The sequence goes on from CM042901.1 coordinate 23,329,346, forward strand.
CAGAAGAGCATTATAAGAAGTCAACAGCTAGTGTGACCCAGACATCGGGTAGGAAAGGGTGGATAGTACCCAGATCATTTCAGTCACGGGCTGCTGGACATACATTTTCTGGTAGGCGGGATCAGCATTTCAGGCCCGCATCATCATCTGCTAGTTCACCAGCATCATTTCCCAAGAGACCAGCTCCTGCTATGTGCCAGCATTGTGGTAAATCTCACACAGGAGAGTGTTGGTGGTTGACTGGGGCATGTTTGAGATATGGAGCTACTGGCCATATGAAGAGGGATTGTCCCAGACTTGGTATAGGCAGTATGGCACCAGCACAGACTATGGCAGCAGTACAGAGCCGTGGTAGAGGTCGAGGCCAGTTTAGAGGTGGTCATGCCGGACAGAGTCAGGAGGTATCTGAGACAGTTGACAGACCCGGAGGTAGTAGAGCTCCAGCTCGGGCATATGTGATGAGAGCTCGTGAGGACCAGGATGCACCAGACGTCATAGTTGGTAAACTTTCCTTATTTGACTTTGATTTACATGCATTGATAGATCCTGGTTCCACGCATTCATACATAAGCACAACTGCACTTAGCCAAGGGAACATGATACCAGAGACTTTAGAATATGAAATATTTGTGACATAGTGTGAAAGTGAATCAGATTTATAGAAACAATTCAATAATAATTCAGGGTAGAGAATTTCCAGCTGACTTAATAGAACTACCTTTTCATGAATTCGATGCTATTCTGGGTATGGATTGGTTGACAAAGCATGGAGCTATAGTCGACTGCCGATCTAGAAAAGTTGTACTTAAAATTCCCGGGCAGGATGACACCATCATTCAAGGTGAAGGTCAAACATGTTTGACCAGTGTTATTTCTACATTAAAAGCTCGAAAATATATTAGGAAAGGATGTGAGACATATTTGGCTCATGTGATAGATACCAGGAAGGGAAGCCCAGAACTCAAGGACATCCCCACAGTGTGTGAGTTCCCAGATGTATTTCCTGAAGATTTGTCGGGGTTACCACCAGATAGGGAGATAGAGTTTGCTATTGATGTGATTCCTGCTACAACCCCGATATCAATTACTCCTTATAGAATGGCTCCTGCAGAATTAAGAGAGTTGAAGGTTCAATTGCAGGAATTTCTCGACAAAGGGTTCATAAGGCCCAGTGTGTCACCATGGGGCGCTCTGGTGTTGTTTGTGAAAAAGAAAGATGGCATCCTTCAGTTATGTATTGATTACCGACAATTGAATAAGGTGACAATTAAAAATAAATACCCACTACCTAGAATTGATGATTTGTTTGATCAATTAAAGGGAGCAGGAGTATTCTCTAAGATTGATCTCAGATCCGGGTATCACCAACTGAAAATCAAAGAATTAGATGTGTCCAAAATAGCCTTCAGAACTCGACATGGCCACTATGAGTTCCTGGTTATGCCTTTTGGCTTAACGAATGCACCAGTTGCCTTTATGGATATGATGAACAGAATTTTTAGGCCTTACCTTGATCAGTTTGTGGTAGTTTTTATAGATGATATCCTGGTGTATTCGTGGAACAAAGAAGAACATGACAGGCATCTCAGAATAGTACTGCAGACTTTGAGGGAAAATCAATTGTATGCAAAGCTGTCAAAATGTGAGTTTTGGTTGGAAGAAGTGGGATTCTTAGGGCATGTTATTTCAGTTGAAGGAATTCGTGTGGATCCTAACATAATATAAGCCATTCTAAGTTGGAAGTCACCTCGCAATGTGACAGAAGTCCAAAGTTTTCTTGGATTAGCTGGCTACTACAGAAGGTTTGTGAAGGGATTTTCAAGCATAGCTGCACAACTTACCAAGTTGCTCAGAAAAGAAACTAAGTTCGAGTGGACAGATCAGTGTCAGACAAGCTTTGAGAAGCTAAAATTCATGCTAACCGAAGCATCTGTTTTGACCCAACCTACTCCAAGGAAAGACTTTATGATATACAGTGATGCCTCTCATAATGGGCTAGGGTGTGTATTAATGCAAGAGGGTAAAGTAGTTGCTTATGCATCTAGGCAATTGAAGCCTCATGAGTTAAATTACCCTACTCATGATTTGGAGTTGGCAGCAATAGTGTTTGCTTTGAAAATATGGCGACATTATTTGTATGGCGAGCAGTGCTACATATATACAGATCATAAAAGCCTCAAATATCTGCCCACACAAAAGGAGTTGAACTTAAGGCAAAGACACTGGTTGGAGTTAATCAAGGATTATAATTGCATTATTGACTATCAGTCAGGCAAAGCCAATGTAGTAGCTGATGCCTTAAGTAGAAAAACACTAGCAGGTATAGTTTAAAATTTTCTCAATTATAATATAATATGTAGAAATTAATAATGAATTAAATATTAGATTCATAATTTATTTTGGCAGAGTTACGAGTCCAACCTACCTTAAGGCAACAAGTGAGAGAAGCTCAGAGACAAGATCAGAAATTGATGATAATTGCTGAGGTAGTTAAAAAGGGGGAGAGACCTGAATTTAAGATTGATGATGATGGAAGCATAAGTTACAAAGGAAGATTCTGCGTGCCAAATGACAGTGGATTAAAGCAACTAATTCTAAAAGAGGCACATAATACAACTTATTCCATGCATCCAGGAAGCAATAAAATGTATCAAGACCTGAAAACTCATTATTGGTGGCCAGGATTGAAGAAGGATATAGTGGAATATACTACAAGATTCTTGACATGCCAACAAGTGAAAGCAAAACACCAGGTACCATCTGGATTGTTGCAGCCTATTGCAATTCCAGAATGGAAGTGGGAAAGAATTACAATGGATTTTGTATCTAGGTTGCCTTTGACACAAAAGAAGCATGATGCAGTATGGGTAATTGTAGATAAACTCACCTAATCGGCTCACTTTCTGCCAGTTCGAATGGATTATTCATTGAGTTGGTTAGCAGAAATATATGTTAATGAGATAATTCGACTACATGGGGTGTCAGTATCTATTATTTCTGATCGAGACCCACGGTTCACATCAAAAATTTGGAAAAGTCTACAGCAAGCATTGGGGACCCAACTTGCTTTTAGTACAACATTTCATCCACAAACAGATGGGCAATCCGAACGAGTGATTCAATTGTTGGAAGATATGCTAAGAATCTGTGTAATTGATTTTGAGGGTAGCTGGGATAAACATTTACCATTGATGGAATTTGCATACAACAACAGCTATCAAGCTAGTCTCGGCATGGCACCATATGAAGCTCTGTATGGAAGGAGATGTAGAACACCGCTATGTTGGACATAACTTGGTGAAAAGAAATTAATGGGGCCAGAATTAGTGCAGCAGACAGAGGAGAAGGTAAAATTAATTCAAGATCGGTTAAAAGCTGCAACTGATCGACAAAAATCATATGCCAATTTGAAGAGGAAGGACATTGAGTATGCTGTCGGAGACAAGGTATTTTTGAAAGTCTCACCTTGGAAGAAAGTACTTCGTTTTGGTAAAAAGGGAAAACTGAGTCCTAGATTTATTGGACCATACGAAATACTTGAACGTGTGGGTCCAGTGGCTTACAGATTGGACTTACCACCAGAATTAGATAAGATCCACAATGTGTTTAATGTTTCCATATTAAGGAGATACAGATCGGATCCGACACAAGTAATACCTGTGGAATCAATAGAGGTACAACCAGACTTGACATATGTTAAAGAGCCAGTGAAAATCATAGCTCGAGAAGTCAAGGAACTACGAAACAAAAAAGTACCATTGGTAAAGGTCCTATGGCGCAATCATGCAATAGAAGAAGCCACCTAAGAGAGTGAAGAAATGATGAGAACTCAACATCCTCAGTTATTCAGCTCCACCTAATCAGGTAAATTTCGAGGACGAAATTTTCTTAAGGGGGAGAGAATTGTAACATCCAGTGATTTAGGCGCCGATTGCGCGTGACCGTAGTGGGGTCCACTGGTTCAATCGGAGTCTAAATTTGAATCCATAAAAAAATGGCGAATAATAAGAAAAATAATTAAGGGTATTATTATTTGGGAATTAAAAAGATTAGGGGTAGAATTAGAAAAAAATAAAATTTCTTATGGACAAAATTGGTATTATGGCAATTGTTTGGGGAAAAAGTGTGAATATGGAGGAATATGTGATAAAAATGGAATTTGTCAAAGTTTAAATGTTAATCAAGATTAATTAACTTAATGAACCAATAAGAATTAAGATTAATTTTAATTAGCGGGACCCACATCTTAATCAAAGTATAAAAGTCAAAAATGGGAGGAATTCTCCATTCTTCCACCAAAATATCTAACTCTTCTTCATCTTCTTTTCTCCTCTCTTTGCTGTCCACTCTAGCCTTCCATAAGCCACCATTTTCTTTCAAATCAAGCTTGAAAAAGTGAGGAAAGAAAGTAGTTTTGAGAGATTAAAATTCAGAATTAAGGTGTTTTTTCCATAAAAGGAGCAAAGGAGCAAGAAAGAAGGAAGAAGGAAGACAAGAAAAGGGAGATTGGTTAAGGGGAATTTCGGCCCACCTTGGAGAACACTTAAGTTTAGTTTATTCTTCTTAAATTCAACCTTTTTCTTTCCATTTGAGATCCATATTGATGATATATGTAATTAGGGTTGATAGACATAGGTTATGTTGCAAGATTGGACATAGAAATTTAAGTTTGTGATTAGTTGATGAAAGCTGTAATTAGACTTTGAATTGATGATATTTGATGTTAATGAATTATTTTATGGCTTAAAAACTAAAGAAAATATGATATTAATTGATGAATGAGGGGCTTCCGTAGTTAGAGAAATTTAGGGAAAATTGAAATTAATACGGAAACACCACAATTGGTGATAAGGGAAATGTGAATTGAGTGTTGAATTGAAGAAGATAAATTGGGAACTAGGATATGGTTTTTGGGAAGCCATGACATATGAAGAAGGAAGTCTAACCTTAGTACATTTTAGCTCAATTAAAGTGTAAAGCATATTAGGAGCATTAGAATATTATGTAGACATGAAAAGCATTGAAATTGGATGTTGGAATTGAGTTATGGTATGGTTGTGTAGGAAAAATAAGTGAACAAGTGAGAGGCCCTCAAGAGGGTGACAAAGGCAAGGAGAAAGCTAGCTAATAAGGGAAGTAAAAGAAGGTTCAAGGGAAGAGCTAAGGCTAATTAGGTATGTGCTTCATTGATAAAAATTTTGCATGTTGTTAATATGTATGAAATTATATGTTAATGTTTTTTATGTTTGTGTTTTTGAGATGTTATGTGTTTTGTTGTGACTTTTGATATTATATATGGAAATGGGACCAAATGGTGTGAAATAATTGAGACATATGAATGTATTTTTAATTCTGGAAATTTTATTATTAAAATGAATGCAAATGATGAATGTGGTTGAAATATGGATTGATGCCAATTGATGGCTCGGGTACAGAATTCCAGGAACAGCTCTGTCTATTTTGATGATAACTTGAGTTATGAAACTCCGTTTTGTATGTTATTTGTTGGAAATGAAATATAAGACACAGGGATTTAATTTTTATTCAGACTATAATATCTAATTATGTCTAGATTTTCCCAGTTAAATGTACGAAGTTTAAACCTAGAATCTGTCCAGAAAATTATGTGATGATGCAGTAGTTAATTAATCATAACTTTTGATAGAAAACTGGGATTTATGTGATTCTTGATGCATCTGAAAGCTAAGACAATAAGATAAACATGGTTAGAAGGCTAGAACTTCAAATTCGAATTATATATGGGCTAAAAATAAAGCCCGAAAATAAGTCTGAAATCTGTCATAGGTAAAAACATACAATATTGGGCTTTTTGCATGTGTTGTTATAACTATATGTAATAATTCATGCAAATATTTACTTTGATGGTAATTATAAATGTTTAAAAAATTATTTATGTATGAGATTTTATTTCAATAATAATGGAAATAAAGAACAAAAATAAATAAGCATAATTATGATAGTATGTTGACATTTTTGAAATATAGTGAATTAATATAAAAATAGTTAAGCCCAAAAACACTTAGTCTAGAACTAGAATAGGGAATAGTTTGGCATGTCAATCAGGGAATTTAAGGCACTCGGTGCCAAATATGAAAGCCGGTAATGACAATTTATAAATGCGTTCGGCGCAAAATTATTAAGCCGGTAATGGCAATATAACAAAAGCCGGTAATGACATTATTATAAAAGCGCTCGGCGCTATATTATGAAAGTCGGGAATGACAACCCCGTTATTCTTATTAGTTTGTTGTTATGGGCACAAACAAATAAATAATAATAATAATAATATCGAAGTATGTGATTTTTTTTTATAAATGTTATATGAATTAAAGTTATTAGATATTGAGTGTTTGCAAAAATTTATTGATTTTATATAATTCTTTATTTTATATCTTATTTATTAAATGAATAATTAATATGTGAGAAAATATATATGTATGTAAAATTTTTATCATTGAAGCACCACTAAGCTAGTAGCTTAGCGCGGGTGGTTTCCTCTCACGCGGGTTTAGAAGTGAAGCCATAGAAAATAGACTGTCAGAAGAAGAAGGGTACCCGGAGGAAAGCAGCAAAAAGTTTTGGATTTTATTTTCGGTATATTTCGTTAAAAACTTTGTAAATTAAAGTATCATTTTTATTTCATATCATGTGTATTAAATATGTGAGTCACCATGTAAAAGAACATGATTTGAATGTAAATTAATGTACTTTATAAATAAATAAAATTTTTAATATTTGGGCTTGTATGAAATTTTATTTTAGTTTACGCAATATTTTCAAAAAAAAATATTTACTTCACTTCATTAATTTTATAAAACAGTAAGACGGGTAATGCTCACTTACCTTGCTGAACTATAGTGGGGTAAGGGGTGTTACAAATAATCTAGCCTTATTCCTTGTTATTTAACCTTGCTCATCTAGTTTGTTTCTAAATACCCATTTGCTACCTAGAATTTGATGATCCTTGGGTCTAGGTACTAAGGTACATATCTTACTTCTCTCAAATTGGTTGAGTTCCTCTTGCATGACAATTACCCAACTTTCATCATTAAGAGTTTCATCAACATTTTTAGGCTCAATTTGATAAATAAAAGCAATGTTAGTGACTAAATATTTGAAATGAGATCTAGTACTTACTTCCCTTGAGAGATCACCAATGATTTGCTCTTTTGGATGATCTTTCGTCATTCTCCATTCTTTTGGGAGTTCTTGTTCGTTTTCTTCTTGATTTTGAGGTAGAGAATCATTTTGATGTAAATCTTCTTGATCATTTTCTTCTTTCCCATTTCCAAGATCAAGTCTTTCCATATTACCTACAACATCATCAGGAACACTACCTTTCACAAGATCAAGTCTACTAGATTCATTAAAAACAACATGCATGGATTCTTCAACAGTTAATGATTTTTTATTAAATACTCTATATGTTTTGCTGGTTGTAGAGTATCCTAAAAAGATACCTTCATCGGATTTAGAGGCAAATTTTCCAAGATTGTCCTTGGTATTCAATATAAAACACTTGCATCCAAATACTCTAAAGTATGATATCAAGGGCTTTCTTCCATTCCATAGCTCAAATGAAGTTTTTTTTAAAATAGGTCTTTTGAAAACTCGATTTGAAATATAACATGCAGTGTTTGTGGCTTCTGCCCAAAAATAAGTTGGTAAGTCATATTCATTGAGCATTATTCTAGCCATTTCAATTAAAGTTCGATTTTTCCTTTCAACTACCCCATTTTGTTGAGGTGTCCTAGGAGATGAGAAATTATGTGAAATGCCATGTTCAAGACAAAAGCTTTCAAAGTTTTCATTTTCAAATTCTTTCCCATGATCACTTCTTATCTTTGAAATACAGTACCCTTTTTCATTTTGAACTCTTTTAGCAAAGTTTTTGAAATTTTCAAAACCATCACTCTTTTGAGCTAAGAAAATTACCCAAGTAAATCTAGAGTAATCATCTATGATGACAAATGCGTAATTTTTTCCTCCTAAGCTAGCAATTCTAGTAGGTCCGAACAAGTCTAAATGCAGGAGTTGAAGAGGTTTTGATGTACTTACTATGTTTTTGGCTTTGAAGGATTACTTGTGTTGCTTTCCTCTTTGGCAAGGTTCACATGTCTTGCCATTTTCATATTTAACTCTTGGCAGTCCTTTTACTAGTTCTCTTGTGCTGAGGCTTTGTATTAAGTCCATGTTAGCATGACCAAGCCTTCTATGCCACAGCCAAGATTCATTACTAGTAGTCACAAGACACTTAGAGGAATGGTTAGATAGTTCATGTAAGTTTATTATGTATGTATTGACATCTCTATTTCCTTTAAATATCTCCTGACCATCTATAGAGATCACAAGACATTCATTGGAAGTAAAGATTACTTTGTTTCCTTTATCACATAATTGACTTACACTTAACAAGTTATGTTTCAAGCCATCAACAAGTAAGACATCTTTAATAAAAGAAGTGCCATTAATACCAATAGAACCAATGCCAATTACCTTACCCTTTGCATTATTTCCAAAGGTAACTTTACCTCCATCAATACTTTTGATTTCATTGAAAAATTCTTTGTCTCCTGTTATATGCCTTGAGCATCCACTGTCTACTAGCCAAGCATTTTTGTTTATTGTGGACTTGAGGCATACCTATAGAATCATAGTTCAAGTATGATTTTTAGGTACCCAAATGAGCTTGGGTCCTTGGGGGTTAGCACATGAAGGTTCCCAATGAGCCTTCCTTATCCAGCAATATTTATTTATGTGACCCATTTTCATACAATAATTACATTGTTTTGGTCTAAACTTGCTTTTTAGTCTTACAGGATTTTTGAATACCATATTTCTATCATCCTTATTTTGAGAATGATGACATTCACAGTCATGATTAATTGATGATTTTCTAGATGCATGCTTACTATATATAAAGGCATGATTATTCTTTTTATGTATGGAAGGTTTAATATGCTTATTTCTTGGTGCTGTTTTAACAAATGTGGTGATGTGAGGTTCACTAGACTTAACAAAGATAGTTTTGTGAGAAGATGATGATGTGTCCTTAAATCCTAGACCATGTCTAATTAAGGGTGATCTTTGAGATACAATGAGAGTATCTAAATTCTCTTTACCTTTGTGAAATTTAGAAATGGAATTTCTAAGTTCCTCAACTTCATTTTTTAAAGTGTTATTTTCTTTAAGCAAAGAAGCAGTTGAGGGTCTTGATGAATATTCATCTAATGACTTTTGAAGAGATTCATTAGATGATTTAAGCTTTATGTTTTCCTTTTCTAAATTATCTATCTTATTTTTTAAATTAGAGATGTTATTTCTATAAGTATTAAATTTACTTCTATATTTCTCTAATTTTAGATTTAATTCTTCTATTAGGCTTTGCTCATCATCATCATCATCACTATCATCATCATTATCACTACTATCATTGTTCAAAGAGTATGAGTGTAGTGATCTTACCTTATTCGAGACATGATCTTCAATAGCCATGAAACATAGGTTGACATCTTCACTTTCATTATCATCTCTTTCACTTGAAGAGCTTTTGTCATCCCATGTGGCTTTGTGACCTTTCTCCCCATTGTCTATTTGGTATTTGCTCTTATGCTTCTTGAGCCTTGGACATTCTGCTTTGATATGTCCTTTCTTTCCACACTCATAGCACTTTACCTCTTCCTTACTTCTTTGTGCATCATTAGGAGTTTGTTTAGGTTTCTTTGCCTGAATTTTTTAGAGTTGCTCATTTTCTTCTCAATGATTCTTTTTAATCTTCTTGAAAGCATAGCAATGTCCTCATTTTCATCATCACTCATTTCTTCATCATATTCACTTTCTTCTTGTGATTTTGAAGTAGAGGCTTTGAGTGCTAAGAGTTTTCTTTTCTCTGGCTCTGCTTCAAGCTCTCTATCTCTTTTCACTGCCATTTCTTGTGTGAGAAGTTTGCCAATCAGCACATCAGTATTCATGATGCTCATATCTTCATTTGCTTCTTCTATGCCAGCAACTCTTGAGCCATAGTCTTTAAGAGGAAGACTTCTCAGGATTTTGTTGTTTACATCCTCCAAACTCATATGCTTCTAAAGTTTCCTCATTCCATTAATAATGGCTAGAAGACGGTTGGTCATGTCAGTGATTGACTCATTGGATTTCATCTTGAAGAGCTCATATTCTGAGGTCAGAAGTTGAATCTTCTTTGATTTGACTTGCTTAGTTCCTTCATGATAATTTTCCAATGTCTTCCACATGTTGTATGCTGTTGGGCAGTGTTGTATTCTTCCACATTCTTCAATAGATAATGAGCTTGACAGGATTGTCATTGCTTCTTGTTTTTGAAATTTGCTCTTCTTTGAGGCTCTGTCTAATCATCTCTTGACAGGATTTCTTCTTCACCATCAGCTCCTCTTCTGGTTGGTGGTGTCCATTCTTTTTGTACACTATCCCAGACTTCAATTCCTTCACTATCTAGATATGTCTCCATCTGAAACTTCCAATGGACACAATTTGCCCCATCAAAGTAAGGTTTAAGACTTTGGAATCCTTCATTGGTCATATCTTAATCTTTACTACGCTTTTTAGGCTTCGATGCTAGACTAAGCTCTAATACCAATTGTTGCCCAGATATTAAGCCAAGAAGGGGGGGTTGAATTGGAGTTTTAAAAAAATTAAACTTTAAAGTGCGGAAATAAAAATTTAATTTTAGGAGAGATAGAGAAATTTGACACAAGGATTTTTATAGAGGTTCGGGTGTTAACAAACCCTACTCCTCTCCCCAATCGCAATTGGGAATTTCACTAACACATTAAGTGTTACAATGGATTTTTACAAGCTCACTCCCAACTATGGTGTTTCTCACAATGACTCACACCTAACCCAGAAATCCCTTGTGTTTTAATGGCTCACACAATAACCAATTCCTTGTGTTTTACAGGCTCACACAAACAACCTTTTATCTTGTGTTTTACAGGCTCACACAAACAACCTTTGCTTTGTGTTTTACAAGCTCACACAAATAACCTTTACTTTGTGTTTTAAAGGCTCACACAACTAACCCTTACAAGTGTTCTACTCTTAACCAAGAAATACCCAAAACACACTTGATTAATAAATGATTACAGAGAAACACTCACAAATCTTTATTGCTCAATAACTGAAGAGAAAAAAGATTTTTACAGAGAATAGATATTTGTTCTCAAAGAATTTAATGTACAAATAGCTTGTAATAAGATTTTGATTCAAATTATTTGCTATCCTCTTGTACTGAATGCATAAATGACTTCCATTTATACTCCCTTGGCTGATTATAGCCGTTAGGGTGCATTTAATATGAAACTAGCCATTGTACCAACCAAATAATCACGCCTGACATTTTTCTCTTTCATCATTCACGGGCATGACTATGTTTGTCACGGGCGTGACATTTCTTCCCTAGTTGTGACTGAAGTGGTGACCTTGGTCTTGAAGCTCTCTGGAATGTTTTGAACCATATGGTCACGGGCATTACATACATATTCACAGGCATGACAAACTTCTCAACCGTGATCCAAGTGGTGACTTTGGTCGTGAAACTATCTGGATAAAAATTCCATGAACATTCACGAACGTGACAATTTAAATCACGGGCATGACTTAAATGTCCATTTCACGGTTTGTTCTTCCTTCATGGTTGTGAACTTCAAATGTTGGTTTTGGTAACGGTTAGCTCTTTCACGGGCATGACACATAGGGTCACAGGAGTGAACATGCTACTTCCTTAATTTTGTCTTTCAAGGATTATTCTTCCAATCTCCATTCTTGCTATTTTATTCCATACCCTATTTAATAGACTTAGAAAACAAGTATGTTAAATACAATATTTCTATTTTATTTGTTATCATCAAAATAACGGAAATACCCCTCAAGGTTTAACAACATATGTCCATACTCTGAACCAAGTGGGGTATAGAATGGTGAAAGAAATAATTGCACAAAAATTGTCTATGGAAAGATTCGTAGTCAAATCATTGACTTTCTAGTCAATTGGGGGTCATGATGTGTTGCTAGATACTACTCATGACTTGCTTAAATTAATAGGTCACATGCATTGGAGATATGGAGAATGAATAAATTGATCTTAGATAGGATCCAAAAATATAAGAGAATTATTTCGGGTCAAATCACTATAAAATCACGGGAAAAAATCGATCGGGAGTAGTCAAGGGCCCGCGCAGGCTACTGGCAGCACACGACACTACGTGCTGTAGCGTGCTGTTGGCAATAGGCCATAATTGGCCTTTATTAGGCCAATTATGGCTATTACTATTCATTCATTTAATCTTTTTTTTTTAATATGATTCAAATTGATAAGACATCAAATGGAAAAAAAAGAGATATAAAAATTATTTTTGGTAAAAAATAATTTTTAAGACACAATAATTCTCTCAAGAACATTGTAACATTCAGAGATTTAGGTCTCGATTACACGTGACCATAGTGAGGCGCGCAAGTTCAATCATAGTCTAAATTTGAACCCATAAAAAAATGACTAATAATAAAGAAAAATAATTAAGAGTATTATTATTTGGGAATTAAAAAGATTAGGGGTAGAATTAGAAAAAAAAATAAAATTTTATATGGACAAAATCGGTATTATGGAAATTGTTTGGGGAAAAAGTGTGAATATGGAGGAAGATGTGGCAAATATGGAATTTCTCAAAGTTTAAATATTAATCAAGATTAATTAACTTAATGAACCAATAAGAATTAGGATTAATTTTAATTAGTGAGACTCACTCCTTAATCAAAGTATAAAAGTCAAAAATGGGAAAAATTCTCCATTCTTCCACCAAAATATCTAACTCTTCTTCATCTTCTTTTCTCCTCTCTTTGCTGTCCACTCTAGCCTTCCAAAGCCACCATTTTTTTCTTCATTTCAAGCTTGAAAAAAAGAGAAAAAAAGTATTTTTGAGAGAGGAAAATTCGGAATTAAGGAGTCCTTACCATAAAAGGAGCAAGAAAGAAGGAAGAAGGAAGACAAGAAAAGGGATAGATTTTAGGGGGGAATTTCGGCCCACTTTGGAAGATCCTTAAGGTGAGTTTATTCTTCTTAAATTCAACATTTTTCCTTCCATTTGAGATCCATATTGATGATAGATGTGATTAGGTTTGGTAGATTTAGGTTATGTTACAAGATTGTACTTCTAGGTGAAAAAAAACTCGTGCCTACATTTTTAATCTCAACTGTAAAAGCATTTTGAATGATCAAAGGAGGATGTGCAACATATTTGGCATATATAACTAATACTAGAACCACTGATAGCTTGCTTGAAAATATATCAATGGTGAGGGAATTTTTTGATGTATTTCCAAATTGTTGAACCTTGAGGGGTATTTTCATCATTTTGATGTTAACAAATAAAATAGCAATAATGTATTTAACAAATGCTTGTGTTCTAAGTTTGTTGAAAATGATATATCTTGAATAGAATATGATACAAGAATGAAATATAACTTTTGAAGATCAAAATAAAAAGAAATAGCAAAGTCACGCCCGTGACTACTTATGTCACGCCCGTGATATAGCTTAGCGCCAACTCTCCAACATTTAAAGTTCACAGCCATAAAGGAACATACCAATCATGAATGATCAAATTAGTCATGCCTGTGAAAGAAAGAGGTGCCCGTGAAATAACATGTCAAGTTTTTCCAGACAGCTTCACGGCCAGAGTCACCACTTGAACCATGGCTTGGAAGAATGGTCATGCCCGTGAAAGTATAAAGTCACGCCCGTGATCAAACACTTCAAGTTTTTTCAGAGAGCTTCATGGTTAGAGTCACCACTTGGACCACGACTTAGAAGAACATTCACAACCATGACACATATAGTCATGCCCGTGAATGAGGACAGAGAAACATGTCAGACGCGAAGTTAAGAGTTGGTTCAACGGTTATTTTCGCATTAAATGCATCCAAATGGCTATAATTCGCAAAGGAAGTATAAATGCAAGTCATTTTATGAATTCTAAAAAAAAGAACAATTACTTTGAATCTTTAATCTTGTTGTAGCCATTGTGCATTAATTATTTTCAACAAAAAAACCTTTATTCTTTGTAAAAACCTAATTGCACATAATTTTTGAGCATTATAGGTTGGTGAGTGTTTTATTATAATCAATTGCTCAAGTGAGTTTGGGTATATTGGGTTAAGATTGAAACACTTGTAAGGGTTTATTGTGTGAGCCATAAAATACAAGGAATTGGTTTATTGTGTGAGCCATTAAAACACAAGGGAATTTTTGGATTAGGTGTTAGCCATTGAGAGAAACACCATAGTTGGGAGTGAACTTGTAAAACTCCATTGCAACACTTAGTGTGTTAGTAAAACTCCCAATTGAGATTAGAGAAAGGAGTAGGGTTTGTTAATACCTAAACCTCTATAAATCTCTTGTGTGATATTTTTCCATCCCTACACTGTTCAATTTTATTCCGTACTTAAAGTCAAGAAATTTTTATTTCATAACCAATTCAAACCTCTTCTTGGTTCATTGTTTGGGCAACAATTGGTATCAGAGCTAGTCTAGCATCAAAGCCTAAAAAGCACTAGCAAAGATCAAGAAATGGCTAATGAAGGATTCCAAAGTCTCAAGCCTTACTTTTATGGAGCAAACTACGCTCATTGGAAGTTCCAAATGGAGACATATCTCTATAGCAGGGAATTGAAGTTTGGGATAGTGTTCGGAAAGAATGGACACCATCAACTTGGAGAGGAGTTGATGGTGAAGAAGAAATTCTTTCAAGAGATGATTGGATAGAGCCTCAATGTAGAGCAAACTTCAAAAACAAAAAGGCAATGACAATCCTCGCAAGCTCTCTATCCATTGAAGAATATGGCAAAATCCAACATTGCCCTACCGCATATAGCATGTGGAAGATATTAGAGAATTATCATAAAGGAACAAAGCAAGTTAAATCGAAGAAGATTCAACTTCTCACTCAGAATATGAACTCTTCAAGATGAAATCCAATGAATTCATCACCGATATGACAGATCGTCTTCTAGCCATCATAAACAGCATGAGAAAGCTTGGAAAGAACTTGAGCTTGGAAGATGTAAACAACAAAATTCTGAGAAGCCTTCCTCTCAAAGACTATGGTTCAAGAGTTGCTGGTATAGAAGAAGCCAACGAAGACATGCATACCGATGTGCTTATTGGCAAACTTCTAACACACGAAATGGCGATAAAGAGAGATAGAGAACTTGAAACCGCACCAGAAAAAATAAAGCCTCTAGCACTCAAAGCCTCAACTTCAAAATCTCAAGAAGAAGTTGAAGATGATGAAGAAAAGAGTGATGATGCGAATGAGGACATTGCCATGCTTTCAAGGAGATTGAAAAGAATAATTGAAAAGAGAATTGGCAACTCTCAAAACTTCAAACAAAGAAACCTCAAACACTCCTCAAATGACTCTCAAAGGAATAAAGATGAGGTAAAATGTTATAAGTGTGGGAAGGAAGGACATGTCAAACCAGAATGTCTAAAGCTAAAGAAACACAAGAAAATATATAAAAAAGATAATGAGGAGAAAGGTCACAAATCCACATGGGATGACGAAAGCTCTTTAAGTGAAAAATATGACAATTAAGGTGAAGAGGTCAACCAATGCTTAATGGCTTTAGAGGATCACTTAACGGATGAGGTAGATCCTTCTTACTCATATTCATTTAATAATGATAGTAATGATAATAATAGTGATTGTGAAGATGATGATGAGCAGAGTCTAATAGAAGTATTGAACCTAGAATTAGAAAAATATAGAGGTACATTCAATACTTACAAAAATAATATTTTAAATTTGAAAAACAAAATGGAAGTTTTACAAAAGGAAAATCTTGATCTTAAAACTTCTAATGAATCTCTTCAAAAAACATTAGGTGAGTATTCCTCTAGACCCTCAACTAAATCATTACTTAAAGAAAACAATGTTTTGAAAAATGAAGTTGAGGAACTTAGAAACTCCATTTCAAGATTTCATAAAGGCAAAGAGAGTTTAGATACTCTCATAGTGTCCTAAAGACCATCTTTAATAAGACATGGTCTGGGATTTAATGGAACATCATCTTCATCTCATAAGACCACATTTGTTATGTCTAGTGCACCTCATATCTCCACATTAGAAGAAATAGCCCTAAGGGCTAAGTGCACAACACACACTAAACCCTCTATTTATAAGAAGAATGGTCAAGGGTTGATTAGCCTAAGATGGAAACCTCAAACGGCCAATCATGCTTTATGTATAAGAGGCATGCACCTAGGAAAGCACCGATTCATCATGCATGTGCATGTCACTAATCACAAACTCCATCTAATATGATAATGAGACCCAAAAGCATGGTAAAACCGAAAAACATGTTTAGAGCTAAATAATGTAATTATTATATGAAATTTGGTCATATAAATAAACATTGTTGGGTAAGGAAGGCTCATTGGGAACCTTCATGTGCTAACCCCTAAGGACCCAAGTTCATTTGGGTACTTAAAAACAATACTTAAATTGAGATTTTATAGGTATGCCTCAAGTCCTCTATAAAAGAAAATGCTTGGCTTGCGAATAGTGGATGCTCAAGGCATATGACTGGAAACAAAGAAAAATTCAATGAAATTAAAAGTATTGATGGTGGTAAGGTAACCTTTGGAAATAATGCTAAGGGTAAGGTAATTGACATTGGCTCCATTAGTATTAATAATACTACTTTCATTGAAGATGTTTTACTTGTTGAAGGTTTAAAACATAACTTGTTAAGTGTCAGTCAATTATGTGATAAGGGAAACCAAGTAATCTTTACCTCAAATGAATTTCTTGTCACCTCTTTTAGTGGCCAAGAGATATTCAAAGGAAGTAGAGATGTCAATACTTACATAATAGACTTACACAAAGTATCTAACCTTTCATCTAAGTGTGTTATGACTACTAGTGATGAATCTTGGTTGTGGCATAGAAGGCTTGGTCATGTAAGCACGGATGTAATTCAAAGATTTAGAAAAGGAGAGCTAGTAAGTGGACTACCAAAAGTCAAATTTGAAAAGAATAAGACATGTGAACCTTGCCAAAGAGGAAAACAACACAAGTCCTTCTTCAAATCCAAAAATATTGTAAGTACCTTGAAGCCTCTACAACTTTTGCATTTAGATCTTTTTAGACCTACTAGAGTTGCAAGCTTATGAGATAAACACGATGCTTTTGTCATTGTCGATAATTACTCTAGATTCACTTGGGTAATTTTCTTAGCTCAAAAGAGTTTTGAATCTTTTAAAAACTTTGCTAAGAGAGTTCAAAACAAAAAGGGATATTTTATTTCAAAAATAAGAAACGATCATGGAATATAATTTGAAAATGAAAACTTTGAAAACTTTTGTCTAGAACATGGCATTTCACAAAAAATTTCAACTCATAGGATGCCTCTACAAAATGGGGTAGTCGAAAGGGAAAATCGAACTTTAATTGAAATAGCTCGAACAATGCTCAATGAGTTTGGGTTACCAACCTACTTTTAAGTCGAAGCCACCAATATTGCATGTTATATTTCAAATCGAGTTTTCAAAAGACCACTCTTAAACAAAACTTCTTTTGAGTTATGGAATGGAAGAAAGCCCATGATATCATACTTTAGAGTATTTGGATGCAAGTGTTTCATATTAAATACCAAGGAAAACCTTGGAAATTTTGCCTCTAAATCCGATGAAGGTATCTTTTTAGGATACTCCACCTCTAGCAAAGCTTATAGAGTCTTTAATAAAAGGTCATTAGTTGTTGAAGAATCTATGCATGTTGTTTTTTATGAATCTAGTAAGCTTGATCTTGTGAAAGGTAGTGTTCTTGTATGAGAAAGATGAAAATTATCAAGAAAATCCACATTAAGATGTCTCTCTACCTCAAGCTCAAGAGCATGACAAACAAGAGCTTCCAAAGGAATGGAAAATGACAAAAGATTACCCCAAGGAACAAATCATTAGTGATCTTACTAAAGGAGTAAGTACTAGATCTCATCTCAAACTTTTAGATTCTAACCTTGCTTTTGTCTCTCAAATTGAGTCTAAAAATATTGATGATGCTCTCTTAATGATGAAAATTGGGTGATTGCTATGCAAGAGGAACTCAACCAATTTAAGAGAAGTAAGGTGTGGACCTTAGTTCCTAGACCCAAATAGCATCAAATCATTGGTAGTAAATGGGTATTTAGAAATAAACTAGATGAACAAGATTCACTAACTAGGAATAAGGCTAGGTTAGTTGTAAAGGGTTATAATCCAGAAGAAGTAATAGATTATGATGAGACCTATGCTCCGGTAGCTAGATTAGAAGCCATAAGAATCCTTTTAGCATTTGCATGCCATATGAATTTTAAACTCTTTCAAATGGATGTCAAAAGTGTTTTCTTAAATGGTTTTATAGAAGAAGAAGTTTATGTAGAACAACCACCGGGTTTTGAAAGCCATAATTTGCCTAATCATGTTTTAAAACTTTTAAAAGCTTTATATTTTGTGAAACAAGCTCCAAAAGCTTGGTATGAAAGACTAAGTTCTTTTATTTTAGAAAATAACTTTTCAAAGGGAAATGTTGACACAACATTATTTACTAAAAAGCATAAGCATGATATTCTAATTGTTTAAATTTATGTTGATGAAATCATATTTGGGTCTACAAATGAATTGTTTTGCCAAGAATTTGCTAAGTGTATGACTAGGGAATTTGAAATGAGCATGATGGGTGAGCTTAAGTTCTTCCTTGGTCTACAAATAAAACAAAGCAATGAGGGCATATTCATCAACCAATCCAAGTATGCCAAAGTCTTAATCAAGAAATTTGGAATGGAAGGATGCAAAAATGTCAAGACTCCAATGAGCATATCAACAAAATTGGACAAAGACGAAAGGGTAAGAGCATTAATGAAAAACTCTATAGAGGTATGATCATATCACTCTTATATCTTACTACCTCTAGGCTCGATATAATGTATAGTGTATGCTTATGTGCTAGATTTCAATCGTGTCCTAAAGAATCACATTTGAATGTTGTGAAAAGAATCTTAAAATATTTACATGGCATATTGCATCTATGTTTATGGTATCCTAGAAATTCATCCTTTCATATCATACGATATTTAGATGCAGACTATGCCGACAATCTCTTGAATAGAAAGAGTGCTTCAGGAACTTGTCACTTTATTGGTGAATGCTTAGTTTCTTGGTTTAGCAAGAAACAAGTTTCAATTGCTCTTTCTACTGCTGAAGCAGAATATGTGGCAGCAAGATGTTGTTGTACTCAAATCCTATGAATGAGACAACAACTTAAGGATTATGGTCATAGTTTGGACCATATACCCATTAAATGTGACAATACAAGTGCCATAAACCTATCTAAGAATCCTTTTCAACACTCTAGAAGTAAGCATATTGACATAAGACATCATTTTCTTAGAGATCATGTTCAATATAGAGATGTTGTATTAGAATTTATCGATAGAAACAATCAATTGGCATATATTTTCACCAAATCTCTTAATGAAGAAAGATTTTGCTTCATAAGAAGAGAGCTTGGTATGCTTGATGGACTAACCTTATCTTAAGTATGATTGTCAATTGTCAACCTTGAATGTTAATTTCCTTCATATATTTTTTTAATTGTCTAATCTTTTAAGGTATGAAGTGGTTAACAGGATGGGAATATATGTTTTAAGGCATATAAGCATCTTAGAAATCTTTTAGTCTCATTTTAGACTTAGATTTATTAATTGAAGATTTAAGGAAATTCATGCCCATGACATATATCCATGGTCGTTGTAACGTCACACCTTATGCATTTAAGTATAACCTATCTCTGTATCAAATAATCACACACAGCATGTTGGAAAGACAAAATACCCTGTTAACAGTGGTAGTAAATTTTTTTTCATATCATATCCTGTAAAATCAATTAATGACTTTGCAAGTCTCATACCCTGTAATATCATTCAATGACTTTGCAAGTCAATTTTGAGGCTTTCGCTGCAATACGATATATCACATATATTAAAACATAAACTTTACACATAAGTATTTATGAGTTGCTTTCATTTATACATTTTAAAACTCATTCCAAAATGACTATACATATTCAAGCAAGTAAATACAAAACATAGATGACATATTTTCATGCTTGTGTGAAATGCAAGGAGAGAGAGTGATGAGGCTCAACTAGTGACCTGTGCTCCATGTCTTCTATACGCTACTCAAAATGAGCTATCACTTTTCTTTACCTGAAAAATTATGCAAATTGATGAGTTGCGGCTCAGTGAGAATAACCATCAAATGAGTTCTAAAGTACCGAACAACTCATAATAATAAATCACAAATCCAATACATACCATGTATTCCATTCCATTCATTCCATTCCATTCATTAGTATCATATAAATATCAATAAAGTTGAAACATATAATCATTACTCCTTATGTATGCAAATGCTTTGCTTATTTCATTTTGTTGTGACCAAGTTAAACAGACATTGCCCCGGGTTTCCATGTGAACATTTGCATTTGCTAGCTAGCTTGATCATTTGTTTCATTTGCACATTTTTTGGGCCATAGGCCTCTTCTTTTGCTTTACAATATCGATTAACTAGTCACAATGCCTTTTTAATCCATATGCATATGCACTTGTATTTAAGCATTCATCAACCATTGCATCTTTATCATATACAACATACATATATTCCATATATACCTCATATGCCATGCATATACCTTGTATATACTATACATATATCATGTGTATATATCACATATGTCAAATATATACCTCAAATATACCACAATTATACCATTTATATGTATCACAATGTCACAAATTATCCATCATTACATTATCAAGGACCAATCATGACAATCATATGAATCACATAGCAAGCAACATTCATTTGCAATAAAGAATTCAATTGATAATTAGACTCACCATTATCCTTTGATTCCGGCCCCTAACTTATAGCCTATCCACTCCTTGTGGGTCTCCAATATGTTGAGAGCCTAATATGAAAACATAATCAATTAACTCATGATTATCGAGACTTAATGTGGCTTAAACAAATTAATATGCATTATTTATATCAATAGTTAAGATTTTTCCTATGAGGCAGTGTGACCTTGTGGGACTGTTTAGCCTATAAATTTTTCTATACTTGACCAATTAACCTGATTCTTAATCCTAATTCAGATTAACATATAATTATGTAACATATTACAATTTCATTTCAATTGGATCATTGTACAATTTTTGGTGGAATTTCTAAATGTGTTCTATTTTCTACCCTATTTTCTGCCCTTAGGCAGTTTCAGGGTTCCAACTTTGGTTCATCACAACTTATAATATATAAGTCATATTTCAAGGAAACTTTACATACACTCATATGGGTTCACATGGAAAATTTTTCATGTTTTAAACTTTTATCAATTATTCCTTTAAGGTCTTCAAATCATAAGAAATATTTCACTGGTCCAGAACAGAATTGGCTTCCAGACCAGTATGACTTATAAAGGCCATAACTTACTCTATACATAATATATTAAGCTGAAATTAGTGCCCAAATTTAGATAAGACAAATAAATATAACTTTAATTTTTTGATAATTTACATAATATATCTCTAAGGGTATCAAAATTGCTACACAAGCTGTTGGGACTGCCCAAGGTACTAAGCAGGCAATTCAAACTATGGAACAGTCATGGTTCCTTTCCCCATAACTCAAAATATACAAGTAATATCATCCTGAAATTTGGTATACAGATACATAAAACATATATATATATATATATATATACAAATTTTATTTTTTTAGATACTTCAAATAATAGCTTTAACATATTCAAAATCAAAGAACACAGTAGCTAACTTGGTTAGGGTTCACACCCTGACCAGTTTCAGTAGAGAGAGGATTTATCTTCCTATACATCAAATCATGCAAAAAAGTTTACATATACATAAATATAAGACATAAAGGAACAACTTTTTTGTTTTAAACTTTTCCAGAATCAATTTCTATGTGCATCAAAATCGGGTTGCAAATCAGTGCCTATTAATGAACCTAAGCAACTTAAATCAACCCTATAGCAATAAGAATTGATTACTTACCAAGAAAGTCCTTGAAAGGGATCAATTAGATTAAAAAACTAAGTGAAACAATAAATAATTGAATTCTAAAATGGAGGAAAATGAAGAAGAAGTCGGGTTGGAGAAGAAGGCAGAAATGGGGAAGGAAAATGAAGATAAAACCAACTTGTTTTTTGTCCTTTTCTCTTTTTCTCTTCTTCTCTTTTTCTCTTCTCTTTTCTCTTCTCATTTCTCTTTTCTCTTCTCATTTCTCTTTTCTCTTGTCTTTTATTTCTCTTTTGTGTAATTTTCATTTTATTTTATATTATTATTATTATTATTTACATATATATGTAATTCCACTAATTCACACAATAATACAACTTAGTCATTTGACCCGATTTAACTAAATTAACAATGTAAATGTTTACTAATCTTAATCTAGTCATTTTGCTTACTTGAATTTGGTCACCTTATTCAATTTATTTCTAATACTTTGTAATCCTCATATAGATTATAATTACACACGTGCGACTCGTTATAATTGTCAAATACTAGGACACGTAGCTAGTGCGTGTCATGGACTTATTCCTACAAAAATACGTATGAAATGCATGTGTTCAATTTAATTATATGCAAGATACATATATTCAAATGAAATGCATGTGGGGAAGGTTGAGGATGTTACAACCGTGATCATAATCGCCAAAAATTCCAGTAGCTTTCACGCCTTCACGACTGGAGGTGGTGAAGACTATATATGATGCCCATGATTCTTTTCTTTCACTCCCATGAAACTCTTTATTCATGCCCGTGACACTTTTTTACGATCATGAATATTAACATCAAATAATTACAAAATCGTTCATGCTTTGTTTCACGCATTGCCTCACGGTCAGAAGTAGTGAAGATTGCACTTCATGATCGTGACTCATTTTGTCACCACTGTGAAATTCATAAGAACGCCTGTGACAATTTAATGTCACGATCATGAATCGATTCATATCCTTTATCACAGCTAGAACGCCTCTTAAACAAACCATGACCATGACTATTCACACCCATGATGGACGATTCACGACCGTAAATTTGTCGACTATAAAATAGGATTTCTGCAGTTTTTCTCACTTTCAACTTTAAAAATTCTCTCAATTAAAGCTCTCATTTAATATTTCTCACAAAATCCGGCCTCCTCATATCCTTTTCCATCTATAAAAACCTTCAAAACTCTTTCTCTTTGAAGAATCATAACATATCAAGGTTGTTCTCAAATCCTTAGTCAAAAATTCTTTCTCCAAATCCCTGTTCCAAAATTATCAATGGAACTCGGCTCATCAAAAGGCACAAGGAAGAAATCCCATACTTTGAGATGCCACACGGACTACCTTCTCAACATCATTCCGGAGCATTGTCATCCAAGATATGTTGTTCTAAAGAAAAGACCTCTACTTTCATCTTGTTCCTTCGAGTGGAGTGTTGTCAGGACTCTCAGTCTTGAGACAAGCATGACAGAACAATTGCAAGCTTGTCACCTTAAGGAATTTGTAGAAATTCATCGATCAATGCTAAGGGAACCAACTCTCAAGTTCCTTGGCACTTTGCAAGTCTCTCCCACCGAAACAATCAAATTCCAACTTTGTAAGCATCTGAACACTCTCACAGCAGTGGAGTTTGGCATTATCTTCAAACTTCCCTCGGATGGAATTATCAATGAGAGTGAAGTGGAATTCTATTCCAATCCGACATCGACTCATTTTGGGTTGGAATGTAGTTGGGATGTGAATAAGACAAAGAGCACACATCTTCGGTCTCCTGTGCATAAATATTTACATAGGTTTCTTACATATAGTATCTTTGCTAGAGGAGATAGCAACGGGGCAATTCAAAAATTAGAGCTTTTCTTATTGGAGATGGCATGAAGAGGTCTAACCGTAGCTCTGTCTCGCTAGTTTGCAAATCAACTTCTATCAATTGCAACAAAGACATTGGGAGATATCTTGATTGATGGGTATGCGACTCACCTTGCCATTGAGCTTGGGTATCTAAAACTCGATGAGCACAATTACAATCTCATTCTAGTACATCCTCAAGGTCGGCTAGATGTCGAGTCTTTCATAAATATGGGAGCAGTTGTTCGCATTATTTTTTAAGAATAATGTCTATTACTGTTTCACCACTCTAGCTAGTGAAATTGATTAGGAAAACCAGGATTCTGATGATTCCAAAGCTGGCCTCCAGGGTGTCCAGCAACTAAAATGAGCTTGAGTCGAAATAGTGACACCAAAGGGTGAGCAAGAGGTTGGTCAATCATCAGCTTCTACCATACCTAGCTTGGCATAGTAGGTTGCTGATCTTTTAGCACCTCGCTTTGACCTAATGCAGGCTTCCATCAATGAGAGGTTGGAAAACCTTAGAGATGATCTGTCAGGCTTGAAGCCTAATTAGAGTCCTAGTTTTTTCATGTACTAGTTTTTTTCATGTACTAGTTTTATTTTTAAGGGTGTAGGACTTTAATTTATGTTTTTAAGCTTTGTAATCTTTCTCCTTCTTTTAATATAATTACCTTATTATTATTTTATTTTTTATGGTTTGTTTTGTTGATGACAAAAGAGGGAGAACCTAGCAATATATGCAAATGTGTAGTAAAATGCAAATGTGTTGTATAACATATACCTCACATATACCTTGCATATACCTAGCTAGTTAGCAAACAACTTTGATATACTTTAAATATACCTTGCATATACCTAACTAGTTAGCAAACAATTTTGATATACTTTAAATATACCTTGCATATAACTAACTAGTTAGCAAACAACTTTGATATACTTTTGAATATACCTTGCATATACCTAACATGTTAGCAAAAATCCATGCTATATGTCTCTCAATTCTTGCACTCTTAAATTTTTGTCTTAAGCATCTTTTGAGGGGGAGACTTCTCAAAAGCACATATTGCTAGATTATTTGTCACCATCAAAAAGGGAGAGATTGTTGAACCTTGAGGGCTATTTTCTGTCATTTTGATGCTAACAAATAAAATAGCAATAATGTATTTAGCAAATGCTTGTGTTCTAAGTTTGTTAAACAGGATATATCTTGAATAGAATATGATGCAAGAATGAAAGACAACTTTTGAAGATCAAAATAAGAAGAAATAACAAAGTCACGCCCGTGACTACTTATGTCATGCCCGTGATATAGTTTAGCGCCAACTCTCCAACATTTAAAGTTCACGGCCATGAAGGATCATACCAACCGTAAATGATCAAATCAGTCACGCTTGTGAAATAACATGTCAAGTTCTTCCAGAGAGCTTCATGGCCAAAGTCCCCACTTGAACTACGACTTGGAAGAATGTTTATGCCCGTGAAAGTATAAAGTCACGCCCGTGATCAAACACTTCAAGTTTTTCCAGAGAGCTTCATGGTCAGAGTCACCACTTCGACCACGACTTGGAAGAACATTTACGACCATGACACATATAGTCACACTCGTGAATGAGGATAGAGAAACATGTTAAGCGCGAAGTTAAGAGTTGGTTCAACGGCTATTTTCGCATTAAATGCACCCAAACGACTATAATTTGTAGAGGAAGTATAAATGCAAGTCATTTCATGAATCCTAAAAAAAGAACAACAATTACTTTGAATCTTTAATCTTGTTGTAGCCATTGTGCATTAATTATTTTCAACAAAAAACCTTTATTTTTTGTAAAAACCTAATTGCTCATAACTTATAAGCATTATAAGTTGGTGAGTATTTTCATTGTAATTAATTACTCAAGTGTGTTTGGGTATATTGGGTTTATTGTATGAGCCATAAAACACAAGGAATTTGGTTTATTGTGTGAGTCATTAAAACACAAGGGAATTTTTGGGTTAGGTGTTAGCCATTGAGAGAAACACCATAGTTGGGAGTGAGCTTGTAAAACTCCATTGTAACACTTAGTGTGTTAGTAAAACTCCCAATTGAGATTCGAGAGATGAGTAGGGTTTGTTAATACCTGAGCTTCCATAAATCTCATGTATGATATTTCCCCATCCCTACTCTATTCAATTTTATTCCACACTTAAAGTCAAGAAATTTTTATTTCATAACCAATTCAACCTCGTTCTTGGTTCATTGTTTGAGCAACACAAAATGATCTACTTGGTTCACCACCTAATGGAGAGATAAAATTCACTATTGAACTAGTACTAGGGATAACACCAATATCAATGTCATCTTACAGAATGGCCCCAATTGAGTTTGAAAGAATTGAAGATCCAAATTCAGGAATTTCTTTAACAAAGGATATATTAGACCTAGTGTATCAACATGGGAAGCCCCAGTGTTATTTGTTATAAAGAGAGATGGAACCATGAGATTGTGCATTGACTATAGGTAACTAAAAAAATGACAGTTAAGAATGAATACCCATTGCCTAGAATAGATGATTAGTTTAATCAGTTGCAAGGAGCCCAAATATTTTCTAAGATTGATCAGAAATCAGGTTATTACCAGTTAAAGGTAGCAGAAGTAGATGTTCCAAAAATTGCTTTTCGAACCAGGTATGGACATTATGAATTTTTAGTGATGTCATTTGGGTTGACTAATGTTCTAGCTGCATTTATGGAATTAATGAATAAAGTGTTTCAACCCTATCTAGACAAGTTTGTAATAGTATTTATTGATAACATATTGGTGTACTCAAAGCATCGGAAAAAATATAAACAACATTTAAGAATTATGTAGTAAATTTTAAGGGAGAAACAACTTTATGCTAAACTAAGTAAATGCAAGTTCTTGTTAGATCATTTAATGTTTCTTGAATATGTGACATCAAATAGATGCATAGAGGTAAATCCAAAGAAAATAGAGGCCATAGTAAATTGGGAAGCCTCTAAAAATGTTGCAAAAGTCCATAGTTTTCTACGTTTGGCCTGTTACTATTATAGATTTGTGGATGGATTATCACTTATTGCCAATCCTTTGACTAAATTACTAAGGAAGAATGTGCCTTTTGAATGGATTCTATAGTGTCAAATGAGCTTCAACGAGCTAAAACACAGGTCAACCACTGCACTAGTGTTAGCTTGTAACATCTAGTGATTTAGGCCCCGATTACGCGTGACCGTAGTAAGGCGCGCAAGTTCAATTGGAGTCTAAATTTGAACCCATAAAAAATGATTAATAATAAGGGAAAAAGGGTATTATTATTTGGAAATTAAAAATATTAGTACTAGAATTAGAAAAAAAAATAAAATAAAATTGTCTATGGACAAAATTGGTATTATGGCAATTGTTGGGGGAAAAAGTGTGAATATGGAGGGAGATGTGGTAAATATGAAATTTCTCAAAGTTTAAATGTTAATCAAGATTAATTAACTTAATGAACCAATCAGAATTAGGATTAATTTTAATTAGTGGGACCCACACCTTAATCAAGGTATAAAAAGTCAAAAAAGGGAAAGAATTTCTACATTCTTCCATAAGTTCAATTCTTCTTCCTTTTCCCATCCTTATTGCCATCCATCTCCACTCCCATAAATCTCCATTTTCTTCCTTTTTCAAGCATGCTAATAGTGAGAAAAAAATAGTTTTCAGAGAGGAAAATTATGAATTAAAGAGTTCTTACCATAAAAGGTACCAAATGAGCAAGAAGGAAGGAAAAAAGAAGAAGAGAAAGGGAGAAGAATTGGGGCAGATTCGACCAATCCTATAACTCCATTAAGGTGATTTTATTCTTCTTAAATTCAACCTTTTTCCTTCTATTTGAGACTCATAATGATGATAGATGTGATTAGATTTGATAAATTTAGGTTATGTTGCAAGATTGAACTTAGAAAATTAAGTTTGTGATTAGTTGATGAAAGTTGTAGTTAGACTTTGAATTGATGATATTTGATGTTAATTAATTGTTTTATGACTAAAAAACTAGAGAAAAATGATGTTAAGGGATGAATGAGAGGCTTCCATAGTTAAAGGAATTTAGGAGAAATTGAAATTAACATAGAAACACCACAATTTGTGATAAATTAAGTGTGAATTGAGTGTTGAATTGAAGAAAATGAATTGGGAAATAGGATATAATTTTTGGGTAGTCATGACATACTAAGAGGGAAGTTTAACCTTAGTAAATTTTGGCTCAATTAAGGTGTAAAACATATTAGGAGCCTTAGAATATTATGTAGACATGAAAAGCATTGAAAATGGATGTAGGAATTGAGATATGGTATGATTGTGTAGGAAAAATCAATGAACAAGTAAGAGGCCCTCAAGAGGGTCACAAAGGCAAGGAGAAAGCTAGCTAATAAGGGAAGAAAAAGAAGGATTAATGGAAGAGCCAAGGTTGATTAGGTATGTGTTTCATTCATAAAAATCTTATATTTTGTTAATATGTATGGAATTATATATTAATGTTTGATATGTTTGTGTTTTTGATATGTTATGTGATTTGTTGTGGCTTTTGATATTTTATATGGCAATGGAATCAAATGGTGTGAAATAACTGAGACATGTGAATTTAGTTGTAATTCTGGAAATTTTAGTATCAAAATGAATGCAAATGATGAATGTGGTTGAAATGTGGATTGATGTCAATTGATGACTCGGGTACAGAATTTCAGGAACAATCCTGAATATTTTGATGATAACTTGCATTCTGGAACTCCTTTTTGTATGTTATTTATTGTAAATGAAATCTAAGACACGGGGTTTTAATTTTTATTCAAACCATAAAATCTAATTATGTCTATATTTTTCCAGAAAAATGCATGAAGTTCGAACCTAGAATCTGTCCAGAAATTTCTGTGATGATGCAGTATTCAAATTATCATAACTTTTGATAGATAATGGGGATTTGAGTGATTTTTAATCCATTTGAAAGCTAAGACAATAAGTTAAAAAATTTTAGAATACAGAACTCCTAATTTGAATTATAAATGGGCTAAAAATGAATTCTAAAAATATGTTTGAAATCTACTATAGGTAAAAACATGAAATATTGGATTTTTGCATGTGTTGTGATAAGTATATGTAATAATTAATGTGAATATTTTCTTTAATCGTAATTATAAATGTTTAAAAAATTATTTATATGTGAGATTTTAGTTCAATAATAATGGGAATAAAGAACAAAAATAAATAAGCATAATTATGATAATTGAATAATATTGTCATTTTTGGAAAATATTGTGAATTAATATAAATATAGTTAAGCCCTATGACACCTAATCTAGAACTAGAATAAAGAATAATTTGGCATGTCAATCAGGGGATTTCAGGTATTCAGTGCCAAATATAAAAGCCAGTAATGACAAATTTATAAATGCGCTCGGCGCAAAATTATTAAGCCGGTAATGACATTATTATAAAGGCGCTCGGCACAATATTATGAAAGCCGAAAATGACAACCCCGTCATTCCTATTAGTTAGTTCAGTTATAGGTGTTATGGGCACAATAAAAGAAAAATGAAAAATAATAATAATGTTAAAGTATGTCATTTTGCTAATGTTGTATGATTTAAATTTGTTAACTACATGTTCAATGAAATTTATTTGATTTTATATAATTCTTTATTTTATGTCTTATTTATTAAATTGTTAATTAATATGAAAGAAAATATGTGTATGTAAAATTTTTATCATTGAAGCACCACTAAGCTAATAGCTTAGCGCGGGTGGTTTCCTCTCGCGTAGATTTGAGAAGGGTAGCCGTAGATAGTAGAATTGTTAAAAGAAGAAGGACACCCGAAAAGAAGCAGCAAAAGCTTTGGTTTTCTTTTTTGGTATATTTTATCAAAAATTTATAAATTAAATTATGGTTTAATTTCCTATAGTGTGTATTATAAACATGAATTATAGTGTAAATTAATGTACTTTATAAATAAATAAAATTTTAGTATTTATGCTTGTAATAATTTTTATTTCAGTGCTTGCAATATTTTCATAAAAAAAAGTTTACTTCACTTCATTAATTTTATAAAACAATACGACGGGTAATGCTCACTTAGCTTGTTGAACTACAGTAAGGTAAGGGGGTGTTACATAGCTATTCCTACAAGTACAAACAAATTTACAGTATATAGTGATGCTTCTCATCAAGACTTGGGATGTGTATTAATGCTACATGGTAAGGTAATAGCTTATGCATCCAGATAGTTGAGACCACATAAGATCTCATATCCAGTACATGATTTAGAATTAGCTATAGTTGTATTTGCATTGAAGATTTGGAGGCATTATCTATATGGAAAAACATTTCAAATCTTCATAAATGCTTGAGTTACCTGATGACACAAAAAGAGTTAAACATAAGACAAAGATGATGGTTGGAGTTGTTAAAAGATTATGACTGCACAATTGAATACCAACAAGGGAAGGCCAATGTAGTAGCAGATGCATTGAGTAGAAAGCCCAGTAGCAATATAGCTCACTAGCAAGCATCCCTTTTCCATATTTGATTCAATTAAGGCCAATGTAGTAGCAGATGCATTATGTTAAATTGAATATGCATAATGGTGGATCACTGATTGCTGCTCTTCAGGTCAGACTTATATTAATGGATATGATCAAAGTCATACAGAGTCAAGATCCTAAATTGTATGAGAAAATTGAATTGGTAAGGCAAGGAAACAATACAGAGTTCTATTTACAGGATGATACATTGATGTTAAAGTCATGCATATGTATTCCAGACATTGATAACTTACTTTAAGAAATCATGGAAGAGACACACAATGCACCCTATGCAATGCACCCAGGGATGACCAAAATGCATCACTATTTAAGACCTCATTATTAGTGGCCAAGGATGAAGAAATACATAGTTGAATATATTTCTAAATGTTTAACATGTCAGCAGATTAAGATAGAACATCAGGCACTAGTTGGTAAACTACATCCATTGTCAGTGCCAGAGTGAAAATGAGAGAAAATAACAATGGATTTTATTTATAGACTACCAAGAACTTCACAGAAAATGATGCAATATGGGTAATTATTGACAGATTAACTAATTCAACACATTTTCTACTAATCAAATGGGTATGCACACTTGAAAGTCTAGAAAAATTATATGTGAAATAGATATTCAGATTACATGGTATTCTATTATCCATTATGTCTTATAGGGATCCCATATTTACTTCACAATTTTGGGTAAGTTTACATAATGCATTAGGAATAAGATTGAACTTTAGTACTAAATTCCACCCTCATATCGATGGACTTATTAGAGAGGACTATATAGACATTGGAGGATATGCTTAGGGCATGTGCTATGGAATATAGAGGAGCTTGGGATGATTATATAGCATTAGTAGAGTTTGCATACAACAACCAATATCATAACAGTATCTAGATGGCACCATATGAGGCATTGTATGGTAGAAAATGTAGAAACTCTATCATTTGGGATGAAGAAGGAGCACATGCATTAGAAGGGCTAGAGTACAAGACACAGTGGATAAAATTAAGGTTGTCAAGAACAAGCTAAAGGCAACACAAGATAGGTAGAAAATTTATGTTGATAAGCATAGAAGGGAAATGGAATACGAAATTAGGTGAAAAGGTAATTCTATGAGTATCTCCATAGAAAGGGGTAATCCGATTTGGCAAGAAAGGTAAATTGAGCTCAAGGTACATAGAGCCTTATGAAATTCTTAATAAAGTTGGTCCACTAGCATATAGGTTGGCTTTAGCACCAGAGATGTCTTATATTCATAATGTATTTTATGTGAGCAAGCTTAGAGAATACAGATAATATCCTACACATATACTTAAGGATCAAGCCATTAAGACTACAGATGACATGAGTTATGGCGAAGAACCAATGTAAATCATCAGATATAAGACTAAACAGTTGAGAAACCGAGAAATGTCTTTGGTTAAGATATTATGGAGAAACCATTCATAAGAAAAAGTTATGTGGGAAATAAAAGAAAATATGAAAAGGCAATATCCACACATGTTCTCATGTATTAAATTTCGAGGATGAAATTAAAAAAAAAAGAATTGTAACATCATTGGCCTTCCTCATATGCATTTCTACATGTATCTTACATATAATTCACTTGGACATGTACGTTTCATATGTATTTTTTATAGGGATAATTTCATGACGCGCACTAGTTACATGTCTAAGTATATTGCAATTGTATCGAGTTGCACATATATACTTATAACCTAAATGAGGGTAACAAGACATTAGGAATAAATTAAATAAAATGACTAAATTAAAATAAATAAAATGACTAGATCGAAATAAATAAAATTTGACATAGTTAATATAATTAAATTGGACTACTTGATAAAATTGTAATTTTGGTATTGACTAGTAGGACTAGATACATGTAAATATATAAAAGAAATAATAATAATAATGATGATGATGATGATGATGATGATGATGAGGAGGAGGAGGAGGAGGAGGAGGAGGAGGAAGAGGAGGAGGAAAAGAAAATAAAAGAAGGAAAAGACAAAAAAAAAAAAAAAGTAAAAAAATGTGGACTTATCTTTTTTTTAAGAAAGGATGTTTTCTTCCTTATCACATTTTACACCCACTCTCTACCTCATATTCATTCTCTCTTTCTTCCTCCATCAAATCAGAATATTTTCTTCTTGATTGCACTCCAAAGATTGCAGCAGCTTTAGCCTTATCAAAGCTAAGTATTGGTAAGTGATTATCTTTAATTGTTTTTAATATTAATTAGCTAGTTTGGAGTTTCTAAATGACAGAAAATTGTAGCACGATTTTGATGATCATAGAGGCAGATTTTGAAAAAGTTTAAAATATAAAACTTGTAGATATATGTCTCATATATGTATCTTTAAAACAGTTTTGCAAGATTTGATGTATTTGAAAATAAATCGTTTTTTGAATGAAACTGGTTTTAGTTCAATTTTCAGTATACTATCCTATGATTTTTGTCTATTTTGACTATTTTAGAAGTTAATTTCATGAAACATAAAATATGAAAGATATAGATTTTGATGTCCTTTATATCTATGTAAAATTTTGTGACACCCTTATAACAATTTTTCTATACATACGCTACGTAGTCTGATACGATTATTAAGACTATCAGTATTTTCTAAATTTTATTATAGTCGATGTGAGTAAATTTTTTTTCTTAAACTTAATGATCATAATATCATTAGCACTTTATTAATTCTTTTTATTTTCCAAAAATTTCGGCAGTATAATAGCTATAAATTTAACTACCTCACCTACACTCTAAATAATCCACAACTCATATTGGGCACAACAATTCAAATATAATATAAAATATTCTTTATTCAACAAAATTTAATATGTCATTATTTACACACATAATAATTTATAAATATTATTTATCGAAATATATATATAATTCCACTCCAGTTTACATATCCATACATATATATATACATGTCATTTATAATATTATTCTATTTTTTATCTTATCCTTTCGGCTACTCCCAAAAGAGGTACGCCTGCTCCTGTGTCTTTCCTGCTATTACTTGCACGCAGTCAAATAATTATGTACTGAGCATTAAAATACTCATGGTGATTACTAATCTAAGAATTTCTATTGATCTACATTTTCATACATTCATACAATATCATATTCACTACACTATTCAAAAAATTTCTTTAATATATTTATTATCCTTTTTATCATTACTTTATTATATTTACCCTTAATTCACTATTTAATATGATAAATAAATTAGTAATTTTACTTAATAATTTTTTTTTCAATTTGCTCATGAACTTTCATTTTCTTTCAATTTAGTCCTTTTTCATTTTACTTCTTTAATTAACTCTTTTTTTTCATTTCAATCCTCTATTTAATTTCTCTAGTTACAAATTTCATTTATTTACAATCATACCACTACTTTACATTCTACATAACTTAACATTTTTCTCATTTTTTTTCACTTTTATCATTTTTATTGTATTTTTCACTTATATCATTTTTATTATATTTATCACTTTTATCATATTTATTACTTTTATCATTTTTTTCTTTTTCTTTTTTTATACCTTTTTTTTTATGTTTGCCCCTAGTTTCAATCTGATAGAAAATCTTCAGACCGGATACATGGAACGTGAACCCCACAAATCTACTACACTGAAGAGTGACCCCAAATGATCATTCAAGCACTGCATCGTACACTGATTACTAAATCACTATCACTGAAGTAGATCATCATTGACCTACATAAGCGAGTCGTCATGACCCGTACCGCTGTAATAGTATTCATATGGCTAGCCAATTATATCTTAACTAGATTTAACCATCAGAAAATAACTAAGGACAATACATTATTCATTTGATTCAATTTCTATTAAATTCATAAATTCCATTTATTTTACATTATTAATTACCTAACATTTTATTCATTCATAACCAATTCATCTCTATCATAATCTTTTTCCACACTTTCCATTCTAATATATCAATATTTCACAACTAATACTCAATTAAGTCATTAAACTCACTAAAAATACTTTATTCATTATTTTTCATTTCATACATAAAATAATCATTATTTAGAAAAATATTCAATATATATTTTAAAAATTTTCAATAAATTTCTATACACTCAATGTCATGTTTTCTTGCATTTTATGACTAAATTTTTATTTAATTAGCAAGAAAAATAATAAATTCTTCTTTTCCATATTTCAGCCTACATTCATTTTTCATTATTAAAATTTTTCTTTCACCTTCTAATAATTTATTTCACTAATTTATACATTCATTATTCCATATGTATCATAATATTACACTAAAACATAATTATGCCTTAATATGCAATTTTACACATAATATGGTCATTTTTTTCAAAGTTCCACTAAATAATTTTTTTATTGAATTTAACCATTCTAATCCACTTTTTATATTTTCTTAATCTTGTTTTAAATTTATATTATCATTTACATGCAATTCATACAAATCCCCTAATTTCCATAACCTTATCTCAAGCTTAAACAATGAAAATAGGTAGATTTTGAAATCACTAATCTTATTTTCTTCCTTAAGCCTTCATAAACTTCCTTTTCCTTAGTTTTATCCTTTGAAGCACCTTCTCCTTTGTAATGACCCAAATATTGGGTTAGTTATAAACTGTAGTTTTCGAAATTGATATGCTTACTCTGGGGTTAAAAATACACCCATGAGTGAAAAATATTTTATTTGATTATCGAAAAATATATGTTATGACTAGTTCGAGGGTAAATTTTGGAGTAAAAATGAGATCAAATAAGTCCTCAAAAGTCAAAATTGAGAAAAAAAAAGGAACTCGGTTTAATTAAATAGTTGGTTGAACGCAATTTGACTAGACTATAAAAAATAGCAAACGATATCCAAAAATTTATTTTAGAATATGAATAGACTATAAATAATATTTAGGATTTTTTGACAGTGAAAAAGAAATTTTATGGTAACACGAAAAATTGAATTATCAGTATGGTTTGAGTGAGCTAGATAGAAAATGGACTCTAATTGAGTTAAAAAAAATTTGCGTAGATATATAAAAATGTTTTATGAATTATGGAATCAAATTTGGCTAAAATTGAGTTTGGAAAGTGAGAAAACTAATTTATAGTGCATAATTGAGCCTAAATGGGTTGAGCTTTGTTTGACCCAAGCCCACCCCAAATTATCAGAATTCTCTAGAGTGAATTCTGCTTCATCTTTCTTTCCCTTATGGCCAAACCACTCCTCCTTTGTTCTTCGCTAAAAAAAATTCAATTTTTTTCATTTTTTACACTAAAATCAACCACTCAAAAATAATTTCAGCATCTCTAATACCTAGTAGAAATCTTTAATTTTCATTTGGAGGGTTAGAGTGGAAGAAAATTAAAGGAGAAAAGTTAGAATATAAATTTGAGGTAAGTAAATTTTATAGTTTTAAATTAGTTTAATGGTTCAAATAGGTAGTTTAAGGTATGTAGATGATAAATATGAAATTTATTTGAGTTAAGAAAGCAAAATAATGGTGGATTAATGAAGGGAAAAATTTCAGCCATGGTAGGTTCAAGAGAAGGTGAAGGTGCTTCCAAAGGAAATGGTAAAGAAAATGAACCTTAGAAAGGCCAAAGCAAGAAATTAAGATTAGTAATTTCAAAATCTATCTATTTCCATTAATTATGTATAATTTAGGGTTATAGAAATTAGGAATTTTGTGTGTTTTGCATGTAACTGGTAATTGATGCTTAAAACATGATTAAAAGTTTATAAAAAAATGAATTAGAATGGTTAATTTCAAAAAAATTAATTAGTGGAAATTGAAAAATATGACCTTATTATGTAAAAAATGTAAATTAAGGTATAATTATATTTTATTGTAATATTATGATATATATATATATATATATATATATGGAATAATAATGTATAAATTAGTGAAATAAATAATTAAAATGTGAAAGAAAAATTCTAATGGTGAAAATTAATTATAAGCTGAAATATGAAGAAAGAAAAATTTATATTTTCCTTACTAATTAAATGAAAATTTAGTTGTGAAATGTAAGAAAATATGATATTGAGTATGTATAAATTTATTGAGAATTTTTAAATGATATATTGAATATTTTTCTAATTATTGATTATATTAAGCATGAAATAAAAAATAATGAATAGAGTGTGTTTAGTGAGTTTAATAACTTTATTGATTATTCATAATGAAATATTGAGATATTAGAATGGAAAGTGTGAGAAATTATGGTAGTGATATAATTGTGTGGATGAATAAAATATTAAGTGAGTAATAATATAAAAAAATAATGAAATTTATGAATTTAATGAAAATTGAATTAAATGAGTAAAATAATACCCTTAGTTATTTTTTAATGGTTAAATCTAGCCCAGGATATAATTGGCTAGCCATAGGGATATCATTACGACGGTGCGAGTCGTGATGACTCACTTATGTAGGCCAATGATGGTTTACTACAGTGATAATGATTCAATAAATAATGTACAGTGCAGTGCTCGGGTGATCTTTCGAGATTACTTTTCAATGTAATGGACTTTTGGGTTCATATTTCATGTATCTAGTCCGAATATTTTCTATCAGATGAAAATTAGAGGCAAATGTGAATAAAAGTAGTAATAATGATAGAAGTGAAAAAACATGATAAGAATAATACAATGGTATAATTATAAAAATGTTAAAACTGAAAAATGTGAATAAAATGATAAAAGTGAAAATATGAGAAAAATAATAAATGTGAAAAATATAATAAATATGAGAAATATGATAAAAATGAATAGAGTGAAAAATATGAGAAAAATAATTAAAATAAAAATATGATAAAAATGACATAAGTGATAAATTTGATAAATATGATAAAAGTGATAAAGACAATAAAATGGAATAATAATAATAATAATAATAATAATAATAATAATAATAATAATAATAATAATAATAATAATAATAATAATAATAATAATAATAATAAAAGTGATAATTGTGACAAAAGAAAAAAATAGTAAAATTGAAAAATGAGAAATAAGTGAAAGAAAATGAAATAAAATGTTAAATTATGTAGTCAAAAAGGTAAATAAATAAAAAATAAAATTTATTAGTGGCAAAAGTGTAAATAAATATAAAATAGTGACATAATTGTAAATAAATAAAAATTTCAGAATTAAAGTAAAATTTGTACCTAATTAAATGGAAGATTGAAAAGAATGATTAATTAAAAAGGTAAAGTGAAAAAGGATAAAATTGAGAGGAATTGAAAAAATTAAAAAAATAAACTATAAGATAAAATAAGAATATTGTTAATTGAATAAAGATACTAAATAGTGAATTAAGAGTAAAATATTGATAAAAAGAATAATAAATATATATTGAATAGAAAATTTGAATCGTGTATTAAAAATGTTATTATATGTATGAATGCACGAAAATATAGGGCGATGAAAATTTTTAGATTAGTAATCACCACTAGACATATTAATGTTCAGTATGTAGTTATTTTACTGCGTGCAGGTAGTAGCGGGAAAGGCAGGAGCAAACGTGCAAGTTTTGAAAGCAGACAGAATAATATATAATAGTAGGTTAGTATGAGAAATGACATGTATATATATATTTAGATATAAAGTTGTATGAATAAAATTATGTATATATTTTGATAAAATAAGATTTATGAATTATTATATTGGTAAAGAATGAAATGTTGAATTATGGTTGAATGAAATATATATTGCATTATATGTGTATTGTTGTGCCAAAAAATGAGATGAGAATTGTTTGCATTGCAGGTATGGTAGTTAGTTTATAGCCGTTATGCTGTCGAAATTTTTAGAAAAAATGAAAAGAATTAACTAAGTGTTAATAATAGTATGATCATTAAATTAAATTAAGAAAAAAAAATTTTGGTACATATTGGTTAAAATCGCATTAACACACGTAACATACGTATAGAATGATTGTTATAAGGGTTTCACAACCTCCTTGTGCACCTACCATGGTTGGATCATGTACTTAATTAATCCACCATTATTTTGTCTTCTTAACTTAATTTAACTTTATAACTATCATTTACATATCTTAAACTATTTATTTGAACCATTAAACAATTTTAAAACTCTTTAATTTTTCTTACCTTAAATTCGTATTTTAACTTGTCTCTTTTGATTTCCTTCCACTTTACCCCTCCAAATGAAGATTAGAGACTTCCACTAACTAGTAGAGAGACTGAAATAATATTATAGTGTTTGATTTTGGTGTAAAAATTAGAGAAAATGGAAGAAATTTAGAAGAGAAAAGGGAGGAGAAGAGGAAGAAGATGAAGCGGAATTCTATCTGGAGAATTCTGATTTTTGACCTCTTTTATAGTGGCTTAAATGGGTGGGTCTGGACTCAAATAAAGTCCAACTCATATAGGCCCAATTAAGCACTCTAAATTATTTCTCTCGCTTTACAAGTTTAATTTAACCCAAATTTGATTTCATAATTCATAATATATATATATATATATTTATATGTCTACATAAGACATAAAAAATTTCAATTCAATCGGAGTCTGTTTTCTGTCCGACTTCATTCTAATTGGACTGATTAATCAATTTTCGATGTTACCGTAAAATTCTTTTGTCATTGTTAAATAATTATAAATATTATTTAAAGTATATTCATGTCTTAAAATAAATTTTTAAATATCGTTTACTATTTTTCATAGTTCAGTCAAAGTACAGTCAACCAATTTATTAATTAAATCGAGTCTTTTTTTTAGTTTTAACTTTTGAGGACTTATTTGATCTTATTTTCACTCCAAAATTTACCTCTGATCTAGTAATAACCTATATTTTCCGATGATCACATAAAATATTTTTCACTTACAGCTGTATTTTTTACCCCTGATATACTGATCAATATTGGAAACTCCAGTTTACAAATAACCCGGTATTTGGGTCATTACAAATTCATCATGAATAAGGAGATATTTATGAACTAATCATGATTGTTCTTTTGATTGGAGTTGTTTCTTTTGTACCTTTGCAACTTCAGAAAATTAATCCTAATTTTTGAGCTATTTATAGACCGAATTTATCAAGTAAAAAACATGAAAATTTTAGAGTTTAGTCTTAACTAAATTTTAGTAAAAGTATTACCTTAATATGTTATATATTTTGTAATTTATGATATTAACAAGAAAATTGGTCTGGATATAGCCTTTATGCAAAATTAGTCATAAGTTTCCTATTATTTGAAGATCTTAGAGGTATAATTAGAAAATATTATAAATATGAAAAATGTTCATTTATGTCTTGTATAGGTATCTGGAAAGTTTCATAATAATTAATTATAGATGTTGTAAGATATAAATTATTAAAATTGGTATCCTAAAACTATCTAACGGCAAAAAACTGGGTAGAAAATATAATACAATTAGAAATTACACCAAATATTGTACAATATTCCAATTACTCTAAAATTTGAATATGCTATATAATTATATGTTAAATTAAATTAGAAATTAGAATCAGACAAATTGGATTAGTGTAGAAAATGTTATAGGCTAATAAGTTCCATAAGGTCATACTACCTCATAAGAAAAATATTAACTAATGATATAAGTTATACATATTAATTTTTCACTTACAGCTGTATTTTTTACCCCTGATATACTGATCAATATCGGAAACTCCAGTTTACAAATAACCCGATATTTGGGTCATTACAAATTCATCATGAATAAGGAGATATCTATGAACTAATCATGATTGTTCTTTTGATTGGAGTTGTTTCTTTTGTACCTTTGCAACTTCAGAAAATTAATCCTAATTTTTGAGCTATTTATAGACCGAATTTATCAAGTAAAAAACATGAAAATTTTAGAGTTTAGTCTTAACTAAATTTTAGTAAAAGTATTACCTTAATATGTTATATATTTTGTAATTTATGATATTAACAAGAAAATTGGTCTGGATATAGCCTTTATGCAAAATTAGTCATAAGTTTCCTATTATTTGAAGATCTTAGAGGTATAATTAGAAAATATTATAAATATGAAAAATGTTCATTTATGTCTTGTATAGGTATCTGGAAAGTTTCATAATAATTAATTATAGATGTTGTAAGATATAAATTATTAAAATTGGTATCCTAAAACTATCTAACGGCAAAAAACTGGGTAGAAAATATAATACAATTAGAAATTACACCAAATATTGTACAATATTCCAATTACTCTAAAATTTGAATATGCTATATAATTATATGTTAAATTAAATTAGAAATTAGAATCAGACAAATTGGATTAGTGTAGAAAAGGTTATAGGCTAATAAGTTCCATAAGGTCATACTACCTCATAAGAAAAATATTAACTAATGATATAAACTATACATATTAATTTGTTTAAGGCACATTAAGTTTCTCTAGTAATGAATTAATCAATTATATTTCAAATTAGGTTCACAACAAATTGAAGACTCACAAGAAGGGGATAGACAATAAGTTAAGAGTCATAATCAAAGAAAAAAATATGAGTTTAATTATCAAATGAATTTTTTAGTGCACAAAGACATCGCTTGCTATGTGAAATGTGAAATAATTTATGGTATGTGATTCATATGATTATCATAATTTGATCTTGATAATGAGATGATGAATAGTTTGTGGCATAAGTGGTATATATATATGTGGTATATGAATGGTATATATGAGGTATATGTGTGGTTTATGTGGTATATATATGGTATATGTAAGGTATATGTGTGGCATATAGTGGTTAATGAATGCCTAGATGCAAATACATATGCATAAGGACTTAAAAGGTATTATGACTAGTTAATCAACATTGCAAGGTAAAAAAGAGGCATATGGCTCAACAAATGTGCAAATGAAACAAATGATCAAACTAGCTAGCAAATGCAAATGTTCAAGCTAGCTAGAAAATGTAAATGTTCACTTGAAAAATATTCACATGGAAACTGAAGGCAATGTTTGTTTAACTTGGTCACAACAAAAAGAAATGAGCAAAGTATGAGCATAAGTAAAGTATAACTATCATATGCTTTAATTTTACTTGTATCTATAGGATATTAGTAAATTAAATGGAATGCATAATATGTATGGTGTATATTTGTGATTTGTTACTACGAGTTTCTTGGTAATTTAGAGTTTGTTTGATGATTATTTTCATTGAGCCACAACTCATCAATTTGCATCGTTTTTCAGATAGAGAAAAATGATAGCTCATTTTGATTGGCTTATAAAAGATATGGAACAAAGGTCAAAGTGTAACGTCACACCTTATGCATTTGAGTATAACCTATCCAAATATCAAGTAATCATACATGGCATACTGGAAAGGTAAAATACTCTGATAACAATAGTAGTAATTTTTTTTCATATCATATCCTGTAAAATCAACTAATGACTTTACAAGTCTTATATCCTGTAATATCACTCAATGAATTTTCAAGTCAACATTAAAAACCACAATACGATATATCACATATATTAAAACATAAACTTCACATCCGAAGGATTACGGGTTGTTTCCATTTATACATTTCAAAACTAATCTAGAGTGATAATACATATTCAAGCATATAAGTCCAAAATACAGATGACATGTTTTCATGCTTGTGTGGAATGCAAGGAGAGAGAGTGATGAGGCTCGGCCAGTGACATGTGCTCCATGTCTTTTATACGCTACTCAAAACGAGCTATCACTTTTCTTTACCTAAAAAATGATGCAAATTGATGAGTTGCAGCTCAGTGAGAATAACCATCCAATGAGCTCTAAAGTACCAAACAACTCATAGTAATAAATCACAATTCCAATATATACCATGTATTCCATTCCATTCATCAGTATCATATAAGTATCAATAAAGTTGAAACATATAATCATTACTCTTTATGTATGCAAATGCTTTGCTTATTTCATTTTGTTGTGACCAAGTTAAACAGACATTGCCCCGGGTTTCCATGTTAATATTTTCCATGTGAACATTTGTATTTGCATTTGCTAGCTAGCTTGATCATTTGTTTCATTTGCACATTTGTTGGGCCATAAGCCTCTTCTTTTGCTTTACAATATCGATTAACTAGTCACAACGCCTTTTTAGCCCATATGCATATGCACTTGTATTTAAGCATTCATCAACCATTACATCTTTATCATATACAACATACATATATTCCATATATACCTCATATATCAAGCATATACCTTGCATATACTATACATATACCATGTATATATATCACATTTGTCAAACATATACCTCAAATATACCACAAGTATACAATTTATATGTACCACAATGTCACAAATTATCCATCATTACATTATCAAGGACCAATCATGACAATCACATGAATCACATAGTAAGCATCATTCATTTGCACTAAAGAATTCAATCGATAATTAGACTCACCGTTCTCCTTTGATTTCGACCCCTAACTTATTGTCTATCTGCTCCTTGTGGGTCTCCAATAT
This sequence comes from Triadica sebifera, assembly GCA_023653625.1. NCBI lineage: Eukaryota > Viridiplantae > Streptophyta > Magnoliopsida > Malpighiales > Euphorbiaceae > Triadica > Triadica sebifera. Next base: position 23,372,410 of record CM042901.1, read on the forward strand.
GTTGCGAGCCTAATATGAAAACATAATCGATTAACTCATGATTAGAGAGACTTAATGTGGCTTAAACAAATTAATATGCATTGTTCATGTCAATAGTTAAGATTTTTCCTATGAGGCAGTGTGACCTTATGGGACTGTTTAGTCTATAACATTTTCTATAATTGACCAATTAATCTGATTCTTATTCCTAATTAAAAATAACATATAATTATAGAACATATTCAAATTTCAGACCAATTGGATCATTGTACAATATTTGGTGGAATTGCTAAGAGTGTTCTGTTTTCTGCCTTGTTTTCTACCTTTAGGCAGTTTCAGGGTACTCATTTAGGTTCATCATAACTTATAATCTATATGTCCTATTTTAATTAAACTTTACAGAAACTTATATGGGTTCATATGGAACATTTTTTATGTTTAGAACTTTTAACAATTATGTCTCTAAGGTCTTCAAAATATAACAAACATTTTACTGTTCCAGAATAAAATTGGCTTCCGGACCAGTATGACTTCCAAATGCCATAACTTAGTCTATACATTACGAATTAAGCTGAAATTAGTACCAAAATTTATCTAAGACATATAAATATAACTTTAATGTTTTAATCATTTACATAATCGAGCTCTAACAAGCTCAAATTAACCAAAAAATATACTGGATCTTCCCAGGGCACTCAGTAGGCAGTTCAAACCATGGAACATTCATGGTTCCATTCACCATAACTCACCATTTACAAGACCTATGAACCTGAAATTTGGTATACAGATAAAAAACACATATATATACAACTTTTATTCTTTGAGATACTTCAAATAATGGCTTTAACTTATTCTAAATCAAAGCACACAGTAGTTAACTTGGTTAGGGTTCACACCCTGACCAGTTTCAGTAAGAAGAGGATATATCATTCTATACACCACATCTTGCAAAAATATTTACATATACATAAATTTAAGACATAAAGGAACAACTTTTGTGTTTTACACTTGTCCATAATCAATTTCTATTAATATCAAAATTGGGGTGCAATTCAGTGCCTAAAATTGAACCTAAGCAACTCAAATCAACCCTATAACAATAAGAATTAATTACTTACCAAGAAAAACCTTGCAAGGGATCAATTAGTTTCAAAAACTAGGTGAAATAAGGAAGAATTGAAGTCTGAAATGGAGGAAATTGAAGAAGAAGTCGGGCTGGAGAAGAAGGCAGAAATGGGGAAAGAAAGATGAAGATAAAGCCAACTTGTTTTTTGTCATTTTCTCATTTTCTCTTCTTCTCTTCTCTTTTCTCTTCTCTTCTATTTCTCTTTTGTGTCATTTTCATTTTATTTTGTCTATATTATTATTATTATTATTATTATTATTATTATTATTATTATTATTATTATTATTATTATTATTATTATTATTATTATTATTATTATTATTATATATATTTATAATTCCACTAATTCACACAATAATACAGCTTAATCATTTGACCCGATTTAACTAAATTAACAATGTAATTGTTTACTAATCTTAATCTAATCATTTTGCTTACTTTAATTTAGACACCTTATTCAATTCATTTCTAATACTTTGTTATCCTCATTTAGGTTATAATTACACATGTGCGACTCGATACAAGTGCCAAATATTAGGACACGTAGCTAGTGCGTGTCATAAACTTGTTCCTACGAAAATACGTATGAAATGCACGTGTTCAATTGAATTGTATGCAAGATGCTTATGTTCGATGAAATGCATGTGGGGAAGGTCAAGGATGTTACACAAAGGCCGAGCCTCACTACTCTCTCTCCTTGCATTTCACACAAATATGAAATAATGTCATCTAAATTTTAGACTTATATGTTTGTATATATATAATTACTCAGGATTGATTATAAAATGTATAAATGGATACAACTCATAAATCTTTAGGTGTAAAGTTTAAGTTTTAATAAATATGATATATTATGTTGTGATGAAAACTTCATTATTGATTTACAAATTCATTCAATGATATTATGAGATGTGATAAAAAAAAATTATTGTCAATGTTAATAAGATCTTATATCTTCCTAGTATGCTATGTATGATTATTTGACACAAAAATATATTGTATCTACAAGGTGTGTTATTACAAACAAATTCTACTCCTCTCTAATCTAAATTGGGTATTTTACTAACATAAAAAGTGTTACAATGAAGTTTTCCAAGCTCACTCCCAACTATTGTATTTTATTCTCTTGGTTAACACCTAACCCAAAAAATTTCTTGTATTTTAATGCCTAATACAACCATTAAATTCTTATGTTTTAATGGCTCACACAAAAATTCTTACCAATCCAACTCACTCATTCTCACTATTGAGTAATTAATTAAAAGAATAAATACACTCACCAACTAAAAAGCTCAACAAATATGAGCAATTATGGGTTTCTAAGAAAAAATAAGAAAGTTGTTGGAAACAATTAAATGCACAAGATTTTACAAGATTGAAAGTTTGATAATTAGTTGTATAAGCCTAGAAGTTCATAAATGAGATGTATTTAAACTTCTCCTAAGAAATAAAGCTGTTTGGAGTGCATTTAATATAAAACTTATCGTTTAACTAATTTTCTGTTCGCGTTTGACAACTTTTTCTTTCCACATTCACGTGCGTTAATGTTCTCGGTAAATTGTGACTGAAGCGGTGAAACTGGCTTTTATACAATCTATCCAAAATATGCTCATCTGTTCACAAGTGTGGCAATTCTTGCTTCCCAAGTTGGCTACTTATTCACAATCGTGAAACATTTGAATTTGAAATTTTGGCGCTAAGGCTTTCACAAGCATTACTAGTGAAGCCACGGGCATGACTGGCTTCTTTCACAATGGAGGTGAATTTCATTCTTGGGCGTGATCTTATTCACAGACATGAATAGTTGCTGATTTTCAATCTTTTGAGTTTCAATTGATTTAAATCGATTTGCTTCATGAACTTAGGAATATTCAACTTGTTTAAAACACTTAGAACACAAAAACATGGATTCATTTTCTATTACTCAATTACTTGTGATCATCAAAATGATATAAAAATCGCTCAAAATTCAACAAAGATCAATCAAGTATATACTTGTCATAGTGTATTTTTTATTTGTCTAAGCTTGACTATATCTCAAACTTCAACGGTCGGACTGATAATTTCTCTACGCTCTACGGTCGGAATTTTCATTCTCAAATGAAAATTATGATCCTAAGGTAATTCTAGAAAGGTATTCGTAAAAGGTCAGAGAATAGTTCACAATAAAGGTCAATTGATCATAAAAGATCAAACAATACTTCACATTAAAGATCCTAAGTGTTTTTCATTTGTTTATGATCGACCATATCTCACTGTCGTGATTAACAATTCATCAAACTCTAATATACATCAAACCAAAACTATTGAACTTTACTGTCAAGATCTCTCTACAATTTATATTAGAATTATACAAGATAATATTTCACTTTCATTTCACTAATATGCATCAAACCTACCCTAAACTACTAAACTCAACCGTACTATAAACTCTACAGTCTAGAAGTTTTCAAAACATACTTTAATCACATTTTCCTTTTGTTTGATGGAGAATTAGCCAAATATATTTTTTTTCATTGATTAGAGTGGATGAACATTAACATGACTATGACTGTCGAGAGTCGGGGCTTGAAGTTGAAGAGGTGGGGATGCATTTTGAATTGAAAAGAAGAAAAGATAAAACTGATTATATTAATATTTTAATATTAATTATTAATCAAAATTTCAGTTTTAAACTCATGTAATTAATATTTTTAGTTAGAGGGATCAAAAACTGCTAATTCATATAGAGCCATCGAACCGGCCCAACTAGCAACTTGGTTGAGCCGTACGAGATGAAATTCTCCTATATAGTTCTCGGAGGATAAAATTCTATCCTCTATCAGCGAGTGAAGACAGTTGATATCATCACAATGTCGTTTTGAATTTTTTAGGTCGTTTTGAAATGTAAAGTCATTAAGGGAGATAAATGTCGTTTTAACTATTTTAAGCTTATAAAAGCAGGTCAAGATTGTTTTGCAAATATCAAAATTTTCAGGGTTACTGCTGTAATTTTATCGGAAAAATACTTGTGCAGACGAGTCCACAAAATTTTCTTGGGGAGGATTATGCATCTGTGATGCTTAATAATAACATATGATGCTAAATTGATCAATTGGTTTGGTTTGTTTGAAGATATATAAATATGTAACTGAGGATTAAGGCGGTGGTGGAGAAGTTCGTGCAGGAGCCTAAAGAAGCATTAGATGCCGATATTCAAGACAGGATAATGAAGGAGAGAGAGATGCAAAGTTATATTGAAGAGCGAGTGTGAAGCCGCCGAACGTGAAGCTGCTTGGAAGGCTGAGCTTTCTCGTCGCGCGGTTTTTCTTCTTCTTCTTCTTCTTCTTCTTCGGCTTCTTCAGCTCTTAGCATGCTTAATGTTTATATGTATTTTCATTTGGGTTAAGCTTTGTATATTCACAGAATTTTAGAATTTCAAATGGATAAGATTTTTCAGTTCAATCTATATTTGAGACTAAACAGCCAAAATTGATTCCCCAGTCTCTGTTGTTGGTAATTTTGTTGATTTTAATGGTCGATTTGAATAAGCTGGATTCCAGTGAAGGATTGATTTCACTCGTGCAAATGGTGTTTTAATGCCCATAATTCTGGCCTTTTTACTGTCCCAATATCTGGGGTTTTAGTTAAATTCTGGCTTCCATCATCTAATTAGTGCAAAAATCTTTGAAAAATTTTGGAGGACAGGTTTATCATGCATAAATTTGCTACTCAAAGTGCAAAATAGATTTTCGTTAATCAAGAAATTCTTTAAATTACATTCCCGTCAAGCATTATCACATTCATGCTTTGTTTCCTATCTGCACAAACCAACCCTTTAAACTTTCTGAAGTCAAACTTGATTGGATGGTGTGGTTGAACTTGCACATATGGTCTTTGAAATTAAGTATTGGACGAGAATGAAGCTACATATTTTCTGAGAAGTATTCAATATGGGTAGTTCCTAGAACACAAGGTTCCAATATTTGTCTATTATTCTTGACCTTCCCCTGTCATTTTCACAAAAAGCCAATCTCCATGACATCAACCTGGTTACAAAGGAGCAACCTTATTTTCAAACTAAGGCTTGCCCTTTAAAGTTAGAAACATGAAGCTAATTTTGGAGGATTTATCCCTTGTACAGTGACTAAGTTTGCATATTTTTCCTACAAAAGAAACCACCTAACAACCTCTTTGAGGTCATTCATGTTCTCCAAGAAACCATCCTGTGCTTGAACCATTATTTAGGTTTTGAGACTAACTTTGGTAGTCACATGCTTCGGTGAAAAAATTCTCTAATTTTATGGAATGATAAGTCTGGCATCAATACTGATGTCAATGAAGGATTCAACTAATTGGAAAAATTATGTAAAATAGAGTGCTTGTGCTCCCTTATTGCTTTACCTTGATATCAAAATTGATATAGGAGAAATTTCAGTAATTTGTCTAATTTTTGTTTATATGGTAAACTAAGGTGTATAAAGATGGGGATTTTAGTTAACTCTGATTTACCAGTGAAAAAGAATATAGGAATTTTAGAATTTGAACTGAAACACATAGGAGTTTAGTGTATGTATACTGAGGTGGATATGTTTATTTTGTTTTGAGAATTCTACATTGCCACTTCATAAGGATTTACCTTTGTATTTCATGTTAAACACATTTATCATGTTTTATCTCTTATTTTCTTTAAGTTCCAGTTCTACTTGTTTGTGGAGAAATTTTTTAACTTCCTGATTGACTTTTTAGTTTTCATTTTTTAAGGATGAAATTGCTTTTCTTGACCTGTTGAGCTGGCAATATATATACATTGGTTTTCTATTGAAGTACCGTTATTTTGTGGGAAGATTGCTGTTATCTTTCCAAGCCTGGATTGTGTTACCAAGCAATAGGATTTGTCAAAGGGAACCCAGACCGTAGAATTTGTCAAAGGGAGTTGCTTATCTTTGGAACTCGTTGGAGAGAGTTGCATATCTCTTGTATTTTTGCTGGAAATTCTGGCTTACTTTACTGATTAAAATTCTGCCTCTTTAAATAGATGTTTACTATCTCAAACTAGGAAATTATGAAATATAAGGAAAACTTAGTCCTCTTAGGAATCAACTAACTAATTTCTAGGAACATCTGTTAAGATGCGAAAACTTTACAAATAATCACTGATTCTGCTTTATTTAAATCCCACTAACATAGGAATCCTACTATAAATAAAAAGCTGCCTAAATAGAAATTACTGCCTAATCATTACCCTAGAACCATAACAATTGCTTAGAGAGATTTTGTGATCTTTATACCTGAAATCCTGTTGGTTTTTCAGTGAAGAAGAAGAAAATTTAAGGAGGTTCAATTTTCCATTTATTTGATGGCAACAAGTCATTTGTTTGAGAGAATGTCCTTTCCAAATGCTTTTCCTCCCTTTTTTCTATGGTTAGGCAAATATTTGTTACAATGATTTGTGATTTTTAAATGTCATTTTCTTTTGAATGCTTCAAAAATAGGTGTCCCCTAATTAGGCCCAAAAGTTATTTTTGGCTTTATTGATATTCTCATTCCTGTACATGCTTTTCCAAAGTATCGATGACTATTCTTATTTCCTGCTTGGTTGATTAAATTATTGTGTATTTCTCAATATACTGTATATGTAGTGGGTTTCTAGACTTCTTAAGAAGCATCACCTTCAGCTTCTGGTTGACAACTGTTAGAAAATCCATCACACCTCACTTGTTTTTTGAGTTGCATAGAGTGCTAGATGGTTAATATTAAATCTTATCTTCCTCGGTGGTTTTGTTGGTTCTGCTCTGCTTTTTGTGAAGGTTGAAGATGGAAAAAGAAAATCTTGAGAAAGAGAAAAGTGTTCTAATGGGAACAGTGCATCAAATCAGGACAATCAAGATGGAGCTTTAGAAATCACAGTAAGTGGTGAAAAGTATCGATGCCTGAGGTTTTCAAAGGCTAAGAAATAAAGTTTTAGGATAGAGGCCAAAGAAAAACAAGATACTTTGATGGTTGGCTTGCAGCAGAAAAGGAAACTAGGGATGAGGGCAGATGACATGACTGTAAAATATATATTCTTTCTTGTTTAATTGGACAAAAGGAATTCGATTTATTTCAAACACATTAAATGTGTAAATGTAGGTGTGCATCAGTATTACGTGAAGTGATGATGCTGCTAACCCAGAGAATTAAATCAATGAAACGTAATGTGTGATTTATGAAAAGTAACTAGAAGATACTATCATCTTTCCTTGCTTTTTTATTTCTCTTTTTGGTGATCCTATTATCACACTTTCATATGTTTGACTGCAATTTTTAACCCATAATGATTAAATTCTTGTGGTTGACACTGGACAATATGGTTGCTTAATCCATCAAACATGCAGATATATGCATATATGAGGGGCATTGGTCTCATCCAGCTTTGTTTTGTGGGTAATTTGGATCGGTTAGACAGGATAGGATGCTGATATACTCGAGTTGATGTTACTTGTTGCTCAATAACAATGCTCCACTCGATTCTCATAGATTTCTTTTCTCCATCAAATATGAAGTTGGTGAATAAAATGTCATAAATACATAAACTAGGGAGCTTGGTGAACCAATGTGATTCTACTAATAGAAATCTTCGGCTTAACTTATGTTAAATGATTAGTGGCCAATCAGATGGTTAATAACCACTGAAGTTGGCGTTAGCATTATTGCCTTTGTTTTGTTTGATTGGAATTGCTGGTGCTTATTGCTTGAGACTATCTATTTGAGGGTGAAAGCCTGTTGCATCGCAAAATAAGCAGCAAGGCTTTTAGTGATCAAGCAAGCTGATGGCAGAAATGATACCAAAGTTTGTGCTCTCTCTCTTTCTTCCTCAAAACTCATGCAATTAATTGTAGCTATTAGCCTTGAATTTTACCTTCAAAGCTCTTCAAAATGAATATTTTCAAAATGATTATTTTTATTAAAATACTATATCAATTATAAAAATTAAAATAATGGATAAATTTTAATTTTAATTCTTGCCTAAAATATTATTCCCTACCGTATTCGGATTGAAATTAAGTTATGCTATTGTGATAATTATTAATTGCAAATTCTACGTCTAAAAATAATTTATGGATCAACCAAATACGTTAGGTAGTTTATTTGGTTTTGTTCCCCGTGTATATGTTAATTCCAAAAAATATTCTTAGAAAAATTGAACATAATCAAGGTGTCATGCTGCAATAGTATCCATTTCACTTTGTTCGGATTCCTCTTCGACTTGAAATTCATGTGCTACTTTCATCTGTAAAATAGAAAAATTTTGAAAAAACATTTAGATTTGGAAAATTAGTGATTCTTGTAAATTTGCGCCAATATTAATATTCATTCTATAATGCTTACTAAAAATTAAAGCAACTCTGATCAATCATCTTTTATTTTACCCCATTCAATGCAAGCCTTTGACACACTTGGGTAGGTAAAATTCTAAATTTTAAACCCTAAACCGTAAGCAGCTTTTAAATATGGGCATCGCAACCAACTAACCAAAATCTCAATAACTTCTTTATCAATTATCTGAATTCCTGTCTTTAATTTTTTTTATTTTATTTCAACCACTCTGTCATGAATCTGAATTTCCAAAGTGCTTATATAAGTTAATGGGTAAACAATAAATTCTTGTTGCTTCTCACGTTGGCATTTTATACTTTGAATTCATATCCAAAACTAATAAGGATATGAAATGAAATTTTTTTTTGAAAAAAATAAATCAACATAGAATTCTATCACTGCCTTGATCTGCATAATTCATCTCCATCTCCATTTTATAGTTAATACTTCTATTACATTCAAAGCTGAAAATTTTTTCTTGCTTTGACATATTGTAGGGAGTAGACCATCTTCTGGCATTTGCCAAATTGAGAAACAAAAAAAGAGATTTCCTTTCAGTATCAACTAAGTTAAAATTTTTGAAGGTTCCAAACATTTTAAATCTAAATTTTTGGAGTTTTTCTTATTCCATCACTTGTCCATTGGTAACAGGCCACCAAAATAATAATTTTGATTGTGGACTGTATGGACGAGACTGGTACAACAAAGATTGTCAAGTGGGAGACCACATAGCTGAAATCTGTATAGCATATATTGGTAAATGAAACCACTTACAAGAGACCAGTATAGTGGAGATCAACAAGTGAGAGACCCAAAAATCGACCTACCCATACAAAGCATTTAATAAGTTTGACAGTGACATGTATGACGCATTTAATGTCAGATGACAATTGGGAAGTGCAAGCTGGAGACTTGGACACTAAGCAAGATGGCTACTCTATAATGGCATCATTATACAAGGCCAACTAGAGCCTCATGAGCCAAGATGGACGTGATTTTAGAGTCATGGACAGTGAAAGAAGCAGATAAAAAAGAAGCACATTCATCAGGTCAGACAGAATAACCCTTCACTAACTATGTCTGAATCAAATGCATATCATTATCAAATAATTGTTTTGGGCAACAACTCTTATTACAAAATCCATTTTTACATAGAAATAACCAAATTAATTACATGTCTTTATGTCTTTATTTATTTAAAATATAAATACTAGAAGTATATATCTCATGTCATGAGAATATCACAATGAAAACTAAAAGCAAACCAACCCAAACATGGGGTCAACTCTAACTACTCTAATGGGCTTGGACTTCACTTCTTGTCAATTCAGCTATCTACCAACTTTAAACCTATGTATAGAGAAATCCACATGGTAAGCTACTGAAAGCTTACTAGTACATATAAATATAAAAATTCTAGTATGCTTTCACGCAAAATCATAATATAGATAGATGTACATACATGTGTGTTTGATCATACCATCATTTAACAATACACTTATTTCATACTTAGTTCATCTAATTATAGTACAATCACAACATATAGCACATATGAAATCCACATCATCACTTCAGCTTAGCATTTATACCAAATTACACTTTAGTAGGTTCTAATAACTAAAAACCTATGATAACCATAGCATAAAATATAAGTTTCCATTTCTAGTTCCTTTTACCTGGTTAACTTATTTCCATATTCCCTTCTATATTTATACCCGTCATCTGGTCACTATATACCTAATTCCTCATTCTTGTTTATGGTTTTTCTTTGTACTGTCCAATACTCTAGACCCGGACTATTCGGATGCTGCTTGTGAAATAGGAACGCTGACATGAGCTTAAGTCATCTTGCTCTCTAATTGTATCTGTCTATATAGTACTCAACCGAGCTTCTCTAGTCAAAATCGCTCTCACTCGAGCTTGAGACACCTTGACTGAGCATAATATAATCATTGAATACATATGGGATCAAGGGCGCTCTAACCCGAGCTTAAGCCACTTTGTCCCTATATAATTAGTAGCACTTTAAACCAAGCATTAGCCACCTTGATTTAATATATAATCATATCCTACGGCACCGTAACCCCCTTAATGACATGCCACCTATCCTAATCTAGCCTTCGAATAGAGAATGGGTGTAAATACTCAAGATCTAGTTATTCATCATATTCCATAATCACCAAATAATAACTAGTGATTTAAAGCATATAATGCATATCCATATCTATATTATTGCATTCATACAATATTCAACATTAACTCATCATATTGGATGTGTGCATACCAGTTCCATGTAATTTATCATCAAATTCAGTATAAAATCCTGTTTTAGAGGATTCACAGACCTGAAAGGCAATTCATGGCCATGAATCCTTATTCACAGTTGCCTACCCGTGATCCAAGTCCTGAACATTTCTGTCTACTTTTACCACAATCATTCATGGGCATGAATATTTAGTCACAGTCATGAATTTCATTTGTCACAAGTGTGAATAATTGAGTAACAACCATGAACATGCAAAATTTTAGAAAATTGATAGCAAACATCAAATTTTGGCACACTACACACAAAGTCACTAAAGCTAACTAATGTTAGTGTCTCCTATCAATACTTTCAGCACCATACAATATTAGCCAAGCCTTCAACATGCAAATTACAACCTTTAATCAAATTAACTAGATTTTATTCCTTCAAATATTAAATTATAACTTCCATAACTTTTAATTATCTATGTAATAGAGCACAATAAGTTTAATATCTCTCATAATCTCAATTCAACAAATAACATGCCAAAAATCATGCCGAGCAACAAATTCATATTGATGTATTCTTATATGTTCTAGTTTTTGTTAATGTTTTTCATGTTTAATTATAGGTTTTCATCATATTTAAGTACTTAATTATTTTAATTTTATGATTGCAAGAAGAAGAGTTGAAGTGCAGGAAATGACTAAAACTCTCATGCATGTGAGAAAAAGATGCAAGCTTTGAAGCCTCACACACATAACAATGTGTCATGTGCATGAGAGGTGTTTTTGGCCGTGAGGAGTTTCTTCTTTCACTTTTGTCGCTACTGTATGGTTTTAATCATGGATGCAAAGTTTCTGAAGCTCAATCTCCTACCGCTGATGCATGGTTTTGATCGTGAGTGCATCACTACCTTGCTATGAATGTCACACATGCAAGAAAATGTCACTATTGTGATAAGTGTTTTACTGAAGAGTTTGTCACACCCATGAGAGCTTGTCACAAACATGACACTCATTTTTTCCAATAAAGTCCAATCACATGTAAACTCTATTCCGATTAAGTAAGGTCCAGACTTTGAAGACAAATGTCGATCTAAAAAGTATCTTTGTGGAAAATTATCTCTTAATTAGGATTAATTGTATCTTTAAAATTATAATTTAAGTAGGACTTCTTAGGTTATAAATTCTAGTTTTATTTTATGTTTGATAGAGGAAGGAGAATAAGAAAAAAAAAGTGAAGAATTCAGTAACAATGTTTCAAGAAGTTTTCTTTTCATCTTTTATATTCTTTTATATTTAACTTAGCCATCAAAATAGATATGATCATTGTCATTATAATGTTAGGCTAAACACTTTTTTATGGATGCTTAATGAACAATCCCAATTTGTATTGTTATCTTTTTGTCTATTTAATGAATGTGTGATTTTCTTCTATTTCAATGGTGTTTAATAAGTTTTTAGTTTAATAGTTGTTTAATCAACAATTATTTAACTTTAAATAGAAATATTAAGACTAAATTATTAGACACACCATCTATAATTTAGCCTAAAAATTGGACTAAATACTAGTTAATTTATTGGTTTAATTAATTGGTTCTTTAAGGAGAGAGACATAAAATCTACATTCATTGGTACTTAATTATTGAAGGATGTGCAAATAGGGGTTGTGAGCTAAGTTCTTGCTTCTTTTCTTATTGATTTCCTATAACACCTACAAGTTAGGGCCCGAAATTAATAAGTTAAATAAGTATATTAAGGGTATATGGGAAATATATGTGAGTTTAAGAGTATTATAAACCATAAAATAATGAAAAGATAAGAAAAAAGTGAAGTTTCCAGCATTCATGCCCATGACAGAATTAATCATGACTGCGAATGTCATGAATTTTAGTTTCAGAAGTTGAGGATCTTCACAGAAGTGACACTAGTGTTCACACCTATGAATAACACCCATAATTAGGGCATATAAGTTATGTTATTGATCAGTGAAAATGGGGGATTAAGTGGAGTTTTGGGAAGTTTGATGAGTTGCTGAAATCTTATGTTTCACGTTCGTGACAATGAGTGTTGTAATGCCCACGAATTAGAATTTAATTAGAATAAGTATGTGGTATACATAGGAAAGACATGTGGACAATAGAAATTAAAATAAATGGAATAAATGACAAATTAAAAATTAAAATAAAGTAAATTAAATTGATTAACATGATAAAATTGAGTAAATTAGACCACATAATTAAATTATATTTTTGGTAATAATAATAATAATAATAATAATAATAATAATAATAATAATAATAATAATAATAATAATAATAATAATAATAATAATAATAATAATAATAAAATGGGCACAACAAGAAAAAAAACAGCAGAAAAATCGTGAGAAACATTTTATCCTAACTCTACACAATTTTATCAAACTTATTTTCATTCTTCTTCTTCCTCAAACCACCAGCCTCCATTTCTTCATAATTTCCTTCAAGATTTGCATCAAAATTAGTCCAAACAAATTTATTCTTGGTAAGTAATCTATTTCTCATTGTTATTGTGTTATTAGAACTTTTTGGGTTATATTACTACAATATATTTCACTTTATTTTTTATTATCTTGTAATCGAATTGAGAGAAGTGTTAAATATAAAAGTTGTTCATTTATGTTTTGTGTATCTGTCTATCAAATTTTATTGAATGATTTTGAGTATATTAAGAGAAATGGTCATTTGAGTGAGACTGGTCCCTAGAAGAGTATCAATAGGAAACTTCACGGTTTTTGCCCAATTTGACCATCTTAATGGCTGAATATGAGGTTTTGTAAAATAAAAGTTGTAGTTATGTGTTATTTAGGTCTCTACCAAATTTTGTATAAATATCTCTTGTGTAAGTTGAGTTATAGTGAAATGTGATTCAAATAATTAATTTCATATTTATTTCAAAAATGCTGAAAATTATATTATTTATGAGCATGTATTATTGTTTGGATTAATTGATGGGACTGTTTATATTTTTTTGTAATTTGATTATTGAAAAATTATATACACATATTGAGAATGTGTTTAAGCCTCTAGAACTGTCTAATAATTAATTAAAAATAATTTTAAATAATTTTTCAAACAAACATAAAAACAAGATTGTTTTGACATATCTAGTGAGACAGTTTTGTTTTATTTTTTTGTATGTATTTATTTTATTTCTAGCAACTTAAAATAATTTTTATGTAATAAAAAATATGTTATTTTAATGTTAGATGTATGAAAAAATTATTTTACTCAAATTTAAAATTTTAAAAAATTCTAAATGTCAAATAAGTTGTTCTGAGCGTTTGAGTGTGTTGGCTCGTTTATCTTAGTAATTTTGGCTTGTTCTAAAAATATTTTGATGAACTTGAGTTGATCAAAAGATGCTTAGAATGATGGTTTAAAGTTCTAGAAATTTTTAAAATTTTTGGAAATTAATTTTGAATTAATTTAAGTTGAGCAATGGTAATTCTAGTATGACTAGAAATGGGTATGTATATTAAAATTAAATTATTTAATTATGATATCATAATAATTTGATTTTAAGCTGAATTAATTATGAAAATATGAAATTTAATTAAATTTAATTAAATATTAATTTCAACATTGAAATGACACACAAAATTAAATTAATCGAAACAATATAAGTAAGTAATTTCGGTTCAAACGTTGAATCGATTTTCAAATTGAAATCCAAAATTGTCAAATTTATTTTATTTTATGCATTAAAGAATGCATGTTAAGGGTATATGGAAATGTATGATGAATGATTATAGACTTAGATTTAATGTGATTGAGTACACATATATTTGTTTTGTTTTATAGTAAATAGGGTCTGCATGTCTCAACCTCTCTATATTTTTCATGTATTTCTCTTATCATTTTACTCTTCTCAAATGTAAAATTAAGGTTTTCTATATTTTGAAATATGTAATTTGATTACATAGGATTAGGATAGAATGAAGATACAAAAGAGCAAGAAGCGAATGAGGTGGTGCCATAATTGAATTTCTATTTTGGATTTGTAAATTCATGCATATACCTAGGTAAGACCTAGTTAATCTCTTTTTTTGCTCAAGAGATTGACTTTAGTATGTCCATAATCATGTCATATAGTTAATATAACCATCTTTATATATCCATGTTGTGACGTCCCACTTATATATTAGGGATAATCCTACATATATAAAAAGGATGTCACAAGCTTAACTCTTTAAATTTGTTCGATTTAAAAAATTTTCATTTTAAATAACTTAATATATTTATTTATATTGGTTTAGACAAGTCTTCTAATTAATAATCTATATTTATCATTATATTGTATACACATATGACACCCAATTATATTATATAATTATTTACATATATAAGATTAACATATGAGACATGTTTACCACCAACCATATACATAATTAAACTAAAAAAAAAACATAATAGGTAACCAACCCTCTGACTACGTTTTTTGTGTCTTCGCTGATATGAGCTTGAATTTCTTCTTGATCAACTCCATTATCTACTATCTACAGCTTCAATTCCTATGTGAAAAGAACTCATGTTAAGCTATCTCTAGCTTAGTGATACATATAAGTATTAAAGTTTTCCTCAAGCAGTCACACAAATGCATGTATCAAATAAAATCACGGCACATCAAATTTTATTACATATTTGTCATATAAAATAAATAAATATATATAACATAAAAGAATAAATATAACAACCTTATTCAATAATTAAATTTTCACCACCTCACGTAAGCATTTTATACTTTGCTACTTACATCAATTAATAAATTTTCATATTTCACTCTATGATTTATTAGTCCAAAATCTCGTTCCCAAACTGTCCAAATACGGGGTGTGAAATAGGGGCATTCGCAGAGCTTAAGCCACCTTACTCATTATAATTTCAAGTCAAGGGTGCTCGCGGAGCTTCAGTCAACTTGACCTAGTATAATCATTTATCTATGTATAATTAGGATCAGGGGCGCTCTCAGAGCTATAACCACTCTATCCTCAAATCATATCAATATCGGTACAGAAACTTCCCCCTAATGGTGTACCATATATCCTATGTCAGTCCTCAGGTAGAGAAATGAGCAATTAACACCATTAATTACTTGTTTGTATAACCAATACTCATTTCATATTAATATAATAATATACACACAATTTATTTCAAAACCATATAATAGCATGATATTTTATCAAATATTAGCATAATGTTAAGTTCATAGTTAATAACATTTCTATAATGTTAAAACATGCCATAATATATAATTTTATCATTGTGACATATAATTTATGTCAGACACACAAACATGCATAAGGGGAAAATTAAAATACATATATGTACAAACCTTGATAGTGTTTTTACTTTTCCAAAATATAAATATTCTTGTTGAGATCCTAATTTGAAAATATAATTAATTAATACATTGATAAAATATTTATTCTTAATATAGTTTAATAAATAACTACTATTTCTTTTAAACTGGAATAGGACCATTTAGGACTCTTAGATTAATAAATTTTTCTATACTTATCCAATTTATATGATTCTTAATCCTAATTAAATATGATATATAAAACTAAAACATACTAAAATTTTAGAATTTTTGAACCATTACACAATTTTTGGTATAATTTTAAAAGTTGCTCAGTTCTCTGCCCTTAGGTAGTTTCAGGGTACCATATTTAAAAATTCATATCTTTCAATGTGTAATTTAAATTATTATGAAAATTTTTATGCAGTTGTACAAGTTAATTTAGAACATTTTTCATGTTTATCTAATTTTCAGATTCGATCTCTAAGATTCTCAAATATTGGAGGATCTATAACTGGTTCAGAATACAATGACAACCTGACCAGTTTAATTGTTCAACCCATAACTCACAAAATAATTGACATTTTAACGTGAGACTTTCACAAAAACTTAGATAAGACATAGAAATAAAACTTTTATCTTTTTAATTTTGGCTATTGCGATATTTAAAAAGTTAAAAAAGGAACTCGAATTTACTGGATCTGCACAGGTGTATGAAACCAGCTCAATCAAAGAACAGTCATAGTTCATTTCACTATAACTCAACCTACGCAAGAGATATTTATATTAAATTTATCAGGGACCTAAATAACACATATATCTACAATTTTTATATTTTATAAAACCTCAGATTCAGTCATTAAGATTATCAAAGTATCATGTTGATACTCTTTTAGGAACCAGTCTCACTCAAATGACCATTTCTATTCATATACTCAAAATCATTTAATAAAATTTAACATAAAGATACACAAGACATAAATGAACAATTTTTATGCTTAACACTTCTCCAAATTCAATTTACAAGGCAATAAAAAATAGAGTGGAATATCCTGCAGTAACATAACCCAAAAGGTTCTAATAACACAATAATAATAGGAAAAATATTATTTACCAAGATCAGATTTATTTGGAGTGAATTTTATTGCAAATCATGAAAGAGATGATGAAGATTTTGGACTGTGATATGGAGAAAGAAAAGGGATGATGAAGAAAAAGAAGAAAAGAGTTGAATTTGGAAGAAAATGGGGCAAAGTCTTAATTGACTTTCCCCTCCCCTCCCTTTTCCCATTTTCAACTTCTTTTCTTTTTCTGTTGTGTTCTCTATTTTACTGTTCACTTTTTTATACTATTTATTTATTTATTTTCACATATTTACTTATATCTAGTCCCTTTAATTTTTACCAAAAATACAATTTAATTATGTGGTCTAATTTAATCAAATTTGTCATGTCTATCAATTTAATTTATTTTAATTTCTAATTTAATCATTTATTCCATCTATTTTAATCTCTATTATTCATCATATTTTTCCTATTTATACCACATACTCATTCTAATTAAACTCTAATTAGTAGGCGTTACAATTCTCTCTCCCTTAAGATGTTTCATCCTCGAAACATACCTAATGCATCGTCATTGAACAGGTGAGGGTATTGAGCTTTCATCACCTCATTGCTTTCCCATGTTGCTTCTTTGATTGCATGATTCCTCCATAATACTTTCACTAATGGTACTCACTTGTTCCTTAGCTCCTTATTTTCTCTTGATAAAATTTGGACTGGTTTTTCTTCATATGTCAAATCTTGTCTCACTTGAATGCTTTCTGCAAGTATGATGTGATTAGGATTTGATCTGTACCCTCTTAACATTGAGACATGGAAAACATCATGTATTTGACTCAACTCCGGTGGTAGAGCGAGTCTATAAGCAACAGATCCAACTCTTTCCAATATTTCATAAGGTCTGATGAAACTTGGACTTAACTTGCCTTTCTTCTCAAATCGCATAACTTTCTTCCAGAGATATACTTTAAGAAAAACTTTTATCACCCTCTGCATATTCAATGTCCCATCTCTTGAGGTCAGCATATGATTTATGTCTATCTGTAGCTATTTTAATTCTTTCACGAATGACTCACTTTTTCTTTCATCTCTTGCACTAGGCCTGGTCCCACAATCTTCCTTTCACTGAGCTCTATCCAACATAGAGGTGTTCGACACTTTCTGCTATAAAGTGCCTCATATGGAGCTATTTGGATACTAGACTGATAACTATTATTGTAGGTGAATTCCATTAAATGAAGATATTTGTCCCAGCTACCTTCAAATTCAATAACACAACTTTTTATATTTTTGTTCTTTTTGAAAAAACTATTAGATCTGTGTTTATTAATTAGTTTTCTCTTTTCTTTGTATAAACTAGGAAAAACAAGATGGAAACTCTTGTGGGAAGTAGACCTGCGCCCATATTCATTGACTTTTGTATTGAAGTAGTTGAAGAAATTAAGCACTGTATTGATCAATAATTTTTAGTTTCAATTTTGCATTTTTAACTAAATGGTTGTCAATTCCTTTTTCATATTTTAAACAGTTTGTTGAATACACTTTATATTCATCCAAGTATAAAAGGTGTCTTTATATCATTCAAGACATTAGTGGAATTATAAGACCAAGAAGGTGAATGGAACTGGTTTGATTTTTTTGTTTGATGTTTTTAATTTTAGTTTAGCTTTCAAATAATTGGTAGAGTCATTTTTATCTTTATCATTTTTTCCCTAAAAAGATAATGTTGTTGCAGATTCACATTACTTTTGGGTCCTTCAAATTATGGAAATATAGTTGTTTTGTTTACTTTGGCTGTAAAACTTGAACCTATAATTAAGGTAATTGTTGTGTATTTGCAATTTTTTTTAATGAGATGTTGAATCTTCTTTTTATTATTGTTCCACTCATTGGCATGTTCCCCTAATTTGAAAGAAATTAATTTCTTTCATAGTTTTTCTGGTAGTGTGACTTGTAATGGTCACGAGATGAATTGATTTGTACCCTGCAAAATAGCTGCCTATTTTTGCAAAAATGATACTCATTTAGGATAAATGGTTGTGAGGGAAACTTTTGGATTTTCTGCTAAATGCCAAGGGAATGGACACTGATATGATTAGCTTAATTTCTATTTGTTAATATGAACTCCATTATATATGTAGTATAAAGAACTATATATTGTCCAAAAATCATTTTTCATCAATTTTTTGTTGTTTTTTAAATTGTTAGAGATGTTAACGGAATTATTGATAAGGAATAATTAAGCAAACATTAAACTTGATCTTGATGTTGATGTCTTTGTATTCTCACAAGGCTACTCTTAAACATATTTAAGACATTGTTATCAATGATGCAAATTGTTTTCTTAAAATATCTTTTTTTTTGTGAAAAAAATAAACATGATGCAATTGTTATTTGTTCAACATTATTTAATTAGTTTTAATTCATCTTCTTTCAATGTTTGATATTCACATTACTTGACAAAACTGTACGCTTCTCATTTAAATTAGTTTTTTAATTTTTATCTTCTACTATTATTTGTTTATGCTTTTTTAATGAATTATATCATATGCTTTTTGCATACAAAATCTTGCTAATATTCATTTTACAAGAGATATCCCTTATGCATTTGTTTATGCTTTTTCAATGAATTATATCATATACTTTTTGCATGCAAATCTTGCTAATATTCAATTTACTAAGATATCCCTTATGCATTTCTCATATGTCTAAGCTTACATATCTATTCCTAATTATCCAAATTTCAAAAAAATAATGCCTTTTCATTTTTCAATCCTAAAAATTTTGGTCATATGCAACTTAAAAATGAATTGAATGATATGCTTTAACTATTTTCTTCCCTCTCCATTGACATTTATTGAAATTGTGCGTGTTTGCACAAAGATGCCAATTTTTTTAACTTTCCATTATCATAATGCATAAAATTAGATGGACATCTTACAAATTACATAGTATAGTGCCATATACCGAGATGCCAATGACTGATAGTTGCTTTATCACCCACTATATCTCAAGTTGTAATTGGATTGAGAATTGAAATAAATTAAATGGACTTAGATGGGATTAAATTGAATCTAGAGTAATCGATATTATAATATTTACTTTAGTATTAATTACATGTATATTATATAACTAAATAGTACAAATAGTTTTTTTAGTCATATGTATTTTATATTTATATTAAAAATTAGTTTTATTATTATTTATATACAATTCAATTAAACTTGAATTTCAACAACTTTCTAATAAAGTTGAAATATACTTAACAATTACGTAGAAAAATTTAGTTGATTTTGCAAATAAAGAAGTTTCAGCTACCTTATGTAAAAGAAAGAATTGCATTTCCCTAAGAAGAAAAAAATGACAATGATGATTGAAATATATGATTCATTTAAAAAGTAGCATCTAAGCTATAAGAACACATCAAAATTTAGGATGCTGCATAATTTAGTACAAATTTATAAGATAAATATGATCATGATTTATATTAATTCATTACAATCATCCAACCAATGGGGCCAAAGGATAACTGCAAAAGTAATTTTATTAGCCGAAAATTTATACATTGCTAAGATAGATCTATATTTAAAACAAGATCAATAATGTAAAAGAAAAACTTTAAGCACAAGAATTAATGGAAATTATATTTATCACCATCCAAAAACATCCATACCAAATCTTAACCTCCATATGAATAAAATATTGCTATATACTATTACCTTAACTTTTGTTTTTAACTAACCACCACACTGTAAGGGCCCAAGTGCCAAAAGCATTATATAACTTTTTTTGTTTGAAGGTCAGATTACCATTGTAACGTCACCCCCACCCGACCAGCACGTGCCTGGATGAGGAAGCGCTAATGTCCGTCCGTCTTCCTTACTTCTTCAATTTGCTATTATTATCATTTTACCTTTATTTTATCAAACATTCATGTATATATAGGTATATACAAAAACCAAGTATAATTTTATTTACATAAGATAGAAATTTTAAACATCAAATTAATTCTTAAATAAACTTTAATAGTAAGTTTTACAAACTCTAAAATTCATTAATATAAAAAGCCAAATACAAAAATTTCAAAGCTTGTAACCCACTTTCTCAAGGTTCGGCTGCTTTACTTGAATAGGATCACCACTTGCTTTATCTATCACTTCTAGCTACCTTTCTATATCTACGTGAAAAGAAAATTTCACGCTAAGCTCTAAGTTTAGTGGTGCATATAAATAAGCCAATATACTATATCATGCAACAAACATTAACATGTATCGTTTTGTGCATTAAATGTTTGCATGCTATTTCTATCAACATGTTACTATTTCTTACAAGTATACATATCATGCTTACATATACAATGTTATACTCATTTATCTTTGATGGTAAATTACTCTGTTAATCTCTTTATCATTATATCTCAATCTTATAGCATCCTCATTTTCTTATTCTTTTCTTTTCTTATTTTCCGACATATCCGCATTATCTTGCCCATATCACTCTATATTTGAACTGACTGGATACGGGTTATGGATCAGGAGCGCTCTCCGAGCTTAAGCCACCCTGTCCACTATCTGGCTCAAAAGAGCTTCTCAAATCAATGGCGCTCTCCGAGCTTAAGCCACCTTATCCTCATTTATGTGTGCTCATCAGAGCTTCTCAAGTCAATAGCACTCTCCGAGCTTAAGCCACATTGACCGAGCATCTCAGACCAATGGCGCTCTCCGAGCTTAAGCCACATTGGTTGAGGAATAGTACAGTACCGTTCTCCCCCTTAATCACATGTCATCTATCCTGTTTCTAGTCCGCAAGTAGAGTAATGGGCTTTTTTATATTTTCACATCAATCAAAATTCTCAAATTTCAACATATCAATATTCTCATGTTTATCAATATCTCAATTCATGTATTTCACCTATATCAGATTTCATAAATCATTCATGACAATTCACATATTTCATCCGTGACAATTCATTTTTCTATATCACAACATAACAAGTTCCCACATCAATATATATATATATATATATCATTCTTATTTCACTGGATAGACAATGACTTTCATTTACTTACCTGAATTCCTCATTTGATAACCACATTCAAAATCACAAATACAGAGCATTCATGGCCGTGATTACTAATTTCACGCTCGTAATCCCAAGCGTGAACGCTACTAGAATGAATCGCCCAAAAGCATTCACGGTCGTTATTACTCATTCACGCCCGTGAATAAGCTCACATCCGTGATTCCAACCCGTGAACGCTTCTGGAATGAATAGTACCATTTCCACACAAAAGTCACAACCGTTATACAATCAGTCACAACCGTGAACCCTCAAGTTCACGCCCGTGAATCAATAGTCATGCCCATGACTTTCAGTAGGAAATCTGCATATTCACTTTGCATTCATTCTAACATTATCCAAATCATACCAAATTCTATTTCATGCATTTCTAAGGTTCTTTACTCAACTTATTACTTTCTAAAACAGGTAAATGTCTTGATCATACAAGATTTTCTAACATGTATCATTAATTCAATGTCACACAAGGATCTCATTCTAACATGCTAAAATTTAGTCGAGTTCCCAAAGCCTGCTGTAGACTCTTCTAGAACTGTGACGTAAACCTGGGATCTCTGTCGGAGATAATAGACACAGGTAGTCCATGAAGTCTCACTATCTCATTCACATAAATCTTAGCCAACTTGTTCAAAGTATAGTCCATTCTAACTGGTGGAAAATGTGCTGACTTCGTCAATCGATCCACTATCACCCACACTATATCATGTTTTCTCTGAGTTACCGGTAAACCAGACACAAAATCCATCGTGATCATCTCTCACTTCCAGTCTGGTATGGGAATCGGTTGTAATAATCCTGTGGGTAATTGATGCTCAACTTTCATTTGTTGACAGATTAGACATTTAGCAACATATTCAGTGATATCCTTTTTCATCCCCGACCACCAGTATTGTGTTTTCAAATCTTGGTACATCTTGTTCCCACCTGGGTGCATAGTATAAACCGTTTCATGAGCTTCTTTTAAAATCTTTGACCTCAACTCTTCTATACTTGGCACACAAACCCGGGTCTTGAAATACACAGTACCATCTTTTGTTAAAGAAAATTCCGATTTTCCCCATTTTTCACTGTTTCGGCTATCTTTACTAGCTTCTCATCTTGTTTTTGGACATCTTTAATTCTCTGCATCAATGTGGATTCCACTCGAATCTCAGCTAAAATTTTCCTGCTTAGTGCATCTGCAACCATGTTAGCTTTTCCTGGATGGTAGTCTATCACATAATCATAGTCTTTAATCAATTCCAACCATCTGCGTTGTCTCAGGTTCAACTCTTTCTGTGAAGGAAGATACTTAAGACTCTTGTGGTCCGTATAAATGTAGCATCTTTCTCCATACAGATAATGTCTCCAAATCTTAAGAGCAAAAACTATCGCTGCAAGCTCTAAATCATGCATTGGATAGTTAAGTTCGTGAGGCTTAAGTTGTCTGGAGGCATATGCAATCACTTTTTCCTCTTGCATAAGAACACATCCTAGCCCATTGTGACTTGCATCACTGTACACAACATAGTCTTTTCCTGGAGTAGGTTGAGTCAAAACTGGTGCTTCAGTCAACATTGCCTTCAATCGATCAAAGCTTGCTTGACACTTATCTGTCCATTCAAAACAGACCTCTTTTCGCAGCTGTCGTGTCAAAGGATTCGCTATAGATGAAAATCCTTTCACAAATCTCCTGTAGTATCTGGCTAATCCTAGAAAACTTCTCACCTCTGTCACATTTCGAGGGGGTTTCCAATTAAGAATAGTCTCGATTTTACTAGGATCAACTCGAATACCTTCCGCTGAAATTACATGACCCAGAAAACTAACTGCTTCCAACCAAAACTCACACTTAGATAGCTTTGCATATAATTGTTTCTCCCTTAAAGTCTACAACACTTTTCTAAGATGTTGGTCATGCTCTACGCGATCTCTAGAGTAAACAAGAATGTCATCGATGAATACAACCATAAATTGATCAATATATGGCCTGAACACTTGGTTCATCAGATCCATGAAAACTGCCGGCGCATTCGTCAATCCAAATGGCATCACCAAGAACTCATAATGACCATAACGAGTCCTGAATGCCGTCTTAGATACATCTGACCCTTTGATTTTCAGTTGATGATACCCCAAATGAAGATCTATCTTTGAAAATATACTTGCACCTTTCAGCTGATCAAATAAATCATTAATCCTAGGCAGTGGGTATTTATTCTTAACAATAACCCTATTAAGTTGCCTGTAGTCAATACAAAGACGTAACATACCGTCTTTCTTCTTTACAAATAGTGCTGAAGCAACCCATGGTGATACACTAGGTCGTATGAATCCTTTATCTAACATTTCTTGTAACTGTATCTTCAACTATTTCAATTATATGGGTGCCATCCTATATGGTGTAATAGATATAGGAGCGGTGCCAGATACTAATTCAATAGCAAACTCTATCTCTCGGTCAGGTGGTAGTCCTGGTAACTCCTCAGGAAATACATCAGAAAACTTACTAATAGTTGGGATGTCAGCCAATTGGACTTTTCTTTTGGGTATCAATCACATACGCTAGGTAAGTCTCACATCCCTTGTTGATGAGTTTTCTAGCTTTCAACGCTGATATCACATTATCTAGATATCCTTTATCCTCGCCCATCACTACTATCTCTTCTTGTTCTGAAATTTTTATTCTCAGCTGCCTCTTTCTACAATCTATTATCACCTCATGGCGAGCTAGCCAATCCATTCCCAAGATCACATCAAACTTGTGGAATGGTAGCTCTATTAAATCTGCTGGAAATTGCCTGCCTTGAATTTCGACTGGGCAACCCCTAAACACTTTACCAACCCGCTCATTGTGTCCTAACGGGTTAGTCACACGAATCTCATATTCTAGAGCCTCTGGTGTTAGACCCTCTCGACCCAATGGTGGTGTGCATATGTATGAGTGTGTTGACCCAGGTTCTATCAATGCATGTATATAAGAGCCAAAGAGAAGGAATTTACCCGCTATGACATCAGGTGCATCCTGCTCCTCTCGGCCTCGCATGGCATAAGCTCTTGCTGGAGCAGCTCTACTGCCTTTAGGTCTCTCTACTGTGTCTGATCTGAACTGGCTTGGCCCTGCACAACCTCCTCTTCCTTGCCCTCGGCCTTGTCCTCTGCCTTGCCCAGAAAGTTGTGTCTGCATCAGCTCAATGCTCCCCGAACCTCTGCCATACTGTAACAAGGGACAATCTCTCCTCATATAATCTTTAGAGCCACATCTAAAACAAGCTCCTGTCATCCTCCAACACTCTCCTGGATGAGAACGACCACAATGCTGACACACCAATAGAGGTGTAAACCTACGGGATGGCTGTGTCGGTGCACTGGCTGCTGACAGAATAGATCTTACGGGTTATCCCCGCCTATAAGAATGAGGTCTGCTGGAACCTCTAGCTTAGAATCGGCCACCAAAAGATCTGGCTCTCTTGCCACTAGACTGTCCCCTACTTGGCTGTGGTGCAGGTCTACTAACCCTACTAACCTGTACTGGTTGTTATGTCACTAAGACTCTTTCAACTGTTCTAGCAGATGCTAGTAAACTGGAAAGCTCATCAGACGTAGGGCTGAAACTTGTAATTTGATAGTATCCCTCAATCCCTCTTCAAATCGTCGACATTTATCAGCCTTTGTAGACACAATACCACCAACATACTTGCAAAGATGAGTGAATTCTCTCTCATATTCTGTTACTGACATATCCCTCTGTTTTAACATCAGAAACTCTCTTTTTATCATCTGTGTAAATAGGAGGAATATACTGCTCCTTAAACTTCTCTAGAAAGAATTCCTATGTCATAGGGTCAGGAGCCTCTATACTCTGTGATTCAGATCGCCACCAATCATATGCATGCTCCTATAGTAGGGATACTGCATATTCATATTTATGTTCATCTATGCAGTGCAGTTGATCAAATACTCGTTCTGCTCGTTCCAACCAAAATTTTGCCATGGAGGGGTCATCCTCTCGTTTACCATAGAAATCAGATGCCCCTAATTTCCTCAGTCTCTCAAACTATAATCCAGACGAATATGATCGTGATGCTCTCTGTAGCAAATATATCATATTTCTCATGAGCTCAGTTTGACCCATATTAATAGTTGAATGCTCACGAAGTGAGCTGGCACTAGATCTCAATGCCACAGCTCGACGACGACTTGGTTGCGACGAAGCTCTTGCCTCTGAGGGCTCATTACTGTCAGCTTCTTCTACTACTATTCGTCTGGATCCTGAAGCCATATCTTACCTATAACATAAAGGTAACAACCCTAATCAATAAAGCAGCAACTCCAAAAATGCAATTGTGGGTACATTTCAAGAAATAAACATTTTCAAAATTCACTTTTAAAAATTCAAAATCGCCCAATCGGACTTTAATACCAAAATCCAGAAACACCAACCTGGTGCTCTGATACCAAAACTGTAACGCCACCCCCACCCGACCAGCACGTGCCCAGATGAGGAATCGCTAATGTTCGTCCGTCTTCCTTACTTCTTCAATTTGCTATTATTATCATTTTACCTTTATTTTCTCAAACATTCATGTATATATAGGTATATACAAAAACCAAGTATAATTTTATTTACATAAGATATAAATTTTAAACATCAAATTAATTCTTAAACAAACTTTAATAGTAAGTTTTACAAACTCTAAAATTCTTTAATATAAAAAGCCAAATACAAAAATTTCAAAGCTTGTAACTCACTTTCTCAAGGTTCGGCTGCTTTACTTGAATAGGATCACCGCTTGCTTTATCTATCACTTCCAGCTACCTTTCTATATCTACGTGGAAAGAAAATTCAACGCTAAGCTCTAAGCTTAGTGGTGCATATAAATAAGCCAATAACTATATCATGCAACAAATATTAACATGTATCTTTTTGTGCATTAAATGTTTGCATGCTATTTCTATCAACATGTTACTATTTCTTACAAGTATACATATCATGCTCACATATACAATGTTATTCTCATTTATCTTTGATGGTAAATTACTCTGTTAATCTGTTTATCATTATATCTCAATCTCATAGCATCCTTATTTTCTTATTCTTTTCTTTTCTTATTTTCCGACATATCCTGATTATTTTGCCCACATCACTCTAAATTTGGACTGACTGGATACGGGTTATAGATCAGGAGCGCTCTCCGAGCTTAAGCCACCCTGTCCACTATCTGGCTCAAAAAAGCTTCTCATATCAATGGTGCTCTCCGAGCTTAAGCCACATTGATTGAGTATAATTTCATCATAGATGAATAACCGGAGCAAGGGCGCTCTCCGAACTTAAGCCACCTTATCCTCATTTATGTGTGCTCATCAGAGCTTCTCAAGTCAATAGCGCTCTCTGAGCTTAAGCCACATTGACCGAGCATCTTAGACCAATGGCGCTCTCCGAGCTTAAGCCACATTGGTTGAGGAATCGTACAGTACCGCCAATCTTGCTTTTTCCAGCTTCCTTAGGAGTTATGGATCATGAAGATCACTTGTTCTTGTTCTTTCACCTCTCTTCTCTTCCTTTCTCTCTCTAGAAATCAAGATGGCTATGGAGGAAAGAAATGGCCGGCGTGACTGGTATTTTAAGAGAGAGAAGAAGGCAGAAAATGAAGAGAAAAAGAAGAAGAAAATAGTCTTAAATAGGGTACCCAAAAGTCTTCATGTGGGACCCACCATTTTGACCATTTTTTGACATTAAGCTTAATGAATCCATTAATCTCATGCTTTCTCCTTGAGTGGCCGACCAAACCTATCAAAATGTACCCAAAATTAATATGTTGATTAGCAATTAATCTTATTAATCCTCCAATTTTTGGTAAATTACAAATTGACCCCAAAACTTATCAAATTTTGCAATTTAGTCATTTACCGTAAATCAACTTCTTTAAACTTTATAATAACTTAATTAGGCTTATATCATTTAATTTAGTTATTACTTGGTCAATTTTTGTAAAAATCTGAATTTAGACTCCGATCGGTCAAACGCGTCAACTTCGCGACACGTGCGACTCAGGGCCTAAATTAGCAGATATTACAACCATTATATACAAAACAGAGATAAACTATTTTCATAATATTTCAGAATTTTGATATATTTCAAATGTTATCACTAACATGCTCCAAATTTCTTGCGTCATCTTTCTAATAAATATGGTATTGAGAACATCAATTGATTTTACAAGTTTTGGGATATTGTTTACTGGTAAAAGGAAAGATTTATTAAAATTTGTTTACATAGGATATATATGTATATGTGTCTTATATTAACAAAGAAAAATATTAATGATGGGGTAGGTTTCATTATGCTAATATTAGAAAGCCCAAAGAGAGTTTCTTCTCATACAAATTGTTCAAAGAATTTAATTAGATCTTTTTTATGAAGGCTATTGATGATAACATGACCCTAAATGCAAAAAATGATTTGATAGACCAGTTTCAAAAATTCGCAAAGAGGGAAAAGTAGAGAAAAATAAAGCTAAAATTATTAATTCTTTAGTTGTTGATATCACAAACCAAAATAACTTTAGTATAAGCCTTAGATAATGAGTTCTCCTAGGCAAAGATTGGCGGTGAATTAAGAGGATTGAGAGGAGAGAAATCTCTTAAATTCTCAATATTTTCACATTTTGATATATAGCCCCCACAATAAAAGATTGAATATCACATTTTGATATATAGCTCTTAAATTCTCAATATTGACTAGAGATATGAAAACTTATAGAAAAAGTGTTTGCGATTACAGTTAGTTATCCAAAAAACTGTTTTAAAATTTTTTATTTAATTAATTGATTTTTTAATTTTTTATAATTTATTTTTTATTTCTAATTTAAAAAAATATTTATTTAACTACTTATTTATAAAATCAGTTTTCAAACTTCAAAAAATTTAAAAATAATTAGTTTTTTTCAAAAGCCATTTTATATCAAACGGAACCTTTAGGAAACAAAGGCTCAAAGTGGCAAATAAAGAATCGTAAAGAAACAAGCGAAACAAATTTCTCAGACATAGCACCACATTTTGATCTGCCTTGTGCAGCCAAATCAAAATCTCTCTGCCTCCTTCCTACGATAGCCCTGTCGTTACAGCTAATGCAGTGGCAATACGGTGGTGATATCAATTCAAACGGGGCGAGACAGTAATATCTTATATCGCCGGCCGATATTAGTTAGCCAGTTTGTTTAGAATAACGTCTGAAAAGTGATTAAAGAGAATGAAAACTAAAAAAGGAGGCGATACTTTGGAAACTGAGGGAGGTGTAACGAAGCGGCAGAGAGTGTTCGAAGATAGCTCTCCTTCCCCTTCTCCACGAGTTATTGATAATCCGCTTGTGCCCTACAATGATGTAGATGATGAGGAAGACGATGAAAGAAGTGAGCATAGAAACCGTTGGAGAACAGATGGCTCTGAACTAGTTACAGAAGATAATGGTTATCAAGGTCCGGAAGAAGATGACGATGCCGATGACGATGACGATGATGATGATGAACAAGGGTCCAATCAAGACAATCGAAGGAGTCAAATTGCATCTCGTGAAGACTGTCCTTATCTCGATACAGTTAATCGCCAGGTAAACAACTCATTTTTTACAAGGTATTTGAGTTTTGATTTTGCAAACATCATATGTTCAAGCTTTATTTTATGCATATTTATTATCCTATGTAGGTGCTGGATTTTGATTTCGAAAAATTTTGCTCTGTCTCTTTGTCGAATCTGAATGTATATGCATGTTTGGTTTGCGGGAAGTATTACCAAGGGAGAGGAAAGAAATCCCATGCCTATACTCATAGCCTTGAAGCAGGACACCATGTCTACATCAATCTTCAGACTGAGAAAGTTTACTGCCTTCCTGATGGATATGAAATTATTGACCCATCACTAGATGACATACGCCATGTTCTTAACCCAAGGTCTTTCTCTCACTCTTTGTCGTGTGTGTATGTCTTCTGTGGATTATTGATTTCTTTATACTATGAGTCATCTTTATCAATTCAACTTCCAGGTCCTTTAATATGTGTTCGTCCTGGGCTCTTGTATGTATTAGGGGAGGGAAGGGTGAGAAATGGAAAAACAAATTACTTTTATCCATGGCAGTATTTGCTATTTTGTAATGATCAAACTGTGGAAGGTTAAAGGTGTTTCAAAGGTAAAAGAACACTAAGCGATTTGGAATTTTTTTGCATCTGACCAAAAAAATATATAAATTGTCTAGCTGTATTATTAGTTGGTGGTACAGTGTTTATTTAGTCATACTCTTTTGATTTTCTAAGAAATTAGTTTAGATGGTCATTGTGATTCTGATATGTTTTATTTCTGACATTTTATTGATTGATTTTTCGTTCTGCAATTACCTCCATGTATCAAAGCACTTTGACGCATTCTGTTGTAAATGTCTAAGGTATTTCTTTATGCAGGTTTACTAGGGAGCAAGTTGAACAACTTGACAAAAATAGGCAATGGTCCAGGGCACTTGATGGATCTGATTACCTTCCTGGAATGGTACTCATATTCTCTCTTTAACCTTGAACAATTATGCAATCATTGCTAAGTGAATGTGTAGTATGATCATTTCTGGTTGAACATATTTTCAGGTGGGCCTCAATAACATTAAAGAGACTGATTTTGTCAATGTTACGATTCAGTCTCTAATGAGAGTTACACCCTTAAGGAATTTCTTCCTTATTCCTGAAAACTATCAGCATTGCAGATCGCCTCTTGTTCATCGCTTTGGAGAACTAACGCGGAAGATATGGCATGCTAGGAACTTTAAAGGACAGGTTTGATGTTTTTGATTCTTTCATTGTAGTTATTCCTTAACATTAGGAGCTTTCTTTTTCTCAACATTTTTTTTATTTGCAGGTGAGTCCACATGAATTTCTCCAGGCTGTCATGAAAGCTAGCAAAAAAAGGTTTCGTATAGGACAACAGTCTGATCCTGTAGAGTTCATGGCATGGCTTCTTAATACCCTACATGCGGATCTTAGAACTTCAAAGAAAAATAATAGCATAATCTATGAATGCTTTCAGGTGGTCTTCTTTCTTTCTATGCTAATAAAATTTATTGTCCTATATAAAATGGTCCATATGTTGTTACTTGTAAATTATTTGGCAGTTTTGAGCTTATGTAAAACAGCTTTATTTTAATAGGGGGAGTTGGAGGTTGTGAGAGAGAGTCCTCACAAAGCTATTGCTGAGAAAAAAGAAACTGGTGATGACCAGAATGGCATTCAAAAAGGCAATGATGGTGGGAATGAACATGATAATGTTTTCAGAGAAACTTCTAGAATGCCATTCTTGATGCTTGGAATGGATTTACCTCCACCACCTCTATTTAAAGATGTGATGGAAAAGAACATAATACCCCAGGTAATTTATGTATTGTGTATTAGTTTGAAAATAGTAATTATATTTCCTGTCATATATCTTTCATGGTACTATTTGAGAATCTTGATATGTGTTTGTTAACATTTACTGTCTTGTTGTACCTTAACTTTTTGGGAAAAAAATATGCGTTGTGTTGAGAGATTTTTGCTGTTTTATTTTGTCCACGTTTTCTATGATCATTTCTAAAATGTGGTTCAAATATTATTTTTACACTCATCATTTTTCAACCTAACACACTGTATTACTCTTTTTCATAGTATGAATATCTAAAGAGGTAGACAAAGATTAAAAAAAAAAAATGCAAATAACTACTTTTGAGTATCCCATGTATGATTGGATGGTAAGATGGTTTTAATGAAGTATTTTAGTATGGTACCTATGTTTGACATATTTGGGAAGAATGTACAATGAATGAAAGTTTAATAGCATTGTCTTGTTTGGTTGATGAAGTGCTATGATATGGTTAAATATAAAAATTTAGAAAATGCCTTTAACAATTTGAGATATATTGATGAGCATATGAAGATAATTTGGTAATAAAAATTTTGATTAAGGTTAAAATAGGAAAAGAAATTATAACCCCACTACTCACCAAATCGTTGAGTTGATTTTTTAGAGAAAATTGTAACCCAGGGCTACCCGTCAAAACTGATACCTCTCTACCCATCTTCCACAACAACTTATCCTACCATACCGCCAATAAGCATCATCCAGACAGCTGTTGGGTTAATGAAGTTTGATGAGCTATGGTGGTGGACTTGGTGAATGATGGTGGTATAGAAACATGGATAAGGTGTATCATGTGGTTGATGGTGGTAGAGAGATATGGAAATAGTGGTAAGGGAGGAATAAGTTTGAATGAGGCGCTTTGGTAGATGTAGATGGAGAGGAATAAAGAAAGGGAAAAAATGGCAACAGGTTTTCATAATCCAAACCAACAATCAAAAACAGTTTATGATTCTGATGGAACAAAAACCAAAAATTTAAGAATTTATTGGAATTTGCCATTAGTAATTTGTGTGTCCATCCATTATTTCTCTTGTCGTTGCTGTTGTGTACATTCTTTCATGAAGTTTCAACAGTGGATGTCCCATTAGAGCCGGGAAAGTTTATTTTAGAAACTTGAAAGGATATTACTAAATTAAGATGGTATAATTTGTGAAAGTGTTGAATCTTTGGTGTTTTTCCAAGTTGAAGTAATTATTAGTGTCATAGAACTCAAATGCAGAAGTAGATGCTATATTTAAGATGTAAATGGAGAATTTAAAGTCTTTTAGATTGAAGAATTGCAAAGGTCTAAATTAACAAATAAAGTTCTCCTAAGGTGGAAAGATAGACAAAAATGAAAGGCACAACAAAAGTCAATAGGGCTCTAGGTTGCTTGAGTTGCATGCGTGAATGAAGGGATGTGTATATTAATTACCAACACATAAATGCAAAGTTTTGGCACACTTATTAAGGCACAAAGTTCGCATAATTTATTTATTCTTAATAAGGAGATGACTAAAAAAGAGAATGTGTGCGGTTTGGAGAAATTTCTAATTCAAAGTGGATAATTATTGTTTGTAAATTTTCAAACCAAGGCAAATCATATCAAACCAAACCAAACCAAACCAAAGTATTGTGGTTTGGTCTGGTTCAAATGTGGGTTGGGGTAGAAAAATAGAAAAATTTACATAATAATTTAATTAAATAAATCAAAAACATCTATTTAAGAGGCATACGTACTGGTGCATAAGATATTTTATATTTAAATATGTAGATATTAAAATATAAAAAAATGAAACTAAATATTTATTTCAGTCATAAGTTTCTTCAATTATAATTAATATATTTTCATATACATGATAATATCATAATAACAATTTATGTCTGTTAATGGTTTTGTTTAGGAAACCATTCCATAGTCAGGTTGAAAATTTTTCAAACCAAAATGAATTATTTGTCCTCAAAACAAACCAAAAGGTCAAGTTTAGACTAAACTGTTTAGTTCATTGCAGTCGGATTTAGTTTGAACTGAATAATGAACATCCCTGAGTGGAGAGACAAAGAAGTAGAATTCTGCATCAAGGGAAAAGAAAACAATAGAGAGAGATGTAGAGCACATAAAGTGGTTAGAACAATTAGACAGTATTTATAGAGAAAGTGGAGAAGTAGTGCTATTGGATCAAAAAACAAAGACAATTGAAGTTAGAGAGACTGAACCAGTGGAGAGAATAAAATGAAAAAATGAGAAAATATCCATTCAATTAGAAAGGCAAATTTACTGTTGAATAATGGTACAGGGTACTAGTAGGGAGAAGAGGGGGAGGACTCCTAGGATTTGAGTCTACTCAACAGTATTCTTTGGCATCTTTAGCTGGCACTAATATATGTTGATTAAAATATCTACTGGTATAAAGTAATCAAATTAGTACATTTTTTCTTAACAAGAAAAAGGGACTCAAAAATATTTCAGTGAAGTGCTTTCTCTGGTAAAGCTATTGTCTCGTGTAGAGAAGTATGTCATTGGTTTGAAGCTTCTATTTGCCGACTTCCAACATGCTCAAACAACTTCTGCAAAAACTAAAAACTGATAAGCCCCTATATGATTTTATCCAAGAATATTGTTGAGTTTGTTACAGGGGTAGTATAGGGAAATGGTTGCTGAGTTTGTTACATAGGGAATGGTTTTGTATATATATAAAGGGAGGCGGTTTTGTGGGGGGCATTCAGATTGTTATTTTTGTCCAAGTGACTTGAGAAAAGATTCAGGCCTCTCGAATGCCTGTAACCTTTCTATTTCTAGTATCAATTCCAGTATTTCTTTTGGTTTCTTTCTTGTGAACTTTCTGTTGCTTATCAGAAACCTACTTCTGAAATAATTCTTTTTTATACTTTAGGGGTCATTTTTCATTGCATGCTAAAAGAAATGTTAAACGGGGGTTAATGTCTGTTTTTTTTTTATTTTTGTTCGAAATTGCTTATTTAATTATTTTTTAAAGTTTTTGATTATTACAGAGTGGAGACAAGTGGGGATTGGGGGTTTAGGGGAAAAAATTAATTACATAAGCTCCTTCAAAATGAGAATCTGATGCTAAGAATAGCTTCCATCATGTTGTGCATAAATATCAACACCTCTCAAAAGTTGGTTCTTTTACTTTGAAAAAAAAGGTTGTTGCTTTAGCATGTTAGAATTTGTGCATAGTTACATGAAAGCAATGTGATAGAGAAATGCAGGACCTTTTGCTTAATCAGTCCATTCTCCTTTTCTTTTATTGATTCCTTGAGTTGATTGTAGTGGATTCCTATTACAATGTAACTTGCACTAAGTTTGACAATACGAGTTGTATTAACTGAATTTGCTATAAAGGTACGTGTTTTGGATGCTTGCCTATATATCGTGCATAAGCTCAAGTTTGGTCATTCTCCAGCTGACCCGTTATGTGCTTATTTTAGTATTGACTACAAACTTCCATCCTTTTATTTTTTAGCTATAATTCTAAAGCCAAACAGAAATCCAACAACACTGAGGCATAGGCTAATTTTTGTATAATGGTATTATTAAGAGTCAAAACCCAAGACCTTGGAAAAGTTAAGCTGTATTACCATTTTAATTTAATGTTTTATACCAAAAGAGTAAGTTGTCACAGAACTTTAATTTATTTCAATGTGGTCATTGAACCTTTTTGTTCTACTTGAGGTATTTTCATGTAATTCCAGTGAGGAAGTTCCTGAAAATTTGTGGCATTCCTTTCTGTGCTAATTTTGGAAGAAGATAGAAAGAAATCAAGGTATTTTTAATTTACTTTTGTTCTACACCTTGTATTTAATGTTATAATAGCATATTGCATGCCATATTAAATTTCCGGTGAGCTTTTTGTTTAAATCAGGTTAGAATACCATTATCATGTCAAAATTGACCATATTGAAACAAATTAAAGATTGTGACCACAATTAAAATTATGCAAAATTCAGTGATCATGACAATAATTTACGCGATTGAGTTGCTAGGATGTTAGCCAAAAAAACTTATTTGGCGGCTAGATTTTTTTAAAATGAACAAATCCTCACTCTACTAAATATTTAGACTAATTATTCAGCCCAGATTTTAGCTTTTTATGATGGTTAGAGTGAGTAGGAAATTTATTAAATACTCAGAATTTCATAACTAATGGTATCTAGGCAGCAAATAGTTGAAGGAAGCAAGTTATAGTGTCCAGGTTAGAGTAATTGCTAGACTATATTATTAATTGAAAACTAATTAGAAGCATCACCAGCACTGATATTGTATTCTCTAATTGACCCTATGCATTGGTCTGAAAAGCTTATCCTAATCTTCTACATGTTTGGATTCCTCAGTACTAAAGAAAACAATGAGGGATTAACATCTTCTCAACAAATAAGGATTCTTAAAGACATATTTCTACTTTTCTAGCAAAGCTAGAAACTACAAAAATATCCCTCAACTTGGAATACAATTCGCATCTGATCTATAAAAATAAACATGCTTGTAACATCCAATAAAGATTGAAAAGCCCTCGAGGATATCCCAAATAAGCTCTATATTCAATGTGTACCATAATGCTAAGTTTCTTGAATACTTAAAACTTTTTTTTTTTTTACTTTTATGTTTCTTGCAGTCTACATCTAGTTATATTTTCATTCAAACATGGCTCAATCAGTTGGTTTGTGGTTGCCTCTGAATTTGGCTTAAAAGCGATCAGCAACTTTGAATGTATTGTTTTCCAAGAATATTTAAGGTTGAGCAGCTGGCTCTAATTCCTGTGGAACTAGGCTTTAAAATGCGTGCTATGAATGTGCCCTTGAATAATTTCTTGGTAGATATATCTTATCACTGTTATGGTCCATTATTACAATAGATTTGAGAGGATGGATTTTGTCATCCCTAATATTGTTTTGAAGTAGCTTACAGGAAGATTGATTACCTTTCTGTTCATTTATTTTATGGTGTTGACAACATAATAGCCACAGCAACAGATTGATATGCCTCAATACATCTCTCTTATGCCCATAGAAGTGGAGACAGTATTGGACTGGATTATTGGGATTTTGGGTTGCTGTTTGGGTCTGTTGTTGCTAGGAGTTGGCGGTTTCTTTTAGTGCAAGTGGTTCAAGGGTAGTATAGAGATTTTGGATAGGAGTTTGTTACATTGAGTTGATAAATAGCAGTAGGTTGTTGCGGGAGAGGCATTCTGAGTATTTTGTTATTGGTCCTAGTGACTATGGAGAGTCACAAGCCTCTCAAATGCTTGTAATCTTCCATTTTTAGTTCAAAATTCAGTATTTCCTTTTGGTTCCATTTGCTGTGATTCTTTGGTTCTTATCACAGTTTTCTGGATCTTTAACTGAACATAAATGAGAATTAAAAAATCTGGTCTCGAGGGTTTGACCTTGAAAGCAAAGATATCTTTGCACATGCAAGCCTCAACATCAAGTTCATGAATGTTGTAAATTGTTAATGTCGAATTTTTTCTGTTCTACTTCACGGATTATAGTCCCTGAGACTTACATTTTGCATTCAATTTCGTTTTGTACTTGGGAAAATTATAATTTGCCAAGCACAGGACCTTGTGTTTACTCACAGCCACTTGAGACAAAAGCCTAGCTATCACTCTGATTTTAGTGAGTTGTTATCCATGATGCTACATTCCTGGAGTGTGGAGATGGCTAGGCTTGAAGAAATTATCTGGATGCTTAGACAGTGGCTCATTTTTGGTGTGGTAGCTTGTTAGTTTGCTGCTGGGGATAAATCACTGATGAGGGCCAGGCTTTCCTTTTCCCTTGCTTGAGTTTTGCATGGTGGTCATTCGAGCTTGCTAGGTCAAGAGGGTGCTGGATGTCTGGTAGTGGCAATGGAGGTTGTGGAGTTCTTTGGTGATGGTGATGGCCACGTATGGTGGTGGTGAGTTGAACAAAAAGAATGCTGGTTGGATTTCAGATCTGAGAAAATAGCTTCTAATTTCCTCTTCTACTTCAAAGTTAAAAGCGAATCTCAGTTCTCTTAGTTGTACGCTGCAACATAGAAATTTCTTTCTTTATCTAGGGTTCCTATTTAGTAAAGTATCTTAATTAATTAGGAATAGTTTTTTTTTTTTGTAAATTTTTTTTCTTAATCACTACTATATAATAAGACAACAGGTTAGCTTACAAATTGTATATGCTCTTTTCCTCAATGTATAGTTGTCGAGATCTAATTGCCCTAAATCATTCTGCTATATCAAGTTAATTTTAATTGTGCTTTTATTGTAGGTTCCTCTGTTCAATATTTTGAAGAAATTTGATGGTGAGACAGTTACTGAAGTTGTCCGTCCTCGTGTAGCCCGGATGAAATACCGAGTCACTAGATTGCCACAGTATTTGATTCTCCACATGCAGAGGTTTAAAAAGAACAACTTTTTTATTGAAAAGAATCCAACCTTAGGTGAGGTTTGTTGGGTAACACCTAAGAAGGCATGGAATATTGCTTGATTTACACAACTTTATGATAACTGATTTTAGTATTGCAGTCAACTTTCCTGTGAAGAACTTGGAACTGAAAGACTATATTCCTTTGCGGTTGCCTGAAGAGAAAGAGAGATTGCGCTCAAAGTATGATTTAATTGCCAATATTGTTCATGATGGAAAACCTAAGGAGGGCTTTTATAGAGTTTTTGTGCAGCGGAAATCGGAGGAGCTATGGTAATCCTAATCCTAATCTATTGTAGATTCGAAAATAATTAATAACTTCACGTATTAACATTTTTGTTTGTGTTTGTATATATATATATATATATATATATTTAATGCTTTCCAGGTATGAGATGCAGGATCTGCATGTTTCTGAAACTCTACCCCAAATGGTTGCGCTATCTGAGGCATATGTGCAGATATATGAGCAGCAGCAGTAGCATTTAGAAAATCTTATTGTCAACTATTTCTTTTTCAATTATCGGTGTAGAGAGACCTCAAATTCGGCAAATGATCGAGGAAAAAGCAGAACGAGAGGACAATCTTGGCGGAGATTCTGAACTTTAGGGAAATGTTGAATTTTGACTATAGAAAAATCAGGCCGAAATTTCTATTTTGTATTAATTGAAGGTATCAACATATAAAAGTCCCATTTATATTTTCCAAAAGTCCACCAATTTCCCACATCAATTAATTCCCAAAAATATTCATCAATTTCCAACGCTTCCCCTTGATGAAGATTTTTGCAGAAACCAAATAATCTATTGAAGTTGATAACCTTTGCATAAGAATAATTCTGGTTTGATATCCAAACCCGAAACTATGTTAAATTATTACAAATTATTTTGAAACTAAATTATATTAAAAAACTGATATTTAAATATTTGTAATTAAGAATGAAATTATATATATATATATATAATATTTTTATAATTTTTATACTTTTATTATACAAATATAATATAACTTAAATTTATAATTATATGCACTTTAATCCTTTAAAATAAAATTATAAATTTATTAATTAGTTAACAAAATTAATATAACATTTATAATAACAATGAATTTAAATAATTAAAAATTTTAAATATGTTAAAAATTTTATGATGGTGGTGTACAAAATTGAATCTATAATCTCCATATAAATTTAGGATAAGCTAGTCATCAAGAAAATTAAATATCTTTGTTGTTAAATAAAAAAATTATAAGATATTGCCGATTTTCATTTTTTGACTCTAATTTTTTTATCATTAATTATATTTTTTTAACATTTATAATTTATTCTAATTATATTATGTAATAAATCTAAATAATGTATTAATATATCATTTGGTAAATCAATTTAAGTTCAATCTATTACAAAAATAATCTAATATGGTAGTAGAGGAATTAAATTATGATATATTAGTGACAAATCCTTTGAGTCATGGAGTGAAAGTTAGTTGAGTCTATAAAAACAGTCCAACCAAAGCTCAGAATGTAGAATTCTCAGCTGACTTGATAGAGTTGTCATTCCGTAAGTTTAATGCAATCTTGAGGGTGGATTGGTTAACTCAACATAGGGCAATGGTGGATTGTCAGTATAAGAGAGCGACTTTCAAGAATTTAGGGCAAAATTATGTGATTGTCTTGGGTGAGAATTGACTATACTTGATTAATGTCATTTCTGTTACAAACACATGTAGGCTTATCAAAAAGGGATGTGAAACATTTTTGGCACATATTATAGATACCAAGAAAGGGAATCTAGATCTCAGAGAGATTCCTACAGTATGTGAATATCCAGATATCTTTCCTAAGGACTTGCTACGATTACTGCCTGTTAGGAAGATAGAGTTTGCCATAGATGTTTTGCCAGACATAGCCCTGAATCAATTACTCCCTACAAAATGACACCTACTAAACTAAAGGAATTAAAAGTGCAGTTGTAAGAGTGGTTAGAGAAAGGGTTTATTAGACTCAGTGTCTCACCTTAGAGTGTTCCGGTTCTATTTGTGAAAAAAAGGATGACACTTTTTGTTTGTGCATTGATTATCGTCAGTTGAACAAGATGACAATTAAGAACAAATATCCATTACTGAGAATAAATGAATTGTTTGATCAATTGAAAGGAGCAAGGGTATTTTCTAAAATTGACCCCAAATCAAGTTATCACCAATTGAGAATTAGAGAATCAGACATTTCAAAAACAACATTTAGGACTCGGTATGGTCATTACAAGTTCTTGGTAATGTCTTTTGGC
Source organism: Triadica sebifera (assembly GCA_023653625.1). NCBI lineage: Eukaryota > Viridiplantae > Streptophyta > Magnoliopsida > Malpighiales > Euphorbiaceae > Triadica > Triadica sebifera. Next base: position 23,412,681 of record CM042901.1, read on the forward strand.
CTGACGAATGCCCCAGCAGCATTTATGGATCTATTGAATAGAATCTTTATGCCTTATTTGGACCAGTTCGTGGTGGTGTTCATAGATGATATCCTGATGTACTCTAGAAACAGAGAAGAGCATGATCAATATCTTCGTATTGTCTTCCATACCTTGAGAAAGAATAAATTATATGCGAAGTTGTCAAAATGTGCTTTCTAGTTGGATGAAGTGGCCTTTCTAGGGCATATTGTCTCAGCTAATGGGATCAGAGTTAACTCCAGCTAGGTAGAGGCAATCCTCAACTGGAAACTGCCTTAGGATGCGACAGAGGTGAGAAGTTTTCTTGGTTTGACTGGTTATTATCGGAGATTTGTAAAAGAATTTTCAATGATAGCCTCACCACAAACAAAATTGCTTAAAAAGGATACTAGATTTGAGTGGATAGACCGGTGTCTGACTAGTTTCGATAAGTTGAAGAAAATGTTGACAAAGGCACCAGTGTTGGAACAACCTACTGCGTGAAAAGATTATGGGGTGTATAGTGATGCTTCCCTTAATGATTTGGGTTGCGTACCAATGCATATATATAATATTTTTATAATTTTTATACTTTTATTATACAAATATAATAAAACTTAAATTTATAATTATATGCACTTTAATCCTTTAAAATAAAATTATAAATTTATTAATTAGTTAACAAAATTAATATGACATTTATAATAACAATGAATTTAAATAGTTAAAAATTTTAAATATGTTAAAAATTTTATGATGGTGGTGTACAAAATTGAATCCATAATCTTCATATAAATTTAGGATAAGCTAGTTATCAAGAAAATTAAATATCTTTGTTGTTAAATAAAAAAATTATAAGATATTGCCGATTTTATTTTTTGACTCTAATTTGTTGTCATTAATTATATTTTTTTAACATTTATAATTTATTCTAATTATATTATGTAATAAATCTAAATAATGTATTAATATATCATTTGGTAAACCAATTTAAATTCAATCTATTTCAAAAGTAATCTAATTTATAATAAGAGTATTATAACTATATAATAAATCAATCTAATTTATTATTTATTTTAATTGTGATATGTTTTTTTTATGAAAATATATCATTAAATTAATTTTATGATGAACAGGAAACATTGAGAACAACCAATTGTCACCAACTCTCTACCTCAGTGGGAGAATTTAAAGGATTAGCAAAAAAATGAATTTTAGTAGAATAAAATTTTTAATATATTAAAGGAATATAATATTATAAGAAAATCTTGAAAATTATTATAAAAACTCAAAAAATCTATAAAAAATGTCACATTAGCATCCCTATACTCAGTTTTATATTATATATAAAATTTAGATAGTTGATATATCTATTTTTAATTGATATGTCTATTTTTATTTGATAATTTATTATCATCATAATAATTTTAATTTCAATTTTAGTTCAAGTATAAGATTAAAAAATAAAAATATTATTTAATAAATTTAAAATATAAAATTAAAAAGAGATTTTTAATTTTCATTAAACAAAAAACAAGAGAACATACAACAATAACAAACAACTGAACAAGCCCTTGGTTTTTCTTAATTATTACATTATAGAGAAAAGAATACAGTGAAATAGTTTCAAAATATGCTTATGTACTATACACACTATAAAGAGCGAAAAAGTACATATTTATTAGATTAAATTCCCCCCATTGTAGCAGAGCTTTACATGACCCACAAAAATAAACAATAAGAAAGTCCTCAAATAATTAACACAACTTAAAAATAGAGCTTCCGATTTCAAGAGGAAGGGATGGCTGCTACTGGCACAATGGCGGTTGAAGGCAAAATAATTCAATCGAGGCTGGTGATTATGGCAATATAGTAATGGGAGATTGAAAGATAATTACAATTAATAATTGATAGGAAGCTTTTTATTTTGAGTTTAGAGGGAGATAATAATTAAGAAGTCGGAAATTTATAAATTTTAGTTTTGGAATTATATTAAAAAATTCTTCATATTATATTGTTCTAAAAATTCGGAATAATTTGGTATAATTATTTGATTCTTTTGTTATAGTTTTTTTTTGTTCTTTCAGTATTAAACAATTAAGTACATGTACTTAGATAATTTTATTTATTTTAAGAAAAATTAATTAAACTAATTTTAAACAAATATATAGTTGCAATTATTGAAAAGTGCAGCATTGAGCAAATGCCTTTGCAAATAAAAAAAAAAAAGATAAATGAATAGAAGAGAAAAAAAAAAGGCAGAATCAAATATATGTTGAAGACCTTCAATCAATGACTACAATCTAATACAGTTGGGTACTATATAAAAGATAATAATAACTATAGCACCCTCCAATATAATTAGGATTTAATCCAATTATACAAAAAAAATTACAATGTAAATGATTAAAAATGCAGTAAATTAAAAATTTTGATGCACTATAACCATAACGACTTATTAAACTTAAAATATTAGATAAAATAAAGTGATTTTATAATATTATAGAAACCAAATACAATGATATATGGGCAGATACTAATCCAAAAGTTTATAAATGAATAGTTACAAAATTATATATTTTTTAAATATAAAACATGTACATTTATAACAACTCAATCCCAAAAATACGATCAAAATAAAAAAAAATACAAGGTGAATACCCTTCAAGTATATTCTCGATTCTGAACTTGGACATCCTCATCTGTTAATCAACACCTAAGCTCTAAACCTGCATATGATAAATATTTATATGCTAAGCAACCCAATACTTAGTGGTACATAACAATATGCAAAACATACAAGTATACATATATAACATGCATGATATACTTACAATCATACCAATATGGATTATCTCGTTTGTCCGCATATACAATTTTCAATTTTACCAATGATGTCATGTTCTAACATACTTATACATATTACCACACAATTGAACATTACATAACAAGAGATCAAATATATTTCATACAAGTAAGTACCACATTTAAATTTATAGAGTCATTTGTTTTGTTTGAATTACACTTAACTAGATGAAATTGGATTTGGGAATAGAATCCATGACTCTTACCCAAGCCCTTCAAGAAACCTGCCTAAGTCTTTCTAAACACTTATATGAGATAGAATAAGTCTTGAGGATATTTGCCTAAGATAAAAGAAGTATGCACATATCAAACCAAGGGAAGCTCACTTGAGCTTAAAGCCCTTGTCCTTCAAAGAAGATCCATATGACCAATTTAGGTCATCCAATATCGGTCTCTTCTCAATGACATGTTATCGATCCTATGTAACACCCCCTTACCCCAACCTCAAGTGTCTAGATAAGGAAGTGTTACACCGACTTCTTTAAATCATTATTCTAATAAAAACTAAAAAACCATACATTTTTTTTACTCAAAGCTCAAAGATATACAAGAGATAATGTATATTTTATTTACATAAAATAATATTTCAAAACTTCTAGTTAATTACAAAACCATAGAAGATAATTTATACATCAAAAATAAAGAAATATAAATACAAAATACAAAAATGTTGTGACCCATAATTTTCATTGTTGATTGTTTTACTGGATTAGGCCACAACTAGGTTTATCTACAATTTTTAGTTACCTTTCTAAATTTGTGTGAAACGAAACTTTCGTGCTAAGTTCTATGCTTAGTGGTGCATAAAGATAAAGGTAATATACTATATCATATTGTTCATAACTTATAAAAATTCATGCAATATACTTTATCATGCTTTTATGGTGAACATTTTTCATACAATTTATTATCTCATTGTTCACTAGCATATATATATATATATATATATATATATATATATATATATATATATATATATATATCAACTCGAATATTTTTTTATAGTCATTTTTCTTTATCATGAACTCCTTAATTTCATTAACTCATTTATACCCATAACACCTAGGAACCACTAATAAGGATAATGGGGTTACCATCCAGGCATTTATGAGTATCACCCAGACATTTATGGTGTAAACATACAAATGTTATCACCGACATTTACACACACACACACACACACACACACATATATATATATATATATATCATCACCAGTATTAATAATAATATCATTACTGACTTTAATTATTAGTGTTATGACCGGCTTTATTAATCGTGACATCATAGATATTAATAATTCCCTAATTGGTATGCCAAACTATCCAAAATTTTAGTTTTAAGTTAGATGTTATAGGGATTAATTAATGTCATTAAAATTCATAACTATAAGAAAATAAAAGTATATATTCATTTATCATTTATTATTTCAATCATAAAATATTCAACTATGATTTTATTTGCACATCATTTTTATGAGTCTAATAACTCATTTTATTTCTCATATACCTCATTTAGGTAAATTTTACATTATAACAATTAACTTAATATAACTTAAATATTTAAATTTAATTTTTTTCAATCTACCCTGTTTCAGGTAGAATTCGTATTATATTTTTTTATCTCAAATTTGGTCCTGTTACAGTCTGAATTAAATTATAGTTTTCTTATGAATTTTAGATTTGAATCTTAGTTTAATATGCAACTTAAATTACTAAATTTGGAGTTATGTAGAAAAATATATGATTAATTGAACATTGACTGGTCACTAACAATTTGGCCCAGAATTTTCTGAACAGATTCTAGGTCCAAAATATATGTATTTTTCTAGGCAAATATGTATTTTTCTAGGCAAATGCATATATATTTAGATTTTATGGTACGAATAAAAGTTAAAGCCCTATGTCTTATATTTCAAACCCAACCAAGAACACATTAATCCGAATTATATAGCTTAAGTTATAGCAATATATATTCCAGCATGACACTCACACAATCACCTAATTTAATTTTTACCAAATATACTTTTAAATCTGCAAACATGTATACCCAGAATTTTATCACAAAATAATATTAATTTAAATGTCAAATGCTCAAATCATGCAACTTAAAAATAAAACATAGGTTATTGCCTTAATTTATGTACAAACCTCTTCTTAATCTCCTTTACTTTATCTAGGTAGTTTTCTCTTTTTCTTTGTTTCCTTGAGCTCCTCAGAACCTTACGTTATCAAAACTCTTATGAAACCCTAAACTCTCTACATAATCAAGCTCTAAATGAGCTTAAAACCATATTTTCTTTTGATGAAAGTTGAAGAGAAGAAGGAAAGCTTCTCACCTATACTCTTTCTTGTACTTGATCACAACTATGGAGATTTCTCTCTCCTCAAAACTTGCTTATTTTTCTTTCTTCTTGCTCTCCTTAACTTCCTTAGGTCTTGTTGTGCATGAAAATCAATTTTCCTTGTCTTTCTCTTCTTTTTCTCTTCCTTTCTCTCTAGCATGAGCTCTTAGCTATGGAGAATGGTGAGGGTGGCATGGAGCTATTCTTGAGCAGAAAAGAAAGAAGAAAAGAAATAAGGAGAAGAAGAAAAGAAGAGCCAATCCATCTCTGTTAACGAATGCTCCTACTCCTATCGGTTCTATATCCAATTCCTACTGCTAAGGTGGATTATAGAGCTAAGGGCGGATCGAAGGTTTGTCCATTGAGATTGGACATGGACGAGCCTTAACTGGGCCAGCAGTTGTTTTCTGGTCTTGCTTTTTGGTTGGGTCATAGGTGATTTATTTGTCTTTAATCATTGAGGGAATTAGGTTAGGGTCAATCGGTGGCCAAAAGCCCAAGCTTACTACCTAATTCCGAGTTTCAACCGGTGCCCATTTTCCAAGCTCTTGCTTTTAGGGCAGATAGATGGTCGGCTTAGTTCGAAAGATGAAGAGAAACAAAAGTCCTCATGTGGGACCCACTAATTTTGACCATATACTTTGATACTTAGCTTAATTATCATATTAATCTTATTAAGCATGGATTAGCAGGCCAACATGCATATTTGATGTCCAATTTAATATTTTAAATAGCAAATATATTATTAAATCCTCAAATTTTTGATAAATTACAAATTGACTCCAAAACTTATTAAATTTTGCAATTTAGTCATTTACCGTAAATCAACTTCTTTAAGCTTTATAAACACTTTATTAGGCATATATCATAATTATTAATTATTATCTTGATTAATTTTGATCAAATTCCGAATTTAGACTTTGGTCGATTCATTATGTCAATTTAGTGGCATGCACATTTTGGGGCCTAGATTAGTAGATATGACATTCTCTCCCCCTCAAAATAAATTTAGTCCTCGAAATCTACCTATTCATTATGTACTGAACAATGTGGATATTTTCTCTTCATCATTTCCTCACTTTTCCATGTGGCTTCTTCAACTACATGATTCCGCCACAAGACTTTAACTAGAGGAACTCTCTTATTCTGGAGAACTTTCTCTTCACGTGCTAAAATATTCACTGATTCCTCTTCATAAGACATGTTTATATGCACTTCTATCTCTTTAGTTGGTATAATATGAGTTGGGTCCAAACGATATATCCTTAGCATCGAGATATGGAAAACATTGTGAATTCCATCCAACTCTAGTGGAGGGGCTAATTGGTATGCCACTAGTCCAATTCTTTCTAGAATCTCATAAAGACCAATAAACCTTGGACTCAACTTCCATTTTTTTCCATATCTTAATACCTTCTTCCAAGGTGAAACTTTAAGAAAAACTTTATCACCTATAGTATATTCTATGTCTCGCCTCTTTAGGTCAGTATATGATTTGTGTTGATCTTGTGCCACTTTCAATCTTTCTTTGATCACTCTAACTTTCTCTTTAGTCTGTTGAACTATCTCTGGTCTGACCAACTTCTTATCGTTCAACTGGTCCAACAAACTGGGGTCCTGCACTTTCTTTTGTACAAAGCCTCATAAAGAACCATGCTAATGCTTGTCTGATTACTATTATTGTAGGCAAATTCCATAAGAGATAAATATTGATCCCAACTTCTCTCAAAATCGTGTACAGAGATTCTCATAATGTCTTTAATAACTGAATGACTCACTTTGATTGTCCATTTGTCTGTGGATGAAAGGTCGTGTTGAAACTAAGTCGAGTTTCCAAAGCCTGTTGTAAGCTCTTCTAGAACTGCAATGTAAATTTGGGATCTCTATTAGATATAATAGATATAGGCACTCCGTGAAGTCTCACTATCTCATTCACATAAATCTTGGTCAGCTTGTTCAAATGATAGTCCATCTGAACTGGTAGAAAATGTGCTGACTTTGTTAGTCGATCCACTATCACCCACTCTGCGTAATGCTTCCTCTGAGTTATCAGTAAACTGAACACAAAATCCATCGTGACTCTTTCCCATTTCCATTCTAGTAGGGAAATTGATTATAGTAATCCTATGGATAATTGATGTTTAGCTTTCACTTGTTGACAGTTTAGACACTTAGGAACATACTCAGTGATATTCTTCTTCATCCCCGACCACCAATACTGTGCTTTCAAATCTTGGTACATTTTGTTTCCACCTGGATGCATAGTATAAAATGTTTCATGAGCTTCCTTTAAAATCTCTGACTTCAACTCTTCTATACTCGATACACAAATTTGGTTCTTGAAATACACGGTACCATCATTTGTTAAACAAAATTTTGACTTTTTTCCATTTTTCACAGCTTCCACTATATTTACTAGCTTTTCATCTTGCCTCTGAACCACTTTAGTCCTCTGCATTAAAATAGAATCCACTTGCAACTGTTGGGATGTGGGTCAACTTTGGACTATTCTTTCTTGTATCAATCACATACGTTAGGTAAGCCTCACATCCCCTATTGATGAGTTTCTGAGCTTTAAGCACCAATATCACATTATCTAGATATTTTCTATTCTCACCCATCACCACTATCTCTTCCTTTAAATCTCGAACTCTAATCCTTATATGCCTTCTTCCACAATCTACTATCACTCTATGACGAGCTAGCCAATCCATTCCTAAGATCATATCGAACTCATGGAATGGTAGCTCTATCAGATCAGTTGGGAATGACAACCGCGAAAAACTTTACTTACCCACACACCATGCCCTAGTGGGTTAGTCATAAGAATCTCATATTCTAGACCCTCTCGACCCGGTGGTGGTGTACATATGTATGAATGCATTGACCCCAGATCTATCAATGCATGTATATAAGAGCCAAAAAGAAGGAATTTACCCACTACGACGTCAGGTGCATCCTACTCCTCCCGACCTCGCATGGCATAAGCTCTTGCTAGAGTAACTCTACTTCCTTTTGGCCTCTCCACTGTGTTTGGCCTAAACTAGCTTGGCCCTGCTCGGCCTCCTCTGCCTTGCCCTCTGCCTCGATCTCTACCTTGTCCCATAGTCTGCATTAGTATTGACTCAACACTCATTGAACCTTTGCCAAACTATAGCAATGGACAATCTCCTCTCAAATGGTCATTGGAGTCGCATCTCAAGCACACTCCTGTCATCCACCAACACTTTCCTGAGTGAGGACGACCATAATACTAACAGACTGGTAGAGAGGTAGATCTGTTGAATACATATGTCGTTACACTAGCTTCTGGTGAAATAGATCTTGCGGGTTGTCCCTGCCTATAAGAAGGAGGTCTATTGGATCCCCCAACTTGAAATTGACCACTAAAAGATATGGCCCTCTTGCCACTTGACTATCCCCCACTTGGTTGTGGTGCAGGTTTATTAACCCCACTAACCTGCACTAGCTGTTGTGTCGCCAAGACTCTTTCAACTGTTCTAGCATATGCTAGTAAACTGGGGAGGCTCACCAAATGTAGAGTTGAGACCTGTAGCTTGATCAAATCCCTCAACCCATCTTCAAAACACCGATATTTATCAACTTCTTTGTATACAATGCCCTCAGCATACTTGCATAAATGTGTGAATTCCCTCTCATATTCTATTACTGACATGTTTCCTTGTTTCAGCATCAGAAACTCTCTCTTCTATCATCTATATAAATACGAGGAGTATACTATTCCTTAAACTTCTCTAGAAAGAACTCCCATGTCATAGGGTCAGGTGCTTCCGAGCTTTGTGACTCTGATCACTGCCAATCATAAGCATGCTCCTGTAGCAAAGATACTGCATACTCATATTTCTACTGATCTATGCAATGCAGTTGATCAAAAACTCTGTCATGGAAGGATCATCTTCCCGTTTACCATAGAAATCGTGTGCCTTTAACTTCCTCAGTCTCTCAAACTGTAACCCAGATGAAGCTGGATGTGATGCTCTTTGTAGTAGATCTATCATGTTTCTTAAAAGATCTTTTTGTCCTGAACCAGCAACAGATTGTTCACGTGATGAGCTAGCATTAGATGTCAATGCAGCAGCTCAACGATGGCTTGGTCGCGATGAAGCCCTTGTCTCTGTAGGCTCATTACTTTCAACCTCTTTAGTCATTATCTGTCATGATTCACAAGCCATAACCTACCTATATCATAAGGCAATGACCCTAATCAATAAGCAGCAACTTATACATATCCAAATGTCGGTACTCACATGTGATAAATATTTTTGAAAAGTGTTTTTTTTAAATCTCAAAACCGCCCAAACCGGGCTCTGATACTAAAAATTGTAACACCCCTTCACCCCAGCCTCAAGTGCTTGGATAAGGAAGTGCTACACCAACTTTTTCAAATAATTATTCTAATAAATGCTAAAAAGTCATACATTTTTTTTACTCAAAGCTTAAAGATATACAAGAGATAATATATATTTTATTTACATAAAATAATATTTACAAACCTTATAGTTAATTAAAAAACCATAGAAGATAATTTATACATCCAAAATAAAGAAATATAAATACAAAATACAAAAATGTTGTGACCCACGGTTTTCACTATTGACTGCTTTATTGGATTAGGTCACACATAGTTTTATCTACAATTTTCAGCTACCTTTATAAATTTGTGTGGAAGGAAACTCTCACTCTAAGCTCTAAGTTTAGTGGTGCATTAAGATAAATGTAATATACTATATCATGTTATTCATAACATATAAAAATTCATGCAATATGTTTTATCATGCTTTTATGGTGAACATTTTTCATACAATTTATTATCTCATTGTTCTTTAGCATATATATATATATATATATATATATATATATATACCAACTCAAATATTTTGTTTATATTCATTTTTCTTTATCATGAACTCTTTTAATTTCATTAACTCATTTATGTCCATAACACCTATGAACCACTAACAAGGATAACAAGGTCGTCATTCAGGCATTTATGGTATGTGCATACAAGTATCATCACCGAAATTTATATATATATATATATATATATATATAGGTGTCATCACCGGCATTAATAATAATGTCATTATTAACTTTAATTATATTGTTATCACCGGCTTCATTAATCGTGTCATTATAGGTATTAATAATCCCCCTGATTAGCATGTCAAACTATCCAAAGTTCTAGTTCAAAGCTAAGTGTTCTAGGGATCAATTAATGTCATTAAAATTCATAACTATAAGAAAATAAAAGTATGTATTCATTTATCTTTTATTATTTCAATCATAAAATATTCAACTATGATTTTGTTTGCACATCATTTCTATGAGTTTAATAACTCATTTGATTTCTCATATACCTTTTTGGGTAAAATTTACATTATAACAATTAACCTAATATAACTTAAATATTTAAATTTCATTTTTTTTCATATATGCCCTGTTTCAGGTAGAATTCGTGTTCTATTTTTTATCTCAATTTTGGTCCTATTAAAGTCTGAATTAAATTATAGAGTCTTCTTATGCATTTTATATCCGAATCTTAGGTTTAATATGCAACTTGAATCACTAAATTTGGAGTTCTGTAGAAAAAGATATGATTAATTGAATACTGATTGGTCACTAACAATTTTGCCCATAATTTTTTTGACAAATTCTAGATCTAAAATATATGTATTTTTCTAAGTAAATACATATATATATTTAAATTTTATGGTCTAAATGAAAGTTAAAGCCCTATGTTTTATCTTTTAAACTCAATTAAGAACACATTAATCCGAATTATATACCTCAAGTTATAGCAAATATGTGTTTACTGCTGCATAAATTCCAGCATTATACACACGCAATCACCTAATTTAATTTTTACCAAATATACTCCTAAATCTAGCAAACATACATACCTAGAATTTTATCATAAAATAATGTTAATTTACATGTGAAATGATCAAATCATGCAACTTGAAAATAAAACATAGGCTATTGCTTTAATTTATGCACAAACCTCTTCTTAATCTCCTTCACTTTCTCTAGGTAACTTTATCTTTTTCTTTGTTTCCTTAAGCTCTTTCTTTGTCAATTTGAGCTCCTAAAACACACAAAATCATCATCAAAACCTTACCTTATCAAAACTCTTATGAAACCCTAAACTCTCTCTACATGATCAAGCTCTAAATTAGCTCAAAACCATATTTTTCTTTGATGAAAGTTAAAGAGGAGAATGAGAGCTTCTTACCTATACTTTTTCTTTTACTTGATCACAACTATGGAGATTTCTCTCTCCTCAAAACATGCTTATTTTTCTTCCTTCTTGCTCTCCTTAACTTCCTTAGGTCTTGTTATGCATGAAAATCAATTTTTCTTGTCTTTCTCTCCCTTTTCTCTTCCTTTCTCTCTCTGGCATAAACTCTTGGCTATGGAGGATGGTGAGGGTGGCATGGAGTTGTTCTGAGCAGAAAAGAAAGAAGAAAAGAAATAAGGAGAAGAAGAAAAAGAAGAAAGAAGAAGAGAAACAAAAGTCCTCATGTGGGGCCCACTAATTTTGACCATATACTTTGATACTTAGCTTAATTATCATATTAATCTTATTAATCATGAAGTGTCCAGACAACATGCATATTTGATGTCCAATTTAATATTTTAAATAGCAAATATCTTATTAAATACTCAAAATTTTGGTAAATTAAAAATTGACCCCAAAACTTAATAAATTTTGCAATTTAGTCCTTTACCATAAAACAACTTATTTAAGCTTTATAAACACTTTATTAGGCATATATCATAATTATTAATCATTATCTTGATTAATTTCGATCAAAATCCGAATTTAGACTCTGGTCAGTTCAACATGTCAGTTTAGTGACATGCACGACTTGGGGCCTAAATTAGCAGATATGATATCATAGCTCTAATCCTAGTTACAGTATTGGACATAATATCAAGACTTACCATAATTCCATAAACATACCACATTTCTTTTTTTATACCATATAATTGTCAGAACAACGGAAGCATATCACCTCAAACTGAATCAACCTTTATTCATGCATCAAAATATAAAAATTTCCAAATTCAATAGCTTTATGCTCATGAACTATCTTTTCACAGCCATGAAGTCACCTTTCACAGGTAGTTTACCAGTAAATCAAACTGTGATTCTTATGTGAATCATCTACAAGTTTCATTGCCATGATCAACCCTTCACGGTCATGAACTTGGTTGTGAGCCCAATTGTGAAACTGCCCTTGAACAGATATGTTTCACCCAAAAATAATATTTCATGATATTCACACCTATGAACTATCAATTAATGTCCATGAATCTGAAATTTTTTTCAAAAAACGGAACAAAACAGAGTATTCAACTTTCACATGCAAATATTCTCTACGATTGACCAATATCAATCATTCTACCAACATTTTCGTATATATTTCCATCATATAGCATGCCTTAAACCATTTATAACATAATAAATGGGAAAATTATCACATTTCATACCATAAATTAACCACAACTTCATTATATCAAATAAAATCCCACAATTGCATTAATATCCCCAACAACCCATAGTCATGCAATTTAACCATACTTATTATCACTTAGAAGGCATTTATGGCATATAAAAATACACAAGTGCATTAAAAGAACTTTGAATATTATTATATACATAGCTTACACAAAAATAAAACCAAAATAAAAAACTTTAAGTTGTTGAAGGTTTTTCTTTCCCTTGAGATGGACCTTCCAACTCATAGCATGAAAAATAATTATCTTAGCCTCTTAGAACAAAAAATAAACTCACAAACACACCCTAAACTGAGTTTCTCCCTTTCAAGACTCAAGAACACTCTCTCACTCTTAGATATCAAGCTTTCACCATGAAAATCCTTGCAAGAATGGAAGAAAGAAAGTTAGGGAGGTGAAGAAGATAAAGGTGGCAGGTTAGCTTAGCTTTTTGAGAATGGGAAAATAGATATAGAAGTATGGTTGAAGGAGAAAAAATATGTCTGGCTCACTTGCTCCTGATTGACTTGGATTCATGGCCATGAGTCACCATTCACATTCCTGAATACCTTCATTCACAATCGCGAATCAAAAATAATGACATTCACGATCGTGACAAATTATCACAGTTATGAATCAAAAACCATGAAATTCACAGTTATGACAACATTTTTCACGGGCGTGAATTCACTAACTTTACTATACTTAACTTTTATTCTAAGATTTACCCATCTCCTAACTTTCTCTAACTATCAACATAACTTATATGCCCTATTTTATAGGTAATATAATAAATCCATAAAATGGTACAATTTTTTCAATTGAAATATGGACACCATAGTTAATCTATAATTGCAGCAAAATCCTAATGTGCTAACCTAAGATACAAGAAAATAGAGTATAGGCATATTTATAGAAGATAATAAATGTCATATCCACAAATTTAGGCCCCTAGTCGCACGATTTCTTAAACCGACTTGACGGTTCGACTGAAGTCTAAATTTGAATTTTTATTGAAAAATAATTAAAATAATGACGAATAATTATGAAAAATACTTAATAAAGTGTTTAAAATATTTAAATATGTTAAAATACGGTAAGAGACCAAATTGTAAATTTTAAAAAGTTTAGGGGTCAAATTACAATTTACCAAAAATTGAAGGATTAATTGGTATAACTATCAACTAAATACATGAATTGAGACATTTTATGCGTGTGGAGGCTAGCCACACCAAGTGGCATGCAAAAATTAGCCAAGTGATGTGCATTAAGTGATCAATTAATGAAAACTTCTAGATTATGGCTTAGGTGTCCCATAATTATGTAGTTTGTCTTTATTCTCTTAATTGCTCTTCTTCCTTCTTTATCCCTTTCATTGAAAATTTCAGCCTTTCTAAACCAGCCCACATTTTCTCAAGTTCCTTCATAGCCAAAGCTTAGTTCTAGTGAAAGAAAGTGTGAAAAAGAGAGAGAGAGAGAGAGACATGGGAAATTCCATTTTCATGTTTAAGAAAGCTTGAGAAAGCAAAGAGAGAGGGAGAGAGAGAGATTGGGTTTATGAAGTTTTAATGATCTTTTTATGAATTTTAGAAACTCAAATTGACAAAGATCTAGCTCAAAGAAGCAAAGGAAAAGAGAAAGAAAAGTAAAGAGAAAGAAAAGAAAAGTGAGGTTTATACATAACTTAAGGCAATAGCCTATGTGTTGTTTTCAATTGTATGATTTGAGCATTTGACATGTTAATAATTGTAAATTAATGATATCTTGTTATGAAAATTTTGGGATGCATATTTTCTAGACTTAGGATTAAACCAATTAAATAGTGAAGAAGGAAGCAAAACAATTAAGAAAAAAAGTTAGAAAAAAACACAATAAATTGAAAATATAGAGTTAAAACTGGAAAAAATAAAGAACATGCTTAAAAAAAATAAAACAAAGGAAATCAATGAAACAACACATTAATTATGTTTTTAAATAAGGTATTAACGAATATGCAAAGTCAAATTGCAATAATTAGATTTCAAATTAACAAAAAAGGCCAATAATCTAATTAAACTAACTAACTAACAAAAATTTAGAATAGAAGCACAATTTTAAATAGTAAATTAAATATGCAAACTCATTTGGATTTAAATTAAATATGCAAATCCATTTGGATCGGAACCAAAGCATCAATATAAATTAAAAACAAAAGAAAAATCAATAGTAAGTTATTAATTTTGGAAAACTAAATAGTTAAACTTGAAATTTGGAAATTTTGTTAAATTTTTTATACCCTTTAGAGGACAATGATAAAAATACAACAACATCACAGAAATATATAAACATCATGCAGAATTTTAAGAAAACTAGAGAAATGTCTAAAAAACATTTCAAACAAATGAAAGGAAAAAAAAAGGGAAAATATTAAGAGCAAAAAAGAAAAAAAAACTTATTCTTATAATAGGTAAAAAGCAAGAAGTAAAAATAGAAAGCTAATACTAATGAGATGAGCATGACAGTTTTCTATCAAAATATGAAAGAGTTGAAAAAGAATACCATATAACATTCCAAGTTGAGAAAAATGAGCAATGCATCATGAGAAGAACTTATGCAACCTATAAATTTCACAACATACAAAAAGAAATTAACTCAAGAAAAATATTAATTATTATCCTTCATTAAAAAATATAAGAAACCAGAATTTATATAAACCTGGAGTTTATATCAATGGCAAAAAAATTGACAAGTCCCGTTGAAACTTCAAAGTATGTGTTTGTTGTTTATTGGGTTTTAAACTGGTAGAAGAATAATAATTGTAGCAAATAAGTATTAAAGTAAGAAGATGCAGAAATTAAATTAAAAAGAGAAAAAAAATAATATATTTTTTCTGCGATTGGATTCCCATTATATTATAATTGAAAATCAAGATTGCAACAAGAACTAAAATCAACATGCCACTGAACCATTTTCTCATCTAGAACAAAGATAAAACTATCTTAAAAATTTTCATTCTCAAATAAGCCCAACAATTAGATTCTAATTAACCATAAAACCTACGAACAAAACACTACAATCCAATAACAAAACATACAAATTCAAAATGAAGTTATACCTAAAAATCCCAAAAAGCTCATATAAAAATAAAACATACAAATCTACAAAAAAATTCAATGTCAAACCCAAAAATCACCAACAACACAAAGAATGAAATTTTAAAATAAATTAAAAAGAAAAATCAAAATATACCTATGAGCATGACTAAAATTTCTCATCGATCGATGGAGAAAAAATGATCGAAAAAGCGCATGTATAAAAAAATTAAAAAAAAATCAAATCAACATGAGATCAGAAACTGGAAAGGCAAAAAGAAAAAAAAACAAACCTGAGATTTATGTAACAAACTTATAGGAGTAATTGTCGGGAGGGGAGAGGAAAGCGTGAGAGGAAGAAAGGAAAAACAAAAACTCAGAAATTTATGTAAAAGAAGAGATCCAGATATGATAAACTCAAAAAGAATATATATATATATATATATATATATATATATATAAACTCATTCCACTTAAACTTTTTAAATAAACAATCAAATTATCATTATGCCATCTACTTTTACCAAAAACTCCCGTATTTATTACTATTGTTGTCCCTGAAAAATCCACTCCTAAAAAGCACTGTATATGTCCTAACCTAATCTAATTTTCATTTCTTCTTTCCACATTTGTATCGCTCTAGCTGCCTCCCTCATTTTCTTTTCCTCTCTCTCAATTCTTGTCGTTCTTCCCTTTGATCTCTTAATTTTCTTGCTCGCTTACTCATTTTCAATACTACTATCCTTTTCCTTATTATTTTCTTCACTTGCTTATCCGATCTTTTTCTCCTTAACAGTTCTTGATCTTGAGTTGTATTCAAGTAAAATGAGGTTAGGTTAGTATTTTTTTTGTTGTTGGTCATATGTAAATTTCTTGAAGAGTTTTATTGCTAAACTGGATGCAAGAGAATTTATAGTGGAGAAATTGAAGCTTGATGACAGTGATAGGATCTAGCTTCCCATGGAGGTTTTAGCAGTTTTTTTCCAACAAGAGTTCTGTGGGGCCCTTAGTTAATTTGTATTTTGAGATTCTAAGCATCTTTGTTTCCATTAGGAATCAATTGCAAAATAGTTGTTTTTAAGCCTTTTTCTTTGTAAATTTCATATGGCTTACTAATAATTTCTTCTTCAATTTTGTTGGAAGTCCATCGGTAAGGAGTGTTACATGCTTTTAAGCTTGACCAGATACTGATGACCCAAAATTGCCAGCTACTCATACAGACTTGGATCTCAAAGTACGATCTATCTCTTTCTCATCTCTTTTGATTCATTTGTCCTATCCTTCTTTTTTTCTATTAACTCTTGATGCTTAGCTCTTTAACTCTTTTTTGTTATATACACAGTCGAGTCAATTAATCTTTATTATAGTTTTTCTATTTCTTTATCGTATTTGTGCATTGATCTCTGTCAATTTAGTGATATGTGATTCAAAATGTATACACCATAGTATGTGTTTATGTTTTTACAATTTTGTGTTGATTAGGGTTTTGATTTTAGATGCAGAGATTATACATTTGTTGATTCTAGCAACCTTGAGCATTGTGCTATGTACTTGAACCTTTGATATTTCTTGGAGAGCATTTAAGTTTTAATTTATTTTTGCCTATTGTCCAATCAGGTGTTAATTTAGGTTAATTTAATACTGTTAGTATAAATAGAAGGTAATGCTGGATTGGAGTTGTTGTATTGCATTTGGTTTTATATTTTAAGAGAATTGTTAATTTAGGTTAATTTAATACTGTTAATATAAATAGAAGTAGAATTTTTAATTTTGGTGAATTTTATACTGTTAGTATAAATTGAAGATAATGTTGGATTTGAATTGTTGTATTGCATTTGGTTTTATATTTTAAGGGAATTGTTGTAGTTTAGAATTGTTTTAGACTTCCTCATGGAGCTATGAACTTTTAAAGAAACTTAAAAATGAATGTTAAATTTTTTTATGCTACCATTTAATTGAAAGTCTAGAGTTGAAACTCTAATCAGGTTTCTTAAATTCATCAGGGAAAGTTATTTAATGGATTATTATTTAGTTGATTATAAATAATAGTGTTTCCCTGAAATTTTTTGGCGATGTGCTTCAAGTTAGAAAAGCTGATATGCTTGAGGTTGTAATTCCTTTTGATCTATTGCCTTCATACACAACTTAATGAAATGTATTAATTGTACATAGCATATGGCTTTTGGTTGATAACTCCTTTTAATATGTGGTTTGACTTTCTCTATATTTTGGTTAACCATTCAATTAAGTATGTCATATAGTTAGTTTATTGATGGTTATGATTGGTTGTTTAGAGTTATTCACTTAAATGAGTTACCTCGACTATGGATTTTAATTTGTTCTTTGGCTTTTGGCTTCTTCTATATTTTGCTTAACCATTGAATAATCTATTATGTATTACTATACGTTAAAACTCATCTATTTTGACACTGTTCAGTGAACAATAATATCGCAAACCCCTAAATGCCTTTAGCTCACTTAACAAAACGGTGTCGTATGCCCCTTGATTTATGCCTTTGAAAAAAATGCCCTAAACCTTTGAAATAGAAAGGCAAAAAGCCCTCGTTACATATATATAAAACCCATAACAATTTGTCACTATTCTATGAATAGTATTCTCAAATTGACTTGAGCATCCTTGTTAATGTGTCTATTAACCTTAAAACACTCAACAAAATGATGATGTCTTAACAAAGCCCATTTGCCCCTTTTCAAACAATGTTGTTTCATCCACATATAAAGAGAAAGAATCCTAGCTCTTTAGCTGTCTCTTCCCTTTTCTTCCCCACTTCTCTGCTTCTCTCTCCATTTCATGAAGTTTTGCTGCTCTCTCCACTTATCTTCTGCTATTCATCGGCCTCTACTGCTCTCTTCCTCTTTTCCTCGTCGTTCTTTTCCTTTTCTCCCAATGTTTTTTAGTTTCCCTCTTCCTCCATTATTATATTTTTGTTCTTTTTGAAAAAAAACTATTAGATCTGTGTTTATTAATTAGTTTTCTCTTTTCTTTGTATTAACTAGGAAAAACAAGATGGAAACTCTTGTGGGAAGTAGACCTGCGCCCATATTCATTGACTTTTGTATTGAAGTAGTTGAAGTAATTAAGCACTGTATTGATCAATAATTTTTAGTTTCAATTTTGCATTTTTAACTAAATGGTTTGTCAATTCCTTTTTCATATTTTAAACAGTTTGTTGAATACACTTTCTATTCTTCCAAGTAGAAAATGTGTCTTTATATCATTCAAGACATTAGTGGAATTATAAGACCAAGAAGGTGAATGGAACTGGTTTGACTTTTTTGTTTGATGTTTTTAATTTTAGTTCAGCTTTCAAATAATTGGTAGAGTCATTTTTATCTTTATCATTTTTTTCCCTAAAAATATAATGTTGTTGTAGAATCACATTACTTTTGGGTCCTTCAAATTCTGGAAATATAGTTGTTCTGTTTGCTTTGGCTGTAAAACTTGAACCTTTAGTGAAGGTAATTGTTGTGTATTTGCAATTTTTTTTAATGAGATGTTGAATCTTCTTTTTATTATTGTTCCACTCATTGGCATGTTCCTCTAATTTGAAAGAAATTAATTTCTTTCATAGTATTTCTGGTAGTGTGACTTGTAATGGTCACGAGATGAATTGATTTGTACCCTGCAAAATAGCTGCCTATTTTTGCAAAAATGATACTCATTTAGGATAAATGGTTGTGAGGGAAACTTTTGGATTTTCTGCTAAATGCCAAGGGAATGGACACTGATATGATTAGCTTAATATCTATTTGTTAATATGAACTCCATTATATATGTATTATAAAGAACTATATATTGTCCAAAAATGGTTTTTCATCAATTTTTTGTTGTTTTTTAAATTGTTAGAGATGTTAACGAAATTATTGATAAGGGATAATTAAGCAAACATTAAACTTGATCTTGATGTTGATGTCTTTGTATTCTCACAAGGCTACTCTTAAACATATTTAAGACATTGTTATCAATGATGCAAATTGTTTTCTTAAAATATCTTTTTTTTTGTGAAAAAAATAAACATGATGCAATTGTTATTTGTTCAACATTATTTAATTAGTTTTAATTCATCTTCTTTCAATGTTTGATATTCACATTACTTGACAAAACTGTACGCTTCTCATTTAAATTAGTTTTTTAGTTTTTCTCTTCTACTATTATTTGTTTATGCTTTTTTAATGAATTATATCATATGCTTTTTGCATACAAAATCTTGCTAATATTCAGTTTACGAGAGATATCCCTTATGCATTTGTTTATGCTTTTTCAATGAATTATATCATATACTTTTTGCATGCAAATCTTGCTAATATTCAATTTACTAAGATATCCCTTATGCATTTCTCATATGTCTAAGCTTAATATCTATTGCCCATTATCCAAATTTCAAAAAAATAATGCCTTTTCATTTTTCCATCCTAAAAATTTTGGTCATATGCAACTTAAAAATGAATTGAATGATATGCTTTAACTATTTTCTTCCCTCTCCATTGACATTTATTGAAATTGTGCGTGTTTGCACAAAGTTGCCAATTTTTTTAACTTTCTATTATCAAAATGCATAAAATTAGATGGACATCTTACAAATTACATAGTATAGTACCATATACCGAGATGCCAATGACTGATAGTTGCTTTATCACCCACTATATCACTTAGATCAATAATTAAAAGCTGGAAAAAATTAAGATATGATAATGTTTTATGTTCATAGTCTTGCATGCATTTGCCATCATGTTAGTGAATATGTATTATTTAATCTATTTATATATTCTATAATTGTGTTGTTCTCTTAGCTTAATCATTTATAATGTCTTCGCTAGAGTCATGTTTTTATTTTATTCATTTCTCGAAACATCAGAATTGGATTTTTTGCTTTGCCCAGTTTTTACACATAATTTTTACATTGTTAAATCTTATTGCTGGAATGAAGTTTATACAACATTGATAGACTCTAGCTAGAATCATGTTATTATCTGTAATCTCTCTTAAACAAGTTACCTTTATCTGTCCTCACCCTCATTAGAGATTTCTGTTGCTAGAGGTAATTTTTTTTATATCTTTTGCAAATTATCGATTCTATAACAATATGAGATAGTTTAATTGTCTTTTTTTAAAAAAAAAAACTACTGCAATTTACTTTTGTTATTTTTTAAAAGTAAAAAACTTGTTGCATTGTATGCAAATTTTGTTTTTTTCAAGTATAATATAGTATGTGAATGGACGATGATGATTATATAATTATTTTTTATTAATAAATATATACCTATTAAGAGAAATGGGTACAAATTCTTTTATTTTCACGTCCTATATGTCACTTTCTTATTATTGCAAAATAAAAGAGAGTATATTGTATACTTTGCTTTAGATTTAAAAAAAACAATACAAATGTAAAATGAGTGTGTAGTGGCAGTTGTATATGATATGGTAAAACATTAACATATACAGAGTATGTGCAGTATGCACATGCCATGTTTAGAAGTTTATTTACTATGCATTGAAGTTGAATGTATTAAAATCAAACAAAGGAATAAAACCATTTAGAATTGCTTGAAGGCATCAAATTGAATGACGACTTAAAAATATCTAGATTTGAAATGCAGGATTTATTTTTGTTTAAAATTGAATTGTTTTTTTTACTTTAATTTGATATATATATATATCTCAAGTTGTAATTGGATTGAGAATTGAAAGAAATTCAATGGACTTGGAAGGGATTAAATTGAATCCAGAGTAATCGATATTATAATATTTACTTTAGTATTAATTACATGTATATTATATAACTAAATAGTACAAATAGTTTTTTTTGTCATATGTATTTTATATTTATATTAAAAATTAGTTTTATTATTATTTATATACAATTCAATTAAACTTGAATTTAAACAACTTTCTAATAAAGTTGAAATATACTTAACAATTACGTAGAAAAATTTAGTTGATTTTGCAAATAAATAAGTTTCAGCTACCTTATGTAAAAGAAAGAATTGCATTTCCCTAAGAAGAAAAAAATGACAATGATGATTGAAATTTATGATTCATTTAAAAAGTAGCATCTAAGCTATAAGAACACATCAAAATTTAGGATGCTGCATAATTTAGTACAAATTTATAAGATAAATATGATCATGATTTATATTTCATTACAATCATCCAACCAATGGGGCCAAAGGATAACTGCAAAAGTAATTTTATTAGCCGAAAATGTATACATTGCTTAGATCTATATTTAAAATAAGATCAATAATGTAAAAGAAAAACTTTAAGCACAAGGATTAATGGAAATTATATTTATCACCATCCAAAAACATCCATACCAAATCTTGACCTCCATATGAATAAAATATTGAAATATACTATTACCTTAACTTTTGTTTTTAACTAACCACCACACTGTAAGGGCCCAAGTGCCAAAAGCATTATATAACTTTTTTTGTTTGAAGGTCAGATTACCATTATATACAAAACAGAGATAAATTATTTTCATAATATTTCAGAATTTTGATATATTTCAAATGTTATCACTAACATGCTCCAAATTTCTTGCGTCATCTTTCTAATAAATGTTGTATTGAGAACATCAATTGATTTTACAAGTTTTGGGATATTGTTTAATGGTAAAAGGAAAGATTCATTAAAATTTGTTTACATAGGATATATATGTATATGTGTCTTATATTAACAAAGAAAAATATTAAGGATGGAGTAGGTGTCATATCCGCTAATTTAGACTAAAGTCACGCGAGTTATTAAATCGACTCGTCGGTTTGACCGAAATCTAAATTTAGACTTTTATCGAAAAATAATGAAAATAATGGTAATTAAGTATGGAAAATATCTAATAAAGTGTTCAAAATATTTAAAGATATTAAATTTCGGTAAAGGACTAAATTGCGAATTTTGAAAAGTTTAGGGGTCAATTTGCAATTTATCGAAAATTGGAGGATTTAAAGGGGATAATCATAAATTAAATGCATGAATTGGGACATAAAATGCATATGGAGGCCAGCCACACCAAGTATCACATTTTAAGAAGATAATTGACATCCATGAATTTAACATTAATTAAAGTTTCTAGAATATGCTTAGGTGTCCCATAATTATGTATCTTGTCTTTATTCTCTTAATTATTCTTTCATCTCTTCATATCTAGAATTTGCTATCTTTCAATTGCCTCCCACGTTTCTTGAAGCATAGCAAACCAAGTGGCATACAACAATTAGCCAAGTGATGTGCATGAATGAGGTATTAATTAAGGTTTCTAGAATGTGGCTTATGTGTCCCCCATTTTAATGACTTTTGTCATCTTCCTCTTGATTGTTTCTTCCTCTTGATTGTTTCTTCCTCTTTCTTATCCATTTTTCATTGAGGAAAATTATGTTCTCTCAAACCAGCCACGTTTTCCCTTGTTCCTCCATAGCTAAAGCTTGATTTTAGAAAGAAAAAGTGAGAAAAGAGAGAAAAAGTAAGGTAAAATCCCATTCTCATGCTTAAGAAAGCTTAAGAGAGTAAGGAGAAAGGAAGAAATTAGGTTTATGAATTTTTAATAATCTGTTTATGAATTTTTAATAATCTGTTTATGAATTTTAGGAACTCAAAGTGACAAGGATTTGGCTCAAAGGAGCAAAGGAAAGGAGAAAGAAAGGTAAAGAGAAAGAAAAAAAGAGAAAGAGAGGTTTGTGCATAATCTAAGGCAATAGCCTATTTTAAATTTTGTTTTAATTGCATAATTTAATTATTTGGCATGTTGATGATTCTGAATTAATATTATTTGTGATGAAAAATCTTGGGGATGCATGTTTGCTAGACTTAGGATTTAATTTGGTAAAAATTGAATGTGATTGGTTGGTATGTTCTTTGCTGGAAATTGATGAGCAGTGTGCACTTAAACTGTTATAACTTAATTTCTGGAACTCGGTTTTCTATGTTCTTTGTTGGGTTTGAACGATGAGATATAGGGATATAACTTTCATTTAGATCATAAAACCTGAATATATCTGTAATTTTCCAGAAAATTTCATAAAGTTCGAACATAGAATCTGTCCAGAAATTCTGGGCAGAATTATTAATAATGAGCAGTAAGTACTTAAACTGTTATAACTTGAGTTCTAGAGCTTGGATTTGTGTGTTCTTTGTTCTGTATGAAATCTAAGACATAGGGCTACAATTTTTATTTAGACCATAATATCTGAATATGTCTGTAATTATCCATAAAAATTCATAAAATTTAGACTTAGAATCTGTCCAGAAAATTATGGGCAGAATTATCAGTGAACAGTTAGTGTTAATATTATCATATCTTTTGATACAGAATTCAGAATTAAGTGATTTAAGTTGAATATTAAATCTAAGATCCATATCTAAAATTTATATGAAGAACATGTAACTATATTCAGAACGGAACAGGACCAAAATTAAGGTCCAATACAGAGAACAGAATCTGCCAGTGACAGGGCAGCATGTGAATTGAGAAATGAAATGAGTAAAATGATGAGAAATTTGTTATATTATGTAAATATTATTTTAATTGAGTGATTATGTGATTATTTTGAGATATTACATGCATGAAAAGTATTAAATTAATTGTTATGAATTTTAATGAAATTGTATAAGCCCTAGAACACCTAACTAGAACCAACTTAGGATAGTTTGACATGCCAAATAGAGGGGGAGTATGATGAAAATAATTAAATCCATTAATGGTAAGATTATCTACGCCGGGTTTGGCAATGTTATCTACGCCGGGTTTGACACTGTTATTTATGCCGGGTATGACATTATTATCTACGCCGAGTTTGGCACGGTTATCTACGCCGAGTTTGGCACGGTTATCTACGCCGGGTTTGACACTTATATGCGCACATCATATTGCCCGGGTGGCACTCCAAAGTGCCTGGATGTCAACTCCGTTATCCTATTCAGTGGTTCATAGGTGTCCTGGGCATAAATGAAAACATAAATAAAGAAGTTATGAGACATAAAAGAATCATTGAAAGTAAAACGGGAATTATGATTTGTGACATGAATAATAAAAATGGAATTATGAATTGTGGCATGGACAAAAAGAAGGTTTAGTGTTATACAATAAGGTGGTAATAAAATAAATAAGTATGAGATAATATAATATAATTTGATGTCTATACATGCTAGAATACCATGATTTGCATGAGAATGATGATTTGATTATGTTAAACAAAATGAGATATAATAAATTGATGTTATGCATACTAGAATATTAGAAAATGTATGTTTGCATGATTTGATCATAAATTTTTATATGATAATGCATGTGACATTAAAAATAGTTTATTGCCTTATTTATATGCACCACTAAGCCAAGAGCTTAGTGTGGGAGTTTCTCTCGCGCAGGTATAGCAAAGAATAAGTAGACAGTAGTAGATAAAGCTAACGGTGACCTGACCCAGTAAAGCAGCGTATATCCACCACCGTGGGTCACACATCTGTTGTATTTATGTTTTAAATTTTATTTTATAGTACTGGTAAAATAAACGGTACACTTTGTAAAAAGATGTTATTAAAGAAAATGTATTTTTATCTTTGATGTTATGACTTTTCTTTTATTCTGCAAAGTAAATAAATGGTAAATAAAAAAAATGAATGATTTTCAGGTGTTCAAAATTTAATAAAGATATTTTAAACGATGAAGTCAGAGGTAGCACTCCCTCATCCGGGCACGAGCTGCGGGGTTGAGGGGGTGTTACAGTAGGTTTCATTATGCTAATATTAGAAATCCCAAAGAGAGTTTCTTCTCATACAAATTGTTCAAAGAATTTAATTAGATCTTTTTTATGAAGGCTATTGATGATAACATGACCCTAAATGCAAAAAATGATTTCATAGACCAGTTTCAAAAATTCGCAAAGAGGGAAAAGTAGAGTAAAATAAAGCTAAAATTATTAATTCTTTAGTTGTTGATATCACAAACCAAAATGACTTTAGTATAAACCTTTAAATAATGAGTTCTCCTAAGCAAATATTGGTGGTGAATTAAGAGGACTGAGAGGAGAGAAAGCTCTTAAATTCTCAATATTTTCACATTTTGATATATAGCCTCCACAATAAAAGATTGAATATCACATTTTGATATATAGCTCTTAAATTCTCCATATTGATTAGAGATATGAAAACTTATATAAAAAGTATTTCACCCATATCAGATTTCATATATCATTCATGACAATTCACATATTTCATCATTGACAATTCATTTTTCTATATCACAACATAACAGGTTCCCACATTAACATATATATATATATATATATATATATATATATCATTATTATTTCACCGGATAGACAATGATTTTCATTTACTTACCTAAATTCCTCATTTGATAACCACATTCAAAATCACAAATACAGAGCATTCACGACCGTGATTACTAATTTCACACCCGTAATCCCAAGCGTAAACGCTACTGGAATGAATCGCCCAAAAGCATTCACGGTCGTGATTACTCATTCACGCCCGTGAATAAGCTCACATCCATGATTCCAACCCGTGAACACTTCTGGAATGAATATTACCATTTCCACACAAAAGTCATAACCGTGATACAATCAGTCACAACTGTGAACCCTCAAGTTCATGCCCATGACTCAATAGTCACGCCCATGACTTTCAGCAGGAAATCTGCATATTCATTTTGCATTCATTCTAACATTATCCAAATCATACCAAATTCTATTTCATGCATTTCTAAGGTTCTTTACTCAACTTATTACTTTCTAAAACAGGTAAATGTCTTGATCATACAAGATTTTCTAACATGCATCATTAATTCAATGTCACACAAGGATCTCATTCATACATGTCTAAACCTAAGGTTTCATGCCATAATCATCATCATTCTTGAAATGCATTTATCAAACATCATGTTCAGCATGCATTATTTCAAACAAAAATAGGCTATTGCCTTAAGTTATGCACGAACCTTAATCTTTCTCCTTCACTCTTCTAGGTAGCTTTCTCTTTTCCTTTGCTCTTTAGAGCTTGTTCATTGTCACTTGGAACTCCTACAACATCATAATTCATTGTTATCATCTAATTTCTTCAAAACCCTAAACTCTCTTATTCTCTCTCAAAACCCTAGTTTCTCTCTCTTTCCTCATAAGTTTTGGATGAGCTCAAAATTCAAACTTCCTTTAAGAAAAGTTGATGAAGAAGAAGAAATGCTTCTTACCTTACACTTTTCTTCATTAAATCACCACTTTGGAGATTTTCTCTCTCTACCCAACTTGAGTTTTCTTCCTCTTTCTTGCTCTTTCCAGCTTCCTTAGGAGTTATGGACCATAAAGATCACTTGTTCTTGTTCTTTCACCTCTCTTCTCTTCCTTTCTTTCTCTAGAAATCAAGATGGCTATGGAAGAAAGAAATGGCTGGCGTGACTGGTATTTTAAGAGAAAGAAGAAGGCAAAAAATGAAGAGAAGAAGAAGAAGAAAATAGTCTTAAATAGGGTACCCAATTAGCAGATATTACATTCTCTCCCCCTTAAAATAATTTCGTCCTCGAAATTTACCTGTTCATTCAGGGTTAAATAACTGGGGGTACTGCTTTTTCATCACTTCTTCACTTTCCCACGTGGCTTCTTCAATTGTATGATTCTGCCACCAAACTTTAACTAGAGGGACTCTCTTGTTATGGAGAACTTTCTCTTCATATGCTATTATAGCCACTAGTTCTTCCTCATAAGACATGTCTGTCTGTGCCTCTATTTCCTCAATCGGTATAATGTGGTTCGGATCTGAATGGTATCTCCTTAACATTGAAACATGGAACACGTTATGAATTCTGTCTAGCTCCGGTGGAAGAGCTAATCGGTAAGCCACTGGTCCTATTCTTTCCAGAATCTCATAAGGACCAATAAATCTTGGACTTAACTTTCCTTTTCTATCGAACCTCAATACCTTTTTCCACGACGAAACTTTAAGAAATACTTTGTCACCTACAACATATTCTATATCTCACCTCTTTAAATCGACATATGATTTCTGTCGATCTTGTGCTGCCTTTAGCCTTTCCTTGATCGCTTTTACTTTCTCCTCAGTTTGTTGAACTATTTTCGGCCCAATTAACTTTTTCTCGTTCAACTCGGTCCAATAAACTGGTGTCCTATACTTTCTTTCATATAAAGCCTCATAAGGAGCCATGCCTATACTCGTTTGATGACTGTTGTTATAGGCAAACTCCATAAGAGGTAGACGTTGATCCCAACTTCCCTCAAATTCCAGTACACAACATCTCATCATATCTTCTAGCAACTGTATAACTCGCTCTGACTGTCCATCTGTTTGCGGATGAAATGTCGTGCTAAAATTTAGTCGAGTTCCCAAAGCCTACTGTAGACTCTTCTAGAACTGTGAAGTAAACCTAGGATCTCTGTTGGAGATAATAGACACAGGTACTTCATGAAGTCTCACTATCTCATTCACATAAATCTTAGCCAACTTGTTCAAAGTATAGTCCATTCTTACTGGTAGAAAATGTGCTGACTTCGTCAATCGATCCACTATCACCCACACTATATCATGCTTTCTCTGAGTTACCGGTAAACCAGACACAAAATCCATCGTGATCCTCTCTCACTTCCAGTCTGGTATGGGAATCGGTTGTAATAATCCTGTGGGTAATTGATGCTCAACTTTCATTTGTTGATAGATTAGACATTTAGCAACATATTCAGTGATATCCTTTTCCATCCCCGACCACCAGTATTGTGCTTTCAAATCTTGGTACATCTTGTTCCCACCTGGATGCATAGTATAAACCGTTTCATGAGCTTCTTTTAAAATCTCTGACCTCAACTCTTCTATACTTGGCACACAAACCCGGTTCTTGAAATACACAGTACCATCTTTTATTAAAGAAAATTCTGACTTTTCCCCATTTTTTACTGTTTCGGCTATCTTTACTAGCTTCTCATCTTGTTTTTGGACATCTTTAATTCTCTGCATCAATGTGGATTCCACTCGCATCTCAGCTAAAATTTTCCTGTTTAGTGCATCTGCAACCATGTTAGCTTTTCCTGGATGGTAGTCTATCACACAATCATAGTCTTTAATCAATTCCAACCATCTGCGTTGTCTCAGGTTCACCTCTTTCTATGAAGGAAGATACTTAAGACTCTTGTGGTCCGTATAAATGTAGCATCTTTCTCCATACAGATAATGTCTCCAAATCTTAAGAGCAAAAACTATCACTGCAAGCTCTAAATCATGCATTGGATAGTTAAGTTCGTGAGGCTTAAGTTGTCTGGAGGCATATGCAATCACTTTTTCCTCTTGCATAAGAACACATCCTAGCCCATTGTGACTTGCATCACTGTACACAACATAGTCTTTTCCTGGAGTAGGCTGAGTCAAAACTGGTGCTTCAGTCAACATTGCCTTCAATCAATCAAAGCTTGCTTGACACTTATCTGTCCATTCAAAACAGACCTCTTTTCACAGCAGTCATGTCAAAGGATTGGCTATAGATGAAAATCCTTTCACAAATCTCCTGTAGTATCCGGCTAATCCTAGAAAACTTCTCACCTCTGTCACATTTCGAGGGGGTTTCCAATTAAGAATAGCGGATCAACTTGAATACCTTCCGCTGAAATTACATGACCCAGAAAACTAACTGCTTCCAACCAAAACTCACACTTAGATAGCTTTGCATAGAATTATTTCTCCTTTAAAGTCTACAACACTTTTCTAAGATGTTGGTCATGCTCTACGCGATCTCTAGAGTAAACAAGAATGTCATCAATGAATACAACCACAAATTGATCAATATATGGCCTGAACACTCGGTTCATCAGATCCATGAAAATTGCCGGGGCATTCGTCAATCCAAATGGCATCACCAAGAACTCATAATGACCATAACGAGTCCTGAATGCCGTCTTAGATACATCTGACCCTTTGATTTTCAGTTGATGATACCCCGATCGAAGATCTATCTTTGAAAATATACTTGCACCTTTCAGCTGATCAAATAAATCATTAATCCTAGGCAGTGGGTATTTATTCTTAACAGTAACCCTATTAAGCTGCCTGTAGTCAATACAAAGACGTAAAGTACCGTCTTTCTTCTTTACAAATAGTGCTGGAGCACCCCATGGTGATACACTAGGTCGTATGAATCCTTTATCTAATATTTCTTGTAACTGTATCTTCAACTCTTTCAATTCTATGGGTGCCATCCTATATGGTGTAATAGATATAGGAGCGATGCCAGATACTAATTCAATAGCAAACTCTATCTCTCGGTCAGGTGGTAGTCCTGGTAACTCATCAGGAAATACATCAGAAAACTTACTAACAGTTGGGATGTCAGCCAACTTTGGATTTTTCTTTTGGGTATCAATCACATACGCTAGGTAAGTCTCACATCCCTTGTTGATGAGTTTTCTA
Organism: Triadica sebifera; assembly: GCA_023653625.1. Classification (NCBI taxonomy): domain Eukaryota; kingdom Viridiplantae; phylum Streptophyta; class Magnoliopsida; order Malpighiales; family Euphorbiaceae; genus Triadica; species Triadica sebifera. The sequence goes on from CM042901.1 coordinate 23,442,922, forward strand.
GCTTTCAACGCTGATATCACATTATCTAGATATCCTTTATCCTCGCCCATCACTACTATCTCTTCTTGTTATGAAATTTTCATTCTCAGCTGCCTCTTTTTACAATCTATTATCACCTCATGGCGAGCTAGTCAATCCATTCCCAAGATTGCATCGAACTTGTGGAATGGTAGCTCTATTAAATCTGCTGGAAATTGTCTGCCTTGAATTTCGACTGGGCAACCCCTAAACACTTTACGAACCCGCGCACTGTGTCCTAACGGGTTAGTCACACGAATCTCATATTCTAGAGCCTCTGGTGTTAGACCCTCTCGACCCGATGGTGGTGTGCATATGTATGAGTGTGTTGACCCAGGTTCTATCAATGCATGTATATAAGAGCCAAAGAGAAGGAATTTACCCGCTATGACATCAGGTGCATCCTGCTCCTCTCGACCTCGCATGGCATAAGCTCTTGTTGGAGCAGCTCTACTGCCTTTAGGTCTCTCTACTGTGTCTGATCTGACCTGGCTTGGCCCTGCACAACCTCCTTTTCCTTGCCCTCGGCCTTGTCCTCTGCCTTGCCCAGAAGCCTGTGTCTGCATCAGCTCAATGCTCCCCGAACCTCTGCCATACTGTAACAAGGGACAATCTCTCCTCATATGGTCTTTAGAGCCACATCTAAAACAAGCTCCTGTCATCCACCAGCACTCTCCTGGATGCGAACGACCACAATGCTGACACACCAATAGAGGTGTAGACCTACGGGATGACTGTGTCGGTGCACTGGCTGCCGATTAAATAGATCTTACGGGTTGTCCCCGCCTATAAGAATGAGGTGTGCTGGAACCTCCAGCTTGGAATCGACCACCAAAAGATCTGGCGCTCTTGCCACTAGACTGTCCCCCACTTGGCTGTGGTACAGGTCTACTAACCCCACTAACCTGTACTGGTTGTTGTGTCACTAAGACTATTTCAACTGTTCTAGAAGATGCTAGTAAACTGGAAAGCTCATCAGACGTAGGGCTGAAACTTGTAATTTGATAGTATCCCTCAATCCCTCTTTAAATCGTCGACATTTATTAGCCTTTGTAGACACAATACCACCAACATACTTGCAAAGATGAGTGAATTCTCTCTTATATTCTGTTTCTGACATATCCCTCTGTTTTAGCTTTAGAAACTCTCTCTTTTTATCGTTTGTGTAAATAGGAGGAATATACTGCTCCTTAAACTTCTCTAGAAAGAATTTCTATGTCATAGGGTCAGGAGCCTCTGTACTCTGTGATTCAGATCGCCACCAATCATATGCATGCTCATGTAGTAGGGATACTGCATATTCATATTTCTGTTCATCTATGCAGTGCAGTTGATCAAATACTCGCTCTGCTCGTTCCAACCAAAATTCTGCCACTGAGGGGTCATCCTCTCGTTTACCATAGAAATCAGATGCCCCTAATTTTCTCAGTCTCTCAAACTATAATCCAGACGAATCTGATCGTGATGCTCTCTGTAGCAAATCTATCATATTTCTCATGAGCTCAGTTTGACCCATATTAATAGTTGAATGCTCATGAAGTGAGCTGCACTAGATCTCGATGCCGCAGCTCGACGACGACTTGGTTGCGATGAAGCTCTTGCCTCTGAGGGCTCATTACTGTCAACTTCTTCTACTACTATTCGTCTGGATCCTGAAGCCATATCTTACCTATAACATAAAGATAACGACCCTAATCAATAAAGCAGCAACTCCAAAAATGCAATTGTGGGTACATTTCAAGAAATAAACATTTTCAAAATTCACTTTTAAAAATTCAAAATCGCCCAATCGGGCTTTAATACCAAAATCCAGAAACACCAACCTGGTGCTCTGATACCAAAACTGTAACGCCACCCCCACCCGACCAGCACGTGCCCGGATGAGGAAGTGCTAATGTCCGTCCGTCTTCCTTACTTCTTCAATTTGCTATTATTATCATTTTACCTTTATTTTCTCAAACATTCATGTATATATAGGTATATACAAAAACCAAGTATAATTTTATTTACATAAGATAGAAATTTTAAACATCAAATTAATTCTTAAACAAACTTTAATAGTAAGTTTTACAAACTCTAAAATTCTTTAATATAAAAAGCCAAATACAAAAATTTCAAAGCTTGTAACTCACTTTCTCAAGGTTCGGCTGCTTTACTTGAATAGGATCACCGCTTGCTTTATCTATCACTTCCAGCTACCTTTCTATATCTACGTGGAAAGAAAATTCCACGCTAAGCTCTAAGCTTAGTGGTGCATATAAATAAGCCAATATACTATATCATGCAACAAACATTAACATGTATTGTTTTGTGCATTAAATGTTTGCATGCTATTTCTATCAACATGTTACTATTTCTTACAAGTATACATATCATGCTCACATATACAATGTTATTCTCATTTATCTTTGATGGTAAATTACTCTGTTAATCTCTTTATCATTATATCTCAATCTCATAACATCCTCATTTTCTTATTCTTTTCTTTTCTTATTTTCCGACATATCCTCATTATCTTGCCCACATCACTCTAAATTTGGACTGACTGGATACGGGTTATAGATCAGGAGCGCTCTCCGAGCTTAAGCCACCCTGTCCACTATCTGGCTCAAAAGAGCTTCTCATATCAATGGTGCTCTCCGAGCTTAAGCCACATTGATTGAGTATAATTTCATCATAGATGAATAACCGGAGCAAGGGCGCTCTCTGAACTTAAGCCACCTTATCCTCATTTATGTGTGCTCATCAGCGCTTCTCAAGTCAATAGCGTTCTCTGAGCTTAAGCCACATTGACTGAGCATCTTAGACCAATGGCGCTCTCCGAGCTTAAGCCACATTGGTTGAGGAATCGTACAGTACCGCCAATCTTGCTTTTTCCAGCTTCCTTAGGAGTTATGGATCATGAAGATCATTTGTTCTTGTTCTTTCACCTCTCTTCTCTTCCTTTCTCTCTCTAGAAATCAAGATGGCTATGGAGGAAAGAAATGGCTGGCGTGACTGGTATTTTAAGAGAGAGAAGAAGGCAGAAAATGAAGAGAAGAAGAAGAAGAAAATAGTCTTAAATAGGGTACCCAAAAGTCTTCATGTGGGACCCACCATTTTGACCATTTTTTGACATTAAGCTTAATGAATCCATTAATCTCATGCTTTCTCCTTGAGTGGCCGACCAAACCTATCAAAATGTACCCAAAATTAATATGTTGATTAGCAATTAATCTTATTAATCCTCTAATTTTTGGTAAATTGCAAATTGACCCCAAAACTTATCAAATTTTGCAATTTAGTCCTTTACCGTAAATCAACTTCTTTAAACTTTATAATAACTTAATTAGGCTTATATCATTTAATTTAGCTATTACTTGGTCAATTTTTGTAAAAATCTGAATTTAGACTCCGATCGGTCAAACGCGTCAACTTCGCGAGAGGTGCGACTCGGGGCCTAAATTAGCAGATATTACAACCATTATATACAAAACAGAGATAAACTATTTTCATAATATTTCAGAATTTTGATATATTTCAAATGTTATCACTAACATGCTCCAAATTTCTTGCGTCATCTTTCTAATAAATATGGTATTAAGAACACCAATTGATTTTACAAGTTTTGGGATATTGTTTACTGGTAAAAGGAAAGATTCATTAAAATTTGTTTACATAGGATATATATGTATATGTGTCTTATATTAACAAAGAAAAATATTAAGGATGAGGTAGGTTTCATTATGCTAATATTAGAAAGCCCAAAGAGAGTTTCTTCTCATACAAATTGTTCAAAGAATTTAATTAGATCTTTTTTATGAAGGCTATTGATGATAACATGACCCTAAATGCAAAAAATGATTTGATAGACCAGTTTCAAAAATTCGCAAAGAGGGAAAAGTATAGAAAAATAAAGCTAAAATTATTAATTCTTTAGTTATTGATATCACAAACCAAAATAACTTTAGTATAAGCCTTAGATAATGAGTTCTCCTAGGCAAAGATTGGCGGTGAATTAAGAGGATTGAGAGGAGAGAAATCTCTTAAATTCTCAATATTTTCACATTTTGATATATAGCCCCCACAATAAAAGATTGAATATCACATTTTGATATATAGCTCTTAAATTCTCAATATTGACTACAGATATGAAAACTTATAGAAAAAGTGTTTGCGATTACAGTTAGTTATCCAAAAAACTGTTTTAAAATTTTTTATTTAATTAATTGATTTTTTAATTTTTTATAATTTATTTTTTATTTCTAATTTAAAAAAATATTTATTTAACTACTTATTTATAAAAACAGTTTTCAAACTTCAAAAAATTTAAAAATAATTAGTTTTTTTCAAAAGAATGAGAAAACTTATTTCAGAAAACAATAGAGAGAGATGTAGAGCACATAAAGTGGTTAGAACAATTAGACAGTATTTATAGAGAAAGTGGAGAAGTAGTGCTATTGGATCAAAAAACAAAGACAATTGAAGTTGGAGAGACTGAACCAGTGGAGAGAATAAAATGAAAAAATGAGAAAATATCCATTCAATTAGAAAGGCAAATTTACTGTTGAATAATGGTACAGGGTACTAGTAGGGAGAAGAGGGGGAGGACTCCTAGGATTTGAGTCTACTCAACAGTATTCTTTGGCATCTTTAGCTGGCACTAATATATGTTGATTAAAATATCTACTGGTATAAAGTAATCAAATTAGTACATTTTTTCTTAACAAGAAAAAGGGACTCAAAAATATTTCAGTGAAGTGCTTTCTCTGGTAAAGCTATTGTCTCGTGTAGAGAAGTATGTCATTGGTTTGAAGCTTCTATTTGCCGACTTCGAACATGCTCAAACAACTTCTGCAAAAACTAAAAACTGATAAGCCCCTATATGATTTTATCCAAGAATATTGTTGAGTTTGTTACAGGGGTAGTATAGGGAAATGGTTGCTGAGTTTGTATTTAATTTACTTTTGTTCTACACCTTGTATTTAATGTTATAATAGCATATTGCATGCCATATTAAATTTCCGGTGAGCTTTTTGTTTAAATCAGGTTAGAATACCATTATCATGTCAAAATTGACCATATTGAAACAAATTAAAGATTGTGACCACAATTAAAATTATGCAAAATTCAGTGATCATGACAATAATTTACGCGATTGAGTTGCTAGGATGTTAGCCAAAAAAACTTATTTGGCGGCTAGATTTTTTTAAAATGAACAAATCCTCACTCTACTAAATATTTAGACTAATTATTCAGCCCAGATTTTAGCTTTTTATGATGGTTAGAGTGAGTAGGAAATTTATTAAATACTCAGAATTTCATAACTAATGGTATCTAGGCAGCAAATAGTTGAAGGAAGCAAGTTATAGTGTCCAGGTTAGAGTAATTGCTAGACTATATTATTAATCGAAAACTAATTAGAAGCATCACCAGCACTGATATTGTATTCTCTAATTGACCCTATGCATTGGTCTGAAAAACTAATCCTAATCTTCTACATGTTTGGATTCCTCAGTACTAAAGAAAACAATGAGGGATTAACATCTTCTCAACAAATAAGGATTCTTAAAGACATATTTCTACTTTTCTAGCAAAGCTAGAAACTACAAAAATATCCCTCAACTTGGAATACAATTCGCATCTGATCTATAAAAATAAACATGCTTGTAACATCCAATAAAGATTGAAAAGCCCTCGAGGATATCCCAAATAAGCTCTATATTCAATGTGTACCATAATGCTAAGTTTCTTGAATACTTAAAACTTTTTTTTTTTTTTTACTTTTATGTTTCTTGCAGTCTACATCTAGTTATATTTTCATTCAAACATGGCTCAATCAGTTGGTTTGTGGTTGCCTCTGAATTTGGCTTAAAAGCGATCAGCAACTTTGAATGTATTGTTTTCCAAGAATATTTAAGGTTGAGCAGCTGGCTCTAATTCCTGTGGAACTAGGCTTTAAAATGCGTTCTATGAATGTGCCCTTGAATAATTTCTTGGTAGATATATCTTATCACTGTTATGGTCCATTATTACAATAGATTTGAGAGGATGGATTTTGTCATCCCTAATATTGTTTTGAAGTAGCTTACAGGAAGATTGATTACCTTTCTGTTCATTTATTTTATGGTGTTGACAACATAATAGCCACAGCAACAGATTGATATGCCTCAATACATCTCTCTTATGCCCATAGAAGTGGAGACAGTATTGGACTGGATTATTGGGATTTTGGGTTGCTGTTTGGGTCTGTTGTTGCTAGGAGTTGGCGGTTTCTTTTAGTGCAAGTGGTTCAAGGGTAGTATAGAGATTTTGGATAGGAGTTTGTTACATTGAGTTGATAAATAGCAGTAGGTTGTTGCGGGAGAGGCATTCTGAGTATTTTGTTATTGGTCCTAGTGACTATGGAGAGTCACAAGCCTCTCAAATGCTTGTAATCTTCCATTTTTAGTTCAAAATTCAGTATTTCCTTTTGGTTCCATTTGCTGTGATTCTTTGGTTCTTATCACAGTTTTCTGGATCTTTAACTGAACATAAATGAGAATTAAAAAATCTGGTCTCGAGGGTTTGACCTTGAAAGCAAAGATATCTTTGCACATGCAAGCCTCAACATCAAGTTCATGAATGTTGTAAATTGTTAATGTCGAATTTTTTCTGTTCTACTTCACGGATTATAGTCCCTGAGACTTACATTTTGCATTCAATTTCGTTTTGTACTTGGGAAAATTATAATTTGCCAAGCACAGGACCTTGTGTTTACTCACAGCCACTTGAGACAAAAGCCTAGCTATCACTCTGATTTTAGTGAGTTGTTATCCATGATGCTACATTCCTGGAGTGTGGAGATGGCTAGGCTTGAAGAAATTATCTGGATGCTTAGACAGTGGCTCATTTTTGGTGTGGTAGCTTGTTAGTTTGCTGCTGGGGATAAATCACTGATGAGGGCCAGGCTTTCCTTTTCCCTTGCTTGAGTTTTGCATGGTGGTCATTCGAGCTTGCTAGGTCAAGAGGGTGCTGGATGTCTGGTAGTGGCAATGGAGGTTGTGGAGTTCTTTGGTGATGGTGATGGCCACGTATGGTGGTGGTGAGTTGAACAAAAAGAATGCTGGTTGGATTTCAGATCTGAGAAAATAGCTTCTAATTTCCTCTTCTACTTCAAAGTTAAAAGCGAATCTCAGTTCTCTTAGTTGTACGCTGCAACATAGAAATTTCTTTCTTTATCTAGGGTTCCTATTTAGTAAAGTATCTTAATTAATTAGGAATAGTTTTTTTTTTTTGTAAATTTTTTTTCTTAATCACTACTATATAATAAGACAACAGGTTAGCTTACAAATTGTATATGCTCTTTTCCTCAATGTATAGTTGTCGAGATCTAATTGCCCTAAATCATTCTGCTATATCAAGTTAATTTTAATTGTGCTTTTATTGTAGGTTCCTCTGTTCAATATTTTGAAGAAATTTGATGGTGAGACAGTTACTGAAGTTGTCCGTCCTCGTGTAGCCCGGATGAAATACCGAGTCACTAGATTGCCACAGTATTTGATTCTCCACATGCAGAGGTTTAAAAAGAACAACTTTTTTATTGAAAAGAATCCAACCTTAGGTGAGGTTTGTTGGGTAACACCTAAGAAGGCATGGAATATTGCTTGATTTACACAACTTTATGATAACTGATTTTAGTATTGCAGTCAACTTTCCTGTGAAGAACTTGGAACTGAAAGACTATATTCCTTTGCGGTTGCCTGAAGAGAAAGAGAGATTGCGCTCAAAGTATGATTTAATTGCCAATATTGTTCATGATGGAAAACCTAAGGAGGGCTTTTATAGAGTTTTTGTGCAGCGGAAATCGGAGGAGCTATGGTAATCCTAATCCTAATCTATTGTAGATTCGAAAATAATTAATAACTTCACGTATTAACATTTTTGTTTGTGTTTGTATATATATATATATATATATATATATATTTAATGCTTTCCAGGTATGAGATGCAGGATCTGCATGTTTCTGAAACTCTACCCCAAATGGTTGCGCTATCTGAGGCATATGTGCAGATATATGAGCAGCAGCAGTAGCATTTAGAAAATCTTATTGTCAACTATTTCTTTTTCAATTATCGGTGTAGAGAGACCTCAAATTCGGCAAATGATCGAGGAAAAAGCAGAACGAGAGGACAATCTTGGCGGAGATTCTGAACTTTAGGGAAATGTTGAATTTTGACTATAGAAAAATCAGGCCGAAATTTCTATTTTGTATTAATTGAAGGTATCAACATATAAAAGTCCCATTTATATTTTCCAAAAGTCCACCAATTTCCCACATCAATTAATTCCCAAAAATATTCATCAATTTCCAACGCTTCCCCTTGATGAAGATTTTTGCAGAAACCAAATAATCTATTGAAGTTGATAACCTTTGCATAAGAATAATTCTGGTTTGATATCCAAACCCGAAACTATGTTAAATTATTACAAATTATTTTGAAACTAAATTATATTAAAAAACTGATATTTAAATATTTGTAATTAAGAATGAAATTATATATATATATATATAATATTTTTATAATTTTTATACTTTTATTATACAAATATAATATAACTTAAATTTATAATTATATGCACTTTAATCCTTTAAAATAAAATTATAAATTTATTAATTAGTTAACAAAATTAATATAACATTTATAATAACAATGAATTTAAATAATTAAAAATTTTAAATATGTTAAAAATTTTATGATGGTGGTGTACAAAATTGAATCTATAATCTCCATATAAATTTAGGATAAGCTAGTCATCAAGAAAATTAAATATCTTTGTTGTTAAATAAAAAAATTATAAGATATTGCCGATTTTCATTTTTTGACTCTAATTTTTTTATCATTAATTATATTTTTTTAACATTTATAATTTATTCTAATTATATTATGTAATAAATCTAAATAATGTATTAATATATCATTTGGTAAATCAATTTAAGTTCAATCTATTACAAAAATAATCTAATATGGTAGTAGAGGAATTAAATTATGATATATTAGTGACAAATCCTTTGAGTCATGGAGTGAAAGTTAGTTGAGTCTATAAAAACAGTCCAACCAAAGCTCAGAATGTAGAATTCTCAGCTGACTTGATAGAGTTGTCATTCCGTAAGTTTAATGCAATCTTGAGGGTGGATTGGTTAACTCAACATAGGGCAATGGTGGATTGTCAGTATAAGAGAGCGACTTTCAAGAATTTAGGGCAAAATTATGTGATTGTCTTGGGTGAGAATTGACTATACTTGATTAATGTCATTTCTGTTACAAACACATGTAGGCTTATCAAAAAGGGATGTGAAACATTTTTGGCACATATTATAGATACCAAGAAAGGGAATCTAGATCTCAGAGAGATTCCTACAGTATGTGAATATCCAGATATCTTTCCTAAGGACTTGCTACGATTACTGCCTGTTAGGAAGATAGAGTTTGCCATAGATGTTTTGCCAGACATAGCCCTGAATCAATTACTCCCTACAAAATGACACCTACTAAACTAAAGGAATTAAAAGTGCAGTTGTAAGAGTGGTTAGAGAAAGGGTTTATTAGACTCAGTGTCTCACCTTAGAGTGTTCCGGTTCTATTTGTGAAAAAAAGGATGACACTTTTTGTTTGTGCATTGATTATCGTCAGTTGAACAAGATGACAATTAAGAACAAATATCCATTACTGAGAATAAATGAATTGTTTGATCAATTGAAAGGAGCAAGGGTATTTTCTAAAATTGACCCCAAATCAAGTTATCACCAATTGAGAATTAGAGAATCAGACATTTCAAAAACAACATTTAGGACTCGGTATGGTCATTACAAGTTCTTGGTAATGTCTTTTGGCCTGACGAATGCCCCAGCAGCATTTATGGATCTATTGAATAGAATCTTTATGCCTTATTTGGACCAGTTCGTGGTGGTGTTCATAGATGATATCCTGATGTACTCTAGAAACAGAGAAGAGCATGATCAATATCTTCGTATTGTCTTCCATACCTTGAGAAAGAATAAATTATATGCGAAGTTGTCAAAATGTGCTTTCTAGTTGGATGAAGTGGCCTTTCTAGGGCATATTGTCTCAGCTAATGGGATCAGAGTTAACTCCAGCTAGGTAGAGGCAATCCTCAACTGGAAACTGCCTTAGGATGCGACAGAGGTGAGAAGTTTTCTTGGTTTGACTGGTTTATTATCGGAGGTTTGTAAAAGAATTTTCAATGATAGCCTCACCACAAACAAAATTGCTTAAAAAGGATACTAGATTTGAGTGGATAGATCGGTGTCTGACTAGTTTCGATAAGTTGAAGAAAATGTTGACAAAGGCACCAGTGTTGGAACAACCTACTGCGTGAAAAGATTATGGGGTGTATAGTGATGCTTCCCTTAATGATTTGGGTTGCGTACCAATGCATATATATAATATTTTTATAATTTTTATACTTTTATTATATAAATATAATATAACTTAAATTTATAATTATATGCACTTTAATCCTTTAAAATAAAATTATAAATTTATTAATTAGTTAACAAAATTAATATGACATTTATAATAACAATGAATTTAAATAGTTAAAAATTTTAAATATGTTAAAAATTTTATGATGGTGGTGTACAAAATTGAATCCATAATCTTCATATAAATTTAGGATAAGCTAGTTATCAAGAAAATTAAATATCTTTGTTGTTAAATAAAAAAATTATAAGATATTGCTGATTTTATTTTTTGACTCTAATTTGTTGTCATTAATTATATTTTTTTAACATTTATAATTTATTCTAATTATATTATGTAATAAATCTAAATAATGTATTAATATATCATTTGGTAAACCAATTTAAATTCAATCTATTTCAAAAGTAATCTAATTTATAATAAGAGTATTATAACTATATAATAAATCAATCTAATTTATTATTTATTTTAATTGTGATATGTTTTTTATGAAAATATATCATTAAATTAATTTTATGATGAACAGGAAACATTGAGGACAACCAATTGTCACCAACTCTCTCCCTCAGTGGGAGAATTTAAAGGATTAGCAAAAAAATGAATTTTAGTAGAATAAAATTTTTAATATATTAAAGGAATATAATATTATAAGAAAATCTTGAAAATTATTATAAAAACTCAAAAAATCTATAAAAAATGTCACATTAGCATCCTATACTCAGTTTTATATTATATATAAAATTTAGATAGTTGATATATCTATTTTTAATTGATATGTCTATTTTTATTTGATAATTTATTATCATCATAATAATTTTAATTTCAATTTTAGTGCAAGTATAAGATTAAAAAATAAAAATATTATTTAATAAATTTAAAATATAAAATTAAAAAGAGATTTTTAATTTTCATTAAACAAAAAACAAGAGAACATACAACAATAACAAACAACTGAACAAGCCCTTGGTTTTTCTTAATTATTACATTATAGAGAAAAGAATACAGTGAAATAGTTTCAAAATATGCTCATGTACTATACACACTATAAAGAGCGAAAAAGTACATATTTATTAGATTAAATTCCCCCCATTGTAGCAGAGCTTTACATGACCCACAAAAATAAACAATAAGAAAGTCCTCAAATAATTAACACAACTTAAAAATAGAGCTTCCGATTTCAAGAGGAAGGGATAGCTGCTACTGGCACAATGGCGGTTGAAGGCAAAATAATTCAATCGAGGCTGGTGATTATGGCAATATAGTAATGGGAGATTGAAAGATAATTACAATTAATAATTGATAGGAAGCTTTTTATTTTGAGTTTAGAGGGAGATAATAATTAAGAAGTTGGAAATTTATAAATTTTAGTTTTGGAATTATATTAAAAAATTCTTCATATTATATTGTTCTAAAAATTCGGAATAATTTTGTATAATTATTTGATTCTTTTGTTAGAGTTTTTTTGTTCTTTCAGTATTAAACAATTAAGTACATGTACTTAGATAATTTTATTTATTTTAAGAAAAATTAATTAAACTAATTTTAAACAAATATATAGTTGCAATTATTGAAAAGTGCAGCATTGAGCAAATGCCTTTGCAAATAAAAAAAAAAAAGATAAATGAATAGAAGAGAAAAAAAAAGGCAGAATCAAATATATGTTGAAGACCTTCAATCAATGACTACAATCTAATACAGTTGGGTACTATATAAAAGATAATAATAACTATAGCACCCTCCAATATAATTAGGATTTAATCCAATTATACAAAAAAAAATTACAATGTAAATGATTAAAAATGCAGTAAATTAAAAATTTTGATGCACTATAACCATAACGACTTATTAAACTTAAAATATTAGATAAAATAAAGTGATTTTATAATATTATAGAAACCAAATACAATGATATATGGGCAGATACTAATCCAAAAGTTTATAAATGAATAGTTACAAAATTATATATTTTTTAAATACAAAACATGTATATTTATAACTACTCAATCCCAAAAATACGATCAAAAAAAAAAATACAAGGTGAATACCCTTCAAGTATATTCTCGATTCTGAACTTGGACATCCTCATCTGTTAATCAACACCTAAGCTCTAAACCTGCATATGATAAATATTTATATGCTAAGCAACCCAATACTTAGTGGTACATAACAATATGCAAAACATACAAGTATACATATATAACATGCATGATATACTTACGATCATACCAATATGAATTATCTCGTTTGTCCGCATATACAATTTTCATTTTTACCAATGATGTCATGTTCTAACATACTTATACATATTACCACACAATTGAACATTACATAACAAGAGATCAAATATATTTCATACAAGTAAATACCACATTTAAATTTATAGAGTCATTTGCTTTGTTTGAATTACACTTAACTAGATGAAATTGGATTTGGGAATAGAATCCATGACTCTTACCCAAGCCCTTCAAGAAACCTGCCTAAGTCTTTCTAAACACCTATCTGAGATAGAATAAGTCTTGAGGATACTTGCCTAAGATAAAAGAAGTATGCACATATCAAACCAAGGGAAGCTCACTTGAGCTTAAAGCCCTTGTCCTTCAAAGAAGATCCATATGACCAATTTAGGTCATCCAATATCGGTCTCTTCTCAATGACATGTTATCGATCCTATGTAACACCCCCTTACCCCAGCCTCAAGTGTCTAGATAAGGAAGTGCTACACCGACTTCTTTAAATCATTATTCTAATAAAAACTAAAAAAACCATACATTTTTTTTACTCAAAGCTCAAAGATATACAAGAGATAATGTATATTTTATTTACATAAAATAATATTTCAAAACTTCTAGTTAATTACAAAACCATAGAAGATAATTTATACATCAAAAATAAAGAAATATAAATATAAAATACAAAAATGTTGTGACCCATAATTTTCATTGTTGATTGTTTTACTGGATTAGGCCACAACTAGGTTTATCTACAATTTTTAGTTACCTTTCTAAATTTGTGTGAAACGAAACTTTCGTGCTAAGTTCTATGCTTAGTGGTGCATAAAGATAGAGGTAATATACTATATCATATTGTTCATAACATATAAAAATTCATGCAATATACTTTATCATGCTTTTATGGTGAACATTTTTCATACAATTTATTATCTCATTGTTCACTAACATATATATATATATATATATATATATATATATTTATCAACTCAAATATTTTTTTATAGTCATTTTTCTTTATCATGAACTCCTTAATTTCATTAACTCATTTATACCCATAACACCTAGGAACCACTAATAAGGATAATGGGGTTACCATCCAGGCATTTATGAGTATCACCCAGACATTTATGGTGTAAGCATACAAATGTTATCACCGACATATATATATATATATATATATATATATATATATGTCATCACCAGTATTAATAATAATATCATTACTGACTTTAATTATTTGTGTTATGACCGGCTTTATTAATCGTGACATCATAGATATTAATAATCCCCTAATTGGTATGCCAAACTATCCAAAATTTTAGTTTTAAGTTAGATGTTATAGGGATTAATTAATGTCATTAAAATTCATAACTATAAGAAAATAAAAGTATATATTCATTTATCATTTATTATTTCAATCATAAAATATTCAACTATGATTTTATTTGCACATCATTTTTATGAGTCTAATAACTCATTTTATTTCTCATATACCTCATTTAGGTAAATTTTACATTATAACAATTAACTTAATATAACTTAAATATTTAAATTTCATTTTTTTCAATCTGCCTTGTTTCAGGTAGAATTCGTATTATATTTTTTTTATCTCAAATTTGGTCCTGTTACAGTCTGAATTAAATTATAGTCTTCTTATGAATTTTAGATCTGAATCTTAGTTTAATATGCAACTTAAATTACTAAATTTGGAGTTATGTAGAAAAATATATGATTAATTGAACATTGACTGGTCACTAACAATTTGGCCCAGAATTTTCTGAACAGATTCTAGGTCCGAAATATATGTATTTTTCTAGGCAAATGCATATATATTTAGATTTTATGGTACGAATAAAAGTTAAAGCCCTATGTCTTATATTTCAAACCCAACCAAGAACACATTAATCCGAATTATATAGCTTAAGTTATAGCAATATATATTCCAGCATGACACTCACACAATCACCTAATTTAATTTTTACCAAATATACTTTTAAATCTGCAAACATGTATACCCAGAATTTTATCACAAAATAATATTAATTTAAATGTCAAATGCTCAAATCATGCAACTTAAAAATAAAACATAGGTTATTGCCTTAATTTATGTACAAACCTCTTCTTAATCTCCTTTACTTTATCTAGGTAGTTTTCTCTTTTTCTTTGTTTCCTTGAGCTCCTCAGAACCTTACGTTATCAAAACTCTTATGAAACCCTAAACTCTTTACATAATCAAGCTCTAAATGAGCTCAAAACCATATTTTCTTTTGATGAAAGTTAAAGAGAAGAAGGAAAGCTTCTCACTTATACTCTTTCTTGTACTTGATCACAACTATGGAGATTTCTCTCTCCTCAAAACTTGCTTATTTTTCTTTCTTCTTGCTCTCCTTAACTTCTTTAGGTCTTGTTGTGCATGAAAATCAATTTTCCTTGTCTTTCTCTTCTTTTTCTCTTCCTTTCTCTCTAGCATGAGCTCTTAGCTATGGAGAATGGTGAGGGTGGCATGGAGCTATTCTTGAGCAGAAAAGAAAGAAGAAAAGAAATAAGGAGAAGAAGAAAAGGAGAGCCAATCCATCTCTGTTAACGAATGCTCCTACTCCTATCGGTTCTATATCCAATTCCTACTGCTAAGGTGGATTATAGAGCTAAGGGCGGATCGAAGGTTTGTCCATTGAGATTGGACATGGACGAGCCTTAACTGGGCCAGCAGTTGTTTTCTGGTCTTGCTTTTTGGTTGGGTCATAGGTGATTTATTTGTCTTTAATCATTGAGGGAATTAGGTTAGGGTCAATCGGTGGCCAAAAGCCCAAGCTTACTACCTAATTCCGAGTTTCAACCGGTGCCCATTTTCCAAGCTCTTGCTTTTAGGGCAGATAGATGGTCGGCTTAGTTCAAAAGATGAAGAGAAACAAAAGTCCTCATGTGGGACCCACTAATTTTGACCATATACTTTGATACTTAGCTTAATTATCATATTAATCTTATTAAGCATGGATTAGCAGGCCAACATGCATATTTGATGTCCAATTTAATATTTTAAATAGCAAATATCTTATTAAATCCTCAAAATTTTGGTAAATTACAAATTGACTCCAAAACTTATTAAATTTTGCAATTTAGTCATTTACCGTAAATCAACTTCTTTAAGCTTTATAAACACTTTATTAGGCATATATCATAATTATTAATTATTATCTTGATTAATTTTGATCAAAATCCGAATTTAGACTTTGGTCGATTCATTATGTCAATTTAGTGGCATGCACATTTTTGGGCCTAAATTAGTAGATATGACATTCTCTCCACCTCAAAATAAATTTAGTCCTCGAAATCTACCTATTCATTATGTACTAAACAATGTGGATATTTTCTCTTCATCATTTCCTCACTTTTCCATGTGGCTTCTTCAACTACATGATTCCGCCACAAGACTTTAACTAGAGGAACTCTCTAATTCTGGAGAACTTTCTCTTCACGTGCTAAAATATTCACTGATTCCTCTTCATAAGACATGTTTATATGCACTTCTATCTCTTTAGTTGGTATAATATGAGTTGGGTCCAAACGATATCTCCTTAGCATCGAGATATGGAAAACATTGTGAATTCCATCCAACTCTGGTGGAGGGGCTAATTGGTATGCCACTAGTCCAATTCTTTCTAAAATCTCATAAAGACCAATAAACCTTGGACTCAACTTCCATTTTTTGCCATATCTTAATACCTTCTTCCAAGGTGAAACTTTAAGAAAAACTTTATCACCTATAGTATATTATATGTCTCGCCTCTTTAGGTCAGTATATGATTTGTGTTGATCTTGTGCCACTTTCAATCTTTCTTTGATCACTCTAACTTTCTCTTTGGTCTGTTGAACTATCTCTGGTCTGATCAACTTCTTATCGTTCAACTGGTCTTAACAAACTGGGGTCCTGCACTTTCTTTTGTACAAAGCCTCATAAAGAACCATGCTAATGCTTGTCTGATTACTATTATTGTAGGCAAATTCCATAAGAGATAAATATTGATCCCAACTTCTCTCAAAATCATGTACAGAGATTCTCATAATGTCTTTAATAACTGAATGACTCACTTTGATTGTCCATTCGTCTGTGGATGAAAGGTCGTGCTGAAACTAAGTCGAGTTTCCAAAGCCTGTTGTAAGCTCTTCTAGAACTGCAATGTAAATTTGGGATCTCTATTAGATATAATAGATATAGGCACTCCGTGAAGTCTCACTATCTCATTCACATAAATCTTGGTCAGCTTGTTCAAATGATAGTCCATCTGAACTGGTAGAAAATGTGCTGACTTTGTTAGTCGATCCACTATCACCCACACTGCGTAATGCTTCCTCTGAGTTATCAGTAAACTGAACACAAAATCCATCGTGACTCTTTCCCATTTCCATTCTAGTATGGAAATTGATTATAGTAATCCTATGGATAATTGATGTTTACCTTTCACTTGTTGACAGTTTAGACACTTAGGAACATACTCAGTGATATTCTTCTTCATCCCCGACCACCAATACTGTGCTTTCAAATCTTGGTATATTTTGTTTCCACCTGGATGCATAGTATAAAATGTTTCATGAGCTTCCTTTAAAATCTCTGACTTCAACTCTTCTATACTCGATACACAAATTTGGTTCTTGAAATACACGGTACCATCATCTGCTAAACAAAATTTTGACTTTTTTCCATTTTTCACAGCTTCCACTATATTTACTAGCTTTTCATCTTGCCTCTGAACCACTTTAGTTCTCTGCATTAAAATAGAATCCACTTGCAACTCAACTAACATTTTTCTACTTAAGGCATTAACAACCACATTCATTTTTCCTGGTTTGTAGTCAATCACACAATCATAGTTTTTAATCAACTCCAACCATCTTCGTTGCCTCAAGTTCAACCCTTTTTGTAAAGGTAGGTACTTATGACTCTTGTGGTCCATATAAATGTAGCATCTTTCTCCACACAGATAAAGTCTCCTGATTTAGTGGGTCCCATATGAGGACTTTTGCTACAAGCTCTAAATCATGCGTCAGATAGTTAAGCTCGTGAGGTTTGAGATGTCTAGAGCATATGCAATCACTTTTCCCTCTAGCATAAGAACACAACCTAGCCCATTGTGACTTGCATCACTGTACACAACATAATCTTTTCCAGGAGTAGGTTGAGTCAATACTGGTGCTTTAGTCAATGTTGCCTTGAGCCTATCAAAACTAGCATGACACTTGTCCGTCCATTTGAACCAAATGTCTTTCCGCAATAATCAGGTCATGAATGAAAATCCCTTCATGAACCTTCTATAATATCTAGCTAATCCAAGGAAACTCCTCATTTCGGTCACATTACGAGGTGGTTTCCAATTAAGAATAGCTTCAATCTTATCAGGATCAACTCGAATACCCTCTGCTGATACCAACATAGTCTTTTCCTGGAGTAGGCAGAGTCAAAACTGGTGCTTCAGTCAACATTGCCTTCAATCAATCAAAGCTTGCTTGACACTTATCTGTCCATTCAAAACAGACCTCTTTTCACAGCAGTCATGTCAAAGGATTGGCTATAGATGAAAATCCTTTCACAAATCTCCTGTAGTATCCGGCTAATCCTAGAAAACTTCTCACCTCTGTCACATTTCGAGGGGGTTTCCAATTAAGAATAGCGGATCAACTTGAATACCTTCCGCTGAAATTACATGACCCAGAAAACTAACTACTTCTAACCAAAACTCACACTTAGATAACTTTGCATAGAATTATTTCTCCCTTAAAGTCTACAACACTTTTCTAAGATGTTGGTCATGCTCTACGCGATCTCTAGAGTAAACAAGAATGTCATGAATGAATACAACCACAAATTGATCAATATATGGCCTGAACACTCGGTTCATCAGATCCATGAAAACTGCTGGGGCATTCGTCAATCCAAATGGCATCACCAAGAACTCATAATGACCATAACGAGTCCTGAATGCCGTCTTAGATACATCTGACCCTTTGATTTTCAGTTGATGATACCCCGATCGAAGATCTATCTTTGAAAATATACTTGCACCTTTCAGCTGATCAAATAAATCATTAATCCTAGGCAGTGGGTATTTATTCTTAACAGTAACCCTATTAAGCTTTCTGTAGTCAATACAAAGACGTAAAGTACCGTTTTTCTTCTTTACAAATAGTGCTGGAGCACCCCATGGTGATACACTAGGTTGTATGAATCCTTTATCTAATATTTCTTGTAACTGTATTTTCAACTCTTTCAATTCTATGGGTGCCATCCTATATGGTGTAATAGATATAAGAGTGATGCCAGATACTAATTCAATAGCAAACTCTATCTCTCGGTCAGGTGGTAGTCCTGGTAACTCCTCAGGAAATACATCAGAAAACTTACTAACAGTTGGGATGTCAGCCAACTTTGGATTTTTCTTTTGGGTATCAATCACATACGCTAGGTAAGTCTCACATCCCTTGTTGATGAGTTTTCTAGCTTTCAACGCTGATATCGCATTATCTAGATATCCTTTATCCTCGCCCATCACTACTATCTCTTCTTGTTCTGAAATTTTCATTCTCAGCTGCCTCTTTTTACAATCTATTATCACCTCATGGCGAGCTAGTCAATCCATTCCCAAGATCACATCGAACTTGTGGAATGGTAGCTCTATTAAATCAGCTGGAAATTGTCTGCCTTGAATTTCGACTGGGCAACCCCTAAACACTTTACGAACCCGCGCACTGTGTCCTAACGGGTTAGTCACACGAATCTCATATTCTAGAGCCTCTGGTGTTAGACCCTCTCGACCCGATGGTGGTGTGCATATGTATGAGTGTGTTGACCCAGGTTCTATCAATGCATGTATATAAGAGCCAAAAAGAAGGAATTTACCCGCTATGACATCAGGTGCATCCTGCTCCTCTCGGCCTCGCATGGCATAAGCTCTTGTTGGAGCAGCTCTACTGCCTTTAGGTCTCTCTACTGTGTCTGATCTGACCTGGCTTGGCCCTGCACAACCTCCTCTTCCTTGCCCTCAGCCTTGTCCTCTGCCTTGCCCAGAAGCCTGTGTCTGCATCAGCTCAATGCTCCCCGAACCTCTGTCATACTGTAACAAGGGACAATCTCTCCTCATATGGTTTTTAGAGCCACATCTAAAACAAGCTCCTGTCATCCACCAACACTCTCCTGGATGCGAACGACCACAATGCTGACACACCAATAGAGGTGTAGACCTACGGGATGACTGTGTCGGTGCACTGGCTGCCGATTAAATAGATCTTACGGGTTGTCCCTGCCTATAAGAATGAGGTGTGCTGGAACCTCCAGCTTGGAATCGGCCACCAAAAGATCTGGCTCTCTTGCCACTAGACTGTCCCCCACTTGGCTGTGGTACAGGTCTACTAACCCCACTAACCTGTACTGGTTGTTGTGTCACTAAGACTCTTTCAACTGTTCTAGCAGATGCTAGTAAACTGGAAATCTCATCAGACGTAGGGCTGAAACTTGTAATTTGATAGTATCCCTCAATCCCTCTTCAAATCGTCGACATTTATCAGCCTTTGTAGACACAATACCACCAACATACTTGCAAAGATGAGTGAATTCTCTCTCATATTCTGTTTCTGACATATCCCTCTGTTTTAGCATTAAAAACTCTCTCTTTTTATCGTCTGTGTAAATAGGAGGAATATACTGCTCCTTAAACTTCTTTAGAAAGAATTTCTATGTCATAGGGTCAGGAGCCTCTGTACTCTGTGATTCAGATCGCCACCAATCATATGCATGCTCCTGTAGTAGGGATACTACATATTCATATTTCTGTTCATCTATGCAGTGCAGTTGATCAAATACTCGCTCTGCTCGTTCCAACCAAAATTCTGCCACTGAGGGGTCATCCTCTCGTTTACCATAGAAATCAGATGCCCCTAATTTTCTCAGTCTCTCAAACTATAATCCAGACAAATCTGATCGTGATGCTCTCTGTAGCAAATCTATCATATTTCTCATGAGCTCAGTTTGACCCATATTAATAGCTTAATGCTCATGAAGTGAGCTGACACTAGATCTCGATGCCGCAGCTCGACGACGACTTGGTTGCGACGAAGCTCTTGCCTCTGAGGGCTCATTACTGTCAACTTCTTCTACTACTATTCGTCTGGATCCTGAAGCCATATCTTACCTATAACATAAAGATAACGACCCTAATCAATAAAGCAGCAACTCCAAAAATGCAATTGTGGGTACATTTCAAGAAATAAACATTTTCAAAATTCACTTTTAAAAATTCAAAATCGCCCAATCGGGCTTTAATACCAAAATCCAGAAACACCAACCTGGTGCTCTGATACCAAAACTGTAACGCCACCCCCACCCGACCAGCACGTGCCCGGATGAGGAAGCGCTAATGTCCGTCCGTCTTCCTTACTTCTTCAATTTGCTATTATTATCATTTTACCTTTATTTTCTCAAACATTCATGTATATATAGGTATATACAAAAACCAAGTATAATTTTATTTACATAAGATAGAAATTTTAAACATCAAATTAATTCTTAAACAAACTTTAATAGTAAGTTTTACAAACTCTAAAATTCTTTAATATAAAAAGCCAAATACAAAAATTTCAAAGCTTGTAACTCACTTTCTCAAGGTTCAGCTGCTTTACTTGAATAAGATCACCGCTTGCTTTATCTATCACTTCCAGCTACCTTTCTATATCTACGTGGAAAGAAAATTCCACGCTAAGCTCTAAGCTTAGTGGTGCATATAAATAAGCCAATATACTATATCATGCAACAAACATTAACATGTATCGTTTTGTGCATTAAATGTTTGCATGCTATTTCTATCAACATGTTACTATTTCTTACAAGTATACATATCATGCTCACATATACAATGTTATTCTCATTTATCTTTGATGGTAAATTACTCTGTTAATCTCTTTATCATTATATCTCAATCTCATAGCATCCTCATTTTCTTATTCTTTTCTTTTCTTATTTTCCGACATATCCTCATTATCTTGCCCACATCACTCTAAATTTGGACTGACTGGATACGGGTTATAGATCAGGAGCGCTCTCCGAGCTTAAGCCACCCTGTCCACTATCTGGCTCAAAAGAGCTTCTCATATCAATGGTGCTCTCCGAGCTTAAGCCACATTGATTGAGTATAATTTCATCATAGATGAATAACCGGAGCAAGGGCGCTCTCCGAGCTTAAGCCACCTTATCCTCATTTATGTGTGCTCATCAGAGCTTCTCAAGTCAATAGCGCTCTCTGAGCTTAAGCCACATTGACCGAGCATCTTAGACCAATGGCGCTCTCCGAGCTTAAGCCACATTGGTTGAGGAATCGTACAGTACCGCCAATCTTGCTTTTTCCAGCTTCCTTAGGAGTTATGGATCATGAAGATCACTTGTTCTTGTTCTTTCACCTCTCTTCTCTTCCTTTCTCTCTCTAGAAATCAAGATGGCTATGGAGGAAAGAAATGGCTGGCGTGACTGGTATTTTAAGAGAGAGAAGAAGGCAGAAAATGAAGAGAAGAAGAAGAAGAAAATAGTCTTAAATAGGGTACCCAAAAGTCTTCATGTGGGACCCACCATTTTGACCATTTTTTGACATTAAGCTTAATGAATCCATTAATCTCATGCTTTCTCCTTGAGTGGCCGACCAAACCTATCAAAATGTGCCCAAAATTAATATGTTGATTAGCAATTAATCTTATTAATCCTCCAATTTTTGGTAAATTGCAAATTGACCCCAAAACTTATCAAATTTGCAATTTAGTCCTTTACCGTAAATCAACTTCTTTAAACTTTATAATAACTTAATTAGGCTTATATCATTTAATTTAGTTATTACTTGGTCAATTTTTGTAAAAATCTGAATTTAGACTCCGATCGGTCAAACGCGTCAACTTCGCGACACGTGCGACTCGGGGCCTAAATTAGCAGATATTACAACCATTATATACAAAACAGAGATAAACTATTTTCATAATATTTCAGAATTTTGATATATTTCAAATGTTATCACTAACATGCTCCAAATTTCTTGCGTCATCTTTCTAATAAATATGGTATTGAGAACATCAATTGATTTTACAAGTTTTGGGATATTGTTTACTGGTAAAAGGAAAGATTCATTAAAATTTGTTTACATAGGATATATATGTATATGTGTCTTATATTAACAAAGAAAAATATTAAGGATGGGGTAGGTTTCATTATGCTAATATTAGAAAGCCCAAAGAGAGTTTCTTCTCATACAAATTGTTCAAAGAATTTAATTAGATCTTTTTTATGAAGGCTATTGATGATAACATGACCCTAAATGCAAAAAATGATTTGATAGACCAGTTTCAAAAATTCGCAAAGTGGGAAAAGTAGAGAAAAATAAAGCTAAAATTATTAATTCTTTAGTTGTTGATATCACAAACCAAAATGACTTTAGTATAAGCCTTAGATAATGAGTTCTCCTAGGCAAAGATTGGCGGTGAATTAAGAGGATTGAGAGGAGAGAAATCTCTTAAATTCTCAATATTTTCACATTTTGATATATAGCCCCCACAATAAAAGATTGAATATCACATTTTGATATATAGCTCTTAAATTCTCAATATTGACTACAGATATGAAAACTTATATTATCCAAAAAACTGTTTTAAAATTTTTTATTTAATTAATTGATTTTTTAATTTTTTATAATTTATTTTTTATTTCTAATTTAAAAAAATATTTATTTAACTACTTATTTATAAAATCAGTTTTCAAACTTCAAAAAATTTAAAAATAATTAGTTTTTTTCAAAAGCCATTTTATATCAAACGGAACCCTTAGGAAACAAAGGTTCAAAGTGGCAAATAAAGAATCGTAAAGAAACAAGCGAAACAAATTTCTCAGACATAGCACCACATTTTGATCTGCCTTGTGCAGCCAAATCAAAATCTCTCTGCCTCCTTCCTACGATAGCCCTGTCGTTACAGCTAATGCAGTGGCAATACGGTGGTGATATCAATTCAAACGGGGCGAGACAGTAATATCTTATATCGCCGGCCGATATTAGTTAGCCAGTTTGTTTAGAATAACGTCTGAAAAGTGATTAAAGAGAATGAAAACTAAAAAAGGAGGCGATACTTTGGAAACTGAGGGAGGTGTAACGAAGCGGCAGAGAGTGTTCGAAGATAGCTCTCCTTCCCCTTCTCCACGAGTTATTGATAATCCGCTTGTGCCCTACAATGATGTAGATGATGAGGAAGACGATGAAAGAAGTGAGCATAGAAACCGTTGGAGAACAGATGGCTCTGAACTAGTTACAGAAGATAATGGTTATCAAGGTCCGGAAGAAGATGACGATGCCGATGACGATGACGATGATGATGATGAACAAGGGTCCAATCAAGACAATCGAAGGAGTCAAATTGCATCTCGTGAAGACTGTCCTTATCTCGATACAGTTAATCGCCAGGTAAACAACTCATTTTTTACAAGGTATTTGAGTTTTGATTTTGCAAACATCATATGTTCAAGCTTTATTTTATGCATATTTATTATCCTATGTAGGTGCTGGATTTTGATTTCGAAAAATTTTGCTCTGTCTCTTTGTCGAATCTGAATGTATATGCATGTTTGGTTTGCGGGAAGTATTACCAAGGGAGAGGAAAGAAATCCCATGCCTATACTCATAGCCTTGAAGCAGGACACCATGTCTACATCAATCTTCAGACTGAGAAAGTTTACTGCCTTCCTGATGGATATGAAATTATTGACCCATCACTAGATGACATACGCCATGTTCTTAACCCAAGGTCTTTCTCTCACTCTTTGTCGTGTGTGTATGTCTTCTGTGAATAATTGATTTCTTTATACTATGAGTCATCTTTATCAATTCAACTTCCAGGTCCTTTAATATGTGTTCGTCCTGGGCTCTTGTATGTATTAGGGGAGGGAAGGGTGAGAAATGGAAAAACAAAATACTTTTATCCATGGCAGTATTTGCTATTTTGTAATGATCAAACTGTGGAAGGTTAAAGGTGTTTCAAAGGTAAAAGAACACTAAGCGATTTGGAATTTTTTTGCATCTGACCAAAAAAATATATAAATTGTGTAGCTGTATTATTAGTTGGTGGTACAGTGTTTATTTAGTCATACTCTTTTGATTTTCTAAGAAATTAGTTTAGATGGTCATTGTGATTCTGATATGTTTTATTTCTGACATTTTATTGATTGATTTTTCGTTCTGCAATTACCTCCATGTATCAAAGCACTTTGACGCATTCTGTTGTAAATGTCTAAGGTATTTCTTTATGCAGGTTTACTAGGGAGCAAGTTGAACAACTTGACAAAAATAGGCAATGGTCCAGGGCACTTGATGGATCTGATTACCTTCCTGGAATGGTACTCATATTCTCTCTTTAACCTTGATCAATTATGCAATCATTGCTAAGTGAATGTGTAGTATGATCATTTCTGGTTGAACATATTTTCAGGTGGGCCTCAATAACATTAAAGAGACTGATTTTGTCAATGTTACGATTCAGTCTCTAATGAGAGTTACACCCTTAAGGAATTTCTTCCTTATTCCTGAAAACTATCAGCATTGCAGATCGCCTCTTGTTCATCGCTTTGGAGAACTAACGCGGAAGATATGGCATGCTAGGAACTTTAAAGGACAGGTTTGATGTTTTTGATTCTTTCATTGAAGTTATTCCTTAACATTAGGAGCTTTCTTTTTCTCAACATTTTTTTTTTATTTGCAGGTGAGTCCACATGAATTTCTCCAGGCTGTCATGAAAGCTAGCAAAAAAAGGTTTCGTATAGGACAACAGTCTGATCCTGTAGAGTTCATGGCATGGCTTCTTAATACCCTACATGCGGATCTTAGAACTTCAAAGAAAAATAATAGCATAATCTATGAATGCTTTCAGGTGGTCTTCTTTCTTTCTATGCTAATAAAATTTATTGTCCTATATAAAATGGTCCATATGTTGTTACTTGTAAATTATTTGGCAGTTTTGAGCTTATGTAAAACAGCTTTATTTTAATAGGGGGAGTTGGAGGTTGTGAGAGAGAGTCCTCACAAAGCTATTGCTGAGAAAAAAGAAACTGGTGATGACCAGAATGGCATTCAAAAAGGCAATGATGGTGGGAATGAACATGATAATGTTTTCAGAGAAACTTCTAGAATGCCATTCTTGATGCTTGGAATGGATTTACCTCCACCACCTCTATTTAAAGATGTGATGGAAAAGAACATAATACCCCAGGTAATTTATGTATTGTGTATTAGTTTGAAAATAGTAATTATATTTCCTGTCATATATTTTTCATGGTACTATTTGAGAATCTTGATATGTGTTTGTTAACATTTACTGTCTTGTTTTACCTTAACTTTTTGGGAAAAAAATATGCGTTGTGTTGAGAGATTTTTGCTGTTTTATTTTGTCCACGTTTTCTATGATCATTTCTAAAATGTGGTTCAAATATTATTTTTACACATCATTTTTCAACCTAACACACTGTATTACTCTTTTTCATAGTATGAATATCTAAAGAGGTAGACAAAGATTAAAAAAAAAAAAAATGCAAATAACTACTTTTGAGTATCCCATGTATGATTGGATGGTAAGATGGTTTTAATGAAGTATTTTAGTATGGTACCTATGTTTGACATATTTGGGAAGAATGTACAATGAATGAAAGTTTAATAGCATTGTCTTGTTTGGTTGATGAAGTGCTATGATATGGTTAAATATAAAAATTTAGAAAATGCCTTTATCAATTTGAGATATATTGATGAGCATATGAAGATAATTTGGTAATAAAAATTTTGAGTAAGGTTAAAATAGGAAAAGAAATTATAACCCCACTACTCACCAAATCGTTGAGTTGATTTTTTAGAGAAAATTGTAACCCAGGGCTACCCGTCAAAACTGATACCTCTCTACCCATCTTCCACAACAACTTATCCTACCATACCGCCAATAAGCACCATCCAGACAGCTGTTGGGTTAATGAAGTTTGATGAGCTATGGTGGTGGACTTGGTGAATGATGGTGGTATAGAAACATGGATAAGGTGTATCATGTGGTTGATGGTGGTAGAGAGATATGGAAATAGTGGTAAGGGAGGAATAAGTTTGAATGAGGCGCTTTGGTAGATGTAGATGGAGAGGAATAAAGAAAGGGTTAAAAGAGAATGTGTGCGGTTTGGAGAAATTTCTAATTCAAAGTGGATAATTATTGTTTGTAAATTTTCAAACCAAGGCAAACCATATCAAACCAAACCAAACCAAAGTATTGTGGTTTGGTCTGGTTCAAATGTGGGTTGGGGTAGAAAAATAGAAAAATTTACATAATAATTTAATTAAATAAATCAAAAACATCTATTTAAGAGGCATACGTACTGGTGCATAAGATATTTTATATTTAAATATGTAGATATTAAAATATAAAAAATGAAACTAAATATTTATTTCAGTCATAAGTTTCTTTAATTATAATTAATATATTTTCATATACATGATAATATCATAATAACAATTTATGTCTGTTAATGGTTTTGTTTAGGAAACCATTCCATAGTCAGGTTGAAAATTTTTCAAACCAAAATGAATTATTTGTCCTCACAAAACAAACCAAAAGGTCAAGTTTAGACTAAACTGTTTAGTTCATTGCAGTCGGATTTAGTTTGAACTGAATAATGAACATCCCTGAGTGGAGAGACAAAGAAGTAGAATTCTGCATCAAGGGAAAAGAAAACAATAGAGAGAGATGTAGAGCACATAAAGTGGTTAGAACAATTAGACAGTATTTATAGAGAAAGTGGAGAAGTAGTGCTATTGGATCAAAAAACAAAGACAATTGAAGTTGGAGAGACTGAACCAGTGGAGAGAATAAAATGAAAAAATGAGAAAATATCCATTCAATTAGAAAGGCAAATTTACTGTTGAATAATGGTACAGGGTACTAGTAGGGAGAAGAGGGGGAGGACTCCTAGGATTTGAGTCTACTCAACAGTATTCTTTGGCATCTTTAGCTGGCACTAATATATGTTGATTAAAATATCTACTGGTGTAAAGTAATCAAATTAGTACATTTTTTCTTAACAAGAAAAAGGGACTCAAAAATATTTCAGTGAAGTGCTTTCTCTGGTAAAGCTATTGTCTCGTGTAGAGAAGTATGTCATTGGTTTGAAGCTTCTATTTGCCGACTTCGAACATGCTCAAACAACTTCTGCAAAAACTAAAAACTGATAAGCCCCTATATGATTTTATCCAAGAATATTGTTGAGTTTGTTACAGGGGTAGTATAGGGAAATGGTTGCTGAGTTTGTTACATAGGGAATGGTTTTGTATATATATAAAGGGAGGCGGTTTTGTGGGGGGCATTCAGATTGTTATTTTTGTCCAAGTGACTTGAGAAAAGATTCAGGCCTCTCGAATGCCTGTAACCTTTCTATTTCTAGTATCAATTCCAGTATTTCTTTTGGTTTCTTTCTTGTGAACTTTCTGTTGCTTATCAGAAACCTACTTCTGAAATAATTCTTTTTTATACTTTAGGGGTCATTTTTCATTGCATGCTAAAAGAAATGTTAAACGGGGGTTAATGTCTGTTTTTTTTTATTTTTGTTCGAAATTGCTTATTTAATTATTTTTTAAAGTTTTTGATTATTACAGAGTGGAGACAAGTGGGGATTGGGGGTTTAGGGGAAAAAATTAATTACATAAGCTCCTTCAAAATGAGAATCTGATGCTAAGCATAGCTTCCATCATGTTGTGCATAAATATCAACACCTCCCAAAAGTTGGTTCTTTTACTTTGAAAAAAAAGGTTGTTGCTTTAGCATGTTAGAATTTGTGCATAGTTACATGAAAGCAATGTGATAGAGAAATGCAGGACCTTTTGCTTAAGCAGTCCATTCTCCTTTTCTTTTATTGATTCCTTGAGTTGATTGTAGTGGATTCCTATTACAATGTAACTTGCACTAAGTTTGACAATACGAGTTGTATTAACTGAATTTGCTATAAAGGTACGTGTTTTGGATGCTTGCCTATATATCGTGCATAAGCTCAAGTTTGGTCATTCTCCAGCTGACCCGTTATGTGCTTATTTTAGTATTGACTACAAACTTCCATCCTTTTATTTTTTAGCTATAATTCTAAAGCCAAACAGAAATCCAACAACACTGAGGCATAGGCTAATTTTTGTATAATGGTATTATTAAGAGTCAAAACCCAAGACCTTGGAAAAGATAAGCTGTATTACCATTTTAATTTAATGTTTTATACCAAAAGATTAAGTTGTCACAGAACTTTAATTTATTTCAATGTGGTCATTGAACCTTTTTGTTCTACTTGAGGTATTTTCATGTAATTCCAGTGAGGAACTTCCTGAAAATTTGTGGCATTCCATTCTGTGCTAATTTTGGAAGAAGATAGAAAGAAATCAAGGTATTTTTAATTTACTTTTGTTCTACACCTTGTATTTAATGTTATAATAGCATATTGCATGCCATATTAAATTTCCGGTGAGCTTTTTGTTTAAATCAGGTTAGAATACCATTATCATGTCAAAATTGACCATATTGAAACAAATTAAAGATTGTGACCACAATTAAAATTATGCAAAATTCAGTGATCATGACAATAATTTATGCGATTGAGTTGCTAGGATGTTAGCCAAAAAAACTTATTTGGCGGCTAGATTTTTTTAAAATGAACAAATCCTCACTCTACTAAACATTTAGACTAATTATTCAGCCCAGATTTTAGCTTTTTATGATGGTTAGAGTGAGTAGGAAATTTATTAAATACTCAGAATTTCATAACTAATTGTATCTAGGCAGCAAATAGTTGAAGGAAGCAAGTTATAGTGTCCAGGTTAGAGTAATTGCTAGACTATATTATTAATTGAAAACTAATTAGAAGCATCACCAGCACTGATATTGTATTCTCTAATTGACCCTATGCATTGGTCTGAAAATCTAATCCTAATCTTCTACATGTTTGGATTCCTCAGTACTAAAGAAAACAATGAGGGATTAACATCTTCTCAACAAATAAGGATTCTTAAAGACATATTTCTACTTTTCTAGCAAAGCTAGAAACTACAAAAATATCCCTCAACTTGGAATACAATTCGCATCTGATCTATAAAAATAAACATGCTTGTAACATCCAATAAAGATTGAAAAGCCCTCGAGGATATCCCAAATAAGCTCTATATTCAATGTGTACCATAATGCTAAGTTTCTTGAATACTTAAAACTTTTTTTTTTTTTTACTTTTATGTTTCTTGCAGTCTACATCTAGTTATATTTTCATTCAAACATGGCTCAATCAGTTGGTTTGTGGTTGCCTCTGAATTTGGCTTAAAAGCGATCAGCAACTTTGAATGTATTGTTTTCCAAGAATATTTAAGGTTGAGCAGCTGGCTCTAATTCCTGTGGAACTAGGCTTTAAAATGCGTGCTATGAATGTGCCCTTGAATAATTTCTTGGTAGATATATCTTATCACTGTTATGGTCCATTATTACAATAGATTTGAGAGGATGGATTTTGTCATCCCTAATATTGTTTTGAAGTAGCTTACAGGAAGATTGATTACCTTTCTGTTCATTTATTTTATGGTGTTGACAACATAATAGCCACAGCAACAGATTGATATGCCTCAACACATCTCTCTTATGCCCATAGAAGTGGAGACAGTATTGGACTGGATTATTGGGATTTTGGGTTGCTGTTTGGGTCTGTTGTTGCTAGGAGTTGGCGGTTTCTTTTAGTGCAAGTGGTTCAAGGGTAGTATAGAGATTTTGGATAGGAGTTTGTTACATTGAGTTGATAAATAGCAGTAGGTTGTTGCGGGAGAGGCATTCTGAGTATTTTGTTATTGGTCCTAGTGACTATGGAGAGTCACAAGCCTCTCAAATGCTTGTAATCTTCCATTTTTAGTTCAAAATTCAGTATTTCCTTTTGGTTCCATTTGCTGTGATTCTTTGGTTCTTATCACAGTTTTCTGGATCTTTAACTGAACATAAATGAGAATTAAAAAATCTGGTCTCGAGGGTTTGACCTTGAAAGCAAAGATATCTTTGCACATGCAAGCCTCAACATCAAGTTCATGAATGTTGTAAATTGTTAATGTCGAATTTTTTCTGTTCTACTTCACGGATTATAGTCCCTGAGACTTACATTTTGCATTCAATTTCGTTTTGTACTTGGGAAAATTATAATTTGCCAAGCACAGGACCTTGTGTTTACTCACAGCCACTTGAGACAAAAGCCTAGCTATCACTCTGATTTTAGTGAGTTGTTATCCATGATGCTACATTCCTGGAGTGTGGAGATGGCTAGGCTTGAAGAAATTATCTGGATGCTTAGACAGTGGCTCATTTTTGGTGTGGTAGCTTGTTAGTTTGCTGCTGGGGATAAATCACTGATGAGGGCCAGGCTTTCCTTTTCCCTTGCTTGAGTTTTGCATGGTGGTCATTCGAGCTTGCTAGGTCAAGAGGGTGCTGGATGTCTGGTAGTGGCAATGGAGGTTGTGGAGTTCTTTGGTGATGGTGATGGCCACGTATGGTGGTGGTGAGTTGAACAAAAAGAATGCTGGTTGGATTTCAGATCTGAGAAAATAGCTTCTAATTTCCTCTTCTACTTCAAAGTTAAAAGCGAATCTCAGTTCTCTTAGTTGTACGCTGCAACATAGAAATTTCTTTCTTTATCTAGGGTTCCTATTTAGTAAAGTATCTTAATTAATTAGGAATAGTTTTTTTTTTTGTAAAATTTTTTTCTTAATCACTACTATATAATAAGACAACAGGTTAGCTTACAAATTGTATATGCTCTTTTCCTCAATGTATAGTTGTCGAGATCTAATTGCCCTAAATCATTCTGCTATATCAAGTTAATTTTAATTGTGCTTTTATTGTAGGTTCCTCTGTTCAATATTTTGAAGAAATTTGATGGTGAGACAGTTACTGAAGTTGTCCGTCCTCGTGTAGCCCGGATGAAATACCGAGTCACTAGATTGCCACAGTATTTGATTCTCCACATGCAGAGGTTTAAAAAGAACAACTTTTTTATTGAAAAGAATCCAACCTTAGGTGAGGTTTGTTGGGTAACACCTAAGAAGGCATGGAATATTGCTTGATTTACACAACTTTATGATAACTGATTTTAGTATTGCAGTCAACTTTCCTGTGAAGAACTTGGAACTGAAAGACTATATTCCTTTGCGGTTGCCTGAAGAGAAAGAGAGATTGCGCTCAAAGTATGATTTAATTGCCAATATTGTTCATGATGGAAAACCCAAGGAGGGCTTTTATAGAGTTTTTGTGCAGCGGAAATCGGAGGAGCTATGGTAATCCTAATCCTAATCTATTGTAGATTCGAAAATAATTAATAACTTCACGTATTAACATTTTTGTTTGTGTTTGTATATATATATATATATATATTTAATGCTTTCCAGGTATGAGATGCAGGATCTGCATGTTTCTGAAACTCTACCCCAAATGGTTGCGCTATCTGAGGCATATGTGCAGATATATGAGCAGCAGCAGTAGCATTTAGAAAATCTTATTGTCAACTATTTCTTTTTCAATTATCGGTGTAGAGAGACCTCAAATTCGGCAAATGATCGAGGAAAAAGCAGAACGAGAGGACAATCTTGGCGGAGATTCTGAATTTTAGGGAAATGTTGAATTTTGACTATAGAAAAATCAGGCCGAAATTTCTATTTTGTATTAATTGAAGGTATCAACATATAAAAGTCCAATTTATATTTTCCAAAAGTCCACCAATTTCCCACATCAATTAATTCCCAAAAATATTCATCAATTTCCAACGCTTCCCCTTGATGAAGATTTTTGCAGAAACCAAATAATCTATTGAAGTTGATAACCTTTGCATAAGAATAATTCTGGTTTGATATCCAAACCCAAAACTATGTTAAATTATTCCGAATTATTTTGAAACTAAATTATATTAAAAAACTGATATTTAAATATTTGTAATTAAGAATGAAATAATATATATATATATATATATATATATATAATATTTTTAAAATTTTTATACTTTTATTATACAAATATAATAAAACTTAAATTTATAATTATATGCACTTTAATCCTTTAAAATAAAATTATAAATTTATTAATTAGTTAACAAAATTAATTTAACATTTATAATAACAATGAATTTAAATAATTAAAAATTTTAAATATGTTAAAAATTTTATGATGGTGGTGTACAAAATTGAATCTATAATCTCCATATAAATTTAGGATAAGCTAGTCATCAAGAAAATTAAATATCTTTGTTGTTAAATAAAAAAATTATAAGATATTGCCGATTTTCATTTTTTGACTCTAATTTTTTTATCATTAATTGTATTACTGAAAATTGGTGTGGCTGGACTCCACATGCAATTTATGTCTCAATTCATGCATTTAATTGATGATTATCCCAATTAATCCTCCAATTTTCAGTAAATTGCAAATTGACCCCTAAACTTTTCAAAATTTGCAATTTAGTCCTTTACTGAAATGTAACATCTTAAAATATTTTGAACACTTTATTAGATATTTTTCATATTTAATTGTCATTATTTTAATTATTTTTCGATAAAAATCCAATTTTAGAGTTCGGTCAAACCGACGAGTCGATTTAACAACTCGCGTGACTTAGGTCTAAATTAGCGGATATGACACGTATTCCATGTGTCCATACTAAGAAGATATCAATTGGATCCATATCATATCATATCAGTAGAACCTATAAAGATATGACTAGATCTAACTTATGAAGAGGAGCTAGTGAAAATTCTAGCTCGAGAAATGAAGGAGCTACAGAACAAGAAGGTACCATTGATAAAGGTTCGGTGAAAAAATCAGAATTTGGAAGAGGCGACTTGGGAAAATTAAGAGGTGATGTAGGCTCAATATCCACAATTGTTCCACTCTAGTTAAAAAGGTAAATTTCAAGGACGAAATTTGTTTGAAGGAGGAAAACTTGTAATGCTCGATAATTTAGGTCATGGTCACGGGTGACCGAAATTCGACGAGCTGAACCAATCGGGGTCTAAATTTAGATATGAAAGGAAAAAATTAAAACGATAATAAAATATGAGAAAAATATTTTGGATATTATTAATTGAGAATTTTGAAGTTCGGAACTAAAATTTAGAAATTTTTTTTTCGCTAAACGAAATTGGAATTTACAGTGTTTTTGACACAAATATTTTAAGAAGGTATAAAAATGGAATATTCTTTATCTAAGGAAAGGAATATTATTTGGATTAAAATAAATTAAGAGTGATTTAAATTAATGGACCAATGAGGGAAATATTATCTGTTAATATTAACCACCCACCTAATCCAACTATAAAAATCAAATTTCACTTTTTGGTCAATAATTCTTCTTCTTCCTCATCTTAACCAAAGAAAACTCTCTCTTCTTCTCTCCTTGTAGCCGTGACCTCTCCCCCCATTGTTCTTCCTTTTTTTCCTTCAATTAAAGCTAAGGTTAGATGGAAAAAAGTTGGATTAAGGCAAGATCAACAAGAAAATGAAGCAAAGTGAGCAAAACAAAGGAAGAAGAAGAAAGAAAAGAAGAGAAAAAGAGAAGGGAGATTTTGGTCATATTGAAGATCTACAAAGGTGAGGTTAGATTTTTCATCTTCTCACTTTTCTGTTTCTCTTTTCTTTGATTTTGGGGTTAGTTACTATTAAAGTTGATAATTTAGGATTATTATTATGTTAATGATGATTAAGGATTGATTAGTGTGTTTAGTGCTTGATTAATGTGAAAAATGTTTTTAGGCCAAGGAGGTGAACAATCTTTGAGCCATAATCAAAGAGAAAGTAAGGGCAAGGAGAAAGTTAATTAGGAGGAAGAGAAGAGTGAAGAGAAGTAGACTTTTGAGGTATGTACATTTGACAAAAATTGAATATGGAAAATGTTGATTTTTTATTTTGTGATATTATTTGTAATTGTGTATGTAATTCTTGATATTTTGATTGAGTGATGAATGATTAAATGATGCATGACTGTAAAAATAAAAATTTGAATATGATGTTGATAAATGAAGATGGAAATAGTAGGAATTAATTGAAATGCTTGAAAATTTGTCTTATAAACAATGTCTACTTTTCTGGTAATAACTTGAGTTCTGAAAATTATTTTTGAGTGTTTCTTATGGGTTTGGAAAGTTAAGACAGTACTTCAACTTTTTTTTTACCATTAGACCCGAATATGCCTATAATTAGGTGTAAAATATATTCAAAGTTCAAACTGAAAATATGTCCAGTAAAATACTAGGTAGAATGGAATGAACATAACTTAGTGAACAATTCATAACTTTTGATACAAAATTCTAATGTTATTCTAGTTGGAAATTAAAGATAATACATGTACCTACATTTTGTTAGTTGATCACTTGTCCAAATTCCATTTAAAAATAGATGAAAAATATAGGGTAATATGATACATAAATGCTGTCCAAAATAAGGTAGCTTGTATATATGTGTTGGTTGTTGAATTTTGTGATAGAAAAATATATTATTTGACTTTTCTTATAGTTATAATGATTAAATAAGCAAGGATAATGTTGTAAAATATTTAATGGAGATTATTGCATTTATATGAAATTATATTAGCATTACATACATAATTTATATAAATAATAATAAAGGTAACAAATATAATTAAACCCTATAACATCTAGTCGAGAACTAGAAATTAGGATAAGTTGGCATGTCAATGAAAAGGGTAGAAATGTAAACACTAGAAAATAGTGTTGAGATTTAATTTACGTAGGTACTAAGAAATAGTGCTGAGTTTGAAATTATGTAGGCGCTAAGAGATAGTGTTGAGTTTGAATTTACGTAGGCATCTAAAAGATGTTGAGTTATTATTGAAAATGTAGGTGTTAAACGTCGAGTTATAAAATAATTAAGTAGGCACCGAGTTATAAAATATTTTAGGTATCTTATTATATAATTAAATTTTAAGAATTTCTTTTGATATAAATTTGTGGCATGTAGAATTTATAAAAGAGTGAATTTTATAATTAATATATTTGGTATTATTTGTAAATGTATTTCGGAATATTATGGTTTAATGAATGACTTTTAAATCAAAATATTTACATCATTAATTACATATTTAAATGATAAAAAAGAGAAATATAGTAATAAATATTTCGCTAATAATAAACTTGAAAATTAAAAAAAATATTTATACAATAATTTGGGCATTGATTTTTACAATAATGATGCGGTAACACTTCCATACACTATTAATGACTAGTAGGGTAAGGGAGCACTACAGGACACCTGTATGCTGGACAAAACATGGTGAGAAGAAGCTAGTGGGTCCGAAATTAGTGCAATAGATTGAGGAAAAGGTGAGAATAATTAAAGATCGGTTGAAAGCTATAACTAACAAATAGAAATCCTATGCTAATTTGAAAAGAAAGAATATAGAATGCGTAGTCAGAGACAAGGTAATTTTTAAGGTTTTATCTTGTGAGAAAGTATTTCATTTTGGTAGGAAAGGGAAGCTAAGCCCTAGATTTGTTGGACGATATGAAATACTTGAACATGTGGGCCCAGTGGATTTTAGGTTGGCCTTACCACCAGAATTAGACAAGATCTACAATATATTTCATGTATCAATGGTGAAGAAATATTGATGAGATCTGACATATGTAATATCTGTGGAATTTATAAAGGTGCAACAAGATTTGACTTATGACAAAGAGCATGTGACAATTCTAGCTCAGGATGTCAAAGAATTGTCGAATAAAAGGGTTCCTTTGGTAAATATCCCTTAGCGCAATCATGGTCCTCTGCTGCTGTCTCCGAGCTCCGGTTGCGTCCCAGCTGGCGTAACGTCCCAGCCCCAATCGGTTGAAGCTCTGGTCCCTCCCTTCCAGCGTCGGTCACCTCCCAGCGAAGAAGGTAGCTGCTATTCTTTTTTGCAAATTTTTTTATTTTACTTGTTTGTATTTTTTATTAATTTAATTTTGATATGTTGGAACATATTATATGACTTATTATTAATTAATTATATGAATAAGTTATATACATATTTATATAAATAATATAAAGCTATAACATAATATAGATAATTTAGGCAAAAAAATTATGAAATAGTTAAGTTTAATAAAATAGATAAGTTAAGTTACTAATTTTAATAAAATAGCCATTTAGCTATTAAGTTTGATTAAACTTATAAAATAGCTAATTTTATTTACTAAGTTGAATAAAATAATTTTAATAAAATAGTTTAATTACTAAGTTTAATATAAAGCTAGAAAATAATATACATAATTTAAGCAAAAAATTATAAAATAGTTAAGTTTAATAAAATAGTTAAGTTTAGTTACTAAGTTTAATAAAATAGCTATTTAACTATTAAGTTTGATTAAAATTATAAAATTATAAAGTTTATTTACTAAGTTTAATAAAATAATTTAATTACTAAGTTTAATATAAAGCTATAACATAATATAGATAATTTAGGCAAAAAATTATAAAATAATTAAGTTTAATAAAATAGCTAAGTTTAGTTACTAACTTTAATAAAATAGCTATTTAGCTATTAAGTTTAATTAAAATTATAAAATAGCTAAGTTTATTTACTAAGTTGAATAAAATAAGTTTAATAAAACAGTTTAATTACTAAGTTTAATATAAAGCTAGAACATAATAAAGATAATTTAAGCAAAAAATTATAAAATAGTTAAGTTTAATAAAATAGTTAAGTTTAGTTACTAAGTTTAATAAAATAGTATTTAGCTATTAAGTTTGATTAAAATTATAAAATTATAAAGTTTATTTATTAAGTTTAATAAAATAAGTTTAATAAAATAGTTTAATTACTAAGTTTAATATAAAGCTGGAACATAATATAGATAATTTAGGCAAAAAATTATAAAATAATTAAGTTTAATAAAATAGCTAAGTTTAGTTATTAAGTTTAATAAAATAGCTATTTACCTATTAAGTTTGATTAAAATTATAAAATAGCTAAGTTTATTTACCAAGTTGAATAAAATAAGTTTAATAAAATAGTTTTATTATTAAGTTTAATATAAAGCTAGAACATAATATAGATAATTTAAGCAAAAAATTATAAAATAGTTAAGTTTAATAAAATAACTAAGTTTAGTTACTAAGTTTAATAAAATAGCTATTTAGCTATTAAGTTTAATTAAAATTATAAAATTATAAAGTTTATTTACTAAGTTTAATAAAATAGTTTAATTACTAAGTTTAATATAAAGCTAGAACATAATATAGATAATTTAGGCAAAAATTATAAAATAATTAAGTTTAATAAAATAGCTAAGTTAGTTACTAAGTTTAATAAAATAGCTATTTACCTATTAAGTTTGATTAAAATTATAAAATTATGAATTATAAAATAGCTATTTACCTATTAAGTTAGAACACCATATGTCTGAACATAATTTTGATGACAAGGTTCGATTAATGAAGGAGATTACTCCTGAAGGAAGTTTGATACCTGAAAACTTCTACAGAACAAAGCAATTAGTACAAGGAATGGGTCTTCCGGTTGAAGAAATTGACTGTTGTAAAAATGGATGCATGATATACTAGAGTGAAGATAATATTTTGACTAGTTGTAAGTTTTGTGGTCATCCTCGATACAAAAAGCAACGTCATGGTAGCAAAACTGTTACTCCTGAAAAGAAGATGTATTACTTTCCCCTCACTCCTAGATTGCAAAGATTATTTGTATCCAATGTCACAGCAGCGAAAATGAGGTGGCATGCTGAGCATGAAATTGAAGATGGGGTTATGATCCACCCATATGATTCCCCTGCATGACAACATTTTGATGGTACCCATCCAGAATTCGCATCAGAGACTCGAAATGTTGGTTTTCAACCATTTGGACAATCTGGACAACAATATTCTTCTTGGCCAGTCATTGTGACTCTGTACAATTTGCCACCTTGGTTATGTATGAAGGACGCTTACATATTCTTAACTATATTGATTCCTGGGCCAACTAACCCTAAGAATAATTTGGATATTTACTTACAACCATTGATATCAGAACTTAATCATCTATGGCTCGATGGTGTGCAGACTTATGATATTTCAATAAAACAAAATTTTCAAATGCATGCTGCTCTTATGTGGATAATTAGTGACTTTCCTGCATATGCGATGCTGTCTAGGTGGAGTACTACTGGAAGGTTAGCTTGCCCTTATTGCATGAATCATACTGATGCTTTTACTCTTTCAGAGAGCAGAAAACAGTCGTGGTTTGACAACCACCGTAAATTCTTACCTGAAGACCATCCATTCCGACGAAACAAAACATCATTCATGAAAAATAAGATAGTGACTAAAAAAGCACCCCATAATAGATCTAAAAGTGAAATATTATTTGAAATTGATTAGTTGGATTTGAAAAAGGTAACAGAACAAGATGCCGAGAGAACTAATGGCCCTATTTGCAAGCAATGTGGTTGGAGGAAGAGAAGTATCTTTTGGGATTTACCTTATTGGAGTACCCTTCTCATTCGACATAACTTAGATGTAATGCATATTGAGAAAAATGTATTTGACAATATTTTTAACACTATAATGAATGTTGTTGGGAAAACAAAAGATACATACAAATCTCGAAATGAGTTAAATGCATATTGTCGAGGGCCAAAATTGGAACGAAATTTTGTAAGGGGAAAATATCCTAAAGCTTGTTACACACTAGATCATCAATCAAAATCAGTCGTGTGTGAATGGCTAAGAAATTTGAGATTTCCCGATGGTTATGTGTCAAATATGGCTAGATGTGTTGATATGAGGAAACTTAAGTTGTTTGGGATGAAAAGCCATGATTGTCATGTGTTTATGCATCATTTAATACCTATTTCATTTCGTGAACTACTTCCAAACAATGTTTGGAAGACATTAACAGA
The DNA here is from genome assembly GCA_023653625.1 of Triadica sebifera. NCBI lineage: Eukaryota > Viridiplantae > Streptophyta > Magnoliopsida > Malpighiales > Euphorbiaceae > Triadica > Triadica sebifera. Next base: position 23,482,603 of record CM042901.1, read on the forward strand.
ATTAAGCTTGTTCTTTAAGGATTTAACATCTGTTGTTATAACTAATGATGACATGGCCCAGATTGAAGAAGAGATTCCTATTATTCTTTGTAAGCTTGAGCGTATATTCCGTCCACGCTTATTTGATTCAATGGAACATCTACTGGTCCACTTACCATATGAAGCAAGAATAGCAGGTCCAGTGCAATACCGATGGATCTATCCTTTCGAGATGTAATATAAAAGAACTTAATAATAATGCATATCATTATTATTTCTGTTAGATTTACCGTACTTGTATATTTAATATCTTAGGTACCTTCGACGATTGAAAAACAATGTCCGAAATAAAGCTAGAGTTAAAGGTTCAATATCTAATGCTTATTTGGTGGAAAAAGCTTCATTGTTTTGTTCTTACTATTTTGAGGAGCAAGTGAATACAAGGCACCGAAAAGTGTCACGCAATGATGACAGTGGTCAATATAGGGTACAAGAACATGAAGGCAACTTATCCATATTCACACAATCAGGCCGAGCCTTTGGAAAGAGTAAATCCCAATTTTTGACAGAGGAAGAATATGCTACTACACAATCATACATTCATCTTAATTGCACTGTAGTTGCACCTTTTATTAAGTAAGTCATAAACTGCTAATAAATTTTAACCTTTTCATTTGAGCATTGGGTAAATTATAAAATTTAATTATTATTATTCTTTTTTTTGTACCTTGAAAAATTTATATTGAGGAGCTGAAGCAAATTCTAGTGAACATTTCTACTCAAGAAATTGATGCTAAACTTGAAAAAGAATTCCCAATTTGGTTTAATAAACATGTGAGTACCGATTTTCTTTCAAACATTTTTTTTATTGACAATTAACAAGAATTATACTTTAATGTTAGCTTATACAATTGATGACATTTGTTTTAGGCACACAATCCATTAAGCAACATATCCAATCAGTTCATAAAGGACTTAGCAAAAGGCCCATTACCTAAAATTATGTCTTACTCGGACTATTATGTGAATGGATACAAATTTCACACTGAAGTGCATGGATCTGGTAAATCTACAATGAACAATGGTGTATGCATAAAAGACTCAAATTATAGTGCAAATGAATGTGACTATTATGGTCGTTTGATTGAAGTTGTTCAGTTGGAGTATCCTGCATTACCAATTAAGAGAACTATGTTATTCAAGTGTGAGTGGTTTGATCCAATGCCAAATTTGGGTACAAAAGTGCATCCACATTATAAGTTGGTTGAAGTGAATCAAAAACGTAGATTTAACAAGTACGAGCCATTTGTTATGGTGGTTCAAGCTTGTCAAGTGAATTTTATCACATATCCAACTATCAAACATGAAAGAAGTGAGTGGTTGGCTGTTTGTAAAATTAAAGCTAGGGCTAAATTTGAAATTCCACAAGCAACATCAAGTAGTCAACTTTCCAATGTATCAACAGCCTTCCAAGATGATGACATTGATATTCATTAAATAGATATTGAAAATGATGAAGTGATAATTTAGTTGGTTCAACAGGTGCATTTATTGATGTCAAAGACGATAATGAAGAAGAAGAAGAGCCTAATCTTGAAATTGAATCACATGATGATGACGAAGAAATTGATGTGGATGAGTGGGATTATAACGATCATGATAGTGATTAGATGTAATGGCTAAATCAAAGATGTTCTTTTCTTTTTGGTATTATGTACTATTCACAAATATTTAATCCCTAGATATATGTTTGTAAATTGTTACATATGTATTGCTTTTATTATTTTTATTCTTTTTAAGTAGCAATTGATATTTGTGTTCATTGTTGCTTTTGATATTGTTTATTGTCATCGAGTGACTAATATGCAGATGGGTCGCACATCATCTAAACATATATTACATGGTAGAGGCAGAGGGCCTACAAACGAGGAGAAAGATCGACAGAGAAGAGTAATTTCTCAAATCGACCACCAGTTCCACCACTTCGTGTACCACCATCACCACAATCATCTACACCATCACAACCATCGACACCATCACAGTCATTGCTACAGTCATTAGCACAACACAACAATCAACACCACCACCACAACCATTATCATCAGCTCATCCATCAGCAACTATGTCCATCTTAGGAGGTACAACATCAGCATCTCCCATATCACAACCTACTACATCATCTCCTCTAGCTGCTTTAGCCTTACATTTACAATCTGAAGCATCAGTCACTGAGTCAACTAATGGTAGACGACAACTTAATCTCGATCCTATAAGTTAATATTACTATTATTATTTCTCTTAATCTTTTCATTCATGCATTGAGTTTGTTTTTGATGTATTGTTTGTTTGTGCTTTTTGCATAGTGGGAGTTTTCTTCAGTCTCATGTAGTTTCTGCGACTATCACCTGTAGTTTTTTACTCCGTTTGAGTGATAGAGGACATGTATGAAAAACTATGTCTAACGATGTCAGAGACTTATATTGGCTTGAGTTTCAAGTAAAATCCAATTATTTAAGTAAAAAATATGATGAGGTGAATGACTTTGTTAAAAATGTATTTCTTGTGATTGATTGGTTGTTAGAGACTTTGTACTTCAGGTCAAGTTACTTATGATATAGGCAAAACTCTGCCAAAATTTCAGTTTGAAATTGAATATTTAATCTCTCTTGTGCTTGATTGGTTGTTAGAGGCTACATAATTTAGGTTAGGTTACTTGTGTTATAGACGAAACTCTGTCAAAATTTCAGTTTGAACTTGAATATTTAATGTCTTTTGTACTTAATTGGTTGCTAGAGACATTGTACTTCAAGTTAGGTTAGTTATGTTATAGACAAAACTCTGCCAAAATTTTATTTTGATATTAAATATTAAAGTTAATTGAATGTTGCAAGACAAAAATTTGTCTTATATGTTGTTTTTTTTTTATTTCTATTTCAGAAAGAATTTACTTGGGATCTAGAACTTGAGATTGTAGTCAAGCGTAGATGGTTACAACAGGCTGTTACACGTTATAGTGACACTTGAGCAAGTGGAGATCTTCTGGTAGTAAACCACCATGTGTTCCAGAGCAAGTTTGGAATAGTTGGCATAAAGAATGGTCCACTCCTGAGTTCAAGCAAAAATCTATCATTGCCTCTGAAAACAAACTTACTGAGACGGACGGCTTAGGTTCAGGTCCCTCACGGCATACAGGGGGTTCTATATCCATGGTTGAGCATAGCATGTGGATGGTATATTGATAATGATAACTTAATTTGAATTTGTTATTCATTTATATATTTAGGCTGTAAAATGTTTGTTAATGTCTTTGTTTTTATTTGCTTATGTATTATGCTTGTAATTTTGTAGTTGATGTGTTTTTATTTTTATTTTATTTTTATGATAAGGCAAAAGAGTTAAACGTGAACCAAATCTATAGAACTCTTTGAGGCAACACACATCAGAAAGACTTCATCAGGAATTGAGTATGTAGACCAACGGTCTAAAGTTGTTGCAGTATGTATTTACCAAACTCATTAATTGTGCATAATTAAAATTTTATTTGCTTATTTTTCTATTAATCTCATGGAATTTATATTTTTTCTTCTTAAAATTTATATTGAAGGATCGAGTACAAGCCCTTAGAGAGACTGCTTCTCAACCAATTGAGGGATCTAACGAGCCATGTGAACCAGATTTGAGGCAGTTATTTTTAGAGCCTGCTGGTGGCCAGAAAAAATGGCGCATATATGGAATGGGCACAAAGGCAGCACATTTCTATACTAGTACCTCCTCTTTTCACTCCACTGCCACATCACGAGATATTAGTATTATACAAGATATGCAGCAGGAGGTTTATACTATATTGGAGTCACAAAAGCAGCAAATGCGAGAACAGATGCACGAAAAACTTCGACTTGAGCTTCGAGACGAGATGCATGTAGAGATGCGACAGCTGATAGCAGAGATGATTAATTCTACCCACATTTTATCAACTCCACATAGCGATCCACCACAATCTGACAGGATATAGGACTATATATTAACAATATTGTAGTATTTTCAATTATTGAATATTTTTTATGTTGGACTAAAAAATTTTAATATTTATTTAATGAATCCTATTAAAAAAATATTTGTTTTTCATTTAATTGAATTTTAAAATTACAAAAATAATTAAATTAAAAAAAATTTAATATATAAAAAATGGATCTGTAACGGAATGTGGTCCTCACTAAATGCTTGTCACAATTAGCGACGACTGAAAATTAGTCACAAATTGTATAGAGTAAATGTCCTACAAACTTTAGCGACGGACAATGCCCGTAGCTACATAGCAACGGATTTATATCCGTAGCTAGATAGCGACGGAAAACGTCCGTAGCTACATAGCGACGGAAAACGTCCGTAGCTACATAGCGATGGACAATGTCCGTAGCAACATAGCGACAGAAAAGTTTGTAGCTACATAGAGATGGAAAACGTCCGTAGCAACATAGTGACGGACAATGTTTGTAGAAACATAGGGATGGATTTATATCCGTCGCTATTTAGGAATAGATTTTTCGTCGCAAAATCCCTCATTGATTTTGTCGCCATTACAATTCTTGCGAATACACTTCAGTGACAAATATTTATCATTAATTCCGATACTAAACTTAGCAATAGAATTACAATCCGTCGCTATTGGACTTGCGAGGAGCTTTTCTGAGACAGATTAAATCCATCGCAATTCTATCGCTAATCTAATTTAGCAACATAATTTTTAAATTTAGTGACGAATTTGTTTGTCGCTAAAATGCATTTTTCTTGTAGTGATCAAAGTTTTAATTTATTTCCTTTTAAAACATATGCATTGTAATATTGGTTTAAGGGTGTTACATTTATTACATATCCATTATATATTTTACAATATATTGATTCTAACCCTAGTGAATGACTCATAATGTCGTGCTGCTTTGGACGTAAATCCCACTAATTTTTGCAGCTCTATCTACACTTTTACTGTGTTAGTATATCAATCTATCCTATGCAAAAGAAGATAAAATCACGCGCTAAGCTATCACTTAGTGGTGCAGGCTTTTTGGCAATAGAGATGTAGATAATAAAATTCATAATTTTAATAGTGTTTAAAGGAAAATAAATTTAAAAGTGATGTGATGTTAATGCATATTAATCGTTTGTGCATGTAGACGAATATCAGTAATGATGTGTTTTACATAAGATAAGTAAATAATAAATTAAAGTAGATAAAAATGAATTTTTGTATCAAAAAAATGTTAGGTTGTATATAGTTGTTTGATGTATATAATATCATATATTGTCTCTTTATATGCGCCACTAAACCTATTGCTTAGTGTGGGAGTTTTTCTCACATAGATACAATAAAGAAAGGTCTGTAGATAATAGATAAAGTTAGTAGAGACTTGATCCAGTAAAGCAGCAACACTATTGGCACAGTGGGTTCCACACTTTTGTTTCTTTTGTTATTTACATTTTCATGTTATATGTAAACTTAACTTTGCTTTTGGACAAGTATGAATGACTTTTGTAAAAAAAAACACTTTTTGTATATAAATGTATGTAGTTTTCTTTTATCATAATATTATGGATATCTAAAATTATGATGTTTGGAAATGTGCTTCTAAAAAAAATGTGTTTTGATTTTCAATATTAAATAATCACTTTTTGAGAGGAAGTGGCATAACATGCTCTTGTTCGACCACTCGCTGGTAGGGTAAGGAGGTGTTACAAGAACATAGGCTTCCTTATGATTTTCTCTCTAAAACTTGATACATCTTGTTTTTTAGCTTAGGATTTTGTGTTTTAAGTCTTGGAATTAAAGGGAAACAAAAGGGTAACGTCTCTAGTGTGAGGGGTAATTTTGAAGTATAGGGTTTCCTAGGTAATGGGCAAGTAAGAGAAAAAAGAATGAATTGATACCTTTTAATATCTGACAATATTCACACACATGACAATTCTATCATGGGCATGAAGCAATGACATTCACGGGCGTGAATACAGGGCATTTCACTTTTCTCATTCCTTTTTAACTTTTCTCACACACCAAGACTCTAAACACATACTTATACCTCTTAATCCACCTTATCAACCAGGCCCCAATTATTGAGCATTGCATTTCTGTCCCCCTTAGAGAATTTTGTCATCGAAAGTACCTGAGGTGTCATCTCTAAATAGCTGGGGGTACTGTGCCATCATCACCTCTTCACTTCTCCATGTAACCTTTTCTCTTGCATGATTCTTCCATATGACTTTAACCAATGGTACTCACTTGTTCCTAAGTTCTTTGACCTCCCAAGCCAATATCTCAATCGGTTCTTTCTCATATACAAGGTCTAGTCTCACCTCTATGCTTTCAGCTAGAATGACGTGAGAAGGATCTGACGTATAGCTCCTTAACATGGAGACTTGAAAGAAATTATGAATCTTGAAAAACTCTGGCAGTAAAGCAATCCCATAAATGATTGTTCTAATATGCTCTAAGATCTCGTAAGGTCCAATGAACCTAGGGCTTAACTTACCTTTATTTCCAAACCAGATGACCTTCTTCCATGGGAAAACCTTAAAGAACACTTTGTCTCCCACTTTATATTCTATGTCCCTTCTCATGAGATTTGCATACGATTTCTGCCAATATGAAGTTGTCTTTAACCTTTCCTATATGAAATTCACCTTTTCTCTATCTCTTGCACAAACTCTGGCCCCACTAGTTTTTGCTCACTAAGCTTTGTATAACACACTGATGTTTGACACTTTCTGCCCTGAAATGCCTCATACGGATCCATCTAAATGCTAGACTGATAGCTATTGTTGTAGGCAAACTCTATCAATGGTACTTCTCCCAATTACCCTCAAACTCTTATCACACAACTTTTCATAATATCTTTTAATATCTCTATCACTCTCTTTGATTGAGCGTCTATCTAAGGATGAAAATTCGTGTTGAAGTTAAGCTTGGTACCTAATGCTCGCTGTAGACTTCTCCAAAACTGAGATGTGAATTATGGATCTCTGTCCAATATGATGGAGACTGGCACTCTATATAGTCATACTATCTCATCCACATATAACTCTACTAACTTGTTCAAATGGTAGTCTCTCTTGATAGGCAAGAAGTATGTTGACTTCGTTAACCTATCCACAATGGCCCAAATGATGTCAAACTTCCTCAGTGTTAGAGGTAACCCAATCACAAAATCCATCGCGATGCGTTCCCATTTCCATTCCAAGTATTGGGATTGGCTGCAACATCCCTAAAGGTGCCTAGTGTTTTGCCTTGACTTGCTGATATGTCAGGCATTTGGTACTGAACTTTGTGATGTTCTTGATACCTACCCATCATTTCCTCTCAGACCATGGAACACCTTGTTACTTCCTAAGTTCATGGAAAATTTGGTTTCATGTGCTTCCTTTGGGATCTTTTATCTCAACTTTGCAACATTAGGGTCGCATAAACGGTTTTGATAGTACAAACTTGTGTACTCGGGTCTCTCTCCCTTAGAGACCAACTTAGTTATCTCAACTAGTTTGCTATCTTACCTATGTGCCTCTCTAATTTCTTCAATGAGTGTAGGTTAGATGTGCAACTCTGTTATGGTATTTCTACTTAAAGCATCAACCACAATATTGGCTTTACCTAGATAGTAGTCGATGATGCAATTATAGTTCTTGATAAACTCCAAACATCATCTCTGTCTCAAATTGAGCTCCTTCTGTGTCGAAAGATACTTTAAGCTCTTGTGATTGGTGTAGACAAAAAACTTTTTCCCTTGTAGGTAGTGGCACCATATCTTTAAAGCAAGCACAATGACTACCAACTCTAGATCATGTATGGGCTAATTCTTCTCATAGGGCTTCAAATGCCTAAAGACATAAGCAACAACATTTTCCTCTTTCATCAAAACACACCCCAATCCATTGTGGGAAACATCACTATAGATGATATGCTCTTTATCAGGAATTGGTTGTGTCAAAATTGGAGTTTCTGTCAACACACACTTAACTATATCAAAACTAGCTTAGCATTTGTCATTCCACTTGAACTTCACATTTTCTCTCAAAATCCTAGTCAAAAGAGAAACAATCAATGAAAAATACTTCAAAAAGCCTCCTGTAATAACCTACCAAACCAAGAAAACTCCAGACTTTGGTCACACTCTAAGGAGGCTTCCAATTCAAAATTGCCTCAACCTTACTAGGATGAACTTTAGTTCCCTCTGCAGATACTGTGTCTAAGGACATATGCATGGGAAACCCATATGCTAAGCAAACTAATGCTTAGTGGTACACACACACACATATATATCATACATTGCAAATCTACTGTCATATCAACACGACTTACCTTGAAGTCTGCACATACAAATAACTCATATACCATATGTCATACCAAAATGTTCTCATACATTACCAACCAGATTAATCATGGCATAATAAAACAACAAACATTAATCATAAGTGTACACCACACTTAGAAAACCATTTAAACTATTTTGTTGTCTACTTACTCGTAACTAGACTAAATTGGATAAAAGAATAATGTATGACTCTCTTCTAAACCCTTAGGACACCTTTCTAAGAAAAAAAGTGTGCACATATAAAATACCAAGGCAAGCTCACCTGGATTAACTTGGGACCCTCAAAGAATCTCTAACATGAGCAACCTAGATCATTCAGTACCAATGTCCCCTCAATGGCATGCCACCTATCCTAGCTCTAGTTCTAGTCAGAATATTGAGCTTAACCATGTTATCACACTTACCATTTCCATATTATCCATGTTCCATGATTCTCATAATCATAACCATAACATGCATTCTCATATCCTATTAACCATAAAAACAGAGATATACCACCTCAAACCGAATCAATCTTGATTCACAAGCAAATATATAAAATTTTAAGTTTAGCAGCTTCATGCCCATGAACCATATTTCATGGTCATGAATAACCTCTTCATGGGTAGTTTACCCATGAACCAAACTGTGATTCAATATGTGAATCAATAACATGTTTCACGGTCATGATCACCCCTTCATAGGTGTGAACCAAGTCGCGGTCCAAACTGTGAAACAACCCATGAAAGAGATTGTTTCATCCAAAAACTCAAAATCACAACATTCACACCCGTGAACAACTAGTTCATGGTCATGAATTTGGAAATTTTCCAGAAAACATAACATACCATTTCACACCATTTCCTCATGCAATATTCATCTACGGTTGACCAATGTCATCCATCTTTTCAACATTCCAGCATGCATACAAGCCATTTATCATGTCAAACCTTTTCAAACCTCAACATTCAACAATCTAACATCTCAAGTCTACCATTATCACACTACTATCATATTAATCCATAATATGCTTTTAACCCAAAATCATGTCATATACCAAACTCTTAACCCTTCACAACATACACTTAAAGCAATAAGATATATTTATGTAACCCAAGTCTTTGTAGGTGGTTATGTACAAAATTTACACCTAAGATGGAGCCTAAACACAACTCTCCTATTCAAGTTTGTCCTCTCCCTTAAGATGGACTTCCAGCTCTTCTTCCAACTCTTAGCAAGAATCAAAACATCTCTTTTAGCCTTAAGAATGTGAAGAGAACTCAAAGACGCACTAAACTAAGCTCCTCTCTTATAAGCACAATAACTCTCTCTCTCTCTCTCTCTCACACACACACACACACACTCACTTTTATCTCTAACTTTTCTTAGGTAAAATTTGTTCTTCAATCTCTAAAAATGGAGAAAGATGAGTTTCTAATAATGGAGATGGCATGTTAGGTTGGTGTTTAGAGCATGGGGGGAAAATTTTAAAGGTTAACATAGAGAAAATCATGACTATCTCACCTGCCCTGTTTACCGAAGATTCACGACTGTAATTCACCTTTCATGGGCGTGAGCCCTTATTCACAATTGTGATTAACCTTTATGGTTTGTTAACTAAAATCCAACATTTACGATTGTGATACCCTTTGTCATAAGTGTGAAACCCTTTATTCTCCCACATTTTAACTTTTAATAAACTCTATTTAACTCCTAACTCTCACCAACCATAAACATAACTTATAAACCATATTTATGGGCATTACGAAAATCCCCATTCAACATTATAAAAGCAAACATATAGACATTAGACATCATTTTCTTAAAGATCATATCCAAAATAGTGATGTTATGTTAGAATTCATTGACACATACAACCAATTAGCTGATATTTTTAACAAGTCTCTCCATGAAAAGTGGTCTTTTTTTATTTATAAAAAGGGAGATTGGTATGCTTGATAGGAGCACATTGGCTTGAAAAGTGTTTTTAAAGCTTTCCATTGCATTCATCATGCATATTTTGTATTTTGATTGTGAATTGTATGTTATTGGATGCTTATATGCTTCACATGTATCATATTTGCTTTTATCTTGAACCTCATTATGAACCTTGAATGTTATGCAATGTTTTATGATATATTTGTCCTAATGTTGTGATTAGGGATGACATCGAGTAGGGTATCCGTGAAAATTACCCTACCTGAACTTGAACCTAAACCTGATTATATATATATATATATTTACCCGAACCAATTTAAAATTATAATATTAATATCCATACCCGTTTAATTACTTGTTTATCATTAAAAATTAAAAATAAAATAAAATTCAAACTAATTAAATAATTAAAAATTTAAAAATATACAAACAATCTACCATAAATCACTATAAAATTAAATAAAATATAAAATCTAATTCAACACATTCAAATTAAAATAATTTATCAAATTGTTCAAAAATAACATTAATAAAATAAAATAAAATAAAATATTGTTCATTATGATAGAAAAAATATATTTCAATATATAGAAACACATAAAAATAATTAATTATATCATTATATTCAATAAATTAAAATAGAATAAATTGCATTATATATATATATATATATATATATATATATAATCAGGTTTATCAGGTAACATGTACTCAAGGGCCTCTATCCGTATCTTATCCAAACCTGTCCCAAATCCTAATAGGATTATCCATTAGGGTTAAACGGGTTTGGATATATGCAGATATTCGTGAAACCCTTATCCACTGCCACTCCTATATGTGATACATGTTTGTATGTCATGATAAAGTATGTTTAAATTGCTTAGGAAATGTTTTGTCGCACAAAAATTCGTTTTGAAACATGTTTGATTTTTTTGTTATGTTTTGGGCTTCTCACCTGTGACTAGGTAGTCATGACTGTGAAACTTTGAACCAAAAAAGCAAAAATATTCACATTTTACTTCACACCTTGCGTCATGACTTGGTGCCCGTGACAACAAGTGTTCACTCTCATGAACATTTGTGTCACGACCGTGAACATATACACCTTATGAAGCAAATTCATTCCCACCTTGATTTATAGTTTGTGTCACGCTTTCATATGTATGTGAACATCTAGATTCATGCTTGTGAATGTTCCCTTGCAATCATTAATTCCACTATTTATCTCTCACTTTCTCTGTCATCTCTTGTCCGCAACTTCGAGTTCTTTAGTTTCTCTAGCCATTTTAGATCATTTGATCATTTTACCTCAAATTTCCTTCATTTTTCATCAATTAACATCATTTACTTAAGAATTCTCCAAGTTTCATCCACGAAAATCAAGTGTTTTAAAGGAAATCTTTAAACCTTTAGTCGTAGATACTATTCACAATGACAGAGCTTCATTTCTTCATCTTCTTTTGCATTTTGAAATTATTTTACCTCCACCATGGCCTCCGACACTGGTTCATTAAAAGGAAAAGGGAAGAGCACTAAAGCTTTAGTTGGAAGGATTTCTTTGGACTCTATGTTCACTATTCTGCACCGAAATTACCATTTCATGTATATAGCTCTAAAACTCATCTCATTTTCCTTCAAGACCTTTTGATTGGGATTGTGTCAAAGCTTTGGGTTTAGAAGAAGACATGAGAACCTAACTGAAGAATTTTGGGTTGATGGAGTTTGTAAAGATTTACAAACCTTCTTTCAAAGAACTAACATATGAGTTCTTGAGTTCTTAGAGTGTGTCACTGATAGGCATCGTAAATTTTCAGCTCAGTGAACAAGCAAATGTGCTAGATGCTGATGAGTGTGCTGTCATTTTTTAAATTGCCTTATGAAGACTTGCTAAATGAAAGTGAGGAAAATGGCTTCATTGCTTACACCACTTGGTATTTTTTTGGGAGAAGTTGTAATTAGGACGTCAAGAAGACCAAGAGTACTCACCTTGTCTCTCCAGTTCACAAATAAATTCACCGGTTCCTCACTTACAACATTTTCGACAAAGGAGAAAAAAATGGCGCAGTAAGGAAGTTAGTGTTGTTCTTCGAGTGGGCTAAAAAATGTGAGTGAATTGCTTTATGAAGGTGGTTTGAATCTCACCTCCTTTTCATTGTGATGAAACCATTTGGTGACATACATATTGGGAGTTATGTCACTCATCTAATAGTGGAGCTCGATCTTCTAGGCCTCTAGGATCACATCCACACCATCATCCCATCCTGTCAATCCTTTTATTAAGATGGGAGCCTTTATTTGAATTGTCTACAAAAATGACATCTATTACAAGTTTAAGACACCTAAGAAAGAGATTGCATGAGAGGATGGAAAATTCAATGAGTTTAAAGTTGGCTTGCAAGGGAACTAGTAATGAAAGTGTGTAACACCTTTCGATATAACTAAGAATAAACTCAATTATACCAAAGAACATTACGATGCATATGACTTAAAATGTCCTAATTTAAAACTTTGATACACCATGACTATGATGACTTTAAGAAAAATATAAAACTTCATACATCATTAAAAAGGCTTGATAAAATTAAAAGATTTAAAAATAAATATCAACTAGGCATTCACAAGGCTAAAGGTTATATAAAAGCGAGTAGTTACAAAACTACATGTCTCTGAAAATTACAAGTATGTAAATCTATAACTACCCAATCCCAAAAAAATCAACAAAAGCCAAAAATACAACAAGGTGTATCACCCACCCCACGAAAAATATCTTTTACTTTGATCCTTGGGTGTCCTTATATAGTAAATAACTTTTAGGCTCTGAACTTGTGCATAGGAAGCTCATATGCTAGGCAAACTAATGCTTAATGATACATGACAACATGCAAAACACAACATACATATACAATATGCATGATATTCTTAGCCATTTACTATAACGACTTACCTCGAAGTCTGCAAATGTATTTTCTCATATACTACATGACATACCATAATGATCTCACACAATTATACTCAACATGAATATGGCATATCATCATAATCAATCATTAATCATACAAGTGTATACCACATTTAGAATGTTATTTAAATCATTCCATTACCCACTTTACTCATAACTAGATTAAATTGGATACATGAATAATCTATGACTCTCACCCGAACCCTTAGGACAACTGCTTGAGCTTCCAAAAACACATGTTTAAGGAAAAGAATGTGCACATATAAATTACCTAGGCAAGCTCACTAGGCTTAAACCTTGGGCCTTCAAACATCTCAAATATGACCAACCTAGGTCACTCGGTACCGGTCTCCCCTCAATGACATGTCATCTATCCTAGCTGATCTGGTCCTAGTTAGAGTATTGGACTTAACCATTTTTCTCACTTATCATATATGTTTCATTTATTATTCATAAATCTCATAAATCATAACCATATCATGCATTCTCATATCATGTTATAACCATACAATAGAGGTATACACCTCAAAATGAATCAACCTTAATTCACACATAAACAAATGAAATTTCCAAGTTAAGCAGATTCAGGCCAGTGAACAACATTTCACGGTCGTGAATAACCTCTTCACAAATAGTTCATTCGTGAACCAAACTGTGATGCAATATGTGAATCAACAATAGGTTTCACATTCATGATCACACCTTCACGAGCTTGAACTAAGCCATGCACCAATTCATGAAATAACCAATGAAATAACTTATTCCATTCAAGACCAGAAACATGACATTCACGTCCGTGAACCACCAGTTCATGGCCGTGAATCTAGAAATTTGTCCAGAAAACAGAACATGCCATTTATACCACTTTTACATGCAATAAATCTCTATGATCGATTAATGTCAGTCAACCAATCAACACTCTAGCATGCATACTAGTCATTTAACAAGCCAAAAGCCTTAACAAACATCTCAACTCTACCATTTCAACCTAACAACATGACATTTTCCCCAAAAAGTATTAAACTTGAAATCATGGTATTCATGCACCAAAAATCACCCACAATATGAATTTAAGACAAACAAAGCAATTACATGCATCTCAATACTTTGAGTGGTTATGTACAAACCTTACACCTAGGATGGGGCAGGCCTAAGTTTTAGCACTTCAAGCTTGTCCTCTCCCTTGGGATGGACTTGTAGCACCTTTACCATTTCTTAGACACAAGCAAAATGTCATCTTAGTCTCTTAAAACTTGTACTAAATGCAAGAGCACTAAAACTAGATCCACTCTTACCACTCATAACCCTCTCTTACTCACTTTTCTCTCTATAACTTTCCCTAAGTAGAACTTGGTTCTTGAAGCTCCAACAATGGAGAAAAAGGGTCTCTGATGGGATATGAAGGTTAAGATGGCGTGTTTGGTTGGTTAAAAGGGAGTGGAAAGCAAATTTTAAGGGAATGATAAAGTAGAAATCGTGGCTATATCACCTGCCTTGTTTATATAGGATTCACATTCATGACTCTTCCTTCATGAGTATGAACCACTCATTCATGGTCATGATTAACCTTCATGACTTGTGAACCAATATCCTAACATTCATGGCCATGACAACTCTATTCACGGGCGTGAAACAACAGATATCAACAACATTAAAACCTTTAAAACTCTACTTAACTCCCAACTCTCACCAACCATCAACCCAACTTATAGACTCTATTTATGGGTGTTATATTTTTCTCTCTCTTAGGAGATTCCATCCCCCAAACTACCTGATATGTTGACTCGGAACAGCTGAGGGTATTGCACCATCATCACTTCCTCATTTTCCCATATCGCTTCCTTGGTGGTATGGTTCCTCCATAAAACCTTTACTAGTAGTACCTACTTGTTCATGAGCTTCTTAATTACTCAAGCTAAGATCTCCACTAGTTCCTCTTCATAAGATAAATCTAGTCTTACCTCTATACACTCGGTAGTGATGATGTGAGAAGGATCCAACTGATACTTTCTTAACATGGATACATGAAAGATATTGCGTGTCCTACTCAACTCTAGCGGCAAGGCGAGTCGGTATGTGATTATTCTGATCCTCTCTAGGGTCTCATAAGGTCCAATGAACCTAGTTGTAATGACCCAAATACTGGGTTAGTTGTAAACAATAGTTTTAGAAATTGATCAGTATACCCGAGGTCAAAAATACACTTATGGGTGAACAATATTTTATTCGATCATAAAAAAATATAGGTTATGACTAGTTCAGGGGTAAAAATTGGAGTGTAAATGAGGTCAAATAAGTCATCAAAAGTCAAAAATAAGAAAAAAAGGGACACGGTCTAACTAATAAATTGGTTTGACCGTACTTTGACTGAGCTATTAAAAAGAATAAACGATATCTAAAAAATTTATTTTAAGACATGGATAGATTCTAAATAATATTTAGAATTATTTGACAATGAAAAAAGAATTTACGGTAACACCGAAATTTGACTAATCAGTCCGGTTTGGGTGAGCCGAACAAAAAACAAACTCTGATTGAGTTAAAAATTTGTATGTGGATATATATATATATATATATATATATATATATATATATATATATATATATATATATATATATTTTATGAATTATGGAATCAAATTTAGGTGAAATTGAGCTTGAAAAGTTAGAAAAATAATTTAGAGTGATTAAATGGG
Source organism: Triadica sebifera (assembly GCA_023653625.1). Lineage (NCBI taxonomy): Eukaryota > Viridiplantae > Streptophyta > Magnoliopsida > Malpighiales > Euphorbiaceae > Triadica > Triadica sebifera. Next base: position 23,498,511 of record CM042901.1, read on the forward strand.
CCTAAATGGGTTGGACTTTATTTAGGCCAAGCCCACCCTTTTTAAGTCATTATATAAGGGCTTAAATATCAGAATTCTCCAAAGAGAAATTTGTAACTCCTTCTTCCCCAAGATCCCTTGCTTGGCTAAACCAACCTCCTCCATCTTCTCCACCAAATTTCTCTTCTCTTCTATAATTCTTACACCAAAATCAAGTGCCCTAATATTATTTCAGCCACTCTATTAGTTAGTTGAAGTATCTAATATTCATTTGAAGGCCTAGAGTGGAAGAAAATCAAAGGATACAAGTTAGGACACAAAATTGAAGTAAGAGAATTTAAAGGTTTAAAATTTATTTAAGGGTTCAAATAGAGAGTTTAAGGTATGTAAGTGATATTTATGAAGTTAGATTAAGCTATGGAAGCAAAATAATGGTAGTTTAATGGTATATATGTTTCGGCCATGGTAGGGATTCAAGGAGGTGAAGACACTTTAAAGAAAAATTCAAGGAAAAGGAAGCCTAGGAGGGCTAAATAAAAGAAATAAGGTTAGTGGTTACAAAATCCACCTATTTCCATTATTTATGTTTGAATTAGAGTTATGAAAATTAGGGTAATTGTGTATTTTTCATGTAAATGGTAATGGAAGCTTAAAATATGATTAAGGAAATATAAAAAGTAGATTAGAATGGTTAAATTTAATTAAAAAAAATATGTAGTAAAACTTTAGAAAAAATGGCCATATTATTTAAATATGTATATTAAGGTATAACTATGTTTTAGTTTAATATTGTAACATATATATATTAATGGAAGTATGAATTAGTGAAATGAATTATTAGAAGGTGAAAGAAAAATTTTAATGAGGAAAAAGGTTTGGAAACCGAAAAATGGATATGAAGAATTTAATATTTTTCTTGCTAATTAAATGAAAATTAAACCATAAATTGCAAGAAAATATGATATTTAGTGTTTATGAATGGATTGAGAATTTTTAGAATATATTGAATATTTGTATAGTTAGTAATTTCCTTATGTATGAAATTGAACATAATAAATAAAGTGTGTCTAATGGTGTTTGATAGCCTAATTGAAAATAATGGTGAATATTTGATATATGAGAATGAAAAGTATGGAAAAAAAATATGGTAAAGATGATTTGGTTATGGATGAATAAAATTTTAGGTAATTAATAATGTAAAATAAATGAATTTATGAATTTAATGGGAATTGAATCAAAGGAATAAGTTCATTGCCCTGAGTTATTTTCTAATTGTTAAATCTAGTCTATAATATAATTGGCTAGCCATAGGTACACCATTTCCGCAATGTGAGTCATGGTGACTCGCTTAAGTAGGCCGATGACGATTTATTTCAGTGATAGTAATTTAGTGATTAGTGTACAAATGCAGTACTTAGGTGGTCCTTCCGAGTCACTCTTCAGTATAGTGGACTTGCGGGTCCACGTCCCATTTATTCGGTCCTAAAATTTTTTATCAAATTAAAACTAGGGACAAATATGATAAAAATTGTATAATTGTAAATATGATAAAAGTGATAAATTAAATAAAAAATAGTTATAAGATTAATTAAGAAAAATTGTTAATTTAATAAAGGTATTGAATACTAAAATGATAATTATAATCATGAAATAGATATGAAGTTTTAAGCGTATTCTTAATTAATATATTGAAGAGTAAAATTGAAATAGTATTGTGAATATGATTTTGCATGAATGTGTGTAATTTTTAGATCAATGGAAATCCTTATATTTGTAATCATCACTGAGCATTTTTAATTTTCAGTACGTAATTATTTGACTGCATACAGATAATAGCCAAGAAGGCACAAAAGCAAGCATGCCACTTTTTGGGAGCAGCAGAAAGGAAAAATTAATAAAGTATATTATTATGAATGACATGTATATATCAGTATATATATATATATATATATATATATATATATATATATATGTAACGTTCCCTTACCCTACTAATCGTTAACAGGATATGAAAATGCTACTAAACTCATTTGTTTTAAAACCAACGCTCAATTTATTGTATTAATATTTTTATTTCAATTTTCGAGTTTAGTATTAACGAAATATTTATACTATATATTTTTTTATTTAAAATATGCAATTAGTGATGTGAATAATTTGAATTAAAAGAACTCATTAAATTAAACTATAATATTTAGAAATATATTTACAAATAATACTAGATATATAAAATTACCAAATTCATTCCTTATAAATATTACATTTCACAAATTTACATCAAAAGAAATTTTTAAATTTATTTTTTACAATATAATTTCAAAAAGATACAAAAAGAAATTAGACTGCTGCAATATGATCTTAGGGTTCCCCTTATCTTCGGTCGCCCTAACATAACCGCTATGTCTATTTATCTCCACGTGAAACACACGCGCTAAACTACTAGCTTAGTGGTAAATTTGATAACTATCCAATAATTACATAAATATTTCTAAAATAAAATTCTAAAAACTACAATTAATTTATTAAGCATGTCAAATATTCAATTAATAGTAAAACTATTTTCGTCATGCAAAAATATTTAATTCATCAATTATGACATTCCATTCATTAAAAATGCTTGAAATTTTAACAATACTAGATATACAATTTGAACTATCAATTTAATAATTTATATTTTTTTCTATTATTTATTTGATAGCTCACAACATCTTAAACCGGAACTAAACACTGGATACAGGGTTTCTGCTCTCCAGCAGTATACTCAGCGCTTATATAATTATTTTATAACATGATATTTAATGCCTACATTTTCAATAACAACTCAGCACCTTTTTGGTGCCTACGTAATTTTGAACTCAGCACTATTTCTTGGTGCCTACGTAATTTCAATTCAGTACTATTTTTTAGTGCCTACGTAAATTAAATCTCAGTACTATTATTTTTAGTGCCTATATTTCTACCCTTTTATTGACATATCAACTTATCCTAATTTTCAGTTCTCGACAAGATGTCATAAGGATTAATTATATTTGTTACTTTTATTATTATTTACATAAATTATGTAGGTAACACTAATATAAATTACAAATAAATGCAATAATTCTCATTAAATAATTTATAACCTAATACTTGCTTATTTAATCATTATAACTATAAGAAAAATCAATTAATATATTTTCTATCACAAAATTCCACAATCAACATAGTTACAAGCTGTCCTATTCTGGACAACATTTCTGCCTTATATTTTCATGTATTTCTCATCCATTTTTAGATGGAATCTGAACAAATGATTAACTAACAAAATGTAGGTACATATATTATATTTAATTTCCAATTGGAATCAAAATAAACCGAATTTTTTAGAAAAAATTATGAATTTTCTTCTAAACTACGTTCACTGGAATCTGTTCAATATTTTACTGGATAGATTTCTAATTCAAACTTTGAGTCCAATTTTCACCTAATTACAGGAATATTCAAATCTAATAGTTTTCATGAAAGTTGAAGCCCTATGTCTTAACTTTCCAACCGAAGAAGAATCACTCAAAAATCATTTCCAGAACTCAAGTTATGACTAGAAAACTAGACACTGTTCATAAGACGAATTTTCCAACACATTAATTAATTCATACAATTTCAATTTTCATGCATCAACCTCATATTCTAGTTTTTATTTTCACATTCATGACATCATTTAATTACAAATTCATCACTTAATCAAATATTTAAAATTTCATACACAATTTCACAAACATCACAAAATCAAAATCAACATTTTTGTATATTGAATTTTTGTCAAATGTACATACCTCAAAATTTTACTTCTATTCACTTTTCTCTTCTTTCTAGCTAGCTTTCTCTTTGCCCTTACTTCCTTTTTGATTTTGATTCAAAGGTTGATCACTTCCTTATCTTAACAATAAATTTTACACTAATCAAGTACAAATCATATTAATCCACCCTTAATCACCATTAACATAATAATAACCCTAAATTACTAGCTTTAATGACAACTAACCCCAAACTCAAAGAAATGAGAAAAAGAAGAAAAGTGAGAAGATGGAAAATCTAAACTCACCTTTGATGATTTTCAAAATGACCAAAGTTTTCTTTTTCTCTTTCTCTTCCTTTCTTCTTTTCTCTTCCTTGGTTTTGCTCACTTAACTTCACTTCTTTGATGATTTTGCCTTAATTCCACCTTTTTCCATCTAATCTTAGATTGATTGAAGAAAACAAAAGAAGAATAAATTGGGGAAGGAAGTTCATGGCAAAAGGAAAGAAAAAGGGAGAGAAATGAGTTTGATTAAGATGAGGAAGAAGAAGAATAAAGACAAAAAGTGAAAGTTGACTTTTATAGGATTAATTATTAATCTTGTTTTCCATTGGTCCATTAATTTAAATCACTCTTAATTATTTTAATCAAAAGAATATTCCTCTCCTTAGATAAAGAATATTCTATATTTATGCCTTCTTAAAATATTTGTACCAAAAACACTGCAATTTCCAATTTATTTCGGAGAAAAATTATTCTTTTTTCCAATTTTAATTCCGAACTTTAAAATTTTAAATTAATAATATTCAAAATATTTTTTTCATATTTTATTATCATTTTAATTTTTTTCTTTCATGTCCAAATTTAGACTCCGATCGATTCGGCACGCCGGATTTCGGTCAACTGTGACCGTGACCTAAATTATCGGGCATTACAATATAGGATTTGGATTATGTATATGATATGATAAAGAAATTTAATAAACTATTATATTTAAAGAGTGAAATATTGAGTTTTGTTGAATGAAGAATATTTTATATTATATTTGAATTATTGTGCCCAATATGAGCTGTGAATTATTTGTAATGCAAGTGGGATAGTTGGATTTATAGCCATTATACTAAAATTCCTTCTGGAATTTGGCTCTATAAGCAATTTTACTTGTCCTCATTTTATAGATATTTTTGTAATCGTTTTTATTTTGACTATAAAAAATAAGCACGCATTTTGTCCTTTTGTATAAGAAATGTCAAATTGATGGTTAGTGGGTAAATTAAGTATACGAATAAAATGCGGCTATCTTTCAATAAGAGAATAAAGTAGTGTAGGTTTTTGAGTCCTCATCTGTAACTCTCATGGGCAATAGTCCTTGGATGGCTTCTCTGGTGTGTTCCATGGTGTTGTCGATTCTAGTCTTGATGAAGCAATCCATTACTCTTCGTGAGAACCTTAAATGATTGATAAGCAAAGACACTTCTAAAGTGTAGATTGAAATGTTTTTGCTTTCAAATCAGTTATTGAATTTGAGTTGGTTATTAATGATTGTAAGACCCTTAACAATCAGATTCGAGGTTTTCACTTCAGATAGATCAAGAAATTAGCCAATGAAACTACTCATGATTTAGCTAAAGAGGCTATATTAAATGCTCACTTGCATGCTCGCTTTTGGAGTCAAATTCTTTCTTTTTGAATGTTCTTTTGTTTGATGCTTTAGCACAAAGATATTATGTTTTTGATGTATCAGGTTAGCATATTAGCTACGGTATAATTTTTATACCTTGTGTCTTTGCATTTGTGGTGTTTTGTTGTTGGTATTGTATGCTTAAAAAGAAAAAAAAATTATTCTTACTCTTGAACTTTCTAATATTTTTCAATTTTACCTTTTTTTTTTATTATGAACTATAAAATCATGTCTATTTTTTGCCCTTTTCTATAAGCTAATTAATATGATGATTCTATTATATATTTGGCAATTGGCTGAATGAGATGATTTTTTTATAATTTTTATAGCTCAACTCTAAAATTTTTTGTGAAGAGGACAGGGTAGGGACGATATATACATCCCCATACCAACCCAGCCTATATAATAATAATAATAATAATAATAATAATAATAATAATATATTTTAACATAATTAATGTTTTTAAAAATAATAAAATAAAAATATAATACTCAGTTAAAGTAAAAAAATATTTTTTATTGAAACAATTATATAATTACCTAATTAATTAAAATAAATTTTTTTAACATTAAAATAAAATAAAAAAAATTTAATAAAAAGCTGGAATTTGGTCAAGATTGAGTGAGAATGAAAATCCATAATTTTTTTCTGATAGAAAACGAGACGAGATTTTGGGTTCAGAAACGGGGATGAAAAACTCTACCCCATTGTTATTTCTATTCTTTTGTAAGTTCTACCTCTTACTTCTATCTCTTCAGGGACATACAATCATAACCAATAGCCTATTAATAATAATCGTCAATCATAACCAATAGTTTTTCAAAATAGAAACAAATACCATTAATATTTACGATTAAACAGTAATATATGAAAAAAGAGCAAAAACCAATCATAGTAATCTAAAATTATGTTTATTAGTTTTGTCATTTTCTTTAGCAGGCATTTAGTCTTGGCTTTATATATGTTATTTGCTTTTAAAGAAAATTTAGTCAACTATCATTCTTTTCATTGAATTTTAAAGAAAAGAATGTTATCAACACTTTATTAGACACTTGTTCTATAATATAATTGGTTCAAATCATCAAGTTTAATTTATTAAAAAAATAACAAATTTTGTGAGTTAAAATTTTAATAATGTTAACCACTTATATAATAAGTGTCGAGGAATGTGTGAAAAAAAAATTATTGGAAGTGTTACTCTTTTTCTTATCGAGAACTCCTATATTAATAGTCGGGAAAGAAATCAAACATGAGTGAAACATATAAATGAATTGAGTTTTGCAAAAGTAGTTAAATGTTAATTTACTAATATTTTCTTTTTGATGATAGCATGAACAGGATATAGTCTTCCAAGTGGACTATCATAAAATGTGCCCCCTCCTTCTTATTTAAGTTTTGAATCTTGATAGATTAAAGACGTGCTAAAAGTCACTAAAATAGACTCCCAGCATTGTTTGAGGAAAAATATGAACAAATTAATTTTACAGTTGCAATAAAATAAATATTAAATTTATTGTCACATTACAATAGTAAAAAAAAAATATTAAAATTCCTTTTTGGCCACCTTTACTGAGTTAGTAGCAAAAAATGTGACATGTCTACTAATGTGACATTGGATTTTGTTGGATTTTACCACGTCACATCATGCCAAATAACAAGTGGCACAATCCCACAACTTTTATTGTCATGCTAGATGTTCATATGATAGTACTACATAAATAAGATTAATTTTATCTACAGTAATTGAACTTATACTCTAATTGTATTTTAGAAAAATAAATTTATGTTTTCAATTTCTTTTCATGTAGTCAAAACTTCGAGATACTTTTTTTTAATTCTTTTTTAAATGAATATTGCATAATAAAAAAAATACGTGCATGTACAACTAGCAATTCACTTGTGTTGTGTTTTAACGTATTTTAATAAGTTAAACAAATAAAACTCATTTATAATTGTTTTTTTAATATCATAAATAAGTTGATACAATTATGATATATGTTCGTTTAGTTCAAACTTATATATGTTTAACTTTGTATCGTTTCATGTCATTTAATCGTATTGTATTCAAAATTATCAACCTATTTAAACATTTTGAATATAATAAAAAGAAATTGAAAAATATATTTTTTCAGATTAAAATATAATTAAAATATAAATTCAATAATTTTAGATAAAATTAACTTTATTCACGTGATGCTGCTATATAAACATTTATCGTGACAATAAAATTAAAATTTATGTATACATGTTATGTGACATACCATGTGTCACGTTAATTGTCTCATCTTATTCTGACAGTTGACTTACACAAAGGAGGCCGTAAGTAATTTTAGTTGAATTTTTTTACCATGGTATGATGAAAATTGAATATTTATTTTACTATAAATTAGAGATAAAGTAGCAGCTGAGATTTTTTATCACAAACTTTAAAGTACTATATATACAGAGTGAGGACAGCGAACCGCTTTTAAGGGAGAAAAATGTCATACAAATGCCATTTTACTAATCGTTTACGCTGTCTTTCTGCAAAAGCAACATTCTTTGTTCAATTCCATATCCAGCCACCTACACAGAGACTCGGCTCCAACAAAAGGGGGGCTTGAAAAACCACAAAATGCATATTCCTTGGCTGCTTATCCCTTGCTATTTTTACTCGCATTCTACCCACTACTTGTAAACTGACGGCCAACAAAACAAGCTACCAAAACCCACAAAATGTAGATATCTTCTTAGGCTCTCCCAACATTTACCCATATTCTAACTCCTAGTTGTTAATAGGACCACGAGATGGGAGTAGAAGTGTTGTAAGGTAGCTGTGGAATCAGGCAGTGCTGTTGTTGCCATTTGGGCAATCCTTCATTTACTCTCATTCCTTCCATTCCATGCTCATGCCCTTGATGTAATGTCTCAGTGGTGTTGCCTTCAATTTCCATCACTGATCCGCCAGCTTGTTCAGCATCCATTAGCTCAGGTGCCTCTCCTTGAGAGGTATCCGTGCCTCGTGCAACCTGAAGCTGACAAGGCACCCAGGGAACGACAGCCATGCTATTATTACTGCTTACTGCTTCTTCCTCAGCTGAATTCATGTTACCAGAGTGGCTAGACCAAGGATATTGATCTGCAAGTGGAGATATTGCCAGTTTAGCTACTGCTCACAAATTTGATCAAAAGCAGGTGGACTAATATTAGCCACGCCACATTTGAACAATGAGTTCCGTAAGATGCTAAAGATAAAATCAACATGATGCAGATCCACACATAATAAAGCACGATAATTTAAATGTTGATTCGAACTTCTAATCATCCAAATAAAAAACTAAGAAAATGATGGGGTTGAAGAAATATATCTAGAGATTTAGTAATATCACTACTCCCAGCCCCAGGGTTAGGGTCCCCAAACTATAGGGTAGAGTGCAAATGACTCTCGAATGTTCCTGGTAACATCAAAATTCAAAGATCGTGCTAATCCTAGATGGCAAGACTTCATCATTCCTAAAATTAAATTATAAGGAAAATCTGAGTTTCACAATTGAGAACGGAATTAAAATATACCCCAAATCAATTCTTTATTTCATTGCACGGCAACTCCTATTATCCCTTTGTGAGATTAGATTTTATGTGGAGCCAAATCAAAATCTATTTCGCAAATAAAATACGATGGATTGCCAATAATCAATCACGACAATGTTAACTCCTATTTCTGCTGGCCAAGTTTTTGCATAATCATCCCCAAATCTGTTGACAGATGATGCCATATAAGTTCTGAACCTTAAGTTTATCTGTTTCTTACCATAGTAGACAGATGTCCACAGGCATAGAGTATATTAGTAGCATAAAGCAAAATTTAGTAGAATTTTAACTATTCAACATATTTCATAAAATCAGATTAACCCAATTTCTTCATGGCAATAAATCATTCATCCCATTCCTAAAAAAAGTTGGAGAATATCCATTACAAAAAAAAAAAAAAGGAAATCGAGTTATACTGCTGATCAGATGTATTCTACCGAATTAAAGATGAAGAAAAGCATAATCCTTACTCTTAAATGCAGAAATAAAGTCAGAATCCACAGAGATGGAGAAATTGGAAGGAGAATGTAGCAGAAGAGGGTGAGGATTGACATGTTTGAATACAACAATAGCCCTTGCTTGGTTTTCGTTCAATCCTGAATCCACCATCCGCTGCTCTTCTTCAATAGAACCGACAGCTACTGACTGCTGATCAGCCACCGGACGAATTTCCGGTTCCTCCATAATCGGCGGTAACTCCACATCCTACCAATTTTTTTTTATTTAAAAATTCTTGTTCAATTCGTCAAAGCTTGAAAGAAGAAGTAGAAGAAGAAGAAGAAAAAGAAAATCAGAATAGATGAAATACCAGTCGGCGAATCTTTCGAGCAGGAGAGGACAAAGAGAAATCAGAGAAATCATCATTGATGTTGTCGAGGTCTTTCCTCTTTGTCTTGATAGACGCCAAGCATCCTCCCGCCATTGTTAAGCTAATTTGTAAGAATCAGAGAAGAGAAATTACAAATTACAGAGGAAGGGATAATTAGAGCGTATCAAACTCCCAAACTTAAAAAGAGAAAGGAACAATTTTTCTGTTTTTCTCTGGACGAATCCAGAAAGAACCCCACCACATTCACTCACGATTCTTTTTATTTTTATTTCCTCTTTTGTCCTTTCCTCTTTTTCTTTTCTTTTTACATTTTAATATATATATATATATATATATATATATATATATATATATATATATATATATATATATATATATATAATTCTTCATAACAAGTTAATTGAATTGAGACAAGCCCCCAACATTCGACCCAATTCCCAAAAGCTTCAATTTTTCTTCGCCACTGCATTTTTCAAGCATTTATAAATAAATTAATAAAAATTTTGAGATTCGGATAATTTTTCCCCATGTTATTTTTTCTGAAAAAGAAAAAAAAAACTCAAAATTACATCACAACTTGCATGCTGTACCCAATATCATTTATAATATCATAGTATGTGAACTTATATAATTAGATAAATTAGTAAAATAAATAATATTATTTATCTTATACTAAAATAAGACTATTTAAAAAAAAGTAAAATAGTAAAATTAGTTTAGAATATTAAGTTTTATAATATAGGGATTAATAATCCATTAGAAATGGATTAATAAATACATATGAGAGTTAGGTATTAGTTAAAACTCATTTCATAAACTTTTAGGATTACTTTTAATATTTTGAACTAAATATAAGATTAATGAGTAATTTTATGAGTTAATTAAGCAATGTTATGTAACAAATGTGCCGTTAGTATTACAAAAAAGTAGCAAACCAACATCATTTGGAGGTTTCGCATACCAATAAAACCTTTCATATTGCTTAAAGGCAACATTAGCCAACAAATCAGCTACTGTGATAGCTTCTCTAAAAACATGAATAATTTGGACGTAACCGCAAAGCAAATATCTAATTCGAGCCACTAGATCCTCATTGTGATGGGAAGAGATAAAACTAGTAGAAAACAAACCCAAAACACTAATATTATCAATCTGTACCTAAACCTTTCTCCAACCTCTATCCCAAATAAGTTACAACCCTGTTAACAAATCCCAAAGCTCTGCTCTAAACAAGCTACACCTTCTCGACTTCATAGAAAAGTTATTATTCTCTTTAAATTTTGTATTTAATCACTCCAATCAATATTCTAAATATTATTTTTTTAGAATTTTAAACAAAAAATAAATAAGATTTTAATATTTATAATATTATTGTTTTCTATTATATTATAGTTCGAGTTCTAATAAAAAAAAGTAGACATTTTTTTTATAGAACAGCATATATAATTTTTTTTTATTACATTAGTCATTTAATAGACATATATTACTTTTTCTTTTTTTGTTAAAAGGCTTACAATTACAAATTTTTGAATTGAAATCTCAAGAAATAGCATATGTTCTACCAATAAATTTCAATTTTATTATTCTTCTTATTTATTTTTGGTATTATCATTCTTTAAAATTATTTCTTGCATTGCTATATATTCATAATTGTATTTTATTCTTTTCTGTGATGACTTTCAACAATTTCCTTCCATCAAAGAATAACAATAAAATGACGTTGTATCCTTTCTAGTGTTCTCCTGCATCAACAATATGATGTTTTATTCAACTAAGGAAGAATGGTGCAGACATCCCAAAAGAATGATGCCACCCTCCTCTCCTCATGCCCTCAATCTACCTCTCCTCTTACTTCCCTCTCCTCTTAAGTCCTTATGCAAAGCTCTCTCCTTCTACTGCCCTCTCCGCCTCCCTCTCCTCGTCTGCCCTTTCATCTTAAGTTGATCTATTGCCCTCTCACCTTAAGCCAATTTAAAAATAAAAAAATAAAAACATTCATCACCGTGCAGACGCTCTTAAGATCTGATCATATCCGTTCAAATCTCTTTTCCCTTCTTCTCTTCATCTTTGTTTCTGTTTCTTGACACCATTGCTTTATTTCTTTCATTTATACCTCTGTTTGTCTCTAGCTTTATACGTGTCCATAAAGGTCGATTTCTTCTTGTGCTCAACTATTGCTAAAATTAAAGTCTGATTATGTTGTTTGTTGGCGATGTTCTTGGAACCCAACTCCTCAATTTTACTCAAGGTTAGAGCTTCATTTCTAATTTAGGGTGGAAATGCTATGGAAGCGACTTAGGATTCCTAAAGATATGTTTTTAACTTCAAGTGCATGAAGATTTGATGTTGTATATGCTTCATTTTCAAAGACAAAGAACCATCCTTGAAGAATAATAGCTTACAGAATAAAGCCAAAGAAGAGAGAACATTTTTGAGAATGACATCAACCCAGATGGCAACACTGGGAATAACAATGAGGATGCTGAGGAAGCTCAACAAAATCATATAAGGTAAAAGGAGTTGGAAGATAGAGATAGGGTGTTATCTCAAAATGTGATCTTTTTTTTTAATGTTCTTATGGATTTCAGAATCGTGCTTCTTGATGACTTTATTTTTCTATTGATCAAAAGTTAAGAGGAACTCCCAATGGAAATAAAAGAAACCAAAACAGAGGTTGTTAGATAGAGGGAAGCTGATGAACTAGAAGTGGAAGCTAGGAAAACTGAGATTGAAGAACACGACATAGTGGTAAATTTTACCCCTTTGCTTAATATAAATTTTTTGATGTTGTTTTGATCTTCATATTGATTAGTAGTTCCTTTAGGTAGTCTTCCTCAAACTTAGTGGCTTTATAATCTGTGCCTCACTATTTTCTTGGTTGTATGTAGTAGTTTTAATTGAGGCAATTTGGTTATCTTTTGGACTGCAAACGAACCTTTTTGAACTGTCACTGAGGACTTCATTTTTCTCCACTGAAAAGGCTGGGAATATGAACTTGGCTTACTAGTTGTATGTCAAATCTTAGTTGCAGCCATCTCTCTCTAATCTTTATACATGATTCCACACATTAGATATGTGATTTTTGATTAAAAAATAAGGTTGCCCCCTTTAAAAGTTTCTTCATTAACTTAATTAACAACATAAGGAAACAAATTTACTTTAAAAAAGTAAAAGCCTATACAAAAATAGTTTTGATATTTTAAGTCATATATAGACCAATATTAAATTCATTGATTAGTTAAGACTTTTCCACGAGTAACGGTTGAGACTTGAGAAGTATATGTTTATTGTACTTTTGAGAAAACTTGCTTCTATTGTGTTCTATATAAGTGCATATAGATAGAGAACTTGAGGGCTAATATTAGCTTAGATTTTCCATGAAGTTTCATCCATCACATACAATAGAGGCAATGGAAAATTAAAATTTAAAACCAATTAATTAATATCTTGCATGTGTATTTTAAAATTGGATCATCATCCTGGGTGAAAAAGATTAACTTTAAAATTTTGCAGCTTTAGTTCTTTTTCACTTTGTGTGCTTTCTTTCTTGTTGGGTTGTAACAAACTACAATAACCTAAGATATGATTACCTTTATATGAAGGAATGGAGGACACAACCACCAATGGAGATAAGATGACAATGGTCCAAGAGGCTAGTAATGGAGAATCGTCTTGTGAGAGAGAAAAGAAAGAAGAGTAACTTTTATTCTCTATGAAGGTAGCCACGAAATTGGCCTTTTAAAAGAATATTTATATGTTCTCTAATCAATATTAGGGTAGAATAACTTAAAACCCTATGCCAAAATTGGATTTGTTGTACCAACCTAAATCGCAATTGTGAATGGTGAAGAGCGACTATCTTCTCCTTGACCCAAAAAAGACCTCGAGAAACAAAATAGTTCGTAATGGGATTTGCAACCACAATCATCATCATGAAAGACTATTCATGACTATAACACTAATTCGCAACTGATTTGCAATAACAGCTGCGAAAACCTCTTTTCGCTACCACGACTTGCACTGTCTCCAATATTCTCTCACTTGTTTGGATCTAATTTAAAACTCATTTTACATTTTCTTCATTCCCTCTATACGCGTAACCTATTAGTTTTTTAACATGTTGGAATTTAAAGTCTCAGGATGAATCCTAATCTTATTAGTCAAACTCTTTGACCATGATTGATCTTCAATCAATTCCCTTTGACTTAGCAGATCATAAACGGTATTTAACAATACATCATGACTACTCAATTCATCAAAAAGACAGAGATTTAACTTTTGACCATTCCTTAGATAATTACCGTATAATTTATCCTTTCATCATATTATACCTTATTTAGTTTAGAATATAAACTATGTGTCAACTCTTATTAGACTGACTATGTCACATCTTATCCAAATGATATTAGATCTTATCTCTGAGATCCATCACTCTTTCAAATATATTTTTGAAGACCCTCTTCAAGACATTTCCACCTTAGCCAAGAACTTTTTAGTAATAATCTTCCACAATAGGTTATAGGTATACTCTCATTATATTAGGGGTGGTTAATCCTTTATTGACTATCCAACTACCTTCAATTACCTTATATCATATCTAATCACCATTATATGAGTGATTTCTAAGAGATAACAAGAAATGAAGTCAAAGTGTAACATTTAGCATCCAAGATAATCTTGAGTATTTCAAGTCCAATGATATTTGCACAATTGTTATAATGATACTATCACTAACATTGAATAGATATCCATATGATTGTCTTATGGTTAGGTCATCCAATGTGTTTGACTACTCTAACAAGCATTCATATATTAACTCTAAACATCTCATGTTTACAACTTATGATATCTACTGCTTAACACAGTCAAGAAATATAATATGTGTTAGTCTATCCGCATTAATAATGTCCTTTCTTGTTACTATTATGACTAGGTATAATTTAGTTATAAACACAATTACACATGATGATAATCTCATTTATCATAATCACATCATGATTTCTCTCATGTTGTGTTACATATACTAGATACTTTATTATACAATTTAAGATAATCAATCAAATTAATTATTAAATGAACACTTAATAGTTAATATGCATTTATTAATAATGATAAAGTGTCTTAAGGTGATTACCTTTAGGACACTTTTCTAATAGTTTTCATATTTCAGAACCAATGATTACTCTATTTTATCTGAAAACCTTAAATTCTGATGCTAAGTTATAACTGTTTGATTAAGTTGTCATCCTAGTGCAAGAGCTAGAATGAACAAAGGCAACTTTAGATATGTCAAACAAGAAGTTAAAACTGAAAGAAGAACTTGCAAATGCTGCAATGGCTGCCCAGGCAGCAGTAGAGAAGTCACTGCATCTTGCTGACAGCAGGGCCATAAGACTCTAGAATCGAATCGAGGAGCTAAGGACATAACTCAAAGACAAAGATGCTGCAATGGTTCCCCAGGTAGTAGCAAAGGAGCTAAGGTTAGCCTTTTTGCTTTTCACTTTTCCCATTTCAGTAATACTCAAGAAATAATGTTAATAGAATCATTTTCTTGCAACTTTTTTAATTTATTATTTAGAGGAATTTCAGTTTTCGCTGCATAAGAATTCACATTGAGCCCATATGATACATTTTTTTATTTTTTCAAACTAACAACAATGAAATAGGAAATTAATGGGTTCATTCTTTCTTCATCACATTTTTCACTACATCTATAAAAGCATAACCTGTTTTATCCTGTATTCTGACAATGCAATACCTAACATGTATATCTATACTTTAGTTTTAGCATTTCTAAGGAGAAACTAGAAAGACAAACATCTTTGAGGCATTTAAAGCAGTTCATCATAATGTTATATTTATTCATAAAATGCACATATGTGCATTTATGTTGTTTATTGAATAACAACCTTTGGATTGTAATGTACTCAAATTATGAAAATGTTCAAGGATAGATTCTAATACATAATCTACTTGCCATAAAATGAATTGATATATGGGAAAGAGTAGATACATCAACTATTCTCCTTTAGTTGCGCTTTTCTGTAAATTATGAAAACTTTTTCCTATTCTTGTTCCCTTTTTTTGGGTGGTAATAATTTATAAAACTTACAATCAACAATCTCGACGAAAATGCATAATGCACAACCAACTCATTTGAAAAGTTAAAGCATTTAGCATTCACAATATTTTTAATTTATTCACTATTGGTAATTTTTTTCTGCTATTTAGAACATGCACTATATTGCACAACATAACTTGAAATATTACGGATTGCATTGCTTGACAATCTTATGGTATCATCACTACCTACTTTATAATTCAGCTATTTCATATGAATGTTGAGATTTTCTTGAATTGTTATAAGTAATTGACTGAAATAAGTTGTTATGGCCTTTCCAGGAGCTTTTTTCTTCTTTTTCTTTTTTTTTTAAAAAAAAATTCTTAATGTACTTGGTATATGGGATCTTCTGCATTTTTTGAAACTCTCTATTTCTTCTGTTTTCTTCTCCCCTCAGTGTTTGCAAAATTTAATTTCTAAAAAATTGAATATCAAATCTAATGCTAATTTATCGACTTTATGGCTAGATGCAACAAAGGAATAAATGGGATTTTCTACATTTTAGAGATACTCACCCGCATACTACAATCCTCCTTAAGAGGAAATACTAGGACTACCATTATCTGCACTATAAGCCCAACATGAAGACATGTTCAGTAATCCAAGTAATGGAATCAACGAAAACAACGATCATTATTTTTGCATTGCGTTTCGATAAGTTGTTAAGAAGGTAATGGAAATTGGTGGATTTACAGGTGAAGAAGGCCATGACGATGACATAAAAGATGTTGGCTAAAAATAGAAAGCACATTTGAATCCAAGTGATAATGTCTGGTGAATGTTGATATCTTGATGACCTACGATGTGTGGCCCTAGGTCTTTTGGGATCTTCAAGAGAGTTTGGAGAGAATGCCAAGGTACTAAAAATTATTCATTTGTTTTTTTTGGTATAACTTTGTTATTGATATGCCTAAAACGTCAAACATTAAGGCATCAAAATAAATCATCAAGCTCATATCTTGATCATCTAATCACTACATAATATTCAAGAAAATTCTTAAAATTTGTTGTTGGTTGCGTAAAAAATGTTTGCCCGACTCACTAATCAAATATTTAAGGTTTGGGACTGTTAGAATAATGTTGTGATACCAGACCATTATATAATCACTTCTGATGAAAGAGCCAATTGGAATGTTGATATATTAAAGGATTTCTACTTGGAACAAAATATCAAGTATTTCTACGATATCAAGGTTCTTAACAACTTTAAGGTATGTTCTATAATCTGAATGTTGTTTGTTTTTCAGAGAGAGATAGATGTATTAATTCCTGAATCTGCACTTTTCAGGCTAACCATAATTATAAGGGTGCCCAAGAAGGTCAATGCCACTCAAATCACGTAACAGATCCCAAGATAGGTGTCTATTTACTCTATTCAATTGGCCATAAAATCCAGTATATCTCCAAGTTAAAGAATTACCATCCACAATACTAACATCAATATAACAACGGGAATAGCTAAAAATATAAACAACAATTTTATTAATCCAAAGAAGAGCTAGACCACCACTGCGACCCTCTTTATGAACACAAAGGCAACCACAATAACCTGAACTACATTTAATGTCCTCAACTTTATTAGTATTAATAAGAGTTTCCCAAAGAAAAACAATGTTTGTTTTACTAGATAGAATTAAATTTTAAAGTGCTAAAATTGCCTATTGATTTCCAAGACCACAGTAGTTCCAACTAACGCCTATCATGGCTCTCGGCGGGGCCCTAGAAAAGACCCGACCATTATCTCAGTTTTTGGATAAAGCTCCGCTTGCTATTGTGAACTAGACCCGTCCCATTCAATGTCGTCCACTTTATTGTCTAAAATCAGTTTCACGTCCATCTAAGCATGAGGTTGCATGTCCCGTTTCCTTTTCCTTGCATCACATATTTCAATTTCCACATCCTCCCCTGACATGTCATCCTCATGCTCCACATCAGCATTGAAATCCTATTGAAAAGATTCTGTCCCATGCAACGTTATCTTCCCCTTATCAATTAAAAGATTTCCTTTCATTATGTGATTATCATCATTTGAAAATTTCTTAATCAAATTAGTTTCCATATTATCCGTGCTAATATTTTGCTTTCCAAAATTCAAATTTAGATCATGTTCTAGTTCATCTCTGGGGCTTTTTCCTAAAAAAGGGTGAGTGAATAAAATATTTTCCAATTTAGAGTGAAATGAAAAATATTCTCATTTTAGAGTAGTAAAGTTAATTAGAGTAAAAAAACCGGCGGGACAGAGCTTTATAAGTGTTGTTCGCTTCTTAGAGAAGCAGATAGTAGATTGTTTGCTTCTTTAATAAGCGGACATCTGCTAATGGCAGCCCGATCCTCACTTATTCAAAGCTTCATTGATTCAAAGCTGAGAATTTTGAAAAAAAATAGTAAATTGGTAGGTAAAAAAAT
Source organism: Triadica sebifera (assembly GCA_023653625.1). Lineage (NCBI taxonomy): Eukaryota > Viridiplantae > Streptophyta > Magnoliopsida > Malpighiales > Euphorbiaceae > Triadica > Triadica sebifera. The sequence goes on from CM042901.1 coordinate 23,516,873, forward strand.
TATATACTCTTTTCTCACATTGGTTAGCTTTTACAGTGATCTTCATGCTCGCAATCTCTCTCTTTTCTATATTTTTATCTTCATGTTCACATTCTCTCTCTTTTCTATATATACTCATTTCTTACTACTCCAATGCACGAACATTTACATTTGTTATTCTCTCCTGTGAAACTTAATTCTCTCAAATCTTATTTTTCGTGTAGAATTTATTTGGTAAATTGGTAGGTAAAAAAATAATTGTAATTTAAAATGCAAAATTAAACTATTACTACCACCCAAATATAAACAACATAATAATATATAATTAATTAAATAATCATTATATTATATATCCAAATCTATATAATAAAGTGCATAAATAAAACAATTTACAATCAATATACTAAAAATAAACAAAATAAGCATAATTGAATTCACAATTTTGACAAGTAAATTATTTTTTTTGTTCATCTAATAAAAGTTAGAGATATATTGTATTACAACTCAATAGCAATACAATTATTACAAGAATTATATATCATACTCCTATGCTTAATTATGGGAGAAATTTAATGGAGATATGGGGAGAGGTAGATATGGCAGAGATGTATCAGATTGCTACACGATGTTAGGGCATGCAATTTGTGGAGATTTTTGTAATACCCCCTCACTCCAAGAGCACGTGCTCAAATAAAGAAGCGTTATGTCATCTTCTTCGTATCTTTGTTTAATAAATATAAGTAAGTAGTAAATTTTTTTAAACTTCAAAAATATAAAATAAATTACACATTTTATTTATAAATAAATTATTTACAAAACATAACATTAATTTACAAACCATAAAAGAAAATTTCATATTAAAAAGACCAAATACAAAAAGATATGTGATCCATGACATTCAAAATCAGCTGCTTTATTAGATCAGATTACTGTTAGTTTTACCGATTGATAACGTCTTTATTTTCTCTAGATCTGCGTAAAAGAAAACTCTCATACTAAACTTGAAGCTTAGTGATGCATATAATTAAAACAATATACTATTTTCATGCAAAGTGCATTCATATACCTTTATTCAATTATTCTAAATTACTTTAATATTAACATGTCCATTTTCCTTACCATTACACATTTTTATACAAAGCAAGCAACTCATTTATATATATACATACAATTATGTTTATCTCATTTATATCTTATTTATTCCTATAACACTTAGAAACCACTAATTAGGATAACATGATTTCTATCAAAACATTTAAGAGTGCCACCAAGCATTATGGTATGCGCATACAGTGTCATCACTGATATTTATATATATATAGGTGTCATCACCAATATTAATAATAGTGTCATCACCAACTTTAATAATAGTGTCATCATCGACTTCAATAATAGTGTTATCACCGACATTTAATTGACCCCCTAATTAACATGCCAAATTATCCAAAATTCTAGTTCTAAATTAAGTGTTTTAAGATTTAACTCAAGTCATCATCAAGTTCTCATCTCTTTTCTTTGTAAATCTCATTTTTCTTTGTAATTTCATTTATTACATGCTTTTCTCATTGCTCAGTGTCATAATTATTTCATTTAGTATAACACACAAAACATGTCTCATTCATATTAATTCAATTATTCAACATTCATATCTCATTACATAACTTGTTTACACATATATTTATTCGCATTTCATTATAAGATTAGTACATCTCAATTCCTTTACTTAGTAATCCTCCTAAATCATCAAAAAAACAAATTATGAAAAATAGGGTATTCACGATTGTGACTTTTTATTCACGGGCGTGAACAATACTAGACACATTGTCTCACGACTATGGTCAAAATGTTCATGCCCATGAATAAGCTTATGTCTGTTATCCAAGTCGTAACTTAAGTTGTGAATGAATCTGGATGAATAATGTTATTTTCATGCAAAAAATCACGCTCATGAGTAAATATTCACGTTCGTGAATTTTAGTTTTTCATATCCGTGAACAATTCTTCACACCCATGACTTACTGCTGGAAATTTACACTTTCACTTTGCTTCTTCATTTTAAGTTTTTTCAAAATATTTAAAGGTCACTAACATTCATTCTCAAGTTTTTAACACAACAACCTCATGCCTTTATCAAAACTCAATCCTAATATATAACCATTAAGACAACCATGCATATCATGCAATTTATATCAAAAGCTAGGCTATTGTCTTAAATTATGTACAAACCTCTTTCTTGTTCTTCTTCACTTCTTTATGTTTCCTTTTCTTTGTCTTTGCTCCCTTGAGCCTGTTTTTTGTCACATTGAATTCTTAAAACATACAAAATCAAAATCAAAACTTTTTTTTTATCATATCTCCACCATCCTGTACTCTCTCTTAAAATCCTAATCTCTCTCTCCCCTAACAAACTCTAAATGAGCTCAAATCCATATCTTACTTTAGAAAAGATTATAGAGGAGAAGAAAAATATCTTACCTTTACTCTCTATTAAAACCCTAATCTCTCTCTCCTATAACAAGCTCTAAATGAGCTCAAATTCATATAGATGAGAAGAAAATCATATTACCTTTACTTTTTTCTCTTCTTAATCTACATTTTAGAGTTTTCTATCTCCTCTTCTCTTACTTACCTCCCCTTCTTTTTTTTCTCCCTTTTGCTTCTCCAAGCATTGTTATGCATGAAAATGACATTGTCTTGTCTTTCTTCTTCTATTTATTAACTTTCTCTCTCTAGAATAAGGTTTGGCTATAGTGGTTTAGGGAATGGTTTTAGAAGCAGAAAATGAAGTTAAAGAAGTGATAAGGAAGAAGAAAAAAAGAAGAAAAAGAAAGATCAAAATCAAACATTGGGTCCCACCATTTTGACCCAAAATTTAATACTAAACTTAATTAACATATATTCTTCTTTCTCTTCTTAAGGTGACCGACCATGTAATGACCAAAATACGGAATTAGTCGTAAACTATAGTTTCTGAAATTTATCAGCATACCCGGGGGTCGAAAATACACCCGTGGATAAAAATATTTAATTTGATTATCGGAAAATATAGGTTATGACTAATCCAATGGTAGAATTTGGAGTGAAAATGAGGTCAAATAATTCCTTAAAAGTCAAAATTAAGAAAAAAATGGGACCCGATTTAATTAAATAATTAGTTGACTGCACTTTGACGAGCTATGAAAAATAGCAAACGACATCTAAAAATTTATTTTAAGATATTGATAGACTCTAAATAATATTTAAGATTTTTGACAGTGAAAAAAGAATTTTATAGTAACACCGAAAATTGAATTATTAGTCCGGTTTGAGTAAACTGGACAGAAAATGGACTTCGATTAAGTTAAAAAATTTATTGTAGACATATATAAATATTTTATGAATTATGAAATCAAATTTGGTTGAAATTGAACTTGGAAAGTGATAGAAATAATTTAGAATTGCTAAATGTGCCTTAAATTCACAAATGAGCCTAATGGGATTGGATCTCTTGTCTTGGCCAAAGGCCTACCCATTCCAGCCACCTATATATGCTCAAAATATCACAATTCTCTAGAGAATTCAGCACCTTTTTCTTCCTCTTATGCTTCCCCCTTGGCCAAATAGATTTCTCCATTTTCTCCACCAAATTTCTCTCATTTTCTCTAATTCTTACACCAAAATCAAGCACCCTAATATAATTTCAGCATCTCCAGTAGCTAGTAGAAGTCTTTAATCTAGAGTGGAAGGAAATCAAATGAGACAAGTTTAGATACAAATTGAAGGTAAGTGAAATTTAGAGTTTTAAATTGGTTTAATGGTTCAAATAGGTAGTTTAAGGTATGCGGATGATAATTATGAAGTTTAAATGAGTTAGAAAAGAAAAATAATGGTGGATTAATGAAGGGTGAATTTCGGTCATGGTAGATTCAAGAGGAAACAAAGGTACTTCCAAGGAAAAGGATAAGGAAAAGGAAGTCCTCCAAAAGAAGAAAATAAGGTTAGTAATTTCAAAATCTACCTATTTCCATTGTTAAAGCATGAATTAGGGTTATGGAAATTAGGAATTTTTTGTGTTTTGCATGAATTTGATAATAAATGCTTAAAACATTAATAAAAAAATTCTAAAAAGTGAATTAGAATGCTTAATATCAATTAAAAAATTAATTAGTGGAAATTGAAAAATATAACCTTATTATGTGAAAATGCATATTAAGGCATAAATACATTTTAGTGTAATGTTATGATACATATGGAATAATGAAAGAATAAATTAATGAAATGAATATTTAGTAGGTAAAAGAAAAATTTTAATGATGAAAATTAAATATAGGCTGAAAAATGAAGAAGGAGAAATTAATATTTTTCTTGTTAATTAAATAAAAATTTAGTCATAAAATGCAAAAAAAATATGATTTTGAGTTTGTAGAAATTTATTAAAAAATTTTAAATTATATATTGAATATTTTTCTAATTATTGATTATATTATGCATGAAATGAAAAATAATGAATAAAGTGTGTTTAGTGAGCTTAATAACTTAATTGATTACTCATAATGAAATATTAATATGTTAGAATGTAAAGTGTGCAAAATTGTGGTAATGATAAAATTATATGGATGAATACAATGTTAAGTGATTAATAATGTAAAAATAATGGAATTTAGAAATTTAATGGAAATTGAATTAAAAGAATAAAATAATGTCCTTAGTTATTTTTTTGATGGTTAAATCTAGCCTAGGATATAATTGGCTAGTCATAGGGACACCATTATCGCTGTGCGGGTCATGGTGACTTGCTAATATAGGCCAATGTCGATCTAGTTCAGTGATAATGATTCAGTGATCAGTGTATAGTACAATGCTCAAGTGGTCATTTGGGATTACTTTTCAGTATAGTTGACTTTTAGAGTCCACTTCTCATGTATCTAGTCTGAAGATTTTTTATCAGATAGAAACTAGGGGCAAATGTGAATAAAAGTAGTAGAAATATGGTAAAAATAAAATAAGTAAAAAATGTGAGAAAAATGATAAATGTGAAAAATATTATAAAAATGATAAAAATGGTATAATTGTAAAAATGATAAAAGTGACAAATGTGAATAAAATGATAAAAGTAGCAAATGTGAATAAAAATGATAAATATGAAAAAAAATTATAAAAGTGAAAAATATGATAAAAATGCGAAAAATGAAAAATATGAGAAAATTGATAAAAGTGAAAATATGAGAAAAATAATATTTGTGAAAAATATAATAAAAATGATAAATGTGAAAAATATGATAAAAATCAATAAAGTGAAAAATATGAGAAAAATAATAAAAATGATAAAAGTGTTAAATATGATAAAAATGGTATAATAATAATAATAATAATAATAATAATAATAATAATAATAATAATAATAATAATAATGATGATGATGATGATGATAAAAGTGGTAAAATTGTAAAATGACATATAAGTGGAAGGAAAATACTAAATTTTGTAGATAAAAAGAAAAAAAAATATATAATTAGTGGCAAAAGTGTAAATAAATGTAAAGTAGTGACATTATTGTAAATAAATGGAAATTAAAAAATCAAAGTGAAATTTGTAGCTAATTAAATAGAAGATTGAAAAATAGAAAGGAAAGAAGAGTTAATTAAAGAGGTAAGGTGAAAATGGACCAAATTGAAAGAAAATGAAAATTTAGAAGTAAATTGAAAAAAAAAACTATAAAATTAATTGAGAAAAATTGTTAAATTTAATGAAGATATTAAATAGAAAATTAAGAGTAAAGAATATTAAAGTATTGATAAAAAAGAATAATAAATATATTAAAGGTAAAATTTGAATAGTGTAGTAAATAATATATTATATGTATGAATAAATGAAAATATAAGTTAATGAAAATTCTGATATTAGTAATCACCACTGAATATTTTAATGGTTAGGATGTAGTTATTTGATTGCGTGCAGGTGGTAGCGGGAAAGACACAGGAGCAAGTGTACAAATTTTAGGAGCAGATAGAAAATCAAAATAATAGTAGGTTATTATTAAGAATGACATGTATATATATTTATGGATATAGAGTTGTACGAATAAAATTATGTATATATTTTAATAAAAAATATTTGTGAATTATTATGTGTAAATAATAGAATATCAACTTGTGGTTGAATAAAGAATATTGTATTATATATGTATTATTGTGCCAAAAAATGGGTTGTTGATTGTTTAAATTGCAGGTGGGATAATTAATTTATAGTCATTATGCTACCAAAATTTTTGAAAAAATGAAAATGATTAATAAGTGTTAATAATATTATGCTCATTAAATTAAATTAAAAAAATTGACACACATCGGATATCATCGTATTTAGTTGTATCAGAGCGTGGTTTAGACGGTTCTAAAATCGGAGTGTGGATTAAGTGAATGGATTATATGTATATACATGTCAATTGTTGAATGAAATGTGTTATGAGTCTAATGTATGTTTGTTTCTTTATTTGTTTTACAGTGAAAGATTATAATATCCTTTATCCATCTGTATACACCGTCATATACCAGACAGATAAGAAATATTACATTTCTATAAAAATTTTCTTTTTTACTTATACATGATAATAATAATAGTAATAATAATTTTTAAAATATGCATACAAATTCAAATTTATTAATAAGCAATAAGTATATAAAATTCTCACACTTACACTTACACATCCACTCATATAATATATGATACATCTCATATGACTTGTAAATTTTTATTTATATAAAATTATTTTTAAATAGTAAAATATGATTAAAATAATCAATTTGCTCGGGGTAACTTCCACTACTGTTTGACTCCATTACTGTAGCTCACTATCGGTGACACTATATCTACAAATCTGTCATCTTATCTTTATTTTGGACCTGCGTGAGAGAGAAAACAAACTCATGTGTTGAGTTATACAACTTAGTGACACAGTAATTTATAATAAAAGTCATTTACAGGCAATAAGATAAACATGAAAATAATATAATTACTTCTATTAAAATTATCATAACTCATAAAAATTTCTGGTCATTCTCATATATTAAATCACCATATATTAACCTATGGGAAAACAATGGGTAAATATCTTTTTATGATCGTAGAAAATATACCAAATCAGAGAAAAATAATGTAAATATATATTATATCACATAGTCCCAGAAAAATCCACCAAACTGAATATATATATCACACGACTACAGAAAACCCATCAAGCCGTAAAAGTATATCATGTGACCACAAAAAATCCATCAGGCCAACAACCCTATTAGCATGCTAATAATTTCCTAGAACGTTGTCCATGCGAATATATGAGCTAAAATCTCAATTTCTCATTTAAAACGAATTTTCATATGCTTATATAAGACATTATATCAACAAATCATCAACATACGTAAAATTATGTTACATTAAAATTTCTGTCGTAAAAATAAGTCATAACAAATATTGAAGCCTTTGAAAATAATTTTATATTATCAAAAAATAATAATTCTTTCAATAATTGATAGTCTACCATTTTTTTTTAAATAAAACCTGACGTCTCTCACGTTGATTATTTTTCTGTGTATGTATCTATCTCTTGTATCCGTAACGACATAATTACATTTCTCAATTCTTGATTTAGAAATGATATTATATATAGGATCTTAACAAATTTATCACAATTCCATTTAATTAGACCCTCAATATAATAATAATAATAATAATAATAATAATATAATTATTATTATTATTATTATTATTATTATTATTATTATTATTATTATTATTATTAAGTTCAAGTCCTACCCTTTTTTTTGTCTTAATGCTCAATTAATTTTTTCTTTAGTCAATTCTTACTTTTTTTTTTCAAGTTTATTCTTGTTCGTTATTAATTGTAGATTAAAGTTTATTACAACTTAATTAACATAATTGTTGCCTTAATGAGTCCTTAACCCTTCCTAAGCTCACTGCCAAACTTAACTTCTCACCCAATCAATTCTTTTTTGATCAATCTATATTTTCGTTCAAGTACCCAATAGGTCATTTTTCCAAGTCCCAAGTTATGCAATACAACCCAAAAGAAACTACAAAGGAGAAGGTTTAAACACAATTTTCATTTAAAGAACAAAAGAGAATGAAATAAAAGAAGATTAAGATTTTAGAATTTAATATTCTCAGCAAAAGGAAATTAAGTTCACATTGTGGTATTTTTTTCCTTTAAACCCATGAGCTATCTTCTAAACTTATCTCTTTTCTTGCTTCAAATCTCACATGCAAACATCACATTTATCTTGCCATGACCGAAGCTAAACTCTCATTTCATGATCTTGGGTTCGCTTGGTACAAAAAAGAAAAAAATATTATTTCTTCAATTTTGACATCACTCTAGTTATTTGGTGCTTGATTGCTAAGAAAATTGCAAGGAAATGGAGTGGAGGATGGTCTTGGCTTGAATGAGGAAAAAGATAGCTTAATGAAGATAAGAAGAAAGAGAAAATGGCTTATATATTTCAGTTGACTCATGAATTTAGTGAAAAAAGTTAAAATAAGACAAAATGATCTTTTATAGGTACATTAAGTGGAACATTGCATGCCATCCATGTGGCGTTTTTGAAAAAAAGAAAGTTGACTAATCTTAATGTTAGAGTTTAATTAGTGAAAAAGGATAGGAAAAATGAAGATGAAAGTTAATTGAAAATTTTTGTTTCTTTCTCTTATGAAAGAAAATGACCCATCTTTACTTTTGTACCTAAACTAAAAGGTGATAAGAATGAAGGTAGGTCATGTGTCCACGTGCATGGCAAGATTAAACTTAATAAATCTTTGTTTATTTTTAATTATATACCATTAACTTTTATTTGAATTAATTAATCACTATTAAATCTACAATCTTTATTTCTTAACTTTCAAGCCCCAAACAAATTTATCTCATGCAATTAATTATACTAATATTCATGAAATAATTTACTTTACGCAGTAATGCTTTCGGTTTCGCGATTGGAGTATAAAAAAAATCGCATTTTCCAATATTTTCATGGAACTGTACTCCAAATTTTATTCCTATAATTTAGTGCCCTAAACATTTGATTTTTAACACAAAATTATAACGATAAACTCGTCTTATTATTTTCTATATCACAATATCCTCTGTTCACGATTCGCAAACTGTGTGAAAATTGCATATTTTACGGTCGGATCTCGTTTTCCTCGGTTTTTGAAAAAATTCAACAGAATATATTAAAATAATTTTTTTTACTTGAAACGGTCTAGAATTTAAACTTCTGTTAAATTGACTATGTCTTAGTTGCAAAACACACATATCGGCTAGAGCCTAAACTAGCAGACATTACAACTCTCTCTCCTTAAAAGATTTCGTCCTCGAAATCATACCTAGTAGGTGTTTGCTAAACAGCTGAGGATGTTGGCTCCTCATTATCTCTTCGCTTTCCCATGTTGCCACTTCAGCTGATTGCCTCTGCTAGAGGACTTTCACTAGACGTACTTGCTTTTTCCGCAACTGTTTCACTTCCCTTGCTAGAATAGCTATTGGTTCTTCCTCATAAGATATGTCTGGTTGTACCTCAATTTCTTCTACTCGGATGACATGGGATGGATCTGATCTGTACCTTCTGAGCATTGATACGTGGAATACATTATGAATCTTTTCTAGCCCATGAGGTAGAGCCAACTTGTAGGCTATTGGTCCCACTCGCTCTATCACTTCATAAGATCCAATAAATCTGGGACTCAGCTTGTCTTTCCTTCCAAATCAAAGTATTTTCTTCCAAGGAGATACTTTTAGAAACACCTTGTCTCTGCGTCTCAAGTCTACATAAGATTTCTATCTATCGCAAGCTGTCTTGAGTCTGTCCTTAATCACTCCAATCTTCTCTTCTGTCTGTTGAACCAAATCAGGTCTCAACATCTTCCGTTCACTGAGCTCAGTCCAACAAATCGAAGATTTGCACTTCCTACCATATAATGCTTCATATGGAGCCATTCCGATACTCGTCTGATAATTGTTATTATATGCAAACTCCATCAGTGGCAAGTACCTATCCCAACTTCCCATAAACTTGATCACATAGCTTTGAAGCATATCTTCTAACAATTGGATTACTAGCTCTGATGCCCATCTATTTGAGGAAAGAAAGATGTGCTAAAATTGAGTCGAGCACCCAAGGATCTCTGTAAACTCTTCCAAAATTGTGAGGTAAATATGGGATCTCTATATGAAATAATGGATAATGGCACACCATGTAGTCGGACTATCTCTTGTATGTATAACTTTGCTAATCGATCCATATGGTAGTCCATTCTAACCAGTTAAAAGTGTGCAGATTTAGTCAATCTGTCGACAATCACCCATATAACATCATGCTTCTTTTGGGTCAATGGTAGTCCTGACACGAAATCCATGGTAATTTTTTCCCATTTCCATTCTGGTATGAAGATAGGTTGCAACAACCCAGATGGTAACTGGTGTTCTGCTTTCACCTGCTAACATGTCAGACATCTGGTGGTGAATTTTGTGACATCCTTTTTCATACCTGGCCACCAATAGTAAGGTTTCAAATCTTGATACATCTTATTACTACCAGGATGCATTGCATAAGTTGATTCATGCGTCTCTTTTAGAATCTCCATCTTCAACTATAGTATATTAGGTACACATAATTTGTCTTTGAAGTGAATATCTCCATCTGCTTTTACAGAACACTCCAGTCTCTCCCCCTTTGGAAATAGCTTCACCAATCATCACGAGCCTAAGATCCTGTTTTTGAGCTTCCTTGATCCACTGAACCAATGTAGGTAAGATCCGAAGCTCTACTAGAGTCTTTCAACTCAAAGCATTAGCCATAACATTAGCTTTTCCATGTTGATAGTCAATGACACAGTCATAGTCTTTAATAAGCTCTAGCCATCGCCTTTGTCGAAGATTCAGCTCTTTCTGTGAAGGTAAATATTTCAAACTCTTGTGATATGTATGGATGTAACACTTTTCTTCATACAAATAGTGTCTCTAAATTTTCAAGGCAAAAACAGTGGTTGCTAGCTCCAGATCATGGGTAGGATAATTCTTCTCATGCGGCTTCAGCTGTATGGAAGCATAAGCTATCACTTTACCCTCTTGCATCAGTACACAGCCTAAACCATTAAGAGATGCATCGTTGTGTACCACTAACTCTTTCCCTGTAGTGGGTTGCGTTAGGACTGATGCCTTTGTCAACATAGCCTTCAGCTAATCAAAACTAGCCTGACACTTGTCTGACCACTCAAATCTCACCCCCTTATGAAGCAACCGTGTTATGGGAGCTGCTATAGAAGAAAAACCTTTCACAAATTGTCTATAGTAGCCTGCTAACCCAAAACAACTTCGTATCTCAGTTACATTCCAAAGCGGCTTCCAATTGAGAATAGCATCAATCTTACTAGGGTCAACTCTAATCCCATCTACTGATACCACATGACCGAAAAAACTAACTTCCTTGAGCCAAAACTCGCACTTCGATAGCTTAGTGTACAATTGTTTTTCTCTCAAAGTCTAAAGTACAATTCGAAGATGCTGGTCATGCTCATCTTTATCCCTAGAATATATCAGGATATCATCAATGAAGACTACCATGAACTGGTCCAAATAAGGCTTGAAGATTCGATTCATCATATTCATAAATGTTGTAGGCGCATTTGCAAGTCCAATGGCATGACTAGGAACTCATAGTGACCATACCAAGTCCTGAAGGTAGTCTTGGGTACATCACCAGCTTTGATTTTCAACTGATGATACCTTAATCTCAAATCAATTTTGGAGAACATACCTACACCTTTCAACTAATCAAATAGGTCATCTATTCATGGCAGTGGATATTTATTCTTCATTGTCACCTTATTCAACTGTCTGTAATCAATGCATAGTTGTAGGGTGTCATCCTTCTTCTTCACAAATAACACAGGCGCACCCCAAGGTGACACACTAGGTCTAATGAATCTCTTGTCCATTAACTCTTGCAATTGCACTTTCAACTCTTTCAACTCTACTGGTGCCATCTGGTATGGTGTAATGGATATGGGTATGGTACCAGGTAGCAACTCAATGGCAAACTCTACTTCTCTATCTGGGGGCAATCCAGGTAAATCATTAGGAAACTCACAAACTGTAAGGATATCCTGAAGCCTTAGATTCTCCTTCCTCGTATCCACCACATATGCCAAATAGGCTTTGTTGCCCTTCTTAATTAATTTATGGGCCTTCATAGCTGAAATTATACTATATGACATTTTCTTCTGAACATCATGTATTACCCGATTCTTATCCTCGGAGTTCCTGAAAATAACTTTTCGAGCTGCACAATCAACTATAGCTCGTGGTGAGTTAATCAATCCATGCCCAATATGACATCATACTCATGGAATGGAAGCTCAATCAAATCCGCAGGATATAGCTCATCCTGACTCACCAAGGGTAGCTGTTGGTGCACTGTGTTAACCCTAGCACTGTGACCTTGGGGATTCATCACTACTATCTCATAATCTAAGGTCTTAACTACCATTTCATTCCCAACAAGTGGTGGAGTGCATACATAAGAATGTGTAGACCCGAGATCAATCAAAGCATAAATATCTGAGCCAAGTAAATAAAATTTACCGACGATGACATATGGAGCATCATGTTCTTCTCGTGCTCTAATGGCATAAGCTCTAGCAAGTGTTGTATGTCTGACTCCTGGTCTATCCACTGTCTCAGACCCAGTCTGTGTTGTCCCTGCTCTGCCACCTTGAATCTGACCTCTACCTCTACCTCTGACAAGTGCAGACCCCTATGTCTGGATAGGTCTCATAGCAATAGCCTCTGTAGCCTAAATCAAAAGTGGAAAATCCCTCATAAAATTTCCTATTGCACCACAGTGGTAACATACCCTGGTGATTGCCCAAACTCCCCACTATGATACCAACCACACTGTTGGCATTGAGGGCATGGAACAAATCTTCCCCCAACTGAACTTAGGGTACTGGCAACTGATGGTGTTGACCTTGTGGCCTATCCCCGCTAGACTGGTGCACCTAAACCTCTAAATCCACCCAAGAATCTGCTACTAGAAAACTTGGTCTTTTTACTAGTGGAAGAACTTGCACCCGACAGAAATAATGGTCTATTGTGGTGGCTTGGAACTACTGTCTTCATCTCCTCAACAATGGCTTCCTCAACTGCCTCAGCAGCGGTCCTCAGAGCAGTAAACTCCTTAATCTATGATCCAACTAACCTAGCCCTAATAGGGGGTCACATTCCCTTCTCAAACCTTCTGCATCTATCAACCTCATAAGCAATTACACCCCTTACATACTTACTAAGGTGGGTGTACTCTTTCTCGTACTATTTTACGGTCATATTCCCATGTCTGAGATCTAGGAATTCCTATCTCTTCCGATTAGTATAGGCCCTGGGAATGTATCTCTCTTTGAACTACTCTAGAAAGAATCTCCAGAATGGTGAGTCTGATGTATGAGGGCGTTGTAACACAGTCTTCTACTAATCATAAGCTCCCTCCTGTAGTAGAGACTCAACATATTTATATTGATGCTTAGGTGTGCAATCCATTTGCCAGAAAACTTTCTTTTTCCTCTCCAACCAATACTCAGCAGCTGTCGCATCATCCTCATTGTGACCATAAAAATCTGTAGCTCCTAACTTCTGGAGGCTTTCAAATTGCATATCTGTAGTGGCTGGCCTGGCGGAACATCGTAGGATCTTCGCCATATCCTCTAACAGCTCATCTATAGTTGAACCAGAAATTGGGGTATATCTGTCTCTCATGTCTTGTCTATCTAATCTATGCGATCCTTCAGATCTATCAACAGCTGCACTGCCCTCAGTGGAACTCCATAGCAGGGAAGCATATGAAGATTCTGTGGTTAATGAAATATATGACTCAATCTCCCTGTATCTTGTCTTGACGGTATATATTCCTCAGAAGTCTGTTCTTTGTCTCTCCATAATAGGAATTTATGACCCTATAAAACACAATAGTGGCCCACATTAAGAAGCATCAACATTTTATTTTTATGTTCAAAACATTATTTTCAAAAACTTATGCATGAACAATTCTACCCCATTTTATCCTATAACTGCCTAAACCACGCTCTAATACCAATAAAATTGTAACAACCTTTACCAATTCGTATACACCGTCGTATACCAGAAAGATAAGGAGTATTATATTTCTGTAAATTTTTTCTTTTTTACTTATACATAATAATAATAGTAATAATAATTTTTTGAAATATGCATACAAACTCAAATTTATTAATAAGTAGTAAGTATATAAATTCTTACACTTACACATCCACTTATACAATATATGATACATCCCACATGACTTGTAAAATTTTATTTATATAAAATTATTTTTAAATAATAAAATATGATTAAAATAACCAACCCGCTCGGGGTGACTTCCACTACTGTTCGGCTCTATTATTGTGGCTCACTATTGGCAACACTATTTCTACGAGCCTACAACTTTATCTTTATTCCGGAACTTTCAAGTCCTAAACAAATTTATCTCATGCAATTAATTATACTAATATTTATGAAATAATTTACTCTACGCACTGACGCTTTCGGTTTCACGATTGGAGTATTGGAGCGAAAATCGCATTCTCCGATATTTTCGCAGAACCGTACTTCAAATTTTATTCCTATAATTTAGTGCCCTAAAAATTTGATTTTTAACATAAAATTATAACGGTAAACTCCTCTTAATATTTTGTACATCATAGTATCCACCGTTCACGATTCGCTAATAGTGTGAAAGTTGCATATTTTAGGGCCGAATCTGTTTTCCTCCTTTTTGAAAAAAATTCAATGGAATATATTCAAATAATTTTTTTTACTTGCAACAGTCTAGAACTTAGACTCCGATCAAATTGACTATGTTTTGGTTGCGAAACACACATATCAGCTAGAGCCTAAACTAGCGGATGTTACAAAAATGACATTCCAACAAGGTTAAGGTGTTTGGAAATGGTTAAGAGATTTACAATTAGACCAGGATATCTTAGTGAGCAATCCTTTAGGAAATAATTTTGTGGTGAACAAGGTGTATAGGAATTGTCCCATTAGTGTGCAAGACTATGAATTCCCATTCCACGAGTTTGATGTGATATTGGGGATGGATTGGTTATCCACCCACCAAGTGACAGTAGATTGTAAACGAAAGAAGATGACACTTAAACACTATTGTGGGTGAAAGAACATACTTCCTATAAGATGTGATTTCAGCTACAACTGCCAAGAGACTCGTAAGAAATGGGTGCATTGCTTACTTGTGTTATGCAGTGGAAGCTAAAAAGGAAGATCTGAAGATTTCAGATGTGCCTATAGTGAGAGATTTTCCAGATCTATTTCATGAGGAACTACCAGGCTTACCACCTGATAGGGAAGTCGAATTCACTATTGATGTAGCTCTAGGCACGAAACCTATTTCGATTGCACACTACAGGATGGTGCCTACAAAACTCAAAGAATTGAAGATTCAACTGCAGGAATTGCTTGATAAAAGCTTTATCAGACCCAGTATTTCCCCATGGGGAGCACCGATACTCTTTGTAAAGAAGAAGGATGGATCTCTCAGATTATGCATTGACTATAGACAGTTGAATAAGGTGACAATCAAGAACAAGTATCCTCTTCCACGTATTGAAGACTTATTTGATCAATTGAATGGAGCAGGTGTGTTCTCAAAGATTGACTTACGATCAGGTTACCATCTGTAATGCCCATCAATTTAGACTTGGGTAATTATCATGTTTAATGATCATAATTAAAATTTTTTTGAGACTAAATTTGGGAATAAAATATAATAAAAAGATTTATAAGTAAATTTTTTTATTAAGTTATGTGTGTTAAATAAATAGATAGAAATGTTGGGTAAGTTAATAATAATAAGGTAAAAACCAAGGATTTAAGTGGATATTTGGCAAAAACAAGGGGGGACCTAATAGGATATTTACGATGAGTATAAAAATGTTATTTTCTTCTTCTTCTTCCAAAAATTCAGAAACCTAGCCTTCCTCCCACTCTTCCATACACAAAATTCTCTCTTCTTTCACCCATCTTCTTCTTCCTCTCCTTCCTCTTCCTCTCCCCAAAAACTTAAAACAACCATAAAAGCTTAAAGTTTGAAGAGGTTAAGACTTCATTGTGTCAAGGTTTGTACATATGAGCATATTTATTCCTTTGTCCATTTTATTTGCATTCTAATGATGTTTGATGTTGAAGGAAAAGTGAAAAGAAAAACTTGTTGTGTTTGTTGATTTTGTTAAAATTCGTCTGGATCATTCGATGGTATTTTGACCATATCTTTTGTTCTGGAACTTGGATCGAGATGAAATCAGTTGGAAATGAAAATAGACACATAGATCTAAAACTTTTATGAAGAGTGTAAATGCTCTATCTGATTCTAAATTGGTCTAAAAATTTCTACAAATTCTCGGATTTGGAAGTACCCAGAAAATTCTGGGTAGTTATTTTCTGAACATTCTATGGTATTTTGGTTATATCTTTTGTTCTGGAACTTGGATCGAGATGAAATCAGTTGGAAATGAAAATAGACACATAGATCTAAAACTTTTATGAAGAGTGTAAATGCTCTATCTGATTCTAAATTGGTCTAAAAATTTCTACAAATTCTCGGATTTGGAAGTACCCAGAAAATTCTGGGTAGTTATTTTCTGAACATTCTATGGTATTTTGGTTATATCTTTTGTTCTGGAACTTGGATCGAGATGAAATCAGTTGGAAATGAAAATAGACACATAGATCTAAAACTTTTATGAAGAGTGTAAATGCTCTATCTGATTCTAAATTGGTCTAAAAATTTCTACAAATTCTCGGATTTGGAAGTACCCAGAAAATTCTGGGTAGTTATTTTCTGAACATTCTATGGTATTTTGGTTATATCTTTTGTTCTGGAACTTAGATCGGGATGATACCAGTTGGAAATGAAAGTAGAAACATAGATACAAAAATTTTATGAAGAGTATAAATGCTAGTTGTGATTTATATTGGACCTAAAATTTGATACAAAATCTCGGACTTAAGAGTATTCTGAAAAATACTGGGCATATTTTTACTGAGCACCATACAGTTATTTGGACATAACTTTAGCTAGAAAATTCAGATTTATATGATTCTTTTTGTATATGACAGATAAGACATTAAGCTAAAACTTCATAGAATACCATAAGGTCAAATTCGAATCAGAAATTGGTGATATATGCAATATAAAATCAGAGCAGAAATCTGTCCCGAAATAAAAATTTAGTAATTTGGTATTTTAAATATTGGGTGACATATATATATATATATATATATATATATATGTTTTAATTTTGAATAATATGATAGTAGTTATATTTAAAGTTCTTATTGTGTATTGATTAAATTAATATGATATATTGTGGTTTGAGGTTTCAAATGAGATTGAGAAATTATTTTTTTTCATATATGGTATGTAAATCGGAAATTTTTATGAATATGTGAATTTTGATGAATTATGTAAACAATAAGATAATAACATCAATTAAGCCCAATTCTCTAATCTAGGACTAGAAATAGGATAGATGGCATGCCATTGAGGGGTTTACGGTACCGTAGGAATTTATGATGATATGGAAAATTTTATTATAAGGACAAGGTGGCTTAAGCTCGGGTGAGAGCGCCCTTGATCCGAAATGCATGCAATTATTTATTTTACTCAGTCAAGATGGCTTAAGCTCGGGTGAGAGCGCTCTTGACTTGAGAAGCTCGGTCGAGTACTTATACAGACAGATACAGATAGTGAGCAGGGTGGCTTAAGCTCGGGTGAGAGCGCTCCTGTTTCACAACCCGCATCCAAATAGTCCGGATTTAGAGTTTTGAGGCTATAAAATATAAAATATTAAAAAAAAAATATGAAAAAAATCACTTATTAGGTAAATGATGCAAGGAAATAGAAATCACAAATGAGGTATGAATATGAATTTACCCTAGTAAATTATGGCATGTATATGTGTTAAACCTGTAAACCAGGTATACAATATTCCATATTGATATATGATAAATTGATTTCTTTTTTTTTATATTACTATAAAAAGGACTGTGATATATGGATTATTATTTATGATTATTTATATGCAAATTTGGATAATATGAACATGGAATTTTTATGACATATCATAAGTGTTTGTACGAATATTTATGCACATATGTACCACTAAGCATTAGGTTGCTTAGCGTGTGGGTGTTTTCCCATACGCAGGTTCAGAGCCTATAGGGAGAAGTTGACAGAAAGAGAAGCAAGCCCATACAGAGTCAAATAAAGTAAATCCACATCAGAGGGTTGGTGCTTTACATGACATGCATTTTGTTCTTGTCCACATGTCATGGGTGATGAGTATAATTATGGTTTTCAAAAATTTTACATGTCTTTTTATGATGGGAATATGTAATTTTATTAGATCATAAGTATTTTGTAATCATCGGGACAATGAAAGCCCAAACTTATGTTTGAAGATATGGCCATGGTTTGTTAATTCCGCATATAAAATAGATTCATTAATTGAATGACATATTGCTATCATGTAATAAATAAATATATATATATATATAAATAATTAGCATATGAAAATATAATAACTAAAATGAAAGAAATTTTAATTCAATCAAATTTTAAGGTAATAGGTAGGTGACATTCTCCTATATAGTTGGGATTATTCCTAACTATATGAGAGGGTGTCACATTTAGTGGTATCAGAGCCGAGGTTTAGGCGATCCTAGACCTAAGTGGGCTAAAGGTTTATCATGCATGCATTGTATGTCTCATATGACTCTAACATGGGCTACTTCTCTGTCGACTTGTAGGATTAGAAGAGAATATGGAAATTCAGGCGCATGAAGTTACTGAAAGCAATAGTTCTCCTAATACTAGAGCACCGAACCAGCCCAGTGTAGCTAGTGTTCAGGGTCCGGATGCTATACCAGATGCAGCCCAGCAGATTCCTGGACATGCCAACCAGGATCAAAACCCTTTGATGCAGCAGATGGCTGGTTTGTTGCAACAGATCGCAAGAGTGGTACCACAACCCACTCTAGTTCCTCCACCTCCACCACCGAAACCGAAAGTACAGATGGACAAGCTCCGTAAGTATGGAGCCACAAATTTTCTAGGTACGAAAGATGATGATCCTGCTGCAGCAGAATATTGGTTAGAAAAGACCGAAAGAGTCCTTGATGAGCTGGAGGTTCCTATTGACCAAAAGGCAAGATATGTCGTATCTCTACTCCAGGAAGACGCTTATGACTGGTGGAAGTCAGTTCTTTTGAAACCAGAGGCACCAAAGCCTATGACATGGGACTTCTTTATCACTGAGTTCAAGGAAGAATATGTTCCTCCATTTTACATAGATGAGAAAAAAAGGGAGTTTCTGAACCTTAAGCAAGGCAAGATGACAGTGACCGAGTATCAGAGAGAGTTTACTCGATTGAGTAAGTATGCTTCAGAGATTATCATAAGTGAGAGAGATAAGTGCAGAAGATTTGAAGATGGCCTTAATACAGAGATTGGGGATTTTGTGACTGCACTTCAGCATGTCAACTTTACTCAACTGATTGCATCTGCGGTTAGTATTGAAAAGAGAAAGAGAAAGAGAGCAGAGGAAGGTTTTAGACAGACAGTAACTCCAGTGGCCCAATCTATTGGCAAGAAAGGTCGATACTACCCAGGACAGTCTCATGGCAGGAGTCAGGGACATAATAGGAGTTATAAACAGGGTGGACTACACAAGAGGGGGCAGCCCTCCAGGGCTACATCTGCAGCTGGTAGCATACATACACAGGCCACCCGAGAGAACGCACCAATTTGTGGTACCTGCCACAAGAGCCATAGAGGAGAATGTTGGATGGTCACAGGTGCTTGTTTCAGATGTGGGTCCAAGAGCCATATGAAAAGAGATTGCCCTTTGATGACTATTAGTGCACCTACACAGACTGCAGGATCAGCTTGGGTTCAGAATCAGACTCAGACTAGAGGAGGTCGAGCGGGACCTAACCAGGCTGCATCAGAGACAATCAATAGGCCGGGACCCAGTAGGACTCCAGCTAGGGCATACGCTATGAAGGCCAGAGAGGACCAAAAAGCCACTGATGTGATTGTGGGTATGTTTTCTTTACATGACTCAGTTTTATGTGCTTTAATAGATCCTGGTTCTACACATTCCTATGTATGCATGAGCACACCTACTCAAAACAGTATGATGAGTGAGAATCTAGAATATGAGATTGAGGTCACAAACCCCCTAGGCCATAGCGTGATTGTTAATCGGGTATACAAAAGTTGCCCTTTGATAGTTCATGAGAAAGAGTTTCCAGCGGATTTGATTGAATTGCCATTCCATGAATTCGATGCTATCTTAGGCATGGATTGGCTTTCTAAACATGAGGCAGTAGTGGACTGTCGATCTAAGACAGTTGTTCTTAAAACTCCAGAACTAGAAGAAGTAGTAGTGGAAGGCGAAAGGTTTCCACCACCTGCTCAAGTGATATCTATGATGAAGGCTCAAAGAATGATCAGAAAGGGATATGAGGCTTACGTGGCTCACGTGATTGATACTAGAAAGGGAGGTCCAGATCTTAAGGATATCCCTATAGTGAATGAATTCCCAGAAGTGTTCCCAGATGACCTACCAGGGCTACCTCTCGATAGAGAGATTGAATTTTCCATAGAGCTCACTCCAGGTACAGCACCAATATCAGCCGCACCGTATAGAATGGCACCGACAGAGTTGAAAGAATTAAAGGCACAACTGCAAGAATTGTTAGATAAGGGTTTTATCAGACCAAGTGTGTCTCCTTGGGGTGCACCGGTATTGTTTGTAAAGAAGAAAGATGGGTCTATGAGGTTGTGCATAGATTACAGACAGTTGAACAAGGTGACTATTAAGAACAGATATCCGTTACCACGAATTGATGATCTTTTTGATCAGCTGAAGGGTGCAGGAGTTTTCTCTAAGATTGATTTGAGATCAGGGTACCACCAATTAAAAATTAAGACAGAGGACATAGCTAAGACAGCATTTAGAACCAGATATGGGCATTATGAGTTTTTGGTGATGCCTTTCGGTTTGACAAATGCCCCAGCAGCCTTTATGGATTTGATGAACCGGATCTTCAGACCATATTTGGATTTATTCGTGGTGGTTTTTATTGATGATATCTTAGTATATTCCAAGAATAAGGAAGAACATGGTCAGCATTTGAAGATAGTTTTGCAAACCCTCAAGGAGCAGAAGCTCTATGCCAAGCTCTCAAAATGTGAGTTTTGGCTCGATGATGTGGCTTTCCTTGGACACATTGTGTCAGCAAATGGCATCAAAGTTGATCCCAGCAAAGTAGAGGCAGTTATGAATTGGAAGCCTCCCCGTAATGTGACAGAAATTAGGAGTTTCCTCGGTTTGGCCGGTTATTACAGGAGGTTTGTTAAGGGCTTTTCAATGATTGCTTCTCCTTTGACCAGACTACTGAGAAAAGATGTGAAATTCGAGTGGACAGAGAAATGTCAGGACAGCTTTGAAAGACTTAAGAAGATGTTGACTGAGGCACCTGTTTTGACACAACCAGTCCCTGATAAGGAATATGTTATCTATAGCGATGCTTCTCACAATGGACTGGGGTGTGTACTGATGCAAGAGGGCAAGGTAGTAGCTTATGCTTCTAGACAGCTGAAGACACATGAGAAGAATTACCCCACACATGACCTTGAGCTGGCTGCCATTGTCTTTGCTTTAAAGATATGGCGCCATTACTTATACGGGGAAAAGTGTTTTATTTACACCGACCACAAGAGTTTAAAGTATCTTCCTACCCAGAAGGAATTGAACTTGAGACAAAGAAGATGGCTAGAGTTGATCAAGGATTATAATTGTGTGATCGACTACCATCCAGGTAAGGCCAATGTTGTGGCCGATGCATTAAGCCGAAAGACTTTGGCAGAATTACACATTCGTCCAACTCTCAACCAAGAAATCAAAGATGCACAGAAGCAAGATAACAAGTTAGTTGAGATAGCCGAGTCAATCTCTAAGGGGGAGAGACCTGATTTTACAATTAGTTCAGATAACAGTTTATACTATCAGGGTCGATTATGCATACCTAATGTGGAAGATTTGAGACAGAGGATCTTAAAGGAGGCACATGAGACAAAATATGCCATGCACCCGGGAAGTAACAAGATGTACCATGACTTGAAGAATGAGTATTGGTGGTCAGGTATGAAAAAAGACATCACAGAATTCACCACCAGGTGTTTAACATGTCAGCAAGTCAAGGCAGAACATCAGGTACCTTCAGGGTTGTTACAGCCAATCACAATTCCAGAATGGAAATGGGAACGAATAACCATGGATTTTGTGATTGGGTTGCCTTTGACACCAAAAAAATATGACGCTGTGTGGGTGATTGTGGATAGGTTAACTAAGTCAGCTCACTTCTTGCCTATCAGAAGGGACTACCCATTAAGCAGGTTAGCAGAGTTATATGTAAATGAAATAGTACGGCTTCATGGAGTGCCACTCTCCATTGTTTCAGATAGGGACCCCAGGTTCACTTCTCAGTTTTGGGGTAGTCTACAAAGAGCTTTGGGTACCAAACTCAATTTCAGTACAGCTTTTCATCCTCAGACTGATGGACAATCAGAAAGGGTGATTCAGATTTTGGAAGACATGATGAGGAGTTGTGTAATAGAGTTCGAGGGAAGTTGGGACAAATACCTACCATTGATGGAGTTTGCCTACAACAACAGCTATCAGTCAAGCATTGAAATGGCTCCTTATGAGGCACTTTATGGTAGAAGGTGTCGAACACCATTGTGTTGGACAGAACTCAGTGAGAGGAAGCTAGTGGGACCAGAGTTAGTGCAAGAAACAGAAGAAAAGGTGAAGATTATACAAGAAAGGTTGAAGACAGCTTCAGATAGGCAAAAATCATATGCAGATCTCAAAAGGAGAGACATAGAGTACGAAGTGGGAGACAAAGTGTTTCTCAAGGTTTCCCCTTGGAAAAAGGTCCTCAGATTCGGAAAGAAGGGCAAGTTAAGCCCTAGGTTTATTGGACCTTATGAGATCTTAGATAGAATTGGACCAGTTGCCTATAGACTTGCTTTACCACCAGAGTTGAGCAAGATTCACAACGTCTTTCATGTTTCCATGCTGAGGAGGTACCGATCAGATCCTTCTCATATTATTCCAACCAACACCATCGAGGTAAGGCCAGATTTAACATACGAGGAAGAACCAATGGAGATATTGGCTCGTGAAGTCAAAGAGTTAAGGAATAAACGAGTACCACTAGTCAAGGTGTTATGGAGGAATCATTCAACTGAAGAAGCAACATGGGAAAGCGAGGAAGTGATGAAGGCACAATATCCCCAGTTATTTTCAACATAAACAATCAGGTAAATTTCGAGGACGAAAATTTTTAAGGGGGAGAGAAATGTAATGCCCATCAATTTAGACTTGGGTAATTATCATGTTTAATGATCATAATTAAAATTTTTTTGAGACTAAATTTGGGAATAAAATATAATAAAAAGATTTATAAGTAAATTTTTTTATTAAGTTATGTGTGTTAAATAAATAGATAGAAATGTTGGGTAAGTTAATAATAATAAGGTAAAAACCAAGGATTTAAGTGGATATTTGGCAAAAACAAGGGGGGACCTAATAGGATATTTACGATGAGTATAAAAATGTTATTTTCTTCTTCTTCTTCCAAAAATTCAGAAACCTAGCCTTCCTCCCACTCTTCCATACACAAAATTCTCTCTTCTTTCACCCATCTTCTTCTTCCTCTCCTTCCTCTTCCTCTCCCCAAAAACTTAAAACAACCATAAAAGCTTAAAGTTTGAAGAGGTTAAGACTTCATTGTGTCAAGGTTTGTACATATGAGCATATTTATTCCTTTGTCCATTTTATTTGCATTCTAATGATGTTTGATGTTGAAGGAAAAGTGAAAAGAAAAACTTGTTGTGTTTGTTGATTTTGTTAAAATTCGTCTGGATCATTCGATGGTATTTTGACCATATCTTTTGTTCTGGAACTTGGATCGAGATGAAATCAGTTGGAAATGAAAATAGACACATAGATCTAAAACTTTTATGAAGAGTGTAAATGCTCTATCTGATTCTAAATTGGTCTAAAAATTTCTACAAATTCTCGGATTTGGAAGTACCCAGAAAATTCTGGGTAGTTATTTTCTGAACATTCTATGGTATTTTGGTTATATCTTTTGTTCTGGAACTTGGATCGAGATGAAATCAGTTGGAAATGAAAATAGACACATAGATCTAAAACTTTTATGAAGAGTGTAAATGCTCTATCTGATTCTAAATTGGTCTAAAAATTTCTACAAATTCTCGGATTTGGAAGTACCCAGAAAATTCTGGGTAGTTATTTTCTGAACATTCTATGGTATTTTGGTTATATCTTTTGTTCTGGAACTTGGATCGAGATGAAATCAGTTGGAAATGAAAATAGACACATAGATCTAAAACTTTTATGAAGAGTGTAAATGCTCTATCTGATTCTAAATTGGTCTAAAAATTTCTACAAATTCTCGGATTTGGAAGTACCCAGAAAATTCTGGGTAGTTATTTTCTGAACATTCTATGGTATTTTGGTTATATCTTTTGTTCTGGAACTTAGATCGGGATGATACCAGTTGGAAATGAAAGTAGAAACATAGATACAAAAATTTTATGAAGAGTATAAATGCTAGTTGTGATTTATATTGGACCTAAAATTTGATACAAAATCTCGGACTTAAGAGTATTCTGAAAAATACTGGGCATATTTTTACTGAGCACCATACAGTTATTTGGACATAACTTTAGCTAGAAAATTCAGATTTATATGATTCTTTTTGTATATGACAGATAAGACATTAAGCTAAAACTTCATAGAATACCATAAGGTCAAATTCGAATCAGAAATTGGTGATATATGCAATATAAAATCAGAGCAGAAATCTGTCCCGAAATAAAAATTTAGTAATTTGGTATTTTAAATATTGGGTGACATATATATATATATATATATATATATATGTTTTAATTTTGAATAATATGATAGTAGTTATATTTAAAGTTCTTATTGTGTATTGATTAAATTAATATGATATATTGTGGTTTGAGGTTTCAAATGAGATTGAGAAATTATTTTTTTTCATATATGGTATGTAAATCGGAAATTTTTATGAATATGTGAATTTTGATGAATTATGTAAACAATAAGATAATAACATCAATTAAGCCCAATTCTCTAATCTAGGACTAGAAATAGGATAGATGGCATGCCATTGAGGGGTTTACGGTACCGTAGGAATTTATGATGATATGGAAAATTTTATTATAAGGACAAGGTGGCTTAAGCTCGGGTGAGAGCGCCCTTGATCCGAAATGCATGCAATTATTTATTTTACTCAGTCAAGATGGCTTAAGCTCGGGTGAGAGCGCTCTTGACTTGAGAAGCTCGGTCGAGTACTTATACAGACAGATACAGATAGTGAGCAGGGTGGCTTAAGCTCGGGTGAGAGCGCTCCTGTTTCACAACCCGCATCCAAATAGTCCGGATTTAGAGTTTTGAGGCTATAAAATATAAAATATTAAAAAAATATATGAAAAAAATCACTTATTAGGTAAATGAAGCAAGGAAATAGAAATCACAAATGAGGTATGAATATGAATTTACCCTAGTAAATTATGGCATGTATATGTGTTAAACCTGTAAACCAGGTATACAATATTCCATATTGATATATGATAAATTGATTTCTTTTTTTTTATATTACTATAAAAAGGACTGTGATATATGGATTATTATTTATGATTATTTATATGCAAATTTGGATAATATGAACATGGAATTTTTATGACATATCATAAGTGTTTGTACGAATATTTATGCACATATGTACCACTAAGCATTAGGTTGCTTAGCGTGTGGGTGTTTTCCCATACGCAGGTTCAGAGCCTATAGGGAGAAGTTGACAGAAAGAGAAGCAAGCCCATACAGAGTCAAATAAAGTAAATCCACATCAGAGGGTTGGTGCTTTACATGACATGCATTTTGTTCTTGTCCACATGTCATGGGTGATGAGTATAATTATGGTTTTCAAAAATTTTACATGTCTTTTTATGATGGGAATATGTAATTTTATTAGATCATAAGTATTTTGTAATCATCGGGACAATGAAAGCCCAAACTTATGTTTGAAGATATGGCCATGGTTTGTTAATTCCGCATATAAAATAGATTCATTAATTGAATGACATATTGCTATCATGTAATAAATAAATATATATATATATATATATATAAATAATTAGCATATGAAAATATAATAACTAAAATGAAAGAAATTTTAATTCAATCAAATTTTAAGGTAATAGGTAGGTGACATTCTCCTATATAGTTGGGATTATTCCTAACTATATGAGAGGGTGTCACACCATCAGTTGAAAGTAAAGGAAGCAGATGTGCTCAAGACTGCTTTTCGCACAAGATATGGCCACTATGAGTTTTTATTTATGCCATTTGGACTTACCAATGCCCCAACAGCTTTCATGGATCTAATGAATAGGATCTTTCATCCTTATCTAGACCAGTTCATAATGATATTTATTGATGACATTCTAGTGTATTCGAAGACGCTAGAAGAACTTGACAAACACCTACGAATTGTCTTGCGGATATTGAGAGAGAAGCAGCTGTATGCAAAGTTCAACAAGTGTGATTTTTGGTTGAATGAAGTATCCTTCTTGGGTCATGTAGTTTCAGCTGAAGGGATAAAGGTAGACCCAAAGAAGATTGAAGCAATCTTACAGTGGAGAATACCTAAAACTGTTACAGAAGTTAGAAGTTTCTTAGGTTTGGCTGGGTAATATAGGAGATTTGTAAAATATTTTTCCATCATAGCAGTGCCGCTCACTCGACTGTTACATAAGCATATTAAGTTTGAGTGGACGGATAAATGTTAAGGAAGCTTTGAGAAGCTTAAAAATATGTTGACAAAAGCCTCAGTGTTAACTCAACCAGAATCTGGCAAGGATTTTGTGATTTACATTAATGCCTCCAAGAATGGGGTTAGGCTGTGTATTGATGCAGGAAGGTAAAGTAATTGCATATGCTTCCCGACAACTCAAAACTCATGAGAAGAACTATCCTACTCACGATCTTGAGCTTGCAGCAATTGTACTCACCTTGAATATTTGGAGACATTATCTTTATGGCAAGAAATGTTATATTTACACATATCATAAGAGTTTGAAATATTTGCTCACACTAAAGGAACTTAATTTGAGATAGAGGCATTGGCTTGAATTGATAAAATACTATGACTGCTTAATCGATTATCATCCAAGAAAGGCGAATGTAGTACTGATGCAGTTAGTAAAAAATTTATGGCAATCCTTCGGGTGATGAATGTAAGATTGGATATGGCATAAGATGGAGCAATAATAGTGGAAATTTAAGTAAAACCAGACTTTCTTCAGCAAAGTAAAAGCGACACAAAAGCTAGATGATTGCTTGATTGCTATAGTGAACAGAGTAAAAAAGGGCAATGAAGGTGATTATTCTTTGGGTGAAGATGACAACTTTTATGTTAAACCTTAAGGGGTATTTCCGTCATTTTGATGATAACAAATAAAATATCAATATTGTATTTAACATACTTGTCTTCTAAGTCTTTTATACAGGACATGGATCAAAATAGCAAGAATGGAGAATTGGAAGAATAATCATTGAAAGACAAAATTCAAGTAGTAGCATGTTCACTGCCGTGACTCTATGAGTCACTCCCATGAAAGAAGCTAACCGTTACCAAAACCAATTTTTGAAGTTCACGACCATAAAGGAAAAATAAACCGTGAAGTGGACATTTTAGTCACCCCCGTGAATGAAGGTGTCACCCCCGTGAAGATTCATGCAAATTTCATCTAGAGAGCTTCACGACCATAGTCACCACTTGGATCATGGCTGGGAAGATTGTCACGCCTGTGACTCTATATGTCAAAACATTCCAGAGAGCTTCACGACCAAGATCACCACTTCAGTCACGACTTGGGAAGAACTGTCACTCCCATGACAAGCATAGTCACGCCCGTGAACAATGAAAGAGAAAAATGTCAGGCGCGATTTTTTGGTTGGTACAATGGCTAGTTTCATTTTTAATGCACCCCAACGGCTATATTCAGCCATAAGAGTATAAATGGAAGTCATTTATGCATTAAGAATAAGAGAATGAAGAGAATAACAATAAAATAGCATATACTTCAAAGAATCCAGCAAAGCATATAGAGTATTTAATAAAATATCATTAACGGTTGAAGAATCCATGCATGTTGTTTTTAATGAATCTAGTATACTTGATCTTGTGAAAGGTAGTGCTCTTGATGATGTTGTAGGTAATATGGAAAAACTTGATATTGGAAATGAAAAAGAAGAAAATGATCAATAAAATTTACTGCAAAATGACACTCTACCTCAAAATCAAGAACAAATGGATCAAGAACTTCCAAAAGAATGGAGAATGACGAAAGATCATCCAAAAGAGCAAATAATTGGTGATCTATCAAGGGGAGTAAGTACTAGATCTCATTTCAAGCATTTGGTCACTGACATTGCTTTTATTTCACAAATTGAGCCTAAAAATATTGATGAGGCTCTTAATGATGAAAGTTGGGTAATTTCCATGCAAGAGGAACTCAACCAATTTGAGAGAAATAAGGTATGGAACCTAGTACCTAGACCCAAGGATCATCAAATCATAGGTAGCAAATGGGTATTTAGAAACAAATTAGATGAACAAGGGTTAATAACCAGGAATAAGGCAAGACTAGTTGCAAAAGGATATAATCAGGAAGAAGGTATAGATTATGATGAAACATATGTACCTGTAGCTAGATTAGAAGCTATAAGAATACTCTTAGCATATGCATGTCACATGAATTTCAAATTTTTTCAAATGGATGTGAAAAGTGCATTTCTAAATAGTTATATAGATGAAGAAGTGTATGTAGAACAACCACCAGGTTTTGAAAGCTATGATTTGCCAAATCATGTTTTTAAACTTTCAAAAGCTTTGTATGGTTTAAAACAGGCTTCAAGAGCTTGGTATGAGAGATTAAGTTCTTTTTATTAGAAAATAGCTTTACAAAGGGAAATGTTGACACTACACTATTCATCAAAAAGCATAAGCATGATATACTAATTGTTCAAATTTATGTTGATGATATAATATTTGGTTCTACTAATGAGTTGCTTTGTCAAAAATTTGCTAAGTGCATGACTAGGGAATTTGAAATGAGCATGATGGGAGAACTTAAGTATTTCCTTGGTCTACAAATAAAGCAAAGAAATGAGGGCATATTCATCAACCAATCTAAATATGCCAAAGACTTAATCAAGAAATTTGGTATGGAAGGATGCAAAAATGCCGACTCCTATGAGCACATCAACAAAATTGGACAAAGATGAAAAGGGTAAGAGCATTAATGAAAAGCTTTATAGAGGTATGATCGGATCACTTTTATATCTTACTGCTTCTAGACCCGACATTATGTATAGTATTTGTTTATGTGCACGATTTCAATCATGTCCTAAAGAATCTCATTTAAATGCTGTAAAAAGAATTTTAAGATATTTACATGGATCATTGCATCTAGGTTTATGGTATCCTAGGAATTCATCTTTTTATATTATAAGATATTCAGATGCAGACTATGCTGGTAGTCTTTTAGATAGGAAAAGTACTTCAGGTACTTGTCACTTCATTGGAGAATGCTTAGTTTCTTGGTTTAGCAAGAAACAAGTTTCTGTTGCTCTCTCAACTGCTGAAGCTGAATATGTAGTAGTTGGATGTTGTTGTACACAAATTCTTTGGATGAAACAACAACTTAAGGACTATGGTCATGAGATGAACCATATACCTATCAAATGTGACAACACAAGTGCTATAAATCTTTCAAAGAATCTTATTCAACACTCAAGAAGCAAGCATATTGACATAAGACACCACTTTATTAGAGATCATGTTCAATATGGAGATGTTGCATTAGAATTCATAAGCACAGAAAATCAATTAGCAGATATTTTCACTAAGTCTCTAAATGAGGAAAGATTTAATTTCATTAGAAGAGAACTTGGTATGATTGATGGATTAACCTTGTGATTGCAAAAAATATGAAATTTTAATTGTTGATCTTAAATCATATCACAAGTTATAAGATAGAAATTTTGATGAGAATTCATGTTTTAAGGAGTAGAATCTTTGTTGAAATTATTTAGTCTTGTTTTAGGACTTAATTTTAATTTGATGAAAATTTAAGGGAGTCATGCCCGTGACATATGTTCACGCCTGTGACTTAAATGGCCCAAAGAGGCAGTGTCATTCACAACTTGGTTCACGACATGGTTCACGACTTCAAGTGGTGAAAAGTTATTTTCACGGCTTGAGTCATGCCCCTGAAAATAGCCATTCATGCCCGTGATGAATTTTCACTTCCGTGAACAATTACACCCCAAAACTCGGCTTGCTTCACGGGCATAAGTAGTGAAATTCAACAGTTTATGCCCGTGACCATTTATTCACCCCCGTGACGGATGATTATTCACGCCCGTGATATTCAACGATCACGCCCGTGAAAGTATTCACGTCTTCATTCACGGGTGGAACACTCCTTCAGCAAACCGTGAACACGACCATTCACGCCTGTGAACACCTTAGTCACGCCCGTGAATGTATCAAATATATAAGAGAATAGCCGGTTACAACCTTCATTTCAACTCTCCATCTCCCAAAACCGTTCTCATTTACTCTCATTCATTGAGACATTGAAGATTCCGACTCCAAAGACTTGAAATTTCCCTATAAATACCACCAAAAGTTCGAATCTTCAGCAAATATCATACATTTCTAGGGTTTGACATCAAATTTTCTGTCAAAATTATTTTCAACTCCATCAACAACAAATTTCTTCAAAAATGGAATCTGCTTCATCCAAGGGAAAGAGAAAGAAGTTCCATGCACCTAAGAGGTATGCAAATTACCTAATGAACCGCATTCCGGAGAATTGCCATCCTCGGTATGCAACTTTGAAGAAGAGACCTCTTTTGTCTTCAAGGTCCTTCGAATGGCAAACATTCTGAAGTCTCAGACTTGAGACGGCTATGACAGAGCAACTACAAGCCTGTCATCTCAAAGATTTTGTTGAAATTCATCAGCCGACTCTGAGGGAGCCAACACTGGAATTTCTCAGCACATTGCAGGTTTCACCTACTGGAGTGGTGAAATTCCAACTATGCAACAATCCCAACACCCTCAATGCCATTGAATTTGGTGAATTGTTCAACCTACCATCTGATGGCATCCTGAATGACACTGAGGTGGAATTCTCTGCCCCACGAGTCTGGACACACTTTGGCACCGATTGTAGCTGGGATGTTAAGAAGACAAAGAGCACACATCTCAGGGCTCTAGTGCACAGGTATTTGCATAGGTTCCTAACCTATAGCATATTTGCAAGGGGAGAAAGTAATGGCACTATCAGGAAGTCAGAACTCTTCCTCCTTGAGATGGCTCGCAGAGGAGTCACAGTGGCACTTTCCAGATGGTTTGCTAACCATCTTCTCTCCATAGCCACCAAGCCCACAGGAGATATTTTGATTGGGGCATATGTCACCCATATCGCAGTGAAGCTCAACTATTTGAAGCTGGATGCCCCATCATTTCAACATCATTCCTGCACATCCTCAAGATCGCTTGGATGTCGAGTCGTTCATCAAGATGGGAGCGGCTGTCAGGATCGTTTTCCAGAACGATATCTTCTACCGCTTCACTGACACTGCTGGGGAGATTATCTGGGAAGATAATGACATGGAGGATTTTAAAGCAGGCCTCCAGGGATTCTAGCAGAAGAAGACGGCTCGGGTCGAGGAAGCACCTCCAGCAGCCGAGCAGGACGTCGGACAGTCCTCAGCTTCCACACTGTCCTTAGCGCAGCAGGTGGTTGACCTTTTGGCACCACATTTTGAGCAGCTGCAGACTTCAATGGATGAGAGGTTGGAGAATCTCAAAGATTTCATGGAGTCTCGGATGGACAGCCTTGAGGTTGAAGTGGCTAGGCTTCGTGATAGGATGTCTGGCTAGGAGATAGGCTAGAGAGTAACCTAAATTTGATTGTTTTTGCTTGTTTGTTATTTTTTTATGTTTGCTTGTGTGTAGGAAATTTCTAAATTTCCTTTCTGAACATTTTAACTCAGTTTGTATCATTTCCTTTAAGCTATATATATTTGCTTTTGTTTACTTCAACCTTCATATCCTTTTTGATTGATGACAAAAAGGGGAGAAAACTAGCAATATATGATAGGCAATATATGATAGGGAAAATGGTATCAAACTAGCAACATAAGATCAAACTAGCAATATATTTTAAGGTAAATGAATTTTGAATCAGAAAATCAAAATTGAATTGACTTTGAAATGTATATAATTGAAAAATTAAGCTTTATATACTTTAGATATACCTTAAGTATACTTTGCATATACCTTAAAGCAAGTTACAAATATAAATATGCCATGTTATACCTTAAATATATCTCACATATACTTCATGTCTTAAAAAGGAGTTATGGTATATATTGGATATACTTCTCATATAACTTGCATACACTTAAATCTAGTTCAGTTTATTTCAATGCTACATCATTATCTACTATTCTTGCACATTATAAATTTTTATCCTAAGTATATTTTGAGGGGGAGACTTCTCAAAATCACATATTGCTAGATTATTTGTCACCATAAAAAAGGGGGAGATTGTTAAACCTTAAGGGGTATTTTTGTCATTTTGATGATAACAAATAAAATATCAATATTGTATTTAACATAATTGTCTTCTAAGTCTTTTATACAGGACATGGATCAAAATAGCAAGAATGGAGAATTGGAAGAATAATCCTTGAAAGACAAAATTCAAGTAGTAGCATGTTCACTGCCGTGACTCTATGAGTCACTCTCATGAAAGAAGCTAATCGTTACCAAAACCAACTTTTGAAGTTCACGACCATGAAGGAAAAACAAACCGTGAAGTGGACATTTCAGTCACCCCCGTGAATGAAGGGGTCACCCCTGTGAAGATTCATGCAAATTTCAACCAGAAAGATTCACGACCAGAGTCAGCACTTAGATCACGGCTGGGAAGATTGTCACGCCCATGACTCTATATGTCAAAACATTCCAGAGAGCTTCACGACTAAGGTCACCACTTAGTCATGGCTTGGGAAGAACTGTCACTCCCGTGACAAGCATAGTCACGCCCGTGAACAATGAAAGAGAAAAATGTCAGGAGCAATTTTTTGGTTGGTACAACGGCTAATTTTGTTTTTAATGCACCCCAACGGCTATATTCAGTCATGGGAGTATAAATGGAAGTCATTTATGCATTAAGAATAAGAGAATAAAGAGAATAACAATAGAATAACATATACTTCGAATTTAAGCTATTTGTACTTTCTTATTTTGAGAACAAAATCTATTCTCTGTGAAAATCTTTTTACTCTTCATATTTGAGCAATTAAGATTTGTGAGTGGTTCTTTCTGTAATCTTTACTCAAGTGAGCTTTGAGTATTTCTGGGTTAAGAGTATAACACTTGTAAGGGTTAGTTGTGTGAGCCTCCAAAATACAAATTAAAAGGTTGTTTGTGTGAGCCTATAAAACACAAAGTGAAGGTTGTTTGTGTGATCCTGTAAAACACAAGGAAGGTTATTTGTGTGAGCCTGTAAAACACAAGGAATTGGTTATTGTGTGAGCCATTAAAACACAAGGGATTTATGGGTTAGGTGTGAGCCATTGTGAGAAACACCATAGTTGGGAGTGAGCTTGTAAAACTCCATTGTAACACTTAGTGTGTTAGTGAAACTCCCAATTACGATTGGGGAGAGGAGTAGGGTTTGTTAACACCCGAACCTCTATAAATCTTTGTGTTTGATTTTCTCTATCCCTCCTAAAATTAATTATTTATTTCCGCACTTTAAAGTTTAATTTTTTGAAACTCCAATTCAACCCCCTTCTTGGTCTAATATCTGGGCAACACTTTATTTCAATTGGAGATTATGTGTACCAGATCAAGATGAATTGAGAAAGAACATTCTCACAGAAGCTCATCATAGTAGCTATGCGATGCATTTTGGTGGTAACAAGATGTATCAGGACTTGAAAGTACACTATTGGTGGCCAAGAATGAAACATGATGTGATAGAATTCGTGAGCAAATGCTTGATATGACAGCAAGTGAAAGCTAAACACCAAGTTCCATCGGGTTTACTTTAGCCTATTGCGATACCAGAGTGGAAATGAGATCGAGTAACAATGGATTTTGTGACAGGATTGCCTTTCACTGGAAGGAAGCATGATGCTATCTGGGTAGTCATTGATAGACTCCGAAATTAGTCCATTTCATACCAATATGGGTGGACTATTCACTGACCAAGTTGGCAGAAATCTACCAATGAGATAGTGAGACTCCATGGAGTACCATCCTCCATTATTTTAGATAAGGATCCAAGATTTACTTCCCAGTTCTGAAAGAACTTGCAGGAAGCATTGGGGACAAAACTTCATTTTAGTACGGATTTTCATCCCCAAATTGATGGATAGTTGGAGCGTGTGATTCAAATACTTGAGGATATGTTGAGAAGTTGCGTCCTCAAGTTTAAAAGTAGTTGAGAAAGGTATTTGCAATTAGTTGAGTTTGCTTACAACAACAACTATCAGTCCAACATCAAAATGACATCATCTGAAGCACTTTATGGGAGAAAATGCAGGACTCCTTTATGTTGGACAAAATTGAGTGAGAAGAAGCTAATGGGGACAAATTTGGTTTGAAAAACTGAAGAGAAGGTACGAGTGATCAAGGATAGATTGAAAGAAGTTATAGATCGATCGAAATCATATGCGGATTTAAAAAGAAAAGATATAGAGTTCCTGGTCGGAGATCAAGTATTTCTGAAGGTATCACCATGGAAGAAGGTTATGAGGTCTGACAAGAAAGGCAAACTAAGTCCGAGATTTTTAGGCCTTTATGAGATTATAAAACAAGTAAGACACGTAGCCTATCGATTGAAGCTGCCTCAGGAGTTGGAAAAGATTCATGATGTGTTCCATGTGTCAATGCTACAGAGGTATAGGTCAGACCCTAGCTACGTAATCAAGCTAGAAGAAATTCGGATACATGCTGATCTGACTTATGAAGAGAAACTATTAAAGATCATAGTCGGAGAGGTTAAACAACTCAGGAACAAGCAAATCCCACTAGTGAAGGTGTTATGGAGTCACCACAATGTGGAAGAAGCCATGTGGGAGCAATAAGCTACAATGAGACAATAATATTCACAATTGTTCAATACAGGTAAAATTTTGAGGATGAAATTTTTATTGGTAGGGGAGAATTGTAATGACCCAAATACCGGGTTAGTCGTAAATTATAATTTTTGAAATTTATCAGCATACCCGGGGGTCAAAAATACACTCGTGGGTGAAAAATATTTAATTTGATCATAAAAAATATAGGTTATGAATAGTCTGATGGTAGAATTTGGAGTGAAAATGTGGTCAAATAAGTCCTCAAAAGTCAAAACTAAGAAAAAAAGGGACTCAATTCAATTAAATAATTGATTGATCGTACTTTGACCGAGTTATGAAAAATAGAAAAGGACATCTAAAAATTTAGTTTAAGACATGGATAAACTCTAAATAATATTTAGAATTTTTTGACAGTGGAAAATTTTTTTATCGTAACACCGAAAATTGAATTATCAGTCTGGTTTGAGTAAGTTGAACAGAAAATGGACTCCTATTAAGTTAAATTTTGTTTTAGACATATATAAATTTTTTATGAATTATGGAATCAAATTTGGGTGAAATTGAGCATGGAAAGTGATAAAAATAATTTAGAATTGCTAAATGTGCCTTAAATTCACAAATGGGCCTAATGGGGTTGGATCTCTTGTCTTGGCCAAAGCCCAGCCCATTCCAGCCAGTATATGCTCAAAATATCAGAATTCTCTAGAGAATTTGGCACATTCTTCTTCCTCTCATACTTCCCCTTTGGCCAAATGGATTTCTCCATTTTCTCCACCAAATTTCTCTCATTTTCTCTAATTCTTACACCAAAATCAAGCACCCTAATATAATTTTAGCCTTTCTAGTAGCTAGTAGAAGTCTTTAATCTAGAGTGGAAGAAAATCAAAAGAGACAAGTTTAAACACAAATTGAAAGTAAGTGAAATTTAGAGTTTTAAATTGGTTTAATTGTTCAAATAGGTAGTTTAAGGTATGTAGATGATAATTATGAAGTTTAAATGAGTTAGAAAAGCAAAATAATGGTGGATTAATGAAGGGTGAATTTTGGCCATGGTAGGTTCAAGAAGAAGTGAAAGTGCTTCTAAGGAAAATGCTAAGGAAAAGGAAGCCCTAAGAAGGCCAAAGGAAGAAAATAAGGTTAGTGATTTCAAAATCTATCTATTTTCATTGTTAAAACATGAATCAGGGTTATGAAAATTAGGAATTTTTTGTGTTTTGCATGAATTTAATAATTAATGCTTAAAACATGACTAAAAAAAATTCTAAAAAGTGAATTAGAATGCTTAATTTCAATTAAAAAAATTAATTAGTGGAAATTGAAAAATATTACCATATTATGTGAAAATGCATATTAAGGCATAAATACATTTTAGTGTAATATTATGATACATATGGAATAATGAAATTATAAATTAGTGAAATGAATATTTAGAAGGTAAAATAAAAATTTTAATGATGAAAATTAAATATAGGCTGAAAAATGAAGAAGGAGAAATTAATATTTTTCTTATTAATTAAATAAAAATTTAGTCATAAAATGCAAGAAAATATGATTTTGAGTGTGTAGAAATTTATTGGAAATTTTTAAATTATATATTGAATATTTTTCTAATTATTGATTATATTATGCATGAAATGAAAAATAATGAATAAAGTGTGTTTAGTGAGCTTAATAACTTAATTGATTACTCATAATGAAATATTGATATGTTAGAATGAAAAGTGTGAAAATTTTGGGTAATGATAAAATTGTATGGATGAATAAAATGTTAAGTGATTAGTAATGTAAAAATAATGGAATTTAGGAATTTAAAAGAAATTGAATTAAAAGAATAAAATAATGCTCTTAATTATTTTTCTGATGATTAAATCTAGCCAATAATATAATTGGTTAGTCATAGGGACACTAATACCACGGTGCGGGTCATGGTGACTCGCTTATGTCGGTAAATAACGGTCTACTTCAGTGATAGTGATTCAATGATCAGTATACAGTACAATAGTTAGGTGTTCTTTCAGGATTAGTCTTCAGTGTAGTGGATTTTTGGGGTCCACGTCCCATGTATCTAGTTCGAAGATTTTCTATCGGATTGAAACTAGGGCAAATGTGAATAAAAATAGTAGAAATATGGTAAACATAAAATAAGTGAAAATGTGAGAAAAATGATAAATATGAGAAATATAATAAAAATGATATAAGTAATAAAAATGATAAAAATGATAAAAATGGTATAATTGTAAAAATGATAAAAGTGACAAATGTGAATAAAATGATAAAAGTAGCAAATGTAAATAAAAATGATAAAAATGAGAATTATGATAAAAGTGAAAAATATGATAAAAATGAGAAAATTTGAGAGAAATGTGAATAAAAGTAGAAAAATATCATAAAAATGACAAATATGAAAAGTATGAGAAAAATGATAAAAGTGAAAATATGAGAAAAATAATAGTTGTGAAAAGTATAATAAAAATGATAAATGTGAAAAATATGATAAAAATTATCAAAGTAAAAATATTGAGAAAAATAATAATAATGAAAAATATGATATAAGTTATAAATATGATAAAAATGATAAAATTGTTAAATATGATAAAAATGGTATAATAATAATAATAATAATAATAATAATAATAATAATAATAATAATAATAATAATAATAATAATAATAATAATAATAATAATAATGATAAAAGTGGTAAAATATGAGAAAAATTGTAAAATGAAATATAAGTGGAAGAAAAATATTAAATTTTGTAGGTAAAAAGAAAATAAATTAATATATATATATATATATATATATATATATATATATATATATATATATATGTGTGTGTGTGTGTGTGTGTGTGGGGGGGGGGGGAAGGGGGTTAGTAGCAAAAGTGTAAATAAATGTAAAATAGTGACATGATTGTAAATAAATAGAAATTTAGAAATCAAAGTGCAATTTGTAGCTAATTAAATAGAAGATTGAGAAAAAGAAAGAAAAGAAGAGTTAATTAAAAAGGTAAGGTGAGAATGGACTAAATTGAAAGAAAATGAAAGTTTAAGAGTAAATTAAAAAAAACTATAAGATTAATTGAGAAAAATTATTAAATTTAATGAAGATATTAAATTGTGAATTAAGAGTAAATAATATTAAAGTTTTGATAAAAAAAAAATAATAAATATATTAAAGAGAAAATTTGAATAGTGTAGTAAATAATATATTGTATGTACGAATGAATGAAAATATAAGTCAATGAAAATTTTTAGATTAGTAATCACCACTGAGCATTTTAATAATCAGCACGTAGTTATTTGACTGCGTACAAGTAGTAATAGAAAAAGTACAGGAGCAAGCGTACAAATTTTAGGAGCAGACGGAAGATTAAAATAATAGCAAGTTATTATTAAGAATGACATGTATATATATGTATAGACATGGAGTTGTAGGAATGAAATTATATATATATTCTAATAAAAAATATTTGTGAATTATTATGTGTAAAAAATAGAATGTCAACTTGTGGTTGAATGAAGAATATTGCATTTTAATAATCAGCACATAGTTATTTGACTGCATACAAGTAGTAACAGAAAAAGTACAGGAGCAAGCGTACAAATTTTAGGAGCAGACGGAAGATTAAAATAATAGCAAGTTATTATTAAAAATGACATGTATATATATGTATATATGTGGAGTTGTATGAATGAAATTATGTATATATTCTAATAAAAAATATTTGTGAATTATTATGTGTAAAGAATATAATGTCAACTTGTGGTTGAATGGAGAATATTGTATCATATGTATATTGTTGTGCCAAAAAATGAGTTGTTGATTGTTTGAATTGCTGGTGGGGTAGTTAATTTATAGTCATTATCCTGTCGAAATTTTTGAAAAAATGAAAAAAAAAATCAATAAGTACTAATAATATTATAATCATTAAATTAAATTAAGAAATTTTTTTAGTACACATCGGCTATCATCGTATTAACCTACGTAACGTACGTATAAAATTATTGTTATATAAAGGTGTCACATGTTATCACTTGTTTAATGTCCCAAATTATTCTTTTTATTGTCAAACATCTCATTTGATCCTCCAATTTTTGATAAATTACAATATGACCACAAAAATTTTAAATTTTGCAATTAGATCATTTATCGTAATTTCACTTTTTTACACTTTTAATAAACTTTATTTAGTATTTCTCATAATTATTAATCACTACTTTAATTAATTTCAGTCAAAATATGAATTTAGACTCAGGTTGGTTTATCGCGTCAATTTAGCGATACATGCGACTCAGTGTTTAAATTATTGGATGTGACATTCTCTCCCCTTAAAAAAAAATTCACCCTCAAAATTTTATATGTTCATTTTGTGTTGAACAATTGAGGATACTGTCTCCTCATAACTTTCTCACTTTCCCACGTGGCTTCCTCAAAAGCATGATTTTTCCATAGTATTTTAACTAGAGGAACTCTCTTATTTCGAAAAACTTTTTCTTCATGTGCTAATATGGCCATCGATTCCATATCCTAGATATATATCAAGGCAACCTTCAATCTATTGTTGGGGAGACCGTGGCTTCGCTTCACGCTAAGCTCGTCGATATTGTTTTGTGCCTGTCTAGGCATCAGCGATAGCTCATGACTGGTATATGAATCTCTCTATGTAGTGGCCAACCTTTTAGAAGCTTTGCCAGAAGCGACTACTCGCTTCTTGAATGCCTATTTCTTTTAGTATGGTATGTCTAGTCTTTCCAATGCATATTTCCTTGTCGCCAACAAATGCTACTAGGAGAGTAAGCAAGCTACCTTTCTTGATATGAATTTAAATTGCGGTAACAACTGTGATCGTGAACATCGTTGCATGTAACAAAAATGGGTTCATAACGACGTAATGCAAAGGTAATGAACAGTTGAAATGCAATTTTTTTTGTAAAAATTACAAAATTAATGAAATTAATGTATTTTAAAGGAATTTACTAAAATTAAGAAATGTAACTGTTTAATTAGCATAAATTTAAAAAAACGCATTTATTTCATATATTTAAGTCATTATTATACCAAGTATTATAGTTAGTACAATATACTATTTGGAATATTATATCATCTAACATACTATTACCACAAAAATGAGTGGTACACCAATGACCAACAAATAAACAAATCATTGTGTATAAGAACTAAAAATTATTGACATAATTAAATTCCACTAAAAATAAAACAAATGCAACTATATAGAACAAGCATTGATTTCTAATTTTCTTAACGAGTCTAACTTTAGTGTTATTGATGGGAATTGTCAAATTGTGAGCTCGTTATGTTTAATCAGCTTATTTGTGGATAAATTCAGGTTGATATTGACAACAGTGGGACTATTGACAATGGGGAATTTATAGCTGCAACAGTTCATCTTAATAAGTTAGAAAGAGAGGAACATCTTGTTGCAACATTCCAATATTTTGATAAGGATGGAAGTAGTTATATCGCAGTTGATGAACTTCAGCAGGCCTGTGCAGAACATAACATGACACATGTTTTTCAGGAAGATATAATCAGAGAAGTTGATGAAGTCATTTTGACTTGTTCACGGACTCTTCTCAATAATGTAAGTCATTTTGACATGTTCACTGACTCTTCTCAATAATAATCCCTTTTATTTTAAATCCTATGGGATTTGTATATTTGCTTTTTTTGGAGCATCAGAGTAAGTTTATAGACTAGCACAACTCACTGCAGAACATTGGCTAACCAACTTTTATTCAATGCAGAATCAGCTCTCTCTTGTTTAAATAACTTTTTAACCTTATGCTCGTAAGCATTTGCTTATAAAACTTCAACTTCTGAATTTCTATTCCTATTCCCTGGGAGGTGAACGTTTGGTTTTCTTGTGAATTTTCAGTGTCAAATTAGAACATATTTGTGATACTTCTAAAGCAAAGGCTGTAAATATCGTTATTTAAGTTTTACCGTAATAGGAAAACCATGACTGGGCTTGTGGAGCTAGTTTACTCATTGTTTGAGTGATTAAGCTTTTTCTGTTGGGCACAACAGATAAAATAACACAAATAAATGTAAAATAAAATAATCAGCAAAAAATAACACCGACAATTTAATGTGGTTCACCCTTTAATTTGGGCTACATCTACGGATAATACTCCAAATATTTTTCTTCCACTAATAAAAATTAATGGGTATAACAAGAGAGATTTTCCTAGACACAGGATAGAGGTAATACAATAATTTTGAGATAAACCCAAAAATAGTAGCACACAAATATTTTCCAAAAACAATTCCCAAAATATTTTCCTCACTATTTTTGTCACTCCCTAATTTTTTGAAATATTCCAAAAGTCTAACTCTCTCTCAAATTCTCTCAAATGAATTGAGATTGTTGTAATTCAAATGAAAGGAGATTTGCCTATTTATAGGCAAAATATTCAGTGTAAATACAAATAAAAAAAGTAAAAAATATTAGCTGGAGGAATTCAATTTAAAATTGAATTACCGCAACTTTTGACTTTTTTTTTAATATGTGGTGGGACCCACACCAAAATTTTCAAAAAACTTGGCTGTCTACCAACAAATCTCCCCCTCCCGACAATGTGGGGGCTCCACCATTCTAGCAGCTAATCGACAATATTCAATATACGATCTTGGTAGAATTTTTGTTAACATGTCTGATCCATTTTCTTCTGTATGAATCTTGTCAAGCTATAGTAGCTTCTTCTCCATCACATTTTTGATCCAATAATATCTCACATCAATATGCTTTGATCTTGAGTGAAAGGAGACATTCTTTCCAAGATGAATAGCACTCTGAGTATCACAAAACAATTGATATCTATCTTGTTGCAACCCAAGTTCTTTTAAGAACTTTTTCATCCACAACAACTCTTTACATGTTTCTATTGCTGCAATAAACTCTGCTTCAGTTGTAAATAGTACAATGCACTTCTGTAACTTTAATTGCCATGACACAACTCCCCTTGCAAAAGTAATCAAGTAACCTAATGTTGACTTTCTCGAGTCAACATTGCCAGCTATATCCGCATCTGTGTATCCAACCAACACAGGTTTGGTATCTCCAAAACATAAACATATTTTTGAAGTACCTCGAAGATACCTGAAAATCCACTTTACTGCAGTCCAATGTTCCTTTCCAGGATTTGAAAGGAATCTACTCACTACTCCAACTGCATGAGCGATATCAGGTCATGTGCACACAATGGCATACATCAAACTTTCAACTGCTAAAGCATATGGAATCTTATCCATCTCATCCTTCTCTTCATCTGTAGAAGGGCTCTGTTTGGAACTCAGCTTAAAGTGATTAGCAAGAGGACAACTAACCATTTTAACTTGGTCTATTTGAAATCTTTGAAGTACTTTCTCAATGTACTACTCCTATGACAGCCATAATTTCTTAGTATCCCTATCTCTGATAATCTTCATGCCAAGAATCTGTTTTGCTGGCGCCAAGTCTTTCATAGCAAAAGACTTGCTTAACTGTTCTTTCAAGTTGTTAATTCTGCAAATATTTCAGCCAACAATTAGCATGCCATCCACATAGAACAAAAGAATGATGAAATTTTCATCAGAGAATTTTTGTACAAAAACACAATGGTTTGAAGTAGTCATATGGTATCCTTGCTCCCATATAACAGACTCAAACTTCTTGTACCATTGCCTCGGTGCCTGCTTCAAGCTGTAGAGGTGTTTCTTCAATTTGCAAACGCATTCCTCTTTTTTTTTTTAATGTTTGAAACCCTCTAGTTGCTCCATGTATATCTCCTCTTCCAAATCACCATGCAGGAAGGCAGTTTTGACATCCATTTGCTCA
Organism: Triadica sebifera; assembly: GCA_023653625.1. NCBI lineage: Eukaryota > Viridiplantae > Streptophyta > Magnoliopsida > Malpighiales > Euphorbiaceae > Triadica > Triadica sebifera. Next base: position 23,560,127 of record CM042901.1, read on the forward strand.
ACCTCCAGGTTAAGACTTACTGCTAATCCTAACACTGTACGGATGGATGTCATTTTCACAATTAGTGAGAAAATTTCATCAAAGTCAATTCCTTTTCTTTGACTGAATCCTTTGACAACCAATCTAGCTTTGAATCTCGGATGGGAACTATTCTCTTCATGTTTGATTCTAAACACCCATTTATTTTTCAAAACTCTCTTGCCTTTTGGCAGCTTCACGAGTTCAAAAGTATTGTTCTCATGCAAGGATTTCATTTCATCTTGCATGGCTTCAATCCATTTCTATCTGTGCTCATCAGTCATTGCTTCTTCAAAGCTTTCTAGTTCTCCCCCATCAGTGAGTACACATACTCATTTTCTGGATATCTCGAAGATGGTTGTCTTGCTCTATTGCTTCTTCTCACAGGAACTGGGGAGTGCACATGTGATGGTTGATGAACATCATCATCTTCAGCATCATCTTCTAGATTGTCAATGGGAGCATTATTTTCTTCAGGAAGATCAACATGATCTTCATCCCCAACTTGTATTGGCACCGGTATTGGAGGAATCAATTCTAAATCTGTTAAGTCATCATTGGAATCAGAAACACCTTTCTTTGTCCTGACAATATCTTCAATGGTCTCCTTGTCAACGAAAATAGCATCACGGCTTCTGACAAGTTTCTTCTCCACTGGATCATAAAATCTGTAGCCAAACTGATCTTTTCCATAGCCAATAAAAACATACTGTCGTGTTTTGACATCGAGCTTGGACCTCTCATCTTTTGGAATATGCACAAAGGCTTTGCAACCAAATACCCGCAGATGATCATAGGAAACATTATTTCCTAACCACGCTTTCTCTAGAAGATCTAGCTTTAAAGGGATACAAGGTGAAAGATTTAACACGTACACAGCTGTGAGTAAAACTTCACCCCAAAATGTTTTAGGTAACTTTGCATGTGAGAGCAAACATCTAACTCTCTCCATCAAAGTTCTATTCATCCTCTCAACCAGACCATTCAACTGCGGTATTTTTGGAGGCGTTGTCTGATGCCGAATACCTTATTCTTTGCAGTAGGCATCAAACGGTCCAATGTATTCTCCACCGTTGTCTGTCTAGATGCATTTCAACTTCTTCCCAGTCTGTCTCTCAACTGAGGCATGAAATTCTTTAAAGACATTTAACACCTAATTTTTTGTCTTTAAAGTATACACCCATGTCTTCCTCGAATGATCATCAATAAAAGTCACAAAATACTGAGCACCACCCAGTGACTTTGGCATTGACCCACATAAATCTGAATGGACCAAATCTAACACATTATTCATTCTGGAAGGACGGGAACTCTTGAAAGCAACTTTGTTTTGCTTTCTTGCTAAACAGTCAGCACATTTCTCCAAATGCACTTCATCCATTCCAGGTAACATCTTCCTTCTGACAAGGTAGTCATCCCTTTCTCACTCATATGGCCGAGTCGTCTGTGCCATAATTTAGTAGCATTGTCCTTCTCTACAGTACTCACAGTGTCATTGGAGAGCTTCACATGCATCACATACAAGGTAGCATGCCTTGTGCCTTTAGCCACCACCAGGGAACCTTTAGTAAGCTTCCATTGGTTATTTAAAAAGGTATTGCAGAAACCTGCATCATCGAGTTTTCCTGCAGATATTAGATTCAGACGAATATCTGGAATATGTTTGACATCTCTCAGGACTAATCTGGTACCATTCATAGTCTTCAGACAAACATCTCCTCTACCAACAACTTTTGACGGATTATCATTTCCCATCTTCACAGCGCCAAAATCTCCTGCTGTATAGGATGAGAAGAATTCCTTCCGAGACGTGGCATGAATGGTAGTGCCACTATCAATTATCCAACTAGTCTTATGGGATGTGAAATTGATAGTATCATCACAAACGACATTGAATTCATTTATGGTATTTGTTATGTCATCATCACTGTTATCATCTCGTTTTACTTCCTTGCCTTTCTGGTCCTTCTTGAACTTTCTGCAATATTTCTTGATATGACCCTTCTTTTTGCAGTAATGGCATTCAATATTGCCATATTTGTTTGATTTACCTCAGCTCTTTCCTGTAGACATTTGTTGTCTAGACTGACTCCTTCCTTTGAAGTCAGTAACCAGAACATCTGATTGTGATGAAGAAGATGAGTTTTGTGATCTCTTTCTCATTTCTTCATTTAGGATACTGCTTTTTATAGACTCCATGTTGACTACACTGTTAGGTGCAGTGTTGGTAATTGAAATCTTCAAAGTCTCCTATGACTCTAGCAGAGAGCCCAACACTAGTAGAGCAAATACTTCATCATCCAGCTTTATGCTCATTCTAGATAACTGGTCCATGATCCCTTGCATCTCATTCAGATGATCTGCTATGGAAGTTCCTTCCTTTTATTTCGACTGCGTCAACTTTGTCAAATAAAACAATTTATTGTTACCTATCTTTGATATGTAAAGTTGTTCAAACTTGTTAAATAGCGTCTGAGCATGAGTCTCACTGCAGATGTGGTTGTACACATTGTCTTCGACAAATTTTCAGAAGTAATCGCACACCTGCTCAAGCTCAAATTCCCATTTCTCATCTGTCTTGCCTTCGGGTTTAGTTGTAGTAAACACCGGTAGATGTATTTTCATCACAAATAAGAGATCCTTCATTTTTCTTCTCCATATGTGGTAATTTGTGTCATTTAAGCTGATCATCTTGGTGCCATTTGTTTCCATTAAAAAAATGAGACTCTTTCAGCTGACAGTAAACTAATAAAATCTTTTCTGATGTGGAAAATCAATCAATACTGCAATCACATAGCATACTAAGAATTTTATAAGACTGACAGACTGACTTTGATACCACTTGTTGGACACAAACGGATAAAATAACACAAATAAATGTGAAATAAAATAATCAGCAAAAAATAACACCGAAAATTTAACGTGGTTCACCCTTTAATTTGGGCTACGTCCACAGACAACTCTCCAAATATTTTTCTTCCACTAATAAAAATTAATGGGTACAACAAGAGAGTCTTCCCTAGACATAAGCTAGAGGTAATACAATAATTTTGAGATAAATCCAAAAATAGTGGCACACAAATGTTTTCCAAAAACACTCCCAAAATATTTTCCTCACTATTTTTGTCACTCCCTAATTTTTGGAAATATTCCAAAAGTCTAACTCTCTCTCAAATTCTCTCAAATGAATTGAAATTGTTGTAATTCAAATGAAAGAAGATCTGCCTGTTGATAGGAAAAATATTCAGTGTGAATACAAATCAAAAAAGTCAAAAATATTACCTGGAGGAATTTAATTCAAAATTGAATTGCCACAACTTTTGATTTTTTTAATATGTGGTGGGACCCATACCAAAGTTTTCAAAAAACTTGGCTGCCTACCAACATTTTCTCTCTTTAAAAAGTGTAGTTCATATTTTGTGTTGTATGTTCTCAGGATGGAAGGATTGATTATGGTGACTTTGTTGCCATGATGCAAAAAGGAAATGCAGGGATTGGTAGACAAACTATGCGGAACAATCTGAATATGAGCATGAGAGACGCACCAGGTGCTCTATAGCTTGCAATTACTGCTCGTCATGTACAAGTATTTTTCATCTTCTACCTTTCTGGTGGAACCTTTTAATAATTCATTCTTTCAGATTCTGTCTTTCCATTTCCTTAATTGATGCAACCTTTCTCGTGGGTTACACCTTGCAATTTTAGACAGCTAAATAGAACCACTTGTTGATCTAATCAACATTCTAGATTAATGTTTTGAGTTTACAAATAAAATGATTTTGAATGTTAATAAGATTCTACATAAAAAAAATTGAAGGCTATAAGCAATTTTTTATTTTATTTTTCAACTATAGTCATTCTCATGTGACAGTAATACATTACATTGATATGTACAGTTATTAAACAACTTTTAAGGACCTTCAGCATAAATATTGCTTGGAAGTGAAAAATGACACCACGACTCTCACTTGATATATTAGTTAAAGTTAGGGGGTGTTTGGGATTGTTATTAGAAGTTTAAAAAAAAATGTTTAAAATTTTTTTGATTTAATTGATTGATTTTTTTGATTTTTTTATAAATTGCTTATCTTAAATATGTTTCTGGTGAAAATATTTATTTGCCTATTTCTTTCCAAAATCAAATTTCAAAACTCAAAAAAATAAATTTCTAAAAATATTTTTTCTAATCGTAATGCCAAACACGACCTTATAATTGCTTTATTATGACTTGTTTATTTGCCATTTTAGGATGATACGTAAATCACTAAAATAATAAATACATGCGCACCAAATCATATAGCAACATGTAATCTTGGTTTCCGACTTGAAAACTTAAGCATGCTATGTAGCAAAATTGGTAAGTGAAGGTTCGTCCGAAACAAGTCTTGAGAAGTGATTTTGCTTCCTTCCCAACTCTAGGCACAAGATTTGGTTTTTGAATTGTTTTATGCATGAGCATGTGTTCAGATAACAAAATTTTATCTTTGCTGTATTTGACTAAGGAAACATGAAAAAAGAAAGTCATTCAAGGCTTTGTAAACTTTTTTAGTGTGAGGTGTTACAGTTGTTCCAGCTTACCAATTAATTTTTTGCTGCTTTTGTTTTGAGGCTTGATGTTAACAAATTTAAACTCGTAAATGCATGAGCCAACTGTAATACTGGTAAGCTGACCCCTCGAGATCGATCTCACAAGAAATTGCTCAACTTAAATTCTTAATTAACTATAAATTACCAATAAATACAAGAAAATTGACCTAAACGCTCTAAATCTGTTTACTTTTCTAAGATTGAACTAATTAAACTAAAGCTAGAAAAAAAACTAGAATAATGAATTAAACAATGAGATAAGGAAAATATTTAGTTTCGCTTCCTCAATCCTGTATTCCCCTTGTTTTAACAATTAAGACCAATGAATGATAATTTGTAAAGCTCTCGCCTAAACTCACTAGCTAAAAAAGCCAATGCATTAATTAGCGTTTAATTCAATTTTTAGTTTAAATTATAGATTATATTTCTAATAATTTAACATTAATATTTCCAAATAAAATATCTGCATTATCTAATTTGAAATTATTAAACACAATTGAAAAGGAAAAAAATCATTAATTCAATAAAATAAAAAGATTCATATAAAAATTAGGTAGTTAACTAAATAATCAAAAGAAAATTAGCCTAGCATTGACTAGAAATGTCAATTGGACTTAACCCTAAGGTGTCCTACCCCGAATGGGGTGGATATTTTGGTAATTTCTATATCCCGTTCCGACTCTAAAATTTTTTATGACGGGAATGATATATACATCCCCACCCTAAAAATTATATATATATATATATATATATATATATATATATATATATATATAATTATTTGTATTTTAACATAATTAATGTTTTTAAAAAATCATAAAATAAAAATATAACACTCATTTTAAAGTAAAAAAATATTTTTTATTTAAACAGTTATATAATTGACTAATTAATTAAAATAAAAAATATTATAAAAAAAATAAAAAAAAATGTAATAAAAATTGGGGTCGGGAATCCCCGTCCCTGTGTAGTACGGGGATGGGGATTCAAACTTTTCTCCCGCAGAAAAGAGTTTCAAAGTCAAGGACGACAAACTCCACCCTGTTGTCATTCCTAGCATTGACATTATAATGATCACGGGGATGGGGATCCAAACTTTTTCTCCCGCGGAGAAGAGTTTCAAAGTCGGAGATGGTGAACTCTGCCCCGTTGTCATTCCTAGCATTGACATTACAATAATCATGTTCATGTTAAATTCTATACTAAACATTATAAAAGATAATAAAAAACAAGAAAACTAAGTTGTTTCCTTGAACACGACAAAAAATCCAACTTTCTAGTTAATTCCCAAATCTTCAAGCTGGATTCCAAACCCTTCTTTAAGTATCAAAATATCTCATCTCAATAATGCCGAGACTACTGGATTGCCCAAAGAAAATAGAAAACAATGGCTAAAGATAATTAAACCTAATTCTAGAAAATTATGAATTTATATTCCCTAAAGTTCTAACTAGTATCTAACTCTTAAAAATGATATTTTCTCATGAAAAGTACATAAAAACATCCCAAAAGGTCCAAGTCTCCTATTCCAACTCAAAATTTGTCAATTTTTATTTGCTTGCGATTATGTTGGAAAAAAACACATCTCTTCTCAATGATGCTGAGTCTATTGGATTGCCTAAGGAAAATAGAAAATAATAGCTAAATATGATAAAACCTAATTCTAGAAAACTATGAATTTATATTCCCTAAAGTTATGACTGGTATCTAACTCTTTAAAATAACATTTTCTCATAAATTACATAAAAACATGAACACAACTAAACCAACACACATGCTCAAAAATTGACTTTGTCAATCTCAAAATTTTACTAGTGTACCCAACATGCTTAAATCAAAATTATATCAACTCATTAAGTTTGGAAGAAAATTAATACTAATTTCAAGCTACATTTCACATAACAAATAAAAACAATCATATAAGCACCTCAAAAATATAGAATTTAGTACTTTAGACAAGATCCTAACTTCTGAATACCAAAAACATTTACTAAGTTTTTTTTTTCTTTTTTTTTTTATGGGGTTACAATTTTTTACTAAGTAATAATAAACTTCCCACTTATAACTTTGATTTTCATTCTTTTTCTTTCTATTTTTTCTTTAAGGGAAGTACATTGCACTTATTTAGGGTGTTTTGCATACTCACACCATTGGTTGCCAACAAACCAAGAATAAAAGAGTAGATACAACAGGTGCATTTTATGCTCTATCTCACTATTGTTGTAAACTCTTTTATTTTTTATTTATTTTCTTAAGTCAGTACATTTTATGCTCCGTCTTACTAGATGCATATTAAACACAATATAATTGAATTTATTTATTAGAAATTCAACTAACTCACCAGAAACAATATCTCAAGGTAATATTATTCTCATATTGGAATGTTCTCAAAAGCAACATGACATCAATATTAAATTCATTCAAAACTAAATCAATTAAATGTAATCCTTAAATAAGCATATTTATAGCACTCATTCATTGATTTTTATAGACAAAAATAACACAAACATCGAGCAGATTTTTCTTCACACAAAAATAAACTAAACATAATTCACACCACCATAAAAATGCAGAACAAAACATGATTACCAAAATATATTCACACACAAGATAAAAATTCCTCTCCACCGCACTTAAATTTGACATTGTCCTCAATGTCAAAGTAAACAAAAACAAAAATGAACAATAAAGTGCAAAAGGAAAAAATAATACTCCTTTGGATGAAGAAAAGACCTTCATCACTTGGTTTGGAAATTTTGAAAATTTTAGGAAAGAATAGAAGAAAGAGCATATGAAAGAGAAAAAAAATGTAAGGATAGAGAATCTACAACAACTCAATATAAAATGTGAGATAAATAATAATAAATATATAAATATAGAATCTCATATGTGTCGCACTTGTGACATAATGTCACTCTAGCAACAACTTTGATGCAATGAATGTAGGCCAATCATTGTCATGCGTGCCCTAGGACGTCACACAAGCAACAAAGGTATGGCCCCCACTAGGCACTGCCTCATCGCGTAAGCATCACTTTGGCTCGAGCATGATAGGTTATTTAAGTTGCATAACTTATATGATATCGCACGCAAGCCTGAAAACTCTGCTCCCTCTCAAATCCAAAGTTCATGATCTACACGCCTTAAGCAATGATTTCATACTCAAATCTTTCCCTAAACATAAAAAAAATTAGATAACAACTAGAACCTCATACTAAAAACAAAGGCTTAATTAAAAACATGCAAAAATAAACTTGGATTGCCTCTCAAAAAGTGCCACATCTATTTTCCAGACAAGACATTTCCGATTTTTAATTCTTAAGGCAGTTGTGTAACCATTTCAAATTGATCATCCACTCCTATTCCTTTTAACTTGTTTTCTATTTTATTCAAACACAATTCAAAATCAAGTTGATTAACATCATTAATGTAAAAATACTGATTTGTAGCAGTGTAACACCCTTCGATATAATTATGAATAAAGTCAATTATACCAAATGATACTATGATGTACATAATTTAAAACATAATAATTTAAAACTTTGATGTACCATGACTGTAATATCCGCTAATTTAGACACTGAGTCGCACGTGTCGAGAAATTGACACGTTTGACCGATGGGAGTTTAAATTTAGATTTTGATCGGAATTAATCAAGTAATGACTAAATTAAATGATATATGCCTAATTAAGTGATTTTAAAGTTTAAATAAGTTGATTTACGGTAAATGACTAAATTGTAAATTTTGATAAGTTTTATAGTCAAATTGCAATTTACAAAAAATTTGAGGATTTATGAGATTAATTACTAATCAACATATTAATATGCAGATTTCCTGCCGAAAGTCATGGGCGTGACTATCGGGTCACGGGTGTGCACCTGATGATTCACGATTGTGACTTTGGTGTGGAAATGGTATTATTCATTCCAAAAGCGTTCATGGTTGGGAATCACGGACGTGAACTCATTCACAGGCATGAATGAGTAATCACGACTGTGAATGCTTTAGGCACGATTCATTCTAATAGCGTTCACGACTTTGGATTACGGGCGTGAACTAATTCACGGACATGAAGTAGTAGTAATGGCCGTGAATGCTCTGTTTTCAGATAAATTATGAATATGATTATCTATTGATGTATCTAGTTACATAAATGAAAAAGATGTTATCCAGTATGTATGAGCATGACGATATGTTTGCAAAACAAGAAAATTGAGATGTTGATACATGAGAATATTGATGTGTCGAAATTGAGAATGATGATGATGTGATGTATAATATGAGGATGATGAAATGGATGTAAAATAAAAATTTAATAAAGATATATGATTGATGTGAAAATATGAAGATGCCCATTACTCTACCTGCGGACTAGAATCAAGATAGATGACATGTCATTAAGGGGGCAAATGATACCTTACTATATGAGATATTCCTCAATCAATGTGGCTTAAGCTCGGAGAGCGCCATTGACTTGAGAAGCTTTGATGAGCACATATAAATTGAGGACAAGGTGGCTTAAGCTCAGAGAGCGCCCTTGGTCCGGTTATTCATCTATGATGCAATAATACTCAATCAATGTGGCTTAAGCTCAGAGAGCGCCATTGATTTGAGAAGCTCTATTGAGCTAGATAGTGGACAGGGTGGCTATAGCTCTGGGAGTGCTCCTGATTCATAACCCGTATCCAGTCAGTACAAATTTAGAGTGATGTGGGCAAGATAATGAAGATATGTCGAAAAATAAGAAAAGAAAAAAATGATGATGATATGAGATTGAGATATAATAATAAAGAGATTAATAGAGTAACTTACCATCAAAGATAAATGAAAATAACATTGTATATTTGAGCATGGTATGTATACTTGTATGAAATAGGAACATGTTGATAGAAATAGCATGCAAACATTTTAATGCATAAAATGATACATGTTAATGCTTGTCGCATGATATAGTATATTGTCTTACTTATATGCACCACTAAGTTTAGAGCTTAGCGTGGGAGTTTCCTTCCTTGCAGATATAGAAAGGTAGCTGAAGGTGGTAGATAAAGCAAGTGGTGATCCTATTCAAATTAAAGTAGCCGATCTCGAAATAGTGGGTCATAAACTTTTGAACACTTGTATTTTGTTTTCCGCATTATATATATACTTATAAGTTGTAAATTAGTTTTCAAAGTTTGTTAAATAGTAAATTGGTATTTATAAATACTACGTTATGTAAATAAAATGTACATTAATTATTAAATAGAAAAAAATATATAACGATTGAAAGAAGTAAAGAAGACAGGTAGTAGCGCCCCCGCATTCGGGCACGTGCGGTTTGGGTGAGGGGGTGTTACAGAGTTTTTGGTATCAGAGTCTCGTTTGGGCAGTTTTGGGTTTTTTTTAAAAAAAAAAAGTGAATTTTGATTTATTTCTTGAAGAGTACCCACAATTGAATTTTTTTTGGAATCGCTGCTTTAATGATTAAGGTCGTTACCTTTATGTATAGGTAAGGTATGGCTTCTGGATCAAGATGAATAGTAGTGGAAGAAGCTGAGAGTAATGAGCCCTCAGAGGTAAGAGTTTTATCGCGACCAAGTCGTCGCCAAGCTGCAGCACCGAGATCTGGTGCTAACTAATCCCGTGAGCAGTCAGCTACTAATACAGGTCAGACGGAACTCATGAGAAATATGATAGAATTGCTACAGAGAGCATCACAATGAACCTCATCCGGATTACAATTTGAGAGACTAAGGAAGCTAGGGGCACCCAATTTTTATAGAAAAATGGAGGATGATCTTTCTGCGGCAGAATTTGGTTGGAACGGATAGAGAGAGTCTTCGATCAACTACACTGTATAAATGAGCAGAAATATGAGTATGCAATATTGCTACTACAAGAGCATGCATATGAATGGTGGCGATCTGAGTCACAAAGCACAGAGGCACCCGATCCTATGACATGGGAATTCTTTCTATAGAAATTCAAGGAGCAGTATATCCCTCCTATATACACAGATGACAAGAAGAGAGAATTTCAAACTCTGAAACAAGGAAATATGTCAGTAACAAAATACAAGAGGGAATTTACACATTTATGTAAGTATGCTGAGGGCATTGTATCCAAAAAAACTGATAAATGTCGACGTTTTAAAGATGGGTTAAGGGATACGATCAAGTTACAAGTTTTAGCCCTACGTCTGATGAGCTTCCCTAGTTTGCTAGCATCTGCGAGAACAGTGGAAAGAGTTTTGGCGGCACAGCAGCCCGTACAGGTTAGTGGGATTAGTAGACCCGCACCACAACCAAGTGGAGTACAGTCAAGCGGCAAGAGAGCCAAATTTTTTGGTGGCCGAATCCAAGTTGGAGGTTTCAACAGATCTCAGTCTTATAGGCGGGGACAAACCGCAAGATCTACTTTATCAACAGCCAGTGCATCGACATAGGCATCCTGTAGATCTACAACTCTACCAATGTGCCAACATTGTGGTCATCCTCACCCAGGAGAGTGTTGGTGGATGACAAGAGCGTGCTTGAGATGCGGCTCCAAAGACCATATAAGAAGAGATTGTCCATTGGTACAGTTTGGCAGAGGTTCAGGGAGTATTGAGTTGGTACCAATACAAACTATGGGACAAGGTAGAGGTCAAGGTTGAGGACAAGGAAGAGGAGGCTGTGTAGGGCCAAGCCAGTTTAGGTCAGACACAGTGGAGAGGCCGGAAGGTAGTAGAGTTGCTCCAGCAAGAGCTTATGCCATGCGATGCTGAGAGGAGCAGGATGCACCTGACGTCATAGTGGGTAAATTCCTTCTCTTTGGCTCTTATATACATGCATTGATAGACCCGGGGTCGACACACTCATATACATGCACACCACCAAAGGGTCAAGAGAGTCTAAAACCCGAGACTCTAGAATATGAGATTTTTGTGACTAACCCGTTAGGGCACTGTGTGAGGGTTAGTAAAATCTTTCGGGGTTGCCCAGTCGAAATTCAAGATAAACAACTCCTAGCAGATTTAATAGAGCTACCATTCCATAAGTTCGATGTGATTTTAGGAATGGATTGGCTAGCTCGACACGAAGTGATAGTAGATTGCAGAAAAAGAAATATGAGGATTAAAGTTTCAGAACAAGAAGAGATACGAGTGATGAGTGAGAATAGAGGATGTTCAGACAATGTGATATCAGTGTTGAAAGCTCGAAAACTCATCAATAAGGGATGTGAGACTTACCTAGCATATGTGATTGATACCTGAAAGAAAAGTCCGAAGTTGGCTGACATCCCAACTGTTAGTGAGTTTCTGATGTGTTCCCTGAGGAGTTGCCAGGACTACCACCTGACCGAGAGGTAGAGTTTACTATCAAATTAGTACCTGGCACCGCTCCTACATCTATTACACCATATAGGATGGCACCCATAGAATTGAAAGAGTTGAAGATAAAGTTACAAGAAATGTTAGATAAAGGATTTATACGACCTAGTGTATCACCATGGGGTGCTCCAGTATTATTTGTGAAGAAGAAAGATGGTACTCTACGTCTTTGCATTGACTACAGATAGCTTAATAGGATTAATGTTAAGAATAAATACCCACTGCCTAGGATTGATGATTTATTTGATCAGTTGAAAGGTGCAAGTATATTTTCAAAGATAGACCTTCGATCGAGGTATCATCAACTGAAGATCAAAGGGTCAGATATATCTAAGACGGTATTCAGGACTCGTTATGGTCATTATGAGTTCTTGGTGATGCCATTTAGATTGACGAATGCACCGGCAGTTTTTATGGACCTGATGAACCGAGTGTTCAGGTCACATATTGATCAATTTGTAGTTGTGTTCATTGATGACATTCTTATCTATTCTAGAGATCGAGTAGAGCATGACCAACATCTCAGAAAAGTCTTGCAGACCTTGAGAGAGAAACAATTGTATGCAAAGCTATCTAAGTGTGAGTTTTGGTTGGAAGCAGTTAGTTTTCTGGGTCATGCAATTTTAGCGGAAGGTATTCGAGTTGATCCTAGTAAAATCGAGGCTATTCTTAATTGGAGACCACCTCATAACGTGACTGAGATGAGGAGTTTCCTTGGATTAGTAAGATATTATAGGAGATTTGTGAAAGGATTTTCATCTATAGCGAATCCTTTGACACGACTGCTGCGAAAAGAGGTCCGTTTTGAATGGACAAATAGATGTCAAGCAAACTTCGATCGATTGAAGGCAATGTTGACTGAAGCACCAGTTCTGACTCAGCCTACTCTAGGAAAAGAATTTGTTGTGTATAGTGATGCAAGTCACAATGGGCTAGGTTATGTTCTTATGCAAGAGGGAAAAGTGATTGTATATGCCTCCAGACAGCTTAAACCTCACGAGCTTAACTATCTGACGCATGATTTAGAGTTTACGACAATAGTTTTTGCTCTTAAGATTTGGAAACATTATCTGTATGTAGAAAGATGCTACATTTATATGGACCACAAGAGTCTTAAGTATCTTCCTTCACAGAAAGAGTTTAACCTGAGGCAGCGAAGATGGTTGCAATTGATTAAAGATTATGACTGTGTGATCGACTACCAGCCAGGCAAAGCTAATTTGGTAGCTGATGCACTAAGCCGAAAAACTTTGGCTGAGATGCGAGTGGAATCCACATTAATGCAGAAAATTAAAGATGTCCAAAAACAAGATGAGAAGCTAGTAAAGATGGTCAAAGCCTTGAAAAATGGAGAAAAGTCAAAATTTTCTTTAACAACAGATGGTACTGTGTATTTCAAGAACCGGATTTGTGTACCAAGTATAGAAGAATTGAGGTCAGAGATTTTAAAAGAAGCTCATGAAACTGTTTATACTATACACCCAGGTGGGAACAAGATGCACCAAGATCTGAAAGCACAGTACTGGTGGTCAGGGATGAAGAAGGATATCACTGAATATGTTGCTAAATGTCTAATTTGTCAACAAGTGAAAGCTGAACATCAATTACCCACAGGATTACTACAACCGATTTCCATACCAGAATGGAAGTGGGAGAGAATCACGATGGATTTTGTGTCTGGCTTACCGGTAACTCAGAAAAAACATGATGCAGTGTGAGTAATAGTGGATCGATTGATGAAGTCGGCACATTTCCTACCAGTGCGGATGGACTATACTTTGAACAATCTGGCTGAGATTTATGTGAATGAGATAGTGAGACTTCATGGAATACCAGTGTCTATTATCTCCGACAGAGATCCCAGGTTTACGTCGCAATTCTGGAAAAGTCCACAACATGCTGTGGGAACTCGACTCAGATTCAGTACGACATTTCATCCGCAAACAGATGGACAATCGGAGCGAGTTATTCAGTTGCTAGAGGATATGATGAGATGTTGTGTGCTTGAATTTGAGGGAAGTTGGGATCAACATCTACCTCTTATGGAGTTTGCCTATAACAACAATCATCAAATGAGTATTGGCATGACTCCTTATGAGGCTTTATATGGAAGAAAATGTAGAACACCAGTCTGTTGGACAGAGTTAAATGAGAAAAAGTTGATTGGGCCAGAGATAATTCAACAGAACTGAGGAAAAAGTTAAAGTGATCAAGAAAGGCTAAAGGCAGCATAAGATCGACAGAAATCATATGCTGATTTAAAGAGACAAAACATAGAATATGCAATAGGAGACATTATTCTTTAAAGTTTCTCCTTGGAAAAAGGTATTGAGGTTCGATAGAAAAGGAAAATTAATTCCAAGGTTTATTGGTCCTTATGAGATTCTGGAAAGAATAGGACCAGTGGATCATCGATTAGCTCTTCCTTCGGAGCTAGACAAAGTTCATAACGTGTTCCACGTTTCAATGTTAAGAAGATACCGTTCAGACCCGACCCACATTACACCGGTTGAAGAAATAGAGGTACAAATAGACATGTCTTATGAGGAGGAACCAGTGGCTATAATAACATATGAAGAGAAAGTTCTCTGGAACAAGTCCCTTTAGTTAAAGTTTGGTGGCAGAATCATACAATTGAATAAGCCATGTGGGAAAGTGAAGAAGCAGTATCCCCAGTTGTTTAACCCAGAATGAATAGGTGAATTTCGAGGATGAAATTTATTTAAGGGGGAGAGAATGTAATATCCGCTAATTTAGACACCGAGTCACACGTGTCAAGAAATTGACGCGTTTAACCGATCGGAGTTTAAAATTATATTTTGATCAGAATTAATCAAGTAATGACTAAATTAAATGATATATGCCTAATTAAGTGATTTTAAAGTTTAAAGTAGTTGATTTACAGTAAAGGATTAAATTACAAATTTTGATAAGTTTTGGGGTCAAATTGCAATTTACCAAAAATTAAGGATTTATGAGATTAATTACTAATCAACATATTAATTTTGGGAACATTTTAATAGGTTGGCTGGCTACTCAATGAGGAGGAGTAAGATTAGTGTTGATTAAGTAAAATGGGAAGAAAATGGTCAAGATGGTGGGTCCCACATGAATACTTTTGGGTACCCTATTAAATTATTTTTTTTCTTCTTCTTCTCTTCATTTTCTGCTTTCTTCTCTCTTTTTTCTACCAGTCCCGACAGCCCCATTCCCTCCATAGCCAAACCAGAAATTTAGAAAGAGAAATTAAGAGAAGAAAGGGAAAAGATCAGGACAAGATAATCTTCATGGTCCATAACTCTTAAGGAAGCTGGGAAGAGCAAGAAAGAGGAAGAAAAATCAAGTTTGGTGGAGCGAGAAAATCTCCAAAGTTGTGATTTAGTGAAGAAAAGAGTAAGGAGTTCCAAGTGACAAGGAACAAACACTGAGGAGCAAAGGAAAAAAAAAAAGCTACCTAGAAGAGTGACGGAAAAAGATTAAGGTTTGTGCATAACTTAAGGCAATAGCCTATCTTTGTTTGAAATAATGCATGTTAGTATGATAATTGATTATTGAAATGCATTAATGATGATTATGACATGAAACCATATGTTAGAGATAAAGAATGAGTTTATTGTGATTTGTTGAATTAAGTGATGCATATTAGAGAATTTAATTATGATTAAGGCATTTATAGGTATTAGTCATGATATGTTGAATAAAGGACTCCGGAAATGCATGAGTTATGTTTTGATGTGATTTGGTGTAATTAGAATGAATGAAATGTGAATATGCAGATTTCTTGCCGAAAGTCATGGGCGTGACTATCGGGTCACGGGCGTGCACCTGATGGTTCACGGTTGTGACTGATTTGTATCACGGTTGTGACTTTGGTGTGAAAATGGTACTATTCATTCTAGAAGCGTTCACGGTTGGGAATCACGGGCGTAAACTCATTCACGGGCATGAATGAGTAATCACGATCGTGAATGCTTTGGCACGATTCATTCCAGTAGCGTTCACGGCTTTGAATTACGGGCGTGAACTAATTCACAGGTATGAAGTAGTAGTCACGGCCGTGAATGCTCTATTTTCAGATAAATTATGAATATGATTATCTATTGATGTATCTAGTTACACAAATGAAAAAGATGTTATCCAATATGTATGAGTATGACGATATGTTTGCAAAACAAGAAAATTGAGATGTTGATACATGAGAATATTCATGTGTCGAAATTGAGAATGATGATGATGTGATGTATAATATGAGGATGATGAAATGGATGTAAAATGAAAATTTAATAAAGATATATGATTGATGTGAAAATATGAAGATGCTCATTACTCTACCTGCAGACTAGAATCAAGATAGATGACATGTCATTAAAGGGGCGAACGGTACCGTACTACATGAGATATTCCTCGATCAATGTGGCTTAAGCTCGGAGAGTGCCATTGATCTGAGATGCTCGGTCAATGTGGCTTAAGCTCAAAGAGCGCCATTGACTTGAGAAGCTCTGATGAGAACATATAAATTGAGGACAAGGTGGCTTAAGCTCGGAGAGCGCCCTTGGTCCGATTATTCATCTATGATGCAATAATACTCAATCAATATGGCTTAAGCTCGGAGAGCGCCATTGATTTAAGAAGCTCTGTTGAGCTAGATAGTGAACAGGATGACTATAGCTCTGGGAGCGCTCCTGATCCATAACCCGTATCCAGTCAGTCCAAATTTAGAGTGATGTGGGCAAGATAATGAAGATATGTCGAAAAATAAGAAAAGAAAAAAAAATGATGATGATATGAGATTGAGATATAATAATAAAGAAATTAACTGAGTAACTTACCATCAAAGATAAGTGAAAATAACATTGTATATGTGAGCATGATATGCATACTTGTATGAAATAGGAACACGTTGATAGAAATAGCATGCAAATATTTTAATGCATAAAATGATACATGTTAATGCTTGTCACATGATATAGTATATTGCCTTACTTATACGCACCACTAAGCTTAGAGCTTAGCGTGAGAGTTTCCTTCCGCACAGATATAGAAAGGTAGTTGAAAGTGGTAGATAAAGTAAGCGGTGATTCTATTCAAATTAAAGCAGTCGATCTCGAAATAGTGGGTCATAAACTTTTGAACTCTTGTATTTTGTTTTCCGCATTATATATATATATATATATATATATATATATATATATATATATATATATATATATATATATATATATTTATAAGCTGTAAATTAGTTTTCAAAGTTTGTTAAATAGTAAATTGGTATTTATAAATACTACGTTATGTAAATAAAATGTACATTAATTATTAAATATAAAAAAATATATAGTGATTTAAAGAAGTAAAGAAGATAGGTAGTAGCGCCCCCGCATCCGGGCACGTGCGGTTTGGGTGAGGGGGTGTTGCAATGACCATAATGACTTGTTAAAATCATAAAACGTGATTAAAAGACTTAAATACAATAAAAGATTTAATACAACAAACAAACGAGCAAATCACTAGCACAACAGTTTTACAAAATGGATAGTTATAAATCTATACAACAAAAATAATAAAAATATAGTAGTTATATCACCCACCCCAAGTATGTATCTTTGACTCTGCTCTTGGTCATCCTCCTCTGTCGATCAAGACCTAGACTTCGAACCTACACAAGGGAACACCTAGACGCAAAGCAACTAAATACTTAGTAGTACATAACAATATGCAAAGCAACCAAATACTTAGTTGCACATAACAACATGCAAAGCATATCATACATATACAAATTGCATGATACACTTACCATCATACCAATATGACATACCTTGTTGTTCACACATACAACATACCATGTATTAATGATGTCATGTCTCAATGTTCTCAACAAAATACTCAAGTACACATAGCATAACAATATAAACAACAATCAAACATACGTGTATACCATACATAGAAATTATTAATTACCTTTTTTCTTGCTCGGTTTGCTCATAACTAGACTAAATTGGATACGGATAATCTACAGCTCTCACTTGAGCCCTTAAGATACCTGCCTGAGCTTCCTAGAATACCTGTCTGAGTAAAATAGTGTGCACATATCAATCGTTGAAGGAAGCACACTTGGCTTAACCCTAGGCCTTCAAAGAATCTCGAACGTGACTAACCTAGGTCACCTAGTGCCAATCTCCCCTTAATCGCATGCAATCTCTCATAGCTCTATGTGAATGTACATGTATAATTACTCAGGGTTGATTCCTTGCATTCCACATGAACATGAAATCATGTCATCTATGTTTTGGACTTATGTGAATGTACATGTATAATTTCTCAAGGTTTATTCCTTGCATTCCACATGAATATGAAATCATGTCATCTACATTTTGGACTTATGTGAATGTACATGTATAATTACTCAGGGTTGATTCTAAATTGTGTAAATGAACGCAGTTTGTAAACCTTAGATGTAAATTTTAAGTTTTAATATATGTGATATATGCTGATTTGCAAATTTATTGAATAATGATATGGATGTGATGAATTTTTTTTACTATTGATATTAACAATTTCTTATGTCTTACTCATATGCCATGTATGATTATGTGACACAAGAATGGGTTGTACATAAATGCATAAGGTATGATGTTACAAAAGATTGGTATATGAGGTTGTGTATAAGCTACAGACAATTGAACAAGAGATGAATGAGAACTTTCAAACAAGGATCAAGGTATGACTAACCCTAAAGGCTTCTTCTGGCCACTAGTGGGTCTATCCTGTTTTGATTCCCAATTCAAACATTCTCAAACATAACCTGAGATTGTTATACGATCGTGAGTCTATTTGGTATGACTTAATTTAGGATCAGAGGAAGAGAGAGAAGTTTAAGAAAATATATTTTATATTTCACAATAGGGAATTACATGGGGTAAAACTCTGAATTGCCCCTCTTGATACATCATATAAGCTTTTATAGACTTAAAAGCAGTTAACATATGTGTCACTGCTTACATCATCAAGCACTAAAGATAAGATTCTTAAAAAGTGATGTAATCACTATGATGAAGACTTAAAGCAAAAAGTAAAAAGTAAACCACACTATTGTAGGTAGGGTCAGCTTCATCATATCAGCTGAATTATTACAACTTTTATAAAAGCATAATATAGTGGCAAACATTTCACTATTTATGGATCTGCTCATGTGATGGTGACAGGTTAAAATCTTTAAGAGTGAGCTCTTCATCTCTTTTGGGCCAATCATCGATGTCTTCAACTTCCTCAATACTCTCTGGGGGGGTCCAAGAAGTCAACATCTTGATTGTAGTTGAAGTTTAGGAACTGTGGAACTTCATTTCTGAAATTGAAGCTTAGGCCTGGGTCTGGGCTCTTCTCTTCGAGTAACTGTTACATCTCCAAGATTGGGCTTGTAGGTTTTTTCCTCTTGTGGATCTTAATCAATCACTGGGTCTTCATCTTCAAGTCTGAGCTTGGGCTTAAGCAGAGGCGGCCATGGAATCATCTTAATTCTTTTACATGGATCTGGGCCAAGTGATGCGTAACTTGTTGGAGGTAGATGATAGTAGTTTTTCCTTCGTCTCAGTTCCAGGTGGATTGCTGATTTTACCTCTTCTAAACACATGGGGTCTTCATGAAAAACTGTTCTCTAAAGATTGAGGTGTCCAAGTGCTATGACTGTATTTGTTCCTACAATGTGTGTGTAAGGACGATGGAATATAAAAATTCCAATGATTTCCTCTGGAACCTTAGGAGTTAGTTATTTGCAATCAGCTTGGCAAATAATTTTTTCCAGTAACTTAGTGGCCGAAACCATGTTAAGAACTTAACCTGTGAGGACTATAGATTCTATCGATTGCATATGAATGGGAGAAAATCAATCAAAGAGATCTGGACTGCATGATAGTATAGTGTCGAATGACACCATAAATACCATAACTACTCAGGAAACATAAGCTCTGTGGAGAGCCTATAAATGATTACCGAAGGGTACTTTGCAAAGTAGTAAACAATTTTCCTTATAAGACCTAGCTTGTCATGAAACAACATCATGTAAGTGAATAACATGTTATGGGCATAGCTCCTGATTTGTTTGAGATTTGGACCTTTTGGACATCCTGGTGGCAAATCTGAAAGGCTGAGAACTGGAGTGTTTGATTGAGAACTAGAAGCCATAAGTATGAGAGAAATTTCTGATGATGATGAGATGAGATCAATTTGTGAAGGTCGAGATAGAAAATCAGGGATGAGATTCTTATCCTTTTATATATTGAACTTCAAAACTGTACCTACTAAACCACTCTTTCCATTTTAGCAACTGTGGATGAGGAATATTTTTCTATCTAAAATCTAGCATGCGTGGAAAAGATGAACAGTCCATGACAACTATGAAATGATGTCCTATCAGATGGAATTCAAACTTTTTGATTCCATATTTAACAACTAAGATTTCTTTGAATGTCGAGTGATAGTGAAGTTCACTATCCTTGAAATGACTACTCGCATATCCACATACCTCTTTCATATCTCCATTGATCTCAAAAAGTATTGCTCCACAATGTTCATCTGACGCGTCTATCTGTAGCAATCTTTTCCCTGTGGAGGGAATCTGTAAGTGTGGTAGACTTTAAGTGACTGACTTGATCATCTGAACTGACTTGGTATGAATGGCCGACCAAGATGGGGGCTACTTTTTCAAAAGCTGGTATAATGGTTTCACGTGTTTACTGTAGCCTAAAATGAATTTTCAGATATAATTGGCTATCCCGAGAAACTGTTGAATCTGCTTAACTATTAAATTTTCATCAGGGAATTTTAACAGTTCTTGGGCCAAGTGGGGCTGAGGCCTAGAAGTTCCATTTGAGAATTGCATTCCTAAGAAGTCAATGGTGGTTTGGGCCAATTGCATCTTTGTTGGGTTGAGCATTACTCCATGGGCCTTTGTGAGATCCATAAACTTCTTGACCATGTCATGATGAGAGTTCATGTCTGGGCTAAGTAACAAAATATCATCAATATAGATCAGGGCAATATGTAACAGTGGCTCATATATCTGAATCATAGCCTTTTGGAATAGTGAGGGTGCCACTTTGAGTCCAAATGGCATGATAGTCCACTCGTAGTGGTGATTGGGGATACAAAATGTCGTCTTGTATCTATCTTCTGGAAGAATGCCTAGTTGCCAGAATCCCACCTTTAAATCGAACTTTGAAAACACTTTGGCTAAAGTCATGAAAGGAAACTTTGAATCTATCCTCGATAGTGGATACTTGTCATCTTTCAAGAAGAGATTTAAGGGCTTGTAGTCAATTACAAGTCTCTTTTTTTCCACAGATCTGTTTTGATCTTTTATTCACATAGAAAGCCTAACATGTCCAATTTGATTTTGTAAATTGAATTAGGCCTTCTGACATTAACTGAGAACATTCTTAAATTGCTAGCTCCATGTCTGTAGGAGACATTCCTGAGTGTGAAGCTTTTGTTGGGTTAACGTCCTCTGAGTTCTTAAATGGTAGTGTAATGAAGAACTCCGATCTGGTCTAGAGAGGGGAATGGTGTTTTTGTGCAAATTCTGTGTGGGACAAGGCACAACAGGAATCTTGAAGTTCCTGTACTAGCTTTGGGATAGGGAAGGATGTTGTATGGAAGGCTGCAGGGTAAACAAGGAAGGTATGGTAGTGAAAGGTAGTAACTGCTTCTTGTATTGCAATCCTATGGGCAAAATGGAAAGTTTCTTTAATCTGAAATAAAAGTCAAATCCTAAGACCAAATTCTTGTCTGGAAGTTTTAATCCAAGGACATGTGTCCAAATTGTGAGTTCAGGGAAGATTTGCAGTTTGATGGGGTTTTTAGTTTTCAAGGTTATGGGGAAGATTTTACCATCGGCTACTTGAAAGTGTTGATCATGTTGAATCCAATATCTATCTGGAAGAATAAAAGGATTCATCATAGACCTATGAGCTCTAGTGTCTATGAATGCAACGATCTTTATGGGTTTGGCATACTTGTGAGGAAAATTGTGATTGGAATAAGTGGAATTGGGTGAAATGTTTGGGTAAAACAAATAGTTGGTAAAGTGGATAGGGTTAGGTTTGTTGAGGGAGCTGTATCAAGTATAATAGGAAAAAGGGTAATGGGATAGACAGGTGGAAGGTAATGGTCTAAAAATATTGAGTTTTAAGAAGGTAGTTCTTCATCTGACTCTGATTCAGAATCTGAAAATTCACCTGCAAACAGCGCTCTTGAATATGATTCATCATCCAGGGAGAATAAGGACTTTATATCAGCATCTTCTAGGTCTACTTAAGAAACCTGATGAATCTTCTATATGATTTGTACTGCTTTCTTTGGCTTGTTAAGGCAATTTTTTGCAAAATGACCCTTTTTCCCGCAGACATAACATCTGTCACCTTTTTTGAATCTAAGTTTTCTCCTTTTAAAGAACTTGAATTTCTTTATTATGCTCCTCTTTGACTTGAAATCATCTGGAGGTCTCCATTTATGGTATCTCTTTGACTTTCGAGGGGGACACATGCATGTCTTGTCCTTGCATTTGATTTGCAAGTCTGGTCTTTTGCATGCCATTTTCCAGGAAGAATCATGATCAAAAGTCATCAATTCTTTAACCATCTTTTGCTATGCACAAATCTTTTCAACTGATAGTAAGATTCTCTAGTAAATCTCTCCAAGACTGAGAGAGTTCAAATCAATATTCTTTTCTCGAAGCTGGAATTGAATGTGATTGGAAATGCTTTCTAGAAAGGACATCAAAAATGCTTGCTTCATATTTGCATCATTAGCTCCACCAAGTAGATAGAATCTCTTTGTCATCCTCTGGTATTGTCTGTCAAGATCTTTTCTCAAAAGAGAACAACATTTCATCTTGAAGTATTCATCTCTAGCCATGTCATCATACTCTGTTGTATTACCAACAAACTATTGATGAAGAGTTGTAAGTACTTTTGCAATTGATTGAGCAAAATAGAACCTTAGCATAGCTGCTTCTGGGAGTTTTACAAACCAATCTTTTAACATTCCTGTAAATCTGAAAGTGAATTCTAAGATTATGGCTAGAAATCTGGAATTAGGATGTCTTTGTTGTACTTCAATCTAAGCATAGAATTCTTGGATTCTATCTCTCCATTTATGAGGAGGAATATCATCAAATGTGAACCAAGGGCCATTCTGTGGCATAAGAGGAACTTGAGGACTAGCTCCTGGGATGTTTGTATCCATTTCCTCTTCTGGTGGTTCTTCAATATGATAAGTAGGTTGTTGATGGGTTATTCCACTCTATTGTGAGGTAGCTAGATCTGCCATGAACTGGGTTGGAGGAAAGTGTTTTAGGTCGAACTCATTATCTGATAGTTTAGACTCTGAGTTTTCAGAAGAAAGGTAAGGTATTTCTAGAGATGGGCTTTCAAGTTGAGGAATGTTTTGGAGGGCTTGTTTTTCTATAAAGATTGTGATGGAGTTTGTGGACTTAGGTTGTATAACCATGCAGGAATGAGTTATTTCTTTTTGTTTCTGAGACTGCGATACTGTTTGAGAAACAGGAATTGGTTGGCCCAGTCCAGTAGTAACAGTAGGAGGTGTCTCAGGCCTTATATCAAAAGGTGTCTGGATTGGAACAGTACTGGGCTGAACAGTCTGGACTGGAACATTACTGGACTTTGGTGTAGGAATAGGCTTTGGGCCTAAGTTAAACTGTTCCATGAATTGTCTGTGGAAGAGTTCTGATGAGAGACCAAATCGTTCCAGTTCTGTAAGTGAGGGCTGATGAATAGGAGGTGGTGTGTACAGGGGCTGATGAGAAACAGGAAGGTGTAGGGAAGTGAACATCCCTAGAGGATATGTGAGTGAAGGAGATTTGAGATAATCCTACTTGAGATCTTGCTTTAGTGAAGCAATCTCTCTTTCAAGTTTCTACAATCTGATTGCTTTTGCATCAAATGTTGAATCATATGACCTGGTAGAGATCATATTCATCAATTCGCTTTTTAGTTCCATCTGTTGCCTTTCAAGCTGTCTTAACAGCTTGTACAACGCTTCATACTGTGTTGTTTGTCTATTGTCTAGAACAGAGACTTTATTTGTGACTTTATCAACCTTAGTCTCAATTCTTTGAAGCACTTTATTTTGCACCTGTGCATTCTGGGTGGGTCTGCCAGTTTAATACTGATTATGCTGTCAAAATGGGTTTGGATGTTCCTTCAGGTGTAACTGTCGTGGGTCGGACATATGGAGTAGTCCGGACTTGTGATACAGGGTCTATGTGTTCTTGAAGAGGGGGAAATTTAGTATCATAAGCAGTTGGAGAATAGGGTGGTTGGTACACGACAATCATAGGTATAGGTTTAGGTTTGGTGACTTTAGGTTTTGAAATGAGTTTGTAGCAAGGTAAGGGTAATGGTTTTGGTTTTTTTGGTGGTTTGGGTGGCAAGGGATCAAGATGATCATCCCATGAAGGTGGTAATAGATTTTTATAGTGAAAAGGTGGGGAATAAGAAACCACATAGCCATATTTACCTGACAGTTGTCCCAACAATCTAACAAAAGGATCTCCATCCTCATATCTTTCAAAGAATTGTTTCTTTGAGCATTTTGTCTTTCTCTTGGATTTTCTGGATTTTTTATTCCATTCTTCATTTTCTTCTGCCATCCAATTTGCATACAGTCATCACAATCACATACATCAAAGTAATTGTGATTTTCGTTATGAGACTGATAAATAGGCTATGTTGAGTTTGAGAAAGCAAAAATAGGAATTTCCTCATGAGAGGAAACAGGCTACACCATGAACTATGTAGAAAACTCCACTGGTGTGCTGGCTTGGAGTTCATTTTCCTCAGGGGAAAAGAGCTGAGTCTCAACTTTGCCATTTTTGTGCTTTATGAAGAGCAGTTTTGTTGAACTTACTGGTTGGCTCCTTTGGTGAAGAGGTTCATAATTTGTTAACCAAGACTGAGGAAAGATCTGAAGAAGATCTTCCTTGTTTAGCTGCTTTGGAATTTGTACTACCCTTAGTACTTAGGTAGAATCCATCATAATACTTAGGGCATTAGTATAGGCTAGGATACAAAGATCCATTTCATGGTTTTGCACTTTGTAGATCATCTGAAAGTGAAAAGTAGCTATATCTATAGTAGCTACATTCTTTACTTCAGTGATCTGGACTTGTAACTTCAGTGTGGTAAATGTATGAGAATCCTAAAGCCTCGTGTTAAAATTTGGGTAGAAAGTACAAAGGACATTTCCTGCATTAAGAGAAGTTTGGATTGTACCAATTACAGTATGTTGGTATTCCAGAAATCTGGTATCTAATAGGGCTATTTGAGCAACAACAGGTAATCATTTTCTACCATGATAGGTAAGAGCAAGTCTGATAGCTCCAAAGTGGATGTGGGAATATCCATTGTTAAGCCATTGGGTTGGAACTTTAGAGGGGATCCCAAGAGTGATGAACTGTTCCTCACCAGTACCTACCAGTACCTTGAATAGGACACTGGTCAAAGGAAGAAGAATGTACATACTCCTTTACAGAGGAAGGTTTTTGACGGATTACTGTTTTGATGGAGGTTGTGAAGGAGGATTTATGTTTTTGAAAGGTGTGGTATGGATTTAGAAATGGAATATTTGTTTCTTGAACTTTCTGATCTTTAGGAAGGAAAGAGAGCTCATATAGATGATTTAGATTTTTAGAAATAGAAGGAGAAGGTTGAAGAGATAGAGTAGTAGAAGAAGAAGAAGAACGAGACATCTTTAGAACTTCTGACATGATAACAAAGAAGAAGGCTCCTATTCACCATAGATTAAACCAAGAACAAGTAATCTTAAGGCTCTGATACCAATACAGGAGATGAATGAGAACTTTCAAAGAAGGATCAAGGTATGACTAACCCTAAAGGCTTCTTCTGGCCACTAGTGGGTATATCCTGTTTTGATTCCCAATTCAAGCATTCTCAAACATAACCTGGAATTGTTATTTGATCATGAGACTATTTGGTATGACTTAATATATGATTAAAGGAAGAGAGAGAAGTTTAAGAAAACATATTTTATATTTCACAATAAGGAATTACACGGGGTAAAACTCCGAATTGCCCCTCTTGATACATCATAGAGCTACTACAGATTAATGATCTCTTTGATCAATTGAATAATGCAAGGGTGTTCCATAAGATTGACTTGAGATAAGGATACCATCAGTTGAGAATCAAGGCTGGTGATGTAGAAAAGATAGCTTTCAAAACTATATACGATCACTATGAGTTTTTTGTTATACCTTTCTGGTTGACCAATGCTCTTTTAGCTTTTTATGGATATGATAAACTAAATCTTCAAATTTTTTGTCAATTAGTTTGTGTTGGTTTTTATATATGATATCTTGGTGTACTCGAAAAGCAAGGAGGAGCACGAGCAATACTTAAAGGCAATATTACAAACTCTTAAGGAGCAAAAGGTATATGCCAAGCTTTCCAAGTGTGAGTTTTGGCTAGATGATGTTGCCTTTCTCAGGCATGTGATATTGACCAATGGGATTAGAGTAGATCCAAGCAACGTTGAGGCAATCTTGAATTGAAAACCTCTTTGAAATATGATAAAGACAAGAAGTTTTCTCGACTTGGTAGGATATTATAGGAGATTCGTCAAAGGGTTTTCTATGATTGCTCTACGTTGACTACATTGTTAAGAAAGGATATCAAGTTCGAATGGACAGACAAGTTCCATAACAGTTTTGCTCAGCTTAAAAGTATTTTAACAGAAGCTCCAATTTTGATACAATCGATTTCGAATAGGGAATATGTCATTTATAGTGATGCTTCTCACAATGGATTGGGTTGCATTTTGATCCAAGAAGGGAAAGTCATTGCCTATGCATCTAAATAGTTAAACCCTCATAAGAAGAACTATCTGATGCATAATTTAGAGTTGACGACCATTGTTTTCACATTGATGATATGACGTCATTATCTATACAGAGAGATGTGCCACATCTTCACTGATCATAAGAGCTTGAATATCTTTCCACACAAAGGGAGTTGAATTTGGGGTAGAGGATATGGCTAGAATTGATAAAGGATTACAAATACGTGATTGATTATCATTCAGGAATGGCCAAGGTGGTGGTCGATGCACTTAGTACGAAGACTTTAGTACAATTGCAAATTCGAACGACTTTAGATCAAGAGATTAGAGAGGCATAGAAACTTGATGGCAAGATCGTTGAGTTGGTCTCCAAGGGGGAGAGACTGTGTTTTACAATTGGGTCAAATGGAAGTTTATGCTACTAGGGTAGGTTATGCATGCCAGATGTCCTAAAGATAAGGCAGAAGGTTTTGAAAAAGGCCCATGAGATGACATTTGCAATGGACCCCAAAAGCAACAAGATGTATCAAGATCTAAAAAGGAAGTATTGGTGGTAAAGGATGAAGAGAGACATCATAGAATTCACTGCGAGATGTCTTACATGTTAGCAGGTTAAGGTAGATCATCAGATGCCTTCAGGGTTACAACCAATAACAATTCCAAAATGGAAATGGGAGAGGATCACCATAGATTTTATGATTGGGTTGCCCTCGACACTAAGAAAGTACGATGCCATATAGGTGATCGTGGATAGGTTAACAAAGTTAGCTCACTTCTTACCTATTTGGAGAGACTATCATTTGATCAGGTTGGCAGATTGTATGTGAATGAGATAATACGTCTTCATGAAGTTCCAGTCTCCATTTTTTTTATTGAGATCCAAAGTTCACATATTAGTTTTAGGGTAGTCTATAGCAAGTTTTAGGTACCAAGCTTAACTTTAGCACGACTTTCTATCCTCAGACAAATGGTCAGTCAGAGGGAGTTATATAGATCCAAGAAGACATGATGAGATACTGCGTGATTGAGTTTGAAAGAAGCTAGGACAAATATCTACCATTGATAGAGTTCACTTATAATAATAGCTATTAGTCTAATTTTTAGATAGCTCCCTATGAGTCATTTTATGGTAAAAAGTGTCAGACACATTGTGTGGAACCGAGTTTAGCGATAAAAAGTTAGTGGGGCTAGATCTGGTACAAAAGACGAAATAAAATGTAAAGGTCATCCGAGATTGGCTAAAAACAGCTTCCAACTGACAGAAATCCTACGTAGACCTCAATGGAAAGGATGTTGATTATCTAGTGGGAGACAAGGTGTTTTTCAAAGTATCTTCGTGGAAAAAGGTTTTTAGATTCGGAAAAAATGGCAAGTTGAGCACTAGTGTGACACCCTTATAACAATTCTTCTATCCATATGTCACGTAGTCTTATGTGATTACCAAGTTTGTTGGTATCTTCTAAAATTGATTATAGCCAATGTGTATAAAATTTGTTTTTCTTAACTTAATGACCATAATATCGCTACCATTTTATTATTTTATTTATTTATTTTTTTTAATCCAAAAATTTCCCGAATATGTACAATTTTCCACATATGTATAATATTCCAGAAGGTCATTGTATACTGTTAGATTAAATGGAACTTGGTCGTCCATTAAAGTAGGTAGGAATTAATACTGACTCTCTATCTAGTAGTGAGAATCAATTTTGGCCATCCATTTTGGTAAGTGGGATTTGATATTGACTATCCATTTGGTAGGTAAAAATAAATCTTAGCCATCCATTTTGGTAGAAGGTAGTTAATCCTAACCATCCATCTGGTAGGTGGGAATTGATCTCGGTCATCCATTATTGAGGTTGATGCCTATATATAGCTTATGTAATTCATTTGTATGCATTCAAGCAATCTTAAGCAATTTTAAGCATTCTTCAAGTTCTCTCTTCTTTCAAAGTTTTTTAGCTTATTTGTTCTCTTGCTAGTAATATCTAGCATTTAAAGGAGAGGTTGACTAGCATTCTTACTAAGAAGATTGCTAGTGTCACACGGTTGTTGGTAGCAAAAGATCAAGCCCGTGACAGTTGGTATCAAAGCCTATGGTTCAAGGAAAGAAGGTCGGCTCAAGTGAGATCACAAAGATGGCAACTGACGAAAGCAACCAACCCAGGAGGGGAAGATCAAGATCAAGGGATGTCTTGGTAGACATGAATTCAAAGCTCGCAAAGGTGGAGCTTGCCATAGTCGATGGGCAAGAAAGGTTCAAAGAGACGAACCAATGCATCACGGAGCTCGAGATTGGAAGAGACGAGATTCAAGGGGAGATGTAGGGTGCCATGAACATTGTCATGACTACGTGTCTAGACCAAGTAATGGTCTTGGAAGAAACCCTTCGTGCCAAGGTAATGAATCTTAGGGACAAGCTTGCAAAGGTAGTAGCCGAGCTAGGCGAGGCTAAAGATGAACTTATCATTTGCAAGAGGGAAGTTGCTCAAAGTGGAAGTGTTATCAACCCGATGATAGTCAATGCTCCATCTAAAGTGGATGTTCTAGGCCAAAACTGTATAATGGCTTGAGGAATGCGAAGGAGATTGATAACTTTTTTGGAGTTTGGAGCAATACTTCAAGGCACTTGGCCTTGATAATGCAAAGAAGGTTGATAATGTCTCACTCTACCTTGTTGATATCGCAATGGTATGGAGGAAGAGGAGGTGCAATGACATTGAAAAAGGAACTTGCACCATCAATACATGTGATGAGTTTAAGAATGAATTCAAGAGGCAATTCTACCCTGAGAACACCGAGCATGAGGCAAGAGCAAAGCTTAGGCATCTTGCACAGAGGGGTTGTAACACCTTTATAACACTTATTCATATTTATACGTACGTTATGTGGGTAAATACGATTATAGTCGATGTATGCCCAAAATTTTTTTTCTTAATTTAATGACTATAATATTGTTCACATTTAATTAATCTTTTTTTTTTTTTTTTCAAAAATTTCGGCAGCATAACAACTATAACCTAACTAACCCACCTGCAAAGCAAATAATTCACAACCCATTTTTGGGCACAACAATTCACACATAATGCAATATATTTTCTATTCAACCTCAATTCTTCACACATATAATAATTCACAAATATTCATTTATCAGAATATATACATAAATTCATTCATACAATATCATATCTAAACCTATATATACATGTCATTTTATATAATAACCTACAATTATGTCAATATTCCATCAACTCCCAAAAGTTGTGTGTCTGCTTCTGTCATTACCTGCACGCAATCAAATAACTACGTACTGAGCATTAATATGCTCAATAGTGACTATTAATCCAAAAATGTCCATTAATTATATTTTCATGCAATTATATTTTTAATATACTATTCAATTTTTCTCATTAATATATAATTCATTTTATTATTTTTAAGTACTCTTAATTCACTATTTAATACCTTAATTAATTTTATCAAATTTTTTTCTCAATAATAATTTTTTTCTTTTTAATCCTTCTTTTCAATTTCTTTTTTTTAATTTGTTACAAATTTCACTTAAATTCCTAAATTTTCATTTATTTACAATTATGTCATTAACTATATATTATTTACACTTTTTCCACTAACATTTTTATTTTTATTTTATTTTATTTTATTTATTTATTTGATTATTTATCTTTACTACACAATTTAATATCTATCTTCCACTTATTTTTCATTTTTCAACTTTATTATTTTTTTGTCACATTTATCACTTTTATCATTATTATGATTATACCAATTTTTTTATCATATATTTTTTTCATTTATCTTGTATTTTTTACTTATTTCATGTTTATCATATTTTTCATTTTAATCACTTTTCTCATATTTTATTCATAATTATCACTTTAATAATTTCATTCACACTTGCCCCTAATTTCAATCCGATAGAAAATTTTAGGACTGGATACATGGGACGTGGACTCCAATAGTCCACTACACTAAAAAGTAATCCCGAAAGATCACCCGAACATTATATTGTACACTGAATCACTAAATTACAATCACTGAAGTAGACCATCATTGGCCTACATAAGCGAGTCGCCATGACCCGCACCGCAGTAATAGTGTCCCTATAGCTAGCCAGCCAATAATATCCTGAGCTATATTTAACAATCAGAAAAATAACTAACGACATTATTTTATTTCTTCAATTCAATTTTTATAAAACCATAAATTTCATTATTTTTATATTATTAATCACTTAATAATTTATTCTTTCATAACAATTTTATCATTACCAAATTTTTTTCACATTTTTCATTCTAATATATCAATTAAGTTATCAACTCACTAAGTATATTTTATTCATTATTTTTCATTTCATACATAATATCATAAATAAATAGAAAAATATTCAATATTTAATTTAAAAATTTTCAATCAATTTCTACACACTTAAAATCATATCTTCTTACATTTCATGACTAAATTTTCATTTAATTAGCAAAGAAAATATTAATTTCTCTTTTTTTTGCCTATATTTAATTTTCATCATTAAAATTTTTCTTTCAATTTCTAATTATTCATTTCACTAATTAATACATTCATTATTCCATATATATCATAATATTACACTAAAATGTATTCATTCCTTAATATTCATTTTTCACATAATAAAGTCAAATTTTACAATTTCCACTAATTAATTTTTTTAATTGAAATTAATTATCCTAATTCACTTTTCATAATCTATTAATCATTTTTAAGCATTAATTAACAATTACATACAAAACACACAATTTTCTAAATTTCTATAACCCTAAATTATACTTAATTAATGGAAATAATTAGATTAAGGAATCACTAACCTTAATTGCTTATTTAGGTCTTCCTAATCTTCCTTTTCCTTTCCTTTGGAAGCACCTTCACCTTGCTTTGAACCTACCATGAACAAAATTTTTCCTTCATTAATCCACCATTAATTTACTTCCTAAGCTCAAATAAACATCATATTTATTATCTACATATCTTAAACTACCTATTTGAACCATTAAATTAATTTAAAACCATAAATTTTGCTTACCTCAAATTAATATCCTAAACTTTCTCCTTTGATTTTCTTCCACTTTACCCTCCCAAATGAAGATTAAAAACTTCTATTAGCTATTAGAGATGTTGAAATTAATTTTAGGTGGTTGATTGTGGTGTGAGAAATGAAGAAATTTTGAAGAAAAGCAAGGGATGGCACAGGTAAGAAAGGGAAAAGGGGAAGGAGATGAAGAAGAATTATCTAGAGAAATATGATAATTTTGGTCCATTTTATAGTGGTCTTAAATGGGTGGGCTTCGGCCAAACAAAACCCAACCCATTTAGGTTCAATTATGCACTATAAATTAATTTTCTCACTTTCCGAGTTCAATTTCACCCAAATTTGATTCCATAATTCATAAAATATTTTTATATAACTACACAAAATTTTTTAACTCAATCGGAGTTCATTTTTTGTCCAGTTCACTTAAATCGGACTAATAATTCAATTTTCGGTGTTACCGAAAAATTTTGTTTTCATTGACAAATAATCCTAAATATTATTTAGATTCTATCCATGACTTAAAATAAATTTTTAGATATCGTTTGCTATTTTTTATAGTCTGGTCAATTTACGATTAACCAACTATTTAATTAAATCGGGTCCCTTTTTTCTTAATTTTGACTTTTGAGGACTTATTTGACCTCATTTTTACTCCAAATTTTACACTCAGACTAGTCATAACCTATATTTTTTGATAATCAAATAAAATATTTTTCACCCACGGATGTATTTTTGACCTCCGGGTATATTGATCAATCTCGAAAACTACAGTTTACGACTAATCCGGTATTTGGGCCATTATAGGGGTAGCATACGGGAGTATGTAAAATAATTCTCTGAAGTACATTTGGAGATCCCTGACTATCCCAACAAGGAAGCACTCTTTTCCTTTATGGATGGATTGCAGCATTGAACAAAGCTGGAGATTGAGAGACGCGATGTCCAAGATCTCGTCATTACCATTTCCATTGTCGAATCCTTAATCGAATTCAAGAGGAATGAGAAGCCTAAGTCTGACAAATATAAGGGTAGCAAATGGAAGAATGGGGGAGACTACCACCAAAAGAAAGAGAGTTTCCAGAAGAAGGACAAAGGCAAAAACCCCAATTATGATAAAGGTGGAAGCACACCAACAATTAAGTGCTTCTTTTGCTATGGGTCACACAAAGCAAGAGATTTCCCAAAGAAGGCCAAGCTTTCCGCCCTTGTCAAAGAAAGAGAACATGAGGAGATGAGGTCGGGATCCTTATAACTTCTTAACTCCATCAAAGCCAAAGTGGAGGTGCCCAAGTTCGAAAAGAAGGGACGTTGTTCGTCGAAACTAAGGTGGGTATGCAAATTGTGAAAGCATTAGTAGACATAGGAGCAAGCCACAACTTCTTCAAAGTAAAAGAAGCAAATCGGCTTGGCATCAAGTACATCGGTGAGAAAGGATGGATTAAGACAGTCAATTTCAAAGCCAAGTCAACTTTGGAGTTGCTCGTGGAGTGAAGGTATGCATAAATGAGTGGCATGGCTTGATGGACTTCTTTGTTGTTTAAATGGATGATTATGCAATTGTGCTTGGCATGGAGTTCATGGACCAAGTCAAAGCGGTGCCTATTCCTTGTGCCAACACAATGTGCATATTAGAGGAAGGTAACACGTGTATGGTGCCATTAGCACGAGAGTTAAGCCTACAGGCCAAGCAAATATCAGTCATGCAACTCTCCAAGGGAGTGAAGAAGGCAAGACCCACTTTTCTTGCAACACTAAGGGAAGAGAAGAACATGTCGATGGAGCCTATGCCAAGAGAAGTCGCCTATGTCCTAGAAAAGTTCGAAGATGTTATGCCATCTGAGTTGCCAAAATCGCTTCCCCCTAAGCGATAAGTGGACCACAAGATTGAGCTAATCCCTGGTGCAATACCCCTTGCTGCTGTTCCATACCGAATGGCACCTCCCGAGCTTGAAGAATTAAGGAGGCAGTTGAAAGAATTGTTAGATATGGGATACATCCAATCATCAAAGGCTCCATATGGCGCACCAGTGCTTTTCCAAAAGAAGCACGATGAGGCATTTCAGTTATGTATCGATTATCGAATACTCAACAAGATCACAATAAAGAACAAGCATCCAATTCCATTAATCACCAACTTGTTTGATCAACTTGGAGACACAAGATGGTTTTCCAAGCTTAACTTAAGATTGGGATACTATCAAGTCGGGATTGTAGAAGGAGATGAGCCACAGATAACATGTGTTACGAGGTATGGCTCCTATGAATTTATAGTGATGCCCTTTGGACTTACAAATGCCTCTGCCACATTTTGTACTCTTATAATAGGGTTTTCTAACCGTTCTTAGACAAATTTGTGGTAGTCTACTTGGATGACATTTGTCTATAGCAAAACACTTGACGACCATGTTGATCATTTGAGACAAATCTTCCAAGTACTGAGGGAGAACGAGTCGTATGTCAAAAAGGAAAAATGTGCCTTTGCACAACCTGAAGTAATGTTCTTAGGGCACATCATGAGCAGAAGTAAACTACAAATGGACAAGTCCAAAGTACAAGCCATTGTTGATTGGCAGCCACCAAAGAAGGTAACTGAACTACGAAAAAATTGATCATAAGAAAGGTAGAGATTAAAACATATTATGGAAAAAGAGAGATTTGATGAAATTAAGTTTTAATTATCTCTTTGATGTTTTAGGAACTCAAATTGACAAGGAGCTAGCTCAAAAGAGCAGAGGAAATGAGAAAGAGAAGTAAAAAGAAAGAAAATGGGAAAAATAGAGGTTTGTGCATAACCTAAGGCAATAGCCTATTTTATTTTTTTTATTTGCATAATTTGATTATTTGGCATGTTGATGATTCTAAATTAATAGTATTTTGTGATGAAAATCTTGGGAATGCATGTTTGCTAGACTTATAATTTAATTTGGTAAAAATTGAATGTGATTAGTTTGTATGTTCTTTATTGGAAATGGATAAGCAGTGAGTACTTAAACTATTATAACTTAATTTCTGAAATTCGGTTTTATATGTTCTTTGTTGGATTTGAAAGCTAAGATATAGGACTATAGTTTTTATTTAGACCATAACATCTGAATATGTCTATAATTTTCCAAAAAAATTCATAAAGTTCGGACTTAGAATCTGTCTAGAAAATTTTGAACAAAATTGTTAGTAACCAGTCAGTATTCATTTTATCATATCTTTTGATACAGAACTCATAATTAAGTGATTCAAGTTACATATTTAAGCTAAGATCTAGACAAAAAATTGTTAAGAAGATTTTATAACTAAATTCATATTGTAATAGGACAAAAATTAAGGTCCAAAACAGAGAACGGAATCTGCCAGTGATATGACAGCATATGAGTTGTGGAATTTAAAGAGTAAAATGATGTGAACCTTGTTATATTATACAAATATTATTTTAATTGAGTGATTATGTAATTATTTGAGTCTTTAAATGCATGAAAAGTGTAAATTTAATTACTATGCATTTTAATGATATTAACTAAGCCCTAGAATACCTAACTTGAAATAGACTTATAATAGTTTGGCATGCCAAGCAGGGGGAGTATGATTAAATCCATTAATAGTATGATTATCTACGTCGGGTATGATATTATTATCTACGCCGGGTATGACATTATTATCTACACCGCCGGGTATGACACTATTGTGAAACTAGTAATGACACTTATATGCACAAATCATATTACTCGGGAGGACATTCCTAAGTGCCTGGATGACAACTCCGTTATCCTAATCAGGGGTTCATAGGTTTTTTGGGCATAAATAAAAAAGTTATGGAAAATAAATGAATTATTGAAAAAAAAAAGAATTATGAATTGTGACATGGACAAAAAGATAATCTAGTGTTATGGGCAATAAAAGGCTATGGATAATAATGATTTGATAAAGTAAATTAAATATGAGATATAAAAGAATAAAATTTATAAAATGTATGTGTGCATGAAAAGATAATTGGGTGTTGTGAACATAAAATGGTTAAGGAAAATAAAAGGAATAATGACTTGTAATATGGTTAATTATGATGTGTTATATAATGAAGTGTTAATAAAATAAGCAAGTATGAGATAAAAGAATATAATTTGATATTTATACATGCTAGAATATCATAATATGTATATTTGCATGAGAAGATGATTGAGCATAAGTTGATATATGATAATGCATACTGCATAAAATAGTTTGTCACCTCATTTATATACACCACTAAGCCAAGAGTTTAGCATGAGAGTTTCTCTCATGCAGATTTAGTAGAGAATAAGGAAACGATAGTAGATAAAGGTAGCAGTGACCTGATCCAGTAGAGCAGCTTGTGTCAAATACTGTGGGTCACACAACTGTTGTATTTATGTTTTGAATTTTATTTTATAGTACTTGTAAAGTAAGCACATGTTTTGTAAATAATACTTTATTATATAAAATGTATTGTGTTTGTTTATTAATATTTTTCTACACCAACGTAAATAAATAGTAAATAAAAAAATATACGAGTGATTTGCATTTATACATAATTTAAAAATACTATTTCAACGGACAAAGTCAGCGTAGCACTCCCTTATCCAAACACGTGCTACTTGGAAGATGGGGTGTTACATGCACCCCTCACTAATTTGCTGAAGAAGAACAAATCATGGAATTGGGACAATAAATGTCAAAAAGCATTTGAGACACTAAAGAAGAAAGTGACTGAAGAAACATGTTTTGGTCCTTCCTGATCACACCAAGACATATGAGGTACATACTAATGCTCCGATTTTGCACTTGATGGTGTCTTAATGTAAGAAGGTCATCTCATTGCTTATGAAAGCCGGAAGTTGAATGATGCTGAACGTCGCTACATAGTTCAAGAGAAGGAGATGACCGTTGTAATACATTGTTTGAGGACCTAGAAACATTAATAGTTGGGGTCCAAATTTGTGGTGAAAACGGTCAATGTTGCAACAAGCTATTTCCTCAATCAAAAGAAGCTTATGCCAAAGCAAGTTAGGTGGCAAGCTTTCTTGGCAGAATTCGACTTCGTGATGAAGTACAAACGGGGTAAGGCCAATCTGGTAGCTGATGCACTTAGTAGAAAGGCCGAACTAACTACCATCACAAGTCAAAATTTTCCATTGGCGGATTGCATTAAGGCGGGAATGAAGCAAGATCTACAAGCCAAAAGTTTGATTGATTTGGCAAGTCGTGGGAAGACACGACAATTTTGGCTAAAAGACGGGATGCTCACCACCAAAGAAGATCGTGTATATGTGTCAAGATGGCAAGACTTAAGGAAGGAAATAATCAAAGAATGCCATGATTCTCAATGGGTGGGACATCCGGGAACAAGACCCACATTGGCACTAGTAGAACGTGCCTACTATTGGCCCTAAATGCAGGATGACATTGAGCTTTATATGAAAACATGTCTTGTGCGCCAACAAGACAAGGTGGATCAAAACTGACAAGCGGGATTGCTAAAGCCATTGCCCATTTCAGAGAAGCCTTGGGAAAGCTTCTCTATGGATTTCGTCACATGTCTACCGAAGTCTGAAGGTTGTAGCAACATCACGGTGGTGTTGGACCGATTCAGCAAATATGGGGTGTTCATCCCCATGCCTACAAAGTTCACTGCCGAAGATGCAGCACGTCTATTTTTTAAACACCTGGTGAAGTACTAGGGCATTCCAAAAAAACAAATTGTAAGCGATAAAGATACCTGCTTCACAACAAGATTTTGGATAGAGCTCTTTAAGTTAATGGGGTCAAAGCTCAATTTCTCCACAAGCTTTCATCCCCAAAATGATGGTAAGACAGAGAGGATAAATGCATTGTTGGAACTATATTTGAGGCATTATGTGAGTGCCAACCAAAAAATTTGGGCAAAGTTGCTTACTTATAAATCTGAGAAAGGAATAAATATTTCTCTTTTTTTTCGCTAGCTACAATTTTGTTGCATAAAAACAAATTATCTTCTTCATTTTGGATCGCCATTTTTTAATGCATATTTTAATAAAATAACATATTTATATTAAAAATTCGTGCACATTTTTCATGAGAAAGAAAAACATGAAACAAATGAAAAAAAGGCTAAAATTTGAAAATTTTTGCCGATATTCTTGTTTCTTAAATTTCCTCAAAGTCCATACCAAACGTATCTTTAACTCAATCCTAGTATGCAATATTGCATAGTAAATCCAAGAAGCTATGAGTTTGTTTTCGCCGATTAATCTAATTAAACATGACTAAAATCAACCATAACTGGCCTGGGATTGAATAACACATGACAATGCCGTTCAAAATAAATAAGCAAAACAGCTCAAAAAGGGTAACTCAATGGTGTTGAAAGCAATGAAAAGCTAAATGCAAGACATTTGTGACAGAGGTTTGCCTAAACCAAAATAAAGTTACATCAAAATTAGAATATTAAAAAAAATAATAAGAGGTTCTTTCCGTGCCTTTTTCATCTCTGTTTCATTCTTAACTTTCTAGAAAAAAAAAATTATGTGACCATTTTGTCTTGAACAAACAAACATTTCTATGGTATGTTATGGCTGCATAAATAACTGCTAAATTAGTGTCCAGTGAAACTGTATCTCTACTAATCTCCTGATACATACACCTTCTCTAAATAGTACTTTTTCTCACTGTTTGCCTTTTTTGCATTGCGTTTCTGCATTAAAGATGAGTTGGCAAGTGAAACTTCTATAGATACATAAACAGAAAAATTAGCCATTCGTATAATCAGAGTCGTGCAACTGAATTCCGATGTTTTTCAATATAAGTAAGCAAAAGCTAACATGTGGAGAAAATGAAGACACCAATATAGGACAATTTCTATACCAAGACACTACAAATTAGGATGAGTTGAAATTTATGTGGATAATGCAAGTCACTGAAAGAATGATTATTAGAACAAGAAATGTCAATTTTCATTAGCAAGTGCCCTACTACAAACCTGCAAACATTGCACATTAGAAGATGTTAGATGTATATAACCTTCCCCTTAAACTATAAGGGTCAGATCAGATTTTTTTTCATAGAATAACATTGGAGGCATCAGATAAGAATTTCTTAGACACAACAGTTGGTTAAAATTGCATCAAACAATTCAAAGAGGACATAGTTGCTATCACTTTTATTCGTCGTAAATTAACATTAGAGCTTACAACCTTAACTGTTGATAGACCTAAAGAAGTAGAGACTATAAATTCCTCAACTCCTCATCAGTGT
Source organism: Triadica sebifera (assembly GCA_023653625.1). Taxonomy (NCBI): domain Eukaryota; kingdom Viridiplantae; phylum Streptophyta; class Magnoliopsida; order Malpighiales; family Euphorbiaceae; genus Triadica; species Triadica sebifera. Next base: position 23,599,275 of record CM042901.1, read on the forward strand.
AGGAGTTGTGCTCCACAAAGCAAAAAGCAAAAGTAGAAAAATAAGTTCTTTGATTTGACTATTGGACTAACCCAAATTAAGTAATTGTGTTAATGGTTACCAAATTTCCTAGCCTTTAATTTGTAGCTATGTTGTAACTTTTCAAATTATGTTGCAATTTGGCCAATTGAATCTGATACTAATAAGATGCTGGTAGAAAATCAAATATGGCATACAAATTACCATATCATAATAATTCAAAAAGAAATATGGATCAATAGCAAATTAATGTGATCCAATAATCTCTTCCCTTTATGTATTTCAGCCCCAAATAGAACGGCATGTTGGATTTTTGCTCTCACCAAAGAAGGATAGTAACTTCCTATTTCCAAAATGGAGATTATTTTTTCAAAAATTGTTTATTTTTCCCTTTAGAGCACAAATTACTTGTTTCTTGGCATTATTCAAAAAGTACCAATTACCAATTTTTAAAGAAAAAATATTGAACTCAAGCAACTAGGGCAAGCGCAAGGAATTTAGAATACCGTGTAAGCCTCATGATTGGCAACTATCCTTTGGGCTACCAAAGAAGTAGTTATATTATTAGGGCTTTCAAGAATTCGAAAGATTCCCATGCTCTTTGGAACCACATAGGGATCAGATACATCCTGCATTAAGAAAAAAATTTTGTTTTGGCTTCTCAAATGTCTAATACATAACATATGTTGTGTGATACAGTTTATGATTCAATCCTAAGAGGTGACGAATCAAACTTACAGCGAACAGGGAGTTGCACTCAACAATCGTCCCATGCACAACCAAAGAGATGTTGAAAGTTGTGATCTGATCATGAAAGAAAAGAAATCAAGATTATTAATTTTATTACTGTTATTCTTAGTAAGTAGACATCAGGAATAATGATAATGGCCATGCTTGTAAGCAAGAAAATGTTATGATAATAATGCCTAACTTGTCAGCATCACCTATGAATTAATAAGCAGATCCAAAGACAACCACAAAACAGAATCTAGCATTAATCCTTGGATGAAAGTTAAGAAATAACACATATGGATATTTTTCTTTCCCTTTCCCTTTCCCTTTAGTGTTTACATGCAAATTTTGGCTGCAGACACAAGTTCATGTAATTGATGTCTATTTGTGAGATCTCTCCAAGAAGAATCGAATCCCATTGTTGACACCATGCCATACAGCCTATTAAATCTATTGCTGAATGCCATAACATACGAAAATCCTATTGCACTCCCAAGCCTTAGAACAAGAGTTCAAAAGTTGCAAAATATCAAATTACAGAGGCTAAAGAGGTCACTTTTGTTAATTGAAATGCAAACAAACTTGAAACATATGACACAGTCCCAACTATTGCTATTTATCCAAAGATCATTATGACAGCCTCGTGAGTCAGAAATAAAACTGAGAAATTGATTAGCCAATGAATGAAAGAACTTGGATTGTAAAACCAAAATCTACATCCAGATTTTTTTTGGATTGGTTATATCTTTATCTGATTTACTTTGTGTTGGAAATTGATGAACATCTTTGGGAGTTAATGCATGTGGGAAATTTAAGACTTTTGGAAAATCTAAATTGGACTTTTATATTTTCTAGATTGTCATTAATGTTTTTAGAGAAATGGAAAGGTTCTTTTTTGGTTATATATATGTCAAATGGTATGTAATTTGTGTATGTATGAGGAAATTTGTAGAAGGTGAAATGAAATAAAACAAATTTGGGATACTTCTCCTTCTTATTTAATATTTCTTTATTTCACTTATGTCCATCCTGAAAAAGAAACTAATATTATCATTTGTGTTCTTCCTCCTACTCAAATCAAACAAGTGATGTTATTTTCTATTCAAAGTATTTGTTTTTTGGGTTATTTACTCTTTTTGGGTTGTTTAATATCATCAATTATAGGTTTGTCAGTTTTTTAATTTGTTCTATTTTATGTTCTAATGGTGTTCTAATTCGGGTTTTGGTTTTTTATTTCTAACAAATGATTTCAAAGCATCTCTAAACCCTACAAGTGGTATCATAGCCATGCTATTCTTGAGGGATCTATGTGTGTCAAAATCTTTGGTTTTTAGAAAATTTGGTTTTCAAGTGGAAACAAAAAGGTTTTGTTTTGGGTTCTATGGCTTTATCTCTATTAATTTCTATATTCCCTTGGTTTTATAATTGTCATTCAAATTAGTTTTTCATGTTCTTGTGTTATGTGACTTATTTCTAAGGTGGATAGATGGAATGTCCTTAAAATCAAATTTATATATTGGATGGACTTACATGTCCTTAAACTGATTTTTATGTTATATGGACATTGAAACACAGGGAAGGGAATGAAATATTTCACATATTCCAATTGATCATAGAGATACATATTTATATACAAGTGTTATACTCTAATTAGGAAACTATACTAATTAGGATTCTACACTAATTAGGGTAATTAACATATTTACAACCTATAACACTCCCCCTCAAGGTGAAACATAGATATTAATCATGTCTAACTTGTTACAAAGATAATCAACCCGAGCCCCATTTAAAACTTTAGTGAAAAATCTCAATTGTTCTCCTGTCTTCACGTATCCTATGGAAATCAAACCTTGTTGCAGTTTCTCACGAACGAAGTGACAGTCGATCTCAATATGCTTCATTCGATCATGAAAAATGAGATTAAATGCAATATGAAGAGCAGCTTGGTTGTCACATCACAACTTTGCCAGTACTATAGTCTTGAGACCTACCTCGGTTAAGAGTTGATATATTCACATAATTTCACATACAGATTGTGTCATGACCCAATATTTTGATTCTACACTCGAACAAGATACAACATTTTGTTTCATACTCTTCCATGAAACTAAATTTCCTCCAATAAAAACACAATAGCCTGATGTAGATCTTTCATCTACCTTTGAACATGCTCAATCTACATCTGAGAAACACTCAACATGAGTGTGTCCATAATTCAAATATAAAATACTACGTCCAGGAGCTCCTTTCAAGTAACATAAAATTTGTTTTAAGACTGTCCAGTGGTGAACTATTGGTGACGACATAAATTGACTCACAACACTAACAGAATATGCAATATCTGAACAAGTCACTGTAAGATAATTCAACTTTCCAACCAATCTTCTATACTTTTCAGGATCTTCAAATAGTTCACCATTCCTTGTAAGTTGCATAATAGGAATCATCGGAGTACTAGATGGATTTGCCCCTAATTTTTCTATTTCAAGCAACAAGTCAAGCACATATTTTCTCTAAGATAGGAAAATACATTTTTTACTCATAACTTCAACACCCAAGAAATACTTCAGCATCCCTAAGTCTTTAGTGTAAAACTGAGTATAAAGAAAAAACTTCAGAGATGGGATTCCCACACTATCGCTTCCAGTAATAACAATGTCATCAACATACAAAATAGCAAAATAACCCCAGCTTCAGATTGTCTATAAAAGACAAAGTGATCAAACTTACATTTCATATCCCAAACTGCTCAACTACCTAACTTAACTTATCAAACCAAGTTTGAGGACTCTATTTCAAACCATACACAAATTTGTGAAGATGACAAACTTTCTCATGCTCCTCCTAAGCAACAAACCCCAGAAGTTGCTCCATATAAACTTCCTCCTGGAGATCACCATGGAGAAATGCATTCTTGATGTCAAACTGATACAAAGGCCAATTATGAGTAGTTGCCATAGAAATAAACAACCTATCAAATTTTAGTTTAGCAACTAGAGAAAAAGTGTCAGAATAATCTACTCCATAGGTCTGAGCATAGCCTTTAGCAACAAAACGGACTTTTAAGTGAGCAACTAACCCATCAGGATTGACCTTAACTGAGAACATCTACTTGCATTCAATAGCCTATTTCCTTGAAAGTAAATCAACCAAAGTCCAAGTACCATTGTCATCTAAAGAATACATTTCCTCTAGCATTGCATTATGTCATCCAGGATGAGACAAGGCTTTATGAACAGTTTTAGGAATAGTGATAGAATCAAGAGATGCAACAAAGAAAAAAGAAAATGGTGTCAGGTGATAATAAGAAACAAAAGATGAAACAGGTAAGTACATTAGTGTTTACCTTTGCGTAAGATGATGGGAATATCATCACTTGATACAAGATCTGATAGCGAAGGAGCTAGTGCAGAACATGGATTAGGAGTATGTTGTCATCTAGAGTAGACCTAAAGAACCGGGGGCTTGACAAGAGCTGAGTCAAAAACTAGTTCAAAAGATGTGATAGTGTAGACTAACAAATCACCATCCTCTCTCTAAGGCTCTACAACAATTGATGAAAAAATGGTGTTTCTTCCAGGAAAGTAACATCAGCAGATACAAGGTACTTATTAAAATTAGGACAATAACACCTATACCCATTTTGCAAACGAGAATATCCAAGAAAAACACATTTCAATGACTTGTGATCTAATTTAGTGATATGTAATCGAACATCCTGAACAAAACAAGTACTACCAAATATCCTAGATTCAATAGGAAATAATGATTTAGTAGGAAAGATGATACTGTAAGGAGTCTCACCATGAAGAACAGAGTAAAGCATGCGATTAATAAAAAAGCATATTGTTAAAATTGCATCAGCCCAAAAAGTTTTAGGTACATTCATTTGGAATAAAAGGGCTCTTGATGTTTCAAAAAGATGTTTATTCTTTCGTTCTGGTGGTCTATTTTGGGATGGGGTATTAACACAAAACGTTTGGTGAAGGATGTCATTTTGAATCATATAAATCTAAAAAACGACTGATAAATACTCTTTGGCATTATCACTTTACAATATATGAACAGAAATACTAAATCAATTATCCTTATCCTTCCTGTGTGCATGAACATGAAAGCCTTTGGAGAAGTGATACCAGCAGTTGGCAATACTTTTGGATGTGATCCATCCCCAATCGAGACTGGAGAACCAAGTTTTCAAGATGCCTTCACGACATAAAGGTTCAAATCAAAAGCCACATTAAACCCTCTAGCAATGTCTGTATCTACTCCAGCAATCGCGGATGAAAAATTAGCCAAGATCTAACCCATTTGTCCAAATCCAAGGGTTACAACAGTTTCAATGCCATCTTAGTTCATCATCTCAACAACTTTGCCTCAATCCTCGCTAAACCTAAGCCCACCATGCAAAGCCATCTCTCACACCTCTCGGGGTACATATTGGTTAGCTCCCTCAAGAACTTTAATTGTTGGCACCATTGGTATTTTTAACCCTACCTTATGACCTGTTCTACACTTTGGAAAGAGCTATTTGTCATTGGCAACACTGATAAGCTTAATGTGAATTTGTTGTTTATTCTGATGCAACTTGTATTGCTGAATTATTCTTTGAGAGGTTGTGACACTACACGGTTTCCTGCTTCAATTGTTTTTGATAGAGATGTAATATTATGGGGCACGTTTGGAGGACTTTATAGATAAAATTTGGGACAATTGAAGTATTATGGTACCTGCCATCCGCAAACAGATGGCGAAATGTAAGTTGTGAACAACAGTTTGGGAAATCTTTTAAGATGTCTCATGGGAAAACACAAAACCTTGGGATTTAATCATACCTAAAGCTGAATTTGCCTATGACAATTTTGTCAGTCGAAGCACAGGTAAGACTCCTTTCAGGTATATGAGTTGAAAGCTCAACATGTGCTTGTTTAGTGACTTTGCCACAAGAAGTTAGAGTATGTGATGAAAGGGAAGTATTTTCTGATCCCGTTCTAAAGATTCATGAACAGGTCAAAGCTGCCCCAAAAGCCAGCAATGCAGCATAATCCTCACTGTCAATTATCATTGCTGTACATGAGTTTGAAGAGGTGATCAAGTTCTTGCGCATTGAAACGAGACTCCTTTCCTAAAGGAAATTACTACAAGCTAAAATCTAGAAGTTTGGACTTTGGACCATATAATAAGATGTTGAGGAAAATCAGTTCAAATGGCTACTTAATTGAGCTTCCACCTGAATTCCAAATTAGTCCAATCTGTAATGTTTCAGACTTGTAGCCTTTAATGGATTTGATGGTCTTCCATCTTCCATCAAAGTCCAAAAGAAAAGAAGGATGATATTATTGAAGCAATGATATCATCAAATCCATATTCAAATTACAAATAAACGAAAGCAGCAAATCAGACATATTCAATTTTTCATGACAAAGCAGCCCACATAGACGATTGTTGGTAAAAGTGGCTAGGTAAACCAGCAAAGGAAAGGGCATGGATTTCTGAAGAAGAGCTGAAATGAATTGATCTAGCCATATATGATGAATATGTCAGGGTTTACTTGTTGGAGCCAAGTCTTTTTCTCACCCGAGGAGAATGATATAAGAAGATCCAAGTCAAATTTAGATTCCAAGTTAAAATGAGATTTCAATGTTTTAACTTTTTAGTTTTCCAGTTTTCCTTTTGTTTAAAATTCGTAAGGTTGCTGATTATCTATTAATAGGACAAGTCAGTTTATGTAATAGAATTTTTTTTAATCAAAGAATTTTGATCCTAAGGGTTTCTTTACCCCTATTGTTTTCTATTATTCCAACCACAATTACCCTATTCTAGCCCTAATTGTTGAGACCTAATTGCCCTAAACTCTTTCACTGTGTCAAACATGATGGCTATTGTGTACTTAAGCAGAGAATATGCATATCCTAGAGGAGCAAATACTTGAAAAATTGCAAATAACATACTTCAAACAAAAAGAGTGTGACCATGGACAAATTGCAATATTCAAATTACCACAGAAAATCAAACAAGCATTATTTTAATAATGCAAAAAGATGATTAAATTTAACAATAAAATATTTACACACCATGTCTTTGGAAACTTCCCAAGGTGCACCAATGATGACTTCATCAACATAACGGCAAGCCAGTACACTAAGACTACGCTCATGTAGATGCATAATTGGGTAGTGCTTCCCTCTGTGTTCACTGCACATAAAAACTGATTATTCTATTCCATTTCTTTCACTCTATTTATGCAGGCAATAACATGCTACGTTTAAGAGTAGTAATGAAGCACATGTACTAGTAAAGCAAGCCGCAAGAGACATGGATATACCCCACAATCTGATCAGTATGAATACCAACCAGCAGAAAATCTCCAAGCTGCCTCGCGGACCTGAGAATCTGAGTAGAAAAATAGAGTTAGCACTGAATTTCAACTATACTTCCCAATGACTCAGAAAGAAGATAATTTAATAAATTTCTCAATATATGATTGATTTCTTATAAATAAAAGAAATAATAGCATCTGTAATTTCTGCATCAGGCATTCATTAAGGTGATCCTCCTAAATTTTTTTTTTCTTCAGGACTACTACCATACTACTCAATATAGAGCTTTCCTTTCTCACCATCCATTTCAGAAACTCCTCAAATTTGTTAGTCGATTCCCAGAAACCATTCTACAACATTTAGATTATGAAATAATCAATTCCAAACACATAATGCACTACAGAAAAGCCCATCTAAAGTTGCTTACTGAATATGATGCAATCAATCAGAACTATAATCAAGTTAACTGAGCAAAAGGCTGACATCTAAAAGAATGGGTAGATTACATGACTTGTGTAAGGTAGTAGCTTAACATCAAGAAGCAAAAAGACACTGCTCAATGATGAAACCGACAAGGCTTCAGTGAAATAGCATCTAGTGCTCTTAGAGAATACAATAACATAAAAATAAAATACAAAGAGAAGAATATATGTAGTAATATAGAAGCTGCAAAATTTAATTCTGTAATAGGGATACGAAATCATGCCTTATGTACCATACATTTAAATTACCAGAGCCATGGACCACAAAGAAAAACAAAATAGAATGCTGGCAGTAAATTCTAGTAGTTAGAATACCTCAACATGTCCAGCATGGAAGAGATCAAATGCTCCATCAATATACACAACACGAGCATTTGGTCCAGGTCCCTGAGTTTAGAAAACGTATTAGATGTTGTCTTGACAAATCAGAGATCCATATAGAACGATAAAATGGAAAAAGAAAAGAAAAAACAAATGTGTTTCCTTCCCTAACTTCAGAATTAACCAAAGAACATAATCTTCAGTAAACAATTTGACACCAGATCACACAGAATAAAAACTTTTACTGATTTGAACAAATTGAATTTGTTAATTGCACAAAGTAGCTGGCTAGTCTACAAATCCATTCGATGAAAATGAGGGGCTACTATAAAGTTCAGACCTCAGAGGCCCTGAATAATCAACTCTAAACTTTAAATGATTGAATTAAGGTTCTATAGGCTTGTAATAACATATATCTGTTGTGAACTGCAAAGGGCAATTACTAAGATATCCTCTTAATGCATTAGTGAAAATTTCATCTTATTAGTAATGGATGATTTTTTGAGGCTCGACATAAGGGGTTACACTCAGTTGCTATAATATGCTGCATTGTAAGTAACGAAAGAGTCTAATAAAGAAGAGGAAGTAACATCCACTGAGTAAACACTTGAGTATATCCAACATAGATCAAAATAAGAAACAACAGTACTGAAGATCAAGCATATGCAAGCTAAGGAAAAGAAGAAGACAGACAAAAGAGAGAGGATAAACACGAGCAAAAAAATAATAATAAAGGATTTAGAAGCACCAGACATTTCAAAGTAAGCGTCCTCAGAATGAGTAAAATGAAGAATAAGACAGTCTCATTCAATAATCTGTTTAGGTCCATCTAGTAGTTTTATAATGGACAAAATACAAATTTATCATGCTCTTAAAATACATCTTCAACACCTAATGAATTCCTTTTGCGGTTCTCTAAGTGAAATTAGAGAGAAAGAACAGAGAGAAAGAAGTGAAGTCTGAAAATATCAGTTTGATTATTACCTCAAGCTAGATGGGAATTTATACTAAATGAGTAATACAAAATATGAACTAATAATTTGACAACTAACGCTAATTTACACCCTAGAATCAAGTATTTACAGCCTAGAATCAAGTATAAAATCTCTTAAATCAAGCATAAATAATGTATACAATCTCAACACTCCCCTCAAGCTGGAGCGTATATATAATATGCTCCTAGCTTGTTGCAAATATATTCAATCCGAAGTCTTCTTATAACTTTAGTAAGAATCTCTGTCAACTGATCATTTGAATTTACAAAACTAGTAACAATGCAATCAGCGTCAATCTTCTGTTTAGCAAAATGACAATCTATCTCTATATGTTTTGTCCTTTCATGGTAGACCAGATTGAGGAAATATGAAGCGCTGCTTGATTATTACAAATCAATTTCATTGGACTAACATCTTCACACCTTAATTCTTGAAGTAGTTGTTTCAACCAAACAAATTCACAAGTAACTAAGGTCATGGCTCAATATTCTGCTTCTACACATGATCTTGCTACAACATCTTGCTTTTTACTTTTCCATGATATTAGATTTTTTTCCAATAAAGACACAATCGTCTATCTGAAGGAAAACTTGTCCAATCAGCATCAAAATACCCAACAATTTGTGCATGTCCTTTGTCTTCATATAATAAACCTTGTCTTGAAGCTCCTTTGATATATTTAAGGATGTGTATCACTAAATTCCAATGATTGTTACATGGGGCTTGAAGGAACTGACTAACCACACTTATTGCAAAGGAAATATTTGGGCGTGTGATAGTGAGATAATTGAGTTTTTCAACCAATCTTCAATATTGTCCAAAGTCTTTTAATGATTGTCCATATCCTGAAACAAGTTTAACATTTAAATCCATAAGAGTTTCCACAGGTTTGCAATCCAAAATCACTGTCTCTTCCAAAATATCTAAAGCATATTTCCTCTGTGAATAGCAATATCTATATTTGACTGTCACCTTAATGCCCAAAAAATATTTGTTATGGCAATATCATCAACATATACCACTAGGTAAATACACTTGTCATGATTTGTATGACGATAAAACAATGAGTGATTTGTTTCACTCTTATACATCCCAAAGTCTTGAACAATTGTACTAAACCGTCCAAACCATGCCCTTAGAGACTATTTCAAACCATAAAGAGATTTCCGCAGTCGACAAACTAACCTAAACTCCCCCTTAGAAACAAAAACTTGTGGTTGCTCCGTATACACTTCTTCTGTCAATTCCTCATGCAAGAAGGCATTTTTAATGTCCAATTGATGAATACTCCAAAGGTGCATGGCAACAAGAGAAATAAGGGGCCAAACAGAGGCAATCTTTGCAATAGGAGAGAAGGTATCCCCATAATCGAGGCTAGAAATCTAAGTGTACCATTTGGCAACCAAACGAGCTTTCAAGCGGTCTATCTTACCATCAAGACCAACTTTCAATGTTTAAACCCAGTGACAACCAACTACTGATTTTCTAGATGGTAATGAAACTAGATTTTAAGTATTATTAGCATGAAGAGCATTCATTTCCTCAATCATGGCTTGTTGCCAATCTGGTTGAGCATGTGCTTCACTAACAGTTTTTTGAAATACGCACAGTGGATAAATTGAATACAAAAATATTGTATGAAGGTGACAAATGATGGTAATTCAAAAAATTGTAAATGGGATGAGTATTACAAGAATAATGAAAACCTTTTCTAATAGCAATAAGTGGAGTGGGTTCTTTTGCTTGAGGCATGACCGTTGTTGGAAAAGCTAGTGGCATAGGAGATGAGCCACTTGGAGTACCTATCTGACCTGTACCTGTAAAAGGAACATCAAGAGTATGTGTAGAAGGTTGTCTATAGTATAATTGTAATGGTTTAAGGGATAGTGTGATAGGAATGAGAATAATATGAACCGAAAGAGCTTCTATTATACCCTTTTAGTCTGTAGTCTAGGGTGAAAAGCAAGGGGATGAATCAAAAAATGTTACATCTGCTGAAATAAAATATCTATTAAATGCTGGATTATAACACTTGTAACCTTTATGAAGGAAAAAATATCCTAAAAAGACACTTAATGGATTTGGGTTGGATCTTATCCCTACCAAGTGTATGACTATGAAAGAAGCAAGTACAACTGAACACACAAGTAGAGAGAGGATAAGATGGTTCACTTAGGAACAAAATAGAATGAGTACTCTGGTTTTGCAAAACTGAGGAAGACATTCGGTTGATTAGATAGCATGCAGTTAAGACAGCATTCCCCCAAAACCGAAGTGGAACATTATGATGGATAAGCATGGTTCGGGTTGTTTCAATGATATGACGATTCTTTCTTTCAGTAACTCCAACAAAAGTGCAATATCCAGAAGTAAACCTCTTATTCGTTGCACTTCAACTTCCAAATGCCCCTTATCTTCAAATAAAATACCTTTTCTTGGAGTCCCCTTTAAGTTCCTAAGGATTTTGTCGACAACATCAAAGTGAACTTATCCAGGAGCATGCATGAATTGACTAATCATACTCACAACAAATGCTATATTTGGGTGTGTATGGAAGAGGTAGATTAACCTCCATACTAGTTGTTGAAATCTGTCTCTATCATTAACTTCTTCAACTTTAGCCTGCTGTAATTTTTAATTGGATTTAATAGGAGTTTCAACTGCTTTGCAACCTAGTAAACTCATCTCTTTTAACAAATTCAATACATACTTCCTTTGGAAAACAAATATTTTTTTCCTTGATCTTGCAAATTTCATACCAAGGAAATATTTTAAGGTTCTCAAATCTTTAATGCCAAAATTACAAGCCAACAGTATCTTCAATCTCTTAATTTCCAAGTTGTTATAACCAATTAAAATAGTGTCATCCACATAAACAATTAGGACAACAATTTTTCCTTCACTAGAATATTTAAAAGACATTGTATGATCTGTTTGACTTTACATATAGCCATGACGCTTTTGTTCGCTCCCTTTTTCTTCAAATCCAAGCGACTGGTCTATAAAGACCTCTTCCTCCAAATCTCCATTTAGAAAAGCATTTTTAAAATCTAGTTGGTGAAGAGGTCAGTTGAATTTAACTGTAAGAGAGAGTAAAACTCGGATTGAGTTTATTTTTGCTACAGGTGCAAAAGTTTCATGGTAGTTTAACCCAAAGATTTGTGTGAATCCTTTTGCAACCAAACGTGTCTTATATCTCTCAATACTTCCATCAACCTTACATTTTATTGTAAACACTCACTTACATCCCACAGTCTTTTTACCCTCAAGTAATTCAACAATTTCCCAAGTTTCAATTTTTTTTAGTGTAGTCATCTCTTCCAAAGCTGTTGTCTTCCAATCTGAGTGACTAAATGCCTCCTAAACATTCCTTGGCACAAATTGATTAGTGATTCTAGAAATAAAGGCCTAATGGTTTTTAGATAAATTATGATAGGATAGGAAATTGGTAATGGGATGTTTAGTACAAGTTCTGACTCCTTTCCTAAGAGCAATGGGATGTTTAGTAAAACTTTTGATTCCTTTCCTAAAAGCAATGGGAATATCAAGATCATTAATAGCAATAGGAACAAAATTTGATATACCTGAATTTTGTAGATTTAGAGTCAATGATTGGCTTTCCAAGATAACTGGATTTTCTCTTGTAGTTTGATGAAAATTTCTTCTAGTGTAAACACGTAGTTCAGAATTTCTATTATTTTGGAGTATTTCTTCTCCTAGTTGTGATTCCCTAACCTTTGACATGAGTAAACTAGTTTCACCTAGATTTTCTTTATCAAACAATTATGTCCTATTAATGGAAGGAGTATTATCATAAGAAAAAAATTGTTGAAACATGTGTAAAAACATGTCAAAACTGATCTTCATTGTGTTTCTCCTCCTGAATAGAAGTTTTGCTAAAAAATGGAACTTTTTCAAGAAAAATTACATCCATGGTTATATGGAATTTCCTGGTGGTTGGATTAAAACATTTGTACCCCTTTTATTTGAAGCATAACCCACAAAAACACATTTATTAGCTTTAGAGTTTAAATTATTTTAAAAGTGGTTGGATATATGAACATATATTGTACAACCAAAAACTTTATGGAGTAAATATGTGGTCAGCCTATTTATAGAAAATATGTTCCTTAATATTTGTAAAGGTGTATCCTATTTCAACACCCGATTAGGCATTCCATTAATTAAATAACAAGCAATTAAAACCACCTCACCCTGTAAATATTTAGGCATGAACATAGAAAACATGAGCAACCTAGCCACTTCTAACAAATGTCGGTTTTTGTGCTTAGCTACACTATTTTATTGGGGAGTATCCCTACAAGTAATTGGTGTTGGATTCCTCTTTTTTTCAAAAAATTTTCCAAACAATCATTGAAATATTCAGTACCATTTTCAGTTCTTAAAATACTAAATTTAATGTTGAATTGAGTCTCAATGAAAGCATAAAAATATTTGAAAATTTGTGCAACATCAATTTTTTTTTTTCATTAAATAAATCCAACAAAATCTTGTATGATCATCAATAGATGTCACAAACTATTATTTTTTATTCAAGGTATGAATTTTAGAAGGTTCTCATGCATCACTATGGATCAAGTAAAAAAGATTTGAAGAAAAATAATTTTCTAGTTTGTAAGACAAATGATGACTTTTAGACAAAACACAAGATTCACAATGCAACAAATTGCAATCAACTCCTTTAAACAAGTTAGGGAATAAATGTTTCAAATAAAGAAAACGAGGATATCCAAGTCTATGCTGCCAAATCATTATTTTATCATAAAAAGAAAAAGAACTAACATTACCAACAAAGCCCTAAACTTGTTTATTCTGAAAGACCTTTTCATCAAAATAGTAGAGATCATCTAACATCCTAGCACATCCAATCATTTTCCCCGTAATCAGGTCTTGAAACTCACAATGAGAATCAAAAAAGATGACACAACAATTAGAATCTTTAGAAAGTTTGTTCACAAATAACAAATTACAAGCAAGTTTAGAAACATGTAGAACTTATTAAAGTTTAATACTTTCAGAAATAGGAATTGAGTCTTTCCCTACAATAAAAGAAAAACTGTCATTTGTAATTCTGATTTTCTGATTGTAAGGACAAGTGACATAAGTTTGAAACAAATTTGAAAGATTTGTCATATGATCAGATGCACCAAAATTAATTATCCAAGGAGTAGAAGAAAAAATAGAAGTAACAGAAAAAACACTACCTATTTGTGCCAAAAAACTAACAGGAGCAATAGTTGACAGATTGGATTTCAACAATTGTAGAAGTTGTTCCACTTGTTCTCTACTAAAAAAAAGGCATTTTAGCAGTATTAGCCACAACAGTATTCTGATTTGACTATCCTCCAAATTTTTTGTTCCTTTTTTCCTTAGGTTTCCAATTTGTTGGTTTTCCATAGATCTACCAAGAGTATTTGACGCTGGAAAAGAAGATCGGAAATAGTTTTGCTCTCAAACCTGTCAGAGCATGAGAAGTGCAGCAGGAACAATTGTGGCGGGTGAGGGTCATGCGCTTGCTTTTCGGTGACTAGATTGTGGGGACCAACTCAACTTCAGGTGGCGTTCCTCCTAGTGCTGGAGGCGAGAACAGAAAACCACTCTAAGATGCTAGTCAAGGTGAAGCAACCCTGTTCTAGGGTTTTCTCAAACAAAAACAACCTAGGTTTTTATGAACCAGACTTTGATACCATGTGAAATTAGAAAGAGGAGATATAAAGAGAGAGAAGTGAAATCTGAAAATATCAACTTGATTATTCCCTCAAGTTAGATGATAATTTATATTGAGTAATACAAAATAAAAAATAATAATCAAACAACCAATGCTAATTTACACCCTAGAATCAAGTATTTTAAGCCTGGAACTAGGGTTGTAAATAAACCAAGCTGCTCATAAGCTATTTGAGTCTCAGTTCAAAAAAAAAGCTAGTTCGAAATTATTTATATTTTGTTAACAAGTAGAGTTCGAACTCAAAAACCTTATCGAGTTCGAACTTAATACTGTTTGATTCGTTAGCTCGCGAATATGTTGGTTTATGAGCTCGCGAACGTGTTAGTTTATGAGCTCGCGAACATGTTCATTTATGAGCTCGTGAACATGTTCATTTATGAGCTCGTGAACATGTTCGTTTAAGACTCGTTTATATTATTTTTTGTTATCGAGCTCAAACTCAAACTCGAGTGTTTGTTATTATTAGTTAACGAGTTAAACTTGTTAAGCATGATAAACGAGCCTTTTACGAACCAAGCTCGAGCCATTCACAAGCTTAACAATTTTAAAACGAGCTAAGCTCGAGGTCAAGTATAAAAGTTTAAATCGAGCTCGAGCATGTGATAAACTTGAACAAGTCGAGCTTGAGCTCACTAATATTCGGCTTGTTTACAACCCTACCTAGAATCAAGTATACAATCTCTGAAATCAAGCCTAAATTATATATGCATTCTCAACACTCAACAAGTCCCAAAAGATACATCCAAAAGTAGCTCACTTAGTACGCACTCACATAAAGGTAGTCCATGAATGCATGTGGTCTTTGTTAACCAAATGCAAACACCACTACTCCATTCCCCCACGCCCACCCCCCATGAGAGAGAGAGAGAACAAAAGAAAAGAAAACCAAGCCAATTATGCTATGAGCACAATTTTCGAGAGACAGTTTGCTACAATTCAGTTTGTTAATCATATCACAAAAGGTATGAACTTGTTGAAAATGAGATAACATGTCTTGAAAATGCCAATTTTCAGTGTTCAACATCCAAATGCTTAACAAACTTCAAGTGAAAAAGAAAAAAAAAGTCAAAAATTATGTTGTGAGCACAATTTTCGAGGCACAATTTTGTATCATAAAGTTTTTTAATCACATAACATCATTTAAGAACTTGTTAGAATTGAGAAAACGTGTCTTGAAAATGCTAATTTTCACTATCAATTTCATACATCCAAATGCTTGACAAACATCAAGTAATTATAGTAGAAATACCTTGCCATTTGAAAATTGTATGATTCGCCTAGATGTTGGTAGGAATTGAGATATATGAGTATTGTTAGACTGATGTCCTTCACATGCATCTCCAAGTTGAGACAATTTATCATTGTGATCTTCAGAAACCTTGGCATCATTCATAGCAAGTATCCTTCCTACACTCAAATAATCATGCGCTTACTTACAAAAGAAAAAAAAATCTCAATTCTCACCCAACCAAACTACTAGAAAAACACTTGTCAAAGCAATATAAATTGAAAAAATAAATGAGAGAAGAAATATTATGATATAATCCTTTTTTGAATTAAGAAATCCAAAAATTGAAAACACAAGGGAAAAAAGCATAAATAGCATTAAAATTAACAAAAAAAAACAAAATGATTATAAAACTTTCCTGTAAAATCATAATGACTTGGTACGAGTCTCAAAAATTGGACTGCTAACCAAAACTAGAGTAATCTAAAATCAAACCCATTACAACTAAAGCAACATTAGAAACAACTAAAGCCAACAAGGAACTAACTCTAGCCTACATGATCAGAGGGTTAATTACACCCATCATCCTTGAACATATCACCAAGTTACTTAATTATCCCTTAATTTCAATTTATCATTTTAAAATCATTCAACTTTACATTGTGTAACATAAAAGTCCTCTTTACCAACTATTGAAGGTTTACCGGTTTTTGTTGATGAATGAACATGCCATGAGGAATAAAAAAAAATTCTCTCCCATTCCATAAACTGGAAAAAAATCTCAGGGAAAAAAACTTCATCCCAATCTCCCAAACCAGATTCTCATATTCTCCAAAATTTTCCATAACCCAGTAACAAATCCTTCATTTTCGGCAATGGCCCAACTCCAGCAACAACTTCTTTCACCACATAACCAAGTCCTCAACTTAAAATAGTGTGATTCAATGATTCCCCTTTATTTGAACCCACTAAAGCAAAAAAACAAAGACAGAACCACAACATTCATTTTATACATTAATCAAGTTTTAACCCACTTTTCAATTTTTTGAATTTTTTGTTCAAAAAAAATTTATTTTAAATTCTTTTTTAATATTGTTTTCTTATGCTTTTTTTTAACCTCCTACCATTAATCATTTCTTTTTTTCTTTTCTAATATTGAAATCGTAAAATTTTAATGGTCCCTTTGAGAGGCTGATATTTTGTTATTTCTAAATGTATGTGTTTTTTTTCCTATCAATTTGGAAATCCTTCCAGTTGAGGAAGTGAAGAAAAAATTATATTTCTTTTTCTTTTATTTTCTTCTATTTTCTGTTGTTCAGCATCTTTGTCTATCAGATATAGGAATATCTAGTCATGAATATATATAAACTCTACTGTTAAGAATCCCTCTTTTGTTTTTGGCAATACACGGATGTTAAAGTGATGCTGGCAGAAGATGAGATGGCTGATGCTGTCAAGCCATTGCCAAAGATGGAGTTAGGACTGGGTTAGTGTGAGATTTTGGGAAGATGAAGATGATTTTTTTTTTTCTTTCATTTCTTTACAGGAGAGAGAAAAAGTTTTATTTTCCATGTGGCATGTCCATTCAGCACCAATAACTGGTAAACCTTTAATAGTGAGTAAAGAGGACTTTTTTTTTTACACAATGTAAATTTTAATGATTTTAAAACGAAAAATTAAAATTTAAGGACAATTATGTGACTTAGTAATAAATTCAGGGACAATGGGCGAAATTAACCCCCTGATCAGACCTTAGTGCCACCTCTACTGGCATATTAGCAAATTAGAAATGCCTAAAAAAAATTCATCCGGCTCAAGCAAAGCAACCCAGAGTATGTCATGAACCCAATTAAAATGACAATGGCCACTAAATTATAAAGCAGAAACAGAGTAGTTTATATATCACGCATTCCTAAAAATGGCATGTCCTTAAACAAAACTGAATTTGAGTTTATTTAATTGACAACTTCAAAAAGAATCATATCAAGCATTTCTACACATGGCATGCCCTTATACACAATTGAATTTGAGTTCATTTAATTGGCAAATTCAAAAAGAATCATTATGTCATGTCAAACAACAAAAAAGCCTTTGATAATAAACCAATCATATAACAATGTCTAAGATTGCTTAGGATAAAAATAGTACCTACAATATCTGTGCTGGAGACCCCTTCAGTGCGTTTAATCTGCTTGTAATGTCCAGCTCTCTTGGCCAAGGCATAAGCATCAGTTCCATCAGAAAGCAGGCAAGGATCATCACCATGTATGATATAATCAACCTTATGCTCATCGAAGAGAGTCTTCATGAATTGCTCCGTAATGGCGTAAGGAGCATTAGCTATGACTTCATCCACCCACTTCAATCCACTAACAAGAGCCAGCCTGAAAGAACTTAAGTTAGACCAAAGCCATTTCAACTATTATACAACATAACTGAATAAATTATGGAAAGTCTGAGTAATTAACCATAAAGTTAAATTCACCAACACACAACCGCAGAAATTACCTCATACTAACTGTTGACAGTTTACAAAATAATATCATCTAAGTAATGCAACCCAACAGGTTTGGGTCCATCCCAAACTAGTTAGGAATGGCTAAACGGATTCGTTTCCTACGTCCACTAGTTCAGGCCACATCTTTAGAAACATATAGAGTTTAAGTCATTTCTCACAAATTTGCCCAATGAGCACAAGCTATAGCAATCTAACCAAACTTGCATTTCCAAACACAGCAATCAATATGAACTTCTGATTTTACACAACACAAAGATATGGGACAAACCCACCATTTAATCCATCCATCATCATATGCAATGTAGCCTAAAGATTAAACTGAACATAATTTAATGTAGATCCAGGCAGTGCTTTTGTAAGAATATATACCGCTGATTTATACCATTATGAGAATGTGATTCTGAAAAAGATAAAGATAGATCCCAGAATACATTAGGGAGAAATGATGAAATCCATGGAAAACCAATAGATAAGAATCTTCGTCTACAAAATTAAGCATACAAGACCACAGAAATGGCACAAATAACCTCCAACAACAGGACACAGAGCAAGAAGTAAGAAGGGCAGTAGCTTCAGTTCTCAAGTTGCAAAACAAATGCTTGTTGGAACTTAAGACACGTGAATTACCTATTAGCTATTATCAATTTTTCAAAACTAATCCTAAACAGCAGTAGGATGGAAAATAAGAGAGATGCTTTTCATAAATATAAACATAGCTGGAAGATACCTCTCTTCCATGGGCAAAACAGGGGGACCCTTGTTGGCAATGATCTCCTCGTCACTGACAACTCCTACCACTAATTCATCACCCAAAGCCTTAGCTTGCCTTAAGGCATTGGCATGCCCATAATGCATGAGATCAAAGCAACCATCCATATAAACACGAATCCGCTTCTTCTTCTCACATCTGTTCTTATATAAGCTACCAAGATCGCAACACATATAGGGGAAAGAAGAAAACCCAATTCCACTAAAATAGCTGGTGGACAATCCCAGCAAGGCAGCCGTTAGCATTAGACCCCCAAAGACGTGCGGATAGTGATACACTCCATCCCATATCCAGCAGCTGTTTGTTTCATACTCCATTCTATCCCACTCTCCTCTTCAAAGCAGAAGAGTGTGGACACACAAATCTGCAAAATCCCAGAAAATTCTGAAATTACCACCAACAGTAACCTCATGCAAACACAATTCGGAGCAGCTCAAATATAATTATTAGGAAATTAATTTTTTATGAAATCACTGCTCAAACACAAAATTCATGCAATCAATTGTGAGAATATGAATAAATCTCACAATTATTATCACCAATGAAGACTTCTTTCGAATTCCAAATGCAAATTTTTCCCCAATGAAAATTATACCAATCTGAATCAAACTCAAAAGGGTGAAAGAGAAATTCAGAAATAATGAAAAGCAAATTCAGAATCTGAATTTATGATTAGTACAGAGTAAACACCATTCCACCAATCTGAATATAACTCTAAAGGCTAATGTAAGAGGGGGAAAAAAAAACAAAACGCAAAGGCAGAGATAAATAGCTATGAATTGAATAGAAGAGAAAAAAGAAAAATTAAGAAATTAAGCAGTGGATCGAATCTTCACCTTTCTGTTCAGAAATTAGAAGTCTACGTCCTTTTCTGTGTTTCAAAAATATAAGAAAAAGAAAAAAGGGAAAAATATATATAACATTTATGGGTATGGCAATGGCCTATGGGTCATGGGTGTGCGTGAGGACCAAACAAAAACAGACCCATATTATACGGGTCTTTATTTTTAAAACTTTTTTTTTCAATTCCTTAATTTTATAATTTGACTTGATTGTTAAGGACAAGCCACCTATTTAAGTTGATATTTTCGACATTAATAATTTAATACTATAAAAAAAATAACATCCATATATTTTTTTATTAATATTTTTTAAATAAATTATATTTTTTTCCCATCTATCTGTGACACCCTCGATATTATCAATTTATGAGAAACAAACAGAAAATATTTCCACTGCTAAGTGATTGTATAAATAATTCTAACCAAAGCTACATGGCAAATGATTTTTATTATTTATCAATTTTTTCATTATGAATGAGAAACTGAAGTAGAAAATTGTTATAATCAGATCATATGTACTCAACATAAAATATTTTGTTTTTATATTTTGAATAAAACTCTATTAATCATATTGATATACATTGGCATTCAATTGATATAAGGTGTATTTTTTAAGTTAATCCACATATAATCAAATTTATGTAGTTTTAGAAAAAAAAAAACTAAAACTATGAGTTTTAATTCTTTTAACTTGATTAATTTATATAATTATTTTGCTAATTGAACTTCTAATAATTTAATATAGATTAATTTATTCAATTTTATCATTTAACTGTTTTATAATGTTATAAAGGAATAAAGTATATGGACTCATAGATATAGTTATACAAATCGGTAAAAATTTACAGATTAAAATATAAAATATATTTTATTTTTATGACTTTAAGATTTAATTAAAAATTTAGGTTATGGGTCAGATTGGGTTTTGGGTATTATGGGTTGTGGCAAGTTCATTCCTAAATTCCTTTTTAGATTCCAACAAATTAGATCAAAAATTGCTAGGTCTACATAAAAATAATGTCTTTTCTTTCTCAAAAATATCAAATTTATAAACCACAATGTAAAAGAATAATAGAACACATCATGAACAAGTGACACCCCAACACCACTTAGATTTAGAAATGTCTAAACTTAAACTCGGATACCAAAATATACCACCATCAAATATAATTAATATTAAACCAAATATATAATTAAATGTTACGAAACCTTTCTTTTTGAAATCCTATTAAAATAAAATTTTTATTTTAAAACACTTTATTTGTATCATAACCATGATCACTATTTTAAAACTCATATAAAAAATAGTAAAAAAGGAAACCAAATAACTTACTCATTACATTAAAATATTGTATAGGTTTCGCATAGCTTTTGATTTACAAATATTACCCCAAAAGGAAAAATACAAAACCACTGTAATACAGGAACTTAAAACCAAAACTTCCTGGTACATCAATGTCTAAATGTGCTTTGTCCTATGACTATTCCATCGGGCTTTCAGTCTTTATTAGCAACCATCTAACCGGCTACAATATGTGTGGAAAATACTCACATGTTAAACAACTCGTGTCTGCATACTTTAGCAAGGATCTAAAATAATTACAACAATCATATGTATATACCATCATATCATATTTAAACATATTTTAGCAATGATCTAAAATATGCACAACCAACCATGTGTATATTGGTTTGTGACACCCTTATAACATTTATTCTATGTGTATGTTATGTGGGTAAATACGATTATAGCCGATATATGCTAAAAAAATTTATCTTAATTTAAAGACATTAATATTGTCACCATTTAATTAATATTTTTTTAATTATTATTTTTCCAAAAATTTCGGCAGCATAACAGTTATAACCTAACTAACCCACATGCAAAACAAATAATCCACTGTCCATTTTTGGGCACAACAATCCACACATAATGCAATATATTTATTTAATTATTTATTTTTACTACACAATTTAATATATATCTTCCACTTATTTTTCATTTTTCAATTTTATTATTTTCGTCACATTTATCATATTTATCATTATTATTATTATACCATTTTTTATCATTTATCTTATATTTCTCACTTTTATTATTTTTCTCATATTTTTCACTTATTTCATGTTTATCATATTTTTCATTTTAATCATTTTCTCATTTTTTTCACTTATTTCATTTGTACTCTTTTTATTCACATTTGCTCCTAGTTTCAATCCGATAGAAAATTTTCGAACTGGATACATGGGATGTGGACCCTAAGAGTCCACTACACTGAAGAGTAATCCCGAAATATCACCCGAGCACTACACTGTACACTGAATCACTGAGTTACAATTACTGAAGTAGACCATCATGGGTCTACATAAGCAAGTCGCCATGACCCGCACCACAGTAATAGTGTCCTTATGGCTAGCCAATTATATTCTGGGCTAGATTTAACTATCAGAAAAATAACCAAAGACATTATTTTATTTCTTCAATTAAATTTCTATTAAAATTATAAATTTCATTACTTTTACATTATTAATCACTTAATAATTTATTCTTTCATAACAATTTTATTACTACCAAAATTCACATTTTTCATTCTAATATATCAATATTTAATTTAAAAATTTACAATAAATTTCTACACACTTAAAATCATATTTTCTTGCATTTCATGACTAAATTTTTATTTAATTAGCAAAGAAAATATTAATTTGTTCTCTTTCATTTTTCGGCATATATATAATTTTCATCATTAAAATTTTTTCTTCACTTTCTAATTATTCATTTCACTAATTAATACATTGATTATTCTATATATATATATATATATATATATATCATAATATTACACTAAAATATATTTATTCCTTAATATTCATTTTTCACATATTAAGGTCATATTTTACAATTTCCACTAATTAATTTTTTAATTGAAATTAATCATTCTAATTCACTTTTCATAATCCATTAATCATGTTTTTAGCATTTATTAGCAATTACATGGAAAACACATAATTTTTTAAATTTCCATAATCCTAAATCACACTTAATTAATGTTAATAATTAGATTATGGAATCACTAATCTTAATTGTTTGTTTAGGCTTTCCTAAGCTTCATTTTCCTTTGCCTTTTCATTGGAAGAACCTTATCCTTCTCTTGAACCTAGCATGGACAAAAAATTTTCTTCATTAATCCACCATTATTTTACTTCCTTAGCTCAAATAAATTTTATATTTATTATCTACATATCTTAAACTACCTATTTGAACCATTAAACTAATTTAAACCCATAAATTTCACTTACCTCAAATTAATATCCTAAACTTTATCCTTTGATTTTCTTCCACTTAGCCTTCCAAATGAAAATTAAAAACTTTTATTAGTTATTAGAGAGACTGTAATTATTTTTTAGTGGTTGATTTTGGTGTAAAAAGTGAAGAAAATGGAAGAAAATCGGAAGGAAAATGGGAAGGGGAGACTTCGGTCATGAGGGAGGATTTGGGGAAGAGGATTAAGCATAATTCTCTCTAGAGAATTCTGATATTTAGGCAAATTTATAGTGGATTAAGTTGGTTGGGCTTGGGTCAAACAAAACCCAACCCATTTAGGCCCAATTATGCACTATAAATTAATTTTCTCACTTTCCAAGCTCAATTTCACCCAAATTTGATTCCATAATTCATAAAATATTTTTATATGTCTACACAAAAATTTCAACTCAATTGGAGTTCATTTTCTGTCCAACTCACTTAAATTGGACTGATACTTTAATTTTTGGTGTTACCGTAAAATTTTTTTTTCACTGTCAAATAATCCTAAATATTATTTAGAGTCTATCCATATCTTAAAATAAATTTTTAGATATTTTTTGCTATTTTTCATAGTCCGATCAAAGTATAATCAACCAACTATTTAATTAAATCGAGTCCATTTTTTCTTAATTTTGACTTTTGAGGGCTTATTTGACTTCATTTTCACTCCAAATTTTACCCTCAGACTAATCATAACCTATATTTTCCGATAATCAAATAAAATATTTTCATCCACAGGTATATTTTTGACTCCCGGTATGCTGATCAATCTCGGAAACTATAGTTTATGACTAACCCGGTATTTGGGTCATTACAGTGTACTCCCGAGTTCTCTCAAGGAACTTATTGGTAAGCTTACTCCTAAGGTCGATCTCTCAAGAAACTTGTTGGCTTAAACTCTTAATTAACCTTAAATTAATAATGAACAGTAAAATAAAATCCTTAACACTCTAACCAATTTAATGAATTGATTAAACTAAGAAAAGTGAACTAATAGTAGCTAAAATTGCAATAGAAATTAATAAACGTATCCAATAAGAAAAGAACATGAACTTAGATCACAACCTCAACTTGCATTCCCATTAACCAATTAGAACTAATTGAACTTAGATTTTATGACTTTTGCCTTTAAGCACCAATTAATCAAGATAATGACTTAACTAGTGTTCAACCCAAATTTTAGGTTAAATTACAAATGGTTTATCTAATAACATAGCCCTAAGATTTCTATTTAAAGTTCAATAATTAGTGATCAAACAACTATAAAGTTAAAAACTTATTAAACACAATAGAAACTGAAGAAAATCATTCATTCATTAAAAAGATAAATAAGGTTCATACAAACTGAGATTCATCACTAAGTATCTATAAAAGAGTTTAGCCTAACATCATAATAACAATGGTCATGTTTATTTTAATGATAAAGTTAAACATAAGAGAAAATAGAGATGAAGGAACAAAACTCCTTGAAATTCAAATGAAGTATGTTGCTAAAAAGAGCTTTTATGCAGTATGTATGTGTTAAACCCTCTCAAAACATAAAACAAACTTGAATTTATTATCTAAAAAGTCATACTTAAAATCTAACTCTAAAGATATAATACTTCATAATTAAAAGATAATTTCTCACAAAGTTGATCTTCAAATTAGCATTTATCTCCAATTGATCAGAATAAGAGTTTGAACACGACTGGACTCTGTGCAAAAAGGATTGTCATGCTTGCACCATCACCTCACGCATGTGAAAACTTGTATTCAATATAATACTCATCATGCCATCATTAAATCTTCAAATATGTGACATGAAATCGTGATATGGTAGTGATGCACTTGTATTGAATCCGGCATTTGCGAAAGAATGATGGGCTTCAAGATTTTCATGCCTGCGTCAAAGTTTCGTGCAAGCATTGCATGAAAAGAATTATATAACATGTGAATAATGGGAAAGAATTCCTTACGGGCATAACAAAGTGTCACACACGTGACACAAGCTAGCTCCCTCGCACCTGTGACATGGTGTCACGCACGTGACACCCTCCTTTACATTTGCATCTTTTCTTCAACTCCTGCAAATATAAAATTAAAACCACTAAGTAACTAAAACAAGCTAAAAACTATAATTAAGTACTAAAAATATGAATAAAACTATATTAAACAAGAACAAGTCATTGTTTGTAGATGAATAGTGATTGCGATAAAGGATAAGTGATTTCTTCCTTGATTCTTGATTTTGATTAAACAAAAGTGCAGAAAACTTGTGTAAATGATGAAAAATGATTAAAAAATGAAGGAAATATGTGGAAAAATGAGGAAAAATGGCCGAAATAGGTGAGAGAGAGACTGCTGGCAGAGAAGAGAGAGAGAAAATGAAGAAGAAGATGAAGATTTTAGGTTTAAATTCAAACTTCACGATTGTGAATATGTTTTCACGGGAGTGAAATATTAGTTCACGAGTTACCAAGCCGTGAACCAAAGCTTGAACTATTCTATCTCCTCAGCTTCGACATTCACGACCTTGAGTTTTTATTCACGGACATGAAATCCCTTTGTCATGATTACCAAGCCGTGACACAAGACATGAATCAAAACACGTTTATTTTGGCTTAAGTCTTCACAGTCGTGACTCCTTAGTCATAGGCATGAAACCCTCTTTCAAAATGATTTAAAATAAAATGTTTGGTAAAAAATACATCTTCCTAATAAATTTTAAAACCTTTTTTCATAACATTCAAATATATTTCATAAAATTAGTGACATAAATTAAGATGTTCTTCACATAGAGATTTTGTAAAAATATCAGTCATTTGGTTTGCAGTGTCATTCAATTCCAGCACAACATCATATTTATGCACATGATTATGTAAGAAATGATGTGTTATATTTATATGCTTACTTCTAGTGTAACACCCTCTTACTCCGGCAGCATATGTCTAGATAAGAGAATGTTATGCCGATTTTTTCAAATCTATATTTTTTTAAAAGTTGGAAAGTATGTTTTTTTCATATAAAAAGAATCATAATAAAAGAATAATCTACATTTTATTTACATAAGGTAGTCTTTACAAAACATCAAGTTAATTTACAAATTACAAAAGATAATTTCATATATTCAAAATACAAAATACACAATACAAAAGTACGTGACCCATAGTGCTCAAGTTCGGTTGTTTTACTTGACTAGTTCACCCCTAGCTTTAACTATGGTCCGACTTTTGGTTCTTACTATTCCTGCACAAGATTGAAACTCTCATGCTAAGCATAAAGCTTAATGGTGCATATAATTAAGTCAATACACTATTTTCTTGTATACAAATAACATTTATATGCACACATAATTCCTTTTTATTTCATGTTTATCTTGCTTATGCCCATAACACTCATTCACACAAATAATAATTTCCTTGTTCTCATATTTATTTTATTTTTGCCAGTAACACCTAGGAATTACTAATTAAGATAACGGGATTCTCCATCCAGGCATTTAAGAATGCCACCCGGACATTATGGTATGCACATACAAGTGTCATCACTAGCATTTATATATATAAGTGTCATCACTGATATTTAATAATAGTGTCATCACCGGCATTTAATATAAATGTCATCACCGGCATTTAATATATTCCCCTGATTGGCATGCCAAACTATTCAAAATTCTAATTCTAAGTTAGGTAATCAATGGCTTAATTTATGTTACCATCAAGTTTTCATTTCTTTTCTTTATCAATCTAATTCTTCTTTATTCATACCATTCATTATATACTATCTCTTTTTAACCATTTCACAATTCTTTTCATATAACACTATACATAGCATATCACATTATTTCTATTCACTATTTTCATATACCTTCCAAATAAACACATTATGAAAAACAGGGTATTCGCAGTCTTGACTACTTATTCACACTCATGAACCATGCCAAACACACTACCTCACAGTTGTAGTCTACTAGTTCATGCCCGTAAATAAGCTCACGCCCGTTATCCAAATCATTACTCTAGTCGTGAATGATTTTAGAAGGAATAATATCATTTCTATGCAAAAAAGTCATGCCCGTGACTTAATATGGTCACACCCATGAATTTATCCACTCACGCCCATGAATAAACTGTCACACCCGTGACTAACTGCAAAAATTATGCACTTTCACTTCCATTCTTCATTTCAGGCTTCTTCAAATCATTTAAAAACACAACTATCATTCATTTATAGGTTTTTATCACAACATTCAATAGTTTTATCTACATTTTCATGCCTTTATCAATCTCAAACCTTAACATGTGTTTACCAACCAAACATAAAAGTATCATTTTTTTCATGTAATAGATAGGCTTTGTGCAATTTTTCATAATTGAATACATTTTAGTCATTATTTAATATGTTAAACATATAATTCATGCAATTTATATTAAAGAATAGACTATTGTCTTAAATTATGCACAAACCTATTTCTTGTTCTCCTTCACTTTCTTTATGTTTCATTTTGTTTTCCTTTGCTCCTTTGTGCTTGATCCTTATCACTTTGAGCTCCTATAACATTATAAAACAATCATCACAACCTTACCTCATCAAAAATCTCTAAACCCTAATATCTTTCTCCCAAAACTTTAAACTCTCTCTACATAAACAAGCTTTAAATGAGTTCAAAACCATTTTTTTCTATAATAAAAATTAAATAGGAGATGGAAAGTTTTTTACCTATACTTTTTTCTCTTATTGATCAACATTTGAAGGTTTTACCTCTTCACTTCTCTTGCTTTTCTTCCTCCCTTCCTTAGCTTCTCCAAGTCTTATTATACATGCCAATGGCTTTGCCTTGTCTTTTTCCATATCTTCTCTTCCTTTTTCTCTCTTGGATCAAGATTGGCTATAGAGGTCTTATGTAGGTTGGCATGGGGAATGGTTTTACAGTAGAAAATCAAAGTTAAAATGAGATAAAGAAGAAAAAAAAAAGGAAAAGAAAGCCTTCATGTGTAGCCCACCATTTGACCCAAAACTTTGATATTAGGCTTAATGAACATTTTAATCTATTTTCTCCTAATGGTGGCCGACCCTCTCACATTAATCATGTCCAAAAATATATTTAATTCATAATTATCTCATTTGATCCTCCAACTTTTGATAAATTGCAAATTGACCCCTAATATTTGTCAAATTTTGCTATTTAGTCATTTACCGTAATTCAACTTCTTTAAGCATTCTAAACACTTTATTAAGCATGTTTCATAAATATTAGTCATTATTTTGATTAATTTTTGGTCAAAATCTGAATTTAGACTCCAATCGGTCTATCAAGTCAATTTCACGACACATATGACTTAGTACCTAAATTAGCAAATATGACATCTAGAATGTTGGATTGGATTTTTGGAAAAACTAATTGCACTAGTATTTTCACATTTAAAGGGAATGTAATCAAATTCCAAACCAAAATTCTAAAGTTGTTGCTTAATCCATAACACTGAGCACAACAACAACCAACTGTAACATATTCAACTTCAACAGTTGATAATGGCACAATTTTTTTTTCTTACTAAACCACAAAACAATAAAGTTTTCTAAAAATTGACATGTACCTAAAGTACTTTTTCTATCAATAATACATCCAGCATAATCCACATCCAAATATACCACTAAATTAAATAAAGTGTTCTTATGATACCATGAGCCTAAATGTTGAGCGTCAATGGGATATTTTAAAATCATTTTAACAGCATACAAATGTGATTCTTTAGGACAATATTGAAAGCGTACACATAAACATACAACAAATATAATATCGGGTCTATTAGTAGTAAGATAAAGAATACTATAGATCATACCTCAATATTTTTTTCATCAACTGATTTACCATTCTCATCTTTGTCTAATTTAATGGTGGTGTTCATAGGACTTTTGCTTGCCTTAGCTCTAAATCTTTTGAGTAAATCTCTAGTGTACTTTGCTTAATTAATGAAGATTTCATTTGAGCATTGCTTGATTTGAAGTCCCAAAAAGAACTTAAGTTCTCCCATCATACTCATTTAAAATTCACTTTTCATGCACTTAGAGAATTCTTTACATAAGCTCACATTAGTAGCACCAAATATAATATCATCCACATAGATTTGAACAATGAGAATTTCATTTTTATATTTTTTGATTAAAAAAATATTGTACTAGCCTTGCCTTTTAAAAAACCATTTTGTAAAAAAAATTACTTAATTTTCATACTAAGCTCTAAGGGCTTGTTTTAAACCGTATAAAACTTTGGTAAGTTTAAAAATATGTTATGAAAGATCATGATGTTAAAAACTAGGATGTTGTTAAACATAAACTTCTTCTCCAATAAAACCATTTTAAATTGCATTTTTTAATATCCATTTGATATAATTTAAAATCCATGAATGATGCATATACTAATAACATACTAGCAGCTTTTATTCATGCAACAGGGGAAATTTTTTTATCATAGTCAATACTGTCACATCCGCTAATTTAGACACCGAGTCGCACATGTCATTAAATTGACGTGATAGACTGACTAGAGTCTAAATACGGATTTTGAATGGAATTAATTAAAGTAATAATTAATAATTATAAGAAATGCTAAATAAAACATATTAAAATTGTAAAGAAGTGAATTATGGTAAATGACTTAATTGCTAAATTTGGAAAGTTTTGAGATTAAATTGTAATTTATCAAAAATTGGAGAATCAAATGAGTTGTTTGACAATTAAAATAATAATTTGGGATATTAAACAAGTGATGGCTGGTCACCTTAAGAATATGAAGAAGAATATATGTTATTTAAGCTTAATACTAAGTTTTGATCTTTTTTCTTTTTCTTCTTTTTCTTTTTCCTTATCACTTCTCTAACTTCATTTTCTGCTTCTAATACCATCCCACACCAGCCCCTAAGCTATCATAGCCAAAACTTGATTCTAGAGAGAGAAAAAGAGGAAGTAGAGGGATAAAGCTAAGATAAAGCCATTTTTATCCATAACAAGGCTTGAAGAACCTAAAAGTATAACACCCTCTCATCCGAGCACACGTGCCCCAACACATATGCTTAGCCAAGGAAATAATATGTTAAATTAATCATTTGAAATACTTTTCATAATGAGAAATATAAATAAAAGTAGTATAATATATATTTTTTATATTATTGAGAAAGAAACCAAAACATATTTTATTTACATAATATAACATTCACAAAATATTCAATAAACAAAACAAACAGCGGCTTATTAAAATTATAAACCAAAAATTTCAAAAGTACTTGACCCACATATTTGAGTTAGTTATTTTACTTGATCGGATCACCAATTGTTATTGTCTATAAACCTCAACTTACCTTTTTCTCTATATCTACACAAGATTTAAATTCTCATGATAAGCTTGAAGTTTATTGGTACATAAAAATAAGGCATTAATCTATTTATATGCAACATGCTATCATCATTCAAGTATTTAAAGCTATTTATATACTAAGCATCTAATTTCCATTTCTAAAGTTTCTTTTTAATACATGTTTTTCTTTTTATACATACACATCAACTACTCAAGTATAAGCACACATATTTATCACATTTATAACGAATTTTCATTATTACATATTCCTTTATTTATGCCCAAACACCTAGGAACCACTAAATAACGGGGTTGTCATCTAGACATTTGAAAATGTCACTCGAGCATTATGGCATGCGCATACACTAGCATTAATATATAGGGACCATCACCGACATTAATATATAGGTGTTATCACCGACATTAATATGAGTGACATCACCGATATTAAAATATGTATTATCACTGACATTAATAATTGTATCATCACTGGCTTTAATAATTGTGTCATCATCGACTTTAATTAACCCCCTTGATTGGCATGTCAAACTATCCAAAATTCTAGTTTTAAGCTAAGAGTTTAGGCTTAACTCATTTCATCATCAAATTCACATCCTTTCTCTTCATCAATCTTTTTTTTTTCTTGATTACTTCATTCATTACATACTTTTCTCCTTGATCAATGTTATAATTCTTTCATTAAATGCAACACACTCAACATGCCTCATTCATATCAATTCAATTACACATATTCCTATCCCTTTAGATAACTTGTTTACACTTGCATCTGTTCACATCTCATTATATGATTAGTACATTTCGATTCTCTTATTCTGTATTTTACACTAATGATCAAAGAAACAATTTATGAAAAATGGAGAATTCACGGCTGTGACTAGCTATTCACGCCCATGAACAATGTTAGACATACTGTCTCATAGCCATGGTCCAAATTGTTCATGCTCGCGATCCAACTTTGCACTAGAGCCGTGAAAGCTTCTAGAATGAACAATGTCATTTCCAAGTAAAAGTCACACCCATGCCATTCCTAGTCACGCTTGTGAATTTTAACATTCACACCCATGACCAAGCTATCACGCTCGTGACACGCTGCTGGAAATTTGCACTCTCACTTCCATAGCTCATCTCATGTCTCCCAAAGCCAAACAATAATGCAATATACATTTCCTGACATTCTCAACACAATATGCAAGGTTGGTCACATATATACACTTCTCACATGTTTACTTCCTAATATGTGATTTATAAAACAACACACACATTTCACTATTTCTATTATATTACTTTATAGTTCTCATATCTCTAACCATCATTTAATGCATTACAATCACATTCTTACATTTCTAGGATGCTTATCATGAAATTAAAACAACAATTAATAGGTTATTTACTTAAATTATGCACAAATCTCTTTCTTTTCTCCTTCACTTTTTCTATGTTTCTTTTTCTTTTCCTTGACTCATTTGAGCTTGATCTTTGTCATTTTGAGCTCCTATAACATCATAAATAATCAAAATCTTATCTCATCGAAACTTTCTCTCTAAACCCTTTTTTTTTTTGCATAAATTCTAAACTCTCTCTCCTCATATATAAGCTTCATAATAGCTCAAAACCATGTTTTCTTTAAGAATGGATTGTATAAGAGAAAAGGAACTTCTTACCTATATTTTTTCCCCTTATTGATTAACACTTTGGAGATTTCTCTCTCATCTTCTCTCATTTTCCTCCATCCTTCTAGTTTTCTCTAGCTTTCTTAAGTCTTTTAGTGCGTGAAAATGACTTTACCTTATTCTTCTCTCTCTACTTCCTCTCTTTCTCTCTTTAAATCAAGCTTTGGCTATGGTGGTTAGAGTGGTTGGTGTGGGATTGGTTTCAAGAACAAAAAATAAGTTAGAGAAAATGATAAGGAAGAAAAAAAAGAAAAAGGAGAAAGAAGAAACCAAAATTTCAACCTTGGGGTCTTACCACTTGACCTTATGCTTTGATATTTATGTTAATTAACACAGTAATCTCTCTTCTCTTAAGTATGATTGACCAACTCACATTTTAATAACCAAAAATTATGTTTAGAAAAACAAATGTCTCATCTAGTTTCCAAATTTTTGATAAATTGCAAATTGACACAAAAACTTAATAAAATTTTCATTTTAGTCCTTTATCATAATTCAACTTCTTTAAGCATTATAAACATTTTATTAAACATGCTTCATAAATATTAGTCATTATTTTGATTAATTTCGCTCAAAATCCAAATTTAGACTCTGATCAGTCCATCACGTCAACTTAGGGATGCGTGTGACTCAGGGCCTAAATTAATGGATATGATATAAAAGGAGAAAAAAGAAAAGGATATAAGCAAGAGAAGAAGAGAGAAAACTCCAAAGTGTGGATTAAGAAGAGAAAAGAGTAGAGGTAAGATTGTTTTCTTCTCCTCTATAATCTTTTCTAAAATAAGATAAGATAGAGCATGAAGTGGTGAAGATATAATAAAAGAAAGGTTTTAATGTTAGTTTTTTGTGTTATAGGAGTTCAAAGTGATAAGGAACAAGCTCAAGGAAGCAAAGACAATGAAAAGGAAACATAGAGAAGTAATGGAGAATAATAAAGAGATTTGTGGATAATTTAAGGTAATAGTCTATCTTTTGATATAAGTTGCATGATATGCATCTTTAACATGCTAATTAGTGATTGAAATGCAATTAACAATGAATGAATTCATGTAAACTATAGAATTTACATGAGAGGATGACATTGTGTGCATGGTTGTTTGAATGTTTATATGTTAGGGTTGAGTTTTGATAAAGGCATAAGATGTTGATAAAAACATTGTATGTTGTGTTAATAACTTTTGAATGATTGTTAGTAGTGTTTAAATATTTTGAAGAAGCTTGAAATGAAGAAGGAAATTGAAAGTGCAAATTTTCAACAGTTAGTCACGGGTGTGAAAAGTTATTCACAGGCGCGACCTTTTGCACGAAAATAGCACTATTCATCTAGATTAGTGAATTAAGTAACGAGCGTGAACATTTTGACCACAACTGTGAGATAATGTGTCTAGTATTGTTCACGAGCGTGAATAAAAAGTCACGATCGTGAATATCCTGTTTTTCATAATTTATTTCTTTGATTATTTAGAAGGATTTCCGAGTAAAGGAATTGAGATGTACTAATCCTATAATGAAATATGAATAAATATATGTGTAAACAAGTTATGTAATGCGATAAAAATGTTGAATTAATATGAATGAGACATGTTGTGTGTGTTACACTAAATGAAAGAATTATGACATTGATCAAGGAGAAAATTATGTAATAAATGAAATTAACAAAAAAAAGGGATTGAGAAAGAAAAGAGATGAGAACTTGGTGATGACTTGAGTTAAGCCCTAAAATACTTAGTTTAAAACTATAATTTTGGATAGTTTGACATGTCAATCAGGGGGTCAATTGTTGGTGATGATAGTATTATTAAAGCCGATAATGGTACTATTATTGAAGCCGGTGTTGACATTATTATTAAAACTGATGATTACACTATTATTAAAGCCAATGATGACACTATTATTAAATATCAGTGATGACACACACACACACACACACACACACACACACACACACACACACACACACATATATATATATATATATCATTAATGACACTTGTATGCATATATCATAATATTCGGGCGACACTTTTAAATGTCTATATGACAATTCTGTTATCTTAATTAGTGGTTCATCAATGTTATGGGCATAAATAAGATATAAATGAGATAAAGAGAATTGTATGTATGTATATATATATATATATAAATGAGTTGCTTGCTTTTATATAAGAATGTATAATGATGGTAAGGAAAATGAACATGTTAATATTAAAGTAATTTAGAATAATTGAATAAAGGCATGTAAATGCACATTGCATGAAAATAGTATATTGTCTTAATTATATGCACCACTAAGCTTCAAACTTAGTGTGGGATTTTTCTCTCGCGCAGATATAGAGAAAAGCAAGTTGAGGTCGATAGATCAAGTCAACGGTAATCCTACCAAGTAAAGCAGCCAAACTTTAATATAGTAGGTCACATTCTTTTGTACTTTTGGTTTGTAAAATTAACGCTATGTTTTGTAAATGATTTATTCATAAATAAAATGTGTCATTTTTTTATATTTTTTGAGTTAAAAAAATGTACTACTTACTTATACTTATTAAACAAAGATACAAAGAAGACAGTGTAATGCTTCCTTATCCTGACATGTGCTGCTGGGGTGGGAGTGCTACAAATACCTTCTTCTTGGTTATAGCCTTTAGCCACTAATTTAGCCTTATTCCTAGAAATAGTATCAGATTCATCAAGTTTATTTCTAAAAACTCATATGGTGCTTATAATAGGATAAACCTTAGGCCAAGGAATAAAGTCTAAATTTTATTTCTTTCAAATTGATTGAGTCTTCTTGCATGGAAAATACCCAATTTTCATCAACAAAGAATCATCAACTATTTTTTGGTTCAATTTGAGATATGATGACAAGACTATTAAGAAGCTTTAGAGAGTGTCCAGTAATTACTCTTTTAGATGGTTCACCAATGATAAGGTCATTTGGATGGTCTTTCTTGAAATGTCATTCATTTGAAAGATCCTTATGAACATTTGAATTTTGGGGAACCATTAGTGGTTCTTCAATTTCTTCCTTTGAAGATTCTACTGCAACATTCTCTTGACATGCACTTTGTAAAAGTGAGTTGTTATTGATTTAGTTATCTTTACTACTTTGTTATTGATTTAGTTATTCAATAATATATGCATCATTATCAACAACAACATCTTGTCTAGGCTTATGGGGGTTAGATTCATCAAATACAACATGCATTGATTTTTCTACAACTAAAGTTCTTTTATTAAAGACTCAATATGACTTACTATTATTAGCATAGACAAGAAATATACCTTCATTAATTCTAGCATCAAAATTTTCAAGATTATCTTTGGTGTTTAATATAAAGCACTTGCAACCGAACACTCATAAATATGAGATCTTATGTTTTCTACCATTCTATAACTCAAAAGGAGTTATATTTAAAATTGGTCTTATAAAAATTCTATTTGAAATATAATATGCATTATTGGCAGCTTTAACCCAAAAGTATTTTGGCAAATTTTACTCATCAAACATAGTTTTAGCCATCTCTATTAATATTCTATTTTTCCTTTTGACAACTCTATAATTTTGACAACTCCATTTTCTCTCTTGTCCCAGGAGAAGAAAAATTATGTGAAATGTTATTTTCAATGCAAAATAATTTAAAAGAATCATTTTCAAATTCTTTTCCATAATTACTCCTTATGGAAGATATCTTTAAACCTTTTTCATTTTTAATACATTTTGCAAGAGATTTAAAAGCATAAAAATGTTATTCTTGTGAGCTAAAAAGGAAACCCAAGTAAATATGGCATAATCATCAATAATGACATATGCATAGTGCATTCCATTTAAGCTAACAACTCTACATGGTCCAAATAAATCCATATGCAATAATTGAAGAGGTCTAGTGGTACTTACCTTATTTTTGCGTTTAAAAAAATTTTTATTTGCTTACCTATTTGGGCACGCTTCACAAACTTTATCCTTTTGGAATTTGACTTTGGGAATACTAATAACTAAGTCATCTTTGCTTAGATCTTTAATGAGTTACATGCTAGTATGTCCAAGTCTTTTATGCCAAACCCATGAGTCATCTTTAATGGCAACAAAACACTCAACGCCTTGGTTGATCAAAGATGTAAAATCAATAATATATACATTGTTATCTCTTTCACCATAGAAAATAACTATGTTAGTTGAAATTTGGGTTGCAAAGTATTTCGTAGGTTCAAAAATTACATGATGTTCGCACAGTTGACTAATATTATGTAAATTATATTTTAAACCATCAATCAAAAGAATATTTTCAATTATAGTTGATCGTTTCATATCGACTTAACTAATGCCAATAATATTATATTT
Organism: Triadica sebifera; assembly: GCA_023653625.1. Classification (NCBI taxonomy): domain Eukaryota; kingdom Viridiplantae; phylum Streptophyta; class Magnoliopsida; order Malpighiales; family Euphorbiaceae; genus Triadica; species Triadica sebifera. The sequence continues at coordinate 23,635,922 of CM042901.1, forward strand.
GAAATTGTCATCAAAAGCTACTTGTCACCATCTTTCATCTCTAATTGAATGAATAGGTTGGCATTTCCGATCATATGACTTGAACATCCACTGTTAATATACCACTTATTTTCGTTCATGGTGGATTTCAAGCATACCTGCAAAAAGGTAAATTATTTGGTTGTAGATACCCAAATATAGTTGGGTCCTTAGTAGTTAGCATCGGAAGGATATAATTGAGTCTTTTTTATAAAGCATGTAACACCCCCTCACCCCAGCAATACGTATCCAGATAAGAGAGTGTTATGCTGACTTCATCGATTAAAAATATCATTTCATATATATAAATAAATAAAAGACACTCGCATATTTTTTTATTTACTTTGTAGTGTAAAAGAAATAATAACAAAAAAGATAAAATACATTTTATATAATGATATGTTATTTACAAAACATGTTTATTTTACAAATACTATAAAATAAAATTCAAACAATAATATACAAAAATTGTGTGATCCACAGTGTGTGAAAGAGGCGGCTTTACTGGATCAGGTCATCACTGGCTTTATCTACTATCTTCTATTTATTCTTCACTATATTTGCGCGAGAGAAACTCTCACGCTAAGCTCTTGGCTTAGTGATGCATATAAATAAGACAATAAACTATTTCATGCAATATGCATTGTAATATATCAATTTATGTACAATCATCTTTTCGTGCAAATATACATCTCATAATATTTTAGCATGCATAAATATCAAATTATATTCTTTTATCTCATACATGTTTTACTTAATTAAAACATTACTATATAATTCATCATAATTAATCATATCACAAGTTATGATTTCATTTATTTTCAATAACTTCTTTATGCCCACAACACCCAATCATCTTTTCATGCAAACATATATTTCATATTATTATAGCATGCATAAATATCAAATTATATTATTATATCTCATATTTGTTTTACTTTATCAAATCATCATTATTATCCATATCACAATTGATGGTTCTTTCTCTTCTTTTTTTTAATCATTCTTTATAGCTCACAATACCCAATCATCTTTTCATGCAAACATATATTTCATAGTATTCTAGCATACATGAACATCAAATTATATTATTATATCTCATATTTGTTTTACTTTATCAAATCATCATTATTGTCCATATATCAATTCATGATTCTTTTTTTTTTTTCAATCCTTCTTTATAGCTCACAACACTTCATCATCTTTTCATGCAAACATATATTTCATAGTATTCTAGCATACATAAACATTAAATTATATTATTATATCTCATATTCGTTTTACTTTATCAAATCATCATTATTATCCATATCACAATTCGTGGTACCTTTTTTTTTCAATCCTTCTTTATAGCCCACAACACATATGAATCACTGACTAGGATAACGAAATTGTCATCCAGGCATTTAGGAGTGTCACCCGGGCAATATGATGTGCGCATACAAATGTCATTACCGGCTTCAATAATAGTGTCATTACCAGCTTTAATAATTGTGTCATTACCGACTTCAATAATCATACCATTAATAGTTTTCATCATATTCCCCCCTGTTTGGCATGTCAAACTATCCTAAATCTAGTTCTAGTTATATGTTTTAGGGCTTACTCAATGTCATTAAAATTTGTAGTTATTAAATTCACTTATTTCATGCATGTAAAGGTTCAATTAATCAGACAATTACTCAATAAAAATTGTATTTGCATAATATAACAAGGTTCACATTATTTTACTCATTACAATTTTCAACTCATATATTGTTCTGTCACTAGCAGATTCTGTGCTCTATTTTGGACCTTAATTTTGGTCCTGTCAAAGAATTTTGATCCTGCTAATATTCAAAAAATATAGACATTTGGATTTTATGGTCTAAATAAAAATTCAAATCCTATGTCTTAGCTTTCAAACCCAACAAATAATATACAAATTCAAATTTCAGAACTTAAGTTACAACATTTTATATGCTCACTGCTCATCAATTCCAGCAAAGAACACACATATTTACCATCTTCAAATTTTTTTTTTTATCAAAATTTATCTTATATCTAGCAAACATGCATCCCTAAGATTGTTATCACAAAATACCATTAATTCAGAATCATTAACATGTCAAATGCTCAAATCATGCAACTTAAAAAAAAAAAAGACATAGGCTATTGCCTTAGGTTATGCATAAACCTTTTATTTTACTTTTCTTTTTCTTTTACTTTGCTCATTTAAGTTAGATCCTTATCAATTTAAGTTCATAAAATACATAAAAGAGATCATTAAAACTTCATAAACCCTAATCTCTCTCTTTTTGCTCTCTCAAGCTTTCCTTGAGCATGAAAATAGAATTTTTCAGGCCTTTCTCTCTCTTTTTCACACTTTCTTTCTCACTTTCTCTTTCTAGAATTCAAGTTTTAGTTATAAAGGATTTGGGAGGGGAAGAACGTGAGCTGATTTGAGAACTTAGAAAATTCTTGATGATAAAGATAAGGATGGAAAAAGTGATTAATAGCAAAAAGACAAACTTAATTAATAATGGGGACACCTAAGCCATAATCTAGATGTTTTCATTAATTGATCACTTAATGCATGTCACTTGGTTAAGCCAACCACCACATATTTTTAATGTCTCACTTCATGCATTAAATTGGTGGTTATTCCAATTAATCCTCCAATTTTTGGTAAATTGCAATTGACTCCTAAATTTTTCAAAATTTGCAATTTAGTCTCTTACCGTAATTTAACATCTTCAAATATTTTAAACACTTTATTAGATATTTTCCGTAATTATTTGCTATTATTTTAGTTATTTTTCAGTCAAACTCTAAATTTAGATGTCAGTCGAACCGTCGAGTTGATTTCACAACTCACACAACTAGGACCTAAATTAGCGGATATGATAAGACACTTCATATTGATATGTCCTATATTATCGTAATAATAACAAATAGCATGAGGTGTATGTCTTTTTCTTTTGAAATCATAATAAACATGTGAATGTCGATGATAGTATTTCCTAGTTTTAGGTTTCCTCTAGCTTTTAGCTTTCGAGCTATTAGCTTTCATACCATTGAACCTTTTTGGTTCTTTAGTTTTATACCTAGACTGGATAAAATATTAGTGATAGTCACACTTTGAATTTTTTAAGTACTAGTATGTGAATTTCCAAAACCTATTCCAATCTTAGATTTTGAAGGCATGGAATTAACAACAATCATACCATTAAGAAATTATTTTCCTTTATTAAATCTAAAAATAGATCATTTAAGATAAGAAACTTTTTTTTTTCTAATAAAACATTTTTCTCAACTAGTTTAATATTTTGATTTCTCTATCTTTTTTAGGGTTTTAATTAATTCTTTAGGTGAGCTAATTTTAAAAGAAAAATTATTGCATTTATCTAATAATTTTTCAAAAGCATGCATTATTTCATCATTAGATTCAAAGTTTAGGTTCCAAATCCCATGAGGCAAAGGTTCGTAACTTCACCATTGGGTTCACCTAAGTCATCTCAAAGTTACTTTGAAGGCTTTTCTTTTCTCCATCTTTTCCTTTTTCTTTAATCTTAGGCATTCTGATTAATAGTGTCCGGACTTGTTGCACTCATAGAAAATTGGTTACTCTTTTATTCTTGGGTCTTGCTTCTTGAAGGCCTTTTCTTTCTTCTTTCTCATAATAAGGTTCTTGACCTTTCTTAAGAGCATTGAAAGCTCTTCATCAACATCGCTTGAATCATTTTCGCTAGTCTCCTTGCTAGCTTTGAAAGCAATGACTTTGTCTCTGTTTATTTTTTCTTCTTCTGTGACTTGGGTCATCTTAATTTTGTTAGGAAGAAGTTTACCCAATAGTTCATCAGTAGGAAGTTTTGAAAAGTAATTAGCTTCTTCAATAGAGGATATCCCGACTTTCCAAATTCTTTGAGGTAAACTCACAAGAATTTTGTTGTTAATATCTTTAAGAAAAAAGTTTTTGTTAGGTTTTCTCATTAAATTGACAAGAGTGATAAGCCTACTATACATGTCACCTGTTTTCTCATAAATCTTCATTTCTAAAAGCTCATATTTTCTTCCAAGCATTTGTAGCTTTTTATTTTTAATTTGGTTCATTACTACATGCTTGGTTTCGAAACAATCCCAGATTTCTTTCGTTGATTGTAGATGCTCAATTCCATTATATTCTTCTCTGTTCAAACTGCAATGAAGAATAGTAATTGCTTTATTTCTTTAAATTGGCATTTTGTTGTGCTTCACTCCATTTGCTTCTTGAAATGAGAACTTCATTTCCATCTTTATCTCTCTCCATTGGAGGAGTTCATCCATCCTCTATGATGTCCCATAAGTTGACACCTTCACAGTCTAAGAAAATTTCCATCTTGCTTCTCCAATAGGCAAAATATGTCTCATCAAAGAATGAAGGTCTTATGTAGCTTGGTCTTTGGACTTTAAGAGCTTGACTTGTGAAATCTATGATCCTTTCTCTGAGATGATTAAATCTTCACAAAACGGAGACTTTGCTCTAATGCTAATTGAAAGGCCTTAAACACTAAGAAGGGGTGAATTGGTGAATTTTATAAGGAATGGAAAATTAAAAATTTAAGCAAAGTGAATGCAAGAGAGAAAAATAACATCAGAAATTTATAAAGGTTTAGCCCTCCAAGCCTACGTTCTCTTCTCAACCATTGTTGAGAGTTTAAACCACTATCAATCTATTTTTCAAGTGAAGATTTGTAACACCCCCACAACTCAGCAGCTCGTGCCTGGATGAGGGAGTGCTACCTTTAACTTCATTGTTTAAAATATCTTTATTAAATTTTGAACACCTGAAACTCATTCATTTTTTTTCTTTATTTACTTTGCAGCATAAAAGAAAAGTCATAACATCAAAGATAAAAATACATTTTATTTAATAACATCTTCTTTACAAAATGTACCGTTTATTTTACAAATACTATAAAATAAAATTTAAAACATAAATACAACAGATGTGTGACCCACGGTGGTTGATATACGCTGCTTTACTGGGTCAGGTTACCGTTAGCTTAATCTACTACTGTCTACTTATTCTTTGCTATAACTGCGCAAGAGAAACTCCCACGCTAAGCTCTTGGCTTAGTGATGCATATAAATAAGGCAATAAACTATTTTATGCAATCATGCATTATTATATAATAACTCATGCTTAATCATAACATATCATAGTATTCTAGCATGTATAAACATCAAATCATATTCTTTTATCTTATACTTGTTTACTATACTAAAATATCATTATATAACACGTCATAATCAAACATGTTACAAGTCATTATTTCTTTTATTTTCCATGTCACAATTCATAATTCCATTTTAAATTTCAATAATTCATTTATGTTCCACAAATTCTTTATTTATGTCTTTATTTATGCCCAATACACCTATGAACCACTAACTAGGATAACGGAGTTGCCATTCAGGCACTTAGGAGTGCAACCCGGGCAATATGATATGCGCATATAAGTGCCAAACTCGGCGTAGATAATCATACCATTAATGGATTTTATCATTTTCATCATACTCCTCCCCTATTTGGCATGCCAAACTATCCTAAGTTGGTTCGGTATTCTAGGGCTTATACAATCTCATTAAAATTTATAGAAATTATATTCACACTTTTCATGCATTTAATGTCTCAAAATAATTACATAATCACTCAATCAAAATAATATTTACATAATATAACAAATTTCTCATCATTTTACTCATTTCATTTCTCAATTCACATGTTGCCCTGTCACTGGCAGATTCTGTTCTCTGTTTTGGACCTTAATTTTGGTCCTGTTTCATTCTAAATTTAATTATATGATCTTCATATAAATTTTAGATATGAATATTAGCTTTAATATTCAACTTTAATCACTTAATTATGATTTCTGTATCAAAATATATGATAATATTAACACTAACTGGTCACTGATAATTCTGCCCAGAATTTTCTGGACAAATTCTAAGTATGAACTTTATAAATTTTTCTGGACAATTACAAATATATTCAGATGTTATGGTCTAAATAAAAGTTATAGCCTTATGTATTATCTTTCAAACCAAACAAAGAACACACAAATCCAAGCTCATGAACTGAAGTTATAATAGTCTAAGTACTTACTGCTCATTACTAACAATTCTGCCCAGAATTTCTAGACAGATTCTATGTTCGAACTTTATGAAATTTTCTGGAAAATTACAGACATAGTCAGGTTTTACGGTCTAAATGAAAGTTATATCCCTATGTCTTATATTTCAAACCCAGCAAAGAACATGCAAAACCAAGTTCCAGAAATTAAGTTATAACAGTTTAAGTGCTCAATGTTCATCCATTTCCAGCAAAGAACATACCAACTAATCACATTCAATTTTTACCAAATTAAATCCTAAGTCTAGCAAACATGCATCCCCAAGATTTTTCATCACAAATAATATTAATTCAGAATCATCAACATGCCAAATAATTAATTTATGCAATAAAAAAAATTAAAATAGGCTATTGTCTTAGGTTATGCATAAACCTCTCTTTTCTCTTTTCTTTCTCTTTACTTCTCTTTCTCCTTTCCTTTGCTCCTTTGATCTAAATATTTTTCACTTTGAGTTCCTAAAATTTATAATCAGATTATTAAGACTCCATAAACCTTAATCTTTCTCTTTTTCCTTACTCTCCTAAGCTACCTTGAGAATGAAAATGGAATTTTCCATGCTTTTTCTCTCCTTTTCTTACTTTCTTTTACTAGAATCAAGGTTTAGCTATGGAGGAAGAAGGGAAAACGTGGCTGGTTTGAGAGAACAAAATTTTCCATAATGAAAATGGATAAGGAAGAAGAAGAAACAATTAAGAACAAAATGACAAAAGTCATTAAGATGGGGGACACATAAGCCACATTCTATAAACCTTCATTAATGTTATATGCATGTATCTTCATTAGCTTATTAAACTTTGCCACTTGGTATATTGGACTTCAAGAAATGTGGGAGGCAATTGAAAGATAGCAAATTCTAGATATGAAGAGATGAAGGAACAATTAAGAGAATAAAGACAAGATACATAATTATGGGACACCTAAGCCAAATTCTAGAAACTTTAATTAATGTTAAATTCATGTATGTCAATTATCTTCTTAAAATGTGCCACTTGGTGTGGCCAGTCCCTTCCCATGTGTTTAATGTCCCAATCATGTATTTAATTTATACTTATCCCATTTAAATTCTCCAATTTTTGGTAAATTGCAAATTGACCCCTAAACTTTTCAAAATTTGCAATTAGTCCTTTACCTAAATTTAACATCTTTAAATATTTTAAACACTTTATTGATTATATTACATACTTAATTGTCATTATTTTAATTATTTTTTGATAAAAATTTAAATTTAGACTTCGGTCAAACCGACGAGTCGATTTAACAACTCGCGTGACTTAGGTCTAAATTAGCGGATATGACATTCTCTCCCCCTTAAAATAAATTTCGTCGTCAAAATTTACCTGTTAATTATGTGAACAACTAAGGATATTGCCTCTTCATGACTTCTTCGTTCTCTCATGTGGCTTCTTCAGTAGCATGATTCTGCCATAGCATTTTAATTAATGGAACTTTCTTATTTCGTAAAACTTTTTCTTCACGTGCTAATATAGCCACCGGTTCCTCTTCATAAGTGAAATCAGTCTGCACTTCTATCTCTTCATTTGGTATGACATGAGTCAGATCAGACCTATATCTCCTTAGCATCGACACATGAAAAACATTATGGATTTTATCTAACTCTGGTGGAAGGGCTAACAAATATGCCACTGGTCCGATTCTTTCCAAAATCTCATAAGGACTAATGAACCTCGGACTTAACTTTCCCTTTTTACCGAATCTCAATACTTTCTTCCAAGGTGAAACCTTGAGAAATACTTTATCTCCCACAACATACTCTATATCTCGCCTTTTAAGGTCAACATATGATTTCTGTCGATCTTGAGCTGCTTTCAATCTTTCTTGGATAATTCTAACCTTTTCTTCTGTTTGTTGCACTAACTCTGGCCCTATCAACTTCTTTTCACTCAATTCAGTCCAACAAATTGGTGTCTTACATTTTCTTCCATACAATGACTCATACGGAGTCATGCCTATGCTTGTCTAATAACTATTGTTGTAGGAAAATTCCATAAGAGGTAAATATCTATCCCAACTTCCCTCAAACTCAAGCAGACAGCTTCTCATCATATCCTCTAGCAACTGAATAACTCTCTTCGATTCTCCATCCGTCTGTGGATGAAAGGCCGTGCTGAAATTGAGTCGAGTTCCCAAAGCTTGCTGTAGACTCTTCTAGAATTGTGAGGTAAATCTGGGATCTTTATCAGATATGATGGACATTGGCACTCCATGCAATCTCTCTATCTCACTTACATAAATTTCAGCTAGCTTATTCAATGAGTAATTCATTCTGACTGGTAAGAAGTGTGCTGACTTCGTCAATCGATCCACTATCACCCACATGGCATCATGCTTTCTTTGAGTCATTGGTAAATCGGACACAAAATCCATCGTGATTCTTTCCCATTTCCACTCTGGAATCGGTATTGGTTGCAGCAATCCTGTGGGCAACTGGTGTTCCGCTTTCACTTGTTGACAAGTTAGACATTTAGCAACATATTTAGTGATATCCTTCTTCATCCCTGGCCACCAATATTGAGTTTTCAAATCTTGATACATCTTGTTCCCGCCTGGATGCATGGTATATACTGTTTCATGTGCTTCTTTTAAAATATTGGACTTCAGTTCTTCTACACCAGGCACACAAATCCTATTCTTAAAGTACATTATGCCATTCTCTGTCAATGAAAAATCAGGCTTTTCTCCCTTTTTCACTACCTCGACTATCTCTACTAACTTTTCATCTTGCTTTTGAGCATCTTTGATCATCTGCATCAAAGTAGATTGTATTCGCATCTCAGCTAAAATCCTCCTACTTAGTGCATCTGCAACCACATTAGCTTTTCCTGGATGGTAGTCGATCACACAGTCATAATCTTTAATCAACTCTAACCATCTTCGTTGTCTCAGATTCAACTCTTTCTGTGAGGAAACTACTTAAGACTTTTGTGATCTGTATAGATATAACATCTTTCCCCATACAGATAATGTCTCCAGATCTTAAGAGCAAAAACTATCGCAGCTAACTCCAAATCATGTGTCGGATAGTTAAGCTCGTGAGGCTTAAGTTGTCTTGAGGCGTAAGCAATCACCTTTCCTTCTTGCATAAGAACACAACCTAAACCATTATGACTAGCATCACTATACACAACAAAGTCTTTTCCTGGAGTAGGCTGAGTCAAAATTGGTGCTTTAGTCAACATTACCTTCAGTCGATCAAAACTTGCTTGACACTTGTCTGTCCACTCGAAACGGACCTCTTTTCGTAGCAATCGTGTCAAAGGAGTCGCTAAGTATGAAAATCCCTTCACGAACCTCCTATAATATCCGGCTAATCCAAGGAAACTTCTCACTTCTGTCATATTTCATGGTGGTTTCCAATTAATAATAGCTTCAATTTTACTAGGATCAACCCGAATACCTTCTACTGAAATTACATGACCTAGAAAACTGACTGCTTTAAGCCAAAACTCGCACTTAGATAGCTTTGCATACAACTGCTTCTCCCTTAATGTTTGCAGCACTATTATAAGATGTTGATCATGTTCTACTTGGTCTCTAGAGTAGACAAGAATGTCATCAATAAACACTACTACAAATTGATCAAGGTATGGCCTGAACACTCGGTTCATCATGTCCATAAAAGTTACTGGTGAATTCGTCAATCCAAATGGCATAACTAGGAACTCATAATGACCATAACGAGTCCTAAATGTCATCTTAGGTACATCTAAATCTTTTATCTTTAGTTGATGATACCCTGATCGAAGATCTATCTTCGAAAATATGGCTGCACCTTTCAATTGGTCAAATAAGTCATCAATCCTAGGCAGTGGGTATTTATTCTTAATAGTCACTTTATTAAGCTGCCTGTAATCGATGCAAAGACGAAGAGATCCATCTTTCTTCTTAACAAATAATACTAGAGCACCCCATGGTGATACACTGGGTCGTATAAAACCCTTATCTAACAACTCCTGCAACTGTACCTTCAGCTCTTTCAACTCTGTTGGTGCCATCCTATATGGTGTAATGGAAATAGGGGTGGTGCCGGGTACCAAATCAATAGCAAATTCGATTTCTCTATCCGGTGGTAACCCTGACAACTCCTCTGGAAATGCTTCAGGAAACTCACTAACAGTAGGAATATCCACCAACTTTGGACTTGCTTTTTCCATATCAACCACATACGCTAAGTATGCTTCGCATCCCTTACTGATGAGTTTTTGAGCTTTCAACACTGAGATCACATTGTCTGAATATCTTCTATTCTCACCCATCACCACTATCTCCTCTTGTTCTAGAATTTTGATGATCATCTGTCTTTTTCCACAATCCACTACCACTCCATAACGAGCCAACCAATCCATTCCTAAGATCACATCAAACTCATGGAATGGTAACTCTATCAAGTCTGCTAGGAATTGCCTACCTTGAATTTTAATATGGAAACCTCTAAATACCTTGCTAACCCTCACACTGTGCCCTAACGGGTTAGTCACAAGAATCTCAAATTCTAGAGCCTGTGGTTCTAAACCCTCTCGACCTGGTGGTGGTGTGCATATGTATGAATGCGTCGATCCCGGATCTATCAATGCATGTATGTCAGAGCCAAAGAGAAGGAATTTACCAATTAAGACATTTGGTGCATCTTGCTCCTCTCGGCCTCGCATGGCATACGCCCTGGCTGGGGAAACTCTACTACCTTCTGGTCTCTCAACTGTCTCTGATCTGTACTGACTGGACCCTGATCGGTCTCCTCTGTCTTGCCATCGACCTCGGCCTCTGCCTTGCCCAGAAGCATGTGTCTGCATCAACTCAGTGCTCCCCAAACCTCTGTCATACTGTAATAAGGGACAATCTCTCCTCATATGGTCTTTAGATCCACATCTAAAACACGCTCCTGTCATCCACCAACACTCTCCGGGATGAGAACGACCACAATGCTGGCATTCTGGTAGGGGTAGAGATTTATATGGTGTCTGTGTCGGTGCACTAGCTATCGAAGAAACAGATCTCGTGGGTTGTCCCTGCCTGAAGGAAGAAAGCCTGTTGGAACCCCCAGCCTAAAATCGGCCACTGAAAGATCTAGCTCTTTTGCCACTTGACTGTACTCTACTCAGTTGTGAAATAGGCCTCTTGAACCCTCTATCTTGTGTTGACTGTTGTGTGGCTAGAACTCTCTCAACTATTCTGGCAGATGCTAGCAAACTAGGAAAACTCATCAAACGTAGAGCTGAGACTTGTAGCTTGATTGGGTCTCTCAATCCATCTTCAAATCGTCGACACTTATCTGCCTCAGTGGATATAATGCCTCCAGCATACTTGCAAAATGTGTGAATTCTCTTTCATATTCTGTTACCGATAAGTTTCCTTGTTTCAGCATAAAAAACTCTTTTTTCTTATTGTTTGTGTAGATAGGAGGAATATACTGCTCCTTAAATTTCTCTAGAAAGAACTCCCATGTTATAAGGTCATGAGCCTCTGTTCTCTGTGATTCAGATTGCCACCAATCATATGCATGCTCTTATAGTAAAGATACTGCATACTCATATTTATACTTGTTTGTGCAATGCAGCTGATCAAAAATTCTCTCTGCCCGTTCTAGCCAAAACTCTGCCACTGAGGGGTCATCTTTCCGTTTACTGTAGAAATCGGGTGCCCCTAACTTCCTCAGTCTCTCAAATTGTAATCCTGATGAGGCTGGTTGTGATGCTCTTTGTAGCAAATCTATCATGTTCCTCATAAGCTCTGTTTGTCCTGTGCCAGCAATAGACTGCCCTCTTGATAGGCTAGCACTGGATCTAGATACAGTAGCTTGGCGACGACTGGTTCGCGATGAAGCCAGTGTTTCAGTAGGCTCATTACTTTCGCCTCCTTCGGCCACAATATGTCGTGACCTTGAAGCCATACTATACCTATATCATAAAATAACGGCCCCAATCAGTAAGCAACAACCTTAATACTTAATTGTGGGTACACACATGTTATAATTATTTTTGAAAACCATTTTAAAATCTCAAAACCGACCAAACCAGTCTTTAATACCAAAATCCAGAAACACCAACCTGGTGCTCTGATACCAAAACTATAACACCCCCTCAACCCAGCAGCTCATGCTTGGATGAGGGAGTGCTACCTCTGACTTCATTGTTTAAAATATCTTTATTAAATTTTGAACACCTGAAAATCATTCATTTTTTCTTTATTTATTATTTATTTACTTTGCAGCATAAAAGAAAAGTCATAACATCAAAGATAAAAATACATTTTATTTAATAACATCTTCTTTACAAAATGTACCGTTTATTTTACAAGTACTATAAAATAAAATTTAAAACATAAATACAACAGATGTGTGACCCACGGTGGTTGATATACGCTGCTTTACTGGGTCAGGTTACCGTTAGCTTAATCTACTACTGTCTACTTATTCTTTGCTATAACTGCGCAAGAGAAACTCCCACGCTAAGCTCTTGGCTTAGTGGTGCATATAAATAAGGCAATAAACTATTTTATGCAATCATGCATTATTATATAATAACTCATGCTTAATCATAACATATCATAGTACTCTAACATGTATAAACATCAAATCATATTCTTTTATCTTATACTTGTTTACTATACTAAAATATCATTATATAACACGTCATAATCAAACATGTTACAAGTCATTATTTCTTTTATTTTCCATGTCACAATTCATAATTCCATTTTAAATTTCAATAATTCATTTATGTTCCACAAATTCTTTATTTATGTCTTTATTTATGCCCAAAACACCTATAAACCTGGCGTAGATAATCATACCATTAATGGATTTAATCATTTTCATCATACTCCTCCCCTATTTGGCATGCCAAACTATCCTAAGTTGGTTCGGTGTTCTAGGGCTTATACAATCTCATTAAAATTTATATCAATTATATTCACACTTTTCATGCATTTAATGTCTCAAAATAATTACATAATCACTCAATCAAAATAATATTTACATAATATAATAAATTTCTCATCATTTTACTCATTTCATTTCTCAATTCACATACTGCCCTGTCACTAACAGATTATGTTCTCTATTTTGGACCTTAATTTTGGTCCTGTGCCGTTCTGAATTTAATTACATGATCTTCATAAAAAATTTAGATATGGATCTTAGATTTAATATTCAACTTGAATCACTTAATTCTGAGTTCTGTATCAAAATATATGATAATATTAACATTAACTGGTAATTGATAATTCTGCCCAGAATTTTCTGGACAGATTCTAAGTCTGAACTTTATGAATTTTTATGGAAAATTACAAACATATTCAGATGTTATGATCTAAATAAAAGTTATAAACTTATGTCTTATCTTTCAAACCAAAGAAAGAACACACAAATCAAAGCTCCTGAACTCAAGTTATAATAGTTTAAGTACTTACTGCTCATTACTAACAATTCTGCCCAGAATTTCTGGACAGATTCTATGTTCGAACTTTATAAAATTTTCTAGAAAATTACAGACATATTTAGGTTTTATGGTATTTCAAGAGCTTAGGTCTAAATTAGTGGATATGACAAGATTAAACCCTTACAAGTATTTCTCAAGGCTCACACTCAAATTACAATTGTTTTTAATGGTTTAACATAAATCTCTTACAATATTTAATTCTCCAACACAATTCACTAAATCTCACTATCACGCAATTTTTTGCAAGAACAAAACACTCAAACAACAACAAACTCAATATCATTTGAGCTTTACAGAATCAAAATAACAATTGAAAATAATATAAGAGATGTAGCAACAAAGAATTAAAGCATAACTCTCACAAAATGATTTCCAAAGGATTTCTCAAAGTAATTAAGCTTTAAATGCTCAAGTTGATGTTATTTCTTTAGAAACATGAGCTATTTATATTGTTCCTTCAAAATTTTTATAGTTAGAGATGCTCTAATTTGAATTATAACTGTTCAACTATCTCAAGAGCGTGTTGCAATGGTCATATTTGTTGGACTTCACGGGCATGACTTGTATTTTTACGAGCGTGAATTGTCTGCTCTGCAAATTTAAATTATGTGCAATACGACATTCATGGGCATGAATATATATTCACGAAAGTGACATGACTTTTTTCATGAGTGTGATCTTCTTATCGCAGGCATGACTCCTTTTAGTCTTTTGATGATTTGAAGATTTAAAATTTTTGGCGCTTCAAGCTCTTTCGTGAGCATGACATTATGCTTTATGAGTGTAAATAGCTTATATTTTTTCAACAATTAACTTCATTTATTTGGCTTTAATAATTCAATATTTATTTAACATGTTTAATCACTTAAAATGCAAAGAATGATTAATTTTTTAATTACCTAATTATTTGTTATCATCAAAATGATAGAAATAACTCTCAAAATTTGACAATATCATTCAAGATCCACAAATCTAGTATGTATGCTAATTTGACAACAAGGTATGTAACATATGGAATGTATTTTCTTATTCATGTTCACATTGTAAATGACATAAACATGGTATGATAATGATATGATATTACATGATTGTATGTGTCACATCCGCGAGTTAGAGCCTGACCGTATACGTGTACTGCGGTCGTTTATACTGCAGTATAAAGGTGTACGATCGGAGTCTAAATACGGATAAATACATAAAAATTTAAGTATATTAATATGATAAAATGAATAGAAATTTTATCAAATGAGACAATGCAATTTTGTGTTATGCACGCAAATCGAGACGACAGCACTGGGTCGAAATTGGATTTTTCGCTCGGTAGTGAAATTTTAATTTAAACATACCGGAATATAGAAAATATTATTTAAAGGTCATAGGTGGAGTTATAAGGTGAAATTTTAAGGTTTAGAGTTTGAATTATGGAAAATTGATTCTCAGTTCAGGTTTACAGCCTGATTTTTCGGATCGGGAGCTAGAGAGATGTGTTTATGATCACAATGGAGTCAATGTGATCGAAATTTAATTTAAAGATTTTTAAAACTGATAAATTAGGAATCGGACAGCGGATGAATTTTTACGGGTCAAATTAAGAAAAATGATTAACCCGTAAAAAACTCGATTTTTGCTCCGGTGGTCATTTTGCAAAATCGAAGTGACCGTTTCGAAGAGAAAATTATTTTATAATTTTTGGAATATTTAAATTGATGAAATTAATTTGTTTGGAGGTTGAATTTTAGAGAATTTAAAATTTATTATGAAGAAAAATGAAGAAAAATTTTGATTGGTTGAAAATTTGTTAAGTCAAAATTAATTAGATTTTGATTGGGCCATGTGTCAATATTAAGAGATAGTTAATTATGTTATTGGCCAATAAGGAGGTTGATTAAGGAATTAAGTGTGATTAATTAATTTAATTGGGGTATATAAAGGAAATTAAATTGAATTTCATTAAAATATCAAATTTCTCATCTTCTTCCTTGCCTCTCCTCCATAGCCGAGAATCTCCAAGCCCCAAATTCCTTAATCTCTTCACTTTTGCTTCTTCAAATCATATTAATTATCAATTAAAAGAATTAGAATAAGATTGGTGTGGAGAAAAAGAGAAAAAGGGTGGAAATTTGGAAAAAAAGAAATCAAATAATTTCTTGATACCCATTTGAAGAAGGTGAGATTTTGTTCCTTTCTCCATATGATTTTGTTGATTTAATTATTGTCATAATTGTTTATTGAATTGTGGTTGAATATTGTTGAGAATTGCTTGGTAGAAAAATTAGGTTTTATGGCAAAAATATTGAAAAATTGGAGAAAAATAGGAAATGAAGAGAATAAGGTTTGAGGATGATGGATTGAGTGAAGAATTGATGAAAATAAATTTTAGGAATTTTTGTGGAATTTTTAGAGAATTTCCATAATTATGGCTAAATTTTACAAAAATTATTTTGGAGGAATTTTGCCTTAAATTGGAGATAATGGAGTGAATTGGAGTATATGGAGGTGGAAAATAAATTTTTGGATGGAAGAAAAATTTAATAGAATTTTTGGAGAATTTTTAAATTTTTAGCCTAATTATGGAAAAATTTATTGGGAGTTGTTGAATATTGTTTTGGTAAAATTGATGATGGAAAAGGAAAGAAAATGAGTTAAATTGATGATAGGAATTTATTTGGAATTTTTAGAGTAATTATGGAATTAATGAAAATTCTTGAATTGGAAATGGACAATAGAAGAATAAAAGAAATAAATGGAGAAAAATAGTTTTGGAGGTGGAAAAATAAAGAAAATCAAATATTATAAAAGGAAATTAATATTTGAATTTTTGGTCGCACCGGAAAGCGTGATGACGACCAAAACCGGAATTTATGCATTAAATATGCATAATAAGAAAATTTTTAATTATAGGATCTAGATATCCGTGAGAGCGAAAAATTTAATTTTTACTAGATTTTATGTCGTAAGGATTTCAATGGCTAATATTAATTTTCTATCTCTAGGTACGACATCGGGACAGACGCTACCCCGAGATAAGGGGAAAGAGCCGGCAGATACCGGCAGAGCGTAGAAGTTTAGTGCAACTACCCTTATAATATTAGTCATATAAATATAAATTATGTGAAAATTTGCATTTTTGCAATTATTGAGTTATATATATATTTTTGTATTCCAGAAAATTTAAATGTTAAAAGTTATCTATGATGATAATTATTTTGTTATTGAAAGAATATTTATTTATTATCTTGAAAATGAAGTGAATTATGATTTTGAGAAATTTTCCCACATATTAGCCTAGATATGAGCTAGGGTATTGTTGGCATGCCAATAGGGTAAAAATTATGGTCCTGTGCATTTCTGTGGACCAAAGAAATACTGTGATCCTGTGCATTTCTGTGGATCACCTAATACATTTTTCAGTCCTGTGCATTTCTGTGGGCTGAGTCATATTACATTTGGATTCTGTGCATTTCTGTGGATCCTAAGTTGAGATGTAATATGATACCCCTTTGATTCCCTAGGAGCAAGTCTAGGATGTTATAATATGTGGGCATATGAAAAATTTAGATATTTGAGAACTCAACGATATATTGAGTTTTATAAAAATATTATATTATTGTATTTATAGAAAAATGTATATTTTATTTTAATAACTATTATTATAAGAGTTTTTGCACCACTGAGTTAATATACTCAGCGCGGGAGTTTGTTTTTCTCTCGCGTAGGTCATCAGAGTTGCAGAGAGCGTCCTGACTTGTAGATAGAGACGCTGAATTGCGGACCCGCATTATGGAGCACAGCGGTAGCAGTGGTAGCCACCCAGAGCGGGTTGGTCTTGTTGTTATATTTTGATATGTTTATATTTTGATATGTATATATATAAGTTTTTAAATTTCATTACATCATGTATATAAATAAGAAAAGAAGAGTGTGTATATTAAATCTCTTATATTAAATATATTTGTTTTAAATTAAATGAATATTTATTTTTGAAAAGAATTTTATTTCCGGTAGCACCTCTTATCCGTCCGGTATACGGATGGGTGTACGGAAGGGTAGGGGGTGTTACAGTATGTAAAATTTTTATGTATACATATAATACTAAGCATTGTCTTGCTTAACATGTGAGTATTTTTCTTGCGCATAGGTTTGGTGTAATATCCGCTAATTTAAACACCGAGTTGCACATGTCGCGAAATTGACGCGTATGACCGATCGGAGTTTAAATTCGGATTTTTGATTGGAATTAATCAAGTAATGACTAAATGGAATGATATATGCCTAATTGAGTGATTATAAAGTTTAAAGAAGTTGATTTACGGTAAATGACTAAATTGCAAATTTTGATAAGTTTTGGGGTCAAATTTGCAAATTACCAAAAATTTGAGGATTTATGAGATTAATTACTAATCAACATATTAATTTTGGAGACATTTTAATAGGTTGGCCAGCTACTCAATGAGGAGTAAGATTAGTGTTGATTAAGTAAAATGGGAAGAAGATGGTCAAGATGGTGGGTCTCACATGAAGACTTTTGGGTACCCTATTTAATTCATTCTTTTCTTCTTCTTCTTCTTTTCATTTTTTGCTTTCTTCTCTCTCTTTTCTACCAGTCACGCCAACCTCATTTCCTCCATAGCCAAACCAGAAATTTAGAGAGAGAAAGGAATAGAAGAGAGGGGAAAGAGCAAGAACAAATGATCTTCATGGTCCATAACTCCTAAGAAAGCTGGAAAGAGCAAGAAAAAGGAAGAAAAATCAAGTTTGGTGGAGAGAGAAAATCTCCAAAGTTGTGATTTAGTGAAGAAAAGAGTAAGGTAAGAAGTGATTCTTCTTCTTCATCATCTTTTCTTAAAGAAGTTTGAATTTTGAGCTCATCCAAGACTCTTATGGAAAGAGAGAGAAATTAGGGTTTTGAGAGAGAATAAGAGAGTTTAGGGTCTTGAGAAAATTATATGATAGTAGTGATATATGATGTTGTAGGAGCTCCAAGTGACAAGGAACAAACACTAAAGAGCAAAGGAAAAGAGAAAACTACCTAGAAGAGTGAAGGAGAAAGATTAAAATTTGTGCATAACTTAAGGCAATAGCCTATCTTTGTTTGAAATAATGTATGTTAGTATGATGATGGTTGAAATGCATTAAAGATGACTATGGCATGAAACCATATGTTAGAAGATAAAGAATGAGTTTTCCTGTGATTTGTTAAATTAAATGATGCATGTTAGAGAATTTAATTATGATTAAGGCATTTATATGTATTAGTCATGATATGTTGAATAAAGGACTCCAGAAATGCATGAATTGTGTGGTGATATGATTTGGTGTAATTAGAATGAATGAAATGTGAATATGCATATTTCCTGCCGAAAGTCACGGGCGTGAACTTGATGGTTCACGGTTGTGACTGATTTGTATCACGGTTGTGACTTTGGTGTGGAAATGGTACTATTCATTCCAGAAGTGTTCACGATTGGGAATCACGGGCGTGATCTCATTCATGGGCACGAATGAATAATCACGACCGTGAATGCTTTTGGTACGATTCATTATAGTAGTGTTCACGACTTTGGATTACAGACGTGAACTAAGTCACGGGCATGAAACAGTAGTCACGGCCGTGAATGCTCTGTTTTCAGATAAATTATGAATATGATTATCTATTGATGTATCTAGTTACATAAATGAAAAAGATGATATTCAATATGTATGAGCATGACGATATGGTTGCAAAACAAGAAAATTGAGATGTTGATACAGGAGAATATTGATGTATCGAAATTGAGAATGATGATGATGTGATGTATAATATGAGGATGATGAAATGGATGTAAAGTAAAAAAATTAAATAAAGATATATGATTGATGTGAAAATATGAAGATGCTCATTACTCTACATGCGGACTAGAATTAGGATAGATGACATGTCATTAAGGGGGCGAATGGTACCGTACTATATGAGATATTCCTCGATCAATGTGGCTTAAGCTCGGAGAGCGCCATTGATCTGAGATGTTCAGTCAATGTGGCTCAAGCTCGGAGAGCGCCATTGACTTGAGAAGCTCTGATGAGCACATATAAATTGAGGACAATGTGGCTTAAGCTTGGAGAGCGCCCTTGGTCCGGTTATTCATTTATGATGAAATAATACTCAATCAATGTGGCTTAAGCTCGGAGAGCACCATTGATTTGAGAAGCTCTGTTGAGCCAGATAGTGGACATGGTAGCTATAGCTCTGGGAGGGCTCTTGATCATGTCTTATGATGTCCCTAAAATAAATGAAATTATGTCACTACATAATGTTCAACACATAGGATGCATATGTTATCATCCTCTTATGCATATGCATGTTCCCATGGAACCTATCCTTGCTCTGATACCAAAAATATAACACCACATATTATGCATTTAAGTATAACCTATCTCTGTATCAAATAATCACACATAACATACTGGAAAAACAAAATATCCTGTTATTAGTGAAAGTAAATTTTTTTTATATCCTGTAATATCATTCAATGACTTTGCAAGTCTTATATCCTGTAATTTCATTCAATGACTTGCAAGTCTCATATCCTGTAATATTATTCAATGACTTTGCAAAGTTAACACTAAGGTTTTCACTACAATATAATATATCACATATATCAAAACATAAACTTACATAAGTATTTACGAGTTGCTTTCATTTATACATTTTTAAAACCCATTCCAAACTGACTATACATATTCAACCATGTAAATACGAAATGCAGATGACATATTTTCATGCTCGAGTGGTATGCAAGGAGAAATAGTGATGAGGCTCGGCCAGTGACCTGTGCTCCATGTCTTCTATACACTACTCAAAATGAGCTATCACTTTTCTTTACCTGAAAAATGATGCAAATTGATGAGTTGCGACTCAGTGAGAATAATCATCCAATGAGCTCTAAAGTACGAAACAACTCATAGTAATAAATCACAAATCCAATATATACCATGTATTCCATTCCATTCATCAGTATCATATAAGTATCAATAAAGTTGAAACATATAATCATTACTCTTTATGTATGCAAATGCTTTGCTTATTTCATTTTGTTGTGACCAAGTTATACAGACATTGCCCCGGTTTTCCATGTGAACATTTTCCATGTGAACATTTGCATTTGCTAGCTAGCTTGATCATTTATTTCATTTGCACATTTGTTGAGCCATAGGTCTTTTCTTTTGTTTTACAATATCGATTAACTAGTCACAACGCTTTTTAAGTCCATATGCATATGCACTTGTACTTAGGCATTCATCAACCATTGCATCTTATTACATATAACATACATATACCGCATATATGCCTCATATGTCACACATATACCTCACATATACTATACATATACCCTGTATAGATATCACTTATGTCAAACATATACCTCAAATATATCACGAGTATACCACTTATGTGTACCACAATGTCACAAATTATCCTTGATCATATTATCAGGGGCAAATCATGACAATCATATGAATCACATAGTAAGCAACATTCATATGCACTAAAGAATTCAATCGATAATTAGACTCACCTTTCTCCTTTGATTCCGACCCCTAACTTATTGTCTATCCGCTCCTTATGGGTCTCCAATATGTTGCGAGCCTAATATAAAAAAATAATCAATTAACTCATGATTAGAGAGACTTAATGTGGCTTAAAAAAATTAATATGCATTGTTCATATCAATAGCTAAGATTTTTCCTATGAGTCAGTGTGACCTTATGGGACTGTTTAGCCTATAACTTTTTCTATACTTGACCAATTAATCTGATTCTTATTCCTAATTAAAACTAACATATAATTATATAACATATTAAAATTTTAGACCAATTGGATTATTTTAAAATTTTTTGTGGAATTTCTAAATGTGTTCTATTTTCTGCCTTATTTTCTACCTTTAGGCAGTTTCAGGGTACCCACTTTGGTTCATCATAACTTATAATATATAAGTCATATTTTAATGAAAATTTACAAAAACCTATATGGGTTCAAATGGAACATTTTTTATGTTTACAAATTTTATCAATTATGTCTCTAAGATCTTCTAATTATAACAAACATTTCACTGGTCTAGAATAGAATTGGCTTCCGGACCAGTATGACTTCCAAAGGCCATAAATTAGTCTATACATAACATATCAATTTGAAATTAGTACCAAAATTTATCTAAGACATATACCTATAACTTCCATTTTTTTACAATTTACATAATCGATCTATAAGGAGCTAAAATTATCCAAACAAGTTACTAGATCTGCCTAGGGCACTAAGCAGGTAGTTCAAACCATGGAATAGTCATTGTTCCATTCATCATAACACAAAATCCACAAGACATATTAATATGAAATTTGGTATAAAGATACATAACACATATATATACAACTTTTATGTTTTGAGATACTTCAAATAATGGCTTTATCATATTCAAAACTAACAAACATAGTGGCTAACTCACTTAGGGTTCACATCTGGACCAGTTTCAATACAAAGAGGATATGTCATTATATACACAACATATTTCAAAAAGGTTTACATATACACAAATATAAGACATAAAGGAACAGATGTTGCATTTTAAACTTTTTCAGAATCAATTTCTATTAATATCAAAATCGGGGTGCAATTCAGTTCCTATTAATGAACCATAACAACTCAAATCAACCTTATAGCAATAAGAATTGATTACTTATCAAGAACAAAATTGCAAGGGATTAATTTGCCTCAAAAACCAAGTGAAACAAGGAAGAATTGAGTTCTGGAATGGAGGAATATGAAGAAGAAAACGAGATGGAGTGAGGAGGCAGAAATGGGGGAGGAAGATAAAGCCAACCTTTTTGTTTTTTTGTCTTTTTATCCTTTTTCTCTTCATCTCTTCTCTTTTCTCCTTTATTTTCTCTTCTCTTTTCTCTTCTCCTTTCTTTTATTTTCCTTTTGTTTCATTTTCATTTTATTTTGTCTATATTATTATTATTATTATTATTATTATTATTATTTACATATATTTATAATTCCACTAATTCACACAATAATACAACTTAATCATTTGACCCGATTTAACTTAATTAACAATGTAAATGTTTACCAATCTTAATCTAGTTATTTTGCTTACTTTAATTTAGTCACATTATTCAATTTATTTCTAATGCTTTGTTATCCTCATTTAAGTTATAAGTACACACGTGCGACTCGATACAATTGCCAAATACTAGGACACGTAGCTAGTGCGTGCCATGCACTTGTTCCTAAGAAAATATGTATGAAATGCACATGTTCAATTGGATTATATGGAAGATGCATATGTTCAAATGAAATGCATGTGGTTATGCATGTGGGAAAGGTCAAGGATGTTACATAAAGATTCCCCCATCAATAACGGAAAGGAAAATTCAATAATGAAGTATACCTCACCAACTGAAAGAAAGTAAAAAATAACTTAACCATAAATAAAAGTAATAGAATTTTAATACTTTAGAAGGAAAAAGAAATCTTCTAAACAAGCTCGAAGAAGTAATTATTAGTTAACTATTGCAAGTAGAATAAATGAAATTATTCAATTCCAGATTATATAATAAGATGAAATATTAGAGACTAAAACAATCAAACTGATTTTAAGTGGAGAAAATTGAGGTGGTGGAATTGCAGTCAAAACCATCAAGCAATTGCTCTATTCTCTTCATCATGACACCGATTTCATAAATGATTCTATCATAATGTAACCTGTAAAAAAAATTTATTATAATTTTTTAACTCTTTTATACATGAACTTACATCAGCCTTATTAATTTATTGTGTAATTTAATAGCAATGTAAAGCAAGGATTAAAGGAATACTTAATAATTTTTTTCTCAAATTCAATGGCTCTGATTGAATTAAGTGGTTTCATAATTATCATGACAGAATCAGAAAGTTAATATAGGATACAACCTAGTCAGGACCTTTTAACTCTTTCAGCTTATCTAACAACCGATTTAGCTCAACTAATAAGGACTCTTAAAATGTATGAGAATATATTTGATGATGAAATAACATGAAAATATATTTGATGGTGAAATAATATGCATTATAAAGATCATGCACATGTGAAGATTCAATTCGCATTAATATTCACAATTATTATTCTCAAGCCAAAAAAGAACCATAAATACAGGATTTCAAGATTTTAGGCATCTAAAAGTACATTTTCAGGCATATTATAAGCATTTCTCAATTGTGCTCATAAAATCCTCTATAAGGTAATAGATGTAAGGGTAATCAAATAGAAGTAAAAGCAATATGAATGGCAGAGCAAGCCAAAAGAGTTTCAATCTACTAGGAGAAAATTTACCGCTATTTCAATCCATCTTTCCTCTGAACCATTTCCTCCATAGCCTCCACCTGCATCCGTAATAGATATTTTGTGGTTCTTGCAAAGCTTATGAATTAACACATTATATACATTGTTACACTCAACTCACACTCGTTGTATTCCACCCATTGAATCATTCCTTCGCCTTCACAAAATCTTACAATTCATGCAAGCTTCAAATAAATGCTTTATTCTATGACTAATAATAAAATGTGAATCATGTGTGAGTATACTTTCATCTCACTCTCTATATATTCTATATAATTTTTAAGCTTTTTGGTTGAGTCTAATACTAACTTTTTATTCTAATGTAGAGGTAAAGATTCCTCCATCAATAATGGAAAGGAAAATTCAATAATGAAGTATAACTCACCAACTGAAAGAAAGTAAAGAATAACCTGAACATAAATAAAAGTAATAGAACTTTAATACCTTAGAAGGAAAAAACAATCTTCTAAACATGTTCGAAGAAGTAATTATTAGTTAACTATTGCAAGTAGAATAAATAAAATTATTCAATTCTAGATTATATAATAAGATGAAATATTAGAGACTAAAAAAATCAAACTGATTTTTGGTGGAGAAAATTGATGTGGTGGAATTGTAGTCAAAACCATCAAGCAATTACTCAATTCTTTTCATCATGCCATAAATTTCATAAATGATTCTGTCACAATGTAACCTGTAAAAAAATTATTATAATTTTTTTACTCTTTTATACATGAAATTACATAAGCCTTATTAATTTATTGTGTAATTTAATAGCAATGTAAAGCAAGGATTGGAGAAAGACTTAATAATTTTTTCTCAAATTCAATGGCTCTGACTGAACTAAGTGGTTTCATAATTATCATGACTGAATTGGAAAGTTAATATAGGATACAACCTAGTTAGGACCTTTTAACTCTTTTAACTTATCTAACAACTGATTTCAACTTATCTAACAATTGATTTAAACCTTTTAACTCTTTCAACTTATCTAACAACTGATTTAGCTCAACTAATAAGGACTCTCAAAATATATGAGAATATATTTGATGGTGAAATAATATGCATCAAGAAGATTATGCACGTGTGAAGATTCAATTCACATCACATTCACAATTATCAAGTCAAAAAAGAACCGTAAATACAAGATTTCAAGATTTTATGCATCTAAAAGTACATTTTCAGGCATATTATAAGCATTTCTCAATGATGTTCATAAAATTCCCTATTAGGTAATAGATGTAAGGGTAATCAAATAGAAGTAAAAGCATTGTGAATGGCAGAGCAAGCCAAAAGAGTTTCAATTTGCTAAGAGAAAACTTATTGCTGCTTCAACCCGTCTTTCCTCCTGAACCATTTCCTACATGGCCTCCACCTGCAGCATTAGCACTTCCATCATAAAGGTCACACTCAATTCCCTTCACTAGCCTTCCATCAACGACATAAGGGTTTTCTTTACCTGGATCTACAAACTTGAGAAGGAAAAAAAAACTTTGTAGGTTAAGCGAGGGAAAAGAATAGAATGACAGGGAGAATAAAAAGAGAGTAGCTAACCAAAGAGAAAAGAACAGCTGGCCTTCCACCGATGGCATGAAGGTTTTTTTACCTGGATTTACAACTAACGAGAGAATTGGATTTGGTTAGATAATGTGTGGTAAAGAGGACAAGGAGAAAAAGAAGAGAGTAGTTGTCACTCAAATTTGCAAGACTGAGGAAAATATCACCTGGATCAGCAGATTTGCAAGCCTTGGATATGCAACTCACTGATCAAGCCTCGGATATGCAACTCACTGATCAAGCCTCGGATCTGCAACTCTCTAAAGAAGAATCAGATCTAAAACTCACTAAAGAAGAAAGAACAGCTACAAAGACTCTCGGATCTGCTACTCACTAAAGAAGAATCGGATTTGAAACTGATGGATCAACAAATTTGCAAGCCTCAAATCTGAAACTCACTAAAGAAGAAAGAACGACTACAAAATCTTGGATCTATAACTCACCGAAGATGAATCAAATTTGAAACTCACCGAAGAGAAAAGACCGACTACAAAGCTTCTCACTTAAAAAGAATCGGATTTGAAACTCACGGATTAGCAAAATTGCAAGCTTTGGATATGCAACTCACTGAAGAAAAATCAGATCTAAAACTCACTGAAGAAGAAAGAACGGCTACAAAGTCTTTGATCTACAACTCACCGAAGATGAATCAGATTTGAAACTCACTGAAGAGGAAAGAACGACTACAAAGCTTCGGATCTGCAACTCACTGAAGAGGAATCGAATCTCCACAAAAGTAGATTAAGGGCTTGAGGCAAATGGAAGCCAAAAAAAGTCACAGATCAGAAACCAACTTGAAAAAATAAAAATTATAAATTAACATAAAATTTTAAAAAACATGCAATTTAAAAAATGGAATTAAAGAAAGGATAAAAAAAAAGCAGACAACAAAAAACATGTTAGCAATGCAGAGAGAAAGTTGTAAGCAACATGAAAGGAAACACAGTAAAAAATTAATATAAACTTTTTGAACCATAAATCGATTCTAAAAAACAAATCTAATAACAAAAATCTAAAAACACATATGAGAGTAAAAAAATGTCAAGAGAAGGGGGAAAATGAAGAGAATGATACTGGAAATCTAAAAGCACATATGAGAGACAAAAAAAAAAGCCAAGAGAAAAGGGGAGAAAATGGTGAGGAAGAGCAGTAAAACTCCGTGAAAATCTAAAAGCAAAGATGAGAGACAAAAAAAAACCAAAAGAAAGAGGGAAAAATGGTGAGGAAGAGTAGTAAAACTCGTGGGGGGAAGAAAGGAGAGAGAGATGCATTGTGTTACCATTTATAGAACAGTAAAATTTGTTATAGGTTTTATATGAGATTGCTTTTATTGCTCTAAATTGACTGCAAGAAAAACGAAGGTTTAACGACAAATTTTTAACAGTCTATTAAAATTCGATCGCAATAGATAGCGTTATAACGTCTGAATTTTTATCCCTCGGTTAATATCCCATTTTTATACTAACAATAATGACCGAATTAATTTTAGTAATTAAGAAAAAATTTCAGTCATTCAAACCCATACTTAGGCGCACGAGTTTAAGATGGCAGGATATCTTTTATTATTAAAAAGAATAATTGCAATTAATATCTTTAAAAATAACAATTGAGTAAAACTTTCGCTTCCACTTATACATGGACTCTGCCATTGTTTGCTTCTTTCTCTAATTTGCCATTATAGCTCAACCTCTCTCAGAGGTCTGTTATCCTTCTCTTTTTACTTTTTTAATTACTTCTTGTTTGGGATCAGCCATTGCTGTCAGAAAGATCTAGAAGAGGACGACCGCAGGACAATATGGAACTCAGACTGAGAAGCAGGAAAATATGGAGACTAAAGACACTCAAACGGGGCCGTTTTCACCCAAACCACCACAGAACAAGGGCGTCGGCGGTAAGTTGAGGAAACCTCTTTCATGTAGACTGCCGTCAACACCTTACCCTTGTCCCCCCACAGAACCAATTACAGCTTGGTCATTGGCTCTCTAAGCTCGTGGATCCTTCTCTCATTCTTATTTCCGGCAGTGCCAACCTAATCTTGCTTTCGTTCTTCTCCAAATTGCAATCCATCAATGCACTCCCTGCTTCCACTGGTCAAGAAGAAAATCGCGGTTTGTCCCTTGCTTGTACTCTCCTCTGTCTCTTGACTTTCTCTCGTTTGTTGGTTAGGGTTTGTGATTTTATTGTTTAATAGTATCCATTAGAAAAATAGATTATAAATTTGTTATGCATTTGCGGTTCTGATTTATAGTGATATTTGGTGCTCCTTTTTGAATGTCGTCTTCTTTGTCTCTGTTGCACTTCCCTAATTTTTTCGAATGTTGTTGAGTTATTTCTTATGTTTCCGACTTAATAGAGTATTTGGGGACTGACAACTTGCATGCGGAGGTGGAAGATAATGTTGGTGGTGATGATGGCAATTTCACTCAGAATGTAAGCCTTTCACAACTTACTCTTATTCTATGAAAATAGAAAAATTTGCTATATAATTCCTGAATTGCTCGTGTTATTGATCATAGAAGAGATCCCGAATTCTTTTTTTTTTTCCTTTACTTTTGCTTTTGAGGTAAAAAAACAAAAACAAAAAGATGAAAAAATAATTCTCAAAATCTCAATTTATGTATTTAATGTGTTAATTTTGTTATGTACTAACTAATACATTGTCGTATTTGCAAATTCTAGTAAATTGCTTGTATTTTGGCAGCTACTCTTTATTTTATTTCAAGCTTCACCTGTCCATTCTAAATGAGTGCTCTGCTTGCTCCATCTGGTTCACTATTTAATATAGTATAGTATATCATTGGACATAAGATTCAAATGAAGAATTTCTGTAAATTTATTGAATTGGGACATAACTCAGCTTGCTAAAAATATGATCTTTTACTTTGTTATGTGTTATTATATCTCAGTTGATATAGTTAATACCAAGTCTAATAGAAGCGTGAGTGGAATGTGATGGACAACATTGTAGACTTTTTAAACTGCGCATATCAGGAGTTCATGGGTGCTGCAGCTAATGTACTTGAGGCCAAGGAGGTTGCTGGTGGCCAGAAAACATCAGCCACTTATGTTGCATTGGAAAAATTTATGCAGAAGTGGGAGCTGTTTAGGGTGGCATGTATCAAGCTGAGGAGTTTGTTGAATCTGTGAAGCAGGACATATGATCAGAGTGCTTAGTGGAAGCTGGTGGTGCAATTGGCCATGCCCACCCTTCCGCTCCTTTTGATGCTCAGTTTTTTTGAAGATGCACCTCAGTAGGTATGTCAGAATTTATAAATTGTAGTTGCCATGCTTTTGTAATTTTAAACTTGCTTAGCCTTGCAAAATTGCTGGAAAACAATGGGATGATAGTTTGCTAGTGCTTTTCTTCTTGTACCATTTTGTTTCCTTGCTAATCTACAACTTGAATATTGGGGTTTGTAACTGCGTGCATCTGCCATAACAAGGGATAGACCATCTCTTACATATCTCGATATTGTTGCCACTATTTTTTCTAAGTACAAAAACAATATTGTTTCCATAAGCGACTTGCTTTGATGAATGGGATAAAGATCTGATATTTATTTCTGTCTCTCCAATACCACATTTGTGTGTGTATTCGTGTATTTATGTATTTCATCTGCTTATTTCATTCTGTTGGGTGGGTTTGTAGGTATGAATCTGAGACTCTGTATTACATGATTATGAATCATGACGCAACCATAAAAAATTAATATGTTTTTCTTTAAGGAACAATGTCATTTTTCTTAAATTGTGTTAAATTTATTTATACAACTTAGGAAGGGGGATGAGAACCATCAACCACACGAGTTCTCATTTTTTATTGTGTCATTTGTTATTGATGGCTGGAGACTGCTTATGAATTTAAGATATGGATTTGCATCCTTCGACAACTTATCCTATACCTATATGGGTTCCATTTGCTGAAATATAACTTTTGTTTCTTTGCTACTCTCTTTCTTTTTTAAATTTTATTTTCTCTATATTGACATGACCAATTATTTTGTTTTTAACATGGTCTGTATCTCACTCATGAGTAATGTTTCTACTATAGCAGATTGCAGTTGCAGAGTACAAAAGTTACAAACCAGAAAGTGAAGAAGAATATAGTAATATGTACTGGAGGAGGACCGAGTATATGGATGGGGAAGATGGTGAACTATTAGCCGGAGGTTCTCAAGGATGATAATCACAAGCCTGAGATGTTTACATTTGTGGTTTTATTAGTATTAAGGGAGTTAAATAGTCATTATAGGGGTTTCTTACATATTTTCACATTACTTTTATTTTCTACCTTTTTAGGAATTATATAAAAATAATTTTTTTTTTCAATTTGAATTGAAATATTATGTATGTAATAATGAAATGTTAATTTGCTTTTTATATTAATGAAATATCTATACTATACAAGTAAAAGGTTTGGAAATCACTGTAGTAAATACGGTGTGCTACCAAATATATCTTGAAGAAAAACGACGCCATTTGAAAAAAAAAATATCTGACATGAGTAGTTAGCAAATCGCAAGCACCGGGAAAATTAGAGAAAGAACTTTAAAACTTTTCATATATGAAAAATAATCTTTTTATATAAAACATTTTTTTCATATTTTAAAAATAAATATAAAAACGATGAAATCATCTAATTGTCTCTAATTTTATAAGTTTAAATTAGCTAAAATGATGTGGTTTTTTCAAACTAGTTTTTCCAATTAGCTAAAATTTATTGGCTCGCGTTTGAAAATATCTCAATTGCTTCTTCAACTTTACTTTTCACGATCTCTTTACTTTCTGCTCGTAGAGTTTACTTTATTTTCGGCTCATAGAGTTGCATAACTTTCATTCCAAGTTTTTCCATTTTTTCCATTGAAAAAGATGAAAGTTACTGTCGCTCATTCTGAACAAGGCTCAAATACTCGAAAATTATCTTTATTTTTCATTCCTATGGATGAAGAAATATATTCGGCTAACTCTTCTTCAATAAAAAGAAAATAAGATCAAGATATGTATTGAAAACTTCTTGACTGTAAATTTTAGTATGGTAGATTTTAGTAGATTAATTTAGGATTTGATGCATCTTAGTGAAACAGAGGTGAAATATTTTCTTGTATAATTTTAATTTAGACTTTAAAGAAAGTAGAGTTTATTTATCCTTATCTATTTTTGGTTTGAGAGTATCAGTCACGATTATAAAGTTTTGAGATACTATTAATCACAAAGTAGATAAATATAGATGGTCGAGCTGAATGATCTTATAAAAACAAACATTGACAACAAGATGTAGATAGAGTTTTTATTCTCGACTATAGACGTAATTTGTTTTTATTTCTGATTGTAAATGTAGGTAGTTTTAAATCCCGGCGGTATTACGGTAAATAGGGTCGAGATTAATGAACTTTCATTCTAATCTAGACTGTAGAGAGAGTATAGTTTATTTATCATTTTTTAGTTTAGGTTTGATGTATATTAGGGTAAGAATATCTATTTTTGGTTTGAGAATATTAGTTATGATTATAGAGTTTTTGAAATATTGTTAATCACGACAGTAGAGAAGTAGAGATGGTCGAGTTTAGTGATCTTATGAAAACAAACGTTGACAACGAGATGTAGGTAGAGTTTTTATTCCCGACCATAGATGTAGTAAGTTTCATTCCCGACCATAGATGTAGATATTTTTGAATCCCAATGATATTATGGTATAAATGGTAGAGATTGATGATCTTTTCATTCTAATCTAGACTGTAGAAAGAATAAAGTTTATTTATCTTTTACTAGTTTAGGTTTGATGTATATTAGGGTAAGGATATCTATTTTTGGTTTGAGAATATCAATTATGATTGTAGAGTTTTGAGATATTGTTAATCATGACAGTAGAGAAGTAGAGATGGTCAAACTTAATGATCTTATGAAAACAAACATTGACAATGAGATGTAGGTAGAGTTTTTATTCCCAACCATAGATGTAGGAAGTTTTGAATCCCGATAGTATTATGGTAGAAATGGTAGAGATTAATGATCTTTTCATTGATATTTTTTCTTCTACTGAATAATGATTATGTTTATCGTTATTTGAGTTTAATGAGATTCCAAGATTGCCAACGAGAGTGCTAAAAGAAAATTTCTTTTCCCTTAAGCTTACAATAAGGTCTTCCTTGGATGATTTTCAAGCTTTGTTGAAAAAAGGGTTGACTAAGGATCCTGATATCTTGGAAGATTTGAAGAATGGTATATTTGGAGCATGCTTCGATATAACTGACTGCCATCACTCCTCTACCATAATGTGGGGGCTACTTTTTAAGGAGGCTTCTTTTAATAAGGAAGGGGAGATGTGGTTCAATATTAATGGTTTTCCTATCAGGTACTCCCTTAAGGAGTTTGCTCTCATCAACAGGCTGTGGTGCTCACGCTTGTCTGATCATTGGGATGATTATCCCAAGCACAATGAGGATGCGACTAAGGACTTTATGAAGAAAAACTTTCTTCGTGTGGAGGAGACAATTAACATCAATATGATGAGAAAAAGGTTTAAGGAGTTGTGCAAAAAGCAACTGCAAAAAAGGCAAAAGGCCAGGGAGAGAAGGCAAAAAATGAAGCACGATAAGAAGAAGAAGGTGCATGATGACTCCAGAAGAGAAGTATTTATTAAGCTAGCATAGGTATTGTTTATTGAGATGGTCCTGCACGTGAATGACAAGAAAAAAGAAGCTATTCTAGAATGAATTTTCGAAATTGTGCAGAATCTTGAATGTTTTAGAGTCTTTCCTTAGGGAACATGGTCCTTTCGGTATTCAATGAGGCATCTCCAAAAGGATCTAAATAATAAGATGGCAGAGTTGAAGATGAATCCAAATAAATCCAAAACATATACTTATGCGGGTTTCATTCTTCCATTGTGGTGAGTCCATACTTTATAAACATCAGTTAACATACTCTATAAGCACGATAATTTGTTGATTAATTTTCTTTAGCTCAATCGGGATGAGGATATGAAATTAGATGGTGAAACTGAGGAAGATGCTGAGATTGAGAAGTATGACTCGAAATTTGAGGTATGTACCCTATCTAACTTCTATTACTGAATTTGGTACTTAAAATATTTAATATTTAAATGTCAACACTCTAATAAAATATTTCATTATTTTTTTAGCTCAATCAATTGGTGGCATGGTCCATAATGGTAAAATGTGGATATCAAGGAAGATGAGGATAGGACAAAGAAGAATTGGCTTGATACTGTTGAAAATGCTATGGAGGAGGATGAGACTGAGAAGAATTTGGTTGAGAACGTTGAAAATGTTATGCAGAGAAGAATGAAAAGGCTAAGAATGATGATGAGTGTGACATTTTTATAATAATCATTATTTACGTACGTTATGCGAGTTAATACGGTTATAGTTAATGTGTGCCAATTTTTTTTCTTAATTTAATTTAATGACTATATTATTATTAACACTTAATTCATTATTTTCATTTTTCTAAAAATTTCGACAGAATAACTGCTATAAACTAACTATCTCACCTGCAATGCAAATAATTTTCAGCATATTTTTGGACACAACAATATACATATAATTCAATATATTCTCCATTCAACCATAATTCAATATTTCATTTTTTACATATATAATAATTCATAAATATCCTTTATCAGAATATATATAAAATTTTATTCCTACAACTTCATATCCATGCATATATATATACATGTCACTCTTGATACTAACCTACTATTATTTTATTATTCAGTAAGATTTATATGCATGCTCCTGTCTTTCCTGCTACTACTTGCACGCAATCAAATAACTATGTGTTGAGTATTAATATGCTCAGTAATGATTACTAATCTAAAAATTTTCATTGACTTATATTTTCATGCATTCATTCATACAACATTATATTTACTACACTATTCAATTTTTTTCTTTAATATATTTATTATTATTTTTATCAATACTTTAATATTATTTTCCCTTAATTTACTATTTAATATCTTCATTCAATTAACAATATTTCTCAATTAATCTTATAGTTTTTTTTTTGAACTTGCAATTCTTTTCAATTTAATCATTTTTCACTTTACTTTTTTTATTAATCATTCTTTTATTTCTTCTTTTCAATTTTTCATTTAATTAGCTACAACTTTCACTTTAATTCTTAAATTTTCATTTATATACAATTATGTCACTAATTTACATTTATTTATGCTTTTGCCACTAACTATATATTATTTTTATTTATTATTTTTTTATTTGTTTCATAATTTTAACATTTTTCTCCACTTATATTTTATTTTTCAATTTCACTATTTTTGTCGCATTTATCACTTTTATCATTATTATTATTATATTACTTTTATTATATTTATCATATTTATTACTTATATTATTTTCTCTCATTTTTCACATTTATCATTTATCTCGTATTTTTTATTTTTATTATTATTCTCACATTTTTCACTTATTTCATTTTTATCATATTTTTCACTTTTATCATTTTTACTAGTTTTATTCACATTTGTCCATAGTTTTCATCTGATATAAAATCTTTGGACTAGATACATGGGACGTGGACCCAAAAGTCCACTACACTGAAAAGTAATCCCGAAAGACCACCTAAGCACTACACTGTTATACTGAATCACTGAATTACTATTACTAAAGTAGACAAATCATCATTGGCCTACATAAGCGAATCGTCATAATCCGTACCGGGGTAATGGTGTCCCTATGGCTAGCCAATTATATCATAAGCTAGATTTAACCATTAGAAAAATAACTAAGGACACTATTTTATTCCTTTAATTCAATTTCTATTAAATTCACAAATTCCATTATTTTTACATTATTAATCACTTAATATTTTATTAATCCATACAATTATATCACTACCATAATATTTTCACATTTTCCATTCTACCATATCAATATTTCATCATTAATAATCAATTAAGTCATTAATCTCACTAAATACACTTTACTCGTTATTTTTCATTTCATGCATAATATAATCAATAATTAGAAAAATATTCAATATGTCATTTAAAAATTCTCATTAAATTTATACACACTCAATATCATATTTTCTTGCATTTCATGACTAAATTTTCATTTAATTTGCAAGAAAAATATTAATTTTTCCTTCTTCATCGGCCTAATATTAATTTTCATCATTAGAATTTTTCTTTCACCTTCTAATTATTCATTTCACTAATTTATGCATTCATTACTCCATATATATCATAATATTATACTAAAATGTAATTATGCCATAATTTGCATTTTTCACATAATATAGTCATATTTTCCAATTTCCACTAATTAATTTTTTTTATTGAAATTAACAATTCTAATTCACTTTCTATACTCTCTTAATCATGTTTTAAGCATCAATTATCAATTACATGCAAAACGCATAAAATTTCTAATTTCCATAACTTTAAATCATGCTTAATCAATGGAAATAAATAGATTTTGAAATCACTAACCTTATTTTTTTGCTTTGACCTTTTTAGACTTCCTTTTCCTTGGCCTTTCCTTTGGAAGCACCTTCACTTTCTTTTGAATCTACCATGACCGAAAATTATACTCTATTAATCCACCAATATTTTGCTTCCTTAACTCAAATAAACTTCATATTTATCATCTACATACCTTAAACTACCTATTAAAACCATTAAACTAATTTAAAATTATAAATTTCACTTACCTCAAATTTATATCATAACTTGTCTTATTTGATTTGTTTTCACTTTAGCCCTCTAAATGAAGAATAAAGGCTTCTACTAGGCACTAGAGATGCTAAAATTATTTTTGGGTGATTGATTTTGGTGTAAAAATTGAAGAAAATTGAATAATTTGAAAGAGAAAAAGGGAAAGTTGTGGTTCGGCCAAAAGGGAACTTTGGGGAAGAAGATGAAGCATAATTCTCTCTAGAGAATTCTAATTTTTGAGCCTATTTATAGTGGTTTAAATTGAGTGGGCTTGGGCCATATAAAACTCAATCCATTTAGGCTCAATTATGCACTATAAATTAATTTTCTCACTTTTCAAGTTCAAATTCATCCAAATTTGATCGCATAATTCATAAAATATTTTTATATGTCGACAAAATTTTTTTTAACTCAATCAAAATCCATTTTTTGTCCAGCTTACTCAAACTGGACTGATAATTAAATTTTTAATGTTACCGTAAAATTTTTTTTTTCACTGTCAAATAATTATAAATATTATTTAGAGTCTATTCATATCTTAAAATAAAATTTTTAAATGTCGTTTGCTATTTTTCATAGCTCAATCAAAGTACGGTCAACCAACTATTTATATAAATCGGGTCATTTTTTCTTCATTTTGACTTTTGAGAACTTATTTAACCTATAGTTTTCGATGATCAAATAAAATATTTTTCACCCATAGTGTATTTTCACTCACGGGTATGTCAATCAATTTCAGAAACTATAGTTTACAACTAACCCTGTATTTGGGTCATTACAATGCGGGGTCAAGATGTGGTTGAAGAAGATAAGTAGATTACTAGGGTTTAGAAGAATGCAGAGCCAATTAACCCTATCGATGATGACTTAAAAGACACTTATATCAAGATCATAAAGGGAGACAAATTTGTACGTCGGGGTGGAAGAAAAAGAAATATCAGTAAATTTATAGGCTCACCTTGGACTCAAGATCATGTGCTACCAAAGAAGAAAATCAAAGCTAATGATCAACAAGGTTGTCACATATTGAGAGTACCCAATGTATTCGAACTGAAAATCGTCAACAAGTTCATCAAAGAAAGAGTCAAAACTCAGTTGGCAATCAAGACCAACGTGTGTGAAAGAGATGAAGGAGATGAAAAATTCTAGACAAATTTACCAATGCCCGGTAATTGGCTGGAGACTAGGGTAGGTCAAAACTATTTTCCTAAATTTAATTTTGTTATTATCTTTTTGCAATATGTAATAAGAAAATTGATTTGTTATTCTTCTTTTTATAACACTTTGAAGAATACTTGTACCTATTAAGGAGGATTCACCATGAGTATCCATAATCTATGAGGCAAGATGTTACGATATTGAATGAGAACTTTAGCCAAATTGTGGGATGCAGCTTCTATGAGGATCCTCTCAATATCAGCGATACCCTCTTAAATTACATCAGCAATGATAGTGAACGCTCATATGAGAGACAATGGAAGAACATCAAATGTGTGTACCTGCCGCATAACGTACAAAATAAACATTGGATAGCAGTGAGAGCTGATTTTGATACCGGATGTCTAGTGTTCTTTGATTCATTGAGGAATCTTATCACTGATAAAGCCCTAGTTGAAGGCATGCATGCTCTCTGCAAGACATTCCCAATTTTGGCAGGAATTGAAAGACTTGGTCCCTATAGTTATGAAGTCAAACCAATATGGGATATCGAGAGGCCATCTGATGTTCCATAACAGACAGATGGTGATTGTGGGGTGTTCACACTGAAGTTCATAGAGATGGACATTCGTCAATTAGGGTTTAGCAGCCTAAAGGGTCTAAAAAGAGAAGGAATGAGGAAAATAAGGTAGGAGATGACAGTCTATATATGTGATGACCTCGAGCTTAACAATATACTAAAGAAAAAGCTCATCCAACTTATATCTTCTAGCCAAGTTGCCTATAATTTATTCTATACAAATACACTTCCAGCCTAGCTCTTTATTTCTTCTATCTTGTTGTTAATATAATGTGAAATTCAATGTTCTTCTTGAATTTATTTGGAAATTCAATGTTCTTCATTCCTATTGTGTCTTGAATCTTTTACTCTTACGTTTCATAGTTTTAGGAACGGTTGCTGATTATTTGTTTGGAAATTATAATTTAGTATTTATATATTTGGAACATATTTTTTGCACTTGCTAATTAAGTCTTATTTGAGGATTTATTAGAAAAGCAATTACCTTCATATTTTTGAAGTTTTCCCTACCGTAGTGAATCACAATAGAGATATAACTAGACTGTCATTTAATAATCCTGACAATCGTAAATGTATCCCGACTGTCGTCTCGTTA
Source organism: Triadica sebifera (assembly GCA_023653625.1). Classification (NCBI taxonomy): domain Eukaryota; kingdom Viridiplantae; phylum Streptophyta; class Magnoliopsida; order Malpighiales; family Euphorbiaceae; genus Triadica; species Triadica sebifera. The sequence goes on from CM042901.1 coordinate 23,673,500, forward strand.
TTCGACCGTCGTTCGTTCCTGCTAATGATGTGCAAAAAAATGGTTTTTTTTTTTTATCTAGAGCATGCATTTTTCAAAAGTGAAAGAAAAAATATGTAATTTTATAATCAATTGAATATAATCAAGACCAATTTGGATTCATGGTTCACGCAGAATAAGTAATGATCTTATCACATGAATTAGGATTATTTAATGCCCGAAATTGAGATTTTTGGACCTGAAACATGTATTTTTAAAAATTGAAGGAAAAAATATGTAATTTTATAATAAATTGAATGAAATCAAGGACAATTTGGATTTGTTGTTCATGCAAGGCAAGGAGTGATCTTATCACATGAATTTGGATTTTAGTGCTCGAAATTGTGGTTTTTTGATTTGGAATATGCATTTTTAAAAATTGAAAGAACAAAATATGTAATTTTATAATCAATTGAATATAATCCAATAATTAAATTAGCATTTTTTATTCAACCAACTGTCGTGATTATCTGGTTCGACTATCAAGTTAATCTTGCTGAAGGTCGGATACTAGTCCCAACAGTAGTTCACAAATGTCACAACTATCAGCTCATTTTACTCAACTGTCGTTTCTACTATTTATTTATTTTTTATTTTATTTGCAAAAAAATGTGATTGCTTTATGTGGAACATATTACTTTGAGAATATTTATGGAACATCATTCCAATTTACGGTCTGTAAATCTTTAGTCCAAGAATCGGTGACATAAACACTTACCTTTCACTTAGTATGTAGGGTTTAGACTACAAAAAATTGGGGTTTTTAGCTATGAAATGTTCATTTGTCAATATTGAACGAAGAACACATGTAATTTTACCGTAAATTGAATATAATCATGACTAATTTGAAAAGGTGGCTCACACAAGGTAAGGGCAATGAATGATCTTATCACATCGAATTAGGGTTTTTAGTGCTCGAAATTGGATTTTTGGACCTACAACATCTATTTTACTAAATTGATCCCAAAAATTATCTTATTCTAACTTTTATTGGTTGTAAGTAAGCCAAATTTGAAGAAAGCATATTCCAAGAATTACTTTCATCATTTTTTTATTAATCTGACCATCGTAATTAACTGGTTCGACTATCGGATTAATTCCCGACAGTAGTTCACAAATGTCACTACTATCGGCTCATTTTGCCCGACTATCATTTCTACTATTTATTTATTTTTTATTTTATTTGCAAAAAATGTGATTGCTTTATGTGGAATGTATTACTTTAAGAATATTTATGGAATATCATTTCAATTTACAGTCTCTAAAATTTTAGTCCAGAATTGGTGACATAACACTTACCTTTCACTTAGTACGTAGGGTTTAGACTGCAAAAAAATAAGATTTTTAGCTATGGAACATTCATTTTTTTATTTAGCCGACTATCATGATTAACTGGTTCGACTATCGGATTAATATTATCGATGTTCATATATTATTCTCTACAGTAGTTCACAAATGTCATGACTGTTGGCTCATTTTACCCGACCTTCGTTTATTTTACTTATTACACATTTTTTTACTCATTTAATTGGTTAGACCAATTTCTATGTCTGTCTTGAATACTGTATATCAAGTAATTCATTCTTATCTATAATTAATATGATAGAGTTTGAATTTTAGATTAATTAAAGAGACAATAAGCATATTGAGAGTCACAACTTTCCAAGTGCCTATTGGGATTTGCTCTAATTTTTCTGATATATTATGCGTTTTTAGGCATTGTTTGATCTAACTTTATTATTTCTTCTCCTCTTTTCTTTCTTTCTCAACAACAATGACTGATATCACTAGACTTCTCCTTTGCATATCAAGAAAAATCTTTGATATCCTCTGTCAAAGTCAAAATGATGCAGACATGATTAATAATTTTACTCTATGCTGTCGATACTTCAATTTGGTTGCCAAGGACTATATTGTGCTAAAATATTGATTTTAGAAGAGTATTTTGGAATTTACCATGGAATCCATCACCTACAACCATTAGGTTTATGGCACATTATTTGCAGGCAAAAAATAAATATTCCCTTATTTATTTTGGGTGCCTAAAATTCTTTTATATTAATGATAAAAATCTCAGTTTTTTTTAGAAAGCAATGAAATAAGGCTGTGATTTATCAGCCTATGTCTTTGGCGTTGCTTTAATTACACTGAATAGCATAGATGAATGGTTGAAGTGGCTGAGAGTTGCATGAGACACAAATGGTGGGTAGACACTGATGCATTCAAGGCGTATATTGTTAGGAATGACATATAAATCTCTAAATCCTTTGAAAGTCTCTAATCCAACAGTTTGCGAGATTCACTATAATACTTTGGAGCCTCTACCTTGGAATGATTGGTACTCATTGGAACATAAACAAAATTTGTCTACATGTTTTTCATATGTAATTGAAATGGAAAAAAATGTCTAAATGTGGCTTGGGGAACGTGTGTAATTGCAAAAAATCAATATTATTTTCTATAGTATATGAAAAACACTGGAATGTAAATGGAAAAAATCAATGTTATTTTCTATTATGGTCTTTGTATTAAATATATACAATATATTAAAATTGTGCAAAAAAATAAATAAAATTTTCATATAATTTGAATATACTCATGACTGTCGAACTTAATCCTACTGTCGAGATAAGTAGAGTTAGGTAGAGATAAATTACTGGAAATTCAAATTTCACTTTGCTCAAGTCTATTTACCCATCGTCAAATTAAACCTACTGTCGAGATAGGTAGAGTTAGATAGAGATAAATTGCTGAAAATTCAAATTTCACTTTGCTCAAATGTATTTCCCTACCATCGAATTAATCCTACTGTTGAAATATATAGAGTTAGGTAGAGATAAATTACTGAAAATTCAAAATTTACTTTGTTCAAGTCAATTTTTCTATTGTCGAGTTTGGTAGAGTAAGGTAAAGATAATTTACTGAAAATTCAAATTTCACTTTACCTACGTAAATTTTTATTGGAAATTCAAATTACACATACAATGAAAGTTAAACTACAAATACATTAAATTATAAATACAAAAAAATATGAGACTAATTATTTTTGTTTGCCTCCCTTTGTGTCTATTGAATGTTTGCTACATGTTCTTTTTGAGTGGTTCTACTTCTTATAGATTGAGCAAGTGATCTTCCATTTTCCAACTTCTCCCACAGAGGGAATTCTTTTTGTCCTAGGTCTTCCTCTCTTCCTTTCAACATCAGGGGAAAATACTTTTACCAGTTCTAAGCCTTCGAGGTTCCATTCGGCTTGTGGTGGCACTAGAGAGACAATTTTAGCATATGCGATAAATATATTATCTACAGAATATCGATTATCACACAACTGATACAAATTAATTTTGGCAAACTGACAACATGCCAAAGCATGCACATAAGGAAGCTTATCCAGGTCAAATTCACAACATGAGCATGTTTTATCTTCTAAATTAACCCTGACATCATTACTTTTCCCTTTCACATTAAACTCAAACCTATTGAGCTGAATCGAGTGCATCCTTATTGCATCTTAGTATCATTTTCTAACAATAGCTTCAACCTTGTGAGTTAATGAGCTATCCCTTAGGGGCTGTAAATTAAGTAATTCTTTTGTCCTCTTATTACGCCACTCAGATACTTTTGCTTGTATGCCATCCAATAATGAAACTATGAGATACTCTCTTTATTCCCTCAAAGTGGAGTTTATAGATTATGCCCCATTAGTAGTCATGATATTATATCGAGTATTGCAGAAATAAGCTCTTGCCTATTGACATACGTTCATTATTTTTTCCTCGATATATTTAACAACCCTTTCAAATCTCGCCCCAAGTTCATCGTAGAGTATGTTGAATCCTGAAAATTTGTATGCATTTGCAATTTCTTCAAAAAGCTTAACCACACCTTTCTTTCTCACATTTGCTTTGACATTTTGGGAAATATACCACCTACAATATCCATGATCAGTTGCCTTATAGTGATTCCTAACACCATTGGCGATGCTCTAGTGTCTATCAAAAATAAAAACCAAATCGTCTTCGTCGGGTATGAGCTCCTGCATATTTCCAAAGAACCAACCCCAGGAATCGTTATTCTCTGAGTCCACTTAGCCCAAGCTAATGGATATTGATGGAAGTCACCGTCTTAGGCCATCGCAATGAGCAAAATTCCTTTGATCCTTCCCTTTAAAAAGGTCCCATCAACCACAATAACCTTCTTTAATGTAGCAAATCCTTTAATGCATTTGTGATATGCCACAAATACGTATTTAAATCTTTCCTCATTGTCTACTTCCAAACCTATAATAACTTTACCATCATTTGCCTTATGCACTATTAACAGGTATACCGGTAGTAAACTATAGCTTGCCTTTGGAGATCTAATAAGGCTTTCATAGGCATATCTCTAACCAAGCCTTGCAGTACGATATGGAAATACTTCTATTATGCATCAGGGTCATTATTGCTTTGGGCCTTATGAGATCTTTTTGACCACCAAAATGAGATAACACCACCTTTCCAACATACCTTATCGTTGCTTGGCTATGTTGTCTCTTCTGACTACCAATTGAGCAAGTGTGAATGTTATTATATGTTCAGATCTAAAAGCGCATTGAGTTTTTAATCAGTGATGCTCGCACCTTCCACTTGCACGTTGGGTTCTTGCATTTTAAGACATATCTATCCTTCTCACATTTAAAAGTTTGTTTCAAAGTTCCTTTGGAGGGCAACATCTCTTAGCTTCCTCTTGACCTCCTCCTTGTTAGCAAACTCCTGACCAATTGCCAAATCTGACCCATCTAAAAAGAACACTCTCCTTCAAATGCAGTCAACCTATTGCCTTGCCCCAATTCATCATCATCATCACTAATTAAATAAAAATGATCAAAATTTACATCCAATGGCTCGTGTACCACATCCAATGAATTAGGTACGCTAATTTGTGCAAACACATTCATATGTTTTGATGCAGTCCGATTAGACCCTTCAAAATCTATATTTTGACCATCCCTTAGATTGTGAGCAAGAGTAACACCATATTCTCCATGTGTAGAACCATTGTCATCGATAATATTGTATTTCAAGTGATCATCATAAATTTCAAATTGGTCATCGTTTAAATCTTTAGGTCGTTCATCAACTGCCTCATTTTCTATGAGCTCCAAATATAGCAAACAATCATCCGACTCTCTATCACTAAAAAAACTTCAAGACCACTAATTCCATCAATTAAAAAAAGCGGCATCCTGCCTCTAAAGCTTGGAGCTTGGAATCTCACTTTCAAAACATGTTCGTTACGGTTAACACCAAACACATTATATATTATCTCCATGAATGTATCATAGTTCAATTCGAAGTCATCCATTTTGATGCATTGGATATCTTCATTTCGTCTGCACCATTTAAAAAAGTGATTCCCGTCCTTCAATTCCTTTATCCATTCTCCACCCAAAACAAAAAAACATTCATTGGAGCCATAACTAAAGAAAAATAAACACCAAATACATAATAAAGCACTAGTATGAATACATAATGTTTGAAATAGTGAGTCAATGAAGAATGAAGTCAATATACAAGTCTTGACTTAACTCGACTATAAGGGTAGAATGGTTTAGATCAATGTTATTTATTTAAAAAAACTATCCCGATCCAAGCTCAACCACAAGGGTAGAGATGATAGAGATGAATGAGTGGATCCACGTTTTGGATTTAACAGAAAAAATGTAGAGATTTGCATATGTACTCTAAAGCATTCTAAATGAATTTTCACAGCTATATAATAAAGTGCATTGAATTTAGAATATGAATTAAAATCTATTTATCTTAGATTTGCTTAGTATACTCACATGGATTATGAAGCTTAATAACGACACTGCAAATCTCAAAATGCAGATTGAAAATTCAAAAATTTGGGCTGTGGGAAGCTGAATCTATGCAATCGATTGAAAAGTTTTGATTTTTTAAGATGACCTAGCTCGACCATAAGGTAGAGATGGTCGAGATCAGTATTATTTATTTAACAAAACTATTCTGACCCAAACTCGACCACAAGGGTAGAGATGATAGAGATGAATGAGTGAATCCACGTTTTGGAATTAACAGAAAAACTGCAGAGATTATGCGTATGTACTCTAAAGCATTCTAAATAAATCTTCACAGCTATATACTGAAGTGCATTGCATTTAGATTATGAATTAAAATTTATCTTTTTCAAATTTGCATAGTATGCTCATCTGAATTATGAAACTTAATAGCGACACCGAAAATCTCAGAATACAAATTAAAAAGTCTGGAATTTGAGTTTTGAGAAACTGAATCTATGTAATCTATTGAAAAATTTCGATTTTTTAAAATGAATCTCTGAAACACATATTCTTTTTATGAAAGGAAGAAGGAGATCCTCAGAAAGAGTACAAAAGGAATGTTCAATACTTTTTATTTTTTTATTTAAATAAAAATATTATTAGTATTATAAAAATATTGGAGAGTTATCTTTCTAAAAAGCAAAAACATCCTAATCAATTTTTTAATTATATAATTTTAAAAATTTCCCATACCTCCCAATGGAAATATATTCTTAACAATTTGATGCATTATTTATCATTATACCCCTATTGTCTAACGCCATCTAGAATATGCAAAAAAAAAAAAAAAGTTTACATATTTGTCTTTAACAATTTGTCTTTAACACAGCAGATCATTTAATTATATAATTTTAAAAAAAAGTTTACATATGGTCAAACCCAATTTCCATAACCCTATCACCAAATTCTCCCCAAACCCACCTCTCATCCTCCTACCCTTTCCTGCCGCCCCACATGTAATATCCAAATCCTATCCATTTTTTTGTTCTGTCGTTCCAGTTTCGTTTTCTTCTTATCCTTACACTTTTTTCCTTTTTTTTTTTGTTCTTTTTATCGAAGAACTTGCGATGACTGGGTCTAGAAAATTTGAGCTTGGATTTAAATAAGGTTCGTTTATGTTTACTTTTGCTTCTTATAATACTATTTTTCTTGGTATTTCAGCGGTTTTTAGAAGTTTTTTTCAATAAATTCTAGATATGATATTTTTTTATACTCAGATTCTTTTGACACATCTGCTTTTTTTTTAATACTTATTTTTTTAATATTTTTTGTGTTATGTATTTACTTTCATGGTTTAGACGAGTCCGGACTAAATTCAAAATGTATCTTTTTACTTTAAAATTTCTATTACTTTTTAGAATTTCATTTGCTATTTTTTCCTATTTGTATAATTTTTTTCCGTGTTTTTTTTTCTATTTTTATTATACTTTCATGTATTTTTTCTTTTATAGATTTGTCAAGTTCTGTAATTTTAGAAATTTCCATTATTGTTTCTCATTGGCCTTTTTTTCATAAATATTTTGTAATGGTTTTCACTGTTGCTAGAGCTTTGGCTGGTTGAACATGGATTTTTCGTCTGATATTTTTTGATCTACAAATCGGCTGTAAGTTGTGATGGGTTGATTCAGTCTATACTGTTGAGGTATCCATTTGGAACACTATGTATGGTTGTGTGGCTTTCTAGATTAATTGCAACATATTAATGGGCCTACTATAACTCAGAAAGGCCAATTTGTGTATGAACTAGACAAAGGAAAAGGTTATGGGATTTTTTCTTTATTATTCTATGTTTTTTCATTATAAAATTTATTTTCTTGACCATTCTATAACCAGGAGTTAATTTAATTTTATCGGTTATTTAATTCATGTACCCTTAAGATTAGTGATAACATATGTTAAATGATCCAATGGTCCATAATGATGTGTATCTTTGAATTTAGATTTCTGTCAGAAACAAATCTGACTCATATAAATTATTTCTTACTTTTTATTTGCTTTTGTAATCTTCTAGACATGCTATTTATAGACAATGATTAGCTTTGTATCAGAGAAAAAATTTAGTTCATTTGGGTTGTTTTGGTTGATTTAGTTTTTGCATATGCTAAATATATTTTTTTCTATTTTGTTAGACACTAACTAGATTTGTAACTAGAAAATATTTTTAGTTGATTTGGGTTATTTTAGACAATTTATTTTTGACTCTTATTTATCCAATTTGTCTTCTAACATCTATAAATAGTAGACCTTCCCAAACATTTTTTTGGACCCTTTCACTATTCTTTCTTATAAGTTAGGCAACATTAGTTTTCACTTAATAATTTTTATATAAAATGACTTATAAAAAACAACAATAATATAATGAATTATTAATTTACAGAATGTGAATTTGATTTTTTTTTTAAAAATGATATATGAAATCGAATGGTTTTAATCATATGATGCTAATTTGGTTATCTCACACGCCTTATTATGAGTTGTTACTTTACAACATGTGGTTTTGATATTTTTTTTGTTTAAATGATATATGTATTCAATTTGGCTTTGTTTTTTTTGTTTTTTTACTTTTTCTTTCTGATTATCTGCTTATGATTGTTGCTCATGCGGAACCAATTATAATAGGATGCCAATGGGTAAAATGTATTTTTATGGCGAGTCTTGAGGGTATTCTTTTGCCTCAAATAATAATGTTATACTAGGGTATTCTTATGATTATCTGTCTATGATTATTGCTCCAGCGGAACCAATTACAATAGGATGCCAATGGGTAAAATGTATTTTTACTGCTAGTCTTGAGGGTATTCTTTTGAGATGTGAAGATACCTCAAATAATAATGTTATACTAGTGTAATAATGTGTTGTAGACTCATTGTACTCTTCTCCTTCATTCTTTTTTTTTTTTCACTATTAATATTGAAGCTGGTTGCAATAGTGCTGATATTGACAAGTGATGGTGGTTGTGATGGTTAGGCGGTAACGATAGTGGTGGTATTGTAATATCCGCTAATTTAGACACTAAGCTGCACTTGTTGCGAAATTAATGCGTTTGACCGATCAGAGTTTAAATTCAAATTTTGTTCAGAATTAATCAAGTAATGACTAAATTAAATGATATATGCCTAATTAAGTGATTATAAAGTTTAAAGAAGTTGATTTACGGTAAAAGATTAAATTGTAAATTTTAATAAGTTTTGGGGTCAAATTGTAATTTATCAAAAATTTGGAGGATCAATGAGATTGTTTGCTAATTAACATAAGAGACGAGACATTTTAAATTGGTTTGACCGGTCATAGCATAAGGAAGAACAAGAATTAAATGTGATTAAGCCTAATGTTAAGAATTTGTCAAAAAATTGTGTGTCCCACATGAAGACTTTTATGTTTCTTTTCTTTTCTTCTTCTCCTTATTTTCTGCTCTCTTCTTTCTCTCTTCTCTGCCAGTCACGCCAGCCTCATTTCCTTCATAGCCAAACCAAAAATTTAGAGAGAGAAAGGAAGAGAAGAAAGGGAAAAGATTAAGACAAGATGATTTTTATAGTCCATAACTCCTAAGGAAGCTGGGAAGAGTAAGAAAGAGGGAAAAAATCAAGTTTGGTGGAGAGAGAAAATTTCCAAAGTTGTGATTTAGTGAAGAAAAGAGTAAGGTAAGAAGTGATTCTTCTTCTTCTTCATCTTTTTTTAAAGAAATTTGAATTTTGAACTCATCCAAGACTCATATGGAAAGAGAGAAATTAGGGTTTTTGAGAGAGAATAAGAAAGTTTAAGGTCTTCAAAAAATTAGATGATAATAATGATCTATGATATTATAGGAGTTCTAAGTGACAAGGAACAAACCTTAAGGAGCAAAGGAAAAGAGAAAGCTACCTAGTAGAGTGAAGGAGAAAAATTAAGGTTTGTGCATAACTTAAGACAATAATCTATCTTTATTTGAAATAATGCATGTTAGTGTGATAATTGATGATTGAAATGCATTGAGGATGAATATAGCATGAGACCATATGTTAGAGATAAAGAATGAGTTTTCTTGTGATTTGTTGAATTAAGTGATGCATGTTAGAGAATTTAATTATGATTAATGCATTTATATGTATTAGTCATGATATGTTGAATAAAGGACTCCAGAAATGCATGAGTTGTGTTTTGATATGATTTGGTGTAATTAGAATGAATGAAATGTGAATATGCAGATTTCCTGACGAAAGTCATGGGCGTGACTATCGGATCACGGGCATGAACTTGATGGTTCATGGTTGTGACTGATTTGTATCATGGTTGTGACTTTGGTGTGGAAATGATACTATTTATTTCAGAATTGTTCATGGTTGGGAATCATGGGCGTGAACTCATTCACGGGAACAAATGAGTATTCACGACCGTGAATGCTTTTGGCACGATTCATTCCAGTAGCGTTCACGGCTTTGGATTACGAGTGTGAACTAATTCACGGGCATGAATTAGTAGTCATGACCATGAATGCTCTGTTTTCAAATAAATTATGAATATGTTTATTTACTGATGTATCTAGTTAAACAAATGAAAAGATGTTATCCAGTATGTATGAGCATGATTAGATGTTTACAAAATAAGAATATTGAGATGTTGATACACGAGAATATTGATGTGTCGAAATTGAGAATGATGATGATGTAATGTATAATATGAGGATGATGAAATGAATGTAAATTAAAAACTTAAATAACGATATATGATTGATGTGAAAATACGAAGATGCCCACTACTCTACTTGCAGACTAGAAACATGATAGATGACATGTCATTAAGGGGACGAACGGTACCGTACTATATGAGATATTCCTCTATCAATTTGGCTTAAGCTCGGAGAGCGCCATTGATTTGAGATGCTCAGTCAATGTGGCTTAAGCTCGGAGAATGCTATTGACTTGAAAAGCTCTGTAGAGCACATATAAATTGAGGACAAGGTGGTTTAAGCTCAGAGAGCGCCTTTGGTCCAGTTATTCATCTATGATGAAATAATACTCAATCAATGTGGCTTAAGCTTGGAGAGCGCTATTGATTTGAGAAGCTCTATTGAGTCAGATAGTGGACAGGGTGGCTATAGCTCTGGGAGCGCTCCAGATCCATAACCCGTATCCAGTCAGTCCAAATTTATAGTGATATGGGCAAGATAATGAAGCTAAGTCAGAAAATAAAAAAGAAAAAAATGATGATGATGATATGAGATTGAGATATAATAATAAAGAGATTAACAAAGTAACTTACCATCAAAGATAAATGAAAATAATATTGTATATGTGAGCATGATATTTATATTTGTATGAAATAGGAACATGTTGATAGAAATAACATGCAAAGATTTTAATGCATAAAATGATACATGTTAATGCTTGTTGCATGATATAGTATATTGCCTTATTTATATGCACCACAAAACTTAGAGTTTAGCATATAAGTTTCTTTCTGTGCAGATATAGAAAGGTAGCTAAAGGTGGTAGATAAAGTAAGAGGTGATCCTATTTAAATTAAAGCAGCTGATCTCGAAATAGTGGGCGACAAACTTTTGAACTATTGTAATTGGTTTTCCGCAGTATATATACTTATAAGTTGTAAATTAGTTTTCAAAGTTTGTTAAATACTAAATTAGTATTTATAAATATTATCTTATGTAAATAAAATGTACATTATTTATTATATATAAAAAAATAGCTTTGTAGCAAATATAAAAGAAAATAGCGATTTAAAGAAGTAAAAAAGATAGGCAGTAGTGCCCCCGCATCCGGACACGTGCGGTTTGGGTGAGGGGGTGTTACAGGTGTTTTTTGTTCTTTCTTTTCTTTTTCTTTTTTCCTCTTCAAATTTCACTTGGTGTATATTTTTGGTGTTTTGTGCCAATATTTTTTCCTTTTAATTATAACCTAGGTTTTGAAGGTCTTTGTAATGGGGTTTTATATGTTTGAGCATATTGCGGTTATGTTAAATAAAAAGATAAAGTATTGAATTACTGAGTGTATAGTATAGTATTGTCATCTCAAGTAGGATTTTCTTTTTTCTTCATGTCAACATGAAATGATGAGAATCATCCAAATTTCATCTTATTGTTTTACTCCATTGATAATCTCAAGATTTTATTCTATAATTTGTTGCCTATAGTTGTAGCATGTGATTATAAGTACATCTAAATCTTATGAAATGAATGGGATTACTAATTTACTATGACTCAGATATTTAATTAGTGATGTTTATTTATTTTCAACCTCCCATGAAATTCATGTAAGAAATTGCATAAAGCGACAAATAGCTCTAGAAAAGTACCAAAAAAATTGTGAATTAAATCTAAATTCATGAATAATATGAAGGTATTTTCAACTGAGTTACTTTTCTTGGTATATTTATATATAAAAGATTAGAAATACAATGATAATCAATATTTTTTAAATGATTGGACAATACTTTGTTTTATCATTTCATTACTTGATAAAAAAACAACAATTTAATTATTTTTTCTTTCCATTTTCTTCTCTTTGCACCAATTAATTATTTAAAAAATTCAAAATAACAAAGAATTGCTAGCTTACTTAGTAAAAGATTTAGATGCAAATATATCTTACAACTTCATTACTTAATCAAAAAAAGAATTAAAATAAATAAAGAATTATTTTTTATTTTATTTATTTTTATTCTTTCCACCAATCAATAATTTAGGATAATCGCTGGGTGTTATACTTAATAAGCATGAACAAACATATAATAAATTAATTGAGTCGGGAATCGAGTAATATTATTAATTATTAATTATTAAATATTATTTTTATTATTAATTATTAAATATTATATTATTAAATATTATATTAAATTTTATTATTAATTATTTTCCATTTTTCAATTTATTTTTTATTTTAATTTATATAAATTTATATATTTATTTTCTATATTTATTTTATATTTAGAAATTGCAGATTAAATCTGAATTGATGCTTAACAATTCATTCCCATAAAAAATCATAGTTGACCAGAGGATGATAAATCTACAATGCATTCATTCCAGACAATGCCCTACAACCCCACAATCCCATAACTCATAGAAGATGTTAATTAGATTGTTGTTGACTTTGATTTAGGCTTTCCAAATTAATAGAAAAACAATTAATATTAATTTGTTAAAACTATTATTGTGTTGTTTCTCACACATTGTATAACGCCTGTAATTAGAGTTTAGTAATTAATACAAATTAAGAGAAGTAAGTATGTGATTAAGGTTAAGGGAAAAAAGTTGAAAATAGACAAGAAAGTGAATTGTCATATGGTTCACGCTCGTGATAATACATTCATGATAGTGAACCATCACAAGATGAAATTCTGAGTTTAAACAGATTCATGGTCGTGACAGTAGTTGTCATGCTTGTGAATATCATTTGATATAAAATTTCATCAGTTGTTCTTTTTTTTTTCTCACGATCTAAAATCGGAAAGGAACCCTATAATTCAAAGGTTTCTCATATCAGAGGCCAATGCCTTATGTTTTTCTTTGATTTCCATCCTAAAACACCTAAGCTCAAGCAAAAGATCAAGGTTTAAACAAGTTCTTAGGAAAAAGAGAGCATAAAGAAGTGGTGTTCTTGAGGAGTCTGAACCTAAGAAGGAAGAGATGAATCAAATCTTCGATTCCAGTGGTGTTTCCTTTAATTGAGATAAGGAATCATGTTTCCCTTTCATTTTTACATGTTTTCATAGTTTTGATCATGTCTAGTTTATTTATGGTAGATATCCATTTCTAAATGGGTTAAGTTATGGATTGATTTTGAGAGTTTATGATTAAAGACCTTTTTTTAAGTTGTTAAAGGTTATAACATGTGTCAATAAGAAGTTATATGAAATTAAGGTTGTAAGAAAAGTTAAAGTTATGGTTTTTTACCTTTATGACTTTAAAATCTAAGTTTAAAGGTTATAGATTTTGATATTAAGATGTTATATATGATAGGTGTTGAAAGAAGTGCCTTAAATGCAAGTATACCTTGAATGAACATTTATGATGTTTGTTGTGTATATGTAATAAATGTGCGTAAAGATGTATTCAATGGAGTAATGAATGATGATGCCTTAATAGGTGAAAGAGGTAAGTAAGGATGGTTATATGCATAAAGAAACATAAATGTTTGATAGCATGCTTTATGAGAACAAAAAGGGTAAATGGAGTGATTATATATTTAAATGATGATTTAACATGATGAAATGCATAAAATGATGAGTATGTTGATAGAAAAAGGTTGTCATAGGACAATCCTTAGAGCCTTGCATGTGACTTGTAATAAATGCATATTTTAAATATCGCTAACTGTTAAAAAATCTATATTCACGCTTGTAACTAGGTGTTCACGACCGTGAATCTCATCATAAGAACAATGTCACACCCATGATTATATCTTCATGCTCGTGAAGAAAGTGCACAAAATGGACAAAACTTTCACGACTTAGTTCACGGTTTGGTTCACAAGTCAGGTTACCTGTGACTGAGTTGTTCACGATAGTGAACATATAGTTCATGCTCGTGAAGCCTATATAAATTGATATATGTTGATTTCTTAAATGTTTACAATGTAATGGCTATTCATATGCCTTCATGATAATATGTTGAATGTATGCTTCAATGAATATCAATACACATATATTATATGATGGGTTATATATGAACAAAGTATATATGTTATGAGATATAAATTTCTTACTGAAGTATAATAAAGATAATATGAACAAGTAAATCCCAGATTCGATACTAAGACTAGAAGTAAGATAGATGACATACCATTAAGGGTGTTTATGATACCATAGCTATATATGTTTACTCAGTCAATATGGCTTAAATTTGGAGAGTGCCATTAACTTGAGGAGTCTGGACTGACACACGTGATTATTGATCATATTACACGCAAAATTTATATATTTACTTAATCAATATGGCTTAAGCTCGTAGAGCGCCTTTGACTTGAGGAGCCTAGAATGACATATGATTATAGATAGTGACAAGGTGGCTTAGCTCAGATGAGTGCCTTCGTTCACAATCCGTATCTAAATAGTCCATGTTGAGAGTTGTTGGGCAACGATTTTAAAATGATTAAGAAATAAAATGAAAAGGAAAAAAGAGTTTCAAAGATATAGTATACAAAAACACAGTTAAGATATTATATGTTTTTTAAAAAGAGTTAAATTCTCTCATTTATATTGTCAAAGCTTAATAAAGTATCTCGCCTATGAAGTAAGGTATTTTATATGATTATATGATTATCTCTCATGCTATGACATTTTATATAATACTATGATTATTATGACTTGATGTATGATGCATGATTATGTGTATGAATTTCTATGCCTATATGTACCACTAAGGTTTTAGTAGCTTAGCGTGCGGGCGAGTGTTTTTCCCACACAGGTTGGAGCCCAGTAGATGAAGTTTGAAATTGATCAAGTGAGGCTATCCCATCATCAAAGACAATATATTAGACCATACAATGGTCAGTGATATCACATGTCGCACTTTTGTAATTTTTTGTACATGCCATAGTGAAGGTTTTTTTACTTGTATACATGTCTATAAATGAAATAATTACGTAATCTATGTTAAAGACATGTATTTTTGTAAACCTCTGGATAAGGATTAGTCATATTTTTATGAAATTGTGATTTTAAATATTAAGTCAAGTTTTATTTTTACTTTATATTTTATGCAAGTCATCATGGCCATAGTGGAAAGAAAAAGTTTTAAATTTTCACAGGTTTTCCTAATACAAGTTGTGTGAAACTTGATCGTTTAACCGAGTTAAACTTGATTAGGCGAAAGGGCGTTACATTTAATGGTATTAGACTGTGATTAGGTTTACGCATTTCTGAACCTAAGTGGGCCAAGGGTTATCATGCATACATAATACATCTCATATGTCTCTGATGTGGGCTTTCTCTATAAACTTGGAAGAGTTTAATGTATAGATGGAGCTAGAAGCACATGATGTTGCCAAAAGCAACTTTTTCTAATCCTAGGGCTGCTAATCACCTTAGTGCTTTAAGTATATGAGGTCTAGGTGTTGCCACAATTCCTTAATAGCCACCTATTAGACGAGCAGATCTAGGTTCCATACTGATCATGCAATATATGACCGGTATTTTACAACAGTTGGCTCAGGCCATACCACAGGCACCGCCACAACCAGCTCTATAGTTCCTTTTTAAAGAACATGTATTAAATTTGAATGTTGTATTTTGTAAACAGTGGGCCAACTTAGCCCAAGTATGGTTGATATGAAAATGCTCCTTTAGGATAAAGATTTATGCATGTGATATCGTTTTAATGTAATGATTTAATTTGGTTATATGTTTTGAGATAAGTTTTACAAAGAAAGAAAAAGTTTTAACTTGCAAGATTTTGTACAAAGTTTTCCTATAGCATCCGCCTATTTAGTTGGAATTTAATTTTGATTAGCTGAGTGAGTGTTACATTTTAATGTCAAAGCTTAGGTTTAGGCATTTATAGACCTCAGTAGGGTAAAGGCTTTTTCATGCATGCATATTACGTCTCATCTAATTCTGACATGAGCTGCTTCTTGTTTACTTATAGGTTTAGAATGAGGGTTATGGAGATAGAATTGCATGATGTTGCTGAAAGCAACAGTCCTTCAGACATTAGGGCTTAGGACTAGCTCAATGTTGTGTGTTCATGGTTTAGGTGTTATTCTAATTCCTCCACATCACTCGCGGGTATAGTGGATTAGGCTTAGGATCTGATGATGCAAAACCTAGCAACACTTTTACAAAGGTTAGCTTAGGCAGTATGTAATGGTCCGAATATTGGATTAGTAATAAACTGTATTTTCTGAAATTAATTAGCACACTTGGGGGTCGAAAAATACACCTGTGAGTGAAAAATATTTTATTTGATCATAAAAAATATAGGTTATGATTAGTATGGGGTAAAATTTGGAGTGAAAATGAGGTCAAATAAGTCATCAAAAGTCAAAACTAAGAAAAAAGGGGATCTGGTTTAATTAATAAAGTAGTTGACCATATTTTGACCGGACTATGAAAAATAGCAAACGATATCTAAAAATTTATTTTAAGACATTGATAGACTCTAAATAATATTTAGGATTATTTGATAGTGAAAAATGAATTTTACGGTAACACCGAAAATTGATTAATCAGTTCGGTTTGAGTGAGCTGGATAGGAAATGAACTCCGATTGAGTTAAAATTTTTTGTGTAGATATATAAAAATATTTTATGAATTTTGGAATCAAATTTGTGTGAAATTGAGCTTGGTAAGTGAGAGAAATAATTTAAAGTGCTTAATTGGGCTTAGATGGGTTGGACTTTGTTTGGCCCAAGCGTACCCATCTTAAGCCATTATATAAGACCCAAGAGAACAGAATTATCTAGATAGAATTCTGTCTCTTCTTCTTCTTCCTCTCCTCCCTCTTGGCTGAACCATCTCCCTCATTTTTCTCTTCTAAAATTCTTCCATTTTCTTCAATTTTTACCCCAAAATCAAACACCCTAATATAAATTCAGCCTCTCAAATAGCTATTAAAAGCCTTTAATCTTCATTTGGAGGGCTAGAGTGGAAGAAAATCAAAGGAGACATGTTAAAATACAAATTTGAGGTAAGTGAAATTAAGAGTTTTAAATTGGTTTAATAGTTCAAATAGGTAGTTTAAGGTATGTAGATAATAATTATGAGGTTAAATTGAGTTAGAAAAACAAAATAATGGTAGATTAATGTAGTGTGAATTTCAGCCATGGTAGGTGCACAAGGAAGTGAATGAGCTTCTAAGGAAAAAGTTAAGGAAAAGGAAGCCTATGAAGGCCAAAGGAAGAAAATAAGGTTAGCGATTTCAAAATCTACCTATTTCCATTGTTAAAGTATGAATTAGGGTTATGAAAATTAGAAATTTTGAGTGTTTTGCATGTAATTGATAATTGAAGCTTAAAACATGATTAAGGGAATATAAAAAGTGAATTAGAGTGGTTAAATTCAATTAAAAAAATTATTTAGTAGAACTTGAAAAATATGACCATATTATGTGAAAAATGCATATTAAGGCATAATTACATTTTAGTGTAATATTATGATACATATGGAATAATGAATGTATAAATTAGTGAAATGAATATTTAGAATGTGAAAGAAAAATTTTAATGATGAAAATTTAGTGTAGACCGAAATATAAAGAAGAAGAAATTATTTTTTTCTTGCCAATTAAATGAAAATTAAGTCATAAAATATTAGAAAACATGATATTGAGTGTGTAATTTATTGTAAATTTTCAAAATATATATTGAATATTTTTCTAATTATTGATTATTTTATGGATGAAATGAAATAAAATGGATAAAATGTGTTTAGAGAGTTTAATGACTTAATTGATTATTAATGATGAAATCTTGATATATTAGAATAAAAATTGTGGTAAAAGACTATAGTTATGGTTGAATAAAATGTTAGGTAATTAATAATGTAAAAATAATAGAATTTATCAATTTAATGGAAATTAAATTAAAGGAATAATATATTGCCTTTTTCTAATGGTTAAATCTAGCTCAGTATATAATTGACTAGCCATAGGGACACCATTATCGTGGTGTGGGTCATGATGACTCACTTATGTAGGCCAATGACGGTCTACTTCAGTGATAGTGATTCAGTGATCAGTGTATAGTGTAGTGCTCGGGTGGTCATTTGAGGTCACTCTTCAGTGTAGTGGACTTTTGGGGTTCACGTCCCATGTATCTAGTCCGAAAATTTTCTATCGGATTGAAACTAAGGCCAAATGTGAATAAAAGTAGTAAAAAAAAATAAAAAATATGATAAAAGTGATAAATATGGTAAAAATGATATAAGTGAAAATTATGATAAAAATGATATATGTGATAAATATGATAAATATGATAAAAATGGTATAATAATAATAATAATGATAAAAGTGATTAATATGACAAAAATAGTAAAGTTGAAAAATGAACTTTAAGTGGAAGAGAAATGTTAAGTTATGTAGTTAAAAGAAAAATAAATGAAAAATAAAATAGTTAGTGGTATGATTGTAAATAATTGAAAATTTAGGAACCAAAATGAAATTGTAGCTAAACAAAAATTAAAAAGAAAAAAAGAGAGAGAAGCAAGAAAAGAATGATTAATTAAAGAAGTAAAGTGAAAAAGATTAAATTGAAAGAAAATGAAAGTTTAGGAGTAAGTTAAAAAAAACTATAAGATTAATTGAAAAAAATTGTTAAATTTAATGAAAATATTAAATAGTGAATTAAGGATGAAAAATATTAAAGTATTGATAAAAAGAATAATAAATATATTAAAGAGAAAATCTGAATAGTGTAATAAATATAATATTGAATGTATGTATGAAAATATAAGTCAATAAAAATTCTCATATTAGTAATCACCACTAGACATTTTAATGCTTATCACATAGTTATTAATTGCATGCAGGTAGCAGCGGGAAAAGCACAAGAACAAGCGTAAAAATTTTGGGAGCAGACGGAAGAATAAAATAATAGTAGGTTATTATTAAGTATGGCATGTATATATATATGTATGAATATGAAGTTGTAGGAATGAAATTATGTATATATTCTGATAAAGAATAGTAATGAATTATTATATGTATAAAGAATGAAATGTTGACTTGTGGTTGAATATAAAATATTTTGTATTATATTTGTATAGTTGTGCCAAAAAATGGGCTGTGGTTGTTTGCTGTGTAGGTGGGGTAGTTAATTTATAATTGTTTTGCTGCCGAAATTTTTGGAAAAATAAAAATGATTAATAAAGGGTTAATAATATTATTGTTATTAAATTAAGGGAAATTTTTTTTTTCACACATCGGCTATAATCGCATAAGCCTACGTAATGTTTGTATAGATTAATAGTTACAAGGGTGTCACATAGTACCACCGGCAACTCCACCTCTAACACCGCCTGCACCACCGAGACCTAGGATGCATATTGATAAGCTTTGGAAGTAAGAGACTACCGATTTTCTTGGCAAGGGTGAGGAAAATCTAGTTATGGCCGAGTTTTGGCTTAAAAATGACCAAGAGGGTCTTCCGTAAGTTAGAGAGCATTGAGGAGCACATGACCAAATACGTTGTTTCCTTTCTACAGAAAGATGCGTACGACTGGTGGAAGACAGTTCTCCTGAAGCCAAAGGTTCTTCAGCCGTTGATATGAGAGTTTTTTGTAGCCGAGTTCAAGGAATAATACATCCCCAAAGTGTATATTGATAAGAAGAAAAGGGAATTCTTGGACCTCAAACAAGGAAAAAGAATAGTCATCAAATATGAAAGGGAGATTACTCGCTTGAGTAAATATGCAGTTGGTTTGATCATTAATGATATTGATAAGTGTCGCCGGTTCAAAGATGGACTCAAAGTAGAGATTGCAGATTTTGTGACTGCACTTGAGCATGTGAGTTTCTTGAAGCTAGTATCCTTCGCTGTTAGTGTGGAGAATAGGAAGAGGAAGAGAGTAGAAGAATCTCCTAGGAAGCCAGCAGCTCCAGTGGCCCAGATCTCAAGTGATAGAAGTTGTTTCACTTTAGGGTATTCATAGAGCAGAGGTTCGGGGTAGAGCCATTCTCAGACAATATCTATCAGGAGAGGACCGCCTTCTGGGCTACATCTGTCGTAGCCAACTCTTAGTTAGCTAGAGATACTGCACCTTTTTGTGAGACATGCTGCATATTTTATAGAGGACAGTGTCACATGTTATCAAAATCTTATTTCAGATATGGGGATCGAGGTTGCATGATGAGAGATTGTTTGTTGCTGGCAGATGCTGCTCCTACACAAATTTAGAGATTAGTGCCAATGCAAGGCTAGAGACAAGGACAAGTTAGAAGTGGATGAGTTAAGACATTTAAGAGAAGGTGAATAGGCTAGGATCAAGTAGGACATCAATAAGAGTGTACTCCATGAGAGCTATAAAGGATTGAGAGCCTGTAGATGCTTTTAACAGTATGTTTTCTCTCTATAGTTACATACCTCCATTTCATCTCGAACAACCAAGTAAATTTCAAGGACAAAATTTCTTTAAGGGGGGAAGAAAAGTAACAATCATTTTTTAGGGTCTATAAGTTAGATGTGTTGTTGTGAGAGAGTGAGTAGATTAAAAAGTTAGAAATAGTCGGGAAGAGGGTATAATTGGTATAATTGGTAGTCTCTTACTGAGGCTAAAGGGAGGTCAGGGGTTCGACTCCTGCCTTTAACAACCTATCTGTGGGAACGGGCTGGACCTTGATTTCAGGTGATGGGTTGGAGGTATTGGGCCATGGACCCCGGCAGTCCGTTGGTCTCAGTGAGATGGCGGGTGGGCTTACAGTGGGAACCCGCGAGACGGTGATTCCAGTAAGACCCAGCCGTTACACATTTGATTAATATGCAATTTATAACATTCATCTGTTATGTACTATATAACATTCTTTCTGTATTTGGATTGGATCCATCATCAATCAAAATCTGTTTTGGGCAACAATCGTCCTTATTACAAAATTCATACTTATTAAAACAATAATAAATTCAATTATATGTTCTAGTAATCTATCTCTATCTCATATCATGATGAATAACAAATAAATGAAATGAACAAAAAAATAAACAGACCCAAACATAGATCAACTCTAACTGCTCTAACTGGCTCAGTTTTCTTTTTTTGTCAACTCAAATGTCTAACAGCTCCAAACCTACGTGCAAGGAAACTCATACACTATGCTACTGAAAGCTTAGTGGTACATATAAGTATAAAAATTCTAACATACATTCACACAACATCATAGCCTTCATATCATGTACATATATGTGTACTCGACCATTCCATCATGTATAACAATTAAAAATATACATATGGGTATAAGTACATTCACAGCATAAGTCTCATAAATGAATCTAGATCATCATATTTTACCAATAGCTAAATTTCGGTTTCATATGTATGATTACTTATTATACATAATCCATTTTCAGGATGTAACTTTATTTGGATTCCATAATCCTGATTTACTTTTTGTATTACTGGTTTACAGTCTCACTGAGTACTGCATTATAGTAGTTCACTATTTTTTTTAAATTACCATTTACTATTTTCTTTGCTCAATACTCAAGACCCGGACTATCTGAATGTGAGTTAAAAAATAAAAGCGCTCTTTCCTGAGCTTAAGACATATTGCTCACTAATTGTATCTGTTTGTATTGCTACTAACAAGCTACTCAAATTAAAAGAGCTTTTACTCGAGCTTAAGCCACCTTAATGAGTAAATATAATATCTACATTCATATGGGTACATGTCACTCTAACCTGAGCTTATGCCACCTTATCCCTAAATAATCAAAAGCACTCTAATCCGAGCTTAAGCCACCCTAATAAATATCATATTATTCTTTTGTATCATAACTCCGTTAACGACATACCATCTATCCTGAGCCAGTCCTCAAATAGAGAATAGGCATACTTAATTATAATTTAGTTATAAGTACAATTTATAACTCATTCATTGACTTCGCATGTTCATCACACAATACTTGTAATTTAGAGCACTTCGTGCATAACCATTGTTCATAATCATATTATCATATTGTATACCATCTCATTTAATCATGCTAAGTGAGTGTGCATATCAAACTCATGTAATTCCATCATATAATTCAAATATCAAAATTTGGATATAGGGCATTCATGAGCGTGAATGGTAATTCATGGGTTATCTACCCGTGACTGGCTTGCATGGACATTCATGGGTGTGAACCTTAGTTCGCGGGCATGATATCTTCTATATAGTCATTCATGGGCATGAAGCCTACCTTCATGATTGTGAAACATCAGTCTGTAACAGTATTCTAGCATTGTTTTAAGACAATTTCACGCACAATATGCATTGGTACTAATGCTAACCAATGTTAGCCACTCCTATCAAAACTTTTTAGCATTTATCATTATATTTCAAACTATAAACATGAAATTTACTAATTGATATCATATACTTAAACTCACACAACCATTTACAATATTATTATATTATCAAACTTCATATATCAATCTTTCATATTCAATTCAGATTTTCATGCCATTTATTTCAGTTCCAATAATTACTATAAATCCATATGAACCAAATAATATGTCAATCACGCAAACATACCATATTTTGAATTAGAATGCGTATATGTACAAATCTTAATAATGGAGCCTAACACTCGATCCCAATCACTTTTAAGGGTTATCTACACCTTCTGTTTCAGTCCTTAACATGAAATCAAATACAACTATTTATGCCATAAACTAATAAAACCTTAACTTTTTCATTGGTTTAAAGCCTATAAACCTTAATTCCCATTGAACCAAATTGAACCAGATCAAATGACAAAGGAGAACATGATTTCTTACCTTTGTTTCATGAAAACATATTGATAATAGAGTTTAAAATCGTGTTTTAAACCTATTTTCTTTGGATTCCAAATTAAATGATGAAACCTAAATATCAAATCTGTTTTTAATCTCGTTAATGATAGGGATTTCGTATTAAGTCAATCAAAACTGAATAGGGGATGGAGATAATTCATTTTTGTGGTTTCAAAGAATATGATAGCTAAGGTTTTAAATTGTGTTTCGTGAGTTTCTATCAAAAATACAAAATTGTCCAATTTAAATTGCAGGGCTTCACAAGCGTGAACACATGTGTCATGGCCATGAAGATCCTCTGCTTCATAATCTGAATTTTGCGACATTCATGACTATGATTATATCTGTCATTGGTGTGAACACTAGGAACTTCACTTTTTCTTATCTTTTTCATTATTTTCATGTTTTCAATACTCATAACCATTATATACCTCCCATATACCATTCATATATCTTTATTAACACATTATTCTTAGACCCTAACTTGTGGGCATTACACATCTACTTTGCAAGCTATCGTTCATGTAACACCCCTTTACCCCACTATAGTTTAGCAAGGTAAGCGAGCATTACCCATCTAACTGTTTTTGTAAATTCAATGAAATGAAGTATAAATATTATTTATTTTATTTTCTTTTTTTTTTACGAAAATATTGCATAAACTAAAATAAAAATTCTTGCAAGTATAAATATTCAAAATTTTATTTATTTATAAAATACAGTAATTTACATCTAAACTATGTTCTATTACATTGCAATTCACGTATTTAATACACTTTATATGATATAAAAACGATAATTTAATTTACACAATTTTTAACAAAATATACCAAAAATAAAACCCAAAGCTTTTTGCTGCTTTCCTCCGGATACCCTTCTTCTTCTGACAATTCTAAGATTTACGGCTACCCTTCTAACCTGCGCGAGAGGAAACCACCCGCGCTAATCTACTAGCTTAGTGGTGCTTCAATGATAAAAATTTTACATACATATATATTTTTTTCACACATTAATTAACCATTTAATAAATAAGGCATAAAATAAAAATTTATATAAAATCAAATAAATTGCATTCAATATGTAATAGTAACAAATTTAATTCATGTAACATTTATCAAAATCACATACTTCAATATTAGTATTATTATTATTTTCTTGTGCCCATAACACCTATAACCGAACTATATAATAGGAATAACGGGGTTGTCATTCCCGGCTTTTATAATATAGCGCCGAACGCTTTTATAATAATGTCATTACCGGCTTTTGTTATATTGCCATTACCGGCTTAATAATTTTGCGCCGAGCGCATTTATCAATTTTCCATTATCGGCTTTCATATTTGGCACCGAGTGCCTAAAATCCCCTGATTGACATGCCAAACTATTCCCTATTCTAGTTCTAGACTAGGTGCTTTTGGGCTTAACAAATTTTATATTAATTCACAATATTTTCAACTATCATAAGTATGCTTGTTTATTTTTGTTCTATATTCCCATTATTATTACAATAAAATCTCATACATAAATAATTTGTTAAACATTTATAATTATCATCAAAGTAAATATTTGCATTAATTATTACATATAATTAACATACCACATGCATAAGTCCAACATTTCATGTTTTATACCTATGGCAGATTTCGGATATGTTTTTGGGATTCATTTTTAGCCTATTTATAATTAGAATTTAAAGTTCTGTCCTTCTAACAATTCCTCTCTTATTATCTTAGCTTTCAGATGCATCAAAAATCACTTAAATCACAATTTTCTATCAAAAGTTATGATCAATTCACTACTGCATCATCACAAAACTTTCTGCCCAGAATTTTCTGGACAGATTCTAGGTTTAAATTTCATGCATTTTTTTGGGAAAATCTAGATATAATTAAGTGTTATAGTCTAAATAAAAATTAAATACATGTGTCTTAGATTTCATTTCCAACAAAGAACATACAAAAAGGAGTTCCATAACTCAAGTTATCATCAAAATAGACAGAGCTGTTCCTGGAATTCTGTACCCGAGCCATCAATTAGCATCACTCCATATTTCAACCACATTCATCATTTGCATTCATCTTAATACTAAAATTTCCATAATTACAACTACATTCATATGTCTCAATTATTTCACACCATTTGGTCCCATTTCCATATAAAATTTGAAGAAATAACATGTTCACGCCCATGACCTTTTATGTCATGCCTGTGATGAAGCTTAGCGCCAACTACCCAACATTTAAAGTTCACGGCCATAAAAGATCATAGCAACTGTGAATGATCATATCAGTCACGCTTGTGAAAGAAAGTCATGCCTGTGAGAAAATATGTCAAATTCCTCCAGAGAGCTTCACGACCAGAGTCACCACTTGGACCACAACTTTGAGGGATGTTCAAGCCCGTGAAAGAATAATGTCACACCCATAATCAAACACTTCAAATCCTTCCTGAATGCTTTACTGCTAGAGTCACCACTCAAGTCACAACTTGGAAGAACTTTCACGACCGCGAAACACATATTCAGGACCGTGAATGAGGAAAGAGAAACATGTCAGACGAGAAATTAAGAGTTGATGCAACGGTTATTTTTGCATTAAATGCAACCAAACAGCTATAATTTTCCATGGAAGTATAAATGCAAGTCATTTATGAATCTCTCAAGCTCATTATCCATTAAAGAATTTGGCATAATACAACACTGCCCAACTGCAAATAGCATGTGAAAAACATTGGAAAGCTATCATGAAGGAACAAAACAAGTTAAATCCAAGAAGATTCAACTTCTTACTTCAGAGTATGAACTCTTCAAGATGAAATCCAATGAGTCAATCACCGATATGACGAATCATCTTTTAGCCATAATAAATGGCATGAGGAAGCTTAGGAAACAACTGAGCTTGGAAGATGTAAATAACAAAATTCTGAGAAGTCTTCCTCTCAAAGATTACAGTTCAAGAGTTGCTGGTATAGAAGAGGCCAATGAAGACATGAGTGTCATGAATACTGATGTGCTTATTGGAAAACTTCTAACACATGAAATGACAGTTAAAAGAGATAGAGAGCTTGAAGCCGAGCCAGAAAAAAGGAAGCCACTAGCACTAAAAGCCTCTACTTCAAAATCTCAAGAAGAAGTTGAGGATGATGAAGAAAAGAGTGATGATGCAAATGAGGACATTGCTATGCTCTCAAAAAGGCTGAAAAGAATTATTGAGAAGAGAATGGGCAACTCTAGAAAATTCAAGCAAAGAAATTTCAAACAGGCCTCAAATGACTCTCAAAGGAGTAAAGAGGAAGTAAAGTGCTATGAATGTGGGAAGAAAGGACATATTAAACTGGAATGTCCAAGACTCAAGAAACACAAGAGCAAATACTAGAGAGACAATGGGGAGAAAGACCACAAAGCTACATAGGATGACAAAAGCTCTTCAAGCGAAAAAGATGATAATGAAGGTGAAGAGGTCAACCTATGCTTCATGGCTATAGAGGATCACATCTC
The DNA here is from genome assembly GCA_023653625.1 of Triadica sebifera. Lineage (NCBI taxonomy): Eukaryota > Viridiplantae > Streptophyta > Magnoliopsida > Malpighiales > Euphorbiaceae > Triadica > Triadica sebifera. The sequence goes on from CM042901.1 coordinate 23,700,276, forward strand.
GGATAAGGTAGGATCACTTCACTCATACTCGTTCAATAATGATAGTAGTGATAATGATAGTAATAGTGAAGATGATGATGAGCAAAGCCTAATAGAAGTATTGAATCTAGAATTAGAGAAATATAGAAGTAAATTCAATACTTATAAAAATAACATTTCTAATTTGAAAATCAAAATGTATGTTTTAGAAAAGGAGAACTAAATCTTCTATACATAAGAAGGATGATCAAGGGTTGGTAAGCCTAAGAAGGAAACCTCTAAAGGCTAATCATGGCTTTATGTATAATAAGCATGCACCTAGAAAAGCATAAAGTCATCATGTTTGTGCATTCCGTTGCTCTCAAACTCTACCTAATAGAAATATGGTATTCAAAAGCATTGTAAGAGCAAAAAGCATATTTAGAGCTAAACAATGTAATTATTGTATGAAATTTGGTCACATAAATAAACATTGTTGGATAAGGAAAGCTCATTGGCAACCTTCATGTGCTAACCTCCAAGGACCCAAGCTCATTTGGGTACCTAAAAATAATACTTGAATTGTGATTCTATAGGTATGCCTCAAGTCCACAATAAACAAAAATGTTTGGCTAGTAGATAGTGGATGCTTAAGGCATATGACCAGAGACAAAGAACTTTTCAATGAAATCAAAAGTATTGATGGAGGTAAAGTATCCTTTGGAAACAATGCTAAGGGTAAGGTAATTGGCATTGGCTCTATTGGTATTAATGGTACTACTTTCATTAAAGATGTCTTACTTGTTGATGGTTTGAAACATAACTTGTTAAGTGTAAGTCAATTATGTGATAAGGGAAACAAAGTAATCTTTACTTCCAATTAATGTCTTGTAACCTCTATTAATGGCCAAGAGATATTTAAAGGAAGTAGAGATGTCAATACCTACTTAATAGACTTAAACAAAATATCTAACCTTTCCTCTAAGTGTCTTGTGACTATTAGTGATGAATCTTGGCTATAGCATAAAAGGCTTAGTCATGCAAGCATGGATTTAATTCAAAGCCTTAGCAAAGGAGAACTGGTAAAGGGACTGCCAAAAGTCAAATTTGAAAAAGACAAGACATGTGAACCTTGCCAAAGAGGAAAACAACACAAGTCATCCTTCAAATCCAAAAACATTGTAAGTACCTCAAAACCTCTACAACTTCTGCATCTATATCTTTTTGGACCTACTAGGATTGCAAGCTTAGGAGGTAAACACTATGCTTTTGTCATTGTCGATGACTATTCTAGATTCACTTGGGTAATTTTCTTACCTCAAAAAGTGATGCCTTTGAAACTTTCAGAAATTTTGCTAAAAGAGTTCAAAATGAAGAAGGATATTGTATTTCAAAGATAAGAAGTGATCATGGCAAAGAATTTGAAAATAAAAACTTTGTAAATTTTTGTCTAGAACATGGCATTTCACAGAATTTTTCCTCTCCTAGGACACCTCAACAAAATGGGGTGGTTGAAAGGAAAAATCAAACTTTAATTGAAATGGCTCGAACAATGCTCTATGAGTATGGTTTACCAACTTACTTTTGGGTTGAAGCCACAAACACTGCATGTTATATTTGAAATTGAGTTTTCAAAAGACCTCTCTTAAACAAAACTTCATTTGAGCTATGGAAAGGAAGAAAGCCCATGATATCATACTTTAGAGTATCTGGATGCAAGTGTTTCATATTGAATACCAAGGACAACCTTGGAAAATTTGCCTCCAAATCTGATGAGGGTATATTTTTAGGATACTCCACCATAAGCAAAGCTTATAGAGTCTTTAATAAAAAGTCATTAGCTATTGAAGAATTTATTCATGTTGTTTTTGATGAATCTAGTAAGCTTGATCTTGTGAAAGGTAGTGTTCTTGATGATGTTGTAGGTACAATGGAAATACTTGATCTTGAAAATGAAAGAGAAGAAAATGATCAAGAAAATTCACATCAAAATGACTCTTTACCTTCAGCTCAAGAGGAAAACAAGCAAGAGCTTCTAAAGGAATGGATATTGACAAAAGATCACCCTAAAGAGCAAATCATTGGTGATCCTACAAGGGGAGTAAGTACTAGATCTCATCTCAAACCTTTAGTTTCTAATCTTGCCTTTGTCTCTCAAATTGAGCCAAAAAATATTGATAAGACTCTTAATGATGAAAGTTGGGTGATTGCTACGCAAGAGGAACTCAACCAATTTGAGAGAAGTAAGGTATGGACCTCAGTTCCTAGACCCAAGGAGCATCAAATCGTTGGAAGCAAATGGGTATTTAGAAATAAACTAGATGAACAAGGTTCAATAACTAGGAATAAGGCTAGGTTAGTTGTAAAAGGATATAATCAGGAATAAGGAATAGATTATGATGAGACCTATGCTCCTGTAGTTAGATTAGAAGCCATAAGAATACTTTTAGCATATACATGCCATATGAATTTCAAACTCTTTCAAATGGATGTAAAAAGTGCTTTTTTTAAATGGTTTTATAGAAGAAGAAGTTTATGTAGAACAACCACCAGGTTTTGAAAGCTATAATCTTCCCAATCATGTATTTAAACTTTCAAAAGCTTTATATGGTTTGAAACAAGCCCCAAGAGCTTGGTATGAAAGACAAAGTTATTTTCTTTTAGAAAATAGTTTTACAAAGGGGAATGTTGACACTACTTTATTTATTAAAAAGCATAAGCATGATATTCTAATTGTTCAAATTTATGTTGATGACATCATATTTGGGTCTACTAATGAATTGCTTTGCCAAGAATTTACTAAGTGTATGACTAGGGAATTCGAAATGAGCATGATGGGTGAGCTAAAATTCTTCCTCGGTCTACAAATAAAACAAGGCAAGGAGGGCTTATTCATCAACCAATCCAAATATGCTAAAGACTTAATTAATAAATTTGGAATGGAAGGATGCAAAAATGCCAAGACTCCAATGAGCACATCAACAAAATTGGACAAGGATGAAAAGGGTAAGAGCATTAATGAAAAGCTCTATAGAGGTATGATCAGATCACTCTTATATCTTACTGCCTCTAGACCCGATATAATGTATAGTGTATGCTTATGTGCTTGCTTTCAATCATGTCCTAAAGAATCACATTTGAATGTTGTGAAAAAAATTTTAAAATATTTACGTGGCTCATTGCATCTAGGCTTATGGTTTCCTAGAAAATTCATCATTTCATATTATAGGATATTCAGGTGCTGATTACGCTGGAAGTCTCTTTGATAGAAAGAGTACTTCAAGCACTTGTTACTATATTGGTGAATGTTTAATTTCTTGGTTTAGCAAGAAACAAGTTTCATTTGCTCTTTCTATCGCTGAAGTGGAGTATGTGGCAGCAGGATGTTGTTGTACTCAAATTCTTTGGATGAAACAACAACTTAAGGATTATGGTCATAGTTTGGACCATATACCTATCAGATCTGACAATACAAGTGCTATAAACCTATCTAAGAATCCCGTTCAACACTCTAGAAGTAAGCATATTGACATAAGACATCATTTTCTTAGAGATCATGTTTAATATGGAAATGTTGTATTGGAATTTATCAATACAGACAATCAATTGGCAGATATTTTCACTAAGTCTATAAATGAAGAAAGATTTAACTTCATAAGAAGAGAGCTTAGTATGATTGATGGATTAACTTTATGATTGCCAAATTTGTCGAACCTTGATTGATAATCTTGTGTTATTGTCTCATCTTTTAAGGTTTGAAGTGGCTAACATGATAGAAATATATGTTATAGGTGATAGAAGCATCTGAGAAATCCTTTGGTCTTGTTTTAAACTTAGTTTTATTTAATGAGGATTTTAGGCAGTTCACACCCGTGACATATATTCACGGCCATGATCATAATCGCCAAAAGCTCCAGTAGCTTTCACGCCTTGCTTCAGGACATGGTTCATGGTTGAAAGTAGTGAAGACTATGTTTCACGCCCATAACCTTTTTCTGTCGCCCTTGTGAAACTCTTTGTTCACGACCGTGACACTTATTCACAACCGTGAATATTTCCACCAAATACTTACAAAAGCGTTCACGCTTTGTGTCACACTTTGTCTCACGGTCACAAGTAGTGAAGATTGTACTTCATGACCGTGACTCATTTGTCACCACTGTGAAATTTCATCATTCATGTTTGTGACCATTGAATGTCACGACTGTGAATCATTTCATATTCCGCATCACGGGTAGGGTGCCTCTTCAGCAAACCGTGTACACGACATTTCACGCCCGTGAAGATATCAGCTATAAAATATTTTATGCTGTTATTTCTCTCATTTCCAACTCTCGAACTTCTCTCATTTATCACCATTCAATACCATTTCAAAGATTCCGGATCCCTAGCAACATTCTCCATCTATAAATACCTTCAAAAACTGTTTTCGTCATCAGAAATAAAAACTCACTAGGTTCTATTCATACATCCCATCAGATTTTCTCTCTTCAAAAATCTATTTCACAATAAAAAATGGAACCCGACTCCTCCAAAGGCACCAGAAAGAAGTCTCATGCTCTAAGAAAGTACACAGATTACCTTCTCAATATCATTCTGGAGCATTGTCATCCGAGGTACTCGGTTCTCAAGCAAAGACCACTCCTTTCCTCTCAATCATTTGAGTGGCACACTGTCAGGACCCTTAGTCTCAAGACAAGCATAATGAAACAACTCCAGGCTTGTCATTTAAAAGATTTTATTGATTTACATCAACCAATGCTAAAGGAACCTACCCTCGAGTTCCTTAGCACCTGCAAGTCTCTCCCACCGGCATTGTGAAATTTCAACTCTGCAAACATCTGAACACCCTCACTGCAAAGGAATTTGGTGATATGTTCAACCTTCCATCTGATGGTATACTTAATGAAAGTGAGGTGGAGTTCTATGCCACTTAGGCATGGACTCATTTCTAGTTCGACTGCAGTTGGGACGTCAAGAAGACGAAGAGCACCCACCTTCGATCACCAGTGCATAAGTACTTGCATAGGTTTCTGACCTATAGCATTTTTGCCAGAGGGGACAACAACAGATCAATTCAGAAATTTGATCTCTTTCTCTTGGAGATGGCCCGAAGAGGACTAATAGTGGCTTTATCTTGATGGTTTGCAAACCATCTACTATCTATTGCCACGAAGCCCTCCGGAGACATTTTGATTGGTGGGTACATGACTCACCTTTCTATAAAGCTTAGGTATTTGAAGTTAGAGGAGCACCACTTCAACCTCATACTAGCACATCCTAGAGACCAGTTAGACGTCGAGTTTTTTTATCAAAATGAGAGTGGCAGTTCGCATAGTTGATGAGAATAACATCTACTACCGCTTCACCAACACAGCTGGTGAGATTATTTGGGAAGACAACGATTCATATGACTTCAAAGCTGGCCTCCAAGGAATCCAGCAGAGGAAGAGAGTTTGAGTTGAGATGACGACCCTAGAGGTTGAGCAGGAAATTGGACAATCCTTGGCCTCCACACTGAACTTAGCTTAGCAGGTGGCTGATCTATTGGCACCGCGTTTTGACCAATTGCAGGCTTCGATTGATGAGAGGTTAGAGAACCTCAAGGATTTCATGGAGTCTCGCATGGAGAACCTTGAGGCGGAAGTAGCTCACCTTAGAGATGGGATGTCTGGCTCCAAATCTAGCTGAACTATTATTTTTCGCTTTGTTAATTTATAGTATTTCTAATGTAGGACTTTAAATTACTTTTCAAAAACTTTGTACTTTTTCATTTGATATTAATATAATTGCATTAGTTTTCCCTTATTATTTATCTCTTAAGTTTTTTTTGTTGATGACAAAAGGGGGAGAACCTAGCAATATAATTGAATTAAATGAATATGCAAGTAGTTATACTTTGAATACTAGTAATAAAATTGAATTCAATGAATATGCAAGTTATACTTTGAATATACCTTAAATATACTTTGCATATACTTAACTAGTTATAAGTAAAAATTTGGTATACATTGGATATATCTTGCATATACCTAAACTAGGAAGCAAACATCCATGCTATACTTCATCATTTTTAACAATTCTTGTACTTCAGTAATTTTTTTATCTTAAGCATCTTTTGAGGGGGAGACTTCTCAAAAGCACATATTGCTAGATTATTTGTTACAATCAAAAAGGGGGAGATTGTTGAATCTTGAGGGATATTTTTGTCATTTTGATGCTAACAAATAAAATAGAAATAATTTATTTAACATACTTATTTTATAAGTTTATTGAACAGGGTATGGAATATGATGCAAGAATGGAGAATGGAAGACTAACCTTAAAAAGACAAAAATTGAAGAAATAGCATGTTCACGTCCGTGACCTTTTATGTCACACCTGTGATGAAAGTTAGCACCAACTACCCAACATTAAAAGTTTACGGCCATGAAGGATCATAACAACCATGTATGATCATATCAGTCACGCCAGTGAAAGAAAGTCACGCTCGTGAGAAAACATGTCAAATTCCTCCAGAGAGCTTCACGGCTAGAGTCACCACTTGGACCACGGCTTAGAAGGATGTTCATGCCCGTGAAAGAATAATGTCACGCCTGTGATCAAAAACTTCAAATCCTTCCAGAATGCTTCACGGCCAGAGTCACTACTCAAGCCATGACTTCGAAGAACTTTCACGACCGTGAAACACATATTCACAACCGTGAATGAGGAAAGAGAAACATATCAGACATGAAATTAAGAGTTGGTGCAATGGCTATAATTCACCATAGAAGTATAAATGCAAGTTATTTATGAATCCAAAATAAGAGAATAACAAATACTTCAAATCAAAATCTTATTATAGCCATTTGTGCATTTATTACTTTTAAACAAACATTAATTCTCTGTAAAAATCTTTTTGCTCATTATTTTCTGAGCATTATAGATTTGTGAGTGTCTCTCTTTGTAATCTACTGCTTAAGTGAGTTTGGGTATATTGGGTTAAGAGTATAACACTTGTAAAAGTTATTTGTGTGAGCCTTTAAAACACAAGAAATTGGTTTATTGTGTGAGCCATTAAAACACAAGGGATTTCTAGGTTAGGTGTGATCCATTGATAGAAACACCATAGTTGGGAGTGAGCTTGTAAAACTCCATTGTAACATTTAGTGTGTTAGTTAAACTCCCAATTGAGATTGGGGAGAGGAGTAGGGTTTGTTAACACCCAAACCTCTATAAAATTTCTTGTGTGATATTTCCCTATCCTTACTCTACTTAACTTTTCTTTCCGCACATAAAAGTTAAGAATTTTTAATATCCAATTCAACCCCCCTTTTTGGTTCAATTTCTAGGCAACAGTCCTTTATCGAAATTTAACATCTTAAAATATTTTGAACACTTTATTAGATATTTTTCATACTTAATTGCCAATATTTTAATTATTTTTCGATAAAAATCTAAATTTAGACTTCGGTCAAACCGACGAGTCGATTTAACAACTCGCGTGACTTAGGTCTAAATTAGCAGATATGACATCCTTTCCCCCTTAAAATAAATTTTGTCCTTGAAATTTTACCTGTTCATTCTTTGTTGAACAACTGAGGATATTGCTGCTTCATGACTTCTTCGCTCTCCCATGTGGCTTCTTCTGTAGCATGATTCCTCCATAGCACTTTAACTAATGGAACTTTCTTGTTTCGTAAAACTTTTTCTTCACGTGCTAATATAGACACGGGTGTCTCTTCACAAGTCATGTATGTTTGCACTTCTATCTCTTCAACTGGTATAATATTAGTCAGATCGGACCTATATCTTCTTAACATAGATACATGGAACACATTATGAATTCGGTCTTACTCAGGTGGAAGGGCTAAATGGTAAGCCACGGGTTCGATTCTTTCTAGAATCTCATAAGGTCCAATGAATCTCGGACTTAACTTTCCTTTTTTCCTGAATCTCAATGCTTTCTTCCAAGGTGAAACCTTAAGAAACACTTTATCTCCCACAACATACTCTATATCTCACCTCTTGAGGTCAGCATATGATTTATGTCGATCTTGAGTAGCTTTCAATCTTTCCTTGATAATTTTAACCTTTTCTTCTGTTTGTTGCACTAACTCTGGCCCTATCAACTTTTTTTCACTCAACTCGGTCCAATAAATTGGTGTCCTGCATTTTCTTCCATACAATGCCTCATATGAAGCCATGCCTATGTTTGTTTGATGGCTGTTGTTATAGGCAAACTCCATAAGAGGTAGATATTGCTCCCAACTTCCCTCAAATTCAAGCACACAACTTCTCATCATATCCTCTAACAATTGGATAATTCGTTCCGACTGTCATCTGTTTGTGGATGGAAAGCCGTATTGAAATTGAGTCAAGTTCCCAAAGCTTGCTGTAGACTTTTCTAGAATTGTAAAATAAACCTGGGATCTATATCAAATATGATGGACATTGGCACTCCATGCAACCTCACTACCTCACTTTCATAAATTTTAGCTAGCTTGTTCAATGAGTAGTCCATTTTGACTGGTAAGAAGTGTGCCAACTTTGTCAATCGATCCACTATCACCCATACTGCATCATGCTTTCTCTAAGTCATCAGTAAACTAGACACAAAATCCATTGTGATTCTTTCCCATTTCCACTCTGGAATCGGTATTGGTTGTAACAATTCTGTGGGTAACTGGTGTTCTGCTTTCACTTGCTGACAGGTTAGACACCTAGCAACATACTCAGTGATATCCTTTTTCATCCCTGGCCACCAGTATTGAGTTTTCAAATCTTGGTACATTTTGTTCCCTCCTGGACGCATTGTATACACTGTTTCATGTGCTTCTTTTAAAATATTAGACTTTAGCTCTTCTATACTAGGCACACAAATCCTATTTTTGAAGTATACTATGCCATCTTCTGTCAATAAAGGCTTTTCTCTCTTTTCCACTATCTTTACTAACTTTTCGTCTTGCTTCTGAGCATTTTTGATCCTCTGCATCAAAGTAGATTGTACTTGCATCTCAGCTAAAATCTTCCTGCTTAATGCATTTGCAACCATATTAGCGTTGCCTGGCTGGTAGTCGATCACATAGTCATAATATTTAATCAACTCCAATCATCTTCATTGTCTCAGATTCAACTCTTTCTGTGAGGGAAGGTACTTAAGACTTTTGTGATCTGTATAAATATACCATCTTTCCCCATATAGATAATATCTCTAGATCTTAAGAGCAAAAACTATCACAGCTAACTCCAAATCATGTGTTGGATAGTTAAGCTCATGAGGCTTAAGTTCTCTTGAGGCGTAAGTAATCACCTTTCCTTCTTGCATAAGAATACAGCTTAAACCATTATGACTAGCATCACTATACACAATAAAATCTTTTCTTGGAGTAGGCTGAGTCAAAATTGGTGCTTCAGTCAACATTGCCTTCAGTCGATCATAGCTTACTTGACATCTATCTGTCCACTCGAAACGAACCTCTTTTTGTAGCAGTTGTGTTAAAGAAGTCGCTAGGGATGAAAATCCCTTCACGAATCTCCTATAATATCCGGCTAATCCGATGAAACTCCTCACTTCTGTCACATTTCGTGGTGGTTTCCAATTAAGAATAGCCTCGATTTTACTAGGATCAACCCGAATACCTTCTGCTGAAATTACATGACCCAGAAAAACTAACTGCTTCAAGCCAAAGCTTGCACTTAGACAGCTTTGCATTCAACTATTTCTCCCTTAATGTTTGTAGCACTATTTTGAGATGTTGATCATGTTCTTTTCGATCTCTAGAGTAGACAAGGATGTCATCAATAAATATCACTACAAATTGGTCAAGATATGGCCTGAACACTCGGTTCATCAGGTCTATAAAAGCTGTTGGTGCATTAATCAATCCAAAGGGCATAACTAGGAACTCATAATGACCATAACGAGTCTTGAAAGCTATCTTAGGTACATCTGACTCTTTGATCTTCAGTGGGTACTTATTTTTGATAGTCACCTTATTAAAATGCCTATAGTCGATGCAAAGACATAAGGTGCCATGTTTCTTCTTTACAAATAATAATGGAGCACCCCACGGTGATACACTAGGTTGTATAAATCCCTTATCTAACAATTCCTGCAACTGTATTTTCAGCTCTTTCAACTCTGCTTGTGCCATCCTATATGGTGTAATGGAAATAGGAGTGGTGTCGGGTACCAAATCGATAGCAAATTTGATTTCTCTATCTAGTGGTAACCCTATCAACTCTTTTGGAAACACATCAAGAAACTCACTAACAGTAGGAATATCCACCAACTTTGGACTTGCTTTTTCCATATCAACCACATACGTTAAGTATGCTTCACATCCCATACTAATGAGTTTCTGAGCTTTCAACACTGATATCACATTGTCTGGATATCTTCTATTCTCACCCTTCACCACTATCTCATCTTGTTCTGGAATTTTGATGATCATCTGTCTTCTTCCACAATCCACTACCACTCCATAACGAGCTAGCCAATCCATTCCCAAGATCACATCGAACTCGTGGAATGGTAGCTCTATCAAGTCTGCTGAGAATTGCCTACCTTGAATTTTGATTGGGCAACCCCTAAACACCTTGCTAACCCTCACACTGTGCCCTAATGGTTTAGTCAAAATAATCTCAAATTTTAGAGACTATGGTTCTAAGCCCTCTCGACCCGGTGGTGGTGTGTATATGTTTGAATGCGTTGACCCCGGATTTATCAATGCATGTATATCAAAACCAAAGAGAAGGAATTTACCAATTAAGACATCAGGTTCATCCTGCTCCTCTCGGCCTTGCATGGCATATGCCCTGGCTGGGGCAGCTATACTATCTTTCGGCCTCACAACTATCTCTGACCTAAACTAACTGGGCCCTGATCGGCCTCCTCTGCCTTGCCCTCGACCTTGGCCTCTGGCTTGCCCAGAAGCCTGTGTCTGTATCGGATTAGTGCTCCCCAAACCTCTGCCATACTATAACAAGGGACAATCTCTCTTCATATGGTCTTTAGAGCCACATCTATAACATGCTCTTGTCATCCACCAACACTCTCCTGGATGAGGACGGCCACAATGCTGACATTCTGGTAGAGGTAGAGATCTATGTGGTGTCTGTGTTGGTGCACTGGCTGCCGAAGGAACATATCTCACTGGTTGTCACTGCCTGAACGAAGAAGGATTGCTGGAACCCCTAGCTTGAAATTGGCCACTGAAAGATCTGGCTCTCTTGCCACTTGACTGTACTCTACTCAGTTGTGGCATGGGTCTCTTGAACCCTCTATCTTGTGTTGGTTGTTGTACTGCTAGAACTCTCTCAACTGTTCTGGCAGATGCTAGCAAACTAGGAAAACTCATCAGGCGCAGGGCTGAGACCTGTAACTTGATTGGGTCTCTCAATCCATCTTCAAATCATCGGCATTTATTAGTTTCTGTAGACATAATGCCACCAACATACTTGTAGAGATGTGTAAATTCTCTCTCATATTCTATTACCGACACGTTCATTTTTTTTAGCGTCAAAACTCTCTTTTCTTGTTGTCTGTGTAGATAGGAGGAATGTATTGCTCTTTGAATTTCTCTAGAAATAATTCCCAGGTCATGGGATCAGGTGCCTCTGTGCTATGTGATTCAGATTGCCACCAATCATATGCATGATCCTGTAACAAAGACACTGCATATTCATATTTATGCTCGCCTATACAACGCAGCTGATCAAAAACTCTCTCTGCTCGTTCTAGCCAAAACTCTGCCACTAAGGGGTCATCTTCCTGTTTACCATAGAAGTCGGGTGCCCCTAGCTTCCTTAGCCTCTCAAATTGTAACACAGATGGGGTTGGTTGTGATGCTCTTTGTAACAAATCTATCATGTTCCTCATAGACTTTGTTTGTCCTGTGCCAGCAACAGACTGCCCATGTGATGAGCTAGCACTGGATCTCGATGCAGTAGCTCGGCGATGACTGGGTCATGATGAAGCCTTTATCCTTATAGGCTCATTACTTTCGGCTTCTTCAGCCATCACTTGATGTGATCTTGAAGCCATCACTTACCTATATCGTAAAGTAACGACCCCAATCAGTAAGTAGAAACTTTAATACTTAATTGTGGGTACACACATGTCATAGTTATTTTTGAAAACATTTTTTAATCCCAAAATCGCCCAAACTGGGCTCTGATACCAAAAACTGTAACACCCCCTCGGATAAGGGAGTTATATGCTGACTTCTTCTATTAAAAACATTGTTTAATATATAAGTATAAATAAAAGACACTGGTATATATATATATATATATATATATATATATATATATTTTCTTTGTTTACTATTTGTTTATTTTGTATTGTAAAAGAAATCATAATAAAGAAACACCATACATTTTATACAATAAAGTATTAATTACAAAACGTGCGCTTACTTGACAAGTAATATAACATAAAATTCAAAACATAAACACAACAATTGTGTGACCCACAGTATTTGATACAAGCTGCTCTACTGGATTAGGCCACCGCTACCTTTATCTACTATCGTCTGCTTATTCTCTACTCAATCTGCGCGAGAGAAACTCCCACGCTAAGCTCTTGGCTTAGTGGTTCATATAAATAAGGCAATAAACTATTTTATGCAGCATGCATTGTCATATATCAACTCATGCTCAATCATCTTCTCATACAAATATACATATCATGGTATTCTAACATGTATAAACATCAAATTATATTATTTTATCTCATACTTGTTTATTTTATTAACACATTATTATATAACACATCATAATTAACCATGTTACAAGTCATTATTCCTTTTATTTTTCTTAACCTTTTTATGTCTACAACACCCAATCATCTTTTCATGCACACATACATTTTATAAATTTTATTCTCTTATATCTCATATTTAGTTTACTTTATCAAATCATTATTATCCATAGCCTTTTATTGCCCATAACACTAGATCATCTTTTTATCCATGTTACAATTTATAATTCCATTTTTTATTTTCAATAATCCATTTATTTTCCATAACTTCTTTATTTATGCCCAAAACACCTACGAACCCCTGACTAGGATAACGGAGTTTCCATCCAGGCACTTAGGAGTGCCCTCTCGGGCAATATGATTTGTGCATATAAATGCCATTACCGGCTTCATAATAGTGCCATACTCAGCGTAGATAACAGTGTCATACCCGGCATAGATGACAGTGCCATACCCGGCGTATATACTAATGCCATACCCAACATAGATAATAATGCCATACCCGACATAGATAATCATACCATTAATGGATTTAATCATACTCCCCTCCTGCTTGGCATGCCAAACTATCCAAAGTCTAGTTCAAGTTAGGTGTTCTAGGGCTTAGTTAATATCATTAAAATTCATAGCAATTAAGTTCACACTTTTCATGCTTTTAAAGTCTTATAATAATCACATAATCACTCAATTGAAATAATATTTACATAATATAACAAGGTTCACATCATTTTACTCTTTAAATTCCACAACTCATATGCTGCCCTGTCACTGACAGATTCTGTTCTCTATTTTGGACCTTAATTTTGTTCATGTTAAAATTTGAATTTAGTTACAAGATCTTCTTAACAATTTTATTTCTGGATATGATCTTTAATATAAAACTTGAATCACTTAATTCTGAGTTCTGTATCAAAAGATATGATAAAATGATCACTAACTAGGCACTAACAATTCTGCCCAGAATTTTCTGGACAGATTCTAAGTTTGAATTTTATGATTTTTTCTAGATAATTACAGACATATTCAGATCTTATGGTCTAAATAAAAGTATAGCCCTATTTCTTAGCTTTCAAATCCAATAAAGAACATACAAAACCAAATTCCAAAAATTAAGTTATAATAGTTTAAATACTCACTATGCATCCATTTCTAGCAAAGAACATAAAACTAATCACATTCAATTTTTACCAAAATTAAATCCTAAGTCTAGCAAGCATTCATCCCCAAGATTTTCTTCACAAAATACTATTAATTAAGAATCATCAACATGCCAAATAATCAAATCATGCAAATAAAAAAGATAAAATAGGCTATTGCCTTAGGTTATGTACAAACCTTTACTTTTCTCTTTACTTCTCTTTCTCTTTTTCTTTGCTCCTTTGAGCTAGATCCTTGTCAATTTGAGTTCCTAAAACATAAAAGAGAGAATTAAAAATTCTTTTCATCAAATCTCTCTTTTTCCATAATATGTTTTAATCTCTACCTTTCTTTACTTTATTTAGCTTCCTTATGATCAATTTTGCATGAACTCTACTCTTCCATGCCTTTCTCCCTCTCTTTCTTACTTTCTCCCTCTCTTTCTTACTTTCTCTTTTTAGAACAAGGTTTGGCTATGGAAGAACAAAGGGAAACATGGGGCTGGTGTAGAGAATAGAGTGTTCTAAATACTAAGTGATAAGGAAAAAGTAATTAATTAAGAGAAAGAGGAAAAATTTCAATAATAATGGGACACCTAAGGTCATTTGCATTGAATGTCTAATTCATGTATGTTAATTGACTTCTTAAAATGTGCCACTTGGTGTGGCTAGTCCCCTCCATTTTTTTAATGTCCTAATCATGCATTAATTGATGGTTATCCCAATTAATCCTCCAATTTTTAATAAATTGCAAATTGACCCCTAAATTTTTCAAGATTTGTAATTTAGTCCTTTACTGAAATTTAACATTTTAAAATATTTTGAACATTTTATTAGATATTTTTCATATTTAATTGCCATTATTTTAATTATTTTTTGATAAAAATTCAAATTTAGACTTCGGTCAAACCGACGAGTCGATTTAACAACTCGCATGACTTAGGTCTAAATTAGCGGATATGACATGCCATAAGAGTCACAAGGGAGAGTGATGGAGAAATATAGGTGCTTGATATAGATGCAGATTTAAGGATCATATGAATAGGGATTGTCCTCTAATGACTGGTAGTGCACCTACTCATACTACATGGTCAACTCCTTTTTATACCAGAAGAGGTCGTATAGGACCTACCCAGATAGTCTCTGAGACTGTTAATAGGTAGGACCAGGCTACTAATGTTATAGTTGGTATTTTTTCTCTTTATGACTTAGATATTTGTGCATTAATTGATTTGGGTTGGATACACTCTTATATATACACAAGCACACCCATGCAACATAACATGGTTAGTGAAAGTCTTGAATATGAGATTGATGTTACAAACCCCTTAGGGCACAATATGATAGTGAACCAAGTATGTAAAGGGTGCCCATTGATAGTACATGGAAGAGAATTTCTTGCAGATTTGATTGAGTTGCCTTTTCAGGAGTTTGATGCCATTTTAGACATGGATTGACATTCACAACATGGGGCAATAGTAAACTATAAGAAAAAATTTGTGATGCTTAAAACACCTGAACAGGGAGATGTAAAAGTGGAAGGTGAGTTATTTTCACAACTTCCACGAGTAATTTCAATGATGAAAGTTGTTGCCCAAATAATGAACCAAGAAAGGGGGTTGAATTGGATATTAAAAAATTTCTTAACTTTTAAGTGCAGAATAAAAAGATAAATAGAGTAGGGATAGAGAGATATCACACAAGAAATTTATAGAGGTTCGGGCATTAACAAACCCTGCTCTTCTCCCCAATCTCAATTGGGAGTTTCATTAACACATTAAGTGTTACAATGGAGTTTTACAAGCTCACTCCCAACTATGGTGTTTCTATCAATGGTTAACACCTAACCCAGAAATTCTCTTGTGTTTTAATGGCTTACACAATAAACCAATTCCTTGTGTTTTATGGCTCACACAAATAACCCTTACAGGTGTTTTACTCTTAACCCAATATACCCAAACTCACTTGAGTAGTAGATTACAAAGAAAAACACTCACCAACCTATAATGCTCAGAATTTATGAGCAAATAGATTTTTACAGAGAATAAGAGTTTTGTTGAAAGTAATTAATGCACAATGGCTACAACAAGATTTTGATTTGAAAGTAATTGTTTGTTCTCTTGTTTAGGATTCATAAATGACTTGCATTTATACTTAGCGAATTATAGCTGTTTGGATGCATTTAATGCGAAAATAGCCGTTGCACCAACTCTTAATTTCACGCCTGACATATTTCTCTTTCCTCATTCATGGTCATGAATATGTGTGTCATGGACGTGAATGTTCTTCCAAGCCATTACTCAAGTGGTGACTCTGGCCGTGAAGCATTCTGGAAGAAGTTGAAGTGTTTGATCATTGGCGTGACTTTATACTTTCACGGGCGTGAATATCCTTCCAAGTTGTGGTCCAAGTGGTGACTCTGGCCTTGAAGCTCTCTAGAATAATTTGACATGTTATCTCACGGGCATGACTGATTTGATCATTCATGGTTGGTATGATCCTTCATGGCAGTGAAAATTAAATGTTGAAGAGTTGGCGCTAAGCTATATCATGGACGTGACATAATCAGTCACGGGCGTGAACATGCTATTTCTTCATATTTTGACTTTCAAAGGTAGTCTTCCATTCTTGCATCATATTCCATACCCTGTTAAACAAACTTAAAACACAAGTATTGTTAAATACATTATTGTTATTTTATTTGTTAACATCAAAATGGCAGAAATACTCCTCAAGGTTCAATAATCTCCCCCTTTTTGATGGTGACAAATAATCTAGCAATATGTGCTTTTGAGAAGTCCCCCCCTCAAAAGATGCTTAAGACAAAAAATAATAGAGTGCAAGAATTGAGGAAGTATAACATGGATCTTTCCTTGCTACTTTAGGTATATGCAAAGTATATTCAAAATATATGTAAAGTATATCAAATCCTTTGCTTTTTAATTAGTTAAGTATATGCAAAGTATATTCAAAGTATATCAACACATTTGCATTCATGTATTTGCATATTTATATATTGCTAGGTTCTCCCCCTTTTGTCATCAACAAAAAGAACATAAAAGTGAACCATAAAGCAAAAACGATGCAATTATATTAATACCAAATAGATGAAGTACAAAGTTTGGAAAAGTAAATTAAAATCCTACATTCACAATACTAGAGACTAGTGAACAAAATGAAAGAAAAACTAAAACTCTAACTAGACTTGGAGCCAGACAATCCATCTCTAAGGCGTGCTACTTCTGCTTCGAGGCTATCCATGTGAGACTCCATGAAATCTTTGAGGTTTTCCAACCTCTCATCGATTGAAGCCTACATTAGGTCAAAACAAAGTGCTAAAAGATTAGCCATCTGCTGAGCCAAGTTAGGTGTAGAGGCCGAGGATTGACCAACCTCTTGCTCAACCTCTCGGGTAGGCGTCTCGACTCGGACTCTTTTTCTTTGCTGGATTCCTTGGAGGCCAGCTTTGAATTCATCCAAATCCTCATCTTCCCAAATAATTTCACTAGCTGGAGTGGTGAAGCGGTAATAGATATTATTCTCATGAATTATGCGAACCGTTACTCCTATTTTTATAAAAGACTCGATATCTAGCCGGTCTCGAGGATGTGCTGGTATGAGGTTGAAGTTGTGCTCTTCAAGGTGAGTCACGTACCCACCAATCAAAATATCTCCCAATGGCTTTGTTGCAATTGAGAGAAGATGGTTTGAAAACCATCGAGATAGGGCCACCGTTAGACCTCTTCGGGCTATCTGCAGGAGGAAAAGCTCGGATTTATGAATTGCACCATTGCTATCCCCTCTTGCAAAGATAGTATAGGTCAGAAACCTATGTAAATATTTATGCACTGGAGACCAAAGATGGGTGCTTTTTGTCTTCTTCATGTCCTAGCTACAGTCTAATCCGAAATGAGTCCATGCTGGATTGGCACAGAATTCCACCTCATTCTTATTTAGGATTCCATCTGAGGGAAGTTTGAAGATTTCACCAAATTTCGCTGCTGTGAGAGTGTTCGGTTACTTGCAAAGTTGGAATTTTATTGTTCCGGTGGGAGAGACTTGCAAGTTGCTAAGGAACTCGAGAGTTGGTTCCCGTAGAGTTGGCTGATGAATATCTACAAACTCTTTGAGATGACAGGCTTGTAGTTGTTCCGTCATGCTTGTCTCAAGACCGAGGGTCCTGACAGCATTCCATTCAAAGGATCGTGATTAAAGCAATGGCCTTTTCTTAAGAATGGCATACGTCGAATGACAATGCTTCAAAATGATGTTGAGGAGGTAGTCTATGTAGTGTCTCGGAGCATGAGGTTTCTTTCTTGTGCCCTTTGAGGAGCTGGGTTCCATTGTTGAGTTGAGAATGAGTTTTTGGAGAGAGATTTTCTGATAGGGATTTTGAGGAATACCTTGTGATGTTCTGATTTTTGAAGAAAGAAAGTGTTTTTGAAGGTTTTTATAGATGGAAAAGGCTATTAGGGGGCCGAAATCTATGAGAAGTATTGAATGAGGGTGTTAAATGAGAGAATTTGTAGAGTTTGAAATGAGAGAAAACGATAAAAAACTGTTTTATAGCCGACATAGTCACGGGCATGAAATGTCGTGGTCACGGTTTATTGAAGAGGCACTCTACCCATGATAAAGGATATGAAATGATTCACGTTTTGTGACATTTAATAGTCACAAGGGTGAATAGTGAATTTTTACGGTGGTGACAAAATGAGTCACGGTCGTGAAGTACAATCTTCACTACTTGTGATTGTGAGACAGCGTAAAATAAAACCTGAACGGTTCTGTAATTATTTGGTGTTAATGTTCACAGTCGTGAAGAAGTGTCACAGTCATGCACAAAGCATTTCACATGAGTGAAAAAAAAAAGTTATGGGCATGAAACATAGTCTTCACTGCCTTCAGCCGTGAAGCAAGGTGTGAAAGCTACTGGAGCTTTTGGTGATTATGATCACGACCGTGAATATATGTCACGGGTGTGAAATGCCTTAAATCTTCAATAAATAAAACTAAGTCTAAAATAAGACTAAAATATTTCTAAGGTACTTATATCCCTTATAACATATATTTCCATCAAGTTAGCCACTTCAACTTAAAAAATTAGACAATAAAAGACAACATATGAAGGAAATTAACATTCAAATTTGACAATCATACTTAAGATAAGGTTAATCCATCAATCATACCAAACTCTCTTCTTATGAAGTTAAATCTTTCTTCATTGAGAGACTTAGTGAATATATCTGCCAATTGATTGTCTGTATTAATAAATTCCAATACAACATCTCCATATTGAACATGATCTCTAAGAAAATGATGTCTTATATCAATATGCTTACTTCTAAAGTGTTAAATGAGATTCTTAGATTGGTTTATGGCAATTGTATTGTCACATTTGATAGATATATGGTCTAAACTATGACCATAATCCTTAAGTTGTTGTTTCATCCATAGGATTTGAGTACAATAACATCCTACTGCCACATACTCCGTTTCAGTGGTAGAAAGAACAACTGAAACTTGTTTCTTGCTAAACCAAGAAACTAAGCATTCACCAATAAAGTGACAAGTGTCAGAAGTACTCTTTCTATCCAAGAGACTTTCAGTGTAATCAGCATCTGAATATCCTATGATATGAAAGGATGAATTTCTAGGATACCATAAACCTAGATGCAATGAGCCATGTAAATATTTTAAGGTTCTTTTCACAGCATTCAAATGTGATTCTTTAGGACATGATTGAAAGCGAGCACATAAGCATACACTATACATTATATTAGGCATAGAGGCAGTAAGATATAAGAGTGATCCGATCATACCTCTATAGAGCTTTTCATTAATGCTCTTACCCTTTTCGTCTTTGTCCAATTTTGTTGATGTGCTCATTGGAGTCTTGGCATTTTTGCATCCTTCCATTCCAAATTTCTTGATTAAGTCTTTGGCATAATTCGATTAGTTGATGAATATGCCTTCATTGCTTTGTTTTATTTGTAGACTGAGGAAGAACTTAAGCTCACCCATCCTGCTCATTTCAAATTCCCTAGTCATACACTTAGCAAATTCTTGGCAAAGCAATTCATTAGTAGACCCAAATATGATGTCATCAACATAAATTTGAACAATTAGAATATCATACTTATGATTTTTAATAAACAAAGTAGTGTCAACATTTCCCTTTGAAAAATTATTTTCTAAAAGAAAAGAACTTAGTCTTTCATACCAAGCTCTTGGGGCTTGTTTCAAACCATATAAAGCTTTTGAAAGTTTAAATACATGGTCAGGCAAATTATGGCTTTCAAAACCTGGTGGTTGTTCTACATAAACTTCTTCTTCTATAAAACCATTTAAGAAAGCACTTTTGACATCCATTTGAAAGAGTTTGAAATTCATATGGCATGCATATGCTAAAAGTATTCTTATGACTTCTAATCTAGCTACCGGAGCATAGGTCTCATCATAATTTATTCCTTCTTCTTGATTATATCCCTTTGTAACTAACCTAGCCTTATTCCTAGTTATTGAACCTTGCTCATCTAGTTTATTTCTAAATACCCATTTACTTCCAGTGATTTGATGCTCATTGGGTCTAGGAACTAAGGTCCATACCTTACTTCTCTCAAATTGGTTGAGTTCCTCTTGCATAACAATCACCCAACTTTCATCATTAAGAGCCTCATCAATATTTTTAGGCTCAATTTGAGAGACAAAGGAAAGATTAGAATCTAAAGGTTTAAGATGAGATCTAGTACTTACTCTCTTTGTAGGATCACCAATGATTTGCTCCTTGGGGAGATCTTTTGTCATTTTCCATTCCTTTGGGAGCTCTTGCTTGTTTTCCTCATGAGCTTGAGGTAGAGAGTCATCTTGATGTGAATTTTCTTTATCATTTTTCACCTTTTTCATTTTCAAGATCAAGTATTTCCATTGTACCTACAACATCATCAAAAACACTACCTTTCACAAGATCAAGCTTACTAGATTCATCAAAAACAACATGCATAGTTTCTTCAATAACTAATGACCTTTTATTGAAGACTCTATAAGCTTTTCTAGCGATGGAGTATCCTAAAAATATACCCTCATCAGATTTAGAGGCAAATTTTCCAAGGTTGTCCTTGGTATTTAATATGAAACACTTGCATCCAAATACTATAAAGTATGATATCATGGGTTTTCTTCCATTCCATAACTCAAAAGAAGTTTTGTTTAAGAGTGGTCTTTTGAAAACTTGATTTGAAATATAACATGCAATATTGGTAGCTTCGGCCCAAAAGTAAGTTAGTAACCCATACTCATTGAGCATTGTTCGAGCCATTTCAATTCAATTAAAGTTCTATTTTTCCTTTTGACCACCCCATTTTGTTGAGGTGTCCTAGGAGATGAAAAATTTTGTGAAATGCCATGTTCTAGACAAAAATTTTCAAAGTTTTCATTTTCAAATTCTTTGCCATGATCGCTTCTTATTTTTGAAATACAATATCCTTTTTCATTTTGAACTCTCTTAGCAAAGTTTTAAAAGATTCAAAAGCATCACTCTTTTGAGCTAAGAAAATTAGCCATGTGAATCTAGAGTAGTCATCGACGATGACAAAAGCATAGTGTTTACCTCCTAGGCTTGCAACTCTAGTAGGTCCAAAAAGATCTAGATGCAAAAGTTGTAGAGGTTTCGAGGTACTTACAATGTTTTTGGGTTTGAAGGAAGACTTGTGTTGTTTTCCTCTTTGGCAAGCTTCACATGTCTTGTCTTTTTCAAATTTGACTTTTGGTAGTCCCTTTACCAGCTCTCCTTTGCTGAGGCTTTGAATTAAATCCATGCTTGCATGACCAAACCTTCTATGCCATAGCCAAGATTCATCACTAGTAGTCACAAGACACATAGTGGAAAGGTTAGATATTTTGTGTAAGTCTATTATGTAGGTATTGACATCTCTACTTCCTTTAAATATCTCTTGGCCATTAACAAAGGTTACAAGACATTCGTTAGAAGTAAAGATTACTTGGTTTCCCTTATCACATAATTGACTTACACTCAATAAGTTATGTTTCAAATCATCAACAAGTAAGACATCTTCAATGAAAGTAGTATTATTAATACCAATAGAGCCAATGCCAATTACCTTACCCTTAGCATTATTTCTAAAAGTTACTTTACCTCCATCAATACTTTTAATGTCATTGAATAGTTCTTTATCTCCGGTCATATGCCTTGAGTATCCACTATCTACTAGCCAAGCATTTTCTTTTTATTGTGGACTTGAGGCAAACCTATAGAATCACAATTAAAGTATTATTTTTAGGTAACCAAATGAGTTTGGGTCCTTGGAGGTTAGCACATGAAGGTTCCCAATGAGCCTTCCTTATCCAGCAATGTTTATTGATATGACCAAATTTCATACAATAATTACATTGGGTCTTACCATGCTTTTAACTACCATTTTCCTATTAGGTAGAGTTTGTGAGTAGTGACATACACATGCATGATGACTTGGTGCTTTTCTAGGAGCATGCTTCTTATACATAAAAGCATGATTGGCCTTTTGAGGATTCCTTCTTAGGCTTACCAACCCTTGATCATTCCTTTTATGTATAAAAGATTTTAGTGTATGTTGTGCACTTAGCCCTTGGGGCTATTACTTCTAATGTGGAGATGTGGGGTTCACTTGACTTACCAAAAGTGGTCTTGTGAGATCAGGATGATGTTCCCTTAAATCCTAGACCATGTCTTATTAAAGGTGGTCTTTGAGACACAATGAGAGTATCTAAACTTTCCTTGCCTTTATGAAATTTTGAAATGGAGTTTCTAAGTTCCTCAACTTCATTTTTCAAAACATTGTTCTCTTTAAGCTAGGATTTAGTTGAAGGTCTTGAGGAGTACTCATCTAATGATTTTTTAAGAGATTCATTAGAAGATTTAAGCTCAAGATTTTCCTTTTCTGAAACTTCCATTTTATTTTTCAAACTAGAAATGTTATTTTTATAAGTATTGAATTTACATCTATATTTTTCCAGTTCTAGATTCAATACTTCTATTAAACTTTGATCATCATCATCTTCACTATCACTATTATTATCACTACTATCATTATTGAATGAGTATGAGTAAAGTGATCCTACCTTATCCGAGACGTGATCCTCTATAGCCATGAAGCATAGGTTGACCTCTTCACTTTCATTGTCATCTTTTTCACTTGAAGAGCTTTTGTCATCCCATGTGGCTTTGTGAACTTTCTCCCCATTGTCTTTTTGGTATTTGTTCTTGTATTTTTTGAGCCTTGGACATTCTGGTTTGATATGTCCCTTCTTTCCACACTCAAAACATTTTACCTCATCTTTATTCCTTTGAGAGTCATTTGAGGAGTGTTTGAGATTTATTTGCTTGAATTTTCAAGAGTTGCCCATTCTCTTTTCAATTAGTCTTCTTGAGAGCATCGCAATGTCCTCATTTGCATCATCACTTTTTTCTTCATCATCTTTAGCTTTTTCTTGAGATTTTGAACTAGAGGCTCTTATTGCTATAGGCTTTCTTTTTTCTGGCTCGACTTTAAGTTCTCTATCTCTCTTTACTGCCATTTCATGTGTTAGAAGTTTGCCAATAAGCACATCAGTATTCATGATGCTCATGTCTTCGTGAGCTTCTTCTATACCAACAACTCTTGAACCATACTCTTTGAGAGGAAGGCTTATCAGAATTTTGTTGTTTACATCTTCCAAGCTTAAGTGTTTCCCAAGCTTTCTCATGCCATTTATGATGGCTAGAAGACAGTTCGTCATACCGGTGATTGACTCACTGGATTTCATCATGAAGAGTTCATACTCTGAAGTGAGAAGTTGAATCTTTTTGGATTTAACTTGCTTTGTTCCTTCATGATAATTTTCCAATGTTTTCCACATACTATACGTGGTTGGGCAGTGTTGTATTCTGCCACATTCTTCAATGGATAGTGAGTTTGGAAAATTTTCACTGCCTTTTTATTTTTAAAATTTGCTCTACGTTGAGGCTCTGTCCAATCATCTCTTGAAAGGATTTCTTCTTCACCATCAACTCCTCTTCTATTTGGTGGTGTCCATTCTTTCCGAAAGCCATCCCAAACTTCAATTCCCTCACTATTAAGATATGTGTCCATCCAAAACTTCCAATGAGTATAGTTTGCTCCATCAAAGTAGGGCTTGAGACTTTCGAATCCTTCATTGGCCATTTCTTGATCTTTGCTAGCGCTTTTTAGGCTTTGATGCTAGACTATGCTCTGATACCAATTGTTGCCCAGATAATGAACCAAGAAGGGGGGTTGAATTGGATATTAAAAAATTTCTTAACTTTTAAGTGCAGAATAAAAAGTTAAATAGAGTAGGGATAGAGAGATATCACACAAGAAATTTATAGAGGTTCGGGTATTAACAAACCCTACTCCTCTCCCCAATCTTAATTAGGAGTTTCACTAACACACTAAGTGTTACAATAGAGTTTTACAAGCTCACTCCCAACTACGGTGTTTCTATCAATGGTTAACACCTAACCCAGAAATTCCCTTGTGTTTTAATGGCTCACACAATACACCAATTCCTTATGTTTTATGGCTCACACAAATAACCCTTACAAGTGTTTTACTCTTAACCCAATATACCCAAACTCACTTGAGTAGTAGATTATAAAGAAAAACACTCACCAACCTATAATTCTTAGAATTTATGAGCAAATAGATTTTTACAGAGAATAAGAGTTTTATTGAAAGTAATTAATGCATAATGGTTACAACAAGATTTTGATTCGAAAGTAATTGTTTGTTCTCTTTTTTAGGATTCATAAATGACTTGCATTTATACTTCCTTAGCGAATTATAGGTGTTTGGATGCATTTAATGCGAAAATAGTCATTGCACTAACTCTTAATTTTGTGCCTTACATGTTTCTCTTTCCTCATTCACGGTCGTGAATGTGTGTCACGGTCATGAATGTTCTTCCAAGACATGGCTTAGGTGGTGACTCTAGCCGTGAAGCTCTCTGGAATAATTTGACATGTTATCTCACGGGCGTGACTATCTTTCGTGGGTGTGACTGATTTGATCATTCAGGTTGGTATGATCCTTCATGGCCGTAAACTTTAAATGTTGAAGAGTTGGAGTTAAGCTATATCACAGGCTTGACATAATCAATCACGGGCGTGAACATGCTATTTCTTCATATTTTTACTTTCAAAGGTAGTCTTCCATTCTTGCATCATATTCCATACCCTGTTCAACAAACTTAGAACATAAGTATTGTTAAATACATTATTGCTATTTTATTTGTTAGCATTAAAATGACAGAAATACCCCTCAAGGTTTAACAAAAGTGGAAAGAATGATGAGTAAAAGATGTGAAGTCTAGTTGTCTCTTGTGATTGACACTAGAAAGGGAGGTCCAAATCTTAATATCCTTGCAGTGAATGAATTCCTAGATGTTTTTCCTGAGAATATACTGGGTTTCCACCTAACAGAGAGGTTGAGCTCTCGATAGAGCTTACCCTAGACACAATGCCTATTTCAATAGCAACATATAGAATGGCACCATCTGAATTGAAAAAGCTTACGACTTAGTTGTAGGAATCGTTAGATAAGGGGTATATCAGGTCGGGTCTATCTCCATAGGGTGCATTAGTGTTGTTTGTGAAAAAGAAAGATGGATCTATGAGGCTATGCACATACCACAAACAACTTAATAAGGTGACAATAAAAAAAAATCTTATCACACCCTCTATACAATAGAGAAATGTAATTATATAGCTGAATGTCATATGACTGAATTTATTTAATCCTATTCCGAATTAAAACTTTTGCTGACTTATATCTGTATAACATGCGTCTTCATAATAACCATGTCTTATTTACCACACAAATACTCATTTGTATTTGAATAATAACCATAAATAGAATTAATAAGTAGTTGGGAAACATCCCACACTTATTACAAAATTCATTCTTATTAATAATAAATAAACCCAATTACATGTCCTTATTAAAATATGTTTTAAATATCTATCTCTATCCCATATCATGATGAATAACAAATGAATGAGATAAATGAACAAACCCAACATAGGTCAACTCTGATTGTCTTGGCCTTTTCTTCAAGTCAACTCAACTATCCCTAAACTCCAAACATGCGTGCAGGGAAACCCACACGTTAAGCTATTAAAAGCTTATTGGTACATATAAGCATTAAAATTCTAGCATGCATTCACACATTAACATAGCATTCATATTCATAACCATACTTGGGTGTTTGAAGATATCGTTTCTATATATATACATATCCACATAATACCTTATTCATTCTGAATTTATTTGATTTCAAAATATTCATAGCATATATCGCATAAGTGAATACATGTTATCATAGTAATAATACATTTCATTCATAGAATTTCTATATCCTCATAATCATAAATAATTTCATCATATATTGCAATTGTCTAACTTCTTGTTCCATATATCTGATTACTAGTTTTCACATCCCTTTTCTAGGATGTAATTGTATTCTGATTTCATAATTTTGATCTACTTTCTGTATTATTGGTTTACAATACCACAGTGTACTACATTACAATTTACTATATTATGTATTATAATATTTCATTGTTTGTTTGCCAAATACTCTAGACCGAAACTACTCTAATGCAGGTTGTGATACATGAGGGCTTTAATCCGAGCTTAAGCCACCATGCTCACTAATTGTATATATTTGTATCGTTACTATTGAGCTTCTCAAATCAAGAGCATTCTAACCCGAATTTAAGCCACCCTGATGAGTAAATATAAAATCTGCATGCATATGACTACAAGGGTGCTCTAACCTGAGCTTAAGCCACCTTATCCCTAAATAATTAGGAGCACTTTATCCTGACCTTAAGCCACTTTGATTTAAATATAATAATATTCTACATTATTGTAACCCTTTCAATTGCATGCCACCTATCCTAAGCTAGTCCCTGAATTGAGAATGGACATATATAATCAAATTCTGGCTATCTATATTATTTACAAGTCATTCATGGTTCAACATGTCTATTACATAACACTTTGTAATATAAAGCACTTAGGGCATAATCATTATTCATAGTCATATATTATATTGTATACCATCTCAATTAATCATGCCAAATGTGTGTGTACAACAAACTCATGTAATTTCATCATAGAATTTGAATATCAAATTTTTGCATACAAAGTATTCACGGGTGGCAATGGTAGATTCACAAGTGTGAAACCTTCTATCATAGGTTGTTTACCTGTGACTCGACCATGTGATGTGAAGCCTACCTTCATGACCATGACTTATCAGTCTGTGTCAATATTTTAGCACTATTTTAAACCAAAATCACATAACATGCATTAGTACTAAGGAAACATTGAAAGATTAAAGGAAAATGTGGTACTTTACCTTTAATAGGTTCATAACATTTTCTATATCCCCTTGGTTCAAATTTCAATATCTATAGTGAAAACCTTATTTTCAATATGTTTTAAATCTTTTTTTATGGTGGGAATTCATATTTTATAGATCAGAATTGAAAGGGAATGAAGGAGAATTAGTTCTGGGATCAAAGGTCTGGAGGCTAGGGTTTAAGATTGGATTTTCCTGAGTTTCTATTAAAAACATGAAATTGTTCAATTTAAATTGCAAGGCTTCACAGACTTGAATACATGTTCCACGACCGTGAAGATCCTTAGCTTCAGAATTTGAATTTCACAACATTCTGGGTTTGATTCTATTTGTCACAGGCATTAACACTAGAAACTCTTCTTTTTCATATCTTTTAATTATTTTTATGGCCATAGCCACACATATACTTCAATATACCTTTTATTTACCTTTATTAACACATTATTTCCAAGCCCTAACTTGTGCGCATTATATTTCTCTCCCTTTTAAAGAATTTCATCATCCAAATTACTTGACATGTTGTCTCATAACAGTTGTGAATATTGGGTTCTCATTACTTCTTCACTGTCTGACATAGCCTCTTTCATTGCATGATTTCTCCATAAGGCTTTGACTAATGACGCTCATTTGTTATTGAGTTCATTGATTTCTTTGGCTAGAATATGAACTGGTTCTTCTTCATATGTGAAATTTGGTCTCACCTCAATGTTTTTGATTAGAGCAACATGAGAAGGATCTGACCTATATCTCCTTAACATGGAGACATTGACCACATCATGAATCTTGCTCAACTCTTATGGTAGAGTGATCCTATAAGCAACTGGTTGCACTTTAGTCAGAATCTCGTAAGGACCAATGAATCTCATGCTCAACTTGCATTCCTTCCAAAATCTCAAGACCTTCTTCCATGGAGAAACTTTAAGGAAAACCTTGTCTCCCACTGTATACTCTGTATCTCTCATTTTGAGATCTGCATATGATTTTTGTTTGCCTGAGACTACCTTTAATTTATTATGGATCACCCACACCTTTTCCTCTGTCTCTTGTACCAAGTCAGGCCTCACTAGTTTTCGCTCATTGAGTTCTATCCAACATATGAGTGTTTGGCACTTCCTACCATAGAGTGCCTCATATGGAGACATCTTGGTACTAAACTAACAGCTATTATTGTAAACAAATTCCATTAATGGAAGATATTTGTCCCAACTACTTTCAAATTCCATCACACAACCTCTCATCATATCTTCTAGAATCTGTATCACCTTTTTAGACTGATCATCTGTCTGAGGATAAAAAGTTATGCTGAAGCTAAGTTTGGTACCCACAGTTCTTTATAAACTACTCCAAAACTGAGAAGTAAACATGGGGTCCCTATCTAAAACAATGGAGACTGGTACTCCAAGAAGCCGCACAATCTCATTAATATACATCTTTGCTAGCTTGTTAAAAGGGTAATCCCTTCTGATATGAAAAAAGTGAGTTGACTTCATAAGCCTATCTGCAATAACCAATATGATATCATATTTCTAAGGAGTCACTTGTAGCCCAATCACAAAGTCCATTGTAATCCACTCCCATTTCCATTCCAGTACTATGATAGGCTATAGTAATCCTGATGGTACCTGATGTTCGGCATTGATCTGCTGATAAGTCAGGCATTTAGTTTTATACTTAATGATATCTCTCTTCATGCCTATCCACCAATACTTATTCTTCAAGTTATGATACATCTTAGTACTTCCTGTGTGCATCGTATACCTAGTTTCATGTGCTTTCTGTAATATCCTCTGTCTCAGTTCATCTATACTAGGCATGCATAAACAACCCTAGTAGTATAACCCACCATCTATCTCAACTGAATAATCAAGTATCTCCCCTTTAGAGACCAACTCGATTGTCCTAACAAGCTTACCATCCTGTCTTTGTGCATCTATGATCTCCTAGTAAAGTGTAGGTTAGAAGTGCAACTCTGCCACCATCTTCCTACTCAAAGCATTAGCCATTAAATTTTCCTTGCTTAGGCAATAATCGATAATACAGTTATAATCTTTTATTAGTTCTAACCACTGACTTTGTCTTAGGTTAAGATCCTTTTATGTAAGAATGTACTTCAGACTCTTATGGTATGTGTAGATAAAATATTTCTCCTCATAATGATAGTGGCACCATATCTTCAATGCAAAGATAATGGCCGCCAACTCTAAGTCATGTGTGGCATAATTTTTCTCATGTATTTTCAGCTGCCTAGATGTGTATGCTACTATTTTACCCTCTTACACCAGTACACATCCTAGACCATTTGTGAGAAGCATAATTGTAGATGACATACTCCTTATCAGGAACTAGTTATGTCAAAATTGGAGCCTTTGTTAACATTTTCTTCAGACTATCAAAACTATTATGGCATTTAACTATCCACTCAAACTTCACATATTTCCGTAGTAATCTGGTGAAAAGGGAGACAGTCATTGAAAATCCCTTTACAAACCTTTTGTAATAACTAGCTAATCCAAGGAAACTTCTGATTTTAGTCATATTGTTGGGAGACTTCCAACTCAAAACAACAGCTACCTTACAAGGATAAACTCTGATACCATTAGTTGACACAACATGTCCCAAAAAAATTACCTTATCAAGCCAAAATTCACATTTTGAGAACTTGGCATACAACTTCTACTCCTTAAGTGTCTGTAACACTATTCCCAGGTGTTAATCATGCTTCTCAACTGTCTTAGAATACACTAGAATATCATCAATAAAGACCACAATAAACTGGTCTAGGTGGGGTTTGAATACCATGTTCATCAAGTCCAAAAGATTGTTGGAGCATTAGTCAATCCAAAAGGCATAACCACAAACTCATAATGCCTTTATCAGGTTCTAACACTGCCTTGGTTATATCTTCTACCCTTACTCTCAAATGGTAATACCCTGATCTCAAATCAATTTTAGAAAATACATTTGCACCCTTCAATTGATCAAACAAGTCATCAATCCATGGCAATAAATATATGTTTTTTCTTGTCACCTTATTCATTTATCTGTAATCTATGCATAATCTCATAGACTCATCTTTTTTTTTCACAAACAACACTGATGCACCCCATAGAGATACATTTGGCCTTATATACCATTTATCTAACAAATCCTACAATTGAGCCTTAAGCACTTTCAATCCAGATGATGTCATTCAGTATGGCACTATTGATATAGGTGTTGTGCCTAGGATAATCTCTATAGAGAACTCAACCTCTCTGTTAAGTCGTAACCCCAGTATACCTTCAAAAAAAATATCTGGAATTTTTTTAACTGTAGGGATATCTTTAAGATCTGGACTTCCCTTTCTATGTCAACAACATGAGCCAAATAGGCTTCATATCCTTTCCTCATCATTCTCTCGGCTTTTATGATTGAAATAACCCATGGAATTTGTGGAAATAACTCACCTTCCACTTTTACATCTCCATGTTTAGGTGTTTCAAGCCTCACAATTTTTCCTTATAGTCAATTACTGCCCCATACTGTGAAAGCCAATCCATGCCCAATATGGCATCAAATTCATGAAATGATAACTTTATCAAGTCTAATGGGAATTATTTCCTATGTACAATTAAAGGACATCCTCTATAAACCTGGTTCACTACCATACTACGTCCTAAGGGGTTTGTAACCTCAATTTCATACTCAAGAACCTTACTAATCATGTTATACCATCTAGGTGTATTGGTGCATATATAGGAATGTGTGGAATCTGGTCAATCAATGCACATTTATCTAAGTCATAGAAAGAGAACATGCCAATAATCACATATGTAGATTCTTGATCATCTCTGGACCTTATAGCCTACGCTCTAGTTGGTGTCTAGCCTAGTCTTGGCTTGTTAACAGTCTCATAAACTACTTGGGTAAGTCCAATACGACCTTCTCTAGTCTGCCACCTGGTATGAGCTAGAGCTGATCATATGGTTTGAGGTGGTGCACTGTTAGTATTCAGAGGGCAATCCCTTTTCATATGCTTCTTAGATCCGCATTTGAAGCAAGCATATGTATGCAAGCACATGTATTTCTCCAGCACTATCCTCTATGACTATTATCGCAGGTGCAACAAACTAGAATAATCTCTCTAATAGCCAGTGTCTGAATACTACCAGTAGCAGACGTAGCTTTAGAGGGTTGCCCCCTTCTGTGTGACCACCCTATATATAATTTTTGTTCTATCTTTGACTCCTGCCATGAGACTATCCTGGGTAAAACTGACCTTTCTTGCTTGAATGTTGGGCCACTTTAGTTACTATATGTCTAAAAGCTTCCTCTTTCTTTGCTCCACATTAATAGTGAATGAAATTAGTTGAGTAAAACTGACACGCTGGAGTGCAATCACAAAGTCACCTATCTCTACATTGAGGCTACATCAAACCTTTTACACTTGTTTTTCTCACTTGTGATAATCTCTGAAGTATATTTACTTAATCGAGTAAACTTTCTCTGCTATTTTGTCACTATCATCTTGCCATGCCTGAGGCTTACAAACTCTCTCTTCTATTTATCTATGTAAATCAAAGGAACGTATTGCTCTTTGAACTTAGTTACAAAGAAGTCCCATGTCATTGGTTGAAGGACCTCTAGTTTCAGCAAAATTGTCTTCCACTAGTCATAAGTGTCTTCCTGCAATAGGGACATGGCATATTGGCCTTTTGATTAGTGGTTACCTCAAACTCATAGCTAACCCTATCTATCTTTTCTATCCAGTACTCTACAGCAGCAGGATCATCATCCTTCATTCCCAAAAAATGAGTAGCTCCAAACTTACAGAGCTTGTCTAGTTACACCTTTGGCTTTGGTGGTGGAGGTGGAGGAATTGGTACTGGCTATGGTATAACTCTAGCAATATGTTGCAATAAACTTGCCATATGTTGCATTTGGAGCCTTCTGGTTAGGAACTAGTACTGCACCTGAACCATGAATACTAGTTGCACTGGACTAGTTCGGTGCTTCAGTATGTGAAGAGCTATGGCTTTCAGCATGTCATTCGGTCTAGATGCCATCTCACTCTAGTGCTACAAGTTGATAGAGAAGTAGCCTAAGTCAAAGTCAGATGAGACACATGTATGCATTCATGATAACCCCATAATCCATTTAGGTATAGAACCGCCTAAACCTAAGCTCTGATACCACTAAATGTAACACCCTATGTACAATAGAGCAACCCTACTATACAAACGGATGTCACATGACCAAATCTATATAATCTTGTTTTGAATTAAAACATTTTCTAACTTATATCACTGTATACATATAACATGGATTTTTATAATAACCATGTCTTATTTACTGCACAAATACTCATATGTATCTAAATAATAACCACAAATAGAATAAATAACTAGTTGGGCAACATCCTGCCCATATTACAATATCCATCCTTACTAATAATAAATAAACTCAATTACATGTCCTTGCTAAAATATTTTCTAAATATCTATCTCAATCCCACATTATGATGAATAACAAATGAATGAAATAAATGAACAGACCCAACATAGGTCAACTATGACTAACTTGATGTTCTCTTCTAGTCAATTCAACTATCCCTCAGCTCCAAACCTGCGTTAAGAAAAATCCACACGCTAAGCTATTGAAAGCTCAGTGGTACATATAAGCATTAAAATTTCAGCACACATTAACACATTAACATAGCATTCATATTCATAACCATACCTGGGTGTTTGACGATATCGTCATATATATATAATACCTCATTCATTTTGAATCGATTTGATTTCAAGACATTCATAACATATATCACATAAGTGAATACATGTCATTATAGTCATAATACATTTCATTCATAGAATTTCTATATCATCAAAATCATAGTGAATTTCATCATATATTACAATTATTTAACTCCTTGTTCCATATATCTAAGTACTGGTTTCCACATCCCTTTTCAAGAATGTAACTGTATTATGATTTCATAATTTTGATTTACTTTCTATATTACTGGTTTACAATACCACTGTGTACTATATTACAATTTAAAGTATTATGTATTACAATAATTGAATGTTTGTTTTCCCAGTACTCTAGACCCAAACTCTAACTCAAGCTTAAGCCATACAACTCACTAATTGTATTTGTTTGAATCACTTCTATCGAGCTTCTCAAATTAGGAGCACTCTAATATGAGTTTAAGCCATTCTGATTTAAATATAATAATATTCTATGATACCGTAACCCCTCAATGATATGCCACCATCTTAAGCCAGTACTAGAATAGAGAATGTGCATATATATCATTTCAAGTCATTCATGATTCAACATATCCTTTACATAACACTTTGTAATATAGAGAACCAAGTGCATAATCATTGTTCATAGTCATGTATCATACTGTACACCATATCAAATAATCATGCCAAGTGTGTATACAACAAATTCATGTTATTCCATCATAGGATTCGAATATCAAATTTTTTGTATATAGGGCATTCACGAGCACAAAGCCTTTTATCATGGATTATTTACCCGTGACTCGACCGTTTGATGGTTCATGACTACGAACCTTAATTCAAGAGTGTGAACATAATCTCTATTTAGATTCATTGGCGCAAAGCCTATCTTTATGGCCGTGACTTATCAGTTTGTGTCAATATTCCAACATTGTTTTAAGCCAAAATCACACACAAACATGCCTTAGTACTATGACTAACCAATGTTAGCCACACCTATTAACACTTTCTAGCATTCATAAACATATTTCAAACTATATCCAATCAAATTAAATCATTCATTAACACAACTAGATTTCATACTTCAACACATTAAACATAACTTCCATACATCTCAATTGTTCATAATTATAGTGCACAACAAATTTAACATGATACATACCAATTTCCAACAATTCTAGTAATACCATAGTGGCCAATTAACATCCCAATTATATCATTATGCATACAAGGATACCAAATTGTGAATTAAAATGCATATATATACAAACTTGAATTGTTGGAGGCCTAAAATTCAACTCTTTCATGTCTACTGCCTTTGATGGTTATCTCCACCTTCAACCCCAGTCCCTAGTATGAAATTAGAGACCATATGACATTCTATTTTTGCCATTCTATTTATCTAATCCATTCACCATATAGAAATCTAACTTAAACCCTTTAAACATCATCCCCCTATTGAAAATGAGTCAAAACATTGAAAGACTAAGGAAAATGTGGTACTTTGCCTATGTTTCACATATTCTAAAATAGGTTCAAAAGTTTAGAACATGTTCTATATCCTCTTGGTTCAGATTTCGGTATCCATAGCGAAAACCTTATTTTCAAAATTGAAAAGGAATGAGGGAGAATTGGTTCTATGATTCAGAGGTCTCGTGGATAAGGTTTAAGATTAGATTTTCATGAGTTTCTATAAAAAAACATGAAACTACTCAATTTAAACTGTAGAGTTTCACGAGCGTGAATGCATGTGTCTTAGCTATGACGATCTTCAGCTTCAAAATTTGAATTTCACAACATTCACGTTTATGATTTTGTCTGTCATGAATGTAAACAATGAAACTCCTTTTTTTCATATCTTTTTAATTATTTTCATGATTCTAAACCCATAGCCACACATATACTTGCTATATACCTTTTATATACCTTTATTACCACCTTATTTCTAGGCCCTAACTTAAGGGCATTAGATATCCATTACCACGGATTGATGACCTATTTGACTAGTTGAAGGGTTCTGGTGTATTTTCAAAAATAAATTTGAGATCAAGGTATCACTTCAGAGTTAGGGTAGAAGATATAGCCAAGATTGCATTCAAAACCAAATATGGGCATTATGAGTTTGTGATTATGCCTTTTAAATTGACAAATGCTCTTGAACACTTTATGGACTTGATGAACAGGGTATTTAGACCTTACCTTGACCAATGTATGGTACTCTTTATTGATGATATTCTGGTATATTCTAAAACATCTAATAAGCATGATAAACATTAGAGAATAATGTTATAGACACTTAAGGAGCAAAAATTGTATGTCAAGTTCTCAAAATGTGAATTTTGGCTTAATGAAGTAGCTTTTCTTAGACACATTATGTTGCTAGATGGTATAAGAGTTGATTCTAGCAAGGAAGAGGTTGTTATGAGTTAGATGTCTCCCTGAAATGTGATAGAAATAAGAAGTTTCTTTAGATTAGCTGGTTATTATATGAGGTTTGTTGAAGTCTTTTTGATGATTGCTTCTCTTTTAACCAAACTACTAAGGTAATATGTGAGATATGAGTAGATTGAGAAATGTTAGGATAGTTTTAATAGTTTGAGGAATATGTTAATAGAGGCTTCAGTTTTGACACAACTAGTTCCATATAAGGAGTATGTCATCTATAATGATGCTTCTTATAATAGGCTAGAATGTGTACTAATGCAAAAGGGTAAGATAGTAGCATATGCATCTAAGTAGCTGAAGATCCATGAGAATAATTACCCAAAACATGACTTAGAGTTGGCAACCATTGTCTTTGCATTAAAGATATGACATCACTATCTTTATGGGGAGAAATGTTTCATTTAGACAGACCATAAGAGTCTAAAATACCTTCCTACATAGAGAGATCTTAACTTGAGATAGAATTGGTGGTTAGAATTGATAAAAGATTATAATTGTATATTGATTACCACCCAGACAATGCCAATGTGGTGGTTGATGCTTTGGGTAGGAAGATGGTGGCTAAGTTGTACATCCGACCCATATTTAATCAAGAGATTATAAATGCACAGAGATAAGATAGTAAGCTGGTTTAGACAACCAAGTTGGTCTTTGAGGGGTAGAGACCAGGGTATACAATTAAGATAAATGGTGGGCTATATTATTAGGGATGTTATGCATGCCAAGTGTTGATAAAGTAAGATAGAGGATATTATAGAAAGCCTATAAAACCAAGTATATAATGCACCCAGGAAGCATGAAGATGTATCATGACCTGAAGAGTAAGTACTAGTGGTTAGATATGAAGAGAGATATCATAATGTATACAACTAGATGCTTGACTTGTTAGGGGGTCAAGGCAGAACATTAGGTACCATCAGGGTTTCTACAACATATTATTGTACCATAATGGAAATGGGAGCCCATTACTATGGACTTCATGATTGGGTTTCCAGTGACTCCTCGGAACTATGATGCCATATAGGTTATTGTTGATAGGCTTATGAAGTCAGCTCACTTCTTGCCTGTCAGAAGGGATTACCCTTTGAATAGGCTAGCGGAGATGTATGTCAATGAGATAGTAAAACTTCATGGAGTACCATTCTTTATTGTTTCAGACAAGGATCTCAAGTTTACTTCATAGTTTTAGGATAGTCTACAGAGAGCTTTGGGTACTAAGCTCAATTTTAGTACAAATTTTCATCCTTAGACTGACAAAAAGACAAAAAAATGTGATACAGATCTTAGAGGATATGATAAGAAGTTGTGTGATTGAGTTCGAAGGTAGCTGGGACAAGTATCTTCCTTTGATAGAATTTGCTTACAATAACAACTATCAATCTAATATCCAGATGGCTCCATATGATGCACTATATGGTAAGAAGTGTCAAATACCCTTATATTGGACATAACTCAGTGAAAGGAAGCTAGTGGGGCCAAACTTGGCACAAGAGATAGAAAAAAAGTATGGGTTATGCAGGACAAATTGAATGCCACATCAGACAGGTAGAAATCATATGTGAATCTCAAGATGAGAGATATAGAGTACATCACAGGAGACAAGATTTTTCTTAAAGTTTTTCTATGGAAAAAGGTCTTGAGATTTAGGAATAAGGGAAAGTTGAGCCCTATATTCATTGGGCCTTATGATATTCTAGTGAGAAAGGGGCTAATTGCTTACAGGCTTACTCTACCATTAGAGTTGAACAAGATTAATAATGTGTTCTATGTCTCCATGTGGAGGAGATACAGATAAGATCCTTCTCATATTGTTCTAGTTGAGAACATTGAGGTGAGATTAGATTTGACATATGAAGAAGAACCAATTTTAGCCAGAGAAATCAAAGAACTCAGGAGTAAACAAGTACCATTAATAAAATTCTTATGGAGAAATCATGCAACAGAAGAGGCTACATAGGAAAGTAAAGAAGCGATGAAAGCCAAGAATCTACAACTATTCAGAAATAGTATATCAAGTAATTTTGGGGAAAAAATTCTTTAAAGAAGAGAGAAATATAACGCCTGCATGGGTATAATGTGTTAAAAAAGGTATATGAATGATATATGAGAGGTATATCGTGGCTATGGGTATTGTAAACATGAAAATAATTAAAAAAGATAAGAAAAAGTGAAGTTCCTAGTGTTCATGCCTGTGACAGATATAATCACGGCTGTGAATGTCATGAAATTTAGATTCTAAAGCTGAGGATCTTCACGGATGTGACACATGTGTTCACTCTTGTGAATCCCTACAGTTTAAATGGGACAATTTTATATTTTTGACAGAAACTCACAAAACACAATTTAAAACCATAACCACTAGATCCCCTGAAACCGTTGAAACAAATTATTTTTATCCCCTTTTCAATTTTGATAGACTTAATACAAAATCCCTATCATTAACAAGATTAAAAACAAATTTGAGATTTAGGTTTCATCATTTAATTTGGAACCCAAAGCAAAAAGCATTAAAACATGATTTTAAACTCTAGTATCAATTTATTTTCATGAAACAGAGATAAGAAATCATGTTCTTCTTTGTTCTTTGATCTGGTTCAATTCGGTTTAATGGGGATTATGGTTTATAGGCTTTAAACTAATGAAAAAGTTAAGGTTTTGTTAGTTTATGGCATAAATAGCCAGAATGATGAAATAGATTGTAATATGGTCTTTGATTTCGTGTTAGGGACTAAAATAGAGGGTGGAGATAGCCCTCAGAGGCTGTAGATGTGAGAGGAATTAAATCTTAGACTCAATTATTAAGGTTTATATATATACACATTTTAATTTGAAATATGACATGTTTGTGTGATGTATTGTGTAAATGACATGTTATTTGATTCATATGGATTTATAGTAATTGCTAGAACTAAAATAAATGGCATGATTGAATCTGAATTGGATATGGAAAATTGATATATGAAGTTTGATAATGTGATAATATTGGAAATGGTTGTGTGAGTTTAAGTATATAATATCAAATGGTAAATTGCATGTTTATAGTTTGAAATGTGATGATAAATGCTAAAAAGTGTTGATAGGAGTGGCTAACATTAGTTAGCCTTAGTACCAATACATGTGTGTGAAATTAGCTTAAAATAGTGCTAGAATACTCTTACAGACTGATGTTTCACAGTTATGAAGGTATTTAACAACCCTTCACTCAAACCACACGTGCCTAGATGAGGGGGCACTACCACTGTCTTCTTACTTCTTCAAATCTTAATTTTCTTTTAAATTTGCTAGAGAGCCATACATTTTTTTATACATAAATAATATACATTTTATTTACATAAGATAGTATTTATAAATATCAATTTACTACTTAACAAATTTTGAAAATCAATTTACAAACTTATAAGTATATAACACGAAAAGCAAAATACAAAGTTCAAAAGTTTGTGACCCATTATTTTGAGATCGGGTGTTTTAATTTGAATAGGATCACCACTTGCTTTATCTACCACTTTTAGCTACCTTTCTATATCTGCGCGGAAGGAAATTCTCACGCTAAGCTCTAAGCTTAGTGGTGCATATAAATAAGGCAATATACTATATTATGCAACAAGCATTAACATGTATCATTTTATGCATTAAAATCTTTGCATGCTATTCCTATCAACATGTCCCTATTTCATACAATTATAAATATCATGCTTACATATACAATGTTATTTTCATTTATTTTTAATGATAAGTTACTATTTTAATCTCTTTAGTATTCTATCTCAATCTCATATCATCATTTGTTTTTTCTTATTTTTCAACTTATCTTCATTATCTTGCCCATTCAGTTTAAATTTGGACTAACTGGATACAGGTTATGGATTAGGAGTGCTCCTAGAGCTATAGCCACCCTGTCCACTATCTGGCTCAATCAATGGCGCTCCCAGAGCTTAAGTCACATTGATTGAGTATTATTTCATCATAGATGAATAAACGGACCAAGGGCGCTCCCAGAGCCAAAGCCACCTCATCCTCAATTTATATATGCTCAACAGAGCTTCTCAAGTCAATGGTGCTCCCAGAGCTTAAGCCATATTGACTGAGCATCTCAGATCAATGGCGCTCCTAGAGCTAAAGCCACATTGATCGAGGAATATCTCATATAGTACAGTATCATTCGCCCCCATAATGACATGTCATCTATCTTGTTTCTAGTCCGTAGGTAGAGTAATGGGCATGTTCGTATTTCCACATTATTCATATATCTTTACTTTTTCAAACATACCATCATTCCCATATTTCAAACATATTATCATTCTTATTTTACTTGATAAACAATATCTTTTCAGTTACTTGTCTAATTCACGCCCGTGATACAAAACCGTGAATGCTTTTGGAATGAATCTTGCCATTTCCACACCAAAGTGTGAACTAGCAATTTCACGCCAGTGACCCAATAGTCACGCCCATGACTATCTGCAGGAAATCTACATATTCATTTTCTTTATTCATATCTAATTGCATCAAATCATACCACAACACAACTCATGCATTTCTGGAGTCCTTTACTCAACATATCATGTCCTAATAAATATAAATGCCTTAATCATAATGAAATTCCTTAACATACATTACTTAATTCAACAAATCACAAAAAATCTCATTCTTTATCTCTGACATATGGTTTCATGCCAGAATCATCATTAATGCACTTCAATCATCAATTAACATATTAAACATGTACTATTTCAAACAAAGATAGGCTATTGCCTTAAATTATGCACAAACCTCTATTTTTCTCTTTCACTATTCTAGGTAGCTTTCCCTTTGCCTTCATTCTTTTGAGTTTGTTCCTTGTCACTTGGAACTCCTACAATATTACAGATCATCATCAACATCTTACTTTCTCAAAACCCTAAACTCTCTCTCATGAAACCCTAAACTCTTTCTTATGAAACCCTAAACTCTTTCTCCACATAATCAAGCTCAAAATGAGCTCAAAACTCCAACTTCCTTAAGAAAAGATGAAAGAGAATAAGAAAAGCTTATTACCTTTACACTTTACTTCACTTGATCACAACCTTGAAGATTTTCTCTCTCCACCAAACTTGCTTGTTCTTCCTCCCTATTGTTCTTCCAAGCTTCCTTAAGACATGTAGATCATGGAAATCACTTTATCTTGCTATTTTCCCTTCCTTTCTCTCTCTAGATTTCAAGGTTGGGCTATGGAGGATTCATGGGTGTGGCTAGCATGACTGGGTAGAAAAGAGAGAGAAGAGAGCAGAAATAAAGAGAAGAAGAAAAAGGAAGAATAAGAAGGGACCAAAAGTCTTTATATGGGACCCACCTATTTGACCATATTTTTGATATTTAAACTTAATCAACATTAATCTTCTTTCTTTAATGCTATGGCCGGCCAACCCAAATTAAATGTCCAAATTTCATATGTTTAAATAACAATTATCTCATTAGTCTTCCAAATTTTGGTGAATTGCAATTTGATCCCAAAACTTATCAAATTTTGCAATTTAGTCCTTTACCGTAAATCAACTTCTTTAAGTTTTATAACCAATTAATTAGGCATATATCAACATAATTTATTCCTTGATTAATTCCGATCAAAATCTGAATTTAAACTCTGATCGGTCAAACACATCAATTTCGCGATAGGTGCGACTCGGTGTCTAAACTAATGGATATTACAAGGTAGGCTTCACGCTTTTGAATGACTATACAAAAGATTTCATGCCCATAAATGTCCATGCAAGCCAATCACGGCTAAGTCATGGGTAGATAACCCATGAATCATCATTCATGCCCGTGAATGTCCTATATCCAAAATTTGATATTTGAATTATATGATGGAATTACATAAGTTTGATATGCACACACAATTGGCATGATTAAATGAGATGGTATACAATATGATAACATAATTATGAACAATGGTTATGCACTAAGTGCTCTAAATTACAAGTATCATGTGATGAACATGTGAAATAAATGAATTATAAATTGTACATATTGTTATATCCACAAATTTAGGCCCGAGTCATGTGTGTCATTAAATTGATGCATCAGTTTGATCAGAGTCCACTACAAGAAAAATTCAGTTTAGCAACGAAATAATCCGTCTCTAAAATAAAGATA
This sequence comes from Triadica sebifera, assembly GCA_023653625.1. Taxonomy (NCBI): domain Eukaryota; kingdom Viridiplantae; phylum Streptophyta; class Magnoliopsida; order Malpighiales; family Euphorbiaceae; genus Triadica; species Triadica sebifera. Next base: position 23,741,852 of record CM042901.1, read on the forward strand.
TCTGTCGCTAATAAATTCAACGATGAATTTGCGATGACATTACGCAGTCTCTAAAATGTTCCTCGCAAATTCACTAGCGATGGAATTAATAGTTGTCGCTAAGCTTAGTGATGGAATTAGCGATAGTACATCTGTCGCTGAAATATGGTCGTAGGGAATGGGATGGCGAGAAATCAACGATTGATTTAGCGACGGAATGTCCATCGCTAAATAGTGATGAAAATGAATTACCGTTGCTAAATAACGATAGAAATTAATCGGTCGCTATATAGCGACAGAAATTCGTCCGTCGCTATTTAGCGAAAGAATTCATTTCCGTCGCTATTTAGCAATGGACATTCATTTCCGTCGCTCTTTAGTTATGGACATTCCATCGCTAAATTTTGTAGTGAATTTCTCTTCCTAGTAACGTAGCGACGAATTTTCTGTCGTTGCTAATTGTTACGAGAGTTTAGTAACATATATCATTATGTCGCTGAATTTTTTATATATTATATTTTCATTTTATTTTAATTTTATATTTTTAAAATTCAAAGAATAAATATTAAGATTTGTTACAAGCTAATTATGTTAAAATTAAAATTTCAAAACATGATATGTATCGAGGATGGCCGCAAAACTTACAACTAGTCAACATATGGTCTTCACCCCAGTATATCATGCACCCATTTTTACAACAATGAATTTTTTCAACCGGAAGACCCATTTCTTGTATTAACTGCTTTGTTCTATAGAAGTTTTCAGGCACTAGACTTCCTTCAGGAGAAATCTCTTTCATTGATCGAACCATGTCATTAAAATTATGCTCAGACATATGGTATTCCGACTTCATGTGCATCAATTGAGCAATAAATGATAACTGTGAATGACTTGTACATCTAAGGTACAAGTCCTCATCCATAGCCCTAAGCATATCATAAAACTTCTAGGTCCCCGGATTCGGTGTTTCTTCCATGTAAGCTCGATTGAATGCATGACCAATAACATCCATAACCATGGAATGGTATCGACTAGATGATTCTGCATAATCAAATGCAATAGATCCTTCATCCATATAATTGACATTGTCATTCATGTTCAGTCCAACTGGTTATTCCCCATGCAAATTCCAATTATAATAATCTAGTAAAAATACTGTTTCTATACAAATGCAACTTAACTATATCCACTTCATAAAACATGCGATTTTGGCACTTGCGATTGTTATATAAACACCTTATCCTATCATTGTCCATCATTTTCAGATGACTGTATGCAAATTCTATGAATTATCTCATACCAGTCATGAACTCTGGGTTCAAAAGTCTATCTTTCAACCGTTTATACATCCACTAACGATCTGGTCTCATTGTTTACATATAATTCTAAGTGAAACAATGAGCACATATATATATATTAGTGTTTAAAACCAAAATTTCCTAAATATGATATCATTTTTATATATCTCATAGCTAAAAGAATTAAAAGAGAAAACAATCCACAACCATAAAAATGTTATACAACTTGTCTATGTTATAATCTTAATAATTGAGGGACTAAAAGTCCATTTGGTGGGAATGTGGAGTACTGAATCAATGTGCATGCACCCAAAAGATATAACAATCTGACGGTCCTAATTGATTAATTACTTACTATGATACATGCATAAAAACAAGTGAAAATTTATTGATCAGTAAATCCCAAAACATTAAATTAAATTAAATACCTATGCTAATTAAGAGATTAAAATAAAAAAAAATTAAATATTATTGAAGTGAATCAATATATAGGAATAAAAAAAACATAAAATTTGAAAAAGTTATTTAAGTAATTAATTTATAATTGATATTTTTTTTTAAAAATAACCATAAAATTTTATAGGTAAAAATATACTTAAAATGAACATTAATACTGTATAAGTAAATATATAAGCATATCATAATGAAAACATGAATATTTTTGAGATTATCATTATTTAAAAAAATATATAAATTTACAGGTAAATATCTGATTCTAAAAATGGTATCCGATGTTAGGTTTAGTTCATAGAAAATTGAGGACGTCACCAAATATGTAGTCTTTGGGCTATGTTAGTTGAGAAAATGTGAAAAATGATAAGGGAGTAGAGAGATTTGGTACTATTTGAAAAAAGATGGATGGAGGATTGGATATGGTCGTGATAGGAAAAGAGAAGAGCTTAAAGCATATATTTTATCACTGCTTTGGCTGGAATATATCTCATTTATTCTCTATGGTGGTGGCATCGTCATCACTATGAGTCCTCATTTTCTGGATATTTTTGAGTTTTTTTTTACTCTTTTTAAGAAAAAAATTAAGTATGGTTGTAAAAATTGTAACTTTGTTGAGCTACTTTTGTAGATGAATGTGGGAATGTAGCCAAAGCAAGGTTGAAAGTAGGGATCAGGTATTTGACAACAGTAGCTTCTTTGGGGATGAGATCTGGCCTACTATTAAACTGGAATTTACTAGCTAAAACTGCAATCCAAGCAAAGATGTTGTCTACTTTGTTGTTAGTAGGTTCTTTTTCCTTCAATTATGTTATCATATTAATCTTGGTTGATTTTATTTTACTTAATGTAATACAAGATTAAGTACCAATTGGGTTCAACAACTTGGATGAAAATTAGAAATTATTTAGCTAAAAGTGAAGTTTGTTCTAAGCTTACTCAAAATTATATCACTGCTAATAAGTTCTTCATGGCCCATATCTCCCTTCTTTAGGCTAGTCCTATTTTTTCTTTTAATTACAATTATACTAATTTCAATTTTCATATTATAATTTATTAACTATTTTGACTTGAAAAAAGAAAATTGCATCTCTCATCTTTTAACATGCCATTAGGCTTCACTTTGGATCACAAGTCTGGTGGTGGCATCATCATCACTGTGAATCCTCATTTTTTTGGGTATTTTTTCTCCTTTTAAGAAAAAAATGAGATCGATTGCAAAAATTGTAACTTTATTGAGCTATTTAAGTTGTAGATGAAGGTGGAAATGCAGCCAAAACAGGGTTGAAACATGTTTTCTTTCTTTCAATTACTTATTATATTAATATTTATTGATTTCATATTAGTTAATGTAATACAAGATTACGTACCAAATAGGTTCAACACCTTGGGTGAAAATTAGGAATTGTTTAGCTCAAAGTGATGTTAAGCTTACTCAAAATTATATCATTGTTGATCAGTTCTTCAGGGCCCATATTGCCCCTCTTATTTATAGATGCAAAATTTGGTCTATCGTTGAACCACCATATTTTCTTATAGGATCCAGAACTTTCTTAAACCTATTATTATCTCTAATTCTAAAGTTTTTTTTATATCATTTTCTATAGATTTAATTTAAAGGTTTTTTTAAGAATTTTTTTTGATAAAGTAATTCTAAAGTTTGATATCATTTATATAAAATTTTTTTAATAACCTATATAAATAATAATATTGAGTTTTTAAGTATTTAACAATCTATAATTGTCCACAAATTTATTTTACACGCATTCACATCTCTTAGCTCATCAAAAATTCCTGTTATTTCTTCTACCTCATCCACAATATCCTTAACTTAGCATTTTGTATTTGTTGTGCATGTGCCACATCTGTCAAGTTTAACTTAGCATTTCGTATTTGAGTTGAAAATTCTATTTTAAAATTGAGTAAAAAATAATTTTATATTGATGAGCACTATTTTGTTACGACTAAAGAAAATATGACAAAATTAAAAAAAGAAATTAATTTAGTTTGTGTTTGTAATAAAAATGACAAGTAAGATATAGCATAATGTTATTAATATTTTTCTTTGAAGGCTGATATATATGTGACGGTAGAAATCATTTTCTTTCATAATAAAAGGTCTTAAATTTCAATTTTGAGTATAAAATACTTTTAAATTAAAAAAAATATTTTGCACTCTTAATGGACTTGGTCAATATAAATTTAGATTAGTTTGCAATATTTGTATTGTAGAATACTAGATGATTTAGATGAAAAAATATATTTTTATTTTATTGATAAAACATTTAATATAATTAATATTTTTTATTCAAAATGTTTAGTTAGTTAAAGTAATATTTTTCATTTTGACCAGAGATTCAAATTTTAGATTTTTAATCCATTTTTCTTTAGGTTATATATTTTTAGATTTAAGTTTGTTTCAATTGGTCAAATATTTTGACCTATTTTCTTTCAATCCCTAAAATTCTTGAATTATTTCATCATTCTTGCATTACCTGATGTATTAATTTTATTGAAATTGAACAAAATGCGTTTTTATTATTTTTCATAGATAACTATCTCTAACTTTTCATCTTTGACCGTCAAATTCTTTTTGACTCCTAACGATAAGCTATATTTAAAGAAAAATAAAAATAATAACCTGATTCTAGTTTTAAACCATGGGAACGGTTTCAATTGTAAAATTTTTTATTTATAATTTTATAAATTGTTGAAAGAGCTTCAAAGCTCAGTACCTAAAATAGAACAACAAAAAAGAACACTAGAAGGGAAAAAGGAGAAAAGTAATGGACCAGCATACCTGAAAGAGAAGACCAGCAGCAGAGAACAGTAGACCACGCGATTGGAACGAGGAGACAACGAACGATAGAGACAACGCACGGAGGAAGGAGATGAACAACAATAACAGGAGAAGACTAGCAGCAAACCACCAGCAAACCTTGTGATCGGAGTGAGGAGACAGGGAATCGCAAGGAAGAGAGAGGGTGAGGGTGAGGGTGAGGGTGAGAGTGCGGCAAGGAAGAGAGAGAGAGGGAGATGGATTGGGTGCGGCAAATAAGAGAGAGGAAGAGGGATAAGGAGTTGTGCACAGGTTTATAAAATCCACATTTTTAAACAATTGAAAACGACATTGTTTTCATAGGATAAAAAATGTGTTGTAGATTTAGCGATGACCTTTTTTTCCGTCATCAAAACTGTAACAAAATAAAAAAAATTTAGCGACAGAATATTTTTCTATCGCTAAAATCTTTTCCATTAACTCATACAACCATAGTGAGGGACTGTCTCATCGCTAAAAATTAGCGATGGAAATCCGTCGCTAACTTTTATTTTTTTCAAATTTATTTAGCTACGGAAATTAGCGTCACTAATTTTCATAATATCGACAGATTAAATCTGTCGCTAAATTTCTCTCGCAATTCTGTCTCTATGCTGTCGTAAATAATGGCGCCATGTCTTCCCGCAATAATTAGCTATGAATTTTAGCGACGATGACTATCTAAAGCAAATTGTTATCGCTAATCTGTAGCTAATTCTGCTGCTACATTTTAAAATTTTTTTATCATTTTTACTCGCTAATTTATCACTATTCCTTAACTATTTGCTTCGAATAATAGTCGTCGCTATTTTATTATTTTCTTGTAGTGGTCTAAATTTGGAATTTTATCAAAAAATAATTAAAATAATGGCAAATAATTATGGAAAATATATAATAAAGTGTTTAAAATCTTTAAAGATGTTAAATTATGGTAAGGGACTAAATTGTAAAATTTGAAAAATTTAGGAGTTAATTTGCAATTTACCAAAAATTAGAGGGTGAAGGGGGATAATTACTAATTAAATGCATGATTAGGACATTAAATACATATGGTGGTTGGCTTAACCAAGTGGCAAACCTTAATTAGCCATATTACATGCATGAATTAGACATTAAAATCATATGGGCTTAGGTGTCCCATAATTAATTAAGTTTGTCTTCATTCTCTTAAATGCTTCTTCTTCGTTCCTTATTCCTTTTTCATTGATAATTTTTGCCTTCCCAAACCAGCCCATGTTTCCATGGACAAAGCTTGATGCTAGGAAGAGAAAGTAAGAAGAAGAAAAAGTAAAGGAAATAGCCATTTTCAAGCATAAAAGAGCTTAAGGAAGCTTGAGAGAGCAAGAGAGAGAGAGATTAGGATTTATTAAGTTTTAATTATCTATTTTATGTTTTAAGAACTCAAATTGATAAGGAGATAGCTCAAAGGAGCAAAGGAAAAGAGAAAGAGAAGTAAAGAGAAAGAAAAGAGAAAAGTAGAAGTTTGTGCATAACTTAAGACAATAGCCTATGATTTATATTTGAGTTGCATGATTTGAATGTTTGACATGTTAATAATTCTAAATTAATAGTATTTGGTAATAGAAATCTTGGGGATGCATGTTTGCTAGACTTAGGATTAATTTTGGTAAAAATTGAAGGTGGTAATGATGTGTGTTCTTTGCTGGAATTGATGAGTAGTAAGTACTTAAATTGTTATAACTTCAGTTCTAGAGTTTGGATTTGTGTGTTCTTTGTTTTTTTTGAAAGATAAGATATAGAGATATAACTTTTATTTAGACAATAATACCTGAATATGTCTGTAATTATCCAGAAAAATTCATAAAGTTCGAACTTAGAATATGTCCAGAAAATTTTGGACAGAATTGTTAGTGACCAATCAGTGTTCATTTTATCATAATTTTGACACATAACTCATAATTAAGTGATTCAAGTTGCATATTAAAGATAAGATCCAAACCTAAAATTGTTAACAAGACTTTGTAACTAAATTTATATTTTAACAGGACCAAAGTTAAGGTCCAAAATAGAGAATGAAATCTGCCAGTGATAGGGCAACATATGAGTTGAGGAATTTAAAGAGTAAAATGATGTGAACCTTGTTATATTATGCAAATATTATTTTAATTGAGTGATTATGTGATTATTTGAGTCTTTAAATTCATGAAAATTATGAATTTAATTGCAATGAATTTTAATGAGATTGTATAAGCCGTATAACACCTAACTAGAACTAGACTTGGGATAGTTTGGCATGCCAAGCAGGGGGAGTATGATTAAATCCATTAATGGTATGATTAATGATGTCGAGTATGATACTATTATCTATGCTGAGTATGACATGATTATCTATGCTAGATATGACACTATTATCGACGCTAGGTATGGCACTATTATCGACGCTGGTAATGACACTATTATGAAGTCGATAATGACACTTTTATGCACAAATCATATTGCCCAGGTGGCACTCCTAAGTGCCTGGATGGAAACTCCGTTATCCTAGTCAGGGGTTCATAGGTGTTATGGGCAATAAAAGACTATGGATAATAATGATTTGATAAAGTAAAATAAATATGAGATATAAAAGAATAAAATTTATGAAATGTATGTTTGCATGAAAAGATGATTGAGTGTTGTGGGCATAAAAAGGTTAAGAAAAATAAAAGGAATAATGACTTGTAACATGGTTATTATGATGTGTTAGATAATGGTGTTTTAATAAAGTAAACAAGTATGAGATACAAGAATATAATTTGATGTTTATACATGCTAGAATACCATGATATGTGTATTTGAATGAAAAGATGATTGAGCATGAGTCAATATATGACAAAGCATGTTGCATAAAATAGTTATTGTCTTATTTATATGCACCACTAAGTCTAAAGTTTAGCGTGGGAGTTTCTCTCGCACAGGTATAACAAAGAATTAGTAGACAATAGTAGACAAAGGTAGCGGTGGTCTGATCCAGTAGAGCAGCTTGTATCAAATACTTTGGGTCACACAACTATTGTGTTTATATTTTGAATTTTATTTTATAGTACTTGTAAAGTAAGCGCATGTTTTGTAAATAATACTTTGTTATATAAAATGTATCATGTTTCTTTATTATGATTTCTTTTACACTACAAGTAAATAAATAGTAAATAAAGAAAAAAATATATGAAAAAAATATATAAGTGATTTCATTTATACATAATTTAAAAATGATATTTCAACCGATGAAGTCAGAATAGCACTCCCTCATCCAGGCACGAGCTGTTGGGGTGATGGGGTGTTACACATATAACCAAATTATGAATAAGTATGCCCATTCTCTATTCAATGACTAGCTTAGGATAGGTGGCATGTGATTGAGGGGGTTACAGTACTATGAAATATTATTATATTTATCAGGGTGGCTTAAGGTCGGATAGGAGCACTCCTGATTATTTAGAGAAAAAGTGGCTTAAGCTCGGGTCAGAGCACCCTTATACCTATATGCATAGAAATTTTATATTTACTCATCAGGGTGAATTAAGCTTTAGTAGGAGTGCTCTTGATTTGAGAAGCTCGGTAGTAGCAATATAGACAGATACAATTAGTGAGCAAGATGACTTAAGCTCAGGTAAGAGCATTCCTATTTCGTAACCCACATCCAAATAGTATAGGTCTAGAATATTGGGCAAAAAAATAGTAAATGGTAATGGAAAAAAACAATGAACTATTGTAGTGCAATACTCAGTGAGACTGTAAACCAGTAATACATAAAGTAAATTATGATTATGAAGTCTGGATATAGTTACATCCTGGAAATGGATTATGTGCAATAAGTAATCATACATATGAACTAGAATTTAACTATTTGTATAATATGATGATGTGGATTCATTTATAAGACTTATGCCAATAATGTACTTATACCCAGTTATTTAGTGTATATATTTTTAATTGTTATACCTGATGGCATAGTCGAGCATACAGGTATGTACATGATATGAAGGCTATGATATTGTGTGAATGTAAGAATTTTTATACTTAGATATACCACTAAGCTTTCGGTAGCTTAGCGTGTGAGTTTTTCTACATGCAAGTTTGAAGCAGTTAAACAACTGAGTTGGCTATAAGAGAATATTGATCCAGTCAGAGTTGACCTATGTTAGGTCTATTTATTTAATTTGTTCATTTCATTTATTTGTTATTCATCATGACATGGGATAGAGAGAGATAATTGGAACATGTAACTGAATTTATTTATGTTTTAATAAGTATGAATTTTGTAATAAGGGCGGTTGTTGCCCAAAACCAATTTTGATTAATGATGGATTCAATCCAAATACAAAAAATAATATTATACAGTATATAACAAATGAATATTATATAATGCATGTTAATCAGATATGATGATCTTGATACAAATATAAGTTAGGAATAAAATTATATGGCATCCATTTATATAGTGGGGTTTATCTTACTGTATGGATAAGTATTACAAGGTGAGTAGAGCCACACTTTTTTTTCTCTTCTATGCCTTGTACCTTCCTTTATTATCTACTTTATGTCCCTAACACCCTTATCACATGTAAGACATCTCATCTCCACCTTCTTCTTCTTCTTTTTCTTCTTTTCTCTCTTTTCACACAAAGTTTCAAAGATCTAAAGTGTGAGGTTAAGTTTGACCAAGGGTAAGATGTTGTGTTAGAGAGTCTATTGTTGTTTCTATTTTAAGGATCTAAGGGTGATGTTTTCATGTTGATAGGAGCTAGAGGTAGTGATGTGGATCACCCTAGGGATAAACAAGCTAGAAAGTTAAAGGTTTATGCTCCATTGTTAAAGTATAATACATATATGCATATTAATTCCTTTTTATTATATGTTGGCCATGTTTTTTGCCATGAGATAACTTGAAATGTCACATGTAAAATGAATGTGCTTCTGGATATGTATATGCATTGTGGTTATGTGAAATCTATTAATATGCCATGAAATGGGATATGATTTAAAATATCATGAAATGGGTTATGATGCTTATGTTGGTTAAAAAGACATTTTTGGCATGATTTAATGTTAAATAGATTTAAAATGTTGTTAAAGGCATGTTGATGGCATGAGATGTGATTGAATATTGATAAGAGTGATTCACATTGGTCAATCATAGACACCCTTGCAAGTGGTTTTGGTGATACTTTATTTATGTTCTGAAATCCCAAAAATTCACGTATGTGACACGATAGTCACGCTAGTGAATAATGCATACAAACACATTTCATGCCTGTGAAACATCAAACCTAGAAAATGCCAGAAAGGGCAGAAGCTTTCACACCTTGCATCATGTCTAGGGAAGTTGTGAATGCATGAGTTTACACCCGTGAATAAATAGTCACGGTCATGAACATTTCATCATCAATTTTCACAGTTTGAGTCATGGTCATAAATGTTTTGTTTCATGCCCATGAAGTACATTTTGCAACCTTAAAAAATGTCTTATGGGTAGTAGCTTTCACGTGAATGGTCATGATTTGATTCATGGGTAGGGACCCAAGAATGGCCCTTCACGGTTGTGAACATAGTTCACGCCTATGAACCCTAGTGGTTTAACTTCTGCAATTTTTGGTTTTTGATGTTGTGTTACGGATGAATAGATCATAAGTTATAACTGGTATGAAAGCATTCTTAATCACATATAGGTGATGGTAATGATGTAAAAGATAGCTTTATTATATACTTTATGAGCATGGGTGTTATGATAATGGTATTAAAAATGGAAATGAGATAAAGGATAAGGAATATGACTAAATGCCCAGTTCTCTAATCTATGACTTGACATAGGATAGATGGTATACTATTGAAGGGGTTACAGTATTGTAGGATATATGTATTTGAGGCTTTGGTAGCTGAAGCTCAGGTTAGAGCATCATTGGTCCTCAGTTTTGAGAACAAGGTGGCTGAAGCTCTTAGAGTGCCCTTGTTTCTCAGTTTTACATGATTGTTAGGACAACATGGCTAAAGGTCTTAGAGTGCCCTTTATCTTGTTTTTGACTCAATCAAGGTGGTTAAAGGTCTCAAAATGCCTTTGGCTTGAGGATCTTAATGAGCATAGTCATAGTTAGTGGATAAAGTGGCTAAAGCACTTGGAGCACCTTTGTTCTACAACTCGTATCCAAATAGTCCGACTTAGAATTTTTGGCAGAAATAAATAAAAAGAAAAAGTAAATGGATAATAGAAAGTTATGAGCAAAGCAAAGTGAATTAAAGCAAGGTGAGATTACAGTGAACTGATTATGTGAGAATACTTGTTATAAATGTTAATGACTTGTTGCTAGGATTGGCATACATTATGATAGTTGTTTATGTATATGCATAGTATGAATATGCATGGATATAACTTGTATGAATGAATGTTGAATTTTTTTGTCTATGTGTACCACTAAACTTTCAGTGGCTTAGTGTGAGGATTTTCTGCATGGAAGTTTGGAGCTTAGAAGATAGCAGAAGTTGACTGAAGAGAAGAAGTGTAACACCCTCCTATACAATAGGACAAAAATCCACTATACAAGTGAATGCTACAATACTATATATTAAAAATTCAATAAAATTTAAAACTTTGTAAAACACATTGACATATCATGGTCGTGATGAATTTTGTTTTAAATCCTTTATTAAAAATATATAAATCATTACAATATAATATGTATGTTTAAAATGGAGTTATATATTTTAAATTATATAAATCTAACAACCCTTTTTGGCCCATGGAATATACAACATAAAAAGAAAAATACTTTAATATATGGTATCACTCCAAGATGTCTATTTATCCATATGGCTCTTAGCAGCTTGCACTTCTCTACCATTGATCTTTCCTATTTCCAAATATACGTATGGAAAAACACTCATATGCTAAGCAACCTAATTTTTAGTAGTACATATGTGCATAAAAATTCATCCATACATTTATGATATGTCATAAAAAATCTATACTCATATTATCTAATTTGTAAACATACTTCGATATGCATACGCATTCATGTAATCCATACTTATGCTACTGTGTTAACATGCATACTTTATACGTTAGATCATAAGATGATATATGTATATATATCCACGTGATACCAAACCTTATTATTTTTTCAATATTTCCAATTAACAGGTTTTCCTTATTCTCATTATTATGTTTGGCATGTAAAAATTATAAAAAATATTCCATATATCACAACCATTTATATAGCAATATTAAAAATCAATTCATCATATATCTGTAATGCCCGATAATTTAGGTCACGGTCGCGGTTGATCGAAATCCGGCGCGCTGAACCGATCGGGGTCTAAATTCGGACATAAAAGAAATAAATTTAAATAATAATAAGATGGGAGAAAAATATTTTGAATATTATTAATTGAGAATTTTGAAGTTTGGAATTAAAATTGGGAAAAAAATTATTTTTCGCTGAACGAAATTTGGAATTTACAGTGTTTTTGGCACATAAATTATAAGAAGGCATAAAAATGGAATATTCTTTTGATTAAAATAAAGTAAGAGTGATTTAAATTAATGGACCAATAGGAAGCAAGATTAGTAACTAATCCCAACCACCCACTTAATCCAACTATAAAAAGTCAAATTTTCACTTTTTTGACCATTCTTCTTCTTCATCTTGACCAAACTCATTTCTCTCTCTTTTCTTCTTCTTTGTCGTGAGCTTCTCCTCTCCCATTTACTTTTGTTTTTCTTTCTTCAAATCAAGCTAAGATTAGATGAAAAAAAAGGGGATTAAGGCAAGATCATGAAGAAAGTGAAGTAAAGTGAGCAAAACTAAGGAAGAGGAAGGAAGGAAGGAAGAAAAAAAAAAGAGTTTTAGCCATTTGGAAGATCATCAAAGGTGAGTTTAGATTTTCCATCTCCTTACTTTCTTCTTCTCTTTTCTTTGAGTTTGAGGTTGGTTGCCATTATAGCTAGTAAATTAGGGTTATTAGTATGCTAATGGTGATTAAGGGTGGATTAGTGTGATTAGTGTTTGATTAGTGTAAAATTTATTATTAGGGCAAGGAAGTGAACAACCTTTGAACCAAAATCAAAGGGGAAGTAAGGGCAAGGAAAAGGCTATCTAAGAGGAAGAGAAAAGTGAAGAAAAATAGAACTCTGAGGTATGTACATTTGGCAAAAATTCAATATAGAAAAGTATTGATTTTGATTTTGTGATGTAGTGAATTTATGTATGAAATTCTAAACATTTGATTGAGTGATTAAATGATGCCATGAATGTGAAAATAAAGACTAGAAAATGAGGTTGATGCATGAAAATGGAAAATGTATGAATTATTTGATGTGCTGGAAAATTCGTCTTATAAACAGTGTCTAGTATTTTGGTCATAACTTGAGTTCTGGATATCATTTCTGAGTAATTCTTGCTGGATTGGAAAGTTAAGACATAGGGCTTAAACTTTCATTCAGACCATTAGACCTAAATATGCCTGGAATTAGGTGAAACATGGACTCAAACTTTGAACTAGAAATCTGTCCAGAAAAAAAATACTGGGCAGATTGCAGTGAACATAGGTTGGAAAACAATTCCTAACTTTTTCTATGAAATTATTTTTAATGTGATTCCAGTTGTAAATTAAAGATAAGAGATGTACCTACATTTTTCTAATTTATCACTTGTCCAAATTCCATCTAGAAATGGATGAAAAAGATATAGAAAGATAAGGCAGAAATCTGTCCAGTAAAATACTGGGCAGATTGCAGCGAACGTAACTTAGGAGAAAATTTATAAATTTTGCTACAAAATTTGTTTTGATGTGATTCTAGTTGGAAATTAAATATAAGACATGTACCTATATTTTGTTAGATGATCACATGTCCAAATTCTGTCTAAAAATAGACGAAAATGCAGAGCAACATAAGGTAGAAATGCTGTCCAGAATAGGACAGCTGGTAGAAATGTGTTGATTGTGGATTTATGTGTTAGAAAATGTATTGATTGAATTTTTCTTATAGTTATAATGATTAAATGAGCTAGTATGAGGTTGTAAAATATTGAATGAGAATTATTGCATTTATATGGAATTTATATTAATGTTTCCCTACATAATTTATGCAAATATGAATACAGGTAACAAATGTAATTTAAGCCCTATAACATCTAGTCGAGAACTAGAAATTAGGATAAGTTGGCATGCCAATAAAAGGGTAGAAATGTAGGCACTAAATATAATAGTGCTGAGTTAAAATTATGTAGGCACTAAAAATAATAGTGCTGAGTTGAAATTTATGTAGGCACTAAGAATTAGTGCTGAGTTCGAAATTTACGTAGGCACCAAAAAGGTGCTGAGTTGTTATTGAAAATGTAGGCGTTAAACGCCGAGTTATAAAATAATTATGTAGGCGCCGAGTATACTGCCGGAGAGCAGAAACCCTGTATCCAGTGTTTAGTTCCGGTCTAAGATGTCGTGGGCTATTAAATAAATAACAGAAAAAAAATGTGAAGTATGAAATTCATATTGTAAATTTTATATCTTGTATTGTTAAAATTTCAAGCATGCTTAATGAATAAAATGTCATAATTCATGAATTAAATATTTTTGCATGAAGAAAATAGTTTATTATTAATTGAATATTTGGCATGCTAAATAGGTTAATTGTAGTTTCTAAAATTTTATTTTAGAATTATTTATGTAATGATTGGATAGTTGCCAAACGTACCACTAAGCTAGTAGCTTAGCGCATGTGTTTCACGCGCAGATAAATAGAAGTAGTTGTTCCGATAGGGCGACAGAAGAAGAGAGAACCCCAAGATCAGATTGCAGCAGTCTAGTTCTTTTTGTATGTTTTGATAATGATGTTGTAAAAATTAAGTTGTAAGAATTTTGTTGATGTAAATTTGTGGCTTGTAATATTTATAAGTAATGGATTTGGTAATTATATATATCTAGAATTATTGTAGTTATATTTTTAAATATCATGGTTTAATGAATAAGTTATTTTGAATCACAATATTCCCATCACTAGATATATATTTAAATTGAAAAAAATATATATTTATACAAAATTGAGCGTTGGTTTTAAATTAAATGAGCTTAGTAGCACTTCCATATCCTATTAGCGATTAGTAGGGTAAGTGAGCGCTACAATATCAATATGAGATATTGCATACATAGTTTACTAGTTTAATACATATACTTGCTATAATTTACAAAGGTATATTTATATATCCATATCCATACAATATCCATAACATATAATATCAATTTTTATTTCCTTGTTCCATTTACCTAGTAACTGGTTCTCCATATATTTTTTTTATATTTTATATTTTTATAGTCCAAACTCTAAACCAAGACTATATGGATGCAAGTTGTGAAATATGATTACCCGAGCTTAACCTACCTTGCCCACTATCTATAACTGTATGTGTAAGTGCTCAACTGAGCTTCTCAAGTTAATAGCGCTTTCACCCAAGCTTAGGTCACATTGATTGGGTAAAGTAAATAATTGCATGCAATTAGGATCAAATGCGCTCTCATCTGAGCTTATGCCTCCTTATCCTTATAATAATAAATTTCATATCATCATAAAATCATACGATACCGTAAATCCCCTTAATGACATGTCATCTATCATGTGTCAAGTCATAGATTAGAGAAATGGGTTTTCATCTTTCTTTTTTTTTTATTATCCATATAACTCTTCATATACATATCCATATGATTAAAGTTATAACATTTCTTCAACCATATATTTTTATGACATCATGTCTTACATATATAATGCATGTCCTTATATACATACCATGTCATGTTCTTTGAATCAACAACATAATATCTTATTAAACATATAATTATAATGCCATATCATACATATCCCATATGTATTTTAAATAATCATGCTGAGTCTTACCTTTTGGAACTTACGAATCTTAAATATTAATTAACTTATATACATACCAAATTGAATTAGCCAATATAATATAAAAAATTTAAGGATAATCACTATTATATTATTCACAATTAAAACACATATATATGTCACAAAATATTTGGAATACTAAATTAATTTTTTTTTATTTTTAAACAGATTTCTATCATGATTTTAGGCCACATTTTACACCTACTTATATTTCGAATTTGAACTCCTAGTCTTTTATGAATTTTTAATTTAATATCTTATCTTTCAATTTAAAAAATGAATCACATAAATCCAAAATTTCTAGTGTAAGTTATGGCCAAATTACAGTATAGTATTCAGTAAAGGTTTGTCCAGTATTTTCTTATTACTTCTAAGTCTGAGATATTATAGTCAATTTTAGGTCCAATTTAAATTAGAATTAGTGTTCACTTATTTATAAAAATTTTAGATCTAAGTGTCTAATTTTATTTCCAATTAGTTTCATACCAATTCAAATTCTAGAATATAAGATATGACTATATTACCGTGTGATGTTCAATAAAAATCTGTATAGTATTTTCTAGGTACTTTCAAGTCGTAGATTTTATAGTAAATTTTAGAACAACTTGCAATAAGATATAATATTCATACTCTTCAAAAGAGTTTTAGATATATATGTCTACTTTTGTTTTCAACTAGTTTTGTATAAATCCAAGTACCATAATATAAGATATGACTAAAATACAGTATAATATTCAGTAAAAATATGCTCTATGTTTTCTGAATATTTCTAAGTCCGAGATATTATAGCCAATTTTAGGTTCAATTTAAAACATAACTGGTATTTGCACTCTTCATAAGAATTTTATATCTATGTGTCTATTCTCATTTTCAATTAGTTTCATTACAATCCAAGTTTCATAACATAATATATAACTAAATTACCATGCAGTGTTCAATGAAAATTCGTCCAGTATTTTCTGAGTATTTCTAGGTCTAAGATATTGTAGCAAATTTTAGGAAAACTTACAATCAGATTTAGTATTTATACTATTCATAAGAGTTTTATATTTATGTGTTTACTTTCATTTTCAACTAGTTTTATCCTGATCTAAGTTTCATAACAAAAGATATGATTAAATATGTCAAGACTATTCTAGATAAATTTTAACAAAACATCAAACACATTTAAGTTATTTGTTCAATTATCAATCAACATCAAACACCATTAAAACAAAAATAAATGAAAACAAAAAAAAATGCTCATATGTACAAATCTTGATATAATGGAGTTTTAACCTCTTCAAACCTCAAGCTTTTATAATTGTTTTAAAGCTTTGGGGAGAAGAAGAAGAAGAGAGGTTCATTTATGGGAGAGTAGAGTGGTGGCTAGGGTTTCTGAAAAATTTAAGAAAGTGGAAGGAAGAGAATCTTTTTATACTCATGGAAAATATCCACTTAATTCCCTTCTTATTTTTGTCAAATACCCACATAAATCATTGGTTTTTACCACTTATTATTAACTTATTATTAACTTATCCAACCTTTCAATCTCTTTTATTAAATACACATAACTTAATAAATTTCACTTATAAATCTTTTTATTACATTTTATTCCTGAATTTAGACTCCGATAATTTTAATCACAACCATTTGGCATGCTAATTATTCGGGCCTAAATTGACAAACGTTATATTTCTCTATCCCTTAAGAAATTTCATCCTCAAAATTTACCTAATTAGCTAGTTGAACTAATGAGGATAATAAAACATGACAATATATCTGCATGTCAAAATCTAGTCATACTTCAGTCATTTTTTTGTAGTATACTGTGAGGAAGGTCTACCAAATGGGCCTTAGAAACCCTTATTGTTAATAATGCATTCCATGTTCTTCTATAAGTATTCATATGGAGTTAAACTTTCATTTTCATAGGCCACTTTTAGCTCTTATTTGATGTCTTTCCTCTCTAAGTTCCATATATCACTTGATGTCATTCAACCTTCCTTGTTGTGTCATGTTATTTTTGTTATCAGGTATTCCATAATGATCTCTTTTCATCGTATATTCTAAAAATTGAGACAGACTACAACGTGCCATATAAAACTTAATGTCTCATTCTTACTTGTCGACATGACATATACTTTCATGATATTCTCTACTTTATATTTCTCCATTCCTATCTACCAATGTTTAGATTATAAAACTTGTTAAATCTTCTTACTTTTTAGATAGGTTGGATAAAAATGTTTTGGCCTCTTTCAAAACTATCTATTTTTGAGTCTGTAGCCTTTGGCACACACTATTTACCTTTGTACTATAGCTTTTCATAGGTTTCTTTTGTACTCTCATGTCTCCCCCTTTTAGGCTAAATTAGTTCTCATTATTGACTTATCACCTTGTTACTGCATTCCTTTAACCCCTTTAGGTATAGGCGTATTAAACATATAATTCTATCATAACTTTCTTACTTAAGGCATTTGCCCTCACATTTACCTCTAAGTTATTATTTTATTATATAATGGCCTTTAATCTGATCTAAACAACTCTCTACTCAAATTCAATTCCTTTGTAAGAGTAACTCTTCGCATTTTGATGTTCGACATATTTGTAATATCTTCCTTCATATACATGTAATGATGTTTTCTTCTTAAGTGTCTATATAATAACCACCATTTTCATCTCATGAATAGATTGGCTACTCTCTTAGGGCTTTACCCATCAATAAACACATATCATTGTCGTTTCCTATTTGCAATGGTGCATCACTCAACTATCTTGAGAGACACCATTGAACCCTACACAATCTTTATCTGATAATGATCGAGTCATCTCAAGCCACGATTCATGGGTGCTTACCTCTATAAGCTCTAGTGTGGCATTGTAAATCCCTTTTAGTTCTGATCTTTATTAAAGCAGTTATATGAATAAAGAGGTTGGTTATGTTTCTCTTGTCCTTTGAATAACACTTCATCATTCCTAATTTCATCATAATTAATTCATATATGAGTTGGGAGTTCTTGATGAAGCCTTGGTCTAATGGTTTATGTTAGCTCTTTGAATTTGATCACCTCGTAAAACATGGTTAATATCAGTTGTACTCTAGAATAATAACAACATGATGGACTCTTTCTCTTTTCCAGGTATTCCTTATAACTCACTTGGGAACAGTAGAGCACATCTCTCGTTTCATGTATGTTCTTAATATATGAACTACCTTATTTAGATTGAAGTTTTTTTTGTCTCCTCAATAGGGATATCAGTGAACGATTAGAGAACCTTTCATTTTATATTGTATGGTATTCTTGTTCATGGAATATCATGATCAATTTCCTTTGAATGGCTTTTGTTACCGTCCTTTGTTGCAAAAATCGATTCATTCTCATTATAACATATTCAACTTGACCCAACTATCCATTTATACTAACTATGAATCCTTTCACCTAAGACTAATATTCAACAATATATATGTATTATATCAATTTTAATGTTGTGTTTCATTGATCCAAATTTAGAATGTCGTATTGCATTTTTCTTACTTCTAAGTTATTTTGAGTTAATGTGTTGGCGTACGCACTTAGATGGAATCAATGTCTATCACTGTACTTGAGTTGATGTGATGCTACACAAAGATGTCAACCATCATCCTGTTCTGATGAGTTGTGAAGTTACCATAATACTAGTTTAGCTCCTTTCAGCTCATAGCCAACAATAATTGAAATGTCGTCTTTGTAGCCTTTAAAACTTAGGTTTTTTTGTCCCTTCATAGCTTTAATACTATGGTATAGGCAAAATTGCAGCATCATTGTTACACCCCCTTACCCTACTTTAGTTCAGCAACGTAAGTGAGTATTACCCGACTAACTGTTTTATAAGATTAGCTAAATGAAGTATAAATATTTTTTTTGCAAAAATATTACAAACATTAAAAAAAATTTATTACCATCAGTGATATTCAAAATTTTATTTATTTATAAAATATATCAATTTACATTCAAACTATGTCCATTACATTAAAGGAACACATCTTTAATACACACTAGATGAAATACAACTATAATTTAATTTACAAAGTTTTTGATAAAATATACCAAAAATATGTCCAAAGCTTTTAGCTGTTTTTCGTTTGACTACCCTTCTTCTTCTGATACCTATACTATCTACGGCTACCCTTCAAAACCTGCACGAGAGGAAACCACCCGCGCTAAGCTACTAGCTTAATAGTGCTTCAAGGATAAAAATCTTACATACATAAATTTTCTTACATATCAATTAATAATTTCATAAATAAGACATAAAATAAAGAATTATATAAAAACATATAATTGTCATCAAACATTTAATATTTAACAATCTTAATTTCACACAAAAATTATCAAAATAACATACTTTTATATTATTGTTATTTTTCATTTTCCTTGTGCCCAAAACACCTATAACCAAACTAACTAATAGGAATAACGGGGTTATCATTACCAGCTTTCATAATAGTATGCCAAACGCTTTTATAGTAATGTCATTACCGGCTTTTGTAATATTGCCATTATCGGCTTAATAATTTTGCATTGAACGCATTTATAAATTTGTCATTACCGGCTTTTATATTTGACAGCAAATGCCTTAAATTTTCTGATTGGTATGCCAAACTATTCTCTATTCTAGTTTTAGATTAAGTGTCTTAGGGCTTAACTATTTTTATATTTATTCACAATATCTTCAAAAATAATAATTATGTTTAATTTTTACATATATGTTTATTTATTTTTATTATTTGTTTCCATTGTTATTTCATTATAATATCACACATAAATAATTTATTAAATATTTATAATTGCAATTTAAGTCAAAATTCATATTAATTACTATATATATTCATGATACGACATGCAGAAACCTAATAAATTACATTTTTGTCTATGACAGATTTCGGCCCTGATTTTGGGCCTCATTTTTATCCCATTTATAATTTGAATTTGAAGTTATGGTCTTCTAATATTTTGTAGCTTAATATCTTAGCTTTCATATATATTAAAAATGACTCATATCCAAGTTTTCTATCAAAAGTTATGGTCTTTTTACTGAAGGGTGTTCTATTAGTCTTACCCAGTATTTTCTGGGTACTTACAGGTTCGGGATTTTGTGTCCAATTTTTAGCCCATTTGGAATTAGAATTTGAACTTAGATTCTGAATGAAAGTTTTAGAATTATGAGTTTACTTTCATTTTCAATGATTTGATCACAATATCATTACTAGATCATTAGTTATGATCAAAATAGTCAAGACTCTTCCAAAATTTCTACAGTAGGGTTATTAGCTAGTAGAATCTTAACTATTAATTACATCCATCAAATGCATTCATTTTTATACCAAAGTTTCCATATCACAATTATATTCACATATCTTAATGATTTTCACACAATTTGGTCTCATTACCATATAAAATATCAAAAGCAACAACTAATCACATTCCATATCAAACCACATTTATATCAAACCTTAATACATGCAAGATCTTTATCAATAAAGCACATACCTGTTTGTTTTTGAAGAATGAATCACATTCGTAAATGTAGCGAAAAAATAAAATATTTAAAACCCGAAATAAAATATCATACTTGTGCCAATAAAACTAATTTATATAAATATAGAGGTTAGAAATTATACCTTATAATTTCTTATTTGTTATTCAAATCTTTGCTTTGTTGGGTTGCAGCAAACCACAACAATCCACACTAGTATGTCTCTAATGATAATCCATACGAAGAATGAAAAAGAAACTTTCAAAAGAAATGGTTTGAACAAATTCAAAGTGCTAGCTTTGAAAGTGTTCTTAAGAGAATTTTATTGTCAAAAAAATATTTTCATGTCTATTTTCTGCCATTTGATGTCTTTTCTATTTGAATCAAATTCAAAGAAATGATTAAAAGCCAAAAATGGAGAAAAGGGAATTGAATGAATAATGAATGTGGTTAATGACCATAATTGGCCTAATTAAGGCCAAATTCACCCGTTGGCCAATAGGAGGCACTAGCATGCAAGCTGGGTCTGCTGCGGGCTGCCACTGGGTAGTCTAGCTGGCCCGCTAGGCAGGCTATAGGCAAGCCAGTAGCCTGCCTAGCCCCTATGGGCCAGTTACCCTCCCGAATGATTTTTTCCATGCGATCTCATCTCGATCCATCCCGAAATAACTCTCTCATATTTTGAATCCCATCCAAGACCATTTTACACATTCTTCATATCTTCAATGCATGTGACAATTAGGTTCCCGGTTATGTTGACCACTTAAATTAACAATTAATTTTAAATAAGTCATGAGCGGTATCTAGTAACACATCATGACCCCCAATTGACTGGAAAGTCAGTGGTTTGACTATGAACCTTTCCATAGACAATTTATGTGCAAATATTCTTTTCACCATTCTATACCCCACTTGGTTCAGAGTATGGATATGTGTCAACTCCGACTAGACTGACTATGTCACGTATAGTCCAACTAATGTTAGTTCTTGTCCCTGAGGCTCATTACTCTATTAGATATGTCATTGAAGACTATTTTTATGACATTTTCACTCTGGCCAGAGATTCCCGAGTAATGACCATGACAAGAGGCCATTGGTATACACTCCTGCTATCAGGAGTGGTGAATCCTTTGTTGGTTACCCAATTACCTTCGAATATCTCAAGGTGTATCCAATCACCACCCTATGAGCAACATCTCTGAGGCAACAAGGAATAGTATCAAAATACAGAATCATTATCCAAGATATCCTTGAGTACCTCAAGTCTAAAGATACTTGCCCCATTGCTATGATGGGATTATCATTGACATTTGAAGAGATTATCCATATGATTGTCTCATAGCTAGTCATCCAATGTACTTAGCTACACTTAGCAAGTATCCACATGTTAACTCTAAACATCTCATGTTTGCAGATTATGAGATCTACTACTCGATCAAATCAAGGAGTGTAACATGTGCTAGTCTGTCTGGATTAACAATGTTTCATCTCATTAATCCTATAACTAAGGATAATTTTGATACTAACATAATTACACATGATAAGAATCTCAATATCATGATCACATCATGATTTCCTTCATGCTATGTTATGTATCAAGGACTTCATTAATTGATTTAAGATTATTATCAATTCATATATCAAATGAACATCAAATTAATGAAAAAGCCTTTTATTAGTCAAATAAATTTGTACCATAAGTGCTAAAGGTGATTGCCTTTAGAGCATTCCTCTAACAAGCTCGCACTTGCATTAAAGTCAATCGCCTTTGTATTTAATTCCATAGGCAAGTACATGAGAATCATATTTCTTTTGGGGAAGTGAAGTAGTTAAAGGATCAGGAATATTCTGTTCAGTGGGCACACTTTCTATCTTTACATTATTCCTACCAATGATTTCTCTAATCAAATGGTATCTTTTGAGTGCATATTTGGATCTCTGATGAGACCGTGGCTCATTTGCTTGCGCAGTTGCTCCATTATTATCACAATACAATTGTATTGGATCAATCAAGCTGGGAACCACTCCAAGTTTTATGATGAATTTCTTTATCGTAACTATTTCCTTTGTTATTTCAGAAGCTGCAATGTACTCTACTTCAGTTGTGGAATCAGCAGTCGTTTCCTATTTGGAACTCTTCCAACTAACTGCTCCACCATTTAGTGTGAATATATAACCTGACTGAGATTTTGAGTCATCCTTATCAGATTAGAAATTGGCATCGGTATACCCGCTCACAATAAGAACTCCATCTCATATACTAAGAATACATAAATAGTCCTTTTTAAGTACTTAAGGATATTCTTGACAGCCACCCAATGACCTTCAATAGGGTCTGATTGGTATCTGCTCATGACACTTAGAGCATATGACACATCGGGTCTTGTACATATCATATCGTATATGATTGATCCTATAGCTGAAGCATATGGAATCAAACTCATGTGTGTCTTCTCATCTTGTGTCTTTGGACACAAAGACTTTGAGAGAGTAATCCCATGGGTCATGGGAATATATCCCCTCTTGGACTGCTCCATGCTAAACATCTTTAGCATCTTATCTATGTATGTAGATTGTGAAAGACCAAGCAATCTTTTAGATCTATCTCTATAGATCTTTATTGTGGCGACCGCACCGCCCCACCACCTGAACCGCAACACGTGCTCGGATGAGGGAGCACTGCTACCTGTCTTTCCTACTTCTTCAATTCGCTATATTTTTTTTCAATACTCATGTATATATGGATATAAACAAAAATTATAGTACAATTTATTTACATAAAATAGTAATTTTTAACATCAGCGGAATTCTTAACAAACTTTAAAAGTAAGTTTTACAAACTCAAATATTTCTTTAATATAAAAGTCAAATACAAAAGTTTCAAAACTTGTAACCCACTTTTTTAAGATTTCGGCTGCTTTGCTTGAATGGGATCACCGCTTGCTTTATCTAACGTCTTCAGCTACCTTTCCATATCTGCGTGGAAATTAAACTCCACGCTAAGCTCTAAGCTTAGTGGTGCATATAAATAAGGCAATATACTATATCATGCAACAAGCATTAACAATTATCATTTTGTGCATAAAAATGTTTGCATGCATGACTATCAACATATTCCTATTTCATACAAGTATAAATGTCATGCTCATATAGACAATGTTATTTTCATTTATCTTTAATGGCAAATTATTATGTAAATCTCTTTATCATTTCATCTCAATCTCATATCATCATTTTCTGATTCTTTCCTTTTCTTTTTTTTCGACATATCCTTATTATCTTGCCCACATCACTCTAAATTTTTGGATTGACTGGATACGGGTTATGGATCAGGAGCGCTCACAACAAGCTTATGCCACCCTGTCCACTATTTGGCTCATAAGAGCTTCTCAAATCAATGGCGCTCACAATAAGCTTTAGCCACATTGATTGAGTATAATTTCATCATAGATGAATAACCAGATCAAGGCCGCTCACACAAGCTTATGACACCTTGTCCTCATTTATATGTGCTCATCGGAGCTTTCTCAAGTCAGTAGCGCTCACACAAGCTTTAGCCACACTGACTGAGCATCCCAGACCAATGGCGCTCACAACAAGCTTTAGCCACATTGGTTGAGGTATAGCACGGTACCGATCGCCCCCTTAATGACATGTCATCTATCCTAATTCTAGTCCGCAAGTAGAGTAATGGGCTTCTTTATATTTTCACATCAATCAAATTCTCAATTTCAACACGTCAATATTCTCATGTTTATCAATATCTCAATTTCCTTGTTTTGCAAACATATAGTCATAATCATATATCTTTTCATTCATTTACTAGATTCATCAATATTCTCATGTTTATCATCTGCATCAGATTTCATATACATCCATGACAATTCATTTTTCAACATCAATTCATTTTTCTATATCACAACATATCACATTCTCACATCAATATATATATATATATATATATATATATATATATATATATATATATATATATATATATATATATATATATATATATATATATATATATATATATATATATATATATATCCATATCATTCTTATTTCACTGGGTAGACAATGACTTTCATTTACTTTCCTGAATTCTTCATTTGATATCCACATTCATAATCACAAATACAGAGCATTCACGGCCGTGATTACTAATTTCACGCCCGTGAATTAGTTCACGCCCGTAATCCCAAGCCGTGAATGCTACTGGAGTGAATCGCCCAAAAGCATTCACAGTCGTGATTACTCGTTCACGCCCGTGAATAAGTTCACTTCCGTGATTCCAACCCGTGAATGCTTCTGGAATGAATAGTACCATTTCCACCTAGAAATTCACAACTGTGACACAATCAGTCACAACCATGAACCCTCAAGTTCACGCCCGTGACTCAATAGTCACACCCGTGACTTTCAACAGGAAATCTGCATATTCACATTTCATTCATTCTAACATCATCCAAATCATACCAAATTCTATTTCATGCATTTCTAAGGTTCTTTACTCAACTTATTACTTTACAATACATGTAAATGCCTTGATCATACAATATTCTCTAACATGCATCATTAATTCATTATCACACAAGGATCTCATTCATACATGTTTAATTCTATAGTTTCATGCCATAATCATCATCATTCTTGAAATGTATTTATCACACATCATGTTCAGCATGCATTATTTCAAACAAAATAGGCTATTGCCTTAAGTTATGCACAAACCTTAAATCTTTCTCCTTCACTCTTCTAGGTAGCTTTCTCTTTTCCTTTGCTCCTTAGAGCTTGTTCCTTGTCACTTGGAACTCCTACAACATCATAAATCATTATTTCCATATAATTTTCTCAAAACCCTAACTCTCTTTCTCTTTCAAAATCCTAGTTTCTCTCTCTTTCCATATAAGTCTTAGAAGAGCTCAAAATTCGAACTTCCTTTAAGAAAAGATGAAGAAGAAGAAGAGATGCTTCTTACCTTACACTTTTATTCATCAAATCACAACTTTGAAGATTTTCTCTCTCTACCAAACTTAATTTTTCTTCCTCTTTCTTGCTCTTTCCAACTTCCTTAAGAGTTATAGAACATAAATATCACTTTGTCTTGCTCTTTCCTTTCTCTTCCCTTCCTTTCTTTCTCTAAAATTCAAGATGAGTTATGGAGGAAATGATGTAACTGGCGTGACTGGTAAAGAAAATAGAGAAGGATGCAGAAAATGAAGAGAAGAAGAAGAAAGAAAGAAAGCCTTAAATAGGGTACCCAAAAAGTCTCCATGTGGGACCCACCATTTTACCATTTTCTCCCAATTTTACACTTAATCAAATATTAATTCTCTTCCTTTAGTATCATGGTCGGCCAACCTATCAAAATATGCCCAAAATTAATATGTTGATTAACAATTAATCTCATTAATCTTCCAATTTTTGGTAAATTGTAATTTGATCCCAAAACTTAACAAATTTTGCAATTTAGTCTTTTACCGTAAATCAACTTCTTTAAACTCTATAATCACTTAATTAGGCATTTATCATTTAATTTAGCCATTATTTAATCAATTTTGTGTAAAAATCCGAATTTAGACTCCGATCGGTCAAACGCGTCAAATTCGCAACACGTGCGACTCGGGGCCTAAATTAGCAGATATTACATTCTCTCCCCCTTAAAATAATTTCGTCCTCAAAATTTACCTGTTCATTCGGGGTTAAACAACTGGGGATATTGCTTCTTCATCACTTTTTCACTTTCCCACATGGCTTCTTCAATTGTATGATTCCACCACCAAACTTTAACTAGATGAACTCTCTTGTTCCAGAGAACTTTCTCTTCATATGCTATTATAGCCACTGGTTCTTCCTCATAAGACATGTTTGTCTGTACCTCTATTTCCTCAATTGGTATAATATGGGTTGGGTCTGAACGATATCTTCTTAACATTGAAACGTGTAACACGTTATGAATTCTGTCTAGCTCCGGAGGAAGAGCTAATCGGTAAGCCACTGGTCCTATTTTTTCCAAAATTTCATAAGGACCAATAAATCTTGGACTTAACTTTCCCTTTTTATCGAACCTCAATACCTTTTTCCAAGGCGAAACTTTAAGAAATACTTTGTCTCCTACTGCATATTCTATATCTCGCCTCTTTAAATTGGCATATGATTTCTGTCGATCTTGTGCTATCATTAGCCTTTCCTTAATCACTTTAACTTTCTCCTCAGTCTGTTGAACTATTTCCGGCCCAATCAACTTTTTCTTATTCAACTCGGTCCAACATATTGGTGTTCTACACTTTCTTCCGTATAAAGCCTCATAAGGAGCCATGCCTATACTCGTTTGATGACTGTTGTTATAGGCAAACTCCATAAGAGGTAAATGTCGATCCCAACTTTCCTCAAATTCAAGCACACAACATCTCATCATATCCTCTAGCAACTGTATAACTCGCTCTGATTGTCCATCCTTTTGCGGATGAAATGTCGTGCTAAAGTTTAGTCGAGTTCCCAAAGCCTGCTGTAGACTCTTCCAAAACTGCGACGTAAACCTGGGATCTCTGTCAAAAATGATAGATACAGGTACTCCATGAAGTCTCACCATCTCATTCACTTAAATCTCAGCCAGCTTGTTCAAAGTATAGTCCATTCGGACGGGCAGAAAATGTGCTAATTTCGTCAATCGATCCACTATCACCCACACTGCATCATGCTTTCTCTGAGTTACAGGTAAACCAGACACAAAATCCATCGTGATCCTCTCCCACTTCCATTCTGGTATGAGAATCGATTGTAGTAATCCTGTGGGTAATTGATGCTCAGCTTTTACTTGTTGACAGATTAGACATTTAGCAACATATTCAGTGATATCCTTTTTCATCCCCGACAACCGGTATTGTGCTTTCAAATCTTGGTACATCTTGTTCCCACCTGGGTGCATAGTATAAACTGTTTCATGAGCTTCTTTTAAAATCTCTGACCTCAACTCTTTCATACTTGGCACACAAATCCGGTTCTTGAAATACACAGTACCATCTTCTGTTAAAGAAAATTCTGACTTTTCTCCATTTTTCAAGGCTTCAACCATCTTTACTAGCTTCTCATCTTGTTTTTGGACATCTTTAATTCTCTGCATCAATGTGGATTCCACTCGCATCTCGGCTAAAATCTTCCTGCTTAGTGCATCTGCAACCACATTAGTTTTTCCTGGATGGTAGTCGATCACACAATCATAGTCTTTAATCAATTCCAACCATCTTCGTTGTCTCAGGTTTAACTCTTTCTGTGAAGGAAGATACTTAAGACTCTTGTGGTCCGTATAAATGTAGCATTTTTTCTCCATACAAATAATGTCTCCAAATCTTAAGAGCAAAAACTATCGCTGCAAGCTCTAAATCATGCGTCGGATAGTTAAGTTCATGAGGCTTAAGCTGTCTTGAGGCATATGCAATCACTTTTCCCTTTTGCATAAGAACACATCCTAACCCATTGTGACTTGCATCACTGTACACAACAAAATCTTTTCCTAGAGTAGGCTAAGTCAAAACTGGTGCTTCAGTCAACATTGCTTTCAATCGATCAAAGCTTACTTGACACTTATCTGTCCATTAAAAATGAACATCTTTTCGCAGCAATCGTGTCAAATGATTCACTATAGATGAAAATCCTTTCACAAATCTCCTATAGTATCCGGCTAATCCAAGAAAATCCGGCTAATCCAAGAAAACTTCTTACTTTTGTCACATTTCGAGGTGGTTTCCAATTAAGAATAGTCTCGATTTTACTAGGATCAACTCATACCTTCGGCTGATATTACATGATCCAGAAAACTAACTGCTTCTAACCAAAATTCACACTTTGATAACTTTGCATACAATTGTTTCTCCCTCAAGGTTTGTAATACTTTTCTGAGATGTTGATCATGCTCTACTTGATCTCTTGAATAGACAATAATGTCATCAATGAATACAACTACAAATTGATCAATATATGGCCTGAACACTCGGTTCATCAGGTCCATAAAAACTGCGAGCGCATTCGTCAATCCAAATGGCATCACCAAGAACTCATAATGACCATAACGAGTCCTGAATGACGTCTTAGATACATCTGACTCTTTGATCTTCAGTTGATGATATCCCGATAGAAGATCTATTTTTGAAAATATACTTGCACCTTTCAACTGATCAAATAAATCATCAATCCTAGGCAGTGGGTATTTATTCTTAACAGTAACCCTATTAAGCTGCCTGTAATCAATGCAAAGACATAAGGTACCGTCTTTCTTCTTCACAAATAGTACTGGAACACCCCATGGTGATACACTAGGTTGTATAAATCCTTTATCTAACATTTCTTGTAACTGTATCTTCAACTCTTTCAATTCTATGGGTGCCATCCTATATGGTGTAATTGATATAGGAGCGGTGCCAGGTACTAATTCAATAGGAAACTCTATCTCTCGGTTAGGTGGTAGTCCTAGTAACTCCTCAGGAAACACATCTGAAAACTCACTAACAGTTGGGATGTCGATCAACTTTGGACTTTTCTTTCGGGTGTCAATCACATATGCTAGATAAGTCTCACATCCCTTATTGATGAGTTTTCGAGCTTTCAACGCTGATATTACATTATCTGGATATCCTCTATACTCACCCATCACTATTATCTCTTCTTGTTCTGAAACTTTAATTCTCATATGCCTCTTTCCACAATCTATTATCACCCCATGGCAAGCTAGCCAATCCATTCCCAAGATCACATCGAACTCGCGGAATGGTAGCTCTATTAGATCTGCTGGAAATTGCCTGTCTTGAATTTCGACTGGGCAACCTCTAAACACTTTACTAACCCGCACACTGTGTCCTAATGGGTTAGTCACACAAATCTCATATTCTAAAGTCTCTGGTTTTAGACCCTCTCGACCCGATGGTGGTGTGCATATGTATGAGTGTGTTAACCCAGGGTCTATCAATGCATGTATACAAGAGCCAAAGAGAAGGAATTTACCCGCTATGACGTCAGGTGCATCCTGCTCTTCTCGGGCTCGCATGGCATAAGCTCTTACTGGAGCAGCTCTACTGCCTTCAGGTCTCTCTACTGTATCTGATCTGAATTGGCTTGGCCCTATACAACCTCCTCTTCCTTGTCATCGGTCTCGTCCTCTGCCTTGTCCCATAGTCTGTATTGGCACTAACTCAACACTCCCTGAACCTCTGCCAAACTGTAGCAATGGACAATCTCTTTTAATATGGTTCTTAGAGCCGCATCCCATGCACGCTCCTGTCATTGACCAACACTCTCCTTGATGCGAATGACCACAATGCTGACACACCGGTAGAGTGGTAAACCTACAGGATGCCTATGTCAATGCACTGGCTGCTGATGAAGTAGATCTTACGGGTTGTCCCCGTCTATAAGAATGAAATCTGCTGGAACTCCCAGTCTGGAATCGGCCACCAAAAGGTCTGGCTCTTTTGCCACTAGACTGTACTCCACTTGGTTGTGGTGCTGGTCTACTAACCCCACTAATTTGTACTGGTTGTTGTGTCACCAGGACTCTTTCAACTGTTCTAGCAGATGCTAGTAAATTTGGGAAACTCATCAGTCGTAGGGCTGAAACTTGTAACTTGATCGTATCCCTTAATCCATCTTCAAATCGTCGGCACTTATCTGCCTTAGTGGATACAATACCACCAGAATACTTACAAAGATGAGTGAATTCTCTCTCATATTCTGTCACAGACATATCCCTCTGTTTTAACATCAGAAACTTTCTCTTTTTGTCATCTGTATAGATAGGAGGAATATACTACTCCTTAACCTTCTCTAGAAAGAATTCCCATGTCATAGGGTTATGAGCCTCTGTACTCTGTGATTTAGATCGCCACCAATCATATGCATGCTCCTGTAGCAGAGATACTGCATATTCATATTTCTGTTCATCTATGCAGTGTAGTTGATTAAATACTCGCTTTGCTCGTTCCAGCCAAAATTCTGCCATTGAGGGGTCATCTTCCCGTTTACCATAGAAATCAGATGCCCCTAATTTCCTCAGTCTTTCAAATTGTAATCCAGACGAATCTGATCGTGATGCTCTCTGAAGCAAATCTATCATATTTCTCATGAGTTCAGTCTGACCCATATTAATAGCTGAATGTTCACGAAGTGAGCTGGCACTAGATCTCGGTGCCGCAGCTCCACAACGACTTGGTTGCGACGAAGCTCTTGCCTTGGAAGGCTCATTACTCTCAGCTTTTTCTATTACTATTCGTCTTGATCCCAAGGCCATATCCTACCTATAACATAAAGATAACGACCCTAATCAATAAAGCAGCAACTCTAAGAATGCAATTGTGGCTACATTTCAAGAAAAACATTTTCACAATTCACTTTAAAAATCAAAATCCATCCAACCAGCTTTAGTATCAAAATCCAAAAACACCAAACCGTGCTCTGATACCAAAAACTCTGTGGCGACCGCACCACCCCACCACCCGAACCGCAACATATGCCCGGATGAGGGAGCACTGCTACCTGTCTTTCTTACTTCTTCAATTCGCTATATTTTTTTTTCAATACTCATGTATATATGGATATAAACAAAAATCATAGTACAATTTATTTACATAAAATAGTAATTTTTAACATCAGCGGAATTCTTAACAAACTTTAAAAGTAAGTTTTACAAACTCAAACATTTCTTTAATATAAAAGTCAAATACAAAAGTTTCAAAACTTGTAACCCTCTTTCTTAAGATTTCAGCTGCTTTGCTTGAATGGGATCACCGCTTGCTTTATCTAACGTCTTCAGCTACCTTTTTATATCTGCGTGGAAATTAAACTCCACGCTAAGCTCTAAGCTTAGTGGTGCATATAAATAAGGCAATATACTATATCATGCAACAAGCATTAACAATTATCATTTTGTGCATAAAAATGTTTGCATGCATGACTATCAACATATTCCTATTTCATACAAGTATAAATGTCATGCTCATATAGACAATGTTATTTTCATTTATCTTTAATGGCAAATTATTCTGTAAATGTCTTTATCATTTCATCTCAATCTCATATCATCATTTTCTGATTCTTTCCTTTTCTTATTTTTCTAACATATCCTCATTATCTTGCCCACATCACTCTAAATTTTTGGACTGACTAGATATGGGTTATGGATCAGGAGCGCTCACAACAAGCTTATGTCACCCTGTCCACTATCTGGCTCATAAGAGCTTCTCAAATCAATGGCACTCACAACAAGCTTTAGCCACATTGATTGAGTATAATTTCATCATAGATGACTAACCGGATCAAGGCCGCTCACGCAAGCTTATGACACATTGTCCTCATTTATATGTGCTCATCGGAGCTTTTTCAAGTAAGTAGCGCTCACACAAGCTTTAGCCACACTGACTGAGCATCCCAGACCAATGGCACTCACAACAAGCTTTAGCCACATTGGTTGAGGTATAGTACGGTACCGTTCGCCCCCTTAATGACATGTCATCTATCATGATTCTAGTCCGCAAGTAGAGTAATGGGCTCCTTTATATTTTCACATCAATCAAATTCTTAATTTCAACACGTCAATATTCTCATGTTTATCAATATCTCAATTTCCTTGTTTTGCAAACATATAGTCATAATCATATATCTTTTCATTCATTTACTAGATTCATCAATATTCTCATGTTTATCATCTGCATCAGATTTCATATACATCTATGACAATTCATTTTTCTACATCAATTCATTTTTCTATATCACAACATATCACATTCTCACATCAATATATATATATATATATATATATATACATATATCCATATCATTCTTATTTCACTGGGTAGACAATGACTTTCATTTACTTTCCTGAATTCTTCATTTGATATCCACATTCATAATCACAAATACAGAGCATTCACGACCGTGATTACTAATTTCACGCCTGTGAATTAGTTCACGCCCGTAATCCCAAGCCGTGAATGCTACTGGAATGAATCGCCCAAAAGCATTCACAGTCGTGATTACTCGTTCACGCCCATGAATAAGTTCACTTCCGTGATTCCAACCTGTGAACGCTTCTGGAATGAATAGTACCATTTCCACCTAGAAATTTACAACTGTGACACAATCAGTCACAACCATGAACCCTCAAGTTCACGCCCGTGACTCAATAGTCACACCCGTGACTTTCAGCAGGAAATCTGCATATTCACATTTCATTCATTCTAACATCATCCAAATCATACCAAATTCTATTTCATGCATTTCTAAGGTTCTTTACTCAACTTATTACTTTACAATACATGTAAATGCCTTGATCATACAATATTCTCTAACATGCATCATTAATTCATTATCACACAAGGATCTCATTCATACATGTTTAATTCTATAGTTTCATGCCATAATCATCATCATTCTTGAAATGTATTTATCACACATCATGTTCAGCATGCATTATTTCAAACAAAATAGGCTATTGCCTTAAGTTATGCACAAACCTTAAATTTTTCTCCTTCACTCTTCTAGGTAGCTTTCTCTTTTCCTTTGCTCCTTAGAGCTTGTTCCTTGTCACTTGGAACTCCTACAACATCATAAATCATTATTTCCATATGATTTTCTCAAAACCCTAACTCTCTTTCTCTTTCAAAACCCTAGTTTCTCTCTTTTTCCATATAAGTCTTAGAAGAGCTCAAAATTCGAACTTCCTTTAAGAAAAGATGAAGAAGAAGAAGAGATGCTTCTTACCTTACACTTTTCTTCATCAAATCACAACTTTGAAGATTTTCTCTCTCTACCAAACTTGATTTTTCTTCCTCTTTCTTGCTCTTTCCAACTTTCTTAAGAGTTATAGAACATAAATATCACTGTCTTGTTCTTTTCTTTCTCTTCCCTTCCTTTCTCTCTCTAGAATTCAAGATGAGCTATGGAGGAAATGATGTAACTGGCGTGACTGGTAAAGAAAATAGAGAAGGAGGCAGAAAATGAAGAGAAGAAGAAGAAAGAAAGAAAGCCTTAAATAGGGTACCCAAAAAGTCTCCATGTGGGACCCACCATTTTACCATTTTCTCCCAATTTTACACTTAATCAAATATTAATTCTCTTCCTTTAGTGTCATGGCCGGCCAACCTATCAAAATATGCCCAAAATTAATATGTTGATTAACAATTAATCTCATTAATCTTCCAATTTTTGGTAAATTGCAATTTGATCCCAAAACTTAACAAATTTTGCAATTTAGTCCTTTATCGTAAATCAACTTCTTTAAACTCTATAATCACTTAATTAGGCATTTATCATTTAATTTAGCCATTATTTAATCAATTTTGTGTAAAAATCCGAATTTAGACTCTGATCGGTCAAACGCATCAAATTCGCGACACGTGCGACTCGGGGCCTAAATTAGCGGATATTACATTTATCCCCAAAATATAAACTGCTTCTCCAAGGTATTTCTTAGAGAAATTCTTGGATAACCAAATTTTTACTGATTGTAAGGATGAGACATCATTTCCCATTAATAATATGTCCTCTACACACAACATAAGAAATACGATTGCATTCCCACTAACCTTCCTGTAAACACAAGGCTCATCCAAATTTTGTAAGAAACCAAACTGTTTGATTGTCTATTCAAACCGAATATTCCAACTCCTGGATGCTTGTTTTAATCCATAAATGGATCTTTGAAGCTTACATACCTTTTTGCTATCTTTAGATATGAAGCCTTTTGGTTGTGTCATGTACACATCCTCAGTCAGATTTCCATTAAGGCAAGTTGTCTTCACATCCATTTGCCATATCTCATAATCATAATGAGTAGCAATGGTTAAGAGTATCCTTATGGATTTAAGCATAGCTACTGGGCTAAAAATCTCATCATAGTCAATTCCATATCTTTGATGATAACCTTAGCAACAAGTCTAGCTTTATAGGTAATCACATTACCATCCATGTCAGTTTTCTTTTTGAAAACCCACTTGCACCCTATAGGCTTTATCCCTTCGGGTGGGTCAACCAAAGTCCATACTTGGTTTTCATACATGGAATCCATTTCTTACTTCATGGCTTGAAGTCATTCTGAACTATTCAGAACTTCTTCATAGGTTGTAGGCTCATCATTTTCTATGAGCAATACGTCATTCTATTCACTAATGAGAAATTTGTATCTCTCTAAAACAATACGTATCGTACTTGAGCTCCAAAGCTCTTGTGCTTCAGAAGGTTGAGTTGTTATATCATCTGTATGAGTAACAAGCTCGAGTTCAGGCAGTTGATCAACATCTGTTTGAGCATCTTGAACTTCCTCAAGTTCAATTTTGCTCCCACTATCTCCTTTTAAAAGGAATTATCTTTCTAAAAAGACAGCATGTCTTGAAACAAAAACTTTTTATTCCAAGGGATGGTAAAATTGATATCCATATGATGTTTTTAGATGTCCCATAAATAGAGATCGGTCAGACTTAGCTTCTAGCTTATTTGACATTGTCTGTTTCACATAAGCAGGATAACCCCAAATTCTCATGTAAGAAAATGTGGGCTTTTTTTTATACCATATCTCATGTGGAGTAACATCAACTGACTTTGAAGGAACTCCATTTAATATATAAATGGCGGTCTCTAGTGCATAACCCCAAAAGGATTTAGAGAGTTCCGCAAAACTCATCATAGACCTTACCATGTCTAACAAGGATTGGTTTCTCCTTTCAGCCACACTATTATGTTGTGGAGTGTAAGGTGGAGTCCATTGTGATAAAATCCCATTATCCCTAAATAATCTAGAAACTTTTGGCTCAAGTATTCACCTCCTCGATCTGATCAAAGTGTTTTAATACTCTTTCCAAGTTGTTTCTCTACTTCATTTCTAAATTCTTTGAACTTTTCAAAAGCTTCATATTTGTATCTCATAGGATACATGTACCCATATCGTGAGTAGTCATTGATAAAAGTAATGAAGTAGATGAAACCACATTTGGCATGTGTAGACATTGGACCACATACATTTGAATGTATTAAGTCTAAAAGTCCATTAGCATGTTCACCCTTTGCTTTATAGGGTAATTCAGTCATCTTGCCTAATAAGCAAGATTCAAATGTGTCATATGATTCATAATCAAATGACCCCAAACTACCACTCTTGTGTAGCTTAGCTGAAGGGATTAGAGTTGACTCTAGCAAGGTAGAGACAATCCTCAAATGGAAACCGTCTCAGAATGTGATAGAGGTGAGAAGTTTTCTTGGTTTGGTTGGTTATTATCGGAGGTTCATGAAAGGATTTTCAATGATTGCTTACCACTGACAAAATTGCTTTGACAGGAGACCAGATTTGAGTGGACAGACCAACACCAAACTAGCTTTGATAAGTTGAAGAAAATATTGACAAAGGCACCAGTGTTGACATAGCCTACTGCAGGAAAAGATTATGTGGTGTATAGTGATGCTTCTCTTAATGGTTTGGGTTGCGTACTAATGTAAGAAGGCAATGTGATCACTTATGCTTCTAGACAACTAAATCCTCATGAGAGAAATTATTCGACACATGATTTGGAACTAACAGCCGTTGTGTTTACATTGAAAATATGGCAACACTACCTATATGGCGAGCAATGCGCTATCTATACAGACCATAAAAGTCTAAAATATTTGTCTTCACAAACGGAACTCAATTTGAGACAAAGGCGATAGCTAGAATTAATCAAAAACTACAATTGTATCATTGATTATCAGCCAAGCAAGGCTAATGTGGTAGCTGATGCACTGAGTAAAAAAACTATGGCAGGTAAATATTAAAAGTTAAATTTATTAAGTGAACAAGATTAAATAACAAAAAAATGAAATAATAAGCAATATATATATATATATATATATATATATATTATTTTGGTAGAATTATGGATTCAACCCACTTTGATTCAATAAGTGAAGGACAATCAGAA
Organism: Triadica sebifera; assembly: GCA_023653625.1. Lineage (NCBI taxonomy): Eukaryota > Viridiplantae > Streptophyta > Magnoliopsida > Malpighiales > Euphorbiaceae > Triadica > Triadica sebifera. The sequence goes on from CM042901.1 coordinate 23,778,725, forward strand.
GCAAGACACAAAATTAAATGAAATCTTTGAAATGGTGAAAAGGGTGAAAAACCAGAATTTACTGTTGAAGCATATGGGAGTTTAAGGCATAAGGGCAAGTTATGGGTGTTAGATATACTAGAATTGAAACAATATATTTTGAAAGAGGCTCACAATGTTATTTATGCAATGCACCTAGGAAACAACAAAATGTATCATGACTTGAAGACATATTACTGGTGGCTAAGAATGAAAAGAGATATCACAGAGTATACTACTAGATGTTTAATTTGTCAACAAGTGAAGGCTGAGTATCAAGTACTAAGTGGATTATTGCAATCAATTTCAATTGTGAAGTGGAAATGGGAAAGAGTTACAATGGATTTTGTTTTTGGTTTACCTTTGACACAAAAAAGGCATGATGCAGTATGGGTAGTGGTGGACCAGCTCACCAAATCAGCTGATTTTCTACCGATCAAGATGGATTATCCACTTAACTATTTGGCAAAGATCTATGTTAATGAGATAATCCATTTACATTGTGTGCCAGTTTCAATCATCTCAGATCAAGACATGTGCTTCACTTCACAATTCTAGAAAAGTTTGCATCAAACAATGGGTACTCGACTCAATTTCAACACAACTTGCCACCCACAAACAGATGGACAATCAGAGGGTCATATAGATATTGAAATATATGTTAAGGAGTTGTGTGATGAAATTTGAAGGCATTTGGGACAAATATCTTCCATTGATAGAGTTTTACTACAATAATAGTCTCCAAGCCAGTATTGGTATGGCATCATATGAAGCTTTGTATGGGAGGAAGTGTAGAACGCCTCAATGTTGGACTAAGCTTAGTGAAAAGAAATTAGTGGGTCTAGAGTTAGTGCAATAGACATAGAAAAAAGTAGAGTAATAAGAGATAGGCTAAAATCCGCTCCTGATAGACAGAAATCATACGCATATTTGAAAAAAAGGGATATTGAGTAAACTTGGTTACAAAGTATTCTTAAAAATCTCACATTGGAAAAGGATTTTTCGATGTGAAAAGAAGGAAAAGTTGAGTTCTAGATTCATTGGACCATACGAGGTACTTGAATGCATAGGTCCCGTGGCGTACAAATTAGCTCTACCACTAAAGTTAGACAAGATTCACAATGTATTCCATGTGTCAATGTTGAAAAGATATCGATCGGATCCATCTCATATCATATCAGCAAAACCTATAGAGATAACACCAGATCTAATTTATGAAGAGGAGCCAGTGGAAATTATAACTCGAAAAATGAAGGAGCTACGAAACAAGAAGGTACCATTAGTAAAGGTTCTGTGGAAAAATCATAATTCAGAAGAGGCGACTTGGGAAAATGAAGAGTTGATGAAATTTTAGTATCCACAATTTTTCCACTCCTATTAAAAAAGTAAATTTCGAGGACAATTTTTTTTAAGGAGGGGAAAATTGTAATGCTCGATAATTTAAGCCACGGTCGCGGTTGACCGAAATCCGATGCGGCGAACTAATTAGAGTCTAAATTCGGACATGAAAGAAAAAAATTAAAATAATAAAATATGAGAAAAATAATTTGGATATTATTAATTGAGAATTTTGAAATTCAGAACTAAAATTTAGAAAAAAATAGTAATTTTTTGCTGAACGAAATCGAAATTTACAGTATTTTGATACATATATTTTAAAAAGGTATAAAAATGAAATATTATTTATCTAAGCAAAGGAATATTCTTTGGATCAAAATAAAATAAGAGTAATTTAAATTAATGGACCAATGAAGGACAAGATTATTTATTAATCTTAACCATCCACCTAATCCAACTATAAAAAGTCAAATTCTACTTTTGGTCATTAATTCTTCTTTTTCCTCGTCTTAACCAAATAAAACTCTCTCTTTTTCTCCTTATAGTCGTGACCCTCCCCCGTTGTTCTTTTTTTTTCTCTTCAATCAAAGCTAAGGTTGGATGGAAAAAAAATTTGGATTAAAGTAAGATCAATAAGAAAGTGAAGCAAAGTGAGCAAAACTAAGGAAGAGGAAAAAAGAAAAGAAGAGAAAAAGAGAAGGACAATTTTGGCCATTTTGAAGATCTACAAAAGTGAGATTAGATTTTCCATCTTCTCACTTTTCTTCTTCACTTTTCTTTGATTTTGGGATTAGTTACCATTAAAGTTGGTAATTTAGGGTCATTAGTATTTTAATAGTGATTAAGGGTTGATTAGTATGTTTAGTGTTTGATTAGTGTTAAATTTGTTGTTAGGCCAAGGGGGTGAACAATCTTTGAATCATAATCAAATTGGAAGTAAGGGCAAGGAGAAAGCTGACTAGGAAGAAGATGAAAGTGAAGAGAAGTACACTTTTTGAGGTATGTACATTTGGCAAAAATTCAATATGGAAAATGTTGATGTTTGATTTTGTGATATTATATGTAATTGTATATGTAATTCTTGATATTTTGATTGAGTGATGAATTGGTGATTAAATGATGTCATGAATGTGAAAATAAAAATTTGAATTTGATGTTGATGCATGAAGATGGAAATTGTAGAAATTAATTGAAGTGCTGGAAAATTCGTCTTATGAACAATATCTACTTTTTTGGTCATAACTTGAGTTCTGGAAACTATTTTTGAGTGGTTCTTATTGGGTTGGAAATTTAAGACATAGGGCTTCAACTTTAATTTAGACATTATACCTGAATATGCTTGAAATTATATGTAAAATGGACTTAAAGTTCTAACTAGTAATCTGTCCAGTAAAATACTGAGTAGAATGGAATGAATGTAGCTTAGCAAAAAATTCATAACTTTTACTACAAAATTGAGTTTAATGTGATTATAGTTAAAAATTAAAAATAAGACATGTACCTACATTTTTTTAGTTTATCACTTGTCCAAATTCCATTTAAAATGGATAAAAATATTCGACAATATGAGACATAAATACTGTCCAGAATAGGGCAGCTTGTATATATGTGTTGGTTGTTGAATTTTGTGATAGATAAAGATATTCTTTGACTTTTTTTTATAGTTATAATGATTAAATGAGCTTAATATCACTTATATATACTATTAATAACTATTAGGGTAAGGGAGTGCTACATGCCTGATGCTTATCCATCCATGCAAATCAGATATCTTTCCACAGCAATCGTGTCAAAAGGAGTCATTATGGATGAAAATCCCTTTACAAATCTCCGATAATATCTGGCTAATCCAAGAAAACTCATCACTTTTATCACATTACAAGGTAATTAAGAATAGCCTTAATCTTGCTAGGATCAACTCAAATACCTTCTGCTAAAACTACATGACCTAAAAAACTGACTGCTTCCAACCAAAACTCATATTTAGATAATTTCGCATACAATTGTTTCTTTCTCAGTGTCTACAACATTATTCTGAGGTATTGATCATATTCTTCTTGATATCTAGAATATATAAAGATATCATCGATAAACACAACCACGAGCTGATCAAGATATGGCCTGAACATTTGATTCATCAAGTCCATAAATACTACTGGTACATTCGTCAAACCAATGGCATTATCAGGAACTCATAATGACCATATCGAGTCTAGAATGTCGTCTGAGATACATTTGACTCTTTAATCTTCAACTGATGATACCCTGATTGAATGTCTATTTTTGAAAATACATCTGCTCCCTTCAACTGATAAAAAAGATCATCGATCCTAGGCAATTGGTACTTATTCTTGATAGTCACCCAATTAAGTTGTCTATAATCAATGTAAAGACACAAAGTGTCATCTTTCTTTTTTTCAAACAATAGCATAACACCCCATGGTGATAAACTGGGTTGTATAAAACCCTTATCTAGCTAATCTTGCAACTGCACCTTTAGCTTTTTCTACTCTGCAGGTGCCATTATATATCAGGTATTTGAAATAGGAGCAAGACTAGGTAACAAATCAATAGTGAACTCTACCTCCTAATCTAGTGGTAACCTTAACAACTCTTCTGGAAATACATCAGAAAACTCACAAATGTTAGGAATGTCAACCAACTTTGGGCTGCTCTTTTTCATATCTATACATACATTAAATAAGCTTCACAACCCTTACTAATGAGTTTTCTAGCTTTCAGTACTGATATCACATTATCAGGATACCCTCTATTTTCACCCATCACTATTATTTTTTCCTGTTCTGAAACTCTAATGCTCATCTATTGGTTTCCACAATCTACTATCACTTTATGATGATCCAACCAATCAATTCCTAAGATTACATCAAATTCATGGAATGGTAGCTCTATCAAATCAACTGGAAATTGCCTGCCTTGAATCTCAACTAGCAACCCCAAGAATTTCAAATTCTAAAGCTTCTGGTTTTAACCCTTCTCGACCTGGTGGTGGTGTGCATATGTATGAATGTGTCAACCTCAGCTCTATCAATGCATGGATGTCAGAGCCATAGAGAAAAAAGTTACCCATTATGACATCGATTGCATCGTGTTCTTTACGGCCTCGCATGGCATATGCTCTAGCTGGAGCAGCTCTACTAATTTTTGGCCTCTCCACCGTCTTTGATCTAAATTGGCTAAGCCTTGCTCAGCTTCCTTTGCCTTGTCCCCAGCCTCAACCTCTACCTTATCTTGAAATCTACATATGTACTAGCTCAATACTCTATGAACCTCTATTATATTGTAGTAACGGTCAATCTCTTCTCAAATGATCTTTAGAGCCACGCCTTAAGCAAGCTCCTATAATCCACTAATACTCTCCTAGATGAGGATGACCGCAATGCTGATGTAATGGTAAAGGTACATATCTATATGATACCTATATCTGTGCACTAGCTGCTTAAGATAAAAATCTCACAGGTTGTTCCCGTTTGAAAGAAAAATGGTTATTGGAGCCCTCAATCTGGAATCGACCACTAAAAAATCTAGCTCTTTTACCACTTGATGGTCCCCCACTCGGCTGAGGCATGAGTCTTCTAACCCCTTTTTCTTGTACCAGCTGTTGTGCTAGTAGAACTCTTTCGACTATTCTAGGAAACACTAACATATTGGAGAAATTTAGCAGTCATAGGGTTGAGACCTGCAACTTAATCAAATCTCTCAACCCATCTTCAAATCTTCGACACTTGTCTACCTCTATAGAAACAATGCCACTAACATACTTGCATAGATGCGTAAAGTGTCTATCATATTATGATACTGACATATCCCTTTACTTTAACATTAGAAATTCTCTCTTCTTATCATATGTATAAATAGAAGAAATGTAATGCTCTTGGAACTTTTCTAAGAAAAACTCCCATGTTATAGGATCAGGTGCTTCTGAACTTTGTGACTCTGATTGCCACCAATCATAGGCATGATCATGCAGTAAATACATTGCATGCTCATACTTCTGCTTGCGAGTGTAATGCAGCTAGTTGAGGACTCTCAATCCGCTCTAACCAAAATTCAGCCACAAAAGGATCATATTCCTTCTTTCTATGAAAATCTGGTGCCCCTAACTTCTGCAACCTCTCAAATTGTAGCACTGATGGGGCTGGCTATGTTACTCTCTATAGCAAGTCTATCATATTTTTCATAATCTTGATCTATCCTATATTGGTGGCTAATCGCCCAAGTGATGAGCTAACACTAGATCTTGATGCTGCAGCTTAGTGATGACTTGGTAGTGATGAAGCCTCTATCTCAGTAAGCTCATTACTTTCAACTTCTTCAACTATGATCTATCGTAATCCTAAAGCCATAAACTACCTATAACATAAAAGTAATGGCCTTAATCAATAAGTATCAACTCATATACTCAATTGTGGGTATACTCATGTCATAAATATTTTGAAAACTCAATTTTGAAAATCAAAACCACCCAAACTGAGCTGAGATACCAAAATCTATAACACCCTCTCATCCAGTAGCATGTGCTCGGACAAGAGAGCGCTACGATGTCTTATTCTAATCGTTATTTAATAAATATAAGCAAGCAATACATTTTTTACTAAAATATAAAATAAATAGCTCATTTCATTTATAAACAAATTGTTTATAAAAAAAATTTACAAAACCATATAAAAACAATTTACAAAAATAAAAGTACAAAACAACGTGACCCACTGTTTCCAAAATCAATTGCTTTGCTAGATCATATCATCGTTAGCTTTGTCTACTGGAAACATCTCTCTTTGCTCTAAATCTGCATAAGAGGAAACTCTCATGCTACTCTTGAAGCTTAGTGGTACATAAAGATAAGAAAATATATTATTTTCATGTAATGTGCATTAGCATGCTTTTATTCAATTATTCTAAATTACTTTAGTATTAACATATTCACTTTTTTCCATTTCACACTCTTATATAAAAACAAGAAACTCATATATTTATATATATATATATATATATATATATATATATATATATATACAATTCTTTTTATCTCATTTTTTAATCTTATTTATGCCCATAACACCTAGAAAATAGGATCATGGGGTTGCCATCCAGTTATTTTAGAGTAACACTCGGGTATCATGGTATACACATACAAGTGTCATCATTGACATTGATATATAGGTGTCATCACCGGTATTTATAATAGTATCATCATTGACTTTATTAACCCTTGATTGGTATGCCAAACTATCTAAAATTCTAATTCTAAGCTAAGTGTTCTAAGACTTATTTCATTTCTTTATTCTTTCATTTTCATGTCTTCCTTATCAATCTCATATCTCTTTTGTTCTTTGTTCTTTGTTCTTTGCTCATATCACATTTTCATATGCATCGTATTACCATGCAATCCTCATTTGATATCTTTTTCATTCACTCAATAATCAAATTATGAAAAATAGGGTTTTCATAACCATGACTTCTTATTCATGCTTGTGAACAATGCTGGTCACGCAACCTCATAATCGTGGGTTAAGCGTTCACGCCCATGAATACGTTCACGTCCGTAACCAAAACCGTGACTCAAGCCGTGAATGAATCTAGATGAATAGTATTATTTTTGTGCAAAAATTCATGCTCGTGAGTAATTATTCATGCCCATGAATTTAGACATTCACACTCATGAACAATTCTTCACACCCATGACAAACTGCTGAAAATTTGCACTTTCACTTCTCTTCTTCATTTCAAGCTTCTTCAAATCATTTAAACACCACTAACATTCAATCTCAAGTTATAATCACAATATACAATGTTTTTATCAACATCTTCATGCCTTTATCAAAACTCAATTCCTAACATGTAATTATTGAAACAACCAAGCACACAATGTCACCCTTTTAAGTAAATTCGATAATTATCATTCATTCATTCATAGTTAAGTTCATTTCCATCACTAATTAAAATGTTAAAGATGCATATCATGCAATTTCATAATAAGTTATAGGCTATTGCCTTAAGTTATGCCCTAACCTCTTTCTTATTATCTTCCACTTTTCTACGTTTCCTTTTCTTTGCCTTTGCTCCATTGAGCTTGTTCTTCGTCACTTGGAGCTCCTATAACACCATAAAACCATAATCAAAACCTTGTTTCATAACCTCTTTCTAAACCCTATCTTCTCTCTCTTAAACCCTAAACTCTCTCTCTACACATATAATTTAATCCTCAAATTATCAATAAATTATAAAATGATCCCAAAACTTTTCAAATTTTGCAATTTAATCTTTTACCATAATTCAATTTCTTTACACTTTTAATGTGCTTAATTTAGTATATCTCATAATTATTAATAATTACTTTGATTAATTCCAATCAAAATCCGAATTTAGACTCTGGTCGGTCCAACGTATCAATTTAGCAACACTTGCAACTTGGTGCCTAAATTAATAGATATGACAATTTGCACCTAGGCCTTGGTGGTGGAGGCAGTGGAGCTAGCTATGGCATGGTCTATGCTAACTGATGCAACAAACTGACCACCTACTTCATGAATGAATTCTGGTCCTAATCATCTTACTTGACATTGTGCTGTGAAGGAACTAGAGCCATACCTAGACCTCGAACTCTCACTACACTAGGCTGATCTTGTGCCTCAGTGTCTAGTGAACTGTTGCTCTTGGAAACATCATGTGCCTCTATCTTTATACTCTCAATCGAATCCTACAAGTCAATAGAAATGCAACCCATGTCAAAGTCATATGAGCCACACTATGCATGCATGATAAACCTTTAGCCCCAAAGGATCATAAACACCTAAACCTAAGCTTTGATACTACTAAATGTAACACCCATCAATATAATTAGGAAGACCCCAATAAAACTAATGGATGCTATAAGGTCCTATTACTAAAAATTTGTGTAAATTAAAACATTTCTTTTTCTTGTGAAGCATTTTCTCATTTCATCTTTTCCTTATTACCATATAGCATGCATAAAAGCCTTTTTGATTAAAAAATCATCATCATATAAAATCATGTTTGGACTAAACTGGTATAATGTTTACAAATACATCATTAAAAAAAAATTATATGTTATTTGAAAAGAAAAAGACATGTACACCAAACTAAAACCCAAAACAGACCATAAAATGTACAAAAAGGAACCAAAACATGTCATGTACACTACCACTCTAAGATGGGGTGCTCAACTAGACTCTATATAGGAGTTTCACTTTTGGTCAACTTTTACTATCAACTAGGCTTCAAACCTGCATGCAGGAAATACCCATATGCAAAGCAGCTAAAAGATTAGTTGTACATATAGGCATAAAAATTGATATATGCATTTATTCAAGTCATGATATAGTATACATGTTCATGTCATTCTATCATATTCATAGTCATTTACACTAATGCATGACAATACGCGTGCTATATTCTATCATATCTACTATCACGAGAGATGTCATATCATTATACACTCATTTGTATTTAGATTCATAACCATGTAAAGGTATCAACACCAACATGTCAATTTCCTTTGACATATAATCCATTAACCATATACCATATAATCACTTTCCATTTAACATTATTCACTTTATCACATTTCATCAATATTATCGCCCAAAACTCTAAACTTGGACTACTCATATGCGAGTTATGAAATAGGAGCACTCTTCAAATTTTAGCCACCCTGTCCACTAATTGTAAGTATGCTTGTTTGAGCTTCTGAAATCAAGAGTGCTCTTTAACCTTTAGCCACCTTGATTGAGTATATGACAATTGCATGCAAATATTAGGATCAATGATGCTCTCTGAGCTTTAACTATCTTATCCTTGTATCATATAAATCATTTATCATATAATCTTATGGTACCGTAAATGTAACACCCCTTTACCCCACCATAGTTCAGCAAGATAAGTGAGTATTACCCGACTAACTATTTTATAAGATTAGCTACAAGAAGTATAAATATATTTTTTTTTGCAAAAATATTACAAACATTAAAATAAATTTATTACCACCATTGATATTCAAAATTTTATTTATTTATAAAATATACTAATTTACATTCAAACTATGTCTATTACATTAAAGGTACACATCTCTAATACACACTAGATGAAATACAATTATAATTTAATTTACAAAGTTTTTGATAAAATATACCAAAAATATGCCTAAAGCTTTTAGCTGATTTTCATTCAGATACCTTTTTTCTTCTGACAACTACACTATCTACGGCTACCCTTTAAAACTTGCGCGAGAGGAAACCACTTATGCTAAGCTATTAGCTTAATGGTGCTTCAAGGATAAAATATTATATACATATATTTTCTTACATGTCAATTAATAATTTTATAAATAAGGAATAAAATAAAAGAATTATATGAAAACAAATAAATGTGATCAAATATTTAATATTTAACAATTTTAATTTTACACAAAAATTATCAAAATGACATACTTTTATATTATTGTTATTTTTCATTTTTCTTGTGCCTATAACATATATAACCAAATTAACTAATAGAAATAACGGGGTTGTCATTATCGGCTTTCATAATATTGCACCAAGCGCTTTCATAATAATATTATTACCGGCTTTTGTAATATTACCATTACAAACTTAATAATTTTGTACCGAGCGCATTTACAAATTTGTCATTACCAACTTTTATATTTGACACCGAGTTTCTTAACTCCCCTGATTGACATGTCAAACTATTATCTATTCTAGTTCTAGATTGTGTCTTAGGGCTTAACTATTTTTATATTTATTCACAATATTTTCAAAAGTAATAATTGTATCAAATTTTTACCTATATATTTATTTATTTTTATTATTTGTTTCCATTGTTATTGCATTAGAATCTCACATATAAATAATTTATTAAACATTTATAATTATAATTAAAGTCAAAATTCACATTAATTACTATATATACTCATCATACCACATGTAAAAATCCAATATTTCAAGTTTTTGTCTATGAAAGATTTTGGCCCTAACTTTGGGCCTCATTTTTAGCCCATTTATAATTCGAATTTGAGTTTATAGTATGATAATATTTTATATCTTATTGTCTCAGTTTTTTATCAAAAGTTATGACATTTTTACTAAAGGGCATTCCATTATTTTTACTCAGTATTTTCTGAGTACCTATAGGTCCAGAATTTTGTGTCCAATTGTTAGCCCATTTGCAATTAGATTTTGAACTTAGGTTCTGAATGAAATTTTAGCATTATGAGTTCACTTTCATTTCTAACTGATTTTATCTCAATATCATTACCAGAGCATTAGTTATGATCAAAATAGTCAAGACTATTCCAAAATTTCTACAGTAGAGTCATCAATTAGTGCAACCATATATACTAGTTACATCCATCATATGCATTCATTTTCATGCCAAAGTTTCCATATCACAATTACATTCACATATCTTAATAATTTCACACTATTTGGTCTCATTACCATATAAAACATCAAAAGCAACAACTAATCACATTCCATATCAAACCACATTCATATCAACCTTAATACATAATTACACACATTGAACATGTAAGATTTTTATTAATGAAGCATATACCTAAGCAGTCTTGGAGCTTCTCTTTTTCCTTATTTTCCTCCCCTTACTAATTTGCTTTCTCATTGCCTTTGTCACCATTGAACCTTGAGGGATATTTTTGTCATTTTGATGCTAACAAAATAAAATAGCAATAATGTATTTAACATACTTGTTTTCTAAGTTTATTGAACAGGGTATGAAACATGATAGCAAGAATAGAGAATGGAAGACTAATCTTAAAAAGATAAAAATGAAGAAATAGCATGTTCATGTCTGTGACCTTATATGTCACGCTCGTGATGAAGCTTAGCGCCAACTATCCAACATTTAAAGTTCACGGCCATGAAGAATGATAGCAACCGTGAATGATCATATCAGTCACACCCATGAATATAAGTCATGCCCGTGATAAGACATGACAAATTCCTCCAAAGAGCTTCACGACCAGAGTCACCACTTGGACCACGGCTAGGAAGGATGTTCACACCTGTGAAGATATAATGTCATGCCCGTAATCAAACACTTCAAATCCTTCTAGAATGCTTCACGGCCAAAGTCACCACTCAAGTCACAGCTTGAAAGAACAATCACAACCATGACAATCATACTCACGACCGTGAAAGAGGAAAGAGAAACATGTCAAGCACGAAAATAAGAGTTGGTGCAATGGTCATTTCTGCATTAAATGCAATCAAACAACTATAATTCACCATGGAAGTATAAATGCAAGTCATTTATGAACCCAGAACAAGAGAATAGCTAATACTTCGAATCAAAATCTTGTTGTAAGCCATTTGTGCATTTGATATTTTCAAAACAAACCTTTATTCTCTGTGAAAATATTTTTGCTCATCATTCTCTGAGTATTATAGATTTGTAAGTGTTTCTCTCTGTAATCATCTACTCAAGTGAGTTTGGGTATTTTGGGCTTAAGAGTAGAACACTTGTAAGGGTTATTTGTGTAAGCCTTTAAAACACAAGGAATTGGTTTATTGTGTGAGCCATTAGAACACAAGGGATTTTTGGGTTTGTGTGATCCATTGTTGGAAACACCATAGTTGGGAGTGAGCTTGTAAAACTCCATTGTAACACTTAGATTGTTAGTGAAACTCCCAATTGAGATTAGGGAGAGGAGTATGGTTCGTTAACACCGGAACCTCTATAAAAATTCTTGTGTCGTATCTTCCTATCCCTACTCAACTTAACTTTTCTTTCCGCACTTAAAAGTTAAATTTTTAATATACAATTCAACCACCCTTCTTGGTTCAATATCTGGGCAACAGTTGGTATCAGAGCTTAGTCTAGCATCGAAGCCTAAACAACGCTAGTAAAGATCAAGATATTCCAATGAAGGATTCCAAAGTCTTAAGGATTACTTTTATATAGCAAATTATGCTCATTGGAAGTTTCAGATGGAGACATATCTGGATTGTGAAGGAATTGAAGTCTGGGATAGTGTTTGAAAAGAATGGGCACCACTAACTAGAAAAGGAGTTGATGGTGAAGAAGAAATCCTGTCATGAGATGATTGGACAAAGCCTCAAAAGATAGCAAACTTCAAAAACAAGAAGGCAATGACAATTCTCTCAAGCTCATTATCCATTGAAAAATGTGGCAGAATACAACACTACCCAACAGCTTACAGCATGTGGAAAACATTGGAAAACTATCATGAAGGAACAAAGCAAGTTAAATCCAACAAGATTCAACTTCATACTTCAGAGTATGAGCTCTTCAAGATGAAATCCAATGAGTCAATTACTGACATGACCAACCGTTTTCTAGCCATCATAAATGGCATGGGAAAACTTGGGAAACACATGAGCTTGGAAGATGTTAATAACAAAATCCTAAGCAGTCTTCCTCTCAAAGATTATGGTGCAAGAGTTGGCGGTATAGAAGAGGTAAATGAAGACATGAGCATCATGAATACTGATGTGTATATTGGCAAACTTCTCACACATGAAATGACAGTGAAAAGAGATATAGAGCTTGAAACAGAGCCAGAAAAAAGAATGCCTTTAACACTAAAAGCCTCTACTTCAAAATCTCAAGAGGAAGTTGAAGATGATGAAGAAAAGAGTGATGATGCAAATGAGGACATTGTTATGCTCTTTCGGAGCCTAAATCACTGGATATTACAGTAAACCCCCTTAATGACATATCATCTATCCGATAACTAGTCATAAATTAGAGAAATTGGCATTTAAGAATCTTATAACTTATTTCTTTTTATTTTTCTTATCATGTGCATGTTCATAAGCATTTGACATAGGCATATATACCTATTTTTTATAATATTACAACCATGTACATAAGATCATATACATTATACACATGTGAGATTTCATATGCTCTTATAGCTCATTGCATGTGATTAAACAAATTCATTATATAGCATCTTTATAAAAAAAAACTGCACATTAAAAACACTCTGGGTTTCATGAGCATGAATAACCATTCATCAAGAATTCAACCGTGATTGTGCATGTGAGTTCATGGGTATGAACCAAGTTATGGATACAATCATGAACCAAAACCTTAAATGATTATGCTAAAGGGTGTGACTCCTATGTCTCAAGCATGAAATATGCCTAGGTTAAGGATTCATGACCATGAACCATGTGTCATACACATGAATTTTGGATTTTTAAAAATAGAACCCTAGCCAAAAATAAAGTATACTGAAAAATTAAGCAAGAACTTTTGAGATTAACCAATGTTAATCATTCCTATCAACATTCAATAATATTATCATGCCATAACATAATGGAGAGCATTTGAACAACAAATCATACCCAAAAGTCTCTTTGATTATCATTAATTTCATAACTCATTTTCATGGAATTTTAACATTTATTTCTCACAAGAACCATGCATTTTCGTAACCACAAACATATTCATTTTGTTAACCACATTTTCATATCATCTAATAGCATAAAACATGCCAAACATGCAAGAATTGGAATTTAAATATATATATGTACATACGTCTAAAATAAAGCCTAAAATTCAAGCTCTTCAAGCTTGCCTATCAACTTGTTGGTCCTCACCTCTTCTACCAATACCTAGAACATAAAAATGTTCTCATAAAGTCCTTATAAATAGAAAACGAACACAATCTACTCTTAAAAATTAAACGCCATCTCATCATTTCAAGAACACCATCCTTACCTTTGATTCAATCATAAACCAAGTTTAGATTTATGGAAGCCTTATGAAAAAAGAGAAGAGAGGAAGGAGAAGATGGAGAAGAGAAGTCTAACATGCAAGAAAGGGTATTAGGGCTTGGGGATCAGTTATGTGACAGATGCAACACATGGAAGAGAGAGAAAACTTGACTCTATTTCTACTTATGACTGACATAAATTCAAAGGTGTGAATTATCTCTTCATAGGTGTGGATAACCTTATTCACAACCAAAACCTACACCATGACATTCACTGCCATGACAACCTCTTCACAGGTGTGAATCCTTCTAAAACTTTGCCATTTTTATAATACAATACATTTATGGGTGTGAATAGTCATTCACAGGCATAAAAGCACCTGTAACACTCACTAATATAGCCAAGAAATCCCCAACTGTACTAGCAAATGCTGCAAACTATTTTGCAGAAAACTGGTTAAATTAAAACTTTTTCCAGATTAAGATATTATTATAATAATTTAAATTCGTTCAAAAAAACATGTTTAAACAAAGCAATTACATAATATAAATAAAAACCATATTGGGCTTATGATAACCCTGTGTTGCAAAGTGCATCAAAAATCAATTACATGTTTTTAAATTAAAAGACATGTATAAACATCCCTCTAGGCCATGACATATACGAAAAGAATAATAAAATATACCATGTATGAAAACCAACCCAAGAATGAGTTTGGTTTGACTGAACTCTGTATAGGCACCACTTCTCGACCAGTTAACTTCAGTCTATCGACTCCAAAACTGCATGTAGAAAATTCACATGCTAAGCAACCCTATACTTAGTGGTACATATGTGCATAGAAATTCTACGATACATATATCATGTCATGTTATACCTTCACTATGCCATGCTCATATCATAACTTGGGATCATGCCTAGAAATATACATTTTAGATGTTACATACCTTGATGCCATATTAACATGCTTATTTGTACCATGGACACAACATACATAAACATGTATCCATAATCATTTCCAGAAGCCATAATTAGAACCCATATATAACAAATCATAAGTTTCCCTTTTAATATTCATCCAAAACTTACCATTTCATTATTATTTACCTACCCAAGACTCTAAGCCTAACTATTCAGATACAAATTGTGAAACAGGGTCGCTCACAATATGAGCTTATGCCACCCTATTTACTAATTGTATCTCCTCATCTGAGCCCCTCAAGTCAAGAATGCTCACAACCTAAGCTTAAGCTACATTGACTGAGTAAAAATAATAATTGCTAGCATAACCAGGATCAAAGGCGCTCACAACCTAAACTTAATCCACCTTGTCCTAATTTCAATATCAAAATATCCTACGGTACTGTAACCCACTCAATGGTATACCATTTATCTTATGTCAAGTCATAAATTAAAGAATTAGGAATTTACATTACATCCTTTTTCTTTTAATTCATTTCATAAGCATACTATCCAACATTTAACATAGGCATATGGTCTCATACATGTGTGTATATTCATGCATAACAATAATGTATATCATATGAGTAAACAAATCATCAAAAATCACAAACTGCATAATAATAGTTAACTGTTCTTCATAGGCGTGAATACCTATTCACGGTTGTGAATAGGCTTTTCACTGTTACCTTATCCATGAATCCAATGCATGAAAGATACTTGTAACACCCCCTCACCCAAACCGCACGTGCCCGGATGCGGGGGCGCTACTGCATGTCTTCTTTACTTCTTTAAATCGCAATATATATTTTTTCCTATTTAATAAATAATGTACATTTTATTTACATAACATAGTATTTATAAATACCAATTTACTATTTAACAAACTTTTGAAAACTAATTTACAACTTATAAGTATATATAATGCGGAAAAACAAATTACAATAGTTCAAAAGTTTGTGACCCACTATTTCGAGATCGGCTGCTTTAATTTGAATAGGATCACCGCTTGCTTTATCTACCGCCTTCAGCTACCTTTCTATTTTTTTTCCTGCGCATAAGGAAACTCCCACACTAAGCTCTAAGCTTAGTGGTGCATATAAATAAGGCAATATATTATATCATATAACCAGCATTAACATGTATCATTTTATGCATTAAAATGTTTGCGTGCTATGTCTATCAACATGTTCCTATTTCATACAAGTATAAATATCATGCTCACATATACAATGTTATTTTCATTTATCTTTAATGGTAGGTTACTCTGTTAATCTCTTTATTATTATATCCCAATCTCATATCATCATCATTTTTTTTTCTTTTTTTTTCTTATTTTTTGACATATCTTCATTATCTTGCCCACATCACTATAAATTTGGACTGACTGGATACGGGTTATGGATCAGGAGCGCTCCCAGAGCTATAGCCACCCTGTCCACTATCTGGCTCAACAGAGCTTCTCAAATCAATGACGCTCTCTGAGCTTAAGCCACATTGATTGAGTATAATTTCATCATAGATGAATAACCGGACCAAGGACGCTCTCCGATCTTAAGCCACCTTGTCCTCAATTTATATGTGCTCATCAGAGCTTCTCAAGTCAATGGCGCTCTCCGAGCTTAAGCCACATTGACCGAGCATCTCAGATCAATTGCGCTCTTCGAGCTTAAGCCACATTGATCGAGGAATATCTCATATAGTACGGTATCGTTCGCCCCCTTAATGACATGTCATCTATCCTGATTCTAGTCTGCATGTAAAGTAATGGGCATCTTCGTATTTTCACATCAATCATATATATTTATTTAATTTTTACTTTACATCCATTTCATCATCCTCATATTATACATCACATCATCATCATTCTCAATTTTGACACATCAATATTCTCATGTATCAACATCTCAATTTTCTTGTTTTGCAACATATCATCATGCTCATACATACTAGATAGCATCCTTTCATTTGTTTAACTAGTTACATCAATAGATAATCATATTCATAATTTATTTGAAAACAGAGCATTCACATCCGTGACTACCAATTCATGCCTGTAAAATAGTACACGCCCGTAATCCCAAGCCGTGAATGCCACTGGAATGAGTCGTGCCAAAAGCATTCACGGTCGTGAATACTCATTCGTGCCCGTGAATGAGATCACGCCCGTGAATCCCAACCATCAACACTTCTAGAATGAATAGTACCATTTCCACACCAAAGTCACAACCGTGATACAAATCAGTCACAACCGTGAAACATCAAGTTCACGCCCATGACTTTCGGTAGGAAATCTGCATATTCACATTTCATTCATTCTAATTACACCAAATCATATCAAAACATAACTCATGCATTTTTGGAGTCCTTTATTCAACATCTCATGACTAATACTTATAAATACCTTAATCATAATTAAATTCTCTAACATGCATCATTTAATTCAACAAATCACAAGAAAACTCATTCTTTATCTTCTAACATATGGTTTCATGCCATAGTCATCTTTAATGCATTTCAATCATCAATTATCATACTAACATGCATTATTTCAAACTAAGATAGGCTATTGCCTTAAATTATGCACAAACCTTAATCTTTCTCCTTCACTCTTCTAGGTAGCTTTCTCTTTTCCTTTGCTCTTTAGTGTTTGTTCCTTGTCACTTGGAGCTCCTACAACATCATATATCACTATTATCATCTTATTTTCTCAAGACCCTAAACTCTCTTATTCTCTCTAAAAACTCTAATTTCTCTTTCTTTCCATATGAGTCTTGGATGAGCTCAAAATTCAAACTTCTTTAAGAAAAGATGAAGAAGAAGAAGAATCACTTCTTACCTTACTCTTTTCTTCACTGAATCATAACTTTGGAGATTTTCTATCTCCACCAAACTTGATTTTTCTTCCTCTTTCTTGTTCTTTCCAGCTTCCTTAGGAGTTATGGACCATGAAGATCACTTATTCTTGCTTTTTCCCCTCTTTTCTCTTCCTTTCTCTCTCTAAATTTTTGGTTTGGCTATGGAGGGAATGGACTGGCGTGACTGGTAGAAAAGAGAGAGAAGAAAGTAAAAAATGAAGAGGAGAAGAAGAAGAAAAGAAAGAATTAAATAGGGTACCCAAAAGTCTTCATGTGGGACCCACCATCTTGACCATCTTCTTCCCATTTTACTTAATCAACACTAATCTTACACCTCTTCATAGAGTAGTCGGACAACCTATTAAAATGTCCCCAAAATTAATATGTTGATTGGTAATTAATCTTATAAATCCTCAAATTTTTGGTAAATTGTAATTTGACCCCAAAACTTATCAAAATTTGCAATTTAATCTTTTACCGTAAATCAACTTCTTTAAACTTTATAATCACTTAATTAGGCATATATCATTTAATTTAGTCATTACTTGATTAATTCCAATCAAAAATCCAAATTTAAACTTCGTTCGGTCATACGCGTCAATTTTACGACACGTGCGACTCGGTGTCTAAATTAGCGGATATTACAATACTACATACAAAGCATGTGTTGTTCGCGATCATGACATATCCTTCACAAGTGTAAACTATGTTTCACGACTTTTTTGACCATGAAGCAAAACTATAAAAATTTGGGTTTAAACATGAAACTGAGATCTCGAAGATTATAATCGTGACTAAATATTCATGGGCATGAACTCCTTCATTTCACGACATCCCTTGTAACACACTTATAACACTTATTTTATACGTATGTTACGTGGGTAAATACTATTATAACCGATGTATGCCAAAAAAAAATTTCTTAATTTTAATGACCATAATATTATCAATATTTAATTAATCTTTTTTACTTTTTCAAAAATTTCGGCAGCATAATGGCTACAAACTAACTAACTCACCTGCAAAGCAAACAATCCACAGCCCATTTTTGGGCACAACAATTCACATATAATACAAAATATTTTATATTCATCCACAAATTATCTTTTCATTCTTCACACACATAATAATTTTCAAATACCATTTTATTATAATATGTACAAGGTTCATTCTTACAACTTCATATCTATGCATATATACATAAATGTCATTATTAGTAATATTTTATTACTATTTTGTTCTTTCGTCTGCTCCCAAAATTTGCATACTTGCTCCTGCCGTTTTCTGCTACTACCTGCACGCAGTCAAATAACTACGTGGTGAGCATTAATATGCTTAGTGGTAATTACTAATCTAACAATTTTCACTAATTATATTTTCATGCAATTATATTTTTAATATACTATTCAATTTTTCTCATTAATATATAATTCATTTCATTAATTTTAAGTATTCTTAATTCACTATTTAATACCTTAATTAATTTTATCAATTTTTTTCTCAATAATTTTTTTAATCCTTCTTTTCTTTCTTCTTTTCAATTAATTTTTTTGTTACAAATTTCACTTAAATTCCAAAATTTCCATTTATTTACAATTATGCCATTGACTATATATTATTTACACTTTTGCCACTAATATTATTATTTTTCATTTATTTATTTATTTTTATTTATTTATTTGATTATTTATCTTTACTACACAATTTAATATATATCTTCCACTTATTTTTCATTTTTGAACTTTATTTTTTTTTGTCACATTTATCATTATTATGATTATACCAATTTTTTTATCATATATTTTTTTCATTTTTCTTGTATTTCTCACTTTCATTATTTTTCTTATATTTTTCACTTATTTCATGTTTATCCTATTTTTCATTTTAATCACTTTTTTCATATTTTATTCATAATTGTCACTTTAATTATTTCATTCACAATTGCCCCTAGTTTTAATCCGATAGAAAATCTTCGGACCGGATACATGAGACGTGGATCCCAAGAGTCCACCACACTGAAGAGTAATCTCGAAAGATCAGCCAAGCACTATACTGTATACACTGAATCACTGAGTTACAATCATTGAAGTAGACTATTATTGGCCTACATAAGCGAGTCGACATGACCCGCACCGCGGTAATAGTGTCCCTATGGCTAGCCAATTATATTCTGAGCTAGATTTAACCATCAGAAAAATAACTAAGGGCATTATTTTATTTCTTCAATTCAATTTCTATTAAACCATAAATTTCATCATTTTTACATTATTAATCACTTAATAATTTATTCTTTCATAACAAACTTATCATTACCAAAAAATTTTCACATTTTTCATTCTAATATATCAATTAAGTTATAAACTCACTAAATATATTTTATTCATTATTTTTCATTCCATACATAATATCATAAATAAATAGAAAAATATTCAATATTTAATTAAAAAAAATTTCAATCAATTTCTACACACTTTAAATCATATCTTCTTACATTTCATGGCTAAATTTTCATTTAATTAGCAAAGAAAATATTAATTTCTCTTTTTTTTCCTATATTTAATTTTCATCATTAAAATTTTTCTTTCAATTTCTAATTATTTATTTCACTAATTAATGCATTCATTATTCTATATATATCATAATATTACACTAAAATGTCTTTATTCCTTAACATTCATTTTTCACATAATAAAGTCAAATTTTACAATTTCTACTAATTAATATTTTTAATTGAAATTAATCATCCTAATTCACTTTTCATAATCCATTAATCATGTTTTAAGCATTAATTAACAATTACATACAAAACACACAATTTTCTAAATTTCCATAACCCTAAATTATACTTAATTAATGGAAATAATTAGATTAAGGAATCACTAACCTTAATTGCTAGTTTAGGTCTTCCTAAATTTCCTTTTCCTTTGCCTTTTCCTTGGAAGAACCTTCACCTTCTCTTGAACCTACCATGGACAAAAAATTTTCTTCATTAATCCACCATTAATTTCCTTCCTAAGCTCAAATAAACTTCATATTTATTATCTACATATCTTAAACTACCTATTTGAACCATTAAATTAATTTAAAACCATAAATTTTGCTTACCTCAAATTAATATCCTAAACTTTCTCCTTTGATTTTCTTCCACTTTAGCCTCCCAAATGAAGATTAAAAACTTCTATTAGCTATTAGAGATGTTGAAATTAATTTTAGATGGTTGATTTTGGTGTGAGAATTGAAGAAAAATGAAGAAATTTTGAAGAAAAGCAAGGAAGGCATGGAACGGGTAAGAAAAGGGAAGAGGAAGGAGATGAAGCAAAATTATCTAGAGAAATCTGCTAATTTTGGTCCCTTTTATAGTGGTCTTAAATGGATGGGCTTGGGTCAAACAAAGCTCAACAAGGCATTTTCCGAAATTGATCAGTATTACATTTCAAAAAAACATTACAATTTCGGAAAATATTTTATTTTATCATCGGACAATAGCTCCCAGATATACTGATCAATTTCGGAAACTACAGTTTACGACTAACTCTGTATTTGGGGCATTACATTCCTACCGTGAAACAAGGCATGAAGAGCTATTGTCCTATTTGGACATACCATTCACAGACATGACTCCTTATCACGGGTATGAAACATGCATTTCCAGTAACATAAACTTGATAAAAAAAAAAATAGAGTATTCATACAAAAACTTCCAAATTTTTAAGAATTGATCGGTTTCAATCACTTCTATCAATATATCAGTTCATATAACATACCAACAACATTTAACCCATTTACATTACAAATCATGCCATAAATACCAGCTTTAACACATTTCTATCATAACACACATTTTAACTCATTTCAACCTATAAATCACATAACCAATAAGCCATTTCACATATTTCATGCCTTATCATCTCCATCATGCATTTACAACACATTTTCATATGACAAAATGCAATGAAAACAAATTTAAATTCCAATATGTACTAACCTTTACAAAATGGAGCCTTATCTATCTCTTCAAGCTTTTCAAGCTTGTCTCCCCATTCGTGATGCATTTCCTTACTCACTAGCATATCCTAATATCACAAAAATGTTCTTATCATAACCATATAATAGAAAACTAGCTCAAATCAAGCTAAAACTAAGATCTAACTCAAACTTATAAGAACTCTTTTCAGACTCCATTACTTTCAAGCTTTTCAAGCTTTCAACAATGGAGTTTGGATCAAAAATGAGGTAAGGGAGATGCAGCAGAAGTCTATAGGGGTGTTAGAGGATGATTATGGACAGTGGGGAGCTGTTAAAGCAAGATATGGAGCAAAGGAGAGAGAAAATGCAGTTGTTCACATAGCCAATCAACTTACGTTCATAGGCATAAATCACCATTCATGATCGTGACTCAATAATTCATAGGTGTGAATGTTCTCTCTACTCCAAAATGAACCTACCACATTCAAAACTCTATCATTTCGCACTCTTCATAACTTTCATGGGTGTGACACTATAGTCATGGGCATAAAAGCACTCACAACATAAAAACTGAACCATTTTAAAACACCCAAAATCCAACTTCTCTTTTACAAACCAGCATAACTTCTAGACCCTAAAAAATGGGTATTACAACACCTTTATCACTATTTTCAACCCTTTTAAACCTTAATATACCCTTCACTCTCTTATATTAACATTATATCTTATAGGCCCTAACTAGCGGACGTTACATCTCCCTATACCAACTTACACAAAATCTTTTCTTTCCTTATTCAAATTATTTTCAATCCTTTGATTTGAGGCAATACTTTTACCATAATTTTGTTCTCTAGATTTTGAATATAACAATTAGCCAATTTGGATTATGATGGATTGATGTCGGTGCGCAACCATGTGCCCCATACTTTGGCTTTCTTAGCTTCTGGTTGTTAAACAAGACTTCATAATCAACATCTACATGACTTATAACTCCACAAACAAAGTAAAACAATAATATTTTCTCATATATGAATTTAACATAATTGTGCTTGATTATTATTGTTATAGACTTGCTGGAAGTATCATATGTTATGAATTTTCCTATAAAATTTCCAATTTGAATAGTTAGTTGTTTTGTCATATAGTTGTTCTGTCATATAACCCATGATAGGAGTTCATGTATTTGAACCTAGAACTCCATATATATGAATTCTAGTCCTAAAGGATCCTCTCCTTTAGCAATCCTTCTTAGAATCAATAAATAATTTTTGACTGTTCAAGGAGAACCTGCCAAAACCTTATTTAAATCTCTCTCACGAAAAAATTAAATTTATAAACTTTTTCACCCTTTTCTTCAATGAGTAAATTGTGTCCCGACTACCACAGATTAGATAGTGTCTTTAAAAGCACCAAAATTGATTCTCCTATTTGTCAACAATATCCCTACTAAACAGATTTTATACACCAGTACTGGAAGGTGCGGCTGGATCACCTCCTTTTCAGGGAGAGGTAATGCTTGTTGGGTATTTTGGTTTGACACTGCTTCACACCTAAAAAGAAGGGAGCTACGTATGAGTTAAACTTGTCGACGGAAATCTTCTTTCTCGACGGTGAAGTAAGACCAAGCTCATGAGCTTATTATCCTAGGTCGGGTGGGGCCTGTAGCTCAGAGGATTAGAGCACGTGGCTACGAACCACGGTGGTCTACTTTTGGCCATACATACATTTTCACAAAAAAATTGTCCCAGTCTAATGAAGAAAGATTCACAATAATTATCATGATAATTATGATGGAGAAAATACCAATTCAAAGTTAAATATTTAAAATATTAATTATTAAATATTAATAATAAATATAAATAATTAATTAAATATTTAAATATTAATATTAAATATTTTAATATTAAATATTAATAATATAATAATTAAATATTAATAATATAATAAATTTAGAACCTTTTGAATCATCCATATTACTTGATTCAAAAAGTTCTCACAAATGCCAAAAAATTTTGGTATGACAAGTAGCATCCAATTCGTTTCCTTTGAGGTTTAGATATGCAAACTCCATCAATATCACCAAACACCAAAACCTAATGAGGTATTAAACCCTAGAAACGAAGACTTGCACACGACAATAGAAAAACTTGCATTTAGTAAGAAAAATTTGTGACCAACTAAAAGGAAAAGATTTTAATTTAATTGAAAAAATTAAATAAGAAAATTTGTAGAAAGAAATGTATTTAATAAAATAGAAATAAGAAAAAAAATTAAAAAGACAAAGAAATGAATTTACTCCAAAAAAAATTAAAGACAGAGATTGGGAAAAAGGAAAGAGATTTAATTGAAATAAATTTAAAAAGAAAACTAAGAA
This sequence comes from Triadica sebifera, assembly GCA_023653625.1. Classification (NCBI taxonomy): domain Eukaryota; kingdom Viridiplantae; phylum Streptophyta; class Magnoliopsida; order Malpighiales; family Euphorbiaceae; genus Triadica; species Triadica sebifera. The sequence continues at coordinate 23,802,985 of CM042901.1, forward strand.
AAAAATAAAGAAGAAAGGTTTTTAGCCGAACAAAATTTAAGAATTTTTTTTTATAAAAAAAAGAGATGGATTTAATTGAAAATAAAATAAATAAGGAAATTGAAAAATAAAAGGAAAGAATTGTTACAAGGAAATTAAAAGAGAACATGGAAAAAAAAAGGGATTTAATTGAAAAAAAAAAAGGAAAATATTTAATTGAAAAGAAGGAGATTTGACAATTTCTAACCCAATCAAAAATATGATCCGAATCTACTCGAAAAAATTAGCCCCAAGCCAACCCGAATCCTAACAAAACACAAATTGGTCAACTCAAAATTCACCCAAAATTTTAAATCAGGATCAACCCAAGAATAATATGAAGAGCAAATTTTTAAAAATTAAATATGTGTATTTTTTACAAATTTTTATTATTTTAAATTCCTAAGTTGAATAGTAATTAGTCTAGAATTAATTTTAATATCTTAAAATTAATTTATTTGGTATTAATTATTCATTAAATATTATTAATTAATTATTACTATTTATTAAATACTAATTAATTTTAATTCAATTAACTAATTTTATTTATTATTTAATATTAAGTATTAACTACTAATTTAGTAATTTAATCTAAAATTAAATTTTATGAACTATTAACAATGTCAAAAGTATTGCTAAGAAAATCCTATTACTGTAGAATTAGTAAATTGAGATTCAATTAATTAAATTCAACACAAAATCAAATATTCAATTAATTTAATTAAATTCCAATTTAATTCAATTAATCTATTCAACATATGAATTGGATACAAATTTAATTAATTGAAATCTAATTAGCTTTAATTGATCCATTTCAATTTAATTAATTGAATATTTAAATTTCAATTTAAGTTTTATTTAATAAATTATATTTATAACTTATATTGATCCATCAAATCTCAATTTGATCCATTTAAATTTAATTAATCAATTGAACCCCAAATTAATCCAATTAAATTCAATTGATCAATTTTTATTTAATTAATTAAAATTTAATTTGATGAATTTAAGTTCAATTAATATGTTGAATTCCATTAAAATCAATTAAACTTCAATTTAAAATTAACCAATTTCTATTTAATCATTTGAACATTTAAACTGCAATTTATATATTTAATTACATAAAATAATAATATTTTAATCTATTCATCATTTTTATATTTGATAACGAGGGGAAAGGCTTGATCTATTACTTTTATTGCTAAAAAAAAATACTTTTGTTTTATTTATTTAACATTAAAATAATAATGTCAAATCATATTGTGAGCTTTTGAAATTTGGCTAAGATAACATTAATAAATTTTTTAAATTTGATTTTTTTTTGAAAAGTTTGAAATTTGATTTTATCATATATAAGTTCTTAAATAATAATAATTTTTTTCGATAATAAAAAGGGAATAAATATCGCGCCATATTTATTGTTAGATTGAAAAAGAAATTTGAATATGAATTTATCTGTCTGTATTTGTTTCTAAACAAGATTATGATCGGAATTTGAAGAATATTCATTGAAATCAAATTATTTTTACTATCCATTCCGATTTCAATTCTTTGGTTTCTTTTGTCCGTTTTCAAGATCATGGAATTTTAATTTTAATTTTTCTTTTTAATAAAAAGGAAGAAACACAAACAAACAGAAAGAACAACTAAACTGCAAGTCTGCCACAAGGGAAGATGAAGGGCTCTACGGATGATTTTTTATTTTTTATTTTTTCAGAAGAAGAAAAGAAAAGAAAAGAAAAGAAAAAGGCTCAATTATTGAAGGAGAAGATCGAGGGCTCTGTAGATTAAAATATATCAATTTTGTTTTTTTAAAATAAATAAAAATCTTTACAACATTGAGGGTTGGAAATGGAATGGCCTTATACACATAAATGCAAATAAATGATCTCTACCGCTTGCTTGAAAGAAAGAAAGAAGATTGAAATGGAAAAAATGGTGAATTTGAATTCCTCAGCCGAAATAATTGGGAGCAATGAAGATCTCATCGTTCAAATTCTCTTGCGCTTACATGTGAAACCTCTCCTTCGTTTCAAATCTGTATCCAAACACTGGCTCTCTCTTATTTCCTCTCCTCAATTCTCTTCTCTCCACACCCTCCGCACCCCTAATTCCACAGTTTCTGGCCTTATCTTGCGTATTTCTCCCTCGCTATTCACTTTTTTGTCTCTCTATCCCACTTCTTCTTCTTCTTCTTCTTCTTCACTTCCTCTTGATTCTTTTAACACTAAGAATATCAAAATTCTCCAGTCCTGCAATGGCCTTCTTCTCTGTTCCACTTTGCCTAAGATTGCCTCGCCAAGGAACTATTACATTTCTAATCCCACCACTAACCAATTCCTTACCCTTCCTTCTCTTGCCGCTGCATCTGTTACCATATATGGGTTCAATTTAGCTTTTGATCCTTTCAAAAGCCCACACTATAAGGTTATTTGCGTTCGTTCTAAAGCTGCCTCCATCTACCATTACCAAATTGAGATATATCAATCTGAGATTGGGGCATGGAGGGTTTCTGGGTCGCCTTTTGTTGCTCCTTTTGATATAGTTTTCGATAATGGGGTCTTTTGGAACGGTGCTCTTCATTGGATCAGTCCTACAGGTAATGCTTTGTATTTTGATGTTGATAGAGAGCACATTGGTCCTATGCCTGCTTTTCCCTTCTCAGATGGATGGGGAAAGAGAAGATTTAGGTACTTTGGTGAATCTCGTGACCATCTGCATCTCATTGAAATCTACGGACCTCGTTCATCTCAATTTAATGTCTTTGAGATGACAAAGGATTATTCAGATTGGTGCATTAGGTATCATGTGGACTTGGATCCTCTTTTAATTGCATTTCCTCAGATGGTTAGGAGCTATCTTGATGCACGTGATTCCCATTATTATGCTTTTGTTGTTCTTAATATTGTTGAAGAAGAGAATGAAGAAGAATCAACACTCTTGATCCACATTCCTGGTAAGATAATTTCTTATAATTTGAAGGGAAAAACATTCAAGAAAGTTTGTGACTTATCTCATGTAGGCAGTAGAACCAAAAATTCATTACAATTTGGATGTTTTGATGCTTACCAGTATATTGAAACTTTGGCTTGTGTATGATGATGGTTTGAGAAATCAACTCTTCTTTTTTCTAAATTATGTATAAATTTCATTTTTCTTATTTGTCTATTATGTATTTTGTTTGGAATTTGAATGAAAGGATGGGAGTTCTCACTTGTTGGTCTTTTCTGACTTGAAGACTGTTATATTCTCAAAAATATGTTTCATATGGTAGAGTTTAGAATCTTTTAATGTGTTTTTGTTGTTAAATTGTTTTAAGTACAGTTTCACGGATCTCCATTCAGAAAGCATGAATACAAACTATTACCCGATTGTTAGTCCTTTTTGTGTTTGGTCCATGCCATAGCTACTGCTTGTTAAATGTTAACCTGCTTCTTGGAAATCAATCATGCATGATCATTTTTGTAAACATCCATTTGAGTAAGAAAATGTTTGCTTTAAGCTACTAAAAAGCCATCAAAATACTTCTCTAATGGTGTGTAAATAACACCTGTTTATTAATGATTATAATCTAATGCTAAGATTATAAAGCCAAAAACTTCAAGAAGGAGTCGTTTTTTTCATATAATATTCTTGTTTATTTCATCTTAGCAAACTTAATTCTGATATTCTTTCATATGCAGTTTATTCATATGTATGGAGGAAGATATGAAAAATTTATTGTGCCATGCCTGTTAATTTCCATAATCGTAAAAGCAAACCATAAAAATTGTTAATTATGGAATAAAAAGTGTGGAAGCCATGCGTAGAGACTGAGCAGAAATCCGAATTGTCAGCCTGAGCTAATAAATTTATTTATGAAATAACTAAAACAGAAAAGCTTATCTTCATATTTAGTATGGGGTACTTAATGATAAGCTCAATCTTTTGTGGCCTAAAATTGTGTGATCGCATTTGCCCATTTATAAATTTTGCCAATAACCTATTTGGTTTTAGTTTTCTTAATTTGTGCTGTTTGATCCATTCTATTATAATTTTAATTTCAATTGTATCAAGTATTGTTGTACTTAGGCCTTTGTTTTGGTGGTTCAAATATATAAGGCATTTCCACTGTTTTATTTGTCAAAGTATTTCGTAGGTATTTTGTGGTTATATGCGGAGCATTTGTAATAATTTTTTTCTTATTGGTACAAGAAAACAGAGATATTGTATTTTCTAATGTAGTGTTTGGAAAATGACGTTCACAAATGTTGATTCATACTTTTATGTATAAAGCTGGAAAATGGTATAGTTTTAGCTTCAGGACTTGACTGGCTGAGTTTCAAGGCCGAAACCGAATGGGAAGAGTGGATCATAATTGGGATCTCCAACATTCATTGGCAGTTGATCAACTCTCTTAAACCATGTTCGAGCTAACTTGCCAGTGAATCCATAGTCACCAAAAAGAACGTCTGCAACACCTTGGCCTTCACTGCCAGGGAGCCAAGCAGCCACAAGAGCGTCCACTAACGGAACATATTCTTGGATCACAAGAGGTCTTCCAGAGATGATAACTACAACACATTTGACTTTCCTACAAACATTTTTAATTATGGCTGGTCCTGGATCAGGAAGAGTAAGGTTCTGGTTATCACCATCATACTCTGCATATGGAGGTTCCCCAACTACTACAATGGCATAAGAGAAGTCTCCGGATTGGACAATGTTAGCATCAGGGTTCTCACTGAAGACTACTTGGGTGCTCGGGTCGACAGTGCCTTGTATGGCTTTTAGGATGGTGGTTCCTTTTCATAAGATAAAAGATGTAAGATATTAGATATTGTAACATGGGGAGGAATTAAATTGTGATACCTTTTTTAGGATTTTAAAGAATGTACGTCTACCTGCAGTGAGATTGTTCCCACTGAGTCCTTGCCACTGAATTGTCCAGCCGCCGCACTGATAACCCAAGTTGTCGGCGTGGGTCCCTGCTACTAGAATCTTTGGAGCTTTCTTAGGGAGGGGTAATAAAGGCAGAGCTGCATTGTTGCCATTTTTCAGTAGGACAAGCGATTTCCTTGCAGCTTCTCTAGCAATCTCTCTATGTTTCTATAGATTACAAGTGATAGAACTGAGAATTAGAAATCATGGAATGAGAAAGAGTGATAATATCCATGATGGAAATTTACATCTCACCTTGGATCCAAGACTATTAGCGAAGCTGTAATCTGGCAGAGGGTTCTCAAAGAGACCCATGGAGAATTTGACTCTCAAAATTCTCTTGACGGCATCATGAATTCGGCTCATAGGAATCACATTGCTTTTCACCAGATTGGTCAACCCATCAATGAACTCGGTATAATTGTAAGGAACCATGACCTAGTAAATTGCATCCACATACCAAAATATAAGTACTTTTTGTTGTTCTGTTTTCTAGTTCATGTGTTTGACGTTATTTCAAATTTGAAAAGAGTAGTTGCTAAAAGTACTTGCATTTTGAAAATTTATTAGTGTTTAGCAACTACTCTTTTCAAATTTGAAAATTCATTAGGATTCGTTGGGAAAATAATATCAATTTTCTAGAAAATTACTCTCAGAAAACTGAAAAATATAATTTATTGTTTAGTTGTGCTATTTTCTAATTTGGAAAATTAGATACACATTTTCAAAATTTATTAAGTTATAAGCAGTAGAAGGAAAATTAAAAAAAAAATGTTTTTCTATTTTTATTTATAAAAGTAAGCATGTTTTCCAATTTGGAAAACACAAAGTTTTTTACAACTATTAATTAGCTTTATATTTGGAAAATATAAAATAAGAAAACTAATGAAAAAAATGAAAATTGGAAAAATAAAACAAAAAATATTTTCTCAAACTAAACAGACCCGTAAGTGACTCACCATGTCAATACCAGCTAGAATTGAAGCTTGAATAGAGTAAGTATAGTTTGAATGTGGTGGATTGGTAATCCTGTCGATTCCTTGCCAATCAGAGATGACAAAACCCTGGATGAAGAAGAATTTGTTAGTTATGAAAAATGAAAACCCATGAAAATAAAGCTATATGATGTGGGTGAAATACCTTGAACTTGAGTTTGTTCTTCAGAAATCCAGTGACGAGTTGATGATTAGCATGCATCTTAAGGCCATTAATACTGGAATAAGAAACCATGATAGTAGAGACACCCTTGAGGATGGAATTATAGTAAGCAGGCATGTGGACTCTGAATAAATTTTGCATGCTAGTAACAGTGTTGTTTTCATCAATACCCCTAACAGTGCCTCCATCACCAACAAAGTGCTTGGCACAGGCTGCCACCTTATCTCTATCAGAACATTGAAAAAAAAAACATAATGTAAAAATATTTCTAAAGTAAATTAGGTGAAGATTGAATGAATGGTTGGATTACAGACTTGCCGTTGACGTAAGGACGACCCAATGTCCAATTGGATGGAAGATGTCCTTGTAATCCTGGGATAATTTCAGTCATCATTTGCACTATTTTATGATCTTCGCTGTAGCTCTCATAGCATCTCCCCCATCTGGGATCTCTGCATACCTATAAATATGGGAATTGGATCCCCATTACATTACATTTTTATCCATCTATTTGGATTTTTTTTTTTAAAAAAAAGGTTTTTATTTGATTTTTTTTTAAGAACAAAACACTATTTTCTTAATTAGACTCAGTTTTTTTAAGAAAAAAATTGTAACTACCGCAATACATGGAGCGAAAGCATATGGAATGCCAGTAGCTCGAACTTCAAGCGCAGTTGCAGCGCCAATTCTCTTTAAAAGCTCAGGATCCCTACAGTATCGTAGTCACATTAAATATAAAAAATCTAATTTAAAGAACATTATAATTAAATTTTATTTTTCGTTATTTTTCATTTGAAGAAATTTTTTAAAAAGTAATATGTATATATATAGAGAGAGAGAGAGAGAGAGAGAAATGGACTTGCCTGGTGACTCCAAGGCCAATATTATGAGGGAAAATGGTAGCATTGTAAACATTATTGTGGCCATGAACAGCATCAATTCCATATATCATAGGAATACCAAGCCGAGTTGAAAGTGCTCCCTGCTGGAAATTTCTTATCATATCTACCCATTGCTGTGGGGTTGCCTGTGGAGCTGGCATACTCCCTCCTCCACTCAACATACCCCCTTCAATTATTTTATATTATAATTAGTAATACTGTACCTAATATCTTTCAAAATTTTAAAGCTATAGAATTTCCAAATATAAAGCAAAAAGAATCATTTTCAACTCTCAATTTGATTGAAAAAAAAAAAAAAATTCACCGTGTTAACAGTTTGATGGTCAAAAAGGCACCTCCATTGGAATGGTATTTTTAAGAGTTTTTGTGGGCATACACCAAAAATATTATTATTATTATTATTATTATTATTATTATTATTATGAATAATAAACAATCAAAAGCAATTAAAATTTACCAATGAAGTATTTCTTGATAATATCAGCAGTGCAGTTCTCCCTTTCAATTTGAGTCATTTGACCTATCTTCTCAGCAAGAGTCATTCTCTTCATTAAATCTTTAATCCTAACACCAAGTGGCTGTTTTGGATCTTTGTATTTCATGTACTCAGCTTCAGCTATTGCTATTGTTGACCACCCCACCAACATCATTAGCCCCATTATTGTCTTTGTCACAATTTCTGTCCTCCCCATCTCTTCTTTTCTTCTCTTTTAATTCTTCTTCCTTTTTTTTTTTGTTTTAATTATTTAAAATCCTTCCTGCACATGATAGAGAATTTTTTTTCGTTCACATAGAAATTAAAAATGCAAAAAATCAATACATTATTGCATTTCTTTAACGAAAATATCACAAAAAGAAGCAAACTTACCTCTGCAATTAGCAAACAGGTTTAAGAGGATGACACATAATAAGAAAGAAATGGATGAAGATAATTTTTTTTAAAAGCAATGAAAATAAAATGTAAATATGAAGGAATTTATATAAAGTTAAAAAAAATAAGAAGGTGGGAAAATGCTATTTTTTAAGAAGTATATTTTTGCACGTATTCATTTCTATTCTGTTCAACTAAAGGTTCCTCTCTTCCTCTAATTTTAGACATATCTCCATTTATGAACTAATCAAAAAATTTACATTTAAGTTCTAAAATTAAAAATTTATTCCATTAACTCTCTCAAATATTGATTTTAGACTTAATTTAACTCTTCAACTAAAAATTTATTCAATTAAATGTTATCGATTGGATATTAAGTATTTCATAAATTGAAATTAATTGATAATATATTTGATTGACTCCTTCAATTATCACTCGTCAAAATACTAAGTGTTCACATATAGGAATTAAAATAGTTTAAAAGTGATGATTAAGAGTGTTAATTCTGATCATTAATGTCAATCGAGTAAAATTGGAATAAATTTTCAATTGAGGAACTTAATTACAAAAATTTTTAAAATTTAAAGACTAAAATGTAGTTTCTCTTTTTTTTTTCTTATTTTATATTTTAAGATTTGTTATGTTTAATTTGATTCTTCTGTAATTAAGTTAATCACGCTTTGAAAAAAGATTTAATAAATCTAATAACGATAATGAGTTCGAACAGTTTTATGATTTTATCTTAAAAAAAAAAACATATTCAGCAGTTTTACTTTTGGTATTATATACGACTCAAACATACATTAGTTCTAAAATATTCGAATGGCTTTGCTAGAAAAAGGGAAGCCAACAATCAAATATCATCCAAAATTTTGTTTTTAGTTATTATTATTCATATCTGTTTTGCAATTGCAACAATTCAATCCCAATGTTTATCAATTAATGAATAGAGGGTAATTACACAGGTGGTTTTTGAGCTTTATCCTAATTACTTGAATATCTCTAAATTTTAATTTGTCACTTGAATTTTTTTTTTTATCTTTTTTTGTCTTGTAAAAAAAAATTTTCTCGTGCTTGTAATTGAATGTTTCAATTAATATGTTAGCATATCGCCAAGATTTAAAACACATATCTCTTGGAGCATTCTTATCTAGAGTTTGATCCCCATTGACACATCAACAAAATTTCAATACATTTTCAAATATATTTTATCGCTATAATTAATATGAATTTCAATTTGTATCTCGTTAATATTTTAATATATTCTATTCACTATTACAATTAAAATGTTATATTGTTTGGATTTTATTGTTAAAATTAATAAATTGTATAAATAATTAATTATGAAACTTAATAAAAATTAATGGAAACAATAAAATGAAATATCATATTGTTCACGCCTGTGACAATGTTTTCAATATCGTGAACCATCATAAGATGAAATTCTGGATTTAAGCTGATTCACGACTGTGACAGTTGTTGTAATGTCCTTGAATATTGTCAGATATAAAATCCTAACAGTTGTTCTTTATTTATCTCATGAATTAAATCCAAAAATAAATCCTAGAACTCTAATGTTCTTCCTATCAGTGACTAAGTCTTGTGTTCTCTTTTATTCTTATACCTTAAACACCAAACCAACACCAAAGATCAAAGTTTAAATAAGTTTTTGTGGGAAAGGAACATAAAGAAGAGGTGATCGTGAGGAGGCTGACCCATAAGAGGAAGAGTTGAGTCGAATCATTCTTCCTAGTTGTGTTTCCTTCGACCTTGGTAAGAAATCACATTTCTGCTTCTTCTTCATAAGCTTTTGTAGTCATTTTCTATGTAGAATCCGTTTTCGTAGAGACTCATTTCCATATGGGTTAAGATTTTGATTGAACATGAGTTTTTTTTTATATTTATAGAACCTTTTTTAATTTAAGGTCATAATATGCTTAAGAAAATATTTTATAAGATTAAAGTTATGTAAGAGGGTTAAGCTTAGAGTTTGAACTTTATAGCTTTTGAAGGCTAAGTTTTGATTTATAGAAGTTGATTGATACATGTTATATGTGATAAGAGTTAAAAGAAGAGCTGGTGAAATCCACTAAAAGGATAAGTAAGCTTGAAAGAAGTTTGGCTTTTGAAGCTCCATTAGATGTATGTACATATATGCATTTGAATTCTAATTTTGGCATATTTTATGTGTTAAATTCTTTGAATGCCTTAAATGCTAGTCAATCGTTGATATGAAAATAAGTGATGCAATGAATGCCATGAGAATATGAAAGATGAATGGAAATGCTTGAAAGGAACCTTGCTATAAATATGACATATGTGTTTTAAATGGAATGCCAAGTTATGATAATAGAAAGGTAAAAAGAAAAATATTGTTGTGGTTATAAAAGAGGTTGTTAAACCATAAATGCATAAATTGACATTAAATGAGTTGATAGGGTAATTTATATTGAGATATATTCTAAGAAGTTTAAATGATACTTTAACATGTTTTAATGCATGATGTGATGAGAATGTTGATAGAAAAATATTTTCATGGAACAATGTTTAGAGTCTTACATGTCATTTGTAATGAATATTTGTCTTTAATATTGTTAACGACTGTAAAATCCATATTCACTCCCGTAACTAGGTGTTCATGACCGTGAATTTTATCCTATGAACAAAATTATGCCTATGACTATTTTTTCATACTAGTGAAGAATGTGCACAAAACGGATATAAGCTTTCATGACCAAGTTCATGGTTTGGTTCATGGGCAATAGACTTCACAACCGGGAACACATATTTTATGTCCGTGAAATAATATATGATGTATGTTTAATGATTATACTGCCATAGTTATGCACATGTCTTAATAATGATATAATATTTCATACTTTATTATTATTATTATTATTATTATTATTATTATTATTATTATTATTATTATTATTATTATTATTATTTAATTCCTACTATTCTATTCTAGTAACCAAACAACCAAAAAAACTACAATTTATGAAAACCAAACAAATTGTTTTAAAAATCAAACCCTAATTGACGGGTTAATTATTTATCTCTTATTTTGCCTTTATTTTCCATTTTCTATCATTCTCCAATTTTTTTCTTATTCACTAAAATCTAATACTGCAAAAATGGTAAGTTCAGTATTTTTCTCTTCCTTTCTATTTCATTAATCATAATTATTCTCTATGTTAATGGTTTTCTCGTAGATTCTATTCATATGACTTATTTTACTTTACACTGACTATCATCAAAATTATTGTATTTCTCTACCATACTTGTAATTTTTTTTCTTTTCTTTTTTTATCAATTTTCTTTTATTAATTGATTTTACCTGTACATTGACTTTAGTTGAAGTTCTTGTAACTTTTGCCTTTATAATTTTTAGTTATAATATTTTTTTGGCTCTTTTTTCTTTTGTCCTTTACTCCATTTATTGTTATACCACAAGTTTTTATTTCTTCATTGGTTTTCTATTCATTTTGATTTCTTTCCTTCTTCTGTCCATAGTGCCACACACCGTGAAGGTTCATTCGGGATTCTCCGCACATGTATAATTTTTCACACATGTATAATATTCTAGAAGGCCATTGTACACCATTAGATTAAATAGATCTTGGTTGTCCATTAAAGTAGGGAGGAATTAATTATGACCCTCTATCTGGTAGGTGAGAATCAATCTTGGCCATCCATTTTAGTAGGTAGGAATTGATCTTGACCATCCATTTGGTAGGTGGGAATCAATCCTAGCCATCCATTTTGGTAGGTGGGAGTTAATCCCAACCATCCATCTGGTAGGTGGGAATTGATCTCGATCATCCATTGAGGAGGTGGATATCTATATATAGCTTATGTAATTCATTTGTATGCATTCAAGCAATGTTAAGCAATTCTTAAGCATTCTCCAAGTTCTCTCTTCCTTCAAAGTTATTTAGCTTATTTTTTCTCTTGCTAGTAATATCTAGCATTCGAATGAGAGGTTGATTAGCATTCTCACTAAGGAGAATGCTAGTGTTGCATGGTTGTTGGTAGCAAAAGACCACGCCAAGCCATATGAGGTAAATACTGATACTTTCGATTTTGCACTTGGTGGTGTCTTGATGCAAGAGGATCTTATTACTTATGAAAGCTGAAAGATGAATGATATTGAATGTCGCTATATAGTTCAAAAGAAAGAGATGACTGCTGTAGTACATTATTTGCAGACTTGGAGACATTACCTGTTGGGGTCCAAGTTTGTGGTGAAAATGGACAATGTTGCAACAAGTTACTTCCTCAATCAAAAAAAGCTTACGCTAAAGCAAGTTAAGTGACAAGCTTTCTTGGTAGAATTTGACTTCATGATGGAGTACAAATCGGGTAAAGCCAATCTGGTAGCTGGTGCACTTATTAGAAAGGTCGAACTAACTTCCATCACAAGTCCAAATTTTCCATTGGTGGATCGCATTAAGGTAGGATGGAGCAAGATTCGCAAGCCAAAAGATTGATTAATTTGGCAAGTCGTGGGAAGATACACCAATTTTGGCTCAAATACGGGATGCTCACCACCAAAGGATATCATGTGTATCTGCCAAGATGGCAAGGCTTGAGGAAGGAAATAATCAAAGAATGTCATGATTCTTAATGGGAGAGACATCTGGGAACAAGACACACATTGGCACTAGTAGAATATGCCTACTATTGGCCCCAAATGCGGGATGACATTGAGCTCTATATGAAAACATCTCTTGTGTGCCAACAAGACAAGGTGGATCAAAATTGACAAACGAGATTACTAGAGCCATTGCCCATTTCAGAGAAGCCTTGGGAAAGCATCTCTATGGACTTCATCATATGCCTACCAAAGTCTGAAGGTTGCAGCAACATCATGGTAAGGTTACAAGGGGTGTTTCAGGCAGTTAAAACTTTAGTTGGGTATGTTTCTGAGCAAAGACAACAAAAAGTGTCAGTTTCTTATTATAGAGCTCGGTTTCAAGACACTAGTGATTTCCTTAAGCTTCAACCCTTAAATTTTATTGGAGAAGATGTTTTTGTAGATCTTATGGATTTTCTTGATGTCATGGATATGTGTTATGATTTTTTGGGATGTAATAGCTCTAGGATGGTGACATTAGCAACAAATCAGCTTTAGGGAGTTGTTTTTAGCTAGTTTTTGAGTAAAAAAGTTGAAGGGACTAATGATCCAATTCTTTGGCATGAGTTTCGTTATTTTTTTTATAGAGGTTCATTCCTCCAAATATGAAAGAGGCAAAGGCTTGAGAGTTTTAGATGTTGAGACAGAGCAATATGACTGTTACAGAGTATGAGATGAAGTTTACTAGATTGGCTTGTTTTGGCAAACATTTGATTCCTAATGATAAGAAAAAGGCAAGAATATTTGAAAGAGGCTTTCGAGATATACTGATTGACTGCATAACTCCTTTATGACTTTCTACTTTTGAGGAGATAATTGATCGAGCTAAACAGATGGAGATGCATGATGATGAGCATAGGGCTCATGAACAACATAAGAAAACTAAATGTGAAACTCACAATGTCCAGCAAAATAAAGAGGGAAATGATAGCAAAGAGCAAGGTAATTCAGGTTCTTATCATCATGGGAGATCATGATATTAGTTGGCATCAGGTAATAAGGGACTACATCCTAGGTTTGGTCAGACATAGGGTTAGAGGACATAAGGAGTTATTGCTTATACTGGATATAGTGTTTCTGGACCTTATCTTACCACATGTTAGCATTGTGAAAATTTTCATGGTAATCATCCTTGCCATTTGATTACTGGAGCTTGCTTTGAATATGGATAGGTGGGGCATTATAGAAAAGACTACCCAATTGGAAATATAGTTCAGAAAGCCATTCATAACACACTTTTTGCTTTATCTAGTGTTACCCAGTCAGTTTCTCAATATGGTGAGAGAGGACAAGGTTTTGGAGGTCATAAATGGGGTGGTAGAGGTTTTAGTGCCAATGGTACTTTAGCTCAGAGTCAGACATCTGGAGGTAGAGGTCAAGCTAGAGTGTTTGCTCTCACTTAACAAGATGTTCAAGCATCAAATAATGTTGTGAAAGGTACACTTTATATATGCTCTTATGATGCAAAAGTCTTGTGTGATCCAGGTTCCACACACTCTTTTGTTTCTCCATATCTTGCTATGAAATTTGGTAGGCCATTTACTTAGTTAGATTATCCTTTATTTGTAGCAATACCTATGGGGGATTTTTTGCATACAAATTTAATTTTTAGAGGATGTCTTGTACATATTGGGAATAGGGAGATATTAGCTGACCTTGTATTGTTGGATATGTTAGACTTTAATGTGATTCTAGGCATGGATTGGTAGCCTCATATCATGCCTCTTTAGATTGTTATAACAAATCTGTGACTTTTAAGATTCCAAGAGAGGTGGAATTTAAATTTCAAGTTGATCGTAGTAAGGCTCCATATAACATCATTTCAGTAATAAGTGCAAGACGATTGTTACATAAGAAGTGAAAAGGGTATTTGGCTTATTGAGACACCCAATTTGAAGATGTTAGTTTAGAACAAGTTGTTGTTATTAAGAAATTCATGATATGTTCCCTGAGGATTTGCTAGGGTTGCCACCAAAAAGAGTGATTGATTTCTCCATTGACTTGGCTACGAGAACCCAACCTATACCTATTCCTCATAGAATGGCTCCTACAGAATTGAAGGGGCTAAAAGAACAACTACATGATTTGTTGGATAAAGGTTTCATCTGGCTTAGTGTTTCTCCTTGGGGTGCTCCTGCTTTGTTTATAAAGAAGAAAGATGGGTCATTTAGGTTGTGTATTAACTATAGACAATTGACCAAAGTCACAACACATAATAAGTATCCTCTTCCATATATTGATGGTTTGTTTGATCAACTTTAAGGTGCATGTTGTTTCTCTAAGATTGATCTTCAATCTAGATATCATCAATTGAGAGTAAAGAAGGAAGATATACCTAAGATTGCTTTTAGGACTAGGTATGGCTATTATGAGTTTCTAGTGATGCCCTTTGGTCTTACAAATGCCCCAACTACCTTTTATGGATTTAATGAATCGAATTTTTAAGTCATTTCTAGACCGCTTTGTGATAGTATTTATTGATGATATTTTGGTATACTCAGCAACATTTGAAGCTTGTTTTTCAGACATACGAGATCATCAATTGTATGCTAAATTTTCTAAATGTGAGTTATGATTGGATAATGTGACACTTTTAGGTAATGTAATATCAAAGGATGGAGTGTATGTTGATCAAAAAAAGATTGAAGCAGTGTTACATTGGCCAAGGCCAACTTATGTAATAGAGATTTTGAGTTTTTTAGGTTTATCAGGATATTATAGACATTTTGTGCAAAATTTTTCTCATATTGTTGCTCCTCTTACTAAGTTAACTCAAAAAATGCAAAGTTTCAATGATCAGAAGCTTGTGAAAATAACTTTCAAGAATTGAAAACTCTGTTTGACTTTAAGACTAATTTTGACACTTCCATCAGGATTAGAGGGTTACACAATATATTGTGATGCTTCTAGAGTTGGTTTGAGATGTGTCTTGATGCATAATTTTTGAGTAATTGCCTATGCTTTTTGTTAGTTAAAGAAGCATGAGCAAAACTACCTTACTCGTGATTTGGAAATGGCAGTGGTGATTTTTGCACTGAAAATTTGGAGACATTATTTATATGGTGAAACTTGTGAGATCTTCATTGATCATAAAAGTCTCAAGTATATCTTTGATCAACGTGATCTTAATCTTAGACAAGGAAGATGGGTAGATTTGCTTAAAGATTATGATGGCACCATACAATATCATCTAGGAAAAACAAATGTGGTGGCAGATGCTTTGAGCAAAAATCCTTCTGGCAGTTTAGCTCATTTGTCTCTTGTAAGGAGACCTATGATTAGGCATTTGCATGTGTTAATGGATCAAGGAATAAAATTTGAGGTTGTATCTGGAGCATTAGTAGCTCACTTTTGTGTTCGCCCTACTTTGCTAGAAAAGATTAAGGCAGCTGAACAAGAAGACACTTAGTTGAGAAAGATTGTTGATGGTGTTTGCGAGGGAAAACTGTAGGATTTTACGCTAACTGATGATAGGGTCCTTCGATATGGCACTAGATTGTGTGTTGCTGATGTTATTGAGTTAAAAAGGGAAATATTGGAAGAGGCACAATATTTTTCTTACACTATTCATCTAGATTCCACAAAGATGTATACAGATTTTAAGATAATTATATTGGTGGAGTGGGTTAAAAAATGTTGATGATTTTGTTGCTAAATGCATTACTTGTTGGCAAGTTAAGGCAGAACATCGGATGTCATATGGTTTGTTGCAACCTCTCCTTATTCCTAAGTGGAAATGGGAAATTGTGACTACAAATTTTGTTGTTGGTTTGACACGTACACAAAGGGGTTATGATTCAATTTGGATAATGGTTGATAGACTGACTAAATCTGCCCACTTTCTATCTGTGAAGACAATTTATGGTTCTTTTAGTCTTGTTCTGCTTTACATTGATGAAATAGTGAGACTTCATGGAATTTCAGTGTCTATCGTATCAAATCATGGTGCTCAATTTACCTCACAATTTTGGAAAAAATTCCAATAGGCTTTAGGAACTAGATTGAACTTTAGTACTACATTTCACCCACGGATAGATAGATAGTCAGAAAGGACTATTCAAACTTTAAAGGATATGCTACGTGCTTGCATTTTGGATTTTGGTAGTAGTTGGGATAATCGTTTGCTTTTAGTAAAGTTTGCTTATAACAATAGCTAAGAGGCTAGCATTAAGATGACACCCTATGAGGCTTTATATGGGTGTAAATATAGGTCGCCCATTTGTTGGGATGAGGTTGGAGAAAGATCACTTATTAGACCATAATTACTGCAATTGACATCAGAAAAAGTTTATCTTATCCTTGATAGGCTTTTGACAACTCAGAGCAGGCAGAAGAGTTATGCTGATCCTAAGTGGAAGGATATGAAATTTATGGTTGGCGATCATGTGTTTATGAAAGTGTCGCCTATGAAGGGAATCATGAGATTTGGTAAAAAAGGAAAAAAAAAGTCCTCGCTATATTGAACCTTTTGAGATTCTTGAAAACATTGGTGCAATATTATATCGATTGGCTTTTCCACCAGACTTCTCTCATGTGCATTCAATATTCCATATATCTATGCTTAGATAATATATTCCATTATATAAGTTAGAGATGAATTGTCTTATGTAAAAGAACTAGTAGAGATTATGGATCGTCAAGTTAGAAAACTTCAATTAAAAGAAATTTCTTTAGTTAAAGTTTTATGGAGGAACCACTCAAGCAGGGAAGCCACATGGGAAATTGAGTCTAATATGCAAGTTAAATATTACCATCTATTCAGAAACTCATTTAGCAACTTTCTTCTCTCAAATTCAAGGACCAAATTTCTTTTAGAGGGGAAGAATGTAATATTTCATACTTATTATTATTATTATTATTATTATTATTATTATAGTTACCAAACAACAACAAAAAATTACTATTTATGAAACTAAACATATTGTTTTAAAAATCAAACCCTAATTAAATAGGGTTAATTATTTATCTCATTTGCCTTTATTTTTCATCTTCTACCATTCTTCAATTTTTTTTATTCACTAAAACCTAATACTACAAAAGTGGTATTATTATCTATTGTTAATAGTATTCTCGTAGATTGTGTTCATACGAGTTATTTTACTTTACACTAACTATCATCAAAATTATCGCATTTCTCTATCGTACTTGCAATTATTTTTCTTTTGTTTCTTTATCAATTTTCTTTTATTAATTGATTTGACCTCTTCATTGATTTTAGTTGAAGTTCCTGTAACTTTTCCCTTTATAATTTTTAGTTATAATATTTTTTGGTTTCTTCTTCTTTTGTCCTTTACTCCATTCATCGTTGTACCATACGTTTTTCTTTCTTCATTGGTTTTCTATTCTTCTTCCGTCCAGTGTTTTGACATTTTTTTTTTGTATTTTTCTCTCTTTCTTGGATTAAACTTTCCTTTTCTTTGGTTAAATGTTTCTTTTTCTTTGTTTGAACAATATCTCATCATTCTTTTAGTTTTCTTTGCTTCTTCCATCCACTGTATCTATTATTAATTAATATTTTTTTTCCTTTCTTTTTACTCTTCTTCCATCCAATTAATAGTGTACACTTAAATGTGCAGTGCAACATTTTGGCATTTGATTTATTGATTAGTAATATTTTATCTTTTCAATTCCTTTCCATTCATAGTTGAACAATAACTTAAACTTGTTATTCCTTTGTTCTTCAATTATGAAAACAACACTATTTTATTTTTATTAATTTTTTTCTATTTTTTTCTCTTGATTTTTTTCCACATATTCTGTTTATTATAAAATTTTGGTTTAACTCTATTTTCTTTTTATTCCTATTCAATGGTGATTGGCAGAATTTTTGCTCCTTTATTAAATAATATAATTATAAATATAAATATTCTATTAACTTATACATATTGTTATATTTATATACATTTTATACTTTAATATATTTCATAGTGCTATATCTAAATAGTAGTAATTTCGAGAAGTAGATTATTCGATATTCTTAGAATAATTTTTCCTTCCTTTATAATATTGATTAGGAAATCCAGATACTCCACCAGTAGATTGAGTAGTTGTAGTATCATGTTGGACTCAGATGACTGGTAATTATGGTTCACAATCCGTTTTTTATAAATTAATGTTCTTATAATTTTTTTTAGAATGAGAATGAATTTCAATCTCAAATGATTTTTAAATTGTTATTTTTACTTTTATTCTAACAAATAGATTTTTGTAAAGTATTTTGTGCGAATGAACTTTTTTTGTAAAATATTTTATTTAATTACATTGATTATTTTGTATTACTTATTGTTTCAATTATTGTTAAACTTTTTTTATAGAGCTTTAGATATCTGGGAACATGCTCTTGATATTTGTTGATTTAATGTATTCCATATTGATATTTTAAAATTGTAACTGATTTTATTATTTAAAATTGGACTGATATTGTTGACTAAATTTTTGCTTATAAACATTGTTTTCAAAACAGTACATTATACTGTTATTTATTATTTGGCTCTATTGTAAGTAATTTATATATTTGTTATCTAGACTCCCTACAAATACCTCAACATTAAGATTGCACTATTTGTTATCATGCATCATATAACATTTTCTTGCATTAGAAGCATTTGTATTGGTATTTATGGTAGATGATATTTGTTATATGTATTTGTTATTGGTAGTGCACTTAACAAATATCTGGCCTTTGGTGGTGTGGAGTATAACCACTATGTAGTATTGTATTGTTAATTTTTTTATTTTTTTATTAATTGATTTTTTTATGAATCTACTTATTTATTTATTGAATAAATGTTATTTGATTCATAATTGCTTATTTTCGAAATTGAAAGAATTTATAAAACCATCCAAACAATTGCCTATCCCCAGTTTATTATGTATTATAATTATCACTCATTGAGCGCATTGTATACTCATATCATATCTTATTTTTCTTTTTAGAGTTTTAGTATTTTGTAGTTGGTTCAAGCTTTAGCTGCTGATTGATTTAAGATTCATTCATTTCTCTTAAGGTTACAAACTTTTGTATTGCTCGACTTCATGAACTTCCTTAGACACATTTAATAAATTGTCTTTGGAATTATTTTCTTTTTGTAATCTTTAAAGACTCCGCAGTTTATATATGGGGTAATTGTTTAATTTCTAAGTTTGACTTAAGACTTTAGTTTCATTTCTATTAAGTATTTTACGTTGGAATTATCAATTTTGGAATTCAGTTATGAGGCTTGTATAGGTTGAGAGTGATCAATCTATGTGCTGGTCATGGCCAATTTTTAGGTCTTGAAAGATGATATGTTTAAAGTATGCTTCTATAAGCATTAGTATACGAATGTTACAAAATGAGTTTACATATGATCAAAGTATATATGCTATAAGATATAAATGCTATGATGAAGTATAATAAGGTAATATGAACAAGAAAAGCTCAGGCTCGATACTAGGACTAGAAGTATAATAGATGGCCTTCCATTAAGGGAGTTCAGTACCATAGTGATTACAGTATAATGATAACATACTCATCAATGTGGTTTAAGTTTTGAGAGCGTCATTGACTGAGATGCCTCGACTAGCACATATATTTATATCGTTAATGTGGCTTAAACTCTAGGAGTGCCATTGATTGAGACTCCTCGATAGGATGGCTTAAGCTGGGAGAATGTCTCTATTCACAACCTGTATTTGAATAGTCTGTATTGAGAGTTGTTAGGCAATCAATCATATCAAAGTGATTTAAGAACATAATGCAATTAAAAGAGGTTCAAAAACATAAGTATACAAGAGTACATAGTTAGTATGTTATATTCTATTAAAATGGAGTTATATGTGTTATTTCCTATTGTTCTTCCCATAAGATAAAGTATTTACATGATATTATGAATTCACTTTCATGCTAGGATGTTTTATATGCTGCCATTAATTTATTTAATGTATGATTGCATGTTTAATTTTTATGTCTATATGTACCACTAAGCTTTCAGTAACTTAGCATGCAGATATTTTTCCATGTAGATTGGAGCTAGATAAAGTTGATATTGATCCTCAGAAGCCAGCCCAACATCAGAGACAATAGTGCAAATCCAACACGGGTCGATGATATCATATGTCATATTTTTGTATTTTGTACATGACATACAGATTTGAGTTATTTACCTGCATACATGTCTGTATTTCAAAGTATTATGTAACTTTTATAAATTAATGTATTTTTGTAAATATCGGGCCTTCTAAGCCCCAAACTTGTTATTTCTTATATATATATATATATATATATATACACACATAATGATACTTTCTCTTAGATCAAAAGATTCCTCCATGGATGATTATATATAATAGATGTTGTAATATGGTTTCATATACAAAGGAAGTGTTTATAAAAAAAGAATTTTTTAAAAAATTTCACAGATTTTCCACACATCAGTTTTTGTAACACCTGCTTATTTAGTTGAGTTAATCTTGGTTAGGCAATAGGGTACTACACATTTTGCCTTCTCAAATACTCATCCCTAAACACATCGATAATGGTTGTTCAAATCTCTTCACACATTATGTTGTAAACATTTTGCCTGTCTAGAGATATTCATCAATGGCTTCTATAGTGACTATATATATGAACATGAATATTATTGTTGTACACTTATGCAAGGATGATAGGGTACTTCGGCTAGTAGCATCTCTTTTACTATGAAAGTATGGATCATGATTTGTAACACCTTCAGCTATAAAAAGAAATAGATCTCTTCGCATCCAAAACCTATGCCAAAATATGTTGGCGTGTGTTGGATTGTTGGATAAGCGGTCACTGTAAAAATGATTATGGATAATTTCATGACCCTTTTTAATGTATGCCTTTGGCTTTTTTCTACGTCTAGAGGAAGAGGGTTCTTCTACTATTTGTTGCCTTTGTAATTTGATATATTGATGCACAAGCTTAAAATAGTTGTCATTTGTAAGCCATTGAATAATGTTTGTCTCGGAGAATGGATTATCAACATTACATATCAAATTGATAGAGGAAGAGTGTAACATTCAGTAATTTCGGCCTCGATTGCGCGTGACTGTAGTGGGGTGTGCAAGTTCAATCGAAGTCTAAATTTGAACCCATAAAAAATGACTAATAATAAGAGAAAATAATTAAGGGTATTATTATTTGAGAATTAAAAAGATTAGTGTTAGAATTAGAAAAAAATAAAATTTTCTATGGACAAAATTGGTATTATGGCAATTGTTGGGGAGGGGGGAAGTGTGAATATGGAGGAAGATGTGGTAAATAAGAAATTTCTCAAAGTTTAAATGTTAATCAAGATTAATTAAGTTAATGAACCAATGAGAATTAGGAATAATTTTAATTAGTGGGATCCATTCCTTAATCAAAGTATAAAAGTCAAAAATGGGAGGAATTCTCCATTCTTCCACCAAAATATCTAACTTACTTTCTTCTTCCTCTCTCCCACCTTTGGTCGTCCACCTCCCATCCCAAAAACCTCCATTTTTCTTCCTCTATTCAGAATTCTAAGAATGGGAAAATTGAGTTTCGAGAGAGAAGATTCAACAAATTAAAGAGTTCTTGCCGTAAAGAGAGTTAAGGAACAAGAAAGTAGGAAGAAAGTAGAAGAGAAAGGGAGAAGAGTTGGGGTAGATTCGACCAGCTCTATAACTCCATTAAGGTGAGTTTATTCTTCTTAAATTTAACATTTTTCCTTCCATTTGAGACCTATAATAATGATTGAAGCAATTGGAATTGGTAGATTAGAGTTATTTGACAAGAATTGACCTAAGATTTTGAAGTTGGAAACAATTTGGGAGAGAGTGAAATTAAACCATCAATTAATGTTAGTTGATGTTAATTAGTGGTTTTATGACTTTAAAATTAAATAAAGGTAACTTTAATGGAGGAATGAGGGGCTGCCATAGTTAAAGTAATTTGGGGGAAATTGAAATTAACATAGAAGCACCACAATTGGTGATAGATAAAGTGTGAATTGAGTATTGATTTGAAGAAAATAAATTAGGAACTATGATAATATTTTTGGGCAGTCATGACATATGAAGAAGGAAGTTTAACTTGTGTACATTTTGGCTAAATTAAAGTATAAAACATATAAGGAGTATTAGAATTTTATGTAGGCATAGAAAGCTTTGAAAATGAATATTAGGATTGAGATATGGTATGGTTGTGTAGGAAAATCAAATGAACCAATAAGAGGCCCTCAAAAGGGTGACAAAGGTAAGGAGAAAGCTAACTAGTAAGGGGAGGAAAATAAGGATAAAGGAAAGATCCAAGGCTGATTAGGTATGTGCTTCATTGATAAAAATCTTACATGTGATTTAATGGTATGAAATTATGTTTTAATGTGTGCGATATGAATGTGGTTTGTCATAATGTGGCTAAGTGTTGGTTTTAAATATTTTATATGGTAATGAGACCAAATGGTGTGAAATCATTAAGATATGTGAATGTAATTGTGATATGGAAATTTTGACATAAAAATGAATGCATATGATAAATGTAAGCAATATATAGAGTGATGCCAATTGATGACCCTGCTGTAGGGATTCTAGAGCAGTCTTGCCTATTTTGATTATAACTTGAGTGAGAGCTGAACAATTATCTTTTACTAGTTTGATGTTACCATTTAGAAAAAAGAAACTATTCTCATGTGATTATTTAATATTCATTTATTGTAATGAATAAGACTACATTTACTATTGCAATATAAATTTTGTGGTCATAATAAGCATATCGCGCTCGTGATGGTCAATTTAGCAATTGCAATACTCGTATCGTGACTATGATGAGCAATTTAGTAGTAGCAATATGCATATCGCGACTGTGAGGAGCAATTTTACAATCACAAATGATATTATTTCCTATGTGAATTAGTTGGTTAATCGAAATTAATTGTCCTATGTGACTCCTTCATGTCCAATACTGAATTATTGATAAGAGTAAATACCACCACATGTGACTCTTTACATGGGTCTATAAATACTCCCACTTGACTCTTTATTTGTCTTGCATAGCACCATTACATTTCTTCACATTCGTTATTAGTCTTGCATGTCTAATGGATCCTTTATGTCTCTCATTCAATCCCATGTTCAACTTCTTCCAAGCTTCATTTAATAATCTTGATGATGACATCCAATACTGAATTATTGATAAGAGTAAATACCACCACATGTGACTCTTTACATGGGTCTATAAATACTCCCACTTGACTCTTTATTTGTCTTGCATAGCACCATTACATTTCTTCACATTCGTTATTAGTCTTGCGTGTCTAATGGATCCTTTATGTCTCTCATTCAATCCCATGTTCAACTTCTTCCAAGCTTCATTTAATAATCTTGATGATGACACCCAAAATAAAGTACCTTTTAATCCATTGTCATTTCTACACTTTTTGGATATAGAAAATTTGCAAAATAATCCTATGTTTTCAAATCCTAGCTTCCTATATGCACCTAACTATTCATCAAGTGCAGTCTTTAATAATTTTTTCAAGCATCATCAAACCTATCACCAATAAATCCTATTAGTCTCGTAATTGAAATACAAGGTTTTCAGTTTCCTGAGTATTCCACTCAAGACATGTATATGCAAGAGCAAACACTAGGAAGTAGCAAAGAAAATTCTCTTTGGATGGTTCAAGATTATATTTTAATGTGTATCTCATGGAATGATATTAGTAAAGATGTCCAAATTGACATAGATCATTCCTCTAAATCTTTCATAGGCGTGCATCCACAAATACTATGATCAATATCATAAAAGTACACAAGGTCCAAGAAAAAGACAAGTGTTAATGAATTGTTAGGCTAGATTGGACCATGTTGTGTCAAAGTTTATTGGCTACAATAGACAAATCCAACACCATAGGGAAAACAAATTAAATGAAAAAGATAATAAGAATAGAGCACTGGAGTTGTACTGGACAATAGAGGGTGAACTATTCAATTTTTTACATATTTGGGTTGCCTTATAGGATGAAGAGAAATGAAGCAGTCATGTAGTGAGGACCAAAGAAGTCAATGAAGTTGAAAAAAGAGGATTAATGAGAACCAAGAATACCAAATCGGCTAGACACCTTATCCTCCTCGAATGCAAGCAATTTGAGCATAGGGAACTTGTAATGCATACTAATTGTCCTTAGGAAAGCTTTAAAGGCTAAAGGGAAACAAAAATTTGTGTCAAATAAATAATTGGAAAGTATCCAAAAAGTAATGGATCGATAATTTACCTTTGAGATGGAAAAGGTGGAGGATTTCAAAAATACACAACTATGGAGATGTGTAACACACCCACATAGTAGGACATAATCTTACTATATAAGAGGATGCCATAAGTCTAGATCCATATATAACATGTTCCATTTAAAAGTTTTTCTATTTATATAATTACTTTTATATCTTACTCATAATCTGTATAACATATATAACCAAAACATCCATACACTGCATACTAGAAAAGCCAAATATTGGGTATGAATAAAAACCAAATCCATATCTCCAAATAATCTTATTTGGGCATGGGCATACCTAAGCCCTCTGTTTACAAAAGGAAAAAAAAAATCCTTATTTAAAAATAATCAAATTCCTAATTTCATGTTCCTACTAGATAAAAACATTAACAAAATAAACATCCTTATCCCATGTCATGAAACCAAATGAATAATGAATGAAAATGAAATCGACCAAAATAAAGGTATGCTCTGATGGGGTAGGCTCCTCTTCTGGTCAGCTCAGTTATCTATCGACTCCAAACCTGCTTGTGGAAGAACCCATATGCTAAGCTACTAAAAGCTTTGTGGTATATATAAGCATAAAAATTCTAATAAGCAATCATACCATAACATAACACAAACTTTATACATACCTTAAAAGTTTGATCATACCATCATTATTCACATAGAATATAACATACTTGATCTACTAGTTTGAAACATATACAAGCCATATTGCACATAGGTAAAATCCTTATATTCATATCCAAATAACATTTCAAATTCTTGGTTCCATATAACCGGTTACTGGTTACTTTATTCCTTATCAAATTTCTAGTTGATAAGTGCGCTCTCACTTGAGTTAAGCCACATTGACTGAGTATAAGTAATAATTGCATACATATGGGATCAAAGACACTCTCACCCAAGCTTAAACCACTTTGACTGAGTATAACTAATAACTGCATGCATATGGGATCAAAGGTGCGCTCACCCAAGCTTAATGTCATGACCCTAGACTTCAACTAGCAATTGTACGGGACTTAGCACAGTCTGTTTCACTAAGCCTGCCTTTCAACACAAACAAAACACTCCAAATAGACCAGAAAAGGACTTAGAGATTTAGAGGATTCAAGAGCAAAACAAAAATACAAGAGAGTTTGTGAATAATGCTTTGTATTGCTCTAGAGAGGTTATCTCACAAGTTCCCAAGGATTTCCAAAGACTTCCCAAGATGATACAAATGAAGGCCAAGAGGCTTATTTATAGTGTGGCACTGAGCCTAAGGTTATGCCACAAGTTTCTACATTCTTCTAAGTATAGAATGTACAAGAGTGTCTACATTATTTTAGTTTTGTTTACAATATGCCATAAGGTTCTAGGACCATCTAGTCAAGTCTAGCCAACTCTAGAGTCTTCTAGGATTGTCTAGTTCCTTCATGCAAATTCTAGGATGCTCCGAAAGCTTATAGGGACTTCTACATCCTTCATGAACCATCCAACATATTCTAGAATATTCTAGTGCCTTCCAACACCTTTTAGTACCATTCCTTTGGATTTTGAGGGAAAATTTGAGTGGGACGTAACACCCTCCCCCACTCAAGTTCGCAACACCCTTTCACTCCTTCAAGCTTGAACCTTTCTATGTGATCTTTGAATTGCCACAAAGAGTCTTCAGGTTCCCAGCTTGCCTTTATATCCAGGGCATTCTTCCATTTGACTAATTATTCCCGATAGCTTGGTACACCTCTACGCTGAATTAGGCAATCTGCCAAGATAGAATCCACTTCTCTATCAAAGGAGGTTACTACCGCAGTGGGTTCCCTTTTCGATTCTCCTCGACTCACATCTTCTTCGTCTTTATGATAAGGCTTCAATATGCTTACATGAAAGACTGGGTAGATCTTAAGCTTAGAAGGAAGTAGTAGCTTGTAAGACACCTTATCGACCCGCTTAAGGACTGGAAATTGCCCTTTGTACTTCTGCACCAACCCCTTGTGAACCTTCCGTAAGGACTTGAATTGTTGGAGCAATAACTTGACAATGACCAAATCTCCTTCTAGAAACCTGACCATTCTCCTTTTCTTGTCAACCCACTTATTCATCTTCTTAGACACCTTGTTCAAATAGGCTCGGGCTAACTCACCTTGCTCATGCCATGCCTTAGCAAATTTGAAAGCAGTAGGACTCTTTCCTTCATAGCTTGTGGCCAAAACATGAGGGGTCATGGGTTGTTGTCCCATAATGATCTTGAAGGGACTCTTACCAGTGGATTTACTTTTCTGCAAGTTGTAAAAGAATTGGGCTACATCCAACAACTTAGCCCAATCATGTTGGTTGGCACTAACAAAGTGCTTGAGATAGAGCTCCAATAATGCTTTGGTACATTCCGTCAATCCTTCACTTTGTGAATGAAAGCTAGTGGAGAAGTTCAAGTCGGATCCCAACAACTTGAACAACTCTATCCAGAACTTTCCAGTAAATCATGGGTCTTGATCACTCACGATGTTAGATAGAATTCCCCAATGCTTCATAACATGTTTGAGGAATAACCGTACGGTCTCGGCCGCAGTGCAATCCGTCAAGGCAGGTATGAAGGTTGCATACTTGTTGAGGCGATCAATGACTACTTTTATGCTGCCAAAGCCTTCTCATTTTGGCAAGAAAGTAATGAAGTCCATTGAGAAACTCTCCTATGGTCTTTCTAGAATAGGCAGCGGTTCTAACAAGCCACCGGGTGCATGCTGCTCCATTTTGTCTTGTTGGAAAACAAGGCAAGTTCTTACATAGGCTTCAACATCATCTTGTAGTTGAGGCCAATAGTAAATAAACTTGATCAAGGGAAGGGTGCATCTCATACCTGGGTGTCCAGCCCATAATAAATCATGGAACTCCTTGATCAACTCTTTTCTCAAGTTCCCCCACTTAGGTACATAGATGCAGTTCTGTTTGGCGTAGAGTAGTTTGTCATTCAGCCAAAATTGCCTTGTCTTTCCTTCCTTGACGAGGACAATGAGGTTTTGAGCTAGGGCATCATGCTCTAACCCTTCTTTGATCTTTTCCAGCTAGGGACTGTTTAGTCTACTTAAGGCTACTAACTCTGCCTTTCGATTTAACGCATCAACCACCACATTGGCCTTACCAGGCTTGTACTCAAGCTTGTAGTCAAACTCTGCCAATAAGTCTTGCCACCGAGCTTGCTTGGGACTCAACTTCTTCTAAGTCTAGAAGTAGCTATTGCTACATTGTCAGTCATGATCATGAAGTGAGAACCCAATAGGTAGTGTCGCCACACCCTTAGACAATGGATGATAGCGGTCATCCCCTTTTCCTGCACTGTGTAGCGGCGTTCGGTGTCATTGAGCTTGCAGCTCTCATATGCTATTGGATGCCCTTCTTGCATCAACACTTCACCAATGGCAAAGTTTGAGGTATTTATATGCAGCTCGTACATCTTGAAGGGGTCAAGTAGGCAAAGCACTGGCTCTTCGCTAATGGCCTTCTTCAAGTCTTCGAACGAGGCTTGACACTTGCTTGTCCACTTCCTAGTCTTGTTCTTCTTGAGCAGGTCAATTAGTGGGGCTGCTCTTGTTGAGTTTGACTTAATGAACTTTCGGTAATAGTTCACAAGTCCAAGGAAAGACCTTAACTCGGGGACTTTAGTTGGAGGTTCCCATTCCTGGATGGCCTTTACCTTGTCTCCATCCATCATAAGCTTCCCATCCTTTATCCTATCACCCAAGAATATCACC
Organism: Triadica sebifera; assembly: GCA_023653625.1. Lineage (NCBI taxonomy): Eukaryota > Viridiplantae > Streptophyta > Magnoliopsida > Malpighiales > Euphorbiaceae > Triadica > Triadica sebifera. The sequence goes on from CM042901.1 coordinate 23,831,466, forward strand.
TCATCTTGGGAAAAGGAACATTTCTCCTTCTTAACATATAGCTCATTTTCCTTAAGGACCTCAAACACCTTCCTCAAATGCTCAAGATGTTCTTCCATAGTTCAACTATATATCACAATATCATTAAGGTATGCTACCATGAACCGATTGAGGTAGGGATGGAAAAGCTTATTCATGAGAGTGTAAAAGGTAGCAGGTGCATTAGTGAGACCAAAGAGCATAACAAGGAACTCATAAGCACTATACCTTGTTACACACGTGGTCTTGGGCTCATCTCCTTTGGCTATGCATACTTGGTAGTATCTCAACCGCAAGTCCAACTTTGATAAGTATCTTGCGTTCCCTAATTGATCAAACAAATTAGCAATAAGTTTGATATGATACTTGTTCTTTACCATGATATTGTTTATAGCACGGTGGGCAATGCACATTCTTAGTGAGTCATCCTTCTTTTTCTGAAAAAGCACTGGGGCACCAAATGGGGCTATGGATGGTCTAATGAAGCTAGCATCCAACAACTCATCAAGTTGCTTCTACAATTTTGCCAACTCTGAGTTTGTCATCTAGTAAGGACTCATTGCTGGGGTCATATGCCAGTCTCCAGTTCAATTTCATGGTCCGCCTCCCTCCTTAGAGGTAACTATTTCGGCAACGCCTCAGGCATTACATCCTAAAACTCATCCAAGACAACTTGTACCTCCATCGGCAAGCTTGGTTGTGGTGATACTTCCTCATCATACTCCTTAAAAATGGTCAAGTAACTCTCTTCCTCTTCAATCCCTTTTTGAATTGAAGTGCTGAGAGAACTTGGGTAGTAGGTTTGTTGGTCCTCTCCGTTGGTACTAAATAAGCCTTTGGTCCATCCATAATGCACATAGAGTTTGAACATGGGATAAGGAAAGCTTTAACCTGGTCTAAGAACTTCATGTTGAATACCATCGAGAAATCATCCATGGGTGCCATGAACAAATCCATTTGGTCAGTCCATGCACCAAAACTGAACTTAACTCTGCTAACAACTCTTTAGAGAGATAGTGCCACCAAGTTAACTGCTTTGAGGGAGCCACCTCCATTGGCAACCTTGAGATCGAGTCTCTTGGCTTCCTCTAGCAAAACAAAGTTGTGAGATGCATCTATGTCGACCAAGGCTTTGGCGATTTTTCCATTGATGGTTACATCCACAAACATAAGTCTTTTGGGGGTCTTCGAGGCACTCTGTAATCCACCAAACAGCTGCAAAGATCCCATCTTTACACCTTCATCTGCCTCACTTCCATCTTGATCATGAGTGGAGGCAACTAAAGCATTCAACACCTTCCTTTTTGGACATTCATATGTTTCATATGTGATGCTGTCCATCGCATATAAAGCACGTCAGACAAGGCTTTGAGACGTCACATTTTTCCCTTTCCTTCACCTTGTCTTGCGGCTTGAATGAGGAGCCTTCTTTGTGATTTTTGTGGCTCTGACTCTTGGCATGGACTCCCTCACTCTTTCTTTCACCAAACTTTCTATTTGCAGCCCTCGAGCCTACTTTTTTTGGGGAGTAATCAATAAGACTTTCAGCAACTGCAATGGTCAAAGACTGATCATGGACACCACATCGCTTGAGCTCAAGGTTAGCCCAAGATTGGAGACTATCCATGAACAAGAATAATGCATCCTTGTTCGATGTCTCAGGGACTTCTAGCAGCAAGGTTGTGAACTCCTTCACATATTCCCTTATGCTGCCCATCTACTTTAGTCATTGAAGTCGTCCCCTTGCCTCTTCTTCTGCATTTATGGGGAAGAATTGACTTTTGAACTCCCTTTTGAAGTCCTTAAAAGTGTCAATTGTGCATACCCCACATTGCACATCTCCATGCCTTTGTCTCCACCACAGTATAGCAGTGTCAGATAGGTATATGGCAGCAGTTATCTTGCTGACATGGTCAGTTATGTCATAAGCCTCAAAGTATTGTTCCAGGCCCATAGAAAGTTCTCAACTTCCCTAGCATTCCTAGCACCATTCAAGGTCTTTCTCTTGGGAATTTCCACCTTCTTGGCCTCAATGATGGTGCTTGTATTGGTTCCCGAGGCTATAGCCTGCTAACATAGTGCTAGATCACCACTCATATCCTTAACTCTAAGCAACACATTAGAAATTTCTCTTTGGAAAAGATCACGTACCTTGGCAAGTTTGGCCTTCAGCCCATCAATCTCTTGCCTTAACCCACCATCTTGATCACTACATGGATCTCTGCATCCTCAGCCTTCAAGCCACTACAACATTCCTTCAAGTTGTCCACTCGGTCGAACATCTCCCCTAAGCTATCCTGAGCACTCCTAACATGTGCTTCCAAGCTAGAAATCATGTCTTTTGACTTGGCTCGAGACTCCTTAGTTGGTGGTTTCTGAATTTCCTCACGACCATGCTTCGTTGGCGGAACTTTCACGTTAGGTTTAGTTAGGGCACTAGCTTTCATTATGCCAAGGGTAGTAAACCTTCAAAAGAAGTCTCTGATACCAACTGTCGTGACCCTAAACTTCAACTAGCAATCGTGCAGCATTTAATAGGGTCCGTTGCACTAACCCTTCCTTCCAACACAGACAAAACACTCCAAAAAGACTAGAAAAGGAATTATTGATTTAGAGGATTCAAGAGAAAAACAAGAACTCAAGAGAGTTTATGAAGAATGCTTTGTATTGCTCTAGAGAGGTTATCTTACAACTTCTCAAGGATTTCCCAAGACTTCCCAGGATGATACAAATAAAGGCCAAGAGACCTATTTATAGTGTGGCACTAAGCCTAAGGTTATGTCACAAGTTTCTAGATCCTTATTCATTAGGTCCTACTCAACGGACATTACATTTCTCTCCTTCTTAAAAGAATTTTGTCCTCAAAATTATCTATAGTGTTGTGTTGATACACCTTGGGGTACTATGCTATCATCACTTCTTCACTTTCTTATGTAGCCTATTTTGTTGCATGATTCCTTTATAGGATTTTGACTAACGGTACTTGCTTATTCCCGAGCTCTTTAACTTCATGACCAAAATCTCAATCGGCTCTTCTTAATATGTAAGATCTGGTCTTACCTCTATTCTTTCAACTGTGATGACATGTGAAAGATCTAACATATAACTCCTCAACATAGAGACATGAAAAACATTGTGAATCCCGCTTAACTTCAGTGGTAATACTAGTCTATAGGCTAATGGTTCAATCTGCTTTAAGATCTCATACAATCCAATGAACCTAGGGCTTAACTTGCCATTCTTTCCGAATCTTAGGACCTTCTTCCATGGAAAAAAATTAAAAAACACTTTGTATCCCACTTCATACTTTATATCTCTTCTCTTGAGATTAACATACGATTTATGTTTATCTAAAGTTTCCTTTAATCTTTTTTTTGTATGATCTTCAATTTTCCTTTGTCTCTTGCACTAATTATGGCCCATTAACTTTCACTCACTGAGCTCTGTCCAACATAATGATTTCTTATACTTTCTAACATAAAGTGCCTCAAAAGGAGTCATCTGGATGCTAGACAGATAACTGTTATTGTAGGCAAACTCCATCAATGGTAGATATCTTTCCCAATTATATTCAAACTCGGTCATACTTCTCATCATGTCTTTCAAAATTTGTATCACCCTTTTCAACTGACCGCCTATGTGTGAATGAAAAGTTGTATTAAAACTAAGTTTTTTACCCAAAGCTAGCTGGAGACTTCCCAAAACTAAAATGTGCTCATGAGATCTCTATCTGATATGATAGTGATTGGTACTCCATGTAGCCATACTATCTCATTGACATATAACTATGTTAGCTTGTTCAAATGATAGTCTCTCTTGATAGGTAAGAAGTGCACTAACTTTGTTAAAGTATCCACTATAACCTAAATAACATCATACTTTATTGGTGTCAAAGGTAAGCCAATTACATTTTCCATTATGATCCATTCCCATTTCCATTCCTGTATTGTGATTGGATGCAAAACATCTAAAGGCACATGATATTCTGCCTTGACTTGTTAACATGTTAGGCATCTCACGATGAACTCTATGATATCCTTTTACATACCCGCCCACCAAAACCTTCCTTTGAGATCATGGTACATCTTGTTGCTTCCTGGATGCATGGAAAATCTAGTTTCATGTGCTTCCTTTAGAATCCTTTGTCTCAAATAAGCAACATTAGGTACGCATAAGTGGCCTTGGTAAAACAAACTACCATTTGGTTCAATTGTGTACTCAGGTCTCTCCCCTTTGAGACTAATTCAACTATCTAGTCTCCTGATTGAGCGTAGGTCGAACATATAACTCTACTATGGTCTTTCTGCTCAAAGTGTTGTCCATAATATCGGCATTGCCTAGATGATAGTCGATGATATAATTATAATCATTGATCAACCCTAATCATCACCTCTGCCTCAAATTGAGTTCTTTTTTACTCAAGAGATACTTCAAATTCTTGTGATATGTGTAAATGAAACATTTTTCCTATATAGGTAGTGATGTCATATCTTTAGAGCAAACACAGTGGCTGTTAACTCAAGATCATACGTGGAGTAATTTTTCTCATGCAACTTCAATTGCCTAGAAGCATAAGCAACAACCTTTCCCTCTTGCATCAAGACACATCCCAAATGCCACTTCATTAAGCCAAAACTGGCATTTGGAAAGCTTAGCATAAAGTTTCTGATCCTTGAGGAATCGTAATGCTATTTTCAAATGTTGATCATGTTCAACTTAGTACTTAGAATACACCAAGATATTATCGATGAAAACAACTATGAACTAATCTAAGTATGGCCTAAAGATTTGATTCATCAAGTCCATAGAAGCTATTAGGATTGGTCAACCCAAAGGGCATAACCAAAAACTCATAATGGTCATATCTTATTCTGAAAGTTGTATTGGCTATAACTTCTTCTTTTATCTTCAACTGATGATAACTCGATCTCAAATCGATATTGAAGAACACTCCTACACCTTTTAACTGATAAAAAAGATCACCAACTCATGGCAATAAATATTGATTCTTAATAATCATATTGTTCAACTGTTTGTAGTATATGCATAACCTCATAGACCTATCTTTCTTCTTTACAAACAAAATTGGTGCATCTCATAAAGATACACTCGGTCTGATAAAACCCTTATCTAGGAACTCTTGGAACTGAGCTTTCAACTCTTTCATCTCTAAAGGTGTCATTCTGTAAGGTATTACTGATATTGGTGTCATGCCTAGTGTGAGCTCTATGGAGAACTCAACATCTTTGTTTGGTGGTAAACCTAGTAAATCATCTAGGAAGACATCTGGAAACTCTTTCATTGTAGGGATATCCTGGAGAACTGGACCACCTTTTCTAGTGTCAACCACATGAGCCAAATAAGTCTCACATCCCTTCTAAATTATCTTTTGTGCCTTTATATTGGAAACCATCTGCAGAGGCTGTGGAAACCTTTCCTATTCTACTACCACTACTTTATGTTCTGAATTCTTAAGAATAATTTTTTGTCCAAACAATGAACCAAGAAGGGGGGGTTGAATTGGTTATATAAAAAAATTCTAACTTTAATTACAAAATAAAATTAAATATAGTAGAGATGAAGAGATATCACACACGAGATTTATAGAGGTTCGAGTATTAATAAACCTTTCTCCTCTCTCCAATCTCAATTGGGAGTTTTACTAACATACTAAATGCTACAATGGAGTTTTACAAGCTCACTCCCAACTATAGTGTTTCTCTCAATAGCCAACACCTAACCTATAAATTCCCTTATGTTTTAATGGCTCACACAATAAACCAATTCCTTGTGTTTTATGGCTCACGCAATAAACCCTACAAGTGTTTCAATTTTAACCCAATATACCCAAACTCACTTGAGTAATTTATTACAATGAAAAACACCCACCAACCTATAATGCTCAGAAATTATGAGCAAATAGGTTTTTACAAAGAATAAAGGATTTGTTGAAAGTAATTAATGCACAATGGCTACAACAAGATTTTTGATTCAAAGTAATTGTTGTTCTTCTTGTTAGGATTCATAAATGTCTTGCATTTATACTTTCTCAGTGAATTACAACCATTTTTTCATTTAATGCTAAAATAGCCGTTGAACCAGCTCTTAACTTCGCGCCTGTCATGTTTCTCTGTCCTTATTCACGAGCGTGACTATTATGTGTCACGGTCATGAATGTTCTTTCAAGTCATGGTCCAAGTGGTCGTGAAGCTTTCTGGAAGATCTTGAAGTGTTTCATCACGGGCATGACAATATACTTTCATGGGCGTGAACATACTTCCAAGTCGTGGTTCAAGTGGTGATGCTGGCCGTGAAGCTTTCTGGAAGAACTTGAAATATTTGATCACATACCTAATGTTATTTCACGGGCGTGACAGGTTTGATCATTCACGGTTGGTATGATCCCTCATGGCCATGAACTTTGAATGTTGAAAAATTGGTGCTAAGCTATATCACGGGTGTGACATAAGTAGTCACGGGCGTGAACATGCTATTTCTTTTTGTTTTGATCTTCAAATTTTGCCTTTCATTTTTGCATCTATTTCAATCAAGATATATCATGTTCAACAAACTTAGAAGACATATCGTTAAATACATTATTGCTATTTTATTTGTTAGCATCAAAATGACAAAAATACCCCTCAAGTTCCTCAAGGCTTAACAATCTCCCCCTTTTTGATAGTGACAGATAATCTAGCAATATGTGCTTTTGAGAAGTATCCCCCTCAAAAGATGCTTAAGACAAAAGTAATAGAGTCCAAGAATTGAACGATGTATAGCATGGATATTTGCTTACTAGTTAGGTATATGCACGGTATATTCAAAGTATATCAAATTGTTTGCTTAACTAGTTAAGGATATGCAAAGTATATGTGAGGTATATTGAAAGTATATCAAATTGTTTGCTTAACTAGTTAAGGATATGCAAAGTATATGTGAGGTATATTCAAAGTATGTCAACTTGTTTGCTTAACTAGTTAAGTGTACAACACATATATGTTATACAACACATTTTCCATGAATTTCGAATGTTGAAAAATTGGCGCTAAGCTATATCACGGACGTGACATAAGTAGCCAATGGCGTGAACATGCTATTTCTTTTTGTTTTGATCTTCAAAATTTTTCTTTCATTCTTGCATCTATTTCAATCAAGATATATCATGTTCAACAAACTTAGAAGACATATCATTAAATATATTATTGCTATTTTATTTGTTAGCATCAAAATGATGAAAATATCCCTCAAGTTCCTCAAGGCTTAACAATCTCCCCCTTTTTGATGGTGACAGATAATCTAGCAATATGTGCTTTTGAGAAGTATCCCCCTCAAAAGATGCTTAAGATAAAAGTAATAACGTGCAAGAATTGAACGAGTATAGCATGGATCTTTGCTTACTAGTTAGGTATATGCATGGTATATTCAAAGTATATCAAATTGTTTGCTTAACTAGTTAAGTATATGCAAAGTATATGTGAGGTATATTCAAAGTATGTCAACTTGTTTGCTTAACTAGTTAAGTGTACAACACATATATGTTATACAACACATTTGCATTCATATATTGCTAGATTCTCCCCCTTTTGTCATCAACAAAAATAAACCATAAAATGATAATAATGTAATGATATTAATACGAAAGAGAGTAAGTAGAAAATTTAAACATGTGAATTAAAGTCCTACACTCATAATAATAGAAACTAGTACATAAACAACAAAAAGAAAGAAAAAGTTACGACTCTAACTAGGCTTTGATCCTAACAAACCATCTCTAAGGCATGTTACTTCTGCCTCGAGGCTATCCATACGAGATTCCATGAAATCTTTGAGGTTTTCCAATCGCTCATCGATGAAAGCCTGCAATAGGTCAAAGCGAGGTGCTAAAAGATTAGCCACCTGCTGTGCCAAGCTAGGTGTAGAGGCCGAGGATTGACCAATCTCTTGCTTAACTTCTGGGTTTGTTGTCTCTACTCGGGCTCATTTTCTTTGCTGGATTCCTTGAAGGCCAGCTTTGAATTCATCCGAATTATGGTCTTCCCAATCAATTTCACTAGCTGGAGTGGTGAAGCAGTAATAGATATTATTCTCATAGATTATGTGAACAACTGCTCCCATTTTTATAAAAGACTCGACATCTAGCCAGTCTCAAGGATGTGTTGGAATGAGGTTGAAATTGTGCTCATCAAGCTTTAGATAACCGAGTTCAATTGCAAGGTGAGTCAATACCCACCAATCAAGATATCTCTCGATGGCTTTGTTGCAATTGAGAGAAGATGATTTGCAAACCATCGAGATAAAGCCATGATTAGACCTCTTCGTGCCATCTCGAGGAGAAAAAGCTCTGATTTTTAGATTGCACCATTGCTATCACCTCTTGCAAAGATACTATAGGTAAGAAACCTATGTAAATATTTATGCACCGGAGACCGAAGATGGGTGCTCTTAGTCTTCTTCACGTCCCAGCTACAATCCAACCCAAAATGAGTCCATCTCATTAAGAATACCATTTGAGGGAAGTTTGAAGATTGTGCCAAACTCCACTGCCGTGAGTGTTCAAATGCTTACAGAGTTGGAATTTGATTGTTCCAGTGGGAGAAACTTGCAAAGTACTAAGGAACTTGAGAGTAAGTTCCCTTAGCATCGGTCAATGAATGTCCACAAATTCCTTGAGATGACAAGCTTGTAATTGTTTCATCATGCTTGCCTCAAGTCCGAGAGTCCTGACAGTGTTGCATTCAAAGGAACAAGAAGAAAGTAGGGGCCTTTTCTTAAGAACCCATATCTAGGATGACAATGCTCCAAAATAATGTTGAGAAGGTAGTCCATGTGGCATCTTGGAGCATGGGATTTCCTTCTCGTGCCTTTTGATAAGCCGGGTTCCATTGATAATTTCATATTAAGGATTTTGGAAAGTGATTTTCTGATCAGGGATTTTGAGAATAACCTTGTGATGTTGTGATTTTTGAAAAAGGAAAGGAGTTTTGAAGGATTTTATAGATGAAAAAGAATATGAGAGGGCTAGATTTTGTGAGAGATAATGAATGATAGCTTTAATTGAGAGAATTTTTAAGGTTGAGAATGAGAAAAAAAGGTCATGATTTGTTGAAGAGGCTCTTTAGCCGTGACAAAGGATATGAATCGATTCGCGGTCATGAACTTAAATCGTCACGGGCGTTACGTATGAATTTCACCATGGTGATAAAATGAGTCACGGTCGTGAAGTGCAATCTTCACTACTTCTTACTGTGAAGTAATGTGTGAAACAAAATGTGAGTGGTTCTGTAATTATTTGATGTTTATATTCACGGTCGTGAAAAAGTGTCATAAGCATGAATGAATAGTTTCATAGGAGTGAAAGAAAAGTGTTAAGGGCGTGATACATAGTATTCACTACTTTCAACCGTCAAGTATGTCGTGAAGCAAGGCATGAAAGTTATTTGAACTTTTGGCAATTATGATCTGATCACGGTCGTGAATATATGTCACGGGCATGAATTGCCTTAAATTTTCAATAACTAAAACTGAGTCTAAAATAAGACTAAAGATTCCTTAGATGCTTATATGCCTTATAACATATATTCCAATCATGTTAACCACTTCATACCTTAATGTTTAGACAATAATAACATATGAAGGAAAAAATAATATTCAAGGTTTGACAATAATCATGCTTAAGATAGAGTTAATCCATCAAGTATACCGAGCTCTCTTCTTGTGAAGTTAAATCTTTCATCATTAAGAGACTTGGTGAAAACATCGACCAATTGATTCTTTGTATCGATAAATTCTAATTCAACATCTCCATATTGAACATGATTTCTAAGAAAATGATGTCTTATGTCAATATGCTTGCTTCTAGAGTGTTGAATAGGGTTCTTGGATAGATTTATGGCGTTTATATTGTCATATTTGATAGGTATATGGTCCAAATTGTGACCATAATCCTTAAGTTGTTATCTCATCCATAGAATTTGAGTACAACAACATCCTGCTGCTACATATTCCACTTCAGCGGTAGAAAGGGCAACCGAAACTTGTTTCTTGCTAAACTAAGAAACTAAGTATTCACCAATAAAGTGACAAGTGCCTAAAGTACTCTTCCTATCCAAGAGACTACAGGCACAATCTGCATATGAATATCCTATAATGTGAAAGGATGAATTTCTAGGATACCATAAACCTAGATGCAATGTGCCATTTAAATATTTTAAGATTCTTTTCATAGCATTCAAATGTGATTTTTTTAGGACGATTGAAATCTAGCCCATAAGCATACACTATACATGATATCTGGCCTAGAGGCAGTAAGATATAAGAGTGATCCGATCATACCTCTATAGAGATTTTCATTAATGCTCTTACCCTTTTTGTCTTTGTCTAATTTTGTTGAGGTGCTCATAGGAGTCTTGGCATTTTTGCATCCTTTCATTCCAAATTTCTTGATTAAGCCTTTGGCATACTTGGATTGGTTGATTAATATGCCCTCGTTACTTTGTTTTATTTGTAGACCAAGAAAGAACTTAAGCTCACCCATCATGCTAATTTAAAATTCCCTAGTCATACACTTAGCAAATTCTTGGCAAAGAAATTCATTAGTAGACCCAAATATGATGTCATCAACATAAATTTGAACAATTAGAATATCATGCTTATGCTTTTTAGTAAATAATGTTGTGTCAACATTTCCCTTTGAAAATTTATTTTCTAAAAGGAAAGAACTTAGTCTTTCATACCAAGCTCTTAGAGCTTGTTTCAAACCATACAAGCCTTTTGAAAGTTTAAAGACATGATTGGGCAAGTTATGACTTTCAAAACCTGGTGGTTGTTCTACATAAACTTTTTCTTTTATAAAAACATTTAAAAAAGCAGTTTTGACATCCATCTGAAAGAGTTTAAAATTCATATGGCATGCAAATGCTAAAAGAATTCTTATGGCTTTTAATCTAGCTACCGGAGCATAGGTCTCACCATAATATATTCATTCTTCTTGATTATAATCCTTTGCAACTAACCTAGCCTTATTCCTTTTTACTGAACCTTGTTCATTTAATTTATTTCTAAATACCCATTTGCTACCAATGATTTGATGCTCTTTGGGTCTAGGAACTAAGGTTCACACCTTACTCCTCTCAAATTGGTTGAGTTCTTCATGCATAGCAATCAACCAATGTTCATCATTAAGAGCCTCATCAGTAGTTTTAGGCTCAAATTGAGAGACAAAACCAAGGTTAGAATCTAAAAGTTTGAGATGAGATATAGTGCTCACTAATGATTTGATCCTTGGGGTGATCTTTTGTCATTTTCCACTCCTTTGGAAGCTCTTGTTTGTCTTGCTCTTAAGCTTGAGGTAGAGAGTCATCTTGACTTGGGTTTTCTTGATTATTTTCATCTTTCTCATAATCAAGATCAAGCTCTTCCATTGTACCTACAATATCATTAAGAACACTACCTTTCACAAGATCAAGCTTACTAAATTCATCAAAGACAATATACATAGATTCTTCAACAGCTAATGACCTTTTATTAAAGACTTTATAAGCTTTGCTAGAGGTGGCGTATCCTAAAATGATACCTTCATCGGATTTCGAGGCAAATTTTCCAAGGTTGTCCTTGGTATTTAATATGAAACACTTGCATCCAAATACTCTTAAGTATGATATCATGAGTTTTCTTCCATTCCATAACTCAAAAGAAGTTTTGTTTAAAAGTGGTCTTTTGAAAACTCAATTTGAAATATAACATGCGGTACTAGTGGCTTCAGTCCAAAAGTAGGTTGGTAGCCCATACTCATTGAACATTGTTCGAGCCATTTCAGTTAAAGTTTTATTTTTCCTTTTGACTACCCCTTTTTGTTGAGGCGTCCTAGGACATGAGAAATTTTGTGAAATACCATGTTCTAGACAAAAGTTTTCATTTTCAAATTCCTTGCCATGATTGCTTCTTATTTTTGAGATAAAATAACCTTTTTCATTTTGAACTCTCTTAGCAAAGTTTTTAAAAGATTCAAAAGTATCACTCTTTTGAGCTAAGAAAATTACTCCAAAAGTTGTAGAGGTTTCGAGGTACTTACAATATTTTTGGATTTGAAGGAGGACTTGTGTTGTTTTCCTCTTTGGCAAGGTTCACATGTCTTATCTTTTTCAAATTTGACTTTGGTAGTCCTCTCACTAGCTCTCCTTTGCTAAGGCTTTGAATTAAATTCATGCTCGCATGACCAAGCCTTTTATGCCACAGCCAAGATTCATCACTAGTAGTCATAAGACACTTAGAGGAAAGGTTAGATATTTTGTGTAAGTCTATTATGTAGGTATTGACATCTCTACTTCCTCTGAATATCTCTTGGTCATTAAAAGAGGTTACAAGACATTCATTAGAGGTAAAGATTACTTGGTTTCCCTTAACAAGTTATGTTTCAAACCATCAACAAGTAAAACATCTTCGATGAAAATAGTATTATTAATACCAATGGACCCAATGCCAATTACCTTACAATTAGCATTGTTTCCAAAGGTTACCTTACCACCATCAATACTTTTAATGTCATTGAATAGCTCTTTATTTCCAGTCATATGCCTTGAGCATCCACTATCCACCAGCCAAGCATTTTCTTTTATAGTGGACTTAAGGCATACCTATAAAATTACAACTTAAGTATTGTTTATTGATATGACCAAATTTCATACAATAATTACATTGTTTAGCTCTAAATATGTTTTTCGGTTTTACCATGATTTTAGCTACCACTATCCTATTAGGTGGAGTTTGTGAGAAATGACATGCACATGCATGATGACTTGGTGCTTTCCTAGGTGCATGCCTATTATACATAAAAGCATGATTGACCTTTTGAGGTTTTCTTCTTAGTCTTACTGACCCTTGACCATTCCTTTTATAAATAGAGGATTTGGTGTTAGTTGTGCACTTAACCCTTGGGGCTATTACTTCTAATGTGGAGATGTGGGATTCACTTGACTTAACAAATGTGGTCTTGTGAGATGAAGATGATGTTCCATTAAATCCTAGACCATGTCTTATTAAAGGTGGTCTTTGAGACACTATGAGAGTATCTAAACTCTCATTGCCTTTATGAAATCTTGAAATGGAGTTTCTAAGTTCCTCAACTTCATTTTTCAAAACATTGTTTTCTTTAAGCAAGGATTTAGTTGAAGGTCTAGAGGAGTACTCATCTAATGATTTTTGAAGAGATTCATTAGAAGATTTAAGCTCAAGATTTTCCTTTTCTAAAACATCCATTTTTTTCAAACTTAAAATATTATTTTTGTAAGTATTGAATTTACATCTATATTTTTCTAATTCTAGGTTCAATACTTCTATTAGACTATGCTCATCATCATCTTAACTATCACTATTATTATCACTACTATCATTATTGAATGAATATGAGTAAGGTGGTCTTACCTCATTCGTGACGTGATCCTCTATAGCCATGAAGTATAGGTTGACCTCTTCATGTCATCTTTTTCACTTGAAGAGCTTTTGTCATCCCATGTGGCTTTGTGACCTTTCTCCCCATCATTTCTTTGATATTTTTTTCTTTTGTTTCTTAAGCCTTGGACATTTTAGTTTGATATGTCCCTTCTTCCCATACTCATAACATTTTACCTCCTTTTTATTCTTTTGATAGTCATTTGAGGAGTGTTTGAGATTTCTTTGTTTGAAGTTTCGAGAGTTACCAATTCTCTTTTCAATCTTCTCGAGAGCATTGCAATATCCTCATTTGCATCATCACTCTTTTCTTCATCATCTTCAACTTCTTCTTGATATTTTGAAGTAGAGGCTCTTAGTGCTAGAGGCTTTCTTTTTTCTGGCTCGGTTTCAAGTTTTCTATCTCTCTTTACTGCCATTTCATGTGTTAGAAGTTTGCCAATAAGCACATCGATATTCATAACGCTCATGTCTTCGTTGGTTTATTATATACCATCAACTCTTGAACCATAGTCTTTGAGAGGAAGGCTTCTCAGAATTTTGTTGTTTACATCTTTCAAGCTCAAGTGTTTTCCAAGCTTTCTCATACCATTTATGATGGCTAGAAGATGGTACGTCATATCGGTGATGGATTCATTGGGTTTCATCTTGATGAGTTCATATTCTGAAGTGAGAAGTTGAATCTTCTTGGATTTAACTTGCTTTATTCCTTCATGATAATTCTCCAATATTTTCCATATACTATATGTGGTAGGACAGTGTTGAATTCTGCCACATTCTTCAATGGATAGTGAGCTTGCGAGAATTTTCATTACCTTTTAGTTTTTGAAGTTTGTTATACGTTGAGGCTCTATCCAATCATCTCTTGAAAGGATTTCTTCTTCACCATCAACTCCTCTTCTGGTTGGTAGTGTCCATTCTTTCTGAATGCTATCCCAAAATTCAATTTCCTCACTATCGAGATATGTCTTCATCCGGAACTTCTAATGAGCATAGTTTGCTCCGTCAAAGAAAGGCTTGAGACTTTGGAATCCTTCATTGACCATTTCTTAATCTTTGCTAGCATTTTTTAGGCTTTGATGCTAGACTAAGCTCTGATACCAAATGTTGTCCAAACAATGAACCAAGAAGGAGGGTTGAATTGGTTATACAAAAAAATTCTTAACCTTAATTGCGGAATAAAATTAAATAGAGTAAAGATGAAGAGATATCACACACGAAATTTATAGAGGTTTAGGTATTAACAAATCCTACTCCTCTCCCCAATCTTAATTAGAAGTTTTACTAACACACTAAGTGCTACAATGAAGTTTTACAAGCTCACTTCCAACTATGGTATTTCTCTCATTGGCTAACACCTAATCCAAAAATTCCCATATGTTTTAATGGCTCACACAATAAATCAATTCCTTGTGTTTTATGGCTCACACAATACAAGTGTTTCAATTTTAACCTAATATACCCAAACTTAGTTGAGTAATTGATTACAATGAAAAACACTCACCAACCTATAATGCTCAGAAATTATGAGCAAATAGGTTTTTACAACGAATAAAGGATTTGTTGAAAGTAATTAATGCAATTGGGCTACAACAAGATTTTTGATTCAAAGTAATTGTTGTTCTTCTTGTTAGGATTCATAAATGTCTTGCATTTATACTTTCTTAGCAAATTATAACCGTTCGGGTGCATTTAATATGAAAATAGTCGTTGAACCAACTCTTTACTCTGCGTCTATCATGTTTATCTGTCATCATTCACAGGCGTGACTATTGTGTGTCACAGTCATGAATGTTCTTTCAAGTCGTGGTGACTCTGGCCATGAAGTTTTCTAGAATATTTTGAAGTATTTGATCATGGGCGTGATTTTATACTTTCACGGGCATGAACATACTTCCAAAGTCGTGGTTCAAGTGGTGATTCTGGTCGTGAAGCATTCTGGAAGAACTTGAAGTGTTTGATCATAGGTGTGATGCTATTTCACGAGCGTGACAGGTTTGATCATTCATGGTTGGTATGATCCTTCATGGCCGTGAACTTTAAATATTGAAAAGTTAGAGCTAAGCTATATCACGGGTGTGAACATGCTATTTCTTTTTGTTTCGATCTTCAAAATTTATCTTTTATTCTTGCTTCTATTTCAATCAAGATATATCATGTTCAACAAACTTAAAAGACATATCATTAAATACCTTATTGCTATTTTATTTGTTAGCATCAAAATGACAGAAATACCCCTCAAGTTCCTCAAGGTTTAACACAATTATTGTAGACTGATAGTCCAGAAATGCCTTATGTTGTGAGAGACAATCCATACCTAATATGGCATCGCATTTGTGAAACAACAACTCTATGAGATCCATAGAAAACTCTTTTCCATTTACAACTAAAGGACAACTTTTGTATACTCGGTTCACAACCACATTGTGGCCTAAAAGGTTTCTGACCTCAATCATGAACTTTAGTTTCTCTATTTTCATACTGTGCTGACTAGGTGTACTCATGTAAACATATGAATGTGTGGACCCTAGATTTATCAAAGCACATATATCATAGCCATGTAAAGAGAACACACCTACTATGACTTATATGGCTCATTGGTCCTATCTATGTAGGTGTAGCATTTTTCAAATGATCTTGGGCATCGCATCTAAAGGAAGCCCTTGTATATAACATACACTTTCCTTTATGACTCATCTAACATATCCCATATAAGAGAGTAAGATCCCTAGTTGTCTGTGTGTTGGTGGCTGCTATGGTGGCCCCAAAGGGTGGTCCCCTCTTGAACGAACTAGGTTATGAGTGGCTTTGTCCTCTGCTCTATCCCCTACAGTGGGACTGTCTTGAAAAGAAATGACCTTTCTTGTTTGTTGTCTGTGCCACACTAGTTATGGGTCTTCTGTAGGTCTTTTCTTATTTTTTCTTTCTTCTCTTCTCTATGTTGTTGGTTGAGGACGAGAAGGAAATTACATGATGTCCAATGTCATCATTTAAGCCACTCTCAAAACGGTGACACTTGTCACCCTCATCAAAGATGAGAACAGTTGTATAACTCCTCAACCGTGTGAACTCTTTTGCATATTCAGAGAATGTCATCTTTCTCTGCCACAGGTTTAAAAATTCTTTTCTTTTCTCATCGACATAGATTTGTGGTACATATTCTTTTTTGAATTCAGCAATAAAGTACTCCATATTTAGAGGTTGTGGGGTTTATTGCTTCTTCAGAATTGATTTCCACCACTCATATGCATGTTCTTGTAGCAATAATACTACATATTTTGTCTTGTGCTCCTCATCATACTCTAACTCTTTGAAGACTCTTTCGGTCTTCTCTAGCTAAAATTCAGTCGTAGCTAGATCATTTTCTCTTTTACCGAGGAAACCAGTAACCCCGTACTTCTAAAGCTTATCAATCTTTGTCTTAGGTACCTTATGTGGTGGCAGTTATGCAAGTAGTTATGGTGGTGCCTATGGTATAACTTATGCCAACTGCTGAAGAATATCAGCTATCTACTGCATGATCGATATCACTCCTAGATTTGCTTGTACAACAGCTATCTGCTGATGAACTGTAGCAGCATTCGGACCCCCTTACACTTGAAGCACTAAGCTAATTGGGAGCTCTCATATCTAGAAACCTATTGCTATCCGCAACATCATGTGTTTCCAACTCCATCTATATGAATATACTCCTACAAGTTGATAAAGAAAACCGATATCAAAAACTTATGAGATGTACTATGTATATTAGGATTAACTCACTTAGGTTTGGAAAATGGCTAAACCTAAGTTCTGATACCTCTAAATATAGTGTCATCTTATCTAATTAGGATTAATCCAACTAAATAAGCAAATGTCACATGTACCTATTGCAAAAAACCTATGCAAATTAAAATATTTATTTTCTTTGGAAAACTCTTTTACCATATAAACTTCTAGATTCATATAAAAACTTGTGAAACATAGCATAAACATGAACTTTCAGAAAGGATATATTTGATCTAAGAAAACATCATCACTATATGCATATAAAATATTAACTTTGGATTCAAATCGCTCAATGTTTACAAAAATACATGCCCTTAAGTAAAAGATTACATATTTCTTTAAAATACAAGACATGTAAGAAGGTAAACAACCCATAAACCTATATATCATGTACAAAATGGAACATCAAATATATAACTGATTTTTATCGGGCTTTCTCTATTGTCTCTGATCTTGGGCTGGCTTTCCTGAATCAACCAATATCTTTATCTACTATGTTTCGATCTGCATGGAGAAAACACCGATCTTTATCATGTAAGTGTTTTCCCCACGCAAAACTATTGAAAACTTAGTAGTACATATAGACATATAAATTCAACATGCAATCACATAAGATATATCAACATACTTCATATTTATAGCATCATATTAAAATATCAAGCATGGCAATGAGATCATAGTATCATTTAATATACTTTACCTTTATGCTATGTTTTAGTAAGCACTTACCGATGTCTATAACATATTACATATTAAGCATTTTTCATGTTATTAAACCCTTTTTTAAAATTATAATTAAACCCTTTTTTTATTGTAATGTATTCATTTATTACTTTAGCATCTTAGTCTAACAACTCTCAATATTAATTATTTGGATATTGACTATTCGGATACAAATTGTTTAATTATTTGGTATTGACTATTCGGAAACAAATTGTTAACAAGACACTCACTGAGTTTAAGCCGCCTTTGCCATCGTATACTATAATCCAAACACTTTTAGAGTTTCCTTCATAACTTTGATCCCACATAGTTCATCATCTCGTTATTTAATTTCCTTCATGGTTTTTGTCAAAATTTCTTCACCATTTAATTCCACCTTTTCTTAATTAAACTTTAATTTTTAATTATTTTTTACTAAAATTTAATTAATTTTTTTTAATTTAATCAAAATTTTAAATTCGTCCGTAATGTTCTCGGCCCTAAATTAATCAAATCCCTTAGATTTTTTTTATATCTAACTCAGCAATCAATCTCTAAGCTCCACTTGGATGTCTCGGCCGGTTACACTTAATTACCAATTCCAAGTCCAAACTTTATGCAACGGCAACCAAAAGAAAACACAAGGGAGGAAGTTGAAATATGATTCCCACTTATAGCATGAAAGAAAATAGAATTGAATAAGAAAATCAAGATTTTTGGATGTAATATTCCCGGCAAAAAGGAAATTGAGTTCACCTTGTGGTCTTTCCCTTTAAACCCGTGAGTTATCTCCTTAATTTCTCTCTTTTCTTGCTTAATCTTTGTCATTCAAGACTACATCTATCACTTTCATGCTTTGAATTCAACATACCACATCTCATTTCCCACATTTAAGACCATATTTACTCAATTCTTGCCATAGCCAAACCCAAGCCCTTCTTTGTCCCTTTGCGGTGTCTCGGCTTTGTAGGAAAAATGGAAAGAAAATCATTTTCTTAACAACCCGTGAGCCTCACCTTGTCCTTTACCCTTCTACTACCTTGTTGGAGTGTTTGGAAATCGAGGAAATTTTAGATGATGGTCTCAGGTACAATGGAGAACGATGGAAAAAGATTAAGTGTTACGAAATTGGAAAATGAGTTTTTTTTTTTTTACAAAGAATTGTGTAATAAGTTGTGACTCTTTTGCCACCTTATGCTTTAATTAAAGAATGTTTAATATGCATGTCACCCATATGTCCCGGTGCATGCAACTATTTTGTTTAATTAATTATTATTTTAGTTAATTAATCTTACTTATTTTTAATCAATTCTAAATTTACGAATTGGTATTTAATTTTTTTCTCTCCTCGATCTAATTTTCACCCTAGTTTTGTTTTCTTCAATTTTGAAATCCAAATTAAATAGTTTTCTACAATTAAATATATTAAAATTCTCATTATAATTTATTCTATATATTATCATTCTTAGTTTTGTAATTCGCACATTGAAGCGATAAACCACATTATTTATAATATCTACTGAACTGGATCCTTTATTATATTTTTTCGATTTTGACCCATAAACTTGAAAGTTTTAACCTATAAATATATTAACACACTCATCTTTTTATACCCTGCATTTCGGTACTCTTAGTTCTCAACTTGTTGATAAGACAAAAATCGCAAAATTTTTAGTCTAATCCTTTTTATTGATTTTTGCATGAAAATTTCATGTCACATGTTTATAACTAATTACCTCATTTTAAGTATGAATTTAAATCCAATCATATAGCCACTATTTCATTCATGAACCCACTAAGTTTTTGGTTGGTCCGAAGCATTTAATTGCAAAATATACATATCGATTGGAGGTTATATTAGCGAACATGACAATTTACTTGTACACTCAAAGTTTACATATTTTCTTAATAGTCTGGTCAAAAAAGAAGTAACCATTAAAAAACTCTTAACAAATCTCTTGTAATAATCAATTAAACCAAGAAAACTCATGATCTCTAGCACATTATAGGGAGGTTTACAACTCATGACTACTTCAACCTTGGTAGGATCCATTCTAATGTCATCCTTGACACACGATGTCCACAAAAACTATCTCATTCCTTTCTAATGTCATCCTTGACACAAGATGTCCATAAAAACTATCTCATTGAGCAAAAACTCACATTTCGAGAGTTTGGCATACAATTTTTGTTCCCTAAGTTCTGTAATACTATTCTCAGATGTTGAACATGCTCCACATGTGTCTTAGAATATACTAGAATATCATCTATAAAGACCACAACACACTGGTCTAGATAAGGCTTGAATATTTGGTTCATCATATCCATAAAGGTTGCTAAAGTGTTAGTCAATGTAAAAGGCATCACCAAAAACTCATAGTGCCCATTCCTGGTTCTGAACATTGTCTTAACTATATCATTTGCCTTAACTCTTAACTGGTGGTAACCTAATATTAAGTTAATTTTAGAAAATACACTTGCAACCTTCAATTGCTCAAACATGTTATCAATCTGTGGTAATGGATATTTGTTCTTGATTGTCATCTTATTCAACTATCTGTAATCTATGCATAGCCTCATAAACCCATATCTTATTTTCACAAATAACACTAGTGCACCCCATAGAGATTCACTCAGTCTAATAAAAGCCTTTATCTAATAGTTTCTGCAAATGAGCTTTTAGCTCTTTCATTTCAGATAATGTCATTTCATATGGCACTACTAATATAGGATTTTGTGCCTAGAGTGAGCTTTATGGAGATCTCAACATCTCTATCGAGTGGTAATCTTGGTAGATCATTTGGAAAAATATTTGAAAATTTATTAACTGTATGGATATTCTTGAGATCGTGATGTCCATTTCTGGTGTCAATAACATGTGCTAAAAAGGCTTCACACCCCTTTCTCATCATTCTTTTAGCTTTCATCATAAAAACAACCTACGAAGGTTGTGGGAACAACTCACCTTCCGTTACTACATCTCTCTATCCAACTGTTTTAAGAATCACATATTTTGTCATGCAATCTACTGCTGCCTCGTGTTGTCAAAGTCAATCCATACCCAAAATGGCATCATATTCATGCAAAGGTAACTCTATCATGTATGCAAGACACTTTCTCCCATGTATAATCAATGGACACCCTTTGTATACCCATATCACTATCACACTGTGACTTAGGGATTTGTAACCTCAATCTCATATTCTAGTTTTTCACTAATCATGTTGTGTTGTCTAGGTATGCTTATGCATATGTAGGAATGTGTGGATTCTGAATCAATCAAAGCACAAATATCTTAATCATGTAAGGAAAACATAATAAAGTAAGGAAAACCTACCCACAATCATGTCAGTAGCTTTATGGTCCTCTCTGGATCTCATCACAAACTCCTTTAATCTTTTTTATCCAGTATTATACTGCAGCAGGAACATCATCTTTTGAACCTCAAATATCTATAGCTCCACACTTAGAGAACTTTGTCTATGTATACTTTTGGCTTTGATGGTAGAGGTGGAGGTGGAAGAGCTGGAATGGGCTATGGTACAACTTTAGCAATCTGTTGCAACAAACTATGAGTAACTCTATTTATTTTTTATACATCATTCATAGGTATGAACGTCATGTCATGGTTGTGAATTTGCATTCTACAACATTTTTAGGACCAAATCAAGGTAATTAAGAATGTTGCCCAAATAATCACCAAGAAATGGAGATGAATTGGTGGCTAATTAAATTTTTTAGCTAAGGCAATAACAATGGAATGATAAAGAGATAAAAGAATAGATAAGAGACACAAGATTTATAATGGTTCAAGCATTAATGGACCCTATGTAATATCCCCAATTGCAATTGGGTATTTCACTAACTCAAAAGAGTTACAATGGAGTTTTACCTAGCTCACGCAATTGAGGAATCATCACGATTATCCTGAGTGTTTTGCTGAAGAATGTGTCATGCCCATACCCTTTTTCCTATAGAAGTTTAGTCATATTCAAACTTTATTATCAAGTGGGGTCCATACTTTAAAGATAAATGTCAATCTAAAGATCAATAGTGGGGGAAATGATCTCTTAATTATAAATAATTGTATCTTTAGAATTAGAGTTTAAGTAGGACTTCTTAGGTTATATAATTTAGTTTTATTTACATTGATAAAGAGACAGAAAGAGAAAGAGGTTCACTCAAGGAGAGTTAAGAATTTTATGGCAGTGTTCAGGAAGTTTTCTTTTCATCTTTTATTTCCTTTTAATGTTTAACTTATCCATAGAATAGATGTGATCATAGTTCTTAAGATGCAAGGCTAAACACTTTAATAGATGTTTAGTGAGCAACCCAATTTCTATTATTATTTTTTTGTCTAATTAATGTGTAACACCCCCTCACCCAAACCGCACATGCCCGAATGCGGGAGCACTACCCTCGTCTATCTACTTCTTCAAATCGTTATTATTATTATTTTACCTTTATTTTCTCAGCACTCATGTATATATAGATATATACAAAAACCAAGTACAATTTATTTATATAAGATAGAAATTTTAAACATCAAATTAATTCTTGACAAACTTTAAAAGTAAGTTTTACAAACTCTAAAACTCTTTAATATAAAAATCCAAATACAAAAAAAATTTCAAAGCTTATAACCCACTTTCTCAAGGTTCGGCTGTTTTACTTGAATAGGATCACCGCTTGCTTTATCTAACGCCTTCAGCTACCTTTCTATATCTACATGGAAAGAAAACTTCACGCTAAACTCTAAGCTTAGTGTGTATATAATTAAGGCAATATACTATGTCATGCAATAGGCAATAACATGTATCATTTTTCATATTAATGTTCTTCCATACAATTATATTCCTTATGATCCTATCTCATACAATAATGACTTCATGCATACATGACAAATATCATTTTCATTTCCATTAATTATAAACATCTCTTTTACTTCATCAATCATGTATTTATACATGTATACCATTTTCCATTTTATATATATATATATATATATATATATATATATATATATATATATATATATATATATATATATATATATATATATATATATTAGCCCACACCTATGAACTCCCGTCTAGGATAATGGAGTTGCCATCCAGACACTTAGGAGTGTCACACGGCAATATGATGTGCGCATATAAGAGTCATTACCGATGTAGAAAATTGTGGCATTACCGGCGTAGTATTCATAATTCGTGCCATTACCGTCGTAGTATTCATAATATGTGCCATTATCGGGGTCGTAAATCGTTCTATTAATGGTTTTCATCATACTCCCCCCTGTTTGGCATGCCAAACTATCCTAGAATAGTTTGATGTAGTTGTTCTAGGGCTTATTCAATATCATATAATTCATATATCTCTATTTGCTTCCAATCACAACCATATCAATATTCATGCTTATTATCTGTATTAGTACACATATTTCATTCGTATCATATTTCATATATCATCCGTGTCAATTCACATATTTCATTCGCATCAACATTCATTTTTCTATATCACAACATAACACGTTCTCACATCAATATATATATATATATATATATATATATATATATATATATATATATATATATATATATATATATATATATAATCATTCTTATTTCACTGGATAGACAATGACTTTCATTTACTTACCTGAATTCTTCATTTGATAACCACATTCATAATTGCTAATACAGAGCATTCACGGCCGTGATTACTAATTCACACCTGTGAATTAGTTCACGCCCGTAATTCAAAGCTGTAAATGCTACTAGAATGAATCGCCCAAAAGCATTCACAGTCGTGATTACTCATTCACGCCAGTGAATAAGTTCACATCCGTGATTCCAACCCGTGAACGCTTTTGGAATGAATAGTACCATTTTCACACAGAAGTCACAACCGTGATACAATCAGTCACAATTGTGAACCCTCAAGTTCACGCCCATGACTTTCAGCAGGAAATCTGCATATTCACCTTTCATTTATTCTAATATCATCCAAATCATACCAAATTTCTATTTCATGCATTTCCAAGGTTCTTTACTCAACTTTTTTCTTTTTAATACATATAAATGTCTTTATCATACAAAATTTTCTAACATGCATCCTTAATTCAATATATCACAAAAATCTCATTCTTACACATCCAACCTATGGTTTCATGCCATGTTCATCATTCTTGCAATTCATTTATCAAAAAATCATGTTCAGCATGCATTATTTCAAACAAAAATAGGATATTGTCTTAAGTTATGCACAAACCTTAATCTTTCTCCTTCACTCTTCTAGGTAGCTTTCTCTTTTCCTTTTCTCTTTAGTGTTTGTTCCTTGTCACTTGGAACTCCTACAACATCATAGATCATTATCATCATTTGATTTTCTCAAGACCCTAAACTCTCTTTTTCTCTTTCAAAACCCTAATTTCTCTCTCTTTCCATATGAGTCTTGGATAAGCTCAAAATTCAAACTCCATTAAGAAAAGATGAAGAAGAAGAAGAATCACTTCTTACCTTACTCTTTTCTTCACTAAATCACAACTTTGGAGATTTTTTCTCTCTACCAAACTTGATTTTTTTCTTCCTCTTTCTTGCTATTTCCAGCTTCCTTAGGAGTTATGGACCACGAAAATCCCTTGTTCTTGCTCTTTCACCTTTCTTCTCTTCCTTTCTCTCTCTAGAAATCAAGATTGGCTATGGAGGAGATGGGTCTAGCGTGACTGGTTGAAAAGAGAGAGAAGAAGGCAAAAATGAAGATAATAAGAAGAAGAAGAAAAGAAAGCATTAAATAGGGTACCCATAAGTCCTCATGTGGGACCCATCATTTTGACCATTTCTTGACATTAGGCTTAATGAACCCATTAATCTCATTCTTTCTCATTGAGTGGTCGGCCAAACCTATTAAAATGTCCGCAAAATTAATATGTTAATTAGCAATTAATCTTATTAATTCTCCAATTTTTGGTAAATTGCAATTTGACCCCAAAACTTATCAAATTTTGCAATTTAGTCATTTACCGTAAATCAACTTCTTCAAACTTTATAATCACTTAATTAGGCATTTATCATTTAATTTAGCCATTACTTGATCAATTTTTGTAAAAATCCGAATTTAGACTCCGATCGGTGAAATGCTTCAACTTCGCGACACGTGCGACTCGGGACCTAAATTAGCGGATATTACATAATGAATGCATGATTTTCTTCAAATTTAATTGTGATTAATAAGTTTTTAGTTTAATAGTTACTTGTTCACCAATTATTGAACTTTAAATGAAAATGTTTAGGCTACATTATTAGACGCACCATCTGTAAGTTAACCTAATAATTCGATTGAATACTAGTTAATTCATTGTTTTGATTAAATGGTACTTAAAAGGTGAGAGTCATTAAATCTACATTCTTTGGTGTGAAATTCATTAGGGGATATGCAAATTGGGAGTTGTGAGCTAAGTTACTTTTT
This sequence comes from Triadica sebifera, assembly GCA_023653625.1. NCBI lineage: Eukaryota > Viridiplantae > Streptophyta > Magnoliopsida > Malpighiales > Euphorbiaceae > Triadica > Triadica sebifera. The sequence continues at coordinate 23,856,870 of CM042901.1, forward strand.
ACTGTCCTTAGAATCTATCAGAGCTTAATCAACCCATTAAAATTGGTTAGAGTGTTTAGGATTGTATTTCACTATTCGATAGTAATTTAAAACTAATTAAGAATTTAGAACCAGCTTAAGAGATCGACCTTGGGAATAAACTTTCCAAATTACATTGATTCATGCACTTGCGAGTACACTTTAAGTTACATCACATAGGTTTCATCATAATCTATGCTTTCCTTTTGGTTGTACCTTTTGACAACCAACCTAGCTTTATTTCCAGTTATATTACCTTACTTATCTAACTTGTTCGTAAAAACCCATTTACTACCAATAATTAGATAATCCTTAGGTTTTGGAACTCAGGTCCAAACCTTATTTCTCTCAAATTGGTTGAATTCCTCTTGCATAGCAATCACTTAACTTTTATCACTAAAAACCTTCTCAATGGTCATTGGCTCAATTAGAGAGACAAAAGCAAGATTAGAATGTAAAAGCTTAAAATGAGATCTAGTAATTACTCATTTGGTGGGATCACCAATAATTTGCAACATGGGGTAGTGTCTTACAAACTTTCAGTCTTTTGGTAGCTATTAGGTGTCGTGCTCTTGAGCTTGAGGTAGTTGTTCCTCTTGATGCTTGTGACACCCTTATAACAATTATTCTATATATACATTACGTAAGCTTATGCGATTATAGCCGATGTGTGTAAAAAAAATTCTTAACTTAATTTAATAACCATAATATTATTAACACTTAATTAATCCTTTTAATTTTTTCAAAAATTTCGGCAATATAAAGTCTATAAATTAACTACCCCACCTGCATGGAAAATAATTTACAACCCATTTTTGGGCACAACAATACAAATATAATATAAAATATGCTTCATTCAATCACAAGTCAACATTTCATTCTTTACACATCTAGTAATTCATGAATATTCTTTATCAGAATATATATATATATATATATATATATATATATATATATATATATATATATATATATACACATGTCATACTTAATAATAACCTTCTATTATTTTATTCTTCCGTCTGCTTCTAAAATTTGTACTCTTGCTCCTATGTCTTTCCCGTTACTACCTACACACAATCAAATAACTACGTGTTAAGCATTAAAATACCCAGTGATGATTACTAATCTAAGAATTTTCATTGACTTATATTTTCATACATATATGCAATATTATATTTACTAAACTATTCATATTTTCTTTTTTAATATATTTATTATTCTTTTTACCAATACTTTACTATTATTTACCCTTAATTCACTATTTAATATCTTCATTCAATTAACAATTTTTCTCAATTAATCTTATAGTTTTTTTCTTTTTTTTTTTTCAATTTACTCATGAACTTTCATTTTCTTCCAATTTAGTCATATTTCATATTTCTTCTTTAATTAACTCTTCCTTTCTTTTCTTTTTTTTTTTCATTCAATCCTCTCTTAAATTTTTCTTTAGCTACAACTTTCATTTTAGTTCCTAAATTTTTATTTATTTACAATCATGCCATTGTTTTAGATTTATTTACACTTTTGCCACTACCTATATATTTTTTCATTTATTTTCTTTTTAACTACATAATTTAACATTTTTTTCTTCCACTTATAGTTCATTTTTCAATTTTACTATTTTGTCATATTAATCACTTTTATCATTATTATTATTATACTATTTTTATAATTCTTATCATTTTTATCATATTTATCACATATATCACTTTTTTATCATAATTTTCACTTATATCAGTTTTACCATATTTATCACTTTTATCATTTTTCTCATATTTTTCCTTTTATTCATTTTTATCATATTTTTCACTTTCATTTTTTTATTTTTTATGTTTATCATTTTTACTACTTTTATTCACATTTTCCCCTAGTTTCAATCCGATAGAAAATATTCGGACCAGATACATAGTACGTGGACCATAAAAATCCACTACACTGAAGAGTGGCCCCGAATGACCACCTGAGTATTGTACTGTACACTGATCACTAAATTACTATCACTGAAATAGATCGTCATTGACCTACATAATCGAGTCGTCATGACCCGCACTACGGTAATTGTGTCCCCATGGCTAGCCAATTTATCATGGGATAGATTTAACAATCAAAAAATAACTAAGGGCAATATATTATTCCTTTAATTAAATTCATAAATTCCATTATTTGTACATTATTAATTACCTAACATTTTATTAATCCATAACTATAGTCTTTTTCCATATTTTTTATTCTAATATATCAATATTTCATCATTAATAATCAATTAAGTCATTAAACTCACTAAACGCACTTTATTCATTTTATTTCATTTCATGCATAAAATAATCAATAATTAGAAAAATATTCAATATATATTTTAAAAATTTGCAATCAATTTTTGCACACTCAATGTCATGTTTTCTAACATTTTATGACTTAATTTTCATTTAATTAGCAAGAAAAATAATAATTTCTTCTTCATATTTCAGCCTACACTAGATTTTCATCATTAAAATTTTTCTTTCACCTTCTAAATATTCATTTCACTAATTTATACATTCATTATTCCATATGTATCATAATATTACACTAAAATGTAATTATGCCTTAATATGCATTTTTCACAAAATATGGTCATATTTTCCAAGTTCCACTAAATAATTTTTTAATTGAATTTAACCAATTTAATTAGTAAGGAAAATAATAATTTCTTCTTCATATTTCAGCCTACATTAGATTTTCATCATTAAAATTTTTCTTTCACCTTCCAAATATTAATTTCACTAATTTATACATTCATTATTCCATATGTATCATAATATTATACTAAAATGTAATTATGCCTTAATATGCATTTTTCACAAAATATGGTCATATTTTCAAAATTTCACTAAATAATTTTTTTAATTGAATTTAACCATTTTAATCCACTTTTTGTATTCTCTTAATCATGTTTTAAGCATCAATTATCAATTACATGAAAAACACACAAAATTTATAATTTTCATAACCCTAATTCATACTTTAAAAATGGAAATAGGTTTATTTTGAAATCACTAACCTTATTTTCTTCCTTTGGCCTTCATAAATTTCCTTTTCCTTAGCCTTTTCCTTGGAAGCACCTTCACTTGTGCACCTACCATGCCCAAAATTCACACTCTATTAATCCACCATTATTTTTCTTTTCTAACTCAATTTAACTTTATAATTATCATCTAAATACCTTAAACTACCTATTGAACCATTAAACCAATTTAAAACTCTTAATTTCACTTACCTCAATTTTGTATCTTAACTTGTTTCCTTTGATTTCTTTTCACTCTATCCCTCCAAATGAAGATTAAATGCTTGTAATAGCTACTAGAGAGGCTGAATTTATATTAGGGTGTTCGATTTTGGTGTAAAAATTGAAAAAAAATGGAAGAAATTTGGAGGAAAAATGGGCCATTACAATTTTAGAAACTACAGTTTATGACTAACCCAGTATTCGGGCCATTACAATTCTCCTCTACCAATAAAAATTTCATTCTCAAAATATTTACCTGTATTGAACAGTCGTGGATGTTGTTGCCTTATTGCAGCTTCTGCCTCCCACGTGGCTTATTCCACATTGTGGTAACTCCATAACACCTTCATTAGTGGGATTTGCTTGCTCTTGAGCTATCTAACTTCTCTAGCTAGGATTTTTAATAGTTTCTCTTCATAAGTTAGATCAACCTAAATCTGAATTGCTTCTGTCTTAATCACGTGGCTAAGGTCTGACTTATACCTTCGAAGCATTGACACATGAAACACATCATGAATCTTTTCCTACTCTTGAGGTAGTTTCAATCGATAGGCTAAGGGCCCCACTTGCTGTATAATCTCATAAGGACCTAAAAATCTTGGACTTAGTTTGCCCTTCTTGCCAAACCTCATAATCTTTTTCCAGGGTGATACCTTAAAAAATACTTGATCTCTAACCTGGAACTTTATATATTTTCTTCTTAAATCCGCATATGATTTATGTCGGTCCATAGCTTCTTTAAAACCATCCTTGATCACCCGTGCCTTGTCTTCAGTTTTTCAAACCAAATCGGTCCCCATTAGTCTCTTCTCACTCAATTCTATCCAACATAAATGAGTTCTACATTTTCTCCCATAAAGTGCTTCATATGGTGCCATTTTGATGCTGGATTGATAGTTGTTGTTGTAAGCAAACTCGGCTAATGGCAAATACCTTTTCCAATTGCTTTCAAACTTGAGGATGCAACTTCGCAACATATCCTTAAGTATTTGAATCATACGCTCCAACTGCCCATCAGTTTGGGGATGAAAAGTCGTACTAAAATAAAGTTTTATCCCCAATGCTTCTTGCAGCTTCTTCCAGAACTGGAAAGTAAATCTAGGATCCATGTTTGAAATAATGGAGGATGGTACTCTATGGAGCCTCACTATCTCATTAATGTAGATTTCTACAAACTTGATCAGTGGATAGTCCATCTGTACTGGTATGAAATGGGCCGATTTAGTGAGTCTATCAATGACTACCCAAATAGCATCATGCTTCCTTCCAGTCAAAGGCAATTCTTTCATAAAATTCATGGTCATTCGATCCCATTTTCACTCTAGTATCACGATAAGTTAAAGTAAACCTGATGGAACTTGGTGTTCAGCTTTCATCTGCTGGCATATTAAGCATTTGCTCTTGAATTCTGTCACATCACATTTTATTTCTGGCCACCAATAGTGTACTTTCAAATCCTAATACATTTTGTTACCACTAGGATGTATTGCGTAGCTATTATGATGAGCTTCTGTAAGAATGTTCTTCTTCAAATCATCTTGATCGGGTACACATAACCTCTGGTTGAAACAAAGGCTGTCATCTTCACCCAAAGAATAATCACCTTCATTTCCCTCTTTACTCTATTCACTATGCCAATCAAGCAATCATCTAGCTTTTGTGACTCTTTCACTTGCTGAAGAAAGTCTGGTTTTACTTGCATTTTCGCAATTATTGCTCTATCTTTGCCATATCCAATCTGACATTTATCACCCAAAGGGCTGCCATAAATTTTCTACTAAATGCATTAGCTACTACATTTACCTTTCCTGGATGATAGCCGATTAAGCAGTCATAGTCTTTTATCAATTCAAGCCAACACCTCTATCTCAAATTAATTTCCTTCTGTGTGAGCAAATATTTCAAACTTTTGTGATCTGTGTAAATGTAACATTTTTCACCATAAAGATAATGTCTCCAAATCTTCAAGGCGAGTACAATTGCTATAAGCTCAAGATCATTAGTAGGATAGTTTTTCTCATGAGTTCTTGCATTAATACACAACCTAACTCATTCTTGGAGGCATCACTGTAAATCAAAACATCCTTGCTAGATTTTGGTTGAGTTAACACTGGGGCTTCTATCAATATGTTTTTAAGCTTTTCAAAATTTCCTTGACATTTATCTGTCCATTCAAACTTAATATGCTTCTGTAATAGTCGAGTGAGCGGCGCTGCTATGGTGGAAATATCTTTTACAAATCTCCTTAATACCTTGCCAAACCTAAGAAACTTCTAACTTCTGTAATAGTCTTAGGTATTCTCCACAGTAAAATTGCTTCAATCTGTTTTGGATCCACCTTTATCCCTTTAGCTGAAACTACATGACCCAAGAATGATACTTCATTCAACTAGAAGTCACACTTGCTGAACTTTGAATACAATTGCTTCTCTCTCAATATCTGCAAGATAATTCGTAGGTGTTTGTTATGTTCTTCTAGCATCTTCAAATACACTAGAATATCATCGATAAATACCACCACGAACTGGTCTAGATAAGGATGAAAAATTCTATTCATTAGATCCATGAAAGCTGTTGAGGCATTGTAAATCCAAATAGCATGACTGAAAACTCAAAGTGGCCATATCTTGTGCAAAAAGCAGTCTTGGGCACATCTGCTTCTTTTACTTTCAACTGATGGTAGCTCGATCGTAGATCAATCTTTGAAAACACACTTGTTCCCTTTAATTGATCAAATAAGTCTTCAATTTGTGGAAGAGGATATTTGTTTTTGATTGTCACCTTATTCAACTGTCTGTAGTCAATGTATAATCTAAGAGACTCATCCTTCTTATTTACAAAGAGTATCGGTGCTCCTTATGGTGAAGTACTATGTCTAATATTTTTAAAAATATATCTTAATTGATCAAAGGTCTAATTTTAGAAAAATATTCAATATATATTTTAAAAATTTACAATCAATTTCTACACACTCAATATCATGTTTTCTAACACTTTATGACTTAATTTTCATTTAATTAGCAAGAAAAATAAAATTTTTTTCTTCTTCATATTTCAGCCTATACTAGATTTTCATCATTAAAATTTTTCTTTTACCTTTTAAATATTCATTTCACTAATTTATACATTCATTATTCCATATGTATCATAATATTACACTAAAATGTAATTATGCCTTAATATGCATTTTTCACATAATATGGTCATATTTTCCAAGTTCCATTAAATAATTTTTTTAATTGAATTTAACTGTTCTAATCCACTTTTTATATTTCATTAATCATGTTTTAAGCCTCAATTATCAATTACATGCAAAACACACAAAATTCCTAATTTCCATAAACCCTAATTCATACTGTTGAACCTTAAGGGGTATTTCTGTTATTTAGATGATAACAAATAAAGTAACAATAATGTATTTAATAATATTTGCATTCTAAGTGTGTTAAACTAGATATACTTTGATTAGAACTTGAAGCAAGATTGAAAGACAGCTTTTGAAGATAAAAATCAAGAAATAGCAAAGTGTCACGCCCGTGAAAATTGCTTAGCGCAAATTTTTCACCATTCAAAGTTCACGGCAATAAAAGATCAAACCAAATGTGAATGATCAAACAAATCACGCTTATGAAAGTATAGAAATGCCCGTGACCAAACATTTCAAGATTCTTCTAGAGAGTATCGCAGCCAGAGTCACCATTTAGACCATGACTTAGAAGAGCATTCACACTCATAACACATATAGTCACGCCCATGACTAAACATTTCAAATTCTTTCAGAGATTGTCACGGCCAGAGTTACCACTTGGACCACGGCTTGGAAGAACATCCAAGCCCGTGACACATATAGTCACGCCCATGAATGAGGACAGAGAAACATGTCAGGTGTGAATTAAGAATTGGTTCAATGGCTATTTTTGCATTAAATGTACCCAAACGACTATAGTTCATAGAGGGAGTATAAATGCAAGTCATTTGTGAATCTCAACAAGAAGAACAAGTAGAACAACAATTATTTTTCATCTTTAATCTTGTTGTAGCCTCGTGAATTATTTATTTTTCAACAATCCTCTACTGTTTCTGAAAACCTAATTGCTCATAACTTCTGAGCATTGTAGGTTGGTGAGTGTTTCTCATTATAGTCAATTACTCAAAAGTGAGCTTGTGTATATTGGGTTAAGAGTGAAATACTTGTAAGGGTTTATTGTGTGAGCCATAAAATACAAGAAAATGGTTTATTATGTGAGCCATAAAACACAAGGAATTGGTTTTTGTGTGAGCCATTGAAAAACACAAGGGAATATATGAGTTAGGTATTAGCCATTGAGAGAAATATCATAGTTGGGAGTGAGTTTGAAAAGCTCTATTGTAACACTTAGTGTGTTAGTGAAACACCAAATTGAAATTGGAGAGAGGAGTATGGTTTGTTAATACCCAAACCTCTATAAATCATGTGTGTGAGAATATTTATATTGAGCAACACTATCACTAGTATTTTTTTTTCTTAATTTTATAATAGGATCAAATGGACTATAAATAGGATTAACATCAACATAATTAATTTTATGTGTAACGCCCACTAATTAGTCTAAGTTAGAATAAGTATGTGTTATACATATGAAACACATGATAGACAATAGATATTAAAATAAGTGGAATAAATGACTAAATTAAAAATTAAAATAAATTAAATTGATTAACATGATAAATTTGATTAAATTAGACTACATAATTAAATTGTACTTTGGGTAAAAATTAAGGGAATTAGATATAAGTAAATGTGTAATAATAATAATAATAATAATAATAATAAGTTAAAAAAAAAAAAGCACAGCAAAAAAAAAAGAAAACTCGGGAGAAAGAGGGAGCTAAAGTCAATTAAGATTTCATTTGTCCCATTTTATCCTAAATTCTACGCTCTTCTTCTGATCATCATCATCCCTTTCCTTCCTCCCAATAACAGTCCCAATTCTTTAGGATCTCACTCAAGATTTATATCAAAATCACTCCAAATAAATTTGTTCTTGATAAGTAATCTTTTTTCCATTGTTATTATGTTATTTGGAGCTTTTAGGGGTATGTTACAGCAGTAACTTTCGATCTATTTTTGATTACTTTATGAATCAAATATGAAAAAGTGTCAAACATAAAAGTTATTCATATATATGTTATTTATATATTTGTCATATTTCATGAAATTATTTTGAGTATATAAAGAGAAGTGCTTGTTTGAGTGAGACTGGTTCAGGGAGACGTGTCAACAGAATAACCTACGTTTTTTGCTTAATTTGATTATCTTAAAGGCTGAATCTAAGGTAACTTAAAACTTAAAAGTTGTGGATCTATGTGTGATATAGGTCTCTAAAAACTTTCATAGAAATATCTTTTGTGTAGGTTGAGTTATAGTAAAACTAACTATTGTTGTTTCTTGATAGAGCTGGTTCCACATACCTATACAGCTCCAGTAAATTCGTCCTCATATTTGACCTATTTTTAGATTTAATTAGTCAAAGTTCAAAACATGAAAGTTTAATTTCTATATCTTAAAGTTGTTGTACAATAATTACCTAAAATAGTATTTGTTTTGTGAGTTATGACCTTAACAAGTGAACTGGTCAGGTTGTCAATATATTCCGAACCAGTTATAAATTCTCTAGTATTTGAGAACCTTAGAGGCTGAATATGGACATATTGTAAACAAGAAAAATATTTCAAATTAACTATATAACTGTATACAAATTTTTATAATAATTAAATATATACGGTGAAAGATATAAAATTTTAAATATAGCACCCTAAAACTGCCTAAGGGTAGAAAATAGAGTAAAATTTAAAATTACACTAAAAATTGTGTAATGGTTACAAAATTCAGAAATTTTAGTATGCTATATTTCTACATGTTAAATTTAATTAGAAATAAGAATCATATAAATTGGATGAGTGTAGAAAAAGTTACAGAGCTAATACTCCTCAAAGGTCATATGACTATTTAGGAGAAATTTTAGTTATTTATTTAAACTATAATAAAAATAAGTATTTTAACAAGGTATTAATCAATTATATTTTATATTAGGCACTTAACAAGAGGAAGAGTAACAAAATTAGACAAGCTACAAATTTTAGATTTTAGAAAAGCTCCATTGAGGTTAGTACATATATGCATTTTAGTTTGCCTTATTGCATACTTGTGTGTTAATTGAATAAGTTGCATATTTGAATAATGTATTAAAATGTGTAAATATGAAATGGCTGACAAGAGATAAGATGATTTGCTAGGAAATATAAGTCAAGGAAAAATTAATGTAGGTGGCATATAAAATATGATAAATAAGATGTTAAGGAATATATGTATATATATATATGGTTGTTGTGATAAAAGGCTTGTAAAACCTATATATATGAACATTGAATTATTAATAAAATGTTATGTGATTATTATAACATGCGACTTAGATTAAGGATTAAATGAAATGAATTGAGTGCTTAATTAATGAAATTTCGTGTTAATGCATGTATAAACATATGAATGAATAATTGATTGATAAAATGTAGGAAACTTTGGTTTAAGATTGTAGATGTGTGTTAAGGGGTGTGAATGTAGAATATGTAACATAATATATTTTTCAATATGGATTAGTATACAATTGATTAAAAATGTGATAATTATTAATTTTAATTATTGAATAATTATGATAATAAAGAGTGAAGCTAGAAAGTCATGTATGACATGTATTTTATATGAAAATAGAGGTTATATGAGATACTTGGACTCATAAATATATTATAAATTTTGGTTATGTATTAAAAATTTGTTGGCTTTGATTGTATGAAAAACTAATTAAAATATGTCAATATTACTTAAATGGTCATATATAATAGAATATTATATGATTATATGATTTTAAAATTTTATAATCATATTTTCATTATAAATGTAAATGGAATATTGATTTTAGCAAATTAATATATAAAAAAATAAATAAGTAATAATCTTAATTGTCCAGTTCTCAACCTATGGACTAATTAGGGATAGATGGTGCACTATTACGGGGCCATTACGGTACCGATATTGATATGGTTTAGGAACATGGTGGTGTTAGCTCTGAGAGCACCTTTATTCTAATTGTACACAGATGATAGAATTATACTCGGTTATGAGACTTAAGCTCTATGAGCGCTCTTGACTTGAGACTATAGTGAGTAAGGTGCTTAAGCTCCGCGAGCGGCCCTACTACACGTCGTATATCCGAACAGTCTGAAAATGAGATTTGGACTATTTATGTTAAAACATTATATATAAATTAATTAAAAGACATACATGTACACGTTGAGAGATAAATGTATGAGATAACATGAATTATAAATATTTATTAAGGTAAGTTAAATTTATAATTGAGTTATATATAATAATATTATTAATGAATTTGGTAATATTATATAGTCATGTGTTAGTTCTTGTATAATGTATGTTGGATTATTGTGAATTGAATTATGAATTATCTACTATGCAGTTTTGACAATTGTATGTTAAAACATTTAGGCTTATATGGATTGATATTTAATGTAACACCCCTTACCCTTCCGTACATCTATCCGTATACCGGACGGATAAGATGTGCTACAGAAAATGAAACTTTCTAAAAATACTTCTTTAATTTTAAACACATTTAATATAAGAAATTTTAAATATATACTAAAATATTATACATACACATTTTTTTATTTATATACATGCTGAAATGAAATTTAAAAATTTACATATATACATATCAAAATATAACAAAAAAGACCAATACAGTGGTGCAAAAACTCTTATAATAAAATCATTAAAATAAAACATACATTTAATATGAAATCAATTCAAAATTTATGTCCATTTTTGTAAATACAACAATACAATATTTTTATAATTCAAAATATAGCTGAGTTCTTAATAACATATTTTTCATATACCCATATATTCTAACATCCATATTACATCTCAACTTAGGATCCACGGAAATGCATAGGATCCAAATGTAATATGACTCAGCCCACAGAAATGCACATGACTGACAATTGTATCAGGTGATCCACAAAAATTCACAGGATCACAATATTTCATTGGTCCATATAAATGCACAGGACCATAATTTTTACCCTATTGGTATGCCAACATACCCTAGTTCACGTCTAGGCTAACATGTGAGAAAAATTCTCAAAATCATAATTCACTTCATTTTCCAAATAATGAATAAATATTCTTTCAATACCAAAATAATTATCATCATAGATAATTTTTAATATTTAAATTTTCTGAAATACAAAAATATATTTTCAATACAATAATTGAAAAAATTACAATTTTCACATAAAATATATTTATATGACTAATATTATAAAAGTAGTTGCACTAACCTTTTTACGTTTTACCAGTATCCGCCGGCTTTTTCCCTTTTTCTCGGGTTGGCGCCTGGTCCAACGTCGCACCTAGAGATAAAAATTTTCGATTAGCTATTGAACCATTTATGACATAAAATCTAGCAAAATTTAATTTTTTTCGCTCTCACGAATATCAAGATCCTATAATTTAAAATTTTCTTATTATGCATGTTTAATGCATAAATTCCGGTTTTGGTCGTTATCACGCTTCCCGGTGTGATCAAAAATTCAAATATTAATTTTCTTTTATAATAATTTATTTTCTTTATTTTTCTGTCTCCAAAACTATTTTTCTCCATTTATTTCTTTTATTCTTCTAGTGTCTATTTCCAAATCAAGAATTTTCATTAATTCAATAAATACTCTAAAAATTCCAAACAAATTCCTATCATCACTTTAACTCATTTTCTTTCATTTTCCATCATCAATTTCACCAAAATAATATTTCACAACTCCCAATAAATTTTTCCATAATTTGGCTAAAAATCTAAAAATTCTCCAAAAATCCTATTAAATTTTTCTTCCATTCCAAAATTTATTTTCCACCTCCATACACTCCAATTAACTCCATTATTTTTAATTTAAGGTAAAATTCCTCCAAAATAATTTTTCCAAAATTTCACCATAATTATGAAAATTCTCTAAAAATTCCACAAAAATTCCTAAAATTTATTTTCATCAATTCTTCACTCAATCCATCATCCTCAAGCCTTATTCTCTTCATTTCCTATTTTTCTCTAATTTTTCAAGATTAACATGCAACCAATTTATTCATTAAATTCAAATAATGATTAGTTTAATTTCCTTATATGTTCTCCCTTGCGATAGGTGCACAAGCTAGCACATTTCATATCATTCATCACTTTTCCTTAGAAAATTAACACTAAACGCAGCAACCAAATCACATAGTACAACCAATTAAAAAGCCTACTAATTAAAACTCATGCAATTTCATGTTACATTTCAAGGTTATATTTGTTATAGGTGCACATACCTATTGGGCTGTTCCTAGTCTCCCTTTCCTCAATTTTATTCCAGCTTTTGGCCCCCCTTCACCACCCACGACCGAGACTTCCCATCACCATTCTTTCATTTTTGATTTCTGCTTTGGCTTAAGGAGGAGAAAAAGTAATTAAGTAAAGATGCAAAGATGTAGAAGAATATAGAATACGCCTACTTTGAACTTTTATACGTGGATTAGGAATTGATTAAAATGTGAGGTTGCAAGGTGGCAGCCATGCAAAATTTTTATTAAATTAATAAGATTCTCTTAGTTTTCTCTCTCCTTCATTTTCCCCTCCTCACGGATGTGACAATTCTCTCCCCCTTAAAAGATTTCGTCCACGAAATCGTACCTGGTTAGTCATCCCTAAATAGCTGAGGATGTTGGATCTTCATTATCTCCTCACTTTCTCATGTCGCCTCTTCAGCTGAATGTCTCCGCCAGAGAACTTTCACTAGAGGTATCTGCTTATTTCGTAGTTTTTTCACTTCCCTAGCTAGAATAGCTATTGGTTCCTCCTCGTACGATAAATCTGGTTGTACCTCAATTTCCTCTACCTGGATGACATGGGCTGGATCTGATCTGTATCTTCTGAGCATCGACACATGAAATACATTGTGAATTTTCTCCAAATCATTAGGTAAAGTCAACCTATAGGCTACTGGTCCCACTCACTCTATTATCTCAAACGGCCCAATAAATCTGGGGCTCAGCTTGCCTTTCCTTCCAAAACGTAGTACTTTTTTCCAAGGAGATACCTTCAGGAACACTTTGTCACCAACCTTGTATTCGATGTCCCTGTGTCTCAAGTCTGCATAAGACTTCTGTCTATCACTGGCTGCTTTAAGTCTATCTTTGATAATTCTAATCTTCTCCTCTGTTTGCTGAACCAAATCGGGTCCCATTATCCTTCGTCCACTGAGTTCAGTCCAACAAATTGGAGTTCTACATTTTCTGTCGTACAGTGCTTCATAAGGAGTCATGCCAATACTTGTCTAGTAACTGTTATTATATGAAAATTCCATCAGTGGCAAGTACTTATCCCAACTACCTGTTAACTCAATCACACAACTTCGAAGCATATCCTCAAGCAACTGGATTACCCACTCTGATTGTCCATCTATCTGAGGATGGAACACAGTACTGAAGTGAAGGAGACTACCCAAAGATCTCTGTAGGCTCTTCCAAAAATGTGAGGTGAATCTAGGATCTCTATCTGAAATGATAGACAATGGCACACCATGCAATCGGAATATCTCTTGTACATACAATTCTGCTAATCGATCCATAGAGTAGTCCATCCTGACTGGTAAAAAGTGTGCAGACTTCGTCAACTTATCGACAATCACCCATACTGCATCATGTTTTCTTTGAGTCAATGGTAGTCCTAACACGAAATCCGTAGTAACTCTTTCCCATTTCCATTCCGGTATGACAATAGGTTGCAGTAACCCTGATGGCAACTGATGTTCTGCTTTTACTTGCTGACACGTCAGACATCTGGTAGTATACTCTGAAATGTCTTTCTTCATACCCGGCCACCAATAGTAAGGCTTCAAATCCTGATACATTTTGTTGCTGCTAGGATGCATGGAAAAAGTCAATTTATGTGCCTCTTTCAATATATCCCGTCTCAATTCTGAGACATCAGGCACACATAGTCTGCCTCTATAATAGATACCACCATCAGCTTCAACTGAGTATTCCGGTTTCTCCCCGTTGGAAATGGATTCTATTATTTCAATTAACTTGGAATCATGCTTCTGAGCTTCTTTGATCCGACAGACCAATGTAGGTAGAACCTGAAGCTCTATCATTCAAAGAAAAATCTTTTAAGAATACATTATTATAAGAATTCATATGCCTAATTGTACTTAGTATTCAAATTTACCTGCTAGAGTCTTTCGACTCAAAGCGTCAACCACGACATTAGCCTTTCCAGGCTGATAATCAATAACACAGTCGTAGTCTTTAATAAGCTCTAACCACCGCCTCTGCCTCAAATTTAGCTCTTTCTGTGAAGGTAAATACTTTAAACTCTTATGATCTGTATAGATGTAACACTTCTCTCCGTACAGATAGTGTCTCCAAATTTTCAAGGTGAAAACAATAGCTGCTAGCTCTAGATCATTCGTTGGATAATTCCTTTCGTGCGGCTTTAATTGTCTAGAGGCATACGCTATCACTGTACCCTCTTGCATCAGTACACAGCCTAATCCATTCAGTGAAGCATCGCTGTATACCACAAACTCTTTTCCTGCAGTAGGTTGCGTTAGAACTGGTGCCTCTGTTAATATAGTCTTCAACTAATCAAAGCTTGTTTGACACTTATCTATCCACTCAAATTTAACATCCTTGCGAAGTAATCGTGTTATGGGAGCGGCTATGGAAGAGAAACCCTTCACAAATCGTCTATAGTAGCCTGCTAACCCAAGAAAACTTCGTATCTCAGTTACATTTCGAGGCGGCTTCCAGTTGAGAATGGCTTCAATCTTACTAGGGTCAACTCTGATCCCATCTGCTGATACCACGTGACCCAGAAACCCAACTTCCTTGAGCCAAAACTCACATTTCGATAGTTTAGCATACAACTGTTTCTCCCTTAAAGTCTGAAGCACAATCCGAAGATGCTGATCATGGTCCTCTCTATTCTTGGAATATATCAGAATATCATCAATGAAAACTACAACAAATTGATCTAAATAGGGCTTGAAGATCCTATTCATTAGATCCATAAATGCTGATGGCGCGCTCGTTAGCCCAAATGGCATGACTAGGAACTCGTAGTGGCCATACCGAATCCTAAAGGCAGTTTTAGGCAAATCACTCTCCTTAACCTTTAACTGGTGATATCCCGATCTCAAATCAATCTTGGAGAACACTGCTGCAACTTTCAATTGGTCAAACAAGTCATCTATCCGTGGCAGTGAGTATTTGTTCTTCACGGTCACCTTATTTAACTGTCTATAATCAATGTACAGTCGTAGGGTGCCATCTTTTTTCTTCACAAACAATACAAGCGCACCCCAAGGTGATACACTGGGTCTAATAAACCCCTTATCCAGCAACTCTTGCAACTACACTTTCAATTCTCTAAGCTTTGTCGGTGCCATTCGGTACGGTGTGATGGATATGAGTGCAGTACCAGGTAACAATTCAATGGAAAAGTCTATCTCTCTATCCGGAAGTAATCCTGGTAAATCCTCAGGAAACACATCGGGGAACTCATAAACTGTAGAAATGTCATAAAGCCTCGGACTCTCCTTTCTGGTATCCACCACATATGCCAAATAAGCTTCATTGCCCTTCCTAATCAACCTCTGAGCCTTTAAAGCAGAAATAACATTAGATGACATCTTCATTCTAATGTCTTGTACCACTCTATCCTTGCACCCAGACTTCTTAAAAATTACCTTTCTAGCGGCACAATCTATTACTGCCCCATGTCGTACTAACCAATCCATCCCTAATATGACATCATATTCATGAAATGGTAATTCAATCATATCTGCGGGATATAGCTCACCTTGACTCACTAAGGGTAGCTGTCGGTGCACTCTGTTAACCCTGGCACTATGACCCGGGGGATTCGTCACTACTATATCAAATTCTAAATTCTCAACCTCTAAATGCTCCCCAAGCAATAGTGTAGTGCATATGTAGGAATGTGTAGATCCGAGATCAATTAAAGCATACATATCAAACCCAAGTAAAGAGAATTTACCAACGATAACATCTGGGGCATCATGCTCCTTTTGTGCTCTCATAGCATATGCTCGGGCAGGTGCAGTGTGACTACCACCTGGCCTACTAACAGTCTCCGACCCGGCCTACACTGATCCAGTACGACCTCCCCTAGCCTTACCTCTGCCTCGACCTCTAACAAGTACTGATCCCTATGTCGAAATTGGTCTTTCCCCTGTAGGCTCTGCACTTTGGTCTATGTAGGGGCAATCCCTCTTGAAGTGGCCTGTCGCCCCATAAATGAAATAGGCTCTGGATGTCAGCCAACACTCACCAGCATGATATCTGCCACACTGCTGACACTGAGGGCGCGGAACAAATCTTTCCCCTACTGAACCCGGAGTACTGGCAACTGATGGTGCTACCTTAGCAGGATGTCCTCGCCAGGCTGATGCGCCTGAACCTCTAGATCCCCTTTGGAATCTGCTACCAGAAAATCTGATCTTCTTACTAGTGGATGAACTAGCACCTGACTGAAAATGTGGTCTCATAGGGTGGCTCGAAACTATTGTCTTCATCTCCTCAGCCACGACCTCCTCAACCGCCTCAGCAGCAGTCTCAAAGCAGTAAACTCCTTAATATGTGCTCCAGCCAACCTATCTCTAATAGGAGGTCGCAGTCCTTTCTCAAATCTCCTGCAACTATCAACCTCATCTACAATAATACCCCCTGCATATTTACTGAGTCGGGTGTACTCCTTCTCGTATTCTTCCACAGTCATATCCCCTTGTCTAAGGTCCAGGAATTCTTGTCTTTTTCGATCATTATAGGCCCGGGGAATGTACCTCTCTCTGAACTGCTCTAGAAAGAACCTCTAGGAAGGTGGATCAGGTGTTTGAGGGCGCTATATTATTGTCTTCCACCAGTCATAAGCCCCCTTCTGTAGTAGAGACTCTGCATATCTATATTTGTCTCGCGATGTGCAATCCATCTGTCGAAACACTCTCTCTACCCTCTCCAACCAATATTATGCAGCCGCTGCGTCATCCTCCCTACGGCCATAGAAATCTGGAGCTCTCAATTTCTGAAGTCTCTCAAATCCCATCTTAGCAGTGGCTGGTCTGACAGAACGCCATAAGATCTCAGCCATATCCTCTAACAGCTCCTCTCTAGCTGAACCCGAGACCGGTGCATGTCTCTCATGTCTATGTGATCTATCCGATCCACGGGTGGATACATTGCCCTCAACTGTCCTCCGTCGCGATGAAGGGTATGAAGCATCAGTGTCAAGCGACTCATAAGTATTTGGGGTTTCTTCTCTAACCCTCCGCATTTGGAATCTATAACCCTATAAAGCACAACAGTGACCCACATTAGGCAGTAGTAGCAGTTATATTTATACATTCAAATTATTTTTCAAAAATAAATGCATGAGCAAACAATCTTGATTCTACCCCTCGTTATCCTAGAATCGCCTAAACCACGCTCTGATACCAATAAAATTGTAACATCCTTACCCTTCCGTACACTCATCCGTATACCGGACGGATAAGAGGTGCTACAGAAAATAAAACTTTCTAAAAATCCTTCTTTAATTTTAAACATATTTAATATAAGAAATTTTAAATATATACTAAAATATTATACATACACATTTTTTTTATTTATATACATACTAAAATGAAATTTAAAAATTTACATATATACATATCAATATATAACAAAAAAGACCAACTCGCTCTGGGTGGCTTCCACTGCTACTGCTGTGCTCCATTTAACGGGTCCCAAGTCAGCGTCTCTATCTACAAGTCTAGACGCTCTCTGCTATTCCGGTAACCTACGCGAGTGAAAATAAACTCTCGCGTTGAGTATATAACTCAGTGGTGCAAAAACTCTTATAATAAAATCATTAAAATAAAACATACATTTAATATGAAATCAATTCAAAATTTATGTCCCTTTTTGTAAATACAACAATATAATATTTTTATAATTCAAAATATCGCTGAGTTCTTAATAATATATTTTTCATATACCCACATATTATAACATCCTAGACTTGCTCCTAGGGAATCAAGGGGTATCATATTACATATCAACTTAGGATCCATAGAAATGCACATGATCCAAATGTAATATGACTCAGCCCACAGAAATGCATAGGACTGACAATTGTATCAGGTGATCCACAGAAATGCACAAGATCACAATATTTCATTGGTCCACAGAAATGCACAAGACCATAATTTCTACAATATTGGTATGCCAACAATACCCTAGTTCACGTCTAGGCTAACATATGAGAAAAATTCTCAAAATCATAATTCACTTTATTTTCCAGATAATGAATAAATATTATTTCAATACCAAAATAATTATCATCATAGATAATTTTTAATATTTAAATTTTCTGAAATACAAAAATATATTTTCAATACAATAATTGCAAAAATTCCAATTTTCACATAAAATATATTTATATAACTAATATTATAAAAGTAGTTGCACTAACCTTTTTACGCTTTACTGGTATCCGCTGGTTTTTTCCCTTTATCTCGGGTTGGCGCCTGGTCCAACGTCGCACCTAGAGATAAAAATTTTCGATTAGCTATTGAACCCTTTACGACATAAAATCTAGCAAAATTTAATTTTTTTCTCTCTCACGAATATCAAGATCCTATAATTTAAAATTTTCTTATTATGTATGTTTAATGCATAAATTCCGGTTTTGGTCGTTATCACGCTTCCTGGTGTGACCAAAAATTCAAATATTAATTTTCTTTTATAATAACTTATTTTGTTTATTTTTCTATCTCCAAAACTATTTTCTCCATTTATTTCTTTTATTCTTCTAGTGTCCATTTCCAATTCAAGAATTTTCATTAATTCAATAAATACTCTAAAAATTCCAAACAAATTCCTAGCATCACTCTAACTCATTTTCTTTCATTTTCCATCATCAATTTCACCAAAATAATATTTCACAACTTCCAATAAATTTTTCCATAATTTGACTAAAAATCTAAAAATTCTCCAAAAATCCTATTAAATTTTTCTTCCATCCCAAAATTTATTTTCCACCTCCATACACTCCAATTAACTCCATTATCTTCAATTTAAGGCAAAATTCCTCCAAAATAATTTTTCCAAAATTTCACCATAATTATGGAATTTCTCTAAAAATTCCACAAAATTTTCTAAAATTTATTTTCATCAATTCTTCACTCAATCCATCATCCTCAAGCCTTATTCTCTTCATTTTCTATTTTTCTCTAATTTTTCAAGATTAACATGCAACCAATTTATTCACTAAATTCAAATAATGATTAGTTTAATTTCGTTATATTTTCTCCCTCGCGATAGGTGCACAAGCTAGCACATTTCATATCATTTTTCATCACTTTTCCTTAGCAAATTAACACCAAACGCAGCAACCAAATCACATAGTACAACTAATTAAAAAGCCTACTAATTAAAACTCATGCAATTTCATGTTACATTTCAAGGTTATATTTGCTATAGGTGCACATACCTCTTGGGCTGTTCCTAGTCTCCCTTTCCTCAATTTTATTCCAGCTTTTGGCCCCCCTTCACCACCCATGGCCGAGACTTCCCATCACCATTCTTTCATTTTTGATTTCTGCTTTGGCTTAAGGAGGAGAAAAAGTAATTAAGTAAAGATGCAAAGATGTAGAATAATATAGAATACGCCTACTTTGAGCTTTTATATGTGGATTAAGAATTGATTAAAATGTGAGGTTGCAAGGTGGCAGCCATGCAAAATTTTTATTAAATTAATCAGATTCCCTTAGTTTTCTTTCTCCTTCATTTTTCCCTCCTCACGGATGTGACATTTAAGTTAACTAAACTAAACTAAAATAATTTTAAAAAAATCAATTAAATTAAAATGAGTTATGGAAACTTATTAAATTAAAATAATATGTAAAAAAATTTATTTAAATTAAGTCTATATGTGAAAATTTAATAAATGATTTAAAGGACATGGTAAGAAAGGTAATAAAATATGAAAACACGAGAGGAGGTATAATGTTTAATATTTTATATACTACATATGATTGAATATATGAAATTCATGTCTTGATGCAAATATGATAATAATATAATGAAACATAAATTTTATTTTATTATAATATTTTCTAAATTTTTGTGCAATTATTTATTTAAATTATGTCATGATTTTTATAACTCATATTTGTATGACTGCATAGAAAAATTTAAATGTTTATATGTATCACTAAGTTATAAATGACTTAGCAAGGATTTTTCCCGCGTAGAAATTGGAGTTTGCAAATAGTAAACTATGAAATTGATAGAGGAAGTACAAACTCATAATAGAGGAGATGTGTCAGAATTGATTGAGGGTCAGATGCATATTATTTTTGCATTTTCTTCATTATCATGCATATGGATTTGTTAAACATATCTTGTATATAGTTAATAACATGTATTGTATTTTGGTATTATATCTATATAGTTAGATTTGAGGTAAAAACCGTTAATTTTAATAATTATAATGAAATAAACCCATTATAAATTTGGATAAGATATCGGTAGAGAATATTGAGTACCCGTTACTCGATACCATATCCTTAATACTGACACCTCCAATAGATTGCCATAAATCAGCAAGTGTATTCCTTCGTAGGTTTGAAGTTAATAATCCTTGGTGTTAAAAATTGTCCCACGAGGCTAAACTTGTTACCAGCAGATCCTTCATCCTCATTAGCCCTTGAATCCCAGGCCTCCTCCTCTACACATCTCGTATTGCAAGAGCCGCCATAGAAGATTTCATTAAAATACAACTGAAAAAGAAAGAGAGACATGATACAGAGAGCATACTACAACGTGCCAATAGGCAAACATTAGAGTGCTTAAATTTCTAATATCATCAATATTTTATATTATGAGTCAATTTAATAGGAAAAGAATTATATCCATTAAAGAGTTCTATGACGGTTTACATTGTAAATGTTTATTTTTGCTTATAAGGAATTACAAATACAAAATTTCGAACTAGCTTTTAGGCCTATAATATACTAATCACATGCTGATATCAATTAAAAAAAAACAAGTTGTTTATATATTCAAATTTTTTATTATTAATCTTTTATATTTATTTTTTTTCTCTTTCTTTTTTTTTTTAAGTGAAAAATGGTTGGGATTACGAGTAGGAAGTTGCAGTAGGAAGGTTTATAAAGAAAAATTTGAATGGGGAGTACCAAGTAAGCACGTTTGAATAAGATTACTCCAGAATGCTGTCGGGAGAAAATAAAAATACAAATTTGAATGTGTTTTTTTAGACAATTTCAACTTTAATTTCTTTTTAATGTAATAAATAATAACAATAACAAATACATAAATAAATAAATAAATAAAACGAGTCTGAGCATTTGTTAAAATGGTTGTGGAAATAGTAAAAAAATAATAATAATTATAACGATTAACCTTAGTTAAGATTTAAGACAACAAACTAACATTACACTCAACTCAACTCCGATGCTGCCCTTTTAATCAGAGACAATTTTCAAGGAAAGTAATACAAATACAAAAGCTAAATTAAATTCAGAAAAGAAAAAGAAAAAACAATGGTCGAAGGAGAAAAAGAGAGAGAAAGGTAATTGTCTGGGTAATGTAGGGGTAGAAAGGGGCAAAGATTCGGCATTTGGGTCTTCGCTCTATCTCTTTGTCGGCCCTTCCTCCTGCCAACTTTTTTCTCTTTCTCTCTGGTCGGAATTTGTAGCCGGAAACTCACTATAACAGTCTAACTCCAGTCGTTGACTTTTTTCTTTTTTTGAAGTTCCCTTTTCTTTTACTTTCCCTTTCCTTTGGGCTGATCTAAGCTAAGTTCATCAGCTCAAGATATCAATTTCCCTTTTTATTATTATTATTATTATTATTATTATTATTATATGCCCTTCTGAGTTAAAAAGCTATATCATGAGTAACTAAAAACAGCCAGGTCAGAGTTTCCTTTGTATAACTTCCCCGCCGGAGCTAAAAATGAAGATTCCGGCGAATGGTGCAGGAGTAGCCTCCGCCGCCACTTCGAATCCAGCCGAAGGTCAAACTCTCTTTCTCTGTGCGTATATTTGAACGCGGTTTCTGTATGTGTATATTCTTACTATTGAGGAGCAGAAAACATTGTAATAACCGGTGGATCAGGGTAATAAGGTTTATTGTACTTTTGTCTTTATCTCCGTTTACTATTTCTCTCTTTACCTGAGAGCTGAGGAAATTCTCCAGTAAAGGGGGAAATTAAAAAGAGGGTTCAACTTTTTCTTGGAAATCTGCCATCTAGCTGATTCTTCTCTGCTTCAATAAGATCATTACAAAATTTTCTTCATTTTTCATTTCTTTTGCTGTGTGTTTTTTTCTCGGGAAACTAACAAAGCGAGAACCGGAAATTCATTTTTTTTTTTTAAGAAAACAAAAGAAATATGAAGGAAAAGATATGGACGAACAAGTGGTTAACACGTGGCGATGCAGGAGGAGAGAAGAAGAGCATTAACCCAGAGCTATGGCAAGCGTGCGCTGGGCCGCTGGTGAGCTTGCCGGCGGCAGGGACACATGTGGTTTATTTCCCTCAAGGCCACAGCGAACAGGTCTGTGTCTTCATGCTATTATGCGTCCCTTCTGTTTATCTTCTTAACCTACGCATTCTCTCTCTCTCTCTCTCTCTCCATTTATCCTAACGAGATGATAATTTATGCAACATGATTTCTTTACAAAATCTTACCTGAAGTTGTTACATGTAATAAATAAATAGGTTGAGATCGTAGGGGAAGAAGGGGCAATCAATTTGGGGAAGTTTTTCAATTTAGTGCTTTTGGTAGCAATTTACCCTTTTTACCCTAGACTCAGATTACGTTGGTAGATTCATTTATAATTTTTTTCTTGCATACATTACCTGATTATCTTGTGGAATCCCGAAATAAGCTACTAAATGCATTCTTTTTTCGCCTTTTGTTAATCAAGTCGACTTATGGGTCCAGTACTTTTTATTCCTTATAAATGTAGGCAATTCAAATATCATTAATTGGTTTAGATAGTTTTTGTTAATCAAGTAAATTTGAAGAGTTCAATTGTTTATGATAATTCTCAGATTACTTAAGGGTATTGGATGCTTGTTTACTCATATGCCTTATAATTTTTTTTGAAACACAAATAGATTGTTCCTACTGTTGTTTGTATTTTGATCTTGAGAAAAGTTAAGATGAAAACTACGAACAACCAATTATGACATGGTTTCAGGTCGCAGCATCGATGAAGAAAGATGCAGATGCTCAAATCCCAAACTATCCGAATCTTCCTTCAAAGCTATTATGTCTCCTTCACAATGTGACCTTGCATGTATTAAACAATTCTTCCTTGCTTTTATTTTCATTCGTAAAAGTTCTATCATATATTGTTCATTTCCTGATTCTCAACGACCTCATATGTTTTTTCTAGGCGGACCCCGAAACAGATGAAGTTTATGCCCAGATGACACTTCAACCTGTTCCTTCTGTAAGGACTTAGTATGAAGTTACTGATAGAATATGCTTTGTGTTAGGTGTTCTATCAAATAAAGGAAACCAACTAGAACTGAAGTGCCAATATATATTCAAGTGCAGTGTCCCAAAAATGGTAAACACCATCAGTGTGTTGTAATGCTAACTCCAACTAAATTTACAAGCATCTTTTATGCAGTTTGACAAAGATGCGTTGCTGAGATCAGATCTTGCACTGAAGTCAAATAAGCCACAAACTGAGTTTTTCTGCAAAACATTGACCGCAAGTGACACAAGCACTCATGGAGGTTTTTCGGTGCCACGTCGTGCAGCTGAGAAGATTTTCCCTCCTCTCGTAAGTTGGGCTCCCTAATCTAGAAGTACTTGCTATGCTAATGGCATATTATGAAAATAAAGGCTTTATTTTGATAGGAATTTTCTACCTATTCCCTTTTCAACCTTTTTTCTCTTGATAGGATTTCTCCATGCAACCGCCTGCTCAAGAACTTGTAGCCAGGGATTTGCATGACAATGTCTGGACTTTCCGTCATATCTATCGTGGTATGTTAATTTGCAGCATTAATTTAAATGGTTGAGACCAAAAAGGGTTTTTGCCTATGATTTTTAGCTTACCTATAATCCTCATGCAAATTCCTGGTTTCCCTAAATCCAGGACAACCGAAACGTCACTTGCTTACAACAGGATGGAGCTTATTTGTTAGTGGAAAAAAGCTATTTGCTGGTGACTCAGTTTTATTTATCAGGTAATAGGAATAAATTCATATTCCTCTTCGATATTAGAGGATTTCTCATATCTTCTCTCAAGCATTAACATATTTTTGAGTTCAGTTCTGTTTTTATGACAAACAAGTCTCTTGATCTAGTTTGTTATATAACGTCTAAGCAGATATGAAAAGCAGCAACTTCTCTTGGGCGTCAGACGAGCAAATAGGCAACCTGCTAATTTATCATCATCAGTGTTGTCAAGTGATAGTATGCACATTGGCATCCTAGCTGCTGCAGCCCATGCAGCAGCAAATAATAGCCCTTTCACTGTGTTTTATAATCCAAGGTTGATGACTTAGTTTCTATAGTAGTATGCTTTGATGAGGCTTTTTGCCTTAAATAGTATATTAAGGCCATGAAAAGACTAGTTTACACTAGATTATTTTTTTTTTCAGGGCTAGTCCATCGGAATTCGTTATTCCCTTGGCCAAATATTACAAGGCAGTGTGCAGCAACCAAATATCTCTTGGCATGCGGTTTCGAATGATGTTTGAAACTGAAGAGTCGGGAACAAGAAGGTAACGATGTTTGAAACTTTCTTTTTGGTTTCAGTAAATGAATGTTGATAATTTTCCAGGCATTAACAATTATTGAAATTATGAGACTGATTTTGTAATGCAATCTAAATGCTATGATGTTTTTGCGGGAACTTATTATTTTTACTTCAGATTTATTGAAGGCCTGATGACAATTTTTGAAC
Source organism: Triadica sebifera (assembly GCA_023653625.1). NCBI lineage: Eukaryota > Viridiplantae > Streptophyta > Magnoliopsida > Malpighiales > Euphorbiaceae > Triadica > Triadica sebifera. The sequence goes on from CM042901.1 coordinate 23,882,261, forward strand.
CTTTTCACATTTTAACAATTTTAATAGTTAGTTGCAAATTTATTATAAAGATAGTTCAAGGTTCAAGCATTAAAGCAGATATAATTAGTTCAGCATATTCTACTTGGTGATTATACTATCATATATTTTCACCAAAAGTGAAAAAAATAAAAAAATAAATAAAAATAAAAGTAGATGACCAAGACATAAGTGAAAACTTGCTAAAGTTGTAACTAATTTTAGCGTTTTGATAAAATTGCAACTAATTACTAGAATCAGGATAAATTTATCAAAGTTAAAAAATTTGAATAGAATTGCAAAAATTAAGAAAGAAAAAAAAAGTTTGGATATTTTGCTTCACCAGACCTTGTCGAAATTATAAACATAAGAATGTTTTAGCTGCCTGGTACCAATCATATTGAGCTAGAACCATGTTCCTAGATTCTTGGCAGAGTATTTTCAGTATCTGAAGCTTAATTATCATTTAGAAGAAAAATCAATATATATTTTTGTTGTTATGCTTCATGCAGTTATATTAATTAAGAGCATGGAATCTCTTCTGCAGGTATATGGGCACAATTACAGGTATTAGTGATCTTGATCCTGTAAGGTGGAAGAACTCACAATGGCGTAATTTGCAGGTAGAAATTATACATTGTTTGAAGTAATTTTCTAGTCCAAATTGTAGCATGTGATAAGATATTTATTATCTCCACACTCTTTCATAGGTTGGATGGGATGAATCAACTGCTGGGGAAAGACAGAATCGAGTCTCAATCTGGGAGATTGAACCAGTGACTGCTCCATTTTTTATATGCCCCCCTCCATTCTTTAGATCCAAGCGTCCAAGGCAACCTGGGATGCTAGGTACAAAACAGGCTATTGCAGACTTATATTTGCTTAGAAAAATTTTGGCCATAGGATTAAATGGTTTTCTCGTTTCAATTAAATTCATTACAACTCTTTGCTTATATTGCTTAAGGACTAGAGATTCTTTTGCTTAGGTGTGCTGAACGCTAGATATTCCCTGGAATGCTTGTTTCTTTATGTTTTATTCCTTTTCTTTAATTGGACCATTCAAGGAGTTCCCTCGATAATGATGGAGGGCAACAACTTATTGCATTTCTATCTAGTAAAATTACAGTAAGAGCTGGGGAACCTACATATGGTAGACTCTTTATTTATCTTGTGTCTGAGAGATATGCCTATGTCTGCAGGTACCATTTTATCTAATATGGTAGTTATTACGTTATATGACATTAAAGATGCAACTAGAACTTCAAACAATTTAAAGTTTTGGGTCCTGTTCTGATTTGCCTTTTATATTTACTTTGCAGATGATGACTCCCCTGATTTAGATAATCTATTTAAGAAGACTATGCCTTGGCTTGGTGATGATATATATATGAAGGATACCCAATCTCTGCCTGGCCTGAGCTTAGTCCAGTGGATGAACATGCAGCAAAACGCTTCACTTGCTAATTCCATGCAGCCCAATTATATGCAATCCTTATCAGGATCCGTTCTTCAGAACCTTGCTGGACCTGATCTTTCCCGTCAGCTAGGCTTGCCAGCACCACAATTATCTCAGGCCAACAACATACAGTTCAACACACAGCGGCTGCCTCAGCAGGCACAGCAGCTTGATCAACTTTCAAAGTTGCCATCCTCATTGAATGCACTAGGTTCCATCATACAGTCGCAGCAACAGTTGGGTGATATCTCTCAACAATCAAGGCAAAATTTGGTGACTCAAACTTTGCCATCAAGTCAAGTTCAAGCTCAGATTTTGCAGCCACAAACTTCAATCCAAAATTGTCATGTGCTTCAACAACAACAATCTCTTCAGAGCCATCAGCTCCCCGGAAACCTTGCTCAGAACCTCCAGCAGCAGCAGAATCAACAACAGCATATTTTGGGTCAGAGCCGACAACAGAGCTTAATGGAAGCCCAGTTGCCTGATCAAGTAAACCAACCATTACAGATGCCTGACAATCAGATTCAGCTTCAACTGTTACAGAAACTTCAACAGCAACAGCAGTCACTTTTAGCACAGCAATCTTTAGTGCAACAACCTAATCACTTTGTGCAGCTTCAGGATCCTCAAAGGCAGCTGTTAGAGGTATCTCAGGGCTTCTCATGGTCCACGCAACCAAATCAATCGTCAGAAATGCCTGAAACATTACCCACCTCACTCCCTCAGTCAAATATTATTCAACAGCAAATGACAATGAGTGCCAGCCAGACTAATGCTCGGTTTGTTCATATGCCTCAGCAACTGAAATTTCAACAACAGCATTCTGGCATACTGTCAGAAATGCCTGGACATTTGGGACTCCCTCCAAGCTCAGCTGCCAATCAGCTCTCAACAGCTGGTAGCAGTATATTGACTAGAGCTGCAGGAGCAGGGCTGTCTGGGATTACTGAGGATGTTCCATCTTGTTCAACTTCACCTTCCACAAATAACTTTGCTAATGTGATTCAGCCAATAATGAATAGTCGGGCACACCAAAGCACAACAATGGGGAATGACATGGCTCAGTCTGCTTCAACTCTCTTGAGCTCAAGTGTCTTGGAAACAGTGCCGTGCAGTGCTAATTGGGTTAAAGATGTGCAACAGAAATCTGATGTTAAGCCCTCAGTGAACATTACTAAGAATCAAAACCGTGGTTTCTTTGCCCTACAGTCATACCTAAATGGTGCAACTGCCCAGACAGATTATTTGGATACTTCTTCGTCAACAACCTCAGTTTGTGTTTCTCAGAACGAAGTTCAATTGCAGCAGAGTAACAATTCATCCTCATATAATCCGCAGTCATTATTGCTGAGAGACACGAGCCAAGATGGTGAACTCCAGGCAGATCCCAGGAATAGTGTTCCATATGGAGCTAATGTTGATGGCCGACTCAGTGTACCTTCAAATTCTGACCATGTTTTGACGACAAGTAACATGAGTTCAGGGAAGGGTTTCTCAAATAATCTCTCTCCAGGAGGTGTGCTTACTAACTGTGAAAATTCAAAAGATCCTCAACATGAACTTTCATCTTCAATTGTTTCCCAGTCATTTGGAGTTCCAGATATGGCATTCAATTCCATTGACCCCACAATTAATGATAGCAGCTTTTTGAACAGAGGTCCTTGGGGCCCACCACCACAGTTTCAGCGAAAGCGGACATATACTAAGGTTTGTTGTATGAGTCTATGCAATGCCATTTCCATACACGTATATACTCACATGCGCATGTTGTTTTCTCCTTGGCCAAAACATCCAAGTTCATTAATGTTCATTGTACAGGTGTACAAACGTGGGGCGGTGGGAAGGTCAATTGATATAACCCGCTATTCGGGTTATGATGAGCTTAAGCAAGATCTGGCTCGGAGGTTTGGAATAGAGGGACAGTTGGAAGACCGGCATAGGATAGGCTGGAAACTTGTTTATGTGGATCATGAGAATGATGTCCTGCTAGTAGGGGATGACCCATGGGAGTAAGTACCCTCACTTCAATTATTTTGGTATTCAAGTTTTTTTTTTTGTGTTCTCATGCTCTTGTTGACGATTTTGTGTAAGATATTTGGTATGAAATTGATGTTGAAAATATTTATTGTTAGTATTTGGGGAACTTGGATTTTGAATAAATTAGCTACCTCAAGCCATTTCTTGAAGGCTTTGTCTTAATATGTGACTGATCTTGGTTTGTCGTCTTAATCTACTAACTCATCTAACTTAGCATGCCGTTAGTCCATGTATTCACAAGTCATTATCTGATCCAATGTGGGTTTTAAGTATGTTTGCCTTTGACCTCATTTGGTTCCTTTATGCAGAGAGTTTGTGAACTGTGTTCGCTGTATTAAGATCCTATCCCCTCAAGAAGTCCAACAGATGAGCTTGGATGGAGATTTTGGGAACTCTGTCCTTACAAATCAAGCATGCAGCAGTTCTGATAATGGCAATGCATAAGATAGTTAACCAAAATGCTAACAAATTCATCAGACCTTAGGACGATATATTTATTTTTTTGGATTCTGTTCAAAGCTTTCTGTATGGGTTTTGCTGTAATTCGCCAGTTTGCAGAAGGCAGGAAAATCAAGAATTTTCCGGGAAACTGCCCACCTAGTTGAAAGAGCAAGTAAATTGAAGAAGTCCTTATGGCAGATAGAGCTCTATTTCAATTTGTTATAGCTTTGTATGTAGAAGATAGTTGAAAGCAGAAAATCAAAGATTACGTCATTAGACTACTTCGATGGTTTAAGGCTCTTGCACAGTGTAGAATAATTCGCCTTTAGACTACTTTATATGTTTGATTGTGATGTTTATTTATTAGTCAACTTGCCTTTTGTTTTTATTAGTCGAGAATTGGCCACTCTGATGCATTGTAGAAAAGGAAAAAAAAAAAAAGAAAAAAAATTTGTACGGTTGGCTTTTGAGCATATAAAATGTGTAGATCTCTTCAAAGCTTAAAAAGGTTTAGTTTGTGTTATTTGTGTGAGTGGTATGAGGTGAGCAGCAAACAACATTAGAAAAACTTTACTACTAAGGGCTCCTCTTCTATGTTGTGAGGGATTGCTGGAACTTGAATGGCACATATCAAGGTAATGATTAAAATGTGATGGAAAAAAAAGTTATTTATTAATGATAATGCCATTAAAATATTCAAATCAATTGAAATTATGTAAAATAAAATGAAATAATTATATATATTAAGAATTTTAATTAACAACATTGTCAGTAAGGTGCAAATGGGTCCACGTTTTAGTTCATAAACCTTTGAAGTTATATATATATATATATATATATATATATATATATATATATATATATATATATATATATATATATATATATATATATATATATATATATATATAATTCTGTTAAATTTGACAATGTTTTTTTTTAAATAATTGATGTGGCAATTTTGGCATAGAAGTGCATGCCTTTGGCTAGGGCTTCAAATTAATTCTTCCCTTAACCTAATGTTTTTTTATTCAATAGGACAACATGTTTTTTTTACACCCCCATCAACTTTTGTATTAAGAATTAATCGAAGTTTTGATAAGAGCAGATTATATATTTTGATATCTAATTGAAAAAAAAATATAATAATACTTAAATTTTTATTATTTCTTATTTCAATATTTTCAAAAATTTAAAAAATAAAAAAGATAGTGTGGCTCTTTTCAAAAGTATAAAATTTAAAGTCATACTAAAGTTTTTATTTAAATTGAATAGTGTGGTTGTGGAGATATGCATATATATTAAATTTAAAATTAAAAAAAATATCTATAATATAATGAGTGACTCTCTTTTATTAAAAAAATTTATCAAAAATTTGAAAAAAATAAAAATAAAAATAGTAAAAAAAGCATCAATATATACATTTTTCTAATTATAATAAATATTAGAATACATATAACATTATCTGATTAGTTAAAACATAGGGATAACTTCAAAAATACCTTCAACATTTCACCTCATTTTCAATGATCTCTATTGTTTATTTTTTCCAACTCAGGACAACATATTTTGATATTTTCAATTACAATACTCCATTCAATTATCTGTTAAATATGTATTGAAAGTTGATGTGACGATACTATCACAAAATATTTTAAAACTTTTGCGATAGATTTTTCTATCACCAATAATTTTTAAGCTTTTGCGACAAAAAATTTTCTTGAAAATACGTCGGCAAATATTTGAATAATTTTAAAAATAATAAATTTTACTCAAATAACATCGCAATTAGATTCATGGTCAAAAAGTAATAAAAATTTTATGATAAAAATTAAGAAAAATGGATTTATAGTAAATAAATTTTTTTATAACCATTTATTTGCAAGTTTTGCAAAAATTATTGTGGTATTAATTAAGTAAAATTTATTATGGAGTTAATTGTAGTGTTAATTGGTTATTTTGACTAGAAATCTATGTTTTAATTGACCAAAATTTATTTTTTAAAATTATTTAAATATTTACTGATAGATTTTCAAAAAAATTTCGTTACAAAAAATTTAAAATCATTAGCAAAGAAAAAATCTATCACAAAAGTCTTAAAACATTTATGACAATATGTCATGTTAGTATTTTGTCCATATCTAACAGAAAATTGGATGGACGATTGTAGTTGAAAAATATTTGAACCATGTTGTACCCAATTGAAAAAAATATATATTATGAGTCTGATCATAAACGAAATGAAACACTGGAAAACTTTTGAAGTTATCCTTAAAATATATCATATAGGAAAAAAAATTAAAAATTCATTAATTATAATTCTTTTGAACCTTAGGTGTCTTATTGAAAAGCTTTTAACTTTTGTGGATGAAAAATTGAACAATGTTGTTCCTTTGAAAAAAAAATGAAAACATATAATGTCTAATTTTGAATTAAAAAAATATTAAAAAAGGGTAAAATAGAATATATATATATATATATATATATATATATATGAAGTTATTGATGTGTTCTTATTTGTTCTAGTTTTTATTAATATTTTTCATGTTGAATTATAGGTTTTCATCATGTTCAGGTACTTGTTTGCTTTAATTTCGTGAATACAGGAAAAAGAGTTAAAGTGCAAAAAAAAGACCAAAACTCTCACACACGTGAGGAGAAGATGCAAGCTTTGAAGCCTCATGCACGTAACAATGTGTCACGCATGTGAGTGATGTTTTATTTTCCATAAGGAGTTTTTCTTTTGTTTCTGTCGTTGGAGCAAGGCTTTGATTGCAAGCGCAAAATTTCTGAAGCTCAACCTTCTGTTGTGGCACACAAATTCAATGCGAGCGCATCAATAACATGCTCAAACTACTTGTCACGTATTAAAAAAATCGTCACGTGCATGACGAATGCAGAGTTCAACTACCTATCACTCACATGACAAGATGTCATGCACGTGACGTTTTTTTTTTGCTTGCAAGTCTAGTCGCATTCAAACTCCTACTCTGATCAAGTGGGATCCAAAATTTGAAAATAATGTTAATATGAAGATCAACTTTGTGAGGAATTATCTCTTAAATTAGGAAGATTTTGTATGTTTAAGAGTTATAAAAGGAGGGAGTTGGAGAATTTTTAGAGATTGGTGGTAAAAGAGAACTCATATGCCACCTTGTTTTGTACTCATTCTTAAAAGAAGCTAATTTGACACTTGAAGATTGATTTTGGAGTGTAGCTTAAACATTCGAGAATCAACGGGTTTTGATTTAAATTCTGCATAAACTTTCAGGGGAGCAAGTAGTTCTTCTATTTCTTTATTATTGTAACATGTTTAGTATAATATTTGATATTAACATAACCATTGTAATATCAATGTTACGCTAACTTTTAATGGGTATTTAGTGAGCTGACCCAATTTGTATGATTTTTCTTTTATTATTTATGAAGTATGATTTCTTTTTCTAATTTTCATTGTTCTTATTTAATTTCATATTAAATGATTGACTAACCACTTTTTGTTTATTTTGGATTGAATATGTTAAGATTATATTATTAGAAATACCATATTTAATTTCACCTAAAAATTGGATTGGACATTAGTTATACCATTAGCTTGGGTAATTGGTGAGTTAAGGTGAAAGTCATTGAAAACTTACTTCATGGGACTAAATTGAATAAAAAAAAGATTACATATTAGGGAGGTAAACTAAATACGGGTGAATTACACAGATGATATATCAACTATATGACACATAATAATTCAGTACCCAAATTATTATTTGTAACAGAAAAATACTTAAACTACTATTTTATAACACAAAAGTATCCGACGTCATTCTCTGTTAGATTTATTAATAGTGCACTGATGTTGATTTTCCGTATTTGTAAACAAAAAATTTCACCTAAATTCAACATTTACAAAATGAATCTCACAAAAAATTTTCCTAACAAAATTTCCTTCATTTTCTCTTCAACCAAACAGTTGTAGAAGAAAAATTTAAGAATCTCAGTATCTATAATTTTTTTTCTTCTTTACACACTCTCAACTATCACGAATTTGATTTGAACAAACACTTCAAACATTCAACCAGAATGACTTGTATTAAAAAAAATGCAAGTCCTATAAATTTAAATATAAAGAATAAGAAGATTTGGGAAGTAAGACAAAAAAAACATATTTTTATTTTATTTTTTGTTGAATGAAAATGTGAGATCTACAACTTTTCAAGAAAAGAAAAAGAGATGGAATAATGCTTAAAAGAACAACTGATGGAATTTTATATCTGACGATGTTCATGAGCATGACAACTACTATCACAGTTGTGAATCTACTTAAACCCAAAATTCCACCTCTCGATGGTTCACGGACATGAACCCTGTGACATTTCATTTTCTTATGTCTTTTCAACTCTTTTCTTATAACCTTTAATTTCATACTAATATCTTTTAATCTGTATTAATTACTAGGCCCTAATTATGGACGTTACATTTTTCTCCCCCTTAAAGAATTTTGTCTTCAAAATTACTTGTGGTATTGTGTTGGAACAGTTGGGGGTACTATGCCTTCATTACCTCTCCGCTTTTCCAAGTATCATATTCGATTACATGATTCCTTCATAAGACTTTGACTAACGATACTTGCTTGTTCTTGACCTTTTTATTCTCTCGAGCCAATATCTCAATCGGCTCCTCCTCATATGTGAGATTTGGCCTCACCTTTATGTTTTCAATTGTGATGACATATGAAGAATCTGACATGTACCTTCTCAACTTGGAGACATGAAAAACATTGTCAATCTTACTTAACTCTAGCGGTACAACTCTATAGGTGACTTGTCCACTTTGTTCTAAAATCTCACACGGTCCAATGAATTTAGAGCTTAACTTTCCCTTGTTTTCAAGCCTTAGGACTTTCTTCCATTGAGAAACTTTAAGAAACACTTTGTCTCCCACTTCATATTCTATATCTCTCCTCTTGATATTTGCATACGATTTCTATCTATCTGAAGCTGCTTTTAACTTTTCTTGTATGATTTTCACTTTTTCCTTTGTCTCTTACACCAACTTTGGTCCTAATAACTTCCATTTACTGAGCTCTATCCAACATAACAGTGTTCGACACTTCTTACTGTATAGTGCCTAATAAAGAGTCATCTGAATGCTACACTGATAGTTATTATTATAGGCAAACTCCATTAACGATAGATATTTCTCCCAACTTCCCTTAAATTTGATAGCATAACTTCTCATCATGTCTTCCAAAATCTTGATTATCCTTTCTGACTAACTATCCATCTGTGAGTGGAAAGCCATATTGAAATTGAGCTTGGTACCCAAAGTTCACTGTAACCTTTCCCAAAACTGGGAGGTAAACCTAGGATCTTTGTCCGATATGATGGAGATTGAAACTCTATGTAGCCTTACTATCTCGTTCACATAAAGCTTTGCTAGCTTATTTAGAGAATAATCTCTCTTGATAGGTATAAAGTATGTTGACTTCATTAGCCTATCCACTATGACCCAAACGACATCGAACTTTCTTAGAGTCATAGGCAATCCAATTACAAAATCCATTGTGATCCATTCCTATTTCCATTATGGTTTTATAATCGGTTGCATCAAACCTGAAAGTACTTGATGTTCTACTTTGACTTGTTGACATGCCAAACATCTTGTCATGAACTCTGTAATGTCCTTTTTCATTCCTACCCACCAATACCTTCCTTTTAGATCATGGTACATCTTGTTACTTCCTAGATGCATAGCAAACTTGGTTTCATGCATTTCCCTTAAAATTCTTTGCCTCAACTATATAACATTAGACATTCATAGGCAGCCTTAATAACATAAATTGTCGTATGATTCAATTGTGTACTTCGATCTCTCCCTTTTGGAGACCAACTCAGCAATCTCAATTAACTTGTTATCTTGCCCTTATGCATCTCTAATTTTCTAGTTAAGAGTAGGTAGAACATGCAATTCTGCTATAGTCTTTTAGCTCAAAGTGTCGACCACAACATTAGCCTTGCCCGGATGATAGTCGATAACACAATTATTGTTCTTGATCAATTCTAACCATCGTCTATATCTTAAATTGATTTATTTCTATGTTGGAAGATACTTTAAGCACTTGTGATCAATATAGATGAAACATTTTTCCCTATATAAGTAGTGACATTATATCTTTAGATCAAATATTATGGTTGTCAACTCAAGATCATGTGTGGGGTAATTATTTTCATGTGACTTCAATTGCCTGGAAGCATAAGCAACTACCTTTCCCTCTTGCATCAAAACACACCCCAAACCATTGTGAGAAACATAACTGTAGATGACATATTCTTTGTCGGGAATTGGCTGTGTAAAAACTGGAGCTTTTGTCAACATACACTTTAGCTTATCAAAACTAGCTTGACACTTGTCATTCCATTCAAACTTCACATCTTTCCCTAAAATTCTAATTATAGGAGAAGTAATCAAAGAAAAAACTTTCACAAACCTCTTGTAGTAACCTGCCAAACTAAAAAAAAAAACTATTGATTTCGATCACATTACAGAGAGGTTTCCAATTCAAGATTGCCTCAACCTTGCGAGAATCAACTTTGATGTCGTCTGCTGACAAGATGGGTCCGAGAAAAGTTAATTCATCAAGCCAAAACTCATATTTGGAGAGCTTGGCAAAAAGTTTATGATCTCTAATTGTTCTCAAATGTTGATCATGCTTTGCCTAGTTTTGAGAATACAACAAAATTTCATCAATGAAAACAACTACGAATTGGTCCAAATATGGCCTGAAAATCTAATTCATCAAGTCTATAAAAGTTGTTGGAGCATTGGTCAAACCGAATGGCATAACCAAAAACTCATAATGACCATATCTAGTTCTAAAAGTTATCTTAGCTATATCCTTTTTCTTTATCTTAAACTACTAATCACCTGACCTCAAGTCGATCTTAGAGAACACTCATGTACCTTTCAGCTGATCAAAAAGGTCATCAATAAGTGGTAATGAATATTTGTTCTTAATAGTTACCTTCTTCAGCTGCCTATAGTCTATGCACGACCTCATAGACTCATCTTTCTTCTTTACAAACAAAATCAGTGCACCCCAAAAAGATACACTCGGCCAGATAAAACCCTTGTCTAGCAACTGAGCTTTCAACTCTTTCATATTTGAAGGAGTCATTCTGTAAGGTGCAATGGATATTGGTGTTATGCCTGATGTGAACTCTATGGAGAACTCAACCTCTCAAATCAGTGGTAATCCCAGTAGATCATCTAAAAATATATCTGGAAACTCACTTAGTGTAGGGATATCTTGGAGATCTAGACCCACTTTCTTGGTGCCAATCACGTGAGCCAAATAAGCCTCACATCCTTTTCGGATCATCTTTTGTGCCTTCATCATAGAAACTATATGGGGAGATTGTGGAAACCTTTCACCTTCAACTATCACCTCTTCTTGTTCAGAAGTTTTAAGAACAACTGTATTAGACTGTTGACTGCCTTATGCTGTGAGAGCCAATCCATACCTAATATGGCATCGTACTCATGAAATGGTAACTCTATGAGATTCGTGGGAAACTTTTTCCCATGCACAACTAAAGAGCAACTTTTGTATACCTGATTCGTAATCACACTATGGCCTAAAGGATTCATGACCTCAATCTCAAATTCCAACTTCTCTATGGTCATACTATGCTGACTAGGTGTGCTCATGCAAACATAAGAATGTGTAGAGCATGGGTCTATTAAAGCTTATAAATTTGAGTCGTGTAAAGAAAACATACCCATTATGATGTATGTGGCATCCTGATCTTCACAAGCCTTTATAGTATATGCCCTAGCTGGAGTTCTACTAGGTCCCAACCTATTTACTGTCTCTGAAATAGAATGGCTAGGTCCTGCATGACCTATTCATGTTTGGTTCCTTCTCTAAATTGGTGTTGATACTATTGTCTGCGTAGGCATAACATTTGCCAACAAAGGGCAATCGCTCCTCATATGATCTAGGGCTCCGCATCTAAAGCAAGCCTCTAAAGCCAATAGACATTCTTCCATATGATTCTTCTAACATGTCCTGCATAAGGGAGAAATATCTCTAGTTGTATGAGTGATGGTGGTGGCTGAGGTAGTTTTAAAAGGTGATCTCCTCTTGAAAGAACTAGACTGAGAATGACTCTATCCTCTACCCTAGGACTATCTTGAAAAGAATCGACCTTTCTTACCGGTAGTCTATGCCATACTAGTTGTGGGTCTTTTGGCATTCTCTTCTACTCTTCTCTATACTAATAGTGGTAGACACAAGTGTAGATAAGTCCTCAAGCTGTAGGAAAATGACATGATATCCTATGTCATCATTCAAACTGTTCTTAAAGCGGTGACACTTATCAATCTCATCCCCTATAAGACCGGTGGCATATATGCTCAATCGTGTGAATTCCTTTGCATAGTCAAAAACTGTCATGCCCCTCTATTGCAATTTCAGGAATTCCCTTCTTCTCTCTTCTATGTAGACTCGAGGCACATATTCTTTCTTGAACTCAATGAAAAAAAATACTCCCATGTTAAGGGTTGTGGGATCTATGGCTTCTTCAAAACTGATTTCCACACTCATATGCATGTTTCTGTAGAAGCGATATTGCATACTTAGCCTTGTACGCTCAGTCTTTTTTAGCCAAAACTTGATTTTGATAGGATCATCCTCACTTCTGCTCAGGAAATTAGTAGCCACATACTTATAGAACCTATCTATCTTCATCTTTTGCACCTCTAGTAGTGACGGCTGATGTGTTGGTTATGGCGATGCCTATGTATAACTTATGGTAAGGCCTGATCCAACTATTAAAAAATACTGACCATCTACTGCATGATGGGTATGGCACCTAAATCCGCTTGTCCGACAGGTGGCTACTAAGGAACTATCACAGCATCTGGACCTTATATACTTGAAGTATTGGGCTAATTAACAGCTATAGGGTCAAGAGAACTATTGCTCTCGACAACATCATGTGCTTCTAGCTCCTTCAATACTTTATACTCCTACAAGTTGATAGAGAAATCCCACATCAAGACATATGCAATGTATATGTATGCATGGTAACTCTTAACCCACTTAGACTCATAAATGCCTAAACCTAAACTCTGATACCACTAAATATAGCGGCCTCTAGCCTAACTAGGATTAACCCGACTAGACGAACAAGTACCACACAAAATGTATGCGAAAAATCTGCGAAATTTAAAACTTTTTCTTTGCACCATGGCCATGATTGTAGCGCTCCCTTACCCTATTGGGCGGTAATGGTGCAGGAAAGTGCTACCTAGCTTATTATCTGAAAATCGATACTTGCTTTTTTTCATTTAAATTTCAAGTATGTTATTTATTTATTTATTTATTTCATTTAAATGTATATCTAATGATGAAAATAATCTTGATCATAAAATTTTTGATTTAAAAGTACTCGTACATTAAGCTAAAAATATATATAAAAAATACATTTACAAAATAATACTAATATATTAATTAAAAATTTACATTTTTATAAATCCTAAATGTCACATATTTACCAAAAGGGAAAAATCTTAAAATTTATTAGTACAATATAATACCCAAAATACACAAAGATAAAACTACTTCAAATTGATCCTAGATTTCCCCTTTCTTCGGTCGACACTATCACAATAGCTGCTAATCTACGCGTGAAACGCACACGATAAGCTACTAGCTTAGTGGTACTTTTGAAAACTATCCAATAATTATACATTTATTATAAACTAAAATTTTTATCATTTACAAGTAATTTTCTAAGCACACCAAAATATCCAATTAAATCAATTACCATTTAAATCTTGCAAAAATACATAATTAATTAGTTATAAAATTTCATTCATCAAGCATACTGAAATTCATCAATAAGAAACTAAGACATACAGTTTATAATCTCATTTTAATAATTTACTTTATTTTTCCTCTTTATTTATTTGATAGCCCACAATATCTTAGACCGAAACTAAATATTGGATATAGGGTTTCTACTCTTCGGCAGTATAATCAGCACCTATTTAATCATTTGGTAACTCGGCATTTAATGCCTACATAATTAATAATAACTTAGCACTTTTTCGATACCTATGTAATTTTAAACTCAGTACTACTTTTTAGTGCCTACATAATTTTAATATCAACACTTTGTTCTAGTGTCTACATTTCCACCCCTTTATTAGGATGTCAACTTATCCTAATTTCTAGTTCTCGACTAGATGTTCTAGGGCTTAATCATAATTGTTACCTTTATTATTATTTAAATCAACAATATATATAATGCTAATATAAATTCATATAAATGAAATAATTCTTCACTAAATATATTCCAACATCATACTCACTCATTTAATCATCACAAATATATTTAAAAAAAACTCAAATAAAGCATTTTTCTATCATTAAACTCAACAATATAGCCATTTAAACAAACTGCCCTGTTCTGGAAAAAAAATGATTCCTTATATTGTACTACATTTTTTAAATGAAATCAAAACACTTGATCAAATAAAAAAATGTAGATTAATGTATTATATTTAATTACCAATTAGAATAACATCAAACCGAATTTTATAGCAAAAGTTACAGATTTTACAAGTAGCTACGTTCATGCTCATTATGCCTAATATTTTACTGGACAGATTACCAGTTCAAACTTTGAGTCAAATTTAAACTTAAATACAAGAATATTCAAGTTTGATAATCCAATGAAAGTTGAAACCCTATGTGTTAAATTTTCAATCCAACAAGAAACACTCAAAAATTACATCCAGAACTCAAGTTATGTCCTAAAACGTAGATACAGTTTATAAGGTAAATTTCCAACAACTTCAATTAATCACACCTATTTCTATCTTCATGCATTTATTTTCACATTTATGGAATCATTTAATTACCATTTCATGCATCAAATTACCAATGTTATCATTCAATTAAAATGTCAATAATTACCTATATAGTTACACATAACATCATACTAAACATAACAATAATATCACATTTAACATTCATTTACCATATTGAATTTTTGCCAAAAGTACTTACCTCAAAATGTCTTCTTTTCTTCACCCTTCTTTACTTCCTAATTGGCTTTCTCCTTGCCCTTATTTGCTTTTTGATTTTGGCCCAAGGTTGGTCACTTCATTGGCCTAACAATAAGTTACATATTCTTCAATTTATTCCTTATACCTTAATATTATATATGAACATAAAACTTACTCAAATTTCTAATCACCTCTACCCCATTTTAGGTCTATAAACTACTCCTCTAATCCACTATTAACCCTTAACTCACACTAATCAAGTCTAAAATACACTAATAAATCCTTAACCACCATTAACATACTAATAACCCTAATTACTAATTTTATTGGTAACCAACTTCAAAATAGGACTAAAGAGGAAGAGAAAAACAAGAAGATGAAGAATCTAACCTCACCTGTGAAGATCTTCAAGTTGGCCGAAACTCTCTTATTCTTTTTCTCTTCTTTTCTTCCTTCATCTTCCTTCGTTTGGCTCATTTTGCTTCACTTTCTTAATGATCTTCCTTTAATCCATTTTTTCTATCTAAAATCTTGGCTTTAATTGAAGGAAAAAAAAAAGAATGAGGAGCTTAAGGTCATAGAAATGGAGGAAGAAAAAGGGAAGAGAGACTTTGCTTAAGATGAGGAAGAAGAAGAAATTAAGGCATAAAGTGAAAGTTTAACTTTTATAGTTCGATTAGGTGGGTGGTTAGGATTAATTAGATAATCTTGTCTCTCATTGATCCATTAATCTTAATCAATCCTACTTTATTTTAATCCAAAAAATATTTCTTTCCTTAGATAAAGAATATTCATTTCTTATTCTTTCTTTAAAATATATGTTTCAAAAACACCATAAATTCAAATTATGTTCAGCGATAAATTATTATTTTTGAAATTTTAGCTCTAAACCTTATTTTTTATTAATAACATCCCAAAATATTTTTTTCATATTTTATTATCATTTTCTTAATTCTTTCATGTTTGAATTTAGACATCGATCGATTCAGCGCCCCAGATTACGGTCGCCCACGACCGTAACCTAAATTATCGGGCGTTACAATGATGACTTGCATAAAACATAAAGAAAAATAAAACTTGACTTAACATTTAAATTCACAATTTTATAATGTAACATTGTAACACCCCTTACCCCACTGTAGTTTAGCAAGATAAATGAGCATTACCCGTCTTACTGTTTTATAAAATTAATGAAGCAAAACAATTTTTTTTTTACCAAAATATTGCATATACCCAAAATACAATTATTACAAACACAAATATTCAAAATTTTATTTATTTATAAAATACAATAGTTTACATTCAAGCTATTTCTCTTATATTATAATTCACATTTTTAATACACATTATATGAAATAAAACTATAATCTAATTTACAAAGTTTTTGATAAAATATACCAAAAAAGAAACCAAAATTTTTACTGCTTCCTTTCGGGTACCCTTCTTCCTCTAACAATTTTATTGTCTACGGCTACCCTTCTAAAACCTACGCGAGAGGAAACCACTCGCACTAAGCTACTAGCTTAGTGATGCTTCAATGATAAAAAATTTACATACACATATTTTCCTTCATATTAATTAACCATTTAATAAATAAGGCATAAAATAAAGAATTATAAAAAATCAAATAAATTTCATTCAACATGTAATAGTTAATAAATTTAATTCATACAACATTAGCAAAATGACATACTTTAACATTATTATTATTATTATTATTATTATTATTATTTTTATTTTTCTTTTGTTGTGCCCATAATACCTATAACCGAACTAACAAATAGGAATAACGGGGTTGTCATTTTTGGCTTTCATAATATTGTGTCGAGCGCTTTTATAATAATTTCATTACTGGATTTTATAATATTGTCATTACCAGCTTAATAATTTTGTCATTATCGACTTAATAATTTTGCGTCGAGCGCATTTTTAAATTTGTCATTACCGACTTTTATATTTGGCACCGAGTGCCTAAAATCCACTGATTGACATGTAAAACTATTCTCTATTCTAATTCTTGATTAGGTATCATATGGCTTAACTATTTTTATATTAATTCACAATATTTTCCAAAAATGACAATATTATTCAATTATCACAATTATGCTTATTTATTTTTGTTCTTTATTCCCATCATTATTGCACTAAAATCTCATACATAAACAATTTTTTTAAAAATTTATAATTATCATTAAATTAAATATTCACATTAATTATTACATATAATTATCACAACACATGCAAAAGCCCAATATTTTATGTTTTTACCTATGGTAGATTTCGGACCTATTTTTGGGCTCCATTTTTAGTCCATTTATAATTTGAATTGGGAGTTCTGCTCTTTTAAAAAGTTTTAGCTTATTTTCTTAGCTTTCAGATTTATCAAAAATCACTCAAATCTCAGTTTTCTATCAAAAGTTATGATCAATTGAATACTGCTTCATCACAAAAATTTCTGCCCAGAAATTTCTGGACATATTATAGGTTTGAACTTTATGTATTTTTCTGGGAAATCTAGACATAATTAGATTTTATGGCCTGAATAAAAATTAAATCCTGTGTCTTAGCTTTCATTTCCAATAAAGTCCATACAAAATGGAATTCCAAAACTCAAGTTATACTCAAAATAGTCAAGACTGTTCCAGAATCCCTACAGCAGAGTCATCAATTCACTTTTCAACCACATTCATCATTTGCATTCATTTTGATATTAAAATTTCCATATTTTAACTACATTCATATGTCTCAAATATTTTACACCATTTGATCCCATTGTCATATAAAATATCAAAAGCCACAACAAATCACATAACATATCATAAACACAAACATATCAAACCTTAATGCGTAATTCCATACATATTAATAAAATGCAAGATTGTTATCAATGAAGCACATACCTAATCAGTCTTGGTTCTTCCATTAATCCTTCTTTCTCTTCCCTTATTAGCTAGCTTTCTCTTTGTCTTTGTGACCCTCTTGAGGGCCTCTCACTTGTTCATTTATTTTACCTACACCATACTTCAAATTCCAATATCCATTTTCAATGCTTTTCTTGTCTACATAATATTCTAATGCTCCTAATATGTTTTATACCTTAATTGAGCTAAAATGTACTAAGGTTAAACTTCCTTCTTCATATGTCATGGCTGCCCAAAAACCACATCCTAGTTTCCAATTCATTTTCTTCAATTCAACACTTAAATCATACTTAATCTATCACCAATTGTGGTGTTTCTATGTTAATTTCAATTTTCCCCAAATTAGTCTAACTATGGAAGCCCCTCATTCATCCATTAACATCATATTTCTCTAGTTTTTAAGTCATAAAACAATTAACTAACATCAATTATCATCAATTCAAAGTTTAACTGCACTTTCATCAACTAATCACAAACTTAAATTTCTAAGTTCAATCTTGCAACATAAGCTAAATCTACCAAACCTAATCACATCTATCATCCTTATGGGTCTCAAATATAAGGAAAATGGTTGAATTTAAAAATAATAAAGTCACCTTAAGAGTTTCCAAAGTGGGCCGAAATTCCCCCTAACAAATCTCCCTTTTCTTGTCTTCCTCCTTCCTTCTTTCTTGCTCCTTTGCTCCTTTTATGGCAAGAACTCCTTAATTCTGAATTTTCTCTCTCAAAACTACTTTATTTCCTCACTTTTTCAAGCTTGATTTGAAAGGAAAATGGTGGCTTATGGAAGGCTAAAGTGGACAGCCAAAGAGAGGAGAAAAGAAGATGAAGATGACTTAGATATTTTGGGTGGAAGAATGGAGAATTCCTCCTATTTTTGGCTTTTATACTTTGATTAAGGTGTGGATCCCACTAATTAAAATTAATCCTAATTCTCATTGGTTCATTAAGTTAATTAATCTTGATTAACATTTAAACTTTGAGAAATTCCTTATTTGCCACATATTCCTCCATATTCACACTTTTCCCCCCCAACAATTGACATAATACCAATTTTGTCCATAGAAAATTTTATTTTTTTCTAATTCTAGCACTAATCTTTTTAATTCCCAAATCATAATACCCTTAATTATTATCCCTTATTATTAGTCATTTTTTATGGGTTCAAATTTAGACTCCGATTGAACCAGCGCACCTCACTATGGTCACGCGCAATTGGGGCCTAAATCGCTAGATGTTACAAACATCCACCGATTTAGGCCCCAATTACATGTGACCATAGTGGGATGTGCTAGGTCAATCGGAGTCTAAATTTTGACCCATAAAAAAATGACAAATAATAAAAAAATAATTAAGGGCATTATTATTTGGGAATTAAAAAGATTAGTGCTAGAACTGGAAAAAATAAAATTTCCCTACGGACAAAATCGGTATTATTGGAATTGTTGGGGGAAAAGTGTAAAAATGAGCAAATTGGTGGAAAATGAGGAATTTCTCAAAATTTAAAAGTTAATCAAGATTAATTAAGTTAATGCACCAATGGAAATTAGAATTAATTTTAATTAGTGGGACTCACTCCTTAATTTTAGTATAAAAGTCAAAAAGAGGAAGAAATTCTATATTCTTCCACCTAAAAATCTAACTCATCTTCTTCCTCTTTTTCTTCTCTTTGTGACACCCACCCTAGCCTTCCAAAGCCACCATTTTTGCTTCATTTCAAGCTTGAAAAATAGAGGAAAATTAAGTTTTGAAATAAAAAAATTCAGAAATTAAAGAGTTCTTTCCATAATGGGAGCTAAGGAGCAAGAAGGATGGAAGAAAGAAGAAAAGAAAAGGGAGAAAATTTGGGATAGATTCGGCCCATTTTGGAGAGCCATTAAGGTGAGTTTATTCTTATTAAATTTAACATTTTTCCTTTTGTTTGAGATCCATAAGGATGATAGATATGATTAGGATTGGTAGATTAAGGTTATTTGGCAAGAAATGACCTAGAATTTGAAATTGGTAACTAGTTGAAGAAAAGTGAAGCTAAACCTTTAATTAATGATAATTGTTGTTAGTTAATTATTTTATGACTTAAAAACTGGATAAAGATAACTCTAATGGATGAAGGAGGGGCTTCCTTAGTTAAGGTAATTTGGGGAAAATTGAAATTAACCTAGGGGCAAGACAATTGGTGTTGAGTGAAGTGTGATTAGAGTGTTAATTTGAAGAAAATAAATTGGCACCTATAATAAGGTTTTTGGGAAGCCATGAACTATTAATACGGAAGTTTAACCTTAGTAATTTTTGGCTAAATTAAAGTATAATACATATTAGGAGCATTAGGATTTTATGTAGGCTTGAAAAGTTTTGAAAATGGATGATATAAATGAGATATGATATGGTCGTGTAGGAAAATCAAGTGAGCAAATGAGAGGTCCTCAAGAGGGTGACAAAGGCAAGGAGAAAGCTAATTAGTGAGGGGAGGAAAATAAGGGAAAATAAAACTCCAAGGCTGCTTAGGTATATGCTTCATTGATAAAAATCTTACATGTTATCTAAATGTGTGAAATTATGTGTCAATGTTTAGATATGAATGTGGTTTGCCATGGAATGTGATTGGTAGTTACTTTTGATTTTTTGTATGGTAATGGGACTAAATGATGTGGAAATATTAAGATATGTGAATGTAATTATGATCTTGAAACTTTGGCATAAAAATGAATGCATATGATGGATGTAATTAGTATATTGGTTTGTGCTAATTGATGACCCTTCTATAAAATTTTAGGAGCAGTCTTGACAATTTTTATCATAACTAATGTTCTGGTAATAAAATTGAGATGAAATTAGTTGGAAATGAAAATGGACTCATAAGGCTAAAACTTTTATTTAAAACCTAAGTTCAAATTCTAATTGAAAATGAGCTAAAAATTGGAAACAAAATCTCGGACCTGTAGGTACACATAAAATACTGTGTAAAACTAATGGAACGTCCGTCAATAAAATGGTCATAACTTTTTATAGAAAACTTGGATTTGTATGATTTTTTTATGAATATGAAATCTAAGATAATAAGATATGAAATATTAGAAGACCATAAATTCAAATTCAAACTATAAATAGGCTAAAAATAAGGCATAAAATCAAGGTAGAAATTTGTCATAGACAAAGAATTAATATATTAGGCTTTTGCATGTGGTGTGATGAATACATATGCTAATTAATGAAAATTTTAACTTTAATTTTAGTTATAAATATTTAATAAATTATTTATGTGTGAGGTTTTAATTCAATAATAATGGAAACAAATAACAAAAATAAATAAACATATAAGTGGAAATTTGGTATAATTACCATTTTTGAAAATATTGTGAATAATAATATTAATGTTAGGAAAAATATAAAAATAGTTAAGCTCTAAAATATCTATCCTTAAACTAAAATAGAGAATAGTTTGGCATATCAATCAGGGAATTTAAGACACTCGGTGCCAAAACATGAAAGTCAGTAATAGCAATTCTATAAATGCGTTTAGCACAAAATTTTTAAGCTGGTAATGATAATATTACGAAAGTCAGTCATTGCACTATTATAAAAGCATTCAGCGTAATATTATGAAAGTCGATAATGACAACCCTGTTATTTTTATTAGTTAGTTCGGTTATAGGTGTTATGGGTATAAAGAAAATGAAAATAACAATGATATAAAAGTATATCATTTTGATAATATTGTCCTAAATCAAAATTACTAAATATTAAATGTTTGATAACATTTATTTGATTTCATGTATTTCTTTTATTTTATGCCTTGGTTGTGAAATTAGTAAATGACATGTAAGAAAATATATGTATGTAATATTTTTATCCCTGAAGCGCCATTAAGTTGTCGATGGTTTCCTCTCACGCAAGGTATAAAGAATAGTCGTAGATAGTATAGTTATTAGAAAAAGAAGGGTATCCAAACGGAAAGCGACGTAAAGCTTTGGACATATTTTGGTATATTTTGTCAAAAACTTAATAAATTAAATTATAGTTTTATCTCAACTAGTATGTATTTGGAATGTGTACATCTAATGCAATAGACATAGTTTGGATGCAAAATAATATATTTTATAAATAAATAAAAATTTTGAATATTGGCATTTGTAATAAGTTTATTTTAGTGGTAGGAATATTTTTGCAAAAAAAAATTATACTTTATTTAGATAATCTTATAAGATAGTTAGTCGGATAATGCTCACTTACCTTGCTGAACTAAAGTGGGGTAAAGGGGTGTTAGACAAAATGACTAACCCTTATCCAGGGGTTTATAGAAAATATATGCTTTTGAGATAAATTGCATGATTCTTACATTAGAGACATGTATATAGGTAGACATGAGATATCTCAAACCCTCCCAGGGTCTGTTCTATTGTCTCTAATGTTGGGATAGCTTCTCTTGATCAACCTTTATCTTTAACTACTCCGACTTAAGAAGGAAAAAAAACATTCGCACACTACGCTTTTGAAAGCTTAGTGGTACATATAGGCATAGAAATTCCACATGAAATCAAACATTATACATAATCATGTCATAACACATTAAGTCATGTATAATTATCTTATCATATAATAAAAAATTTATGGCATCATATATTAGATCAGGGCATGGCAGTGAATAGATCGAATCATATGAAATCCATACTTTGTGATATTGAGCAATGTCATTAGACATATAGAGGTAATTGTAGTATATAGTCTTAACAATGACACATGTATACTTTAAGTCCTTGAACTTCCTTTCCATTTCCTTTATCCTTTCATTGCATTAGATTCACTGCCCAATGACTCTCAACACAGACTATTTGGATATGGGTTGTGAATAAGGGCGCTCTCCGAGCTTAAGCCACCCTACCATTATTATAATCATGGGTGTTAGTCCAAGCTCTTCAAGTCAATGACAACCCACATTAACTGAGTAAATAAGTAGCTTTTGCATAAAAATACTTTTAATCATCATGTGTGCCAGTCCAAGCTCCTCAAGTCAATGGTGCTTTTCGAGTTTAAGCCACATTGACTGAGTATGTATATATATATATATATATATATATATATATATATATATATATATATATATATATATATATATATATATATATATATATATATATATATATATATATATATATATATATAACTATGATGTCTTATGCCTCCTTAATGTTGCACCATCTATCCTACTGCTAGTCTTAGTATCAAGTATGGGCTTTACTTATTCATATTATCTTTATTACACTTCAATATAGCATTCATATCATATAGCATATACACTTTTTCATGTGGAAACTCATCATGTAACATCCTTGTGCTAGAAATCATACAGGCATACTTCAATCATAACATTTTAAATCATATGCATAGCCATTGTATTGTAACCATTGAAACAATTAGCATATTTCTTTTAAAGTAAGATTTATGAGCATGAACTATGAGTTCACGGAAGAAAAAGTTTATTCACGGGTACCCCTACTCTTGAACCAAACCGTGAATTAAGTCGCAAACTCTTGTGTTAATTTTGTACCCTTTCTTCACAATCGAGAAGAATATAGTCACAGGCAGGACCTTGCTTTTTTTATTAGATTCATGGTAAACACCTAGTCACAAGCATGAAACTGGGTTTTCCAATAGTTAGGAGCATTAAAAACATGCATTCATTACAAGTCACATGCAAGGTCTCTAAGGTTTGTCCTATGACAACCTTTTTCCTATCAACATTCATCTCAAACATACATTTAAAACATGTTAGAGCATCATATAAACACATAAAAGAATATTTCAACTTAACTTATCCTATCAATTCATTTAATACCTTTTTATTCATTTATAGTTCAACAACCTCTTCGTACCTTTCCATCATCATAACTTGTGCTTATTAATACCTCTTAAGATACATTCATATCATTTAGCAATAAATTCCTTTCAAACATCCTTATCAAGGCAATTCTTGTCTAACTTAGTATTCATGCTCATATCATTCAATTAACTATATTAATCATGGCATTCATTACTACTTTTTATCTTATTATAGTAATCAACTAGCATTTAAAGCTTACAATTCATTTATCACACATTTAACGCAACATGCCATATTTTGGAATTTAGATGCTTATATATACATATCTATAATGGAGCCTTAAAACCAAGCTTATCTTAATCGTGTTTATCCATTTGGTGGGTTTCACCACCTCCTCTTTTAGCTCCTAACACATGTAATATATCTATATCAAAATCTATAACCCTTAAACTTAGCCTTTAAAGACATAAAAATAAAAACCCTAACTTTGACCCTCATTTCAACCTTATTCTCATATAACATCTTACTAATACTTGTTATAACCTTTGAACATCTTAAAAAGAGGTCTTTAACCATAAACTCTCAAAATCAAGCCATAATCCTAACCCATTTGGAATGGGTTTCTACCATAAACGAACTAGACATAATTAAAACTAGGAAAGGTTGTAAAAACGAAAGGAAAATGTATTCCTTACCTTAATCAAAGGAAACACAGCTGGAAAGGGAGATTTGTCTTCTCTCTTCCTCCTATGGTTCGGCCTTCTCAAAACACATTTTCTTTATACTCCTATTGTATAAGAACTTGCTTAAACTTTGATCTTTTACTTTGGCCTAGGTGTTTAAGGCGAGGAATCAAAAGAAAAATGTAAGCTTTGGCCTCTTGTATGAGAAATATTTTGAATTTTAGGGTCAATCCAAAGGGCATAACTAAAAACTCATAGTGACCATATTTGGTTCAAAAAGCTGTGTTTTTTACATCACTTGCCTTGATTCTCAACTGATAATACCCCAATCTCAAGTCAATCTTAGAAAACACTCTTGAACCCTTCAATCGATCGAAGAGATCATCAATCCGAGGTAACAAATACCTATTTTTAACAGTCATCTTGTTCAACTGTCTCTAGTCTATGCATAATCTCATAGACCCATCTTTCTTTTTGATGAATAACACTGGTACACTCCATGCAGATACACTTGGTATGATGAAGCTCTTATCTAATAGTTTCTGTAACTGTGTCTTTAATTCTTTCTTCTCTAATAGAGCCATTCGATATGGTGCTGCTGATATAAAAGTTGTACCCAGTGTAAGCTCGATCAAGAACTTTATCTCTCTGCTTAAAGTTAGCCCTAGTAAGTCATTTGGAAACACATTAGGAAATTCTTTGACAATCGGAATATCCCTAAAGTTTGGGCTTGCCTTCCTGACATCAACCATATGGGCCAAGTAGGCCTCACATCCCTTTCTAATCATCTTTTGTACCTTCATCATGGAGATGACCCACTACTATGAGGATCTCCAACCCTGAACAACCACTATCTCATCCTTCGACATTTTTAATTTGACCGTTTTCATTCTATAATCCACCATTGCACCTTGCTGAAAGAGCCAATTGAACAACAACATGATAGTTTTGTACATTTGGTTCACCATTGTGCTATCCCCTAAAAGGCCTGTCACCTTTATCTCATAATCTAGTTTTTCAACTAACATGTTATACTGCTCACCTATGTGGGTACATATATAAGAGTGCATAGAACTTGGATCTATCAAAGTAATCAAAACAAAGTGAAAGAGAAGAAAGCACCGGCAACCATATCTGTAGCACTCGGATACTCTCTATCCCATAACATAGGCCCTAACCGATGTTCTACTAGATCTTGGCCTGTTCATCGTCTATGAAATAACTAGTTTAGATACCTTCTACCAAAACTAGTATGTCTCTATCCAGTGGCCTAGATCGGCATTGATCCCTAAGTTCAAGTGGGAGTCTTAATTATCTACAATGGACAATCTCTCCTATAGTGGTCTTGAGACCCACACCTATAACAAACCCCTGAGGGTCCCTAACACTCTCTTTTGTGTTTCCGACCACATGATACACACTCTAGTGTTGCCTCTCTATGTGTCTAAGTTTGACTACTGGCAGCTATAGAAACAACTCTAGCTAATGGTGTCTACCTAGTAAATGTCAAATGACTCCAACTCTGACCCTGTCCACTAGACTAGACATACTTGGAACTGGTGTGAGCCTTTTTGCTCGATGTCTGCATAGTACTATATGATGGCCTCCTGAAGTCTCTCTAGAAAACTCCTCTGATCTCTTCAGTTTTATCCTTTTTTCTATAATAATACTAGCAGATACCAACTTCGCAAAATCCTCAAGCTGCTGTGAAATCATGTGGAACCCGATCTCATATCTTACACCATCCTTAAATTGATGACATATGTTTGCCTCATCATCAATAATATCGATCACATACTTGTTCAATCGGATAAACTCTTTCATACACTATCACAGTTATGTTCCCCTACTGTAAGTTCAAAAACTCTTGTTTCTTCTCATTGGTATACACTCTTGACACATATTATTTCTTAAACTTGACAGTGAAGAAATCTCAGGTAAGTGGCTTTAGAATCTGATACTTCTGAAGAACAGACTTCCACTAATCATAAGCATGCTCCTAAAGAAGTAAAATAGCATACTAGCCCTATGCTCCTCAGCACACTCAAGCTCCTTAAAAATCCTTGCAGTCTTCTCCAACTAAAACTCTGCAGTTGTTGGATCATCATCTATATCGCCTATGAAATCCATAGCCCTATACTTCCTCAATCTATCAATTTGTATCTTAAGCCTCGGTGGTGAAGAATGAGGTCGGGGAGTGGTGGAGGTGGTGGTATAGCCTACACCAACATATGCAATCTCCAGAGGACTATTACTCTCACCCATATCATGAGCCTCTATATCTGGAGGACTATTACTCTCACCCATATCATGAGGTTCAATCTCCACACATTTTCCCTAGCCTAAACTTTGATAAAGAATAGTTCACATCAGAGTCATATAAAATAAAACATGCACAAATGATACAAACCTTCCAACCTAGGTTCAAAATTGCCTAAACCTATGTTTTTATACCACTAAATGTAACACCCCCCCAATATAATTAAGAATAAACTCAATTATATCAAAGAATGTTACGATACATATGATTTAAAGCGCCATAAATTTAAAAATTTTATGCACTATGGTCATGATAACTTATTGAAAACATAAAACATCATACATTAATAAAAAAGTTTGATAAAATTAATAGATTTAAATACAATAATCAAATGAGCACCGCTAGCCCAAAAGTTTCACAAAACCGACAATTACAAAATTATAAGTCTCTGGAAATACAAACATATAAAACCATAACTACCCAATCCAAAATTAACATAAACCAAAAAAGTACAATAGGTGTATCACCCACCCTAAGTATGAATCCTAGACTTTGATCCTTAGGCATTCTTCTCTGTCACTCAACTCCTAGGCTTTGAACCTGCTCATAAAAAGCTCATACGTTGAGCAAACTAATGCTTAGTAGTACATAATAACATGCAGAGCATAATTTACATCAACTACATGCATGATTTACTTACTGACATACTATAATGACTTGCCTCGAAGTCCACACATGCAATAGCTTATATACTAAAGATCATAAACTAATGTTCTCTTACATTAATACACAAGTTGGAACATGGCATAACAATATAATCCATTAACAATCATACAAGTGTATACCATACTCATAAAATTATTAAAGTCATTTCATTGCCCTCTTTACTCATAACTAAACTAAAATTGATAAGTGAATAACATACAGCTCTCCACTGAGCCCTCCCAAGACAACTGCCTGAACTTTCCAAAATACTTGTCTTAGGTAAATGAGTGTGCACATATAGTCATCAAGGGAAGCTCAAATGGCTTAAACCCTTATTTATCAAAGAATCTCCAACATGACCAACCTAAGTCATTTGATATTGATCTCCCCTCAACAGCATGCCATCTATCCTAGCTCTAATCCTAGTTAGAACTTAACATTTCCATATCATCCATATTCCATGATTCTCATAAATATAACTATAATATGCATTCTCATATCATGTTATAACCATAAAATAGATGTATAACACCTTAAAACAATTCAACCTTGATTTTATATACAAACAAATAAATTTCTCAAGTTAAGCAGCTTAATGCCCATGAACTACCTTTCATTGTTATGAAACATCTCATCACAGGTAGTTTTCCCATAAACCAAATTGTAATTCAATACGTAAATCTGTAACAAATTTCACAGTCGTGATCATCCCTTCACGGGCATGAACCAAAACCCTGAAACATCCTATTTCATCCAAAACTCAAGCTCACAATATTCACGCTCGTGACCAACTAATTCACGACCGTGAATCTAGAAAAATTTCTAGAAACATAAACACAACAACTTAATCTCATTCCACATGCAATAAATCTCTACGGTTGACTAATGTTAGCAACCCTATTAACAATCCTGCATGCATTTGTGACATCCAACATGTTATTTACCGGTTCCAACATCACAAGTGAATGATTCAACAAATCAAAAGCTACCTTAAATCCAAAAAAGAATTATAACTCTCCAACATACATTTCAACTCGAAAACATAAATTTCTACTAGCCAAAAGTCACACAACATGCATTCAAGTCTCACCAATATACAAATGCAAGATTAAATCTTTAAATGTAGTTATGTACGAACTTGACACCTAACATGGAGCCTAACCAAAGCTGTAGCTTTTTAAGCTTATCCTGGATTTCTTGTGATGTCTGTAATTAGGGCCTAGTAATTAATATGGACTTATAAAAGATAATTATGTTTAAAAGTTATGGGACAGGAGTTTAAAAGGAACAAGAAAGTGAAATGTCACTGGGATCATGCCCGTGACCTTTCTTTCACAATCGTGAACCATCCCGAGATGGAATTCTGAGATTTAATATAATCAAGGCCATGATAAGGGTTGTCACACTCGTGAACATCATCAGATATAAAATTGTATCAGCTATTATTTCTTCCATCCACGACCTAAAACTCAAAAGGGAATTCTATATTTTAAGGTTTTCTCATACCAAAGGCCAATAACTGATGTTTCTCTTTGATTCCCAACCCTAGATATCTAAACCAAAGCAAAATATCAAGGTTCCATCAAGTTATTAGGAAAGAGAGCACAAAGAAGGTGGTATTCTTGAGGAAGAACCCTAAGAGGAAGATAGAAGTCGAATCTTCCATCCCATCTATGTTTCCTTCAAGTAAGGTAAGGAATCATGTTTCTCTCTCTTCTTTACAAGATCAAGTATGATTCGTATATGGTAAAGACCCATTTCCTAATGGGTTAGGTTATGGTTTGATCTTGAGAGATTATGGTTTAAGACCCCTCCCTAAGCTATTTAAAGACTAATATATATATGAGTTAGTAAGAAGTTGTAAGAGATCAAGTGTCAAAGGTTTAAAGTTAGGGTTTTTACCCTTATGAGTTTTTGATGTTGATAAAGATATGTTATATGTGATAGGAGTTGAAAGGGGAGGTGGTGAAATCTACCAAAAAGATAAGCAAGCTTGAAAGAAGTTTGGTTTTATGAGGCTCTAATAGAGGTATGTACATATATGCATTTAAATTCCCAGGTATGACATGTTAGGTGTTAATTAACTAATGATTGAATTGTATGCTTTAAATGCTAAATGCCAAGTTCAAATGAGATAATTAATGCCATGAGATAGGATTTTGAGTATGAGATGTTATAAATGTAAGTATGCCTTGAATAAGCAATGTTAATGTTTGTAATGTATATGTAATAAATGTGCCTAAAGAGGCATTTATGAGAAAATAAATGATGATGCCTAATGGGTGAAAGAGGTAAGTATGAAATGATTAAATGTATATGAAAGTATAAATGCTTGAAAAGAATAGTTGGTGAATAAGGAAAATGGTATGTGTAGTGATTATGTATATTGAATGATCCTTTAACATCTTTTAATGCATGATGTGATAAGAATGTTGATAGGAAAAGGTTGTCATAGGACAATCCTTAGAGCCATGCATGTGACTTGTAATGAATGCATATTTTTAATGTTGCCAACTACTGGAAAACCCAGATTCACACCCGTGATTAGGTGTTCACGACCATGAATCTCATCTGTCACACCTATGACTATATTTTTCACACCCGTGAAGAAAGTACACAAAATAGATAGAAGCATTCATGACATAGTTAACAGTTTACTTCACGAGTAGGGGTGCCCATGAATGAACTTTCACGATCGTGAACATGTAGTTCATGCCCATGAAGCTTGCTCTTAATGATATTTACAAATTTTTTCAATGCAATTTTTATGCACATGTTTCATAATAATACGATTAAAGTATCCTCATATGATTTTCAGCACAAGAATGTTACATGATGCATTTCCACATGAACAAAGTATCGTGAACATGTAGTTCATGCCCATAAAGCTTGCTCTTAATGATATTTACAAATTTTTTCAATGCAATGTCTGTGCACATGTTTCATAATAATATGATTAAAGTATCCTCATATGATTTCCAGCACGAGAATGTTACATGAAGCATTTCCACATGAACAAAGTATATATGATATATGGTATGAATGTTATATTGAAGTGTTATAGAGGCAATATGAACAACTTAAGCCCAAACTCAATACTAAGACTTGTAGTAAGATAGATGGTGCACCATTAAGGAGGCGTACGATACCGTAGTTATATGTTTACCCAGTCAATGCGGCTTAAGCTCAGAGAGTGTCATTAACTTGAGGAGCCTAGACTGGCACATTTTATTACAGATGATGTTGCATGCAAAAGCTATATGTTTACTCAGTCAATATGGCTAGCCTGGACTGGTGCCATTGACTTTAGAAGCTTGCACTAGCACATGTTTACAAATAATGACAGGGTGGCTTAAGCTCGGAGAGCGCCCCTATCCACAATCCGTATCTGAATAGTCGGTGTTGAGAGTTATTGGTCAATAATATCAAATATGTTAAAGTAAAGAATACAATATCATGAAATGAATGCAAAGGCATAAGTATGTAAGTATGTTTATGCACACAATGAAATGTTACATGCTATAGTTATCAGTTTATATATTTAATATACTCCCATAAGGTAAGATAGTCTATATGATATTATGAATCTATTGTCATTCCATGATATTCTTACATGGTTCCATGAAATATGTATAATGCATAATTGTAAATGAAATTTTATGCCTATATGTGCTACTAAGCTTTCAATAGCTTAGTGTGTGTGTGTTCTCCCCATGCAAGTCGAAGCCTTGTAGATAAGTAGAAGTTGAACAACAGAAGTAGCCCATACATTAGAGACATTAGATCGGATCCTATGTGGGTCGATGATAACACATATTGCACTTTTGCATTTTATGTACATGTATTAGTAAGGGGTTTTTTTACTTGTATACATGTCAATGTTGAAGAATTATGTAATTCCTTGTTAAGGACATGTATTTTTGTAAACCCCTGGTCAAGGGTTAACATGTTTTATTTATGAAATGGAATTTAAATATTAAGTCAAGCATTTCTTTTACTACATGTTTTATGCAAGTCATCATGACCATGATGCAAAGCAAGTTTTTAAATTTTCACAGTACTTCCGCACACAAGTCATGTAGCATTAGCTCATTTAATTGAGTTAATCCTGGTTAGGTGAGAGGGCACTACTTTTAGTGGTATTAGAGCTTAGGTTTAGGCATTTCTAAACCTAAGCTCTGATACCGGTTTTCATGCATGCATAGTACATCACATATGTCTCTGATGTGGGCTCTCTCTGACAACTTGTAAGAGTAAGGAGAGTATAGATGGAGCTAGAAGCTCATGATGTTATTGAGAGCAACAGTTGTCCGAATCCAAGGGCTGCAAATCAGCCTAGTGCTTCAAGTGTACGAGTTCCAAATGTTACTACAGTCCCTCAGCAGGCACCTATAGGACAGGCGGATCTAGGTGTCATATCAATCACACAATAAATGGTCGGTATCATGCAACAATTGGTACAAGCCATACCACATATTATACCATAAGCACAGCCAACTCACTACCGTCACAACCAGAGGCACCTAAGATGAAGATGGATAGGCTTTGAAAGTATGGAGCCACTGATTTCCATGGCAGAGGTGAGGATGATCCCGCTGCCACTGAGTTCTAGTTGGAGAATACTGAAAGGGTCTTCGAAGAGCTTGAATGTGCCGAGGAGCACAAGGCAAGGTATACAGTATCACTGCTCAAAAACATGCACATGAATGGTGGAAAATAGTTTTGAAGAAGCCACATACTCCATAACCACTAAATTGGAAATACTTTGATGCGGAGTTCAAGAAAGAATGTGTCCTGAGTATACATAGTTGAGAAGAGAAGAGAATTCTTGAACCTGCAATAGAGGGCCATGACAATTTTGGAGTATGCTAAAGAGTTCACACGGTTAAGTAGATATGCCACAGGACTCATGGGGGATGAATGTGATAAGTGTCGCCGTTTTGAGGATGATTTGAATGATGACATAGGATATCATATCATTTCTCTATAGCTTGGAGAATTCTCTACCTTTGTGTATGCCACCATTAGTATAGAAAAGAGAAGAAAAAAGGGCAAAAGAGAATGTCAAAAGACCCACAGCTAGTGTGGCACAGATTACCGACAAGAGAGGCTAATTCCTTTCAGGACAGTCTTAAGGTAGGGGACTAAACAAAGGATATAGTCACTTATAGTCTAGTTTTTTCAAGAGGGGACTACCCTCTAAGACTATCTCAATCACTACTAGTACATAGACAGCAAAAGACCCAGCTCCTTTATATGGGACATGTCAGAGAAACCACCGAAAAAAGTATCAGTTGTTTTTAGGGGCTTGCTTCAGGTGCGGAGCCCTAGACCACATGAAGAGATATTTCCCTTTTGTTGGCAAATGCTACACTCACACAGACAATAGTATCAGCACTAGTTCAGAATAAGAACCAATCATGAAGAGGTCATGCAAGACTTAGCCAAGCTATTTCAGAGACAGTGAACAAGTCGGGACCCAGTAGAGCTCCGACTTGGGTATATTGTAATGGTCACTAATTAGCATCTAGTTAGAATAAGTATTTGATATGCATAGAAACTATATGATTGACATTAGATATTAAAATAAATTGAGTAAATTATTAAATAAGAAATAAAAATGAACTAAATAGATTGATAAAATTTAATTTGGTTAGACATATCATAGTAAAATTACAGTTTAATAACAGCTAGTGGTTAATACATGTAAAAAAAAATAAAAAAATAAAAAATTAAAATAGAACAAGTTAAAAAAAAAAAAAAAAAGAAAGAGGAAAGGGGGGCCGAATGTGGTTTTGTGGGAGGGGGGAGTGTATTTGAGTTAAATGCATTTAATGTCATAATAACATCAACCTTATCTCCACACCAATCTTATCTCCACTCTTCTTCTTCCTCCAACCACCAGCCTCCATGATTTTTAAGAAGTTCACTCCAAATAGATTTGTTCTTGGTAAGTGATCATCTCTCAATTATTCTTGTATTTTTAGAGTATTAGGACTGTATATTATCAGTATTTGGAACTTGATTTTCGAGTGAGTTATCAACCAAATTTGAAGAAGTATAAAACATAAAAGTTATTCATCTATGTCTTTTGTATCTCTCTGCCAAATTTGATTGAATTATTTTGAGTATACGAAGAGATATGGTTATTGGAATAAAACTGGTTCAGGGAGACATATCAACTAAATGACCTACGGTTCTTGTAAAAATTTATTATCTTAGTGGCTTAATCCAAGGTTTTGTAAAACATGAAAGTTGTAGGTATATACATTATTGAGGTCTCTGAAAAATTTCGTATAAAGTTCTCTTGTGTAGGTTGAGTTATTCTGAAATGATCTATGACTGTTCCTTGATTGAGCTGGTTTCATATACCTGTTCAGTTCCAGTAAATTCGTCCTTATATTTCACCTATTTTTAGATCGAATTAGCCAAAGTTAAAAACATAAAAGTTTTACTCCTATGTCTTATCTAAATTTCTGTGAAGGTTTCACCTTAAAATATCATTTATGTTGTGATTTATGAGCTGAACAATTAAACTGGTCGGGTTGATACTCTATGTTGAACCAATTATAGATCCGCCAATATTTGAGAATCTTAGAGACCGAATTTGGAAATGAGTTAAACATAAAAAATGTTCAAAATTAACCTATATAACTTTATAAAAATTTTCAGAATAATTTAAGCTAAAACGTGA
The DNA here is from genome assembly GCA_023653625.1 of Triadica sebifera. NCBI lineage: Eukaryota > Viridiplantae > Streptophyta > Magnoliopsida > Malpighiales > Euphorbiaceae > Triadica > Triadica sebifera. The sequence goes on from CM042901.1 coordinate 23,916,346, forward strand.
AATCCATGAATTTTTGAATTGGGTACCTCGAAACTGCCTAAGGGCAGAAAACAGGGAAATATTTAAAATTATACCACAAATTATGTAAATGTTCAAAAATTCTGAAATTTTAGTATATTTTAGTTTTACATGTTATATTTAATTAGGATCAAGAATCATATAAATTGGATAAGTATAGAAAAATTTATTAATCCAACAGTTCTTAGAGGTCTTGTTCTAGCTTAATAGAAATTCTAGTTATTTATTTAAATTATATTAAGAATAAATATTTTATCAAGCTATTAATTAATTATATTTTTAAATTAGGATTTCAACAAGAAGAAGACCAACAAAAGTGAACAAGCTCTGAACTTATATTTTGGAAAAGGAAAATACTGTCGAGATTTGTACATATATGTATTATGTTTTGCCCTTATGCATGATTGTGTGTGCATGACATGAATTATTTGTCACAATGATGAAATAGTATATTATGACATGTTTTACAATTATAGAAATGTTATTGACTATGAACTTAACATTATGCTAATATTTGATAAAATATCCTGCTATCACTTGGTTTTGAAATAAATGGTGAGTATATGATTGTGTTAATGTGAATTGAGTATTGGTTATAAAAACAAGAAATTAATGGTGTTAATTGCCCATGTCTCTACCTGAGGACTAATATAGGATAGATGGTGCACCATTATGGGGAAGTTACGGTACCGCTATGGATATGATTTAAGGACAGGGTGGCTTAAGCTCTGGGAGCGCCCCTGATCCTGATTACACACAGATGACATGATTATATTCGGTCAAGGAGGCTTAAGCTCCGCGAGCGCCCTTGACTTGAGATTATGGTGAGTAGGGTGGCTTAAGCTCCGCGAGCGCCCCTATTTCACACCCCATATCCGGACAGTCCGGGAATGAGATTTGGGCTGATACTAATTAAAGACTTTGGAATGAAATGTGGGAATTATATTATTGACATAAGTGATTAATAAAATGAAATGCTTATATGAGGTAGTGAGAACTTAATTATTGAATATGATTATTATGCTTATACTGCTATGTGATGTGGTTAATTCTTTTATATGACAAATATGCAATAAAATTTCAGTGTGTCATGAATTATTTGAGACATGCATTTGTGTGACTGCTTAGGAAAACTTAATGCCTATATGTACCACTACGCTAGAGATAGCTTAGTGTGGGTTTTTCTCACGCAGGAATTGGAACCATAGACGGTAGGAAGTGAAGTGGCCAGGAAGGAAATTCAAACCCATATCAGCAGAGACACAAGAGATATAGTTAGAGGGTTGGTTATTTAATAGTTTTCTTTTCTTTTCTTTTCTTGGTTGACTATGTATATGGTTTGTGGTGGACTTGACTCATATGTTCATATTGTGTATGTAAATAATTAAGTAATGTAATCAGGTGCCATATGTGTGAACAATATAATGATATATATATATTATTAATTAGGATGACCTGCCTAAACCAATATAAATAAATAAATAGATTAAGTTATTTAAAATGAAAAAAAAAATTAATCCGAGCAGATTTATAAAGTTAAGCTTGTGACATTCCTCTTATACATGTGGGATTATTCCTACTATATAAGTGGGGTGTCACATATATGCTATGAAAGCCCATGAGGACCAGAGAGCCACAAACGTCATTATGGGTATGTTTTCTTTACATGGCTCCAATTTATATGCTTTGATATACCCAGGTTCTACACATTCGTATGTATGCACAAGCACGCCTAGTCAGCATAGTATGAAAATAGAAAAGTTAGAGTTCGAGATTGAGCTCAAAAACACTTTAGGCTATAGTGTGGTTGTGAACTGGGTATATAGAAGTTGCCCTTTGGTTTTTTATGGGAAAGAGTTTCCCGTATATCTCATAGAACTTCTATTTCATAAGTACAATGTCATATTAGGTATGGATTAGCTCTCACGGCATGAGGCAGTTGTTGACTATCAGCCTAAGACAGTTGTTCTTAAGACTTTAGAATAAGAAGAAGTGGTAGTTGAAGGAGAGAGGTTTCCACAGCCTCTGCAAATGGTTTTCATGATTAAGGCATAAAAGATGATGCGAATGGGATGTTAGGCTTATTTAGCTCACGTGATTCACACCAAGAGAGGTGTTTTAGAACTTCAGGATATCCCTATAGTGAGGGAATTTCCAGATGTCTTTCCAGACAATCTGCTAGGATTACCATCGAATAGAGATGTCAATTTCTCTATAGAGCTCACACCAGGCATGACACCGATAACCATAACACCTTACAAAATGGCACCTTTAGAGATGAAGGAGCTAAAAGCTCAGTTGCAAGAGCTGTTGGACAAGGGTTTTATCAGGCCGAGTGTATCTCCATGAGGTGCACTAGTTTGTTTGTAAAGAAGAAAGATAAGTCTATGAGGTTGTGCAAAGACTATAAGAAATTAAATAAAGTGACTATAAAGAACCGATACTCGTTGCCCCAAATTGATGGTCTTTTCGATCAGTTAAAAGGTGTAGGAGTGTTCTCCAAAATTGATTTAAGGCCTGGTTATCACCAATTGAAGATAAAAGAAAGGATATAGCCAAGACAACTTTCAGGATCAGATATGGTCACTATGAGTTTTTGGTTATGCCATTCAGTTTGACCAATGCTCACGTAGCTTTCATGGACTTGATGAATAGGATCTTCAGAACATATTTGGACCAGTTTGTAGTTGTTTTCATTGATCATATCTTGGTGTATTCTAAGAACCAAACACATCATAATGAACATTTACGAACAATATCGCAAATCCTAAGAGATCAAAAGCTTTATGCTAAGCTCTCCAAATGTGACTTTTGGCTTGATGAAATAGCTTTCCTTGGACATGTTGTGTTAGTAGACAGCATCAAAGTTGATTCTAACATGGTTGAGGTAATCTTGAATTGGCAACCTCCTCAGAATGTGATGGAAATCAAGAGTTTTCTTGTTTTGGCAAGAAACTACAGGAGATTTGTGAAAGATTTTTCTTTGATCGGTACTCCATTGACCAGAATTTTGAGAAAGGATGTGAAGTTTGGATGGAACAACAAATATCAAGCTAGTTTTGACAAGCTTAAGTTTATGTTAACATAAGCCCCCTAGTTCTTACACAACTAGTTCCCGATAAAGAGTACGTTATCTACAATGACGCTTCTCACAACGGATTAGGGTGTGTCTTGATGCAAGAAGGAAAGGTCATTGCTTATGCTTCCAAACAGTTGAAAACACATGAAAAGAATTATCCCACACATGACCTTGAGTTGACAGCCATTGTGTTTGCTCTAAAGATATGACATCGTTACTTATATGGGGAAAAGTGTTATATCTACGCTGACCACAAGAGCTTAAAGTATCTTATGACATAGAAGGAACTCAACTTGAGGCAGAGATAATAGTTAAAACTGATCAAGGACTATAACTATGTCATCGACTATCATCCAAGCAAGGCCAATGTTGTGGTCGATGCTTTGAGCAGGAAGATTATAGCAAAATTGCATATCCGACCTACTCTCAACCAAGAAATTAGAGACGCACTGATGTAAGATGTAAGCTAGTTGAGATCGCCGAGTTGGTCTCCAAGTGGGAGAGACTAGAGAACACAGTTGAATAAGACGAAAGTTTGTTTTACCAAGGCTGCTTATGTGTGCCTAATGTTACAAAGTTGAAGCAAAGGATTCTAAAGGAAGCACATGAAACCATGTTTTCCATGCTTCTAGGAAGTAATAAAATGTACCATCATCTAAAAGGAAGGTATTGGTGGGCAAATATGAAAAAGGACATCAAAAAGTTCACGACAAGATGTTTGACATGTCAATAGGTCAAGGAAGAACATCAGGTACCTTCAAGTTTGATGCAACCGATTACAATACCGAAATGGAAATGGGAACAAATCATGCTGGATTTCGCAATTGGGTTACCTATAACTCTAAGGAAATTCGATGTCGTTTGGGTGGTCATAGATAGCTTAACAAAGTCGGCACACTTCTTACCTATCAGAAAAGATTATTCCTTAAACAAGCTAGCAGAATTGTATGTGAACGAGATAGTAAGATTACATGGAGTTCCAGTCTCCATCATATTCGACAAATATCCAAAGTTTACATCTCAATTTTGGGGAAGCTATAGTGAAATTTGGGTACTAAGCTTAGTTTCAACATAACTTTTCACCCACATATTGATGGTTAGTCAGAGAGGGTGATACAGATACTAAAGGACATGATGAGAAGTTGTGTTATCAAATTTAAAGGTAGCTGAGAGAAATACCTATCATTAATAGAGTTTGCCTACAACAGTAGCTATCAATCTAGCATCCATATGGCTCCTTATGAGGCATTATATGATAGGAAGTGTCGAACATCATTATGTTAGATAGAGCTCAGTGAACAAAAGTTAATGGGGTTGGAGTTGGTGCAAGAGACAAAGGAAAAGGTGAATATCATACAAGAAATGCTAAAGGTAGCTTCAGATAGGTAGAAATCGTACAGATATCTCAAAAGAAGAGATATAGAATATGAAGTAGGAGACAAGGAGTTTATCAAGGTGTCTCCATGGAAGAATGTCTTAAGATTCGAAAAGAAGGGCAAGTTAAGCTCTAGATTCATTGGGCCATATGAGATTTTAGAAAGGTTTAGGCCATTTTCTTATAGAATTGTTTTACCTCCAGAGTTAAAGAAGATTTACAATATTTTTCATGTTTCCATGTTAAGGAGATACAGGTCAAATCAGTACAAGTCATCACAGCAAAAAACTTAAAGGCCAATTGAGATATTGGCTCAAGGAATAACCAATTGAGATATTGGCTCAAGGAATTAAAGAGCTTAGAAACAAGTGAGTACCATTATTCAAAGTTCTATGGAGGAATCATGCAAAGGAAGAGGCTACGTGGGAAAATGAAGAAGTGATGAAAGCACAGTACCCCCAGTTGTTTCAACACGGCACTACAGGTAATTTTGAGGACAAAATTCTTTTAAGGGGAAGAGAAATTTAATGCCCGTAATAGGGCCTAGTCATTAATATGGACTTAGAAAAGATAAGTATGTTTAAAAGTTATGGGACAAAAGTTGAAAAGGAACAAGAAAGTGAAATGTCATAGGGTCCACGCCCATGACCTCTATTTCACGACCATGAACCATCGCGAAATGGAATTTTGGCATTTAACATATTCATGGACATGACAAGGGTTGTCACGCTCGTGAATATCATCAAATATAAAATCATATCAGTTGTTCTTTCTTTCATCCATGACCTAAAACTCAAAAGGAAACCCTAGATTTTGAGGTTTTCTCATACCAGAGGCCAATAGCTAATGTCTCTCTTTGATTCCCAACCCTAGATATCTAAACCAAAGCAAAAGATCAAGGTTCCATCAAGTTCTTGGGAAAAGACAGCACAAAGAAGGTGGTATTCTTGAGGAGGACGAACCCTATGAGGAAGATAAAAGTCAAATCCTCCATCCTATTTGTGTTTCCTTCGAGTAAGGTAAGGAATGACATTTCTCCTTCTTCTTTACAAGCTTTCATAGCTTTAATCAAGTATAATTCGTATATGGTAGATACCCATTTCCAAATGGGTTAGGTTATGGTTTGATCTTGAGAGATTATGGTTTGAGGCCCCTCTCTAAGCTCTTTAAAGATTAATATATATATGAGTTAGTAAGAAGTTGTAAGAGATCAAGTGTCAAATGGTTAAAGTTACGATTTTTACTCTTCTGGCTTTAAAGGCTAAGCATATGAGTTTTTGATGTTGATAAAGATATGTTATATGTGATAACAGTTTAAGGGAAGGTGGTGAAATCCACCAAAAGAATAAGCAAGCTTGAGAGAAGCTTGGTTTTGTGAGGCTCCAATAGAGGTATGTACATATACGCATTCAAATTCCCAAATATGACATGTTGGGTGTTAATTAAGTGATGATTAAATTGTATACTTTAAATGCTAAATGCCAAGTTCAAATGAGATAATTAATGCCATGAGATAGGATTTTGAGTATGATATGCTATAAATGTAAGTATGCCTTGAATAAGCAATGTTTATGTTTGTAATGTATATGTAATAAATGTGCCTAAAGAGACATTTATGAGAAAATAAATGATGATGCCTAATGGGTGAATGAGGTAAGTAAGAAATTATTAAATTTATGTGAAAGTGTAAATGCTTGAAAAGAATAATTGGTGAATAAGGAAATGGTAAGTGTAGTGATTATGTATATTGAATGATCCTGTAACATGTTTTAATGCATGATGTGATGAGAATGTTGATAGGAAAAGGTTGTCATGGGACAATCCTTAGAGCCATGCATGTGACTTGTAATGAATGCATGTTTTTAATGCTATGAACTGTTAGAAAACCCAGATTCATGCCCGTGACTAGGTGTTCAAGACCATGAATCTCATCTGTCATGCCCATGACTATATTCTTCACACCCATGACGAAAGTGCACAAAATAGATAGAAGCATTCATGACATAGTTCACAGTTTGGTTCACGGGTAGGGGTGTCTATGAATGAACGTTATTACAGATGATATTGCATGCAAAAGCTATATGTTTACTCAGTCAATATGGCTAGCCTGGATTGGTGCCATTAACTTGATGAGCCTGGACTGGCACATGTTTACAGATAGTGGCAAGGTAGCTTAATATCAGAAAGCACCCCTTTTCATAACCTGTATCCGAATAGTTGGTGTTGAGAGTTGTTGGACAATAATATCAAATATGTTAAAGTAAGTAAAGAATACAATATCATGAAATGAATGCAAGCCCATACTGAAAATGTTACATGTTATAGTTATCAGTTTATATGTTCAATGAAGTATACTTCTACAAGGTAAGATAGTCTATATGATTTTATGATTTTATTGTCATGCCATGATATTCTTACATGATGCCATGAAATATGTATAATGTATAATTGTAAGCGAAATTTTATGCCTATTTGTACCACTAAGCTTTCAATAGCTTAGCGTGTGGGTGTTCTCCCCATGCAGGTCAGAACCTTGTATATAAGTAGAATTTGAACAAGAGAAGCAGCTTAGATATCATAGACATCAAATCGGACCCTACACGGGTCGGTGATAGCATATGTTGCACTTTTGCATTTTATGTACATATCATAGTAAGAGGGTTGTTTACTTGTATACATATCAATGTTGAAGAACTATGTAATTCCTTGTTAAGGACATGTATTTTTGTAAACCCCTGATCAAGTGTTAACATGTTTTTTTTTATGAAATGGAATTTAAATATTAAGTCAAGCATTTCTTTTATTGTATGTTTTATGCAAGTCATCATGGTCATGATGCAAAGAAAAGTTTTAAATTTTCATAGTTTTTTCGTTCTCAGGTCATGTAGCATCCACTCGTTTAATCGGGTTAATCTTGGTTAAGCAAGAGGGCACTACATTTCCAGCTCCTAGCACAAAATAGAAACTTTTCCTTAGCCCTTTAGAACATGAATAAAACTCAAAGATCTACTGAGTCGAGCTCCTCTCAACAAGCTTAAGAACTCTTTCTCTCTCTCTCTCTCTCACTCACTATTCTCTCTAACTTTTCTTAGGTAGAACTTTATCCTTAAAGCTTCAAAAATGGAGAAAAAGATTTCTTTATGATAAAAAAAAAAAAAAAGATAAGGTGGTATGTTTGGTTAGGTTTTAGGGAATAGGGAGGCAGATTTTAAGAGATTGTAGAGAGAGAAATCGTATATGCCTCATCTGCTCATGACCACCCATGATTCACAATCATGACTCACCTATGATGGGCGCGAAACTTCGCTTCACTATTGTAAAAATCTTTCACGATTTGTGAAATGAAACCCCAATATTCACGATCATGACACTACTTTGTCACGGGCGTGAAACCACAGATCTTAACAATATTTAAACTTTTAAAACTCTACTTCACTCTCAACTCTCACCAACCACCAATATAACTTTTAGACTTTATATATGGGCATTACATGGAGCATAAGATGCACTTGCCTTATCTACTTTACTATCCCACCAAAGATATGAATATGCAAAATACCTTAAATGAGCGTTGTATATTTTTCTTAAAAAAAGAAAAAAATAAGAAGAAAGAAAGTCTGAAAGTTAAAAATAAGATAAATTCACTATGATTTAAAGAAGAATTATTTACTCTAATAATAAAAATTAAATTATAAAGTTAAAGGCTTATCAAGAAAATAAGTGTGGAGGTTTGATATATGAGTTTTGACTATTCTTGATAAGTAGTTTGAATAGATTATTTTCACTATATAAGTTGATACAGTGATGTGATTGAACTGAGTTATTTTTAGTTTTAAGTATGGAATCAATATTAGGATAGTTTTTAGCTTAAGTTGATTATGTGAATTTGATGTAAGTTAGGTTGGTGCACTAGTGAGACTTAAAGATGTGAAGATTTAAATTGTGCATATTAGTTACTATTGCCAGTTAAGTATGTTCTGAATATTTTTCTATGTTTAGATATTGCTAAAGGGCAAGCATTGTTTAAGTGTGGCCGAGTTTGGTGTGTTTTTATTTGTTCTAGTTTTTATTAATATTTTTCATATTAAATTATAGGTTTTCATCATGTTTAGGTACTTAATTGTTTCAATTTTGTGATTGTAGGAAAAAGAGTTGAAGTGCAGGAAAAGATCAAGACTCTCACACACATGAGGAGAAAATGCAAGCTTTGAAGCCTCACGCACGTGACAATATGTCACGCAGGTGTTGGGTGTTTTTTTTCGTCGTGAGTTTCTTCTTTTGCTTTTATTGCTAGCGTAAGGCTTTGATTGCAGGCGCAAAGTTCCTGAAGCTTAACCTTTTATCGTGGGCATATAGATTTGATATGATCGCATCAATACCAAGCTCAAACCACCTGTAATGCACGTGAATAATCGTTACGCACATGACGAATGCAAAATTCAACTACATGTCATGCACATAACACCTCTTTTTTGGCTACAAGTCTAGTCGAATTCAAACTCCTGTTCGGATCAAGTGGAACCTAGACTTTGAAGATAAATGTTAATATGAGGATCAACTTTGATGCAATTATCTCTTAAATTAGAAAAATTTTGTATGTTTAAGAGTTAGAATGCAATTAGAAATCTAGGAGTTGTAAAAGTAAGTTTCTTTTTGTAAAAAGAGGGAGTTCAGAAGTTTTTAGAGATTGGTGGCAAAAGAGAACTTGCATGCCACCATGTTCTGTACTATTCCAACAAACTTATCATTCTTAAAAGAAGCAAATTTAATTCTTGAAGATTGGTTTTGAAGTGGAACTTGAAGATTCAGGGACCAATCAGTTTTGTGTTAAATTTTGCATCAACTTTCAAGTGAACAATTAGTCCTTCTATTTCCTTATTGCTATAATATGTTTAGTATACATTTGATATTAACATGACTATTGTAATATCAATGTTAAATTAACTTTCACTGAATATTTAGTGAGTTGATCCAATTTGTATGACTTTCCCTTTTATTATTTATGAAGTATATTATTTAATTTCAAATTGAATGATTGACTGGTCACCTTTTATTTAATTTGGATTGAACATGTTAAGGTTATATTATTAGAAGCATCATCTTTAATTTAATCTAAAAATTAGATCGGACATTACTTACACTATTAGCTTGGGTAATTGGTGAGTTAAAGCGAGAATCATTGAAAACTTATTTAATGGGACGAAATTGGATAAGGAAAAGGATTACTGATTGGGGAGGTGAACTAAATGCTCACCAGTCTCATTTAAACTTAACTCGTTAGTTTCACTTATTATAATATGTTTAGTATACATTTGATATTAACATGACTATTGTAATATTAATGTTAAGTTAACTTTCATTGAATATTTAGTGAGTTGATCCAATTTGTATGACTTTCCCTTTTATTATTTATGAAGTATATAATTTAATTTCAAATTGAATGATTGACTAGCCACCTTTTATTTAATTTGGAGTAAACATGTTAAGGTTATATTATTAGAAACATCATCTTTAATTTAACCTAAAAATTAGATCGGACATTACTTACACTATTAGCTTGGGTAATTGATGAGTTAAAGCGATAATCATTGAAAACTTACTTAATGGGACGAAATTGGATAAGGAAAAGGATTACTGATTGGGGAGGTGAACTAAATGCTCACCAGTCTCATTTAAACTTAACTCGTTAGTTTCACTTATTTGCTTAATCAATTGATCTTTTCTTTTGTTCTTTCAATAAATTCATCAAAATTTGGGTAGAGTATTTAGGATTTATTTTTTTTTTCATTGGTACTCTAGTCTTGATTAAGAATCTAAGTCCAATAAGTTCCTTGAAAGATCGATCTCGGGAGTAGGTTGCTAATATTACAGCTAGCTCGTGCACTTATAAGTACACTTTGAGTTACATCAGTTATTCCAAAGTTAATTATCAAAATGTGGGGAACAATGGAGATGTTTGCTCCTTACCTACACTCATCCAAGGGGATGGCTTTTCTCGTGAAAATTGGATCATCCCGGGCACTCATTCACAAAAGAGGCATTGATATATCCCTACAAAATTAACACTAGTATGCCTATAATATGCATGTTGCATCCACAATTTGTGGAAAACATGAGAATGCTTTTAGTCTATCTGAGGAAGACAATAGAGACTCAATGTATTTTATTTCAAACTTTGCAAGAACTTGAGTAGTATTATTGAAAAAATCTTTGAATGAATGTAAGTAACAGAAAACTCCAAGTTCAAATCACAAATTCAGAAATTCTTATAAACATTACGAGTTTACAATTTTTTACTGCTTGAATAAAGTGAAATAAGATCATGAGGACATTTAGAGGTAAAAAAAAAACAGTGCTTTGAAATATCTAATTAATCATAATTCTAAAAATAAGGAAATACCATCTACAACAATATATGAGCAAGAAGAACAAATGCCTTCATTTTTATAAATTATGACATCAAAAAGCTTCTTTCCAGCACAATAAATTATGATAATGATGGATTGTAATATTAAACGTAAACGTTTACGTTATACAGCATAAAATTTGGTTTTGCTCATGTCTGTAGCCTCATCTAAGTGGTCTCTTCACTCCTCCCATAATAAGTTAATAAATAATATTGAGAGTATAATGGGCTCATAAAAGTATTAAAGGCAAAAAAGCCTTTTAACTTAATGTTTAATAAAATGGGTAAATTCCATTTCATAAAGTTAACCAGCTTCTTCCCATGGGAACCGTGCGCTAATCTACCAGTATGGTCCTTCAGCAAAATAGACCAAAAAGCCAGAATCTGCATTGCATTTTAAGCAAAAGGGTCCATCTCACGTGGATAGTATTGAAGATTCATCTGCTGCTGTTTAAGGTTTCCTACCAAAAACTCTTCACATAAGCGATCAACTTTTCTGGCCTCCGAGATAGGATACTCAGAAACGAGTTCCCCAAATTAGCCACCAAATATAAGCAAAATGTTCAACCAAGTATGGTTCCCTTTTACCAAAAACCTGAAACTTTTGTTTCCACCAAAAATCATGAGGTATCTGAGATCAGTAACTGGTGGCTTCCAGGCAACAGAGCTATAATGAACTAGACACATCTTGCAGCGTTGCATAGGAACAGAAGATTGTGTTCATAGATTCTAGTTGGCTGTGGTAGATATCTTTAACTCTGTGTTGAACAAGACTTTTTACGACTAATTTTGCCTAGGAGGGCCTTCCCTAAAAAGATTTTCACTGCGGGAGCAGCTTTGAAATACCAAATAGCTAGACATCTAGAAACGAGCATCCAAGATCAACGAGAAAGAGGAATTAGTAACAAGCTCTTGCTCTTCTGCCAGCATCCTACAAGGTGCAGACTTCAAATTTTTCTATGATCCGCCTAACTTGTTTGAATTAATTTGTCAAAAACCTGCTCATTAAGTTCTGTTGCATTTTTTACATGAAGACTATTTACAAGCAATTATTGAAATGAGTGGATTTTTTTGAAAGACTAAGTAGAAAAACAAAATTTTGTAACAAGGTAATTCAAATCAAAATGGAGAATTATTAGGTGGTGATATTATGATACACCCAATTACATCAAATTAATTGTCAGAACCTGCATATTAAGTTTTATCCAATTAGTGTTTGGACTTGACTCATTTGTTATATTACAGTTGTGTTTAGGATGACCCATGGGAGCAGTCGATATTCCCTTCAACTACCCATTATAAAATGCAATTTTGATAAGTTATTTAAAATATTAAAAACAATTGATAAAGGAGTCATAATTTATTTATTTATTTATTTTGATAAAAGGTATCATAATTATTTTAATTTCAACTTTTATTTTTTTTTTTTTTCAGAAAAGATCACACCAACCAAAAACTTTTCTTATTTTGTTTTGAATGGTGGTATGTACTATGTTATCTATTCCACATAAAAACTAGACCTATTGTTACTGTAGTCAGCATAAGTTCCTAAAATAGGCATTAAATGCACTTTCCAATTTTTTTTTAATCTCTCTATAAACGCATCTTAATTTTGAATGTCTATTTATTGCACACTTAAAGTTATAGAAAATGTAACATTTGGATCCTTATAGGCATGTGGCAAAGATTTTTTGTTGTTTTTTTTTTTAACACATTCCATTTCCACTTCTTTCACTTCCCATGTGTCCTACACTAGTCAAAATATTATGCTTTTTACAACTTGGAGTATGCAATATGTGACATTGAAAATTAAGGTAGGCAAACAGCATTTTAATACAAATAAAAAAATCCATTTATGTATTAAACCTCTAAAATATTTTTGTAAAATTTAATACTTACTACACAATTGATATATATCATCAAATTTTATTTATTAAATAAAATAACAAATCTTATAAATTAAAATTTTGATGATAAGTATATAAGAAAGTATTGAAAAGAAAGCGTTAGTAAGGTATTCAAAAATATGCTTGCTTAAATGTTTAAATTAAAAATAATAATATAGTAATAAATCTCCTCCACCAATCAATGAAGTTTAATTGATGCCAAACAAATAAATAAGCTTAATTTCCCCATATAGAAAGATAATAAAGAAAAGTATTAATTTTGGTCTTGCGGCTAAACATTCGGTTAATCAAAATAAGAGAATGGAGAAAAACGAGGCAACAGCTAAAATACTGATTAATAGTGATTTTTAGTAAGTGTTGAGAATTCTTCTCCAAAAGGGAAAGAAAATGTCGAAAAGAGAGTTAAAAAGACTATTTGAAGGTAAGCAAATTTAGTGAATGCTTTTATTGTTAGATAATTATATATGTTAACGTCTGAGAATGTAATATCTCTCAGGATTTTTGCAGTGTTTACCTGTTATTTATAAAGTTCAATATGAGACCATCAATTATAATTTATTCTCACTAATTAAATAAAGCATCATACAACTACAACAACAAAATTTTATTAACAAATTCTCACATGCCTCAGCAAATTCATTTCTACGATTTCCAAAATAAACAAAATGCACCCAAAAACTGGAAGCATTTACACTGAAAATAGGGCCTTTAAAGTGTGACTGAAACAAAGCTCCAGTAACAATTTTCTCTTTCTTCCGTCAAACTGATCTATGCAGTCGAACCAGCTAATTCCTTGGCTGGTACGATCATTTGTGGCTGCAGGCACATAACAAAGTAGAGAACATTTTGAAAAGAGAATTGGTATCTGAAACCCATTACAAGCCAGGGCAAGCTGGCTTATCTTTGCATTATATTAGTTCCTTTTCAATAATAACAAATGAAAATGTTCTTTCCACATATCCATTTACCTTTGTTCTATTTCGATTGGTATGGTTCATGGGAATAGAGATTAATGTCTTTAACACCATAATTTAAGGCATGCACACAGACTGATGAAAAAACAATTCGTGCCCAATAAATGCATGACCACAGACATGGAGGCCTGGAATTATAATGAACATTCAAGAACATATTCTAATGATATTTCGAAAACTGGGAACCCAAGCATTGCCATCAACACCAATTGACAGAGTTCATTGCAATGCCTGCTTGAAATGATGCTCGTGCTAATTTGCTAAATGAAAAAATGTGTTATATAATTGAACTACATTCTTCTATATCCCTCATCTAAATACTCAGACGAAAAAACTCATGCATAATCAGAAATCCATAAGCCTCTTACCGCTTGTAACTCCTCTTCATGCTTTGGAATGAAAGCAGTGTCAACTTTGCCATTTCTGAAGTCCTGCGAGCATGGCATAATGAAAAAAATTAAATCACAGAGCAAGACAGCAAGCTCAAAAACTACATTGGGCACTTAATTACAGAAACAAACACAAATGAGAGCTTCTATACCTCAATGTCAAGGATAAGCTTATGATAGTCTATTGTTGTAGGAACACCTGAAGTGCAAGTTATGCGTTAGATATCAGACAATAAAGAAATCAGAGCAAACCATTTGAAATGTGCTCTGGTGGGAGAAAAACAAAAAAGCTTGACTTTACTTGTACCCATATTTTCAGTTATATATCTTCAAAAAGAAACACAAAAACACAAACAAAAAAAAAAAACTAAAACAAAGAAAGAAAGTTCAGTTATATGAATATAGCTGCAAATAGATGGCGCGTGACTATTTACTAAACTGTCAAAGGCAAGCAGGAGGACTGGGTTGTGAAGGAGCCAGGGCTGCTTCTGAGTAAGAATATGACAGAATCTCATTCTTCAAAATGAATGAACAAAGCGCAAACTCATTATTGTCACTTGTCTAATATATGAGCCATAAGAAGTTAGATGAAGCTTGGCTCAATTAATCTCATAAATTAGCCAATACAGCTAGATGAAGTCTAACTCAAATAATCTTGTGAGCTAACTGACACATTTATTTATTATTAATTTGAGTTATACATACATACTCTCTATTGAAAATCTGTTTACCAGAATAAAATCACACAGAAAATAGTCATTTTTAATTTTTCATATATACGTAAAAAAAACTATAAAAATCATATCTGGAAACATACAAATTATTGATAAGCATAAATATTATTAGGTATATAAAAATTTTAAATAAATATTTGAATGTTTTAACAAATTAATGAATGATTTTTTTTCCATCATAAGT
The DNA here is from genome assembly GCA_023653625.1 of Triadica sebifera. NCBI lineage: Eukaryota > Viridiplantae > Streptophyta > Magnoliopsida > Malpighiales > Euphorbiaceae > Triadica > Triadica sebifera. Next base: position 23,931,412 of record CM042901.1, read on the forward strand.
TTATGAAGAAAAACATTGGCTTGATTTATACTCATATTTCATATAAACTTATAAGTCATATATGAACATAGTAGAACATGACTTGGCAAAGCTCATTCAATGGATATGCCCAGTCTAAATTTAGAGAGAGCTTGCTAATAAATGAGCAAGCTTTACCACCCCAAAGTTTGACCGTGCCAATTTTCGGATAAGGAAGACCATTTTAAGTTAAAAAAATTTGTTTCCTCCTCCTTGAAGCCCCACATCGAATTTGTTCCCAGAGTTGCAAACTTGAAGATCCTCCCAGTCTTGATATGTGCCGCATACAGTTAATGCAACACTATATTGCTAATGAAGTATTTACAAAGATAAAGGGATACTGGGAGGAGAAGCTTATGGAAACTTGGGTGCATACCTGTAATAATAGTGTCATCCAGAGCTCTTTTCATGCGTTCAATTGCCTTTTCCCTAGTTGGAGCCCATACAATAAGCTACAATAGATGAAAAAAATGTCCAGCAATCAGAAGCATGTCAAAGCCATAATCTTTAATTTTGGATAAGCAGTCACAAGTATGTCCAATATCCACTGTCAAGCTGGAAAAGAAAAAGGTTTAAACAACTTCATCTTGTACGCATTTAGACACCACACCTATACTCAAATACAGAGAGTCTATGATTGTGGAAAAAGTCCCAGAACTCTTCCTAGCATTATAGCATGAGCCTTAATATGTTACTCTCTTCTACTAAATCTAGAATTACTTTTCCTTTTACTTGTTTCTCATTTGGAGGTGAATCTTTATTAAATTGCCTATAATACCAATAATGATTTTAAATCTTTTAAAACAAATTAACTTTTACCAACTTAAACCTTCAATAAACCCTTGCATTCAAGATTTTAATCATAGTTTTGTTTGACCCATCATCTCTGAACTTTGCACCTCATGACAGAACTGCCAAACTTAACTTTGTAACTCAAAAGCCACTAAACAGTTCTTCCAACCATAGTTTGGTGTGAAAAACTACCAGAACTATGATGTGGCAACTGCATTACAATTTCAAATTTAAAAAAAAAAAATCTCACCTCCCACTCATTCTGTCCCCTCGTTCATTTTCTCTCTCCTATCTCTCTCTCTCTATATATATATATATACGCACAAACAAAATCCTTTTGAAAATATTATATACGACAGGGAAAACATGAAAGATCAGAAGAGGAAAACTCCAGTGACAGGACTAAATAAAATAAAAATAGATAACAGAAGGAAAAAGGAGGAAAATAGGCCAAACACATTGATCAAGAGACAAGTGACAGATAATAAATGAATGAAAGAAGAGAAAGGAAATAGGTTAGATGATTGAGCAGAGAAAGTGGTTGGAAATGTGAAGTCTTTGCAGCTGGATGTGCCTAAAATTGGATTTGGAAGCTTAGAGATGTACTAAGTGTTGGATAATGTTATTATGTACTTGGGTCTACAAGCAAATTTGTTCACATAAGACAAAAAAGAATGAGTGAAAGAAGAGAGAATCTAACCCAAAAAAAAAAACCTTTTGTAATGTGATTGTTTGAAATTTAAAAATTATAGACTTGGTTGCCACATCATAATCCAGTTGAAACTTTTACCGACTCCAGTCAAAAGGAATGTTGTCACAATAATAAATAAAGTGCAAGAGTTTTCTAGTTGTAATGAAGTTTTGTGATAGTTTTCTTGTAAGGTGCAAAGTTTAAGGATGACAAGTAATTAAATCTTACATCCTCAACACAATGGTAAACCCTTTCTATGCATCACACTACTGTCCATTCTAATGGAGGAAATATTAGGATGCCAAAGGAACCACAGTTTTGTTTGTCCTGCTAAATACCCATCTCGACCTGGTCCTAATGAAGCAGGTAGTACCATATTCTATTACAAACAGGGCAGGAGAGGGTATTGCATACCCTCCAGCCCTGTATACCTATTTATAATATTTTATATAAGTGTTATATTTCTACTTATTTTTATTTTTATGTAATTCATTGTAACTTTTAGATAGAATACACATAATATTTACATATTTACATAAGTACTATATTACTATCACATAGAAATAAAATATTTGAAAATATAATTTACATCAGAAAAACAATTGAGTAAGGCCTACCCTGTTAGACTCCAGAGCCCCACCCAGCCGTATACCTGAACCCTCCCCAACAGAGTGGGTAAGTCCCATTTCCAAAACCTGTATACTTAGGACTATCCATTTATAATCCCATCTGTAAACCTTTATCCCATTTCCATATCCCAAGTAGATAGACTCATAAACTATGAATGGCCCTAGAAAACATTTATACTTCGGAATTCAAAGCATGCTTCAATCCATCATATGCAGGTCAAAAAGAAAGAAGACAAGCTTTGTGACAAACAAAGACAACATTAGGAGCTCATAAACAACAGAACATGCAAGAATACTGCTGCCTCTGATCAAAAGGTTGAGTGTCATCCCGAAGTTTTTAAGTTATTAAGATGAAAGAGCTAGCCAGACAATACAAAAGTCCACGACAAAGTACCAGACCTCATAACTTATCTTAATTAACAGGATGGTAAGCACTATTTGGCCCACTATTACAGGACCTAAGCTTGCAGACAATAAAACAAGTATTTGTTTAATCATACCACCGGTAAAAAAAGAGCCTATATAGCTGTAAGCAAATCAAGTGAAAAGACAAAACCAACAGGAGGCCAAATCAGACAAGGAAGTGACTCACAGTTTATCTAATAAGTTTATTTACAGATTACCATTACAGCACATGCAAACCATAAATGAAATAATACAAAGAAGATACACACATATTAGCATGGATAAAAGGCCTGCATATTAGCAAGTGATGACATGAATGGGTCACACATGCTTCTTGCATATATAAAAACATAAAAAAGAAACAAGAGCTTTGACAGACCTTCCCCAGGAGGGAATCATAGCTTGGAGGAACTACGTAATCAGGATAAACATGGCTATCCATTCTAACAAAGGGGCCTCCAGATGGCAAGTATGCTGTTATTCTCCCTGTTGTTCAAAAAGACAGTATGACTACTTGAGAGAAACTGAAAATTAATTAACCCATTGTGTCCCATTTCTTTCATTCCCATTGTTATAAAATAAATAAATAAACAAAAAGTTATGCAAATGAGAGTAAATCAAAGTGTCATACATGAATAACAGGAAAAGCAAGGAATGATATATGATGAAGCAGCCATCATGAAGTGATTGCAACTTGACTGCATTCCAGTGTGGAATGAAAGATATATTTCAAGTAGAAAATGACACAAGTATCCATACATAGACAATGTGACATGAAAGAGACTAAAATAAATTACAATTGTTTCCATGAGGTTTGCCTATTAGAATAATTAGTATACAGATTATCAAAAATTACATACCACTCCAAACTTTTTCATGACACAACTGAATCTAGAGCATCTAAATATTTTTAAAAATTGCAGAAATGCCCATAGAACAAGTCAAATAGAGTTATATTATATTTCAGAGATTTTCAGTTTAATTAAGATACAAATAATGCTACAGTAATCATTGACCCTCTTAACCTCTAAATTCTTTTTGAAATTTTTTATCTTTCATTCTATCCCTCAAAATCGGTTTCTTACATTTTTATTTTGTATAATCTGATAGCCTAAACATTATTATGTGAGTAGATATTAAGTTGATTTAGTCATAGTCGAGGCAGTTGATACAAATGACAGATTTCGCATCAATGTTTATTAATAAAATATTTTTCTTGATTTCTTTTCATCCATGTGTGCATATTTTGTTTTTAGTATCAGATTACACATGGCATATCATCTAAACCACAAATTATAATTTTAAATGTGCATGTGGGTGCAATTGAAAGCTATAAATTAGTAAGGCTAATTTTTTCATCACAACCATGAAAAGATGAGGCTGCAATTTTTGGAAAAGAGTATCTGAATTTTCTCACTAGGAGTAATTTCAGCTACACAAATATAATTTTCCTAAAAGAAAGAATTGATATCTTTGATAAGCAAAGGAATCTTTTGGCTTAAACGTGTCTGTAATGAGGAAAAAAAGCTCAAAGAGCATATACAAGAAATAAACCCCAGACAAGGTTGATTGTACACATACCTGGCCCAGGTCTGAATCCCTTGAAAGCATCTTCTGCATTGATACGGCATTCAATTGAATGTCCTCTGAGCACAATATCTTCCTGCATTTCATACCCAATGAAAAATAAAACTGAATGCAACAGGTTGTAATTTGGGACTAAATTCTATTATCCTTATTTCAATACCTGTTTGTACCAGAGCTTTTCCCCCATGGCTACACGAATTTGTTCCTCAATCAAGTCAACAGAGGAAATCATTTCAGTTACAGGATGTTCAACCTGCACTTTTTTAATCATTGTTTAAAATAGCTTCTGGATAACCTCAGAGTTCATAAACACCACAGGCAAGCACATTAGTTAACATAAATTAACCTGGATTCGAGTGTTCATTTCCATGAAGTAGAAGGAACCTCTTTCATCCAAAAGAAATTCAACTGTTCCCACACCAATATACCCTATGGATGCAGCAGCTGCAACTGCAGCATCGCCCATAGCTTTTCGCAATTCAGGGGTCAGTGCAGGAGAAGGTGCTTCTTCAAGCAGTTTTTGATTACGTCTCTATACCAAAAGCCACATTCAGCAAAACTTATTACTTCCATAAGTGGGGTTCCTCTAACAAAAGTAAATAAGATACAGCAACAATTGAGGCCACACTCTCTCACTACCTTCTGGCACTTGAGAATAAATAGGCCTAAATATGTGGGAGAGAGAAAAATAGCGAGGAAGCTTTACAATTAAAAACAGTGCATTGATGGCAAGTTGGAGTTGCCACACCACTGAAATAACAGTGCATAAATGGCAAGTGGACGAGGGAAGGGTTTTTTGTGCTATAAAAGTTAAAGTTTAAGGATTTTTTTCATTACAAATTGAAGTTAAGGGACATTATTGTTATAAATTGTAAAGTTCAGGGACAATGGATAGATTAAACCATTTTAATCAGATCGACAAAATTGTAATACATTTAAGTTGGAAGCAAGTGACAAGGTTAGTAGTCCATTAGTACCTGGATGCTGCAGTCACGCTCACCAAAGTGAACAACGTTACCATATTTATCCGCAAGAACCTACAAATTATAAAAGAAGGAGAATCAATAAGATATCAGTATATACTAAGCATTGTATAAATTCTGAAAATTTTCCCAGCCCCACTCATACAGGATGTGTGAGGTGTAGTTTAATGCATATATGAGTTTAAATTATTTAACATTCAAACTTACTCTAGGTCGAGAGATTTGCTAAAGAAGCTCAAAATATTAAGAGAAAAATATTCCTTTAGGTTTACATGCTTTTCATTCATGTCCTTTTTCAGGCTTGATTGTAATGGATTTCCATGATAATTTTCGAGCACCATGAGGTCTCAATAACTTCTAGAACAACAAATACCTGGAATTCAATGTGCCTTGGATTCTGAATGTACTTCTCCAAATAAACTCCGTCATTTCCAAATGCTGCTGCAGCCTCACTCTTAGCTTGCTATAAAACAAAATTTGTGGTGGAAAAAGGAATTATATTTAATAAAAAGTATTTACAGAAGTAATCCTTAACGAAACTTTCCAGTAATATTTATTGAAGTATGAATGGGAGAGTTATGAAAAACTCTGGTCGAGTCCATAACGGTGAAAAATGCTTCTGTGCAAATTCTGTGTGAGAAAGAGCACAACAAAATTCTTTAAGTCCCATGGAGTCATGTTAAGCCCAACAAAGATGCAGCTGGCCCAAAAGACAATTGATTTCCTTGGAATGCAATTTTGTAATGGCATGTACAAACCTCATCAACTGTCTATGGAACAGTTCTGATTTCAGATGAAGTAGATCTGAGATAATCTTGCCTGAGATCCTGTTTTAATGCCTCAATTTCTTTCTCCAGCTTCTGCAGCTTAACTGCTTTTGCATTAAAAGTTGCATCATACATGCGTGTTGTGATCATTGAGAAGTTGATGCAAGAGCGCTGTTCGCAGCAGGTAGATCTTCTGGATAATCTTTGCTGCTTTCTTCGGTTTATTAGGACAATTCTTTGCAAAATGTCCTCTCTTGCCACACACATAACGAAGAAAAGGCAGATTCAAGAAAAGTGACAAATGCTATGTGTGTGGCAAGAGAGGACATTTTGCAAAGAATTGTCCTAAACAATCGTTACATGAGAAATACTGCAAGTAAACGTTCAATGGCCATATCAAATCCAAATAGGAATACTTTTGCGCTCCACAGAAACATATATATCTACAAGCAACTCCCTTATGGTTAAGGATCAACCTTGTTCGGACTAGGGTTAGAGAGGCAGAGGGCTAACCCAAGTACATTTTCAATGGCCATATCAAATCCAACTAAGAATATTTTTCATTCCTCCACAAACATATATATCTACAAGCAACTCCCTTATGGTTAAGGAGCAATTTTGTTGGGACTAGAGTTAGAGAGGCAGAGGCCCACCCTACTGTGTAACATAAAACCCAACATATTGACCTAGACAAATACTATTGTGAATACCGTGATACAGCAAACTTTGACATATCCATCCCAAACATCATTTACATGTACGAGTCCTAAGCGTTGGCTCAAGTGAAAAAGAGTGTAGAAAAAAATATGTGTTTTGAATTCACCTCTAGTTCAAAATAGAAACAGAAGTAATATTTTCATTTTTATTAATGACAGAAAGCTTTGTTTAGTAAAATTGTCAGGTATCTCTAATTTAGTTTTTTCATTCTCCTCTGTTCTTCTCATTACTCTGTCAACTTTTCTCTAATTCAAAAACAAATTTGTCAGCGCACAGAAAAATTCAAACAAGAGTCCAGAAACAACAAACTTATTCAATCTCCATATCAGTAAAACCTAAGTAATAGAAGCATTATTTTTCATAGTATTAATTTCAAAGACCGGGTATCTAGAACAGTATGTCTTTCACAATAAGTAGATGCAGATAGTAGCACTTGAAAAATGCTAAAATTATATAAACATAAGACAGATAGATATTTTGTCTAATGTTTGCTGGTTTCAGTTTTCATAAGAGAAAAAAAAACACATAATAACACAATTAGTAGTGACAACAAAGGCAACAAATTTCATTTTGTTGCAAAATTAATGTTCTACTTGCCTCTTACTCCATGACAATATGACTGTTTCAGTCAATATGAGTAGTTATTACTATTGCCTATTTTTTCAGAAAATTTTATTTTACATCTAAGGAAAGCAGCTAAATAAAATAAATCCATAACATTGTGCCACATTAGAAAAATAATCAATTTGGAATGAACTATTTTGTTTCACTATCCCCCAGAAGATAGAAAACTAGAGAAAGCTTATATACTCGAGAGAGTCGAAATAACATGTTTCTTTGCTGTCCTACACTATATCTGGTTAGGTGTATGGACAAATAATAAGAAAAAGATACAAGTATAAAAGTTAAAGGAAATAAAGGATTCTTTCATCCATTTGTGAGCTAAAATATTCAGCAAGGAAAACAGAGGACTTTCTTTCACTTGCTGTGTATCAATTTTATCCAAAGCCCAAATCCTGTGTAGGTTTCCTAAAAAGACAATTTATCACTTTTTTCTCAAGTAAGATTATAAATTTGAAATAATAAAATTGTAGGACAACTCAAGGGATAGATGCAATTTAATCATTCCTCCCATAGCTTTCCCTTCAGGAAAAGATTAAGGATTAAAATTTGCTCTTCCTATATTCTGAGTCCATTTTTCTTCCACATTTCCACTAAACAAACATATAGTTAGTCTTATATCCCTGCTTCCATGTGACTAAAACAAAGGGGCAGTTGGGAGATAGCAACAGTTTCTAATCACCAAGATAATAAATAAAATGCTATTTAATAACAGTAATAACCCACATCAATAAAAGTAAAGGTGCTTAGACCTTATGCTGTCATCAAATTCTTTCAGGTGAGGAAAGAATTATAGACAAGAAATCAAATACTTAAAGGGGCCGTACAGTACCCACCTGTAGCAACTTTACAAACTCGTCAGGTTCTTTAGCAAGACGCATTCCACGTCCTCCACCGCCGGCTGTTGCCTATCAAGTGTCAAGCAATTGTCAAATTAGGAACCTTCCAAGCAATTTTACCCTATACTTGATTTGATTAATACTAGGAACATAAAAATAGTTCCTACAATATCATAATGGCAACTGAGCTCAATCTCTCAATTCCCTGTGCCTTTAGCAATGAATCAAATACAACCAAGGATAAACTTTATGCCAAATAAGATACTTCAGCATTATACTGATGATTGATAATTGTAAAATAGTTGAATGATAGAAAAGCAATCATTTTAATCCTACATAAGCTTTAAATTTAAAAAAAGCATTAAAGAAAAATATGCAGTAAGATCATAAAAATTAACCATAGTCAACAAAATATTGCCCAAAATGATGTGCCATTTTTTCCCTCAATCTGTTTTATTAAAGGAAAGCCACACTTGAATTACATTGCCTCTATTTTTCAAAGAATAACAAAACAAGAAAATGTGAATTTAAATATTGGTATAGCTGCCAAATTGTTTACCTAGATGTCAAGACTTGACTAATTCTTTTACAGGAACCATTTGCCAAGTTAATTTGGTACTCATTTCAGCTTGTCCTTAAAAACAAAAGCAAATAGACACAAACACATTTACCTTTCATGATAAGGTTGCATCTGATTCAGGGTTAAAGAAATGAATATTAAATTTACATATATCCTTAATTGTTAAACATATATGGTACTATTTCGAATAAAAGTTAATCCTCAAGTGGTTAATGGTTAACTGTATTTGGTAAAAAATTGAAAAAGAAAATTCGAACTCTTTCTCTCTTTCTCTCTCTAAAAACTAATTTCTGGATAAATTAATATTAATTATTTGAACAGATTAATCAAAGTATATCATTACTTTCTTGATTATATTTACTTTAAGACATAATCAAAGTGAACATTTTTCATTCTATTTCCAGTCCAGTAGTCAATTACTGTGACCAAAGAAATGATAAAAATTGGTGATAGATTTTTTTAATTCCTAAAAAATGTTCATGTGATCCAAAAAAAAAGAGAGAAAAATTGGCAGTAAATTTTATTTTATTCTAAAATTCCACAAAGTAAAAAATAATGTTAGTGTTAAATTTGGTAGAGTGAGTAACATATTAGTTTAAACTAATCACATCATTGAAACTAATATAATATTAACAAATAAGCCAATCTAAGAGGAATCGAGGCATGAACACAACATGCTAATATAGATCACAAATGAAATAGTTACATAAAAATGCAACAAATCAATTAGTAATAATTCCACAATAGACATAATTCTAAGTGTCAAATATAGAAAAATGGAAATAATCATTTAACTTAAAATTTGATTTTTATTCATACCTTGACAGAAAAAATAATTTGATTTTTCCAAATTTTGATTGATTTTCTGTTTTGTTTGTGGGAAATGTGAATATGACTTTGTTACACTTTTTCCCAGCCTTTTCACCTCATTTAAACTCCTTTTGCTTTCTAGATGTTCAACCTACCTCCAGTTAGTTAATGTTTTAGTGTGGAAGTGGGATAATGGTTAATCGGGTTACACTGAATGACAAGTTCAGACGCTCAACCTACCCCTACTTGGTTAATGTTTTACAATGGAAGTGGGATAATGGTTAATGGGTTAAGAAGTCTAATCTGGATCAAATAAGCTTCAAGAAGGTTAAATGTTTACTCCTGCTAAACTTAAACAAATACCATAACAAATTTGCCTCTGAAAGAGTTTTCAAATTATAAGCCCTAAACTTAAAAGTTTTGCACTTAGCTACCAAACTTGAAAAGATTGGGCAATTTGTATTGTACCCTTCCTTTAGGATCCCATTAAATTTGCATTTGTCCACATGGAACTCTATTTAAATTTCATAGAACTCCATTAAGTCTTACAGATTAATAAGAAAACCTAGTTGCTCTGCTCCGAAGGATGTAGGCGCCAAATCTCGTTAAATATCTGTGTTCTTTAATTTCTTTTATTTTTCTTCTTGCTGTTTCATTATTTCTCAACAAAAAGGTATGAACAAACTGTCTTTGAAATATCAATTGTGAAAAAAGTTTATAGACTACAAGGTCAGAAATCAAGTTCAAAGGATAAATGTATACTTCAGCTTGACTTTCATAAACACAAAAATATCCAGTAGTTTGCCACTTACAAGCACAGATGAGCAAATTTACAGCCCAACATGTGGAAGTCTGTATTTTCTTCTTTATATTTATTAAATGTCCTAGTAATTTGGCACAGATATTACTCAAGTCAGTAGAAAGGCAAGAATAATGCACAATTCCTAACTGCCATTTTATCACCTGAAGCATAAAAAAAGATGCATGTTGCAGACCAGTTGAAGAAAGGAAATCTAAGTACGTTGATGCATGTATTGGATGGACAGATACAAAATGTCAAATCTAGTGATCTAGTACTATTGATCCTACACCAAGAGTAGGAGTATTTAGCTCGAAGGGAAAACTCCCTTAGTAGAGGGGCATTTAATCTTCATTGAGATGCCAATACCTCTCATAAGATCTTCTTATTTAAGGATTATTTAGGAAGAACATTTTGGTCTTTATAAATACTTACACAACAAGTTATTTTCGTATAATTCCAAGAAAATATTGAGAATTTTAGTTCAACATTGTGAGACAATGACTTAATATATGAGTACACATTGTCATCTCCTTTATTACTGCATTTGCTCCAATGCCCTATGTATTACTAATAAAATTGTGAACAGAAACAAAACCTTTCATTCCCCCACTCTAATTAGCCCACAGACTCAATTTTTCCATTAGACCAACACTCCCTAATCATTACTCAATCCATGCTTTTTGTCAACTAGCTAAACCTCTCAAATCATTCTAAGAACTTGTTTGGTTCAATGATTGGGGATAGTTGATAGCAGTTGCTAATAACTAGTAACTAATAGCTGATGGTAGAAAAAATTGAAGTGTTTGGTAAAAATTTTGCTAACAGATAATTTTTTTATCTATATACATTTTTATCATATAAGAACAAAATTATAGCTAGTTTAATTAATATTTGAAATATTTTACTTTTGTCATTATTAATAATTTATTAATATAAAAAATTAATTTGAAGACATAAATATTTCATAATTAATAAGATACAAAAGATTTCTATAGTCTAAATAAAAAAATCAAATCAAATCAACTAACAATTGATGAGCAAAAGGTCCAAAATGGAGCTAATAGATTAACAACTTATTGGGATTACAATAAGCTATCAGTTACTAATTTAAAAAGTGTATCAAACAAGTTTGGGTTTGTTTGCCCAAACCTTTAGGCCAAATGCCCATTAAATCTTATAATTAAGTTGTTTCTTGAAATGCAACAACCTTGCTTTGCTTCTAGTTCATAGAAAAGCTTACTTTGATTTTACAAGTACATTCATTCAGATCCAGACCCAGCACAAGTACATACATTCAGATCCAGACTCAGCACATATGCCAAGTAAGCAGACTTGTCAAATGTCTTATGATAGAATCAAAAGACTTAATGAACAAAATATTGAGAGGGGACATTTTTTACCTTGATCATTACAGGAAAACCAATCTCATGCGCAAGCTTCACTGCTTCTTCTGTACTCTGAAATGATAATCTCATGCTACATCAATGCCAAAGAGGCTAAGCAAACACTTTGCAAAATTGTGCTCAATTTCATATGTGGCAATTCCGCCAAGATCTCTTCGTTAGTTGGGGGAATAATCCGTACGAATCGGATTTTTTGAGGAACATATTGACTAGAGCCTTAATTACTTAATTAAAGATTACTAATTAAAGTTAATTAAATAATTAAATTGAAATTAGTTAAATTCTTTTTTTTTCTTGCGAGCTGGTATTTTTTTATACAAAAACTTTTAATATCCATTAATTGTAAAACAAAATTAAAATATAAAATAAATAAAAGAAAAGAAGACAAAAGGAGGAAAGAATAACAAAAAGTGGAAGAAGAAAAGATTGTCAAATACTGGCTAAAAAAAAAAGACTGTAATTGTTTTTTATCATATCTCAAAAAAAAAAAAAAAAAAGAAAAGACGTAATTGTTTCAAAGCTAAGGTGCTTGCAAACATAATAACCATATCTCAACCAAATATGGTACCTGTAGCAAACCATCACTCCCAGGTACAGTAGGAACACCTGCATTCTTCATTGTTTCCCTGGCAGTTGATTTGTCACCCATGACTCTGATACTGTCAGGCTGTTATACACCAAATTCACATTTTTTTACTAATTGTGAAGAGAAAAATAATCACATAACATGTATTGCCATAAACATTTTTCAGGAGCTAGAGAGAATTATCAATATGCTTGATAATGTTTGGACTAACCATAACCCTTTTTTTTCATTTTAAAATACACACATCTAATACTGCATAATTCATATTACGAGTATCTCTTAAGTTTAATAACAAAAAAATTTCCCATCTGCATTTGAGTAGTAACAATCTCTATGATTTTTCTAATGTTTCTACCATAAAGTTCATAATTTCTACTCACATTGGGACCAATAAAATTGATTCCATGTTCTCTGCACATTTCAACAAAGACTGCATTCTCAGCAAGGAAGCCATATCCAGGGTGCAACATTGTACATCCACGACTAATAGCAGCTGATAAAACATTTGGAATCAATAAGTACCTGTTCAAATGCAACTCAAAGTCAAACATATATTTTTTCGATTTTCATCAAGACATGCAATGCAAGTGTGCTGAAAATCAATTTAATGAAATTTAAATGACTGTTCAAGCACTAGAATGGCTTTCCTATCTCCAACAAAAGAAACATCTAACAGAAAAGGAAGCCAGATAGAACAGCAGAAATAAAAACATATGAGCACAGAATCTAGTCAACAGATAAAACACCAATCTCATTGGAATTTTGAGTTAACTCTATGTCCTTATATGGCATCAATAAGTTTGATTACGTGTCTTTCCACAACATCCAGTATTTATAGTGACAGATTTTATTTTATACATAATAGGAACTACTTAGATTCTAAAGTTTGATGGTTCTTCCAAATTTCTGAAATGTTTTCAGCCTCTTATATTAAAGCACAACGTACTTTAATTCCATCTTTTTTTGTGCTGTTAAAACTCCGTGCCTGTTGGGAGCAATTGATTGAAAGTGTATAAATCATTTTGAGATCAAAAAAAGGACATTTTTGAACTTCAAATACGAAGAAAGCAAGTGGGTAAGCACAGAAAAGTCATCATATATATATATATATATAATTACTGTCACTTATGCTGATAAGACAATAAAGACCATTTGAACAGAAATGTTATAATCACAAAAGAAGAAGAAGCAAGAAAGGATATTGCAACCACTTACGACTGACTGCTTGGTGCTTCACCAATGCAAACAGATTCATCAGCCAATTTTACATGAAGTGCATCCTTGTCAATAGTTGAGTAAACAGCAACACAAGGTATCCCCATCTCATGAGCTGTTCGAATAACACGAACAGCAATTTCTCCTCTATTTGCAATCAAAATTTTATCAGCACGACATGTAGCTCCAAAAGCACCCCCATTGTTCTTAGTTTTATGACTAACTTGGGGAGTTCGAAGTCTTTGCCTTGGAAAGTTGACTTTATTTCCCACCATAAAACTACATTGGGAACTTCCAATTCCTCTACTTCTCCCCATGAATAAACCCTTGCATTCAATAAAATGTCTCAGAATTTGGTCCCACAAATACTCAAGCATGTAGTTTTGATCTATAACAACTAACATGGCAAACAGAAGAAATAGTTTTCAAACAACAACTAGCAATTCGTTACTGATAAAAAAACACACAAAAAAAAGGAACTTTGACGCTGAAAAAACAATCGAAAGCATAAATAATAATGTACATAACATGATAATGATTCTTAATAATCAAAACAAAAAACCCAAATCACATTGAAAAGTAAATTGAGCAGAAAGAAGAAAACTGACTGGAGAGGTTGAGGTGACAACAGATTTGCAAACAGGCAATATGGCCTCCATTTTTGAAATCCTAAGGGTCAAAAACGAATATCCGAAGGAAAGAGAGCCTGTGTTTGTGTTTGTGGGGAAGGAGATGGGAGAAATGGGTTTTAAGATTTTAAATGGGGAAGGAAAAGGGTCGATAGAAACGAGGTGGAGAGTGAGTGCGAGATTGAATGCTCCGCCTGATTTGGTTGGCAAACTCACCTGTTTCTGCTTGGCTTCACCTACAGTTCTCTCTACAGTTTTCTTTCTATTTTCCAATCATATTGTGCCACGTTTTAAAAATTTTCCTTTTGTCCCCTTTCACATAAAAATTAAAAACTTATTTTTCTTCAAATGAATAAGAGCTACTTATAAAAATGTAATTGACATTTAGGATAAATTTGATTAAGAGTTAGGACAAAGTTTAATTCAGTGCCCAGTTTTACTTATTATGATGCATATCATTTATAAAATAAAATAATAAAAAATATAATTTTTTAGCTAACAAAATATTATTATAACTTAATATAAACAAAAATAAAAATAAAAAATTGTTTTAGCTATTAGATATTTAAAAATTAGCTTTCAATTCATGTGCAAGGATGCTTATGAAGAGAAATTTAGAAATTATCACTCGGTACAATCGATAATCGAATGAGCTTATATAAGTAATTTAATTTTTTGGGAGGGACGAACTCATTGATTTTCAGGTATGGGTTATGATAGCAACACTTATTTATTTTATATATCTAGTGATTTAAGTGCGGTCATTCAATTCTTGGCATTAAAGTCCAAAAAGATTTTTTTTACGTACAAATAAAGGATATTACCTCATATCGAAACCTCAAAATAAAACACTATCTGATTGATTCGTCAAGACTAGTAAATTTCAGCTTGATCATTGCAAATAAGAAGTCAAACCCCACTTGGAAGTTGATCCAAAAAAGAAATGTCACACTAATATTTTAAGGATTTAATAGTAAGAAAATCAGCTACTTAATTGCTTTTTTTTATGAATATGCTGAATTAGAATCTCTCAATCATTTTTAATTAATTGACAACAAATAAAATTTAAATTAGAATGAGGACTATTATTATCAGCATTGTCCTTCAACTAAGAAAACACCAAGCGAGAATTCACTTTAAGAATGACTTTCTTCATTCCCTTATCCTAAGCCATAGAGAGACCTTGAATAATAGTCTATAATTTGCTTCTACTACAATGCAGCTACCAATGTTAATAGTAAAAACATATATTCATATGTCAAATTCGTCCTTGATAACACCACAACTTCTAGCAGTATAATAACTCTTTTGGTATAACCATTTATATTAAGTAATAACCACACATGTGGAGGAGGTTTCTATCCCACAAATAAAGTAAAAAAAAAAAAGGAAGAGGTACCAATAACAACCTAATGGCAATCAAAGGTTGTCTAAATCTGATTAAAGGATTAATGGAGCCAAAACAATTTGAAGCTTAGGCTTTTGCTTGTGATTGAAGACCTTATCCAAATGTTTTCAAATAGTGATAGCAAACAACTTAGGCCAATAATGCAAATATGGCGTATTATATTTTTGATTTTATAACTCTCGTATTTAAGCACTAACTACCCAATCCAATAGTATAATTAATGTCCAACTCAATTTTTAGGTTAAATTACATATGGTATATATAATAATCTAGCCTTAACATATCCATTCAAAATAAAATAATTCATGATCAAGCAACTATTAAACCAAAAACTTATTAAACTCAATTGAAAATGAAAAAAATAATTCATTCATTAAAATAGATAAAAATCAATACAAATTAGGGTTGCTAACTAAGCACCCATTAAAGAGTGTGGCCTAGCATCTTAATAATAATAGTCATGTCTATTAAGATGGTTAAATTAAATATAAAATAAAAAATGAAAAGAAAACTTCCAAGAATACTACCACAGAGTACTTAACTTTCTCTATGTGTGAATACATAGCCCCTAATTGTAAAAAAAACTAATGCTTATTTGGTGGAAGAAACTTCATTGTTTTGTTTTTACTATTTTAAGGATCATGTGAATACAAGACACCGAAAAGTGTCACGTAATAATGATGGTGGTCAATATAGGGTAGAATAATATGAAGGAAACTTATCCATATTCACATAACCAGGGCGAGCCTTTGGAAAGAGTAAATCCCAATTTTTGGTAGAGGAAAAATATGTTGTTGCCCCAATCATACACTCTTCTTAATTGCACTGAAGTTGCACCTTTTTTTAAGTTAGTCATAAACTCCTAATAAATTTTAACCTTTTCATTTGAGCATTGGGTAAATTATAAAATTTAATTAATGCTTTTTGTTGTATCTTGAAGAATTTATATTAAGGAGCTGAAGCAAATTCTAATGAACATTTCTACTCAAGAGATTGATGCTACACTTGAAAAAGAATTCCCAATTTGGTTTAATAAATGTGTGAGTACTGATTTTCTTTCAAACATTTTCTTATTGACAATTAACAAGAATTATGCTTTAATGTTAGCTTATACAATTCATGACATTTGTTTTAGGTAGGAATGGCAACGGGGCAGGTTCAGGGTGGAGTTCCTCGTTCCCGTCCCCGACCTCGACCCCTGCCCCCTGCCCCCATACCCCATACCCCGACCCTACCCCGAACCTTGATGGGAAATTTTTTTGAATCCCCGTCCCTGCACCACATGGGGATGAGGATCCCCGACCCCGCCCTAATCCCCGAATTTTATTAAAATTTTTTATTTTTTTAATGTTTAAATTATTTTTTATTATTTAATTTTAATTAATTAGTTAATTATATAATTTTTTAAATAAAAAAATATTTTTTACTTAAAATAAATGTTATATTTTTATTTTATTATTATTTTTAAAATATTAATTATATTAAAATATAAATAATTATTATATATATAACTAATATAATTATATAATTATATAAATATATTTTTGGGGCTGGGGAAAAATAAAACTTGAAAAAATCACCCCATTCAAGGCGGAGTCGGGGCGAGAAAAATTGTCATCCCTAGTTTTAGGCACACAATCCATTAAGCAACATATCCAATCAGTTCATAAATGACTTAGCAAAAGGTCCATTACCTAAAATTATGTCTTAGTTAGGCTATTATGTGAATGGATACAAATTTCACATTGAAGTGTATGGATCTGGTAAATCTACAATGAATAGTGGTGTATGCATAAAAGGCTTAATCTATAGTGCAAATGAATGTGACTATTATGGTTGTTTGATAGAAGTTGTTCAATTGGAGTACCCTACATTACCAATTAAGAGAACTATGTTATTCAAGTGTGAGTGGTTTGATCCAACGCCAAATTTGGGTACAAAAGTGCTTCCACGTTATAAGTTGGTTGAGGTGAATCAAAAACATAGATTTAACATGTAAGAGCCATTTGTTATGGCGATACAAGCTTGTAAGGTGAATTTCATCACATATCCAACTATCAAATGTGAAAGAAGTGAATAGTTGGCTGTTTGCAAAATTAAAGCTAGGGCTAAATTCAAAATTCCACAAGCAATATCAAGCAGTCAACTTTTTAATGTATCAACAGCCTTCCAAGAAGATGACATTGATATTCATTATATAGATATTGAAAATGATGAAAGTGATAATTTAGTTGATTCAACAGGTGTATTTATTGATATAAAAGAGGATAATGAAGAAGAAGAAGAGCTTGATCTTGAAATTGAATCATATGATGATGATGAAGAAAATGATGTGGATGAATGGGATTCTAACGATCATGATAGTGATTAGGTGTAATGGCTAAACTAAAGATGTTATTTTCATTATGGTATTATGTACTATTCACAATTATTTAATCACTTGAGATGTGTTTGTAAATTATTACATTGGTATTGCTTTTATTATTATTATTATTATTATTATTCTTTTTAAGTAACAATTGATATTTGTGTTCAATGTTGCTTTTGATATTGTTTACTGTTATTGAGTGACTAATATGCAGATGAGTCGCACATCATCTAAAGATATATTATATGGTAGAGGCAAAGGGCCTACAAAACAAGGAAAAGGATCGATGAAGAAGAGTAATTTCTCAAATCGACCAAGTTCCACCTCTTCATGTACCATCATCACCACAATCATTTACATCATCACAACCATCGCCACATTCATCCATACCATCACAGTCATTGCTATGGTCATTGGCATAACAACAATCAACACCACTACGACAACCATTGTCATTAGCTCATCCATCAGCAACTATGTCCATCTTAGAAGGTTCTACATCAACATCTCCTGCATCATAACCTACTACATCATCTCCTCCAGCTGGTTCAGCCCTACATTTACAATCTGAAGCATCAGTCACTGAGTTGACCAATGGTAGATGACAACTCAATCTCGATCCTATAAGGTAATATTACTATTATTATTTCTTAAGATCTTTTCATTCATGTATTTAGTCTATTTTTGATATATTGTTTGTTTGTGCTTTATGCATAGTAGGAGTTTTCTTCAGTCTTATGTAGCTTCTGCGACTATCACTCGTAGTTTTTTGGTCCGTTTGAGTGATAAAGGACATGCATAGAAGAGTGTGCCCGATGATATCAGAGACTTCTATTGGTTTGAGTTTTAGGTAAAATCCAATTATTTAAGTAAAAAATATGATGAGGTGAATATGAATTTATTAAAAATGTATTTCTTGTAGTTAATTGGTTGTTGGAGACCTTATAAATAAGGTCAAGTTACTTATAATGTAGTAGGAACTATGCCAAAATTATAGTTTGATATTAAATATTTAATCTTTTTTGTGCTTGATTGGTTGATAAATGTCTCATACTTTAGGTCATGTTACTTATATTATACACGAAATTCTACCAAAATTTCAGTTTGAAATTGAATATTTAATCTATTTTGTGCTTAATTAGTTGTTAGATATCTTGTACTTCAGGTCAGATTACTTATATTATAGGCAAAACTCTGCCAAAATTTCAATTTGAAATTTAATATTTAATCTCTTTTGTACTTGATTGGTTGTTAGATGCCTCATAATTCATGTCATGTTACTTATGTTATATGCAAAACTTTACCAAAATTTCAGTTTGAAATTGAATATTTAATCTTTTTTGTGCTTGATTGTTAATAGATGCCTCGTAATTCATGTCAAGTTACTTGTGTTATAGACGAAACTCTGCCAAAATTTTATTTCGATATTAAATATTAATCTTCATTGAATGTTGCAAGACAAAAATTCATCTTATATGTTGTTTTTTTTATTTCTATTTCAGAAGGAATTTACTTGGGATCCAAACCTTGAGATGGTAATCAAGCGTAGATGGTTACAGTTTGAGCAAGTTGGGATCTTCTAGCAATAAACTGCCAAGTGTTCCAGAGCAAGTTTGGGATAGTTGGCAGAAAGTATGGTCCACTCCTGAGTTCAATCAAAAATCTACCATTGCCTCTAAGAACAAACTTACTGAGACGGACGACTTAGGTTCAGGTCATTCATGACATATAGGGGTTCTATATCCATGGTTGAGCGTAGCATGGGGATGATATATTGATAATGATAACTTAATTGGAATTTGTTATTTATTTATATATTTAGGCTGTAAAATATATGTTAATTTCTTTGTTTTTATTTGCTTATGTATTATGCTTGTAATTTTGTAGTTAATATATTTTTATTTTTTTTATTCTTATGATCAGGCAAAAAAATTAGGACGTGAATCAAATCCTATAGAACTCTTTGAGACAATACACACTAGAACGACTTTATCAGGAATTGAGTATGTGGACCAGCGATCTAAAGTTGTTGTAGTATGTATTTACCAATCTCAGTAATTGTGCATATTTAAAATTTTGTTTGCTCATTTTTCGATTAATCTCATGAAATTTATATTTTTTCTTCTTAGAATTTGTATTGAAGGATCGAGTGCAAGGCCTTAGAGAGACTGTTTCTCAACCAGTAGAGGGATCCAAAAAGCCATGTGAGCCAGATTTGAGACAATTATTTTTAGAAGCTGCTGGTGACAAAAAAAATGGAGCGTATATGAGATGAGCACAAATGCAATACATTTCTACACTGGTACCTCCTCTTTTCACTCCACTACCACATCACGAGATATTAGTACAGAGCAGCTGCGTGCTAGTATTATGCAAGATATGCAGCAGGAGGTTTAGATTATGTTGGAGTCATAGAAATAGCAGATGCGCAAAGAACTTCGACTTAAGCTTCGAGACAAGATGTGTGAAGAGATGCGACAACTGATAGTAGAGATGACTCATTCTACCCACATTTTATCAACTCTACAAAGCGATCCACCTCATTCTGATAGCATGTAGTACTATATATTAACAATATTGTAGTATTTTCAATTATTGAATATTTTCATGTTGGACTAAAAAATTTTAATATTTTATTTATGAATTGTGTTAAAAAAATATTTGTTTTTCATTTAATTGAATTTTAAAATTATAAAAATAATTAAATTAAAAAATATAATATATAAAAAACGGATTTGCGATAAAATGCCGCCGTCACTAAATGCTCGTTACAATTAGCGACGACTGAAATTTGTCGCTAATTGTTTAGAGCAATGTCGTACAAACTTTAGCAACGGATAAAATCTGCAGTTAAATAGCGACGGATATAAATTTGTAGCTCAATAGCGACGAATATAAATCTGTAGCTCAATAGTAACAAATTTTTTGTTACAAAATCTGTCATTGATTTGTCGTCATTACAATTTTTATGACCACACTTGAGTGACAGATATTTCGTCACTGGTGCCTTTTTTAAGAGGATTAGAGAGCAACACTGTTTTTCTTATATTTTCCAAACCTTAGTTAAAAAATAAAATTTATTAATTCTTTAGATTACTATAATTTCTTAAAATCATTTGTTAGCAATTAATTTATAACAAAATGAGTGTATGAACAAAATAATGTAAAAAATTTAGTTTTTATTTTTATTTTCTCAAATGCATGTCATTTTTTTTGTCGTAGTATTTTATATATTATTGTGTGTAATTAAATTAAAATTAAAAAATATTGTAAGAACAATAACATATTTATGAAAAATTTTAGATAATTAAAATATTAATAAATTTTATAATAAATTTAGTGATTAAAAATTTAATCAATATAAGGAAAAAAATAAATATTAATGTTAAAATAAGAAAAATCAAGCACCAAATTTTTTATATTGTTTAAATTTTGGATGGAAAAATAAATATAGATATGCAACTGGAAAATTTTCCAACCTTAGATGACCAATTGACAAAAAAAAAATAATAAGTGTTCAATTGAAAAACAATAATATGTGAAGTAATTTTTTGAAGTTCTCTCTAATTTTAAAGTATGTAAGATATACGAAAATAATGAAAATTTTCAATAAAAACAGTGAATAACAGTATTATGTCTTTCAATGGAATACTTAATTGTGATAAAAAAAAATATTTAATTAAATATAATTAGATTTATATACAAATATTTGTTATTTTTACACAAAAATATCATTAAAGATAATTAATGATATATTTAATATTTAAATTTGGATATACCCAGGTTCGATCCATTTAAACTTCTAACTCACAACTCTCTGAATTCGCCTATTCCCCACTATCTAAGAAAATTCGGTTTCAGAGAGAGGAAAAAAAAAAGGACAACTGTTTTTATATAATGCTATGATGAGACTGAAAATCATAGTTTTCTTAAAATAATAATAATTAATTTTCTATATCAAATTGTGAAGATAATAATAATTAACCACTATAAATACATGCAATCAAGTCTTAATTTGAAAGAATTGAATAATCAAAATAAACTTGCTTTGGGTAATCCTTATCACAATAATTAATACACAAACCAATCTCATGTGGTAGACTGTTCCATTTTTACGTGTCAAGCAAATATAATTATGTTTTCTTGACAATTTGTGCATTGAAATCAGAAAACTTGAGCAAATTTTGATTTTTCCTCCACATTCATAGCTTAATCAACACTTTGTCTCTGCAATTAATATATGAATTCATCCGCAGACATATTGGGTTTAAGAATTCAACTTCTCCTGCCGTAATTGCATAACTAACATCAACGTCAATAGCAATGGAATTTTTATTTATTTATTATTATTATTATTAGTTTATAATGATTAGCATCTATATATAAACTATTTATTTGATTCTTTCTTTTATTGCATACCATCAAAATAACTTTTATAAAACAATAAGCAATATATAGACTTATTAGTGTGAAATAAGATATTTAATGAAATTAAATTTATGTAAATTGTATTTTTTTAAATAGTGCAAATAAATATAGCATCATATATTTATTAGACAAAAAATAAACGTATAATTATTATTATTATTATTATTATTTTGAATCCAATAAATATGTTATATTTTTTTATTTGCAATTATACTTATTATAAATTAAAAATAATGATATTATTAATTCTTTTATATATACACTGTTAAAGTCTAAGCAATAACTTTTTATTAAATATTAAAAGCTTTTCGTTGTCAATCATTATTAGTTATCTGTTATTCTGAACCACTATTTTAAATTTGATATTTGTTTATTCCTTAAGAGAGTATGAAACTAAATTAATATGGATATTTCTTCCACTTGTCATTATTTGTAGAATTTTCAAGTTTTTCTTTTGACATTTCAAGGAAAAAACCACACAACTGGTTTCATTTAATATTATGATGACTAATTAAAATCATACTTTTTTTTAATTAATAATAAATATTTTTCTATATCAAATTGGGAAGATAATTCTTCACAAATATATATATATAAATATATATATGCGAAGACATTCATAAGAAGTAGGAGTATAAATGCATTCATACAATCAAATCTTTCTCTCTAGAATAATCAATTAACATTTTTGTCCTTTTAACCTTATCACAATAATACACATGGCCAAACTGTATTAGCTATATATTAGCTCTTGATCTGGTGGCTGTTCCATCATTATCTGTCAAGAACACGTACTTATCTTTCCTCCTCAATCTTGTGCATTCAAATCCTAAAGCTTTAGCAATCTGTTCCTGCACATAATTTGCAATCTCAAACTTTGATTTTCCTCCAAATTCACAGCTTAATGACTTTGGTAATTTGTCGAGAATTTTAACCCTGCAATTTATATATGGATTCATCAGCAGAAATACTGGATCCATGAATTTAAATCCACCTGCTGTAGTGGCATAAAACATGCTAACCTCAATGTCAATAGCAACCGGAGTAATATCGGAACTCATCTCCGCAAATAGAGGGCTGAATCTTAGCAGATACGGTTCTCTACAAGTAGTTCCTTCTGGACATATGGCAATATTAGTTTTGCTAAGAAGATTTTTAATTAGTTTGGAGTCATTTGCTCTATTTCGAGTTAATCGGACCGTCTTGATAGGTGAAAATAGTTCAGACACCTTACTTAAACTATAAGTAACTGCCGTAAGAGGTTTCATCAAAACAATTGAAGCAAAGATTGGGTCAAATAATGTTTTATGATTGCAAACATAGATTGTACCCTTTGAATTTTCAGAAATTAAGGATTTTGGTTTTGATAAGGATCCCGTCATACCTGTGAGTGACAATTTATAAGGTAATAAGAGACCAAAAATGGTTCTGATAAGAACAAGTAGAGATCCAAATGGAATCCACAAGAACATGACTAAGGTAGAAAGTGGAGTTGGTCTAAAACCCAGTCTTCCATCATGGAAGATCAATGGTTTTGGATATTTCTCCCTTGGAAGAATTTGCCAGTTTCTCTTCTCTTCTTCAGTTATCATATAAATTCCCTGTTACAAAACATAATTAATAATCAATATATAATTAAATTGATGTCACTCTCTAAAAATTATGAGGTTAACTATGAATTAAACAAATTAGGAAAAAAAAATTAAACCACTACATAATTAATTGAAGAACACAATTACTAACCTTGCAATAGGAGAAGAATTGATGATCAAGATTCATATTAAGGCAAGCACAACCAGTAACATCACTACACAGTGTTTGGTTTTCCAATTTCTCAATGGAAAAAATATTATTTTCCTTATTTGTTTCCATTAAGCCCACAAAATATCCACACACCACCTTCAATTCTCTTCCGAAAACCTCATCAATACCCAAGTAATATCAAATCACTAACTCCTACTTTTCTCCCATATTTCATCACCTTATTGAATCCCTCGTACCCAACGTCTTCTAAGAAGAACTTTGGCAACACACTTCTTCCTATTTTAAAATTCTCAACTTTGATTCCTACAAAGCTTACAAAAACCATCATCTTTAATCCAAATTCTTTACCAACAAAACAAAGTATTGGGTATAAAAGCAAAAGAATAAGAGCTCTTAGAAGGCCACCAGCTTCAAATGCTACCAACATGAAGTAAGGGAACATAGAAGATGATTTTAGTAGCGTTCCCTCTGCATGAAATATTATTGTTTGGTTTGCAAGAAAATCTTCTCTGTGGGCAAGAGAAGGGTATTTGTGAATATTAGAATTGGATGCGTCGGAATTGCTATCCATTCTTAACAAATAAAGTTTGCTGACAGGTTTTGGTGATCAATATTTTGAACAGAAAGAAAATAGCCTTATCTTCAATATAATGCCAGCTTTTTTTTTTTTTTGGCTCGAAAACAACAAATGCTTTCAATTTATATGTCAATCGGTTGATACTAATACTGTTTGTATCGGATAGAATTTCGAAAGACGGTAAAATACTATTTTCAGAGTTTTAAGGTAATTGTATACACAAAATTCAAAGTCAATATTTCTGATTAAACTGAAAAAATATTGTTTCAAACTCATAATGCTAGTCATTTTTCCTCTCCAACAATTGATGAGATTTATAAGAATATATATTTTTTTTAATTTTTTTAATAGATTATAAAGGCATAGGGTGTTATAATAAGAAAAGGTTCCATGATAAGAGAAATAACTGAAACGCCATTTAATATGAGAATAACTCGAATAGTCTGACTTAAAACTTAAAAATGACTCAAAGCTAAAATGGCCCAACGCGAATTTATGAACACAATCCAATGCCCACTCTAATTATCTCACCTAATTTTCTTGAACAGCGTTCAT
Source organism: Triadica sebifera (assembly GCA_023653625.1). Classification (NCBI taxonomy): domain Eukaryota; kingdom Viridiplantae; phylum Streptophyta; class Magnoliopsida; order Malpighiales; family Euphorbiaceae; genus Triadica; species Triadica sebifera. Next base: position 23,956,586 of record CM042901.1, read on the forward strand.
ATATATTCTAAATTTGTAATTCTTTATATGTTGTTATTTATAATTTTGGCTGCTATCCATTATATTTGCTAACTAGAAAATTATATTAATTCAGAATTAGGGTTGCATAAAATTGAATTAAAAACCAAATTGAATCAAATTAAATATTTTGTTTGGTTTGTTATTTTTTAGTTTAATCAAAGGTGATAACTCTAATTTATTTGGTTTGGTTGGGTTGATAATATTGAAAAGCTTTATAAGCCAAACAGACCAAAGTTTTCACAAAATTTTTTATAAATTTTATAGTAATTTATTTTAGTTTATGGTAAATAATTTTAATTTATGACAGTTGATAAAGTTACAAGTTATTAATTATAGTAATTGATCAAGTTATGGTAATTTATATTAATTTATAAAATTATGATTATTGATTTTAATTTATGAAAAATAATAAAATTATACTAATTATTTATGATTTATAGTAATTAACTTTATATAATTAATTAGTTGATAAAAAAACTAATCAATTGATTCTTTGAAACATATTAAATTGAACTGAATAATAATATTTTAATTTTTTTAGATTTGATTTTAGACAAGTTTTGATTCAGTGCAATTATCTCTAAATAATACTTCAGTTTATTTGATTTATATAAATTTTGGTTTGGTTCTAAATCGAATTAACAACTGAATGCACACTCCTCATCAAAATGATATTAAATATGAATCGAATTCTATATGTACTAATGATTTTTTATAATGATAACTTTTTTATGATATAAAAAGTAAAACTTTATTGTTTGAGCTTCAAAAACCCAATTATACAAAAGTAAATATGATTAATAACAAAGGAAAAGAAATGACACATTTATAATTAGAGACTATAGCATTTCATCATGACAATTTTAAAGTGCACAAATGGCAATCAAATTGCATTGTATGAGATCTTGAGAAATGATTTTTGCATTAGAGACAATTAGGCCAAATTAACCATCATAAATGCAATAAAAGTAATAGATGTTAAGATGGAAATTAATGGAAGTTGAAGCTTTATTGTTAAGTGGAAATTTATGTAAAATGAATTGTAGTTGTATGAAACGAACATTGTGCTCTAAACTTTTAGAAAAAAATAATTGTACGTCAAATTATTAAAATATGAATTCTAGCTAAATGAAATGGCATTTCTAGGTCACATAGTGTCATTATACATCATTAGAGTCTACCCAAACAAAATTAGGGCAATTTTTAATTGGTCCCTTTCTTATTCTTCTTAAGTTACTCACTCGTACTAGTTAGTTCTTCCTAACCCTAGGTTGCCCTAAACCGCTTTTAGTCCCAAGTTCAAGAGAATGAGAAGAAGGAGGATAAGAATCAACTCTAATAGCCTTATAGGTTGTCACGCTTGCTAGTTTGGACATTAACTGAAAAACGTATTTTGAAACCGGATATGTCAAATCAACTGGAAACCGAGCATGTTCATGATCAAATAGGTGTTTGTACAATTGAAATATAATTACAGACACAATTAAACTGAGAAAAAAAATATAGACATTTAATGCTAATTAATTGAGTGAAATCAGAAAATCAGACTAAATTGCAAAAATACAATTTTCGTTCCAATGCACATATTGAATGACGTTGGTACATTAAATAAATTATAATATTAATAATGGAATATCTAATTATGGAAAATAAATTAATTTACGATGTGAAATTAAAAAAATTAAAATCATAGTGTGGCTTAATTCGAAAAAGAAAAAAAAAATGGAGGACTTAAATAAAACTTTAAGTATAATTAACCATAATCAAGATTAATGAAAAATTAACCAATAATTAATTAAAAAAAATACTTTATGCATGTCTTCCACGGGGAAGCATGCAACTAAACACATCTTTTGACTTATGAAAGATGACATTCATCTAAGTTGGTTATAAATTCATAAAATTGAAAGAAATTAAATATCTTTCTTTTATTAAAAATAAATGTGTCATCCATTACCCTATCTCCTCCTAACCGAGCCAAATGCGCTCATTTCTTAATTTTTCCATCTTCTTTCTTTATACTTTCCTTAAATCAAACCTTAAATTAAAGTTAGAAAATCTAAAGTGTTGAATAAGGGACATAGTTCTCAACTCAATTTTGCTAGGTTGTGGCATAATTAAAGGAAGAGAGTTTGCTAATGGATCAACCAAGGCATGATAATGAGTGAAAGGAACTTGCATTTAAGAGGTCAAGCTAAGAAAAGGAGAAAAAAAGAAAAAGGGGCCACAGGCTTGCTTGAAGGAAGTGAAGAGTGAGCAAATTATTAACTTTCACTCTTTTGACCGTGAGGTTTAAATCCTCAATTTCCAATTTTCCCTTTTTATTACTCTTCAAAAGGTTAGAACATGGATTGATGTTTGATTTCTTATCTTCCTTCTCGTTTTTCTTTGTTGGATTTAAGTTAGGGATTACATGTGCGAAATGAGGTCTAGGCTGAAATGAAGGTTGATTCAAATGTGTCTTGATTATATAGAATACTCTTCTTAAGGAAATATTGGCCCCTATTATGTTGTCGGTTAGGTTTATGGCAATTCCTCTAGGATAATCAAAACAAAAATAGAATTTATAAAAATCAAACCTATAAATTTTTCCAAAAATTTGTTAGAGCATTTTAGAGGATAGAAATTTTATTACAAAAAAAATGAGTAGGAAGAAGATTAGATGATCATTTTTTTATGTAAAACATATTTTCATAGGTTTAAAAAGGTCATTTTGGAGGGACATTAACTTTGGGAATGGATACAGATTGTTTCTGAACATTAAAAACTACCAACTAGTAGTTATACGTATGTCGCATGCATGACAGCGGCCTTGCACACAAGACAGTGGGCTACTGATGTGTGTCGCGCTTGACAGTGAGTTATTGACATGCGTCGCACATACAACAGTAGCCTATTTTGTTGTCACTCATGCAAATAACATCACTAGTGCAATAGAAATACAACAACATCGAAATAACTTAATTAATTAATTTCTTTTTTAGTGCTCAGATGCCCCAAGTTCCCAAGTGTCAATCTTTGACATTTAAATATATATCAAATTTTGAAATTTTCCTCCAAAACCTTCCACCAATCAAATTTAACCTGTTTGGTATATAATTATTTATAAACCCATATAATCTTTCTTCACTTTTCCTATATGATATAAGTTATTATATCACTAAATATTATTTAACAATCTCCCACTTAGTTTGTGATATATGCAACCAAATTTCAAAGATTTATGCATTTAAAAGGTGTTTTTTGAGTTAAGCCTTCTATTAGTATAAACTAATCAAAATCTTATTGAAATCAAAGATGTGATAAAACATTAAACCATGATTCCTATATGACAAGGTCGGATTAGCTATATATACAAATCTAATTGGTTTCTCTAAGAAGTTCACAGTTAGCATTAGCACCACATTATGGTCTTGTGCTACCTCCTGGATTTATGAACACTTATAGAAATTTTAATTTTTAAATTCTTGACAAAAGCGACACCACTTCTAATGTTCATATAAGTGAAGATCCTTTGAAGTTTATTTAAAACTTTCTTATTCAAAAAATAAAACTAATGTCTTCATTAAGAATATATTGCATATTCAACCTCCTTTTTATAAGTACTGCATACTAGTATTTGCTACATGTCACTAACAACTTATTACCTTTTGAAACTTTCAAAATTTCCTAGCAAAGAGAGAGGTAAGGTTTATATTATTAGCAACAAATCAAAATGTTTTTAGACTCATTGCATTCGTAGTACTCTTTATCATGTCTTTCGAGAGTGCTTTAGTTAATAAGTCTTTCAAGTTATTACTTGATCTTATATAGACAACTATGATTATATCATCCGATATAAGTTGCCTTAAATACCAATGTCTCAAAGCTATATATCTAGATTTTCCATTGTATATCTTGTTAAAGGCCCTAGATATAATTGTTTGGCTATCATAAGATAAAGAGATTGTTGGCTTAGGTTGTGACCATAACTCTATATCTATCAGTAAGTTTCTTAGTCATTCTACCTTTTTGCTAATGTCACTGAAGCTATAAACTCTGATTCCATAGTGGAACGCATTATACATGTTTGTCTCTTGGAAGCCCAAGAAATGATGCCTCTTTCTAATGTGAATATCCAACCAGATGTTGATTTTTTATCACTAATACTAGTCATCCAACTAGCATCGGTATAACTTTCTAAAATTAAAGGAAATTTTTATAAAACAATGCTAAAGATCTAGTTCTTTTTAAGATATCCAAGAACTCTACTATTGTTTTCCAATGATCAACACTTGGATTATGAGTATACCTAGAAAGCTTGCATATTACAAATGTTATATTCGACCTTCTACAATGCATCTCATACATTAGACTACCAATTTTTCTGAAATATATGTAAATACTCATCATCAATTTATGTGTCATGCATAACATGGATCTTAGGACTTATATGATATAAATTATCCATTAATGTACTAGAGCAAATGAAATTGACATTCATATAAATAGAAATTGAGGAAGTAAAGTTTATAGTATACCATTGTTTAAATGAACAAGCAACTAAAATTAAATTCTTCTTAATATTTGGAATATAAAGACAATTATTTAAAATCAAATTTTTATTATTAAAATATAAAAATATTGATTTAATTCTTTGTGCTGCCACATATTGACTTGCTTCTATCTGCAGGCTTATACTGCCTTTACTTAGCTTTATGGTTTCCTGAAACCAAAAAAAATGAGTTACAAATATGATTTGTTGCATTAGAATCTACAATATAGTTATATGTAGAATTATGAACAAAACAAACATCAATAACAAAAAGATTCCCTTTACTTGATTTCACAATCTTAGGGCAATCTTTTTTTCAGTGTCGTTTAATATCACACTTGAAGCATTTGCCCTTAGGCTTTCCATCATTCTTGGTGTTAGGTGGATTTTTTTTCCAAGATTTTTCTCTTTCTTATTTTGGGGTTTGCCATTCGACTTCCCCTTAGAAGAAGAATCCTTAGTAAAAAGTAAGCTTCCTTGATATTTTTTTAAATATGTTAATCTCTTCAACTAAATGAAATTCATTCATGAGTTCAACCATGGTTAACTTCATCTTGTTGAGGTTATAGTTAACCTTGAACTCATTGAATCCATCTAGTAGAGATTCAAGCATCATATCAATTTTAGTCTCATCATCAATGTGGGCACCTTAAATCTCAAACTCATTCAAAAATTTAGTCATTTTAAAGACATAATCATGAACTCTAATGTCTTTTCTTGTTTTTGTATTATAAATACCATGTAATACAACTTGTCTTGCTAATCGTGTGTTCTATCTAAAAATTTTTTCAAGACTAGCTATGATCCCAACAATTATCTCCATAGTAGTATGTTGTCTATGGAGAACATTATAAACCGAGGCTAATATGTAGAATGTCATGTCTATAATCTAGACTCTGGCTGTACACACATATTATGGTCATCTATATTGAAATATAGAAATGTACCGATTGGAGATTACTTTAATATGATAATAAGATATTTAATATGAACATTAAAATGAATTGATGAATCATTGTAATTTCGTATTTGACACGCAAATTGAGGCAATAGACTAAATCGAAAATACAGGATGTTTGTCAGCACGGTGAGAATTCAAGTTAAGTATACCAAAATGTATTGAACAATATTTTTAAGATCATAGGTGAAGTTATATGGCAATATTTTAAGGTTAAGACTCCAATTTGTGGAAATACGGTCTCTAGTACAAATTTACATTCCGATTTTTCTACTGAGAGTTTGAGATATGTGTTCATGATCGTAACAGTTTCGATGTGATCATAATTAAATTATAATATTTTTAAAACTTACAATTTGAAGATCGAACTTCAGATGAATTATGAAAAATATTTTTTTATGTATTTTTAATATAATGTATTTTTATATATAATATAATACATGAAAAGTATTTCTCATAATTTTTAATATTTAGCCCTCTTATAATAAAATAAAAGTAGATAAGTACTAATATTAAAGTGATATATAGTTACTTAATTTTTATTGAATTTTTTACATTAAGTTACAAGAATGTATGATTATAGCTTCTAATATATTAGGTTTTTAAAACTTTAAAAACTATTTAAAATTTACTAACTACATTTCCAAGAAGAATAAAAAATAGTATCTCTCAACCCTTAAAATTTTTGTTACCAATGCATAGAGTAATCTAAAAAATTAGTAAAAGGGGAAGAGCTCTTTTAGTTTTCTTTAATCTATTTTATTGTTTGAAGTAAGTTAAAGTTAAAATTATTATTTTTGTTCTTATTTTTTTAATTAAATTTTATTAATTGTCAATTGCTTATTTATTTAATTTAGAGAAAGGTTTACATAATTTTATTCTTTTATTGATTTTGATCGATTTCAACCTGGAATTCAGCTTCTTCTTCTTCTTTACTATTATTTTTTCATTTTACTTTTGTTATACTTTGAGGTCAAGTGATACTCATATTATTTGTTAAATGTTTTTATATTTTATCATGGTTAATGCATTTTTCAAGAGAAAAAATGTGGATGATCCAAAAAGTTCAACACTTTTATCCTTAACATGAATTCATAATTCTTTAAATAAAAATGAGAACCAGTTGAAATCTTAAAAAGAATGAACTGAACTTGAAGAACATCTTTCTAAGTTTCAAGGATGAAAACTAAACAAGTTGATAATAGTTCTTTAGAACTGATCCGAAACTACATCCTCAAATTTGCTTTTAGTGTAATAGTTTATATACTTTTAATTTGACCTCAAGATCTGACACTGCCCATGAGCCTAAGTTAAATTTCTACTGAATTAATTTCCAAATGTCAACTTGAAAGATGTTGGGGTTGATTGGAATAATAAAGTGAGTGAGATTTACAAAAATGGTTCTTGGAGGCTCCCCTTGTAATATCCGCTAATTTAGGCCTTGAGTCGCACGTGTCGCGAAGTAGGCGTGTTTGACCGATCGGAGTCTAAATTTGGATTTTTACACAAAATTGACCAAGTAGTGGCTAAATTAAATAATAAATGCCTAATGAAGTGATATTAGAGTTTGAAGAAGTTGATTTACGATAAAGGACTAAATTGTAAAATTTGATAAGTTTTGGGGTCAAATTGCAATTTACCAAAAATTTGAGGATTAATAAGATTAATTGCTAAACAACATATTAATTTTGGGCATATTTTGATAGGTTGGCCGGCCATGATATTAAAGGAAGAGGATTAATATTGATTAAGTATAAAATTGGAAGAAGATGGTCAAATGGTAGGTCCCACATGAAGACTTTTTGGGTACCCTATTTAAGGCTTTCTTTTCTTCTTTTTATTCTCTTCATTTTCTGCTTTCTTCTCTCTTTTCTTTATCAGTCACGCCAGCTACATCTTTCCTCCATAGCTCACCTTGAATTCTAGAGAGAGAAAGGAAGAGAAGAAAAGGGAAAGAGCAAGACAAGGTGATCTTCATGGTCCATAACTCCTAAGGAAGCTGGAAAGAACAAGAAAGAGGAAGAAAAATCAAGTTTGGTAGAGAGAGAATATCTCCATAGTGGTGATTTAGTGAAGAAAAGTGTAAGGTAAGAAGTATCTCTTATTCTTCTTCTTCTTCATCTTTTCTAAAGGAAGTTTGAATTTTGAGCTCATTCAAGACTTATGTGGAAGGAGAGAGAAATTAGGGTTTTTGAGAGAGAAAAGAAGAGAATTTAGAGTCTTGGGAAAATCAGATGATAATAATGAATTATGATGTTGTAAGAGTTCCAAGTGACAAGGAACAAGCTCTAAGGAGCAAAGGAAAAGAGAAAGCTACCTAGAAGAGTGAAGGAGAAAGATTAAGGTTTGTGTATAACTTAAGACAATAGCCTATTTTTGTTTGAAATAATGCATGCTGAACATGATGTTTGATAAATGCATTTCAAGAATGATGATGATTATGGCATGAAACCATAGATTTAGACATGTATAAATGAGATCCTTGTGTAACATTGAATTAATGATGCATGTTAGAAAATCTTGTATGATCAAGACATTTACATGTATTAAAAAGTGATAAGTTGAGTAAAGAACCTTAGAAATGCATGAAACAGAATTTGGTATGATTTGGATAATGTTAGAATGAATGAAAAGTGAATATGCAGATTTCCCGCTGAAAGTCACGGGCGTGACTATTGAGTCACGGGCGTGAACTTGAGGGTTCACGGTTGTGACTGATTGTTTCACGGTTGTGACTTCTATGTGAAAATGGCACTATTCATTCCAGAAGTGTTCATGGGTTGGAATCACAGAAGTGAACTTATTCACGGGCGTGAATGAGTAATCACGACCTTGAATGTTTTTGGGCGATTCATTCCAGTAGCGTTCACGGCTGGGGATTACGGGCGTGAACTAATTCATGGGTGTGAAATTAGTAATCACGGCCGCGAATGCTCTGTATGGTGATTATGAATGTGATTATCAAATGAGGAATTCAGGTAAGTAAATGAAAGTCATTGTCTATCCAGTGAATAAGAATGATATGGATATATATATGTATATATATATATTGATGTGAGAATGTGATATGTTGTGATATAGAAAAAGGAATTGATATAGAAAAATGAATTGTCATAGATGATATATGAAATCTGATGCAGATGATAAGTATGAGAATATTGATGTACCTAGTTAAATAAATGAAAAGATATTATCTAGTATGTATGCGTACGATTATATGTTTGCAAAACAAGAAAATTGAGATGTTGATAAAAATGAAAATATTGATATGTTGAAATTTGAGAATTATGATTGATGTGAAAATATAAAGAAGCCCATTACTCTATTTGCGAACTAGAAGTAGGATAGATGACATGTCATTAAGGGGCGAACGGTACCGTACTATACCTCAACCAATGTGGCTTAAACTTGTGAGAGCACCATTGGTCTGAGATGCTCGGTCAGTGTGGCTTAAGCTCAGAGAGCGCTACTGACTTGAGAAGCTCTGATGAGCACACATAAATGAGGACAAGGTGGCATAAGCTTGTGAGAGCGCCCTTGATCCGGTTATTCATCTATGATGAAATTATACTCAATCAATGTGGCTTAAGCTTGTGAGAGCGCCATTGATTTGAGAAGCCCTTTTGAGCCAGATAGTGGATAGGGTGGCTTAAGCTCGGAGAGCGCTCCTGATCCATAACCTGTATCCAGTTGGTCCAAAAATTTAGAGTGACGTGGGCAAGATAATGAGGATATGCTGGAAAATAAGAAAAGAAAAGAATAAGAAAAAGGATGATGATATGAGATTGAGAATGTTGTAATGATAAAGAGATTAACAGAGTAATTTACCATCATAGATAAGTTGAAATAACATTGTCTATATGAGCATGACATTTATACTTGTATGAAATAGGAATATGTTGATAGTCATGCATGCAAACATTTTAATGCACAAAATGATAATTGTTAATGCTTGTTGCATGATATAGTATATTGTCTTATTTATATGTGTTGCCCAGATATTAAGCCAAGAAGGGGGGTTGAATTGGAGTTTCAAAAAATTAAACTTTAAGGTGCGGAAATAAATGATTAATTTTAGGAGGGATAGAGAAAATCTGACACAGATATTTATAGAGGTTCGGGTGTTAACCAACCCTACTCCTCTCCTCAATCGCAATTGGGAGTTTCACTAACACACTAAGTGTTACAATGGAGTTTTACAAACTCACTCCCAACTATGGTGTTTCTCACAATGGCTCACACCTAACCCAGAAATCCCTTGTGTTTTAATGGCTCACACAATAACCAATTCCTTGTGTTTTACAAGCTCAGACAAACAACCTTCACTTTGTGTTTTTACACGCTCACACAACAACCTTTTGATTTGTGTTTTGAGGCTCACACAACTAACCCTTACAAGTGTTCTACTCTTAACCCAGAAATACCCAAAGCTCACTTGAGTAAAGATTACAGAGAGAACCACTTACAAATCTTAATTGCTCAATAAATGAAGAGCAAAAAGATTTTTTACAGAGAATAGATTTTGTTCTCAAAATATGAATGTACAAATAGCTTAAAATAAGATTTTTGATTCAAAGTAATTGTTATTCTATTGTTATTCTTCTGTTCTTAATGCATAAATGACTTCCATTTATACTCCTATAGCTAATTATGGTCGTTGGGGTGCATTAAAGACGAAACTAGTCGTTGTACCAACCAAATATTCGTGCTTGACATTTTTCTCTTTCATTGTTCACGGGCGTGACTATGTCTGTCATGGGCGTGACATTTCTTCTCAAGCCGTGATTGAAGTGGTGACCTTGATCGTGAAGCTCTCTGGAATGTTTTGACACATTGGGTCACGGGCGTGACATACACATTCACGGGCGTGACAAACTTCCCAGCCGTGATTCAAGTGGTGACTTTGGTCGTGAAGCTCTCTGGATGAAAATGCATGAACATTCACCGGGGTGACATAATTATTCACGGGGGTGACTGAAATGTCCACTTCACGGTTTGTTCTTCCTTCGTGGCCGTGAACTTCAAAAGTTGGTTTTGGTAACGGTTAGCTTTTTCACGGGCGTGACACATAAAGTCACGACAGTGATCATGCTACTTCTTGAATTTTGTCTTTCAAGGATTATTCTTCCAATCTCCATTCTTGCTATTTTAATTCATGTCATGTATAATAGACTTAGAAAACAAGTATGTTAAATACAATATTGCTATTATATTTGTTATCATCAAAATGACGAAAATACCCCTCAAGGTTTAACAATATGCACCACTAAGCTTAGAGCTTAGCGTGGAGTTTAATTTCCACGCAGATATAGAAAGGTAGTTGAAGACGTTAGATAAAGCAGGCGGTGATCCTATTCAAGTAAAACAGTTGAACCTTGAGAAAATGGGTTACAAGTTTTGAAATTTTGTATTTGGTTTTTATATTGAAGAATGTTAGAGTTGTAAAATTTACTTTTAAAGTTTGTTAAGAATTAATTTGATGTTTAAGATTACTATCTTATGTAAATAAAGTGTACTCTGGTTTTTGTTTATATCTTTATATACATGAGTGTTGGAAAAAAAATAATAGTGATTTGAAGAAAGAAGACGGACATAGTAGCGCTCCCCTATCCGGGCATGTGCTGGTCGTGTGGGGGCGACGCTACGACACCCCTAGCCTTTGGATATGTATACTTCTATAATCTAGAATTATGTATTGACTAATTTTCCTTTTTTGAGCACTTTTGAAGTTTCTATTACTTAGAAATTGGAGAGGACTGGTTCCTTCATTATTGCAAGCACTTAAAAAGCCCTTTTGCATGATAGACAACATGTTGCTTGGTATAGGCTGTTGTGGTTTCCTCAGCAAGTTTCCAGATTTGCCTTTACTACTTAGCTTGCTTTAAAATGTAGACTTATCATGAGAGAAAAAGTCTTTAGATGGAAGTGTTGTGATTCTAATATTTGTGTGCTTTTTAATGCCAAAATAGAAACCATTAGCCATATTTTCTTTGATTGTGCCATTTTTAGGCAAGTTTGGAATTTCGTTTTAGCTGTTTGTTGTATTACTAGACTCTCTCTCCTTTAAAGACATGAGGTCAATTAGTTAACTAGGAAAGCTTTGGAAAAAAGTATCCTTACTCAAATTCACAAATTAGCATTTAGTGTTATTGTGTACTAGATTTGGAGAGTTTGGAATGAAATGTTATTTCAACACTAGAATCCTTCTATGAAAAATGTTGCTCGTAGGATTAGAGAATGAATTTTGTTCAGATTCATGCATACTCAGAATTTTGTTCAGATTCATGTATACTCATTGTTTAAAGCTTGATAGTAGGAATTTTTGTATTCTTGAAAACTAGCAAAAACTCCTTTTGAGTTAGTTTGTTGGTTGGTATTTTGTTTGAAGTTAATAAAATTCATTTGATTGAACTAAAAAAATCTAAATGTTAGAGGTTTACCTTAATTGTTTTTTTAAAAAATATTGTTGCTATGTAATCATTTTCCCAAGCCTCTGCTTCTTCAATTTCATTCTCATCAAACTTTGAGGAGAACTAGAACACTTGCCACAACGATAGCAATAAAATGGTTTGTGTCATACTCTCTTCTACATTTCTATTTGCTTTTCAAACATATTATGGGCTTAATATTCTTTTGATCCAATATCTAATGACTTTTTCTTTTTATATGTTTGATCTTTTAGTATTCTAGGTTTTGTATTTGATGATCAAATTGATCTCAAACCCAAAACTCTTATGCGAAGATCGTTACAACCTCCGTATTGTACAAACTATCTAATCCATTATCATTATGGAAGGTGGCATTTGGTGTCATCTCTAAAGGATTGACCCTCTGGAAATTTGTGACAATATCTTACCTCCTTTGGAATTTCTATTTTATCTTAGGTATCTTATTTGTTTGTTGAATGTTGATTAGTTGATATCCTATCAAATTACATTTTCAATTTTGAATGGGTTGTGCTTCAAAATAGATATGAAGTGATTGAATTTGTTGTATTTTTTTAGTTATTTTGAATTTACTTTATTTTAGACTTTAATTTATTTTTTAGTTTTTTCTTCTTATTATTTTCATTTTATTAAATAATTTTTTCGAATTAAGCATTATATTTTTATGATATATACTAAAAATATTAATATATATTCTATTAAATTTGAACTTGGATTTGATACAAATAAATATTTAAGAATTTATTTAAATAAAAATAATAGATGAAAGACCTAATTAAACGTAATAGGTGGATTGGTATTCAATCAAATAAAAAGTGATAGTATAGGGATTCAAGAATATGTTTTGCCTAAGATAAACAAGCAAAAAACTAAACTCGGATAGAATAAAAGGTAAAGACAAAACAAAGTTAACAAAAAAAATACAAGAGTAGTAGTAATACAAAAAGAAAGAATTTTTGGCTTTGAAGTTTAGATTTAATACCTAAAAGTATGTGATTACTACTTTGACTGGATATTTGGTAATTTTGCATGAATGGAATTTGTTTTAAAATTTCTTCCAGCATTTCTTGATGAAAACTATAATATCCACCCATATAGTAAGATATAACCTCACCATACAAGCGGATATCATATAACCAGATGTCTTATTAACTTGTTCCAATTAAAAACTTTCCTATCTTAATCATTGTATCAGTATAACATGCATTTTAGAATAACTATATGATAAATATTGTATAAAATATTTTTCTGTATCTAAATCAAAATCAAAATATTGTATTTGAAATAAAACCCAAATCCTTATTCATAGTTTTTCTGGTTTGACATACATTTACCCCTTTATTACAAAATTAACTTTATTAAAAATAACTCATATCAAATATATGTCCTTATTTATTTAAAAACATGAATAGCTAGTTGTCTCTATAACATGTCATGAGAATATCACAAATGAAAAATAAATGAAACTGATTCAACACAATGTGTAGCACCCTCTCCCCTAATCAGGATTAACCTAACTAAACAAATGGATGCTACGAAAACTGGTGTGTGACTTGAGACGCCTTGATTGGCACACATGATTATATACAGTGGTAAAGTGGCTTAAGCTTAAAGAGCGCCTCTGTTTACAACTTGTATCCGAATAGTCTATGTTGAGAGTTGGTGGACAATCAATCATATCAAAGTAATTTAAAAACTTAATAAAAAAAGAGATTCGAAACACATTATACAAGAATCTATAGTTAATATGTTATATTCTATTAAAAATGAATTATATGTTCTCTTTCTTTTAGTGCTTAATGAGTTAATTCATCCCATAAGGTAAAGTATCTACATAATATCACTAATTCACTATCATGTCATGATATTTTATATGTTGTCATAAATGTGTTTAATGTATGATTACATATTAAATTTTTATGCCTATATGTATCACTAAGCTTTCAGTAGCTTGGCGTGCGCATGTTTCCCCATGCAGATAGAAGCCTTGTAGATAAATCTGAAGTTGATCTTGAGAAGCCAGCCCAACATCAGAGACAATAGTGCATGCCTGACACAGGTCGGTAATATCATATATCATATTTTATATTTTATTCATGGCATAGGGATTTGGGTTGTTTGTCTATATATATATCTTATATTTTGGGATTTATATCTAGTTTTTGTAAAGACATATATTTTTATAAATATCGAACCGTATAAGCCCTAAAGATATTATTTCTTTTATATATATATGATGATGCTTTTTCTTAGACAAAAGGTTTCTCCATGGATAATTATATATAAGAGATGTTGTAATATGATTTTAAATGCAAAAGAAGTGTTTATGAAAAAGGGGTTTTCTAAAGAAAAAAGTTTTAAAATTTCACAGGTTTTCTGTAACACCCACCGACACAATCGGTGGCACACCGATTATGCGGGTGAGTGCTACTCACTTTCTTCCTTTTTAAAATCCGATTAAAACTTTAAACTTTATTTGACATATATTATTAAACTTTTGCATTTAAATAATAGCATAAAACATAATACTTTGATCCATCCAGATCAAATTTATATATATATAAATAAACTTTACATGATACTAAAATAAATCTTTTATACAATAAGGTTTATGTAACGCCCATTAATTAGGATTTAATTAAAATAAGTATGTGGCATAAATAGGAAAAACATGATAGAAAATAGAGATTAAAATAGATGGAATAAATGATTAAATTAGAAATTAAAATTAATTAAATTGATAGACATGATAAATTTGATTTAATTAGACCACATAATTAAATTGTGTTTTTGGTAAAAAAAATTTAAAATGACTAGATAAGTAAATATATGAAGATGATGATGATGATGATGATGATGATGATGATGATGATAATAATAATAATAATAATAATAATAATAATAATAATAATAATAATAATAATAATAATAATAATTAAAAAAAATAGAAAAGTGAACAGTAGACACATCAGAAAAAAAACAGAAAAATTGTGAAAGTGGGGCTGAAGTCAAGTTATACTTCTTTTGGCCATTTGCTTCCAACTTCAACCCTTTTTTTCTTCTTCTTTCGCATGATACTAAAATAAATCTTTTATACAATAAGGTTTATGTAACGCCCATTAATTAGGATTTAATTAGAATAAGTATGTGGCATAAATAGGAAAAACATGATAGAAAATAGAGATTAAAATAGATGGAATAAATGATTAAATTAGAAATTAAAATTAATTAAATTGATAGACATGATAAATTTGATTTAATTAGACCACATAATTAAATTGTGTTTTTGGTAAAAAAAATTTAAAATGACTAGATAAGTAAATATATGAAGATGATGATGATAATAATAATAATAATAATAATAATAATAATAATAATAATAATAATAATTAAAAAAAAATAGAAAAGTGAACAGTAGACACATCAGAAAAAAACAGAAAAATTGTGAAAAATTGTGAAGTCAAGTTATACTTCTTTTGGCCATTTGCTTCCAACTTCAACCCTTTTTTTCTTCTTCTTCTTCATCATCCTTTTTCCTTCCTCCATATCACAGCCCAAAATCTTCATCCTTTCCTTCAAGATTTACATCAAAATCAGTCCAAATAAATATGATCTTGGTAAGTAATATATTTTCCATGATTATTGTGTTATTAGAATTTTTTAGGTTATGTTTTTATAGGATATTTCACTCTATTTTTTATTATCTTGTGAATCAAATTTTGGGAAGTGTTAAACATAAAAGTTGTTCATCTATGTATTTTGTATCTTTCTGTCAAATTTTATTGAATGATGTTGAGTATATGAAGAGAAATGGTCATTGGGGTAAAACTGGTTTAGGAATAGGTATCAACTGAATAACCTACTGTTTTTATATAAATTGATTATCTTAGTGGCTGAATCTGAGGTTTTGTAAAACATGAAAGTTATAGGTATATGTGTTATTTAGGTCTCTGCCAAATTTCATATAAATATCTCTTGTGTAGGTTGAGTTATAGTGAAATGAATTATAGTTGTTCCTTGATTGAGTTGTGTTATGGTACCTATGCAGCTCCAGTAACTTCGTCCTTATATTTGACCTATTTTTAGATCGAATTAGCCAAAGTTAAAAACATAAAAATTTTAATTCTATGTCTTATATAAATTCCTGTGAAAGTTCCACCTTAAAATATCATGTATTTTGTGAGTTATGAGCTGAATAATTGAACTGGTTGGGTTGATACTCTATGTTGAACCAGTTATAAATCCTACAATGTTTGAGAACCTTAGAGACCGAATCTAGAAATGCTTTAAACATTAAAAATGTTCCAAATTAACTTATATAACTGTATAAAAATTTTATATAAATTTTTAAATAGAGTACCTTGAAACTGCCTAAGGGCAGAAAATAGGGCAATGTTTAAAATTATACCAAAAATTATGTAATGTTAAAAAATTATGAAATTTTAGTATATTTTAGTTTTACATGTTATATTTAATCAGGATCAAGAATCATATAAATTGGATAAGTGTAAAAAAAATTATTGATCTAACAGTCCTAAGAGGTCATATTCTAACTTAAAAGAAATTGTAGTTATTTATTTAAATTATATTAAGAATAAATATTTTATCAAGGTATTAATTAATTATATTTTTAAATTAGGATCTCAACAACAAGAAGAACAACAGAAGTGAACAAGCTCTGAGCTTATATTTTGGAAAAGAAAAACCGTATCGAGGTCTGTACATACGATTATTCTAGTTTACCCTTTATGCATGATTGTATGTGCATGACATGAATTATTTGTCACCATGATGAAATAATGAATTATGGCATGTTTTAACATTATAGAAATGTTATTAACTATGAACTTAACATTATGCTAATATTTGATAAAATAGCATGCTATTATATGGGTTTGAAATAAATTGTGCTTATATTATTATGTTAATATGAAATGAGTATTGGTTATAGAAACAAGTAATTAGTGGTGTTAATTACTCATTTCTCTACCTGAGGACTGACATAGGATAGATGGTGCACCATTAGGGGGAAGTTTGGTACCGATATTGATATGATTTAAGGACAGGGTGACTATAGCTCCGAGAGCACCCCTACTCCTATTTACACACAGATAAATGATTTTACTAGGTCAAAGTGGCTGAAACTCCGCGAGCGCCCTTGACTTAAGATTATAGTGAGAAGGGTGGCTTAAGCTTTGCAAACGGCCCTATTTCACACCCCGTATCCGGATAGTCCGGGAATGAGATTTTGGGCTAATAATTTATAGAATAAAATATGAAATTTAATTAATTGATGTAAGTAACAAAGTGTAAAATGCTTACATAAGGTGGTGCAAATTTAATTATTGAATAATGTTATTTTTTTTTTATTTTTTTATGTTATGTATTTATTTATTTTATATGACAAATATGCAATAAAATTTGATATGCTATGATTTTATTTGAATCAAAAGTATTGATGGAGGTAAAGTAACCTTTGGAAATAATGCCAAAGGGTAAGGTAATTGACATTGGCTCTATTGGTATTAATGGTACTACTTTCATTAAAGATGTCTTACTTGTTGATGGTTTGAAACATAACTTGTTAAATGTAAGTCAATTATGTGATAAGGGAAACAAAATAATCTTTACTTCCACTGAATGTCTTGTAACATTTATTAATGGAAAAGAGAAATTTAAAGGAAGTAGAGATGTCAATACCTACATAATATACTTACACAAAATATCTAACATTTCCTCTAAGTGTCTTGTGATTACTAGTGATGAATCTTGGCTATGGCATAGAAGGCTTGGTCATGCAAGCATGGATTTAATTCAAAGCCTCAGCAAAGGAGAGCCGGTAAAGGGACTGCCAAAAGTCAAATTTGAAAAAGACAAGACATATGAACCTTGCCAAAGAGGAAAACAACACAAGTCATCCTTCAAATCCAAAAACATTGTAAGTACCTCAAAACCTCTACAACTCCTGCATCTAGATCTTTTTGGACCTACTAGGATTGCAAGCTTAGGAGGTAAACACTATGTATTTGTCATTGTCGATGACTACTCTAGATTCACTTGGGTAATTTTCTTAGCTTAAAAAAGTGATGCCTTTGAAACTTTCAGAAACTTTGCTAAAATAGTTCAAAATGAAAAAGGATATTGTATTTCAAAGATAAGAAGTGATCATGGAAAAAGAATTTGAAAATGAAAACTTTGAAATTTTTTGTCTAAAACATGACATTTCACATAATTTTTCCTCTCTTAGGACACCTCAACAAAATGGGGCGGTCGAAAGAAAAAATCGAACTTTAATTGAAATGGCTTAAACAATGCTCAATGAGTATGGTTTACCAACTTACTTTTGGCCCAAAGCCACAAATACTGCATGTTATATTTCAAATCGATTTTTAAAAAGACCTCTCTTAAACCAAACTTCATTTGAGCTATGGAATGGAAGAAAGCTCATGATATCATACTTTAGAGTATTTGGATGCAAGTTTTTCATATTGAATACCAAGGACAACCTTGGAAATTTTGCCTCCAAATCTGATCAGGGTATATTTTTAGGATACTCCACCACAATCAAAGCTTATAAAGTCTTTAATAAAAAGTCATAAGTTATTGAAGAATCTATGCATGTTGTTTTTGATGAATCTGGTAAGCTTGATCTTGTGAAATGTAGTTTTCTTGATGATGTTGTACGTACAATGAAAAGTCTTGATCTTGAAAATGAAAGAGAAGAAAATGATCAAGTAAATTCACATCAAGATGGCTCTCTACCTCCAGCTCAAGAGAAAAACAGGCAAGAGCTCCCAAAGGAATGAAGATTGATAAAAGATCACCCCAAAGAGCAAATCATTGGTGATCTTACAAGAGGATTAAGTACTAGATCTCATCTCAAATCTTTAGTTTCTAATCTTGCCTTTGTATCTCAAATTGAGCCAAAAAATATTGATAAGGCTCTTAATGATGAAAGTTGGGTGATTGTTATGCAAGAGGAACTCAACCAATTTGAGAGAAGTAAGGTATGAACCTTAGTCTCTAGACCCAAGGAGTATCAAATCATTGGAAGCAAATGGGTATTTAGAAATAAACTAGATGAACAAGGTTCAATAACTAGGAATAAGGCTAGTTAGTTGCAAAAGGATATAATCAGGAAGAAGGAATAGATTATGATGAGACTTATGCTCCTATAACTAGATTAGAAGCCATAAGAATACTTTTAGCATATGCATGTCATATGAATTTCAAACTCTTTCAAATGGATATAAGAAATGGTTTTTTAAATGGCTTTATAGAAGAAGAAGTTTATGTAGAACAACCACCAGGTTTTGAAAGCTATAATCTGCCCAACCATGTATTTAAACTTTCAAAATCTTTATATGGTTTTAAACAAGCCCCAAGAGCTTAGTATGAAAGACTAAATTCTTTTCTTTTAGAAAATAATTTTACAAAGGGGAATATTGACACTACTTTATTTATTAAAAAGCATAAGCATGATATTCTAATTGTTCAAATTTATGTTGATGACATCATATTTGGGTCTACTAATGAATTTTTTTGCCAAGAATTTCCTAAGTGTATGACTAGGGAATTCGAAATGAGCATGATGGGTGAGCTAAAATTCTTCCTCAATCTACAAATAAAACAACACAATGAGAGCATATTCATCAACCAATCCAAATATGTCAAATACTTAAGAAATTTGGAATGGAAGGATGCAAAAATGTCAAGACTCCAATGAGCACATCAACAAAATTGGACAAGGATGAAAAGGGTAAGAGCATTAATGAAAAGCTTTATAGAGGTATGATCGGATCACTCTTATATCTTACTGCCTCTAGACCCGATATAATGTATAGTGTATGCTTATGTGCTCGCTTTCAATCATGTCATAAAGAGTCACATTTAAATGCTGTAAAAAGAATTTTAAAATATTTACATGGCTCATTGCATCTAGGTTTATGATATCCTAGAAATTCATCCTTTCACATTATAGGATATTCAGATGTTGATTATGCTGGAAGTCTCTTGGATAGAAAGAGTACTTCAAGTACTTGTCACTTTATTGGTGAATGCTTAGTTTATTGGTTTAGTAAGAAACAAGTTTTCGTTGCTCTTTCCGCCGCTGAAGCGGGGTATGTGGCTGCAGGATGTTGTTGTACACAAATCCTTTGGATGAAACAATAACTTAAGGATTATGGTCATAGTATGGACCAGATACCTATTAGATGTGACAATACAAGTGCTATAAATCTATCTAAGAATCCCATTCAACACTCTACAAGAAAGCATATTGACATAAGACATCATTTTATTAGAGATCATGTTCAATATGAAGATGTTGTATTGGAATTTATAAACATAGACAATCAATTGGCAGATATCTTCACTAAGTCTCTAAATGAAGAAAGATTTAATTTCATAAGAAGAGAGCTTGGTATGATTGATGGATTAACTTTATGATTGCCAAATTTGTTGAACCTTGATTGATAATCTTGTGTTATTGTCTCATCTTTTTAGGTATGAAGTAGCTAACTTGATAGAAATATATGTTATAGGGGATAAAAGCACTTTAGAAATCATTTGGTCTTGTTTTAAACTTTATTTTATTTAATGAGGATTTTAGGAAATTCACGCTCGTGACATATATTCATGGTCGTGATCATAATCGCCAAAAGTTCTAGTAGCTTTCACACCTTGCTTCACGACATGCTTCACGGTTAAAGGTAGTGTAGACTATGTTTCATGCCTATAACTTTTTTATGTCACTCCCGTGAAACTCTTTGTTCATAACCGTGAAATTTATTCATGACTGTGAATAATTCCACCAAATACTACAGAAGCGTTCACGCTTTGTGTCACGCTCTGTCTGATGGTCACAAGTAATGAAGATTGTACTTCATGACCGTTACTCATTTGTCACCACCGTAAAATTTCATCATTCACGCCCGTGACCATTAAATTTCACGACCATGAATCGTTTCATATTCCTCATCATGGGTAGAGTGCCTTTTCAGCAAACCATGAACACAACATTTCACGCCCGTGACTTAGCTTTCACGCCCGTGAAGATGTCGGTTATAAAACATTTTCTGCTATTATTTCTCTCATTTCCAACTCTCCAACTTCTTTCATTTATCACCATTCAATACCATTTCAAAGATTCCGGCCCCCTAGCAACATTCTCCATCTATAAATACCTTCAAAAATTGTTTCCATCATCAGAAATCAAAACTCACTAGGTTTTATTCAAACATCCCATCAGATTTTCTCTCTTCAAGAATTTATTTCACAATCAAAAATGGAACCCGGCTCCTCCAAAGGCACCAAAAAGAAGTCTCATGCTCCAAGAAGGTACACGAACTACCTTCTCAATATCATTTCAGAGCACTGTCATCCGATGTACTCGGTTCTCAAGAAAAGACCACTCCTTTCCTCTCGATCAGTTGAGTGGCACATTGTCAGGACCCTTTGTCTCGAGACAAGCATGTTGGAAAAACTCCAGGCTTGTCATCTAAAAGATGTTGTTGATTTACATCAACCAATGCTAAGGGAACCTACCCTCGATTTCCTTAGCACCCTGTAAGTCTCTCCCACCGGCACTGTGAAATTTCAACTCTGTAAACATCTGAACACCCTCACTGCAAAGGAATTTGGTTACATGTTCAACCTTCCATCTGATGGTATACTTAATAAAAGTGAGGTGGAGTTTTATGCCACTCAGGCATGGACTCATTTTGTGGTCGACTACAGCTGGGACATCAAGAAGACGAAGGGCACTCACCTTCGGTCACCAGTGCACAAGTACTTGCATAGGTTTCTAACCTATAGCATTTTTACCAGAGGGGACAGCAACAGATCAATTTGGAGATCTGAGCTCTTTCTCTTGAAGATGGCCCGAAGAGGCCTAACAGTGGCTTTATCTCGATGGTTTACAAACCATCTACTATCTACTGCCACGAAGCCCTCCGGAGACATTTTGATTGGTGGGTACGTGGCTCACCTTGCTATAAAGCTTGGGTATTTGAAGCTAGAGGAGCACCACTTCAACCTCATACCAGCACATCCTAGAGACTGGCTAGACGTCGAGTCATTTATCAAAATAGGAGCGACGGTTCTCATAGTTCATGAGAATAACATATACTACCGCTTCACCAACACAGTTGGTGAGATTATTTGGGAGGTCAACGATTCAGACGACTTCAAAAATAGCCTCCAAGGAATCCAGCAGAGGAAGAGAGTTCGAGTTGAGACCGTGACCTCAGAGGTTGATCAGGAAATTTGACAATCCTCAGCCTTCACACCGAACTTGGCTCAGCAGGTGGCTGATCTATTGGCACCACATTTTGACCAATTGCAGGCTTTGATTGATGAGAGGTTAGAGAACCTCAAGGAATTCATTGAGTCTCGCATGGAGACCTTGAGGCGGAAGTAGCTCGCCTTAGAGATGGGATGTCCGGCTCCAAATCTAGCTAGACTATTGTTTTTCGCTTTGTTAATTTCTAGTATTTCTAATTTATGAATTTAAATTACTTTTCAAAAACTTTGTACTTTTTCATTTGATATTAATATAATTGCATTAGTTTTCCCTTATTATTTATCTCTTATATTTTTTTGTTGATGACAAAAGGGGGAGAACCTAGTAATATAATTAAATTAAATGAATATGCAAGTAGTTATACTTTGAATACTAGCAATAAAATTGAATTAAATGAATATGCAAGTTATACTTTGAATATACTTTAAACATACTTTGCATATACTTAACTAGTTATAAATAAAAATTTTGTATATATTGGATATACCTTGCATATACCTTGCATATACCTAAACTAAGAAGCAAACATCCATGCTATACTTCATCATTCTTAACAATTCTTGCACTTAAGTAATTTTTTATCTTAAGCATCTTTTGAGTAGGAGACTTCTCAAAAGCACATATTGCTAGATTATTTGTCACCATTAAAAAGGGGGAGATTGTTGAACCTTGAGGGATATTTCTGTCATTTTGATGCTAACAAATAAAATAGCAATAATGTATTTAACATACTTTTTTTATAAGTTTATTGAACAGGGTATGGAATATGATACAAGAATGGAGAATGAAAGACTAATCTTAAAAAGACAAAAATTGAAGAAATAACATGTTCACGCCTGTGACCTTTTATGTCACTCCCGTGATGAAGCTTAGCGCCAACTACCCAACATTTAATGTTCTTGGTCATGAAGGATCATAGCAACCGTGAATGATCATATCAGTCACGCCCATGAAAGAAAGTCACGTCTGTGAGAAAACATGTCAAATTCCTCCAGAGAGCTTCACGGCCAGAGTCACCACTTGGACCACGGCTTGGAAGGATGTTCACGCCCGTGACAGAATAATGTCACGCCCGTGATCAAACACTTCAAATCCTTCCGGAATACTTCACGGCTAAAGTCGCCACTCAAGTCATGACTTAGAAGAACTTTCACGACCGTGACACACATATTCACGACCGTAAATGAGGAAAGAGAAACATGTCAAGCACGAAATTAAGAGTTGGTGCAACGGCTATTTTCGTATTAAATGCAACCAAACGGCTATAATTCGCCATAGAAGTATAAATGCAACTCATTTATGAATCCAGAACAAGAGAATAGCAAATACTTCTAATCAAAATCTTGTTATAGCCATTTGTGCATTTATTACTTTCAAACAAACATTAATTTTCTGTAAAAAATCTTTTTGCTCATTATTTTCTAAGCATTATAGATTTGTAAGTGTCTCTCTTTGTAATCTACTACTCAAGTGAGTTTGGGTATATTGGGTTAAGAGTAGAACACTTGTGAGGGTTATTTGTGTGAGCCATTAAAACACAAGGAATTGATTTATTGTGTGAGGCATTAAAACATGAGGGATTTGTGGGTTATGTGTGATTCATTGATAGAAACACCATAGTTGGGAGTGAGCTTGTAAAACTTCATTGTAACACTTAGTGTGTTAGCGAAACTTCTAATTGAGATTGGGAAGAGGAGTAGGGTTTGTTAACACCTGAACCTCTATAAAATTTCCTGTGTGATATCTCCCTATCCCTACTCTACTTAACTTTTCATTCTACACTTAAAAGTTAAGAATTTTTAATATCCAATTCAACCCCCCTTCTTGGTTCAATTTCTAGGCAACAAAGGCAATGTTGACAGAGGCACCAGTTCTGACACAACCCACTCTAGGAAAAGAATTTGTGCTATACAGTGATGCTTCTTTAAATGGTTTAGGTTGTGTACTAATGCACGAGGGGAAGGTAGTTGCTTATGCCTCCAAACAATTGAAGCCACATGAACGGAATTATCCGACTCATGATTTGGAGTTAGCAGCAATTGTATTCGCTTAGAAGTTATGGCGACATTATTTGTATGGAGAGATGTGTTATATTTATAAAGATCATAATAGTCTGAAGTGCCTACCCTCACTGAATGAGCAAAATCTCAGACAAAGGTTGTGGTCAGAGTTAATTAAAGATTATAATTGTATCATTGATTACCACCCCGGCAAAGCGAACACTGTGGTCGATGCTTTGAGTCGAAAGACTCTAGCAGGTGAATACAAATACTAAATAAGATTATATTTGAATTTATGTGATAATGTATTATAAGTAGATTTATCATTTGATTGCAGAGCTCCGGATCCAACCTACATTATTACAAATAATTAAAGAAGCTCAAAAATAAGATCCAAGGCTTGTAAAATTTGGTGAAGCTATATCCAAGGGGGAGAGACCAGAGCATGCAGTTGAGGCAGATGGTAGTATTCACTGCAAGGGTATATTATGTGTGCCTAATATGCTAGAGTTGAAGAAATAAATTCTTAAGGAAGCACATTAGACAATTTATACTATGCATCCTGACAGCAACAAGATGTATCAAGATTTGAAGTTATATTATTGGTGGCCAAGGATGAAGAAAAACATTATAGAGTTCACTACCAAATGTCTGATATGTCAACAAGTGAAAGCAGAACACCAGCTATCATCAGAATTGTTACAACCTATCTTCATACTAGAGTGGAAATGGGAAATAGTACTACAGATTTTGTGTCAGGGTTACCATTGACTCAGAAAAGACATGACAATTACAATAAAATTTATTTCATACCAAAACTCCTTTTTACCAAAATATTTTATTTTATTTTTATCATAAAATATATTTTCAATAGCTTTCCAACATTTCATATTTTCATAAATGTTATATATAATTATTTTCTAAAATGTAATTCTATTTCAAGCCAAAAAACATATAAAAATATATTTAAATCACAATTGATATATATTACAAGTTAAGACACTGATCTTTACAGTAATTTGCTAGAGACTGTTGGCACTTTTCCTTTACTTACTCTGGGTGTTTGCTCTAACAGTGCACCTGAATAATCATTAAATTCCTAATTGATTACCAAGTTAATAAAAATTATCAAATTAAAATAGAAATTAAACTACTAATTTAATTTTTTTGGCTTTCACGTTTACGGATATTTTTCTATCATTCTTATATCATGTTATACACTACTAACGCGAAAATTTTAAATTAATAGTTTAATATTTCTCTTCTTTTCTAATTTCTCTTTAATTTATTTAATTTTTCCTTCATATATTTATTTTCCATTTTTTTCTCCAAAAATTTACTTTCAACTCAAAATTCCTATTAATTTAATAAATGGTCTAAAAATTCTAACTAAATTTTTATAATTACTTTGACCCATTATCTTCCATTTTCCATCACTAATTTCACCAAAATTATATTCAACAATTCCCAATAATTTTTTCAATAATTATGCCAAAAATCCAAAAATTCACCAAAATTCCTTTTAAAATTTTCTCCATTCCAAAAATTAATTTATATTTCCAAACACTCCATATAACTCAATTATCATCATTTTCAGGCATAAATCCTTTAAAATAATTTTTTCAAAAGTTTGACCATAATTAAGGAAAATTCCCAATAATTCCATAAAAATTCCTAAAAAATTCTCATTAATTTTCCATCATCTCCATCATCCTCAAACCTTATTCTACTCATTTTCTAATTTTTCTAATTTTTTCGTAATTTTCCTACAAAATCTTAATTTTTCCTTAATATTAATTCAACTCCAAATCATCAACAAACTTAAAATCAACTTACAAAAATTATTCAAATCAACTTAGATTCATGGAAATTTCAAAGAAAAATGAAGAAAATCTTATCTCAAATTTTCTTGGAATTTTTAGCCAATAGTTGATTTTTCTCCAAAAATATGTTTCTTCACTCCCACATAATTCCTCATACTTATTTATACCTTGATGATGGTAATTTCTGAGAAAAAAATTAAAAAAAAAAAGGTAAATGGCTATGGTGGTCATGCAAGGGAAGAAGAGGAAGAGATTTTTTTGTTTTATATTATGAAATTATTGATTTTTTGTCCATTTTTGACTTTATATACTTGATTAATGTTTAATTAATATTAATTAAGCTTAATCTATACTCTAATTGGTCAATTAAAATTAATTAAGAAGATATTTTGCCTTTTATCCAATTTAATTCAAAAAAAACTTTGACTTTGGACTTTTTCTACCAAACTTTCCAATTTTTCAATTTAATCCTTGAATAAATATATTTTCTTAAATTTCATATCTCATATGATCTTATCTCCTCAAATTGAATATTTCAATATCCTCAGAATAATATTTTTTCAAAATGGTCTTCTCGATTTTTCAAAACGATCACCGATACAAAAATTACATTTTTGCGATTAAGTCTTTTTTCTAAATCATGTCTGTAAAAATTCGTCTGTAGTTCGATTTATAAATTATTAGTTTTAAAAATCTTAGAATTCAATTACGATTATATCGGTATCCTCGTGATCGTGAACACATCTCCCTAACTCCCAATCAAAAAATCGGACTATAAACTTGCACTATATACCATATTTATACCTTTCGGGCCATAAACCTTAAAATCTCATCTTATAACTCCACCTATTACCTTAAAATAATATTTTCTACATTTTGATATGCTTAAATCATATTTTCATTGTCGGACAAAAATCACGTATTTCAAATATGTATGTTGCCTCGATTTGCATGTTAGGCACGAAATCACAAAAATTGATCAATTGAATTAAACTTTCATATTATATTTTTTTTTATCATCATTTGAAAATATTTTTTCTCACACTTATATATCCGTATTTAGACTCTGATTGATATGCCTTTGTACTGAGATATAAATGACTGAAATATGCATTTACGGTTAGCATCTAAATCGCGGATATGACACAAGTGTTTTGGAAAGCTCAGGCAGATATCCTAAGGGATCAAGTGAGAGACTTAGATTATCCGTATCCAGTTTATTTTAGTTATGAGTAAAACGGGTAAGGAATAAGATAAGTAATAATTTCTGTGAGTGGTATAAACTTGTATGTTTAATTATTGTTTATATTGATATGTTATGCATAATTGAGTATTGTATTGTGAACATTAAGACATGACATCATAACTAGATATATGTTGTATGTATGACGGTAAGTGTATCATGCATTTTGTATATGTATATTGTATTTTGCATATTGTTATGTACTACTAAACATTAGGTTGTTTAGCGTATGAGTATTCTCATGCGTAGGTTGGGAGCCTAGGTTTTGACCAATGGAGGAGGATGCCCAAGAGTAGAGTTAAGGATGTACACTTAGGTGAGTATACAACTGTTATACTTTTGCTATTTTTGTCGGGTTTGAATAGTTATAAATGTACATGCTTTTATTTTCAAAGACATAATTTTATAACTATCCGTTTTGTAAAACCTTTAGGCTAGTGCAATGTTCATTTGTTATTGTATTAAATCTTTATTTATATTTAAGTCTTTTAATGACGTTTTATGATTTTATTAAGTCATCATGGCCATAGAGCATTAATGTTTTAAATTATGACATTTTGAAATCATATGCATCGTAACATTCTTTAGTATAATTTAGTTTATTTTTAATTATATTGAAGAGTGTTGCAAACAATATCTTGAAGTTCAATCTAGGGTACATAATGTTGATTTTTCTCAATAAAGATAAACATCATGTCATTTTATGATTTCTTTCAAATGTAATTATATAATGTAAATACAACCATTAAACATCAATTTGGATTAGTATGCTGAATTGCAGCATTGGACTAAGTATCTTCCATCTTTTCTTCAACACTCTCAATGATCTTTCAATATAACTTTAAAGATATGAACAAGCACGGTTAGGAGTTTCTTAAGCATTGGTTGGTTGTTCATGTTCAAATTGAGATTGAAATATCTTATCTTTGGATATGGAACCAAATATTCTCATCAATCTGGATATCATTTATCCACCAAATAATACCTACCTATTAAAAGGAGAAAAAATATTTATAATTGATTCTAATAAAACTGATTATAACAAAGAAAGATATTGAATAATACATTGTAGCATATTTTGAAAGTTCAATGATGGCGTATTAATTGTATGAAGGAAAACACATTTATCATGTGTTGATCCTTCCCACCCAACTGATATAAATGTGAAGCACATGTCACAGTCACATACCACCATGAAATTGAAAGTTGAGATTCTTTTCCTTCCTCTATAATGCATTTGATCTGCCCAGGAATACATGCATCTATATGGGTGCCATCAATCCATTCAATGTGTTCCTATTATATGAAATATAATTGTTTATATATATTACAAGTACACAAATCATAAGGCAATAAGTAAATAATATTTTATGTTGCTACTTACCTTGAAATATAACATATACTATTCATCATTAGCAATATGAAACGATATGAATTGAAAGGTTGGATCTTTTAGTCTTATCATATCACATGCAGGACCCATATATTCATTGCTTCTGCCACAATTTGCTTCCAAAACTTCATAGAATAATCTACTTATGGTCTCACTAGAACATTGGAAATGCTTTCCAACCAATCTATTAAAGACATCCATTGCTAATGTATATAAAAATATAATCATTTTTTCTACAACTGACATTTTCTACTTGGTTTTCAATCCATACTTGAATTGCAAATCTTCATATAGCTTTTTAAATGTACTTAGATCCATTATAAATGCTTCGCACATTGAATAGGATTTCCATTCAATAGTTCTCTCATTCAGTCCTCTCTTGTTTGAAGTGAAGTCATGCATAGTTCTTTGTACATATATTTATAATAATATGTAGTAAGAGTACTTGATGCACATGCTGATATTATAATGTAAAAAAAAAATCGCCTCCTCTTTCTTTTCCTCTCAATATCGATAGTGTTCCTAATAATCAAAAAGTAGGAACATATAATTAAATGATATTTAAGTAATGTCAAAACTGTACTGAATAATACAAAGAAGTCAATACACAATACAAACACATGTCTAAAATCTATAAATTCAAAAGCAATAATTAATATAAATACATGTCTAAGATTTTTCAAATCCAAAAGCAGTAAATAATACAAATACATGTCCAAATCTAATAATATAACAAAGTCATATTGAATTAAGTTATAACCAACATTAAATCTAGAACCAAATAATAGAAAAATGACATAAACATTCACTTATTGACATGCAAATGCAACAACCGAGTTTTCCTAGAATTATCTTGCACAAAGATTTCTCTTTTCACTTCATCTGAAATCAAGTCAAATACAAATCACCACAATTCACTACCCTTTTACAAAGTACCTTCATTAACCATACAGTTGATAATACTCATTGCTCCACAAATATGAGAACTAGCACTAGATTGAGAACTCACACTACCTTCTGACTTTATAATTTGCAATGTCTTATAAGAATTTGATACTAAGGTATTAATTGAACTAGAAAGCATTATCGAGTCCATTGATTGTCTCCATTTGTGCTTCTTTTGAACGGGTTTGGTAGATTGGATCTGTGTAGATCTCTTATTATCACTAGGACCTTAGCTGGGTACTTGGGTACTAGTAAGATCTTGGCTAGGTACTTAGGTACCAGTAGGATCTTGACTAGGTTTTTGAGTACCATAAGAACCATTCATCTTATTCATAAAATGATTAAAAAAATATTCTTCATTCCTTAATAAAGTGTCCATACAAGAATCATGTTGATACCATTGCTCTTCATTATCTTATTCACCATTTTTTTATTATTTTCATAACATTAACACTAATATTTACTTATAGAGGTTGTACCACATTAGGATCCATTAAGGGTGCAACACTATCAAAATCTATTGGTGCAGGTGTCATCATACAATTGAGACCATAATTCCTGAAGTTCAGGTTTAAGTGATTTATTGTGAAACTTTTTAGCATCGGGGTTCTCCTGCAAAAGAAAAGGTTAATAAATTAAATCATATTACTAGTAAACTTATACTAAATATTTTTTATGATATATTAATTTTAAGAGTAAAATGACAAATTAACCTTTATTTTTCTCTCCCGCCACTCATTGGAAAAACTCAGTTTTCCTGTAACAGGATCCCACCCTAGGCCAGTTTTCCCAAACCTTAAAAACTTCCAAGTTTTCCAAAGTTTATTCATTGAATCATATTTGTTTTTGCAAGTCGCGAGAGAGATATTTACTTTTGCAACAACTTCAAACTTTTTGCAACATTATTCCATTTAAATGTTTCATGCCTATTTTTCATAGCTATAAAACACAAATCTCGCAAAATAATCTTTTTATACGGTGTCCATTTAAAACTCACTCCTTTTACATTATCATTAATCAAGGCCATCTTGCAAAATCTATATTATAATGATGAAAAAAATAAATAACTCAATTTTCTTTATATCTAAACATAGAAAAATAAATACAATCGTAATAACAAAAATTAATTTCATCAATTAATATTCCTAAACTTATTGAAATTAAGTAATATTCATGTATTTTGCTTTGTAATGAAACTCTCTAATTCTTACTTTTTTACCAATAAATTTTATTTTCAGTATTAAATTTTCATCCGAAATATTGTGCGATAAAAAAATTTAGTAGAAGGAATCGTGTTTAGTAAAAAAAGAAAAGTAAATCAGCAATAAACCAATTTATTATTATAAATATTAAAGTTTAATAATCTTTTCATTACAAGATTAACTTCCTATAAAAAAGTTTCAAACCTTCTTCTACATACAAGATTTTCCATTAAGAAGAAGATTCAAAAAATCCAACTCTGATATTCTTGCTTTAAAAGAATTTAATTGATTCTTTACACCAAATATAAACTATGTGCATTAATGAACAACTTCCATGAAAAAAAATAAAACCAAGTGCTATAAAAGCACATATTTAAGTTCTAAATTCAACCCAAAAATCTTCAACCTCTCTCCTAAGAAAATATAATAAAATTAATAGCCATAAATAATCTCCTCATTATAAATGGGCTAATATTTATATACCGAATAAAAATTATAAAGTTTGCTCTGCCTATAGATGGTCTATCATAGAGAATAAGCCATACATGGTTGATGATAAAAATTAAGACATATAGCAAATGTTATGACTAGAATAAATAATAATGTATAAGAATGCTCTCTTGTATGTCAGGAATAGAATGCTCTCTTGTATGTCAAGAAATAAAGATTAAATTAATTTTTGTTTGCGTAATTTAATTAGTACTGTTTCATTGAAAGTTTATTTTGAGGCAAAACGATAGTTGTAAAAGAGTTCTTAGCAAATTAATAGTTGATCCAATTGAATATCATTGCTACAAGGAAGTTAGATTCTGATTGTACATGCATGATTAATTGATATTGTGTTTGGTACAAATACTTAGTGTAAAAAAGTTCTTTAGGAAATGACTACTTGACAATTTTTGCTAAAAGGTTCAATTCAAAATGGAAAGACAATGTTTTAAGAAATTAGTTTTTTCATATTCATTAAACTAGAAGCGAACTACAATATAACAAATATTATTTGAATATAAATGGCACAATATTTAACTTCATATATGTAGAATGCACAAGCATAAAGACTTTGCAAGGTTCTTAAGATAAAAAAGAAAATATGCAGCAAGTAAAAGTACAAAATTGATAATTATGTAATGATTATATAGGATAATGATCCTATATCACTTATGTGCTTCAAATGACCAACTAAATTTAGATCATGATTTTAGTATGGTGCAATTTTGACATGTGGAATTGAATTGTATACAGATGACATTTTAACTACAATTTTGTCCTTACTCATCACATTATATCAAATCTTCTTTTGTTGATAATTTAATTTGTAACAATAGAAAGGAAAAAGAAAAAATATGTTCAAGTAGTGATAACATTGGCAAACCATTTGTTATGGTACCTGAGTAAGGTTTTCAAAGACACTAAATTTAGAATTTCATAAAACATTAATGGAAAACAATGTTCAAATTTTCAACATAATGTCATGACATGTAAGAATTGGTCTAGTAATTATAGCTCCCAAAACTAATAATAAAAGCCATAAGAATGTAATTGTTGACAAATATGTCAAACAATCATTTAGAATAAAACAAGATAAAAAAACCAAAATTAAAAAAATTTCTTAATGAATGAAGCAAATGAAGGGGCCACAATAAATAAATTTTTTCCTATCTGACTTTCTAAAAAATGTGTATTCCACAATCACTACTGCAATCAGCTCAATAATCAAATAGACTTATTCCAAATACCATAAAATGTAACACCCCTTCGCCTTACTAATAGTAGCAAAGCAAAGGAGTGCTACCTTACTCTTGACTCTCTGTCAACTTGCTTATATAATCATTTTGTATATTCTTATTTAAAATATATGAATATAAATTCAAAATACAGTCTCCCAATTTTTTTTTTAATATACATATACTTTATACCAATTTATATAATTCATCCATAAAAAATCATTTCATTTTCTAAAGGATTACATACAAAGTTCTATTAATTAATATTTTATTTACAAACCCAAAATATGTGTATCACACAATATGAAAATAAAACATGCTATTATATTTTACAAAAAGTAATACATTGAAACAAAAAGATCTTCAAATGCTGCTATCCACTATCTGGCGTTCTTCTCTTTCTGGCAGCTTCATCCTTTACTTACTAACTACTTTAGTACCTACGCGTGGGAAAAACCACACGCGCTAAGCTACTAGCTTAGTGGTGCTTTATATGACAAAAGCTTAATATGAAATTTATAAAATCTCACACATTCATACATTTAAAATCAAATAAAATAAATATCACAAATTTATCAGCAATAAATTAATTTGCGAGTTAATTGCTAGTACACAATTTCTTTTACATATGATAATTATGTTAATTACATAATATCATTGCATAATATTATTTTTAATATCACTATAATTTTACTCATTTTATTATTCAATAATTATTCACAATAAGTAAATTTTATCATATCTTATTTTGTCTTGTTTATTCAAATTTATGCCCAACACCAATAACTAGAACTATCAGCTAGGATACGAGGCATTTTCGGCCGGCAAATTTTAACTCGGTTCATGACGTCTACATAATTTAACTCGGCATAATATGGTGCCTACATAAATTAACTCAGCAAATTTAGTGCCTACATCAATCAACTCGGCACATGTAGTGCCTACATAAATCAACTCGACACATTTAGTGCCTACATCAATCAACTCGACATTTTATGCCTACATATCCTATCCCTTATTGGCATGTCAATTTATCCTTTACCCTAGTTCCCAGCTAGGTGTTTTATGGCTTAATTATTTCATCTCAATTTATTCAAGTAATAATTTCATTATGGTCAAAATATACATTAAACAATTATTTCATAGTTTTTATTTTCTCAATAAATTTTTATGGACTCAATGGCTTATCACATAATAATCACTCATATCAACATCATTCATCTCATATCATAAGGCCCAAATCAATTTACATGTAAAACTCTCATTTTATTTCAACAGCCCTGTTCTGGACAGATTTCGGGCTCTATCTTAGATATCAATTTTGATGTTATTACTGGCCGAATTTAATTAAGTGTTATTATAATAAATTTTATCCACAGATCTTATCTTTAATTTAAATTTTGAATCAACTAATTTTGATATATGTAGACAAAGTTATGACTGATTGAGTACTGACTGTTCAGTTAAAATCTGCCCAGGAAATTCCGAGACAGATTTCAAGTATCAACTTTATGTCAATTTTTAGCATAGTTACAGTCATAATTAGATCTCATGTTCTTCATTAAAGTTTTAGATATATTTCTTAAGCTTCCAAAAAATTAAAGAACACCAAATTTAGAGTTCCAGAACTTAAGTTATCAAATTTTTAATGCATGCTAATCATGCAATTAACACAAGATTTAACAATAAAATCAACATATTAAATTTTTGTCATACAAGAACATACCTTATTAATCTTTTCTCCCTTTCCTAGGCTTTTTCTTTTCCTTTCCCTTCCTCAAGATTGCTTCTACCCATGTCATTGGTTTGCCCTAAAACCATCAAACATATCTCATATCATCAAACCAATTTCTTTTTGTTTCAACCCACCATCACCTAGGCACCCCTTCTTCCTCATTTCTAACCTTAATTATCATCACTTTAATCTCAATTAATAAAGAAAAGCAAGAGGACTGAAGAAGAACTCACCTTGACAAAATTTCTCTCTTTGTTTCTTTCTTATTTCTCTTCCTTTCTTCTACCTTTCAAATTGATTTTTCCTTTACTCTCTTGAGTTTTCTATCACTTGGATTATTCTTTCCTCTCTTTTACTAGCTAAAATTGGAATAAAAATGGTGGAGAATAGCGGAAAAGGTGGACGGCAATGGAAGGTGAGGAAGAGGAGATTTTGTTTTTGTTAAGATTAATGCCTCATTAATGAAAGAATTCTAGAATGGTGACAAGGATTAGATTCATCAATGCCTCATTCATGAAAGAATTCTAGCATGGTGATTAGGCATGTGATTCATCAATGCCTCATTAATGAAAGAATTCTAGAATGGTGATTAGGCATGTGATTCATCAATTCTAATTAATGGACATTAATGGAAAGATAAAGATTAGGTTATAAATAAATAAAAAATTCTAGATTTATTTCCTATTGGTCAATTTGATTAATTAATCATAATAAATTTTTAATCTTTAAATAATACATCATTTAACTCATAATCTCCTCTTTGTACAAAATAATCTCAAACCATTCCATAAATCATCATTTAATCCAAAGAGAAATTTTATTTCAACTAATTCTAGCACTAAACCTTTAAATTCCCAATCCCTTAAATATTATTATTTTTCTGTGCATCCGGATTTAGACTCTGATCGACCCGGTGTGCATTGACTTTGTCACATACGATCAGTGTCTAAATAATCGGACGTTACAATTATTCTCTCCCCCTTAAGAAAATTTCGTCCTAAAAATTTACCTGATTAGTTGATGCTGAATAATTGAGGATATTGGGCCTTTGCAGAATGGTTTTCCACCAATCATATGCACTTTCTTGCAAAAAAGATAATGTGTAGTGATATTTCTGATTAGGAGTACACTTCAGCTGCTCAAACACCCTCTCATTTCTCTCCAACTAGTACTCTGCTACTGCTGCATCTTCTTTACGACCATAAAAGTCGGTAGCACCATACTTTCCGAGCTTGTCAAACCTTAGACTCGAAGTGGTAGGTCTAGCAGTTTGTCAGATCAGTTTCACCACATTCTCTAATAAATCCCCCTGATCTACACCTCTAGCTTTAGAATGGCCATGAGATGACATGGATTCACTACCTCTAACGGCTCTCTGACGCTGCCTTGAACGAGATGATACTTTAGTGTCGGATGGATCATTACTTTCAACGCTTACTCTCATAGTTCGTTGTGAACTTGATTCCATAACTACCTAATGCCAGAAAGAATAACCCTTTGCCTAGGAAATTCCGAGGCAGATTTCAAGTCTCATATTTATTTCAATTTTTAGCATAGTTACAGTCATAATTAGATCTCATGTTCTTCATGAAAGTTTTAGATATATTTCTTAAGTTTCCAAAACATCAAAGAAAACCAAATTTAGAGTTCCAGAACTTAAGTTATCGAATTTTTAATGCATGCTGCTCCATGATAAAATTTTCAGCAACACATATAACAACACAACTACTCATTTAATCATGCAATTAACACAAGATTTAACAATAAAATCAACATATTAAATTTTTTTCATACAAGCACATACCTTACTAATCTCTTCTCCCTTTCCTAGGCTTTTTCCTTTCCTTTCCCTTCCTCAAGATTGCTTCTACCTTTGTCTTTGGTTTGCCCTAAAACCATCAAACATATCTCATATCATCAACCCAATTTCTTTTTGTTTCAACCCACCATCACCTAGACAACCCCTTCTTCCTCATTTCTAACCTTAATTATCATCACTTTAATCTCAATTAATAAAGAAAAGTAAGAGAATTGAAGAAGAAAACTTACCCAAATAATTTTTTTTTCTCTTTTCTTTCTTCCTTTCTCTTTATTTCTTCTACCCTTTGTAGGGGGCTTCCTTTTTATTTTCTTGAGTTTTCGCTCTTAGATCCTCTCTTCCTCTCTTTTACTAGCTAAGTTGGGAACAAAATGGTAGAGAATTGATGGAGAAGGTGGCCGACTATGGAATGTGAGAAAGAGGAGATATTTTTGTTAAGTTAAATGCTTCATTAATGAAGAAACTTCTATGCTAATGACAAAGATTAGAAGATAAGGTTTAGGATAAGGCTCATTCATGAAGAGAATTCTAGAATGGGTGATTAGGAATTTGATTTATCAATTATAATTAATGCTCATTAATGTATAAGATCATTGGCTAAAATTTATTAGAAGACTAGTTAATTAGATTCGACCAATAACAGGGTCGAAATTGAGACCCAAAACAGAGCCCGAAATCTGTCCAGAACAAGGCTGTTGAAAAAAGTGAAAGTTTTACATGTAAATTGATTTGGGTCTTATGATATGAGATGAATGATGTTGATATGAGTGATTTTTATGTGATAAGCCATTAAGTCCATAAAAATTTATTGAGAAAATAAAACTATGAAATAATTATTTGGTATATATTTCGACCATAATGAAATTAATACTTGAATAAATTGAGATGAAATAATTAAGCCCTAAAACACATAGCTGTGAACTAAGGTAAAGGATAGATTGGCATGCCAATAAGGGGTAGGATATGTAGGCGTAAAACGCCGAGTTGATTGATGTAGGCACTAAATGTGCCGAGTTGATTGATGTAGGCACTAAATGTGCCGAGTTGATTGATGTAAGCACTAAATGTGCCGAGTTAACTTATGTAGGCACTACATTGTGCCGACTTGATTGATGTAGGCATTAAATGTGTTGAGTTAATTTATGTAGGCACCATATTGTGCCGAGTTAAATTATGTAGGCATCATGCGCCGAGTTAAAATTTTTCGGCGGAAAATGCCCCGTATCCTATCTGATAGTTCTAGTTATTGGTGTTGGGAATAAATTTGAATAAACAAGACAAAATAAGATATGATAAAATTTACTTGTTGTGAATAATTATTGAATAATAAAATGAGTAAATTATGGTGATATTAAAAATAATATTATGCAATGATATTATGCAATTAACATAATTATCATATGTAAAAGAAATTGTGTACTAGCAATTAACTCGCAAATTAATTTATTGCTGATAAATTTGTGATATTTCTTTTATTTCACTTTAATTGTATGAATGTGTGAGATTTTATAAATTTCATATTAAGCTTTTGTCATATAAAGCACCACTAAGCTAGTAGCTTAGCGCATGTGGTTTTTTCCACACGTAGGTACTAAAGTAGTTAGTAAGTAAAGGATGAAGCTGCCAGAAAGAGAAGAACGCCAGATAGTGGATAGCAGTATTTGAAGATCTTTTTGTTCTCATGTATTAACTTTTGTAAAATATAATAGCATGTTTTATTTTCATATTGTTTGATACTCATATTTTGGGTCTGTAAATAAAATATTAATTAATAGATCTTTGTATGTAATCCTTTAGAAAATGAAATGGTTTATTATGGATGAATTATATAAATTGGTATAAAGTATATGCATTAAAAAAATTTTGGAGACTATATTTTGAATTTATATTCATATATTTTAAAATAAGAATATACAAAATGACTGTATAAGCAAGTTAGACTCAAAGTCAAGAGTAAGGTAGTACTCATTTGCTTTGCTACTATTAGTAGGGTAAAGGGGTGTTACAATTAATATAACACATTTTAATCTAACAGAATATCTGTCAGATCAAGAGATGTCTCTGGCTGACTTACTGAAATGTCTGCGCAGGACTTACAACCATGTACTAATATATGCATTTATACGAATTAGATATGCATACATAAAACTTTCATAAAAGTTATACAAAATACAAACATAAACCGTTTAGAAAAAAAATGCAAATACCCAGGTTACTGTTGCTCTGCTCTGATGTGGGACCCACTATTTCTGCGGTGCTAGATATACCTTTTATCGCTCTGCACCCTTCTATCTACAATCTGCGCGAGAAAAAAACACTCATGCGCTGAGTAAAATCCTCAGTGGTACAACCTTTATAATGATAGCCTCATAACATTCATATCAACTTAATCAATTAACACACAAACATGCAACAAGGTAAACTCAAATGCATATATGTACAAACCTAAGTTTGTCCTAGAACCGCCTAAATCTTGCTCTGATACCACTAAATGTAACACCCCTCAATCTAACAGAATATATATACCCACAGGTCCCAGGATCGAAACTTGGCTCTGATACCACTAAATGTCGTGCTCGGGTAGTCCTTCAGGATTACTCTTCAGTGTAGCGGACTTTTGGGTCCACGTCCCATGTATCCGGTCTGAAGATTTTCTATCGGATTGAAAACTAGGGGCAAATATGAATAAAAATAGTACAGATGATTTAAGTGAAAAATATAATAAGAAAAGATGCAAGTGAAAAGTATTTTAAAAATGAAGTATGTGACAAAAATGATAAATATAATAAATATGATAAATGGAAAAAAAAATGGGAGAAAAACGAGATAAGTGATAATTATAATAAATATGATAAAAGTGACAAATGTGAATAAATATGATAAAAGTGACAAATATGAATTAAATGATAATATATATATATATATATATATATATATATATATATATATATATATATATATAAGATCAAAATGACAAGAGTGAATAAAAGTAGAAAAATATGATAAAAAGGATAAATGTGG
Organism: Triadica sebifera; assembly: GCA_023653625.1. Lineage (NCBI taxonomy): Eukaryota > Viridiplantae > Streptophyta > Magnoliopsida > Malpighiales > Euphorbiaceae > Triadica > Triadica sebifera. The sequence goes on from CM042901.1 coordinate 23,995,753, forward strand.
AAAAAAATAATAAATATGATAAATGTAAAAAATATGATAAAAATGATAAATGTGAATAAAAGTAGTAGATATGAATAAAATGAAAATTATAATAAAAATCGATAAAGTGAAAATTATGATGAAAATGAAATAAGTAAAGAAAAAAATAATTATTATAATAAAAGTGATAAAGATGAATAAGGTATAAAAATAATAATTTAATTTGGAAGTGTTATAAACGGCATGAAGACTAGAGAATAAGGGCAAATTATTGTGATTACGTGCTTGGCACGTAAATCAATGTGATATACCGAGTGAAAAATACATGATTTTTTTCGATGAGAAAAATATGATTTAATCACACTAAAATATAGAGAATAATATTTTAAGGTCATTGGTAAAGTTATGTGGAGAAATTTTATAGTTAAGGGTTCCAATTTGCAGATATACAGTACCCGGTGTAGATTTACGGTCTGATTTCTTGACTGGAGGTTAGAGATATATGTTCAATATTGTAAAATTATCGATGCGATATTAATTGAATTCTAAGATTTTAACACTGATAATTTAGAAATCGGACAGTAAATAAATTTTTTTACGGGTTGAATTAAGAAAAATGACTACACCGTAAAAATGCGATTTTTGCACCAGAGGTTGTTTCATAAAATTGAAAATACCATTTCAAAGAGAAAATTATTTTAAAATTTTTGGTATATTCAATTTGATGGAATTAAATTGTTTAGAGGTTGAATTTTGGAGAAATAAATTATATCTTGAATTAATTTGAAGAAATTATATGATTGGTACAAATTATGTCTAAGTCAAATTAAATTTAAATGCAATTGGACCATTTGTCAAGCTTATCTCTTAATTAACATTTTAATTAGCATATAGGAAGTGAAATTAAGCTTAATAAAGTTTATTAGTCACTAATTATGGGTATATAAAGTCAATTGAGCTTATCCCCATTTCTAATCTAGAATTCTCTACCAAAATATCAACCAAAAATTTCTCATCTTCCTCCCCACTTTTTCGAACCACCATGGAAGAATTTTTCAAGCTTTCATTCAATTTTCTTACAAATAATTAATGATCCAAGCATAAAGGAGCATCAAAGAGGAGAAGAAATTTTGGTGGAAAAATTTCCATTGGCCAAAATTCCATAAATTTTTATTGGTGAGATTCTCTAACTTTTTCTTTAGATTTCTTTTTATTGGATTTGAGTTAATTGGATTGATTTTAAGATGTTTGTAAAATTGGTATTAGATTTGAAATATGGAGAATTAGGGTTTGATGGAGGAATAATATGAAAATTGTATAAAACTAAAAAATGAGGAATTTAGAGATGGAATTGATGAGAAGTGATGAGAAATGAGTAAAAATAATTTTAGGAATTTTTGTGAAATTTTTAGAAATTTCCCATAATTATTTCCAAAAATTTGGATGAAGGAATTGGGTGAACCATGGCTTGATTTGATGAAATTGGAGTTATTTAGGATGTTTAGAGGTGTGAAATAATTTTTGGAGTGAAGAAATAAATTTTGGGAATTTTTCAAAGTATGGCCGAATTCTTGAAAAATTAATTCTTGAATATTTGGACTTAATTAAGTGAAATTAGTAGTTGGAAATTAAAGATTATGGATTGAAATAATTATAGGAATTTATTTGGGGTATTTTAGAGAAATTGATAATTAATGAACATTTTTGAGTGGAAAATTGGAAAATAAATATATAAATAATAATTATTAAGAAGGAAAAAAATTAATTAAGTGAAATTATGGAGAAGGAAAATAAGGAAATTTAATTAAATATAATTTTGAAGATGGAAGTTTGGATAATGAGTTAGGTATAGGATAATATGGCAAAAAGGATGAGAAAAAGGGAGATATTATTAAGAAATAAGTGGTCGCATTGTAATAAGAATTGGACAACCGGAAATGGTGAATTACGCATTAAATGCATATGTGAGAACTGAAAAATTTTATTAGGAGATTTAATTTTTTAAAATAAATATAAATATTTAATTATAAGAATAAGTAATTAACAATTTAATTATTATCAGACACTGCGACAAAGTCGGCGCCAATAGTAGATAAAGGCAAGGACCTGATAGATCAAAAAAGGGCATAAACAGGTTTGTACAAGCTTTATAATAATAGTCATGATAAAATATGAAATATAATATGACTTCTATTAAATAATAATTAATATAGTATTATGAATGCTAATATGGTGGTGAATTAAGATAAAATATGAAATTGTTTGTTTGTGATGAATATATTTTATATAAATGCTACATAGTACATGGGTTCATATAAGATATATGGTGGGTTTATATGAGGTATAAGGTAGGTATATATATAAGGTATATGGTGGGTTTATATGAGGTATATGGTCGGTATATATAAGGTACATGGTGGGTTTATATGAGGTATATGGTGGGTATGCATAAGGTGTATGATTAGTATATATGTTGTATTTGTTGCATGTTTATTTTGATATTATGTGTGAGATAACATGTACAACTGGATACTATGTTGGCCCATAAATGAACCTGGACTAGAATAGGGTAGACTTGTTGGCATGCCAATAAGGTCCTACGGATTATCATGTTGTTCTGGAATATACAGTTACATGCGACTCAGTCAGAACAAACGGTTATACAGATTTTTGACATCTACATACAGATAGACGTCTTATTCATACGGATACCCTTTGTGTCTCCCTAGTACTAAGTCTAGGTAGTCAATTTATAGGCACAATAGGTAAGAAACTTGAAAAATCTGATAAAATAATGTGATATTAACATGTTATTATGATAAATATAAATATGACATCTAGAAATATAGGTTGAACTATTTTAGTTATTTAAATTTGTAGTATATGAATATAATGTTAAATATGTTTATTTTATTGATTTAAAAAGGCATGTTCTGGTAGCTAAATTAAGTATATATATATATATATATATATATATATAAAGTTATATTGTAATATTAGATAAGTTGATATGAATGTTATGAGACTATCATTATAAAGCTTGTACCACTGAGGATTTTACTCAGCGCATGAATGTTTTTCTCTCGCGCAGATTGTAGATAGAATGGTGCAGAGCGATAAAAGTTATATCTAGCACCGCAGAAATAGTGGGTCCCACATCAGAGCAGAGCAACAGTAACCTGAGTATTTGCATTTTGTTTCTAAACGGTTTATATTTGTATTTTGTATAACTTTTATGAAAGTTTTATGTATGCATATCTAATTAGTATAAATGCATATATTAGTAAATGGTTGTAAGTCATGCGCAGGCATTTCAGTAAGTCAGCCAGAGGCATCTCTTAATCTGACAGATATTCTGTTAGATTAAAATGTGTTACATTTAGTGCTCACCCTAACAGCTTATGCCCGAATGAGGGTGTGCTACGCTGACTTTATCGGTTAAAATTTCATTCTATTAAATTCTGTTTAACTGAAAATTTCTCATATATATATATATATATATATATATATATATTATTTACTATTTGTTTACTTTGTAATATAAAAGAAATTATAACATAAAAGATAAACTACATTTTATATAATAACATATTCTTTACAAAACGTGTTGTTTATTCTACAAATACTACAAAATAAAACTCAAACCATAATTACATAATTTGTGCGACCCACAATATTTGATACGAGCTGCCCTACTGGACTTGGATTACTGTGTCTTTATCCAAAGACCTCAGCTACTTCTTTAAATCTGCGCGGAAGAAAACTCTCACGCTAAGCTCAAGGCTTAGTGATGCATATAAATAAGGCGATAAACTTTTTTGTGCAATCATGCATTATCATATCCCAACTCATGCTTAATCATATTCTCATGAAAATATACATATTATGGTATTCTAACATATATAGACATCAAATTACATTATTTTATTTCATATTTATTTATTTTATTACCACCTTATTGTATAACACTAAATCTTCTTTTTATACATGCAAATTTTCTGGACATATTCTAAGTCTGAAATTTATGAATTTTTCTAGACAATTACAAACATATTTAGATATTATAGTCTAAATAAAACTTGTATCCCTATGTCTTAGCTTTCATACTGAATAAATAACACACAAATCCAAGCTTCAGAACTCAATTTATAATAGTTTAAGTACTTACTGCTCATTACTAATAATTCTGCCCAGAATTTTTGGACAGATTCTATGTCCGAATTTTATGAATTTTTCTGGATAATTACAAATATATTCAAGTTTTGTGGTCTAAATGAAAGTTATATACCTATGTCTTATCTTTCAAACCCAACAAATAACATGCAAAACTGAGTTCCAAAAATTAAGTTATAACAGTTTAAGTGAACACTGCTCATCAATTTTCAGCACATAATACATACATGAACTATCTTCAATTTTCATCAAAATAAATCCTAAGTCTAGCAAACATGCATCCCCAAGATTTTTCATCACAAATAATATTAATTTAGAATCATAAACATGCCAAATAATTAATTTATGTAATTAAAAAAATAAAATAGGCTATTGCCTTAGGTTATGCACAAACCTCTTTTTTTCTCTTTACTTTTCTTTCTCCATTCCTTTGCTCCCTTGATCTAATTATTTGTTAACTTGAGTTCCTAAAATTTAAAATCAGATTATTAAAACTTTATAAACCCTAATCTCTCTCTTTCTTCTTACTCTTTTAAGCTTTCTTAAGCATGAAAATGAAATTTCTCATGCCTTTCTCTCTCTTTTTCTCACTTTCTCTTCTTAGAACAAGGTTTGGTTATGGTTATCCAAGGGAAAAACGTGGGTTGGTTTGGAGAATATAATTTTCCTCAATGAAAAATGGATAAGGAAGAGGAAGAAACAATCAATAACAAAATGACAAAAGTCATTAAAATGAGGGACACCTAAGCTTCATCTAGAAGCTTTCATTATTGTTCAATTAATGTGTTCATCTTACTTTGATGTATGGTAATTCAAGAAGCAACGTGGAAGACAAATAATTGATAGGAATTTCTAGATTCAAAGGGATAAGAGAGGATGAATGAGCAATTGATGAGAAAATGAAAAAAACCAATTAAGGATGGGGACACCTAAGCTCACATTCTAGAAACTTTAATTAATGCTAAATGCATGTTTGTTAATTAGCTTCTTAAACTTTGCCACTTGGTGTATTGGGCTTCAAGAAACATGGGAGGAAATTGAAAGATAGAAAATTCTAGATACGAAGAGATGAAGGAACAATTAAGAGAATAAAGACAAGCTACATAATTATGGGACACCTAAGCCAAATTCTAGAAATCTTCATTAATGCATTCATCTCCCTTGGTGTATGTTAATTGTCCACTTAATGTATGCCACTTGGTGTGGCCAGCCCCTTCCCATGTGTTTAATGTCCCAATCATGTATTTAATTTATGATTATCCCATTTAAATCCTCCAATTTTCGGTAAATTGCCAATTGACCCTTAAACTTTTCAAAAATTGTTATTTAGTTATTTACCGAAATTTAACATCTTTAAATATTTTGAACACTTTATTAGATATTTTCCATACTTAATTACCCTTATTTTCATTATTTTTTTTGATAAAAGTCCAAATTTAGACTTTGGTCAAACCGACGAGTCGATTTAATAACTCCCGTGACTTAGATCTAAATTAGCGGATATGACATTCTCTCCCTCTTAAAATAAATTTCGTCCTCGAAATTTACCTGTTAATTATGTGAACAATTGAGGATATTGCCTCTTCATGACTTCTTCATTCTCCCACAGCATACTCTATATCTCGCCTCTTAAGGTCAGCATATGATTTCTGTCGATTTTGAGCTACTTTCAATCTTTCTTGGATAATTCTAACATTTTCTTCTGTTTGTTGCACTAACTCTGGTCCTATCAACTTCTTTTCACTCAATTCGGTCCAACAGATTGGTGTCCTACATTTTCGTCCATACAATGCCTCATACGGAGTCATGCCTATGCTTGTCTGATAACTATTGTTGTAGACAAATTCCATAAGAGGTAAATATCTATCCCAACTTCCCTCAAACTCAAGCAGACAACTTTTCATCATATCCTTTAGCAACTGAATAACTCTCTCCGATTGTCCATCCGCCTGCGGATGAAAGGCCGTGCTGAAATTTAGTCGAGTTCCCAAAGCTTGCTGTAGACTCTTCCAAAATTGTGAGGTAAATCTGGGACTCTATCAGATATGATGGACATTGGCACTCCATGCAATCTCACTATCTCACTTACATAAATTTCAGCTAGCTTGTTCAATGAGTAGTTCATTCTGACTGGTAAGAAGTGTGTCGACTTCGTCAATCGATCCACTATCACCCACACTGCATCATGCTTTCTCTGAGTCATCGGTAAAACAGACACAAAATCCATCGTAATTCTTTCCCATTTCTATTATGGAATCAGTATTGGTTGCAGCAATCCTGTGGGCAACTGGTATTCCGCTTTCACTTGTTGACAAGTTAGACATTTATCAACATATTTAGTGATATCCTTCTTCATCCCTGGCCACCAATATTGAGTTTTCAAATCTCGATACATCTTGTTCCCGCATGGATGCATGGTATATACTGTTTCATGTGCTTCTTTTAAAATATCGGACTTCAGCTCTTCTACACCAGGCACACAAATCATATTCTTGAAGTATATTGTGTCATCCTCTGTCAATGAAAAATCAGGCTTTTCTCCCTTTTTCACACACTTTATTTAGGTACCCACATAAATTAGAATCGCCCTAAACCGGGCTCTGATACCAATAAAATTGTAACACCCCTTACCCTTCCGTACACCCATCCGTATACCGGACGAATAAGAGGTGCTACAGAAAATAAAACTTTCTAAAAATACTTCTTTAATTTTAAACATATTTAATATAAGAAATTTTAAATATATACTAAAATATTATACATACACATTTTTTTAAAAATATAATAAATTTTTATGCATACACACCCTTTTTATTTTATTTATATACATGCTGAAATAAAATTTAAAAATTTACATATATACATATCAAAATATAATAAAAAGACCAACCCGCTCTGGGTGGCTTCCACTGCTACTGTTGTGCTTCATTTAGCGGGTCCCAAGTCAGCGTCTCTATCTACAAGTCTAAACGCTTTCTGCTATTCCGGTAACCTACGTGAAAGAAAATAAACTTTCTCGCTGAGTATATAACTCAGTGGTGCAAAAACTTTTATAATAAAATCATTAAAATAAAACATACATTTAATATGAAATCAATTCAAAATTTACATCCCTTTTTGTAAATACAACAATACAATATTTTTATAAGTCAAAATATCACTGAGTTATTAATAATATATTTTTCATATACCCACATATTATAACATCTTAGACTTGCTCCTGGGGAATCAAGGGGTATCATATTACATCTCAACTTAGGATCCACATAAATGCACAGGATCCAAATGTAATATGACTCAGCTCACAGAAATGCACAGGACTGACAATTGTATCAGGTGATCCACAGAAATGCACATGATCACAAAATTTCATTGGTCCACAGAAATGCACAAGACCATAATTTCTACCCTATTGGCATGTCAACAATACCCTAGTTCACGTCTAGGCTAACATGTGGGAAAAATTCTCAAAATCATAATTCACTTCATTTTTCAGATAATGAATAAATATTTTTCCAATACTAAAATAATTATCATCACAGATAATTTCTTAATATTTAAATTTTCTGAAATACAAAAATATATATAACTCAATAATTGCAAAAATTTCAATTTTCACATAAAATATATTTATATGACTAATATTATAAGGGTAGTTGCACTAACCTTTTTACGCTTTACCAGTATCGGCCGGCTCTTTCCCCTTATCTCGCGGTGTCGCTTGTCCCGACGTCGCACCTAGAGATAGAAAGTTTCAATTAGTCATTGAACTCCTTACAACATAACATCTAGTAAAAATTTAAATTTTTCGCTCTCACGGATATCAAGATCATATAATTTAAAAATTTTCTTATTATGCATGTTTAATGCATAAATTTTGGTTTTGGTTGACATCATGCTTTCAGGTACGACCAAAAATTAAATATTAATTTTTTTATAATAATTTATTTTTTTATTTTTCTGCCTTCAAAACTATTTTTTTCCATTTATTTCTTTTATTCTTCTAGTATCCATTTCCAATTCAAGAATTTTCATTAATTCAATAAATACTCTAAAAATTCCAAATAAATTCCTATCATCACTCTAACTCATTTTCTTTCATTTTCCATCATCAATTTCACCAAAATAATATTCCACAACTCCCAATAAATTTTTCCATAATTTGGCTAAAAATCTAAAAATTCCCCAAAAATCCTATTAAATTTTTCTTCCATCCCAAAATTTATTTTTCACTTCCATACACTCCAATTAACTCCATTATCTTCAATTTAAAGCAAAATTCCTCCAAAATAATTTTTCCAAAATTTCACCATAATTATGGAAATTCTCTAAAAATTCCTAAATTTTATTTTCATCAATTCTTCACTCAATCCATCATCCTTAAGCCTTACTCTCTTCATTTCCTATTTTTCTCTAATTTTTCAAGACTTTTGCCATTAACCCTAATTTTTCCATCAAACAATTTCAATCAACAACACACCACAACTTCAATCTCTAATTTAAACAACCATCAAATCCAACATAAATCCATATAAATTTGAAGGAAAAGTGAATAAAAACTTACCTCCAATTTTTCTTGAATTTTTTGCCAAAGAAATAATTTTCCTCCAAATTTCCTTTATTTTCTTCACCCACTAATTAATTTTCCTTGCTCTAATTACTTGATTATTGGTAATCTTGTGAACTTCAAATGAAAGAAGACCTTAATCCAGCTCCCATGGTGGACGGCCACACAAGAAGAAGAAGAAGAAATGGATTTTGATATTTTGGTAGATTTTTGTCCTATTTATATTCAATTAACTTAATTAATCTTAATTAATTCCTTAATCTTTCTCCTCATTGGCTAATAGCATAATTAATTATCTCCTAATATTGACATGTGGCCCAATCAAAATCTAATTAATTTTGACTTAACCAATTTCCAACCAATCAAAATATTTTCTTTATTTTTCTTTATAATTAATTTTAATTCTCCAAAATTCAACCTCTAAACAACTCAATTTCATCAAATTAAATATTCCAAAAATTATAAAATAATTTTCTCTTCAAAACGGTCTTTTCGATTTTGCAAAATGACCACCGGTGCAAAAATCGAGTTTTTACGGCTTAATTATTTTTCTTAATTTGGTCCGTAAAAATTCATCCGCCGTCCAATTTCTAATTTATCAGTTTTAAAAATTTTAAAATTAAATTTCAATCACATCGGCTCCATTTTGAACGTGATCGCATTTCTCTAGCTTCTGATCTGAAATATCAGATTGTAAACTTGGACTAAGGATCCTATTTCCACAATTCAAACTCTTAGCCTTAAAATTTCACTTTATAACTCCATTTATGACCTTATAATAATATTTTTCATATTTTGATATGCTTAAATTATAATTTCACTACCGAGCAAAAAAAAAAAAATTTCGGCATGAGTTGTCGTCTCGATTTGCGTGCATAACACGAAATTGCATTGTTTCATTTGATAAAATTCCTATTCATTTTATCATATTAATATAATTAAATTTTTATGTATTTATCCGTATTTAGACTCCGATTGTATGCCTTTATACTGCAGTATAAACGACTGCATTACACGTATACGGTCAGGGTCTAACTCACGGATGTGACAATTCTCTCCCTCTTAAAAGATTTCGTCCACGAAATCATATTTTATCATTTTTATCATTTTTTTCCACATTTATCCTTTTTATCATATTTTTCTACTTTTATGCACTCTTGTCATTTTGATCTTTTATATATATATATATATTATTTAATTCATATTTGTCACTTTTATCATATTTATTATAATTATCACTTATCTCATTTTTCTCCAATTTTTTCCATTTATCATATTTATTATATTTATCATTTTTCTCACATACTTCATTTTTAAAATACTTTTCACTTGCATATTTTCTTATTATATTTTTCACTTAAATCATTTGTACTACTTTTATTCACATTTGCCCCTAATTTCAATATGATATAAAATCTTCAGACCAGATACATGGGACGTGAACCCAAAAGTTCACTACACTAAAAAGTAATACCGAATGACCACCCGAGCACTGCATTGTACACTGGTCACTGAATCACTATCACTGAAGTAGACCATCATTGGCCAACATAAGCGAGTCGCCATGACCCGCACCGCGGTAATGGTGTCCCTATGGCTAGCCAATTATATCCTGAGCTAGATTTCACCATCAGAAAAATAACCAATGACATTATTTATTTATTTTTTTCCTTTAATTCAATTTTCATTAATTTCATAAATTCCATTATTTTACATTATTAATAACTTAATATTTTATTCATTCATAACAATTTTATCACTACCATAATTTTTTACACTTTGCATTCTAATATATCAATAATTCACTATGAACATTCAATTAAATTATTAAGCATCACTAAACACACTTTATTCATTATTTTTTTTATCTCATGCATAATATACTCAATAATTGGAAAATTATTCAATATATCATTTAAAAATTCTCAATAAATTTATACACACAGAAAATCATATTTTCTTGCATTTCATAACTAAATTTTCATTTAATTAGCAAGAAAAATATTAATTTTTCCTTTTTCATATTTCGGCCTATAATTAATTTTCATCATTAAAATTTATCTTTCATTCTCTACATATTCCTTTCACTAATTTATACATTCCTTGTTCCGTATATATCATAATATTAAAATAAAATGTATTTATCTCTTAATTTACATTTTTCACATAATAAGGTCATATTTTCCAATTTCCACTAATTTTATTGAAATTAACCATTCTAATTCACTTTTTATAATTCCTTAATCATAATTTAAGCATCAATTATCAATTACATGCAAAACACACAAAATTCCTAATTTTCATAACCTTAATTCATGCTTAATCAATGGAAATAAGTAGATTTTAAAATCACTAACCTTATTTCTTCTCTTTAGCTTTCCTAGGCTTCCTTTTCCTTACCATTTTCCTTTGAAGTTCATTCTCTTCCTTGATTTTCTACTATGGATGAAAATTCCACTTCATTAATCCACTAATAATTTACTTCCTTAACTCAAATAAACTTCATATTTATCATCTAAATATCTTAAACTACTTATTTGAACCATTAAACTAATTTTAAAACAATAAATTTCACTTACCTCTAATTTGTATCTCAACTTTTCTCCTTTGATTTTCTTCCACTATATCCCTCCAAATGAAGATCAAAAGCTTCTACTAGCTACTAGAGATGCTGAATTTATATTAGGATGGTTGATTTTGGTGCAAAATTAGGAGAAATGAGAGAAATTTGGTGGAGAAAATGGAGGAAACCCATTTGTCCAAGGGGGAAGCATGGGAGGAAGAAGAAGGTGCTGAATTCTCTAGTGAATTATGATATTTTGAGCTTATATAGGTGGCTGGAATGGGGTGGGCTTGGGCCAAGACAAGTGATCCAACCCATTAGACCCATTTGTGAATTTAAGGTCCAATTAAACATTATAAATTATTTCTCTCACTTTTAAAACTCAATTTCATCCAACTTTAATTCCATAATTCATAAAATATTTTTATATGTCTACACAAAAATTTTCAACTCCATCGGAGTTCGTTTTCTATCCAGCTCACTTAAATCGGACAGATAATTCAATTTTCGATGTTACCGTAAAATTCCATTTTCACTGTCAAATAATCCTAAATATTATTTAGAGTCTATCCATATCTTAAAATAAAATTTTGGATGTCATTTTCTATTTTTTATAACCCGGTCAAATAACGGTCAACCAACTATTTAATTAAGTCGGGTCCCTTTTTTCTTAATTTTGACTTTTAAGGACTTATTTGACCTCATTTTCACTCCAATTTTTCCCTTAGACTAGTCATAACATATATTTTCTGATGATCAAATAAAATATTTTTCACTCACGAGTGTATTTTTGACTCTCGAGTATACTGATCAATATCGGAAACTACAGTTTACGACTAACTGGGTATTTGGGCCATTACAATTCTCCCCTACTAATAAAAAATTTCGTCCTTGAAATTTTACCTTTATTAAACAACTTCGGATATTGTTGCCTCATTGCAGCTTCTGGCTCCCACGTGGCTTCTTTCATATTGTGGTGACTCCATAACACCTTTACTAGTGGAATTTACTTGTTCCTGAGCTGTCTAACCTCTCTAGTTAGAATCTTTAATGGTTTCTCATCATAGATCATATCAGCCTATATTTGAATTTCTTATGGCTTGATCACGTGGCTAGGGTCTAACCTATACCTCCGTAGCATTGACACATGGAACACATCATGAATCTTTTCAAACTCTTGAGACAGTTTCAATCGATAGGCTATAGGTCCCACTAACTGTATAATCTCATAAAGGTCTAAAATATAAAACTTAGTTTGCCCTTCCTTCCGAATCTTATAACCTTCTTACATGGTGATACCTTTAGAAACACTTAATCTCCAACTTGAAACTCTATGTCTTTTCTTCTTAAATTTGCACATGATTTTTATCGGTTCATGACTTATTTCAATCTATCCTTAATCACATGTACCTTCTCTTCCATTTCTCAAACCAAGTCTATTATCATTAGCTTCTTCTTACTCAATTTTATCCAACATAAAAGAGTTCTACATTTCCTCTCATACAGTGCTTCATATGGTGCCATTTTAATGATGGACTAATAGTTCTTGTTGTAAGCAAACTTTGCTAATGACAAATACTTTTTCCAACTACTTTTAAACTCGATGATGCAACTTCACAACATATCCTCAAGTATCTGAATCACATGCTCCGACTGCCCATCAGTCTGAGGATGAAAAGCTGTATTGCAATGAAATCTTGTTTCCAATGCTTTTTTTCAACTTCTTCCAGAAATAGAAAATAATCTTTGATCACTGTCTGAAATAATGGAGAATGGTACTCCATGGAGTCTCACTATCTCATTAATGTAGGTTTCTACCAACTTGGTCGGTGGATAATCCCTCCATACTGGTATGAAATGGGCTAATGTCATGAGTTTATCAATAACTATCCAAATAGCATCATGCTTCTTTCCTGTCAGAGGCAATCCCATCACAACATATAATCAATCGATCCCATTTCCAATCTGGTATCGCAATAGGCTAAAGTAAACCCAATGAAACTTGATGTTCAGTTTTCACCTATTGGCATATCAAACATTTATTCACAAATTTGGTCACATCACGTTTCATTCCTGGCCACCAATAGTGTACTTTCAAATCCTAATACATCTTGTTATCACCAGGATGCATCATGTAGTTGCTAAGGTGAGCTTTTGTGAGAATGTTCTTTCTTAATTCATCTTGATCGGGTATGCACAACCTCCGGTTGAAATAAAGGCATCCATTTTCACCCAAAGAATAATCACCTTCATTGCCCTCTTTTACTCTATTCATTATGGCAATTAGGCGATCATTTAGCTTTTATGACGTTTTTACTTGCTGAAGAAAGTCTGGTTTCACTTACATTTTGCTATTATTACTCCATCTTGTGTCATATCCAATCTGACATTCATCATCCGAAGTGCATCAGCTACTACATTCGCCTTTTTTGGATGGTAGCCGATTAAATAGTCATAGTCTTTTATCAATTCAAGTCAATGTCTCTGTCTCAAATTAAGTTCCTTCTATGTGAGCAAATATTTCAAACTTTGTGATCTGTGTAAATGTAGCATTTTTCACTATAAAAATAATGTCTCCAAATCTTCAAGGTGAGTACAATTGCTTCAAGCTCAATATCATAAGTAGGATAGTTCTTCTCATGAATCTTGAGTTGTCGGAAAGCACAGACGATCACTTTACCTTTCTGCATCAATACACAGCCTAACTCATTCTTGGAGGCATAAAATCCTTGCCAGATTCTGGTTGAGTTAACACTGAGGCTTCTATCCACATGGTTTTAAGCTTATCCAAATTTTCTTGACATTTATTCGTCCACTCAAATTTAATATGCTTCTGTAACAGTCGAGTGAGGGGCACTACTATAATGGAATTTTTTTATTTTCTTTTATTTTATTTACAAATCTCCTATAATACCTAGTCAAACCTAAGAAATTTCTAACTTTTATAACAGTCTTAGGTATTCTTTACTGTAAGATTACTTCAATCTTCTTTTAATCCATCTTTATCCCTTCGGTTGAAACTACATGACCCAAAAAGAATACTTTATTTAACCAGAAGTCACATTTACTGAACTTTACATACAGTTGTTTCTCTCTCAATATATGCAAGACAATTCATAAGTGCTTGTCATATTCTTCTAGCATCTTCGAATACACTAGAATGTCATCAATAAATACCACCACGAATTGATCTAGGTAAGGATGAAAGATCCTATTCATTAGATCTATGAAAAATGCTGGGCATTTGTAAGTCCAAATGGCATGACTAAAAAATCATAGTGGTCATATCTCGTGCGAAAAGCAATTTTGAGCATATCTGCTTCTTTTACTTTCAACTAATGATAGCCCGATTGTAAGTCAATTTTTGAAAATATACCTGCTCCATTCAATTGATCAAATAAGTCTTCAATACATGGAAAGGGATACTTATTCTTGACTGTCACCTTATTCAGCTATCTATAGTCAATACATAATCTGAGACCTATCCTTCTTCTTTACAAAGAGTATCGGTGTTGCCTATGGTGAAATACTGGGTCTGATGAAGCCTTTATCAAGCAATTCTTATAGCTAAATTTTCAATTCTTTGAGTTTTGTAGGCATCATCCTGTATGGTGCAATCGAAATAGGTGTTGTGCTTGAAGCTGCATCAATAGTGAATTCAACTTTCCTGTCAGGTGGCAAACTTGATAATTCATCAGGAAAGACACCTGAAAAATCTCTCAATGTAGGCACATATGAAATCTTAAGATCTTCCTTTTTAACTTCCATTGCATAACACAAATAAGCAATGCACTCCTTTCTTATAATTCTCTTGGCAGCTGTAGCTGAAAATCACATCTGATAAATAGTTTGTTCTTTCAACCACAATAGTAGTTTCCTGGTCATTTGAGAGTTTAAGTGTCACTCTCTTTCGTTTACAATCTACTATCGCTGAGTGGGTAGATAACAATCCATCCCCAATATCACATCAAACTTGTGAAATTGGAGTTCAATTAGGTTAGCTAGGAATTTATAACCTTGTGCACTAATGAGACAATTCTTATACACTCTGTTCACCACAACACTATTTACTAAATGATTGCTATATCTTAACCCTTTTTTCAGCACTAACTGACGTTTCACTCTCACCGTCCGCAACACCAGGACTATATTAGGATGTCATATTTCACTCTATAAATGAAAGGAGCAAGCATACATTAGACTTGTAACACATTTCATCCAACAATTGGAATGTATATACATATAATTTATTCACTTAATCCCCACTCCGATCTTAAAACCGTCTTAACCTCGCTCTGATACCACTAAAACTGTGACACCCTTATAACAATCACTTATTCTATACGTACGTTACGTGGTTAAATACGATTATAGCCGATGTATGTCAAAAAAAAATTTTTCTATCTTAATTTAATAACTATAATATTACCAACACTTTATTAATCATTTTTACTTTTCCAAAAATGTCAAGCAAACAATCCACAACCCATTTTTGGGAACAACATTTCACACACAATGCAATATATTTTCCATTCAACTCCAATTCTCCACATATATAATAATTCACGAATATTTTTTATCATAATATATACATTTTATTTCTACAACTCCATACTTAAACATATATATACATATTATCTTTGATACTAACCTTCTATTATTTCTTCTTCTTTCAGCTCCCAAATTTTTGTATGCTTGCTCTTGCCTTTCCCGCTACTATCTGCACGCAGTCAAATAACTACGTGCTGAGCATTAATATGCTCAGTGATGATTACTAATCTAAAAATTTTCACTGACATATTTTTTCCATGCATTTATACATGCAATAATATTTTTAATACATTATACAAATTTTCACTTTAATATATTTATTATTCTTTTTATCAATACTTTATTTTTATTTATTCTTAATTCACTATTTACTATCTTAATTAATTTTAACAATTTTTCTCAATTCAATTTTTTTTCAATTTACTCCCGAACTTTACATTTTGTCCATTTTCACTTTATTTCTTTAATGAACCATTCCTTTATTTCTTCTTTATTTTTTTTCAATCATTTATTTAATTAGCTACAAATTTCACTTTAGTTCATAAATTTCCATTTATTTACAATCTTGTCATTGCTTTACATTTATTTACAATTTTGCCATTGTTTTACATTTATTTCCACTTTTACCACTAATATTTTATTTTTCATTTATTTTCTTTTTTACTACATAATTTAATATTTTTCTTCCATTTTAATTTCGTTTTTCAATTTTACTATTTTTGTCACATTTATCATTATTATTATTATACCATTTTTATCATTTTTATCACCTTTATTATAATTATTATATTTATCACTTATATCAACTTTATCACATTTTCCACTTTTATTTTTTCTTTACTTATTTCATTTTCATCATAATTTTCACTTTATCGATTTTTATTATAATTTTCACTTTATTCATATCTACTACTTTTATTCACATTTATCATTTTTATCATAATTTTTTTCACATTTATCATTTTTATCATTTTTTTTCTACTTTTATTCACTATTGTCATTTTGATCTTATATATATATCATTTAATTCATATTTGTCACTTTTATCATATTTATTCACATTTGTCACTTTTATCATATTTATTATAATTATCACTTATCTCGTTTTTCTCCCATTTTTTCCATTTATCATATTTATTATATTTATCATTTTTCTCACATACTTCATTTTTAAAATACTTTTCACTTGCATTTTTTCTTATTATATTTTTCACTTAAATCATTTGTACTACTTTTATTCATATTTGCCCCTAATTTCAATTTGATAGAAAATCTTCAGACCGGATACATGGGACGTGGACCCAAAAGTTCACTACACTGAAGAGTAATCCCGAAAGACCACCTGAGCACTGCACTGTACACTGATCACTGAATCACTATCACTGAAGTAGACCATCATTGGCCTACATAAGCGAGTCGCCATGACCCGCACCGCGGTAATGGTGTCCCTATGGTTATAAAAAAATTTCGTCCTCGAAATTTACCTGATTAGTTGATGCTGAATAATTGAGGATATTGGGCCTTTGCAGAATGGTTTTCCACCAGTCATATGCACTTTCTTGCAAAAGAGATAATGTGTAGTGATATTTATGATTAGGAGTACACTCCAGCTGCTCAAACACCCTCTCATTTCTCTCCAACCAGTACTCTGCTACTGTTGCATCTTCTTCTTTGCGACCATAAAAGTCGGTAGCACCGTACTTTCGGAGCTTGTCAAACCTTAGACTCGAAGTGGTAGGTCTAGGAGCTTGTCGGATCAATTCCACCACATTCTCTAATAAATCCCCCTAATCTACACCTCTACCTTTAGAATGGCCATGAGATGACATGGATTCACTAGCTCTAGTGGCTCTCTGACGCTGCCTTGAACGAGATGATACTTCAGTGTCGGATGGATCATTACTTTCAAAGTTTACTCTCATAGTTCGTTGTGAACTTGATTCCATAACTACCTAATGCTAGAAAGAAGAACCCTTCTTGTAAGATAGCATCATATATATAAGATGCATATGCATAAGACACACACTTTATTTATGTACCCACATAAATCAGAATCGCCCTAAACCGGGCTCTGATACCAAAAATTGTAACACTCCTTCGCCCTACTAATAGTAGCAAAACAAAGGAGTGCTACCTTACTCTTGACTCTCTGTCTAACTTGCTTATACAATCATTTTGTATATTCTCATTTTAAAAAATATGAAGATAAATTCAAAATACAATCTCCCAAATTTTTTTTAATATACATATACTTTATACCAATTTATATAATTCATCCATAAAAAATCATTTCATTTTCTAAAGGATTACATACAAAGTTCTATTAATTAATATTTTATTTATAAACCCAAAATATGTGTATCACACAATATGAAAATAAAATATGCTATTATATTTTACAAAAAGTAATACATTGAAACAAAAAGATCTTCAAATGCTGCTATCCACTATCTGGC
Source organism: Triadica sebifera (assembly GCA_023653625.1). Lineage (NCBI taxonomy): Eukaryota > Viridiplantae > Streptophyta > Magnoliopsida > Malpighiales > Euphorbiaceae > Triadica > Triadica sebifera. The sequence goes on from CM042901.1 coordinate 24,014,042, forward strand.
GTTCTTCTCTTTCTGGCAGCTTCATCCTTTACTTACTAACTACTTTAGTACTTACGCGTGGGAAAAACTACACGCGCTAAGCTACTAGATTAGTGATGCTTTATATGACAAAAGCATAATATGCAATTTATAAAATCTCACACATTCATACATTTAAAATCAAATAAAAGAAATATCACAAATTTATCAGCAATAAATTAATTTGCAAGTTAATTATTAGTACACAATTTCTTTTACATATGATAATTATGTTAATTGCATAATATCATTGCATAATATTATTTTTAATATCACTATAATTTTACTCATTTTATTATTCAATAATTATTCACAATAAGTAAATTTTATCATATCTTATTTTGTCTTATTTATTCAAATTTATGTCCAACACCAATAACTAGAACTATCAGCTAGGATACGAGGCATTTTCGGCCGACAAATTTTAACTCGGTGCATGACGCCTACATAATTTAACTCGGCACAATATGGTGCCTATATAAATTAACTCAGCACATTTAGTACCTACATCAATCAACTCGGCACATGTAGTGCCTACATAAATCAACTCGACACATTTAGTGCCTACATCAATCAACTCGGCGTTTTATGCCTACATATCCTACCCCTTATTGGCATGTCAATCTATCCTTTACCCTAGTTCCCAGCTATGTGTTTTAGGGCTTAATTATTTCATCTCAATTTATTCAAGTAATAATTTCATTATGGTCAAAATATACACCAAACAATTATTTCATAGTTTTTATTTTCTCAATAAATTTTTATGGACTCAATGGATTATCACATAATAATCACTCATATCAACATCATTCATCTTATATCATAAGGCCCAAATCAATTTACATGTAAAACTCTCATTTTTTTCAACAGCCATGTTCTGGATAGATTTCGGGCTCTGTCTTAGATCTCAATTTTGATGTTGTTACTGGCCGAATTTAATTAAGTGTTATTCTAATAAATTTTAGCCATAGATCTTATATTTAATTTACATTTTGAATCAAATAATTCTGATCTATGTAGACAAAGTTATGACTGATTGAGTACTGACTGCTCAGCTAAAATCTGCCCAAGCAAAGTTATGACTGATTTCAAGTTTCATCTTTACGTCAATTTTTAGCATAGTTACAATCATAATTTGATCTCATGTTATTCAAGAAAGTTTTAGATATATTTCTTAAGTTTCCAAAAAATCAAAGAACACCAAATATAGAGTTCCAGAACTTAAGTTATCGAATTTTTAATGCATACTGCTCCATGATAAAATTTCCAGCAACACATATAACAACACAACTACTCATTTAATCATGCAATTAACACAAGATTTAACAATAAAATTAACATATTAAATTTTTTTCATGCAAGAACATACCTTATTAATCTTTTCTCCCTTTCCTAGGCTTTTTCCTTTCCTTTCCCTTCCTCAAGATTGCTTCTACCCTTGTCCTTGGTTTGCCCTAAAACCATCAAACATATCTCATATCATCAAACCAATTTATTTTTGTTTCAACCCACCATCACCTAGGCAGCCCCTTCTTCCTCATTTCTAACCTTAATTATCATCACTTTAATCTCAATTAATAAAGAAAAGCAAGAGGATTGAAGAAGAACTCACCTTGACAAAATTTCTCTCTTTGTTTCTTTCTTATTTCTCTTCCTTTCTTTTACCTTTCAAATTGATTTTTCCTTTACTCTCTTGAGTTTTCTATCACTTGGATTATTTTTTCCTCTCTTTTACTAGCTAAAATTGGAATAAAAATGGTGGAGAATAGTGGAAAAGGTGGACGACAATGGAAGGTGAGGAAGAGGAGATTTTGTTTTTGTTAAGTTTAATGTCTCATTAATGAGAGAATTCTAGAATGGTGACAAGGATTAGATTCATCAATGCCTCATTAATGAAAGAATTCTAGAATGGTGATTAGACATGTGATTCATCAATGCCTCATTAATGAAAGAATTCTAGAATGGTGATTAGGCATGTAATTCATCAATTCTAATTAATGGACATTAATGGAAAGATAAAGATTAAGTTATAAATGAAAAAAAAATTCTAGATTTATTTCCTATTTGTCAATTTGATTAATTAATCATAATAAATTTTTAATTTTAAATAATACATCATTTAACTCATAATCTCCTCTTTGTATAAAATAATCTCAAACCATTCCATAAATCCTCATTTAATCCAAAGAGAAATTTTATTTCAACTAATTCTAGCACTAAACCTTTAAATTCCCAATCACTTAAATATTATTATTTTTCTGTGCATCCGGATTTAGACTCCGATCGATCCGGTGTGCATTGACTTTGTCACATACGATCAGTGTCTAAATAACCGGACGTTATATAAAAAGTCAATGCAAATAGTTCTACCCTCAGCCATTGCTTCAATTTATCAAATCATTATTTGCTCTAATAGGAAAATACAACTAACAAATGAAAAATCAATTATACACTAATGATTTTTTTATTTGACAACTAAAGTATTCAAAGTCACATGATTTCACCCAAAAAAATAAATTAGTAGAGAGGGAAAAAGACAAAAAAAAAGTAGAGAAACGTCTGATAGGCAAAATTTGATAGATAATAACCATTTGATATGAAAATAGTTAATAAGAACAATTTGATCACAATACTTACAAAGCAAGTCAATGGAAGACCTTATTGAACTTAGTTATACCAACATTTGAAGGGGATATCCAAGCTGAGGAAAAGGTTAAGGGGAATTGGGTAGCCAAACTGAACGAGAGAGAAAAATGAGAGAGGTTGAAGGACACATGTTTTATAGGTAAAAGACATAACATGTCATTTGGTAAAAAAAATAAGGATACATCAAGAAAAAAATTATAATCTACTAGATTTTTTTGAACACTAGTAAAAGTAGTTTTTTAAGATTATAATATATTTTTTTTTCAAATAATCTATTTTATTAAACACATATTATTGATAAAAATAGTTTAAAGTTATGATAAAATTGTACTATAATATAGTTTAGTGTTATCAAATAGTGTCTTAATCGCCACCTTTCACATTCCTTTTTTTTTCCATTTTACCACCTTTTTTCTTATTATAAAAACCCAAGCACCTATTATTTCTCCTTTCTTTCTTCTTAGTCACTGTCTTCCACCCTTTTTTTTTTCATTTTGTCATCCTTTATAAAACCCTGGCACCCTACTTAAATGTCATCTTTCTCCCTCATTTCTTATTCAGTTGCCACCTTCCATCTTTTTTTTCTTTTCATTTTACCATCTTCTACTATTTTAAAAATTTAATCCCTAAAAATTTTCCAAACTATAAAATTTTCTTTCTTTTAGTGATACAAAGCTTTGAAGTTAATTATAATGGTGATTCAAGTTTGTAATAGACTTTGAATTTTTTTTTCAAATTTTTATGACAAAAGGCATAATAATTAAAAAAAAACTATTTTGTTTTTTTATTGAATCATCTGAGTCATCATTTTTACCGGTTGAATCCATTTTTATCACATATTGGTTTTTATGTTGAACCAGACCAGACCAATTACCAGTTTACGGTTAACTCAGTCTAACCTGCTAATTAATTCAGTTTTAAAAAATATTGTCAAATAGTATGAAAAAAGATCAAAAGTACAAATTGACCTTTATGATAAGATTTTAAAATTAAATAAAGTGTATAAAAAATTTTATAAGAACTTATGAAATAATGATAAAGGCATAAAAAGAAAGTTCTGTAAAGACTTTTATCAAATATTTGGAGAGCAAAACAATAATCTAATTTCTTCTTATTTATTTTCCAATCTACACGTTACTTAGTTTATTTATTATATTTTTTTCACACCGTAATTGACAAAAGATATATATTGAGCATATTCATTTCATTATAATTTAAGTTTCCCTTCTAAAGAGAAAAAAGTAGACATATGCAAAATGTGTGGTTGATGGGTTCAAAAATCAGAATGAAGACCAATCAGAGCTTGGAGTTTTAATTCATACTTGTAGGTCTATTATCTAGTATTGTCATAATGTTTTTGTTATGAGACAAGCAAATGAGGTAGCTCATGCTCTTGCTAAAGCTACTTCTACGTATGTTGGCCCTATGATATAGGAAGAGACTCCTCTTTTTGTAAGACATCTTCTTTTCAATGATGTACTTATTTCTTGATTTGAATATTATCCTTCATTTGTCAAAAAAAAAAAAAGAAAAAGAAGACAAAAGGGACTCATTAAGACAAAAAAAAAGTCATGAAACACTAAGAAATGAAATTTTATAAAAGGATTTAAGTAAAACATGACCTTTTTTTTTAATTTGTATTTACAACATACACCATAAAAACATACTAATCAAGTTAACCATTAAGTTTATTAAAAATAACACATAATCAACTACTTTATTTGTTCTGTTTTCATGCAATTCAAAGAAGATAAATAAACACAAGATGTAGTGCACATCATACAATTCAAAGTGGATCAAATAAGATATTATATTTTCAACTATTCAGAGTACCAATTTAACTTTGTAAGCATAAGTAGTAACATTCTAATTATGGGAAAAGATGTGGATATGAACCAAGAAACATCTCCAACAATTTGGAAGACCACACCTTATTTTGCTTTATTGAGGCACCAACTCTCCATGCCATCAAGCCTCAACACCTATTTACTCTCAGTTGCAACCAACATCAATATTCTCTAGCAACTCTTTTAAATGTAAAAGACCTAATCCATCAAATCTAATATATAATATAGTTGTAGTAGCAAAGCCATCGTCTCTAATACTCCAAAGGGAAATTGAAAAAATTAGTTCTTGATTACTAATTTAATCGTTTTTGAAGGCTGTCAAATGGGTAAATGGTGAGAGTGAAGACGGGATAGAATTTTACCCTTTGTGTGGGAGAAGGAAAAATAAGGAAGTAAAATATGGGAGAATTTTGACTTTATCTTATTTGGATAAAAAGAAAAAAAATATGGAAGGGGGAGTAAAGTATTCATTATTTTTCTTTCTTAATTTTCTCTCCAAATTGGAGAGAAAATGGAAGGGATTGAGAGTAAAATTGTACTATTCAAAACAAAATTACCTTTTTATCCTATAAGATATTTATTATTTTATAAAATGAAGGTAAAATAGTAAATGCACAATATCATTTTCATTCATCTACTTCCATATTTTACTTTAAACCAAACATGAGGAAGAAAAATAAGTTTTATTTTCTTTCATCTCCCTTATTATTTTACTCAAATCCAAATATGAGGAAGGAAAATAAGGAAAGAAAATAAAATTTATTTTAGGAAAGAAAATAAAATTTATTTTCCCTCTTTATTTTTTCTCCCCTCAAAGAAAAGTTTCTTAACAAAGGGTTAGTGACACTGGTAAGGTTGGTGGTCTTTGGAGATGGTTGTTTGATTGGAAGAGATGACTCTTGAGGTTAGAAAAAGAAAAAAAATGTGGTAAAGAATGAGAGAGGTTGGGAGGACAGGCAGAGAAAAGAGAGGGAGAGATTTACCATTATTTATCATAGGTCAAGTAAAAAGCTAATGCCAAATATCATTATTTTTATTAGAGATTTAATTTCAATAAGCATGCTATGTGTCAAGTATGGATCTCAATAAACTCTCTAATAGAGGGACTTGATGGAAAGTCAATGATAAAAATACTCAATTGATGATGAATTCATATGTTAGGAGTTTAATTGGCTCAACCCTTTATTATATGAACTTATTTAATTTTGAACTCAACAATGAGAATGTATTTGTATCTTCAGCTTATGAAAATATTGAAAGTTAAATTAAAAAATAGATAAAACTTTTACGAGTTTTTCTCTATTATTATTCTAATTGTTTGTTTCAAGAAAATAATTTATATTTAGAGAAAATGTTTTCTAGGAAAATATAATTTTTTTTATATTTGACTATAATACTAAAAAATAAAAAAATAAAAAAGTAAAGTTGTATTTTTTTATATCTAGTAAATTTTAAAAAATGACTTTCTATTTTTAGAATATAAAATTATTTTTTTATTTTCGAGATATTTTCTCTTAATTTGAAAAATATTTTTTTCAGAGATAATCAAAATATTAGAAAATAAGAAAAAATATAATATTTTTCAAAACAAGGGAGGCTTAATAATAAAATTTTGATTTATTGGATTTTTAATAATTGTATACGAGTTTGCTATCCCAATAATTTTTTAAACCAAATCAACCGATTACCGAATGTTTCATCCTTTCAGCCGGCCCTAATTCCCAATGCCTAAATGAGGAGGCTCTTCACTTCCCCATCCTTTCTGATCAGCAATCTGATCGTCAGATTCCAATAGCCGACGCCCGTCCTCCTCTCTACGTCCTCATCATCCTTGCTGCCCAACCGGCACCGTTCCTGTCCCCTCCTCCAGCAGCTGCTCATTCCTCCACTTATAGCTGATAGCCGACGAGATAGCCTCTTCAATATCTCCTCTGATACGGTATAATTTTATTACACTTTTCACATTTTTCTTCAGTTCATACCCTCTGACAAAAATTAAGGAATTTGACAAAGAAAAAGAAAATTTCTAAACCTTTTGTTTGATTTCGATTATTGAAGTTAAAAACTGAAATAGTTGTCATAAGTGGTAATTGAATATGGATTGGTTCATTGGACTTTTTGTCTCAACTGTCAGCAACATTTTCAAGTTCTGTCCCTTTATGTTGTCAATCAAGAATCCTAATCTCCTAGTTACATTTAGCACGTGTCTTGTCATTATATCATTTTTTTTGTTACATTTGACCTGTTTCTTGTACTATTTATTTGATTTTATGCGTAGGTGATCATACCATGGTTTTGTCAGTGGTGTTGTATTGAATTTTATATTTTAACTTTTAATGCATCTTTGCTTAGCTTTTATGATGTAATTATAGTTGAAGAAGTTGTCTGTTTTTATATATCTTATTTCTGTTTAGTAGAATCAAATTATTAATGTTTTAGTTTGGATTTCTATCTAGTTATGAGGGTTTAGATTAGTATCATATCCATTTTTTTCTTAATGTTTTTGTCCTTTTTAGGAAAAAAAGGTGTTAAATGGGTAAATATGTAGGTAGACGTATACCTTTATTGCCATTTGGAATAGGGATAGGTACAGGTCATAGGAGTAATTATAAATGGATTTGGGTTGGGTAAATGTAGTTCAGTGTTTGAAGTTAGTGTGATTTTCATGGATACTTTACTAGCTGCCATCCTATGAGTCTACGTATGTATAATTTCTTAAATTCTGTTGAACTTAGGTGAAGTTAGAGCTAAACTTGCATCTTTTTAAAATGGAGGAGTCACCAACACCAGGAAAGAGAAAAACACCAGAGGAATCTCAGATTGAGGATGCACCTCGACAGGAATCTGCCATGAAGCGGAGAAATTTGACACGTACTTGTGTGCATGAGGTTGCTGTTCCCAGTGGATACACTTCAACCAAGGATGAAAAGGTTCACGGTACCCTCTCAAATCCTGAATATAATGGCGAGATGGCAAAGACCTACAAGTTTGAACTTGACCCATTTCAGAGAGTATCTGTGGCATGTTTGGAGAGGAATGAGTCTGTCCTTGTTTCTGCCCATACATCTGCAGGAAAGACTGCAGTGGCAGAGTATGCAATTGCTACGGCCTTCAGAGATAAGCAAAGGGTTATATATACATCACCGTTGAAAGCTTTGAGTAACCAGAAATATAGGGAGTTACATCAAGAGTTTCAGGATGTTGGGTTGATGACAGGTGATGTGACTCTCTCACCTAATGCCAGTTGTCTGGTGATGACAACGGAGATTCTTAGGGGAATGCTTTATAGAGGATCAGAGATTTTGAAGGAAGTTGCATGGGTTATCTTTGATGAAATTCATTATATGAAGGATCGCGAACGGGGGGTTGTGTGGGAAGAGAGTATTATATTTTTGGCACCAGAAATTAAGATGGTTTTCCTTTCTGCAACAATGTCAAATGCCACTGAGTTTGCAGAGTGGATTTGTCATTTGCACAAGCAGCCATGTCATGTGGTATATACAGATTTCCGTCCAACTCCTTTGCAGCATTATGTTTTTCCCATGGGTGGTGCTGGGTTGTATTTGGTGGTTGATGAGAATGAACAGTTCAGGGAAGAGAATTTTTTGAAACTCCAAGATACATTTACAAAACAGAAAGTTGGTGATGCAAACAAGAGTGCAAACAGTAAGGGGAGTGGAAGAATTGCAAAAGCTGGGAATTCTTCTGGTGGTTCTGACATATACAAAATTGTGAAGGCATGTCTTCAATTACTTCTCAATTTTATCTGCCTTAACTTATTTTTCCCTCAATTTAATTTGGTTGACATTTATTATTCTCATAGCCATAAAGTACTCTGGTTCATGGGTGAAATTGGAAATCTCTAACATCCCTTGTCTTAAAAATTAGGCATGTTTTATTTCTTCAGGACTTAGCAGGAAGAAGGTTCTTCTATCTAGATTGCAGAGCAATTATTGGAATTTTATGTGATACATTGGAAAAATTATAAAAGAAGAAATATATATTTTTCCTTGTTTTATTGCAAGTTAATTTTGATTTCCATGTTATCTAGTCTAAATTCCAAAATGTTTATATCATCATACTGGAATTACATAAAGGGGTTGTTTAGGATTGCTGTTAGGTGTAAAAAAAAAAGTTTTAGATTTTTTTTGATTTAATTGATTGATTTTTTTAATTTTTTATAAACTATTTTTCTCAAACCTATTTCTAGAAAAATATAATTATATACTTGGTTTTCTCCAAAAACAATATTCAAAACTCTAAAAAATTAAAAAGAAATTTTTTTTTTTTCCGAAAAGTGCTTTGTCTATATGCAATGCCAAACAGATTTAGAGCCAAATATTTGCCGTTGATATGGTCCAATCTCTACTTATGGTTGTTTAAAATATAGGTCAAACTAGGTGCATGGTGATTTATTGCTATCTAATAGTATTGCTTTATCTGTATTCTCAGTTTCTTAATGCCATAGAAAATGTTTAGTTTAACATAACATCTCCTTGTAGTAACTAACTAAGATGAAACTGATTTTTTGAACATTACTGGGGCTTTTAAATGGGGAAAGGAAAATAAGTTTCCTTCCAACAATTGTGAAAAATGAGAAAAATGAAAGCAAGATATATGTTGAAGTAATAAGAGCTCAACACTTCTTCTTGAACTAGATAAAGAACTTTTCTAAAAGTTCCAAATCATAGAGAAGCTGTGATAATTAATTTTTCCCGGTGTAAATGAACTTCTAGATAAACTTTGAAAGTGATTTGTTTTAGCAATTGCAACTTCTTGTTCTTTATGTTAAAGGTATCCATTTCAACTGTTGTGGATATTACAAAGTATGAAAATTGTCAAGTGTCTTATGGGAGGATTATATATTGAATACTTGTAGTATGTTGGGCTCCCTTGTAATACTAAGTTGCTGGCTCATTTTTCTGCTTTGTTCTGGAATTTCAGATGATTATGGAACGGAAGTTTCAGCCAGTTATAGTTTTCAGCTTCAGTAGAAGAGAGTGTGAACAGCATGCGATGTCTATGTCCAAGCTTGACTTTAATACCCAGGAGGAAAAGGATGTTGTGGAGCAAGTATTTAATAGTGCAATACTCTGCTTAAATGAGGAGGACAGAAACTTGCCTGCTATTGAGCTAATGCTACCACTGCTTCAGCGAGGCATTGCTGTCCATCATTCTGGTCTTCTTCCTGTCATCAAGGAACTTGTAGAGCTTCTTTTCCAGGAAGGCCTTGTAAAGGCCCTATTTGCTACAGAGACAGTAAGTGTTTATCTTCAGAAGGGGGGCACCCCTATGGGACGGAGGTGCGTGTGTAGGGGAGGTTTTCCTTTTGTTCTTCCAAAGTTAAGTGGTGTGATTGTTGTTTCTTTAGCTTCTAGCTTATGATAAATTTTCTTTGTGGCAGTTTGCAATGGGCTTAAACATGCCTGCAAAAACTGTTGTTTTCACAGCTGTTAAGAAGTGGGATGGTGATAGTCATCGATACATAGGATCTGGGGAATATATTCAGGTGAGTAAAATTCTTTTGTTTTTCTTTTGAGAATTAAGAAGCAAAGTTGCTGCAGCTTTGTATGTTTGCACTCATAAAATTTTATTTGTTTATTCACTTTGATGATATCTGATTTCTGTAGATGAGTGGAAGGGCTGGACGCCGTGGCAAAGATGAGCGTGGTATTTGTATAATAATGATTGATGAACAGGTAGTTATACAGCTACTCATGCCTCTATATTTTTCCTTTATGTTTCCCTGCAATAAATGCTGATTAAAAAAATGCCACCAAAAACTACTAAAGCTTACTGAATAAAAAATTGTGCTATTGACTTTATTGAGCTTATTATACATCATCTTAGATCTACAGCCCCATGTGCTCACACGTGGGTGTTCCATGTCAACTAATATTGATTGTATTTTACTCTACCTGATTCTTGCTATGTGTTCTTGTAAAAGTGCGGTGCAGCTTCTTTTTTAAATTATTGACTTACTATTGCTTTTACAGATGGAGATGAATACAATTAAGGACATGGTTTTGGGTAAACCAGCTCCCCTAGTTAGTACTTTCCGACTAAGTTACTATTCAATTTTAAATTTGCTGAGGCGTGCTGAAGGCCAGTTCACAGCTGAGCATGTAATAAAAAATTCATTCCACCAATTTCAGTATGAGAAGGTCTTTGCCAAATCCCATTGTGCTTTTGTATTTTCATATTGAGGCTGTATTGTTTAATCACACAATTCTTTCTACCTTTCAGGCTTTACCTGATATAGGGAAAAAGGTTTCAAAATTGGAGGAGGAAGCTGCTATGCTTGATGCTTCAGGAGAGGTAATCAATTTCCCGCTGTTCCTCACCATCTCTTCATTCAAATTTTTCTAATTTAAGTAATTGAGATTTTTAGTGATATGTGTTACTTGTGCAGGCTGAAGTGGCTGAATATCATAAGCTAAAACTTGAGATGGCCCAACTTGAGAAAAAGATGATGTCAGAAATAACAAGGCCTGAAAGAGTTCTTTACTATCTTTCTACTGGTCGACTGGTATTTAATTAGCACAACCATTCTCATTGTTTTGAAATTCAACTGAATAGAGTTTTTTTTTAAAATGTAGTTCTTGGAATTTGATCTCATTGGTGAATGCCTTTATTTTCTTTTAGATTCTGTCAGACTTCCAGCTGTGTTTTTTTAATATTTTTTTAAGGTCTAAGGTGATGCAATATGTTAGTGTGATAATTAGAGTACATTAATATGTTATGCACACAAATATTTGTGATTGCATGTGTATTAGCATATCTATTTTCACAAATGCAACTATGTGACTTCTTCATATTAAAATTGTGTAACCCCATGTGCTAGCTTATGTTTTGAAACATATAGCTGTGATTCTGATGGGATAATCTAAAAGGAAAATACAGGGTTGGGAAGGCACACATGAGGATGTACAACTGCCCATGTATGCCTATATTTTTGCGTGTGTGTGTGTGTGTGTTTTGGCTGTTGGGGCAGGGGAGTATGGCTGATGTTTCTTTTCTGGGTTGTGGAGTGTTTTATGCATGCATATAGGGGGAAGAGAGAGAGAGAGAGAGAGAGAGAGAGAGAGAGAGAGAGAGAGAGGGAGCAATAGTATATGACATCTCTGTACAAGGCATGACATCCATGTTCTTCTCGAGAGATAATATCTTAGAAAAAAAAATTAAATACCATCAGCATTTTATTTTTATTCAAAAGGTGCTTCTCTATATTGCAGATCAAGGTAAGAGAAGGTGGAACTGATTGGGGTTGGGGTGTTGTGGTAAATGTTGTCAAAAAGCCTGCTTCTGGGCTGCAATCGCATGGTGGTTACGTTGTGGATACTTTACTTCATTGCTCTCCTGGTTCAAGTGATAGCGGTTCACGGCCAAGACCTTGTCCGCCTCGTCCTGGAGAAAAGGGTGAGATGCATGTGGTAAGGTTACATAACATTTATACAAACATATGTACTGCTTTTCTGTGGCATGGTTTTTGCATACATATTTCTAAAGCTCAGTTTTGTCTAATGGAGATTGTAATCTCTGTTTATGTTTGCTTTAGGTCCCTGTTCAGTTGCCTCTGATTTCTGCCTTAAGTAAAGTCAGAATAACTGTCCCTCCTGATCTCCGACCATTAGAAGCAAGACAAAGTATATTATTAGCAGTGCAGGAGTTGGGAACTCGGTTTCCTGAAGGTCTTCCAAAACTCAATCCTGTAAAGGTAATGATTAGCAGCTGCAATCAATTCTCTTTCGAGTTTTTTCAGATCAAATGATAATTTTATGCAAGTTATTGCTTGCTTTTCTCCCTTTTCTCCTTTTAATTCTTTATGTGGGTAAATCACTTGGGGCTACACAGGATAGACCTCTTTAATCTGGTAAACTTCCTATTTCATTCCTCAAATGATATGGAACCTGGGTTGTTCAAGTTGGAATTCAGAATTTTAACCACTGGCTTGTCCCATAGTGTCTGTGGGGTTTGGAGATGTCAGTCATTTCTTAAAACTGCAATCTGTCTTGATACTAATTACTGCATGACCTTAAAGATGGGTTGTACAAACACAGCATTAGTGAAAATGAAGATAGTTTGTTCATTTCCTTGTTCTTTTATTTTACTACTATGCAACTTCTAGACTTGTCCTGTAGTCCATCTGGAAATCTTCCTTTGTAAGAACAGTTGCACACTAGTTGATCCAGTTGGAAGAAGGGGTTGTTATAGCTGTTAACCATCACTCTTGTGTTATTATCACTCTTAAAATTTTACACATTTATTTTTATTATTGCATCTGGTTTCTTCACATTCTGTTTTCATGTTGGTTTAGTAAAAAAGTTATTTTTTGGACTTAGTTGTCTGATATTGGTATTGTTATTTATCATATGTTTCATTTTTTTTTACAGGATATGAAAATTGAGGATCCTGAAATTATTGATTTGGTTAACCAAATTGAGGAACTGGAAAGGAAGTTATATGCTCATCCATTGCACAAGGTTTGCTGTATCATTTGAGTCAATTTATTATCAATTGTTTGATCAAAACTTCATAAGGCAGTGAGAAAGCTTCTGCACTCTTGAAAATCATCCAAGTAATGCTGCTTTAAACAGTAATCGATAATGTTTATTTATTATTTTCAGTCTCAAGATGCCAATCAGATCAGAAATTTCCAAAGGAAGGCAGAGGTGAATCACGAAATTCAACAACTTAAGTCAAAAATGAGGGAGTCGCAGGTATTTGCCTTTTCCTAATGGTCATTCAAGTAATCTGACAGGAACTTGAGTTATAGGCGGACAATGTCTGTGAGCTGGATGAGGAACCAATCCAGCCTTCACATGTGTTTTCTTTTCCCCCTCGATGGGATAGACTGTATATAAATTATGCTTGAGCTTTAGGGTTCAGTGATTCCTTGATAGGCCATTGATTTGTTGCTTGAAACTGGTATGGCGGCCTTTCCCCTTCCATGCTCAGTTATTATTAGCATACTTCCATAACAGATACTTGCAAATATATTTAGATGCATCAAAAGAGTAGGTCTCATTTGCATGCTATTTTCTGAGCATTTACAGGCTATTAATTAGTGTTTTCTGAAATAGTAAGGAAACTTTTCTGTTTATGCTTTGTTTTTTTAGCATACTTGCTTTAGAGAAACTAGCAAATGCATAGGGGTATTAAGTATGCTGTTCTCACTTGAATGAACTTTCCTGAGTATCTGCTTTGTTTAATAGGATCATGGAATTAAATATTGTTGCTATGCTGTCACATAGAGGTTTTGGCCCCTCCATTACTCATTTGAACTAGAATTAGTTATCAGCAGTTCATTTATAAATCTTGACATATGTGTTTGGGGATATGAAACAATTATCAGCGACCTAAGACCTCTGATTGAAACACCCTCTAATTTAAGTAGCAGGAAGTGTTTCTAAGGTTAAAACTAAACTTTTTTTTTTAATGATTAACCTTAAATTTATATTAGACAAGTAGAGAAATCACTCTGATGAATTGGATCTTAAATCCTTTATCATAACGCAACCCAAGAAAATATTAATGTGATGATAACATTTCATGCGAACATGATAAAAGTTTTGCTGCAATTGCAATTGAAGTATATGCAAATAATAAAGGTAAAGGGCCTTTACAAGGGTAGTATAATAATGATACTGCTATCTTTCCTTCTGATTGTTAGGAAAATGGTCACTGATATGTTCTCTGTCTGCTTTGAATCCATATTATTTTTGATATTCTGCGGTAAACTACCTTGTCTTTTTAATTGGCCCATGGTTGATTTTTCAGCTTCAAAAATTTCGTGATGAATTGAAGAATCGTTCACGAGTGTTAAAAAGGCTTGGCCATATAGATGCTGATGGTGTTGTCCAGCTGAAGGGCAGAGCAGCCTGCTTGATAGACACAGGAGATGAACTGCTTGTTACTGAACTGATGTTCAATGGTGATGACAACTATCTCTTGATTATTTGATGCTTTGTAGAATCTTGTTTCACTTCAGGCTGGGTTTGTCTGGCCCAGATTGTTGTGGGCATTAAGTGCATATGGTTTATGCTGACCTCGTCAGAGTTTGGCTCATAGAAAGCATACTCCTCAAGCTTTTGAAGTTAACCTAGAGTTTTTTTAATACAAAAAATTCATCAAGTAATAAAAAGATTCATTGAAAAGAAAAAAATCTCAAAAGTTTGAGTCTAGAACAAGTTAGTAGTACATATTGGGCAATAGACAGTGAATCCAAACCTTTACATGGATAATCAATTTTAGGTGATCTTTTTAATTTTATAAATTTCTACCTCTGACTTGGACATTTATATTAATTTTAGCAATGTCTATTACTAATTCAAATATAATGTCAGGCCATAATTTTATTTTTAAAATTGTCAACACCATTTGAGATTAATGTTTTTATTTGGATGAATAATATGTTCTTTTGCCAATTCTGTGCTTAAATTGATACTAATGTCAAAAGTTGAGGTACAAATTGATAAAATTAAAGGATTTACTGAATTTAATTATTCGCATAAATATTTGAATTATTTTGGTTGATATGCATGCATATTTGACATTCTACTCTTAACAAGTTTAGGACATTGAATTTCTTATCCTAACTTAAGGTACTGAATTTGAACAACATAAAGCTATTATTATATTAAGAGGGTGGGTTATACGACTCAGCCAGTGTTAAGCTTGGCTTGGAAGGCAGTGATATTTTGCTCATCCATGCTTAGTGATCCCAGCTTGGTATACTGAACTAATTTTGGGTTATACGACTCAGCCAGTGTTAACCTTGGTTTGGAAGGCAGCTGATCCCAGCCTGGTATACTGAACTAATTTTGGATTGGTCTGTCTACCTATATTAATTACTTTATGAATCTTTTTATCAGGTACCTTTAATGATCTTGATCATCATCAAGTTGCAGCACTTGCAAGTTGCTTCATTCCTGTAGATAAATCTAGTGAGCAAATACATTTGAGATCCGAGCTTGCTAAACCATTACAACAGCTCCAAGAGAATGCAAGAAAAATAGCCGAGGTTTGTTCTTTTTGCTTGATTCATTGTTCATATTGCAATTGACTAAGAATACTTATGATGCCTCTGCATGGATGCAGATACAATATGAATGTAAATTGGACATAAATGTGGATGAGTTTGTGGAATCAACAGTGAGGCCATATTTGATGGATGTCATTTACTGTTGGTCAAAGGTTAGTGTTCTTATTACTTGGGTTAATTTGTTTTTCTTGAATGTTTTCCAATTTCCACAGCTTGTGGAATTTTGTTGCGACTCAACTATTACTTAGTCCTGTAGTTGTTAGGGCTTGCTTGCTAATTGCTATATAGTTTATTTTTCTGTATTATGTTCTTAATTTCATTGGCACTCATCGCATTTGGAATTGACTAGTTCTATACTGGCCAGTGGCCATTGACATGCTTTGCTTCATGTAATCCAGTCTAGTTAATGGATTTGACCATCAATTCATATACTTCTTGTTTTTTGGTCTTGTTAATGTAGCTGATTTGCTCTATTGAGTTTGACTTTTCATTTCTTCTATTTTATGTTTAACTTGAATGTTTATTTCCTTTTTCCTCTGTCCTTTCTTTCAGGGAGCTAGTTTTGCAGATGTCATACAGATGACTGATATCTTTGAGGGTAGTATTATCAGGAGTGCTAGGAGACTAGACGAGTTTTTGAACCAGGTAAATTATTAAAATTTCTCATGATAATACGTTAATGATGGATGATAGTCTACATGCAATGCAATTGTTCTGGCCTTTTAGTGCTATCTCTCTCCAGGAAAAAATGTTGTTCTTTAGGCTCTGTTTGTTTCCAGAAAATAATGTCTTTGGAAAATATAATATTTTCCTATGTTTGGCTGCAACAGTAGAAAAATTAAAAAAAATGAAGCGATACTTTACTTCTTTTATGTTTGATAAGTCTTGGAAAATGACTTTCCGTTATGAGAACGGGAAGTTGTTTTCCCTTATTTTTGAGATATTTTTCATTGACTTGGAAAATATTTTCCTTTAACTTATTTTCAGGAGGTAAACCAAATATTGGAAAATAAGAGAGAATATTTCCAGAAACAAATGGAGCCTTAGTATTGCTTCTTTACAAGGGTCTCGTATCTTTTGGTATTTGCTATAATGTTATCTATAAATACATTTCTTCTCGAAATTGATAAAATATGAATCTTGATAACCCCCCAAAAAAGGTTGATCTATTGTAGTTATATTCTTTGCAACTGGGTTTCGTATTTTCCTTATGGTGGATTTCTATATAACTTAAAGTTAGGCGGGAGGAAAAAATGGAAGGTGACAGGAGTTATATTTTTGATTGGGGTTGCAACAAGAATTTGAGAAATTCTTATAAAGAGTGATGGCATTGTATCGCAGTTGACTTCATTATTAATTGTAGCCTTCCAGGATGTTTTTTATTCAATTTCAGAAAATTGATAGAGCAATACAATTCCCATCTCAGAATATTTACTACTATGGGTTCTTGCTTGAAATATCCTGGAGGAGATTTATTTTTTTTATTACTACAGGAGATTAATTTTCGTGAGGTTCATTCTTCTGGTTTTCTGTATTAATCATTTTTAACTGGATGCTTTGTG
Source organism: Triadica sebifera (assembly GCA_023653625.1). Taxonomy (NCBI): domain Eukaryota; kingdom Viridiplantae; phylum Streptophyta; class Magnoliopsida; order Malpighiales; family Euphorbiaceae; genus Triadica; species Triadica sebifera. The sequence continues at coordinate 24,031,159 of CM042901.1, forward strand.
GAAGCATTATATGAAAAAGGGAATATGCAGACAGACATTATCCGAACTTCCAAAGCTTGAGATAATGGTATGAGAAATTTGAAAATCATACTGCCATGTATTGAGTTGTCAATCCAGATTATACAGACAGGCATTATCCAAATTTCCAAAGCTTGAGAAAATGATATGAGAAATTTGAAAATCATACTGCCATGTATCAAGTTGTCAGTCCAGAGTCTTCCCCTGGAATTCTTATTTGCCAGGTTGTCCGATATTTTTCTTAAGTTAAATAATCAATTTATAAGTTGAACTTGGTAATGATAAAAAATAGGTTTAGAATCTTGAGCAGTGGGGCAAATTTTTTTGGCTATGATATGCTATTGACAGTGGCATAATAGGTTTGCCTGGCAGTTAATGGAAATAAGATGATTTGTTGGAGGATGAATTGCTATAGAATCATCACAGGCTTAGAATCTGTTGACATGAATGGATGGTATGTTACCTTTTAAATGCGACGGTTCTAGGATTGATTGGAAACACTATTTTTTGAGTAGAGAGAAAGGAGAGAGTGTCTGCCTTCTGCAATGCACTGGAGAAGCATAGACTTGAGGTTTTTTTCCCCCACTATGAAAGTGCATCTTTTTTGTTGAAAATTGTGGGTGGAGATTATTTGGTGAACTTATGTTCTATGCTTGATACCCATGTGAATTTTCTGCAAAATTTGCATCAAATAAATTGCTGACAAGACATGGAATTGATAGAATACTTTCCTGCTAATTCACATGGACTTTATCCAGATTACTAATTACATTAGGTAAATCAAAGAATCTGCGAAATAATTGATCCATTTCTGGATGCCACTAATTGCCTGTTCTCTCTCTCTCTCTTTTTTTTTTTTAAAAATTTAGTTGTGCGCAGCTGCTCAAGCAGTTGGGGAAGTCAGTTTAGAGAACAAATTTGCAAAAGCCAGTGAAAGCCTTCGCCGAGGTATTATGTTTGCCAATTCTCTGTATCTGTGAGTGATCTTGCAGGATTCAATCACTCAAGGTGCAAAAGTTTATATCATGCTACAGTCTTCAGTGGGGTCTACTTGAGATGTGCCCAGAATCTAAAATCACAGGTTTCCACTTTCATCTCGTTATGCATTGAGTTCCTTCCAATGACATTATCTTGTTGTTAGTGTACATAGTGTACGTTTGGAAATGGGGAATGACATTTGCTTAACAGACTCAAATTTGATTAATAGGCTCTCTATGTGTTGATTTGCGAATGCTTGCCAGCTTAAGGCCATTACTTTAAGAATGCTACAAATTTATAATCCATTTAATGACTAGGATCTTATGAAAATTTACCCTAAATAAAAATTGATGTTATTAGGTGATTGGATAAGTTTTTATACTTAACCTTTTGAATATGGATTTTATACGTGTTTTTAGATTAACAATGCCTGTCAATGCCTGGAACCTCTGTATTTATGCCATGCTATTTAATTCTTCACTTTTCAATCCATTCTCTCTTAAGAAGACCCACTAGCACAACTGAAACAATTTTTATTGAAGACGTATAATTGCTATGTTGTCATGACATACTTGTGGAGGAGGAAAAAAAGAAAAGACTGACAACCTGTGAGCATGTAGACGTTTCAGAAGTAAACCCATGAAGAGAATTAATAGCATTTTTATGATCATGAAAATGGCAACCATTATAAATAAATTGTTTATTGAGTGTCTATGTTTGTTGAAATGCTTTTTGCTGAAATAAATATAAACCTCTTATAAGGATGGTTTGAGTATAAGTCTGATAGTTGGAGTCGCAAGTAATGATGTTTTGAGTGGCTAGTAATATTGAAGATGACTTCACAAGCAGTTTTGTCAATATTGATTCATTAATGTTTTCTTTTTCTTAAATTTTATCACTTTTTAGTCTTTAGCCTCTACATCTGTCCTAGGAGAAAACTATAAACCATAGCTATCCCTGTGCTCCTATGTCAAATATGCAGCCTCTCATGTAATGTTGGAAAAAAAAAAATGCTAAAATGGTTGGTTTACTTTATTCTATAATAGTTGAACCAAAAAACAGAGGTGGGATCTTTATTTGATATGGCGTGGTGAGATACAATATTAAAATTTTATGAGTAAGCAGAAAAAACAGAGAAAGTTATTTATAGATTGGATGGAAAACAACAGTAGAATGGTTAGCGATGTGCAAGCTGAATTGTCCTCCCTTTTCACTGACATCAATCTTGTGAAGTCCAGTTGGAGCTTTAATGTGAAAATTTGATACCAATTTCGCAATGACGAGTCCTAGAATTGGCAATGCCAGTATGATACCTGGGCAGCTACGCCTACCCATACCGAATGGTAAGAACCGAAAATCGACTTTTCCACCAGCAACAGCTTCTGTGCTGTGCTCTTCATCCAAGAATCGCTCCGGCCTGAATTTGTCAGGATCCTTCCACCATTTAGGGTTATTAGCGAGCCACCATGCATTCACTACCACCTTTGTTTCTTTAGGAATGGTATAAGGTCCTAGTTTTGCTTCTTCAAGGTTCATATGTGGTACTAATAAGGGTATTGGCGTGTGCAATCTTAATGTCTCTTTTACAGTTGCATGTAAGTAAGGTAACTCGCATAGGTTTGACTCTGTCACTGGTCTCCCCTTTAGGACGGTTGAGATTTCATCTCTTATCTTCTCCTGAACGGTTGGATTGTTTACCAGCTCAGCTATAGCCCACTCCATTGACCATAATGTTGTTTCTATTGCTGCAACATTTATGTTCTCAACAATATACAATACGTTTTCTTCACTTATCTCACCTTTCATTTCAGCATCGATTATGTGATCCATTGCACACTTTATGTTGTGTTTCTCTCCATTTTCAGCCATTATTTTCCTGTCAAATTAACAAATTAATACATATAAGCATATGCATTGATTTAAAAACTAGAAAAAAAAAAAGCTTTCAATCAAAATTTACCTTCGTTTTTGAACAAAATGATTGTTGAAGAAAGCTAGCCTCCTCTGCTGCAAATCCTTGCATTTATTCAAATACCCTCTTAAGAAAGGTCTAAGCAAAGGGATAAAATCACCATAATTATATTCAAAACTTTGAGCCAGCCTACTCCTCTCAGAATTAAACCTTGTAGCTTCAATGAACATGGGATCATGGAGTGATTGAAATCTTGCATCAAACATCATGCCGTACATAATATTGTAAAGCATAAGCTGCAATCTTCTCCTAATAATAATCCCTTGAGTTCCCACATCATTTAAGTCACTTACAACTAAATCCATTTCTTTTTCCCACATATTACTATAATGATGAACAACCTTATTAGTGAAAAATGGGAGTGTCATAATCCTCCTCATTTTTCTCCAATGTTCGCCATACACTGTGAACACCATATCCTGACCATTTCCTGTAAAGATATCAAAAACAACGTTACGTGGGCGAGAACCGAATTCTACACCGTGTGTATGTAAAACTTGGGAGGCTAACTCTGGGTCAGAAACAACAGCTAAATTTTTTGAACCAAGCTTGAGTAAGAATATGGGGCCATAGGATTGTGACATTGAGGCTAAAAGACGATGGTTAAGGTCATTTCCAACTTGGAGCCAATTTCCAAAAATTGGGATTGAAATAGGGCCAGGAGGTAGGTTTTTGGGTTGGTTAAATTTTGATTTTATGTATGCAAGTAGAGCAAGTGAAGGAAGGATGATTGAAATGGGTGGCATAAAGAGATGAGGCTTAAAAAATGCAGCAACTGATATCGCAACTACAAAACAAAATATTGAATTTGTAAGAAGATATTGATGAGCCATTTTTTTAAAATTTATAATTATCTGAGGAGAAACAAAGAATGGTATGGTATGGTATGGTATGGGAGTAAAGAGGGAAGTGGATTTGTTATTTATATAAAGAGCTGAGAGTTGGTGAAGGGGAGTAGGAGGCCAATGGTTTCATGAAGAGAATCAATGGGCTTTCAGGAATCTTGGTAGGAAAGAAGATGTTTCGTTTGTTTGTAAGTTTTTTCAAAGTCAAAAATAATATACTTAATAGTTGGTTGGTGAGAATTAGGATTTGAGCCTTCAACCACGACCTTAACATTTATATTTAGTTTGTAACTTGCTAAAATTTTAAGATTTAATTTATTAATTGCCGTAGCTTTTATTATTTGCAATTTTGCAAATAAAAATTGGGAATAATTAACAGGGGTGTATCAATGTATTGACCCCACTTATCAATTTTATTTAGCAAAGTTTATTTTGTTACCATATATATATATATATATATATATATATATATATATATATATATATATTGGTACAAGAAATCCAATTGTTTCATAGCTCTGGTTGCCAAACTAATATATTTTTTTAATGCCACAGAAAAATTATCCATGTCCCCACTAAAACTGTAAATAAAAATAACAGCTTCACTTTGTGTAAAAAAATAATTTTATTAAATTTATTTATTGACCATATAAAATTTTGACTGCTGAATTAAAATGCAAGATATAAAATGTGAGTCGCAACAACGAGTTCACTCAGATAAACCCAACCCTTCTCCATATGAACCACCTCCTTATTAATTTATCACAATAAAGTGTATAGCAAGTTTCAGAGCATGAAGTATGTACCTCGCCTTGAGCTTAGCTCAAAGAATAGACTATGCATGTGCTCAAGTTAGACATATATAAAACCACTGATCTGAGTTCAACTTAGAAGAAAGTAACAGCCCTCAACTTTCAACTAACTAAATGGACCACAAAAACATCTGAATGGCGTAGAGGCAGACCACCTCCAGATCTTAATTAACCCACTCAACTCATTCTTCTAAGCTTTAATTTGGTTTGTCTTCTTAGCTTTAGGAGGGAGGGGGGGGGGGGGGGGGGGAGGTGTGGGAGTGGGATAATCCAAAATTTGAGAAGTCTGAAAACCCACCAGATCTATATATGGACTAGTTAATTGATTTTATTCTAACAGTTAGATTATTTGTTAATTAAAGGTTTTTTAAAATCATTTATTAATGGGTTTATATTCATCCCTAGCCAGCATAAATTTTTCAATTTAATTTTGATGTTAAGCAAAAAGCAAATAAATAGGTGGAGTGAGTGGGGATATTATGTTTTGAACCCACAATAATATTTATTTATTGACAACCAGAATGATGATGAAAATAGTTGGCGATAAGAGAGGAGGAGTTTTCATGATTTATCTTAAATTTTGTGCTATTAGTTATCATTAAATATTTTTGTTTTTTAATATTTATTTTCCTTTAAATGTGATGTATTTTTATGCTTTAATTTGAACATTATTTAATACATGTCTATGTAAGTAAATGGAGTGATGGTTAAAAACAGAAAAATTAATAAATAAGTTTGGGATTAGAGGTTTTCAAAAAATTCACCTTCAAGGACTAGTTAGTAAAAAAGCTTTATAGATCAGTTTTACTATTTGGTAATACCAAACTATATTATAATCTAATTTGACCAATAATCTGTATTTGTTAAAATAATTTATTTGAAAAAAAAACTAAATTATAATCTTCAAAATAAAAAATTAGCATAAATAGCTTTTTTTATAAACTAGTAGATTATAATTTTTCTTTTCTTTTTTATCTATATATTTTTTTATCATTTTATAATAATAATATAATTATAAAATTATTTAATAATAATAATAATAATAATAATAATAATAATAATAATAATAATAATAATAATAATAATAGAATGTTATATAATAAAAATAAACGTATTTATTATATTGGAATGAAATAATTAACATAATTTTTATATTATTTAATATGCATATATATTATATAATTCATTTATATTAGTTATTTAAATATATTTCATATAATTTTTTGAATAATATAAACATATCATTTCAGCTGATACTTTTAATTGTATCAATTAGATTATTAGTTACCTGATTTTCAACTATTAAATTATCAATTATAACTATATTATCAGTTTAAAGCTAGATTATCGGCTAGTTTTACGATATTTTCTTTTGGAAGGGATCAAATGCTGGGTTGCACAAAAGTTGTGATTAATTTATAGAATGAGAAAAGTCATAAAATACAAATATAGGATAGGGCTTCATTTAAATATTGAGAAATAAAAGTAAAACAGAAATAAAACAGCAATCATGTGAAATAAGCTCTGATACCCTAAAGCATCTAAAGCCTCTTCAGTCCTTAGAGCTTTCATTTCTAGTTTGAGTCTGTTTTGTATTTCTATCTCAACAAGCTTTTGAATTACGTCTGTGCTTCCAATTCTAACATTTGTTTTCTCTCCGTACGCCGTCTCTGCTGCCGCCGATTTTCTATCTCCGCCTGCATTTGCCACCTCCAATCTTTTCTCTTCTTTTCTTTTCAATTCTTCTACTTCAGCAGCCTATAAATTAATTATATAAACATAATTTCCTTAGGAATATATATAATCTTTTACTTTCAATATATATATATATATATAGTTTTGATGATTTCTTATTGAGAAATGGTTTTAACTATTTTTTTTTCTCTTAATATAGATCTTACAACATGAAAAATACTATATATTAAATAAATAAATAAATAATAGTAATTAGAGTGTGACATCCTATTAATCATATTAGGACCAAAAATGCAAATAGGTATAAGTCAAAAAGTATTGTGGTCCCTATCGTAGAACTTGGTCTAATTTCTACAGGTTAATTACTTGTAATATTAAAAATTATGATACAATTTTCCAAAAAATCAGCATGAGGAACCATTTAGACGAGCTTTTCATATTATATGAGCAAATGTGCTTTTTGGAGGCTAATTTAATTATAATATCTATGTTGGATACCTTTTGCTTAGCTTCTTTGCAGGCTTCATGATACAATTTTAGGGTTTTTTGTAGCTCATTCTTCAACCTCTCAACCTCATCTTCATATCCATCCTGGAATTAATTCCACATGATCATGAGTATATAAATTTTATTACTTTTGTGCTTCTAAAATTATATATAATCAGTGTTAAACACTCATAATTAATTAATTAATATATATAATGTATTGTATTAATTAAAAAGTTACCATAATATTTATTGATGATGGTGTAGGAGTATCCAAATTACTATGATTACAATATTCTGAGTGAAACAGTGTTGGTTCCGCAGCTGTTGGAGAGTCCCTTGCTAGTTTACTCCCAAGATTTTCATAAAAACATTGAAAATCGCTTTCTGTGCTTAGCCTCCCAGAGCATGCTACTGAGTTTTCTGTGTCCACTCTAAATATCTCATCATACCTTTCTTCACTGGATAAATAATAATTGAAATTTACAATTACAATTACAGTTATATATTTTTATAAATAAATAATTACATTTATTCTACTAATTAAACTATTTTCTTTGGGTAATTAACATGGAAAATTTTAATTAATTATCTTACGAATTAGAAGTAGAGTGTGGATAATTGGAAGCAACAAGCGAAAGAGATGGGAGTTGACGACATGCACTTCTGACTGTGTGGATTTTCCCTTTTGAAGAGATCACATACACTGTGCAGAAATCTGGTGCAAATTTTAATATGTTGCTTGTTATATCTGTACCTCTAAACAATCTGTATCAAAAAAAAATATATTTATAATTTTATTTAATTAATATTTTTAAGTTTGATAGTTAATAATTATATTATTAACTAATAATTACCTAGAAAGGCCATTCCTGGCTGTGCAACCAAGGAACAAAGTTCCAATTCTTTGCCGGTAAATGTATTCAATCAGTGCTTTTGATACATCTGAGTCCTCAAGTACACAAGTCTCATATTCCACCTAATTTAATTATGCATCAAATAATTAAAAGAAAAAACATATATAAATACGTAAAAATTATAATTTATAATAATAATGAATCTATACATACAAGAAAATTTTGAACATACTAATTTTCGTTGACAAAAACATCGGAATGGAAGAAACAATTCTCTCATAGTGCTATCATTTTGTACATCGACCAACGACTCATCCTTTGATACTGTATTTAATACCAAAATAATGAAAAAGGAAAAAAAAATTCAATGTTATAGAAAATGAAAATTGAAGTTTGGAGAGAGTTAATTAATAAAGGAAAAAATTAAAATAAATTACCAGTTGAAGAAGGAGGAATTGTTGATCTTTGTTTAACATGAACAAGTTTCAAAGTTTCATGTTTAGATACAATATTTTCAAGTGCCCATTTCAAAGCATATTGACTTGATTTATCCTTGTCTATAGCCACTGCTAGTGCTCTTTCTCTTCCATTTCTTTCTGCATTCATCTCCATTTTATCATACATTTTCCCCTTCTTTTTTCTCAATTATCAAATGCCCAATTCTTAAAAAAAAAATAAAAAATAAAAAATACAGAGAATTCCTCCAGCTCTCAAATGATGAATTTAATTTCTTTTATGGAAACTGAAGTTGCAACTAAGAAAAACATATGTATAAATAATTAAACACTTAGACTAGTTATTCCATGATTAGCAAAGTTCGTTATAATCTAATTACTAACCGTTATAAAGTTGGTTTTTTTTAAACCAAAAATCAAGTAATATATAGACTACAGTTACAAATACCATTTAATTTTCTTTTTACTCTATATAGAGTGTAGAAATCCAATCAAAATTTTTTATGACTTGAGCTCATCCACAAATATGTTCCCTTTTTCTTCTAACCAAAAGTCATTTCACTACTGTTATTCATTCAGTTCAGTAGTCTGGTATAGATTATTACTGTATGACAAAACAATTCTAAATTTTTAAAAAACTTAAATTTGTTTATAATGCTAATATTTGATTTGATGCTGTTTAATTAATTTTAGTTCCATTCAATAATTATTTAACAAATATGTATATGATTTTCCAGCTGTCACGCACGTTTTTACTTTCTGAACAAACAATTTTCAACACTGGAACTTATTATAGTTGGATCAACCTTAATCTTATCTAATAATAGATGCATGCTTAAATTCATATATAAAATTGTCAAACAAATTAAAATGGGTTGAGAGAAAAATTTTAAAAAGGAAATGAATTTAATCTATATATATATATATATAGTTTTGAAATCCAAAATAAAAGCAAATACAGGCCAATAGGTAAAATCTCAGTCTGTGATTGAGATAAAATGCAAAGTTAATTAAAACAGTGATGATCGAATTATCCTTTTCCAGGTCGCATCCTAATCCACCCAATACATATGTTGTTAATGCTACCAATTTAATAATGATTGTCAGTACATTATAGGATGAGTATCCAAAGAAAAATAATGATATTGGCATGCATATAATGGATTATAGGAAATAAACTTGATTTGAAGTAATTAATGTATATAGCTTCTCACTTAATTGTACGAGATTCATGTTAGAAATTCATTAAAACTTTTTGATTGTTTGTTTACAATTCTAATGGGAACAATACTTTTCATGATCTCTTTATTATTTGATACAATTATTTGCAAGAAAGGCCACAGGTTGGATTGAAATAGCTTCCGCCAATGAAGAAGAAGACGGCCCCTTCTCATGGTTTTGCATCATAATCAACCACCACATTAGTTAACCCCTTAGACTTAGTCCAAGCTAAGCAAAGCCTGTCATTGGTTGTCCTCCCAAGTTTAGACTGCGACACTGAGCAACAAACAGTATTTCTAACACTTCTTGTAACTCAATTAGCACCAGATCATTCCTTATAACCATCCTGAAATATGATTGCAGAAGAGAGGGGGGGGGGGGGGGGGACCCTATACACCAATTATATTCATTTTAACCTAAACCTAATGGCGGAGGATTTCGACTAATTTACCTTGCCAATTTAATCTTATTTATGCTCACCATTTATTCTATAATTGATATCATGTGTTTCTTTTTTTTTTTTTAAAAATTTTTCCCTCAAGTAAACCTTGAAATGCATCAATAGATCTCCTAAAGAACTCATGCTCTCAAAAAACATTATTATTCCTTTTGCTCTGAAAAAGCCAAAGCTGCCATGGTAAAAAAAGATGAGAAAATGAAAAAAAAAAGGAAGGAGATTAGAGGAATGAAGGGATAAGAAGAAAGAAAAACCAAAAGAAACCTAAGCTTCAAAGGTGCCATGATTGGGAAATGACAATCAAAAGATGAGAGACCAACAAGTTGGGAAAAAAAAGAGTATTATCTTAGAGAAGAGAATTTGGGCAACATATTAGAGATGAGCATAATTCGATTAAACACTACAAGAAAGCATCAATTTAGCGATGCCACTTATCACATTGGCAATAATATGTTATAATAATAAAGTAGTGACTCCATTGGCGATTTGTGGCTACATAAGGTATTAGCGACGTTGATATGGCGTTGCTAAAATTAGCACCAAAAGTTGATGACTTGGTAGGACACCATATTTATACATAGTTAAGTGACATGAGAATGACGTCGCTAAACAATGTATGAAAAGTCAAAGTAAAAAACTAAATAGCAATGTCATTGGCACGTCGCTAAACATTTAATAGAATATAAAATTAGAAACTATATGTCTAAAATGATGTTGTTTTATATATTGTAACCTTAGCTATCTAAACTTTCTCCATCTCATCATTTCTATTGTCGCATCATTCATCTCTTCTTTCTTCTTTGCTTCACCTTTTTCCTCTATTATCGCTTTAGCAAAAACCCTTGCAATAGCCATCAAGCTCTATAAAAGTAGTGTCGCTAAAATAGATGCTAACTTCTTTGCCTTATGATTTCTGATCGTTGATTCAATGACGTCTGTTTCCTAATTAGCAACACCTCAACTGAGCTGCTATTTAGTGACGCCTATTGTTAGAGACACGTGTTTTTATGACGCCACTCAATTGGCTTAGTAATGAAACTTTTAGCGACGCCATTATGTTATTACTAAGGAGTTGATAAATTATTTTAAGGACACCATTTTTAGCAAAAGCATCGCTAAATTATTAAAATTTTATAGTGTAAAATGGCAGAACCAATAGAACTATCTTATGATTTTAAATTTTTTTGGTGTGGTTTTGATCAATGTTTTTAAGATCAGATCAATCGATTGGACAAATTTAACCCTAAACCAACAACTGATCTGATTCGATTCTATGTAAAACCACTCTAAAATAAGAATTGGATTGAACTGGAAAAACTAATGAACAAGACCATTCAAACTAATCGGTCAAAACTCGATTTTTTTGTACCATTAAGCTTTTTTGTTACAAAAATTTGACAAAGAAAACTCCAATTTTTTTAAAAGCTTTCTATCACTAAAAAAAAAATAAAATTTTATAGATTGGAAGCTAATTGAGAATGATGAAATTGTGTTTCAAAATTAAAAAAAAAAATAGAAGAAAAAAATGAAATATAGACTGTGATAATATAAGAGAATGAAGGTATATGTATAGAGATTTAACTTTTAAAGTAGTAAAGGATGGTAAAATGTAAAAGAAAAAAACAAGGGAAAGTAGCGGCTAAATAAAGGAGAAAGAAGAATATGTAAGTAAGGGTGTTAAAACCTAAAATATAGAAAGAAAGTGAGAGTTAAGGAATTGAACTTGGATCACTTGCTTCAGAACAATACATCACGGTATATATCTACAAAATTGCTTAATTATTTTAAATAAATATATAAAATGGATTTCACTTGGTTGAATCGGTTAAACTGCAAACCATTTTTTATAGCATCTCTAGGCAAATTCTACATCGAAAAAAATATGAGAGAAATTTTGAGTCGAATATAAGAATTTAAATAAGGAGATGTGCTAGCTTGAACTATTACCTTTACATGCTAGTTTTCAAATTCCACATTGGAAAAAATGAGAAAGAAAGAGAAATTTATAAGGTTATACACTAACTATTAGCAATAATCTAAGTTAATCATTTTAGACTGTACGATTTGACTATTTGCAGATTGTTATAGAACAGTTGGATATGAACTATTATAGTTTAGTATCATAGTCACTCTACATGTAACCTTGAGTAATAATAGGGTAAATCTCAGTGAGGACATTAAATCTCATATGAAGAAATAAATTGTAATATTTATAGACAAATCTCACATTCTCAAAAATATAAGAGATATTATGAATCGAATGTAAGAATTTAAACAAAAAATGGATGATAGATTGAGCTACTGGCTTCTGAATCTCACATCAAAAAGAATGAGAAACAAAGAAAAGTTTATAAAGCTATGTATTAACTGTTAATAATAACATTATTTAATCATTTTTGGTCGTGTGTTTGATTATTTACATGTTGTGACAAAACAGTTGAATATGGACTGTTACAATTTGATTTTAAAAATATTGGTTTTGAAATTTAAACATATATATTTATATTTTCTTTTTCACAGAATAAATCATTTACATCTTCAATTTTTTTTTTTTAAAAAATTATTATGGCATGATTTAATACTTTAACTTCCTATCTTCGCCAATTGGCTAATTTTGCACAATTAGATGAAATAAATAATTATAGTTAGTGCCCTTGTTTCATTTATATATTACATGGTTAAATTGTTACATTCCTTTTTTATTTTTTATTTTTGGTTATAAATTCATTGAAGTGTCATTTTCCTTTTATATATAGTTTGCATGATTATCATAATTATTTCCCTTTTATTTCTGCTCATTATAATCCTTTTTTATTATAAAAATTATATACCTTCACTTGGTCTCATATTCTACCAATCTCATACTCAAAATCTCACATTTTCTGCAATAAAATTCTTCTTGAGATATTCTAGTAGATTTAATGATGTTTGTGATTGAAAAAAAAGTAGGAAATAATAAAATAAGTTGTCTTGAGTATTTGAATAAAGTAAAATTCAAGAGCAATATTAGCGAATTCACCTTTTTAAGTTACTGTTTAATACCGATCATCATAACTAATTAGTTGGTGAATGAAAAATATTAATTTTTCGTTCTTTATCAACTGATTATAAGGTGGTGATCAATGTTGTATAATTATTTGATGCAATTGAATCTGATAGAAAATTAGGATTTCAAGATCAACTAAATATGGAAAAGATTTATAAATCTCACGATGCCATGAATCGGTATTGTTTTAATAATTTGATTTTTTCTTGGTGCTTTTGCTGCCGGTTAAATTATAATTGGTGATAGTCGTTTAGATTTAATTAGATCATCACATCCAAAAACATGGATGTAATGAGAATCTTTGAGGAATAATAGAAATATTCATTTTTTTAATTATGGCATCTCCCAAACTCTAATATCTTGTTTTGATACATAGTTAAGCCATATGATTAGTCACTAATTTCATATTTTGTTCAAATAATTAAGTTTGATTTAGTAATTCTAAGGACTTACTAAACTCATATAATGAGTTTTAACTAATACTTATTTTCCCATATTTTTGCTAATTTTTTTTTTCTAATGAGATTACTAATCCCTATATTTATAAAATTATAAACCCTAAATTAGCCTTAGTTTTTTTTTTATCTTTTTTTTTTCTCAAAAATTGCTTTTGTAAGGGAAAAAAAATTTAGTTTGTCATCTCTACTTTCACAAACTTATTTCTTTCTATATAATTCAGTTTTTTTTTTAATTTTTTAAGATATTATTTTAACAATTTTTTTTTTGTGAGAGGAAATAAATCTTTTATATATATCTAAGATTTAAAGTTCATTTTTTAATTACTATTACGGCTTTGTCATTTTTATTTTAACTTAATTAGACTAAAAAGATCCCAACAAAAGATCAATTTTTTTTTTCATGAATAATTATGGAATGTATAAGTTTACATTTTTTTATCTTTTATGTCTATGTAAGCTAAGATATCTACAGAGAGCTACAAACCAAAAAATTAAAATCAATAAATCCAAATTGAAAAAAAAATGATAATATGTAACATATAAAAAATAACATTACAAAAAACAAAAACTTACAAAAAAATGGTGATTCAACCCAAATCTAAAATTAGTGTAAAGATGATCAATAATAGGTATTGAGAATGATAAAAAAAGAAAATAAGAACTCAATAGTTTTTAAATATATGAAAAATGATATTTAAGTAATTTATTTGTTTTGCTAATTTATTCTATTAAGTGTTATACCAAATATGAAATTACAAATTTGGATTAGTTAATACTAGGATTAAAATATTTCTACCAAACAAGAGTTAACTAATCCTATAACTTAACTAAACCTAACACTAACACTAATCCTTATCACTTAAGCAATCTGTCAACCAAATTTCATAGCTAAGATTTAAATTTTAAACTTGCCAAATTATGTCACGGATTCAAAACAAAAATTCTTCAAGAATACAAACTTTTAAAACTAAATATTAAGCTGAAAAATATGTATTTTCATTGCTTACAAAGAGAAATTACAGTTGCATATTTATATATGAAGAAGTCGAAATATAAAAGGAAGAATTATAGAATTGGAATCCTAAGGGAAATAGAATATATTGAAGAAATAAAATAGAAACAATGGGACAAAATATAATTAACCTAATTAAAGTAGATATGGTAGACCATTCATAAATGTTTTTAAATATATTCCATAAAAACAACTGCTTGCTAGTTAAGATTCCAAAAAAAAAAACTATAATTATAACATCCCTTTTGTTTTAATCATAGATCAAATATATAATTTGACATATAATCAATACACTTAAGTGGGTTGTTATTAGAAATAAAGAATTAGATAGAAATTAACTAAAGAACATATGCTATCTGAAATCCTAAACAATTAATTGTTAGTGATCACATAAATAAAACAAAAACTTGCATCAATAGATCCACCATTTCCAACTCCAATTTTCACACCCTACATTAATTTACACTGTAAAAGAAGAACAAAAATAATAAAAAAGACATCTTAATTGGTGTGAATTAAGTTAATATTCCCATAACCCACCTCCCAAATTGTTCATTTTTTTTTTGTTCCAAGAATATATATGTTTGATCCTCCATATGTAGATAACATTTTTTCAATATTACCAATTTAGTTAAGAACAATTTATTCGGGAGAAAGCAAAATCATTTGACCTTCCTCACCATCACTAGCACATGAAGAAGAGTAAATATCATCATCATTATCTCTCTCTTTTATTTCATTAATTCTTTCAACAACTTGTTTCAAGTCCAACCTTCTGTCCAGATCCTCTTCACAACAACTCAATCCAATTTTCAATAATTTTATGATTTCACATTCATTATTCTTGGTTGCCCTCATGTCCTTTTCAATCACCTTATTCATCCATTCTTCTTCTGGAACAGATTTGACCCAGTTTGCCAAATCATCTTCCTCATTTCCTTTACTGCCATGTGTTAGAAAGTTTGAAGGGAATTTTCCTGATAAAAGTTCAAGAATCAATATGCCAAAACTCCACACATCAGTTTTCCTGGTAATCCTGCCTAGTTGCAAGTATTCAGGTGATCTATAAGCTGCCATGAGTTCATGTGCATTCTCTTGGTTGATAACTGGAACTAATCCATAATCTGAGATAATGGGCTCATAGGATTGGTTGAGAAGAATATTTGAGGATTTAAGATGTCCATGAGCCGCTATTATGCTTGGAAGCTCTTTATAGAGGTACCCAAGTCCTTTGGCTACTCCTTTTACAATATTTAATCTTGTTTCCCAATTTAGGCTTTCTTGACCTTCACTATGCCTCCCTATAAAAAACCAAATTAACATCAGCCAACAAAGTTAATTATTTATGTTAAGAAAGAAAAAAAAAACATATATATACCATGTAGACGATTAGCTAAGCTGCGATTCTCAACAAATTCAGTAATCAAGAGTTTCTCTTCCTTCCTATAATAGTATGCAACGAGAGGTAGCAAATTAGGATGTCTCAATCTCCCCAACCTTCTCATATGTTCATGAAATTCTTCTTTACCAACATTATTCATCTGCTTAAATCTCTTAACCACCATAACCAACCCATTTGTGAGAGCAGCTCTGTAAGAAGATCCAAAGCAACCACTGCCCAAAATTTCAGCAGAAGCCCTTAGCAAATCAGGCAAATCAAATCTCTCTATATCATCTCTAACAAACGATAACTTGGTAGCATCAGGCTTCTTGCTAGCTGAAGAAGCATCAGGAGACACTCGCGGGGCCTGTTCCGGCAAATCTTTAAAGACCTTACGAATTCTAAGCTGGGAAGGAGGTGGAGTTTCGATTGATAATGGGAGCTGCTGTTGTTTTCGACGATTAATAAGGATGAAGGCAGCTGCTATGATTGCGCCCACAGCTACTACTGCAACTATAATCACAACGATTATACTTGCTAGTGAAGGATTGCTACTATCCTTTATTGAGTTACTGCCATAGTTGGATGCATTATTGGTGGAGTTGGGGACTAGTGTACTTGTACATGGGCTCAATGGTGATCCACACAGACCTTTGTTGCCTGCATCCTCAATTAATCGCAACCTTTTCTTTTAATATTTTTTAGTATAAATTAACTATAAGAATTAAAAAAAAAAATTCATTGAAATATAAAGTAATAGATGATAATTAAACTCACCAGAAAAGGAGGTCAAATAAAATTTACTGAGGGAATCGGGGATTTGACCTTCTAATTGATTGTTTGAGACATTGAAGGATGTGAAATTATCACGAAAATTTGGTAGTTTGCCACTAAAATTGTTACCCTCAAGCCTCAATTCCAAAAGCTTAGGAAGGTTAGCCAATGATGAAGGAATAGGGCCGCTGAATTCATTGTCTGCCAAATACACTTTGTTCAGCTTCAACATACCTTCAAAACACCAATTTAATCCACCTATGAGTTAACCACCTCAAATCTAGTATTCGTAATTATTCCGAAAGAAAAAATATACATATAATAAGGCAGGATTGTCAGGTCTCGAATTCGAAATTCAATATTCAATATATTAAGCACTACTTCGTAACCAAAATTTAAAAAAAAGAAAAAAAAAACCTTGGAAAGCATCGTCAGGAATCTGGCCAGAGAAATGGTTGTTGGAAAGGTATAAAGATCTCATGGACCCAAGTTTATTAAACACAGGCATAGGACCTTGGAATTTATTATTCATAAAGCTGAGAGTTCTCAAATCAGAGATTAGCTCTAAAGATTGAACATCAAGTGTACCCATTAAGCCCATTCTCTCAAGCTGTAGGCCCCAAACGGAACCATTAACACAAATAACACTGCTCCAATGAGAAAGGTCCCCTTGGCAAGGTGAGGTGTTGATGCTCCAGTTGGCTAATGCAGAATCGTTGGATAAAGAACCCTTGAACTTGAGCAGGATTTCAGAGTCCGACAATCCTGAAGAAGATGAAACAATGACAAACAAAACAAGCAACAAGGTCTTGTGTTTCTCTTTGAATATTAATGCCATTCCGGCGAAGGGTAGCCTGAGCACCGGTGGGGGGCCGTGCCCGCCCTTAACAGGCATTGGGAGCCTCTACTTCAATGGGGGAATTAAGACTATAATTAATTGCAAACAAATGTCAATTTTGAGAAGAAGGTCAGAAGAGAAACAAACACCAAAACCTCCCAAGAATAGATCTAAGACAGTAAACAAACAAATTATTTGGGCAAACCAACAAACAAAATGCATCTCTGATCTCTATCTATTCACACGTTGACAAAGTCTTTGCCTTGTGTGTTTGTATTCAGTGGTAGGTGTGTTTTTCTTGAGATTTCTCCGCCCTTCCTTTGAATTTGACAACAAGGAAAATAACTTCTAAACTAATTAAAATATATATAACAAAAAAAAATAATTTTGACCCTTAAATTTTGCTCTTTTTCTCAATTTTGTCGCCAAAAATTTTATTTTATGCATTGGGATTTCAAAATCTTAATTTCACCCATTTTTATACAGTCGCTGAATTTTATTAATTAATGTTCGGTTATTTTGTAGACATTATATATCAGATCCTTTGTTAATTTTCAAGCAAATAATACAATAAAATTTTAGATTAAAATTCTGTTAGTGGTTAGCATTAGTAGTTAGCTATCAAAAATTAACAATAATGGTCAATTGTTAGTAGACACTGGTAACGATCAATTGTCTGCCGCCATCTATGGTTGTCAATCATTCATAATTAGTTTCACCATTTAATAATTTAACAATTGAAAATTAATTATAATTTACAAAATATCTATTAATAATTATTGATGTGATTTATATACTAACCTTTTATTTGTTCATAATGCATATCATATAAAAAAATAATTAATTAAATATAAAAATATAATATGTTAGTGTACAACAGTAGCTGTTAGTTGTTAGTGACCAACTAGGGCTATCAATTATTCATAATTAGTTTCACTTTTTAATAACTTAATGGTTAAAAGTTAATTATAATTTATAAAATAATTATTGATAATTATTGATGTGATACATATAATAACATTTTATTCGTTCATAATACATATTATATAAAATAGAAAAAATAATTAGTTATATACAAAAATATAGTTTATTAGCATATAAGAGTAGTGGTCAGCTATTAGCCGGCAGTTATAACTATCAATTTATAATTGATTTTTCCATTTGATTATTTAATAGTTAAAAATAATTATAATTTATAAAATAATTTGTTATTAATTATTGATGTGATACATATGCTAACATTTTGTTTGTTCATAATGCATATTATATAAAATGAAAAAAATAATTAATTAAATACAAAAATATTTTAGAAAATATAATTTTTTTATTAATAAAAATTAATAAAAATTGATCTAATTACAAATAAAAAATAAAAATATATATTTTTGGTATTAAATATCTAAAATTGACAATTGCAAGCAGGTCTGTATAATATTGTCTAAATTGACCATAATTCATCCCAAATCAGTTTCTACATGAAATGCATGTAAGGAAATGAAAATAAAAGAAAAAAAAAACATAATAAAAACTTACATAAAGCCTAAAATAACTAATAAAAATTAGGTAGAATTAGCCCAAAATATATCTATGAAGCGATATTAATTATCATATACTATAGTTGAAGTCCTCATTTGTTACCAATATTAATAGAAAAAGTTCAAAACAACCCATCCAAACTTGAAGAAACAATTACAGAAGTTACTTTTGATTATTTTACTTTAAAGTTATCTGAAGTTTTATCACATACTAATAATTTGTGAGTTGTAGGTCTTACCAAAGTTCTTAAAATAATAGTGAATATTTGATGATTTTGAATAATTATTTATATGTAAGCCTTTCTATTTAATCTTTAATTGGATTTTTTCAATCATAATTAAGTAGATATATCATTGAATTATAATTTATAACACTTAAATTTTTTTTATTTGAATTTTTTTAAAAAATCCAAAAATTTGAATATTATATAAAATGTTCAAAACACAATATTTGAATTGAACCAGATTTGATTGTCCCGAAAATATGGAATACTCAAATTGTATTATATTCAAATATGAAAAACAATTTAAATTCGGGTATTCGTACCTTCCAATACAATTTTGGAGATACAAATTTAAGACATCCAAAATTCAATATAGTTCTAAACATTTTCAAATTTTCATATTAGATGGGATAATGCGCAACCCTAAAATGACTAATAACATTTTATAGTAATCTTTATTTTTATCTTACCATACCATACCATCAATATAAATAAATAAAAAAGATTATTAAACTATACTATATTTTCAAATTGTCCTTTCGTACTAGTGAACATCTTGATTCAATTCATATATGATTAGTTGAGTTAAGGATATATATATATATATATATATATATATATATATATATATATATATATATATATATATATATATAATAAAATAAAAATAAAAATAAAAAAATTTTTTCATGTCAATTTTACCTCTAATATTACAAACCTTTAAATTTAATTTATCCGGCAATAATTCTATCAAACAAATTGTTGGATTTTGTTGTATTGTGTCATCCATGTGAGTTTGACTTAGTCCAGACTTATATCTTCTTATATATAAAGTTATATATAAAGTTATGAAAAGATATAACTTTTAAAAAATAAATTATATAACTTTTTTCATAAGTTACAAAACGTAATTTTTTATCAAAAAATTTTCTCTGAAATTCGAAAATTCTCGATAAAGGAATTTGTTCATCTTCATTCAATCACAAGTAATTCAAAACATTCGTACTATGGAATTGAGTCAGGTTCTAGTAATTTGACTCCGCTTAAAGTATTGAAAGCACACGATCTATACTCAATAAGTAAGTATACGTTGCTCTAGAAATTCCTACATTGGTATCAGAACCCGTTTTGTGCGTTTTTGTGATTAAAATAGTAATTGTAATAATTTTTGAGAAATTTACTATGAAAATTTCATAAATTAGAAAATTTTCGAATTTTCATAAATTTAATTCTTCAATTTCATAGTTCGAATTTGGTATCGTTGGAAAGCTCTCATCACAAGTTTTCTAATGAGTATTTTTGTATAATTTTCTGATGATGGTTGAATTTTTATGATTTTTCAAAGTTTATGAGTATATATTTTTTTTTGAAAAATGTCATTAAAACGATTTCCACTCTCGGTATGTTGTTCAAACACTGCCAAAATGATGTTGAAATGGAATAAAAATGGTCCCAGTGATTTTAAAACCGTAAAAAATGTGTAAAATTTAAAAAATTGGTGCAAAACAACATCCAAAAAGACGGCGTGTGTAGTTCACATGCTGCCTCAGCGCGTCACGCGCTGACAGTTGGGGGGAGCGATTGTTGACAATTTTTGTCACGTGTCCATGCCATGTGGCACGTTTGGCCATGTGGATTTCTCTGGTTAGTCCACAAATACTGACATGACAATGACGTGGAAAGGTACACGTGGAAGTGCGTGGAGCACATGGAAAAAATTTCGTTCAGCGCGTGGGGGCATGTGAACGAGTATTTTTTGTCTAATTTTTTTTTTAAATTCTTAAAATTTAATTTTTAATTTAATGGATATTTTTCAAAATTTTTTATGACTGTTTTGATGAAGAATTTGGAGAAAAATATGCAAATTGGAACATAATTACTAAAAATTTATGTGTAAATTTTTTTTTGTGTCACATAATATATATCATATTTAATAGAGTCTAATGTTGGTTTAATTTATTCAAACATATAGTGAGGAATCTGATGATTTGCGCTTTGGAGCGATTATGTGCATATAAGAAAGATCCAGAACATTCTCTTGAAAAGCATATTGATGAGATGTTCCATAAAATTTGAATTTTCTATATGATGTTTAATAAAGACTATGACTTAGCTGTGGAATAACAGATGTCTATAGTTCTTGATTCCTTACCTGATTCATGGGAAGAGGAAAGGAAGACGCTTAAAGAAAGATTAAGCGACTTAACTTATGAAAATTTTGAAAAAGATTTGAATCGGGAACTGGAACGCCAGATACAAGATAGTATTAGGTGATCTAGTAAATCGATGAATAGTTTCCTATGGATGAAAAAAAATATCTGGTACACTAGCAAAAAGAGAATTTGATAAGAGGGAACCATAGATTCAACTAGATGATTAATGAATTAAATTCAATATTATAAAATATTTATTTTTGTGTGTGACAATATGTTAATTTTTTTTAGGATATGTAATGGAAGTTTATCTTATTTTAATACATATATATTATTATTGTTATATTACATTATATGATGAATGTACTGTGAGAATATTAGATCGGTAGATTAATGAATCTTATCTAATATAAAATTAATTGGCGTATGTTTAAATTAAACAATAATAAATGGACTATGTCAGTAGGAATTGATTGAGCTGTATATACAGTTTTTTTGTTTATACTGCTTGTATTAGGTTATTATTAATTAATTTAAAGCATTGTGACTTAAAATTGATAAAAGTAATAATGAATTGTGTTAATCCTAATTATGATCATTGTTTCTAAGTAGTATAAATGGCTGCAAGAACACCATACTTTTCAAAAAGAAAGTTTGTGCCAAAAGGAAAAAAAAAAAAGAATGAAAGATTAAACGAGTAGGCCCAAATTACAACTCAAAGGCTTGGAGGTCAATCAAGAAATTGGACATAAACCCAATTTTTCTTTTTCTTTTTTCTTTTTAAAAAAAACTAGTCCAAGACCAATAGGTCTGAGCCCATTCTAACAAGACATGACACGAATTTTGAAAAATAGATAATTTTTGTGGCAAAAGGGAAATAAAATGAAAAAAAATGAAGATTGAAAGATTAAATGAGTATGCCCAAATTACAACTCAAAGGCTTGGAGGCCAATCAAGCAATTGGAAATAAACCCATTTTTTGTTTTAAAAAAAATCTAGTCCAAGACTAATAGGTCTGAGCCCATTCTAACAAGACATGACACGATTTTTAAAAAACAGACAAGTTTATGACAAAAAAGAAATAAAATGAAAACAAAAATGAAGAATGAAAGATTAAATGAGTAGGCCCAAATTATAATTCAAAGGCTTGGAGGTCAATCAAGAAATTGGACATAAACCCACTTTTTTTATATAAAAAAACTAGTCCAAAACCAATAGGTCTGAGTCCATTATAACAAGACATGACACAAATTTTAAAAAATAGATAAGTTTATGGCAAAAGGGAAAAAAATTAAGAATAAAAGATTAAATGAGTAGGCCTAAATTATAACTCAAAGGCTTGGAGGCTAATCAAGCAATTGGATATAAACCCACTTTTTTATTTAAAAAAAAAACTAGTCAAAGACCAATAGGTCTGAACCATTTTAACAAGACATGACACAAATTTTGAAAAACAGACAAGTTTTGTGGCAAAAGGGAAATAAAATGAAAAAAAATAAAAAATGAAAGATTAAATGAGTAGATCCAAATTACAACTCAAAGGCTTGAAGGCCAATCAAGCAATTGGACATAAATCCACTTTTTCTTTTCTTTTTTTTTTTTTAAAAAAAAAAACTAGTCCAATACCAATAGGTTTGAACCCATTCTAACAAGACATGACATGAATTTTGAAAAACAGACAAATTTGTGGCAGAAGTGAAATAAAATGAAAAAAAAAAGAATGAAAGATTAAATGAGTAGACCCAAATTACAACTCAAAGGCTTGGAGGTCAATCAGAAAATTAAACATAAACCACTTTTTTTAAATAAAAAATTGGCCAATACCAATAGGTCTGAACCCATTCTAACAAGACATGACATGAATTTTGAAAAACAGACAAATTTGTGGCAGAAGTGAAATAAAATGAAAAAAAAAGAATGAAAGATTAAATGAGTATACCCAAATTACAACTCAAAGGCTTGGAGGCCAATCAAGCAATTAGACATAAACCACTTTTTTTAAATAAAAAATTTGCCAATACCAATAGGTCTGAACCCATTCTAACAAGACATAACACGAAATGTCAGCTCTAATTTTGAAAAATATACAAGTTTATGGTATAAGATGCAACTGCAAAAAGTTTAGCGATCACAATAAAGGATTTAGCAGCTGTGATTTTTGTTGAGTTAAAAACTGTAACACTCTATATTTTTAATTTTGCTCAATTAATATTTTTTTAATTTATTTTGTGACTTAATAATTTTATCTTTGTATAATTTTATTAAAAATATGAGATTTGTAGAAAATTACAAAATTACATATATATATATATATATATATATATATATATATATATATATATATATATATATATATATATATATATATATATATATATATATATATATATATATATATAGAGAGAGAGAGAGAGAGAGAGAGTTCAAAAATTAAAGTGATAAAAATTCATTCTCTTTTGTTTTCCCCACACCATCACTATCTTCATTCATTAACCAAACGACATCTGATCTTTGCTAAATTCGAACCAGAAGTAGTTCTCCACATTTTTATCACTCTGACGACGTTTTATTTCTAAAATCTGGTTGAATTTTTGGGATTGGAGAGGAGAAATTCGAAATTCGGGGCTTCTCTTCCATTTCTCATATTTTCCAGTTTCTTTTCTCAAGTCTGACAAATGGACTCAGAATGTTGAAAAACCTTTGTCTGTGTAATTTGAATTCCGAAAACTGCGGTTTGATGGTTGATCGGAGTCTGATTCTCTCGCTGCAGCAGCCACGAATTTTTTGTAGATTTAGATGTTTCCAACCATTTTTAGGTCATAAAACTTATATATTTAGATTCCTCACACCTCAAGCTTTCTATTGGTACCATTTGATCGTCAATCCGTCGCCGTTAGAAATTTTTCAGTCATCAGAGTCCGGCGACTACTGATCGAGTATTTTGGACAAAATCTTCAGCTCGTTAAACCGAATCATCCGGTACAAACCACACATTCTAGTTATTTTTAGATAATGAGATATGAATTTATTTGTCAATTATTTAATTGAATTGCATGATTAATTGCATAATTATTGGAGTTTATTTTGTGAATAATTAGATTTTATATTATTAAATGGAGGTGATTATCAGTTAAGTTAGAATATTAATATATTAAATAATTAAATTAATAATAAAAAATTATTAATTATGAAGTTATTTTATATATTGATTGGGTGTATTATATATTTGGAGATCCGAATAGTATTGAATTATATTGAGATGAGTTAAAGTGTTTATAGAAATTTATTTGGAAATTTTTGAAGCATTTGTTGGATTAATATGAATTTTTAAGATGAAAAATAGAAATAAATAGAGAAAAATAATTATGGAGGAGGAAAATAAGTGAAATAAAATATTATAAAAGAAATTAATATTGGAAAATTTTGGTAACTTCGAAAAGCGTGTCGAACAACTGAAGTCTCAAATTATGCATTGAATGCATATAACGAGTTCTGACTCTAATAGTAATTTTCAGTATGCGTACGAGTGAAAAATGATTGTAGAGCTTTATTTTTAATAGAATTATAAATTAAGTATAGTTTTGTAGTTAATTAGAAATTATATGTTGTTCAGAAGTGACAGCAGAACCGGATCCAAGGGCGGATCGGGGAAAAGAATCGGTAGATACCAGTAAGCATTAGTTAAGGTCTGTACAATATTTTATAATTTTATCTATTAAATACTTAACGTATGATTTTAAATAAGTTTTTATTCAAATTGATTATATGATAAGTGTAAAATTTTCGATAACAAAAAATTATTTTTAATACTTGTTATGACATGTTTTATGAAATAAATTTTAGTATAACATTTTTATATACTTTATTAAAAATTTGATCGATATGATATTTTGAATAAGTATATAAAAATTGTATTTGATATTTTAGCTCATATATTAGCATAAACAACGATTTAGAGAGTTATTGATATATCAAAATGGTTTATTGATGCAGTAGATTTTCTGTGGTCAAATTATATATTTTACGACTCGGTGGATTTCTTGTAGTCGTATGATACATATAGTTGGTCTGGTGGGTTTTCTAGGACCGAGCAAAATGATTTATTCACATTATGTTCATCTGATCTAGTGGATTTCTTAGGATCATGAGATGATATGTATCACTGGTTTTCCTGAAATTAATCTATGATGATTTAATATATGAGTATGACAAGAAATTTTTATGAAAATACAATAACATTAATGAAATGAATTTTATATGATATTATAGTATGATCTTGATAAATGAATTTATAATTTATATTGCCTATGAATGACTATTATTATAAATTATTGTACTACTGAGTTATATAACTTAGCGCGGGGTTTTTTTCTCATGTAGATTTGAAGTGAAAATAGATAGAAAAGTTTTATAAGTATAGTGTCACTAAAAATGAGTCTCACAGTATGGAGGCAAGTAGCAGTGAAAGTCACCTCAAGCGAGTTGATTATTTTAATCATATTTTACTATTTAGAATTAATTTTATGTAAATAAATTTTTACAAATCATGTGAGATATATCATATATTGCATAAATGAGCGTGTAAGTATGAGAATTTTATATACTTACTACTCACTAATAAATTTTAGTTTGCTTGTATATTTCAAAATTTATAATAATAATAATAATAATAATAATAATAATAATAATAATAATAATAATTATTATTATTATTATTATTATTATTATTATTATTGTTATTATTATTATTATTATTATTAAGTAAAAAAAATTAAGGAATTGTAATACTTCTTATATGTCTAGTATTCGACGGTGTATACGGAAGGGTAATAAGTGTTACAAAGATAAGTGCAATTCACAGTACAAAGGGTGACCACAAAACACATATAATAGCGACCGTTATTTCTATTCAATCAAAAGACTTATAAAAAAAGTTCGGTTCACGGTGTATAGCATGACTGCAAGTGTGTTCGCAGATTGACTTTACGATCACGATTTAGAAATGGCGACAACAAAAGTGCTAAAAGTTGCAATGGTTTTAATGGTTGCAATGGTTACAAAAGGCTACAATGATTGGACTTAAATTTTAAATGAACCAGTATCTATACCAAACATTGCAATTGTTTGTGGTCTATAAATATTAAAAATGTTGGAAAGTTAAAATCGCTTTTCATTTTCTCTTCTTTCTCTTCTCTCTTTTATAGGATTTATTGTTGAAATCTAAAATTGCTACATGTAGATTTCTTGAGACTTTGTTGTATCATAAAAGTGTATTACAATAAACCTTGTAGCAACTTGACTTAAAATTATTATTTCTCAATTTAATGGGTTCACTCGGTAGACTTAAAAAAAAGTGTTCTACTCACCTCAAAGCCAACTCTCTTACAAACTTTATTTCTAACAAAAAATTTTATTTCTCAATTTAAAATTAATAAAATATGTAAAAATATGAAATGGCGACTTTGCCTCACCATCAGTATAAAAGCCTCCACGATATACTCCGCTAGTTACGCCCTCCATCTGTAGAAGGCAAGACAATAGTTGATTTTGTTTGAGCTCAAACCTAGGATTGAGAAAGTCCACAATTCATAAAAACAATAGTTTTTTATGGAAAATTATTTTGCACGCGCATAAATTTTTGGTTTAAATGTATCTCTTATGTCAAGTTCAAGGGCACTATAAGTCACTTTGAAAGTTCATGTGTGCATTTTCTGCCAATTTTTGGAGATAATTAAGCATTAGGCCAGTAAAGAAGTTATGAGATATTCTTCTGTCCTCTCTCAAGTGTGCTACAACTGATACTATTATAATAAATCTTCCTTAAATATAATTTATTAAAAATAATAAAATACAATTGATACCTAATGTTTTCCCTTTGAAAATAATGCATTGAAAAATAAATAAGCAAAAGGGGAAAAAATGGAAAAATTGAAGAATGAAAAAATAATTGAGTATACCCAAATTATAACTCAAAGGCTCGGAGCCCAATCAAGCAATTGGACATAAATACATTTAAAAAAAACTAATCCAAGACCAATGGTTCTCAGCATATTCTAACAAGGCACAAAATAAAATGTCACTCCCAAATTTGAGAAACAAACAAGTTTGTGTTGGTAGGCGCAGAAATTTTTGAAAAACTTTTGGTGTGGGTCCCTCCACATGTGGGTCCTACCATATATAAAATAAAATAAAAAGTCAAAAGTTGCGGTAATTCAATTTCAAATTGAATTCCTCTAGCCGATATTTTTGACTTTTTTGATATATGTTCACTGAATATTTTTCCTATAAATAGGCAGATATCCTTTCATTTGAATTACAACAATCTCAATTCATTTGAGAGAATCTGAGAGAGAGTTAGACTTTTGAAATATTTCCAAAAATTAGGGAGTGACAAAAATAGTGAGAAAAATATTTTGGGGGTGTTTTTGGAAAATACTTGTGTGCCACTATTTTTGGATTTATCTCAAAATTGTTGTATTACCTCTAGCCTGTGTCTAGGGAATACTCTCTTCTTGTACCCATTAATTTTTATTAGTAGAAGAAAAATATTCGGAGTGTTGTCCGTGGAAGTAACCGAAATTAAAAGGTGAACCGCGTTAAATTGTCAGTGTTATTTTTTTGCTGATTAATTTATTTCACATTTTTTTGTGTTATTTTACTCGTTGTGCCCAACAAGTGGTATCAGAGCTAGCCTGTCAGTCTTATAAAATTCTTAGTATGCTATGTGGTTGCAGTATTTACTGATCTTCCACATCAGAAAAGATTTTATTAGTTTACTGTCAGCTGAAGGAGTCTCATTTTGTTTTAAAATGGAGACAAAGGGCACCAAAATGATCAGCTTAAATGGCACAAATTACCACATATGGAGAAGAAAAATGAAGGATCTCCTATTTGTGATGAAAATGCATTTGTCGGTGTTTACTATAACTAAATCCGAAGGCAAGACATATGAGGAATGTGAGTTTGAGCATGAGCAGGTATGCGGTTATATCCGACAATTTGTCGAAGACAACGTGTATAACCACATCTGTAATGAGACTCATGCTCGGACGCTATGGAACAAGCTTGAACAACTTTATGCGTCAAAGACATGTAACAATAAATTGTTTTATTTGACAAAGTTGACGCAGTCGAAATACAATGAAGGAACTTCCATAGCAGATCATCTGAATGAGATGTAAGGGATCATGGACCAGCTATCCAGAATGAGTATAAAGCTGGATGATGAAGTATTTGCTCTACTAGTATTGTGCTCTTTGCCAGAGTCATGGGAGTCTTTGAAGATTTCAATAACCAACACTGCACCTAACGGTGTAGTCAATATGGAGTATGTAAAAAGAAGTATCCTGAATGAAGAAATGAGAAGGAGATCACAAAACTCATCTTCTTCATCACAATCAGATATTCTAGTTACTGACTACAGAGGAAAGAGGCAGTCTAGACAACAAATGTCTAGAGAAAAGAGCAGAGGCAAATCAAACAAATATGGCAATATTGAATGTCATTACTGCAAAAAGAAGGGTCATATCAAGAAATACTATCGAAAGTTCAAAAAGGACCAGAAAGGCAAGGAAGTAAAACGAGATGACAACAATGATGATGACATAACAAATACCATGAACGAAGTCAATATCGTTTGTGATGATATTATCAATTTCACATCCCATGAGACCAGTTGGGTAATTGATAGTGGCACTACCATTCATGCCACGTCTCAGAAGAAATTCTTCTCATTCTATACAGCAGGAAATTTTGGCTCTGTAAAGATGGG
This sequence comes from Triadica sebifera, assembly GCA_023653625.1. NCBI lineage: Eukaryota > Viridiplantae > Streptophyta > Magnoliopsida > Malpighiales > Euphorbiaceae > Triadica > Triadica sebifera. The sequence continues at coordinate 24,060,147 of CM042901.1, forward strand.
AAATGATAATCTGTCAAAAGTTGTTGGCATATGAGATGTTTGTTTAGAGACTGTGAATGGTACTAGATTAGTCCTGAGAGATGTCAGACATATTCCAGATATTCGTCTGAATTTGATCTCTGCAGGAAAATTCGATGATGTAGGTTTCTGTAGTACTTTCTCAAATAACCAATGGAAGCTTACCAAAGGTTCCATGGTGGTGGCTAGAGGCACAAGGCATGCTACCTTGTATGTGATGTATGCAAAACTCTCCAATGAAACTGTGAGTGCTATGGAGAAAGACAGTGCTATTGAATTATGGCACAGATGACTCGACCACATGAGTGAGAAAGGGATGACTACCCTTGTTAGAAGGAAGATGTTGCCCGGAATGGATGAAGTACATTTGGAGAAATGTGCTGACTGTTTAGCAAGAAAGCAAAACAGAGTTGCTTTCAAGAGTTCCCCTCCTTCCAGAATGAAGAACGTGTTAGATCTGATCCATTCAGATTTATGTGGGCCAATGCCAAAGTCACTTGGTGGTGCTCAGTATTTTGTGACTTTCATTGATGATCATTCGAGGAAGACATGGGTGTATACTTTAAAGACAAAAGATCAGGTGCTAAATGTCTTTAAAGAATTTCATACCTCAGTTGAGAGATAGACTGAGAAGAAGTTAAAATACATCCGGACAGACAACGGTGGAGAATACATTGGACCGTTTGATGCCTACTGCAAAGAACAAGGTATTCGGCATCAGACAACGCCTCTAAAAACACCACAGTTGAATGGCCTGGCTGAGAGGATGAATAGAACTTTGATGGAGAGAGTCGGATGTTTGCTCTCACATGCAAAGTTGCCTAAAACTTTTTGGGGTGAAGCTTTACTCACGGCTGTGTACGTGTTAAATCTTTCACCTTGTATCCCTTTAAAGCTAGATGTTCAAGAGAAAGCGTGGTCAGGAAAGGATGTTTCCTATGATCATCTGCGGATATTTGGTTGCAAAGCCTTTGTGCATATTCCAAAAGATAAGAGGTCCAAGCTCGATGTTAAAACACGATAGTGTGTTTTTATTGGCTATGGCAGAGATCAGTTTGGCTATAGATTTTATGATCCGGTAGAGAAGAAACTTGTCAGAAGCTGTGATGCTATTTTCGTTGAGAATGAGACCATTGAAGATATTTTTAGGACAAAGAAAGGTGTTCCTGATTCCAATGGTGACTCAACAGATTTAGAATTGATTCCTCCAATACCGGTGCCAATACAAGTTGGGGATGAAGATCATGTTGATCTTCCTGAAGAAAATAATTCTCCTAGTGATAATCCAGAAGATGATGATGTTCATCATCAACCATCACCCGTGCACTCCCTAGTTCCTGTGAGAAGGAGCAATAGAACAAGACAACCGTCTATGAGATATCCAAAAAATGAGTATGTGTTACTCACTGATGGGAGAGAACCAGAAAGCTTTGAAGAAACAATGATTGATGAGCACAAACAAAAATGTATTTAAGCCATGCAATATGAAATGAAATCCTTGCATGAGAACAATACTTTTGAACTGGTGAAACTGCCAAAAGGCAAGAGAGATTTGAAAAATAAATGGGTGTTCAGAATCAAGTATGAAGAGAACAATTCTCATCCGAGATTCAAAGCCAGATTGGTCGTCAAAGGATTCAGTCAAAGAAAAGGAATTGACTTTGATGAAATTTTCTCACCAGTTGTGAAAATGACATTCATTCATACAGTGCTGGGGTTAGCAGCAAGTCTTAACCTGAAGGTTGAGCAAATGGATGTCAAAACTGCCTTCTTACGTGGTGATTTGGAAGAGGAGATATACATGGAGCAACTAGAGGGTTTCAAACATAAGGGAAAAGAAGAATATGTTTGCAAATTGAAGAAAAGCCTCTATGGCTTGAAGCAGACACCGAGACAATGGTACAAGAAGTTTGAGTCTGTTATGGGAGAGCAAGGATACCATAAAACTACTTCAGACCATTTTGTTTTTGTACATAAAATTTCTGATGAAGATTTCATCATTCTTCTACTCTATGTGGATGACATGCTGATTGTTGGCTGGAATGTTTCCAAAATTAACAACTTGAAAAAGCAGTTGAGTAAGTCTTTTGCTATGAAAGACTTGGGGCCAGCAAAGCAGATTCTTGCTTTGAAAATTATCAGAGATAGGAATGCCAAGAAATTATGGTTGTCATAGGAGAAGTACATTGAGAAAGTACTTCAGAGATTTCAAATGGACCAAGCTAAAATAGTTAGTTATCCTCTTGCTAATCACTTTAAGCTGAGTTCCAAACAGAGCCCTCCTACAGATGAAGAGAATGATGAGATAAACAAGATTCCATATACTTCAGCAGTTGGAAGTTTGATGTATGTCATGGTGTGCACACGGTCTGATATCGCTCATGCAGTTGAAGTAGTGAACAAATTCCTTTCAAATCCTGGAAAGGAATATTGGACTGCAGTAAAGTGGATTTTCAGGTATCTTCGATGTACTTCAAAAATATGTTTATATTTTGGAGATACCAAATCTGTGCTGGTTGGATACACATATGCAGTTATGGCTAGCGATGTTGACTCCAGAAAGTCAACGTCAGATTACCTGATCACTTTTGCAAGGGGGACTGTGTCATGGCAATCAAACTTACAGAAGTGCATTGCACTATCTACAACTGAAGCAGAGTTTATTGCAGCAATAAAAGCATGTAAAGAGTTGTTGTGGATGAAGAAGTTCTTGAAAGAACTTGGATTACAGCAAGACATATATCAATTATTTTGTGATAGTCAGAGTGCTATCCATCTTGGAAAGAATGTCTCATTTCACTCAAGATTAAAGCATATTGATGTGAGATATCACTGGATCAGAGATGTGATAGAGAAGAAACTACTACAGCTTGAGAAGATCCATACAGAAGAAAATGGATTAGACATGTTAACGAAGATTCTACCAAGATCATATTTTGAATACTGTCGATTAGCTGCTGAAATGGTGGATCCCCCACATTGTCGAGAGGGGGAGATTTGTTGGTAGGCGCCGAAATTTTTGAAAAAGTTTTGGTGTGGATCCCTCCACATGTGGAACCTACCACATATAAAATAAAATAAAAAGTCAAAAGTTGTTGTAATTAAATTTCAAATTGAATTCCTCTAGCCAATATTTTTGACTTTTTTGATATATGTTCACTGAATATTTTTCTTATAAATAGGCAGATATCATTTCATTTGAATTACAACAATCTCAATTCATTTGAGAGAATCTGAGAGAGAGTTAGACTTTTGGAATATTTCCAAAAATTAGGGAGTGACAAAAATAGTGAGAAAAATATTTTGGGGTGTTTTTGGAAAACACTTGTGTGCCACTATTTTTTGGTTTATCTCAAAATTGTTGAATTATCTCTAGTATGTGTCTAGGGAATACTCTCTTCTTGTACCCATTCGAAGTATTGTCCGTGGACGTAGCACAAATTAAAAGGTGAACCACGTTAAATTGTCAGTGTTATTTTTTTTACTGATTAATTTATTTCATATTTATTTGTTTTATTTTACCTGTTGTGTCCAATAGTTTGCGGTATAAGATACGATCGCGATAAAAGATTTAACAATCATTATTAAAAGATTTAACAATCATTATTTTTGTTGAGTTAAAAAACCAAAAGACACAATCTAGTTCGCGATACAAATAACGACAACAATACTTGTGCCGCGACAGTTTTTTTTTTTTTTTTGGCTACTCATCTCCATGTTCATTCAGCATTCTTGTCAGTCTTCTTCCAAGAGGCATGATGTATTGAATCTTTAATTTTCATGTTTTTAAACCCTTAACAAAAATCCAATTTAGCTTAAATTAATCTACAAATCAACCAATTAGCTACGAACACGAAATGAAATTAAATAAAGTCAAACTCAATATAATTAGAATCAAATATGCAATATTTGGTGTGAAAATCAAATCAAATTAATTCCAAATTGGTGTGCTAATGCCTTCCTTGTATCTCTTCATGAGTAAAAATCATAGTATAAATACTGGAACCTGATTTCCTTCACCTGATAACTGCATGAAGCTTTCCATTATTTTTGAACCACTGTGTTAACACTGCTTTCAAAACTCATTCAGTTATGATATTTGATCTATCCGTTGTTGGGGGAGACTTCATTTTTTGGTAGCTGGAAGGCTTTCTCCTCACGCCTAAGCTATGAAGTCTTAGCTATCAAAACGACAACTGAGTTTTCCATATTTGGATTGCTCGATCCAAAAAAAAAAGAAAGAAAAGAAAAGAAAAGGAGAGAGAGATTCCTCATTTCTTCTAAGCAAGAAAGATAGCAAGAATGTTTTTATTGTTTAGTAAAGTAATAAATTAGATGAAAGTACAAGTAAAAGAGTAGGGTATGGAGGAGAAATTGAGCAAAGCATGCTCCAATCGTTGGGAAAGTTCTACTTAGGAGAGAGTCAAAGGGCCCCCACTCGAGACCTTTATAAATCCCCAAAATTAACTTTCATTGGCTACTTTGTTGGGTGTATTATTGGGAACTTGAAGAAAATTGCATTCCTAAAGCTTAGCTGTTATAAATCCAAAGCCAATCAATTCTGACATTTTCTGTGTTGCATTCCTAAGCTAATGAAAATTGCCATTCATTATTTTAAAGCTACAACGCAACTGCACACACTGGGACACTAAATAAAATTTCAACATCTGAAATTATAATAGTTTCAAGAAAATCTAAGTCTCCATCAATGAAGCCCCCTCAGTTTATCAATTATTCGAGCAACTGCAAAACGTTCGCGCACAAAAAAATTCAATTTTTTTGTGTACAATTTAATCATAATTTGGAATGAAACAAACAAATTTTGCTTTTTCCTTTTTGACAGTTTTCATCTTCCCACTGCCAGAAAGTATATGAAGAGAACATTAAAAAACATAAAAACTATGGAGCAGAGGTTCTCTACTTGTGCAGTAAATGGGCAAGTGAAAATACACAACAGGGTCCAGTCCAATGGAACAGCGACAACTAGTGGCTCTCATCCATTGGGTCACTTCGATCACAAGAAGACTGTGACGTTAAATCCTTGTCATCGTGCCTTGATTCCTCAGATGCTTTCGATACTGAATCTTCCAGCGCCTCTAGAAAAGACGAAACCGTGAACTTAACTGCAATGTCAGGGTTAAAACTAAATATTAGCCATGACATCATTTGCTCATTATTTAATTAACCCCTAAATTTTACCCAAATGTCATTACTTATTTACTCCTTGAACGATTTCTCTATAGATATTTTATTAATTGACTAGCATTTACAAACTCTAATTAATCCTAGATCTATAAGACATTAGGTTCGAACCAGTCCCAATACTCCTTGGATTTGGATTCCCATATGGGACTACACGAAAAACAAGTCTACCTAAAATAATAAAGGCTCAGAATAAGACTTTAAACATAAAAAGAAAAGACCCCTAGATAGACCTAAACACACTGTTCCAACAAAATACTGCTTAGCCTAAAATAATAACTAGCAGCTTATAGATTAAAATAGACATGATTGATTTTTCTTGAGTTGCTTGCTATTTGCATCAAATTACTTCTTCAACAAAGGTAATGAGAATATACAAATGATCAGAAGAATTTAAGATCACTCACATTTGCTAGGGTCAATGCCAAATTGGGACAAATCTATTTGTCCAGTTCGAAGCACCTAAAAAAAACAAAAAGAAAATTGAATTGTCTAGCAACTCAAAGATAAGCAAGAAACTAAGTAGGTAGAACTGCATTTTCTCACGTATGTAAAAGAATCCACTTGTTGCCGGAAAGGTGGACTCTGCAACAACTCCAAAATATCCTCTGGACTCCACCGACCCTGCACCCACCAATTAACTCAAACATACAAAACACTAGAGATGACGGGAAATCTCAAAACAGAAGACTATTTCATACCTCAGGTAAATACGACACTAGTCTTTCTTCCAGTGGCAACGTATCAATCAATGGCATTATTAAATCAGGTTTCAGGATATCACCCAGCCCCAATCCTAGCACAACAAAAGAAACCACCACAGAAGTACATGCATCAGACAAATGATTTATGTACACAGTGTTTACACCTGAGTGTACCATATGCCTGATTTATATGAAAAAAGGAATACAAAAAAAAGGCTTATAAGTCTGTTGCGCCTAATACTCATTTATTTGGCCTAAGAGCTATTGTACCAAGTTCAAATTGCTGAAAACTACTGTCTCATGGTATAGAAATCAATTAAGTAGAACTATCATGAAATCAATTAAGTAGAACTATCATCAAATCATGAAAATTTGAAACTCATAACCTTCACTTGTAATTACCCACAAATCAAGCTAACCACAGCTAATACCAAATATCTATAAAAACCAAATATGGAATAATAACAATCATAGAGTTTTATATACACAACAAAATTCACTATTCTTCTGAGTCAAAACTGTAAGAGAAATCAAATAAGTCAAACAAGAAAAGTAGAAAAAATATGGCTCAAAAGCTTATAACAAAGTTATAGTAACCAATATTTAACAAACCCGGTCTCAGGCTATTGCATATCAGAAATAAAAGGCTAAATATACCTCCATCTGAATCTACAGCATCACCTGAAACATAATTTCATCAATCACAAAAGTCAAAGCTCAAAACTACACACACAGAGAAAGAGAGAGAGTGGGGGAGTGAGGGAAAGAGTGGTGCAAGGGAGGAAGAAGGAAGGGAGCACAAGGTATTACAAATGTGTATCTAATAAGTACCTCCATGCCCGATATTACTCAATATTCTTTGTAGGTCTTCCAATTTCACTGGTCCTGATGAAGAGGATACATCGCTAGTTACTTCTGTACCTAAGTTTGGTACAACTAAGTTACCAGCCCTGCCAGTTATCAATTAAATTATTTTGATTTTGATCTCAAAACAAATATTAAAAAAATCAGCAATGTAATAAAAGAATCTTTTCATTTCCGATCATTTAAGGAACAAAAGAAGCTCAGATAGTTCATTCATTATCAAAACAGTTGCGAGGCCTGGAGGGGAGGGGTTGAAGTGGGGGTGCAAGGAAGGAAATGTCGAAGAGAAAGGAAGAACATGAAAGCAGGCATCAAAATTGAAAGGAAAATATTGGCGGATATGAACAAAAGAGATTAAAAAAAAAAAAAGGAAGGGCCTTATTTGTAAAAGGAGGAACTATAACGATTTGAAGGTGGATTACCTATTTCGGACATTGAACAAAATTCAAATTCTGTATGCTGTTTTAACCTAATCCAATCACTATTTCATCTTCTCAGTGTTGAAAAATCAAATATGAAAAAAGTGAAAATATTTTTATCAAAACCATAAAGAACTGAACAATCCAGATAACATTTGTGCAATTCAGCTATTTGGTTTTATCCAATTAAAATGTTATAAATGAACTATTCTTGAAATCTACTTCCTAAGTTACACAGAAGTTCTAAAGGAAATTGCATTTCTTGTTTTCACTTCGCGCTCTTTTTTTCCTAGAGAGCACATCAACTCTCCAATAAATAATGTAATTCGTCCAATTGAAAACAACCATTAGACATATTTTCAAGGAGGTTCAAATTCCTATAGTTAATGTGGAAAAAAAAAGTATTAATATGTGCATAGCACCACCTCTTAGCACCATGCCACAACAGAAGGATCAAATCATGCCCCTGACAATGATTGGAAGTTCAAAGTTCAAACCCATGGAATTGCTACCCAAGTAACCACTTTTTCAACATTTTATATGAAAATAGAACTGCTTTTCCAACAGATTGAGCATTCCTTCTTACTTATTCTCCTATAGATTTCCAGGTGAAAATACACCGCATAACACAAAATTATAATACCTCACTCACCAACTATTAATTAATGAAGTAAATTACATCTCAATTCCAAACCAGCTACATGGGTCCTCTATATCATTTTGTTCTGTCTAAGGTCATCACACCTCATATTCAGTTAAATAATTTTGGAATTCTTACATCTAGCAACCTGAGCTATAAAGACCATTAGATATTAAATTGCATATATTAAGAAGCCATAGTGTCATCCCTGAACTTTATGAACCACAGTAATCGAAGTCGTCATTTAATATTCTTTTCTCAAAATTTTCACTTAATTCTCCATTACACTTGAAATTAGAAACCCAGATAGAGATAGACTCTTATCAAGTGAGAAAAGTATCCCAAGTTCAACATTAACAGATAAAATTATCTTAGAACGAGAGGTAAAAACATTCAATATCTAAAACTTCCTTCAAGATCTCTCAAATAATACTTGAACAATTCCACAGAAATTGTGCATTAGAGGGAGGCATTTTGTACAGGTACTAATATCCCTAAACTAATTTGGCAAAAACCAAATGAACTCGAACTCTCAAATAGACCATTTACCAAAGGTGAATATATAAATCCAAACTAATGGTTAGGGCTGCCATTGTAATGCTATATGGCGTTTGACTTGTAATGGCCCTCAAAATTCAGGGTATTTTTCCAAATAATTCTAGGCTTTTAGAAGAAAAATTATTCCAAGGAGACTATACAGTATGATTAATGTCTTCTTGTTCTAGAGAAAGCTCTAACCCTTTATCCAGAATAAATGAGTAGTACTTCAACACAATTTTTATATAGATTCTTTATTCTGACCTCTAAAAGAAAATTCTCCTTTCTTGCAACAAAAAACACATTGCTGATGGTAATAGATCCACAATACTTGGAGTCAGCTATACGGGTACTTTTATCCTTGTTCAACTATTTTAGTTCATTATTTGAAATTTTAACCAAAGCACTTATAAAGAAACTCTACCGAATAAAGATTGCAAACCATTTGGGGGTAATGCTGATTTTCATTTGATCTATGCATAGTATACTGCATAACAAATTTAAGATACGATAAAATAAGAACTTAAATAGGCAAAGTAGAGGAAGAAAACAGGATCACACTCATCCTATAATTCTTAAGAGGCAAAAGCTGGTCCCAGAACTCTTGATTAATAGATGTGGGAACATTCTGAACTGTTCAAGCAGCATAATAGCAAAAAGGTTCTGGTTCCAAGGTTTTGTTCCAAATACCATTTGAGACATTGACAACCCTGCTTTTGTTTTAAATTTATGCACCCTGACAATTGTTTATCTATATTCAACTATTCATACTGCACATGTTGACCCAAAATGTCAAATTAGTGTACCAATAAAACCATGCTCAGTAAATGGAGAAAAAAAAATACTAACAAAAAAAGTAACCTAATCAGCAAACTTCCTGCTGTAGGAGCAAATAGGGAAGGGAAAGGGCAGATGGCATTGGTAATGGGAGCAAACAGTGTGGAGAGATTTGAAACTTTCTTTGTGATAAACAAAATACCTTGATGATATATCATCTTCTATTATATCTTCAGAAACTTGTAAAGGTGCAGAAGCATCAAGTTCTTCCTCACCAAGAAACTCTGCAAGACAAGAATATGTAAATGTAATTTTTATTTTTAAATTAAAAAAAAAAAACTTCAAGAAACACCAAAAGGCAGCTCAACTCCAACCCATTTACATGCTTGGAGTGGGAAGATAATTCATGGTAGGAGAAATTAACAAATAATGCCTACTGTCAGGTTAACCAAAAAAATATTGACAGAAACAAAAGCAAGATCATTTCTATTTCTATACAAAAGAATATCCCCTCAGAGGCCAAAATTTATCCCTTAATCAAAGACTGTTGCCAAAAAAAAAAAGGGAGTAGAAACAACAGCAAAATATCATCAATATTGAAGGAGATATTCTCTAAAAATGACAGTTTATGTGCCACGTCATTAGCTTAACATTTGGTCATCCAAAGTTTATATTTGTAAATAATTAAGAAACGAGGGAGTTCTTTATGAAATTACAAGAGGATGACAAAAAGGTAAGAAGACAAACATCGATTCAAGAGACAAAAGCTCTCTTTCATAAGAAGTAAGAACAGACCAAAGTAAGAAAGCTTTGACATGAAATTAGTGAAATAAAACATGACAAAATTTTGAGTCACGCATTCATTTTTATAAATAATCAACCAGAAAAATTTACGAAAGCAAACAATGTACCATCGATTATATGGTTTATTGGAAATGCATTAGGAATATGAGAAGAAGTTATGTGCAAAGTCGTGTTAACCCACAAACTATCTGAAGCAACTTAGTAAAAACAGTATTCTTTGCTTAAGTTGAAAAGCAAAACAAGATTCCAAAAAACATTGATTTAGGCGATAAGAAAAGAAAATAAATAAATAAATAAATAAAATAGAAACTAAAAACTAACCTAATGGTCGGTTGATACAGTAGTTGACAGAGCTACATAACTGCCAGTCATCTTCAGCTTTAGGCTCCTGCAGAGATGTCAGTTATGAATTTATGACCTCCAAAATCACAGAGCTGATGACAAGTCAAGGTTAATGCAATTATGATGTAAAAAAAAAACATGAAAATGAAACTCACCTGCATCCAAAAGAAAAATTTTCGGTCATCTGTATTGAATTTCAAGATGTAAACCCTTCCTGATGCTTGATTAACCTGAGTAAAACAAGAATCACAATGTTGAAACCATTTATAGAAGTTAAATATGCCAAAATTACAAAATTTATAACCCTTAAGATGAGATATAGTACCTTCTCAAAAACTGCCTCATCAGGGAATATAATTTGATCCTATTAATCAAGTGTCAAGAAAAAGCCAGAGTTCTTGATGCACGCACACGCCACTCATATAAAAAAAAAAGAAATAAGTAATATCTAACTAGGATACATCTTCAACATCATTTCGAACTCGATCAAGCCATTGAAAATGGACCAATCCCTCCTCACCCTAACAAATTTAGATTTTGAAAAAAAATTAGTTTTACATATGAAGAATCACCTGAACATCATTAATGATCAACTAATTTTACATATGTACACATATATGTGTGTGTGTAATGGAGAGAGAGAGAAGAAAAAAAATCAAGTACCCTCGCTATGCGAACAAGCCCTTTCCGTGTATCAGGGACAACCCTTTTATCCTCAAAAAACATTTTACCTGCACGAAACTCCAGCATAATTTCCTGCAAAAAGGTATTTGTAGAATAAATTACCATCTATTGATACAACAAAAAAAAAATCAGAGAAGGAAAACATACGGAAGAACATAGAACTATTTTATAAAATACACCTACATGCGCCTAAAAGGTTTCTTTTTTTTCCCCCCTAATGAAAGCCCAATTAAACAAAGAAACAGAAGAAATCAAAGTGTACAACCACAAGATTTTCGTGGTTTGGCAACTAATTTTCCTGCATAAAATATTGAAGAGACGCCAAATTCTTCTACATGTACGTGAAAATAATCTCCTAAAACCCCCTTGAGTGCTTTTGCCAACCTTAAATTAAATACCTTTTGTGTTTGTGTGCTGTCAGTTTCTTAACAAGTATTTAACTGTAATCAAATTGACATTGCAATAAAATATCAAATAATTAATAGTTTAAGAAGATGATTGATTACCTGCATTGCTGAAGAAACTTGAGTCGATGAAGAATCCATAACTAATCTTCTGTCGCTCGTTTTCTTATCAGAAAAAAGAGTAGCGAAGAAATCACAACGCAAAAACCCTAAGTTCAAATTAGAGATTTATATTATTAGCAATTCAAGCCATAAACATTATTTACAAATTGAACATTCTTTACCTATATAGTTATATATCGTACCGAATGGATTTTCTAATTTCTACGAATAATTGGAAAAACAGAAAGAGCATCCAAATAAATTTTAGGGTTTTTTTTTTTAATTTTTAATTTTTTTCAAATTAAACGGAACCGAAGAATTCAGACGTTGAATTGGATAAAAATTACAGAAATAACATCGTTGGATGCTAGCTAGGACTTCCTGCAACTTTTAGAAAAATTTTCTTTTCATATGTACCCCCTCATACTTGTTATATTTTATCATCTTGCCTCTTATATTCATTTTTTTATATAAATTCACACCTATATCTTTTTTTTTTTTTGCTATAATCAATCTCTTAATTCTTCATTTTATGGATAAATTATTCTCATTGATATTATGTGTTAATGATGTTGAATCCCCACCAAATCACGAGTCATGTTAAATTAATAATGCTAACTGAATCGTTAGATAAGAAATTGAGATTCGTATTATAATAAATAATAACAATAATTACATATTGCAGTTTGTATAAAGAAATTAAGCCTTTTTTTTAATTTTATTCTTATGCTAAGATGAATGATGATACCACATAACAAATTCAAGTGGTTTGATTAAAATTTTTAATTAGTTTACTTTAAACGGTTCATTTGTATAAATATTTCTAAAAGGAATGTTATCAATATTTTTTTAAGAACACTTATTTTATAATTGGCCTATATTATCAAAATTTTATAAACTAAATTTTGATAATATAAACTAATTATAGAATAGGTGTCTCAAAAAATGCTGAAAAAAAAGTACTGCTAATATATCTCAATTTCTAATTAGTTTACTTTTATCTCTTTTTTTTTTCTCGTTTTCTCTTTAAATTATTTATCTGTGCAATTATCCTCCAAATTAATTCTCAAAAAAGAAAAAGAAAAGGAAATCGACCTGAAAATTTTTATATGCTCAAAAACCATAGACTTTCAAAAGCATACAAAGAGACATAACCACACCACTGAGTGACAATAAGATAGGCTTAACGGCTAAAAATGAATACATATTATCATTCATTCTCATATATTCCTATTCCTAGCATATGCCAACTCTATTGTATAAATGACTTATAAGTGTTATGAATAAGGCGTACATCAATTTAAGGTTAGAAATTTTTGGATCTCACCTTATTTAATATGTACAAAATTTTTTAGTTTTACAATTTATTAAATCATTAAAAAATTACCATATAGCTCAATCTGTAATAAGCTCTAGCGATAAATTTAATAGCACAAATTGTGTGACAAAAATTTTAGCTAATGGAAAAATAGATGATGGGTTCTAATTGCAAAATAAATAATATATTAGATGTTTTTTTTTAGTTATTCCAAAATATTTATTCTTGAAATACAAATATACCCTTAATTTGTGTAAGGAATACCGAACACAATTATTCCCAATTGCACAAGTAACCAAATATTATACAAAATGAAAGGAGTATTACACAAGGATCTATAGATTGTATCAAATAGATCTATCCCAAATACAGCATTAGATTTATTACCCCATCTGCCATGATTTTTTTATGGTTTTGTGGAAAAAGAAAGGGGAGATTTTATCAAATATTTCTAAAATTTTAGGACTTAAACCAGACAGATTTAATAGAAATTAATTAAACCAAAAATTAGACTGAGCTAGGGTTCTTTGTGCATTTTTGGAGCTAAATGTAGACGTTTGAATTTGGACGAAGGTTATTATTATTATTATTATTATTATTATTATTATTATTATTATTATTATTATTATTATTATTATTATTATTATTATTATTTTGGGTGAGCTTTTTTTGAGCTTATTTTCATCCAAAAATTATTTTTTAGACTCAAAAATAGCTAATATTGTTATATATACTAATTTAGCTTCTGAATGCATGTGTCATGAAATTGACGTGTCAGACTGAAATTTAAATTTAGATTTTGACCGATAAAAAATTAAAATAATAATAATTAATTAAGCAAAATTTCTAACAAAGTACACAATGTGTTTAAAGATGGTAAATGACATAAATACAAAATTTAAAAAGTTTTTGGATAAATTTATAATTTACCAAAATTTTGAGGAGTAATAGGGATATTTATTGATTAAATACATAAATTGGACATAGAAATGCCAATGTTGAAGAAGAAAAAAATATATTATTTTGTGGGATTAATATGTCATTGTGTCATGAAATCGTAAGTTATTGATAAAATTGTGGGTTTCATGGCAAGACTTTTAGCTCTTCACCATTCTTCTTCCTCCTCTTTCTTATCTCTTTTTTACCTTCACTTTCTGCTAAGGAACCAACTCCAAATTGTTTCCCTCATCCCTTCATAGCCAAAGCTCTACTAAGAGAGAGAAAGTGAAAAAGCAAGCAAAAGAGCAAGGAAAATATTATTTAAGTACAAAGAGAGCTAGAGAAGCTCAAAGAAAGGGAGAAAAGAGGGGAGAAAAGTTTGGAAAGTAGAGATTAAAAAAAATCCTCATTGGGCTAGCTATAGCAAGGGTTTAGAGAGGTGCAAGTTTAGAGGCAAAACAAATACAAGATGCAAGGAAAGTCTTAGGGAAGGAGAAAGAGACCTAAAGTGAAAAGAGAAAAGGTATGTGCATGCTAGTTGTAAATAAACAATTAATTCCATAAATAAATTGATAAAAGTTATTTTATAGTTGTTTAATTACAATAATTAAAAGAAAAACTTAATTGATTTTAGAAAATAAAAAGAATATATGATTGAAATATGTTGTGTTATGTTGTTGAAATTGATAATCTATGAACCGTTGTAGAAAATTAAGTTTATCTTGAGTTCTGGAAACTGAAATCTTTTTATATTAATTTGGTTAGAAAACTCACTTTTGGATCTATAATTGTTGTCAAGATCTCAATTTGAGATTCTAAACTTAGCTAGACCTTAAAGACCTTATAAAAGGTAGCTTAGAAGGTTGTCCATAATTATTGGGCAAAAAGGTGAGTAAACAATTTGTAGAAAATTTATCATAACTTTGTCCTAAAATTTTGGATTTCTATAATTTCAGTTGGATTAGAAACTAAACATTAAGAACTAAAACATTTATAAGACTATGAATTCATATTATAACTGTAGATATGTTTAAATTGAATTTTGAATCAGGATTAAAATATTGACTAAGTAAAAAAAATGGGTAAAATTGATTGGAACAGTTAAGGGAAATATTGTCATAACTTTTTCATTTTAGGTCAAATTTAAGTGAATCTAGTTGTGTTGATTAGTTAATATCTTAAGGTATAACTTTAAGCAGAATAATTGATGAGATTTTAAATAGAATATAGAGAAAAATACAAGACCAATTAAAGCAATATGCTACCCAAAAATTAAAGTAGATTAATGTTATATTTAAATTATCAATTTTTTTGTGGTAGCTAAAATCATGGTTGAATATTTTTCTGATTTAGTTAATAAAAGAGAGAATAATATATATTTATTTTCTTATAGTTGTGGATTAAATTTTGAAAATCAAATAAAATTTTATATATATATATATCATGAATTGGATTTCATATTATAATTTACACGAAAATATGACATAGTAAATATTTGATTATATGATATGAATGACAATGATATGACTATGCTATGAAGGGATAAATGTGAAACATGTGTAATGGTAACCTAAGAGAATAAATATTTGTATGAGAAAATGACATTAATGATATATAATTATGGTGCTATAATGTATTTGTAACAAAATTATCGTAAGGAATTTTTGAAATTATGCATTGTATGAAAAACAAGAAAAAATGAAATGTGATGATGGTGATGATATCATATATGGAATAAATTTTGATACATATAAGCTCATTCCTCTAACTTATTACTAAAGTTAGAATAAATGACATATCATTATAAAGGTGAACGGTATCGTAGAATATGATATGTATTCCTCAATTAGGGTGACTTAACCTATGAGAGCGCTTCTAATTTGAGAAACTCAATCAATGTGAGTTAAGCTTTGAAAGCATTATTGACTTGAAAAACTCGGTTGAACATATACATATAAATGACAAGATAAATTTAGCTCTATGAGCGCCCTTGATCCAATAGTTCTTACATGATATATTACTCAGTAAAGATGACTTAAGTTCTAGGAGCACTCATTGAATTAAGAAATCAGTTAATGTGATTTTAGCTCAAAGATACTTTTGACTTGAAAAGTTAGGATGAGCCAGAAATTGGACATAGTGACTTAAACTCTGAGAGCATTTTTGATCCACAATGTGTATTCAGTTTAGTCTTGTTTAGAGTGATATGGACAAATCGATTAAATTTAAGATAAATGACAATGCATGTTAAATATAATAATTATTATTATTAGAGCAATCATAATTCAAGATGTCTAATAAAATGCATTATATTAGTATATGATACGATGAGATCTGGGTTACATGTAATAAAATATAAATGATAAAGATAATATAGTCCACAAAAAATGAAATGCATAATTTGAATGAAGAATGAGTAAATAAACAATTTCACATATGCATAAAATATTGTCAATGTGCATGAATTCTAGGGTTTGTATGTATACATTGTCTAAAAACAGGAGTATGAAGAAAGTAGGCGGAACAAAATACTATAGGTTAGAAATGTTATTATATGATAACATCATAGGTAATGCATTAAGAAAATGAATAATAATTGTTGCAAGGAAATATGGAATGATTAGAGAAAAAAATATTCAAATGGAGTAAAATACATAATATCTATATAAGACAGAAGAAAAAATTATGATATGATATAACGATATATTATGATCTTGAGTAATAATAAGTGTAATTAATAGATGTGTGTTAATGTATTAACCAAAATAACATTCTTGAAAATAATCACTTGTGTATGTTAGGTAAAAATGGTAAATGGTTGATTAAATGCATATTTTATAAATTATAATTTTACATAAAGAAAAATATTTTATGCATAGTATAGTTTATAATATATTGTCTATTTGCATGCACTACTGAATATTTATACCTAGCGTGGAAGATGTTTATTTCTCTCGCATAGGATTAGAAGTGAAAGTAGAATATAAAGAGTAGATAGTAGATAAGACATAAGCTAAGTGAGAGTCCAAGTCAGAGAAGTAGATAGAAATCCTTGAATGTGAGTGATTATTTCATATATACATATGATTTTTGCATGTTATATATATATATATATATATATATATATATATATATATGTATGTTATTGATGTAAAAGTTTATAACATGTTTTTGGTATACTTCATTTTTATTATAGGAAAGGTATAAAAATTATTTTAAACATGGATAATAGTTTAAATTGTAAATGTGTTTGAAAAAAACAATGATTTATATTAGTAATATAAACAAGTATTCAAGAGAAAGTTTCATAACATTTTCTTGCCTAACTATCTACATAGTAGTATGAAAGGATGTTACATCAATTTAATTAATAAATATTTCAATTACCCTTCCAATTTTTTATAAATTGTAAATTTATTCCAAAACTTTCTAAATTTTACATTTAGATCATTTACCGTAATTTTACAACTTTAAACACATTGCGCACTTTATTAGAAAATTTCCTTAATTATTTGTTATTATTTTAATTTTTCACTACTCAAAATCTGAATTTAAACTCCGACCGGTCAAACACATCAATTTCGCAACACATGTAATACAAGAGCTAAATTAATAGATATGACAAATATACTTATATTTCTTATTCAAAGACTTATGATGGATGTATAAACATGAGAATAATGGACTTGTTGTAATTAGATTGAATTTGTTGAATTTTCCGATTCAAGATTGATAGAATATCACATATAGAATAAATAGTTTTTTGGCCTAGAAAATTAATCTTCGATATCCTTTCAATTTTATGACTTTGCTGATATGATGAAACCAATTATTTCTGGAGCAAATACACAATCAGCACCTTACCCAATTTCATTCCAATTCTTCTGGGGCTCATACATTAGTAAAAACCACCAGAATAAATAACTTGAATATAATGGAAAGAGACCTAATATACCTGTTAGTTTGAAAGAACAATCTGCTACTAAAGGCATGATCGGGTGGGGAAAAAAGAAGCTGAATTTGTATACAAAAATAGATAGTAGTACATTTTATAGCAAACAGACAGCCAACAAATTCAGGATTCGTGTTAGCACACCACCCTTACTCATACAAGGCCATACTTGCTTTAGAACAGTCATAGTATGGTAATATTTCAACTTTCAATTGTCTGTTCAGTTACCAGGACCCCAAAATGGGAATAGAAATGCCATCCCTTTCACATTCTTGAAATTAAAGAAAAAGACTATGTAAAGCCTTTAATTTTTTTTTTAAAAAAATGCATTTCCTTCAAAGCCATAAAAGGAAAAAAAAAAACCCACATAAGAATAGATTAAATAGGTACCCTGTAAATAGGTTACTTTGTCGGTAGCTTGTTGGTCTCTCTAGCTGACAAAAGTGACTAAGAAGAGTTGGCTAAGAAGCAACTTGAATAAGGGAAAGTTATATAACTTCTATTTGTTGCTTGCAGTTGTAGGAAAACTGAACTTTCTTGTTTTCCTCGTGTTTGCAATGAGAAATCAACACAAAGTCCAGCAGTATGTTAAACCTGCTGACTCTGGTGAGAAGGAGTTCAACACTTCCACTGATCTGATGGTTCCTCAGTACAATGGTCTCAACTGCTTTCCTACTGTTTCACTAGTCCTAGGCATTCATATTTTCCTTATAAAATTGCAAGTTATGTTCCGCAATAGTCAATTGCAGGGTCTCATTTCATCATTCGATTGTCAAAGACATTTAAATTAGTGAAACGTAAAGAGAAATATCATATGAACATCATGAAAGACCAGACTTGTATTTCTATTTCTGTAATCAGAACAGAATTCTCCAACTTTGTTTGACCATCCGTAATTTATCAAAACAAAAGCTCAACAAATTATAAGAATTCAATGTGTGAAAGATAATGCTACTTGAGAGCTTCTGAAATATATTTGGGACGACACTAGGCCAAAAAGTTGCATAATATGTAAACTAAAGAGAAATCTTGAGACCTCAGCTCATCAATTCAGTCCTGCTTTAAAAAAACAGAGAGCTCACCTCTTCCACAACTATATAAAACAGATGCAAAACTCTAGGAAGAACTGCTCGCATTTGCAGGCAAGTGGTTTATGACCAAAGGAGGGCGAGGAGCTCGGTGGTTTGCTTCATTTTGTTTGCGGGCCTTGTACATCTCTTCTGTCTCAACCACAACTAACCTCTTCACCTAAAGGAAAAGCCAATGTACATTATTATTTAGCAGGATGACCAAAGGGTATAAGCTACGTAAAATCACATAATTACACTCAGCCTATATTGCAACCTGTTGGAGCATTCCCCTAACAGTAGGAGTATTCCATCGCATGACAGTTCGGTTACATTTGCTAAGACGCAATGCCTCTAATGTACGCCTGTGCAGTCTCCTGGTTCCAGGAATGCCCCTCACTAAGGTTATATATAAGTTAGGACTCCATGCAATTGGAACTTGTGCTTTGAAAGCCTTGAATGCACTCATGTTTACAACGTTGCACCTGCATTAACCACTAATTCAGGCTTTAGCTATGTCATTCTATATGCAAATTGAAGTGGAAGAATTCAATAGTAAAACATTTACAAGTAGAGATTGCAACAGGCAGGGTACCCACAAAAAATGTCCTATCCATTCCCTAACCCATTTATGTATAAGGTACCTGCATCCTCAGAGATACACATATACTACCCATTCCTGTCCCAAATATGCTTGCCAAGAGCTTAATATTACCCGATACCCATTAAATACCCATTTAAGCACACTAATATTAAGGATTCATTTGACACTGCGTTTGGAAAAAAGGCTTTTGGAAAAAAAACTTTATTTTTTATTTGGTTTTTGAGTTTTAAAAATTACTTTTATAAAGAAGCAGATAAATAGATGTTTTTTACAGAAGCAAGTTTGAGAAAAACAGTTTATAAAAAATTTTAAAAATCAGTTAATTAAATCAAAAAAATTCTAAATTTATTTTTTGGACACCCAACAATAATTCCAAATACCCCTAATTTTAAAAACTGAAAAATCAGCTATAACTTAAAAATGTGAACGAACCACAATCATTCTATAAAATCCATACATGACAATACGTCATTGCTGATCAGATGAGAAGTTACAGAAAAATGGCAGCAAAACGAAACCCATTTCAAAAATTCATACAGCAAAACAAAACCCAACCATTGAGCTAAAGCAATTAAGCCATTGTCAACATCTTTTTTTTTTTTTTGCATAACACTGTCAGCATCTTTATAAATATCTCATCCAAAGTATCTAATTGCATACATATTTATGGGCTTAACAAAGAAACTAGAGCTCTCATTTGGTTCATATTTGGGATTCTGATCCCTAATTCTAAAACGAATTTATTGAATTTCTGCATAAAAACTATTAAAATTAAATTTATCAAAATTGCACAAAGCCCAAAAGAAACCAACTTAGCTAGAAAGAAAATAATACTGATAAATAAATAAATAAAACAGAAATCAAGTTAACTAGAAAACTGATAAATCACAATAAAAAGAATTAACGACCATTAATGAACAGAAAAAAAAACATTTCGAAATTCATACGGCAAAATCAAAATAAGCAGAGAATATACTCAAAAATAGAAAAAAAAAAAATTAAGTCGATAATCATACAATCAGCGATGAGGCCAAGATCTGCAGCAGCGGTGCGGCTGGCGAGTGCGGCTGAGTGATGAACCTGATGGTGGGTGCCTGGGCGTGCGGGAGAAGAGAAAATAGAGTTTGCAATTTTAATGTTAGTGACGGGGTTTGTTTAGGATTAGAAATAGGCTAAAACCCTTTGAAAGCCCCTCAGTTTTTCAGTTTTTTTCCGATTTCAGCATCTCTCGTTTTATTTAATGCAATTAGGTCATTCTAATTTTATTTCTCTTCACATTTCATCATTCTTCGACAATATATATATATATATATATATATATATATATATATAATTTTTTAATTATAACGCTGTGAAGTATAATAATAAACTAATAAAAATAAATTTTCAAAGAAATTTAATGGAAAAAAAAAACAGATTAAATCATGATTTCCTCCCATTTCTCCCTCTCCTCTCCTCTCATTTTCATGACTTCTTTTCCAAAGTTGGGTTTCAAATTTGGGATTTCATTTCAACGTGGCATCATTATCATCACACGGTGTTGTGTGACAACAACTCCACTATTAAGTGGTCCAAGAACCTAGTCCTACATGGACACAACATACTGTCACAGGCTTGGTCTTTTGCTACCAACGACCGCGCGGCACTAGCAAACTTCTCTCGATCGGATGCTAGTCAGCCTCTCCCACGAATGCTAGATATAGCTAGTAAGTAAGCAAAAATGCTAAAAACACAAAATAAAGAAGAGAGCTAGGAGAATGCTTAAGAAAGCTTGTATTGCTCAAATGCTTGGAATTGCTTAGAATGGTTACAAATGAACTCAACACACCTATATATAGGCCTCCACCTCCTCAATGGACGACCAAGATCGTTTTGATCTAACGATCTACATTTGTGTTCTAGATTATTCTACTCAACTCTACACAAATCAAGAAATATCTTACACATTCTACATACATCTACAATGTTCTAGAAAAATCTAGGACAATCTACACTATTCTTGAATGTGGTGGAGATTTGTAGAAGAACCTCTTGCGGTGCGTGACATTCTCCCCCACTCAATCTGGCGACGCCCTCGTCGCATCCCTTGCTTTAAGCTTCGAATGCCTCTTGTTAGCTTCGGCCCATTTCTTCCTCTTGGCCTTCGTTTGGTGTGCTTGTGCCATGGTTGGCCCCTCATGCCCACCTTTGGCAAACTTGACGGTACTTGGAACCTTGTAACGTTCCTTGGTGAGCTCCCCACCTTTAAGCCAATTTTGGCAAGTCTTGCCACGACTTGCCAACTCCCTCGATCTCTTGGCTTGTGGGTCTTGCTCCACCAATGAAATCCTCGGGCTTATGACATTAGCCTTTGATTTCCTCCTCAATTCTTCAAACTCGGGAGGCGCCATTCTATTGGCAGTTGCACAAGGACTTGGCTCGATCTTCCCATCCATCTCTCCCATGGGTGGTAGTCCCTTGGGCAATTCAGGGAGTATCTCCTCCTTGATGAGTTGTATGGACGATATCCGCTTAGCTTTCGGACACGTTTCCCTTGCTAGAGGCACCATGCAAGCATTGCCTCCATCTAATATGCACATCTTGTTGGTACAAGGCATGAGCATGGCCTTGACTTGATCTATGAACTCCATGCCCAACACGATAGCATAATCATCCATTGGAACTACGGAAAAGTCCACTAAGCCATGCCATCCACCAAGGCTTACCTTCATTCCACGAGCAACTCCGAATGTGGCCTTGGCTTCGGAATTTACGGATTTGAGCCATCCTTTCTCGCCATCATATTTGATGCCTAGCCGATTCGCTTCTTTTACTTCGAGGAAGTTATGGTTGGCTCCCGTGTCTACCAATGCTTTCACGGTTTGTTGGCCAACTTTGGCTTCCACGAACAATCGTCCCTTCCTTTCGGGCTTTGGCATCTCAATGTTGCTCTTCATGGCACTAAGGAGTTGTAGGGATCCCACCCTCGTCTTCTCGCATCGCTCATGCTCCTCCCTTTCCTCCACAAGAGGGGATAGTTTGGCCTTCTTCGGGCATTCCCTTGCCCTATGCGGCCCATCACAAAAGAAACATTGGATAGGTTGTCTACCTCCACCTTTGTCATCCTTGATGCTCTTCCCCTTGTCGTACTTGTGGGAGCTCTCTTTGCTATGGTGGTTGTCTCCCCTACTATTGCCATTGTCACCATTGTCTCGATGGAACTTCGGCTTCTCGCTCATTTTGAACTCAATAAGGGATTCAGCAATGGAAATGGCAGTGGCCAGATCTTGGGCACCACGTCTCTCGATCTCTAGCTTGGCCCAATGTTGTAAGTCATCCATGAAAGCAAAGAGTGCTTCTTTGTCGGGATAATCGGGGATCTCCAAGAGCACTTCGGAAAACTCCTTCACATAGTCCCGTATGCTCCCCTCATGAGTGAGTCGCCTAAGCTTGGCTCTCGCCTCATGTTCTGCATTCACCGGGTAGAACTGCCTCTTGAGTTCCCTCTTGAACTCGTCCCATGTATCTATGGTGCAAGTTCCTCGCTCGATATCGCCGCATCGCCTCCTCCACCATACCATTGCCGTGTCCACAAGGTATAGCGAGGCATGATCGACTTTCCTCCCATCATCAAGGCTAAGTGCCTTGAAGTATTGTTCCAAGCTCCACAAGAAGTTGTCAATCTCCTTCGCGTTCCTCGAACCATGATATGCCTTTGGTTTCGGAATGTCCACCCTCGAAGGAGTAGTAGCAACCACGGGGTTGGCAACACCTCCCCCTTGCGCAATGGCCCTCTTACAAAGGATCAACTCATCCTTTGCATCGCCTAGCTCCGCTACAACTCTAGCAATCTCCTCTTTAAGCCCCACAATCTCGGCACGAAAGGACTCCTCCAAGGCCTTCACTTGGTCTAGATATGTCGTCACGGCAACGTTTACGACACCTTGCATCTCCCCTTGAAGCTCTTCTCTCCCCGTTTCGAGCTCCATGATGCGTTGGTCCGCCTCCTCGAACTTCTCTTGCCCCTCGACGACTGCAAGCTCCACCCTAGCGAGCCTTGCATTGATGTCTACCAATGCATCTCTCGACCTTGATCTCCCCTTCCTTGATTGTTGGCTCTCCTCGGTTGCCACCTTTGTGATCTCACTTGATCCCGCCATCTTTGCTTGAACCTTGGCTCTGATACCAATTGTCACGGGCTTGGTCTTTTGCTACCAACGACCGCGCGGCACTAGCAAACTTCCCTCGATTGGATGCTAGTCAGCCTCTCCCACGAATGCTAGATATAGCTAGCAAGTAAGCAAAGATGCTAAAAACACAAAATAAAGAAGAGAGCTAGGAGAATGCTTAAGAAAGCTTGTATTGCTCAAATGCTTGGAATTGCTTAGAATGGTTACAAATGAACACAACACACCTATATATAGGCCTCCACCTCCTCAATGGACGGCCAAGATCGTTTTGATCTAACGGTCTACATTTGTGTTCTAGATTATTCTACTCAACTCTACACAAATCAAGAAATATCTTACACATTCTACATACATCTACAATGTTCTAGAAAAATCTAGGACAATCTACACTATTCTTGAATGTGGTGGAGATTTGTAGAAGAACCTCTTGCGGTGCGTGACAATACACATTGAGTAGTTGAACTGAAGTAATGTGGTACACAAGATTAAGTTGCAAACATTATGACAAATCACTTAAGCTAGATGTGTTCTTGAAGTTGTGAAAGTTATTAGGTGTATGTGATGTATCTAAAGTAAACTGAATGCATTATCGCAATCAATTTAGGGGAGGAATTATTGGGTTAGTTAGGATTTATCAAGATTTCATTCAACTAATAATCCTTATTATTTGCGACATGTAGTTAGAGTTTGACTATTTATGTAACGACCTAAGTCCAACTGTTCTGTAACAATTTGTAAATAATTAAATCACGTATTCTAAAATGATTAACCCAGATTATTACTAATAATTGAGCATAAACTTTTACATCATTCTTCCTTTATCATTGCTTTTAAATGTGGGATTTGAAAACTAGTAAGTCAAACTAGTAGTTTACACTAACACCTGTTAATACCTTTCCAGATTTAAGTTCTTACATACGGTCTAAAATCTTTTATGTATTCTGTTGATATAAAATTTACCTAAAAATGTTATAATTCATTCCCTCATATGGGACTCAGTGTTGTCATTGAGGTTTGTCTCACTATTGCCTTCCAAATTGCAACAGCTTAAGTCCAATTATCCTATAATAACCTGCAAATGACCAAATCATATGATCTAAAATGGTTAATCCAGATTATTACTAGTAGTTGATACATAGATTTTTAAACATTTTTTCGTTTCTCATTCCTTTCAGATGTAGAATTTAGAAGCTAGCACGTTAAGCTAGCTGTAACACCTCTTACCTCTCCGTATACACCGCCATATACTAGAGAGATAAGAAATATTATAGTTTCTTAATTTTTTTTACTTATATAATAATAATAATAATAATAATAATAATAATAATAATAATAATAATAATAATAATAATAATAATAATAATAAATTTTGAAATATACAAACAAACTAAAATTTATTAGTAAGTAATAAGTATATAAAATTCTCATACTTACACACCCATTTATGCAATATATGATACATCTCACATGACTTGTAAAATTTTATTTACATAAAATTAATTCCAAATAGTAAAATATGATTAAAATAACCAATCCACTTAGGGTGACTTTCACTGCTATTTGACTTCATACTGTGAGACTCACTTTTAGCGAGACTATACTTACAAAGCTTGTCACTCTATCTTCATTTTAAATCTACGCGAAAGAAAAATAAACTCAGTGGTACAGTAATTTACAATAACAGTCATTTATAGGCAACAAAAATTATAAATTCATTTATCAATATCAAACTATAATATCATATAAAATTCATTTCATTAATGTTTCTCATAAAAATTTCTTATCATACTCATATATTAAATCACTATAGACTAATTTCAGAGAAATAAAGGGTACATATCATCTCATGATCCCAAAAAATCTACCCGATTAGAGGAAAATAATATGAATAAATTATTTTGCTCAGTCCCAGAAAATCCACCGAACTAATTATATGTATCACATGATTACAGAAAATCTACCGGACCGTAAAACATATCATTTAACCACAGAAAATTCATCGTACCAATAAACCCTATTGACATGTCAATAACTCCATAAATCGTTGTCTATGCTAATATATGAGCTAAAATATCAAATACAATTTTCATATACTTATTCAAAATATCATATCGATCAAATCCTCAATAAAACATATAAAAATGATATACTAAAATTTCTTTTATAAAACATGTCATAACAAGTATTTAAAAATAATTTCTTGTTATCGAAAATTTCACACTTATCATATAAATCAATTTGAATAAAAACTTAATTTGAAATCATACTTTAATCATTTAATGGTGAAAATTATAAATTATTGTACATACCTTAAATAACGTTTGTCGGTATCCGTTGGCTTTTTTCCTTATTCCGCCATTGGCGCTGGTTCTGTTTTCACTCCTGAACAATATATAATTTCTAATTAATTACAAAACTATACTCAATTTATGATCTATTAAAAATAAAGTTCCACAATCATTTTTCGCTTTCACACATACCGAAAATTACTATTAGAGTCCAACCTTATTATGCGCATTCAATGCATAATTCAAGACTCAAGTCGCCTGACATGCTTTTCAACTTGACCAAAAAATTTCAGTATTATTTTTTTTATAATACTTTATTTCACTTATTTTTCCTCCTCTATAATTATTTTTCTCTATTTATTTTTATTTTTCATCTTAAAAATTCATATTAATCCAACAAATGCTTCAAAAATTTTCAAATACATTTTTATAATCACTTTAACTCATCTCAGTATAATTCAATACTATTCGGATTTCCAAATATGTAATACACCCGATCAACATATAAAATAACTCAATAATTAATAATCCTCGAGCATTAATTTAATTATTTAATATATTAATATTCTAACTTAATTGATAATCACCTCCATTTAATAAATATAAAATCAAATTATTCACCAAATAATCTCCAATAAACTCTAATAATTATGCAATTAATCATGCAATTAAATTAAATTAATTAATTATCTTAATGATAAAAATATATTTAAACTTCACAAATAAATTCATATCTCACTATCTAAAAACAACTAGGAGGTGTAGTTTGTACCGGATGACGGCTTAACAAGTTGAAGATTCTGTTCAAAATACTCGATTAGTGGTCATCAG
Source organism: Triadica sebifera (assembly GCA_023653625.1). Lineage (NCBI taxonomy): Eukaryota > Viridiplantae > Streptophyta > Magnoliopsida > Malpighiales > Euphorbiaceae > Triadica > Triadica sebifera. The sequence goes on from CM042901.1 coordinate 24,086,812, forward strand.
ACTCCGATGACCGGAAAATTTTCGATGGTAGCGGATTGATGATTGGATGGTACCACAAAAAGCTTGAGGTGTGAGTAGTTCAAATATATAAGTTTTGTAGCCTGGAAGTGGCTGAAAATATCTAAATCTACAAAAATTTGTGGTAGCTCCGATGAGAGAATATGACTTCGATCAATTCTCAAACCGCGGTTTTTGGAGATCAAATTACACAGACCAAGGTTTTTCGACGTCCTGAGTCCATTTTTGGTGTCAGATTTGAGAAAAGAAGCCCAAAAATATGAGAAATGGAAAGACAGTCCTGAAATCCGAATTTCTCCTTTCCGATCCCAAAAATCTGACTAGTTTTTGGAAAATCAGACATCACCGGAATGATAAGAACGTGGAGAACTACTTCTACTTTGAATTTGACAAAGATTAGATGTCGTTTGGTCGATGAACGAAGATAGTGATGGTGTAGGGAGAATGAGAGAGAAAATGAATTTGTATCACTTTGATATCTTAAACCTCTCTATACATATACTCAGGGGCAACTTTGGAATTTTCTACAAATCTCAAATTTTTTAATAAAATTTTACTTAGATAAAATTATTAAGTCACAAAATAAATTAAGAAAAATCTTAATTGAGAAAAATTAAAAATATGGGTTGTTACACCAGCAACTTAAGCTAATACCTTTCCAAGTTTAAACTCTTACATTCGACCCAAAATTTCTTTCGTATTTTACTGATGTGAAATTTACCTAGGGATATTACAATTACTTTAGCCACTTACCACATTCTTATGAGTTGAAAAATGTGGGTTGTTTGTTTCCTTTTATCTTGAGTGAGGCTTATATAAGCTAATAGTTTGTTTTGAATTCATTAAGATTCACTCACATATACTTTGTGTGAATTGAGTTGTATCTAAAGATTTCAACAATCTAGTTTCATGATAAGAACCATTCACTCAACAAAACCACAACTAGTTTATGTAAGATAACAGTTAGAAGCTAGTCATTTCGATGTTGTCATGTAACACCCATAAAATAGGGTATATAAATTATGTTAATGACTTGTGAGAGTTAAGAGTTGAAAAAATATTTATATAAAGTTGAAATAAGATTTATATAAAGTTGAAATGTGGAAAGTTAGTGTTTTCACGCCCATGACAAAGGGTGTCATGACCATAAATGTCAGAATTTTATTTCATAAAATGTGAAAGATTTTCACAACCTTGAAAGAGGTTTCACGATCGTGAATCTTAGGTTATCGGGAGTAGATGAGGCATACATGATTTTCTCTCTCTGTCATCCATCAAAATCCATCTCCCCACTCTTTAAAATTGAACCTAACACATTACTTTCATGTTCTTTTATCGTCATAACCTCTCCTTCCCAATTTTTGATATTCAAATAATAAGATTCAAGTAGAGAAAAATGAGGAAGTAGAGGAAGAGAGTGTGTTAGGAGTTGAGTGAGTAAAACTTGGTTTTAGAATATTCTTGAGATTGGTTCACATTCTAGAGGCTAAAGGAGATGTTTTGTTGGTTGCTAGGAGTTGGAAGAGGAATTGGAAGTCCATCTCAAGGGAGAGGACAAGCTTGAAGATCTTTGGGTTAAGCTCAATCCTATGTGTAAGATATGTACATAACCACATTCAAAAACTTGAGTTGCATGAATATGTCTTGTTTGCTTTAGATGCATACTGTGAATGGTTAAGAGTTTGATAAATGGCATGATTTCAATTTAGAAGAATATTAGGGGTTTAATATGCTATTTATGTGATTATAGTGATTTTTATAATGGAAATAACATGTTTGAATGCTCTATAAATGTTGTTTTTGGCTATGGACATGTTAGTAGTTAAGATACCATGCTGGATTGTTGATATGGAGATTGACATTAGTCAATCGTAGATAATTTTTGCATGTGAAATGACTATACTCTATTTTGAGTTGAAATCTAAAAAATTTTCAAATTCATAGCCTTGAAAGGTAGTTCATGGGTGTGAATATTATGATTCTTAATATTTGGTTGAAAAAGACTCGTTCACATGCAGTTTTATAGTTGGGTTCGTGCTTGTTAAGGGTTGGTCACGATTTTAAAATTTGTAGCTAATTCAGAGGTTGAATCACAACTGAATTCACGGGTGGATTACTCGTGAAGATGCTTCACGACCGTGAAAATGAGTTCACGAGCATGAAGTTGTTAACTTGCACTTTCTTATATATGTGGCATGTAAATCAAGGTTGATTTGGTTTGAGGTGGTATATTTTAATTTTATGATTATTTAAGATATTAAATAAAACATGTGATACGTTTATGGAATATGAAATTATGAATAATAAATGATACAAATATGGTAAGTTATATTATAATGGTTTGTGCCCAAATATTATAACTAGGACTAGAGTTAGGATAAATGACATATCATTAATGAGAGATATGTACCAGATGACCTAGGTTTGTCACAGTAGAAATTCTTTGAAGGACAAGGGTTTAAGCCAAGTGAGCTTCCCTTGGTTATTATATATGCACACTTATTTTTTCTTAGATAAATGTTCTGGAAAGCTCAGACAGGTGTCCTGAGGGCTCGAGTGAGAGCCGTATATTATTCTTGTATCTAATTTAGTCTCGTTAAAAGTAAAACGGACAAGGTTATGGTTTAAATAATTTCTAAGTGTGGTAAACACTTCTATTTGATAGTTATCTATATTGTTTTTCCATGTAAATCTTGAGTACTATGTTTGCTATGTTAAGACATGACATTATTGGTCAGTGATTATTATATGTGCAAACTTCGAGGTAAGTCATTAAGTATGGCAGTAAGAGTATCATGCATATTGTCTATTGTTGCCCAGATATTGAGCCAAGAAGGGGGGTTGAATTGGAGTTTTAAAAATTTAACTTTAAAGTGCGGAAATAAAAAATTAAGTTGAGGAGGGATAGAGAAATTTGACACAAGGATTTTTATAGAGGTTCGAGTGTTAACAAAACCTACTCCTCTCCCCAATCGCAATTGAGAGTTTCACTAACACACTAAGTGTTACAATAGAGTTTTACAAGCTCACTCCCAACTATGGTGTTTCTCACAATGGCTCACACCTAACCCAGAAATCCCTTGTGTTTTAATGGCTCACACAATAACCAATTCCTTGTGTTTTACATGCTCACACAAACAACCTTTACCTTATGTTTTACAGGCTCACACAAATAACTTTTACCTTGTGTTTTACAGGCTCACATAAACAACATTTACCTTGTGTTTTACAGGCTCACACAAACAACCTTTACCTTATGTCTTACAGGCTCACACATACAACCTTTCTTTGTGTTTTAAAGGCTCAGACAACTAAACCTTACAAGTGTTCTACTCTTAACCCAGAAATACCCAAAACTCACTTGAGTAATAAATGATCACAGAGAGCAACACTTACAAATCTTTATTGCTCAATAAATGATGAGCAAAAAGATTTTCACAGAGAATAGATATTTGTTTTGAAAGTATTAAATATACAAATAGATTACAACAAGATTTTTATTCAAAGTATTAGCTATCCTCTTGTACTGAATGCATAAATGACTTGCATTTATACTCCCATGGCGAATTATAGCCGTTAGAATGCATTTAATACAAAATTAGCCGTCACACAAACTCAAATAATCGCGCCTGACATTTTTCTCTTTCCTCTTTCACGGGGGTGACTATGTTTGTAACGGTCGTGACTGTTCTTCCAAGCCGTGATTGAAGTGGTGACCTTGGTCGTGAAGCATTCTGGAAGGTTTTGAAATATCGGGTCACGGGCATGACATATATCTTTAGGGGCGTGACAAACTTCCAAGCCGTGATTAAAGTGGTGACCTTGGTCGTGAAGCATTCTAGAAGGTTTTGAAATATTGGGTCACGGGCGTGACAAACTTCCAAACCGTGATCCAAGTGATGACTTTGGTCGTGAAGCTCTCTGGAAGAATTTTGCATAAAGGTTCACGGGCATGACTTAAATGTGCATTCAGGATTTGTTGTCTTCCTTCATGGTCGTGAACTTCAAATAATGGTTTTGTTGATGGTTAGCTTCTTCACGGGATGTGACACATAGGTCATGGGTGTGAACATGCTACTTCTTTAATTTTATCTTTCAAGGATTAATTTTGCATTCTCCATTCTTGCTATTTTATTCCATACCCTGTTTAATAGACTTAGAAAACAAGTATGTTAAATAAATTATTGCTATTTTATTTGTTATCATCAAAATGACGGAAATACCCCTCAAGGTTCAACAATCTCTCCCTTTTTGATGGTGACAAATAATCTAGCAATATGTGCTTTTGAGAAGTCTCCCCCTCAAAAGATGCTTATGATAAAAATTGATGAAATGCAAGAATTGTAAAGAATGATGAAGTGTAGCATTGAAATAAACTTTCTAGTTTTAAGTATATGCAAGTTATATGCAAAGCATATCCAATACATACCAAAATTCTCTTTTAAGTCATAAAGTATATGTAAAGTATATTTAGAGTATATCAAGTGCATATTCATTTATGTAACTTGCATCAAGGTTTATGCAAAGTATACTTAAGATATATTTAATGTGTATAAAGATCAATTGCATACTTGCATATTCATTTTGAATCAAATTTTAAGTATTGCACTTAAACTCAAAATATTGCTATTTTCTCCATACTTAACTCAATATATTCTTGCACTTATTTTAATATATTGCTAGTTTCTCCCCCTTTTGTCAGTAACAAAAAGAATATCAATGTAGATAAACCTTGGAGGCCGGCTTTGAAGCCGAGTCATTATCTTCCCATATGATTTTGCCAGCAATGTCAGTGAAGCGGTAGTAAATGTTGTTCTCATGGACAATTCGAACAACCACTCCCATCTTGATGAAAGACTCTACATCCAATCGAACTCGAGGATGCCCTGGGATGAGATTAAAGTGATGGTCATCCAGCTTCAGATATCCAAGCTTTAAGGCTATGTGGATTACAGACCCACCAATAAGTATGTCTCTGGAGGGCTTGGTGGCAATGGACAGGAGATGATTCGCAAACCATCGAGAAAGCGCCACTGTGAGGCCTCTTCAGGCCATCTCAAAGAGAAAGAGCTCAGATTTCCGAATGGTGCCATTGCTATCTCCTCGGGCAAATATGCTATAGGTTAGAAACCTATGCAGATATTTGTGCACTAGGGACCAGAATCTTTAATGTACCATTCAATGTGTGTAAATGAGAGCAGTTTCAAGAAGTTAGAAGGTTGAAATGTGAAAAATAACCGAAAAAAATGTTATATAGTCGATGCATTCATAGGCGTGAAATATGTAGTCACAGGGGTGAAGAGTCGTGTTCACGGTTTGCTGAAGGGGTGCTCTACCCGTGAATAAAGGCGTGAAATGGTTCACGGTCGTACGGGATTGAATGATGAACTATCATGGTGGTGAAAAAGGAGTCACAGGCGAGAAGTGTTGAATTTCACTACTTATGCCTGTGAAACAAAGCGTGGCTAAAAACGTGAATGTCTCTGTGAGTTTTAGGTGAAAATGTTCACGGGCGTGAAAATTCGTCACAGACGTGAACAAGGCTTTTCACGAGAGTGAATGAAGTCGTGAACATAAGCTTCACTACTTGAAGCCGTGAACGATGTCATGAATCAAGTCGTGAAAGACACTAGTTCTTTTGGCTATCTAATTCACGGGCGTGGACATATGTCACGGACATGAATTGCCTAAAATTTCCATAAAATAAAATTAAGACCTAAAACAAGACTAAATCATTTCTATGAAGATTCTATCCCTTATAACATAAATTTCCATCAAATTTACTACCTTATATCTAGTGAGATGATACAAAAACAAGATTATCACTTAAGATATGACAATTTGGCAATCACAAGGTTAATCCATCAATCATACCAAGTTCTCTTCTAATGAAGTTAAATCTTTCCTCATTTATATATTTAGTGAATATATCTCCCAATTGATTTTCTGTGCTTATAAATTCCAATACAACATTACCATATTGAACATGATCTCTAATAAAGTGGTGTCTAATGTCAATATGTTTACTTCTAGAATGTTGAATGATATTCTTTGAAAGATTTATAGCACTTGTATTGTCACATTTAATAGGTATATGGTTCATATTATGACCATAATCCTTAAGTTGTTGTTTCATCCAAAGGATTTGAGTACAACAACATCCTGCTGCTATATACTCTGCTTCAGCAGTTGAAAGAGTAACTGAAACTTGTTTCTTGCTAACCAAGAAACTAAGCACTCTCCAATAAAGTGACAAGTACATGAAGTACTTTTTCTATCTAAAAGACCACAAGCATAATCTGCATCTGAATATCCTACAATATAAAAGGATGAATTTCTAGGATACCACAAACCTAGATGCAATAATCCATGTAAATATTATAGAATTCTTTTTACTGCATGTAAATGAGATTCTTTTGGACATGATTGAAATCGTGCACACAAGCAAACACTATACATTATGTCGGGTCTAGAAGTAGTAAAATATAAAAGTGATCCGATCATACCTCTATAGAGCTTTTCATGAATGCTCTTACCCTATTCATCTTTGTCCAATTTTGTTGATGTGATTATTGGAGTCTTGGCATTCTTGCATCCTTTCATTCCAAATTTCTTAATTAAATCTTTGACATATTTGGATTGGTTGATGAATATGCTCTCATTGCCTTGCTTTATTTGTAGACCAAGGAAATATTTAAGCTCTTCCATCATGCTCATTCCAAATTCCCTAGTCATACACTTAGCAAATTCTTGACAAAGCAATTCATTAGTAAAACCAAATATGATATCATCAACATAAATTTGAACAATTAGAATATCATCCTTATGCTTTTTAATGAATAATGTAGTGTCAACATTCCCCTTTTTAAAGTTATTTTCTAAGAGAAAGTAACTTAGTCTTTCGTACCAAGCTATTGGGGATTGTTTCAAACCATATAAAGCTTTTGAAAGTTTAAATACATGATTAGGCAACTCATAGCTTTCAAAACCTGGTCGTTGTTCTACATAAACTTCTTCTCTAAAACCATTTAAGAAGACACTTTTCACATCCATTTGAAAGAGTTTGAAATTCATATGGCATACATATGCTAAAAGTATTCTTATGGCTTATAATCTAGCTATAGGAGCATAGGTCTCATCATAATCTATTCCTTCTTCCTGATTATACCCTTTTGCAACTAATCTAGCCTTATTCCTAGTTATTGAACCTTGTTCATCTAGTTTATTTCTAAATACCCATTTGCTACCTATAATTTGACGATCATTGGGTCTAGGTACTAAGGTCCATACCTTACTTCTCTCAAATTGGTTGAGTTCCTCTTGCATTGCAATCACCCAACTTTCATCATTAAGAGCCTCATCAACATTTTTAGGCTCAATTTGAGAAATAAAAGCAAAGTCAGTGGCTAAATGTTTGAAATGAGATCTAGTACTTACTCCCCTTGAAGGATCACCAATGATTTGCTCCTTTGGATGATCTTTTATCATTCTCCATTCTTTTGGGAGTTCTTGCCCGTTTTCTTCTTGAGCTAGAGGTGGAGAATCATCTTGATGTGAATCTTTTTGATCATTTTCTTCTTTTCCATTTCTAAGATCAAGTCTTTCCATAGTTCCTGCAACATCATCAAGAACACTACCTTTCACAAGATCAAGTCTGCTAGATTCATTAAAAACAACATGCATAGATTCTTCAACAGTTAATGATCTTTTATTAAATACTCTATATGCTTTGCTAGTTGTAGAGTATCCTAAAAAGATACCTCCATCAGATTTAGAGGCAAATTTTCCAAGGTTGTCCTTGGTATTCAATATGAAGCATTTGCATCCAAATACTCTAAAGTATGATATCAAGGGCTTTCTTCCATTCCATAGCTCAAATGAGGTTTTGTTTAAAAGAGGTCTTTTGAAAACTCGATTTGAAATATAACAAGTAGTGTTTGTAGCTTCTGCCTAAAAATAAGTTGGTAGACCATACTCATTAAGCATTGTTCTAGCCATTTCAATTAAAGTTTGATTTTTCCTTTCAACTACCCCATTTTGTTGAAGTGTTCTAAGAGATGAAAAATTCTGTGAAATGCCATGTTCAAGACAAAAACTTTCAAAGTTTTCATTTTCAAATTCTTTGCCATGGTCACTTCTTATTTTTGAAATACAATATCCTTTTTCATTTTGAACTCTTTTAGCAAAGTTTTTGAAATTTTCAAAAGCATCACTCTTTTGAGCTAAGAAAATTACCCAAGTAAATCTAGAGTAATCATCTACGATGACAAAAGCATAATGTTTACCTCATAAGCTAACAATTCTAGTAGGTCCAAATAAGTCTAAATGCATGAGTTGAAGAGGTTTTGAGGTATTTACTATGTTTTTGGATTTGAAGGATGACTTGTGTTGCTTCCCTCTTTGGTAAGGTTCACATGTGTTGTCTTTTTCAAATTTGACTTTTAGCAATCCCTTTACTAATTCTCCTGTGCTGAGGCTTTGAATTAATTCTATGTTTGCATGACCATGCCTTCTATGCCATAGCCAAGATTCATCACTAGTAGCCACAAGACACTTAGAGGAATGGTTATATATTTCGTGTAATTCTATTATGTAGGTGTTGACATATCTATTTTCTTTAAATATCTCTTGACCATCAATAGAGGTTACAAGACATTCGTTGGAAGTAAAGGTTACTTTGTTTCTTTTATCACATAATTGACTTACACTTAACAAGTTATGTTTCAAGCCATCAACAAGTAAGACATCTTTAATAAAAGTAGTATCATTAATACCAATAGAGTCAATGCCAATTACCTTACCCTTAGCATTGTTTCCAAAGGTAACTTTACCTCCATCAATACTTTTGATTTCATTGAAGAGTTATTTGTCTCCTGTCATATGCCTTGAGCATCTACTGTCTACTAGCCAAGCATTTTTTTTATTGTGGACTTGAGGCATACCTATAGAATCACAGTTCAAGTATGATTTTTAGGTACCTAAATGAGCTTGGGTCCTTGGGGGTTAGCACTTGAAGGTTCCCGATGAGCCTTCCTTATCCAACAATGTTTATTTATATGACCAATCTTCATACAATAATTACACTATTTAGGTCTAACATTGTTTTTTAGTCTTACAATATATTTGAATGCCATATTTCTATTTAACTGATTTTGAGAACAATGGCATGCACAATCATGATTAATTGATGCTTTTCTAGATGCATGATTATTCCTTGGTGTTGTTCCAATAATTGTGGAGATGTGAGGTTCACTACACTTAACAAAAATAGTTTTGTGAGAAGATGATGATGTGCCCTTAAATCCTAGACCATGTCTAATTAAAAGTGGTCTTTGAGATACAATGAGAGTATCTAAACTCCCTTTTCCTTTGTGAAATTTAGAAATGGAATTTCTAAATTCCTCAACTTCATTTTTTAAAGTATTATTTTCTTTAAGGAAGCAGTTGAGGATCTTGATGAATATTCATCTAATTACTTTTGAAGAGATTCATTAAATGATTTAAGCTTAAGATTCTCCTTTTTTAAAACATCCATTTTTTTTCAAATTGGAAATGTTATTCCTATAAATACTGAATTTACTCTTATATTTCTCTAGTTCTAAATTTAATTCTTCTATAAGACTTTGCTCATCATCATCATCATCATCACTATCACTATCATTATCATTATCACTACTATCATTATTGAAAGAGTATGAGTGTAATGATCTTACCTTATTCGATACGTGATCCTCAATAGCCATGAAGCATAGGTTGACTTCTTCGCTTTCATTGTCATCTTTTTCACTTGAAGAGCTTTCATCATCCCATGTGGCTTTGTGGTCTTCATGATAGTTTTCCAATGTTTTCCACATGCTATATGTAGTTGAACAGTGTTGTATCCTGCCACATTCTTCAATGGATAATGAGCTTGAGAGAATTGTCATTGTTTTCTTGTTTTTGAAATTTGCTCTTCTTTGAGGCTCTATCCAATCATCCCTTGACATGATTTCTTCTTCACCATCAACTCCTGTTCTAGTTGGTGGTGTCCATTCTTCCTGAATACTATCCCAGACTTCAACTCCTTCATTATCCAGGTATGTCTCCATCCGAAACTTTAGATGGGCGCAATTTGCTCCATCAAAGTAAGGTTTGAGACTCTGGAATCCTTCACTAGCCATATCTTAATCTTTACTAGCACTTTTTAGGCTTAGATGCTAGACAAAGCTCCGATACCAATTGTTGCCCAGATATTAAGCTAAGAAGGGGGATTAAATTGGAGTTTTAAAATTTAACTTTAAAGTGCGAAAATAAAAAATTAAGTTTAGGAGGGATAGAAAAATTTGACACAAGGATTTTTATAGAGGTTCGGGTGTTAACAAACCCTACTCCTCTCCCCAATTGCAATTAGGAGTTTCACTAACACACTAAGTGTTACAATAGAGTTTTATAAGCTCACTCCCAACTATGGTGTTTCTCACAATGACTCACACCTAACCCAGAAATCCCTTGTGTTTTAATGACTCACACAATAACCAATTCCTTGTGTTTTACAAGCTCACATAAACAACCTTTACCTTGTGTTTTACAGGCTCACACAAACAACCTTTACCTTGTGTTTTACAGGTTCACACAAACAACCTTTACCTTGTGTTTTACAGGCTCACACAAACAACCTTTACCTTGTGTTTTACAGGCTCACACAAACAACCTTTACATTGTGTTTTACAGGCTCACACAACTAACTCTTACAAGTGTTCTAATCTTAACCTAGAAATACCCAAAACTCACTTGAGTAATAAATGATTACAGAGAGCAACACTTACAAATCTTTATTGCTCAATAAATGATGAGCAAAAAGATTTTCACACAGAATAGATATTTTTTTTGAAAGTATTAAATGTACAAATAGCTTACAACAAGATTTTTATTCAAAGTATTAGCTATCCTCTTGTACTGAATGCATAAATGACTTGCATTTATACTCTCAAGATGAATTATAGCCGTTCGAATGCATTTAATACGAAACTAGCCGTTGCACCAACTCCAATAATCGCACCTGATATTTTTCTCTTTCCTCTTTCATGGGCGTGACTATGTTTGTCATGGTCGTGATTGTTCTTCCAAGCCGTGACTGAAGTGGTGACCTTGGTCGTGAAACATTTTGGAAGGTTTTGAAATATTGGGTCACGGGCGTGACATATATCTTCACGGGCATGACAAACTTCCAAGCCGTGATTGAAGTGGTGACCTTGGTCGTGAAACATTCTGGAAGGTTTTGAAATATTGGGTCACGAACGTGACATATATCTTCATGGGCATGACAAACTTCCAAGCTGTGATCCAAGTGATGACTTTGGTCGTGAAGCTCTCTAGAAGACTTTGTCATGAAGGTTCACGGGCGTGACATTTAATTCATGGGCGTGACTTAAATGTGCATTCAGGATTTGTTGTCTTCCTTCATGGTCGTGAACTTCAAATAATGGTTTTGTTGATGGTTAGCTTCTTCACGGGATGTGACACATAGGTCATGGGTGTGAACATGCTACTTCTTTAATTTTATCTTTCAAGGATTAATTTTGCATTCTCCATTCTTGCTATTTTATTCCATACCTTGTTTAATAGACTTAGAAAACAAGTATGTTAAATACATTATTGTTATTTTATTTGTTATCATCAAAATGACAAAAATACCCCTCAAGGTTCAACATCTATGTATATTATGCTTTGCATGTTATTATGTACTACTAAGCATTAATTTGCTTAGCATATGAGTGTTCTCGTGCTCTAGTTCAGAGCCTATAAGTTGATCGACAAAATACGATGCCCAAGAGCAGAGTTAAGGATATTCTTAAAGGGTGGTGATACATTTTGTTGTTCTTTTGTTTTGGTTGTTTTGTTGGGTTGGGTAGTTATAAGCATTCATGCCTTGTATTTAAAAGCCATATAATTTTGTAACTACTCCTTTTGATAAGTCGTTTTAATGATGTATGATGCTTTATGGTTTTAATAAGTCATCATGGTCATGGATCATCAAAGTTTTAATTTATTATGTTTAAAATCATATTCATTATGATATTTTTTTGGTATAACTGGATTTATTATTAATTATATTGAGGAGTGTTACATTTAGTAGTATTAGAGCTTAGGTTTAGGCAATTCGGAACCTAGATGAGAAGGGCTATATTGTAATGTCTGGTCATTTAGACATTGATTGCACGTGACTGAGTCAGGCACGCTGGATCGATCGGAGTCTAAATCTAGACGCACAGAAAAATAAAAATATTTAAGAGAGATTTATTAAAGATATTATTAATTGAAAATTTAAAAGTTTAATGATTGAATTAGATAAAATAAAATCACTCTATTGACTAAATAAGGATTTATAGATTGTTTGGGGTTATTTTGTAAAAAGAGAAAATTGTGTGCTAAAGAAAGAATTATTCAAAGATTAAAATTAATTATTATTAATAAATTAAATTGACCAATAGGAAAAGAGATTAATGAGAAATGGGGCTCACAAATATCTAGCTAATTAGGAAAAAAATATTGAATCTAGAATTTTCTTCATTAATAAGGCATAAAAATCCACCTAAAATATCTCCTCATCCTTATCTCTTTTGGCCAACCCTTTTCTTCATCAAACTTCCACCATTTTTGCTCCAAATCAAGGTAGGGAAAGAGAGAAAAAAATAATCCAAGAGAGAGATAACTCAAGAAAGTGACAAAAAATCACTTTAAAAGGGTAGAAGAAAATAGGAGAGAAGAAGGAAAAAAAAGGGAGAAACTTCTTCAAGGTGAGTTTTTCTTATTCAATTCTTTAATTTCTTTATTATTTGAGAATTAAGTTGGTGATTAAAGAAGTTAGAATTGAAGAATTATAATTAATTAAAGAATTGAAGTAGTTAGGGTTTGTGGAATTAGGAAAAATAAGAAACTATATTCTAGTTAGCAAAAATATAAATCTTATGAAAAAAAATTTAAAAGATAATGAAGGAAAGACATGAATAAAGAGCTTCTTATGTGATATTGGATAGAAACAAAAAGAAATTGATTAGATGATGGAGAAATTAAATGAGATATGTTTGAATATTTTAGAGCAAATCAAAGACAAGGGTATAAGCAAACTTGAGGAAGGAAAAGGAAAAGAAGAAGCTTAGTAAGGGAAGAAGATACTAATAAGGTATGTGCTTGTATGGAAAAAATTTAATATGTGGATTTTATTGCCTAATCTTTTTTTAATTGCATGATTAAATAAATTGTTGTGTTGTTGGATGTGTTGCTGGAAATTTGATCATGAAGCAACATGTATTAAAAATTTCATAAGTTAAGTTATGCTCAAAATTTAGTGTTCTTTAATGGGTTGAAAACTTAAGACATAGGGCTAAAATTTTTATGGAGAACATGAAACTTGATTTTGAACTTAACTATGCTTAAATTGGGCATGAATATTGGACTTGAAGTCTATCTCAGAATTTTCTAGGCAGAATTAGCTGAACAGTCAGTAGTATAATAACTTTGACTTTTTCTACAGAGATCAGAATTAGGTGATTCAAATTGGAAATTAAATATAAGATATGTGGCTACAATTTATCAGAAGACCATTTAATTAAATTCTAATGATAATATGGCAAAAATTGAAGTCTAAAACAAGGTCTAAAATCTACCAGGAATAGGGCTATTGAAAAATCTAGAGTTTTACATGTAAATTAAATTGGGTCTTATGATATAATATCAATGATATTTATATTAGTAATTATTAAGTCAAATAATTCATTAATATCATAAAAATTAATGAGAAAAATAAAACTATAAACTAATAATTGTTTGAAGTGTGTTATGATCATAATAAAATTTTAAGAGATTACATGAATAAATTGTGATAAAATAATTAAGCCATAAAATACCTAGCTGAGAACTAGGGTAAAGGATAGATTGACATGCCAATAAAAGGTAGGAACGATAGAGTTCTTTAATACATAGACGTAAAATGCCGAGTTGATTTACATAGGCATTACAAGTGCCGAGTTGATTACATATGTAGGCATTAAATATGCCGAGTTGATTTATGTAGGCACCATGTGTCAAGTTAAAATTTTCCTGCAGAAAATACCTTGTATCCTATCTAATAGTTCTAGTTATTAGTGTTAGGGGCATAAATTTAAGTAAACAATGTATGATAAAATTCACTTATTATGATTAACCATGGAATAAATAAAATGAGTAGAATATAGTGATATTAATATTAATGACTATAGTTAGGATTAGAATTGTAACATCCGCTAATTTAGGCCCCGAGTCGCACGTGTCGTGAAGTTGACGCGTTTGACCGATCGGAGTCTAAATTCGGATTTTTACACAAAATTGATTAAGAAATGGCTAAATTAAATGATGAATGCCTAATTAAGTGATATTAAAGTTTAAAGAAGTTAATTTATGGTAAAGGACTAAATTGCAAAATTTGATAAGTTTTGGGGTCAAATTGCAATTTATCAAAAATTGGAGGATTAATGAGATTAATGGCTAATTAACTTAAGAAATTTGGAAATTTAAAATTGGGTTGGCCGGCCATGATATTAAAAGAAGAAGATCAATATTGATTAAATGTGAAATTGGGAGAAAATGGTAAAATGGTGGGTCCCACATGAAGACTTTTTGTGTGCCCTATATAAGACTTTTCTTCTTCTTCTTCTCTTCATTTTCTGCTTCTTCTCTCTCTTCTTTACCAGTCACGCCAGCTTCATCCATTTCTCCATAGCTCACCTTGATTCTAGAGAGAGAAAGGAAGGGAAGAGAAAGTAAAGAGCAAGACAAAGTGATTTTCATGTCCTATAACTCATAAGGAAGCTGGAAAGAACAAGAAAGAGGAAGAAAAATCAAGATGGGTAGAGAGAGAAAATCTCCAAAGTGGTGATCAAGTGAAGAAAAGTGTAAGGTAAGAAGCATTTCTTCTTCTTCTTCATCTTTTCTAATGGAAGTTCGAATTTTGAGCTCATCCAAGACTTATATGGAATGAGAGAGAAACTAGGGTTTTGAAAGAGAGAAAGAGAGTTTAAGGTCTTAATGAAATTAGATGATGATGAAAATGATCTATGATGTTGTAGGAGTTCCAAATGACAAGGAACAAGCTCTAAGGAACAAAGGAAAATAGAAAGCTACCTAAAAGAGTGAAGGAGAAAGATTAAGGTTTGTGCATAACTTAAGGCAATAGCCTATTTTGTTTGAAATAATGCATGCTGAATATGACTTTAGATAAATGCAATTTCAAGAATGATGATGATTATGGCATGAAACCATAGGTTTAGACATATATGAATGAGATAATTGTGACATTGAATTAAGGATGCATGTTAGAGAATCTTGTAGGATCAAGGCATGTAAATGTATTGAAAAGTAATAAGTTGAGTAAAGAGCCTTAGAAATGCATGAAATAGAATTTGGTATGTTTTGGATGATGTTAGAATGAATGAAAGGTGAATATGCAGATTTCCTGCTGAAAGTCACGGGTGTGACTATTGAGTCACAGGCGTGAACTTGAGGGTTCATGGTTGTGACTGATTGTGTCACGGCTGTGAATTTCTGGGTGGAAATGGTACTATTCATTCCAGAAGCATTCACGGGTTGAAATCACGGTAGTGAACTTATTCACGGGCGTGAATGAGTAATCACGACTATGAATGCTTTTGGGCGATTCATTCCAGTAGCGTTCACGGCTTGGGATCACGAGCGTGAACTAATTCACAGGCGTGGAAGTAGTAATCACGGCCGTGAATGCTCTGCATTTGAAATTATGAATGTGGTTATTAAATGAGGAATTCAGGTAAGTAAATGAAAGTTATTGTCTATCCAGTGAAATAAGAATGATATGAATATAGATATATGTATATATATATATATTGATGTTAGAATGTGATATGTTGTAATATAGAAAAATGAATTTGTTATGGATGATATATGAAATCGGATGCACATGATAAACATGAGAATATTGATGAATCTAGTAAATGAATGAACAGATGTATGAGTATGACTATATGTTTGCAAAACAAGAAAATTGAGATGTTGATAAAAATGAGATATTGATGTGTGGAAATTTGAGAATAATAATTGATGTAAAAATATAAAGAAGCCCATTACTCTACTTGCAGACTAGAATCAGGATAGATGACATGTCATTAAGGGGGCGAACGGTAACGTACTATACATCAACCAATGTAGCTTAAGCTCAGAGAGCGCCATTGGTCTGGGTTGCTTAGTCAGTGTGGCTTAAGCTCTGGGAGCGCTACTGACTTGAGAAGCTCTGATGAGCACATATAAATGAGGACAAGGTGGCTTAAGCTCAGAGAGCGCCCTTGGTCTGGTTATTCATCTATGATGAAATTATACTCAATCAATGTGGCCTAAGATCGGAGAGCGCCATTGATTTGAGAAGCTCTTATAAGCCAGATAGTGGACAGGGTGGCTTAAGCTCGGAAAGCGCTCCTGATCCATAACCCGTATCCAGTCAGTCCAAAAATTTAGAGTGATGTGGGCAAGATAATGAGGATATGTCAGAAAAATAAGAAAAGGAAAGAATAAGAAAATGATGATGATATGAGATTGATATGAAATGATAAAGAGATTAATAGAATAAATTACCATTAAAGATAAATGAAAATAACATTGTCTATACGAGCATGACATTCATACTTGTATGAAATAGGAATATGTCGATAGTCATGCATGCAAACATTTTAATGCACAAAAATGATAATTGTTAATGCTTGTTGCATGATATAGTATATTGCCTTCTTTATATGCACCACTAAGCTTAGAGCTTAGCATGGAGTTTAATTTCCACGCAGATATAGAAAGGTAGCTGAAGACACTTGATAAAGCAAGCGGTGATTCCATTCAAGTAAAGTAGCCGGACCTTGAGAAAGTGGGTTACAAGTTTCGAAACTTTTGTATTTGATTTTTATATTAAAGAAATGTTTGAGTTTGTAAAACTTGCTTTTAAAGTTTGTTAAGAATTCCGCTGATGTTATAAATTACTATTTTATGTAAATAAATTGTACTATGATTTTTGTTTATATCCATATATATACATGAGTATAAAAAAAAATGTAAATATATATTTATGAAGTATGAGAAAGACAGGCGGCAACGCTTCCTTATCCGGGCACGTATTGCGGTTCGGGTGAGGAGGTGTGGCTATTACAAGAATAATATCCTGTAATAATATTAGCAATTAATATAATTATTATATGTAAAAGAAATTTATGTATAGAAAATCAAAAGAATGCATTTGATTCAATTTATTTCTAGTAAATTTGTGATATTTCTTTTATTTAATATTAAATGTATGAATGTGTGAGACATTATCAATTGTGTGTTAAGTTTTTTCCATATAAAGCACCACTAAGCTAGTAGCTTAGTGCGTGTGGTTTTTCCCATGCGCAGGTACTAAAGTAATCAGTAAATAAAGATTATAACTGCTAGAAAGAGAAGATTGTCAAATAGTGGATAATAACATTTGAAGATCTTTTTATATTGTGTGATACTTATATTTTGAAGTTTGTAAATAAAATAATAATTAGTAGAACTTTGTATATAATCTTTTAGACAATGAAATGTTTTATAATGGATAAATTACATTAATTGGTATAAAATATTTATATATCAAAAAAATGGGAGACTATATTTTAAATTTATTAAGATATTTTAAAATGAGAATATACAAAATAATTGTATTAAGCAAATTAGATAGAAAATTAAGAGTTGGGTAGCATTTTCTTGCTTTGCTATTATTAGTAGGGTAAAAGGGTGTTACATATATCATGTATGTGGGTTTTATTCTATATGACTGATGTGGGCTATTCTCTATCGATGTGTAAGTTAGAAAAAGTATATGGACATTGAAGCTCATGATATGGTTGAGAGTAACAGCCCCCAGATATAGAGGCTCAAAATCCATCGAGCTAAGCTAGTGTTTAAGGGTTGGGCAATGCTCCTCCTTTGCAATAGTCGATTGATGGTCAAACAGATCAGGCTTAGGATCTTCTGATGCAAAACCTTATAGCTCTTTTGCAGTGGTTAGTGCAGACTATGCCACCACCTTTTCTTTCACCACTAAGGCCTAGTATACAGATTGATAGGTTAAGAAAGTATGAAGCTATGAATTTCATAGGGTAAGAAAGATGATGACCCAATAACCATAGAGTTTTGGTTGGAGAATACGGATAGGGTATTCAAGGAGCTTGAATGTGTCGAGGAGCACAAAGGTAGGTATGTTGTTTCACTTCTTCATGAGCATGCCTACGATTGGTGGAAGTTTGTTCTTTAGAAGTCTCAGATTCCAGAGCCGCTTACTTGGGATTTCTTTGTGCCTGAGTTCAAGAAATAGTATATGTCGAGGGTGTATACTGATGAAAAGAAATGAGAGTTTTTGAACCAACAACAGAGGAACATGACAGTGATAGTGTATGAGAATAAGTTTACTAGGTTGAACAAGTATGTGTTTGGTATTATCATGGATGAGGTAGATAAATGTCGTCATTTTTTTAAGATGGTATGAGAGATGAGAATGGATTTCATGTGATTTCTCAACAGCTTGAGGATTATGCAAAGTTGGTATTTACTACTATTACTATAGAAAAAAGGATAAAGTTGAAAAGATCAAAAGAGTCATCTAGGAGGGACTTTAGGGGACCATATTTCAATATTGCTCAAACATCGAGCAAGAAGACTGGCATTAGTTTCATGTATTTCCAATCTAGGGGATAGGGATAGCGTTAAAGTCAGCCGATGTATTTCCAATCATCGAGAGTTGTATCTACTGCTGCTAGCGGTCAAACCCAAACACTAAGAGAGGCAACACCAAAGTGTTCATCGTGTAGTAAGAATCATCAAGGGTAGTGCTAAGGACCTTCAGGGGTTTATTACTGTTGTGGGTCTTGGGACCATTATAGGAGAGATTACCCTTTGCAAATAATTGAGATTCCCACTCGGACTCAAGGTTCAATGCTGACTCAGGCTAAAGGATAAGGACAGACTAGTTTTGGTAGGGGTGGATCTAGACAAACCATTTTACAGATAATCAATAAACTAGGATCTAGTAGAGCACCAGCTAGGGCCAATACTATAAAGGCTAAAAAGTATCAGAGTGTTTTAGATATGGTTGTTGGCACTTTTCTTCTTTTTGACTCAGTTTTGAATGCTTTAATATATCAGGACTTTATGAACTCTTATATATGTACCAACATAACTAAGTGGTATAATATATTAGTGGAAAGAATAAATTATGAGATAGAGTTCACAAGCCCTTTAGAACATAGTGCAATGGTGAATCAAGTTTACAAAAACTGTCCTATCATAGTCCAAAGGAAAGAGTTTCCAGTTGACTTGATTGAATTACCCTTCCACGAGTGTGACATTATCCTAGGTATAGATTAGCTTTCTTAGTAGAGTGCAATGGTGGACTGCAGGGTAAATATAGTGGAGTTGAAAACTTCAAAGGGAGAAATAGTGGTTGTTTATGGTGAGAGATCCTCTCAACAATCGAGAGTCATATCCATGATGAAGGCTCAAAAGATGATGAGGAAACATTCTTGGCTCATGTGGTCGATACTAGAAAAAGGAATCAAGAATTTCAGAAGATTCTGATAATGGAAGAATTTCCATATGTATTTCTAGACGATTTGTCAAGGTTACTTATAGTTAGAGAGGTAAAGTTCTCGATTGAGCTTACTCAAGGTACAACTCCTATATCAATAGCATTGTATAGAATGGCTCTATCAAATATGAAAGAATTAAAAGCGCAGTTGCAAGAACTGTTGGATAAAAGCTTCATAAGACCTAGTGCATTTTCATGGTGTGCACCAGTGTTGTTCGTCAAGAAGAACAAATAAACATGAATTAAGGTTTTGATCATCAAGTTACACACCATTAAATTAAACAATATAAAACAGTACTATCACATGGTAAGATTCTCAACTTAGTTAAATGTTTTATTTGTTCTTTGATAAAAAACGTTTTTTGTATTATTATAGGTGTTGTCCATAAATTAAAACACATTCTAAATATGTCATAAGTATGTTTGATTAATCAAATTGATAAACCAAATTTGAACAATATAACACCCCCTTACCCTACTGTAGTTCAGCAAGACAAGTGAGCATTACCCGTCTTACTGTTTTATAAAATTAATGAAGTGAATAATTTTTTTTAAGAAAATATTGTAGACACTGGAATAAAAATTATTACAAGCATAAATATTCAAAATTTTATTTATTTATAAAATACATTAATTTACATCTAAACTATATTCTTTTACATTGTAATTCACATCTTTAATACACATTATATGAAATAAAAATGATAATTTAATTTACAAAGTTTTTAACAAAATATACCAAAAAGAAAACCAAGCTGCTAGCTGCTTTCCTCTGAGTACTCTTATTCTTTTGACAATTCTAATTTCTACAGCTACCTTTCTAACTTGCGCGAGCTAAGCTACTAGTTTAGAGGTGCTTCAATGATAAATATATACATATATATTTTCTCACATATTAATTAACCATTTAATAAATAAGACATAAAATAAAAAATTATATAAAATCAATAAATTTCAGCAAATACTCAATATTTAACAACTTTAATTCATATAACATTTATAAAAATCACATACTTCGATATTATTATTATTATTATTATTATTATTATTATTATTATTATTATTATTATTATTATTATTATTATTATTATTATTATTATTATTATTATTTTCTTGTGCCCATAACACCTATAACCAAACTAACTAATAGGAATAACGGAGTTGTCATTTTCAGCTTTCATAATATTGCACCGAGCGCTATTATAAAAATGTCATTACCGGCTTAATAATTTTGCACCGAACGTATTTATAAATTGTCATTACCGGCTTTCATATTTGGCATCGAGTGCCTAAATCTCTTGATTGACAAGCCAAACTATTCTCTATTCTAGTTCTAGTCTAGGTGTCTTTAGGCTTAACTATTTTTATTTTAATTCCCAATATTTTCAAAAATGACAATATTAATCAATTACCATAATTATGCTTATTTATTTTTGTTCTTTATTCCCATTATTATTGCATTATAATCTCACACATAAATAATTTGTTAAATATTTATAATTATCATTAAAGTAAATATTCACATGGATTATTACATATAATTATCACAACACATGCAAAAATCCAATATTTTATATTTTTACCTATGACAGATTTTGGACCTATTTTTGGGCTTCAATATTAGCCCATTTACAATTCGAATTAGGAGTTATGGTCTTCTAAAATTTTTTAGCTTATTGTCTTAGATTTCAAATTCATTAAAACTCACTCAAATACCATTTTTATATCAAAAGTTATGATTATTTTAATACTTCATCATCACTAAAATTTCTGCTCAGAATTTTCTATACAGATTCTAGGTTTGAATTTCATGCATTTTTCTGGATATATCTAGACATAATTAGATTTTATGATCTAAATAAAAATAAAAGCCCTGTGTCTTAGCTTTAATTTAAAATAAAGAACATACAAAAATGAGTTCCAGAACTCAAGTTATCATCAAAATAGTCAGGATTATTCCTGGAATTCTGTACTCGAGCCATCAATTGACATCAATCCATATTTCAACCACATTTATCATTTGCATTCATTTTGATACTAAAATTTTTGGAATTACAACTACATTCATGTGTCTCAATTATTTCACACCATTTTTTCCCATTTCCAGATAAAATATCATAAGCCACAATAAATCACATAACATATCACAAATACAACATATCAAACCTTAATACATAATTTCATACATTTTAGCAACATGTAAGATTTTTATCAATGAAGCACATACCTAATCAGATTGGTTCTTCCCTTAAACCTTCTTTTCCTTCCCTTATTAACTAGCTTTCTCCTTGCCTTTGTCACCCTCTTGAGGGCCTCTCACTTGTTCATTTATTTTACCTACACAACCATATCATATCTCAATTCTCATATCCATTTTCAATTCTTTTTATGTCTACATAATATTCTAATGCTCCTAATATGTTTTTCACCTTAATTGAGCTAAAATTTACTAAGGTTAAACTTCCCTCTTCACATGTCATGGCTGCCCAAAAACCATATCTTAGTTTCCAATTCATTTTCTTCAATTCAACACTCAATTCGCACTTAATCTATCACCAATTGTGGTGTTTCTATGTTAATTTCAATTTCCCCTAAATTCCTTTAACTATGGCAGCCCCTCATTCATCCCTTAACATCATTTTTATTTAGTTTTAAGTCATAAAACAATTAACTAACATCAATTATCATTAATTCAAAGTTTAACTACAACTTTCATCAACTAATCACAAATATAAATTTCTACTTCCAATCTTGCAACATAAGCTCAATCTACCAAATCTAATCATATCTAACATCATTATAGGTCTCAAATAGAAGAAAAAAAGTTGAATTCAAGAAGAATAAACTCACATTAAGAGTTTCCAAAGTGGGCCAAAATTGCCCCTAACTAATCTCCCTTTTCTTGTCTTCCTTCTTCCTTCTTTCTTGCTCCTTTTATGGCAAGAACACCTTAGTTCCAAATTTTACTCTATCAAAACTACCTTTTTTATTCACTTTTTTCAAGCTTGATTTGAAGGAAAATTGTGGCTTATAGAAGTCTAGAGTGGACAACAAAGAGAGGAGAAAAGAAGATGAAGAAGAGTTAGATATTTTGGTGGAAGAATGGAGAATTCCTCCCATTTTTGACTTTTGTACTTTATTAAGGTGTGAGTCCTACTAATTAAAATTAATCCTAATTCTTATTGGTTAATTAAGTTAATTAATCTTGATTAACATTTAAACTTTGAGAAATTCCATATTTACCTCATCTTCCTCCATATTCACACTTCTTTCCCCAACAATTGCCATAATACTAATTTTGTCCATAGAAAATTTTATTTTTTTCTAATTCTACCACTAATATTTTTAATTCCCAAATAATAACACCCTTAATTATTTTCCCTTATTATTAGTCATTTTTTATTGGTTCAAATTTAGACTCTGATTGAACTTGCACGCCTCACTACGGTCATGCGCAATCGAGGCCTAAATCATTGAATGTTACAAACAACCCCTTAAACAACTCAATTGACATAGCTAAGTTTCATAAACCCTATAAATTCAGCAACTATTCATAACTTTGAATTTCATGTTCAAATCAAATTCAAACCTTTTAATTATCATCAGCAACATCTAATATCATCATATTAACATGTCATTAAATTAATATTAATATTTGAGGTCAAACAGAATCAAATTCGTTTTTAACAAAATGAGGGAATCCAAGTTGTTCCTTTAACAATTAATCTCATTGATACTTCAATTAAATTCAAATTTAATTTATATAGGGTGGCTCTAATATCACTGTTGGATTTTTAACATGCATCACATATATGGAACAGTAGAAAATTAAAAATTAATTGAACCCAAAAACCATGAAATGTCGTATGAACATTAAAATCATATCATACTATCAATATGGGAGAAGCTACCTTATTTGTTTCTTTTCAATCTTCCAAGTTTGTGAGCCTTTCCTTCAAGTTGGGTTGTTGCAAAACACAACAATCCAAGGCTGGATTGTCTCTAATTATAATCTATGTGAAAGAATGGAAGAAACAACCATAATAGGAAATGAGGTGTCAAAGCACCAAAGTGCCAGCTATAATGTTTCAACTTTTGTCACATCCTTGACACATAGTGCATGGCCAAATCACTTTTCTCTCTTATGTCTTGGATCCAATCCAATCCAAGACCCATTTCACATTTCCTTTATTTCTTCTATGTGTGTGGACCATTAAGTTCTCAATTATGTTAGCAGCTCAAATCATCATATGATTTCGAGCAGATCATGAGTGATATCTAGTAACACATCATGACTCCCAATTGACTGGAAAGTCAGTGGTTTGACTGTAAACCCTTCTATACACAATTACCATGCATTTTGTCCTTTCACCAAACTATATTTCATTTGGTTCAAAGCATGGTCTGTGTGTCAGCTCGTACTAGACTGACTACATTATATCTAGTCTAAATGATATTAGTTCTTGTTTATGAGACTCATTACTCTGATTAGATATATCATTGAAGACCTTCTTCAAGACATGTCCACATTGGCCAAGAATTTATGAATAATGATCTCTTCAAGAGGTCATATGTATACTCTTTTTCTATCAGGAGTGGTGAATCCTTTGTTGACTACTCAACTATCTTCGAATACCTCATGTTATACCCAATCACCATCATATGAGTGACCTATTCAGAGGCAATAAGGAATGGAGTCAAAGTATAGGATTCAGTATCCAAGATAACCTTGCGAATCTCAAGTCTAAAGATACTTGCATCATTTATATGATGAGAATATCACTGACATTGAATAGATATCCATGTGATTGTCTCATAGCAGGAATGTACTTGCTACTCTTAGCAAGTATCCATATATTAACTCTAAACATCTCATACTTTCAGCTTATGAGATCAACTACTTGACCTAGTCAAAGAGTATAACATATGTTAATCTATCCATATCAATAATGTCCCATCTTGTTAATCCTATGATTAGGGATAATTTGGGTATAAACATTGTTGAACCTTGAAGGGTATTTTTGTCATTTTGATGATAACAAATAAAATAGCAATAATGTAATTAACATACTTGTTTTCTAAGTCTATTGAACAGGGTATGGAATATGATAGCAAGAATGGAGAATGGAAGATTAATCTTAAAAAGATAAAATTGAAGAAATAGCATGTTCAAGCCCGTGACTTTATGTGTCACGCCCATTAAAAAGCTTAGCGCCAACAAACCAACATTTAAAGTTCACAACCATGAAGAATGATAGCAACCATGAATGATCATATCAGTCACGCCCGTGAAATAAAGTCACGCCAGTGAAAACAGTGAAAAGACATGACAAATTCTTTCAGAGAGCTTCACGGCCAGAGTCACCACTTGGACCACGGTTTGGAAGGATGTCACGCCTGTGAAGATGAAATGTCACACCCGTGAACCAACACTTCCAAAACCTTCCAAAATGCTTCACGACCAAGGTCTCCACTCAAGTCACGACTTGGAAGAACAGTCATGACCATGACACACTTAGTCACAACTGTGAAAGATGAAAAAGAAACATGTCAGACGCGAATATAAGGGTTGGTGCAATGACTATTTCCGCATTAAATACAATCAAACGACTATAATTCACCATGAAAGTATAAATGCAAGTCATTTATGAATCCAGAACAAGAGA
The DNA here is from genome assembly GCA_023653625.1 of Triadica sebifera. NCBI lineage: Eukaryota > Viridiplantae > Streptophyta > Magnoliopsida > Malpighiales > Euphorbiaceae > Triadica > Triadica sebifera. The sequence continues at coordinate 24,112,129 of CM042901.1, forward strand.
ATAGCTAATACTTCAAATCAAAATCTTGTTGTAAGCCATTTGTGCATTTAATACTTTCAAAACAAACATTTATTCTCTGTGAAAATCTTTTTGCTCATTATTGTTTGAGCATTAAAGATTTGTAAGTGTTTCTTTCTGTAATCATCCACTCAAGTGAGTTTGGGTATTTTGGGGTTAAGAGTAGAACACTTATAAGGGTTATTTGTGTGAGCCTTTAAAATACAAGGAATTGGTTATTTGTGTGAGTCATTAAAACACAAGGGATTTTTGGGTTAGGTGTGATCCATTGTTAGAAACACCATGGTTGGGAGTGAGCTTGTAAAACTCCATTGTAACACTTAGAGTGTTAGTGAAACTCCCAATTGAGATTGGAGAGAGGAGTAGGGTTTGTTAACACCCGAACTTCCATAAAAATTCTTATGTCTCATTTTTTTTATCCCTACTAAACTTAACTTTTCTTTCCGCACTTAAAAGTTAAATTTTTAATATCCAATTCAACCCCCTTCTTGGTTCAATATTTGGGCAAAAATTGGTATCAGAGCAAAGTCTAGCATCGAAGCCTAATCAGCACAAGTAAAGATCAAGATATGGCCAATGAAGGATTCCAAAGTCTCAAGCCTTACTTTGATGGAGCAAATTATGCTCATTGGAAGTTTCGGATGGAGACATATCTGGATAGTGAAAGAATTGAAGTTTGGGATAGTGTTCGAAAATAATGGACACCACCAACTAGAAGACGAGTTGATGGTGAAGAAGAAATCTTATCAAGAGATGATTGAACAGAGTTTCAAAGAAGAACAAACTTCAAAAACAAGAAGGCAATGAAAATTCTCTCAAACTCATTATCCATTGAAAAATGTGGTAGAATACAACATTGCCCAATAGCTTACAACATGTAGAAAACATTGGAAAACTATCATGAAGGAACTAAGCAAGTTAAATCCAAGAAGATTCAATTTCTTACTTTAAAGTATGAGCTCTTCAAGACGAAATCCAATGAGTCAATTACTGACATGACCAACCGTCTTCTAGCCATCATAAATGGAATGAGAAAACTTGGGAAACACCTGAGCTTGGAAGATGTAAATAACAAAATTCTGAGAAGTCTTCCACTCAAAGATTATGGTTCAAGAGTTGTCGGTATAGAAGAGGCAAATGAAGACATGAGCACCATGAATACTGATGTGCTTATTGGCAAACTTCTCACTCATGAAATGGCAGTAAAAAGAGACAGAGAGCTTGAAGAAGAGCCAAAAAAAAGAAAGCCTCTAGCACTAAAAGCCTCTACTTCAAAATCTCAAGAGGAAGTTGAAGATGATGAAGAAAAGAGTGATGATGCAAATAAGGACATTGCTATGCTCTCAAGAAGGCTAAAAAGAATCATTGAGAAAAGAATGAGCAACTCTAGAAAATTCAAGCAAAGAAACCTCAAACAGACCTCTAATGATACACAAAAAAGTAAAGAAGAGGTAAAGTGTTATGAATGTGGAAAGAAAAGACATATTAAATCGGAATGTCCAAGGCTCAAGAAGCACAAGAGCAAATACCAAAGAGACAATAGGGAGAAAGGTCACAAAGCCACATGGGATGACGAAAGCTCTTCAAGTGAAAAAGATGACAATGAAAGCGAAGAGGTCAACCTATGCTTCATGGCTATAGAGGATCACGTCTCGGATAAGGTATGCCTCAAGTTCACAATAAACAAAAATGCTTGGCTAGTAGACAGTGGATGCTCAAGGCATATGATAGGAGACAAAGAACTCTTTAATGAAATCAAAAGTATTGATGGGGGTAAAGTTACCTTTGGAAACAATGCTAAGGGTAAGGTAATTGGCATTGACTCTATTGGTATTAATGATACTACTTTTATTAAAGATGTCTTACTTGTTGATGGCTTGAAACATAACTTGTTAAGTGTAAGTCAATTATGTGATAAAGGAAACAAAGTAACCTTTACTTCCAATGAATGTCTTGTAACCTCTATTGATGGTCAATAGATATTTAAAGAAAATAGAGATGTCAACACCTACATAATAGAATTACACGAAATATATAACCATTCCTCTAAGTGTCTTGTGGCTACTAGTGATGAATCTTGACTATGGCATAAAAGGCTTGGTCATGCAAACATAGACTTAATTCAAATCCTCAGCACAGGATAATTAGTAAAGGGATTGCCAAAAGTCAAATTTGAAAAAGACAAGACATGTGAACCTTGCCAAAGAGGGAAGCAACACAAGTCATCCTTCAAAGCCAAAAACATAGTAAGTACCTTAAAACCTCTACAACTCTTGCATCTAGATTTATTTGGACCTACTAGATTTGCAAGCTTAGGAGGTAAACATTATGCCTTTGTCATCGTAGATGATTACTCTAGATTTACTTGGGTAATTTTCTTAGTTCAAAAGAGTGATGCTTTTGAAAATTTCAAAAACTTTGCTAAAAGAGTTCAAAATGAAAAAGGATATTGTATTTCAAAAATAAGAAGTGACCATGGCAAAGAATTTGAAAATGAAAACTTTGAAAGTTTTTGTCTTGAACATGGCATTTCACAGAATTTTTCATCTCTTAGAACACCTCAACAAAATGGGGTAGTTGAAAGGAAAAATCAAACTTTAATTGAAATGGCTAGAACAATGCTTAATGAGTATGGTCTACCAACTTACTTTTAGGCAGAAGCTACAAACACTGCTTGTTATATTTCAAATCAAGTTTTCAAAAGACCTCTTTTAAACAAAACCTCATTTGAGCTATGGAATGGAAGAAAGCCCTTGATATCATACTTTAGAGTATTTGGATGCAAATGCTTCATATTGAATACCAAGGACAACCTTGGAAAATTTGCCTCTAAATCTGATGGAGGTATCTTTTTAGGATACTCTACAACTAGCAAAGCATATAGAGTATTTAATAAAAGATCATTAACTGTTGAAGAATCTATGCATGTTGTTTTTAATGAATCTAGCAAACTTGATCTTGTGAAAGGTAGTGTTCTTGATGATGTTACAGGAACTATGGAAAGACTTGATTCATTAAACTTTGCTAAAAGAGTTCAAAATGAAAAAGGATATTGTATTTCAAAAATAAGAAGTGACCATGGCAAAGAATTTGAAAATAAAAACTTTGAAAGTTTTTGTCTTGAACATGGCATCTCGCAAAAATTTTCATCTCTGAGGACATCTCGACAAAATGGGGTAGTTGAAAGGAAAAATTGAACTTTAATTGAAATGGCTAGAACAATGCTCAATGAGTATGGTTTACAAATTTACTTTTGGGAAGAAGCCACAAATAATGCTTGTAATATTTCAAATCGAGTTTTCAAAAGACCTCTCTTAAACAAAACTTCATTTGAGCTATGGAATGGAAGAAAGCCCTTGATATCATACTTTAGAGTATTTGGATGCAAGTGCTTCATATTGAATACCAAGGACAACCTTGGAAAATTTGCTTCTAAATCTAATGAGGGCATCTTTTTAGGATACTCTACAACTAGCAAAGCATATAGAGTATTTAATAAAAAGTTATTAACTATTGAAGAATCTATGCATGTTGTTTTTAATGAATCTAGTAGACTTTATCTTGTGAAAGGTAGTGTTCTTGATGATGTTGTAGGTACCATGGAAAGATTTGATCTTGAAAATGGAAAAGAAGAAAATGATCAAGAAGATTCACATCAAGATGATTCTCTACCTCAACCTCAAAAGGAAAACAAGCAAGAGCTCCCAAAGGAATGGAGATTGACAAAAGATCACCCCAAAGAGCAAATCATTGGTGATCCTTCAAGGGGAGTAAGTACTAGATCTCATTTAAAACATTTAGCCTCTGACCTTGCATTTATTTCTCAAATTGAGCCTAAAAATATTAATGAGGCTCTTAATGATGAAAGTTGGGTGATTGCAATGCAAGAGGAACTCAACCAATTTGAGAGAAGTAAGGTATGGACCTTAGTACCTAGACCCAAGGATCATCAAATTATAGGTAGAAAATGGGTATTTAGAAATAAACTAGATGAACAAGGTTCAATAACTAGGAATAAGGCTAGATTAGTTGCAGTAAAAAGGATTTTTAAATATTTACATGGCTCATTGCATCTAGGTTTGTGGTATCCTAGAAACTCATCCTTTTACATTATATGATATTCAGATGCTGATTATGCCGGTAGTATTTTAGATAGAAAAAGTACTTCAGGTACTTGTCACTTTATTGGAGAGTGCTTAGTTTCTTGGTTTTCCAAAAAACAAGTTTCAATTGCTCTTTCTACTGTCGAAGCAGAGTATATCGTAGCAGGATGTTGTTGTACACAAATCCTTTGGATGAAACAACAACTTAAGGATTATGGTCATAATATGAACTATATACCTATTAGATGTGACAATACAAGTGCTATAAATCTATCTAAGAATCCCATTCAACATTCTGGAAGTAAGCATATTGATATTAGACACCATTTTATTAGAGATCATGTTCAATATGGAGATGTTGTATTGAAATTCATAAGCACAGACAATCAATTGGTAGATATCTTCACCAAGTCTCTAAATGAGGAAAGATTTAATTTCATAAGAAGAGAGCTTGGTATGATTGATGGATTAACTTTGTGATTTCCAAAATTGTCAAACCTTGATTGATAATCTTATGTTTTTATCTCATCTTATTAGATGTAAGGCAACAAATTTGATGGAAATATATGTTATAAGGGAAAGAAGCTCCTTAGAAATGCTTTAGTCTTCTTTTAGACTTAATTTTATTTAATGAGAATTTTAGGCAATTCACATCCATGACATATATTCACGACTGTGAACTAAATCGCCAAAAGAACCAATAGCTTTCACGACTTGATTCACGACATGATTCACGATTGAAGGTAATGAAGACTATGTTTCCTGACTATAACCTTTTTCATTCATCGCTGTGAAACGCTTTGTTCATGCTCATGATGATTTTTCTCGACCGTGAACATTTCCACCAAAAACGTACAGAAGCATTCACGCTTTGTGTCATGCTTTGTTTCACGATCACAAGTAGTGAAGTTTATACTTCATGCCCATGATTCTTATGTCACCACCGTGATAGTTCATCATTCACGCTCGTGACCTTTAAATTTCACGACTGTGAATAATTTCACCTTTCTCTTCATGAGTAGAGCATCTCTTCAGCAAACTGTGAACACTACACTTCACGCCTGTGACTTAATTTTTTACGCCCGTGAAGATGTCGGCTATATAACGTTTCTATCGTTATTTCTCTCATTCCAACTCTCCAACTTCTCTCATTTATCACCATTGAATACCATTTTGAAGATTCCGGCCCCCTAGCAACTCATTCCATCTATAAATATCTTCAAAAACCACTTTTACCATCAGAAATCACATCACCCTAGGTTTTACTCCAAAATTTTTATCAAATTTTTCACACTTCAAAGTTTATTCTTTCAATCAAAATGGAAACCGGTTCCTCCAATGGTATAAGAAAGAAGCCTCATTCTCCAAGAAGGTACACGGATTACCTTCTAAACATCATTCCGGAGCATTGCCATCCTAGATACTTAGTGCTTAAGAAAAGGTCACTCATTTCCTCTAGATCATTTGAGTGGCAAACCGTTCGTACACTCGTCCTAGAGACAAGCATGATAGAACAACTCTAGGCCTGTCATCTGAAGGAATTCATTGATATCCATCAACCAACTCTGAGGGAGCCAACCTTAGAGTTTCTGAGCACTTTGCAAGTATCTCCTACTAGCACGGTTAAGTTCCAAATTTGCAAACATCCGAACACCTTCTCTACCACAGAGTTTGGGGACTTGTTCAACCTTCCCTCTGATAGCATCCTGAATGATAGTGAAGTAGAGTTCTATATTACTCAGGCATGGACTCACTTCGGTCTTGATTGCAGCTGGGACTTCAAAAAGACGAAGAGCATTCACCTTCGATCCCCAGTGCACAAGTATTTGTATAGGTTTCTGACCTATAGCATCTTTGCTAGAGGAGATAGTAATGGTACAATCAGGAAGTCAGAGCTCTTTTTGCTGGAGATGGCCCGAAGAGGCCTCATAGTGGCTCTATCTCGATGGTTTGCAAACCATCTTTTATCAATTGCCACCAAGCCCTCCAGAGACATTTTGATTAGTGGGTACATTACTCACATTGCCTTGAAGCTTGAATACTTGAAGCTGGATGAACATCACTTCAACCTCATCCCAGGGCATCCTCGTGATCGACTAGATGTCAAGTTCTTCATCAAGATGGGAGCGGCTGTTCGTATAGTGTTTGAGAACAATATTTACTACCGCTTCACCAACATTGCTGGTGAAATCATTTGGGAGGACAATGACTCAGATGACTTCAAAGCTGGGCTCCAAGTAATCCAGCAGAGGAAGAGAGCTCGAGTTGAGGTGGCACCTCCAGAGGTTGAGCAGGAAATGGGAAAATCCTTTGCCTCCACATCAAACTTGGCTCAGCAAGTGGTTGACCTCCTGGCACCACGGTTTGAGCAATTGCAGGCTTCGATGGATGAGAGGTTAGAGAACCTCAAGGATTTCATGGAGTCTTGCATGGAGAGCCTCGAGGCGGAAGTTGCTCGCCTTAGAGATAGGATGTCTAGCTAGATTTTATGTTAGATGTTATATTTTCTACCTTGTTTGTTGTAGGAATTTCTAATTTCCTTTCAGAATTTTAATTACTTTTGTATTTGGTTTTCCTAAATTAATATATTTGTTTTTGTTTATCCATTATGTTTATCTTTTTGTTGTTCATTTTGTTGATGAAAAACGGGGGAGAACCTAGCAATATATTGCTTAAAGTTAAAAGTTAAGAGTTATGCAAGTATGCAAATGAGAGTTATGCAAATGAGCTTCATATACCTTAAATATACCGTTGGTATACTTTGATGCAAGTTACATGAATGAATATGAACCTGATATACTCTTCATACAACTTAAATATACGTGGCATAACTATAACTTGTTTTAAAGAAAATTTTTGGTATACATTGGATATACTTTGCTTATAACTTACATATACTTAAAACTAGGAAGCATATTTTGATGCTACACTTCATCATTCTTTACAATTCTTGCACTTCAGTATTTTTTATCCTAAGCGTCTTTTAAGGGGGAGACTTCTCAAAGGCACATATTGCTAGATTATTTGTCACCATAAAAAATGGGGAGATTGTTGAACCTTGAAAGGTATTTCCATCATTTTGATGCTAACAAATAAAATAACAATAATTTATTTAACATACTTGTTTTCTAAGTCTATTGAACAGGGTATGGAATATGATAGCAAGAATGGAGAATGGAAGAAATAGCATGTTCACGCTCGTGACCTTATGTGTCACGCTCGTGATGAAGCTTAGCGCCAACAATCCAACATTTAAAGTTCACGGCCATGAAGAATGATTGCAACCGTGAATGATCATATCAGTCATGCCCGTGAAAAGACATGGCAAATTCTTCCAGAGAGCTTCATGGCCAGAGTCACCACTTGGACCACGACTAGGAAGGTTGTTCATGCCGGTGAAGATATAATGTCACGCTCGTGATCAAAGAATTCAAATCCTTCCAGAATGTTTCATGACCAAAGTCACCACTCAAGTCACGGCTTAAGTCACGGCTTGGAAGAACAGTCACGACCGTGACAACCTTAATCACGACTGTGAAAGAGGAAAGAGAAACATGTCAGATGTGAAAATAAGAGTTGGTGCAACGGCTATTTCCGCATTAAATGCAAGCAAGCGGCTATAATTCACCATGGAAGTATAAATGCAAGTCATTTATGAATCCAGAACAAGAGAATAGCTAATACTTCAAATCAAAATCTTGTTGTAAGCCATTTATGCATTTAATACTTTCAAAACAAACATTTATTCTTTGTGAAAATCTTTTTACTCATTATTTTCTGAGCATTAAAGATTTGTAAGTGTTTCTCTATGTAATCATCCACTCAAGAGTAGAACACTTGTAAGGGTTATTTGTGTGAGCCTTTAAAACACAAGGAATTGGTTATTTGTGTGAGCCATTAAAACACAAGGAATTTTTGGGTTAGGTGTGATCCATTGTTAGAAACACCATAGTTGGGAGTGTGCTTGTAAAACTCCATTGTAACACTTAGAGTGTTAGTGAAACTCTCAATTGAGATTGGGGAGAGGAGTAGGGTTTGTTAACACCCGAACCTCTATAAAAATTCTTGTGTCTTATCTTTCTATCCCTACTCATCTTAAATTTTTCTTTCCTCACTTAAAAGTTAAAATTTTTAATATCCAATTCAACCCCCACTTCTTGGTTCAATATCTGGGCAACATTATATATATGCATACAAATGAAATATATGTGTGTTAAGGAAAGTATATGACATATCATATCTATATAAATTTTTGTAAATTAAATATGAATGTAAAAATATAATCAATAAACTTATGTGATGTATAAATATATTATATTATATAGGGAGTATATATATATATATATATATATATATATATATATATATATATATTTGCATATATTTAATATAAAAAATACTACACAAATTTGGTCAATAGGTAGACAAAGATGATTCCAAATAGGTAGAAAAGATGATTCCTTTATATATTTTATACATGTTTGTTATAACAGATAGACAGTGACATCAACTTGCTTGACTATTATTTAGGAATGTAAAAAGGTGTTATATTTAGTGGTATTAGAGATTGATTTTCTGATTTGTTTGATTAATTAGCGTCATATATTTGTATCTCCACTTTTTTACTCTTATTATGTTTGATTCTCGACTCCAATCCTATCAGCACTGTTCCAATTGAGAATGAGCGCGGTGTCAAGTCGGTCTGATGCAATCAATCTCGAAGGACGTACGTTGATTGGGGGTCTAGACTAACAAGTGTAATAGCTTTACCCATGAAAATAGTGTGGAAAAGGAAGAAAAGAAGGAGAATAAGATGGAGAAAAGATGTAACTCACCTAAATCCATAAAATCTGGAAATGGGCCTCTGTTTTCCAGCTTTCCCCTTTTTTCTCTTCTAAACCAACCTTTTAAAGCTTATCTTCCTCATCTCTTAAGTGTTTTTTTTAAGTAAAAATGAGTTTGTGTTCTTAATTTGAGCTAAGGTTTTATAGTGAGTTGATGAAGAAATAAAAAAGAGAAGAAGAAAAGTGAGATGGCATGAAGACGGGAGAAGGGAGAGTGGGTTTGTGAAGAAATTTTTGTGAAAAAGAAGAAACATCATTTTACAAAAACTTTTTTAAAACATATACAAAAGCAATGTCTAATTTTCATACAAAATGAGAATATAATATAATAAAAAAAATCAAAAGGGTGAAACCCATTGTGTGGTAGCTTTGCCACTCATTGAATCAGAGATCCACTAGTTGTATCTATAACTTATATCTACTATCTACTATCTACAATATTTTTTTCACTATATCTGCGTGAGAGAAACAACTCCCATCCTAAGCTCTAGATTTAGTAGTGCATACAGAAAGATAATAAATTATAATATGCAACATACAATACATATGCAACTTATCATTATTTTACACAACCTTCAGTTTCTTTAATTTTATTTTATTATTAATTTATTGCTTGCAATGTTTTTATTATCCTTGTCTATTTAGATGAATAGACATTAGTATGCAATGCAACATATAAACATTTATCAATCTATTTTTTTATTCTCTTCCTTATGAATGATTTCTATTATCTTTTTATTGTGTAAAGACACCCACATCAGACACCAAAAAATAGAATGGGAATATATATATATATATATATATATATGGGCGCCATGGAATAATATATGTCCAAAATAATATGGGCAGTAAACTGCCTACGAGCATTAAATGCCTACGGGTACTATTACCTATTTGCATTGTGGCCTATGAACTTTATATCCTATCATCCCTAATTGACATGCCAACCTATCTACCCATTATAAACTAGGTTTCACACATCATATAAGCTTAACTCTTTTCCTTATTGTCATAAATTATTTTGGTACAATCACAGTTCCTTATTCATTTCTCATAATAATTTCATTACTACTGCATTTTAATTATTTCCTGCTAAATCCATGTGATTCCATTTATTCTATACCCTTTGACATTTAGGATATCATATTTTTAAATATTTTTCTTGAAATCATTCATTAATTACAAATAAATTTAGTGTTAGAAACAAAATATTCACAGTCATGACTAGTGTGTTCATGCCTGTGAATAAGTCAACTTAAGCTACTTCAAGGCCATAAATGGATATCACAACTTGTGAAAAGCGACCATGACCTACTACTTCATACCCCTAACCTTTGTTTTGCCTCAAACTATGAACGAATTTGAATGGAATCGTAACTTTTTCAAACCATAATCACATCTTTGAATCAGTAGTTTACGACCGTGAATCATGAATTCATGCCCGTGAATAGCTATTAGAAATTACTTTTACAACATCCATTATCATCCAAAGGCATACCAATAAACTCTAAAACCTATTAAACATGCATCTTAAGTCCATATACATTCTTAGACCCTATTTTAATTATATACAACCCTAATTACCATTTTTCTCAATTTCCCATACGTTAATTAAACCATTAATGCACATAAAGCTCACCATATTATTATTAACTCCAAATCCCATGCAAATTATGTAATTAAATATATTCAAGTCACTAATCAACATGCCAAACACTTTCATCATGCAAATACACAACAATTTTATAGGCTATTACCTAAAAGTATGCACATACCTCTCATATTTTTCTTAGGCTTCTTCAAGCCTATTTTTCTTTTCCTTTATTTGTTATTCCTTCTTCAGCTTGTTTTATCTCCACTTAAGTCTATAAAACATGTAAAAATAATATTAAAATCTTTCTTCCACAATTTTAAACTTTAACTCTATTTTTTCTCTCTACAAACCCTAAACCCTAAACTTTTTCTCCTATTTAACTTTGAGTTTAGACCTCTTTCAACTTTCCAAACTCAATTTATTTCTATTTTAAAGTCTCTAATAATTTTTTATCATATTCTCTACCATTATAACCCTCCAAAACCTCACTTTCAACATAAATTGTAACTCACCAACTTAAGCTCCAAATGAGCTCTAAAACACTATTTTTATATTAAAGAGATATAGGGATGGAAAAACCAACTCATCTTTCATTATGATTCCACCTTGGCCATACCCTAGGGAGTTTCTCTCTCCATTTTTCAATTTTCTCCACTTTTAAGCCTTCTAATGACTTTTCCAAGCTTTCTTAGGCATAAAAAACATCCATTTTATGTTTTTTTTCTCTCTTTCTCTCTCTTCCTCACTTTTTCTCTCTAACAAAAGTGGAAAATTGGAGAAACATGGGTTGGTTTGAAGGCATAAGTATACAAGGATATCATTGATGAATACCATTATAAATTCCATATAAGGTTGAATATCCAATTCATCAGGTTCAAGAATGCGACTAGTGCATTTATCAAGCCAAATGACATTACCAGGAACTCATAGTGTCCATATCAAGTCCTGAATGTCTTCTTGGATACATTTGACTCCTTGATCTTTAGCTGATGTTACTCTAAATAAAGATCCATCTTTGAAAAAATGTTGGTTCCTTTCAGCTGATCAAATAGGTCATCGATCATGGGCAATAGGTACTTGTTCTTGATAGTCACCCTGTTAAGCTGTCTGTAGTCAATGCAAAGACACAAGGTGCCATCTTCATTCTTCACAAATAGAACTGGAGCACCCTATGGTGATGCATTAGGTCGAATGAAATCATTATCCAACAAATCTTGCAACTACACTTTTTGCTGCTTCAACTTGGTATGTGCCATTTTGTAGAAGGTAATGGAAATAGGAGCAGTACGAAGTACCAAGTCAATAGTGAACTCTATATCCCAATTTGGAGGTAGGTTTGATAACTCATTTAGAAATATATTTAAAAACTCACATACAATAGAAATATCAGTTAGCTTTAGACTACTCTTCTTTGTGTCAATAATATAGCTAGATAGGCTCTGCATCCCTTATTGATGAGGTTCATTGCTTTTAGCACTACTATCATATTCTTTGAATATCCTCTATTCTCAACCATCACCATTATCTCATATTGTTTTGGAATTCTAATAATCATCTATCATTTCCCACAATCAACTAAACTCTATGACGAGCTAACCAATCCATCCCCAAAATAATATCAAACTCATAGAATGATAGCTTTATTAAGTTTGCTGAAAATTGTTTGCCCCAAATCTCCACGGGGCAACTTTTATACACTTTGTTGACCTTCACACTATAGGTTAGTCACTAGGATCTCATATTCTAGGGCTTTTAGTTCTAAACCCTTTTGACTAAGTGAAGGTGTGCACATGTAAGAATACGTCAATTCTAGATCTATCAATGCATGAATGTTAGAGTGAAAGAGTAAAAATTTACCCAAGATCACATCGAGTGCATCCTGGTCCTCCCGAGCATGCATGACATATGCCTTGGCAGGTGCAGCTCGTCTACTCTCTAGCCTCTCTATTGTCTCACACATGATCTGACTGGCTTAACCTCCACTACTTTATCCTCTACCTTGACTATAACCTTGCTTTTGTACTTAGGCTCCTAGAGCCTCTGCCATACTATAGAAAGGCATAATCTCTTTTCTTATGGTCTTTAGAACTACATCTTAGACAAGCTCTTGTCACTCACCAACACTCATTTGTATATGTACGACCACAATGCTAGCATAAAGGTAGCAATTATGGTCTGCATGACATTGACGTTAGTACACTGGTTGTTGAAGTAATAGATTTTGCGGGCTACCACTGCCTAAAAGGTGAAGCTCTATTGGAACTCCCGGCCAATAATTTGCCCCAGCTGATATCGCTCTCTTAATCTTAGATGGTTCCACATTGGTATGTGGCATAAATATCCTAAAACCTATATCTTGTATCATTTGTTGGGCTGCCAAAACCTTTTTAATTATCCTAAAAGATACTAACAAACTGGGGAAGTCCATCAATCATAGAGCTGAGACTTGCAGCTTGATCAGATCTCATAACCCATTCTAAAATTGTTGGCACTTATCAGCCTCAATAGATACAATTCCACCAGTATACTTACATATAAGTATAAATTCCTGCTTATACTTTGAAATCGACATGGTTCCCTATTTCAAACTTAGAAACTCTCTCTTCTTATCGTTTGTATAGATTGGTGGTATGTACTATAGCTTGAATTGTTTGAGAAAATACTTTCAGGTGAGTGGCTTTGGTGCTAGGGGGCCTTGTGACGTTAATCATATGCATTCTTCTGTAATAAAAATATTGCATACTCATATTTTTGCTCGTTTGTGCAGTGCAACTGATTAAATACTCTCTTTACCCTCTTTAGCCAAAATTCTGCCATTGAAGGATCATCCTCTCCTGCCATAAAAATTCAGAGCCTCAAGCTTCAATAACCTCTCAAACTGCAAACTAGATGGGGCTGGTTGTGCAATCCCTTGTAGTAACTCGACTACATTTCTCAGAAGATTCATCTACCCAACACTAACACTTAATTGATCATGTGATAAGCTAGCATCAAATCTAGATATAGTAGCTTGATGATGACTCAGGCACAATGATGCTTCTGTCTTTATATGCTCATTACTTTCTACCTGCTCGACAACAATCTGTTGCAATCCCAAATCAATGACCTACCTATATAATGAAATATAACACTTCTAATAAGTGAGCAGTAGCTTATATCTATAAATGTAGGAATACATATTCATGCAACACTTATTTTTTTCAAACTCATTTTAAAATCCCAAAATCATCCAAACTGGGCTTTCATGGTAAAAGCAATGTAACACCCTCTTACCATATCCAACTCTTGGTCTAGCACGAGGATGCTATGAAACCTCCTTTCGAAAAATATTTACACAATATATTATTATTTTATTTCAAATTACATTTCTAAACACAATAATTTGAATTAATTCATGGCATTACAGTAAAGAAAACTCATATATATGTATGTGTGTGTGTATATATATATATATATATATATATAACATGACAAAAGATCCAAAAGCGTGAAACCCATTACATGGTAGCTTTACTGCTTCACTAAATCAAGGATCCACTAACTTTATCTACAATTTCTATTTACTATCTACAATATTTTTTTTACTGTATTTGTGTGAGAGAAACAACTCATGCTAAACTCTAGACTCAATGATGCATACAAAAAGACAATACAATATAATATGCAATCTACATACATATGCAACAAATATGCATGTGGAACTTAGCATTATTTTACGTAAACTTCATTTTCTTTTCTTTTCTTATTAATTTATTTCTTGCGATAGTTTTTTTATTATCCTTATCAATTTGCATGAACAAACATCAATATGCAATGCAACATACAAGCATTTATCAACCTAGCATTATCACGAGTCAAGTCAAGCTGTTTCATGTCCATGAATGGGTGTCACAATCCGTGAACAATACTATAGCTTTTTCACAACCATGACCAACTTTTTCATGCCCGTGAATCAGCTTCATGCCCTTGACCCATGTTTTGCCTCAAATTGTGAATGAATCTGGATGGAATAGTAACTTTTGTAGACCAAAATCATGCTCGTGAATCATGGATTCACACTAGTGAATAACTATTGGAAACTACTTTTCCAACATCCAATTTCATCCAAAGGCATACCAATAAACTCTAAAACATATTAAATATGCATCTCAAGTCCATATATATTCTTAGACCCTATTTTAACTATATACAACCCTAATTACCATTTTTCTCAATTTCCTATACATTAATTAAACCATTAATGCACATAAAGCTCACCGTATTAATATTAAATCCAAATCCTATGCAAATTATGTAATTTAATGTATTCACATAACTAATCAATAAGCCAAGCACTTGATCATGCAAATACACAACAATTTTATACGTTATTACCTAAAAATATGCACATACATCTCAAATTTTCCTTAGGCTTCTTCAAGCCTTTTTTTTTCTTTTATTTGTTCCTCCTTCTTAAGCTTGTTTTATCTCTGCTTAAGCCCCTAAAACATGTAAAAATACCATTAAAAGCTTTCTTCCACTATTCTAAACTTTAACTCTATTTGATCTCTCTACAAACCCTAAACCATAAATTCTCTCTTCTCTTTAACTTTGAGTTTATACCTCTTTCAACTTTTCAAACTCAATTCCTTTATATTTTAAAGTCTCTAATCACTTTTTATCATATTTTCTACCACTATAACCCTCCAAAACTTCACTTCTAACATAAATCATAACTCACTAACTTAAGCTCCAAATGAGCTCCAAAACATCATTTTCATATGAAAGAGATGTAGGGATGGATAAACCGAATCACCTTTCACTATGATTCCACAATGCCCGAAGCTTAGGGAATTTCTCTCTACACTTTTCAAGCTTCTTCTCAACTTTTAGGCCTTCTAATGACTTCCCCAATCTTTCTCAAGCATAAAAACACCATTTTCTATGCTTTTCTCTCTTTCTTTTCTCATTTTCTCTCTCTAACTCAAGGTTAGGCTTTGGAGGAAAATTGGAGGAATGTGGGCTGGTTTGAAGGCATATATTTCTAGTAGAAATGAAGGAAAGAAGAAGAGGAAGGGTGATAAGGAGAAAGAAGGGAAGAAAAGTCAAAATGGGACCTTTTTGTTTGACCAAATCAAGATATTTTAGGTTAATGTCTTAATTATACTTTATCCTTCCTTATTTATCCATCTGGCCAACCATCGTTTGCATTTTATATCAAAACTATATTTTTGATTGGTAAATATCCCATTTGGTCCATCGGTTTTCAATAAATTACAAATTAAAACCAATTTTTTTTCCAAATTTTTTCACTTAAGTCCCTTATCATAATTTAACATATTTTCACCCATTATATACTTCATTAGGTATTTTTGATATTTATTTACTATTATTTTAATTTTTCTCTTGTCAAAACTTTAATTTAAAATCTAGCCAGATTGACACGTCAATTTCGTAACACGTGTGATTTGAGGTCTAAATTGGCATATATGAAAAAATATTTAATAGATAAAAAATTAACAATTACATGCTCAAAATGATTTCGTTTTAAAGAGATACATATATAAGGTAACCCTACCTTTCTAAACCTTCTCCATCTTGTCATTTCTACCGCTCATCATTCCTTTTTTTTTTTTTTCATTTCACCTCTTTCCTTTGTTATCGCCCTACAAAACGACCTCAAAATTTCACCATAACTTTAAGAGCACAATCTCCTTCAATTCATTTGTACATCGTTTTAAAAAGATATATATAGTTAAGTCCAAAACGACCTCTACATTCTTTAAAAGACTGGTTATAACCACACCAATCCCATTTGGAGGGCAATCCAAGTCCAATTTTGGTGGGTTTCGCATTCCATTTGGTGTCATTGCAGCAGTTTCTAATGGATTCTCCTATTTGCACTTCTACTCTTCTCCCAACTTGGAAATTTCTCACTATTCTTATCGGGGTTATGTTTCACATGTTCGTTTATAGCATTATAGTTCCACACTTCGACGTAAGTAGAGACTATTCAAGGTCAATGTTTGTTTTGGTTAATCGATTTACTATGAGGATATATGTTTACTGTTTTTTTACTCTCTTTGTCAATGAGATGCCATTTGGATCTTGTTGAACAGTATAGCACTGGCGATAAGAACTACAGTAACAAATTTGGTTTTAGCTTAGTTTTTCTTTGTTAAATTGAAGTGATTGGTATATGGTAATGTTTATTGGTTAATTTACGTGTTCGTTTCTGCATAATGAGTAAAAATCACATTTTTCTTAACCATTCTGTGTCTATGTATATTTGAAGTTTGGTACAGTAATGTTGATGGTTTATGTTCCTAGGTTGATAAATTATTTATTGACATGGTATTTGATATTTTGAAATTGATGTAATGGCTGATACATATAATATGCTTTTTAAGATTTTAAAATAGATTTTGTAGTTGATCAATATTTTGACTGTACATCTTCAATAGAAAAGCACTTTGGTGGATGTTTTAATTATGTTTTGTACCCGAAAAATTGGATGAAATTAGTGCATAACTTGTTTTGAGCTTTGATTTTGAATTTTGTTATAAATAAATTATTCAGCTCCTTAATGTTTCATAATTTCATGTGAAGCTAAACTCATATCATGCTTTTCATTAACAGACTTACCTTGTGGAGATTTGGACATAAGGATTTTGCAGTTATGCTTTAGGGCAAGTGTCCCAGCAAGTTGGCTACATAGGGTTGATAATGAATAGGGCTTTTTAGGATATTTGATTTAATCATTCATTGGTAAGGATATTTCAGGGATAACCAATTCGATCAGTTCATTATATAAGATTTAAATAATGATTTTATTATTTGCAATGAATTTAAATAGGGTGTAAATGTAGGAATTTTAATATATGCTAATTGACGACTACATAATCTAATATAATATTTTCAAATTTGATTGTGTTTTATTGAATCTGAGGGATAATTATAAGAAAGAAAAAGACAAAAGAAATAACTCAATTATTATTTATTTTTCAATTATAATTTTTGCCATAAAAATTTGGAACAATTAGAACCCTAATGTTATACGAAATATTTTAAAAATCCGATTGATTATTGAACCGGATTGCCAATTGTATAAAATTGGGTTCGATTGGGTTTTTTGCTTTTTTATTTTATTTAAAATAATTATTTATAAAAAGTTTGAGAATATAATGAATAAAAGATATTCAATATTGTTATAAATAAATTGTTCAGTTCCTTAATGTTTCATACTTTCATGTGGAGCTAAACTCATATCATGCTTTTCATTAACAGACTTATCTTGACCATGTCAAACAAGAGATTGGTACCAAAGTTGGTTTGTCTCCATATCTCTCCTATCTGCTTATTCATTTCTATTAAACTAAAAGAAAATTTAGGGCTGGAATTTAGGAGGCTTTATTTGATGCATCCATTGAACTTACATGCTTTGTCATTCACCATTTTCTCAATTTCTTATAATTCATAAATTATTGAAGGTTTAAATGTGTCGGTGAATTAGTTTCTTTTTTTTTTCCTTAACAGTGATGAATTATCAATAAACTTATCAAAGTTATGCACATTATAGTCTAATAATTGCTATCTATATGTTTTATTTTGTTGATAACAAATGCATACAAAATAAGATATAATTAAAATTAAGAAATTAATTATACTTTGAAAAATAAAATAAAATATAATAATTAGCTTAAGAGATATAAAAAGAACGTAAGTTTATTGTTATAACATAATATCTTAAGGGATTGAAATTGTGTGAGTTTGGGTTGTCATGCACTAAAATAAGCAAATTAGGCCACTGTTTAATGAAAAGTCTATGAAGATCCTTGTTAGGGACATTCCTATTTATCAAAGTTAAGAGTTTTCCAATACCATAGTACTTTATATTAAAACTAAATTGGTATTAAGGCACATGCATTCCTATAAAGACAGGCCAACAACTATTTTTTGAATATTATATCAAGGTCAACCAATATATTGTGCATTTAAAAAGCTGTGTATTTCTTAAATTATAATGTAACTTTATTAACTCTGACATTCAAACAATGGAGATGATTTATCTTATATGGATGGAAATATCAGTTTTTCATGTTGCATTTTGAAATTTCAATAGCTTAAGGAACTAAGGGTTATACTTTGATAGTGGGGTTTTTGATTTTGCTAATGTTTGTTTTGAATTTACTGAAATCATTGATGGAGAATTCCTTTAAGGAGAACAAGTTTCTATCCTAGTTTGCTTAAGAAACTCTTTCTAGTGTTAGATTATCAAGCATTATAGCATTTAAATACCAATTTCTTTTTCGATAGTGCTTTTTTTTTTTCTTTCTTTCTTGTGCATGTAGTAGGATAATATAGTATTGGTCCTGAAAAACATATTAGACAATGGATACTTATTTGTCAAACTGAATATACGTATTTTTAATATTTCGGATTGACTGAATTACTAGAATTTAACCTTAATTTACAGTACGAACACCTTAATTTCTTTTATGAGATGAAAAATTTCAAAGTCAAACTCAATATGCATATTTTTAATATTTCGGATAGACTGAGTTACTAGAATCTTACCTTAATTTACAGTACGAACACCTTAATTTCTTTAATGAGATGAAAAATTTTAGAGTAAACTTTTTAGATGAAGAGAAAAAATTGTTATAGAAAAAAGTAATATTCTCTAAGTGGGAAGAAATAGATTTACTTTATATAAGAACTCCTTTTATTAATTAAATTAATTTATATTTGATTTTAGACTGGGTGAAGCCTATATGGGCGACCCAAACCACAAAATCCAATATCTCTTACTCGCTCATAGTGGACTTGGTTTATGCTAAAAAATTTATCTTATAATCTCAAACTTAAATAGAAAATCATTCATACAGGTGAACGAATCGTGCAATATGAAGCACACAAATAGTAGAAATTTCAATATACAAACCTAACCATATGTCATATATGAGGTATTAATCTAAAAATGTAATTACTTCTGATAATGTTCTTTTTACCCCAAATATTTTTCTTAATACATATAATCGAGTATCATTCAATCCCTTAAGAATCCATACTCAAATCATTCTTATATGCTAGGATTCTAAGTTACTTTAAGGTTCATCAAGCAAAATAACTCTGGTCAGTGAATACAAGCAACAGACATATAAGTAAAATATTATTTCTTTTATCCTCACATCAATTAGATTTGTACTAACTTTTCTAGGAGTATTCCATTAAGTCGAATCAACTCATGATTACAGGATACATCATAAGATAATCAATATTAATTCATCATATCATGATATAGTCAAAAGTTATGAAAGGTAAAGATTTGAAATCCATATTCTGGATTTCTAAGACTCATATAGCGAAAAACATTGATCAATTCTTTCATTTTCTAATAGGTCATCTAGTACATGCAATATAAAATGCATGTTATGATAAAACAACTCTTTTCTAGTTAAAGATAAAAGAGTGTATGTCTTGTTCTTAATTTAAGAATAAATAATACCATATGAGTCTTTGTCACATCCCCTTACCCCACTTTAGTTCAGCAAGATTAGTGAGCATTACCCGACTAACTATCTTACAAAATTCGCTAAAGTAAGTCTAAATTTTTTTTCTAGCAAAAATATTACAAACACCAACATTTAAAATTTTATTTATTTATAGAATATATTATTTTACATCCAAACTATATCCATTACAATAATTTTACATACCCCTAATACACACTAGATGGGATAAAACCATAATTTAATTTATAAGGCTTTTAACAAAATATACCCAAAATATGTTCAAAGCTTTTAGCTACTTTCATCTGGATACCCTTCTTCTTCTGACAATTATATTACATACAACTATTCTTTAGAACCTGCGTGAGAGGAAACCACATGCGTTAAGCTATTATCTTAGTGGTGTTCAGGGATAGAAATCTTACATACATATATTCGGTTTTACATGTCATTTCATAATTCTCACATATAAGGCACACAAAAAGAAATACATAAAATAAAAGAAATATATCTGTTTTTTTTAGTATTCTTTAATTTTAATTTAATATAACATTATCAAAAGGACATGTCTTTACTTATTTTAACCATACACACTTTACATTATTATTATTATTATTATTATTATTATTATTATTAGTTTTTTGGTACCCATAAAACTTATGACTGAACTAATTAATAGGAATAACGAGGTTGTCATTGCCGACTTTTATAATATTATGTCAAACGCTTTTGTAATAATATCATTATCGACTTTCGTAATATTGCCATTACCGGCTTAATAATTTTGTGCCAAGCGCATTTATAGATTGTCATTATTGACTTTTCATATTTTGGCACCGAGTGCCTTTAATTCCTTGATTGACATGTCGAACTATTTTCTATTCTTATTCTAGGCTAGATATCTTAGGACTTAACTATTTTTATATTTACTCCCACTATTAAGATTATTATTCACAAATATTTTTACAAGTGATAATTATATCAAATACCCACATACATATTTATTTATAATTACTATATGTTTTCATTATTATTAAATTAAAATTTCACACATAAATAATTTTATTAAACATTTATTACTACAATTAAAGTCAAAATTCTAATCAATTAATACATGTATTCATCACACATCAAGCAAAAGCCTAATATGCAAATTTTTTGTTTATGAAAGATTTCATCTTTTATATTGGACCTCATGTTTAGCCCATTTATAATTTAAATTTGGATTTACGGTCATCTAAAAACTTGTAAATTATCGTAGCCTTCAGAAACATAAAAAATCATCAAAATCCAAGTTTTCTAGCAATAGTTATGATCAAATGAACACTGACTCATAACTAAAAATTTTTGCTCAAAATTTTCTAGACAGATTTTAGGTCATAATTTTATGTATTTTTCTGAAAAAATTCAAATTTATTTAAATTTTATGGTCTAAATAAAAGTTAAAGCTCAATGTCTTAGCTTTCAGTTCCAATAAATAACACATAAATCAGAATTTCAAAACTTAAGTTATGATAAAAAAAAAAAAAAAAAGTCAAGGCTGCTTCTGGATTTCTATAACAAAGTCATCAACTTGCACAAGTCTACCTTTTAAATACATCAAAATTTTCATATCACAATTACATTCACATGTCTTAACATTTTCACACCATTTAGTCTAATTACCATAAAAAAATTAAAAGTAACTATCAAACACATTTCATGGTAAACCACATTCTTGTCAAGCATTAGCACATAATTTCACATATTTAGTTAACATGTAAGATTTTTATCAATAAAGTACATACCTAATTAGCCTTGAAGACTTCCTTTTTCCTTCTTTTCCTCCTTTAATGAGTAACTTTTTCTTTGTCTTTGTCACCCTCTTGAGGACATCTCTTTTGGTCACTTGATTTTCCTACACAACCATACCATATCTCATTTTTATTATCCATTTTCAAAATTTTTCATGCCTACATAAAATCTTAAAAGATGTATCACAGTTTAAAGGCCTCATTACTGGTGGCCAATAAAGAAGAAAGACATAGTAGAATATGTTTCCAAATGCTTGACATGTCAGCAAATTAAAATTGAACATTAGGTACCAATTGGAAAACTACATCCATTGCCAATGCCAGAATGGAAATGAGAGAAAATAACGATGGATTTTATTTATGGATTGCCAAAAACTCCACTGAAAAATGATGCAATATGGGTAATTGTTGACAAATTAACCAAGTCAGTACATTTTCTACTTATCATATGGGGTGTACACTAGAGAGTTTAGCAAAATCATATGTGAATAAGATAGTCAGATTACATGATGTTCCATTGTTCATTGTGTCTAATAGAGATCCACGGTTTACTTCACATTTTTGGGTGAGTTTACAAGATGCATTGGGAACAAAATTGAATTTCAGCACTGTATTCCACCCATAGACTGATGGACAATCAAAAAGGACTATACAGACATTGGAAGAAATGCTTAGGGCATGTTCTATTGAATTCAGAGGTGCTTAGGATAAATATATAGCATTGATTGAATTTGTTTACAACAACCAGTATGCATTGTATGGTAGAAAGTGCCGAAGCCCTATCATATGGGATGAAGAAGGTGCACATGCATTAGAAAGGCCAGAGATAGTATAAGATACAGTGGATAAAATCAAAATTGTCAAGAATAAGCTAAAGGTAGCACATGACAGACAGAAAAGTTATGCTGATCAGCACAGAAGTGAAATTGAATACTAGTTGGGTGAAAATGTATTTCTACAAGTATCTCAATGGAATGGGGTAATCCAATTTGGCAAAAAAGGTAAATTGAGCGCAATATACATAGGACCTTATGAAATTCTTGAGAAGGTTGGTCCACTGGCATACAGATTGGCTTTACCACCCGAGATGACTCAGGTTCATAATGTATTTCAAGTGAGCATGCTTAGAAGATACAGATCAGATCCTACACATGTACGTAAAGATCAAGCCATCGAGATTGCAAAGGACATGAGTTATATAAAAGAACCAGTGGAAATCATCAGATACAAGACTAAACAGTTAAAAAATCGAGAAATACCTTTAGTTAAGGTATTATGGCGTAACCATTTATTAGAAGAGGCAACATGGAAAACAGAAGAAAATATGAAAAAGCAATATCCACACCTATTTCCAGGTATTAAATTTCAAGGACAAATTTTTTAAAAGGAGGGGAGAATTGTAACATCCTCAACCTTCCCCACATGCAATTCATTTGAACATAAGCATCTTGCGTATAATTCAATTGAACACATGCATTCCATGTATATTTTTATAGGAACAAGTTCATGACATGCACTAGCTACGTGTCCTAGTACATTGCAATTGTATCGAGCCACACATGTATATTTATAATCTAAATGAGGATAAAGAGTATTAGAAATAAACGAAATAAGGTGACCAAATTAAAGTATGCAAAAATGACTAGATTAAGATTAAATTGCATATTGTGTTGATTTGTATAATAATAATAAGAATAATTAAAAGAATAAAAAATAAAAATAAAAGTCAGAAAAAAAAAGAAAAAGGGACGAATGGAAAAGGGAAAGACAAAATGGTGGTGGTGGCTTTTAACCTATTAGGCTGCCATTATCTTCCTTCCTTTCCTTATCTTCTTCTTCTTCTTTGCTTCATTTATTCAATCCATTTTCTTTGAAGTTCTAGCCACCTTTTCTTCTCTCTTTCACTCCAAAAATTGCAGCAACAAGATTAGCCAAGAGTGATTATAGGTGAGTAAACATTTATTTTTGTGTTAAGTTTGATTATGTTGTTTAGGGTTCATAAATAAACAGTGATTTGTGACATGGTTTTGATGATCTTAGAGATCTAATCTGGAAAATTTTAAAACATGAAAGTTGTTCCTTTATGTCTTAAATTTATGGATATGTAAACATTTTTTCAAGATTTGGTGTATAGGAAGGGAAATTTTCTCATATATATATATATATATATATATATATATATATATATATATATATATATATATATATATGTTATGTATCTGTATACCAAAATTCAGGTTCATATGTCTTTTATATTTTGAGCTATGATCAATGAAACCATGATTGTTCCGTAGTTTGAACTACCTGCTTAGTGCCCTGGGAAGATCCAGTAACATTTTTGGCTATTTTGAGCTCCTTAGAGATAGATTCTTGGAATTATCAAAATATAAAAGTTATAGGTATATGTATTATCTAAATTTGGATCTAAAGTTAGCTTAATATGTTATGTATAGGCTAAGTTATGGTCTTTAGAAGTCATATTGGTCCGAAAGCCAATTCTATTATGGACCAGTCAAATGTTTCTTATAATTTGAGGACCATAGAGATATAATTGATAAAAGTTATAAACATAAAAAATGTTCCATTTGAACCTATATAAGTTTCTGTAAAGTTTCATTAAAATATGACTTATATATTATAAGTTATGATGAACCAAAGTTGGTGCCCTAAAACTGCCTAAGAGCATAAAATAGGGCAGAAAACAGAACACATTTAGAAATTCCACCAAACATTGTACAATGATCCAATTGGTCTGAAATTTTAATATGTTACATAATTATATGTTAATTGGAATTAGGAATAAGAATCAGATTAATTGCTCAAGTATAGAAAAATTTACAGGCTAAACAGTCCCATAAGGTCACACTGCCTCATAGGAAAAATCTTAACTATTGATATGAACAATGCATATTAATTTGATTAAGCCACATTAAGTCTCTCTAATCATGAGTTAATCATTTATGTTTTCATATTAGGCTCACAACATATGGGAGACACACAAAGAGCGGATATACAATAAGTTAAGGGTCGGAATCAAAGGAGAAAGGTGAGTCTAATTATCAATTAAATTCTTTAGTGCATATGCATGTTGCTTGCTATGTGATTCATATGATTGTCATGATTTGCCTCTGATAATATAATGATGGATAATTTGTGACATTTGTGGTACACATAGGTGATATACTTGTGGTATATTTGAGGTATGTGTTTGACATATGTGATATATATACATGGTATATGTATAGTATATGCGAGATATATGCGTGGCATATGAGGCATATATGCGGTATATGTATGTTATATGTGATAAGATGCATTGGTTAATGAATGCTTAAGTACAAGTGCATATACATATGGACTTAAAAGGCATTGTGACTAGTTAATCGATATTGCAAAGCAAAAGAAGAGGCTTATGGCCAAATAAATGTTTAAATGAAACAAATGATCAAGCTAGCTAGCAAATGCAAATGTTCGCATGGAAAATATTCACATGAATACTCGGGGCAATGTCTGTTTAACTTGGTCACAACAAAATAAAATAAGCAAAGCATTTTCATACGTAAAGAGTAATGATTATATGTTTCAACTTTATTGATACTTGTATGATACTGATGGATGGAATGGAATACATAGTATATATTGGATTTGTGATTTATTACTTTGAGTTGTTTGGTACTTGAGAGCTCATTTGATGATCATTCTCACTGAGCCGCAACTCATCAATTTGCATAATTTTTCAGGTAAAAAACTTATTTTGAGTAGCGTATAGAAGACATGGAGCATAGGTCACTAGCTGAGCCTCATTACTCTCTCTCTTTGCATTCCACACGAGCATGAAAACATGTCATCTGTATTTTGGATTTATATGTTTGAATATGTATAGTCACTCTAGATTAGTTTTAAAATGTATGAATGGAAGCAACTCGTAATCCTTTAGACGTAAGGTTTAAGTTTTAATAGATGTGATATATTATATTGTGGTGAAAAACTTAGTGTTGACTTGCAAAGTCATTGAATGATATTACAGGATATAGAAAAAAATTTACTATCACTGTTAACAGGATATTTTATCTTTCTAGCATGCTATGTGTGATTATTTGATACAGGGATAGGTTTTACTGAAATGCATAAGGTGTGATGTTACAATCTCTCTTTCATATGATCAGTAGCTCCATATCTCAAACATGCTCCAGTCAACCACCAACACTCTCCTGTATGAGATCTACCACAATGCTGACACATAGCAGGAGCTGGTCTTTTGAAAAATGATGCTGGTGAACTAGTAGATGATGCTGAGGGTCTAAAATGCTGACCTCACCTACCAAAAAATGTATGTCCAGTAACCCATGATAGAAATGGTTTGGGTACTATCTGCCCTTTCCTGCCAGATGTCTGGGCCACACTAGCCATTGATTTCTTGTAGAGCTATTCTGTCTTCAGCTTTTTCCTTCTTTCAACACTAATGGCAGAGGGCACTAGTGTAGCAAAATCTGTATACTGGTGGGAAGCCATTAAATTTCCAATATCCTCATCTAGACCGTCTTCAAATCTACGAAATTTATCAACTTCATCTCTAATAATCCTTGTTGCATAGTTGCTCAGCCTGGTGAACTCCATCTCATACTCATCTACAGTCATACCCCTCTGCTTCAAATTCAGAAATTCTCGTTTTTTCTCATCAATATAGACTCTTGGCACATATTTCTTTTTAAACTCTGCCACAAAGAAATAACATGTCTAAAGGTTCAGAGTCTAGGGTTTTGTTAATACCAACTTCCACCAGTCATAGGCATGCTCCTGAAGAAGAGACATTGCATACCTAAACTTGTACTCCTCTAGATATTGAAGCTCCTAAAAAACACCTTATGTCTTTTCCAACCAAAATTTTGATGCTGCTGGATCATCCTCTTTCTTACCTCATAAAATCCGTAGCCCTATATTTTCTTAGTTTATCAATATGAGGTTTTGGTTGAGGTGGAGGAGGTGGTGGTGGCACAACTTGTGCTATTTGCTATAACAAAGTAGCCATTTATTTCATAAAGGGTACCTGACCCGGATCAACCTATTCTTCAGCATGATGTGGAGCTATCACACTAAACTCCGAGGCTCTAATTGATGCTGACTATCTATGAGCATTTGAATTAGCTATATTATCACCCTCTTGTTCTTTGTGACATTGTCTTGATTCAAAATCCATTAAAACCTATTATCAGAATATAATAGCTTAAAACAATGCCAATGCTAAAAACATGCACTTATCTTCCCATACCTACTAAGTAAGAACCGTCCAAACCTACAGCTCTGATACCAAAAATTGTCACACCCTTTACCCCACTTTAGTTCAGCAAGGTTAGTGAGCATTATCCGACTATCTTATAAAATTCACTAAAGTAACTATATTTTTTTTCTAGCAAAAATATTACAAATACCAACATTCAAAAATTTATTTATTTATAGAATATATTATTTTATATCCAAACTATATCTATTACAATAGTTTTACATACCCCTAATACACACTATATGCGATAAAACCATAATTTAATTTACAAGGCTTTTAACAAAATATACCCAAAATATGTTCAAAGCTTTTAGCTACTTTCATCCGGGTACCCTTCTTCTTTTGACAACTATACTATATACAGCTACTTTTCAGAATATGCGCGAAAGGAAACCATCTGCACGAAGCTACTAGCTTAGTGGTGCTTCAGGGATAGAAATCTTACAAACATATTTTTTTTTACATGCCATTTCATAATTCCCACATAAAAGGCACACAAAAGAAATATAGGAAATAAAAGAAATATATCTGTTTTTTTAGTATTCTATAGTCTTGATTTAATAGCATTATCAAGAGGACATGCTTTTACTTATTTTAACTATACACACTTATTATTATTATTATTATTATTATTATTATTATTATTATTATTATTATTATTATTATTATTATTATTATTATTATTATTATTATCATTTTATTTATGCCCATAACACCTAACCGAACTAACTAATAGGAATAACAGAGTTGTCATTACCGGCTTTCATAACATTGCACCGAGAGTTTTTGTAATAATGTCATTACTGGCTTTTGTAATATTGTCATTACTGGCTTTTGTAATATTGTCATTATCGGCTTAATAATTTTGCGCCGAGCACATTTATTGAATTGTCATTACTGACTTTTATATTTTGGCTCCAAGTGTCTTTAATCCCCTAATTAGCATGTCAAACTATTTTCTATTCTAGTTTTAGGCTAGATGTCTTAGGGCTTAACTATTTTTATATTTACTCTCAATATTAAGATTATTAGTCACAAATATTTTTACAAGCGATAATTATATCAAATATCCACATACATGTTTATTTATAATTACTATTTGTTTTCATTATTATTAAATTAAATTTCACAAATAAATAATTTTATTAAATATTTATTACTACAATTAAAATCAAAATTTTCATCAATTAATACATGTATTCATCACACCTCAAGCAAAAGTCCAATATGCAAATTCTTTGTTTATGACAGATTTCATCCCTTACATTGGGCCTCATGTTTAACTTATTTATAATTTAAATTTAGATTTATGGTCTTCTAAGAACTTGTAGATTATTATCTTATCTTCCAGAAACATCAGAAATCATTAAAATCCAAGTTTCTAACAAAAGTTATAATCAAATGAACACTGACTCATCATTAAAAATTTTTGCCCAAAATTTTCTGAATAGATTCTAGATTTAAACTTTATATATCTTTCTAGGAAAATTCATATATATTTAGATTTTATGGTATAAATAAAAGTTAAAGTCCTATATCCTAGCTTTCAGTACCAATAAAGAACACACAAATCGGAATTCCAAAACTTATTATGATAAAAAATGTCAAAGCTGCTCTTGAAATTTTGTAACAGAGTCGTCAATTGGCACAAGTCTACCTTTTAAATATATTCATCATATGCATTCATTTTTATAGTAAAATTTTCAAATCATAATTACATTCACATGTCTTAATATTTTCACACCATTTAGTCCAATTACCAAAAAAAAATCAAAAGTAACTATCAAATACATTTCATGGCAAACCACATTCATATCAAACATTAACACGTAATTTCACACATTTAGTTAACATGTAAGATTTTTATCAATGAAGCATATACCTAATCAGTCTTGGAGACTTCCTTTTTCCTTCTTTTCCTCCCCTCACTAAGTAGTTTTTTCTTTGCATTTGTTGTAATATCTGCTAATTTAGACACCGAGTCGAACGTGTCGCGAAATTGACGTGTTTGACCGAACATAGTTTAAATTCGAATTTTGATCGGAATTAATCAAGTAATGACTAAATTAAATAATATATGCCTAATTAAGTGATTATAAAGTTGCAAATTTTGATAAGTTTTGGGGTCAAATTGCAATTTACCAAAATTTGAAAAATTAATAAGATTAATTGCTAATTAACATATTAATTTTGGGGACATTTTAAATAGGTTGGCCGACTACTCAATGAGAAAGAATGAGATTAATGGGTTCTTTAAGCCTAATGTCAAGAATGGTCAAGATGGTGGGTCCCACATAAAAACTTTTGGGTACCCTATTTAATTCTTCCTTTTGTTCTTCTTCTCATTTTCTGCTCTCTTTTCTCTATTCTGCAAAACAGTCTCCACGCCAGCCATTTCTTTTCCTCCATAGCCAATCTTGATTTCTAGAGAGAGAAAGGAAGAGAAGAGGGGGAAAATATCAAGAGCAAGTGATCTTCATGGTTTATAACTCTTAAGGAAGCTAGGAAAAGCAAGAAAGAAGAAGAAAATAAAGTTTGGCGGAGAGAGAAAATATCCAAAGTTGTGATTTAGTGAAGAAAAGAGTAAGGTAAGAAGTGATTCTTCTTCTTCTTCTTCTTTTTTTCTTAAAAAAGTTTGAATTTTTGAACTCATCCAAGACTCATATGGAAAGAGAGAGAAATTAGGGTTTTGAGAGAGAATAAGAGAGTTTAGGGTCTTGAGAAAATTAGATGATAATAATGATCTATGATGTTATAGGAGTTCCAAGTGACAAGGAACAAACACTAAAGAGCAAAGGAAAAGAGAAAACTACATAGAAGAGTGAAGGAGAAAGATTAAGGTTTGTGCATAATTTAAGGCAATAGCCTATCTTTGTTTGAAATAATGCATGTTTAGTATGATAATTGATGATTGAAATACATTAAGGATGACTATGGCATGAAACCATATGTTAGAGATAAAGAATGAGTTTTCTTGTGATTTATTGAATTAAGTGATGCATGTTAGAGAATTTAATTATGATTAAGGCATTTATATGTATTAGTCATGATATGTTGAATAAAGGACTCCAGAAATGCATGAGTTGTGTTTTGATATGATTTGGTGTAATTAGAATGAATGAAATGTGAATATGCAGATTTCTTGCCGAAAGTCATGGGCGTGACTATCGGGTCACGGGTGTGAACCTGATGGTTCACGGTTGTGACTGATTTGTGTCACGGTTGTGACTTAGGTGTGGAAATGGTACTATTCATTTCAAAAGCGTTCGCGTTTTGGAATCACGGACGTGAACTCATTCACGGGCATGAATGAGTATTCACGGGCATGAATGCTTTTGGCACAATTCATTCCAGTAACGTTCACAGCTTTGGATTACGGGTGTAAACTAATTCACGGGCATGAATTAGTAGTCACGACCGTGAATGCTCTATTTTTAAGTAAATTATGAATATGATTATCTACTGATGTATTTAGTTAAACAAATAAAAAGATATTATCAAATATGTATGAGCATGATAAGATATTTGCAAAAGAAAATTGAGATGTTGATACATGAGAATATTGATGTGTCGAAATTTAAGAATGATGATGATGTTATGTATAATATGAGGATGATGAAATGGATGTAAATTAAAATTTTAATATAGATATATGATTAATGTGAAAATACGAAGATGCCCATTACTCTACCTGTGGACTAAAAACAAAATAGATGACATGCCATTAAGGGGGCGAACGGTACCGTGCTATATGAGATATTCCTCATCAATGTGGCTTAAGCTCGGAGAGCACCATTGACTTGAGAAGCTTTGATAAGCACATATAAATTGAGAACAAGGTGGCTTAAGCTCGAAGAACGCCCTTGGTTCGGTTATTCATCTATGATGAAATAATATTCAATCAATGTGGTTTAAGCTCGGAGAGCGCCATTGATTTGAGAAGCTCTATTGAGCCAGATAGTGGACAAAGTGGCTATAGGTTTGGGAGCGCTCCTGATCCATAACCCGTATCGAGTCAGTCCAAATTTAGAGTGATGTGGGCAAGATAATGAAGCTAAGTGGGAAAATAGAAAAGAAAAAAAATGATGATGATGATATGAGATTGAGATATAATAATAATAAAGATATTAACATAGTAACTTACCATCGAAGATAAAGGAAAATAACATTGTATATGTGAGCATGATATTTATACTTGTATGAAATAGGAACATGCTGATAGGAATAACATGCAAAGATTTTAATGCATAAAATGATGCATGTTAATGCTTGTTGCATGATATAGTATATTGTCTTATTTATATGCACCACTAAGCTTAGAGCTTAGCGTGGGAGTTTCTTTACGCGCATATATAGAAAGGTAGCTAAAGGTGGTAGATAACGCAAGCAGTGATCCTATTCAAATTAAAGCAGCCGATCTCGAAATAGTGGGTCACAAACTTTTGAACTCTTATAATTTGTTTTCCACATCATATATACTTATAAGTTGTAAATTAGTTTTCAAAGTTTGTTAATTAGTAAATTGGTATTTACAAATACTATCTTATGTTAATAAAATGTACATTATTTATTATATAAAAAAATATAGCGATTTAAAGTAGTAAAAAAGGCAAGCAGTAGCGCCCCCGCATCCGAGCACGAGCGGTTTGGGTGAGGGGGTATTACATTTGTTACCTTCTTGAGGACATCTCTTTTGCTCACTTGATTTTCCTACACAACCATACCATATCTCATTTTTATCATCCCTTTTCAAAACTTTTCATGCCTACATAAAATCTTAATGCTCCTAACATGTTTTATACTTTATTCAACAAAAAGTACCAGGGTTAAACTCCATTTTTGATAGGTCATGGCTTCCCAAAACATTATCATAGGTCCCAATTTATTTTCTTCAAATTAATACCCTAATCACCATTTATTCATCACCAATTGTGTTACTCTTAGGTTAATTTCAATTTTCTCCAAATTACTTTAACCATGGCAGACCCTTCTTCATCCATTAGAATCATCTTTCTTTAATTTTAAAGTCATAAAACCATTAATTAACATCAACTAACATTAATTGATGATTTAATTTCACTTTCTCCCAAATTGTTTCCAACTTCAAAATCTTAGGTCAATTCTTGTCAAATAACTCTAATCTACCAATTCCAATTGCATTAATCATCATTATAGGTCTCAAATGGAAAGTAAAATCTTGAAATTAGATTATGAAACTCACCTCAAAATCTTTTCAAAGTTGGTCGAATTTCCCTTCATTTTTTCTCTTTTATTTCTCTTCTTTCTTATTCCTTTCTTATTTCTTTACTCTACTTATGGCAATAACTCTTTAATTTATTGATTTTTCCTTTCTCAAAACTCATTTTTTTCTCTCTTTTTCAAGTTGTGGATGAAGCAAAAATGGAGATTTTGGGGGCTATGGTGGGATGAAAAAAAGGAGAAGAAGATGAGGGAAGTTGGTTTTTAATTGGTGGAGAAAATGATGATATTTATCTTTTTTTTTTAAGGTGAGTATTTGATGGTTCCATGACTATATTAAGCCTTTATTCCATTGGTCTAAAATATAAATTAATCTTGATTAACTTTTAATTATTAGAAATTCATCATTTTCCATAAATTTCTCTTCTCTCACAAATTTTTCCACAATAATTTTTATAATACCGATTTTGTCCGTAGAAAAATTTATTTTTTTCCCAATTCTAGGACTAATATTTTTAATTCTCAAATAATAATACCCTTAATTATTTTCTCTTATAATTTCTCATTTTTTATAGGTCCAAATTTAGACTCTGAGTAAATAAACACACCATACTATGGTCATGCACAATCGAGGCCTAAATCTCCTGACATTACAGTCTTAATCTTGTTGCTTTGAAAGCGCCAAGCCTAAAACTTTTATTTACACATTCAACAATGTTAAACAAGTTTCACACTCAGTTTCCTTCAAAACAGACATATGAATGGTGGAAATGTCATTAATGTTGATTCTTTATATATATGAAAAATCTCATCTTGATCTTTATTAAGATGACCTTTTTATCAAATAATGTGATCAAGACCACTCCCACTGCATTTTAGTCGCTCATTTAATATCTCAAAATTTTAGTCTCATCTCTACTCGCTCTATAGTGATAGAGGCGATTACTTATGTGAGTGAGTCAATCTAAGTTTATCGACATACTTTATCGAATTGTGCTAACTGGTATTTACAATACATTCATATAATGAAAAAACTAGCGAATCATGGTAAATACGCTTCATATCATTACAAGCAAAACCAAGCAGTTTGTAAATATATACAAATTGATTAAATTCTACATAACCCTAGGGATTTCATGTCTAATAAATGCATCCATTGCTATTGGTTTGGTAAATGGATATGCCACCATTTTATTCGTAGAAATGTGTTTCAGTACCACTTTATTTTATGTGATCATGTCTTTAACATAATGTTATATCATCTGGATGTGTTTGGTCTTCCCATGATACTTCAAATCCTTAGCATAAACTAATGCAACCATATTGTCACAATAAATTATCACAGGTTCAGATGTTGTCTTGACAATTTCTAAGAGCTGCAAAAATCTTTTCAACCAAACTGCCTTTTATATAGCTAAGGAACATAATACATATTCAGCTTCCATCATTAATAAAAGTTATACAAGGTTACTTATTGATACTTCATGAAATTGCACAATTATTCAGTAAGAATCTTTATCCATAACTCAATTTGCACTGATCAATATCACATCCCCAATCAACATCTGTATAACTAATTAAGTGCAAATATTTCCCTTGATAGGACATAACATAGTCTGAAATTCCTTTCAAATATCTCAACGTTCTTTTGATTGCCATTTAGTGTTTCAGACCTGGATTAGATTGAAATTTACTTACTATCCCAACAACATAACAAATGTTTAGACATGTGCACATTATTGCATATATCAAACTACTGAAAACACTAGAGTAATGTACTTTGGACATTTTTTTTTCATGTGATGTCTTGGGACACATATGAAGACTAAGGCTTAGATTCTTTTCGACAAGGGTAGTCATGGGCTTTCAATAATGCATATGGTAACCTTCTAATATTTTTTATGTAGGTCTCGTGATAAAGACCTAGAAGCCTTTTCGAGCGATCTCTTAGGATCTTAACACCAAAAATATAACTAGCCTCTCCTATATATTTCATTTCAAAATCTGATGATAACCATTTCTTTATAGTATCAATTAACTTCTTATCATTTCTAGCTATTAAAATGTCATCAACATATAAGGACAAAATTATGAAACCATTGTTAGAAAATTTAATATACACACAATAGTCTTCCTTCATCATAGTAAAATCATCCTTTAACATGGCTTGATGAAATTTGAGGTTCCATTGTTTTGATGCTTGCTTAAAATTGTAAATGGATATTTTGAGCTTGCAAACTTAGCGTTATTGACCTTTAAGTTTGAAACCTAAAGGTTGATCCATATAGATTTCTTCATCTAGTTCTCTATTGAAAGAAGCAGTCTTAATATCCATTTGATATAACTCTAAGTCTATTTGTGCTACAATAGCCACAATAAGGTGAACTAATGCAAACTTGACCACAGGTGAGAATGTCTCTTAATAGTCAATTCCCTCTTATTGTCTATAACCTTTAGTTACTAATTGATATTGATATCTTTCAATTATCTCATTCGCCTTACGTTTAATTTTGGAAACCCATTCGTTCCTAATGGTCTTATGACCTTATGATAAATTAACAAAATCTAAGACTTAATTAGATTTTATCGATTCCATTTCCTCTTATATATCTTTAATCCATTCCTTTGCTTTAGGACTAAAGAGAGCTTCTTGTGTTGTTTAGGCTCTTCTTCATCTGGAGCAATAATAAAAGCTTTCCTCTTAATCTCAAATTGACAATAGTGAATTTTTTCACTATAACTGCGTTGAGGTTGAGATTGCTTATGATTTTACTCCATAGGAACAAAATATGGCATATTTTCACTCTGACTTGCTTTATGATGAGTATGATATTCCATATCATCTTGCTCTATAAGAGCAAAATCAATCATTCTTGCGCTCCCACTAGTCTCGGGATCTTCCATTTCATAAAATCAAAATTCCCTATTTATCTCACCTCTTTCTATAAAGTCTTCTTCTAAAAAAATGACATGTCATGACTCAATTTCTGTTATTCTTCTATTTATATCTTCCCTTAAAAATACATATTCTTTGGACAATTCTGAGTTTCTTATAAAAATACACTTCTTCCCCCTCGGACCAAGTTTTTCATATTCATGGAAAGTGTTATAGATATAAGCCGCACATCCCTATAGGCACAAATTGCTTAAGTCAGACATTTTTCCTTTCCATAATTCATAAGGGATGGAAGGAATATATTTCAATAACACACGATTAAGAATGTAAGATGAAATCATTAACACATCTGCCTAAAAGAAAATAGGCAAATTAGAAGGAATAGTAAACTATCTAGCTATCCTCTTATCATCATAGTAACTTTTGAATAAATGAGATAGAAATTCACACCCTCGATCAGCATGCAAAACATTGATATTCATATTGAATTGATTCTCAATCAACTTACTATAATGTATGAAACAATCCAATGCTTCAGATTTATGGGAGATCAAATAAATGTGAATATATCTGGTAAAATCATCAATGAAAGTGATGAATTGGTGAGCACCATGTATTGCTTTCAAATTTATTGGGCTAAAAATGTCAAAATGGATAAGTTGCAAAAGAAATGTGACTCTTTTGGTTTTTTCAAATGGTAATCTAGTTGTTTTTCCAACTAGGCAATGTTCACAAACAGGAAAACCTATTTTTTTTTTATAGATCCTAAAAGACCAACCTTTGCTAATTTTTTTTAATCTATCTTGCCCAATGTAAACTAATCTAGCATGCCATTAATATAATCATTTAATAAACTATTATTGAAATTGCCAACAACAAATATATATATGTATTAATATCTATGAAAATAGTGTCTAGCACTATAAAACTATCCAACAAATATCCAAAACTATAATAAATATTTTCCAAAAGTATTTTCACACAACCATTTTTAAATACAATTTTAAAACTAAGTCCTAGCAGAATAACAATAGATACTAAATTTTGTTGAACATCAAGAGCATAAAGCACTCATGGAGAAAAAGCGTGCGACCTCCCTGCAATAATAGCTTATAGGTACCGATCCCAAGCATATCAGCAGAATCATTATTCCCCATATATATACTTATACTCTCATTTGGAATCCGACGAAATTCCATAAAGATAAATCGATCCCTTGCTATGTGGTTGGTTGCTATTGAGTTTACGGTCCAATAAGGAACATTTTTCAGCTAGCATTAAATAACTACTAACATATAAATCAAAGAGATAAATTTGGTTATACAATACCTTTGGCCAGTGTAATCACGAGCAATGTGACTAGACTTTCCATAATTGAAGCAATTCATGTTTTTGCCTTTTTTTCCATTGCATCTTCTGCGCTTGCATTTATTTCTGCCAAAGTTGGCTTTGTTGCCTCCTTTACCTTGCCTATTGTCCTTACCCTTCCTTATTTTTTTGCCTAAATCCCAAAGCTCATTGTCCTTTTAATCCAATCATATAAGCCTTTCCAACAAGTTTATCAGTGAGAAGGCGATCCTTCTCCAGCTCAACATGTTGGGCAGCATCATCAAAGGTTTTAACATTGTCGTTATAAGTAAGGTTGACATGCATGTGTTCCCAAGCTTTTGGAAGAAAACGTATTCCAGCTTGGACCTATTACTTATCAATCATCTCATAGCCAACACCTTTCATATCACTTATCATGTTAGATATGACAGTAAGGTGTTGCCTTATAGTATGGACATCAAAATTCAATGTCAACTGACATTGTGGTGGCACCGCCACCCCACCCGAACACACGTGCCCGGATGAGGGAGCGGTGCTACCTATCTTTCTTACTTCTTCAATTCACTATATATATATATATATATATATATATTTTATACTCATGTATATATATGGATATAAACAAAAATCATGGTACAATTTATTTACATAAAATAGTAATTTATAACATCAGCGGAATTCTTAACAAACTTTAAAAGCAAGTTTTACAAACTCAAACATTTCTTTAATATAAAAATCAAATACGAAAGTTTCAAAACTTGTAACCCACTTTCTCAAGGTCCGGCTACTTTACTTGAATGGGATCACCGCTTGCTTTATCAAGTGTCTTACGGGATGTGAACAACCACAATGTTGACACTCCGGTAGAGTGGTAGACCTACGGGATGCCTGTGTCGATGCATTGGCTGCCAATGAAGTAGATCTTATGGGTTTTCCCCGCCTATAAGAATGAAATCTGCTGGAACTCCCAGCCTGGAATCGGCCACCAAAAGATCTGGCTCTTTTGCCACTAGACTGTACTCCACTTGGTTATGGTGCTGGTCTACTAACCCCACTAATCTGTATTGGCTGTTGTGTTGCCAGGACTCTTTCAACTGTTCTAGCAGATGCTAGTAAATTGGGAAAACTCATCAGACGTAGGGCTGAAACTTGTAACTTAATAATATCCCTCAATCCATCTTCAAATCGTCGGCACTTATCTGCCTCAGTGGATACAATACCACCACCATACTTACAAAGATGAGTGAACTCTCTCTCATATTCTGTTACAGACATATCCCTCTGTTTTAACATCAAAAACTCTCTCTTTTTGTCGTCTGTATAAATAGGAGGAATGTACTGCTCCTTAAACTTCTCTAGAAAGAATTCCCATGTCATAGGGTTAGGAGCCTCTGTACTCTGTGATTCAGATCGCCACCAATCATATGCATGCTCCTGTAACAGAGATACTGCATATTCATGTTTCTGTTCATCTATGCAGTGAAGTTGATTAAATACTCTCTTGGCTCGTTCCAACCAAAATTCGGCCACTGAGGGGTCATCTTCTCGTTTACCATAGAAATCATATGCCCCTAATTTCCTCAGTCTCTCAAACTGTAATCCAGATGAATCTGATCGTGATGCTCTCTATAGCAAATCTATCATATTTTTCATGAGCTCAGTCTGACCCATATTCATAGCTGAATGTTTACGAAGTGAGCTGGCACTAGATCTCGGTGCCGTAGCTCGACGACGACTTGGTTGCGACGAAGCTCTTGCCTCTGAGGGCTCATTACTCTCAGCTTCTTCTATAACTATTCATCTTGATCCCGAGGCCATATCCTACCTATAACATAAAGGTAATGGCCCTAATCATTAAAGCAACAACTCCAAGAATGCAATTGAGGGTACGTTTCAAGAAAAAAAAAACATTTTCAAAATTCACATTAAAAATCCAAAACCGTCCTATCGGGCTTTAATATCAAAATCTAGAAACACCAACTTGGGACTCTGATACCAAAAACTTGTGGCGGCACCGCCGCCCCACCCGAACACACATGCCCGGATGAGGGAGCGCTGCTACCTGTCTTTCTTACTTCTTCAATTCATTATATATATATATATATATATATATATATATATATATATATATATATATATATATATATATATATATATATATGGATATAAACAAAAATCATAGTACAATTTATTTACATAAAATAGTAATTTATAATATCAGCGGAATTCTTAACAAACTTTAAAAACAAGTTTTACAAACTCAAACATTTCTTTAATATAAAAATCAAATACAAAAGTTTCAAAACTTGTAACCCACTTTCTCAAGCTCCGGCTACTTTACTTGAATGGGATCACCGCTTGCTTTATCAAGTGTCTTCAGCTACCTTTTTACATCTGCGTGGAAATTAAACTTCACGCTAAGCTCTAAGCTTAGTGGTGCATATAAAGAAAGCAATATACTATATCATGCAACAAGCATTAACAATTATCATTTTTGTGCATTAAAATGTTTGCATGCATGACTATCAACATATTCCTATTTCATACAACTATGAATGTCATGCTCATATAGAAAATGTTATTTTCATTTATCTTTAATGCTAATTTATTCTATTAATCTCTTTATCATTGCATATCAATCTCATATCATCATCATTTTCTTATTCTTTCCTTTTTTTATTTTTCCGACATATCCTCATTATCTTGCCCACATCACTCTAAATTTTTGGACTGACTGGATACGGTTTATGGATCAGGAGCGCTCTCCGAGCTTAAGCCACCCTATCCACTATCTGGCTCATAAGAGCTTCTCAAATCAATGGCGCTCTCCGAGCTTAAGCCACATTGATTGAGTATAATTTCATCATAGATGAATAACCGGACCAAGGGCGCTCTCCGAGCTTAAGCCATCTTGTCCTCATTTATATGTGCTCACCAGAGCTTCTCAAGTCAGTAGCGCTCCCAGAGCTTAAGCCACACTGACTGAGCATCCCAGACCAATGGCGCTCTCCGAGCTTAAGCTACATTGGTTGAGGTATAGTACGGTATCGTTCGCCCCCTTAATGACATGTCATCTATCCTGATTCTAGTCCGCAAGTAGAGTAATGGGCTTCTTTATATTTTTACACCAATCATTATTCTCAAATTTCCATACATCAATATCTCATATTTATCAACATCTCAATTTTCTTGTTTTGCAAACATATAGTCATGATCATATATCTTTTCATTCATTTACTAGATTCATCAATATTCTCATGTTTATCATCTGCATCAGATTTCATGTATTATCCATGACAATTCATTTTTTCTACATCAATTCATTTTTCTATATCACAACATATCACATTCTCACATCAATATATATATACATATATCTATATTCATATCATTCTTATTTCACTGGATAAACAATAACTTTCATTTACTTACCTGAATTCCTCATTTAATAACCATATTCATAATTTCAAATGCAGAGCATTCACAGCCGTGATTACTACTTTCATGCCCGTGAATTAGTTCACGCCCGTGATCCCAAGCCGTGAACGCTACTGGAATGAATCGCCCAAAAGCATTCACGGTCGTGATTACTCATTCATGCCCGTGAATAAGTTCACTGCCGTGATTTCAACCCGTGAACGCTTCTGGAATGAATAGTACCATTTCCACCCAGAAATTCACAACCGTGACACAATCAGTCACAACCGTGAACCCTCAAGTTCACACCCGTGACTCAATAGTCACACCCGTGACTTTCAGCAGGAAATCTGCATATTCACCTTTCATTCATTCTAACATCATCCAAAACATACCAAATTCTATTTCATGCATTTCTAAGGTTTTTTACTCAACTTATTACTTTTCAATACATTTACATGCCTTGATCATACAAGATTCTCTAACATGCATCCTTAATTCAATGTCACAATTATCTCATTCATATATGTCTAAACCTATGGTTTCATGCCATAATCATCATCATTCTTGAAATTGCATCTATCTAAAGTCATATTCAGCATGCATTATTTCAAACAAAATAGGTTATTGCCTTAAGTTATGCACAAACCTTAATCTTTCTCCTTCACTCTTTTAGGTAGCTTTCTCTTTTCCTTTGCTCCTTAGAGCTTGTTCCTTGTCATTTGGAACTCCTACAACATCATAGATCATTTTCATCATCATCTAATTTCATTAAGACCCTAAACTCTCTTTCTCTCTTTCAAAACCCTAGTTTCTCTCTCATTCCATATAAGTCTTGGATGAGCTCAAAATTCGAACTTCCTTTAGAAAAGATGAAGAAGAAGAAAAAAAATACTTTTTACCTTACACTTTTCTTCACTTGATCACCACTTTGGAGATTTTCTCTCTCTACCAAACTTTATTTTTCTTCCTCTTTCTTGTTCTTTCCAGCTTCCTTATGAGTTATAGAACATGAAAATCACCTTGTCTTGCTCTTTACCTTCTCTTCCCTTCCTTTCTCTCTCTAGAATCAAGGTGAGCTATGGAGAAATGGATGAAGCTGGCGTGACTGGTAAAGAAAAGAGAGAAGGAGCATAAAATGAAGAGAAGAAGAAGAAGAAAGGAAAGCCTTAAATAGGGTACCCAAAAAGTCTTCATGTAGGGCCCCCCATTTGACCATCTTCTTCCAATTTTTCACTTAATCAATATTAATCCTTCTTCTTTTAGTATCATGGCCGGCCAAACCTATCAAAATGTTCCCAAAATTAATATGTTGATTAAAAATTAATCTCATTAGTCCTCCAATTTTTGATAAATTGCAATTTGACCCCAAAACTTATCAAATTTTGCAAATTAGTCCTTTACCGTAAATTAACTTCTTTAAACTTTAATATCACTTAATTAGGCATTCATCATTTAATTTAGCCATTTCTTAATCAATTTTGTGTAAAAATCCGAATTTAGACTCCGATCGGTCAAACGCGTCAACTTCACGAGACGTGCGACTCGGGGCCTAAATTAGCGGATGTTATAGACATAGCCTTGTTGTTGAGGTTCCAACAAATTGAACCTTGATAGTATCCCAAACTACTTGGGCTAAGAAATGCTTTCCAAAGTGTAACATCAAGTTAATTCTCATACTACTTAACATCAATATGCAAGCAACTCTATCCTTGCACTTGTAAGCTTGATGTGTCTCTATATTCTGCTTATGCTGAGTAATGCTTCCATGCTTAGGCTTACCATTGATTGTGCTATTGTTTCCAGTATATCTTGCTCTTCTAGGAGATATTGAATTTTTTGATGCTAAATGCCATAATTTTTATCATTAAACTTATCTCTTAGGTTCAAATTAGCAATTATGCTTTATGTTGCAGTCATTTTAACTATTTAGAAACAACAATCATAATTATGATTAACACAATTTATTATCACAATAATCATTTCATGTCACAATAATTTAAATTAACCCAATCAATTCCTATTGACATAATCTTATTATCATTCTTTAATTTAAACATGCACCAATTATAATATTAAATGAGATTCACTAGTCTACCAATCTAATATTCCTACAATATTACATGCATATTTTCATGTAACAAAACAACAAATGATATATATATATATATATATATATATATATATATATATATATATATATATATATATATATATATATATAAGAAAAATAAATATTAACAATGAGTCATACAAATATTCATTACATGCTTAAAATAAAAACAACACTAAAAAAATTCAGAAGTAATATAGAGTCACAAACACTAAATGTGTCCTAATGTTTAGTTCAATTTATCTATTCTGTGGGTGAATCTATGGTTCTCTCTTAGCAAATTCTTTTTTTTTTTTGCTAATTACCAAACATCTTTCTCATCCATGGGTAATCATTCATTGACTTGTTAGATTGCCTAATACTATCTTGTATCTAACGCTCCAGCTCCAAAGTTAGCTCTTCCTCAATATTTTCATAAGTTAAATTCCTTATTATTTCTTTAAGCTTATTCCTTTCCTTTTACCATGAATCACGTGAAGAATCAAAAACTATGGTCATCTATTGTTTCACAGCCAAATCATAGTATTCACTAAACATTATAAAGAAAGTCAACAATTTATAGTACATCTTGTTGATGTAGTTTACTAGTGAGTGATTCAGATCTTTTCTCTATGCATATAATCGCTCCAAAATGATAAACATTTGATTCCTCACTACACGTATGAACAATTCAAAATCAACACTAGACAACATTAAATACAACATAGTTCATGTGACTAAAAAAATTTATACGTACATGCTTTATTCATATCTAATAATTAAGTACCAATTTTCACTTTTTTTATCAAAAAATCATCAAATAGTTATAAAAAAAATATGGAAAAATATTCATTAAATAGAAATTTAAATTTTGAGCATTTTTAAAAAAATTTGGACACTAACAAACCTCTCATGTGCCTCATCGCACCATTTCTTTTTCCACATAAGCGGCACGTTAGCATCCAAATGGACAAACCAGAGGGATCCACTTGGCAAGATGTGCCATATGTCGAAGACACATGGACAAACACATCATCATTTATGTCCACATGGCCCAGCCAATAGTGGTCACATGTTAAAATGTGTCATGTGTTATATCTGAGTTGTCATGACACGTAAAAGCCACATCATCAAAAACTCCACATAAGCCTAATGGATGAGTGCCACATGTTAAACCTTGAAAGATAATTTCGTCATTTTGATTATCACAAATAATTTATCAATAAGGAATTTAACCACATTTTATGTTCTAAGTATTTTAGATAGGTTTCATATTTCTAAGACCATGAAGCAAGTTAATTAAAGCTGTTTAAAGTTTAAAAGAATGAAAATCAGCAAAGATTCATGCTAGTGAACATTGTCACGCTCGTGGTGAAGAACTGCCACAACCTTCAAAAGCACATTTCATGCCCACGACTCATGGGTAATGCCCATGAGATAGTTAGCGCCAACAACTGTTCATTCAAACATTCACGACAGTGAAGCATTGGACCACCCGTGAAGCTTAATTAAGTCACGCCTATGACTAGCCTGACTTCTCATATCTGGACATAACCATTGATGAACAGCTTCATTGCTTCATTCACGACCATAAAGAATAGTCACACCCGTGAAGATTAAGTCACACCCGTGAATCTGAAAAGTGAAATTTATTAGGCATGAATGAAAAAGTTATTAAATGGACATTTTTACATTAAATGCATCCTAAACAGCTATTTTTGTTAGAGGAAGTATAAATACAACATAGTTATTACTTCTAAAGGTTAGAAAACAAGAAAAAAACAAGTCAAAAATGTGCATTCAATTTTCTAATCTTGTATAGTTTTGTGCATTTAATTTATTTCACATTCTTATTGTAAGAACCATAATTGCTCAAAATTGTTGAGCTTTTTAGTTGGTGAGTGTTTCATTCTTGTAATCAATTACTCAAAAGTGAGTTGAGTTGTGAGTGAATCATTTATAAGAGTTTTTTGTGAGCCATAAAAATACAAAGATTGGGTTGTTGTGTTAGCCATTAAAATACAAAGGTTTTTCTAGAATAGGTGTTAGCTAAGAGAGAAACATCATAGTTGGAAGTGAACTAAGAAAAACTCCATTTATAACACTTTGTGTGCTAGTAAAATACCCAATTGAGATTAGAAAAAATAGTAGAGTTTGTTAATACCCGAACCTCTATAAGTCTTGTATGCCGAATTTCTCTCTCTCTCTCTCTCTCTCTCT
Source organism: Triadica sebifera (assembly GCA_023653625.1). Classification (NCBI taxonomy): domain Eukaryota; kingdom Viridiplantae; phylum Streptophyta; class Magnoliopsida; order Malpighiales; family Euphorbiaceae; genus Triadica; species Triadica sebifera. Next base: position 24,156,406 of record CM042901.1, read on the forward strand.
CTCTCTCATAAATTATTATTTGGTAAAATTGCCTTAATAAAAAATTTTAATTTTCAACCAATTCAACCCCATTCTTGGTTATTTTTTTGGATAACAATTGGTATTAAAGCCAAATCTAACATTCAAGCCTAACAAATGCTAGCAAAGATTGAATTATGGCCAATAAAGGGTTTCACAATCTCAAGCCTTTCTTTGATGGAGCAAATTATGCAAATTGGAAATTCAAGATGGAAACTTATCTTGATAGTGAAGGAATAGATGTTTGGGACACCATTCAAAAGGAATGAATGTAATATCTGCTAATTTAAACACCGAGTCGCACGTGTAGCGAAATTGACGTGTTTGACTGATCGGAGTTTAAATATGGATTATCAGAATTAATCAATTAATGACTAAATTATGTGATATATGCCTAATTAAGTGATTATAAAGTTTAAAGAAGTTGATTTACAGTAAAGGACTAAATTGCAAAATTCAATAAGTTTTGGGGTCAAATTGCAATTTACCAAAATTTAGAGGATTAATGAGATTAATTTGCTAATTAACATAACCAGATTCATACTTATTAAAAATAGATCATTCACACCCGTGAATTTGTTCACACCCGTAATTCAAAGTCGTGAACACTTCTGGAATGGATTGTTCCAAAAGCATTCACGGTCGTGAATACTCATTCATGCCCGTGATTCAAAACAGTGAACGCTTCTGGAATGAATCTTTCCATTTCCACATCGAAGTCACAACCGTGATACAATTCAGTCACACCCGTGACCCAACAGTCACGTCCATGACTATTTGTAGGAAATCTGCATATTCACTTTCCTTATTTATTTCCAATCACACCAAATCATACCAAAACACAACTCAAACATTTCTAAAGTCATTTATTCAACATATCATGACCTCATACATATAAATGTCTTAATCATAATTAAATTCTCTAACATACATTACTTAATTCAACAAATCAAAAAAAATATCATTCATTTTCTCTAACAATGGGTTCATGCCATGTTCATCATTAAGGAACTTCAATCATCAATTAATATGTTAAACATGCATTATTTTAAACAATGATAGGTTATTGCCTTAAATTATGCACAAACCTCTATTTTTCTCCTTCACTCTTCTAGGTAGTTTTCCCTTTGCCTTTATTCCTTTGAGTTTGTTACTTGTCACTTGGAACTCCTACAACATTATAGATCATCATCAACATCTTACTCTCTCAAAACCCTAAACTCTCTCTCATGAAATCCTAAACTCTCTCTCATGAAATCCTAAACTCTCTCTTTACATAATCAAGCTCAAAATGAGTTCAAAACTCCAACTTCCTTAAGAAATGATGATGAAGAAGAAGAAAAGCTTCTTACCTTTACATTTTTCTTCACTTGATCACAACCTTGAAGATTTTCTCTCTCCACCAAACTTGCTTGTTCTTCCTCCTTATTGTTCTTCCAAGCTTCCTCAAGACTTATAGATCATGGAAATCACTTTGTTTTGCTATTTTCCCGCTTTTCCCTTCCTTTCTCTCTCTAGATTTCAAGGTTAGGCTATGGAGGATGTGAGAGTGGCTGGCGTGACTGGGCAGAAAAGAGAGAGAAGAGAGCAGAAATAAGGAGAAGAAGAAAAAGGAAGAATAAGAAAGGACCAAAAGTCTTTATATGGGATCCACCTATTTGACCATATCTTTGATATTTAAACTTAATCAACATTAATCCTCTTTCTTTAATGCTATGACCGGCCAACCCAAATTAAATGTCCAAATTTCATATGTTTAAATAACAATTATCTCATTAATCCTTCAAATTTTGGTAAATCGCAATTTGACCCCAAAACTTATCAAATTTTGCAATTTAGTCCTTTATCATAAATCAACTTATTTAAGCTTTATAACCAATTAATTAGGCATATATCAACATAATTTAGTCATTACTTGATTAATTTCGATCAAAATCCGAATTTAAACTCCGATCGGTCAAACATATCAATTTCGCAACACGTACGACTCGATATCTAAATTAGCAGATATTACGCAATATTTTGTGCATCTTGAGTTTATTAATAGCTAAAATCATGTGTTAGCTGAATTAAGTGGGAATTAATGATTGCCTAGCTGGTTTCCAATTCTTGTGATTGTTAAACTCGAACTTAGACCCAGTGATAACTTTCTTCTATAATTCTATGAAAATTAAGCACTCCAAAGATTCTTTGTGTATGAAAGTTAATTTGTTTTTTAACTAGTAAGTCATATTTATGTCTAAACATATTATATTAAAATATTCATGGAAATAAGCATGTAACATCCCGCCTATATAATAGGAATAATCTCATTACATAAGTGAAATGACACAAACAAGCTGAATGAAATTAGCCTGAGTTTAAAATTTTCATTTAATAACTAAATTGACATTTTTTTTAATATTCGAATATGCATAGAAATTCAATTATCAAATACATCATCCTATTATACTTCATTATAACTATCAAAATTAATGGTTTTTATGTCACATCTAACTTTATAGATATAATACCAAAATACAAAACATGTTTTAACTATATACAAGACATGTCTATTAAATCCATATGCATGATAATGAACAAAATGCAAAAATAACATGCATCTGACCCTCAACCAGTTCTGACGCGTCTTCTCTAGTATGGGCTTGTACTTCATCTTTCAACTTCACAGTTTACTATTTGTAAGCTCCAATTCCTACAAGGGAAAAACTCACGCTAAGCCATTTCTACCTTAGTGGTACATATTAAGTTTTCTCATGTAGTCACACAAACATAGGTCAAAAAAATCATGACATAATTTAAATAAATCATTACATAAAAATTTAGAAAATATTATAATAAATAAAATTTATGTTCTATTATATTATCATTCTATTTGCATCAAAACATGAATTGCTTATATTCAATCATATGCAATATATAAAATATTAAACATTCTACCTCCTCGCATGTTTCCATATTTTATTACCTTTCTTACCATGTCCTTTAAATTATTTATAAAATTTTCATACATAGACTTAATTTAAATAAATTTTTTATATATTATTTTAATTTAATTAGTTACTGTAACTCATTTTAATTTAATTGGTTTCTCTAAAATTATTTTAGTTTAGTTAACTCAAATCTCAATCCATATAAGCATAAATGTTTTAACATACAATTACCAAAATTGCATAGGAGATAATTCATAATGCAGTTCACAATAATCTAACATACATTATACATGAACAAACATATGACTATAAAGTATTATCAAATTCATTGATAATATATATATATATATATATATATATATATATATATATATATATATATATATATATATAACTCAATTATAAATTTAACTTACCTTAATAAATATTTATAATTCATGTTATCTCACACATTTATCCTTCAACATGTACATGTATGTTTTTCATTAATTTATATATAATGTTTTAATATAAGTAGCTCAAATCTCATTCTTGGAATGTCCGGATATAGAGTGTGTAGTAGGCCCACTCACAGAGTTTAAGCACCATAATTAATATAGTCTCAAGTCAAGAGCGCTCGCGGAGCTTAAGCCTCACGACTAAGTATAATCACATTATCTATGTACAATTAGGATAGGGGTGTGCTCAAAGCTATCACCACTATGTTCCTAAACCATATCAATATCGATACCGTAATGCCCCTGCAATGATGCACCATCTATCCCTAATTAGTCCACAGGTTCAGAATTGGGTAATTAAGGTTATTACTTATTTATTTTCTTTATATATTAATTTGTTGGGATCAATGTTTCCTTTACGTTTATAATAAAAATATGATTATAAAACTTTAAAATCATATAATCATATGATATGTCATTATATATAACTATTTAAGTAATATTGACAAATTTTAATTAGTTTTTCATACAATCAAAGCCAACAAATCTTTTAATACATAACCAAAATTTATAATATCTTTATGAGTCCAAATATGTCATATATCCTCTCTTTTCATATCAAATACATATGTTATACATGACTTTCTAACTTCACTATTTATTATCATAATTATTCAATAATTACCATTAATAATTATCACATTTTTAATCAATCATATACTAATACATATTGAAAAATATATTATGTTATATATTCTACATTCACACCCCTTAACACACATTTACATTCTTAAACCAAAATATTTCTACATTTTATCAATCAATTATTCATCCATGTGTCTATACATGCATTAGCACAAAATTTCATTAATTAAGCACTCAATTTATTTCATTTAATCCTCAACCTAAGTCGCATGTTATGATAATCACATAACATTTTATCAATAATTCAATGTTCATATATAGGTTTTACAAACGTTCTATCACAACACCATATATATACATATATTCTTTAACATCATATTTATTATATTTTATATGTCACCTACATTATTTTTTTCCTCATTTATTTTTCCTAGCAAGTCATCTTATCCCTTGTCATTCATTTCATATTTACACATTTTAATATATCATTCAAATATGCAACTTATTCAATTAACACACAAGCATGCAATAAAGCAAACTAAAATGCATATATGTACAAACCTCAATAGAGCTTTTTCAAAATCTAAAATTTAGAGTTTGTCTACTTTTATTGCTCTTCTTCTTGTTGAGGGCCTAATATAAAAATATAATTAATTAATACCTTATTAAAATACTTATTTTTATTATAGTTTAAATAAATAACTAAAATTTCTCCTAAATGGTCATATGACCTTTGAGAACTATTAGCTCTATAAATTTTTCTAAACTTATCCAATTTATATGACTCTTATTTATAATGAAATTTAACATAAAGAACTATAGCATACTAAAATTTTAGAATTTTTGAACCATTACACAATTTTTAGTGTAATTTTAAATGTTAGTCTGTTTTCTGCCCTTAGGCAGTTTTAGGGTGCTATATTTAAATTTTTATATCTTTCACCATGTATATTCAATTATTATAAAAAAATTATACAGTTAGATAAGTTAATTTGGAACTATTTTTACTATATGTCCAGATTTTGCTTTTAAGATTCTCAAATACTAGAAGATATATAACTGGTTTAAAATAGAATAACAACCTGACCAGTTCATTTGTTAAGGTCATAACTCACAAAATAAACAATATTTTTAGTTAATTCTTTCACAAGAACTTAGATAGGATATAGAAATCAAAATTTCATGTTTTGAAGTTTGGAAAATTCAACCTTTAAGAAACTAAAAAAAGAACACGAATTTACCGAAGTTGCATAGGTATAAGGAAACAACTCAATCATAGAACAACTATAATTAATTTTTCTATGCCTTAGCTTAAACAAGAGATATTTATAAGAAATTTTATAAACATCTAAATAACATATATATCTATAACTTTTATGTTTTACAAAATCTTATATTCAGCCATTAAGATTATCAAATTACATAAAAACTGTAGGTTATTTTGTTGACACGTCTCCGTAAATCAGTTTCACTCAAACAAGTTTATCTATTTATATACCCAATAATTTCATGATATTTGACAGATATATAAACAACACATATATGAATAACTTTAATGTCTCACACTTCTTCAAACTCGATTGATAGCTCTCTCATAATTTGAGTGCAAAAGACTGATATTACACAATCTTAATAACTCTAAAAACATAAAAACAATTGAGAGATGATTACTGATCAAGAACAAATCTATTTGAAGTGAATTTCTTGCAAATCATAAAGAAGATGATGAAGAAATAAAGACTGGTGGTTTGAGAAAGAAGAAGAATAGAGACAAGGTTGGTTTTAATATGGTAATAAATGTCACTAACTCAAATACACTCCCCCTCCCATAATGACCACATTCAACCCCCTTATCTTTCTTTTAATTTATTAATTTATTTATTTTACATGTACCAATTTTCACTAGCTTTTATTAAACTATAATTTCATTATGTGATATGTCTAATTTAATCAAATTTATCATGTCAATCAATTTAATTTCTAATTTAGTCATTTATTCCATCTATTTTAATCTCTATTGTCAATCATATATCACACACTTATTCTAATTAGGCTCTAATTAGTGACAATTACAAAGCAAGTGTGACCATTTATTTTTTTAATTAAAAAATTCAGTTGACATTAAGATTATAACGTTATAATTTAGTTCACATCAAATCAGACCATTTTATATTTTTATTGCAAAGATATAATCCATCTCATTGCTCAATTAGTTAGCAGTGCCTCTAACTTTGCCATATTATTCATTATAACCAAAATATTATTTTTACTCCTCACACCAGTAATTGAGATACACAATAAAAGAATAGGAAAATAAGTTTGTTAAGGATGATACATATTCAACTTCAAATGCTATGGAACCCACTTAAAATATATATATAGAAAATGTGTGTTATTAAAAAAAATGAAGAAGAGATAATAGAGGATGCGGTAAATTGTAATTTATAGGCAAAGTAAACAAAATTTACCTTTTTGATTCATACATTATTGACTCCACTTTCAATCTTCATTTGTTAACTTTTTCTTTCTTCTTTTTTTATAAGAAAGTGAACTAAAACTCACAAGAAAGCAAACTAACTAAAATAGGTAGTTCCTATTAGATGATGCTGAAGCCAGTTATTTTTAAAAGAGATTGAATTTTCCACAGTCGCGCAATGCGGAATTCGACTAGTCTAACCATATTCAGAAGTTTTTATATCAAACAGTTAATATTGCATACCTGAGGGTCAAAATATTTTCCTTCCATCCCTTAATAAATCCTTTGGTCTTCTCTTGTAGTTGTATGCATTGTTGAAGAGAAAGAGATTGGGCTAAGCCCTAAAATCGATGGCAACAAAACGCTCAACTCCGTTGAAAGTTCCACCACCTGCTTCCTCTGAAGAATCTTCTTCTAGTGAAGAAGAAGAAGAAGAAGAAGAGGAGGAGGAAGAGGATGGATCTCCAAGAATGAAGTAGAGAGATGAGGAAGGGTTAAACTTAAAGTAGCTTTGGAGATACCTGGGGAAGAGTTTTGGATGCCTAAGTTATGTAAATGTAGAATAATTAGTTGGATGATAAGGAAGGCAAAAGAGGTTATTTCTGTAATATTTAAATTGGAATCCTGCTATGCTTTAAGTTAATTTCTCTGCAGGTTTTTTCATCTTTTTTTTTTTTTATTATTTTCCACAGGCCAAGTGATTAAGCAGATTGAAATAATTTAAGCACCAAAATCGATTATGAAATATTTTCTGTGCCAAGCTCGGGAATGAGACAGCAAATAATGGTGTTGAAGAACTTATTCATAGCAATAAGTTAAAAGGTTGAAAATCTTGTTCTAAAAAGTTATCTCTCTTATTTTGTACTGTCAAAAATTAGTTTTGGTTAGTTGAATGAGCAGATTCCCATACTTAAAAAGGTTGGAAGGGGCAATAGTACTTCATTTGCTCAACTTGTTGCTATACAAAGGAGAAATGAATGACTTTGATGTGATTGGTAAAACTAGTTGATAATTTAGATACTAACTAATATTCTAACTACTAGCTGATAATAGCAGATAATTTAGTTGATTGAATAAAAATTTTGTTATATAAAAGCTTTTTTCAATCTCCAGCTGGTATCTCTTCTTGGTTCATGCATGACCTTTGTGATATATCTTATCTTCCTTAGTTGTCTTTTCTTGTGAGCTTTACTCCTTTTTTTATACAAAAAAGAAAAAAAAAGTTTTTTTCAATGGATGCGGGAATCTTGCATACGGTTTTTCCTATGCAATGTGTGTTACTATTATGTTTTATCACAAGGAAATATGGGCCAGTATAATATTTGTGTCATTATAGATATCTCCCTCACAATTCTCTTTTACAGGCAATCAAGTAATAGCACTTTCAGGCCTAATTAAAAAGATATACAATATTTTGCATTACTATTCATCTCTGAAATGCAATGCTGAGAGGAGTTTTTTTTTTTTTTTTTAATCACATCACATATATAAGATCCATCATTATTTACTTTTACTGTATAATCTTACAGAATTCATTTTACACTTTTTCTATTACTATTTTTGAATTTAGGGCTTTTCAGAAGACACCACACGGTTGAGGTATTCTCCAAGAGCCCAAATGGGAAAGATATTCCTGTAGTTGGAGTAACTAATCATACAATTCTTGTTGAATACTCCCATGATTTCCTACAAAATAATAATAACAATAATGAAGATAACCATATCATCCGAAATAAGTGTAAAGGAACAATTAAATTTAATCAAACTAACACCGTTTTAATTTTAAGTATAGAGCCCAAATTATTGATTTTGCCATTAAAATTTCACGACCAAATTATAACTAGAATGAAGTTTTATGAATTAAGCTATAAATTAAAACAAAGTAGGAAGTTCAGAGATTAATTTAGATTTATATATGTATATGCACAAACCTATAAATCTATAATATTCATATATATGACACTTTGGATAAAATAAGATCTTTTTTTTTTTTCAAAATTTACCTGCTGTGGAAAATCTCCACTTTCCTGCAATGAATTAATCAGCACTTTTGCTGCACGATGTAAAGGGTATGCATCTCTTTCAGCCTAAATTAATTCATCACAAGATTAATAAGAAAAAAAAAATGTTTGCATTTCTATAATAATAATAATAATAATAATAATATTGTACCTGCCCAGCTTCAATAAGAGCTAACATTGCCCATCCAGTGTTGACAATATGTGATTTGTAATTTCTTAAATTTGTGTATACCTATTAAAAACAATATATATATATATATATATATATATATATATATAGGGGAAAAAAGAAAAACTATTCAGAATATATCAAAAAGTAATTTAACAATCTAAAGTAAAGTAAATATGTGCACCCATGTCAAAATACAGACCTTGTCTTGACTTGAAAGATAGCTTTCACCCCAACCACCGGAAGGAAGTTGTTTAGATAGCAAGAAGTCACAAGCTTTTCTAATGCAATGATTAGTATGGTAGTTCCTTCCGCTTGCCACCAACCCTTTTATTCCAAACCATGTTCCATATGTGAAGCATACTCCCCATGATCCATACCTATATTTCAAATTTCAACTTACTTAATTGCTTAACTAATTATAGAAATCCAATACTGCAATTAAAAATAAAATTAAAATTAAAAAAAAAAAGTTGAATGAGAGAAAATAATGGTACACACCATGACCCATCAGGTCGTTGTATGGTCTCAATGAAATCAACAGCCTTTGAAATACATTCTTCTATTTCATTTCTCCTATGTGTTGGGAATAGTTTCTTGAAAGCTTTGAGGCCTTGAATTGCTGCTGAAGTGCATTCCACATATCTATACATATTAATTTTTCTTCTTTTTTAATTAGCTGCCCTTACCCAACAATTAACTAACATCCACCAGATAAATTATATATAAGGAAAAAAAAAAAAAAAAAAAAAAAAAGAAATCTTACTCATAGTCTATCATGATATCTCCAAATACTTCAGCTGGATTAAGCATCTGCAATTTAAGAAAATTAAGTTTATTAAAACTTTGAACTAATTAATTTATTTATTTTCCTCCTCTATATATGTCTTCTAATTAACCAAACTGAAGTGTCAAAAAGAAGAAGAAAAAAAATGTTAATAAAAATTATAAGCATTTCACCTCTAACCATGCATATGATCTAGTGAGCTCATAGGATGCAAAACCTCCATTTTTATTCTGCAACAATATTCATCCAATACATTCACAAATTATAAGATATTCTCAAGAGGAATTTAAGTTAAAAATTAAAAATAAAATAAATTTTCTATTTTGTTCATAATTATATCAATTACACCCTTCGTATTCCATTCCACTTCAAATGTCCATTTTAAGATTCTTTTTTTCACTTGAAATGTCAATTCCAAAAATTAAGGTAGTATTTAATTAAAAGCATATTTTATCACTTTACCCTTATTTCTTTCATGAATACACACTCTTTTTTTAATATAGTCTCAAGAAATAAGTAAAATGGTACTAAAATGAATTGTGACGGAAATCTTATAAAATTTATAATAATTAATTATTTTCTTAATCTATGTGAAAATTTTAAAATAAATATTTAAAGTGAAATAAAGAGAGTACTTTTATTTAGAGACCCTCCACCTCATAACTTTACATTTCTTTCTTAATTTCAGTGGGAAAAATATTATATTAGAAAAATAAAGATAATTTTTCTGAAATAAATGATACCTGTAATGATAATATCACATTAACAGCATCATATAACCGATCAGCTGATACAACTTCACCTACAACTTCTTTTGGCATTTGTGATAATAACAATATTGCCTGCAAACATTTGTTGAAATGACAACTCAATAAATTATTTATCTTTTAACATTTTTTTTCAATATTTTGATAATTTAAATTTTGAAAAGTATATTATAAGTATAAAAGGAGTGAATAGACTTTAAGATATGAATAGTCACAAATCATATATGGGTCCAATTGAGTAAAAATCAAAATTATTTCAGGGCCATATTATATTATCCTTCGGCATTAATAGAGTTTCTGTTGAACAAAGTTGATTCAACTCATTTCATATTGGCTTTCAAAATGATTGTAAATGTTTATGTGGGATTTGCATATGCAATTGTGTAGATAAATCATGCAATTGCAAATATAGAAACAGGAAGCAGAATTTCAAATGAATAAAATAATATTATGGATCTCACTTTTTTTTCATTTTATAATAAATTTAAAATGAAATAAATAAAAGATATGTATTTTATAAATTAATACGGTTAATATTAATTACTGTGTAATTATTATAAATAATATATATATATATATATATATATATATATATATATATATATATATATATATTTTATAAATTAATATGGTATGGTCCCACACAGCCTCTCTCCCTTCTTTTATTCTTCTCTTCTCCCCTCTTCTCCTCTAGTCTCTTTTTCTATTTTCCCACTCTCTTTTCTTGCCTTACTCAAATTCCCAAGATCTATTTACATCAGAAATTTTAGTAGAATTAAAAACCCATTTAAGAAAAAGGAAAAGGTTTCGTGAGATGTTATTATGAAGTCCTAAATTGGATGAAATTCATATAATTTTTAGTTCTCATTATTAAAAGGGAAACACTTGTTGTAATTATGGAGAGAGGGTTCTAGTGCTCCCAAAAAAAAAAAATACCTTAAGGGCTTCAGATGTACAATCAGATACTGGCCAACCATTATCCCGAGTAGAAAAACCCCATCCTCCTTTTGAAATATGGCGATACCATTGCCTTAAATCACCATTACTATTTCTCATAATCTTCACCCCGCTCCCAAAAATAAAATTAAAAATTAAAAATTAAAAATTAAAAGGAAGAAAATAAAATTATGTTAAATTAAGGTAATAACTTCCATAATATCAAATTAAAAATGAAAAATTGATATTACTTGTGTATTTTTAATGAAATTGTGTGCTTTCTTGAGCACTGAACTGTTTTCCTCTCCCATATTGGTGGCAATAATTGCTTGAACAGCAAAAACAACATCCCACAGTTGACTACCATTATATCCCTGCAATTAAATACATCTTAAATTCATATAATCTCCTTTCGATTATTTCTCTCAAATACTCAAAAAAAAAAAAACTTTCATAATGATAAATTAGAGACAATTTTAAGCACAACACAATTAAATGACAAGATAAGATACACACTTAAACATATATAGATAAACAGATATATGTCATAAATATGTCAATACAAGTTTAACATACATAATATATTATGACATGATTAGACACATTTAAAATTATATAAAATATATAATAATTAAAATATTTAATTATATATCAATATTTTTGATTATATGTATAAATTCATAAATAAATTATATTATTATACGTGAATAAAAATTAGTAAATTAATGATATAATTTGTATTAGTAATAATCTCATAGATAATTAGATGTTTAAATTTTATTATATTAATAATTATATTTTGAGAACATATACATGTGCGTACAAATATTTATATACATTTTATATTATACTAATTATTAATATATTATAAAATTAATATATACTTATGAAGTATTAACTTAGATATATATATATATATATATATATATATATATATTAAATGATTAAACGACACAAAATTATATGTTTATATTTGATATGTCTAATGACACGACACGACACGATATATATATATATATATATATATATATGACATGAAATAATTTGACAACTTTATGAAAAACTAATAAATATATCTAGGGACTAAAAATTATTAATTTTGAAAATGAAGATATCAGATTTTATATCAGAATAGACGTCAGTAGCACATGTTTCTTAAAAAAATGCAAAAATAGTTTATAATTAGGAATTTATATCCCATCTTAAAATTTGTATTTTAAGGTTAAAAGATGTAATATATCACTACTTTTATCCCAATTTAATAGACTTACTCTTTTTTTTTATTTGTTCAAAAGGATATAGTTTACTATATATTATTTCTCTATTATATTTCTATATAATTTATTTTGTTATCAACAAATACAAACTATTATCTCAGTTTTCAAAAAGATAGCAGTTTTGTTAATATGTATGAAATCATAAACAAGTCTATCAAATTGGAATCGAGAGAGTATAAAATATGTGAACCTTGTAATTAAATAAAGATAAAATTTATGATTTATATAGTAAAAAATAGAAATTCGAATTATAGAAATTCAAACCTGCATTTTCATGCCATCTTCTGCTACCCATAGATAATCTTGGATTCTGGGTAAATGGCACTTGTAAGCCTTAGAATTTGGATCCTCTACCCAGCAGCAAAGCATGTTCATAACCTAAATATATTTTTTTTATTACATTAATTAATATAGGACAATGATATTTGTGAGAATAATAATTGTTCTATATATGAAGAAATTTTTGTTAAATTGAAAATAAAAAAAAAGAAAGAGACCTTATTCACAGGGCCAAGGCAAATGTATTGAGTGTTTTCATCCTCATAATGAATATGTTTCATAACAATGTTTAGGGCCACTGATCTTAGCTTGGAGAAGGGCCACTTAGACAAAAGTTTCTCTCCATAATTATGAAGAAAATCCCATAACATGTCTTGGATTAGTGGATGTGGATAGTACAAATCTTCCTGCAAAACAATTTCCCATATAAGTGATTTTTTAAAAGCTTAAAGATAGAAGAAACAACAACAAGCATATAAATAAAATAGAGAGAATGATAATTAAGAAGAGACACACCTTGGCACAAAGAGATCTGCTATTCTCCCAATCTATGTGATGATAGGGGACAACAAATATCTCTCTTCTAATTGATAAAATAAGTCCAGTGATAGGACCTACAAATCTTTTTCCATATAAATACGACATCGGTAGATATATCATACGACAGTGACACCATAGCCTCCCTGCAACCCATTCATTACTTCTTCTTAACCACATAACATGCTATAATGTTCTTTTCTTTCTTTCTTTCTTCCTTTTTTTGAAAAAAAAAATTATATTTTTGTAAAACAGAAACAATAAGAGTAGATGGGAATTAACCTGGATGTATAGGAAGAAAGTAAGGAAGCAGCCATATCTCCGGAGGCAATGGATTATTCCCTTTCCACTCATAAACTCCAAGTACCTAACACAATTCAAGGAATTAACATCATAGTGAGAATACTTATTTTTCGTTCACTAAGATCAACTTATTATGATAAGGTGTGGGTTATTGCTTATAATAAATGTATACATAAAGCTTATATGCTCACTATAAAGTTTGTTCAATGGACAAGAAAGCTCAATCAAAATCAAGTCCTTAATTCTCATACGTTAGAAAACTAGACCCACTTTGAAAAAGTCATTGATGCATACGCACTAATTATTGAAAGAGTCATAAATATATATATATTGGTATTCTAATAGTCTTTTAGAAATCCTAAATGTGTAGATTTGTGTGTTAAATTTTAGATTTATATGATAATAAATATAAGTGATAGGTGTGTTTAGGTTTATGTGTATGTATTTAATATAGAATATGAAGAGTTATGAGACATATATATAATATAAGGAGTGATACCAACAGTTTCTTGGACACTTGCTATATAATTGGTCTATATCATCAAGTTTAATTTATTAAGTAAAGTGGAAAAATTTATAAATTAAAATTTTGATAATGTGAACCATATCTACATATAGAGCACATGTCCAAGAATATATATATATGCATATCTTATATTGATAATACAAGTTTGTTTTTCAATTTTCCCTTTTTCAATCTTCTTATGCCTTCGGGTTTCATCATAATTTTGTTATCTAAGTAATACAACTTGCCCACCATATGTTTGAACGAAGTGGTATTGGAGCATGGGTTTGAAAAATCATGGCAACTTCAAATAGTAATCTAGTTTCTCTTGTGCCCAAATTCAATGGTTATAAGTATAATTATTGGAGTTGCTCAAATTTTATCTAAAGTCTCAAGACTTATAGAACATTGTAGAAGATGCAATGGAATAACTAGAAAATAAAAATCAACTGTCAAAAGCACAAAGGAACACTTTGAAGAAAGAGAAACAAAAAGATAAGAAGACCCTCTTCCAAATTTATCAAGTCATTGAAATTCCAATTTGTGAAATGATAAATAAGGCAAAAAAAAAAGTTCCAAGAAAACTTGGAAAATACTTGAGACTACATATCTTGGTCAAGATCAAGTGAAAAATGTTCGTTTGCAAGCTTTAAGGGCAGAATTTGAAAAGTTGGAGATGAAAGACAATAAAAAAAATTCAGAATATTTTACAACAGTGAATTCTCTTATAAACTAGATGGCCTCTAACTAAGAAATCTCAGCATCTCAAAAGGTTATAATGAAAATTCTCCAAAGCTTCCCAAACAAATTCGATCATATCGTAGTTGAGATTGAAGAATCAAAGAATCTCACATCTTTGTCTATGGAAAGTCTACAAGGAAGCTTGGAGGCTCACGAATTTTGACTTAATCAGAGAAGTCATCAACTTACTTCTTCTAAAGAGCAAGCATTAAATTCCCAAGTTACAAATACGGAAGGAAGTACTTTCAGCTTTCCATATGAAAGAGATCGTAGGAAAGGAAGAGGAATAGGATAAAGGTATGACTCATGGACAAAGTGAGGATACTACAATGCCAAAGGAAGAAGATCAAAGTGGAAATTTTTTTGGATCTCAACATGAAAGACCTCGTGAATTCAATACACAGAGGGAGAAGAAGCAATGTTGAATGTTTACATTGACATAAACCTTGGCATAAAATTAGTGAATGTTGGATTAAAATCCAGAGCTAAGAAAAGGTAAAGAAATAAAATATGTGCATAAATAAAATTTTGAAAATTCACAAGAAACTTTATTAATTACTTTTGATGGAAATATTGATTATATCTGGTTTTTAGACAACAGTGCTAGAGGCATATGATTGGAAAAATAAATTTATTTTCAAATCCGGTTGAAGCTAACCATAGGTGACAATTGGTGATACTAAGTCTTACAAAATTCAAGGCATAGGAGAAATCTTCAAGACAAAGCACGTAAAAGTTGAGATGATGTTTGAAGTTTACTATATGCCTGGGTTGAAAAGCAATTTGCTCAATGTTGGACATCTAATGAAGAAAGGTTTTGAAATCCACTTTTATAATAAATTTTGCACCATGAAAAAAAATATTCAGTTGGTTGCTAAGATTGTCATGAGCTCAAGTAACATTTATCCTCTCAAACATAAAATTTCAATTGCCTCTTATTTTTTTACGTATGGTAAGGAAACTTTAAAGTTATGGCATGAAAGATTTAGTCACCTTAACTTTGGGAGTTTGAAGCTAATATCAGGAAAAAAAATAGTTGAAGGACTGCCCAAGATCCAGGTTCCAGGTGAACTTTATGAAGAATGCCCATTTGGAAAGCAACATAGAAACTCATTTCCATCAAAATCAAATTGAGAGTCACATTCTCCATTAGAACTTATTCATGCAAATTTATTTAGGCCTATACAAATGTCATCTCTTAGAGGTAATCATTATTTCTTCTTGTTTGTTGAAAATTACACCAAAAAATATGGATTTATTTCGTTGAAGAAAAATCTGAGACTCTTCAAGCTTTTAAGGATTTCAAATCCAAACTTAAGAACTTTTCTAAGTACAAAATCAAAAATCTAAGAAGTGATCGATGAGCAAAATATTTATCATGTTTGAAGATTTTTGCCATGATCATAATATTAGACATGATTTGACAGCTAGCTATTCTCTACAACAAAATGACATTGTCAAAAGGAAAAATCTAATTGTTATGGAAATGCCTAAATTCTTATTAAAGAAGAAAGATATACCTACAAAATTTTGGATAAAAATAGTTTCATATGTCATCTACTTAATCAACAAGTATCTTATAAAGAGTTCGAATAATTATACTCCGCACAAGGTTCGGTATGGAAGAAAACCATGTGTTTGTCACCTAAAAACATTTGGTTGCATTGTTTATTCATATATTCTTGATGCTTTAAGGAGCAAGCTCAATGATAAATCTAAAAAATATGTTTTTATTGGATATAGTGAAAGATCTAAGGCTTATAAGTTATACAATCCAAAGACAAAAAAGATTGCATGTAATTTCTCATATCTTCCAAGTTCACCAAGTTGGTAGATTCTTTAAACCCTAGAAGATGATGATGTTATAGAAGATGATATTGCTCAGCAAAATGAAGATATTGATCGAAATGAAAATTCACTTCAAAACTTATCATCTCTGCAAGGGAGGAAGACAAGAAGTCACAGGAATTTTATGAGATAACAAAAGAAATTATAGGACAAAGTCCAATATTTTTTACTTTCTTTGTAAGTAAAAACACAATTTACCTTTGAAAAAGGAGTAAAGGAAGAAAAATAAATCCATGCAATAGAGAAAAACAACACTTGGGAACTTACTAATTTTCCATCACATAAGAATTATATTGGTGTAAAATGGCTAATAGCTCCATCAATAAATACAAAGCAAGATTGGTGGAAAATGGGTACAAGCAAAAAGAAGGGAAAAATTAGATATTTGCTCTAGTCTCTAAACTTGATACAATTCATCTAATTATTTCTCTTATTGCCCAAAATGGTTTGAAGCTATTTCAAATGGATGTGAAGTCTACTTTTTTAAATGGTATTCTTCAGGAAAAAATTTATCTTAAATAACCTTATGGTTTTTGTTAGGAAGTGTAAAGAAAATAAAAATGTTATATGGATTGAAGCAATCATCTCATGTATATTATGGAAGAATTAATGATTATTTTGAGAAATATGATTTTAAAAGGTGTTCATATGAGCACACCTTATATATAAAATCAAGCATCAATAGATGTATTATCATTATTATCTTTTATGTTGATGATCTTGTCTTTACTAAAAATAATTTGGAGATGCTGAAGGAGTTTAAACTCTCCACTATGAAATAATTTGATGTGAATGACTTGAATGAGTTACATAATTTTCTAGGAATAGAAGTTCATCGATGGAAAGTTAAAACCTTTATTTCCCAAGAAAGTTATGCTAATGAAATTCTTAAAAGATTCAAATGGAGCTCGTCAATCTTGACTTACTTAGTGCATTATAGGGTTGAAGTTAAGCAAGGAAAAAAAAAGATGATCAATCCAACTATGTTTCATAACTTAGTTGAAGCCTTAAAGTATTTAACAACAATCAAGCCTGATATTATGTTTGTTGTAAATCATATTAGTATATTCATGGAGAAACCATATTCAAATCATTGTGAGGAAACTAAGATAATTCTGAAATATGTAAAAGGAATAATCGAATATGGCAATTTTACTAGGCAAATGTTCTAGTCAAACTGGTTGGATACACTGATAGTAATTTAAGAAGAAGTATCGATGATTTTCAAAGCACTTCAGGGTATGTTTTCAATCTTGGAAGTCAGACAGTCTCCTGGATTTCAAAGCAGCAACAAGTTATGGTACTCTCTACCACTGAAGCTGAGTATATTGTTGTTTTTTCAGCTGCATGCCAAATCATTTGGTTTAAATGGATTTTAGGAAGTAACATATTCAAGCAAGAAAATTCAATGACACTCTATTGTGATATTGTGACAATAGTTCAACTATATTTGTTTCAAAGGATTCGGTGTTGCATGGAAGAATAAGGGCACATATTCGAATTCAGTTCATTTTTTATGAGAGCTTGTAAATGATTGAGAAATCAAATTTAAATATTGTAGCAGTGATGATCAACTTGCCAATATGTTCTTTAAAGTTGTAGGAGGATATGTTTTCAAAAAGAATACTGATTCTTTGGGAATCAAAAGAAAATTGGAAAATTAAATCAAATTTGAAGGAGTAACTAATACATGTGCACTAATTATTGAAAGAGTCATAAATATACTTTGCTCTGTTAAATCTTGAGGGATATTTCCGTCATTTTGATGATAACAAATATAATAGCAATATTGTATTTAACATACTTGTTTTTCTAAGTCTATTATACAAGACATGGATTAAAATAGCAAGAATGGAGATTGGAAGAATAATCCTTGAAAGACAAAATTCAAGAAGTAGCATGTTCACTATCGTGACTCTATGTGTCACGCCCGTGAAGGAGCTAACCGTTACAAAAACCAACATTTGAAGTTCACGGCCATGAAGGAAGAACAAACCGTGAAGTGGGCATTTCAGTCACCCCCGTGAATGTTCATGCATTTTCATCCAGAGAGTTTCACGACCAAAGTCACCACTTGGATCACGGCTGGGAAGCTGGTCACGCCCGTGAATGAGTATGTCACGACGGTGACTCAATGTGTCAAGACATTCCAGAGAGCTTCACGACCAAGGTCACCACTTCAGTCACGGCTTGGAAGAAAGGTCACCCCCGTGACAAACATAGTCACGCCCGTGAACAATGAAAGAGAAAAATGTCAAGCGCTATTATTTGGTTGGTACAATGGCTAGTTTCGTATTTAATGTACCCCAACGGCTATATTCAGCCATGGGAGTATAAATAGAAATCATTTATGCATTCAGAACAAGAGAATGAAGAGAATAACAATAGAATAGCATATATTTCGAATTTAATTCTTATTACAAGCTATTTGTACATTCATACTTTGAGAACAAAATCTATTCTCTGTAAAAATCTTTTTGCTCTTCATTTATTAAGCAATTAAGATTTGTAAGTGGTTATCTCTGTAATCTTTACTCAAGAGAGCTTTGGGTATTTCTAGGTTAAGAGTAGAACACTTGTAAGGGTTAGTTGTGTGAGCCTCAAAACACATATCAAAAGGTTATTGTGTGAGCCTGTAAAAACACAAAGTGAATGTTGTTTGTGTGAGCCTATAAAAACATAAAGTGAAGGTTGTTTGTGTGAGCCTGTAAAACACAAGGAATTGGTTATTGTGTGAGCCATTAAAACACAAGGGATTTCTGGGTTAGGTGTGAGCCATTGTGAGAAACACCATAGTTGGGAGTGAGCTTGTAAAACTCCATTATAACACTTAGTGTGTTAGTGAAACTCCCAATTGCGATTGGGGAGAGGAGTAGGGTTTGTTAACACCCGAACTTTTATAAAATCCTTGTGTCAAATTCTCTCTATCCCTTCTAAAATTAATTTTTTATTTTCGCACTTTAAAGTTTAATTTTTAAATTCCAATTCAACCCCCCTTCTTGGCTTAATATCTGGGCAACAATTGGTATCAAAGCTTTGTCTAGCATCGAAGCCTAAAAAGCGCTAGTAAAGATTAAGATATGGCCAGTGAAGGATTCCAAAGTCTCAAACCTTACTTTGATGGAGCAAATTATGCCCATTGGAAGTTTTGGATGGAGACATACTTGGATAGTGAAGGAATTGAAGTCTGGGATAGTGTACGAAAAGAATGGACACCACCAACCAAAAGAGGAACTGATGGTGAAGAAGAAATCCTATCAAGAGATGATTGGACAGAGCCTCAAATAAGAGCAAATTTCAAAAACAAGAAGGCAATGACAATCCTATCAAGTTCATTATCTATTGAAGAATGTGGGAGAATACAACACTGTCCAACAGCATACAACATATGGAAGACATTGGAGAATTATCATGAAGGGACTAAGCAAGTCAAATCCAATAAGATTCAACTTCTAACCTCATAATATGAGCTCTTCAAGATGAAATCCAATGAGTCAATCACTGATATGACCAACCATCTTCTAGCCATTATAAATGGAATGAGGAAACTTGGGAAGCATCTGAGTTTGGAGGATGTAAACAACAAAATCCTAAGAAGTCTTCATCTTAAAGACTATGACTCAAAAGTTGCTGGCATAGAAGAAGCAAATGAAGATATGAGCATCATGAATACTGATGTGCTGATTGGCAAACTTCTCACACATGAGATGGAAGTAAAGAGATATAGAGAGCTTGAAGCGGAGCCAGATAAAAGAAAGCCCTTAGCACTCAAAGTCTCTACTTCAAAATATCAAGAAGATAGTGAAGATGATGAAAATGAGGACATTGTTATGCTTTCAAGGAGACTAAAAAGAATCATTGAGAAGAAAATGAGCAACTCCAGAAAATTCAGGCAAAGAAACCTTAAACAAACTGCTAACGACACACGTAGAAGTAAGGAAGAGGTAAAGTGCTATGAGTGTGGAAAAAAAGGACATATCAAACCAAAATGTCCAAGGCTCAAGAAGCACAAGAACAAATATCAAAGAGACAATAGGGAGAAAGGTCACAAAGCCACATGGGATGATGAAAGCTCTTCAAGTGAAAAAGATGATAATGAAAGTGAAGAGGTCAACCTATGCTTCATGGCTATTGAAGATCATGTCTCAAATAAGGTAAGATCAATACACTCATACTCCTTGAATAATGATGATAGTAGTGATAATGATGATGATAGTGATGATGATGATGAGCAAAGCCTAATAGAAGAATTAAATCTAGAATTAGAGAAATATAGAACTAAATTTAGCACCTATAGAAATAATATCTCTAATTGGACATCAACAAAATTGGACTCCTATGAGCACATCAACAAAATTGGACAAAGATGAAAAGGGTAAGAGCATTAATGAAAAGATTTATAGAGGTATGATCGGATCACTTTTATATCTTACTGCTTCTATACCCGATATTATGTATAGTGTTTGCTTGTGTGCATGATTTCAATCATGTCCTAAAGAATCTCATTTAAATACAGTAAAAAGAATTTTAAAATATCTACATGGATCTTTGCATCTAGGTTTGTGGTATCCTAGGAATTCATCTTTTTATATTATAGGATATTCAGATACAGACTATGTTGGTAGTCTTTTAGATAGGAAAAGTACTTCAGGTACTTGTCACTTCATTGGAGAATGTTTAGTTTCTTGGTTTAGCAAGAAACAAGTTTCAGTTGCTCTCTCAACTGCTGAAGCAGAATATGTAGCAGCTGGATATTGTTGTACACAAATTCTTTGGATGAAACAACAACTTAAGGACTATGGTCATGAGATGAACCATATACCTATCAAATATGACAACACAAGTGCTATAAATCTTTCAAAGAATCCTATACAACATTCAAGAAGTAAGCATATTGACATTAGACACCATTTTATTAGAGATCATGTTCAATATAAAGATGTTGCATTAGAATTTATAAGTACAGAAAATCAATTAGCAGATATTTTCACTAAGTCTCTAAATGAGGAAAGATTTAATTTCATTAGAAGAGAACTTGGTATGATTGATGGATTAACCTTGTGATTGCAAAATCATGAAATTTTTATTGATGATCCTAATTCATATCACAAGATATAAGATAGAAATTTTGATGAAAAATTTATGTTCTAAGAAATAGAATCTTTGTTGAAATGATTTAGTCTTGTTTTATGACTTAATTTTATTTGATGAAAATTTTAGTGGAGTCACGCCCGTGACACATGTTCACGTCCATGACTTAAAATGGCCCAGAAAGGTAGTATCGTTCACGACTTGGTTCACGACATCGTTCACGGCTTCAAGTGGTGAAGTTTATGTTCACGGCTTCTTTCACTCCCGTGAAAAGAGACTTTCACCCCCATGATGAATTTTCGCTCCCGTGAACCTTAACACCCCAAAACTCACAGAGGCTTTCATGCCTTGAGTCACGGCTTGCTTCACGGGCATAAGTGGTGAAATTCAACATTTCACGCCCGTGACCATTTATTCACACCGTGACGAATGATCATTCACGCCCGTGATATTCAAATATCATGCCCATGAACTTATTCACGCCTTCATTCATGGGTGGAACACTTCTTCAGCAAACCGTGAACACGACCATTCACTCTCGTGAATACCAACTTCACGCCTGTGAATGTATCGAATATATAAAAGAGCAGCTGGTTACATTTCTCATTTCAACTCTCCAACTCCCAAAACCGCTCTCATTTACACACATTCATTGAGACATTGAAGATTTCGGCCCCCAATACTCAAACTTTCCCTATAAATACCACCAAAAGTTCAAATTTTCATCAAAAGTCATACATTTCTAGGGTTTTCCATAAAATTTTTGTCAAAAATTTTCCAACTCCATCACCAACCGAATTCTTCAAAACAAATGGAGACTGCCTCATCTAAGGGAAAGAGAAAGAAGTCACATGCTCCTTGGAGGTATGCATATTACCTCATGAACCGCATTCCGGAGCAATGTCATCCTCGGTATGCAACTTTGAAGAAGAGACCTCTACTGTCATCAAGGTCCTTCGAATGGCAAACAGTCTGAAGTCTCAGGCTTGAGATGGTTATGACAGAGCAACTACAAGCCTGTCATCTGAAATATTTTGTGGAAATTCACCAGCTGACCTTGAGGGAGCCAACACTGGAATTCCTCAGCACCTTGCAAGTTTCACCTACTGGAGTGGTAAAATTCCAACTTTGCGACAAACCCAACACCCTCATTGCCATCGAATTTGGGGAATTGTTCAGCCTACCATCTGAAGGCATCCTGAATGATACTGAGGTAGAATTCTCTGCCCCTCGAGCCTGGACACACTTTGGTCATGATTGTAGCTGGGACGTTAAAAAGACAAAGAGTACTCATCTCGTGGCCCTAGTGCACAGGTATTTGCATAGGTTCCTAACCTATAGCATATTTGCTAGGGGAGAAAGCAACGGGACTATCAGGAAGTCAGAGCTCTTCCTCTTTGAGATGGCTTGCAGAGGACTCACAGTGGCACTTTCTAGATGGTTTGCAAACCATCTTCTCTCCATTGCCACCAAGCCTACTGGAGATATTTTGATTGGGGCATATGTCACCCACATAGCAGTGAAGCTTGAGTATCTGAAGCTGGATGAGCATCACTTCAACCTTATCCCTGGACATCCTCGAGATCGCTTGGATGTCGAGTCTTTCATCAAGATGGGAGCGGCTATCAGAATCGTTTTCCAGAACGATATCTTCTACCGCTTCACTGACACTGCTGGGGAGATCATCTAGGAAGATAATGACATAGAGGATTTCAAAACAGGCCTCCAGGGAGTACAGCAGAAGAAGAGGGCTCAAGTTGAGAAAGCACCTCTAGCAGCTGAGCAAGACATCGGACAGTCCTCGGCTTCCACACCGACCTTAGCGCAGCAGGTGGTTGACCTCTTGGCACCACATTTTGAGCAGCTGCAGACTTTGATGGATGAGAGGTTGGTGAACCTCAAAGACTTCATGGAGTCTCGGATGGACAGCCTTGAGGCTGAAGTGGCTAGGCTTCGTGATAGGATGTCTGGCTAGGAGTTAGGCTAGAGTGTAGACTAAATTTGCTTGTCTTTTGCTTGTTTATTATGTTTATGTTTGTTGGTGTGTAGGAAATTTTCAATTTCCTTTTTGAACTTTTAACTTTGTTTGTATTTTTTTCTCCTTTAATTAATGTATTTACTTTTGCTTAACTCATTGATATCTTTTTATCCTTTTTGATTGATGACAAAAGAGGGAGAAAACTAGCAATGTATTATAAGGAAAATGGTATCAACATATTATCAAACTAGCAACATAAGAAGAAACTAGCAATATATATTAAGGTAAATGAATTTTGAATCAAAAATTAAAATTGAATTGACTTTGAAATAAATTAAAAGGGATTAGAAACCTTGATTCAAAAATTCATATGCAAAGTATAAAATTGAAAAATTGAGCTTTATATACATAAGATATACCTTAAGTATACTTTGCATATACCTTCATGCAAGTTGCAAAATTAAATATGTCATGATATACCTTAAGTATACCTTACATATACTTCATGCCTTAAAAAGGAATTATGGTATATATTGGATATACTTCTCATATAACTTGCATATACTTAAAAACTAGTTACGTTTATTTCAATGCTACATCATTATTTACTATTCTTGCACATTATAAATTTTTTATCCTAAGTATATTTTGAGGGGGAGACTTCTCAAAATCACATATTGCTAGATTATTTGTCACCATAAAAAATGGGGAGATTGTTAAACCTTGAGGGATATTTCCGTCATTTTGATGATAACAAATATAATAGCAATATTGTATTTAACATACTTGTTTTTCTAAGTCTATTATACAGGACATGGATTAAAATAGCAAGAATGGAGATTGGAAGAATAATCCTTGAAAGACAAAATTCAAGAAGTAGCATGTTCACTGTCGTGACTCTATGTGTCACGCCCATGAAGGAGCTAACCGTTACAAAAACCAACATTTGAAGTTCACGGCCATGAAGGAAGAACAAACCGTGAAGTGGGCATTTCAGTCACCCCCGTGAATGTTCATGCATTTTCATCCAGAAAGCTTCACGACCAAAGTCACCACTTGGATCAAGGCTGGGAAGCTGGTCACGCCCGTGAATGAGTATGTCACGACCATGACTCAATGTGTCAAGACATTCCAGAGAGCTTCACGACCAAGGTCACCACTTCAGTCACGGCTTGGGAAGAAAGGTCACCCCCGTGACAAACATAGTCACGCCCGTGAACAATTAAAGAGAAAAATGTCAGGCGCCATTATTTGGTTGGTACAACGGCTAGTTTCATATTTAATGCACCTCAACGGCTATATTCAGCCATGGGAGTATAAATGGAAGTCATTTATGCATTCAGAACAAGAGAACGAAGAGAATAACAATAGAATAGCATTTATTTCGAATTTAATTCTTATTACAAGCTATTTGTACATTCATACTTTGAGAACAAAATCTATTCTCTGTAAAAATCTTTTTGCTCTTCATTTATTGAGCAATTAAGATTTGTAAGTGGTTCTCTCTGTAATCTTTACTCAAGAGAGCTTTGGGTATTTCTAGATTAAGAGTAGAACACTTGTAAGGGTTAGTTGTGTGAGCCTCAAAACACATATCAAAAGGTTATTGTGTGAGCCTGTAAAAACACAAAGTGAAGGTTGTTTGTGTGAGCCTGTAAAACACAAAGAATTGGTTATTGTGTGAATCATTAAAACACATGGGATTTCTGGATTAGGTGTGAGTCATTGTGAGAAACACCATAGTTGGGAGTGAGTTTGTAAAACTCCATTGTAACACTTAGTGTGTTAGTGAAACTCCCAATTGTGATTGGAGAGAGGAGCATGGTTTGTTAACACCCGAACCTCTATAAAATCCTTGTGTCAAATTCTCTCTATCCCTTCTAAAATTAATCTTTTATTTTCGCACTTTAAAGTTTAATTTTTAAACTCCAATTCAACCCCCTTCTTGGCTTAATATCTAGGCAACATGCTCTTTGGTATTTTAAGAGTCGTTTATAAATCCTAAATGTCTAAATTTGTGTGTTAAGTTTTAAGTTTGTGTGATAATAAATATAAGTGATAAGTGTACTTAGGTTTACATGTAGATATTTAATATATAATATGAAGAGTTATTTGGCATTTGAAAAGTATTTAGATGTTATATATATAACTTGTGAATATGCTTATAAGAATGAAGTTACTTTGTGAATAAATGATGATGAAGCATAAATTGAATGTTACCGAAAGCCACATCTTGCCCCAAGATGGAATGTAAGTGACCCCGCCGTGATCAAGAATCCATTTTCTAGCTTTTTCGAGAGCACAATCCTGGCTGTCAATTTCTTGACCTAGCAATCTCAAAGTGACATATGATAGAGCAGTAGAGAACATTGTGCTACGCCCCTCTATATGTAATCCCCATCCTCCATCTTCATTCTGTGCTTATTTCACAATAATTCAATAAACTTTCCTATGAATTTTTATTTTTGTTATATATATAATTTTTTTTATGGGGATCGATTAAAGAAAAACATTGACATAGGTGATCTAGAAAAAAATGTTGTTAAAATGTGATAAATAATATACTAAAACGCTATAAATACCTGATGATTATAAATGTAACGACAAATTTCATGTTGATGATGTTGTGGGAAAATTGTATTAAGCACATCTGTTACGTATAAGCTAATCACCTGCATCACACGGAATTCACTTACAATTAGGTATTGATGAATTAGGCTAATGATGAAGTTTACTACAAATAAGTAAGCTTGTCTTTGAATTAAAAAAAAGTAAAAGATATTGGAAACGACTTGAAATTGTACAAAGGAGACTGACTGATGAGGTGGGAGTGTTTGTAGTTCAAGCAATTCACATCTAAATCATATGCCATCTCCCACAACTTCATACACATTTGTATGCTCATTTTATATCTTTTACATACTTATTTAAATATATTTTTAGTATAATTCAATAGAAGTCACATTTGTTTAGTTTTATTTCTTAGTTTTTATATTTTCCCTGGAATAAAATTTAATTTGACTTAATATAAGTTTTTTTTTTAAAAAGTAAACAGAAATATGTTTTTGCTTCAGTATTTATTTTTGAGTCCTAAAGAATTTTTCTTCGCAAATTCTTCTTTTCCCAGAAAATTTATAATAATAAGAAACTACTTGAATAATATACATGTTTACTTCAAATTAAAAAAAAAAAAAAAGACAAAAGACAAATATAATTAGAAAATAACCTAAATTTCAATTTTTTTATTTATTATTTTTATTTGAAATGGTATAGAGGGAAAAAAAAAAAAGAACATGTTAAAGCAAACAACAACAAAGAAGGGATAATTGAAAAAAAAAAGTTACCAAACCAGGAAGAAGAAACAAAGGGCCACCATAATCACAAGGCCAAAACCCATCCTCAGCTTGTAGAGTTGAATAGAAACTGAGTGCCCTTCTCAATGTGGAAATCACTACTTCCTCTGTTATTTCTTCTTCTCTTTTTACTTTCTCCATACTTCTTTCCTTCATCTCATCCCATGAATTTTTTTCCTTTGCAAACTGTTTTTATTTTCCTTTTATTTTTTAGTGTATGTTCAACATATAATTAATCCAAAGGAAGATAACATTTTTAATTGTCAACAACAATAACAACCAACCAAATTTCTTTTCATATATAAACTTTTGGGTATTAAAAAATGATATCATTTTTTAAAAAATATTAAAATCTAAACTTTGATTGGACTCTCCATTTTGTATATTTTTAAGATAATTTCAGGAATCTAAAATTTTTTTTTAATAAAGTCTCTTTAATTTTTATCCTAAAATTAGTACATTAAAGAGCCTTTAGCTATTTAATATAAGCAAATTAAATTTCTCTAATAAATTTGTGGAATAAATTAAAGTGTAGTCATATGTATTATCGGTAAAGCTAGTGACAATCACTTTTCTAAATGACTATTATTACTCATCAAGGAAAGAAAAAAATTAAAAAATTAATTACTATTTACTTCTTTTTTTTAAAAATTACAAAAATACTTAACATATTGCGTATTCATCGATTGTCCAATTGAAGGATAAAATGTTTAGTTAGTTTGTTGACTAGAATTAAAATGCATTGTTTGTTAGCCCATTAGCTACGCTCATATTGAAATCAATTTGAGTCCTAACATTTTATTTTACTTTTAATTTGCACTTTCTTCATCGGTCGAGCATCCAATTCAATGACGAAATGCTTAATTGGCTAGTTGACTAGGATTAAAAAGCTATGTTAGGCCACTAACTACACTCACTTTGGCTCCATCTTCATTAAAACCCACAAAATAATAAGTTTTTCTAATCCTATGTGACAAAAACTCTGGTTATTTTACAGTATGTCAACTTAATTTTTTGAAAGAAAAAGCTAGCATATCAAATAGTTAGTGGGGCAATAAGATATTTTAATCATAATTAATGTGTCATCTCAAAATGTTGTCATTCAATTGGATAACAGATGGATGGAGATGGAGGAAATTAAAATTAAAATAAAATGTTAGAGTTTGAATTAATAGTAAAAAAGTAATTTATCATCAATTTGTTGGCTTTTGCAATTAAGTAAATATAGAATTTAATTGACTATTTTTCTATCCTACTCATCTTTATTATTGCTACCATCAAAAAGACAAATACCGCATCTTTGAAATATCAACTACCCACTTCATCTTAAAATGTTAGTTACTTTTGGAAAAAAAAAATTTCTCAAAATGATTCTCTTTTCAATATTTTTTTCTGCTTTATCCCTTATTTTAATAAATATTTCACTAATAATTGTACGTAAGAAGACAACATTGTGTGGAAAATAGTGGAGCAAAGGGTATTACAATCGATAACTACCTTCCTAAATTATAGTGCCACGCAAAAAATAGACTAACATGATGAGATAGAGAGAATAATCAAGTAAGTGTTTGATTAAGAGGCTTGGAATAATTTATTTGGTAAAATTTAACAATTAACAATTAATAGTTTATTTTAGTCTTAATTAGCTATTAAGTTTATTGAATTCATTTTGATGTTTTTCTCATTCATGGATAGTTGATTTTATTTTATTTTTTTATTTATATGATCTTACTTTTCAAATCTATTCATTATAAAGACTTGTTTTTTTAAAAATTAATGTTTTAGTCAATAAATTCTTTATAACTATAAAAAAGTAGATGAATCAAAATATGATAAATAATTGCTAAATTAACTATAATGTTCATATATATATATATATATATATATATATATATATATATATATATATATATATATATATATATATATATACATATGGGTTTTTCAGCTAGTAAATTTTTATCAAATATTTAGAACTTTTCCACTATTATTTTTAGTCGTTAATCAATAGTGTTAGTTATTAACCACAAGCAGGCCATGTGCATTAATACACACACACACACACACACACACACACACACATATATATATATATATATATATATATATATATATATATATATATATATATATCACCAGCCCAAACTAAGATAAATCTTTAAATAACATTAAGGGTCAACCAGTAATATAAGGACTAGACACATGTGTATGCCCAAACAACTAGGCCCATACGGAGGAAAGCTGGAAGAGAGGTTTTAGTCAAAAGTGGTGTCATGAATACAATCAATAAGCATGAGACACATTGCAAAACTTTCTCTATAAAAATCATATCATAAATGAAAAAATGACTATTTCTAAGAATTTCAGCTTAAGGACTCTTCTTGGGAATTTCAACTCTTGTTATTACAATAGTTATTTTACTACATTCTTTATCAAATTTAGTGTAGTGTTTAATTCTAATTTTTAAGGCATTAATAGTCATTCCAATAATTGTAAGTGTCATTTATTTATTAGTTTGAAATCATTTAGTTGTAATCAGCCTTTGGATTAACATCCTCACTCGCTAGCACTTTAGACGCAGCTCAAGGTGTCATTCAAAGGCTTTTACATATGCTACTTCAATACATTAAACCATCGCTAAATTTCTCACTCACCATAACATCCATTTTTGGCCTAGAAGTTTAGGTAGACCACATCATCCAACAATTCCTCTCTTCAATAAGGTTGAACTTGCTTATTTGACCTCGATTCCAATTTTGTGGTTTTGGAGTCATTTTGTATTGCCAGACCACAGGCCTAATTTTTCTGTACTGGGCTTCACCTTAAGCATGAACATTATTAAGTGACCACGGTGTATATGGAAATAACAAGACTCCAAGCGAGAATGACTAATACTAAGGATCAAGCTAGCGAAAAAAAAAAAAGGAGATTCTTCAGCCTTTAACCAACAACGTCTAGGTATGGCACAAAAGGGTCACATGGTTATCTAGAAATTTACAATAGTGATCCTCACCCTCCACTTCCACCACTGATAAGTGAGGCTGACCATTAGTCTATAGCTGATGACATCCAACTCATTAACAATGATACTCTGAGGCTTATGATGAACTAGTTGATGTCATACGGTCTTTGATCAAGGCTAACAAAATACACAGAGATCATATGCATGCCTCTATGGGCACATATATGGTGCAGTTCAAATACGAATTTGAAAAAATACAAAACAAACTCACCCATTCTATAGACTGAATGGCTATAGAAATGAAGCATCTAACTCTTACTATTCAACCTTCAGAAGTGTCATAAACACCACCACTAGCATATGTGAAGGTGCAGATGCTACGCAAGAATGATGTTGTTGTTCCTCATGCTCTATCAGCACCTCCACAAACTCATATGCATGCATTATTAGCAGCACCAAAAAAACCTCCACCATTCCCACTTGCACCATATGCTCAACCACTTATATAGCTACAAGTTATTCCTCCACAATCACAAATACTCCATTAGTCCCACTTCAACAACTAAGATATTCAATGTTTGGTTGGTTCCCTATGTGAATTCCACAAAATCCACCAGTTGTGAATCAGGCTCCACCTAAGCCGAATGAGCAATATCAGTTTTGAGTTCCTAATGGGGAAAGAAATTATCTAATAGATGATTTGGAATGAATGGAAGATAAAGTCAAGCCAAATCATTTGACATATTCTAAGCCTTATCCTTATTGGATTGACCTCTATTATCATTTTTCTAGTAAAATGCCAAAATCTACTCTCTTTTCAAAGGAAGAGAACATATTTGTAATTAAACATGTTACATGGTTTATTGAGCAATGTGGGGAAGCTACAAAAAATGAATTTTGGCAGTTGAGCTTATTTCACAATTCCTTAAACACGATTGCATTCACCTGAAATACTAGTTTGACTCCTAATTCAATCAATACTTGGAGAGATCTTCAAGAAAAATTTCATTCTAAATTTTATAGAGCAACTCCAGCAATTGCAGTGGTGGACCTTGGCAGGCTCGTACAATTACCAAAAGAAACTTTTGAAAAGTTCATTCTCAAATTTTACAAGTTGCAGACTAATTGTAAGGCTCCATTGACCGAGGCCAATTGCATTACCCTGACTGTCTAATGGATGAATTTTGCTCTTAGAGAACGATTCAAAGGATAAAAATTTCATGATATGTTTGACTTACTTTCTCAAGCTACTAGTTATGATTTACTATTGAAAGAGCAAGACTAGAAGAAAGCCTCGTCTAAAAAAACTTTCTACAAATACCATATCATTGCAGTTTTAAAAGCCAATTGATTTTGCTAGCAAAAATAATGAAGAAGATGATATATATTTAGCAACCCTCAAAGAAGAGAAAGGACCATATGAATGTTTGGCATTGTCTAAACCTCAATCCAGTGAAAATCAGCTAAATTCTGTAACACCCATCAATTTAGGCATGAATAATTAGTGTGCTAAATAGTTGCGATTAAAATTATTGAAGTCTAAATTCGGGAATAAAATATAATAAAAAGATTTATAAGTGAATTGTTTAATAAAAGAGATAAAAGGTTGGGTAAGTTAATAAAAAAATAGGTAAAAACTAACCATTTAAATGAATATTTAGCAAAAACAATGAGGGACCTAAAACGATATTTGTCATGGATATAAAAAATTTATTTTTCATTCTTCTTTTTCCATTTTTTTCAGAACTCTAGCATCCCTCCCACTCTTTTATACACAAATTCTCTTTTCTTCCACCATTTTTCTACTTCTTCTTCTTCTACTCCCCAAAACCTTAAAATAACAATAAAAGCTTAAAGTTTGAAGAGATTAAGACTCTATTGTGTCAAGATTTGTATATATGAGTATATTTATTTAATTATATATTTTATTTGTATTTTAATGATGCTTAATGTTGAATGATAATTGAATAAATAACTTAGATGTGTTTGATGATTTTGCTAAAATTCATCTAAAATACTCTTAACGTATTTAGTCATATCTTTTGCTCTGAAATTTGGATCGGAATGAAACTAGTTAGAAATGAAAGTAGACACATAAATCTAAAACTCTTATGAAAAGTTTAAGTGTTAAATCTAATTGTAAATTTGGTTAAAATTTACTACAAAATCTCGGACTTAGAAATATTCAGAAAATACTAGGCGAATTTTCATTGAACACCACATGATAATTTGGTCATATCTTCTATTCTGGAACTTAGATTGAAATGAAACTAATTGAAAATAAAAATAAACACATAAATCTAAAATTATTATAGAGTATAAATACTATTTATGATTTCAATTGGACCTAAAATTGGCTACAAAATCTCAGACTTTGAAGTACCTAGAAAATATTGGGCATAAATTTTTATTGAACACTATATGGTTGTTTGGCCATAACTTTATCTATAAAATTCATATTTATGTAATTCTTTTTTGTATATGAAATATAAAACATTAAACTAAAAATTTTATAGAAAACCATGAGTTCAAATTCGAAATAGAAGAAGGAGAAAAATGTGATCTAAAATTAGGATAGAAATCTATCTTGAAATAAAAATTTAGTAATTTAATCTTCCAAATATTTTGTTATATATATATATATATATATGTATGTATTTTAATTGGAATAATGTGATATTAATTATTTTTAAAATTTTTATGGTATATTGGCTAAGTTAATTTGATTTATATATGAGTTAATAAATATTTAAGATTTGTAACTTCCGAAAAGTAAGACTTTGTATGATACTTTGAAATATATATATATATATATATATGGGACATGTATAAAATGACATTATGATTATAACTATATATTTAATGAGATACTATGTTATTGATTCAAATAACATGACATGACATGTATATAGGAACATGCAATATATATGTAAGACATTATGTCATAAAAATATATGGTTGAAGAAATATTATAATTTTGATCATATAGATATGTACATGAAAAATTATATGGATGAAAAAAAATAAAGGATAAAAGCTCATTTCTCTAATCTAGGACTTGATATAGGATAGATGACATGTCATTGAGGGGCGTATGGTACTGTATGATTTTATGACGATATGAAATATGTTATTATAAGGACAATGTGGCTTAACCTCGGTGAGAGTGTCATTGATCCTAATTTTATGCAATTATTTATTTTACTTAGTCAATGTGGCTTAAATTTGGGTGAGAGTGTTACTGACTTGAGAAACTCGGTTAAGCACTTAAATATATAAATATAGATAGTAAGTAAGATGGTTTAAACTCGAGTGAGAGTACTTTTGTTTCTCAACCTGCATCTACATAGTTTAGGATTAAAGTTTTGGACTATAAAATATAAAAAGAAATATGAAAAACCAGTTACCAAGTAAATGGAAAAAAAAATTTGGTATTATATGTCATGGTTGTTGTATAGTTATGGATATATGAATTTACCTTGCAAATTATAACATGTATATATATTAAATCAATAAACCAAACATACAATATCACCCTATTGATATATAATGAATTGATTTTTAATATTGCTATGAAAATTATTGTAATATATAGAAATATTGAAAAATGAATATGATTTGGCATATGTAGATACATATATATTTATATTATTTTGTGATTTAACATGCAAGTGTACATGTTAACATAATAGCAAAGTATGAATTACATAAATGTATACGTATATTAAAGCATGGGCACGAATTAGATAATGATGAACATGAATTTGCTATAAAATATCATATATACCACTAAGTATTTGATTGCTTAGCATGTAGGTATTTTTCCATACGCAGGTTCAGAACCTATAAAGAGAAGTTGATAGGAGGAGAAGCAAGTTCATACATAGTAAAATAAAGTAAATCAACATCAAAGGGTTGATGTTTTACATTATATATATTTTGTTCTTGTTTACATATCATGGATTATGAGTATAATTATAGTTTTCAAATTTTAAACATGTGTTTTTATAATGAAAACATGTATATGTATTTTATAAATATCGGGCTAATGAATATCCAAATATATATTTTGTATTATGGACATGGTTTGTCGATTTCACATATAGAATAAATTAAATAATTGGATGGTGTATTACTATCAAGTGAAAATAAAAAAAATTAAAAATTAAAATATGATAAGGTAATAACTAAGATGGAAAGAAATTTAAATTGAACCGGATTTTAAGTTAATGGGCATGTAACATTTTTATATATAGTTGGGATTATTCCTGACAATATAAGAGGGTGTTACAAATTCGAATCACCAGAAACAAACAATACAAATATCTCAGGTATAATCCTTTAATATCACTAAATCCCTTGAAATCTTTGATTTACTTTAAGGATTATCAAATATCACTCTTTATTGACCATGTAATCTCTCTAGTGGAAGAAGAGTATGGTAAGGATTATTGTAAATAACATAATACTTGGCGCCACAGTACTGAGAATTGTATCACCTTCATGATTAAAATCCAAAAGACAATTAATGAAGGCAATTTGATTGTGCCAGCAAAAGGGTAAAATAGTAGCATGAGAAAAGAATGGTACTAAGGTTGTTATTGTAATGGTGGGACAACCCTTGTGAATAGTTTGGGTAAGGGAAAATAACTCGAGGCTTGAGATTCATGACGCCCTAAGTTGAGGATTGAATAGCAAAACATTAAAGGGAAAGCAAAGTCGAGTCGAGCATACCAAAAAGTCACTATCACCACAGACTTATCAAAATCCCCAACTAGAGAATCGTGAGTGTCTCCAAACATGCTGACTCTCAATATTCCATTATATGTTTGTCTTGCCAGACATGTTTTGAAGCTTAGAAAGCTGATGTATAGAGCATATTGTCATTTCTAGTTGAAAGGCAGGGAGATGGGCATAAGAGGTGAGCAAAAAAGTCTCAAATTTATAAGATCTAATACGAGAATAAAAACAAGCAAAAGCAGGGCACCGATCAGTGCTAGGAAGGATTTAAGGTCAAGAATCCAAGAGACAAGCACTAGAAGACTGCAAAGTTCACTTTCTAAACCACATCAAGTCAATCGATGAGAGGAACATAGACCTCCATCATTTTGTATTGGGCTTCATCTTAGGTCTGAACAGTAAGATTAATAGACATTTAGTTTAACTAAGGCAACTTATAGTTATTTTATAGACAATAATTAAATTTAAGGGGTTTGATAAAGTTTAAAGATCACTTACTTAAGGCTTATTTAATTTTAATCAGGTGCTTTTTTGTGAGCTCCATTTTGTAATTTTTTTATCAATTGGTATCCATTTTGTAATTTTTTTATTAGTTGGTATCTTATTTGATTTTATTTTTTAGATTGTATTATCATTTTAAAATTTATTAATTACAGAATATTTATATATGTAAATCAATTCAATCTTTTAAATATCAACAAATTATTATAATTACAAAAAATAATAAATAAATATAAAAATATTTTAGATAATAATAATAAAACTAATTATAGTGCTATTTTTTTATATAATAAAAAAATGTATACATATAAAAATTTGCTTTGTTAACTCCTCTAATCTTCTAAAACTAAGTATTTTGTGAATATTAACTTAAATTAATTTAAAATTAATAATTAATCGAATCAATTCATTAAATTTATTTCATTAATAATTAAACTTGATTTATATATATATATATATATTGAAATTTAAATGTACTGGTTGTTTTATAGTTACAATTATTAATAACGACCAAAACGCCTAAAATTTTATAAAAAACTATTACACTATACATAAAACTGTAAAAAAATTCATATAAAAATATTTCAAATATAAAAAGATCATGTAGTATATTACATTATAATATTTGAAATTTATATAATATCAAATGAATTTATATTTTATCAATTGATATAAAAAAAACTGTTAATTTTTTTAAAAAATTATTTCTAATTGTAATTTGTTAAAATTTAAGGGATAAACTGAAATTTATAAAAAAAAAATACATTTTCAGGATTGTATCTTTCGTACTTAATAAAACAATACATTTGTACATTTGTTTTATGAAGAAAATATATTTTTATCCCACAAAAAAAAATGACTAAAATTCTCTCTGTCTGTGGTTTGTTTTCAAGTGCCAAACAATAAGAGAGAGGGAGAGAGAATTTTCATGTGATGGGACAGAATGAAAACTGGAGGCCTCAGGGAGAAAACGTGAAGTTGTGAAGAAAAAATAAAGCCTTTTTTTTTTTAATGCGAAACCTAATAAAAGCCTTTTTTTTAGGGAAAAAAAAAAGAAAAAAAAGTTTTCTTTTTTAAATGGATGATTGGAATTGATTTGTTTTCTATTACCAAATAACAAACTTCACTATCAGACTGCTTTTTGAACATATTGGTTAATCTAATTGTTTCTTAATTTTTCAGTTCAAAAAAAAAATAATTCCTTAATTATTGGTATCAACCTACAATTATATATACCCAACAACCAAAATAAAATAAAATAAATTGGTATATATTGAAGGGTAATAAATAATTTTCATTTTCAAAAAAAAGTACAACACAATTAATTATCCAACCAATAAAGACTGAACCAATGATTTTTAATAACTGCTTTATGATCATATCTTTATTATCTAATACATAATTGAATTCAGGACTTAGACCAGAAAATCAGAAATACTAAACCTCAGTGTATCTAACAATTAATTTTTTATGTGAAGATTTATCAAATTTATAATTTCATGCAATTTAGTTATCACTTAATTGAGTGTGAGAGAGTTATGAAAGTATAGCATAGCTTATCAACATATTGAGATATTAATTATCAAGGCAAATAATTAATGACGAAAATTAATAAATAAATTAAGTCACCTGAAATCTCATAAGCAGATCCGAACTTTGTTTAATCTGAAATCTGTTGCTTGTGAACTCATTTCGAAAATGATCAATTTGAGCTCTCTCTTCACCACTTCCACCATTTGGATCAAACTCCCAGTATTGTCTTCCAATATTATTATTGACACTTCTTACCCATTCCTCATTCCCTTCTGATACCTTCAGCTTCCACATTATTTTTTTTTTAAAATAAAAATAAAATAAAATAAAATAATATACCAACCGAAAGAATATCAAAATGGGTTCACCTAATTAATGTTGCTTAGAAATGACAATGAAATTAATTTTTGTAGCAGGAAGCTTAAGCATGTTACATATAGATATGCTTCTTTCCTGTAACTGAAAGAAGAAAGTGGCAGAGGAGTGTGTAACTGCAATCCATTCCTCATGTATATTTATATATAGGAAAACAAGCATTACTGGCCCTTACAAAATTTTTTAATTTTAACTCCTACAATTTCTTATATTTTTTTTATTTATCAAACTATAGATGTTCTCAATCTGTCTACTAGAACCACATGGTGAAATTAATAATGCTCATGTCTGATAGAACCTCAAAAGTAACAAAATACTCTCTCATAAGTTTTAAGATAGCTGCAAATTTGAGACTTCTGATTAAACTGGAAAAAACTCATATCATATCATTCACACCATCATGGATCCTACAATTTCTTATATTAATGATTGAGATTTATAAATATTAATTATGGGTGAGTATTTGAGATTAATGATTGAGATTAATAAATATTAATTATGGGTGAGTATTTAATTATAGGTACTACACATATGTAAGCTACTTTGAATTGTTATGTTGTCTTCTGCAAATTAATTAATATTCTCTTTGAATTGCTGAAAATTTTGATTCATTTGTAGAGTAAATTAATGCTAATATATAAGTAGTAGAAGTATAGTTTTAATTACAGATTCCAATATCATTAATTATAATTAAGAAATGGATTTTTCTGTATAAGATGAATTTTGGGAGAGAATATTAGATGCAACTTCCTTTGAAGATGCTTATGAAATTAGTCCAACACAAAATTCCAAACTATCTAAAATTTATAGAAATTATGTCTGTCTC
Source organism: Triadica sebifera (assembly GCA_023653625.1). Lineage (NCBI taxonomy): Eukaryota > Viridiplantae > Streptophyta > Magnoliopsida > Malpighiales > Euphorbiaceae > Triadica > Triadica sebifera. The sequence continues at coordinate 24,194,444 of CM042901.1, forward strand.
ATATATTTTATAATGAATTTAAGCTATCTCTAAGTATTGATGGAAAATTACATTTTGTCTGTTTGGCAAAAATTATAATTCATTTTTTATTATTATATTTTAGTTGTCACAAATTATGGAACTTTCTGATGGACCACGCCATTATTTCTCATGTTAATCATTATTCCAATACTTCAATATCTGAAAATAACACTTCATTCCAAGTTATGTCTTGCTCTATCAGAATTACGCAATTGCCAACCAATCTTCAAAATTCAATAAAGAATCAAACATGACTAGCGAGAGATATAGCGTCCGATAATTTATGCACTGAGTTATGCATGTCCTGAATTTGGACAAAAAAGAAATGAAAATAATGAAAGAAAATTCAAATGCGGATAAAATTAAAATAAATTGAAAGTTGAGGGTGGAAAAATAAAATAAAGAAATTTAGTAAGATAATAAACCATTGTTTATTCTTAATTAACGCTAAAGAGGGAGATGGAGTATTCAGTACTGTCATGTTAATCATTATTCCAATAATTAATATATAATTAATGTCTTTCGTTTTTTTTTTTTATTTCATCAAAAAGCTCTGAACTCAACTTACTTTGATGTATTTGCGATCTTTTATTTGATGGAGCGTAGGATATCTGTTCCAATTTTCTCAAACTTAGCTATCAAAATTGGTTAGTTATTAATGATTTTCATTTAATTTTTTTTAAATTCTATTCCATTTAAATTTATTTAGCAATTATTGATTTTCATTCGCGACAACTTTTCCTTAATGATAAGAAATTATAATAAAATGTTGAAAAAAGAAAAATGGTGTAAAAATAATAATTTTTTTTACAAAAAAAAAAAATTGAGTATTTTGCTGTTGATGTATGGACCTGATGTGAAATCAGTAGTAAGTAAAAACATGTAATATTCCGTATGTATTTATTAATTATTATTATACCCAAATAATATTTATTTCCTACTAGTCTTATAACCAAAAAAAAAAAAACATAAAACTCTGCTGTTTATAAAATTAAACTCTACTATTTAAGCAACTCTATCAATAATTTATACTCTCTCTTTCTATGTTTTTCTCTATTACTGCCGTTCTCAAAAAGTTTCTATCTAATTGTCTTTTTTTCTTCAAATTGCTTTTAAATTTCATGTGAATAATATTTATATATTTTATTAAATTTATTTATGTGATTTTAATCTATAAAAATAACAAATGCACTGTAGATTCTTTTCATTCTCCTGTTTTTTAGTATGTGCTTTAAAAAAAATTGAGTTTTAATTTATTTATTTTTTTCCTATAGTGAACCTTTATTTTTTTGTCCTTTCTCCTCCCGTCCGTGACGACTAATGGCACCAATATCCTTTATTTTTTTGTCCTTTCTCCTCCCGTCCGTGACGACTAATGGCACCAATAACCTTTATTTTTTTGTCCTTTTATTTTTTTTTTTTTGTATTATGTTATTTCTATTAAATTATATAATTTTTTTAATAAATTTTAAAATATTTACTGTTAATAAAAAAATATTATTTTTTGTTCAGAAATATTAATAAAATATGTCAAATCTTAGAAGGTAAATAATAATTGTTTATTTATCATTTTACCACAATCTAATATTTTTCTAGTAAAAAATATAGCGTTCTCTTACTTTACTAGTCGTTAATAGTATATGTAAGTGCTACTAAACTTATTTTTGTAAAAATCAATGCTCAAATTATTGTAATTTTTTTTCTTTTTAGTTTTTGAGTTTATTATTAGCAAAATATTTATTACTATATTTTTTTATATCATTTAAATATGTAACTAAAGATGTAAATATTTTGATTTAAAAGAATTCATTCATTAAATCATAATATTTAGAAATACATTTACAAATAATACCAAATAAACAGCTGCAATTTAATCTTGGTGTTCCCTTTTTTTCGGTCGCACTAACGCAACAACTGCGTCTATTTATTCACTTAGCTTAATGGTACATTTGACAACTATCCAATAATTATATGAATATTTCTAAAATAAAATTTTAGAAACTATAATTAATTTACTAAGCATGCCAAAATATTCAAATAATATCAATACCATTTACGTCAAACAAAAATAAACAATTCATCAATTATAATATTTCATTCATTTATCATACTTCAAATTTTTTAATAATACACGACATACTATTTAAAATATCAATTTAATAATTTATAATTTATTTTCTATTTATTTAATAGTCAACCATATCTTAGACCAGAATTAAACACTGGATACAAAGTTTCTGCTCTCCAGCAATATACTCAACGCCTACTTAATAATTTTATAACTCGACATTTAACGCCTACATTTTCAATAACTCAACATCTTTTTGGTGCCTACGTAATTATAAACTCATCACTATTTTTTAGTACCTACATAAATTAAATCTCAGTGTTATTTTCTAGTGCCTACATTTCTATCTTTTTTATTAAAAAGAACTTTTAGGGTTAGTCATACATTGATCTTTTTTTGAAAGTTCTCATCCATTTCCTGTATTGGTATCAGTATCAGAGCCTTGATATTGTTTGTTCTTGGTTTAATCTATGGTGAAGAAGAGTCTTTAGGGTTAGTCATACCTTGATCTTTGTTTGAAAGTTATCATCCATTTCCTGTATGTTGAACTTACTGGCTGGTTCCTTTGGTGAAAAAGTTTATAATTTGTTAACCAAGACTGAGGAAAGATCTGAAAAAAATCTTCCTTGTTCTCGACTAGATGTTATAGGGCTTAATTATATTTATTGTTTTTATTATTATTTGCATAAATTATGTATGTAATACTAATATAATTTCACATAAATGCATTAATCTCCATTAAATATTTTATAACAACATACTTGTTCATTTAATCATAATAACTATAAAAAAGTCAAATAATATATTGTTCTATCACAAAATTCCACAATCAACATATATATATAAGCTGTTTTATTCTAGATAGTATTTATGTCTTATATTGTCTTGCATTTTTTGTCCATATTTAGATAGAATTTGAATAAGTAATCAACTAACAAAATGTAGGCACATATTTTATTTTAATTTCCAACTGGAATCAAATTAAACTGAATTTTATAACAAAAGTTATGAATTTTTTCTAAACTATGTTCGTTCAAATCTGCCCAATATTTTACTAGATACATTTCTAGTTCGAATTTTGAGTTCGTTTCACACCTAATTGAAGGTATATTCAAGTCTAATGGTCTAAATGAAAGTTGAAGCCCTATGTTTTAAATTTTCCACATAATAAGAATCACTCAAAAATCATTTTCAGAACTCAAGTTATGACTATAACAGTATCTACTTTTCTTAAGACGAATTTTTCAGCACTTCAATTAATTTCTACAATTTTCATCTTCATGCATCAGCCTCATATTCAAATTTTTCATTGGTACTATAAATTTTACATGTATATCAAATTGGTACCAAATCTTCTTTTTTTTGTATCAAATTGGTATCAATTCTTTGAAATTAGATTTTAGATCATAACACCAAAAATATTTCCCATTGATTCATGCCGATGTGGATGGTAGTTTTATAGCTATCAATACACGTCACATGCTACATTAGGGAAAAATGCCATATTATGCCAGGTAATCAGTCTCATAACTAAAATACCCCTCATCGAAATCCTAAGTAAAAACAAAAACCCATATATTGGAGGTGAATTTTTGGGTGATAAAATCTCTAACCATGTTCACTTTCATTCTTACTTTGCTCTATGAAGATTATACATTCGCTAATGAGGTTTTGAATTGTGGGTGTGGTAAGCCAACTCATTTAATGATCTCTCAAACCTTTAGGAATCCTAGGCAAAAATTTTAGAGATGCTCATATCAAGGAAGTAGTGATATTATAGCATTTTAAGCTTTTATTTGCAAATCGTGAGCTAATGAGTTTTGATTTTGATTATGATGGTTATATTATATTTGAAGAGTTTGTAACAACTCATGTCCAACTATCTTGTAACAACCTACAAATTATCAAATCATGCAACCAAAAATGGTTAATTCATGTTATTACTTATAGTTAGTGTATAAACTTATAAATCTCTTTTACCTCTTGAAGTTTGACTATATTCGACCCCATAATCTCTCTCTTGTTTTGCTAATATGAAATTTACCTAGAGATGTTACAATTCATTCCCCCATAGGGATTCAGCGTCCTCATTGAGATTTCCCCCACAATTGCTTAAGGTTGTATGCGAAATGACTTTAATATCAAATTGTAAAGGTTCATGTCCAACTATCTTGTAACAATCTGCAAAATGGTCAAACCACATTGTCTAAAATAGTTAACCCAAGTTATCACTAGTAGTTATTGCATAGGTTTATAAATATTTCTTCATTTTTCATTTTTTCTGATGTGGTATCAAAAAGCTAGTACCTCTAACTAGCTCATCTCCAGGTTTTACTACATTTGGCCTCAAAACCTCTCTCGTATTTTACTGATGTGGGATTTACTTAGGGATGTTACAGAGTTGGATTTTGGATTGATGATACATGAACACATATTTTGATAATTTGCAAATTGTGAGGTGTTGAGTTTTGATTTTGTTTTTGATCATTTTGATAGTTGTGAGTTGAGTGTGAAATAATTGATGATGGGGACTTTGTACTTGTCACTGTCTCTAGCCTAAACTTTACATCTGAGCATGAACCCTTAAAAAATTAAAATATTTTTTAGCATAAATATTAGGTTGACTTAATGATTTAAGATTTAAAAAACCATTAACAAAGGCATACTATTTTTTAATAAAAACTTATTAGATCATAACAATGATATAAGGTAATGATTTAAGTTTTTTTTGGGAGAAAAGGTATTGATTGAAGTTCAACAAGAGTAATTCTCATTTGTTCTTCATTTTCATAAAATTGAATTGCATATAGAATAAAGTGCAATTCAGTTTGTAATTAGATTGGGAATACGATTCAATAATAGTATTAGTTTTAAGTGCATTATCGATAATCTAGCAAATTATATGTGTGTGTGTGTGTGTATTGTCCAAATTAAATTTTAAGCTTGCCTTAGTTAATTCTTTTTATTAAAAATATATTTATATATAGGTATAAGGCTTACATTGTGAGTTTTTCAAGTGGCATGATGAATTGTTTAATGAGAGCACTCTTTTGATGCCAAGAGAGTTAATGCATTTGAATGACATTTTGGACATATTTTAGGTTGCTTGTAATGGTGATGAGTATAAGAGGCAACTTAATGTTTTGAATGTTAAGCTGAAGAAATCCAAAGAACAAATAGCATACACGAAGTGTAGTAGGGTTTTATATAAGATTGCACTATATTGTGCGATTGAATTAATGCTACATAATGTATTTTATGATAAAATAATATTTACTATTAGGTACTTCGTAAGCTTAGTTGTGACTGGTTGTAGTTACTTTGTAATTTGTATGGTAGTTCATAAACTTAGTTTTTGATTATATTAGTAACACTAATCAATGAATGTAACTTTACTTAAATGATGACAATCACTTGTAATGGTGATGAGCACAAGAGGCAACTTAATGTTTTGAATGTTAAGTTGAATAAATCCAAGGAACAAATAGCATATATGAAGAGTAGTAGGGATCTATACAAGATTGCACTATATTATATAATTGGATTGATGTTATATAAAGTATTTTATGGTAAAATGATATTTGTTGTTAGGTAATTTGTAAGCTTAGTTGTGACTTGTTCTAGGTACTTTATAATTTGTATGGTAATTTGTAAACTTAGTTTTTGATTATATTAGTAATAGTAATCAGGGAATGTAACTTTATTTAGTGCTTATGATGACAATCACCGACAAAACTAAGTTATCTAAACTAATATTTTTTTATGTACCATGGAATTTTGTTCACATACCTAAAAATTATCTTATTTCAAGTTGTTGTATTATTGTTATACATATGCATGGGCAAAGAATTTGGATATATGTAAAGGACAAATGTAAATGTAGTTATCTTTGTTAGGCATAACAAATGTAAAAAAACATGAATTTCTTAGTATATGTAAAGGACACAACATTCTCAAACTAATCTTTTCTTATATGTCAAAATAAATTAGTTTAATATTTCTTACACTTGAATTACTAATGTCAACAAAACGAGATAGTCATCAAACCTGCTTACACTTAAATTTTTATCATCCATCAAATCTGCTTACACTTAAAGTGTTATAAAATGTCCATAACAACAAAAATAACAAATTTTTATCATCCATCAAATTTGCATACACTTTAAAATTGTATAATAAAACTATTATGACAAAGTCCAACCACAAAAGATCGAATAATAAATATTGCACATGGGACAACCACATTAAGAATTTTCTTGCTTAAAATAAGATGGAGTTTACAAACAAAAATTAGCACATTGGACAAAAGTGGGAGCCAACATATATGCACATGGACAACTACATTAATTTCATCCAATAAGGGGACAACCATGTGAATCTCACCCACAAATGTCAACATATAAATAAAGAAAAGGACTCAAAAAATAAAAGTTTCACAACAACCAAAATATAAGATAATTAATCAGTTTTAAAATTGTCTAGAGGTCCGCAAACTATAGCACCCAAACTCTCTTCTTCACTTGAGATGTTGTCTAGCCTATCTACTTCCTTTTTTTACCCATCGAAAGGGGTTGAATTGTTGCCTTTTCTAGTTAAGCATTACTGAATCTTCCTTAGTCACTTCAGATGCAATCCAACATCTACTTCTTTTCGAGGCTTATTTATAGGAATTACAAATATATTTTTTTGTTCACCAGTCAAAAGGGTTGAATTGCTTCACTTTCTGCAGTACACCACTTTTCTCTTGAGTAAGTATACCTAGATACATTGCTTGTGTAGGTGTTGGTGTAGGTGTAATATTGAACATCTGCAATTTTTTCAACATTAATTAGTTAGTTTAGATTTTGTTATAGATATTCAAATCAATTTTGCTTAACAAATTACTTGTGAACTTGGTACAATTGGTAACAGATTTCCAAATATTAAATTTGTCCAACAATAGAAGCAATTGAGTAAATACAATTATCTACATTAATTACAGTTGTTGTCAACAATAACCCACAAAATACACATTTTAACCAACACCCATCTACATATATTAAAGGCCTACAAGACTTAAACCCTTTCTTCATAAATGCAAAACACACATACATGGATTTAAAGACAAATTCATCCAACTCAAATACAATGGTCGACCTAGGATTACTCCTTAGAAATTCCAATTTATAATCATGTAATCTTGATAATTGTTCTGTCTCATCTACATCAATGATTTTGAGTACAATATTTCTAGCTCTTCATATTTTAAACCTCTTGATTTCAATTTCATGGTCCTCTTTTACAATTGCAATGATCTCATTGACTGACCATGCTAGATCTGCTTTAAATCTCTTCATATAATTCCTTGCAATCCAGTTCGCATTAACATGCCTATTTTGTTACACCTTAATGCAGTTATGTTCAAAATTCTCATGTTTGATCTATACAGTACTCTTATCTTCGTTATACAAATAAGCTCTGTGACACCTTTATAACACTCTATAGGTACGTTACGTGGGTAAATACGATTATAGTCGATGTATGCCAAAAAAAAATTTGATGTTAATTTAATGATCATAATATTATCAACACTTAATTAATCCTTTTTATTTTTTCAAAAATTTCAATAGCATAACGGCTATAAAGTAACTAATCCACCTACAAAGCAAACAATCCACAACCCATTTTTGGGCACAACAATCCGCATATAATGCAATATATTTGTCATTCCACAATTCTTTATACATATAATAAATTCGCAAATATTCATTTATCATAATATATACATAATTTTATCCATACAACATCATATATAAACCTATATATACATGTTATTTTATATAATAATCTACAATTATTTCAATATCCTATCAGCTCTCAAAATTTGTATGATTGCTCATGTTTTTCCTGTTACTATCTGTACGCAGTCAAATAACTACGTGCTGAGCATTAATATGCTCAGTGGTGATTACTAATCTAAAAATTTTCACTAACTATATTTTCATGCAATTATATTTTGAATATACTATTCAATTTTTCTCTTTAATATATAATTCATTTTATCAATAGTTTATTTTTAATTACTCTTAATTCACTATTTAATATCTTAATTAATTTTATCAATTTTTTATTTAATTTGTTATAAATTTCACTTAAATTTCTAAAATTTTCATTTATTTACAATTATATCATTAACTATATATTATTTACACTTTTGTCACTAATATTATTATTATTTTTTTATTTTTTTAATTATTTATTTTTACTACAAAATTTAATATCTATCTTCCACTTATTTTTTATTTTTCAACTTTATTATTTTCGTCACATTTATCACATTTATCATTATTATTACTATACCATTTTTTTTAATTTCTTTTTTTTTTCTTTTTTTCTTTTTACTATTCAATTTAATATTTATCTTCACTTGTTTTTCATTTTTCAATTTTACATTTTTTTTCTTTTGCGACAATCATCACTTTTATCATATTTACCAAATTTATCACTTATGTCACTTTTATCATTTCATTCACATTTATCATTTCATTTTTTTTATTTGCCCCTAGATTTAATCCAATAGAAAATCTTCGGATTAGATACATGAGACGTGGACTCAAAAGTCCACTACACTGAAGAGTAATCCCAAAGGATCACCCGAACACTATATTATACACTGAATCATTGAGTCATAATCACTGAAGTATACCATCATTGGCTTACATAAGCAAGTCATATGACCCGCACCGCGGTAATAGTGTCCCTATTGCTAGCCAATTATATCTTGGACTAGATTTAGCCATCAGAAAAATAACTAAGGATATTATTTTATTTCTTCAATTCAATTTCTGTTAAAATCATAAGTTCCATTATTTTTTTACATTATTAATCACTTGATAATTTATTCTTTCATAACAATTTTATCACTACCAAAATTTTTTACATTTTTCATTCTAATATATCAATTAAGTTATAAACTCACTAAATACATTTTATTCATTATTTTTTATTTTGTATATAATATCATCAATAAATAGAAAAATATTCAATATTTAATTTAAAAATTTTCAATAAATTTCTACCTACTTAAAATCATATTTTCTTTCACTTTCTAATTATTTATTTCACTAATTAATACATTTATTATTCCATATATATCATAATATTACACTAAAATGTATTTATTCCTTAATATTCATTTTTCACATAATAAGATCACATTTTACAATTTCCATTAATTAATTTTTTTAATTCAAATTAATCATTCTAATTCATTTTTCATAATCCATTAATCATGTTTTAAGCATTAATTAACAATTACATACAAAACACATAATTTTCTAAATTTTCATAACCCTAAATCATACTTAATTAATGAAAATAATTAGATTATGGAATCACTAACCTTAATTGCTTATTTTGGTCTTCCTAAACTTCTTTTTCCTTTGTTTTTTCCTTGGAAGTACCTTCACCTTCTCTTGAACCTACCATGGTCAAAATTTTTCTTTTATTAATCCACTATTGTTTTACTTCCTTATCTCAAATAAATTTCATATTTATTATCTACATATCTTAAACTACCTATTTGAACCATTAAATTAATTTAAAACCATAAATTTTACTTACCTCAAATTAATATCCTAAACTTTCTTCTTTGATTTTCTTCCACTTTAGCCTTCCAAATGAACTTCTATTAGCTATTAGAGAGGCTGAAATTATTTTTGGGTGGTTGATTGTGGTGTAAAAAGTGAAGAAAATGGAAGAAAATTGAAAGAAAAATGGGAAATGTGGGTTTCGTCCATGCAAGGGGATTTGGGGAAGAAGAAGTTACAGATTTATCTCTAAAGAATTCTAATATTGAGTCTATTTATAGTAGTCTTAAATGAGTGGGCTTGGGCCAAACAAAGTCCAACCAATTTAGGCCCAATTATGCACTATAAATTAATTTTTTCACTTTCCAAGATTAATTTCACCCAATTTGATTCCATAATTCTTAAAATATTTATATATGTCTACACAATTTTTTTTAACTAAATCAAAGTTCGTTTTCTGCCCAGCTCACTTAAATCAGATTGATAATTCAATTTTCGGTGTTACCGTAAAATTACTTTTTCATTGTAAAATAATCTTAAATATTATTTAGAGTCCATCCATGTCTTAAAATAAATTTTTAGATGTCGTTTACTATTTTTCATAGCTCAGTCAAAGTATAGTCAACCAACTATTTAATTAAACCGGGTCCTTCTTTTCTTAATTTTGACTTTTAATGGCTTATTTGAATTTATTTTCAGTCCAAATTTTACTTTCATACTAGTCATAATCTATATTTTCTGATGATCAAATAAAATATTTTTCACCCACGGGTATATTTTTGACTCCCGGGTATACTGATCAATCTCAGAAACTACAGTTTACGACTAATCCGATATTTGAGTCATTACAAGCCCAAATTTAGAAATCACAACCTCTTTCATTTGACCTTACATTTCAACTTATTGTTTGGACCAAAAATTACCTAGTTCATAGTCCTTACTTCTAATTGCTTGACAACTTCTTTGAACTGGTAAAAAAGAAATTCAGAATTTTCCATGTTAGTCTTTTCATCTAAGGGAATCTTCTCTTGTTTGAATCTGCATCAGTGTCATCACAGGATGAACATGAGAGTAGCTCATTTGATGGAAGATAGATGGTCATATTTGACTCAGAATCTTCAGTAGAATCATTGTTGTTATAATCTCTTGGTTTATCCCTCTTTACCTTCTAATCCACAAATAACTTAAACATATCATCATTGTTATCATGATTGATTGCATCATCTTCCAAGTTATAATTAGAATCAACAAATTCAAAGTGCTCTTTTTCAGCAAAATCCCTTTGCACTTCATATTTATCTTCACTATTGACATTGTCTCTTTTTTCCTCATGTTGACTATTCATAGTTGCCCTTAATGAGAATCCCCTTACACAATTTGCCTTTCCTCTTTTTGTTGTATACTATTTTTTGCCTTCACATAAATATGAATCAGCTTACTTGTATCAACCATAAGGGACATTTTTAATGCATTTTGGTCAAACACTAAATTGCTCATCCTCTCAATACTATTTATCATCTTTGGAAGCTGCCAAAAAAGTTCTATGTGCTCGGGATTCCGCCCTAATTCCTTTGTCATTCCATTAATCTCAATCATTGACATCTTATCATATGTGCAATAATCAATCCATCCAACCACATTCACTTTTAGCTTCCTACCAATATTTGCAGTTACGATATGCCATTGTAGTATAAAATATTTTAAACTAGAACCTGTCAATATTTTTTAAAAAATGAATAAGGTCAACTTTATCAAACTTGTAAATGAGTTGAAGAAAATATATGTTATAAAAAGATTCATTTGAGAAAGTAAGCATTATTATGAACCTTAAACAACCTAAAACTGTAGCAATTCAAGAAACACTAAACACAAAGCTATAATAGATTTATCCAAGTGATTATCATTTAAATGTACCATCTAAGAAACTTAATTTGATTATGAGTAGGAGAGAGTTAGGATCTTGTTTGCCCGAGAAGATTTCGAGTGGGAGACAGATTTTACAATGTAAGAAAGCGATTTAGGATTTTTAATTTTGAGAATTTTGTTTGATCAACATATGTGTTTTTGTTTTTAGATAGAGATTTTAGTGAATGGTATTTTAGTCATTAGATTATTGAGCTGGTATGACATAATATTTTTTTCTAATGTTGCATCTAACGTGTACTTATACCTATTGAATCAATATCTATATCAACAAATTTAGCATCCACATCAATATAAATTCATAGGAAAAATTTCTAGTACCATGATCTAAAACTCCATTTGAAAAGATCGATACCAATTTGATATATATATAAAAAAAATCAATATCAAATTTTTACACATGCAAAACTTATAATACCAATGAACTTTACTATTTTATTGTTGCCTTTTCTTTTTATCATCTATGTGGGCCACGGTGAATTGAGTAAAAGTTTCAATCTCCTTTCTAATTTTTGCACACTTTTACTTGTACTTTAAATTCTCCTATAGAGTCCAAATATTTCTTTTAACAAAGATTTTTTTGTGTCATTTTCAGCTACTCACATCGACATAAATTTGTGGTTTAGTTCGATTTTGTTTTCCCCAATAATAGTTGACAGAAGTCTTACTCTTTTATTGGAATATTTTTTTAAAAAAAATTTAAATTTCTTTTTCTATATACTATCATATATCTAATTAAAAAATACTTATTTCTTTGACTATATATATATATATATATATATATATTTCTTTTTATATATAGTATCATATATCTAATTAAAAAAATATTTATTTCTTTGACTTATATATTTGGGAGAGTTAAACTTTAGTATTAAATAACATTAATGTTATAATATTAAATTGTCATAATTATTATAAAATTAATTATGACTATAAAATTTTTTTATCTAATGATTAAAAAATATATACGGACTATATTTTGAAGAGTATTGCTTACCCAAGCATGATACAAATTTTATTATGTTATACTAATTTTGTTTTTTGTTTTTTGTTTTATGTACAACATTATTTAGATTATCACAATTTTTCTAAGAAATAAATTATTGGATTTTTATTAAAATAAAAATTTCCTCTCTTTATCATATTGATTAGGAAACTTTGAAATTCCATTGGTAGAATGAGTAGTTCTTTGTTTAAGCCTTGGACCTAACTTCTATTTGAAATTTCATGTGAATGGTATTTATGATGCACAATACGTTTTTGTAAAAAATTATTTGATTTTAAAGTTTCTGACATTAAAATGTATTTTAATAAACTTATTTATAAATTAATATTATTACTTTTATTTTATCAAAGGAAATGTTTTATACATGTTTACTGCAAAATACTTTATTTTGTTATCTTGGTTATACTGAACATAGTTCTTACCTAGTAAGTTGACTATTGTTAAATTTTCTATATAATAGATTTTTAAATATCTGAGAATAGACTTTTACTATTTGTAAATTAAAATTATCTAAACTGATTTGAAGTTATTTTTTTATGAAAAGAATATTATTAAAATTATTACTTTTTGGAAATAATATTTTGAATTTTAATTGACATTTTGATTGATTTATAACTCATAAATAATATTTACAAACCACTGCATTACTTAATTTATCTGTTATTTGTTATTTGAATCCATTGAGAGTAATATGTCTATTATATGGGAATCATTCGCATTGGTATTTGTGACAGAATATATATTGTCTATATATGTTATTGATTGTACACTTACCATCTATGATGGTATAGAATATCACTACTCTATTATATTGTACTGCATATATTTTAATTTAATATTTTTTTGAAAATAAATAATTGCGATTATTTAGTGGATTTGTGAAATTATTCGACTATATATCTATTTTTAGTCTATTGTGTGCTATATTTATCACTTGTTGAGCATAATATAAACTCATACCACGTATTCTTTTCTTTTTTAGAGTTTTAGTTATTTTGTAGCTAGTACAAGCTTTAATTGTTAATTGATTTAAACTTTCTCTGTTTCTTCTTTGGTTACAGACTTTGGTATAGTCTACCTTCATGTTTTTCATCGAGCACATTTAATAATTATTTTTTAAAATTATTATTTTATAATCTCTAGAGACTTCGTAGTTTACATTTGGTAGAATTGTTTCAGATTGAAAGTTTGTAGTTCAGACTCTTAGTTTTCATTTCCTTTAAGAAAGTACATTTATGATTAGAACTTTCAATACATATGTTTTGTTTCGAGGCTTATATAGGTTAAAGTATGATTAATCTATATGTTGGTCTAACCAAATTTGGATCGTGACATAACACAATGGAGTTAATATTGCTAAATTAGAAGGGGCAATATTCGCTAGAGAAATATCACAACCTTAATGGAATAAAAACAATGATCTGATTTATCCCACATGAACATAATACATCTCACACCTTGAGCCTAATACAAGACATGAATAGAAGTAAGCTTACAAAACCCAGCTAAAGAAATAAACAGATGATTGCCACTTTCTTGTCTTTTTATTTTCTTATAAAGAAATAAACAGATGATTTTGGTTAATAATCGCAACAATGTCTAAAGTGCTAGTAGCTGTACTAAGCTTAAAACGATAACAATAATTAAAAGGAAAACATTGGTTTCCATTAATTTTTATCCGTTCAAGTCCAATAGTGTTCCAAGTACTGAAAGAAGCTTAGATAGAGATTAACCAGAAATGATACTTTATGAAGCCTGAAGTACCCGGCATCGATATTCTCCCAATGCCCAAATGGGGAAAATGCATCTGTATGCAGCATAAGTAATCATACAATTCCTATTGAAAACTCCCATTATTTCCTGAAAAAGAAAATTTTAAGGTAAAAAAAAAAACAAAAAGGTTAAGTAAATTTCATCCTAGTCAAAAGCACATCACCATTTTCTTTACAAATCAAAGATCTGTATCCCTCAACAAACCTGAATAATTACAGAAAGAGTACATAGACACAAAAACAAAACAAAAGTCATACTAATGAGCTCTTACACTTCATTTACTAATACCAATTTGGAAAACAAATATGCTTATATTTATTTATATGCATCACATATAAATAATTTTATACCTATACTGAAATTTTTTTGCTATTTTGGAATTAGAAACTGAAAACCAAACAAAAACGTAATTTGCACAGCAACAAAACTATATTTATGGAAAGGTAAAAGTTATAATATTACAAGTATATTTTTCTTCTGTTACATTTATTTATTTAACAAAATTATATTTAGAAATGGAGAACTGAATTAACATTGAACCAAATATAACCAAGACAAGGACCCAGATTTTACGCGGTAACATTTTTCCAAGGAGTATTTAGTTAATAAGTAGGTAACAAGCATCTTGCACACTTAATGGATCCATATGCTTTTTCAAATTCAGGATCTAAAGCATTTCAATGAATTATGAAATAAATCGCAATGGAAACAAAGTACACAACACATAAAATGATTAAAATCACCTGCTGTGGAAAATCCCCATTCTTCATTTGAGAATTTATCAAGTATCTTGCTGCATGGTGCAATGGTGTTGGATCTCTCTCAGCCTACCAACGTTAAAAAGAAAGTCTCAGGATAATTCAAATCAAAACAAGCAAAATGTGATCAAAACAGTTGTCAGGTCTTGTTAAACATTCTATACAAATGCATATTGTTAGCTACTGACTGCATCAATATCATTAAAATAGTTGATGTGAGCGTAACACTAAAAATGATAACAGAGGAAATATTCATTTCCAGGCACTAAATGCTGCCAGCATGTTGCCAGTCAGGAAAAGATCAAATGAATTACATCAGTCAATTACATTACGAAAAAGCAATGAACTAATTCTGACTAATAATTCCATATGAAAGTAAAAACCCATTGCCTACCTGCCCTGCATCAATAAGACTCAACATAGCCCAAGAAGCATTTACCAAATGAGACTTGTTACCATCAAGATTTGAATAAACCTGTATATGAAAAAATTGGACATATTAGCATATAAAACAAAAAATTAGACATATTAGCATATAAAACTATATATACACTATGTACTTGACTCATAACATTATTGTTCCGTATCACAGAATGAAAAGGAAAAGAAAAAGAAAAATTATGAGACGAAAATAACTATAACAAGAAGTACTAACATTATCTTTCAGTGTCATCGCATGCAACCAAGGATCGAAGTTAATCAGACAAATTATGTTCCACAATCTGTTAGTTAACAAGTACAAGATACCAGTCTCTATTGTAATTTTGTAGCAAAACTGGTAGGGTTAGTTGTCCAAACGAAAAAAAAAATCCTCAAGATTTAGACTAATGCACATTTCAGTCTCCCTTTCGCAAAATTAAATTTGTTACCAGGTTTGATGAAATCTCATCTTTTCATACACCAAAAATTAAAATAAGATCACTTGTGGACCTACATATTTAGCTCATACATCAGTTCAGATTTTATAAAATTCAAGAAATAAAAAGTTCACTTTGTAAAAGTGAGGAAGTTTTTATCTGGTCAAATATCAGCATGCTATCTATAGTTTACAGACAACAACTATACAGGTGATATCATCGTACTTCATAAATTGCACAATGCATCAGGTATAGGACTCAAATCCATTCTTTCTGATCTTTATGGGAATTTGCAAAAATAGGACACTGCATAAAATTTGATAAGTGGAAATTCATACTAAAAGAAAAAGGAGTAAATTATTATAAGCCCACCAAGGAGTGAAAAGTATAGATTACTAGTTATATGTCAATGCAGAATTGAATAATATAGAAGATTTCAAACAAATTATCTTCAATAACAACAGAAAATATACGGAATCATTGAAATTGCTATTTTGAAAGTTTTAATAACAGTTCATCATTACTGAAATTTCAGAAGGAAAAAAAAACCATCATCTACATTTTGTCTCAGCATCCTCATAGTGTCATAGAACTTAACACCGTCATCTACATTTTGTAACAGCATCTCCATAGTATCACGGTACTTCCCTTTATGAAGTTTTTGGGGGCACATGCTAGATGTTTTCTTAACAGACTGTATAGATATAGATAACTCTATGAGCTTGTAATCTTGTAATTATAGATTATGCTTAAAAATTGTTACAGAATAGGAATATTACAGAATAGAAATGTATATATTGTAATAGCTGTAATCAAGGGAATTAGGGGTAGGTGAATATTTTTTTTCCTATTTTACAAACCCAGGGCAGTATATATATGAGTAGTACATTCTTCAATAAAATATACATAAATTCTTCAATTCTTTTCCTGATTACAAGTATCAAAGCAAGGTTGGGTAAGGTCTATTTGAGAGTTGAAAATTTATGTTTGTCATTGAAAAATCAGATATTCAACAGATCTGATTTTTGGTTTGCTATATCCAAAAGTTTTCCTGTTGTCACCGCCTACCCTAGGAGAAGCACCACTTGCCGATCAATGCTTCCCTAGAATCCGGTGACTAGAAGCCTCACACATGACCAACACGCGCCGTTAGAAGGAATCTTCTATAGTACTACGATCCAATGCGTGAGAGCATATCCCTTTTATAAGTGACAATGCTAAGGAATATTTGTCTGCTAGTTTTCAAAATTATATGATTCAACATAGCATTCAGACTTCTTATGTTAATACACCATCTCAAAATGGGGTTATTGATAGGAAAAATAAACATCTTCTAAAAACTACAAGGGCATTATTATTCCAAATGAAGGTTCTTAAAAGTTTTTGGGCAAATACTATCTCTACAGCTTGTTTCTAATTAATCAAATGTCATCATCTGCTCTTAAGGGTGAAACACTTTATCATGTTCTTTTTTTTTCATAAAAAATATTATTTCCTATTGAACCTAAAATATTTGGATGAATTTGTTCGCAATGTTCATTCGCATGTTACGAAACTAAACTCTAAATCCTTGAAATTGTTTTTTTGGTATTCTCGTGTACAAAAAGGATATAGGTATTATTGTTTTACTCTTAATATATATCTTGTTTCAATTGAAGTCACCTTC
Organism: Triadica sebifera; assembly: GCA_023653625.1. Taxonomy (NCBI): domain Eukaryota; kingdom Viridiplantae; phylum Streptophyta; class Magnoliopsida; order Malpighiales; family Euphorbiaceae; genus Triadica; species Triadica sebifera. The sequence continues at coordinate 24,212,084 of CM042901.1, forward strand.
TTAGAAGATACTCCGTTTTCTTCTACATTTTACACAAGTCAGGGGGAGGATAATGATTTGTTAATTTATACTATTATATCTTCAGTTTCTAATCTTGTTGAGTTTGTCTCTACTCAACCCAAAGTCTATTATCGACGAACTTCTCCCTCAGAACCATATCCTGCGCCAGCTGTACCTTCATCGTCAAATTCAGTCTATCAATTTGTCAGTCTGGATGACCTTCCTATTACTCTTTAAAAAGGTAAACATCAATGTACTTACCCTATTTTTTCTTGTCTTATAATCGTCTGTCACCGTCATCTTATTTTTTTATTGCCTCTCTGGATTCAATTTTTTTTCCTAAAACTGTTCATGAAACACTGTCTCACCCAAGTTGGCATCAGGCTATGATTGAGTAAATAAATGTTTTAAAAGACAGTGATACTTGGACTTTGGTGAATTTACCTGTAGGAAAGAAACCAATTAGTTGTAAATGGGTGTTCGTAGTAAAAGTTAATCCTAATGAATCAATTGCACGCTTGAAAGCTCATTTGGTTGCTAAATGATGTGCCGAAACTTGTGGTGTCGATTATTCTGCAACTTTTTATCTTGTTGCCAAGTTTACATTTGCCAGATTGTTTATCTCTATAGCTATCACTTATGATTGGCCATTGCATCAATTGGATATAAAAAATATTTTTTTTCATGGTGATCTTTAGAAGAAGGTTTATATGGAGCAATAGCCTAGTTTTGTTGTTCTGGAGGACTCTAGGAAGTTATGTCATCTTCGTAAATCATTATATGGACTCAAACAAAGTTTTCATGCTTGGTTTCAAAATTTTATTCAAATTGCTGAGAAGTTTGAAATGAGAAAAAATCAATCTGAAAGAAAGTTTGCAGATGACATTATTTTACTAGTAGTGTATGTAGATGACATTACCATTACTGGTAGTGACACTACAGGTATCTCATCTCTTAAATCATTTCTTCATAGTTAGTTTCATACTAAAGATTTTGGAATGTTGAAATACTTCTTGGGTGTTGAAATAAATAGAAGCAAAAAGGGAATCTTTTTATCTCAAAGAAAATGTGTTTGATTTATTATCTGAGACAGGAAAATTGAGAGTTAAACTATGTAGCACTTCAATGGTTCCTAATTTCAACTCACAAAAGGAGAATTGTTTAAAGATCCTGAGAGAGATAAAAGGTTAGTTGGAAAGCTTAATTATCTTAGTGTGAGTTAGTACATATCTTCTCTAACTGTTCATCACTGAACAACAATTGAATAGATATTGTGTTATTTAAAAGAAGCACCTCAGCAAGCCATTTTGTATGGCAATCATGGTCATACTAGGACTGAATATTTTTCTAATGCTAATTGGGCAGGATCTAATGATGACAAGAGATCTATTTCAAAGTATTGTGTTTTTATAGGCGGAAATTTGGTCTCATGGAAAAGCAAGAAGTAGACTGTTATCCCACGTTCGAGTGTAAAATCAGAATATCGTGCTATGGCAAAATCTGTAAGTGAAATTATGTGGATATATCAGCTTCTGATTGAAGTAAATCTTAAGACTTTGGTACCAACTAAGTTATGGTGCGATATTCAAGTTGCTCTTCACATCGCATTCAATCCAGTATTTCATGAACAAACAAAATATATTGAGATTGATTGTCACTTCATTCATAAAAAGATTCAGCAAGGTCTAATCTTCATTGGTTATGTTAAGACATAGAACAAATGGGAGATATCTTTCCCATTTTACAAGCTTAGATATATATATATATATATATATATATATATATATATATATATTCTTCAATGAAATATACAAAAATTCTTCAATTTTTTTCCTAATTACAGAAATATTCCATAATGGACGGTGAATATTGATTTATTCCAACAGTAGAGGTTGAGATTCTACAAGCTTTCCACCTACTGAATAAGGAAGATTCTAGAAAAATATTTAGGAACTGCGAAACTTAGGGAAAAAAGAGAAAGAAGAGAGTGAAGTCTAAATTACATAGCTTGATTATTCCCTCAAGCTAATGGGTATATATACTAGATGTCGGATACAAAATAGGAAGTAAAAATCAAATACAAATAAGGATGTAGAATCATATATTTACAGTAATATATTCGCTAATTTTTAGCCTATAATCATGCATCTAATATCAATATTTCAACATTATCCCTCAAGCTGTAGCGTATATATCATATGCTCCTAGCTTGTTACATATATATTCAATTCGTGGTCTTCTTAGAGCTTTGTAAGAATATCTGCCAATTAATCATTCGAATTCACAAAGTTAGTAACAATGCATCCGAATTCAATCTTCTGTCTGACAAAATGACAATCCATCTCAATGTGTTTTGTTCTTTCATGAAAAACTAGATTTGAAGCAATGTGTAGTGCTGCTTGATTGTCACAAATCAATTTCATTGGATAAACATCTCCACACCTTAATTCTTTAAGTAACTGTTTCAACCAAACAAGTTCCCACGTAACTAAAGTCATGGCTCGATATTCTGCTTCTGCACTTAATCTTGCTACAACATCTTGCTTTTTGCTTTTCCATGATATTAAATTTTCTCCAATTAGGACACAATATCCCGAAGTGGATCGTGTATCTAAAGGAGAACCTGTCCAATCAATATCTGAATACCCAATGATCGGTGTATGTCCTCTGTCCTCATACAACAAACCTTGTCTTGGGGATCCTTTGATATATCTAAGGATGCGTATTATTGCATCCCAATAACTGTCACATGGGGCTTGAAGGAACTGACTGACCACACTTACTGCAAACGAAATATATGGGAGAGTGATAGTGAGATAATTGAGTTTTTCTACCAATCTTCAACATTATCCAGGGTCACTTAATGACTCCCCCTATCTTGGAACAAGTTTAACATTTGGATCCATAGGAGTATCCACAGGTTTGCAATCTAACATTCTTGTCTCTTTCAAAATATCTAAGGCATATTTCCTCTGTGAAATAGCAATGTCTGTATTTGATTGTCACCTCAATGCCCAAAAAATATTTCAATCTCCCCAAGTCTTTAGTTTGAAAATAACTACAGAGATGTTACTTGAGTTGAGCGATTCCCTCATGATCATCTCCTGTTATAGCAATGTCATCCACATATACCACTAAGTAAATACATTTACCATGAATTGTATGACGATAAAATACTGAGTAATCTGCTTCTTTTCTATACATCCCAAAGTTTTGAACCATATTATTAAACCGTCCAAACCATGCCCTTGGAGATTGTTTCAAACCATAAAGAGACTTTCGCAGTCGACAAACCAACCTAGACTCACCCTGAGCAACAAAACCCGGTGGTTGCTCCATTTAGACTTCTTCTGTCAATTCTCCATGTAAAAAGGCATTTTTAATTTTCAGTTGATGAATACTCCAATGGTGCATAGCAACAACAGAAATAAGGAGTCGACTAGAGGCAATCTTGGCAACTGGAGAAAAGGTATCCCCATAATCAGGGCTAGAAACTTGAGTTTACCCTTTAGCAACCAAACAAGCTTTCAAGCGATCGATTTTACCATCAGGACCAACTTTCACTGCATAAACCTAACGACAACCAACTACAGATTTTCCAGATGGCAATGGAAGCAACTCCCAAATATTGTTAGCATGAAAAGCATTCATTTCCTCAACCATAGTCTGTTGCCAACCTGGATGTTCTTGTGTTTCACTAACATTGTTCAGGATAGGTACATTGGATAAATTGGATACAAAGGTATAGTATGAAGGTGATAGACAATGATAGCTCAAGAAATTATAAATGGGATGAGGATTACAAGAAAAACGAATACCTTTTCTAATACCAATAGGTGGAGTGGGTTCTTCTGTCTGAGACATGACTGGTGTTGGAGAAGTTGGTGGCGTAGAAGATGAGTCAAGTGAAGTATCTATCTGATCTGTACCTGTAAGAGGAACATCAAGACCATGCATAGAAGGTCTTTTAGAGTAGACTCATAATGGTTTAGGGGAAGATGATGGTGTGATAGAAATTGGAAAAATGGGAACTGGAAGAGCTTCTATTACACTTTATTGGTCCGTGGTTGGTGAAAAGTAAGGGGATGTCTCGAAAAAGGTTACATCTGCTGAGATAAAGTATTTGTTAGTTGTTGGATCATAGCATTTGTAACCCTTATGTATGCGAAGATACCTTAAGAAAACACATTTAATAGATTTGGAATGAAGTTTATCCATACCGAGGGTATGATTATGGACAAAACAAGTACACCTAAAAGTACGAGCAGAGAGATGGTAAGAGGGTTGACTTGAGAACAAAATAGAATGAAGACTCTGGTTTTGCAAAACTGAGGAGAGTATCCAATTAATTAGATAGCATGCAGTTAAGACGGCATCCCCCCAAAAACGAAGTGGAACATTATGATGAATGAGCATGGTTCGGGTTGTTTCAATGAGATGTCAATTTTTTCGTTAAGCCACTCCATTTTGTTGAGGGTCATAAGCACAAGATGTTTGGTGAATGATTCCCTGAGAGACCATGAATTCCTGAAAGGGATGAGACATATTTTTGTGCATTATCGCAAGACAATTTTAATAGACACCAAATTGATTTTGAATTTCAGCATAAAAGTTTTTGAAAATAGTAAACAACTCATATCTATGTTTTATTAGAAACAACCAAGTATAACGAGAACAATAATCAATAAAAGTAACAAAATAATAAAATTCCAAGTTTGTACCAATACGACTTAGACCCCATATATCTGAGTGAACATTAAACGTAGATAAAACTCTATTATTTAATCGCTTAGGAAAAGAACTACGAGTATGTTTCCTAAGCTGACAAGATTCGCATTCAATAAAAGACAATATTGAAAGACCAAGAACCATTTTCTGAAATTTGGTGAGACTAGGATGACCCAAGCGATTATGAAGAAGATCAACTAAAGGAATAAAAGTAAAGGCAGTGGCAAAGTAGGAAAAATAATATAATTCATTTGACTCATGACTTTCGCCAATCATCTTTCTCGTACTCTGGTCCTGCACAGAAACAGAATTGGAATCAAATATCACTTTACAGTTAAGTTGTTTAGATATTTTACTAATGGAGATCAAATTGTAAGGACATTCTGGAGCATATAAGACAGAGATCAAGGGAATAGAAGAGAGAGGATTACTTTCTCCTACTCCTTTAATCAATGTTTGTAATCCATTAGCCAAGATGATTGTAGAGGAAAAGGATGGAGAGTGGAGAGTAGAGAAAATATTTTTATAACTAGATATATGATCAGAAGCACCGGAATCAAAGATCCAAGATTTACTAGGTGAAGTCTGTTTTAGGTAAGCAAATGAATTACCCGATTGAGCAACAAGCCATGGAAGAAGATGACTGTTGTTTCAATGCTTGATACTGCAAATAATCAGTATAATCAGCCCCAGTCAATGTAACTGAATCAGATCCTTGAGCTTGAGCAATTGGTAAAGGAAGAATCTCATCTCTTTGAGACTAAGCCATATGAGCAGTAGATCGATTACTCTAATTATTCCTTGGAGGTCGACCATGAAGGGCCCAACAAGTGTCACGAGTATGATCTCCTTTATCATAGTGAGTACAATGAAATTTGGATCATTTTCCGTTCCATTTTCGATTATTTCCTTACTGGTTATTTCTCTGTATAGCTAGTACAAATAACTCAATTTCAAGCTCGATGGAGGAGATACGAAGTAACCAAGCAAACACTTCATCAAGAGTAGGAATGACTGGACTGGCAAGAATTTGATCTCGTATTGAAGCCAAATCTCCCCAAAGCCCTATCAATGCTAGTACCATAAAAAATTTGTCTCTGATTTTCCTGTTAGTAATACTTTCAAAAACGGCATGAGAGAATTAAATTTATATTTCAAAGTTTCAACTTGTCCCAAGTAGCTAGACATATCTTGAAAATTTTGCTGTAAACGGACAAGGTCAAACATAACTTTATAAATACGTTAAATATCATTAGTATACAATGTTTTTGCTTTTATCCAGACTTTGTAGCAGATTTTGCAAGATTGAAAAATAGTCAATAATTTTAGATCCAAAAAATGCCACAACAAACTATATAATTGTGCATCAATCTTAATCCATGTAGCCCTATTCTTGTCATCAATATTACTAGCAATTCTTTTTAAGTGATCACTATATCCTTGACCCATAAACCACAACTAACCGATACTGCCCATGAAAAATAATTATCACTACCTTGTAGTTTAACAGCAGTGATTACTGGAGGACTAGAAATAGATGAAATAAAAGGTTTTAGAGAACCTGAGATGTCAGACATGCTGAAGAGAGGTCGAAAAACCAGAGAAGACCGGGAAAAGCGGGGCTGCCTTTGAGTGCAGGAATATCAGAGAAGTCGAAATAGAAAACCAATGGTACCACTGGAATCGGGATGACTGGGCGACTATGCTGTAAGAAGAACAGAGGACCGGCGGAAATTTGTGACGGCAAGTGTGGACTCACACATGGTCGTCTGGTGATGAAATTTTTCTGACCTGCTAGTTGGCGTCTGTCGCTTCTTGGGACAGTGGCTGTGAGGCAAGAAGATAGTCAAACTGGAATGAATCGTGAACAGTAACAGGAAAAGGGAAAACTGATAGCAGAAACCTTAAGGCTCTGATACCATGAGAAACTTAGGGAAAGAAGAGGAGAAAGAAGAAGAGAAAGAAGAGAGTGAAATCTGAATTACACAGGTTGATTATTCCCTCAAGCTAATGGATATATATCCTAGATGTAGGATACAAAATAGGAAGTAAAAATCAAATACAAATAAGGAAGTAGAATTATATATTTACAGCAATATATTCACTGATTTTTAGCCTAGAATCATGCATATAATATCAATATTTCAACAGGAACATTCCCAATAAAGAATTATCTACATACATATATTAGTCTATGCACCAAAAAGCCACATAAAGAATAATTTCTTGTGGCATTTTTCCCCACCTGATCTAGCGATGTCCTTGTTACCTTTGAGTTTTCGTAGGCCTGAATTTTTCCCTAAACTTCCATAAGCTTGGACTTCTCACTTTGCTCTAATTTACCAACACTTCGTATGTAGGAGGTTGGTTAGAATGGTGCACATCATAGGGTTGTGCAAAATCGAACCAAACCAACTTAATTCAGTTTATTTGGTTTTTGGTTCATTCAATTCGGTAATATATAAAAAGTTAGGTTTATTCAATTTGATTTGGTTCGGTTGAAAATGTTAAAAACCGATTAAACTAAACTAACCAAAATTTTTTATACATATATATTTTTTATAAATTTAATAGTAATTAATTCAAATTTTTAGATAAAAGAAGAAATTATAGTTTATGATAAATAATTTTGATATATGATAGTCAATAAAATAGTGAACTATTGACCTTAAGGTGATTGATCTCTATTTTGATCTTAACAAGCTAAATGGTATTAATATCTTTATCTAGCATTGTTTTGATAGTGTACCAAGTTTCAAGTCAAAATAACTTTAATAACTTAGTCAATTTAGAAAGAATTAAAAATTGTCTGAAAAACACAATCGATACAAGAAATTGCATTCGTGAGCACACTTTTCGCGACTGTACCTATAGAAGCACAACCGCACCCCAAATCTAGACAAACCTAAACTCCATAATAGTTCACAACCTCAACTACAACCGCGACTTAGCCCGTGAAAGGTAGTTCGCAACTGCAATGTGCAAATGGTAGATTTACCTTCAAACTCCATATTAGTTCACGACATGAATCATGCCCACAAAATAGCTTGCGAGAAGGGTAATCATGACCACAACAACACGGCATGACAGCGAAATTCATATGGTCACGACCGTTGGATGGTGCCTTAATGTCATGTTGCTACATGTCCATTTATTCATTAGGGTTTCAAGTCAATCAAATTTCACGACCGCAACAGACAGAAGCAAGACTGCGATTCTGTCAAAGCCAAAAGCCCTTGATTTGCATAATGGTTAGCAACAAAAAAACAAGAACACCACATTTGATGCAAAAGGCTAAGTGCGACCACGAGATCTTAAGGATTGTCTGAGGCTACCACGTGTCTGAGACTACTACGTATAGACATGTTAAAAATTATATTTTGATAAAATTTCACTTTGACCGGTTCAACCCCGATCTAACCCCCAGTTGAACTTCGAACCATTTACCCTTTGCCTTTTCCAATTTATTAACCAGGTCAAATTTGAAAACATTAAAGTAGTTAGTCTTCAAGAAGCTAACTAGCATACCTGGCAAATAATTGCAAAAAGTTTGCTAATGCCACACAAAAAGAGTTTAAGTGAAAGAAATCCAATGACAACAGCAAAATGCATTTTTCCACTAGTTTTTGAGAGTTTATTCAAATTTTGCAATTTTTTCCTACATCAATATAAAAACCAGAGACAAGCATAAGTATTACATCTGGTGTACGAATATGATCTAATGAAGTTGTAAATATAATTGGATAAAATTTGGTCTATGGACTTAATTGCAAAGGATAAAAAATATGGGGACTAAGTGAAAAATAATTAAGGAGAGTTCTTAAGCTTATTTAGATTAATTAAACAAATTTAAGTTTATTTTAGTTAAGTGATGTGTTGGCTTATGTAACCATGAAATAATAAAAAAGTAAACAAAAAAGTTTGATAACTCATGTTTTGTAACCAGTGGCATTCTTCGGTTTCTCTGCCGGTGGGGCAAAAGGGTATTACTATTGTTTGGTATCAGAGCCTAGGTTTGAGATTTTCTACCAAGATGAGTCTTGAGTGTCACGTCCGCGATTTAGACCCTGACCATAAACACATTTGGGACATTTATACTCTAGTACCGATCAAAATCTAAATACGGATATACAAGTGTAAGAAAAAAATATTTTCATATGATAAAAAAAAATTTTAATATGAAAGTTTAATTCAATTGATCAATTGTTATGATTTCGTGTCTAACACGCAAATCGAGGCAACATATTAGATTTGAAATACGTAATTTTTGTCCGACAATGAAAATATGATTTAAGCATATCAAAATGTAGAAAATATTATTTTAAGGTAATATGCAGAGTTATAAGATGAGATTTTAAGGTTTATGGCCCAAAAGATGGAAATATAGTCTATAGTGCAGATTTATAGTCCGATTTTCTGATTGGGAGTTAGGGAGATGCATTCACGATCGTGAGGGTACTGATGTGATCACAATTGAATTCTAAGATTTTTAAAACTGATAATTTATAAATCGAATTATAGATGAATTTTTACGGGCATGATTTAGAAAATGGACTTAATCACAAAAATATAATTTTCGTACCAGTGATCGTTTTGAAAAGTCGAGAAAACCATTTTGAAGAGAAAATTATTCTGAGGATATTGAAATATTCAATTTGAGGAGATAAGATCATATGGGATATGGAATTTAAAAAAATACATTTATTCAAGGATTAAATTGAAAAATTGGAAAGCTTGGTGGAAAAAGTCCAAAGTCAAAATTTCTTTTGAATTAAATTGGATAAAAGCCAAAATATCTTCTTGATTAATTTTAATTGACCAATTGGAGTTAGGATTAACCTTAATTAAGATTAATTAAGCATTAATCAAGTATATAAATTCAAAAATGGAAAAAAAATCAATAATTTCATAATATAAAACAAAAAAAAATCTCTTCATCTTCTTCTTGTTCCCTTGCACGACCACCATAGCCATTAACTTTTTTTTTTAATTTTTTTCTCACAAATTACCATCATTAAAGTATAAAAAAATATAAGGAATTATGTGGGAGTGAAGAAACATATTTTTGGAAAAAAAAATCAACTATTGCTAAAAATTCCAAGAAAATTTGAGGTGAGATTTTCACTTTTCTTTCAAATTTCCATGAATCTAAATTGATTTGAATAATTGTTGTAAGTTGATTTTAAGTTTGATGATGATTTGGAGTTGAATTAATATTAAGGAAAAATTAAGATTTTGTAGGAAAATTATGGAAAAACTAGAAAAAATTAGGAAATGAGTAGAATGAGATTTGAGGATAATGGAGATGATTAAAAATTGATGAGAAAATTTTTTAGGAATTTTTATGGAATTATTGGGAATTTTCCAATTTATGGCTAAATGTTTGAAAAATTATTTTGAATGATTTGTGTCTTAAAATGATGATAATTAAGTTATATGGAGTGTATGGAAATGGAAATTAATTTTTGGAATGGAAAAAATTTTAAAAAGAATTTTGGTGAATTTTTGGATTTTTGGCATAATTATTGAAAAAAAAATTATTGGTAATTGTTGAATGTAATTTTGATGAAATTGGTGATGGAAAATGGAAGATAATGGGTCAAAGTAATTATAGAAATTTAGTTGAAATTTTTAGACCATTTATTGAATTAATAGGAATTTTGAGTTGAAAGTAAATTTTTGGAGAAAAAAATGGAAAATAAAGATATGAAGGAAAAATTAAATAAATTGAAGAGAAATTAAAAGAGAAAATAAATATTTAACTATTAGTTTGAAATTTTCGCGTTAGTAATGTATAACATGATATAAGACTGATAGAAAAATATTCGTAAACGTGAGAGCCGGGAAAATTAAATGGATAGTTTAATTTCTATTTTAATTTGGTAATTTTTATTGGCTCGATAATCAATTAGAAGTTTAATAATTATTCAGGTGCACCGTCAGAATAGGCACCAGGAGTAAGTAGAGTGAAAAAGCCGGCAGTCTCCGGCAAATTAGTGTAAAAGTTTGTGCATTAACTTATAATATATATTAATTGTGATTTAAATATATTTTTATGCGCTTTTTGGCATGAAATATAATTACATTTTAGAAAATAATTATATATAACATTTATGAAAATATTAAATGTTGGAAAGTTATTGAAAATATATTTTATGATAAAAATAAAATAAAATACTTTGGTAAAGAAGGAGTATTGGTATGAAATAAATTTATTTTTCTAATGTAATGAATTTTTATACTATTAAATAATTGTATGAGAAATTGATAATGATTACATTTATAAAAATTTTGGTAAGATAAATACTTAAATATTTTATGTATGTCGACAAACTCATATATTAACCTGGACAGTAAACTAGAGAATTGTTGGCATGCCAATGGGGTAGAAACTTCATGGTCTGTGGTTATCTTGGTAATCAGAGGTATCTTATGGCTCCTGTGGTTATCTTGAACCATACATTATTTAATTACCGATCCTGTGGTTATCTTGGATCGAAGTTGATCCTGTGATTATCTTGGATCAAATCATATTAATTGGGGTTAGGCAATTATCTTTAACCCTGATCTTATGATTATCTTGGACCCTGAGATTTCCGTCGTTTGACGGTACCCCTTATTTCCCTAAGAGTAAGTCTATAGTCTATTAATATATGGGTTGGATAAAATTTTTATTTTAATAAATGATTAAAATCTTATTACATTTATTATATACTTGTGATATTAATACCAATGGCTTGATTTCAGTAGATTTTGTTTAATGATTTATATCTACTTCTATATATAAGTAAATAATTTATTAATAGTTTTGATATATAAAAATCCTTTTTTTCAAAATTTTGTTGATTTTAAAGTGTATATTTTCATTCAAAGTAATTTTTATTATAAGTTTTTGCACCACTGAATTTTATACTCAATGCGGGAATTTGTTTTCTCTCGAGTAGGTTTTAGTGGAGCTAAACGGCGACAGGTGTGTAAATTGGCAGTCACCTCGCTAGGGTGAGTTTTGCTATATATGTATTTTATTTATTTCACTTAATGTATTTTAATGTATATATATATATATATAAGTTATTTGTATGAGCATGTAAAATTAAGACCATGGTATGAGAATAGTGAGAGAACAGAATTTTATCTTATTTTGTTAATGTAATATATTATTTTATTAAGTTTTATTCATGTCAATATATAAATATATTTATATAATTTTTAATAATGTATTATTTTAAATAAATATATCTCGTAGCATTCCTTATCTGACCGTGTACGGCAATGTATACGGATAGGTAAGGGATGTTACATGGTTTGCATGTTACATGATATATATGCATGTGCATATAGTATATGACTATGATAAAGTGTAATCTTTTGTTATGTGTAGGAATGTAGTTGATGTACTTTGAGTCATTGAGGGTGGTTGATCAAATAGCGGAAAGTAATAGTCCAGTGACGATGGATGATAGGAGTAGAAGCTAGAATGTTGATAGGAGTTTGGTAGCACCCTTTGGTTCCTCTGTCGGTGGGCTTTTTTTATGAAATTTTGTCCTCTATGGTTAAAGAATTCCTTCTTAAGAATCTTGAACATGCCGTCACAGCTTGGTCACTTCCATTCTGATTCTTAATTTTCCTAGTCTCATCTTTGGAGTTCATTTCTTCAATTTTTTATACTTCACATGCAAATTATTTCGAGAGCATACAAAGATTTCTATTTTGCAAAGACAGCAAATGATTATAAATCACACACATTGATTCACTGCCTAAGATTGGAAAGATAAATACATACATAAATTACATAAAATACTGCAAAAAGCGTAAATTTTTACCTTTTTTTGACATGAAAGATAACTCTCCCCCCAGCCACCTGAAGGACACTGTTTAGACAGCAGAAATTCACAAGCTTTACGGATACTGGAGCAATTGTTAAAGTTCTTTCCAGCAGCCACCAACCCTTTTATGCCAAACCATGTAGCATAGGTGAAGCAAACACCCCATGAGCCATACCTGTCCAGCAATTTGCAGAAATAGTGTGACAATGAAGGGAATGCTCAGTTGAAGAAAAGGAAATCTTGGAGCATTTTAAAGACCATCACAGAGACAAGTATGGATATTTATAACCAGACAATAGAAAAGCCAAAAGCTACTTTATTGTCTTCATCAACTAGTCATCCAAATAATAGTTTTTTACATAACAGGAACAAACCATGAGCCATCTGCTGCCTGAATGCTTTCAAGGAACTTTATTGCCTTTGTGATACAGGACTCTATTTCTTTCCGCCGATGTTCAGGATGTAATTTATTAAATGATGTCAGAGCTTGAATAGCAGCTGAAGTACACTCAACATAACTTTAGAGATTATATAAGTTAGTGTTTAGTAGAAATAATGAACTAACAAAAAAATAGTGATTAACTGGAACAAATGTTCAGATCACTTACGGATAATCAATAACAATATCACCAAAAGTTTCAGCAGGGTTGATGAACTGAAGAAGCAAAATTGAGGCACGGGAAAATGATTAAATGATGACTCAATTGTACTGATAAAAGGCAGAGGCAGAAAAATTTAATTGCCTCATATAATATAGTTCGAAGAAAAGCATAAATAATTAAATGTCTTAACAATAATCCAATTTCAAATATACCAGCCCTTTTGTCTGTTGCATTTAGAAAATCGAATGAGTTTGAATGTAATTAAACGCTCCCTCAATTTAGAATTGAACAGAAACATAGGTGAACTCAGCTCACTTATGTCTAAAAATAGACTTGTTTAACATAGGCAAGCTCCGCTCAATTATGTCTGCGAATAGGCTTGTCTATGTTGAACTATGTCTCATTTACATAACCTGACAAAAGTTTACTACATTACCAGATTTAGACAATTAAAATTTGACTTTTAAGCAACAAATATTGCTAGATATGGCCTTAAAATGTAGTATTACAAAAATCTTTGTGATGAGAACTTATTTTTTCCCAAATGGGTCCTCAGACTAAAAGATTGCATTAAAGTCTGTTAGTTGCGCAATAAAATGTCTGCAAAGGAGTAAAATAGTGGTAAATGAGGTTTATACCCATCTCTAGAGTGAGGTGGTAAAGCAACTACACTTATTCCTATTTATTTAAGAGTGCCACCCCCTTTCTGACGCACTTTCTTTGTGCAAATGGCCATCCCTAGGCTGAGGGCATTTGTAGATTGAGATTGAAGGTCTAAACTTGATAAATTAGAAGAAAAGGGAAAGAGACAGGAGAAATATAATGAAGACTGAATGTTTCAGCTTGATTATTCCATCAAGCTAGATGGGGATTTGCACTGAGTGAAGAATGCAAATTAAAGAACTTTCAGAATAGTTAGCTAATTTGCAGCCTAGACAGTATTTACAGCTACTACAATGACTAAAATCAAGCCTAGAATCAGTATATCATGACATAACTTATTAATTTAATCTTTTGTGATCTTCTAAGGCTTGGCTCGACTATTTGATATAAGTGAGTTGAGTTAAAATAGGGTTTGAAAAAGGCTTCTTGAGGCTTAATTGAGTTCAAGCCAGTTCAAAGTAGTTCAGTGGCCAACTAGAGCATAAACAGCTGAGAACTTGCTTCTTTTGCACCCTAAGTGGCAAATTAACTGTTGACAATTAAAGAATCAATCAATGCACTTGTAATCATTTCTCACAAAAATGTATTAAATCCCATTCTGAATACTGTGGCATCAAAGCAGAAATGAAATAACTAAGATCCTTCGTATTTATAGTTTCTAGCAATTGAAAATTTAGTTTTCTAAGAAGATTGCATTCTATGGTCGACATGAACCAGCAAGGGGTGTTTTGATGCCTAATAAGGTCGCTAATTCATTGTCAAAACAAACATGTAAATAAAACATACCAAACAAGTTCCCTGAAAGAAAGAGAAAAAACAGTAATTTTTGGTAGATAACACTGACATCGAAAAAATCAGTAACTTCTCCCGCATTAGGCAGCCCAAGGAATATCCCACTCATCATGCATGCATATATCATAACACTAAGTCTTACATGTGCTAGAGATCATTCTAGAACATGGTTTTTGTTGAACAAATGCCTAAAACAATTTCATGCGAACTGTTATCTAACATGTAATGTCAAGAAACATTTTATAAATATTACCTCCAACCAACTATAAGATCTTGTGAGCTCATATGTAGCAAAGCCACCATCACCATTCTGCAGAAAAAAAAAATACTTGAACTTAGAAAGAGTCCTGATAAAATGCTAATGTAAAGATATAACAGGACAATAGAGCAAAATCATTATTGATAAGCATATGAAAATTCCAAAAGAACTAGTGCACAACTCTTTAGAATTTGGCGACACTTATCTAAATATATTTAACTCATCACTTTACTATCATTATAAATTCCAACGACAATCACATTTGTGTATATCACAAAATTATATTCTAGTATCACGATTTTAAGGGGCAGGTCCATGCCCAAACACCAGTGATTAAATAGTGTGTGAAAAAGAAACCAAATCTTGTTAGGTCCCAATTAGGAACAGAAATATCTGGTGCATATAAAATAACAGTAGGTTTTTAAATTATTAATATAAAGACATCGCAAAAAAAAAGAATCAATTGCAAAGACAGCATTATATCAATGCAATATATAGCAAAAAAAAACTTAGCAAATGCTCTAGCGCCTGTTTGGTTGCACAGCAGCATTCAGCTTTTGGTAATCCAACAAACCAAAAGCATAAATAGGCATTTGATAAGTCATTTTCCAAGTCAGTTTTTATAAAAACTAAAGGTGGCAGCTGGCTACTGACAGCTCACTGCCACCGCTGAACTAAATGGGCACTTAATCAAATTTGAAGGGGAAAATAAAGAGAAAAATGACAAAACAATAAATTTGTAGCCTTCTAATTTTGTTAATTAATACATGAAACTTTCAAATTGATATATATTTCAGTAGCCATGTTCAAACTGACAAAACAATAAGCCAGTTAACAAAATATATTAAACAATTCTGCATATTTTCAAATTCAAACCAATTATTTTAATTTTATCAACTAATGATTGAAATTTTCACATCAAAATTAATTTTGCAAATTCCATTCAAATTGACAGAAAAATCTGTTGCAATTTTAATTCAAATAAAATATTTTTTTTCCAACCCTCCCTTTCCCACCCAAATCCTTCTTTCTCTTCTTTTTAACAATATCATTACGAAAGAAAATTACATATTAGGAACCAAAATATATACCAATGCGTACCAAAGAGAGCAACAGTACTTGCAAAGGAAAGAAATGGGGAGAGAAGAAAGTAAATTAAGATAATATTTTATTATACTCGGTGATCAAACAAGACTGAGAAATGAAATAACAATTTTTTATTAATTTGCAACAGATCACTAACATCGGTACTAATGTAAGAGAATTGGCTAAAAAGTGCAGACTTTCACTTTTTGGTCCTAAGAATCCAAACTAAGAAAATTCTAACTAATGCTAGATAATAAGAAACTAAGTTTTTAAATAGTCTTGATGACAATAAAGCTCCTAAAATAACTAACATAACCAAATAAACTAATAAAGTGATTTTCTAATTTCTGCCTAAAATATGTAGTCTTAAAGTCATTATCTGTCCCACATCATTTCCATGATGCTGAAAGGAAACGACTCTAAGGGCTGAACTTTGATTAAAAATCCAAAAGAGTTGAATTCAAAGTCCAAAATTCCTCATTAGAAATTCAATGTAGGATGTGAATAGCCATATTAATTGACCTAAACATTTTATATAGTAAGTATACATCATATCCAAACATTTATACAGTAAGTATATATCATATCCAAGTTTCAAATCATGGAGAATGGACAAATGGCTCAAGCATTTAATTTATTTTGGGAATTTTGCTGAAGTGTTCAAGATGAATATGAACCATGACACAGTCACCAACATTGAATTCTTAATTATACGATGCACATCAATGGTAAGTTCATAATTTTCATTACACATTGAAATAGTTCATGAATATGTTGGACATAATAATCAACTGATTGTGATGTGTGAATATCAAGGGAAAGACAAACAAGGTCAACTGGATACAAGGAAAATAGTGATAAGGGCTTTTAACAATGGAACTATTGATAGAATAATTATACGGAACTTCAACTATAGATTGAATCAAATCCCAATTACTTTATGTTTCCTTTTAAGAGACCTAAGCAAATTACCCAAACTGAGATTAAGAACTTCAGCCTAACCATCAGTTTATAGATGACAAGTTGAACAAAACTTCAAAGTAGTACCAAACAACAGTCGCTTCCAAAAACAACTAACAAACTTAAAATCTATATCTGACAAAACGGAAAAAGGTAAACCATATAGTTTAATAACGCTCCTAAAAAATAGTGCAACTACATGCATAAATTATTTCATACATTCAACGAATTGTGCTATTTTAGAAAATCTGTCCACTAGAAGTAAAATAAAACAATGTGTATGCATGCCAATTTAGGCAACCTTAGGGAAAAATCCATACATCAGTGAAAGGTGCATGCAGACTAAGGACAGTGCACAAACAACTGTTATATTTCCTAGCCTTAGCTAACTGACAAGCTCAACACTATGATATATTTCCAGCATCATCCCTTTTCAGAATAGCCAAAAAAACCAAACAAGACAAATGGTTTTTTCTTTACCTAAATCACCAGCTACAGCTACAGCTACATACATTTCTCAAATAAGAAAATGTCTAAGTAACCACTACAAATGCATAACTTAGCAGCCCTATAAAAATAACCATAACAAATAACGAAATCAACACTCACCCTGAAAGACTTAATAAAAATCTAGACAAGTAGAACACTCACCCTCCATTTTATAAAAAAGCAATCACTTATGCACTCATCAAACTGCAACACATTAATTACTTTATTCAATGCTTGAGGACAAAAGAATATCCACTCAAACTCAAATTCACCAAGCGTGCCTACATTTTAAGTTTGCCGAGTTCAAACACGTTAATGTTTGATTGTTTGAAAAGTAAACTTATGACTTGTTGCAATAAATACATTGAAAACGACGAAAAAGGCCAATTATAGCACAAAACTCATTGTCACAAGTAGAATATTTTTGTTAAGTCTCATCAAGTTTATGACTGAAGAATGGCAGAAAATAACTTTCTTGACACAAGACATCTCCTATAACCACAGATAAACTTTATACTCTTTTAGAGTTAAGATGATCCATAACAGGTGCCTTAATTATCATTAGTTTAGTGTCATTCTAGAATGGAGCAACTGTTCATCCAACTAAATTCTCCTTTTATTAGCGATCAATTATTGGAGCAACAATTGAAGTAAAAATCCCTAAACAAATCTCCTACAAAAATGGCTATCCATGGAAAAAAATGTATTACAAACACTATTTTACGCATAAGCCATTACTCAATAGACTAAACTTTTCAAGATCAGCTGCTATACATTGCACATAAAAACTAGAACTTAAGAAAAGCACCTAAGATTGCATAAAAAGAAAACTTTTTCAGTTTAACATACAACTTTGATTTTCTAAGAGCAAAAAAAAAACTGGCTGAAGATGATCTAAGTGCTCTTCTTTAGGGCGTTAATTGTACCAATAGGCACATAACTTGTCACCTAATTTTATTATGGTCATATTTCTTCATTTATTTTAATAAAGTCATGTAACTTTTACTTTATTTCAAAAAACTGACTTTCGCTACATTCAAAAATAATAATATGGTAAGAATTTTATTATGAATTGAGCCAATAGCACTTGAGCACTAATTTTACTAGTAAGGTTTATAATTTCTGAGAGCAAACCCTCATAGTCAACCATGTACAAAGAACAAATAACAAGAAAATATAAGAGAGTTATCACATTGCCTGAAATTTCTTTAACTAGTGTAATTATAATATCTAAAAACCTACAAAAAAGTTTAAACCCATAATTGTTATGTTTGTCAAACCCAAAACTTTGATAAGAGAAACCTCTATCAGCAAACAACTAGAGTTGTCAAGTTCAGAATACCAGAGCAGAAGTTACCTGTAAAGAAAGAACAACATTGACGGCATCATGTAAGCGATTTACATCTAATGCATCCCCAACAATCTCGGGTGGAATTTTGGATAACAAAAGAACAGCCTGGTAAACAAACTTTATGTAAGTTATCTAGATAAATTACATGAAGGGAACACTTCTGATATGATAATTCATTACTTTTAATCCCTCTGCTGTGCAATCAGAGATAGGCCACCCATGATCTGCAGTTGAAAAAGGCCATGCTCCTTTTGATATGTGACGATACCAAAAATCAAGGTCTCCTAGACAATTTTCCAAGACCTTTGAAGCAAATTAAAAATGGTGCAATGGGTCAAATATTTTAGTAAAAACATTAAGTAAAATATTCAATCAAAAATTCTCCTAGACTTCTAAATATAGAAAGAAATATCTTTGAATTTTTAGAGCAAAGAAAAATAGTTCAACAAGGTCAAATATTTTAGCAGTAAAAACAGTAAGTAATACAATCTTCAAGAAAAAGTTTACCCAGAACAGAAGATAGAAAGAACACCTGTGAATTTTTAATGTATGAATGTGCTTTTTCTAAAGTTGGACCATATTCTTCAATCAGATTACCAGACACAATTGCCTGAACTGCAAAAGCTGTGTCCCAGAGTTGACTTCCATTATAACCCTGCAACAAATAGACTATATCTATTATAGATGATAATTTTGATACCAACTCATAAACCTCACAACAGTTTTCAATGTTATAGCAACTATAGATCTAGTTGATGGTATATATTAAAAGGTAGAAACAGCCACCATTCTAACATAATTGCATATCAATCAAAACTATATCAGCAATTAACTTATCAACTACTCTTCCTAAAACCTTGTAAACTTCCCATACACTTTGCTTATGCCCCAAACTATTTATCTGCTAGTGGTACATATATTGAGACCTGCATTTTCATTCCATCTTCAGCAAGCCATAGGTAATCATATATTCTTGGAAGATGCAGCTTGAAAGCTTCAGAGTTCGGGTCTTCCACCCAACAGCAGAGCATATTTAACACCTGTACACCAGAAAAAAAAATGATTAAAAATAAGAAAAAGACATCTGTCACTTAATTGGCATATCAGCAAGGACATGGCTAAATACTGACCCATGAATTGACATTTACTTGATGATGATAAGGACCAAAAAGAACTAAATAGAAAGTGGAAAATACTCCAGAACAAGTATCAAAGATATCAATAAAAAATCAAACTGATGGACTTTGAAACAAATAGAACATATGTGACTCCAAATGATGAACATTTCACCACAATCAAATAATGTGCAAACAATTCTCAACAGAAGTTAGAAATGTTGTTACATCTAAAATCCACACCTTGTTTACCGGTCCAATGCATATATAACGAGTATTTTCATCTTCGTAATGTATGTGCTGAATTGCAGTTTGAAGAGCCTTTTCTCTCAACCTTTTTCCAGGCCAACGCATTAGAATGGGTTCAACCAACTTATCAAGAACTGTCCAAAGTACATCTTGCAGTAGTGGATGTGGATAGTACAAGTCTTCCTGCAAAACCAAAATAGTAAGCATTCTATTGAAAAATCAAGTTCTGCCATGAAAACTGAACAGCAAAAAGAAAAATGACATAAATATCATAAAGGCAAGTACAAAGTGGACTTTGGCTTTGATAGAATTAAGATACTAAATTACCAACCTTTGCACATTGGTGTCGTGTTTGATTCCAGTCTATTTCATGATATGGAATAGTAAATAGCTCCTTTCTCAAAGACAAAACTGTTGGTGTGATTGGCCCAACAAACCTCTTCCCATATAAATATGACATGGGCAGATAGACCATCCGGCAGTGGCACCACATCCTCCCTGCAGAGCATGGAAAATATCATTTAATCTTCTACCAAGGAATCCCTGTTGATAATTTTGCCCCACTTTTACAGATGGCATTTCAAATGAAATCATACCTATTAATTTCCAAACAGCCATACATCTAATTAATGAAGATCACATGAATCCAGAACAATTTGACCCAAATCTTCACCGAAAAAAATGATGCATGATTCTAACAATTACTTGACAACAGCAGGAAATAATGTTTGCACACCAAAAAAAAAAAAGAAAACACATCCAGTCTAAAATGCTATTGCTTCTTCGGATTTTCCTTTTTCATACATTGAACTTAACAAGCAAAGACATCTATCATGTTAATTTCTATTAATTTTTGCACATAATTCTATGCATAGTGAAAAGTAGGATGTAAAACTTGATTCATTTTTTTAGATAACAGAAGAAGATTTTGCCAATGAAGAATGAAGAGGAAAATAATGTGGCAGATAATATAACCTTCTCTCAAAGAAAAATTTCCATAGCAGTTGCACAGATACTCCAAATTAAAGAAATTATTATATCCCAAGCTTTTCTCTTTAATCAATTATTCCAAATAGCTGGGGAAAACTGCAGAACACCACAATTTCTAAGCATCATTTCTCCACCCAAAAACCTCTGGTTTTATTTCCACATCCCACAAAGATTTCCTACAAAACCAACTTTTCCTCCAAGATACCAAATAAGCAATTCCAAATAGTATGCCTATTAAGGAACCTCAAGATCAAGGAATCTACTTGCTTCTCATAAAATAGCTAGCTTTTTCTCAGAAATTAGCGCTACCTTTGTAACAAGGATCCGCTAACACAAGATGTTTGCGCAGCTCTGTAGAACAACATTCGACTTGCACATGTTAAGGACATAGCTTTTGCTCTCAAGCAAAGTAAAGCTTTAAACTAGAGCATGACTAGGCCCTGTAGAGTGGAACCTATTGAATCAGGCATAAACTTACCTGACTCAACCTCTGATACAGTGATTTTAGATCACCATTTAGTGGTTTTTATGTTTCTTGAAAGTTTCATCTGAATCTAAATCTCTTTTCGATTTGTTCTTTTTTTTCTTTTTCAATTCTGTTTAACTTGAATGGCTCCACCAGATTTCAATCTTTTGACACAGATTCTGGATTCAGTTTATTTATAATTTCTTGAATTTGAGTTTTTTGAGAAGCAAGTTATTCTTGATGCATTTTCAATTCTCTGCTGTCGGCTTCTCAATGCCTTTGTTGGCAGACAGTCCTCTAGATTATTGCTTGACGATCTTAATTTGAATAAAGATTACAAAGTAAATTATCTCAATAAGACCGGCATATAATAATTTGCACTAACTACTTGCTGGTGATTGCCAAATGCACAATACGTCTGAACTCTGACGTTACATGATGGAAAAATCTAGCATGTATTATTAAACTTGCATATTCCCTTTGATCAGCAAATGTGATGCGCCTTAGTATACATGCTTATGCACATACATATATAGCTACTCATATTGTGCAAAAAAAAAAAAATGAGTGAATACATAAAACCATTACTAAAGAACATGTAAATGGATGAGAACCTGGATGGAATGGGAGAATATAAGGAAGAAGCCATATCTCAGGGGGAAGAGGATTATTGCCAGACCATTCAAATGCTCCAAGCACCTGGTTGGATTCAGCAAAGAATCAAATAGAACTCCAATAACAAAGTAAAAACTTAAAATACTGCTCAAACCATCAAGATTCAGCTTTAAGAACTGAACTGAAAGCCACATTTTTCCCCATGATGTAATTGTCTAGCACCACCGCGGTCCAGAATCCATTTACGCCCTCTCTCCATCGCCCCTTGTCCATCGTTAGCCCCTTCACCAAGCAACCTTAAAGTAACATAGCACAAAACACTACCAAACATCGTGCTCAGTCCCTCAATGTGTAAACCCCATCCACCATCTCTGTTCTGCAATTATATTCACACATTAATGAAAGCTTGAGGTCTAATTGTAAGTAATAGCAGGAAAACAAAATTGGGAAAAAAAAAAGGAAAGGACCAAAAGAAACATAGAAAAAGAATGATAAGGCATGAAAAGCAAACATGCCTGATGATTGTATAGGTAGCGACAAATCTCTCGCTTATGTTCCTCGGATAAAATAGCGTTCAATGCCCCAGTGACAGACAGAGCTATAACCTGAATCAATTTCCAATACAAAACATAAATATAATTTTCACACAACACATTGCAGACCAGAACACACCGCATTTACAACCACTAACTTGCAACATTCTTTACATTGAGAAAGAAAAGTGAAAAGAGTTATTAAAGTTTAGGTACCAATCCAGGCATAAGAAACATAGGACCCCCATAATCCCCAGGCCAATGTCCATCGTGCGCCTGTATACTAGAATAATAATTCAAAGCCCTCCTCAAAGTAGTCATCACTGCCTCTTCAGTCACATCTTCGGAATCTTTGATTTTGACTTGAGGCAAAATTTCACCCAATGGATTCTCCTTAGCAAACTACAATCAAACAAAAGCCCCCCATTATATGCTAAAACGCTAAATTTTTAAATTATAAGAAAAAGAAAAGGAAAATGAAAGACCTGAATTCTCATCATTAGATCTGAACTATGTTTCATGTGGAAACGATTGTTAAAGAAATTTTGACGAGCATTTTCAATCTGTAAAAGCTCTTCAGGAGATCCGAGTTTTGGATCGAACTCCCACACTTGTCTTCCAACATGATTATTCATAGTTCTCAGCCATGGATTGTCTCCTCCTTCAGCAACCTTTAACCTCCACATTCTGAGATATCACAGTCATCAATTTCCATAGTAATCAAAATGCAACAAGCAAACAGACAAACAAACAAACAGAGACTCATCTTGAATCGGGAAAATGTAAAAATAATAATTGCAATGCAGAAAAGGAAAATGATTACATTCTGAATGTGAAGGATGGAAAGAGCAACAACACCTCAGTTGCCACTCAGTAGAAGAGTGTGAATTTGAAAAGGTTAAGCCACATAAATATCCCTGAAGTTTGTCTCGAAAGTCAATATCGCCCCAATTTTCTATGTTCTTTCAATAATACCCTTAACGTTATCAAATCAAATTGATTCAATGTCGGACGAGTCAATTTTTGAAAATTTGAAACCTGTACCTAATTGAAATTTTTTTCTAATTATTCGAAACTTGATTTTAAAAATATTTAAAATACTCCATAAAATTCGAAATAATTAAAATATTTAATAAATAATATATTCGATTTAAAATCTACTATAATTAATTCAACTTAATTAAATTCGAATATATTTAAATATTTAATATATAAAAATAATTTAATAAATAATTAAAAAATCGAATATTATAATTATCGAAACTGACTCTATTAATTTTAAATAAAATTTAAATATTTTACTAGCCAAAATCTATTAATTTAGGGTTTACCTCTAATCTCAACAAATCTTCTAACTCAGCAAACGGAAAAGCTAAGTGATGGAGTTTGGGAGTTATATGGTAAATGCCACGTGGAAAACTGCAGACTAAAAAATTAATTAAACCAACTCTTCTGTTCAACCAACATCAGCGAATGGAGTTATTGCGAGAAACAGGTAGCGCCAATTATCGACCGTACATTACCGCGAGGCTGATGGGACTGAAGAAGTTACCTGAATAGGAAACTGAACAGGCCAACACACCTCAACTGCGAAGATCTGCTTCAGAGTCCAGAGATCTTCTTCAGTATCGAATCATATAAATGCATCAATTTCCAGTTAAAATCAGTCGCGGTACATATATATATATATATATATATATATATATATATATATATATATATATATATATTGGAGTAATGTGATAAGAGATGGAATGTTTAAAGATGAAACAACAAATGGCGTAGCAGTAGATCCAAAGAGGCACGTATTAATGCAACGAGAAACACGAGAGGCGAGCCGGCCAGAGCAACCTCACAGAGGCATTAGGACAGAGAGAGAGTGAGATTGAGAAATTTTTTAAACAGGAAAAGGACAAATACCTGCAAAATGCAATGGGCGTGTGTGGCAATGCAGTCTCCACGAAGACCGTGTTTTTAACTTTTTTGAGTGCCGTACCCGTATTTAAAAACAAACATCTTTCTAAAATTTAAATTATGTTTGGTGTCTGTTTTAATTATGGTTTCGTTTCATATTGTATTTATCAAAAACAATTTTGAAAAATATAAATTTTTTGAGTTTTAAAAATTAATTTTAAAAAAAATACGTAAATAGATATTTTTTCTAAAATATATTTGAAAAAATTAATTTATTAAAAAATTTAAAAAATTAATTAATTAAATTAAAAAATTATAAATATATATTTTGTATACTCAAACACCACTTATTAAGTTTCTTAAAATCAATATTATCATATTGAGATCTTAAATAGCTATTACATTTTGTTTCATATTTTTATTGGACAGCGAAAATATAAATAAATATCAACAATACACATAGCTCAAATGGGAAAAAATTACTAATATTTATTTATCCATCAAAATAAGGATATGAGCGATAAATAATTAGTTTAATATATAAAAGATAATAAGTGAATTCAATCTATTTTGACCTATGATTCCAACCTATAATTAAATTTTATTAAATTTAACTTGTCCAAAATTGCAGGATTTTAGATGGTATAAAGATATATTTTTAACAAAAGTCTTTACTAGGCCTGACTGTAATAATAATTATTGGAAAAAAAGATTTATTGTTGGACTTCCTAAATTATTTGCAGAAAGAGTTAGAACAAAATTAAGAAATGAAAATAATGGTTTAATACCTTATGATTCTTTAACTTATGGAAATATAATTAATTACATAAACAATGAAGGTTTAGCTATTTGTTCATATTTAAAATTAAAAGCAAAATTAAAAAGAGAATCAACTTCTACTAAAAAAGAATTAGGAGATTTTTGTCAACAATATGGTTATGAAACAGTAAGGGCTCCGTCATCTAGAACTAAAAGATTTATAAAACAAAAGAAAACTCATTATAAGCCCAATAAAAGGAAATACTATACTAAGCCCAAGCAAATAAGTCAGAATAAAAATTATAAATCTAAGACATCTTCAAATAGGCAAAAATCGATAAGAAAAGGTAATTCAAAACAGAAGGATATTATAATTTGTTATAAATGTGGAAAAATTGGTCATTATTCAAGAAACTGTAGAGTTAAGCAAAGAATTAATGAATTAGAACTATCAGAAGAATTGAAAGAAAAGATTTTAAAAATAATTATAAACGAAGAAGAATCTAGTAAATCTGAGGAAGAAGAAGAGTTATCTGATTATTCAGAAAATGATTTAAATATATTAAATGAAGAATCTAATTCAGAATTTTCTTGTGAAAATAATTGTGATTGTTTAGGACCTTGTAAATGTAATAGTATAAATATGATAAACTCTGAAAATGAATTTTTATTAGATATTATAGAAAAAATAGATGATCCAGAAACTAAAAAAGAATATTTATTAAAATTAAAAGATACTATAGGAACTACCTCTAAATCAAAAGATTTTAAGCCTTATAATTTTCAAGAAGTTTGTAATAGATTTAAGCAAACTAATAAAATTGTAAAAATAGAGGATTTACAGGAAGAAGTTAAAAATATTAAATCTGAATTAAAAGAAGAAATTAATATTTTAAAAGAAAAGGTAAATAAATTAGAAAGAGAAAATCTAGCTAGAGACTTAGAAAAAATATTTAAACAGCAAGAAATGGAATCAAATGATTCAACAGAATACATAAATAGTATACAAAAAATAAATTATCAAAAATGGTATGTTAAGATAAATTTAATCATAAACGACACACATTTAAGTACAATAGCTTTAATAGATAGTGGTGCTGATCAGAACTGTATTCAAGAAGGATTAATATCAACCAAGTATTATGAAAAAACATCAGAAAGACTGCATACTGCAAGCGGATCTAAGTTAATAGTAAATTTTAAATTATCTAATGTTAAGATATGTAATCAAGGATATTGCTTCAAGACAAATTTTATACTAGTTAAAAATTTAAATACAAATATAATATTAGGAACACCTTTTATAACAATGATATACCCATTTACAGTATCAGAAAAGGGTATAAGAACGAATATTTTAGGAAAAGAAATTATTTTTGAATTTTCATTTCCTATTAAGACAAAAGATATAAATTGGTTACAAGATAATAATATTCAAAACATTAATATAATAAAAAATAAAAAAACAACATTTAAAACAATTATTAAATGAAATAAAAATAAAAAAAATTAGAAGAAACAATAAATTCATCAAATATTCAAAAAGAAATAAAAGATATAGAGGAAAAATTTAAGATAGATATTTGTGCACCTATTCCTAATGCTTTTTGGAACAGAAAACAACATATTGTCAGTTTACCATATATTAAGGATTTTAATGAATTAAAAATACCAACAAAATCAAAAGCTATACACATGAATCAAGATTTAGAAAAAACTTGTCAATTAGAAATACTAGATTTAAAGAAAAAGGGATTAATTAGAGATTCTAAATCTCCATGGTCATGTTCTGCATTTTATGTTATGAATGCAGCAGAAATTGAAAGAGAAACTCCCAGATTAGTAATTAATTATAAACCTTTAAATAAGGTACTACAATGGATTAGATACCCAATACCTAATAAAAGAGATTTATTAAAAAAATTATATGAAGCAAAAGTATTTTCTAAGTTTGATATGAAATCAGGCTTTTGGCAAATACAAATATCAGAAGAAGATAAATACAAAACTGGATTTAATATACCATTTGGTCATTACGAATGGAACGTAATGCCTTTTGGATTAAAAAATGCTCCTTCAGAATTTCAAAATATTATGAATGACATAATCAGACCAATAAGATCTTTTTCAATTGTTTATATTGATGATGTGTTAGTATTTTCAAACTCTATTAATCAACATAAGCAACATTTAGAAAATTTTTATAAAATTATACATTCAAATGGAATGGCAGTATCTGAATCAAAAATGAAATTATTTCAAACAAAAGTAAGATTTTTAGGACATGATATATTTCAATGAACAATTAAACCAATTATTAGAAGTTTAGAATTTTCTAGTAAATTTCCTGATGAAATTAAAGATAAAAAGCAATTACAAAGATTTTTAGGATGTTTAAATTATGTTCATCAATTTTTTAAAGATTTAGGAATGCTATGCAAACCTTTGTATGATAGATTAAAGAAAAATCCTAAATCTTGGTCAGAAGAACATACTAAGATAGTTAAAGAAATAAAGTCTAGAATTAAGAATTTACCCTGTCTAAATCTACCTCATCCCGAAGCATTTTTAATTGTAGAAACAGATGCTAGTGATAAGGGTTTTGGGAGTATACTTTAGCAGCAAAATATATTTTGGAAAAGGATGTTCAAAATTTAGTTTCCAAACAGATTTTTGCGAGATGACAAGCTCTTTTAAGCAATTTTGATTTTGAAATTGAATTTATCAAATGAGAAAACAATTCTCTTCCTGATTTTTTATTTCGTGAATTTTTACAGGGAAAATGAATAATCAACAGAATAATTCTAATAAGCAGATTTTGACAAGAGCAACTTATAATAAGCAGAATAGCCCATCCTCTTCAAGCCCATCTAATTCAAGACTAACACCACTAGTTAGTCAAAACCTTTTTTTCCCTATAAGGCCTAGAGGCCCATCTACTCAAACAAGACACTCTTTTACCTCAGCTTTGTTGAGACCACCTAGTCCAGGCCCATCCACTCCAAGCCCTTCTAAACCATCATCTAGTCAAAGCCCACAAAAAACAAACTCGGGCTATATACTCCACTCAACGAGATTATTTGTCAAAACTCTAGACAATGAAGAAGTCTCTTTGGCTTCTGAAGGATTTATAAGACTTATATCTTTTTTATATCCTAAAGGTTTTCATTTTCATGAATCTGATTTCTCAAGAAATAGAGAATATTATCAAAATATTTTAATAGATTCTGGATCTATAGAATTTGAACATAATTTTGATAAAATAGATTCATCTAAAATTGTTTATTCAAAAGTAAAAATTTTAGATATTTTATCTTCAGTTAGGTGGAATCAACAGATTCATACCAGTAAAAGATTTTCAAATAATTTTATTCCAAATAATTATAATTATTACGATTATCAAATGGCTTGGTACAAAGCATTTTATTTAAGAAATTTTAATCACTCATGGTTCTTCTATTTTTCAAACAAATTCACAGTTGAATTACCCAATTAGTTTTATACATGGTTTTTATACTTTGGCAATTTAGTTGAAAATTTTCCTCAAGATGTTGCTATTGGCTATGATCAATATTCAAGATACTTTCCTCAAGAGAAAAGTATGATCAAACTTTTGGTCAACTTCGCTATAATCTTCAAAGTACCTTGGATTACAACATGGACATATTACATAGATGAAGGATCAGAAGTTCGATTCCCTACTCTTTATAGGGAATTTCGTACTAAATGGTGGGATAATTTCAACAATAGTCAAGCGGATATTGAAGCAGTTATTCACTATTTCTCTCCAGCAAAGCAAATTACTGAAGAAAAAGAAGTTTCAAAAGAATTTAAAAGGAATAAAGAAGAAATATTAAAAAGGATAGCAACAGCATCTAATCCTAAAGAATTACAAGATCTACTCAACATATATTCCAGTGAAATCAATAGTTCTAGTGGATCAGAAGATAAAAATCCAATATTAAGTCTAGATTCACAAGAGTCAGATTATAATTTTGAATTGTAAATAATTTTGTAATAATGTAATTTTATAATCAGCATGATATAAAAAAAAAAGTGATCAGCAACCTTATCAACAAAGAATCTTCACCAGCAATAATCAAGACCGGACAACCAACTTTAATAAAGGAGTCAGCAACCTTATCAACAAAGAATCTTCACCAGCAATAATCAAGACCGGACAACCAACTTTAATAAAGGAGTCAGCAACCTTATCAACAAAAAATCTTCACCAGCAATGATCAAGACCAGACAACCAACTTTAATAAAGAAATCATACCAACCTGTCGGCCAGCATCTTCAACAAAAGCACTTATCTCCTCTATATATACTTGAAGATTTTCCATTTGTAAGCAGAGAGCAATACTCAGGAAACAAAATTAGAGAAAAAAAAAGTCTAATCCTCTAGTAATATCAACCTCTTTATGTTCCAAATCTTTAGATCTCCAACTTATATTTTCAAAAGAATGCAAGCATTCTATTGAAGACTCTTCTGTATTATCATCAGAGATTGAAGTTAATAAAGGTATTTTATTTTAATATTCTAAAATGAGTAATTTTCTCGAAAGTTTCATCTCTGCTCTCTCTCTTTTAAATTTTCAAGATTTAACAGAATTAATTGCTCTTAAGCATGCATTATATTATTTTAAGAATAATATTACAAGAATTCATCGTTATGAGCATCTAGTAAATATTAATTTATCTTGTGATTGTCAAGAATATCATAGACGAATAACTTTTTATTACAAACATGATCTGCTGTGTTGAAGTATTTATTAGGAATTATAATCAGTAAAATTATTCTAAAGGTTTATAGGCTGGAAACCCGAGATTGCGGGCTACTGGTCCAAAGGAGAGTTTATACTCTTGTATCTCTGGTATAACAACGCCACGAATCTTATAAGAATAATTGAATATGTTGTATTATATTTTGAGTTACTGTATTTTATTAGAACTAATATTAGTTCAGATATCTATGGTAATCTATATGATGTATTTAGCTGCTTTAAAGTTTGTATATAATGAATAAATTTTAATTAATTTTCACTTGTATTTTGAGCAACTCTGTTTCATAAACTGATTGTTTAAGATCCTGAGTTCCGAATGGTATCAGAGCCTAGTTACTTGATTTCTAGTTGTTTGAATTTAGGAAAATTAATTAATAATAATTTGGTTAAATTTAAAAAATTAAATTAAATCTAATTTTGTTATTTAAGATTAAATCAAGTTTAAATTAGTTATCTTAAACTCGAAACGTTGGTCAACCTGAGATTGATGTAGCGTTGGTCAGCCGTAAAAGCCGAGATGACAGTAGGTGGTCCTGATACACGAGGTGGTCCCGTGATAGTTTAAGAAAACTAAGATAAACGAAAAATTTAATCGAGATTAACAAGATTAAATTTAATTAATGGATAAATTGGCCAGGATATTATCGATTAAAGAACCTAGAATTGAACAATCTATTAAAGAACATAGGAAGAAATATAAATTTATTCATTTAGGATTAATACAGATTGCAATCAAACCCTTATTCAGACTAGGTCTAGATATTCCAGTACTTATGTGCTTAAAGGATGCTAAGCATATAAGTTTTTCAAATTCACTTTTAGCTATGGCAGAAACAAATTTAGCTAATGGCCCCGTATATTTTAACTGTTATCCAAACTTTTCATTAAGTTTATTTGATCCTAATATTTTTGATACTCTAAGCTTAACAGTTAAAACAAAGAATTTAGATTTTAAACAAAATACTAGAGCAATAGCTATAATATACAGAATCTATTATAAAATTATGACAACAACATTAAATCCCAGAGCTAGAAATAGTTTGTTAAAAGATGAGACTTTAATTTTTGAAGGTAACAGAATGCATTCTAATATTCAAATTTCTAAAAGACTAAAATGGAACGAAATTACTAGATCAGGAACATGGGAATTAACAGAAATATCAGAACCTCAAAAAGTAGACATAGATAATCAGACTTCAAGTATAATTGAGAGAAATGATGGATCTGTAAAAATATCATTTTTACCAGATCAATCATTTTCTTCAAAAGTTTCTATATATTCAAATAATAGACCTTCTACAAGTTCCTTACCCAGAAATGTATCTAATAAAGATTTAAAACTTAAAGATGTAGATTTTAATGAAACCATTCCAAAACCGGTATATGTTCCAGATAATAAATCGGATGATTCACTATCACCAACCAGATCTCAAATGGAAAATTTTTCACGAATAAATTAAATGGAAAAATTTGAAATAGATAAAGAGTTCTTAAGGAAAGATTTGCAACCAGAACATAATAAGTTAAAAAGAATTTGGTATTTTAGTAAATTTTCAAAAAAAGATTTAGAAGATTTTAAAATAAAATGGTATAGAAATATGGAAGAATTAAAAACTAATATTCCTCTTTTTGATTGGTTTGAAATATATAGTAAAAATAATAAAATAGAATATCCATTTTCTACTATAAATGTTCATTCTAAGATTTCTAGAACTTGGTTAACAACAGAAAATGAAACAAGAATCTCAGTACACCCTCCTTTAGAGAAAATAGTATTTACTCATGATAATAGTAATTATATGGCTTTACCATTAAAGACGGTAGAATTATCAACCAAAGAAGAACCAAATTCTGTCTTAGAACAAGTAAAACATGTTCAATTACAACATAATTATTCAAATAAAATATTATCAACAATGGCACAACAATTAGATAGAATAAAATCTTTAGTCCAACCAGAATTACAGAAATCTAGAACTATAGAAATATCACCAGAAAAACCTTTATTTAAACCATTTGAATTTACTCCTAATACTAATATACAATTAAATACTCAACAAGTTTTATTAAGAAGAATTGAAAATCAATTACAAAAATTAGAAATTCCAGAAAAATCTAAAAAAACTATAATAATAATTAATAATAATAAATTATTTAAAATATTTAATGACTAAAAAATATTTTTATAATATTCAATATTGCATGGATGAAAAGTTAAATTTATTGGGATTATATTATTTTTATATATTAAATAGGTAAATGAAAGAATTATAATTAATTAGAATTAAATATTTATATAATAATTAAGTGGGTGACATATAACCAAACCTACCTATCTAGATTTAATCAATATCCACTCAAATCCATCCTATCCATTTGTCATTCCTGACATAGATAAATACATTAAAAATAAGGAATTCTAATATTAGGGAATACAGATACTTTTGTGCAAAAAATTATGAAAATATTCTATATGTTTTTGTCTCATCTTTAATGTTAGCTATGCTTTAGTAGTATTTTCCATACTTATTAAAACCGGCCCAATTTGGTTCACCAGTTAAACTGGAGACCGGTCATAAAGTCAGACGGTTTACAGTTGAATACCCAAGAGAAATTAAGCTGCTCAAAAAATCGCTGACTAAGTCGGTTTCACCGCGAACCAGTGGATTTAGTGCGGATTGATTGGATTTCACGAGTCAAAAATGATTCTGAAATAGTAGTAGAAATACTGTCGACGAAAGCAAAAGTGGAGGTTTTAGTAACGGCCACAGAAGCAGAAGCGGAGGTCTTAATAGGAAGCGACGAAATCAGAAGCAGATGCAAAGGCAAAAGGCGGTTGTTTTAATAGCGATTGTTTCACTGTACCTACCGCATTTTGATTCTAATTTGCTACCATAATAAGAAAAAGAGAGAGAAACTAAAGTAGAAAGAGAAACTAAAGTAGAGAGAAATAGAGTAGAAAGAGAACCACCAGAACAAGAAGAACCAGAAAGTAGAGAGAGAAAAGAGAGGTGGTGTTTTACAGAGGGAAAAAGGAAACTATGGTGGGTAGGGTTTTTTTTTTTTTTTTAATAACTATGGTGGATTGGGTGAGGTAATTTGCATTAAATGCTTGGTACGTTGCTGTTGGCAATCATTGGCATGTGTTTTTCTTCTCTTTTATTAATAAAAGAAAGAGGAATATTAAAAAACCTCTTTATTTTTTAATACTCATTTTATTATTAGTTTATGTGAAAATATAAAAAATATTTATTTTTAAAAATTTATTTATCTTTATAAACTAATTAAAAAGTGAGTATTGAAAATTATTGAAAATTTATTTTTTATTTATTAAATTTTTATTTTGGGTTCCATCAAATATTTTGGAATTGTTTAAATTTAGGGATTTAAAAATTTATGAATTTTATGAATTATAAGAATTTTATCGATTGATTTGAATATAAAATTCATGAATTGATAATTTTATTTATGTTGCACTTATATTTGGTTTAATAACCACAATCAATAGATTTAGTAATTAATTTATTACAATCTTTTTTATTACCGTTTATATTATATAAATTGTGAAATAATATAATTTAGAATAATTTTTTTTAAAAATGCAACTGATAAAAATTATTATTACTGTCAAATTTAAAATATGTTATAAATTTTTTATTCAAAATTATATATAAGCTTATTATATATACTATATTTATAAATAAATTAATCTATTAGTATTTTTTTCTTTTTGCAAATAATTCATTAAAAAATTTTAATTTATATTTAAATCAATACAAATAACATAAGTGAAAATAAAAAAATGGCAAATGATTTTTGCTGTATTTTTATAATAGTTATGAATTAACTTAGTAGGAACAATATTAGAATAAAAAATATAACAACAATTACTCATAAATAAATAAAAATAGTGAATTTTGGACTTTTCCATCAAAGATATGGAAAATCAAAATTTAAAAAAATGAGAAATTTTGATAGATGATATATTTTCCAAAATTTATAAATTTTTACCTTTTTTAAGTAACAAAACGATGAATTTAATATAAATTCATTGATTATTTTAATTTTCTCATTTAAAATTTATCAATCCAAATATAACCTTTATGTTTTTTTTTTTATTTGGTTATGTTTGTGAATTTGTGTATATGAAAACTTTATTGGCTTGAAAAGAAAAGGCAAGTAAATTTTTAGCTATATTTTATTAATCTGAATATTAATTAATCCAAAATTTTATTATTAATTATGAGATTAACGAATTAATCTTATAAGTGAGAACTACTATTAAATTAAAATTTCTATGAAAATTATCTTAACTTTACATATCGAATTAAATTATCTTATACAATCATAAAATTAAATACAAGAACACTCATAGTTTTAATTAGAATATTATATATTTTTTCATCTTCTGTTAAAGGCAATCAAAAAAATAATTTTTTAATATATTTTCTAATTCGAGTTTAAAACGTGTGCTTATGAAAAAATAAGAAAGATGATCATAACTTAATATATATTTTATACAAAGATAGAATCTCAATAATATTTTTATTGTAATTGAGGACATTAATTTTTTAAATATATTATTATGCATGAAATATGGTTTGTATAAATTATTTTTATATTTTATTATGTATGATATTTGATATGAAAATTTCACATAGACTAATTTTACTTCAATTGAATATTAAACTCTAAATCATTTATCTTTTTCGGACCATTAATCAGATCGGGTATGATAATATTGATATTTTCGATCACATGAAATTGAAATAGAATGATTTGAATTTTAGACATATATCTTATAACGAGTTTGATGTGCACTTCAACATAAAATTATTCTATTTTCAGTATAATATTTAATGAATAATATTTTAGAAAATATTATTTTGCTATAAAAATTCAAATATAATAATATTTATATATAATTAATAAATAGTATATTATCAAATATATATATATATATATATATATATATATATATATATATATGTGTGTGTGTGTGTGAAAGATTCTTGTATTTTATATTTATAAGATAAGAATATTATTGTTCATTGAAAACTTCACGATTTAATAATTTTTTATTAGATGACGAAATTTCTTTCAAAATTTTAGTCCTATTTATATTGATAATTCACTATTTATAATATTGAGATTTCTATTAAATTGAAAATTGGAATTACCTTTCTTCTTCATGATTGAAAGATATTTATTCTATTTTATATTTTTTTTTATTTAGACATCAAGAATAATCTTTTTAAAAATTATTTTTATTTTTCTTCTATTGTATTAATTATTTTATGATAATATTTTTTCATATTTCTTTCTATTAAAAACAAATAATGGTCTTTTGGTCATCAAAAATTAAATTTTAAGTACATTATAATCTATCAAAGTTTTTTCTACATTTGTACTCTTATATATAGTGTAGAAATAAAAATACAATGTGTAATATTCACTCTCTTTCTTTCCACGTAATATGAATTTCAACGAAATAAATAATAATCACTCCTAAATTTTATTTGATTAAATCCAAATTTATAGATTTAATTGTGAAAATCCGAAAATGTTCAATAGTTTTAATTATTATTTTTATAATAAGTTTTAAAATATGATTTGCCATAGTGTAAAAATTCATGACATATATCAATAACAATATTTTAGTAAATATTATAAATGTTGTCTCTTAATTTCTAATAACATAAATCAAAATATTACGTGCTTGATTTAATTTTTGGGAGTAGTTGTTAGTTGTTTGGTACCCAACAACTACTTTGAAGGTATTTGGTTAGATATCCCAAGTAACAATTGGTAGCTAATTTTAACCTCAACCAATTACTAATTGAAAATACTGCATTTTAAAATTTTTTTGAACAATTTGAGTTTTTTCTAATTAAAAGTATGACTACATAGTCAACTGCTCAAAACCAGCTTTTTTCAAAGCTAAAATGTTGGTGTCATCAACCCCCAATGGGATGAACCTATGCCTAATCTATCCAAGCCATATTTGCCTTCCTCTCCACCTCTTCCCACTTATACAAAAGGATTAGAATGGATAAGGAAGAATGAGCCTCAACAGAAATGGATTCCAAAATGTTATGTTTTCCAACCTATTAGTTAGATCCGATCAACAATCTTGGATCCTAGTCCTAGTCTTATTCCTACAGTATATATATTCCAACCATAAGAACATGATTTTCCATCGTTTCAAGAGACTATTGATCCAAACAAATAAGGAAAGAATAATATTTGGATCAAATCTTTTGGTCCTAATGTTCATGGTAGGCCAAGAGAAATTATTGTTAGTGAATCTGTTCTTAATTAGCATACGAACAATGCTCTTGCTCAAAACATAGTTCTTGAAAGAATTGACAAAAAAGTATATCAAGTTTTGTTAAAGGTAAATTAACTAGAAACTGATATCAATAACAAACTTTGTTGGCAACAATAGTTCATGCTCCGGCTTCAAAAGTAGATTATGTGATTATATTAAGAAATGATGCAGATGATACAAAATCAAGTCTCTAGTCCTCTTTTCTAAAGGAAATTTCAAATCTAAAATAACAACTCTCTCAAATTGAGAATGACTTGTATGCCAATACACCTTTTAATCCTTTTGCATTTACCAACACACAGCCTTCACCTGAACATGTTGTTCCAAATACTTTAGTTTCTACCATATACTGACCTAGTCTTGCTCCAATATGAAAATTTCCAAAAAAATATGCAAGCCAAAACTATTTCTTTAAGGTCGCCCAAGAAAAAACCTATTATCTCAACTACAACAATGTCTGCCTCCTCAACTTTAGCTACTTCTCCTTTAAAAACTCCATCAATACTTAAAAAACTTAACAAACAAGTTGTATTGAATCATTTTCAAGACGCACAAGACCTTTATCAGTATATGGCCCAAACACATTCAAAGCATATAACTTTATTTTTAAATTCATATACTGAAAACTATCCACAAATTCATCAGTTTGACCTGCAAAATGATTAATTATTATAATCGGATTTTATTTCTTCTAAGAAATCAAATACTATTGTTTCCATCCCATCCATTAGGATGGCTAATCCACATGCTCCTTCATTGTCTAAGACTCAATCCTAATTGTTCAGGAGCCTTCTTATGAGAAAATGAGTAGAATATCTTATGTTCCTAAAGCATCTAATGACCATTGGTTAGTGGATGATATTCTTCCTAATTAACGAAGAACATACTTTTAGAGATGTATGCTTGGATGGAAACACAAATTCAATTAGGAACTTCAGTTGCATAAGTTTTGTAAGAGTTCACTACTAGATTTGTTGGTAGTCTGCGAGAATAACAGTTGAGAGTTACAAAATACAACAAACTTCAGTTTTTCCAACTCACAACAATTATGACTACTTTGTCATACATTGAAGCATAATTCATTAGTACTTTAGAAGATTATATGGAAACAATACATTAGTACTTTAAAAGATTCTATGAAAACTGTAAAAAATGAGTTCTTCTCGTTAAAACATTGTTCGTTCAAAAGAAAAGACCTCGATAAACATTACACAAGGGTTTCAAGCTGATATTATCAAATTGGTTTAAGTGATATCAATTTAAAACAACACTTTATCAATTCAGTTCCAGAAGATTTTGTGGGTGCAACTCTTTGTTACTTCAGAAAGCATAGAAAGACTTTAAAAGATTTATCTTTGGCACAAATATATCAAAAAATGCTCATTGTTCTTGAAGAACTTTGTGCTCACAAAAGACAAGTCAAAGAAGCCTTAAAATGGATTAATAATAAAAGTCTTGAATCTGTCTGTAGCATACCAAATCTTACCATCAAATACTCAGACAAAAAGAACTGTGATTGTAAATAATGCAAGAAGGAAAAACATTACCAGAAGTATAAATACAAAGGTAGTTCTTTCCACAGATCTTATGAAAAGAAGTTCATGTACTTCAAAAAGAATCATTGAAGATACAAGAAAACTAATAATTATTATATATATGGTAAAAATGGCATTTTGCAAAAAGGTATCCAAACAAACCAAACAGACAATTCAGCTGGTTCAACAACTAGAAAATCAGTATAAAATTAATTTTAAGGATGTAGATGTAGAGTCATTATTCTCTATTGATGATGAACTGACATAAGACTTTTTCATGAGCATTAAAGCTTTATCATTCTCTTTAGATTTTGAAGAATAATATTTTTCAATTGCAGATTTGAATCCAAATCTAGCCCAACAAATAGCCATTACCCAAACATCCAAAAAACAAAGGGTGCCTAATTGCCCTATCTAATTGTTCATGGATAAATATGTTTGGCCCATTAAAGTCATAGCTTTTATTGATATTGGAGCCTTTCCATACCACTTTTGGAAAAAATCCACAAAGAATTCTTTAAGACAGCAAATGGAGAATTGCTCTCAATAGATTAGATCATCACAAAGCCCATTAAAATCCAATTTCTTCCAAATTGCTCAGTATAGACTAAAGTCTTAGGTTCATACTTGCCCAAAAAAGATATCCTTATTGTGTTTGATATAATTGGACAGCTACGTCAATTGTCTATTGGTGCCTATGGTCTAAAATCAAAAAAATGGTTTTTGCCTTATACTTTTACACCAAAATTATTCAGTCTTCATATCCAGTCCATTTTGAGAAATTCAGGCCCAAATCATTTAGTAGAGTTATGCTAAACACTATGTAGAATTCCTCTAGAAATGTTAAAGTCCTTTATAGACCCATCAAAAATTCTACATTTCACTTCCATTCAAACAAAATAAAGACATCAGTCCAACCAAAGCAACACATCCTGGAATGAATCCAAATGATCAAGGATGACAAGTTTTCCTTACCAAAAATTTTATCGTTATATTTTTTCCTCAAAAAAGCAAAGGAGTTCTCAAAGTTTGATCTTCTGTCAGGATTTTGACAATTAGGTATTCACCTTAATGATCATCACAAAACAGCCTTCTATATCCCAAATCATTATTATTAGTGGACAGTTATGCAATTTGGATTGAGGGTAGCTCTGTCGTTATTCTAGAAAACAATGACTAAGATTTATGAATCGATCTTATCCTCAACATTGATCTATATAAATGATATGTTGATATTCTCAAAAGGCAATAAGGATCATAAGCATTTGCTAATTGATAGCTCACCATGGAATTATGCTTTCTAAAAAAAATGCACATTGTTAAAAAAAAAAAAAAATTTCTAAGGATGAGATTTAAAAAATGAGCATATCAGCTGTGTCCACACATTGGGTTCAAATTATTAAAGTTTCCTAACATAAAAATTACAGTAAAATGAATTCAACAGTTCCTTAGTATTGCTAACAATGTCAGAGACTTTATTCCACAATTTTCAAAAGTAGTCCATCCACTGTGATAATTATTAAAAAATAAGTCCACAATAGTTATAAGAGAAGACAACAATTGTAAAAAAGATAAAAAAAAAAAATTGTAAGGATCTTCCTCCTTTGCACATATCGATAGAAAGAAAAATAATTATTCAAACATATGTCAGTGATGAGTATTGGAGAACTATTATTTTAAAAGAAAATGATGGTAAATGCCAAATCTATGCCTATACAAGTAAACAATTCAAATAATCTAAACATCATTATCACTCCATTTTCAAAAAATATTAGATGTCAAATATGAATCATAAAATTTGAATTTCATTTGATTAGTTATCACTTTACAATCCTGATGGATTGTTCATCTTTTCTAAAGATTTTAAACTTCAAAGGTAAGTAAGTACCATATGATCAAGTATTAAGATGGAATGATAGGTTCTCAAAATATAACTTCACAATTGAGCATATAAAAGGAGATAAGAACTTGATCTTTGATTTCTTATCCAAACTTTTATCAAAATCTTTGAGTTTAATAACAAAAGTTCAAACAGTTCCTTTAATCTTCATAGTTAGTTCACATTTTCCTTCATATCCTCCTTCAGTAGTCAAGGTAATGAGAGAATAACAAAAGAGGAAGCTCATTGTAGATTCTCAACTAGATGTCATATGAAAGTATGGAGACATTCATTAAGTCAGAAGTTTTTCATCCAGATTATCCTTTTATGGATATCTTTAAGGTTCCTCTTAGTGGAAACTTCCTAGAAGAATCTCTGCAGATGTTATGGCACTTATGTATTATGTACCACATGACTTTTGAATTTTGTCCAGTATGTTGGTATAACTCCATTGCAGCTAAAACTCTTTTGAAAACACAAAAAGATTATTAAGATAGTTCAAACCCTTTGTTGTTTGGCAACATTCTTTTTTCAAACTTCTATAAGAGAATTGGAATGTCAAAGTCCAAGCTAACAAAATTCATTCCATATTCAATCTCCACTAGGAAGAACATTATTCTTCTTATGATGTCTATGCAATATTTCCCTACTCTCTTTAGGAAAATTGTGATTCTCATCATATGAAAGTCTGAGAATTACAAAGAGTTCTAGCAATCATAAATCAATACATTCTAAGGAAAATATGGTTGAAGTATAAGGATGATGCTCCATAGGACGCTATACCATCCACTTACATGGACAACCTAAAAAAAAAAGAGATTCATGAATCCATAGTCTTAGTAGAAAGAATACAACCAAATGATCATGAAACAATACCCTCTACTTTACCAAACTATAACTCAAATGACTACAATGAAATGAATATATTTCCTAGTCATGAACCAATTCGAGATAAGAGTTGAAAGGGACCATCTTATCTTATCTTTTAGTGCGCACTGTTTACTTTATTAAGGTTTGATGTTTATTTTAATTATGAAAAATAGACATCATACTTTAATAAAGTAAACATTGCAACTATAAGATAAAATTAGATAAGATGATCTTTCAACTTTTATCTTGAGTTGGTTCACGATTAGGAGAAAGATTCATTTCATTGTAATCATTTGAGTCATAGTTTGGTAAAGCAAAAGGTCCTGCTTCATGATCATTTGGTTGTATTTTTTCTTCTGAGACTATGAATTCATAATTTTTTTTCTGAGTTTTTCCATGTAATAGGATGTTATGGCTTCCTATGGAGCATCATCTTTATACTTTAGCCATATTTCCTTTGAAATGTGTTGATTTCTGGTTACTATAACTATAACCCATGATTTTTAGGGTATATAAGTTAGTTGGGTTGGTTAATAAAGAATGTGTAGTGGGATTAAAGTTTGAAAGGTTTAACATAGTGATAGAGAGGTTATTCACGCCTGTGAATAAGGGTTTTACAGCCGTGAATGTCATATGTTAAGTTTCTTCGTGAAAGATTTGTCATGCCTATGACAGAAGAGTATTCATGCCCATGAAGATTTCTTTCCGCCCGTGAAAGATAGTCAACAACGTTGTTGAGTAGAGTCATTCTTTTATCTTTCTCTTTTATGCTTTTTCAACTACTCCACCGCCCCTATAAACTAAGTTTACATATCACATTCATCTTCTTTAGATTTTTCTTCCCCTATTACATAAAAATCACCATTTTTAATCCTTGTGAAAACTTATACCTAAGAAATAAATAAGATTTCTTAAGGTTTAAACCAAAGGTTGGTTTGAGAGTAAGTTTAGTGATTTATTTTCTATTCTATGCTTCTAAGATAGGATATTTTTCTTGATGATATGAGCTAGAGGCAGAGGTAAAGATCAACAAAGAGTTAGGGAAGCTTGAAAAGCTTGAAGGATTTAGGCTCTATTGTTAAGGTTAGTACATATATGCATATTAATTTCATCTTTCTTGTATGAGGTTGTGTTTTTTGCCATGAGATGATCTAAAAAATGATAAATGATATACATGGGTTGCTGGTTATGTAAATGTATAATGGTTGTATGAGTTAAGTGTTAGAAATGTCATAAAAATATGTTACGTTTGTTATTATGCTTAAGAGAGATTTTAGCATGATATGTGTTATGAATGTTCCAATGGATCTTAAAGGCATATTACTAGCTTGATATGTGGTTGAATGTTGATAGGGGTGATTGACATTGTCAATCTTAGAGACTTTTGCATGTGGCTTTGTTATGATCTATTTTCGAGTTTGGAAAACCTATAAATTCACACCCATGATAAGGTTATCATGCCTGTGAATGTTGTACACATATACATTTCACACCCATGACAAAAGAAGTAACGTCCGCGAAACATAAACCTAGAAAATACCCAGAACGGGCAGAATCATTCACGTATTTTGTCACGTTAAAGAAGTCATGAACGCATAGGTTCACGCCTGTGAACATGTAGTCACAGTTGTGAACATATATTTTCAATTTTCACCCTTAGTTTTCACAGTTTAAACCATGGTCATGAATGTTTGGTTTTACGCCTGTGAATATATAGTCATGATCATGAATGAAGTGTGTTTTTGGGACATAAGCTTTCACATGAATGGTCACAATTTAGTTCACAGGGAAGGAAGTACTCGTGAATGTCTTTTACACCCATGAACATATAGTTCATGTCTATGAATCCTAGTAAGTTTATTACATGCAGTTTTGGTTTTTGATGTTATATGATGGGTGAATAGATCACATGTTATTATTTGTATGACAATATGAGTAAATCACATGAAATTGATGATAATGAGAT
This sequence comes from Triadica sebifera, assembly GCA_023653625.1. NCBI lineage: Eukaryota > Viridiplantae > Streptophyta > Magnoliopsida > Malpighiales > Euphorbiaceae > Triadica > Triadica sebifera. Next base: position 24,254,849 of record CM042901.1, read on the forward strand.
AATATACCGGTATTGATGCAATAAATATGGTTATATGTGATGATGATATTAAAAAGAAATGAAATATAAAGGTTAAGACTTTAAAAGCCCATTTTCTCTAATCTAAGACTTGGTCTAGGATAGATGACATGTCATTGAGGGAGTTACAGTACTATAGAATATTCTTTATATGAGGCCTTGGTAGCTGAAGCTTAGGTTAGAATACCATTGGTCCTTGGTTCTATGTGATTTTAAGGACAAGGTGGCTGAACCTCAGGTTAGAGCGACTTTTATCCAATTTATACTTAGTCAAGGTGGTTGAAGCTTTAAGAGTACCCTTGACTTGAGGAGCTCAATTGAGCTTTTACAAATAATGGGTAGAGTGGATAAAGCTCTTGGAGTGCCTTTATTCCACAACATATATCTGGATAGTTTGACTTAAAGTTTTGGGCAAAATTAGATTAAAAAATAGAATTATGGTAAGTTTTGGGTAAAAATAAAATAATTATATATAAAAAAGGAAACGAAAATTAGTAAAGTGGTAAGTCATGAGTCAAATAAGATGAACTAACAAAAGAGGTCAGGTTACTATTAACCGGTTGTATGAGAAAATTTTCTACATGCAATGTTGATATGAGATATAATGATTGTATTGTCATGCATTATGATAGTGTTTATGGTATGATAGTATACATGAACATGCATAATATGTTATTATATAAATTGTATAGTTGCATACCTGAATTTTTATGCCTATATACATGACTAAACTTTTAGTAGCTTAGCATATGAATTTTCTACACACATGTCAGAGTCTAAGGGAGAGCAGGAGTTGACTCAAGAGAAGAAGTATCCATTTTGAAGAGTCAGTGCACATGTCACATTTGTTGCTTTTTGTAAATGACATAGTTTTGGATTTTAATATTTTGTATAAGTTTGTATATTAAAATTTATATTTTTTAATTTTAAAGTTGTATTTTTATAAATAGTGGGTAAATTAAGGCCAAATTGATATTTTATGAAAAAGATCATTTGGATTAAGTTGATGTAAGTTTATAAATGGTTATTGATATTCAAACATGTTTATGAAATTAGTTTTGCAAGAAATAGTTTTAATTTCATAGGTTTTATAAAACATTAATTGGTAGCATTCACCTAATTAGTTAGGAGTAATCTTGATTAGTTGGATGGGTATTACAAGAACTTTTTGTAATTCTCGGACTACTAGAGGATGAGAATCACAAATTTTCTAGAGAGAGTAAGGAAGTGTTGCATAGACATCATAGGGAAAATAGTGTTCTTCCCAGTGGAGAATGATTATGTAATGAATTTTGTTAGCTTGGATTTTGACATTCCAATTCTCATATATAAGTCTGAAAAAGGAATATTGCCAAACAACAAGGGGTTTAAAGACATTTTTTTTTATTTTAATATTTGTCATTACCAACCATCATTCATATTCCACCATTTCACGACATCTTCATTCATGTCATTATAGAAGAGAAAGTCATATTAAAAATATATTAAATTAATTGATTGTAAATCATATGATATACATTTCTAGAATTTTTTTCATAATTGATTATATTTTCTTATTTTAATTATTAAATTAAATAATTATATAAAAATAATCATTGTATTTTTTTTTTATTCATATATTATAAAGTGGTCTCTATGTGGTCGCTAAAGGGGCTTAGTGACTGGAAAGAGAACAAAAGTTCTGGTTGCAAAAAAGTTGGTTGCTAAGCTAATTTAATGAATAAATTTGACTATAGTCGTAGAAATTGCAATCACGAGATATGTGGTCGCTAAAGGGACTTAGTGATCACAAAGAAAACAAAAGTTGCAGTCACAAAAAAGTTAGTCACTAAACTAACTCAGTGACCCAATTTGACTGTAGTTACGAGAATTGCGACCACAAGATATGTGGTAGCTAAATAGTGAACACAGTAGTGTGGTCACTATTTACGACCACATATATGGTCACAAAAATATCCTTATTTGATTGGTAAATACATATAAGGACAAAATCAAAGGACCATTTAACAACTAAATACCATATATATGGTCACAATTTAGCAACCACATAGTGTTGTCGCAATATTGTTGTAATCGTTGGCATGGTAAATGACGATCTTATATGGACCAAGTTAGCGACCATTTTATGTGGTAGCAAGCTATATGTGATTGCAATTATGGTCAATAAATGCACATGTATTACATGTTAGATTAGCAACATATATGTGTCGCTACATTTTGTATTTTATTTTATTTTTAAAATAAATTTTATATTAATAACTAAAATTATTTATTATTTATTTTTATTTAATAATAATTATTAATTAAATTTATTTAATAACATTTATAATTATTATTATTTAAACTTGAATAATAATTGTAAATATTAAAAAATAATTGTAATATGTTGAATATGAAAAATGGAATACAATGAAAATTTTAATATAAAAAATGTAATATTTGTCAAAAAAAAATTACTAAACTGAAATAATATAAAAAAAGAGATAATCAAGATTGCTCAGTTGGTGGTGGCTGGTTGCTGTCTGGACCTAGAGTATTGTAACGACGCATCCTCTCTTTCATAATTTGTTCCATCATCTAACACATCCTCTCCTTAGTTTAGCGCATCCACTACTGGGACTATTGAGTATTTTCTTCAGAGGTATGAACAGTAACCTAAAGTGCCTATATCTACTCTTGCATCAAAGATTGTGACGCTTCATGAACAACCGCTAATTTGGGCACTAGATCGTGAATGCATCATAAGGTGCAACTGCACATATTGGAGTCTAAATTCAAGTTAAAATGATATTTTAAATGTTTAAAATAATGATTAAATAATTAAAAGTGGTAGTGAATGAAAGACAAAATGGTAATTTTGTATGTATTGGAATTTTTAATTAATAAGTTGACTTGGACTAAAATTTCATTAGGTAATAAGATGTGTGGTTGAGATTAATGGAGATCTGCCACAATTTAGACCATTGGATTGCATAGGGCATGATAGTAATTGTATCATATAAAGGAGAGGTAATGTTGTAATTTCGTGTATGGTATAAAAAGGCTTCTTTCCCCCTTTCATTCCCCCAATTTTTCTATAGAAAATGCCTATCTCACTCACTCTCTTCATGCCATTTTTACTTCCCTTACTCTTTCTCCATTTTCTTCATATTCTACTTTAAACCCTAGCTAGAAATCATAAGAAAATCTTACCTTAGAGCTAGAAAAAAAGGATAAGAATGAAAAAAGTGAGTTTTAAGCTAGCATAACTTATTTGGAGCAAGAAAAAAAGAGAAAAATGGGTTATTGTTGACACCCAAGCCTAAAGTTGTGAAGATTTCGACCTTGGAGAAAAAAGGAACGGTGGAGCTTAAACAACCTTCAAAGAGTGGTTTTAAGGCTCCATTTGAAAAGGTATGTATATTTTGGTATCCTGGGTTCTTTTTATGTATTTTGAATGATATTCTATGTCATTAAGTTCTAAAAATTCCATCATGATGATTTTTATGTAATAGGAGTAATTAATGCATGAGATGATGTTAAACATGATTATATGTTTTGTTGTGGCCTTATAAGGGACATTGTCCTGTGATAGAAAAATTTAGAATTGTGTTGTGGCATCAAAATCATATCTTAGTGTGATGTTTCCATATAATATGTAACACCTGCCTATAAAATCGAGAATACCCCTAATTATACTAATGGATGCTACAAAACTTTTTTGTGGAAAACTGATTAAATTAATCCTTTTCATATTTAAAACTTGATTAAGCATAAACATACATTTGAAATATAAAACCACCATACATCTTAAAAAATAGATCCAACCAATCGATATAATAATATAAAACTAGTTGGACTTACACTAGTAATGTATTACAAAATACATCATAATATTAAATATATGTTTGAAAGGAAATAAACATATACAAAACTATATCTCATAACCCATGACATGTACAAAAAGAATCAGAATAATGCTATATATGAAAATCAACCAAAGACTAGGTCTGCTTTAACTGATCTTTGTATAGGCTCGCTACTCTCCAGTCAATCTTGACTGTCGGCTCCAAACTTGCATACAGAAAACCCACATATTAAGCAAACTAAAACTTAATGGTATATATATGCATAGAAATTCTACTTACTAATATGTAATGTCATACCAACATCATGTCATATCACATTGTGATAATACATAATATATACATTATATAAGTTGCATACCTTATTTATCATAATAATATGCCCATTCGTACCATGACACATATTCATGCATTTATACTTATTTCCATAACCATCATATTATAGTCACATCAATGACCACTGCATAATCTTTTTATCTCACATATAATTACCATATGTGTAACACCCCCTCACCCTAGCAGCTCACGCCCGAATGAGGGTGTGCTACGCTGACTTTATCGGTTAAAATTTTATTTTATTAAATTGTGTTTAACTGAAAATTTCTCATATATATATATATATTATTTGCTATTTGTTTACTTTGTAATATAAAAGAAATTATAACATAAAAGATAAACTACCTTTTTATATAGTAACATGTTCTTTACAAAACATACTGTTTATTTTACAAATACTACAAAATAAAATTTACATGATAATATACAAAAGTTGTGTAACCCACGATGTGTGCAACATGCTGCTTTACTGGATTAGGTCACCGTTGGCTTTGTCTACTATCTTCTATTTATTCTTTACTAAATCTATGTGAGAAAAACTCTCACGCTAAGCTCTTGGCTTAGTGGTGCATATAAATAAGGCAATAAACTATTTTTAATGTCACATGCATTGTCATATAACAATTTATGTTCTAATCATGCAAACATACATTTTATAATATTCTAGTATGCATAACATCAATTTATTGTATCTCATTTTGTTTAACATAATCAAATCATCATTCTCATGCAAATCATGGTATTTTAGCACTTATAGACATCAAATTATATTATATTATCTCATACTTATTTATTTTATTACCACCTTATTGTATAACACTAAATCTTCTTTTTATATATGCCACAATTCATAATTCCATTTTTATTTTCAATAATTCTTTTATGTTTCATGAATTTTTATTTATATCTTTATTTATGCCCAGGACACCTATGAACCACTGACTCGGATAACGGATAACGGAGTTGCCATCCAGGCACTTAGGAGTGCCACCCATACCGGCGTAGATAACCGTGCCATTACCGGCATAGATAACCGTGACATTACCGGAATAGATAAAAGTGCCATTACCGGCATATATAATCATAACATTAATGGATTTAATCATTTTCATCATACTCCCCCCTATTTGGCATGCCAAACTATCCTAAGTTGGTTCTAGTTAGGTATTCTAGGGCTTATACAATTTCATTAAAATTCATAAAAATTAATTTAATACTTTTCATGCATGTAATATCTCAAAATAATCATATAATCACTCAATTAAAATAATATTTACATAATATAACAAATTTCTCATCATTTTACTCATTTCATTCCTCAATTCACATGCTGCCCTGCCACTGGCAGATTCTGTCCCCTGTTTTGGACCTTAATTTTGGTCCTGCTACGTTCTGAATTTGGTTACATGATCTTCATACAAATTTTGGATATGGATCTTAGCTTTAATATTCAACTTGAATCACTTAAATATGAGTTCTTTATCAAAAGATATGATAATATTAACACTAACTGGTCACTGATAATTCTGCCCAGAATTTTCTAGACAGATTCTAAGTCTAAACTTTATGAATTATTCTGGACAATTACAGATATATTCAGATATTATGGTCTAAATAAAAAATATATCCCTATGTCTTAGCTTTCATACAGAATAAAGAACAAACAAATCCAAGCTCCAGAACTCAAGTTATAACAGTTTAAGTACTTACTGCTCATTATTAACAATTCTGCCCAAAATTTCTGGACAAATTCTATGTCCGAGCTTTATGAATTTTTCTGGATAATTACAGATATATTAAGATTTTATGGTCTAAATAAAAGTTATAGCCCTATGTCTTATATTTCAAACCAATAAAGAACATACAAAACCAAGTTCCAGATATTAAGTTATAATAGTTTAAGTGAACACTGCTCATCAATTTCCAGCAAGGAACATACAAGATAATCACATTCAATTTTTACCAAATTAAATCCTAAGTCTAGCAAACATGCATCCCCAAGATTTTCATCACAAAATAATATCAATTCAGAATCATCAACATACCAAATAATTAAATCATGCAAATAAAAAAAATAAAATAGGTTATTGCCTTAGGTTATGCACAAACCTCTCTTTTTTTTCTCTTTTTTTTTTCTCTTTACTTCTCTTTTTCCTTTCCTTTGCTCCTTTGATCTAGTTCCTTGTTAACTTGAGTTCCTAAAATTTAAAATCAGATTATTAAAACTTCATAAACCTTAATTTTTCTGTTTTTCCTTACTCTCCTAAGCTTCCTTAGGCATGAAAATGGAATTTCCCATGTCTTTCTCTCCCTTTTTCACTTTCTCTTCTTAGAACAAGGTTTGGTTATGGCTGTCCAAGGGAAAAACGTGGGCTGGTTTGGAGAACATAATTTTCCTCAATGAAAAATGGATAAGGAAGAGGAAGAAACAATCAATAAAAAAATGACAAAAGTCATTAAAATGAGGGACACCTAAGCTTCATCTAGAAGCTTTCATTATTGTTCAAATAATGTGTTCATCTTACTTTGATATATGGTGACTCAAGAAGCAACGTGGAAGACAAATAATTGATAGGAATTTCTAGATTCAAAGGGATAAAAGAGGATGAATGAGCAATTGATGAGAAAATGACAAAAACCAATTAAGGATGGGACACCTAAACTCACATTCTAGAAACTTATTAATGTTAAATACATGTATGTTAATTAGCTTCTTAAACTTTGCCACTTGGTGTGGCCGGCCTCCATATTCATTTTATGTCACAATTCATGCATTTAATTTATGATTATCCCATTTAATCCTCCAATTTTCGGTAAATTGCAAATTAACCCCTAAACTTTTCAAAATTTGCAATTTAGTCATTTACCGAAATTTAACATCTTAAAATATTTTGAACACTTTATTAGATATTTTCCATACTTAATTGCCATTATTTTCATTATTTTTCGATAAAAGTCCAAATTTAGACTTCGGTCAAACCGACGAGTAGATTTAACAACTCGCGTGACTTAGGTCTAAATTAGCGGATATGACAATATGTTTGGTTTATCATAACCGTTTTTGTTCATTCCTCATAAAACTTACCATTTCATTGTTGTTTTCTTGTTCTTGCCCAAAATGCATCTTATACAAAAATAATCCATAAGTTTTCTATTAAATTTCGCCAAAGACTCTAAGCCAAACTATTCTGATGAGGGTTGTAAAATAAGAGCACTAATAAATCGGGATTATATTACCGTACTTACTATATGTATCTATTCATCTGAGCCTTTCAAGTCAAAAGAGCTCATAATCTAAGCTTAAGCTACACTGATCAAGAAATATAATAATGTTAGCAATGTAAGATCAAGGGCACTTATAGCCCTTGTTTATGTCATCTTGTCCTTATATAAATATAAACATATTCTATGCTACCATTATCATATCCGCTAATTTATACTCCGACTCACGCATGTCACTAAATTGAAGCTTTGGATCGACCAAAATCTAATTTTGGATTTCGACCATAAAATATTTAAAATATTGATAAATAATTATGGAATATGTCTAATAAAATATTTAAAGGGTTTAAAGATGTTATTACGGTAAAAGATTAAAATGCAAAATTCGAAAAGTTTTTGGGTAAATTTGCAATTTTTTAAAAATCGGAGGATTAATTAGGATAATTACCCATTATATGCATCTTATGGACCTTTAAAATGATGAGATTGCTGACCACCCTAAATGAATGAGATTAAATATTGATTAACATAAATATCATGAATATAAAGTCTTATGTGGGACCTATCTTTGAAATTTTGGTTTTTCTTATTCTTCTTCCTTATCTATTTTTTTATATCCATTTTTTGCTCATTCAAACTAGCCCACATTCCCCATTTTCCCTCCATAGCTAAGCTTGCTTCTAGTGAGAGAAAGAGAGAGAACAAGTAAAAACCATTAGAAAAGGGTGAGAAAAACCTTAAGGTTTCGGCCATTGGAAGCAAAAAGGTGAAAGTAAGGTGATTTTTCTTCTCTTTTATGTTTTTCTATAAAGGAAAATAGTGATTATAACTCATTTGGAGTTTATTTTTTAGCAGAGAGAGTTTAGAATTTTAAGAGAAAGAAAATAGGGTTTAGTGAGGCTTTGATAAAAGAAGTTTTTAATGATGATTTTATGCATTTTTGGAGCTCAAATTGATAACCTAAGATAATAGTCTATAAATGTTAATATATTTACATGATTTAAATATTTGGGATGTTAGTTTGTAGCTAGAATGAATTTGGTTTTGCAATTTTTAAATGAATTAGGTAAAAATTGGATTATGTGATTGTGTATTATTTGTTAGATTTTATGGAACAATCAGTATATATATTACTATAATTTAAGTTATGGAATTCTGATTAATGTGTTATTTATTGAGTTTGAAATCTAAGATATAGTCTAAAACTTTCATAAGAACATAAAACCCAATTCTTACATTAACTATGCTTAATTTGGGCCAACAAATTATCGAGAAAATATTAGGTAAAGTTTTTAATGAGCAGATAATATTTAAATGTATATGTATTTTGCTACAGAACTCCAAATTAAGTTATTCAAATTGTATATTAAAGATAAGATTCAAGGCTATAATTTTTTATAAGACCATTTAATTTAATTTGGATGGAATCAGGACCAAAATTGAGATCCAATACAAAGTATGTATTCTAACAATAACATAGCATAATTTAAGTTAGGGGATTTAATATATAAAATATTTTGGACCTTATCAGATAATACAAATGATATATATATTGAGTAATTATATGATTAATTGAAGCAATAGACCCATAAAATATATGAATTAAAAAGTTATGAATTTTATAACGATAAAGGTAAACCTTAAAACACATAGTCTAAAACTAGAGTTTTTGATAGTTTAACATATTAATAAGGGGTCTAGTAATTACGTCAGTGATGACACTCATATTATACTACTATGCCTGAATGGTAATGTCTGGATGACAAACTCCTGTTTCTTGATTACTGGTTCGGTCTTAGGTGTTATGGGTATAATTACATTGAAAACGATATAAAGTATATTAAGTGAATTTCAAATGTTAGTTTTTATGCTTGCAAATGAACATAGTAAAATAATGTATTTGTATGTAAATGTCATATAATTGTACATTGCATGTATATAGTTTATTGTCATATTTATATATGCCACTAAGGTTAGAGCTTGACATGAGAGTTTCTATCACTCATATATAGTGAAGAAAAGTTGAAGGATAATAAGAAAGCTAATGAAAACCTAATCTAGTAAAGCAGCCGAAGTTGTATATACTGAGTTTCATGACTTTTATACTTTTTATTATATATTTCTTTTCTTACAATATATGTGAAGTAAACTCTGTATTTTGCATAAGTACAGTACTTTTAAATAATGTTTTTGTATATAAAGTACATAAATATCTTTTATCATAATATTATGTTATGTTGGATTTTGAAATGAAAATGAAAAAAAATATTACCATATAAGCTATATATGTTCATTTTACTTTAATCTTATTCATAAAATGTTTTATCTGAAGAGTTAGTGTATCATCCCTTTATTTGGACATTAGTCGCTAGGGTAAGTAGGTGTTATAACTGTAACTCCCTCAATGACATGTTATCTCTCATATGTCAAGTTGTAGATTGGAGAGCTGAGCATATAAATCATAACCTTATCTTTTAATTTCATTATCATTAACATGTTATCCAACATTTAACCCCATTTATGCATAATCACATTACCAATACAAAAATACTATATTACGCCATTCACATGCTACTATCAATATATATATATATATACACATCTCATAACATATGTTTAAACAAAACCATCACATAACAACATTGTAAAAAAAGTTGCATACCATGTATTTATTGCGCTTCACAAGCGTGAATACTCATTCGGAGCCGTGAAAGTGCCTTTTTATGGGTGTCTTACTAGTGAACCAACATGTAAAAAATACTACATATAAAATACACATTATTCATGAACGTGACATATCCTTCACAGGTATGAATCTATGATTCATGGCTTCATGATCATGAAATCAAATTGTGAAAAACTGAATTTGAACATGAAAACTAGGTGTTGATATTTATGACAATGACTAAATATTTATAGGCATGAACTCTTTCATTCATGTCTTTTATAGCTGTAACAACAAGGTGTGAAAGGCTACTGCCCTTTCTAGTCACACATTTTATGGGTGTGACTCCATAGTCATGAGCATGAAACCTACCTTTGTTCATGCATTCACAATTGTGAACCCTATGTCACAGACATGAATCTAGGAATTTTCATGGCAGTAATAGGCCAAAAATAGAGTAACACATGCAAAATACTCAAAGGCTCTAAGATTGACCAATGTCAATTACTCCTATCAATATTTTAGCTCATATAACATACCAATAACGTGTCTTAACATATAAAAACATATTTAAGACATGAATCATGCCAAAATACTAACTTTGAACTCATTACAACCATAACAAGCATTTCAACTCATATGACCTTTAAATCATATAACCAGAAGCCATTTTACATATTGCATGCATTTTTAACCATTTCACATGCCAAATGTAAAAGGGACAAATTTAAATGCCAATATGTACATGTCTCTAAACAAAATGGAGGCTTAACTAACTCTTTAAGCTATTAAAGTTTGTCTGTCTCCTTGGAATGCATTATCGCACTCACTAATTGATCATAAAAATACAAATACATTCTTATTAGATCCTTGTAATAGAAAACTAGCTCAAAGTAGGCAAAAAATCAAGATCTAACTCAAACTTATAAGAATTCTCTCAAAACTCCATTATTTTCAAGTTTTTATTCAACTCAACAATGAAGTTTATGTTAAAAGAAGGGGAAAGAGATGGAGCAGAAGTCCTTGGCATGTCAGATGAGAGATTATGGATAGTGGAGAGCAAGTATATCAAAGATATAGAGCATATGAGAGAGAAAAGTACAACTATATATATGGCCAACCGACTTGGTTCACGGGCGTGATTGATTCTAATGTGAAACACTATTCACAATCGTTACTAACCAATTCATAAGCATGAATGCCCTCTCCTTCTCAAAACACATAAAACAATCCTACCACATTCAAAACTCTATCATTTTGATCCCTAACGTAACTTTTATAGGCTCGAACCCCTAGTCCCAAATGAAATTTTATCTTCAAAATTTACCTGTTGTGTCATGAAAAAACAACTGGGAGTACTGAGCCTTCATCACTTCCTTATTTTCCCATATTGCCTTTTTCTGTAGCATGATTCTTCCATAACACCTTAATTAATAGTATTTGCTTATTTCTCAACTCCTTGATTTCACGAGCCAAAATCTCAACTGGTTCTTCCTTATTTGACAAGTCTGGCCTCACCTTAATGCTTTCAGTTGGAACGATGTGAGAAGAATCAAATATGTACCTCCTCAACATGGATACATAAAAAATATAATATATTCTGCTCAACTCTAGCGACAACACAAGTCTATAAGCAACTGCTGTAATTTTTTTCAGGATCTCGTAAAGTCCAATGAACCTAAAACTCAACTTACTATTCATTTCAAACATGAAAATTTTCTTCCATAGAGAAACTTTAAGAAACACTTTACCTCCCACTACATACTCAATATCTTTCCTTTTGAGATTTGCATAGGACCTTTGTCTGTCTAAAACTACCTTTAACTAATTTTGAATGATCTTTACTTTCTCTTCCATCTCTTACATTAACTCTGGTCCCACTACCTTTCTTTCCCTAAATTGGGTCTAACATAACGATATCCAACACCTTCTACTGTAAATGTCTCATAAAGAGCCATATGTTTATTGGACTAGTAACTGTTGTTGTAGGTAAACTTCATCAATGACATATATTTTTCCTAACTACTTTCATATTTTATAACATAACTCTTTATCATGTCTTCTAATATCATAAACTCTGTAATATCTTTCTTCATTCATAACCACCAATACTTCACCTTCAAATCTTGATACATTTTATTGCTTTCTGGATGCATCGCATACTTCATCTTATGTCCCTCTTTCAAAATCCTCTATCTCAATTTTATATCAGTAGGCACACATAAACAACCCTGATAGTACAAATCACTAACTTAACTGAAAACTCAGGTCTTTTCCTCTTAGAGACCAACTCAACTAATATGGAATCCTGCCTTTGTGCATCTTTGATCTTCAGGTTCATAATAGGTTGGATGTGCAACTCTACTATGAATTTTCTACTCATCGCATCGACCATAACATTAGTCTTGCCTAGATGATAATCGATCATACAATTGTAATCATTGATCAGCTCTTGCTAGCACCTCTGTCTCAAGTTTAACTCTTTTTATGTAGAAATATACTTTAAACTCTTGTTGTCGGTGTATATGAAACACATTTTTCCATTTAAATAGTGATGCCAAATCAGTAAAGCAAAGGCTATAGTTGCCAATTCTAGGTCATAAGTTGGGTAATTCTTCTAGTAAGATTTCAACTGCTTAGAAGAATAAATAACAATTTTCCCCTCTTGCATCAAGGCACATCCCAATCCTTTGTGAGAAATATCATTGTAGATGATATACTATTTATCAAGGACTAACTGACTATGTCAATACTAAAGCTTTTGTCAACAAACTCTTGAGCTGGTCAAAACTATAATGGCACTTATCAGACCATTCAAACTTGACATCTTTCTTTAACAATTTAGTTAATGAAGAAACTATCATAGAAAACTCTTTAACAAATCTTCTAAAATACCCTACTAAGCCAAGAAAACTTCTAATCTCTATCACATTCCTAGGAGGCTTCCAATCTAAGATCATATCAAGCTTGTTACATCCACTCTAACACCATATGCTAATATTACATGTCCGAGAAATGCCACTTCGTTTAGCCAAAACTCACATTTAAAAAGCTTGCCATACAACTTATGATACCTGAGGATCTGCAAAACTATCTTTAGATGCTAATCATGCTCATTCTGGTTCCTGGAATACACTAAGACATCGTCAATGAAAACCATAATGAATTGTTCTAAATATGGCCTAAAGGTCTAGTTCATCAAATCCATAAATGTTGTCAGAGCATTAGATAAGCATTAGATAACCTAAAAGGCATAACCAAAAATTCATAGTGGCTATATCTGGTCTTGAAAGTTGTCTTCACAACATCATTTACTTTAATCTTTAGCTGATGGTACCCTGACCTGAGATCTAACTTAGAGAAAATTTCTACATCCTTTAACTGATTGAACAAATCATCAATCCATGGAAACAAATACATGTTCTTGATGGTTGCTTTGTTCAATTGTTTGTAGTCTATACAAATCATCAAATCTACGGAAAACTCTTTTATGTGCACAATCAAAAGACAATTCTTATACACCCAATTAACAACCATACTTTGGCTTAGAGGGTTCGTGACTTCAATCTCATAATCTAGGTTCACAACTATCATACTGTGTTGGCCAAGTGTTTTGGTGCAAACATACGAATGTATAGATCTTGGGTCTATCAAAGTACATAAACATAAGCCATAAAGAGAAAACATACCTACTATAACATATGTGGCTTCATAATCCTCTTGTGTCCTCATAGAATAGGCCCTTGCTAGAGTCCTACTAGATCCTAGTCTATTGATCGTATTTGATGCAGTTTGACTAGGTCCTGATCGGCCTCTTTTGCTCTACTATCGATTTTATACCGGAGTTGATCCCACTGTATGTGTAGATGTTGAACTGTCCAGCAATGGATAATCCCTCTTTAGATCATCTCGAGGCCTACATCTAAAGCAAACTCTAGTAGATGTCTAACACTCACCTCTATAGCTCTTATGGCTTATCCCATATACTGAAGCAACTCCTTAGAAATCTATGATTCTAAACTGGTGGTAGCAGATGTGGCCTTAAAGAGTGGTCACCTCCTAAATGAACTCAACTATAAAAAGTCTTGATTGTGTCCCCTGAATTATGACTGTCCTGAGAAGAAATGACATTTATTTCTTGAAGTCTGAGCCATACTAGATGATGGCTTTCGAAGGACTCATCTGTCTTCTTTCTCTTCCTTCTTTCAACATTGATACTAGCTTTGAAAAGTCTTTATGCTGAAAAAAAGTAATTTGGTAACCAATATTCCTACGAAACTGATTCATCTCATCCCTAAGAATCTCAATTGCATGCTTACTTAGCCTGATGAACTCTTTCTCACACTTAGATATTGTAAGGTTCTCGTGTGTGAGATTGAGGAACACCATTTTCTTCTCATCCATATATACATGAGGTACATACTTCTTTTTAAATTTTATTATAAAGAAGTTCCAAGTCAGTGGTTATGGCTTCAATAGATTTGTCTTCCACCAATCATATATGTGTTTCTTAAGCAACAAAACAACATATCTTTCTTTATGCTCATTAACACATTTTAGCTTCTAGGAGACACTTTCGGTCTTCTCTAACTAAAACCCTACAATTGCCTTTACCATATCATTATCACTCTTGCCAACAAAGTTTATACTACAGTTCCATACTTTTGGAGCCTATCAATTTGCATTCGTGGCCTCAGTGGTGAAGGCAGTGGTACTAGCTGTTTGAATTGGCTGTTGTAGCAAACCCGATACTTATTGCATAAAAGGCATTTGGCCCTAATCAATTTGACTTGTGATGTGCTGAAAAAGGTTAGAGTAGCACCCAGACCATGGACATGAACAACACTAGGCTGATCCTGAGCCTGAGTGTTAGGAAGACTGTTACTTTCGATAACATGATGAGATTTTATCTCTTCTATCTCCATAACTCTCATCTAATCCTCTAAGTTGACAGAGAAATAGCCCATGTCAGAGTCAAATGAGACATACTATGTATGCATAATAAAACCTCTTTAGCCTATTTAGGTTCAAAAATGCCAAAACCTAAGCTCTAATACCAAAAAATATAACACCCGTCAATAAAATCGAGAATACCCCCAACTATACTAGTGGATGTTGCAGAACCTTTTTTCAGTAAACTGGTTATATTAAAACTTTTCATCTTTAAATCTTGATTAGGCATGAACATACATTTGAAATATAAAACTACCATATATCTTGAAAACTCAATTCAACTAATCGATATAATAATATAAAATATGTTGGGCTTTACATTAGCTTTATGTTATAAAATACATAATAATATTAAATACATAATTTTATAGGAATATAAACATATATAAAACTATGTTCCATAACCCATGGCATGTACAAAAAGAATAATAAGAATGTCATGTATGAAAACCAACCTAAGACTAGGTCTGCTCTGACTGATCTCTGTATAGGCATCTTACTCTTTAGTCAACTCCTGACTACTGGCTCCAAACATGCGTGCTGAAAATTTACATGCTATACAGACTAATGTTTAGTAGTATATATATGCATAGAATTTCTATATATTAATATGTAATGTCATACCAACATCATGCCATATCCTTGTCATACCATACACATTGTGATCACATATAATATCATACATTCTATATATTGCATACCTTATTTATTATAATAACATGCTCACTCGTACCACACACACACACAACATATCTATTCATGCATTTATACTTATTTCCATAACGATTACACCACAGTCATATCAATGACCAATACATAACATTTTCATCTCACATATAATTACCATATGTCTGGTTTATCAATACCATTTTTGTTCATTCCGCCCAAAACTTTCCATTTCATTGTTATTTTTCTATTCTTGCCCAAAATGCATTTTATACAAAAACAATTCATAAGTTTCCTTCTTAATTTCATCTAAGACTCTAAGTCAGACTATCCAGATGTGGGTTGTGAAATAGGAACACTCATAACTCGAGATTAAGCCACCTTGCTCACTATCTATCTCTGCTCATCCGAGCCTCTCAAGTTAAGAGTGCTTATAGCCCAATCTTAATCCATATTGACTAAGAAATATAATAATGCTAGCAGTCTAGGATCAAAGGCATTTATAACCTGAGCTTAAGACATATTGTCCTTATATCAATATCAACATATCATGTGGTACCATAACCCTCTCAATGACATATCATCTATTTTATGTCAAGTTTTAGATTAGAGAACTGGGCAATTTGATCATAACTTTTATCTTTTAATTCCATTATCATAAACATGTTATCTAACATTTAATCCCATTTATGCATCATCACAATACCAATACATAAATGTCATATTGCATCATTCATATGTTATTATCCATGTATACGTACATCCCATAATATATGCTTAAACAAAAACATCACATGACATCATTATAAAAACAAATTGTATACCGTGCATTTACTGCATTTCACGAGTGTGTTGCTTACAAACACACAATATTCACGACCCTAAAATATCCATCACAGGCATGAATCTATGTTTCATGACTTCTTGATCATGAAACCAAACTATGAAAAACTTGGTTTGAATATGAAAACTGGGTCTCGATGTTCACGACTGTGACTAAATGTTTACGGGGCATGAATTCCTTCATTCACGACTTCTCTAGCCGTGAAACAAGTCATGAAGAACTATTGCCCTTTTTGGGTACACATTTTATGGGCATGACTTTGTACCTTTGTTCATGCATTCACATCCGTGAACCATGTGCTACGGGCATGAATGTGGGAATTTTTATGGAAAAAACGAGCCAAAAATAGTGTAATCCATACAAAACACTCAAGATCTCTAAGATTGACCAATGTCAATCACTTCTACCAATATTTTAGTATATATAAGGTACCAATAACATGTCTTAACACATAAAAACACATTTAAGGTATGAATCATGCCAAAACACTAATGTTGAACTCATTACTACCATAACAACATTTTAACTCATATAACCTTTAAATCATATAACCAAAAACCATTTCACATGTTTCATGTCTTTTCAACCATTTCACATGCCAAAATGCATAAAGGATGAATTTAAATGTTAATACGTATATACCTCTGACCAAAATGGGGCTTTAACTAACTCTTCAAGCTTGTCTTTCCACTTGGAATGCATTTCCACACTCTCTAGTTGATCCTACAAAAACAAACACATTCTTATTATATCCTTATAACAGAGAACTAGCTCAAACTGAGATAAAATGTAAGATCTAACCCAAACTTATAAGAACTCTCTCAAAACTCCATTACTTTCAAGTTTCTCTTCAAATCAACAATGGAGTTTAGGTTTAAAGACAGGGAAGAAGATGGAGCAGAAGTCCTTGACATGTTATAGAAGGGATTATAGGCAGTGGAGTACATGTATAGTAAAGATATGATGTAGAAGAGAGAGAAAAGTATGAGTTCATGGGGTGTGACTGATTCTTCACAGGCATGAAACGCCATTCATGACTATGATTAACCAGTTCACAAGTGTGAATGTCCTCTTTTTCTCAAAACACACAAAATGATCTTGTCAAATTCAAAACTCTGATGTTCTGAACCCTGCACAACTTTTACTAGTGTGAATCCCTAATCACAGGCATGAAAACACTTTTTTCTCAAAAACTTAACCTTTTTAAACACTAATTATCCATCCTTTCACTTTCTAAACCAACATAACTTATAGACTCTAACTTACAGGCATTACGTAAAATGTTTGATTGAACTTGAATATTGGGCATTGCATGCTTTTAATGATGAAGGTGTTGAGATTGATAGAAATTATACATGTTGAGTAATAAAAATGAGTTAAATTGGTTTGGATGTGTATTTTTCATGTTTTAGATTGATTTTATGTTAGAAAAATGCGATCGAGTCTATTTGGCAACGTTTTCATCATGCACGCATTGTAGCATATGAAGGCTTTGTCTCACACACAACAAAGCTTAATGGTGCTGGAGAGCTCTATATCGCACATATGACGGGTGCGTCACTTATGTGATGAGGCTTGTGCAGGTGTTGTCACACGCGATGAACACTTAGTCCATCAAAGATTTTTTGTCATTTTTCACACACACGACACCTCTAACACTTATGTTACACCTTTATATACTTAAATAAGATTATTAAACATGTAAATTAACATGTTAGAGTATAAAATCATTAGAATCAAAATATGAAATATCTGTGTTGCTATCATATAAAATGAGGTATCTGACATGCATACATGACATCATAATTATGAAATCCATGATATAATGGCATGACACATGTTATATGAGTAGGGTACATTCATTTTGTGTTTAAATACAATCATAATAATTATGAAAGAAATTACATTGGCATAAGATGGGAGCACACAAAGGTTGTGATTTTGATAAAGATATACGATGCACAATATGGTGTGCACATAGAAATTATGAATCATGCAACATACATATAAGTTAATTATCACAAAGCATGTATGAAATTATAGAAATTATGAGGAAATAAGGTAGAGATACATGATTGTGAATATGCAAACATACTACATATATGATATGAATATGCAAAGGCATGAGATAATAAAAGCAATAAGTAGCTTGTGTATCAAATATATATATATATATATATATATATATGAAAATGATGGCGTGATATAAATATATGATTTGAAATGTATATGACTAAATGAGATAAGCTCATTTATCTATCCTATAACTAGAGTTAGGATAAATGACATATCATTAATGGATATACGATACAGTAAGATATATGATAAGAGGGTTTATGTCAGCTGTTGCCCAAATATTAATCCAAGAAGGGGGGTTGAATTGGAGTTTCAAAAATTAAACTTTAAAGTGCGGAAATAAAAAATTAATTTTAGGAGGGATAGAGAAATTTGACACAAGGATTTTATAGAGGTTCAGGTGTTAACAAACCCTACTCTGCTCCCCAATCACAATTGGGTGTTTCACTAACACACTAAGTGTTACAATTGAGTTTTACAAGCTCACTCCCAACTCTGGTATTTCTCACAATGGCTTACACTTAACCTAGAAATCCCTTATGTTTTAATGGCTCACACAATAACCAATTCCTTATGTTTTACAGGCTCACACAAACAACCTTTTATCTTGTGTTTTACAGGCTCACACAAACAACATTTATTTTGTGTTTTACAGGCTCACACAAATAACCTTTACTTTATGTTTTATAGGCTCACACAAATAACCTTTACTTTGTGTTTTAAAGGCTCACACAACTAACCCTTACAAGTGTTCTACTCTTAACCCATAAATACCCAAAACTCACTTGAGTAATAAATGATTACAAAAAGAAACACTCACAAATCTTTATTGCTCAATAAATAAAGAGCAAAAAGATTTTTACAGAGAATAGATATTGGTTCTCAAAGTATTGAATGTACAAATAGCTTGTAATAAGATTTTGATTCAAAGTATTTGCTATCCTCTTGTACTGAATGCATAAATGACTTCCATTTATACTCCCTTGGCTGATTATAGCCGTTAGGGTGCATTTAATATGAAACTAGCCATTGTACCAATCAAATAATCGCACCTGACATTTTTCTCTTTCATCATTCACGGGCGTGACTATGTTTGTCACGGGCGTGACATTTCTTCCCAAGCCGTGACTGAAGTGGTGACCTTGGTCGTGAAGCTCTCTGGAATATTTTGAAACATTGGGTCACGGGCGTGACATACATCTTCACGGGCGTGACAAACTTCCCAGCCGTGATCCAAGTGGTGACTTTGGTCGTGAAGCTCTCTGGATGAAAATGCCATGAACATTCACGGATGTGACATTTTAATTCACAGGCGTGACTTAAATGTTCATTTCATGGTTTGTTCTTCCTTCATGGTCATGAACTTCAAATGTTGGTTTTGGTAACGGTTAGCTCTTTCACGGGCGTAACACATAGGGTCACGGGCGTGAACATGCTACTTCCTTAATTTTGTCTTTCAAGGATTATTCTTCCAATCTCCAATCTTGCTATTTTATTCCATACCCTGCTTAATAGACTTAGAAAACAAGTATGTTAAATACAATATTGCTATTTTATTTGTTATCATCAAAATGACAGAAATACCCCTCAAGGTTTAACAATCTCCCCCTTTTTGATGGTGACAAATAATCTAGCAATATGTGCTTTTGAGAAGTCTCCCCTTCAAAAGATACTTAGGATAAAAAATTGATAAAATGCAAGAATTGTAAAGAATGATGTAGCATTGAAATAAACGTTTTAGTTTTTAAGTATATGCAAGTTATATGTGAAGTATATCCAATATATACCAAAATTCTTTTTAAGACATGAAGTATATGTAAGGTATACTTAAAGTATATCATGGCATATTCATTTTTGTAACTTGCATTAAGGTATATGCAAAGTATACTTAAGGTATATCTAATGTGTATAAAGCACAATTTCTTAATTTCATACTTGTATGTTAATTTTGAATCAAAGTTTGAGTATTTCTAATTTCTCCTAACCTAATTCAATGTCAATGTATTTGTAGGTTCTTATTTTTGATTCATAATTCATTTCTAATTTTTGATTCAAAATCATTCATTTAATATATTGATAGGTTCTCCCTCTTTTGTCATCAATCAAAAATAATATAAAGATACCAAAGGATAAACAAAGCAAATATATTAAAACAATACACACCAAAGATAATTAAAGTTCATAAAGGAAATACAATCAAACAAAAAACAACAAAACAACAAAATAAACAAACAACCAAACAAATTTAGGCTACCATCTAGCCTAACACCTAGTCGGACATCCTATCTCGAAGTCTAGCAACCTCTGCCTTAAGACTGTCCATCCGAGACTCCATGAAGTCTTTGAGGTTTTCCAACCTCTCGTCCATCGAAGCCTGCAACTGCTCAAAATGTGGTGCCAAGAGGTCAACCACCTGCTGCACTAAATTCGGTGTGGAAGCCGAGGATTGACCGATGTCCTGCTCAGCCACTGGAGGTGTTTCCTCAATCTGAGCCCTTTTCTTCTACTGGATCCCTTGAAGGCCGTATTTGAAATCCTCCGTATCATTGTCTTCCCAAATGATCTCCCCAGCAGTGTCTGTAAAGCGATAGAAAATATTGTTCTCATGAACAATTCTGACAGCCGCTTCCATTTTGATAAAGGACTCGACATCCAATGGATCTCGAGGATGCCCTGGGATGAGATTGAAATGATGCTCATCCAGCTTCAAATAGCCAAGCTTCAAGGCTATGTGGGTGACATAACCACCAATGAGTATATCTCCTGTGGGTTTGGTGGCGATGGACAAAAGATGGTTTGCAAACCATCTAGAAAGTGCCATAGTGAGTCCTCTTCTAGCCATCTCAAATAGGAAGAGCTCCGATTTCCTGATGGTCCCATTGCTTTCTCCTCGAGTGAATATGCTATAGGTCAGGAACCTATGCAAATATTTGTGCATTGGAGACCTGAGATGAGTGCTCTTGGTCTTCTTGACATCCTAGCTGCAATCGGTGCCAAAATGGGTCCAAGCTCGAGTGGCGAAGAATTCTACTTCGTTGTCATTGAGTATGCCATCCGATGGTAAGTTGAATAATTCCTAAAATTCTGTGGCATTGAGGGTATTGAGATTGTTGCGGAGTTGAAATTTCACCACTCCAGTAGGTGACACTTGCAAACTGCTAAGAAATTCCAGTGTTGGCTCCCTCAATGTGGGCTGGTGAATGTCCACAAATTCTTTCAAGTGACAGGCCTGGAGTTGCTCTATCATAGCCGTTTCGAGCCCGAGAGTTTGGACGGTTTGCCATTCGAAGGACCTCAATGAAAGGAGAGGCATTTTCTTCAAAGTGGAGTACCGGGGATGACATTGCTCTGGAATTCTGTTCATGAGGTAATTTGCATACCTCCTAGGAGCATGAGACTTCTTTCTCTTTCCCTTTGATGAGGCAGTCTCCATTGGAGTTGAAGAAGTGAACTTTGTGAGGTTTGAGAAAATGTTTGACAGAAATTTGATAAAAACCCTAAAAGAGTATGATTTTTTATGAAGGAATGGACTTTTAATGGTATTTATAGAAACATTTTGTGACTTGGGGGCCAAAATCTTTAATAACTCATTGAATGTGTGTAAATGAGAGCGGTTTCAAGGAGTTGAAAGGTTGAAATGTGAAAAATAACCAGTTGTTCTCTTATATGCCCGATGCATTCACGGACGTGAAATATGTGTTCACGGGCGTGAATGGTCGTGTTCACGGTTTGCTGAAGGAGTGCTCTACCCATGAATAAAAGCGTGAATATGTTCACGATTGTGACCTTTGAATATCACGGGCATGAATGATGAACTGTCACGGGGGTGAAACAATAGTCACGGGCGTGAAATGTTGAATTTCACTACTTGTGCCCGTGAAGCAAAGCGTGACTCAAAGCGTGAATGCTTCTGTGTGTTTTGGGGTGAAAATGTTCACGGGCGTGAAAATGCGTCATGGGCGTGAACAAGGATTTTCACGGGAGTGAATGAAGCCGTGAATATAAGCTTCACCACTTGAAGTCGTGAACAATGTCGTGAATCAAGTCGTGAATGACACTGCCTCTTTTGGCTATTTAAGTCACGGGCGTGAACATATGTCACAGGTGTGACTTTCCTAAAACTTTCATCAAATAAAATTAAGTCCTAAAAATAAGACTAAATCATTTCAATAAAGATTCTATCCCTTATATTATAACATAAATTTTCATCAAAATTATTACCTTATATCTAGTGATATGATACAAAATTAAAATCATCAATTAAGATTTCATAATTTAGCAATCATAAGGTTAATCCATCAATCATACCAAGTTCTCTTCTAATGAAATTAAATCTTTCCTCATTTAGAGACTTAGTAAAAATATCTGCCAATTGATTTTCTGTGCTTATAAATTCTAATGCAACATCTCCATATTGAACATGATCTCTAATAAAGTGGTGTCTAATGTCAATATGCTTACTTCTTGAGTGTTGAATAGGATTCTTTGAAAGATTTATAGCACTTGTATTGTCACATTTAATAGGTATATGGTTCATTTCATGACCATAGTCCTTAAGTTGTTGTTTCATCTAAAGAATTTGAGTGCAGCAACAACCAGCTGCTACATACTCTGCTTCAGCAGTTGAAAGAGCACCTGAAACTTGTTTCTTGCTAAACCAAGAAACTAAGCATTCTCCAATAAAGTGACAAGTACTTGAAGTACTTTTTCTATCTAAAAGACTACCAACATAGTCTGCATCTGAATATCCTATAATATAAAAGGGTGAATTTCTTGGGTACCATAAACCTAGATGCAAAGATCCATGTAAATATCTTAGAATCCTTTTTACTGCATTTAAATGATATTCTTTAGGACATGATTGAAATCGTGCACACAAATAAACACTATACATTATATCAGGTTTAGATGCATTAAGATATAAAAGAGATCCGATCATACCTCTATAAAGCTTTTCATTAATGCTCTTACCCTTTTCATCATTGTCCAATTTTATTGATGTGCTCATAGGAGTCTTGACATTCTTGCATCCTTCCATACCAAATTTCTTAATTAAATCTTTGGCATATTTGGATTGGTTGATGAATATGCCCTCATTGCTTTGTTTTATTTGTAGACCAAGAAAATACTTAAGTTCTCCCATCATACTCATTTCAAATTCCCTAGTCATACACTCAGCAAATTCTTGACAAAACAACTCATTAGTAGAACCAAATATTATATCATCAATATAAATTTGAATGATTAGTATATCATACTTGTGCTTTTTGATGAATAGTGTAGTGTCAACATTTCCCTTTGTAAAGCTATTTTCTAATAGAAAAGAACTTAGCCTTTCATACCAAGCTCTTGGGGCCTATTTTAAACCATACAAAGCTTTTGAAAGTTTAAAAACATGATTTGGCAAATCATAGCTTTCAAAACCTGGTGGTTGTTCTACATACACTTCTTCAGGTATATAACCATTTAGAAATGCACTTTTCACATCCATTTGAAAAAGTTTGAAATTCATGTGACATGCATATGCTAAGAGTATTCTTATGGCTTCTAATCTAGCTACAGGTGCATAGGTTTCATCATAATTTATACATTCTTCCTGATTATATCCTTTTGCAACTAATCTAGCCTTATTCCTAGTTATTGAACCTTATTCATCTAGTTTATTTCTAAATACCCATTTGTTACCTATAATTTGATGATCCTTGGGTCTAGGTACTAAGGTCCATACCTTACTTCTCTCAAATTGGTTGAGTTCCTCTTTCATGGCAATTACCCAACTTTCATCATTAAGAGCCTCATCAACATTTTTAGGCTCAATTTGAGAAATAAAAGCAATGTCAGTGACTAAATATTTGAAATGAGATCTAGTACTTACTCCCCTTGAGAGATCACCAATGATTTGCTCTTTTGGATGATCTTTTGTCATTCTCCATTCTTTTAGGAGTTCTTGTTCGTTTTCTTCTTGAGTTTGAGGTAGAGAATCATTTTGATGTGAATCTTCTTGATCATTTTCTTCTTTTCTATTTTCAAGATCAAGTCTTTCCATGTTACCTATAACATCATCAAAAGCACTACCTTTCACAAGATTAAGTCTACTAGATTCATTAAAAACAACATGCATGGATTCTTTAATAGTTAATGATCTTTTGTTAAATACTTTATATGCTTTGCTATTTGTAGAGTATCCTAAAAAGATACCTTCATCAGATTTAGAAGCAAATTTTCCAAGATTGTCCTTGGTATTCAATATAAAACACTTGCATCCAAATACTCTAAAGTATGATATCAAGGGCTTTCTTCCATTCCATAGCTCAAATGAGGTTTTGTTTAAAAGAGGTCTTTTGAAAACTCAATTTGAAATATAACATGCAGTGTTTGTGGCTTCTGCCCAAAAGTAAGTTGGTAAATCATATTCATTGAGCATTGTTCTAGCCATTTCAATTAAAGTTCGATTTTTCCTTTCAACTACCCCATTTTGTTGAGGTGTCCTAGGAGATGAGAAATTATATGAAATGTCATATTCAAGACAAAAGCTTTCAAAGTTTTCATTTTCAAATTCTTTCCCATGATCACTTATTATCTTTGAAATACAATACCATTTTTCATTTTGAACCCTTTTAGCAAAGTTTTTGAAATTTTGAAAAGCATCACTCTTTTGAGCTAAGAAAATTACCCAAGAAAATCTAGAGTAATCATCTACGATGACAAATGCATAATGTTTTCCTCCTAAGCTAGCAATTCTAGTAGGTCCGAATAAGTCTAAATGCAGGAGTAAAAGAGGTTTTGAGGTACTTACTATATTTTTGGCTTTGAATGATGACTTGTGTTGCTTTCCTCGTTGGCAAGGTTCACATGTCTTGCCTTTTTCATATTTAACTCTTGGCAGTCCTTTTACTAGTTCTCCTGTGCTGAGGCTTTATATTAAGTCCATGTTAGCATGACCAAGCCTTCTATGCCACAGCCAAGATTCATCATTAGTAGTCACAAGACACTTAGAGGAATGGTTAGATAGTTCATGTAAGTCTATTATGTATGTATTGACATCTCTATTTCCTTTAAATATCTCTTGACCATCGATAGTGATCACAAGACATTCATTTGAAGTAAAAATTACTTTGTTTCCTTTATCACATAATTGACTTACACTTAATAAGTTATGTTTCAAGCCATCAACAAGTAAGACATCTTTAATAAAAGAAGTGTCATTAATACCAATAGAACCAATGCCAATTACCTTACCCTTTGCATTGTTTCCAAAGGTAACTTTACCTCCATCAATACTTTTGATTTCATTGAAAAGTTTTGTCTCCTGTCATATGCCTTGAGCATCCACTGTCTACTAGCCAAGCATTTTTGTTTATTATGGACTTGAGGCATACCTATAAAATCACAATTCATGTATGATTTTTAGGTACCCAAATGAGCTTGGGTCCTTGGGGATTAGCACATGAAGGCTCCTAATGAGCCTTCCTTATCCAGTAATATTTATTTATGTGACCAGATTTCATGCAGTAATTACACAATTTTGGTCTAAACTTGCTTTTTGGTCTTACAAGATTTTTGAATACCATATTTCTATCAAACTTATTTCAGAATGATGACATGCACAGTTATGATTAATTGTAGATTTTCTTGATGCATGCTTCCTATATATAAAGACATGATTATTCTGTTTATGTATAGAAGGTTTAATATGCTTATTTCTTAGTGTTGTTCTAACAAGTGTGGAGATGTGAGGTTCACTAGACTTAACAAAGATGGTTTTGTGAGAAGATGATGATGTGTCCTTAAATCCTTGACCATGTCTAATTAAGGGTGATCTTTGAAATACAATGATAGTATCTAAGCTCTCTTTACCTTTGTGAAATTTAGAAATGGAATTTCTAAGTTCCTCAACTTCATTTTTCAAAGTATTATTTTCTTTTAGCAAGGAGGCAGTTAAGGGTCTTGATGAGTATTCATCTAACGACTTTTGGAGAGATTCATTAGATGATTTAAGCTTTATGTTTTCCTTTTCTAAATCTTCTATCTTATTTTTCAAATTAGAGATGTTATTTCTATAAGTACTAAATTTACTTCTATATTTCTCTAATTCTAGATTTAATTCTTCTATTAGGCTTTGCTCATCATCATCATCATCACTATCATCATCATTATCACTACTATCATTGTTTAAAGAGTATGAGTGTAGTGATCTTACCTTATTCGAGACATGATCTTCAATAGCCATGAAGCATAGGTTGACCTCTTCGCTTTCATTATCATTTTTTTCACTTAAAGAGCTTTCGTCATCCCATGTGGCTTTGTGACCTTTCTCCCCATTGTCTCTTTGGTATTTGCTCTTACGCTTCTTGAACCTTGGACATTCTGGTTTGATATGTCCTTTCTTTCCACACTCATAGCACTTTACCTCTTCTTTACTTCTTTGTGTATCATTAGAAGTTTGTTTGAGATTTCTTTGCCTGAATTTTCTGGAGCTGCTCATTTTCTTATCAATGATTCTTTTTAGTCTCCTTGAAAGCAGAGCAATGTCCTCATTTTCATCATCACTCATTTCTTCATCATCTTCACTTTCTTCTTGAGATTTTGAAGCAGAGGCTTTAAGTGCTAAGGGCTTTCTTTTCTCTGGCTCTGCTTCAAGTTCTCTATCTCTTTTAATTGCCATTTCATGTGTGAGAAGTTTGCCAATCAGCACATCAGTATTCATGATGCTTATGTCTTCATTTGCTTCTTCTATGCCAGCAACTTTTGAGCCATAGTCTTTAAGAGGAAGACTTCTCAGGATTTTGTTGTTTACATCCTCCAAACTCATATGCTTTCCAAGTTTCCTCATTCCATTTATAATGGCTAGAAGGCGGTTGGTCATGTCAATGATTGACTCATTGGATTTCATCTTGAAGAGTTCATATTCTGATGTAAGAAGTTGAATCTTCTTGGATTTGACTTGCTTAGTTCCTTCATAATAGTTTTCCAATGTCTTCCATATGTTGTATGTTGTTGGGCAGTGTTGTATTCTTCCACATTCTTCAATAGCTAATGAGCTTGATAGGATTGTCATTGCCTTCTTGTTTTTGAAATTTGCTCTTCTTTGAGGCTCTGTCCAATCATCTTTTGATAGGATTTCTTCTTCACCATCAGCTCCTCTTCTGGTTGGTGGTGTCCATTCTTTTTGCACACTATCCCAGACTTCAATTCCTTCACTATCCAGATATGTCTCCATCTGAAACTTCCAATGGGCATAATTTGCTCCATCAAAGTAAGGTTTGAGACTTTGGAATCATTCACTGGCCATATCTTAATCTTTACTAGTGATTTTTAGGCTTCGATGCTACACTAAGCTTTGATACCAATTGTTGCCCAGATATTAAGCCAAGAAGGGGGGTTGAATTGGAGTTTCAAAAATTAAACTTTAAAGTGCGGAAATAAAAAATTAATTTTAGGAGGGATAGAGAAATTTGACACAAGGATTTTATAGAGGTTCGGGTATTAACAAACCTTACTCCTCTCCCCAATCGCAATTGGGTGTTTCACTAACACACTAAGTGTTACAATGGAGTTTTACAAGCTCACTCCCAACTATAGTGTTTCTCACAATGGCATACACCTAACCCAGAAATCCTTTGTGTTTTAATGGCTCACACAATAACCAATTGGTGACTTTGGTCGTGAAGCTCTCTGGATGAAAATACCATGAACATTCACGGGCATGACATTTTAATTCACGGGCGTGACTTAAATGTCCATTTCACGGTTTGTTCTTCCTTCATGGTCGTGAACTTCAAATGTTGGTTTTGGTAACGGTTAGCTCTTTCACGGGTGTGACACATAGGGTCACGGGCGTGAACATGCTACTTCCTTAATTTTGTCTTTCAAGGATTATTCTTCCAATCTCCATTCTTACTATTTTATTCCATACCCTGTTTAATAGACTTAGAAAACAAGTATGTTAAATACAATATTGTTATTTTATTTGTTATCATCAAAATGACAGAAATACCCCTCAAGGTTTAACATCAGCTTTTGTGAGCACTCCTGATTCGTGATTGCTTTTATGAATGATTATGATAATTGGATAGAAGGTCTACATCAACTTATGTGAGTGCTTCTAATCTATCATGTATGCATGATTTATGTGAACTTCGGTTATGGGGTATATGTCAACTTGTGCGAGCACCCTTAACCAATGAAACTCGGATGAATAAAGTTTTATAGGGACAAAGGGTCAGTGTCAACTTATATGAGCGCCCTTGTTCCATGATCCTCATCTAATTTAGTCCAATTTAGAATGTCATGGATAAACAAACAAATGAAAAGTAAACATGAATTCACGTTTAATATCATAGTTGTAGTATATTAATGTTTTGATATAACATGTATGGTATTATTATAAAATTGTATGATTTTTATGTTTAAACTAATATGATGAAATATCTTCATTCTATTTGGTATGTATGAGATAGTCCTAAGAGCCTAAAGTATTACAAATGACATAAGTATGAATAATTACCATAATCACATGTTAAGGTTCTTATTGTGAATAGGTGAAAAGAAATAAAGGATTATAAATATGATACAACCGATGGGATTTTTCACCTGAACTATAACATCCTTATGACGGTCAATCATCGTCGTCTTAGGTTATGGAAAACAATTTTTGAGATCAACTTTTTTGGTATGACGGTCATCATCGTCTTAGGTTATGGAAAACAATCCATTATTAGGATTGCATCATACACATGGAATAATAGTTGAATTAGATAACCTGGAAATTTTTCTCTTGTATTATTATTTGGCAATCTATATATACGTATTCTCCATCAACTGTAACACTTGTCCCACTGGTTTTTATTTAGGACATCATATTCTAGCTTTTTTATAGTTAAATTATTATGGCTTAGTGTGTTAGTATGTTTATTTATAAATGTGTGGAACTATGGTCCATCGGTTTATATAAATTAGAGTTAAGTGATAATGAAATATCAACTATCACATTTGTATCTCCCTGTCCTTAATATTGTCTAGTAGTTAATCATAAGTAGGTACTACACTTACTAGGGTCACCTAATATCTCTATATTTCTTACTAAATCTATAGAGTTAAGTTATGGAATTAAATGCAATCATTCCATTCTTTCTCAATTCTCCAGCATATTTGCCCCATCGTTCATAACATCTGCATTATTTTTATTAAGTCTAATGAATTTCCACTCATACTTTAATACTGTCATGCTTTTCTATCTTAGATTTTGAAACTTTCATTTCTTATGATCAATGTAATTCTGTGCTACCTCCTTGTCATGGTACTTGATTAAGAAAATTCCTATAATGTTAGAGTGAGCATCTACAGGCTCAATAACACCTCATTCCATTTGTCATAAACATGTTTTGATTTTAACTCTTTTCAATCATCATTCAATAGTAGTTGGATTATCATTTTTACGATTATATAAGTTAGTGGCCTCGTACTCATTCTTCCTCAACTTGTTGAATTATAGTTTGGGGGGAGTCGTCTTGGTCATGTTTCGATAAAATCGGTCATCTCTTACATGAAAAGTAATTGGACCTATCTTGTTGGCCCCATAGCAAACTATTGATGAACATGAGTGGACTATCTCTATCAACACTTTCCAGACTCGACTGGCTTTGCCTTGACATCAACTAAGTTGTTATTTTTAACCTGCTCTCTCATATACTTTCTAGGTTATATATCCATAAGATACTTATATTTGATAAAAAAATATATCCCTCATCAAAGTCATATCGGATTCTATATGTATGCATGATGACAACCTTTAACCCACTTAGGTATATAAATATCTAAACCTAACTTTGATACTACTAAATGTAACACCTACTTATATAGCTAAAATATTCGTAACTAAATACCAAGGTGTCATGCTTGCATACTCAATTTGATAAAATTTAAAACCTTTTAAAACATTATTTTATGAAAACACTAAGACCTAATTTCTTTCAAAAGAAAATACTTCATTTCAAAACTATGTGTTTATATGATTGTTTCAAAATCAACCGGTTATCCATTTTCTTACATTATGCTTTTCTAGCTCAATAACATATAAGGCTCAGGTGTTAACAAGCCCTTAACAATACCAAAATTAAAATACTTTATACTCCATTTGCTTTATGTTATTTACATGCCCAAAGTAAAATATGATTAAAAATGAAAAAACATATATTTAAGAATACCAATCCCCCAAAATAATAGGATGAATCTTTCGTACAAACTTTGTGGCATACTTCTTTTTCTCTATCAATGCATGTACTATCTTCCGCTCATGCCTATGTTTGAGACAACAAACTTATATGCTAAATAAATTGCTTAATGGTGATGAATATATATATATATATATATATATATTCAATTAACAATAGTACACATACTAACATTTCAGTTAGCATACTTAACAACAATGAATGTCATTATCAATTCTCAGCACAATCTTTACTTTTCAACATACTTGCTTATTACATTTTCCAAATTTTAAATGTAAATAATGTACTATCTTATATTCATCATATCATGTGATATGCTGCTTCATTCAAAAGTATTTGCCAGACAAATAACATATTTTCATACTTGCATAAATGGTTTAACGTGTGTGTGTGTGTGTGTATATATATATATGTCCTTAATTACAACAATTGTAACACCGACCCATATAGCCATAAATATTCCAATTATATAGGAGAATGTTATAGGAACTATTTATTGAAAATCCGATTAAATTAAAACTTTTTCTTTTCTCATTAAGACATTATCATAATTAAAAACCAAGTTTCATCAAACACCTGTAAAAAGAATAAATATTCATTTTACAACATGCATTATATAACTTGATCCAAATTATCTTGGTCATATAATAAAAATTACATCAAGCTTACACTAGCTCTGTGTTACAAAAGTACA
The DNA here is from genome assembly GCA_023653625.1 of Triadica sebifera. Lineage (NCBI taxonomy): Eukaryota > Viridiplantae > Streptophyta > Magnoliopsida > Malpighiales > Euphorbiaceae > Triadica > Triadica sebifera. Next base: position 24,286,401 of record CM042901.1, read on the forward strand.
TCATAATATTCAATACATGATTTTGAAGTAAAATGACTCGTACAAAACCATAACTGATATCCCATGACATGTACAAAAAAAATCATAAGAATGTCATGTGTAAAAACCAACCTAAGGCCGGGTCTGCTATCACCGATCTCTGTATGGGCACCACTTTTTGTCCTGTTAATTTCAATATACTCCAAACCTATATGTAGGAAAACACTCACACACTAAGCAACCTAATGTTTAGTGGTACATATGTGTATAAAAATTCTATATATTATCATGTCATGTCATGCCATCACTATATCATGTTTATATCATTTAACTCGTGATCATGCATAGGAATATACATTCTAGATGTTTCATTCCCTTTTTTCCATATTAACAAGCCTAATTGTACTATAGACATATAAGATATAAACATGCATTTATAAATTATTTTCATATGATTGATTTACCATATCCTTTTTTTAACTCCACCTAAAACTTTAAGCCTGACTATCCAAATGTGGATTGTGAAATAGAAGCACTCATACTCGAGCTATATCACCCTGCTCACTATTTGTATACACTCATTCGAGCCCTTCAAGTAAAGAGTGCTCACAACTCGAGCTTAAGCCACATTGACTAAGTAAAATTATAATTGTTAGCATATCTAGGATCAAGGGTCATAACCTAAACTTAAGCCACTTTATCCTTATATCAATATATCATACGGTATTATAACCCCCTCAATGACATGTCATTTATCCTATGTCAAGTCTTGGATTAGAGAACTGGACATTTAGATCATATCATTTATCTTTTAATTGTTCTTATCACATTACATGCTCATAGCATTAATACTGGTATATTGCCTCATTGCTACCCTCACACATGTCAGTATAGTGTATACATATATCCTATAACATGTGATGATTTAAAACCATCACAAAACATCATAATAAAAATATGCATATTGTACATTCATTGTGCTTCACGGGCATGAACACTCATTCATGGCCATAAAGGTGCCTTTCACGGGCATCATACCTATGATCCAAACTGTGAAAGCTATTGCATATTAATCACATATTATTCATGACTGTGAACTATCATTTAGGAATGTGAAACCATGTTTTACTACTTTCTACCTGTGAAGAAACCATGAAAATCTTGTTTTAATCATGAAATTGGGTATCCATGATCACGACCATGACTATATATTCACATATATGAACTCATGCATTTCATGAATTCTCTAGCCATAAAAAGCTACTGCCTATTCTGGGCACACATTTCACAAGAGTTACTCCTTTGTTACTTGCATGAAACTTGTTCTAGGTTCAACATTCATGGCCTTGAACCTTATGTCATGGGCATGAATCTAGAAATTTCAGTGGTAGAAACGATCTAAAAATAAAGAAATCACACAAAACATTCAATGGCTCTAAGATTAACCAATATGAATCACTCCTATTAATATATTAATGTATATATCATGTTAACAACATGCCTTTAACTATATAAAACACATTTGAAGCATAAATCATACCAAAACCATCTAAATCTCATTAACTCTCATAGTTAACCTTATGGATTTTTAACAATCAATACATGCATAACCAATTCATTTTCACATATATCATGTCTTTAAAACCCATCATGTAACACCCTCCGATATAATTAGGAATAATTCTAACTAAACCAAAAGATGTTACGATGCAATGAGTTTAAACGTTAAAAAGTTAAAATTTTCATACACCATGACCATGATGAATTAAACAAAATAAAAACATTCTTAATATCATGAAATAAAGCTCAATATAATAAAAGTTTAAATACTAACTCGTACAGGCATACACATGCCTAAGGTTTTACAAAATGAGTAGTTACAAAACTACATATCTTTGACATAAAAATATGTAAATCTATAACTACCCAACCCAAAAAAAAAAACAAAATACAATAGTATATCACCCACCCCGAATGTATATCCTTGGCTCTGATCACTAGGCATCCTCCTCTGTTAATCCTTCTCTAAGCTCCAAACCTGCATAAAGAAAGCTCATACGCTAAGTAACTCATGCCTAGTGGTACATAACAACGTGCAAGGCATACCACAAAACATAAATAATATGCATGAAATATTTACTAACCTACCATGGCAACTTACCTCAAGCCATACATGCATCATATCATACTCTATATGACATATCGTCATACTCTTATGCATTCAACATACATCGTAAATGGCATAATAAACCAGCATATATATATATATATATATATATATATATATATATATATATATATCACATTTGACATTATCATTTATCTTACCTTTTTCCCTATTTTACTCATAACTAGACTAAAATGGATATGGGTAACTTAACCCACTGAGGCGCTCCAACTACTAACCTCTAGGCCTTCAAATATATATAACCCGTTGAAGCGATTTATTCGTTAACCTCTGGGCCTTCAAATATATGGCCAACATAGGTCACCCGGTACCGAACTCCCTTCAATGGCATGCCATCTATCCTAGCTCTAGTCCTAGTCAGAGTATTGGGCTTACAATGTCACCACGCGTACCACGCATATATTCATATTATCCATTTTCCATATTTTATATATATACCATGATTTTCATAATCATTTCCACATATATATTTTCATACCATGCTATAAGCATACAACCAAGGTCTACCACCTTACAACGAATCAAACTTAATTCATAAATAAACATACAAATTTTTCATCATAAACATCTTCACGCCCATGAATAACCCTTCATGGCCATAAAACATTACTTCACGGATAGTCTCTCTATGAACCGAATCATGATTCAATTTGTTAATTAGCACACGTTCATGGCCATAATCACCCCTTCACAGACGTGAAGCCAACCATAAAGTTGTTCGTGAATGGGTCTACTTCAACCATAAAATTCATTTCACAATCTTCACACCCATGAACTTCCTAATCATCAACATCAATTAGAATAACTCTTCAAACATCCCAATCTAACCCTATTCATACAAATTCCCATCATGCATATCAACCCCACATTTTATCATTTAATTACACATTGATCATTTAATTCTTGTATTTAATGTCATTAACACAGAAACATCAATTAATTGCCACTCTTAAACTTTCTAAAACTTCATTAAATCCCCAACTTGCACTAACTAATAACATAACTTATAAGCCCTAATTATGAGCACTACAATTCTCTTCCAGTAGGATATTTTATCTCTAAAATTACCTGTCATAATGTCTCAGAACAACTGAGGGTATTGTGCCCTCTGCACTTCCTCGCTTTCCCATGTTGCTTCTTTAACAGTATGGCTATTCCATAAAAATTTCACTAGCAGAATTCAGTTGTTCTTGAGTTCCTTTACTATACGAGATAATAGCTCGAATGGTTCCTCTTTATAAGTCAAGTCTAGTCTCAACTCTATTCTTTCAGCTATGATGATATGAGAAAGATCTAATCAATACATTCTCAACATAGATACATGGAAGACATTGTGTGTCCTACTCAACTTTGGCGGCAAAGCGAGTCTATACACAATTGGTCCAATCCTTTTTAGGATCTCATAAGGTCCAATGAATCTAGGGCTCAACTTGCCCTTTTTTCCAAATCTGAAAACCTTCTTCCATAGAGATACCTTAAGAAACACCTTGTCTCCCACTATGTACTCCACATCCTTTCTCTTGAGGTCTGCATCAAATTTATGTCTATCCAAAGTTGCTTTTAGTCGATCTCTAATAATCTTCACTTTTCTTTTATCTTTTGTATCAAGTCTAACCCCATTAACTTTCTCTCACTGAACTCAGCCCAACACAATGGTGTCGGACACTTTCTACAGTAAAGTGCCTTATACGGAGCCATCTGAATACTGGATTGGTAACTATTGTTATAGGCGAAGTCCTTTAATGGTAGATGTCTATCCCAACTTCTTTCAAATTCAATCACACAATACCTCATCATGTTTTCCAAGATCTGGATAACTCTCCTTCAATCACCATCTATTTGGTGGTGGAAAATCATGCTAAAGTTGAGCTTGGTATCCAAAACTTGCTATAGACTACCCCAAAACTAAGATTTAAACCACTAATCTCTATCGAAAAATGATGGAGACTGGAACTCCATGAAGATGCACTATCTCATTCATGTACAACTCTGCTAACTTGTTCAAAAGATAGTCTCTCTTAATAGGTAATAAGTCAGCCGACTTTGTTAACCTATCCATGATTACCCATACGACATCATACTTCCTCGATGTGATGTTAACGGTAATCCAATCACAAAATCCATAGTGATTCTCTCCCATTTCCATTCTGAAATTGTGATATATTGTAATGACCTTGAAGGTACCTGATGTTCGACCTTTACCTGTTGACATGTAAGACATCTAGTCATGAAGTTGTGATGTTTCTCTTCATCCCTAACTATAAATGCACCATTTTCAAGTTCTAATACATCTTGTTACTGCCTGATGTATTGCAAATCTAGTCTCATGGGCCTCTCACATAATCCTATCTCAACTTCGAGACTTTTGCTACACATAACCTACCTCTAGTAGTGTAAACTACCATTTGGCTCGACTGAGAAACCCGGTCTCTTCCCCTTAGAGACCAAAATGACCAATTCCACTAGCTTACTATCAAGCTTCTGTGCATTTCTAATCTATTAATTTAAGGTTGGTCAAATGTGCAACTCTGCCAAGATCTTTCTACTGAGTGCATCGACCATCACATTGGCATTCCCTGAATGATAATCAATCACACAGTCATAATCCTTTGTCAATTCTAACCATCTTCTCTACCTCAAATTCAAATCTCGCAGTGTAGGAAGATACTTCAAACTCTTGTGATTAGTGTATATGTGATACTTCTCTCCATATAGATAATGATGTCATATGTTCAATCCAAAGACAATGACATCAATTCTAGATCGTGTGTTGGGTAGTTCCTCTTATGAGGCTTTAAATGTCTGGAGGCATAGGCGACAACTTTCCCTTCTTGCATTAACATGCAACCTAATCTGTTGTGTGATGCATCATTATAAACAACATATTCCTTGTCCAAAATTGGTTGTGTCAACACTGGAGCTTTTATCAGAATACTCTTTAGCTGATCAAAATTGTTCTGGCACTTGTTCGTCCCATCAAACTTGATATCCTTCCACAACAACCTAGTCAATTGAGAAGTAATCCTAGAAAACCCCTTGACAAACCTTCTATACTATCCTGTTAAGCTGAGAAAACTCATAATTTTGATCACATTTTGCGGGAGTTTCCAATCCAAGATTGCCTCACCTTGCCTAGATCCACTCTAATCCCATCGGATATCACATGCCCAAGAAAGGTGACCTCATCTAGCCAAAACTCACACTTAAAGAGCTTGACATATAGCTTTCTCTCTCTAAGAGTCTGCAAAATTGTTTTCAAATGCTGCTTATGCTCATTCTTGTTTCTTGAATATACTAAGATATCATTTATGAACCCCATGACAAATTGATCCAGAAATGGTCTAAAGATTTGGTTCATCATATCTATAAAAGCTGCTGGAGTATTGGTCAACCTAAAGGGCATAACTAAGAACTCATAATGACCATACTTGGTTCTGAAAGTTGTCTTCTATACATCGCCCATCTTAATTCTTAATTGATAATACCTCAATCTCAAATCAATCTTAGAACATACCTCTGCACCTCTTAACTGATCAAAAAAATCATCAATTCATAGTAATGGATACCTGTTCTTAATGGTCACTCTGTTCAATTGTCTGTAGTCTATGCATAACCTCATAGACTCGTCTTTCTTATTGACAAACAATACTAGTGCACCCCATGGAGATACACTCGGTCTGATGAAGCCCTTATCTAACAATTTATGTAACTGTCCCTTTAACTCTTTCATCTTTGATGGAGCCATCCAATATGACACCGCTGATAGAGGAGTTGTACCCAAAGTAAGCTCAATTGAGAACTTTGTCTCTCTTGTCGGAGATCACCCGAGTAACTCATCTGGAAACACATCTGGGAACTCTTCCGCTATCGGAATATCCCTAAGATATGGGCTGTCCCTCCTGCTATCAATCATGTGAGCCAAATAAGCCTCACAGCCATTTCTGATCATATTTTGTGCTTTCATCATGGAGATGATCCTCGTTTGTTATAAGGATCTCTCCCTCTGAACAACCACTATCTCATCTTCTGATGTTCTCAATTCTACCATCTTTATCCTACAGTCCACTATTGCACCATGCTGAGATAGTCAATCCATACCTAGGATAATATCATACTCATGAAAGGGCAACTCAATTAAGTCTAGTGCAAACTCTTTCCCTTGAACCATAATTGGACAATTCTTATACACTCGGTTCACCACCCAAATGTCTAGTCACCTCTATCTTGTAATTTAATCTTTTTACTAACATGTTATATCACTCAGATATGTTGGTAGATATATAAGAATGCATGGAACTCAGATTAATCAAAGCAATTAAAATTGAGTCAAAAAGTAGAAATGTACCAACAATCACATTTGATGCACTTAGGTCCTCTCTGGCCTTCATATCATAGGCCCTCATCAGTGTTCTACTCGGTCCTAGCCTGTTCACTGTCTCTAATACCAACGGTCTCGATCCACCTCTGCCTAAACTGATTTGTCCCTGACTCATGGCTTGTGGTGGTACTGAACCTTGAGTCTGAGTGGGAGCCCCTACCATTTGTAAAGGATAATCTCTCTTATAGTGGTTTCAAGACCCACACTTGTAACAAGATTTTGTGTTTCCCCAACACTCTCTTCTGTGTCTTCGACCACATGATGCACACTTCGGTGTTGCCTCTCTCTATATATGGGGTTGACTATTAGCAGCTGCTGGACTGTGCCTAATGATGGTGCCTACCTAGTATACCCTCCTTAACCCTAACCCTGTCCCTATCCTCTAGACTAGAAGGATCCGAAACTAGTGCGAGCCTTCTTGCTCAATGTCTGTGCAGCATTGTAGGATGACCCTTTGAATTCTCCTTTAAAGGACTCATCCGATCTCTTTAGCTTCATTCTCTTCTTAATACGATGACAGTAGATACCAACATTGAAAATTCTTCCAACTGTAGTGAAAGAACATGAACACCAATCTCATCTCTTAGGCCATCCTCAAATTGGTGGCATTTGTGCGCCTCATCCTCTACAATGATAGATGCATACCTGCTCAGTCTAGTGAACTCTTTGGTCCTGATAAACCCCAATTTATTGCTTCCTCTGCACCCATAATACCTACTCCTTGAAGAATGAATATTTTCTTAGCAGGATCAAAAAATCCAAGAGTTGTACATCACCACAATCATATTCTCTTACTGTAGTTTCAGTAACTCTTTCTTCTTCTCATCAATGTATACTCTTAGTACATACTGTTTCTTGAATTCAGTAATAAAGAAAATCCATATAGGTGGTTATGGAGTCTGAGCCTTCTATAGAACAAACTTTCACCAATCATAGGCATGCTCCTACAGAAGTGATACAACGTACCTAACCTTATGCTTTTCGGCACACACAAACTCCTCAAAAACCCTCATAGTCCTTTCCAACCAGTACTCTGCAGCCTCAGGGTCATCATCTCTCTTACCTATAAAATCAATAGCCATATGCTTACGTAGCCTATCAATATGTGATCTCCACCTCGATGGTGAAAAAGGACGTGGTGGCGACATAGCCTGTACCAACCGTTGTAACAAATCAGCTATGTTCTGCATCGAAGAATCCTAAGCATGATCCTCCTGACTAGCCATCAGCTGTTGTAAATGAGGTACACTAACTAGCCCTCGCTTAGCTGATTTTGAGCCTCAACATCCGAGGGGCTATTACTCTTGGCTGTGTCATGTGGCTCGATCTCTATATCCACTCATTAGTCTAAACATTGATAAAGAATAAGTCACATAAAATTCATACAAGATAACACTCACACATATGATACACCCATCCCACCTAGGTTCAGAACCGCCTAAACCTAGCCTCTGATACTACTAAATGTAATACCCTCCAATATAATTAGGAATAGTCCTAACTAAACCAAAAGATATTACAATGCTAATGAGTTAAAATGTCACAAAATTAAAACTTTCATGCACCATGGCCATAATGATATAACAAAATAAAAACATTCCTAATATCATGAAATAAAGCTCGATATAATAAAAGTTTAAATACAAACTCGCACGGGCATACACAAGTCCAAATTTTTACAAAATGAATAGTTACAAAACTACATGTCTCTAACATAAAAACATGTAAATTTATAACTACCCAACCCAAAAAAACAACCAAAATACAATAGTGTATCACCCACCTTGAATGTATATCCTTGGTTCTAATCACTGGCCATTTTCCTCTGTCAATCCTTTCCTAAGTTCCAAACCTCCATATGGAAAGCCCATACACTAAGCAACTTGTGCCTAGTGGTACATAACAACGTACAAGACATACCACAAAATATAAATAATATGCATGACATACTTACCAACCTACCATACTGACTTACCTTAAGCCCGCACATGCATCATATCATACTTTAGATGACATATCATCATGCTCTCATGCATTCAGCATACATTGTAAATGGCATACTAAACCAGTAAATATATATCACACATGACATGATCATTTATCTTACCTTTTTGCCTACTTTACTCATAACTAGACTAAAATAAATATGGGTAACTTAACCTACCGAGGCACTCTATCCGCTATCCTCTGATCCTTCAAATATATATAACTCACTGAGGCACTCTATCCGCTAACCTCTAACCCTTCAAATATATAAAACCCACTTATGTGCTTTATCTGCTAACCTTTGGGCCTTCAAATATATATCCTATCGATGTGCTCTATCTACTAACCTTTGGGTCTTCAAATATAAGACCAGCATAGGTCACTCGATACCGAACTCCTCTCAATGGCATGCTTGCCATCTAGCTATAGTTCTAGTTAGAGTATTGGGCTTACAATGTCACCACGTGTACCACACATAGATTCATATTTTCCATTTTTCATATTATATATATATACCATCATTTCTATAATCATTCCCATACATATATTTCCATACCATGCTATAAGCATACGACCAAGGTCTACCACTTCATAACAAATCAATCTCGATTCATAAATAACCATACAAGTTTTTCATCATAAACAACTTCATGCTCGTGAATAACCCTTCATGGTCGTGAAGCACTACTTCACGGGTAGTCTCCTCGTGAACCAAGCCATGATTCAATCGGTGAATCAACACATGTTTATGGCCATGATCACTCTTTCATAGGCAAGAACCAAATCATAAACCCAACCATAAAACTACCTATGAATGGGTTTGCTTCATCCATAAAATTCATTTCACGACCTTCATGCCCGTGAACCCACCCTTCATGGTCATTTTATCTCAGAATTTTTCCAGAAAATAGAGTATCACAACTTTATGTTATTCTCACATGCAATATATTCTATGGTTGACCAATGTCAACCACCCTATCAATATTCCAACATGCATATATGCTATCTATAACAACCATAAACTTCCTAATCATCAACATTAATCAGAAAAACTCCTTAAACATCTCAATCTAACCATATTCATACAAATTCTCATCATGCGTATCAACCCCACATTTTATCATTTAACTGCACATTGATCATTTAATTCATGTATTTAAAGTCATTAACATAGAAACATTAATTAATTTCCTTAAGGGTTGTTATGTACAAACCTTACACCTAAGATGGAGATTAGCTAAAGTTTGAGCTCTTCAAGCTTGTCCTCTCCTTTGAGATGGACTTTCAGCTCCTCTACCAAATCCTAGTAAGATGAAAATCATCCTCTTAGCCTCTATAACTCAAACCAAAATCCAGAAATATGAAAATTGAGTTTTTCTCTAAAACTCATAAACACCCACTCTCACTCTTCTTCTCACTTTTCCCTCAAGAAAATTTGATTTTTCAAACTTCCCCAATGGAAGAAGATGGAGTCTGGAGGAAGAATATGATATAAATGTGTGTTTGGTTGGTTAACAAGAAGTGGGGAGTGAATTTAAAGGGAATGACAGAGAGAAAAATGTGATTGTCTCACCTGTTTTGTCTGAAGGCTTCACAGCTATGAACCTCTCCTTCATGGGCATGAGCCTCTCCTTCACGGTTGTGAAGCAACTCTTCACGGCCGTGAAACACTTTATCATGATTGTTACTAAAATCTGATATTCACGACTGAGACACCCATTGTCACGAATGTGAAGCATTTGATTTCAGCCACCCTTGAACTTTCTAAAACTTTATTAAACCTCCAACTCCCATTAACGAAGAGCATAACTTATAGGCCCTAATTGCGGGCGTTACACATTACACATTCCAAAATGCAAGGGAAACAAATTTAAATGCCAATATTTACATACCTCTACAAAATGAAGCTTTAACTACTCTTTAAGCTTATAAAGTTTGTCTCTCCCTTTGTGATGTGTTTTCTTACTCATTAGTAACACCTAACATCACAAAAACATCCTCAAAAACCCTTATGATAGAAAACAAATATAAAACCAACCTAAAAACCATGTTTTAACCCAACCTTTCAAGAATTCTCCAAAATTTTATGATCTCAAGCTTTCCAAGCTTTCAACAATAGAGAAATGAGCTTTAAAGTGGGTGAAAAAGATGGATCAGAAGTCTTTGGTGTGTCAGTGAGGGATTCAGGGTGATGGGGAGCAAGCAAAGTAGAGATAAGGAGTAAATGAGAGAGAAAAGTGTGACTAATCACATGTTGAATTGACATGCGTTCATGGGTGAAAAAATTCCTTCACGAGCATGAATGTTTTCTTTACTCTAAAAAGAACCTACCACAATCAAAACTCTACCATTTTAAATATTGGCACTATTTTAATGAGTGTGAACATCTATTCACGGGCGTGAAAACTTTTTTTTATCACTTCAACAACTTTTAAAATGGTAGACACTAACTCATAGGTGTTACAGTAATATTATTTCCATATACGCTAATTTAAGACCTAAGTCATGCATATCACAAAATCGATGCATCAGAGAAACTAAAGTCAAAATTCGGATTTTGATCAGAAAAGAGATAAAATAAGGATAAATAATTCATGAAAATAATTAAAAAGTGATAAATATTTGAAAAAGTGATCAACATACGAAAAAGGACCTTTGTGCAAAAGTTATAAAGTTTTGGGGCAAAAATACAAAATTAACAAAATTGGAGGACTAATTTGGATATTTACCGCTTAAATATAATTTGGGCACATTTTACATGAGGTGGCCATCCATATACACAAAAATGAAAGGGTAGAAATATAATTTGTGGATAATATGTTAATTAAGTGATAAATATCAAATTTGGTCAAATGTGGTCCCCTACTAAAACTTTTTCATTCGTTCACCATTCTTCTTCTTCTTCTTCTTTGTTTTCTTTGTTTTTTTCATTTTATCTAGACTTTTTTGCATAACCAGCCCCATACATGTTCATAACATTCCTCCATAGCCAAAGCTTCATTCCAGAGAGAGAAAATGAGGAAAAAATAGAGAAAATCATAAAAAAGGTCACGTTCATGCAGTAATGAGTTTGGAAAAGCTAAAAAAACAAGAGGAAGAGAAATGAGCGAGAAAATAGGAAAGAAAAATCCTCTTTTGGTTCTGCTAAGATGGAATTAAGGTTGCAAGTAAGTTATTTCTTCCATCTCTATATTCTTTCCATGTGAAAAATGGAGTTTGAGCTCATTTTGAGCTTTTGTTTATGGAAGATAACTTATGTACAAGTAAGGGTTTTAGAGGGTTTTGATGATGGAATGATGTATAAAAAGATTTAAAAGGCTTTAAAAAGGAAAGAGATTGAGTTTATGATGGCTTTTCTGAAACTTAAATGTATGATATGTGAAAAGATATCATTTAGGAGTTAAAGTTGAAGAGAGAGAAAATAGAGATAAGAGATAAAATTATAAAAGATGGTGTTTAATGGTATTTTTGTATGTTATAGGTGTCTTTTTAGAAGGAAAACAAGTTTAAGTAGAGTGAAAAACAAAATAAAGGAGAAAGAGGCTTGAAAAGCCTAAGTCAAGAAGGCAAGAGGTTTGTGCATGCTTTTAGGTCAATAATCTATAACTTGATATATTTTTTCATATTAAAAATATGATGACATATAGAATTGCGACTTAGATAATTTTTAGATTGAGTAAATTGTATGAAATTGGAAATTTAGTAAGGATAATTGGGAATTTATGGTATTGATAATTTATTGGTGCATAAGTGTAAGATTGAAGAAAAATAATAAAATATAATAATAATAATAATAATAATAATAATAATAATAATAATAATAATAATAATAATAATAATAATAATAATAATAATAATAATAATAATAATAATAATAATAATAATAATAAAGAAAATTATAATATTATAAATATGATATTGTATGTGTTTTGAGACTTTAGATAAATGAGTTATTGTGCTTGAGAAATGTTTAACATATATGGTTTGAATTAGTGTGCGTTAAAAGAAATTTATGTTTTAAAAGTAGTTTTCCAGTCTTGATTCACAGGCATAAACAGATAAGTCACTGCTATGAATACCCTATTTAAATAATAAATTTATTTATAAAACATTGAGTATTAAATTGAAGTGCAGGGATAGATATAACAAGATTTAAGTTTAAATGCATGAATTGAATGAAGATAAAATGGAATAACATAAATTAGTGGATAAATAGCATAAACGATTTGGTAATGACTGAAATGATATAAAAGGATAGTTATTGATTTATATTTTGAATAATATGATATAATGAATGTTTGGTTTTACAAAAAGAACGAAAATAATATGATTATGCTCTAAGGGAATAAACATGAAGTATGTATAATGGTGACATAAGGAAAGAAAATAAATGTATATATAATTGAATATAAAAAATAAGAAATAATAAGTTATGTGGTTGTACTAGTCGTATATATATTGATGCTATGACTAATGATGTCATGAAATGTTGTGTATATGGATATTATGGATTATTTAATGTGTTTGTAAAACAATTACCACAAAGAATGTATGAAATTATGTAATTCATGAAAAACAAGATAATGAAATATGATGATATGAGACATGAAATAAGCTTTGAAATAGATAAGCTTATTGCTCTAACTTAGGACTATAATTAGAATAAATGACATGTCATTATAGGAGTGAATAGTATCGTAGTATATGAGTTACATACTTAGTTAGGATGGTTTAAGCTCTAAAAGCGCTCCTAACGTGAGAGGCTCAGTCAAAGTGGCTTCAGCTTTGAAAATGCTCTTGACTTGAGAAGCTCGATAAGCATTTATAGATAGAGGACAATGTGGCTTCAGCTCTGGGAGTGTCTTTAGTCTTGTAATTCTTACATGTTGATACATAACTCAGTCATTGTGGCTTTAGCTCTAGGAGCACTCGTAATTCACAACTTGTATTCAATTTAGTCTAGTTTAGAGTAATATGAGTGAACTAGTAGAACTAAAGTAAAATAATAATATGAGTTAAATATTTATTATTATTAAGTGTAAGACTAATTATGATTCAATATGTCTGATGAAATGCTTAGTTTAAATGAAGAATAAGTGTAAGAAAATAATAATAATAATAATAATAATAATAATAATAATAATAATAATAATAATAATAATAATAATAATAATAATAATAATAACAACAACTTCACATTTACATAAATATTGACAATTGAGTATGAATTTTAGTGTATGGGTATAAATGTATATATTGTTTGAAAATAATATAATTTAGAGGCATGGGAAAAGTAGGTGATATAAAATTCTAAAGATAAGTAATGTTATTATATGATGACATTATAAGCAATTCATTAAGAAAGTGAATAGTAAATATTACATGAAAATAGGAAATAAGTAGTAAAATAAGATTACTATGTAGTATGTAATGATATTTCTATGAGATAAGAAATGTGTAATTATAATTTGGTATAATAACAATATATTATGATTTAAAGCTATGATAAATGAGATTAATAGATATAATTTAATATGTTAAATGATATAATATTGATAAGAGCAGTCATAAAGTACATGTTAAGTAAAAATTAATAGAGGCATTAATGGATAAATTAGCTACCTATTTGATAGATTCTAGCTTTACATATAAATACATATTTAATTTATAGTCTATAATTTATTATCTATTTACATGTACCATTAAGCATTTATTCTAAGTATGAAAGATATTTATTTCTCTCGCTCAAAATTAGAAGTGATAATCGTATCTAAAGAGTGAATAGTGGATAAGACGTGGGAGTCCAAATCAGTGAAGCAACCAAGAACTCTCATATATGGGCGAGTAACACATTTATATATTTTGGGTTTTTAATATTTATATCGTTGTATGTTTGTATATATATATTTACTTATTTGAATAAAAATTTATATCATGTCTTAAGACATTCATTTTTGTGAGAAAAAGCGTAAATGATATTTTAAACTTAGAAAATGATTAGGTATATTAGACTTTGATATTAGTATAAATTGTAATGTGTTTTGAAAAAAAATATATGCTAAGTTTTTTATAAACATTATAAAAAGTATTTGAGATAAAGTTTTGTAACATTCTATTTACCTAACTATCAATACGGTAGGGTGAGGGAGATGTTACAATCATAATTACATTCATTTGTTCCTATTTGTTGCCCAGATATTGAACCAAGAAGGGAGGTTGAATTAGATATTAAAAATTTAACTTTTAAGTACGGAAAGAAAAGTTAAGTTTAGTAGGGATAAAAAAAAATATGACACAAGGATTTTTATAGAGGTTCGGGTGTTAACAAACCCTACTCCTCTCCTCAATCTCAATTGAGAGTTTCACTAACACAGTAAGTGTTACAATAGAGTTTTACAAGCTCACTCCCAACTATGGTGTTTCTAACAATGGCTCACACCTAACCCAGAAATCACTTGTTTTGATGGCTCACACAATAACCAATTCCTTGTGTTTTACAGGCTCACACAAATAACCTTTCTTTGTGTTTTAAAGGCTCACACAACTAATCCTTACAAGTGTTTTACTCTTAACCCAGAAATACCCAAAACTCACTTGAGTAGATGATCACAGAGAGAAACACTTACAAATCTATATTGCTCAATAAATGATGAGCAAAAGGATTTTCACAGAGAATAATATCAAATGCACAAAATGACTTACAACAAGATTTTGATTCAAAATATTAGCTATTCTCTTGTTCTTTTGTTCTCATTGTTCTGGATGCATAAATGACTTGCATTTATACTTCCATAGCAAATTATAGTCGTTAGAATGCATTTAATATGAAACTAGCCATTGCACCAACCCTTATAATCGCGCCTGACATGTTCTTTTTCATCTTTCAAGGTCGTGACTATGTGTGTCACGGTCATGACTATTCTTCCAAGCCGTGACTTGAGTGGTGACTTTGTCCGTGAAGCATTCTGGAAAGTTTTGAAGTGTTTGCTCTCTGGCGTGACAATTTATCTTCATGGGCATGACATCCTTCCAAGCCATGGTCCAAGTGGTGACTTTGGTCATGAAGCTCTCTGAAAGAATTTGACATGTCTTCTCACGAGCGTGACATTTATTCACGATCGTGACTGAAATGTTCATTCATGGTTGCTATCTTTCTTCATGGTCGTGAACTTTAAATATTGGATTGTTGGCGCTAAGCTTCATCACGGGCATGACACATAAGGTTACGGGCGTGAACATGCTATTTCTTCAATTTTATCTTTTTAAGATTAATCTTCCATTCTCCATTCTTGCTATCATATTCCATACCTTGTTCAATAGACTTAGAAAACAAGTATGTTAAATACATTATTTCTATTTTATTTGTTAGCATCAAAATGATGGAAATACCCCTCAAGGTTCAACAATCTCGCCCTTTTTGATAGTGACAAATAATCTAGCAATATGTGCTTTTTAGAAGTCTCCCCCTCAAAAGATGCTTAGGATAACAAATACTGAAGTGCAAGAATTGTAAAGAATGATGAAGTGTAGCATCAAAATATACTTCCTAGTTTTAAGTATATGCAAGTTATATGCAAAGTATATCCAATGTATACCAAAATTTTCTTTGAAGCAAGTTAAGTTTATTTAAGGTATATTCAGAGTATAACAAGTGCATATTCATTGATGTAACTTGCATCAAGGTATATGCAAGGTATATTTAAGATATATTTAAGGTGTATAAAGCTCATTTGCATACTTGCATATTCATTTTGATCCAAAATTAAGTATTGCATTTAACTTTAAACAATATATTGCTAGGTTCTCCCCCTTTTGTCATCAACAAAAAAATATCAAAAAGATAAAATATAATGGAAAACAAAAGCAAATATATTAATTTAGAAAGAAAAGTACAAAAGAGATTAAAAATTTTGAAAGGAAATTAGAATTTCCTACAACAAACACGCTAGAAACAAAGATAACATCTAACATAACATCTAGCCAGACATCCTATCTCTAAGACGAGCAACTTCCGCCTCGAGGCTGTCCATGCGAGACTCCATGAAATCCTTGAAGTTCTTTAACCTCTCATCCATCGAAGCCTGCAATTGCTCAAACTGTGGTGCCAAGAGGTCAACCACTTGCTGAGCCAAGTTTGGTGTAGAGGCAGAGGATTGTCCGATTTTCTGCTCAACCTCTGGAGGTGCCACCTCAACTTGAGCCCTCTTCCTCTACTGGATTCCTTGGAGGCCAGCTTTGAAGTCATCCGAGTCATTGTCCTCCCAAATGATTTCACCAGCATTGTTGGTGAAGCGGTAGTAGATGTTGTTCTCAAACACTATTCAAACAGCCGCTCCCATTTTGATGAAGGACTCGATGTCTAGTTGGTCTTAAGGATGCCCTAGGATTAGGTTAAAGTGATGTTCATCCAGCTTCAAATATCCGAGCTTCAAGGCGATGTGAGTAACGTACCCACCAATCAGAATGTCTCTGGAGGGCTTGGTGGCAATTGACAAAAGATGGTTTGCAAGCCATCGAGATAAAGCCATTGTGAGGCCTCTTTGGGCCATCTCCAGGAGAAAGAGCTCCGACTTCCTGATTATGCCATTACTGTCTCCTCTAGCAAAGATGCTATAGGTCAGAAACCTATGCAAATACTTGTACACTGGGGATCGAATGTGAGTGTTCTTTGTCTTTTTGACGTCCCAACTGCAATCAATACCGAAGTGAGTCCATGCCTGAGTAGCATAGAACTCCACTTCACTATCAATCAGGATGCCATCAGAGGGAAGGTTGAACAAATCTCCAAAATTTGTGGCAGAGAGGGTGTTCAGATGCTTGCAAATTTGGAACTTAACCATACCAGTAGGAGATACTTGCAAAGTGCTCAGAAATTCTAAGGTTGGCTCCCTCAAAGTTGGTTGATGGATATCAATGAATTCCTTCAGATGATAGGCATGGAGTTGTTCTGTCATGCTTGTCTCTAGGCTGAGTGTACGAACAGTTTGCCACTCAAATGATCTAGAGGAAAGGAGTGGCCTTTTCTTGAGCACTAAGTATCTAGGATGGCATTGCTCCGGAAGGATGTTTAGAAGGTAATCCGTGTACCTTCTTGGAGCATGAGACTTCTTCCTTGTACCCTTGAAGGAACCGATTTCCATCTTGATTGAAAGAATAAATTTTTGAAGAGTGAGAATTTGATAGAAATTTTGGGGAAACCCAAAGGTGATATGATTTCTGATGATGGAAGTGATTTTTGAAGATATTTATAGATGGAATTAGTGGCTAGGGGGCCAGAATCTTCAAAATGGTATTCAATGATGATAAATGAGAGAAGTTGAGAGAAGTTTAAGAGTTGGAATGGGAGAAATAACGGCAGAAACATTATATAGCAGACATCTTCAAGAGCGTGCAATACTTAGTCACGAGCGTGAAGTGTCGTCTTCACGGTTTGCTGAATAGATGCTCTACCTGTGAAGAGAGACGTGAAATTGATCACGGACGTGATAATTAAAGGTCACGGGCGTGAATGATGAACTATCACGGTGGTGACAAATTAGTCACGGGCGTGAAGTGTTAAACTTCACTTCTTGTGATCGTTAAACAAAATGTGACACAAAGCGTGAATGCTTCTGTAAGTTTTTGGTGGAAATGTTCACGGTCGTGAAAAAACGTCACGGGCGTGAACGAAGGGTTTCACGGGGGTGAATAAAAAAGGTTGTAGTCGTGAAACATAGTCTTCATTACCTTAAGCCATGAATCATATCGTGAAGCAAGTCGTGAAAGCTAATGGTTCTTTTGGCAATTTAGTTCACGGTTGTGAATATATGTCACGGGCGTGAATTGCCTAAAATTCTCATTAAATAAAATTAAGTCTAAAACAAGACTAAAGCATTAATATATATTTCCATCAAATTAGCTACCTTATTTCTAGTAAGATGAGACAAAAAACAAAATTATCAATCAAGGTTAGGCAATTTGGCAATCACAAAGTTAATCCATCAATCATACCAAGCTCTCTTCTTATGAAGTTAAATCTTTCCTCATTTAGAGAATTAGTGAAGATATCTGCCAATTGATTGTCTGTGCTTATAAATTCCAATACAACATCTCCATTTTGAACATGATCTATAATAAAATGGTGTCTAATGTCAATATGCTTACTTCTAGAATATTGAATGGGATTCTTAGAGAGATTTATTGCACTTGTATTGTCACATCTAATAGGTATATGGTTCATACTATGACCATAATCCTTAAGTTGTTGTTTCATCCAAAGGATTTGTGTACAACAACATC
The DNA here is from genome assembly GCA_023653625.1 of Triadica sebifera. NCBI lineage: Eukaryota > Viridiplantae > Streptophyta > Magnoliopsida > Malpighiales > Euphorbiaceae > Triadica > Triadica sebifera. The sequence continues at coordinate 24,305,210 of CM042901.1, forward strand.
ATGCTGCTACATACTTTGCTTCAGCGGTAGAAAGAGCAACTGAAACTTGTTTCTTGCTAAACCAAGAAACTAAGCACTCTCCAATAAAGTGACAAGTACCTGAAGTACTTTTTCTATCTAAAAGACTTCCAACATAATCAGCATTTGAATATCCTACAATGTAAAAGGATGAATTTCTAAGATACCACAAACCTAGATGCAATGAGCCATGTAAATATTTTAGAATTCTTTTTATTGCATTTAAATGAGACTTTTTTGGACATGATTGAAAGCATGCACATAAGTATACACTATACATTATGTATGGTCTAGAAGCAGTAAGATATAAAAGTGATATGATCATACCTCTATAGAGCTTTTAATTAATGCTCTTACCCTTTTCATCCTTGTACAATTTTGTTGATGTGCTTATTAGAGTTTTGGCATTCTTGCATCCTTCCATTCCAAATTTCTTAAGTAAGTCTTTGGCATATTTGGATTGGTTGATGAATATGCCCTCATTGGCTTGTTTTATTTGTAGACCAAGGAAATATTTAAGCTCACCCATCATGCTCATTTCGAATTCCCTAGTCATACACTTAGCAAATTCTTGACAAAGCAATTCATTAGTAGAGCCAAATATGATATCATCAATATAAATTTGAAAAATTAGAATATCATGCTTATGCTTTTTAGTAAATAATGTAGTGTCAACATTCCCTTTTGTAAAGCTATTTTCTAAAAGAAAAGAACTTAGTCTTTCATACCAAGCTCTTGGGGCTTGTTTCAAACCATATAAAACTTTTGGAAGTTTAAAAACATGATTAGGCAAATCATAGCTTTCAAAACCTGGTGGTTGTTCTACATAAACTTAATCTTCTATATAACCATTTAAGAAGGCATTTTTTACATCCATTTGAAAGAGTTTGAAATTCATGTGGCATGCATATGCTAAAAGTATTCTTATGGCTTATAATCTTGCTACAGGAGCATAAGTCTCATCATAATCTATTCCTTCTTCCTGATTATACCCATTTGCAACTAATCTAGCCTTATTCCTAGTTATTGAACCTCGTTCATCTAGTTTATTTCTAAATACCCATTTGCTACCTATAATTTGATGATCCTTAGGTCTAGGTACTAAGGTCCATACTTTACTTCTCTCAAATTGGTTGAGTTTCTCTTGCATTGCAATCACCTAACTTTCATCATTAAGAGCCTCATCAGTGTTTTTAGGCTCAATTTGAGAAATAAAATCAAGGTTAGAGGCTAAATGTTTGAAATGAGATCTAGTACTTACTCCTCTTAAACGATCACCAATGATTTGCTCTTTGGGGTGGTCTTTTGTCAATCTCCATTCCTTTGGGAGCTCTTGCCTGTTTTCTTCTTGAGCTTGAGGTAGAGAATCATCTTGATGTCAATCTTCTTGATCATTTTCTTGTTTTCCATTTTCAAGATCAAGTCTTTCCATGGTACCTATAACATCATCAAGAACACTACCTTTCACAAGATCAAGTCTACTAGATTCATTGAAAAGAATATGCATAGATTCTTCAACAGTTAATGACTTTTTATTAAATACTCTATATATTTTGCTAGTTGTAGAGTATCCTAAAAAGATACCCTCATTAGATTTAGAAGCAAAATTTCCAAGGTTGTCCTTGGTATTCAATATGAAGCACTTACATCCAAATACTCTAAAGTATGATATCAAGGGCTTTCTTCCATTCCATAGCTCAAATGAAGTTTTGTTTAGGAGAGGTCTTTTGAAAACTCGATTTGAAATATAACAAGCAGTATTTGTGGCTTCTACCCAAAAGTAAGTTGGTAAACCATACTCATTGAGCATTGTTCTAGCCATTTCAATTAAAATTCGATTTTTCCTTTCAACTACCCCATTTTTTGAGGTGTCCTCAGAGATGAAAAATTCTACGAGATGCCATGTTCAAGACAAAAACTTTCAAAGTTTTCATTTTCAAATTCTTTGCCATGGTCACTTCTTATTTTTGAAATGCAATATCCTTTTTCATTTTGAACTCTTTTAGCAAAGTTTTTAAAATTTTCAAAAGCATCACTCTTTTGAGCTAAGAAAATTACCCAAGTAAATCTAGAGTAATCATCTATGATGACAAAGGCATAATGTTTACCTCCTAAGCTTGCAATTCTAGTAGGTTCAAATAAATCTAGATGCAGGAGTTGTAGAGGTTTTGAGGTACTTACTATATTTTTGGCTTTGAAGGATGACTTGTGGTTCTTCCCTCTTTGGCAAGGTTCACATGTCTTGTATTTTTCAAATTTGACTTTTGGCAATCCCTTTACTAGTTCTCCTGTGTTGAGGCTTTGAATTAAGTCCATGTTTGCATGACCAAGCCTTCTATGCCACAACCAAGATTCATCATTAGTAGTCACAAGACACTTAGAGGAATGGTTAGATATTTCGTATAATTCTATTATGTAGGTGTTGACATCTCTATTTCCTTTAAATATCTCTTGACCATCAATAGAGGTTACAAGATATTCATTGGAAGTAAAGGTTACTTTGTTTCCTTTATCACATAATTGACTTACACTCAACAAGTTATGTTTCAAGCCATCAACAAGACATCTTTAATAAAAGTAGTATCATTAATACCAATTGAGCCAATGCCAATTACCTTACCCTTAGCATTGTTTCCAAAGTTAACTTTACCTCCATCAATATTTTTGATTTCATTGAAGAGTTCTTTGTCTCCTGTCATATGCCTTGAGCATCCACTGTCTACTAGCCAAGCATTTTTGTTTATTGTGGACTTGAGGCATACCTATAGAATCACAATTCAAGTATGATTTTTAGGTACACAAATGAGCTTGGGTCCTTGGGGGTTAGCACATGAAGGTTCCCAATGAGCCTTCCTTATCCAGCAATGTTTATTTATGTGACCAATTTTCATACAATAATTACACTGTTTAGGTCTAAAATTGCTTTTTGGTCTTACAATATTTTTGAATGTCATATTTCTATTAGACTGAGTTTGAGAACAATGACATGCACAATCATAATTAATTGGTGCTTTTCTAGATGCATGCTTCTTATACATAATGGCATGATTAGCCTTTTGAGATTTCTTTCTTAGGCTTACCAATCCTTGATTATTCCTTTTATGTATAGAAGGTTTAGTGTACTTATTCTTTGGTGTTATTTCAGCAAGTGTGGAGATGTGAGGTTCACTTGACTTAACAAAAATAGTTTTATGAGAAGATGATGATGTGTCCTTAAATCCTAGACCGTGTCTAATTAAAGTTGGTCTTTGAGACACAATGAGAGTATCTAAGCTCTCTTTTCCTTTGTGAGTTTTTGAAATGGAGTTTCTAAGTTCCTCAACTTCATTTTTTAAAGTATTATTCTCTTTAAGCAAGGATTTAGTTGAGGGTTTTGAAGAGTATTCATCTAATGACTTTTGAAGAGATTCATTAGATAATTTAAGCTTAAAATTATCCTTTTCTAAAACATCCATTTTTTTTAAATTAGAAATATTATTCTTATAAGTATTGAATTTACTCCTATATTTTTCTAATTCTAGATTTAATTCTTCTATTAGACTTTGTTCATCATCATCATCATCACTATTACTATCATTATCACTACTATCATTATTGAAAGAGTATGAGTGAAGTAATCTTACCTTATCCGAGACGTGATCCTTTATAGCCATGAAGCATAGGTTGACCTCTTCGCTTTCATTGTCATATTTTTCACTTGAAGAGCTTTCGTCATCCCATGTGGCTTTGTGACCTTTCTCCCCATTGTCTCTTTGGTATTTTCACTTATGCTTCTTGAGCCTTGGACATTCCGGTTTAATAAGTCCTTTCTTTCTACATTCATAGCACTTTAACTCTTCTTTACTTCTTTGTGCATCATTAGAAATCTGTTTGAGGTTTCTTTGCTTGAATTTTCTAGATTTGCTCATTTTCTTCTCAATAATTCTTTTCAACATTCTTGAGAGCATAGCAATGTCCTCATTTTCATCATCATTCATGTTTTCATCATCTTCAACTTCTTCTTGAGATTTTGAAATAGAGGCTTTTAATGCTAGAGACTTTCTTTTTTCTGGCTATGCTTCAAGCTCTCTATCTCTTTTCACTGCCATTTCATGTGTGAGAAGTTTTCCAATAAGCACATCAGTATTTATGATGCTCAAGTCTTCATTTGCTTCTTCTATATCAGCAACTCTTGAACCGTAATCTTTGAGAGGAGGACTTCTCAGGATTTTGTTATTTACATCTTCCAAGCTCAGGTGCTTCCCAAGTTTTCTCATCCATTTATGATAGCTAGAAGACGGTTGGTCATGTTAGTGATTTACTCATTTGATTTCATCTTGAAGAGCTCATATTCTGAAGTAAGAAGTTGAATCTTCTTGGATTTAACTTGCTTTGTTTCTTCATGATAGTTTTCCAATGTTTTCCACATGTTGTAAGCTATTGAGCAGTGTTGTATTCTGCCACATTCTTCAATGGATAATGAGCTTGAGAGAATTGTCATTGCCTTCTTGTTTTTGAAGTTTGCTCTTCTTTGAGGCTTTGTCCAATCATCTCTTGATAAGATTTCTTCTTCACCATCAGCTCCTCTTCTAGTTGGCGGTGTCCATTCTTTTTGAACATTATCCCAGACTTCAATTCCTTCACTATCCAAATATGTCTCCATCCGAAACTTCCAATGAGCATAATTTGCTCCATTAAAGTAAGGATTGAGACTTTAGAATCTTTCATTGGCCATATCTTGATTTTTACTAGTGCTGTTTAGGCTTTGATGCTAGACTTAGCTTTGATACCAATTGTTGTCCAGATATTGAACCAAGAAGGGGGGTTGAATTGGATATTAAAAATTTAACTTTTAAGTGCGGAAAGAAAATTTAAGTTTAGTAGAGATAAAAAAAAATATGACACAAGAATTTTTATAGAGGTTCGGATGTTAACAAACCCTACTCCTCTCCCCAATCTCAATTCGGAGTTTCACTGACACACTAAGTGTTACAATGGAGTTTTACAAGCTCACTCCCAACTATGGTGTTTCTCACAATGGCTCACACCTAACCCAGAAAACCCTTGTGTTTTAATGGCTCACACAATAACCAATTCCTTATGTTTTACAGGCTCACACAAACAACCTTCACTTTGTGTTTTATAGGCTCACACAACTAACCCTTACAAGTGTTATACTCTTTGCCCAAAAATACCCAAAACTCACTTGAGTAGATGATCACAGAGAGAAACACTTACAAATCTATATTGCTCAATAAATGCTGAGCAAAAAGATTTTTACAGAGAATAAATATCAAATGCACAAAATGGCTTACAACAAGATTTTGATTCAAAATATTAGCTATTCTCTTGTTCTTTTGTTCTCCTTGTTCTCTATATTGTTCTAGATGCATAAATGACTTATATTTATACTTTCATAGCAAATTATAGCTGTTAGAATGCATTTAATATGAAACTTGTCATTGCATTAACCCTTATAATCGTGCCTGACATGTTTCTCTTTCATTTTTCATGGTCGTGACTATGTGTGTCATGGTCGTGACTGTTCTTCCAAGTCGTGACTTGAGTGGTGACCTTGGCCATGAAGCATTCTGGAAGGTTTTGAAGTGTTTATTCACGGGCACGACAATTTATCTTCACGGGCGTGACATCCTTCCAAGCCGTGGTCCAAGTGGTGACTTTGGTCGTGAAGCTCTCTGGAAGAATTTTTCATGTCTTCTCACGGGCGTGATTGAAATGTACATTCACGGTTGCTATCTTTTTTCATGGTCGTGAACTTTAAATGTTGGATTGTTGGCGCTAAGCTTCATCACGGGCGTGACACATAAGGTCATGGGCGTGAACATGTTATTTCTTCAATTTTATCTTTTTAAGATTAATCTTCCATTCTCTATTCTTGCTATCATATTTCATACCATGTTCAATAAACTTAGAAAACAAGTATGTTAAATACATTATTGCTATTTTATTTTTTAGTATTAAAATGACGGAAATACCCCTCAAGGTTCAACACTATTCAATTACCCACCTCAAGTAAAATATAACATTTTATGTTACTTTTCGAAACTTTAGGTTATAACATGCATACATCTCTTATTCAAAATTTATTGTCTACTTCAAACTTCACTCAGTGCATTTATTAAGCATTTTTATAACATTAGGTTTAGATAAATAATGATTAGCATGCAAACCTTTAGTAGTATGAATAATGTCATATGTGACATACTAATTCATGACAATCCACTATCATAAGATAGATTTACACAATTTTCATCTCATATATCATTATTCCAACCTATAGAAGCATATCATAATGATTAGCATGCAAACCTTTAGTAGTATGAATAATGTTCTACATGGCATACTAATTTATGGAAATATACTATCATAAGATGGCTCATACAATTTTCACCATATTCCAACATGTAAAAAGCATATCATAAACAATAACCAATAGCGCGCGTGCTTACACACACATACACACACACACACACACACACACACACAGATATATATATATATATATATATATATATATATATATATATATATATATATATATATATATATATAATATTCCATATTAACTTCATACATCAAAATCAATTATACTGGCTCTTTATCGATTACCCCATAACATTCTAAACCGAACTGACTAGGATATGGATTGGATGATCGCAACCTAAATGTTATTAAATGACCTACTAAAATGAAAGTTCTTGATTGCAAGCTAGAATATACAGTCATATATCTAATTTTTCCTCGCCAGATCACCAACTAAAATGAAAGTGTTATATCGTAGGCTTGAACACCAAAGTTTCATCACAACATATTCTTATCAATACAGTATTGTTACCTTTTAATGACATGTCATATATATTGATTCTAGACCTAGGTTGGACATTATGAGTTTATATAAAATTTGGATTGCATCTTATACAATTATCAATATCTTTGTAGGTTCTCACACGAGCTTTATGCTTAGATAATCATCTATTTTCTTGCATATTGCATTCATACGATTTCATTACTTTATCACATAATTCATAGCTCAACATCATAATTCAAGTATGCATCATAATTCCTCATATATATGTAAACTTTAATTACATATCATTATCGTAATTAGATACTTACTTAGTTTGCTTACCTCGATTCATACCAAATCATTGCTTCTTGTCATATACATATCTGTACTTTTCACTAATAATCTAAGTATGCATAATACAATCTTTATGATCAATTTGACATTCATTATGTTTACATGTTCACATCATATAATATCATCACTATAGTTATACGGCTTCATAATAGCTAACTGTATACTGTTATTTACATGTCTCATAATATGCTTGATTGCATTTTATATCACAACATCATGATTTTATTATATGTAATAATCTCATATACATATATACATCAATATATCAACTTTATTAGCATAGTCTAGCATGCTTGGTAACATGTCATGTATTGATTTTATTTACGTATAGTGGTTCATATCATATATTTGACTATAGTACCATGTATATTAACATATAATAATCTACTAAATATGTGTCATAACTTTATTAATTTCATACTCTAGGATGTCCAAATATATTTAGAAGAATCCCATTTGGATATCCAAGGTTATTGCACAAACATCAGAACTGTCAAGTATGCAAAAAAACTGAAAAAATCAAGCATTGTTTCTGTTGCGAGTTTGATGAATCATCACGTGTGTGATAATGCCCTTATCAGGCTTCATCACAAGCATGATAGAGACCCATCATGCTTTGTCATGCGCATGATGAATCCATTGCACGCATAATAGAGTCCTCATTTGCTGTTATAGTGTGAGCGAAAATTTGTCACTCGTGCGATGAAAGGGCCCCATCGCTTGTTTATGCATATTTTCACCTAATTATGTGAAAAATACAAAATTTAATCAATTCCATTCACTTTTCATGTATTATTAATCCTGAAAACAATCAACTAGCCTAAAAAAACTCAATAGGCAATTACAATACGCGTTGAAAATTCATACTTTCTAAATGCTAATCATTCAAACTCAAATATTTCTCATAAACACACTTAATTTAACATTTTATATCACAACCAATGCCCTACTTCAAGCTTTCACACTCCAAACCTCTCATAAGGCCACTCAGATTATCAATCCTGCATTTTCTCATCAATCATACACAACTTAGTTTACCTATATCAATATACATATTCTCAATTTGTCCAACAAGCATTTTTTAAGCAAAAACATACAAGAGATCACAAATCTTGCCATGAACAAGAAAAGGGTGTCATTGTGTACTAACCTCAACATTGGAGCTTCAAAAACTCTTTTTTTGCTTGTTCAAATGACTTCTCCATCTTGGGGATTGTTTTTAGCACTACTTGAGTTTCTTAACATACAAAAATGTTGTTTTTACTTCCTATTACTTATCTTTAACATAACACTCCTATTACATATAAACTTTAGTTTCTATGTTCAAAGTTTCTCTTTTCTACCTCAAATCTCTTCAAGCTTTCATTTTTATTAATACATTAATGTTATAGCTAGATTTTGTGAGTTAAAAGCCCTAACTTGAACAAATATCTTAACTCAATTAACAAATGGGTTCTCAAAAACAAAATGAAGGAGAAGGAGGAAAAAAAAACTCATTGCTTACTGAAATATTCAATATTTTGGTGTGTATCTTTCATTTTTAGCCTTTTTTGTCTTCATTCTTCCTCAAATCTTGTAAAATCCATCTCCTATAGCTCTATTCTCCTCTTTTGTTTCTCATCCTTTTAGTTCTATTGTAAAAGATAAATTTTCACCTTATGAGTTGAATTTAGTGTATGGTTTGCAAGGGAAAAATGGAGAAAAGAGGAAAGAGATGTGGGTGGTGTGAGGAAAGAAGAAAGTGAAAATAGGTGCAAACCTTCTGCCTTAGAATCCTAATTATCTCTCCTTTTATACTTTAAGATCAATGACTAAGATTGAAACACCTTTTCCTTTAATCTCCACCACATATTCTTCCATCCAACAACATAAAGAATTTGGTCAACCAATATTATTAAATTCCAACACATGAAAAATTGCCACTATGCTTTTAACATATAATTTCTTCCAAAATTGCCATTAATTAAAATTTTCCTTATTGATTAATCAAGTCTAATAAATAAATACTCATTTAGATATTAATTATCTCTTTAATCTAAGTTTAGACTACGATAAATGTAGTTGCACATTTTTATTGCGCTTGCAAATTTTAAATCTAAATTAACGGGTGTTATAATATATATATATATATATATATATATATATATATATATATATATATATATATATATATATCATAAAAAAATATTCATTTTAATTATTCACAAAATTAATCATATTATTCATTTTAAGTATTTGTATTTTTATTATTAGTATAAAATATTAAAAATATTCATATAAATTATTTTTAAAATTAATTTCAATTCTATTAGAAATTTTTATTTTAATAGATGAAATTAATATTGTAATGTAATTTTTTTAAATTATTTTTTGTTTTGATTTTTTAAAAATTAAAAACATATAAATAAATTAAAAATATATTATTTATTAAAATTATATTTGAGAATATTGTTGAATATGACTATGGATTAGTTTAAATTATGATATTAGTATTTTGAATAAATAATTGTGTTTGAAATGAGTTCAGTATATGTATGTTTTAAATTTTATTATGTATATTATGTATGAATATATTAAAATGTATACATTATTGACAAATTTTTACTTAAATTAGTTTAATTTCGATAAAATGTTATAATCCTTAACTCTATGTTTTCTCTAATTACTTAATCCAAAAATGCTACAATAACTTAACATAATTAGTAATATTTTTAGACTCGGTTCGTTTCAGGAACCGAAAAAAATAGATGATCAAGGATTGGAGGTTTAACTGAGATCGAACCGAAATTGAATTGATTAAAGTAAAATTTTACAAAATATGATATTTATTGTGTTTATATATAGTAAAGTGTGAAAAATACATATACTAAATATGTTTCTTGGGCAATAATAATGTTCAAAGGTTATTCCAAATATAATAATACGTATATATTTTATTTATTATTTTAATCATTAATAGAATATAAATAATTTTTAAAAATCAAAATAGCAATAGTTTTTTAAGAAATTACATTACAATGTTAATTTTCCATTGAAAATGATATTTTTTTGATATAAATAATTTTAAAAATAATATATATAAAATTTTATATTAACATATATTAATAATGAAAACGCAAATAGCTAAATTAACTTTATCAATTATATATGACTCTTGAATAATGTGAATAATTTTATAAATAATTAAATTTAAAATTTAATTATATATATATATATAATTAATCATAGAATTCTTTAGCAAGAAATACTATTTCTTAATTAAAATATTTTATATATAAATAAAAATAATTTAGGTAAAAGTTTTTAATAATGTATATTAGTGATAAAAATATAAAGAATCAATTAAATTATATAAATTATATATACCTTCAAAATAATATATTTCTTTAATAAAATAAATAATTGTTTGTAATTTCATCGTATATAAAATTGTGAGAGATGAAACAAATAGAAATACGTGATGTAGTGGTAAGTGGTCTTTTCTTTTACTAGCAGGATGCGAGTTAGGGATAACAATAACAAACAAGACACGATAATACTACACAACACTACACGAACCTAACATGAAATTTGTGGGTTAGGGTTGTAATACATGTGTCATAATCGTGTCAATCCGATAAAAATATAAAAATTATCGTGTCGTATTGCAGGTTAATCTGCTAATACGAAAAAAATAGATTTAATCCGTTAATAATTCGTATTGTATTGGATTAATACGTTTAACCTGATACATATATACATTTATAATCTATATACATTCTAGATCGTATTATATTAAATCAATTCATTTTATAAAATTAATTGTTTAAACATGATGTGTTGTATTAGATCGGGCTAATACATTTAACCTGACAAGTTTATAATATATATACATATTAATTAGATTATATTATACTAATTCAATTTAATTTATATATCAATCGTGTCATGTTAATATGTTTATTAAATGAGTCATATTGGTATTTAAATTTTAAATACGATCAGTCTATTGTATTGTGTTTTAATTTATTCTTATTGTATTATGAATATATCAAGATACGACATGAGCATGACTCACTAACACGAATTTTCACCCCTAAATTCAAACCCCCCCCCTCGTTTCCACAACATTAATTAATATTTTTCTGACTGGTTGAACTAACAGACGGTGACCGAATTGATCTGTTCACGTTTTAATGGCAGGCTCAATATACTTCCGGGTGAGCCGGAGTCTGGCTCTAGGACTGTTTTCCGGTTAAACATGTTAAACCGGCCGGGCTGGGGGAAGTTTAATAAGCAGGGTAATTAGTGTATGTAAGCATTCCAAGTTCTTAAAGTTAAAACAATTCTAAAAAAGTTGGGAAGGAATTGAAAAAGGAAAATAGATTAGAGGAAGGTTAAAGAAATGGGTGACGAGTGTCTGCTAACAAACGTGGCATAAATCCAACGGTGAATGGTATGGTAGGACCCAAAACGCTTTTCAAAATTCGAAACTCAAGTTGCTAAGCGCGAAATTTAAAGACAGTTCCTCTCTCTCTCTCTCGTTTATCGAAAAGAAACGCTGTGAGATTTGTTCCTTCCTTTCCTTTATTTTTGTTTTTCTATTTTTAAAATTTTTTAGAATCCCTCGTTTTGAAATTTCTCCTTCCTTATTTTCTGTGTTTATTTCTCCTTTCTCTACTAGAAAAATGGCTTCTTCTTCTTCCTATGCTGTTTAATGTCTTTCTTTTTGTTTTTCTGAATTTGAATTCCTAATCTCTATTTGGCTTCTGAGAAAACAGTGGAAAAAGAGACTGATACAGACATTTGTTAATGTTCTGGTTTTATTAGCATCTTTTCTGTTTTGATTTTAGTTAATATTTGTACTTCTTGCTAGTGTGTTTTTTTTTTTTTATATTGTTCTCTTTTCGTTTTCCAGTTCTAATTAGTGAATTCGAAGATTTTATTTTTATTTCGTATTTGGTAAGTTTCCTGCCTGGCTACAAGGGATATTCGAAGGGATAAAAGGAAAAATGGAAGCAAAATTAATGGTTATATTTGAAATTAAAGCTCTTCTAGATGAGTAAGGCTCTTTCGGTGGAATTTTCTTTTTGTAATTTTATCACTTTGTCTTACTAGGGTTTTGAAATTGTAAGAAACTGAGTATATTCTGATGGCATTCATAAAATATAAGGCTACATTTTCTTTATTAGCGTAATTTAGGAATATTGAAGTTGGCAACTTTTTCAGACAAAGGTATATATATATTAAAAATGAAATCATATGCACAAATGAAAGCCAAAGCACCTTCTAGGTTTAATGCTCAACAAGCAACTTTTGAGCTGAAACAGAAGGTAGTTGTTGCACTAAACAAGCTTGCAGATCGAGATACTTGCCAAATAGGTGTTGATGAACTTGAGAAAATAGCTCAATCTTTAACCCCAGACGGGATTGCCCCATTTCTGTCTTGTATATTGGATACAGACAAGGAGCAAAAAAGTGCAGTTAGAAAGGAATGCATTAGGTTGTTAGGCGTACTGGTGAGCTTTCACCAGAGTCTTGTTGGCCCATATGTGACTAAGATAGTTGCTACCATTGTCAAGAGGCTCAGAGATCCTGACTCCATTGTGAGGGACGCTTGCATTGAAACAATGGGTGTTTTGGCTTCTAAATTGAGCAGTCATGGAGATGAGAATGTTGGAGCCTTCGTTACATTGGTCAGACCTCTTTTTGAAGCTTTGGGCGAACAGAATAAGCAGATGCAGTCAGGTTCAGCATTGTGCCTGGCAAGGGTTATTGACAATACGCATGATCCTCCGGTCTCTATTTTGCAGCGGATGCTGACTAGGACCATAAAATTGCTTAAAAATCCACACTTCATGGCAAAACCAGCAGTGATTGATTTGAACAGAAGTGTTATTCAGGTCATTTCTCAACCATGGCATTGATTTTGTTTGTTATTGTACCTGTATGTCAAGATCAATTTTATTTTGCTGCAGAGTTTTCTTCCATCAGTAATGAATATTCAGCGATGTTTGCATTTTATGCATCTTTTGGATGGAAATTATTAAATCATCCGTAGAATTATGTACAACTTCCCTGATATTTTTCAACATGGCATATAAGGTGAATGTAGTCTCTTCTGATGGTTAAGATGGGCTAGATCTAGACCCGAAGTATTATGGTGGCTTGTCACTAACCTAATATTTACATAAAAAATTGCACCGGTTGCACAACTTTGTTGTCTCTTAGCTATATTGTATTTCTAACATAAATTCAGCTTAGATCAACCAGCAATCTGATGTTAGAAAATTTCAGCCTCAGTTGATAGTTATTAATGAAAGAGCAGCTCACCGTGAATATAGTTTTATTAAAATTTCTGTATCAACTTAATAAACACAGATCCTCATAGGTTAATTGATACTATTTGCATCTTTTGATTGATTAATTGAGCACTTGCTGCTGAAGGAACAACTGATAAATTGCCAACTATTGCATGTCATCAGCTGCATGTCCAAAATTTGGGTACAAGTTAATTGTTTTACTAGTGCTCTAGTTACTCAATATCTTCCAAAAGTGTTAAAAAATTGAAGAGTAGTGTTTCATATAGTTGGTAATGGATTGCATGAACAACACTAGATATTCTAAATAGTTAAATTTCAAAGGATTCAATAGTGTGTATTACTTTTACTTCACCTATCTTAACCGCTTTTGCTTTTCTACTTAAAGAATTGTTTGGTGTCTCATCTTGAAATTAATTTGGTTGCATATTGGCATTATTTCTTTCTCTCTTTCAGGCAGGGGGTGCTCCATCGCACAATGTTCTATTTGCAGCTATGGTTAGTATCCAAGAAGCACTTAAAAATACTGACTGGATGACTCGGAAAGCAGCTTCTGCAGCATTAGCAGAAATTGCTTCATGTGGTAGATCTTGGTTGGAATCATTTAAGTCTTCCTGCATTTCTTCTCTTGAATCATGCCGATTTGATAAGGTTGGTGTTGATTGAAGATTAATATCTGGAGAATTTACTTTTTTTGAATGATTACATTGCACAAAATCAGATGCTTCTCGGGTTACTTACAGGTCAAACCAGTTAGGGAGACAGCGCTGCATGCACTCCAGTGCTGGAAAAGTCTTCCAGGGTCTTATACTCCTGAACCTTCAGAAACTGAATCTTCAGTAAAAGGTTTGTGGCCCATGCCTATTTTTGAAATAGTCATCTCTTACTGTTTGTTGTTACTTTGCATTTTTAGCTTATCAAGCAATTTAAACTGAAAAAAAGAATCCATATACAGTGTAAGATAGTGGCGTGCTTGGCTACTTTGAACTTCATTGTGAGTTGTAATTGACTCTTTTTCCTGATTGGTTAAGCAGTAATTCCTGGCAGAAGTTGTATTATGTTGTGGCCATTTGTTTACAATTTATCCTTTAGATGCTGTTTCAGAATTATGTTTTTTGTTCTTTTAAGTATTTCCACCAGCTTATCATATACTCCATGCAGAAAATTTCTGTAGAGGTGACTACAGTGATATCACTAGCACCAGTGATTCTTTGAGGAAGGATGTCACACCAAAAATGGCTGTCACAAACTTAGCTAAAAGAAGGATTCCTGCTTCTGTTAAGAAAACTTGTCAAAACTTCCTGGATTCTCAGCAGTCCAAAGCAGTTGATTGGCAAATTGAAATTGCAGTGCCAAAAGCCCATGGTTCTTTAGCTGATCTTCATAAAGAGGAATCTGAGGGTAGCTGTGTTACTAAGACATTAGAAAGGTTCAACTCGGACATCACAAGTACACCAGAGAGCGGTTGTGAATATGTACCTGTGGATGACAAGCAAGATTGCTCATCAGTGTCCAATCTAGTTGCTGACAACTTTGAGACCAAGTTTGTGACGGTTTCTCATGGTTCAACCATAAAGGGCAGATTGCTGAAATCAACAGAAAGAAATCAACAGTTTGCTGATGAAGGGATTAATAATGATGGACAAACGTACTCAGCAATGGTACGAGATCGTAGAAGTCTTGATTCTTCATTGACAGAGGCTTGTTACCAACCTCCTCATCAATGTTGTTCACAAATAGCCAGTGAAATGGCTTGCATTAAGAAACAACTTATGGAGATTGAAAACAGACAGTCAAACTTAATGGAACTATTGCAGGTAAATATTTCTAGAAGTTGAAATTTTGTCAGGTAAATAGATAAATTTTGGAGATTGCTCCCTGTCTGTCTGATTTTGTGGTTTTGATTTCATTAGATATCTTCGATATTTATTCTATAGGGGATCACTTATTTAATTTGCAGCAACAGGGAGTTAGATATTTGCATATTCTTTTACATCAAATCTAACAACTTTTTAACCTATTTCACATTGTATAATTTAACATACAGGTGTTTTCAAATGGTGCTATGGATGGTTTATCTATGTTAAGGTCAAAGGTGTCAGTTTTAGAGCATGAAGTTGATCGAATATCTCATGCTCTTCTAAATGGGTCAAGACATTCTGATTCAGCAATTTCCAAACTTTTGAAGCAGAACCAATGTGTTTCCTCTCCTAGACTTTCAACATACACCCCAAGGCCATATTTTGATATTTGCAACAGACAACCTTCATCATTTTCTGCAAAGAAGTCCGATATTAAGGAGGATAAAACATTTGGTAGAAGCAGATCAATCAATTCCACCAAACAGGGAACAGAGAGGTTGATTAATCCTATTGCAAAGACTAATAGGAATTCCATGATGAAGAACATGCATATCTTTGGAGATAGAGCTCCAAGCACACTTTCAAGAAATAAAGTTGATGCTGCTGTTGCTTTAGGTTTTAATACCAATACTGGAGAAAGTAGTCCAGAGAATAATGATTGCTTGTGGCAACGTGTGAAACATTTTCTATGTGAAGGAGACTTGGACTCTGCATATGCAGAAGCACTTTGTTCTGCTGATGAACTTGTTCTTATTGAACTTCTTGATAGAACAGGTCCTGTGCTGGAAAGTTTATCCTGCAAGACTGTCAGTGACCTCCTCATCACTTTAGCGTCTTACTTGTTAGAACAAAAATTTACAAACTCTATGATCCCTTGGTTGCAACAGGCAAGTACTTCATTCCTTATTTAATTCATGTTTTTCACTACTTGCGTGTAATGTGCTTCAATACCTCTTGCTGTCCTGGGCTGCTGGATCTGGCTAACTCTGTTCACTTTTTAGTTCTTTTAATTGTTAACTGGATGTTACAAGAGCTAGCCATGACATTAGGAATTTGTGTAAATTAGTTGGTGAATATGTCTAGGAGCATCCTAGTATTTGGTTAAGTTGAAAGTTAGCTATGTCTGTCCATGTAAACTTATGTTACTCCGACATTTCATTTTTTAAGAAGTACTTTTACCCTTTGGGTATGACATTGGTATGAGTATGAAATCATTACTGGATCATTCACTTTAAAAGTGAGTATTCATAATTCAGGCTTTATTTAAATTACATGTGCATATCAAATGGACTTGAAAAAAGTGATTTTGTGGAATTAGAATAATTATCTCTTAATAATCCACAATTAAAGATTATAATTTGTGATGGTGATAAAAATTAATATAGATTATATAGCAAACTTGGACTGATTTATAATTTAAATGAACTTATAATTATCATTTTATTGTTTGTTTGTGGTTTGAACTTTAGATTTTAAATTTGTAATTTAAAATATTTTATCAAATTTTATTTTATTTAACAATTTAATGTTATAATTTGATTTATTTTTTAACTTAAATTATTATATATAAAAATTAAAATATTTACAATTATATATATATATATAGACTTATTTTCATATTCGTATCCTAATTTTGAGTACTTTTTAGCCATATTCATATATCTTAAAATTTTAAAAGTAAGAAACTGGACCTCTAGATATATACCCATGTTGGGTATCCGTATCTGAGTCCAAGCAACATAGATGTAAACTACATATCCTGATTTGATCGAAACTTCTTAATGGAGAGTTGCATAAGTGGTTCTGACTAGCTTGCTTATCTAAGTTAAGTATGTTCATTTCATTGACATTTAATGCGAAGCTGATAGACATTACCTTTATGAATGCAATTTGTAAAAGAAAAATATAGTTAGCAACATCATTTTTTTTTTGTCAGGAAAGAGAGTATTTTGATAATGGATGTATAAATGGGCTGACCATTGGATATATGCATTATTTATAACTTTTCCATTAACCTAGAGACATAAGATATCTAATTGACTTGATATTTCATGCGCATATATTTTCAGAACCTTTTATGATATGTTCTAGAATATTGATATTCAAATTAAAACCACAAATTTTTCTCGTTTTAGGTGGTGGACTTGAGCACAGTTCATGGACCAGATTATTTGGTTCTCTCTGCAAATGCAAGAAGAGAATTCTTGTCTGCAATTCAGGAGACTCTGAACATGGAACATTCAAATCCTGCAGAGAGAAGATCTATCACTCAAGTTGCTATGAGATTGTGCCATTTGTGGGGTAAGTCAACTTAATGTGTGAATCTTGATTTTTTGGACATATTTAATCCAAAATAGTAGGTCTATCAAAATTTGACACGACATGATAACACGATCCATTTAAGTGATACAATTAATAAATGGGTTGAGTGTGAGTTGAGTATCTTAACATGAGGTGATATGATTACAAACTTTTTAACATTTAAAATGATATTTTAGTCGTTTCTTGGACAATCATCTTAATATAAAATACAAATTATACGTATTCTTATGATGGTTTAACAATTAGATATGATTTTTTGTAATAATTAAACTATAGATGCTCTAATTTAAGAGTACCAAAATGATAAATAATTTAAAATAATACTATTTTATACAATTTAACATATAATATAGTGATGAACATATTAAACGGGTCAATCTGTTTGACATGATAATAAATGGGTTGAGTGTGAGTTGAAAAAAATCAACACGAATATTAATTGGGTCAACATGGCACGCACGAATTGATAGCCCTACAAAATAGTATCTTGATTTTTGTTTTGACTTGAATGCTGCTTTCCTTTCAAAGTCTTACATGTGGAGAATCCAGCATATACAAAATTTTATTGTTTTATTCAATTTATATACGTAATGTTAAGTAATGTTTTACAATTACTTTTGTAGGGAATACATGCCGATAATTCAGTCCATCAGAAACATGGCTTCCACTGCAACGGTGATAATGCAATTGAATTTTGGCCTTTGTTTTCTTTTCCCTTGTCCTGGTTTTGTTTTGATATGTAGGCTGATTGCTTTTAATTACATTGGGATAAGAGGCTAATACTAGTACCTTTGACTCCAAGGGGAATGATAAAACTCTTATAAATCTGGATTATGAGACAAATGGTAGCTGCATGCATTTATGTGAGCTGAACATTTCCGGCAATCCATCTACGGAGAAATTGGCTTTTGGATAGCCTAGAGCTACGTGAATGTTTAAGTTCTCCAATGATGAGTAATATGATCCAGTGTGAGAAGTGCTAATTACATTTTCTTTTACCCTTTTCATTGTTTAGATGAAACATACCTGTATTTTTTTTTTATGTGGGTCTTGCAACGTGAAGAATTGCTTGTCCAAAAAACAATGAAGGCAGTAAAAAAGTGAAAAATTAGAAGGTAGATGGGCACTTCCTTTTCGGTATAAATCTTTGATGATTTCTTTCAGGCATCTCATTATTCGTGTATTAAAACAGTTTTCCCTTTGAAGACATTGCTTCTAGGAATTTTTTCTTTCAAAAAAAAGAAAAAAGAAAAAAGAAAAAATGCCTTCATTTAAGTACTTTTAACTAGAAAAAATTCCAACTGACAATTGCCTATTTCAGTCCATGTAAAAATGTAAATTGCAATCCACATTTAATAAGCTAATTGAATAAATTAGTTGTAATTTTATCCATTATGTTAAAATTATGTTTTATGCAGTTAGAGCTGGAAAACTGTTCGAACATAGGTCTACATCCAAACTCAACCTGGATAAAATTAGAAAAAAAATTATCTGTCCAAAATATTCAAAATCAAAATCTAATCCGACTTATGGCTTAATTTTCTCTATATATATATATATATATATATTGCAAAATTTTTTAATGCGGATTTTTTATGAAAATATATTTAAATTTATGGCCTGCATACAATGTTTATTTATTATCAAGACACTATATTGATTTTATTTATTATAAGATAAAAAAGCGTTAATTTTTATAATACTAATTCCACCCTTCTTTTATCCAATAATAATAATAATTCTCTATTTCTTCTCAAAAAGATAACTTTCTTAATTCTTTGAGTGAAATGTACTTTTTATTTCTTTTATGTGAGTATTATAATATTAAAAATGAGAATATATATCATTCAAAGGACAAAAAAAATATTTAACATTTTTTTTATTTTTATTTTCATGCATACTAGGAAAATTTAGTTAATACGATTGAAACTTTAAATTTTAGATACATTTCTTGATATATCCCTTTATTAATTTGGGGGACATTAAGAAACTAGGAATAATAATTTATATTTATTTATAATAAGACTCATTAATTATAAGTGATATTAAATAATTAGCAAATTAATTATATTGTCAAAAAAAAAAAAGAAAGACTAAAGGTACAAAATTACACCTTATGGTTGGGGCCAAAAATCAAATAGCACACCATGGTTGAACTTGGAACAATAAGCCCCTTTACAACATTCCGTTCACCATTCCATCTTTATTATTTTTCATCTCTTTTCTTACTTCAACTATAATGGCACAAATGGAAAGCTCCATTGAAGCTCACGGCGAAGATTAATTCAAGAAGGACAATTGATCTTTTATGAAAGAAAAATCATGCAAGGATGGAGAATCAAACATAGGTAAACTAGAGAAAAAAAAAAAAGAAAAAGGAAGAGGGAGAGAAGTCCATGCATGCTTCGGCCATGGGAGATTTGGGAGGAAGGGGAAAGATTTTTGACATGCAAGGGGCCTGGAACTTGTAGGAGGCTTGGAATGAAGTGAGAAAAGAGTTGAAGTAAGGAGAAAAGAAAGGGAGAGTGAGGTGCTACGGCTAAGTGGATGAAGGGAGAGTAACGACTAGCTTTGAAAAGGAAAGGCAGCAAGCAATTGAAGAAGGAAGGATGAACTAAAAGAGAAAAGAAGAAGATTAAAAGTAACTAAGAAAGGATAGTCCATGTTTTTAGATGAATGTTTGCATGTGATGTGTCAATTTATTTAAGTTGCTAGATTAATTTTAATTAAGTTAAATGAATTGTGCATTTGATAAATGATTGACTTGGAATGTTATTGGAACATTTTCTTTAATTATTCATTAAAATTAAAATGGAAATTGTGGCTGCCTAACAAAAATAATGGTAGAATTGAGTGGTCGCATGGGTTAATCTATTGACTTGAATTTGTTACGGATATGTAAATGTGGAATTTATGGTGGATTATTAGCTGACTAACCCTTATTATTTGATATAGGTCAAAATAGGAACATTAAATAGTCCAATAAATAGTAGTTATCATGCCGAAACTCTACTAAATTAAAGTTAAAGTTACTCAAATAATTACAAGTCATTAATGAAACAATATATCGCTAAGCTAAAGTTATAAACTTATTAGCTAATAACTAATTACTAAACTATTTTTAATTGGATAATAGCAAAATAAGTCATGTAGGACAATATTACTCCACTTTTTGGTGGTAGGGTGAGAAGTTGTTATATTTAGTGGTATTAGAGTCCAGTTTAGGAATCCTAGCTTAGGTGGGTTAAGGGATAAGTTGCATGCCACATGCACATGCACTAAATACATGTTGCTATACTCTTATGTGGGTCATATCTTTTGACACTATAAGTAGTTATGGATTATGGTGCATAATGGACCTTCGAAGGAGAGGCTTTAAGTCATGACCTTGTTGATATACCTCCTCAGATTTGGCCATTTTCAACAAGCATTATAGAACCCATTCCGATACCCTCATCGCAAAAGCTAATTGTAAGACCAACAGATCTTGGCTAGGCTAGATAGCTGACTTGTCAGCAAATGACTGATTTTAAGCAAATGGTTAACTTTACTCAGGAGATAGCCATGAGATCTCAACCTAGTACTGCTCTATCCAATAGTATGAGGGCCAAAATAGCTTTGGATGATTCTAGACTAAGGGTATAGGTCGGTCCTCCACTTATAAATGAGGTCAGCAGAGTAGGCCTATAGTAATTGTAGTTAGTGCTTTGGTACTTGTGTCTAGAAGATCAACACCGATCATTTGTCAACATAGTGGAAGGATACATAAATGAGAATGTTGGTTATTGATAGGAGTTTGTTTAAGATGTGGGGCCACTGATCATAAACATAAGAATGTGCCATTGGTAAATGTCTTTTGGTGTAACCACACAATAGAAGAAGCCATCTAAAAAAAATGAAGAGGTGATGAAAGCCTAACACCCCTAGTTATTCAAAATTGACTGTTCAAGTAAATTTTAAGAACGGAATTTCTTAAGGGGAAGAGAATTGTAACATTTGCTAATTTAGACTTTGAGTCATGCAAGCCCTAATATCAAATACGCTAGGTCGATTGATGTCCAAATTTGGATTAAAAGAAAAATGGAAATAAAAAATAGGAATTTCAACTTTAGAATAAATTGAAATGGATTAAAAGTTTGAGATTAAAAAAAATAACAACTCACTTGATTGAGAATGCTAATCTGACAGCTTATCATGAAGGGGAATAAGATTAGAAAGTGTAATATCATTGACCTTCCCCACATGCATTTCATTGAACATAAGCATTTTGCATACAATTCAATTGAACACGTGCATTTCATACGTATTTTCGTAGGAACAAGTTCATGGTACGCACTAGCTATGTGTCCTAGTATTTGACAATTATATCGAGTCACACGTATATCCTTACAACTTAAATAAGGATAACAAAGTATTAGAAATGAATTGAATAAGGTGACTAAATTAAAGTAATAAAAATGATTAGATTAAGATTAGTGAACATTTACATTGCTAATTTAGTTAAATCGGGTCAAATGATTAAGCTGTATCATTGTGTGAATTAGTGGAATTATAAATCTATGTAAATAATAATAATAATATAGTCAAAATAAAATGAAAATGACATAAAAGAGAAATAGAAGAGAAGAGAAGAGAAACGAGAAAAGAGATGAGAAAAAGATAAAAAGACAAAAACCAAAAGTTAGCTTTATCTTCCCATTTTTGCCTTATTCTCCAGCTTGACTTCTTCTTCAATTTCCTCCATTTCAGACTTTAATTCTTCCATGTTTCACCTAGTTTTTGAAGCTAATTGATCCCTTTCAAGGTTGTTCTTGGTAAGTAATCAATTCTTATTGCTATAGGGTTGATTTGAGTTGCTTAGGTTCAATATTAGGCACTGAATTGCACCCCAATTTTGATGTTAATAGAAATTGATTATGGAAATATGTAAAACACAAAAGTTGTTCCTTTATATCTTAGATTTATGGATATATAAACATATTTTCAAGATGTTATATAAAGGGAGAGATATGCTCTTCGTACTGAAACTGTTCAGGGTGCAAACCCTAACCAAATTACCTACTGTATGGCTTGTTTTCGAATATGTTAAAGCGCTTATTGGAAGTCTCTCAAAACATAAAAGTTGTATATATATGTGTTTTGTATCTGTATACCAAATTTCAGGTTCATAGACCTTGTAAATTGTGAGTTATGGTGAATGAAACCATGACTGCTCCATAGTTTGAACTGCATACTGAGTGCCCTCTGGGAAGATACAGTAATTTGTTTGGCTAATTTGAGCTTGTTAAAACTAGGTTATGTAAATGATCAAAACATTAGAGTTATAGGTATATGTCTTAGCTAAACTTTGGTATAATGGAAACTTCATTGGTTATGTATAGACTAAGTTATGGCCTTTGTAAGCCATACTGGTCCGGAAGTCAATTCTATTATGGACCAGTAAAATTTTTGGTATAATTAGAAGACCTTAGAGACATAATTGGTAAAAGTTGTAAACATGAAACATATTCCATATGAACCGATATAAGTGTCTGTAAAGTTTAATTAAAATAGGACTTATATATTATAAGTTATGATGAACCGAAATGAGTATCCTGAAACTGCCTAAAGGCAGAAAACAGAACACTTTTAGAAATTCCACCAAATATTGTACAATGCTCCAATTGGTCTGAAATATGAATATGTTCTATAATTATATGTTATTTTTAATTAGGAACAAGAATCAGATTAATTGGTCAATTATAGAAAAAGTTATAGGCTAAACAGTCCCATAAGGTCACACTGCCTCATAGGAAAAATCTTAACTATTGACATGAACAATGCATATTAATTTGTTTACGCCATATTAAGTCTATCTAATCATGAGTTAATCGATTATGTTTTCATATTAGGCTCGCAACATATTGGAGACCCACAAGGAGCAGATAGACAATAAGTTAGGGGTCGGAATCAAAGGAGAACGGTGAGTCTAATTATCGATTGAATTCTTTAGTGCAAATGAATGTTGCTTGCTATGTGATTCATGTGATTGTCATGATTGGTCCTTGATAATGTAATGATTGATAATTTGTGACATTTTGGTACACATAAATGGTATACTTGCGGTATATTTGAGGTATATGTTTGACAAATGTGATATATATACATGGTATATGTATAGTATATGCAAGGTATATGCTTGACATATGAGGTATATATGAAATATATGTATGTTGTATATGATAAAGATGCAATGGTTGATGAAAGCTTAAATACAAGTGCATATGCATATGGGCTAAAAAGGCGTTGTGACTAGTTAATCGATATTGTAAAGCAAAAGAAGAGGCCTATGGCCCAACAAATGTGCAAATAAAACAAATGATCAAGCTAGCTAGCAAATGCAAATGCAAATGTTCACATGGAAAATATTCACATGGAAACCCGGGGCAATGTGTGTTTAACTTAGTAACAACAAAATGAAATAAGCAAAGCATTTGCATACATAAAAAGTAATGATTATATGTTTCAACTTTATTGATACTTATATGATACTGATGAATGGAATGGAATACATGGTATATATTGGAATTGTGATTTATTACTATGAGTTGTTTGGTACTTTAGAGCTCATTGGATGGTTATTCTCACTGAGCCACAACTCATCAATTTGCATTATTTTTTAGGTAAAGAAAAGTGATAGCTCATTTTGAGTAGCGTATAAAAGAAATGGAGCACAGGTCACTGGCTGAGCCTCATCACTCTCTCTCCTTGCATTCCACACAAGCATGAAAATATGTCATATGTGTTTTGTATTTTCGTGCTTGAATATGTATAGTCATTTTGGAATGAGTCTAAAAATGTATAAATGAAATCAACTCGAAAATACTTAGGTGTAAAGTTTATGTTTTGATATATGTGATATATTATATTGTGGTGAAAACCTCAGTGTTAATTTTGCAAAGTTAGTGAATAATATTACAGGATATGAGACTTGCAAGTCATTGAATGAAATTATAGGATATGAGACTTGCAAAGTCATTGAATTATATTACAGAATATGAAAAAAAAATCTACTACTATTGTTAACAGGGTATTCTACCTTTCCAGTATGCTATGTATGATTACTTGATACAGGGATAGGTTATACTCAAATGCATAAGATGTGGTGTTACATTTTTGGTATCAGAGCAGGGATAGGTTCCATGGGAACATGCATATGCATAAGAGCATGATAACATATGCATCCTATGTGTTGAACATTATGTAGTGACATATTTTCATTTATTTTAGGGACATCATAAGACATAATTCACCAAGGAGGGAGAGGCCGGCCGAAATGCATTCTCATGAGGCATCACCTCATTTACATAAAGAGCAACCAGCAATAGGAGCTAGAGCTCCAGTACATGGATCACAGTCATCTCATGCAGAAGTACCCCATGAAAACCTAGAACAAGAAGTTTATGGTCCTGAAATGTACAAGGAAAGACGTTATGACAAGCTGAGGAAACATGGTGCAACTGATTTCAATGGCACAACAGATCCAGCATAAGCTGAGACATGGCTAAAAAGGACACAAAGGGTACTGAATATGATGAGATGTACCCCGGATGAGAAATTCGATTATGCAGTATCCTTATTGCAAAGAAATGCTTATGAATGGTGGGAGACAGTCCTTGACAGTGATGCACAACCACCGGTGTTGACATGTAATGATTTTCTCCTGGAATTTCAGAACAATTACATGCCTGAAGCATATAAAGATGAGAAGAGGAAGGAATTCCTAAATCTGAAATAGGGGAATATGTCTATTGCGGAGTATGAAGTACAATTTAACAAACTTTCCCATTATGCCACCTTCATGGTCTCTACTGAAAGAGACAAATGCAGAAATTTTGAGGAGGGCCTCAAATATGATATCAGAAACAGAATCACAACTACTGATCTTGATAGTTATGCTAGGCTCAGAGCTGCTGCAATCAGAGCTGAACGGTTAATGAAAGAAGCTAGGGAACAACAAATAAAAAGGCCATCACGTGAATTCTTTGGTGAGTCTAGCAGAAGGTTGGGGAAAAGAGGTAGATATATGCCTACACAATCTGGTAACAGAAGTGGGTACTCCAGTTCTAGAGGTCGAGGAATGACTTTCTCTTACCCAGGCAGAGGGCAGAGCCAATATGTTGAACAGAGGCCCACATGTAGTCATTGTGGCAGACAACATACGGGCGAATGTAGAAGGCTCACAGGAGCATGTTACTTCTGTGGATCGATGGAGCACATGTATAGAGACTGTCCAAATAGAGCCAAACTAGCAGAGACCAGCAAAGGCAGAGGAGTATCTGAGACTACTGTTGAGGCACCGAGGGTCTACCCTACTAGTGGGACACAAGGCAGAGGAAGAGGCAGGGGCAGGACTGGTACACTGGGCAGAGGAGTGACCAGATCTAAAGGTCAGAGTTCTAGACCTCCTATTCAGGCCAGGGTGTTTGCTATGACTAGACAAGAGGCAGTGGATGCTCCTGAAGTAGTCACTGGTAATATTTATATTTATGAAATATTAGCATATGCATTGATTGACCCAGGCTCCACTCATTCATTTATATCATTGCATATGGCATCTGAATTACATCAAATGCATGAGCCTTTGGGGATTGACATAAATGTAAGTACGCCATTGGGAACCGTGGTAGTTGTGAATAATGTCTGTCGTGATTGCCTGATATGCATTGACAGAGCTGAGTTAATAGCTGATCTGATTTTATTGCCAATATATGAATTTGATGTGATACTGGGAATGAACTGGTTAACTAGACATCATGCAATAGTGAATTGCTTTACTAAGGAAGTAATTTTGGAATCACCAAACCAGTCAAGGGTAGTATTTCTAGGTGAAAGAAAATTTGTGCCTACATGTCTAGTTTCAGCTGTAAAGGCATTTCGAATGATAAAAGAGGGATGTGAAGCATATTTGGCATATGTGACTGATACTAGAACCACTGATAGCTTGCTTGAAAATATACCAGTGGTAAGGGAATTTGCTGATGTATTCCCATATGATCTACCTGGTTTACCACCAGATAGAGAGATAGAATTTACTATTGAACTAGTACCAGGAACTGCACCAATATCAAGGTCACCCTACAGAATGACCCCAGTTGAGTTGAAAGAACTAAAGGCCCAATTGCAGGAGTTACTTGACAAAGGGTATATTAGACCTAGTGTATCACCATGGGGAGCTCCAGTGTTATTTGTTAAAAAGAAAGATGGAACAATGAGATTGTGCATCGATTATAGGCAACTGAACAAAATGACGGTGACGAACAAATATCCATTGCCTAGAATAGATGATTTGTTTGACCAGTTGAAAGGAGCCCAAATATTCTCCAAGATTGATATGAAATCAGGCTATTACCAGCCGAAGGTAGCAGAAACGGATGTTCCAAAGACTGCCTTTCGAACCAGGTATGGACATTATGAATTTTTAGTAATGCCATTTGGATTGACTAATGCTCCAGCTGCATTTATGGCTTTAATGAATAAGGTGTTTCAACCATGTTTGGATAGGTTTGTGATAGTGTTTATTGATGACATATTGGTGTACTCAAAGAATAGGGGAGAACATGAACAACATTTAAAAATTGTGTTGCAAACTTTGAGGGAGAAACAATTATATGCCAAATTGAGTAAATGAGAATTCTGGTTAGATCATTTGGTATTTCTTGAACATGTGGTGTCGTGTAAGGGCATAGAGGTTGACCCAAAGAAAATTGAGGCTATGGTAAATTGGGAAGCTCCTAAAAATGTTTCTGAAATGCGTAGTTTTTTTGGGTTTAGCCGGATACTACCGCAGATTTGTTGATGGATTCTCCTTAATTGCTAGCCCTTTGACTAAATTGTTGAGAAAGAATGTGCCTTTTAAGTGGACTTCTGAATGTCAAATGAGTTTTGATGAACTAAAACACAAGCTAACCTCAGCACCAGTGTTAACCATCCCTACAGGTACATGTGGGTTTACAGTATATAGTGATGCTTCTCACCAAGGCTTGGGATGTGTATTGATGCAACATGGTAAGGTGATAACTTATGCATCCAGACAACTGAGACCACATGAGATCTCATATCCAGTGCATGATTTAGAATTGGCTGCAGTCGTATTTGCATTGAAGATTTGGAGGCATTATCTGTATGGTGAGACATTCCAAATCTTCACAGACCATAAAAGCTTGGGTTATTTGCTGACACAGAAAGAATTAAACATGAGGCAGAGACGGTGGTTAGAGCTATTGAAAGATTATGACTGTACAATTGAATACCATCCAGGGAAAGCCAATGTGGCAGCAGATGCATTGAGTAGGAAGGCTAGTAGCAGTGTAGCTCACTTGCAAGTATCCTCTTTTCCATATTTGATTCAATTACGATCTATGAATGTTGAATTAAATTTACATGATGAAGGATCACTGATTGCTACTCTTCAAGTCAAACCTATACTAAAGGAGAGGATCAAAGAAGCACAAAGCAAAGATCCTAAATTGTGTGAGAAAATTGAATCAGTAAGGCAGGGAAACAGTAAAGATTTTCAATTGCAGGATGATGTACTGATGTTAAAATCACGCATATGTGTTCCAGACACTGAGAACTTGCGTCAGGAAATAATGGAAGAGGCACACAATGCACTGTATGCAATGCACCCAGGGATGACAAAAATGTATCACAGTTTAAGGCCTCATTACTGGTGGCCAAGAATGAAGAAAGACATAGCAGAATATGTTTCCAAATGCTTGACATGTCAGCAGATTAAAATTGAATATCAGGCACCAGTTGGTAAACTATATCCATTGTCAGTGCCAGAATGGAAATGGGAAAGAATAACGATAGATTTTGTCTATGGATTGCCAAGAACTCCATGGAAAAATGATGCAGTATGGGTAATTATTGACAGATTAACCAAGTCAGCACATTTTCTACCTATCAGATGGGGTTGTACACTTGAGAGTTTGGCCAAATTATATGTGAATGAGATAGTCAGATTGCATGGCATTCCAGTGTCCATTGTGTCTGATAGAGATCCACGGTTTACTTCACGTTTTTGGATGAGTTTACAGAATGCATTGGGAACAGAATTGAACTTTAGCACTGCATTCCACCCACAGACTGATGGACAATCAGAAAGGACTATACAGACATTGGAAGAAATGCTTAGGGCATGTTCTATGGAATTCAGAGGTGCTTGGGATGAATATATAACATTGATTGAATTTGCTTACAATAACCAGTATCATAGCAGTATCAAGATGGCACCATATGAGGCATTGTATGGCAGAAAGTGCCGAAGCCCTATCATTTGGGATGAAGAAGGAGCACGTGCATTAGAAGGGCCAGAGATAGTGCAAGACACAGTGGATAAGATCAAGGTTGTCAAGAACAAGCTAAAGGCAGCACAGGATAGGCAGAAAAGTTATGTTGATCAGCATAGAAGGGAAATGGAATACGAGTTGGGTGAAAAGGTATTTCTTCGTGTGTCTCCATGGAAAGGGATAATTCGATTTGGCAAAAAGGGTAAATTGAGCCCAAGGTATATAGGACCTTATGAAATTCTTGAGAAGATTGGTACACTGGCATATAGATTGGCGTTACCACCAGAGATGGCTCAGATACATAATGTGTTTCATGTTAGCATGCTTAGAAGATACAGGTCAGATCCTACACATTTACTTAAAGATCAAGCCATTGAGATTGCAGAGAACATGAGTTATGTTGAGGAACTTGTGCAAATCATTGGATACAAGACTAAACAGCTAAGAAACCGAGAAATACCTTTGGTTAAAGTATTATGGCGTAACCATTTACAAGAAGAGACAACATGGGAAACAGAAGAAAATATGAAAAAGCAATATCCACACCTGTTTTCAGGTATTAATTTCGAGGACGAAATTTTTAAAAGGAGGGGAGAATTGTAATATCCTTGACCTTCCCCACATGCATTTCATTGAACATAAGCATCTTGCATACAATTCAATTGAACACGTGCATTTCATACGTATTTTCGTAGGAACAAGTTCATGGCACGCACTAGCTATGTGTCCTAGTATTTGGCAATTATATCGAGTCACACGTGTATCCTTATAACCTAAATAAGGATAACAAAGTATTAGAAATGAATTGAATAAGGTGACTAAATTAAAGTAAGAAAAATGATTAGATTAAGATTAGTGAACATTTACATTGCTAATTTAGTTAAATCGGATCAAATGATTAAGCTGTATCATTGTGTGAATTAGTGGAATTATAAATATATATAAATAATAATAATAATATAGTCAAAATAAAATGAAAATGACATAAAAGAGAATGTTGGTTATTGATAGGAGTTTGTTTAAGATGTGGGGCCACTGATCATAAACATAAGAATGTGCCATTGGTAAATGTCTTTTGGTGTAACCACACAATAGAAGAAGCCATCAAAAAAAAATGAAGAGGTGATGAAAGCCTAACACCCCTAGTTATGCAAAATTGACTGTTCAAGTAAATTTTAAGAACGGAATTTCTTAAGGGGAAGAGAATTGTAACATTTGCTAATTTAGACTTTGAGTCGTGCAAGCCCTAATATCAAATACGCTAGGTCGATTGATGTCCAAATTTGGATTAAAAGAAAAATGGAAATAAAAAATAGGAATTTCAACTTTAGAATAAATTGAAATGGATTAAAAGTTTGAGATTAAAAAAAATAACAACTCACTTGATTGAGAATGCTAACCTGGCAGCTTATCATGAAGGGGAATAAGATCAGAAAGTGTAATATCCTTGACCTTCCCCACATGCATTTCATTGAACATAAGCATTTTGCATACAATTCAATTGAACACGTGCATTTCATACGTATTTTCGTAGGAACAAGTTCATGGCACGCACTAGCTATGTGTCCTAGTATTTGGCAATTATATCGAGTCACACGTGTATCTTTATAACCTAAATAAGGATAACAAAGTATTAGAAATGAATTGAATAAGGTGACTAAATTAAAGTAAGAAAAATGATTAGATTAAGATTAGTGAACATTTACATTGCTAATTTAGTTAAATCGGGTCAAATGATTAAGCTGTATCATTGTGTGAATTAGTGGAATTATAAATCTATGTAAATAATAATAATAATATAGTCAAAATAAAATGAAAATGACATAAAAGAGAAATAGAAGAGAAGAGAAGAGAAACGAGAAAAGAGATGAGAAAAAGATAAAAAGACAAAAACCAAAAGTTAGCTTTATCTTCCCATTTTTGCCTTATTCTCCAGCTTGACTTCTTCTTCAATTTCCTCCATTTTAGACTTTAATTCTTCCATGTTTCACCTAGTTTTTGAAGCTAATTGATCCCTTTCAAGGTTGTTCTTGGTAAGTAATCAATTCTTATTGCTATAGGGTTGATTTGAGTTGCTTAGGTTCAATATTAGGCACTGAATTGCACCCCAATTTTGATGTTAATAGAAATTGATTATGGAAATATGTAAAACACAAAAGTTGTTCCTTTATATCTTAGATTTATGGATATGTAAACATATTTGCAAGATGTTATATATAGGGAGAGATATGCTCTTCGTACTGAAACTGTTCAGGGTGCAAACCCTAACCAAATTAGCTACTGTATGGCTTGATTTCGAATATGTTAAAGCTCTTATTGGAAGTCTCTCAAAACATAACAGTTGTAGATATATGTGTTTTGTATCTGTATACCAAATTTTAGGTTCATAGACCTTGTAAATTGTGAGTTATGGTGAATGGAACCATGACTGTTCCATGGTTTGAACTGCATACTGAGTGCCCTCTGGGAAGATATAGTAACTTGTTTGGCTAATTTGAGCTTGTTAATACTAGATTATGTAAATGATCAAAACATGAGAGTTATAGGTATATGTCTTAGCTAAACTTTGGTATAATGGAAACTTCATTGGTTATTTATAGACTAAGTTATGGCCTTTGTAAACCATACTGGTCCGGAAGTCAATTCTATTCTGGACCAGTAAGATATTTGGTATAATTGGATGACCTTAGAGATATAATTGGTAAAAGTTTTGAACATGAAACATGTTCCATATGAACCCATATAAGTTTCGGTAAAGTTTCCTTAAAATAGGACTTATATATTATAAGTTATGATGAACCGAAATGAGTACCCTGAAACTGCCTAAAGGCAGAAAACAGAACACTTTTAGAAATTCCACCAAATATTGTACAATGATCCAATTGGTCTGAAATATGAATATGTTCTATAATTATATGTTATTTTTAATTAGGAACAATAATCAGATTAATTGGTCAATTATAGAAAAAGTTATAGGCTAAACAGTCCCATAAGGTCACACTGCCTCATAGGAAAAATCTTAACTATTGACATGAACAATGCATATTAATTTGTTTAAGCCACATTAAGTCTATCTAATCATGAGTTAATCGATTATGTTTTCATATTAGGCTCGCAACATATTGGAGACCCACAAGGAGCAGATAAGCAATAAGTTAGGGGTCGGAATCAAAGGAGAACGATGAGTCTAATTATCGATTGAATTCTTTAGTGCAAATGAATGTTGCTTGCTATGTGATTCATGTGATTGTCATGATTGGTCCTTGATAATGTAATGATTGATAATTTGTGACATTGTGGTACACATAAATGGTATACTTGCGGTATATTTGAGGTATATGTTTGACAAATGTGATATATATACATGGTATATGTATAGTATATGCAAGGTATATGCTTGACATATGAGGTATATATGGAATATATGTATGATGTATATGATTATAATGCAATGGTTGATGAAAGCTTAAATACAAGTGCATATGCATATGGGCTAAAAAGGCATTGTGACTAGTTAATCGATATTGTAAAGCAAAAGAAGAGGCCTATGGCCCAACAAATGTGCAAATGAAACAAATGATCAAGCTAGCTAGCAAATGCAAATGCAAATGTTCACATGACAAATATTCACATGGAAACCCGGGGCAATGTGTGTTTAACTTAGTAACAACAAAATGAAATAAGCAAAGCATTTGCATACATAAAAAGTAATGATTATATGTTTCAACTTTATTGATACTTATATGATACTGATGAATGGAATGGAATACATGGTATATATTGGAATTGTGATTTATTACTATGAGTTGTTTGGTACTTTAGAGCTCATTGGATGGTTATTCTCACTGAGCCGCAACTCATCAATTTGCATTATTTTTCAGGTAAAGAAAAGTGATAGCTCATTTTGAGTAGCGTATAAAAGAAATGGAGCACAGGTCACTGGCTGAGCCTTATCACTCTCTCTTCTTGCATTCCACACAAGCATGAAAATATGTCATATGTGTTTTGTATTTTCGTGCTTGAATATGTATAGTCATTTTGGAATGAGTCTAAAAATGTATAAATGAAATCAACTCGAAAATACTTAGGTGTAAAGTTTATGTTTTGATATATGTGATATATTATATTGTGGTAAAAACCTCAGTGTTAACTTTGCAAAGTTAATGAATAATATTACAGGATATGAGACTTGCAAGTCATTGAATAAAATTACAGGATATGAAAAAAAAATCTACTACTATTGTTAACAGGGTATTCTACCTTTCCAGTATGTTATGTATGATTACTTGATACAGGGATAGGTTATACTCAAATGCATAAGATGTGGTGTTACAGAAAGTTGGCTAGCAAGATCAAATATGAATATTTTTACATGCTTTATTGTTTCATCCAATGCGGTTTTCTTTTCAAATGTTTGAGTAATCTCAAAATGAAACTGTGAAGAAGATATGTTAGAAGTCTTTTCATGTTGATATGCAGATAAAGATGTTGATGGTTTAACTGGTAAGGTTGAAGAATGTGGATCTAAGAAAAGACTAATGATTCAGTTAGAAAATGGAAAAAAGAATTCAAAAAAAATAGATAAGGTCAAAATTGGAAACTACCTTGTGTCATGGGCTAAAGGACTTTAGTAGATCCTTTTGGAATCACTGCAAGAGAATTCTTCCCTAAAAGAGGTCTTTGATTGATTGGCTGAACTCTTTCTGGCCCAACAATCGAAAATTATCCTCATTGGCCTGGGAACAAACAATAAAAATTCAAACTATAACATATGCAAGTAAATTGAAGAAAACATCAAAGAAATTGAAAAGCCCTATCGGAGGAAATGACATCTTCAACCTAACCCAAATTGGTGAGATTTTAGGTTAGGATAGTATGCTTCTGCTCATCTTATTGTTTGGTCCAAACCTAGCCCCATAGTAAAGGTCTCTCGCTACCAATGAGCTTTCCCAAAAATGTGTCCTAAAATTAAACTTATCAGTTTGATCCTGCTTGAATGACCATGTAAATTTAATCTAATCAGGACCAAATAGAGGAGATATCATAGGATGGTATGTCTTAGTAGGTTGATCTTAGGTATTAAAAAAATAATTAGCAGTGTCTTAGAAGGATTTATCTCTAGGAGGCCACTTCTATACAACCGCATAATAACTAAAATATGCCTTTTTAGAATGCAAAGCCATGGGAAGAAGTTGAAGGAAATAAGCCTTGAACTAGAACAAAATATCCACAATGGGTCATTTGTATGTCTAAATGTGGAATTGTCATCTAATACAAGAAAAAGAGAGTGAATACCTCTGTAAATAGCAAAAAGACAATAAAAAGCAAGTGGATTCTTTTCTTTGCTGGCTAAAGCAAGGGCTAAGAAATAATACTCTTTCATTATCTTGATTGAGCTTGAGCATAATCCACATGTAACACTCATTAAGTAGAGCCTAGTTAATGAGATAATTTAAAGAAGTTATAAGTGTGTTTAAGAGTTTGGTTAAAAGAAAAGAGTTAAAAAGATGAAAAAAGTAAAGTGTTTAGCATTCACGTTTGTGAACTTAATGTCATAGCTATGAATATTGGTATTCACACTTGTGAAGATCGATCATGCTCGTAAACATCGTCAAATATAACAATATATTGTTCGTTTCTCTCTCACACGCCCTATACCTAGAAGAAAATCATAGACTTCGAAGTCTATTCACACTAGAGACAATAATCCTTTGTTTCTTTTCAATTCTAAGACCTAAAACACCAAAACCTAAAGCAAAAAACAAGTTTTACCAAGTTCTTGAGAGAGAGGAGTGAAATGAAGCTTTTGTTCTTGAGGAGGTAGACCTAGAGGAAGGGAAGAGAGTTTGAAAACCTTTATCGAAGTTGTGTTTCTTTCATTTCTTGTAAAGAATCAGATTTTCCTTTCATCTTTACAAATTTTCATACCCTTTTTCATGTCTATCCCATTTTTGGTAGAAATCAATTTCCAAATGGGTTAGATTTTAGTTTAAGCTTGAGTCTTAAAAGTTAAAGACTCACATTTAAGCTTAATTAAGGGTTATAATATGCTTTAGAAAGGGTTTAACGTTTCATAGAAGGTTTAAAGTTTTAGTTTATCTTTTTGTGGCATTTTAGTTAAGTTTATGATTTATAGAGGTTGATAGAGATTTTTTATGTGATGGGAATTGGAATAGGAGGTGGTATCCACCAAGAGGATAAGCAAACTTGAGTTAAAGTTTGGTTTTGAGGCTCCATCAGAGGTATGTATATATATGTATTTAAATTCTAAACTTGTGGCATGTTGTGTGTGTTAAATGTTATTGTATGCTATAAATACTAGTTGTTGATTGCAATGAGTTGGAAAAATGTAATTAATGCCATGATAATATGAGAATCAGATAAGAAAAGATAAGTCTTACTTATATGAGTAATTGTGATGCCATAATATGAATCTTGTAATAAATATGCCAAAGGTGTATTTATAATGATAGTTATGATAGTTGGAAAAGGTAAGTTAAAAAAGGTATAAATGTATGTTATGAGAGTTAATGAATATGTATGAGTTTTGAAGTCCTTTAGTTCAATTGTGATATTTATGTGCTCTTTCATATTTAATTGATGTTATAACATGTTTAAATGTATAATTGGATGAGAGTGTTGATAGAAAGAGGTTGCCAATGGACAACGATTAAAGCTTTTGTATGTGCAATATGTTAAATGCTTTATTTTAGTGTCATAACTACTAGAAAACCCAGATTCACTTCCGTGAATAAGTATTCATGATCGTGAATCTTTCCCTTATGAACACAGTCCGTGACTCTTTCTTCACTCCCATGAAAGATTGTGCACTTAATGAATAGAAATATTCACAGTTTGCATCACAGGTTGGAGTACTCGTGAATGGAACATTCACGGCTGTGAACATGTAGTTCATACTTGTGAAGCCTAATTTAAATGCCATATGTTTTTTCTTCAACAATGAAATGCAATGGTTATGCACATGTATTCATAATGATATGCTATTAGTAAGAAACATATGACTTCATGAATGAAACACATGAATGATTCATGGTCAAGTTCAATATGATTAAAGTGTACATGCTAAAAGATGAATGCATTATAAACAAGTATAATAAAGGAATATGAACAAGTTATGCCCACACTTTATACTAGGACTAGAAGTAGGATTTGTGGCATGTGATTAAGGGAGTTTACGATATCGAAGTGATAAGATATATGAAATTCTTTTTAGGACAATGTGGCTTAAGTTTGGAGAGCGCCTATAATCCTATATTACATACAAATTATATATGTTTTACTCAATCAAGGTGACTTAAGCTCAGGGAGCACTCTTGACTTGAGGAACTTCGATGAGCACACATGATCACAGATAGTGGCTGAATGGCTTAAGCTCGAAGAGTGTCATTGTTCACAACTCATATCTGAATAGTCCATGTAGGGAGTTTTTGGGCAAAAAATGCTTAATGAATATGATACAGTGAAAAATGTATAATGATACAATATTTCTTTGGTACACGATTTATTTGTAATATGTTATGATCTAGGATGAATCATTTATGTATATGGTAAAAGAATATGATGTTATTATAGCTTCCATGATATGAAGTATGTTATATGATTAAGTGTTTTTATTCCATGCATCGATGTACAAGATGTATATGATATAATGGCATAAACATGAATATCATGATGTGAATTGTTTGATGCATGTATGCATTTTTATACCTATATGTACCATTAAACTTTCAATAGTTTAGTATGTGGGTGTTCCTGCACGCAGGTTTCGAAGCTTGATAGATAGAGATAAAAGTTGATTAGAGGAGCCAACATAACAGACCTGACTCAGGTTGATGATATTTCTTGTCATCATTTTGTATTTTTGCACATGGATAGAGTGTGGGTTGTTTACATTCATACATGTCTTTTATTTTAAAGAAGCATGTAATTTCACTATCATCATGTATTTTATAAACATCTAGCCAGTTTAGCCCAATCATGATTTTTATATATGATATTAGCACTTGGATCAAACATATTCTTTTATGGATTCTTATGAACAAGTTATGGTTATACATGTTTTAAACGGTAAATAACATATGTTATAGAGTGTTTTTAAGAAAGAAAAAAAGTTTTAAATTTTCATAGGTTTTCAGTAATAGGAATATGTAGTACTCGCTCATTTTGTTAGGTTTATCCTAATTTGGTGAGTAGGTGCCTCACCATATTTGCATAGCCAAAACCACAAAAAAGTCATATGCTTTTCTAAATCATAGTCCCCATTAATGTGCCTAAGTTTGTTTAAAAAGGTATCGTATGAACATTCTGACTTCTTCAAATGAGGCTAATCAAACTAGTGGATTTTTTAGAAGTAATAGGTTCCCTAATGCAAGAAAGGTTGAATATGTAACACCTATTAATTAGAGTTTAATTAGAATAAGTATGCGGTATAAATAGGAAAACATGATAGATAATAGAGATTAAAATAGATGGAATAAATGATTAAATTAGAAATTAAAATAAATTAAATTGATAGACATGATAAATTTGATTAAATTAGACCACATAATTAAATTGTATTTTTGGTAAAAATTTAAAATGACTAGATAAGTAAATATATGAAGTTGATGATAATAATAATAATAATAATAATAATAATAATAATAATAATAATAATAATAATAATAATAATAATAATAATAATAATAATAATAATAATAATAATAATAAGAAAATTAAAAAAAAAAAACAAAAAAGAAGAAGACTAAAAATGGGAAAAAAGGAGGGGAGGGGAAAGTTAATTAAGACTTTGCCTCATTTCTTCCAACTTCAATTTTCTTCTTCTTCTTCATCATCCCTTTCCTTCCTCCATATCACAGACTAAAATCTTCATCCTCTCTTTCATGATTTGCAAGAAAATTCACTCCAAATAAATCTGATCTTGGTAAGTAATACCTTTCCCCTTATTATTGTGTTATTAGAGCTTTTAAGAATATATTTCTGCAGTGTATTTTGTTCATTTTTTGGTACCCTATGAATTGAATATTAAGAGGTATAAAACATAAAAGTTGTTCATATATGTCTTGTGTATTTGTCTGTTAAATTTTATAGAAGGATTTTGAGTATATGAAGAGAAATGGTCATTTGAGTGAGACTGGTTCCTGAAAAAGTATCAACAGGATATTACACGGTTTTTGCTCAATTTGATCATCTTAATGGCTAAATATGAGGTTTTGTAAAACTTAAAAGTTGTATATATATATATATATATATATATGTGTGTGTGTGTGTGTGTGTGTGTGTGTGTGTGTGTGTGTGTGTGTGTGTGTGTGTGTGTTATTTAGGTCTCTACCACATTTTGTATAAATATCTCTTGTTTAGATTGAGTTATAGTGAAATGAACTATAATTGTTCCTTGATTGAGCTGGTTTCATATACCTGTACATATTCAGTAATTTCGCCCTTATATTTGACCTATTTTTAGATCGAATTAGCCAAAGTTCAAAACATGAAAGTTTTATTTCTATGTCTTTTCTAAATTCACTTGAAAGTGTTACCTTAAAATGTCATGTATTTGGTAATTTATAAGCTGAACAATTGAACTGGTTGGGTTGATATTCTATATTGAACCAGTTATAGATCCTCCAGTATTTGAGAATCTTAGAGACCGAATCTGGAAATGAGATAAACATAAAAAATGTTTCACATTAACTTATATTACCGTATAAATTTTTTTATAATAATTTAAGTTATACATTGAAAGATATGAATTTTTAAATATGGTACCCCGAAACTGCCTAAGGGCAGAAAACAGAGCAATATTTAAAATTATATCAAAAATTGTGTAATGGTTTAAAAATTCTAAAATTTTAGTATGTTTTAGTCTTACATGTTAAATTTAATTAGGATCAAAAATCATATAAATTGGATAAGTGTAAAAGAAAATTTATTGATCCAACAGTCTTAAGAGGTCTTATTCTAACTTAAAAGAAATTGTAGTTATTTATTTAAATTATATTAAGAATAAATATTTTATCAAGGTATTAATTAATTATATTTTTAAATTAGGATCTCAACAAGAAGAATACCAACAAAAGTGAGCAAGCTCCGAGCTTATATTTTGGAAAAGAAAAATACTATCGAAATTTGTACATATATGTATTCTAATTTGCCCCTTGTGTATGATGTGTGTGCGTGACATAAATTATGTCATGTTTTAAAATTATATATTATGAAATGTTTTAAAATGATGAAATTATATATTATGACATGTTTTAAAATTTTAGAAATGTTATTAATTATGAACTCAACATTATACTAATATTTGATAAAATATCATGCTATTACATGACATTGAAATAAATTATGACTATATGATCATGTTAATATGAAATGAGTATTGGTTATAGAAACAAGTAATTAATGTTGTTAATTGCCCATTTCTTTACCTGAGGACTGACATAGGATAGATGATGCACCATTATGGGGAAGTTACGGTATTGATATGGATATGATTTAGGGACAGGGTGGCTTAAGCTCTGGGAGCGCCCTTAATTTGAGATTATAGTGAGTAAAGTGGCTTAAATTCTGCGAGCGCTCCTATTTCATACCTCATATCCGGACAGTCCAAGAATAAGATTTTAGGCTAATAAATCATAGAATAAAATATGAAATTTTATTAATTTATGTAAGTAACAAAGTGTAAAATGCTTGCATGAGGTGGTGCAAATTTTAATTATTGAATAAGGTTATTATATTTATTTTTTATGTTATGTATTTATTTATTTTATATGACAAATATGTAATAAAATTTGATGTGCCGTGATTTTATTTGAGACATACATTTGTGTGACAGCTTGGAAAAAACTTTAATACTTATATGTATCACTAAGCTAGAGATAGCTTAGCGTGGGTTCTTCTCACGCATGAATTGAAACTGTAGCTAGTAGATAGTGAAGTTGATCAAGAAGAAATCCAAGCCCATATCAGCAGAAACACAAGAGACATAGTTAGATGATTGATTATCTATTATTTTTTTTAGTTTGACTATGTATATGGTTTGTGGTAGACATGTCTCATATGTTAATATTGTGTATGTAAATAATTATGTAATATAATCGGGTGCCATATGTGTATACAATATAATGATATATATATTGTTAATTAGAACGACCTGCCTAAACCAATATAAATAAATAGATTAAGTTATTTAAAATGAAAAAAGTTTTAATTCGAACAGATTTATCGAGTTAAGCTTGTGGCATCCTTTTTATATATGTGGGATTATTCCTAATATATAAGTGGGACATCACAGAATAACATGAAGAGATCATAAATAGTGATCGTGAAAAGCCTAAACCTAAGGTTGAAGGCATTAACGATATTTGACCAAAATAAAAGGCTACCTCAATAATGTTTTATCATAATAGATGTCACAAAGGATAGCTCCAACAGAGCGTAAATACCAACCCTCAACTGGATTTGTCATGTGACTCTTTAATTGGGCTCTTGTTCTCTGTCAGTTACAATATACTTTGCTCCAAAACCTGCACGTGAGAAATACTCATATGTTAAGTGATCTAATACTTAGCGGTACATATGTGCATACAAATCGAAACAACTATTTATACACTATGATATCACATACACATTCATCATATGTCATGTTTAGTTCATTACATTTCTATGTAACAAACAAAATCATAGTGTACCTTTCCGCATAGATAAACATGTATCATTGCATATTAATATTATACATGGAAAACAACTAGCCTACCACAATATATGCATAATTTATAGATCCATCAATCATTAGTATCCATAAATACATTCCATATTCTAATAATCAATTTTGTTCCTTTGCCCAAATTACTCTAAGTCGGTATAACACCTTTTCACTCCCGCAACACGTGCATGGATAAGAAAATGCTATGAGGACTTTATCGGTTAGAATATCATCTCATATAAATGGAAAACAGAGTATATATATATATAAAGAAAATCATAATAAAGAAACAAAGTACATTTTATATTTACAAAATAATACAAAACCATCGTTTTACACGTGTATGGATAAGAAAGTGCTATGCTGACTTTATCGGTTAAAATATCATCTCATATACAAGGAAAACAGAGCATATATATATATATAAAGGAAATCATAATAAAGAAACAAAGTACATTTTATATTTACAAAATAATACAAAACTGTCGTTTCATACGTGCATGGATAAGAAAGTGCTATGCTGACTTTATCGGTTAAAATATCATCTCATATACATGGAAAACAGAGCATATATATATATATATATATATATAGGAAATCATAATAAATAAACAAAGTACATTTTATATTTACAAAATAATACAAAACCGTCGTTTTTTCAAAATATAAAACTTTTTTATAACTATACAAATGTAACTTATAACAAAAAATATAAAAGCTGAGTAACCCATAATGTTCAAGTTCGGTTGCTTTACTGGATATGATCACCATTAATTTTATTTATAGATCCCGTCTTACTCTTCACTATATCTGCGCGAGAAAAACTCTTATGTTAAGCTCTAGACTTAGTGGTACATATAAATAAGACAATAAACTATATCATGCAATATACAATATCATGTATTTATATTGTGCACCATATTATTTATTTATTTTTCATGCAATTTCTCATTTCGTATCATTATTTGTATTTCATTATATTAATTTAGTTAACTTATAAAAACAATTATTACAAATTATCCTATATCAAATTCTCATACCGTTTTTAATTTATTTATGCTCATAACGCCAATGACTTAATAAATAATCATGATAATGGGGTTGGCCATCCAAGCATAGTAGTATGTGCATATAAGTGAACCGATTTTAATATGCAAGTGTCATCACCGATATTGATATGAGTGCCATCATCGGTATTAATAACTAGATCCCTAATTGACATGCCAAATTATCAAAAATTTTAGTTCTAGACTAGATGTTCTAGGGCTTAATTAATGTCATTATAAAATTTTATAACTCTTTACTTCATACATTTTATGGGTTTAATGGCTCAATTAATCACATAATTACTCAATAAAAATATCATTTGCATCATATAACAAGGTCCAATGTAATTTACACATTAAATCTCTCAATTTAAATTCTACAATATTATTGATAGATTCCATACTCTGTATTGAATCTTAATTTTAGACCTATTAAAATAAGAATCTAATTACAAATTAAGAATTGTATCATTGATCTTAGATTTAATATGAAATTTGAATAACTTAATTTGAAATTCTGTAGTAAAAGATATGATCATTTAAATAACAATTGTTCATTAAAAATATTTTCCAAACTTTTCTAGACAAATTTCCGGTCCAATGTTTATACCCAAATTAAGCATAGTTAAAGTTAGAATTAGATTTTATATTTTTCATGAAAGTTTAGAATTATGTCTTAGTTTTCAAACCCAATAAGGAAAATATTAATCCAAATTCCAAAATTTAAATTATAGAAATATATATATTAACTGCTCCATAGAATCCAACAAAGAACTCACAATCACATAATTCAATTTTTACCAAATATCATCTTAAGTCTAGCAAAGATGCCTCCTCAGAATTTTAACATAAAATACTATTACTTTACAATTATTTACATGCTAAATGCTCAAATCATGCAACTTGATGATAAAATATAGACTATTGCCTTAAGTTATGTACTTATTTCTTATTTTACTTTTCTTCCACTTCCTAGATTGCTTTCTCTTTTCCTTTGTCTCTTTGAGCTTGTTTCTTATCAATTTGTGCTCCTATAAATCATAAAACCATCATAAAAAAACCCTTGCTTCATCATCTCTCTCTAAACCCTATATCTCTCTCCTAAACCTTAAACTCTCTTTTTTCACACATAAGTTCTAAATGAGCTCAAAACATTATCTTTCTTTAGAAAAGATTATAGAAGAGAATAAATGGATCTTACCTTCACTCTTTCCTTTACTTGATCAACTCCTTGGAGATTTATCTCTCCTCATCTCTTGCTTATTTTCCTTTCTTTTTGCTCCCTTTAGCTTCCTTCGGTCTTGTTGTGCATGATAATGTCTTTTTCTTGCTTTTCTTTCTATGCTCTCTCATTAAAAAAATCTTGGATATGGAGGTTTTAGAGGATGGCGTGGGATTGATTTTAGAAATGTAGAAAATGAGTTAGAGAAAATGATAAGGAAAAAGGAAAAGAAAAGAAAAAAAAAACAAAATTCCAACTTTGGTTCCCACCATATTTGACCAAAACTTGATATTATGCTTAATTAACATAATAATATTCTTTTTCCTTATTATGGTCAGTGAACTCATCTTTAATATCCAAAATTATTCTTTTAGCCTCAAATTTTCAGTAAATTATAAATTTATCCAAAAACTTTCTAAATTTTACAAATTTGTCCTTAACCTTAACTAACATTTTTACATTCTTAATATGCTTAATTTATCATTTTCCATTATTTAATTTTTCTCTAGTCAAAAATTTGATTTGGACTTTAGTTGTATCGACACTTCAACTTTACGATATGTGCAACTTGTGGCCTAAATTAATGGATATGATAGTCGATCTATTCAAATGGGTTATGGATCAGTAGAACTCAATTGAGCAAAGTCCATCCTATCCATTTTCTATATTTACTCGATTAAGCTTATCAATTAGAAGCACTCGATCGAGCTTAAGCCACCCTGATTGGGAGTGAAGTCACTATTTCATATGTCACCGGATTAAGGGCATTTGACTAAGGTTAAGCTACCTTATCGTGATATCATATTCCTTTCATATAATCAATCACGAGTCAATGGCGCTCACACAAACTGACATAGGTCTTTTGATAGTATATTTTACTGTATAGTTTACCTCTTAATGATATAACATCTATCCTAGCTCCAATCTTAGATTAGAGTAATGAGCTTATCTTATTTCAATATTCGTGTCATATCTTCTATCATCATCATTTTCATCATCAATATTTGCTCACATAAACTGTATATAGTCCATATCATTATAATTCTTTCTTTTTTCAAAAGTCAATCATAATCACAACCTTTGTGCTCTTATACCTTATGTTAATACCATTTTTTTCATGCTTATCATGATCACATACATATACTTAAGATGAATAATTTAAATCTATATTGCATGCTTTATGTAACACCATGTTTTTAGAGTTTATAAGTTAGTTGGTTTGGTTAAAAGAAAGTATAGTGGGGTTAGAGTTTTAAAGGTTTAACATAGTGATAAAGAGGTTGTTCACACCCGTGAATAAGAATTTCACGGCCATGAATGTCGTGTGTTAGGTTTTCCTATGAAAGGTTTGTCATACCTATAATAGGAGAATGTTCACGTTTGTGCAGGCATTCTTCACGCCCGTGAAAGATAG
The DNA here is from genome assembly GCA_023653625.1 of Triadica sebifera. Lineage (NCBI taxonomy): Eukaryota > Viridiplantae > Streptophyta > Magnoliopsida > Malpighiales > Euphorbiaceae > Triadica > Triadica sebifera. The sequence goes on from CM042901.1 coordinate 24,349,592, forward strand.
TTAGTAGAGTTTTTGAGCACAACCATTCTTTTCTCTCTTTTCCATACTTTTTTAGCTACCTCACCGCCCCTATAACCCAAGTCTACATGCCACATTCATCTTCTTCAGCTTTTTCTTCCCCTATTATTTTAAAATCACTATTTTTAATCTATGTGGAAACATGTACCTAAGAGATAAGAGAAATTCTTGAGGTTTAACCCAAAGGTTGGTTTGAGAGTGAGTTTAGTGATTTGTTTTATATTCTTTGGTTCTAAGATAGGACATTTTTATTGATGATAGGAGCTAGAGGTAGAGGAGAAGATCAACCAAGAGCTAGGCAAACTTAAAGAGCTTGAAGAGTTTAGCCTCAATTGTTAAATGTTAGTAAATATATGCATATTGATTCCCTATTTTGACTGTTGTTGTGTTATATGCTATAAAACTGTTATAAATGATATACATGGGTTTCTGGTTATATAAATGTATAATGATTGCATGGGTTAAGTGCTAGAAATGCCATGGAAAATGGGTTATGTTTGTTAAGATGTTTAAGAGAGATTTAAATATGATATGTGTTATGAATGTTCCTTTTTATGTCAAAGGCATATTGCTAGCTTGATAGGCAGTTGAATGTTGATAGGAGTGATTGACATTGGTCAATCTTAGAGATATCTGCATGTGGCTTTGTTATGCTATGTTTTTGAGTCTGGAAAACCCAAAAATTCACCTCCGTGATAAGGTCATCATGCTTGTGAATATGTACATAGATACATTTCACACCCGTGATAAAGGGAGTCACGTTTGTGAAACATGAATCCAGAAAATGCCAGAATGGACAAAAGCTTTCACGTCATGCGTTACGACTAAGGAAGTCGTCAATGCATGGTTTCACGCCCGTGAACATTTAGTCACGAGCGTGAACATATATTTCTAGTTTTCACCCTCAGTTTTCATAGTTTGAATCATAGTATGAATGCTTGGTTTCACACCCATATAGTCACAATAGTGAATGAAATGTGTTTTTGGTACAAAAGTTTTCACGTGAATGATCACGGTTTGGTTCACAGGTAAAAAAATACCTTTGAATGACTTGTGAACATATAGTTCACGCCCGTGAATTCTGGTAGTCTTAATATATGTAGTTTTGGTTTTTGAAGCTATGTGATGAGTAAATAGATCACATGTTATTATTTGTATGCTAGTATGAGTAAATCTTATGTAAGTGATGATGGTGAGGTAATATACCAGTATTGATGCTATAAACATGGTTATAAGTGATGATGGTATTAAAAAAGAATGAAAGATAAAGGTTAAGACTTTAAAAGTCCTTTTCTCTAATCTAGGACTTGGTCTAAGATAGGTGACATGTCATTGAGGGGGTTGCAGTATCGTAAAATATTCTTTATAAGAGGCCTTGGTAGCCGAAGCTCATATTAGAGTGCCATTGGTCCTTGGTTCCATGTGATTTTAGGTTAGAGTGCCATTGATCCATTTTGTACTCAGTCAATGTGGCTGAAGCTCTGGGGGCACCATTGACTCTGGGAGCACCATTGACTTGAGGAGCTTAAGTGAGCTTTTACAAATAATGGGCAGAGTGACTAAAGCTCTGGGAGTGTCTTTATTCCACAATCCACATCTGAATAGTCAGACTTAGAGTTTTGGGTAAAAATAAATTAAAAATGGAATAATAGTAAATTTTGGGTAAAAGCAAAACAATTATAAAAAAAATAAAAAATTGGCAAAATGGTAAGTCATGAGTAAAATAACATGAACTAATAAAAAAGGTAAAGTTACTATGAACTAGTTGTATGAGAAAGCTTGTTAGATTTAATGATGTTGATTGATATGGTAATTGTATTTCCATGCATTAGAATAATGTTTATGGTATGATAGTATATATGAACATGCATAATATGTCATGATATGAATTATATGGTTGCATGTTTGAATTTTTATACCTATATGTACCACTAAACTTTTAGTAGCTTAGTGTATGGATTTTCTGCATGCAGTTCGGAGCCTAAGTGATAGCAGGAGTTGACTTAAGAGAAGAAGCACCCATTTTGAAGAGTCGGTACATATGTTATATTTGTTGCTTTTTGTACATGACATGGTTTTGGATTTTTATGTTTTGTATAAACCTTTTTATGTTAAAATCATGTATTTGAATTAAAGGTTGTATTTTATAAACAATGGGTCAATTAAGCCCAAGTTGGTATTTTATAGAAATGATCATATGTGTTGAACTTTGAGTGATATTTCCATCATTTTGATGCTAACAAATAAAATAGCAATAATGTATTTAACAATACTTGTGTTCTAAGTTTGTTGAACAAGTTATATCTTGAATAAAATATGATGCAAAAATGAAAGACAACTTTTGAAGGTCAAAATAAGAAGAAATAACACGTTCACATCTGTGACTGATTATGTCACGCCTGTGATATAGCTTAGCGCCAACTCTCTAATATTTAAAGTTTACGGCCATGAAGGATCATACCAATCTTGAATGATTAAATCAGTCACGCCCGTGAGATAACATGTCAAATTCTTCCAGAGAGCTTCACAGCCAGAGTCACCACTTGGACCACAGCTTGGAAGAATATTCACGCCCGTAATCAAACACTTCAAATTCTTCCAGAGAGTTTCACGGCCAGAGTCACCACTTGAGCCACGGCTTGGAAGAACATTCATGACCGTGACATATATATTCACACCTGTGAATGAAGAAAGACAAACATGTCAGGCGCAAAATTAAGAGTTGGTTCAATGGCTATTTTCACATGAAATATATTCAAACGGCTATAATTCGCTGAGGAAGTATAAATACAAGTCATTTATGAATCCTAAACAAGAGAACAACAATTACTTTTGAATCAAAAATCTTGTTGTAGCCATTGTGCATTAATTACTTTCAACACAACCTTTATTCTCTGTAAAACCCTATTTGCTTATAAATTCTGAGCATTATAGGTTGGTGAGAGTTTTCATTGTAATCTATTACTCAAGTGAGTTTGGGTATATTTGGTTAAGAGTGAAATACTTGTAAGGGTTAATTATGTGAGCCATAAAACACAAGGAATTGGTTTATTGTGTGAGCCATTAAAATACAATGGAATTTCTGGGTTAGGTGTTAGCCATTGATAGAAATACCAAAGTTGGGAGTGCGTTTGTAAAACTCCATTGCAACACTTAGTGTGTTAGTGAAACTCCCAATTGAGATTGAGGAGAGGAGTAGAGTTTGTTAATACCTGAACCTCTATAAATCTCATGTGTGATATCTCTTCATCCTTACTCTATTTAATTTTATTCCGCACTTAAAATTAAGAAATTTTTTATTTAATATCCAATTCAACCTCACTTCTTGGTTTATTGTCTGGGCTATAATGTGGAACAAGTTAATGTAAGTTTATAAATGGTTCAGTATGTTCAAACAAGTTTATGAAAGTAGTATTTTTTTTTATTTATAAAACAGTAACCTGTAACATCTACTAAATTAGTCGAGAGTAATTAATTATTTGGGTGGGTGTTACACTTTATGTTACCCTGACTTGGGATTACAAACATAAGATCATAATTACATGTTATTTAATTCATTTCATATCATACATAAAAGTCAACATCATCATCATCATCATATTTCTATTTGTCTATATATATATATATATATATATATATATATATTATAACGCTCGTTAAGTAGGGCCTAGCTAATAAGATAGTTTTGATGCCATAAGTGTGTTTAAGAGTTGTTTATGGGATAAGAGTTAAGAAAAGATGAGAAAGGTGAAAAGTTTGAAATGTTTCACACTCGTGAATATCATCAAATATAAAATCCCAATAGTTTGTTCTTTTTCTCTCACACCCTAAAATCAAAATAGAACCTTATAACTCAAAGTTCCTTTACAGAAGAGACCATCCTTTGTTTTTCTTTGATTCTTGAACCTAATACAACATCAAAGATCAAAGTTTAAAAAGTTATAATGAGAGAGGAGCGAAAGAAAGTTGTGTTCTTAAGGAAGCCGAACCAAAGAAGAAGAGAAGGGTTCAAAATCTTCTATCCTAGTTGTGTTTCCTTCAATCTTGGTAAGAAATCATGTTTATCCTTCTTTTTTATAAGTTTTCACAGCCTTTTTCTTGTTTAACTCATTTATGGTAGAGATCCATTTCCAAATGGGTTACTTGTGTTTATGTGGTTAAAGATCATTTTTTAAGTTGATGAAAGATTAAAGTATATGTTAGTAAGGGATTATATGAGATTAAGGTTATAAGGAGATTGCAAGTTAGGGTTTTATCTTGTATAGATTTTAAGGGTTAAGTTTTTGGTCATATAAATTGATATAGATGTGTTATATTTGATAGAAGTTGGAAGATGAGGTAGTGAAACCCATTAAGAGGACAAACAAGCTTAAGAGAACCTTGGTTTTGAGACTCTTAGAGGTATGTACATATATGCATTTAAATTCCCAAATTTTGGCATGTGTATGTGTTAAATGCTACTGAATGGTATAAGTGTTGATATTTGGATATGATAAGCATAAAAATAGTGATTAATGCCATGAGAACATTAGAAGTTAATGTAAGTATGATTTGATTGAGCATTGATGATGCTTGAATTGTTATATGCAATAAATGGGTCTAAAATAGTATTAATAAGAGTAATGAATGATGATGCCTTTAATGGCTGAAAAAGGTAAGTAAGAAATGCATAAATGTAAAGGGAATCATAAATGATGTTGGGATAGATAAATGACCATAAAACGGTAATTGGAGTTATTATAAGTTCAATTATGATGAAGTATGTTTTTATGTATTTAATGGATGTTATAGCATGACAAATGTATGAATTAATGAGAATGTTAATAGGAGAAGGTTGTCATAGGATAACCATTAATGTCCTTGCATGTGGATTGTATTAAATAACTTGTTTTATGCTGTCACTGCTAGAAAATCCAGATTCACACCTATGAATAGGTGTTCATGATCGTGAATCTTCATACCATGAATACAGTCATGTCCATGATTAATTCTTCATACTTGTGAAGAAATGTGCATTTATAGACAGAAGCCTTCACGACCAGTTTTACGGTTTGGTTCACGGGTAGGGGTACCTGTGAAAGAAACTTTATGATCATGAACATATAGTTCACGCCCGTGAAGCCTTCTTAACATGAAATATATTGTTCTCTACTATGTTAGAATGTAATGGCTATGCACATACTTTCAAAATGACATGTTAAAGTATGATTCTATGAATGCCAGCACATGAAAATATATATGATGAGTTTTCACATGATCAATGCATATATGTTATAAGATATAAATGTTATAATGAAGTATAACAAAGAGTATCTAAACAAGTAAAGCCCAAACTTGATACTATGACTAAAAGTAGGATATGTGACATGCCATTAAGGGGGTTTTTGGTATTGTAGTTATATGTTATAGTTATTTCTTAAGTACAAGGTGGTTTAAACTTTGGGAGCACCTTTGATCCTATATTGCATAAAAAATACTATATGTTTTACTCAATCAAGGTGGCTTAAGTTCTGGGAGTGCTATTGACTTGAGGAGTTCGGATGAGCACACATGATTATAGATAGTGGCAGGGTAACTTAAGCTTGCCCCTATTCACAATCCGTATCCAAATAGTTTATGTTAAGAGTTGTTGAGATTTTATGCATATATGTATCACTAAACATTCAATAACTTAGTATCGGGCCGGTTGAGCCCAAACATGATAGTTTATATATGATGATGGATCTTTGGATCAATATTGTATATATATATATATATATATATATATATATATATATATATATATATATATATATATATATATATATATATATAAATTCATTCACAGGATTTATATTGCAAATGAATTTATATGATTAAAGGGTTTTCTAAGTAAAAGAAAAGGTTTTAAATTTTTACAGATTTTCTGCAGTAGATACATATGACACTCACTCATTTAGTTGGGTTAATCCTGATTAGATGAGATGGCACTACATATATAGTTTCCTATCATTTCAATACATCATGCATGCTTATATCTTAAGTCTATGGTAAGCCTTTCATAATCTTTAAGTGTCTTGTACATTATAATCATACAACCATGTTTATGTATTCATAATATACACTTCATGTCATTACCATATTCATTCATATCATGTATCAGATCTCATGATATCATGTACAATCATGCTCGTAATATGTTTCTAAAATAACATGTAACATGGCATAACACATTTAAATTCAACTCTAGCATGTTCAAACTTGGAATTACATAATCATTTTTGTGCCTAGATTCACGGCCATCAAGGTAGCCTTTATAGGTTGCTACCTGTGAAGTAAGTGGTAAACTTGCCCGTGAATGTTTATATCCAAACTAACATATACATGTATTTCATTCATAGTCATGCAACATTGTTCACGGTTGTGAACCTGTATTTCACAAGTATGAAAAGACATTCATGGGCGTGAATCTTGACTTCACAGCTTGTGGTCATGAAAGGTCTTGTCCATTTTTTACATTTAAAGATCTCATCATTCATGACCACAAAAGATGATTCACAACTGTGAATGGTGTCTTTATGACTGTGAATACACTTTCATGGTTGTGAATTATGGGTAAAATTTGTGCAAAAACATGTATTTCCACAATGCATATAGTTTTCAACGACCAAGTCACAATATGACTAATGCTAACACACATTTCGCATGCCAATAGCATTATTTCATATTTTTCATGTTTCCAATTATCAATTATAACAACAATATGGTTCTTCATGCCTCAAAACATTAAAAGAGACAACATTTACTTCTACCTAACCACAAGCTTCTCAAAAGGGGTCAAATAACCCACAATCAAGCAACAAACCACTAATAAATATGCTCATAAATCATACAAGCACTTATAACTGGCAAGTATGCATATTTAACATATCAACCAATCAAAATGCACATAAATCAAACAAAAGAGATTTGGGTGTCCATATGTAGTAACCTTTCAAAAGAAGTCATTTTTAACACTCCAAGCTTGTTCAAAATTGATCTCTCTCTTGGGGATGATGTCCACCCTCTTTAGGGCTTCTTAGAATAATAAAATATGACTTTTATCCTTTCTAACATATAAATACAATATAACAAGTTCCTTGTACTCAAACCCTAGGTTCAATATCAAAATATCTCCTTTATGCCATAAACCCCTTCATGATTTCACTTTTATCCATTTAAAGGATTGATGGAGGGGTTTTAACACTAAAAAAAACCCTTACTTGGAACCAAACCCTAACTCATTTAAAATGAGTTTCAGGGACATGAAAATGGAAAAAGATGAAGAAGATGATGAAGGAAAGCTTCTCATACCGAGCTCTTCAAGAATAAGGTCGTGGGTTCTTCTATTGTTCTTCCAAAAATCATCTCCCAAGCCAACAATTAGTACCTTTCCTCTTTCTCTCTTAGATTTCGGCCATACCCATGCTTCTCCTATTGATTTTCTAGTTAATCTAGTGTTAGAGGAAAAGAAATGGTGAAGGAATGGAGAAGAAATGTTGATTGCGCGAGAAGAAAAGGGAAGAGGGTTTTGTATGCAGAAAATGGAAAGGAAGAAGAAGAATAAGAAGAAGAAGAAGAATGACCTTATATACTCTTTTGTTGAAAATCCCATTTTGGTCCTTAAATGTGCATTTTTCTCTTCAGTGTTCATATTATGCCACACGTGTCTTTAATTTTCACCACACATTTAAACTCATCTATAACATAAAAATCTTGGTCAATTTATTATTTTAAAATACTGCATTTATAATATATTGCCATTATGCCATAATACTTGTATTTATTCTGATTAAATTCTCCATTCTTAATAATTATGTCTACTAATTTTAATTATTACTTAATTATTCCAACTATTATTTTTTTCCAAACTTAATCTTACGACAGACAGATTCATAAATCGGAGCCCAAATTGACAAGCGTTACAAGTTTTGACATTTGAAAAGGATTCATGTTTTTCTATAATGGTCATAATTATTGTTGAAAAATCAATAATATGCGTGGGAAGCTAAGTGGTTATGGTTAGAGAAAATAGTGAAGAGACTGAAATTTGAACATGGCCACGTAACTCACAGGAGGAGAAAGAAAAAGGAGAATTGCGGTCAAGACAATTAGGAAGCCAATTGAGAGGGCCGATGATCACTATAAGGCTCGGCCTTGAGATTTGTTTAAATCAAAGGTTGAGAGGGCAAATATTAATATCAACCCAAATCATATTGGCTTCGAGGAATATCAGAGTCTAAAGAGCAATACATGGAATATAGTAAAATTAAATATTTTAAAATCTAGTAATCAAGCCGAAAAGGAAGCTAGAAGTGAGAGTATTTGGGTCAAAGGAGGCATCATGATCTAAATCAATAAACTCAAGGCACGTAGCAAGACTTCGTCTTTTAAAAGAGCAATCATAAATGGAGAGGGGTTTCCAGCGAGAAAAACTTTTCTTTTAGTTATTATATCATTTATTTTACATTGTATGCAATAGTTAGAGTTTAGTGTTTGGTTTTCTCAGAAATTTTCCAATCATTATATATGTTAGTTATTTATTAGTGGGGTATTGTTCAGTTGTAACAGCTTTAGGAATAACATCCTCACTTGCTAGCACTTCAAACGCAGCCTAGGATGCAATTTTGAAGTTTTTACACTTGTTCCTTTATTCCACCAAGTCATAACCAAATCCATCGCTTGCTACAGTATGCAGACAAAACTTAGGAGTTGGAGATTGAATCATACACTAGCTCACCTTTCCACTCAGGTCCAACCTGCTAGTTTGGCTTCAATGTCGTTATAATTGTCTTGGAGTCATATATATTATCGAATCAGGAATATGGCTATTTTTTGTGCTCAACTTCACAACAATTAGAACCAAAAACGACTATTCTAAAATCTGCAATTCGAAACAATAATTAGTGATACGAAAATCATGGGTAGAGTAAGAATAATGAATCCAAATACGAAAAGGAAAGCAATACAGAGTAGAATAGTGTGCACATATAGTCAGAAATTCTGAATTTTGGGCAAATTATTTCTGTTCAATTTCTTTTTCAATTCTATAAAGTTTTACCCTAAAAACTTGATAACAGGATCCAAGAAATAAGTCTAATACAAAGGTGAAAATTAAAATAATTATATAACTTGATTAAAGCCGAACCTTTACCATATGGCTCAAAATTTAACAGCAGTTAGATATAATCATAAATCTCTTTGCTTCGAATACAACTGCTATCAAATAATAGGATAAAAGTTTAAGATCAACTCACACTGATTAAGATATCTCATTTGCTCAGACCATATTAATTTCAAAACATAAAATTTGGATAGAAGAGTTTATAACATTTTCTTACAAATTCAACTTCCATCCATTTTGATATGAGTTGTCAATTACAGTAAGATTTTTCTAGTTTCTCATGGGACTGGAGTGTACAACATCTGGACAAGGGTTACAAAGATCAGATGTAGTTGGGGGCTCACTGTTGCTTCTTCCATTTACTGGTTTGTTCCTTGCATTACTTGTATTTTGATTTCTCTGTGGAGCATAAGGTGAAAGCCCCGGATCTTCATAAAGAGTAACACCTTTTCCATTACTTTGAAATATTGCATCTTCGTCTGCTGTTTGAACACTTTCAAGCAATTCGACTGCGTGGTTCATCAGAGGTCTCCCTTTCGGATTTTGGCTAAGACATTGGTATGCCAAACTCGCTACTTTCATAGCAGTTCTAACCGAATATTGCCCTTCCATTCTAGGGTCTAAAATCCTAAGAACCTTCCTATTGTTGTTCAGAAGTGGACGGGCCCACTCAACCAGGTTGTGCTCTCGGCTAGGTCTGCCTTTGTCCAGTGCCCTCCTTCCAAGAAGCAATTCAAGCAGCACTACTCCAAAACCATAAACATCACTTCTCGCAGTTAAATGCCCTGCTCACATAAATACAACTTAGTTCACCCACAAGCTGTTAAATGCAAAATCTCAATTACATTTTATCTAACAAGAGGACAAACAGCTAAGCCAATAGCAAATGGACGAAATTTCAATGTTCACTCTCTTTCTGTCTTCCTCCAGGTTCAGGGTATGCAAAGGGAGCAAAGCAATCATAACTTGCGACAGGTTAGGCAGCTATCAACCAGCTACTGGCTAAATGGCATTTTGATGTTTCCATTGGAATCAAGTTTAACAGCATCCTGTTGATGTTAAATATTTACATCGAAAGAAAATAATATAGAAAATTTTGAGTCAATGTGTTGTGCTATTCATTATTTCTCTTTGTTGGAAATAAAAGTAAATCTATACGAGAAAGATTTATTTTTCCTGTCAACATATATATTGAACATCTTTTTTCATCAGTTCACCAAATATACATGGATAATTATCTTTTGCATGGACCTATTGCTTATCTCACACTTACAATATGATAACCAAGTAACAAATGTCAAAACCTGAAACAAATTATTTGTCCCCCGCAAGACAATGATACATCTGCTTCAATACTTTTTGCTTAGCAATAAAGATTTTCAAAAATTTAGAAACCACACACAAAGAAAGTCCTCGAAACTTTAAAAGTATCACTATAAATGGAAAATCTTACAGAAATAATGAATTTCGTACTCACCAGTCATTACATACTCAGGCGCAGCATATCCATATGTACCCATCACCCGTGTTGAAACATGTGTCTGATCTCCCATTGGTCCATCCTTTGCTAGCCCAAAATCTGAAAGCTTTGCATTGAAATTCTGCATGTTGTTACAATAATTCAGCAAACAAAAAGAACCAATTAAAATAGCTTCCTCAGAGCACTAACTACAAGAAAATTTGAATTGCTAAACCTCATTTAATCAAAAGATAATGCTCGTTGGCAAGAAAAATTTAGTAAGTTCTTCATTATAGGCCTTTATTTTAATTTTTCGTCCCTTCTTCCAGTGGGCATTTGATTTGGCAATTTGACACACGTTTAAAGGGGTATACTAGATCAAAATGACCTTGGAATTCTAATTAAGAGATCCAATGAAGTTTCATTGGGATGGACGAGGAGAGAAAGCATATCAGAATAGGACAAGGCAAATGGGCAACCCTCCATCTTGTGTCCTCCAACAGACCAGAAAAATATCCACCTTCCCTTCCTAGTCTCTTCCCACCCAAAAAAATATATATGCGCATACATGAAGAAATTGCCAAGCTTATATAAAGCTAGTAACATTTTTGAATTAGAAAACAAGAAAGAGCTGCTTAAAAGTTGCATTTAATCAAAGGATAAACTAGCAAGACAATGAGAAGTAACCTAATCACAATAACCAATGATAATTAATATCAATTCATTAATACAAAGCAATCACAACTAACCACATCAAGTAGGATGTTTGATGTCTTGAAATCACGGTATATTATAGATCTTTCTGCACCATGAAGAAAAGCAAGTCCTTTCGCTGCATCCAAAGCGATCTTCATTCTTTTGGACCAAGTTAAAGTGCAACCCACTCCTAACACCAACAGACAAATAGAAAGATCATGAACATACTTCAACCTTGAGCTTAATTTTAAAAGAAATATATTAGTTCCATCAAACACTTCTCCATTGGAAATCATACTTAACAGCATAGTTCAAAAGATTGAATCCTGGAAGGAAACGACAATTGAGAAAACTTGGAAAATTCATGCTTCTCTATGGTAAAAAGAGTGAAAATGGGATGCAAAGATTCTCCATGGGGTCAACTAAAATTTACTCCTAGCAATTACAATGAGGACAAAATGATTAATATTACTTGGTTTTTTTAAAAAAAATTACTAAAGAAAAATAAAATACATTGTTGGCATTTTAGCAATATTTATGTCATCATTTCCCCATTCAATCCAACCAAGAATATTGAAAGCAATTTACACCTTCTTCATTTCCTTTCCTCTTATTTTCCTTCTCTCCTGCTTACTCCCTTGTGCTCTCAAAATAGAAATTCATACACCCATAAGAATCAATAAACCATATGCTAGAATACTACCAAGGAGGAGACAAACTCAAGGGGTTCCCTTCGTCTTGAAATTTGTTAGGATTAGAGTTTTTCAAGTTTTGTTTAAAAAGGTGGAGTTCTCCCATGCTTATACGCTTAGTTTTTTCTTAATTCCCCAATTACATCACATGCACCTGATTGCCGAGAATTTAAATCCCAGTTTTAAAATTGATGGCAAAAGGAATTGCGTGGAAAGGTAACAGCTAAAAGGATCATTATGTGGGAAATGCAAATTGAATGGCCAGAGGTACTCTTAAGTGGAATGTCTAATACCCTCATCCATAATGCAAATATTTTGGCATCAGGTTGCTTGGATATTGGAACATAGGAAATAAATACGCCTGATATTGATATACTACAGCTTAAAATGGATTTGCCAGCAGAGCATGAAATATTATAGTAAGTAAAAATGAAATCCTATTTAAAAATGGCATGCTATGCCTGACTGCACCATGTCTAACTGAGATCAACAATCTTGCGGTTCCATGACATCTTCCAAGGTTGAACTGATAGATAATGAAGTCACCAAAATAAATATACAGATTATACTAATATTCTGGCAAGTGAAATAGGTTGAGGAAAAATGCTGGTGGTAATAGATGTGATGGTACATTATTGTGCTGCAGTGGTTGGAGAGGCTTTTTTGGTACTTGTAAATCAAAAGGGAGTGAATTTGGGATTCAGAGAGGAAACTAAGCAGAAATATCTAATCTTCTATCAACTTTTGGGCAACATAGCGTTGTTAAGCTCATTCAAAGTGGGCTTTCTGTCAGAGTTGCCTCTTTTGCTTTGAGCAAAACGAAATATACAATATATAGCGGGAACTATTTATTTATTGAAGGTACAACAAAAGCAGGTAAATGGAAAGGTTTTGAGATATAGTTACAAAACGAAATTTCAGTGGAATATTCTAATTATGTCCATTTTAGTTATTAGAACAGTTCTCTTCATAGTGGTTTCTGAGGTGAAACCAACATCACATAAGGAGACATCAAATCTGTAACGGCTGGGTCTCATCCACAGCATCGGCCCTACCCGAAGTCCACAGGCCTGAGCCCACCCGCCGTCTCACTGAGACCAACAGGCTGCCGGGGTCCATGGCCCAGTACCTCCAACCCATCTCCTTCTTAAATGAGGCAGGTTGTTGGAGCTGGGATTCGAAACCCCAACCTCCCTTTAGCCTCAGTAAGAGACGGCGGGTCGGCTCAGACCTGTGGACTTCGGGTAGGGCCGATGTTGTGGATGAGACCCAGCCGTTACAAAATCAGTTATCGATGAAACTTTTTAAAAGAAAAGTTATATCAAATAGAGTAAAATTTGGGTGACCACTTCATGCCGAATAATGCTTATGATATACTCCAAAGGCCATGGATTCTTAATAAAACTGTAAGTGCTACAGTCCAAGAACAGTCCCTGAAGAGATGATTATGTTAATTATAATGAGCTTGATTAAACTGAGAGATTAGTTGAACTATTTTAGTCCAAGAGGCTATAAGGTTAATTCAGATGCAAGGTAACTCCATGCCTATTGTCACGGACTTGGTCTTTTGCTACCAACGACCGCGCGACACTAGCAAACTTTGTAGAAGAACCTCTTGCAGTGCGTGACACTATGCGGCTTAAAATAACTGCACTCTTATAAAGATAGAAATAGTAAAACACCACGAATCCATGATGGGTTAGAAGGAGTTAAATGAAACATCCTGACTTTCGGGATTTAGATTCCACATTACATCAGGACCATAAGACAGACCAAATTGATAAGACATTTAGCAACCGTACCATTTAAACTAACCTTCTAGGAGCTATATTGCAGTAAAAAAAAAAAAACACCATTATAGGCTCTGTGAATATAAACGGCTCAACAATCATTTTCACAGCCAACAATACTCTAAAGTCAATACACAACACACTGATGCCAACACCTTCCAACCAAGTAGCTGCATCAGCATATATTCCCATTGAAACCATGCCACATGTGATGAGATGATAAACACTTAGAAAAAATTCAAACCTATCAATAAATCATTAATGTTCATATTTTTCCTTGTAAAATCCTTCAGTTAGTGGAATAGATAAATGAAGACCATTAAATGGTGGCTTCCCCAATTTAGTGAAGGCAAAACCGACAACTAAGAGCCTGTTTGTTATTATTTTTAGTTTTTTATTTTTTATTTTCAAAAAATTAAAATCAGTTTCTTTCATTTTTTTTCTTACTTATTTCTAAAAATTTTATTTTATATAATTTTTATATAAGTTAATATCTATATATTAGTTTTACAGTTTTACTCACTGTAGTGTTGTGGCTTTAAGCTTTACTTTTACAGATATATCAAACTAGCCTTATCTATTTATACTATCTCTCCACACTGTCACACCACATTCATAGGATTAAAAAATTTAAACAAATTTTGAAAACCACATTTTAGGGTTTTCAAAAACTTATAAAAGTAGTTTACAAAAATGTTAAAAAAGAAAAACAAAATACTTTGAAACAAACAAGTTTTGTTTATTTTTTATAAAAATTAAACAAAAAATAGAAAACCAAAACAATAACAAACAGCCCCTAATTCATTAGTTACTGGAAAAAAACCAAATGTTTTTCATCTGCAAGATAGTTCACCAAATGTTTTTCACATCTTTCATCTTATCTTTTCTTTTCTTTCTTTTAAATGAGCAAAATTATTACTTCTAAAATTGGACAGTAACTTTGCCAAGTAAAATAAATTACTGACATAACCAAACTAGGATAGCCCCCTCACATATCGCACATATATGCACTAAAATATGCTTTATGTAAAACAACCCATATGAACACCCATAAATGAATGATGCATAAGCCACTTACTACGGAAAAGATGCTTCTCCAAGCTTCCACTCGCCATATACTCATAGACCAATAGCCTGTGCTCATCTTCACAGCAATACCCAATAAGCCTCACAAGATTTGGGTGACTGAGTTGACCTAAATAGTTGACTTCAGCCTGCAAAGAAAACAATGAATTATGAATATAAGGAAACATAATTGAATAATTTGAAACAGAAAGCACAGAGAAAGAATCTTTAAATTTTTTAGATCGATAGCATTTCCTTAAATGTTAAATTGATATTTGTCCTCAATCTATACACAAATGAGTTTTCATATGAAATTTTTTAATTCACAGGTAAAATCTGAAAAAAATGATGCTAGATTCATTTTCTCAAAATAAATGATGATTTTATTTCAAACATACCAAAATAAATAAATAATAAAGAATGTCAAGTTGGCTTTCTTCAAATAATAATTTCTTAATAAATATCCCTCCTGATCGTCATTCTAGTTCAGCAAAGCCAGAATTGTCTACAGATTTGAAACATATGCATCATATATATATATATATATATACACACACATATATATAAACTGACTTCTTGTCCTATTTATAGAGTATTAATTACCTTACCACGTAGGAATCTTAAATAAAGAAGGATAACTGAAAATTATTCCTAATTAATTAAATAAAATACTTTATGAAATAGGAATCCTAAATAAAGAAGACGCAAAAATTAAAGGAAAACAGCAAAACTAAAACATGAAAATACTGGAAGACTGATTTAACTTGGATACTCCTGCATCAGAAAAAGAGATTAAGTAGAACTGGAATGCCTAAAAGAGTGCCAAAGTGACAATTTTGTTATTTGTTCACACAAAACTAAGGGAATATTGAGGATATGAGCTATAGAATTAAATTGGGACACTTAAAAAGAGAAGCACAAGATAAGTCTTCTATAACCAAAATTTTTCTGCTAAGCTAGCACAAAATTGCAATTAGACTTAGGATTAGAAATGCTGGCAGCTCGAGATAGCACTTTCATAAAATGAGCATTGCTAAAATAAAGGAACTGAGGCAGATGCATTGAAATCCAATGCTGACTAAACAAGAAATTATTGAATTTTGCATCGATTACTAATAAATTGAATAAAGGTTGTGTAAAATGCTCCTAGACATTAGCAACTTAATAAGTCTTACTGCACTGATGCAAAGATGTGCATCGATTCAAATAGTAAAAAAGAACAAGAAGAAACGTAGACCTAAATGGAGTAAAACAAAGTGGTAGACAGGGACTTAATATATGGACTTGAAAACATCCTTAGAATTAATAAACCTAAGTTTTATGGGCTTTTGATTCCATGGATCTTTACAATCTCTCTTATTCGGTATACACACTCAAAATTCATGAATTGTTCAAAATCCCTCATTGTCCGCTCAACCAAACATTGCCTATGTTCTTTACAAGAAATGGAAGCAGAAGCTAAGATTCATAAGGACCCTGGTATGAACAAGAGTCCAAAATGATATCTATACTGGGGCTTTATCCAGTACTGTGCAGGCGCATATCATTGTGCGATGCAACTATGTAACTTTTAGGAGGTGAGAATTTTTAGTACTTGGGACAGTCCTAGACACCATCAAACAAAGAAAAGCCCCTTCTTTTAATCTATCTTTGAAGATGTTCATTTGAGACATAGTATTCTAACATAACAATGGAGATTTAGACAATATATTGAGAACAAGCATTTGTCATTATTAGAACCACTTTCCATCGTTGCTTTTTGTAAGCAAAATTGCACCATTTGTAAATTCAAAGCTTCATGAGAAAACTTCCTAGGGTTATTAATCAGAGAAACTATAATTTATAAACAAAATATCCATGGAGAGAAAATATGATGAGGCAATTACCAGCCATTCTCTGTCACCTTGTAACCCATCAGGATTAAGCTCTTTTATGGCAACAACTACGGTCTCGTATCCAGGCCTTATGCTTTCATCTAGGAAACCCTTATATACAACTCCAAATCCACCCTCACCAAGAATGTAATCTGGTCGGAAATGCTTTGTGGCCAGTGTCATTTCTTCATAGGTAAAGATATCAACATTACAATATCCGGGATTCTGGCGAAGATCGGTGACATTCTTGGGGCCGACTGGGGTGTTGCTTGTGCTTCTGGCTCCAAGTGAGTCTGGCTTATCTAATTTATTTGAGGCCTGATTAAAGTCCTGCCCTGTGTTTGATTTCGCCAGAGATATTAATTAACATATGATCAAGCTAAGCGCCAAATTCACATATGTGATAACCCTTTTCACATTTACTAGATCACTTAAGTGGGTCTCTTAAACATCAGACAACAACTAATCATCAAAAACTCCAACTTGCTCAATTTGATACAAATGCCAAATGAAAACTGCTTATTTTTTCTTACAACGTTATCATTTTCCTTTCCATTTAAGTTTTAAAACATCAAGGCTACCCCAAATTTCTATATCCAGTTTCGCATTTGTTATATCTCATTTATTAAAATAGTCAAACAAATCAATAAAATCCCATAAGACTCTACAACCAATTATATAAGAAGCACCATTCTCATTTTAAAGTTTACGAAAACATAAATATAAATGAAAACCTTTTCTTCAACTGAAGAAAATGTAAGAAAAATTCAGGCAGATTTTTTTTTCTTTTTTTTTTTTACTGTCCATCTATTAATTTACGAGAATTGAATGAATAATCATGTAGAGTAAACAAAATGCAGATGAGTTAAATACCTTCCTTAGGAGATCGAAGTTCCTGAGATACTTTCTCGTCCTCAATACTAAAACAAATCCCCATAAATCTGCACTTTAAACCACACCTCGATCTATACCATTTCATCTTCCCATTTATAAAAATCAGAACCTTATCCCCCACTGTAGAGATATTTATCGACCCCAAAAAAATGGGAAATGGATCTGCTTCTACCCAAATCACAAATGGGTTGCCGGGATTTTATAAGAAGCACTATCCTGAGGGAACAAAGGATTTGATGTGAAGAGAGAAGTTTTGTTTTTTGTTTTTTTTTTTTTTGCGTGTTTTCTTTCACTAAAAGAGAGAGAGAGAGAAAAAAAAAATGAATGATTGGCTTTGATTTTGCAATTTGCAGTCAATTAACGAGTCTCTGTTTTTGAGAAGGGTAGAGGGTGATATTTCCTTGGAACAGCAGCCGCCAAAAGCGCCAAAAGAGCCGGGCCCCGCATGTCTTTTTTTCTTGAATTCTTAACCTTCAACTTTTGTTTAATGTCTGTTTTGCCATTTCCAGAGTTTTTTACCCTCTACCTTCAACTTTGCTTTAATTTCTGTTTTTCCATTGAATTCTGAACCTTAACTTTTCTTTAATATTAAGATTAAAAAAAAAATATTCAAATTAGACCAGTAATTTCTTATTTGATCCGATCCAAAAAGTTTAAGATGGAACCCAATTGAGCTCATAATCTAATTCTTTGTTAAATATTACATTTATAAAACTAAATGTATATTACGTTTTAATAGTAACATTTTATTAATTTATGTATTAAAACTTAATACACATACACAGAGTTGTACATAATTCGTTCTAAATGTGAGAATTTGAAAATTTCAAAAATTTTAAAATGTATATTTAAGTGATTACTAAAATTTAAAAAACCAAATTTGGACCCTTAACCTCTTAGAAAGTAAAAATTTTACTTATCATCTTAACTTTTTAATATCTTTGCTATAATGATAATGCAAATGATGAAATAAATTTGTATGTGCATTTTATTTAAGCTAAACTTGGCACTAATCCAAGTTATTGTTAGAGTAGTATTATAAAAGCTCAAGCTTTTGGGGTATGCATTTGTTAAAAGTCTTAATTAAATGTGACAATAATTGTGTAGTTGAGATGATTTTTTTTTTAATACCATAAGTATTTCATCAGTTTTACGGTTTGGAACTAATTATGTATAGAGCATAGTCACAGTCAAAGGTTTTTGGTCATCCTCAAGGCTGCATTTTGTGTATAGCTGAAATGGTTAATGGTAATTGGCATCGTCTTGTGAATTGCTAGTTAATAGTAATTGGCATCGTCTTGTCAATTGCCGATCTCTAGCTTTATCTATTTAGCAGCTACTTCAGAGTTTTCTAGCAAGTGGATCATATTTACCAAATAAGAAGCCAACTATATATCTAATTATTTGGCAAATTTCGCTAACTTGTTTGTTTTGGATCAACTATCAGAGATTTTAGCATTAATATTGGGATTACAGTTTTGGATCTCCATCTTTGGTTATTCCATGATGCTTTTGGTGTTTAACTTATTCGCTAACTTGTTTGTTTTATGAGCTTTTGGTCATCTTTCATTTAAAAAAGAAAAACTCAAGCTTTTGTTATGCGAGGTTGTGAGTGGAGGGTGGGAAATGGTCAGGATATTTCTTTTTGGCATGATCCTTTTGTTGCAAGATGCAGCTAATCCTTTGATTTCTATTGTGGCTGATGTAACGGTGCTGAGCCAGATGCGTATGTGATTAATCAATTATTCAATCAGCAAGACATAATGCTCATTTCGCTTTGTGGAAGATGTTGCGGCACCCAAAAAGTCTGTAGTCTTTTATGGCAAGTCTTGCATAATGTTTTCCCTGTTACGACTCATTTGATTGCTAAATCTGTCAATGTCAACATTTAATGTGCCTAGTGCGTAAATATGAGCCTGAAATGTTGCTGCATATTTTGTCAGATTGTTTCTTTGCTAGAAGTTGTTGGCAACATTCCTTTGTTGGTTTTGTCAGAGGTATTGTTACTACTTTCTTTGATTGGATCTCTTTGCGGAACCTAATTTGGAGGATTGAAGCGGTAGCTTTTAGTTCTACGTTAGCAAAGGGATGATGTGGTTAGGTATGGTAAGGAATCTTAAATGGGTTCATTTTTTTTCTTTTGTTTTTTACATTTCTGCTTCTATTTTGGCTGCTCAAGTTGGTTGTAGTTCAACTATTCCATCATTCTCTTGTGGGTCTATTTCTTGATGGCATTGACCTGATAAGAGTAAATTGAGATGGGGCTGGGTGCACAAATTGGGTGTTGGTTTCGTGGTGCATGATGATGATATAGATGGTTATTAATTTCATTTTTGCTTCATGCTTGAGTTTCAAAGGTGTAATATTGGAACCTAAAATTGTCGAGGCATGAAGTGTGCGCGAAGCTCTTAGTTAGGTTAAAGCTAAACAAGTATCCAAAGTGCTTGTGGAATATTTGATTGCCAATACTTTAGTTGTTGCTCATATTGATCTGTCTATTACATTATTGATTGTTTAGATTTGTGTAGATATGTCTCTTCTGTTAAGTTTGCTTTTGTTCACTTGTGAGGACCTCTTATTCAATGTTACAATGTGATTGTTGGGACCTGTCCTCCTGATTTCTTTTTTGCGCTGTTAGCTGTTAATCTTCAATTTAATGATATTCATTCCCTTTTGGTTAAAAATAAATAATATGCGACTATGTCTATGAGTGATATATATATATTTTAATAATCTAAATATATTAAAATTTACAAAGTTATATATACACACTAATATACTTAATTTATAAATTATAATTATATTACTTAAATTGTACGTTATAGTTTATAGTATATACTTTATACTTATTCAATATTTAATTTAATAAACTTATAAACTAATAATAATATATTTATATAGCTTTGATATAATTTAGTTTATATAATTATTTTTAATAAAAAAAACCTTAAATGAATTAT
The DNA here is from genome assembly GCA_023653625.1 of Triadica sebifera. Classification (NCBI taxonomy): domain Eukaryota; kingdom Viridiplantae; phylum Streptophyta; class Magnoliopsida; order Malpighiales; family Euphorbiaceae; genus Triadica; species Triadica sebifera. The sequence goes on from CM042901.1 coordinate 24,370,182, forward strand.
TAAAACTTTTAAAGTTGAAAAAACTATATACAAAGAAAATAAATTGATATATATACTAGTAATTAGTAAGTGATAGATTGTAGTAAATAGTCAAATATACAATTTTTATAAAAAGACATTATTATGATATTTTTAGGGTTGATACAAATTTGATCCAAAATAACTCGAAAATATGATTCAAAAGTCATCTGAATTTAATATGACTGATCCAAATTACCTATTGATCTGATTTTGATTGGAAGATCTAATTCACAAGGTTTATTATTTAAAATTTTCAAAATTCTCACGCATCTTACAATTTTAATGTCAAGCATATATTACATCAAATTATAAATTAACATGTTAGTTAAAAATTATAAGAAAATCTCCACTTTTAAAATTTTTATTATAGAATACAGACAAAAATATGAATTTTGAAGCTAGAAACAACAGACGAAAGAACGGTTTTCAACAAATTGTAAATGAGAAAGCTGAAAAATTAAAAAAAAAAAAAAACTACACAAATTTCTAAATAGCACATGTACAAAATTCCCGATATGAAAGGGCAAATTGAAAAGCAGAGCTTTTGTCGTATAAACCAAATTAATATTTGTGTTGATTTTTTTAATTTTTATTTAATCTATTTATTATCTTATTATAAATAAATTCATTATTTAATATGTTCGTTATTATATTATACATTAAATTATATAAAATAATATTATTTAAATTATTTATCATTTTTATATTTTTAAATTAGAGAATATATTTTTTATTATTCAAAATATTATATCTAATTATTAAACCATAATAAAAATACATATAATTTTTATTTTTTATTAAAATGAATGTTCAAAAAACTGTTAAAATATCATTTTAAAAATTAAACAGATTGTAATTGTGTTATATTGTCTCATGAGATTCAATCCATACCCAACTCATTTATTAATCGTGTTACTTAAATCGTGTTATCGTGTCATGTTAAATTTTGACAGCTCTATTATAAATTGGGTGATAGAATTTCTACCACATGTCAAAATTTTGTTTCATTAAAGTTCAAATTAGGTAGAAAAACTGTAGAATCCTTTGATTCTATCATAAGTCTGATTCTACACTATTTTAAAAAAGCTGAAGGGGCAAATTAGCTCTTCAACTATATCCAAAAGAATGAGTCACACGTTAAAGTGCAGTTCAATACAATTAAGCACTTTAAATTTCAATCTATACAATTAAATTACTAAGCTATATTGTCATTTGTCCTTTTAATGGAAATCATTGAGTTAATTTGGTTCCCTCTTTAATTAATAAAAAGTTGATAATTATTATTATTTTTTGCCAAAGAGTCAAATAATCTTAAAAACTATATCCAAAAGTACGAGTTGGATCCTAAACTTTGACTTAATACAATTAAACCCTTTTAATTTTAATATGATATAAATAAACCTTCAACTACCATGATTTTTTTCCCTTTTACAAAACTCGTTGAGTCAACTCAACTGTCAATCTTAAACTAACATGTGACATTTTTTAAATTCAAATTCAAATTTATTTTTCTTTTTATTTTTGTAAGAGAACAAATTATATTATAAATTAGATTTTATAATAAAAAATAATTTTAATAAAAAATAGTTTTTAATAATTTTTAAATATAATTAGTAATAATAATGAATTTTATCTAAAAAATATTTTAATTTTTATTTATTTCATTCCTCCTTCTTCTTTATTTATTTCACTCTTGCTTCTTATGCATGTGTTCATGCTTAGCAATGTTAATTTATCCAAAATTATTTTGGTCATATAATCACTCATCTTTTGCTTCGATATCACATCAAATGACTGTGATTTTCTATTACTTTTCAATCTCAGTAACAATTACTTGATATATTTAATATCATCGTCTTTATTAAATATACCCAAATTATTGTCCGATTTATTCATGGAGTTTCATAATTCATTTTCCGTTAACCGCCCCCGATATTCATAGAGTCTTTGCATATATCTATCTGCAAGGCTATGATAATCGATTTCAGAGTCTAGCTCGATGAATGCCGGTGTACAATCTTGAGCTTACCTATTTCAGTTGGACACAAACTCACTACGGTTTGGAAATTTTCGTTTACTTGAGGAAACATCTTGTGATCCTTAACACCTAAATAGTTATTCACTAATATCTTGAATCTCGAAAAAATTGTATAAGAGAAAATGAATATATACATTTATTTGATCTAGTCTAAGTATTGCAAGATCTATATGATCTTTATTGTTCATTGTATAAATCTTGATTCTCTCCTTTGCATAGCAAGAGTTCAAAATTTTATCTGTGAAATTTAAAATTCCTTCTATGCTCACACCTGTTGATGATTTAACTATCATAAATCGATAAAGGTCTTCAATCACAATCATTAACTTGTTTGTAGCCTGTAATAGGAGAAATTTGAGATCGAAATCATCTGAAACTCTCGAAAGATTATGTTGTTCGAGTTAAAATATTTAGAAATAAAAAAATGTTTTTAATTTTATTATTAAAAAAATTAGTTAATTTTATTATTATAAAAACTAATTTTTAATATAATTTAATCTTTTATAAAAATGAAAAGAAAAATGAATTTTAAGTTGAACTAAAAAAGTGTCATGTATTAGTCTGTGATTGATAATTGAATTAACTTAACGAGTTTTGTAAAAAGAAATATAAATTAAGGTAGTTTAAGGGCTTATTTGTACTAGATTAAAATATAAAATGGTTTAATTATTCCGAGTCAAAGTGTAGAGTCCAATTTGTACTTTTTGGCATAGTTCTATGACTAATTTGATTCTTTGGCAAAAAAAAAATGATGACAATTGTCAACTTTTTTTTGATTAAAAGGGAAACCAAGTTAACTTAATGATTTCCGTTAAAAGAACAAAAAAATGGTATAGTTCAAAAGTTTAATTATATTGGTTTAAAGCTTAAAGGACTTAATTATAGTGAGTTAAACGTTAAAATGCAACTTGTTCCTTTAGGTATAGTTTAGAGCCTAATTTGATCTTTTGGCCTTTTAAAATAACATTTTTATTACGTAAAATAGAAAATATTGGATTTTACTGCATGTTGGGATTGTGCCAGTTACTAACTTGCATCATAGATAATCTCTGTTAAATATGTCATATATCAAGGGTAAAATTATTATAAATTTTTTTTATTCACTTCCACTTATCTTCACCATTACATCACTTCTTACCACCACTTTCAACACTTCTACCTTTAAATTTCATTTGCACTTTCAAACTTGAACCACTTTTGCAAATATATATGAAGAATGTTAAGGACACTTTTCAACATTCATTAACTTTTACCTTTTGATTAGTTGATAAGGAAAGGAAAAACATAAAAAAAAGGGAAAATTTTATTTTTAAAAATTTATCTCTTATCACTAACCATTAGAAGGTAAATATTAGAGAGTGCCTAAAAATGTAGAGTATTCTTAGTATTTCTCATAATTTTCTCTTTTTTTTTTTAATTGTAAGGGTATAATTCAAGTATCATTAGTTGTTGCGTCGCTATTATTGAAGGATCAATTGAATGTTATATTTAATATGTATCAAATCGATATACAAACACCCTATCCATATGTTATAACTATTTTATTTAATTATTTTTGTTTAATTTTATTTTATTTGGATTCAACATAAATTGAAATTTATAACTTAAAGAACATTATTTATATCTTAGAAATTAAATTAAAATATGCAGTTTAGTTAATGTTTTATTTTTATAATAATTATCTAAAATCATAAATTATCTAATGTTATTTTTTGTGTTACTATTTACTTTTTATAATAATATTTGAAAATTAACATAAAATGTAACAAATAAATTACAAAGATGCGCATTGATGCATTTCTCAATGTCGAAATTTTTTTACTTTTTTTTACAAAATAGGATTGAAACATTTTTTTTATTTTATTTTTGTTGGGATTATATTTAAAAATTAAAAAGGTATTTTTTATACTGGTACAAATGGGTTTAGACTCAAAAAATTAAAAAGATATTGTTTACACCAATACAAATGGGTTTAGACTCAAAAATATGTATTTTGGTTGGGAGAAAGAAAATTGATACTTGATAAGGACAATTGTGGACCTAGGTGGATAAATTTTGTTGTAAAGATAAAGATAAAAGTCTAATCCCTTTAGAGATGGGGTATGAATAGTTCTAAATATAGAATTTTTACTTGAACAAAATTAGAATTGTTGTACTATAAATACTGTAAATATTAATTAACAAAAAACACACCTTACACACAAAACATAAACCCATACTCTTTATTTTTAACACTAGTACTTTAATTACCTATTGATCCATTGCTTATTATCTTATGATTGCTAGTTTTGCTAGTCTTAGGATGTAATCGGTTGCATGTCACAACCCCTATAGGTATTAACTCTAGGACTTAATTCTTGCTTGGTGGACTTTGTGGATTTAACTCATTCTAATGTTTTACAAGTATTGGACCAACGAACTTTCATTCCTTAATTGAATTTTATCTTAGTCGATTTTAACGTGAACATCTTTTTGGCAACCACAATAAGAATTATTGTATGGTGCATCTGTATAATACTAGATATCAAGATCAACTTAAGAACTTAGCTGAAAATATTGAATCTATAAAATACAATGTGACTAAAAAGAAGAGAAGTAACTCCAAAACATTCACTTTTGGAACCAAAGACAACCTAGTTGCTACCATAGCTAAAGTATTGATTTTTTATTGGGACTTAGAAATGACAATGATTGTACTACTCAATCTGTAACCCTCTTTTACCCTTTTGTACCTCAGTCAGATAAAGTAGTGTTTCCGATTAACTAACTGATATGGGTGTGCAGGACTTGTAAATATACAACATATATAAATATATTTATTACTCTAAATGAGACAAAATAGTTATTTTATATATGCATGAACGATATTTTTGTAGACTATAAAAACTGTGACATTTTTAATTTACTGACAAGTATTTATTTAAAAATATAAATAATGCATAAAATAAAAAATTTGTTTATGAGCATGATATGATTATTACCATTACTACCACTGCTACACTCTTCTAGTGGAATCACTTAATCTGTGAATCTTTACCTATCCATACTGCACTTTTGCTGTGGGAACTAAATCTGCACAAGAGAAAAACAACTTCCATGCTGAGTTTTTAACTCAGTGGTGCAAGTTTTATAAAAACAATTAAATTTTGCATAAATAAAAATTTATTTATTATACTAACATGCTTTTTATGAAAAAGAATATTTATTATATTACCTATTATTTTAGATAGTCAAATAAAAGAATATATCAATATTGAAATCTATAATTATAAATTTTACATGCTATACCCATAAATTAAATAAAACTCATGTTAACAAGTTTATCTTATTCTAGTCCAGGCTTATCTTTGGGTTCCAGTCACAAATTTCATATTAAAATTAGACATATAAGTCGTTTGTTAACATCAACTTATTATACTTAATTCATATTCAATTACCCATTTTTATGTATTGTTTATCTTAGCATATTGCTCGTATATTTTGTATGACATTCATATCATTCTATCTAATACAATTTTCATTTTTGTATTTTCCTTATAACACACGTATATCATAATTCACTCCCATCATTTCATTCATTTATTCTACATAAAATTTATTATCAATCTATAGTAATTATATCCAACATAAATTAAATATACATCAAGTGTATACTTATTATATCTCACATATACTAATCATATACTATGTATATACCTCATATATCATACATATATCTCACATATACAATAATATCTCATATATATACTACATATACACCACATATATGATTACCACATCATTTTATTTTTATCATATTAATAATTTTGCTTTAATGGCTATTGCCATAAAGTTTGCACAAAATTGATCAGGATTTTCTCCCATTAATCAGATCTCTGCCCTTGTCTGGCTTGGGCACTTGTTGCGTCAGTGAGTTTAACATAAAGCACACATTAAACATTGCTAGTTTTATGTCAAACACCAATCTTATTCAAAACACTGTTTAATTTAGGGTTTATCTCATAGCTTATTCAATAGTCTCACATGTCCTTTCCTAACGTTATTCAAGGTATAACCTTATTTTGCATTTATTGAGGTTTATTTACTACTTTCTGACTCGCAATCTAAATTAACATATCATCTTATTCCCTCTAAAAGTTTCAGTTATTGATACACTTCACTAACATAAGCTTCACATCCCAATATTATTATACCTTTTTCTTAACAACTTATTTATGTATATCTTATTCTATCCTGAAAGATATTACCTCACGATAATTATCAAAAATTAATTCCATTAAGATATTCAACTATTATATTATTTTCGGTCCTCAATGTCTTGGCTAACTTAGCTTATTCATCCAAAATATTTGATTCTTTTAACTTACATCTAAAATTTACGTGTACGATCCTTTTTCTTTTCAAATCACCTTATAACTTTAATTACCTCCTATCTTCTATCAAAAATAGCTTCCCGTTACATTAATCATTAATAATACTTTGAATTATGTCCCATGGGTCTAATATATAATTACATTCTCTATTAACTTTTAATTATTCTTTACTTTCATCAATTAGGATCAAAAGTCATATTCTTGTCTACAAGTCTCGACCATATGGAATTTGGTTCTAATTGAAAAACATATCAACAATTTTCCAAGGCTTTCCTTTTTTAAGTGCTTCGTCAAGGCCTAATTCATTCAACACTAATTTCAACTAAAGTTTAACTTCACATAATTAAGTCCTCTTCCAAAGCTCAGCTTAACTTTTCTTTTATGCCAAACCTTAACTTCAAGCAACAAAGAAGGGAAAAGAACATGGAAATGAGTTAGGATTCACAATAAGAGAAAAGAATAAAAGAAGAAGGGAACAAAATAATCAAGACTTTAAATTTAAGCTCACGACAAAATAATGAAGACTAGCTCACTATGAATTTCAATTAGTTAGTTTTTGATAACTTTTTTTAACTTATGACTCTTCTTGTTCAATTCCCCTCTTTTCTAATTAAAAGATCAACATATAAGAGCACTTTCACCTTCCTCTTACTGTAAACTCCACATGCAATTTTTCTTACTATGATCAACACCAAACATAAGGAAAGAGGGAAGAATAAAATATTAGACTTCATTCTTCCATTCAAAGAATAAAAAAGAAATAAGAAGATAAAAAAAGTGAAATGGGTAAGAGTTGAGCTCTTAGCTCTCAGTTAAGGAGAATATACAATCACCCCTTTGAGATTTCTTTAAAACTGTGGAGTGTACCTCATTTTCTTTCTTCCCTTACTCAATCTTCAACATGCAAAACCATAGCTTGCTTCAAGGACCACATGCAAGCACTACCCCTTCATTTTTTAAGCATCGAATAATTAACCCCTCATTCTTCTTCTATATTGGTGTCTTGACCACTCCTATGTAAATGGAAAAACGACCGTTTCTTATAATTATTGACCACTTAGGCTAAGGCCTCTCTTACATCTAGCTTGCAAGAGATTTGATTTATGGAAAGAATTCAAGATAATGAAAGGAAAAGGAAAACTTGGTTTTGTTAATAAATGGTGGATGGGTACAATGTAACCAAAGAAAAGAATTTTGTACTTAAGTTTTTTTATTTGCAAAAGTAAGATTTCCAAATTCACGAATGTGAATGGGTGGGTTCACGGGCGTGAATGTCATGAGATGCATTCTTGTTGCTGAAACAGACCCATTCACAAAAGTTTCATTGTTGGGTTCATGCTCATGAAGGGGTGATCACGACCTTGAATGTGTATTGATTCGTTGGTTGAATCAGGTATTGTGTCATGGGGGGACTACCCGTGAAGTGGTGCCTCATGACTGTGAATAGTTATTCACGGGTGTGAAGTTGTTTATGATGAAAATTTTATATGTTTGGTTTTGAATCAAATTTGATTCGTTCTGAGGCGATAGGCCTTAGATGCATGCTTATAGCATGGTATGTAAATATATATTGTGAAAATGATTATGGAAATCATGAGATTCATATAAAAATATGGTAATTGATAATATGAATATGTGCATGGTAACATTGTAAGCCCAATATTCTGACTAGAACTAGAGCTAAGATAGATGGTATGCCATTGAGAGGAGAGTTCAGTACCGAGTGACCTATATTGGTTATATATATTTAAAGACCCAGAGGTTAGCAGACCAGAGCGCCTTGATGAATTATATATTATTGAAGGTCTAGAGGTTAGTGGACTAAAGTGCCTTGGTGGGTTATATATTTTATAGCCTAGAGGTTAGCAGACCAAAGCACCTTGGTGGACTGAGTTACCCATATCCATTTTAGTCTAGTTCTGAGTAGGTGGACAAAAGTAAGATAATTAATAAATTGTTATGTGTGATAAACATGTGTATAACACTGAGAGATTATTGGATATGCCATGCAGTGATGTACATAATATATATATATATATATATATATATATATATATATATATATATATATATATATATATAATTCGAATGACATGTCATATAGTATGCAAGCTAATGCATGTACAAATTTCAAGGTAAGTCATTATAGTAGCTTGGTAAGTATATCATGCATATTATGTATATATTGTTGTATGCCTTGCATGTTGTTATGTACCACTAGACACGAGTTGTTTAGTGTATGGATTTTCTATGTACAGGTTTGGAGCTTAGAGAATGACCGATAGAGGAGGATGCCCAGTGATTAGAGTCGAGGATATTCATTCAAGGTGGATGGTACATTGTTGTATCTTATTTTTGGTTGTTTTGCCATGGGTTATGTAGTTATAACTTTACATGCTGCATTTTAGAGACATGTAGTTTTATAACTACTCACTTTGTAAAACTTTAGGTTTTGTGTATGCCCATATGATTTGTATTAAACTTTTATTTTATTGAGATCGATTTTATGATTTTAAGAATGCTTTTATTTTGTTAAGTCATCATGGCCATGGTGAATGAAAGTTTCAAAATTTTTGAAATTTAACTCATGTGCATTCTAGCATCTTTTGGTATAATTGAGTTTAGTCTTAATTATATTGAAGAGTGTTACATTTAGTGGTATCAAAGCCTAGGTTTAGGAAATTCTAAACGTAAGTGGGGTGAGTGTATCACATATACAAGTGTTACCCTATATGACTTTGATGTGGGCTATCCTTTATCAATGTGTAGGCTAAAAAACAAGTATGGAGATCGAATCGCATGATGCAATTGAGAGTAACAGACCTCCGAATGTTGAGGCTCAAAATCAGTCGAGCCAGTCTAGTGTGCAAGGGTCGGTTAGTGCACCTCTTTACAGCAGTCGATGGCTGGTCAGTTAGATCAAACACAGGATTTGTTAATGCAGAATCTTACTGCTTTGTTGTAGTGGTTAGTATAGGCTATGTCATCGCCACCTCCTCCTCCTCCTCCACCACCACCTCCTTAGTCACTGCTGAGATGTAAAGTTCAGATAGACCGATTGAGGAAGTATGGGGCTACCGACTTCACAGGTGTGGTATTGAGGACGATCTGACAGGTGTCGAGTTTTGGTTAGAGAGGACTAAGAGGGTCTTTGAGGAGTTAGATTGTGTCGAGGAGTCTAAGGTTAGGTATGTTGTTTCATTTTTCTAAGAGCATACCTATGATTGGTGGAAGTAAATTTTGCAAAAGCTGTATATTCTAGAGCCGATTACCTAAGATTTCTTCATATCAGAGTTCAAGAAACAATATGTGTCAAGGGTGTCTATAGATGAGATGAAGCAAGAATTTCTGAACTTGAGACAAGGAAACATGACCAGACAATATATAAAAGAGAGTTTACCCAGTTGAGTACATATACGACCGATATCATTAAGGACAAGGCAAACAAATGTCACCGGTTTGAGGACGGTCTGAGAGATGAGATCAGGTTCCATGTGATCTCACAACAGTATGAGGACTTCACAAGGTTGGTATCTTCTTCCATTTCTATAGAGAATAGGGTAAAGCTGAAAAGGGTAGAGGAGTATTCCAAAAGAGACTTTAGAGGGCTAGTGTACAATGCTGCACAGTCATCGAGCAAGAAGGCTTGCACCAGTTCTAGATCCTTCCAGTCTAGAGGACATGGGCAGGATCAGGGTCAAATAGAGTACACCAGATAGGAAACATCTGTAGTGAAATTTTCCACTTGTTGTTAGTAGTCAGCCCCAAACACAGAGAGAGATAGTACCACAGTGTACAATGTGTGAGAGGACGCATAGAGGAGAGTATTGGGGACGCACCAAATCTTGCTTTAGGTGTGGGTCTTAAGATCATTTTAAGAGAGACTGTCTATTACAGATGGTGGAGGCTTTCATTCAGACTTAAGGTTTAATGCCGACATAGGCTAGGGGTCAGGGACAGGTTAGTTCAGGCGGAGGTGGATCTAAATCATCCGTATCAGGGAAAGTGATATAAAACATTACTGGAATTGTCAACAACAAATATAGATTGCTTAAAATCAATAAAAATAATGTTTAACATTATAAAACCATTCAACATATGTCCAAAACTATAAGTAAGGGGTCTTTTCAATAAGGCTCGTGTTAGGCGCTCACATTTTTTGGCTTCCCTAAAATCGAATATTTTTGAAATTGGTAAAAAAAAAACTTTGTCAATAAGTATTCTAACACAACCATCTTTAAAAATAATTTGTGAAGCCAAGTCGAAGCAGAACAATTATAGAAACTAAATGATCAAGTGTGCGACCTCTCCGCAGCACTAGCTTGCAGGTACCGATTCCAAGCACGTCAGCCAAAACATTATTCCCCTTATAAATTTTTCTACTCCCTTTTGGAATCTAACAAAATTCCACAAAGGCAGATTAATCCCTTGCTATGTGGTCTATTACTACTGAGTCTACAATCCAATAAGGAGCAATTTCAGTTAACATCAAGCAACTACTAACATATAAATCCGATGGACTAATTTGGTCATACAATACCTTTGGCTCAGTACAATCATCAGCAAAGTGACCAGACTTCCTACAATTGAAGCAATTCATGTTCTTGCCTTTCTTTTCACCGTATTTCCCACGTTTGCATTTATTTCCACTAAATTTGGCTTTATTTCCTCACTTTCCTTGCCATTTGCCTTTACCCTTCCATTTCTTTTGCCAAGAGCCTGAAGCCCATTTGCTTCTAGACTCAGTCATATAAGCTTCTCCTTCAGGCTTATCAGTGAAAAAGCGATCCTCCTCTAGCTCAACATGTCGGGCAACATCGTCAAAAGTTTTGATGTTGTCATTATGGGTAAGTTTGACATGCATGTGTTCCCAGGATTTTGGAAGAGAGTATATCACATCTTGGGCTTGTTGTTTGTCAGTCATCTCATAGCCAACACCTTTCAGCTCACTTATCATGTTAGACATGACAGTAAACTGTTGCCTCATTGTATGATTAGAATTCTTCTTATAGACATCAAATTTCAAAGTTAACTGACGTAACTTTGTTGTTAAGGTTCCAAAAAATCGAACCTTAACAACATCCCAAACTGTTTGGGATGAGCAATGCTTCTTAAAATATAGCATCAAGTCATTTTTCATGTTGCTCAACATCAATATGCGAGTAACTCTGTCCTTGCGCTTATAGGCTTGATATGTCTCCATATTCCGCCTATGTTGAACAGTGCTTCCATGCTCAGGCTCAGCCATTGGTTGTGTTATTGTTTCTAGCATATCTTGCTCTTCCTGAAGATACTGAATTTTGTGATGGCAAATGTCATAGTTTTTATTATTCAATTTATCTCTTTGATTCAAGTCAGCAATAATGCTTTTTGTAGCAGTCATTTCAACTGTTTAGAAACAATGATCATAATTAGGATTAACATAATTCATTATTACTATTATCATTTTATGTCACAATGTTTTTAATTAATTAATAATAATCTAACACAAGTAGTAGAAATAAAAACACTGTTTATACAATCCAATCAATTCCTACTGACATAGTCCAGTTATTATTGTTTAATTTAAACATACGTCAATCTATTTTATTTTAGATGAGATTTATTAATCTACTAATATAATATTCCCACAATACATTCATCATATAATATAACAATAAAAATATATATATGCTTAAAATAATATAAACATCCATTACATGTCCTTAAAAAAAAAACGTATTGTCACACAAAAAAAATAAACTTTTTCTAATGTTGAGTTCAATTCATTCATCATCTGGTTGAAGCAGTGGTTCTCTCTTAGCAAATTCTCTTTTTGCTAATGTACCAGATACCTTTTTCATCCATGGAAAACTATTTATTGATTTGTTAGATCGCCTAATACTATATTATATCCGGCGCTTCATTTTCCAATTTAAATCTTTTTCAAGATTTTCATAAGTTAAGTCGCTTAATCTTTCTTTAAGCGCATTCCTTTCATCTTCCCATGAATCAGGTAAGAATCAAGAATTATAAACATCTGTTGTTCCATAGCTAAGTCATAGTCTTCACCAAATATCACATAGAAAGTTCACATTTTATAGAACATCTCATCAATATGTTTCTCAATATAATGTTTCAGATATTTCTTATATGCACATAATTGCTCCAAAATGCGAAACATCATATTCCTCACTATATTTTTGAATAAATTAAACCAACATTAGACATCATTAAATAGGACATATTTTATGTGACACCAAAGAAAAAATATACATACATATTTATATATATTTTTAATAATTATGTTCCAATTTGCTTATTTTTCTCCAAATTCTTCATCAAATAGTCATTAAAAAATTTTGAAAAAATATTTATTAAATTAGAAATTAAATTTTGAGAATTTTTAAAAAAATACCATATGTATCCCGTCGAATATATGTATTTCACGCGCTGCCACATGTGCAATAACTATCACGTCATCAACACGTCAGAGTTTCGTGGACCAATCGAGGAATCCATGTAGTCGAATGTGCCATGTGTCATGGACACGTGGCTTGACACGCGGACTAGTCGTCAGCCAACCACTCCATGCCAACCGTTAGCGCGTAACGCACCGAGGTGGTGTGTGTACTACATGTGCCGCCTTCCAGATGTTATTTTTCACTGTTTTTTTTTCAAATTTTACATGTTTTTTTATGGTTCTAAACATACTCATACCATTTTTATTTTGTTTTAATGTCATTTAGGCCGTGTTTGGACAACACATACGCCATCTGAGAGTAGAAATCATTTTTTATTTCAGTTTTCAGAAATTTAAAAAAAAATTTCGATCAGAAACTTTGAAAAATCATAAGAAATCAACCATTTATCAGAAAATTATATAAAAATACTCGTTAGAAAGCTTGTGACGAGAGCTTTCAACCATACTAAAATCAAACTATGAAACTGAAGAATTAATTTCACGAAAATCGATAAAATTTTGAATTTTCATAGTTAATTACTCAAAAATTATCTCAATCATGATTTTAAGTATAAAAACGCACAATTTGGGTTCTGATACTAATGTAAGAATATTCGGACTGCGAAAACTTACTTGTTGAGCATATACCATGTGCTTTCAATATTTCGGACGAAATCAAATTACTAGAACCCGACTCGATTCCACAGTACGAACATTTTGCTTCACTTGATATTGAATTGAGATGAATAAATTTATTTTCCGAAAATTTCCGAATTTCAAAGGAAATTTTCTTATGGAAGTTACGTTTTGTAACTTATGGAAAACAGTTAACTTTTAATAAAAAAATTGTCTCTTATATATTAAAACAAATGAGTTTGAACTGCGTCAAACGCACATGGGCAGTCTAGTCCAACAAAACACAACATCTCGACTAGTAAAAAATAATTTATTCACCTCATTATTTTCATTTAATGAATAATATTTTTCATTATATTTATTCCAATTTACACCTCTCTCTTTTAATTTTAATTGTCAAATCATCGTAGACATTCATTGGTGACTCCTTTACTCTGTTCTCTTTTCATTGTTATTATAGGTTTTCTTTACACTTTAGACGGTGGAGATTAAATCCATTAGATGAGTATTGCTAGGGCCTCTTTTCCAAAGAGATTCATCTTTATTTTTTATGAATTTTTATTTTATTTTTTTAATTATTTTGATAAATTAAACGTCATATCACTTTCAAATCTCAATTTTTTTCCTTAAACAGATAAAAAAAATTAAATCGATAACTGATTATATATATATATATATAGAAAAAATAAAATTTGAATTGGCTGAAAAATTTTCTATTGTTGTGGATATTTATAATTCATAATTCCAAATATAAAAGACTATATATATATATATAAGAAAAGACATGAATAAATTTTATACATATCATCACTAAAATTCATAAGCAAAATGAGAATATAAAGGAAAGCATGAATGTGGGTATATGTAGGATCTGACAAATTTTAGATCAATGATTTTGGTCTTTATTTGATGATAATCAGTAACCAATAAAACATTTAATTTGTTAAAATTGAAAAAAGAGGGTACACATAATTAACCAATTAACTATATCATATTATTTTTATTAAAAAAATAACTGTAGGGTTTTTTTTTTGTAATTTCAAATAGATATAAATGAAAAAAAATACAAATTGCCTAGCGACATATGAGGCTTCGCCTTTAAGAAGGATCTTAAGTTCGAGACCCATTTCTATAAATTGCAATAGGTAGATAAATATTCTCCCTCTCCAAATAAAAAAAAAATACAAATTAATCAGTTAAGATTTTTGATGAGGAAAAAGGCGAACAGGAAGACCTTTAGCAGGAATAGGCATAGGATCAACAATGATCTTTTCATGAGGAATTAACTTCTGAAATTTGAACCTTTTGACCAAATTATGCATAAAGACAAGAATTTCCAATCTGGCATACTCTTTTCCAGGGCACATTCTTGGGCCTCCACCAAAAGGCACAAACGTGTATGGTGCTGGTCCTTTCCCTTCAAATCTGCTTGGATCAAAATTTTCTGGTTCTGCAAAATATTCTGGATTTTTGTGGGTTGAATTTGCACTCCAATACAACTGCATCCACAGTTAAATCATTCGTTCATTTGTTATCATCTCACTTCAATTCAGGAGTCACAAAATTCAAATCTACCTAACTGATTCGAACCGAAAGTATAATATTTTAGGAAACTATATTCACATGTTCGGGTCAGTTAAATATTAATCGATTCATCCCAACCGAAGTAAAATTTTTACCAGTTCAGATAAGCTGGAGTTAAATATTAGAAGTTATTTTATTTGTAGTTCAATTCACACTTTTTTGTTTTGGTCTTTTCAGTTTTCAACCCAATGGACCCATTTAATAAGAAATTTTTTAAATAAAAAAAAGGAAAATTGAGTTGAATTACCTTCCATCCTTTTGGAATTGAAAAACCATTAAATACGAAATCAGTGATGGCTTCCCTGAAGGCACCTTGTAGAGGAGGAGCAACTCTCATCACTTCACATGCTACATTCCATGAATATTTCATCTTTTGAATATCATCCCAATTCAGCAACTCCCCTTCCCTTTTGGATTTTGCAATCTCCATTTGCTCTGTATATTTGCATAAAATAATAATATTATTTAATGTGCCTATAAATATATCAATTTGAACATATGTCGTTTTCACTTTTTTTAAAAAATAAAACAAAAAATAGTTTAAAAATTGAAAATGATAAGAGCAGTCAACTTATTAAATTATTTGGCAAATCTAGTAGCAGCCAAAAGGGCCACTAGTCCTTTTCAGTTAGGCAGAAGGCAAGAAGAAGATATACCAATAATTTTGTTTTTTTTGAATAATTAATGTCAAAACGAGAAATATTGGTTTACAACAAATCTGATGGGTTCATATCATTTAATTGATTTTTGTATATATAAGAAATACATGAAAAAAGTGAGATTATATTTAAGGGGCATAAAATCTACTGCAATTAAAGTATATATATGTTGGCGAATTTATGAAAATAGTCTGTATCATATCATATGTCAATATGATTATTTTTCGTGATGGGTGTTAATTTTAAAATAATTTGAAATTTTTTTAGTGAGTTTTAATATTTACTTAAAATAAATGTGAGAAAAATAAAAGGAAAAAAAAAAGTTGTAACATAAACATACCTTTGTAGACCTGGTCATAAATGTGAGGAAGTAGAGAAAGATAATTGACAATGAAAGTGCAAGCAGCACTAGCAGTATCATGGCCACCAATTAATAAGCCAAGAATTTTATTGGCAATGTCCATTTCATGCATAAACATTCCATTTTCATCAGCTGTTGTCAACATATGAGACAGAATATCTTGTGTGGGAGATGCGTTGCCTTGAGCAAGATCCAATTTTCTTTGCTTGATAATGGCTAGCAGCTCTTTTCTTATAAATTTGGATGCATTTATACCCCTTCTAAAAGGAGTTCCAGGCAAATCAATGGGCATAGAAATTATCCCTGAAGCTAATACCTGAAATGGATCTGCAAATTTAGCAATATGGTTTGGATCTTCTATGCTCAAAAATAGGCTGCATGCTAACCAAAATGTGTAATTCTTGGCTAATGGAAACACTACTACTTCCTCTTTCTTCTCCCATCCTGAACCAAAATGCCTTTGTGCTATACTATCCATGATGCCTGTACATATTTAGCATAAATAAGTATATCACTGTATAAGCACTAAAAAAAAAAATTTAACTTATTTTTTGATAAATTTACGTTAACAGACATAGCAGCATTAGTCCAATTTATTTATTTATTTATTTTTTAAAACTGTCATTATTCAATTCCTAATAAAATAATAACGAAGCAGTTCAATTAATCAGAATTTAAAAAAAAAAACAGTAACGTTATCACAAAAAGTGGAAAGAATAGGATTTTACCCCCACAAAAAAAAAAATGGAAAAGGAAGAAGAAAAAAGGACACTACTTAATGCATTCAGCAGTCTGAATCAGAACAGCAGTCCTGCTATGAATGAATGAATGAATTAAGAAGAAGATTACCTATATATCTCTGGAGGGCTTCAGGTTTGAGGAACAGAGGCAGAAGCTTTCTCATCTTCTTGGCTTCTTCTTCAGAAGAAGTATGAAGAGGAGAATCGTTGGGGAAAATTTTGTTAACAGAATCAGGCCACCATGCCTGAACGAGCTTATTCTCATTGGAAAACAAAAACTTATTACCGGCAGGGCCACAGAAGACGGCGGCAGGTTGGCCAAGAAGGTTTGTTTTGAAAACGTAGGATGAATATTTAGCGATGCGATCGAAAACGAACTTCTCAGGATGTCCTTTCCAACCAGTGGATAAAAATTCAAAGCTTTCTCCGAAGAAGGGAAGGCCTGTTTTCCCAGGTGGCAGATTCTGGTATTTGTATTGAGATTTATGATTGTAAAATATAAAAAACAACCAAACTAACACACTCACTGGTAATAATATTATATATAAATTTAAATTATATTCCATCGATCTTCTCCAATATATCTCTTCTATTCTTTCTCTCTCTCTCTCTTTCTCTTATCGTGATGCCAAGCTCTGAGCCTATTTTTGTGCTTATTTATAGCTAAATGCATACACGGTGATACACAAGTCAATGTCTTTATTTTTCTTAAAAAAAAAAGTTGGACTTTTTTTTTTTTTGGGTTCGGTTGCATACCAATATATATATATATATATATATATATATATATATATATATATATGCATGTTGATCTGAAGTGTTAAAGTACCTAATTTTTAAAACTAGTAAGTTGTAATACAAGGGTTTGGCTATATAGTTGCAAATTCTTTTTTTTATTAAGAAAGAATTGTTTGCAATATTGTATTCGGTTTCTTTTTCAAAAAAAAAAAAAAAAAAAAAACAAAAACTTAGGGACACTTCTTTGAAACAGAGTCACAGTTGGATATTTTATAAACACTACATATCAACTACTTTATTAGCTCGGCTTAATACATACATATATATATATATATATAGAAGCCCCAAACTTGTTATGCAACGTAAGTCAGTTACGTATATGAAATTACAAAATGTCTAATGCACTTATGAAATAGATATATACAAGTCATGAGTAGGTCTGAACTGGTAAATTTGATTTCACTTCATGCACCCAAGAATTTTCTTCATTCAATCACAAGCCACATGTCAAAACAAGGACTCGAATTTGATATATGTTTTAATTGTTGTTTTGTGTAAAACAAGGACTCGAATTTTGATATGTACTGATGAAAATTTTGATATGTAAAGAGGTTATTAATTGTTGATATGGTAGCACATGTGTTATTCCAACTAAATATACCTAAATCACACAATACAAATGCCAAATAATGTTTTCCTTTTCCCCTTTGCTGTTTCTAATTAGCTGGTATATATCATACAACTTCCATGTATTTTCCCTTAAGTTAGTCAAAAGTTAATTATGAATTCTTCTAGGAAATAGAGGATTCACAACTTTAAAATCTCTCCATATCTCCCTACCTACTACTCAATTGGTATATTTTAACTCAAAACGTTTGGCATCTGGTTGGTACATGAATATTCTTTTCATATTCTTATACTGTCTACTTTCCAAAGTCAAGATACAGCTATACTCTTCTTTTTTTTTTTTCTAAAAAAATATAAATATAGTAATTTTGCATTCAACAGGTAAATTAATTAAGTAAAATCTTCCTGATATTTATTGCAATTTACATTTAAATTTTCATTTTTTAAACATGATCTAATTAAATGATTCTCAATTTTTATTATTTGTTGAATTTTTCCTAAATAAAAGTAACATTTACATTCTTGAGGAAAAAAATTTAAAGAAATTTGAGGATATATATATATATATTGAAAATTATTTAACTTATTTTCCAAAATAAAAAAAAAATCGAGTGTAATAGGTATGGAATTTCAAATTTAGATTTTTATTACAGATACCTACCGGCATATATATATATATATATATATATATATATGTAGTCTAAACTCTAATTAGGTCGTTTGTGTTTCACACTTAAGGTGGCACAGTGATAGCGTTATTCATAACCCAAATTTGATTACAATAAGTCCATGAAATGATTGACTATAACAATATTTCAGTAGAAGGCATGGTCAAGAAAAGCAGCACTCATGATTTGGTGATGACCGATACTATGTGCATTATTTTCTTTATGTAAATGGAATTATTTTTATATAATTTAATTTTATAATTAATTTACTTCACTTGTATATTATCACTGATTTACATTTAATTTATAAATAAAATCATATATGCATGGAGTATGACAAATTTTCTTTGTGCAAATATACATACAAAAAGATATCATGTGTGGGCATGTTTTTTGTTTTTATCACTTTTATATCTCTCTATTAACACGGGGAATTACAGGAAATTCTTATTTATTTCTAATTTCTTATCAACCTAATTATTTATGACTTATTTCATAATATCAAATCTGTCATTGTTTCTCTTAGATCTGTGATTTATTTAGTTTTTTCTTTTATTGTTTTTCTTAGCGAATATTTATATATTTATTTCCCATATCTAAATTTATTATCTTTTTCCTTATTTTGTTAAAATAAAATGAATGCAAGTTGTCTTTTTTTTTTTTATTATAGAAAATTATCCTCCTTTTAGACTTAATAAATAAAAAAATTTATATGCAGATAATGTTGAATTAAACAAGTGATAGAAAATTATTGGAGAAAACCTTGAAAGTTTAAAAAATATAATAAGAGACTATAATTATGGTATTAGACTAACTTTAGAATGTCTTAAAGTCATTTGGAAAAATGATAAATTTACAATTATCAAGTCGACTCTTTAGATTCACACAATTCAAATATGATATTAGAGCCATAAAATTATTAACTGCTACAGAACTTTAAATTATGTGGGTGAATATTTAAGGTATGAGAAGTAGAAATATCAAAATTAAAAATTGAGTAAGTATGTGACTCAAGAAAATAGAAAAAGTCAATACAAATAAAAATATTGGATTAAACAAATGATAACTAAGTTAAAGCTAATTACACTTAGAGAGGAAATGTCGTAGAAGAGAAAGTTGGTCCCAAAATGACTCAAGAAGAGAGCTGAATTGAGCTATCAGAATTTTTTGAATTTTAAAAACAGACACTTTTGAGTATGCTGATTGTAATCCAATATGAACAGTTTATGTTTTTAAAAGATAAATTTAATTTTCTTTTTCTCAAAATATAAGATTAAGATCAAAAAACTAAACCTCCTCCAAAATGGTTTTTGTTAAATAAATCACTAATTTCACTTCAAACAAAAACTACAAATTTGTTTTATATTTGAATGAGATGATTCAAAAGTTATTTTAACACTTTAAAACAAATGTGATATATTTCAACCAACCAAAATACTAAAATTTAAAGATGAGAAGGAGAAGAAGAAGAAGATATAGACACTTGAATTTATCGT
This sequence comes from Triadica sebifera, assembly GCA_023653625.1. Taxonomy (NCBI): domain Eukaryota; kingdom Viridiplantae; phylum Streptophyta; class Magnoliopsida; order Malpighiales; family Euphorbiaceae; genus Triadica; species Triadica sebifera. The sequence continues at coordinate 24,390,565 of CM042901.1, forward strand.
GACTCAGCCCTTTTCACCTACTTTCACTTCTTAAGATATAATCTTAAGACTTTTTCTCCGTTAATGATTCTTTTTAAGAGCAAAAATCAAGCCAAATACAACCCTAGATAGATTAATCCTAATCTCACACTCATAAACTCAAGTTTTTACAAAGTAAAACTTGAATAAACACTTGAATAGCTTAAAACCTAGGTGCTAAACAACCCACAATAAGTAATAAAGGTGAACTTATAAATTGAGATGCAACCAAATTTCTTTCTAGCTCAAGAGAAGAGAACTACAGAGGAAGCTAGAGCCAAGATGAAAATTATGTAAAGAGTGAAGCTCAAATGGAAGGAAAACTTTACTAATAAATGAAGAATAATTTTCTTTTGATGATAATTTGATTTTCCAACATTTGAAACATCCTTTTAACATGTATTTATAGTTTTGGTCCCAAAAACGAGTAAATAGAGACATTTTTATTTTCCGAAATATAGTCGTTATTTTATCTTTTAGTAAAAAAATGTTAGTTATAAAATTTGCATAATAAATTAGAATATCAAATTAGAATATTTGAATAGAATACTCTATTAGAAATCTACTTTTCTGACTAGTGAAAAATATTTTATACTTTGAGCTTCACTTTTGACATAACTTTTGTTTGACTTTACAAATTATATCATAAGATTCTTTTTTATTTGTATATACACCTCACTTTTTGAATGTGTCACATATTTACCATTTAGCTCTTGATTTTGAAAATAGAAATAACAAACCAACAAATTTTAAAATATAAAAGAAAATAGAAATAACAAACCAACAAAAACATAGTTACTAAAATACTCCATCAATTTGCTTTGTGTGAGTCTCTCATTCGATGGACTATCAATTATGGCTTTCTTGAGGATGATATCTATGGTGTCTCTACTCTTTAGAAAAATTATTATGTTGTTGCATTTGCTAACTTTCTAATTGGATGTTTGCTATAGTCTGTGTATTATGCTGGGATTCTGATTCTACTAGTATATCATTAGAGGGATGTCTCTCTTCAATTTTGACTTCAACAACATTTATAATCATATTTTTCATCTTTATTTCGTATATCACCATCATAAAAATACCTTTCTCTAGTGTAGTTATCAGTTTGATCAAAAATAATATTAATGAACTCTTCAATACACAAACTTTTTTTGTTAAAAACTTTATAAACTTTAATGTGCATTGAATATCTAAGAAATATGTCATCATTAGGTTTAAGAGTCAAATTTACCTTTATCATTTAAGATATAGCATGTGCACCCAAAGACATGAAATTAACTTATATTTGGTTTCCTTCCTTTGCAAAGTTCATATGGTGTGAGACATGTAGTATTTACAGCCTCTGCCTAGAAGTATTTTGACAAATTATTTTTTGTACAACTGGTCCTCACCATCTCTTGTAATGTCCTATTTTTCCTCTCTACAACTCTATTTTGCTGTGGAGTTCTTAGAGTTGAAAAATTGTGTGTAATGCCATAGTTGTTGCAAAAATTCTCAAATTACTTATTTTCAAACTCACCACCATTACCACTTTTTATTCTAGTAATCAAGTATCCTTTCTCATTATGAAGTTACTTACATAACTTCTCAAATTTTTCAAAAACTTCATTTTTGTGTGTCAAAAACAACACCTAAGAGTATCTTGAATAATCATCTACAATAATAAATGTATAAGATTTTCCACCTAAGCTCAATGGAGTTATTGGACCAAAGATATCGAAATGGAATAGCTCTAAAGGAATTTTTATATATATTTCATTTTTAGACTTGAAAGAGCTTCTTGTTTGCTTTCTATGTTGATATGTCTTGCATATATACATTTTATCATACTTCAACTTTGGTAACCCAATTACTAGATCCTTTTTGGACAACTTCTTAATTTGATGCATGTTGGCATGTCCCAATTTTCTATGTCATAGTTTGCTTTCATCATCCTTTGAAAGTAGACAAGTTGTTTCATCACTCTTAAGATCAACCAAGTAAACATTTTCTTCTTTTTTTCCTTATCATAATTGCTTGGCCAGTAGCTGCATCTTCCACTTTACACATTTCAACTTCTAATATTACTTTTCTTCCCTTGTCACAAAGTTGACTTATACTCAACAAGTTATACTTCAATTCTTCTACCAAACATACATAGAAGGATTTCCACATATTGTACTCTTTCTAATTATCTTTCCTTTACTTTTATCACTAAAGACAACATGATCATATTGTACCATATTTATCTTACTGAATTTTTCTTTGTTCCATGTCATATGTCATGAGCAACCACTATCTAAGTACCATTTGTTCAAACTTGAGTCGTTCTTCAAACATACCTACAAGTAAATCAAACTAATTTAGGTACCCACTTTGTTATGGGTCCTTGATTGTTAGTACAAGAGGATGAATTTTCCATCTTTTCATGTCTGGTTTGTAAAGGATAAGTTCCTTTTACAACCCATATCTTTTTCATATTAATATCTTTTCTCAAATAACAATATTTAGATGTATGAGCTTTTTTTTTTTGCAGTATAAGCATGTAATAGGAGAAAAAATATGTGAAATAATTTTGTCAAAATATGTATCATCTTTAATATATTTTATAGAACTATGATAAATAACTCTTTTATCTTTTCCAAATTTGTTTGGAACTCCATGATATCTAATCTTTTCATTTAAAACACAATTTCGTACAAAAGTTTTTCAATCTTTTTGTTTTTGTGTTCAATCTCCTCATGCAGCAAAATATTTTTTTCTTGCAACATCATTATAAAGATCAACAACTTTTAACCCATTTTCAATAGATTTTTCAACCTCTTTTACAAAATCATCATGTATATTTTTCAAATCAACACATGAATTTTCTAAAACAACATACATTTTCTTCAGCTTCCCATACTTATAATGCAATTATTCAAAGCAATTTAAAAGATCATTATCACTAGAAAGATTAGAATCACTTACCTCAAAATTTTGATCAAAACTGAGATCCAATGTTTCAGTTTTATCAACTTCTTCAATGTTAGCCATCAAAGCCATATTTGTGGTTTCATTTTCTTTTCATTCGACTGAACTTAAACTAGACTATTCACTATTCCTCGAAGCTGCAATCATGACTCTTCTCTTGTGCTTTTTCTTTTTGTTTTAGATTTGGACACTTTGATTTTATGTGTCCAGGTTGATTGCATTCATAACATACTATATCATTGTTCCTTTGAGCTTTCTGATTTTCTAAATTTGCTCTTTTGTTTGTCATTTTTATATGTCTTCCTTCTTCCTTTCTTAAACATTTTCCTAAATTTTCTTGTCATCATAATCAGCTCCTCATCATTTGAAAATGAGTTGTTGTTGTCATTTGATAAAGCTTTAAGTGTTATCCTTTTATCTTTCTTTTTCTTCTTTACATCTGGATCAACAATTTGACTTTTAATTAGCATTTTATGTGACAGTAAAGAATCTATTACCTCATCATATGACAGATTTTGAACATTTTTGTCCAGCAAAATTGCTACTTTGGATTTCCATCTATGTTAAGGATCTCAAGAACTTCTTGATTTGATGAACTTCACTAATGGGTTCATCAAGAGGTTTAAGTGCATTTGTGAGGTTCATAAATCTATCACTTGCTTCTGAGATGTTTTATTTAGGCTTCATCCGAAGGGTTTCATAATCATTCATCACCACATGAAGCCTTGAATCTTTCACTTCTTCAGTTCCCTCATAAATAGTTTCCAATTTATCCCATATTTGCTTTGTTATGTCACATCCAGAAACTCAATTAAATTCATTAGTATCCAATCCACAGAATAGATAACTCATGGCTTAAGAGTTGGCCTTAGTTGCTACCTTTTCTTCATTTGTCATTTCTTTGATCTTCTTCTTTGTTCCATCTTTTGTTCGAGGAGTATAACCTTCCAAAACTGATTCCCAATACTCTAAATCAATAGATTATAAGAAATGACACATTCTAGCCTTCCAATAAAGATAGTTACTTCCAAACAACAGATGAGGAAGTGTGATTGATTGTCCTTCTCAAAATGAAGTTGTGATAGGAGGATGAGCTACATTATTTGAGGTAGAAGCCATACTTTTAGGATATCTCCAAGGTTGTTAAGCCTTAAGTGAAAGGAGATTGACTCTAATATCAAATGTTGGTCCTGAAATGGGTCAAGAAGGGGAATTGAATTGAGCTATCAGAATTTTATGGGTTTTAAAAATAGACACAATTTTGAATATATTTAATGTAATCCAATATGAACAGTTAATGTTTTTAAAAGATAAATTTAATTTTCTTTTTCTCAAAACATAAGATTAAGATCAGAAAAGCTAAACCTCCTTCAAAATCATTTTTGTTAAATAAATCACTAATTGCACTTCAAACAAATACATATTTGCTTTATATTTGAATGAGGTGATGCAAAAATTATTTTAACACTTTAAAACAGATTTGATATATTTCAATTAACTAAAATACTGAAATTTAAATATGAGAATGAGAAGAAGATATAGACACTTGAATTTATTGTGATTTGACTCTTTTCACCTACTTCTACTTCTCAAGATACAATCTTGAGATTTTCTCTCTACTAGCGATTCTTTTCAATTGAAAGAATTAAGCCAAATATAGTCCTGGACAGATTAGTCCTAAGCTCACACTCATAAACTCAAGTTTTTACAAAGTAAAACTTGAAGAACACTTGAATAACTTAAAATCTAAGTGCTAAACAACCCATAATAAGTTATGAAGGTGAACTTACAAATTGAGATACAGCTAAACTTCTTTCAAGCTTAAGAGAAGAGAATTACAGAGGAAGCTAGAGTCAAGATGAAGATTATGTAAAGAGTGAAGCTCAAATGGAATGAAAACTTTACTAATGAATGAAAAGTAAATATCTTTTGATGATTATTTAATTTGCCAACATTTGAAACATCTTTCTAACATGTATTTATAGTTTTTGTGCCAAAAACTAATTAGTATAGAGATTTTCATTTTTTGAAATGCAGATGTTATTTTGACTTTTAGTAAAAAACTGTTAGATATAAAATTAGCATAATAAATTAGAATACCAAATTAGAATATTCGAATATAATACTCTATTAGAAATCTACTTTTCTAACTAGGAAAAATATTTTATTTTAAAATATTTTATATTTTGAGTTTCGCTTTTGACATAACTTATGTTTGACTTACAAATTATATTTTAAGATTCTTTTTTGTTTGTATATGCACTTCACTTTTTGTATGTCACATATTTACCATTTTGTACTTGATTTTGAAAATAGAAATAACAAACCAATAAATTCTAAAATATAATACATAGTTTTATAGTCATCAAAATTTTGAAATATAAGTAATGTAGTATTTGAATCAACAGAAAATCCTATATCAGAAATTGAAAAAATATAATTAAAGATTATAATTACAGTGAAACTAACATCAGAATGGTTTAAATTATTTTGGAATAATAGTTAATTCACAATTGTTAATCTTGGATGTCGAGATCTAAACAATTATAATACATACTCCAACTTTGAAAGTCTCCTAATACACACTTAAATTGTAAATATTATAACATTGCACTCTTATGGAACACGTGACAGAGTAGTAATTTTTTTTGTTTTCATGGTGGTTGTCCTATTCCTCTTATTACTTTTTGTCATATATCCCTATAAAAGTGCAAATATTACACTCCTCATGATTGAGAAATGCAATATATAACTTCCAAAGTTAAGATGTACAACGATGTTTTTATATAAGTTAAAAGGTGAGTGTACGTATTATGGTTTACAATAGAGAGATCACTATTGAACATCATCTGCTACCTTCAGGTAAAGGAAAGGGAACAATTCTATTAGCCCATTTAGCTCTAATTCCTCAAGAAATATCACTATAGAAAGAAGTTCAAGTAGAGTTGGGAATTAACTTTTCCTTTTTCTTGCTTGAAAGTATCACATATTTGAAAATTTCACCTCTTGAATATAAAAAGTAAATAGGCTTATGTAGAGATGAAAACCCGAGAACTTATTTTTGATAAAGAAGGAAGTTAGATTTTGATAATTAACCACTAAAATTTTTCGTTAAATCTTTTTATGAATGAAAAGCTACAAAATAAGTAAAGAAAATATATAAAAGAATGAGAAAAGAGGGAGAAGGAGAAGGACCATCGCAAGTGCGAATTGTCACCCACGACAACTTGAGAACACGCATAAAACAGTAGAAAAAGAGAGGGTCTTTGCTGTTAGAGATCAGAAGAGAGAGGAAAATATCATATAGACATGAGGGTTTTTCTTTTTTAATAGAACACATAATTGTTTTTTTTGTAATAATCTTATATATATATATATATATATAATATTATTTAATTATTTTTTTAGGAAATAATGCATTTGTATTTTACTAATGGTAAATTAGTTGAAGGAATCCAATTGAATATATATATATATATATATATATATATATATATATATATTTGAATTCTTTTAAATATTTTATGTTATTACTATATTTAAAAAATATCTTAAACTGATATTTTCCAAATGGTAGTTATATTTAAAGTTTCGTAGCCTACCTATTCACCCAAAAAAAAAAAAAAGTTTCGTAGCCTACCATAGTAGACTAAAACAGATTTTGACTTAATAACAATCTCAATCTCAATCTCAATCCCACTTTTTTCTTTCACAATTCTATGGATTTTTTTTCATTACTGAAATAGTTACAATTTCTCCTCTTTCCCATTCTATGGTTTTGACTTCTGATAAGCCACTAATTCATATGGGTCTTCTTTTTACCTTATAAAAAGTTTTTTCTTTTGAAAAAAGAAAATCATTTTGAGTTAGGTTAACCTGTTCTTTTTCATTATACAAACTTGTTATTTTTCCATTATCGTCTAAAACAATTATTTTTTTTTCATGAAATATTATATTATCTCTTACATTTTTTTCCTTAGAAATATTTTTTTTCAATTACATGATCTTCACATTATATATACATATATGAATGTCCTATTAGGCGCGAATACAATGAATAACAAAAGCGTAGACTAATTTTACAAAAAAGTGTAGAAAAAACAATGAAAATAAACTTTAAATTCCTTGTCTTCACACCTTAACCAACCCACTTAAACTATATCAAAGCTAGGAGATTAAGACTTATTGCTTCCTCTTTTTTTTTTTTTTGGGGGTCAGAGCTCTGAAATATTTTATTAATAACTATTAAAATATTTTTTTTGAAAAAAAATGATAATCATTAATTATTTAAGAGAGTCAATATTGGTGACCAATTAACAGTGCATAACTGCAAAATTCTTATAACTCATATATATATATATATATATAAAATATTACAGCGACATTCTTATCATCCAGAATCATCCTATTAAGTAAACCTAGTTATTACTGGTATCGACCACTTGAAAGTCGTATTCATCTTTGATCGCCGTTGCCAAAAAAGTGGAGAAGGACCATCATCCATGATTTTCCATTGCATCTGAAGGAACCATCACAGATCTGCAATCTATAAGACCAAAGATGAAAAGCACACCACCATAAAAAAGAGAATAAAGACAATAAAAGATCTGCCCATATATGGTAAGCCTTTAAGATTTTGATCCATAAATGACATCTAGAAAAAACAAAAAGAATCTACACTAGAGGCAAAAAATAAAAATACAAATAAAAATAATTTTTTTTTAGGGTATCACGTGCTATATTTTTCCTATTTAGTCTTATATATACTGCCCATAGTGTCTCTCTTTGTTAGTAATTGGAGATATATAGAAGAATTCTTCACTTCGAGGTCCAACAACCCTCTTACACTTATCTGTATACTACTATCCTTTGTTCTGATTTCAACCTTTCCGGTAAATTTCATATTACTAATATATATAATACTAATTAATATAAATTAATATTTTTCAATTTTAATTTATAATATTAATATCCTCCAATTTTAGTTCATATAACAAAAAGTTCATCTTATATGTTTTTATAGGTTTACAGAATATTCCAAATTATTAGACACTACATTATCACTTATATAAAATACATTTGATAACTAGACATCATATCATCGTCTACATTTGTTTTAAAATATTTGTACTTAATTGTATTTGTAACACCTCTTACTCTTCTAAATATATCACCGAATACATAACAGATAAAAAGTACTGCAGTTTCATAAAACCTTTTTCAATATATATATATATATATATATATAATTAAAAATTATGAAACACACATATAACTAAAATTAAATAACAAATAGTAAGTATATAAAATTTTCACACTATACACACTTCACTTGTGCAATATATGTCACAATCCACATGAATTTAAAATTTTATTTGCATAAAATAAATTCCAAAATAAAAAAATATAAATAAAACAACTATCTCGCTCAGGGTGACTACCATTGTTGTTGCTCAGTTCTATCATGTGGGTTCTACTAATCTGTGGTACTTTATCTACAAATTTGGCTGCTTCAACCTACTTCTTTAATACCTATGCAAGAGAAAATAAACTTACGCACTGAGTTAAACAACTTAGTGGTACAATAATTTATAATCATAGTCATTAAAATTTAAAAGAGAATTTCATTTCAATAAATATTTGTATTTCATTTAAAACATATAATTAAAACTTTTAAATTTGATTTTCATCACATCCATATAGCAAATAATAATTCTATTATTTTTCTGCCTATATAAGACACTATAAATATGCCCCTAGTGAACCAAGGGATACCGTCAAATTATGAAAATCTCATAATCAAAGATAATCACATGATCCAAATAATATTATCTAATTCAAGATAATCACATGATCAGATATGATTCAAGATAATCACATTACTGATATATAAATAATATATAAGATTCAAGATAACCACATGATTTATACAATACTCTCATAGTTAAGATAATCACATGTCATATAATTCATACTTTATTGGCATGCCAACAATCCCTATATCATTTCTCAATAAATTTCTAAATATTTAAAATCACCATAAATATTCCATAAAATTATTTTCTAAAATACAAATCAATTTCTCGATTAAAAATACATTTCTCAAAATATATCTCACAAAATAGTATTTCATATCATACAAAAATTTATTCCATAAAATTTTCATACCAATTTATTTTTTCTTGAGAAATGACATATTGCCCAATATTATATAAAAATTAAATTAATTTAATTGAAATATATTATTATAAAATATTGCATAGATCTCAAAACTAAAGGTCTGCCAGAATCAACTGGCTCCTTACTTCTGTCATGCCTCGACGCCAGTTCCGATATCGCATCTAAATTCACAAAATAATTTTAATCACCCATTGCATTATAAATAATAGAAAATCTAATGAAAATAATGTCTTCCATCCTTCTTCCGCTCTCACATGCATACCAAAAATCGCTATTTGATTCAAATCTCATTATGTGCGTTCAATACGTAATTCAAGACTCTAGTCGTTCGATACTTTTTCTGACATGACAAAAAAATTTCAATATTATTTTTCTTTATTTTTCTTCCTCCGTAACTATTTTTTTCAATTTATTTCTATTTTTTCTTTAATTTCCTTTTTTTCTCCAAAAATCCATTTTCAACTCATAAATTCTCATTAATTCAATAAATACTCTAAAAATTCTAAATAAATTCCTAAAATTACTTTAACCTTTTTTTTCATTTTTCATAACCAATTTTATCAAATAATATTCAATAATTTTTAATAAAAATTTCAATAATTCTACCCAAAATCCAAAAAGTTACAATAAATTTTATTAAATATTTCTTCTATTCCAAAAATTATTTTTCACTTTCAAATAATCCAGTTAACTCTATTTTCATCAATTTAAGGCATAATTTCTCAAAAATAATTTATCAAAAATTTGGTCATAATTATAAAAAATTTTCAAAAATTCTACAAAAATTCCTAAAAATTCTTTCTTCCCATTTCTCGTCACTGTTATTAAATTCCTCCACAAAGCAACTCATTTCCTATTTTAATTAATTTCCACATCACTTTTAATTCAAACCCTAACTCTCTTTTTCCAATTAATTCAACTTAAATCAATGGCAAATCCTAAATCAATTTAATTAAAACATCAAAACCAAGCTAAATCAAACAAAATTTGAAGAAAAAGTGAAGAAAATCTCACTCTTAATTTCTTTGAATATTTGGCATTCAAATAATATTTTCTATGCTCTGATATGCTTAAATTATATTTTTACTACCAAACAAAAAATTCTGAATTTTAGTCTGGTTTATTGCCTCGGTTTGTGTGCATGACACGAAATCATAATATTCTATCAAATCAACTCAATATTTATATTAAGCATCATATTATCATATTAAAATAAAATTTTCAAATTCATATATCCGTATTTAGACTCTAATCGATACGTCTATGTATTGTGGTACATATGACTGCAATATGTGTATACGACAAAAGTCTAAATCATGACATGACAAGATTCTTTTAAAAAATTATGCATTTCATATAGGCAAACTTAAGATCTACATTGTGGTTGCTTCATATAGTTGACATTGATGTTTTTCTATAAGTAAGATCTAATTTAGACACCTGCAAGCCAAACATGAACTCATTATGTATTAGAAGGATAATGAACAAAAAATGTATGAATGACCTTCATGTGTATACAATTGAATTAATACAAACATTTGCAAGCCCTTAAAAATATAAGAGAATAATTTGAACTATGTTACAATTAAAGAAAATACTGGTTATTTGAGTAAAGACTTGTTAGAAGAGAACATAGATTTTCTTCCCTAAATTGTTGATATAGTTTTAGATTTTCAATCATATTTTGTATTCTTATAACAACTAACTTTGTCATATGTGAAACAAAATAATGTTATAACTAAGCATGAAGCTATGAACTATTCAGACAAGACAAAAACAATAAAAACACATTAGCAAAGTGAATAACATGCTAGGAATTCAAGGAAGAATATTGACTCTAGAATTTAATGAGAAAAGTAGGATTCAGGAACTCAATAAATGAAATCCATTTAAACATTATTTTTTAAAATAATTATGCATTTCATGTAGGAAGACACATAGTCATTAAGTGTATTCTATGTAGATGATGACATAACGCTTAGTCATCAAGGTAAATTGTAAGCTTGTAAAAAAGGATAAAAATGATATTTTTGTTACATAAATTAAAGTTTGGAGATATTAATATTATAAATAAAAGTTAAGGGGCATTATTGTGCATTAGTACTAGGTTGAGAGATAGTTTATGAAATTTACCCTTTTTTTTTCTTTTTCTAAACAAGTAAATACCTAACAAATATCAACTAAAACAAGTAATAATATTGTCCTACAAACAAAAATGAGCTTAAGTAAACAAAGTTATAAACCTAAGTGGACATCAAAAACATCAACCAACATACAAGAAAATATGTATCTAGTAATGCTTAAAATTTATGTGAGGACGCTAAAAAAGCATCATGAAATATATTACTGACACAAGAAAAATATCGTTAATTGCTCTGCTAAATTTACCCTTTTGGTTTTTTTTTTTATTTTGTGAAAGTTTTTTAAAATGCATAGTTAACATTAAAATTGTAATACTACTTTGCATCAGCATTCCTAAAAATTTACATTATATTTTGTAGATCTTTGCCGATGCTAATAATTTATTGTGTTGCTAAATTAGCTACACTTTTAAGAGTTGGCGTCATTTGATTGGTGATATATTCAAAAGTAAGTGTCTTTAAAGTTGTGACACTTTTAGGATTAGCATCCTTAATATTGTGTCGCTTTCTATATTTTATGTCACGAAGTTCATAACGTACTCCATAATCAGTGTCTCAAAATAAGTGATACTATTTATAATTATTGTCCTTAAATTAGCAGCATCCACCATATTAGTGTCCCTAAATTGGCAATGCTATTTAGATTATGTGTTCTTAAATTGACAACACTTTTTCAAATTTGTCCTTAAATTGGAAATGCTATCTAGAATCAGCATCCTTAAATTGGTAACACTTCATAGATTTTGCATCTCTAAATTGGTGACACTCTCTATAATATATTGAAAAAGGTTTGAATTTGTGATTTTCGTAAGGAATGGAAAATTAAAAATTTAAGCAAATTGAAAAAAACAAGAAAAAAATAATACCAAGATTTACAGAGATTCAACCCTCAAAGCCTAATTCTTCTCCTCAACTACTATTGAGAGTTTAAACCATTAACAACATATTTTTCATGGATAAATTATATAAGTGTTTCCTAAGGCTCACACTTAAACTCTTACAAGTATTTTTAATGGCTCAACACAAAACTCTTACAAGTATTTAATTTTCCAACCCAATTCACTCAATCTCACTATCGAACAATTGTTTGTAAGAAAGAAAATACTCAAACAATTAAAAACTCAAGATCATTTGAGAATTGAAAATATAACAAAAGATTGAAAAAAAAACATAAACTCTTACAAAATGATTTCTCAAGGATTTTTCAAAGTAATTAAGCTTTCAATACTCTTATTGTTGTTTTTCTTTCAGAAATATGAGCTATTTATAGAGTTCTTTTGAAATACTGCCTTTAGAGGTATTTTAATTAGAATTATAGTTGTTCAACCACCTCATGAGCATGCTGGAACAAGCATATTTTCCAATTTTCACGGGTATGAACAGTCTTTCATGGCATGAATTGCTTAGCTCTTGAATTTTCAAATTTCTGAAATTCGATATTCACAAGCAAGAATAGTGAATAGTATTTCACTGGTATTTTGATGATTATTGAATTGAAATTTTGAATTCTTTGATGCTTCAACACCTTCATTGTTGTGATACAAGGCTTCATGAACGTGAATAACTTCTATTTTTCACATTTGAACTTCATTTGACTTGACTTCTTTGACTATGGTATTTTAATATAAATTTAACATGCATAATCACTTAAAACACAAAAAATGATTAAATTTCTTATTGTTCAATTATTTGTTATCATCAAAATGATGAAAATACTCTCAATATTAAATTAAATAACCCTCAAGGTTCAACATATTATAATCAATGAAGCTACACTAATATAACCAAAATGTCATAAATAAAAGCATTATCTAAATACACTTAAAATTGTCTTCATAAATTTCTAATATTCTACATTATACAATTTCTTCTGTCACCTAAGCTCCTGTTTCAAATCAATAAGAATATTTTTATTAGTTTTTATTTTTAATTTAAAAGTATTAAAAGCAAATATTATGCAAGAAGAAAAGAACCATATCAATAGCTAATTCAATCAATGTAATTAGATTTAATATAAGAAAATAAAATAGAATACATAATGCAACATAATCTCTTCTTTTCAATAATATCAGAGCTATAAAATTGATTGGTGCTCAATTGTGTCATTAAAAAAAATATATCACATCATTGGCCACAAAAGGTCATATGGATTACACGTTGATATATTTACTGCTGCAACACTAAGAATATTTCATTTCTTATTCAAATTTGAAATGTGAGTAGATAAAGCAATAAAAAAGTATACATGATGTGTTCCCTTAAGTAAGCTTTGTCATTATTCCATTGGTAGATATTTGATGTCATTTCTTCTACTAGATCATAAGCTTCCTCTAGAGTTTTCCTCATGATTGTGCCATTTACAACTGCATCAATGATAGAATGATTAGATGGAGTAATACCATTGTAAAATGTTTGAATCGGGCACCAAATTGGTATTCTATAGTGAGGAAACTTCCTAAGCATATCCTTAAAATGCTCTCAATCTTCATATAAAGATTCCTTCTCTAATTGAACAAAAGTAGTCATATTATTGATCAATTTTGATGTTTTAAAAGGAGGAAAACACTTAGCCAAATTTTTTTTGAGTCAATTCATTCCAAGGAGTAATACATCTTATAGGGAATGAGTTAAGCCAATCCTTAGCATTGTCACGTAGTGAAAATGGAAAAATTTGAAGCCTAATGGCATCATCACTAACTCCACTGTGCTTGAATGTGTTACATATTTCTAAAAAGCTAACAATGTGTACATTAGGATCATCATTCGACAATCAACTAAATTCAATGCTTTTTTATATCATTTGAATGATTGTAGGATTGATCTTGAAATTATTGGTTTGAATTATCAGCTTGCTAATGCTAGAAGTAGCTCCATTAATTGTTGGACAAGTATAGTCTAAAAAGTTCGATTTGTTTCATTTGCCATCTCTTGCTCAACTGCTTTTGCTGGTTTGCATTCTTCAGTCTCTTCTTTCTTTGTATTCTTATTGGCTCTTCACAAAGTGTGGAAAGTTCTCTCTATTTGAAGGTCAAATTTTGCTAGTTCTTCACCATTAATGTGTCATAAACTAGTTAACCTGAACAAAACAAGAAATTAATAAGTAAAATCCCAATTGACCAAGGTTAATGAGTTCTAATATTATTCTAAGATTAAATTATATAACCCTAGCAAGTGCATTAGTTATCAAGTAATATAAAGATATGATTCCTATGAGGATTTAACAAAATAAGTACTAAAACTATATTTAACCCTTATTTATTTGGACAATTGAATATTGAATCTTAAGAAATTAAACTACTAAAAATTAAAAATTAAAAGAAAAACAAAACAAAGGCAATCAATAATTGAAAGTGCTAAGACTATTGGTCCACCTAATCCTTCTAATAAACTTCAAATTATTAAGTCAACCAAGATAATTTGTTATTGTCATAAGAAGAAGTTTTTCCAAATTTGTTTAATATTCTCTTCCAATATATATCAAACCTATTTCTATCAAGTAATCCCTAATTTCCTATATTAGGATTCTTGAGATAGAAAATGCATCCAAATATGTGAAAAACTTATAATATCAAATAAATCATGTATATATATTCTTATATATCATTCAATTCACACTTTGAATTATTTAGTCTATTATATGAATTCCCCTTCCATCTCATTCATATAAACCAAATCAACTAAGAGATGGTCAAACTCATAACTGCATTAAGCATAATAATTTATAGACAATATGAAAATAAAAACATATTGATTAAATAAAATAAAAAATCAATCAATTATTGTGATTAGGCTTTCCATACCCTTAGCTATAAACAAACTAGTTCATGATAAAGAAAAACAAAGTAAAGAAGGATAAGAAAGAACCCATGATTTTGTGGTAAAGGATGTTGACAATGTGATGTTTGATTCCCTCTTATAACCACCTTAAATATCTCTTTTTTCCTTTCATTCATTCTCTCCTTTTCTTCTGCAAAAACCCTATCTATTTATAGTTCTAAAAGATAAGAATTCCCTCTTATCTCTTGTAAAATAGGGATTTAGATCTTTCTCAATAATTTCCTATTTAGTTGAAAATAAGAATCCAAATATAGGTTGAAATTGTCAGCTCATCCTTCCAAAATGAAAGAATCCATGTAAAGATAAAATTACACCTTTCTTGAATTAATTAATTCCTTACAACACCTCTTTTGTCACATAAGTGACGCAACCAGCTACACAGATTTACCAACTTTCTGTCACACAAGCGAGAAATCATCATATGTGTGACAACCTTCATCAACCTTGTTGTCATGCAAGCGATAGAACCATCACTTGAGTAACATTCCCATCACACAACTTATGTCACTTAATCGATAAATAATCGCATGCATGATAGCGTTCATGTCCAACTACTATCGCTCAAGTGATAAAATGTTGCTTGAGTGATAAAATTCCTCTAACTAACATTAAACTCTTTAATTCTAAGCACATTTCACCTGTAACATCAATTTAACCCTTATGGATATGAAATTTAACTAAATTAAGCAAAATTTCAATGAAGATTAAAGGAAATTATCTACAATTAATATGTATAATTTCACTCTATCAACTTGTAATCAAATGTCAATATGTAATTTATGATATTAGAATGGACTAAGTAAAGTTTGGGTTGCAAAAAGAAAAGAGTTCAAATATCTTTGACACCCTTGAAACATACTTACACAAAAAAGTATATTGGAGCTACAATTTATTAAGTCTACACTAGTTAGTGTACGCTTTAAATGCAAAAATGAATTTCGAAAAGTAAGGTTAGTGTTGTAACACCCATAAATTAGGATCTATAAGATATGTTGGAAATCATGACGTAAATATGTGAAAGAAGATTTTAAAAAAGGTGGTCATAGATAGGTAAGCTAGGAAGTTACAGTGTCCAAGCCCAAAATGGTTTGTCACAACTGTAAATAGTGTTGTTTAATAATTCACTCCCTTGAATGGTTTGTCACGGTTGTGAAATGTGTTATTCAAGGATTCATGCCTGTGAAGCTTGAGTCATGGTCGTGAATGCCTGGTAGTCATGAGCAAAGGTAGAGTCACATTTTTCTCTCTCTTCCATTTTTTTATCTTTGCCATAGACCTACTCCCCACTTCTTTTTGTCCATCCTTGCATGCCATATTCATCTCTCCTATTTTCTTCATCTTCATTTTTCCTTCTCACAAGATTTCCATCTTTAAATGTTGAAGATAGCTATAAATCAAGGAGGAAAAATAGTGTTATTGAGAGGTTGAATTAGAGTTCAGTGTTAGATTAGTTTTTATGTTCAATTTTTGTTTTTGTTTTATGGTTTAAAAGGGAATGTTTTGCTTTGTTAGGAGCTGATAGAGAGCTTGAGAACATAACCCAAGGGGGAAGACAAACATGAATAAGCTTAAAAGTTGTTAAGACTCTATTACATATAGGCATTAAAATTCCCAATCTTGCTATTTTTGCATTTTTATGTGTATTTAAATTTTAAAGGTATAATGGGTGATATAAATGCTTAACCTTTATGAGTATGCCATGCTTGTTGGGATGATTTTAATGCTAAATGTCTTAAATGCAATTTCCATGGTACTTAATGGGTTTCATATGGTTTTTGGCATGTTTACAGTTTAAATGTGTTCTATTGAGTTAATGACATATTTTAGCACGAAAATGCACTTTAATGTTGATAAGAGTGATTGACATTGGTTAATATTTAGAGCCTTTATGTGTGGTATAAATTTTTCTTTATTTTAGAACATTTTTATGCATCTAAAAAATGCATATTCATTCCTATGACAAAGGGTTCACTGTGGTGAATCCTTACCCAAGAAATGTTCAAGTTGAATAGACCCTTTAACGGTTTGTTTCACGGTTGAGTTCATGATATGTTTCACATCCATAAAAGGATGTTTCATACCTATGAATGATGCACTTAGTATCCAGTAGTGTTCATAGCTTGTTTCATAGGTAAATTACTCGTGAAGGAACCTTCATGGCCATGAATGGACATTCACACCTGTGAAGCAGAGTGAGATTACAAATGCATATTTCATCATAATGTAACATGATGGGTATAACTAATCACATGTTATAAGCTATATGAATACATGAATCTTCACATGTGAATGATGTAAGGAATTACTTATGTGCTTATATATGTGATGATGCAAGATAAGAGTTATGACTATATTAAATGCTTATGAGCATGTATGCGATAATAACAATCATGAAGGAAATGAGATATGATTATTAATACTAATTTCTCTAATATATGACTAGTTATAGGATAGATGACATGTCATTAAGGAGGTTTACAGTACTGCAGGATTATATGATAAATAGACTTTATATTGAGGACAATGTGGCTTAAGTTTTGAGAATGCCTTTTGTTGAACCTTGAGGGGCATTTCTATCATTTTGATGCTAACAAATAAAATAAAAATAATGTATTTAACAATGCTTATGTTCTAAGTTTGTTGAACAAGATATATCTTGAATAAAATATGATGCAAGAATGAAAGACAACCTTTGAAGGTCAAAATAAGAAAAAATAGCATGTTCATATCTGTGACTGATTATGTCACACCCGTGATATAGCTTAGTGCCAACTCCCCAACATTCAAAGTTCAGGTCATGAAGGATCATACCAATCGTGAATGATCAAATCAATCACGCCCGTGAAACAACATGTCTAGTTCTTCTAGAGAGCTTCACGGCCAGAGTCACCACTTGAATCACAACTTGGAAGAATGTTCATGCCCATGAAATTATAAAGTCATGCCTGTGATCAAACACTTAAAGTTCTTCTAAAAAGTTTCACGTTCAAAGTCACCACTTGGACCGTGACTTAGAACAACATTCACGACTGTGATACATATACTCATGCCCATGAATGAGGACAGAGAAACATATTAGACACGAAGTTAAGAGTTGGTTCAACGACTATTTTTGCATTAAATGCATCCAAACGACTATAATTCACTGAGAAAGTATAAATGCAAGTCATTTTATGAATCCTAACAAGAAGAACAACAATTACTTTGAATCTGAAATCTTGTTGTAGCCATTATGCATTAATTATTTTTAACAAAATCTTCATTCTTTGTAGAAACCTATTTGGTCATAATTTATAAGCATTCTACGTTGGTAAGTGTTTTCATTGTAATATATTACTCAAGTGAGTTTGGGTATATTGGGTTAAGATTGAAACACTTGTAAGGGTTTATTATGTGAGCCATATAATATAAGGAATTAGTTTATCGTGTAAGCCATAAAACACAAACGATTGGTTTATTGTGTGAGCCATAAAACACAAGGAATTGGTTTATTGTGTGAGTCATTAAAACACAAGGGAATTTCTGAGTTAGGTGTTAGCCATTGAGAAAAACATCATAGTTGGGAATGAGCTTGTAAAACTCCATTATAACACTTAGTGTGTTAGTAAAACTCCTAATTGAGATTGGGGAGAGGAGTGGAGTTTGTTAATACCTAAACATCTGTAAATCGTGTGTGTGACATCTTTTCATCCCTACTCTATTTAATTTTATTCCACATTTAATTTTAAGAAATTTTTTTTATAACCAATTCAACCCCTCATTCTTGGTTCATTGTTTAGGAAACAATTGGTATCAGAGCCAAGTCCAGCATCAAAGCCTAAAAAGCGTTAGCAAAGATCAAGAAATGGCCAATGAAGGATTCCAAAGTCTCAAGCCTTACTTTGATGGAGCAAACTACATTCATTGGAAGTTCTGGATGGAGACATATCTCAATAGTGAGAGAATTGAAGTTTGGGATAGTGTTCAGAAAGAATGGACACCACCAACTAGGAGAGGAGTTAATGGTGAAGAAGAAATCCTTTCAAGAGATGATTAGACAGAGCCTCAACGTAGAGCAAACTTTAAAAACAAAAAGGCAATGACAATTCTCGTAAGCTCTCTATCCATTGAAGAATGTGGCAGAATCCAACACTGTCTTACCGCATATAGCATGTGGAAAACATTGGAGAATTATCATGAAGGAAAAAAGCAAGTAAAATCCAAGAAGATTCAACTTGTCACTTCAGAATTTAAACTCTTCAAGATGAAATCCAATGAATCCATAACAGATATGACGAACCGTCTTTTAGCCATCATAAATGGCATGAGAAAGCTTGGAAAACACTTGAGCTTGGAAGATGTAAACAATAAAATTCTGAGAAGTCTTCCTTTCAAAGACTATGGTTCAAGAGTTACTGGTATAGAAGAAGCCAACAAAGACATAAGCGTCATGCATACCAATGTGCTTATTGGCAAACTTCTAGCACATGAAATGGTGGTAAAGAGAGATAGAGAACTTGAAACCGAGCTAGAAAAAAGAAAGCCTCTAGCACTCAGAGCCTCTACTTCAAAATCTCAAGAAGAAGTTGAAGATGATGAAGAAAATAGTGATGATGCAAATGAGAACATTGCAATGCTCTCAAGAGGACTGAAAAGAAAAATTGAAAAGAGAATTGACAACTCTCGAAATTTCAAACAAAGAAATCTCAAACACTCCTCAAATGAATCTCAAAGGAATAAAGAGGAGGTAAAATGTTATGAGTGTGGGAAGAAAGGGCATATCAAACTAGAATGTCCAAGACTCAAGAAACACAAGAAAAAATATGAAAAAGATAATGGGGAGAAAGGTCACAAAGCCATATAGGATGACGAAAGCTCTTCAAGTGAAAAAGATAACAATGAAAGTGAAGAGGTCAACCTATGTTTCATGGCTTTAGAGGATCACTTCACGGATGAGGTACATCCTCCTTACTCATATTCATTCAATAATGATAGTAGTGATAATAATAGTGATAGTGAAGATGATGATGATCAGAGTCTAATAGAAGTATTAAACCTAGAATTAGAAAAATATATATGTAAATTCAATACTTATAAAAATAATATTTTAAATTTGAAAAACAAAATGGAAGTTTTAGAAAAGGAAAATCTTGATCTTAAATCTTATAATGAATCTCTTTAAAAATCATTATATGAGTACTCCTCTAAACCCTCAATTAAATCCTTACTTAAAGAGAATAATGTTTTGAAAAATGAAGTTGAGGAACTTAGAAACTCCATTTCAAGATTTCATAAAGGCAACGAGAGTTTAGATACTCTCATAGTGTCTCAAAGACCACTTTTAATAAAACATGGTCTAGGATTTAATGGAACATCATCTTCATCTCGCAAAGAGCACATTTGTTAAGTCAAATGCACCTCATATCTCCACATTAGAAGTAATAGCCCCAAGGGCTAAGTGCACAACAGACACTAAACCCTTTATTTATGAAAAGAATGGTCGAGGGTCGATTAGCCTAAGAGGGAAACCTCAAAAGGCCAATCATGTTTTTATGTATAAAAAGCATGCACCTGGGAAAGTACCGATTCATCATGCATGTGTATGTCACTACTCACAAACTCCATTTAATAGGATTATGGTAGCTAAAAGCATCCTAAAACAGAAAAACATGTTTAGAGCTAAACAATGTAATTATTGTATGAAATTTGGTCATATCAATAAACATTGTTGGATAAGGAAGGCTTATTAGAAACCTTCATATGCTAACCCCTAAGGATCCAAGTTCATTTGGGTACCTAAAAACAATACTTAAATTGTAATTTTATAGGTATGCCTCAAGTCCACAGTAAAAGAAAATGTTTGGCTTGTGGATAGTGGATGCTCAAGGCATATGACCGAAAATAGAGAGCTATTCAATGACATTAAAAGTATTGATGGTGGTAAGGTAACCTTTGGAAACAATGCTAAGGGTAAGGTAATTGACATTGACTCCATTGGTATTAATAACACTACTTTCATTGAAGATGTTTTACTTATTGATGGTTTGAAACATAACTTGTTAAGTGTAAGTCAATTATGTGATAAGGGAAACCAAGTAATCTTTACCTCTAATGAATGTCTTGTAAGCTCTTTTAGTGGCCAAGAGATATTCAAATGAAGTAGAGATGTCAATACTTATATAATAGACTTACATAAAATATATAACTTTTTCTGTAAGTGTCTTATGACTACTAGTGATGAATCTTGGTTGTGGCATAGAAGGCTTGGTCATGCAAACATGAATTTAATTCAAAGCCTTAGCAAAAGAGAGCTAGTAAGTGGACTACCAAAAGTCAAATTTGATTGGCAAAGAGGAAAACAACACAAGTCCTCATTCAAATCCAAAAATATGGTAAGTACCTTGAAACCTCTACAACTTTTGCATTTAGATATTTTTGGACCTACTAGAGTTGCAAGCCTAGGAGGTAAACACTAAGTTTTTGTCATTGTCGATGATTACTCTAGATTCACTTAGGCAATTTTCTTAGCGCAAAAGAGTGATCCTTTTGAATCTTTTAAAAACTTTGCTAAGAGAGTTCAAAATGAAAAAGGTTATTTTATTTCAAAAATAAGAAGCGATCATGGCAAAGAATTTGAAAATGAAAACTTTGAAAACTTTTGTCTAGAACATGGTATTTCACAAAAGTTTTCATCTCTTAGGACGCCTCAACAAAATGGGGTAGTCGAAAGAAAAAATCAAACTTTAATTGAAATGACTTGAACAATGCTCAATGAGTATGGATTACCAACCTACTTTTGGGCCGAAGCCACTAATACTACATGTTATATTTCAAATCGAGTTTTCAAAAGACTGCTTTTAAACAAAACTTCTTTTGAGTTATGGAATGGAAGAAAGCACATGATATCATATTTTAGAGTATTTGGATGCAAGTGTTTCATATTAAATGCCATGGACAACCTTGGAAAATTTGCCTCTAAATCCAATGAAGGTATCTTTTTAGGATACTCCACCTCTAGCAAAGCTTATAGTGTCTTTAATAAAAGGTCATTAGTTGTTGAAGAATCTATGCATGTTGTCTTTGATGAATCTAGTAAACTTGATTTTGTGAAAGGTAGTGTTCTTGATGATATGGTAGGTACAATGGAAAAGCTTGATCTTGGTTATGAGAAAGATGAAAATGATCAAGAAAACCCATATCAAGATGACTCTCTACCTCAAGCTCAAGAGCAAGACAAACAAGAGCTTCCAAAGGAGTGGAAAATGATAAAATATCACCCTAAGGATCAAATCATTGGTGATCCTACTAAAGGAGTAAGCACTAGATCTCATCTCAAACTTTTACATTATAATCTTGCTTTTGTCTCTGAAATTGAGCCTAAAATTATTGATGAGGCCCTTAATGTTGAATATTAGGTGATTGCTATGGAAGAGGTACTCAACCAATTTTAGAGGAGTAAGGTGTGGACCTTAGTTCCTAAAACTAAAGAGCATCAAATCATTGGTAGCAAATGTATATTTAAAAATAAACTAGATGAACAAGGATCAATAACTAGAAATAAGGCTAGGTTAGTTGCAAAGGGTTATAATCAAGAAGAAGGAATAGATTATGATGAGACCTATGCTTCGGTAGCTAGATTAGAAGTCATAAGAATTCTTTTAGCATTTGCATGCCATATGAATTTTAAACTCTTTCAGATTGATGTCAAAAGTGCTTTCTTAAATGATTTTATAGAAGAAGAAGAAGTTTATGTAGAACAACCACCGGGTTTTGAAAGCCATAACTTGCCCAATCATGTTTTTAAACTTTCAAAAGTTTTGTATGGTTTGAAACAACCTCCAAAAGCTTGGTATGAAAGACTAAGTTCTTTCCTTTTAGAAAATAATTTTTTAAAGAGAAATGTTGACACAATATTATTTACTAAAAAGCATAAGCATGATATTTTAATTGTTCAAATTTATGTTGATGACATCATATTGGGTCTACTAATGAATTGCTTTGCCAAGAATTTGCTAGGTGTATGACTAGGGAATTTGAAATGAGCATGATGGGTGAGCTTAAGTTCTTTCTTGGTCTACAAATAAAACAAAGCAATGAGGACATATTCATCAACCAATCCAAGTATGTCAAAGACTTAATCAAGAAATTTGGAATGGAAGGATGCAAAAATGTCAAGACTCTTATGAGCACATCAACAAAATTAGAAAAAGACGAAAATGGTAAGAGCATTAATGAAAATCTCTATAGAGGTATGATCGGATCACTCTTATATCTTACTACCTCTAGGCCCGATATAATGTATAGTGTATGCTTATACGCTATATTTCAATCATGTCCTAAAAATTCACATTTGAATGCTGTGAAAAGAATCTTAAAATATTTAAATGGCATATTGCATCTAGGTTTATGGTATCCTAGAAATTCATCCTTTCATATCATAGGATATTCAGATGTAGACTATGCACGGTAGTCTATTAGATAGAAAGAGTACTTCAGACACTTGTCACTTTATTAGTGAATGCTTAATTTCTTGGTTTAATAAGAAACAAGTTTTGGTTGCTCTTTTTACCGTTGAAGCAGAATATGTGGCAATAGGATGTTGTTGTACTCAAATCCTATGGATGAGACAACAACTTAAGGATTATGGTCATAGTTTGGACCATATACCTATCAAATGTGACAATACCAGTGCCATAAACCTATCTAAGAATCCCATTCAACTCTCTAAAAGCAAGCATATTGACATAAGACATCATTTTCTTAGAGATCATGTTCAATATGGAGATGTTGAATTAGAATTTATCGATACAAACAATCAATTGGCAGATATTTTCACCAAGTCTCTTAATGAAGAAAGATTTAACTTCATAAGAAGAGAGCTTGGTATGCTTGATGGATTAGTCTTATCTTAAGCATGATAGTCAAAATTGCCAAACCTTGAATGTTAATTTCCTTCATATGTTGTTTTTTTATTGTTGTCTAATCTTTTAAGGTATGAAGTGGTTAACATGATGGAAATATATGTTATAAGACATAGAAGCATCTTAGGAATCTTTAGTCTTATTTTAGACTTAGTTTTATTTATTGAAGATTTAAGGAAATTCACGCCTATGACATATATTCACGGCCGTGATCATAATCACCAAAAGTTCCAGTAGCTTTCATGCCTTGCTTCACGATTTTCTTCACGGTTGGAGGTAGTAAAGACTATGTATCATGCCCTTAACTCTTTTCTTTCACTCTCGTGAAACTCTTCATTCACACTCGTGACACTTTTTCACGATCGTGAATATTAACATCAAATAATTACAGAACTGTTCATATTTTGTTTCACGCATTGCCTCACGGTCAGAAGTAGTGAAGATTGCACTTCATGAAAGTGACTCATTTTGTCACCACCGTGAAATTCATAAGTAATGATTGTGACTATTTAATGTCACAACCATGAACCGATTCGTATCCTTTATCACGGCTAGATCGCCTCTTCAACAAACCGTGGCCATAACTATTCACGCCCGTGATGAATGATTCACGGCTGTAAAACAGAATTTTACCGTTTCTTCTCACTTTCAACCTTAAAAATTCTCTCAATTAAAGCTCTCATTCATTATCTCTCACAAAATCCGGCCTCCTCATATCCTTTTCCATCTATAAAATCCTTTAAAACTCTTTCTCTTTGAAAAATCATAACATCTCAAGGTTGTTCTCAAAATCCCTGGTCAGAAAATCACTCTCCAAAATCCTTTTTCGAGATTATCAATGGAACCCGGCTCATCAAAAGGCACAAGGAAGAAATCCCATACTCCGAGATGCCACAACCTTTTCCATCTATAAAATCCTTTAAAACTCTTTCTCTTTGAAAAATCATAACATCTCAAGGTTGTTCTCAAAATCCCTGGTTAAAAAATCACTCTCCAAAATCCTTTTCCAAGATTATCAATGGAACCCGGCTCATCAAAAGCCATAAGGAAGAAATCCCATGCTCCGAGATGCCACAAGGACTACCTTCTCAATATTATTCTGAAGCATTGTCATCCAAGATATGTTATTCTTAAGAAAAGACCCTTGCTTTTGTCTCGTTCCTTCGAGTGGAATGCTGTCAGGACTCTCGGTCTTGAGACAAGCATGATAGAACAATTACAAGCTTGTCATCTTAAACAATTTGTGGATATTCATCGGCCAATGCTAAGGGAACCAACTCTCGAGTTCCTTAGCACTTTGCAAGTTTCTCCCACTGGAATAATCAAATTCCAACTTTGTAAGCACCCGAACACTCTCATAGCAGCGGAGTTTGGCACTATCTTCAAATTTCCCTCAGATGGTATTCTCAATGAGAGTGAGGTGGAATTCTATGCCAATCCGGCATGGACTCATTTTGGGTTGGATTGTAACTGGGATGTGAAGAAAACTTAGAGCACCTATCTTCAGTCTCCCATGCATAAATATTTACATAGGTTTCTTACCTATAATATCTTTGCCAGAGGCGAGAGCAACGAGGCAATCCGAAAATCAGAGATTTTCCTCCTAGAGATGGCACAAAGAGGTCTAACCGTGGCTCTGTCTCGCTGGTTTGCAAATCATATTCTCTCGATTGCAACAAAGCCATCGGGAGATATCTTGATTGGTGGGTATGTGACTCACCTTGCAATTGAGCTCGGGTACCTAAAGCTTGATGAGCACAATTTCAACCTCATTCCAGCATGTCCTCGAGACCGGCTAGATGTCGAGTCTTTTATAAAGATGGGAGCAGCTGTTCGTATAATCTACAAGAATAATGTCTATTATCGCTTCACCACTCCAGCTGGTAAAATTAATTGAGAAGACCAGGATTCTGATGAATTCAAAGTTGGCCTCCAAGCAATCCAGCAAAAAAAAAGCCCGAGTCGAGACAGCGACCCCAGAGGTTGAGCAAGAGGTTGGTGAATCATCGACCTCTACACCTAGCTTGGCGCAACAGGTTGCTGATCTTTTAGCACCTCGTTTTGACCTATTGCAGGCTTCCATCGATGAGAGGTTAGAGAACCTCAAAGACTTCATGGAATCTCATATGGATAGCTTCGAGGTGGAAGTAGCATGCCTTAGAGATGGTCTGTCAGGCTTAAAGCCTAATTAGAGTCCTAGCTTTTTCATTTTTTTATGTACTAGTTTTTATTTTTATGGGTGTAGGACTTTAATTTACATTTTTAAACTTTGTAATTCTTCTCTTTCGTTTAATATAATTACATCGTTAACATTTTATGGTTTATTTTGTTGATGACAAAAGGGGGAGAACCTAGCAATATATGCAAATGTGTAGTAAAAGGCAAATGTGTTGTATAACATATACTTAGAATATACTTTGCATATATTTAACTAGTTAAGCAAATAATTTGATATACTTAGAATATACTTTGCATATACTTAACTAGTTAAGCAAACAATTTGATATACTTAAAATATACCTCACATATACTTTACATATACTTAACTAGTTAAGCAAATAATTTGATATACTTAGAATATACCTCATATATACTTTGCATATACTTAATTAGTTAAGCAAACAATTTAATATACTTAGAATATACCTCATATATACTTTGCATATACTTAACTAGTTAAGCAAACAACTTTGATATACTTTGAATATACCTCGCACATACCTAACTAGTTAGTAAAGATCCATGCTATACGTCGTTCAATTCTTGCACTCTATTATTTTTGTCTTAAGCATCTTTTGAGGGGGAGACTTCTCAAAAGAACATATTGCTAGATTATTTGTCACCATCAAAAAGGGGGAGATTGTTGAACCTTGAGAGGTATTTCTGTCATTTTGATGCTAACAAATAAAATAGCAATAATGTATTTAACAGTGTTTGTGTTCTAAGTTTGTTGAACATGATATATCTTGAATAAAATATGATGCAAGAATGAAAGACAACCTTTGAAGGTCAAAATAAGAAGAAATAGCATGTTCAGGTCTGTGACTGATTATGTCACGCCCGTGATATAGCTTAGTGCCAACTCCCCAACATTCAAAGTTCACGACCATGAAAGATCATACCAACCGTGAATGATTAAATCAGTCATGCCCGTGAAATAAAGACACGTCCGTGAAACAACATATCAAGTTATTCTAGAGAGCTTCACGGAGAGAGTCACCACTTGAACCATGGTTTGGAAGAATGTTCACGCCTATGAAATTATAAAGTCACGCTCGTGATCAAACACTTCAAGTTCTTCCAGAAAGTTTTACGGTCAAAGTCACCACTTGGACAACGACTTGGAAGAACATTCACGATCGTGACACATATAGTCATGCCTGTGAATGAGGACAGAGAAACATGTCAGACACGAAGTTAAGAGTTGATTAAACGGCTATTTTCACATTAAATACACACAAACGACTATAATTCGTTGAGAAAGTATAAATGAAAGTCATTTTATTAATCCTAACAAAAAAACAACAATTACTTTGAATCTGAAATCTTGTTGTAGCCATTGTGCATTAATTATTTTTAACAAAATCATTATTTTTAACAAAATCTTCATTTTTTGCAAAAATCTATTTGCTCATAATTTCTGAGCATTATAGGTTAGTGAATGTTTTCATTGTAATCT
Source organism: Triadica sebifera (assembly GCA_023653625.1). Lineage (NCBI taxonomy): Eukaryota > Viridiplantae > Streptophyta > Magnoliopsida > Malpighiales > Euphorbiaceae > Triadica > Triadica sebifera. Next base: position 24,418,275 of record CM042901.1, read on the forward strand.
ATTACTGAAGTGAGTTTGGGTATATTGGGTTAAGATTGAAACACTTGTAAGGGTTTATTGTATGAGTCATAAAACACAAGGAATTGGTTTATTTTGTGAGTTATAAAATATAAGGAATTGGTTTATTGTGTGAGACATAAAACACAATGAATTGATTTATTGTGTGAGTCATTAAAACACAAGAAAATTTCTGGATTAGGTGTTAGTCATTGAGAGAAAAATCATAGTTGGAAGTGAGCTTATAAAACTCCATTGTAACACTTAGTGTGTTAGTAAAACTCCCAATTGAGATTGGGGAGAGAAGTAAAGTTATTTAATACCCGAATTTATATAAATCGCGTGTGTAATATCTTTTTATCCCTACTCTATTTAATTTTATTCCGCATTCAAAGTTAAGAAATTTTTTTATAACCAATTCAACCCCTCTTCTTGGTTCATTGTTTGGGCAACACTTTTGATTCTAAGATGTATGCAATGATTTTTTTACCCAGTCAATGTGGCTTTAGTTTTAGGAGCACTTTTGACTTGAGGAGTTCGGACGAGTATGTACAATTAGTGAGCAATGTGACTTAGGCTCTGGAGGCGCTCTTATCTCATAACCCAAATTCAAATAGTTCAGGTTTAGAGTTTTGGATAAAATTATAAAATGAAATTAGATAAAACTATTATTTATGGATTATTATGTTATATATGAAAGATAAGTAGGAATGCTTTATATATATATATATATATATATATATATATATATATATATATATATATATATATATATATATATATATATATATTGTGCATGACTATAAATATTAATATACATGATGATATCTAGTTAAGATTTCCACGTATGAAAAGATGTATGTTAATAAGTAAAGCAAGACATTTTCTCTTTTTGGGGAACTTAATTAATATTTGTTGATTTGGTGTAAAAAAATTTTAAATTCCAAAATTAGGGTGATTTAGAGACTATTTTTTATTTTAGAGTAAAATTTGCTGATATAAATAAAAGAGAGAGTGTCTGCTCACTGGACAAATAAACATAATATTGTCCGATTATTGATCAAGTAGACAGCTGCTATCCGCTCATTCAATAAGTGGACAGGATGTTGTTCCAAAATAGTTGATTCCAAACAAATAAAAAAAAATACCATAGTTGGTGTCCGATTAAAGGGGCAACAAATAAAAATAATTTTTTAATATAAGACAGGGATAAATGTTTACAGTTCATTAATTGCGTTTGACTACGGGGTGTTGTCTCTTCATCTAGATTCTACATTAATATATTTTAATATTGTCACAATCATGCCCAGTGTATAGATAATATATTTTAATGACTTTGCAATATCTTTGTATAGTTAATTAAATGATTTTAAATTATTAAATTTATTACAATAATTAAATAATTGATCTTTTTTTTAAAAAAAAAAAAAGAAGAAGGTAATGGTGTGTTTAGAATTTTTAAATTTTATTTTAATTTAAAATTAAAAATAATAAATCTTTAATATTATACGAAATATGAAATTATTGAAATAAATGTAAATAAAAAAATTTTATTATAATTTTTAAAATTGTGCATATTATACGTAATTATTGAAATAAAATGTAAATATAATTTTTTTTTATTACTGAAAAGAGCAAGTAGTACCTTGTAAATTATCCCATTATCAGAAAAATAAAAATGTTTGTCTCGTTTCTTTTCTCATTGGGGCTCACTTCTCTAGCATGTGGATTTTTAAATAATATGAAATTTGGTTCAAGACAGCCTTAACATCTTACTTATGTCCAATGTAATCAAAATTTTTCCATTTTGAGAAACCTTTCATGGTCAAAGGGAAGATGTATGGATAGAATGTGTCTACTTGTTAGAAGTTCATGGTCAAAGGGAAGATGTATGGATAGAATGTGTCTACTTGTTAGCAGTCTGCTACCTTAGAGAGTGGACAGATTCTTTTAGTCAATTTTTGGCCGTTGACCAGCCTAAATTGGAAATTTATTTTAATTTTACATCTAATTAGTAAACGTTTTTCAAACCACCCTTTTTAGGAAAAAAGACCAATAAATCACATGTATTACCATGTATATGTATATTGAAGTATGAATGATACAAACATGGAAAATTAATATGACACTTCATATATGTATAAAATTTTATGTGCATATGTACCACTAAACTTGAGGTTGCTTAGTGTGTATGTGTTTTTCCATATGTAAGTTTGGAGTCATAGATAAGAGTTGACAAGAACAAAAGCAAGTTCATATCGAGTCAATTACAGCAAACACACATTAGAGGGTTAATGACATACATGACATATTTTGATTCTTTTTGTACATGTCATTAGATATACGAGTATAGAAAGATGTACATGTCTTTATGTATAAGAACATGTAATTATTAATTGGATTAACTTCCACTTTGTCATTTGCCATGTTCGCTTCGTTCCCTAGCATGAATCCTTTCCTTTTCTTTAAGGACCTACACTCTTAGCATCTTCTTTATAGAATCAATCATTACCTCAATATATTTGCCCTCCTTGGTCGGCCTAGTTTCTCTCGTGGCATGTTATTTCACAACTTTCTTAATTGTCATTATCTTTACAACTGGTGCATTTAGGTCTTGGTTAGTAGTTCCTCGACTCTTTTATTCTACGAACTCTCTTTGGTAGGATAACCGCCTAGCCTAACAAACATTCCTCTCTTAGGACTGGTTTTCCCATTTATCCCACTTCTATGGTCATAGTAGAAAAGTTTTAATCTTATCTGCCTCAATTGCTCCTTAATTTCTTCCTTCAACTGTTTATGGCCCTTGATTGTTGGTCGCCTTTGTGACACCAACCATTTAACTTTAACTTGTCATTCCATAGATGATCTACACTCCCTATAGTCTTTTACCTTTCCAACTCTTTCCTTGCCATGGTGTGTCATGTCTGCGATATAGACATTAGTCATATAAGCATATTGAGGTCATCTATACCACAGTACAGAGATGTATCAATCAAACTTTAAATACAAACATATGAATGTGAAAAATTTACCTACATATGATAATATGATACTTAATATAAATATTGAGTTGATTTAATGAAATATTATGATTTCGTACCACACACGCAAATCGAGACAATAGACCGAGTGGAATAAAGGGTGAGAGATTAAGTTAAGCATACCAAAATGTATGAAATAATATTTTAAGATCATAATTAAAGTTATGTGGAGAGATTTTAAGGCTAGGGGCTCCAATTTGCAGAAATATAGTTTTCAGTGTGGGTTTACGGTCCAACTTTTCAATTGAAAGCTAGAGATATGTGTTAATGATTGTAATTTCTTCAATGATATCACAATTGAATTCTAAAATTAAAAAAATAATAATTTTGAAATCAATATCGGACGAATTTTTATGGGCATAATTTAGAAAAAATGATTAAATCACAGAAACCCAAAATTTGCTCCAATGGTCATTTATTCAAATCGGAAAGACCATTACGAAGAGAAAATATTTTATGAATTTTGGTATGTTCAATTTGGCAAAGTTAAACTTGTTTTCCATATGAAATTTAAGAAAATAAATATTTTCAAGGATTAAATTAAAAAATTAGAAAGTTTGGGAAAAAAAGTCAAAAGTCAAAGTTTTTTTAATTTTTTCTTTATTAATTTTATATAAAAGCCAAAATATCTTATTTATTAATTTTAATTATCAAATAGGAGCAAGATTAAGCTAATTAAGATTAACTAGTTACTAATTGGGGTATAAAAGTCAAATTGGCTATTTATTTCCAATGTTTTTTCATAACATTAAATCTAAACAAAAAAAACTATCTTCTTTCCCATACCCCTCCATAGCCAAACCTCTCTCACTCTCTTCTCTGGATTTTCTTTCAATTTATCTCCTTAAATTCACAATATTTAAGTCTTTGGAGTATAAAAGTCAAATTGGCTATTTATTTTCAATTTTTTTCATAACAATAAATCCAAAAACAAAACTATCTTCTTCCCTACACCCTTCATGGCCGAACCTCTCTCACTCTCTTCTCTGGATTTTCTTTCAATTTATCTCCTTAAATTCACATTATTTAAGTCTTTGGAGTAAGGAAAATTAATTTTTAGGTGATGGAAAGAAATATATTTGGAGAAAAATCTTCTATTCACTAAAAATTCCAATAAATTTAAAGGTGAGATTTTTTTTTCATTTTTCATTCAAGTTTTCATAGATTTAAGTTGATTTGAACTGTTGTTTTTAATAGATTTTGGCTTGGTGGTGTGTTTGATAATTGAATTAGTGAAAAGGAATAGTTAAGGTTTTGTAAAAAAATTATAGAAAATTTTGATAAAAATATAAAATAAGTAAAATGAGATTTGAAAATGACAGATATGGAAATTTTGACAAAAATAATTTTTAGAAATATTTGTGGAAAATTTGGTGAATTTCCCTAATTATAGCCGAAATTTTGAGAAATTATTTTGGAGGAATTATGCCTTAAATTGATGAGAATAGAGTTAATTGGAGTGTTTGGAAGTGAAAATAGTTTTTGGAGTGGAAGAAATATTTAATAGAATTTTTTGAGAAATTTTTGATTTTTGGCCAAATTATTGAAAAATTTATTGAAATTTATTGAGTATTATTTTGATAAAATTGGTAATGAAAAATGAAAGAAAATGAGTTAAAGTAATTAGAGGAGTTTATTTGGAATTATTGGAGTATGTATTGAATTAATGGGAATTGTTTAGTACAAAATGGATTTTTGAAGAAAAATGAAAATTAGAGGAAAAATAGAAATAAATTGAGAAAAATAGTTATAGATAAAGAAAAATAAGGAAATAAGCTATTATAAAAGAAAATATTATTAGAAATTTTTGGTTGCATAGGGAAGCATGTCAATCGATTGGAGTATCAGATTACGCATCGAACACATGTAACAAAAAATAACACCGATAGATGATTTTAATATATGAGAGAGCAAAAAATTATCAGAGTTTTATTTTTGTTAGAATATGTATATTAAATATGACTCTGTAGTTAATTAGAAATTATTTATTGTTCAGACATAATAGTTCGATATAGTAATTTATAATTTTGGTCATTAAATGTTTAAAGTGTAATTTTAATTGAGTTTTGAATAAAATAATGAATATGAAATTAAGTAATAGTTATTTATGGAAAATATTTAAAAATATATATATTTGTGTATTGTTTTCTTAAATGATAAATGGTTGGAAATATTATGGAAATTTGTATTTTATGAGAACTTGATATTTTAGCTCACATATTAGTATAAACAACGGTATAGAGAGTTATTTGTGTATCAATAGGGTCTATTGGTCTGGTGAATTTTCTTTGACCATATGATTTGCTTTACTGCCCATAGATTTTCCATAATCGTATGATATATATATTCAATCCTGTCGATTTTCTAGTATTGTGCGATATAATTTATTCATATTGTTTTTTTTGATCTGATAGGTTTTCTGGAATAATTAAATGATATGTACCCCTTGTTTCTCTGGGATTAGTCTATAGTGATTTAATATATGGGCATGACAAGAAATTTTATGAGTTTATGATATTGTTGAATGATTTTTTTATTTTTGATTTTTGATAAATAACTGTTATTATAAATTATTGTACCATTGAGTTATATAATTCATTTCGTAAATTTGTTTTTATAGTAAAGATAGAGAGATAATCTTTGTAGATATATCACCGCTGATAGTGGGTCCCACAGTATGAAGTTGAGTATCGGTGATAGCCACCCCAGGTAGGTTGGTATTTTCTTATGTAGTTTGTTATTATGGTTTTTGATGTGAATAAAATTAAATACTTATTTTGAATGTGATACACTCATGTACGAGAGGGTTAGGGTGTAATTAGGGAGTGGTTTTGTAATTAGATCTCTTATATTTCTATAATATTTATGTTTATAATTTCTTTACCTCAATAGTATGTTTAAAATGTTTTATATAACAACATAAATGTTTTGGTATCGGTTTTGTAAATCATAACACTGCTTATCCACCTGATATACAATGGTGTATATAGAATGGTAAGAAATGTTACAATTTTATTGGTATCAAAGCGTGGTTTATGTGGTTCTAGAATAGAATAGGGTAGAACTAGGATTGTTTGCTCATGTGTTAGTTCTTAAAAAGTTTTTTTAATACAAAAACAAACTATTGTTGCTTCCCAATGTGGGCTATTGTTTTATTTTATAGGATGATAGATTACAATTGCAAAGAGTTAGAGAAGAGACTTTAGAGGAATATATGTTGTTACAAGAGAATAGGGAAGAGACCCCTAAGTCTTATATGTGATGCCCTACTTATATATTAGAGATAATCCCATATATATATATAAGATGTCATAAGATTTGTGTGAATTATTTTTTTTTTCATTTAATAACTTAAACCATTTATTTATATTGGGTTTTGTACATTATTCTAATTATCAATATATATATTATTATATTATATACAAATATGGTATTTGATTATATTACATAGTTTATCACTTGTAACATATTAGTCTCAAGTATAACTGTTTACATACACAATATTAAAATATATGACATGTCTACCAAACTCATATGTATGGTCAAACTCAAAAAGGAAAGTAATAAACAACCAACTCTCTAAAGCTTTTAGTGTCTTTTCTAATATGATCTTGAATTTCTTCTTGACAAACTTTACGATCTACTATACAACTCTAATATTTGCATGAAGAACTCACACTTAGCTATCTCTAGTTTAGCGGTACATATAGGAATTAAAGTTTTTTCCAAGCAGTCACATAAATGCATATCTCAAATAAATTATGACACATTAAATTTTATTTCAAATTAGACATATAAAAGAAATAAGTACATAACATAAAAAGAAATCAACATAATAACCCCATTCAATAATTAAATTCTTTACAAGCATTTCATAACTTGTTACTTATGTAAATAAAATAAATTTTCATATTTCATTTTATAATTCATTAGCCCAAAATCTCATTTATGGACTATCCAGATACAAGATATGAGATAGGGGCACTCACGGAGCTTAAGCCACCCTACTCACCATAATCACAAGTCAAGGGTGTTTGCAGAGTTTATGTCATCTTGACTGAATATAACCACATCATAGATGTAATTAGAATCAAAGGCCCTGTCAGAGCTATAGCCACCCTGTCTCTAAATCATATTAATATCGGTTCCATAACTTTTCTTTAATGGTGCACCAATTATCCTATGTTAGTCATTAGGTAGAGAAATGGGCAATTAAAATCATTAATTAATTAGTTTTAACCATGTCTTTATTTTCTATAACCATTACTCATTTCATATTAACATATGTACATGTTCACAATTTATTCCTAACCATGTAATAACAAGATATTTCATCAAATATTACCATAGTATTAAATCCCAAATTAATAATATTTTTATAATTTTAAAACATGCCATAATATATCATTTCATTATTTTGACACATAATTTATGTCATGCATACACAATCATGCATTAGGACAAAACAAACTATATGTGTACAAATCTCAATAGCGTTTTCCTTTTTCAAAAATATAAACTCAGAGCTTGTTCACTTTTTTTGTTCTTCCTCTTATTGAGAGCCTAATTTGAAAATATAATTAATTAATTAATTTTTTAAATACTTATTCTTAATATAGTTTTGGTAAATAGCTAGAATTTGTATTAAATTGGAACATGATCTCTTAGGACATTTGACTCTATAATTTTTTCTACACTCATCCAATTTATGTGATTCTTATTTCTAAATAAATTTAACATATACTAATATAACATACTAAAATTTTAGAATTTTTGGACAATTACACCATGTTTAATGCAATTTTAATTATTGCTTTATTTTCTACCCTTTGGCAGTTTAGGGATACTATATTAAACAATTTATATCTTTCAACAAGTATATTTGATTATTTTGAAACTTTTTATAAACTTATATAATGTAATTTTAAACATTTTTTATGTTTACCACTTTTCCAAATTCTTCCTCTATGGTGCACAAACAATAGAGAATCTATAACTAATTCAGTATAGGGTAACAACTGGACCTGTGTCCATTGTTGTAATCATAACTCACAAAATACATAACTTATTAAGATAAGACTTCCAAGACATTTAGATAAGACAATAAACTAAAATATTTATGTTTTTTACTTTGGTTAATTCAGTATAAAAATATCTCAAAAATAAGAACGAAGTTGCTAGAGTTGCACAAGTATAAAGTAACAGCTCAATTAAGGAACAACTATAGTTAATTTTACTATAACTCAACCTAATATATATATATATATATATATATATATATATATATATATATATATATATATATATATATATATATACAAAATTCGATATAAAACTAGATAATACATAGGGCTACAACTTTTGTATTTTGAGTTTCCTTTAATTCGGTCTTTAAGATAATCAAAATATGCAAATACAGTAGAATATCCTATTGATAATCTTATAGGGATCAATCTCACTCAAATGATGATTTCTCTTCATATTACCATTCGATAAAAATATAAATAAACATAAATGAATAATTTTTATGTTTGACACTTCTCCAAATTCAGTTCATAAGACTATCAAAATTAGAGTGCAACACACTGTTATAATATAACCCTAATAGCTCTAAATGACACAAGATCAATGGAGAAAAAAATTACTTAACAAGAACAAATTAATTTGGAGTGATTTTGATGCAAAAATTGAGTGGTAGGATATAGAAATGGGGGTTGTTGATGGAAGGAAGAAGATGAATAAAGATGAAATGGGTATAAATGTGTAGAAGTTATACTTTTTTTATAGGGCAAAAACAATCTCTTCCCCAATTCCACCCCTTCTCCTATCCTTTTTTCTTTTTTTTTTCCTCTAACTTTTTTTTAATTTTATTTCAGTATATTTTTTCTTTTTATTATTATTTATGGATATATTTAACCAAATTACTCATTTAATTCATATTAATTTTTAATTTAATTATTTATTCAATTTATTTTAATTTTCTAATACCAATTAGGTATTTTGTTTTATGTATATCATACACTTATTCTAGCTAGACTCTAATTAATGGGTGTTACATTATATACCATTGAGGACAGATGCTTTGTATCCTTCTTGGCGATAGATGATAGCTGAGAGTAATGCATCTACTAGTAGATCTGATAGATCACATAGATTAGACAGGCGGGATAGGAGAGATAGACATGTCTTGACTCTATGTCTAACTAGGGAGGAGCTGTTAGAGGATATGAAGGAGATCCTACAACATTTTGCTAGGCTAGCCACTATGGAGATGAAGTTTAAGAGGCTCTAGAAGTTAAGAGCTATAGATTTTTACGACCACAATAAGGATGATGAGGTGGCTATTGAGTATTGGATAAAGAGGACAGAGAGAGTTTTCCAACAAATAGATTGCACACCTAGGCAACGATATAGATATGTTGAGTCTCTGTTGTAGGAGGGGGCTTACGATTAGTGGAAGAGTGTGTTATAGTGCCCTCCAACACCAAACCGATCTTCTTGGAAATTCTTTTGGGAGCAATTCAGGGAGAGATACATCCTCAGGGCCTCTACTAATCAGAAGAGATAAGAGTTTTTGGATCTCAGATAAGGGGATATGACCATATAAGAGCATGAGAAGGAGTACACCCACCTCAATAATTATGTAGGGGGTATCATTGTTAACAAGATAGATAGATATAGGAGGTTCGAAAAGGGACTACAACCCTCTATCAAGATCATAGATTAAGGAGTTTACTTCTTTAAGAATAGTTACTAAGGTTTTTAAGGAAGTTGTTGCTAAGGAGATGAAGACGATATTTTCAAGTTGCAACTAGAAACCTTTCTTTTAGCAGAGTACAAACCCATATAGTAAGAAATCAAGGTTTTCTGGTAATAGATTCCAAAGTGGATATAGAGGTTCATATGCATTAGATGGACGGGGCTAGCCTTTAAGATTAGCACCATTGGTTGTCAATACCCCAGGTTCAATCGAGGGAAGATCTATTACACACCCTTAGTGTCAATAGTAAGATCGGTATCATAGTGATGAATGTCGGATGACCACCAAGGTGTGCTCCCATTATGGTGCGATAAGACATTTCAGGAAGGACAATCCACTTTTGAGTCATCTATAGAAGTTGCTAGTGAGAGTCCTACCAAGACACAGGGATCAACACTTGTCACAGGTAAAGGCAGAGGTCATATTTGAGGTGGTAAGACAGGAACAATACACACTGGGTCTAAGATAGTGGATAAACCAAAAGGTAGTCATACAACATCTGCCTAAGCTAATGCCTTAGAGCTCGAGATGAGTAGGATGTTTCTGATATGATTGTGGGTAAATTTGTTTTGATTGATCTCAGATCTACACATTCATATATATGCAATGCATCACTAGTTAGAGATGACACAGTGACTAAGTGACTAAGATGTTAGGATATGATATTATGGTGATGAATTCTCTGGGTCACAATGCTAGGGTTAACCGAGTGCACCAATAGCTACACTTAGTGAGTCAGAGTGAGCTATGTCTTGCAGATTTGATTAAGTTGTCATTCCACAAGTATGATGTCATACTAGGTATGGGTTGGTTAGTTCACCATGGAGCTGTAGTTGATTGTGTATCTAGGAAAGTTGTCTTAAGGAAGCCCAGGTAGTACAAGATGTTTAGAGGAATGTGATGTCTAATATAATTTCAGCTATAAATGCCCATATGTTAATTCAGAAGGGCAATAAAGCTTATTTGGTGTATGTGGTGGATAGCAGAAAAGAGAGTCTGAGGCTTCAGGATATTCCTATAGTATACAAGTTTCTTGATGTGTTTCCTAAGGATTTGCTAAGATTACCTTCTGACAGGAAAATCGAGTTTGGCATTAAGTTGCTACCTAGTACTGCACCCATATCTATCACACTGTATCGAATGGCACAAATAGAGTTGAAAGTGTAGTTGCAAAAGTTGTTAGATAAGGGGTTCACTAGACCTAGTGTGTCACCCTAGGGTGCGCCTGCACTGTTCATGAAGAAAAAGGATGGCACCTAAGTTGAATAAGGTGACAGTGGACAATAGATACTCATTGCCATAAATAAATGACTTGTTTGATGAGCTGAAATGTATAGAAGTATTCTCCAAGATTGATTTGAGATCAAGGTATCATTAGCTGAAGATTAAGGCTATTGGTGTACCCAAGACTACCTTCAGGAATCGGTATGGCCACTACAAGTTCCTTGCCATGCCATTTGGATTGACAAATGCACCGGTAATATTTATGGATTTGATGAATAAGATCTTCAGGCCTTATTTGGACCAATTTACAGTAGTTTTCATTGATGATGTCTTGGTATACTCCAGAGATAGAGAGGAGCATGATTGCCATCTTCGGATTGTGCTTCAGACTCTAAGAGAGAAATGGTTATATGCTAAGCTAACAAAGTGTGAGTTTTGGCTCAGAAAAATTGATTTTCTGGGTAACATGATATCAATAGATGGGATCAGAGTTGACCCTATCAAGATTAAAACTATACTCAACTAGAAATTGCCCTGAAATGTAACTGAGATACAAAGTTTTCATGGATTAGCAGGTATTACAGATGATTTGTGAAAGGTTTTTCTTTTATAACTGCTCCCATGACACGGTTACTTTGTAAGGATGTGAGATTTGAGTGGATAGACAAATGTCATGCCAGTTTTGATCAGGTGAAGCCAATGTTGACAAACACCAGTCCTAATGCAACTCACTCCATGAAAATAGTTTATGGTATATAGGGTTGCATATCTTAATGGTTTGGGTTGTGTGCAATGCATAAGGGTAAAGTGATAGCTTATGCTTCCAAACAGCTGAAGTCGTACGAGAGGAATTATCCTACACATGATCTAGAACTGGCAGCTATTGTTTTCGCTTTGAAGATTTGGCGACACAATTTGTATGGAGAAAAGAGTTACATCTATATAGATCATAAGAGTTTGAAATATTTGCCTTTACAAAAGGAGTTGAATCTTTTTATAAAGGTGACAGTTATAGCTTATTAAAGATTACGACTATGTCATTAACTATCAGCTTGGAAAGACTAATGATGTGGCCAATGCTTTGACTTGAAAGACTCTAGAATACTTACTAATCCTTTCTACATTGATTCAGAAAATCAAGAAAGCTCAAAAATATAATCATAGGCTCATGAAGATTAGTGAAGCTCTTTTCAAGAGGGAGAGACTTGAGTACTTAATTGGAGTAGATGGTAGTATTCACTTCAAAGATAGATTATATGTACTTAATATGCCACAATTGAAGCAAGAGATTCTTAAAGAAGCACACGAATCAACTTATGCATCCCAGTAGCAACAAGATGTATCAGGATTTGAAGTCTTACTATTGGTGGTCGGGTATGAATAAAGACATTACAAAGTTTACTATCAAGTGTAACGCCCACCAATTTAGGCTTGGATAATTAACATATTTAATGATTGTAATTAAAATTATTTGAGACTAAATTTGTAAATAAATATAATAAAAATATTTATAAGTGAATTTTTATTAAGTTATGTGTGTTAAATAAAATAAATAGAAAAGTTAGGTAAGTTAATAATAATAAGATAAAAACCAAGGATTTAAGTGGATATTTGACAAAAAACAAGGGGGACCTAATAGGGTATTTACTATGAGTATAATTATTTTCTTCTTCTTCTTCCAAATTTTAAAACCCTAGCCTTCCTCCCACTCTTCCATACACAAATTCTCTTTCTTTCACCCATTTTCTTCTTCCTCTCCTTCCTCTTCCTCTCCCCAAAAACTTAAAACAACTATAATAGCTTAAGGTTTGAAGATGTTAAGACTTCATTGTGTCAAGGTTTAGAGTTCATTGTGTCAAGGTTTGTACTTCATTGTGTCAAGGTTTGTACATTATCATATTTATTTCTTTGTGCATTTTATTTGCATTACAATGATGTTTGATGTTGAAGGAAGAGTGAACAAATAACTTGTTGTATTTGTTGATTTTATTAAAATTTATCTGGAATAGTCTTGATGTATTTGACCATATCTTTTGTTCTGAAACTTGGATCGGGATGAAATCAGTTGGAAATGAAAATAGACATATAGACCTCAAAGTTTTATAAAGAGTATAAATGATATATATGATTTTAAGTTGGTCTAAAAATTTCTACAAATTCTCGGATTTGAAAGTACCCAGAAAATTCTGTGTAGTTATTTTCCGAACATTCTATGGTATTTTAGTTATATCATTTGTTCTAAAACTTGGATCGGGATAATAGACACATAAATCTAAAACTTTTATAAAGAGTGTAAATACTATATATGATTCTAAAATGGTCTAAAAAGTTCTACAAATTCTCGGATTTGGAAGTACCCAGAAAATTCTGGGTAGTTATTTTTTGAACATTCTATAGTATTTTGGTTATATCTTTTTGTTTTGAAACTGGATCGGGATAAAATCAGTTGAAAATAAAAAAAAACGACACATAGATATCAAACTTTTATAAAGAGTATAAATGTTATATCTGATTCTAAGTAGGTTTAAAAATTTATACAAATTTTCTGATTTTGAAGTACCCAGAAAATTCTGGGTAGTTATTTTCTAAATATTTTATGGTATTTAGGTTATATCTTTTGTTTTAAAACTTGGATTGTTATAAAATCAGTTGGAAATGAAAATAGGCACATATATCTAAATATTTTATAGATAGTGTAATTTATATATCTGATTTTATGTTGGTCTAAAAATTTTTACAAATTCTCGGATTTGAAAGTACCCAGAAAATTCTGGATAGTTATTTTTTGAACATTCTATGATATTTTAGTTATATCTTTTATTCTGGAACATAGATTGGGATGGAACCAGTTGGAAATTAAAGTAGACACATAGATACAAAAAGTTTATGAAGAGTATAAATACTAGTTATGATTTATATTGGACCTAAAAGTTGATACAAAATCTCGGACCAAAGAATATTCTGAAAAATACTGGACATATTTTTACAGAGCACTATACGGTTATTTGGACATAACTTTAGCTAGAAAATTCAGATTTATATTATTCTTTTTGTATATGAAAGATAAGACATTAATCTAAAAATTCATAGAACATAAGGTCAAATTCGAATCAAAAATAGGTAGAAGGTGCAATCCAAAATCAGGATTGAAATCTGTCCAGAAATATAAAATATTTTAAAGAAAAGAAATATGAAAAAAATTAGTTATTAGGTAAATGAAACAAGGAAATAGAATTCATAAATGAGGTATGAATATGAATTTAACTTTTGTAAATTATAACATGTATATGTGTTAAACCAGTAAACTAGGTATGCAATATTCCATAATGATATATGATAAATTGATTTATTTTTTTTTATATTGCTATAAAAAGGATTGTGATATATGGATTATTATTTATGATTATTTATATGCAAAATTGGATAATATAAACATGGAATTTTTATGATATATCATAAATGTATGTATAAATATTTATGCACATATGTACCACTAAGCATTAGGTTGCTTAGCATGTGGGTGTTTTCCTATACGCAGGTTCGGAACCTATAGAGAGAAGTTGACAGGAAGAGAAGCAAGCCGATACAGAGTCAAATAAAGTAATCCACGTCAGAGGGTTGATGCTTTACATGACTTGCATTTTGTTCCTGTCCACATGTCATGGGTGATGAGTATAATTATGGTTTTCAAAAGTTTTACATATTTTGTTTTATGTTGGGAACATGTAATTTTTTTTGGATTATATGTATTTTGTAAATATCGGGATAATGAAAGCCCAAACATATGTTTGAAAATGTGGTCATGGTTTGTTAATTCTGCATTTAAAATATATTTATTAATTGAATGACATATTGCTATCATGAAAAAAAAATTTAATTAATATATGAAAATATAATAACTAAAATGGAAGAAACTTTAATTCAAATGAATTTTAAGGTAATAGGCAGGTGACATTCTCCTATATAGTTGAGATTATCCCTAACTATATAAGAGGGTGTTACATCAAGTGTCTGACATGTTAGCAGGTGAGAGAAGAATACTAGTTGCATCAAGTTTGTTACAACCTATTGCCATACTACAATGGAAATGGAAAAAAGTCACGATGAATTTCGTGTTAGGACTGCGTTTGATTCAAAATAAGCATGACGCGATATGAGTTATTATGGATAGGAGTTGACCAAGTCTCCACATTTCTTGCCAATTAGAATGGACTACTATACGAATTGGTTAGTAAAATTATACTTTTAGGAGATTGTCCGACTGCATGGTGTGTCATTGTCTATCATTTCTGACATCACAATTTTGGAAGAGTCTACATGGATCTATAGGTATTTGACTCCACTTGAGCACAACTTTCCATTATCAGACACATGGACAATCATAACAATTAATCTAATTTCTTAAGGATATGTTTCAAGGCTATATGATTGATTTTATGGGAAACTAGGATAAATACTTGCCACTGATGGAGTTTGGTAATAATAACAGTTACTAGGCAAGTATTGGCATGGCTCCTTATGAAGCACTATATGGTAGAAAGTGTAGAACTCTAGTGTATTGGATATAGCTTTGTTAGAAGAAGATGTTGTGACCTGATTTGGTTCAATAGACATATGAGAAAATTAGAATGATTAAGGACAGGCTCAAGGTAGCCAATGTTAAACAAAAGTATTATGCAGACTTGAGACGTAAGGGTATCAAGTTTGCCTTGAAGATTTGGCAACACTATTTGTATGGAGAAAAGAATTATATCTATATAGATCACAAGAGTTTAAAATATTGCCATTACAAACAGAGCTGAATTTTTTTTATAAAGGTGATGGTTAGAGCTTATTAAAGACTACGACTATGTCATTAACTATTAGCCTGCAAAGACTAATGTTGTGGTCGATGCATTGACTCGAAAGACTCTAGAAGACTTATAGATCCTCTCTACATTGGTTCGGCAAATCAAGAAAGCTCAAAAATAAAATCATAGGCTCATGATGATTAGTGAAACTCTTTTCAAGAGGGAAATACCTGAGTACTCAGTTGAAGTATATGGTAGTATTCACTTCAAAGATAAATTATGTGTACTTGATATGCCATAATTGAAGCAAGAGATTCTTAAAGAAGCACACGAGTCAGCTTATGCATCCCAGTAGCAACAACATGTATAAGGATTTAAAGCCTTATTATTGGTGGTCGAGTACAAATAAAGACATTTAAAGTTTACTATCAGATGTCTGACATGTCACAAAGTGAGAGAATAATAGTAGTTGTCATCAGGTTTGTTACAACCTATCGCCATACAAAAATGGAAATAGAAAAAAGTCACAATGGATTTCGTGTCAGGACTATGTTTGACTCAGAAGAAGCATGACGTGATATGAGTTATTATGGATAAGTTGACTAAGTCTGCACACTTCTTGCCAATTAGAATGGACTACTCTATAGATCAGTTAGTAAAATTATACATTTAGGAGATAGTCTGGCTACATGGTGTATCATTGTCTATCATTTCGAACATCACAATTTTGGAAGAGTCTATAGGGATCTATGGGTATTCGACTCCACTTGAGCATAACTTTCCATTATCAGACACATGGATAATTGGAACAGGTAATCCAATTTTTTTTAAGGATATGCTTCAGAGCTGTGTGATTGAGTTTATGGGAAGTTGGGATAGATACTTGGCACTAATGGATTTTGCATATAATAACAGTTACCAAACAAGTATTGGCATGACTCCTTATGAAGCACTGTATGGTAAAAAGTGCAGAACTCTAGTGTATGAAGCACTGTATTGGACATAGCTTTGTGAGAAGAAGATGTTGAGACATAATTTGGTTCAACAGACAAATAAGAAGATTAGAATGATTAAGGACAGGCTCAAGGCAACCAGTGATAAACAAAAGTCTCATGCAGACTTGAGATGCAAGGATATCGAGTTCGCCTTGAAGATTTGGTGACACTATTTGTATGGAGAAAAGAGTTGTATCTATATGGATCACAAGAGTTTGAAATATTTGCCTTTACAAAATGAGCTAAATCTTTCATAAAGGCAATTGTTAGAGCTTATTAAAGACTATGACTATGTCATTAACTATCAACCTGAAAAGACTAATGTTGTGGCCAATGCTTTGACTCGAAAGACTTTAGAAGACTTACATATCCTCTCTACATTGGTTCAGTAGATCAAGAAAGCTCAAAAATAAAATCATAGGCTCATGATGATTAGTGAAGTTCTTTTCAAGGCCAAAAGACCTGAGTACTCAGTTGAAGTATATGGTAGTATTCACTTCAAAGGTAGATGATATGTGCTTGATATGCCATAATTGAAACAAGAGATTATTAAAGAACCACATGAATCAGCTTATGCATCCCAGTAGTAACAAGATGTATCAGGATTTGAAGTCTTACTATTATTGGTCGGGTATGAATAAAGACATTACAAAGTTTACTATTAGATGTCTGACATGTCAGCAGATGAGAGAAGAATAGTAATTGTCATCAGGATTGTTACAACCTATCACCATACCAGAATGGAAATGGAAAAAAGTTTGACTCAGAAGAAGCATGACGCGATATGAGTTATTATGGATAGGTTGACTAAGTCTGCACACTTCTTGCCAATTAGAATGGATTACTCTATAGATCGGTTAGTAAACTTATACATTTAGGAGATAGTCTTGTTGCATGATGTGTCATTGTCTATCATTTCGGATATCACAATTTTGGAAAAGTCTACAGGGATCTATGGGCATTTGGCTCCACTTGAGCACAACTTTCCATTATAAGACATATGGACAATCGAAATAGGTATTCCAGTTTCTTAAAGATATGCTTTAGAGCTATGTGATTGAGTTTATAGAAAGCTGAGATAAATACTTGCCACTAATGGAGTTTGGTAATAATAATAGTTACTAGACAAGTATTGATATGACTCTTTTATGAAGCACTGTATAGAAGAAAGTGCAGAAATCAAGTGTATTGGAGAGAGCTTTGTGAGAAGAAGATGTTAAAGCCTTATTTGGTTCAACAGATAGATGAGAAGATTTGAATGATTAAGGATGAGCTCAAGATAACCAATGATAAACAAAAGTCTTATGCAAACTTAAGACGTAAGGCTATCGAGTACGAGGTTGGTGATAATGTATTTTTGAAAGTATCTCCCTAGAAGAAAATGCTTCATTTTGGAAGAAAAGACAAGTTGAATCCTATATTTATTGGGTCTTTTGAGGTGATAGAATGAGTAGGACCATAAGCCTATATGTTAGCTCTACCTTCTGAGCTAGAAAAGATTCATAATGTGTTTCATGTGTCAATGCTTAGAAGGAACATATTGGATTTGTGTCATATCATCCAAGTAGAAGAGATAGAGGAATAACCAAATTTGACATATGAAGAAGATTCAATAACTATTTTGGCAAGATAAGTGAAACAACTACAAAATAAGTAGGTATCTCTAGTGAAAGTCCTCTAGCAAAAACACTCAATCGAAAATGAGACATGGAAAAGCAAAGAGATCATGAGAAGTCAATATCCTCATCTATTCAACAATGACTTTACTAAGTATGATTTTGAGGATGAAATCTTTTAAGCGAAGAGAATTGTCACACCCGCGATATAGACTTTAGTCGTATACAAGTATTTAGTTCGTATGTATAGTAGTACAGAGATGTATCGATCAAAGTATAAATACAAACATATGAATGTGATAAATTTACTTTAATATGATATTATGATGCTTAATATAAAGATTGAGTTTATTTGATGAAACGTTGCGATTTTATGTCATGCATGCAAATCGAGCCATGCTTAATATAAAGATTTTGATATATGAGATAGCAAAAAATGAATAGAGAGTTTTATTTTCATTAGACTATGTATATTAAATATGGTTCTATATTTAATTAGAAATTATTTATTGTTTAGGCATGACAGCGGTACCAGCGTTAAGTGTAGACCGGAAAAAGGAGTCGGCGGATACCAAAAAGTATAGTAATTTATAATTTTAGTCATAAAATTCTTAAAGTATGATTTAAATTGATTTAAATAATGAATAAGAATTGAGAAATAGTTATTTATGGAAAAAAGCCCTGACCATAGTTCAGAACTGGCCGGTTCCAGTTTGGAACTGCTTGTTTCATGGTCCTAGAAATATAGAACCAGAGATTCACTGGTTCAGTTCAGCCGGTTCCAATATTTTTTTATTTTTAATAAAATTATACAATTATTTAATTAACACAATTAAAATACAATTAAAATTGTTAAAGTTTAGAAATTAAACTTAATTATTGGGTGAATTTGAAGTAAAAAAAATTAATTTAGCTTATCAATTTCTTTATAAATGAAGCAAAAAAAATAATAAGTTTGAATTAAGTGAAAAAAAATTGGGGAATAAGTTAGTAAGAAAGAATGAGAATTTTGAGAAAGAAATATTAATTTATGAAATATTAATTTGTAAAAATTATAAATTTTTATAACTAATAAATTACAAAAAAAATAAAAACTTTGAGAAAAATAAGTTACAAAAAAAAATAAAAACTTTGAGAAAAAATTAACTTATAAAATATTAATTTATGATTTTGTGTAATAAGTTAGATTGTTATAAAAAAATTTGAGAAATTGATTTAGAGAAATTTTCAGTTGAAATTTAAAAAGGATTATTTTTATTTGAGAAATTAATAAATTATATAAACCATTTACTTTATATCTAGAATAAAAAACACAACATACAAGATTAATCAAATGAATAAATTTAAAATAGTTCAATCATTTATTTTTTTATCATACAAAAAAAATTATATAAAGTTGGATCATTAATATACTTTTGAAATTCATCAACAATATTAATGTATCCACACAATAATAAATGACATGTTGAATAATAAACTCCGCTTAAAATATATCTTTCATCATTAAAAACTTTTAAAATATCTAAAAGTTGTTGAAAAATATTCCAATATTGTGGATATAAATTAATTGTTGACACATTATTGGAAATAAATGTGTATAATAATTCCTTATATGCATATGACTCGTTAAGTAATTCATAAGTTAAATTCCAATAAGTAGGAACATCACTTAGAAATCTTTTACGTTTTTTGTCATTTTAACAATAAAATGTAACATCCTTGACCTTTTCCACATGCATATCTAAATGTATTTCATTTGAACATATGCATTTTATATGTATTTCACTTGAACACATGCATTCTATGCATATTTTTATATAAACAAGTTCATGACACGCACTAACTACGTGTCATAGTATATTGTCATTGTATCGAGTCGCACATGTGTTCTTTTAACCTAAATAAGGGTAACAAGATATTAAGAATAAATTGAGTAAGTGACTAAATTAAAGTAAGTAAAATGACTACATTAAGATTACTAAATATTTTATATTATTAATTTAATTAAATTGAATCAAAAGATTAAATTGCATATTGTGTTGATTTGTGTAATAATAAGAAAAATAATTAGAATAAGAATAAATAAAAAGAAAAAGAAAAGTCATTAAAAAAAGGAAATTTAAAAAAAAAAAGGAACGGTTAAAAAAAAAGACAAATTTATGGCAGCCTTTGAGTTATTAGGCTAAGTCATTATTTTCATTTCCTTATTTTCTTCTTCATCTTCATCTTCATCTTCATCTTCATCTTCATCTTCTTCATTGCTTCATTCCTTCAGTCCATTTTTTTTAAATTTCAGCCACTTTTTCTTCTCTCTTTCACTCTAAAAATTATAGAAACAATGTTAGCCAATGGTGATTATAGGTGAGTAAATATTTATTTTATGTTAATCTTGATTATAGTGTTTAGGGTTCATAAATAGGTAGTGTTTTGTACTATAGTTTCGATGATCTTCAAGATCGAATTTAGAGAAGTGTAAAACATAAGAACTGTTCTTTTATGTCTTAGATTTATGGATATATAAACAGTTTTCCAAGATGTGATGTATATGAAGAGAAACCCTCTCTTGATCGAAACTGATCTCGATGTAAACTCTAGCTAAGTTATCTACTGTGTTTGTTAGTTTTGAATATGATAAAGCTATTATTTGAAGTATCTCAAAACATAAAATTTGTATATATATGTGTTACTTATCTGTATACCAAATTTTATGTTCATATGTCTTGTGAATTTGGATTTATTGTGAATAGAACCATGACAATTCCATAGTTTGAGCTAAATGCTTAGTGCCCTGGGCATATCTAGCAATTTGTTTTGAAATTTTGAGCTCCTTAGAGAGATTATGTACATTGTTAAAGCAAGAAAGTTATAGATATATCTCTTATCTAAATTTTGGTACTAATTTCAGCTTAATATGTTGTGTATAGAGTAATTTATGACCTTTACAATTCATACTATCCTAGAAGCCAACTCTGTTCTGGACCAGTAAAATATTACTTATAATTTGAGGGCCTTAGAGACATAATTGATAAAATTTGTAAACATGAAAATTGTTCCATTTGGAAGCATATAAGTTTTTGTAAATTTTGATTGCAATATGAATTATATATTGTAAGTTATGATGAACCTAAATTGATACCTTGAAACTGCCTAAAGGCAGAAAATATGGTAGAAAACAGAACATAATTGAAAATTTCACCAAATATTGTACAATACTCTAATTGCTCTAAAATTTTAATATGTTACATAATTATATGTTAATTGTAATTAGGAATAGGAATCAGATTAATTGGTCAAGTATATAAAAATTTATAGGCTAAACAGTTCCATAAGGTCACACTTGTCTCATAAGAAAAATCATAACTATTCATAAGAACAATGTATATTAATTTGCTTAAGTCACATTAAGTTTCTCTAGTCATAAATTAACCAATTATATTTCAATATTAGGCTCAAGATATATTGGACATACAAGAAGGGGATAGACAATAAGTTGAGGGTCGAAATCAAAAGAAAAATGTGAGTCTAATTATCAATTTAACTCTTTAGTGCATATGAATGTTGCTTGCTATGTGATTCATATGATTGTCATGATTTGTCCTTGATAATATGATGATGGATAATTTGTGACATTTTTGGTACATATAAGTGGTATACTTGTATTATATTTGAGGTATATGTTTGACATATGTGATATATATACATGGTATATGTATATTATATGCAAGGTATATACGTGGCATATGAGGTATATATGCAGTATATGTATGGTATATGTGATAAGATACAATGGTTGATGAATGCGTAAGTACAAGTACATATGCATATGGACTTAAATGATGTTGTGACTGGTTAATCGGTATTGCAAAGCAAAAGAAAAGGCCTATGGCCCAACAATTGTGCAAATGAAACAAATGATCAAGCTAGCTAGCAAATGACAATGAAAATGTTCATATGGTAAATGTTCATATGGAAACCCGGGGCAATATCCATTTAACTGGGTCACAACAAAATCAAATGAGCAAAGCATGGGCATAAGTAAAGAATACTGATTATATTTTTAAATTTCTTTTGTGATTATATGATAAAGGTGAATGGAATGGAATATATATGGTATGCATTGGATTTATGATTTGTTACTATGAGTTGCTTGGTACTTTAAAGCTCATTTGATGATTGTTCTCATTGAGCCGCAACTCATTAGTTTGCATAATTTTCAGGTAAAGAAACATGTTAGCTCTTTTTCATTGCCATATAGAAGACATGAATGAAAGGTCACCGGCCAAGCCTCACTACTCTCTCTCTTTGCATTCCAACGAGCATGAAAATATGTCATCTGTATTTTGGATTTATGTGTTTGAACATGTATAATCACTCTAGATTGGTTTTTAAAATGTATAAATGAAAGGAACTCATAAATATTTATGTGCAAAGTTTATGTTTTAATATATGTGATATATTATATTGTGGTGAAAGCCTCAAAGTTGACTTGCAAAGTTTTTGAATGTTATTACAAAATATATAATAAAAAAATTACTACCACTGTTAACAGGGTATTTTTCCTTTTTAGTACATTATGTGTGATTAGTTGATATAGTGATAGGTGGTACTCAAATGTATAAGATGTAGTGTTACATTTTTGGTATCAAAGTAGGGATAGGTTCCATGGGACCATGCATATGCATAAGAGCATGATAACATATGCATCATATGTGTTGAACATTATGTAGTGACATAATTCCATGTGTTTTAGGATCATCATAAGACATGATTCACCAAGGAGAGAGGGACCGGCCGAAATGCATTCTCATGAGGCATCACCTCATTTGCATAGAGAGCAACCAGAACTATGAGTTAGAGCTGCAGCACATGCATCACAGTCATCTCATGTAGAAGTACCCAATGAAAACCCAGAACAGGAACTGTATGGTCCTAAAATGTACAGGGAAAAGCGATATGACAAGTTGAGGAAATAAGGTGCAATTGATTTTAATGGTACTATAGACCCCACAGAAGTTGAGACATGGCTTAAAAGAATACAGAGGGTACTTAATATGATGAGATGCACTATAGAGGAGAAATTTGATTATGCAGTATCTTTGCTTAAAGGCAATGCCTATGAATGGTGGGAGACAGTCCTTGACATTGACGCACAACCACCTGTTCTAACATGGAATGATTTTCTCCAGGAATTTCAGAACAATTACGTGCCTGAGGCATATAAAGATGAGAAGAGAAAAGAATTTCTGAATCTGAAATAGAGGAACATGTCTGTTGCTAAGTATGAAATGCAATTCAACAAACTTTCCCACTATGTCACCTTCATGGTCTCTACTGAAAGAGACAAATGCAGAAAGTTTAAGGAGGGCTTCAAATATAAGATCATAAATAGAATCATAACTATTGATCTTGATAGTTATACCAGACTCATAGCTACTGCAATTAGAGCTGAACGGTTAATGACAGAAGCTAGGGAACAATAAATTAAAAAGGCAGCACGTGAGTTCTCTAATGAGTCTAGCAAAAGGTCCGTAAAGAGAGGTAGATATATGCCAACACAGTCTGGTAACAAAAGTAGATACTAGAGCTCTAGAGTTCGTGCTATGACTTCCTTTTACCTAGGTAAAGGGTAGAGCCAATATATTGAACAAAAGCCTACATGTACTCATTATGGTAGAAAACATACAGGCGAATGTAGAAGGCTCACAGGAGCATGTTATTTTTGTGGGTCCTTGGATCACATGTATAGGGAATGCCCAAAAAAAGCCAGATTAGTAGAGATCAGCAGAGGTAGAGGAGTATCTGAGACTACAGTTGAGGCACCGAGGGTCTATCCTGCCATTGAAACACAAGATAGAGGTAGCGGTAGAGGCAGAACTGGTACGATAGGCAGAAGAGTGACCAGATATGAAGGTTAGAGTTCTAGACCCCCTACACAGTCTAGGGTGTTTGCCATGACTAGGCAAAAAGCAGTTGATGCTCCCGAAGTAGTCACTGGTAATATTTACATTTATGATATGTTAGCATATGCATTGATTGATCTAGGCTCCACACATTCATTTATATAATTTCATATGACATCCAAATTGCATCAAAAGTATGAGCCTTTGGGGATTGACATAAATGTGAGTACTCCACTGGGAACAGTAGTAGTTGTGAAAAATGTTTGTTGTGATTGCTTGATATGCATTGATAAATCTGAGTTGATAACTGATATGATTTTATTGCCAATATATGAATTTGATGTGATATTGGGAATGAACTGGTTAACTAAACATCATGCAATAGTGAATTGCTTTACTAAGGAAGTAATTTTGGAATCACCAAACCAGCCAAGGGTAGTACTTCTAGGTGAAAGAAAACTTGTGCCTACATGTCTAGTCTCAGTTGTAAAGGCATTTCGAATGATCAAAGGAGGATGTCAAGCATATTTGGCATATGTGACTGATACTAGAACCACTGATATCTTGCTTGAAAATATACCAATGGTGAGAGAATTTTCTGATGTATTCCCAAATGATCTACCTGGTTTACCACATGATAGAGAAATAGAATTCACCATTGAACTAGTACTAGGGACAATGCCAATATCAATGTCACCCTACAGAATGACTCCAGTTGAGTTGAAAGAACTGAAGACCCAATTACAAGAGTTATTTGATAAAGGGTATGTAACATCCGTCAATTTTAGGCTTGGATAAATAACATATTTAATGATCGTAATTAAAATTATTTGAGACTAAATTTGGAAATAAAATATAATAAAAATATTTATAAGTGAATTTTTATTAAGTTATATGTGTTAAATAAAATAAATAGAAAAGTTAGGTAAGTTAATAATAATAAGATAAAAACTAAGGATTTAAGTGGATATTTGGCAAAAACAAGGGGGACCTAATAGGGTATTTACCATGAGTATAAAAATGTTATTATCTTTTTCTTCTTCCAAATTTCAGAACCCTAGCATCCCTCCCACTCTTCCATACACAAATTCTCTCTTCTTCCACTCATTTTCTTCTTCCTCTCATTCCTCTTCATCTTTTCAAAAACTTAAAATAACTATAATAGCTTAAGATTTGAAGAGATTAAGACTTCATTGTGTCAAGGTTTAGACTTCATTGTGTCAAGGTTTGTACATATGAGCATATTTATTCCTTTGTGCATTTTATTTGTATTACAATGATGTTTGATGTTGAATGAAGAGTGAACAAATAACTTGTTCTGTTTGCTGGTTTTGTTAAAATTCGTCTGGAACAGTCTTGATGTATTTGACCATATCCTTTTGTTCTGGAATTTGGATCGGGATAAAATTAGTTGGAAATGAAAATAGAAACAAAGACCTAAAACTTTTATGAAGAGTGTAAATACTATATATGATTCTAAGTTGGTCTAAAAATTTCTACAAAATCTCGGATTTGAAAGTACCCAGAAAATTCTGGGTAGTTATTTTTTGAACATTTTATGGTATTTTGATTATATCTTTTGTTCTGAAACTTGAATCAGGATGAAATCAGTTGGAAATAAAATTAGCCACATATACCCAAAACTGTTATAAAGAGTGTAAATGCTATATCTGATTCTAAGTTGGTCTAACAATTTCTACAAAATCTCGGATTTGAAAGTACCCAGAAAATTCTGGGTAATTATTTTCTGAACATTCTATGGTATTTTGGTTATATCTTTTGTTCTGGAACTTAGATTGGGATGAAACTAGTTGGAAATTAAATAAGACACATAGATACAAAAACTTTATGAAGAGTATAAATGCTAGTTAGGATTTATATTGGACCTAAAATGTGATATAAAATCTCGGACCTAAGAATATTCTGAAAAATACTGGATATATTTTTACTGAGCACTATACGGTTATTTGGACATAATATTAGCTAAAAAATTCATATTTATATGATTCATTTTGTATATGAAAGATAAGACATTAATCTAAAAATTCATAGAATACCATAAGATTTATATTGGACCTAAACATATATATATATATATATATATATATATATATATGTTTTAATTTTAAATAATATGATAATAGTTATATTTAAAATTCTTATAGTGTATTGACTAAATTAATATGATGTGTTGTGGTTTGAGGTTTCAAATGAGATTGAGAAATGTTTGTATGTATAGGGCATGTAAACCGAAAATTATTATGAATATGTGAATTTTGATGATTTATGTACACAATAAGATGATAATATCAATTAAGCCCAATTCTCTAATTTAGGACTAAAAATAGGATAGATGACATGTCATTGAGGGATTTACGGTACCGTAGAAATTATGATGATATGAAAAGTTTTATTATATGGACAAGGTGGCTTAAGCTCGGGTGAGAGCGCCATTGATCCTAAATGCATGCAATTATTTATTTTACTTAGTCAAGATGGCTTAAGCTCGGGTGAGAGTGCTCTTAACTTGAGAAGCTCGGTTGAGCACTTATACAGACAGATACAGATAGTGAGCAGGGTGGCTTAAGCTCGGGTGAGAGCGCTCCTGTTTCACAACCCACATCTAAATAGTCCGGATTTAGGGTTTTGGGGCTATAAAATATAAAATATTTTTAAAAAAAGAAATATGGAAAAAAAAATTAGTTATCAGGTAAATGGAAACAAGGAAATAGAACTCATAAATGAGGTATGAATATGAATTTACCTTTGTAAATTATGACATGTTTATGTGTTGAACCAGTAAACCAGGTATGCAATATTCCATATTGATATATGATAAATTGATTTCTTTTTTTTTTATATTGTTATAAAAAGGATTGTGATATATGAATTATTATTTATGATTATTTATATGCAAAATTGGATAATATGAACATGGAAGTTTTATGATATATCATAAGTGTATGTATGAATATTTATGCACATATGTACCATTAAGCATTACGTTGCTTAGTGTGTGGGTGTTTTCCCATACGCAGGTTCGGAGCCTATAGAGAGAAGTTTACAGGAAGAGAAACAAGCCCATACAGAGTCAAATAAAATAAATCCACATCTGAGGGTTGGTGCTTTACATGATATGCATTTTTTTCTTGTCCTCATGTCATGGGTGATGAGTATAATTATGGTTTTTCAACAGTTTTACATGTCTTTTTATGATGGGAATATGTAATTTTTTTTGGATCATAAGTATTTTGTAAACATCGGGACAGTGAAAACCCAAACTTATATTTGAAGATATGGCCATGATTTGTTAATTCCGCATGTAAAATAGATTCATTAATTGTATGACATATTGCTATCTTGAAAAAAAAATTCACATATGAAAATATAATAATAAAATAGAAGAAACTTTAATTCAAATGAATTTTAAGGTAATAGGCAGGTGACATTCTCCTATATAGTTGGAATTATTCCTAACTATATAAGAGGGTGTTACATTTAGTGGTATTAGAGCCCAGGTTTAGGCAATCCTAGACCTAAGTGGGCTAAAGGTTTATCATGCATTAATTGTATGTCGTATATGACTCTGACATGGGCTACTTTTCTGTCGACTTGAAGGATTAGAAGAGAGTATGGAAATTCAGGCGCATGAAGTTACTGAAAGCAATAGCTCTCCTAATACTGGAGCACCGAACCAGCCCAGTGTAGCTAGTGTTCAGGGTCTGAATGCTATACCAACCGTAACCCAGCAAATTCCTGGACATGTCGAGCAAGACCAAAACCCTTTGATGCAGCAGATGGCTGGTTTGCTGCAACAGATCGCAAGAGTGGTACCACAACCTACTTTAGTTCCTCCACCTCCACCATCGAAACCGAAAGTATAGATGGACAAGCTTCGTAAGTATGGAGCCACAAATTTTCTAGGTACAAAAGATGATGATCCTACTGCAGCAGAATTTTGGTTAAAAAGGACCGAAAGAGTCCTTGATGAGCTTGAGGTTCCTACTGACCAAAAGGCAAGATATGTCATATCTCTACTCCAGAAAGATGCTTATGATTGGTGAAAGTCAGTTCTTTTGAAACCAGAGGCTCCAAAGCCTATGACATGGGAATTCTTTATCACTGAATTCAAGGAAGAATATGTCCCTCCATTTTACATAGATGAGAAAAGAGGGAGTTTTTGAACCTTAAGCAAGACAAGATGACAGTGACAGAGTATCAGAGAGAGTTTACTCGATTGAGTAAGTATGCTTCAGATATTATCATAAGTGAGAGAGATAAATGCAGAAGATTTGAGGATGGTCTCAATACAGAGATTGGGGATTTTGTGACTTCACTTCAGCATGTCAACTTTACTCAACTAAGTGCATCCGCGGTTAGTGTTGAAAAGAGAAAGAGAAAAAGAGCATAGGAAGATTTTAAGCAGACAGTAACTCCAGTGGCCCAATCTATAGGCAAGAAAGGTTGATACTACCTAGGACAGTCTCATGGAAGGAGTCAGGGACATAATAGGAGTTATACACCGGGTGGACTATACAGAAGGGGGCAGCCCTCCAGGGCTACATCTGCAACCGGTAGCATATATACACAGGCTACCCGAGAGAGCACTCCAATTTGTGGTACCTGGGAGCCATAGAGAAGAATGTTGGATGGTCATAGGTGTTTGTTTCATATGTGGGTCCAAGAACCATATGAAAAGAGATTGCCCTCTGATGACTACTAGTGCACCTACACAGACTGCAGGATCAGCTTGGGTTCAGAATCAGACTCGGACTAGATGAGGTCGAGCAGGACCTAATCAGGCCACATCAGAAACAATCAACAGATCGGGACCCAACAGGACTCCAGCTAGGGCATATGCTATGAAGGCCAAAGAGGACCAAAAAGCCACTGATGTGATTGTGGGTATGTTTTCCTTACATGACTCAGTTTTATGTGCTTTAATAGATCCTGGTTCTACACATTCCTATGTATGCACGAGCACACCTAGTAAAAAAAATGACGAGCGAAAATCTAGAATATGAGATTGAGGTCACAAATCCCCTAGGACACAGTGTGATTGTTAACCGGGTATACAAAAGTTGCCCTTTGATAGTCCATGGGAAAGAATTTTTAGCAAATTTGATTGAATTTCCATTCCACGAGTTTGATGTTATCTTGGGCATGGATTGGCTTTCTAAACATGAGGCAGTGGTGGACTGTCGATCTAAGGTAGAAGTCAAGCATTGAAATGGCTCCTTATGAGGCACTTTATGGTAGAAGGTGTCGAACACCATTGTGTTGGACAGAACTCAGTGAGAAGAAGCTAGTGGGACCAGAGTTAGTCCAAGAAACAGAAGAAAATGTGAAGATTATACAAGAAAGGTTGAAGATGACTTTAGATAGGCAAAAATCATATGCAGATCTCAAAAGGAGAGACATAGAGTACGAAGTGGGAGACAAGGTGTTTCTCAAGGTTTTCCCTTGGAAAAAGGTCCTCATATTCGGAAAGAAGGGCAAATTAAGCCCTAGGTTTATTGGACCTTATGAGATCTTAGACAGAATTGGACCAGTGGCCTATAGACTTGCTTTACCACTAGAGTTGAGCAAGATCCACAATGTCTTTTATGTTTCCATGCTGATGAGGTACCGATCAAATCCTTCTCATATTATTCCAACCAACAACATCGAAGTAAGGCTAGATTTAACATACGATGAAGAACCAACGAAGATTTTGGCTCGTGAAGTGAAGGAGTTAAGGAATAAACGAGTCCCATTAGTCAAAGTGTTATGGAGGAATAATTCAACTGAAGAAGAGACGTGGGAAAGCGACGAAGTGATGAAGGCATAATATCCCCAGTTGTTTTCAACATAAACAATCAAGTAAATTTTGAGAATGAAATTTATTAAGGGGGAGAGAAATGTAACGCCCGTCAATTTAGGCTTGGATAATTAACATATTTAATGATCGTAATTAAAATTATTTGAGACTAAATTTGGAAATAAAATATAATAAAAATATTTATAAGTGAATTTTTATTAAGTTGTGTGTGTTAAATAAAATAAATAGAAAGGTTGGGTAAGTTAATAATAATAAGATAAAAACCAAGGATTTAAGTGGATATTTGGCAAAAACAAGGAGGACCTAATAGGGTATTTACCATGAGTATAAAAATGTTATTATCTTCTTCTTCTTCCAAATTTCAGAATCCTAACATCCCTCCCACTCTTCCATACACAAATTCTCTCTTCTTTCACTCATTTTCTTCTTCCTCTCCTTCCTCTTCCTCTCTTCAAAAACTTAAAACAACTATAATAGTTTAAGCTTTGAAGAGGTTAAGACTTTATTGTATCAATGTTTAGACTTCATTGTGTCAAGGTTTGTACATATAAGAATATTTATTCCTTTGTGCATTTTATTTGTATTACAATGATGTTTGATGTTAAAGGAAGAGTGAACAAAGAACTTGTGTTTGCTGGTTTTGTTAAAATTCATCTGGAACAGTCTTGATGTATTTGATCATATCCTTTGTTCTGGAACTTACATTGGGATGAAATTAGTTGGAAATGAAAATAGACACATAGAACTAAAACGTTTATGAATAGTGTAAATACTATATCTGATTATACGTTGGTCTAAAAATTTCTACAAAATCTCGGATTTGAAAGTACCCAGAAAATTCTGGGTAGTTATTTTCTGAACAATTTATGGTATTTTGATTATATCTTTTATTCTAAAACTTGGATCGGGATGCAATTAGTTGGCAATAAAACTAAAACCTTTATAAATAGTGTAAATGCTATATCTGATTCTAAGTTGGTCTAACAATTTCTACAAAATCTCGAATTTGAAAGTACGTAGAAAATTCTGGGTAATTATTTTCTGAACATTCTATGGTATTTTGGTTATATCTTTTATTCTGGAACTTAGATCGGGATGAAACTAGTTGGAACTTAAATTAGACACATAGATACAAAAAATTTATGAAGAGTATAAATGCTAGTTAGGAATTATATTGGACCTAAAATTTGATACAAAATCTTGGACCTAAGAATATTCTGAAAAATACTGGATATATTTTTACTGAGCACTATACGGTTATTTGGACATAACTTTAGCTAGAAAATTCATATTTATATGATTCATTTTGAATATGAAAGATAAGACATTAATACAAAAATTAATAGATACCATAAGGTCAAATTCGAATCAAAAATAGGTGAAATATGCAATCCAAAATCAAGGTAGGAATCTGTCCAAAAATAAAAATTTAGTAATTTGGTATTTTAAATAATGGGTAGCATATATATATATATATATATATATATATATATATATATATATATATATATATATATATATATATATATATATATATATATATATATATATATATATATATATATATATATATATATGTTTTAATTTTAAATAACATGATAACAGTTTTATTTAAAATTCTTATTCTGTATTAACTAAATTAATATGATGTGTTGTGGTTTGAGGTTTCAAATGAGATTGACAAATTTTTATATGTATAGGGCATGTAAACCGAAAATTATTATGAATATGTGAATTTTGATGATTTATGTAAACAATAAGATGATAATATCAATTAAGCCCAATTCTCTAATTTAGGACTAGAATAGGATAGATGACATGCCATTGAGGGGGTTACGGTACAGTAGAAATTATGATGATATGAAAAATTTCATTATCTGGACAAGGTGGCTTAAGCTCGGGTGAGAGCGCCATTGATCCTAAATGCATGCAATTATTTATTTTACTCAGTCAAGATGGCTTAAGCTCGGGTGAGAGCGCTCTTGACTTGAGAAGCTCGGTTGAGTACTTATACAGACAGATACAGATTGTGAGCAGGGTGGTTTAAGCTCGGGTGAGAGCGCTGCTGTTTCACAACCCGCATCTAAATAGTCCGGATTTAGAGTTTTGGGGCTACAAAATATAAAATATTTTTTAAAAATGAAATATGGAAAAAAAAATTAGTTATCAGGTAAATGAAACAAGGAAATAGAATTCATAAATGAGATATGAATATGAATTTACCTTTGTAAATTATGACATGTATATGTGTTGAACCAGTAAACCAGATATGCAATATTCTATATTGATATATGATAAATTGATTTCTTTTTTTTATATTGCTATAAAAAGGATTGTGATATATGAATTATTATTTATGATTATTTATATGCAAAATTGGATAATATGAACATGAAATTTTTATGATATATCATAAGTGTATGTATGAATATTTATGCACATATATACCACTAAGCATTACGTTGCTTAGCGTGTGGGTGTTTTCCCATATGTAGGTTCGGAGCCTATAGAGAGAAGTTAACAAGAAGAGAAACAAGCCCATACAGAGTCAAATAAAGTAAATCCACGTCAGAGGGTTGGTGCTTTACATGATATGCATTTTGTTCTTGTCCTCATGTCATGGGTGATGAGTATAATTATGGTTTTTCAAAAGTTTTACATGTCTTTTTATGATGGGAATATGTAATTTTGTTTGGATCGTAAGTATTTTGTAAACATCGGGACAGTGAAAACCCAAACTCATGTTTCAAAATATGGCCATGGTTTGTTAATTCCGCATGTAAAATAGATTCATTAATTGTATGACATATTGCTATCATGAAAAAAAAATTAACATATGAAAATATAATAACTAAAATAGAAAAAACTTTAATTCAAATGAATTTTAAGGTAATAGGCAGGTGACATTCTCCTATATAGTTGGAATTATTCCTAACTATATAAGAGGGTGTTACAGGGTATATCAGACCTAGTGTATTGCCATAGAGAGCTCTAGTATTATTTGTTAAAAAAGAAGGACGAGACAATGAGATTGTGTATTGATTACAAAAAACTTAACAAAATGACAGTGAAGAACAAATATCCATTGCCCAGAATAGATTATTTGTTTGACCAATTGCAAGGAGCCCAGATATATTCCAAGATTGATGTGAAATCAAGCTATTACCAACTAAAGGTAGCAGAAATAGATGTTCCAAAGACTGCCTTTTGAACCAGGTATGGATACTATGAATTTTTAGTAATGTCATTTGGATTAACTAATGCTCCACCTGCATTTATGGCATTAATGAATAAAGGTTTCAACCGTACCTAGATAAATTTGTGATAGTATTTATTGATGACATATTGGTGTACTCAAAGAATAGGGGAGAACATGAACAACATTTAAGAATTGTGTTGCAAACTTTGAGGGAGAAAGAATTATATGCCAAACTAAGTAAATGCGAGTTTTGGTTAGATCATTTGGTGTTTCTTGGACATGTAGTATCGGGCAAGGGCATAGAAGTAGACCCAAAGAAAATTGAGGCTATAGTAAATTGGGAAGCTCCTAAAAATGTTACAGAAGTGCGTAGTTTTCTGGGTTTAGCCGGATACTACCGTAGATTTGTTGATGGGTTCTCATTGATTGCTAACCCTTTGAATAAATTATTGAGAAAGAATGTGTCTTTCAAGTGGACTCCAGAATGTCAAAGGAGTTTCGATGAACTAAAACACAGGCTAACCTTAGTACCAGTGTTAACTATCCCTACAGGTACAGGTGGATTTACTCACCAAGGCTGGAGATGTGTATTAATGCAACATGGTAAGGCGATAGCTTATGCATCCAGGCAACTGAGACCACATAAGATCTCATATCCAGTGCATGATTTAGAATTGACTGCAGTTGTATTTGCATTGAAGATTTAGAGGAATTATCTGTTTGGTGAGACATTTCAGATCTTCACAGACCATAAAAGCTTGGGTTATTTGCTGATGCAGAAAGAATTAAACATGAGGCAGAGACAATGGTTATAACTATTCAAAGATTATGATTGTACAATTGAATATCATCTAGGGAAAGCCAATGTGGTAGCAAATGCATTGAGTAGAATGGCCAGTAGCGGTGTAGCTCACTTGCAAGCATCATCTTTTCCATATTTTATTCAATTATGATCTATGAATGTTGAATTAAATATGCATGATAGAGGATCACCGATTGCCACTTTTCAGGTTAGACCTATACTAAAGGAGAGAATCAAAGAAACACAAGACAAAAATCCTCAATTATGTGAGAAAATTGATATGGTAAGGCAGGGAAATAGTACAAAGTTTCATTTGCAGAATAACACACTGATGTTAAAGTCATGCATATGTGTTCTAGACACTGAGAACTTATGTCAGGAAATAATGGAAGAGGCACACAATGCACTATATGCAATGCACCCAGGGATGACAAAGATATATCATAGTTTAAGGTCTCATTATTGGTGACCAAGAGTGAAGAAAGACATAACATAATATGTTTCTAAATTCCAACATATCAGCATGTTAAAATTGAACACCAGACACCAGTTGGTAAGCTACATCCATTGCCAGTGCTAGAATGGAAATGGGAGAAAATAACAGTGGATTTTGTTTCTGAATTGCTAAGAACTCCATGGAAAAATGATGCAATATGGGTGATTGTTGACATATTAACCAAGTCAGCACATTTTCTACCTATCAGATGGGGATGTACACTTGAGAGTTTGACAAAGTTATATGTGAATGAGATAGTCAGATTACATGGTATTCCTTTATCCATTGTGTCTGATAGAGTTCCATGGTTCACTTCACATTTTTGGGTGAGTTTACAAGATGCATTAGGAACAAAATTGAAGTACTGCATTCTACCCACAAACTGACGGACAATCAAAGAGAACTATACAGAAATTAGAAGAAATACTTAGAGCATGTTCTATGGAATTCAGAGGTGCTTGGGATGAATATATAGCATTGATTGAATTTTCTTACAATAACCAATATCATAGCAGTATCTAGATGGCACCATATGAGGCATTGTGTGGTAGAAAATGTAGAAGTCATATAATTTGGGATGAAGAAAGAGCACGTGTATTAGAAGGACCAAATATAGTACACGACACTATGGATAAAATAAAGATTGTCAAGAATAAGCTAAGTGCAGCACAAGACAGACAAAAAAGTTATGTTGATCACAATAGAAGGGAGATAGAATATGAGTTAGTGAAAAGGTATTTCTTCGTGTATCTCCATGGAAAGGGATAATCCAATTTGTCAAGAAGGGTAAATTGAGCCCAAGGTACATAGGGCCTTATGAAATTCTTGAGAAGGTTGGTCCATTGGCATATACGTTGGCTTTACCACCAGAGATGGCTCAGATTCATAATGTGTTTCATATGAGCATGCTTAGAAGATACAAGTCAGATCCTACACATGTACTTAAAGATCAAGCCTTCGAGATTGTAGAGGATATGAGTTATGTAGAAGAACCAGTGGAAATCACTGCATACAAGACTAAACAGTTGAAAATTCGAGAAATACCTTTAGTTAAGGTATTATGGAGAAACTATTCACAAGAAGAGGCAACATGAGAAACAGAAGAAAATGTGAAAAGCAATATCCACACCTGTTTCTAGGTATTAAATTTCGAGGACGAAATTTTTAAAAGGAGGGGAGAATTGTAACATCATTGACCTTCTCCACATGCATATCTACATGCATTTCATTTGAACATATGCATTTTACATGTATTTCACTTGAACACGTGCATTCTATGTATATTTTTATAGGAACAAGTTCATGACACGCACTAGCTACATGTACTAGTATATTGCAATTGTATCGAGTCGCACATGTATTCTTATAGCCTAAATGAGAGTAACAAGATATTAAG
Source organism: Triadica sebifera (assembly GCA_023653625.1). Classification (NCBI taxonomy): domain Eukaryota; kingdom Viridiplantae; phylum Streptophyta; class Magnoliopsida; order Malpighiales; family Euphorbiaceae; genus Triadica; species Triadica sebifera. The sequence continues at coordinate 24,454,312 of CM042901.1, forward strand.
AATAAACTGAATAAGTGACTAAATTAAAGTAAGTAAAATCACCAGATTAAGATTAGTAAATATTTTACAATGTTAATTTAATTAAATTGAATCAAAAGATTAAATTGTATATTGTGTTGATTTGTGTAATAATAAGAAGAATAATTAGAATAAGAATAAATAAAAAGAAAAAGAAAAGTAAAAAAAGGGAATTTAAAAAAAAAAAGAGGAACGGTTGAAAAAAAGAAGACAAATTTATTGTGGCCTTTGACTTATTAGGCTATGTCATTATCTTTATTTCCTTATCTTCTTCTTCTTCTTCTTTGCTTCATTCCTTCAGTCCATTTTTTTAAAAATTTCAGCCACTTTTCTTCTCTCTTTCACTCCAAAAATTATAGCAACAAGGTTAGCCAAGGTGATTATAGGTGAGTAAATATTTATTTTGTGTTAATCTTGATTATGGTATTTAGAGTTCATAAATAGGTAGTGTTTTGTACCATAGTTTCGATGATCTTCGAGATCGAATTTGGAGAAGTGTAAAACATAACAAGAGTTCCTTTATGTCTTAGGTTTATGAATATATAAACATTTTTGCAAGATGTGATGTATATGAAGAGAAACTCTCTCTTGATTGAAATTGATCCGGATGTAAACCCTAACTGAGTTAGCTACTGTGTTTGTTGGTTTTGAATATGATAAAGCTATTATTTTGAAGTATCTCAAAACATAAAAGTTATATATATTGAATTATGCATCTATAAACCAAAGTTCAGGTTTTTATGTCTTGTGTATTTGGATTTATTTTGAATAGAACCATGATTATTCAATAGTTTGAGCTGACTGCTTAGTGCCCTAGGTAGATCCAGTAATTTGTTTGGAACTTTTGAGATTCTAAGAGATAGATTATGTAAATTATCAAAACATGAATGTTATAGGTATATGTAGTATCTAAATTTGGGTACTAATTTTAGCTTAATATGTTATATATAGAGTAAGTTATGGCCTTTACAATGCATAATGGCCTAGAAGCCAACTCTGTTATGGACAAGTAAACTATTACTTATAATTTGAGGGCCTTAGCGACATAATTGATACAAGTTGTAAGTATAAAAAATGTTCCATGTGAACCCATATAAGTGTCTGTAAATTTTTATTACAATATTAATTATATACCATAAGTTATGATGAATCTAAATTGGTGCCCTGAAACTGCCTAAAGGCATAAAACAGGTCAGAAAACAGAACACAATTGGAAATTTCACCCAAAATTGTACAATACTCCAATTGCTCTGAAATTTTATTATTTTACATAACTATATGTTAATTTTAATTAGGAATAAGAATCAGATTAATTGGTCATGTATATAAAAATATATAGGCTAAACAGTTCCATAAGGTCACACTATCTCATAAGAAAAATCCTAACTAATTTGTTTAAACCACATTAAGTTTTTCTAGTCATAAATTAACCAATTATATTTCAATATTAGGCTCAAGACAAATTAGAGATACATAAGAAGGGGTAGACAATAAGTTAAGCGTCAGAATCAAAGGAAAAAGATGAGTCTAATTATCAATTGAATTCTTTAGTGCATATGAATGTTGCTTGCTATGTGATTCATGTGATTGTCATTATTTGTGATTGATATTATGATGATGGATAATTTGTGACATTTATGGTATATATGAGTGGTATACTTGTGTTATATTTGATGTATATGTTTGACATATGTGATATATATATACATGGTATATGTATAGTATATGCAAGGTATATGCGTGACATATGAGGTATATATGCAGTATATGTATGGTATATGTGATAAGATACAATGGTTGAGGAATGTGTAAGTACAAGTGCATATGTATGTGGACTTAAAAGACGTTGTGACTGGTTAATCGGTATTGCAAAGAAAAAGAAGAGGCATATGACCCAACAAATGTGCAAATGAAACAAATGATTAAGCTAGCTAGCAAATGCAAATGCAAATATTCATATGGTAAATGTTCACATGGAAACCCAAGGCAATGTTCGTTTAACTGGGTCACAACCAAATCAAATGAGCAAAGCATGAGCATAAGTAAAGAATAGTGATTATATTTTTAAATTTCATTTGTGATTATATGATAAAGGTGAATGGAATGGAATGGAATATATATGGTATGCATTCGATTTATGATTTGTTATTATGAGTTGTTTGGTACTTTAAAGCTCATTTGATGATTGTTCTCACTGAGCCGCAACTCATTAGTTTGCATAATTTTTCAGGTAAATAAAAGTGTTAGCTCTTTTTCATTGCCATATAGAAGACATAGATGAAAGGTCACCGGTTGAGCGTCACTACTCTCTCTTCTTGCATTCCATACAAGCATGAAAATATGTCATCTGTATTTTGAATTTATGTATTTGAACATGTATAATCACTCTAAAAGCAACTCGTAAATATTTATGTGCAAAGTTTATGTTTTAATATATGTGATATATTATATTGTGGTGAAAGCCTTAAAGTTGACTTGCAAACTTTTTGAATGATATTACAAGATATATAAAAAAAATTACTACCACTATTAACAGGATATTTTTCCTTTCCAGTATGCTATGTGTGATTAGTTGATACAGCGATAGGTGGTACTCAAATGTATAAGATGTGGTGTTATATAAATTCGATCTCATAATTTTATTGTTTGTGCATGTGACCATAAAAATGAAATTGTTACTTTAATTGAAGCAATTATACCACTTAATGATTTCAAACCATCTTGAACATATAATTATACCACATGACATGCACATCTAATATGAAAAAATCTACCTCCAACGTTCGGTTGGTATAATGCTTGAAAGTTTTAAATTGAAGTAGTATTTACAGTCGTATTATCAAAAGAAATTGAAAAAAATTTATAAACTAATTCATATTCTTCCAAAATATTTTTTATCATTTTAAAAATATTATCGTCGGTATGTCGATTATCAAAAACTCGAAATACAAATAATCTTTTTGTAATTGTCATTCATCATCAATCCAATGACATGTAAGACTTATATAAGAATGCAATTGTCAATTATTACTCCAAATACAAATATGTCTATTCAAAGAAACAAATATTTTGAGTAATTTTTTTCCTTATGTAAATTATATATGACAAGTTTAAGGGTATTCTAGATACATGTTTAGTAGATATATTTAATACATTTTAACAATAATTAATAAAAACTAATTTGTCATTAAAACTAAAAGATAAATATTTCATACTTATCATTTTTTCCAATTCTTTTTTATTTTTTTTATCTGAATATTGAAATAACTGAGAAGTAGAAGAAGATATTGTATACTTGAAATTTTGACTTTACATTTTTTATATTCTAATTTGAGCAGCATGTTTATTTTACAAGTGCCTTCAAAATGTGTCATAACCACCTCTAACTTTAAATTTGTATGTTTGTGAACAATAATTGCATATAATATAAAATGACCTATCATTTTTTTAATTTTCTTGAAATAAATTTAAAAAATATTAGAGGTTCAAATATTTATTTTAGATGATGCCCCTACCGGATCCAGTTGTTTATCACCCCTATTTATTTGGCTTTGTTCAGTTAGAATTTTAAACTCCTTATCCAAATTTTTAATAAAATTTTTTAAATCAATATTTTCATAAAAAAAATTGTTCATTCTACTATGACTTGACATTATTTATGATTAAATTTTGTGACACAAATTTGGAGAATATTAAAAAACAATATAGAGAAAGATAATGAAAAAAAAATAGAAATAAAGAAAAATTAAGAATTAGAGAGAATTTAGAAAATTTAAGAAAACATTGATATTATATAAGTATAATTAGAAAGAAATGTGAGAGAAAAAATAAATGAATGTAATTAGAGAGAATTTATGAATATGTATATATATATATATATACTGAGATTAAAATTTAGAAAAATTGAGAGAAATTGAGAATTGAAATTGTGTAGAAAGTGAGAAAAATTAAAATGAATTTGGTATTTATAGAAAAAAATTTGAAATTAAAATTCTAGTAATACCCCTAATATATATATTTTTTGTTATAAATGGTATTTTTATCTTTTAATTATATTAATATTTTAATATATTTACTTATTAAAAAAAGTTGCAAAGTGTAGCAGCACACTGGGGGGAGAAGGCAAAGGTAATGGTCATGAGACCGTTACCAAATTTTTAAAATAAATAAATAAATAAAATTGAATTTTATCTAGCTCAAAACCGGAAACCGACAATTCCTAGTTCCTATGGGAATGGCCCGGACCGGGTCTTTTTCCTGTTAAGCCATGGTCCGGGTTAGGCTAAAAACCGGTATAGTCCAATCTGAATTGGATTGGACCAGTTGCATGAGCCCAACTGGCCCGTAGCCAGGCCTAATGGCAAATATTTAAAAATGTATATATTTTTGGACCCTATTTTTTAAAATTATAAAATAGTTGGAAATATTATGAAAATTTGAATTTGAAGATAACTTGATATTTTAACACATATATTAGCACATACAACGGTCTAGGAAGTTATTGGCATGAGTTTATTGACCCGATGGATTTTCTGTGGCCATATAATATGTTTTACGACCAAGTGGATTTTCTAGGATTGTATGATACATATATTCTGTTTGGTAGATTTTATAGGACCATATGATATAATTTATTCACATTGTTTCCTCTGATCCGGTAGGTTTTGTAGGATCATGAGATGATATGTACTTCTCGTTTTCCTATGGTTAGTCTATGATGATTTAATATATGGGAATGACAAAAAAATTTATGAGCTTATGATATTAATGAATGATTTTATATTTTATATAAATGACTGTTATTATATATTATTATACCACTGAATTATATAACTCAGTGGAAGAGTTTATTTTTCTCTTGTGGAGGTTTATAATGAAGATAGAGTGACAAGCTTTATAGATATAGCATCATTAATAGTGGATCCTACAGTATGGAGCCGAAAATTGGTAACAACTCCGAACGTGTTAGTATTTTCTTATGTAGTTTGCTATTACGGTATTTTGTATGTAAATAAAATTAAATACTCATTTTGAATGTGATAGACTCATGTACAAGAAGGTGTAATTAAGGAGTGGTTTTGTAATTATATCTCTTATATTTCTATAATATTTATATTTATATTTTCGTTACCTGAATAGTATGTTATAATATATTTTATATAACAATGTAAATGTTTTGGTATTGGTTTTATAAATCGTAACACTACTTATTTTTCTGGTATACGTCACTGTATAAGGAAGGGTAAGAGGTGTTACATGGTGACCCTTCATCTTTCTATTCTTTTCCCAATATCATCAACGACCACATTAATTCTCAAGTGTCTCTTGAGCTCTTTTCGTTGAGTCCTATGGGTTGCTTTCTCCTTTAGTGACTCAAGGAATTCTATTATATGCCTTGGTCTTTTAGGATCCCATTCTTCAGTATACCTTTCTAATCTCAATGACCAATGAAATTTGGGTTAGAGCATGGAAATGTTAATTTTTGGACCTGGACCTTTAACAACTTTTCCTCTCCTAAGCACAGTTAAAAGTCATCGTTGATTGATTCCTAGATTTAAATTTTTAATGTTACACAATTTTCATACTATGCCTCCAAGAATTGTGTCATTTACAATTTTTTACTATCTCTCTTTTAGTGGGGGAATCACATGGTCATCTAGTAAGCTGATTTATTTATTCTTTAGTAGCCAATCAAAAAGCTCATCAATTTTTGCAATATCGAAAGACGAATATTTCATTGCTTATGCATGCTCAAAAGATACCTTGACCATTTTTGCCTTTACAGACAACTAGATTAAGGCCAAACAGTCACAAAGGTTGGCCACCACAAGTTCTACCAAACATTTGAGCTATCATTTTTCTCCACAACCACAATTTGATCATGTTGATAATACATTTACTCTTAAGGGCTATAACAACTTGTTATTTTTACTCCTCTTTTAGGAGAGCTACAAAGTGAACTTGGCCACGTGTTGTACTATGGACCAGTTCTCCTGCTCTGAAAATAAAGCGAACTCAGAAATTTTATAATTTCTAGGGAAAAGGTATGTTAGCCTTATGGTAATTAATCTCTATTTTGATCTTGATAATCAAATTAAATGTTACTAATATTTTTATCTAGTGTTGTTTTGATAGAAAATAAAGTCTCAAAACCATTGGAAGTTAAACACCTAATGCAATTTTGAGGAACTTGTTATATCATGTAATTCTCAAATGCGACCCATATCTTCATGACCATGACATGAAGAAGCCAATAACTTGTGACCGCAATTTCATAATCTCAACTGCGAGATGTCAGCAAAAACTTCTAGAGACATTTGTGATGTCATTCATGCCTACAAGACAAACTACGAGACATCTTTTGCAACCACAACGATGATTCTATGACCATAAAGTTCAAACCCAAGTTACCATTATTATTTAGTCCAATAAATTGCTAACACGTGTCTCTTGCTTAGCTAGAAATTGGAAGGATTCCACACAATCAAAATTCGCTACCACAAAAGTAGCATCACCAAAACACTATTCATTCTAGAGAGGTTCGCAATCTCATATGCAACCACAAATCTCGTTGTGAAAGGAGTCCCACGATTGCAAATTTATTTTAGCCAAGATTACTGTAGCCAACTAGAATATGTCATGTGGTCACATGATCTTAAGACATTCAAAACTCCTAACTGTGAACTAGGAACTCGCGACCGTAAATTGACCACATAAAGAAAATTTTGATTAAAATGTTTCATAACATTAGAAATAATTATAGCTACTATTTGTAACAACTAATTGGAGAGAAAACTCTATAAATACCTCACCAAATAGCCATAACAAGTAGAATAACTATCTCTAAGTGGTTATATTTTTTGAATTCTATTTTCTTACAATTTTGTATTGAATTATTATTAAGGTTGTTATGTGAGCCGTCAAAATACAAGGAATTAGTTTTTGTATTATGTAGTCAAAACACAAGGGAAATTTGGTTTGGTATGATCTAGAATAAAACATCTAATTTGGAGTGAGCTAGAGAAACTCCAATGTATCTCGTTAAGTGAGATAATGAAAATATTCAATTGCGGTTAGGGAGAAGAGTAAAGTTTGTTAATCCTCTACTTCTTTTATAATTTATTTATTTATCTTTGTAAGAAAATTTTAATTACCCACCAATTCATCCACCCCTTCATGGTGATTGTCGGAGCGACAATTGGTAACACAGATAAGTCTAACATAAAAGGCTAATCAACACTAGTAAAGATCAAGAAATGGCTAACGAAAGATCAAGAAATGGCTAACGAAGGATTTCAAAGTCTCAGGCTTTACTTTGATGAAGCCAACTATGCCTATTGGAAATTCATCATGGAAACATATCTTGATAATGAGAGGATCGATATCTAGGATTGCATAAGAAAAGAATGGGCATCACCAATCAAGAAATGAGCATATGGTAAAAAAGAACTCATCCCAAGATATGAGTAGATAGAATTACAAAAATGAGCAAATAGCAAAAACAAAAAGGCAATAACAATCCTTATAAGCTCTCTATCCGTTGAAGAGTGTGTAGAATTCAACACTGACTCACTTGGAGAATTATCACGAAGGAACCAATCAAGTAAAATCTAAGAAGATCCAACTTCTCACATAAAAAATTGACTCTTCAAAATGAAATCCAACGAGTCCATCAATGAAATGACGAACCATCTTCTTGCCATCACCAACGACATAAGGAAGCTTGGAAAGCATATGAACCCAGAAAAAGTCAACAATAAGATTCTAGAAGCCTTCCCTTTAAAGACTACAGTTCAAAAATCGCTAGTATAAAAGAATCTAATAAGGATATGAGAATTATGCCTATTGATTGCTCATTGGCAAGCTTATAACACGTGAGATGGTTGTCAAGAGAGATATAGAACTAAAAGCAAAACTAGAAAAGAAAAAACCTCTCACACTCAAAACTTTAATATCAAAATCTCAAGAAGTGACCCAAGATGGTGAAGAGAAAAGCAAAGATGAAAATGAGGATGTTGTAATGTTCTTAAGAAAAATAAAAAGAATGATTGAAAAAAAGTTTGGCAATTCCTGAAACTTCAAGCAAAGAGCTTCAAGACACTCTTCAAATAACTCATCACAAAAGAGCAAAGATGAGGTAAAGTGCTATGAATATGGAAAGAAATGGCACATCAAACTAGATTGTCCAAAGCTCAAAAATCACAAGAAGAAGTCTCGTAAGAAAGATGGGCACAAAGGTCATAAAGCCATATGGGATGATGATAGCTCCTTAAGTGAAAATGAGGACAACAAAGAGGAAGTGGTCAACTTGTGTTTCATGGCTTTAGAGGATCACTTCATGGATGAGGTAAGTCCTTCTTTATTTCACTCTTGTGATGATGATGATGATGATGATGATGAGCGTAGTATTATAGAAGTTTTAAACCTAAAATTAGAAAAAATATAAAATTAAATTAATAAGAATGATAATTCTAAGTTAAAAACAGATTTAGAAGTCTTAAAAAAAGAAAATCTTGGACTAAAAACCTCTAATGATACTTTAAAAAATCATTGGATAAATTTTCTTCAAAACCCTCAGCTAAGTCCTTACTTGAAGAAAATAATATGTTGAAATATGAAGTTGAGGAACTTAGAAATTCTATTTCAAAATTTCGCAAAGGGAAAGAAAACTTAGATACTCTTACTATTTCACAAAGACCTCTCTTAGTAAGACATAGATTAGATTTTAATGGAGCATCAACATCATCTGTACCTAGTACACCTCAAACCTCTTCTATTAAGCTAATAGCTTCAAAAGCTAAACACAAGGTACACACACAAACTCTTATTCAAAGAAAGAATATTGAAAGGTCACATGGCTCAAGAGGTAAACCTCAAAAAGCCAATCACGCTTTTATATATCAAAGGCATATACCTAGGAACTCATGCACTTCACATGCATATTATTGTATACATTATGCACCTTTGAAAGTAGTGAGGCCTAAACCTCATATAATGTGATAGAAAATTCTTAAAACTAAATATGTCATTATTGCATGAAATATAGTCATATTAAATCTAATGAAGGCATCTTTTTGGGATATTCTTCAACTAGCAAAGCATATAAAGTATTCAATAAAAGAACATTACTTGTAGAAGAATCGATGCATGTTAATTTTAATGAAACAAGTAAGCTTGATATTGAGAAAAGTAGTTTTCTTGATGATATTGCAAGTGAAATGGAAAAGTTCAATCTTGATCATGAGAAAATTGGTAAATCTTGAAAAAAAAAAGAAAAACATGATGATAAAAAAACAAAAAAGTACCTAAGAGCTTCCAAAGGAAAAGAAAATTGTAGAAACTATCAAAAGGAACAAATAATTGGTGATCCTACCAAGGGTTTAAGTACTCGTTCTAAACTCTTAGATTCTAATGTTGCCTTTGTTTCTCAAATTGAGCCAAGGAATATTGATAAGGCTCTTAATGATGAATATTGGGTGATTGTTATGTAAGAGAAACTCAATCAATTTGAAAAAAACAAAGTTTAGACTTTACTTCAAAGACCTAAAGATTATCCAATAATTGGTAGTAAGTCGGTCTTTAGAAATATATTAGATGAGCAAAGTCAAATAACTAGAAATAAGGTCATATTGGTTGCCAAAGGGTATAACCAAGAGGAATGCATATATTATGATAAAATATTTGCTTCGGTTGCAAGATTAGAAGCAATTTGAATTCTTTTAGCCTATACATGTCACATCAACTTTAAATTATTTTAAATGGATGTTAAAAGTGCATTTTAAATGGTTTTAATGAAGAAGAAACATATGTTGAACAACCACCTATTTTTGAAAATCATGAATCTCCAAATCATATTTTAAAACTCACTATAGCTTTATATAGTTTAAAACAAGTACCTATAGCATGGTATTAAAGCCTTGGTGCATTCCTATAGAAAATGGTTTTTCAAAAGGCCATGTAGATATGACTTTTTTTCATTAAAAAACATAACCAAGATACTTTAATTGTTCAAATTTATGTTGATATTATTTTTGGGGTTATTAATGAATTGTTTTGTCAAGAGTTTGCAAAATATATGATTAGGAAATTTGAAATGAGCATGATGGGAGAACTTAAATTTTTCCTTGGACTTCAAATCAATCAAAGCAAAGAAGACAACCTTATCAACCAATTCAAGTACACAAACGAACTATTAAAGAAATTTGGAATGGAAGAATGTAAGAATGCAAAAACCCCAATGAGCGTATCAACTAAATTGGATAAGGATGAGAAGGGTAAGCCTATAGATAAAAAGTTCTATAGAGGTATGATCATATTACTTTTATATCTTATTGCTTTGAGACCTGATATTATGTATTGTGTATGCTTGTGTGATAGGTTTCAATCTAGTCCTAAAGAGTCACATTTAAATGTTGTAAAAAGAATTTTAAAATATCTTCATAACACAATACATTTAGATTTATGGTATCTTAAAAACACATCATTTCAAATAAATGATTTTTTGGATGCTGATTAGTTGATAGTCTATTAGATAGAAAAAGTACCTCTAAAACTTGTCACTTTTTAGATGAATGTTTAATTTCTTAGATTAATAAGAAACAAGTTTCAGTAGTCTTATCCACTAGCGAAGCAGAATACATAGTAGCTAGTTGTTATTGTACGTATGTTCTTTGGATAAAATAACAACTAAAGGAATATAGTCATGTAGTTGATCATATTCCCATCAAATATAACAACACTAGGGCTATCAATCTTTCAAAAAATCTCATTCAGTATTCTAAAAGTAAACACATAGATATTATACATCATTTCATTAGGGATCATGTGCAAAATAGTGATGTAGTGATAGAATTTATTGACAGTAATAATCAATTAGCTGATATTTTTACAAAACCTTTAAATGAAAAAATATTTTTTTATATAAAAAGGGAACTAGGTATGCATGATGGAAGAACAATGTTTTAATTCAACTTTAAATGCCAAAATTCATCGCATGCATTTATAGTGAAAAAGGATGTATCTAATGGGTAGGATCTTTAAAAAGGTTTAAATTTCAAAATCTTGAAACATGTGAAAATTCAAAATTTTCCTATTGACATGTGATTTGGGATCATGAATAAGTATTCGCGATCGTGAGTAGTGCAACGGTTGTAAATTTTGAATTTTTGAATTGTTTCGTGACCGTGAAGAGGTTGTCGCAACTGTAAAAATGAAGCGATATAACAGTCAAAAGAAATGTTTAAATTTCATGCGCATGAACATTATTTTGTGAGCGTGAAATGCGTCTAATTGCTAGAAACTAAAAAAGATTCAATTCCTCGCGAATTGTAGATTTTTAAAACAAATTCTAATCACTTTTACACATAATAAATCATCTTTCATCTTTCTCTCTCTAAAACTATGTCCTTATAACATATCCTCAATTTTAACTTATTCTTATCATCTTCCATGACACCTAAACCTGCAACACATGCTTCAAATGGCAAAGTGTAACACCCGGTCATTTAGACACTGATCGCATGTGACCGAGTCAGGTACGCCGGATCGATCGGAGTCTAAATCCGGATGTATAGAAAAATAATAATATTTAAGAGAGATTTATTAAGGACATTATTAATTGGAAATTTAAATGTTTAATGCTAGAATTAGTTGAAATAAAATAACTCTTGGGATTAAATGAGGATTATTGGAATGGCTTGGGATTATTTTGTAAAAAGAGGAGATTATGAGCTAAATTATTTATTATTTAAAGATTAAAAATGTATTATGATTCATTAATTAAATTTACCAATAGAAGAAGAGATTAAGGAGATGTGGGGCCTAAAAATATTAAGCTAAATAAGAGACAAATCTAGAATTTAGAATCTTCCAAATTAATGAGCATTAATAAGTATTAATGAGTCATATGCCTAATCATCCATTCTAGAATTTCTTCATTTATGAGGCATTAATGAACCTTATCTTCTAATACTTGTCATTAGCCTAGAAGCTTCTTCATTAATGAGGCATTAAAAGCAATTAAAAAAAATCCCATCATCCCTATCTTGTATGGTCGGCCACCTTCTCCACCAAGTCTCTACCATTTTATTCCAAACATAGCTAGCAAAAGAGAGGAAGAGAGGATCTAAAAGAGAAAATAAAGGAAGTCACCTACAAAGGGTAGAAGAAAGAAAGAGAAAGAAAGAAAGAAAAGAGAAAAATAAATTCTTTGGGTAAGTTTTCTTCTTCAGTCCTCTTACTTTTCTTTATTAATTGAGATTAAAGTGACAATAATTAAGGTTAGAAATGAGAAAGAAGGGGCTGCCTATGTGATGTGGGTTGAAACAAAAATAAATTGGTTTGATGATATGATATATGTTTGATGGTTTTAGGGCAAACCAAGGACAAGGATAGAAGCAAGCTTGAGGAAGGGAAAGGAAAGGAAAAAACCTAGGAAAGGGAAAAGAGATTAATAAAGTATGTGCTTGTATGACAAAAATTTAATACGTTAATTTTATTGTTAAATCTTGTGTTAATTTCATGATTAAATGAGGGGTTGTGTTGTTATATTTGTTGTTGGAAATTTTATCATGGAGCATCATGCATTAAAAATTTTATAACTTAGATTCTGGAACTCTAAATTCGGTGTTCTTTGATGTTTTGGAAACTTAAGACATATATCTAAAACTTTTATGAGAACATGAGATTTAATTATGACTGTAACTATATTAAACATTGACATAAATATGAGACTGAAATCTGCCTCGGAATTTCCTAGGCAGATTTTAGCAGAGCAGTCATTCGTCAATCAGTCATAACTTTGTCTATAGAGATCAAAATTAGTGGATTCAAAATGTAAATTAAAGATAAGATTTGTGGCTAAAATTTATTAGAAGACCACTAAATTAAATTCGACCAATAACAGAGTCAAAATGGAGATCCAATACAGAGCCTGAAATCTATCCAGAACAGGGCTATTGAAAAAGCTAGAGTTTTACATGTAAATTGAGTTGGGCCTTATGATGTGAGATGAATGATATTTATATGAGTGATTATTAATTTATATAATCCATTAAGCCCATAAAAAAAATATTGAGAAAATAAAACTATGAAATAATTGTTTGGTGTGTATTTTGACCATAATGGAATTTTAAGAGATTACTTGAATAAATTGAAATGAAATAATTAAGCCCTAAAACACCTAGCTGGGAACTAGGGTAAAGGATAGATTAGCATGCCAATAAGGGGTAAAAAAGATAAAGTTCTTTTATATGTAGGCGTAAAACGCCGAGTTGATTTATGTAGGTACTACATTTACCGAGTTGATCTATGTAGGCATTAAATGTGTCGAGTTGATCTATGTACGCACCACATTGTGCCGAGTTGATTTATGTAGGCGTCATGTACCGAGTTAAGATTTACAAGAAGATAATGCCTCGTATCATATCTGGTAGTTCTAGTTATTGGTGTTGGGGCATAAATTTGAATAAGCAAGAAAAAAAAAAGATATGATAAAATTTACTTGTTGTGAATAATTATTGAATAATAAAATGAGTAAAATATGGTGATATCAATAATAATAATCCTAGCTATGGTTAAAAATAATATTATGCAATAATATTAGCAATTAACATAATTATCATATGTAAAAAAAAATTTGTGTACTAGAAATTAACTTGCAAATTAATTTATAGATGATAAATTTGTGATATTCATTTTATTTGATTTTAAATGTATGAATGTATGAGATTTTATAAATTGCATATTAAGTTTTTGTCATATAAAACACTACTAAGTTAGTAGCTTAGCGTGTGTGGTTTTTCCATGCATAGGTACTAAAGTAGTTAGTAAATAAAAGATGAACCTGTTAGAAAGAGAAGAATGTCAGATAGTGGATAACAGCATTTAAAGATTTTTTTGTTCCAATTTATTAACTTTGTAAAACATATTTGTAAGTTTTATTTTCATATTGTGTGATACTCATATTTTGGGTTTATAAATAAAATATTAACCAGTAGAACTTTGTATGTAATCTTTTAGAAAATGAAATAGTTTATTATGGATGAATTATACAAATTGGTATAAAGTATATGTATAAAAAAAAGAATGGGAGACTATATTTTGAGTTTATATTCAGATATTTTAAAATGAGAATATACAAAATGATTGTATAAGCAAGTTAGACAGAAAATTAAGAGTATGATAGCACTTCTTTGCTTTGCTACTATTAGTAGAGTATAGGGGTGTTACACAAAGCCCTAACAACTTCATCTCAAAATCAATCTCTAACAAAAGCCAACATCATGAACATATAGACTCAAAAAGAATTGGCAAGATACTATGTAATAACAAAGAAGAAATTCATTGCCAATAAAATTCCATATCTTGATGATATAGAAGTACTTGACTTGAAAGAAGAACTCATGGGTACTTTCAAAAAGGTTGGTTGAGTAAAGTTTGTGATGCCTAACATTAAAGGATACAACTTTCTAATTGCTGAATTTCTAGCAACATTAGAAGTAGAAAAGGCCAACACCGGAGAATTTGGTCTCTAGGACACTAAATTCTCAATGTTTGGAAAAAGGTATGGCTTAACCAAGGCCGAATTGGCCAACATCATTGGTTTCTATACCTATTGCTTTCTTAATGAAACTGATATGACTCTTCCTTATTCTGACTTTTGAAAATCAATTTCCATTGAAAAAACCTTAAGTCTTTTCTTTGTTGGATCTTACATCAAATTATTTCTTTCACCATCAATGCTGAAGGAGATAGCAATGAAAAAGTCTCCCAAAATGATATCTTCTCTCTCTTTCCATTGAATCATAAAAAGTCAATTGATATGGTACCTCTTTGTATTGATCAACTTGCTCATATTGCTACTACTTCTAGAGGAGTTATCTTAATTACTTCTCAAATTTCTCTCATAACCAAACATTTCAACCTTCTTACACAAGAGAACAAACAATTTCTTGGTGAGTATCATAACAAGAACATCAATCTCATTGACATACCTTACCTTCTCGATTGCAAAGTCATTAAAAAGATTGGTGAAGATGTTTATGAATATGCCTTGGGAGAACAAGAAGCACAAGCCTCCACCAAACAAATCTCAAAGAAAAGAGCAAGACTTAATATTGGAAAAGGCTCCCCAAGTTCAAGAAGTACCAACTCAAGTTCCACCTTTACCACAAATTTCAACTTCTTCTCAATTGTATGAATTGCAATTAAAAACATTTGAGATGATGAGGTGTAACACCCTATATTTTTAATTTTGCTCAATTAAGATTTTTCTTAATTTATTTTATAACTTAATAATTTTATCTGAGTAAAATTTTATTATAAATTTGAGATTTTTAAAAAATTACAAAATTGCCCCTGAGTATATATATATATATATATATATATATATATATATATATATATATATATATATATATATATATATATATATATATATATTTCAAAGATTAAAGTGATAAAAATTCATTTTCTCTCTCATTCTCCCTACACGATCATCATCTCCATTCATCAACCAAATGGCATCCAATCTTCGCCAAATTCGAACCAGAAGTAGTTCTACACGTCTTTATCACTCCAGTGATGTCTAATTTTCCAAAAACTAATCAGATTTTCCGGATCGGAGCAGAGAAAGTTGGATTTCGGGATTGCCCTTTTGTTTCGCGTATTTCCTGACTTCTTTTCTTAAATCTAACACTGGAAATGGACTCAGAACATCAAAAAATCTTGTTCTGTTAATTTGAGCTCCAGGAACAGCGATTTGAAGGCTAATCGGAGTCGAAAATTTCTCGCCAAAGTCGCGTGAACTTTTATAGATCTACACGTTTCCAGCCACTTCCAAGCCACAAAACTTATATATTTGGACTCCTCACACCCCAAGCTTTCTTTTTGTACCATCCAATTTTCAATCCGCCACCGTCAAAAAAATTTCGGTGGCCGGAGTTCGGCGACCACTAATCAAGTATTTTGGACAGGATCTTCGGCTTGTTAAATCGAGTCATCTGGTACAAACCACACCTCCTAGTTGTTTTTAAATAGTGAGATATGAATTTATTTATGAAGTTTAAATATATTTTTATTATTAAAGTGATAAATTAATTTAGTTGAATTGCATGATTAATTGCATAATTATTGGAGTTTATTGGAGAATATTTGGTGAATAATTGGATTTTATATTATTAAATAGAGGTGATTATTAGTTAAGTTAGAATATTAATATATTAGGTAATTAAATTAATAATTGAGGATTATTAATTATGGAGTTAATTGAAGTGTTAGAAGTAGAAAATAAGTTTTGGAATGGAATGAATATTTAATAGAATTTTTGGCGAATTTTTAGATTATTAGCCTAATTACGGAAAAATTTATTGGGAGTTATTGAATATTATTTTGGTGAAATTGATAATGGAGAATGAAAGAAAATGTGTTTAAAACAATTAGAGAAATTTATTTGGAATTTTTAGAGTATTTATTTAATTAATGAGAATTTTTGAGTTGGAAATGGAATTAAAGGGAAATAAATGAGAAAAATAGTTTTGGAGGAAAAATAAAGAAAATAAAATATTATAAAGGAAAAGAATATTTAAAATTTTTTGTCGCACGGAAAAGCATATTGACGACCAAAACCGTGATTTATGCGTTAAACACGCATAATGAGGAGAATTTTAATTATAGGATCTCGATATACATGAAAGTGAAAAATTATCGAAAAATTTAAATCTTGTTAGATTTTATATTGTGTGAGATTCAGTAGCTAATTAAAAATGTATATCTTTAAGCACGACATCGAGGCAGATACTACTCGAGATAAAGGGAAAGAGCTGGCAGACACCAGCAAAGCATAAAGAGATTAGTGCAATTATTCTTATAATATTAGCTATATATATATTATAAGTAATTAAAGAAATTGGAAAAGTATAAATTAATGATGAAATTATTAGATTCAAATGAGTTATGATATTACATAAAATATATTTTATATTTTATGTGAAAATTTTGAGTTTTTACAATTATTGAGTTTAAAATATTTTATTTGTGTTCCAGAAAACTTAAAAGTTAAATATACTTTATGATGATATTTATTTTAACATGAAAATAATATTTATCGATTTTATGGAAAATGAATTTAATTATGAATATGAGAAATTTTGCTCACGTGTTAGCTTAGACATGAACTAGGGTATTGTTGGCATGCCAATAGGATAGAAATTGCGGTCCTGTGCATTTCTGTGAACCGATGAAATATTGTGATTCTGTATATTTTTGTGGATCACCTAGTAAATTTTTCAGTCTTGTGTATTTCTGTAGATTGAGTAATATTACATTTGGATCTTGTGCATTTCTATGGATCCTGAGTTGATATATGATATAATGCCCCTTTAATTCCCTAAGAACAAGTCTATGATGTTATAATATATGGGTATATGAAAAATACATTATTAAAAAATCAGAGATATTTTGTATCATGAATTCAAATGGATAAATGAAAATGATATTATATTATTACTTTGAAGAAAATTGATTTAAATTTTGAATTGGTTTCATTTTAAATTTATGTTTTATTTTAATGATTATTATTATAAAGTTTTTGCACCAATAAGTTATATACTCAGCGCGGAAGTTTGTTTTCTCTTGCATAAGTTACAAATGTAGCTGACAGTGTCTGGACTTATAAATAAGAGACGTTGATTGGTGGACTCTCATGATGGAGCCTAGCAGTAGCAGCGGTAGTCACCCCAAGTGGGTTGGTCTTCTTATTGTATATTTTATATATATATATATATATATATATATATATATATATATATATATATATATATATATATATATATATATATATATGGGTTGTAATTAGGGCATGTATCCAATATATTTTATTTTATACATTTTAAATTTCTTATATTATATATGTATAAAATTAAAGGAATATTTTTGAAAATATTTTTATTTCCTGTAGCATCTCTTATCCGTCCAGTATATGGATGGGTGTACGAAATGGTAAGAGGTGTACGAAATGGTAAGGGATGTACGAAATGGCACCTTCATCTTGATTTTCAAGACATCCAAATAAGGATGGGTTAGGAAGTTTGCCCAAGAAATTTTAAAAATGAGCCTCATGATGAGAAAGAGCCATAACAAGGAGATCGAGGCCATGATGGGAAGCATCCATAAATTTCACATCAAAAATTTTAATCATACATTTCAACCAACATTCCACATTTCCATATTTATTTTGTGTTGCATTACATAATCTTTTATTTATATAATCAATGTGTAATGCTTGTTTATTAATGAAAGTTTGCTTTATAACCTTTTACGTCTTATAGTAATTACTTTTTGATCTTGCTAAAGAAGGAGAAGTATTAAAGTATACAGCATAAATATGAAATTAGCACTCATACTTAGTATCACCTATTTAAGTACATATCTGTCTATACTATTGACCTTGATTTATCTTGAAATTTGAAATATTTATATTTTATTTTAATATCTTAATTTGATTGCTGCAAGTTCAATTTCATATTTTTTCTATGATTGATTGTCAAAATAAAAAAGGAGGAGATTATTAGCCTTATAGTAATTGATATCTATTTTAATTTTGACAATTAAATTAAATGTTACTGATGTTTCTATCTAGTGTTGTTTTGTGTCGCTTACTGCAAGCGGCCTTGTACTAAGTTTGTTGGGCTTCCTTTGTTTGTGCATGACACTTAACTAATTGGTTAGTGCTACTAGACTCATTTACTTAGGTCTCAACCATGTTTTTGTCCTTATCCATGTCTCTTTCTTTTTTCTGCAATCTCATACAGGCATACAAATTGCAAAATTTATTAATCACCAAATGATTAAGCCCAATTAAATATTATTTCTTGGAAAGTAAGTCTCTGGTCTACCTGAACGAGGTATTTTCTAAATGAGCGACCGACCTGAATTGATTCCAATGAATAGTGTCCGAATATGTAGACAATGGGATAGTAAAAGAAGTGAGAGCAAGCCTCATTCGCACCAAGCAGCAATCATTTGATTTAAAAGCTGAGAAAAATGATGAAAATGAAGATGTAGATTCTCATGGAGATGGGTTCTACGATGGAACTTCTGAGTCATTGGTCAATCAAAATATTTGTTTCATTAAACCCCTTGTTGGGAGTCCAATCCATGAAACTTTCATACTTTTAATATTTATACTTAATATCTAATAGTCATCCATCATATGCATGCTCTATGATTAAAATATACATAAATTAGTGCTCAGATTTAAAAGAAATTTACAAATGGATTCCAACAATTTTATAAAATTTATTTATGTCAAATATAAGCTTATAATACTCTCCTCAATATCATGTTAGTCATTGTTTTGTCGCCCTTACAGTTTGTAATGTTTATGCAAAATAGGAAGATTCAATGGTTATGATACTGAATGTTTCAATATCCAATAAAAATCCCGTGAGCCTACTCCCATACCACCAGTCATGTTAATAAACAGTATGCAAATCACTCCATCTAAATAAGGACATCACACAGTTAGCCATTTCTTCTCTTTATTATTATTATTATTATTATTATTATTATTATTATTATTCTTACTACTACTACTACTACTACTATTATTATTATTATTATTATTATTTCTGTAATTGCCCAAAAGTTGTGAAAGAAATATGGAAGCAACATCATCGAGAAAAATAATGTTATTTAAGGGGAAAATAAATAAATAATAAAACAAAATCAAAGACGATTGACAAGTAGACTTACCAAAACAGTTTGACCGAATAGTTCAAGTCGAGTTCAGTGTCATGTTATACAGACAGGGATGAGAGAGAGAGAACACAAAAAGCTATAATCACTCAAGAAATGTACTGGACAACGTCAAAATCTGCTAAAGAACATGCCTCAATACTAGTTAGAAAAAAAAAAATAGGCTGGACGCATATGATACAAAAAGACAATCACAGACAACAGAACCAGCTGGCAGATATCTCCTGAGGCCAGGCCCAATTGGGATATATGATATAGCAAATTTAGGTTAAATCATAGAAATATGTGTCAACTTATACGAAGTATCACCTACTTGAACCTCCAGCAAGTAATATCTTCAATCCACGATGCGAAAACATTAATCTCTGCTGACAGGTAGCTCTGTTGCAACACATTACAACAAAAAATAGGTTTCTTCTGAGATTTTTTTTTAAGATTGATTGACATAAAGGACAGGAACTAGGCCCGCCATTTTGCCATCCCTCCCAGGACGCTTCTTCTTCACCTGCATTATGTCATGAATACCAAAGCATTACATGTTGATGCTGATTGCAAGAGTTGCCTCTTCTACTGGAATCTAGTGACATTTTGTTCTCTCTCAAACAGGTTTTGGGGAAGTGGCTAGGTAAATGAAATGATTTTTTTTTTTAAAACTAAGGAGCCTACAGTTTAATCATAATAAACTAAATTCAAGCTGCTATCTAGATAGAGCAGACAGAAGCATAAAAAAATGCAGTTTATTATTTTATTTTCTTCAGGGATTCTGTTGAATACTTACGTGAAACCATCCATCAACTTCGTACTCAATTTCAACCTCCTCTCCAGCAGTTAAACTCAACTGCAAAAAATACCAAAACTAATCATCTTCATCTCTGACAAAAACAAAAAATCAATCAAATTCTAATACACTTTTCTTCAATTATCCAGTAAGAGAATAATCACACAGAAGTGTCAGAAAGCAGTTTCCAGATTAAAAAAGAGCAAAATAATTTGAAAGTCAAGACATTAAGTAACTAGGAATCAATTTACCTCATCGTCTCCACCAGCAGTGAAGTCATAGAGTGCTGTTCCCAATTGTGGATTTGCAGAAGAAGTTCGCTCATCATCCTGAGTTTCATAACTTCTGGATTCTCGACCAGCTAGAGGAATCTCAAATGACTCATTAGAACTTTGTGTGAACGATGATGAATATGGTGGAGGCTCTTCTCTAATCTGAATGAATTTGAAGTATTAGAATTTGTTAACATATTACTAGAGATAAAATGAGGGGATATGAGCCCTCGTCGGAGAACCTAGACCCTCATAAATTGAGGAACCACCATATCTGGTTCCTCCTGATTTATCCTGCCAGAGCTGGACTATATTAGATATCGGAGGATACACACAACTGAAGAGTGTTCATACACAGAAACACATGCATCACGAGGGCATGCAAGCAAGCGCATTTAAATTTTCAACCCCATGGCCCCATTTATTTTACACAAAATGACTAACCATCAGAAAAATTTCACGTGAAAATAAAAATTCACAAGTAATGTTCTGCTTCCTACTGACTCCAATTACAAGCAATCAGATGTTTCACAAGGACAGGCACAATTGGAGCTTGTTCGTGAACACAGAATGGAAGGCATGAGGCATGCATACTGTTAAGTTAAAAAGAGGGAATACAAAATGAAGTCTAAAATATCAGCTTGATTGTTCCCTCAATTTAGATGGGGATTTATACTGAAACTAGCTAATTCACAGCCATATTCAATGCCTATAGTTACAGTATTTACAGATGCCATAATCTCTAATTTAAGCCTAGAATCAAGTAAAACAAATCAAGTATTTCATAACACTTTCCCTCAAACTGGTGCATATATATCATATGCTCCTAACTTGTTAAAAATATATTCAATTTGAGATCTCCTGTGAGTTTTAGTGAGAATATCTATCAACTAATCATTTGAAATAACAAAAATAGTAACAATGCGGTCCGACTCAATCTTCTTTGTGACAAAATGACAATCTATCTTTACATATTTTGTCGTTTCATGAAAGACTGAATTTGCGACAATATGTAGCATTGCTTAATTATCACGAATTAATTTCATTGTGTTGGCATTTCCACACTTTAATTTTTAAAGCAATTGCTTTAACCAAATAAATTCACAAGAAACTAAAGTCATAGCTCGGTATTCGGCTTCTGCACTTGACCTTGCTACAACATCATAGTTTTTTACTTCTCCATAATATTAGATTTTCCTGAATAAGAACACAATATCCTAAGGTGAATCATCTGTCCAAAGGAGAATCTGCCCAATCAACATCTAAATACACAACAATCTATGTATGTCATCTGTCTTCATATAACACACCTTGTCCTGGAGCTCTCTTGATATATCTAAAGATAAGTATTAGTGCATTCTAGTGACTATCACATGGAGCTTGAAGGAATTGACTAACTACACTTACTATAAAGGAAATGTTTGTGCGTGTGATGGTGAGATAATTGAGTTTTCCAAACAGTATCCAATACTGATTAGGATCTTTTAATGGCTCCCCCTATCCTAAAAAAAGTTTAACATTTGGATCCATAGAAGTATTCACAAGTTTCCAATCCAACATCCTTCTTTCTTCCAAAATATTTAAAGCATATTTCCTATGTTAAATAGTTTTGCCTATATTTGATTGTGTTACCTCAATACCCAAAAGGAATATTTCAACTTTCTAGTCTGAAAGTGACTGAAGAGATGTTGATTGAATTGAGTGATTCCTTCATCATCACCACCGGTTATGGCAATATCATCCACTACACTACTAAGTCAATACAATTGTCACAGGTTGTATGACGATAAAACACTGAGTGATCTATTTCACTCCTATGCATCCCAAATTTTTGAACATTAGTATTAAATCGTCCAAATCATGCCCTTAGAGATTGTTTCAAACCATAAAGAGATTTTCATAGTCAACAAACTAACCTATACTCCCCTTGAGCAACAAAATATGGTGGTTGCGTCATATAAACTTATTTTGTCAATTCTTCATGTAAGAAGGCATTTTTAATGTCCAGTTGTTGAATACTCAAATAATGTGTGGCAGCAAGAGAAATAAGGAGATGAACAGATGCAATCTTTGCAACTGGAGAGAAAGTCTCCCCGTAATCAAGGTCAAAAATCTAAACGTACTATTTTGCAACCAAACAAGATTTCAAGTGGTTTATCTTGCCATCAGGGTCAACCTTCACTGTATAAACCTAGCGGCAACCAACAATAGATTTATCATATGGTAATGGAACTAGCTCCCAAGTGTTATTAGCATGAATGAAAATCATTTCCTCAACTATAACTTCTTGTCAACATGTATGAGTTATGCTTCATTAACAAATTTTGGAATAGACGGTGGATAAATTGGAGATAAAGGCATAGTATGAAGGTGACAGCTGATAATAACTCAAAAAAATTATAAATGGAATGAGGATTACAAGAACAAATATTTTTTCTAATGGAAAAACGTGGAATGGGTTCTTTTGTTTAAGACATGACTGATGTTTGAGAAGCTAGTGGCGTAGGAGATGAGTCACTTAGAGTACATTTTTGTTTCATACCTGCAAGAGGAATATCAAGAGTATGTGTAGAAGATTATCCAGAGTAGACTTGCAATGGTTTAGGGGATGGTAGAAGATCATCTAGAGTAGACTTACAATGGTTTAGGGGAAGGTGTGTCATTAGAAATAGGAAGAATAGGAATCGGAACAACCTCTATAATGTCCAATTTGTCTGTTGTATGGGGTGATAAGTATAGGAATATCTCAAAAAAGGATACATCTGCTAAGATAAAATATTTATTAGTTGTTGGATCATAGTATTTGTAACATTTATGGAAGCAAGAATACCTTTAAGAAGACACAAAATAATGATATCCAAGTTGGTACCAACACAACTACCCTATATATCTTAGTAAACAAAATCAAACTTAGATTAAGTTCTATTATTTAAATGCTTAGGAAAAGAACAGTGGACACGTTTCTCAAGCTAACACAACTCGCATTCAATGGAAGATAGTTTTGAAACACCAAGAAGCATTTCCTGAAGTTTGGAGATACTAGGATGAACTAGGCAGTTGTAGAAAAGGTCAATTGAAGTAGCAGATGCAAATGTAGTTGGAGTGGCAAGACAAGAGAGATAATATAATCCATGTTACTCTGACCTTTGCCAATCATCTTCCCAATACTTCGGTCTTACACAAAATAGAATTAGAATCAAAGATCACTCCACAATTAAGTTGTTTAGAAAGTTTACTAATGGAAATCAAGTTGTAGGGGAATTTTGCGGTGTACAAGACTGAGACTAAAGGAATAGAAGACAAAGGTTTACTTTCTTCTACTCCTTTAATCATTGTTTGTGATCCATTAGTCAAGGTGACTGTAGAGAATTTGGATAGAGAGATTTAGAGAAAAGTTTTTGTTACCAGAAATGTAATTGGAAGCACTGAAATCAAAGATCCAAGATCCACTGGGTCGGGACTGTTTTAGGCAAGCAAAGAAATTACCCCATTGAGCAATAGAAACCGTGGAAGAAGATGATTGTTGTTTTGATGCTTGATACTGCAAATATTCATCATAATCAGTCTCAATTAATGTAAATGAATTGGACCCTAAGCTTGGGTAGTTGGTAAAGGAAGAAGCTCATCTCCTTGAGACTTGGCCATATGAGTAGTATGGTCAATTGCTCTAAGTATTTCTTGGAGGTCAACCATGAAAGACCCAACAAGTGTCACGTGTGTAACCTCTCTTATCATTATGAGTACAGTGGGATTTGGATCATTCCCTTTTCCCTTGCGATTATCTCCTTGCTAACTATTTTTTTGTACAACTAGCACAAATGACTCGGTTTCAATTTTGTTGGAGGAGACACGAAGTAATCAAGCAAACACTTCTTTAATAGTAGCAACGGCTCGAGTAGCAAGAATTTGATCTCTTACTGAAGCCGAGCCTGCCTAAAGCCTTATCAAGGCTAACACCATTAAGGATTTATCTTTATGGTTCTCCTGCTCAACAATACTTTTAGAAAAGGGCATGAGAAAATTAAATTCATCTTTCAAAGATTTAGCTTGGCCCAAATAACTAACCATATCCTGAAAACTTTGCTATAAATGGACAAAATCAGACAACTTTATAAACACATTGAATATCATTAGTATACAATGTCTTAGTCTTAGTCCAGACTTTGTAACAAGTTTTGTAGGACTGAAAAAGAGTAATTTTGGCTCAAGAGAATGTCACAACAAATAACATAATTGCGTATTAATTTTAATCCAGGAAGCTCCATTCTTTTCATCAATATCAGTGGCATTACTTTCTAAACGTTCATTGTATCCTTGTCCCATGAAGCATAAATCAACAAATGCAGCCCATGAAACAAAATTATCATTACCTTAAAGTTTAACAGTGGCAATGGTAGAACTAGATATGCATGAGAAAAAGGGTTTAATAGAACCTGAAATCTCAGGCATGTTGAATATAGACTAGAAACCTAGACAAAAACAAAGCCTTGGGAGAATACTATATGGAGTCAAAATAGCAAAACAATGCTACAACAGGATGCAAAATGATTGGTCGGCACCTCTAAAAGA
Source organism: Triadica sebifera (assembly GCA_023653625.1). Lineage (NCBI taxonomy): Eukaryota > Viridiplantae > Streptophyta > Magnoliopsida > Malpighiales > Euphorbiaceae > Triadica > Triadica sebifera. Next base: position 24,479,704 of record CM042901.1, read on the forward strand.
ATTGTCCAAAAAGGTGGCTGGAAATTGAGCAAAACAATGCTACCACAAAATGCAAAATGATCGGTCGACACCTTTAAAAGGTGGCTGAAAATTAGCCAATGCGCTAGCGCGTGGCGGTCCAATAGAATGATGGACACAGCACATGGGGTGACGCGCGAATTCTGGAGACAAGTTTTCTCTGGAATATTGATCAGCGTCCAACCCTCCTAGGGACAAAGGATGTGAGAGTAGAATATGATATAAAGGTGATGGCGTGTGAGAACAAAGAGAAACAGTAACCCTAAGCCAATCTTAGATGTTGGGCTTGTTAATTGTGGATGGACTTAGATGTCATCTTGGATGGGCCTAAATGTTGGATTTGATAATTGTGAATTCATTATTGCTTCAAATAAATAAGTCAATTTAAAGTTGGTTGCACTACAATTATAAGTTTTTCTTTTATCCATTAAACTTTCAATGCGAGATTTTTTTCTACATTCTCCCTAAGTACAACTAGCCTTTGCTCAATTGTCACTTGCTTAATCTACCATTTTCATGGGTCTGTTTTTTTATCTTTTCTTGAGCCACAAGCTTACTCAATCTTTGATATAGAACTTTTCACTTCTTAGACCTCAAATTTTACCCACACAATCTATAGTCATGTTGTGGTTAGTCCTCTCATAGCTCTGATACCATGTTAAATTAGAGAGGGGGAAGACATAATGAAGTGAAGTCTAAAATATCAGTTTAATTATTCCCTCAAACTAGATGGAGATTTATACTAAATAAAAACTAGCTAATTCACAGCAATATTCAATGCCTACAGTAACAGTATTTACTGCTGCCACAATCTCTAAATTTAAGCCTAGAATCAAGTATAACAATTCATGTATATCATAACACATACGCAAAAAAATTTTAATCCCAACTAAGGCTCCATTATTTCAGATAAGGTAATTTGTTAAATAGCAAACTTTTTCTGATTAAAGGAGTTATTCCATATTTTCCATTTCAAACTTAAAATTAATAATTTGGCATTTGGAGCAAGCTGAGAATTTGATTTTCCTTCTGAAAATTGGAACTAAAGGACTTCATTTTTTTCTTTTTCAATCATTTGGTATTGTTATGCTTCAATAAGAACAGGAAATTACCAAGAAATAAATAAAATAAAATAAGACAGGTACATAATAACAATAAACTACAACCAAAACCCCGTTGATGATGGTCACAAGTCCTGACTTTGAGTTTCTGTAAACCTTTTTCTGAAATCTAAAAGTTGATTCCTGCTTAGAAGTCATTTTTAACTTTAGTGTTTCTCTTGAATAGGAAAAAAAAAAATTTGGTACCAACATTTGGAAATGAGAATATAAATGCTGTGTAGAACAATATAAACAGACTCCAATAAACAGTGCCCTTCCGAAAAATTGTATCCAAACTCCAACCAAAAGACGAGAGCTTGAGAAATCAAATTTCAGCATCAGTATGCCCGATTTTAGAGGGGGAATAACAGCTTAAGAATATTATACATGAGACAAGCATATAAAACAGTAGCAACAAGTAAAACAAAAATGCACAAGTTTGGATGATTTGAATTTCAAAGACAGAAAAAAGTAATCTATTTTCTTTTTGACGATTGTCAAAAGAGATTCAAATGGACATATAAATTTAAGTATCCATAACGATTTTAAGGAGAGAGGAAACAGGAATAAGGAGGCATAATTATCCTCCAGGTACGAAAGCCTACACCTAAAATTTGTGAATGCACTATTCATATTAACAGTTGTTATCCTGTCTGCTTGCTCATTTGTACATTTCTAAAGCACAAAGAACTCCTTGTATAAAACATATTGACAAATGTTATTTGTCACTTTTTAAATTGAATTCTTATTGTTATAGGCTGTAAATAGGTATGAATACCTTAATTAGTGTAGTATCCTAATTAGTATAGTTTCCTATTTAGAATATGATTTTTTTGTATATAAATATGTAACCTTATTTGTCAATGATATATTGAAATAATTCATTCCCTTCTCTGTCTTTTCATGGTATCAGAGCCTTAGAGTGGGATTTGCTTCTGGAATTAAAATTTTCCAGAATTTGGGTTATCTGCAATTTGGCAGATTAGGGTTTCAATTTGTCTTGGGTTGGGTCATCCACTTAGAGGCGTTTTTTGTAGTCACAGCCAGCCTAGGGAGGAGCGCGACCACCAGTTCGGCCTCTGCTCAGAAACCGGCATCCAACAGGTCTACACATGAGCTACAAGCACCGTCAAAGCTTTCTACCGTCAGATTCACATGTTGACCCGTGAGGGCGCATTTCCGTATTTAGTTGAGATTATTTCCTCTTGGTTTGAATACTCTAAGAGCGACAGGTTCTCTTTGTTACCTGAAACTCTATTTCTTCATTTGTCATATTTGTTTCTTCTTCACTTGTGCTCTAAAGATTCTGCTTTTGGGATAATTTTCCATATTACATTATTATTTGTTGAATGATGGCTGAAAAAAAGACAATGACTATCTCTAATGTAATTCTAGAAATGTCTAAAATTACTGAACACAAGCTCAATGGCTCTAATTATATGGATTGGAAAAAGACGATTCGTCTTTACTTACGGAGTATTGACAAAGATCAACATATGACTGATGATTCACCTAAAGATGAGTCCAGACTAACATGGTTGCGAAAGGATGCTCAGTTGTTTTTGCAGATTCGTAATTTCATTGACAATGAAGTTATTGGCTTGATAAATCACTGAGTATGTCAAGGAAATGGATTATTTAAGTTTCTTATATTCTGGAAAATGGAATATTTCCCAGATTTATGAGGCATGCAAAGTATTTTATCGTGCTGAAAAACAAGACAGGTGACTTATGAGGAGCTTAAAATGTTGCTACCATTTAGTTTTAATGTGAAGGTTCAACAGAGTCAATGGGAGAAGATGATAATTATGAGCTTTCTAGTTGGTCTCCCTTCCGAATTTGAGACTGCTAAATCTTAGATACTCTCAAATTCTGAGATTTCTTCCTTACATTATTTTTTAACAGGATACTCCACACAAAAGGAACTCCACCTATTCAATACAATAGTATACTTATTAGTCAAAATCATGATTCTGGATGTTCTTATCACAGGGGTGGTGGTAAAGGAGGGGGATCCCATAATTTTGAGCACCAAGCATCAAATTCTAGAGGGATTGTATGTCATTATTGTCATAAGCCAAACCATATGAAGCAAAACTGCAGGAAACTTCAGAACAAAAATCAGAAAGTTCATTTTGTTCATGTAGCATCTACTACAGATACATCAGAAAAGTCAATTATTATCTCTGCAGATGACTTTGCCAAGTCCTCTCAGTACCAGGAATCTTTGAAGTCTTCATTTACTCCAGTTACTGCCATTGCCGATTCAGGTAAATCTAATACATATCTTGTTTCCTTCTCCAAATGAGTCATTGATTTTGATGCCACAAATCATATGACAAGTAACTCTAGCCTTTTTTCTACTTTCCAACCACATAAATCCATCTCTAACGTCACCTTAGCAGATGGGTCATCATCTTCTATTTTTGGGTCTCGCACAGTTAATCCAACCCCTCTGCTTCCTCTGACATATGTTCTTCATTTATCTCAATTATCTTTCAATTTGATTTCTATAAGCCAAATTACTCGCAATCTTAATTGTTGCATCTCATTTTTTCTTGATTATTGTTTATTTCAGGATCTTATATCGAAGAAGATTATTGGTAAAGGACATGAATTAGGAGGCCTCTACATTCTTGACACCCAAATACCGAGATCTATTGTCTGCTCTGGAGTTACATCCCCTTTTCATGCACACTGTTGGTTGGGCCATCCTTCTCTTCCTTTGCTTAAGAAGTTGTCTCCACAGTTTAGTAGGGTATCTTTCTTAGATTGTGAGTCGTGTCAGTTTGCTAAACACTACCGTCTTAATTCAAGTTCAAGAGTCAATAAAAGAGCCACTTTTCCTTTTGAGTTAGTTCATTCTGATTTTTGGGGTTTTTGTCCAGTTCAGTCTAAATCTAGATTTAAGTATTTTGAAACTTTTGTTGACTATTCTCGTATGACTTGATTATACCTAATGATAAGTCGTTCATAATTGTTTTCTTATTTTTGTCCTTTTTGTGCTACGGTTAAAACTCAATTAATATCAGTCTATTTTCAGACTCATATGATTCAAAATGACATCCTTCACCAAACATCTTGTGTTGATACACTATCCCAAAATGGCGTAGCAGAACGAAAGAATAGACATCTTAAAACATCAAGAGTCCTTTTGTTCCAAATGAATGTACCTAAAATTTTTTGGGTTGATGCAGTTTCAACAGCACTGATTAATCGCATCTTCTTATGTTTTTCATGGTGAGGCTCCTTACAATATTCTCTTTCCTACTAAATCAATATTTCCTATTAAACCTAGGATATTTGGTAGTACTTGTTTTGTTCGGGATATTCAACCACATATCATTAAATTAGATCTCAAGTCATTGAAATGTATATTTCTTGGATATTCTCATTTGAAAAAAGGTTATAGGTGCTATTGTTCTAATCTTAATAAGTATCTCATCTCTGCTGATGTGACTTTCTTGGAAGACACACCATACTTTTCATCATCTATTCCAGCACCTCAGAGAGAGGAGGATGATTTGTTAGCCTTCACTATCGCATCCTCTAAACCAATTTCTGACTCAGCACCCACCAAACCCCCCCATTATTCAGATCTACTCCAAATGACGACAACCTCCAGCTCCTTTACCATCAGATCCTGAATCAAGTGATGATCTTCTCATCGCCTTACGCAAAAGTAAACGTCAATGTACTTATCCTATTTCATCTTTTGTTTCTTATCATCATCTGTCACGCTCTTCTTATTCCTTTGTTGCATCTCTTGATTCTATCACTATTTCTAAGACTGTTCATAAAGTCTTTGTCCCATCTTGGATGGCGTAATGCAATGTTGGAGAAAATGAATACTTTAGATAATAATGGTACTTGGACTTTGGTTGATTTACTTTCCGGTAAATAGGCTATTGGTCGCAAGTGGGTGTTCACAGTTAAAAAAGTCAATCCTAATGGGTCAATTGCTCTCTTAAAGGCTCGACTTGTTGCTAAATGTTATGCTCAGACCTATGGAGTGGATTATTCTGACACTTTTTCTCCTATTGCTAAACTAGCATCTATCAGGTTGTTTATTTCTATGGCAGCTACTCATAAATGGCTTTTGTATCATCTCGATATCAAGAATGTTTTTCTCCATTGTGATCTCCAGGAGGAAGTTTATATGGAGCAACCTTCAAGGTTTGTTGCTTAGGGGGGAGTATGGGAAAGTCTATCATCTTCACAAATCTATATATAACCTGAAACAAAGTCCTCGAGCTTGGTTTGGCAAGTTTAGTCAGGCAGTTGAGCAATTTGGAATGGTGATATGTAAGTCTGATCATTCTGTCTTTTATAGACAATCTGACGCTGAGGTTATTTTGCTAGTTGTGCATGTTGATGACATTGTTATTACTAGAAGCGACAATGTGGGAATCTCTTCTCTTAAGTCTTTTTTTCATACCCAGTTTCACACTAAAGACTTAGGGATGCTAAAGTATTTCTTGGGTGTTGAAGTTACAGGAAATAAAAAAGGTTCTTTCCTATATCAGAGAACATAAGTGCTTGACTTATTGTCTGAAACAGGGAAATTGGGGACAAAGACATCAAGTACTCCGATGATTCCTAATATGCAACTTACAAATGATGGTGAACTATTTGAAGATCCTGATAATTATAGAAGATTAGTTGGAAAGTTAAATTATGTTACAATGACTCATCCGGATATTGTATATTCTGTTAGTGTTATCAGTCAATTTACGTCATCACCAATAGTTCACCACTAGACAGTCTTGGAACAAATTTTGTATTACTTGAAATGGGCTTCTAGATATGGTCTTTTATATGAGAATCATGAACACACTCATATTGAGTGTTTCTCAGATACAGATTGGGCAGGTTCCAAGGTAGATAGAAATCCACATCGGGTTATTGTCTCTTTGTTGGAGGAAATTTGGTTTCATGGAAAAATAAGAAGTAGAATGTTGTATCACGTTCGCATGCAGAATAAAAATATCAAGCTATGACACAATCTGTATGTGAGATCATATGGATATATCAAACCTTAACTGAGATGGGTCTCAAGACTACAATACTAGCAAAGTTGTGGTGTGATAACCAAGTTGCCCTTCATATTGCATCTAATCTTGTTTTTCATGAACGAACAAAACATATTGAGACCAATTGACACTTTGTTCATGAAAAACTACAGCAAGATTTAATTGCCACAGGATACGTGAAGACAAGAGAACAGTTGGGAGATCTTTTCGCTAAAGCTTTAAATAGGACTCAGGTTGATTATCTCTATAACAAGCTGTGCATGATTAATATTTATGCTCCAAGCTTGAGGGGAAGTTTTATAGGCTGTAAATAGGTATTAATACCTTAATTAATGTAGTATCCTAATTAGTATAGTTTCCTATTTAGAGTATGGTTTTTTTGTATATAAATATGTAACCTTATTTGTCAATGATATATTGAAATATTTCATTCCTTTTTCTGTCTTTTCACTTATTTTTATACAAGAGACCAAACATAAAAATCATTAACAAAAATTCAATTGCAAGTGAAATAAATTCTATATTCATTCGGTTTCAAAACACAGTTAATTCCAAAGAAAATAATTTTATTTAAAATTAGTTTAGCAATTTGTTACAAAATAATTCTTGAGAACTATTGAATTCTGCTGATGCAAATACTACAAGTAGCAAGAGAATCGAAGTACAAACTATTATCAAATCATTTGTCTAAGTTACACTACAGTACTTCTATAATTATAGCCTCATTGAACTAAATGTCAAAATGAGATTTTAGAAAGAAACAAAAGAGCAAAGAACCAATGGAATAGAACGAATATTCTTACAGGAAAAAAATTACGCACACAACTATATGCACCCACACAAGCCCACAATAAGGGAATAAGCAACCAGGTTTTTCACAAAGTTAGGCACAGTTCACACCTGTTTTACCTTTATGAATGAAATTAAAAAACAGGTTCATAAGAAGTGGGTGACTGATGGGTATGATTAGGAAAAGATAATGCAATTGAGCCTCATTTGTCTTGCAATTTTTTGATTGCTAGGCATCCTTAGTTCTGTGCAGTTAGATTACTGAGTGGTCAGTAAGTTCAACTCTCTGATTAGATTCAAAACAAATCAACTCCAAAAAAAAAAAAAGGATGTTGTGATCTCACAAATCCCTTTAAGAAAAACATATTCAGTCACAGAGAAAAGAAAAAAAGAGAAAAAAAAAAAAGGAATAAAAAAGGAAATGCTTAAAACCATAGTGTATTAGTGTACTTCAAAATATATTCCCTTGGAAGTTGGTTAGCATACAAATACAATTCAAAAAGGCAGGGGTGGGGGTGCAAAAATTGTTATGGGGGTAAGGGTTACTCTTGAAGCATGTGTGGCTTGGGTCAACCACCACATTAGGGAATCTGTGTTGGGTACACTTCCAAGAAAAAAGCACACAAACTAGGACCCTATGAGCAATTTAAGAAATATCTTAGCAGGTACCACTTCAGAAATAACTTCTTAAAAAAGTGAAAATATTCAAAATAAACAAGGCCCTGAAACAAAAGCAATGTATTTTATTTTACCGAGGTTTGTGATGCTCTATAATTGGTTGGCCGTGAACTGAACAACGATGGGTAACTCATTCCACCAAAGTGTGATGAAATTGAAGTTTCAACAGATCCTATTGAATCTGGGGAAGATGACCCAGATGACCTCACATCCTCTTCCTGCCAAATCAATGGAACAAGATTGAAACTAACTTTAATTCTACATAGCCCATTTCAGATTTAAATACTTCCAATGTCCTGCTTCACAAGACATGCTGATGATTTTTCATACCTCTAATTCTGAAGTCTCTAAAAGTGACTTTGCCCACATATCATCATAACTAACCGAAGGTCTGGAGATTATATTTTCTTCATCAACATCTGGAGCATCAGTTCCAATACCAGCAAGAAACTCATTGACCTACAATAAGTATATACCAAAACCCATAAAAATTTGAACAGGATGACTAATTATAGCACAAGGAATAGATGAAGATTTGCAGAACTCAACTAATCATAGACAGAATTAAAAGCTTCTAATTATTCACTTTTTTTCTAGGATCACTTAACAATTAGAAAACTGAAAGTCTCTTACCCTATTCATTGCAGGTGCACTGTTTCCCAACAAACCATCATCCCCAAGGTTAGCTGCCCAAGCATTCACCAAGTCATCATCAAGTGCATCAGACTCAACAGGAGGTTGCTTAGATTCATAAATTAGGTCAGAAATTCCAGTGGCAACAGCTGGATCATTTAAACCGCTTGATGCACTTATGTTGTGCTTTGTGCGATATTTGTCAATAAGTTTTGCACTGTCATTGAATTTCAAAACAAACACAAATATCAGAAATACAAACAGAAGTAAAAAACACATTAGACATATAATGAACAATATCATAATGACTACAAAAAGCACCCACCTATACTAGTACACAACTAGAAACACCAACCTTATAAAGAAGTTCACCATAATTTAAACAGTTCAGCATCAGGCACATAATCTTAAAAGGGAATGGTGAATGGAACACTCAAGTAATTATATCACTTTGTTAGCCTCAAAATATAACAGGTTCTATGAAGTTACAATAAAATAAAATAAAAAGAAAAAGGAATAAGTTTAGAAACAAACTAAAAAGATATGATGACATGCTTAAAAAGAGATGGGAAAGAAAACTAATGGAAGAAAGATGAGCGGAAAGGCAATAACAGAGGATTATTTTCTCTCCTCTGGGAAGAAATTAAAAGAAATTCTTTTCCATTGTTTGGGGAAGTGAAAAAAATGATAAGAAATTGTGTATGCAAATTTACCATTCCATCCTTCACCTATCATAAGCAATTTTATCCACATAAAGTTGAATTCTCTAGGTTAAATAATTAATTTTACAGCTAATAGGCATTTCCATTTCCAAATTCTTTCCCCATTTTTTTCACTTCCACATATAATGGTAAATTAAAATACTTCTTTGTTACAGCACCTCTTGTCAAAAAACAACAGATATCAGTAATTCCAATATACCCAAAGTATGAAAAGACATGAAAGTAAATCTGTACCTTATTGGCCCCAAAGGTAGATACTTTGCTCTAGGTACATAACAAAATAGTGAAACGAGATCTAGCAACTTCTCATGGGTTTCATAAAGTTTCTTCAGCTCTTCATCTGTCCATTCTTTATTTGTATTGTCATGATTGCGTATGTCCCTGCGCATTGGAGAATTTAACAAAGATCAGTAAAAAGAAAACTGTAGAACAGATAGTAAAGAAGCTTCATCTCTTACTTTATCAGTTCATCTTGTGCTTTGTACATTTCATCAAGAATCTTTATCATGGGACTTATTAAGACTCCAACCCCAGTACCACTGGCTCCTTGATCTTCCCCATTACTAAGATGCATTTCTGATAATTGAGACTGCACACCACCATGTGCTAAAGCATTTAAGAATTCATATATCTGTAGTCTAAAAGGCTCGCCAGACCTGATTGCCATGGTTGTGAGGGCTTGAGCAGCAACAATGCGAACCTGTGGAATGTCCACATGATAGGAGTTAATAAAGGTTGTGGAACAGTAAAGCAAATATACAGCCAGATCTCTCTTTACACAAATAAGAATACAAGTGTTGCCAAGCATTCAAGGGCACTATAATGCAAAGTTGTGACACACAAGCGTGGATAGCATGCCTGAAAATAAAAAGGAAAAAAATTAGCAACTACTCCTATATTGTTGGCTCAAAGGCTACAATTCATCATCCCCCCCCCCCCTCTCTCTCTCTCTCTCTCTCTCTCTCTCTTCTTGAGCTACATGGGACCCACAAATGTCATGCATAGTTTCTTCCAAAGCAAAAGGAGTAGGGGGTGATGTAAGAAACAGTCAAGAAGCAAGAAAGCCACAGAAAATAGTGTCAGTTTCATATTTTTTTAAAAATAAAAATTGCAATATTGAATTGAGTGAGTCTAGGCATCATTAACTCACAATCACTTCTAAATGAATGTTTACCAATCACTTCTAGATTTATTTGCTGCATGGAGATTGAATTTTTTATACTAAATGTGTTCATAATATGCTTCATTACAACCTATACCTTGAGAACATAAAGCACCTCTCCCCAGGGATTCAACTTTAAGTTCATCTAACCACATTACTAAACACAAGGAAGCACATAAATGGAGGAAACATATATAAGGCGCAGAATCACACACAAGCACATCCCACTGTTATCATACTAGCATCAAGTTATGGTGGATGGTGATTGTGATTAGTAACAAGTATATATTGTACATATTATGGTTATATATATCTATATATATATATAAGATAAATTAAATTTCAATCTAAAAACACAAAAAGCAGTGATCTTCACTCTGTCAGAATTTGCATTAAGTTCAAAATTGAAATGATATAACCTAGCTAAAAAGCAGATAAAAAATGAAACAAATAAGAAAAAGCAGTTGGGAAATAATAAGATAAAAGAATAACACATTATTAACAACATAAATGATGAACACAAAATGAAATATTAGATATCTTGCGCAATCAAAAGACTCTTTTAGAACTCCCTAAAGTCATAAAATTCACAAATCCCATGGCAAATGAAAAGGCCATATAAGTACAGCAAAAGTTGCAATGCCAGACCACCAATTTTTAAGCCCAACCAATAACGAATCTTAATTTTCAGCTCTCTCCAAATTTAGAGAGGATTAAAAATTTCAGATTAAGCGCAATTCATGGAATATTTTGTTGTGTTTCCTGAACATTCCTATCAAGATTTATTATACTGAGCAAAGATTCTATAAAGGTGCAGGAAAATATTAGGAATAAAACAAGCGAAACATTTTTAAACAAGTGAAAGGAAGCAATAAGAAGCTAGAACATCAATAGCTTGCAATCGATTAAATACATCCTTACCAGATCTTATTAATTCACAGCAGAAAATTGCAAAAACATGTGACGTGAACTTGCAAGGACTTTTGGAAGCAATATTGTGATGCAGGACACCAAGCGGGTTAAAACAGTTCCTAGGTTGTAACTAAAAAGCTAGAATGAGTAAAAATATAATGGGGTCAAGCAGGTTTGGCAAACAAAATACAAAAAGACAGGTTTTAGAAGCTTCTTAGTACAGATTAGCAATGTGAATAGTGCACATGCATTGTAGAAACTTTGGAGAAATTAAATTACTTCATTAGGGTTTGATGAAAGGGAATTCAACAAGAAATACAATTAGAACTTCCGAGTGAAATCAAGGAAATGTGATGAGATTCCAAACTTCACAATGGAACTGCATGTAACTCTTTGTACATGCCATAGATAATTAGGTACCATACCTTGGAGTTGAACAGCATCACACGATCTAAAGAATCAAAATTTATGGAAATTCTCAATTTTTTATTGATAGGGATACATCAGAACTGTAAAAGCACAAGAATCCCTAGCATCAATATAATTCTAACATTTATCCTAATAAAAGTAAGCCTAGTTCTATACGAGTACAACTCTTTGAAAACCAGTATGGATTCAAATATTAATGTTTTCCTTAGACCAGCATGGACTCAAAAATAAGACTCCAAATAAAAATAATAAAATATCCTGAAGACACCAAGAAACTTAAAACTTCCCATAAAGCCACCATTCAAGCCATATTTTGGATTTCTATAGAACCTAGAATGAGCAGGAAAGTAGGTTGTAGGTAAAAAGTTAGTAGCTGAAAGCAAGAATATCTAGGCAGCAAAATAGTAGATTAAAATATGAAAATATTTGTATAGGAAAATAAAGGTAAAGGATAAAAGATTCCAAACATCACGTTGGAACCCTATATGCATCATACAATCTAAAGTAGCAAAATTTCTATAAATATTATGGACTTAAAAGTGACTACAAATATGCATATTATGTTCTCAACATAATCATAAACCTGAAAACTGACTCCAAGATGTAGTCCTAATTCTTTAAATGGTTTGGAATCTTAAAACAACTAAAAGGTATAATATTTTCCTAAACCTTATAGAACCAAAGTAAGACTGAAAGGGCAAAACACACGCATAGAGGTCAGGGAATTGGGAGGGCGCGGAAAGATGATTCAGTTATTCATAAAACTTGTACACTAGAACAAGAAAAATAAATAAATAAATAAATAAAATGGTGGGCATGCAGAAAAAGGTAATGACAAAAACAGAAACCAAGAAAAAAACAATGCTCATAATCCAAAGGCCATTGATTGATTCCACTATCAAATGAAGTGCATATATCTACATGATTAACTAAATTAATTAGGGAAGCACAAAGTTCAATGTTTTACAATTTCAAATCTCCAAATTGATAATAATTCCATAGCTATTCCTCGTACAAGAAACACGCATATAAAAGAACAAGTACCGGGCGAGAACTTTACCTCCCAGCTTCCACTAAAAGCACACCTCTGTAGTCGAGTCAATGCACCAGCTAGAGTAGGGTTACGGGAACTGGCAGCAGCAACCATTTTATCTGCATCTAGCATCATCAATGCAGTACCAGGAGGGGTTGCAGATTCCCAAGCATACTCAGAAGCAGCATAATTTGCATTTTCACCAAGGAACCATACCTGTAGGCTTCCCATTAAAGATTAGAAAATGAAAAGTTTGCAGTTTCAGAATGAAAACAGATTGTGTCATGGTATCCATTATATCAGCAGTTTGAGCATTCATCAACACACGTAACTTGAGAAGCTACTTACAGCTGCTTGGACTAATCTTTGCAGTGCTAGCGCAGACTTTGGATCAGATGCAGATACTCTATCCACTGATGTAATTCCTGACATTGAGCCAGGCTGTGGTGGTGGCAAGTCAAGAACGATAGTTACTGCTTCCAAAGCTGTGTGCTTACCATCAGGACCAGCACCAACAAGACATGTCTAGGATCACAAAGTCAAGTCCACTAACGTTAATGATTTTTTTTAAGTTAGCCAAATATTCAACAACCTATACAGGTCAACACTTAAAATAAAATCTGATCGGGAAACACTTCCTAAATTACTATTGTAGACAAAAGATGATAGTGACAACCAAAAATGAAAAAATAATAATAATATAATTGAACACACAAAAATATACAGCCCAGGACCAATGATATCAAAAGATGGGAGGAAACCTACTTTCCAAAGCAGCTGTAACACATCAGCATCAATCTTTCCTGGAACTTTGGTAGCAAAGATCCTTGCAATTTCAAGCAAAGTGACAGCCATATCGGGAGTAGCCTGACCAACCAATAAAAATAAATTATAAGCAGATACTACAAAGGGTGGAAAACCATCTATAAGCATCAAACTGAAAATTTAAAAAAAAAAAAAAAAAAAAGGAAGTTGCATCAGCTTTCCTACATAGTAACCTTTGCATGAAACCAGCTCAAGAATATTTGAAAGATACAATGCAAACTAGACAAAATGGTAATGCTAATAAAATGCACTGTGCCTTCTTTTATTGGGAAGCCTATGTTTTTCAAAGCCAAATAAGTTTGTAACACAACATTGCATATCATAAAACTAAATGAATCCAAAACAAGATCCTTGTCAAGCCAAAATAACGTATAATCAAAGAGCACTAAAAAATGTAATCAGTTCCTCAGCATTGGAATAGAATTTGATCTGCCCATGGTTCATTAATTGAGTTCTTTCGTATTTGCAAGTGCGCTTCAAGCCAATGACTCATCTTCTATATTTTCCTTTATCTTATTTAGGAAAATATATTCAAACTACACAGCAAGTCCTTCCATACAAAATTGACACACTCAACACTGATTTCACTCATCAAAAATGAATCAATAAATAAAGCCAAACTAACAGTTTTGTTCCCCATCAGATCTGATAAAAATAGGACAGGCAATAGGGAAAACCATTTATATTTGCTCAATTAAATAAGAATTCAATTTCTCCCATGGTTCATCGATTTGAGTATATTTGTCTATAGAAGTGCTCTTCAAGTCAATGGTTCTGAAATCACAAAGAATTTGGAGAATTTGATAAATTATATTGATAGGCAATGAGCACTATATATACAACCCTAAGGAATACAATTTAGGAAGCAAATCTACCTAATTAAGCTAATTACATAATCTTTGCTAATTAGGAATATTTACAGAAGATTTACAGCTAGCTAATTAGGAATAATATCTTATAATATTCACAACACTCCCACTCAAGTTGGAGCATAAATATCGATCATGTCCAACTTGTTGCAAATATAAGAAACCCGAGCTCTATTAAGAGATTTTGTAAAGATATCTCCTAAGTCCTAATTGCTCTCCAATTTTCACATAAGTTGTAGTTATCAAGTTTTGTTGAACTTTTTCACGAACACAATGGCAGTCTATCAATATGTTTAGTTCGTTCATAAAAAACTAGATTTAAAGCAATATGAATAGTAGCCTGATTATCACACCATAGCAATGATGAAAAAATAGAACATCCAACAGAAGAAGAACATTGCCAAGTCACAGTAACATTTTTTAATAGTAATCCCATACCTTAAAACGAGCATGCAGTGTGAGTAAAATATCATTCAATAATGTGGCTGGCCAAGCTGGATCAGAAAGCTCTGATGCAATAATGGATTCTAGTTCATCAAATGATTCATGTGAAACTTGCATCCATATCAAAGCCTTGATAACCATAGCTCGAACATAGACACATTCACAAGCTACAGTTGTCCGCACTACCTCCATTAATGAGGCCAACAAGCCCGCAATTGTATCCCTGCTACCTGTTGCACTAGACATAGAAGAGGCCCTTCGTAGACCACCTACAAGGGTGAGGGGAACAAAAGTAGGTCAAGAATCCATCACATAACAATCCAACACCACATAAATGATTTCTGCACTGTGTAACATAATTGCATAAGAATATCAACTACAAATGGAGAATAAGCAAAAAACACAGTATTTACATGGTTGGCCCTGTTAAAAGCACTATACCCATAGGCACACCATACTCAATAACAGTTATCAATAAATGAAACAAAACCAATTACATAAATGGGCACAACTCCAAATTTTGGCATCAATCCAATTGCAGCCACTGATATCCAGACTCAAATACTTATGATACTACCAAATTGGATGAACCAATTACATCAACGGGCACAACTCCAAATTTTGGCATCAGTCCAATTGCAGCCACTGATATTCACACTCAAAACATATATGATACTACCAAATTGGATGATCCTTTTTTTTACTCTCATTCTCACCACCACCACGTTAACAAACTGCTTACAGCTAAAGTATACGGTACCCTCAGCATGTGTAAAACCGATGAAAAAGTGCCTTTTCTTTTTGAACCCAAGCCTCTCTTTCCATTGACCAAAGCTTCAAACCATTAAGCTGGAGCTAAAAATATCACCTTCAACACTCTTATTTTTAAAATTAGCCCACTCCAATACCAAATTAATAGGAATCCACAATCAATTGAAATTATAACTCTTCACTGAGAATCCTACACCACATGGGCACAGGTATATTCCCAATCCCATTATAACATTGTGTAAAACTTCAACACATTACATAGACACACTGATACAAAATGGGTAACATTGAAAATAAACGATATTTTTTCATCCATTTCATTAACCCTTAATCATATATACATTAAGATCATGGACTGCCAAAATAAGACATTTTGAATTAACTGCCAACAAAATTTAGAGAACTTGAAAAATCCTACAACACAGATATTGAAACTGACATTATGTGGATGATAAAAGACAAGGTTATACAAATCCTTCGCATGATACACCAACAAAAGTCATATTAAGCATCATACAGCAGTTAATTGAGATGTTACTGAAATTTAAGTGGATAATAAAATAGAAAGGTTAAACAAAACCTTTGGATAGTACTATAATAACAGTCATATTAAGCATCTTACATGATTTTTTCTTATGGGTTGCAGACACTACTCAACTTGTATGTTTACATATGCAAATGGAAAGAGCCTACCAATGGAATCTCATGATTAATTTTGAAACTTCAGGAGCATCAAGAAATGTGATGTTTCACAAGAAGTAATATACTATATAGAGGAAAGAGAAAGAAATATAAGACCATGATCTACAACATAGTGAAGGAAAAGAGGACTTGCATAATGTACAGGAGAATCAAATAGTTGTACATTGCTAACCTTAACAGGTGATATTCAATGCCTTAGAAATGGAATTTAAAACATTTCAACAATGAGAAATCTCTCTAGCATGTGATTTCTACATATGGGATGATATTATTTGCCATTTCAATGCCTTAAAGCAGAAATAGATTTTAAAACATTTCAATGATGAGAAATCTCTCTAGCATGTGATTTCTACATATGGAAAGTTTAAAAATCATCATATATTAAAGATCCATGGTTAAGAAAATAGAGTTACCATTTGCATATGGGTTTTCATTAAAATCTGTATCGATTGAATCAGCAGCCTCAGAATATGCATTCGCATTAACTCCTTCATCAACGTCTTGCAAACCTAAGGCAAAGGCAGCAGCCCGACTTTTCCCCATCTCCTGCACAACTCTTGCTGCTGCATGAAGTACAGGCCGAGAGAAACTACGAAAAGCACTCTCCAACCTGTATTGAAAACAGCAAAAGTCAAAAAAAATACGAGGAAAAAATAAAACAAGAACAGATAAAAATTGACAGCAAAGATGCATTTACAACCAATAGTGTTGCCATAATGACCCAAACCAAGGAAAAAGAAAAGGAGAAAGAGCTCAATTAACCTCCTCATCACTAGTTTAATTAGAGGTTGTGGACGCCTTGTTTTTTGAGATTTATCTTTCGATGCCTTTGATGAATCATTTGATTCAACTCCAGATCCTTTCAACGATACAGATGGTGCTTCTGGTAACTTCAAAATCTCTCTGGTTAAACGGTACCATCCAGCAGCCCGCTCTTCTGTCCTGCAGCATTTTATTATATGATATATATTAGAGATAATCACTGTAACAGAAGTACAATGAAATTTCTGGCATAATAATTGAATGTCATGAAATAAACCATTGAAGGACAAGATTAGACTGTTTAATAAATACGAAAATAAACAATGAGAACAAAAAATATAAAATATACAAACATAATACCTTTCAGTGTTATCATATTTCCCCAATATACATAAGATTGCCTCAAAACAGACCCTTTCACTGGGATCCAGCAGGAGTTGATAGAGAACTGAGTTGAACTGAGATTTAATATCAGGCCTCTCTGTAGATAACAGTTCGACTATATCAAACCCAGGGACATGCATACCACTTGAAGACTAGCAAGCATAAATACTACTTTACCATCTAGTGCACGAGCTCTAGATATAGTATGGCATAACCTAGCCAGTGAAACTCTAGCAAGCACATCATGCAAATGAAGAACATCTTGCAAAGCACCTGATTCATATAAAATTCATAAGTTAATAACAGAAATTAGGAAATATAAGGTCAGAGACAAACCAAACTAGAAAATGCCACTTAAAGTCCTAACTGTCCTAGAAATGCTGAGAATAGCACATCATCACATGTGGAATTAAATCCAGTATTAAAAGCCACTGTATAACACATATATGAATAAGCATGACAGTTGAATAGAGCTGTATAAACTAGCCCAGCTGAGAACCTTAGAGACTAAGGTTTGAATTGTTCAAATACCCAACAGTTGATTGGATATTTTCTCCAAGATCCCTGACGCACTTGAGTTTTCCTAATACTTGTGCTTAGATAATGAAAATGAATATCAGCTAACCTGGTTTCAATGCTCAATTTTTCAACAGAATGTAGCTAAGAAGAAAAGATCCTTTGATTCTTGTTAATTTGATATATAGTGACAAATATAATGTCAGTCTCTTTTCTATAGTCATCTAACTTGTGCAAATTGCAGAACACTAGAAAACTTCAAGAAATCCTTAACGCAATCACTCAAACGTATATGAATAAAAGAAAAACATTATGTAAAACAGCATGCTCGGATTTCGTACCAACAAAGAAAACACAAGAAACATTGATAGGAAATTTCTGATATTTATAGTTAAATACTTAGCCCTCAAATTACCTAGAATCAGATGTTTGAGGGCCAGATTAAAGATTAGTTGATGTACCTTAATAACTAACACTCAAATAGTTAAATGTAGTGCTAGAAAATTAGAACGGTATCTAAGAGATGCAGAAAGCTAATAGAAAAAAAGAGTATCAATAAGTTAAAATTTTCCAGGAATTTGTGTTGCTTGATTTGAGTTGGACACTCTCCCTTGCCCCAGCTTGCGCGGGTTTGGTAGGGAGGTCCTTGCCTCATCCCATCAAGAACTTTCACGGATCAAGATGATCATCTTCAGGATTGTAGCAGAATCTTTCTTCGAACTCACAGATCACTTCAAGAATGTCATTGGTGTTTTACCTATCAACAGAATTTACAGGATTTCATAACAGATGTATCACTAAAACCATTCAGGTGCACTGACGTAGTACAAAAACAAACAAACATAAACTCACAAAGCTCAAGGAAAGCACTGTGCTCTCCCAATTGAGAGAAATTTCAATAAATAAAATACCAATTCTTCTCCAGAGGTGGTAAAAACTACATAGGTAATTATAGACTAGTAACTAATCCTAATACTACCAGATGAACCCCAAACTAGGAAAATTATAAACCAAAAGATATTTTTTAAAAAAAAAACATAACCTTTAAAATAGTCCTAATGAGTAATGACAGCAAAAAAATTCCTAAACTGAAATAAGCCTAAACTTTCTAAATAGAAAGTGTACATGAAAATCTAAATAAATATATTAATTTCAAAGTTAAAGATTAAGTCAAAATAATATCTAAATCTAGTTTTCCTTGACCACATCATCCTCATCAAATTAACAAATTTCACAATTCCCAACCTAAATTTTTACCCAATCCAACATGATCTTTCCTATGTTGCTTGGAATCGGGTACGGGCATCCAACACGATTACATATCTAGAAATCCAACTTCTTGTTTTTTAAAATTTAGAATATGTAGATAGAGCTAAAAAGTACCCAAAATTAGGATACGTGTATGGGGATACATCTATATATATAATAATGTAAATATTTTAATTTTTATATATAATAATTTAAGTTAAAAAATAGAACAAATTATAACATTTAAATTGCTAAATAAAATAAAATTGTAATACTTAATTTAACTCTAAGATAAAATATTTCAAATTACAAACTTAGAAGTCCAAAGTTCAAATCACAAAAACAAACAACAAAATGATATCACATTACTTTAAAAATTAAACAAATTAGCATTAAAAAAAACTAGTAATGGCTCATTTTTAAAGTGAAAGCAACATGCTTTTATACCGAAAAATACCCACTCTTAAAATGAAGGATCCGGTAAGGATCTCATACCCATAACCCATTTCATAAGTATCCGACACGGGTACTTTTTCATTTTTGAAGTGTCCAAGTAACATAGGATCTTTCTACAACTTTCTCAATCTTTCCCTCTTTTGAATCTATTTTTACCTCTTCATAATTTTCCAACCCTGCAATCAGATCAAGCAGTAAAAATTGGACCTTGCCAGACACTGGTTTTTGTGGGTTTTCGTATAACTCTGCAAGAGTTTCACCAAACACATTAGCTGGAATTGGATGATCCACACTGCAATGAGAGGGGAAGTTTACATGGTTTGAACATAATTAAATTGAAACGTCACAATTTCACATAATTAAATCGAATCATCAAAACTTGTTGCTTCATTGCACAGTTGAAGACTTCAAATGACCTTGACACATTAAGATATCTTGGCTACAGAAAACACTGGTTTCCAAAGCTATGATAAGGAGACGTTAATTTATGTATATTAGAATGGAAATGGACAAAGGGTCTCAATAATTAGTCGGGATAAATCAATAATAACATTTAAGTGGCTAGGCATTTCTTAAGGTGTTTTCAGTGATTTACTGTCAAATGACGAGATATGCCAACTAAAACATCCCAAGTCAGGAATTCTTTTGCTTTTTTTTAATTCTTTAAGGTGGTAGAAGATGTAGATGAACTTGGAAATTATCAAACCAATGTAAGAGAAAGTAAGAGGAATGTATTTTACAATGATAAAGGGATGACAAGATGGAATAGCAGTCTTCTAAATGAATTTGGAGGAAAACTAAAATCGGTTAATAAGGTAGTAGAAAATTGAGAATATGATGGTTCAACAAGTACTCTCCATGGAAATCTTAAGAACTTCAAAGGAGAAGGCATAAAGAATGAAAGCAGTGAATAAAAAAGGACAACTATAAGAGAGAGATGTTACTACAGAGATAAGGCCATTGCAATTGCAGCCAAAATAAAATAAATGTGGCGTAAACATTAAATAATTACTCTTGGTACATTAGGGGGTCAATTAAACAACAGTAACAAATTGCTACTTAAAAAGTCAAGAAGCAACATCAACTGGGAATTCCAAGAAAACCCTTATGGTGCTTTGCAAGGGTTAGGGTAAAAAAACTGAAAACAAAAGGTCACAGAGAGCACCAAGTGATATGCCACATAAACCTAGAATGCCAGAATTGCATAAATTTGCCAATTATTAGCAGACAAAAAGCTAAAGTTTGAATCTGTACCGAACTCTTTTTTTTTTTCTTCTTGTTCTTTCAAAATAAGAACAAAAGAAAAGAAAAGGATGACAAATTTGGAGAAGAGACATGGCCACATCTTTTCTAAACCACGGCATTTTCATATCAAACACAGCAAAAAAGGGCAGCAAATCCAAAGCCATGGCAAATTAACTTAGCAAAACCAAATACCACCACTACTTCAAACTAAATGATAATTAAATTTTTAAACATCTGAATAGCAAACAGAAAATTCAACCAAGGGATGGAAAGGCAAAACTTTAGCCAAATAGGGAATAGCAGTAAAAATTTAATAAATTGAATTTTAAATGACTAATAGCGATCATGTACAACTGCTGCAAGAAAGTAAAAGAAATTTTAAACATTTATTTATTAGTGGTAATGATCACAATTGCAATCAATTCAACATATTTACAGAACAAAATCTGAAAACATTTAATGAAATTTGTAACACAAATGTTGAGAAGCATACCTCCAGGAAGTACCAATTTTCCTGCAAATAGGTAGCAGAAGAGAAATAATAAACAACCAAAACATAGCAACAAGATCACAGAGCAGAAAAAATACAGTTCCTGGACATTGTCAATCATAAGAGTGTAAAAGAAGATCACCTAATGACATCGCAACAGCATAAGGATCTTTAGTTGCCAATTCTGAGATGATTTCCAGGGCATGTCTCACAGCTATAGGATCCAAGAATGAAACCCTGCAGCCAAACATGGTATTCTCTTTCACAAAAACCAAAAAAAAAAGGAAAAAGAGGAAGAAGAAGATATTTAAGATGCTATAACTAGGACACCTAGAAATACATAGCACAAGACAAAGAAATATAGGAAAAAGGAAACGCTAAAACACTCGAGGATTTGGCATAATATAAACTTGTGTGTCAGCTAAATTTGAAGGTCGCACTTTGACCCTAGATATTTATTAATCACACAAAATTTAAGTAGCTAAAACACTACGAATTAAATTTTCTTTCACCACATTTTAGTCTTTGACATTCAAAATTTGACTAGCTAAAGTCCCAAGATTCTCAACAGTGACAGCATTTCCATCCTTGAATTTCTTTGTTATAAAACATTCAATCCCTTAAAAATTCACATTTTCTCCAATGGGAGTAAATGAACATTCAAATTTTTGAAACAGTTTAAACAAAGTGCATAATGGACTAAGTCTTATCCGGAGTTTAAAAATTCTCACATAAAAATACAATAATTTTTTAAAAAGGAAAGAGGAGGAGGAGAAGAAGAAGAAGAAGAAGAAGAAATGATAGCATCCCTCAGGTCTTCCAGCAAATGATACCATGCAACAAAAGGCAGAATAATGAAAACATCAATCTTGCCTAAGTGACAGTCTCACCTATTCTACAAAACATCCCAAATTTTCCCACTAAATTTAAGCATCCAATATGCCAAAAATCCATAGCCAGTCACAACATAGTTATCAAAGATTAAATATAAAAGCCAAAAAAAGGTCATGCCACTGCTACCACACAGTTTGCAAAGTCCAGTATCATCCCACCATATTATATTATATTAGTTTACTGTTCCAGTAACAATAACACTTCCTTTATTTTATTTCTTTTTTTTGAGAAAGTAAATTGTCTTTTAACTCTTCGGACATTTACTCTTCCAGTAACAGTAACATTCGCTTTTTTTTATTTAAGTAAATTGTCTTTAGTAAATTTTGTTTTTGTTTTTCTGGAAAATAACTTCTATCTTTAGTTTAAAATAATATTTGTCTTTAAAAATTAATATACATATTAGGCTTAAGCTTATAAGTTATTTAGCCCAAAAAATAAAAACTTATACATAATTTTTCACAACAATTCTAGATATTTATCTCACTTATCAGTTATCACTATCACAAGCAATTACCCTCATCTTCTACAACTTTCTATCTCTTTTCAATTTGCTCCTTTCACTTTCAAGAAAGTTTAAAATTTATTTTATTGCAAAAAAAAATTGCAATGAGTCATAATTCTACTTTTCTTTTTTTTATTTTTGACTTCAATTAGCTTTTTTTATTCTATTTTTTCTTTATTGATTGAAATTGGGAAAAATTACAAACCTTAAAGTTTTGTATCACCACATATCAACTTGAGAAATTATAAGTCCCCTCTATTTAATTTTACAACAATGAAAAAAATTATGTTATCTAATAGAGAAATACACAAATTATGATATCGAAAACAACTACTTAATTTTGAACTATTTGATAAATTACAATTTTTTTTTAGATTTTGACTTTGCAGGAACTTTAAATCTTACATATATATATTTTTTTTAATCTAACTTTCTTGAATTGTTTATCAATATAAATTTTAGAATTGTTTTATTTTATTTAGCTTTTTCACTTCAATTTATCTTTTTTAATTTTTAAATTATTTAATTATATTTAACTTTCTTTAAATCATTAGAAAAAAAATATTGATCCCTCACAGACCGTAGCGTAACACGGATTTCCTGCTTTTCTTGAAATAAATCTCTTACATAATCCTTCAACTAACCAAGGTACAAATATTGTAGTATAGCAGTAATTTTACAACTCAACAATTAAAGCAGGAGAAGTCAATACCATCTCAATCAACCTGAAGAGTATTCCAGCTAACTACTGATGCTACAGTAAAAAGGAAATACCCCACAACAAACGTTGCTTCTCTCATAAGTGTGTAAGGACATGCTATGGAGAAAGCAATAGCTCGCAAGTTATTTTGATTTCAGATTTCCACTTCAAAAAAATTGCTACCAGTGGCACTCAGAAACTGCATCAATTAGTTCAATTGTCTGTCTTCTTTACAAGCCTTCAGAACCAAAGTATAACTTTGTTATGCCAAAACCACCAAAGCTTAGTTTTCAGCCTTTTTTGGAATGTTGTGCAGATCAAAAATAAATGAAAGTAGCCAAGTTAAACTAGATTAACGTAATTTTAAATTCATGGATCATATTAAAGGTAACTGTGGATTAATCAATTCAGGGTATTAGGGGTTGGAACTAGCAGACTGAAGAAGAGACTAAGGCTGAGAAACAAATCAAGACAAGCATATAACTACACACTTTTCCTAATCTAAATCACTGGAGAAAATGAAATCAAAAGGCCCTTTTAGGAAAACAAAAAAGTTAGGCGAGTTGCTAGTTTATCAAACTACAACCAGAGTAGCAAGACCTCAAATAAAACAGAGTGAATCACTCTTAATCGAAACACCTCTGCTAATTTCTTCCTCTCAAGGGTTAATACACACTCCTTACTTCCCAAAATTCACCCATTCTCCTCTTTTATCAAAAAAAGAACAAACAACATTATACTAGTCTTTAGACTCATTATCAAAAACCTGCGCAAATCAGCAAATGATTAAATGATGGTGATGATTGTATTGGCAGATCAGAAAATGGAGAGATGATCAAGTGATCACAACTAAGGTATCAGCAACGAAATGGCTAACAAGCAGTCAAGGAAGGGCAATGATGGATCATTTTGTTGCTAGTTATATATATAAGTAGGATAACAACTTTATATTTCATCATGAGTTCAGTTCAATTTATTGTTACTTGTTGATCCATTTTGTATGTTCTATTGTATCGCATTTCCTTCCTTTCAAGGAGAGAATGGGAGATGTAATTCTCATAGAACATTAAAATTTTTCCAAAAAAATTGCATTTAAAAAATTAAAAAAAAATGAAAATGAAAGAAGAACAGCATTTGTGCATGTCCAAGATTTCAGCTAACAAGTGAACTAAAAAAGGCTGTAATCCTTTCCAACAACCTATTTTGATTTTCTCCTTAGAAATTATTCCTTTAATCAGATCTAAAAGACCCTCACCAAAAGAGATAGGGAGAGTGAAATCTCCCTATTTTGCAGCAAGTTATTTCTCAACAAATCGACATCAAGCACTTCTTTACTTTTCATAGAGTATCTAATTAGTTGGAATTCAGGAAATTATGAATTAGGATATGTTGGAAATTTTATTAGAGGGAAAAGGATGTAATTTCCTGAAATCAATTTCTTCGGAGTTTAAATTCATGGCTACTGATGAAAAACTTATTTAAGGTTCAAATGATTGTCAAGCCTGTTCCCCACTAAAATACTATTTCTTCTCTTTAGTCAAGAAATTATTCTGATATTCAATCAGCTTTCCTCCGGAAACCTACAATTGAAAGGCTGATAGTTTAATTCTCAACAGGAAAATCTGGTTTCTGTAGAGAGATAACAAAGAGAGTGAGTGAATTAATTCTTAGAATTTTCAACGACTAAAGGCAGCACTTCTTTTTTACATTTTATATTTTAATTAGTTAGGTAATCATGTTCTATCATATGCCATTTTCTGTTAATAAACCCAAAAATTTAGGGAACAATGCTAAAATTGAAGTATTTATCCATGTTTAGGATTGCAAAAACCACTATAAACACCTCAAACATCATTCTGGCTACGAAACTGCATGGAAAAAACTCAGGTTACATATATGATGCTTGCATTACTCTAGTGTCACAAAAGCCTTATGCAATCAGCACCACAGACCTAATCAAGTAATATGTCTACCAAACACATAAATAAATCATGGTTATTGTACACTTGAATAAGAGAACTAACCCCTGTACAGCACGATGCAGAAATGCCGGGTTTCCAGGATCCAAAGGAAGTCTTCTCAGCGCACTTAATGCAGCATATTGTAAATTACTCCGCACAATTGACTGTCATATGTAAACCATCGAACTCAACATGACAAGTAAACATATAAATGGTTGTTTATTTGATAATATTACTGCATACCTCATCAATCATTAATATAAATGATCCATTATTTGATAGTATGACTACATATGTCACCACTAATTCACTAAAATGATCCATAATTTGATAATATTACTACATACTCATGAATAGTTCCTTTAAATGATACATAACTATACAATAATTCTTGGCCACAAGGAAATAAGGAAAGGGAGAAACCCTTCATAAGATTGTGAAAATATGATCACCACTACCAAATAAACTATTCATAATTACAAAGAATATTTTGTTCCTCACTATGACATAAGAACGAATTGCAACAATATCTGCACAAAATCTAAGTACATTTCTTTAATCAATTGCAACAATATCTGCACAAAAGCTAAGCACATTTCTTTAATCAATTTGGTAGAAAAACATTGCCAGATAAATTATTAAAAGATAATTATCAACTCCTTAAGTAACACAAAGCAATGTTTCATAAATACCCAACATACAATGGTTAAGCAGATAAAATTCATTAAACAAGAGAGCAATTACCACAAGCTCTAACACATGCACAGTAATGAAATAATAGCAAGTTAAGAAGTTTAGAGCAATATCATAAGCTAATATTCCTACCTCCTTGTCACCGCCTTTAGTCCCAAAAACACCTTTCTTTCGTTTTTGAGGAGCATCAGCAACCTGACAATTTGTAATTTAGGAAGTTTGAACATTAACCAACCAACAGAAAACAATAGTAAGCTAAAATTCATCATAAAGTGGGATAAGTTCTTTATCCACAACCAAGCTTTGCAATAGAATATGAAAGGCCTATCTGAAATGTAAAATGCATTCCTGGCATAACACAGAGTTATAAAGGAACTAAGAAATACTACAATTTTCAGTCCTGCCGAAATAAAGTTCAAATAATTTTGCAATATTTTCAATGAGATAGCTTGAAGTTTTTAGTGGATACAAGCATGTTTAAGAATTTAGACCTTACTCTAAGAACCTCTAAAACAACAGGATCTAATCATCAGAATGATCGAAGTACATAGGAGCTCCAGTTTTGGAAATTAAAAGCAAGTTTCACTAATGACAAGAACCTTTATGTAAGCAACCTCCTCAAGGTCCCTTTATCATCTTAAAGAGTATAAGATCTCAAAAAGATTTGTACAAGTTACACCTTTCATAACCATTTTGAGGAAATCATTAGGCATGAGAATGTTAGATATCTGGGACCAGGCACAACCGAGCTTTGATATATTTTTGCTTACCTAAGACTGTTGAGCCCGGTTATGTAAAAATTAAGTTTAGGATTGGTCAGGCTTGGTCGGGTTCAGCCCGAGCAAGCAGGTGCCAAAAAAAAATAATTAATTAAGCATACAATGTAATATAGTATAAAATCACCATTAACAGAAGTGATTCTATCCAACTTCACTTCAATATGCAAAAATTTGAAGGAAAAAAGCACAATGCAAACCATTGCTTTATCCTTGCTGATTCACATTGCATCGAGACAGAAGCTGTTTAGCATCACTCAAAGCTCTATATATACATTTTTTGAGATTTTAAATGACTGTTGCCATATAACTTCCAGAAGAAGAAGTGGAATAGATAATTTGATGATGAATTTTAACCTGGAATATTTTGATAATTAGGGTCTATTCAATTGCCATTTATGTCCATGTGATTCAGTGTGACATACTTCCCAATAATGATAACCAAATATATTCACCGCTTCTTACTCATCAAATACAAAAATAATCAATATATAATAAAATAAAAAAATTAAAGAGTTAACAATCAAATACTAAAATAATCTAATATGTTATAAGAAATGTTGGAAATCTCAGAAATTAGGGGTCAAACTTGTTGATGTGTAAATATGCATTTATTAGTTAGCAAATCAATTGTGTAAATATGCATTTATTAGTCAGCAAATTAATTAGGAATAAGCATTTATTGTCAATAGATTAATTATGTAAATATGCATTTATTAGTAGGAAAAGTAGTTAGAAAATATTCAAATATGCATTTATGTAGGGAAATTGTAAAATGTGTGTAAATATGTAACATTCTGCAACAATAAAAATAAGAACCTTTCAATTCAAAATAAATTTCTTTACGGCATCAGAGCAGTAAAAATTTATGGGAATAGCATCTTTTTTAGACTTTTTTTTGCTAACCCAATCAATTTTTTTCCATGGCTGATACTATTTTTGAAATCACTTCTACCACTTCGTCCAAAGCAACTCAAAACTCAACAATTCAGATTCTCATTCTCACTCAATTCAAATCACTACCATTCGATTAAATGGTAGCAATTTCTAGTGCTAGTCTCAAGTTGTTTGTGTGTACATCAGAGGTCACAGAAAGATTAGTTACTGACTAGTGACACAAAAGCACCAGAAAAAACGAATGTTACATATGCTACTTGGGACGCAAAAAATTTCATGATTATGGTTTGGCTTATCAATACTATGAAAGAAGACATCAGTGCGAATTACATGTGTTACTCAACTTCTAAAGAACTTTGGGGCAATATAAATCAATGTATTTTGATTTTGGAAATCAGTCTCAAGTTTATGAGTTTGATACCAAATTAAGGAAAATCCGACAAGGAGAAAATATTGTCACTAAGTATTTCAATACCCTTAAAGGGTTATAGCAAGACCTCGACCTATTTATGGATTACAAATGGAAATGCACAGAAGATGGAAATCACCATAGAAAGATGGTGAAGTGTTCCAGAATTTTCAAAATTTTGGCTAGTCTTAATGTAGAATTTGATAAAGTGAGATGAAGAATTATTGGAAGGCAACTTTTACCTTACCATCTAGGAAAGAAAACAACTACTATTGAAATTGAAAATTCTGCCTTGATTACTTCTACTGCTAATGCAACCATTTGGAAATCCAACACTCCAAGGAAGATAGGTGAGAAAATTTGGTGTGATTTTTGCAATAAACCTTGGCATACTCTTGTAACATGTTGGCAGATCTATGGAAAGCCAACAGATTGGAAACCTAAGGAAAAAAGGAACAAAAAATTTGGAGGATCTAGAGGACAGTCAAATCAGAATACTGTTGTGGCTAATACTGCTGAAATGTCTTTTTTTAGCAAGGAACAAATGGAACAACTTCTACAATTGTTGAAATTCAATCCGTCAACTACTGCTCTTATTGGTTCTTTGCCAAAAATAGGTAGTGTTTTTTCTGTTACTTCTGTTTTCCCATCTACTCCTTGGATAATTGATTCCGTTGAATTTGATCATATGAAAAATCTTTCAAATTTGTTTCAAATTTATGTGTCTTGTCCTGGCAACCAAAAAATCATAATTGTAGACGGTAGTTTTTCATCTATTGCAGGAAAAGGCTCAATTCCTATTTCTGAAAATATTAAACTTCAATCAGTTCTACATGTTTTTAAACTTGCTTGCAATTTGTTATTTGTGAGCTAACTTTCTAAAGATTCAAATTGTTGTGTCGCCTTTTTTGATTCTCACTGTGAGTTTCAGGTCCAGATTATGGGGAAAATGATTGGCAGTGCTAGGATGCAAGATGATCTCTACTATTTTGATGAAAAAACCTTCCAAAATAAACAAGTTCAGGGCTTTGTTGGTAGTGTTAGTTTTTTTCTGTTTATGATAAAATAATGTTTTGGCATCATAGACTAGAACATCCTAATTTTCGTTATTTGAAACATTCATTCCCTAGTTTGTTTAAAGGAGTTGATTGCAACTTGTTGCAATGTGAATCTTGTGTTTTGTCTAAAAGTAATCATGTGTCTTACAAATTAAAAGATTATTTTCCTTCAAGTCCCTTTACTTGATCCATAGTGATGCATGGGAACCCTCTGAAATTCATACCTTGAATGGAAAAAAATGGTTTATGACATTTATTGATGATCACGCAAGACTTTGTTGGATTTATTTAAATGAAATCAAAACTGATGTTGCACAAATTTTCAAAGATTTTTATGCTTCAACATTATAATCATTATTTTAAGAACTGATAATGGTACTGCATATTTCAATCATTGTTTGGAAAAAATTTTCAAAGAAAGAGGCATCCAACACCAATATACTTCTAGGGATACACCCCAACAAAACGGTATAATTGAGCACAAAAACCGACATTTGTTGGAAGTGGCTAAGTCACTCATGTTCTCTATACATATGCCTAAATATTTGTGGAGAGATGCGGTTTTAATTGTTTGTTATTTAATTAACAGAATTTCTAGTTAGGTGTTGAAATATGATACGCATTTATAAACATTAAAGAACATATTTCCTATTCATAGGCCGACCACATATTTACCCCTGAAAGTTTTTAGTTGTACAACATTGTTCATATACACAACCACCTTCGAAATAAATTAAACCCTAGAGCTGAAAATTGTGTTTTTGTGAGTTATGCTTCAAATAAAAGGGGTACAAATGTTTTAATCCAACTACCAAGAAATTCCATATAACCATAGATGAAAATTTTCTTGAAAAAATTTCGTTTTTAGTAAAACTTCTCTTCAAAGGGAGAAACACAATGAAGATCAGTTTTGGCATGTTTATACATCTATTCCAGCAATTTTTTTTCTCATGGGCCATTGATGGGACAAAATTGCTTGATAAAGAAAATATAAGTGAACCTAGTTTACCTGTGTCAAAAGTTAGGGAATCACAAGCATGGGGAGAAACACTCCAAAATAATAGAAATTATGAACTACGTGTTTACACTAGAAGAAACTTTCATCAAACTAGAAGAGAAAATCCAGCTATCTTAGAAAGTCAATCATCGACTCCAAATCCACAAAATTCAGGTATATCATATTTTGTTCCTGTTACTGTTAATGATCTTAATATTCCCATTGCTCCTAGGAAAAGAGTCAGAACTTGTACTAAATATTTCATTGTCAATTTCCTATCCTATCATAATTTATCTAAAAAATATTAGGCCTTTATTTCTAAAATCACTAATCAATTTGTGTCAAGGAATGTTCAGGAGGCCTTTAGTCACTTGAATTGGAAGACAGCAACTTTGGAAAAGATGAATGCACTAAAAAAATGAAACTTAGGAAATTGTTGAATTACCTGAGGGTAAAAAGACTATGGGATGTAAGTGGGTATTTACAATAAAATGCAAGGTTGATGGAAGTATTGAGATATACAAGGCACGTTTGGTTACAAAAGGATTCACATAAACCTTTAGGTTAAACTTCCATGAAACTTTTGCACATGTAGCAAAAATAAACTCAATTTGAGTTTTACTCTCCCTTGCAGTTAAATTCAATTGGCTTTTTTACCAACTAGATGTAAAAAATGTTTTTCTGAATAGAGATTTGGAGGAAGAGGCCTTTATGGACCAGCAACCTGGATTTGAAGAAAAAGGAAGCGAACATAAAGTTTGTAAGTTGAAAAAATCTCTTTATGGACTCAAGAAGTAACCTAGGGTCTTGTCTGAGCGTTTTGGGAAAGCAATAAAAGGTCGTGTCTATACACAGAATCAAGCAAATCATACAATATTTTTAAACATTCTAGTGAAAGGAAAAATTGTTGTCCTAATTGTTTATGTGGACAACATTATTTTAACTGGTGATGACAACTTGGAAATTAAGAAATTAAAGATACTACTAGCTCGTAAATTTGAGATTAAAGAATTGTGAACCTTGAAATATTTCCTTCATATGAAATTTGCAATATCAAGGAAATGAATATTTGTTTCCCAAATGAAGTATGCATTGGATTTGTTAAAAGAGACGGGTATACTGGGTTGCAAACGGTTGAAACTCCTATTAAATCCAATATAAAATTGCAAACAGCTAAAGTTGAAGAAGTTAAGAATAGAGACAGGTTTCAACAGCTAGTAGGGAGGTTAATCCACTTTTCCCATACACGCCCAAATATAGCATTTATTGTGAGTATGGTTAGTCAATTCATGCAAGCTCTAGGACAAGTTCACTTTGATGATGTCTACAAAATCCTTAGATACTTAAAAGGGACTCTAGGAAAAGGTATCTTATTTGAAGATAAATGGCATCTAAAAGTTAAAGTTTATACTGATGTTGATTGGGCTGGAAGTGTAACGGATATGAGGCCTACTTCTAAATATTGTACCTTTGTTAGAGGAAACTTAGTTACATGGCGAAGTAAAAAACCAAATGTGGTTGCTAGAAGCAAAGTTTAGAGTTGTTGCACAAGGAATATGTGAAGTTCTCTTCATAAAAAGATTATTTGAAGAACTCAAAGTAACTAGGTGTCATCCTATGAAGTTTTTTGTGATAATAAAGCAATTATAACAGTAGCTCATAATCCTGTCCTACATGATAGGACAAAACATGTAGAAATTGACAAGCACTTTATCATGGAAAAATTGGAAGAAGGTCTCATTTCTATGCCCTATATTCCAACAAAAGAACAAGTTGATATTCTCACTAAAGGACTATCAAAGAAACAATTTGATAAACTAGTGAGCAAGCTAGCCATGGAAGACATCTTCAGACCAGCTTGATAAGCAAATATGCATTTATTAGTCAACAAATTAGATAGAAATATGCATTTATTAGTTAACAGATTGGTTGTGTAAATATGCATTTATTAGTAGGCAAAGTAATTAGGAAATATTCAAATAAGCATTTATGTAGTGCAACTGTAAAATGTGTATAAATATGTAACATTATACATCAATAAAAATAAAAACCTTTCAATTCAAAATAAATTTCTTTAAAAGAAATTATTAAACATAATCCAATCTAATAATATAAAACATTAATTCAATACAAAATAAACTAATATATTTTTAAAAATTTAAAAGGTAAACCATGGAAATCCAAAACAATCTCTTTTACCGTTAAAAAATTAAAAAATAAATAGAATTCAATTGCATCAGGCTGGGCCAAGTTTAAGTGTGATAAACTCAAGCCCACCCTAACAAAACAGGTTTTTCTTCAAACTCATTCCAAGCCCATACTAAAAACACTCATCCAAACCCAAAAAAAATGTCCGACAGGCCAATCAATCCTACTGGATATCCAATTGGATGGCTCGCTCTATTTTTAACACCACATTCAAGCTAATATTTTTCTCAGTAGCAACAAAAACAGCTACCAAACCAATAATAGATCCATTGAATGTTTTGCCATCAATCAATTTCCTTATGGAGTATATTCTTTAACTTGTATAACAAATTCAGTCTTATTCCTTTACACGTGTAAGTAAGAGCAATAATACAACCAGTACTACTTAGCTATATTTGGTGCCACTGCCACCACTGAAAATGAATTACCATGACCAATATTATTGGATAATCCATTTCCTTTAAAAAAAATAAAATAATAAATGGAGGGCCATGATTATAGAGTTGCAATAGTTTTATATCATAAACTATTAGGAAACCCAAAGCCAATGTCAAAACTCAGGTGTTAAGGTTGAAGCACTAATAGGTTAGAATGAGGCCCTCAATCGTACGAGTTGGTAATGTGGGGCTTATGACACAAAAAGGACCAAGAAGAAAATATTTAACAACACACCTTCTCATCAATTAATAAGAAACAAAGAAAGAATGAGCTTTAATAATACATTAGAAAACCAAAGCCAACATCAAAACTTAGGTGTTGATGTTATAAGGGCTAATAGGTTATATAGATGCTTTATAAGCATCCAATGTAGGATTATGACAGAATGGGCCAAGAAAATTACATTTAATATAAACCATTTTCCAAGACATTTAAAGAAATTCATTTATTCTCATGCTATAATTCGAAAATTAAAAGCAAGTCTCAATCTCTTAAAGTCAAAAATCAAACTCACTGAGTTCATGGCTACATGGGATAGTTTTACAGTTTTTCTTATCTCACCCTTTGGGACTTCCAAATAAAAATTTTCCAAACATACACATAAGGAGAAGCTTCAAACATAAAGTGGTTCATCATATCATATAGTGCTAAAACCATCAAGTTAGTGCCTCTAACAGAAAATGGAGACTTCTTACATCATCAATGCAAAAACTAATATCAGCTTATTTTATATAACTAAGCAAAATAAAAGAAATAAAAGAAGCAAGCTTCGCAACAGGGTTCAAACATCATTTTCTAGTAATCAAACCAACAAAAAGCAGCAATGAGGGATTAAACATCAAGTAGAAGAAATTAAAGTAGGACAAACCTTATCAAGAATGCCAAATACAATCTCATACAATCGAGATAAGATATCAATGTTGCTCGTCGAAGAATAAGTGAGAGCCTTCAAAGCTTGTAATCTCCGAGCATGAACTTCACAATACAAAACAAGTACATGTCAAAAGCAAACCCTAACAAAACACCATAAGGAAGTGTCTTCCAATCTTAGAATCTCAAACAGATTAGGTACAAAAAACGAATTTGTCGTACAGCACTTCAATCTGCCTTTTTTCTACTAAATTCATTTGCTCTAGCAATCCAAATGCCTTCAAGGAATCTTGTTTCTATCATTAGTTGTCATGGATTTCTTATGATAGATCAATGCAGTATCAATTCATAAATATACTGCCTAATGAGAAATTTGCCAATACTTCCACCTATCTACCCTGGACATGAATTATTTAAGTTGACACAGTTACCCACAATCAAACTCATAAACCAGTTAATATGAATTTCCAAAATCATC
The DNA here is from genome assembly GCA_023653625.1 of Triadica sebifera. Taxonomy (NCBI): domain Eukaryota; kingdom Viridiplantae; phylum Streptophyta; class Magnoliopsida; order Malpighiales; family Euphorbiaceae; genus Triadica; species Triadica sebifera. Next base: position 24,513,806 of record CM042901.1, read on the forward strand.
AATGCCAAAAGATGTGACATAAGAGATGATGGAATATAATAGATGTTTCATTAAACCTTATCACACAACAGCATTCGAGCATTAAAAGTATAATGCTATTCTCAGATTGCAACTCAGATATACTTGGTTTTTTCTTTCTTTGTGTATTTTGGATGGTTGGGAGGGGGGAAGGTTTCTTTCAAGCAAGAGAAAAGTCTATTACTTAACACATTTCATGCTCAATTTATGTACTTTTAAGATTCAAAAACAAGAGTTAATATGTAGATTCAAACTTGTGCTACCTGCACTATCCTTAACAAATCTAAAGCAAATAAAAATCTTTTTCTCTCAAATAAATTTTAGAACCTTCAGTTTATATTGGATACTACCATGATTTAAGTATGTCTTTTTAGTAAAGAAAAGCAACATAATGGATTAGAAAAGTCAATAGAATTGAAGAAAAACACTAGTTACAAAAAAAGGCAAAAAAAAAAATTTCCACATCCAAAACAAATGTTTCAGAAAATCTGCAACAGTCTGCTTGCATAAACCGTATTTTTTTACTGCAAATACAACCATTGATACAATTTAAGATTGTGAGAGGAAAGGCCTGAATCAAACAATTAAAACAATTTTTCATACATAAACCTAACATCCCCATAAGTAGTTAATATTTATCAAATACAACTTGTAGCTTGCAAGATCTCTCCAAAATTGTCAGAAAAATGAAATTTTCAGCCCAAAACCCAACTCAACTCAGAAAAACCTCTAAGATCTTTGGCCAATTAAGAAAATAAGGAACAATATTGACTACAAAGGATCACAAGCTAAATGGTTAATTACAACTACAACAATACCTAACCTACACAAATATAATTGAGGAATACAGCTTAAAAGTTTTACGATGGGCTCAAAATAAGTATTAAATACTGTCTAGAAAATATTTCATTCTGGATTTAGAAATTGCTTAAAAGCAGGTTCTACTAGCCTTTCAACAAGAGAGAGACAGAGATTTTAGAGCAGCTACACTTGCGCATTAACAAATATTAATTTGCATTTATTTTACGCAATTACTCACTGATTCAGAAATCACTCAACATCCAAATAGAAAACCAATTTACCGAATAAAAAATTGAATTCGAGATTAACCCTCACCAAGTTCAACACTCCAAACATTAAATAAATATTTTAACCTAGATAGACCATCAGGACATGCAAATTTGCTGATGATGATGATAGCATAAAATAAAAAAGCACATCTTAAACAGGCACTCAACATATTAGAGAATAAGACTAAGAAGCCCCTCACATTCAATATCAGTATTTGAAGCTTCTGCCGAAAGCTGTTCTACTATTCTTGGTACAACATCAGCTCTGGTCACCCCACCAACAGCATCAATGTCAGCCAGAGCATCCCAGTTAGGGGTTGGGATCCCACCGCCTGAACTTAGTCCTTGAGCACCAGTGTCCGATAAAATTCTGGCCAAGTAATAATAGACATAGCGTAGGACAGTCCTATCTTCACACTGTTGATTTAGCTGTAAAATATGAAAAAAAATGTGTGTACATTAATTAGCATTGCTTCATCCTGCCAAAGATTTAAAAGTTTTCAAATGCAGGTATCAAACTAAGTTCTCTGCAAGAACTAGAGAATAATGTTAAGTGCAAGACCAAGAACTAAAAGTGCTTTATACATTAATATTCAATTTATATCCAAGGTCAAAAATTTACAGTCCAACTTGAATAACTTGCAAGAAGAGCTAATTACATAGATCCAAAGCTTCAAAAAGAACAGGAAGAAGAAAAGAAAATACCCATATGATATTGACTGCACATCAATGTAATTTCTATGAAAAATTGAAACATGCAAAAAAATCTAAAAGCACAAAATTACAAAATTCTGGAAGGGCACAATTATCATAAAAGAATTTAACAAGCTGCATATAAATGACAAGTCAAGATGGAAAAAGCAAAAAGTTGACCAAAAGTCAAGATCAAATCTTAGAATTTAGGACTAAGGTGTAGATTAAGAGTACTAAGCCATGTCTCCATGAATTACAAAAACTAAAAATTATTATAGTTCTTGGATAGAAATTTGGAATTTGTTGGAAGGGGCTGGTTTACATGGATTAGGGCTCACAACTAATTATCCTTTCAATTTCTACAAAAGCCTTGAACCTTGCTAGGATGGGGCTAAAGATCTATTTGGTTCAACAGTGGCAGTCAACTATCAACAGCAGCAGCTAACTGTCAACGGTGGTTATTCATAATTAGTTTTAAAGTGATAGGTAACTTCACAATGAAAAATTAATTCTAATTTATGAAAGAACTATTAAGAACCTCTGTATCATATTACTTATATAATACATATACTTTTTATTTATCATAACGCATACTATATATAATATAAAAAATAATTAACTAAATATAATCACAATAGAATATATAATTTTAGCCAATAAGAAATTGTTATAAATTGATATAACACCAATAAGAAACTGTTATAAATTGATATAATAAGTGTAAATAAAACATAATATATATACATATATATATATTTATATATATATATATATACACATATATATATATACCTAAAAGCTAGCTTTTGAAATGAAACACTAAGATTTTCAGCTTTTCATAAAAAAAAAAAAAAAGTCAACCTTTAATACAAATTCTAACAGCCAGCAGTTTCCTATAGGTAGTTTTCGTTTTCATTTTACCAAACACCAGCTATTTTTTTTTTAAAAAAAAAATGAATTTAGAATGACTACCATACACCCAATTTAGCTTTTAGTTTATTGACCGTTGAAAGCTTACGACAAAAGCTCAATCAAACAGACACTTAACATAGAAGCATAAGTACATACATGTTTAGATCTAAAGTTTTTTTGAGTTCGTAAATACTAAATCTCATCACTTTTTTAATCAACCAATCAATAAAACAGTATTTCTCAAACAAATTTGATTTCCAACCTAAGGATAATAACACCATCAGAGTGATGCCCATTGGATAACAAACTTGAAACTTAAACCTAGTTACTTTTCTTAATGTTTTGGAGTAAAGTTTGATATGATTGAGGTTTGAATTCTGTTCCATTAATGAAAAGTTTCTTATAAAACCCTAATTTAAATCCCTTTCAAGTTACTTTAACAAACTCTATATTTCCCTAAAACATTGATGATGATGAGAGCCTAGTCCACACTGCAAACAGCGCAATTTTTGTCTTGCGACATTTTATTTTGATATCATATCTTTCATGATCTCTAATCACATAATCCCTACCTTTTCTAGCATTCAGTGATCCTAAAGCCTCTAATTTGGACAGTATATTTTATGAAGAACCTAGAAGAAAAAGATAACTTATAAAAGAATTAACAAAATGAAAATAAACCAGAAACAGAACATACCATGAGAAGAGATGGTGCCAATGATGGGTCAACCGAGTTGTAAACTGCAAGTTTGGGAAATACATGATGCACTAATTGCTTTTGCGAACTTTTCTAAAGAAAAAAAAAACAAGAACAACAGGTAAAATTATTTGAAAGTATGTCCAAACCATACATCTTAGTACACAGAAATGTGAAGACCTAGAAAGAATATCTACCTGATCAGATGTAGCAGCTAGCTCATGGATACTTCTCGCAAGTTGTGAATAAGAAACGGGCTGCGAAAGTGAACCAAATTGCATTCGGCACCGAAATTATCAAAATAAAACAGGTAGCTGGCTAACATGAATCAAAAAATATTTTCTAAGAAGTGGTGACGATGCAGCAAAGTAATATGCTTCATTCTCAGTACCAAATCTTTAAAATCCCCGAGAAACTCGAGTTGACATCTCTATTTCCGTAATTTACTCACAATTGTATCAATATCCGAAAAAAAAAATCATCATTTAGCCAAAAGCAATAAGCAGTTCAATTTTACATAAACATATCTATGAAAACAGAGAAGGCAAATGACAAAACAGAGAAAATGCATAAGATATGGTTAAGAGATTAACCTTCTTCTTTTGTTTCTGGGGCATAATATTAGTTTTCATGGGATTCAAGGCAGCTTTAGCAGCAGAAATTGTGTCATTCTGGATCTGCATAAGAGTCGCTCTCTTCGACTTCCTCTCGCCCAATATCGTCTTCCCCGACGCCGAAGATGTCGATGTTGTCATACCCGATCCCGTGGGAAGCTGCGAAGCCGTAGAAGCCGATACCGAAGGCGGAGGCGCCGCCGTGGATCCTGACGTAGCGGCAGACGTAGTAGCAGGATCCGCCGTAATCAGATCCATTAACGTGGTACCGGAAGAATCCTAGAGACAGAGCAAGCACAGAGCAGTTTATGATTCGGGGAAATGATGAAAAATTAGTAGGAAAAATAAAATAAAAGCAACAGGATTAGTTTAGTTACCGCCATGAATAGTTGACCTGTGAGGTTTTGGTTAAACAGGAAGCTCGGAAATTATGAAATTCACAGAACAAGCAGTCTCCGGTCGCATCCGCTCAAAGCCGCTGCTTATAATCTTCTTTCACAAAATTTTAATAATTTTTTTTATAATATTTTTTTATAATAATTTTTGAAAATATAAAACTTAGTGATTAATATATTACAATTTCAAAATTTTCATAAGATAATTTCAAACTTAGGCTCCGTTGTTTCTGAAAAGTAATTTGTTTTTAAAAAATATTTTTCAGAAAATATAACATTTTTCTATATTTGACTGTAATATAAGAAAAATAAAAAAAATAATAAAAAATAAAATGATACTTTATTTCTTTTATTTTGAAAAATTTTTAAAAATAACTTGTCAATTCTAAAAATGAAAAATTATTTTTCCTTATTTTTTAGATTGTAAAATATTTTATGTTGACTTGTAAAATATTTTCCGTTGACTTATTTTCGGAAGGTAAAACAAATATTGAAAAATAGAAAAAAATATTTTTCAAAAGAATATTTTCTAAAAACAAACGGAGTCTTATTACAAGAACTTGCTGGTAACCTCATTTTCTGTCGGGAGAGAAATTATTATACAGTAGATAGAACAAATAATATAAATAATAACATAAATAATATATATAATTCAACCTTATAAAAATATATTTTTTAAAAAAATTTTAATGTAATAGTTTAATTAGTTATTAATTTATGATAAATGCAAAAATTATTTGTATAAATACACATCATAAAGACTATTTCACAACACTAAAAAAGTTTAGCATAACATATAAATATTTATGAAGTTTTGCAAATAAGCATAAAAAAATTCAAATAGTGAAAACTAGGAGCAGTTATTGATTTATGATAATACAAAAATTATTAGTATAGATACACATCATAAGAGAACGAAAACTTATGATAAAATTTTAATGTAATAGTTTAATTAGTTATTGATTTATGATAAATGCAAAAATTATTAGTATAAATACACATCATAAAGACGTATTTCACAATACTAAAAAGTTTCACATAACATATAAATATTTATGACGTTTTGCAAATAAGCATAAAAAAATTCAGATAGTGAGAACTAAGAGCAGTTATCAAGTATTAATAAATCTATCGATATATGAATTATTTAAATATAAAAAAGTATGTGTAATTTGTATTAATAAAAAATATTTATTTGTCTTTGCAAAATGGGTATTCTAAAATCAGTGTGCATTCCAAAACCGAAAGTGTTTCGGACTAAAAAATATAAAATATAAATTTTAATTTTTTATTATTTGAGAGAAACTGAAAATTTTGGTCTAAATTGGAAAAATGCAAAATTTAATCCAAACCGAAATTGGAGAAACTCAATAAGTCAATAAATTGAGAAATTAATAGGATATGTAATTGGTAAAATTTATTTGATTTGGAGCTCACATTGTCAAAAGAAAATTAATCTATGAAATTGACAAAAGTTTAGTGGTCAATTGATAAGGATTACAAAAAATGGAGGATTTAATGAAGAATTGCTATAATTAAAATCTAATAAACAATATCACCTCACATTGTGGTCAATCAAATGTCATAATCTCCACTAATTAATTTAATTTCTTTTTTGTAGAGAATTTAATATTTTTTTAAGCAATATGTAAAAGGAGAGAAGTCAATATTATACTTGAAAGTCTTAATGTCTTGCTCGTAAAATAAAATATATATATTATATGGATGTGAATTTGTTAATTAACAAGTGTTTGGATTTAGAAGTTAAGGCTTTAGAAAAAAATATAAGAAAAATGAGAAAAATGAATCTGTAGGTGATTCATGTTAGTGAATAATTGGTCACAAAAGTGAATCTGGTGTTTCATGTCTTGCGAGTTTGAGTAAGGGCTTGATTTATGCCCGTGAATATTCAGTCACGACCGTGAATCGCAGATTATAAAATAAACCACCCTCTGTCTTTCTCCATTTTTAGAAGAATGAACCCTAGTTTATTCATCCATCAAGAGACCATAGACTCTTCTACACATCTCTTCATTCAAAACTCGCCAAAATCAAGTTGTTAACAACTAATCCAGTGAGAAAATCAAAGAAAAAATAAGTTTAGATAAGAGAATAGCTTAAAAAGGAAGTAAAGTGGAGCTTGGAGTTAGGATTCCAATACCTTCATCCTTTATAATCATGGTTCGAGTAAGTAGCCATTTTTCTCTCTTTTGATCTTTTATTGATAGTGTTTTTTTTCGTGGATTTGAGGTTGGGTGAGGTTAACCTAGGGTTTGAGTTAGGAAAACCCTTCTTTTGACAATGTTAGTAGCGGTAAGATGGAACATTTAGGAAATCTTGAGTTTTGATACGTTTTTTTGTTGTTATGATGTGTTAGGAACTATTGTAAGATAGGAAACCTCCTCTTAAGAGAGGGAAAGAACTTGAAAGAAAGGATAAAAAAGTTATTAAGACTCCATTTTATATGAAATTTGTACTTATCCACATTCTAAGTATAATTATTGCATTTGTATGTGTGTTTGAATATGATATGCATGTTGATAAGACAATTGAATGCATAAGGATATAGTATGCATTATGGTTAGGTAATAAATGAAGTTTTTATAAGACATGTCATAAATGCATGATTGCATATTAAATGTTAATTGGTAAGTTAAATGATGGAATTCATGCTTCATTGAATGTTGGTAGTGTGGTTTTATATTGGCAAACCTTAAGATTTGTATATGGATTGACAAATGTGGTGTTTCAAGCATGATATTTATAAATTTTTCAAGGTTTATGGGCGTGAAACATGTGATAATGTTGGATAAATTCATTCAAAAGATGTGTCATCACATGGTTTATGTAATGGCCCAAATACCGGGTTAGTCGTAAACTGTAGTTTCCGAGATTTATCAGTATACCCGGGGGTCAAAAATATATCTGTGGGTGAAAAATATTTTATTTGATCATCGGAAAATATAGGTTGTGACTAGTCTGAGGATAAAATTTGGAGTGAAAATAAAGTCAAATAAGCCCTCAAAAGTCAAAATTAAGAAAAAAAAAGGACCCGATTTGATTAAATAGTTGGTTGACCATACTTTGACCGGGCTATAAAAAATAGCAAACGACATCTAAAAATTTATTTTAAGATATGGATAGACTCTAAATAATATTTAGGATTATTTGACAGTGAAAAAGGAATTTTACGGTAATACCGAAAATTGAATTATCAGTCCGATTTAAGTGAGCCGGACAGAAAACGAACTCCGATTGAGTTGAAAATTTTTGTGTAGACATATAAAAATATTTTAGGAATTATGGAATTAAATTTGGGTGAAATTGAGCTTGGAAAGTGAGAAAAATAATTTATAGTGCATAATTGGGCCTAAATGGGTTGGGCTTTGTTTGGCCCAAGCCCACCCATTTAAGACCACTATAAAATGGACCCAAATTATCAGAATTCTTTAGAATTCTGCTTCATCTTCTTCCCCAAAATTCCCTCTTGGCCGAACCACATCTTTCCCATTTTCTTTTCAAATTTTCTTCCATTTTCTTCAATTCTCACACCAAAATCAACCATCCAAAATTAATTTCAGCCTCCCTAATAGCTAAAATAAGTTTTTAATCTTCATTTGGGAGCCTAAAGTGGAAGGAAATTAAAGGAGAAAAGTTAGGATTCAAATTTGAGGTAAGCAACATTTATGGTTTTAAATTAATTTAATGATTCAAATAGATAGTTTAAGACATGTAGATGATAAATATAAAGTTTATTTGAGTTTAGGAAGTAAATTAATTGTGGATTAATGAAGGAAAAAAATTGTCCATGGTAGGTTCAAGAGAAGGAGAAGGTTCTTCCAAGGGAAAAGAGAAGGAGAAAGAAGTTTAGGAAGGCCTAAATAAGCAATTAAGGTTAGTGATTCCTTAATCTAATTATTTCCATTAATTAAGTATAATTTAGGGTTATGGAAATTTAGAAAATTGTGTGTTTTGTATGTAATTGTTAAATTAATGCTTAAAACATAATTAATGGATTATGAAAAGTGAATTAGAATGATTAATTTCAATTAAAAAAATTGACTAGTGGAAATTGTAAAATATGACCTTATTATGTGAAAAATGAATATTAAGGAATAAATATATTTTAATGTAAAATTATGATATATATGGAATAATGAATGTATTAATTAGTGAAATGAATAATTAGAAATTGAAAGAAAAATTTTAATGATGCAAATTAAATATAGGCCGAAAAATGAAAGTGGAGAAATTAATATTTTCTTTGCTAATTAAATGAAAATTTAGTTATGAAATGCAATATAATATGATTTTAGGTGTGTACAAATTTATTGAAAATTTTTAGATTAAATATTGCATATTTTTCTATTTATGGATGATATTATGTATGAAATGAATAATAATGAATAAAAAGTATTTAGTGAGTTTATAACTTAATTGATTATCCATAATGAAATATTGATATATCAGAATGAAAAATTTTGGTAGTGATAAAATTGTTATAAAAGAATAAAATATTAAGTGATTAATAATGTAAAAATAATAAATTTTATGAATTTAATGGAAATGAAATTAAAGAAATAAAATAATGCCCTTAGTTATTTTCTGATGGTTAAATCTAGCCCAGGATATAATTGGCTAGCCATAGGGACATTATTACCGCGGTGCGGGTCATGACGACTCGCTTATGTAGATCAATGATGGTCTACTACAGTGATAGTGATTCAATGAATATTATACAGTGCAGTGCTCGAGTGATCTTTCGGGATTACTCTTCAGTGTAGTGGACTTTTGAGTCCACGTCCCATGTATCTGGTCCGAAGATTTTCTATCGGATTGAATCTAGGGGCAAATAAAAAAAAATGAAATGACAATTGTGAATGAAAAATGAGAAAAATGATTAAAATGAAAAAAATGATAAAAATGAAATAAGGGAAAAAGATGATAAAAATAATAAAAAGGACATAAGTGATAAATTTGGTAAATATGATAAAAGTGAATATTGTAACAAAAGAAAAAAAATGTAAAATTGAAAAAAATGAAAAATAAGTGAAGATAAATATTAAATTGTGTAGAAAAAAATAAATGATAAAAAAATGAATAAAATGATAAATATTAGTGGCAAAAGTGAAAATAATATATAGTTAGTGGTATAACTGTAAATAAATGAAAATTTTAAGAATTAAAGTGAAATTGAAGCTAATTAAATAAATAATAATGGATAATTAAAGAAACAAAGTAAAAACGGACTAATTTGAAAGAAATTGAAAGTTCGAAAAAAAAAGAGAAATAAAGATATTCAATAGTGAATTAAGAATAATTAAAAAATAATGTATTGTTAAAAAGAATTATATATTAAAGAGAAAAATGGAATAGTATATTAAAAATATTATTGCATGTATAATTGAATGAAAATATTGTTAGTGGAAATTTTTAGATTAGTAATCACCACTGAGCATATTAATGCTCAGCACGTAGTTATTTGACTGCGTGCAGGTAGTAGCAGGAAAGGCAGGAGCAGGCATACAAATTTTGGAAGCTGATGGAATATTGACATAATTGTAGGTTATTGTATAAAATGGCATGTATATATAAGTTTATATATGGTGTTGTAAGAATAAAATTATGTATATATTCTGATAAATGAATATTTGCGAATTATTATATGTGTAGAGAACTGTGGTTGAATGGAAATATATTACATTATGTGGATTGTTGTGCCTAATATTGGGCTGTGGATTGTTTGCTTTGCAGGTGAGTTAGTTAGTTTATAGCCGTTATGCTGCCGAAATTTTTGGAAAAATAAAAAGGAATAAAAAAAAAAATTTCGGCATACATCGGCTATAATCGTATTTACCCACGTAACGTATGTATAGAACAAATGTTATAAGGGTGTTACAGTTTAGGGCCAAATAAGCCGTGAATGAGGTGTTCACGGGTGTGAAAGGGTATTCACGGCTGTGAACGACAAGTATACTAATTTTTTTGTAATTTCTGTTAAAATAAACTTTGATTGATTTTAATGAGAAGTTATACAATTCAATTTGCAATTCCAAGAGAATGCAATTGAGAATATAAATATAAATATATGTGTGTGTGTGTGATTTTACAATGATGAGAAAATCATAATGGTTAAAATGGGGAACATGAGATTATTATGCACAATATTCTAACTAGAACTAAAGTTAGGAGAGATGATATGTCATTAAGGGTAAAATTTCATTGAACCATTTTAGAGACATATGTAAATGTGTTGTTATTTTTCTTCAGACAAGTGTCCTAAGTGACTCCAGAATGAACTATAAATTGTTTGTATCAATTTTAGTCATGTATAAAGTTAGGGGACAATAATATTGAATAAAATAAATTGTTATGGACTTTGTATGGTGTTATAAGAAGCAAGTATCATATTACTATGTGAAATTCAGAAATGTCACATAAATTATGCCGTAATTTATGTATTGTGATATAATATAAAGTGTATACTGAGACTCATATATTCATGCATACATATATGAGCATGCGAAATTATTAGACATCATACATTTTATTATACTTAATATATTATTATGTACCACTAAGTGAGATAAGCTTAGCATGTGGATATTTTATCTCTCATACAATTTTGAGTCATACATAAAGCTGGATAGAGAATAAGCCCATGAGAAGAGCAAAGTACAAAATATTTCGAAGGTTGGTGATAAACCACATTTTGTTTCCTTTTGTTTTGGGAATGAGATTAGTTACTTGTATATATGTTTTAAAGTTTTAGTTAGGACATGTAATTTTGTATATATATATATATATTGTAAACCTTTGGGCAAGTGTTACTCCTATTTCTATAAATTTGATATTGAAATTTTAATTCAAGCATTATTCTTATTTTATGCTTTTAATAAAGTCATCAAGGTCATAATGCAAAATAAAATTTTAATTTCAACAGGCTTCTGTCTCATGCATTTTAATATTCTTTCATGTAATTGAGAAGGTTTATGGTCATGTAAAGGAGTGTTGCACTTAATTTTTTGAAAATTAATAGGTGAGAAATAGTTAGCGACATCTTCATTTTTTGTTGATTTGTTTTGTTAAATTAATTACTTGTTTAGTCTAACAAAAAATATTTAAATTAATATATGGTTAGCCATTCAAAAAATTAACCTTCCACTAACTATTTTAATTATACTTTAATCTTCATATATACATTAATATTATTAAAAGTGGATTTGAAAACTATTGTAATTGCTATAATGCACTGCCTATATTATCTCTTCAGCAAATGACGTCATTATGTGGTTTTTTTGCCCAACACAGGCAAAATAACGTCATTTATCACATGATAAAAAGATAGCCCCAATTCATCCTTATCTTCTTCTCTTCCTCTAACTACCTTTACTTTTTCTTTCGCCTTTTCTCTTGTTGCCCTCCTCGTTGCTTTCCTCTATGTCTTTTTATTTGTAACAATATATCGTCTTTAAGGATTTTTATTGCCATCTTCTTCTTTTTATTCTTCTTCTATGATTTTCTATGCTATTACCATTTTGTTTCTAATTTTCCAAAAAAATGTTTGTATTTTCTTTTACTATTTTACATTTTCAAAATTGAAACTTGTTATATGGGTTTTTTTTAAGGATTGCATTTTTGTTTGCTCTCCTATCCTTATTTTATTTTATAGATTTTTTGTTGTTTTATTGTTGTAATAGTTGAATGTAAATAAGTTGAGGCGTGATGACAATCTGATTATGACAAATATGTAAGCAGATGAAAACCTATGATGATATCGACCAACTGTATATGATTGGAAACAAAACACCCTAGAGATTTAGAGATTTTATGGTAACTTGAAGTTAGCCTTATGCTTCTTCTTCATCGCTAATATTAACATGTAATAAACATATTTTTTCAAATTTAGGGTGAGACATCTTTGTATTCTTCTATTTTTTCTTAAAAAATATTACATATAAGTTTTGTTTATGTGTTTTAAAATTATGAGTGTTAGATTTATGCTACTTGGCTCTAAGAGAGAGAAAGAGACAGAAAAAAGAGAATTCTTATCTAAAAAGGCAACAAACAAAAAAAAGGTGGTCAAACAAGATTATGAGCGCAAGAAAAAGTGGGTCAAAGTTAGAAAAAAATGTAATTTGCCTTTACTTTTTTATTTTTCTAATTTCTTGTTGGAAGATAAGATCTTGTTTTTATATTGTTTTACTATTGGTATGATTGATCAAGTTGAAATTGAGTTTTGATGGATGAATTTTAAATCACTACTTGGTATATTTATGCTTCTTTATTTAACTGTCAATATGAGTTGTTTATACACAACAAAGAATGCAACAAGACCAACTAATTAATAGAAACTAAGTTATTTGGTGTTGAGTATTTTTATGACACTTTTTTTTTGTTTTCTTACTCTACTTTAGGATTTAAATTGAAAATTAAAATGTTTTATGACTCACTTTTTCTTTATTATCTATAGCTTGATTAATAACCATATTTATTAAAATAAAATTTAAAAGAACATTAAAGTAACATATTTTTTTTCTTTCCTTGCTAGAAAATGGAAGTATCTCAAATGGTGTTTGTACAATTGTTTTTCTGTTCTGGTCTCCTGCTCTTTATTTACCATAGATTTAATGTTAAATTTTACTAAACTAATAACATGAGATTAAGGGATAAAAAAAGTCTATAGTTTTTTGTCCTCCTATTGGAGCTCAAATAATTATTTGAACCAAAAAAATTTTCTCCTTTGCGAGTATGTATGGGTGGCTTAGGGATGTGTAGGGAAGTAAAATGTTGGAAAAACCTAGATGTAGTTGTAGAGGATTTGTCCTCTATCTTTTTTTGTGGTTATGGACTTGTAGATTTGTGTTTTGATGGATTTACAAGAGCCATGAGTTTGATAAATTTTGTTATAAGGTCTTTTCTTATATGCCATTAAGTCCTGAAAACTGAATTTTCTATGCCAACGATAATGATAATTTTCTTTACCTTGATTGTTTAAGAATCAACAAATATAAAGATTTTGAGGATGAGGTGGTGTCATAATTCATAGAGAATGTCTTATATCTTTCTTCTACTATATTTGATTATTGGCCCTTCTATTGTAAATAAAAAATAAATTTGTATGTTGCTATTTGAGAGAGGGATGGGAGACTATAATTGGATATATGTATTACTTTCTAATTTGCTATCATGGTGCATAACTTGTATCATTTTTTCCATTTGCAGATCCAAATAACTAAGCTCAAAAGAAACTCTTAGCCAAAACCTCTACAATCAAGAAGATTGGACAATTATGTAATTTCTCTTCTCAAATGTTAACTTAAATGGGAATTGCTACTTAGAGAATTTATAATTTATTTTCTTATTATTTCTCTACTATTTTTATTTATGTTTTTTGTCATTTGTGTTGAGGGTTTTTAGAGCAAATACCATGAGTGATTTCATCATTGGATGCACATATCGAAAATGGATTGGAAAGGTTGTGTATTTTTATTTTTATTTTTTATTATGTACTTAACGTCTACATAAGTCCATTTCTACATGCTACTTGAAGCCTGAGTATGCAAAACCTTTTGAAGTTGTTTTGCACTCTATATATATGCTTTCAGTTTGCTTAAAAAGACTAATATAGCAGATAAAATCATGGTAATATTGTTATCCATTATTTTCCATATCCTACTTTTAGATTAATTCTGAAGGTTACTTATAAAAGTCTTAGCATTTCTCTTATCATGTCATATATAGACAGTGACCAAACAGGGCAGGGTTACTATGAAAACCTATTCTTATTCAAGTTTATTTTACTTTTTTTTTGCAACCATCAACTTATTCGATATGCTTTGAAATAATGAAAATTTGATATCATATATGCTAGGAGTTGGGTTAAGAAACTCAATTGATGACCGATAATTTATTCTAGACAATTTACTTGCTTTTTGAGTCTTTATACATGTTGTTTGAGTTCTCATTTATGTAGCTCTGTAAAATTTTATAGATTATGTAAAATTTCTTTATATTATTGTATATAATTTCTTTATGGTCTATATTTACAATAATTAATATTGTACTTAATATAAATCAATTAACACTTGAACTATTAACTAAATGTTTTATTATTAGTTCTTTTCTATTTTTTGTTAAAAGTAAAATCATGTATCTATTTTTTAAAACTATATTTTAAATGATTATATATCATTTATACTATTTATATTACAATTTTATGTTATTTATTGTATTTATTGTATGAAATTTTTAATTATGATGCAACGTTAATGTTAAATGCTAATATATATATATATATTAATTCAGAAGGTTACTTATAAAAGTCTTAGCATTTCTCTTATCATGTCATATATAGACAGTGACCAAATAGGGCAGGGTTACTATGAAAACCTATTATTATTCAAGTTTATTTTACTTTTTTTTTTTTGCAACCATCAACATATTCGATATGCTTTGAAATAATGAAAATTTGATATCATATATGCTAAGAGTTGGATTAATAAATTCAATTGATGACCGATAATTTATTCTAGACAATTTACTTGCCTTTTTGAGTCTTTGTACATGTTGTTTGAGTTCTCATTTATGTAGCTTTGTAAAATTTTATAGATTATGTAAAATTTCTTTATATTATTGTATATAATTTCTTTATGGCCTATATTTACAATAATTAATATTGTACTTAATATAAATCAATTAACACTTGAACTATTAACTAAATGTTCTATTATTAGTTCTTTTCTATTTTTTGTTAAAAATAAAATCATGTATCTATTTTTTTAAACTATATTTTAAATGATTATATATCATTTATACTATTTATATTACAATTTTATGTTATTTATTGTATGAAATTTTTAATTATGATGCAATGCGAATGTTAAATACTATATATATATATATATATATATATATATATATATATATATATATATATATATATATATATATATATATATATATATATAACATTTTTATCATCCTTATCCTTAACTCCACCGCCCACCTTTATCATCATAGAAGTCGATCCCATTCAAGCCAAATCTCCTTCAATTTTCCTTGATTCTAGTTAATGTTTGAGAAAAAATTTTAAGCGAGAAAAAGAAAAGACCATAAAAGGGTATAAAATAGTAAAAAATTGTGAGGAAATGAGAAATTTTAAGGGAGAGAAGGCTTGGAAATTTCGGCCATGGTGAGTTTTGGTGAAGGCGAGTTAGCTTTCTTCATTTTTCTTCCCTTTTCATGAGATTTTGATGAGAAAAGTTCTTCCCTTGCTTTGGATTTGTGAAGATTTGTAACATGACGATGAAGTGAAATTAATCAAAATTAATTGAAGATTTACGAAATTAATAAAATTAATTTGATTATTTTGGTGAAAATTGGATTAAAGAAATGAAATTGGGGTTATATGACGCCATTTTGGTAGCTAGTTGAGCAAAAAAAACACTAGAGAAACGACACCAGTTAGATGGAGGGCATTTTCGTTTGAACATTGTAGTGGCTACAATATTTTTAGAACCCTCTTTTAATGTTATTAATAGATTATGTTATTTAATCTATTAACAAATTAATTTAATCATAACTTGTTATATAAATGATTATTTTATATATATAATAAACTAATTTTTAATGAGGTATATTTCAAGAGGAGAACTGAAGAGGCCAAAAGTAGTTCCTCCATACAAATTTTAATTATATAATATAAATTTATCCACAAATTCACTTTAGATAAATATTTTAACTTCATTATATTGTAATACTTGTAAATAGGGTCCATAAGTTATATTAATTGTTGGTGAGAGTTATGAGTTAAGTAGAGTTCTAAAAAATTTAAAATTATTGATATATGTTGTTTTACACTTATGATATGTAGTGTCACGACTGTGAATATCGAGATTTTAATTCACAAACCATGAAGGTTAATCACAACCGTGAATTAATGGTTCACACCCATAAATGATGAGTCACGGTCATGAATCCTGGACAGATAGCACATGTGAGACAACCATGATTTTCTTTATGTCATTCCCTTTAAATTCACCCCCACTTTTTGAAATCCAACCAAACACGCCACCTTATCTTCTTCCTTCATCACAAACCCTTATTCTCCATTTTTGAAGTTTCGAAGGTCAAGTTTTGTTAGAGAAAAGTTAGAGAGAAGAGTGAAAAAAGGGGGTTGTGATTTGTAAGGAAATATATGATTTAGTGTTCATGTTTTTGGTTCAAGTTCCAGAGGCTAAATGACACGTTTTGATTCTTGATATGAGTTGGAAGAGAAGCTGGAAGTCCATCTCAAGGGAGATAATAAGCTTGAAAGACTCAAGTGTTAGTTAAGCTCTATACTAAGGTAAAGTTTGTACATAATCAAATTCAAAGTCTTAAATTGCATGTTCTTGTATTATTTGCCTTTAATGCATGATGTGAGTGGTCATTAGAGTGATAAATGATATGTTTTGGGATTATATTGTATTGAGAATAAATATGCTAAAATGATAGATTTGAGATGTTGAATTAGTTACATTGATTAATTTTGATGTTTAGAGATGTTGTGGATATGATATATGACTTTTATGTATAATGGAGTATTAATAGGGTAGTTGATATTAAAATTATTAAAGTTTATAAATTAAACTTCATCATTGGGTGATTTTAAAACAGTAAAATTAATTTAACTTATCAATTTGTTTACAAAAACAAAAAAATATTAAGTTAGAAATAAGTAAAAAAAATTAGAGAATAAGTTAGCTAGAAAAATGAGTATATTGAGAAAGAAATATTAATTTATGAAATAGTAATTTGTGTAAATTATAAATCTTTACAACTAATAAGTTATAAAAAAATGAAAACTTTGATAAAAAAAAATTAACTTATTGATTATTAATTTGTGATTTTGTATAATAAGTTAGATTGTTATAAAAAAAAAGATATTTGATTTTGAAAACTTATAAGTTGAAATTTAGAAATGATTATTTTTATTTGATAAATTAATAAATTATAACTGGGATAAAAATCTAGTCAATTTAATTTTTTATATTAAAAAATAATTTAATTATAAAAGTTTGAATTTATATTTAAAATTATCGTATTAATAATTAAGCTTAAACTTAATTTTTTTTATCATTACTTAAATTGCATTCGTATCCTGTTGGACTTTAGATGAATTAAAATTCATATAGTTTTCTTATCTTTTAAATTATAATTATTGATTCCTTTTTTTTAATTAGAACCGCCGATGTGAAATGTGTCAGTCATTCTTTTGATGATAAAGTCATATTGGTCCTCAAGTTAATTTTTATTTATTTTTTGTTATCTTAATATTGATTTAGTCAATCATCAATACATACTTGAACTTTTAGTGATTCGGAAGTTAAGTTAGATTGTGTTTCGTATAAAATATTATTTCATGTACTAAAAATTTATTTAACTGCAACAACTGAGACTGAATTTGGAAAAAAATTATTTTATAATTTAGAAAAGTACCATATAAATATTTTGATGTCGACTTCATCAATCAAGGATTGAAAAATCTTTACATGTCTTATTATCACTAAACTCAAATGTAGTTGTTAAATAAATATTAAATTCAGGTAAACCGGATGATGATTATGATTTTTTCTATTTTTGCATAATCAAACGATTACCCTTTTAATTTTTATCAATTAACCTGAAACTTGATTAGTAGTGCTACTACTATTAGGAGTAGTAGGAATACTAAAAATCAAACTAAATTTCATAAATTAATTTTTTTACATTATTAAATATAAAATCAATACTAACATTATCACTTAAATCTAACAATGAATAATCAAAAATTAAATAATCATATAAATCATATATTTTACATTTTGCATTAAAAACACAACATATAAGATTAATCTAAGGAATAAATTTAAAATAATTCGACTATTTATTTTGTATCATACATATAGAATCATGCCAAATTAAATCATTAATATAATCTTGAAATGCATTAATAATATTAATATATTCACACAATAATAAATGATATATTGAATAATAAAGACTACTTAAAACATATGTTGTATCATTAAAAACTTATAAGATATTTAAAAGTTAGTAACAAACATTCAAATGTTGTGGATATAAACTAATTTCTGATATATTATCGAAAATAAATGTGCACAATAATTATCTTTATTCATATGACTAGTTGAGTAATTTATAAGTTAATCTCTTGAAAATCTTTTAAGTTTTTTGCTATTTTTATAATAAAATTGAGCTCATAATTTCATTATTTATTAATGTGACCATAAAAATGAAATTGCTAATTTCTGATATATTATCGGAAATAAATGTGCACAATAATTATCTTTATTCATATGACTAGTTGAGTAATTCATAAGTTAATCTCTTGGAAATCTTTTAAGTTTTTTGCTATTTTTATGATAAAATTGAGCTCATAATTTCATTGTTTATTAATGTGACCATAAAAATGAAAATTGAAGCAATTATACTATTTAAAGATTTCAAACCATATCGAACACATAAATTTAACACATGATATGTACATCTGTAATGAAAAAGTTCACCTCTAATGTTAGGTTGACATTGTATTTGAAAATTTTGAATTGAAATGATATTTGCTACCTAATTATCAAAAGAAATTAAAAAAATATTATGAACTAATTCATATTCTTCCAAAATAATTTCTATCATTTTAAAAATATTATCGGCAATATATCGATAATCAAAACTCTAAATACAAGTAATTTTTTTTAATTGTCATTCACCATTAATCCAGTGACATGTAAGACCCATGTAAGAATACATTTGTCAATTGTCACTTCAAATATCACTACAAATATAAACATGCTCATTCAAAGAAGAAATATTTTGAATAATTCTTTTTCATTTTTTTATATAAATTATATAAAACACTTTTAAAGGTATTTATAGGTACACGTTTAATATATAAATTTAATATATTTTGACAATAATTAAAAAATATATTTTTTTACCAAAACTAAAGTTAAATGTTTCATACTTATCATTTTTGTCAATTCCTTTTTATTTTTTTATCATTATATTGAAATAATTGAAAATTAAAAAAAGATTTTGTGCACCCAAAAATTTAACTTTGCATTTTCTCTATTCCAATTTGAGCAGCATGTTTATTTTGTAAGTGCCTTCATAATGTGTCATAACTACCTTTATCTTTAAAATTGTATGTTTGTACTCAATAATTGCTCACAACATCAAATGAGCCATTATTTTTTAAAATTTTCTTAAAATGAATTTAAAAAATATCAGATATTTGAATTTTTACTTCTAATGATGCTGCCGCTGCCAGACTCGGATCCGGATTCGGTTGTTCATCACTTTTATTATTTCTTTAGTTTTCTTTAGGTGGAATTTCAAACTATCCATCTTCATCTAAATTTTCAATAAAAATTTTCAAATCAACAATATTTTAATAAAAAAATTGCTCTTTCCACTATGGCTTGCTATTATTTATAATTAAATTTTGTGAATAAAATTGAAGAATACTATAAAAAATTGTAGAGGAAGATAATAAAAAAATTGTAGGATTAAGGAAAAATTGAGAATTTAAGAATTTAAGAAAAAATTGGGATTATATAGAAATATAATTAGAAGGAAATTAGAAATAAAAAATAATTAGGAGTATAATTAGAGACAAATTAGGAATATATGTAGAGAAAATTGAAATTGAATTATAGAGAAATTAAGAGAAATTGAACATTGATTGAGAATGAGATTGTGTAGGAAATGAAAAAAATTGAAATGAATTCGGTATTTATAGAAGAAAAATAAAAAATTAAAATTTCAATAATACCCCTAAAATATAATTGTCATTTTTATATTATAAAGGATTATTTTTGTCTTTTCATTATATTTATATTTTAATATATTTAATTATTTATAAAAAAGTGTAGGTGTTTGCACTGTGTAGTGCACTATTAGCACGTAGAATTTTATTTTAAATTTAGTTTTTTTCTAATTGGAACCAAAAATCGCCAGTTTCGGTATCGGGTCGTGGTTCAAACTAAGCACAAATTTGGCCTAGCTTGATCCGGTCAGGTTCAATGGGCCCTACCGATCCATGGCTAGCCCTATCACGGGCTATTTGATACATGATTTGGTTCATGCCCATGATGGGGTGATCACGGTTGTGAAACATGTTACTGATTTATGGGTTGAATTATAGTTTGGTTCACGGATAAACTACCCACGATGGGATGTTTCACGGTCGTGAAAGGTAGTTTATGGACGTGAATTTACTTATCTTGGAAAATTTATATGTTTGAATATGAATCAAGATTGATTCATTTTGAGATGGTATGCCTCTGTTTGTATGATTATAACATGATATGAGAATTCATGTTATGGTTATGATTATGATAATCACGGAATAATATAGACATAGTAAGTGTGATAAATGGTTAAGCTCAATACTCTGATTAAGACTAGGACTAGAACTATAACTAGGATTGATGACATGCCATTAATGAATGATCGATACCAGGTGACTTAGATTGGTCAAGTTCGAGATTCTTAAAGACTTAGAGTTTAAGTCAGCTGAGCTTCTCTCGGTATATATATTATGTGCACACTATTTTCATCAGACAAATGTTATGGGAAGCTCAGGTAAATGTCCTAAGGGCTCAGATAAGAGTCATACCCCATTTTCGTATCCAATTTAGTCTATTTATGTGTAAAACGGGTAATGAAATGATTTAATTAACTTTTTAGGTGTAGTATACACTTGTTTGATTGATTATATTGATATGTCATGCTTATTTTGGTATAAATATTTGAGATCATTTTGGTATGTCATGTAGTAGAAGAGTTAATGCACGTACGGACTTCGAGGTAAGTCGTTTTGGTATGTTGGTAAGAAATTCACTTATGTTGCATTTGTATGCAGTATTTTATATGTTGTTATATACCACTAAATATTAGTTTGCTTAATGTATGAGATTTTCATATGCAAGTTCAGAGCTTAGAGCGAAGCGACAGAGGACGACGTCCAAAGATCAGAGTCGATGATACGTACTTAAAGTGGGTGATACAATTGTTGTACTTTATAGTTTTGTTGAGATTGGGTAGTTATAGTTTTACATACTTTTATTCTCAAAGACATATAGTTTTAAAACTACTCATTTTGTAAACCCTTATTTTTGTGTATGCACATATAAATATTGTATTTAAATCTTTTAATTTGATCAAGTCTTTTAATATTTTATGATGTTTTATATTTTCTATAAGTCATCATGATCATATTATATCAAAGTTTTAAATTTATGGCATGTTAAATCATATGCATCGTAATATTTTTTTTATATAATTGAGTTTATTCTTAATTATATCGAAGGGCGTTACACATATGAAAAGAAAAGACAAACCAACCAAAACCATCTCATTCCAAAAAACATATCTTAATATTTTCCTTTAGTCTTTTCTCTTACTGTTGCTCATTACTCCTCTACAATACATTTTAAGGTACGAGTTTGCGCCTTTATATAGGCATGAAAGCTGGCAAAATGTGGGCCACGTTATGGTCATTTTAACCACATGAATTTTTAATTTTT
Source organism: Triadica sebifera (assembly GCA_023653625.1). NCBI lineage: Eukaryota > Viridiplantae > Streptophyta > Magnoliopsida > Malpighiales > Euphorbiaceae > Triadica > Triadica sebifera. The sequence goes on from CM042901.1 coordinate 24,535,778, forward strand.
TTAATAAATGATTGGTATTGGACCCCATATGTTATAATCTATCTACAAAAAAAAAATCAGATGGTAGATGATGGCAAATCTGTCATCGAATAATCCTTCTTTTGGAAAAAAAAGTGTCATGGGTCTGACCAATCAAAAAAATATTTTTAAATACCTATATTTATTCTGATGTGTTTGTTTAAATGGTGTTATTTTTTAGGTCTTTTTTGGTAATATATTGTATTTACTATAGTAACTTCTAACCCACTTTGAATGTATCAAATAGATTTATGCCTATAAAAATGTAGTTCCATGCTTAAACTTTGAGGTGACATATTTGCACATCCAACTTATATATATATATATATATATATATATATATATAAAATAATATTTGCTCATTATGGGATGCTAGGGGTAGGAAGAAAAAGAAAGTTGTGCATGAGAGTTATTCAAATCAAAATTTTATTTTTAAAATTTTCAACCAAAATTAAAGCAGATTGGGATATTTTTTTTTCTCAAGTTCTCTATCTCTTTCTTTAATACTCACCAAGGTGAAGTAAACAACAATTTGATTTTTTATTTTTAAAAAATCTAACAGCTAAAATGATATGAGCTTTCAAAGTTATTATAACAAATAACACAATTGTAATCGTACAAAATGAAATTAACTTTTTTCTTTTTTCTTTTGTATCAATTTCTTTTTCATATAGTAAACCAATATATAAAATCATTGTATACCAATTGTTTGAACATGATCTTATGCGTTATATATATATATATATATATATATATATATATATATATATATATATATATATATATATATATATATATTTGTTGATAATAAAAGTGTAACGCCCCTTTACCCTTTTCTACTTCAATAAAGTAAGATAATGTCTTCGATTGACCAACTGATATATCTACGCATGACTTATAGAAATACAACATATATCAACTACTTCACAACTCATGTTAAGAATAATATATACTTTATATACATATATGAACTACACTTTTTACATACCATAAACTTGCATATAAATTTTTATTTATAAACATATATTTCCAAAATATACATGATACATGTAAAATTTGTATTATGAACATGACATGACTACATGTGTATGCTAATCCTAGCTGGGTGGCTACCACTATTACTGCCACTGTTGCGCTCTTTTGGTGGAATCACTAGATCTGTGAACTTTTGTCAACTTGTGCTCCACTATGTGAGAGAAAATAACTCACACGTTGAATTTTAACTTAGTGATGCTAGTTTTAAAGTAATAGTCCAATATGACTCAATTAAAAATTCCATATAACATTTTAACATGCCCTTTTTATATAACAAAGTAGTAATATATATATATATATATATATATATATATATATATATATATATATATATAACATATTTTCATATCAACCTTAGATGCTAGCGCAATGGGACTAGACCTAAATTGTCATTCATGTGCTATTTTCAGGAAAGAGGAATTAAAATGACTTCATCTCAATTTTACCTCATTTTTGCTCTTGAGAGAAAATTGAACTAAAGGCTTAGCCCGGGAACTGCTTCTTTTTTCTTACCTACATCACCCCTTTTATTAGATTACATATAATGATGATGAAAAAAAATGCATCTAAGATCAACATACATTTACCTAATATGCCTATAAATTAAATTGCCTAGAAAAAATCCTAGAGAAATACGAAGGGGTATATCGACCTGTAGGTTGTTATGAAAAAAGTGCTTATATACATATCCTAGCTGAAAAGCTAAATATCTCAACCGAAGTCAAACATTACGGCTGAAACCATATATCCCGGCCGAAGCCGTATGACCCTATTGGCATACCATCAAATTATCTTATACTAGTCCAGGCTTCTCCATGGGCTCAATAATAGATGTCCATACAAATCATTATTCCTATTAATTGTCAGATCATATTATGTTTACTAACATTATTCACTTGTACCATGCTTCATATACTGTGAGACATACATATAGTACTTCTCACAATATCAATGAAATAAATATTCCCATAAGGCATCCCAATTCATATAACATATAGTTTGTTTTTCCAAATTCAGTTCGTAATCTAGCTAATTCATAATTTAGACAAATAAATTATTATGCATACATACACATAAACTATTCAGCTTATAGCTCTTACTTGCTACTCATCATTACATATTTGAATTAAGCGTATATATATATATTTATACCCAATATTGCTATTTTCCATGTCCATATTTTGGAGTTCACTTTACTATTTTTCTAATATTTTCCTAATTGCTAATATGTTTTGTATTACCTATTAGTATGTCTTAGCATGTCATATGTACACACTATATGCATATATATATGCAACACCCAATTTTTAGGATCTATATATTAGATGGGTTGTGAGAGAGAGAATGGGTAGATTAAGATGTTAAACAAAGTTAGAAAATATTTTTTCATGCTTGTGAATGGTTGTTCACACCCCTGAGAGAATTGTGTTTCAAAACTGCAAAGTTTTAAAAGTTGTTCATACCTATGAATGAGATTTCACAGCCATGAATATCGTGGTTTGGGTTCACGCCCACATATGGTTGTCACGACTGACAGGGAGGTTTTCACGTCTATGAACAATGATCTGCAAAGTTGGTGAGCTAGAGTCACATTTTTCTCTTTCTTATATGCCTCATGTTTTTCATTACTTGCTCCACTGCCCCTATAACCCAAGCTTGCATGCCACATTCATCCTATTCACCATCTTCATCTCCCTGAACACAAAACTCCCATAGTTAAACCTTGGTTGAAGATTCAAAGGAAAAAAAAGTTCTTAAGGTTCAACCTAAGGTTGGTTTTAGAAAGAATTTAAGGGTTCATTTTTCTGTTTTATGGTTCTAAGAGAGACGTTTTTCATGTGACAAGTTCCAGAGCTAATAGGGAAGATCACCCAAAGGGTTAGACAAGCTTGAAAACTTGAAGAGTTTAAGGCTCCATTGTTAAGGTTAGTACATATATTAATATTAATTCCCTCTTTCTTGTGTGTTGCCATGTCTTATGCTATGAAATGAAGTGAAAACATGATTGGAAATAGGAATGAGCTTTTGGTTATATATATGTTGAAATGTTATGGAAATGAGTTAGGGATTTAATAATGTTCAAAGAGATATTTTTGGCATGATTTATGTTTAAATGGGTTTCAATGTTGTTAAAGACATGTTGTTAGCATGGTATGTTGTTGAATATTAATAAGAATGATATGATTTATGTTTAAATGGGTTTAAATGTTGTTAAAGGCATGTTATTTGCATGACATATTGTTGAATATTGATAGGAGTAATTGACGTTTGTCAATTTTAGAATCCCTTGCATGTGATTTTGTGATGCTCTATTTTAGCTCAAGATTTCTATTCTGAAATCCCAAAGATTCACATCTGTGACACCATAGTCACACCAATGAATATTTCACACAGTCACTAGTGGGGTACCTGGGAATGGCACCTTCATGGCTTTGAATATATAATTCACGTTCGTGAAGCCTATTGTTATGACCCAATATTGTTTTTATTCGATGTTATGATGCATGGTTATGCACACGTATACATTATGATACAAGTATGAATAACATAGTTACATGAAATATGCATGAATGATATATGATGATGCTTATGATTTTGTATATGATAATAAAAATGTAGAAAGGAATATGCTATAAGAACCAAAAATGTCATTTTCTCTAATATAGAACTTGACATAGGATAGATGACATGTCATTGAGGGAATTACGATACCATAGTATTGGATATGAGGCAAAGGTATTTGAAGCTCAGGTTAGAGCATCATTGGTTCTCAATTCCATTCAATTTCTATATTATGAAAACAAAGTGACTAAAACTCTAGAAGCACTCTGGATCATATTTTATACTCAATTAAGGTGGTTAAAGTTTTGGGAGCACCCTTGATTTGTAGAGCTTGGATGAACTCACAGTTAGTGAACATAGTGGCTAAAGCTCAAAGAGTGTTTCTGTTCCATAACCCGCATTTGAATAGTTCGAATGAAAGTTTTGGGCAAAATAGATTAAAAAGGAATTTATGGTTTATTTTTTAATATAGTAAGTTTTGGACAAGATAAAGCGAAGTAATAAAAATGATACAGTAAACCGGTTATTTGGAATATTGTATATATGTATAACTTGTTGTTGTGATACATGAGATATGATATGTGTACAAAAGATAAGATGTTTGTATTGTTATGGATTAGGATAATTGCTTATGAACATTATTGAATGACATGAGTATGTTTTTATGTCATGAATTGTATGAATGCATAGGGTTGGTCACATGTCATCATTCAATTCTTTTTGTACATGACATGAATTTTTGGGTTTAATTTTTATATATACTTTTTCATTTTAAAGAACATGTATTTGCTTAAACCATTTTTTTTTTGCGAACATGGGCTAGTTTATCCAAAATATGGTTTTAATATATGATGTTGTTTTATGAGATAAAATCTTATGTATGATTTATGGTTTATGGTTTATAAGCAAAGGATTAATATGATAATATGAGACAAGTTTGCAAAGAAAGAAAAAGTTTTAAATTACTCAGGTTTTCTACATCAAGTTCTAGTAGCATCCGACAATTTAATTGGGATTTAATCATAATTAATTGAGAGAGTGTTATATATATATATATATATATATATATATATATATATATATATATATATATATATATATATATATATAAAGATGCCCAAAGATTACAGGGGATATAAACAACAAAGAAATAGAAAATAAAAGAACTAGAAGAAGAAATAAATAAATACTAGAAAATTAAATACAAGAATTTAAAAGCAAAAAATTAAATGCAAAAATTTAAAGGGTATAAAATTAAATTACAAAAAATTAAAAGCATGTTTATTCTATCACCAAAATTCTCTGGGCATACTTTTGAAAGACTCCTCTTTAAAATTTAAATTTGCAAAATTTGAATAAATGGTTAAGTTAGCCATAGAAAAGTAGAAATTAAAATTTAATATAGAATTTAAATTACAAAAGCATATACATCTTACTAGGTATTTGTAGTAAGATATGAGATACAGAGTTACCTGAATTTGAGTTAAGGTATTTACAAAATTTGGCTAGTGAGAAAATTTAGATACAAGTATTTAGAGAGAGATAGAGAGAGGGAAATGAAATCTCCAAATTGCTTCTTTTTCTTTCTCATCCCTTATATAGGCATCCAAAGGACAAAACAATAAATTTGAACAGTAACCAGGGGTATTTTTAGAATTATAAATAGTACTACTACCGTTGACGCGTGCTATAACAGTGTTGTACAGTAATTTGTGGTTTAGGGCTGATGTCGGTGATTACCTCATTTCTCATTTTTTTTTAATATTCGCTATTGCCAAAACAAGCATGGAAATCAACCAAATCTTCATGGTTTAGAGGAAAAGTTGGTCTGGTATCTAAAGAAGACCTGGAGGGGGAAGAACTTGGTGCAAACTTTTGGATAATGACTTGCACTTCTTCTGGGGTTTTTCCTGCTGCTAATTGGGCAACCATTTGGGATTTTTGGATAAGGAATTGAGTATGTTCCTTCATTTGAATGAGAATTAGTTGGTTATTTTTATGAGCAATTTTATTTTGCTCATTAATCCAAATATGAACGTCATTGGGATTTAGGCTCTTTGGAATTTTAAATTTATCCCACTATTTTATTTTGAATTTTATTCTGTTCAAAGGGATTGAATGGTAAGAATGATCTAAGGTCCATACAAAGACCCATGGTAAATAGAACCTGGAATGAAAAAGACATAGAGCCGAAAGTCTTTTTTCTTCTAGGCTTGGTTTGTAAAGGAATTTAAAAAAGTTGAAGGATTTAATAATGTAAGGTTTGAGTTTTAGAAATTTTATATTTGTGCCAAGTAGTTCCTACCATATGAGCCACCATAAGGAAAACGTAGAAAAATTACAAGTGATATCAAAATAGAATAATTAGGTATGAGATTTTCTGGGATTTTGGATGGAAAAGACATTGAACTAGACTTGCTGGTAATCCCAATAGTTATAATTGGATATCAAAAAATGACATATTTTTTGAGGTATTTGGAAATTGAAGAGGTTGGCTAAGGCCAAATTTCCAGTCACCTGGATAATAACTTTGTGAATTTTACAGGTGGAATATGTGGGATCAATCTGCTGTTCATTATATAATTTTTTTTAAAAAAAGTAATAGACTCAATTATTTCTAAAATTGTTTGATAAATACTTGGAGATTTCATCAAACTAGTTGGTTTATAAAATCGTCTTTTTCTAAATAATTTTTCCAAGGTGTCAAAGGGATTTGGATCATGAAATATTTTTTATGTATAAACTATATTTAGAAAATTATCTTTCAAAATAAAATCAGAAGGATTTTGGGATTTTTATGACAAAATCAGTTGAGAATTTGAAAATTGTTTTTGAGGAATCACCTTTCTCAGATTTTGAAAGTGAGTTTGAGGGATTTACCTTAGAGAGAATTAATTAAGAGGAACTTACTTTAACCTCCTCTTCTTGCTTTTATTTTGAAAGGATCATTTGAGTTTGAAGAGACTCTCATAGTTGTTTTTTAAATGATTCTAGCATTTTATGGAGATATTGATATGCTTCAATATTCATGAAATTTAAATTTTGAAGGGATCATTGAGTATGAAGAGACTCCAACAATTATTTTTTAAATGATTTTAGCATTTTCTGGAGATATTGATATGCTTCAATATTCATGGAATTTAAATTTTGAAGGGATCATTTGAGTCTGAAGAGACTCCCACAGTTATTTTTTAAATGATTATAGCATTTTTTAGAGATATTAATATGCTTCAATATTCATTGAATTTAATTTAGCATAGTCAACTAGAATATTTTGAGCGAATGCAAAAGCTGAGATTTTTGATTGTGAGGTTGGTATTTTTGAAAAAGTAGTATCTTGAACTTCTTCATCAATAAGAGCATCAAAATAGGATTTGTATTATGAAAAATGTTTGTGTATTTTTTTGCCTTTATTTTTTTCTTTCTAGGCATTGTCACTGGAATGCAAAAATTATTGGGTTATGAAATTTGGGATGAAATTTGTATCTCCTTTAATATATTCTATGTCAAAATAAAAAAAAAACTTAAAGTAGTTTGTCATTATGCAAAAATTTGTTTTGATGCAAGATTTTTAAAATCATTTTGTAAAACATCTTTTACATTTTTACAATCAATTTTAAGAAGAATTGTTTGACTCAATAAGTCACTTTGGAATTTTTGTATACATAAAATAATACTTAAAATTTCTTTTTTAATCGTAAAATAATTTTTTTGGGTATCATTCCAGCGTTCACTGGTCTATTATACTATACACTTTTCCCCTTGCTTCTGCTTAAAAATTTCTCTAGAACCTAAATCAGAAGCATCAGTTTCTATAATTTTAGGGATGCTAAGAACAACAATATGTAGATAGGGGATTTCTATAACCTTTTTTTTTAATTTCTTGAACAACAGTTGTATGTGTGTCTGACCATGAAACAAATTTTTTTTTTAAACCTATTATGTAAGGGTTTAGCTATTCTATTGATATTTGAATAAAAATCTAAAATATAATTAGGGATTCCTAAAAACCTTTTTAGTTGTGTTTTATCAAGAATTTTGTCAGGAAATTTATTTGCAAATTGAAAGGATCTTTCAATTAGGGTCATTAATCATTGTGAGATGTAATGATCTAAAAACCAGATTTTTAATTGAAATAATGACATTTTTCATTTAGAAATTACTAAACCATTTTTTTTGCAGCATAGAAAAATATTTTGAGATATTTAAAATGTTCTTCTAAGGAATTTGAGAATATTAAAACATCATTAATATAAACAATATAAAATTTGGAATATTCGTTGAAAATGTCGTTTATAATTCTCTGAAATTTAGAAGGGGCATTTTTTAAACCAAAATGCATTACATTTCATTCATATTATCCAAGAGACAGTGAAAACAGTTTCATAAGGATTGTTTTTTGAAATCTGAATTTGCCGAAAACCCAACTTCATATCAAATTTAGAAAAAATTAATGCAGAATAAAATTTTTGCAACAAATCTTTTTTATTTGGAATTGGGTATCAAATCCATTTTAATGCAGTATTTAGGGGTTTGTAATTAATTACAAGTCTTAGAATATCTCATTCTATTTCAAAAATTTTGTCGACATAGAAAGCGAAACAACTCTAAGGAGATCTAGACTTAGAAATCAAACATTTTTATTCTAAATTTTAGATTTCTTTTTTACAATTCTCTTCTAATTCAGTATTCATTTGAATAGGTCAACTTTTGTTGGAATATATTTTTCATCAAAATAGTTTTCGTATGGTAGATCAACAATGTGTTGTTTTCTTTATCAAAAAGCATTTGGAATTTCAGAACAAACATCTATTTCAAAAAGTCTTTGTAAAGATAAAAAAAATTGTTGAATTTCAAGAGTTTCTAATTGAGCTTCTAGTTTTTTAAATGAAATATTTTTTTCTGAGATTTTTAAGTTGGAAAGATTTTCCTTTTATTAAAACATTAATGGTATTTTCATGTATAGAACATTGTTTTATTAAATTTAAACATATAGTTTTGAATTTTTCTATGAATTGAAAACTTAATTTTTATGATTGTATTTAAAAGAAATATGATCTTGGAAAATTTAAAAGAAGTTATTAAATACATGAAAGGTGTTCTAGGACTCAATGTGTGGCGTATATCATCAACTGAAACAAATGAAATTGTATTGAAGTATTAGTCATGAAATTTACCTTTAATTTTGGACTATTTTCATAAGAAAGTTTTACATGGGTTTTTCACGAAATTTTTTTGGTATTAAACCGGTTTGAATGCAATTTAAATCAACACCGGTATCAAATAATGTAATAATATCAATTCAGAAATTTTCTAAAAGAACAAGAGTAATTTTTATAAAATATTTTCTTCAAGTAATTTCTCTTAAAACAAAAAGAAAATCTTCTAGAGTTGCTTCAAGAGATTCAAGATTTTGAGTATCATAATCTTCATTATCAAAAGAAATATTAGAAGTAGAATTTTATTGTACAGATTTGGATAAAAGTGAAGAATTTTCTTATACAGATTTGGGTAAAAGTGAATTTATAATTTGATAAACATGTTCATATTTTTCTTTTAATTCTTTTATTTTGAATTTTACTTCTTTAATTTCTTTTTGGAGATCATAGATGGAAACAAACTTATTTTTAATTTTCTTTCCTCTATCTAGGATATTTGTAAGATTATCGATACTTTTAAAAGTGCTAGGAAGAATAGATCTTTGCTTTTCTTTTGGTTCTTCTCATTTATCACTAAGGGAATTTAAAAGTTTATCTAGGTATTCTTTTAAAATCTGGAGATCATATATATGTTTTAAAATATCTAAAAGGAATTGTTGTTCTTTTATTATAACATTAATATATTTTTCTAATTCAGCATATGAAGAATTGGATGAACTTGTTGTGACTAGTTCATTAACTTATAAAGGTTTTTTATCTTTCGAGTTAGAAGATGAATTTTTGAATCCGAAGTATGAGGAATCTAAAAACGGATTGAAAATTTTGGACATGATTTCTTCATCTAATTAAAATTCATGTAATTTTTATTAATTTTACAGAATTTAGAAGTATGACATTTTTTACCGCATATGTAATAAGTGATATCTTTGTACTTGCCACCGGAATCCTGTTTTTTAGAATTATATTTTCTAGATTTTTTGTAATGAGATTTTTTATAAAACTCATCAGATGATTTTTCTACCTTTGTGAGTTTTCTTATGGATATTTTTGTATGGTTTGTTATTACAGTTTCCTATACAAAAAGACGATGGTTTGTTGGGATTGATGTCAAATTGTTGACAGAAGGAACCTAATTCTTGTTTGGTTCATTTTAACTCTCATTTTAGGTGCTTTTGAAGTTTTAGGTCTTGATAGATTTTGAGACCCTCTTGTTGGGTAAAACTAATCAATTCACCATAAGTGAAATCATTATAGGGTATGATATGGTTTCTTAAGGATTCTCTAATTTTATTTTTAACATTTTCTCCTAAAAGAGTTGGTAAACCAGTAAGAAAATTTTCATTCCAAAATGGTTGATTAGAATCTTTTCTAAGCATGACTCTAGTTAAGAAGGTATTTTTGTACCACTGGAAATCACCAAGTTTTTTACATTTAAGATCTAAAAGTAGGTCTCCATTTTTATCTTTTAAATGAGTAGGATCTCCTATAAAATGTAAAGAGATTGTAAGGATTAAGTTTGCTACTGCATTATGTTGAGGATTTTCTTCCTCATCTAGGATTAATATTCCTATTTAATCTACTTTGATGGCATTGAGGATATCTTCCTATTGTTGAGAAGTGAGGTAGTAGTCCCACCATCCTTTAAGTTGGCCAGAAAATTCAGTTATGAGGAGTTCAGTAATAGTTCTATCTTGGGTTCCTATTTGAGTTTTATAAGCAATGATAGTCATAGTCATTTGTTGTAAAAGACTAAGAATATCATACTCAGTTATTGCATCTATATTCCAATCATAGACAGAAGAGACATTGAAACGAAATAGTTCTACTCGCTTGACTATATCTAAGTCTAATGATGGAATCATTTGTAAAGGTTGGACTCGTGAGGATTGTCTCCAAGTCATTCTGTTAATTTCAAGTGCGGATTCCTGAAATAATTCTAAAGCTTTACTAATATTAGAATATTGATTTATGACATTTATTCTAAAAGTTGGAGTATCAGGAGCAACTTGGTTATAATCTATAGGTGGACTAGAACTGCTGGTATTAAGACCAATACAACTTAACTGGTCTTGGATTGCTCTAATAAATTCATTTCTATTGTGTTGAAAAATTTTGGTACTGGTTTTAGATATCTGAAAAGGTTTTAAAATGAAATTTTCATTTTTGGATTTTCATGACTGGTTTGGGGATCTAAAAAATTATAGGTTGTTTTTCTATTTGTTTTTAATAGGATCTAATTGTTTACCCATGGTATTGAGATGGGTATTTGAGAAATTATTTTGGCTAATGATATTTTTTATGTTTACTTTATCATCATTGTTGGAAATTTTGAAAGGAGTGACATTTACAACTTGATCCTAGAAAGAGATTTTTGTACCTTGAAATGGTGGATGCATAGACTAAATTTTCTTAGAATCTGTTATGGTTTCTCATTTAGGAGTTTTATTTATAATAGTGACTTTGATTAGAAGATCTGAAAGAATATTCTATGAAATTTTGAGAAGCATATATTTCAAACCAATCAAAAAACAAATTATAAATTTTATTTTTATAAACAAATTTATAAAACTTTTCCTGAATCTTTTTCCTGGTATCTAGGAATTTTTTCAAAAACTACATTCTTTTTTCAATATTATGTTTTCCATAAAAATCATCATGTAAGAATTTTTTATGAACTTGAAATTCTTTTTCAATGACATTTAACTCATGTGCTAAATTTTCTGTAATGGTTGAAAAAAGTCGGACTAGTATGTTCTTGGTTTGGTTCAGTTTGGGGTTGAATATATGAGGTATCTTGGACTTGAGTTGAAGAAATCTATGTCCTAGGATTGATATATATCAGTCTAGGTATTTCTAATATGTAATTTATATTTCTTAAAATGGTATTTCTAGGTATGTTGATGTAGAACATCTGAGCATTTCTTTAAATGGTATATTAATAACCGAAGTGATTTATGAAACTCTTCCTAGATCTATAGTGTCTAAGGTAGAGGAATCATCTGAATATCTACTACTAGTAGACCTCTTATTAAAAGAGAGCTTGACTCTTCCATTTTGGTATTGGGTTATTTGTCTTAATTGGGTATTATGTTTTGTGAGTTCAGGCCTAGTAATACTTTCTAATACCTATTCTTAGGAAAGAGATCTCTCTCCCTATTGAATACTTCTAGGTGTGACAACGTTAACTTTAGTAAGATCTAGTTGTAAAATAAGGGTTTCACCTTTCTTACTATAAAAATTTAGCGCATGTCTCAAAAACAGACATCATAGCTTTATAATGAATTTTAAAAACTAAAATAACATGAATTAAACCTTCAAACATTTGATAATTATGAGTTTTCATTTGTAAAATTAGAGATTTTAAAACACTTTTATCATTTAAAAAAACAAAGAAATTTAGATAACAATAAAAAAAAAAATCAGACCCATGCATAAGCTTAACTCTACAAAACTTAAAAGAGAATCTTCAAAGATTGTGAATCTAGCATCTCTAAGAACAACAAGAATAGATGTATTCAAGCATTTTTTGGTTAAAAATTTTATTCTTACTTGGACTAAGCTAATATGGATGTATTTGTATTTTCGATCTATAACTTTTTTCAAGAAATTTTGAGAAAGCAATTAGATGGTTTCAAAAGATTTTGACAACTGTATGTCTTGTTTTTCAGTCTTGATTTGTTTTTCAATCTTGATTAAATTTAGAGATTTATAAATTTGAACTCTATTTACGTTTGATATTTTCTAATTATCTAATCCTTTTTCAAAATCTTATATGATTATTTTTTTCACTATTTATTATTTTCTTAGAATCATTGGAAGAGGTGGAAGCAGAATTTGAAGATGTAATTTTACATAAAATAGTTTCCATTTTATAAAGATTTTATAAAAAAAAAAAAAACTCTCTACAATCTAAAGTAATTTCCGGATATTATGACCTTTAAACACAAATACTTACTTTCCAAACCTTTTTAGAAAATAAAACTCAAGAGATCTTAAGATCTAGATTCAAAACTTTATAAAATAAATTACAATTTTCTATAATACTATTTATATATTTATATCACATATCAATCACAACAATAAACAATTCCACAAAATATATCAATTTATAATATAAAATATTATTAATAATAATTAATATAATTAATATTTTTTTTTACGTCTATTATCATAAATCTTATACAAACATCTTTAGGGTCTGACCGTCCTCCGGTCTTTCTCCTTGTTTCGATCGGGCTTCCTCAGCATCGACGTGCATGTAGTTGAATTCGGTTTCTGTCACTGATCCCTTCTATCTATCGTCAAGATCACTCTCTTGCCTCACTGGCCAACAACGGTTGCCTCCCATTGCCAGAAGTATGTCTGACATATCATTATTTTATTGTAGGTCATTACGCCTTGGTCTACTATCTTAATTTAAATTTCATGTTATTAAAGTCCTCATTATTATTATTATTATTATTATTATTATTATTATTATTATTATTATTATTATTATTATTATTATTATCATCTATCGTTATTACTATTATTATTATAGTCTATCGTTATTTCTATGTCACGAATTGATCAAGCATTGTTATTTTATTATTTCATTATTACATCTAATTATTATTATTTTATTTTTTTACAACTTAATTAAATTTCACTTAGATAAATTTTTAGTTTAATTAACTTGTGGATTGGTCAAATTTTGGTACACAATTTTACTCCTCTTTTTATTTGTTTTAAAATCATGTAGATTGAAATTCTAACGGAGAAATTATAATCGATTAGTACTAGGCTGCACATAACAAACCTGACAGCTTTGTGTCCTGATTTCAAAATATGTTTTGATCTAGTTAGAGATAGAATCAGAATTTTAGTTATTAATCAAGATTTTACCTCTATGTTTCAGCTTCCCATAGAATTTTGAATTTCCTAAATTAGAGGTCTATAAGAAAAAATAATAGAGTTTTATTGATGACTACTCCATGTCAAAACTACACTGGCAGGGTTGGTTGTTCTGTCTTGTGATCCAATTCTGAGCTAGTGTTAAGCAGAATTATATGTTGTAAGATATTAAGAATAATCTAGAAAAAAAGTAGAAGTTGAGAAAAATTAATAAAAGTAAGAGATTGTTTTTTAGGTAAGGCGTTTTCAAGAAGCTATCTTTAGAATAGTAATTTTCTCATGCAAGTGATCTTATGAAAATTATATTATCAGGATACAATGTCTAAACAAGAAATCAAAATTTCACTTTTGATTTATTTGACCACAATAACTTAACCAAGAAGAAATTTAAAGTACAAAATTTTGTTTGAAGTTTTGGTTGTTACATGAGAGTTAGAATAAGAAGAATAATGACTGATTTTTGTTGTTATATTAATCTGAAAAGAATAACAATTTATATGAGAACTGAAAATTTGACATTACATACAGGTGGTTACTAGCCGTTGGTTGTTCTAATTGGCTATTGGCTCATTTTCAATTTCAAAAGCAACAATTTTCTTTTTATTTTATTTCTAAAAGGTGCAACTCTTCACCAATATATATCTAGAACTTGTAACCGGTGGACCATTGCAGTTGCAAAGTTTGTAACTTTCATCAAATCCCGTTTGAGCAATTTTATTTCAAATTAAATTACTAAATAATATTTACTATTATATATATATATATATATATATATATATATATATATATCAATCCCCACATATTATTTAATAATTATAAGGTTAGATGCGACAAGATAGATATTCTTGATTATTGTATAATATATAACTAAAGATAGTTAAGGCTTGAAGGTTTAAAATGAATATGAATATAAAATTCACATTCGTGTTATACAAGAGTTTTTATTTTGTAATGACAACGCATTTAATATGGGTCTTGCGCTCCACCCTTTTATAGCAAGCACTCTAAGATTTTACCATATAAACCGTGGGAAACGGTCTCTTACTTCCATACTTGCATAGGCATTTTCATCAAAAGTATTCACAACCGCTTTATCACTCCAAATTATGCTATGGAATTGTTAAAAACAAAGTTCAACTTTCTTGTTGTAGAAAAATAGTGCATAAGTCAAACATGAGTTTGTAGAAAGGAATAAAAATATATATCTTTAATATCATCCCCACTATTCCTTAAATATAGGATTTTACCATATAAACTGTAGGAAGTGGCCTCTTATTACCATACTTGCACAGACAGTTTCATCAAGAGTGTCCACAACTGATTTATCCTTCCACATTATGATATGCAACTGTTAAGAACAAAGTTCAACCTTTTTATTGTAGAAAAACAATGCATAAGTCAAACATGAGACTTTGGAAAGGAATAACAAATTATATTTTTAATATCACTCCCACTATTCCTTAAATATATTTATGCACCAAAAATGTAATTTCAATGTTAACATTTCTAGGAGAATTCTTGACTTACTTTTCTTTGAATTCTTTAATATGAATTTACAATTATAACTGACATTCACATAAAAAGAGTAGATTCTAGTCAATATTATCTTTTTTAATATGGTGATAGTCTCATATTTTCTATGACATTTTTAATCTTATCACCTAATAAAGGCTTTGTAAGAGGATCTACCGATATTTGACTTGTAAGGAGATACTCAATAGAAACTTTACCTTTCTTCACAAAACTTCTCATATGATTGCATCTCATGACAATATGTTTACTATTGTCTAATAACCTCTTATTCTTTGTATTAGTGAATTGCAGCTTGGTTATTACAATATAAAATAACAAGTCCTTTAGGAACACTAATAAATGATATGCACTTCATAAATCTCTTAATCCATAAAATATCTTTGCTAGCTAGAGAATAACAATAAATTCAGATTCCATGGATGATAGTGCAATACAAGATTGTTTCTTGGAGGACCATGCATTATTAAACTTCGAATTTTTTCTATCAGAAGCCCAATTAGCACCACTGTAACATTCAAAGACCGAAAATGTGCATTTATAATGCAAACTATAATTCAATGTATACTTCAAATATCTCATTAGTTTATTAATAGCTTTCCAATGCTCATGACTAGGATTACTAGTAAATTTACTCAGTATGCCAGCAACAAATACAATATCAAGTATAGTATAATTCATAGCATATATCAAACTACCAATTATTTTAGCATACTCATTTTGATTAATAGAATAACCAACAATGTGGATTAAGAGAAGTTTTACTAGGTTTGCATTCAAAATAATTAAATTTTTCTAAGCATTTTCTCATTATAATATGATTGTGTAAGAATATACTCATTTCCTTTTTTAATTACTTTAATATCTAATATCACATCAACTGGATCCTAGTCTTTGATATCAAATATTCGCATAAGATATTATTTACTTTCATTAATACAAGTCATGTTGGATCCAAAGATAAGTAAATCATCAACATATAAAGTAATAAAAACTTTATAATTATCAACACATTTGTAGAAAACATAATTTTTTACTTTACTACATTTAAAGTCAATAGATCTAATTTGCTTTTTGAATTTCTAATACCATTGTCTAGGTGCTTATCTAAGATCATATAAAGATTTGTTGAGTTTACATACCTTGTGTTCTTCACCTTTCACCAAAAATCCTTCAGGTTGTTGAATATAAATTTCCTCATCCAACATTGAGAAAGACTGTCTTGACTTCCATTTGATGAACATTACTAATAAAGTTTTATTCTTTCTTTCAACTAATCCATTATGTGGAGGAGAATTAAGAGCAAAAATTTTTTTACTATTCCATGTTCACAAAAAGAAATAAATTCTAAAGAAATAAATTCACCATCTCTATCTGATCTAATTCTTTTAATTTTCTTATTGGTTTTGTTCTCTATTTCTTTCTTAAAGATTTTAAAATTTTCAAAAGCTTCATCTTTTGTTTTAAGTAAATAAACATATGTATATTTTGAAAAAATCATTAACAAAAGTTATAAAATGTCGTTTGCCTTCTCTAGTCAAATGATCTTTATTATCATATAAATTAATATAAACTAGTTATAAAAGTAAAGTGATTTTAAAAACATATTTAAAATATGACTTTCTGATTTTTGCTTTTGCACAATATTCATATGTACTTATAGTGAAAATATTTGAAAACTTAGAAATATAATCATACGAAATCATACAATGCATAACATTACTACCATTATGATCTAATCTATGATGCCATAAATTATTTACATTATCGTCAATATAAGTAAAAACATTAGACTCTTTATTAATACATAAAACATACATGTTATCCTTAACATGTCTTTTTCCAACAAATGATCCTTTCTTAGTAATGATCACTTTTTAGGAATCAAATATAACTCTAAAACCATTATCATCAAGCTTTTTATTGGAAATAAGACTCTTCCTAATTCCTGGAATATGATACATGTTTTTAAGTGTGAGCACTTTTCTAGAAGAAAGAGGAAGTTGCACAGTGTCAATTCTCATACCAATTCCCATAATAGCACGAGTGGAGGAATTGCCCTTAAACACAAAATTTTCTCCATTTACTTCTTCATATATTTTGAAAATATTTTTTTTATAGAATGACATGACAAGTTACTCTATAATCTAGCCAACATTCATCATTCTTATCAACCATTAAAATTTCAGTAAGAATGACAACTATTTCATCTTCCTCCATGACATAATCTTTTTTTTTTTTATCTTTGCGAAATTTACAAAATCCAATCAAATGTCCCATTACCATATACAAAACAAGTTCCTCTTTTCTTTTTATTAACACCGTCATAGACTTATGTAACCTTAGCATTAACATTTCTAGGATAATTCTTGACTTACTTTTCTTTAAACTCTTTAATATGAATTTTCAGTTATAATTGACATTCGCATAAAAAGAGTAGATTTCAATCAATATTACCTCTTTTAATATGGTGATAGTCTCATGTTTCCCTTGACTTTCTTAATCTTCTCATCTGACAAATGCTTTGTGAAAGGACCTACCAACATTTGATTTGTAGGGAGATACTCAATAGAAATTTTACATTTCTTCACAAGACTTCTCATATGATTGTATCTCATAGTAATATGTTTACTATTGTCTGACATCCTTTTATTCTTTGTATTATGAATTGCAGCTTGGTTATCAAAGTATAAAATAATATGTCATTTAGGAACACTAATAAATGGTATGTACTTCATAAATCTACTAAGAAATAATCTTTAGTTATGTATTATACAATACTCAAGAATTTCTATCTTGTTGCGTCTAACCTTATAATTATTAAATTTAGATTTCATGGATGATAGTACAATACAAGATTGTTTCTTAGAGGACCATGCAATTATAGTTCCACCCATAGTAAATAATCAGCCACTAGTTGATTTAGAATTTCTTGTATTAGAAGCCTAATTGGCATCACTGTAACATTCTAAGACAGAAGATGAACATTTATAATGCAAATTATAATTCAAAGTATGCTTCAAATATCTCCTTAGTTTATTAATAGCTTTCCAATGCTCATGACTAGGATTACTAGTAAATCTACTAAGCATGCCAACAACACATTCAATATCAGATATAGTATAATTCATAACATACATCAAAATGCCAATTATTTTTAATGTATAATGGCTTGAATACCAGGTTAGTCGTAAACTACAGTTTTCGAAATTAATCAGCATACTCGGGGGTCAAAAATACACCCATAGGTGGAAAATATTTTATTTGATCATCAGAAAATAAAGGTTATAACTAGTATGAGGGTAAAATTTGGAGTGAAAATGAGGTCAAATAAGTCCTCAAAAATCAAAATTAAGAAAAAAATGTGACAGTTTAATTAATAAAGTAGTTGACCATACTTTAATTGGGGTATAAAAAATAGCAAACGATATCTAAAAATTTATTTTATGACATAGATAGAATCTAAATAATATTTAGGATTGTTTGACATTAAAAAATGAATTTTACGGTAACACCGAAAATTGAATTATCAGTTCGGTTTGAGTGATTTAGACAG
Organism: Triadica sebifera; assembly: GCA_023653625.1. NCBI lineage: Eukaryota > Viridiplantae > Streptophyta > Magnoliopsida > Malpighiales > Euphorbiaceae > Triadica > Triadica sebifera. The sequence goes on from CM042901.1 coordinate 24,554,531, forward strand.
AAAATGGACTCTGATTGAGTTAAAATTTTTTGTGTCGGCATATAAAAATATTTTATGAATTATGAAATCAAATTTGGGTGAAATTGAGCTTGAAAAGTAAGAAAAATAATTTATAGTGCATAATTAGGCCTAATTGAGTTAGACTTTGTTTGGCCCAAGCCCACCCAAATTAAACCACTATAAATAGGCCAAAATATCAGAATTCTCTAAAGATAATTCTGCAACTTCTTCTTCCTCTCCTCCCTTGCTTGGCCAAACCATCTTCTTCTCATTTTTTCTCCAATTTTCTTCCATTTTCTTCACTTTTTGCACCAAAATCAACTACTAAAAAATATTTTCAGTATCTCTAGTACCTAGTAAAAGTCTTTAATCTTCATTTGAAAGGCTATAGTAGAAGGAAATCAAAGAGAAAAATTAGGATACAAATTTGAGGTAAGTGAAATTTATAGTTTTAAATTAGCTTAATGGTTCAAATAGGTAGTTTATGGTATGTAGATGATGAATATGAAGTTTATTTGAGTTAAGGAAGCAAAATAATTGTGGATTAATGAAAGGTAAATTGCTTCCAAGGAAAAGGTTAAGGAAAAAGAAGCCTAGGAAGGCCAAATGAAGAAAATAAGGTTAGTGATTTCAAAATCTACCCATTTCCATTGTTAAAGCATGAATTAGGGTTATGTAAATTAGGAATTTTGTGTGTTTTGCATGAATTTGATGATTAATGCTTAAAAAATGATTAAAAGATTATAAAAAGTGAATTAGAATGATTAATTTCAATTAAAAAATTAATTAGTGAAAATTGAAAAATATGACTTTATTATGTGAAAAAATGCAAATTAAGGTATAATTACATTTTAGTGTAATATTATGGTATATATGGAATAATGAATGCATAAATTAGTGAAATGAATATTTAGAAGGTGAAAGAAAAATTTTAATGATGAAAATTAAATATAGGCCAAAAAATGAAGAAGGAGAAATTAATATTTTTTTTGCTAATTAAATGAAAATTTAGTCATAAAATGTATGAAAATATGATTTTGAATGTGTAGAAATTTATTGGAAAATTTTAAATTATATATTGAATATTTTCCTAATTATTGATTATATTATGCATGAAATAAAAAATAATGAATGAAGTGTGTTTAGTGAGCTTGATGACTTAATTGAATATTCATAATAAAATATTGATATATTAGAATGGAAAGTGTGGAAAGAATTATGGTAGTGATAAAATTGTTATGAATGAATAAAATGTTAAGTAATTATTAATCTAAAAATAACAGAGTTTATGAATTTAATGGAAATTGGATTAAAGGAACAAGATTCCGTCATTAGTTAGTTTTCTGATAGTTAAATATAGTCCATGATATAATTGGCTAGTCATAAAGATACTATTACTGCGGTGCGGGTCATGGTGACTCACTTATGTAGGCCAATGATGGTCTACAACAGTGATAGTGATTTAGTAATCAATGTACATTGCAGTACTCAGGTGGTCGTTCAAGATTACTTTTCAGTGTAGTAGATTTTTAGGGTCTATGTCCCATGTATCTAGTCCGAAAATTTTCTACCGGATTAAAATGAGGGGCAAATATGAATAAAAGTAGTAGAAATATGGTAAAAAATGTAAGAAAAATGATAAATGTGAAAAATATTATAAAAATGATATAAGTAATAAATATGATAAAAGTGATAAAAATAGTATAATTGTAAAAATTATAAAAGTGACAAATGTGAATAAAATGATAAAAGCAGCAAATGTGAATAAAATGATAAAAGTAGCAAATGTGATTAAAAATGACAAATATGAAAAATATGATAAAAGTGATAAAAGTGAAAAATATGAGAAAAATAAAAAATATGAGAAAATGTGAATAAAAATAGAAAAATATGATAAATATGAAACATATGAAAAATATGAGAAAAATCATAAAAATGAAAATATGAGAAAAATAATAAATGTGAAAAATAAAATAAATATGAAAAATATGAGAAAAATGATAAATGTGAAAATATTAGAAAAATAATAAATGTGAAAAATATAATAAAAATGAAAAATGTGAAAAATATGAAAAAAAAGTAAAAAATATGAGAAAAATAATAAAAATGAAAAATATGATATAAGTGATAAATATGATAAAAATGATAAAAGTGTTAAATATGATAAAAATGGTATAATAATACTAATGATAAAAGTAGTAAATATGACAAAAAGGGTAAAATTGTAAAATGAAATTCAAGTGGAAGAAAAATATTAAATTATGTAGTTAAAAAGAAAATAAATAAAAAATAAAAATATAAGTGGCAAAAGTGTAAATAAATGTAAAACAATGACAAGATTGTAAATAAATGAAAATTTAGGAACTAAAGTAAAATTTGTAACTAATTAAATAAATGATTGAAAAAAATAAAGAAAAAAGAAAGGAATAGTTAATTAAAGAAATAAAATGAAAAAAGTCTAAAATGAAAGCAATTGAAAGTTTACTAGTAAACTAAAAAATAAATTAATTCAGAAAAATTGTTAAAATTAGTTAAGATATTAAATAGTGAATTAAGGATAAATAAAAATAAAGTATTGGTAAAAAGAATAATATATTAAAGAGAAAATCTGAATAGTGTATTAAAAATATATTGCATATGTGTATGCATAAAAATATAGGTCAATGAAATTTTTAGATTAATAATCACTATTGAGCATGTTAATATTCAGCACGTAATTATTTAACTGTGTGCAAATAGTAGCGGAAAAGACAAGAGCAAACATACAAATTTTGGGAGCTTAAGGAAGAATAAATAATAGTACGTTAGTATGTGTATATATATGTTTAAATACGAAGTTGTAGAAATAAAATGTTGTACATATTATGATAAAGAACATTTTGTGAATTATTATATGTAAAGAATGGAATGTCAACTTGTGGTTAAATGAATAATATTGTATTATATGTGTATTGTTGTACCCAAAAATGGACTGTGAATTGTTTGAATTGCATGCGGAGTAGTTAATTTATAGCCGCTATACTGCCAAAATTTTTGGAAAAATGAAAAAGATTAATAAGTTCTAATAATATTATAGTCATTAAATTAAATTAAGAAATTTTTTTTGACACACATCAGCTATCATATTAACCCACGTAACGTACGTAAAAAATGATTGTTACAAATGCGTCACATAATGCCTCTAGCATATTTGTAGAGATGTGTGAAGTCTCTCTCGTATTCAGATACTGATAGATTCCTCTGCTTCAATATCAAGAATTATATCCTTTTGTCATTTGTGTAGATACGAGGAATATACTGCTCTTTAAACTTCTCTAGAAAGAACTCTCATGTCATAAGGTCGGGTGCCTCAGAGCTCTGTGACTTTGACCGCCACTAATCATAAGCATGCTTTTGCAGCAAAGATATTGCATACTAATATTTATGTTCATCTGTACAGTACAACTGATCAAAAACCCTATCGGCTCACTCCAACCAGAACTCTACCACGTAAGGATCATCCTCTCTTTTCCCATAAAAATCAGGTGCCCTTAACTTTCTCAACCTTTCAAACTCTAGCACTGATGAGGCTAACTGTGTTGCCCTCTGTAATAGATCTACCATATTTCTCATCAATTCTATCTGTGTTGTATTAGTAGCTGACTGCCTATATGATGAGTTAACACCAGATCTTTATGCTACACCCCGACGATGACTTGATTTCGATGAGGCCTCTTTCTCAGTGGGCTAATTACTCTCAGCCACGATTTATCGTGATCCTGAAGCCAGAACCTACCTATATCATAAAAGATAACGATCCTAATTAGTAAGCAACAACTCGTATACTCAATTTTTGGTACACATATATCATAAATATTTTCAAAAATTCCCTTATTAGAAAATCCAAAATCGTTCAATCTGGGTTATAATACCAAAAATTGTAACATCCCTTCACCATAGTAGCACATGTCCAGATAAGGAAGAGTCATATCGACTTCTTCAATCTTTTAACTTATTTATTAAAAATAGTCCATATTCATTTTTTTTACAATAATATAAATGAAATATAATGTATATTTTATTTAGATAAGATAATGTTTATAAAACATCTAGTTAATTTTCCAAAATCATAAAATATATTAAATAAATCCAAATACAAAATATAAAATATAAGATACAAAAGTTTGTGACCTATGGTTTCTAGAAAACAATTGCTTTACTGGACTATGATCACCATGCCTTTTCAGCTACCTCTCTAAAATATACGTGGAAGGAAACTTCTACACTAAACTCTAAGCTTAGTGATGCATATAAATAAGACAATATATTATTTCATGCAACATGCATTGTTATGTATATTATGTATCATATTATATTTTTATGAAATTTCTTATCTCATTACATTCTAGCATGTAAAGATATCAAGTCATCAATTTATATCTCATATTCATTATACTTTATAATATTATTAAATATAATCAACTATTTCACATATCATAATTTTTTTTAATTTTATTAACTCATTTATGTTCATAACATCTAGGAACTACCAATGTCACATCCTCGATTTAGACTCTGACTGTACACGTGTATTGTGGTTGTGTATACTGTAGTGTAGAAGCGTATCAATCAGAGTCTAAATATGGAAAAATAATTACAAAAAAATATATTAATATGATAATATGAATATGAAATTGATTAAATGAAATAATGTGATTTTGTGTTGTGCACACAAATTGAGGCACTAGACCGGGCTAAAATTCGGATTTTTACTCCGATAGTGAAAAATATGATTTCAGCATATTAAAATATATAAAATATTAATTTAAGGTCATATGTGGAGTTATAAAGTGAAATTTTAAGGTTAAGTGATTGAATTGTGCAAATATGATCATCAATGCGGGTTTACAGCCTGATTTTTTAGATTGAAAGTTAGAGAGATGCATTCATGATCGTAATAGTACCGATGTGATCGCAATTAAATTGTAAAATTTTTCAAACTGATAATTTATAAATTGGATGACGGATGAATTTTTATTGGCCAAAATTAAGAAAATAGATAAAACCGTAAAAATATAATTTTTGCACCTGTAGTCATTTCACCGTTTCGAAGAGAAATTTTTTTATAATTTTTGTAACCTTTAATTTGATGGAATTAAGTTGTTTGGAGGTTGGATATTGGAGAATAAAATTTAATTATGAATAAATTAAAAGAAAAATTTGTGATTGGTAGAAAATTTGTTTAAGTCAAAATTAATTAAGTTTTGATTGGGCCATATGCCAACGTTAGAGATTAATTAATTGTGCTATTGGCCAATGAGGGGATTGATTATGATATTAATTAAGGTTAATTAAAGTTAATTGAAGTATATATATAGAAATTGTCATATTTTCTAGAATGACTTACAAAAATCAAGGAAAAATTTTTCTCTTATCCTTCATCAACTAGATGAACCCCCATGGAAGGGTTTTGAAGTTCTCCTGTTATTTTATTTCACAAGAAAATCATCACTCAAACTATGGGATGTAAAGAAAATTAATTGGGAGGGGAATAAAATAATTTTTGAAGAAAAATCCTATTGTAGAAATTCCAATAAATTTAGAGGTGAGTTTTTCTTCACTTTTGCTTCAAATTTCTATTGATTTATGTTGGATTTGATAGTTGTTTAAAGTAAAAATTGAAGTTGTGTTGTGATGTGTTAGAAATTAATTTGGTGAAAAAAAATTGAGTTAGGGTTTATGGGAAAAATGTTGAATAATGGAATAAAAAAATTGAAATGAGTTAATTGAAGGTTGTTGATTATGGTAGAATTGAAAATTTGAAAAAAAAAATAATTTTTATAGAATTTTTGGGAATTTTTATAATTATTACCAAATTTTTAAAAATTTATTTTGGGAGGATTTGTACCTTAAAATTTTGAAAATTGAGTTAAATTGAGTATTTGGAGACGAAAAATAATTTTTAGAATTGAAGAAAATTTGAATAGGAATTTTTGGAGAATTTTTAGATTTTTATCCTAATTATAGAAAATTTTATTGGGAATTATTGAATGTTATTTTGGTAAAACTGATGATGAAAAATGAAAGAAAATGAGTTTAAGTGATTATAAAAATTTATTTAGAATTTTGAGAATATTTATTGAATTAATAGGAATTTTGAGTTGGAAATGAAAATTAGAGAAATAATGGAAATAAATAGAGAAAAATAAAATTTAGAGTATAAAAAATAAGAAAAATAAAAAATTATAATGAAAAATAATATTTGAATTTTTTTATCACACCAGAAAGCATGTTAGAGATTGAAATATCGAATTACGCGCAAAACACACAAAATGAAAAAAATTAGTTATATGATTTTGGTATAAGTGAAAACAGGGATAGTCAAGAGATTTAAATCTTACTAGATTTTATATCGTGTGAAGTTTAATAGGTAATTTAAATTATATTTTGATTAAGCGCGACGTCAGGGCAGACACCATCTCCAGATAAAGGAAAAGAGCAGAAAAATATAAAAATATTAGTGTAATTATCTTTATAATGTTAGACATTATTGTTTGTAATTGGTTTTCAGTAAATTATGAAGTAATATATAAATTTTTAGATTCAAACGGTTTATAATGTTACATAAAATATGTTTTAGATGAAAATTTTGAGTTTTTGCAATTTATTGAATTTGAAATAATTTATTTATTTTGAGAGAATTTAAATGTTAAATATATTTTACAATGATATTTATTTTGACATTGAAAGAATATTCATTAATTTTATGGAAAATAATTTAGAAATTAGTAATAAATTATTTTGTGAAAATTATTTTTTTATGCTTAGAAATGCAAAAATGAATTGATTTATGAATATGAAAATTTTAGACGTAAGCTTGGGTATTGTTGGCATACCAATATGGTAGAAATTATGGTCTTGTACATTTTTGTGGGCTTATAAGATATTATTATCTTGTGCATTTATGTGGGTCACTTGATATATTTTTGCAGTTTTGTATATTTCTGTGAACTGAGTAATATTTTATTTGGATAATGTGCATTTATGTGAATCCTGTATTGATATGTGATAAGACACCACTTTGATTCCTAGGAACAAGTATAAGATGTTATATTCCGTGGGTGGAAAAAATAAAAATAATATTATAAATAAATCAAAAATATAATGTATTATGAGTTTAAGTGGATAAAAAGATATTATATTATTACCTTTATAAAAAGGGATTTAAATTTTGATTTGTTTTCATTTTAAATCTATGTTTTAATTCAATGATTATTTTTATAATGCTTTTGCACCATTGAGTTTGTTTTTTCTCGTGTAAGTTACAGGAGTAGCATACAGTATCGGGATTTGTAGAATAAAGATGTCGTTTTGTGGACCCACATGATGGAGCTTAGTGGTAGCCACTTGGAGCGGGTTGGTCTTCTTAATGTATTTTGTTATATATAAGCTTTTAAATTTCATTATGACATGTATAAATATATATATAAAAAATGAGTTGTGATTAGGGAATGTATATATAGTATTTTATTTTATATAATTTAAATTTCGTATATGTGATATGTTTAAAATTAAATGAATATTTTTGAAAATAATTTTTTTCTGTAATACTTCTTATCCGTCCAGTATACGGAGGGGTATATGAAAAGGTAAGGGTGTTACAATTTTCTTAGTATCAAAGCGAGATTTAGGCGGTTCTAGGATAACAAAGGGTAAAATTAGGATTGTATGCTCATGCATTGGTTTTTGAAATATGATTTGAATGCATAAATAAAACTATTGCTGCTTCCTAATGTGGGCCACTGCTGTGCTTTTTAGGGTGATAGATTTCAATTGCGAAGGGTTAGAAAAGAGACCCCAGATATTTATGAGCCACTTAGCACAAATACCTCATACCCTTTATCCCAACAAAGGACAGCTGAGGGCAGTGCATCCACCCGTAGATATGATAAACCATATAGACATGATGGACATGCTCCAATTTCGGGTTCAGCTAGAGAGGAGCTACTAGAGGATATGGTAGAGATCTTATGGTGTTTTGCTAGAGCAACCACTACTGAGATAAGATTTGATAAGCTCCAAAAGATGGGAGCTCCAAATTTTTACGGGCGTAAGGAATATGACTTGATAGCTACAAAGTATTGACTGAAGATGGTAGAGAGAGTGTTTCAATAAATGGATTGCACATTTCAACAAAAATATAGATATGTGGAGTCTCTATTCCAGGAGAGGGCTTACGACTGGTGGAAAATAATACTGCAGCGCCCTCAGACACCTAATCCACCTTTATGGAAATTCTTTTTGGAGTAGTTCAGGGAGAAATACATCCCCATGGCTTATACTGATCAGAAGAGATGGGAGTTTCTCGATCTCTGGCAGGGTGATATGTCTGTGACTGAGTATGAGAAGGAGTATACCCGTCTTAGTAAGTATGCAAAGGGTGTCATTAGTGATGAGATCGACAAATGTAGGAGATTCAAGATGGGGCTTCGATTTCCTATCAAAGCAAGAGTTGTGGGGTCTTAGATTAAAAACTTCACCAACTTAGTGACAACAGCTGAAACGGTAGAGTAGGCAGTTGTTGTAGAGTTGAAAACAGTATCTCGAAGCCAGAGTAAGATCATTTTATCAGCAGGGTGAAAGTTCTTCAACTAATAAGAAAGCTAGGTTTTCTGGTGGTTGATTTCATAGTGGATTCAGAGGTTCAAATGCACCAACCAAGTGGGGACAGCCCGCAAGATCAACACCATCGGTTGCTAATACAATAGGCACAGTTGGGGAAGACCCGCTACATCTATAACTTGCTAACAATGTCGCAGGTATCATATCAGTGAGTGTTGGCTGACACACATAGCCTATTTCATTTGTGGGGCAATAGGCCACTTTATGAGGGATTGCCCATATCGAGATCAGAGTGCAAAGCCTATAGGGGTGAGATTGTCTTCGACACAAGGATCATTACCTACTAGAGGTCGAGGCAGAGGTTGGACTGGATCAGTGCAAGTCGGGTCAGAAGCTGTGAGTAAGTTAGGGGGTAGCCACACCGCACTTGCTAGAGCATATGCCATGAAATCATGAGAGGATCATGATGCTCCAGATGTTATTATTGGTAAATTTTCTTTACTTGGTTTTGATATATATGCTTTAATTGATCTCGGGTCTACATATTTTTACAAATGCACTACACCATTGCTTGGAGAACAATTAGAGATTGAGACCTTAGATTATGATATAGTAGTAACAAATCCCTTGGATCATAGTACCAGGGTGAACAGAGTGTACTGAAAGCTACCCTTAGTGAGTCAGGGTGAGTTATATCCCACATATTTAATTGAGCTATCATTCCATGAATATGATGTCATATTAGGGATGGATTGGTTAATTCAGCACAGAGCAATAGTGGATTGTGCCACTAGAAAGGTAATCTTCAATAAGTCTGGGTGCAAGGATAGAGTGGTACAAGATATTAGAATTAAGGTGTCATCTAATGTTATCTCTACTATGAGGGCTCAGAGGTTGATTAGGAAGGGCAATAAAGCTTATTTGACATATGTGGTAAATACCAAGAATGAGAGTCCAAGGCTTTAGAGTATTCCTATAGCATGTGAGTTTTCTGATGTGTTTTTTGAGAATTTGTCAGGATTGCCTCTGGACAAAGAAATCGAGTTTTCTATTGAGTTGCGACTTGGTACTGCACGCATATCCATCACACTGTACCGAATGGCACCACTAGAGCTTAAAGAATTGAAAATACAGTTGCAAGAATTGCTAGTGAGGGGTTTATTAGACCCAGTGTGTCACCTTGGGGTGTGCTTATATTGTTTGTGAAGAAAAAGAATGACACCCTACGACTGTGTATTGATTACAGACAGTTAAATAAGGTGATAGTGAAGAATATATATCCACTGCCACATATAGATGACTTGTTCGATCAATTGAAAGGTGCAGGGGTATTCTCCAAGATTGATTTAAGATTGGGATATCATCAATTAAAGGTTAAGGAGAGTGATGTGCCCAAGATTGCCTTTAGGGCTCGATATGGCCGCAACGAGTTCCTAGTCATGCCATTTGGGCTAACGAATGTGCCGGTAGCATTTATGGATATGATGAATTGGATCTTTAGGCCCTATTTAGACCAATTTATGGTAGTCTTTATTGATGATATTCTGGTATATTCCAGGGATAGAGAGGAGCATGATCAGCATCTTCGGATTGTGCTTGCTATCCAAATGTGAGTTATGGGTTAAGAAAGTCGAGTTTATGGGTCACGTGGTATCGGCTGAAGGGATTAGAGTTAATCCTAGTAAGGTTGAAGTCATTGTCAATTGGAAGTCATCTCGAAATATAACTGAGATACGAAGTTTTCTTATGTTAGCGGGCTACTATAGACATTTTGTGAAGGGATTCTCTTATATAGTCACTCCCATAACACAATTACTTTGCAAGGATGTTAAATTTGAATGAACAGATAAGTGCCAAGTGAGTTTCGATCAGTTGAAGGCTATATTGACAGAGGCACCAGTTCTTATGCAACCTATTATAGGAAAAGAGTTTGTGGAATACAACAATGCTTCATTGAATGGGTTAGGTTGTGTACTGATGCAAGAGGGTAAGGTGATAGCATATGCCTCTAGACAATTGAAGCCACATGAGAAAAATTATCCTACGTATGATCTAGAGTTAGTAGCTATTATGTTTGCTTTAAAGATCCGGTAACACTATCTGTATGGAGAAAAGTGTTATATCTATACAAATCACAAAAGTTTAAAATACTTACCTTCATAAAAAGAGCTGAATTTGAAACAGAGGTTGTGGTTGGAGCTTATTAAAGACTATGACAGTGTTACTGACTATCAGCTTGGAAAAGTTAATGTTGTGGCTGACACTTTCAGTCGAAAGACTCTGGCAAGTAAATTCAAACACTAACTAAGATTGGACATTTGAGTTCTTATAATAATATAATATTAAGAAACTTATCTTTGAATGGCAGAGCTCTGAATCCTACCTACATTAGTTATTCGAATCAAGGATGCTCAGAAGGAGGATTCCAAGCTAATTGAAATAAGAGAATCTATTTCCATAGGGAGAGACCTAAATACTCAATTGAAGCTGACGATGATATCTATTATAAAGGCAGACTATGCATACCTAATATGTCAAAATTGAGACAAGAGATATTGAAAGAAACACATGAACCAGCTATTTCCATGCATCCCAGCAGTAACAAGATGTATCAAGATTTGAAGCCTTAATATTGGTGGCTAGGTATGAAGAAAGACATTATAGAGTATACTACTAGATGTATGATGTGTCAACAAGTAAAAGCAGAACACCAGTTGCCATCAGGGTTGGTGCAACCTATTGCCATACTGGAATGGAAATAAGAAAGAGTCACTATGGATTTTATGTTAGGACTACCATTGACTCAAAGGAAACATGATACAATATGAGTGATTGTTGATAGATTAATGAAATATGCACACTTTTTACGAGTTAAGATGGACTACTCTATGGATTGATTAGCAAAATTGTATGTATAAGAGATAGTCAAGTTGCATGTTGTGTCATTATCTATTATTTCGGATAGAGATCCTAGATTCACCTCACAGTTTTGGAAGAGTTTACATGGATCATTGGGTACCCGACTCCACTTAAGCACAACTTTCCATTGTCAGACAGATGGACAATCGTAGCAGATGATCTAGTTACTTGAGGATATGCTTCGGAGTTGTATGATTGAGTTAAAAGGAAGTTGGGATAGGTACCTGTCACTAATGGAATTTGCATATAATAACAGTTTCCAAACAAGTATTGGCATGACTCTTTATGAAGCATTGTATGAGAAAAAATATAGAACTCTAATTTATTGGACTGAGCTCAGTGAACAAAGGATAATAGGGCCCAATTTGGTTCAGCAGACATAGAAAAAGATTAGGATTATCAAGGACAGACTTAAGGTAGCTAGTGATAGACAGAAGTCTTATGTAGATTTAAGATGTAGGGACATCGAATACAAGGTTAGTGACAAAGTGTTCCTAAAAGTATCTCTCTGGAAGAAAGTACTACGGTTTGGAAGGAAAAGCAAGTTGAGTCCCAAATTTATTAGGCATTTTGAAGTAATTGAGCGAGTGGGACCATTAGGCTATAGGTTGGCATTACGTCATAAGCTGGAGAAAATTCATAATGTGTTTCATATATTGATGCTCAAAATGTATAGATCATATCAATCCCATATCATTCGAGTAGAAGAAATTAAGGTACAACTAGATTTATCTTACATGGAAGAGTCGATAGTTATTCCATCTAGGAAAGTGAAACAACAATGGAATAAGCAGGTACCTCTAGTGAAAGTCTTCTAGCGGAGACACTCAGCCGAGGAGGCGACATGGGAAAGCGAAGAGATAATGAAGAGCCAACATCCTCAGCTATTCAATAATGATTTACCAGGTATGATTTCAAGGACGAAATCTTTTAAGAATGAGAGAATTGTCACATTTGCAATTTATACCCTAACCGTATACGTGTATTGTGATTGTCTATACTTCAGTATAGAGGCGCACCAATCATAGTCTAAATACGAAAAAATAAATATGAAAAATTTATATTAATATGATAATATGAAGTTGACTAAATGAAATAATGTGATTTCGTGTTGTGCATGCAAATCGATGCAATATACCAGACTGCAATTCAGATTTTTTTCCCAACGGTGAAAGTGTGATTTAAGCATATCAAAATGTATAAAATATTAATTTAAGGTCATATGTGGAGTTATAAGGTGAGATTTTAAGTTTAAGGGCTCGAATTGTGGAAATATGATCCTCAATGCATGTTTACAGTCTGATTTTTCGGATCGAAAGTTAGAAAGATTTGTTCATGATCGTAATGGTACTAATGTGATCGCAATTAAATTCTAAGATTTTTAAAATTGATAATTTAGAAATTAGATGACGAATGAATTTTTACAAGCCAAATTAGAAAAATGATTAAACCGTAAAAACGTGATTTTCATATCGATGGTCATTTCACTAAATTGAAGAAACCCTTTTGAAGAGAATTTTTTTTTATAATTTTTGGAATATTTAATTTGATGGAATTAAGTTGTTTGGAGGTTGGATTTTGGAGAATTAAATTTAATTATGAATTAATTAGAAAAAAAATTGTGATTGGTAGAAAATTTGTTTAAGTCAAAATTAATTAAATTTTGATTAGGCCATGTGCCAACATTAGGGGTTAATTAATTGTGTTATTGGCCAATGAGGGGATTGATTAAAGTATTAATTAAGGTTAATTAAAGTTAATTGAAGTATATATATGAAAATTGTCATATTTTCTAGAATGACCTACGAAAATCAAGGGAAAAATTTTCGCTTCTCCTTCATCAACTGGTTGAACCACCTTGGAAGGTTTTTGAAGCTCTCCTTTCATTTTAATTCACAAGAAAATCATCACTCAAGCTATGGGATGCAAAGAAAATTAATTGGGAGGGGAAGAAAATAATTTTTGAAAAAAATCCATTTGTAGAAATTTCAATAAATTTAGAGGTGAGTTTTTCTTCACTTTTGCTTCAAATTTCTATGGATTTATGTTGAATTTGATGGTTTTTTAAAGTACAAATTGAAGTTGTATTGTGATGAAAATTAATTTGGTGAAAAAAAAAATTGAGTTAGGGTTTATGGTAAAAATATTGAATAATGGAATAAAAAAATTGAAATAAATTAATTGAAGGTTGTTGATGATGGTAGAGCTGAAAATTTGCAGGAAATAATCTTTGTGGAATTTTTGGAAAATTTCATAATTATTACCAAATTTTTGAGAAATTATTTTGGGAGGATGTGTGCCTTAAAATGGTGAAAATATAGTGTTTGGAGATAGAAAATAATTTTTGGAATGAACGAAAATTTTAATAGGAATTTTTGGTAAATTTTTAGATTTTTAGCCTAATTATAAAAAAAATTATTGGGAATCATTGAACAATATTTTGATGAAATTAATTATGGAAAATGAAAGAAAATGAGTTAAAGTGATTATAAAAATTTATTTGGAATTTTTTGAATATTTATTGAATTAATAGGAATTTTGAGTTGTAAATGGAAATTAGAAAAATAATGGAAACAATTAGAGAAAAATAAATTTTGGAGTAGGAAAAATAAGGAAAATAAAATATTATAAAGAAAAGTAATATTTGAATTTTTTTTATCACACCGGAAAACATATTAGCGATTAGAATATCGAATTATGCGTTAAACGCGTATAATGAGAAAAATTTTAGTTATAGGATTTCGATATACGTAAAAGCGGAGGATAATAGAGAAATTTAAATCTTACTAGATTTTATATCGTGTGAGATTCAGTAGTTAATTGAAATTATCTTTTTTATTAGACACAACGTCTATTTAGGTGTTATCTCGAGATAAAAGCAAAGAGGTTGCACACTGGCAAAGTATAACAATATTAGTGTAACTGTCCTTACAATATTAATCATTATTGTTTGTAATTGGTTTTTGATAAATTATAACATAATAAGGAAATTTTTAGATTCAAACGGTTTATAATGTAACATAAAATATATTTTATGTGAAAATTTTGAGTTTTTACAATTATTTAATTTGACATAATTTATTTATTTTGGAAAATTTTAAATATTAAATGTTGTACAATGATATTTATTTTGACATAGAAAGAATATTCATTAATTTTATAGAAAATAATTGAGAAATTAATAATAAATTATTTTATAAAAATTAATTTTTTTATGCTTTGAAATGAAAAAATGAATTGATTTATGAATATAAAAATTTTATCCACATGTTTGCCTAAACGTGAACTAGTGTATTGTTAGCATGTTAATATGATAGAAATTACTATTTTATGTATTTCTATGGACCCTATGGATTTCTGTGTGTCACCTGATACATTTTTGTAGTCTTATGCATTCGTGTGAACTGTGAAATATTATATTTGGATCATGTGCATTTATGTTGATTCTGTGTTGATATGTGATAAGACATTCATTTGATTCTCTAGGAACAAGTATATGATGCTATAATACATGGGTGAAAAAAATAAAAATAATATTATAAAAAAATCAGAGATATAATGTATTATGAGTTTAAGTAGATAAAAAGATATTATATTATTACATTTATGAAAATGAATTTAAATTTTGAATTATTTTCATTTTAAATTTATGTTTTAATTCAATGACTATTTTTATAAGACTTTTACACCATTAATATTATTAGGAAATCAGAAATATAATATATTATGAATTTAAGTGGATAAAAATATAATATATTATTACTTTTATGAAAATGGATTTAAATTTTGAATTATTTTCATTTTAAATTTATGTTTTGATTCAATGACTATTTTTATATGGCTTTTACACTACTAAATTATATACTCAGCGCATGAGTTTATTTTCTCTTATGTATATTACAGGATTATCATACAATATCGGAATTTCTAAAATAAAAACGTCGTTTTGTAGACCCATATGATAGAACTTAATAGTAGCAGCGTTAGCCACCCCAAGCGAGTTTGTCTTCTTATTTTATTTTGTTATATATAAACTTTTAAATTTTATTATGATATATATATACATATATAAAAAAAAGGTTGTGATTAGAGATTGTATGCATAATATTATATTTTATATATTTCAATTTCACGTATGTGATATATTTAAAATTAAATGAATGTTTTTTAAAAGAGTTTTATTTTTTCTATAACACTTATTATCCATCTAGTATACGGAGGGGTATACAAAACGGTAATGAGTGTTACGACCAACTAGGATAACAGGATTGTTATCCAGACATTTATGTGACATCCTACTTATATATGAGGAATAATCTTCTATATATAAATAGGATACCACAAGATTTATTAAATAAATTTGTTCGCATTAAAATTTTTTCATTTTAAATAACTCAATCCATTTATTTATATTGGTTTAGGCAAGTCATTCTAATTAACAATATATATTTATCATCATGTTGTATACACATATAGCACCTGATTATATTACATAATTAGTTACATATACAATATTAACATATGAGACATGTCCACTATAATTCATATGCATGGTCAAACTCAAAAAAATATGATAAATAATCAACTCTCTAACTACTTCTTTTGTGCTTTCGCTGATATGAGTTTGGATTTCTTCTTGACCAACTTTACTATCTACTATCTACAACTCTAATTCTTGCATGAGAAGAACTCACGTTAAGCTATCCCTAGGTTAGTGGTACATATAAGCATTAAAGTCTTTCCCACGCAGTCACACAAATGCATGTCTCAAATAAAATTATGACACATTAAATTTTATTACATATCTGTCATATAAAATAAATAAATATATAACATAAAAGAATAAACATAATAACCTTATTCAATAATTAAATTCACACCACTTCATATAAGCATTTCATACTTTGTTACTTACATTAATTAATAAATTTTAATATTTAATTATATGGTTTATTAGGCTAAAATCTAGTTCCCAGACTTTTTGAATATGAGGTGTGAAATAGGGGCACTCACCCACTCACTATAATCTCAAGTCAATGGCGCTCACGAAGCTTTAGTCACCTTAACCTAGTATAATTATGTTATCTATGTGTAATTAGGATCAGGAGCACTCTCGGAGCTATAGTCACTCTGTCCTTGAATCATATCAATATCAATATTGTAATTCTCCCTTAATGATGCACTATCTATCCTATGTTAGTCCTCAGGTAGAGAAATGAGCAATTACAACTATTAATTAATTGTTTTTATCATATCATTACTTGCTATAATCAACTCTCATTTTGTATCAACATAATTACAAGTTCACAATTTATTTCAAACCCATATAATAACATGATATTTTGTCAAATACTACCATAGCGTTAAATTCCTAATTAATAACATTTTCATAATTTAAAAGAATGTAGTAATATATTATTTTATCATGATGACACATAATTTATGTCATACACACACAAACATGCATCGGGGCAAACCATAATACATATATGTACAAATCTTGATAGCTTTTTCTTTTCTAAATCTAAACTCAGAACTTGTTAACTTTTGTTGTTCTTCCTCTTGTTGAGATCTTAATTTGAAAATATAAATAATTAATACATTGATAGAATACTTATTTTTAATATAGTTTAAATAAATAACTACAATTTCTTTTAAGCTGGAACATGACCTTTTAGGACTATTGAATCTATAAATTTTTCTGCACTTCACTAATCTGTATGATTCTTATTTCTAATTAAATTTAATATGTAATACTATAACATACTAAAATTTCAGAATTTTTGATCTATTGTACAATTTTTAGTGTAATTTTAAATATTGCTCTGTTTTCTGCCCTTAGGCAGTTTTGAGTTACTATATTTAAAATTTTATATCTTTCACCGTGTATATTAAATTATTTTGAAACTTTTTATACAGTTATATAAGTTAATTTGAAACATTTTTTTTATGTTTACCTCATTTCCAAATTTGGCCTTTAAGGGTCTCAAATACTAGAGGATTTATAACTGGTTCAGAATGTGATGACAACCTAACCAGTTCACTTGTTAAGGTCATAACTCACAAAATACATAAAATTTTAAGGTAAGACTTTTACAGAAACTTAGATAAGATATAAAAATAAAAATTTTATGTTTTGAACTTTGGCCGATTCGATCTAAAAATAGGTCAAATATGAGGACGCAATTACTCGAGTTGTACAGGTATGTGAAATCAGCTCAATTAAGGAACAACCATAGTTTATTTCATTATAACTCAATCTACACAAAAAATATTTATACGAAATTTGGTAGAAACATAGATCAAAAATATTAATATAATTTTAATGTTCTAATTCATCTTATATTCAACCATTAAGATGATCAAATTAAACAAAAACCGTAAAGTATCTTGTTGATACTCTTTCAAGAACCAGTATCACTCAAATGATAATTTATCTTCATATACTCAAAATCATTCAATAAAATTTGACAGAAAGATAGACAAGACATAAATGAATAACTTTTATGTTTGACACTTCTTTCAATTTGGTTCATAAGGCAATAAAAAAAAGAGTGCAATATACTAGAGTAACATAACCCAAAAAGTTATAATAACACAATAACGATGAGAAATAGATTACTTACCAAGAATAGATTTATTTGGAGTGATTTTGATGTAAATCTTGAGTGAGATCATGAAGAATTGGGGTTGTTATTGGGGGGAAGGAAATGTATGATGATGATAAGAAGAAGAGTGTAGAAGTTAGGATAAAATGGGGCAAAGTCTTAATCGACTTTCCCCTCCCTCTTCCTTCTCCCTTTTTTTTCTACTGTATTT
Source organism: Triadica sebifera (assembly GCA_023653625.1). Lineage (NCBI taxonomy): Eukaryota > Viridiplantae > Streptophyta > Magnoliopsida > Malpighiales > Euphorbiaceae > Triadica > Triadica sebifera. The sequence goes on from CM042901.1 coordinate 24,572,870, forward strand.
TTTTGTGTGCACTTTTCTATTTTTTTATTTTTTATTTTTATTTTCACATATTTACTTATATCTAATCCTTTTAATTTTTACCAAAAGTACAATTTAATTATGTAGTTTAATTTAATCAAATTTATCATGTCAATCAATTTAATTTATTTAATTTCTAATTTAATCAACTATTCCATCTATTTTAATCTCTATTATTTTGTCATATTTTTTTATTAATTTATACAACATACTTATTCTAATTAAACTCTAATTAGTGGGCGTTACAATTTATGAGTATCACCCGGACATATATGATATGCACATACAATTTCTATCACTTGTATTTACATATATATATATATATATATATATATATATATATATATAATTATAGTGTCATTACTAACTTCATTAATTGTGTCATCATAGACATTAATAATTCCTCTGTTTAACATGTCAAACTATCCAAAATTATAGGTATAAGCTAAGTGTTTGAAGACTTAATTAATGTCATTAAAATTTATAACTCTTAAATTCATATATTTTATGCATTTAATGACTTAATTAATTATATAATTTCTCAACGAAAATATTCTTCGCATAATATAATAATATCCATATTAGTTTACATATCAAATTCTTCAATTCGTTTTATGCCTTGATACTGACGGATTTTATATTATGTATTAGACAACAATTTTGGCATGTTACAGTTCAAATTAAACTACATAATATTTTTAAGAATTTTAGACATGGATCTTAACTTTAATATGAAACTTAAATCAATAAATTTAGACTTCTATAAAAAAATATGCTCAAATGAACACCGACTGCTCATAAACAAATTTGTCCAGAATTTTCTGGATAGTTTTCGAGTTTAGTATTTGTATCCAAATTAATCATAATTACAATTAAAATCATAATTCACATTTTCATAAAAGTTTTAGCCCAATGTCTTAAGTTTCAAACCCAACCAAGAACACATTGATCCGAATTTTAGAGCTTAAATTATATCAATATATGTACTAACTGCTCCATAGAATCTAGTAGAGAACACACACAAATACCTAATTCAATTTTTACCAAATATACTCCTAAGTCTAGTAAATATGCGTTCCATAATTTTATCATAAAAGTTATTAATTTACAATCATTAATATGCTAAATGCTCAAATCATGCAACTTAAAGAACAAAACAATAGTTATTACCTTAAAATATGCACAAATCTATTCTTTTTCTCCTTCACTTTTTAGGTAACTTTCTCTTTACCTTTGTTTTCTTGAATTTGTTTCTTATCACTAGGAACTCGTACAACATCATAAGACCATAATCAAAATCTTCTCTATCCTCAACTCTCAACTCTCAACTCTCAACTCTTAAAACCCTAAACTCTCTCTCTTCAACTACAAGTTCTAAATGAGCTCAAAACCCCAACTTTCTTTAAGGAAAACTAAGGAGAAGAAGGAAAATATTTTACCTTTATACTTTTCTTCTCTTGATCATCACTTGGAAGATTTCACTCTCCTTTAAATTACTTTTCTCCCCTTCTTTTAGCTCCCTCTAATTCTACAAGCTTTATTGTGTATGGAAATCATTTTAGCTATTCTTTTTCTCTCCCTACCTCTTCTCTTTCTCTCTCTAGAAGCTCTTGGCTATGGTGGTATGTGGAAGGGTGGCGTGGACCGATTTCTTGTGCAAAAAATGAAGTTAAAGAAGATAAAGAATAAGAGAATAAGAAGAAAAGAAAAGAAAATGAATCAAATTTCAACCTTGGGTCCAGTTATTTGACCATGTACATAACATTAGCTTAATTAACATGTGAATCTCCTTTTTCTTTTTTTTTTTTTTTATGTTAACCGGCCACATATATATATCATGTCCAAAATCATGTTTTTAATTAACAATAATCTCATTAAATCCTCAAATTTCAATAAATTGTAAATTGACAACAAAAACTTGTCAAATTTTGCAATTTAGTCTTTTACCATTGTTAACATCTTTTAAACATTTATTAGGCATATTTCATAATTATATATATCATTATATAATTATTTTCTAGTCAAAATCCAAATTTAGAATCTGGACGATCAAATGAGTTAACTTTGCGACATATGCAGTGCGAACTCTAAATTAACGGATATAATACTACTCACCTGAAATTCAATATAAATCAGGTCCAATACTGAAGCTAAAACAATGCAATCCACCAAATGAATATCTGAATTGCCTAATTAATATGATAAAAAGAGGAAAAATTATATTATAAGAATATGCAATAGTCCACCACTTAAAAAAAATATTGTGCAAATGTAGTGCTATGAAACATTAAAATATAAAATATGTGTATATATATTACTATATATATGTAAGTTAATGAAATAAATATTTTTAGAAATATAATATTATATATAAAAGGAACGATAAATCAGAGAGAGAGAGCTAAACCAAAATTATAAGATGGAGAGAGTCTGTGAAAATCAAAAGAAGAAAAGAGAAAAATAAAAATAAAAAATAAAAATAATTTCAAGGCACTAATGTGGAATGGATAGAATTGAAAAGAAAAAATTTTACTAATCAATAAACAAAATGCCAAAATATTGCACTACACATTTACTATTGACGCGAGAGTAAATTAAGAAAAAAAAAATATATTTATCCCGAAAAAGAAATCAAAAGAAAATGATGGGACCATTGTTCAATCAAAGAAAAGAAAAGTTTAATTAAAGGGAAAAAAATACACAATGTACAGATTCAATTCAACAGATTTGTCCAACCAAAGAGAAATAATGTAAATTAAATTGAAATAATTTTAAATCATAGTAGTTGAAATATAATCAAATCAGTCTCAAAACAACAAGAGATTATTATACTGTATTTAAAGATTAAAAAAGTATTTGGATCTACATATATAATTAAATCACAATCCAATAATTTTTTTTTTGATTGATTAATTAAGAAAGATTATTGAAATACTAACCCGACCACTTGAATATTGAAAAGTCCAAAAATCAATCAGGGTAGAAATTTGGAAATGGCATAACGTTTTTTTCTTTGAAACAACAGAAGAAGGAAAAAGAAGGCAGAATGAAAGAAAACAAAGTAATTGCATTTAATTAGAGTCTGGTTTTAAAACAAGTTGTTTGTATTTCCTAGACAATGTACCATGAAGGGAGTTAAATTGGTTAGTAAATAAAAATTTACTTAATTAAAAGTGCGAAATAAATAAAATAGAAGAATGAATGAGATATATCACACACAAAATTTATAGAGGTTCGGGTATTAACAAATTTTATTCCTCTCCCCAATCTCAATTGGGTGTTTCACTAACATACTAAGTGTTACAATGGAGTTTTTCAAGCTCACTCCCAACTATAGTGTTTTTCTCAGTGGCTAACACCTAACCCCAAAATTTCTTTGTATTTTTCAATGGCTCACACAAAAATCAATTCATTGTATTTTATGGCTCACACATAAACCCTTAAAAGTGTTTCACTCTTAACCCAATATATCTAAGCTCACTTTTGAGTAATTGATTACAATGAGAAACACTCACCAACCTACACTCCTCAAAATTTATGAGCAATTATATTTTCACAAAAAAAATAGAGGATTGTAGAGAAATAATTAATGCACAATGGCTACAACAAGATTGAAGATAAAAAATAGTTGTTGTTCTTATTTTCTTCTTGTTGGAATTCATAAATGACTTGCATTTGTACTCCATTTGTGAATTATAGTCATTTGAGTGCATTTAATGCGAAAATAGCCGTTGAACCAACTCTTAATTTGCGCTTGATATGTTTGCTTGTCCTCATTTACGGGTGTGACTATATGTGTCATGAGCATGAATGTTCTTCCAAGCCATGGTCCAAATGGTGACTCTGGCCATGACACTCTCTGGAAGAATTGGACATATTTGGTCACAGGCATGACTATATGTGTCGGGCATGAATGTTCTTCCAAGCCATGGTCCAAATGGTGACTCTGGCTATGACACTTTCTGGAAGAATTGGACATATTTGGTCACAGGCATGACTATACTTTCTCAAGCGTGACTTGTTTGATAATTCACGGTTGGTTGGATCCTTCATGGCCGTGAACTTTGAATGGTAGAAAATTGGCGCTAAGCTATTTTCATGAGTGTGACATTAGTAGTCATGGGCGTGACACTTTGTTATTTCTTGATTTTTATCTTCAAAAATTATCTTTCAATTTTGCTTCATGTTCTAAGCAAAGTATATCATGTTTAACACACTTAGAACACAAATATTGTTAAATACATTATTGTTATTTTTTTTGTTATCATCAAAATGACAAAAAATACCCCTCAAGGTTCAACAATCTCTCCCTTTTTGATGGTGACAAATAATCTAGCAATATATGTTTTTGAGAAGTCTCCCCCTCAAAAGGTGCTTAAGATAAAATAATAAAGTGCGAGATTTGAAAGAAATATAGCAAAGGTATTTGCACACTAATAAGGTATATGTAAGGTATATCTTAAGTATATCTCATCAAATAAAACATGTATAACCAAGTGTATTCAAAGTATATGTGAGACATATGTTAAGTATATCCTATGCATTCAAATAAGTTTAAGTTGCAAGGTATATGTGAGGTTGTTGTGAGGTATAGCTTAGGCATATCATCAATTGAAATAAAATTTTCATATTTCATTATATAACCATACATTGCTTATTGCATATTCATGCCACACATATATACTTGTTTCTCCAATTGACATATATTAAACACATATATGTTTGTTGCTCCTCATTTGTCATCAGCAAAAAGATTGAAATGTCAATAAGATAATTTTATTAAAAATTTAAAGGTGACAAAGATTACATGAAAATTAAAATGCATAAAGATAAAGTCCTATTTCAATAAAAGTAAAACCACTACATGATAGTTAGGACTCTAAGTAGGCTTAAAGCCTGATAAATCATCCCTAAGGTGTGCTACCTCCACCACGAGGCTTTCCATACGAGACTCTATGAAGTCTTTGAGGTTTTCCAACCTCTCATCGATGGAAGCCTGCATCATGTCAAGGCGAGCTGCTAGAAGATTAGCAACCTGTTGTGCCAAAGTGGATGTGGAAGAGGCTGATGTATGACCAATATCCTCAGTTGCCACCGGTGTTGATGTCTCGTTACGAGCTCGCTTCTGTTGCTGGATAGCCTAGAGGCCAGCTTTGAAAGCTTTAGAGTCATTATCCTCCCAATCAATTTCACCAACTGGAGTGGTGAAATGGTAGTATATGTTTCCTTCATAAAGAATACAGACAATTCTCCCATTTTTATAAATGACTCGACATTGAGTAGATCTCGTGGATGTGCCAGAATGAGAGTGTAGATGTGTTCATTGAGGTTTAAATAACCTAGCTCAATGGAAAGGTGTGTCACATATCCTCCAATCAAAATATCTCCTGCTGGCTTCGTTGCGATGGAGAGGAGGTGATTTGTGAACCATCGTGACAGGGCTACGGTTAGTCCTCTACATGCCATTTCCAACAAAAAGAGCTCAGAATTTTTGATTAACACCATTGTTATCCCCATTAACAAATATACTATAGGTGAGAAACCTATGTATATACTTGTGCACAGGAGACTGAAGATGGGTGCTCTTTGTCTTTTTAACATCCCAGTTGCATTCCAAGACAAAATGTGTCCAAGCTGGATGAGCATAGAATTCTACCTCACTTTCGTTGAGGATTCCATCGGAAGGAAGCTTGAAAATAATGCCAAATTCAGCACAATGAGAGTGCTAGTATGCTTGCATAGTTGGAATTTGACGGTTCCAGTGGGTGAGACCTGCAATGTGCTAAGAAACTCGAGAGTGGATTCCCTTAGTGTTGGACGATAGATGTCCACAAACTCTCGAAGGTGACATGCTTAAAATTGTTCGATCATGCTCGTTTCAAGACCAAGAGTCTTGATACAACTCCATTCAAAGGAACGTGAAAAGAGCAGAGGTCGTTTATTGAGAACGACATAGCACGGATGGCAATGAGTCAGAATGACATTGAGTAGGAAATCAGTGTAGCATTTAGGACCATGTGATTTTTTCCTAGTGCCCTTGGAGGAACCAGATTCCATTTTTGATAGCTTGAACAACATAAAAGAAGAAATTTGCAAAAAGAAAGGTTGAAAACCTTTGAGAAATTTGTGATTCTTTAAAGAGAAAGGGGTTTGAGAGGGTTTTATGAAGGGAAAAATAAGTGAGGAGGCCATATTTTGTGAGAAATATTGAATGGATGTGTTAAATGTCAAAATATGGAGAGATGGAAATGAGAAAAGACAGAAAATTTCATTTTATAGTCGATAGCTTCACGACCGTGAATAACTAGTCATGGGTGTGAATCATCGGGATCACGGTTTGTTGAAGGGGCACTATAGTTATGAAAAGGAAGGTGAAATGAGTGATGGTAGTGACATTAAACGGTCACAGGCGTGAAGAAGGCTTTTCACAGGTGTGACAAATATTGTCACGGGCGTGAAGCTTAGTCTTCACTACCTCTTCTCGTGAGGCAAGTCATGAAACAAAACATGAACGATTTTGGAATTTTTTGCTGTCTTTGTTCACGATCGTGAATATATGTCACGGGCATGAAGAAAGCATTTCATGGGTGTGACAAATAGAGTAACCAGCGTGAAACTTAATTTTCACTACTTCTACCCGTGAAACAAGTCATGAAGCAAAACGTGAAAGCTACTGGAATTGTTTGCTATCTTTGTTCATGGCTGTGAATACATGTCACGGGTGTGAACCATCTCAAATCTTTAAAAAATAAAACAAAGTCTAAAACAAGACTAGAAGATTTCTAAAACGTTTATATGCCTTAAAACACATATTTCTATCATGTTAACCACTTCATACCATAAAATCAGTCAAGTAAAATGCATCATATGAAGGAATTAACATTCAAGGTTCACACAACATACAATTGGCAAAAAAATAATTAAGACAATGTTGATCGATCAAGCATACCAAACTCTATTCTTATAAAACAAAAACTTTCTTCATTAAGAGGTTTGGTAAAATGTCTGCCAATTGATTATTTGTATCAATAAATTTTGACACAACATCTACATATTGAACATGATCCCTAAGAAAATGATGTATAATGTCAATATGCTTACTTCTAGAGTGTTGAATGGGATTCTTAGATAGGTTGATGGTACTAGTGTTGTCACATTTGATGGGTATATGGTCCAAACTATGACCATAGGATTTGAGTGCTACAACACCCTGCTGCCACATATTCTGCTTCAATGGTAGATAAGGCAACTGAAACTTGTTTCTTACTAAACCAAGAAATTAGGCATTCACTAATAAAGTGACAAATACTTGAGGTAGTTTTTCTATCCAAAAGACTATCGACATACTCTGCATCCGAATATCCTATGATATGGAAAGATGAATTTTTAGGATATCATAAGCCTAGCTGCAATATGCCATTTAAGTATTTTAAAATCCTTTTTACAACATTCAAAAGTGATTCCTTAGGACAAGATTCAAATCTAGCACATAAGCATATATTATACATTATATCGGGTCTGGAAGCAGTAAGGTATAAAAGTGATCCAATCATACCTCTATAGAGCTTTTCATTTATGCTATTCTCCTTCTCATATTTGTCCAATTTTGTTGATGTGCTCATAGGAGTCTTAGAATTTTTGCATCATTCCATTCCAAATTTCTTGATTAACTCTTTGGAGTACTTGTATTGGTTGATTAATATGCCTTCATTGCTTTGCTTGATTTGTAGACCACGGAAGAACTTAAGTTTGCCCCTCATGGTCATTTCAAATTCCCTAGTCATACACTTAGCAAATTTTTAGCAAAACAATTCATTAGTAGACCCAAATATGATATCATCAATATAAATTTGAACAATTAAAATGTCATGCTTATATTTTTTAATAAACAAGATTGTATCCACATGTCCTTTTGAAAAATTATTTTCTAAAATAAAAGAACTTAGTCTTTCATACCAAACTCTTGGAGCTTATTTTAATCCATACAAGGCTTTTGAAAGTTTAAAAACATGATTAGGCAAGTTATGCCTTTCAAAGCCCGAAGGTTGTTCTACATATACTTCCTTTTCTATAAAAACATTTAAGAATGCACTTTTAACATCCATTTGAAAAAGTTTAAAATTCATATGGCATGCAAATGCTAAAAGTATTCTAATGGCTTTTAATCTAGCTACCGGTGCATAGGTTTCATCATAGTCTATACCTTCTTATTTATTATAACATTTTGCAACTAACCTAGCTTTATTCCTAGTTATTGTGCCTTGTTCATCTAACTTATTTCTAAACATCCACTTTCTACCAATGATTTGATGATTTTTGGGTTTAGGAACTAAGGTTCATACGTTACTTCTCTCAAATTGGTTAAGTTCCTCTTGCATAGCAATCACCCAACTTTCATCATTAAGAGCCTCAACAATATTTTTAGGCTCAATTTAAGAGACAAAAGCAAGGTTCGAATCTAAGAGTTTGAGATGAGATCTAGTATATACACCCTTAGTAGGATCATCAATGATTTGTCCCTTGGGGTGATTCTTTATCATTTTCCATTCCTTTGGAAGCTCTTGATTTTCTTGCTCTTGAGCTTGAGGTAGAGAGACATCTTGTTGTTGTTTCTCTTGATCATCATCATCTTTCTCATGTTCAAGATCAAACTTCTCCATTGTACCTACAATATCATCAAGAACATACATTTTTGGATTTAAAGGATGACTTTTGTTGTGTTCCTCTTTTGCAAGGTTCACATGTCTTATCTTTTTCAAATTTGACTTTTGGAAGTCCACTCATTAGCTCTCCTTTGCTAAGGCTTTGAATTAATTCCATGCTCGCATGACCAAGTCTTCTATGTCATAGCTAAGATTTATCACTAATAAACATAAGACACTTAGAGAAAAGGTTAGATATTTTGTGTAAGTCTATTATGTAAGTATTGACATCTCTATCTCTTTTGAATATCTCTTGGCCACTTAAAGAGGTTACAAGATATTCATTTGAGGTAAAGATAACTTGGTTTCCCTTATCACATAATTGACTTACACTTAACAAATTATGTTTCAAACCATCAACAAGCAAAACATCTCTAATAAAAGTTGTATTATTAATACTAATAGAGCCAATGCCAATTACCTTACCCTTAGCATTGTTCCCAAAGGTTACCTTACCACCATCAATTCTTTTGATGTGATTGAAGAGTTCTTTGTTTCTGATCATATGCCTTGAGCATCCACTATCCACAAGCCAATCATTTTTCTTTATAGTGGACTTGAGGCATACCTATAAAACCATAATTCAAGTTTGGTTTTTAGGTACCAACGAACTTGGGTCCTTAGAGGTTAGCACTTGAAGGTTCCCAATAAGCCTTCCTTATCCAACAATGCTTGTTCATATGACCAAATTTCATGCAATAATTTCATTGTTTAGCTCTATATATGTTTTTCAGTTTTGACATGCTTTTAGGTCTTAACATCATTTTAGAATGAGTTTGTGTGCAATGACATACACATGCATGATGAACAGGTATTTTTCTAGATGTATGCCTTTTATACGTAAAAGCATGATTGGTTTTTTGAGATTTCCCTCTTAAGCCAAGTGACTCTTGATTGTTCTTCTTTTGAATAGAGGGTTTTGTGTGTGTTATGCTCTTAGCCCTTGGGACTAATACCTCAATTGTGGAGGTTTGTGGTGCACTAGACTTAACAAATATAGTCTTGTGAGATGAAGATGATGTTTCATTAAAGCCTAGATAATGTCTTATTAAAGGTGATATTTGAGAGACTATGAGAATATCTAGACTCTATTTCCCTTTATGAAACTTTGAAATTGAATTTCTAAGTTTCTCGACTTCATTTTTCAAAATGTTATTTTCTTTAAGCAAAGATTTAGTTGAGGGCCTAAAGGAATACTCATTTAAAGATTTTTGAAGAGTTTCATTAGAAGTCTTAAAATCAGAATTCTTTTTTTGTAAAACTTCCATTTTATTTTTCAAATCTAAAATATTATTTTTATAAGTTTTAAGTCTAATTCTAGGTTCAATATTTTTATTAAACTTTGCTCATCATTATCATCTTCACTATCACTATTATTATCACTACTATTATCATTAAAAAAGTATGAGCAAGAAGGATCTACCTCATCCATGAAGCGATACTCTAAAGCCATGAAGCATAAGTTGACCTCTTCTCATTCATTATCATCTTTTTCGCTTGAAAAGCTATCATCATCCCGTGTGGCTTTGTGACCTTTCTCCCCATCATCTTTTTGAAATATTTTCCTGTGTTACTTGAGCTTTGGACATTCTGGTTTGATATGTCTTTTCTTCCCACATTCATAACACTTTACCTCCTCTTTGTTTCTTTGATAGATATTTGAGAAGTGTTTGAAGGTTCTTTGTTTGAAGTTTTAATAATTGTCAAGTCTCTTCCAATTATTCTTTTTATTCTTCTTGAAAGCATGACAATGTCCTCATTCTCATCATCACTCTTCTCTTCATCATCTTCAATTACCTCTTGAGATTTTGAAGTAGAGTCTTTGAGTGCTAAAGGTTTTCTCTTTTCTAGTTCAGTTTCAAGTTCTCTATCTCTTTTTACCGCCATATCGTGCATTAGAAGTTTACCAATAAGCACATCAGTAGGCATGATGCTCATGTCTTCATTAGCCTCTTTTATACCTGCAACTTTTGAATCATCGTCTTTGAGAGGAAGGCTTCTTAGAATTTTGTTGTTCACATATTCCAAGATCAAGTGCTTTCCAAGCTTTCCCATGTCATTGATGATGGTTAGAAGACGTTTCATCATGTTGGTTATGGATTCGTTAGATTTCATTTTGAAGAGTTCATATTTCAAAGTAAGAAGTTGAATCTTTGATTTTACTTGCTTGGTTCCTTCATCATAATTCTCCAATATTTTCCACATTCTATATGCAGTAGGACAATATTGGATTCTGCCACATTTTTCAATAGATAAAGAGCTTACAAGGATTGTCATTGCCTTTTTGTTTTTGAAATTAATTTTTCGTTAAGGCTCCGTCTAATCATCTCTTGAAAGAATTTCTTCTTCACCATCAACTCCTTTCTTGATTGGTGGTGTCCATTCTTTCCGAACACTATACCAAAGTAACTCCATTTAATTAGGGTTTGGTTTTAAAACAAGTTGTTTGTGTTGGCCAGACAATGAACCAAGAGGAGGAGTTGAATTGGTTAGCAAATAAAAATTTGCTTAATTGAAAGTGCAGAATAAATAAAATAGAGGAAGAAATGAGAGATATCCCACACAAAATTTATAGAAGTTCGGGTATTAACAAACCCTACTCCTATTCCCAATCTCAATTGGGTGTTTCACTAACGCACTAAATGTTATAATGGAGTTTTTCAAGCTCATTTTCAACTATGGTGTTGCTCTCAATGGCTAACACCTAACCCAGAAATTCCCTTATGTTTTTCAATAGCTCACACAAAAACCAATTCATTGAATTTTATGGCTAACACAATAAACCCTTAAAAGTGTTTCACTCTTAACCCAACATATTTAAACTCACTTTTGAGTAATTGATTACAATGAGAAACACTCACCAACCTACACTGCTCAGAATTTATGAGCAATTAAGTTTTCACAAAAAAATAGAGGATTGTGGAGAAATAATTAATGCACAATAGCTATAACTGTAACACCCCCTTACCCCACTATAGTTTAGCAAGGTAAGCGAGCATTACCCGTCTAATTGTTTGTAAATTCAATGAAATGAAGTATAAATATTATTCTTTTTTTATTCTTTTTTTTCGAAAATATTGCAGAAACTAAAATAAAAAAATTCTTGCAAGTATAAATATTCAAAATTTTATTTATTTATAAAATACAGTAATTTACATCTAAACTATGTTCTTTTACATTTCAATTCACATATTTAATACACATTATATGAAATAAAAATTATAATTTAATTTACACAATTTTTAACAAAATATACAAAAAAGGAAAACCCAAAGCTTTTTGCTGCTTCCCTCCGGGTACCCTTCTTCTTTTGACAATTCTAAGATCTATGGCTACCCTTCTAACCTGCGCGAGAGGAAACCACCCGCGCTAAGCTACTAGTTTAGTGGTGCTTCAATGATAAAAATTTTACATACATATATATTTTTTTTACACATTAATTAACCATTTAATAAATAAGGCATAAAATAAAAATTTATATAAAATCAAATAAATTGCATTCAACATGTAATAGTAACAAATTTAATTCATGTAACATTGATCAAAATCACATACTTCAATATTAGTATTATTATTATTTTTTTTATGCCCATAACACCTATAACCGAACTATCTAATAGGAATAACGGGGTTGTCATTCTCGGCTTTCATAATATAGCGCCAAACGCTTTTATAATAATGTCATTACCGGTTTTTGTTATATTGCCATTACCGGCTTAATAATTTTGCACCGAGCGCATTTATCAATTTTCCATTACCGGCTTTCATATTTGGCACCGAGTGCTTAAAATTCCCTGATTTATATGCCAAACTATTCCCTATTCTAGTTCTAAACTAGGTGCTTTTGGGCTTAACAAATTTTATATTAATTCACAATATTTTCAACTATCATAAGTATGCTTGTTTATTTTTTTTCTATATTTCCATTATTATTACAATAAAATCTCATACATAAATAATTTGTTAAATACTTATAATTATCATCAAAGTAAATATTTGCATTAATTATTACATATAATTAACATACCACATGCATAAGTCCAACATCTCACGTTTTATACCTATGGCAGATTTCGGACCTGTATTTGGGATTCATTTTTAGCCCATTTATAATTAGAATTTAGAGTTCTGGCCTTCTCAAAATTTCTATCTTATTGTCTTATCTTTCAGATGCATCAAAAATTACTTAAATCACAATTTTCTATCAAAAGTTATGATCAATTTACTACTGCATCATCACAAAATTTTCTGCCCAGAATTTTCTGGACAGATTCTAGGTTTAAACTTTATGCATTTTCTGGGAAAATATAGACATAATTAGGTATTATGATCTGAATACAAATTAAATTTCTGTGTCTTAGCTTTGATTTCCAACAAAGAAAATATAAAAATGAGTTCCAGAACTCAAGTTATCATCAAAAGAGTCAGGGCTATTCCTGGAACCCTGTACCCGAGCCATCAAATGGCACCCATCCATATTTCAACCACATTCATCATTTGCATTCATTTTAATACTAATATTTACAGAATTACAAATACATTAATATTCCTCAATTATTTCACACCATTTGGTCCCATTTCCATATAAAATATCAAAAGTCACAACAAATCGCATGACATATCAAAAACACAACCATAACAAACATTAAAATACAATTTCATACATATTAACAACATGCAAAATTTTTATAAATGAAGCACATACCTAATCAGCCTTGGCTCTTTCCTTAATCCTTATTTGTCTTCCCTTATTGGCTAGCTTTCTCCTTGCCTTTGTCACCCTCTTGAGAGCCTCTCACTTGTTCACTTCTTTTTCCTACACAACCATACCATAACTCAATTCCAATATCCAATTTCAATGTTTTTCATGTCTACATAATATTCTAATGCTCCTAATATATTTTACACCTTAATTGAGCTAAAATGTACTAAGGTTAGACTTCCTTCTTCATATGTCATGGCTGCCCAAAAACCATATCCTAGTTCCCAATTTATTTTCTTCAATTCAACACTCAATTCACATTTCCCTTATCACCAATTGTGGTGTTTCCATATTAATTTCAATTTCTCCTAAATTTCTTTAACTATGACAGCCCTTCATTCATCCATTAACATTATATTTTCTTTAGTTTTTAAGCCATAAAATAATTATCTAACATCAAATATCATCAATTCAAAGTCTAATTACAGCTTCATCAACTAAACACAAACTTAATTTTCTAAGTTCTATCTTGCAACATAACCTATATCTATCAACCCTAATCACATCTATCATCAATATGGATCTCAAATGGAAAGAAAAAGGTTGAATTTAAGAAGAATAAACTAACCTTAAGTGTTCTCCAAGGTGGGCCAAAATTCCTCTTAACCAATCTCCCTTTTCTTGTCTTCCTTATTTCTTGCTCCTTTGCTCCTTTTATGGCAAGAACACCTTAATTCCGAATTTTACTCTCTCAAAAATACTTTTTTTCCTCACTTTTTCAAGCTTGATTTGAAGGAAAATGATGGCTTATGGAAGGCTAGAGTGGACAGCAAAGAGAGGAGAAAAGAAGATGAAGAAGAGTTAGATATTTTGGTGGAAAAATGGAGAATTCCTCCCATTTTTGACTTTTATACTTTGATTAAGGTGTGAGTCTCACTAATTAAAATTAATCTTAATTCTTATTAGTTCATTAAGTTAATTAATCTTGATTAATAATTAAACCTTGACAAATTCAATTTTTACCACATCTTCCTCCATATTCACACTTTTCCCCAAACAATTGCTATCATATCAATTTTGTCCATAGAAAATTTTATTTTTTTTCTAATTCTACCCCTAATCTTTTTAATTCCCAAATAATAATACTCTTAATTATTTTTTCTTATTATTTGTCATTTTTTTATGGGTTCAAATTTAGACTCCGATTGAACCAATGGACCCCACTACAGTCACGCGCAATCGGCACCTAAATCACTGGATGTTACAATAACAATATTGAAAATGAAAAATAGTTGTTGTTCTTGTTTTCTTCTTGTTGGGATTTATAAATGACTTGCATTTATACTCCCTTTGTGAATTATAGTCGTTTGGGTATATTTAATTCGAAAATAACCATTGAACCAACTCGTAATTTGCGTCTGACATATTTCTCTGTCCTCGTTCATGAGCATGACTATATGTGTCACGGACGTTAATAATTTTTCAAGTCGTGGTCCAAGTGGTGACTCTGACCGCGACACTCTCGGGAAGAATTGGACATATTTGGTCACAGGCGTGACTATACTTTTACAGGCGTGACTTGTTTGATCATTCACAGTTGGTTTGATCATTCACAGTTGGTTTGATCCTTCATGGTCGTGAACTTTGAATGATGGAAAATTGACGCTAAACTATTTTCACGGGCGTGACACTTTGCTATTTCTTGATTTTTATCTTCAAAAATTATCTTTCAATTTTGCTTCATGTTCTAATCAAAGTATATCATTTTTAACACACTTAGAATACAAACACTGTTAAATACATTATTATTATTTTATTTATTATTATCAAAATGACGGAAATACCCCTCAAGGTTCAATAGTTTGGTTTCATAATTAGGGGGTATTTAAGATTGCTGTTGGATGTCTAAAAAGTAGGTTTATAATTTTTTGATTTAATTGATTGATTTTTTTAATTTTTTATGAACTATTTTTCTCAAACCTGTTTCTGAGAAAAACATATATTTACCTGCTTCTCTCCAAAACAAGTTTTCAAAGCTCAAAAAAATAAAAATAAATTTTTTTTCTCTAAAAGCGATTTTTCCAAACGCAATGTCAAACGGATCCTTAATAGGATTTTTAGATTGTTTGGTAACTAGAATAGTATGGATAAATAATAATAATAATAATAATAATAATAATAATAATAATAATAATAATAATAATAATAATATTATTATTATTATTATTATTATTATTATTATTATTATTATTATTATTATTATTATCAATTAGTGAAAATCCAAGTTATCACATTTTGTCACAACCCAAATCTGGTTATGAAGCTAGCTCATAGATTAAGGTCAATTTAATCTATATCAACCTCAGATATAACTCAAATAAAACTCTAAAAATAATTGAAACATTGTGATTCAACATTTTTTAAACTCCAATGATCCTAAATTCATTTCCAATATCTGAAAAAAATAATGTTGAATCAAAGCAAGTAACAATAACAAAAAATGTTCAAAAATGAAAATATGCGGTCAAATAAAAGGGAATAAAATAGTATGGACTGAAGCTTACCGTAGTTTTATCTTTAGAGAGAAAACGCTCCCACTACACCAAAAATTATTGTAATAACGTTTTTCTCCAAAAATACACAATCTATTGGATCTCTAGTATGCAACTAAGAGTATCTTTGAACCAAACTTTGCTCAATCTCACCAAAAAATAATGATTTAATATGCAACAGTAGCAAAATTTATTTTTCTCAATGGAAACTATATTCTACTCATAAGTTGCAAAAATAGAATGAAGGTAGCTCACATGAAAAAATAATAATAAATAAGAGCTAGTGAAAATGGATCGTTTGCTGGAAGATAAAGTCTTTTTTTTTTTTGTTAAAAACAATAAGCTACGGGAGGAAGATTTTATATTCAAAACGCAGAAACTAACAACTTGTGTACTAGTAAAGTGGAGCCAAAATTTTTGGAAAAAATGGATAAATGGTTAGCAAAAAATTAGGTAATGATATTTTAAGGATGATAAAAATATTATTAATAACAAAAATATATAATAATAAATCTTTAAAATCTAGATTTTTAAACCAAAAATAAAACTCAGGTTAATAATTCCCTACTTTGGTTTAAAATCTTTAATTTAATTTTTATTTAAACTAAAATTAAAATACATTATTTCTTGATGAGTATTAAGCTATGTAATAGGTAAAGGTACTTTCCGGGTTTGAACGTTCACTTAGAGCATATGAACTTTAATTTGAAAAAGACATAGTGACCTTGCATCTTGAACTAAGCTTCTATGATCAAACCTTAAATCATTACACACATAACTTCAAACAAAATTAATGGTTCTATCAATTTTGTATTTTACAGTCATGCACTCATACCTTGTTTCATGAGTGTCTTTAGAGAGTAGTCTAATTTCCCATAGTAGTATCCCCACTGCTGCACTCATATAGGTGAATCCTCCAAAAGTGTTTTGACTAACACCATGCGAATAAAATGTCTTCAGATTCATTCAAAGTAGAGTTCTTCCTTCTTGTCACAAATAAAACACTTTCCAGGTTTGAACATTCACTTAAAGCATATGAGCTTTAATTTGAAAGACATAGTGACCTTGCATCTTGAACTAAGCTTCTGTGATCAAACCTTAACTCACTACACCCAAAATTAATGGTTCTATCAATTTTGTATTTTACAATCATGCACACATATTTTGTTTCATGAGTGTCTTTAGAGAGAAGTACCCTTATATAATTCAACATTGCTTTATAAATTATTCTTGTAACTTCGTTATCACCCATTGAACTTCATTCATAGGATCACCATTCATTTGAAGTTGACTTTCCTCTAGAGTGATTAATTCATAAGCTTCAATCCCATTTCCTTCGATGATTCAAAAACCTTATAGCCAGCCAATCCTTTTGTGAGCAGATCCACAATATTATTTTCAGATTTGACAAAATCAAGATAAATTACACTATGAAAAATTAAATATTTAATAGATTTATCTCTCATTCTCAAATGTCTCCTTTTCTCATTAAATTTTTTACTCTTTGCTTTAGCAATTGTAGGTTGACTATCACACTGCAAATAAATAGGAGGAATAGGTTTTGATAAAACAGGAATATCATGCAATAAATTTTTAATTCATTCAGCTTCTACACTAGCTATATCTAAAACTATAAATTTAGATTATATTGCAGAACGAGAAATTAAAAATTGTTTTATAGATTTCCATGATATAGCACCACATCCCAATGTAAAAATATAACCACTAGTTGATTTGGTTTCATCTAGATCTGAAATCCAATTGGCATCACTAAATCCTTCTACTACTGTTGGAAATCTTGAATAAGTTATAGCATAATTTATAATACCTTTAAAATATTTAAATACTCTCTCTAAAGCAGACTAATGTTCCATACTAGGATTATGAGTATACCTATCCAATCTACCAACAACATGGGTTATATCAGGTCTAGAATAATTAGTTAAATATAATAAAGAGCCAATAATTTGACAATATTTATATTGAGCAACACTATCACTAGTATTTTTTTCTTAGTTTTATAGCAGGATCAAATGGACTATAAATAGGATTAACATCAACATAATTAATAGTATATAATAATTTTTCAATGTAGTGAGATTGAATTAAAGTAATCCCATCATTATTTCTTACTAACATAATTCCTAATATAGTATCAACAACACCAAGATATTTCATATCAAAATTGTCAGATTAAAAAAACTTTATTTCTTTAATAACATCCATAATACTATCAAAATTAAGATATCACTAGCATATAAGCAAAGAATGACACAAGAATTTTCATATTGTTTTATATATACATATTTATCAATAGCATTGATATGAAAACCATTAGAAATCATAACAAAACCAAAATTTTCATGCTATTATTTTGGAGCTTGTTTTAATCCATAATTAGATTTTACAAACTTTTTTCTCTTGTCTCTCTATTACAAATCCCTCAAGCTGATCTATATAAATTTATTCATCTAAGTCACCATTACTCAAAGTACAAGTGAAGTAATTATAATAAAACTTTATTCAATTAAAATGACTGAACAGACTATAGCCTTAAATGAAGATTTAGAAACCACCCAGTTATTAGCAGAACAATCTATTAAAGAATATAGAAAGAAATATAGAAAGAAATATAAATTCATCTAGGATTGATTCAAATAGCAATTAAGCCTTTATTCAAATTAGGTCTAGATATTTCAGTACTCAAGTGCCTTAGAGACGCTAGGCACATAAGCTTTTCAAATTCTCTATTAGCAATGGCAGAAACTAATCTAGCAAATGGTCCTGTATATTTTAATTGTTATCCAAACTTTTCTTTAAGTCTGTTTGATCCTAATATATTTGATACTTTAAGTTTAACAGTTAAAACAAAAAATTTAGATTTTAAACAAAATACTAGAGCAATAACTATAATTTACAGAATCTATTATAAAGTTATGTCTACTACTTTAAATTCAAGAGCTAGAAATAGTTTATTAAAAGATGAAACTTTAGTTTTTGAAGGTAATAAAATGCACTCTAATATACAGATACCTAAAAGATTAAAATGGAATGAAATTACTCGATCAGGTATATGGGAACTAGCTGAAATAACAGAACCTCAGAAAGTAGATATAAATAGTCAAACTTCCAGTATAATTGAAAGAAATGATGGATCTGTAAAAATATCATTTTTACCAGATCAATCATTTTCTCCAAAAGTTTCAATATATTCTAACAACAGACCTTCTACTAGCTCAATACCTAGAAATATACCAGAAAATGATTTAAAACTAAAAGATGTAGATTTTAGTGAAACTATTCCAAAACCTGTTTATATTCTAGATAATAAATCAGATGATTCATTATCACCTACTAGATTTTAAATGGAAAATTTTTCTCAAATAAATTAAAATGGAAAAATTTGAAATAGACAAAGAATTCTTAAGAAAAGATTTAACGATCAGAACATAACAAATTAAAAAGAATTTGGTATTTCAATAAATTTTCAAAAGATGAATTAGAAAATTTTAAAATAAAATGGTATACAGATATGGAAAAACTAAAAATTAGTATACCTTTATTTGAATGGTTTGAAATATATTGTCAAAACAATAATATAGATTATCCATTTCCTACTATTAATGTTCATTCTCAAATTGCTCGAGCATGGTTAACAACAGAAAATGAAACTAGAGTATCAGTTCATCATCCTTTAGAAAAAATAGTATTTACTCATGACGATAATAATTATATGGCATTATCTTTTAAAAGAGTAGATTTATCATAAAAAAATGAATCAGTTTTAGAAGAAATTCAACATGTTCAATTACAAAATAATTATTCAAACAAAATATTATCAACTATGGCACAAAAATTAGATAGAGCAGAATCTTTAGTCCAACCAGAATTACAAAAATCTAGAGCTATAGAAATCTCACCAGAAAAACCATTATTTAAACCTTTTGATTTTTCTCCTAACATTGAAGTAAAATTAAATACTCAACAAATTTTACTTAAGAGAATAGAAAATCAATTAAAAAAATTAGAAGTTTCAAAGAAACCTGAAAAACCTATAGTAATAAAAGATACAAAAACAATAACATCAAAAGACAAATCTATAGCAGTTATAACATAAACATTTAATACGGATGATGAAATAGAAAATATAGAAAATCATTTTCAAGAAAAAAAAGATTAATAAAATACATTTTGGAAGTTCCTCTAAAACTTATACTTCAGAAACAAAAAATTATTATCCTAAGCCAACCCCGCCAGATACTCAGATAGAAAAAAGAGCACAATCTGTTCAATCAAGATATGATGGAACATCAATTTGTGAGTGAAATATAGATGGATTAGAAGAATATCAAATTTTAAGTCTCTTACAAGAAATGTCTATGACAGCTAGTGCTTATAGACTTAACAATAATGATGATCAAGCAATTGCTCAAATGATCATTTCTGGATTCACTAGTCAATTGAAGGGGTGGTGGGATTACTATATGACACCACAAAACAAAGAATCTATATTAACAGCTAAAAAGACTGTAATCAAAACAGAGGATAATACTCAGGTTCAGACTCAAATAGATGATATAATAAATACTTTAATATATACTATAATGAAATGTTTTATAGGAGATCCTACGCAATATCAAGAAAGAAATTCAAAAATTTTATTAAATTTAACTTGTCCAAAATTACAAGATTTTAGATGGTATAAGGATATATTTTTAACTAAAGTTTATACTAGGTCAGATTGTTATAATGATTATTGGAAAGAAAGATTTATTGCATGACTTCCTAAACTATTTGCAGAAAGGGTTAGAACTAAGTTAAGAAATGAAAATAATGGTATAATACCTTATGATACTTTATCATATGGAAATATAATTAATTATATAAATAACGAAAGTTTAGCTATTTGTTCAGATTTAAAATTAAAAGCAAAATTAAAACGAGAATCAACTTCTACAAGAAAAGAATTAGGAGATTTCTTTCAACAGTATGGTTATGAAACTATTAGGGCTCCATCATCTAGATCCAAAAAATATGCAAGACAAGAAAACCCATTATAGGCCCAATAAAAGGAAATATTATTCTAAGCCCAAACAAACGAGTCAGAATAAAACCTATAAACCCAAATCATCATCTAATAAATAGAAATCAACTAAGAAAAGTAATTTGAAACAAAAGGATATTATAATTTGTTATAAATGTGGAAAAATAGGTCATTATGCAAGAAATTTTAGAGTTAAGCAAAAAATTAATGAATTAGAACTATCAGAAGAATTAAAAGAAAAAAATTTAAAAATAATTATAAATGAAGATGAATCTAATAAATCAGAAGAGGAATTATCTAATTACTCAGAAAATTATTTAAATATATTAAATAAAGAATCTGATTCAAAATCTACTAGCGAAAATGATTGAGGTCCTTGTAATTGTAATAACATAAATATGATAAATATTGAAAAAAAAAACTTTTATTAGATATTATAGAAAAAAAAGATGATCCAGAAATTAAGAAAGAATATTTATTAAAATTAAAAGATATTATAGGAACTACTTCTAAACCAAGAGACTTTAGACCTTATGATTTTCAAGAAATTTGTAATAGATTTAAGCAAGCAAATAAAGTTATTAAAATAGAAGATTTACAGGAAGAAGTTAAAAATGTTAAATTATAATTAAAAGAAGAAATCAATATTTTAAAAGAAAAGGTTAATAAACTAGAAAGGGAAAATTTAGCTAGAGATTTAGAGAAAATATTAAAACATCAGGAAATGGAATCAAATGATTCAACCGATTATATAAATAGTATAAAAAGAATAAATTATCAAAAGTGGTATATTAAAATAAATCTAATTATAAATTATACACATTTAACTACTACAACTTTAATTGATTGTGGTGTTGATCAAAATTGTATTCAATAAGGACTTATACCTACTAAGTATTATGAGAAAATATCTGAAATACTACATACTGCAAGAGGTTCTAGATTAATAGTAAACTATAAATTATCTAATGTTAATATATGTAATCAAGGATATTATTTTAAGACAAATTTTATACTAGTAAAAAATGTAAATACAAATATAATATTAAGAACACCTTTTATAACTATGATATATCCTTTTAAGGTATCAAAAAAGGGTACAAGCATGAATATTTTAGGAAATGAAGTTATTTTTGAATTTTCATTTCCTATTAAAACAAAATATATAAATTGGTTACCAAATAATAATATTCAGAAAATAAATATAATAAAAAATAAAAAATAACATTTAAAATAATTATCAAATGAAATAAAAATAAGAAAAATAGATGAGCAGATAGATTCACCAGATATTCAAAAAGAAATAAAAGAAATAGAAAAAAATTTAAATTAGATGTATGTGCACCTATACCTAATGCCTTTTGGAATAGAAAACAACATATAATAATTTACCATATATAAAAGATTTTAATGAAAAACAAATACCAACGAAGTCAAAATCTATACATATGAATCAAGATTTAGAAAAAACTTGTCAATTAGAAATATTAGATTTAAAGAAAAAAGAATTAATTAGAGATTCTAAATTACCATGGTCTTGTTCAGCGTTTTATGTTATGAACGCAGCAGAAATAGAAAGGGGTACTCCGAAATTAGTTATAAATTATAAACCTCTAAATAAAGTTCTTCAATGGATTAGATATTCAATTCCTAATAAAAGAGATTTATTAAAAAAGTTATATGAAGAAAATAGATTTTCTAAATTTGATATGAAGTCAGAATTTTGACAGAAACAGATTTCAGAAGAAGATAAGTATAAAACATGATTTAATGTATCATTTGGACATTACGAATGGAACGTAATGCCTTTTGGATTAAAAAATGCTCCATCAGAATTTCAGAATATAATGAACGATATTA
Organism: Triadica sebifera; assembly: GCA_023653625.1. Classification (NCBI taxonomy): domain Eukaryota; kingdom Viridiplantae; phylum Streptophyta; class Magnoliopsida; order Malpighiales; family Euphorbiaceae; genus Triadica; species Triadica sebifera. The sequence continues at coordinate 24,595,748 of CM042901.1, forward strand.
TTAGACCAATTAGTTCTTTTTCAATTGCTTATATTGATGATGTATTAGTATTTTCAACTTCAATTAATCAACATAAACAACATTTAGAAAAATTTTATAAAATTATACATTCAAATGGTATGACAGTATCAGAATCAAAGATGAAGTTATTTCAAACAAAAGTAAGATTTTTAGGACATGATATATTTCAAGGAACAATTAAACCTATTGTTAAAAGTCTACAATTTTCTAGTAAATTTCCAGATGAAATTAAGGATAAAAAACAATTACAAAGATTTTTAGGATGTTTAAATTATGTTCATGAATTTTTTAAAGATTTATGAATATTATGTAAACCTTTATATGATAGGTTAAAGAAGAAACCTAAACCTTGGTCAGAAGAACATACTAATATAGTTAAAGAAATAAAATATAGAGTTAAGAATTTACCTTGTCTAAGTCTACCTCATCTAGATGCATTTTTTATTGTAGAAACAAATGCTAGTAATAAAGGTTTTGGAGGTATACTTAAGCAAAACTATAATAATAAAGAAAGCTTAATCAGATATTATTCAGGATGTTGGAATAATACTCAAATAAATTGTTCTACTATAAAGAAATAAATTTTAAGCATTGTTTTATGCATAAAAAAGTTTGAAGATGATTGATACATGAAAAGATTTTTATTACGCATTGATTGTTTAGCAGCAAAATATGTTTTAGAAAAAGATGTTCAAAATCTAGTTTCAAAACAAATTTTTGCCAGATGGCAAGCTTTATTGAGTAATTTTGATTTTGATATTGAATTTATCAAAGGAGAGAACAATTATCTTCCAGATTTTTTATCCCGTAAATTTTTACACGGAAAATGAATAATCAACAGAATAATTCTAATAAACAGATTCTTTCAAGAGCTACTTATAATAAACAGAATAGTCCATCATCTTCATCAAGCCCATCTAGCTCAAGGTTAGTTCCATTAATAAATCAAAACCCATTTTATCCAATAAGGCCCAGAAGTCCATCTAATCAAATTAGGCCATCCTTTACCTCAGCTTTATTAAGACCATCGAGTCCAAGCTCATCTACTCCAAGCCCATTAAAACTCTCATCTAGTCAAAGCCCACAAAGAACGAATATTGGTTATGTGCTTCACCCAACCAGATTATTCGTCAAAACACTTGATAATGAATAAGTATCATTAGCTTCATAAGGTTTAGTTAAACTTATATCTTTTTTATATCCAAAAGGTTTTCATTTTCCTGAATCTGATTTTTCAAGAACACGAGAATATTATCAAAATATTATCAAAATATTTGAATTTGAACATAATTTTGATAGAATTGATCCAACAAAAATAACTTATTCAAAAGTAAAGATTTTAGATGTTTTATCTTCTGTTAGGTGGAATCAACAGATTCACACCAATAAAAGATTTTCGAATAATTTTATTCCTACTACTTATAATTATTACGATTATCAAATGGCTTGGTACAAAACTTTTTATTTACGAAATTATAATCATTCTTAGTTTTTCTATTTTTCCAATAAATTTACAGCTGAATTACCAAATTGGTTTTATATTTGGTTTTCATATTTTGGTAATTTAGTTGAAAATTTTCCTCAAGATGTTGCTATTGGTTATGATCGATATTCAAGGCATTTTCCATATGAAAAAAGTATAAACAAGCTTCTAGTCAATTTCACTATAACATTCAGAGTACTTTGGATCACCACTTGGACCTATTATCTGGATGAAGTATCAGAAACAAGACTTTCTACTCTATATAGGGAATTCCGAACCAAATGGTGGGATAAATTTAATAATAGCCAAACAGATATAGATGCAGTTATTCAGTATTTTTCTCCAATAAGAAACACGATTGAAGAAAAAGAATTTAAAAAATCGAAAGAAGAGATATTAAAAAGACTAGCAACTGCTTCTAATCCAAAGGAATTTCAAGATATACTCAACGTCTACTCAAGTAAAGTAAACAGCTCTAGCGGATCAGAAGACAGGAATCCAATTTTCAGCCCAGATTCACAAGAGCCAGACTATAATTTTGAATTATAAGCAGTTATCTAATTATGTTCAAAATAATGTAATAAAACATCAACATGATGTAAAAAAAAAACCCATCAATTATCATAAAAGGACAAACAGATCACTCAGTAGAAACAATTATTATAAGAAGACGAACAACTCAGTAGACAAAGACGGTGCAACCAAATCTTATCAACAATTGTCGGTAAACCTTATCAAGAAGGAATCTTCACCAAATTTTATCAAGAACTGTCGGTCATCTTCATCAGTAATAATTCACTTCCAGAGACTTATACTTTTTCTATAAATACCTAAGAACTTCTATTTTGTAAGGCAGAAAGCAAAACCAAAAGAAAAAATTAGAGAAAAGAAAACCAAAACTCCTATTGTAATATCAACCTCTTTATGCTCCAAATCCCTCGACCTCCAACTTATATTTTCAAAAGAGTGTCAACATTTTATTCAAGATTTTCATGTATTATCTTCAGAAACAAATTTTAACAAAGGTATTTTATTTTAAATCAGTATGAGTTTTCTTGAAAGTTTCATTTCTGCTATCTCTCTTTTAGACTTCTCAGATTTAACTGAGTTGATTGCTCTTAAGCATACATTGCATTATTTTAAAAATAATCTTATAATAATTCACCGATATGAACATATAGCAAATATAAATATGACTTGTGATTTTCGAGAATATACTAGACGTATAATATTTATCAATAGTATGATCCACTGCGTTGAAACTTTAATTAGAAATTTTAATCATTAAAATCTATGAGGTTTATAGGCTGGAAAACAGAGGTTGCATCCCGAAACAAGACCCTGGAATTGCCCAGGCCTGACTGTTAGGAAGAAGGAGGGTAACCATCCCCTTGTACCACTGGAGACAACGCCACGAACTTCATACGAATAATAAAATGATTAATATTTTTGAGCATATATTGTATTGTCTTTTAGCCTATTGTATTTTAATAAAAGTAACTTTAATTAATATATATATATGATGTTGTATTTAATCTATCATCTTGTTCTAAATTATATATTTTATTGAATAAAGTTTTATTATAATTACTTCACTTGTACTTTGAGTAATTCTCTGATTGAGAATTTAGCTGATTTTAGATATTAATCTAATGATATTTCTTTAATAACATCCATAATACTATCAAAATTAAGATATCACTAGCATATAAGCAAAGAATGACACAAGAATTTTCATATTGTTTTATATATACATATTTATCAATAGCATTGATATGAAAACCATTAGAAATCATAACAAAACCAAAATTTTCATGCTATTATTTTGGAGCTTGTTTTAATCCATAATTAGATTTTACAAACTTTTTTCTCTTGTCTCTCTATTACAAATCCCTCAAGCTGATCTATATAAATTTATTCATCTAAGTCACCATCTAAAAAGACAGTCTTAACATTTATTTGATGAATTTCTAATTGTAGTAATTTTTGAAACTGGATAATAAGTATCAAATAAATCTACTCCTTGTACTTGATTAAATCCTTTAGCAACTAATATTGCTTTAAATTTCTCAATTGAACCATCTATTCTTAATTTTTTTCCTAAAAACTCATTTACAACCTATTGTTTTACAACCTAGAGGAAGATCGATTAAAATCCAAGTTTTATTAACTTTTAAAGTATCAATTTCATTTTTTATTTTCTCTTTCTAAAAGGAGCATCAATAGAATTCATAGTCTCACTATATTATTTAGGATCATTTTCTAATAAGAATGCAACAAAATCATCACCAATATTTTTTTATTTTTCTAATTCTTTTACTTTTTCTAGATTGAAAATGATCTTCTTTATTGATTAGTAACAAAGATTCCATATTAACATTAGCACTAGAATTATGAATATTTCTACTTATATTATTTTTCAAAGGAAAAATATTTTCAAAAATGTTAGGAAATTTCAGGAACTTCAGAATTTAATACCAAAAATGTTAGGAAATTTCAGGAACATAACAGACATTTTCTAAGGTAAAAGTTTTTCCAAATGACAATTCTAGTTTGATTTAGCCTTATCCTAAGATAGGAGCCACCCTCATATTTTTCATGGTTAAAGTTTTAGTGCTTGATATATGAAAAGAAGAAAACAATTTTCTATCAACACACACTTAAATATTAGCTCCAAAATCTAGCCACCAATCATTTGAATTAAAAATATTTTTAATTTTTGGGCTAGAAATAAAATACATGTTAGTTGGGGAAAAAGATGTGGCTCTTATGGTTAAAATATTAGCTTGAGGTTTAGGAACTTTAGATGATCCTGAAGGCTTAGAACATTGACCATGATGATTATAACAATTTTTAGTCATATGAATAGACTTTCCACAAACCCAACAAATAATTTCTTTCTTTCTTTTTTTAACATTTTTACCATTTGTTCCATGGTTGTTATTGTTATTATCATTGTCTTCATTAAAACCATGTCTTTTAAAAACTCTACTTTTTTGGTTTAAAATCATTTTCCACTACCTTAGCATGAAAATCAGAATTTTGCAAAGATTTTTGAGAAGCAAAATATTTATCCTCAATCTTCAAAGTAACAAACAAATCACTTAATGAAATTTTTTTTGGTTTTTATTTCAAACTTCTAGCAAATTCAGATGAATGAGGCATTTTTTGTTAGAGAGATGCCCTAAAGACAATCACCTTAGACACCTAATATATTTATTTATTATTAATAAAAGATATTTTTCTTATATAGTATTCATTGCATATGAATTGATATAGATCTTAAATGATTTAATGAAATCCTTGGTATGTAACACAACATAAAGGAGTTCACGATGAGATCATGATGATGAGATTCTTATCATGTGTAATTGTATTTATACATAAATGATCTCTAGTCATAGAATTAACAAGGCGAGACATTATTAATCTGGATAAACTAGCATATGTTATACTCTTTGACTAGGTCAAACAGCTGATCTCATAAATCTTAAGACATGAGATGTTTAGAGTTAACATGTATATACTTGTTAAGAGTAGCAAGTACATTGGATGGCCTACTATGAGACAATCACATGGATATCTATTCAATCTCAGTGATAGTTTCATCATATCAGTGGTGCAAATATCCTTAGATTTGAGATGCTCAAGGTTATCTTGGATATTGAACCTTATACTTTGACTCCATTCCTTGTTGCCTCTCATAAGTCACTCATAGGGTGGTGATTGGGTATAGCATTTGGTATTCGAAGGTAGTTGATTAGTCAATAAAAGATTTACCACTCCTGCTAGAATGAAAGTATACCTATGGTCACTTATAAAGATCATTGCTCAGAAATTCTTGGCAAAGGTGGACATGTCTGGTCTTCAAAGACATACTTATTGAGTAATGAGTTTCATAGACAAGAACTAATGTCATTTGGAGTAGATATGACATAGTCAGTCAAGTGGAAGTTAACACACAGACCTTACTCTGAACCAAATAAGGTATAGATTGGTGAAATGATGAATTGCACAGTAATTATATATAGAAGGGTTTATAGTCATACCACTGACTTTCTGGTCAATTGGGGGTCATGATGTGTTGCTAGATACCGCTCATTATCTACTCAAAATCATGTGATGATTTAATCTACCAATATAACTGGAAACCTAATGGGTCACACACATAGAAGGAATAAAAGAAATATGAAATGGGTTATGGATTGGATCCAAAAACATGAGAGAGAAAGTTGCATGAAAGAGTTTTGCATATTAGAGAAAAAGGGGTTGTGTGTCACATGCATGTAATTATTGTCATGTACAAGTGACATGTGCAGAGTACCATTCTATCGTGAACGCGAGGATTCCTCATGTGTGCTCGACAGTACAAAGGCATTATGTCACGTGCATGAGGATGCCCTCGCATTTGTGATAGCAAGGTCTATTGCACAGGGCTGTCGCGTGTGTGGCAATCTTCGATTTGACAGATTTTTCATTTTGTTCGAAATCCAAACATGGGGTTTTAAGAGTCCAACCCTAATTATGATTAGAGGACCTATAAATACCCTCAAAAGGGCTTAGAAAAAGAGTTGCCTCCTTAGAAAAATAAAAGTTATCTCTCTTCCATCTCTCTTAAAGTTGAATCACCAGATAGCCTTTGAGGTTATTTTCTTCACTCCTTCATGTAGATTACTATTAGAGACAATCCAATTTTGGATTGTTGTAGTTTGCAACAACCCAACTAAGAAGGAAGGCACACAACCTTGAAGATCAAAAGTTACAATCGAACAAAGGTAATTCTACATCTCCCATGCAATGGTTATTCTGATTTTAATATACATATGGCATTTCATGATTTTTGGCTTTTAATTTTTATTTTTCACTGCATTGTGTATGAGATGCATGCTAAGAATCCAACAGTGATATCAGAGCCACCCTATGTAAATTAAATTCGAATTTAATTGAAGTATTAATGAGATTGATTGTTAAAGAACAACTTGGATTCCCTCTTTTTGTTAAAAACGAATTTGATTCTATTTGGCCTCAAATTTTAATTTTAATTCAATGATATGTTAATATGATGATATTAGATATTGTTGATGATAATTGAAATTTTTGAATTTTATTTGAATATGAAATTCAAAGTTATGCATAGTTGCTGAGTTTCTAGGGTTTATGAAACCTAGTAATGCCAATTGAGTTGTTTGAGGGGCTGTTCGAATTTAGTTTATTAATTTGATTGATCAAATATGTTTGTGACATATTTAAAATGTGTTTTAAATTTTTGAAAACACCTATAATGATACAAAAATCATTTTTCATCAAGAAACAAACAAAACATGTAACTAGGTTGAGAACCTTACCATGTGATGAGACTGTTTTGTGTTGTTTAATTTAATGGCATGTAACTTGATGATCAAAACCTTAATTCATGTTTATGAGATATTTATGATGTTATTTTGATGTCAATTTCATGTTATAGTTAAAAATTAAATTTGTAGTTAAATTCCTAAAGAATCATAATTCATGTATGATTCAATTTAAGCAATTTTTGTGTAGTTGGATTGCTAATTGAATGATGAATGATTTAGATTATCTAATGAATGAATTTAATTAGTTTAAACTGATTATAAGTTTCTTATAATGATGAGAATTAATTCTGGAAATTTTGGAAATTTTGAATGGAATTTTATTTGAATTAGAAAAGGGTTTTCAAAGTCCTAGTTTGACTAGGATTATATTATGCAATTGTAACTAGGATTGTTTAATCCTATTTGACATCAAACTAATAATTAATTAAGGTAATTTAATTATGAATTAAATATTGGTCATATTTGTATTTAATATTAAATGAGATTTACTTATTAAATTCGGATTTATTTATTGCATACATTAAATTGATAATAACCTAGTTGACAAAATAGGCAATTTTAGGAAACATTTTGATATGATCAAACATATGCCTATTTTACATAATTTCCTTTTAGAAAGTGTTTCTAAATGTTCATTTAATTATTTAATAAGATTAAATAATGGATATATTATGAATTTCATTAAAGGCCAAACAATCAAAATAATATTTCAAGAGTTGAAACAAATGGAACCTAAATTGTTACTTTTATAGGTTACCTTTATTTATGCATTAGAGAATGCATAATAGGGGTGTATGGAATGACATGATGGTATGATTATGGACTTGACCAATTTGATTGATTATACATGGAATTTTGTTTTTGGTAAATAGGGCATGTGAGTCCCTACCTTCTCTTTTCTCTCTATTGTATTTTTCTTCTCATCTTACTCTCCTTAAACGTAACTTGGGGTTTTCTTATGAAGAATTTATATAATTGGAATACATTGGATTAGAATAGAATTGAAATGCAAAGGAACAAAAAGCCAAGGAGATGGTACCAAAAAAAAAGGAGCATTAGAATAGGAAATTATTTTCTATTTTGGTGTTGTAATTTCATGCATCTACTTAGATGAGACCTAATCAATCATTTCATGGCTCGAATGATTGATGTTAGAATATGTCCATAATCATAACCATATAATTAGTGAAAATATCTTATATATCTATATGTGATGAATGGATATATTATGCATGTCAAATTGCCATGATGAGACCTAAATAAAGAAATCCCTTTTAAATCATATTAAAGCCAATGCATTCCATTAAAATGGCAAGAACCAGAGTTTTTTTAGAGTATACGTTATTGGAAAAACCCAAGGTTGCTCTTCATGAATATGTTCAAACTATTGAAATATGATTTCATTATTAATGGGTCGGCTTTAACTAGTTACATTGGTTTGTTCGGCAAACTCAAGGTCAATGTTAATTAGAGGCAGTATTAGGTAAGTGTACATGAGATGTGCACATATCAAGAGTTGATAGCCCAATAATTCAGTAATTGCATGATATGATACAATTGGTATGAGATACCTACCAATTAACCTAAGATCGCTTGTTGGGCAAATCCAAGATCATTTTTAGTGATATTGGATACTGACCCACTAGGAGAGCTTCCAATGGGTTCTCTCAAATTCATAGTGAGGGCTATGGGTTTGTAATAAAATAGTGGCAGTTATATTGCATGTTTATTAAAGACCTAATATTCATGCATTTATTACATTATCTAAACATGATCTTTCTTTACATCTAGGTTGATAAAATCATGTCATCAAATGTTAACTTACTTTCAATTCTCGATTCCAATAAATTGACTAGCCCGAACTTCCTTGATTAGTTAAGAAATTTGTGAATAGTTGTCAAAACTGAAAAGATAGCCTATGTCTTGGAAGAGCCACTTCCCTCCCCTCATGTTGATGATGCATCTATTGATGAACAATTGGCATACAAGAAGCAAGTGGATGATAGTGAGCTAACGGGTTGCATTATGCTCGCCTCTATGTCTCCCGAGCTTAAAAAGCAAATATGAGACTATGAATGCAAATACCATTGTGTATCATCTAAGGGAGCTTTTTGATAAGCAAGCTCAAACTGAGCGATATGATATATCTAAATTGCTCTTTAGCTTCAATATGGTAGAAGGGACATCTCTAATGTAGCATACATTTAAGATGAGGAAGAAAGGCAAAGAGATGAAATCAAAAGGGACTTACTTCCATTGTGGCAAGAGTTGCCAATGGAATATGAACTACAGGGCCTATCTAGATTCTTTAAAGAATAAGAAGGATAAGACATTGGATGCACCTTCTACTTCAAGTATTTATCTTATTGAGGTTAATATTGTTTCTATTAATAACACATGGGTATTGGATACTGAATGTGGGTCTCACATATACACAAATATGAAAGACCTAAGGAACAGTAAACAGCTCAAGAAGGCGAGTCAAACATACATGTTGGCAATGAAGCAAGAGTTATTGCATTAGTTGTAGGAACTTATATATTGACACTCCCAAGTGGGCTTTTTTTGAATTAGACAATTGTTATTATGTTCTAGTTTTGACAAAGAATATTATTTATGTTTCTTGCTTAAATAGAAATGGTTTTCATTTGACTATTAACAACAATGGTTGCTTTATATGGTTGAATGATATTCTTTATGGAACTAGCGCATTATGTAATGGGATTTTCATTCTTGACATGTCTAATTCAATTCTCAATATCAATAATAAAAGACAAAAGATAGATAACCTAAAACCATCATATTTATGGCATTGTCATCTTAGCCATATAAATGAGAGGCTCATTACTAAGTTACACAAGAATGGTGATTTAGGATCATTTGATTATGAATCATATGACACATGTGAATCTTGTTTGTTAGGAAAGATGAAAAAATCACCTTTTAGTGGAAAGGGTGAACATGTCAATGGGCTATTGGACCTTGTACATATACATGTATGTGGACCAATGTCAGTGCACGCTAGAGGTGGTTTTATCTACTTCATTACTTTCATTGATGGTTATTCACGATATGGGTATTTGTATCTAATGAGATACAAATCTGAAGTTTTTAAAAAATTCAAAGAATTCAGAAATGCAGTAGAGAAACAACTTGGTAAAAGTATTAAAGCACTTAGATAAGATCGAGGTGATGAATACTTAAGCCAAAATTTTCAAGGTTATCTAAGAGATAATGGGATTTTATCTTAATGGATTCCACCTTACACACCACAATATAATGGTGTGGCTGAAAGGAGAAACCGAACCTTGTTAGACATGGTGAGGTCAATGATGAGCTTTACAAAACTTTCTAAGTCCTTTTAGGTTCATGCACTAGAGCCTTTTGTTTATATATTAAATAGAGTCCTTTTTAAGTCAGTTGAGGTTACTCCATATGAGATATGGACTAACAACAAACCTCTTCTTTCTCACTTGAAAATATGGGGTTGTCCGCTTCTGTGAAACAGACGATGTCAGATAAGGTAGAGGCTAAGTCTGATAAGTGTTTGTTTGTTTGATATCCAAAAGAGTCATTTGGATATCAATTCTATCACACTTTGGAACAAAAGGTGTTTGTGTTCAAAGCATGTTGTCTTCTTATAGAAAGAGTTTATTCTAAAAAAAGATAGTGGGAGAAATATTGAACTTGATGAAGTTCAAGATGCTCAAATAGATGCAAATCAACTGACAGAACCCAAATATGTTACTCATAAAGATGAAGTAGCAACTACACCTTCTAAAACATAAGAATTTCGTAGATCAAGTAGGATGCACATTGTTTCTAAGAGATATGAATTTCTCATAAGCAAACAGAATGGTGTATTGCTCATAGATGATGATGAGCCTACTACCTACGAAGAAGTTCTAAATTATTCAGAATCTGACAGATGGCTAAAAGCCATGCAGATGGATTCCATGTATGAAAACCAAGTATGGGCTTTGGTTGACCCACTTGAAGGGATTAAACTCATTGGGTATAAATGGGTCTTCAAGAAGAAGACCGACATGGAAGGTAATGTAGTTACTTGTAAGGCTAGGCAAGTAGCTAAAAAATATCGTCAAAGACAAGGTGTTGAGTATGACGAAAATTTTTCTCCAGTTTTTATACATAAATCCATCAGGATACTCCTAGCTAGTGCAACTCATTATAATTATGAGATTTGGCAAACTAATGTAAAAACAAGTTTTCTTAATGAAAATCTAACTGAGGATATGTATATGACATAACTTGAGGGTTTCACATCAAGTGATGGCAAAAAGGTATGCAAATTGCAAAGATCCATTAATGGATTGAAGCAAGCATCCAGGAGTTGGAACATCTAATTTGATGAGACAATCAAAGAGTTTGGTTTCTCACAAAATATGGATGAACCTTGTGTTTACAATAAGGTTAGTGGGAGTGCATTCATATTCCTAGTATTGCATGTAGATGACATACTACTTATAGAAAGCGATGTCTTAGTTCTTCAATCAATCAAAATTTGACTTTCTAAGAATTTCTCCATGAAAGACCTTGGAGAAGCAAACTATATATTGTGGATTGAGATATATAGAGATAGATCTAAAAGGTTTCTTCGTTTTTCTCAGTCTACATACATAGATAAGATGCTAAAGATGTTTAACATATAATAGTCTAAGAGAGGATTAATTCCAATGACTTATGGGATTGCCCTCTCTAAGTCCATGTGTCTAAAGATATAAGATGAACGGACACACATGAGTAGGATTCCATATGTTTCGGCTATTGGATCCAACATGTATGCTATGTTATGTATTAGATCTAATGTATCATATGCTCTAAGTGTCATGAGCATATATCAATCAGATCCTGGAGAAGGGCATTGGGTGGTTGTCAAGAACATCCTTAAGTACTTGAGAAGAACAAAGGATGCATTCTTAGTTTAAAGTAAATGTGTATACGGATGCTAGCTTTCAAACTAACAAGGATGACTCCAAATCCTAATCAAGCTATGTATTCACATTAAATGGTGGAGCAATCAGTTGGAAGAGTTCCAAACAGGAGACGATTATAGATTCCACAACCGAAGTAGAGTATATTGAAGCTTTTGAGGCAGCTAAGGAAGTGGTTTCTAGCATTGTTGATCTAATTCCCTTGTATTGCGATAACAATGGAATCATTGCACAAGCAAAGGAGTCATGGTCTCATCAAAGATCCAAACATATACTCAAATGTTACCATTTGATTCAGAAAATTATAGGTAGACATGATGTAAAGATAGAAAGAGTTCCCACTAATTAGAAAATAGTTGATCTTCTTACTAAGCTACTTCCCCAAAAGAAATATGATAGTCATGTACTCGTCTATGGTAATATGATAGTCATGTACTCGTCTATGGTATAATGTATAAGGGCAATTAGCTTTAGAGCAAATGTGAGATTGTTAGAGAGGTGCACTAAAAGCAGTCACCTTAGGCACCTGATGTACTTATTTATTATCAATAAAAGGCATTTTTATTATATGTTATTCATTGCATATGAATTGATATATATCTTAAACTGTTTAATGAAGTCTTTGGTATATAACACAACATGAAGGAATTCATTATGAGATCATGATGATGAGATTTTTATCATGGGTAATTGTGTTTATACCTAAATGATCCCTAGTCATAGAATTTAACAAGACGATACATTGTTAATCCAAATAGACTAACACATGTTATACTCTTTAACTAGGTCAAGCAACTGATCTTATAAAGTTGAAGATATAAGATGTTTAGTGTTAACATGTAGATATTTGTTAAGAGTAGCAAGTATATTGGATGACCTGTTATGAGACAATCACATGGATATCTATTCAATGTTAGTGATAGTCTCATTATAGCAATGGTGCAAGTATCCTTAGACTTGAGATGCTCAAGGTTATCTTGGATACTGAATCCTATACTTTGACTTCATTCCTTGTTGCCTCTTAGAGGTCCCTTATAGGGTGGTGATTGGGTATAGCATTTGGTATTCAAAGGTAGTTGAGTAGTCAATAAAGGATTCACCACTTCTAATAAAAGGAGAGTATACCTATGACCCCTTGTAGAGATCATTGCTCAAAAATCCTTAGCCAAGGTGGATGTGTCTTGAAGAATGTCTTCAAAGACATGCCTTATTGAGTAATGAGTCTCATAGATAAGAACTAATATCATTTGGACTAGATGTAATGTAGTCAATCTAGTAGGAGTTGACACACATACCATACTCTGAACCAAATGAGGTATAGATTGGTGAAAGGATGAATTGCACTATAATTTTCTATGGAAGGGTTTATAGTCAGACCTATAATGCCCACTAATTAGAGTTTAATTAGAATAAGTATGTGGGATACATAGGAAAAACATGATAGATAATAGAGATTAAAATAGATGGAATAAAAGACTAAATTAGAAATTAAAATAAATTAAATTGATTGACATAGTAAATTTGATTAAATTAGACCACATAATTAAATTGTACTTTTGGTAAAAATTAAAGGGACTAGATATAAATAAATATGTGATAATAATAATAATAATAATAACAACAACAATAATAATAATAATAATAATAATAATAATAATAATAATAATAATAATAATAATAATAATAAAAAGAAAAGTGCACAGCAGAAAAAAAATAAAAGGGCAAAGCAGAAAAAGAGAAAGAGAGAGAAAAAAGAAGAATACAACGGTAAAAGGGAGGGGGGAAAGTCAATTAAGACTTTACCCATTATATCCTAACTTCCACACTTTTCTATTTATCATCTTCATCCCTTTCATTTCTCCTAATAATAGCCCAGTTCTTGATGATCTCACTCAATATTTGTACCAAAATCACTTCAAATAAATTTGTTATTAGTAAGTAATCTCTTTTCCATAGTTATTGTCTTATTAGAGCTTTTAGGGTTATATTTCTGCAATGTATTTCACTCTATTTTTTATTAGCATCTGAATCGAATTTGGAGAAGTATCAAATATAAAAGTTATTCATTTAAATCTTGTTTATCTATTTGTCAAATTTTATTGAATGATTTTGAGTATATGAAGAGAAATGGTCATTTGAGTGAGATTGGTCCCTGGAAGAGTATCAACAGGATATTCCACAGTTTTTGCTTAATTTGAACATCTTAAGGGCCGAATCTAAGGTGACTTAAAACATAAAAGTTGTATCCCTATTTGTTTTCTAGGTTTCTGCCAAATTTCGCACAAATATCTCTTGTGTAGGTTGAGTTATAGTGAAATGAACTATAGTTGTTCCTTGATTGAGCTGATTTCACATACCTATGTAGCTCTGGTAATTTCGTCCTCATATTTTACCTATTTTTAGATCGAATTAGACAAATTTAAAAACATAAAAGTTTTATTTCTATATCTTATCTAAGTTCCTGTGAAAGTCTTACCTTAAAATTTTATTTATTTTGTGAATTATGTCCTTAACAAGTGAACTAGTCAGGCTGTCATTCTATTATGAACCAATTATAGATCCTCCAATATTTAAGAACCTTAGAGGTAGAATCTGAAAATGAGGTAAACACAAATTTTGTATAAATATCTCTTATGTAGGTTGAGTTATAGTGAAATGAACTATAGGTGTTTCTGGATTGAGATGGTTTCACATACCAATACAGATCTGATAATTTCGTCCTCATATTTGACATATTTTTAGACTGAATTAGCCAAAGTTAAAATATAAAAGTTATATTTGTATATCTTATCTAAGTTATTGTAAAGTCTTACCTTAAAAGTTTATTTATTTTATGAATTATGACCTTAACAAGTGAACTAGTCAGGTTGTCATTCTATTATGAACCAATTATAGATCCTCCAGTATTTGAGAACCTTAGAGGTAGAATATGGAAATGAGGTAAACACAAATAAATATTCCAAATTACCTTATATAACTGTCTAAAAAATTTTCATAATAATTGAATATACACGGTGAAAGATATAAATTTTTAAATATAGTACCCCCAAAACTGCCTAAGGGCAGAAAACAGAGGAACATTTAAAATTATACTAAAAATTGTGTAATGATTCAAAAATTCTGAAATTTTATTATGCTATATTATTATATGTTAAATTTGATTATAAATAAGAATCATATAAATTGGATAAGTGTAGAAAAAGTTATAGATCCAATAGTCCTAAGAGGTCATTTTTCAGCTTAAAAGAAATAGTAGTTATTTATTTAAACTATATTAAGAAGAAGTATTTTATTAATGTATTAATTATTTATATTTTTGAATTAGTATCTCAACAAAAGGTAGAACAACAAAAGTGAACAAGCTCCGAGTCTAAATTTGGAAAAGAAAAGAAAAAAGATATCAAGGTTTGTACATATATGTATTATGGTTTGCACTGATGCCTGTTTATATGTGCATAACATAAATTATGTGTCATCATGATAAAATAATATATTATTACATTATTTTAAATTATAAAAGTGTTATTAATTAGGAATTTAATGTTATAGCAATATTTGATGAAATAACATGTTATTACATGGGTTCGAAATAAATTGTGAACTTGTAATTATATTGATATGAAATGAAAGTTGATTATGGAAAGTAATGACATGATAAAAACAATTAATTAATAGTTTTAATTACCCATTTCTCTACCTAAGGACTAACATAGGATAGATGGTGCACCATTAAGGGAGAATTACGGTACCGATTTTGATATGATTCAAAGGCAAGATGGCTATAGCTCCGAGACCGCCCCTGATCCTAATTACACACAGATAAGATGATTATACTAGGTCAAGGTGGCTAAAGCTCCACGAGCACTCTTGATTTGAGATTTTAGTAAGTAGGGTGGCTTAAGCTCCGCGAGCGTCCCTATTTCACACTCCGTATCTGAATAGTTAGGGAACGAGATTTTGGGCTAATAAATCATATAGTTAAATATGAAAATTTATTAATTGATGTAAGTAACAAAGTATGAAATGTTTAAATGAGGTGATGCGAATTTAATTATTGAATATGGTTATTATGTTTATTCTTTTATGTTATGTATTTATTTATTTTATATGACAAATATGTAATAAAATTTAATGTGCCATAATTTTATTTGAGACATGCATTTGTGTGACTGCCTAGGGAAGACTTTAATACCTATATGTACCACTAAGCTAGAGATAGCTTAGCGTGGGTTCTTCTCACCAGGAATTGGAGCTGTAGATAGTAGATAGTGAGGTTGGTCTAGAAGAAATCCAAGCTTATATCAGCAGAGGCACAAAAGACGTAGTTAGAGGGTTGATTACTTATCATATTTTTTGTAGTTTGACCATGCATATTGATTGTGCTAGACATGTCTTATATGTTAATATTGTATATGTAAATAATTATGTAATATAATTGGGTGTCATATGTGTATACAACATGATGATAAATATATATTATTAAGTAGAACGACTTGCCTAAACTAATATAAATAAATGGATTACATTATTTAAAATGAAAAAGTTTTAATTCGAACAAATTTATTTATTAAATCTTGTGGCATCCTATTTATATATAGGAGATTATTCCTAATATATAAGTAAGGCATCTCGGCAACTTGTAGGATTATAGGAAGATGTCTTTAGAAGAATGAGATATGGCTGAGAGTACTGGCTCTCCTGATACTAGGACTCCTCGTCAGCCCAGTGCAACAAACGTGTAGGGACAAAATGCTACTCCAAATTTCCCACTACATGCAGCAAAACAAATTGATCTTGGTCAAAATTCATTTATACAATAGATGACTAGATTATTCCAACATATGGTACGAGCCATTCCTCAGCCTATCCCAATGCCACCACCTAAACCAAAAGTAACAATTGATAAGCTTCGTAAGTATGGAGCTTCAGATTTTTATGGTAAGAAAGATGAGGATTCAGCTATAGCTGAATATTGGTTGGAAAATACTGAAAATTTTTTTAAAGAGTTACAAGTGGAAGCAGATGACAAAGCTAGATTTGCTACTTTTCTACTCCAAGAGGAGTAGTATAATTGGTGGAAATCAGTTCTTACTAAGCCAGATATGGTGGAACCGGTCTCATGGGATTCTTTTTTCTCTGAATTCAAAGAGCAATATATTCCATTGATCTATATTGATGAGAAAAAGAAATAGTTCATGAATCTCAAGAAAGGTAAAGTGTCAATGACTAAGTATTAGCGGCAGTTTACCAGACTGAGCAAGTATGCCCCTGAATTAGTTGCAAAGGAAAAAGTTAAATGCAGAAAATTTGAAGATGGCCTTAATGAAGAGGTTGGAGATATTGTGATTGCTCTCTAGCATACCAATTTTTCTCAGTTAGTTTCTGCAGCACTCAACCTTGAAAAAAGGAAAAATAAAAGAATAGAAGAATAGAAGAATCCTTTAAAAAGTCAGCTACTCCTAAGACTCAATCCACAAGGAAGAACAGTCATTTCTTTATTAGTTGTTCACAGAATAGAGGACAGGGAAAGGATCTTAGCTATTCACAAATAGGTTCTATTAAGAGGGGACTGCCCTCTAAGGCACCTTCTGTTATAGCAAGTTCACAACTTCAAGTTGGCAAGGAAGTTATACCGGCATGTAGCATTTGTAATAGGAGCCATCGAGGGGAATGTTGGAGTGTCACAGGTGCTTGCTTTAGATGTGGGTCCAAGGAACACATACAAAAGAATTGGCCACTCTTGACAGGTAGTACTTCTACTCATAGGGCTAGATCAGCTCCGACTCAGCTTGGAGTTCAATTCAGAGGAGGACCAAGCTGACCGAGGCAGGTTGTTTCAGAGACTGTGAATAGACCTGGATCCAGTAGAGCTCCAACTAGGGCCTATGTCATGAAAGCTAAAGAAGATCAAGCAGCAACATATGTTATTGTTGGTATGTTTTCATTATATGATTTTGACATTTGTGCACTCATAGATCCGGGGTTTTGCACATTCCTATATTTGCACTAGTACACGTAGCCAACATAACATGATTAGAGAGAACCTTGAATATGGAATTGAAGTTAGGAACCCCTTGGGTGATGGTGTAATAGTGAATAAAATAGTCAGGAATTGCCCTTTAGTTGTGCATGGGAAGGAGTTTTCAGCAGACTGGATTAAGTTTCCTTTCCATGAGTATGATGTCATATTAGGCATGGATTGGCTCTCACATCACGAAACAGTGGTGGATTGCAAGTCTAAATTTGTGGTACTTAAGATAGAAAATCATGAGAAAATTATTGTGAAAGGTGAATTATTTTCATAACATCCTCAAGTCATATCCATAATGAAAGCTCGAAGATTGATGAGAAAAGGGTGTGAAACTTATTTGGCCCATGTGATTGGCATCAGAAATGGAGGTTCAAATCTTAAAGATATTCCGGTGATAAATGAGTTCCCAGATGTGTTTCCTGATGACTTACCTGGGCTGCCTCCAGAGAGAGAGGTAGAGTTTACTATTGATCTTGTTTAAGGAGCTATGCCTATATCAAAGATGCCATACAGAATGGCCCTGTCAGAAATGAAATAACTTAAGACACAATTGCAAGAACTCATTGATAAGGGTTTCATTAGACCAAGTACGTCCCTATGGGGTACACCGATATTTTTTGTGAAAAAAAGATGGATCTTTGAGGTTATGTATTGATTATCGACAGTTGAATAAGGTGACCATCAAGAACAAGTACCCATTGCCACGGATCGGTGATCTCTTTAACCAATTTAAAGGTGCAAGAGTATTTTCCAAGATAGACTTGAGATCTGGTTATCATCAATTAAGGGTGAAGATAAAAGATATAGCTAAAACCGCATTCAAAACCAAATATAGTCATTATGAGTTTTTAGTTATGCCAATTGGACTGACCAATGCTCTAGCAACATTTATGGATCTTATGAATAGGATCTTCAGGGCGCATCTTAATCAATTTGTGGTCGTTTTCATTGATGATATTTTGGTATACTCTAAAGATTCAAAAGAACATGAAAAGCATTTGAGAATAGCGTTTTAGATAGATAATATAAGCTATATGCCAAACTCTAAAAATGTGAGTTTTAGTTGAAGGATGTGACATTTCTAGGACACATTATCTCTGCAGAAGGCATTAAAGTGGATTCTAGCAAGGTTGAGGCAATTGTGAGCTAGAAGCCCCCATGGAATGTGACTGAGGTTATAAGTTTCTTGGGTTTAGCTAGATATTATCGGAGGTTTGCCAATGGTTTTTCAATGATTGCTTCTCCTTTAACAAGACTATTGAGAAATGATGTTAAATTTGAGTGGACAGATAAGTGTCAAGCTAGTTTTGATAAGCTTGAGAGTATGCTCACTAAGGCCCCTATTTTGACACAGTCAATCCCTAATAAGGAGTATGTCATTTATAGTAATGCTTCTCATAATGGATTGGGTTATGTATTGATGGAAGATGGAAAGATGGTTGCTTATGCTTCTAGGCAGTTAAAGTCGTATGAGAAGAATTATCCTACCCATGATCTAGAGTTAGCAGCTATAGTTTTCACATTGAAGATTTGGTGTCATTATTTATATAGGGAGAAGTGTTTCATTTACACAGATCACAAGAGTTTGAAATATCTTCCCTCATAGAAAGAATCGAATTTGAGGCAGAGAATATGGCTAGAGCTAATAAAGGATTATAATTGTGTGATTGACTACCATCCAGGCAAAGCAAATGTAGTAGCAAATGCTTTAAGCAGAAAGATTGTGGCAAAGTTGCACATTCAACCCACTCTTACTTAGGAAATCAAAGATGCACAAGACAAGATAAAAAGCTAATAGAATTAGCTGAGTTGGTCTCTAAGAGGGAGAGACCTGGATTCACTATGGAATTTGATGGTGGATTATTCTATCAAGGCAAATTATGTGTGTTCGATGTAGAGGATTCTTAGAGAGGCTCATGAAAGCAAATATGCTATGCACCTAGGGAGTAATAAGATATATCAAAAGTTGAAGAGCAAATACTAGTGGACATGTATGAAAAATGACATCACAGAATACACTTCAAAATGTTTGACTTGTCAGCAGGTCAAGGCTAAACATCAAGTACCTTCAGGGTTGCTACATCTAATTTCTATTCCAGAATGTAAGTGGGAACAAATCACTATGGATTTTGTGACTAGATTGCCTTTAACTCCAAAGAAACATGATATTGTATGGGTCATAGTGGATAGATTTACAAAGTCAGCATATTTCTTACCTATCAGGAAGGACTACCCACTAAATAAATTAGTAAAAATTTATATGAATGAAATAGTACGACTTTATGGAGTGCCTATTTCTATTGTGTCTAATAGAGATCCCCATTTCACATCTCAATTTTGGGGTAATCTACAGCGAGCTCTAAGTATTAAGCTCAATTCTAGCATGAATTTTCATCCGCAAATAGATGGACAATCAGAAAGAGTCATTCAGATTCTAGAAGATATGATGAGAAGTTGTTTCATCAAATTTGAGGGTAGTTGGGACAAATATCTTCCTTTAACTGAATTTGCCTATAATAACAGTTATTAGTCTAGTATCTAGATGGCTCCATATGAAGCACTTTATGGCAGAAAGTATCGAACACCTCTATGTTGGACAGAGCTCAATGAGAGGAAGCTTGTGGGACCAGACCTAGTGCAAGAGATGGAAGAAAAAGTGAAAGTCATTCGTGAAAGACTTAAGGCAGCTACAAATAGACAGAAATTGTATGCTGATCTTAAGAGATGAGACATTGATTATACAATGGGTGATAAAGTTTTTCTTAAAGTTTCTCCGTGGAAAAAAAATTATGAGATTTGGAAAGAAAGGCAAGTTAAGTCCAAAATTCATCGTACCTAATGAAATATTAGAAAGAGTTGAACATGTTGCTTATAGACTCACTCTACCACTGGAGTTGAATCTGATACATAATATTTTCCATGTCTCAAAGTTAAGACGATATAGATCAGATCCTAATCATATCATACCTACTGGAAGCATTCAAGTGAGACAAGATTTGACATATGAAGAAGAACCAGTCCAAATTTTAGCAAGAGAAATTAAGGAGTTGAGGAACAAGTGAGTACCATTAGTGAAAGTAATATGGAGGAATCAGGCAATCGAAAAAGCAACATAGGAAAGCAAGAAGGTGATGAAAGCTCAATACCCTCACTTGTTCAGTGACGATGCATTAGGTATGTTTCGAGGATGAAACATCTTAAGGGGGAGAGAATTGTAACACCCACTAATTAGAGTTTAATTAAAATAAGTATGTGGGATACATAGGAAAAATATGATAAACAATAGAGATTAAAATAGATGGAATAAATGACTAAATTAGAAATTAAAATAAATTAAATTGATTGACATGATAAATTTGATTAAATTAGACCACATAACTAAATTGTACTTTTGGTAAAAATTAAAAAGACTATATATAAGTAAATATGTGAAAATAATAATAATAAATAAAAAACAGAAAAATGCATAGCAAAAAAAAGAGAGAGAAAAAAGAAGAATAAAACGGGAGAAGGGAGGGAAGGAACTCAATTAAGACTTTGCCCCATTTTATTCTAACTTCTACGCTCTTCTATTTATCATCATCATGCATTTCCTTTCTCCCAATAAAACCCCAGTTCTTCATGATCTCACTTAAGATTTGCATCAAAATCACTCCAAATAAATCTATTTTTGGTAAGTAATCTCTTTTTCATAGTTATTGTATTAACAGAGCTTTTATGGTTATATTTCTGCAATGTATTTCACTCTATTTTTTATTACCTTATGAACCGAATTTGGAGAAGTGTTAAACATACAAGGTATTCATTTTATGTCTTGTTTATCTGTTTGCCAAATTCTATTGAATGATTTTGAGTATATGAAGAGAAATGATCATTTGAGTGAAACTGCTCCCTATAAGAGTATTAACAGGATACTTCACGGTTTTTGCTTAATTGGATCATCTTAAGGGCTGAATCTAAGGTGACTTAAAACATAAAATTTGTATCCCTATTTGTTTTCTAGGTTTCTGCCAAATTTCGCACAAATATCTCTTGTGTAGGTTGAGTTATAGTGAAATGAACTATAGTTGTTCCTTGATTGAGCTGGTTTCACATACCTATGCAACTCTGGTAATTTCATCCTCATATTTGACCTATTTTTAGATCGAATTAGACAAATTTAAAAACATAAAAGTTTTATTTCTATATCTTATCTAAGTTCCTGTGAAAGTCTTACCTTAAAATTTTATTTATTTTGTGAATTATGTCCTTAACAAGTGAACTAGTCAGGTTGACATTCTAGTATGAACCAATTATAGATCCTCCAGTATTTGAGAACCTTAGAGGTAGAATCTGGAAATGAGGTAAACACAAATTTTGTATAAATATCTCTTGTGTAGGTTGAGTTATAGTGAAATGAACTATGAGTATTTCTGGATTGAGATGGTTTCACATACCAGTACAGATCTGATAATTTCGTCCTCATATTTGACATATTTTTAGACTAAATTAGCCAAAGTTAAAATATAAAAGTTCTATTTGTATATCTTATCTAAGTTCCTGTAAAGTCTTACCTTAAAAGTTTATTTATTTTGTGAATTATGACCTTAACAAGTGAACTAGTCAGGTTATCATTATATTGTATACACATATGACACCCAATTATATTACATATTTATTTACATACACAATATTAATATATAAGACATGTCTACTACAATCCATATACATAGTCAAACTAAAAAAAAGATAACCAACCCTCTAACGAGGTCTTTAGTGTCTCCGCTAATATGGGCTTGAATTTCTTCCTAATCAACTCTACTATCTACTATCTACAACTTCAATTCCTGCGTGAGAAGAACACACGCTAAGCTATCTCTAGCCTAGTGATACATATAAGTATTAAAGTTTTTCCCAAGCAGTCATACAAATGCATGTCTCAAATAAAATAATGACATATCAAATTTTATTACATATTTGTCATATAAAATAAATAAATACATAACATAAAAAAATAAACAAAATAACCTTATTTAATAATTAAATTTGCACCACCTCATGTAAGCATTTTACACTTTGTTACTTACATCAATTAATATAATTTCATATTTTATTTTATGAATTATTAGCCTAAAATCTCGTTCCTGACTATCCAGATACGGGGTGTGAAATAGGGGCGCTCGCTGAGCCTAAGCCACCCTACTCACTATAATCTCAAGTCAAGGGGCACTCGCGGAGCTTCAGCCACCCTAACCTAGTATAATCATTTATCTGTGTGGAATTAGGATCAAGAGCGCTCTTAGAGTTATAACCACCCTGTCCTTAAATTATATCAATATCTCTACCGAAACTTCCCCCTAATGGTGCACCATCTATCCTATGTCAGTCCTCAGGTAGAGAAATGAGTAATTAACATCATTAATTACTTGTTTCTATAACCAATACTCATTTCATATTAACATAATAATATACACACAATTTATTTCAAAACCATATAATAGCATGATATTTTATCAAATATTAGCATAATGTTAAGTTCATAGTTATTAACATTTCTATAACGTTAAAACATACTATAATATATAATTTCATCATTGCGACATATAATTTATGTCAGACATAGACAAACATGCATAAAGGGTAAACTAGAATACATATATGTATAAACCTCGATAGTATTTTTGCTTTTCCAAAATATAAATTCAGAGTTTTTTCACTTTTGTTATTCTTTTTCTTGTTGAGATCATAATTTAAAAATATAATTAATTAATACATTGATAAAATATTTATTCTTAATATAGTTTAAATAAAAAACTACAATTTCTTTTAAGCTGGAACATGACCTCTCAGTACTGTTGTATCAATAATTTTTTATAAACTTATCCAATTTATATGATTCTTGATTCTAATTAAATTTAACATATAAGAATAAAACATACTAAAATTTCAGAATTTTTGAACCATTACACAATTTTTGGTATAATTTCAAATGTTGCTCTGTTTGTTGCCTCTTAGGCAGTTTCAGGTACCATATTTAAAATTTCATATCTTTTAACGTGTAGCTTTGTTTATTACTAAAATTTTCACCAATTTATAAAAGGTAATTTGGAACATTTTTCATGTTTACCTCATATTCAGATTCAGTCTCTAAGATTCTCAAATACTGGAGGATATATAACTGGTTCAACATAGAGTATCAACCCGACCAGTTCAATTGTTCAACTCATAACTCACAAAATACATGACATTTTAAGGTGAAACTTTCACAGGAATTTATACAAGAATATAATTAAAACTTTTATGTTTTGAACTTTGGCTAATTCGATCGAAAAACAGGTCAAATATAAGGACGAAGTTACTGGAGCTGCACAAGTACCAGAACACAACTCAATCAAGGAATAACTATAATTTATTTCACTATAACTCAACCTACATAAGAGTTATTTATAAAAAATTTGGTAGAGACCTAAATAACACATATATCTACAACTTTTATATTTTATAAAACCTCAGATTTAGCCATTAAGATGATCAATTTGAGCAAAAACCGTGAAGTATCATGTTGATATTCTTCCAGGAACTAGTCTCACTCAAATGACTATTTCTCCTCATATACTCAAAATCATTCAATAACATTTTAATAGAAAAATACATAAGATATAAATGAATAACTTTTATGTTAAACAATTCTCCAAATTCAATTTACAAGACAATAAAAAATAAAGTAGAATATCCTGCAGTAACAAAATCCAAAAATTCTAATAACACAATAATCATGGGAAAGATATTACTTACCAAGATCAAATTTATTTAGAGCGAATTTTCTTGCAAATCATGAAGGAGAGGATGAAGATTTTGGGCTATGATATGGAGGAAGAAAAAGGGATGATGAAGAAGACGAAAGAGAGAGTTGAAATTGGAAGCAAATGGCCAAAAGAAGTTTTAATTGACTTCGGTCCCACTTTCTCCCGATTTTGCTTTTTTTTTTCTTTTCTGGTGTGTCCACTATTCACTTTTTTTTTTTTAAATTTATTATTATTATTATTATTATTATTATTATTATTATTATTATTATTATTATTATTATTATTATTATTATTATTATTATTATTATCATCATCATCATCATCTTCTTCTTCTTCTTCTTCATATATTTACTTATCTAGTCATTTTAAATTTTTACCAACAATACAATTTAATTATGTGGTCTAATTTAATCATTTATTCCATCTATTTTAATATCTATTATTTGTCATATTTTTTCTATTTATACCACATACTTATTCTAATTAAACTCTAATTAGTGGGCGTTACACATGCATGTAATGGTTGTCGTGTACAAGTGACATGTGCAGAGTACCATTCAGTTGCAAACATGAGGATTCCTCTCGTGCATGAGACGGTACAAAAGCATTCTATCACCCGCACGAGGATGCCCTCAGAAAGGTCTTTTTCATAGGGTTGTCGCATGCACGAGGACCTCTTCGCGCTTGCAACGATCTGGGATTTTGCAGATTTTTCATTATGTGCGAAAGCCAAATGAGGAATTTTAAGAGTCCAACCCTAATTATGATTAGAGGACTTATAAATACCCTCATAATGGATTAAAAAAAAGGGTTGCCTCCTTAGTAAAATAAAAGTTATCTCTCTTCCATCTCTCTTAAAGTTTAAAGTTGAATCATCATTGCTAGCACTTTGGTGCTTTGACACCCCATAGTTTTTGAGGTTATTTCCTTTGCTCCTTTGCATGGATTACTATTAGAGACAATCTAGCTTTGAATTGTTGTGGTTTATAACAACCCATCTAAGAAGGAAGGCACACAACCTTGAAGATTAAAAGTTGCAATCAAACAAAGGTAATTATACTTCTTCCATACGATGGTTATTCTAATTTTAATATACATAGGACATTCTATGATTTTTGGATTCAATTAATTTTTATTTTCCACTGCACCATGTATGAGATGCATGTTAAGAACCAGACTTTTTTTTTTTATGAGATAAGTCATAAGTGCAATTTCAAGAATTTCAATACCTTTCATTCATATCAAGAATAATATCTTCAAACTCATGAATTTATTCTGAAATAGATTTTCTACTAGCCATTTGAAAATCAAGCAATTTTTCATTGAATATCTTTTTAAACCCTTTTTTTGTACTATATTTATGTTCAAATGCTTCCCAAAGTTCAATAACAATTTTTGTATAAAAAAAATGAGATAAATATGATAAGATAAAACACATTAAATTTTACCATGACACAAAATATCTTTATCACTAGATTCTACTTTTGTATTAAATTCAACCCCACTAGATTAAACAATATTAGTTGATTGTTTGAAACTATAAGAATTAAGTTCATTACTTATCACAACAAAAAGTCCTAGTTCAGTAAGCCAAAATTTTATTCGTTGTTTCCAACAACAAAAAATTTACCAGTGATTTTTTCAAGCTTATTAGATATATAATTAATAATATCCATGGTTTCCTCTCTAAGAATGTTAGAAAATTAAATCAATAAAAATCAACAATATAAAATACAATAACTCAAAGCAAAAAACACTAACAAATAGGTTCAAAAGTGAAAATATATAATTAAATAAAAAGGAATAGAATAGTCTAGATTGAAACATATCGCAGTGTTATCCTTAAAGAGAAAACTCCTTCATTGTACTAAGAATTCTTTTAATTATATTCCTCTCCAAATATATGACAATCCACGGGATCTTTAGTGTACAGCTAAGAGTTTTTTCGAACAAAACTTTTCCTAGCTCACAAAAAAATAATGATTTAATATTCAATAGTAGCAAAATTTATTTTTCTCAATGGAAACTATATTTTGCTCACAAGTTGCAAAAATAGAATGAAGCTAGCTCATGTTAAAAAAAAAAACAAAATAAAAGGTAGTGGGAATGAGTCTTTTGTTGGAAGATAAAGTCACATTTTTTTTATTGTTAAAAACAAGTAATGAGAGGAAGATTTTATATTCAAAATATAGAAATGAACAACTTGTGTAGTGGTAAAGTGGAGCAAAAAAATATGGAAGAAATGAGTAAACGGATAGCAAAAAATTAGGAAATAATATTTTAAGGATGATAAAAATATTATTAATAACAAAAATATATAATAATAAATTTTTAGCTGCTAGATTTTTAAACTAAAATAAAACCCACGTTTAACTAGTAGTGAATTCAATTCATGATCATGATATAAATCTAATCACAAATACAGAGATGTGAGTTGCTTGCTTACTAAGATTCACAATTTACAAAGATTAGTTTTGTGTGTAAGAAACACATAATAAATTATTTTTGTTAATAAGTAATTATGCTTTTTTATTTATGATTTATAAAAAGAGTTTGATTGAATAAAATTATTTTAATTAGGTTATAAATATATATTTAAAATAATTTAATTTGTTTATTATTTAAATTTTTTAAATATAACCTTCACATAAAATATATATTCTCCCCAAACTTTCCTTTATTAGTTTTGATTCATGGTTAATCACAAGAACTTATAATAGCCAATATATTAAAACAACAAGGAAAAGCTAAGCCATAAGTTTCGCGTTGAGTTTGAAAAAAATATTTTTAGAGAAAAAAATTTATTTTTTAATTTTTTTTGAGTTTGAAAACTGATTTTGAAGAGAAGCAGGTAAATAAATATTTTTTCCAGAAGCATATTTGAGAAAAATATTTTATAAATAATTAAAAATCGGTTAATTAAATTAAAAAAATTATAAACTTATTTTTTGGATACCCAACAGTAATCCCAAACACCCCAAAGAATGTTAACACGAATCATAGCTTCTAGAAGTAGGGAGGTGCAGTGGTCAGGGATTGCCACATGGTAGCTCGACCACATACTCACAGTTCTAAGCTCAATCCAGCCCATTTCAGCCCAAAACTTTCCAAGCACATCCCATAAGGCCTTATCCGCCCTTTCCACCATTTTTACCATCCAAAACAATATTTTTAAACTCAGAATATATTCAATTAAACTCAGGGCCCAATTAAGCCCAAGAGAGATTCTTCCTAATTCCATAACCAATTTTCTTAGCCTAGGAGGCAATTTCTCGATCTTTTTCAATATTTCATAAGAACTTATACAATAAATAATTTCTTTGACTATCATTTTTGGGTATTAAGCAAAAAAATAAGAATGCAAAATTTTTGTGTTTACACTACTCCCTTGCCAAACTTTAACCATTTCTCATTTTTCTCTCTATACCATTTCTTTCTTTCTTTTACGCTAAGGTGTATGAGCAAGGCGACACTATTTTTTACCACGATCTTGATGATGACTTAGCCCCAAGATGATGACGATCTCGAGAATGACAACATCATAGTTGAGAATGATGATGTTCTAGCTGACGAGGAAGACGAAGAGAACCTCAACTTTATTTCTCCTTCTACCTCTTCTCTCGCTACTATTCCTTTTGTTGTCCTTTCTGCCTTTGTTGTCATCGTGGCCCTCCCTAACATTGTTGTTGAAGATTGCCAAATTTAGTGGAGTAATAAGGCATCCACAATTTCCAATTTCATTTACAAACTAAAATTTATAATCTCACTAAATCCAACACTATTAGCAAATGAAAAATCGAGAATGAGACAATGAAATAAAGGAAAGGGAAATACAAAGCCACAATAATGATCTCAAATCAAAATATTATTTTAGGAAAAAAGTATCCAAAACCCTCAAAACCTAATTAACAACTGAAACAAATTAAAATAGATATTTAAAAATGAGAAAAATAAATCAATAATAAGAAAAAATAAATAGGATTATAAGAGCTAAAAATGGAGCAACGATCAAACCCATAAACCCCATATTAAGTAAAGTTTGAGTTCCACAATTGAGTTTTTCATGGAAACAAAAGCAAAAAAATGACCAATCTAAAAAAATTGTAGATGATAATATCTAGATCCACGAAAGTAAAATCCATAAATCGTAAGCAGGCTTTACATAGCATGATGGGATTGTAATATAAGCCATAAATAGGGAAAAATGAAACATATATAAAAGAAATTATAAAGAATAGGGTTATAAACGAATCAAATTAAAACAAATATTAGTGAGCTCAAGCTCAGCTCGTTTAAATTTATTATAGGCTCGAGCTCAATTTGAACTTTTATACTTAAGTTTGAGTTTGGTTCGTTTTAAAATTATTAAACTTAGGAGCGGTTTGTAAAAAATTTGTCTATTATATTTAATGAGTTTAACTCAAGTTTGTCTCATTAACTAATAATGACAAAAACTCGAGTTCAGTTCGTTAACTAATAATGAGAAAAAACTCGAGTTCGATAACAAAATATAATATAAATGAGTCTTAAATTAGCTTTAAACAAATACATTCATGAGCTCATAAAATGAACATATTCATGAGCTAACAAACTAAATAATATTAAGGTCAAATTTGAGTTTGATAAGATTTTCAAAATTGAGTTTGGCTAGTTAACAGTAGCAAACGATATCAAACAAGATTTTTTTCGATTCGAGCCCAAATAGCTGGTGAATAATTTTGCTCATTTACAACCCTAATAGAGAAATGAATAGAAGTGATGATTGTGAGAAATGAGATTCAGATTAAAAAAAGAACCTTGCAAATTTTAACCAATACCAAAGGTTTATTTTTCGCTTTCTTTTCTTCTTCAAATAACAACTCCATGGAATCACTCCTCTATGGTGATGCTACACCAATTTAGAAAAATGCTATTACTAAATCTTCAACGCCTTCACCCACTTTACTCACCCCAACTACAACAATCAAATTTTGATAACCACTTGATACTATCGTCATGGCTGGTGGATGCTTGAAAAGTTTGTCAATATTTTGGAGGTGGAGCTTGGATGAGGCGACGATGGAGATGGTACTTCCATTAATAACCAATTAGAGATAAGGAGGCCGAAGCCAAGAAAGCATAGAGTTGGATTATTTTTTTCTTAATAATAAAAATAACAATAAATATGTTTTAATGTGTTTATTTATTATTAACTTTCATTAATTTAGTCAGCATAGAAATGTTAGGGGGTGAACAGAGTGGAATAGAGATAAGTTAATTTTCCCAAAAATAAACCATCGAGACTCTATTGTCCTAAGATCAGCCTTGGATTGATTTTTGAGTTATATGACATGGTGCAATTTGCACTTCTTGCCTAATAATAACATAAACTAAAAATTGACAAGAAGCTTTCCTCAAAATAAATAAGTTCACCATATATATATATATATGTACCTTTGTTTGGTTTTTTTTTTCTTATTCATTTTTCTATTTTTCTAAGGTTAAGCTAATACTTAAACAAACACTAATTATCGCATATAAAATGGGTATCCACACAATATATAATTGCAGTTAATTTTAGGAAATTTTGCAAATTGAAAATGAAAGGAACTAAAAAGAAATAACTGTGTTTTTTAAAGAAACATTAAATCTAAATTGGAAAAGGAAAAGAGATATTTCTTAAACGTTAACTGATGGAATAATATTGATTAGCAAGATATAGTCGACAAGGTTATTTCAAAAAGATTTTAAAATTTCTGCTGAAAAATAACTTTTAAAATTAAATAGTAAATATTGCAATTACTATTTTAAGCCCAAGTCATTTGTTTTTCTTAAATTATTTTGGATTTTAATCATTTGAAATTTGAGTTAATTCATAATTACTCATTGGATATCTTTTTAGGTTGCCTTTGAATTATTGGATCAATCGAGTTCAAATTGTACTAAAAAAAATTTAGGTCAGTCAAACCATTTATATTGCATTTATTAAAATAGGATTATACCACATTTTGTTATGAGTAATATTTTATAATTTTTTTACTTCATAGAAATTAGCTGAAAAATATGAATTTTTTAATTAACCAACACATAAAAAAAAGAACAATAACTAAAATTAATAAAAAAAATGATGTGTATCAATAATCAAATTGTGTAATAATTGGAAAGCATTAGCAAATCAATAGTAATTGGAAAAAAAAACTCAAGAAAGCATCATTAATAATGGAATAAAAATAACAATAGGAAAAAAAATTTATATAATTTAAAAAATTAGTGAATCATTTTTTATTATCTTTTTCTATCATACTAGTAATGATGAATGCTAAGAACACTCTCAATTTTCAATATTTTATATATTTATTGGTTAGTGAAGAAAAAAATAAATATTATTTAAAAAAAATTATCTTCTCACAAAAGTATTAAAAATGTAGGATATTCTTAACATTTATCTACTAGTGATACATACTTCATTTTTAATACTACAAAATGTATGTCAAAATAAAGAGTAGGTGTTGCTCAAAGAATAAGAAGATAATATATATAAAATAAAATAAAACACTCATCTTTTTATTTTATTTGGAAATAAAATTTCAGGATAAGAGATTTAAGTTAATTCATTTTTTTTGAAAAGAAGACAAAACAATCTTTGCCAATGATAACTTGCCACCTCATCCTATATAACAATCCAAAACCTATTTAATAATTAAATAATTTATAGTTTCTATAGATGTAAAAAGATGAAAATAAAGCAAAACTTGGCTTTAAATAGGTCGGGCCATGGGTCGGGCCGGTTTAATGGATCAGATCGGTCCAATTCAGACTAGATCAGGTTAGGCCTATTATGAGCTTAGCTTGGATCGTGGTCCAGCTGAAAAAGGGTTTGGTTCGGGCCCTTAACCTATGAACCAAATCCGACAGTTCCGATTCCAACGGTAATATTACCTTTTTGTATAGAAAGAAAAGACAAAAATATCTATTATAACATAAAAGTAACAACTATATTTTAAGGATATTATTGTAATTTAAATTTTTAAATTTTTTCTCTATAAATACTAAATTCATTTCATATTTTCTTACACAATCTCATTCTCAATTTCTGTACAATTCAATATCAATTCTCTCTACATATATTTCTAATTTTTCTTTAATTACATTTTCAATTTTTCTCTAATTACATTTCAATTATTGTTTATTTCTAATTTCTTTCTAATTATACTTCTACATAATTTCAATTTTTTCTTCAATTCTTTAACTCTCTAATTCTCAATTTTTCATTAATCCTACAATTCTTTTTTTCATTATCTTTCTCTACATTTTTTTTAATATTCTCTAATTTTTCTCACAAAATGTATTTATAAAATAATGACAAGCCATAATGGAATTGATAATTTTTTTGATTAAAATATTGTTGATTTGAAAATTTTATTGAAAATTTGGATGAACATAGAGTTCAAAATTCCAACTGAAAAAAAGCTAAAAAAATATGGGTGATGAACAACTGGATCCGAGTCCTCCGGCTGCATCATCTAAAGAAAAAATTTGAACATTCGACATTTTTCAAATTCATTTCAAGAAAAATAAAAAAAAATGATGGGTCATTTGATGTTGTGTTCAATTATTATGCACAAACATACAAATTTAAAGCTGAAGGTGGTTATAACACATTTCGAAAGTACTTGCAAAACAAATATGTTGCTCAATTTGAAAAAAGATAAAATGCAAAATTAAATTTCTGGGTACGCAACATCTTTTTCTTCTTATTTATTATTTTAATATAATGATGAAAAAAAATAAAAAAATAATTGACAAATGCATTCTTACATGGGTATTAAATGTCATTGGATTGATGTTAAATGACAATTACAAAAAAAAATTGTAGTTAGAGTATTTGATGATCAACATACCGTCGATAATATTTTTAAAATAATAAAAAATATTTTGAAAAAATATGACTTACTTCATAAAAAATTTTCAATTGGTTTTGATAATGTGACAGCAAATACTACCTTAATTCAAAACTTTCAAATATTATGCCAACCTAATATTGGAGGTAGATTTTTTCATGTTAGATATGTATATCATATGTTAAATTTATGTATTCAAGATGGTTTAAAATATTTGAATAGTATAATTGATCTAATTAAAGTAACAATTTCATTTTATGGTAATATCTACTAATAATAAAATTATGAGCTCGATTTTGTCGTGAAAGTGAAAAAAAATCTAAAAAATTTCTAATTGGTGTTCCTACTCGTTAGAATTTAATATATGAATTACTCAATGAGTATATTAATATAGAGAATTATTATGCATATTTATTTCTAATAATGTGTTGCAAATTAATTTATATCCACAATATTTGAATGTTTATCAATAACTTTTAGATATTTTAAAAGTTTTTAATAATATAACATATATTTTAAGTGGTATTTATTATCCAATATGTCATTTATTATTATGTGAATGTATTAATATTATTGATACATTTCAAGATTATATTAATGATCATATTTTACATGATTCTATTTGTATGATAAAAAATAAATGGTTGAATTATTTTAAATATATTCATTTGATTAATATTGTATGTTGGGTTTTTTTTATATCCTAGATGTAAAATAGAAGGTTTATTTAATTATTTAAATTTTTATTATTCATTGTTAGATGTTGAATCTATAATTAATGATATAAAAAAAATTAACTTGTGATTTATTTATGAAATTTAGTTTGATTTATAATATTCATACTATTACTACTAGTAGTAGCACTATTAGTTAAAGTTCGAGTGAATCGATAAAAATTAAAGGTGATAATCGTTTGATAATGCAAAAACATAAAAAACCAAAATTATCATCCGGTTTATCCGAATTTGACATTTATCTAACAAATACATTTGATTTTGGTAACAGTATGACATGTAAAAATTTTTCAGTTCTTAATTGGTGGAATCGATATCAAAACACTTATCCTTACTCTCCCAAATTGCAAAATAAATTTTTGTAAGTCCAGTCTTAACAGTTGCAATTGAACAAATTTTTAGTGTAAAATGTAATATTTTGTATGAGACACGATCTATCTTAACTCCTAAATCCCTATAAACTCAAATTTATATTGATGATCGGACCAAAGCAGTATTAAGATAACAAAAAATAGAGAAAAATCAATTTGATGAGTAATATGACTTCACCACTGAAAGAATGACTGATACATCCAACATCGACAGTTTTGAGTAAAAAAAGTAAAATAAGTCAATAATTAAAATTTAAAAGATGAGAAAATTACATGAAATTTGATTCTTCTAAACTCTAAGAGAATATATTAAGTTAAAGCTTAATTATTAATATTATAATTTTTTCAATATAAATTCAAATTTTTATAATTAAATTATTTTTTAAAATAAAAAAATTAAATTAATTAATTTTTTAGCATAATTATAATTTTTATAATTTATTAATTTATCAAATGAATATAATTATTTCTAAATTTCAACTTATAATTTTTAAATTTTTTTTATAACAATCTAAATTATTAAATAAAGTTACAAATTAATATTCAATAAGTTATTTTTTTCTAAATTTTTCATTTTTTATAACATATTAGTAGTAAAAATTTATAATTTACATAAATTAATAATTTTGTTTGTATTTATTATTGTATTATTAATTAAAAAAATCGATCAAAATTCTGGATTATAAATTGAAACCGACCGATTCTGAATCGGTCCCTTTCTGATTTCGGTCTTTATTTTTTAAAACCGTGGAACCGGTCAGTTCGGTGCTAGGTTTAAGACCAATATAAGTAATTTATGATATATAGATAGAGAGATTTCTATTTGTTTTTTCATATCCGGGTAACTTTAAGTCTTCCTTTAGTTGGTCTTTTTAGTTCTTTCAGTCTCCTCTCTTACGCTCGATTTTTATTTTTATAATTATTAGTTTTCTTTTCCACTTGATTTTTGCTCTTCGAAGATTCGATCTTTGTCTCCACTTCCTTCATATTGTCTTTACACGTCTTTAACCATCGAAATCTCAAAGTCAAGCCCCTTCGATCGAAGTAAGTTTCTTCCTTCATGTTGTAATTTTTATTTTTTTCTTTTATTTAGGACATTCAATCGCTTGTTTTTCAGTTTTTCTTTTGTGGGTTTTTGTTTTTTGAAAATGGAAAGATTGTTGTTGGTTCACTTGTTCAGCTTAGTTATGGTATTGTGTCTATGTTTTTTGCCCACAAGTACTGGTTTCTTTTGGGAGATCTTTCTTTGATCATACTGTTTATGTTTGTAGAAAGGGATTTTTCTAGCTCCTGGGTTTGTGGAATTTGTTTTAGATTTTGCTGATTTGGTGTTTCTGGGGGTTAACATCGGCAATAGTTTTTTCTTATTTGTTTAGGTTAACTTTGGGTATTTAATTACACTTTTTATTTGGATTCTCTTACCCTTTTTGGAAAAGTTGATGTTGATTTAGCATACAGTTTGGTTATGCTGTTCGATTAAGTGTTTAGGTTTGTTATGTTGTTTATTTTTTTCTTGAGACTATAATTTCCTTTTGAAAGAAATGTTGTAAGAGTTTTTCAGTATGTTTGTAAATAGAAATGGGTTTATTAGGGTTTGTTCACACCATATGTTTTTTTCTTGGCACTCTACCCTTTTTATTCAGTTTGAGACGGTATAGTGTTTTGATCATCTTGGTCTAGTCTATTCAGGAGTTTATATATGCTTTGATGTATTTTTTCTTTTCCAAATCCTCGCTTTTTAAGATATATTGCTACCAAGGCTTTCTTGTTCGTTGTTATCTCTTGTTGGGAATATGCTGTGAAGAAATTATATTGAATAGTGTAATTAAGTGTTACAGAAGTGGTTTTGGATTTGAAATAATTTAATTGCTATGCTTTAATAATAGATGCTTTTTTAGATGGTTTGACTGAAATCCTTTTTGTTAGCTGGTATATGGGAGGCAAGATAAATTAAATTTTAAAGCTTGAGCTTTATGTCAAATTACTGGTCAAATGACGGAGTACTTACCTCAAATGTGTTGTTTGTTTTTTACTATGATGTATTGTTTTTCTTGCTTAAAATGAATAAAGAAATAAATCAAGGGTCTTGGTTTTTAATATGTTAGGGATTAGTTATGTATATTGCCAAATCATTTGGAAAATGTGATGCTGACTTACTTTAATGATTTTTGTTTCAGGGTTTTTTAAAAAGAGCAATTTTGTCTTGGTTCCTAATGCTGAAGAAGTAAGTGGATTTGGAAATTTTGCTTCTCGAACAGGATGATGTTGGAAGGTGGTCCTAAATTTCCTGGAATTGTGGGCCTAAACAATCATGATAACAATTATCATGATTTTTCTCAGGGGTTTTATCATAAACTTGGTGAAGGTTCCAATATGTCAATTGACAGTTATGATAGCTTGCAAACAAGCAATGGAGGGTCTGTTGCTATGTCCATAGAAAGTATTGGGTCAAATGATTCTCACACTCGCATTTTGAATCATCAAGGATTGCGGCGACGTGCAAATGATAACTACTCTGTTCAACAGAGTGTTAATCGTAGAGGAAGAGTTACACATGCTTTGAATGATGATGCATTGGCCCAAGCACTAATGGATGACAATTCCCCAACTGAGTGGCTTGAGAACTATGATGATTGGACCATTGATCTAAGAAAGCTTAATATGGGGCCAGCTTTTGCACAAGGGGCATTTGGGAAGCTTTATAGAGGAACTTACATGGGTGAGGAAGTTGCTATCAAAATCTTGGAGAGGCCAGAGAATGACCTAGAGAGGGCAAAGCTGATGGAGCAGCAATTCCAACAAGAAGTCATGATGTTGGCAACATTAAAGCATCCAAACATAGTTCGATTTATTGGTGCATGTCGTAAACCAATGGTGTGGTGCATTGTCACAGAATATGCAAAAGGAGGTTCAGTGCGCCAGTTTCTGATGAAGCGGCACAATAGGGCAGTGCCACTGAAATTGGCGGTGAGGCAGGCCTTGGATGTTGCAAGAGGAATGGCATTCATTCATGCGCGTGGTCTGGTTCATAGGGATTTGAAATCTGATAATCTATTGATTTTTAGTGACAAATCAATAAAGATTGCAGATTTTGGCGTAGCTCGTATTGAGGTGCAGGCTGAAGGAATGACACCAGTGACGGGAACATATCGCTGGATGGCACCGTAAGATTTCTAACCTTTTTTTTAGTCTGAAATCCCAATGTTTTCCATTTATCTCCCACTCCTTCCCTCCCTTAAGCACATTTCACTAGGACAAAATGGACAACTAAAATTATTATGTGGTATCATCTTGCACACCAAGCGTCCCATCCAAAAAAAAAAAAAAAGTGCAAGTGTTTTTTTTTTTTTTTGCAATTCCTCTCTCCTGGATACTACTTATAGTCATTTGAGAACATTTCGTGAGTGTGAAATGCAGTCCTACTGGGTTAAGGTTGTAGAAATATTCAGTGCCTTTGACCTATAAATTTGACAGTTTAGATGTACTAATGTTCATGAATGTCTCCGCATATGCTCACAAACAATGAGATTCCCATAATATTGGAATTGTGTATATGGTCTAGCAACATTTATTTTCTGCTTTTTCTAGCTCAACTGTTTTTATAATTGTTCCAGTAAACTTTTTACTTGTGCCTTTTGCCTAAGATAATGTTTAACTTTTATACTTTCTCTATTTCCTTAGATTTTGTTGCTATTTTCAGTTAAATGTGGCTATATGCACTGGGCTTTAGTTCAAAACTTTCAGGGACTTGTTAGTTTTATTCATAACATGACTTAGTGTATTGCCTAGATGTTAGCTTGTCTTCACATTGGCAGGCTTTGTCATATGCACCTGAGCTTGTTAAACCAACTACTTGCTATTCATCTGCTAGCTAGTATGTTTTGTTTTGAAAAGGTAAACAAAAGTGAAGAAATGGCCTCATATTTCCTGATCGTCTAATTTGGCATACAAAAATGACAGTGTCAGAGTTGTCGTCCCAGATCCTTTAGTTGTCATAGCAGTAAATTATGGTGACTCCTATAAGTGCTGATATTGATTTTTTTATTAGAAAATTTTGGCAAAACTTATTGCTCTCTACCTTTTTTAATTGCATTCCAGCTGTAATATAGTTATATGATTATACTTTCCAATGCCTCAGTGATGTCATTTAATTGTCCAATATACTCTTATGGTTTACTTAAATATGCAAGTAATTGAGAAGTTTATTTGGTTGTATCATTTTAGTTTCACTTGTAAGTTGTCAGGTTTAGGAAGTGATATTGCAGATAAATTTCATCAGCCTGATTGTTGGATGCCTGGCATCGGAATTGTTGTAATCTCTTCCAGATTTCTTTCGTACTTCTATTTTCTTAGTTTCATGATGGTTTTCCTATTTGGCCATTGAAATTAACATGGAACTTTTTCTCTCGTTAGGACTTTGAGAATTGGCATATGAATCATATATTTATTGCTTGATTATTTGTGCTTCTTTCCAGTTTTGAGTTAACATGCTATAATCAATATCAGAACGAACTCCTTTTCTCGGTTTCATGGTACTTTTCCTATTTGGCTGTGCAAATTAACATAGAATTCTTAGGAGTTTGAGAATTGGTAATTAAGTCATAGATTGTTGCTTGTTTTGTCTCTGTTTCTTTCCACTTTTGAGTTCATGTGCTATAGTCTCTATTTGGTGCAAACATGCTGAGGATCTCTTTCTTGATATATAAGTAGTGTTTTAGTGTAATTGATTGCTAGCATTTGTTGATTGAAGTTACTTCATATAAAACCATGTGTAAAAATATAAAATTGGGTTGATAACTCAAATGTTTTGAAGATATTTCTAGGTCTCCTATAGTTTTTTGTTTTATTAACTAGTCTATTAGATCTTATTTGCTTGAACTAGTGTCGTCTTATGTGTAATATCCAGATAAATTAGGTTGAATAGGAAAACTACAGTGCTTTAAAATATTAATGAACTTGCTTACTAATATCTCTCTTATTTTAGAAATAATTTAACAGCATTATTTTGTCCTGTTCCTTTTCCTTTGTTGTTTGATATATTTTAACAACTTTGGGCAAAAAAAAAAAAAAAAAAATCCTTCTATGGTCGTGATTTCCTGTTATATCATTTATGGGTAATCAATTTTATGGATTGGCATTATTTATAGCATTTATTTTATTTGTTGAAACTTGTTGTAAAGCCTCAATGTTGTGTGTCTCCTTGGGTCATAGAATTTCTTGTGGTGCCAATATTTTCTTACTTTAATGTGCAAGGTGGGTATTTGTTCCTTCGTCAGGATGTTACTATCATGCCTTGCAGAGATTAGGGTGACTAGAGGCTTGTGCATTTGTGGTTTTGGTTAGACTATTATTGGTATTATTGGTTATACAATGGAAGTTCAAGTGATGAGGGATATGTGCAGGCATTTATTTCTAAGAAGTCTTAATGAATATTTTTCGATGAATATAATCTCTCTTGATGGGTTTATTAGTCGGTCATTGGGATAATTGCTGTTTTAAGATTGAGGGCGTTAGGCATTCAACATCAGCAATATAAAATTCCTTAAGACTTCTTCTTATTATTAATTTTCAGGGAGATGATCCAGCACCGGCCTTACACACAGAAAGTAGATGTCTACAGCTTTGGCATCGTTCTGTGGGAACTCATAACTGGAATGCTTCCATTCCAGAACATGACAGCTGTGCAGGCTGCATTTGCAGTTGTCAACAAGGGTGCTCGTCCTATCATTCCCAATGATTGCTTACCTGCTCTTAGTGAGATTATGACTCGTTGCTGGGATGTCAACCCTGATGTGAGACCACCTTTTGCCGAAGTTGTGAGAATGCTGGAAAATGCAGAAACAGAGATAATGAATAATGTCCGAAAGGCTCGTTTCAGATGTTGCATGACCATACCAATGACAATGGACTAATTTCCAGAAGGGAAATGAAATATATAATAAGAATAGGAGGACATAAGAATAGAGGGAGAAAGAGAGAGAGAGATGAAAATGAAAAGAAGGGAAAGAAAAAAAGAGGTAGTAAACTAAAAGGGTGACGTCTTTAGTATTTGTGTATTTATTCAGGTTTTTATTTTAAGATAGAGAAGGGAAAAAATATATGAGAACAGTGTCTGGTGGTTTCTATTTTAAATGGATATATATGTTGCTGAATTAGTGGCTGAGCCCGAGGAGGTTGATTTATTATGTTTGATTCATTGTGTAGCTGCTTCTCAGTTTCACTTTTTCCTCATTTTCTATGTACCTTTGTGTTCGATTCGCTTCGTGCGTTTTTCTTTTTAGTCGTAAGAATATGCATGATATAATTGACCACTCTTTTTGTGCAAGAAAATAACATTGTATTGAACGAGGGAAACTTTGGTTAAGAAGTTTGCATACACTGCGAAATTAGGAGAAAGCAGCAAACTGATTTGTTTTACAAGCAATGAAAGTGGCTCCACTGACTTACAGTTGGACGAGGATGGGTGGCAACAGTTGAGATAAAGGCGTCTCGACCTCCATTAATGTTAATTCTATTAGATTCTTTATGCAAAATTTTATTAGAATTAATCCTACACCACTTGCTCAAAAGGGTTGGCTATTTCTGAAGTTCAAAGGACATTCAAGTGTCCTTGTTGATTACATTTGTTGGCTTAGGTGTTTGTAAGCTGTCTGTAGTTTACATATTGGTTTACAACAGAATTGTGGAGTTGTGTGCCATCGGGCATCAGGCTCGGAGTCCATGTGGGTAGGTTATTTTATAAATATTCTTGTTTCTCTTACCTTTTTATTCTACATGTTGGGGTTTCTGTTTGTACAAAACGGTGATAAAGTTTCTAAATTATGGCTACAATGCCCATTTCTATAATGTTAAGATGTACTTTTTCTTTAATTTTCTATTTTAATCAACCCTTCTTTTATATTTAGTTTGCATTAAAGCATAATCTTGCACAGATTTTATTTACGTTGGTATCTTATAGGGGAGGGAAGGGGGAAGAGTATAACAACGTTGCTTGAAGGGAATAATATTGTTATAACTACAGTGACATCGCTATAATTATATGACAATGTAAGCTATACAATTGCCTACATCGTTATGCTTTTTATTTTTTATTTTTTTCCTTCTTTTCCCCTTTAACAATTAGTTGTCTTTTTAAATTTCTTTTGTTCAAATTTTAATTTCATTTCTCCAATGGGAAGATTATGCGAGGCTAGAAGTGATACCAAAGGAATGTGTTAGATCCAAATTAGTAGTTATATGAAAAACAATTTATAAGTTGACCGAAAAGTCGATAATGATACAAGCCTACAAGAATCCCTTCCCTAACTAGTTATGCGTAATTAGCATAATGATCAATTTCTACTTTTTGACTTCTATCATCAATACACTATGCAAAATGATTATTGTATCAATAGGGATCTAGTATTTTGTAAAGGCAACTATCCTGACAATTATTTTTGCTATTTTATTTAGATAACCTTTCCATTGTAGTTTAATAGTTAGTAGCTTTAGGTTCTCTAGCAATCTAGATAATTAATTAATTTGACTACTAATTCGACTGCTTAAGGCATCTTATTATAAGTTTTTTGATTGCCTTTGCATTTATTTCCCTAGAGTGTATATTTTTGGCAACCATAACTGGAGTCTTATGTGACCAAGTAAACACAAGACTACAGGAAAAACTCATCTATAAATAAACAATCATTGAGAGAAATAAAAATAAAAATAAAAAACTGATAAATCAACAGTCGATGCTGTTAGTTCAAATTGGCCTAGAGCTATCAACACTTATGGATAGTTCCATAAGACCCAAATGTCATGATAGTATACAAAATGACATGTGTCACCTTTATCATGCACTTTGAGTTAAGTAAACAAACATTAATAAAGTCAATTGTTATGATGCTTAGCATGATAAACTAGGTGGTAGCCATAATACGATCAATGTTGGAGGAGATTCACCAATATACTTATGCAAACACTTGTGCTGATCAAATGGAGTCCAAATTTTAGAAGATATATTCTGATTGGGAGAGAATGACTTTTTGTTGATGATTATAATATCTTTGATTTAGAAAGTACTATATTTTTAGAGTTAGATTACAATTACTGACTTTTTAAGGTATAAATTCAGACTAAAAAGTAGAATTAAAGAGAGAGAATCTGTGGCAGCAATTTTTATTTCTTGTTTGGATTTCCAATAAAATAGCCTTTAACTTGAGGATCCAATTCAAGGAGCACTTTAATTTTCTTAAATTTATATTTTCTGCTGTAATATTTTTAACTTAGTTATTAATATTAACGTGGTTAGTGTTACAGTGATGTTAGGCTAAATCGATTTATCTGTGCTTAGTAAGCAAGTCACAATTTGTATAAATCGTGTTTATCTTTTAATGAATGAATAATTTTTTTCAATTTCAATTGTGCTTATTTAATTTTTAGTTTGCTAATTATATGATCATTAGTTGTTAAACTTTAAATGAAAATCTTAAGGTTAAGTTATTAGAAACATCATTTTAATTTAACTTAAAAATTAGACTGAACACTAGTTAAGTTATTGCTTTGATTAATTAATACTTTTAGGCAAGAGTCAAAAATCTAAATTCATTAGTTTTAATTTGTTAAGAGGAATGCAAGTTGGGGGATGTGATCTAAGTACTTGTTTATTTTCCTTGATTAGATTCATTAACTTCTATTACATTTTAGTTATAGTTAGCTTTATTTTTATTAGTTTGACCAAATTATTAAAACTTGAGCAAAGTGTTTAGAATTTAATTTCCCTTGTTTATTGATAATCTAGAATTAATTAAGAATTTAAGTTGAACAATTCTATGGGAAAACGATCTCGGGGTTATCTTACCACTCTACGATTGACTCGTATACTTACAAATTAACTTTGAGTTACATCAAGTTTTTGGTGCCGTTGCCGAAGAATATTTTGATTAGATTCTTAGTTATTTAAGTAATCAACGTGTTTT
Source organism: Triadica sebifera (assembly GCA_023653625.1). Lineage (NCBI taxonomy): Eukaryota > Viridiplantae > Streptophyta > Magnoliopsida > Malpighiales > Euphorbiaceae > Triadica > Triadica sebifera. The sequence goes on from CM042901.1 coordinate 24,638,316, forward strand.
TGAGTGTTTTATGTGTTCTTATTTGTTCAATTATAGTTTTTCATTTTAGTTCTCGTTAAGTCTACTGACTTTAGTTTTATGTTAGGTACTCGTAAACGAACAAAGTTAGATGAAGTATCTGCTTAGAGGAATTAGGAGTTGAGGTCCAAAATCCAGAGAAAAGAATAGTAACCTCCTAAAAATAAAGAGAAAATTACTGAAAACCTTGAGCATTTAGAAAAAGAAGGAGAACAAATAAGCGAGCCAATGACAATCCCACGTAGAGAGGCTAGTGCACAAAGGCAATTAGCTATGAAAGACTACGCTAAACCTGTGAATGGTAACACTACCTCATGTATAGTTTTGGGAGAGGCAGCGAGGAATTATGAACTGAAAAACATACACTTAAACATGCTTCTATCTTTTTATGGATTACCTAATTAAGACCTTACATGTTCATTAGGGAGTTTTATGCAACAATCAATACCTTTCCTTTGAATGAGCTAATTGAAGATCAATTGAGGATGACATGTTTTCCTTATACCTTAAATGATAGAGCCAAGGTGTGGTTGATGACCTTGTCATCCAATTTTCTGCATAACTGAAATGAAGTATATCACAAGTTTATGGGTAAGTTTTATTCTCACCAGAAGTGAAATAGTTAAGGGTGGAAATCACTAATATTTATCAAAAAGACTTTAAAACTTTTCGTGAGGCATGCGTTAGATTTAAGATGCTTCTTTTGTAGTGCCCTTATCATAGTTGCCCTTTTCTAGTGATAAATTATTCCTTCTATGATGGTTTGAGCTAGCAATATCAATGCATGGTGGACAATACAATTGTGGGAGCTATAGGAGAAAAAATAGCCGATGAGGTTTATGAAAATTTTGAACTACTAGGAGCTAATTCCCAATAAAAGAGTGTAAGAGGAAGAAATATGACAATGCATGAAGTTTCTAGTGGCAATGAGCTAGCTTTACAAATAGTTGAGTTGACAAAACAAGTTCGAATGTTAATTAACAAGTGACATGCACCCATGAATGGTATTTGTGGTATTTATGGGCATGGAGCTAATGTCTGCTCTCTTTTGATTCTTGTGCAAATAACAAAATAGAGCAAGTCAATGCCATAAATTCCTTATAGTCTAGACAACAGAATAACCTATACTCCAACACTTATAACCCTGGCTAGAGGAATCATTCTGACTTCTTTTGGAAAAACTTTGACTAGAACTCCCTTCAGATCCTTAGGAACCAAAATCCAAACCCACAGTACCATTAGCAGGAGCCTCAAAATTAGCTTATATATCCAAATCCAAATCAAATGGACCTTCTAATGCACCTATGAAACCATATCTAGAGGAAACGTTGAATAGTTTCATGTTTGCTACTCAAGATAAGCATAAGAGGACGAATAAAAGGATTAATTCCATTAAAGATTTATTCAAAATATTGGAGATTTAGATTGGTCATATAGTAGAGGTAGTTCAAGAGAATAAAAAAAGGAAGTTACCAAGCAAATTGAGCAAGCAAAATCAATAATTGTTCTTCAATACGATGACACTTCTAATGATGAAATAACTTCATAAAATGACTTGGATAAATTTTCTCTTGTAAGCATGAGTGAGGCAGAGCATATGAAATTGGAGACACTAAAGAAAAAGATAGAATGGGAGGCAAAAAAGGAAGAAATTCTTGCACTTAAATTGCATAAGGCAATAAAGCCTTATCGACCACCCTTTCTCTCCCTTAACAAACTTAGGGAGCATAATAAAGATAAGACATCTTTTAAAATTGCGATTGATTAACCTTTGTTTGATATTGATAGGAAAACACCTTCTTATCCAAGGTTCTACATGGAGCTTCCCTTTAACAAGAGAGGGAAATGTGAGAAAGCTAGAGTAATGACAATAGAAATAGCTTGTGACATTTTTAAGCAGTAGTTGCCAAAAAAGATGATAGATCCTAGGAATTTTACTATAGCTGTCACTATGGGTAATCAAAAGAAATTAAAAGTAATGTTTGATTTGGGCGCCAACATCAATTTGATGCCTTACTCAGTTTATGGGCATTTGGGTTTGGGTGAGCTACAATCAACTTCGATGCTTCTCCAATTGGTAGATGGGTTAATGAAACAACCAAAGGTACAATGGAAGACCTCCTAGTGCAAATTGGTAAGTTGATAGTACTTATAGAATTTGTAGTCATTAACATTGAAAATACATGTTTAAGAGAAAAGAGTCAGTTAATCCTTTTTGGTATGCCATTTATGGCTACAATTGACACATGTATCGGTGTTAAGCATGAAAAATTAACCAAGATAGTTTTGCAAATGATTAATGAAATTAAAATGTTTGCTTCTCTGACTTATTTTTCTAATTTTGTTCAAATAAGTGCTTTTACATTAATGAGATTAATCCACTTGATTGTGAATTGAATTTGCAGACACTAGAAAATATGATAAGAGGAACTTTGAATGGTATAAGGATGTATGACTAGTTTGAGGTGGTTGGGTAAGTAATAAAATAAGCAATGTCTTTCCCAGACAATAAATTTGGGGCTTTTTAGGAGGCAATCCAAGTTTCTTTCTATAATTTTGCATTTTTGTTTTGTTTTTGTGTTACTTGTGAGTTTCTATTTGAATTATAACTCTAAATATGTTTTAATGTTGAATTTTGGATTAGAGAAAGGCTAAAATCGAGTTGTGACGTAAGTATATAATAATTAGATGTGCCGTGAGAGTGCTAGTTTGTCATTTTCGTGATGAAACAGTATGCACACAACCCTAAGCCTAGGCAATGGAAGCTATCATGGTCATGACAAATCGTCATGAGCGTGATGCTTCTAGAATTGCTACTCATGTCACAGGCATGACAAATTTTTACGACCGTCACACGAATTAATCTTAGGCCATTATCGTGACATTGCTATTTGTCACAGGCATGCCATTATGTCATGATTTTGACAAATAAATTTTTACTTTATGAATTTTATACCTCACATGCTATTTAAATGTACAGGCAAGTGAATCTTATCATGCTCGTGTTCTCTCTCCCCACTATATCCCTTTCTTTCCCATTTTTTTCTAAATCTCCCAAAGTAAACCAAACCCTAACTCCCAAATCCTAGTTTATTCCTCATTTTCACCCTCAATCGATTTTCAATTCCACAAACCCATCTATTATATGACCTACCTGCCCTATTTTTCATTAATTTTGAGATGTTTAGGACTAAAAGGTCTTCCAAAAGCCGTGAAGAGCCATCATACATGCAAGAACCCACACTTTCACCACCTTCTGCTAGTGACAAAGGAGAAACTGCTCATGATGATACTAACATTGCATCTGAAGACTCAAAAATTGATATTTTCTTTAGATATAATGCTCCATTCCCTATCTATGCAGAGGATGAGGGTATTGGTATGAGAATTATTTGGCTAAGTGTGTTATTGTTTATATATTTCTTGATTTTTCAATTTTGCAGCAATTAGACAGTTTAGAAATTATGCAAGTTTATGCTAGAAAATTAGGTTGGTTGCAATTTATTAATATGACAAATCCTAGATTTAGGGAATTAATTCTAGAATTTTATACCACTTTAGTCATCAATAGTGATTGCACTAGACTAGAATTTTAGTTGTAAATAAGTATTCATGGGAGTGAATGAGTGTTCATGGATGTGAAAACTACCTCTATGGGTATTAAAGATTGTTCACGGGTGTGAAAAGAGGTTTCATGGGCATGAAGTTAGGCTTCACGGGTATAAGTGGTGAACCTGGTTGTGAATCAAGCCGTGAAAGGTTTTATCCAATTTTTCAACTCATAGCTCTGGGATTCATGCCTTTGAAAGATTGTTCACAGGCGTGAAATGTGCTTTCATGACTGTGAACATGCCTTTCATGGGCGTGAATCTGAGTAAAAGTGTGCATAATGTGTATTTTGCATAATTTCACATTTCCAACATACAAACCACCTATTATACAATATCCAACCTTACTTATAGCATACATATTATGTGTCAAAAGTCTTATATTATAACTTTCATCCTCAAAACATTAAATTCAACACAATAAAGGTCAACATGCCTCAAATAATCAATTTACCTATACATGCTCTTCCAACACACATCAAGCCTCTCATAAGGCCAAATAAGCAAGACTTATGCCATTTGTCAACTCATTACCTCCTCATTCACCATCAAAACATCTAAACCAACAAATATGCATTTCCATCACATCAAAACACACAATTTCATACATAAAGCAAAGGGAGTTTGGATGCCAATATGTACAACTTCTAATGAAGCCTCAAATAAAATCACTTTTTAGCTTGACTTCAAGCTTAATCTCCCTCTTGATGAGAAAAATAAAGTTTCCTTCTTAAAAATTGAGTGGGTGTGGACTTAGGAGTGGAAAAAAGTGAAAGAGAAGAAAATGGGGAGGGAGTGGCATGAGGTAGAAGATGAGAAGAAAGAACATGTAGACAATGTGAATGGAAGAGAGAAAATGTGCCCTTTTATATATTCTCATGTAAAATTGTCATCTTGGTCTATGTACAATTACCATATCGATACCCTCTAATCCACTGGTCCAAATAGTGCCACATCCATTCTTAAACCACAACCATATGTTTATTCAACAAGTCTTACACTAGTCTTTGGTCAACTTATTAATTAAAAATTCTTGCATTTTAATATTTACAATAATGTCATTACCCATGTGCTTAACCCAAAATTGTCTTTAATAAAATTCTCAATGTCCCAATTACCTTTTTAAATGTCCAAAATGTTATTTTAACATGAATTTAGACTCCGAAAAGCACGATTGTGCTTTATGGTGCATTTGCAATCTGGGCCCAAATTAGTGGGTGTTACAATACATCTTTTCATCAACACCCCTACCTTTCTCATCTACCTCCTTCTTCATCATAGTTTTCAGGAGTTTTGGCATGTTTTGCATTTTTCATCTTGAACTATTTTAGCAATTTTTTTCTATATTTAGTTTGACTAATGAGTATTCCACCTTTGTGTTGTTTGATTTGTAATCTAAGGAAGAATGTTAGTTCTCCCATTAGACTCATTTCAAATTCATGTTAAAAAATTCAGTGCATAAAGAGGGGCTAGTATATATCATCTACATAGATATGCACAATTAAAATATTTGATGTTTTATGCTTAATGAACAAAATAGTATCTATTTTACCTCAAATAAATGCATGATTAGGAAAAAGCTTACTTAACCTTTCATACTATGCCCTTGGTGTTTGTTTTAATCCATATAATGCTTTTGTGAGCTTGTACACATGGTCTGAGTGCTCATGTCTTTCAAATCTTGGGAGTTGTTCAACATACACTTCTTCATTCAAAAATCCATTCAAGAATGCATTTTTCATGTCCATTTGATAAAGGATAAAGTCTTTGAAATAAACAAAGGTACAAAGGATTCTAATTGCCTTTAAATGAGCTACTGGTGCAAATGTCTCATTGAAGTATATTCCTTCTTCTTAGTTGTAGACTTGAGCCACAAGTCGTACCTTATTTCTAACAACTTGTCCAATTTCATCAAGTTTGTTCCTGAAAGCCCATTTAGTGCTAATCATAGAATGATTTTTAGGTTTAGGTACTAACCTCTAGACTTCATTTCTTTCAAATTGATTTAGCTCTTCTTGTACTGCTAGAATTTAATTTTCATCAATTTGTGCTTCTTTAATGCTTTTGGGTTCAATCTATTAGACAAATGCAAAGTTGTTACAATACTCCCTTATTGCACTTCTAGTCTTCAATTTGACTATTGGATCTTTAATGATCAACTTAGGATGGTATAAATGATATTTCCATTCTCATGGGAGATCTACATTGGGTTGCTGTTGTTCTCCTTTTGCCATTTCTCTTAGAGAAAATTAATTTTCTTCCATTATAATTTTATTATTTCTATCATTTGCATTTCAGTGCTCCTTTTGCAATTATCAACATCTTCTTCATCTGCATCCACATCAGACTAGCTAATTTCTCTACTTTGGAGGTCAGTCTCATCAAGCTTAACATTAATCGACACTTCTACCATTAGAGACCTTTTATGGAAAACTTAAAAGGCTTTGCTTGACATAGAATAACTAAGGAAGATACCTTTATTAGATTTGGAATCAATTTACCTTGATTACCTTTATCATTAAGGATATAACATTTGCATCCAAAGGCATGAAAGTAACTAATATTTATTTTTCTACCTATTCATAACTCATAAGGAGTTTTTGTAACTTGGGTCTAATTAGTGCTTTATTTAGAATATAATAAGCAGTATTCACTACTTCAACCTAAAAGTACACTATAGGAAAATTACAAGTTAGCAATGGACAAAATTCATTGCTAATAGTGTGAATTCCATTGCTAATGTACATTTTGTGATAGACATTTTTCGTTGCTGTTTTGCTCCTTGCAAAACCAATAGGACGGATTATAAATCCGTTACTAATACTAGTGACAAAATATTTGTTACTATATTTCAGTTGTAGCACCTAATACGCAACAAAATAAGCGACGAATTTGCCACCGATATACAGTTAAAAATTAGTGACATAAATTTTTGTCACTAATTTGCTTGATACATTTAGCGACCGATTAATTTTTTGTTGCTAATTTACATTGAGTTTTTACCGACATATTTCTTAAATCATAGTAAATGAAAGATTAACAGGGAAGGGTAAAAATAAAGGTGACATATCTTTAATCTAATTGTAAAATTTGTAACTTAAATTAGATCACTTCGTGAAAATTTGAATAATTAAAAAAATTAATTTACTTAAATCAATGTAAATTTGTATAATTTTTTTAAATTTAATTGTAAATTTCTAATTGTAGAATTTTGTATATAATTTAATTTTAGCATACAATTCTTTAATTTTACTTACTCTCTCAACCTACAGATCTTTCAAATCATCACCCCATTTATATTCATTACACTAGCACCCATCTTCTTTAAGGCTTTATATCAAACACCTTGTGGTCCCTCTATTGTTTTTCTTTTCGGTTAGGCATGATGACGAAAATGAAAAGGTTTATGTGCCATTCCAATTTTATAAGTTTTCGATATAACACTTTATTGTCATTTTTTATCAATTTTTTTTTTGTATATAACTCTTTCAAACTAATTTTTTGGTTCTTCTCTTTTGTTTTTTTATTATTTTATAACAGCCACACCATGCCATTAATTTCTATAAAACATTTAACAATTAAATCAATTATAATAAAATTAAACAATTAAAAGGAATAAAAATTAATTTAAGAGTGTAAATGTACCTAAGTTAAGGGTGGAGAGTAGCCGATGGTGAAAACGGTGTGACGTGGAAAAAGAAGAGGTGTAGTGATGAGTGAGGCAACATCTGGTGGGGACAGTCATGCATGAGAGAGCGAATCCAATAGGGGAGAGCCACAACTGGATCTGAAAAGGTGCAGTGTGGTGTGGGGCTACATGAAGGAAGAGAGGGAGAGTAATGATGTGATGTGGCATGGGGATGCATGAGGGAGAGAAATGATGCGACATGGGCTAGGGCTACACGAGGGAAGAAAAGGGAACAACTGGGGAAATTGATTGATCTATTAAAGCAAAGTAGGTATATGAAAATTAAAAGCTCAAAGTGGTGCAATTTCAAGGCTCAAAACAATGCAGTTTCAAGAAACACTAGCAACGGACAAAGGTTGTCGCTAAAACTAGCAATAGCTTGAGTCCCTCGTTAAAAAAATTTCAAAAGTCATTTTACAATTAGCGATGGCATGGTTTGTCATAAGACTTAGCGACCGCTGTTGCTCATCGCTAAAAGTAAAGAAGACAATCGTCACTTAAGATTACCGATGACAAATGTCTGTCCCTAAATTTAGAGACTATCAGTGTAATGTCTGGTGATTAGGGCTTGTTAAACCTTGAGGAACTTGAGGGGTATTATTGTCATTTTGATGCTAACAAATAAAATAGAAATAATGTATTTAACAATATGGGTTCTAAGTTTGTTGAACATGATATATCTTGAATAAAATAGATGCAAGAATGAAAGACAAATTTTGAAGATCAAAATAACAAGAAATAGCATGTTCACGCCAGTGACTACTTATGTCATGTCCGTGATAAAGCTTAGCGCCAACTCTCCAACATTCAAAGTTCATGGCCATGAAGGATCATACCAACCGTGAATGATCAAACTAGTCATGCCCGTAAAATAAAGACACGCCTGTAAAACAACATGTCAAGTTCTTCCAGAAAGCTTCACGGCCAGAGTCACCACTTGAACCATGACTTGGAAGAATGTTCACATCCGTGAAAGTATAAAGTCATGCCCGTGATCAAATACTTCAAGTTCTTCCAAAAAGCTTCACTGCCAGAGTCACCACTTGGACCACGACTTGGAAGAACATTCACGACTGTGACACATATAGTCACGCCCATGAATAAGGACAAAGAAACATGTTAGACGCAAAGTTAAGAGTTGGTTCAATGATTATTTTCACATTAAATGCACCAAAACGGCTATAATTCGCTGAGGAAGTATAAATGCAAGTCATTTATGAATCCTAACAAGAGGAACAACAATTACTTTGAATCTAAAATCTTGTTGTAACCATTGTTCATTAATTAGTTTCAACAAATCCTTTATTCTTTGTAAAAACCTATTTGCTCATAATTTCTATTCATTATAAATTGGTGAGTGTTTTCATTGTAATCTATTACTTAAGTGAGTTTGGGTATATTGGATTAAGATTGAAACACTTGTAAGGGTTTATCGTGTGAGCCATAAAACACAAGGAATTGGTTTATTGTGTGAGCCATTAAAACATAAGGGATTTTGGGTTAGGTGTTAGCCATTGAGAGAAACACCATAGTTGGGGGTGAGCTTGTAAAACTCTATTGTAGCACTTAGTGTGTTAGTAAAACTCCCAATTGAGATTGAGGAGAGGAGTAGGGTTTGTTAATACCTGAACCTCTATAAATCTTGTGTGTGATATCTCTTCATCTCTACTCTATTTAATTTTATTCCACATTTAAGGTTAAGATTTTTTTTTACAACCAATTCAATCCCCCTTCTTGGTTCATTGTTTGGGCAACAATTGCTATCAGAGCTTAGTCTATCATCAAAGCCTAAAAAGCGCTAGCAAAGATCAAAAAATGGCCAATGAAGGATTCCAAAGTCTCAAGCCTTACTTTGATAGAGCAAACTACGCTTATTGGAAGTTTCGGATGGAGACATATCTCAATAGTGAGGGAATTGAAGTTTGGGATAGCGTTCAGAAAGAATAGACACCACCAACTAGAAGAGGAGTTGATGGTGAAGAAGAAATCCTTTCAAGAGATGATTGGACAGAGCCTCAACGTAGAGCAAACTTCAAAAATAAAAAGGTAATGACAATTTTCGCAAGCTCACTATCCATTGAAGAATGTGGCAGAATCCAACATTGCCCTACCGCATATAGTATGTGGAAAACATTGGAGAATTATCATGAAGGAACAAAGCAAGTTAAATCTAAGAAGATTCAACTTTTCACTTCAAAATATGAACTCTTCAAGATGAAATCCAATGAATCCATCACCGATATGATGAACCATCTTCTAGCCATCATAAACGACATGAGAAAGCTTGGAAAACACTTGAGCTTGGAAGATGTAAACAACAAAATTCTGAGAAGCCTTCCTCTCAAAGACTATGGCTCAAGAGTTGTTGGTATAGAAGAAGCCAACGAAGACATGAGTGTCATGAATACCGATGTACTTATTGGCAAACTTCTAACATATGAAATGGCAGTGAAGAGAGATAGAGAACTTGAAACTGAGCCATAAAAAAGAAAGCCTCTAGCGCTAAGAGCCTCTATTTCAAAATCTCAAGAAGAAATTGAAGATGATGAAGAAAAGAGTGATGATGCAAATGAGGACATTGCAATGCTCTCGAGAAGACTAAAAAGAATAATTGAAAAGAGAATTGACAACTCTCGAAACTTCAAACAAAGAAATCTCAAACACTCCTCAAATGACTCTCAAAGGAATAAAGATGAGGTAAAATATTATGAGTGTGGAAAGAAGGGACATATCAAACCAGAATGTCCAAGGCTCTAGAAATACAATAAAAAAATATCAAAAAGGTAATGGGGAGAAAGGTCACAAAGCCACATGGGATGACAAAAGCTCTTCAAGTGAAAAAGATGACAATGAAGGTGAAGAGGTTAACCTATGCTTCATGGCTTTAGAGGATCATGTTACGGATGAGGTAGGTCTCCCTTACTCATATTCATTCAATAATGATAGTTGTGATAATAATAGTGATAGTGAAAATGATGATGAGCAGAGTCTAATAGAAGTATTGAACCTAGAATTAGAAAAATATAGATGTAAATTCAATACTTATAAAAATAATATTTTTAGTTTGAAAAACAAAATGGAAGTTTTAGAAAAGGAAAATCTTGAGCTTAAATCTTCTAATGAATCTCTTCAAAAATCATTAGATGAGTACTCCTCTAGACCCTCAACTAAATCCTTACTTAAAGAGAAAAATGTTTTGAAAAATGAAGTTGAGAAACTTAGAAACTCCATTTCAAGATTTCATAAAGGCAAGGAGAGTTTAGATGCTCTCATAGTGTCTTAAAGACCACCTTTAATAAGACATGGTCTAGGATTTAATGGAACATCATCTTCATCTCACAAGACCACATTTTTTAAGTCAAGTGCACCTCATATCTCCAAATTAGAAGTAATAGCCCCAAGGGCTAAGTGCACAACACACACTAAATCCTCAATTTATAAAAAGAATGGCCAAGGGTCGGTAAGCCTAAGAAGGAAACCTCAAAAGGTCAATCATGCTTTTATGTATAAGAGGCATGCACCTAGGAAAGCATCAAGTCATCATGCATGTGCATGTCATTGCTCACAAACTCCATTTAATAGGATAATGGTAGCTAAAAGCATGGTAAAACCGAAAAACATATTTAGAGCTAAACAATATAATTATTGTATGAAATTTGGTCATATCAATAAACATTGTTGGATAAGAAAGGCTTATTGGGAACCTTCTTGTGCTAACCCCAAGGAACCAATTTTATTTGGGTACCTAAAAACAATACTTAAATTGTAATTTAATAGGTATGCCTCAAGTCCACTATAAAAGAAAATGTTTGGCTTGTGGATAGTGGATGCTCAAGGCATATGACAGGAAACAAAGAGCTATTCAATGACATTAAAAGTATTGATGGTGATAAGGTAACCTTTGGAAACAATGCTAAGGGTAAGGTAATTGGCATTGGGTCCATTGGTATTAATAATACTACTTTCATTGAAGATGTTTTACTTGTTGATGGTTTGAAACATAACTTGTTAAGTGTAAGTCAATTATGTAATAAGGGAAACCAAGTAATCTTTACTTCTAATGAATGTCTTGTAACCTCTTTTAGTGGGCAATAGATATTCAAAGGAAGTAGAGATATCAATACCTACATAATAGACATATACAAAATATCTAACTTTTCCTTTAAGTGTCTTATGACTACTATAGTGATGAATCTTGGCTGTGGCATAAAAGACTTGGTCATGCAAGCATGGACTTAATTCAAAGCCTTAGCAAATGAGAGCTAGTAAGAGGACTACCAAAAGTCAAATTTGAAAAAGATAAGACATGTGAACCTTTCCAAAAGGAAAATAACACAAGTCCTCATTCAAATCCAAAAATATTGTAAGTACCTCGAAGCCTCTACAACTTTTGCACCTAGATCTTTTTGGACCTACTAGAGTTGCAAGCCTAGGAGGTAAACACTATGATTTTTTCATCATCAATGATTACTCTAGATTTACTTGGGTAATTTTCTTAGCTCAAAAGAGTGATGCTTTTGAATTTTTTAAAAACTTTGCTAAGAGAGTTCAAAACGAAAAAGGTTATTTTATCTAAAAAATAAGAAGCGATCATGGAAAAGAATTTGATAATGAAAACTTTAAAATTTTTTGTCTAGAACATGGTATTTCATAAAAAATTTCATCTCCTAGGATGCCTCAACAAAATGGGGTAGTCGAAAGGAAAAATCGAACTTTAATTGAAATGGCTCGAATAATGCTCAATGAGTATGAGCTACTAACCTACTTTTGGGCCGAAGCCACTAATATTGCATGTTATATTTCAAATCAAGTTTTCAAAAGACCACTCTTAAACAAAACTTATTTTGAGTTATGGAATGGAAGAAAGCCCATGATATCATATTTTAGAGTATTTGGATGCAAGTGTTTCATATTAAATACCAAGGAGAACCTTGGAAAATTTGTCTCTAAATCCGATGAAAGTATCTTTTTAGGATACTCCATCTCTAGCAAAGCTTATAGAGTTTTTAATAAAAGGTCATTAGCTATTGAAGAATCTATGCATGTTGTCTTTGATGAATCTAGTAAGCTTGATCTTGTGAAATGTAGTGTTCTTGATGATATCGTAGGTACAATGGAAAAACTTGATCTTGATTATGAGAAAGATGAAAATGATCAAGAAAGCCCAAATCTAGATGACTCTCTACCTCAAGCTCAAGAGCAAGACAAATAAGAGCTTCCAAAGGAGTGGAAAATGACAAAAGATCACCCCAAGGGTCAAATCATTGGTGATCCTACTAAAGGAGTAAGCACTAGATCTCATCTCAAATTTTTAGATTCTAACCTTGCTGTTGTCTCTCAAATTGAGCATAAAAATATTGATGAAGCTCTTAATGATAAATATTGGGTGATTGCTATGCAAGAAGAACTCAACCAGTTTGAGAGGAGTAAGTTGTGGACCTTATTTCCTAGACCTAAAGAGCATCAAATCATTTGTAGCAAATGGGTATTTAAAAATAAACTAGATGAACAAGTTTCAATAACTAGGAATAAGGCTAGGTTAGTTGCAAAGGGTTATAATCAAGAAGAAGGAATAAATTATGATGAGACCTATGCTCCGGTAACTATATTAGAAGCCATAAGAATTCTTTTAGCATTTGCATGCCATATGAATTTTAAACTCTTTCAGATGGATTTCAAAAGTGTTTTTTTAATTGGTTTTATAGAAGAAAAAGTTCATGTAGAACAACCACCAGGTTTTGAAAGCCATAACTTGCCCAATCATGTTTTTAAACTTTCAAAAGCCTTGTATGGTTTGAAACAAGTTCCAAGAGCTCGGTATGAAATACTAAGTTCTTTCCTTTTAGAAAATAAATTTTCAAAGGGAAATGTTGACACAATATTATTTACTAAAAAGCATAAGCATGATATTCTAATTGTTCAAATTTTCATTGATGACATCATATTTAGGTCTACTAACGAATTGCTTTGCCAAGAATTTGCTAAGTGTATGACTAGGGAATTTGAAATGAGCATGATGGGTGAGCTTAATTTCTTTCTTGGTCTACAAATAAAATAAAACAATGAGGGCATATTCATCAACCAATCCAAGCATGCCAAAGACTTAATCAAGAAATTTGGAATGGAATGATGCAAAAATGCCAAGACTCCTATGAGCACCTCAACAAAATTAGACAAAGATGAAAAGGATAAAAGCATTAATGAAAAGCTCTATAGAGGTATGATCGGATCACTCTTATATCTTACTGCCTTTAGGCCAAATATAATGTATAGTGTATGCTTATGTGCTAGATTTCAATCATGTCTTAAAGAATCACATTTGAATGCTGTGAAAAGAATATTAAAATATTTAAATGGCACATTGCATCTAGGTTTATGGTATCATAGAAATTCATCCTTTCATATCATAGGATATTCAGATGCAGACTATACCGGTAGTCTCTTGGAGAGGAAGAGTGCTTCAGGCACTTGTCACTTTATTGGTGAATGCTTAGTTTCTTGGTTTAGCAAGGAACAAGTTTCAGTTGCTCTTTCTACCGCTAAAGCAGAATATGTAGCAGCAAGATGTTGTTGTACTCAAATCCTATAGGTGAGACAACAACTTAAGGATTATGGTCACAATTTGGACCATATACCTATCAAATGTGACAATACAAGTGCCATAAATCTATCTAAGAATCCTATTCAACACTCTAGAAGCAAACATATTGACATAAGACATCATTTTCTTAGAGATCATGTTCAATATGGAGATTTTGAATTAGAATTTATCGATACAAACAATCAATTGGCAGATATTTTCACCAAGTCTCTTAATAAAGAAAGATTTAACTTCATAAGAAGAGAGCGTGGTATGCTTGATGGATTAACCCTATCTTAAGCATGATTGTCAAAATTGTCAAATCTTGAATGTTAATTTTCCTTCATATGTTGTTTATTGTTGTCTAGTCTTTAAGGTATGAAGTAGTTAACATGATGGGAATATATGTTATAAGGCATAGAAGCATACAAGGAATCTTTAGTCTTAGTTTATATTCAGTTTTAGTTATTGAAAATTTAAGGAAATTCACGCCTGTGATCATAATCACTAAAAGTTCCAGTAGCTTTCATGCCTTACTTCACGACTGAAGATAGTGAAGACTATGTATCACGCCCTTAACACTTTTCTTTCACTCCTGTGAAATTCTTCATTCATGCCCATGACACTTTTTTCACGACTGTGAATATAAAAATCAAATAATTATAAAACCGTTCACGCTTTGTTTCAAGTGTTGTTTCACGGTCAGAAGTAGTGAAGATTGTATTTCACGACCGTGACTCATTTTATCACCATCGTGAAATTCATAAGTAATGCTCGTGACTATTTAATGTCACGACCATGAACCAATTTGTATCCTTTGTCATGGCTAGAGCACCTCTTCAACAAACCGTGACTATGACTATTCACGCCCGTGATGGACGGTTCACGACTGTGAATATGTCGACTATAAAACAAAATTTTACCGTTTCTTCTCATTTCAACCTTAAAAATTATCTGAATTAGAGCTCTCATTCATTATCTCTATTAAAGCTCTCATTCATTATCTCTCACAAAATTTGGCCTCGTTGTATTCTTTTTCATCTATAAAATCCTTAAAAACTCATTTTTTATGAAAAATCACAACATCACAAGGTTGTTCTCAAAAACCCTGATAAGAAAATCACTCTCCAGAATCCTTAATCCGAGATTATCAATGGAACCCAACTCACCAAAAGGCACAAGGAGGAAATCCTATGCTCCGAGACACCACATGGACTACCTTCTCAACATTGTTCCGGAGCATTGTCATTCGAGATATGCAGTTATTAAGAAAAAACCCTTACTTTCTTCTCATTGCTTTGAATGGAATGCTGTCAGGACTCTCGGACTTGAGACAAGCATGATGGAACAATTACAAACTTGTCATCCCAAGGAATTTATGGATATTCATCGACCAACACTAAGGAAACCAACTCTCGAGTTCCTTAGCACTTTGCAAGTTTCTCCCACCAGAACAATCAAATTCCAACTCTGCAAGCATCCGAACACTCTCACAGCAGCGAAGTTTGGCACAATCTTCAAACTTCCCTCAGATGGTATTCTTAATGAGAATGAGGTAGAATTCTATGCCAATCTGGCATGGACTCACTTTGGGTTGGATTGTAGCTGGGATGTGAAGAAGACTAAGAGCACCCATCTTCGGTCTCCCGTGCATAAATATTTACATAGGTTTCTTACTTATAGTATCTTTGCAAGAGGCGATAGCAATGGTGCAATCCAAAAATCTGAGCTTTTCCTCCTAGAGATGGCACGGAGAAGTCTAACTGTGGCTCTGTCTCGTTGGTTTGCAAATCATCTTCTCTCAATTGCAACAAAGCCATTGGGAGATATCTTGATTGGTAGGTATGTGACTCACCTTGCAATTGAACTCGGTTGTCTAAAGCTTAATGAGCACAATTTCAACCTCATTCCAGCACTTCCTCGAGATCGACTAGATGTCCAGTCTTTTATAAAGATTGAAGCAACTGTTCGCATAATCTACGAGAATAATGTCTATTATCGCTTCACCACTCCAGCTGGTGAAATTGATTGGGAAGACTAGGATTCGGATGAATTCAAAGCTGGCCTCCAAGGAATCCAGCAAAGAAAATGAGCTCGAGTCGAGACAACGACCTTAGAGGTTGAGCAAGATGTTGGTCAATCATCGGCCTCTACACTTAGCTTGGCACAGCAAGTGTCTGATCTTTTAGCACCTTGCTTTGACCTATT
Source organism: Triadica sebifera (assembly GCA_023653625.1). Taxonomy (NCBI): domain Eukaryota; kingdom Viridiplantae; phylum Streptophyta; class Magnoliopsida; order Malpighiales; family Euphorbiaceae; genus Triadica; species Triadica sebifera. The sequence goes on from CM042901.1 coordinate 24,654,418, forward strand.
GCAGGCTTCCATCTATGAGAGGTTGGAAAACCTCAAAGATTTCATGGAATCTCGTATGGATAGCCTCGAGGCAGAAGTAGCATGCCTTAGAGATGGTCTATCAGGCTCAAAGCCTAATTAGAGTCTTAGCATTTTCATGTTTTTTTTGTGTACTAGTTTCTATTATTATAAGTGCAGGACTTTAATTTACATTTTTAAACTTTGTACTTCCTCTCTTTCGTATTAATATAATTACATCATTATCATTTTATGGTTTATTTTTGTTGATGACAAAAGGGGGAAAACTTAGCAATATATGAATATATGCAAATGTGTTGTATAACATATATGTGTTGTATACTTAACTAGTTAAGCAAACAATTTGATATATTTTGAATATACCTCACATATACTTTGCATATAATTAATTAGTTAAGCAAACAAGTTGACATACTTAGAATATACCTCACATATACTTTGCATATACTTAACTAGTTAATCAAACAATTTGATATACTTTGAATATACCTTGCATATACCTAACTAGTTAGCAAAGATCCATGTTATATATCGTTCAATTGTTGCACTTTATTATTTTTGTCTTAAACATCTTTTGAGGGGGAGACTTCTCAAAAGCACATATTGCTAGATTATTTGTCACCATCAAAAAGGAGAAGATTGTTAAACCTTGAGAAACTTGAGGGGTATTTCCGTCATTTTGATGCTAACAAATAAAATAGCAATAATGTATTTAACAATATATGTTCTAAGTTTGTTGAACATGATATATCTTGAATAAAATAGATGCAAGAATGAAAGACAAATTTTGAAGATCAAAATAAAAAGAAATAGCATGTTCACATCCGTGACTATTTATGTCACGCCCATGATAAAGCTTAGCGCCAACTCTCCAACATTCAAAGTTCACGGCCATGAAGGATCATACCAACTGTGAATGATCAAACTAGTCATGCCCGTGAAATAAAGACATGCCCGTGAAACAACATGTCAAGTTCTTCCAGAAAGCTTCACGGCTAGAGTCACCACTTGAACCATTGCTTGGAAGAATGTTCACGCTCGTGAAAGTATAAAGTCACACCTGTGATCAAACACTTTAAGTTCTTCCAGAAAGCTTCACAACCAGAGTCACCGCTTGGACCACAACTTGGAAGAATATTCATGACCGTGACACATATAGACACACCTATGAATGAGGACAGAGAAACATGTTAGGCGCGAAGTTCAGAGTTGGTTCAACGGCTATTTTGGCATTAAATGCACCTAAACGACTATAATTCGCTGAGGAAATATAATTGCAAGTCATTTATGAATCATGACAAGAGGAACAACAATTACTTTGAATCTAAAATCTTGTTGTAGCCATTGTGCATTAATTACTTTCAACAAATCCTTTATTTTTTGTAAAACCTATTTGCTCATAATTTCTAAGCATTATAGGTTGGTGAGTGTTTTCATTGTAATCTATTACTCAAGTGAGCTTGGGCATATTGGGTTAAGATTGAAACACTTGTAAGGGTTTATTGTGTGAGTCATAAAATATAAGGAATTGGTTTATTGTGTGAGCCATTAAAACACAAGAGATTTTTGGGTTAGGTGTTAGCCATTGAGAGAAACACCATAGTTGGGAGTGAGCTTGTAAAACTCCATTGTAGCACTTAGTGTGTTAGTAAAACTCCCAATTGAGATTGGGTAGAGGAGTAAGGTTTGTTAATACCCGAACCTCTATAAATCTTGTGTGTGATATCTCTTTATCTCTACTCTATTTAATTTTATTCCACATTTAAGGTTAAGATTTTTTTTTATAACCAATTCAACCCCCCTTCTTGATTCATTGTTTTAGCAATAGGGCCTATAAGTTATGTCGATGATACAAGATATAATGTGAATAGACTAAGGTTTAAAAAGGTGAAAATAGTGAACAAGGTTTTTTCACTTCCATGAATGGATATTCACATCTAAGAAAGTATTGTGCTATCAAAATGACAGTGTTAAAAGGATTCATTATCTTGAAGATGAGTGTCATGACTGTGAATGTCGTGGGTTTGATTCACAATTGTGAATGGTTTGACACAGATGTGAACAAGGTGATTCATGCCCGTGAATATAAGTCAATTTTACATATGAGCAACCATACTTTTCTCTCTCCTCTGCTCCTTATCTCTGCCATTACTTGCCCTCCACTGTCCCCTTAATCACCTTGACATGTGAAAAACTTTCTCTCCAGCTTATCTTCCTCCCTTCACACTAAAATCCATTGCTAAACCTTGTTAAAACCTTGGAGAAAAGTAAAAATGAAAGAAAATGGGTAAGAGTGTACATGAGAAAAGTGTTCTTGAGGAGAAAGAGGATAACTAGCCTTACTAGAGAGCTTGGGACTGAGAGATTATTTGAGAAATAGGGATTGACTAATCCGGTCTTAGTCCATATGAGGTTTATTGGTTGGAGACTGTAAGGATAAAGACAAAGAGAAACAAGCACAAAGAGGGAAGGATAAGCTAGGAAGAATCTTGAAAAGGTTTAAGAAGGATCATTGGTTAAAGGTTAGTACATACATATATTAAATCTAGAAATATGATTTTGAATATGTTAAGTGTTTGGTTTTGAGTAATATGAATGTTAAATGCCACTGATATTGTGAGAATAAATGACAGTTGGTTATAAATATTGAGTTGGGAAGTTAATGAGATTTAGTTGGCTTTTTGGGATGATTCATGCTTAAATGTGTTTTAATGTTGTTATAACATGTCTATAGCTTGAAATATGAACTAGTACATTGATAAAAGCGATTGACATTGATCAATTTTAGAGACCTTGAGTGTTTTACATGAATGCTCTATTTTTGGCTCTGTTTCTGCCTTTAAAATCCCAGAATTCACACTTGCTTCACAGCTAGGGAAGCCATAAATGCATACGTTCATGCTCATGAATATCGATACCTAGTTTTATATGTTCAAACCCAAAATTTCGTAGTTGCTTTCACAGTTAGGAAGTCATGAAATATGGTTTCACACCTATGAAGGATATTTCACAACCATGAATGATATGCATTTTGAATCTAGTAACATTTATGCCTTGATTCACAGGTAAATAACTCGTGAAAGACACTTTCACAACTGTGAATGAGTATTCACAACTGTAAATAATAGTGAGTTTTCAAAATACAATTTTTGATAATGATGTTATATGTTGAGTATGATTTAATCATATGATTTAGGCATCTGATTACATGATATGAATATAAAAGGGCATGAAATGAAGGGTCAATGCGTGAAAAAATTGTATGACACGAGATATATATATATATATATATATAAAACCTTAAACACATATTCACTATATTTCTTGGGTTACACAAGACTAACTTAAAATTTTTCCTTTTTCACGACTTAGGGATAACCCTAAGTTTTAATTACTCACCATTAACTAATCTTGTTTTTTTACGACATGAGGATAACCTTCAGTTTTAATGGCTCACCTTTAACTAATCTTCTTTTTTCATTGCTTAATGATAACCATATGTTTTCAAGGATCACCTATAACCTCTTTTTTTTTCATGGCTAAAAGATAACCTATAGGTTTCAAAGGTTCACTTCCAACCTCTTCCTTTTTACACAGCTAAATGATAACCAAATGAATACAAATGTAATATAAAGACATTTCCTCACTTTCAAATAGATTACTACACAAACTATAATCAAGAAATGATGAGGATGTATGAAATGAAAAGTTTTTGAAAAATTATTTTCCACTTTCTTTTTCACAAATCCTTTTTTAATAAAACTTAATTTGATGGTTAAAGTTCTTATTTATAGTCAAATTTTGAAAAATTTGTAATGCCCTATGATATAGCCAAGAAAAACCTTTTAACTAAACCGGAGAATGCTATAGAATCTTTTTGTAGAAAATCGGTTAAATTAAAATTTTTTCAAATATATAAAGCCCATTTAAACATAATGATGCATTTTAAAGTAAAACCACCAAATACTTTAAAACTCGATCCAATCGATTGATATAATACAATAAAACATGTTTGGACTTACACTAGCTCTAAGTTACAAAAATACATCATAAAATATAATTACATGTTTTTAAAATAAAGACATGTACAACTATCCAATAACATGACATGTAAAAAAATAATAATAAAATTTCATATATGAAAACCAACCCAAGATTGGGTTCACTTTGGCATATCTCTGATTGGGCTTAGTACTTTTCCAATTAAGTCATGTCTACTGGCTCCAAACCTACATGCAGAAAACTACACACTAAACACCTAATGCTTAGTGGTACATATGTACATAAAAATTATATAATATATAATGTCATGTCATACCTTCTCTATGCCATGCTCAAATCATAACTCATACTTATGCCTAAAATCATATATTTTAGATATTACATGCCTTGATGTCATATCAACATTCCTACTTGTACCATAGACATAACATACATACATATGTATTCATAATCATGCTTATCATGTTCGTAACCATATTCCACATTTCTATTTTAACTTTGCCTCAAGACTTTAAGCTTGATTATCCTTATACGGGTTATGAAATAGATGCGCTCACACCCAAGATTAAACCACCCTGCTCACTGTCTATATTATCTCATCTAAGCTCCTCAAGTCAAGAGTGCTCACAATCTGAGCTTAAACTATCTTGACTGGGAATATAAATAATGCTAGCAAATCTAGGATCAAGGGCACTCACAATTCGAGCTAAAGCTACCTTATTCTAATATCAATATCAACATATCTTATGGTACTATAACCCCCTTAATAGTATATCATTTATCCTATGTCAAGTCTATGATTAGAGAACATACATTTAAATCATTACCTTTATCTTTTAATTCATTTCACAACATACTATTATTCAGCATTCAACATAAGCACCTGACTTCGTACATGTGTGTATATTAATGTATTACATTAGCGTATAACATATGATTAAATAAACAATCATATAAGATCATAAATCATAATGTATAAATTATGCCTTTATTGTGCTTCACGGGTGTGAATATCCATTCATGATTTCCTATCACAATTGCCTTACCTATGAAACTAAGGCGTGAAAGATATAACATACAACATGCACTATGCTGTCAAAGGGCAAGGGCTTAGCCAACTGAATGACTGTTCACACCCATAAACGACCATGACATACCCTTCATGAGTGTGAACCTATGTTTCATGGCTCCCTAACTGTGAAACAAAATCATAAAAATCTGGGTTTAAATATGAAGAATTGATCTTGATGTTCACGACTGTGACTATATGTTCTTGGACGTGAACCTTTATTTTTTTCATGCATTCATGACCGTGAACCTTGTGTCATAAACATGAAACCTGCATTTTTAGTAGTATAATGTCAACCCAAAAATAGAGTATTCATGCATCTACTTTCAAAACTCTAATGATTAACTAATGTTAATCACTTCTATTAATATTTTAGTCCATATACTGTATCAACATCATGCCTAAACACTTTAAACACATGTGAAACAAAGATTCAAGCTAAAAATGCCAACTTTATCTCAATAACCTATTTTAAGAATATTCATGGAATTTTAACCATAACTCATAACAATCATACCATTACATTACTGAATGCCTTTACACATTTCTTATGCATTTACCACACATAAATACATACCAAAGTGCATGAAAAGTGAATTAGTATGCTAATATGTACATTCCTCTAATAAAATGAAGCTTCAACTATCTGTCAACTTGTCTCTCTCATTGTGATTCTTTTCTTTGCTCTCTAGATGGTATTAACTTCACAAAAACATTCTTAAAAGATCTTTATAATAGCAAACAAGCTCAAACCAAGCTAAAAACCAAGTTCTACCTAAACTTTGGCAAAAACTTTCAAAACTCCATAACTTTCAAACTTTTCTTCAACTCAACAATGGAAGCTAGGTTAAAAGAGGGTGAAGAAGATGGAACAAAAGTCTTAAGTGTGTGTTAGGGGAATATTACAGGCAGTGGGGAGTTGTTAAAGCAAAGATATGGAGCGTATGAGAGAGAAAAGTGTGGATGTAATATAGCCAACCGACTTGTGTTCATGAGTATGAACTAAACTTCACGGACGTGAAATGTCATTCAAGGTTGTGACTAAACCATTCACATATGTGAATGTCCTGTCTTCTCAAAATGATCTTACCATATTCAAAACTCTGTTGTTTTGAATCTTGGCAAGACTTTCACAGGTGTGACACCATAATCACAGTGTGAAAGCTCTCTTTTCTATAAACTTAAACTTTAAAATCATCTAAAATCCCAAACTCTCTCTCTTACAAACCAACATAACTTATAGCTAAAAATAGGGCAAAAACATATTATAGTCAATAAATGAGGATGATGTATATAATGAAAAGCTCAAAACTTAAAAGTAGAAGTAAAACGTTAAAAGCTTTTGAATTTTGTTTTCCACTTTCTTTTTAATAAATCCCTTTTTATTAAAACTTCATTTGATGATTAAAGTTCTTATTTATTGTAAAATTTTGAAAAATTATCCAATATATTTGTTTGAATATAGCTACCACACAAAACATTAAATCCTCAACTAATTGTGGATTTGTCTCCAAGTTGTATGTTAGTTGTCTAATTTACTGTTCTCCTGGTATAACATACTTCTACTTCTACTTCACTTCTCCACAGAAACAAATTTTCTTGAAATCATTTTATATTAAATTTTTTTAATCATATGAGATGTCTATATACTTAAAAATAATTTTATTTATAATTTTAAAATAGAAAATATTATGCATGAGATGTAATCCTAACTCCTTAATCTTGATTTTATAATTAAGTTCTAAGGTCATTATTCTTTTTCTTCTCCATAAGATTTTCAATGAATGATTTTCTAGATTCCACAATTATGATTTTCCTTCAAGATTAATCTCTGCAAAATAAAATTAGTGAAATGTGATATCCATTATTTTGTTAACATCAAAACCATTTTGAGGTTGTAGCCATTTGAGCCAACAACTTTCTTGGAGCTATACTTGTTTATGTATGGTTATATAGGTATTAGAAATCCGATATTTTGATTAGTTTATGGATGATTGGAGCATACTGTAATGCTAGTCAATTTAGACCCTAGATAATGGTTGTGCCTTAGGGTTGCAATTAAAATTATCAGAGTCTAAATTCGAGTTAAGAAATAATAAATGGAAATTAAGTGGACATTAAAGACATGAGATGTTTAATGACAGATAAAAGTTTTGGGTAAGTATATAAAGAAAGAAATGTAACCTAGGATCTTTAGGGTAAGTTGGAAAAACAAGGAGGGACCAAAGTAACATTTTGCCACATGGGTATAAATAACCCTATTCTTCTTCCTTTCCCCTATTTTTTCTACACACACCATTCTCATTCTTCTTCTTCTTCATGCAAAAGATTCATTCTACCTCTTCTTCTTCATTTTCATCATACCCAAGGCTTTAACATTCAAAAATCATGAAAAAAACATGCCTCTAGTCAGATTTTGAAAGAAAAAAAAAAAGAAAGGAGTCTCTATAAAGCAAAAGGGACGATTTTCTTGGAGAAAAAGAGAAGGAAGGGCTAGAAATAACCATACCCACTCCATTTTGGAAAGAGTATCTGTAAGAGAGGCTTTATTTCATCTTTTTCATATTCATTTTCTTTTCTTTTTTTTACCATTTTTGGTTATGGAAGAGACTCATTTCAAATGGTTTAGGGTTTAACTCAAGTTATGGCTTTATGAGATAAAATCCTTCCTTTAAGCATCTAATATGATTAAAACTAGAACTTGGTGTAAATTACAACATAAAGTAGTATCTTGATAGATTAATCTAGGGTTGAAGCCTTAAAAGTAAGTTTTATTCTTATATATGTGATATTAAGTTTAAATAGGAATTTTTATGTCTTAAAAGGTGATAGAAAAGGTGGAAGTAACCCCTAAAAGGGAGGTCAAGCTTTGAGTAAGCTTGAAGTAGACTCCTTTTTGTCAAGGTTAGTACATATTGACATTCAAATTCTTATTTTAAGTCATTTTGTATGTTATTTGTGTTTATGCCTTAAAAAAATGGTTGCTTGATTGAAATAGGTGTTCAATTGTGAAAGATTTTTATTTATATGTGAAATGGCATGAATTGGTATCATGGTGCTACTTTTTGTTGATAAGAGGATCGACATTAGAAAATTTAGAGACTTGTGTGACAATGTGGTATACATATGCTTAAGTGTGGGTTTTGGCATGAAGTTTTGGCCTAAATATGGTGAAATAACGCAATGAAATGCAGAGGAGGGCTTTATCGTGTGGGCTATAGGTTGTTATGTGTGCAACATGGCCTGTTATTTGTTGCGTACTTGACTCTGGAGGAGATGAGCTCCTATCGCGGGAGCGACAAACCTGTCACGTGTGCAACATCAATCTAGCTAGACTTCTGTCATGGGCATGACACTGGCTAGTAGACACTGTCGAGGGCACGACAATACGTCACACACGTGACGTGTGCTAATTCTCTCCATAAATTTTAAATGACTCTGAATCATGTATGAAATATTTTCTAATGATTATACAAGTTTTGTATGTCCCAAAATGAGGTATATTGGCATGATATGCGCACCTTTAGATGGATAAATGTCGAATTGATGCTATGAATTTGTAATGCGATGATGAGAGTAAGTATGAGATGTAGACAAGACTTATGAACTAGAAAATCCATTGACATGATAACCTGAGATAAGAATTGTATACATATTATATGATGTGATGAGAATATGTGATTTATGATATGTTGTGATCTTGAATTTATGTATATGCTATGACGAGATCTCCAAAACAACAAGAGATAAATTATCATAGTTTATTTCTCTAATCCAAGACTAGACATATGATAGATGATATGTTATTGAGGGGGTTTATGATATCGTAAGAAAAGATGTTCAAACAGAATTATATTATGAAGATAATATGCCTTAAGCTTAAGTAAGAGTCCTCTTAATCCTAAAATGCATACAATTGAAATATGAATTTAGTTAAGGTGCCTTAAGTTTGGGTAAGAGTACACTTGACTTGTCAGTTAAGCCTATACAAAAGGTGGTTAGATGGTTTAACCTCATGTTAGAGCAGTTCTGATTCATAAACCGTATCTGAATAGTCCAACTTAGAGTCTTGGGTGAAACAAAAGAGTAAGATACATTTAATACTTAGATTTTATTGAGGAAAATAGATGGCATGCTTATGAGAATTTACATGTTGAATATGGCTCTGGTTGTTGGCATATATATAGGTGTATATATATAATATTATGACTCATGGTAGGAATGACACATGTTAACAAGGTAGGTAAGAATTGCCATGATTGAAACTATTTATGCATGATCATAAACACGAACATAAGTATATGGAATTCATACTACATTATTATATGGATATGATATGAATTTTCATGCACATATGTACCACTAAACATGAGGTTGCTTAGTGTGTAAGTATTTTCTCAATCATAGGTTTAGAGTCTCGTTAAACGTTAGAGAGGTACCCTAAATGCAATCACTTTAGGCACTTAATATACTCATTTATAATTAATAAAAGATATTTTTATTACATTGGTGTTCATTCAAATATGAATTTGATTTAGATGTTAGACCATTTAATGAAGTCTTTGGTATGTTAACATAGTATGAAGAAAATTATGATGAAATTATGATAGTGAGATTCTTATCGTTTGTAATTGTATTTATACCTAAATTATCCCTAGTCATAGGATTAACAAGACGAGATATTGTTAATCCAAATAGACTAACATATGTTTATACTCATTGACTAGGTCAAATAACTAATCAAATAAGTTTAAGACATGATATGTTAAGGATTTAATAGATTTTAATATAGGTTGATATTATCAGTATCAATATTTATTATTTCTAAGCACCTTATTACTTTCATAGTTATATGAATTTCGATAACAAATTTTTTTTTTGTAGGGGAATGTAATAACCCATTTTTTCTTAGTTAATAAATTTATTATTATTATTATTATTATTATTATTGTATTTTTTACTACTCTTGTAACCAAACAATAGCTATCTCTACCCAAACACTTTTTTTAAAAGCCAAACAACTTTTATAACCCACAAACTAAAACAATCAAAACCTCTCCCAAATAAAAAAACCAGAAACTGAAAATTTAAACTCCATTTGGAAATTAAGTTCAACAATGACTATTCAATTGCTTGAACTCTACTCTTTATCCTAACTAGGAAGTTCGTTCTATCACTGAAGCTTCTCTCTATCATGCTTCTCTTCAACCAGGTTTGGAGGGGCTCTACCCAAGGTTGTTGCAAAAAGGGAGCTTTCTTGGGGATTACGTCAGATATCCTTTTTCTATTTATTATAATAGCCTCTTTCATTCTTCTTCTGTCTAAAGTTTTATTTGCTTCTTGGAGTTTTGCACTGCAAAAAAAAAGTGATAATCATATTATCTTTTTTTTTTTGAAAAAACATTCAATTGCCATTTATCCTTTCTTGTCCCTTCATTTTCTCAAGTGGTTGTATGTTTCTTTTATGATTTGCTGATGTATGAAATATATATGTTTTCTACTGGAAAAAAATTCATAAGGAGAGTCAATGAAGAGTTTTGCTTTCTGTAGGATTTAACATAATATTACCTAGCAGCAGTTCTTTTGAAGTGATTCATTAATAAACATTGGCAAGAAGGTGATGAATCTTTTGAACATCCTGCTATAGCAAATGAAGAAAAGGAAATTCAGATACACCATTTTGTAGATGATTACTCCATGTCTAAGCTTGGATCTAGCTTTTGTCTAAAATTTCAGTTGAGTGGTGACTATGGTAAACAATTTTTTTTGCAAAATAATAATTTTTTAATTTTTTTAGCATGAAAATTAATTTTAATAAAGGTGATGATTAAATTACATTTTTACTTTTATTTTAACAATTGGACACAAATAAATTTTCTATAAAATATTTTATTTAATTACATTAATTAACTTTTATATGTTTATTAATTTAATTATTGTTAAATACTCTATAAAACTTTAGGTATCTAGGAACAAACTCTTAATATCGGTGGATTTGATTATCCTCCATATTGAAAATTTGAAATTATCTGAACTTATTTGAAATTATTTTTGTTTGAAAAGAATATTATTGAAATTGTTACTTTTGGAAATAGTATTTGATTATGTTACTTGAAATTGAATTGATATTGTTTATTGAATTTTTTTTCTTATGAAAATTGTTTTCAAATAAGTACCTTACTCAATTTATCTGTTATTTGGCTCCATTACGAGCATTTTATATTTTATCATCAAGATTGCACTCATTGCTATCATGCATCATATAACATTCTGCTTGCATTAAAAGCATTTGCATTGGTATCTGTAGTAAATAATATATGTTACTGGTAGTATGCTAGTAAATGATATATGTTACTGGTAGCATGCTTACCAACTATCTGACCTTTAGTAGTGTGGGGTATCACCACCTCTATAGTTTTGTACCGTTGATTTTCTAATTATTTAATTATTCATTTTTTATTTATTTGAATAAATGTTATTGATTGATTATTGCTTATTTTAGAAATTGAAAGAATTTGTAAAATTATTCAAATGTTTGTTTGTCCCCAATTTGTTGAGTGTTATAATTATCATTATCTAAGCATGTTGTATCTTCAAACCACATTTTCTTTTTTGTTTTTAGATATTGCGGATGAATTTGTGACTATTGGAGTTTAGAGAAGGTCAAACCACAAGGTGTTTGCTTTTAGGAGTTGTATTTGTGTTATATTTGAAGTTAGCACATGTTAAGTTATTTTTAATTTATACGTTGGTCATGACCAGTTTTAGATCGTAACATTGTGTCTTTTGGTACCTATTTGAACTTGGATCCATAGGGACTAGTGGTAGAAGATTATAAATGAACCTTTTGTATAAAACATTGAAAAATGTCCAATTTTATACTATAATGGCATTGAGTTTTAGAATTGAAATTATTATTTTTATTGTGTGTCATTTTGTATGGAATTTGGGGTTCACACTCTTCTAAAATTATCATGAATGCATGAACAATTGTGTGGTGTGTGAGGTGTCATAAGAGCATACTTTTTTATACATGAATGTTGTTTTGTCCTTTTAGGCTTGGCTTTAGGACAATGTGAGCCCTTCTCATTTCTCTTTGGGTGGGAGGTTTTGTGTGTTCCTTAGTATGAGCCTCTTTACCTATCACCTCTATAATAGACATTTGAGGTATAGAGGCCCTTACAAATAAATGACACTAAATTAGAGAGTAGATAATGAATTTACCTTGAAGCCTAAACCATCTTTAATCAATAGAGATCTTTGAGATACTAAGAGAGTATCCAAATTCTCTTTTTTCTTTTTGAAGCTTTGAAATTGAAAACCTATCTCAACATCCTTTTTCAAAGATTCATTTTCTTTTAATAAAACTTCATCAATTGAGGTTTTAAAGAAAATTTCATCTAATGATTTTCTAAGAGAATCATTAGAAATTTTAAGAGATAAAATTTGATTTTATAAATCCTCTAAATTATTCTCAAGATGAGAATTCTTTTCTTATAAATAAGAAGCTTATTACCTACACTATGACCAATAAATGAATTACTGTTACAAGAATTGGAAATAAAGTATACTGCATTGGAGTCCTCTTCCATGACCATGAAGGAAGAGGCGATTATCTCATTATAAACTTGTTCTCCACTTGAAGAACTTTCACTCTGAGTTGCTTTGTGCTCCTTTTATTCCTGCTTTTTAATTTATCTTGTAAGTTTGGCAAGCTCTTCATCACTATTCGGTTTGCTCCTTTCCTCATTGCCAAAGCTTTCACTTGAAGATTGTGATACTTTGTTAAAGTCTTAAAAGCTATAAACTTCCTCCTCTTTTCAATTTGAATGTCCTTTTTCCCTTACCAATTCCATCTCATAAATGAGGAGTTTACCAGTGAGCACATTGGTTGGAATGGTGCTCAAGTCTTTATTGGCCTTCTTAATTTTAATGACTCTTGACTCGTACTCCTTTATGAGAAGACTTCTTAGGATTATGTTGTTGACATCCTCCAAGTTATAATGCTTCCTAAGTTTCCTCAAATCATTGATGACTATAAGACATTGGTTGATCATTTCAGTGATGGATTCATGAGGCTTTTTTTGGTAGAGCTTACACTCAGTTGTAGCAATTGGATCTTTTTGGACTTGACTTGCTTGGTGCCTTCATGATTGTTCTCTAAAGTTCTTCAAATGCCATAGGTGCTTTGACAATGATGAACTCTCCCATATTCTTCTAATGATAGTGAGGTAAGGAAAATTGTCACTGCTCTTTTGTTTCTTCCAATTACCTTCTTATATTCATTTGACCACTCTTCTCTTGGAATTATTTCCACCTTGCCATCTATCACCTTTGATGGTGACTTCTATTCTTTAAAAATAGTGTTCCATATGTCAACAAGATCATTGTCTATCATATCCGCTAGCTTAGGCACCGAGTTGCACGTGTCGCGAAATTAACGCGTTTGACTGATTGGAGTCTAAATTTGGTTTTTGATCGAAATTAATCAAGATAACAATTAATAATTATCATATATGCCTAATAAAGTGTTTATAAAGATTTAAAAACTTGATTTATGGTAAAGGACTAAAATGCAAAATTTAATAAGTTTTTTAAGTCAATTTACAATTTACCAAAAATTTTGAGGATTTAATGAGATATCTGCTATTTAGAATATTAAATTGGACATCAAATGTGCATGTTGGCTGGCAACTGCATGATTAATAAGATTAATATGATAATTAATCTAAGTATCAAAGTATATCGTCAAAAATTAGTGGGTCCCATATGAGGACTTTTGTTCTCTTCTTCTTTCTTCCTTTTCTTCTTCTCTTTATTTCTTTTCTTCTTTGTTTTTTCTCAAAAATAGATCCACACCAGCCCCTCTTTTCCACCATAGCTAGAGCTTAATGTAGAGAGAGAAAGATAGAAAAGAGAGGGAAAAGAACAAGATAAAGTGATTTTCATGATCTACAAGTCTTAAAGAAGTTTGGAAGAGCAAGAAGGAGGAAGAACAAACAAGCTTAATGAAGAGAGAATCTCCAAGGTTGTGATCAAGTAAAGAAAAATGTAAAGAAGTTCCAAGTGACAAGGAGCAAGCTCAAGGGAGTAAAGGCAAATAGAAAGCTACCTAGAACAGTGAAGGAGAAAAATAGAGGTTTGTGCATAATTTAAGGCAATAGCCTATCTTTGTTTGAAATAATGCATGTTTAACATGATAATTAATGATTGAATTGCACTAATGATGATTATGGCATGAAACCATAGGTTTAGATATAAAGAATGAGAATTTGTGATATGTTTAGTTAAGTAATGTATGTTAGAGAATTGAGTTATGATAAAGGCATTTGTATGTATTAGAACATGATATATTGAGTAAAGAAATTTAGAAATGCATGAGTTTGTATTTGGTATGACTTGGTCCAACTAGAAATAAATAAGGAAAGTGAATATGCAGGTTTTCCACAGATAGTCACAAGCGTGACTTTTGGGTCATGGACGTGAATATGCTAAGTTCATGGGCATGAATGAATTGTATCACGGTTGTGACATATGTGTGGTAATGATACTATTCATTCCAAAAGCGTTCACGACTTTGAATCATGGACGTGAACTAATTTACGGGTGTGAATGGGTAATCACGGACGTGAATACTCTGTTTTTAGTAATTATGAATATTGTTAACTAATGAAGTATTCAGGTAAGTAAATGAAAAGATATTATTTATCTAGTCAAATAAGAACATTGATATGCTTGGAAAGGTAGTTAAGTAAAGATATATGAATAATGTGGAAATATGGATATGCCCATCACTCTAACTTCGGACTAGAAACAGGATAGATGACATATCATTATGAGGGCGATCAGTACCATACTATGTGAGATATTTCTCAGTCAATGTGGCTTTAGCTTTGGGAGCGCCATTGACTTGAGATGCTTAGTGGAGCATGCATAAATCGAGGACAAAGTGGTTTTAGCTCTGGGAGCGCCCTTGGTCCAGTAATTCATATATGATGATATATTACTCAATTAATGTGGCTTTAGCTCTAGGAGCGTCATTGATTTGAGAGGCTTGGATGAGCCAGATAGTGGATAGGGTGACTATAACACTGGGAGTGCCTCTGATTCATAACCTGTATCCAGTTAGTCCAATTTAGAGTGATGTGGGAGAACTAATGAAGTTAAGTTGAAAGATAATGCAAAATAATATGAAAATAATATAGAATATTAAAGAGATGAAAAGAGTAACATATAATTAAAGATAAATGCAAATGACATTGTACATGTATGCATGATGCTCATAATTTTATGAAATAGGGGCATGAGGAGAAGAATAACATGAAAAGATATTAATGCATAAAATGACATATAATAATGCATGTTGCATAACATAGTATATTGCCTTATTTATATGCATCACTAAGCCTAGAGCTTAGACTGAGAGTTTTTCTTCTGCGCAGATATAGAAAGGTAACCGAAGGTTGTAGATAAAACAAGCGGTGATTCTAGTCAATTAAAGCAGCCGATTTTGAAATAGTGGGTCACAATCTTTTGAACTTTTATATTTTGTTTTTCATATTATATATTTTCATATTTGTAAATTTACTTTCATAGTTTGTTAATAATTAACTTGATATTTTAATTACTATATTATGTAAAAAAATGTAAATTATTTCTTATATATCTATGAGCTAAGAGTTTTAAAAAAATTATGTATGACTTTCTAGCATTTATTAAAATAGTGATTTAAAGAAGTTAGTGTAGCGCTCCTTTATCCGGGCACGTGTTGTTTGGGTAAGGGGGTGTTACACTATCTAAAGAAACCTCCATTTTAATCTTCCAAAGAACAAAATTTGAACCATCATGAGTCAGTACTCCCTTTGTCGCCATCTTTGACCTTTTCTCTCATAATTAAGTTTTTTTATGAGGGACCTAAACTTAATGCCAATTGTTAGAAAGATGAGCACCAAAAAGGGGGATGAATTGGTTATTTATTGAAATCTTTGAGGCTAATGGCATTCTTTTGGAAATGGATAATTCTTTCATATTTAGGAAGGGCAATTCACAAAGAGATGGAAATAAGATAAAGAGATAGAGAGTAAGAGAAAGATGGACACAAGGATTTTTATAGTGGTTCGAGCGAATCGATCCATATATCCACTCCCTAAATGCAATTGAGATGTTTCACTATCTTCAATAAGAAATAATGATGTTTTCCAAGCCCGACTCAAACTTTGTGTTTCTTAGGCTCACACCAAACCTTACACTTGTGTTTTCCAAGCTCACACAAAATCTAGGTGTTTCCCCAAGGCTCACACCTAAACCTATTTAGAGTTTTCATTATGCTGAACTTTCAACTTCAATTGTTTTTACAAGGGCTCACACTCTAATCCCACTTAGTATTTTTCTAGTCTAACACTCAACCATTTACACTATAGAGTTTTCCTAAGGTTGACTCTAAACTTGTCACCAATTGTTTTATGGTCAAACCCTTAAACCATTCCTCTCACAAAAACAACTAATAAAGATTACAAAAGATGGAGAAATAATTTATTGCTTCATAAATTTAAAGAGTCATTACTCACATTTTCTCTTTCTCCTCACTAATAACTAATTTTGCTGCATTGAATTTTACTATCAGAGTAAGAATTATGGTTGCGCTTTGCTTTGTTGCAGTTGTGATTTCTTCATTGATCCATTATTTAATGACATGTGGCAGCTTCTAAATGGATTTTGGCTTCAACAGTTGAATTCTTATAAATTTATTTATTGTTATTTCTTTTCATAGTCACAATACTGTTGTTGCAGTCTATTTTGGGGTTTGCCCTTTTATCCATAGACCAATTTGTCTATCCTGGGTTTCTTTTTATGATACTTTGATTTCTTGTTTTGCTCAAAATCATTGGATGCACGGTAGCTTCCATTTGTATTTTTTTTGGCAGGTTGGCATTACGAATTCATGGTTGCAATTCTCTAAGTTGTAGTTGTGATTTCTTATTCTACCCAGCTTCCACTTAGCTTTCCTTTGGTAGGTTAGCATTACAAATTTCACGTTCGTTATTGCCTCGGTCGTGTTCGCACTTTCTTTTTTCATGATAAACTTTGCTGTCGTGCTTTGGGTTATGATCTCTTTTGTTTCTTCATCACATTTTGCTACATGTACATTGTGGTCATTGCACCTCCAGGCATGATAAAATATCCCTTTCTTGAGCAATAATCCCTTTTGTGGTCCCGAATTATATTTCTTCCACAATTTTTCTTCTTTTACCATGTGTTTGTTTTATATAAGAAAAAAAATCTACAAAACAACACTCAAATAAACACATTAGTTACTTCTCAATTTGATAGTTAGGATCAAAATAGAGATACATTATTTTGTCTAACACATGTAATTAAGGTGTTGGTCATACAATTGCATCAAAATAAAACACACAAACAAAGAACAATTCAATCACATAGGTTTGTAACCCTAACTCGAATTCAGTTTATGCCTTAATCAAAAATGATTTTTGATCCAATTTAGGTGATGTCTATATTTGAAAATACATTCAAAATATGTTCAAAATATGTTTGATTTATCAAATTAAAAAAACTATAATAGAACAACCCCTTAATTACCCTATATGGCCAATTAGGTTTTCATAAAACTTAAAATTTAGGATTTTTGCATATCTCAAAATTTCAAAAATTAATCAATTTAGATTCATTCTATATCAACTAAAATCATTTAATATTATCATATTACAATGAAATCGATTGAAAAAATGAAAAAAGTCCAAAAGAAGTTCAAACGCATGAAAATATATAGGGGTTGAATTGCTCTTTTCAAGCAATCTCATTAATTCTTTAATTTGAACTAAAATTGACTTATAGAATTTGGCTCTAGTACTAATATTATGGTTTTAACAAGCATCTCATACATTAAAATATTGTGAAAAATAAAAATTAAAACCCAATTCAGATTCAACCTATGTATTTCAAAATTGAGATTTTTACGTATCTGCGAAATGAATGATTACCTTTGATCTTGTAGCTTTAATTCTCTTATTTATGATCTTTCCTTCTTATTGAGTTATCATAAACGATAATAATCTAAAGCTATAATTGACTTTAGTAGTATCCATGCAAAACAACTCTTTGATGAAGATGAGCACCTAAAAATACTAAAGTTCTAGCTTTGTGTATTCGACCTAGAGCAAGTGCAAGAGAAAAAATAATTTTTCTTTCTATAAAGGGATTGCACGAAAATCTCTTATTAAGATTGTTTATACCCTTAAACCCAATTAGGTTTGAAAGAGGAAAAACTTTAATGGGCCCCTTCTCTAGGGTAAACGACTTATGTTGACCAAAGTCAACATATCCAATCGTAATTGGATTAGGCCCATTTGTAACTCTTATAAATGACCCAATTCTTTTTCTCTTTTATTTGATCCAATCCAAAATGTACTTTACATTACTTTTATTTCCTCTATACATGTGACCCAATAAGTTTTCCGATTATATTGGCAATTCAAGTCTTAGAAGGAAGCCTAATCTAATAAGGATTCTATGAGTCAAACTCTTTAGGCCTGTAATTGATCTTTACTCAATTTCTCATAATTAAGAATATCATGAACAATATCTAGCAACACATCATGACCACCCAATTAACCTGAAAGTCAGTGGTTTGAGTTTTAACCCATTTGTAGATAATTACCATGCAATTCAACCTTTCACCGCATTATACCTCATTTGGTTCAAAGTATAAGCTTTCTGTCAACTTTTACTAGACTGACTATATTACATATAGTCTAAAAAAAATTAAGTATTATCTATGAGATTTGTTACTCTATTGGATATGTACTTAAAGATCCTCTTCAAGACATATATACCTTAGCCAATGATTTTTAAGTAATGATCTCCTATAAGAGGCAATAAGTATTCTCTTCTCATATCAGAAGTGGTGAATCCTTTATGGATCACTTAATTACCTTTGAATACCTTATGTTATACCCAATCTCCACCTTATGAATGATCTCTAAGAGACAATAAGGAATGGAGTCAAAACACATCGTTCAATATCCAAGATAACCTTGAATATCTTAAGTCTAAAGATACTTGCACAATTATTATGATGAGATTATCATAAACATTAAATAGATATTCATGTGATTGTCTCATGGCTAAGTCATCTAATATATTTAACTACTCTAGCAAACATTCACATATTAACTCTAAACATCTCAAGTATACAATATGCAAGATCCACTACTTGACCTAGTCAAAGAGTATAACATGTCGTAGTCTGACCATATTAATAATGGCTTGTTTAGTTAATGTTATGACTAAGGATAGTTTAGGTATAAACACAATTACAAGTTATGAGAATCTCATTATCATAATCACATCATAATTGTTCTCATGTTGTGTTACATGTCAATGACTTTATTAAGCAGTTTAAGATCTTATACAAATTTATAATTAAATGAATATTGAATAATGAACAATGCTTTTATTAATAACAAAAGTATACAAATAGTTTCATAAGGTGATTACCTTTAGGACACCCCTCTAACATCTTGATCTTTAAACTTTTATATCTTTAATTTTACTATTGTGATATCCATTAGCTTTCTTCGTTTATGATGCTTTGTATGAAACCATTGAACCAACCTCATTTTTATTTACCATCCTTGTAAGTTTGAATTTTCAACCCCTCAACAGGCTTAACATTATCATTAGAAACATATAATCTAAACAATTATCTTTAGAATAAACAATTCTGGAAACATTGATAAAGTTTGGTTATCATCAAAATTTCTAGAAATCAGGTTGTAGCCCATTGAGCTACCAAGATTATCATAATACATTTCTCTAACTTTTCAACATCATATCTTTCTTTATAATGAACATAAGAGAATGTTGAAGTCAATCTTGAGCACATATGAGATATCTATTGTATTTAAGAGTCAAAGAGCTCCTAAATGCATTTAGTATTTTTTTTTTCTTTGTCAAATGTAGACTTTAAAGCAAATTTAAAAATTGGGATAGCTAACACATCTTGAGTCACTTTAGAATGAATAAGGAATCTAGGGCTATTTTATTGCCACATATTAAAATGTTAAATTCAACTTTAGGTAACTCAATTTCTTCATCTAAATATCTTAACGTTTATATTGCTTATTACATCACCAAAGATCTCATCATGTAGACTTTGAATTTCAAATTCAAATAAATTCTTTATCATCATTACTAAGTCACATGTGGTCCCATCGTGAACAATAAGAATAGGTTGATGACTTTGCTCCTTTTGGCTTGAAGGTGAACCAACGTCATATATATATTATATAAAAAAAATAATATTTCTTTTACTCTATTCCCTATCACAAAATGTACATCATTTCCACATATCTTAAAAAGTTATAGTTTAACTTATTGTAACATGCATTGTTGATCAAGAAAACAAACAATATAAATTAAATGGTTATTCTTCGAAATATCTCCCCAATACTTATCATTTTTTTTTTCATTCTTGAAGCTGTTGCAACTAACTCTATGTTACTCATATTTGTCCATGCATCCAATAAACAAAAACCATACAAATTTCATGAATAATAATTAAAAAAATGGATATGACAAAAAAAATCCAAAAATTTGTAATGCGAGTCTATAAAAATGATTCAAAAAAGTCATCTTCCTTTTACCATCTCCACTCAATTCAAGTTCAGTTCTAAGGAAATTATCTTGATCCTTAAGCCTCTTAAAAGTTCCTTGAGATTTTGGGTTGAAATTTCAACACTGAATAGGTGGTGCTCCACCTAATCTAAAACATCAAGAGATAACAATTGTTTCTTTTTTCTCTTTTCTATTTCACAACATTCTTTAAATTTCTTCATCCTAATGGTTGATCCCTTACCAAAATGGATTGCATCTCTAACCATCTTCATTGAACTTCTTATTTTCTTCAACCCGTTTATAACAATCAAGTTAATTATATGAGCAATACATTTCAAAAGAAGGTGCATGTTATTCATAATAATGAATTCCTAATTGTAATTTTCTCATTCAAATAACTCGCATTAGTATCTAAGGTTGTAAATGAATTGAGCCAAGCCGAATATTAGTGAGCTCGAGCTCAGTTTATTTAAGTTTATTACTGGCTCAAGCTCAGCGGTTCGAGCTCAATTCGAGATTTTATATTTGAATTCGAGCTCGACTCATTTGAAGATTATCAAGTTCGTGAGCAACTCGAGCTCGGCTCGTAAAAAATTCATTTATTATACTTAATGAGGTTAGCTCAAGTTCGACTTATTAACTAATAATGACAAAAGCTCGAGTTCATCTCATTCACTAATAATGACAAAAGCTCGAGATTGATAACAAAATATAACATAGACAAGCTCTAAATAAATATGTTCGCAAGTTTTTAAACGAATATGTTTGTGATCTTTTAAATGAATACGTTCGTGAAGTTTTAAACCAACATGTTCGTAAGCTTGTAAATGAATACATTTGTAAGCTTTTTAAGCGGACATGTTCGTGAACATGTTTACTAGCTTGTAAATGAACATATTCGCAAACTAACAAATCAAACCATATTAAGCTCGAACTTGAGCTTGATAAGGTTTTTGAGCTCAGATTTGAGCTCAATCTCGGCTCGTTAATAGTAATAAATGATTTTGAACGATTTTTTTTCGAATTGAGACCTGAATAGGTCACGAGCAACTTAGTTCATATGTAGCCTTATTAGTATCATTTAAACTTTGCCTTTATCTATAGTGATACCCAATATGTTGCCAATTCTTTAATCAAGAAAGCATTTTTTAAGTTTTATTTCTATATATTTTGAGATTTTGATTAATGTTTCTAGAAATAGTAAAGGTTTCAATTAAAAATACAAAAAAAATTAAAAACTAGCCTAAATATTCTTAAAACATAAAACGCACTAAAGGGGCATTTAAATTGAAATTCCAACTTCATATTCAGCACCAACATGTCAAAAAACTTTTGGAGAAAAATATTATTAAAAATGACCCTTAGGAAAAAAATGAAAAAGAAATTGAATTTCTACCTGTTAATTTGGGGTAAATGACTAGCTATTTAGGTATGCTTGCGATAAAAGCCTTAAATATAGAATCAAAAGGTTCTAGACATTTTTATCCTAAGACAATATTGAAAGTCTACATTTTTTTCACAACTTTAAGAATTTAGACATTTTCTATTTGATTTTCCATTTAGACATTTTCTATTTGATTTTCCCTTGCTATTTGGGGTATGATAAAAGTTCATAAGTGATGGAGACTGCTAAAAGGTAAATTCTAAAGGGTTATGATGTTTCTAGCCATTTTTCTTTTCATTTTTCGTCTCATTCTTTCATAATTTATAAGCTTATTATAGTTTTTGTTGCCCAAATAATCACCAACGAGGGGAGAATGAATTGGTGATTAATTAAAATTTTTAGCCAATACAATAACAATGAAATGATAGAGATATCAAAATAAATAAATGAGAGATACAAGATTTATAGAGGTTCGAGTATTAATGATCCTTACATCATCTCCCCAATCGCAATTGGGTATTTCACTAACTTAATGGAGTTACAATAGAGTTTTACCTAGTTCACTCCCAATTATGATATTTTTTACTTTTGGCTAACACCAAACCCAAAACTCTTGTGTTTTAATGGCTAACACAACAACCAAATCTTTGTATTTTTATGGCTCACACAAAAATCTTTACAAATATGTTTCACTCCAAATTGAACTCACTCAATCTCACTATTGCGTAATTGACTATAAGAATGAATATAATCAACTATCGAAAAGGATCAACAACACTTTAGCAATAAAGGTTTACAAGAGAAAATAGATGGAGGTAGTTGGAGGCTTTAAATGCACAAGACTCTTGAGAATAATTATAAAGATTAATTGTTTGAATATTAGTTCTCTAACCTTTGGAAGTCATAAATGTGGAGTATTTACACTTCTTCAATAACATTAAGTCGTTTGAGGTGCAGTTATTATGAAAATAGCCATTTAACTACTTTTTTGTTCACGTCTGACAACTTTAATTCTCCAAATTCACGGGCGTAGTTATGGCTTCATGAATGTGAAATTTCTTTGCAAGCCATAAATCAAGTTGTGAAGCTAGCCGTGAATAATTCTAGAAGTTGTTTGAATTTTGGCACTTGATATTCATAGGCGTGAAACTTAATGTTGACCATGAACTAAGTTGTGAAGCAAGCCATGAATAAATTTGGAACTTTTGGCATTCTTAGGGCTCGACTTTCATGGGCATAATTAATTATTCAAGGGCATAACACTCCACTGAAGTTGTGAATGGCTGAACTTTGAATCTTTTGGTGCCACAAAGTTATTACGAGCATGACCTTTCTTTTTATGGGCATGAAGAGCTTCCTTCACGGTTGTGGCATATGTGTCATGGGCATGAACAACATATGATTTTTAAACTTTGAACTCCAATTGACTTGGTTTGATTGACTTTGATGGTTTAAAGATCATTTAACTAGTTTAATCACTTAAAACACAAAAGTGTGGTTAAATTCTTTATTGCTAAATTATTTATTTTCATCAAAATAGCGGAAATAACCTTCAAAGTTCAACAATATCACATTTTTTGATAGTGACAAAAGATTGTGCAATATCCGACTAAAGAGAAAAGATTTTCTCTCTTTCAAAAGATGCTTATAAAAGAATGAAATTTAAATGTACAAGCATGCCATAAAAACAAACTAAAAGCATAAAGACAATTAAGTTCAATCAAATCCAATTAATTTCAAGAAAAGTCAAATTGCCCAGTGAAGGTCATATGTCATAGCAAAAACTATTCATAAGCCAATTAAGTATAATAAGATATCAATCAATTTATGCATATCACTTATCCACGACCATAAAATTCTAATCAATTCATGCATACCACTTAATCACAACAATATTACATATTTTCCGCCATTTATCACTATAAAAAAAAAATCAAACATAAGAGAAGAAATGGCAAAAGCATCAAGCACAACCATTAAGGGATCAAATGCATGAAAAACTTATGTAACTTAGTGTACTCGTAAGATCCAATTGTAATATTAGCTAGTTACTCCCGAAGTCAATTTCTCAAGGAATTACTTGCAGGATTAAACTTTTAATTGACTTTATATTATTAATGAACTGTAAATTAAAATACTAAACACTCTAGCCAAGTATGTTAAATTTGATTAAACAAAAATAAGAGAACTAATTACTAACTAGATTGCAGTAGAAAGTGAAAGAGAAAATTAATTAAAGAAGGAACAGGAACCTAGCTCACAACTCACATCATGCATGCTTTTTAATAATTTAAGTACTAATGAATGAAGATTTTATGGCTTTCATCTTTAATGCATCAATTAATCAAGCTAATGAATTAACTAATGTTCAATCCAATTTTTAGGTTAGATTACAGATGATGTGTCAAATAATAAAACCTTAACATATCCATTTGAAGTTGAATAATCGGTGATTGAGCAACTATTACACTAAAAACTTATTAAACACAATTGAAACTGAAGATAATCATTCATTCATTAAAAAGATAGAAAGAGATTCATACATACTGGGGTTGCTCACTAAGTATCCGTTAAAAATGTTTAGCTTAACATCTTAATAATAATTGTCATGTCTATTTTGATGACTAAGTTATACTTAAAGAAAATAAAGATGAAAAACTCTCTGTAATTCAACAAGGTAAATTGTATGCTCTTTCTTTCTCTAGCTATCTATCTCTATTTCTCACTCTCTCTTACGTAAAAGAAATCTAGAATTTATAATTTAAAAGTCCTACTTGAATTCTACTTCAAAAGATATAAAACTTCCTAATTACAATATAACTTTTCATAAAGGTGGTCCTCATATCAATTTTTATCTTCAAACTCTGGGCCCCACTTGATCAAAATAAAAGTTGGATTAGAACTGGAGTCCATAGTGGAAATAAGTTGTCACATGTGTGACATCTTTTTACTTGCGTGATAGGCTTCTATTTTTAGTTCAACAATTTTCTCACTCGTTCCGATTCTTCATGTCCATGATAGAAAATAGAGATATATAAGTGATGCGCCTACGTCGAATCGGTATGTTCTTCTATTCTCCTCACAACCAACAATAAAGCCTCATGCGTATGACATATTGTCACGTGCACGAGAGCTCGATGCTTACTTCATCTCGTCACACGCGTAAGGACTCCTTCACGTGAGTGAGACTTCATATCCACTCTTCATTTTATCTTATCTTCACGCAAGCATGAAATTAAAGTCACTAAGTACCTAAAACATGATAAAAACCTAAAATTAGAATTGGAAAGTATTAATAAAAACTAGAACAAATAAGAATACATCAAATACCAAATATATTAACAAAAGATTGAAAGCTTGAAAACCAAGTTCATTGCTTAAAGATGTAAAGCTACAAGATAAGTTGTCCAACAACTTTGATTACAAAGCTCAAAAGCTAAAACATTCCAAAAGAGCAAAAGATTCCTAAAACATAAAAAAAAAAAAAAAGATAAAAGGACATCAATGGTCACCCATTGGAGGATGATATCGAAGGTGAGCAACTTTAGACTCAAGAATAACTATACGAGAGTCGATACTCTTCTTGAGATCCTCAAGTTGTTGTTTGACATGTTATTGGAGAGAATCAAAATCGTGTTGTAGCAAGTCAAAGCAATGATAGAGATCATATGGGAGTAAATCGAAGTGTCAATCAAAATGTGCAAACAGTTGTTGCATCATGTCTAGAGCAAACAAGAAAAAAACCTCACCACCTGTTGAGGCACCGAGAGTCTCAACTAAAGGTCTCTTCCACAGCCGATTTCCTTGCAATCCATCTTTGAACTCATCTGAATCCCCATGCAACCAAGCTATCTCATCCTCTGGTGTCTTGAAGTGATATATGATCTCATTTTTATAAAGAATTTGAACTGTAGCTCCCACCTTGACAAAGGAATCAACATTTAGTTGATCTCAAGGAGAAGTAGGAATGACAGTGCAAGAATGATTCTTAAGTTCTAGAAACTTGATCTCAAAAGTGAGATGGGTGATGTAACTGCAAATAAGAATGTCACTAGTCGGTTTTGTCATTATGGAGAGGAGGTGATATGCAAACCACCTAGATAAAAATGATTGATTATTGTCTCTGAGCCTATTCAAAGAACAATGGTTCTATTTTCCTTATTGCTCCATTGTTGTCACCTCAGGCGAAGATGTTATAGGTGAGGAAACAGTGAATATGAGTAGGCAAGATAAGGTCAATGCTCTGTCTTTGTCACATCCTAACTACAATTTCTTGCAAAATGACTCCAGACACAGTTAGGATTAAAATCTTTAACATTAGCCTCATTCATCAACCCTTCATGTGGAAGCTTAAATATCTTTGCAAATTAATTAGCATTTAAAGCTTTTGATTGCCTGCATATCAACCAATTACTCCAGAAGAAAGTACACTCAAATAACTTAAAGAATTCCAATGCCAACTTCTTAAAGGATGGTTTGTAGATGTTAACAAATTCAAGCAAGCCATGATCCTTTAAGCAAGTTGTCATGTCTTCTACGAGACCTAAGGTTTTGACACAATCCTAATCAAATGGTCTGAAAGATAGATTAGAGCATCATTTTAATGAAAAATACATGGAATGATTGTTCTTATGCAAAATAGAAAGCATAGGGTAGAGAGTCCTTTAAGCTAGAGTTTTTTGAGCATTTTCTCTTCCCCTTTGATGAACCAGCTTCAATTTCTATTGTAGATGCCAGATAAACTTAAAAACACAAGAAGAAATAAAGAAGATGAGTTTTACTACAATGAATAGGAATAACGAGTTGGATGATGTGATTTCTCCCTGAAAACTCAATGTTGATGAAGGAAATTTGGTGAAAAGATGTTTAAATGAAGTAAAAAGAGGAAAATTGTGGAAATATGAGGCAAAATGGTCGGAAAATGAAGAAAATTGGTTAGAAATGGAGGAAATGGTATGCGTTGTGAGAAAAGAGAAAGAAAAAATGAATTTAGGTTTTAAAAATTGCTATTTACAGTTATAATGAAATGTTCACAGATGGGCAGATAAAGTTATGACACAAATTGTGATGAAGAACATGAATGGTTTTATTTGTTAAAGGGTATAAGTTCACAATCGTGACTATATATTCACAAACACCAAACCGTGTTGTAAAGTATGAAATAAAATGTAAATAATTCTACTGTTTTGGGCTAAAAATGTAATGCCCACCTAGCTAATCATGATTAAATCTCAAATAAATAGACATATGCTAGCAAAACCTAATGTAGAAAATGTGTAAATTAAAAATCTTGTTCTCTCTTTGTAAAAATTTATTTCAAATAATCCTTTTTACCAATTAACATCACAAAAAACTATTACTCATGTATAATCTTTGATCCTATAGGATTCCTTTCATATAAAAACCAAACTTTTACATTTCCAAAATGAAGGTTATATGTTTTTAAAAATATATATCATGTACAAAAAGAAACCAAAAGATTATATAAACTTGATCACCGACCCAAGATGGGTCTCCTCTGAATCTCTGTATAGGCACTTCTTCTCTTGTGTCAACTTCAATTATCCTATAGGCTCAAACTTGCATGCAGAAAATCCACACACTAAGCTACTAAAAGTTTAATGGTATATAGGCATAAAAATTCAATGTCATTCATACAAGTCATATAATCATTATACATATTTGTATTATGTTATCATTTTTGTAAACAACTATCCTAATGCATAACGATACAAGCATCTTATCTTTTATATACATACCATATCTCATGTATAATAATAAGAAGTTATATATATATATATATACAACATTTTCATATATTTGGGTTCATTGTATCCTTACCTCTTCCTTTACTTCACTTTGTTTTACTTATAGCTTACCATTTATCATATTATTATTTCCTTTTAGTTCATTTTCATCCAAAACTCTAAGTCAGACTATTCAAATGCGAATTGTGGAATAGAAGCACTGCAAGAGCTTCAACCATTATGTGTATACATAAGCAGAAGCACATTCATATCATTTATCACATTTTCAAGTTATCTCATAGCATAATTCACAACAACATACAAGATTTAGGAAATTAACATGCATATATGTACTAACTTTTAACAATAGAGCCTAACCCTTTAAACTCTTTAAGCTTGCCTAGCCCTTTGGTGATCACACAACTGTTTCTAGCTCCTACCAATATGAAAATATCACCCTTAGATCTTTTTACTAGAAAAATAGACTCAAAGCCTCTTTAAAATCGAGCTTAGGTTCAACCTCACAAACTCTCTTATCTTCCTCTCTTTAAAATCGTGCTTAGGTGTTTTTTTATGTTAATGGAGGTGGAAAATGGTGAATAAGATGAATGTGGTGTGCAAGTTTGGTTTATAGAGGCGGTGGAGTAGCTAGGGTAGTAGAAAAAACATGAGAAATAGAGAAAAATGTAGCTCTACTCACCAACTTTGTAGACTATCGTTCATGGGTGTAAACACTTTGTCATACCTGTGACAAACCATGAATAGGCATGAAACCAAACTACAACATTCATAGCCGTGAAATGCCATTCACGGGCATGAACAACCATTCACAAGCGTGAAAGTACCATTTTCTACCTATTTCTAATCTCTTAATTTATCCACACTTACTCATAACAATTTATCTAACTTATAAACTCTAAAAATTGGGTGTTACAAAAAACCTTAATAGCCATGACTATATAGTCATGGGGACGAAGCCTTAAAACACAATAATATAAAACATGTTTTAAAATGATTTTTCAAGATCCAAAACTCTGTCCTAAGCAAATTAAACATATTTTCTCATGTCATACAAGCATGATCACATTATCAAAGCAAATATATCATAAAAAAATGTATCAAAACACTCAAGGTTCATAAAAGGGTTCATAATAAAGGCAATCATGATACATGTGAAGCATAAAAACATCCAATAGCATACAATTCACAACCAAAACACTGAATATGCTTGATGAATGCAATGCATGCCTTTAAAATCACTTGTCAAACATATGTACTCCCATCAAGCATACCAAACTCCCTTTTTATAAAGCAAAACCTTTCTTCATTAAGAGGTTTAGTGAAAATGTTAGCCAATTTTGCTTATATCGATGAATTCTAACACAACATCACCATTTTGGACATGATCTCTAAGAAAATGATGTCTAATGTCTATGTGTTTGCTCCTAAAATATTGAATGGGATTTTTAAAAAGATTTAATGCATTTTTATTGTCACATTTTATGGGAATGTAATCAATCACATGGCCATAGTCCTTGCATTATTGTTTCATCCAAAGAACTTAAGTGCAACAACAACCCGTTGCCACGTATTCTTTTTCAATAGTGGATAAGGCAACCGAAATTTATTTCTTACTAAACCAAGAAACTAATCATTTTCCAATGAAATGATAAGTTTCAAAAGTGTTTTTCCTATGTAAGAGACTATCAATATAATCGGCATTCGAAAAACCAATGATATGAAATGATGTATTCCTAGGATACCATAATCCTAAGTGGATTGTGCTATGAAAATATTTTAAAATTCTTTTTACTGCATGCAAATAAGATTCCTTAAGACATGATTGAAATCTAGTACACAAGTATACACTAAACATGATATCAGGTCTAGAAACTGTAAGGTATAAAAGTGAACCAATCATACCTCTATAAAATTTTTTATTTATAACCTTACCTTTCTCATTTTTGTCTAATTTTATTGATATGCTCATTGGTGTCTTGGCATTCTTGCATCCTTCCTGTCAAACCTTGAGGGGTATTTCCATCATTTTGATGCTAACAAATAAAATAACAATAATGTATTTAATATACTTGTTTTCTAAGTTTATTGAACATGGTATGGAATATGATGCAAGAATGGAGAATGGAAGACTAACCTTAAAAAGACAAAAATTGAACAAATAACATGTTCACGCCCGTGACTTTTTATGTCATGCCCGTGATGTAGCTTAGCGCCAACTACTCGACATTTAAAGTTCACGGCTATGAAGGATCATAGCAACTGTGAATGATCATATCAGTCATGCCCATGAAAAAAGGTCACACTCGTGAGAAAAACATGTCAAATTCCTCCATAGAGCTTCACGACCAGAGTCGCCATTTGGACCACGACTTGGAAGGAAATTCACGCTCGTGAAAGAATAATATCACGCCCGTGATCAAACACTTCAAATCCTTCCAAAATGCTTCACTGCCAAAGTCACCACTCGAGCCATGGCTTGGAAGAACATTTATGATCATGATACACATTTTCACGACTGTTAAAGAGGAAAGAAAAACATGTCAGACGCAAAATTAAGAGTTGGTACAATGGCTATTTTCGCATGAAATGCAACCAAACAGCTATAATTCGCCATGGAAGTATAAATGCAAGTCATTTATGAATCCAAAATAAGAGAATAACAATTACTTCGAATCAAAATCTTGTTGTAGCCATTTGTGCATTAATTTCTTTCAAACAAACATTAATTCTCTGTAAAAATCTTTTTGCTCATAATTTCTGAGCATTATAGATTTGTGAGTGTTTATTTTTGTAATCTACTACTCAAGTGAGTTTGGGTATATTGTTAAAAGTAGAACACTTGTAAGGGTTATTTGTGTGAGCCATTAACACAAGGAATTGGTTTATTATGTGAGCCATTAAAACACAAGGGATTTATGGGTTAGGTGTGATCCATTGATAGAAACACCATAGTTGGGAGTGAGCTTGTAAAACTTCATTGTAACACTTAGTGTGTTAGTGAAACTCCCAATTGAGATTGGGGAGAGGAGTAGGGTTTGTTAACACCCGAACCTCTATAAAATTTCTTATGTGATATCTTTCTATCCCTACTCTACTTTTCTTTCCGCACTTAAAAGTTAAGAATTTTTATTATCCAATTCAACCCCCCTTCTTGGTTCAATATCTGGGCAACACTTCCATTCCAAACTTCTTCAATAATTCTTTAGTGTACTTGGATTGATTGATGAAGAGCCCTCAATGCTTTGCTTGATTTGAAAACTAAGGAAGAATCTGAGCTCTCTCATCATGCTCATCTCAAACTTTATAGTCATACAATTTGCAAACTCTTGGCAAAGAGATTCATTAGTAGACCCAAAGACAATATTATGAACATAGATTTGAACAATTAAGATGTCATGCATGTACTTTTTAATAAAAAAAAGTAGTATCTACATGTCCTTTTGAAAAATAATTCTCTAAAAAAATGCACTAATCCATCCATACCAAGCTCTTAGAGCTTGTTTTAGACCATACAATACTTTAGTGAGCTTAAAAAATGGTTTAGAAATGCTTGACTTTCAAAACTAAAAGGTTGCTTAATATATACTTCCTCCTCTATGAAACCATTTAAAATTCACTTTTAACATCCATTTGAAAAAGCTTAAACTTCATGTGACATGAATATGCTAAAAGAATTCTAATCTACTAATCATTTCTAATTTTGCAACCGGAGCACAAGTCTTATCATAATCTATGTCTTTCTCTTGGTTATACCCTTTGGCAATCAATCTAGCTTTGTTTCTAGTTATATTGCCTTGCTCATCTAACTTGTTCCTAAAAACCCATTTACTACCAACAATTGGTTAACCCTTAGGTCTTGGAACTAAGGTCTAAACTTTTGTTTCTCTTAAATTGGTTGAGTTCTTCTTGCATAACAATCACCCAACTCTCATCGCTAAGTATCGTCAATAGTCATTGGCTCAATTTATGAGACAAAAGCAATATTAGAATTCAAAAGCTTAAAATGAGATCGAGTACTTACATATTTGGTGGGATCACCAATAATTTGCTCCATGAGATGGTTTCTTACAAACTTTCACTCCTTTGGTAACTATTGGGTGCCTTGTTTTTGAGCTTGAGGTAGAGATTACTTTTGATGCTCTTCTTGTCATTACTCTTCTCGATCATCATCATTTTCTTTTTTCTTTGAAGATTCACTATTCTCCTCATGATCAAGTTTGAGCTTCTTTATTGAACCTACAACATCATCAATTACACTACGTTTCCCAAGATCAAGCATACTATATTCATAAAAAAACAACATGCATTGACTTTTTCACAACTAATGTTCTTTTATTAAAGACTTTATAAGCTTTGCTAGTTGTAGAGTAACCTAGAAAGATGTCTTCATCAGATTTTGAGGCAAATTTTCTAAAGATGTCTTCATCAAATTTTAAGGCACAATTTCTAAGGTTGTCCTTAGTGTTCAATATAAAACATTTGTATCCAAATACTCTAAGGTATAAGATTTTGGGCTTTCTTCCATTCCAAAGCTCATATGAAGTTTTGTTCAAAATATATCATTTGAAACACAATTTGAAATATAACATGTGATACTAGTGGCTTCGGCCTTAAAGTAGGTTGTTAAACCATACTCATTAACTATTGTTGTAGCCATCTCTACTAAAGTTCTATTTTTTCTTCAATAACTCCATTTTATTGAGGTGTTCTAGGAGTAGAAAAATCATGAAAAGTTTTCAAAAAGCTCATTTTCAAACTCTTTTTCAAGATCACTTTTTCATTATGAACTCTTTTGGCAATGTTTTTAAAAGATTCAAAAGCATCACTCATATAAGCTAAGAGAATTACTCAAGTAAACCTAAAGTAATCATTAACAATTACAAACGCATAGTATTTGCCTCATAAACTAGAAACTCTAGTAGGACAAAAAAGATCTAGCTGCATAAGTTGTAGAGGTCTTGAGGTTCTTACAACATTCTTGGACTTGAAAGATACTTTGTGTTGCTTTCCTCTTTCGCATGACTCGCATATCTTATTTTTGGCAAATTTGACTTTAGGGTGCTCATCTATTAGTTTTTCTTTACTAAGGATTGAATTAAATTCATACTTGCATGCCCAAGCCTTCTATGCCATAGCCAAAACTCATCACTAATATAAATAAGACACTTAGGGGAAATATTAGTTAGCTTGTGTAAGTCAATTATGTAAGTATTATCATCTCTATCTTTTTTGAATATTTCTTGGCCATTTAGAGTGGTCACAAAATATCCATTAGAGATAAAGATGACTCGATTTTCCTTATCACATAATTAGCTCACGCTTAAAAGATTATTTTTTAATCCATTAATAAGCAAAACATTTTCAATCAAGGAAACATCATTTAAATCAATTGAACCAATGTCAATTACCTTACCTTTGACATTGTTTCCAAAGGTGATTTTACCACATTCAATCCTTTTGATTTGGGTGAATAAATTTTTATTGTCGGTCATATGCCTCAAACATCCCCTATCCACATGCCAAACATTTTTCTTTGATATGGATTTGAGACACACTTACAAAACAATAATTTAGGTTTTGTTTTTAGGTACCCAAATGAACTTAGGTCCTTAGGAGTTAGCTTTAGAAGGTTCCTAATGAGCATTTCTTACAAAATAATGAATCTTTATGTACCTGAGCTACATGCAATAACGACATTATTTAAATTTGAATTGTTTTTGACATTTTACATGAGGTTTCGGCCTTATTACCTTACTAGTGCTAACATGAAAGCATGAATATGAACAAACATGTGTAGTGGGTGTTTTCCTTAATGTATGCCTCTTATATATGAAGGCTAGGTTGACCTTTTGAGGTTTTCTTTTTAAGCCATCCTTTGAGACTATTACCTCAATAGAAGAGGGTTGTGGGGTGCTAGACTTACCAAATATGGTGCTAGGTGGGGAGGATGATAATGATATTCCACTAAAGCTTAAATCATGTCTCACTAAGAGATGTCTTTATAATATAATTGAGGTATCCAAACTCTCATTCCCTTTCTGAAATTTAGAAATATAGTTCATAAGCTACTCAACCTCATTTTTTAAAAGCATCATTTTCTTTTAACAAAGAAGTGGTAGGTGGTTTTGATGAAATTTCATCTAATGACTTTTTTAAAGAATCATTAGAGATTTTTAACTCTAAAACTACTTTTTGAATTTTGATTCTAGAGCTATTATTCTTACAAAGTTATATTTTCTTTTTATATCCTTCTATCTCTAGTTTCATAACTTCAATGATATCATCATCATCAATAACAACAATTAAATCACACACATCATCACAAGTTTGAGATGTAGAATATATCTTATCAATGGAGTTGTCCTCAGTAGCCATGAAGCACAAGTTGGGCACCTCCTCTTCACTTTTTCAAAATAATTTGAGTCATCATCACATGTAGCTTTATGACCCTTATCTCCATCTTTCTAGTTGGGTCTTTTCTTGTATTTGTTAAGCTTAGGGCACTCTGATTTGATATGTCCCTTCTTTTCATACTCATAGCACTTGACTTCCTCCTTGCTTTTGTTAAATGAGGAGTTCCTTACAATGAATCTTGAGGTTTTTTATTTATAGTTCTTAATCAAACCATACTTGTTGGTGATCATTCTTTTGATCTTTATTGAGCACATGACTATCTCCTCATCTTCCTTATCACTATTCTCATCATCACTAAGAAGGTCTTCATCTTGAGGCTTTGAGGTTGAAGCTTTGAGTGCTAGAGTCTTTCTCCTCTCCTTTTCTCCTTCAAGCTCCTTATCCCTTACTAGAGTCATCTCATGAGTAAGAAGTTTGCCAATGAGTACATCAGTAGGAATGGTGCTCAAATCCTCATTGGCTTTTTCAATACCAACAACCCTTGAGCCATAATTCTTCATTGTAAAACTTCTTAAAATTTTGATATTTACATCTTCCAAGCTTTTTCATGTCATTAATGATGGCTCGAAGAAAATTCATCATTGTAACACTAGCTAATTAGGGTCTAATTGAAATGTTGGATTGAGAAAAAAAATAAGTATGTGATTAAGATTATGGATGTATGAAAATAGTATAAAAAATAAACAAAAATAAGAAATGGGATGTCATAGGTTTCATGCTAGCGACTGAAGTTTCATGGTTGTGAATCATCTCAAGATGGATTTGTGAATCTAAGTTGATTTATGGCCATGAAGTGCTAGTCATGCATGTGAACCCCAATCTGGATGTTTAAAATGAATTCATTTCTCTCTCACATGACATTTTTGAAAAAAAACCTTAATCTCCATTCTTCCTTCTCTATACTAGAGAGCTTACCCCACACTTTTCTTTGATTTTAAGTCCCTAAACACCAAATTTGTGGCTATAAAGTGAGATTTGGTCAAGTTCTTAAGAAATGAAGAAGAGAAAGAGAAAAAAGGTCACTAAAACACCTATTTTCAGATCTACAAGATTGAAAGAGGATTTAAAGGAGGAAAACATCTCCAAGAAGAATGTGAAGCTTAAACAAGGAAGAATAAGTGATCTTTAAAGCTACAAAGTTAAGGTTAGTATATATTATATCCCTCTATAGATATGAGAATATATGATGTTAGTTAACATTCTAGTAAGATAAAGATGTGAGCTTGAGGTGTTATAAATTGGTAATTAGTCAAGTTAATTACCTACACCTTAAATGTTACTCATTGTAATAGATAAGAAGAAATAAGAATAAATGCATGAAAAAAGAGGTTTGGTTATGTATGCATCATGAATTTATTCATATAGATTTGTTGATAATTGTGGGTAAATCATGTTTTCAATGTGTTAAATGTTATTAAGGCAAGAAAATATTGCAATTGTGTGATTTGCATTAATAGGGTGATTGGTTTTGACCAATTATAGGACAGAGTGTGTAAAATATGATGTTGCTCTATTTTGCACAAGTCTGGAAACCCAAAATTTCCTAGGATTTACGTTTATGAACATAATATCATAGTCGTGAATCCTTATCACTTAAAATCTAGAAACGTTCACGACTTAGGTTACCACTAGAGTCACAGGTGGGAGGTCATGAAACCATTATTTCACGCCCATGAACAATTCATTCACGACAGTAAATTTTGTTCTAGAATGCATGTGTGAGACCAGTAGCATTCAAAGCAAGGTCATGTATGGTTCATAAGCAAATGACTTGTGATAGTCACATTCATGCATATGAACATAGTGTCACAGCCATGAAGGCATCACACTAGAAATGTTAAATGTTGTGATTATGCAAATTTAATGGAATCCAATGAATAATAACATGTGAACTTCTCTTCAAATTAGTGAATAAGATGTATTATATGCTTATGAAAACTTGAATCTATAATGAAATTATGTTTTATAATGTGAATAAATAGAGCTTGATATTAAAGTGATTGAGCCCATAACATCATTCCACTACTTGATATCTTATGCATGATAATTGATGAAGTAATTTAAGCTAGGTATGAGATGATAAGGTATACTATAATGATGAACATTAAGATAATTGTTGTTTGACTTCAAGCTCATGGAACCTATTTATAAATGTTGTCATAACACAAAAGAAGATTTGAAAATCCAATCGTAAATTCCCATAAAATTTAACTTAGGACTAGTGTCAAGATAGATGACATGTCATTAAGGGTATAGACGGTACCATGGATATAAAGATCAATTATGACATTTGTCATCTTTAGCCTATGACAAACATCCTCTTTAACTAGCACTATTCTAGCCTACAACAAATATCTCTACTTTAGTTTATGACTAGTAAAACTGTTATATTATGATAATTAGCCTGTATCCTAATAGTCTAGTTAGGACGTTATGAGGCAAAAAAAGCTAATGCTGTGAATCATTTTAATGTGCTAAAATTGAATGTTATTATATGTGAAACTCAATATACATATGAATACAAATGAATGTAAGTTAAGACATAAAATGAATGACATTGCATGTGGAACTAGATAAACTTGATGAGAATAATAAAAAAAAGGAATGATAGGATAAATTGCATAATTTGAAATAACATAATGACACCATGATAATTTGTAATATTTGACATTGTTGTTGGATAAGTGTTTGAATATACATTTGATACTTTGATATGCATACGTATATTTGTTTGATGTATATACATGCTAAGCACGAGTTTTTTAGTGTGTGAGTATTTTTCACATGCAGGTTAGAGTCGGATAGATGGTTGCTAGCAGAGAATGAGAGCTCAAAGAAAGAATTACAGGATATACTATACTTAGGTTGGGTGATACACCAACAATGTTACTTGTTTTGATTTTTTGTTTTAAAATAAAGTCATGTATATCCTCTTTGGAATTTTGATTGTAAATCTTGAGGCCTTTTGAAGTCTAGTACAATATTTAAATGAATTGTCAAATTTTATTTTATTTTCTCTCTTATTTTAATTCATATGGAATTTATAATAGTAATCATAACCATAATGCAAATAAATTGATTTAAAGAAAATTTTATTTTATTTGGATTTTGGAAAGAAAGATCTCATATATACGAGTGGGTGTTACAGTCATATCGATGATGGACTCATTAGACTTCATCGTGAAAAGTTTGTATTCCACTATAAGAAGTTGAATATTTTTAGACTTCACTTGTTTAGTTCTTTCATGGTAATTTTCTAATGTCTTCAAAATTGAATTTGCAGTTATATAATGTCGAGCTCTACCACACTTTTCAAAAGATATAGAGCTTGTTAGAATTGTCATAGCTTTTTTGTTTTTTCATCAACATTCCTTCTTATTAGAGGTGTCCACTTCTTTCGAACATTATCCCAAATATCGATTCCTCCACTATCAAGATATGCCTCAATTCTATACTTTCAATGGACATAGTTTGACCAATCAAAATAAGACTTAAGACTTTAAATCCCTTCATTGGCCATTATTTGATTTTTACTAGCACTTGTTAGGTTTTATTGCTAGACCTAGCTCTGAAACCAATTGTTGACCAAATAATTACTGAGAAGGGGGAGATGAATTGATGACTAATTAAATTTTTAGCTAAAGCAATAACAATGAAATGATAGCGAGATAAAAAAAATAAAAAAGAAACAAGATTTATAGAGGTTTGAGTGTTAATGAATCTTATGTCCTCTCTCGAACCAGAATTGAGTATTTCAATAATTCAAAAGAGTTACAATGGAGTTTTATCTACCTCACTTTTGACTTTGACATTTTTTCACTATTGGCCAACACCTAACCCAAAATCCTTGTATTTTTATGACTAACACAATAACCAATTTCTTTTATTTTTATAACTCACACAAAAATCTTTACAAATGTGTTTCACTCCCAACTTAACTCGCTCAATCTTACTATTAAGTAATTGAATACAAGAACGAACACATTCAATTACTAGAAAAACTCAACGACACTTGTGCAATAAAAGGTTTATAAGAGAAAATAGATGAAGGTAGTTGGAAATTTTAAATGTGCAAGGCTCTTGAAGTAAATATAAATATTGAACGCTTGAATATCAATTATCTAACTTTTGGAAATCATAAATGTTGAGTATTTATATTTTTTTGTGAAATAAAGTCATTTGGGGTGCATTTATTGCAAAAATAGTCATTCAACTATTTTTTTCTATTCCCGTCTGACAACTTTAATTCTCCAGATTCACAGGCGTGACTATGACTTCACAGTGTGAAATTTCTTAGCAAGTTGTAAACCAAATTGTGAAGCTGGTTGTAAATGATTTTGGAATCTGTTCGAATTTTGGGGTTTGATATTCATGGGCTTGAAATGTGGAGTCACGGGCGTAAAACTTGATGTTGACTGTGAACCAGGTTATGAAGCAAGTCGTGAATGAATATGAAACTTTTGACATTCTTAGAGCTCGACTTTCATGGGTGAGATTAATTATTCACGGGCATAACACTTTACTAAAGTTGTGAATGGTTAAATTTTGAATCTTTTGGTGCCACAAAACTGTTACGGGCGTGACTTTTCTTTTTATTGGTGTGAAGAGCTTCCTTCATGGGCGTGACATATATGTCACGGGCATGAACAACTTATAATTTTTTGATTTTGAACTCCAATTGACTTAGTTTGATTAACTTTAATGGTTTAAATATCATTTTCATTTGTTTAATCACTTAATATACAAAAATATGGTTAAATTTTTTATTATTCAATTATTTGTTATTATCAAAATCACATTCAACAATTGCTTCCTTTTCCATTTATTATAGTTAATATTTTCAAGTTTTGGCCTTTGTAGATATATTGATATATATAAATGAATAAATGCATAAATGCTTATGACAATTAACAAGATAACTTCTTTCCTATTATATACCTCAACTTTGATAACCATTTTACATTAAAAAAACTATTTAGCAATTAAATTTAGCGACTATATATTTGTGGTTGCTAAATAGCTACCATATAGTGATTATGATACTAATAGACTAAATTTTTATCTTTTAGACCAAATGATGACCAAATTGCTACCAAGCCAGTAGTGACTACTATAAATGGTTATTATATCATGCATCAAAAAACAATAAGAAATTTAGCGACGATTTTACAACCTTGTTAAATAGTGACTTATGAATAGTGGTTGTTAAATTAAAAGTATGTTGAAAAAAATGACAACTTCTATTATTGTTTATGCTCTAGTGATGGTGATCAACAACTACAACTAAAATAGCACTAAAATGATTTTAACGATTATTTTAGTTGTGGTCACTGATTATTTAAAATAGTTTTTTATTATCTCATGAATATTTGAAATTGCTATGAAATATCAGATAAACATATTTAAGGTTTTTTATTTAATTAACTGATATTTTTAATCATTTATAAACTATTTTTTTTCAAATCTTGCTTTTTAAAAAAATTATTTATCTATTTCTCTGAAAAATAATTTTTAAAATTTTAAAAAATAAAAATAAAAACTTTTTTCAAAAAATGTTTTTTCAAAGCATGGGCTGAAGATAATTGGGTGAGATAAGCATCAGACGTCAGCTTAAAGCGCGGAGCCCATTCTCTTTCTTCTTTCTTCTTTTTATTATTTTTATTTTTATTTTATTATTTTTTTCCTCCGCTTAAAACCTAATCCTGGACTCATCGTTTCAACGAGCCCCGATTCTCCTCGACGAGCCCGAGAAGACCTGAAAACCTGATAGCTGCCGCCGCCGCCGCCGCCGCCGCGGCCTGCTTCCATCTCCGACGCAGAAACCTTCAGACGTTATTTTAAAAATATAAAAAATTCTTAGGAGAAAAAAAAACCCCTATTCACCTCCCAAATTTCGACTACGCCATCGCTCCTATCCACAATTCTGAGAAGATTGCAAGATAAGAGCCGAACTTAAGTCACATGTAATTGGTAAAATAGCTCAAACTACTCTCGTCCTTTCTGCTTCCCTCTCTCTCTTTCTCTCAATGATTTTTTTCTTTTATTTTCTTCTTTGGAAGCTTTAAAATTGCTAACAGGGAATCGTGCAAATTCTGATTACATACATGGCGACCCCATCCCCAGCTTTAAGCACTAACAGCTCTGACGCCGGTCACACTGCCGCCACCGGCTCATTACACCGTAGAGATACACCACCGAAGACCCTCCGCGGCCTCAACATACTTAAGTGTATTCAGTGTGGCAATGTTGCTCCCTCCAGGTACGTACATATTTGTGGTTTTAAAATTCTTCTGATATTGAGTTTTAAAACTCTGATTATTCAAGTTACTTTTGAAGGAAAATTACTTCAACTAGTGCAAGTGATAAGAAAGCCTAACATATTTCGTGCTTGGTGGCAGTGAGCTATATAGGGCAGTGCGGATTAACATAGAGGCTAATGTACTTGGATTTGGCCTTATCAATAGTCCACGCTGTTTGTTATTGAATCTTTTTAGCCCGTGGCCTTTGGTAGTTGAAATGAAAGATGAAGAGATCTTGGCCAAAAATTTAATAGATCATAGGCTATGATAGTTGATTAGTTTCGATCTTTGCTTGGGATATGTGAGTTTTCAAAAGTATTGTCAACAATTACACAAGTATATTGTCATTTTGATGTTTGTTGTGCTAGTCAGCTACATTTTGAAATAGAATATTGATGGTCTCCTCTGGATATCAGATGGTTTGTTTGCAAGCGGGAAAACGACTGATTACAATAGACATTTTGGGAGAAAACTTAGTGGGTGCTCTGATAAGCACATAGCATTCAGCTACAAACAGGGCTGATGTAATAAGGCAAGGGCTGTAAATTCTGTGGCTTGGACGTGAGTAGCCTAGATTTGTGGGACATATCAATCAAGTTATAACATATTTCTGTAATACAGGTGTTAGTTCTGTAGCAAAAACCCTTCAATTAGCATTTAGATTTCAAGGTTCAGTTACTTGTAGAATGTCAACAATAGCATAAAATTGAGTTCCAAGTGAAATACCTAGGTGGCTTAATATTTTTATGTGCGTTTAGCTGTTTCCTCTGTTAATCTTTCAACGTTACAAAGTTTATTTTTTGAATGTCATTACCTGCTATGCATGGTTCTAAAATAATTTTGGTTTATAGCTGTTAATGAAAATAGTTTGTAGTTTAGAGTATCTATGTCATTTGTATATTTTATTCTTTAGATATTTCTAAATTAATATTTTGACAATCATTGATGAAAGTAGCTTTTTCTCAATGTCACATCTTACTTCATAAAATTGGTAATTTCAATTATTTTATCATGGCAGCATATTGACTTTTTCAGTTTTAGTTTCCCAGTCACCCTGTTTACTTGACTCCAAAACCAGGGGTTGTGATATGTATTTATGAATTTTAATAGCACAGAACATAAATTGTGTTAATTAGTTTAAAAGCTATAAAAAAACCAAATGAAATATTAATCAATCATAAATATTTGATTAGTTTAATGATAAAAAAGGATTTTAAAACATGAAAAGTAAAATAGCCTTTTTTTTTTCTTAAAATATATTTTTAACAATGAACAAAAAATAACTTTTGTTGTCTTAATTTTGAACCAAAATTAAAATGTAATATGAAGGAATAATTTCTCCTTTCCTATTGTTTCTCTTAAACCTTATTAAACTCCTAAATAAAAAAAATATTTTTTTATTTCTTTGCCCCGAACAAAATTGGCTTACAAAATGTCATGGTTGGTAACTGGGGCATATACGTGGAAGGGGCCAACATTTTGAATGGACC
Organism: Triadica sebifera; assembly: GCA_023653625.1. Taxonomy (NCBI): domain Eukaryota; kingdom Viridiplantae; phylum Streptophyta; class Magnoliopsida; order Malpighiales; family Euphorbiaceae; genus Triadica; species Triadica sebifera. Next base: position 24,696,498 of record CM042901.1, read on the forward strand.
CATTGAGAAAAATTAAGTAAATTTTTAGTTGTCACATTATATAAAAATTATATAAATAAAGGATGTATTTATGTTAGTTTTGATTGGATTTTATTATTCAAAATGAAAATCATTTCCCAAATTTGGATTATATATATTAATGATATATGCGAATATGAATTGAAGAAAAAGCTAAAATAATTGAACAAAAGGAAATTCAGTCCTAAAATGAGTGAAAAATTTAAAAATTATGAAATGTTGGGATTGTATATATCATCAAAGTTAAAAATATGGAAGCAAAGGAGAGAGCACACAAAGTAAAAGCCCTTTTATACACGTAAGTATTCAACAAGTCAAAAAATGCATGTTTTGGTTTTTTTTTTTTTAGGAAAATTTCATGCTCCTACTCTATATATAGAAGCACAAACAACAGACAGTGTAACTCAAAAATCAAGTAAACCAATCTCTCTCTCTCTCTCTCTCTCTCTATCACAATTAACTTTTACTTGGGTTTTCACATTTCAATTTCTGGACTCTAAAGGTACTGTATTTTGCTTTTTCTATTTATAATTTCTATTTATTATTATTATTATTATTATTATTATTATTATTATTATTTTTGTAAATGATTGAACAGGTATCTTTTTCTTATTTCCAATTCAATGATTTCAATCTTGATCATCAGTTAAATAAGTAATTGATAATTTTTTGTCGAGGACATGTTGCTGGTTATCTTTTTTTTTATTATTTTTTTTTGTATTGTTATTAGTGATCCTACTTCCATGGCCAACCTCAGTCATTATTCTTAATTTTTTGTTAGTTTTATTGCTTTAAATTTTAGTTTTTAAATAAAGACTTTAAGTTCTTCTAAAATCTTATGTATTTAGGGACTGGAAATGGCAAACTTGTCATCATCACCCCAAGATTCAACTAAATCATTGGCTTATCTTTTCACATAATTTAAGCTTTAGTACTTGATTGGTAATAGTTGAATCCCTTTGGCTAAGGGTCTAGAGGAAAAGAAAGCCAATTGTGATTTGTAAATGGAAAATAAATTAAATAATAAATACTAAAAAATGAAAAACATATAATTCTCTTTTCAGTTGTTTGGATGTTTATTTAGGACAATGGAAGGAGAAGCAATTTGGCACTACAATTTCCTTAGCAAGAAATTTTTTTATTTCAACGCTTTGAGGTAATCAATTGGCACAAACGAATAAAGGAAATCACATATGTGAAAATTTCTCCTTTTTGTTTTTTAATGTGAATTTTAGACTCTAAGAATGATTTGATGTATTTGATCCGAACCTAGTTGCAACTAATCTGATCATGTAGCATCCATTCAACAACTCAACAATAATCTCTTATGTGTATCTGATAAAGGATATGATTATATATGAACCGAGCTTGTTGCATGCGTTAACAAAAGTAAGAATTTGATATTTTGGTTAAAATTCCAAAGTCTTTGAGTTTGTATACTTCATTAGACCCAAAAAAATGCCACTAAGGTTTTCTTCACTTAGATTAGGTTTAGTATGATGTGAAAGATAGAATGGTTCTTGTCTTTCTATAATTATATTGGCTTACAAAATGATAATAATAAATGATAACTTTAATTTTCTTATTTAGATTGTTCGGTCCATGTATACAAGTGGTAATGAAGCAAATATTATGATCATAATGGCAATATGGAGTGTAATTGCCACACCAGGCTGGATAGGTCACCTAGAGGACTTCTATCACTCTATCCTAAATTAGGCACTTCTATCCAGATCAGGCATCTCCATCCACCTAGACTAGGTTTTCTCTTATTTTATGTCTTTCTTTCTTTTTTAGATTTGGAGTTGCCACTGACTATTTAAGGGTGCAGACAAATACCACACTTGGTTTACATCATCTAGGTTCGAGAGTGAGCCATGTGCAAGGAAGGTGTTAAGCACCTTTCATACAAATAATTTTGCTTAATGTGTTATTAATGGCTGTTTGAATTGCACCATCTAGATAATGTATAGTTATGCGAATACATCAACTTAATGTGCTCAATCCATGAATTGGTCTGCCTCCCTACCACTCGCTTGAATATGTACTGTTCAAATTACTTTCATTTATACCTCATGAACAGGTACTGTTCAAATCATGCTCACTCTCCATAACAAGTATTGTACAAATTGTTACACATTCCATCACTTTTTTCACTCTTTTCTCATTATTTTTCCAAAAAAAAAAAATCCAGCATTGAATCCTTGATTTTGTTCAATCCAAATATCATTTTTTCCCAATAATTTTTTTCTATTGCTACATCTTCAACTATAATTATGATTATCTACTTTTAAAAATGCATTTAAAAAAATGTAAATTTTATCTCTTCTTATTCAAATCATAGCATTCAAAGATAATATTCACACACATATTTATTTAAAATAGACATTCAAAGCTAGAAACCACAATAAGCTACTTTTATTTGAGTATAAGAAGCCATATACATGTTTATTCTCCAATCCAAATGCATGGATTTTTTGAATCCATGCATCTCCTTTTACCCAATGTTTTTGGAAATCTTATGCAAGAAATCCCTAAAACCTTTGCTTAGTGGAAAAAAAAAGAATATAAATGATTTATGCAAGAACATGCTAAAAATAAAATAAAACTAATAACTTACTCTTTTTGTTTAAACAAGAATTGTAGAAGAAATATATTTTTGCAAGTAAAGAACAAAGAGATTTTACAGGAATAAAAGCCTTTTTCCCCAACCCTTTTTTTCTCTCCTCGTACTCTCTCTTTCTATTCTCTTATCTCTCCCTTTTTTTCCCTTAAGCTCTTTTTTCTCCCACTTTTTATGGTCCCTTTCTTTGCCTTCTTTTATACCCTCCAAAAGGAAGCTCCTCTATTAAAGTATTGCTTTCTCATTCTCTCTGTCTCACTTACTTTACCCCCTCTAGAATATTTCTCTCCTTCCCCTATTGAAGCATGGCCTATCTATTTGTTGAAGAGTATGTTTGGGCGCCAAGCATAGAGAAGGAACAATCCATTTTAACCTTTCTATAATCTTTCCATAATGATGATTTGCTGAGAATCCATTAACATTAGGATCATCCCCTACCCATATATAGTGCCCTTATCTTCTAGGTCCTTTAATTGGCTTCTTTACATCTTCATTTAGAATCTAGCTCCCTCATCTTCTAAGTCAATGGTCACCCTCTATCTAGATCCAGCTCCCTCATCTTCTAAGGGTCACCCTCTATTTGGATTCAACTTCCTCATTTTTTAAGTCTCATAATTGCTTCTTTATGTCTTCATCTAGATCACCTCCTATCTGGACCCCTCATTTTCCAATTTCTTATCTTTTTTTTTTCTTGCTTAATTTTCCAATAAAATAAATTCATTCCTTTTAGTTTTTTAATGTGAATGGTAGATTGTAAAAGTGAGTTGATGTATGTGATCTCTACCTAGTAATAGTAGCAACCAATCTAATCAAGTAGCATCCATTTCAACATCTCAACAATAATTCTTTGTGAAAATCAAATAGAGTATGATAATATATGAACTAAATTTGAGTTTTGATTTAAGAAAAGTAAGAAATTGATATAATAGTAAAAAGTACTAATGTCATTGAGTTTTTATATTTCATTTGACAAAAAAAAAATTGTTGAGATGTTCTATATTAAATTAGGTTTATATGATGTGAAAGAATAGGATGGTTATTGTAATTCCATTATGGGTTGCAAAATGATAATGATAAATAATAATTTTAATTTCCATATTTAGATTGTTTGGCCCATGTGTAAAAGTGTTGGTGAAATTGTTGGAGATGTAATCCCACAATGAGCAATTTATAATAGTAAAGGAGGCCAAACTAAAATGCCTTAGGGTATTTTGGTTTAAGGTCAAGCAACCAATTTTGAAGCCCATAGTCCGCACTCTTCCTATTTGCAGTGGATTGGGCCCACCAAATTTCAACATGGTATCAGAGTTTGATGGCCTCATTGCTTATAAAGATCTGTCCAATTGATTTAAGAGTACAACTCTAAGCAAAACAAAAATGAAAACTTGAGGCATCTGAGACTCAAATGGATTTGTGGTCTTTGAGATTCAAAGAGTGTAAGCTCAAGCAATCCAAAATGAATACAAGTCCAAACTGTAAAAATAATGGCAAATCACAACTTGCCCAATCTAGTTGGACTTGAGGGGGAGTGTTGGGGATGTAATTCCACATTGGGTAACCAACAAAAAAATGGATAATTTATAATAGTAAAGAGGATCAAACCAAAATGTCTTAGGGTATTTTGGATTAAAGGTCAGACCACCAATTTTCAAGCCCACAGTTCACACTTTTCCCATTTGTAGTGGATCGAGCCCACTAAATTTCAACAAAATTAAATATTGTGATCATAGAGAAAATATGGAGTGTAATAGTGTAGCAATAATATTAATAGCAACTGTAGAGGAAGTAATATAACAATGGTGAATGGTGAGGTATGTATAGCAGTGGTAGCAACAATTCTTCATTTGTTTATTTCTAGTCCTACAATTCTTGAAATATAAAAGAAATAAAAAAAATTTAATATGCATATTACATATTCAACGCAACAATTTTAAAGTTTTCTTTTTAAAATTTGAATTTCGATATAATATGTGGCATAAATACATACCTTTCCCATGATTGATTTTATCAGTTTTTAATTGCTGAGCATTAACTTTTTTATCAAGTTAAAGAAACTGATAAAATTAATTGGATGTAATGACAACATTAGATTTAAATGCTCATTAGCATTGCAGCTTCTTTTCTTCTTCTTCTTCTTTTTCTTTTTTCCCCCTCTTGAGGTTGAAGTTGGAAGTCACAACTTTACCTCTAGGAGCCTCTAGTCTATGTACTTAGGTTATAATAAAGACTTTTCATTGATAAGTAAGGTTCTTTAGTTTTAGAAGGATATGAAAGAAGTTTTATAGGTATTTATGAATTTTTAGTAGGCTAGGAATATAAAGAATAACAATTTAGTTTAAATTTTAAGCACTCAAGTAAAATAGTTTTACATACATAACAAAGAATAACATATCAATCTTGTTCCAAATTTGAATGGAAAATAAAATGGAATATGACAGAATCATTTATCCTTTCTTTTTGTTTATATTTAAACAAACTTCTACATAAAATGTATATATATATATATATGTATATATATTTATTTATTTATTTGCCCCACCATTCAAACCTTATTAACCTTATTATAGTAAAGAAAATGATTTTTTATTTATGTTTTTCTAGTCCAAAAAAATCGTTAATTACTTTATCGATTCACAAAATTCTGAGCTCTCAAAATCCTCAAATATGATTGTTTCAATTAATATTAATTATTTAGATCGAAAAATGTCAATATGATACAAGTGATATAGTCAACAAAATAATTTATTGTTTCTGAAGCAATATAAGGCATATATACATGCCTCTTCCATGATAGATTTTGTCATTTTTATATTACTATGTGCTAACTTTTTTGTCGAATAAAATAAACTGACAAAATTGGTTGAAAACAATTATAAGATTGGATTTGAATGCTCATTGTTTAGGATTGGAGCCCTTTATTTTCCTGTGAGGTTGAAGTTTAAACATACAACTTTTCCTTTGTCAACTTTTTTAGTCCATGTACTTAGCTCATTATGCAGATTATTCATTAATGAATTGTGTTTATTTAGATATTTGTCGATTTTATGCAGATTTTGAATTTTTGGCTAAATTCAATGATCCTGCTCTATATATTGAAGCACAGAAAACAGACACGATAACTCAAAAAGCAAGCTGTAAGCCTATCTCTCTCTCTCTCTCTCTCTCTCTCTCTCTCTCTCTCTCTCTCTCTCTCTCTTATGTTTAACCTGTTGGGTTTTCACATTTCAATTTCTGGAGTCCAAAGGTACTATAATTTGCTCTCTCAATTTTTTAATTTATATTTATTTTCTTATGTAAATGATTGAATAGGTGTTTTTTTTTCCTTATTTGTAACTGAATTATTTTGATCTCGATCATTTTTTTTATAGTTAAATAAGTAATTGTCAATCTTTGTTGACGACATGTTGATTGTCCCTTTTTGAGTGATTCTAGTTCAATGGTGATCCTCGCCCTTTAAGTGAAATTTATTCTTCTATCTTTTGCTAGTTTTCTTGCTTAAAATTTTTGTTTTTAATTAAGGAGTTTAAGTTCTTCTGAATTTTCTGCATTTAGGGATTTGAAATAGCACATCTGTCACCATCACCATGAATATTCAACTAAATCATATGCTTAGCTTTTCATATGGTTCATACTTTAGTACTTGATTGATATTGATTGAATCCCTATGGCTAGGGTGCAAGGGAAAAAAATCCCAACAGTGATTTGTAAATGGAAAATACTAAAAAACAAAAAAAAAATATGTATTTCTTTTTTCATCATTTGGATGCTTATAAAGGATATGAAAGGAGATGCAATTTGGCAATACTATTTCCTTAATAAGAAACATTTTTATTTCAACACTTTGAGGTAATCAATGGGTACAAACTTAATAAAGGAAATCATAGATGTGCCAATTTCTCATCTGTTTTTTTCGTGTTTAATTTTGAAATAACTCCTATTTCAAATTTGAATGGAAAGTAAAATAAATGAATTATTAATTCTTTCTTTTTCTTTCTATTTAAACAAACTCGCGCATACATTTTTTTTAATTTCCCCCTCTATTCACACCTTCTTATCCTTAAAAAGCAACAATAATGATTTTGTATTTATGTATTTTTGGTCCAATAGAATCATTACTTTATCAATTCACAAAATTTTGGGCTCTGGATTTCCTCAGCTATGATTGTCGCAATGAATATTAACAAAAAATGCTAATATGATACACCTGGTATGGTCAACACAATAATTTATAGTTTTATTATAAATTTTGGTATTTCAAAGTAATATAAGACATAAATGCACACCTTTCTCGTGATAGATTTTGTCATTTTTCTATTACTGAAAATGACTAGAAGGTTGGATTTAAACGCTCACAGTTTAAGATCAGAGTCCTTTTTTCTCTTTTCTTTTATGTGAGATTGAAGTTTAAGATTACAACTTTTTCTTTGTCAACTTTATCTAGTCTATGCACCTAGCGCACAATTAAGAATATCCATTAATGAGTTGTGTTTATTTTAAGTATTTGCCTATTCTATGCAGATTCTGATTTTCTTAACAAAGTTCAATGTTTCTGCTCTATGTATTGAAGCACAAACAACAGACCCAATAACACAAAAAGCAAGTAAGCCCGTTTCTCTCTCTATTATATTCAACTTATTGATTTTCACATTTTAATTTCTAGAGCCTAAAGGTATTAATGTACTTTGCTCTCTCTGTTTTTAATTTGATATTTATTTCTTGTATAAATGACTGAATAGGTGTTTTTTTTTTCATGTTTCCAACTGAATGATTCTGATCCTGATCATTATTTTATAGTTAAATGAGTAATTGACAATTTTGTTGGGGACATGTTGGTGGTGGTTCCTTTTTTTTTTTTGGTTCTGTTTTGAGTGATCCTGCTTCCATGGCCAATCTCACTCTTTAATTTAAATTTATTCTTCTATTTTTTTTCTTTGTTAGTTTTGCTGCTTAAACTTTTGTTTTTAACTTGAATTTTATGTATTTAAGGACTTGAAATAGCAAACCTGTCACCTTCATCCCAAAGATTCATCCAAATCATTGGCTATCTTTCACTTAAATGTTTTTTAGTACTTGATTAGCATTAATTGAATCCCTTTAGCTGAGGGTGCAAGAAAAAAGAAAATATTTATTTCTCTATTCATTGTTTGAATTCTTATTTAGGACATGGAAAGGAGATGCAATTTGGCACTGCTATTTCTGTTGCAAGAATTTTTTTTTTTTTTAAAAGCTTTGAGGTAATCAATGGATACAAACTTAATAAGGAAATCACTTATATGCCTATTTCTCCTCACACACAATGTATGAGTGAAGGTACAGAGAAAAAAGTGGCATGTGAGTTTTGCGCATTTGGCTACTAGAGACAGAATTCTGTGAACCGATCCAAATGAGGGCTACATTTCCTATTAAGAGGGCAATGAGAATAGAAAGTCACTCAACAAGGTCACCCAATGGAACTTGCTTCTAGGATAAGAATTTCAGAATTTTGTCTTAAGGACAAAAAGAATTTAAACATAAATTCTCAATAGGAATCAAGCTTTGATACCATAAAAATATTGAAAAGAAGATTTTCATATATCATAATGCAAAAGGATATATATATAAACTAATGCATCTAGAAAGGAAAATAAAATTTGATTCCTAGAATGAAGCTATCTAATTCCTATAATGAAGCCTACTGGAATATTTACAGATATGAAAATCCTTCAAGCTGAAGCATAGATATTAATCGTGCATAGCTCGTTACAAATACAATCAGCCTGCAACCCATGAGGGCCTTCAAAATTATTCTCCAATTTTAACATATCTTGAAGTGATTAAATTTTGTTGAATATTCTCACGAACAAAATAATAATAAATCTTGATATGTTTAGTTCATTGATGAAATACAAGATTGTAGGCAATGTAAATAGCATCTTGATTATCGCACCATATCTTTGATGGCGCCATAGACTTAAGGACAAACTCATTCAACAACTAATATCCACACTATCTCACATATAAATTGTGCCATAGCCTGTATTTCGTTTTTGCATTGCTGATTGGGGTACATTTTCTTTCTTACTCTTCCATAAAACTAGGTCACCTCCAACAAAAGCATAATAATCTATAGTAGATCTTCTATCAGCCTTGAAACTTGTCAAATCTGCATCTGAAAAGCACTTAATATTAGTATACTCATGATTTCCATACAAGATTGTGTGTCCAGTAGCAAGTGTCACAAAATTTGATATAAAGTTACCCAATCTACTTCTGAAAAGCACTAATCTTATGTCTTCGGATAACTAGAGTAAGAATTTGTTATAATAGTAAAAAGCACCAAAGCCTATGAATTTTTATATTTTATTAGACCCTAAAAAGAAAAAGGAAAAGAAAACAATAAGATTTTCTACAGTTAGATTAGGTGCTGTATGATGTGGAAGAATATGATTGTTATTATCATTGCATTATTATGTTAGGTTGTAAAATGATAATAATAAATGATAAATTTAAGTTCCTTATATAGATTTTTTGGTCCACATATACAAGTGGTAATGGAGTATATAATATGGTCATAGTGGCAATATGGTGTGTAAAAGTAGTTATAATATCGACAGTAATTATGGTGGAAGTAATACGACAATGGTGTCTATGGCAATAATATTAATATTGACCATTGCAGTAGAATTAGCTTAGATGTTAATGGTGAATGGTGATATATTTATAACAGTGGTAGCATCTTTATAGGGTATCATTGCTTTATTGATTCACAAAATAAATAATTTGATACACGTGATATATTCAACATAGCAGTTCAAAGTGTTTTTTTTTTAAATTAATTTTTCAAAATAATATAAGGCATAAATGTATACTTTTTTCATAATCAATTTTGTCATTTATTTATTACTATATACTAACTTTTTTTTATCGAAAGTAAAGAAGCATTGTAGGATGCAATATCAATGATAGATATAAACACGAATTTGGATTGGAGCATATTTTTTTTCTATTTTTTATCAAGTTGAAGTTTAAAACCACAACTGCACCTCTAGCAACCTCTAATCTATATACTTGGCTTCCAGTAAAGATTCTCCAATAATGAGTTGTGTTTTTATTTTTATTGTTTTTGGTATTTGACAATTTTAGTGGGATATGAAAGGAATTGTGTTTTATAGATATTATAAAGTTTAGTAGGATTGGAAAAGAAAGAATAGTAATTAGTTTAAAAATATATATTAAAATAGGATAAAAGATTAATCAATTAATAATGTTTGCTTATTTTAAAACACTCAAAAGTAAATAGTTTTATTTTTTAAAGAAATATCTTTTATAATGAATAACAAATAACTCATTTTTCAAGTTTGAATGGAAAATCAAATATGAAGAAATAATTTATCCTTTTGGTTCTAAACAAAAATAAATAAATTATTTTGATTTCCTTGCACTTCCAATCAAAGCTTATTGGCCATATATTAGGAATAGCAATTAGTTTTTATTTGTGTATTTATAGTCGTTGAAAATTGTTACTTTATTAATTCACAAAATTTGGAGCTCTTGAATTCTTGAACCATGAAGATTGCTATTTATATCAATTATTTTGAAAAAAAAATGCCAATAAGACACATGTGATGGATTGAACACAATAATTTAAAGTTTTTGTTATAAAATTTTTTATTTCAAAGTAATCTAAGGCATAAATGCATACTTTTCCAGTGATTGATTTTATTAATTTTCTTTTACTATGAGTTGACTTATTTGTCGAGTTAAAGAAACTGATAAAATTGGTTGAAAACAATTATACGATTGGATTTAAGCATTTATTATTTAGGATTGGTGCCCATTTTTCTATGAGGTTGAAGTTGAATAAAAACACTTACTTTTCCTTTAGCAACTTTCTCTAATCTATGTACTTAGCTCAAAGTTATGCTTGTCTAGCTATTTGCCAGTTTAAGTAGGATAGAAAAGGAGTTAAGTTTTATAGGTATTTATGAATTTTAGGACGATAGTAATGTATATAATAGAAATTAATGTAGAAAAAATATATAAAAGATTAATCAATTATGTTTGATTGTTTTAAGGTTAGAAAAGGTTTTTAAAGCGCTGGAAGGAAAATAGTATTATTTTTATAAAAAAAAGTTGTACTTAATAGTGAATAAAAAATATCTCTTTCAATTTTGAATGAAAAGTGACATGGAATAGGAAGGAACAATTTACCCTTTTTTCTGTTCTTATTTTAACAAACTCCTAAATAAGAAAAAATTAATTTATTTGCCTCTTTTCAAGCCTTATTAACCTAATAAAAGCAATAGTAATGAATTTTTATGTGTATTTCTAGTCCTAGAAATTGTTGCTTTATTGATTCACAACATTTTGAGCTGTTGAATTTCTGAACTATGATGATTGCAATATTAATTATTTTGAATAAAAAATGCTAACATGATCACATGATATATTCAACATGATAATTTAAAGTTTTAGTTCTAAAATCGATATCTTAAAAGTATTATCAATTTTGTCATTTTTTACAACTATGTATTAAATTTTGTCTAGTTAAAGAATTTGGCAAAATTAATTAAAAATAATTATAACATTAGATTTAAGTGCTCACTATTTAGAGTTTAAATTTTTTTTATTATTATTGAAATTGAAGATCACAAGTTTGACCTTAGCAACTTACCCTAGTCTATATGCTTAGGTCATTCTAAAACTATACCATCTATTAATAATTTATATTTGTTTAGGGAATTGCCAGTTTTAGCAGGGATGTGAAAGAAATTGTATTTTATAGGTATTTATGAATTTTACTATGATAGGAATAGAAATGATAACAGTTAGTGCAGAATATATATATATATCTGGAGATTTTTTCAATAGTTACGGTTTCATGGGTAACCGTCATAAACTTTAATATTAAATAACATTAAATGCTCATAATTATTGTAGATCTAATTAAAACTATTATTAGATTTTGATCTAATGGTTGAAAAAATAGTACCCATGGAGATGGCAACCATTAAAATATCACCTCTATATTTATATAAAAGAAAATAAAATATTATAGAAAAGGATTTTAAAAGAATAGAAGTAAAAATAGTCTTATTTTTCTAAAAAGACTATTTTTAATAATGAATAGATAATAATTATTTGTTGTCTTAATTAAATGGAATGAGCTCCATTCAAATATAAATAGAGAATTTTTAAATATGACGAAATATGAAAATGTTGAAATGTTTCAGGCTAAGAATATGGAAGTAGAGAGAGAGAGCGTGAAAAGTAGATGCCCTTTTATCTACATAAGTATTTTGAGAAAATTTCTTCATATATATATAAGCGCACATACCCACAAACAATCACTCATAAACCAACTAAACCAATCTCTCTCTCTCTCTCTGTCTCTCTCTCTATGTTTTTCTTTGCAATTTCTCAAGTCTAAAGGTACTGACACTTTACTTTGATGTCTCTCTGTTTTGAGTTTATATTTGTTCATTTGTGTAAATAATTGAATGGGTTATTGTTTCTTAATTGTGAATGTTTTAGTTTCTTAATTGAGTTTACATTTTTAGATATATTGAAATTGTTTTGCTGTGGACATGCTGCTTGTTATCTTTTGTGATCTTTTTTTTTTTTCCCTTATCTGTTGGTTTTATTGCCTCAAATTTTTATTTTTTAGGAGTTTAATGTTTTTTTTTTATTTTTTTTATTTTCCTGTTGTTCTGAATAATATGATATATTTACAAGAATGTCTTCTCCCTCACAATAGTTGTTGTGATAATGGTGTATTTCATATGAATTTGCAGGCAACATTTTGCAAAATTGTAGCATTGGTTGTGTCTAATAAGTGTGCAGTTAATAATGGCTACTGAGAAGGCTTCCATAAATGTATATGATCATGGAGTAGCTCTTGACCAGAAAAAGATTAGAGTTCAATGCAGCTATTGTGGTAAAGTAGTGAGTGGATCCTATCGTCTCAAGTGCCACTTAGGGGGTGTAGGGAAAGATGTAGTTTCTTGTCCAAAAGTGGCCCCAGCTGTGAAGGAATCATTTAGAAATATGTTACAAGAAATTAGAAACAAGACCCTTTCTAAACAAGTTGGAAAGCTATCTCACCCCCATCTCCCCTTGAAAAGATCAAATAATTCCTCTCCAATCTTCAAAACTGTCGAGCATTTCAAGCATGAAGCCACTCAAGCTGCTGCTACTGCAAGCTTAAACCAGGTACAAGATGGTTTTCCAGGTCATAACACAAGACTTGACCCAAAATTACCAGAAGAAGATGCAGCTTCAAAGCTATCCAAGAAATGCATTGCTAGATTTTTCTATGAAACGGGTATTGATTTCAGTAATGCCAATTCCTCTAGCTTTAAAACAATGCTAAATGCAATCCCTGGTAGTGGAGTCAAGATCCCAACTGTTGAAGAATTGAGAGGATGGATTCTTTGGGATCAACTGAAAGAGACGCAAGAGTATGTGAACAAGATTAAACATTCATGGGCAAGCACTGGATGCAGCATTCTTTTGGAGGAATGGGTCAATGACAAGGGTCAAAACCTTGTTAGTTTTGTGGTGGAATGTCCGGCTGGTCCAGTTTATCTTCGGTCAGCCGATGTTTCATCTATCGTCAATGATGTAAGTTGTTTGCAATTGTTACTGGATGGGGTTCTCGAGCAGGTGGGGATCAAAAATGTAGTTCAAGTTGTGGCCTGCTCCACAACAGGCTGGGTGGGGAATGTAAGCAAGCGGTTCATGGATAGGCATAGAACGGTATTCTGGAATGTGAGTACATGTCATTGCATTAAGCTCATGCTTGAAAATATAGTGAGAAAGCTTCGCATCAAGGGAATAATAGACAAGGCCAAGATGTTTACAAGGTTTATTTATGGACATAGAGAGCTTCTGAAGTTTATGAGGAATCATACTCATAGCAATGACTTAATAAAGCCCTCTAAGTTGAAATTTGCGGTGCCTTTCTTGACCTTAGAGAATATAATATTGGAAGAGAAAAACTTGAAGAAGATGTTCGCATCACCTGAGTGGAGCAATTCAGGCTGGGCTTCTAGTCCAGAGGGAAACAGAGTGTCTGAATTGATGGGGGATGTCTCTTTCTGGAGAGGAGCTGATTTGATGATGAAGGCAACCGTGCCATTGATTCGTGTTCTCGACTTGCTTATGGAGGCTGATGAGCCTCAAGTAGGTTTCATATATGAAATGATGGATCAGGCAAAGGAGACAATTCAAGAGGAAATGGGATACAAGGAAGCACTATATAAGCCTTTATGGAAAGCAATTGATGAAATATGGAACACATATCTCCATAGCCCTTTACATGCTGCAGCCTATTATTTAAACCCAAGTCTGTTTTATTCAGCTGATTTCTACAGTGACAATGAGGTTTTTTATGGTCTGATGTCATGTGTTGTTCGTATGGTACAAGATCCGGACGTACAAAACCGAATAGTTTCACAAATTGATGAGTACAGACATGCTAGAGGTGATTTCAGCGAGGGAAGTGCCATTGACAAAAGAGCCAGTGTTCCTCCAGGTAAATGCTCTTACCTTTTACATTATTATGTGCCTGAGTAAGACTCCATATAATCCTGTAAATCTGAATGCAGCTCACTGGTGGTGTAAGTATGGGAAACAACAACCTGAGCTGCAAAAATTTGCTGTGAGGATTCTTAGTCAGACTTGTGATGGTGCTGCCAAGTATGGGCTAAAGAGGAGTATGGCTGAGAAGCTTCTTATGAATGGAAGGAATCGTATCGAGCAACAACGATTGAGTGATCTGGCATATGTTCACTATAACTTGCACTTTCAGAACAGAGAAATTGGTGCTGGGAGTGAGGAGATTGATCCAATGGATGATTGGATTGTGGACAAAGCTGCATTGGAGACCATACCCAGAAATGGTGGCTCGGAGTGGACAGGGACAGATAGCGATAGAGCAACTATCAATGTGGAACAGCTTGATGAAGTTGAAGCTCACGCTCAAGCTCAAACTCAAGCTCAAGGAGAGCAAGATCTTATCTAAGATTATATAAATGCAAAAGCTGTAATTGAGAATCAAAAACATAAAAGCACCATGAGATGAGATCCTTTGTAACTAGAGTTTCCTAATCCTTAAGTAGATTTTTTTTTTTTTTTTTGTATATTATGAAACTTGTAGCCAGCTAGCTCCTTTTTCTTATTTCCTTGAACTATTTTTATATTTCATTGTTCTAACCTGGTACCATTGCTTTCTCAAATTAATTGAGTGGGCTTCTCTCTAATGCTGTTTAACTCTGTAGGAATTCTGAGACATTTCCATGAACAGTGGAATCCTTGATATGCTGTGTAAATCTCCCTCATTATGTGCTGATCAAATTATAAACAAAACATCTTGATGGTCAAATTAATATTGTTTTGGAATGCTTTTATATTCACAATTTGAAAAACTGAACGGATGTCCATTATTATGACGAAAGTGAAATCAAGGTCAAGAAATAGCCATATAATAATAATAATAATAATAATAATAATATATTATTATTATTATTATTATTATTATTATTAAAACAAAAAGAAAAGTGACTCATACAAATCTCTTTTGTCAATAACCTCTAACCAATCAATGGAATATTGATAAATACGTAATTGATGGAACAAGGCTTTCTGGAAGCAAAGAGTTGTTTAAGAATGCATGAAACTGTGCTAATTGCCAAACTACAGAACATAAATCTCATTAGGCTCCTTGATTGGTTGCTGCATACACAAATCTTTTAAGTATATATATTCCTAAGAGCTGAAAACGCAACACCCTTCTGAAAATTATTTTCCTTTAGCATAAAAAATCAAATCCTTTTCTTGTTGGATAAGGGGAATATACAATGCAATGCACTGCTGCCCAGTGTGATAGGCTGCAAAGATATATAAATATATAGCTTTGATCTTTTTGTTTCCACGTTTTTATACTTATTTTTATGTTGAATTTGTCTTAAAATTTTAAAAATCGATTCAATTCGAGGACAGATTTGAAACCGAATTTGATCCAAAATGATGACTAAAGCTTATTCAACCTCCAATTCATCCAACTTGTTCTGATTGTCAGCTATTGTCAATTTTACTTTTTCAATACAAGTCGAAATATTTAATCTTCATTAACACATATATATGTGAAACATTTTTAGCTAATAAATATAATTTTGTTACCAATTAAATAATTTTGAATAATAAAACAAATATATTAATGAATGATATAAATAAAAGAACTTAATATAAATCCGTGCAAATTTAATTCAAACTATAACTTATAAATTAAAATATATCCGATATCAAATATATTTTTTTAGAAATACCAAAACCAATAGGAAATCATAGGGAATTCATTTATTTCAAATTAAAATTAATTCGTTAAATCCTCATATTGAAAATCAAAATTTTAAAACATTCAAATTCGTATCAATAACATTGATCCTCCACTTTATTTAACCCCTGTTCCAATTTCACATTCAAGCCGGCTTCTCTCTTTCTCGAAGAATTCCAGGTCTTGAAGAAGTTTAGTCAGATTCGCCATGCCAGCTTCTTGAATATGAGATGGAGCTTTTTCTCTATATGTAGATGTATTAACCGTATCCTCCCAAATTTTCCAATTGCCTGTCCAAAAAAAGAACCCAAATATATATACATATATATAAGGTTCAATTAGGGGTTCTAATCCAAAAATCTTCTTACCTAATATAGTTCTTTCTAGTTAATAACACAGAATAAATGTTTTTTCAATTGATAATTTACTCAACAACAAATATAAATTGAACTACAAAAACCCCTAAATATTGATACTATTTACACCAGAATTCTACCTTCCAAAAATAAAAAGCTGAAGAAAATTGGGGCAAACGATGATGATGCTGGAGTGACTACAACAGAGAAGAGGTTGCAACAAAATATACATGATAATACTATTAAACACAACTGACAAACATTCACACAGAAACCAACAAAGACTTTCTATTCAGTGACCATGCTACTATTCAGTGCCCATGGTACAAGGCCTTTTGCCGAGTTCATATTTCAAGTACATCTATAACATAACACAAAAAATCCACGCACACTCTCTCAGTCTGAAACACACGTCTTTTGTGATGCATGAATGTATCGGCCTATCAATATGTTATATATTGACTGACCACTGTGTTCATGAGTATGAGTTATGTTGCGAATTGAAGAGACGCATGTATATATACAATTTATCTGTGTAAGAGAGTGTGCGTTCATGTCCCACATATTTTAGCATAATATACTAATTATAATTGAGAAACTTACTTTTGTGCATCATCTATCTTATTTCTGATCTTCTCAAGCTCTCCTTCTAAATCAACTTTTCCAAGAACCTTTAGATAGATTTTAAGATTCTCTTTCACATCCTCAAATGCACATCCAAGAGGTGGAGGATCTTGACCACTCAATAATACCTGAAGAAAATATTTTGAAAATGATTGACTTCCAGCAGAACAAAGGCGATGTTTGGAAAACCAATTTTGAGCATATGGTTATAACAATACAGTTTACCGATCACAATATGACAAGACTGAATAATTTTTAAGCAGGTAGATGCTTAGAATTCTCCAAAGACAGGCATTTTAGAGATTAAACTGAAACAAAGAAACAACATTTGATAATTTCCCCTGCAAGGAGCTCAGCATATCAATATTTGCAAATACATAGTTTTGGCAGCCTTGGGGCAAAGTAGAGATTTTTTAACAAAAGAAATTAATGAAATTGCCAAATCAAACATCAAATAAAGATCTCAATACAGAAGTTTTTCCTTATTTCTTCTAATTCTCCTACCAAAAGCATAAAATATTCAAAGATATATTACAGTGAAACACGATTTAACACTAGCATATAAAATTATGAAATTTATAATTGGTTTGTTATTATAAATTATGAATTTTTTGTTAATTGGATAAGCTAATGACTTAGTTTGAGGCAAAACATGCTGTCCAAATGTAGAATGTTCCAATTCAATTTGTAATACATTAAGATGCTGAATAAATCAAATGACACAACTCAATTGGATTTGTTGTTCAAAAATGTAGAATGTTCCCATATCAACTTCTTTTGCCAAGCAATATTGATTGCATCTCTTGAACAAACAGGAGAACATTTTTGGCTTTCACAAATCCTTTGGTTGCATTCTACATGGTGGAAAGCACCATATGGCTATACCAAAAGACCAAACCAACTATTAGGTTTTTCAATTAGGCTTTTTGTGAAAAATAAGTTAAGCTACATTTCTCAGTAACTTCTGCAGCACTGCCCATATCCGGTACGTTGTGATCTATCATTCTCTCTGATAGATGCTAGCAGAATAGGAACTCTAATGTGGATCCTTCATCCATGTTTGCTTTTAAAGGCTACAACAAAGAATTTTTTTTATTTATGATATTATACACTTTTTGCATAAAAGGGGAAAAAAAGTAACTTCTAAAATTGGATTTAGGCTTAAGTTTAGGTAGAAATGGAAAATTCCCTCTTGGATCCTTCCTTTTACAGTTGTTTTCTTTTTTTTGATAGGCTGATGATGGTCTTAGTTACTAGTAAGTAAAAAAAATTATCCAAATTATTTTCCACACTAAATTTACTACAAATTGAAAGTTTTAGACTTCAAAAAAGAGGCCCAAAAGGCCCAAACTGAGATGAATGACTTATCGATTTAAATAAAATTTTACTTGCTGTAGTGAAACATAGTAATAACTACAGAAACCAACAAGGAATAAACCAACTTAAATTTGACTCTGCATGATAAGAAGAAAGCAAAGAAAGATTGCTGAAATATATATTTGACTGATCAAACTTTTATTGTTAGCAAAGATAAACAGGCTGTAAGAAGTTATACTATGGGAATAGAGAGGAAAAGCATAAGAGACGCGGACAGTATGAATCAAATAGATAGAACTTATGCCTTACCAAAGTATTTTCAATTTTAAAAAATAAGACTTGCTGATTTTTATGCTAACTTGAGCCAAGTCTCTGATGGATCCAATAACTGAACAAAAGGGTAATACCATATAGGTTTTATTTCAGTTTCCATCCTAAAAACTGCCCATAGTGATTCGAATATTCATGGACAATAACTTGATTGTTGTTGCAGTATTATGATCAATATAAGAAACAAACAAAGAGGAAGTAAAGTGTTTTATAATGTTAAAAAGCACGACAAAAGTAATACCAAATTCTGAATTTTGACAGCTAAAAAGTAATAAAATTCAAAAATCATCATGTGATCAAACTTTATATTATATCTCAAGGACTTAGTCCTATACTTTCCCAACCAGTTGAAAACCCATAATGTACTCATTGTCATAGAAAGTAGTAGCTGCCAAAAGCCAAACTCCAATTCAAAAAATTCAAGCTAGTGAATTATGAAGTTTTCTATTAAAAAATAAGAGCACTTATTTTAAGCCCAAAATGCATGGTATAAAATGAAAATATAACATAAACCTAAAAATAAAAAAAAACAAATGAAATGGGAAAAGATAAAACCCCCCAAAAAAAGAAGCAAATTTAGTGCCTTACCTTAAATGATGATAAAGTTGCAAGAGTCAAAATCTCTAATTCACGGCTACTAATAATCTCTGCTACAGCATCACTTTGGCAGAATGCAAAAGCTGGTAGCCTGGGAAACATATCATCAGAATATACAAAATCATTTCAAATGTATGAACAAATGAGCAAAAAAATTTCTGAAATATTCATCTTCCATGTAAGAATTTATCCCAAGTATGACCTTTCAAAGCAATTATGTTCTATTTGTATACAGGGTGTGAAAATTTGGCATGAATGTGAGATGTACTTTAGCACTGTGTTACTTGTACTAAGGCCGTCACTCTGATGATGCCATTTTATATCAATATCAAGAAATATAACTGCATCTATCACATACATGGGGAGGAAACATGGTTTTTATGCATGCTCAAAGCTACAGAAAAAGAAAAAGAAAATATATATATATATATGCAAGCACAAACAGTGAGATGAGGAAAAACCAGATTCATTCATTGAAATAAACAGTTCGAGTACTATTTAAAGAAAATAGAAAAACTATAAGTTAGCAGAATAATTTATTTTAAGGATTACCTTTCATTCTTTTGCTTGCTAACTACCTCACCCCTCAGAGACCTTATACACTTCACAGTGGACTCAACAAGGTTCATTTCATGTTCCACTCCTTCATCTGTCCATGCCTACAGATATAAGAGGATCAATCATGTAAAAATTTTCCAAACTTAGGAGATAATTATGGTGTTGGATAAACCATAATTTACCATAAATAAAAGTGTATGTGTGTGTCTGTGTTCAACACAACAAGATGACTCTGCTAAACCAAGTTCAATGTGCCAAAAAATTGATTTGAGTCATGGGCATTACATAATCCACACTAAGAATATATTTAAACTACAAAATTTAAAAACGTTCTACATTAATTATGAAACTAGAGCTTACTTTTAGAGCTTTTGGATATTCAGAAATCACAATTGACTCTTTTCTTGCATGGTCATTAGCTTGAGGAAGGCGCTGCCACAATTCCTTAGTGACAAATGGCATAAATGGATGAAGCAATCGCAGGCCATTGTCCAAACACATCCAAAGTGTGTCCTGTGCAGAATTCCTTGCAGAGGCAAATGCTGGATCATTACCAGTAAAGTAAGGCTTAATTGCCTCGATGAAAACATCACAAAACTGATATTGCCACCATGAATACACAGCACTGGAATCATCTGAAAATTCTTATGATTCCATGCTGAAACAGTTTTTGATATGGCTTTGTTTAGTGCGGAGAGTATCCACTTGCAGCTAAAAGGCAGAGTTTCCATATCTAAATTCAGTTGTGGAGCATAATCAATTTCAAGTTTGCTCATGGCAAATCGAACAGCATTACATAATTTGTTACACCACTGACAATACCCAATAACCCTTTGAATGTCCAAATTTATTTTATTAGACTGAGAGAGAGCACAATGAAACATCATCAGGAAAAGAAAAAAAAAATAGAGACACAATAAATAATAAGATGTGGAAAATCAGCAGCATGAACCTGAACTTTTAGGTAACAAGAGCAAATCGGAGAGCATCTGCACCACATTCAGCTATACCATTAGGGAAGTCTTTCTTCTGTCCTGCTTTTGCAACATTTAGTTCATGTGGATCCAAGTTACCCTCCTCTGGTCTCTTGTGAAGGCCTTCAAGGGTTATCCCATTTATTACTTCAAGGGGGTCAATAACATTTCCTAGAGACTTTGACATTTTCCGGCCATGTGCATCACAAATCATAGGATGCAGATACACCTGCATTGAAACAAAACGCCAACTTATAAACACGCACAAAATATCAACCTATAAACATGCAAAGGCAAATACAAGGCTCAAATGCAATTTTAGACTAAGGATTTGCTCACCTTCCTAAATGGCACATTACCTCCCAGTTTCATTCCTAACATTACCATCCGAGCAACCCAGAAAAATACAATGTCATGCCCAGTTTCAAGTGCTGAAGTCGGATAAAATGTTTTCAATTCATCAGTCTCATCTGGCCAACCTAGCACAGACAATGGAAATAGACCAGAAGAAAACCAGGTATCAAGAACAACAGGATCTTGAATCATCTCAAATTGCTTTCCAGCAAATTTCACCCTAGCCTCTGCCAGATCTTCCTCCTCATCTCTACCAACTAGCCAATGGTCATTATAGGCACCAAGGTCCTTTAATTCATCATCTTCAAGTGTGATATACCAAGCAGGAATCCGATGACCCCACCAAAGCTGCCTTGAAATGCACCAATCATGTATATTCTCAAGCCATCTGTGGTTTTTTACAGCCATATAAATACTGAAACAGTCTAACAATAAAGAAAACCATGACATTTTAAAGTAAACCATCAATGGGGGAAAAACCACACACACACAAAAACATTTTCTGCAGCACATATACTGCAATTTTCAGATCCTAGGACTGCTAAAAAATTGAAAGCAATCACAAGTTAAAGAAGGATCTGCCAAGTGAACATGCTGAACCGTCCAAAAACATACAAGCACAATAAGTAAATAGCAAGCCTGAAAGCAGGTGTTTTTTCTCTGTTAAAACACGCTGCCTCTCTAAAAGATACTTCTTTTGATGATCATATCATCAATCGCATAATCTCAATGAGATCTGCCATTCCTATGGTTTCTGTTAAGTTGTTGGCCGCTGACTCTGTAAAGCCATATGTTTTAGGCCTTGGCACTGCAGTTTCATGAACTCAATAACGTAGGTTTTAAACTTTGCTGTTGCAGTTTGGTTCTCTCTCAGATATAAATGCCAAGAAAAAGTGTACAAAAACACACCCTCTGATAGTTCATATAACACACACAAGATAAACCATATAGCAAGTGAATAGTGTCTCACTAGAGAGAACATGGTCTTCTTGGTTTAGCATGAGTAGAGTCCCATATCAGATGCATTTTACCCAGCTCAATGTACAGAAGCAAGTTCTAATCATGAGTTGTTGATATGCATTGATTGCATTATGCCTAAACATTTCTATGAATACACAATACCAGGCAGCATGATGTGCAGATAAGGTGACTATTTTTTTGAATTGTCATACTGTTGAAACTGTTATGTCATAAACAATCTTGGCAGTGTCTGATTGTAACTCGTAATCCGTAAGAACACCTATCAGTGTGGGTGCATGCAAGGCTCCACCATGCAGCTCAACATGTTCATATCCTTTTTTATTTTAAAAAGCATGCAGCTAGAAGAAAAAAAATAACCTTTTCCACTCAGCCAAATATTGTTTTGGAAAGAATTCAAGCTTTAAATTTTCACCATGAATTGCTGCATGAAGAGCCTGCTTCGCCATACTATTGCAATTAACGAACCACTGGGGCTTTATCATTGGCTCCACAACATCATTACTTCTTGAACAACGGCCAAGTCGCATCTCATTGTTTTTAGCACCCCTATACAATCCCTACAAGTAAGATATATGATTATTTAATTAAACCTTAATTTGAGGTGAAACAAGGAATTGCATAATGCCAATTGAAAACACCTGTATTTAAGTAAGAAAAGACATTAAAAAGAAAGGGATTGTGGTGGTGTTTGAGGCACTAAAATTCTATTTGATTGAATACCAAGCAAATCATGGTTCCTGCAGAACCCTTTCTCACCAAAAGTGCCCAGACTGTTGTTAAGAGGCCATAAAGTCAAGAAATTCTACATAAGGCTTATCATTACCGAGGTAGCGTGATGATCAAAGGAAAACCCATTCAAGAAATTATATTTAGATAAATGTAAGACATAAAAGTTCAAGTTGAATTTACACTGTTATCCATAAGACATAAAAGTTCAAGTTGAATTGACACTGTTATCCAATTCCAGTGCAATCTTACCTTTTCCTTTAGTGCTTCAGTCACTGCCTCACGGGCCTTGAAACACAGCATTCCAGTGAACTCTGAACCACCATTGCTGTTAATCTTACCATCATCAGTAAAAATATTAATAAATTCAAGACTGTGACGTTTCCCAACCTCAAAGTCATTTGGGTCATGTGCAGGAGTAATCTGCAAAAGAAAAAAAAAAGGCAACATTTACTGACTGTCAGAAGGATATCTAAAACAACATAGCACTCAAAGTATAGAAGCACTCTTACCTTCACAGCACCAGTGCCAAAATTGGGATCAACAAGAACAGCATCACAAATTATTGGAAGTTTTCTTCCATTAAAAGGATGAACTGCAAATTTTCCATGCAGGTGACACTACCTTTGGTCATCAGGATGTATGGCAATAGCAGTATCACCAAGCATTGTCTCCACTCTAGTGGAAGCAACAACAATTTCACCCAAACCCTCCTTCAAGGGGTAAGCAAAGGAGGTTAAAAGACCAAATTCCACTGAATTCTCGTAACCAGGAACCTTCAACAGTGTCTTTTCTTTGATGTCAATATAATCTACCTACAAATAAAAAAAAAATCTAGATAAGTATGAGAATCTAATGATAAACCACTTAAACTCATAGCTTACCTCTATATCAGATATACCAGTTCGTAAGGTGCAATCCCAATTTCCTAACCGAAGACCCCTGCATAAGATATTATTAAAAGCTCCCTATGAAGCATTTAACTAAAAGTAGGAAAATAATAGATTATAATCAGTACAAGTTCTTGAATGTTAGAGCATGAAAAGTTCTTGGTCAGTGCTCAGACAAGCTCACAATCTGCATTTCCCAGCCCCAGATACAGACTCAATTCAAAAGTGAAAAAAATTGAATAGGACAGCAAAATTCTATAACTAGCTTTTCCTGACTATTTGAACTCATATCTAATGTTAACAAAAGAGATGAGACAACTATTATAACCTTATTACAGCAAATTAAGTAGCAATGCGTGAAAAGGAGCACTAGAATACTAGAGCCTATGCAAAAGGTGCAAGGTGCAGCTGCACACTGGACACAGGTCAAAAGATTTTCAAAACTAGGCCATTAATTGAGCACTATTTAACCAAATTGAGCACTAGTCATATGACCAAAAACTCAATCTCTTCCACTTTTATATTGACAAGATTTTGAGCGTTCTTAAACACAGTGCTCCTTCAAATGACTCATTAATATGGACTCCATAAATAATGACAAACATGAACCAACATGATAAAAATTTCATGATAGATTTTGACACTGTTGACTGAAAAAACAGGAGTCAGTGCAAGCAGGGAGACCAAACGATTACCACCAAAACAGTGTGGGTGGAGAGGGATTTGAGACAAGATGCTGGAAATACAAGTAAAGTAAATTGGTGATATTGTGGTGATTTGGCCAGACTTTCATGACAGCAAAGACACTTGTGCTGCATTGATACCAGGTTCTAGTAGGTCAAGCCATTTTGAATTTGGAGGCAGTGGAATTTACAAATAAGCTCTCCAGAGGTAAAGGTATACAAGATGCACTCTCTTTGCCTAGTGCTGGGTGAGACAGCGCATGCCTAAACCAGAAGCACGGACCCATCAGATGTCGCCCCTTTCCTTGTTAGAGGCACTAGGGCCAGCGCCCTATTTGCTTTATGCAGGAAATGTGCCTTTAACAACCGTGAAACTTCATCATGAGCCATAAAAAATAGGATAAAAGCCAAATTGCTATCATATGGAAACACATAGATATATTGCATATGTAGAAGGGATAATGGCCTCATGAATTAGCCTTCACTAGAAATCACATAATGAGGTAGGCATTGTTTAATTAATTAAAAACCCAGGTCTATGATGAGTCATTCATATAAACCCAATCCTATATACAAAATTCATCCTTAATCACACCTTTGACTTGGGTATACGATGTGTTGATCAAATTATCCATATTATATATGTGAAATGC
Organism: Triadica sebifera; assembly: GCA_023653625.1. Lineage (NCBI taxonomy): Eukaryota > Viridiplantae > Streptophyta > Magnoliopsida > Malpighiales > Euphorbiaceae > Triadica > Triadica sebifera. The sequence continues at coordinate 24,721,497 of CM042901.1, forward strand.
CAACTGTGCTAAAAGGTAAGAAGGAATATTTGGAAAGGACCACTGATATCTTTCAGACCACAGATGATCAGACAATCCCATGGAAAGCATACCTGTAGATGAGACCTTCCTTGTATAGCCGAACAAATTCCTCTATCACAGCCTTCAATCTTTTTTCATCCATTGTAAAGCACTAGGAAGAGGAAGGATATGTAGTAGTTCACATCAATGAAGAAAATTAATAATTTGCAACAAGTCAAAACAAGAAACCAAAACCAAGAACATCAATAACTCTATAAATTGAAGCCAAATAATTAAGATTATATTATTACCTCACGCGACCAATCAAGAGAGGCACCCAACCTCCGCAATTGCCTCAGTATAGTGCCCCCATACTCCTTCCACTTCCAAACCTTTTAATTAAAACATGAAAGAAGATAATGAAAAGTTGAATCACTTGGAAACTCTTATAAAGAAAAGAAAACTGTCAATAAGTTCATAATTGGTTGTAAAAACTCAAAACTCACTTCAGAAACAAATTTCTCACAACCAATATCATGTCTAGTTAAGTGGCGCTCGCGCATCAACTTCTTCTCTACGACGACCTAGACATCATCCATATAAATATCCAGCAACCTCATATATTATGAAATTTCAGTCATCTCAGTTTAAACATTCATAATCATACAATATCACATGTAATCATATTGTAGTCATCTAAGAGAAGCAATAATACAATTCAATAGCTAAGAAAAGCAAAAAAAAAAAAAATTCAAGTGCTGTTTGGAATTGATATTGTTTGTAAGAAAAACACTTTTAAATTTTTTTTATTTATTTATTTAATTATTTTTTTAATTTTTTATAAACTGTTTTTTTTTTTCAAATCTATTTCTAAAAAAATCCATTTAACTATTTTTATTTTAAATTAATTTTTCAAATTTAAAAAAATTAAAAATATTTTTTTTTTCTAAAAACACTTTTTCTCAAAAGCAATGCTAAACATGACATCAATGAATAAATAAGAAAAAGAAATAAGAAATAAAGACAACATATTTATGTGCACCTATAATGCCTATAGTATGATTTCATTTAATAGTAAGAATTCAGGAAGTCCATGGTAACTAATTTTGTTGTCTAGGATATAGGTTAAACAACTAATGCAACTAGTTCATATGTCCATGACTATTTCTTGGGTTGTTGTAGAATAGAAGGAGGTGGAGCATGGGCTTGAAGAGCCATATAACTTTCCACATAGTAAGAAATTTTTTTTTATCCCCCCTTACATTTTAAGAGTGTGGAAGAAAGGTAGTTATTGCTATTACCACTCACTAAGGAGGAGTTTCATAACCCATATTGTTATGAAGATAATTAATACTTCATTTGTTAAACTTGTTTAAAATTTACTTAATAAAGTTGCTAATGAAAAACAACCAATATCACCATCACTATAAATGCAACTACAATTGACTAACGCCACACCACCACTACCACCCAATCAGCAAAAGTTTTGCCACTGCATCTCTGGCTGTAAAAACTCCAAAGTTAACTTCTTAACCACCAGCTCTAAATATTATCACCACAATTACAAACAACACTACCAATATAATTATATCATGAGTTCTTTTTTGTAGTTTGAATTTCATCACTTACAACTTAAGCTATAATTTCTTTTAGTAATTTTTTGTCAACCTCAAAATTGTTCAACCCAAAAAAGATTTGGTACCAAAATAATTAAACACAAACTTCTAGCGCTAGAATTGTTTAGGATGGATTTAGAATTGTTGTAGTTTTCTTCTATTTTTATGAAACCAAGGAGAAATCAAACATAGCATGAGCTCACAAATATCATAAGTTTATTTCTTGTTCACTGTACATCACATCAAATTTATGCAAATGACAACTATATATTTGTTGTGCAAAGATAAATTTGCTCCAACATGACTATGAGGAAAAACAAATAAATTGGCCAAGTGGAGAGTCAAATAAGGTTCACCTGTGTTGCTATCCCTGCATGGTCCACTCCAAGAACCCGCAAGATATTATATCCTGACATTCCCCGCCAAGGAATAATTGTATCCTGCTTATAATAAAAGGTGTAGGTTCATATCATAAGAAAAAAGTAACAAAAAATAGAAAACACAAATTAGCATGCTAATTCATGTGTATTCTTACTGATAGGATACTTCTTGTAATGGTAAAAGTCATGACATATCATAATTAGAATCATATTGAAAATATGTAACTTCAACAATTTATTATCATGTTCATATCCTGGTTCACAGCCATGAATATAAAGCCTCTAATTCAATTAAAACATGACATTGTTGCATTCACGATCATGAAAAGTGTTCACAGTTATGAACATATAGTACATTAGTGTGAATAGGCTCTTCATGGATGTGAAACATGGCTTCACAACTTGTGTCAGTGAAACAAGTCATGAAAGAGTTTGTCCATATACTAAATTTACAGGTCTTATGATTCACAACCATTAAATAGGATTCACGACCATCAATTATGCCATCATGGCTATGAATTCCCTTTCATAAATGTGAATCTAGATAAAATTTTGTGCAGAAATCATGAAAATATAGAGCAAATATCATTTTCACACGTGCACAACTATAATTAGTCAATGATAACAACTCCTATCATACACAATTGAACATATAACATCAATGTCATACTCATATACTAATTTTAACACTTTTAAGGTCTCAAAACATGTCATTTCACATCCAAACTCATTAATCACAATGAAAAGCATTTATTGTATAAATCATCAAATTCATTCATCTTTCAAGCATTTCTAACATCATGCATACATTTTTAAATCATAAAATCATCACACAAAACACAAATAACATATAATGGAATTCAAATGCACATATGTACTAATTTTTACCAATGAGCATCATTTAAACTTTTCAAGCTTGATTCAAGCCTTGAAGTTATCCTCCGCCCTCTCTAGGGTTTCCTATAATATCAAAATACCTCATTTAACCCTTTAATCATATAATAAACATAAAAATCTACTTATAGACTTAAACCCTAACTCAACTCATCATGATCTTACTTTTATGGTCTAAACCTCTTCGATGTTCTACTTTTACTCATATATAAGTTTTAAGGTAGAGTTTTAGCTTTTAAAAACCATGATTTGAGATTAAACTTGATCCATTTCAAGTGAGTCTTGATTATACATGAAAATGGTAGAAAAGTAGAAAAAAAATGAAGAAAAAGAGAAGAGGTTCTTTTTACCATGCTTGATGAAAATGGGGCATGTAAATGGGTATTTCCAACTTATCCTCACTCTTTCTTCTATAAAAATCTCGTTCTTCTAGTTCAAACTACCACCTTTCCATAAGTTCCTTTTTATATTCAGCTATAAAGGGATGAAATCTCTTAATTTTTGTGTGTTATAGGGTTTGAGAAGGAAGAAAATGGAGAAGAAGGGATGAAAAATGTGTGTTGCATGTAAGGAAAGGGAGAAGATGGGTTTGTTGCAGAAAAGAAAAGAAATGAAAAAAAAACCCTTCATATACCTCACTGGCAAATATGTCATCTAGTACTCGAAATCCAATGGCTCATATATAGCCACATATTCCTTTAGATCTCTACTACATGTTTTAATCTTTTAAACATAACAAGGTTTTGTCGAACTATTATTTTTAATATGGTACTTAAATAATAACTACTATGCCATTGTACTCATATGTATTACAAATATGTCGTTGATTTAATTCTCCCTTATTAATAAATCACTTCCAGTATTTTCAATAATACTTAAATGTCCAATTATTATTATTATTATTATTATTATTATTATTATTATTATTATAAACCTGAATTAAGACTCCAATATTTGCAATTGCAATTCTAAGGTGCACTCACGATTGTAAAATCATTTAATGTGTTTTTGATAATAAAGTCTATATATATATATATATATATATATATAGTGCAATTATGCATGATATAGATAATGAAAGCAAAAGTTTCTCATAAATATAAAATTTCACAAATTAACAAAGCAATGTAAGAGAGGGGTCATCCTATTCAAATGAAATATAATCATGCACTTCTATAAGATTTCCTTTCTAGTATATGCTCTCAATTGGTCAAGCTGGTATTTCTTTCTAATTTATGCTATCAATTAATTACATTACATTTTCTTTCTAATTTATCCTCTTACTATTTAGTTTATGTATATAGCAATTAGAATGTGGTCACTTTTTTGGTAACACCTCTTATATAGTTAGATTAATACAACTATATTTGAAAATGTTACAAAACCTTATGCTTGAAAATCAATATAATTAAAAAAAAATTTAAAACATGATTTTATGAAAAACACTAAAACTCAATGGCTTTCAAGGAAAAAATGTTCCTTTTCAAAAACCTTAAGTTACCATGTTTATTGCAAAACCATCCTATTATCATATCTTATCTTTAAGACTTCAAAACTCAATCATAACACATGGCTCGAGCTTATTTAATCCCTATACAACATATAAAATCACATACACTGCATGTATCACTTTGTTTTATAATTATTACATGCATAAAAATAAAATATGCTTTAAAACTAATAAACATAAATTTAATTTTACAATTCCCTCATTGATCGTGTGATCTTAACTATAGACTTTATAAAGGCTTTCTTCTTCTCTATCTGACTTTGTCATTTCGGCTCTGAATCTGTATGTTGGAGACAACTCACACACAAAGCAATAATATTTAGTGGTACACTATAACATGTAATTGTAAATATGGAATCATGTATTCAAATTTTTATAGCCTTTAAGATGACATTTTGACTATGACTATTTTTATTTTAACTTCTATAATTTATTTCTAACATGTTTCTTTATTCACAAAGTACATGCCTATTCCATTTTTTTATATCTTATCTATAAATGGTGTATACCCAACTTTTACCTTAAAGGATTTACCTGATTCAAGACATTTACCAATTATTATTCTAATCTTATTCTTACATGCTAGTGTAACATTTCCATATCATAAACTGTAAATTTACCATATTCATATTTCTTAGTTCCTATGCACTTATTCATAACAATAACTTAACATGTGATTATGGAAACTGTCTATACCTATGTCATTTGTAATACTATATGCTTAAACCTTTGCACTAAGATCATTATTAATCAAATTTAATATATATATATATATATATATATATATATATATATATATATATATATGTGTGAATATTTAATGATGATAGCAATAGTGATGGTTTCCAAAAGGCATACCGATATCATATTTATTCGATATCATACAACGATTCGCTAAATCATCATGTTTCTAAGCATTAGTAACCAAGCATATAACATATCTCTTTTTTGATCATTTATTTCAGGACGACATCAAACATACCAATATAATAATGACATCTCATCATATAAATTTAATGTTAATAATCATATAATTCAACAATAATTCCATGTATATCATATCAAAACATTCATAAATTACAACCATGTTACTAAAACTAAACTTCATGGTTACATTTCATTAATTGGTTCACCCATGACACTCTAAATCATATTAAATTGGAAAAAGGTTGAGAGCAAAAACACTCACACAAGCTGACAATTTACCTTTTATCTGTATCATCTTGCTCAATTAAGCTTCATCAGTTAAGGATGCTCACACAAGCTAACATTTGACCCTTTAACTAAAATTCATATTGCATAATTGGGTCAAAATGCTCACACAAGCTGACATTGACCTCCCATCCATTAATCATATTCATTGATATAAGCAATTATAAATCAATGGCACCCACACAAACTGATATAGATCCTTAGATCGTATATTTAACGCTATCGTCAACCCATTAGTGACATGTTACTTATCCTAATTTTAATTATAGGTTAAAATAACAAACTTATATTTACTTGATCACATGCATATCATATCATGCATTTATATATTCTCATCTTCATATATGTTTGCTCACACAAACTGCTTATTGATCTTATCATCTCATGCCTTTTCAAGTGCATATCATATATTTTGCATGTTCACATATTCATTTCATGTGCCATTACCTTGTATCTTCATAAATTCTTTAATTTCATATATATTTCGTGATAAACAACTCATATGTAGTATAATTCATAATTACCATATACACTATAATGCTCGTATTATAGGATCTATAAGTTATGTTGGTGGTTTGAGAGAGCTAGAAGTTTAGTAGAGTTTTAAATAAAGTTTAAGTGTAGAAAAGTCAGTGCTTTCACACCCGTGACAAGGGGTGTCATAGTCGTGAATGTCGTTGTTTTGTTTCACAACCATGATAGCTTATCACGACCGTGAATAAGAGATTCATTCCCATGATATGAGAGTCACAACCATGAATCCTAGCTAATCGGGAGCAGGTGAGACAGACATATTTTTTCTCCTTCTGCCATGTCTCTATATTTAATCCTCCACTCTCCGAAAACCAACCTAACATGCCACCCCACATCTTTCCCATCACCAGAAACCTCCCATCTCCATTTTTTGATTCAAATATCTATATTTCAATCTAAGAAAAGTGAGAGAGAAGATGAAGAAAGTGTTTTTGAGTATTGAAAAAGAGAAGCATGGTTTAATGTGTTTGAGTACATTTTTCTGGCTTGATGATCTAATAAGTGGCTATTGATAATGCTAAGAGCTGGAAAATAGTATGGAGGTTCATCTCAAGGGAAAGGATAAGCTTGAAGGGCTATAGTTTTTGTTTAGGCTCCACGCTAAGTATAAGGTATGTACATAACCACATTCAAAGACTTAAGTTTCATGAATATGTCTCGATTGCTTTAGATGCGTGCTGTGAGGAATTAATGGTTTGATAAATGACATTATTTTTGGTTTGAAATGGATATTGAGGGATTTGTAATGTTATTATGTGGATATATAGATTTGAGATAGAAAATGTGATAAATTGTTCAATGTTAATATTTATAAAGGTTAATGGCATGTTATTTGACTTGGAAGCATGCCAGAATATTGATAGAGTGGTTGACATTGGTCAATTGTAGAGAATTATTGCATGTGAAAGTTGAATGTTTTGCTATGTTTTGTTTCTTTGAAATTTTTTCCAAATTCACGACCGTGAACTAGTTGTTCATGGACATGAATATCGTGATATGGTGCTTTTGGCTGACATAGACATGTTAACGAGCAGTTTTATGGTGGGTTCACAGCTTTATTCATGCCTGTGAAGGATTGATCACTTCTAAGAAATCGGCAGTTGATTCACAGGTTGAATCACGATTTGATTCACATGTAAACTACTCGTGAAAGATTACATCATGACTATGAAAGGTAGTTCACAGACGTGAAGCTATTGAACTTGAATTTTCCTATATTTTGGCATGTGAATCAAAGTTGATTCGGCTTCTGGTGGTATACCTCTGTTGTTCTGATTAAATATTGGCATGAAATAGAATATATGGTATGGAAATCATAGCTTAATTATGGTATGTGTTGTGAAACGGTTTATGTCCAATATTCTAACTATGACTAGTCTTACACTCTTTATCTTTCTGAATACACCGTCGTATACTAGTTGGATAATGAGTATTACAATTATGTAGAACATTTTTTAATATATATATATATAAATATTTAAAAAATTTGAAACATACATATAAATTAAAATTAAATAACAAACATTAAATATATAAAATTCTTACACTATTCACACCTTATTTGTGCAATATATGTCACATCTCACATGAATTTAAAATTTTATTTACATAGAATTAATTCCAAAATAATAAAATACAATTAAAATAACTGACCTGCTTGGGATGACCTCCACTGTTACTACTTTGCTCCATCTTGTGGGTGCTACTAGACCGCAATACCTTATCTACAAATTTGGCCACTTCAATCTACTTCTCTTATACCTACGTGAGAGAAAACAATATTCAGCGCTGAGTAAAACTACTAAGTGGTGCAATAACTTATAATCATAGTCATTAAAATTTAAAAGAGGATTTAATTTCAATAAATATTTGTATTTTATTTAAAAATTTTAAAATTGGTATTCATTACAACCAAGTATATCAAAATAATAATTTCATTATTTCTTTGCCCAAGATACCACATAACCTAAATAATATTACCTGATCAAAGATAACCACAAGACTAGACATAATCCAAGATAACCACAAGATCAGTGTATAAATAATATGTATGATCCAAAATAATCACAGAATCTATACAATACCTCTCATGACTAAGATAACCACAAGTCATAGAGTTCATACTCTATCGACATGCCAACAATCCCTAAATCATTGTCTATGTTCTTATATGAGTTAAAAACCACGAATTACATAAAAATATACTCAATGTCATTTTTCATTGCATATAAAAATTTATTATATAAAATTTTCATACCAAGTTATATTTTTTATACCAAATATCCTATAAAAATTAAACTCATTTTATTAATGGTTAATATTATAAGTAATTGCACAAAACTCAAAACTAAGGTCTGCCGGAGTCGACGGGCTCTTTGCCTCTTCACTGCCTTAGCGCCGATCCCAATATCGTATCTAAATTCATAAAATAATTTTAATCATCCATTGAGTCATAAATAATAAAAATTCTAATGAAAACAATACCCTCCATTCTTCTTCCATTCTCATATGTATGTCAAAAATTGCTATTGGAGTCAGATTTCATTACACACATTCGACACGTAATTCAGGATTTCGGTCGTTCGATACGCTTTCTAATGTGATCAAATTTTTCAATATTATTTTATTTTAAAATATTTTATTTTCCTTACTTTTTCTCATCCATAACTATTTTTCTCCAAAAATCTATTTTTCCACTCAAAAATTCCTATTAATTCAACAAATACTTCAAAAATTCCAAATAAATTAATGTAATCACTTTAACTCATTTTATTTTATAATTTCATAAAAATTATATTCAATAATTCATAATAAATTTTCCAATAATTAGGGCAAAAATCCACAAATTTACCAAAAATTCTATTAAATATTTTTTCCATCCCAAAAATTATTTTTTACTTCAAACATTCCATTTAACTCAATTTTTGTCATTTTAAGGTGCAAATCCTCCAAAATATTTTTAAAAAATTCGGCCATAATTATAGAAAATTTTAAAAGTTCCTAAGAATTATTCCCATCAAATTTTCATTATATCTATCATCCTCAATCTTCATTAAAATTATTTCCATTTTTATCAAAATTTTCCATAAATTTTTTACAAAATCCTAATTTTTCTATAATACTATTTCAATATCCAACACACTGCCAAACTAAAATATGCTCACAACAATAATTCAAATAAGCTTTAAATCCATGAAAAATTGAAAGAAAAGTGAAGAAATCTCACCTATAATTTTCTTGAAAATTTTACCAAGCTCTTTTAGTTCCAAATAAATTTCTTTCCATTTTCACTTAAAATCTTTGATCCTTAATGCTTGAATAATGTGAATTTAAGGAAATAAGTTGACAGAAAATAAAGAAAAGTGAGGAAGAGAAGTTTGGCTATCGAGAAAGAAAAAAATGGTAGGTGTTTTTTGTTATGAAATTATTGAATATTTGTCTTTTTTTGATTTTATATATTTAATTAATGCTTAATTAATCTTGATTAAGCTTAATCCTTGCTCCAATGGGTTAATTAAAATTAATCAAGAAGATATTTTAGCTTTTATCCAAATTAATTTAAAAGAAATTTTGACTTTAGACTTTTTCTACCAAAGTTTTCAATTTTTCAATTTAGTACTTGAATAAATTTATTTTCTTAAGTTATATATCTTAAATGATATTATTTCCTCAAATTGAACATACCAATAATCTAAAAATAATTTTCTCTTCTTAAAGCTCTTCTCAATTTTGTAAAACGATCATCGGTACAAAACGATCATCAATTTTGTCATTTTTCTAAATCATGTCTGTAAAATTTCATTTGATGTCCAATTTCTAAATTATTAGTTTTAGAAATCTTAGAATTCAATTACGATTATATTGGCACCATTTATGATAGTAAGTGCATATCTCAAACTCTTAGTAAAAAAAACTAGATTGTAAATTCGTACTGAAACTGTATTTCTGCAAATTGAAGCCCTTAACGTTAAAATCTTGTCTTATACTCCACCAATGGCCTTGAAATAATAATCTCTATGCTTTGGTATGCTTAAATCTTATTTTCATATAGATTTAACATATGACATGCACATCTAACTTGAAAAAAGTCTACCTCCAATATTAGGTTGACATAATGCATGAACGTCTTGAATTGATGGGGTGGTTACCGCCACATTATCAAAAGATATTGAAAAAATTTATAAACTAATTCATATTCTTCCAAAATAATTTTTATCATTTTAAAAATATTATCGCCGGTAGGTCTATCATCAAAAACTCTAAATGCAAGTAATATTTTTTTGTAATTACCATTCACCATCAATCTAATGATATGTAAGACTTATGTAAGAATGCAATTGTCAATTATCACTCCAGATATCATTACAAATACAAACACGTTCATTCAAGGAAGCAAATATTTTGAGCAATTTTTTTAATTATTATATGAATTATATAAAGTATATTTAAATTTAACAATAATTAATTAAACTTATTTTTTCACTAAAGCTAAAGGATAAATATTTCATACTTATCATTTTTTCCAATTTTTTTCATCTAAATATTGAAATAAATGAGAAGTAGAAAAAGATGTTACGTACCTAAAATTTTGACTTTGCATTTTCTCTATTCTAATTTAAGTAACATGTTTGTTTTGTAACTACTTTTGAAATATGCAATAACTACCTTCAGTTTTTAATTTATATATTTTTGTACAATAATTGCATATAACATCAAATGACCCATCATTTTTTTGAACTTTCCTGAAACAAATTTGAAAAATATCGGATGTTTGAATTTTTGCTTCAGATGATACCCTGCTGGATCCGGTTGTTCATCATCCATATTTTTTTGGCTTTCTTCAATTGGAATTTCAAATTCCTTAACTAATTTTTCTATAAAATTTTCTAAATAAATAATATTTTCATTAAAAAAATTGCTCCTTCCACTCTGGCTTGCCATTATTTATGATTAAACTTTATAAAACAAAATTGGAGAATATTTTAAAAAAAATTGTAGAGAAACATAATGAAAAAGAAATATAGAATGGAGAAAAATTGAGAATTAGAGAGAATTAAAGAATTTAAGAAAAAATTGAGATTATGTATAGAGCATAATTAGAAAGAAATTAGAGAGAAAAAAATAATTAGGAGTGCAATTAGAGAGAATTTAGGAATATATAGAGAGAATTGAGTTTAAATTATAGAGAAATTGAGAATTAAGATTGCGTAGGAAGTGAAAAAATTTGAAATGAATTTGATATTTCTAGTGAAAAAAAATTGAAATGATTTGGGTATTTATAGAGAAAAAAATTGAAATTGAAATTCCAATAATACTCCTGAAATGTAAATGTTATTTTTCTATTATAAAGGGCATTTTTGTCTTTTAATTATATTTATATTTTAATATATTTACTTATTTAGAAAAAAGCTGCAAATAGTAGCAGAGCACATGGGAGGAGGGGAAAAGGTAATGTTCATGAGACCGTTACCAATTTAAAAAAAATCAAAAAATTGAATTTTATCCAGGTCGGAATCGGTAGTTTTCGATTCTTAGGGGAAGGGATTGGACTCAACCATTCTTTTGCTGGGCCACAGTCTTGGCTGGATCTGAACCCAATTCGGTCCAGATTGAACCGAGCCAGTTCTATGGGTCCATCTGACTTGTAGCCAAGCCTACCTCAAGCCAAAACCCACATTACGATAACTTGACATACAATTGTTTCTTTCTCAAAGTCTAAAGCACAATTCGAAAATGCTGCTCATGGTCTTCCTCATCCTTAGAACATACCAAGATATCATTAATAAAGACTACCACAAAATTGGTTCAAATAAGGCTTGAAGATCCGATTCATTAGATACATAAATATTGTCGATGTGTTTGTTGCCCAAATGGCATGACTAGGAATTTGAAGTGATGGTACCGAGTCTTGAGAGCAGTCTTAGGCACATCAGTAGCCTTGGTCTTAATCTAATGATACATTTATCTCAAATAAATCTTAAAGAATATCCGTGTACCTTTTAGTTGATCAAATATATCATCTATCAAGGGCATTGGGTATCTATTTTAACTCTCACCTTATTCAATTGTCTGTAATCAATGCATAGTTGTAAGGTGTCATCCTTCTTCTTCACGAACAACACAGATGTACTCTAAGGTGACATACTGGGTATAATGAACCCTTTCTTGAGTAACACTTGCAACTACACTTTCAACTCTTTCAACTTTGCTTGTGCCATTTAGTATGGTGTGATGGATAGGGATGCAGTATCGGGTAGGAACTCAATGGCAAATTCTATTTCCTTGTTCAGAGGTAATCCTTACAAATTCTCACACATCAGGAAATTCACATTCTGTAGGAATATTCTGAAGCCTTGGACTCTCTTTTCTGGTATCCACCACTTATGCCAAATAAGCACCATTGCCCTTCTTCATCAACCTCTACGCTGTTATAGCTGAAATTACATTAGATATAACCTCTATTCTATCTTTACACCATTCTATTCTTACACCCAGGCTTTCTGAAGATCACCATTCTGGTGGCACAATCCACTATTGCTCCATGTCGAGCTAACCAATCCATGCCCAATATGGCATTGTACTAGTTGAATGGTAGTTCTATTAGATTTGCAGTTATCGATGTACTTTGCCAACCCTGACACTATGACCTAGGGGATTCATCACTATAATATCATACCTTAAGGTCTCAGTTACTATGTCATCCCCAACTAGTGGTGCAATACAACTATAAGAGTGTGTGGAGCCTGGATCTATAAAAGCATATACATTAGAACCATGTAAAGAGAATTTACTAACAATCACATCATGAGTGTTTTGTTCCTCTCATGCTCTCATAACATGTGCTCTATTAGATGCAACGTGACTCCCCTCTAGCCTACTTGCGGTCCTTGACCTGGCTTGTAAAGATCCAATCTGGCCCCCTCTCATTTGGCCTTTACCACAACTCTGGAAGGTGTTTGTCCCTGTGTCTAAGCTTGCTGCTCAACCACTACATCAGTGCTATGAGTCCTGTGTGGGCAGTTTCTCCTGAGATGGCTTATCACCCCATACTAATAATGTAGCGTGCCTAACTAGGATTAACCCGACTAAACAAACGAGTGCTATGAAATCCAGTGTGTGAAAAACCTAAGAAATTTAAAACTTTTTATTTCTTTCGAAAATTTATTTGTCATAAAACTCTTTCATATATACAACCTATTTCATATCATATAACATGCATCCATCATATAACTAAAACCATCATGTTTGGGCTCAACCAGCTTGATGTTTACAAAAATACATGTCTTAACACAATTGCATAATACTTCGAAATACAGACGTGTATGCAGGTAAACAATCCAAACCTCAATGCCATGTACAAAATAAAAAATTATGACATATGATATCACTGACCCGTGTTGGGTCTGAACTATTGTCTCTAATGTTAGGCTGACTTCTCTAGATCAACTTCAACTATATCTATAAGGCTTCGACCTGGGTAGAGAAATGCCCCACGCTAAGCTACTGAAAGCTTAGTGGTACATATAGGCATAAAAATTCAACATGCAATCATACATTAAACAAATTCATAGCAACACATAAATATCATGGCATGACAGTGAAATTATAATATCATGTGAAATACCTTACATTATGGGAGCGATAACTCACTAAACATTGAACAATAAGAAAAAGAACATATAACCTTTTTTTTTATAGCATATAACATATTAACTATGTTTTATTGTATACTTGTATTTTGAACCTCTTTTTTTATTTCATTATATTCTTAAATCACTTTGACATAATTGTCCAATAACTTTTAACATATACTGTTAAGATACCAGTTGAGAACAAGGGCGCTCTCCGAGCTTAAGCTAAATTTCCATTATCTATAATCATGTGTGTCAATTGAGGCATCTCAAGTCAATGGCTCACTTAGATCTTAAGCCATATTGAAAACTATAAACATATGTGCCAATCGAGGGGTCTCAAGTCAATGGCACTCCCAGAGCTTAAGCTACATTGACGAGTATAAAATCATTGTATCATAATCACTATAGTACCTAACCCCCTTAATGACATGCCACATATCCTACTTCTAGTCCTGGTATCAAGTTTGGGCTTTACTTATTCATATTACCTTATTATACTTCATTATAGCATTTATATCTTGTTCATGTGGAAACTCATCATGTAACATCCATGTATTGATATTCATTCATAGAAACATAGTTTAAACATAGCATTGTGAAAGCATGTGCATAACCATTGCATTATAACCATAAAATATGCAACATATATAATTTAAAGCAGGCTTCATGGGTGTGAACTATGTGTTCATGACCGTAAAGTCTTATTCACGGATAATTCTACTCGTGAACTAAACTATGAACTTGGTTGTGAAGGTTTCTATCAATTTTGTGCACATTCTTCATAAGCGTGAAAAAATTGTCACGAGCATGACCTTGTTCGTGGGATGAAATTCATGGTCGTGAACACCTAGTCACGATGGTGAATCTAGATGCAATTAACAATATTAAAAATAAGTATTCATTACAAAATACAAGCAAGGCTCTAAGAATTGTCCCATGACAATCCTTTTCCTATCAACATTCTCATCATATCTTGCATTAAATATATTTAAGCAATTTAAGCCCCTTAAAACATATCTCACAACTCATTTAATGCCAATTCATGCATTTATGGTTTAACAACCTCTTTTATAACATCAACAATATTTTCTTTTACCTTTCCATCATCATAACTTGGCATTCCATTTAAAACACATATGACATAGTTATAACAAGGTTCCTTTCAAGCATTTTCATTCATGTCTCATATTCTCATGGCATTCATTGCATCACTTACTTTAATATCAACAATCAACTAGCATTTAAGACATTTAAAGAATTTAACACATACAACATGCAAAAATTCAAATTTAAATGTATATATATGCATACCTTTAATGGAGCCTAAAAAACCAAGTTTCTCTCAAGCTTGCTTATCCTTTTAGTGGATTTCACCAGTCTCTCTCTCAACTCCTAACACATGTAATACATTTATATTAAAATTCATAACCCATATACTTAACATTTAAAGCCATAAAAATAAAAATCCTAGCTTTAGCCCTTTGTACAACCTTAATCTCATATAAACCCTTACTAACACATACCATAACCTATAAATAGCTTAAAGACGGGTCTTTAATCATGGAAACTCATGATCACCCAAAACCCTAACTCATGGAAATGGGTCTCTAACAAAATGAGTTCTATATGGAAAAAGACTATGAAAGCTTGTAAAAATGAAAAAGAAACGTAATTTCTTACCACAATTTAAGGAAACACGGTTAAGATGGAAGATTTGACTCTCTCTTCCTCTTATGGGTCTGTCTTCTCAAGAACACTTTTTTTTATGCTCCTTTCCCATAAGAACTTGTTTAAACTTTGATATTTAGTGTTGGTTTGACGTTTAAGGTTTAGAAATCAAGAGAAAACACAAGACTTGGTCTCTAATATTAAAGAACTTTCAGTTCTAGGGTTTACATTTAGATATAGTTCGTGAAGGAAAGAAAGAAAATATGACACCCTTGTATCAATTAATCTATATGTACGTTACGTGGGTAAATACAATTATAGTCGAAATGTGCCAAATTTTTTTTCTTATTTTAATTTAATGACCATAATATTGTCAATACTTAATTAATCATTTTTATTTTTTCAAAAATTTCGGCAACATAATGGCTATAAACAAACTAACCCACCTGCAAAGCAAACAATTCATAGTCCATTTCTGGGCACAACAATATATATATATATATATATATATATATATATATATATATATATATGTATAATACAATATATTATTCATTCAACCATAAATCCATATTTCATCCTTTACATATATAATAATAATTCACAAATATCCTTATAAGAACACATACAAAATTTCATTCTTACAGCTTCATATCCATACATATATACACATGTCATATTAACCTACTATTATTTTATTTTTCAGTCAGCTTCCATAACTTGTACATTTGCTTCTGCCTTTCTTACTACTACTTGCATGTAGTCAAATAATTACGTGTTGATCATTAATATGCCAAGTGGTGATTACTAATCTAAAAATTTTCATTGCCTATATTTTAAGCATTTATACATGCAATAACATTTTAAATATACTATTCAAATTTTCTATTTAATATATATTTATTATTCTTTATTCAATATTTCACTCTTAATTTACTATTTAATATCTTCATTCAATTAACAATATTTCTCATTTTATCTCATAATTTTTTTATTCCTCTCAATTTAATCATTTTTTTTCTTTACTTCTTTAATTAATCATTTTTTTTCAAATTGTCATTTAATTAACTGCAATTTCACTTTAATTATTAAATTTCCATTCATTTACGGTTATGCCACTACTTTATATTTATTTACACTTTTGCTACTAAGAAATTTTATTTTTCATTTATTTATCTTTTTCACTACAAAATTTAATATTTATTTCATTTTCTTCCACTTATTTTTCATTTTTCAATTTTACTATTTTTTTCTTTTGTTACCATTATCATTTTTATTATTATACTCTTTATTATCTTCATCACTTTTATCATATTTATCACTTATGTCATTTTTAACATATTTTTCTTTTTTTTTCTCATAATTTTCATTTTATCCACTTTTGTCATATTTTTCATTTTATCATTTTTATCATGGTTTTCACTTATTTTTCACTTCTATCATTATTACAACTTTCATTCAAATTTTTCCATAGTTTCCATTCGATAGAAAATCTTCGGACCAGATACATGTGATGTGAAAAGTTCACTGCACTGAAGAGTAATCCCGAATAATTACCCGAGCACTGCACTGTATACTGTTCACTGAATCACTATTACTGTATTATATCATTATTGTCCTACATAAGCAAGTCGCCATGACCCACACTGTGGTAATGGTGTCCCCATGGCTAGCCAATTATATCCTGAGTTAGATTTAACTATCAGAAAAAATAACTAAGGACATTTTCTTTTTATTTATTTAATTCAACTTCCATTAAATTCATAAATTTCATTATTTTTACATTATTAATCACTTAACATTTTATTCATCTATACAATTTTATCTCTACCATAATCTTTTCACATTTTTCACTTTACTATATCAACATTTCATCATTAATAATCAATTAAGTCATTAAGCTCACTAAATACACTTTATTCCTTGTTTTTCATTTCATGCATAATAAAATCAATAATTAGAAAAATATTCAATATTTCATTTAAAAATTCTAAATAAATTTATACACACTAAAAATCATATTTTCTTGCATTTCATGACTAAATTTTTATTTAATTAGCAAGAAAAATATTAATTTTTCCTTCTTCAATTTTCGGCCTATAATTAATTTTCATCATTAAAATTTTTCTTTCACTTTTTAATTATTCATTTCACTAATTAATACATTCATTATTTCATATGTATCATAATATTACACTAAAATATATTTGTTCCTTAATATTCATTTTTGACATAATAAGGTCATATTTTACAATTTCCACTAATTAATTTTTTTAATTGGAATTAATCCTTCTAATTCACTTTTCATAATCCATTAATCATGTTTTAAGCATTAATTAGCAATTACATGCAAAACACACAATTTTCTAAAATTACATAACCCTAAATCATGCTTAATTAATGGAAATAATTAGATTTTGAAATCACTAACCTTAATTTCTTGTTTAGGCCATCCTAATCTTCCTTTCCTTATCATTTCCTTTGGAAGTACCTTCACCTTCTCTTGAACCTATCATGGTCAAAAATTACACTCCATTAATCTACCAATATTTTGCTTCCTTAACTCAAATAAATTTCATATTTATCATCTAAATACCTTGAACTACCTATTTGAACCACTAAACTAATTTAAAACTACAAATTTCACTTAACTCAATTTGGTATCCTACATTTCTCCTTTGATTTCCTTCCACTTTAGCCTTCTAAATGAAGATTAAAAATTTCTATTAGCTACTAGAGTGGCTGAATTTATTTTTGGGTGGTTTATTTTGGTGTAAAAAGTGAAGAAAATTAAGCAATTTTGAAGAAGAACAAAGGAAAAGTGGTTCAGCCAAGCAAAGGAAGAGAGGAAGGAGATGAAGTAGAATTCTCTCTAGGGAATTCTGATAATTTGGTTCTATTTATAGTGGTCTAAGTGGGGTGGGTTTGGGCCAAACAAAGCCCAACCCATTTAGGTCCAATTATGCACTATAAATTAATTTTCTCACTTCCCAAACTCAATTTTCACCCAAATTTGATTCCCTAATTCATAAAATATTTTTATATGTCTACACAAAAATTTCAACTCAATCAGAATCCATTTTTTGTCCAGCTCCCTCAAACCAGACTGATAATTAAGTTTTCAGTGTTACCGTAAAATTCATTTTTCACTGTGAAAAAATCTTAAATATTATTTAGAGTCTATCCATCTCTTAAAATAATTTTTTTGATTTCTTTTGCTATTTTTCATAGTTTGGTGAAAGTATGGTTAATCAACTATTTAATTAAATCGGGTCCCTTTTTTTCCTTAGTTTTGACTTTTGAGGACTTATTTGACCTCATTTTCACTCAAAATTTTACCCTTAGACTAGTCATAACCTATATTTTCTGATGCTCAAATAAAATATTTTTTTACCCACGAGTGTATTTTTAACCCCTCGGAAACTATAGTTTACGACTAATCCGGTATTTGGGCTATTACAATTCTCCCCTACTAATAAAAAAGTTTGCCATCGAAATTTTACCTGTATTGAACCATTATGGTATTTTGTTGCCTCATTGCATCTTCTGACTTCCACGTGGCTTCTTCCACATTATGATGACTCCATAACACCTTTACTAGTGGAATTTGTTTGTTCCTGAGTTGTCTAATCTCTCTGGTTTAGGATTTTTAATGGTTTCTCTTAATAAGTCAGATAAGCCTATATTCAAATTTCTTCTGGCTTGATCACATGCCTTGGGTCTGACCTATACCTTTATAGCATTGACACATGGAACACATCATGAATCTTTTCCAACTCTAGAGGCAGTTTCAATAGATAGGTTACAATCCCACTCGCTGTATAATCTCATAATGGCCTAAAAATCTCGGACTTAATTTGCCTTTTTTGCCAAATCTCATAACTTTCTTCTAGGGTGATACTTTCAGAAATATTTGATCTTCGACCTGGAACTCTATATCTTTTCTTTTTAATTTTGCATATGACTTTTATCGGTCCATGGCTTCTTTCAATCTATCCTTGATCACCTGTACATTCTCTTCAGTTTCTCAAACCAAATCGGTCCCCATTAGCTTCTTTTCACTCAATTCTGTCCAACATAAATGAATTCTACATTTCCTCCCATACAGTGCTTCATATGACGCCATTTTGATGTTGGACTGATAGCTATTGTTGTAAGCAAACTCTGCTAATGGCAAATACTTTCCCAACTACTTTCAAACTCAAGGATGCAACATTGCAACATATCCTCAAATAGCTGAATCACACGCTCCGACTGCCCATCAGTCTGAGGATGAAAAGCTGTACTGAAATGAAGTCTTATCCCCAATGCTTCCTGCAACTTTTTCTAGAATTGGGAAGTAAATCTGAGATCCCTGTCTGAAATAATGGAGGATGGTACTCTATGGAGTTTCATTATCTCATTAATGTAAATTTCTGCCAACTTGGTCAGTGGATAGTCCTTCCATACTGGTATGAAATAAGCTGATTTCGTGAGTCTATCAATGACTACCCAAATAGCATCATGCTTCTTTCCCATTAGAGGCAATCCTATCACAAAATCCATGGTCACTCGATCCCATTTCCACTATGGTATCACAATAGGATGAAGTAAACCCGATGGAACTTGGTGTTCAGCTTTCACTTGTTGGCATATCAAACATTTGCTCACAAATTCTGTCACATCACGTTTCATTCTTGGCTAACAATAGTGTCCTTTCAAATCTTGATACATCTTGTTACCACCAGGATGCATCACATAGCTGCTATGATGAGCTTCTATGAAAATGTTCTTTCTCAATTCATCTTGATCTGGTACACATAATCTCCGGTTGAAATAAATACTTCCATCTTCACCCAAAGAATAATCACCTTCATTGCCCTCTTTTGCTCTGTTCACTATGGCAATCAAGTGATCATCTAGCTTTTGTGACGCTTTCACTTGTTGAAGAAAGTCCGGTTTTCTTGCATTTTCGCTATTATTGCTCCATCTTGTGTCATATCCAATCTGACATTCATCACCTGAAGGGCTGCCATAAATTTTCTACTAAGTGCATCATCTACTACATTCACGTTCCCTGGATGGTAGTTGATTAGGCAGTTATAGTCTTTTATCAATTCAAGTTAATGCCTCTATCTCAAATTAAGTTCCTTCTGTGTGAGCAAATATTTCAAACTTTTGTGATCTGTGTAAATGTAACATTTTTCACCATAAAGATACTGTTTCCAAATCTTCAAGGCAAGTAAAATTGTTGTAAGCTCAAGATCGTGAGTAGGATAGTTTTTCTCATGCGTCTTGAGTTGTCTGGAAGCATATGCAATCACTTTACTTTCTTGCATCAATACACAACCTGACCCATTCTTGGAGGCATGACTGTAAATCACAAAATCCTTGCCAAACTCTAGTTAAGTTAACATTGATGCTTTCGTCAACATGTTTTTAAGTTTCTCAAAGCTTCCTTGACATTTATTTGTCCACTCAAACTTGACATGCTTATGTAACAATTGAGTGAGTGGCACTGCTATGGTGGAAAAACCTTTTCCAAATCTCCTGTAATACCCAGCCAAACCTGAGAAACTTATGTCTTCTGTAACAGTCTTAGGTATTCTCCACTGTAAGATTGCTTTAATCTTCTTTGGATCCACCTTTATCCCTTTAGTTGAAACTATATGACCCAAGAATGATACTCCATTCAACCAGAAGTCACACTTACTGAACTTTGCATATAATTGTTTCTCTCTCAATATATGCAGGACAATTCGTAGGTGCTTGTCATGTTCTTCTAGCGTCTTCGAATACACTAGAATATCATCAATAAATACCACCATGAACTGGTCTAAATAAGGATGAAAGATCCTATTCATTAGATCCATGAAAGCTATTGGGGAATTCGTAAGGCCAAATGGCATGACTAAAAACTCATAGTGGCCATATCTTGTGCGAAAAGCAGTCTTAGGCACATCTGCTTCTTTTACTTTCAATTGATGGTAGCCCGATCGTTGGCAATCTTTGAAAATACACTTGCTCCCTTCAATTGATCAAATAAAGTCTTCAATCGTGGAAGGGGATATTTATTATTGATCGTCACCTTATTTAGCTGTCTGTTGTCAATGCATAATCTAAGAGACCCATCCTTCTTCTTTACAAAGCGTACCGGTGCTCCCCATGGTGAAATACTGGGTCTAATAAAGCCTTTATTGAGCAATTCCTACAGCTGAATTTTCAATTCCTTGAGTTCTGTAGGCGCCATCTTGTAGGGTGCAATCGAAATAGGTGTTGTACCTGGAGCTACATCAATAGTGAATTCGACTTCTCGATCAGGTGGCAAGCCTGGTAATTCATCAGGAAAGAGATATGGATAATCTCTCACCGTAGGCACATATGAAATCTTAACATCTTCCTTTTTAGCTTCCATTGCATAACACAAATAAGCAATGCACCCATTTTTTATAAGTCTTTTGGCATATGTAATTGAAATCACATCTGACAAGAAATATGTTCTTTCACCCACAATAGTGATTTTTCGATCATCAGAGAGTTTAAGTGTCACTCTCTTCCATTTACAATCTATTGTCGCTTGATGGGCGGACAACCAATCCATCCCTAATATCATATTAAATTTGCGAAATGGGAGTTCAATTAGGTTAGTTAGGAATTCATAACCTTGCACACTAATGGGACAATTCCTATACACCCTGTTCACCACAACACTATTCCCTAAAGGATTGCTCACTAGGATATCCTGGTCTAATTGTGAATCTCTTAACCCTTTTCCCTATGCAACATCAGTATTTATGTAGGAATGTGTAGAACCAGGATCAATAAGTGCATAAACAGAAGCAGTCATAAGCATAAATTACCTACTATCACATCAGGAGCATCCTCCTCTTCTTTGGCTCTCACTGCATATGTACGAACTGTAGCTCATCCCTGACCCTAGGGTTGTTGTGCAGAAGGTCTAGATGATGATGGGTTAAGGGCTGCTCCCCTACCTCGACTTCTGGATGGTAAAGATCCAATACCAGGTGTTGGCGATATGGCCGTAGAAGCTTGAACCACTGGACAATCCCTAACCTCATGATCTTTTGAACCGCATTTGAAATATGGGTGAGATCTACCACAATGGCCACAGATCTAAACTATACCCCTCTGCCTCTAGGTGTACTGCCCACATAAGTAGTTAAGCCATTACCACATAATATATTTCCTTGTCCATGCCCTGGTGCAACTAATGTATGACTCTGTGATGGAGCTGGTCCCCTAGACTTCTTACTTTAAGCACCCGAATCACTGAACTATCCTGGCTTCCTCTTCTGCTGAAACTGAGTTTTTCTGTTTGCCTCATCTGACTGAATACTTTCCATTTTAATAACAGCTTCCACTAAAGCACGCCAATTTGGATGTTATTGTGCACCTACTATCTGTCTAATCTTGTTATGGAGACCTCTTTCAAATCTCTGACATAACTTCTCTTCTGTCAACTAATAATTGTCAAGGTAGGCATTAAGACGCTCAAACTCACGCTCATATTATGCTACTGTCTTGTTTCCTTACCTGAGTCTCCAAAAGGCATCTTGCATCTCTGTTTTATATTCCAACCCTATGTATTTCTTTTCAAATAGGGTCAATAAGAAATTCCAATTCAACTGTTCATCTGGAGTATGCTTACGCACTGAATCCCACCAAATGAATGCAGGACCCTAAAGTAATGCCACAGTACCTTCAAATTTCTCTGCTAGCGGGCTGTGAGTAATTTCAAATAACCTCTTTATCTTGAATAACCATTCTTCCACCTATGCCGGTGTCAAAGGATCATGCCTATAGAAATCTTCAGCTCCCAATCTCTTCAACTGCTCCAAAATTGGCTTCTTTTTAGGTGGAGCTAAAGGTTGTACCTGGGCTACTGGTTAAGGCTATTGAGCTTGTTCAGCTTGCATTCTATGTTGAATGTAGTCAGCCATGAGATGGAGAAAATCTGGCCGTGGTGGTGGAGGTAGTGCAACTGGCGGAGTGACATTATGTTGAGAGGTTTCAGCTTGCCTAGCACTAACTGATGTTTCACTCTCACCATCCTCATCACCTTGACCTTGTTGGGATGCCATCATTCACCATAAAACAGGAAAGGAGTAAGCATACGTTAGACTTATTACACATTTCATCCATCCATTGGCATGTCTATACATATAATCCATTCACTTAATCTCAACTCCGATCTTAGAACCGTCTAAACCATTCTCTGATACCACTAAAACTGTGACACCTTATGTCAATCAATCTATACGTACATTACGTGGGTAAATACGATTATAGCCGAAGTGTGCCAAAAAAAAATTTCTTATTTTAATTTAATGACCATAATATTGTCAATACTTAATTAATCCTTTTTATTTTTCTAAAATTTTCGGCAACATAACGGCTATAAATTAATTAATCCACCTGCAAAGCAAATAATTCACAGCTCATTTTTGGGCACAACAATATATATGTATATATATATATATATATATATATATATATATATATAATACAATATATTATTCATTCAACCATAAATCCATATTTCATCCTTTACATAATAATAATAATAATAATAATAATAATAATAATAATAATAATAATAATAATAATAATAATAATAATAATAATTCACAAATATCCTTATCAGCATATATACAAAATTTCATTCATATAGCTTCATATCCATACATAGATATACATGTTATACTAATCTACTATTATTTTATTATTCAGTCAGCTTCCACAACTTGTACATTTGCTCTTACCTTTCCTGCTACTACCTATATGCAGTCAAATAATTATGTGCTGAACATTAATATGCACAGTGGTGATTACTAATCTAAAAATTTTCATTGCCTATATTTTAAGCATTAATACATGCAATAACATTTTTAATATACTATTCAAATTTTCTATTTGATATCTATTTATTATTTTTTATTCAATATTTTACTCTTAATTCACTATTTAATATATTCATTCAATTAACAATATTTCTCATTTTATCTCATAGTTTTTTCTTATTCCTCTCAATTTAATCTTTTTTTCTTTACTTTTTTAATTAATCACTCTTTTCAAATTTTCATTTAATTAACTACAATATCACTTTAATTATTAAATTTCCATTTATTTATGGTTATGCTGCTATTTTATATTTATTTACACTTTTGCTACTAAGAAATTTTATTTTTCATTTATTTACCTTTTTCACTACATAATTTAACATTTATTTCATTTTCTTCCACTTATTTCTCATTTTTCAATTTTACTATTTTTTTCTTTTGTCACCATTATCACTTTTATCATTATTATTATTATTATACCCTTTATTATCTTCATCACTTTTATCATATTTATCACTCATGTGATTTTTATCATATTTTTTTCCTCATATTTTTCACTTTATTCGCTTTTGTCATATTTTTCATTTTTATTATTTTACAATTCTACCATTTTATCATTCTTATCATGATTTTCACTTATTTTTCACTTCTATCATTATTACTACTTTTATTCAAATTTGTCCCCAGTTTCCATCTGATAGAAAATCTTCGGACCAGATACATGAGACGTGGACCCAAAAGTCCACTATACTGAAGAGTAATCCCGAATGATTATCTGAGCACTACACTGTACACTATTCACTGAATCACTATTACTGTAGTAGACCATCATTGGCCTATATAAGTGAGTCGCCATGAACCACACTGCGGTAATGGTGTCCCTATGGCTAACTAATTATATCTTGGGCTAGATTTAACCAACAGAAAAAATAACTAAAACATTTTTTTAATTTCTTTAATTCAATTTTCATTAAATTCATAAATTTCAGTATTTTTACATTATTAATCACTTAACATTTTATTCATCTATACAATTTTATCTCTACCATAATCTTTTCATATTTTTCATTCTACTATATCAACATTTCATCATTAATAATCAATTAAGTCATTAAGCTCACTAAATACACTTTATTTCTTATTTTTCATTTCATGCATAATAAAATCAATAATTAGAAAAATATTCAATATTTCATTTAAAAATTCTAAATAAATTTATACACACTAAAAATCATATTTTCTTGCATTTCATGACTAAATTTTTATTTAATTAGCAAGAAAAATCTTAATTTTTCCTTCTTCAATTTTCGGCCTATAATTAATTTTCATCATTAAAATTTTTCTTTCACTTTCTAATTATTAATTTCATTAATTAATACATTCATTATTCCATATGTATCATAATATTACACTAAAATATATTTATTCCTTAATATTCATTTTTTACATAATAAAGTCATATTTTACAATTTCCACTAATTAATTTTTTTTAATTGAAATTAATCATTCTAATTCACTTTTCATAATTCATTAATCATGTTTTAAGCATTAATTAGCAATTACATGCAAAACACACAATTTTATAAATTTCCATAACCCTAAATCATGCTTAATTAATGGAAATAATTAGATTTTAAAATCACTAACCTTAATTTCTTGTTTAGGCCTTCCTAATCTTCCTTTTCCTTATCATTTCCTTTGGAAGTACCTTCACCTTCTCTTGAACCTACCATGGTCAAAAATTACACTCCATTAATCCACCAATATTTTGCTTTCTTAACTCAAATAAATTTCATATTTATCATCTACATACCTTAAACTACCTATTTGAGCCATTAAACTAATTTAAAACTACAAATTTCACTTAGCTCAATTTGGTATCCTAACTTTTCTCCTTTGATTTTCTTCCACTTTAGCCTTTCAAATGAAGATTAAAAACTTCTATTAGCTACTAGAGAATTTGAAATAATTTTTGGGTGGTTTATTTTGGTGTAAAAAGTGAAAAAATTTGAGAAATTTTGAAGAAGAACAAAGGAAAAGTGGTTCGACCAAGCAAGGGACGAGAGGAAGGAGATGAAGTAGAATTCTCCCTAGAGAATTCTGATAATTTGGGTCTATTTATAGTGGTCTAAGTGGGGTGGGCTTGGGCCAAACAAGGGCCAACCCATTTAGAACCAATTACGAACTATAAATTATTTTTCTCACTTTTCAAGCTCAATTTCATCCAAATTTGATTCCATAATTCATAAAATATTTTTATTTGTCTACACAAAAATTTTCAATTCAATCAAAATCCATTTTCTATCTATCTCCCTCAAACCAGACTGATAATTAAATTTTTGGTGTTACCGTAAAATTATTTTTTCACTGTCCAAAAATTCTAAATATTATTTAGAGTCTATCAATATTTTAAAATAAATTTTTTGATGTCGTTTGCTATTTTTCATAACCAGATCAAAGTATGGTCAATCAACTATTTAATTAAATTCGGTCCTTTTTTCCTTAGTTTTGATTTTTGAGGACTTATTTGACATCTTTTTTACTCCAAATTTTACTCTCGAACTAGTCATAACCTATATTTTCCGATGATAAAATAAAACATTTTCACCCACGGGTGTATTTTTAACCCCCGGGTATGCTGATCAATTTCAGAAACTATAATTTACGACTAATCCGGTATTTTGGCCATTGCAAAAAAGTTGTTGGAATTTTATATCTGATGATATTCATGGGCATAACTCGATAAGTCACAAGTATGAATCATAATATTCACTAGTGTGAACATGGTACTCATTTTTTGCATCTTTTCTTCTCTCTCTTCCCCTAACCAACCCTATAACACACTTATGATTTTGCCAAACCAGTTATGAACTAGGCCCTACTTAGTGGACGTTACAAATATCATATTCTATAAAGTATCCAATAGTCTTATGTGTGGTGTCTACCATAATGCTGACACTGAGGATAGGTAACAGATCTTCCCCTTGATGAACTTGGGGTACTGGCGGCTGATGGTGCTGATCTTGAGAGCTAGGCCCATTCGGCAGGTGCACTTGAACCTCTAGATCCACTCTAGAATCTACTACCAGAAAATATGGCTTTCTTAATAGTTGAAGAACTTGCATGTTGCTAATAGAAAGATCTCTTACTATGACCCTAGGCTACTATCTTAAACTCTACAGTAATTGCCTCCTTTATAGCCTCAACAATTGTCACTAAGCTGGTGAAGTTTTTAATATGAGAACTCATAACTCTAGCTCTGATAGGGGGTTGAAGTCCCTTTTTGAATCTTCTACATATGTCGATCTCATCAATAATTATACCCCCTGCATACTTACTGAGACAAGTATACTCCTTCTCATACTCTGTCATTGATATATTACCCTATCTAAGATCGAGGAACTCCTACCTCTTTCGATTAGCATAAGACCTAGGGATATATCTCTCTTTGAACTGCTCCAAAAAAAACTTCCAAAATGGTAGGTCAAGTGTCTAAGGGTGCTTTAGTATTGTTTTCCACCAGTCGTAAGCCCCTTCTATAGTAGAGACTCCACATACTTATACTTTTACACTGATGTGCAATCCATCTGCTGAAATATCCTTTTTATCCTTTCCAACCAATGCTCAGCAACCGTTGTGTCATCCTCCCTGTGGCCATAAAAATCTATAGATCCTAACTTCCGAAGCCTCTCAAATCTCATATTAGTCAAGGCTGGTCTGGCATAACGTCATAGGATCTCTTCTATGTCCTCTAATAGCTCATCTCTAGCTAAACTGGGAACCAAAATTCTATCATGTCTATGCAATCTATTTGATCTACCAATGGATGCACTGCCCCCTAGCTATGCTCTATCGGTAGGGAAAGTATAAGGCGTTAGTGCTAAGTTGCTTGTAATTATTTGTGGTCTCGTCTTTGACCCTTTGCAATTGAAGTTTATCATACTATAAAACAAAAATAGTGGCCCACACCAAGAATCAACTATAGTTTAATTTATGTATTTAAAACACTTTTCAAAAACTGATGCATGAGCCGACAATCCTAATTATACCCCTTTTTTTCCTAGAACCGCCTAAATCTTGCAGTGATACCAATAAAATTGTAATACTATTTATCCTTCTGAATACACCACTGTATACTAGTTGGATAAAGAGTATTATAGTTCCATAAAACCTTTTTTCAAAATATATACATAGATAATTAATAGTTTTGAAACAAACAAATAAATTAAAATTAAATAACAAGCATTAAGTATATAAATTTCTCATATTATTCACACTCCACTTATGCAATATATGTCACATCCCACATGAATTTAAAATTTTATTTACATAGAATTAATTCTAAAATAGTAAAATACAAATAAAATAACCAATCCCTTCGGGGTTGCTCTTACTGCTGCTGCTTTGCTCCATCTTGTGGGTCCTACTAGACAGCGATACCTTTATTCACAAATCTGGCCTCTTCAATCTATTTCTCTTATACCTACACAAGAGAAAACAAACTCTCGCGTTTAGTAAAACTACTCAGTAGTGCAATAATTTACAATCATAGTCATTAAAAGTTAAAAGAAGATTTTATTTCAATAAATATTTGTATTTCATTTAAAACATATAATTTAAAACTTTTAAATTTGGTATTCATCATATCCACATATATCAAAATAATAATTTTATTATTTATCTGCCCCTGGGGAACTAAGGGGTACTGTTAAATGATAGAAATTTCAGGGTTAAAGATAACCACATGACCCAAATAATATTATTTGATCTAAGATAGCAATAGGACTAGACCTGATCCAAGATAACCATAATGACCCGTGTATAAATAATGTGTGTGGTCCAAGATAACTTCAAGATTCATACAATACCTTTTATGACTAAGATAACCACAAATCATGGAGTTTCTACCATATTGACATGTCAATAAATGCTAACCATTGTCTATGTTCTTATGTGGGCTAAAGACTATGAATTCCATAAAAATATACTCAATGTCATTTTTCATTGCATATAAAAATTTAACCAATAACATTTCATACTAATTTCTTTTTCATACCTAACAGCATACAGAAATCAAACTCATTTTATTAATAACCAATATTATAAGTAATTACACAAACCTCAAAACTAAGCCCTACCGAAGTCCACTAGCTCCTTGCCTCTATGCTGCTTCGGTGTCGATCTCAATGCCGCATCTGAATTCACAAAATAATTCTAATCACCCACTGAGTCATAAATAATAGAAATTCTAATGAAAATTAAATCTTTCATTCTTCTCCTATTCTCACACATATATCAAAAATTGCTATTGGAGTCAGACCTCATTACATGCATTTAACGTGTAATTTAGGACTTCGATCGCTCGACATGCTTTCCAGCCTAACCGAAAATTTTCAATATTAATTTCTTTAGCAATATTTTATTTTTCTTATATTTCTCATCCATAACTATTTTTCTCCATTTATTTCTATTTTTCTCTAAAAATTTGTTTTCCACTCAAAAATTCATATCAATTCGATAAATGCTTCAAACATTTCAAATAAATTCTTAAAGTCACTTTAATCCATTTTCTATCATTTTCCATTACTAGTTTCACAAAAATTATATTCAATAATTCCCAATAAAATTTTCAATAATTAGACCAAAAATACACAAATTCACCAAAAATTCAATTAAGCATTTCTTCCATTTCAAAAATTATTTTCCATTTCCAACACACTCCATTTAACTTTATTTTTATCATTTTAAGGCAAAAATCCTTCAAAATAATTTTTAAAAAATTCTACCATAATTATAAAAAATTTCTAAAAATTCTACAAAAATTCTTAAGAATTATTCCCATTAATTTTTCATCGTATCCATCATCCTCAAGCTTCATTACACTTATTTTCTATTTTTTTTTTCTAAATTTTTCATAATTATCCTACAAAACTCTAATTTTTCTATAAAACTAATTCAACACCCAACATACTGCCAAACTAAAATCTATTCACAATAATTATTCAAATAAACTTAAATTCATGTAAATTTGAAATAAAAGTGATGAAAATCTCACATCTATTTTTTTTTGGAAATTTTTTCAAGCTCTTTTAGCTCTAAATAAATTTCTTTACTTTTTCACTTAAAATTCTTGCTCCTTAATGCTTGAATAATATGAATTTAAGGAAATAATTTGAAAAAAATAAAGAAAAATGAGGGAGAGAAGTTCGGCTATGGAGACAAAAGAAGAATATAGGTTTTTTTGTTATGAAATTATTGAATATTTGTCTTTTTTTGACTTTATATACTTGATTAATGCTTAATTAATCTTGATTAAGTTTAATCCTTACTCCAATTGGTCAATTAAAATTAATCAAGAAAATATTTGGCCTAGACCGAGTTTTCATATACTTTCCAAATTAATTCAAAAGAAACTTTGACTTTGAAATTTTTTTCACCAAACTTTCCTATTTTTCAATTTAATATTTTTTTAAATTCTATATCCCGAATAATCTTATTTCCTCAAATTGAACATACCAATAATCTCAAAATAAGTTTCTCTTCATAAAGTTCTTCTCAATTTTGCAAAACGATCACAAAGTGCAAAAATTATGTTTTTGCAATTTATTCTTTTTTCTAAATTATGCTCGTAAAAATTCATCTGATATCTGATTTCTAAATTATTAGTTTAAAAATATTAGAATACCATTGCAATCACATCAGCACCATTACAATAGTGAACGCACATCTCATACTCTAAATCAGAAAATCAAACCGTAAATCAACATTGCAAACCACATTTTCGCAAATTGGACATGTTATCATTAAAATCTCTCCTTATACTTCACAATGGCCTTGAAATAATATTTTTTTATGCTTTGGTATGCTTAAATCATATTTTCACCACTAGACGAAAAATCCTAAATTCTAGTTTGGTCTATTGTCGCCATTTGCGTGCATGACACAAAATTGTAAGATTCTATGAAATGAACTCAATATTTATATTAAGAAACATGTTATCATATTAAAATAAAAATTTCACATTCTTATATTCGTATTTAGACTTTGAACAATACATTTCTATATTGTGATACAAACAACTGTAATACATGCATATGACTAGGGTCTATATCACATATGTGACAACTAGAGCAAGGATAAATGACATGCCACTGAGGGAAGATCGGTACTGGATGACCTATGTTGGTCACTGGAGTGATTCTTTAATGGACAAGGGCTTTAAGCTCATGTGATCTTTCCCTTAGTTCTTTTATGTGTACACTCCTTTTTCCTTATGTTGGTGTTATAGGAAGCTCAAACAGATGTCCAAAGGGCTTAGGTGAGAGTCTTATTTATTATCGTATCTAATTTAGTCTAGTTAAGAGTAAAGCAGACATGAAATGATTTTAATAAATTTCTATGTGTGTTATACACTTGTGTGATTGATGGTTTACTATATCGTTATTTCATGTTCAAACTTGAATATTATCATTGAGAACATTAATGCATGATATCATTGGTAAATTGTATATTGTACATATGGATTTTGAGGTAAGTCATATTGGTATGACGACAAGAATATCATGCATGTTGTATAAGTATGTTTGTTATTTGCATGTTGTTATATACCACTAAGTATTAGTTTGCTTAGCATGTATGCGTTTCCCATGCGTAAGTCTAAAGCCTAAGAGTTTATCAATAGAGGAGGATGCTCAAGTTCAAAGTCAAAGATATTATCGAGGGGTGTTTTTGGTTCCAGTTATTTTGTTGAGTTTGGGTAGTTATAGTTGTGCTTGCTTATATTTTAAGAGACATATAGTTTTGTAACTATCTATTTTATAAAACCTTGAGGCTAGTGATACATTTATTGTATTAGGTTTCTATAATATTATTAAGTATTTTCAATTATATAAGATGTTTTAAGATTTTTAATAAGTCATCATGGCCATGATACATTAGATCTTTTAAATTTTATGCATTTTCTAAACCATGTACATTGTAATATTGTTTGGTATATTTGGGTTTATTCTCGATTATATCGAAGGATATTACATTTAGTGGTATCAAAGTTTAGGTTTTAGGCAGTTTTGAATTTAGGTGGGAAAGGTTGTATCACATGTGTGAGTTTTATAGGTATGCCTCTAGTCCACAATAAATAAAAATTCTTGGCTAGTAGATAGTGGATGCTCAAGGCATATGAACGGAGACAAATAACTATTCAATGACATCAAATGTATTGATAGAGGTAAAGTAACCTTTCGGAAAAAATGCTAAGGGTAAGGTAATTAACATTGGCTCTATCGGTATTAATAATACTACTTTCATTAAAGATGTCTTACTTGTTGATGGTTTAAAACATAACTTGTTAAGTGTAAGTCAATTATGTGATAAGGGAAACCAAGTAATCTTTACTTCTAACGAATGTCTTATAACCTCTAAAAATGGCCAAGAGATATTTAAAGGAAGTAGAGATGTCAATACCTACATC
The DNA here is from genome assembly GCA_023653625.1 of Triadica sebifera. Lineage (NCBI taxonomy): Eukaryota > Viridiplantae > Streptophyta > Magnoliopsida > Malpighiales > Euphorbiaceae > Triadica > Triadica sebifera. The sequence continues at coordinate 24,754,252 of CM042901.1, forward strand.
ATAGACTTACACAAAATATCTAACCTTTCCTCTAAGTGTCTTGTGACTACTAGTGATGAATCTTGGTTGGAGCATAGAAGGCTTAGTCATGCAAGCATGAATTTAATTCAAATCCTCAGCAAAGGAAAGCTGGTAAATGGACTACCAAAAGTCAAATTTGAAAAAGACAAGACATATGAACCTTGCCAAAGAGGAAAACAACACAAGTCATCCTTCAAATCCAAAAACATTGTAAGTACCTCAAAACCTCTACAACTTTTGCATCTAGATCTTTTTGGACCTACTAGAGTTGCAAGCTTATGAGGTAAATATTATGCATTTATCATCATTGATGGCTACTCTAGATTCACTTGGATAATTTTCTTAGCTCAAAAGAGTGATGCTTTTGAATCTTTAAAAAACTTTGCTAAAAAAATTCAAAATGAAAAAGTATATTGTATTTCAAAAATAAGAAGTAATCATGACAAAGAATTTGAAAATGAAAACTTTGAAAGTTTTTGTCTAGAACATTGCATTTCACAAAAATTTTCATGTCCTAGGAAACCTCAACAAAATGGGGTGGTCAAAAGGAAAAATCGAACTTTAATTGAAATGGCTCAAACAATGCTCAATAAGTATGGATTACCAATTTACTTTTGGGCCGAATCCACAAATACTGCATTTTATATTTCAAATCGAGTTTTCAAAAGACCACTCTTAAACAAAACTTCTTTTGAGTTATGGAATGGAAGAAAGCTCATGATATCATACTTTAGAGTATTTGGATGCAAGTGTTTCATATTGAATACTAAGAAAAACCTTGGAAAATTTGCCTCTAAATCTGATGAGGGTATATTTTTAGGATACTCAACCACTAGCAAAGCTTATAGAGTCTTTAACAAAAAGTCATTAGTTGTTGAAGAAACTATGCATGTTATTTTTTATGAATGTAGTAAGTTTGATCTTGTGAAAGGTAGTGTTCTTAATGATGTTGTAGGTACAATGGAAGAACTTGATCTTGAAAATGAAAAAGGAGAAAATGATCAAGAAAATTCACATCAAGATGACTCTCTACCTCCAGTTCAAGAGGAAAACAAGCAAAAGCTCCTAAAGGAATGGAGATTGAAAAAAGATCACTCTAAGGAGAAAATCATTGGTGATCCTACAAAAGGAGTAAGTACTAGATCTCATCTCCAACCTTTAGATTCTAATCTTGCCTTTGTCTCTCAAATTGAGCCTAAAAATATTGATGAGGCTCTTAATGATGAAAGTTGGGTGATTGCTATGCAAGAGGAACTCAACCAATTTGAGAGAAGGTATTGACCTTAGTTCCTAGACCTAAGGAGCATCAAATCATTGGAAGTAAATGGATATTTAGAAATAAACTAGATGAACAAGGTTCAATAACTAGGAATAAGGCTAGGTTAGTTGCAAAGGGATATAATCAAGAAAAAGGAATAGATTATGATGAGACCTATGCTCCAGTAGCTCGATTAGAAGCCATAAGAATACTTTAAGCATATGCAAGCCATATGAATTTCAAACTCTTTCAAAATGATATCAAAAGTGCTTTCTTAAATGGTTTTATAGAAGAAGTTTATGTAGAACAACCCCCAGGTTTTAAAAGCCATAATTTATCTGACCATGTATTTAAACTTTCAAAAGCTTTGTATGGTTTGAAACAAGCCCTAAGAGCTTGGTATGAAAGACTACGTTCTTTTCTTTTAGAAAGTAAATTTTCAAAGGGAAATGTTGACACTACTTTATTTATTAAAAAGCATAAGGATGATATTCTAATTGTTCAAATTTATGTTGATGACATCATATTGGGTCTACTAATGAATTGCTTTGCCAAGAATTTGCTAAGTGTATGACTAGGGAATTTGAAATGAGCATGATGGGTGAGGTCAAGTTCTTCCTCGGTCTACAAATAAAACAAAGCAATGAAGGCATTTTCATCAACTAATCCAAATATGTCAAAGACTTAATCAAGAAATTTCAAATGGAAGAATGCAAAAATGCCAAGACTCCAATGAGCACATCAACAAAATTGGACAAAGATGAAAAGGGTAAGAGCATTAATGAAAAGTTCTATAGAGGTATGATCGAATCACTCTCATATCTTACTACCTCTAGACCTGATATAATGTATAGTGTATGCTTATGTGCTTGCTTTCAATCATGTCCTAAAGAATAACATTTGAATGCTGTGAAAAAAATTTTAAAATATTTACATGGCTCATTGCATCTAGGTTTATGGTATCCTAGAAATTCATCCTTTCATATCATAGTATATTTAGATGTTGATTACCCTAGAAGTCTCTTAGATAGAAAGAGTACATCAGGCACTTGTCACTTTATTGGTGAATGCTTAGTTTCTTGGTTTAGCAAGAAACAAGTTTCAGTTGCTCTTTTTATTGTTAAAGCGGAGTATGTGGCAGAAGGATGTTGTTGTACTCAAATCCTTTGGATGAAACAACAACTTAATGATTATGGTCATAGTTTGGACCATATACCTATCAAATGTGACAATACAAGTGCTATAAACCTATCTAAGAATCTCATTCAACACTTTAGAAGTAAGCATATTGACATAAGACATCATTTTCTTAGAGATCATGTTCAATATGGAGATGTTGTATTGAATTTATCAATACAGACAATCAATTGCAGATATTTTCACTAAGTCTCTTAATGAAGAAAGATTTAACTTCATAAGAAGAGAACTTGGTATGATTGATGGATTAACCTTATCTTAAGTATGATTGTCAAATTGTCGAACCTTGAATGTTAATTTCTATCTTATGTTATTGTCTCATCTTTTAAGGTAAGAAGTGGAAAAACTTGATGGAAATATATGTTATAAGGGATAGAAGCACCTTAGAAATATTTTAGCCTTGTTTTATACTTAGTTTTATTTAATAAGGATTTTAGGCAATTCGCGCCCGTGACATATATTCACGATCGTGATCATAATCGCCAAAAACTCCAGTAGCTTTCACCCTTTGCTTCACGACATGCTTCACAGTTGAAGGTAGTGAAGACTATGTTTCACGCCCGTAACCTTTGTCTGTCACTCCTATGAAACTCTTTGTTCATGACCGTGACACTTATTCACGACCATAAACATTAACACCAAATAATTACAGAAGCGTTCACCCCTCGTTTCACATTTTGTCTCACGATCACAAGTAGTGAAGATTGTACTTCACGATAATGACTCATGTTGTCACCATCGTAAAAATTCACTATTCACTCCCGTGACTATTAAATGTCATGACTGTGAATCGTTTCATATCCTTCATCATGGGTAGAGCGCCTCTTCAACAAACCGTGACCACGACATTTCACGCCTGTGACTTTCCATTCACAACTGTGATGATGTCGGCTATAAAATGTTTTCTGCCATTTTTCTCTTATTTCTAACTCTATAAATTCTCTCATTTATTACCACATTCAATACCTCTCACATATTCTGGGCCCCTAATATCCTTTTCCATCTATAAATACCTTCAAAAACACTTTCTTTCATCAGAAATCACTACATCACAAGGTATTCTTCAAAATCCCTATTAGACAATTTCTCTTCAAAAACTCATTGTCAACTCAAAAATGGAACTCGACTCCTCCAAAGGCACAAGAAAGAAAGCTCATGCTCCAAAAAGGTACACAGACTACCTTCTTAACATCATTCCGGAGCATTGTCATCTGAAGTATGTCGTTCTCAAGAAAAGACCACTGTTTTCTTCACGATCCTTCGAATGGCATGTTGTCAGGATCCTCGAACTTGAGACAATCATGATGGAACAACTACAAGCTTTTCATCTCAAGGAGTTTGTAGATATTCATCAAACAACGCTAAGGGAACCAACTCTCGAGTTCCTTAGCACCTTGCAAGTCTCACCCACCAGCACAGTAAAATTTGAAATCTACAAGCATCTGAACACTCTCACAGTAGTGGAGTTTGGTGACATCTTCAAACTTCCCTCAGATGGTAACCTAAATGAGAGTGAGGTGGAATTTTATGCCAATCCAGCATGGACTCATTTCGGACAATACTGCAGCTGGGGCATGAAGAAGATGAAAAGTACCCATCTTCGGTCTCCAGTGCATAAATATTTGCATAGGCTTCTGACCTATAGCATCTTTGGAAGAGGGGATAGCAATGGTGAAATTCATAAATCTGAGCTTTTCCACCTGGAGATGGCCCGAAGAGGTCTAACAGTGGTCCTGTCTCAATGGTTTGCAAACCATCTTCTCTCAATTGCGATAAAGCCATCGGGAGATATTTTGATTGGTGGGTACATGACTCACTTTGCAATTAATCTCGGGTATCTGAAGCTAGAAGAGCACAACTTCAACCTCATACCCGCACATCCTTGAGATCGACTACATGTCGAGTCTTTTATCAAGATGGGAGCAGCGGTTCGCATAATTCATAAGAATAACATCTACTACCGTTTCACCACTTCAGCTGGTGAAATTATTTGGGAAGACGAGGATTCAAACGAATTCAAAGCTGGCCTCTAAGGAATCCAGCAAAGAAAAAGAGTCCAAGTCAAGACGGCGACCCCAGAGGTTGAGCAGGAGGTTGGTTAATCCTCAGCCTCCATACCTAACTTGGCTCAGCAGGTGGCTGATCTTTTAGCACCTCGCTTTGACCTACTAAAGGTTTCGATCAATGAGAGGTTGGAAAACCTCAAAGATTTCATGGAGTCTCGCATGGATAGCCTCAAGGCAAAAGTAGCACGCGTTAGAGATGGGTTGTCCGACTCTAAGTCTAGCTAGAGCTTTAGTTTTTATTTCATTTTGTTTACTAGTTTCTAGAATTGCAAATGTAGGATTTTAATTTACTTTTTCAAACTTTGTACTTTTACATTTGGTATTAATATAATTGCATCGGTTTTTGCCTTATGATTTATTTTTTATGTTCTTTTTATTGATGACAAAAGGGGGAGAACCTAGCAATATAAATGAATTATATGAATATACAAATATACATGAATGCAAATGTGTTGATATACTTTGAATATACTTTGCATATACTTAATTAGTTAAAAGCAAATGCAAATGTGTTGATATGCTTTGAATATAGTGTTGAGATACACTTTCAATATACTTTGCATATACTTAACTAGTTAAAAGCAAACAATTTGATATACTTTGAATATACGTTGCATATACCTAAACTAGCAAGCAAATATCCATGCTATACTTCCTCAATTCTTACACTCTATTATTTTTTTGTCTTAAGCATCTTTTGAGGGGGAGACTTCTTAAAAGCACATATTGCTAGATTATTTGTGACCATCAAAAAGGGAGAGATTGTTGAACCTTGAGGGGCATTTTTATCATTTTGATGCTAACAAATAAAATAGCAATAATGTATTTAACAATACTTGTGTTCTAAGTTTGTTGAACAGGGTATGGAATATGATGCAAGAATGGAAGACTACCTTTGAAAGTCGAAAAATGAAGAAATAGCATATTCACGCCCATGACTGTTTATGTCACGCTCGTGATATAGCTTAGCGCCAACTCTCCAATATTTAAAGTTCACAACCATGAAGGATCATAACAACCGTGAATGATCAAACCAATCATGTCCGTGAGATAACATGTCAAATTCCTTCAGAGAGCTTCACGGCTAGAGTCACCACTTGGACCATGGCTTGGAAGGATATTCACGCCCGTGAAAGTATAAAGTCACGCCCATGATCAAACACTTCAAATTCTTCTAGAATGCTTCACAATCAGAGTCACCACTTAAACCATGACTTGGAAGAACATTCACGACCGTGACACACATATTCACGACTGTGAATGAGGAAAGAGAAACATGTCAGGTGCAAAATTAAGAGTTGGTGCAATGACTATTTTCACATTAAATGCATCCAAATGGCTATAATTCACTAAAGAAGTATAAATGCAAGTCATTTATGATTCCAGAACAAGAGAACAAGTAATTACTTCGAATCAAAATCTTGTTGTAGTCATTTGTGCATTAATTATTTTCAACAAAACTCTTATTTTCTGTTAAAATCTATTTGCTCATAATTTCTGAGCATTATAGATTGGTGAGTGTTTTTCTTTGTAATCTACTACTCAAGTGAGTTTGGGTATATTGGGTTAAGAGTAAAACATTTGTAAGGGTTATTTGTGTGAGCCATAAAACACAAGGAATTGTTTTATTGTGTGATCCATTAAAACACAAGGGAATTTCTAGGTTAGGTGTGAGCCATTGATAGAAACACCATAGTTGAGAGTGAGCTTGTAAAACTCCATTGTAACACTAAGTGTGTTAGTGAAACTCTCAATTGAGATTGGGGAGAGGAGTAGGGTTTGTTAATACCCGAACCTCTATAAATTTCTTGTGTGATATCTTTCTATCCCTACTTTATTTAACTTTTTATTTCGCACTTAGAAGTTAAGAATTTTTAATATCTAATTCAATTCCCTTTCTTGGTTCATTATCTAGGCAACAACTACCATTCCATGAGTTCGATGCGATCTTAGGAATGGATTGGTTAGCTCGTCATGGAGTAATAATAGATTGTCGAAAAAGGCAGATGAGGATTAGAGTTCCAGATTTAAAGGAAGAGATAGTGGTGATAGGTGAGAATAGAAAATATCCAGATAATGTGATATTGGTGCCAAAAGCTCAGAAACTCATCAATAGGGGATGTGAGGCTTATCTAGTGTATGTGTTTGATACAAGAAAGAATAGTCTGAAGTTAGCTGACATCCCAATAATTAGTGAGTTTCTAAATGTGTTTCCTGAGGAGTTGTCAGGGTTACTACCTGACCGAGAGATAGAGTTTCCTAAGGGATTGTTAGATAAGGGATTTATACGACCCAGTGTATCACCATGGGGTTCTCCAGTGTTGTTTGTAAAGAAGAAAAATGACACTTTACGGTTATGTATCGATTATAGGCAACTTAATAGGGTGACTATTAAGAATAATTATCTGTTACCTAGGATTGATGATCTTTTTTATCTTTTGAAGGTGCAAGTATATTTTCAAAGAGAGATCTTTGATTAGGGTATCATCAACTGAAGATCAAGGAGTCAGGTGTATCGAATACTACGTTTAGGACTCGTTATGGTCATTATGAGTTCTTGATGATGCCATTTGGTTTGACAAATGCACCAGTAGTGTTTATGGACCTGATGAACCGAGTGTTCAAGCCATATATTGATCAATTTGTAGTGGTGTTCATTGATAATATTTTGGTATACTCTAGAAACAAACAAGAGCATGATCAACATTTCAAAATAGTATTGTAGACCTTGAAAGAGAAACAATTGTATGCAAAGCTATCTAAGTGTGAGTTTTGGTTGGAATTAGTTAGTTTTCTAGGTCATGTGGTATCAGCAGAAGGTATTCAAGTTGATCCTAGTAAGATTGAAACTATTCTTAATTGCAAACCACGTCGTAATGTGACTGAAATGAGGAGTTTTCTTGGATTAGCCAGCTATTATAGGAGGTTTGTGAAGGGATTTTCATCCATAACGACTCCTTTGATCCGATTGTTGTGAAAAAACATTCGGTTCGAATGGACGAACAAGTGTCAGGCTAGTTTTGATAGACTCAAGGAAACATCGACTGAAGCACCAGTCTTAACTCAACCTACTCTAGGAAAAGATTATGTTGTATATAGTGATGTAAGTCACAATGGGCTAGGTTGTGTTCTTATGCAAGAGGGAAAAGTGATTGCATATGCTTTCAGACAGCTCAAGTCTCACGAGCTTAACTATCTGACGTATGATTTAGAGCTTGCAGCGATAGTCTTTGCTCTTAAGATCTGGAGACATTATCTATATGGAGAAATATGCTACATTTATACAGATCATAAGAGTCTTAAGTACCTACCTTCACAAAAAGAGTTGAACCTGAGGCAACGAAGATGGTTGGAGTTGATTAAAGACTATGATTGTGTGATTGACTACCAGCCAAGAAAAACAAATCTGGTGGCTGATGCCTTAAGTAGAAAAATGTTAGCTGAGTTGCAAGTGGAACCTACTTTAATGCAGAGGATTAAAATGGTTCAGAGGTAAGATGAAAAGCTAGTAAAGATAGTCGAAGCTGTGAAAAATGGAGAAAAAACAAAATTTTCTTTAACAGATGATGGTATTGTGTATTTCAAGAACCGGATTTGTGTACCAAATATAGAAGAGTTGAAGCCATAAATTTTAAAGGAAGCTCATGAAACGGTTTATACTATGCATCCAAGTGGAAACAAAATGTACCAAGGTTTGAAAGCACAGTACTGGTGGTCAGGGATGAAAAAGGATATCATCGAGTATGTTGCTAAGTGTCTAACCTGTCAACAAATGAAAGCTGAACATCAATTACCCATAGGATTACTACAGCCGATTTCCATACCAGAATGGAAGTGGGAAAGAGTCACAATAGATTTTGTGTCCTGTTTACCGGTAACTCAGAGGAAGCATAATGTAGTGTGGGTGATAGTGGATTGACTAACAAAGTCAGCACATTTTCTACCAGTTCGGATAGACTATTCTTTGAACAAGCTAGCCGAGATTTATATGAATGAGATAGCGAGACTTCATAGAGTGTCTGTATCTATTATATCTGATAGAGATCCCAGATTTACATCGTAGTTCTGAAAGAGCTTACAGCAGGCTTTGGGAACTCAACTTAGTTTCAGTACAGACTTTCATCCATATACGGATGGACAATCAGGGCAAGTTATTCAATTATTAGAAGACATGATGAGAAGTTGTGTGCTCAATTTTGAGAGAAGTTGGAATCGATATTTATCTCTTATGGAGTTTGCCTACAATAGTAGTCATCAGACAAGCATTGGCATGGCTCCTTATGAAGCTTTGTACGAAAGAAAGTGTAGGACCCCAGTTTGTTGGACCGAGTTGAACGAGAAGAAGTTGATCAAACCAGAGATAGTCCAACAAACTGAAGAGAAAGTTAGAGTGATCAAAGAAAGATTGAAAGTGGCATAAGATCGACAAAGGTCATACGCTAACCTAAAGAGGCGAGATATAGAATATGCTGTAGGTGATAAAGTTTTCCTTAAAGTTTCACCCTGAAAGAAGGTATTAAGATTTGGCAAAAAGGGTAAGTTGAGTCCAAGGTTTATTGGTCCTTATGAGATTCTGGAAAGAATTGGACCAATGGCATACCGATTATCCCTTCCACCATAGTTGGATAGAATTCACAATGCTTTCCATGTTTCGATGCTAAGAAGATATCGTTCGGACCTGACTCATATTATACCAACTGAAGAGATAGAAGTGAAGATAGACATGTCTTATGAAGAGGAACCGATGACTATTTTAGCACATGAAGAGAAATTTCTCTGGAACAAAAGAGTTCCTTTAGTTAAAGTCTTATGGTGGAATCATGCAGTTGAAGAAGCCACGTGGGAAAGTGAGGAAACAATGAAGAGATAATATCCACAGTTGTTCAATACAAAATGAATAGGTAAATTTCGAGGATGAAATTTATTTTAAGGGAGAGAGAATGTCATATCCGTTAATTTAGTCCCCAAGCCACGCATGTCACTAAATTGATGTGTTGAACTGAGCGAAGTCTAAATTCGGATTTTGATCAAAATTAATCAATATAATGATTAATAATTATGATATATGCCTAATAAAGTATTTTTAAAGCTTAAAGAAGTTGATTTACGGTAAATAACTAAATAGCAAAATTTGATAAGTTTTGGGGTCAAATTATAATTTACTAAAATTTGGAGGATTAATGAGATTATTTCCTAATTAAACATATGAAATTTGGACATTTAAAAATGGGTTGGCTAGCCATAGCATGAAAGCATGGGATTAATGTGTTAATTAAGCATAAGAATCAAAGAAAATGGTTAAAGAATGGTGGGTCCCACATGAAGACTTATTTCTTCTTATTTCTTCCTTTTCTTCTTCTCCTCATTTCTTCTTTCTTCCTGCCCAAAACAGCCAGTCATGCTAGCCCTCTTTTCCACCATAGCCAACCTTGAAATCTAGAGAGTGAAAGGAAGGGAAGAGAGGGAAAAGAACAAGACAAAGTGATTTTCATGATCTACAAGACTTAAGGAAGCTTGGAAGAGCAAGAAGGAGGAAGAACAAACAAATTTAGTGGAGAGAGAAAATATCTAAGGTTGTGATCAAGAGAAGAAAAGTGTAAAGGTAAGAATTTTTTCTTCTTCTCTTCTATCGTTTCTTAAGGAAATCATGGTTTTGAGCTCATTTAGAGCTTGATTATGTAGAGAGAGTGTTTAGGGTTTCATGAGAGTTTTGATAAGGTAAGATTTTGATGATATACAATCCCGTTTTCACGGTTTAGGCTGCTCCCATTTCGCTCGCCACTACTACGAGAATTGCTTTTGCTTTCTTTTCCTCTGGTTATTTTGTGTGTTTTAGGAGCTTAAGGAAACAAAGGAAAAAAGAAAGCTACCTAGAAAAAGTGAAGGAGATTAATAAGCGGTTTATGCATAAATTAAGGCATTAGCCTATGTTTTATTTTCAAGTTGCATTATTTGGGAATTTGGCATGTAAATTAACATTATTTTGTTATGAAATTCTGGACATGCATGTTTACTGGACTTAGGAGTATATTTGGTAAAAATTAAATAAGGTGATTGTGTGTGTGTAATGCTGAAATATATGGAACCGTAAGCATATATATATATTACTATAACATGAGCTATATAATTTAGATTAATGTGTTCTTGGTTGGTTTTTAAAGCTAAGACATAGGGCTTTAACTTTTATTCATACTATAAAATCTAAATAAGTTTGTACTTACCCAGAAAAATACATATATTTCGGACTTAGAATCTGTTCAGAAAATTCTAGGCAAAATTGTTAGTGAACAGTCAGTGTTCAATTAATCATATCTTTTTCTACAGAACTCCAAATTTAGTGATTTAAGTTGCATATTAAATCTAATGTATAGGGATTTAAATTTCATTCAGACCATAAAATCTAAATATGTCTTTATTTATCCAGAAAAATATATATATTTCAGACCTAGAATATGTCCAGAAAATTTTGGACAAAATTATTAATGAACGGTCAGAGTTCAATTAATTATATATTTTTCCAAAAAACTCCAAATTTAGGGATTTAAGTTACATATTAAAGCTAAGATTTAGGTCTATAATTCATAAGAAGACTTTATAATTTAATTCATATTGTAATAGGACAAAAATTGATGTTAAAAATAGAATTCTAATTCTGCCTGAAACAGGACAGATGGGAAAAAATGAAATTTAAATATATAAATTATATTAGGTTAATTGTTATAATGTGCATTTTACCCAAATGAGGTATATGAGAAATGAAATGAGTTATTAGACTCATAAAATTGATGTTCAAAAAAAATTATAGTTGAGTATTTTGTGATTGAGATGATAAAAAAATGAATGTATACTTTTATTTTTTTATAGTTGTGAATTTTAATGACATTAATTAAGCCCTAGAACACCTAGCTTAGAACTAGAATTTTGGATAGTTTGACATGCCAATCAGGAGGATTATTAATACCTATGATGACACAATTAATGAAGTCGGTGATATCACTATAATTAAAACCAGTAATGACATTATTATTAATACTGGTGATGACACCTATATATATATATATATATATATATATATATATATATATATATATATATAAATGCCGGTGATGACACTTATATGCGTATACCATAAATGCCCAGGTGGCACTCATAAATGCTTAGATGACAACCATATTATCCTTGTTAGTGGTTCTTATGTGTTATGGACATAAATGAGTTAATGAAATTAAAAAAGTTCACGATAAAGAAAAATGAATATAAAAAAAATATTTGAATTGATATATATGTATATGCTAGTGAACAATGAGATAATAAATTGTATGAAAAATGTTCACTATAAAAGTATGATAAAACATATTGCATGAATATTTATATGTTATGAACAACATGATATAGTATATTTCCTTTATCTTTATGCACCACTAAGCTTAGAGTTTAGCGTGAGAGTTTCCTTCCTTGCAGATTTAGAAAGGTAGCTGAAACTTGTAGAAAATGCTAGATGTGGCCTAATTCAGTAAGGCAGTCGACAGAGAAAATTATGGGTCACAACACTTTTGTATTTTGTATTATATTTCTTTATTTTGGATGTATAAATTATCTTTTCTAGTTTTGTAATTAACTTGAATTTTTGTAAATATCATTTTATGTAAATAAAATATACATTATCTCTTTTATATCTTTGAGCTTTGAGTAAAAAAAAATGTATGACTTTTTAGCATTTATTAAAATAATGATTTAAAGAAGTCGGTGTAGCACTCGTTTATCCAAGCATTTCAGGCTGGGGTGTAGGGGTGTTACAAATGTTGTTGGTAGCTTGATGTATGCAATGGTGTGTACGAGGCTTGACATTTCACAAACAGTTGGAGTTATGAGCAGGTACATGCATGATCCTGGTAAAGGACATTGGCAAGTTGTGAAATGCATTATGCGGTATATTTAAAATACTATAGATGTTGGTATAATGTTTGATTGAGATGAGAAAATTAGTCAGTATATAGTTTGATATTGTGATTCCAACTATGCAGGTGATTTAGACAAATATCGATCTACTACCGGTTATGTGTTAACACTTGCAAAAGCACCAGTTAGTTGGAAATCCACCTTACAGTCAACAGTTGATTTGTCTATAACGAAGGTAGAGTACATGGTAGTTTCATAAGCTATTAAAGAGACAATTTGGCTTCAGAGGTTGTTGAATGACTTGGGAATTGGTCAGAAGCATGTTAAAGTGCACTGTGACAGTCAAAGTGCACTGTGATCGTCAAAGTGCACTGTGACAGTCAAAGTGCTATTTGTTTAACAAAGAATCAAGTTTATCATACAAGAACAAAGCACATCGATGTTTGATATCATTTTGTACAAGAAATTCTTGAAAATGGTGAGATACTACTTCAGAAGATTTTGACAGCTGAAAATCCCGCAGATATGGCAACAAAAGTTGTGACAGGTGTCAAGTTTCAACATTGTTTGGACTTGATAAATGTTCTTAGAATTTGGAATTGGGCACTTCAAAGCGCATTTGGAGACATTACTGAAATTTTTAAAGAGAATGTTTGTTTGAGATTGTGAGATCGCCAAGGTGGAGATTTGTTGAAATTTGGCAATCTCACATCAGAAGTGAGTTCTTTTTCCATAATAGAATTAGCCTATAAAAGGACTTCATCTTCTCTTAACAAATCATCCCAAAACACTAATCCCTTACTTCTAAGATTGGTTGTATTTTCTCTATCTTGTAATATTTCACTTTGTAATATTTCTTTAAAATAGTGGAATATTATTTTAGTAGTGTCTGAGGATGTAGACATACTTGGACGAACCTCATTAAATTCTGGTGCTCCTTTTATTGTCTATTTAATAGCTATTATCGGGTCATTTATTTTAGTGATATATTGTGCTTTAAATTATCTGAGAAAAATTTTGTCACCAAGACTCTAAGAGAGACCATTTGTGACTCCACCAATTACCTAGAAATTTTTATGTCTTAATTTTTTGTACAATTATTCATTTTGGTGGAAGCTAACCCGATATCCACAACACATTAGCTGTAAGAACTTATGTATTAACACTCCTAAGTGGGCTTGTTTTAGAATTAGACAATTGTTATTATGTTCCAGCTTTGACAAAGAATATTATTTATGTTTCTTGTTTAAATAGAAAAGGTTTTCATTTAGCTATTAATGGTAATGGTTACTCTATATAATTGAATGATATTCTTTATGGAACTGGTGCATTATGTAATGGTATTTACGTTCTTGACATGTCTAATTCAATTCTCAATATCAATAATAAAAGACAAAATATAGATAACCTAAAATCATCATATTTATGGCATTGTCATCTTAGCCATATAAATGTGAGGCGCATGACTAAGTTACACAAGAATGGTGACTTAAAGTCATTTGATCATGAATCATATGACATATGTGAATCTTATTTGTTAGGAAAGATGACAAAATCATCTTTTAGTAGAAAGGGTGAACATGCCAATAAGTTATTGAACCTTGTACATAAAGATGTATGTGGACCAATGTTAGTACACGCCAGAGGTAGTTTTATCTACTTCATTACTTTCATTGGTGATTATTCACGATATGGGTATTTGTATCTGATGAGATACAAATATGAAGTTTTTGAAAAATTCAAAGAATTCATAAATGAAGTAGAGAAACAACTTGGTAAAAGTATTAAAGCACTTAGATCATATTGAGGTGGTGAATACTTAAGCCAAGAGTTTCGATGTTATCTAAGAGATAAAGAGATTTTATCTCAATTGACTCCACCTTACACACCACAACATAATGGTGTGGCTTTAAGGAGAAACTGAACCTTGTTAGGCTTGGTGAGGTCAATGATGAGCTTTGTAGAACTGCCTAAGTCCTTTTTTGGTCATGCATTAAATACTTATTTTTATATATTAAATAGAGTCCCTTCTAAGTCAGTTGAGGTTACTCTATATGAGATATGGACTAACAAAAGGCCTATTCTTTCTCACTTGAAAGTATGGGTTTGTCTTTCTTAAATGAAGCAAACCATATCAGATAAGCTAGAAGCTAAGTTTGATAAGTGTCTGTTTGTGGGATAACCAAAAGAGTCATTTGGATATCAATTCTACCACACTTTGGAACAAAAGGTGTTTGCTTCAAAGCATGTTGTCTTTTTAGAGAAAGAGTTTCTTCTAAAAGAAGATAGTGGGAGCAAGATTGAACTTGATGAAGTTTAAGATGCTCAAATAGATATAGATCAACTGTCAGAACCCAAATCTGTTACTTAATACAAGAACTTTGTAGATCAAGTAGGATACGCATTGTTCTTGAGAGATATGGATTTCTCATAAGTGAACAGAATGACGTATTGCTCATAGAAGATGATGAGCCGACTACCTACGAAGAAGTTATGAATTACTCATAATCTGACAGATGGATAAAAGTCATGCAGTCAAATATGGATTTCATGTGTGAAAACCAAGTGTGGACTTTGGTTGACTCACTTGAAGGGATTAAACCCATTGGGTGAAAATGGGTCTTCAAGAAGAAGACTGAGAAGAAGATCGATATGGAAGGTAATATAGTTACCTACAAAGTTGGGTTGATAGCTAAAGGATATTGTCAAAGACAAGGTGTTGTCTATGACAACTTTTTCTTCAGTTGCTATGCTTAAATCCATAACGATACTCCTAGCCATTGATGCTCATAATGATTATGAGATTTGACAAATGGATGTGAAAACAACATTCCTTAAGGGAAATCTGACTGAGGATGTATACATAACACAACCTGAGGATTTCACATCAAGTGATGGAAAAAATGTATGCAAATTACAAAGATCCATTTATGGATTGAAGCAAGCAGTCGGGAGTTGGAACATCAAATTTGATGAGACAATCAAAAAGTTTGGTTTCTCACAAAATATGGATGAACCTTATGTTTATAAGAAGGTTAGTGGGAGTACAGTCGTATTCCTAGTATTGTATGTAGATGACATACTTCTTATAGGAAACAACGTCTCAGTTCTTCAATCAGTCAAAATTTGGCTTTCTAAGAATTTTTCCATAAAAGACCTTGGAGAAACGACCTACATACTGGGGATAAATATCTATAGAGATAGATCTAAAAGGTTGCTTAGTCTTTCTCAGTCTACATACATAAATAAGATGCTAAAAAGGTTTATCATGGAAAAGTCCAATAGATGATTAATTCCAATGACTCATGAGATTACCCTCTCTAAGTCCATGTGTCGAGAGACACATTATGAACAAACATGCATGAGTAGGATTCCATATGTTTTGGCTATTGGATCAATCATGTATCTTATGTTATGTACTAGACCTTATGTATCATATGTTTTGAGTGTCATGACTAAATATCAACCATGTCCCAACGACGGGCATTTGGTGGCTATCAAAAATATCCTTACGTACTTTAGAAGAACTAAGGATGCATTCTTGGTTTATGGAGATGGTGATCTTAAAGTAAATAGGTATACAAAGGCCAGCTTCCAAACTGATAAGGATGATTTCAAGTCCCAATCAGGATATGTTTTCACGTTAAATGATGGAGTGGTTAGTTGGAAGAGTTCCAAACAGGATATGTTCCAGATTACAATATAACAATTACACAAGCAAATGAACCACAGTCTCATCAAAGATCCAAACATGTACTCAGACATTACCGTTTGATTTGAGAAATCATTGGTAGACATGATGTAAAGATAGAGAGAGTTCCCACTTATTAGATTATAATTGATCATCTAACTAAGCCTCTTCCCCAAAAGAAATATGATAGTCATATACTCGCCTATGGTATAATGTATAAAGGCGATTGGCTTTAGTGCATGTGGGAGATTATTAGAAAGGTGCCTTAAAGGCAATCACCTTAGGCACTTGATGTATTCATTTATTATTAATAAAAGACATTTTCATTATATGGTATTCATTGCATATGAATTGATATATATCTTAAATCATTTAATGAAGTCTTTGGTATGTAACATAACATGAAGGAATTCATAATGAGATTCCTATCATGTGTAATTGTGTTTATACCTAAATTATCCCTAGTAACAAATTAACAAGATGGGATATTGTTAATCTGGATAGACTAGCACATGTTCTACTCCTTAACTAGGTCAAGTAGCTGATCTCATAAGCTGATAACATGAGATATTTAGAGTTAACATGTGGATGCTTGCTAAGAGTAGCAAGTACATTAGAAGACCTATAATGAGACAATCACATGGATATTTATTCAATATCAATGATAGTCTCATTATCGCAATGATGCAAGTATTCTTAGACTTAAAATATTCAAGGTTATCTTGGATACTAAATCCTATACTTTAATTTCATTCATTGTTGCCTTTGAAGAGGTTGCTCATAAGGTGGTGATTGGGTATAGCATGAGGTATTTGAAGTTAGTTGAGTAATCAATAAAGGATTCACCACTCCTTATAGAAGGAGATCAGAGTAATGAGTCTCATAGACAAAAACTAATATCATTTGGACTAGATGTGATGTAGTCAGTCTAGTGGGAGTTGACACACAGTCCATGCTTTGAACCAAATGAAGTATAGTTAGGTGAAAGGACGAATTGCATGATAATTGTCTATGAAAGGTTTAAAAGTCAAACCACTGACTTTTTGGTTAATTGGTTGGTCATGATGTGTTGTTAGATACCGCTCATGATTTGCTAAGTCAATGGAAATTGATTAGAAATTCATTATGGGTCAAAAGTGTTTGACTCGTACAAACCTAATTGGATTAGGATTCCTCCCAAAACTTGAGCTGCCAACATGACTAGAAAACCTATTAGGTCACACGTATAGAGGGAATGAAGAAAATGTAAAATGAGTTTTGGATAATATCCAAATGAGAAAAAAAAAAGAGAATTTGACTTTTTATAAGAGTTATAAAAATGGGTAAAATCCAAATTGAATTAGGATTGTTGACTTGGTCAATATTTGGTCTTTATACCTTAGAAAAATTGGCTCATTAAGGCTTTTCATTTTCCAAACCTAAAAGAGATTAGAAAAAGTATAAATACTCATTTTATAGAATAAATTTTGTGGCTATCCCATTAAAAAAAATAAAAGTTATTTTTCTCCTCTCATTTTTCTCTTTCATATGACAATCACTACAAGAAAAATACAAATTAGCGATGGAAAAAATATGTCGCCAATGAACAAAAATCTGTCGCTGAACTAACTTTGCAATGGATTTGCGACGGAAATTATCTGTTGCAGATTTGCTCCTCACAAAAACGATAGCGACATATTATAATTTTGTCACTCACATTAGCAATGGAAAATCAGTCGCTATATTGGGGTCACAACAGCTAGTAAGGTGACAAAATCAATGATGAATTTGCAATAGATATTTTGTCATAAATTAGTAACGAAAAAATTTGTCACTATTGATTCATTTAGCAACATATTAGTTTTCGTCGCTAATTTCTTTTCGTAACTTATTTAGCTTAGCGACAATATTTCATTTAATGAAAACTTTTTTTTTTCAAATTTGTAATATTTTTTTAGTTTTAAATTTCAATTGGATGATATACAATTGTTTTAAAATGAGTCATAAAATAAATATTCAAATATTTAAAAAATTAATATTCAAATTTAGAATTCAAAAATTGCTAAATATCCTGTAATTACAAATTCTACAAATATAGGATAAATATTTGATAATTTACATTTATACAATTTAGGGTTCCTTACCCCAAGAAGATCATATTGTTTAACATCACTAATGGTCAAGATAACTTTCAATTTTGTAGGTAATGCTTGATATATGGATGGAGACAGAATGAATGATGTACATATCAACAACCTTGCAACACTTTCACTGGCCTCGACTAACGAGTAATGCATCTGTCGCACATGCGACAGAGAGCTCTCTTGCACCATCAAGCATTGTTGCACGAGCGATAGAGCCTTCATCTGTTGTGATGTGCGAGCGATGAAAATATTGCTTGCATGACAAAGACTTTTCCGCTTTTTAACATTTTTAGCATACTAAAACATATCAAGTATGTTTCTAAGGCATCTTAACCCATTTTTCCAACACCTAAACTCACTTACACATGCATCATTTTAACCCACATCGTTCATACTCAATTTTTAAACGTTTAACATGTTTTTTTTCATATTAATACATCTAATTACCTCTAAAAGACTATTTTCATCAATTATTAGGTTCAAGCTTCATCTTTCACACAATTGGATAAACATATCCAATATTTTAAACACATGAACAACCCTAAAATGTTTACCATACTGTAATGTCTTTCATAAGGCTACAACATTATATAAATCAATATTTTTCATCAAATCATGTGTAAATTCATTTTCATAACTCACAATCCATCAAAAAAATATTTTTAATGCACAATAACATGTAAACATATAAAAAATAGAGTTTTGAATGTCATAGTATACATACATTTTCTATTAGATCTTTAATATAACCCTTTGGACCTTGCACAACCTTCATCACCCTTTTAGGTGTTATTTCTTTCTTCTCTAGGATCTCTTAACACATCAAAACACTTACTTTTAACTCACTATTACCCAAGTTTAACTCAAAATGTTATTTTTAAGCATAAAC
This sequence comes from Triadica sebifera, assembly GCA_023653625.1. Classification (NCBI taxonomy): domain Eukaryota; kingdom Viridiplantae; phylum Streptophyta; class Magnoliopsida; order Malpighiales; family Euphorbiaceae; genus Triadica; species Triadica sebifera. The sequence continues at coordinate 24,773,396 of CM042901.1, forward strand.
TCTAGGTTTTCCCTTAAAGGTTCCTCTTTGGCTTTAACTACATCAAGTTTCTATTTTTCTATTTTTACATGCATTTTTAATGAGTTTTCTAGCTTAAAAACTCTTACTTGATCTTCAAAACCCTAACTTTTCTATAGAGGGGGCTTTACACACTAAAATGGTGTGAAAATGAAAAAGAAGAAGGAGAAGAAAATTGAGAAAGCGTGTAACTTATCTAGGACCATGAAATATAGAAATGGGTCTTTATATTTTAGCCATTTTCTTTTCTTTTCTCTTCAAAACCATCCCTTCTAAGGTCTTTCTCTTTTTCTCTTCGATTTTTGAACAAAAAAGTGAAGTTTTGATTGATTTTTTTTTTGCTAGAGTTTGGGGTGAAATAAAAGAAATAGAGGAGAAACGAGAGAAGTAGAGAACGACATGTAAGAGGTGAAAAAAGATGAATGTTTTGCCCAAAAAATGAAATGGAAAAGGAAGAATGGATCCTTTTTTTTATATCCCATATAAAATTACTCTTTTAATCCATATGAAGTTATAATCTAGATACCTCATATCTAAGAGTCCATATTAAAAATATTATCCCTTAATTCTCTCCCACAAATACCATCTACCAATCACATCTTAGTACAAGTCAAACAAACATTATAAAATTCCTACATTTTAATATTTATAATAATACAACTATTATGTGCTTTAATCCAAAATGTCTTTAATAAACATTCCACTTCTTAATTATTCATCTTTAATGACTTAATTATTTCTTTAGATGTCCAAAATATTATTTTTAACCCAAATTCATACTCCAGAAAAGCGCGGTTGTACTTTATGGTATGTTCATGATCCGAAGTCTAAAGTGTTACATTATCTTATGTGTGACAAGTATAATTGCATATTGTTTGCGAATCTTGGTTCTAATATATTCATATATAATATGTTTGTGTACTTTTTTTTATGTGCTTAATTTTTCATAATTTTAATGACATTTGGGACACTTTTTCATGTTGACCTATAATAACATATTAGACAAAATAAAAAATTGACCATTTTTTAGAAGATAATTGTTGATAGAGTATAAAGAAACAAATAATGATTGAATAAAAAATGAAAACTTCGGGAAGGTTATAACTATAAGATTTTTATATATAAAAATTTTATTTTACCATGGATTCATATAGTCCTTTTGGCATAATCTATCCCACAAACATAATAAAATATGAATTTCAACCAAATACAAAAAGAAGTCAAATATTTTAAATCATAATTTTTCATAATTTTTATTACTATATCCTAGGATTTATTACATCACATGAAAATCTTTCATTATAAAAATCTAAACTTGAAAGTGAAGAAAAGAAAATCAATAGAACAAACATGGTTAAATTGAAGCCATTGATATTAATGAAGGTAAAGTAAATTAAAGGAAACAACAAAACAAGAAAATTTCAAATTTCATTGTATTACTGATATAACTTGAAGTGTATTTGTAAGTGCACAAACTAGTTATAATACCGATAAGTTACTCCCAAAGTTAATCTCCCAAGAAATTATTCGGCTTAAATCTCTAATCAACTATAGATTACAAATAGACAAGAAAATTAAATCCTAAATACTATAATAAAGATTTAGTAAATTTTAAGGGTGAACTAATTAAATTAAAACTAAATAAATTAGAAAGTAATCAAATTTAATGAATTAAAACCAATGAGACAAAACATGTATTTAGCTTGCCTCCCCAATTTGCAATCCCTTCCCTAATTGAATTAAGTACTATGAGGTAAGTTTCCAATGGCTCTTACTTTAATTCACCAAGTACCCAATCTAATAGTTTAACTAATACCTAACCCAATTTTTAGGTTAAAATAAAAATGATATTTTTAATAATGTAACCTTAATATGTTCATTCCAAATAAAACAAGAAGTGATCAATCAATCATTCAATTTGAAACTAAATAAGCATATTTGAAATTGGAAAAAAAAAATATACTTCATTAATAGTAAAGAAAAATTCATGCAAATTGGATTAACTCACTAAATACCTAAATGAAGTTAGCCTAGCATTGATATTAAAATGATCATGTTAATATCAAATATTATGCTAAATATGTTACACCAATGAAAGAAATAAAAGGACTAAGTTGCTTCCCTGAAAGTTGATAAAGAATTTAACTTAAGACCAGTTGGTCCCCGAATGTTCAAGTTATACTCTCAACCAATCCTCAAATACCAAAGTAGCTCCCTTCAATGATGAAAATTTTGCTAGAATAGTAGAATATGGTAGCTTATGAGTTCTCTTCAGCTATCCTCTCTTAAAAGTTATAGAATGTCTCTCTCTAATAATTCTAATAAAAATTAAATTTATACTACTCAGAGTTTAGTTTCATTCTAATTCTAAAGATACAATATTTTTCCTCTATATATGTCAATAAAATCCCTAAAAATAAGCTCTAGAAGTAATATCCATAATGTGGGCCCAATTACAGAAGGCAAACTTTCATTGTCATATCTGCAAATTTAAACCCCGAGTCACAAATTTCATTAAACTGACGCGTCAGATCAACTAGAGTCTAAATTCGGATTTTGACTGGAGAAAATTTAAAATAATGGAAAATAATTATAGAAAATACTTAATAAAGTATTTAAAATATTTAAAGAAGTTAGTTTAAAGTAAAAGACCTAAAACACAAAATTTAGAAAGTTTTTGGGGTCAATTTGCAATATACCAAAAATTAGAGGATCAAATGAGATAATTATTAATTAAATGAATGATTATGGACATTAAATACATGTGATGGCTAGCCAAACCAAGTGTCACACATTAAAAAGCTAATTAAATATAAATATCTAGATATTTAAGCTTAGGTGGACCATCATTAATTAATTTTGGCATGTTCTTAATTTCTTCTTTTTCCTCCCTTATCTCTTTCCATCTAGAATTTTCTATACTCCTAAACCAACCCCACATTCCTCCATAACTGAAGCTTTTTTTTTAGTTGGAGAAAGAGAGAAAGTAAAGAGAGAAAGTGAGAAAAGGTCATCTTCTTGCATAACAAAGCATAAATAAGCTTGGGAGAGCAAAAAGAGAGAGAGATAAGCAAGAAACAAAAAAAAAAAGTGAAAACCTTAAGGTTTGGCCATGGAAGCAAAGAAGTAAAGATAAGGTAATTTTTATTCTCTTTTAGGTTTTCTCTAAAGAAATGTAGTGATTAGAGCATGTTATGGAAAAAGAGAGAGATAGTTTAGGGTTTATAAAAGGTTGATAAAGAAAGATTATTGATGATGTTTCTTATATATTTAAGAGCTAAAATTGACAAAGAACAAGCTCAAAGTAGCAAAAGAAAAGAGAAAGAGAAGTGAAGAGAAAGAAAGCAAAGTAAAGTTTTAGGTAAGTGAATAACTTAAGGCAATAGCCTATATTATATCATCAAGTTACATGATTTGAGCATTTAGCATGTAAATGATTGTAAATTAGTAGTATTTTGTGATATAATTTTAGGGATGCATGTTTGATAAACTTAGGATTAATTTTGGTAAAAATTGAATTAGGTAATTGTGTGTGTTCTTTGTTGGATTCTATAGAACAATCAGTATATAAATTATTATAACTTCAGTTATGAAACTATGATTCATGTTTTCTTTATTGAGTTTGAAAGTTAAGACATAGGGCTAAATATTTATAAAGAACACAAAACATGATTTTAACGTAACTATGCTTAATTTTGTTACAAAAGTTGGATAAGAAAACTATCTACAAAATTATGGGCAATAATTTTAATGACCAATCAGTATTCAATTAATCATATCTTTTGCTACATAACTCTAAATTAAGTGATTCAAATTGAATATTAAAGCTATGATCCATGACTATAATTTTTAAATAAAATAATTAAATGAAATTTGGACTGTAATAGGATGAAAAATAAGATCAAATACAGAATATAAAATCCGTCAATAACAGGGAAAAATAGGAATTGAAGAAGTTAATATGTAAAATAATGTGGATCTTGTTATATTATGCACATTATATTTTTATTAAGTAATTATGTGTTTTATTGAACCATTAAACCCATTAAATGTGTGAATTTAAGAATTATGAAATTTATGAAGCGGAATAGTATATGATGAATGAAATACACAAAGAAAAATGAGAATTTGATGATAATACGTATTTTGAACACCTAGTCTAAAACTATAGTGTTGGACAGTTTGACATGCCAATTAGGGGTCTATTAATAACGGTGATGACATTCATATTAATACTAGTGATGACACTTATATTAATATAAGTGATGTTACTCATATTAATGTCAGTGATGACACATATATTAATATCAGTGATGACACTTCTATGCGTATACTATTATACCTAGGTGACAAATTTATTACACCTCTATGGCCAACCCCATTATCCTGGTTATTGGTTCCTAGGTGTTATGGGCACAAATATATAAAAAATGGTACGAGAATTTAATATAGGATAATTTGTGATAATTAATTTGGTATGCTAACTAAATTAGTATAATCAAAATACAAGTTATGATAAGAGATGAAAAATTATATATGTGAAATGTTTACTTATATAGGTATGAATATGAAATAAGAATGTATTAGTAAAATTGAGTATGTGACATATATATGTATAAAATTGACTCGGAAACAATTGCACATTGCATGATATAGTATATTGTCTTATTTATATACACCACTAAGTTTAAAGCTTAGTGTGAGAGTTTATATCATGCAAATATAAGGAAGAATAAGCCGAAAATAGTAAATAAAGCTAACGATAACCCTACCCAGTAAAGCAACTCACTCCTGATATCGTGGGTTACCCGACCTAGTATGTGTTGCTGGGGTGAGGGAAGTGTTACATTCATCGTGTATTGGACTCTGCACGATTGTTGGTTGTCATAAGCTTGCTGATTTCTCATGCACATGAAAAGTTAAGAATGTACAACAATGTCACAATTGTGACACTTTAGCACCTCATGACAATTCTTCGAAGCATTGGGCTCAGCGCGCTTGTACTGAATCTGCATGCCCATAGCAAAAGGTTGGGCTTTAAGATCCTTGCGCCCATATCAAAGTTTTGCACCAACGACAGGAGTGGAATTGATCATTCACGCTTGCAACAAGTCCTCACATGCATGATGAGACCCTCATGTACTTGACGAGACCTTCACGTGCGTTATGAGCTAGTGGAAAAAAAATACTCCTCAAGCACGTGACATAGCCCTCACATGTGTGACAATTGCTCTATGCTGCAACTTGTCTTTCAACTCCTGCAAACACAAAATTAAAACTACAAAATACCTAAAACATGATAAAAACCTATAATTAAATATTAAAAACATGAATAAAAACTAGATCAAATAAGAACATATCAAATTTCTCTACACTTAAATATTGTTTATCCCCAAGAAATATACAAACTAAAAAAACACAAACACATACAAATAAAACAAGAACACAACTAGACTAACTCATATGCTCGGAACTTGACCTAGGTAATCTCAAAGTCTCACTAATGCACCCAATATGCTTAAATCAAAATCATATCAACTCATCTAAGTTCAAAGTAAAATTAATACTAGTTTCAAGTCGCATTTTACAGAACAAGTCAATATAATAATATCACCACCTCATAAATATAGAGCTCAATACTTTAGCCAAGTTTCTAAGTTCTGAATACTAAGATCATTTAACAAGTTTTTTTTCTCTTTTTTTAATTATTTCTTTATTTCTTTTCATGGGGTTACAATTCTTCTTTAAGTTATAATTCACTTCCCACTTATAACTTTGATATTTCTTTCTTTTTTTTAAGGAAAGTACATTACACACATTTAGGGTGTTTTGCATACTCATACCCTTAGCTATCGACAAATTAAGGATAGATGAGTAGATACGGTGAGTACATTTTATGCTCCATCTCACTATTTTTGCAAAATTTTTTTATTCTTTAATTATTTTTTTCTAAGTGAGTGCATTTTATGCTCTATCTCACTATGTACTCATTAAGTACAATATATTGTAATTGATATTTATCAATTAGAAATTCAACTAACTAAAAACTATATCTTAAGGCAATGTTATTCTCATATTGGAATGTTCTCAAAAGCAACATGTCATTAATATTAAAATCATCCCAAACTAAATAAACTTAATATAATCCTAAAATAAGCATGTTATTACACTCATTTACGAACTTCTATAGAGAAAAACATTACAAACTCTGAGCACATGCAAAGGTAAGCCAATTTTTTTTTGGAAAAGTGAAAAGAAAATAAACTAATCATGATAACAAAAACATATTCACCTACAAAATAAGAATTCCCCTCTCCCACACTTAAATATGATATTGTCCTCAATGTCAAAGCAAATAAAAACAAAAATGAACAGTGAAGGTCAAAAGGAAAAAAGAATACTCCACTAAGGTGAAGAAAATATCATATGGTGATGGAGATGATGGTGAAGGTTAAGAGAAGAATGGCGAAGAGAGGAAATATTTGAGGATGAAGAATGTAATCATGAGAAAGAATGATTTTCCATTGAGTGTCATGCATGTGAGGGTGCCTCACACCCATGACATATAAACTTCTAAGTCTTAGCTCAAATTATTCCTTGTTCTTTGATCTGCATATTTTAGCATGACTTTCCTTTTGTAACTTATTCCCTAAACATAATGTAAAGTTAGAATGCAACAAAAACTCATAAACAAAAATGAAATTGAAACAAAAAACTAGAAATCTAAGAAATAACATAAGTTGCCTTCCAAGAAATGCTATATTTATTGTTTAGACAAGACATTATTGATTTTAATTCTCAAGGTGGGAGAGTAGCCACTTCAAACCAATCAATCACCTTTGCACCACTCAACGTTCCTCCAAACTTAACCTACAAACATGAATCATAAGCACTAGAGTTCAAGTAATTATTATATGCACATTCCTCAAAAGATTGACTACGAGGGTTAGGTAGAGGATCAAAACTTTTAAACTCAACTGTCTCCTCCAAGACTGTCATGGTTAGTTTTCCATTATGAATATTAATAATTGTCTCAGTGGTAACCATAAATGGCCTACCTAGAAGAATTGTCTGCTCTTTATTCCTTATGGAAGAACTCTCCATATCAAGTACCACAAAGTCAATAAAAATTATTAACTTACCAATTTACACCAACAAATCTTCTACGATACATCAAGGAAGTTTAACTGGCCATCTGGACACTAAAGGCGCATATCAGTTGGTTTTAACTTACCCAAACCAAGCTAAGTGTAAACTAAGTATGAAATCAGATTAATGTTAGCACCCAAGTCTAACATAGCTTTCGCCTTCTTTCTGTCTCCCCATAAGATATTTATAGTGAAGCTCCTAAGATCTTTTAGCTTTAGAGGTAAACGCTGCCCAAGGAATGCACTGGCTGCCTCTGGTACAATTATTTTCTTGTTGTTCCCATATTTTATTTAGCTAGAAAGCAGGTACATTAATATCAACCTTTAAAAGCATAATCAAAATATCAGAAAATCGCTTATCATGTTTATGCTCCCTAAGTCTACTGAGGAAATTGAATTGGAGGCCTATATGATTCAATGGTCTTAGAAGTCTGGGTTCAGAATAAGCCTCATTTTTCTTTTCTTTCATGCCACTAACAGTTGCTTTCTAGTTCTCTTTCCATTTCTCCTCTTTTGGTAATCCTTATAGCACTTCTTCTTCCTTAAATATACCTTTAAAAGAGGAACTACCACAATTAGTTTCCAAGTTAGCTTTAGCATCATGAATCTTACCACTTCTAAGAACTGTGATTGATTTTGCTTGCTCAATTGACTCAGAAACTGCACCTTCTAATTTTTATGAATTGCTTCAGCTACCTGTCCAATCTGAGTTTCCAATCTTTTTAGAGTTGCTTCAATAGAATCTATCCTTCTATTAGTTCTTTTCATTTTCTCTTCTATAACTAGTATGAAATTCTGAAAGGTTTCTTTGAAAAAGAGCTTTTTAAATGCATTAAGAAGTACTGGTTGGTGTTGATTTGGGTACAAAAATGGAATTCTCTCAAATTGAGGTTTTAAATGTTGATATTGATAATGATTTTGATTTGAAAAAAATTGAAAAGGATTTTGCTTAATGTTGTCCCTAAAAAAAATGGGATGATTCACCCAACCAATATTATGAAAAGTAAAGTAAGGGTTGGTCTAATATCTAGACTGAAAATAGTCTAATATCTAGACTGAAAAAAGTCAATATTGTAGGTTTGCTCCATATCATTTTTTGAGAAAGGATCAAGCAAGCATTAGTTCCATATCTATAGATACCACGACTATCTCTTACTTCAGTTATCGACATATTTCTGTTGGTGGCCAAAATCCTCACTTGCTTTGTTTGCTCAATGTTGTCCCTAAAAAAAATGGGATGATTCCCCCAACCAATATTATGAAAAGTAAAGTAAGGGTTGGTCTAATTTCTAGACTGAAAAAAGTCAATATTGTAGGTTTGCTCCATCTCATTTTTTGAGAAAGGATCAAGCAAGCATTAGTTCCATATCTATAGATACCACGACTATCTCTTACTTCAGTTATCAACACATTTATGTTGGTGGCCAAAATCCTCACTTGCTTTTTAAGCTCAACAATCTGTGAAACCAAGTCATTGTCACAATAACAACTCATTGTGACTAAAATGCAAAACTAAAATAAAAGAAATTTTAACAAATAAAACAATATAGAACAATTAAAAACACGTTGAGAACCTAAATTAACTAAGAATACAAACAATAATTCCCTAGCAACAATGGTAAAAACTTGATATAACTCAAAATATACTCGCAAGTGCACAAGCTAATTGTAATACCAGTAAGTTACTCTCGAGGTCGATCTCTCAAGGAATTGTTTGGCTTAAATCTCTAATTAACTATAAACTATCAATAGACAAGAAAATTAAATCCTAAATACTCTAATCAAGTTTCAATAAATTTTAAACATGAACTAATTAAATTAAAATTAAAAAAACTAGAAAGTAATCAAATTTAATGAATTAAAACCAATGAGACAAAACATGTATCTAGCTTACCTCCCCAATTTGCAATCCCTTCCCTAATTGAACTAAGTACTATAAGGTAAGTTTCCAATAACTCTTGCTTTAATTCACCAAGTACCCAAACTGATAGTGTAACTAATACCTAACCCAAATTTTAAGTTAAATTAAAGATGGTATTTCTAATAATGTAACTTTAATACATTTATTCCAAATTAAACAAAAGATGACCAATTAATCATTAAATCTGAAACTAAATAAGAATAATTGAAATTGGAAAAGAAATCATATTTCATTAATAAGGGAAGTTCATACAAATTGTGTAATACCTCCTTTTACCTTTTTGTACTACAGTCATGTAAAGTGGTGTTTCTGATTGACTACTGATGTGTCTGCACAGGACTTATAGACATATAATATATGTAGATCCACTTATAATTCAAATGTGAATAAATTATTCTTATAAACACATATGAACTGTGCTTATACAAACTATAAACTAATACTTGATTTTATTTATAGATATTTATTTATTATAAAATGCACCTAATGCATAAAAAGAAGAATTCTTTTATTAGCATGACATGACTATCATTATTTCTATTACTAATGCACTCTTTAAGTAGAATTATTAGATAACACATAAATATTTATTCTTAAAAGAACATTTCATCAATTGTGTCGTAAATCATAAAAAAATTCACCAACAAAAACCACATTTATTTACTTAGCAAATATTTCATCATACACATATATTAAAATACCATATACATGCCCCTTGGGAATCACAAGAGTATCAAATAATAAAGGCACGAATCATATGGTCACATGACCAAAGATAATTTCACATGACCAGAAAAGAACACCTTATTGGCATGTCAACAAAACTCTAGTTAATGTATATGCTAATATATAGGTTAAAATCAGAAAATCTCAAAAATTATTTTATTTCATTTTAATAGTTACAAAGTAACAAATTTTTAATAATCATTTCATAAATTCATTTCATAACACATTTTATTTTATAACACACATATATGTAAACTTTGAAATTAAAATATATACATATAAGGTTATTTCATAAAACTTATTCAAACTTATTTCATATTAAAATATAAAATATAATTAATATTACAATAAAATTAAATACATATTTAACCATTACTATAAGAATTTACACAAATTTTATTAGACTTTTCTAACATCAGTACGACCCTTGCTTCTATTCATGACAATATCTCGTAGCGTCAACATGTCTGACATAAATTATCATTTCATAAATTAATCAATAGAACATTTAAGCTCCGTTTGACATTGCGTTTGTCAAAAGCGCTTTTAGAGAAAAAAAATTTATTTTTAAATTTTTTGAGTTTTGAAAACTGCGTTTGGAGATAATCGGGTAAATAGATAACTTTTTCAGAAGCAAGTTTGAGAAAAAAAGTTTATAAAAAATTGAAAAACTCGGTCAATTAAATCAAAAAAATTATAATCCTGTTTTTTGGACATCTAACAGCAATCCCAAACACACATTTACTATACTTAAATCCCATTATTATTATTATTATTATTATTATTATTATTATTATTATTATTATTATTATTATTATTATTATTATTATTATTATTATTCTTGTATTCTTCATCTTATATTCTATGCACTTAAAATTATTTTTTTAATATTGCTAAATGGCCTAATTCTCCACTAAAACATTTTCATTACTTCTATTAACCTACACCCCTAACTGTCTTAATAATTTTTTTTGGGGATTTTTAACAAGCTTTTTTAAGCCCCCTTTAACACTTCAATTTCAAGAGTAATTGGACCCAAAATTCCCCTTCCAGCTCTAGCCATAATTAAGCTCTTCTTCAAATTAACTTCAACCAATCGGCTCCATTTAAAATTTAATTTGTGATTAAATTAATTAATTTATTAAAACTACTCTTATTACATTATACATTTTTTTGCCTCCTTTTGTTTAAGCCATGACAGTCGTCACTCTCTTCCTTTAATTATGGGTTCAACATAATTCCTAGGCTACTTTTATTTTCCTCTTCACATTCATTTGATTATCAGGTATTTAATACTGTCACTTTCTTAAGTATTAATTACATTATATCTTCAATTCTCTCTAATGTTAACTCAATTAAATTACAAGAAAAATAATGCAAAACTATAACATGCATATGGCTACATAGCAGTCCCATTTCATGGTGTATTGTACTCACCCTCTTAAGGACCCAGAAAAAGAATCCACCACTTTCTTTTTCTTCTCAATCAATTCCCTTTTTATTTCTACTCTATTTTAGCTCCACTTGAACTAAGAAACGGCTGGAAAACCTCCTCACCATAATGTCACAAACTTCAATCCCACATCGGATAGGTGAAGGGGACGAGTCCTGGCTATAAGCGGGTGGCGCTGCACACCCCATCAAATCGATCTTTTGGGGAGAGAGTAATGGCCCCGTGACAAGTGGTATCAGAGCCGACCCAAATTCGACTCCGATGTCTCGCCAAGCACCCCGGGTTTGGGGTAGGCAGGGGGGCCCACTGTGACGAGGGCATCACAGGATTGGGTGGGTGAGAATGTCACAAACTTCAATCCCACATCGGATAGGTGAAGGGGATGAGTCCTGACTATAAGCGGGTGGCGCTGCACACCCCATCAGATCGATCTTTTGGGGAGAGAGTAATGGCCCCGTGACAATAAGCTCACTTTTGTTGCATCAAAACTCTTTTTTGTCGTGATCACTCCTGAACTTAATTCATGCTACTATCACTTCCAAACTAAGCTTAAGTTTCTACATTTTTTTAAGCCAACCCATGATCTCCCAAGCTTAATTGCCCTTTTTTTTTCTTCAATACCAACATACAATGCTTCCTAATGCCCAACTTGTCGTTGACCGAAGCACCCCATACTACCCCTTTTTAATAATCTTAAATTATTAGTAGAAAGGATGGAAGATATACTTTTTTTCTCAAGGGTCCGTGAGTGGCAACCACGGAATTAACTCATATTGACTTGAAATGGTATTTGGCTAAGAGGAAATTAAAAGTAAATGGGGAGGTTCCTTCAGGTTGTAGATGTATGAGCTTTCTTTCTAATGCTTCACTCTTTTCTTTGAATTTGTAAGGTTCCTATCTTTCCTAGAGTGTTTGGAGGATGAGAAATTGAAAGAAAAATAAAAGAGTTTTTGGTTTAGGAAAAAGAGAAGAACGACAAGAAGAAGAGATAAGAAATGCAAGTATCCAAATTAAAAAATCTAAAAGTGTACCCATTTCATAAATATATATATATATATATATATATATATATATATATATATATATATATACACACACACACTTGGATTAGAAAGGTGTACACATGTCAATGTGCATGTGTATATTAATTCAACTAATGGTTTCTTAAATCTCAAATTATTCCCCAAGAAATCCAGCTATAGTCGAACAAGAATTGTCATCTTCATTCATAGTTGGGTCAGTTTGGTAATAGAAAGAAAGAAACAAATGTGGAAAAGTGATAAATAATGGTGGAGATGGCCATTTTTATATTATATATATTCTAGTTAATGGACACCAAAGTAGAGGAGGGGACTAGGCACACATGCATTAAAGATGAATTTTAAATTAATTTATTCACTTTACTTTTTTTATTATTTTAATTAACTTTATTAATTTAACTTTTTTTTCATTTGTTCCTCCCATTTCCATCTTTTCCGATTTTGTCCATAAATAAATTTTCTCTCCCACAATTTGGGTTTTAAATTAAATAATCACCAACAATTATATATCCTATAAATTTCTACATTTAATATTCTAATTATCGCTTAATTTAATTGTATTAATTCCATTTTAAAATAAAATTCACTTTTCTCCAATTCAATGCTGATTTTCAATTTCACCCAATTAATTATCAATAAATGTCTGCTTTTCCATTCTCACTTTTATTGGGACTGAATTTAAATTTTGATCACTTTGACATAATTTTGATAGCGAAGGAACTTTGTTAGTAGTTTGGCACATTTAGTTGCGAAATGTGCATACTAGTCGTGACCTAAACTGATGGACGTGACATTCAAAATACAGATTTATTTATTAGTATTTGCACAATTATAATATCTCACTCTAGGCAAACTAGTTGCCCTATATTACTCCTAATGTTTGACTTACTAAATGACCTTATTTGAGGTTGAGTACTTCATGAAAATTTAAGGTCTCTATCGTAGCTTTGTATAAAATTTTGAATTATCAAAATCAAATGCTTATAGCTCCATTTATGATAGAAATGGTGCAGGCTATTCTACACATCAAAAATTAAGTCAACCCTACTGTCCGGTATGGCATCAATTTGTTAACATAAAAAATATAAAAATTTTATATAGGTTCCTTTATAAAGTTTGTAGGTAAATTTATCTAGTTTACATAAAAATTAAAATTAGACAAATATAAGATCTACAACACATTTTACAGTAGAATTAGTGCACTCATATAGTAAAACAAATCATGGGCAACTTCCCTACCATGTCATGCTCAATTTTTTTAGCATAGAATATGAATTATTTTGGAATTAGTTTCTTACAAATTTTGTAGGTATACATCTTAGGTTTGCATATAATTTTGAACTATTGTAACCTAAGGTCTATAAATTAAGGCAGTTTCACTATATAGAGTTGTATCTAAATTTCAACACAAAAAACCTTATAATTTAAGATACTTATTTACAAGAGTTTTCAATCTATATTTTAAATTTAATTAGAACTTAGAATCACATTGAACTGAGGTATATAACTTAACATATTACAAAAATACTAAAGACTGCTCAATTTACCTTCTTTTGGCCTGTCCCTCTCATTCCTTCCTTTTTCTTTTCTTTTTTTTTTCTCTCTTTTTGATTGGAGCCAGGTTGTGGATCTTTTCTTTTGGTGTTTAAAAGGTGACAAAATAATGAAATTAAAAAAAATAGAGATGAGGTATGCACAAGTACAAAGGGGAACAGATGGAGACAAAGAGTCACAATTTTTTATTTTAATTCTTGTAACACCCACAATATAATTAGTAATAAACCAATTATTTAAACAAATGTTACCAACTTTTCTTGTAGAAAAAAAACAAATAAATGAAATTTCCTTTTAAAATATCTTATTTGCATCATGGCCATGATGGCTATTTTAAAAGCAAATAAAGAAGAATAATAAAATAAGAAAATTCATATGAGCGTTCCATTACGCTGAAATATTGTATAGGCTTTGCTATAGCCTCGAGTTTACAAACATTCCCCTGAGAGAAAATACAAATCTTTGAAACATGAAAACAAAATTTAAATACTCTTTGGTGTATCATCCCTCATCTGGGTTTTGTCCTATGACTCTTCCTTTGGGCTCTTCTTCTCTGTTAGCAACATATATCCGACTCCAACCTAAGCAACTCAAGCTTAATGGTATATATGTACATATCTATATGCACATCATAACCATAACAGTTTCATATATACATGTCATCCATATAATAGGTTTAGATCGTTTCTTTCTATATGCACATTTAACGTATAAATACTCAATGTACTTCCTCATATCGATTATTATGCATTTATCAATTTATAACTCGTAATTATATAACCATGCCTTCTTAACCCATCATGCATATATATATTCCCTTAGCTTAACATATAAACATTTCTCATTTTGTACCATAACTTACAATTTACTTTACCCATTGTTATTAACATACTCGATATGTAATTCTCATAAATCATTAAACACGTATCTTATAAGTTCCAAATAAATTCATACAAGGCATACATTTATTCAAATTATTGTCATGAAATCATAATGATAATTGTTACATGGTGGCATGGCAAAACAATTATGATACCCTATAACCCTATCTCATGTCCATGAGGAATCATATTATCATTATATATATCAATCTCATAATCATGCATTTGTATTGTATATCATCATATCAATATCACATGGAATATAATCCAAGTACTAAATATTCATTTTCCTTTTTTACCTTTTTTGTATATATATATATATATATATATATATATATATATATATATATATATATATATATATATATATGCCCAAAACTCTCTATGTGGACTATTCGAATATGGATTGTGAATATGGATGCTCTCTGAGCTTAAGCCACCCTGTCACTGTCTATAAATATGTGTGCCAATCCAGGCTCCTCAAGTCAATGGCACTCTTCGAGCTTAAGTAACATTGACTAAGTAAACATATATCTTTTACATGCAATATAGGATCTAGGACACTCTACGAGCTTAAGACACCTTTTCCTTAAGAATCATCATATATCATATAATTATGGCACCGTAAACCTCATTAATGGTATGCCACCTATCCTACTTCTAGTCTTAGTATTGAGTCTGAGCTTTATTTGTTCATATTTTCTTTTTATATACTTTTCATTATGTATCTATCATATAACATATTTACATTGAACATCTAGAAACTAGCTATGTTTCATTAATGTATTATCATATATAGAAACATGTGTCTTTTTCATATAACATATCATTTACATATTTAATGTGTTATACACATTTAGGTGCTCACACAAGTCATTCACATTTTCTCGTTATTCCGTGATATCATGCAATTAGATGAGTCATGTATGGACATTTACATCACCATGATCTTTTCCAAGTTCATATATAAAAGCCCATACAATTGTATTATTACAACAAAATTCCTACTCATAGTAATTTTGACATCTATTACCAAATCTCGAGATTTCATGCAAAATCATATCCTTGTGTTCATACATAATTGTTATTTCCATGTGAAGGCTTCATGCTAAACATCATGTTTGAATATCTTTTAATCATATACTTTATCATATCACACATCTTATTACATTTACCATTTAGTCATACAAATCATTTTCATGTATTAATCACATGTAAGACTTTACGTTCATGCTTATGGTTTGTCATAGGGAGTACATATGCATCACTTTTAAATTTTAACCATTGAAGAAATAATATATTTCATTAAAGCAGGCTTTATGGGCACGAACTATATGTTCATGGTTGTGAAGGTTCATTCACGGGTAACCCTACCCATGAACCATGTGGTGAAAGTTTATGCCTGAAATTTGCACATTTCTTCATGGGCATGAGAAATTAGTCATGAGCATGACCTTTTTTATGAGATGACATTTACGGTCATGAACACCTAGTCACAAGCGTGAATCTAGATTTTTCAGCAATTGACAACATTAAAAAAAATATTTATTACAAGTCACATGCAAAGGCTCTAATAGTTGTCCAATGGCAACCCATTCCTATCAACATTCCCATCAAATCATGTATTTATCATGTCATAATATCAATAACACTTAAGGACATATAGGACCACAATGGAACATATAATAATCACAACTTACCAGCTGCATTCAATACTATATAATGCCTTTATGATTCAACAACTCTCTTATAACTCCATTAAACACCTAAAAGCATATATCATCATAATTGACTCATAATGATTTCCTTTTTCATTTATGCATTCTTACTTATTACCTATTTCCATCATTAAAAGCATCATCAATCAATATTCTTATTAAATGCACCTTTGGCATCATTAAAGAAAATCCCATATTATACTATCAATATATATCATACTTAGCATTTATACCATTGTTAAATCATAACTCATATTCTCATGTCATTAATTTATATCATTTGAACTTAATCATTAGCATTTAAAGCATACCATTCATTTATCACATTTTCATTACCACTACTCACTCATTAAATGTATTTTGGCATACAAGGACTCACCATTTGGAATTAAATGCAAACATATATTTATACCTTTATGGAAACTTCAAGCTTAAGATCAAGCTTGCCTATCCTCTTGGTGGGTTTCACCACACCTTTTTATAACTCCTAATATATAAAAACACTATCTTTAACATCTTTGAGCTATAACTATGAACATAAAGCTATTAGATACCAAAGCCTTATTTTTTTCCTTCAAGCTTACACCTTTATAAACTAATCCATTTCAAGGTCATTTTTTTACTTGTTATTAAGCTTCCAACGGAAGTGTTTAGCCATAAAACCCAAGCTTCAACTGAAAACCTAACTCATTTGAAAATGGGTCTCTACCCAAAATTAAAATGGTATGAAAAAGGCAAAAACATGTAAAAGAAAATTAGAAAATGTGATTCCTTACTGAAATTGAAGTAAACACCATATTGATTAGGATTTTCGAACTTCCTTCCTCTTTCTCTAGGTCTATCCTTTTAAGAACAACTCTCTTTAGCCAAAATATCTAGTGAGCTTGGTTCAATCTTGTTTTTTGACTTATAATCTTGTGTTTTTAAAGCAAGAAATCAAAGGGAAATGATGCAAGAATCTTTATGGCATGAGAACATAGAATGAAGACTAAGGTTTTCAGAAAATTTATGAGGAAGAAGGAAATGGTGGACTAATTCTTTTTATACTAGGCGATGTTCACGAGTGTGACAATAACTGTCACAATCGTGAATTTGCTTGTACATAGAATTCCATCTCGCGATAGTTCACAACTATAAAAGGCATTGTCATGGCCGTAAACCCTGTGACATTTCACTTTCTTATTTTTTTTAACTCTTTTCATTTACTATAACCCTTATTCACATACTTATATTCCTTTAATTCATCTTATTAACTAGGCCCTAATTAGCAAGAGTTACAATTTTTTTCTTATCTTTTCTCTTTATTTTTTTATTTTTTATTTTCTTTGTCGCCAATTTCTACATTTGGCTTGGAATTTCTAGATTTCTCTAGGTTGCATAATTTCCATTTAAGTACTCTTTCTTATCTTATTTACCATTTGACTCTCAAATTTTTATTAATTCCAATTAAATCCATAGGAAATTTTATTTTTCCTCATTCTAGCTCCAAACTTTTTAATTCTCCATTAATTATATCCTCAATTAATCTCTCTCATTTATTATCATTTTTCTTAGGTCCGAATTTAGTCTCCATTTGAACTGGCACGTCTGATTTTAGTCACATGCTAACAGGGTTTAAATTGAAGGACATTACATGTATTTTTAAATTACTCTCTAATTACTTTATGATTAAGATAGTGAAAAAAATGGAATATGTGATAAAGACAGAGTTATAGTGGAATCCAATAAATAAGAATGAAAAGTTAAAAATATAATAAAGTAGCTCTTGAATTCTAAAAAATGACACTTGAAGACTTGAAGTGGAATAAGAAGATCTTTAAAAAATGACAATGAATGGAATGGAGAGAGTGTTTACTTATATTTTCACTCTGTTGAACCTTGAGGGGTATTTCTATCATTTTGATGCTAACAAATAAAATAGCAATAATGCATTTAACATACTTGCTTTCTAAGTTTATTGAACAGGGTATGGAATATGATAGCAAGAATGGAGAATGGAAAACTAATCTTAAAAAGACAAAAAAATGAAGAAATAGCATGTTTACGTCTGTGACCTTATATGTCACACCCGTGATGAAGCTTAGCGCCAACTATCCAACATTTAAAGTTCATGGCCACGAAGAATGATAACAATCGTGAATAATTATATCAGTCACACCCATGAAAGAAAGTAACGCCCGTTAAAAGACATGACAAATTCTTCCAGAGAGCTTCACGACCAGAGTCACCACTTAGACCATGGCTAGGAAGGATGTTCATGCCCGTGAATATATAATGTCACGCCCGTGATCAAACACTTCAAATCCTTCCAAAATTCTTTACGGCCAAAGTCACCACTCAAGTCACTGCTTGGAAGAACAGTCACAACCGTGACAACCATAATCACGACCGTGAAAGAGGAAAGAGAAACATGTCAGGCGCGAATATAAGACTTGGTGCAACGGCTATTTCCGCATTAAATGCAATCAAACGGCTATAATTCGCTATGAAAGTATAAATGCAAGTCATTTATGAATCCAGAACAAAAGAATAGCTAATAATTCAAATCAAAATCTTGTTGTAAGCCATTTGTGCATTTAATACTTTCAAAACAAACATTTATTCTTTGTGAAAATCTTTTTGCTCATCGTTCTCTGAGCATTAAAGATTTGTAAGTGTTTCTCTCTGTAATTATCTCCTCAAGTGAGTTTGGGTATTTTGGGGTTAAAAGTAGAACACTTGTAAGGTTTATTTGTGTGAGCCTTTAAAACACAAGGAATTGGTTATTTGTGTGAACCATTAAAACACAAGGGATTTTTGGGTTAGATGTGATCCATTGTTAGAAACACCATAGTTGGGAGTGAGCTTATAAAACTCCATTGTAACACTTAAAGTGTTAGTGAAACTCTCAATTGAGATTGGGGAGAGGAAAAGGGTTTGTTAACACCCGAACCTCTATAAAAATTCTTGTGTCTCATCTTTCTATCCCTACTCATCTCAACTTTTCTTTCCACACTTAAAATTTAAAATTTTTAATATCCAATTCAACCCCCCTTCTTGGTTCAATATTAGGGCAACACACTCAAATTATGAAATTTAGTTAATATAGTTAGAATTGTAAATTCTATTAATATTTTTTCTAATATAACCAATATATTAAAAAAGGATGCACTACAAAACAATAGTCAAATAAGAACCACAAATAGATACTACAAAAAGTGGTCTTTATTAGCCACCAAATAGCGACCACATACGGACCAAAATAATTCCAACTTTCATCTTTAGAATTAACGACCTAACGATGACTACATAGTGACCATTTTTGCGATCTAAGTCTTGTGACTACACAACCAATCGCTTAAATATAATGTTTTTTTTTTGCATGAGATCTAGCAAAAACATTTCAATTAAATTGTGATAGTTAATTAGTGACCACAAACGATGGTCACAAAATGTGTTGTATATTTGATCAAAACGACACCTTGCAATGTTGTGTAAGTTGTTGAGGCAACTACCATATCTTTTGTGGTCATTAATTCTAAACTTAGGGACCATTCTAATTTTGGTCTTTTTCTTTGATACTAGAAATTACATTGATTCTACTGGGGATGTACACGAATCATAGATATTCTCGAACTGAACTGAAGAATTGAGAAAAAAGATCCAAAACCGAATTGTATTGAAATAATTGATATTTAAATGTTTATAATTTTACTATATATAATAACTTATAAGAATAAAATAATTTAGATAAAATATTATTTATAAATTTTATATTTTTATTATACAAGTATAATATAACTTAAACTTATAATTAAACATATTTTAATCACTAAAATTACATTATAATAAAATTTATATGACATTTATAATAGTAAGGAATTCAAATAATTGAATATTTTAAATGCTAAATATAATTTTATATGCTAAATTTTTTATGATGGTGGTGTAGAAAATTAAATTCATAACTTCCATGTAAATTTAACATAAGCTAATTATCAAACTAATCGACTATCTTTGTTATTAATATGTAAATAAAAAAATATATAATATATTGCTAGTTTCATTTTTTACTATAAATTTTTTATCACTAATTATATTTTTTAGTATTTATAATTTATTTTAATTGTATTATATAATAAATCTAAATTATATTAATTATTTGGTAAATTAATTTCAGTGAATCAATTGTAAATGAACTTAATTTATAATAAATGTACTATAATTATATAATAAATCAATGTAAATTATGATTTGTTCTAATTCTATTATATGAATTTTTGTCAAAATAATTGTATTATTTTAAATTTAAATACTAATATATATTATATTATAAAATAAAAAATATATAATTGATATATTCAATAAACTAATATGTTTATATACTTTATAATTAATGAAAACATTACAGTTATATATATATACATATATTAAATAGTTATAAATTTACATATTTTATAATTATATACTTATAGTTATATATTTATCTTTATACTTATGAGTTTATATATATAATAATTTATATATATAAATGGTATCAGAGTCATGATGCTTTATTTTAGGTAAATTAATTGGTAATTAATGGATAATTTAAACATTATTTTTAATTTATTTTTAGTTAATGAAAATTAAATTGAGTTTAAATTAAACAACTTAGGTTTGAAACATTGGTCAGCCTCGTAGAGTGTAGCGTTGGTCAGCCGTGATGAGCCGAGAAGGCAATTGATGGTCTCAATACACTAGGTGATCCCGTGATTACCTAAGAAGTTTAAGATAAACAAAAATTTAATTGGAGTTAACAAAATTAAATTGAAGTAATAGATAAATTATCCAGAATATTATCAATTAAGGAACCTAAAATGAATCAATCCAGCAGTTCAAATATACCAGATGACCCTAATTTTTGTAATTCAACAGAAATAAATATTGCAGAAATTGAAAATCAATTATTGGACTGGACTATACCTAAACAGGATATAAAAATAATTTATAAAATTGGATCGTTTGAATTTATTCATGACTATTCAATAAAAACAACATAACAAACTATAGCATTAAATGAAGATTTAGAAACTATTCAATTATTGGTAGAACAATTTATTAAAGAACATAGAAAGAAATACAAATTTCTACATTTAGGATTAATACAAATTGCAATTAAACCATTATTTCAATTAGGATTAGATATATCAGTTTTAATGTGTCTAAGAGATGCTCGATATATAAATGGCAGAAACAAACTTAGCAAATGGACCAGTTTATTTTAATTGTTACCCTAATTTTTCATTAAGTCTATTTGACCCAAATATATTTGAAACATTAAGTTTAACGGTCAAAACTAAAAATTTAGATTTTAAACAAAATACTAGGGCAATAGCCATAATATATAGAATTTATTATAAAGTAATGACAACTATTTTAAATCCCAAAGCTAAAAATAGCTTATTAAGAGATGAAACTTTAATCTTTGAAGGAAACAGAATGCATTCAAATATTCAGATCCCTAAAAGATTAAAATGGAACGAAATAACTAGATCAGAAACATGAAAATTAACAGAAATGACAGAACCTCAAAAGGTAGATATAAATAATCAAACATACAGTATAATAGAAAGAAATGATGGATCTGAAAAATTTCATTTTTACCAGATCAATCATTTTCGTCTAAAGTATCTAATTATTCAAATAATAGACCATCTACTAGTTTAATACCTAGAAATATACCTACAAAAGAATTAAGATTAAAAGAAGTAGATTTTACAGAAACTATTCCTAAACCTACATATATTCCAGATAATAAATTAGATGATTCATTATCACCTACAATATCTCAAATAGAAAATTTTTCTCAAATTAATTAAATAGTTATATGGAAAAATTCGAAATTAATAAAGAATTTTTAAGAAAAGATTTACAAGCAGAACATAAAAAATTAAAAAGAATTTGGTATTTTAATTCTTTTTCAAAGGAAAAGTTAGAAGAATTCAAGACAAAATGGTATAAGGATATAGAAAATTTAAAGATAAATATTCATTTATTTGAATGGTTTGAAATTTATTGTCATTGTGAAAAAATAAAATACCCATTTTCAACAGTAAACGTACATACTAAAATAGCTAGAGTATGAACTACAGCAGATCAAGAAGAAATAGTATCAGTACATCCACCTTTAAATAAAATAGTATTTAAACATGAACATATAAATTATATGGCAATACCAATTAAGAATGTAAACTTAGAAACTAGAAATGAACTATATTCACAGAAGCTAAACATATTCAATTACAAGAAAATTATACAAATCAAATATTATTAACTATAGCACAACAGTTAGATAGAGTAAAATCTTTAATTCAACCAGAAATAACAACTCCCAAATCTATTGAAATTTCACCAGAAAAACCTTTATTTAAACTTTTTGAATTTTATCCAGGTTCAGAAATCAAATTAAGATCAAATCAATCTTTATTACAAAGAATAGAAAATCAACTTAATCAATTAGAAATTTCTAAGAAATTAATAATAATACAAGAAACCGAATCTAGTAAATCAAAAGATAAGTCTGTAGCTATTATATCAGAAAAATATGATACAGATGATGAAATAGAGAAGATTGAAAATCAATTTCAGGAAAAAACAAATATTAATAAAATACATTTTGGAAATACTTCAAGATCTTATACTACTGAAACAAAAAATTATTATCCAAAACCAACCCACCATATACTCAATTTGAAGAAAGAGCTCAAATTGTTCAAGCAAAATATGGTGGAACATCATTTTATGAGTGGAATATAGATGGATTAGTAGAATATCAAATTTTAAATCTATTACAAGAAATATCAATGGCAGCTAGTTCATATAAAGCTAATGGTAATAATGATCTTTCAATTGCCCAGATGATCATATCAGGATTCACTGGTCAATTGAATAGGTGGTGGGATTACTATCTCACTACTGAACAAAAAGAAACAATATTATCAGCAAAGAAAATTATAGTAAAAACAGAAAATAATACTCAAATGCAAACTCAAATTGACGATATAATAAATACTTTAATATTTACCATAATGAAGTGTTTTGTAGGAGATCCTGGTCAATATCAAATTAGGAAATCAGAAATATTATTAAATTTAACTTGTCCAAAATTACAAGATTTTAGATGGTATAAATATGTATTTTTAACAAAGATTTTTACTAGGACATACTGTAATCATGCATATTGGAAAAAAAGATTTATTACAGGACTACCTAAACTATTTGCAGAAAGAGTTAGAACTAAATTAAAATCTGATCATAATAATTTAATACCATATGATATATTAACTTATGGACATATAATTAATTATATTAATAATGAAGGATTAGCAATATGTCCTGATTTAAAATTAAAAGCAAAATTAAAAGAGACTCAATCTCTAGTAGAAAAGAATTAAGAGATTTTTGTCAACAATATGGATATGAAACTATTATGGCTCCATTTGCTAGATCTAAAAAATATAGGAAACAAAAACAAAAACGAATTCAATATAGGCCCAATAAGAAAAGATATTATTCAAAATCCAGACACACTAGTCAAAGTAAAGTCTATAAGCCCAAAACTTCATCTAAACAGAAATCTAGCAATAAAAGTAGTCAAAAGCAGAGAAATATTATAATTTGCTATAAATGTGGAAGAATAGGTCATTATGCTATAAATTGTAGAATAAAGCAAAAAATTAATGAATTAGAATTATCTGAAGAATTAAAAAATAAAATTTTAAAGATATTTATTAATGAGGAAGAATCTGAAAGTAATAAAGAAGATGAATTATCATATTACTAAGAAAATGATTTAAATCAATTAAATTAAGAATCGGAGTCAGAAGCTAATAGTGAAGTAGAATTTGATTGTTTAGAACAATATAATTGTAATTGTTGCCCAGATATTAGACCAAGAAGGGGGGTTGAATTGGAGTTTCAAAAAATTAAACTTTAAAGTGCGGAAATAAATAATTAATTTTAGGAGGGATAGAGAAAATCAGACACAAAGATTTATAGAGGTTCGGGTGTTAACAAACTCTACTCCTCTCCCCAATCGCAATTGGGAGTTTCACTAACACAGTAAGCGTTACAATGGAGTTTTAGAAGCTCACTCCCAACTATGGTGTTTCTCACAATGGCTCACACCTAACCCAGAAATCCCTTGTGTTTTAATGGCTCACACAATAACCAATTCCTTGTGTTTTACAGGCTCACACAAACAACCTTCACTTTGTATTTTACAGGATCACACAAACAACCTTTTAATTTGTGTTTTGGAGGCTTACACAACTAACCCTTACAAGTGTTCTGCTCTTAACCCAGAAATACCCAAAGCTCACTTGAGTAAAGATTACAGAAAGAACCACTTATAAATCTTAATTGCTCAAATATGAGGAGCAAAAAAAATTTTACAGAAAATAGATTTGTTCTCAAAGTATGAAAGTACAAGATAACTTGTGATTTGAAGTATATGCTAATCTTTTGTTTTTCTTCTGCGAAAATAAATAATTAATTTTAGGAGGGATAGAGAAAATCAGACACAAAGATTTATAGAGGTTCGGGTGTTAACAAACCCTACTCCTCTCCCCAATCGCAATTGGGAATTTCACTAGCACACTAAGTGTTACAATGGAGTTTTACAAGCTCACTCCTAACTATGGTGTTTCTCACAATGGCTCACACCTAACCCAGAAATCCCTTGTATTTTAATGGCTCACACAATAACCAATTCCTTGTGTTTTACAGGCTCACACAAACAACCTTCCTTGTGTTTTACATGATCACACAAATAACCTTCACTTTGTGTTTTACAGGATCACACAAACAACCTTTTAATTTGTGTTTTGAAGGCTTACACAACTAACCCTTACAAGTGTTATGTTCTTAACCCAGAAATATCCAAAGCTCACTTGAGTAAAGATTACAGAGAGAACCACTTATAAATCTTAATTGCTCAAATATGAGGAGCAAAAAGATTTTTACAGAGAATAGATTTGTTCTCAAAGTATGAAAGTACAAGATTCAAGTAGTAGCATGTTCACTGTCGTGACTCTATGAGTCACTCCCGTGAAAGAAGCTAACCGTTACCAAAACCAACTTTTGAAGTTCACGGCCATGAAGGAAAAACAAACCGTGAAGTGGACATTTCAGTCACCCCCTTGAATAAAGGTGTCACTCCCATGAAGATTCATGAAATTTCATCCAGAGAGCTTCAAGACCAGAGTCACCACTTGGATCATGGCTGGGAAGATTGTCACGCCCGTGAATGAGTATGTCACGCCCGTGACTCAATATGTCAAAACATTCCAGAGAGCTTCACGACCAAGAACACCACTTCAGTCATAGCTTGGGAAGAACTGTCACTCCCGTGACAAGCATAGTTACGCCTGTGAACAATGAAAGAGAAAAATGTTAGACGCGATTTTTTGGTTGGTACAACGGCTAGTTTCTTACATAATGCACCCCAACGGCTATATTCAACCATGAGAGTATAAATGGAAGTCATTTATGCATTAAGGAATAAGAGAATTAGAAGAAAAATAAAAGATTAACATATACTTCAAATCACAAGCTATCTTGTACTTTCATACTTTGAGAACAAATCTATTCTCTGTAAAAATCTTTTTGCTCCTCATATTTGAGCAACTAAGATTTATGAGTGGTTCTCTCTGTAATCCTTACTCAAGTGAGCTTTGGATATTTCTGGGTTAAGAGCAGAACACTTGTAAGGGTTAGTTATGTAAGCCTCCAAAACACAAATTAAAAGGTTGTTTGTGTGATCCTGTAAAACACAAAGTGAAGGTTGTTTGTGTGAGCCTGTAAAACACAAGGAATTGGTTATTGTGTGAGCCATTAAAACACAAGGAATTTCTGGGTTAGGTGTGAGTCATTGTGAGAAACACCATAGTTGGGAGTGAGCTTGTAAAACTCCATTATAACACTTAGTGTGTTAGTGAAACTCCCAATTGCGATTGGGGAGAGGAGTAGGGTTTGTTAACACCCGAACCTCTATAAATCTTTGTGTCTGATTTTTTCTATCCCTCCTAAAATTAATTATTTATTTCCGCACTTTAAAGTTTAATTTTTTGAAACTCCAATTCAACCCCCCCTTATTGGTGTAATATCTGGGCAACAATTGGTATCAGAGCTTTGTCTAGCATCAAAGCCTAAAAAGCGCTAGTAAAGAGTAAGAGATGGCCAGTGAAGGATTCCAAAGTCTCAAACCTTACTTTGATGGAGCAAATTATGCCCATTGGAAGTTTAGGATGGAGACATACTTGGATAGTGAAGGAATTGAAGTCTGGGATAGTGTACGAAAAGAATGGACACCACCAACCAGAAGAGGAGCTGATGGTGAAGAAGAAATCCTATCAAGAGATGATTGGACAGAGCCTCAAAGAAGAGCAAATTTCAAAAACAAGAAGGCAATGACAATCCTATCAAGCTCATTATCTATTGAAGAATGTGGGAGAATACAACACTGTTCAACAACATACAGCATGTGGAAGACATTGGAGAACTATCATGAGGGAACTAAGCAAGTCAAATCCAAGAAGATTCAACTTTTAACCTCAGAATATGAGCTCTTAAAGATGAAATCCAATGAGTCAATCACTAACATGACCAACCGTCTTCTATCCATTATAAATGGAATGAGGAAACTTGGGAAGCATCTGAGCTTGGAAGATGTAAACAATAAAATCCTGAGAAGTATTCCTCTTAAAGACTATGGTTCAAGAGTTGCTGGCATAGAAGAAGCAAATGAAGATATGAGCATCATGAATACTGATGTGCTGATTGGCAAGCTTCTCACACATGAGATGGCAGTGAAGAGTGATAGAGAGCTTGAAGCAGAGCCAGAGAAAAGAAAGCCCTTAGCACTCAAAGCCTCTACCTCAAAATCTCAAGAAGAAAGTGAAGATGATGAAGAGATGAGTGATGATGAAAATGAGGACATTGCTATGCTTTCAAGGAAATTAAAAAGAATCATTGAGAAGAAAATGAGCAATTCCAGAAAATTCAGGCAAAAAAACCTCAAACAAACTTCTAATGATACACATAGAAGTAAGGAAGAGGTAAAATGCTATGAATGTGGAAAGAAAAGACATATCAAACCAGAATGTCCAAGGCTCAAAAAGCATAAGAGCAAATACCAAAGAGACAATGGGGAGAAAGGTCATAAAGCCACATGGGATGACGAAAGCTCTTCAAGTGAAAAAATGATAATGAAAGTGAAGAAGTCAACCTATGCTTCATGGCTATTGAGGATCATGTCTCGGACAAAGTAAGATTACTACACTCATACTCTTTCAATAATAATAGTAGTGACAATGATAGTAATAGTGATGATGATGATGATGATGATGAGCAAAGCCTTATAGAAGAATTAAATATAGAATTAGAGAAATATAGAACTAAATTTAGTACCTATAGAAATAATATCTCTAATTTCAAAAATAAGATAGATGGATTAGAAAAGGAGAACATAAAACTTAAATCATCTAATGAATCTCTTCAAAAGTCATTAGATGAAAATTCATCAAGACCCTCAATATCTTCATTGTTAAAAGAAAATAATACTTTGAAAAATGAAGTTGAGGAACTTAGAAATTCCATTTCTAAATTTCACAAAGGTAAAGAAAGCTTAGATACTCTCATTGTGTCTCAGAGATCACCCTTAATTAGACATGGTCTAGGATTTAAGGACACATCATCAACTTCTCACAAAACTATATTTGTTAAATCTAAAGAATATCACATCTCCACACCTGTTAGAACTGCATCAAGAAATAAGAATGTTAAACCCTCTATACAGAAAAAGAATAATCATGCCTTTATGTATAAGAAGCAAGCATCTAGAAGAATGCAAATTAATCATGATTGTGCATGCCATTGCTCTCAAAATCAGTCTAATAGAATTATGGCATTTAAATACAGTGTAAGACCAAAAAGCAAGTTTAGACCTAAACAATGTAATTATTGTATGAAAATGGGTCATATAAATAAACATTGTTGGATAAGGAATGCTTATTGGGAACCTTCATGTGCTAACCCCCAAGGACCCAAACTCATTTGGGTACCTAAAAATCATACTTGATTTGTGATTCTATAGGTATGCCTCAAGTCCACAATAAACAAAAATGCTTGGCTAGTAGACAGTGGATGCTCAAGGCATATGACAGGAGACAAAGAACTTTTCAATGAAATCACAAGTATTGATGGAGGTAAAGTTACCTTTGGAAACAATGCTAAAGGTAAGGTAATTGGCATTGGTTCTATTGGTGTTAATAGTACTACTTTTATTAAGGATGTCTTACTTGTTGATGGCTTGAAACATAACTTGTTAAGTGTAAGTCAATTATGTGATAAAGGAAACAAAGTAATCTTTACTTCAAACGAATGTCTTGTAATCTCTATCGATGGTCAAGAAATATTTAAAGGGAATAGAGATATCAATACATACATAATAAACTTACATGAACTATCTAACAATTCCTCTAAGTGTCTTATGACTACTAGTGATGAATCTTGGTTGTGGCATAGAAGACTTGGTCATGCTAACATGGACTTAATACAAAGTCTCAACATAGGAGAGCTAGTAAAAGGTTTGCCAAAAGTTAAATATGTTAAAGACAAGACATGCGATCCTTGTCAGAAAGGAAAGCAACACAAGTCATCTTTCAAAGCCAAAAACATAGTGAGTACTTCAAAACCTCTCCAACTCCTGCATTTAGACTTGTTTGGACCTACTAAAATTACTAGCTTAGGAGGAAAACATTATGCATTTGTCATCGTAGATGATTACTCTAGATTTACTTGGGTAATTTTCTTAGCTCAAAAGAGTGATGCTTTTGAAAACTTCAAAAACCTTGCTAGAAGAATTCAAAATGAAAAAGGGTACTGCATTTCAAAAATAATGAGTGATCATGGGAAAGAATTTGAAAATGAAAACTTTGAAAGTTTTTTTCTTGAACATGGCATTTCACATAATTTCTCATCTCCTAGGACACCTCAACAAAATGGGGTAGTTGAAAGGAAAAATCGTACTTTAATTGAAATGGCTAGAACAATGCTTAATGAATATGATTTACCAACTTATTTTTGGGCAGAAGCCACAAACACTGCATATTATATTTCAAATCGAGTCTTCAAAAGACCTCTTTTAAACAAAACCTCATTTGAGCTATGGAATGGAAGAAAACCCTTGATATCATACTTTAGAGTATTTGATGCAAGTGTTTTATATTGAACACCAAGGACAATCTTGGAAAATTTGCCTCTAAGTCTGATGAAGGTATCTTTTTAGGATACTCTACAACCAGCAAAGCATATAGAGTATTTAATAAAAGATCATTAACGGTTGAAGAATCCATGCATGTTGTTTTTAATGAATCTAGTAGACTTGATCTTGTGAAAGGTAGTGTTCTTGATGATGTTGTAGGTAATATGGAACAACTTGATATTGGAAATGAAAAAGAAGAAAATGATCAAGAAAATTTACTGCAAAATGACACTCTACCTCAAAATCAAGAACAAATGAATCAAGAACTTCCAAAAGAATTGAGAATGACGAAAGATCATCCAAAAGAGCAAATAATTGGTGATCTATCAAGGGGTGTAAGTACTAGATCTCATTTCAAGCATTTGGTTACTGACATTGCTTTTATTTCACAAATTGAGCCTAAAAATATTAATGAGGCTCTTAATGATGAAAGTTGGGTAATTGCCATGCAAGAGGAATTCAACCAATTTGAGAGAAATAAGGTATGGAACCTAGTACCTAGACCCAAGGATCATCAAATCATAGGTAGCAAATGGGTATTTAGAAACAAATTAGATGAACAAGGGTTAATAACCAGGAATAAGGCAAGACTTGTTGCAAAAGGATATAATCAGGAAAAAGGTATAGATTATGATGAAACATATGCACCTGTAGCTAGATTAGAAGCTATAAGAATACTCTTAGCATATGCATGTCACATGAATTTCAAAAATTTTCAAATGGATGTGAAAAGTGCATTTCTAAATGGTTATATAGATGAAGAAGTGTATGTAGAACAACCACTAGGTTTTGAAAGCTATGATTTGCCAAATCATGTTTTTAAACTTTCAAAAGCTTTGTATGGTTTAAAACAGGCTCCAAGAGCTTGGTATGAGAGATTAAGTTCTTTTTTATTAGAAAATAGCTTTACAAAGGGAAATGTTGACACTACACTATTCATCAAAAAGCATAAGCATGATATACTAATTGTTCAAATTTATGTTGATGATATAATATTTGGTTCTACTAATGAGTTGTTTTGTCAAGAATTTGCTAAGTGCATGACTAGGGAATTTAAAATGAGCATGATGGGATAACTTAAGTATTTCCTTGGTCTACAAATAAAGCAAAGAAATGAAGGCATATTCATCAACCAATCCAAATATGTCAAAGACTTAATCAAGAAATTTGGTATGGAAAGATGCAAAAATGCCAAGACTCCTATGAGCACATCAACAAAATTGGACAAAGATGAAAAGGGTAAGAGCATTAATGAAAAGCTTTATAGAGGTATGATCGGATCACTTTTATATCTTACTGCTTCTAGACCCGACATTATGTGTAGTGTTTGCTTATGTGCACGATTTCAATCATGTCCTAAAGAATCTCATTTAAATGCTGTAAAAAGAATTTTAAGATATTTACATGGATCATTGCATCTAGGTTTATGGTATCCTATGAATTCATCTTTTTATATTATAGGATATTCAGATGCAGACTATGCTGGTAGTCTTTTAGATAGGAAAAGTACTTTAGGTACTTGTCACTTCATTGGAGAATGCTTAGTTTCTTGGTTTAGCAAGAAACAAGTTTCTGTTGCTCTCTCAACTGCTGAAGCTGAATATGTAGCAGTTGGATATTGTTGTACACAAATTCTTTGGATGAAACAACAACTTAAGGACTATGGTCATGAGATGAACCATATACCTATCAAATGTGACAATACTAGTGTTATAAATCTTTCACAGAATCCTATTCAACACTCAAGAAGCAAGCATATTGACATAAGACACCACTTTATTAGAAACCATGTTCAATATGGAGATGTTGCATTAGAATTCATAAGCACAGAAAATCAATTAGCAGATATTTTCACTAAGTCTCTAAATGAGGAAAGATTTAATTTCATTAGAAGAGAACTTGGTATGATTGATGGATTAACCTTGTGATTGCAAAAATTATGAAATTTTAACTGTTGATCTTAAATCATATCACAAGTTATAAGATAAAATTTTGATGATATTTCATGTTTTAAGGAGTTGAATCTTTATTGAAATGTTTTAGTCTTGTTTTAAGACTTAATTTTAATTTGATTTAAGGGAGTCACGCCCGTGACATATGTTCACTCCCGTGACTTAAATGGCCCAAAGAGGCAGTGTCGTTCACGACTTGGTTCACGACATGGTTCACGACTTCAAGCGGTGAAAAGTTATTTTCACGGCTTGAGTCACGCCCGTAAAAATAGCCATTCACTCCCATGATGAATTTTCACTCTCGTGAACAATTATACCCCAAAACTCACAGAAGCTTTTACGCCTTGAGTCACGGCTTGCTTCACGGGCATAAGTAGTGAAATTCAAAAGTTCACTCCCGTGACAGTTTAGTCACCCCCGTGATCGATAATTATTCACGCCCATGATGTTCAACGATCACGCCCGTAAAAGTATTCACGCCTTCATTCACGGGTGGAACACTCCTTCAGCAAGCCGTGAACACGACCATTCACGTCTGTGAAAACCTTCGTCACGCCCGTGAATGTATCGAATATATAAGAGAACAGCTGGTTACAACCTTCATTTCAACTCTCCATCTCCCAAAACCGCTCTCATTTACTCTTATTCATTGAGACATTGAAGATTCCGACCCCAAAGACTTGAAATTTCCCTATAAATACCACCAAAAGTTCGAATCTTCAGCAAATATAATACATTTCTAGGGTTTTACATCAAATTTTCTGTCAAAATTATTTTTCAACTCCATCAACAACAAATCTCTTCAAAAATGGAGTCTGCTTCATCCAAGGGAAAGAGAAAGAAGTCCCATGCACCTAAGAGGTATGCAGATTACCTAATGAACCACATTCCGAAGAATTGCCATCCTCGATATGCAACTTTTAAGAAGAGACCTCTTTTGTCTTCAAGATCCTTCGAATGGAAAACAGTCCGAAGTCTCGGACTTGAGACGGCTATGACAGAGCAACTACAAGCCTGTCATCTCAAAGATTTTGTTGAAATTCATCAGCCGACTCTAAGGGAGCCAACACTGGAATTTCTCAGCACATTGCATGTTTCACCTACTAGAGTAGTGAAATTCCAACTCTGCAACAATCCCAACACCCTCAATGCCATTGAATTTGGCGAATTGTTCAACCTACCATCTGATGGCATCTTGAATGACACTGAGGTGGAATTCTCTGCCCCTCGAGCCTGGACACACTTTGGCACCGATTGTAGCTGGGATGTCAAGAAGACAAAGAGCACACATCTCAGGGCTCCAGTACACAAGTATTTGCATAGGTTCCTGACCTATAGCATATTTGCTAGGGGTAAAAGCAACGGCACAATCAGAAAGTCAGAACTCTTCCTCCTTGAGATGGCTCGTAGAGGAGTGACAGTGGCACTTTCCAAATGGTTTGCTAACCATCTTCTCTCCATAGCCACCAAGCCCACATGAGATATTTTGATTGGGGCATATGTCACCCATATTGCAGTGAAGCTCAACTATTTGAAGCTGGATGCCCATCATTTCAACATCATTCCTGCACATCCTCGAGATTGCCTAGATGTCGAGTCGTTCATCAAGATGGGAGCGGCTGTCAGGATCGTTTTCCAGAACGATATCTTCTACCGCTTCACTGACATTGTTGGGGAGATTATCTGGAAAGATAATGACACGGAGGATTTTAAAGCAGGCCTCCAGGGAGTCCAGCAGAAGAAGAGGGCTCGGGTCGAGGAAGCACCTCCAGCAGCCGAGCAGGACGTCGGACAGTCCTCAGCTTCCACATCGTCCTTAGCGCAGCAGGTGGTTGATCTCTTGGCACCACATTTTGAGCAGTTGCAGACTTCAATGGATGAGAGGTTAGAAAACCTCAAAGACTTCATGGAGTCTCGGATGGACAGCTTTGAGGCTGAAATGGCTAGGCTTCGTGATAGGATGTCTGGCTAGGAGATAGGCTAGAGAATAGCCTAAATTTGATTGTTTTTGCTTGTTTGTTATTTTTTATGTTTGCTTGTGTGTAGGAAATTTTTAAATTTCCTTTCTGAACATTTTAACTCAGTTTGTATCCTTTCCTTTATGTTATATATATTTGCTTTTGTTTACTTCAATCTTCATATCCTTTTTTATTGATGACAAAAGGGGGAGAAAACTATCAATATATGATAGGCAATATATGATAGGGAGAATGGTATCAAACTAGCAACATAAGATTAAAATAGCAATATATATTAAGGATAATCAAAATTGAATTGACTTTGAAATGGATTACAAATCTTGATTCAAAATTTCATATGCAAAGTATATAATTGGAAAATTAAGCTTTATATACTTCATGTCTTAAAAAGGAGTTATGGTATATATTGGATATACTTCTCGTATAACTTGCAAACACTTAAATCTAGTTAAGTTTATTTCAATGCTACATCATTATCTACTATTCTTGCACATTATAAATTTTTATCCTAAGTATATTTTGAGGGGGAGACTTCTCAAAATCACATATTGTTATATTATTTGTCACTATCAAAAAAGGGGAGATTGTTAAACCTTAAGGGGTATTTCCGTCATTTTGATGATAACAAATAAAATAGCAATATTGTATTTAACATACTTGTCTTCTAAGTCTTTTATACAGGACATGGATCAAAATAGCAAGAATGGAGAATTGTAAGAATAATCCTTGAAAGACAAAATTCAAGTAGTAGCATGTTCACTGCCGTGACTCTATGAGTCACTCCCGTGAAAGAAGCTAATCGTTACCAAAACCAACTTTTGAAGTTCACGGCCATGAAGGAAAAACAAACCATGAAGTGGACATTTCAGTCACCCCCGTGAATAAAGGTGTCACTCCCGTGAAGATTTATGAAATTTCATCCAGAGAGCTTCACGACCAGAGTCACCACTTGGATCACGGCTGGGAAGATTGTCACGCCCGTGAATGAGTATGTCACGCCTGTGACTCAATATGTCAAAACATTCCAGAGAGCTTCACAACTAAGATCACCACTTCAGTCACGGCTTGGGAAGAACTGTCACTCCCGTGACAAGCATAGTCACGCCCGTGAACAATGAAAGAGAAAAATGTCATGCGCGATTTTTTGGTTGGTACAACGACTAGTTTCTTACATAATGCACCCCAACGGCTATATTCAGCCATGAGAGTATAAATGGAAGTCATTTATGCATTAAGGAATAAGAGAATGAGAAGAAAAACAAAAGATTAGCATATACTTCAAATCACAAGCTATCTTGTACTTTCATACTTTGAGAACAAATCTATTCTCTGTAAAAATCTTTTTGCTCCTCATATTTGAGCAATTAAGATTTATAAGTGGTTCTCTCTGTAATCTTTACTCAAGTGAGCTTTGGGTATTTCTAGGTTAAGAGCAGAACACTTGTAAGGGTTAGTTGTGTAAGCCTCCAAAACACAAATTAAAAGGTTGTTTGTGTGATCATATAAAACACAAAGTGAAGGTTGTTTGTGTGAGCCTGTAAAACACAAGGAAGGTTGTTTGTGTGAGCCTGTAAAACACAAGGAATTGGTTATTGTATGAGCCATTAAAACACAAGGGATTTCTGGGTTAAGTGTGAGTCATTGTGAGAAACATCATAGTTGGGAGTGAGCTTGTAAAACTCCATTGTAACACTTAGTGTGTTAGTGAAACTCCCAATTGCGATTGGGGAGAGGAGTAGGGTTTGTTAACACTCAAACCTCTATAAATCTTTGTGTTTGATTTTCTCAATCCCTCCTAAAATTAATTATTTATTTCCGCACGTTAAAGTTTAATTTTTTGAAACTCCAATTCAACCCCCCCTTCTTGGTCTAATATCTGGGCAACAATAATGGTATTAATATGATTAATACAGAGAAGGAATTTTTATTAGATATTATAGAGAAAATAGATGACCCATAAGTAAAAAGAGCATATCTAATCAAATTAAAAGATATTGTAGGAACAACATCTAAATCAAAAGATTTTGAATCTTATAATTTTCAAGAAATTTATAATAGATTTAAATAGACTAAAAAATCTATAGGAATAGAAAAATTACAGGAAGAAGTAAGAAATATTAAAATTGAATTAAAAGAAGAAATTGAATTATTAAAAGAAAAGGTTAATAGCTTAGAAATAGAAAATCTAGCTAAAGATTTAGAAAATTTAATGAAACATCAAGATATAGGAACCAGTGATTCTACAGAATATATTAATAGTATACAAAAAATAAATTATCAAAATGGTATGTTAAAATAAATTTAATAATAAATTATACACATTTAGTTACTACAGCTTTAATAGATAGTGGAGTTGATCAAAATTATATTCAAGAAAGTTTAATACCTACTAAATATTATGAAAAAACATCAGAAAGACTTCATACTGCAAGTGGTTCTAGATTAATAGTAAATTATAAATTATCGAATGTTAAAATTTGTAATCAAGGATATTGTTTCAAGACTAATTTTATATTAGTTAAAAACTTAAATACTAATATAATTTTAGGAACTCATTTTATAACCATGATTTACCCTTTACAGAAACAGAAAAAGGTATAAATACAAAAATACTAGGAAAAAATATTTTGTTTGAATTTTCATTTCCTATTAAGTCAAAAGACATAAATTGGTTACAAAATAATAATATTTAAAAAAATAAATTTTAAAAAATAAAAAACAACATATGAAGCAATTATCAAATGAGATAAACATGATAAGAATAAATAAACAATTAGAGACTATTGATATTCAAAAAGAGACTAAAATGATTGAAGAAAAATTTAAGACAGATATACGTGCACTTATACCTAATGCTTTTCGGAATAGAAAACAACTTATAGTAAATTTACCATATATAAAAGATTTTAATGAATCAAAAATACCTACTAAGTCGAAATCTATTCATATGAGTCAAGATTTAGAAAGAACGTGTTAGCAAGAAATTTTAGATTTAAAGAAAAAAATTAATTAGAGATTCTAAGTCACCATGGTCTTGTTCAACATTTTATGTTATGCATGCAGGTGAAATAGAAAGAGGTACTCCCAGGTTAGTTATAAATTATAAGTCTTTAAACAAAGTTTTACAATGGATTAGATACCCAATACCTAATAAAAGAGATATATTAAAAAATTTATATGAGGCCAATATATTTTCTAAATTCGATATGAAATCAGAATTTTGGCAAATATAAATTAATGAAGAAGATAAATATAAAATAGAATTTAATGTATCATTTGGACATTACGAATGAAATGTAATGCCTTTTGGTCTTAAGAATGCACCATCAGAATTTCAGAATATAATGAATGATATAATTAGACTAATTAATACATTTTCTATAGCATATATAGATGATGTATTAATATTTTCAAATTCAATTAATCAATATAAGCAACATTTAGAGAAATTTTATAATGTTATACACTCAAACGGTATGACAGTATCTGAATCAAAAATGAAATTATTTCGAACAAAAATAAGATTTTTAGGACATGATATTTATCAAGGAACAATTAAACCAATCATTAGAAGTTTAGAATTTTCAAATAAATTTCCAGATGAAATAAAAGATAAAAAGCAATTACAGAGATTTTTAGGATGTTTAAATTATGTATATGAATTTTTTAAGAATTTAGATATATTATGTAAACCTTTATACAATAAACTTAAGAAAACCCCTAAATCTTGGACGAATGAACATACTAAGATAATTAATGAAATAAAGTCTAGAGTTAAAAATTTACCTTGTCTAAATTTATCTCACCCAGATGCATTCCTTATAGTAGAAACAGATGAAGTGATAAGGGTTTTAGAGAAATTTTTAAACATAGATTTAATAATAAAGAGAATTTAGTTAGGTATTATTCAGGATGTTGGAATCCTACTCAGATGAATTATTCAACAATTAAAAAAGAGATTTTAAGCATTGTTTTATGCATTAAAAAATTTGAAGACGATTTATATTTAAAATTTTTTTAATTAAAAATTGATTGTTTAGCAGCCAAATATGTTTTAGAAAAAAATATTCAAAATTTGGTTTCAAAACAAATTTTTACCAGATGGAAAACTTTATTAAGTAATTTTGATTTTGAAATAAAGTTCATAAAAGAAGAAAACAATTATTTACCTGATTTTCTTTTACGTGAATTTTTACAGGAAAAATGAATTCTAATCAGAATAATTCTAATAAGCAGATTTTTGCACGAGCAACATATAATAAACATAATAACCCATCTAGTTCGGCCCAAACTAGCCCATCTACTTCAAGGCTAACTTCTTTAGTAAATCAGAACCCATTTTATCCAATAAGACCTAGATCCCCATCTTCTTAAACCAGACTTCCTTTTTTTCAGCTTTAATAAGACCACCAAGTCCAAAAAGTCCAAGCCCATCTAAACCCAGCTCTAGTCAAAGTCCACCTCGAACATCTTCTAGTTATGTTTTTCATCCAACAAGATTATTTGTTAAAACTCTGGATGATGAAGAAGCATCATTAGCTTCTGAAGGATTTGTTCATCTTATTTCATTTCTTTATCCAAGAAATTTTCATTTTCATGAAAGTAATTTTACAAGAACTCTTGAATATTATCAAAACATTTTAATTGATATTAGATCAATTCAAATTAAGCATAATTTTAATAAAGTTGATCCAACAAAAATTGATTATTCAAAAGTAAAAATTTTAAATGTCATTTCTTCTACTAAGTGGAATCAACAGATTCACACTAGCAAACGATTTTCAAATAATTTTATCCCTCAAACCTATAATTATTATGACTATCAAATGACATGGTACAAAATGTTTTATTTAAGGAATTTTAATCACTCATGGTTTTTCTATTTTTCAAATAAATTTTTAGCTGATCTGCCAAATTGGTTTTTTATTTGGTTTTCATATTTTGGCAGTTTAGTTGAAATTTTTTCTTAAGATATTTTAATAGCATATGATAAGTATTCAAGCTATTTTCCATTAGAAAAGATTTTAATCAAACTTTTGATCAATTTCACCATTACTTTCCGGGTCTTTTGGATCACCACTTGGACATATTATTCAGATCAAGGAACGAAGACAAGATTTTCTAATTTATACAGGGAATTCAAGACAAAGTGGTGGGACAATTTTAATACTGGCCAAGCAGATATAGATGTTGTTATTTACCACTTTGCTCCATCAACATCCAAAAAGATAAATGAAGAAATAATAGGTTTCAAAAAGGCAAAAGAAGATATTTTAAAGAAATTATCTTCACTAAATAATCTAAAAGAACTGCAAGAATTACTTAATATTTACTCAAGCGAAGTCCATAATTCTAGTAGTTCCGAAAAAAGGATTCCCATTTTTAGTCTGGATTCCCAAGAATCGAATTATAATTTTGAATTGTAAAAGTTTTGTAATTATGTAACTATAATCAAGAAAAATGTAAATATTATATAAGTCTTACATAGGCATGATGTAAAAAAAAAGTCAAAAAAGTTTTCAACAGGAAATTCCATTATCAAAAAAAGACAAGGTAGATTATTTTACCTGTCGACAATTACTTTTGAAGAAGACAACTCAGCAAGTATTTTTATCTTCTTTAGCTTCCATTATCACAAGACAACAAAAAAGAATTATATTCAACACCGAACCTTATCAAAACTTATCGGAAATCTTCAACAACAACTTATCTTTTCTTTCTATATATTTGTAACTTATTCATTTAGTGGAAAGAGCCATAAAGAGCTATATCAGAACCTTAGAAGACCAATTCAGAGTTATCTTTAGAACTTAGAAAAAATTTCAAAAAAGAAAAACAAATGCCCTCTTGTAATCTCTATTACCCTATGTTCAAAATCCTTCGACCTTCAGTTAGTATTTTCAAATCTGTGCAAGCATTATACTCAAGAACTTCTTGTATTATCAACAGATTCTAATAAAAGTATTTTATTTCTGCACTTTCTCTCATTGATTTCTTAGATTTAACTAAAATTATACCTCTCTGTCATGCATTATATTATTTTAAAAATAATATTAAACAAATTCATTATTATGAACATCAAGCACAAATGAATTGTGATTGTAGGGAGCATGCACGAAGAATAAGTTTTATTAATACCATGATTTATTGTATTGAATCTTTTATTAGAAATTTTAATCATTAAACCAGTACAAGTCTTTATCAAGTTTATAGGCTGGAAACCATATATTGCGGACTACTGATCCAAATGCTGTAATTTATCAACATAGAATTGGTGTAGCAACGCCACGAAAAAGATAAAGACAATACTGAAAATGAGTAATATTTCTAATGAAGTATTTTATTTTAGTTTTATGCATATTTTCTATTGTAATAGAAGTTACTTTAATTAATATCTGTATGGTTTTGTATTTTATTTTAGATATTATAATAAAGTATATTTAATTATATTTTGATCATCTGTTGAAAATTTCTTTGAGTAATTCTCCATTTAGAATTACTGTAAAAGGGTATATCATGGTTATTAAATGTGTTCTTAAAATTATATTAGTATTTAAATTTTTAACTAATACAAAATTAGTCTTGAAACAATATCATTGATTACAAATTTTAAATTCGATAATTTATAATTTACTATTACTCTAGAACCACTTGCAGTATGAAGTCCTTTTGATATTTTTTCATAATATTTAGTAGGTATTAAACCTTCTTGAATACAATTTTAATCAACTTCACTATCTATTAAAGTTGTAGTATCTAAATGTGTATAATTTATTATTAAATTTATTTTAACATACCATTTTTATAATTTTTTTTTGTATACTATTAATATATTCTGTAAAATCACTGGTTCTATATCTTGTTGTTTCATTAAATTTTCTAAATCTTTAGCTAGATTTTCTCTTTCTAATCTATTAACCTTTTCTTTTAATAATTCAATTTCTTCTTTTAATTCAATTTTAATATTTTTTACTTCTTCATGTAATTCTTCTATTCCTATAGATTTTTTAGTCTGTTTAAATCTATTACAAATTTCTTGAAAATTATAAGGTTTAAAATCTTTTGATTTAGATGTTGTTCCTACAATATCTTTTAATTTCATTAGATATGCTCTTTTTACTTTTGGGTCATCTATTTTCTCTATAATATCTAATAAAAATT
Organism: Triadica sebifera; assembly: GCA_023653625.1. Classification (NCBI taxonomy): domain Eukaryota; kingdom Viridiplantae; phylum Streptophyta; class Magnoliopsida; order Malpighiales; family Euphorbiaceae; genus Triadica; species Triadica sebifera. The sequence continues at coordinate 24,814,232 of CM042901.1, forward strand.
CATTCTCTGTATTAATCATATTAATACCATTACAATTATATGGTCCTAAACAATCACATTCTACTTCACTATTAGCTTCTGACTCTGATTCTTCATTTAATCGATTTAGATCATTTTCTGAGTAATTTGATAATTCATCTTCTTTATTACTTTCAGATTCTTCCTCATTAATAAATATCTTTAAAATCTTATCTTTTAATTCTTCAGATAATTCTAGTTCAATAATTTTTTGCTTTATTCTACAATTTCTAGCATAATGACTTATTCTTCCACATTTATAGCAAATTATAATATCTCTCTGCTTTGACTACTTTTCTTGCTAGATTTCTGTTTAGATGAAGTTTTGGGCTTATAGACTTTACTTTGACTAGTGTGTCTAGGTTTTGAATAATATCTTTTCTTATTGGGCCTATATTGAATTCGTTTTTGTTTTTGTTTCTTATATTTTTTAGATCTAGCAGATGGAGCCATAATAGTTTCATATCCATATTGTTGACAAAAATTTCTTAATTCTTTTCTACTAGAGATTGAGTCTCTTTTTAATTTTAAATTAGAACATATTGCTAATCTTTCATTATTAATATAATTAATTATATCTCCCTAAGTTAATATATCATATGGTATTAAATTATTATGATCAGATTTTAATTTAGTTCTAACTCTTTCTGCAAATAGTTTAGGTAGTCCAGCAATAAATCTTTTTTTCCAATATGCATGATAAAAGTATGTCCTAGTAAAAACCCTAGTTAAAAATATATATTTATACCATCTAAAATCTTGTAATTTTGGACAAGTTAAATTTAATAATATTTCTGAATTCCTAATTTGATATTGACTAGGATCTCCTACAAAACACTTCATTATAGTAAATATTAAAATATTTATTATATCGTCAATATGAGTTTGCATTTGAGTATTATTTTCTGTTTTTACTATGATTTTATTTGCTGATAATATTGTTTCTTTTTGTTTAGTAGTGAGATAGTAATCCCACCACCCTTTCAATTGACTAGTGAATCCTGATATGATCATCTGGACAATTGAAATATCATTATTACTATTAGCTTTATATGAACTAGCTGTCATTGACATTTCTTGTAATAGATTTAAAATTTGATATTTTGCTAATCCATCTATATTTCACTCATAAATTGATGTTCCATCATATTTTGCTTGAACAGTTTGAGCTCTTTCTTCAAATTGAGTATCTAGTGGAGTTGATTTTGGATAATAATTTTTTGTTTCAGTAGTATAAGATCTTGAAGTATTTTCAAAATGTATTTTATTAATATTTATTTTTTCCTGAAATTGATTTTCAATCTTCTCTATTTTATCATCTGTATCATATTTTTCTGATATAACAGCTACAAACTTATCTTTTGATTTACTAGATTCGGTTTCTTGTATTATTATTGGTTTCTTAGAAATTTCTAATTGATTAAGCTGATTTTCTATTCTTTATAATAAATATTAATTTGATCTAAATTTGATTTCTGAACCTGGATAAAATTCAAAAAGTTTAAATAAAGGTTTTTCTGGTGAAATTTCAATAGATTTGGGAGTTGTTATTTCTGGTTGAACTAAAGACTCTACTCTATCTAACTGTTGTGCTATAGTTGATAATATTTTATTTGTATAATTTTCTTGTAATTAAACATGTTTAGCTTTTGTGAATATAGCTACATTTCTAGTTTCTAAATTTACATTCTTAAGTGGCATTGCCATATAATATATATCTTCATGTTAAAATACTGTTTTATTTAAGGAATTTTAATCACTCATGGTTTTTCTATTTTTCAAATAAATTTTAAGCTAATATGTCAAATTGGTTTTTTATCTGGTTTTCATATTTTGGTAGTTTAGTTGAAATTTTTCCTCAAGATATTTTAATAGCATATGATAAGTATTCAAGCTATTTTCCATTAGAAAATTAGAGAAAAAATTATAGTTATATATATATATATATATATATATATTAAAATTAAATAGTCATAAAACTTATATACTTTATAATTATATACTTATAGTTATATATTTATCTTTATAATTATGAGTTTATATATATAATAATTTAAAATTTTTAAATAATATTATATGTATATCATGCTATTCGCAATGACCAATTGATTTTCTTCCCTAAGGTTCCAAATGATAAAACTTTAGAAGAGTTGCTAACTCCAACTGTCGTCTATACACGATCCATATTAGTTTGATCAATTGTTCATCTTACATTCTTTACATTCTTGACAGCTTATTTTCGTCTTAGTAGAGTTTTTCAGTAGCATATTTCGCTCATCTTTTCTATTATTTAGAAAAAGTGAATCATCAGTTATGTGATTTTTTTTTATCAAAATAGTTTTATTATATTAAGTTTTTGTACTAATTTAAATTATATTAATAAATAAAAAATATATATAATTGATTATATACTTAATAAATTTATATATTTATATACTTTTTATAATTAATGTGTACACTATAATACATATATATATATATTAAAATTAAATAATCACAAATATACATAAATACTTATACTTTATAATTATATATTTATATTTATATACTTATACTTCTGAGTTTATATACCTAATAATTTAAATTTTAAATATTACTATATGCATAGTTTAGTTTACTATATATATTATATTATTTTTGTTATCAAAACAATTATATTATATTAAACTTATATACTAATCTAAATTATATTAATAAATAATATATATAATTGATATACTTAATAAACTTATATGTTTATATCCTTTATAATTAGTTGAGATATTATAGTTATATATATACTTTAAAATTAAATAGTCATAATATATACTTAATAAACTTATATATTTATATACTTTTATAATTAATGAGCACACTAATATATATATATATATATATATATATATATATATATATATATATACACACTTTATAATTATATATTTATACTTCTAAGTTTATATACCTAATAATTTAAATTTTAAATATTACTATATGCATAGCATACTATATATATTATATTATTTTTTTTATCAAAACAATTATATTATATTAAACTTATATATTAATCTAAATTATATTAATAAATAATATATATAATTGATATACTTAATAAACTTATATAATTATATACTTTATAATTAATGGAGACATTATAGTCATATATATAATTTAAATACTCACAAACTTACGTACTTATACTTTATAATTAAACATTTTAATTCATAAACTTTATATATAAAAAAATATTGCATTTTTTTATTTTAATTTAATGTTTTAAAGAAAACACTCTCATAAATTTTTCTTATTACTCAAAGATTAATCATTTATTATAAGTGTTTTTATGTGATAATTGTGAATTTTTTATAATACTATTAAATATCAATTTTAGATTTTATGCACTTTTTATTTAGTTCAAAATATCATAAAACTTTATTGTTTTGTACTATGTTATTTAGTACTGAAAAAACCAAAGAATCATACTGAATTGTCCCAAATTTTTAAAACAAAACAATACGACAATTTTATCTTTTCAATATAATACAAGACTTGGATTTATAGATTACCAAAATTTAAAAGCAAAACTAGAGATTTTTCAATTCTCGAATTGGACTTGACTGTGTACACTCATAGATTCTATTGTCTTTGCATTAAAAGTTAGCAACCATTGATTTCATGGTTGGTAAATATCAACCCTTTATAATGTGATTGTTATATAGTGACCACTTATATAGTGGTCACTATGTTGCATGAGAGAAATGATAGTTGATCTGTCATTTATTTAATTATGTAGCAATCACTTTTTCTGTTGTTGTTAATTAGTAACCACACTTACTGTGGTCGCAGGTTTTCAATAGCTTTAAACAACATAAGAGCTGTCATTTGACTTACTTTGTGAACATGTTGTGACCACCTATTGTGGTCATTAAAATTGGGCAAAAAACCCAATTACATCCCCATCGCAAACCCTAACTTTGAAACACTCTCTCTTGATCTCTCTTCTCTCTCGCTCTTTCTTTGTAACTCTTTCTCTCTCACTTTTGCCAGTCAACACTCTTCTTCTCTTTGTGAATCTTTCTCTCTCATTCTTTCATTAGTCGTAATAGCTTTCTGTAAGGTGGCACAATGTGACATTTCATTTCTTCCAAAGTTAAATTTCATATGTCAATAGGGATATATAACATTATTTATATTGATAAAAAATTGGTTCTATGTACTACCATTTGCTAGAGATGAAAAACCAATAACATCCATAACAAAAGACGTAAGAAGATCATATTTGATTAATAAGTTCATACCTGCCATTAAGTCAGAATGACTTAGAGAATATTCATCTAGCAAGATAAATAGTAAGAAGGCATATGATGATGATGATAAACTTTTATGAGTATTTAAAGAAGATGGATTTGACACCCATTTGATCCATCAACCTTTAAACTCTCTAGATTTAAATATTTTTAGATGTGGATCTTTTTTTCTTTCTTTTTAGATTCAATCTTTAGAACATAAAGAAGCACCCAAAACTATTAATGAGCTTGTCAATGTCATTGTAAGATCATTATTCAATAGATTTCCAAGACTAATGTCTATATATATATATATATATAAATATATTAATTAATTAATAATGCAATTATGCGTGATATAGATAATGAAAGCAAAAGTTATCATAAATATAAAATTTCTCAAATTAGCAAAGCAATGTTAAATAGAGAGGATCATCTCCTTTCTAGTTGATGCTCTTACTTATTTAGTTTATGTATATAGCGATCAGGGTGTGGTCATTTTATTTTATGTGTGACATGTATAATTGTATATTATTTATGAATCTTGGGTCTAATATATTAATATATAATATGTTTTCATACTTTTTTCGATATAGTTGTAACATCCACCCATATAATAAGATATAATCTCACTATACAAGCAAATGTCACATAACTAGATACCTTACAAACCTATTTCAATTAAAAAAAAATTTCTATTTAAATCAATGTATCAGTAGATACTCCATAATCTTAATAACATGCAAAATAAAATTATCCATATACCATATATTGTATAAAACTAATTTCTTGTGTCTGAATAAAAATTTCAAATCCTTATTCAAAACATAATCATAATATTGTGTCTATAAAATTTTCATAACCTTATTATCAAAATAAAATGATATGGGCATTCATAAGCACTTTATTACAAAACAATCATTATTTAAAATGAACCAATTCAATTATATGTCCTTATTTATTGAAAATATGAATAAAATAATTATCTCTATCTCATGTCATAAGAATAACACAAATGAAAGAAATCAAATACAATCAATCTAAACATGGGTATACTCTGACGCGCTCAAACTCCTATTCTCGTCAACTCAATTGTCTAACAGTTCCAAACCTATGTATTAAAAAATCCACACCCTGCATCCACACGCTAAGTTACTAAAAGTTTAATGTTACATTTAAGTATAAATTTGTTAGCATGCATTCATATATAGTCATAACATATAACCATTAAATATACTTGGTGAGTTTGAATCATGCCATTATATGATAGTATATAATATAAGACATAATAAGTAGTACATTGCTTTAATAGATACAAATGAATCCATTTAAGCATATCCATATAATATTTATGTAATATAATACAAATTTCCATTTTCTGGTTCCATATATTTGGTAACAGATTTTCTTTATCTATGATATACTTAGTCAAGTTTTTGCTTTACATAGCATATCTGCTAACTGATATCCATATTTCTTATTTAAATTATAGCCTAAAACTCGAGATTCGGTATTCAACTGAGCTTTTCAAGTCAAGAATATTCTCATTCGAGTTTAAATCATCTTAACTGAGTAAAATATAATAATTGCATGAATATGGGATCAAGGGTGCTCTAACCCAAGTTAAAATCACTTTATCCCTAAAATATAGATATGTATACTAAATATATTACGATATTGTAACCCCCTTAATGACATATCATCTATTCTATGCAAGTTCTCATATAAAAAATGAACATAATTTATTTGTAACCTAGTTAATCAACTCATTTGATAATTTGTTTTATGGTTTATACATGTTATTCACATAATAACTTGTGATTTGGGCATATAATGCATATCCATAATCATATTCAGATTATCATACTGATTACTATCTTATTACATCATACAGGGTGGTGTGCGTACCAATTTCATGTTAATTCATCATAAAATTCAATATAAATATTTGTTTAAGGGCTTTTATAGGCATGAATGGTAATTCACGGCTGTGAATCTTTATTCATGGGTTGTCTACTCGTGATCCAAGTCGTGACCCATATCGTGAATGTTTTTGTCCACTTTTTCCATAACATTCACGGGCATGAAATATTAACTCATGACCATTAATAACATTTGTCACAAGCATGGACAAACGCATAACGACTGTGAACCTATAGATTTCAGCAATTTTAAGTAAACATGCAAGTTATAACACACCACACAAAGGCATTAAAGCTAACCAATGTTAGTCACTCTTATAAACACTTTTAGCATCATACAACAATAACCAAACCATCAACATGAAAATTACAATCTTTATTCAAGTTTACTAGATTATATGCCTTCAGATATCAAGTTTTAACTTCTATAAACCCCAATTGTCAATGGTGATAAAGCATAACAAGTTTGACATATCCCATAATCTCATTTCAGTAACTAACATACCAAAATCATATAAATTAACATATTTATCTCACAATTTATCACACATCATGCTAATAATTGGATTTAAATGTGTATATATACAAACCTGAATTGGAGCCTTAAAATTGAACCTCTCTCGCATGTTTAATCTCACAAATGGTCTTTTCCACCTTTTTTTTTGTTTTTTAACATAATATCAGAACCCAATACCATTGTCTATATAATTATATCATCTATATGCCATAATAAAGTAAAACTTTAACTTAAACCCTCATTCTAAGTCTTAAATCTCAAAATCCCATCTAGAACCAAATTAAACTAATGGAAGAACAAAGGAAACATGATTTCTTACCTTTATATCGAAGAATCATGATAGGTTATGGTTCAATTTCGATTTCTCCTTTATTCCCAAAATATGCCCTACATGAAATCAACAAAAACCCTTGATTCTAGCCAATATAATCTTATTTATGGGGTTGATTCATATAATCAAGGCTAATAATTGAAGAAAATTGAAGTAAAAATCATTTTTGAGGCTTTAGGTATGAGGCTAGTGGCTAGGATTTTCTGATGTGGGATTTCACAAAACGTCGGACAACGACGAAACTGTTCATTTTGTAATGCAAGGATTCACGGATGTGAATGTTCATTTACAGCTATGAAGCTTCTCAACTTCAAAAAACTTTATTTCACGATATTCACAACTGTGATGATACATTCATGGGCGTGAACAATATGAAGCCTCATTTTTTTTATGTTTTTTAAATTATTTTCATACTCAGAAACTCATAACCACTTATATTTCACCTATATATACTTAATTCATATTATTTCTAGACCTTAACTAACGAACATTACATTAGCCCTATTGGTACAATCTATCCCACAATACATAATAAAATATGAATTTCAACTAAATACAAGAACAAATCAAATATGTTAATCATTATATTTTCATAAGTTTCATTGCTTTATCCTAAGATTTATTACAACAAATGAAAACTATTCATTATAAAAAGCTCACACCCGAAAGTGATGAAAAGAAAATCATTAGAACAAGCATGGTGAAATTGAAGCCATTGATATTGACATAGGCAAACTAAATGAAATAAATAAAAAATAACAAAACAAGAAAATTTCAAATTTCATTGTACTACTAACAAATACTCAAATGGAAGGTTCGATTAATGACCAAAAAAGAAAAGAAAAAAGCCCACTCCAGCTGCATGCATATAATTAACTCAATAAATTTAGGGGGTATATAAGTTTTCAACATCATGCTTACTACTTTGTTAAATTCTTTCTATTCAAAAGCTTATTCTCTTTCATGAGGAAATTTGTTCAAATCAAATTCATTATCAATAAACACATGCAAATCAAAATCTTTTGCAAATTTGTTCACAAATAATACATCTAGTGAAGTTTTGGAATCCAACTCCAAGAAATTTTCAATCTTTACTCTTCGTTGAATTCTCAACAACCAAATTCATGTACTCTTCAACTCTTTCTATGGAATCTTCACTTTCCATTGAATCTTCAATTATTTCCTTCATTCATTTTCTCTCATCTCCCTCTTCCTCTTTAGAAATGAGTAATGCCTTAGTATTATTTTAACATAATTGGGTGCCTATATTGGCTTTGCTTTGAAACAAGAGCTTTCATTCTAAGTATTCAAAGTACTTTTTTTTATATATGCATTGTTAAATTACTCTCTAGTTACTCTATGATTAATATTGTATGTGAAAAAAAGAGGGAATATGTGGCCAAGAGAGAATTATAGTGGGATCCAATAAATAAAGGTAAAAAGTAAAAAATGTAATAAATTCTCTCTTGAATTCTAAAAAATGACACTTGAAGTGAAATAGACGAACCTTAAAGAATGACACTGAGTGGAATGGAGAGAGTGTTTACTTATATTTTTGCTCAAATTATGAATTTTAGTTAATATAGTTGGAATTGTAAATTCTATTAATATTGTTTCTAATATACCAATAAATTAATAAGGGATGTATTATAAAATTAAGAATAGTAATTTATATTTGTTGATAACAAGACAAATTAAATAGGGAGATATTAAAAAATGAAAATTTACTTTTTTTTTTTTTATGAGGAGGGGAAAAAAATTACTATATTATTAAAAAGAAAAGTGACTTATAATTTAGGGAAAAATGAAAAATAAAATAAACCTATTTTGATGCACATAGAGGGTTATGTCCTCTTTATAAAATTAAATAATGCAAAGAATCGGTATTTGAAGGTTTAATTGCGTAGACCAATAATGATATGAAATTCCAAACAACAAATATAATTAGACCAGACAATTTTTTATCTGACCAAAAAAACTAAGAAAATTTTAGAGTTGAGTCTGAAACTCAAGTTTCCTACCCAAACACACCCAAGAAATTGACCCAACCCATGACCCTTTTTAATTTAAATTTCAAAGTCACAAAAGATAAACATATATTATTTTATATTTTATATTTGTGAAATTTTATTAGTTAAAGCTTAACTCACTGCCAATTTCATTGTGAATTTGCAAGTATTTTAAAACCCTTATTAAAACTTGAGAATTTTTAAATGTGTATTTATGTAATAGCTAACATATAAGATATGATATATGTAGAAAATAAAGAGTTCATTTACCATCTCAATTTTTTTTTTTTGCATCTTGGCCAATAATAATACGAATAAAACATGTATGTGTATTTTATCTTTTGTGACATTAAATAAATATATAAATTATGTGCGTTCCATATGAATTAAATATATATTTTTAATAATTTAAATATATTACAATTTACAAATTATATGTATCCTTATGTATGCAGTGTACGCTTAATTTATAAATTATAGTTATGTTATTTTAATATCTTTATACTATACTTTATATTCATATACTTATATCAATACTTTATACTTATGTTATAAACTGAGAGTTTTTGTATTTAATAAACTTATTTACTTCATAATGTATTTATATTACTTTTATTTAAATAAATACATAAATGCTTTATGACTTTGTCTATTAGTCTTGAAGCATTAAATATATATTTTAACTTGTTTATAGGTTAGCTCTAGATAATTTTAATTGTATTCTATTTAATTAATAACTTAAATAAAGTATTAAAATTTTAAAAGCTAAAAATTATTATAAAAAATAAAGAAATTAATACGCACTAATAATAGCAATTAGTAAGTGATAATTTGTAATAAATATACAATTTTTATAACAAGACGTAATTATATTATATGCTGTGTTTTTAATGGGTTGTATGATCCATGCTTCCACTCAAAAGGTTCCTAATGCAATGACCATAACTCCAACTATAAGGTTCCTAATGCAACGACCATAACTCCAACTATAAGGTTCCTAATGCAACGACCATAACTCAACCTATCGGATCCATATTATCAGATATAAGTGTCAAATTTAGTTTAATGATAACAGTCAGTTATACAGTAGTCTGCAATAACTATCAGCTGTTAACTTTTAAATTTAATTAAAAAAAAAAGCTGAATAAGAGAATGACTTGTCATAAATTTATCTCACCTTTTAGTTGATCAAATTGTTAAAAAATTGTTGCTACTGTAAAACCAAATGAATGCTAAATATAATTTTAATGTAAAATATTTTTTATTTATACTCATATCTAATTATAAAATTGAATACATAAAAAAATTATAAATATTTATTTAATAAAAATAATATATTACTTATTTTTAGACCTAATAATTTTTTATTCCATTTAATTTTTCCAAAAAAATTTAATAAAATATATTGAAATAGAATTGTTTAATATGAATTTAGTTTTTAAAATTATTGACCTATTAACACATCCAAAATTAAGCTTGTTAATGGGGCAAAAAAATTTCCGTTTCTTATGGAGATTTGCCCCAAACGAGGTAAGAATTTTCCAATTGAGCTCTTAGGAATGAAGAATTTTCCAATTGAGCACATAAATGATACTCACCGCTTCGATAATTATTATAAAATGATATATATATATATATATATATATATATATATAAGAATAATTTTATAATATATATTTTTGTTAAAATTAAATTATTCAAAATTTTTTTATGTGAAATTAATTAATCAGTTCAATAAAATTAAATCGTAACTAATTAACTGTTTTATTAATTAATTATTTTAATAAAATTAAATCGTGACTGATTAGCTGGTTTAATAATAAATCGATTAAATTAATTGATAATTTTTTTAATCATTTAATTATAAATAATTTAATTGGTTGAAAAATAAATAAATCAAATTATTGATAATTAAATTGGTCAACTAATTATATAATCAATTATATTAAATTATATTTATATATTTAAAAATCGTTTAATTAATAAATAAATCAACTATATTATTTTTTATTGATTGATTATATAGATAATTTAATTATTTATTATATATTATTTTTTAAATTTAAAAAATAACTACGGGAATAGGGATTCTCGCGTGACAAGGATAGGGGCAAATATACCCGTCAGTCTAACAAGAACGGGAATGGAAAATTTCCGTTACGGGGGGATGGAGATGGGGATCTGTCCACCCTAGGTTGCCAAGCATATCCAAAATCGAACATTTAATTAAAAAAAAAAGAAAAAGAAAAGAGAAATGAAAATTCTTGAGATGACAGATACGCATAATCGCGCGGGCAATTTTGGCTGTAAAACCTAAAAAGAAGAAAGGGCTAAAAGCCTAAAACCCTCTTTTTATATTCTTCAAAATACAGAAGTCTCAATTTCTCTGTTCATTTATCGATTTCCCTCGACTTACACCGATTCAAATTATCTCCTTTAAGAAGTTAGTTTAGGGTTCTATTTAGATTGAAATCAAAATCTTTAGATCGTTGTTCAATTCATGGACTCGCTTTCCCTTGAGGATCAACGTCGAATTTCTCCTACAGGTAATTATTTTCGAATTTTTTTGTCGGTGTCTACTTTGATTTCTTTCCTCATTTTCCCTGCTGTTGCACAGTACTCATACTCATTTCTGTTTCGGGTTTGTGTAAAACCCTACTCTTCTCAATTTGTTGATTAATAAGATTTGTTGGCTTTTTTTTGATTTTCTTCTTTTCGGGAACTTCAATGTTTCCTTCTTTCGATTTTTTATTCTTTTGCATACTTATTTTTTTAAAGGAATGTAGTTTATGAACTGTCGCATTCATGTTTGATGCATTGGGTTTTCATGCGTATTGTGTCAAATTATTATCATTGAAGTTTATTTATTTATTTATTTTGCTTTTTAGGTTATAAGGTTGTATATGCAGATGCATTTTTGTTTTTTTGATTATCTGATTTAGTCACATTAATCCCATTATTCTGGAAATTTTTATCATTGAAGTCTGGATTTACAATTGACTTTCTTCTCTCTCTCTCTCTCTATCATCCATGTATTTTCACTAAAGCGAAGGGAAGGAGAATTCTAATTTTATCTTGCATATGCCTTCTCTGGTCTTTTTGAATTTCACAAATAGATTGAAGCAAACATTTCTTTCCAGTTTGAGTTCTTGTCTTTGAGTGGCTTGTGATGGAGAAAGTCAAAGCCAAAATACATAATCTTCAGTTGTTCTTTTCTTTCTTTTAGCAACGTCTGGAAATATTGATCATTGGTTTACATAGTCAATTGGCCTCTACTATGAAATTTTTGTAACCTTACATAGTTTGCCATCACCTGCTTAATGGTCGATCATTGGTTTATTGAACCTAATGGGATATTCAATATATGATATATGGGATTATTTTGTACTCGTTAAATAGGGCAATCCATTCTCTCAATTGTTTTTTTCATGCATGCATCTAAAGGTATTAGATCTTTCTGTGCCCCTCTCAGTGTCTTTTCTTTTTCTGCAAACCCTATTTTGCCCATTTGTATATGCAACTACTTCCCCCTCGTATTCTGTCTAATCCATCATATTTCTTTTGTTATGTGTGTTTATGTCTGTAACCATCTATGGCCATAGAGTGTGGTGCGTGAATGAAAGGACTGCAGTTTTATATTTATCTTTTTCTGTTTACATGTTTCTTTTTAACCAGTTCTGCTTGTATTCCATTTAGGAGAAACACCAATCCGCCGAGAAAATGTAACAGATCAGGTACTTAGTTGTGTGTGTGTATAATTTGATTTTTTTCATATTTGTTTTAGTGAGCATAGATGATTTTTTTCTAGCTCTTTATTTTGTAATATATCATCAGCTACTTTCGCCCAAAGATGAGAGGACTCTTTCAGTGAATCCTTCTCCAGATGCAGCCATCATAGGGCCACCAAGAGATGTCACAGAGCATACACGACCTTTAGATGCAGGTGGAGATCTTAGCATTATACCACCACTTAGTTCTTATCCTGTACATGAACAGACATTATCCTATGGCAGTGAGTACATTTATCTGATGAAATTATGCTTTGTTGTTAGTGATTTAAAACCATTGAACTTCAAAAATGCTTGTGGTGAAAATGCCCAAAATAAATGTATTAGAGCTAATTATGAATGAAAAAACCTACAAGATTGTCAAATTAAAGTTTAATGCCTATAACATTGTGACATATGCCTATCATTATGCGTATATTTCAATTCAAATAGTTTGTTAGCTTCCATTAGCAATTTAGTATAGCCATATATGTTGGGCATTGTTTAGTTGGAAGAACAGGAATAAATGAACAAATAATGTTTTCACTAAATAACTAACTAAAGAAAAAATTGCATGATCTTACAAATTTTTTAGAAGTCATTCTATGTGCTACAAACAGTGTCTCTCACTTCTCTATCTCAGTTTCTCTGTCTCTCTTTCATATCAAAGAGTATCAAATTTAGGCTCACTACCATGTTCTGCGCTGCGAAACAAAATCTTTGTTGGCCATCTCCATCAAACTCAATCAACTTCGAAGTCTGTGTACTTCAAGTGCACCATTGTACTTTTAATCATCTAAGTTTTTGTGGACTTAATACTGAACAAGTTGCCCAAATGGTACTGAGCTCAAGAATTGTTTTCGGAAGGAGAGATGATTTTATTAAGAAGCTCCCTTTGAGTGTTGGAAGAAATTCAGGCTAGGAGGGGAAGGTTGCTCATTTAGTAAGGAGATTTGAAGAGGATTGAGAGGGGTTTTTTAGTTAATTTGAGTACAAATTTTATTAGTGTTGTGTTAGAATTTGATGATCATTGGGGGGTTGCCTATTTACTTTTTCTATGGATCGAGAAAGGGATGTGTTAAACAAAGTAGTATAGAAGAGTGGATACACATGTGATTATGAGTGGAAAAAGTATTTTTGTTTCTTTGTTAGGTTATTCTTTTATTTGTTGCATTTAGTGATAGTTAATATTGGATAACTTTAGATACATATATGACATCATGGGTACAGTGATAATGTTTGAAATATTAGTTTTGGAAATTGAAACTAACCCTATGGGTTAGGGTTATTTGTTGGTAATCAACAGTATGTATTTATCTTAAGAATCTTTTTACTTCCATTGTATTTGAATATGCTGAGATTTTTACCAGATTTTTGTCTTTTCATAAATGAGAACAGACTTTTGTGGAAAATTTATATTTTTTTTATCGATATTGCTTTTCAAATTTTATTTTGAAATGAAAACAGAAATCTGTTGATGAGTATAGTTTCTATTTTGTCAATGTGTTCTTTATTTGAACTTGGTTTTGGCTTTAGGTTATGGCAATAATGCTGGCCCCTGGGATGGATATCCTCAATATCTTAATGCTGCAAATGGCTTGCACATGTCTCCGGTGAGCGTGCATAAATTCTTGCATCTTTCATTTGGATTAGTATACTCAGCATTTTATTCTTCTGACATTCTATTGAATTGTAAATTAGCTTACTGCAACATTTTTTGACACTCATTGATTTGTACATTAATTCTGCTATTTATTTTGAAATTGATTAGGTTGTCTACAATGATAATCCATCTTTCATGTTTCATTCTGGTTATGGATTTAATCCTGAAATGGCGTATGGACAGTATTCTCCTGTTGCTACACCATTGCCTTCTATGATGCTAGAAGGCCAGTTATACTCTCCACAACAGATTCCATTTCCTCCTTCTTTCTATCCGCAACCTGCAGTTCCCAATGTGCCTTCATCAGTTCCTCTTTCATCATCTGAGCTAGTTACCTCAGAAAGTAATGGTGACAACTTCCTTTATGGACCAGGATCAAGTTATTTGGTACATTTTGGATCATTTGGTGGGAACAATATATCTGGGACATCTGGAAGTAGTCCATTAACGTCGCCAGCCGTTTATTCTCAGCCAATGGGCATACTTGGGCCATATGAGCACCACGTTCAACAGGTTTGCCTCTGTCATGTTTTGATTATTTCCATTTTGTAAAATTCAGGTATTCCTTACAAGGAAACATTCAAAAACATGCTTTATAGTTGTTGTCCTCATTATCATAGTGGTCTTTATTGTTGGCTTTTTATTGTCTACATTAGTTTTATAGTCATTGAATTTTATAATAATCACTGTTTTTAATGACCAAACTATCATATTCTAATGCACTATCAATTTGCTTTTCTCTGCAAGCTAACAATGTTGTTTGCGTGGTATACAATAGATTGTCAAAAAGCTTTTATGCATGTTTTGCTATTAAAATTTGAGGGTTGTATCAGAAATATCTTTCTCATGTTGCCAATGATGTCCTAGTTGTGGGCAAACCTTGTTGAACCTGCATTTGGGCTCATAGAATGGGTTGGAAATCAAAACTTGGTTGGTGCTCCCACATTTATTTGACCAATTTCCATGGGGAAAAACAAAAGATTTTGATTGCCACTAACAACTAAGTAAAAAAAATACATAGCTCTAGTCTACCAAAATAATATAGTATAGAAAATTCTTTACTATCCAGGAAGTTTATGTCTTGAAATCAGAGTGACAAGGAAGTAGGGCTGTAAATGTGTCTTTGCTTCTATTAATTCCCCAGTGAGTGGAGTCTTTCCTTTTTCCAGGTCATATGCTCAACTATCGTTCTACTGCATTTATTAGCATATGGTTTGCCCAAACTATATCAGTCTCCTCTAACTCATGTAATTGTTGCCAGTTTAACCTTCATATGGATGCTTAATGTATGCATTCTGTATTAAGTTTGTCCATGTATTTCTGTCTATCTTAGCTTTCTCATTTTCCATTTGTCTTTTTTGTATGTGTTGTTTCAACTCCACTGAAAATTTGCTGTCATGCAGAGTATCTACTGTGGTCCTATAAACCTTTCCTTTGATGATATTGTTCAATCACATAGGGGAAATTTCCAATATATTTTAAAAATGAGCTCCTCTTTATTGTATTCCCCATCTGTATAATATATAGGAATGTGGATGATCATAATTATAAAAAAAATACTCTTGATAATTTTGGTGAGACACTTCACTGTTAGTTGTTTTGGGCTGCTAGAGGAGTGCCTTTAGCTTCCATCTTGCAACCAAATACAAATAACCACCAAAGTAGATTGAGAGGACACATTTATATGTCCAGGGATCTGTTGAACCCAAATCACTTATGTTTGAATACGTTGGGCCAAAAGAAAATCTAAATACTAGTATTTGTCAAATATTTTTTATGCAATGAAAATTATTCGTAGTTTTGTTTCAGGGTGTCTCTTTAATAAGCTCATTGTTGTTTTGTTATAATTGGTCTTTGTGCTAGCTTATAGAGCAAAACTATTTACTAATTAGGATTCACTGCATGAGTGAAATATTGTTGTGTAGTTGTAAGTCTTGAACATGTAAATGATTTTTGAAGGAAGATTGTTTTCCTTAGGGATATGCATAAACCATCTATTTAGAGAATAATATGATGCAAAGTTCCCACTTCCTCTATGCTTCAACTTTTGAATGTTTTTGTGGAAATCTTAGCTGTCTGCATTCATGGCATTCATGCCCCATATAAGCTAATAATAAATAAGGTGCTTCTTGAAAATGGTAATGTCAAGTATAGTTTCCATTGGTTGCTAGTAGCTCAAGTGGGCATGACGCTGTTGTACACATTGGAACTTTTCTAACAATTATAGATAGATTCCTGTGCAGATTGGCTACACTCCTATACTTCTTTTTCTGTCTCTTCCATTTTCCATGAGAATTATTTGGAAGGTTTCTTTAACTTAAAAATTTTGAAAGGAAAAAGGACTTCTTTGATTGCTTAATTTTCCTTTTTCATTCCTTGATTAGAAATAATTACCTAAAAGTTGTGTAAATGCTCAGGTATTATTTTTGGGGTTTAATTATTATTTTATGTTTTCTGGAGGTTCTCAATTTGCCAGATTTAAGCGGGTTGTCAAAATTTTTAATGGCTTTTGCATAAGGAATTTGTCCAGGATAGCTGCAGACCTGTAGAAGAATTTATGCACTCTAGTTGTAGCCTTCATTATGTAGTTAATGTTTTTTTTTCTCTGATAACGTATTTGTTCCTTTGGCATCATTACCTGCTTGCAGATTTCTCGACAGAGGTTGCATGAATATGGACTAGCATCAAATTCCTCCATTGGACGCTACCAGCATCGTGGCTCTTACCAGAGTTCCAATATTGGCAGTGGTTCCATTTCTTACTCAGGGACTCATGACTGGACGCAGCTCACTTCAGATAAGGGCAGAAGAAGAGAGAGGGATCGGGATTCAGCTTACACTTATAATGAGTCACTTGGTTTTGATCGTAATCGAGGACCAAGGGCTTCAAAGATTAGGGGCAAGACCACCGAACATAGTTCTGTCTCTGGTAATGACAAAGGTGATTCTTCTGGCTCTGGTTTTCAGCTTGACTTGTACAACAGGCCAGATTTGGTCACTGATTATGAGAATGTCAAGTTCTTCGTAATCAAGTCTTTCAGTGAAGATAATGTTCATAAAAGCATTAAGTACAATGTTTGGGCCAGCACGCCGCATGGTAATAAAAAACTTGATGCTGCATATCATGAAGCAAAGGAGAAAGAAGGCAACTGTCCAGTCTTTCTCTTGTTTTCGGTATGTTGCTATTAGTTATGAGGATAAATTAATTGCATTATTTTCAATGATATTTGGGGCAAATCAACTAGATGGGTCCTGGTTGAAGCAAATTTTAGACATGATGCTTATTGGTATAGATATTAAGAAATGATTAACCATAATAATTTGGTTAAGTTTGTCCATGAGATGGGATGATTATGCACTATAAATATTAAGAAATGATTAAACATAATAATTTGGTTAAGTTTGTCCATGAGATGGGATGATTATGCACTGTTCACTTTGTTATGAACTTGACTTTTGCATTCATGTGTACATTTGGGATTTAATTGGTGAAAACATGCTCATTTTCTTGGACTATTGGAATGTGGGGCTTGTACTGGGAACACACGTGTAGGTGTTCATTTCTCATGCTTAACTGGAGGACATGTGTCATATTTGTGATTAATTATAGTGTAATTCTCCTTTTCATCACAGTAAAAATGATTGTCTTTGGAAATTAGTTTTTCTATAATTTTCCTATGCCTAAAGCAATTCATAAATAAAAGGAAATATAGGTTCCTCTAAGTAACATATTGGAACAAATGGTTTTCTGAAAATAAAAAAGCAGAAGCCAAAAGCAATGATTTGCCATAATTGCTTTTTCACGTTTTCTCATATGATTGAAATTGCATGTATGCACCCAGTTGCAGGAAGGGTTAAGTCAACTGCCTACTAATGGTTTTATGGTTTTCTAAAAATTGAGGAATTGATGAGTTTTAATGTCCGGATAAGAAAAGGAGGTTAGGGGTGGTATATCAAGTAGAGTCAATCAGAGTGAAAAAAAAAGAGAAATTGAAGGTTTTTTTGAAGCTAGGAAATAAGGGATATCCCTGCTGCTTTTTGCTTCTTTATTTCAAGTTTTTAGTACAAATATTTTAGCAATTTCATTTTTTTCTCCCTTTGTTGTAAAACTAGAGGTATTTATGAAAATCAACTTGTTAAATTTAATGCCCTTTATTGGTTTCATTTTGTGTGCGTTTATGAATAATGTTTGATTTGTCTGTCATATTTGTACAGGTCAATGCTAGTGGACAGTTCTGTGGGGTAGCTGAAATGATTGGACCTGTAGACTTTGAAAAGAATGCTGATTACTGGCAACAAGATAGGTGGAATGGTCAGTTCCCTGTTCGGTGGCGTATTATTAAAGATGTTCCAAACAGTCGATTCCGACACATACTTCTCGAGAATAATGATAACAAGCCTGTTACTCATAGTCGAGATTCTCAGGAGGTACAGCAATTCAGCTTTTTTGACACATGTTTAAATTGTTTTCTTTTTGTTTAATAGATCAATATCTTATGGAATATATAGATAATTTCCAGGATTTAGAGACATATCCTGGTATTTCGTGCATGTAGGTCCCAGATGATTGATATTTTAAGATGCTTGAATTCTGTTGCAAATAATGGGTAAACATGCCATATTTACCAAATTTCCATCAATGTGCTTAATAAATATTGCTTTTGATGGGAGAATGTTTGGTTGTGAAACTCCACAACTAAAAGTTTCTGATATTGGGATCTCATTAAGTATAGTTAGAGGCCTCCCATGGAAGGAGTCCTGGAGGTATGTTTGAGGGTAGTTCTTTGTGTATTGTTCTTGTCTGTTGAAACAATTTTTGACTATGGCAATTTAATAATAAGAATTTGGGCCTATTCACATTTTGTGCAAAAGCAGGGAGGAGAATGTCAACATCTTCTCATTCATTCTGAAATAATTGGATTTTGTGTGCATTGGCTCTTTTTGTTTGGGAGTAATTGGGTTCCTCATTTTTTTATTGAAAGATATAATAGAGGGTTCTCATAGTAAAGGAATTTCACTGGTCATAAAAACCTTTGACTGATGATTGTACATGCGGTTCCATTGGACCATATGGAGGACAAGAAACAAAATCATTTTCTTCTGAGATAGATGCTTGCATAAAGATAGAGTTAATAGCTAAAGGTTTAGTACAAATTTGGTAGAAACACCATTTTATCCCTGAAACATTTGGTTCCTAATTCCAGAGGAAAACAGCATGGTCTACACAATTGATATATGACTGATGTGGGTTGTATAGTCCAGCCTTTTGGCCTGTTTGGGCTTGGGGTCAGGTTACAAATGAGGTCATGCCAAAAGGAAAAATCTGTCATCCAAGAGTACATTTCTGTTGGCGGAGCCTGGAGAATCAAGGCTATGTATTTTTCTAATTAGGAATTGTTGATTATAGTTGTACTAGGATAGACATAACAAGAAGTGTAAATTAATCTCTATATGTAATCCTTGCCAAAAAAAACAAGGGTATCCTCTGCATTTATTCATGAAATGTATTGTGTGGAATGTTGTTCATAATTATAAGTATCTTCTCATATGACTGTCCTTTACACGGGGTTCTGTGCCCTTTTTGAGCCATTAGTTGTTACTTGCTTAAGAGAGTTAAATTAGTGGTTGCAAATGTCTTTGTTTCTGGGGAAAATGTGAGGAGATAACTCATGCACAACCTGACTATATTTATAGTGTTAGTCATCGTTGTTTCTGTTCACCATTTACCATCTAAATAATTATTTTCATTGATAATAGCTCTTTTATATTATTTCTTGTCTCTAATCTTTTTCTTCTTTGTGATGAAACATAATCAGGTGAAACTAGCACAGGGAATTGAAATGTTAAAGATTTTCAAGGATCATGTTGCAAATACATATATATTAGATGATTTTGATTTTTACAATCAGCGAGAGAGAGCTTTGAAGGAAAGGAGAGCAAAACCACAATCTAATCCCACAGCTGATGCTTCTTGTTCGCTTACTTATGGGACCATAAATCAAATATCCAATAACTTAGCTGAAAATCTCCACTTGAGTGATGATGGTAGAAAAGCAGCAGCAATTGAAGTGAGCTGGAGCTCAAGAACTGATGCTAGTGTTTCATCAGGTAATGATTCCAGTGTTGCTGATGAGCCCAATGCTAGCATTTTGAGTACTGAAGATTCGATTACCTGTAGCATGTCGAATGCTTTGAATTTAGAAGAGAGTAGCAAAGTTATGGGTGTTGAGTTGGATGGTGAGCACCTAGGATGAAGGGCTTTTGATAAGGTAATGTTAACAGACGAGTAGTTTAGATGCTTTGGTGTGATTTGATGGATGCTTTTCTCGCTGGCGACATGTGAGGTGGTAAATGTCAGGTATGCTGAGTAGCTAAAATCCATTCTAACTAACAAATATGGTTTTTGTTTGTTTGTTTTGTTGGGGGGGGGGGGGGGGGGATTGCTTTCCTTGGAGAAGGTAGCTTTTAGTGCTGTGGCCTGTGGGTTAGATTATTGTACACTATGTGCCTGATACCTAATTTAATGTAATTTCTAGGTTTGCTGAGGGCGTTTAGTTAGTGGAAGGGTTTGTAAAATTACCCATTCTTTTTTTGGGAAGCGAAAATAATAATAAAAAGATGAAGGAAAAATACAAAAAATTGTCTTGTAAATTGTTATGGAAATGCTTCGGAAAATTGTTCTTTTTAGTGGAGTTGAATTAATTTTGGTCTTTTATATATTTTCAAAAGAAATTCTATGTAAAATTATTGTGAATGAAAATAAAAGACTATTATATTTTATATAACAAAAAAAAATGCTTATAATATTACCAGCCAGAAGAAAAGGTCTATTTAACTCTTTAATCCAATACAACTCATTCCAGATCTCCGATAGCTAGCTAGCTAGCTTAATACAACTGTACTGATACAAGCTATGCTTAGAGTAAATATTGGATAGTAAACAGATTGTCCACACGAGCAAAGCTAAAATCTGTTACACTTAGTCACTCTAATCTCCCAGCTGAATCCTATTGATATACTGCTAATAGGAAAAAAAAAAAAAGCATCTGTACGAGGAAGAGGTAACCAACACTACAGTGACAATAAGTTATATAGAAGCTCTCTTAAGAGAGCAACATGTGTACTGTTTCATTAATTTTATGCCTGATACGTTTAGGCAAGATACTTACTTTTCTTATTGCTTCTCAGTTTAAAATTGTGAATACAATGGCTGAATTTTTCATAAAAAATTAATTGTTAAACTGAGTTTGTTGGGTGATTATTAGTTTCTTATTATTATTACCCATTAACCAATAAAATTCAATTTCATTTTGTTTATTTAACTGAAAAGGAATCAATTATTCAATTTAGTCATTATTTGATATTTTACTCAATTTAGCCATAATTTACAAATTAATAAAAATTTCAAAAAGCTACATAATTCAATTTGTTAAGCATTTTTGGAGTCGAAGTTAATATAGAATAGCTCATTCTTCTTCCATTCAATTCTAATGGTTATTATGGTCTAATGAATTAGTCATTTATTTTCTAACATTAAAAATTAATCATAATTTTTTTAATTTTTTTCCCACATAACCTTCAGCCTTCAATCTCATCATAATCTCTTTAAGCATCAAATGTATTAATTTTTTGATCTTATGGCTGAGGATCATATCTAATAAAAAAAACTCACAAAAGAAACTACAATTTTGAACTTTCTTAATCTACCTTTGATTTTCATTCAATCTTTATATATATAAATAAATAAATAACATTGTCTTATTAACTAAAATATATAATGATTCAAAAAAAAAAATGCTGCCTTATATATATCTGCTATATGCACTGTGCATATATGAAAGTTGTTCAACAAATTGTCAATAAGTTTAATAAGTTACAATTGAAATTATTCTCAAAAATTATATATTATGATTATATGTTGGAAAGTTTCTAAGTATATAACACTTGGCAAATTAAAAAAAAAAAAACTAATGAATACCTTATCATGAGAAAGAAGCTTATATTTATTGGTCCTTATCAACATCACCTGCATATATTTAAATTGTCTGCCTCAATAATTTCTCATATACTGTCAATTTCCTAGCAAGGCTGCAGACGACACCTTTAATAATTGCAATCTACCAAAAATATGCACTATTTTAGAACATTTAAAAATTGGTATAGGGTATGTTTGGTATTATATTTAGAAAAAATGTTTTTCAGAAAAACAATATTTTTACTTTTTTTAATTTTGAAAACTATTTTTGAAAAGAAGTAGATAAATAGGTATTTTTTCCTGAAATAGTTTTATGAAAAACAGTTTATAAAAAATTTAAAAAATTAAATAAAAAAATTCTAAATCTGCAAATATCTCATAATAATATTGTACAGTTGAAAACAATGTCATATTAAAATAGGTATAGATTTTCTTTTTATATATATATAGAATTTCATGTTTGAAAATATTTAGATGCATTACTGGTAGAGCTTCTGTAATATTTAATTAAAATTAATTAGTGCAAGAATAATTATAAGAAATTATTAATTATAAAAATAGAAATATTATCTTTTAAATATAATGAAAAATTATATATTTTTTGTACAGCTAATTCAATTTTAAGATTATATGATAAATACTTAAAAAAAATTCGATATTACTTTTTAAATAGAATAAGAGTGTAAGGGCTATAAGTAAATTTTTAATAGAATTAAGAAACATAATAATTTTAACCGCTTGTAAAGCATTAAGATATTATTCAAAATTTTTTATATATTAATTTCTATTAAAAATTTTAATTAGTAGAGTTAAAAATAAATAAAATATACAATCATCTGCTTAAAATTATTCAGAATTCTTTTAATTTTCCAACTTTTTACTCACTTATTTTTCAGCTTTAAAAATTGTTTTTTTTTCTTCATAAAAATTTAATATTTAAAGTCCAATATAAAACACCGCATAGTTATTTTTCAGCATTTTTGCCTCTTGATACTCGTCTCCCATAGTCCTTGCGCTTCAGTTTATTTTTTCCCGTTCTTTATCACCTACCTTCAATTCTCCACCATTTCCAATTCACTCTTCAGTTAGACCCACAAATTCTTTGTCCATCTTTCTTCTTCCATTTCAAGTGTTCACTGGTTTCATCAGAGCCATTCCGCAAATTCCTTATTGTTTTCTCTGTTTTTCTTGCTTTTCAATTTCTATTTCTTCATCTTTCCTTCTGTCTTTCATCCTCTCTTCAGTGTTCCATCTATTTTTCTCTATTCTCTTTTCTTTATTCCCTCTCTCTCATTTACTTACTTTTCATTCAATCAAAATGGTTTTGGATTCAATTCTTCCCGTTTTGGCCGAGTTGATTAAAGATCTCAATAAGAATTACATTGTTATCCTCATCAAACGACACATTAGCTTTGTTTTCAAGTGCGATAGCACTGTTGAAAAACTCAAGGAGGATCAAACTGAACAGCTGGCGAACAAAAGAGTTGGGTCGCAGCAATCTGTCAATGAGGCTGAAAGAAATAGGGAAGACATCTATGAAAATGTTACCAACTGGCCGAGCAGTGCCCAAACTGAAATTCAGGAGGCCGATCAACTCATTCAAAGCAAAGAAGTGAAGAAGAAGTGTTGTGTTGGTCTGTGTCCCAATTTGAGGACTCGCTATCAGCTGAGCAAGGAAGCAGCCAAGAAAGCTGTGATTGATGCCAAGAAAATGCCAAACCACCTCTTTTTTAGAGGGTTGCGAAGGTATAGAATATTTATAGGAGATGGATGGACTTGGGATGAGACTTATAGAGCCTCAAAGACACTAAAACTGAGGTTAAATACAATTATTCATATGGGGGATGGGCTTAAAGAGTTGTTGAGAGGGACTCAAGCTCTGTACTTAAATATAGATGGGAAAGGCTGTCAGCAATTGAAGCATTTCCACATTCAAAATGATGATGTCATTCGATATGTCAAGTCAACAATGGAGGCTCCTGTCTTTCCAGTATTAGAGATGTTGTCTTTGTTTAATTTAAAACTGGATCTTTTAGCAAACTCCGGATTCTAAAGGTCAATGGTTGTGATAAATTGAGAAATCTCGTCATATTCCTCTGCCAAATGTTTGTTGGAGCTTCAAGAAATGGTGATGGAATATTGTGATACCATGGAAGCTATTATTGGTGAAGGAAGTGAAGATGGCAATTACAATAACCAGGTAATCGAGAGGCATCTTTTAAATTATTAGTTTTATCTTCTCAAGTGAATTTTGAAAGGTTTTAGCTTCTTGTTCTTTTCCTTTTTCTATGCACTAAATTTATTTATTCTAAATTATAAAATGACTAATTTATTACTAGTGATATGTATATGCATATCATATTAAGGAGAAAAAATATACGTACACGTAATAATATGATAATCAATATTAATTAAATATCATTATAAAAATAGATATAAATATTATTTATTTCACATCAAAGTTATGACATTAAAAAAATGAAAAATGAAAAAAAATCAAATTTGTCATGTTTTCCAAATAGAATAAATTTAAAATTTTTGTCAATGAGTTATTGATGTGTTAATTTTCTTTTTTTTTTTTTTAAAAAAAAAATACATAAAATCATCTTAGGCAATAAAGTTAATGTTTATTAAATTGATCCAATATTTGCAGCAGTTATTCACTTGATTGCCTGCAGTTGTTCGGTAAAACCAAATTTAAAGCTAAGTATTGCTGCAAATTTTAAATATCAACAGTTAAAATTTATACTAAAAGTTTTTTTTTTTTAATTGAAAATCTCAGTTTTCATAATTAAAAGCTAGCTAGCTTTTATGTTGTTAACGTTTTGAAATTTTTCTTTTTTTTTTTTTCCAAGTTTTAGTGTTACACATGATACTTTATTTCTTACACTAACATGTAAATATGTTTTTTTTAATAGATTAATTATGTTATTCATTATATACTGTTTAATATGAATTCTAAATATAACGTAACATATTGCAATATTTTCTAATGTGCTAAACAAATTTAATGTAAATTAATTTTGATACAGAATAAATTTTAGTAATTGGCCTTGTGTGTGTATTAAAAATATATATTATAAGTGTAATACTTGATCATGAAATGAAGTATTTTATAATCAGGTTATTTTTTCTAGTTTGACAAGCTTGACTGTGAGGAACTGTGGGAGGTTGAAGTATATATTTAAAAGTGTTTTGCAATTGAAAAGACTTGTGATAGAATATTGTTACTTTGCGTAAGAGATAATACTCATAGAAGAGAGTATCAATAAAATTATCTTTCCTAATTTGTATTTCATTTGCCTTGTTGACCTTCCAAACTTGAAAAGATTCAGTAATGACTATCCCATTGAATTTGAATCACTTGAAAAAATGGAGATAAAAAATGTTAAGGAATATTGTAAGCAATATTTCAGACAGAGGCGACAATTATTGTAATGACCAAAATACTGGATTAGTCGTAAACTGTAATTTCCGAGATTGATCAGTATATCCCGAGAGTCAAAAATACACCCGTGGGTGAAAAATATTTTATTTAATAATCGGAAAATATAGGTTATGACTAGTATGACAGTAAAATTTGGAGTGAAAATGAGGTCAAATAAATCCTCAAAAATCAAAATTAAGAAAAAAAAGGAATTCAGTTTAATTAAATAGTTAATTGACCGTAAATTGACCGGGTTATGAAAAATAACAAACGATATCTAAAAATTTACTTTAAGTCATGGATAGACTCTAAATAATATTTAGAATTATTTGATAGTGAAAAAAGAATTTTATGGTAACACTGAAAATTGAATTATCAGTCCGATTTAAGTGAGCTGGACAGAAAATAAACTCCGAATGTTGAAAATTTTTGTGTAGACATATAAAATATTTTAAGAATTATGGAATCAAATTTGGGTGAAATTGAGCTTGTAAAGTGAAAAAAATAATTTATATTGTATAATTGGGTCTAAATGAGTTGAACTTTGTTTGGTCCAAGTCTACCCAAATTAACCTATTCTATAAGACCCAAATTAACCTATTCTATAACTCATTCTTCCTTTTCCCATCCCTTTTGGCCGAAACCCATATTTCCCATTTCTTTTCCAATTTTCTTCATTTTCCTTCAATTCCCACACCAAAATCAACCATCCAAAATTAATTTCAATCTCTCTAATAACCAATAGAAGTTTTTAATCTTCATTTGGAAGGCTAAAGTAGAAGAAAATCAAATGAGAAAGTTTAGTATATTAATTTGAGGTAAGCAAAATTTATGGTTTTAAATTAATTTATGGTTTTAAATTAATTTAATGGTTCAAATAGGTAGTTTAAGATATGTATATAATAAATATGAAGTTTATTTGAGCTTAGAAAGTAAATAATGGTAGATTAATGAAAGAAAATTTTGGCCATGGTAGGTTTAAGAGAAGGTGAAAGTTCTTCTAACGAAAAGGCAAAGGAAAAGGAGGCTTAGGAAGACCAAATTAAGCAATTAAGGTTAGTGATTCCATAATTTAATTATTTTCATTAATTAAGTATGACTTAGGGTTATGAAAATTTAGAAAATTGTGTGTTTTGTATGTAATTGTTAATTAATGCTTAAAACATGATTAATGAATTATTAAAAGTGAATTAAAATGATTAATTTCAATTAAAAAAATTAATTAGTGGAAATTGTAAATGTCGCCTTATTATGTGAAAATGAATATTAAGGAATAAATACATTTTAGTGTAATATTATGATATATATGGAATAATGAATGTATTAATTAGTGAAATGAATAATTAGAAAGTGAAAGAAAAATTTTAATGATGAAAAGTAAATATAGGCAAAAAAAATATTTTCTTTGTTAATTAAATGAAAATTTAGTCATGAAATGTAAGAAAATATGATTCTAACTGTGTAAAAATTTATTGAAAACTTTTAAATTAAATATTGAATATTTTTCCATTTATTGATAATATTATGTATTAAATGAAAAATAATGAATAAAATCTATTTAATGAGTTTATAATTTAATTGATATATTAGAATGAAAAATGTGAAAAATTTTGGTAGTGATAAAATTGTTATGAAAGAATAAATTATTAATTGATTAATAATGTAAAAGTAATGGAATTTATGACTTTAATAGGAATTGAATTGAAGAAATAAAATAATGTCCTTAGTTATTTTTCTGATGGTTAAATCTAGTTCAGGATATAATTGGCTAGCCATAGGGATACTATTACTATGGTGCGAGTCATGACGACTCGCTTATATAGGCCAATGATGGTCTACTTCAGTGATTGTAACTCAGTGATTCAGTGTACAGTGTAGTGCTTGAGTGATCTTTCGGGATTACTCTTCAGTGTAGTGGACTCTTGGAGTCCACGTCCCATGTATCCGGTCTGAAAATTTTTTATCGGATTGAATATAGGGGCAAATAAAAATATGAAATGATAAAAGAGACATTTGTGAATGAAATGATAAAAGAGACAGACATTTGTGAATGAAAAATGAGAAAAAAATTATTAAAAATAAAATAAGTGGAAAATATGAGAAAAATATGATTATAAATGAAAAATATGATAAAAATGACACAAGTGATAAATTTAGTAAATATAATAAAAGTGATGATTTTAAAAAAAGAAAAAAATGAAAAATGGAAAAAATAAAAAAAAGTGAAGATAAATATTAAATTGTGTAGTAAAAAAATAAAAAATAAATGAAAAATAAAATTATTAGTGGCAAAAATAAAAATAATATGTTGTTAGTGGCATAATTGTAAATAAATAGAAATTTAAAAATTAAAGTGAAATTGAAGCTAATTAAATAAATAATTGAAATAAAAAAATAAATAAGAAATAAATATATTAAATAGTGAATTAAGAGTAATTAAAAATAATGTATTGATAAAAAGTATTATATATTAATAAAAAAATTTGAATAGTATATTAAAAATATAATTGCATAAAAATATAGTTAGTGAAAATTTTTAGATTAGTAATCACTATTGAGCATATTAATGCTCAGCACGTAGTTATTGACTGCGTGCAGATAGTAGCGGAAAAAACAGGAGCAATTATGCACATTTTGGGAGCAGATGGAAGAACGAAATAGTAATAGGATATTACTAATAATGACATGTATATATATGTATAGATATGAAGTTGTAAGAATGAACCTTATGCATATTATGATAAATGATATTTGTAAATTATTATGTGTGTGAAGAAGGAAATGATGATTTGTGGATGAATGTAAAATAATTTGTATTATATGTGAATTGTTGTGCACAAAAATGAGTTGTAAATTGTTTGCTTTGCAGATGGATGAGTTAGTTTGTAACCGTTATATTGCCGAAATTTTTGGAAAAGTAAAAAGGATTAATTAAGTGTTGATAATATTATGGTCATTAAATTAAGATAAAAAAAATTTGGTATATATCGGCTATAATCGTATTTACTTATATAACGTACGTATAAAATAAGTGTATAAGGGTATCAAATTATGACATCCGATCTCTCTTCAATGATATGCTGATATACTTATCCTCTTTAATAATATATTTCGGTTCTTTTTAATAATGTTTAATAAATTATTTGTATAAAATTATTTGCGGGTTACTTTTCCTAATTTGCAGATAATGAGAGTCTCTAAAATGAAGAGTTTGGAACATATATGGCACAGTCAACTCATAATTGATTCCTTCTACAAACTTAAATCATTGAGAATTTCAAGTTATAGTAATCTATTAGCTGTGTTTTCATTGAATGTGGTTAGAAGATTCCAGAGATTAGAGGACTTGGATATACTTAATTGTCCTAAAATTGAGGAGATATATGAATTGGGAGAGCTGAATTATAATGAAGTGACAACATTTGAGCTGAGACACTTTAAGATAAAATTTGTGGCCTCATTGAACCGCATATGGAGTAGTGAGGATGAAGGACTTTTTAGTTTTCAAAATCTAAAATCAGTTGAAGCACATAAATGTGAAGTTATGGGATATGTATTCCCAGCATCCATAGCATGTGGTCTTTTGCTGCTGGAAAAGCTTGACATATGGAATTGTTGGGAGGTGGAACATATTGTTGGAAGGGGAAAAAACGTAGAAGCTGATAATCAAGGCCCTCAAAATTTTAATTTTCCTGAATTAACCTTCCTTCGACTTCAGAGTCTAAGCAAATTAAGGAGTTTCTGTCCAAAAATATATTTTTCTAAGCGGCCAAAGTTGAAATATTTGGAAGTACGTGGGTGTCCTGAAGCAATGAAATTAGATGTAAAGGTGCTTCAAATTCTCTTTCTCTAACTCTCTTTCATGTGTGAATATTCTTGATAATTGTAAATAACGTATCAATATTGAATATAAACTAAATATTAAAACATTTAAAGCAAATTACCTTATTTTATTATATGTACAAGTCATTAATTTGAATATAGCGTAACATGGTATAACTTCATGTGAAAATAAACTAGGTAATATTTTAGGATAAATTGGTCAAATACTGTAGAAAAGAAAAGAAGAAAAAAAAAACTATAGTATAAATCATAAATTAAAATTTAAAAGTTTAAGGATCAATTATTTTTCAAAAAAATTTGATTTTCTTTTTTGTTTACTCTTAATTTTTTTATTCAATATGATTTTTGTGCTTTTTTAGATTATTTCCAACTTGGAGGTGTTGATGTTAGATTGCGATAATTCTATTGAGTTTTCAACAGAGGGTTTTTCCAGATTGAAAGTGGTTAAATTATATCATTTAATGGAGGTAGTGGTTTCTCGTTTGGTTTCCTTAGATGACTTCACTCTTTGGAAAAATTTGTCCTCGCTTTTAGTTCTTTACAGCGTATAGAATCAATAATGTTTGATGATGAAACAACAGTTGCTGAGGACGAAAATATCACTACAATTGTACCACTAAAATACTTGAACGTTAACATTGTAATCGCCTGAAGTACATAGCACAATCCTTAATTTCTTTCCAAAATCTAATGACTTTGCATGTGGCATATTGCCATAAGTTGGAAAGCTTGGTAACCGCATCAATAGCTAAAACTATGGTACACCTTATGAAATTGAGAATTACATTTTGTGAGATGATGAAAGAAAGTGTCGCGAACAATGGAGATGATCCAGAGCATGAGATTATTTTCAATTGCTTGAAATGTTTGGAGCTTCAGTATTTACCTACACTGTACAGCTTTTGCTCATGGAATTATATCTTCCATTTCCCATTGTTAGAGGAAGTAATTGTTGAGGATTGCTTGCAAATGAAGATTTTTTGTGGCACACCAAAACTACGAGGAGTACGACATTGGAAATATGAGGAAGAAGTACAGTACTGGGACGGAAATCTCAATGCGACCATAGCATCTCAATGTTTTAGAGAAAATGTTCGTATTCTTATTTTTATGTTTCTTATTAGTTTCCCATAATATTGTTAGTTTTTACATTAATAGTTTTGTCTTTTGGGATAGAAAGATTCTCCAAAATGCATTTAACTGGCATGTGATTGAAAATCCATCTTCGTCAAAAGCTATATTAGCCAATCAACTAAAGTTCTTAAATAATTTGAGAAAGATGAATTTAAGAGACTGTGACTCAGTCCAAGTAGTATTTGACTTGGAAGATGTACTTGTTGGACAGGCATGCTAGTCTCTTGCCAAAATTAGAGGAACTGATGTTGATTAATTTTCCCAGGTTGAGTGAATTATGGAATAAAGTTCCTGTGAGTATGTTTGATTTCAGGAAGCTAACACTACTCAAAGTGCAGAATTGTAGCAGCTTGAAATATGCATTTACTCAATCCATGGCTTCATCCCTCTTGAACTCCAAATTATAGAAGTAGAAAATTGCAGGATGATGGAAACAATAATAAAAGAGGAGGCAGAGGAAGCGGAGGAAATGAAATTATTTTTACTAAAAAAGATTAGCATAAAAGGCTGTCCAAGCATGAAGGATTTCATGTTTCCAGTACTCTCAAGGGAACAAAATCCAAGACCTGATGAAGAAAGAATTAGGGAGCAAATAATAGGCGTGCAAGAGTGCCATGAGGTTTGTCTAGTATTTTCTTTTTGAAATATTAATAGGCTAATGACTTGAATTGCCTACCAATAAATTTTAACTCTTAGTTTTAACAAGTTACATCATCAAATTTAGTGTTGGTGATAATTATAGTAATCTCGTGTTGTTTTTTTTACTATACCAGTAAAAACTTGATCATAAAATTCAAATGATTTGTTATAAATTATCAAAACAGATTAAGATACTAAAGGTTAGGAGTTAAAAAGGCTAACAAAATTTTAATAAATTTGATAAAATTTTAAAAAATTGCATAAAAACTTGAATTTCTTTTGTATATGTGTGTGTCATTAAGCCTTTTGATTCCAATCTATTTGGAAAAATGACAATTTCTCTTTTTCTTTTTCTTATGTTTTTTGGTTTTGTAGATTGTAATGCCAAGGTTAGAAGAACTGAGAATAGACTGGGATATTATCAAGCACAAATTGGATGACAATAATCAATCTAATTTCTTCACCAGACTGAAGGTCATTGAACTAGTTTTTCCATCTATTATTTTCCCAACTATGGAGAAGCTTGTTCTGAGTGATTCTCTAGTGGAACAAATAATCATTCAAGGATTGGACAATCATCATGATTTACTGCCAAGGTTGAGAAAAATAATTCTCTCTAAGCTGCCAAATCTCAGTCATGTGGTGCATGATAATGACCATCGAAAAGTTTCTATTTTTCAAAACCTGCAAGTATTACAAGTATGGGAATGCAACAACATGAAAACTCTAGTAATGTCCTTTGTGTATTTCCAAAATTTGATATTTTTACAAGTGTCAACTTGTGATGGGTTGGTAAATCTGATAACTGCTTCAACAGCTAAGAGTCTCGTGCAACTCAAAAAAATGTATGTTGGGAGATCCAAAATGATACAAGAAATAGTGGCGGTTGAATCCAATGTAGAGGAAGATGAGATAAATTTTCTTCAATTAGAATATTTGGTACTTGATGATCTACCATGCCTCACAAGTTTTGTTCTAAGTAAGAATTCTTTCGATTTCCCTTATTTGGAAGAAGTGTTTGTTATAAAATGTCCTAACATGAAGACGTTTGTTCGAGTCATAAACATACCAAAACTTAGCCAAGTTCAAACAAGAGGGAAAGAGTATGAGTGGGAATGGGAAGGCAGCCTTAATAGCACCATTCAAGCATTGTCTATGGAAAGAGTATGTACAAATTATTCACCAAAACTATTCATGGACCATGACTATGCTACAAAATAGAAAGAGATCTTCATTAGCTTGTGATAGCCTTGCAACCAAAGTAAAGGGGTAAAATGCGATGATATAAGCTTAGAGACTAAAAAGATAATAGAAAAAAGAGCTCATTTGAACTACACTTTCCATTCTGAATTACAAGTGGTTCCTAGCAAATTCAAAGATAAGAAGTAGAACTTTTTACTAGACAAAGAAGAACCATTAATTTGGACAAACCCAAACTCTAGATGTTAAGAGATGAAAAAGTGAGAAGCCTGAATAAATTACAGGCTTCTTTAAGCACAAGATTCTGGAAACATAAAACATGTCATATGAGAAAACTGAATTGTGAATAAATTAAAGGCTTCTTTAAGCACAAGATTCTTGAAACATAAAACATGTCATATGAGAAAACTGAATTGTGAATAAATTACAGGCTTCTTTAAGCACAAGATTCTTGAAACATAAAACATGTCATATGAGAAAACTGAATTGTGATGTTTTCAGCAGCTATTTAGAATTCCATCTGTATTTTGAAGAAGGGCATATCGTTCCGAAGTGTGAAGTACAAGCTTCAAAGGGACACCTCTTCTATACCTGCTGCCATTAAATTTGGCATTTGACGTAAAGAAAAAGAATCATTAATTTGGTGGTGTCCTGATAAATTAAGAAACAGCAGAGAATACTGTAGTTGCATCAAATGATAATGCAAACCTTCTAAAAGTTTAAAATAACAAAATAAAAAGAACACAAGAACATAACCTTCTAAAAATGCATTAATACCAAAACAGGAGAGTTTAATTCCCAGCAGGTGCATTGGTCTCAAAAGGCTATGCCATGAAGAAAGGAAAAGCCTCACAATCTTCAACTTGCAAATATATTAGTTCTCATATCTGATACACTTTCGACACAAAGATGGAATGTATAAAAGAATATTCTTTAAATTCATTGATTTATGTCCAGACCTCTGCAATCCTGGATTAAATTTTAATAATTCTTCCACAGACACAAAGTATATCATGGTCAATGAAGAAAAGAATTACCTATCCTTGTCAAACAAGTGTAAAACCAGTAGTTATTAAAGGTATATGGGCTCATTTAAAGCACCAACTAGTGATAACGTCATACATTATAGTAAAAAAACTATTAACCATACCAAATCTGCAAGAAGTTTGAAATCTGCGTCAACTTGGCTATATAAGGCTTTTCCAAGGATAACCATCTCTCCTCCCTAATTGTCCAATGACAGAAAATAGAAACATCAACTTCCACTTATGGATTCACAATAAAATATATAGCTGCAACAAAAGAAAAGATGGTACATTTTGTCTACGGTGTTATAACAATATCTACATGCAGCACAGTTTCTACTAGTAATAGTGACAGAAGTTGGCATATCGACAACCAAATACCAAATCATGAATAAGTGGCTTAGGCTGTTTCCACCAATAAAATTGTTGGGTTGAAAAATTCACCACTATTGGAATACATATTTCTGTTGCAACTATTCAACAAATTCTTTGATTTGTTTTGAAGCAAAGGGAAGATCTTGAGGAGAATGTCTATAACTACAAAAAAACAAAAGCAAACTTCAAAAGCATCCTAGGACAACATAGCATTTCATATGAGATGTCTGATATGTAGAATGTTCAACAGAGAAGAGGCAAGGAGGAGGGGATGGGTAGAAAAGACACAAATAATTGTGTTCACATTAGTGGTGTTTAGCATTGTTGTTGGGTATTAAAAAAATATATTTAGAATTTTTAATTTAACTGACTGATTTTTTTATAAATTTTTTTTCTCAAATTTATTTCTGGAAAAATATCTATTTACATTTTTCTCCTTAAAGATAGTTTTTAAATCTCAAAAAATATAAAAAATATTTTTTTCTTATGAAAAGTGTTTTTCCCAGACACAGTGCCAAACATGACTTAGAAAATGGGTAACTTCAAACTTACAAGTCCTTCAACATGCTTAATTACATAGGTTATCAAATGAAGACCCTTTTGAGGGACTAATCTACTTATACAAAAAACTAGGGGGATCTTAAGTGTTTCATTGGGCATATTATTACCACAAACAATACTTCTAGAAGCCAAACCAAGTCCCCTTTGTATATAGTATTTGAATAGCTTTTTTCCCTCAATATATTGAGTTGTAGAAATGTAATAGCAAAAAAGTGAATAAAGGAAGAAATGATGCAACAGTCTCTTATAATCTAAATTTAGACGACCTCCAAATCAATTTTATATAAATCTTAAGTTTCAACCAATTGCAAGATTAGACTTTTCACGCCAAAAAAAGTAAGGAATAGTAACAAAGAGTACGAAAAAATAATTGGATTCACATCATAAATTAGTAACTAACTTGATAAGTAAAAGTAATCCTTAGTATATTAATGGAGATCCCACCTCCCACTTGAAGAACACTCAAGAACACTCAAATTTTGATCTTAATTACTAATCTGAATGTCTTACAGTCATAAGGAGATATTTATACCTCTACAAACCAAATCCTAAATGCAAAAGTGAAGAAAAGACCAATATGACCCTAATGACTTAAGGACAAATGAATGAGCCTTATTTTAAAAGGGTCACACACCTAAAACAAATTAAAATAAGGTTAATCATGTGTCTTTTAATAAAACTACATGCTATTATTTAAAATAAAACAACCCACTAAATTAGTCTTAGACCCAACTATAAAATAATAACATAAGCTCACATTAACATAGTATATTGCATATGACTCGAAGCTTGTAATATGAATTTATTGTCTAGCTCATTAGGCTAGTTGTCTTCACTATCACACACCCCAATGAGTATCATAAGCTTTGGGCCACCATTTGATTCCATCTTCTTAAGCTTGATCCAAGCCTTTTCCTTGATGTCTCTTGTCACCAACCTTTGAATATATATTTGTAAGACTGCCTTGAGCTTGTTTGCGCTTGACCTAATGATTAGACTAGGTGGCATCACCAATCCATCACCTTCATGGCGTGTAAGATCATCTATTTTGCATTGGCACACATCATTCCTTTCCTTCTTAAAAGGATTCATCCTCAAATCACCAGCTACATTATCAAAAGAACAATGGTCAACAACATTAAAAGTAGTTGAAACACCACATTTACCAGGTAATTCAATCTTAGTCATTTTCATTGATTCTCTTAACCACTTGAAAGAGTCCATCGCCTCTTGGATCCAACTTAGATTTCCTTTGGTTATGAAATCTCTCATTCCTAAAATGCACCCATATCCAATTTTTAGGTTTAAATTTCATAACCCTGCGCCCTTGATTGACTTTTTATGCATAACTTTTATTCTTCAATTCAATATGTTGTTTTGCCTTCTCATATATTGACTTAACCAAATTTGCCTTTTCTGCCTATCTAAGTTAGAATATATCATTCAAAGGTATAGGTAACAAATCCAAAGGGGTTAGCAAATTAAAACCATTCACAATTTCAAATGGTGAATAATCTGTAGAAGAATAAATGCTTCCATTATATGCAAATTCAACTAATGACAAAAAATCTTTCAAAATTTTCAAATTCTTACCAATAACAACACACAACAAAGATCTTAAGGTTTTATTAACCATTTCAGCTTGGCAATCTGTTTGAGGATGACTAGTAGAAAATAAAAATTGTTTTCCTAACTTTCCTATAGAACATGTAAAAAATGATTCAAAAACTTAAATATCTGTAAGAAACAATGGTTTTCAAAACACCATATAAATACACATCCTTAAAGACCAAATCAACAATATGTGTAGCATCATCAGTTTTATGCAAGCAATGAAATGTGCCATTTTGCTAAACCTATCAACTATAACAAAAATGCTATTCTTACTCCTTTTAGTTCTAGGCAGTCCCAACATAAAATCTATAGAAATGTCTATCCAAAGTTGACCATGGACAGATAAAAAAGCATACAACCCATGATGTTAACTTGGCTTGCTTATATGCAACATACTTAAAGCAAATTTTCTCAACATCCTTTTATGCCATATGTTAAGTATCTTATCAATACCAAAATGACCTATCAAACCACATTATGAGCCTCATGCACAAGCAACACATGGAATAATTAGGCATATAAAGTTTATTTTCTCTAAAGAAATAGCCATCATGCTTATAAAACCTTTGAAATGCAAATCACATGCATTATAAACATTTGAAAAATCAGAATCACAAGCATACAAATCCCTCCCAACTTATCACCTAAAGTAGTACTACATTAGTACAACTCCCTTCATCAATTATAAGACTACAAATCTTGTTATTTATCAAGCTTCTAGAATGGAAGATATTTTTTCTTTGTTCAATCCCATCTTCTTTCAATTGTGCATTAAGTACACGCCAAATCGCAAGATTTAAATCCTGACCAATAATATGCTTAGCCTCATCAACATCACTACAATCTTCAAATGAAGGCATTGAATCAAATTCTTTATCATTTTCATATTCAATCACACTATTATCTTTCAACATCATAACCTTTTTTATTTGGGTATTGAGATGCAATATGTCCATTTCCAAGACACTTAAAGTATTTTATGTTTCTATGCTTTTTAGTATAAGAAGTAACATGAACCTTACAATTACCTTTTTGTTATACTTTACCTGTTTAGTCTCTTACTTTGTTGTTGACTTTATCTTCCCTTTTAGGCCACTTTGGGCTCTAATTAGATACTTTGTTTTTTACTATCTCCATCTTTTTATGATAGGCTTCAACACTCTTATTCTCTTACCTCAAACTTTAGAGCCTTTGATGTAGCTCCCTATAATAGTAACTAGGCACAAACCTCTTTCTCATGATTACCTTCACCCCCTCTCATATGTTTATAGGTCTTTCCCCATTCCTATGACTATTGGTGATGACTTGGTCCAACCATACCAAGGCACAGTCAATGAATTCCATGACTGCCAACTTTACCTTTTTCTCCTCAGAATAATTATGACATTCAAAAACCATTTATACTTTTCTCTCTCACTCCAAGTAATCATCAACATCATTCCCATCTTAAAAATGAGGGATTTTTATTTTAATACTTTCTAGATTTCTATCTACTTGATCCTCAATATTCCCAAATCTATTTTTCTTTACCCTACCTCTATGTCTTCTCCTATTCCTTCCTCTATCATTTCTACCTCTTCTAACTCCAAATCAATTTCTATCCCAATCACCATCAAACTAATCAAAATATTCTTCATAATCAGATTGAGGTGGAGTTGGTAACCTTTCCATTCTCCCTCTAGTTCAACTTTGCGAGGATGCATCTCTCCTAAGTTTCTGTATATCTTGATCATGACCTTATAACCTCTTATCATATTTGTCAAACTGATCACTCATATCTTGCAGTAAAATCTCAAGCCCACCAAATTATTATTGCATAGCCTCCAATGTGAAAAAAGTTTTGTTTTCTTCTTCACTACTTCTTTCCTGGTTGTTTGATTTAGACATGATGTAAGTAAATGACCTCACACACTCCCTTACGTGTTTCACTCAAAAGGTGTATGCTCACTCGTATTTCACTCAATTAAGGCTTTTATCCTCTTTTGAGCTAACCACTCTTGCCTTTTACCACTCTTGTGTCCTCACTATGATATATATCTAGATCAACTTCAACCAATTAGATCAATAATAATAAACAACAATATCCAATATAAAATTAAAACAAACAATTCCTAAGAAAGAAAAGAAATATTACAAAACTGGAAGCAAATTAATGAAATGAAAGCGAGGAATGACAAATCTATGATATATGCATGCATGGATGAAGAATAAGGTGTGCATATATAATATATGTTATTAAAGCAATATGGAATGAAAAACTATTTAATTAATGTGATGGAAATAAATAGGACAACAATTAAGAATAGAAAATAAAGAATGCAACAAATTGACAAAACTAGGAAAATTACATGTACTAATGGAATTCGAACTAGAATATAAAACTCACTAAACTAGTCCCAAATTGATGCCAAATATGCTAATCATATGCCTATTAACAAGTATTACCCACCAATTACACTAATTCTAGCAATAAGCAATGAAATTTTAACTCATAGGCTCAATATGAAACTAATCAATTTCAATTACAAACTTCATTCAAAATTGCTCAAAATGTCAATTTAATTAGAATATAGCAAATATAATTAGTGGTTACTCAATTAGATAGGTGTGTGATCAATTGAATCAAAACAACTCCACTTTTAGCAATTATTGGCAATCACATAAGAACTCTTATTTTCTTTCTTTTTTTAACTATATAATCAAATCTAATCAAAAGAAGATTAAAACACCAAAAATTTGTACCCCAAAAAGAAAAACTTTAATAGGTCGCAATATATGCAGATTCAGCCACTAATAGATAACCCTTAATTTTTTTTTTGAATTTTTATGCTATAACTTGAACAAATATCACTAAAAACAACTAAATAAAGAGACATACAATTAATTTGGAACCAAAGCTTTGAAATCAAATGATGCAGCAACCCCCTTTGAAATCAAATGAAATCAAACTTCCAAATCAATTTGATACAAATATTAAGTTTCAATCAATTTTAAGATTAGACTCTTCACCCCCCCCTCCCCCCAAACTAACAAGGAATCAGAAATAAAAAGTATGAAGAAAGAATTGGATTCACGCCACAAATTAGTTACTAAGCTAATAATTAAGTGAAAACAATCATTGATATATCAACAGAGATCACACCTCTCATTTGAAGAACATTCAAATTTTGATATTAATCACTAATCTAAATGTATACAAACTAAATCCTAGGTGCAAAAATGAAGAAAATACCAATTTGATCCTAATAGCTTAAGGACAAATGAATGTGCTTAATTTTATTAGGCCCAAACATCTAAAACAAGTTAAAATAAGGCTGACCATATGTCTTTTAGTGAAACTACATGCTATTATTTAAAATAAAACAACTCATTAAATTAGTCTTAAGCCCAACTATAAAATAATAACATTAGCCCACATTAACATAACATATTGCACATGACTTGAAGCTTGTACTATAGACTTCTTGTCTAGCCCATTAATCTAGTTGTCTTCATCATCACACGCCCTAATGAGTGTCACAAGCTTTGGATTGCCATCGGACTCTATCTCCTCAAGCTTGATCCAAGCCTCTTCCTTGATATCTCTTCTCACCAAGCTTTGAATATATGTTTGCAAGACTGTCTTGGGCTTGTTTGCATTTGACCTTATGATTGGACTAGGTGGCATCACCACTCCATCACCTCCATGGAGCATAAGATCATCTTTGTTGCCTTAGCTCGCATCAAGAAATCCCTCAAGTTTAATATTATAACAATATAGTCTTCATGAAACATAAAAGTCATAAAAAAAGTAAGAAACATGCACCATGAGGCTAGATACACATCTAAAACCATTGCTACATGTCTATATTAAAAGAAAGTAAAATAAGAAAAATTATTTTGTTCGCTTGCATTTTGTACATATATGGCTGATAGAAGAAAATTGCTATAAACTAAATGAAGAACAAGTAAACTAGAGAGTACAATATGCACATAAATAGTTCTATATTAAACACATCTTAATTGTGCTAGAACATACAAAGACAACTAAATTTATGAGATGAATATGTAAAATTATTTCATAGAAAAAGAAAATAAGAAAATTCTAAGTTGATTGGTATGCATATAACATAAAATCTTACCATTAAACTTGGCTTGTGAGAAAACATCGGTAGAAGGATTCCACATTGAAGTGTCTATCCCATTTAAAATGCCAAAGTACTTCAAAAATTGCATAACATCAAATTTACATGCACATAGAATGAGATTTATAACTTTGAAAATAAAAATGGAGTGAAGTTAAAAATTAAAGTATAATCTTGTTATAGATTGTATAGCTACAAATAGCTATGATAAAGGAGTTGAATGCCTTATATAGTAATGTTACATGGGATTTGGTGGAGTTACCTGCAAGGAAAAAAGGCTATTGGATGTAAATGGGTATTGTTGAACCTTGAGGGGTATTTCTATTATTTTGATGATAACAAATAAAATAGCAATAATGTATTTAACAATGTTTGTGTTCTAAGTATGTTAAATATGATATACTTTGATTAGAACATAAAGTAAGATTGAAAGACAACTTTTGAAGATAAAAATCAAAGAAATAGCATAGTGTCATGCCCGTGATTGCTGCTCATGAATATAGCTTAGTGCCAATTCTCCACCATTCAAAATTCACGGCCTTAAAGGATCAAACCAACCATGAAAGATAAGACAAGTCACTCCCATGAAAGATTAGTTACGTTCGTGACCAAACATTTCCAATTCTTCCAAAAAGTGTCATGGCTAGAGTCACCACTTGGACCACGGCTTGGAAGAACATTCATGACCATGACACATATAGTCACGCCCGTGAACTAGGATAAAGAAATATGTCAGACTCGAATTAAAAGTCAATTTAATGGCTACTTTCGCATTAAATGTACCCAAATGACTATAATTCACAAAATGAGTATACATGTAAGTCATTTAAGAATCCCAATAGATACAAAAGAAGAACAACAATTATTTTTCATCTTTAATCTTGTTGTAGCCTTGTGCATTAATTATTTTTCAACAATCCTCTACTTTTTTGTGAAAACCTAATTGCTCATAATTTCTGAGCATTATAGATTGGTGAGTGTTTTTCATTGTAATAAATTACTCAAAAGTGAGCTTGGGTATATTGAGTTGAGAGTGAAACGCTTTTAGGGTTTATTATGTGAGCCATAAAGCACAAGGAATTGGTTTTTGTGTGAGCCATTGAAAAACACAAGGGAATCTTTGGGTTAGGTGTTAGCCATTGAGAAAAATACCATAGTTCGGAGTGAGCTTGAAAAACTCCATTGTAACACTTAGTGTGTTAATGAAACACCCAATTGAGATTGGGGAGAGGAGTAGGGTTTGTTAATACCCAAACCTTTATAAATCTTGTGTGTAATATCTCTTATTCCTTCATTTATGTTATTTATTCTGCACTTTTAATTAAGCAAATTTTTATTTGCTAACCAATTCAACCCCTTTCTTGTTTCATTATCTGGGAAACATTTAGTATCAGAGCTTGTCTAACTACAAAGCCTAATAAGCACTAGCAAAGATCAAGAAATGGCCAATGAAGGATTTCAAAGTCTTAAACCTTATTTTGATAGAGCGAACTACGCTAATTGGAAATTCCGGATAGAGACATATCTCGATAGTGAAGGAATTGAAGTTTGGGATAGTATTCGAAAAGAATGGACACCACCAACCAAAAAAGGAGTTGATGGTGAAGAAAAAATTCTTTCAAGAGGTGATTGGTCGGAGCCTCAACGAAGAGCTAATTTCAAAAATAAAAAGGCAATGACAATCCTTGCAAGCTCTTTATCTATTAAAGAATGTGGCAGAATCCAACATTGTCCTACCACATATAGCATGTGGAAAACATTGGAGAATTATCATGAAGTAACCAAACACGTAAAATCCAAGAAGATTCAACTTCTTACTTCAAAATATGAACTCTTCAAAATGAAATCTAATGAATCCATCACCAACATGACGAACCAACTTCTAGCCATCATCAATGGCATGAGAAAGCTTGGAAAGCACTTGAGCTTGGAAGATGTGAACAACAAAATTCTAAGAAGCCTTCCTCTTAAAGACTATGGTTCAAGAGTAGCGGGTATAAAAGAGGCCAATGAAGACATGAGCATCATGCCTACCGATGTACTTATTGGCAAACTTCTAATGCATGAGATGTGGTAAAAAGAGATAGAGAACTTGAAGCCGAACCAGAAAAGAGAAAGCCTTTAGTACTTAAAGCCTCTACTTCAAAATCTCAAGAGATAATTGAAGATGATGAAGAGAAGAGTGATGATGAGAATGAGGATATTGCCATGCTCTCAAGAAGAATAAAAAGAATTATTGAAAAGAGATTTGGAAATTCTCGAAACTTCAAGCAAAGAACCTTCAAACACTCCTCAAATGACTCTCAAAGAAATAAAGAGGAGGTAAAATGTTATGAATGCGGGAAGAAAGGACATATCAAACCAGAATATCCAAAGCTCAAGAAACACAAGAAAATATTTCAAAAAGATGATAGGGAG
Organism: Triadica sebifera; assembly: GCA_023653625.1. Lineage (NCBI taxonomy): Eukaryota > Viridiplantae > Streptophyta > Magnoliopsida > Malpighiales > Euphorbiaceae > Triadica > Triadica sebifera. Next base: position 24,857,058 of record CM042901.1, read on the forward strand.
AAAGGTCATAAAGCCACATGGGATGACAAAAGCTCTTTATGCGAAAAAGATGATAATGAAGGAGAAAAGGTCAACCTATGCTTCATGGCTTTAGAAGACCACTTCACGAATGAGGTTGGTCCTTCTTACTCATACTCTTTAATGATAATAGTAGTGATAATAATAGTGATAGTGAAGATGATGATGATGCAAAAAGTTTAATAGAAGAGTTGAACCTAGAATTAGAAAAATATAGAAGTAGACTTAAAACTTATAAAAATAATATTTTAGATTTGAAAAATAAAATTGAAGTTTTACAAAAAGAGAATTATGATTTTAATACTTTTAATGAAACTCTTCAAAAATCTTTAGATGAGTACTCCTCTAGACCCTTAACTAAATATTTGCTTAAAGAAAATAATATTTTAAAAAGTAAAGTTGAGGAACTTAGAAACTCAATTTCAAAGTTTCATAAAGGGAAAGAGAGTTTAGATACTCTCATAGTCTTTTAAAGACCACCTTTAATAAAACATGATTTATGCTTTAATGAAACATCATCTTTATCTCACAAGACTATATTTGTTAAGTCTAGTGCACCAAAAACCTCCACAATTAAGGTAATGGTCCCAAGGGCTAAGAGCATAGACACACAAAATCCTCTATTCAAAAGAAGAATAGTCAAGGTCACTTGGTTTAAGAGGGAAACCTCAAAAGGTTAATCATGCTTTTATGTATAAAAGGCATACACCTAGGAAAACACCTATTCATAATGCATGTGTAGGTCATTGCACACAAACTCATTCTAAAAGGATGTTAAGACCTAAAAGCATGTCAAAATCAAAAAACATATATAGAGCTCAACAATGCAATTACTGCATGAAATTTGGTCATATAAACAAGCATTGTTGGATAAAGAAGACTCATTGGGAACCTTCAAGTTCCTAATGACCCAAGTTCGTTTGGGTACCTAAAAACCAAACTTGAATTGTGGTTTTATAGGTATGCCTCAAGTCCATTATAAAGGATAATGTTTGGCTTGTGGATAGTGGATGCTCAAAGCATATGACCGGAAACAAAAAACTCTTCAATCACATCAAAAGAATTGATGGTGGTAAGGTAACCTTTGGGAACAATGCTAAGGGTGAGGTAATTGGCATTTACTCTATTGGTATTAATAATATAACTTTTATTGAAGATGTTTTGCTTGTTGATGGTTTAAAACATAATTTGTTAAGTGTAAGTCAATTATGTGATAAGGGAAACCAAGTTATCTTTAACTAAAATGAATGTCTTGTAGTCTCTTTAAGTGGCCAAGAGATATTCAAAGGAGATAGAGATGTCAATACTTTCATAATAAACTTACACAAAATATCTAATATTTCCTCTAAGTGTCTTATGTCTATTAGTGATGAATCTTGGATATGACATAAAAGGCTTGGTCATGCAAGCATGAAATTAATTCAAAACCTTAGCAAAGGAGAACTAGTGAGTGGATTTCTGAAAGTCAAATTTGAAAAAGATAAGACATGTGAACCTTGCCAAAGAGGAAAACAACAAAAGTCATATTTCAAATCCAAAAATGTAGTAAGTACTTTTAAACCTCTACAACTTTTGCATTTAGATCTTTTTGGACCTACTAGAGTTGCTAGTTTAGGAGGTAAACACTATGCTTTTGTCATTGTTGATGATTACTCTAGATTCATTTGGGTAATTTTCTTAGCTCAAAAGAGTGATACTTTTGAATCTTTCAAAAATTTTGCTAAAAGAGTTCAAAATGAAAAAGACTATTTTATTTCCAAAATAAGAAGTGATCATTGCAAAGAATTTGAAAATAAAAATTTTGAAAACTTTTGTTTAGAATATGGTATTTCACACAATTTTTCAACTCATAGGACACCTCAACAAAAATGCAATAGAAAGGAAAATTCGAACTTTAATTGAAATGGCGTGAACAATGCTCAATGACTATGGTTTACCAACCTACTTTTGGGCCGAAGCCACTAATACTGTGTGTTATATTTCAAATTGAGTTTTCAAAAGACCACTTTTAAACAAAACTTCTTTTGAGCTATGGAATGGAAGAAAACCCATGATATCTTACTTTAGAGTATTTGGATGCAAGTGTTTTATATTAAACACCACGGACAACCTTGGAAATTTTGCCTTTAAATCCGATGAAGGTATCTTCTTAGGATACTGTACAACTAGCAAAGCTTATAGAGTCTTTAATAAAAGGTCTTTAGTTGTTGAAGAGTCTATGCATGTTGTTTTTGATGAATCTAGTAAGCTTGATCTTGTGAAAGATAATGTTCTTCATGATATTGTAGGTATAATGGAGAAACTTGATCTTGATCATAAGAAAGATGATGATGATCAAGAGAAACAATAATAAGATGTCTCTCTACCATAAGCTCAAGAGCAAGACAACCAAGAGCTCCCAAAGGAATGGAAAATGATAAAGAATCACCCCGAGGAACAAATCATCGATAATCTTACTAAGGGTGTAAGTACTAGATCTCATCTCAAACTCTTAGATTCTAACCTTGCTTTTGTCTCTCAAATTGAACCTAAAAATATTGATGAGACTCTTAATGATGAAAGTTAGGCGATTGCTATGTAAGAGGAACTCAACCAATTTGAGAGAAGTAAGGTATGGACCTTAGTTCCTAGACTTAAAAACCAGCAAATCATTGGTAGTAAATGGGTGCTTAGAAGAACAAGGTTCAATAACTAGGAATAAAGTTAGGTTAGTTGCCAAAGGTTATAATCGAGAAGAACGTATAGACTATGATGAAACTTATGCTCCGATAGCTAGATTAGAAGCCATAAAAATACTTTTAGCATTTGCGCATGCATATGAATTTTAAACTTTTTCAAATGGATGCCAAAAGTGCATTCTTAAATGGTTTTATGGAAAAGGAAGTATATGTATAGCAACCTCCAGATTTTGAAAGCCATAACTTGCCTAATCATGTTTTTAAACTTTCAAAAGCCTTGTATGGATTAAAACAAGCTCTAAGAGCTTGGTATGAAAGACTAAGTTGTTTTCTTTTAGAAAATAATTTTTCAAAAAGACATGTTGATACAACCTTATTTATTAAAATGCATAAGCATGACATTCTAATTATTCAAATTTATGTTGATATCATATTTGGGATAAATTGTTTTGCCAAGAATTTGCTAAGTGTATGACTAGGGAATTTGAAATGAGTATGATGGGTGAACTTAAGTTCTTCCTTGGTGTACAAATCAAGCAAAACAATAATGGCATATTCATCAACCAATCCAAGTACACCAAAGAGTTAATCAAGAAATTTGGAGTGGAATGATGCAAAAATGCTAAGACTCCTATGCGCACATCAACAAAATTGGACAAAGATGAGAGGGGGAAGATCATAAATGTAAAGCTCTATATAAGTATGATCGGATCACTTTTATACCTTACTACCTCTAGGCTCGATATAATGTATAGTGTATGCTTATGTGCTAGATTTCAATCTTGTCCTAAATAATCACATTTGAATGCTGTAAAAAGGATTTTAAAATAATTAAATGGCACATTGCATCTAGGCTTATAGTATCCTAGAAATTTATCTTTCCATATCATATGATATTGGGATGCAGATTATGCTGGTAGTCTTTTGGATAGAAAAAGTATCTCAGGCACTTGTCACTTTATTAGTGAATGCCTAGTTTCTTGGTTTAGCAAAAAATAAGTTTCGATTGTTTTATCTACAATTGAAGCGAAATATGTGGCAGCAGGGTGTTGTTGCACTCAAATTCTATGGAGGAGACAACAACTTAAGGATTATGGTCATAGTTTGGACCATATACCCATTAAATGTGACAATACTGGTGCCATCAACTTATCTAAGAATCCCATTCAACACTCTAGAAGTAAGCATATTGACATTAGACATCATTTTCTTAGAGATCATGTTCAATATGAAGATGTTATGTTAGAATTTACTGATACAAATAATCAATTGGCAGATATTTTTACCAAACCTCTTAATGATGTAAGTTTTTGTTTTATAAGAAGAGTGCTTGGTATGCTTGATAGATCAACATTGTCTTAATTATTTTTTTTTGCCAATTGTATGTCGTGTGAACCTTAAATGTTAATTCCTTCATATGATGCATTTTACATTATTGATTTTATGGTATGAAGTGATTAACATGATAGAAATATGTATTTTAAGGCATATAAACTTTTTAGAAATCTTCTAGTCTTGTTTTAGACTTAGTTTTATTTTTTGAAAATTTGAGGTGGTTCATGCATGTGACATATATGCACGGCTGTGAACAATGATAGCAAAAAGTTCCAAAAGCTTTCATGCTTTGCTTCACGACTTGCCTCATGGGAAGAGATAGTGAAGACTAAGCTTCATGCCAATTACTATATTTGTCACACCCGTGAAAAGTCTTCTTCACGCCCATGACTATTTAATGTCATGTTCATGACTTGTTTCACTTTCTTTTTCACAGCTATAGTGCCATTTCAACAAACTGTGATCCCAATGTTGAGTCATTTATAAAAATGGGAGCAACTACCCGTATTCTTCATGAAGGAGAAGTCTACTACTGTTTCACCACTCTCGCTGGTGAAATTGCTTAGGAGGATAATGACTCGGAAGCTTTCATAGTTGGCCTCCAGGGTGTCCAGCAACAGAGGTAACATGCCTTAGGAATGATTTGTCAGGCGTTAAGCCTACTTAGAGTCCTAGTTATCAAGTGGTAGCTTTACTTTTGTTGTGATAGGACTTTGTCTTTATGTATTTTAATTTTCATGTAATCCTTGTCCTTTAATTTTTAACACAACTATCTTATTTACATTTCAATCTTTTTGCTGGTGACAAATGGGGAGAAACACACATATATGTGTTCAATACATGATGACATGAATAGGCAATATGCAATGTGTGGTTATATAATGAAATATGCAAATTTTGTTTCAATTGATGATATGCATCAACCTCACATATACCTTGCAACTTAAACTTATTTGAACTCATTTTATTTAATGCATCATATACTTTGAATACACTTGGTTATACATGTTTTATTTGATAAGATATACCTTGCATATACCTTATTAGTTTGCAAATACCTTTGCGATATTTCTTTCAAATATTGCATTTTATTATTTTATCTTAAGTACCTTTTGAGGGGGAGACTTCTAAAAAGCACATATTAGTAGACTATTTGTCACCATCAAAAAAGGGGAGATTGTTGAACCTTGAGGGGTATTTCTGTCATTTTGATAATAACAAATAAAATAACAATAATGTATTTAATAATATTTATGTTCTAAGTGTGTTAAATAGGATATATTTTGATTAGAACATGAAGCAAGATTGAAAGACAACTTTTGAAGATAAAAATCAAAGAAATAGCAAAGTGTCACGCCCGTGACTACTAATGTTATGCCCGTGAATATAGCTTAGCGCCAATTCTCCACCATTCAAAGTTCACGGCCATGAAAGATTAAACCAACCGTGAAAGATGAGACAAGTCACTATCGTGAAAGATTAGTCATGCCTATGACCAAATATTTCCAATTCTTCCAAAGAGTGTCACGGCCAAAGTCATCACTTGGACGACGACTTGGAGGAACATTCACGCCCATGACACATATACTCATGCATATGAACTAGGACAGAGAAACATGTCAGATGCAAATTAAAAGTTGGTTCAATGATTACTTTCGCATTAAATGCACCCAAACGACTATAATTCATAGAGAGAGTATAAATGCAAGTCATTTATGAATCCCAATAGATACAAAAAGAAGAACAACAATTATTTTTCATCTTTAATCTTATTGTTGCCTTGTGCATCAATTATTTTTCAACAATCCTCTACTTTTTTGTGAAAATCTAATTGCTTATAACTTCTGAGCATTGTAGGTTGGTGAGTGTTTTTTATTGTAATCAATTACTCAAAAGTGAAATTGGGTATATTGGGTTGAAAGTGAAACACTTTTAAGGGTTTATTGTGTGAGCCATAAAACACAAGGAATTGATTTTTATGTGAGCCATTGAAAAACACAAGGAAATCTCTGGGTTAGGTGTTACCCATTGAGTAACACTTAGTGTGTTAGTGAAACACCCAATTGAGATTGGAAAGAGAAGTAGGATTTGTTAATACCCGAATCTCTATAAATCTTGTGTGTAATATCTCTCATTCCTTCCTCTATTTATTTATTCCACACATTCAATTAAGCAAATTTTTATTTGCTAACCAATTCAACCCACTTCTTGGTTCATTGTCTGGGCAACAAGTATTTATAGTTATGGTCATTCTTAATAGATCAATGGTCCAGCTTAATGCACAAATAAATAAATATGTAATGCTAACTATGTATAAACAAAATTTGAAAAGTTCTTTAACTTACTTTTCACGATGTGTTATCAAGGTGTTGGTCAACCATCTAGAGTTGAGTGTTTCCTTGAGATATGTAGGAGACATTGTATTGCAAAATGAAAGAAGAATTAGTTTCATACAAAAAGGATATAAGGGCTGATGTATATGACCTAATGGTATCATTGGAAGGTGTTCATGTCTATATTCTTATTGGTTACTCACACAACAAAATATCAACAATATGTGCAAAAATAATTTCTTTCATTATGTATTTTTTGGTTGATGGTTCATGGCACATAATCAACAATACATATAGAGAATATAAGTTATATACATAGCTGCAATGGTTACCCCAAAACACATAGCATATCTATTTCACAATATGTTGTCCAAAAGATGAACTACTATGTTCATAATAGTCAATCTAAACATTTTGTGTCACACACGTAATATAGGATCTAGATGTTAACATGGTTGTGAGGTTATTAAATAATACGTGAATGGGTTTAAGAGTTAATTCTTTGGGGATAAAGATAAGAAATGAGAGAAAAATAAGTTTGCAGGTGATTCACATTCGTGAAGTATGAGTCACGACCGTGAATTGATGATTATGCCAATAAAGTATTAGTCACGAGCTTAAATTGTGAGAGAGAAAAGAGAGAGAAAAATGACAGGTGATTCACATATGTGAATGATGAGTCACGACCATGAATCATAGATTATAAAAGTAAACAACCATTCATCTTCTTCATTTTTGATAGATCAAACCCTAACCCTTTTGCCTCTTCAATTAATCATGCCTCATACCATCCATCCCTTCATTCAAAACCCATCAAAATTAAATGGAGAACAACAAATCTAATGGGAAAATCAAAGAGAAGAGAATATTATATAAGAAAATAGCTTGGAGAGGAAGTAGAGTGGAGTTTGGAATTGGGATTTTGAGACCTCAACCACTATAATTTATAGGTTTGAGTAAGTAGCTCATTTTCTCCCTCTTAATCTTCCATTTATAGTTTTTTTTTCGTGGGTTTGAGATTGGGTATGGTTAATCTAGAATATGGGTTAGAAAAATCCCTATTTTGTTAAATGTTGAGAAGAGAGAAATGGAACCATTAGGAAATCCTTATTTTGATGTTATTTTTGTTTATTAGTGTGTGATAGAAACCATTATTAGTGAGGAAGCTCTCTCTTAAGAGAGAAAAAAAGCTTAAAAAAGGTTTAAGAGGTGTTCTTAAAGCCCTATTTTTGTCAAGGTTTATACATAACCACATTTAAAGTATATTTAATACATTTGTGTGCTTTAAAAATTGTTAAAATGCATGGTTGTTGAGATGAAGAATGCATGTATGTATGAATTTTGTTAGGTTTGGTATTAAATAAGGCATTGATGAGGTTTGGTATACCTTAAATGCATAATTGGTATTAAATGATACTTTGGTATGTCTTAGATGGATGGTGGTAAGAAGAAATGTAGAGAATTTGGATAATGGCATAAATGAATGGATAAAAAATTATGATCAAATATTCATATGAGAATGAAATAAGAGATGTAACACCCTTCGATATAATTAAGACTAAACCTAATTATACCAAAAGATGTTACACACATGAGTCAAAACGTCAAAATTTTTAAAACTTTCATGCACCATGGCTATGATGACTTAATAAAATAAAAACATTCTTAAAACATGAAAGCGATCTCAATAAAATAAAAGTTTAAATTAGTGGATATTATATATAGACCTTCAAATATAAAACCCACCAAGGTGCTCTGGTCTAATAATCTCTGGGCCTTCAAATATATAACCCATCGAGGTGCTCTGGTCTCCTAACCTCTAGGCCTTAAAATATATATGATTAACATAGGTCATTCGGTATTGAACTTTCTTCTTAATGGCATGCCATCTATTCTAGGTCTAGTCCTAGTCAATTCATTGGGCTTACAACATTATCATACACACATTCATGTTAGTCATTACCATATTTTATATAAATCTCATGATTTCTACAATCATATATTCCCATACCATGCCAATAGCATGCATTCGAGGCCTACCGCCGGCCAACGAATCAAATCTGATTCAAAACCGAACATATCATTTTTTTTTATCAAAAATAGCTTTCACACCTATGAATAACCATTCACATTCGTGAAACACCACTTCACAGGTAGTTCCCTTCGCAACTCAAGCCATGAATCAACACATGTTCACGACCGTGATCACCCCTTCACGGGCGTGAACCCAATAATAAAACTGTCTGTTAATGGATTTGCTTCAGCAATAAGAATGCACCTCACGATATTCAAGCTTGTGAACCCACCCTTCATGGCCATGAATATATAAATTTTTTCCAGAAAAACAGAGCTTCACAAATCATGTCAATTCCACATGCAATACTCACTACGGTTGACCAATGTCAGCCACCCTATCAACATTCCAGGATGCATTCAAGCTATCTAACATGACTATATCATCTCTAATCATCAATAATAATCAGAATTGTTCCTCAAACATGTCAATTTAACCATGTTCATATCAATTCCCATCATGCATATCAACCCCATATTTTTCCATTTAACTACACATTGGTCATCTAAAATATGCCTTTAAAGCAAAGAACACAGAAAACACAAAGTTATAGCCTTAAATGTTGTTATGTACAAACCTTACACCTAGGATAGAGATTGGCTAAAGCTTGATCTCTTCAAGCTTTTCCTCTCTCTTGATATGGACTTCTAGCACTTTCTCCAGGTCTTAGCAAGATGAAGAAATGTCTTTTTAGTTTTTGGAAAACGAACCAAGGTCTAGAAAAGAAAGTCAAGCTTTTCTCTAAACTCTCAACCTCACTCTTCTCTCTCTTCTTTCTCACTTTTTCCTTAAGAAACACTGATCTTCCAAGCTTTTCTAACGGAAGAAGATGGAGTCCGGAGGAAAACGAAGGAGCATAAGGCATGTTAGGTTGGTTAACAGAGAGTGGAGAGCGAATTTAAAGGAAATGGCAGAGAGGAAAATGTGACTACCTCACCAGCTCTGTCTGTCCAAGTTTCACGACCGTGACTCCTCTTTCATAGGTGTGAGCCTATCCTTCATGGACGTGAAGCAACTCTTCACGGCCGTGAAGAAGCTCATCACAGTTGTGCACAAAAAGCCAATATTCACGGCCATGACACCAATTGCCATGGGCGTGAAACATCATATTTCAGCCACTCTCAATATCTCAAAGCTTTACTTAATTCCCCATTTTCCACTAACCAATAACATAACTTATATGCCCTAATTATGGGTGTTACAAGATATGTAATTATATGTATAAGAGGATGAATATATCCTTAATGCATGGAATTTGTTAATTGGCATGTTAAATAACATAATATGTGCTTGAATGAGTATTGGCAGTATGGTTTATATTGGTAAACCTTTGGATTTGCATGCAAAATGGCAAATATTGTATTTTAAGCATGATTTTGTTGAGTTTCCATAGTTCATGAGTGTAAACATGTGGTGATTTGAGACAAATTCATTCACATGATATGTCACCACATGGTTTATAACTAGAAAAGTTATGAATGAGGGATTCACAGGTATGAAGAGGTATTCACGACCGTGAATCACTTGTAAGATGATTTTTGAGATTTTTTGCTAAGTAATTATGATTGGTTCAAATGAGAATGTTATACAATTGAGCTGAAATTTCAAAGAGAATGAAATTTGTATATAAACTTATATGTTTAATGAAAGATTTGATAATTTTGATGTTTGAGATGAGAAATGTGAAATTTAATTATGCCTAATACTCTGACTAGGACTAGAGCTAGGAGAGATGACATGTTATTGAGAGTTTTAGTACCAAGAGGCCTAGGTTGGCCAAAATAAGAATGAGACCTATATCTTAAGGGTAAAGCATAGGTGAGCTCCTTAGAGACAAAATGTATGCACACTATTATTTTCTTAGGTAGGTGTCTTGAGTAGTTCTGGTGAGAGATGTAAACTGCCCACATCTATTTTTGTCCAGTTTAGAGTTATTGGGCAAAGTTGATTAAAAAATAACTTGTGATGAACTTGTTCTGGTTGTATGTAATGACAATGTTATGTTTGTGATATAAGTATGAGAATGAAAATGAGAACATTACATAAGGAGGTAAGATATAAAATATTTGATGAGACCTATATGATCATGCATACATATCTTTGGCATGTGTAATTAATAGCGATGCATACTTACTATATTATACTTTGCATGTTGAATAAGCAATGTATACTTATTGTGTGGGTGTTTTGTCGCTTACACATAGTTAGGAGCCGAGGTTAGTACTAAAAGAAGAATACGCCCAAGAGAAGAGCAAAGAACAAAACTTTTGGGCGTTGATAATACATCGCTTTTGGTTTCTTTTTATTTTGGGAACGGATTAGTTACTTGTGTACATGCTTTTGAGTTATTTTTGTAAGAACATGTAATCGTGTAACTAGTCATATTATTTTATAAACTTTTGGGTAAATGTTAGCTCCGAATTTTATTAATTTGAGATTTGAAATTTTAATTCAAACATGTTCTTTACTTTGTATTTTTTATTTAAGTCATCATGACCATAGTGCAAAGTGAATTTTTAAATTAAATAAAATTTTTACTTATGCATTGTAATATTCTTTTATATAATTGAGAAGGTTCTTAGTTATGTTAAATGCTGTTACATCTTGACTCTCATATATTTGCCCTTAAGTTTATACCATGTCATAGCTGTTAGGAGCCAAGCCTAACTTTTAGTTTGAAAATTGAGAAGGAGAGGAGGAAGGTGGAAAGAAGAGAGAAAGGGGGAAAGTTCAGAGAAAAAGCCAGAGAGAGAGACTAGAAAATGTTGCTCCATTATTTATTAAGAAGGTGGAATGCCCATATATACATGTGGAAGCATCATTCATAATATGCTTGAGTACTTCAAGAAAAAGGCTACCTTGGTTGTCATTGTAAATTCATTGCTTTTATTAGCTTATTTCTATACATGGGAATTGTTTTTTAAGAAGATTAACAAGCATTCCTTCAAGGAGGAAGTAACATCTAGAGTTGATTGGAATTAACCAAAAGAATCATACAATGACATAAAGCTCATTTATAGTCCATATATAAAGAGGTGCATGTGCCCAAAAAATATTCCGACCACCTATGCTAAATTACATACAAAATAGATAGATTGCAATTCCTATATTTTCTTCATGACTATAATAACATATGCATATAAGTAGGGACTGTATATGAAATTGCTAATATTCATGTTCTTCACTTATATTTCATTAATCCAATTGGTGCTACATTCATTTTCCTCCCAAATTCAGATGAATTTTAGGATTCATAAACAAGTCAGAGCTTTTAACTGAGTATTTCTTTATAACTAAAATTATTTGACCATTGTGAGCACCATTTGAACAATCATAAGATATCAATTTGAAGCATTAAATTTTAACATTCACAAAAAGGTAATACCAAAACTTCTATTTAATGAGAGCTATATTGCTTGTACTTAGGTACAGGTATCCGACACAGATATATATCTAAGAAATACTGCAATATCATAGTCATCAACTTCAATTTTTTTTAAATATGCAGCAAGACACCTTCAAATTGTTTTTTTTTCATTTTAAATCATCAACACCTTTCTTGATCTTCAAATTCTTTCTTGAAATAATTTTCTTTTTGATTTTTTGAATGCAGTTTAGAAATTTGCAGGTCATAATATTTTAGTTTAGTGCCATGCCGATCATTTAATTTTCGGCATTATTCAGTTTAAAGATTTGCTGATCTTGAGGAAAGCAGTTTTAGGACATGCTTGGTCCTTGGCATTGACATGGGCAGTTTTATGACATGCCCAGATCCATTAAAACATGAAAATGTTCTTCAATGAGGGAGGAATTTTAGACAGCTTTAAGAAGTGAAGATCAAGACATTAAAAAATACAAAGGCATGATATTTTATAAAAGGATTTTTTAAAGAAAATGGGGAGCTCATCAAATCTACAGCTCAAACACAAAAATTTCTTTTGTAGATAACATTTCTTTCATTATTAAAGTTTTGATTCATGAACATTAAAAAAACCACACAGCCATTCAAAGATTATTATTGCTTTGACATCACTGTTGGAATTTGGAGAGAAGTGGCACATCAGAAGCATTAAACAAAAATACTATCATGGACATCACATGAAGAAGAAGAAGGATGGTTGCAGTAAAAGCACCTTAAAACAGAGCATAAAGAAGAGAAATAAAACAGAGCATCTATAGAAAACAAAAATATTTTTTTTCTTCTTCATGATTACAATATGTATCTTTCCCCAAATCTCATTCACTCTCTTTTCCAGCAGCCTCCTTCTTATAGAGAGATGTTAGCTTTTCTTAGTCAAAACTTAACACTATGAGGTGTCCTTGAAATAAGAATTACCATTCCTTTTACAAATATTATCTGACCAACTCTCATTAAAGTAAAAATCTTATCAACTTTAACAAAACCATGGTTACTGAAACAATGATTTTTTTTTTCTCTTTTATGTGTGCAATTGAGAAAATTATTGGGGATCGACATTTTAAACTGACTTTTCAATGCTAAAAAAAATGGCATTTTGAAATTCGAACTCAAGGTAATAGAGCTAATCTTGTAATGGTAGTTCATACATTATTTTCGACAATGAATTAGTCTTATCATTCCTCAAGTATAATCCATTTTTTCAATGTCAAAACGTACAAAAACTAGGGATCCATCATTAAAAATCAGAACATAATTTCTTTATTTTCCATGGCATCACCAATCAATGCATTACATGTCACGAATAATTTTAAAGATTGAATAGAGTAAAGTTATAATTTAAAAGTTAATGTATAATAAATCCATAATGCATTTGTAATATTCCTGTAAACATTGTGAATATAGAGAGAATAAATAAGTCAAATTTTATTACTAGAATATGAAGCAATTTGATCTATATACAATGATGGGTAGTTAAATTTAGAAATTGTATTTGACCTCATAAATCCAAACTTCTGCTTGCGAGAAAGAAAATTTCAGAATAGCATTCCATAAAAATTCATGTTGCAGACAAAGATGAATGAACACCAAGATATATCTTGAATACTAACCTTGCAACAATAAGTCCAACATAACTAAAATACCATTTGCATTGTTAATCATCATTATGAAAGGAGAAACAATAGTGCTCCATATTGTGTATGGTCAATACTACTCGTGGTTTCTACAAACATAAATTTTTGATATTACATGTGAAACAATACCTGTTTAGCTACTATGCAGCATTTACGTACAATAGGATTAAGAAAGGGATACACGTTAAGTGAAAGATGCTGGTACATATCCCAACAAAGCAAGGGCAAAACACACGTCTGCCATTCATGGACATGAATAATGTCAGGTTGAATTCCTGTAACCTGCTCAGATGCATATTCTTGTTAATAGTTTGAAGCAATCAAAGTGAGAGCTCAAAGATTCAGTAAAATCAACCATGGAATCAAAGGCCCAAAATAAATTTTAACATAAATAACCACAGAAACCACATGGGTTGAGATGTCACTAACTTAATCAAGCTCTTTAATCTACTTATTTGAGGCTGGAGGGTAAATGCAGTGTAAAAACTGTCCTGCATGGTACCAGTGGCCAAGAGACAAAAAAAATTTCAAATGAAACTCGTTTATATTTCAAGCAGTTTTAGCTTTCCATAAATATAAAATACAAAAAAAAAAAACACATGATGATCTAAGTTTCTAATTCCAATTCAGACCTATCTAACAAAATCTGTGGTCAAATCATAAATGTTCCTGAAAAGTACATAAGCAATCACTTGAAGACAAAGACTTGCCATAGAAGCAACAAACCTGCGTCCTCTCAAGACAAGCACGGCTAAAAAACAAATAAGCCTCCAACTCATTGTATGAACCACCATAGACTTGTTGGCCCCTGAAGAACTCATTTGATGGCTCAATGAATATCACTGGAATACCTGAAACTATTCCACGAAAAGAATTATTAGGGATCCAGTTCCCATGATGATATGAGTTTATAAGTTGTGATTAATTGCCAAGTCATTGACTTGCTGCTTTTGAATGCACTGATAGAAAGGAAGCATTATATCAGCAGTATGTCCACGCAATAGGCAAGAACGAGCAAGTACAGTAATCACATCTCCAAGGCCACCAACTTCGGCAATGGGTGCCATATCAGCTGTAACATGAATTATGTGCATATTGATCAGAGTCCTTGACAATGCGAGTTTGATAAGAATGGCAGCAACTTCACAAGTATTTCTAAACAATGAACAATCAATAAATCACAAACAATGAAGGAGAAAATGGTTTCATTCACTTCTATTCACAATATCACTATCGCTGTCCATGGAAATGGAGAACAAAACAAGAAGGAAATAACAAAAAGAAGAAAAGGATAAGGTAACGTATCTGTGTAGTACACACTCACAGGCCTAGGGAAAATATTTCCCTTCCAGTGACAACTATTAGTTTTTGACAAAACAGTTATAAATCTTATATAATAGTAGATGCAAGTTTTGAGAGGAATGCTGAACTTTTGTTATTTAACTCACACAAAACATTTACAGCAATGCTCCTTATATAGCAGAAAAGTAGAAAAAATCTTCCTAAAAATAAGTCATATCTTATCAAGATATTCTAATATCAAGCTAACAAACTGAAATATAAACAAACTCCTAAAAACTTAGTCTAAAACAATAATTATTCAGTAAATCAGCATCTAACAGCACTAAGACACATTTCCAACATTATCCTCCTTGTCTTAGTGGCTGCAAAGGCCTAACTTGTCTCTTAGCATTTCAAATCTGTCTTTTGGCAAAGCCTTAGTTAAAACATCTACAACTTCATTCTCTATCTTGCAATAAACCAATTTAATCTCACCATTCCTTTGCACTTCTCTTAGATGAAACAATTTGATCTTGAAATGTTTTGTCTTGCCATGAAAAACATGATCATTAGATGTTGCAATTAAAGCTTGATTGTCTACATAAATTTGTGTTGCCTCATCTTGCTCTATATGTAAATCTGCAAGTATTTTTCTGATCCAAATTCCTTAATTGAAAGTAGCATTGGCAGCCACATACTCTGCCTTTGCTATACTTTGAGTTATTGCATCTTGTTTCTTGGAAGACCAAGAGAAAAAACCAGATCCAAAACTGAAATAGAAACCTGTTGTACTCCTTATGTCATCAACAGAACCTGCCCAATCACTATCAAAATAACCATTAAGCTTAAAATTCTAATGATAAGAGAATTTAATGCCATAATTTGTTGTGCCTTTGATATATCTTACAACCCTTTTAGCAGCTTGAAAGTGTATTTCACTAGCACAATGCATAAATCTTGAAAGTAGGCTTACTGCAAACATTAAATCTTGTCTAGTGGCTGTAAGATACATCAAGCATCCAATCAGGCTTCTGTAATGATTTTCATCAACCTTTTCTGCTCCATCATCTTTGCTGAATTTCTCCTTCTAATTCATAGGAGTTTTAGTGCTTTTGCAGTCTTCCATGTGAAACTTTTTAAGTATTTCCTTTGCATACTTCTTTTGGCTTATGAAAACACCATTATGTTCTTGCTTCACCTCCATGCCCAAAAAATAAGACATCATGCCGAGGTCTGTCATCTCAAAAACTTCGAACATTTCAGCCTTAAATTCTTCAATTTGCTTCTCATTACTACCTGTTACAAGCTAGTCATCAACATAAACAGAAACCACAATTAAGTTAGCATATGTTCTTTTTATATATAATGTAGCTTCACTTGGACTTTTAACAAATCCAAGATGTTGAAGGTGTTCATCAACCCTGCTATACCAAGCTCTAGGAGCCTGCTTAAGACCATATAAAGCCTTCTTCAACAAGTAGACTTTCTCCTCTTGTCCCTTGACTTGAAATCCTTCAGGTTGCTCTATATAAATCTGCTCTTAAAGATGACCATTCAAAAAAGCTGATTTTACATCCAATTGATATATTCTCTAACCCATCTGTGTTGCCAAGGCAAGCAACATTCTGATTATATCCAAACGTGCCACAGGAGCAAAACTTTTTGAAAAATCCACTCCAAACACTTGGCTATACCCCTTCACTACTAATCTGGCCTTGTGTTTGTTTAAAGAACCATCTGCATTGAGTTTGGTTTTATAAACCCATTTGATTGTAATCACCTTTCTGTGTTCAGGTACGTCCACCAGCTCCTAATTGTCATTCTTCTCAATCATTCTTAGCTCCTCTTTCATTGCTTTTATCCATTTATCATCCTTCTCTGCCTCCTCAAAATCTGCAGGCTTAAAGACAACAACATTGCTTGTTGCATAGATATCAATTAAAGATATTTTACTTCTGACAGAAATATCATCAATGCTGTCATTCCAATATTGTGGAATCTACTTCTGTATTGGTTCTTCCCAATCCCATTGTCTATCCTCCATGAATTTGACATCTCTACTTACAATAATTTTTCCACTTTGTGGTTAAAAAACTCTGTAAGCTTTTGATAGGTTGTTATATCCAATAAAAACTCCAGGCTCAGACTTCTTTTCAAGCTTATCTCTTTTTACCTGGGGCATATAAGAAAAAAAAGACAACCAAATGTTTGTAGGTTATGCAAATATGGTTTATAATCAAACCAGGCTTCAAATGGAGTTTTCTTTTGTAAAATTTTAGTTGGCAGCCTATTTAGTAAAAAAACTGCAGTACTTGCAGCTTCTGCCCATAATTTCTTTGGCAATCCTTTTTCATGTAGTAAACACCTTGTCATCTCCATAACGCTTATATTCTTTCTTTCACTTACACTATTTTGTTGAGGGGTGTAAGGTGCTGTAAGTTGGTGTTCTATTCTAGCTTCTTCACAAGCTCATTTGCATACTCTTTCTCATTGTCTGACCTTATCTTTTGCATCCTGCAACCACTCTGATTCTCAACCAAAGCTTTAAATCTCCAAAATACATTTGCAACCTCAGATTTCAATTTTAAGAAATAAATCCAACAGTATCTGGTACAATCATCAATAAATATTATATAGTACTTACTACCATTTAATGATGGTGTTTTCTGAGGTCCTCCAACATCTGTGTTCACCAACTGTAGCTTGTGAGTTGCTCTCCAAGCTATGTGATAGAACGGATTTCTGACTTGCTTGCCATATTGACAAGTCATGCAATCAGTTAGCTTTTCTTCCAACAAAGGCACACCCTTTACGAAATTGTGTTTCTGCATATATAGAAGTCCAATATGATGGAAGTGCCCAAGCCTCTTGTGCCATAATTCTGCACTACTCACAATGCTTGAGAATGTTGTTTGCTCCTCCTCCATTAGATTTAAGGCAAAACTTTTTGCTCTCATTTTTACCTTGAACATGTCTCTGCCTTTCTCATCTCTGATCAACCACAATTTGTTTTCAAATATGACTTTGAATTACTTTTCAATAAGTTGTTGAACACTAAGAAGATTTTGGTCAATGTTAGGCACAAAAAGAACATCAATAATAAATTTCAAACCTGATAGGGCTTCTAAAGCCAATGTTCCTTTACCCATGACTGGAATCAGTTCACCATTTCCAATTTTCACTTTAGAGGTGAATGTTTTGTCAAGCTCCTTGAAGAGCTTTGGGTCATTGGTTATGTGATTTGTACAACCGCTATCAACTAGCCAGGAATCACTTAAGTTGTTACTTGTGGTGAAGCATGTTGCAACAAAAATTTGTTCCTCTTGTTGCTCAGAAGAAGTTTTTGCTTCTTCATGTTGTTGTGTTTTCCAAATTCATTCCATGTGCCCAATCATACCACATTTCCTACATTTGACATCAGGTCTCCACCAACACTTTCTTTGTGGATGATTTGTTTTTTTGCAGTGTGGACAAGGTGGATATTTCTCATCCTTGTTCCTTTTGTTGTTGCTTCCCTTACTGTCCTTTTTCTTATTGAAGTTCTTTTTGACTTTTCCTCTTGAGTTTTCTGCCTTTGCTTGAAGAGCACCCTCCACGTGTTCTTCATTTCTCATCATTCTCCTTTGCTCTTAAGCCTGCAAAGCATTCACCAATTCTGCCAATGATATGCTTGACAAATCTTTAGATTCCTCTAAAGAAGAAATCTTAGACTCATATTTCTCAGGCAAGGTCACAATTATTTTTTGAACAATTCTTTCATCAGAAAAATCTTTACCAAGTAACCTCACCTTGTTTACTATACCCAGCAACTTGTTAGAGTAGTCTTTGATGGTTTCAGTCTCCTTCATTTTCAGTATTTCAAACTCCCTAATCAAGTTGAGTACTTACATGTTTTTGGTTCTTTCATTTCCTTGGTCTTCTTTTTTGAGGTAGTCCCAAATATTCTTTGTTGACCCTAGATTCATAATCCTTGTAAAGATTGTACTTGAGACAACAGAGAATACGTAGGCTTTTGCTTTGGACTTCCTGGTCTTTTTATCTCTGTGAGTCTTAAGCTGAGCCACTATTGGATTTGCAGGCAAAGGGGGCACATCATAGTCCTCCTCTACAGCTTCCCAAAGTTCTGAAGCTTTAAGATAAACTGTCATTTTAACAGCCCAGGCTTGATAATTGTCACCGTCAAATATTGGTGCTACAATTTATGAGAAATTTGCCTCAAATTCCATGTTAGATGTTTTTGTGTTTATAAGTGGTTTTGTGTTTATGGAATTTTTTTTTTGGTTCACTCAATTCACGGGTCCCTCAAGATATATGGCTCTGATACCAATTTGTTAGTTTTTGACAAAACAGATATAAATCTTATATAATAGCAAATGCAAGCTTTGAGAGGAATGCTGAACTTTTGTTATTTAACTCACACAAAATATTTACAGCAATGCTCCTTATATAGCAGAAAAGTAGAAAAAATCTTTCTAAAAATAAGTCATATCTTATCAAGATATTCTAATAACAAGCTAACAAACTGAAATATAAACAAACTATTAAAGACTTGGTCTAAAACAATAATTATTCAGTACATCAGCATCTGACAGCACTAAGACACATTTCCAGCAACAACCAAAGACCTAGAAAACTTTTACAAAAAATGACAGCAGGCCTGTCCCCTCAGTTCTCCCTGATTCTTATAACTATTTTTATCCATGTGTCCTTTTTTTCTTCTGGAATAAACATGCCAGATGGAAGGTTGTTGTGCAGGTAAGTCCACCATACTCTCCTGTTACTCTCGTGCTTCTACCCATCTCTATCATTACCTCCTCCTTCAATAGCAGTCATGTCCTTAAGACTGAACAAAGGAAATTGAGTTCGAATTGTGAGTTCATCCTCCTAAGTGGACTCTTCAACAAATTTTCCTTGCCACTGAATTAAAAATTACGATCGCCAAATTGCTTGATTGTGCGCTTGGCCAATACCATAGAAGGAAACAAAGATTCAACTACTTCCACGACTAACTCTTCTGGAAACACAACATCAACATTAGTAATGACAATAGCCCATTTTAGCAAGGACACATGGAAAACTGGATGAATTTTGGATGAACCTGGCAATTTCAGCTTATAGGCTACCGATCCATATTTGTCTTTAATTTGAAAATGACTATAAGATCTTGGAGAAAACTTTTGATTTATGCATTAGATCACCGATTTTTGTCGATGAGGCCTTAGCTTAAGATAAATCCAATCTCCTACGTCAAACACCACATCTCGCTTATGCTTATCTGTGACTCTCTTCATTTGCTCTTGAGCTTTTTGCGAGATGAACTTTAAATTGGCATATGGCCTCATCCTATCCTTGAGTTCCTTGGCTATTAGTTCTACCTTAATCTCCTCGAAAATGTACTGCACCAAAGAAGGTGACTTTCGACCATAGACTACCTTGAAAGGGGTGGTACTTATAGATTCATGGAAGCTTGTATTGTACCAAAATTCAGCCTAAGGAACCCAAAGAGACCAGTGTCGAGGTTTTTTCTATGGAAAAACACATCAAATAAGTCTCCAAATATCAATTCACCACTTCCCTCTGGCCATCAATTTCAGGATGATAAGAAGAACTTATGTGTAAAGTTGTTCCTTGCATCCGAAATAATTCTTGCCAAAACTTACTGATGAAGAGTAGGTCTCTGTCACCGAGAATGGATTTAGGAAACCCATGAAGGCAAACCAACTCTCTCACAAATAGTTCAGCAACAGTGCGGGCCATGTAGGGGTGTTTCAACACCAGAAAATGACAATCTGTCAACCACTACTAAAATGGTGTCATAGCCTTTAGATTTCGGAAGCCTTGTGATGAAATCCATTGATATCTCTTCCCAAATGACCTCAAGAATCTTCAAAGGTTGCAATAATCTTCCTGATGCTAAAGTATTAGACTTATTTCTTTGACATATATCACACTCTTGTACAAATGTTTGAAGTGAGGACTCATGCCTACCTAATACAAATTAGCTGCTAATGACCTATAAGTACGATAGTGCCTAGAATGACCTCCAGTTTGTGTACTTTGAAATTCCTACAGCAAATCTGGGATGAATTAAGAGGTCGAAAGGATAACCAGCCATCCTTTGTGATACAAAATGCCTTCAATGTAAAACCAGGCCTTAATTGTGGGTTTTCTAGTAAATCAGCCTTGATTCTTTGCAAAAGTGGGACTTGCTTAGCTTCTCCTAACTTTTTATGGACAGTAACCCATGTTGGTGAGTGGCTGCTCATCACTTTTCTCTTCTTCCAATTGCACGATCTCCCCCCTTTTGTTCAACTCTTCACCATTGCTGACAATCAGCACCCGAAGTTTTCCCACTGGACATCGGTGATGGGGGGCTATACAACTGGGCACATTTATAGTAAAAACCCATTTTTTGTCTTCAATTTCTGAATAAGAGAGGTGGTTTGTTGCTCTATTTCTAGAATTTGGAAAAGGTTGTGGGGCTGATTAATTTGGGTTAACCTTTGTAATGTCTAAGTTTGAAGGATTAGGTCGTACATTAGCTATTGAAATTTAAAGAATTGGGTTATAAGCCTAACCCGATATTTCTAATAGAAGTTGTGCCCTGCACGTGACTCCAATTGCTTCTCCTTCTCTACATTAGTTTAAATTCGTGCCCCAAACCCTATTGTTCCTCATCTTCCTAGTGCAGCTTTAGCATTCTTCGCGATATTCATTGCACTAATGCGAGTTTCAGGGTTCAAGAGCCTAATCCGATTTATTTATTTCATATTTCAGGCCATTTATGAAATAACCCAGGTATAAGGCCTCTGATTCATAAGGAATCATAGAGGAAAATTGTTTGAATTCATCAATAAATTCTTATACGGACCCTTTTTGTTTCAAAGTTGCCAACTGCTTATATAGGCTCTAATTTGCTACTCCTCTAAAACTATTCATCAATTCATATTTGAATCGTGCCCAACTCAACTTTGGAATTAGCTCGCTTATGATTGTGAACCAATGGACAACCACACCATCCATGCAAATGTGTGCTAAGGGGACTTTTTGATGCTTTGTTATTCTATGGATTTGGAAATAGGTTTCTACCCTAGTTAGCCAGCCTCTAGGATCAACCCCAGTAAATGAAGGTAACTTCACCTTCTTGGCAATGAAAGAGAAGTCTCATGTATATGTTGGCAGCCTGAATCTTGGTGGTGGATACCCATCCATCTGAACTGGTTTATTTGGGATTGATTGGGTGGTAACTCCTCGAGAATCAATCATTGAATCAAAAGCCCCTCGTTCTTCTTCCATAACTGTTGCTTCTCTATCCTTTTCATCCACTGAAGGTACAAGCCTTGAAACTTCTCGTAACTCTATTGAATGGCAACCACCTGTTGAGCCAAAGATTCAAAATTTCTAGCGAGATTATTGATTTGCTCCTCTTGAGCATCCAATATTATTTGTGTATGGGTTTCCATTGTTTCGTCTATTTTCCCCATCTTTGATTCCAATAGGTCAGACCAATAATAAGAATGGCAACAACTTCACAAGTATTTATAAACAATGAACAATCAATTAATCACAAATAATGAAGGTGAAAATGGTTTCATTCACTTTTATTCATAATATCACTATTGTTGTCCATGGAAATTGAGAACAAAAAAGGAAGGAAATAATAAAAAGAAGAAAAGGATAAGGTAACGTATTTGTGCAGTACACACTCACAAACTAAGGGAAAATATTCCCCCTTCTCCAGTGACAACTAGAGACCCATAAAACTTTTACAAAAAAATGATAGCTTGTCTTTCCCCTCCGCTCTCCCTAATTCTTATAACTATTTTAATCCACATGTCCTTTTTTTCTTCTGAAATAAACATGCCAAATGGAAGGTTGTTGTGTAGGTAAGTCCACTATACTCTCCATGTTACTTGTTTGCTTCTTCCCATCTCTATTAGGGTTGAAGCTTCTGTAGTTGCATCCCATAGGAAATTCTTCTTCCAAAATGGGACTTCATCATTAGGAGAAGGCCAAACAATTTTTTTAGATAAAAAGTCGGGAGGTCTTTCTTGTTTTTCTTCTCCTAGCTACAACCAGAAAGAATGATACTAAACTCCATTGAATATTATAAAAGCATAGATAATAAGAACTATTGGATAATTACAACAATTGGGATTTAATTTCTGTACAAAATTGTAACTCATGAACTTATTGTAGTTAGCTTAGTTCAGTGTTAGCTAATGTTAGCTGATAGTTCACAGTAGCGGTAGTTAGTTTTCTATTAGCATACCATTTATAGTTTTTGTTAGATTGGACAATTTTTGTTATGTGCATTTGTATGTATATGTGTGTGTATATATATATATATATATATATATATATATATATAGCTCTGTAATCTTAAGTTTTCATATGAATGAAATTTATCTCAGTTTCATTCAGTTTACTCTCAAGATAGCTTTGTTGCTTTCATTTGATAATTTATAGATTTTTGTTGGTTTAAGATGCAGGTTAATAATCTTGAATTGATCATGGTACTAGAGTAGGTATTACAATCCTAGCTTATTGTTCTCGATTATTCTATTGCTTACAATTAGTTTCAATAAGTAATTGCTTGTTTCTTGCTCATCGATTGAGTGAGAAATTGAGTATATGAGTGGTGATCCTTTATTTTTGCATAACTCTAATAATCCA
Source organism: Triadica sebifera (assembly GCA_023653625.1). Taxonomy (NCBI): domain Eukaryota; kingdom Viridiplantae; phylum Streptophyta; class Magnoliopsida; order Malpighiales; family Euphorbiaceae; genus Triadica; species Triadica sebifera. Next base: position 24,880,505 of record CM042901.1, read on the forward strand.
TGTATGTCACTAGTTTCCAATCCATTAAATGGTAAAAATTACTTATCTTTGAGTTGCTATATGAAAATTGTGTTAGAGGCGAAGGTGAAATTGGGATTTGTGGATGGAACTTACGAGAAACCAGAGGTAGGTAATCAAAATCTCCCTCAATGGGAAAGGTCAATTGTATGGTGATATCTTGGATTTGAAACTCTATCTCGAAAGACTTTATAGAGTCTTTTTTGTATGATGAAACGATAAGAGATCTCTGGCTCAAGTTGGAGTAGAGGTATGGGGAGAGTAATGGTCCCTTACTTTATCATATTAAAAAGGAAATTATTTAGTGACTCAAAGAAACTTACCTGTTGATTAATACTTGAACAAACTAAAGAAGTTATGGGATGAGCTTAAATTTCTGCAACCAACATCGAGATGCATATGTGGAATATGTACTTATGGGATATACAAGGCAATTGAACAAGCCAATGTTAATGCAAGATTAATTGATTTCTTGGTTGGACTTAATGATGCTTATGACATAGCGAGGAATCAAATCCTAGTTATGGATCCCTTACCAAATGTTAACAAAGCATGCTCAATGCTTATGAGCATTCAAAAGCATAAGGAAATTAATGTGCAAGTTGATCGTTTTGAAAACAATGCATTGTTAGTTGTAAGAAATCAACTATATAAAGAAAGGAAGAGAACTAAAAGAGAAGAAACTTACAAGAAAGACAAAGCAAACAAATTTTGTGATCACTGCAATAGTAGTGGACATGTCAGGGATACATGTTTCAAACCTCGTGGCCATCCAATCTGGTACAAAGAATTCAAAGAAAAGAGCAAGAGTGAAAAATAGGAAGAACTTTGCAAATATGGTAGGAGGTGATGATGATGCATCTCTAGAAATTCAAAATTTAAGTTCAATAGAAAGGTATGAAGGTTAGCAGTTTTCTATGAAAAAGTTAATACAACAAGAGGTGGTTAGATGCCTGAAAATAAAGTGGGCTCAAAAGGTGCAATGGTTAGTTTTGCTCATAATGCAAGGCTGTGTAGGTAAAATACTGAATCAATATGCTTTGCACACACATGATTGTCTTGAGTATGGTTCATGGATAGTTGACACAAGCGCAACCAACCATATGTGTTCATGTCTTACTCTAATGCAAGATATTCTTTATGTCAAAACCAAATATTGTTTATATACCATACTTTTTCATTTCAAGTTCTTTTTATACTGATTACAACACTATGAATAAAGGTTATTGTACCCTCAATGTATGGCATAGTAGGTTGGGGCACACCTCACCTACAATTTTAAAACATTTTCTCTTTATCTACTTAAATGAACAAAGTGTAGTGTGTGATATATGTCTTTTAGCTAAGCAAACTAGACTTCTTTTTCCTTTAAGCAACATAAAAACTAAAAGGGTTTTTGAATTAGTTCTTACAAAATTGTGGGGGCCTTACAAAAGAGCAACCACCAATAGAGCACATTATATGTAAAATTAGTGGATGATTTTAGTAAGAGCACATAGATATATCTTTTGAATCTAAAGAGAGAATATCCAATATTATATTTGGTTTCTTGGTCATGATCAAAACACATATCGTTTGTGTTGTAAAGGCAGTAAGAAGTGATAATGGTACTGAGTTTGTGAACAAGGATTGCCTTAAGTTATTTGGTGATACAAGAATAATACATAAGAAAACATATGCTTACACACCCCAACAAATTGGGATTGTGGAAAGGAGACATAGGTAGCTAATTGAAGTTGCAAGAGCTCTTCTATTTCAATATCATTTGTTTAAACAGTATTAGGGAAAAGTTGTGTTAGATGATACTTATGTTATGAATAGGTTGCCTAGTTCAATGCTAAAGTGGAGAACCCCATATGAACTTATAAAGGATAAAAAACCATATTACATGCACCTTAAGACATTTGGTTGTCTCTATAATGCCATAAATACGTTACCTTTTAAGGATAAATTGGATCCCAGGGATATAAGGGTATTTTTGTTGCATATAGCCTAGGACATAAATCATATAAAGTGTTTTTGATTCTTAACATACTATAATTACCTTTAGACGTGTAGTGTTCTATGAGCAATTTTTTCCTTACCATTCCAGCACACAAGCATATAATTTAATGCCCTTACATGTACCTTCCTCACTTAATCACTCTTCCTTACATAATGTGCCTCTTGTACCATAAGCACCTATTCATACCAATGCTGATATACATATTACAAAACCTTTAACCACCAATACATATCATCTCACACAACTTTTGCAACCTATAACTCCCACACAAACTAGTACTAGATAAAGGAAACCCCTTCAATAGATGTAAGGCTATATTTTTCCTACTATGCAAGACAACATTGCTCCATCTGCTATCAATTCACACATCTTCAAGCACTATTTCTACTTCCTCTTCAATTCAAAATGTTCTTCCTTTTCACTCTTCTAGGAGCTTACCACATTACCTTTTGGAAAGTAGACTATTAGATCAAATAGGTATATAGAGTTAAATTTAAGCCTGGTGGTGCAGTGGATAGGTACAAAGCCCATTTAGTTGCTAAGGGCTATAATCAAGTTTTGGGAGTTGATTACTTTGAGAGTTTCTTTCTAGTAGCCAAGTTGGTAACAGTGAGGGTATTTTTAGCTCTAGCATTTGCCAAACATTAGGAATTGCATTATTAGACATCAACAATGCTTTCTTGCATTATTTTTTAAATGAAGAAGTTTATCATTTACCACTTGAGGGATATCTCAAACTACTCCCAACCAAGTTTTTCTTGTAAACAAATCCCTTTTTAGCCTCAAATAGGTCTCTCGACAGTGGAATCCTAAATTCACAAAACAACTCCATTTGTTTTGTTTTACACAAAGTATTGTGATCATTGTTTATATGTCAAAGTCAATGAAGGAGTTTTTTTTAATGTTACTTGTTTGTGTTGATTATTGCTTTCTCATAGGTAATTCTTCAATAGCTATTCAAGAAGTCAATGATTTCCTTCATGCCCAGTTCACTATCAAGGATTTAGTCCATGCTAAGTATTTTTTATACCTAGAGATTCAAAGATCTACTTCAGGTGCCTATTTGTCTCAAAGGAAAAACATACAAGAAATTCTAATAGATATTGGCATGCAAGGATCTAAGCCAACAAAAACACCTTTGCAAAAAGGTTTCTAATTCTCCACTAATTCTCTCAAATTAGTTGATTTAGAGAAATTCATGAGATTAGTGGGTTGATTGCTCTACCTAAATTTGACAAGGCCTGACATCACATACAGTGTATATCAATTGAGCTAAGATATGTCAGACCCTTATCATTCCTATTGGGATGCAACCATGCATATTGTGAGGTACTTCAAGCATACTTTTACCCATATACTCTCTATCTAGCACATAATAACTTTCAATTATAGGCTTATAGTGATAGTGACTGGGCCTCTGGTCCCATTTCTCGAAAATCCTTAAGTGGATTTTGCATCTTTCTTAAAGAGGCATTGGTGTCCTGAAAGTCTAAAAAGTAGAATACTATATCTCGATCCTCCTATGAAGCAGAATACATGAGCTTAGCATCCACTATTTGCAAGCTTTTATGGCTTTCCTATCTCTTCACTAACATGCATCTGCCTGTCCAAACTCCCATTCCACTTTTTTGTAATAACAAGTTTGCCTTGCATATCTGTGAGAATCCCATCTTTTATGAGCACACCAATAATATCGAAATTGATTGTCATATCATGCACAACAAATACAAAGAAGGTTTTATCAGTTTGCACCATATTAATTCCAACTTGTAGTTAATAGACAATGTAACACCCCCTCACCCCAATAGCACATGCCCGAATAAGGGAGCGTTATGCTGTCTCCTTCAAATCATTATTTAATTAAATGTAAGAAAGCATACATTTTTTTTAACTCAAATAATATAAAAGAAGTGACATAAATTTTATTTATAAACAAATCATTTACAAAACATATAATTAATTTACAAAATCATAAAAGCCAATTTATAAACCAAATATACAAATGAACGTGACCTACAGTAGTTGAGTTCAGTTGCTTTATTTAATATTATCACTGTTGACTTTATCTAGTGGCCTCCATTCACTTTTCTCTAAATCCACATGAGAAAAACTCTCATACTAAGCACTAGGCTTAGTAGTACATATAATTAAGGCAATAAAATATTTTCATGCAAAATGCAATCATTCAAATATGTTAAGTTATTCTAGAATTAAAAAATTTATTTCCTTTCCATACATTTTGTTTTTCATTTTTCATCCATTCATGCACCACATGATCAAATTATACAATTTCTTTATCATTTCATTTTATTATGTAAAAACAAGCAATTCCCTTACATACACATGCAAGTCTCTTTATCTCATATTTATCTTATTTATGCCCATATCACCTAGGAACTACTAATTAGGATAACGGAGTTGGCCATCCAAGCATTTAAAAGTGCCACCTAGGCATTATAGTATGCATATACAAGTGTCATCATGGGCATTAATATATAGGTGTCATCACCGATATTAATAATAATGTCATCACCGATATTAATTGACCCCTTGATTGACATGCCAAACTATCCAAAATTCTAGTTCTAAGCTAAATGTTTTAGGGTTTAATTCATGTTATCATCAAATTCTCATATATTTCTTTGTCAATCTCATTTTTCTTTATTCATTTCATTATATCATACTTTTTTTCTCTTTATCAATTTTATAATTCTCTTATTTTCCTTCATTCCATTTTCTTTTCATATAATATGGTGTATAAATGTTACTCATTTACTTATCAAATACACAAATTATGAAAAATAGGGTATTCACAGCCGTGACTTCTTATTCATGCCCATAAACAATGCCAAACACACAGCCTCATGGTCGTGCTCCAATCGTTCAAGCTCGTGAATAAGCTCATGCTCGTTATCCAAGTCATGAATAGTGTCATTTCCAAACAAAAGTCATGCCAGAGACATAATTTAGTCACGTCTGTAAATTTGACAATTCATACCCATGACCGTATTGTCATGCCCATGACTGATTGCAGGAGATTTTCACTTTCACTTTTCTTATGCAATTCAAACTTCTTCAAACTATTTTAACATAACCAACATTCATTCCTAAGTTTTTAACATAACACATAAGGTTTTTTTCAACATTTTCATGCTTCTATCAAGCTCAAATCCTAACGTGTGACCACTAGATCAACAATTACATATTATTACTTCTATCATGTCACCTTATAGTTCTTATGCAACAAATCATTATCAATGCATTACAATCATATACTAAGATGTCTAAGATGCACATCATGCGATTCATAAAAAAAAAAGATAGGTTATTGCCTTAAATTATGCATAAACCTCTTTTTCTTTGCTTCACTTCTCTCTCTCTCTCTCTCTCTCTATACTTCTTTCTCTTTTCCCTTGTTCCTTTGAGCTAGCTCCTTGTCACTTTGAGCTCCTATAACATCATAAAACTATTATAAGAACTTTTCTTTCATAACCTCTCTTTAAATTTTATCTTCTCTCTCCTATACTTTAAACTCTATCTTTTCTACCACAAGCTCTGAATGAGCTCAAAACTATTTGTTCCTTTGAAGAAACTTGTAGAAGAGAAAAAGAACTTTTTACCTATACTATTTTCTCCCCTTGACCAACTCTTTAGAGATTTCTCTCTCCTCTTCTCTTTCTCTTCTCTCTCCCTTTTTCTCTTCCTTATCTTCTCCAAGCCTTGTTATGTATAAAAAATGCCTCTATCTTATCTTTTTCTCTCATCTCGCTTTCTTTCTCTTTTTAGAACCAAGCTTTGGCTATAGAGGTTTTATTTTCTGGCATGGAACTGGTTATAGGATGCATAAAAAATTATTAAAATGAGATAAGGAAGAAGAAGAAAAAAGTTCACATGTGGGACCCACTATTTTTTACCCAAAATCTCAATATTTAGGGTAATTAGCATTCTAATTCCTCTTTTCTCTTTATGGTGGTCAACCAGGATTACGATTTATGTCCAAATTAATATTTACATGGAACTTATCTCATTTAAACCTATAATTTTTGGTAAATTACAATTTGGCCCTAAAACTTTGTAAATTTTGCAATTTAGTCTTTTATCGTAAACAAACATATTTACATTTTTAGTATTCTTTATTCAACATATCTCATAATTATTAATTCTTATTTTGATTAATTTCAATCAAAATTTAAATTTAGATTCTGATCAATACGACGCATCAATTTATCGACACGTGCGACTCGGTGCTTAAATTAGCGGATATGATAGACATTTTCACCAAATCTTTTCCAAGTCCTCAATTTGATATTCTTGTTTGCAACTTGGGCTTGATCATGTCTACTTAACCTCTAACTTTTTTTTGAGGGGAATGTACAAAATAATAGCTCATTAACTTATTGTAGTTAGCTTAGTTAAGCGTTAGCTAATGTTAGCTAATAGTTCATAGTAGAGGTAATTAGTTTTTTGTTACCATACCATTTACAATTTCTATTAGATTGGATAGTGTCTGTTACATGCACTTGCATATATATAGCTCTATAATATTACATTTTCATATAAATGAGAATTATCTTAGTTTCATTTAGTTTACTCTCAAGATAGCTTTTTTGCTTTCATTCAATAATTTCTAGTTTTTTGTTGTTGCTTCAAGAATCAGGTTAAGAATCTTGAATCTATCAATTTCATTTTCAATGAAGTTAGAAACAAAGAAATTGGTAAACAATAAAAAGATACCTGCAAATATCGATGAATAGAAAAAATGAGTGCTTGAGTGTTGAATTTACAAGTTTTTCCCTTCTTTCTTTGCAGTAATAAGGCTCTCTTAGAATTCAACAAGGAAATATCGATGAATATTTTGTTGGTTTACTAAACTCGGTCACTAGTGTACTTTTCATTATCACTCTCTTTCATGCAAAACAAGAAAATTATATTGCCTAAATTATTACATAACAAGATTCAATTAATGCTATCATTTTCATTTCTCTGCTTTTCCTAATCACCACCAACAGCAATACTTTCCAATGAAACAAACAAAAAGAAAATTTATAAGATAAAATGTTGACCACAAAATATAATTATGCTATTAGAAGAACATTACAAATTATGATATCATAAATTTTTACAATTTATAAAGAAGATCCAAAAGAAAATTAATTTTTACAGGAACAGTTTTATCTTCTGAATGTTCTCCCTTAAACAATCCAAAGGTGCCAGTGTGTGTGTTCTTATTTGTTATAGTTTCATTAATATTTTTTTTACATTGAATTATGAGTTTTTATCATGTTTAGGTATTCAATTGTTTTAATTTTGTGATTACAGGAAAAAAATTGAAATGAAAAAAAGACTAAGTCCTTTACACACGTGATGAAGCCTTACGCACGTGAGAAGGAAGAGAAAAGTTTGGAGCCTCACACACATGACAATCAAAGCATGGTTTTGATCACAAACGCAAAGTTCATAAAGCTCAATCTTTTGTCGTTGGTGTATGGATTTGATTACGGGCGCATCACTGCTTTTATTTACATATGCGAAGAATCATTACGATCATGCTAGTATTTTACTGAAGAATGTGTTATGCCTGTGATGACCTTTTTTGCTACAGAAGTTCAATCTATACAAACTTTATTCTAATCAAGTGGGGTCCAGATTTTGAAGATAAATGTCAATCTGAAGATCATCTTTGGAAAAATTGTCTCTTAATTAGGAATAATTATACATTTAGAATTAGAGTTTAAGTAGGACTTCTTAGATTATATAATCTAGTTTTATTTTATATTGATATAGATAAAAGAGAGATTGAGGTTCACTCAGAAACAGAGTTTTCCTTTCATCTTTTATTTTATATTGACACAGACAAAAGAGAATTATGTGGCAGTGTTCAGGAAGTTTTCCTTTTATCTTTTATTTCCTTCTAATGTTTAACTTAGCCATTAAAATAGATATGATCATTGTTGTTAAGATGCTAGGCTAAATACTTTAATGGGTACTTAATGAGCAACCCCAATTTGTATTTTTTTTTCTTTTTATGTAATTAATGAATACATGATTTTTTCCAATTCCAGTTGTGCTTAATAAATTTTTAGTTTAATAATTGCTTGATTGTCAATTATTTAACTTTAAATGGAAATATTAAGGCTGAATTATTAGATACACTATCTGTAATTTAACCTAAAAATTAGACTGAATGCTAGTTAATTCATTAGCTTGATTAATTGGCACTTCAAAGGTGAGAGTCATTAAATCTACATTCATTGGTGTGTAATTCATTAAGGGATATGTAAATTGGGGTTTGTGAGCTAAGTTTTTGTTCCTTTTCTTATTGATTTCCTTAAGTTACTTTTTAGTGCAATCTTAGTTATTAGTTTCTCTTATAGCTTAATTGACTCATTAAAATTGGTTAGAGTGTTTTTAGAATTTGATTTCACAGTTCATTGGTAATTTAAATCTAATTAAGAATTTAAAACCATGTAGTTTCTTAAGAGATCGACCTCGGGAGTGAATTTATCATATTATATTGGTTCATGCTCTTCTGAGTATACTTTGAGTTATATCAAGTTTTTGGCGCCATTGTTGGAGAACTACTGTTTGTTAGATTCTTAGTTAAATAAACAACCAATGTTTGTCTTCTAAATAATTATTTGCAATTTTTATTTCTTTTCTTCCATTTCATATTTTTCAATTGTTAACTTTTGTTTTATGTCAGGTACCAGTAAATGAACAAAGTCAAGAGAAATATCTACTCAGTGGAGTTACAAATTAAGGTCTAAATCAAATAGACAAAAAGAACAACCATCTGAAGAAAAAGAGGAGATTTTTTAAAATCCTGAAAATTTAAAAAAAGTAGTGACTGAACTAATGGAAATTCCACCAAGAGAAGTCGAGGCACGAAGGCAACTGTCCATGAAGGACTATGCCAAATCAGTAATTGACAACAATATCTCGTGTATTGTGTTAGGAGATGCGACTAGAAATTATGAGCTGAAAATCATACATTTGAATATGCTTTGATCCTTCAATGGGTTTATTAATGAAGACCCTCTGACATTCATAAGGGAATTTTATGCAACCATCAATACTTTCCCTTTGAACATACTTAATGAAGACCAATTAAAGATGAAGTATTTTCTTTACACCTTAAAAGACAAAGCCAAAGCATAGATAATAACTTCATCTCCTGATTCTCTAAATAATTAGACTGAGATTTATCATAAATTCATGGACAAATTCTATTTCCATCAAAAAATAAAAGGAGTTGGGAGCTGAAATTACTAATTTTTATCAAAAAGACTTTGAAACGTTCCATAAAGCTTGGGATATATTTAAGATGCTCATTTTATCGTGTCCTCGGCATGGGTACCCTTTTTTAATAACAAATCAGTCTTTCTATGATGATTTGAGTCAACAATATCAATGTATGGTTGACAACTCAACTGGAGAAGCCATGAGAGAAAAGATAGCAACCAAAGTATATGACATATTTGAACTTATGGGTGCTAATTCTCAACAAAAGAGTGTGAGTGGAAGGAAAATAATAGTTTATGAAGTTTCCAATGGTAACGAGTTGGCTTTACATATTATTGATCTCACAAAACAAGTTCGAATGTCTAATAAAGAACATGTGTTTGTAAATCAGGTATGTGGAACTTGCGGTATTTATGGACATGAGGCTAATATGTGTTTTTCCTTTAATTATATGACAGGGAATGATGTGGAGCAAGCAAGTGCCAACCAAGGATACAAAATAATCCTTACTCAAATAACTACAACCATGGCTAGAGAAACCACCCAAATTTCTCTTGGAGAAATTATGATCAAAATTCACCATAACTCTTCAAAAATCAAAATCAAAATTCACAATATAATTACCAAAAGCCTTCAAATCAACAGTCATACCCACATCCAAACCAAATTGGACATACGAGTACATCTAGAAAACCATCACTGGAAGAAACATTAAATTGTTTCATACTTACAACTCAAGACAAACAAGAGAGAACAAATAAGAGTTTGGATTCAATAGAAGCTTCATTTAAAAGGCTAGAGATTCATATTGGGCAAATAACAGAGGTTGTATCGGAGAATAAAAAAGGAAAGTTACCAAGCCAAATTGACATTCAAGTTTATAACTATGGAAGGTAATCCCTGTGATAATGAAGTAATTTCTACAACTAACATAAAGAACTATTATCTTTTAGATACACATGAATTTCAGCTCCAAGAATTAAAATCTCTAAAAATTGAAGCAGAATGGAAAGACAAAAAGGTAAGACATCTTCCCAATGTAAAAGTAACTCACATATGATTGATTTTATTAGGAAAGAAACTCTACTTACAAAGTTTGTACAAGAACATGTTTTTAATTGTGAAAAATATGATGGAGGATCTTAAAAAGACATCACCATTACCTGAAAAGAAGAAAGATCTTGGAAGTTTCACTATTAACATTATGTTAGAAGAAGGTACCAAAGCAAAGGCCATGCTGGATTTAGGTGTTAGTATTAATCTGATGCCTTATTCCATTTTTAAACAATTAGGTTTAGGAGAATTGAAGCCAACCACTATGGGCCTTCAGTTAGCTAAATGTTTAATAAAGCTTCCTTTAGGTTTAGTTGAAAACCTCAAAGTTCAAATTGGTAAGGTAATTGTACTTATTGATTTTGTGGTCATGGCTACAGAAAATGGAAGTTTAAAAGAAAGTTCAATAATACTCTTTGGTAGACCTTTTATGTCCACAACAGACACCCAAATTAATGTAAAATATAGAAAACTAACTATGACAATATAGGGTGTAACTAATGAAATTAAGGCATGTGACCTTTTAATTTTACCAACTGCTAATCAGGGTTTTTCTATTTTTCCAATTGATAAATTTGTTTCTGAAATAATCTCAAAGGTGTCTAAGTATAGTGAAATTTAGAATAGAGCAGGAATGGATGACAAACTCCAAATGACTTTCCAACCACCTTAACATGAGCATATTCAATAATGTCTTGCCTAGACAATAAATGTGGCACTTCTTGGGAAACAACCCATGTTATTTATACTATTTTTAGTTTATCAACTTCAAATTTTCATTTTTATTTTTAGTTTGTAAGTTTCTATTTGAATTCTAACTCTAATTTGTGTTTATGAATACATTTATAGAAGAGAAGGTACACAAGAATGATCAAAATGAGGAATGAAGACATAAATGTGAGGAGGGATTGGTGTCACAGACGTGAGGGATATTTATGTGCATGACACCCTAAGGTAAGGATTGGTGTCATGGACATAAGGGATCCTCACATGCATGACACCCTTTTTTTTTCTTTTAAATGTGCTGAGTTATTTATTTGTGCATATCATTTCCTTCCCTCATGATTGTGCTCCCATTTCCCAAATTTCCTTTTTCTTTCTCCATTTTTCTCTCAAACTTATCTAAGCCCTAACTCCTAATTAACATTTAATTTCCCATTTTAGTTCCAATTAACACCAAATTTCACAAACCTATAGGATTTTCGGTCCCATAAACGAAATTTTATCAAAAATCAAGATGCCCAAAACAAAATTCATCTAGAAGGCATGGAGAGACCTTGCACGCACGTGATTCATCATCATCACCACATCACGAGCATAAGGAGGAAGAAGTGACACTGACAATGTTCAAGAAAATAAAGAACACAAAGAAATTGACATCTCTTTCAGATAAGGAGATAATATTTGATGGTTAGTGCTACCACATGACAAAGATGAGTCTTCATAACAAGAAGGCGATGAAGGGCCAATTGGAAAAACAACTTTCACAACATTCGAATGAAACTGGGTAATCATCCATACCTGAGGTGTAGAGAGTGATGTAGCATCTAGACCGTATAGATCATAAGATGGACCATTTGGAATGCACCACTGCCCATCATACCATTCTTCCATGTCAAATCCTAGAACGTCTTGCTTCTCCATCTCAGTGAATATTCTTCAGCTCAATGAACGTTCTTCGTGCTAGGGGAGTATTGTTTTTCTCTTTTACTTATTTTATTTATGCTTTTTCTTAACTATTGAGGACAATGTCTAAAATAAGAGTGGGGAGAGGAATTATGACTTCTGAAGTTAAAAAAAATTGTGTTAATAGTTTAACAAAATAATAAAAAAATGTGTTATGTTTTAATTAATATGCTTGATATCTTTTCTTTATTTTCTCATAAACAAGTTAATAAAGGAATGTTAGATTTTGATTTCATGTTCAATTTTCTTAGTTTGATTAAGTTTAAAATAATTTTAATGCTAATCTCACACTTTAAAAATTAAAAGCATTTCAAATTAGTTATTTAATTGCATTGTATATATAGTATCAGTAATTTACTTAAGCTTTGGATTATTAAATGTTATTAAACTCATATATTAAGACCTTAAACACCATAAAATAATCAAAGGTTCAATTAATATACAAAGGAAGCAAAAATAGCAAGATGGAGCATAAAATGAATTTGCTTTATCTACTTTGTTGTCTTCCTAAGGATAAGAGTATGCAAAGCACCCTATATGAGTGTAGTGTGTTTCTAAAAAACACAAACAATTTCAAATTAAAAAAGAAATGCACTATGACTTAGGAAAAATTGTTAACTCAAAAAAAAATCCAAAGGCAAATTAAAAGAGCTATCAAAACAATAAGTGTAGGGGTTTTATATATAAATTTTTTGGCTAATGATAATAACTTATTTAGATTACTTTTCATTATATATATTGAGGCAATAATGTGATTAAGCTATTTTGATTTTAATTTTTGAGTATGGAATATTCATTAAGATTGTTTTTGGCTTAGTTAAACTTAGTGAATTTCATAAGTCAGGTTGGTACATTAGTGAAACTTAGAGATTATGAAGATTAAAATTGTATATATTAGTTAAAGAGTGTTTTTAATATTTTTCTATGTTTAAATATTTCTTGAAGGGTAAATATTGTTTGAGTGTGGGGGGAGTTTGATGTGTTCTTATTTGTTCTAATTTTTATTAATGTATTTTTTCATTTTTTATGGGTTTTTATCATGTTTAGGTACTTGATTATTTTAATTTCGTGATTGTAGGAAGAAGAGTTGAAATGCAAGAAAAGACGAAGTCCATCACTCATGTGATGAAGTCTCCCTCACATGAGGAGAAAGAGCAAAGTTTGGAGCCTCACGCACATGACAATGTGTCACGAGTGTGAGGGTTGCTTTTGGTCGTGAGGATTTTCTTCTTTCATTTTTATCGCTGGCGTGTGGTTTTGTTCATGAGCTTGAAGTTCGCAAAGCTCAGTTTCCTATCGCGGGTGTGTGAATTTGATTATGGGCGTATCTCTATTTTTGTTTACCTGTCACGTATGCGATGAATCATCATGATCATGCTGAGTGTTTTGTTAAAGAATGTGTCATGCCTGTGATGTCTTATCATGCACGTGACGAACCTTTTTGTTGTAGAAGTTCAATCATATGCAAACTCTATTCCGATCAAGTAAGGTTCAGACTTTGAAAATAAATGTCAATCTGAAGATCATCTATGGGGAAATTATCTCTTAATTAGGAATAATTGTATCTTTAGAGTTAGAGTTTAAATAGTACTTTTTATATTATATAATATAGTTTTATTTTACGTTGATACAAACAAAGAGAGATATAGGTTCACTTAGAAGGAGAGTTAAGAATTATGTAGTAGTGTTCAAAAAGTTTTCTTTTCATATTTTATTTCTTTCTAATGTTTAACTTAGCTATTAAAATAGACATGATCATTGTTGCTAAAAAGCTAGGCTAAACACTTTAATGGATGCTTAATGAGCAACCCTAATTTGTATTGTTTCTTTTATCTAATTAATGAATGCATGATTTTTTTTTCAGTTTCAGTTGTGCTTAATAAGTTTTTAGTTTAATAATTGCTTGATCACTAATTATTTAACTTTAAATGAAAATATTAAGGCTGGATTATTAGATACACCACATGTAATTTAACCTAAAAAATGGACTGAACACTAGTTGATTCATTGGTTTTATTAATTGGTGGTTTAATGGCAAAAGTCATTAAATCTACATTCATTGGTGCGTAATTCATTAAGGGGTATGCAAATTGGGGGTTGTGAGCTAAGTTCATGTTTATTTTCTCATTGATTTCCTTAAGTTATTTTTTACTGCAATCTTAATTATTAGTTTCTCTTATAGTTTAATAAACTCATTAAAATTGGTTAGAATGTTTAGGATTTTATTTCATAGTTCATTGGCAATTTGAAACTAATTAGAAATTTAGAACCATGTAATTCATTGAGAGATTGACCTTAAGAGTAAACTTACCATATTATATTGGTTTGAGCACTTGTGAGTACACTTTAAGTTACATCATAGTGTCCAAACTCAAGCCCCTAATGTAGTTATTACTCTTTCATCATGGAATTATCAAGGGTTAAAGGAACCCATGACAATGAGAGCTCAAAAGGTGCAAACCATAATTATTGACCCAATATGGTTTTCCTCATGAAACAAAAAATTATATTAGCAAGTCTCATAAATTGAGATTGAGTTTGGCATTTGATTATAGTGAAGGTATTGAACTTGAAGGGAGAGTAAGTGAGTTGCAAGTGTGGTCGAAGTGTAGTAAACAAATGCAACTAATTTGGAAATGTAGGAATTTTTTGCATTTTTTGTGGTCTATGATGAGGTAATTTGAGAGGTATCATTTGTGTATAGGGATCCCAAGAGAGAATTTAAGAAGAGGGTAGTGTCTGAGTTGTTGAAACTAAAACTAGAGGCATACACGGTATGATCTAATTTGGATATTAGAAAATCTTTAATCTTGTCTTGAAAAATTAAAATTTTTTAAATTGAAGTCTTTTAATTGCATTGAAAGTAAAATTTTTGTATTGTATTGCTCTAACAATTTTAGAAAATTCAATACAATACAAAATAATTCGATATTTCAGATAAGTAATATTTTTAAGAATAAAGCATCAATAAATTTTAAAATATGATATAAAAGCAAAATATAACTAACAAAAAATTTTAATATAAACGTTTGTTTGAAACTCACATCGAAACTTTTTTTATAAGGTTTAAGATAAAATTTGTTAGGAATATAAACTTTAAGATAAATTTATTTTTTTTATTTTTTTATTATAAGGAAATTCTTAAGCTAAAAACTATTTAACTACTTAGTAATAAATTGTCAATTATTAAGTAATAATAGAATATTTAACATTTGAAGCATATATAATGCATTTTGCAAGCATATTTTGTACAATGGAAAAACAAACATATTAAACAAAAAAATTACCTTCAAAAAGAAAACAAATACTTAAAATTAAACACACCTTTTTAATTCTTAGCTAATAATAATTGATAAAGTGAGTGATGTTGGATAGAGTTTACAACAAATGAAATAAAGAAGAGAAAAGAAATGAAAAAAGTGAAAAAAGTGAAATGAATTTGAAAATAAAAATGAGAAGACAACCCTAAAAGTAAAAAGAGGGGAAAGAAATAGGTTAAAAGAACTTTTTACGATATTATCTTTATTTTTTTTATTTTTGAATAATTTAGATACAATGAATAATTTAATATTTTTATGTAAAAATTTACATTTTAAAATATAAAATTCTTTAAGTGATAAATTCTTTTTGGTCAAATTTTTTGTATAGATAATAAAAACCTAATTATTGAACTTGATTTCATTTTACTCATAAGTAATAATTATTGAGAAAGATAAATAAAAACCACATAATTAATTACTTATTATTTCAAAATAATAATTAAAAAGAAACATACATTGTAAAATATAAATTTGTAAATAATGGTGTAAGATTGAATAATATTAAAGAATAAATTTCTTTTATTAATGATTAGAATATCATTTTAAATAAATTTTCATATGGTAATGAATAAATTTTTATATCAATTATTAGAATTTCGTACTAATTTTGTTAAATATTTGGTAAGAAATGTACATAATAAAGTACAATTTCATATAATAGAGTTTATAAGATTGAAAGATATTAATTAATTTCACAAATAAGTTTCTTTATTATTAGATTTGAAAGACATTAATTAATTTCAGAAATAAGTTTCTTTATTATTAGATTATAAAACCTCATCATTCTATTTCACAGTCAAGTAAAATGACGTTACTAATTAATTGATTGGTATGTATGTACATGACTTAAAGATGCATAATATATATAACAAGAAATATAAAACAACAAAATTGTGCTATTATATTCTGTTAACTTATATATATATATATATATATATATATATATATATATAATATGTTATTAAAATATGCATATGGTGTTTGTCTTTTATGCATGACAAGAATTAAAATGTAGAGATCAACTCTGATTAGGTGGCTACCATCATTGCTACTGTCGTGCTTCTCCTGTAGAATCTATTGAATCCACAACTCTCTTTACTTGCATGCCACTAACCGATCTTTGTCTATCACTTGTGTGAGAGATAATAAATCCTCAAGTGGTGGAACTTTTATAGAAATAGACTATAATTTTATAATACTTCAGCGTAATTCAATTACAAAGGAAATCATGCATTTTTATAATAAGTAATAAGTAAGATGCGAATTATGTCAAATAAAATCATATTGTTAATCAAATACACTACATGGTATGTTACAATATATAATATACTATTTTTAGACCGTCACATAAAAGAATGCATCACCATTGAAATTTATAATTGCAATTTTTACTTATTATATCTATAAATTAAATTGTCTAGGCTAGACCGTATAAAAATACAAAGGAGTATCTCAACCTATAGGTCGTTCTACAAAAGACACCTATATAATCCAAATTAAAAGCTGAATATCTTAGTTAAATCCATCTATTATGGTCGGAGCCATATATTCCTATTAAAACTACATATTTTGGCCGAAACCATACGTATATTCCGGTCAAAGCCTTCTACTTTAACCAAAGTCATATGACTCTATTAGTATGCCAATAAATTACTCTATACTAGTCCAAACTTATCTACTCAAATCTTAGGTATCTGTACAAGTTATTCATATATCAATTTGAATGTCATAATTCTATTATATGTTATTACTGTTGACACCTTTTTACTTGTCACACATATAACATAAAACCACCGCTATCATTATTTATCGTTTTTACCACAAACACAATTAACCACTATTCACACATTATTTTACATGTCACTTGGCATTTATAGCTATAACATCACATGTAACATATCTCATGTAACAGACATACACATATACAAATATATACCCCAAACATATACTAATTATATACTAGATATATACTAAAGCATATTCATATATAACATGTCATAAGATTTCATGCTCCCACCGTTATAACAACATTATTGTACTCTCTGATCAATTTCTTATATATGTTCGTCTATTATTGCTATTTTATTTTGTTTTTCTTGGTGTAAATATCATTATTTTTTAATATTTTATTACTTGTTATCATGTGTTAATTTACTTCAGTAATCGTTTATAATCATACCATGCATATTACTAGCATGCATATAAGCTCTGATTTCCTACTCTGCACAAAATTTCAAACATAACATAACATTGACACATACATAATATTTTTAATTGCATAATACAGTTCTTAATACTATTCTATTAAATTTATTTACATTTATGGCTATTGTCATAAAGTCTGGACAGAACTAGTGTCTGTCAAATATTGGCTTGATCCTTGCCTTTATTTAATTTGGGCTTCCACTGCGTTCGAGCGCTTGATCAAAATTATTACAAATCAATGTAGCAATTATATCAATCTAATAACCTAGCTGGGTCATTCCTTGAAAATAGTACAACAAACTCCATTTTATTTACTAGGGTTGTATGCCGTATTTGGTATCATCTAAGTTCACGACCATGCCTTGTTTTAAATTTAAGGTACCTTTACTATATATTTATTAACCTTAATACAAGGATTTAAAACCTATATACCATTGCCACAAATGGCCATTTCACTCACGGTT
The DNA here is from genome assembly GCA_023653625.1 of Triadica sebifera. Lineage (NCBI taxonomy): Eukaryota > Viridiplantae > Streptophyta > Magnoliopsida > Malpighiales > Euphorbiaceae > Triadica > Triadica sebifera. The sequence continues at coordinate 24,898,498 of CM042901.1, forward strand.
TTCATTATTTTGGACTCAAATTACTCATCAATTCATCACGATCCAAAATAAGAGTTAATCTTTATAACCATGTCTCGGCCAACCCTAATTTGTAGTCTTAAGGTTGGGCTCCTTTCATGTCCAGTTACAAATTAAACTTAGTTAAAGCTTCACAAAATTTTAAACTTCCAATTCTCATGGTCTCGGCCAAACTTGGTTGCTTAATTAAATTTCACTTAGTCCAATTTTGACTTAATGGCCTTGATAATCAGTCAATTAATTAGTCAAGTCTTGGTTTAATCAAAATTGTTCTTGGTCCAAATTTCTCTTCACATCCACTTCCGTCACCACACAGTTCAACAGTTCAAAGCACTCAAATTGTACCTCTCCTTACTTTGGCTACAAATGGTTCTTCAATTTAATAATCTTTATCACTTCCTCTTAATAGAAATTTTCGGATTCAACCTCTACAAGCATCCCAGCCATGCATTAAATTTCCTTATTTTATGATGCCCTTCTCATTTTTCATATTCCAAGGAATGGGTAAGCTTAGCTAGTAATTTTTGAATTATTTCTCTTTGATTCAGATAGAATGGATTAAGAAATATTTTGATGTGCCAATAAGTGTGCTTTTATGCAGCTTTTGGTCTCGGGTGAAACCAATTTTAAACTTGGAGCTCCTTTTACTTTAGAGGAATTTAGGACTGCAGTTTTTCAGATGCATCCGAACAAATATCCAGGTCCTGATGGTCTCAATCCAGCATTCTTTCAACATTTTTGGCCCACTATAAGTATGGACATCTATCTGGCTTGCTCCTATTGGTTAAATAATTGCTCTTTCCCTGAGGACCTGAATAATACTCCGATTGTGCTTATCACAAAAAATAATAATCCCATGTCAATACTTGAGACCGATTTCTTTGTGTAATGTCTCATACAAGATTATTGCAAAAGTTCTGGCTAATATATTGAAGTCTATCCTTTCCTCAATCATTTCTCATGAACAGTCAACATTTGTTCAAGGAAGATCTATTTTAGATAATGTAGTTATTGCTTTTGAACTTATTCATTGTATGTGAAGGAAGATCAGAGGCAAGAAAAGGGATTCGGCTTGAAAGTTAGACATAAGCAAGGCTTATGACAGATTGAAATGGTCTTAACTGAAACTTGTTATGCTCCAGATGAGTTTTAGTTCTCATTGGGTGAATTGGATAATGTTGTGTGTTACTTCAGTCCAGTACCATGTATCTATTAATGAAGTGGAGGTGGGACCTATCTTTCCTGGTAGAGATATTCGCCAGGGCTGTCCTCTTTCCCCCTACCTCTTCATCCTCTGTGCAGAGGGGTTTTCAGCTTTAATTCAGCAAGCTAAAGCTTCTGGTGTTTTGCATGGGAGCCAAGTTAGAAGAGGTGCAATGGCTGTTTCCGACCTTCTCTTTGCTGATGATAGCTTCTTGTTCTTCCGAGCTTATTTAAACGAAAGCAATGTCATTAAAAATATCTTGAGGATGTATGAATAGATTTCAGGGCAAGCAGTGAATTTTAAAAAATCTGGCATCTGTTTCAGTCATAACGTGGGTCAGAATCTTCAGGATGGGATTAAAGAAATTATTGGTGTCTATAGTGAGCTTAATACAGGAAGGTATCTGGGTCTTCCATCATTAATAGGAAGGAATAAGAGAGCCATTTTTGGTTCTCAGTGATAGACTTTGAAAGAAGATTTTTGGTTGGCACAGTAAACTGCTCTCTTAGGCAGGTAAAGAAATTCTCATAAAGTCAGTGACTCAAGCTATCCCTTCTTACAGCATGAGCACCTTTCTTTTACCAGTTTCACTTTGTGAGGAGTTGCAAAGAATGATGAATTCATACTGGTAGGGTTCGAAAAATAATGGTAAAAAAGAATTCACTGGATTTCTTGGGATGATCTTTGCTGCAAGAAGGAATTTGGGTGCTTGGGTTTTTGGTACTTGAGATCATTTAATCTCGCTCTTCTTGACAATCTGGCCTGGAATTTAGCCACTAATCCACATGCTTTAGTGAGTCGCATTATCAAAGCCAAATACTATCCTAGAGGATATTTTCTATCGGCTCTGTTGGGAAATAATCCGAGCCTGGTGTGGAGAAGCATTTGGAATGCTAAATCCGTGCTTTATGGGGGGTTTTTACTTAAATAAATAAAAAAATAAAAAAATTACTCATATAAATTGAAATGAATCTTATTTCCCTATATGTATTTTTTCTTGCCACATTGAGGTCAGACTCAAAAAAAAACGACACTCAAACTATCAATCAATAAATTTGCGTATATGAGCAGAAAAACCATATGTTCGACACTCTTAATAGCGATCATAGTAAAAATAATAGCTACTACTGAGAGTGACATAGCTGGGGCGAACAGGAGTTGGGCAATGGCAGGCAGCAGGCTTTATGCAGATCACTAGTAAGACTAGCGATCAATGCATGTGTACACAACACTCCACAACCACCCCACCCCCAATTATATATCCTCTATATTTTACTCTCCCGTATATAATTCTTCGCATTTTGCTTCCATAAAGAAAGTAAAGAGAGGAATAGAAGGATAAAAAGAGAGAGAGAGGGAGAGAGAGGGAGAGAGAGGGAAGAAAGGAAAAACGTGGAAAAAGGAGAGAAAGACGTGAAAATTTTATTGAACAGTTTTGGAAAATTATTAGTGCTTCATAAGGTGTTTTTTTTCTTTTTTCCTTTATTATTTTATAATATTTCCTTTTTTGTAATTTTGTGATGATTTTTTTATTTTAATTTGAATGCATATTGTTAATATAAAAAAATAGGAAAAAAAAAAAGAAAAATAAAAGGACTAATGAGGTATGTAGATATTTTTATTATGTGATTGTTAAATTTTGATTTGATTCTATACTATAAGTTTAATTTTTTTATATTTTATTTTATGTATATCTTATTGTACATTTTGATGTGTGATTGTTTGCTATGTAGTTTTTATATATTTATTTTCATTGTATATTTAATGTGTATGTATTTTTTTGTAAATTATTTTAAAAGATTATTTTATTTATTTTAGTTTAAAATTTTAATTAAAGGAACTAAAAAATTAATTAATTTAATTATATAATTAGACACATACGCCTACAATTGTTACATGTGTACTTATTATTTTCATAATATTTGAATATATTTTATTGATATAAATAAGTGGATTATATTTTAATTTATGTTAGCACTAAAGTGTTTAGTTGTAAAAATATTGATAAGTACACAGTGGAGTATAAAGGGCAAATATAAGAGCACATATTTTATAATACAAAAAATCTAAATCCATGTATAAAAAATAAATATGGAAATAAAATTGAAAAATAGTGTTAAATATAAGAATTGTATATGATGGAATATGTGAATTAAAGCACAAAAGGAGCATAAAAACAATAAAATGTAAAAGTGACAGATAATTCGAATTTTTTTATTTAAAAAAAAAGTCAATCACATTATAATGAAGATCACTTAAAGGAACTATAAAAATTAATTAATTTAATTAAGTACAGTTTTAATATAAAAAAAATAAAGCGCATAATAAAAAAAGAAAGTTCAAAGAAGTAATTATAATATTAACAGATTAATTAAAAAATGCTTACTGGTTGTGAAATAAATAATATGAAACTACAAAATTATTTTAAATATTTGAATTTCATTTGTAAATAATTATTTATATATTTTATTTAATTAGTTGAAATTTTATAAATATATATTTGTATTATTTTCTCACCATTGTTGATAATGTGTTATATAACTTGAATATTAGTTATATTTTTTTTTGCTTATTTAATTTGTATTTTATAAATATGATAAGTTCACCCATTATCATTGCTTACTGGGTCGGAAATATAATTCAGAATCAATCTGGTATTGATTATGAAGATGGTTTCCTCGAAAATGATAAGGAGTAAAGATAAACTGTGTATGCAAGAACTTATAGAAAAACTAAGGAATGCAATGAGAATTGATAACATTCTCATAACTATATTGAAAGTTATATATAGGAGTCCTAGGATAGTGATGGAAGAAAATGTTAAATTTGGTTGTATTGACATATGGGATGATGATGACATGATTGCAATGTATGCACATCATGAGAAGTACGATTATTGCTTGAATTATATTGAGTTGTATATTGAAACTCAAAAAATGAATATAAACACAAATGATATTGTTGGACCTTCTAATGCTCATAAAGAATGTGAAAATGATGAGGAAGATGCTGATGAGGTGGAAGATGATGAATGGGAGGATTATGAGGTGGGAAGTGATGGAGTTAATACTGAGACAACTGATAATGATTCTGGTAGTGATGATTTTGATGAATATGAGGAGATGGAAGATGAAAATGAAAATGGTGATGAAGATGATGATGAAGACTACAACACATTAATACAGGCAACTCCCACTGGTGATTCTAGTGGTGGATATTTAGGGGGCACAGAGTGTGATCCAATGCGTGCTAATCCTTATGCAGAAGATAACAGCATGCCAATATGGGACCCATCAAATGAGTTCATTAAGGGAATGATTTTTCATTCTAAATAAGTTGTCTGAGTAACAACAAAAGAGTACTCTTTATGTCAAAATCAAGAGTATATAACTGAAGTTGCCACACAGAATACATTTGTACTGAAATGTAAAAAAGAGTGAGAGTGGTTGCAATTGGAGATTGCGTGCAACTAAAAAGTCAGGAATAGTATATTGGGAGATAACCAGGTATAATAGCCCTCACAGTTGCACTAGTTCAGGTAGGTTTCAAGATAATAGACAGTTGGATTCACAATTAATATGTAGTTATATTGAAGATATTGTCCAGGAGGCACCACAAATCAAAATTAGTGCCTTAGTGGCTAGCATCCATAAGATATTCAACTATACACCTTCCTACAAGAAAACATGGCTTGCTAAGCAGTTAGCCATTGGTAGGTTGTTTGGAAATTGCGATGAGTCATATCAAAAACTCCGTCAGTGGATGGGTGTTGCTATCGGTGCTAATCCTGATTTCTATTTTGTAATTAAAGACAATGTTCATTATATTCAAAATTATCTAGATCCAACATGTTATGTATTCAAAAGGATGTTTTGGACATTTAAACCTTGCATTGAAGGTTTTAATTTTTGTAAGTCAGTACTATTTGTGGATGGAACCTTTTTATATGGAAAATATATAGGGTGTTTATTGATTGCTTCTGGATTAGATGGGAATAATAAGGTATTTCCTGTTGCATTTGCCATTGTTGAAAAAGAGAAGAATTGAAGTTGGTTTATGAATAACATCACTAAGAATGAAGATTTATGTGTAATATGTGATCGTAGAATAATTCATGCAATGCGACATGATTGGTGAAAGATGTGTGCTCATTGTTATTGCATTCGTCATGTGGCAAGCAATTTAATCAAAAATTTAAAAATAATAAACTAAAGGAGTCGCTAAAAAAAGCAGGTCATTTTCTTCTCATTAAATACATTATAATTTGTATATTATTGTGTCGAAGTTTAAATAAATAATTAATATCTATATGTGTTATGTGTATAGGGTACAAACACTAGAAGAGAAAGTTTAAAAGGGTCATGGAAAATATATATGAATTGGATCCTAAAACCAAAACTTGGATTAAGAGGATCCCTTTACATATGTGGTCTCACTCACATGATAGAGGAAAGTAATATGGGAGCATGACTACCAATATTTCTGAATCAGTGAATGGCATGATCATGAAAATGCGAGGCATGTCCATTATTTCTTTAGTAAAAGGGCTATCCAAAAAAAATGGTCAATTTTTTTTTATAAAAGACAATCAAAATATTTGAAGGATATTGCAGATGGGGCTTTATATTATGAAGACTAGCAGAAGTTGTTGAATAAGAGGATGACCAATGTAAAAAGACATTTTGTGACTGCTTATGTAGAGAGAGAGTTTTTTTCTATCATTACAGCTTATAACAATAGTAGACGTAAAGGAGCAAACGACCAGATCATTAATTTGTTTGATCATACATGCACATATGACAAATTTCAATTAGCAAAAATACCTTGCTCCCACACAATTGCTTGTTGCTTGAGTAATGGAGTCAAGTATTTTCAATTTATTGCTTAATACTATATTTTGGAAAGCACATTAAAGTGTTATCAAGTCGGCTTCCAACCTTTAGGGCACCCTGAATATTGGTCACCATATTATAAGATGCCTTTAATTCCATATTCCAGCACAATAAGAAAAAATGGTCATCTAATAGCATCACAAATCAAAAATGAAATGGATTGAAAAGTCACTGACAAACATGGATATACATGTAAATTATGCGGTCAACCTGGATATAATGTTAAAACTTGTTCACATAGTAAAAGTCGTATTGCTAATGCACAAAAAAATTGATCATTTTATTTTTATTTTATGTGTTTACATTATCATTGGTTACTAATGTGGTACATCTTTTGTTATAATTTTTTAACTTTTCAAAACTTGTATGTGAATATTGTAGGTGAATCAAACCAAACCATAATTATGATGGGATGAGTTTCACACAAAAAGAATAAACCAAGTAGTTCAAACAATGTAGAAGTAATGGTAACATTTGACAATTATGACAGATAGTGCATACAGATCTTGCATTAAATATTTTTATTCTTGAAATCTAATAATGTGTCATTGTATGTTGTCAAATCATTTTAATATTTTGTTAGCTTATTGAAAAATTATTAGTGCGTCTTCAATTATCCCATGCATGCTTGTAATTTTTTTCAAGTATGAAGCCTCATAGGAAAGATGCAATATAGTCTGCCCTCTCTGATCCATCACTATTGAGATTACAATGCGTACATTGATCAGAGGTTGTTTGGTATGATCAACTTCAATCTCTAGTACTCACATGTTGTCGAGCATATACATTATTGCACATGGAGGAGATTGATGTTCGTATTCAAGATTTGCTCCAACAGACTAGATTTTTAAGAGTAGCTCGACTTGGATTCTTCCAATTGGATTGACATCTTATCACTGCACTTGTCGAACAATAGAGGCCTGAGACTCATACCTTTCACTTTCCTAAAGGAGATATGACTATTACCCTTCAGGATGTGGCTATTCAGACTAGTTTACCTATTGATGGCACATAGTGACTGGATATAGTCATCATGATTAGATGAACTTATGTGAGAGATTGTTAGAAGTCAGACCACCAAATAATGTCATTAAGGGTTCGAAGTTGAACTTGAGGTGGCTCGCTAAATAGTTTCATAATCTCCTACTAGATGCAGATGATGAGACTATTCACTTTCATACACATGCATTCTGTTTATAATGTCAATGCATCAGTAGAAAGACTTCATTATCATTCTCAGTATATGGAGTGATATTGACGTGTAACGTGACGATAGATTTCTCCAGTCGGCGGTGCTCACGGAGTAGTAGTTAGTTCTTTTTTTATTTTTGTTCAACCATATTATAATCATAAATAATATGTTTGAGATTAATAGTTTATTTTTTTTATTAATATATTTTTCAGATAGATAGTATTGAACATATTCATCTAAGCATCGATATTGATGAAATCCATTAAAATAATGATAGTATGCTTTGTGTTGCTCAACAACAACATAGACTTGTTGTCATGTTGTCGCCCCAACCTTCGCAGTATCAACCACCATTTTCAGATGCTAGAATTGATGAAGAGGCTGACATTGGTCAACCACGGCCGGTCCGACACAGGACTCGATCAAGAAATTTTCTTGAACGTCAATATAAAGTTCCCATTATTCCTTCATCTTTTACATGTGTGCCTATACCATTACCTGTTACCTATCATGGTCAACAACTTTACAATTATATTGGTCTACACTCAGATTTGATGTCTGGTCCATCACAAACATGTGCATCAAACACTCCTAGGTCATCCCAGGTGAGAACATCCTACTCTTCATATTATTAGCATATGTCTTTGATCTTATAAGACTCATCACAATCAAATCCTTTATCTGGACCTTTTGGACATTGGTCTCACTCTTCCTCTCCATGGCTTACACCACTACATACAATGGGTCCAACATTTGGAAATACGTTATCTGAGTGTCATATTCTGAAAGAAAAAGCAAACGACACAAATGAAGAGGTTGAGTCAAGTTGATTGGTTGCAACAACATTTAGAAGGCAATGACCTAGACATAACATAAGACCATCGACTTGTGGCACAAAAAGACATTGGAGGACACTGATACTTTTTTTAGCTTTGTATATGAATTTGATCTATGCTACTTATTTTTTTATTGTTATATATAATTTTAACAAAATTATGATATTTTGTATTGTTATATATATTTTTAACAAAAGTTGAAAAAATTAATTACAAAAACTAAGGTAATTAAAAATAATTAGTTTTTAAACATAAAATAGTTGACAATTATTTTCTATAAACTAAAAAGAATGGATTAGTGCATAAAAACTTAATTGGTTTAGATTTGTAGTTAAAAAAAACATATTCAAAAGCGTTGTTTGAAAAAAAAAAATTAAAAAGACATTTGAAGATTGACACTTACAGTGTCGATTTTTGAAAGTTATATATATATATATATATATATATATATATATAAAACTTTTTAACTTTAGATTGTTATATATATATATGATTTTTTTGATAGCCAATGAAAGTCACATACGAAACTTAACTTTAGCTTGCTATGACATACCAACAAATGTGCTTACATCTATTTTACCAATAATGTACCATAACAAGGAAAAGTAATTTCCGAAAAGAATGGTAAAAATAGTACTACTTTCCCATAGCAAATCAAAACTAGTATGGGTAATTCAACAGGCCATTACTGAAGCAATTAAACTTAGCAATAAACCAAAGCTTACAAAGTTGATGTATGGGCAGAGATGCTGGAAATGACCGAAATACAAGCTCAGGCGACACTCAACAATAATGCAATGGGTTTTTCAAGCTCTCTGTCGCTCAGTGATTGGATTAAGTAATAATTTATCTTATGATTAAATAATAATGTTCACAGTTGATAAATAAAGTTGGACACTGATTGATGTTTAGATTGTAGTAAAATTCACACCATTACAAGATCAAAAAATTTAAGTGCAAAGAAAATAATTTTTATTTTCTTTGTTAGTTTTTTATTTTAGTTGTTCAATTGCTAATTACTTATTTTATAATGTATAAGGTACTCAACTGCCTTATGCATTCAAACTTGAAAATAGTCTGAAAATGAGCATCAATCTCTAACATAAAAAATGTATGATTTCTATAAATTAATTATTTTATGCATAATATAAGACAGTCATAATTGAGTCCATTATGAAATTACCGGCATGTTGTGAAGGTGTAGATGATTTGGCATTTTGAAAAACATGGGAAATATAATGTGAGAATGGGGTATCATTTGGTAGTGAATCAGTATTTTGGGAATGGTTGAGTTCATAAAAGCTGCAAATGGCTCAAGTCTGGAAACTCAACAATCCTCCCAAAGTCAAAATGCTTATTTGGAAAATTTTCAGAGATTTTCTTCCCACCAAGGATAGACTTCTCTCTAAAGGTTTATCAGTTGAAAATTATTGTACTTGTTGTGGGAACTTTGGGGAACACCGTTTGCACCTATTTGTGGACTGTCTTTTTGCCACTAAATGCTAGGATGCAGCTCATTTTAATTTGGTTTCTTTACAGCTGAATGAGTTTGTTGGTTGGTTTGTGGAAATCGTCACATGCTCGTCGCCCCCCCCCCCCTCTCCCCTCTTTTATTTTTTTTACTTATTCAAGTAAAAAGTTCTGCTTTATGAAGGTTGCAAGTGGAGATTAGATGATGGTTCAAAAGTGAAGATATGGCATGACCCCTAGTTAGATAATGAATGAGGGTTTTGAAAATGTTTGCGTTAGAGACCTTAGGACCTTAAATGATTTTCGATGGGATGTGGAACTCTTAAATGAGATTTTCAGTAGCAAAGATGTGGAGTTCATTCTGAAATTACCGGCATGTTGTGAAGGTGTATATGATTTGGCATTTTGAAAAACATGGGAAATATAGTGTGAGAACGGGGTATTAGAAACTCAACATTCCTCCTAAAGTCAAAATGCTTATTTGGAGAATTTGCAGAGATTTTCTTATTACCAAAGATAGACTTTTCTCTAAAGGTTTATCAGTTGAAAATTATTGTACTCGCTGTGGGAACTTTGGGTAACACCGTTTGCATCTGTTTGTGGACTGTCTTTTTGCCACTGAATGCTCAGATGCTGCTCATTTTAATTTGGTTTCTTTACAACTAAATGAGTTTGTTGGTTGGTTTGTGGAAATCGTTACATGCTCCCCCCCCCCCTTTTCCTTCATTTTTTTTTACTTATTCAAGTAAAAAGCCCTGCTTTATGAGGGTTGCAAGTGGAGATTAGATGATGGTTCAAAAGTGAAGATATGACATGACCCCTGGTTAGATAATGAAGGAGGGTTTTGAAAATATTTGCATTAGAGACCTTAGGACCTTAAATGATTTTTGAGAGGATGTGGAACTCTTAAATGAGATTTTCAGTAGCAAAGATATGAAGTCCATTTGAAAATTACCAGCACGTTGTGAAGGTGTACATGATTTGGTATTTTGAAAAACATGGGAAATATAGTGTGAGAACGGGGTATCATTTGGCAGTGGTTTTAGGAATGGTAGAGTTCATAATAGCTACAAATAGGTTCAAGTCTGAAAACTCAACATTCCTCCCAAAGTCAAAATGCTTATTTGGAAAATTTGCAGAGATTTTCTTCCTACCAAAGATAGACTTTTCTCTAAAGGTTTATCAGTTGAAAATTATTGTACTCGCTGTCAAAATCAATATTGATGCTGCTATCAACAAGAAATGGGTACTCGGGGGTTTAGGGATGATTGTCCGTCATGCCGTGGAGTTTGGTGTTGAACTGATGTGTGTGCTGGAAACTGGAAGGCTAGTATTGCAGAAGCATTCTGTCTCAAAGAAACCCTCAGCTGGATAAAGACTTGTCAGCTCTCAAATGTTATCGTGGAAATGGATGCAAAAGGAGAAGTTGAAGGAGTCTCCAGCCATAAAGATGATTGCTCTGAATTTGGAGTCTTAATACTTGCTTGCAGATCCATTCTCAACTCTTGCAGCAAAGTTAAAGTTAGTTTTGCTAAGAGACAAGCTAATATGGCAGCTCATGCCCTTGCTAAAGCTCCCTTTTCTTTCACCAGTTCTATGTTCTTGGAAGAGGCCCCTCCCTTTGTTAGACCTCTTCTTCTATGTGATGTACTAGTCTCTTGATTCAATATATTACAGCTTTTCGTTGAAAAAAAAAAAGAAAAAAAATTGTGTTTTTATCTGATTTTAATTTGTTAATAATTAATTCTATACCTATAAGAAGAAATAAAAAAACATATATCCAAAGGGATAGAAAAAGAAAAAAGAATGAAAGTGCAAAGAAATAAATTACTTAAGATTACCTTCCTTTGTAAGTGTTAACATGAACCGGTTAAATCATCCACTAAGTTCTTTATTTACCATTCCATATGGATCCATCTTACAAAATTAATAATTAACTGCATCCATCAGAATAAACTTTTTAATATTTGTGTTTAATGATTAAAAAAAAAAAATTGGATCATATTGTCTTCAATACTTGCAAAACCATATATATGCCTCTATACAAGAAAATAGTAGAGAGATTGAAGAGTAAAAAAAAGCAAGAACACTCTTATTTCCTTTAATGGTGAAAACAATAAACAAAAAGAATTCTCACTAGTGACGCTTCATCTCATCAAATATGTTTGCCACCTTTGGAGATAATCTTGGGAGGAATTTAAACAGCTGTAACACAAACACAACATCAATCATGAAATGGACATAATACAAAACAATGGAGATAATCACTTATCTATCATTATCCTTCAGTTTTTACACTTAGTACACATTCAACCAGAATTCGTTTTTCTTGAAAGTTGACATCACAATCAATTTGGGTATTTTATTTTTCATTGCAGTGTTACTTTGTGAAGTAAAAACTGCTATGACATCTCTTTGAAATTGAAGTAACGTCCTCTTATCTTATAACTAAACATGGCAAGTTAGGCAAGACAATAATAATAATAATAACATAAGAGACATTTCATGAAAGAGGTTCATAGCTTTGCCCGATATTTACAGTTTAACCCTTTCAAATAGCTACATGCTTGGCATGTTATCTAGAACCACAAACAAAACAATTTATTAGTGGTTCAGTTAAAATGTGTTTATAACAACAGATTTTTCCTCCTAGATTATGCCTTAACAGAAAACGAAATCGAATCTTTTGCATAATAAAAAGCTAGAGAAGCAAATTTCCATAACCAACCTCAAACTTGATCCCTATCTTGCAAAGCAACAAATATAAAGAAAATATTTGAGTTAAAATAAAGAGTGTAGAGCATACCCAAAGCTTCACGCATGCATCAATGATAACTGGAACTAGGCAGATAAAAATAGTAATGGCTGATTGATCAACTTCAATCCCATAGTGTTCAACAATTATCTCCACCAAGGTTTGCCAACCAGATTCAGAATGATACCTGCAGGTGTGCAGCTTGCCTCAAAAGAATATTCATTATACAAACTACAGACAGTCAACATTCTTAAGAATGAATCTGTTATTTTCTTACTTTGTACAAAATATGCTGCAAAACACAGTAATATGCATATATACTTGCAACAAAAAGTTATTCTTTATGCACAACTTTCTTGTTTATACTGACTACAATGTCATGACTATTACATTTATAAGAATCTTTTGAGTTATGGACAAATTAATCAATACCAAGGTGACACTAGGAAATGGGCAAGTAGTTCAAGTTAAGGGACAGGACACAATTGTTGTTCAAACTACCAAGGGTATAGGCTGACTCAAAATATTTTGTTCATCCCATCTCGACTTGAAAAATTTGTAAGTTGACCATCAAACGATTACAAATGGTTATTCATTAACCTTCAAGGGCTAACACTAATACATTTATGATAAAAAAAAGTCAAACTATTGCAAATGTTTGGTTAGTATATATCGATTTTCCTTTTGAATTAAAAGACTATTTGTAATAGTCTTCACTATGCCAAACTAGTCAATTAAGTTTTATGACAGAAATACGTGCACTTCAACATCGGCTCTATGAAGAAGATGCAATCTCAAGGATTGAAAAGAAACTTGCATGTATTGTTTCAATATGGGATAGTTTGCGAAAGTTACTAGTTGAGAAAGTCTCAAAGGCAACCATTTCCAACAAGTTCTCCATGGAGGCAAAGAACAAAATGCAGTTAGCACACTCATATTTGTAGTCTAATGAGCAAATTGAATCATTTTGGTAAAAATAGTGTTGACCAGAATATTCAGTTTCCTATTTAGGTCTCGTTTGGCATTGCGTTTGGAAAAAACACTTTTTGAGAAAAAAATTTTATTTTAAAGTTTTTTGAGTTTTGAAAACTGCTTTTGGAAAGAAGCAGTTAAATAGATGTTTTTCCCAAAAACAGGTTTGAAAAAAGCAATTTATAAAAAATTAAAAAAAAATCAAAAAATTAAATCAAAAAATTATAAATTTGTTTTTTGGACACCTAACAGCAATCTCAAACTCACCCTTAGAATTGCTTAAATCTTGTAATTGATTCCTAAATTACAGATATTCCTTAATTGTAGGAGAGTTTCCTAATTAGTGAAGATTTTTAGGAGAGAATATTTTGTATTTCTACTCGATTTTCCAATAATCAAGGAATATCTACAATCTAGAAATCAGTTACAAGATTTAGGCAATTCTAAATGTAAACTAAATATTTTGGTCAACACTCATTATCAAGTTGGTGCATAGATATCACGCATGCTCAACTTGCAGACAATCGTATGAAAAGATCTGACACTAAGTCCTTTAGTAAACACATTTGCTAGCTAGTTGTCTTAACTTCACATCAGATAAATTTAGATAACCATTTGTTATCTTCTCTTTTATAAAATGTTAATTGATCTCTATATGTTTTGCTCTATCATGTTGCATTGGATTATGAGCTATATTGAAAATTTCTTTTGTCACAAAATAAAAAAAGAGTGTTCTTTTCTGACAACTTTAGTTCCTCTCATAATTTTCTCAGTCAAAGAAGTTCACAAACCCTTTGAGTCATAGCTCTATATTTAGTCTCAACGTCTAACCATGCAATCATACTTTGCTTCTTGCTTCTCCAAGTGACCAAGTTTCCCCAACAAATGTGCAATAGCCAGATATTGATCTCCTATCATCTAGAGATCCAACCCAATCTGCATCAATAAAAGTTTCTATCTAAAGGTGTCCATGTTTGGAGAATAAAATTCCTTTTCCTAGTGCAGGATTTAGATATTGAAGAATGCAAAAAGCAACTTGCAAATGCAACTCGCAAATGCAACTCATGAGTATCATGCATGAATTGACTAACCATGCTGATAGCATATACAATGTCCAGTTTGCTATGTGAGTGATAAATCAAATTCCCAACCAACCTTGGATATCTCCTTAAGTCAACCTGCTTATAGTTTGTGATAATACTCAATAGTATATTTTGTTGCCTTACATCTCAACATACAAGTTTCTTCTAAGAGATCCAAGATATATTTCCTTGGAGAAATAAATATTCCTTTTTTCTGATTTGGCAACTATCTATCCTTAGGAATTATTGTAACTTTCCTAGATCTTTGATCTCAAACTCTGAAGCTAAGTGTTCATTGAGTCATCTCTTTTGTATCATCACGAGTTACTACTATATGATCAACATAAACTATAAGTAGTGAGATCTTACCTTTAGAGTGCTTAATAAACAGGGTATGATCAACATTGCTCTATTGATATCCAAAGGATCATGGCTTTGCTAAATCTATCAAACCATGCCCCGGAAGATTGCTTCAACCCATATAAGGCATTTTTCAGTTTGCACACTTTGCCTTGTGTTTTTCATCATCAAATACTAGAGGAATCTTCATATACACTTCCTCCTTTAAATCTCCCTGCATGAATGCATTTTTAACATCAAAGTGTTGTAGTTCCCAATCTAGATTAGTCGCATAGGATAACATGATTCTGATTGTGTTAGTAGTCCACTCCATAAATCTAAGTAAATCTCTTGGCCACCAATCTAGTTTGTCTCTCAATGGAACCATTAACTTTATGTTTAATAGTGAACACCCATTTACTCCCTACAACTTCTTCCCTAATAGAGGAATTTAATCAATCTACATCCATGTATATCTCCACCTTTAAATGTCCATTGTTTGCAAATAGTAAACCTTTCCCGGGAGTTCCCTTTAAGTACCTTAGAATTCTTAACACAACTTCGTAATGTTCTGGCTCAGAAGAGTACATGAATTGACTTACCAGGCTAACAGCAAAAGAAATATCAAGTCTAGCATGTGCCAAATATATCAGTTGGCCAACTAGCTTTTGATATTGCTCCCAATCCACCATTTGTTCAAGTTTGGCAGGTTCAAGTTTCAAGTTAGAATCAAGCAAAGTTTCAATAGCTCTACATGCCAACATTCCAGTTTCCCCCAATAGATCTACCACATTTTCTTTGAGAAACAAAAATTCCCTTTTTGATTTTGCAAATTCCATATCCAGAAAATATTTTAATTCTCTTAGGTCTTTGATTTCAAATTCACGAGCTAGTAATTTTTTTAAACTTATCTAGTTCTTCACCATCATCTCCGGTTAGAATAATATCATCTACATAAACAACTAGAATTGCTTTTTTTCCATTACTAGAATGCTTGAAGAACAATGTGATCTCCTTGACTTTGGCTGTACCCAAATTTCTTTATTACCATTCCAAATCTTTCAAACCATGTTTTAGGGGATTGTTTAAGTCCATACAAGGATTTTATCAATGCTCACTTCCTTTTGAAATCCAGGTGGAGATTACATGAAAATCTCTTCTTCAATATTGTCATTTAAAAAGTCATTCTTGACATCTAATTGGTGTAAAGGCCAGTTAAAGGTTGCTGCCATAAGGAGAAGAATCCGTACAGTGTTAACCTTTGTCACTGGAGCAAAAGTCTTTTGATAATCAATACCATAGGTCTGCATGAATCCTTTAGCGACTAACATCGCCTTGTATCTCTCTACTGAACCATCAGTCCTACATTTACATATGAAAACTCATTTACAGTCAATTGTCTTCTTCCCTTTTGGTAAACTCATAGTCTCCCATGTTTTGTTTTTCTTAAGAGCATTCATTTCTTCCATAACAATTTGTTTCCAATCTGGATGTTCAAGTGCTTCCTATATGTTTCTAGGAATTAATACATGAGAAATTTTTGAAAATTTTATGATTGTCGGACAGTCTGTGGTAGGATAAGTATTTAGCTATGGAATGTGTGGTACATGACTGAACCCCCTTCTTAAGGGCTATGGGCAAATCAATATCTGAAACATTAATACCTACACTTCCAAAATTTTTTGGAATGAGAAGGTTTTATGTGGGTTGAGAGGATTCGGGAGTATTATTTGGCGGAGGGATGATTAGCATAAAGATTGGTTCAAAATTAGAATTTGGAGTTGAGATTGACCTAGCATTAAATCAGGTTCTTCCCTCATATGAGGAAACTTTCTTGTATATACTTACAACTCAGTTGTAGGATAATTATCCTTATTAGGATTATTATCTTGTAATGTCTCTCCCCCTAAATTTGATATAGATTGATCAACATCTAGTTGTGCAGAATTTTCAACATTAATTTCATAAATCAAAAAAGTTATTAAATTCATCTTCCTTTACTTGCTCCTCCTGAATATTATTCTTTTCAAAAAAAGGTTTTTGTTCAACAAAGAAAACATTCATGCTAATATTGTAATAGAATTAAAAACCTTATATCCCTTTTGATTGGATGCATATCCAATGAAAACACACTTTTCAGCCTTAGCATCAAATTTTGATTGGCAAGGATTAGATTCATGAAGAAAAATAGTCCACCCAAATACTTTAAGGGGTAAATCAAACACTAATCAATTACTTGGGCAAAAACTTTCAAAACAGTTTAAAGGTGTCTCATGAGGACACAAGATAGAATCCTATTTATCAAATAAGTTGTTGTTAAGATGGTTTCCCTCCATAAATATTTTGGAACATTCATTAACTACATAAAAGTCCTACAAACTTCTAAAAGGTGGCAGTTTTTTCTTATAGATACTCCATTTTGTTGAGGTGTGTTTGGACAAGAAGATTGATGTTGAACTCCTTTTTGGATTAAAAACTCCAATTTCCCATCTCATGGAAAACCCTTTTTGCTCCGTTTAGCCCTATCCCCCTCTAGGGGGTTTTTAGTGATAGTTTCTATAGGAACTGGACGATCCTATTTGGTCAAATTTTCTTTCATTACAATATTTCTAAACAAGTTCCTGGATAACAAGCCTAAGGGTTTTCTTATTGATGATAGTGACAATATTGATACGAGTGAAACAAACCAAATCAATTTATGGACCAGGCATAAATAGATCCACAGATAAGATCCAATTACCTCAAATCGGATTATATTTATTTTATACACTCTTGTCAATATGAATGTGAATATTGAATATATTGAGAAAAAAAAAGGCACTGATTAAAATATTTTTTGCCATTGTCAGTGTGTAAAATGTCAATCTTAGCTTGAAACTGGTTTTCAATCATAATAAAGAAGTCCTTAAATAATTTTGCAATATCAAATTTCTTTTCCATTAAATAAATCCAACACAATCTAGTGTAGTCATCTATAAAAGTAACAAACCACCTTTTTCCACTTGAGGTACCTATCTTTGAAGGTCCATAGTGCAAGTCTTTTGGCTTAAGAAAACAGAGAAGTTACCTGAATGTGCAAGATAAGCATTTGGACTAGGGTTGTTGGTCATTCTGATAGAATGATTATCATTGGTTAATTGTGATGAAGCTTCAGTAGAACCGGGTGTGGAATTGGAAATGGAAGAAATTTCAGACATGGTGGTGAGAAAGTAATGAATAAAAGATAGCCAAAAAACCTTAGTTCTCTGAGTTGGAACAAGGTAACTCTGATACCATGTAATTTCTAGAGAAAATATTTTTTCTATTCATCCTCCAATGATTGTACAACCTTAGGTATTTTATATTTACACTTAACTAAAAAAATTAAGACTGTAAAATAGCAAATTTCCTTTACCAGAATTCTAATTATAGTAAGACCCTAACTTTTAGCTAACATAATATTTACATATAAGTCAAGAATCTGATATGATCTTGTTGTAATATCAAATATATATTATATTTTCAATAGTATCTTTTTAAATCTAGTCTATCTAATCTCCCAACAGTAAAAGCCTCCCCTTGACAAGAACTATCAAGAATTTGTAACTGAAGAGACTTATCAAAGAGCATAAAATCAAATATCACCTCTTTTACCCCATTCTCCCTCTAAAGAGGTGATTGGGGTGAACCAAAGTAAGACTAAGATTCCTTAAAAGTAACATTCATACCATTCATACTCACAAAATACTTCCTAAATGGAGGAGATAACATTTATCCTTTTTTGAGTTGAAGAGTAGCCAACAAACACACTTAATAGCTCTAGCGTCTAATTTACCAACATTCCATGTATGAACAAAGAAAACACATCCAAATACCTTAGGAGGAACAATGTAGGATGTTTTGCTTGTCAAAACTTCTAAAAGACTTTGAAAATTAAGAGCTTTGAGATAATTTATTAATAAGATGTGATGATGTAAGAATGACAGCTCCCCAATAAGGTTTTAGAAGATTTATAGTAAACATTAGAGACCGAACTACTTCTAACAAATGCCTATTTTTTTGTTTTGCAACCCCATTTTGAGCACTAGTGTAAACACAAATAGTTAGGTGCAGTATCCTTTTGGGACTCCAAACAAGCACAAAACCCACCATCCATATATTTTATGCCCTTATATGTTCTTAGAATTTTAACCTTGGCATCAAACTTTGTACTCATCTTTTTAAACAATTGAAAACAAGAAAACACTTCATTTTTAGATTTCAACAAATAAACCCAAGTTAATTTAGTACAACAATCAATAAATGTCATAAACCATTGATATCTAGACAATAAAACAGTTCGGGTAGGCCCCCACACATCAAAGTGAATAGTCATCAAATGAACATAACTTCTATTATTATGTGGAGGATAAGAGCTCTTGGTATGTTTAACAAACTCACAAGCATCACAACATAGAAAACTTAGCTTTCTAAAACAAAATAGGATATAGTTTTTCCAAGATAAAAAAAGGATGGATGCCTAATCCATTGAACGATTTCCTCATTGACATCCATCGAATCACCAAATAAGGCTTAGTTCATACTATGAACTAGACTATGACCATAGTCTTCCAAGAAATACAAGCGTTTGTGCAGTCTACCAGTTCCAATCCTCATCTCTGTTTTTATATCCTAAAACACATAATGAGTAGGAAAGAATTCAATTTTACAATTAAGAGCTTTGGAAATGGAACTAATAGATAAAAGATTAATAGGAAAATTGGATACATGGAGAACAAAGGATAATTTAATACTAGGAGTGCATTCAACAAAACCTATTTCAAAAGTAGGAGTAAAACATCGATCTACAATGCAGACATTTTCTTTTTTTATGCATGGAAAGGAGAAATTTTGATAGAACCTGCCATGTCTATTTGCTCCAAAGTCTATAACCCATGGCTGATTATCAAGATTGGCTAAAAGCGCATTACCTTATTTCCCAAAATGTGAGGAAGCAACTAAGGTTGACGGAGAGTCAAGTCGAGGCAAAAGACATCTTAGGTTATGTATTTCCTCATTTGTAAGAGTTGTCTCCATAGATGTTTCCATAGTCTCAGACAAATTTGTTGAGCTTCCATTCATCTTACTGTCACCCACTTATATAGCAGAAGATGGAAACACAAAGTTCTAATAAACTTAGAGTAAAGATACACTTTTGAGGTCAAATTACCCACCAATAAAGTCCCAAAAAATCTGGATCAAAAAAATAATTTCTAACAAAAACCTAAATACACAAAATACTGAGGTAACTAGTATAGAAGATCACAAGAAAGACCAAAATACCTCATCAAAGACCCAAACCGAGAAACGAAGCACATACACATGCTGCACAAAATAGGGCAACTCCGGCTAAGCTGATTGGAAGGGTTTTTTTCCATCACACACCCCCCCCCCACATGCACCCCAATGCATAAAGAATATAGTAAAACCAAAAGTCAGCTCATAAGTACCACGTGTTTGCTTTCGGTGACCGAATTATAGGGGAACGACTCAAATTCAGGTGGCACTCTTCCGTATGCCGACGGTGAGAATAATAGACCACTCTAAGATGGTGGCCAAATCAAGGCAGCCCTGTTCTTAAGATTTCCTCAAATAGAAAAACGAGATGTAGGTTTTTATGAATAAGGCTCTGATACCAAAAAGATTTTTAGGAGAAAATTAATATTTTGTACTTCTACTCAATCTTATACACAAAAAAAATTATAACCTAATTAGAAAACTCTCCTACAATTAAGGAATGTCTACAACCTAGGAATCAACTACAAGATTTAGGCAATTCTAAAATGGAAACTAAATATTCTGGTCAATAATTAGGCTATAATTTTTGTGTATAAATTGATTCTTTACAAAGCTATGTAAATCAAGATTGAGTAGAAATAAAAAAAAAAAAAATTAAATTTCTCTCCTAAGAATCTTCATGGTATCAAAGTCATTGCTAGTTTTTTCAGGTGAGTTTCTTCCCTCTCGGCATTACCTTTTACATACTCTAGATTACTTGGGGTAGTACTGGAAGGTCTTTGTGCATACAAGGAATGCTTCAATTCAGACATAGGAAAGCAACATCAAATTGCAAAACAATAGAAGTGAGTTTTGACAACACTCACAGCATTTCAATCAAAGTCAACTTCTGTAACTACGATAAAACAAATATATTGGTGGCAAGCAAGCTCCTAAGAATTACAAGTTCAGAGAAGAAAGTGTTACCCTAAAAAAATGTCTGTGACAAGTATAATTAGAAATGCCTTCCCAGTGTCGGAAATATTATTTATTATTTTATATCCGGTAAATTTCAGCAATGCTACCTGCAAGAGGAAAGCCAAAAAGAAAAAGGGGAAAGTTATAGTTAATAAAATCATGACATGCGAAAGATAGTTTTGCCACAAGTACCCTAAACAGACATAATTTGCCACAAGTACTCTAAACAGACATAGATGTTATTGTAACTTTGAGAGTCGAGATCCATTCACCATCTATCTAAAGTAATTTTGAATTGAAATGACATGTAACAGCAACCTGAATTATTTCACAACTCTAAACAATAGTTCATAATGCTTGTTGATTAAAAAACTAAAAATTTCTACAAGTTATGAAAGACAGAGATGACAAATATTAAGAAAATTAGAAATTGGACTACAATTTGTATTTATAGGAACCAATAACGTTCTGTTATCTGTGCTGCCTGCAACTCGAATAAATTTCACTATAGATATCACTAACAAAACTCTTCTACATAAAGTATATTTTTAATTGGTCTTGTATAAAAGATGTGGTTCTCCAAGGAATAAATGTTCAATATCGAGTCCTTAGGCTAAATAGTAACCAAAGCTTCCCAAGCAATTGAAATCCACCACGGCTCAGACCACACGTATAAAAGCTCTTCCTCAACATTTTGGTTTGACAAGTCATGTCATATCATTAACAAATGATATCAACTTGTATGAAAATGACAAACCTTAGTCTAACACATTCAATAATCATGGCAGAAATTTTGACCTGAACCGTGCATGCTTATAAATAGCTACATTAATACATGATCTATTTTTGGTTTAAACTTTAAAGGCATTAAAATAATTAACATTGACATGATTGGCCTATAAGTATCAATAATATATCCAACAAAGCAAAGTACAATATTAATTATTCATCTATCAAATCTAATATGATTTTTTTTTTGTGTAAAATATCCATCATGTAATATTCAAAATATAAATATTGAGTGTCATGCATACCATTCCGACTACCAAAAATCAATTTAACCATGTCCACTAAACATAACAGTATAAAAGATAACAAATTTAAACTAGTTTAAAATTTTAATAAATTTACCTATATAACCTATTTATTTAAATTAATCACTCGAATGAATATGTTTTCAATTATTTTTTAAGGACAGAAGAATATTTATAATAAATATTTATATTATAAATATTCTAACTATTATTAGATATAAAAGGGTTATGTAGCATGTGTTTTTAATCAATTGAACATGTTACGAAATATCATTTGGGAGTTGGGACTAATCTAGTTAAGGCATTTATATCCAAATTTTTGACGTCTTAAATGGGTTGAGCCTTAAATGATCTTACCAAATTATCTCCAACCTAAACTTGTGTGAATACGTGTTGTGTATGTATAATGTTAGTGGATTGTATTGAAAATTTCTAGGATGGTAAGGACCCTTGAAATGTGAAATAATAAAAACTACAAAAGAACAATTCCTAAATTGTTTGGGCTTTTAGTTCTCTAAATGAATATTATAAGGTTTTTCTTTTACCATAGTTTTTATATCCCAAAAGCTTACTTGGGCAATGATTTGAGAACT
This sequence comes from Triadica sebifera, assembly GCA_023653625.1. Classification (NCBI taxonomy): domain Eukaryota; kingdom Viridiplantae; phylum Streptophyta; class Magnoliopsida; order Malpighiales; family Euphorbiaceae; genus Triadica; species Triadica sebifera. Next base: position 24,921,098 of record CM042901.1, read on the forward strand.
ATTCTTAGTGATTGAACTCCTGATCACCATATATCAAAGATTCTAAAGGGATTATCTTGAAAACAGAAACATTGGCAAAAGAAATCCATGAGCAGTCCAGTCCTCCATATTTATTTTAATCAAACATTATGAAAATAACTTATTGTTCTCTACTCATTTAGGATCCCTTGGACATTTCTATAGTAGTATTATTGACAAAAGAATCATCTTTAAATTTATTAAAAAACCAGTCAAACAGGTGCAGTTTGCGCAGAATGTAATGATAATTTAAGGGATTAAAATAAGTTACAAAATAAGTCACTGCTCAAAATTGTTGAATGAATCTATTAGAGTTATAGAGAAAAAAATATATAAAAACCAAGGAGAGAAAGAAGGAGAGACGAGGAGAAGGGGCAAAAGGGTTGTTGAACTTGAAACTGCATTGTAGTTGTTGAAAGGCTACAATTATTGAATTGCATTGAAAATGCATTGGTGAAAATGTGTAAGGTGGCGAATCCACATGTCAAAAAGCTATAGGATAAAGTATTAAAAAAATAAATATTTAGAAAGGGGGTGAATCCACGTGTTAAATATTTAGAAAGGCGGTTGTCAAAAAAATAAAAGAAAACTGAAGGCCAAAAAAAAAGTCGCTAAGAAGTGATGTGTCGAATAAATATTCAGTCACTTGTCAAATTACGATTGATGTGTGTATGTGTGTATATATATAGACAGTTTTAATGATATTTGAATTCTGAGTTTTTTGAGAGAGTGAAAGGGGTAAACAAAATTGGTTTGCTAAGCATTGTTTAGAATTTAAGAAAATATTGAAAGGTTGCTTCTTTTGATCATTGAAGAAAAGTGTTGGTCAAAGGCTACAATCCTTGTATCCTAGATTTTGATGATAATAAAATCATGATTTATAGATTAGAATTTGCTATATTGTGTTTTAATTTCAGATTATTATCTACAAAAGTTAGAAGCAAAAGGATAATTGTTCAAGAAAATAGGATGTATGTGAGGGGAGAGGTATGTGAGGATATTAATGTAAAGTCAATTTGATTTATGTCTAAAAGTGAAGCTCAAAGTACAAAAATTCTCAACGTAAAAAGTTTTTTTACATAAATTAGAAATAAAGTTAGAAAATTAGTCTTGTAAAACCAGCTAGTTTTTGAAAAACGAAAATCTATCTCTAGTGACTAGTTTTTGACACCATTAGTATAAAAACTTGTTCAAGCAAGGTTTTAAATGATGGAAAATCAAAAATTTCTCAAGAGAAAAGTGCTCTATACTCCTTAGATAAATTTTCTTCCATATTGAACTATATTTTTAGATATCTTTCATCTTGACTCTATTTCTTCATTGTGTAATTCTTTTTTTGAGCTTTCGAGGTTCTGTAAAAGTTTTCAAGTTAATATTTAAAACTTTGTTGTGGGTTGTTTAGCACCTTGGGTATAAAAGTTAATCAAGTGTTTTCCAGTTTCATTTTGTAAACACTTGGGTTTGGATTTGGGAGCTTAGCTAGAAACATCTAGGAATGTATTTGCCTTGATTCTTGCTTTTGAAAACAAATCAATAGTGGAGAGAAATTCTCAAAATTGTATCTCGAGAAGTTGATGTAGGCAAGAGGGTCAAACCACTATAAATCCAAATGTCTAAAGCTATTCTTCTCTTTTGTTTATTTTCAAGCTTTATATTTATGTTTTGTTGGTATATTTCCAAATCTGATTTTTAAGTTAAAAAGTGTTTTTCCAAAAACCCATTTGTGTTTAAATTTTTTTGAAATTTTTGTTGCAAATAAAAGAGATAATTTATTTGAAAAAAAAAACAAGTTTAAAGGTTGATTAATATTTTTGGTCATAAATTCTAATTTTGTGAAAAAAAAATTCAAATTATTTTTCTGTGAATATTCTACTAAGATTATATTACTATTAGAGTACTCTAGAGCATGAGCAATTTTTATAAGGGCCATAAATTTTTAAAATCTCCCCCCCCCCCTTTTGAGCTATTTTGAGACCTACAAAAAATAGTTTGCATAATGATGAAGAAGCAAAAAGATGCCTTTGTGAAGAGAAGTGTAGAAAAATTAGGAGATTCGATTTAAGGAAATCATAAAATTATTCTTTAGAATTTTTTCTTCTGTACATTTTGATTTTATTTTCTTTTCGTATTTAATGATTTTAGAGACAATAATCCTATTTAAACATGTGTAACTCTTAGTGATTGAATAAAAATTTGAGAGCACAGTTTCTCTCTTTTTTTCCAATATGGTAACAAAGCCTAGTTCAACTAACCTTTTTTTTTATGTGCTTTCAATTAATTCTTCTCTAGGGTTTTAATACCCATTATCATAGAGAGAGATTTAACTCTCACCTCTCATACCAAGAGAAGCGCCAAATGCCAACTAATAGTCCAATAGAATCCCATCACCATTAACGGTCGTGCAAGACCACACTTGTCGATCACCATTTATGCCCAGATCTCATGCGCTGGAGCATGAGCAACTTTCCAGCCACCATTTTTTAAGGTTCTTATTTCCAACTCTCTTTCTAGCTATTCCAACATTGACTATGTGTGTTTTGTTACAGTCCTTGGTTGTGTTGATCTATAGTTGCTTCAACTGTTTTGTTATTGTTTTGCCTATTTTCTTTGTTCCTAATAGCACGCCACAATCACTGACAGCCTTGACCGACTCAACTAGCAAGGACTCAATAGTGTCAAGAGAAGTTGAAATTGATGGGCCTTAATCCATTGCAAATGGAAAGAGTGTGGATTATGTGATTGAAAATTGTTGGGGAGGTCTTTTATCCAACAGGTCCTAAGGCATTTTGGTTTGACCCCCTGTATTATTATAAAATGCCTATTTTTGTTTAGTTTTCCCAATGTGGGATTTTAACATCTCCAACACTCCCCTCCAGTTCAATTGGATTGATTCAGTTGTGACTTGCCATCATTTTTATGTCATGTGCTTGTATTCATCGAGTCTCAGATGCCTTAAGTCTCCATATTTGCTTTATTTGGGCTTATACTCTTTGAATCTCAGAAGTCACAGATCCATTTGAATTTCAGAGGCTTCAGACCTCCATTTTACTTTGTCTGGGCTTGTACTTTTAAATTCATTGGATCTTCATAGGTCATGAGGCTATTGAGCTCTGATACCATGTTGAAATTGGTGGGCCCTGATCCATTGTAAATTGGAAGAATGTAGATTGTGTGCTTGAAAATTGGTGAGGAGGCCTCTTATCCAAAATGTCCTAAGGCATTTTGGTTTCACCCCTTTTACTATTATAAATTGCCTATTTTTTTTAGTTTTCCCGATGTGGGATTTGAACATCTCCAATATATTTCTAGTATAAATTTCATCTCGATTAGTAATTCTACGAAAGAGTCCACTTATTCACTGTAATTGAATATCCACTAGCTTAATGGAAAAAATTATGTGAAATGGTTTCAAACTATTCGTTTGATTTTGGAAGGCAAGGAAAAACTTGGTTATCTAACAAGAGAAGTCACAAAACCTATAGATGGTGATCCATCTCTCAAGACCTGGAAAGCAAAAAATTCTTTGATTATAGCATGGTTGGTAAATTGACAAGCCATTTATGTTTCTGCCAACGGCTAAGGACATTTGGGAAGCTGTTAGGGATACATATTCTGATATGGAAAATTCCTTGCAGATTTTTGAGCAAAAGTTTAAACTTTGGCATGCAAAACAAGGTGATTGAGATGTAACCTTCTACAACAAGTTGATGACTTTGTAGAAAGAATTAGACCTCTGTTATGATGATGTCTGAGAATGCGCAAATGCGATGAGAGCAAAATATTTATTATTTTTAATTAATTTATATTTAGTTTGGTACATTTTATTTAGTTTTGAGAGCTAATTAACAAATTTGTACAATTAGTATTGGATTTAAATCGTTAATTTGAAGCTGTGCTTATAAAGGCAATTTTTCTGCAGAGGCAGATTGACCTTTGAATCTTCAATGACAATTTTGATGGCCTTATTGTTTTAAAATGAAAAAGTGGCCTTCACAATTTTTGTAGAGGACATCTAAGCTTTCTAGAGAGATATGGATCACACAAATCCGAATTCATTTGGGCCTTCAAAAATTGAGTCCAATTCTGTCTGCAAACCGGGCTGACCAGTGTGAGTACTGAACATTCGAATGGACTTATCTTTAGCTTCTGATATCTAAATCAAGTGATTCAAAAGCCTAAATTAAAGTACTCTTCCAGATATACAATTTTGATGAAGAGACTGAGTTAAAAATAGGCCTGTATCCAGTCTGAAATTGGTTGCAACTTTCAGTTCGGAATTGACCAGATTTTAGAATGGTGTTTTATGGTTTTTCTATTATTTTTTGTAGCCTTTAAATAAAACACTTTCTTGTTAAGTTGCAGAACCTTTAGCAGCCATACTTACAGAATTCTCTTTGGAATTTTCATGGTTCTCTAGCTACAATGAGTGGCTAATTTTTTTCTTTGCAATTCAAGGGATTCAATTAGGTTCATATTCGATTGTGAGACTTTATTCTTAATTTAATGTTATCTTTAATTTGTCTATCTATTGTTTCTTTGTACTTAAATGTTCTATAAAAGCATAGGTAGATAACTAAAAAGGCTTATTAGTTTGACATCTATTATATTCAATCGCTTAATAAGTCTCTTAATCCACAATTGTTAGGAAGGTTTAATGAATAAGCAATTAGATAACAATAATTATGATCCAAGTTTTTGTTGAATATCTAAAAGAAACATAGAGTGAATTAAATGATTCACGCTTGTTTAATTGTTGTTTGTACTTTACTGTCTTCTAGATTTTAATGTTATTTCTAATATGATGATGATTATTTTAATACCAATTCAATTAGAAATAAGGATTAATTTGGTTGCTAGTATTGAACTAATTTAATTGAGGAAGACAAGGATTTATCTAGCTTTAGATAAATTTCTAGTTAAGTAGACAATAATAAGAAAGTACTTTTTAGATGTCTGTGATCAATTGATTATTGGTTTGAACAAATTTCCCATGAATTGAAGTTTTTAGTATTATGATTTTTAGTTAAGTTTTATTTCATTACTTTCTATTTTGTTATTTAATTTCGATTTGCATTCAAACCCCCACCCCATCCTTTATAATTAAAATTGATAAGAAAATCAGTCCCTAGAATTTGATCTGAACTTACCACTTCTACAAAATTTATATTTTCAGTAACTGCTTTTTTTTTTGTGACTTCGACACGCATCAAATTCAGGCACCATTTGTCAAGGATTGGTTCTTTCTTATTGATTTAGAATTTTTTTATTTAGTTGTATTGATAATTTATTTTTGTCTTACATTGTGTTGAATTTTTAGTTTTCCAAGTTTTTGGTAATACTATTCATAACTGAATTTTTTGTGGAATCAGAAGGCGAGTGATTACCCATTTCGAAGGAAACGACGAGCCAATCAAGGCTAGTGAATCCATAGGACTCTCTAACCTCACCCTATCGAGGCCAAATTCCATCGTTTGCTAGGGTTTTCGGCCAATTTTCTGTTTACAATTACAATTTTAGAATTTTTCTAGATTTGTTTTCAGTTGTTTTATTTAATTTTAGTTTTTTAATAGTTTATGACTCGATCCTCACAATCTGGTAAATTAAGATTTGATCCAGAAATTGAGAACCACCAAGCAGTTGAGAAAACAAACCTGGCAAGCTCAAGCAACAATTTTAGAATCCGATCAGATCATTGTTACCACACCTGAACTGAATATAGTCATTGATTTAGCATCTTACAGTTCATCCAGCCACTCAGAGGAGAAAGGCATGGCTACTTATAACCATAATAACAATAACAGGACCTTAAAGGAGTTGCCTACTAAATTTAAATTTACAACCTTTGTGTATTGAATATCCTGAATTAAATGTTGCTTTTGAATTGAAATCAGGACTAATACATTTATTGCCTACTTTTTGTGGTATTGTAGGTGAAGATTCGCATAAGCATATGAAGGAATTCCATGTGATATGTTCTAGTATGAAGCCACAAGGTGTATTTGAGGAGCAAATCAAACTTCGATCTTTTCCATTTTCACTGGCAGATTTGTCAAAGGATTGATTTTATTACCTTCCTTCTCAATCAATCAATTCATGGAATGAGATATCTTGGAGAAATATTTTCCTACATTTGGAGCTGCCAATATACGGAAGGAAATTTGTGGCATTAGACAACAAAATGGAGAATCCCTTTATGAATATTGGGAGATATTCAAGAAGCTGGAGGTAAGCTGCTCACATCACCAAATACCTGACCAGCTTCTGATTCAGTATTTTTATGAAGGATTGTTGCTTATGCAAAGGAGTATACTTGATGCTGCCAATGGAGAAGCATTAGTGGATAAAACTCCATTTGAGGCCAGAAATCTAATTGTGAATATGGCTGTCAATTCACAACTATTTGAGACCAACATGGATCAAGCACCTAGAAAAGTTAAGGCAAGTACATCTAACCTGAAGCGCCAAATTTCTAATTTAACTACTTTGACCAAAATGGCGATAGGAAATATGCAAGCAACAAGGGTATGTGGCGTTTGCTCAATACCTAGCCACCCCACAGATGCATGCCCAATGTTGCATGAAAATGACCCAACTCAGCAAGTAAATGCCATGGAAAATTTCCAGGGACAAAATCAGTGCAGATATGACCCCTTCTCAAATACTTATAACTTTGGATGGAGAGATCACCCTAACCTGAGTTATGGGAATCAAGTTGAGGTTTCAACCACAATTTTAACTAAAACAGCCAGCAAATCAGTCTCAAAATTCAAGTATGTCACTTGATGAAATTGTTAAAGCTTTAGCTAACAATACTATGCAATTTCAAAAGGAGATAAGGGCAAACATGCAGCAAACCAAAGTGTGTTAGAACATAAAGTGGAAGAAATCGATGTATATTTACTATGGAGAGTACATGTATATATACAAGCTTGTAGAGACTAACTAGAAAACAAATCAAGAATAATTCCTAATTAGGCTAATACATATTTATGGCCTAGAATCTCCCTATAATCTCGTAACACTCCCCCAAGTTGAAGCATAAATATATATCATGTCCAGCTTGTTACAAATATAAGAAACCCGAGCTCCATTAAGAGCTTTTGTAAAGATCTCCTAACTGTTTTTCAGTTTTCACATAAACTATAGAAATTAAGTTCTATTCAATTTTCTCATGAACAAAATGGCAGTCTATCTCAATATGTTAAGTTCATTCCTGAAAAACTGAATTTGAAGCAATATAAATCATAGTCTAATTATCACACCATATTTTTGTTGTAACTAAAACTTTAATACCAACTTCAGTTAAGAATCAAGAAACTCACATAACTTCACACGAAACTTGTGCCATTGCTTTGTAATTTGATTTTGCACTAGATCGTGACACCATATTTTGCTTCTTACTTTTCCACCAAACTAAGTTACTACCAACAAAAATACAATAATTAATAATAGATTTTCAATCAATCTTGGAACCCATCAAGTCCGCATCAGAAAAACACTCAATATTACTGTAACCATGATTTTGATATAGTATCCGCCATCCAAGAGCTCCTTTTAAGTAACACAAGATTTGTTCTAAGGCTGTCCAATGATATATTATAGGAGAAAATATAAATTGACTTGCAATACTGACTGAGTAAGCAATGTCAAGATGGGTCACTGTGAGATAATTCAACTTCCCAACTAATTTCTTGTATTGTTTAGGATCATCAAAAACATCTCCATCCTTTCTGAATTGCTGGTTAGGAAGCACTAGTGTACTACATGGTTTGACTCCCAATTTAATTGTGGGAAAGGAGAATTTAGGATTTTTGTTTGAATTTTTTGTTGTGATTATTTTTGTTTTGTTTTTGTTTTTACTTGATTTGTCTTTAAAAAAATTGAAATACCGCATGATGCATAGGCATTAATTAGTAATCAATTCTTGATTTTTTGTAGTTGATTGAAGTATTTCTTGAGAAATTCTACGAATTGCGCAATGAAGCATGATTTTGAATTGTGTGACTTGTTTTAATATCATTTCTCTTTATTGGTTCTGAATTTAGGTTTGTTAGGTTTAAGTAATTGAGGGGGAAAAAAACAATGTGCAAAGCATCCAATATGATGGAGCATAAAATGCACCTACTGGCTAAAGAAAATTATTCCAGTGAGATAAAGCATAAAATACACTCACTGAGAAGAAAAAAATAACGAAAAAATGATAAAAAAAAATGCATTTAGATGATATGAAGCATAAAATGCATTTACCGGAAAAATATATATTTCTAAATTACTACCTAATTTGTATTAGTATTGAGAAATGGTTGATGAACATATTGTGCACAAATTGATTGTGTTAATTGTTTAGTCTACATTTATGGATTGAGATTGCTTATGGATAAAGATGAAGAAAATTGAGTATGCTTGATTTTATTTTATTTTAAATTGCTGCAATTATGAGTTTGGTAAGTGTGCTAGTTTGAGAAAAATTAATTGTCTATGTATTTGTTGGTATTTTTAGTCCAATATTTTATATTTTTGTTTTGCCCGATGACATGCAAAAGTTAAGTGTGGAAAAATGATAGCGTCAGATTTATGAAGCGACAGGAGAATGATCGTGTATTCATGTTCTTGGCAAGGCTAAATAAGGAATTAGATGAGGTGCGGAGCAGAATTCTTGGAAAAGCTCCTTTGCCTGCAATTAGTGAGGTTGTTTCAGAAGTTAGAAAAGAAGCAGCATGACAAATTGTGATGCTTAAAAACAAATATGTTTCCATCACCAAAACCTCAGAAATGGATAGTTTTGCGCTAATAACACAAAGGTTTCAAAAGGAAGGGAAACATGATAGTAAGCGACCATGATGTGATCACTACAAATGCCCCTGACACACGCGAGAAACATACTGAAAAATTCATGGCAAACCAAAATAATTGCAAAAGAAGCCTAGCGGAGGGGGGACGTGCACTTCAGACTAGGATCTTGGATCAAAAGTAGTAGTCTTTTCAAGTTCATTTCCTTTTACCAAAGAATAGATAAACCAACTGCACAAGTTTTTCGAGTCTCAAAAAATTCCTTATTCCTTAGCTCAAAAAGATAACTACTTGCAAACTGTTCTTATTAATGTCAATTCTAATCATACCTAGATCATTGATTCAGGTGCAACTGACCATATGATAGAATTAGGGGTGGCAACGAGTAGGTACTTGCAACAATGTCCTCCCCGTACCGGAATCCGATTATGTATACCTAACCAAACCTGTCTCGAATCCATTTAAAATTATAATGTTAATATTCGTCATCGTCCCAAACTCAATTAGCATTAACCGATTAATACCTAAACTCACATAATTATCCGTTTATCACTAAAAAACTTAAAATGAAATAAAATTCATGATATATATATATCATCACAAAAAATATACATATATATATATATATATATATAATTAATTAGATTATTACATTTAATAAATTACAGTAAAATAAATTGCACATTTACATGTACATGTACGTTATATCATTACATTCACATTACATATATATTTATATATTATATATAATCGGCTAGCGAGTACCAGAGACCCTCTATCTGTACCCTACCTGAACTCATGACGGATTTAAATATTATTACCCAAACTCGTCCCAAAACTATAACACAGTTACCCATTAATTTTTAAATGAGTTCAAATAGATGCGGATATCCGTTACCACCCCTAAAAAGGATTGTTAAATCTTTTCTCTTCATATAGTCCTTGTGCAGGCAATCAAAAATTAAAAATTGCATATGGCTTCTTTCAGAAATTGTAAGAAAATGTTTTATTGTGGTGTCTCCATCATGTTCTTCATGTTCCTCAATTCTTTTGTAATTTGTTGTCCATTAGTAAGCTAGCCCATGATAAAAATTGTGAAACTAATTTTTTTTCCAACTCACTGTGTGTTTTAGGATTTGACCTCGAGAATTATGATTGACAATGCTAAACAGAGTGAAGGACTCTACTTTGATGATGGATCTGAGTCAGGACAACAATCCCTCCAAATAAATACCTCATTTCAATTTGTTTCTAATAATAATGTTATGTTATCGGATTTTAGATTAGGACATCCAATTTTAAATATTTGAAACATTTGTTTCATAAGTTATTTGGTAATAAAGATTTATCTATGTTTCATTATGAAATATGTGAATTCGCAAAAAATCATCATACTTTTTTCCTTCACAATCATACAAACTATCAAGACCATTCATTATAATTCACAGTTATGTTTGGGGTCCTAATAAAATAAGTACACATTTTGACAAGAAATGATTTTATTACTTTTACTAATGATCATACTCGACTTTGCTGGATATACTTATTAAAAGAAAAATCAGAGGTTGAAAGAGTTTAAAAAATTTTACTATATGGTGCATACTCAGTTTCATACCAACATACAATTTTTCAAAAGTGATAGTGGAAAAGAGTATTTTAACATGAACTTGGAAAAAAAATTTCTGGAAAAAGGAATCATTCATCATTATTCTTGCATTGATATACCTCAACTAAATAGAGTTCCTTAAAGAAAAAACAAACATTTGTTAGAGATGGCTAGCGCATTACATTTTACAACTAAAGTTCTAAGTATTTGTGGGAAATATTGTTTTAACTGCATCATACTTCATAAATAGAATGTCTTTCAAAGTTTTATAATATCAAACTCCTTTTCAAGTTTTCACAAAAAGATATCCTCATACCAAACTTTATGTAGATCTACCTCTAAACAAATTTAGATGCACATTTTTTGTTCATGAACATTAAAAAAATAGGAAAACTTGAACCCAAAGCTATAAAATGTGTTTTCATTGGTTATTCCCCACATCAAAAAGGTTATAAATGTTTTGACCCAATATCGAAAAAAAATTTATCACACTAGATGTCACATTTTTTTGAAAAACCTTTTTTTTTAAGGATATTCATCTTTAGTGGAAGGCTTGGTAGGCATGATGTAAAAATAGAAAGAGTTCACATTGATTAGAATATAGTTGATCCTCTCACTAAGCCACTTCCCCTGAAAAAATATGATAGTCATGTACTCGCCTATAATATAATATATAAAAGCGATTAACTTTAGTGCAAGTGGGAGATTGTTAGAGAGATGCCATAAAGGCGGAAATCCTTGGTCGAGGTGGACATGTCTTGAAGATGATCTTTAAGGACATCTAATAGAATAATGAGTTTCAGAAACAAAAACTAAATCATTTGGACTAGATGTGGCGTAGTCAGTGTAGTAGGAGTTGAACACATTATCCTATTATAAACCAAATGAGGTACAGTGTAGTGAAAGAACAAATTGCACAGTAATTGTCTATGGAGGGATTTATAGTCAGACCACTGACTTTCTGGTTATTTGGGTAGTCATGATGTGTTAATAGATATAGCTTATGATCTGCTAAAATCATGTGATGATTTGAGCTGCCAACATAACTGAGAACTTAATAATCACAACGCATAGAAAGAATGAAGGAAATGTGAAATAGATTTTGGATTGGATCCAAAACATAGGAGAGATAATTGTGCAAAAGAGTTTCACGTTTACTTGGCATAATACTGAACATTATACACAACAGTCATGACGCATGAGTGACAGAAGTATGTGCCAGCCAGCATGCGCAACAGTGAGAACATATAAATACCCTTTTAAAGCACATTAAACTAGGCTATCTCCTTGAGAAAATAATTGTTATTCTCTCTCCCATCTCTCACAGATTGACTGCCATTACTAGCACTTTGTTAGTTAATCACTCCATCTCCATTTTGGTTCTTTCCTTGATTCCTTCTCGTGGATTACTGTTAGAGGCAATTCAACTTTTGGATTGTTATGATTTGCTACAACCTAACAAGAAGGGAAAAGCTCACAACTTTGAAGATTAAAGTTGCAATCAAAAAGTAATCTACTTCTCCAATTAAATGATAGGTAATCCGATTTTGAATTATATTGGGCATTCCATAGGTTTTGGGTTTTATTAAATTTTAAATTTTCCACTACAAATATATGAGATACACATTCAAAACCCAACAAGACTTGTAAGGAAAGTTCATTTGTTAACTCTCCATGATGGTCAAGTCTTTTTTTCAGATGATGTATTTGTTTCTCAGGATTTTGAGTCTGGTGAACCTATAGCAAATGGCAAAGATTTATATGTTGAAACTCCTCTTACTATGAGCGAAGTTTCTTCTAAGTCTAGGCTCACATTTGGAAATCAAAATTTTAAAAAACAATCTTTGAAAAGTAAAAATAATGGACAGTCTACTATAATGCCACAACATGATAGTACTAAAGCAATAGGCAATAGATTCATAGAAGGTGACCTAACCTGAAAATGAATTATTTACTCGAAAAGGAATCATAAGCAAAGGAAAGACGAATTGGCTCTTCAACACAGTCATGATTCCGAACTAAGGACAAACCAACAGTCTTGAATCTAGTACAAGTAATTCTCATTCACTTTCTAATAGTCATCAGGAGACTTCTAACTTTGACATTCCTATAGCCTTTCGCAAAGAGGTTAGATCATGTACTCGATATCCATAATCTAAATTTTTGTCATACTCAAAATTGTCTCAATATCTTGTGTTTACATCTCAATTGTCCAGTGTAGAAATTTCTAGCAGTGTACAGAAGGCTATAAAAATTCCAAAATGGAAGGAAGCAGTACTTAAAGATATAAGAGCTCTTAAGAAGAACAATACCTGGAGTGTTGTCACATTGCTAGCAAGGAAGACTACTGTAGGTTGTTAATGGGTCCTCACTATGAAATACAACTCTAATGGTTCAGTGAAGAGATACAAGGTCCGATTGGTGGCTAAGGGATTCACCCAGACATATAACATAAATTACTCTAAGACTTTTGCTCTTATTACAAAATTGAACTCAGTAAGTGTACTTTTATCTATTGTTGCTAATCTAGATTGACTTTTGTAGCAATTAGATGTGAAGAATATCTTTCTCAATGGAGATTTAGAGGAGAAAATATACATGGATAGTCCACCGGATTTTGAAGAGAAATTTGGATCCAGAGTGTGCAAACTAAAAAGGTCATTATATGACCTCAAACCCTCTCTAAGGGCTTGGTTCAAAAAGTTAACAAAATCTATCAGAAAACAAGGATATTCTTAAGGACAAGCTGGCCATAAATTGTTTTTCAAATTCTATTCTGAAGGAAAGGTTGTGTTAATAGTTTATGTTGATGATATTATCCTCACATATGATGATGTGGTTGAAATGGAGAGATTAAAAAGTCTTGTATTAGAATTTGAGATAATTGGACTCTCTACAATATTTCCTTAGGATGGAAATTGTTCGTTCAAAGAAAGGAAGTATTGTATCTCAACGTAAATATATCCTTAATCTCTTGAAAGAGACTAGGATGAGTTGTTGTAGACCGCCAAGACTTCTATAGATCCCAATGTGAAACTTTGGGAAAAAGAAAGTGTTCCTATTGATATTGGTAGATAACCTATGTTACTCCAACATTTCATTTTTGAAAAAGTACTTGTACCCTTTGGGTATGAAATTGATATGGGTATGAAATACTTACTAGATCATTCACTTTAAAAGTGGATACTCATAATCCCGATTTCATTTAAATTACAAGTGCAGATCAAATGAATTTGGAAGAGAATGATTTTGTGGAGTTAGAAGAATTATCTTTTAATGACCCACAATTGGAGATTATGATTTGTCGTGGTGACAAAAATTATTATAGATTATATAGCAAACTTGGGATGATTTACAATTTAAATGAACTTAGAATTATTATTTTATTGTTTGTTTGTGGTTTGAATTTTAGACTTTAAGTTTGTAATTTAAAATATTTTATCCAATTTTATTTTATTTAGCAATTTAATGTTATAATTTGATCTATCTTTTAAATTAAATTATTATATATAAAAATTAAAATATTTATATATATATATATATATATTTGTATCCGCACCCTAATTTTGGCTACTTTTTGGTCATACCCATATATCCTAAAATTTAAAAAATAAGAAACTGAACTTCTAGATATGTACTCGTATCGAGTACCCGTACCCAAGTCCAAGCAACATAGTAGATACCAGAAATTGATTGGCAAGTTAATCTATCGTCCTATACTCAACCGAATATTATTTTCTCAGTCAGTTATTAGTCAATTCATGCATGCACCTTATGAAAAACATCTTAAGGCTTTTAAGATATTTGAAGTATACTCCTGGAAAATGTCTTTTTTTTAAGAAGACTAATCAAAAAAGCACTGAGGTATTTACTAATGCAGATTGGGCAAGTTCGATAACTAACATGAGATTTACTTCAAGGTATTGTACCTTTGTATAAGGGAACTTGGTTACTTCGCAAAGTAAAAAATAAAGTATTATTGCCCAGAGTAGCATAGAGACTGAATTTAGAGCAATGACTCAAGAGATTTGTAAATAATTGTGGATATATAAAATCCTCAAAGAGCTTAAGAAGAGGGTGGAATTTACTTTGAAACTATACTATGACAGTAACACTGTGATAAGTATAGCTCACAATCATGTCTGGCATGATAGGACAAAGTATATTGAAATTGATCGACACTTTATAAGGAAAATTTTGAAACAAGAACTATTTGTTTACCATTTGTTCCTTCCAATCAACAAACAATCGACATTTTGATCAAGAGACTTGCAAGGCATAATTTTGAACATCTGATAAGCAAGTTGGGCATGATTGATATTTATGCACCAATTTGAGGGGGAGTGTAAGAAAATTAGGAGATTTGATTTTAGGAAATCAGGAAATAATTTTTTAGAATATTTCCTTCTATATATTTTGATTTCTTTCCTTTTGTATTCCTTGATTGATTGAATAAGAATTTGAGAGCACAGTTTCTCTTTTTTCCAACAAGAAGAATTAGAGAAAAAGACAAAAAGGAGGTATGTCTATGTGTCAAAAAGGCATAGGGTAGAAAGAAAAAAATATATATATAACCACATGTCATATATGCAAAAAAATGATGTATCCGCATAGTACACTACATATATATATATATATGCTCTTAGAAATATATGAACGTTTTAGAGAGAGAACGAGGCTAAACAACATTTTGAAAATACTTTTTAAAACATCCTACATGACGTTTTTTGACCCAAAAAAAGAAAAATACTAAATTATAAAAACAGCCTCATCCTTCCTCACTCCAACTTTTGTGATTGACAACATGCTTTGAAAAACCACAAAAGACACTCATCATTTTGTCTTGGCCATGGGAGGGTCTTGAATTAATATTGTGGTTTCAAATAAGGATCATATGTCATTTGATGAGATCTTTGGCCTTCTATTATCTCTACACCTATTATCTAACATGCAATTTTTTTTTTGGGTAAAAGTAATAGCTGCTACATCTTGGTAATGGCTATTACTCTACCATTACCTAGTAAAGCAAAAAGTATGACTATTATTCTATCATATGAAAAAATGGAATCTTCTGTCAAGCATTCTGCCATATTCCCTTAGTTGACCTCCTTTTTCTGCCATTTTTTCTAATTTACTTCATCTAAAGTCCTTCAAATACCTTACAAATTCAAATCTCTCAAACTCAAAACCAAGAGAATCAAAAAACTCCACTATACTCTTTTTGGCGGGGATCACATTAGATTTTAACTCTAATCCTTTAGACTACTGTGTCTGTGTTAATAACATAAATTGAGAATGATGATTATAGATCCTGAATTCATGTCTTTATGATGTATTTAAGATTATTAGGTAATTGCATTTTTTTGAATTAGTGATCACCTCTAATATTTATTAGTTTTATATGTTTTACAACTTTGAAAAAGAAAAAAAAAAAAGAATGTGCAACGAACAGCCACAACTGTTATATTACGACCGTGATAACCCCCATTTATATTACTTTCAACTGTGACCAAAACTGTAATTTAAAAAGATGGTGGACGACCTGATCTAATTAGTTACTCTTGTTGCTCCTTTATGCACTCACTACACGTAAAGGGCTGAGATCAAATTACTAAGCTTAGTAAGGATGATTATTTTTTTTGTTAATGGGAATAATTATCCTAGTTATTCTTCTTGCTTCCACTACTACAAGTTTTTAGTTGATAGTGACGATGACAGCGATGATGATGCTAATGTGTGCTTCCCACAATGATATAAAACAGTTGAAATTACACATTAAAGCATGATGCATAGAGAGTGGCTTGTAACTCACTTTACTCTGATTGAAGTATAAAAGAATGAACAATGAGATCCCGAATACCATATCTGACCATATGTTGGCAAATGCTCTTCGGTTCCCTAATCTCCACTCATCTCTTAGCTCCAACCTGTTGAAGAAAAGAAACATAAGCCAATAAGAGTAACCCTCTCCAAGATATCTAGTCCATGAGAAATGAAATATGCAAAACTTTCTAAGCGATTTTGTATTTATAAAAAGTAATTATACATAGTATACCAAGTCGTACTTCTGAGTAGACTAAAAATTGGATTTTGTAAGGGTTTCTTAATTTTCTGACAGAAATTGAAAACAATACTTGTGAATATTAAATTGATTTAAAATAACATATTACACTGGCATGTATACAACAAAGAAGAGCTATTCTAGGCAACAAATCAATACAGTTATCAAGCTATTCTAGGTAATAAATCAATACAACTATCAAGTTATTCTAGATAACAAATCAATACAGCGCAATGAAAGCCTCAAGCGATGTAACATAATAGTTAATTGATTCTGAGTATGTAAAAGTCAATACACATGCATTTCAAGAAAATTACCAACTAGACTATTTTGGTTGATTTGATTTTCCTTAATTTTGTCAGATCCATTTGTCCTAGATTTATGCTTCTTACTAGGATCCAAGCAATCAACTAGATAGCATTTCCAACACCAAGTGATTCCTAAAACGTAATGTCTGCTATTTCAGTGACCTTAATGTGTAGGCAAATAATTTACCTAAGTAACAAGATAACATAATATATATTAATTGCAAAATGAGCTTAAGGCAGTATAACTCTTACGCTCTATGCCGTAACTCCCACCAAACCTCCTCATCAGAAAGAGGTGGAGATTTACCAATCTCTACTTCAAGCCGAAACCTTGCTCTCTCAATGTTTAATTCCTTGACCATCTCAAGCTTTTGATTTTTTCTAACATCAAGCATCTGTGCTGCAAGTGGTACAGTTTTTACATACCTGTACATGGTATGGGATTACCGGACTTGGTAAGAAATTCAGAGATTCAAGTACATGAATTATCTCTAGAAGACATAATTAATTATCAAGAGGTAGTTATGATTGCTTTAGCTTAAATGAATGAACAACCAATTTAATAGCATGCAATATCAATACAACAACATATGACCAAGGATGATATGCAAGCTTTTGGGTAAATCATCTAAAGATGCATGAATCAATATGTTGGCATTAGCTGATCAACATCGAAATATACTACCAGAAGAACCAAATAAGTAACAATACACATTATTATTTTCCACTAAACATATTTAGGACAATGGACACACCTAACAAGGAGAAATGAACTCAAAAGAGGAGACTACTATAACAGATTAAGACAATTATCTGTCAAGACTGCCAATTTTGAGCAGTCATTAGTACTTAACAAATACCCCAAAGGATGTTCATGTTAAATAGTTTAGTTATGCCCAGTCAATCAATGAACGTACCAGCATAGAGGAATAATAGGATCCGAGCATAGGAGGAAATGAGATGTAAGATGGACCAAAAATGAAATAGAATGAAATGGCAAAAATTGCTTGACATATAAAAAGAATTACAGAAAGGTAGGCCCTAAATGAAACAGAATGGAGATGTAACTGGCCTCAACTACTTTTACAGAAAGGATTAATTAAGTTGTAAGAGAAATCCTAAATTAAAATTTTTCTTTTATATGATGGAATCAGCAGTGTTTATTCTATGTTCTAATATATAACTAAGCATAAATGAAGGCTATATATATATATATATAATCCTGAATGAATTATTGAAGCCCAAAATTAATAACTCAATTGCTGATATAAGAACATGTGTCGTAAGATTATTAAATGGTTTCAGTAGAGGCTCATCCAACTTCAATTAAATTCTAGGAAAACATTTCTTTTGATTTTAGTATCAATAGATCTAACTGCATCTTATGAGAAAAAATGTAAGGATTAAATATTCACATAACAAGCAGACTACCTTGAAGAAGTTTGTCAAGTAATACTTTCCTAACTCCAATAATTATTTCCTTACACTTCATTTATGAATGGAATATGTGCTGAACTCTTTCATAATAAAATACACTAAGAAACAAAAGTGAAGAGTTACCCAATTGTAAAGAATGACAGATGAAAAAAAAATCTATACCAACAACAACCAAGGCACTACCAGCAAAACATCTAAAATCTAGAAAGAAGAAAAAGAATGCAACAGATAAAAGAGAACCCACAAACAGAGAGCAAGAAACACAATTTCCAATCCACTCAAGAAGACTGTTTCCTCTAATACTAGGTTACGTTTCTGCTTAAGGATACAAAATAACAATATCGGCCATGCAGGATCTGAAAAGGAATAGAGTCCTTTCACTTGTAAAATAATATTCATTCTAATTATATTTAATAAACCCATATCCAAAATTTTGTTGGTTTCTTTGTTGAAGTTTGAACATATTGAGCAATGATGCTTAAAGTGCACTATATCATGATTGCAAGAGAACAAACTTTAGCAAGTTTCATTCATTACTTACTTAAGGGAAATGTAATA
Organism: Triadica sebifera; assembly: GCA_023653625.1. Classification (NCBI taxonomy): domain Eukaryota; kingdom Viridiplantae; phylum Streptophyta; class Magnoliopsida; order Malpighiales; family Euphorbiaceae; genus Triadica; species Triadica sebifera. Next base: position 24,939,876 of record CM042901.1, read on the forward strand.
CAATGATTGGATAAGGATTCCTTGCTGTCTAAATTTTTCCATGCTAATTAGTTGATTTATTATACATTCTTGTTCACTTATTGGTTCACTGAAAAAGGAAGTAGCTAGCCTCTTCCTCTATTAATGATTATGTGAGAGCAGCTAAAAAGTTGTTTTCAATATATCCATTACTTTAAAAATCTTAGACAGAAAGAGGTAGAAAAATTAGGTCAAAAAAATATTATTCTCATCAATTTAATGGACAGTAAAAGTAAAAGAGATTTCACTTCAGACAAAAACATGTCCTAACCATTACCTGTCTAGAAAGGGCATGAGAACATAGTCATGAGCAGCAAAGTCCAGTGCCCAAGGAACCAATATCAATACTGCAAGAAATTTAGCCTGTAACACCGATGGATATGTCTATGCGTCAAGTCATGCAGTGATAAACAAAAATGTGCATGAGAAAGCAAACTATTCAAATTACCCCAAAAAAGAAAAAATTAAGGTTTGTTGACAAAGCATAAACAAAAAGGAAAAAGGATTCTACAGTTAAACATATCTTGCATAACTATGGATGTAAAACTAGATGTCCATCACCTGAAAAAGTTAACCTAAATTATTTGGGGTTTTGAGACCTAACAAATATCTCAAACATCCCCACAGGGCACAACTGATGTAGGACAGTGCAAGTGATAATATGCAAATGAAAAGTCAAATATAACAACAATCTGGGTACTCAACAATGTTCATATAGATATCTGCTCTCAAATATAAAAAGTTTGGTCATCTTAAATTTTGATAATCTGAATCATCTGATATCATCAAATATTGTTTCGCTAAATGATATTTTATTTGATGAAACTTAATCTCAATGGTATGTTTGTTAACCAATCCTTTGGTTCATTTGAAATATCGATGCAATTTCGGAATCCTACCATAGCTATGTTATGTCTACTAAACATGCTCTATATACATTCATATCAGGTAAACAGTGGTAAAACCCTTCAGCTAATGTTAGAGCTACTAAATTTTTGTCAGCTGGGGTTCTTAACACCAAATAATATTTGCAATGCAGAGTTACAATGACTCGTTCTTTCTTGCATCTACTATCTTGTATGTTTCAAGAGGGCTGCACATTCAGTTCTATCAGATACATATCTAAATCCATAGCATTCGAAAGCAAAAAGTTAATTGCAGTTTCTTAGGAAGGAAGAGCACAAAGTTAGTTGCAGTTCCTTTCAAAGATCATGAATTTCGTTATTCCAACCGTGCTTTTTTGGCTTAAATAAGAGTTATTGATTTCAGATGGAAGCCTGAGAATGCTGTAATCGAATAAAAATAGGGAAGCTTTATAGGGTTCACATGGATACATAAATTCAACTTTATGATGCATTCAAAAGACTGCAAATAAACACATCATAATCATTGAACAAATAAAAAGTAGGATTGCAAATCGAGCTGTACTGAACTCATACCGAATTCAAGGAGGCATATTGGAAAACGCGGTCTTCATAAAGCAGATCATCCTCTTCCCTACCAAGAACCAAATCTCTAACAGACTCAACAAACCCTTTTTCTGGAACCAGGTCACTAGGATCTGATAGCCCATCATCCATTGAGCGTCCAATTGCACCATTGCCCTCCAACTCTTGACTCCACCAAGAACCATTCACATAATGATCATTAGCATCATCCACAATCCAGTCCTCCCACCTTCTACTCTCCTCATTCAACATATCTTCTTGTGCTTCCCTCAACTCCACGATGGCCTCAGCTCTCCTCTTCCATGCCTGAAACTTTTCCTCCTCAGACAACTCTCCCTCACTTGAACTCTCTGATAACTCAGCCTCAAGCATATCATCATCTTTTAAACCAAGCCAATTGCCATCATCATCAAAAAAGAACCTTTGCCACCAACTTCTTTTCTTTGAATATTTTTTGTTATTTTTCTTGGCATTTGGAACCAAATCGCAAAATCCTCTCCTTGTTCTACTCAATTGGAGCAAAAAATTAGAAGAAACAGAAAAGGATAAAGAATTCCTGTATGGGTTTTGATCAATAAAGACTAAACTTTGGCATAACACCATTGAAGTGCTCATTAAGAATAACATGTACTGAAACCCACATTTTTTAGACTCTCAAAGCAATAATAGCAATAAAGCTCTCCAAATTGCACTAAAACAACCATGAAGCTGCTGGCTAACAGTCAAGAAAGGCATCATATGCTTAAATTTGAAGGTTTCTCTACAGAATTATGGACAAAATTGAAGCAAAAAGAAAAACCGAAAATGACAAGAAACCAAAGACCCAGAAATGTACTACCCTTTAGCACCACTAAAGCTCCTGAAAGTGAAGCTTCAATTACTGGGCTGCAGAGGTTACAAAGAAGATAATGGTTTTGAGATAGCGGATAAAACCTGTATCTTCCGAATTACTTTACTACCCTCCCAGTTTTCGGGCACATACGAGAATTAGCATATGGAAATTACGATTTTATCACATACCTTTTCAACCCGAGAGGCGTTCATATTTATAGCCGTAGGATCCACTATCAGAACAAAATGCCTAAATTACATCGACCGTAACTTTCTAAAATAAATTTTAATTTGTAATAAAAATTTATTTTTTATTTAAATTTGTAATATAAAATTTTATCTTTGTATTTTCATCAACTGATTTAATGGAATGATAATGTAACATTTTACATTAGCAATAAAAATTTATATGGCATTTTTACATTACCAAAATGGATCTTACCAAAATATTTTCTATTTTTCATTATTTCCTCTCACTTTCTCACGTTATTTTCTCTCAACACAAACATACCTCTAATAGTTTAGATTAAAATAAACTCTAATCGTCTTGATAGCTCGACTCTATAACAACAAAGCCCCTTTATTCCTCCAATTACAACTAGCAAAGTTCCCAAAGATAACATTAATGTAACTATACAAGAAATCCTCCTTTTATTCTACTTAGAACGAGACAAATAGCAAAGTACATTGTCCATGACGAGTTAGAGATTAGTAAGCAAAGCTAAAGAGCTAATAGCTCTTCACTTGAATGGATTTTAAATACAAAAAAGAAAAATAATGCAATAGATAAATACTAGAGACATGAGAGACTAGCGAGAGAGAGAAAGATAAAGGAGAAAAAGTTAGTAGTCTAAACTTGTTTGGAACTAGAAAAAGTATAAGAAAATTTTGTGATTCAATGAGAAAATTGATATGATGTAACTTCCTCTTCTTTTTTCTTTTTCTCCCTCGCATTCAACTAAACTTCATTCTTCTCTTCTTAGCTTTCCCTTTCTCATCTTCTTTCTCCCTGTAAAACTCCTTTTTTCTGTAATTTCAATTCATTTCTTTTTTTCTCTCTCACTCTACAAAATTGTTAATTCTATCTTATGGGTTTTTGGATTTTGATATATATGCAAATGTTATTATTTTTAGTATTAATTTTTGTGATGGCACATTCCTATGTGAGAAAGAAAAGTTTTTGGTTATGAATCTAGCTATTAAAGATACTGAAGTGTTTGGTTGTATTTGGTTTGAGGGAAAATAATGTGAGAACGTGAGAAAAAGTAATAAGAAATAGAATTTTGTGGGATCCATTTTGCTGATGTGCAAATATCACGTGGATTTTTATTGTTGACGTAAAAATAACATATCGTCATTTTGTTAACTCATTTGATGGGAATGGACGAAGTATAACACCCTCTCATCTAATTAAGATTAAATCTCAATTAAACTAGCGGATGTTACTAGCTTCCGTTTATGAAAAATCTATTAATTTCAAATCTCTTTTTTAAATAAACTCTTGTAATTAAAACCATATAATAATAATAACTTAATTCCAAAAGATCCATTTCATATATATAAATTTGGTCTTAACTGACTCATTGTTTATAAAATATCATATTTAAATTTAAATACATGTTCTTTAACAAAAATATACAAAAGCTAAACTCCCAAAAAAACCTTGTTATGTACAAAACATTAAAAGATGACATGTAACATTGATTTTTGATATGGGCGTTTTTTTTCTTCGAGTCAACTTCGGCTAATTCTTAGACTTCAAACTTGTGTGCAGAAAATTCACACGATAAGTTACTGAAAACTTAGCGATACATATAAACATAAAAATTCAAGTATGCAATCATACTAGTTATGTCATTATAATACCTATACATGTTATGTTATTATGATCATAAACCACTATCCTAATGCTTTATAATACAAGCATATTATCTCTTATGCATATATTATATCAATAATCATAAATCAAACAATCATACATACTGCCAGTTCATTATAACCTTACATTTTCCAATAGTTCATTTTACTTTGCTCATAACTGACCTTTTTCCAATTATCATTTTCTATTTTTTTCATTCTCTAGCCCAAAACACATCTTTAGTTCCTTTTTAAACTATTTTACCCAAAATTCTAAATCGAACTATCTAAATGTAGTTGTAAAACTTGTGCACTTGAACTCGAGCTTCAACCTCTATGTCCACTAACTGTAAAAGTGTTCATCTGAACTCCTCAAATCTAGGGAGCTCTCACATACGCTTAAACCACCTTGACTGAGTATAACCACGAATAAAGGTGTTCTTACTTGAGCTTTAGTTACCTTGTCCTTATAATTGAATGGAACCGAGAAACAAGAGTGTTTTAACCTAAGCTTCAACTACCTTGTTCTCTAAATCATATATTTTACGGTACTGTAACCCCTAAATGACATATAATCTATCCTAGGTCAAGTCCTAAATTAGAGAAAAAGGCATATTTGACTCTTATAACTTATTTGTTTCCTCTACTTTTCCATGATCATAATATCTATGCTCATAAGCACATAATAATATTATACTACCAATCATGCATTTTTATATATACCATTAATCCCCTTTACATTATCTACATATCGATCACAAATCATAAATTGCATATATATAAAATAACAGAGTTTACAGGAGTGAACTACATATTCACAGTCGTGAAGCCCTTTCACTACCGTGAAGGCCATTTACGGGTACACCCTTACTCATGAACCAAACTATAACTATTTATGTGAGAATTTTTATCCATAAAACACACTTCATTTATGGTCATGACTATATGCTCACATATATGAAACCAAACATTCACGACTTCCTTAGCCATGAAGCAAGATGTGAAAACTTTTGCCCGTTTTGAAAATTTTCTGGGTTCATGTTTCACGAGTGTGACTCCCTTTGTCACGGGAGTGAAATGCATTTGTTTGCATCATTCACGAGAATGAATTTCTAGGTTTCTAGAACAAAATATTGATCATAACAAAACCACATACAAGGTTCTCTAAAATTAACCAATGTTGATCACTACTATCAACACTCAATAACCTATTATTCTAATAACATGTCTTTAACATAAAATAAAGTATTTAAAACACAATTCATGCCGAAATTCCTCTTGAATATTATTAACATCATACCTCATTTTCATGGCATTTCTAACTCCTATCTCATATAATTATCATGCAAATACTTTCCAGAAAGCTCATTCATAACATATATCACATTTCATAACATAAGACACAATAAACATGCAAAATTATAGGAATTAATTTATATATATATATATATATATGTACTAACCTTTAACAATGAAATCTAAACTTTTCAAACTCTTCAAGCTTGTCTAGTCCTTTATTGATCCTCCTCTCTGCCTTTAGCTCCTATCAATATAAAAACTTCTTATGAGATCTTTGAAATCGAAAATGACACTAAACTCTTCAACACACTCCTTTCCCTTCTCAACCTCAATCTTACTCTTTAGATCTATGGAAACTTATGTTAAAAGAGAGAAAAATAAAAGTAAAAGATGAAGATGAGAGGTATAGCGTGTGAGGAAGAGTTTTAAGGGATCTAGGATAGCTGGAGGTAGTAGAAGAAGATATGGGAGAGAGAAAATCGCGAGATTTGCTCACCTACTTTGTTGATCATTGTTCACATGCATGAAGATATCTTCACAGGCATGAACACTCTCTTGTTACAGTCATGTCAACCTTTCATAGGAAAAATCTAAAGAGTGAACAACCTTTAAAACTATGTTGTTTTAAAATACAACACTCTCACATATGTGAATATTCATTCACGGATGTAAAAGTATCCTTTCTATCTATATATATATAACCTCTTAATCTATTCACACTATCTCACAATAACCCATCTAACTTTTCAACCCTAAAAAAACGAATGAGGTTTTGTTTTACAAAATTAAAGAAAAATAGATTTTTTATTTAAAGTTCAAGTATTGAGTTGTTACGCCTTAGAAAGTTGGAGTACCATCAATGTAATTTACACCAAACAAAAATATGTAAGATATGTATTCAACTAGAATTCAAGACCTTTATATAAAAATAAGATGTCATTGTTTAGCAATTTCATAGGAATATAGAGAGGCTTAATATTTAAATACCCCATTTAACTTGCATATAATGTATATCTAAATTTAAACAACTTTTACATTCCTAATTTGCTACCCACAAATTATGTTAAATGTATGGTGTTCTTAAATATTATATTTCAAAATTAAATAGTCAAAACCTATCATCATCGCATTTTGTTGCTCAGACAATTACTAAGAAAGGAGATGAATTGATGCACAATTAAAATTTTCTTATAAAGATAAATAAATTAAAAATAAAATAATGAAAGAAAGAGAGATTAGACATATGATTTATAGAGATTTTGGTGTTAACAAATCATACTCCTTTCTCCAATAGTAATTGGGTATTTTGATTATCTCACTAAATGAGATATATTAGAATTATACTAGCTTATTCCAAACTAGTTGTTTCACTTTCGAATCACACTGAACCCAATTTTTTGTATTTTAACTAGCTAATACAAAAACTAATTTTTTGTGTTTTGAGAACTCACATAACAACCTTAATAATAATTTAAAATAAAAATTATTGGAAAATAGAATTGAAAGAGTATAATCCCTTAGAGAGAGTTGTTCTACTTTTAATTACCATTTGGTGAGGCATTTATGGAGTTTTCTTACCAATTAGCCATTATAAATAGCGACCACAATAATTTCTAACGTTCTAAAATATTTAAATTGAAATTTATTTTCTACAATAAATTTGCAATCGTGATTCCTAGTTTGCGGTCACGAGTTCTGAATATCTTACGCTCATGTGGCACGTGGCCGATTCTAGTTGACTGCTTTTGTAACAACAATGTCGTTTGAATTTTGCAATCACAAGACTCATTTTGCTACATGGTTCGCAGTCGGGTATGAGGTTGTAAACCTTTCTAGAATTAATAGAATTTTTAGTGGTGTTTACTTTGCAATCGTGAAATATATATCGTGTTTAGAAGTTGTTATATGCTTTTCTATCATTTATCTCTGTTAAATGGTAAGCCATGTTTTCAAACAATGAATGGATATGTTTCATAAACTAGTTAGTTGTATGTATGTAAAATTTCAATGTTAGCATTCCATAAATTTCTTACCATAGGCAAACATATTTCTAAGGTTATGTTTGGAATTGCATTTAGAAAAAGCATTTTTGGAAAAAAAAAATTATTTTTAATTTTTTGAATTTTGAAAACAGCTTTTAAAGAGAAACAGGTAAATAGATATTTTTGTCAGAAGTAGGTTTAAGATAAACAGTTTATAAAAAATTAAAAAATCACTCAATTAAATTAAAAAAATTCTAAATCTGCCTTTTTGACTCCCAACAGCAATTCCAAACACCCCATAATATATAAATGGTAGGTTGTTGGCATTTTACATGATGGTTAATACATTAAATATCAATTTTACATTCGATTTAAGGCAATTGAAGTGAAAGAATTCAATTTGTCATTTAACTTACAGTATTTTTGAAAATGTTGTTTCTTATGCAAATTAATTTATGTATGCATATTGTTACGTCGTGCCCAAATTGTCCCTCAAAATCCAAAGAAATGGTGCTGGAAGGTGCTGTAAGATGCTAGAAGGTGCTAGAAGGTACTATAATATTCTGGAATATGCTGGATGGTTCATGAAGGATGTAGAAGTCTCTAGAAGCTTCCAGAGCATTCTAGAATTTGCATGAACAAACTAAACAATCCTAGAAAACTCTAGAGTTGGCTAGACTTGACTAGAAGGCCTTAGAACCTTGTAGCATGTTATAGACAAAACTAAAATAATGTAGACACTCTTGTACATTCTAGACTTGGTAGGATCTAGAAACTTGTGGCATAACCTTAGGCTTGGTGCCAGACTATAAATAAGCCTCTTGGCCTTCATTTGTGTCATATTGGGAAGTTGTAAAATAATCTTTCTAGAGCAATACAAAGCATTCTTCACAAACTTTCTTGTGTTCCTGCTTTACTTTTGAATCCTCTAAATCTCTAAGTCCTTTAATAGTCTCTTTGGAGTGTTTTGTTGTGTTGGAAGGCAGACTTAGTGCAACGGACTGTGCTAAGTGCTGCATGATTGCTAGTTGAAGTCTAGGGTCATGACAGTTGGTATCAGAGCTTTGGTTTGAAGCTTTGCTACCCTTAGCATAATGAAGGCTACTGTCCCAACTACACCTAGTGTTGAAGTTCCACCAATGAAGCGTGGTCATGAGGTAGTTCAAAAACCACCAACTAAGGAGTCTCGAGCCAAGTTGAAAGACATGATTTCTAGCTTGGAAGCACATGTTGAGAGTGCTCAGGAATGCTTGGAGGAGCTGTTTGATCGAGTAGACAACTTGGAGGAACGTTGCAGCGGCTTAGAGGCCAAGGATGCGGAGATCCATACAGCGGTCAAGATGTCCCTCAACGAGCTAGATAGTGGGTTAAGGCAAAAGATTGATGGGTTGAAGGTCAAACTTGCCAAGGTATGTGATCTCTTCCAAAGAGAAATTTCGAATGTGTTGCTTAGAGTTGAGAATATGGGTGGTGATCTAGCACTATGTAAGAGGATTATGGCCTCGGAAACTAATACAACCACCATCATTGAGGGCAAGAAAGTGGAAGTTCCCAAGCCAAAGACTTTCAATGGTACTATGAATGTTAGGAATGTTGAGAACTTCCTATGAGGGCTGGAACAATACTTTGAGGCTACTAGCATAACGGACCATGCTAACAAGATCCGAATAGCTGTCATGTACTTGTCTGACACTGCTATGCTGTGGTGGAGATGAAGGCATAAAGATGTGCATTGTGGGGTATGCTCAATTGACACCTTTGAGTACTTCAAAAGGGAGTTCAAAAGTCTATTTTTCCCCGTAAATGCTGAAGAAGAGACAAAGGGCCGACTTCGACGACTAAAGCAGATGGGTAGCATAAGGGAATATGTAAAGGAGTTCACAACCTTGCTGCTAGAAGTCCCTGACACATCGGATAAGGATGCATTATTCTTGTTCATGGACGGTTTCCAATCGTGGGCTAACCTTAAGCTCAAGCGACGTGGTGTCCAAGACATGTCTTTGGCCATTGCAGTTGCTGAAAGTCTTATTGATTACTCCCTAAACAAAGAAGGCTTGAGGGCAGCGGATAAAAATTTTGGTGAAGGAAATAGTGGGGGAGGCCATGCTAAGAGTCAGAGCCACAAAAATCACAAAGAAAGCTCTTCATTCAAGCCGTGAGACAAGGGAAAGGAAAGGGAAGAACGTGGCACCTTAAAGCCACATGTGACATGTTTCATATGCGACAGACTGCATTGGGCACGTGAATGTCCAAAAAGGAAGGCGTTGAATGCTTTAGTTGCCTGCACTCATGATCAAGACGAAAGTGAGGCAGATAAATGTCCAAAAATGAGATCTTTGCGGCTACTTGGTGCATTGCAAAGTGCCTCGACGACTCCCAAAGTACTCATGTTTATGGATGCAACCATCAATGGAAAAGTCGCCAAAACCCTGGTCGACACAGGTGCATCTCATAACTTTGTTTCACTAGAGGAAACCAATAGACTCGGTCTCAAGGTTGCCAATGGAGTTGGCTCCCTTAAAGCAGTTAACTCGGCGACACTACCTCTCCAAGGAGTTGCCCGTGGAGTTAAGGTCAATCTTGGTGCATGGACTGACCAAGTGGATTTTTCTGTGGCACCCATGGATGATTTCTCAGTGGTATTCGACATGGAGTTCTTGGACCAGGTTAGAGCTTTCCTTGTCCCATGTTCAAACTTTATGTGCATTATAGATGGACCAAAGGCTTGTCTAGTACCAACGGAGAGGACCACCAAGCCTATTACCCAAGTTCTCTCAGCACTTCAATTCAAGAAAGGATTGAAGAGGGAAGAAAAGAGTTACTTGGCCATTCTTAAGTAGTATGATGATGAGGAAGCATCACCATAACCAAGCTTGCCGATGGAGGTGCAAGTTGTCTTGGATGAGTTCCAGGATGTGATGCCTAAGGCATTGCTGAAACGGTTACCTCCAAGGAGGGAGGTGGACTATGAAATTGAGCTGGAGTCTGGCACAAGACCACCAGTAATGAGTCCTTACCGGATAGCGAACTCGGAGTTGGCAGAACTATGGAAGGAACTTGATGAGCTATTGGATGCTAGCTTTATTAAACCATCCAAAGCCCCATTTGGTGACCCGGTGTTTTTTCAAAAAAAAAAGGATGGCTCACTAAGAATGTGCATTGACTATAGTGCTCTAAACAAGATCACAGTAAAGAACAAGTATCCTATCCCACTCATTGCTGATTTGTTTGATCAATTGGGGAACGCAAGATATTTCTCGAAGTTGGACTTACGGTTGGGATACTACCAAGTGTGCATAGCCAAAGGGGATGAACCGAATACCACGTGTGTAATAAGGTATGATGCTTATGAGTTCCTTGTTATGCCTTTTGGTCTCACTAATGCACCTGCTACCTTTTGCACTCTCATGAATAAGCTTTTCCATCCCTACCTCGATCGGTTCGTGGTAGTATACCTTGATGATATTGTGATATATAGTCGGACTATGAAAGAACATCTTGAGCATTTAAGGAAGGTGTTCGAGGTCCTAAGGGAAAATTAACTATATGTTAAGAAGGAGAAATGTTCCTTTGCCCAAGATGAGGTGATGTTCTTGGGTCATAGGATAAGGGATGGGAAGCTTATGATGGATGGAGACAAGGTGAAAGCCATCCAGGAATGGGAACCTCCTACTAAGGTCCCCAAGTTAAGGTCTTTCTTTGGACTTGTGAACTACTACTGAAGGTTCATCAAGTCAGACTCAGCAAAAGCAGCCCCACTAACTGACCTACTTAAGAAGAACAAGACTTGGGAGTGGACAAGCAAGTGTCAAGCCTCGTTCAATGACTTGAAGAAGGACATTAGCGAAGAGTCGATGTTTTACCTACCAGACCCTTCCAAGATATATGAGCTGCATACAAATGCCTTAGACTTTGCCATTGGTAGAGTGTTGATGCAATAAGGGCGTCTGATAGCATATGAGAGTCGCAAGATCAATGATACCGAATGCCGCTACACAGTGCAGGAAAAGGAGATGACCGCTATCATCCATTATCTAAGGGTGTGGTGTAACTACTTGTTTGGTTCTCACTTCATGATCATGACTGACAATGTAGCAACCAACTACTTCTAGCTTAGAAGAAATTGAGTCCCAAGAAACCTCGGTGGCAAGACTTCTTGGCAGAGTTTGACTATAAGCTTGAGTACAAGCCCGATAAGGCCAATGTGGTGGCTGATGCGCTAAGTCAAAAGGCGGAGTTAGCAGCCTTAAGTAGACCAAACAGTCCCTTGATGGAAAAGATCAAAGAAGGGTTGGAGCATGATGCCCTGGCTCGAAAGCTCTTTGTCCTCATCAAGAAAGGAAAGACAATGAGATTTTGGCTGAGTGACGGACTACTTTATGCCAAGAAAAACCGCATCTATGTACCTAAGTAGGAGAACTTGAGAAAAGAGCTAATTAATGAGTGTCATGATTCACTATGGGATGGACACCCTGGTATGAGACACACATTTTCCTTGATCAAGTCTATTTACTATTGGCCTCAACTACGAGATGATGTTGAAGCCTACGTAAAAGAACTTGCCTTTTGCCAAAAAGACAAAATGGAGCAGCATGCACTCGATGGCTTGCTAGAACCACTGCCTATTTTGGAGAGACCATGAAAGAGTGTCTCAATGGACTTCATCACTTGCTTGCCAAAATCGGAAGGCTTTGGTGGCATAATAGTAGTCATTGATCGCCTTAGCAAGTATGCAACCTTCATACCTGCCTCGGCAGAGTGCACTATGGACAAGACTGCATGGTTGTTCCTCAAACATGTTGTGAAGCATTGGGAAATTCCATTAACATCGTGAGTGATCGAGACCCATGATTTACTGGGAAGTTTTGGAAAAAGTTGTTCAAGTTGTTGGGATCAGACTTGAACTTCTCCATAAGTTTTCATCCATAAAGTGATGGGTGGACGGAACATGCCAATGCATTACTGGAGCTTTATCTCAGGCACTTTTTTAGTGCCAACGAACATGATTGGGCTAAGTTGTTGGATGTAGCCCAATTCTCTTACAACTTGTAGCAAAGTGAGTCCACTGGCAAGAGTCCCTTCGAGATCATAATAGGCCAATAACCCATGATCCCTCATATTTTGGCCACAAGTTATGAAGGGAAGAGTCCTGCTGCTTTCAAATTTGCTAAGGCATGTCATGAGCAAGCTAAGTTAGCCCGAGCCTATTTGAACAAGTCATCTAAGAAGATGAAAAAGTGGGCTGATAAGAAAAGAATGATGGTTGAGTTTCAGGAAGGAGATTTGGTCATTGTCAAGTTATTGCCCCAACAGTTCAAATCCTTGCAGAAGGTTCACAAGGGGTTGGTGTGAAAATATGAAGGGCCATTTCCAGTCCTTAAGAGGGTCGGTAAGGTGTCTTACAAGCTACACCTCCTTCCTAAGCTTAAGATCTACCCAGTCTTTCATGTAAGCATGTTGAAACCTTATCATGGAGAGGAGGAAGATGAAAGTCGGGGAGAATCAAAGAGGGCACCCATTGCGGTAGTAACCTCCTATGATAAAGAAGTGGATTCTATCTTGGCAGACTGCCTAATTCGGCGTAAGGGTGTACCAAGTTATTGGGAATACTTGGTCAAATGGAAAAATGCTCTAGACATAGAGGCAAGCTGGGAATCTGAAGACTCTTTGTGGAAGTTCAAATATCATATAGAAAGGTTCAAGCTTGAAGGCATGGCGAAGCCATCACGAACTTGAATGGGGGAGAGTGTTACACCCCACCCAAATTGTCTTTCAAAATCCAAATAAATGGTGCTGGAAGGTGCTAGAAGATGCTAGAAGGTGATGGAATGCATTAGAATATTCTAGAACATGCTGGATGGTTCATGAAAGATGTAGAAGTCTCTAGAAGCTTTCGGAGCATCTTAGAATTTGCATGAACGAACTAGAAAATCCTAGAAGACTCTAGAGTTGGCTAGACTTGACTAGAAGGTCCTAGAACCTTGTAGCATGTTGTAGACAAAACTAAAATAATGTAGACACTCTCATACATTCTAAACTTGGTAGGATCTAGAAACTTGCGGCATAACCTTAGACTTGGTGCCACACTATAAATAGGCCTCTTGACCTTTATTTGTGTCTTGGGAAGTTGTAAGATAATCTCTTTAGAGCAATACAAAGCATTCTTCACAAACTCTCATGTGTTCCTGCTTTGCTCTTGAATCCTCTAAAACTCTAAGTCCCTTTCTAGTCTCTTTGGAGTGTTTTGTTGGGTTGGAAGGCAGACTTAGTGCAACGGACCATCCTAAGTGCCGCATGATTGCCAGTTAAAGTCTAGGGTCATGACAATATGCATGCATAGTATCACGGGTTTGGTCTTTCTTTACCAATGATTGCACGACACTAGCAAACTTCACTCGCTTGAATGCTAGTCAACCTCTCCTATAAATGCTAGATGTAACTAACAAGTGAGTAAGATGCTTAAGAACACTTAAAGAAAAGTGCAGAACTTGGAAAATGCTTATGTAAGCTTGAATTGCATAGATTTCTTGGATGGTTACAAATGAACATCGTAAGGGTATTTATAAGCCTCCATCTCCTCAATGAATGACCAAGATCAATTCGATCTAATGGTGTACATTCGTCTTCTAGATTATTCTACATAAATCAAGAAATATCTTAAGTTATGTACACATATCTACAAGGTTCTAGAAAGATTATAGAACAATCCACACACTACTAGAATTGGGTGGAGAATTGTAGAAGAATCTCTTGCAATTCGTGACATTCTCCCCTACTCAACTTGGCGACACCCTTGTCGCATCCCCCTTGTATGCTTTGATTACGTCCTTATAGGCCCAAAGTGAAAGCTCATGCTCCCAACTTGCCTTGCTATTAGGTAACCCTTTCCATTTGATAAAGTACTCTATGTAACTTGGATGGGAGCCTCTTCTTGGAATAACTCGATAGGCCAATATCTCATCGGCTTCACGTTCGAGATATGTAATGATGGTCGTAGGTGCTCTCTTTGACTCGCTTTGGCTTGGTTCCTCTTTACCGGAATGAAATGGCCTTAACAAGCTTACATGTAACACTGGATACATTTCCAAATGTGAGGGTAAGGTCAAGCGATAAGCTAGCTTGCCAATACACTTCTCAATAGGAAACAGGCCCTCGTAGCACCTTACTAGGCCTTTGTGTGTCATATCTGTTAATTTAAGCCTCTAGTCGCGCAAGTTGTTAAATCGACTTGAAGGTTCGACCAGAGTCTAAATTTAGATTTTGACTGAAAAATAATTTAAATAATAGCAAATAATTATGAAAAATATCTAATAACGTGTTTAAAATGTGTTTAAGGTAATTAAATACATTATTTTACAGTTGAAGACCTAAATGTAAATTTTGAAAAGTTTAGGGGTCAAGTTGCAAATTACCAAAAATTGAAGGATTAATTGGATAACCACTAATTAAATGCATGAATTGGGACATTATATGCATGTGGTGGTTGGCCACATCAAGTGGCAAGTTTTGAGAAGCTAATTAACATACTTGAATTAGACATTAAATGCATATGGTCTTATCTGTCCCATTATTAATTAAATTTGTCCTCTTTCTCTTAATTATCTCCTTCATCCTTATCTTTATCATCTAGAATACTCTAATCACCTCAAACCAGCCCACATTCTTCCCCTCCCAAATCCTCCATAGGTAAAGCTTGATTATAGGAAGAGAAAGTGAGAAAGAGAGGGAGAAAGGAATGGAAGAGTAGATTTCATGCATAGTTGATCAAAAGGAAGCTAGAGAAAGTAAAAAGAAAAAAAACTAGGAAATAAAAGAAAAATAAAACCTTAAGGTTTGGCTATGGAAGCAAAGAAGTCAAGGTAAGGTGAATTTTCTTTTCTTCTATATTCTCTTTAAAGAAAGGTAGAGATTAGAGCAAAAAGAGAAAGAGAGGTTAGGGTTTATGGAGTTTTAATTAATGATATCTTTTATGTATTTTAGGAAGTCAAGTTGACAAGGATCTAGCTCAAAGGAGCAAAAGAAAAGAGAAAGAGAAGTAAAGAGAAAGAAAAGAAAAAAAAAGATTTGTGCATAATCTAAGGCAATAACTTATGTCTTATTTTTTAATTGCATGATTTGAGCATTTGGCAGGTTAATAATTGTGAATTAATATTATTTTGTGATAAAAATCTTGAGGATGCATGTTTGCTAGACTTAGGATTAATTTTGGTAAAAATTGAAGATAGTAAATATGTGTGTTCTTTGCTGGAATTGATGAGCAATGAGTATATAAACTGTTATAACTTAAGTTATTGAATTCGGATTTGTATGTTCTTTGTTGGGTTTGAAAGATAAGACATAGAGATTAAACTTTTATTTAGACCATAAAATCCATATATGTTTATATTTTTTTCAGAAAAATATATAAAGTTCAGACCTAGAATTTATCCAGAAAATTCTGGGCAAAATTATTAGTGACCAGTCAGTGTTAATTTGACCATATCTTTTGATACAGAACTCCAAATTAAGTGATTTAAGTTGAATATTAAAGCTAAGATTAATAACTAAAATTGTTAAGAAGATTTTATAATTTAATTGGAATGTTAACATGACCAAAATTAAGATCTAAAACAGAGTACAAAATCTATCAATGAAAGGGCAACATATGAATTGAAGGATTAAATGAGTAAAATGATGTGAACCTTGTTATATTATGCAAATATTATTCTTATTGAATAATTGTGCGATTAATTGAACCTTTACATACATGAAATGAATGAATTTAATAACTATGAATTTTAATGACATTAACTAAGCTCTATAACACCTAACTTGAAACTAAACTCATGATAGTTTGGCATGCCAAGCAGGGGAGAGTATGATGAAAACCATTAATGGTATGATTATTGAAGCCGGTAATGACACAATTATTGAAGCCGGTAATGCCACTATTATTGAAGCCGGTAATGACAATATTATTGAAGCCGGTAATGACATTATTATTGAAGCCGGTAATGACACTTGTATGCGCACATCATATTGTTCAGGTGGCACTACTAAGTGCATGAATGACAACTCCATTATCTTAGTAAGTGGTTCATATGTGTTGTGGGCTATAAATAAGGATTGAAAATAATAAAAAAAAGAACCATGAATTTTGATATGGATAATAATGATGATTTGATAAAGTAAAACAAATATGAGATATAATAATATAATTTGATCTTTACGTATGCTAGAATACTATGAAATATATGTTTGCATGAAAAGATGATTGAGTGTTGCGGACATAAAGAGTTAGCGAAATAAAAAGAATCATAACTTGTGACATGGTTAATTATGATGAATTATATAATTGTAACACCCCCTCACCCTAGCAGCTCGTGCTCGGATAAGGGAGTGCTACGCTGACTTCATCGGTTAAAATATCATTTTAAAATTTTGTATACATGAAAATCATTCATATTTTTTTTATTTACTATTTATTTATTTTGCAGTATAAAAGAAATATAACATGAAAGATAAATTACATTTTTATATAATAACATATTTTTTACAAAAATATATTGTTTATTTTACAAATACTACAGAATAAAATTCAAAAGATAATATACAAAAATTGTGTGACCCATGGTGATTGAAATACGTTATTCTATGGATCAGGTCACTGTTAGATTTATCTACTATTGTCTATATATTTTTTATTATACCTGTGCGAGAGAAACTCCCACACTAAGCTCTAGGCTTAGTGGTGCATATAAATAAGGCAATAAACTATTTTAATGTCACATGCATTGTCATATATCAATTTATGATCAAATCATACAAACATACATTTCATCATATTCTAGAATGCATAACATCAATTTATTTTATTGTATTTCATTTTTGTTTAACATAATCAAATCATCATTCTTATTCATTTTACAATTCATGATTCCCTTTTTATTTTCAATAATTTGTTTATATCCACAACACTCAATCATCTATTAATGCATGTCACAAATCATACTCAATCATTTTTTTCATGCAATTTACATTTCATAAATTTTATTCTTTTATATCTTATATTTATGTTACTTTATCAACTCATTATTATCCATAGCTTTTCACTGCCCATAACACCTGTGAACTACTAATTAGGATAATGGAGTTGCCATCCAGGCACTTAGGAGTGTCACTCGGACAATATGATGTACGCATATAAGTGTCATTACCGGTGTAGATAACAGTGCCATTACCGGCGTAAATAACCGTGCCATTTTCGATTTTAATAATAGTGTCATTACCGGCGTAGATAACTGTGTCATTTTTGATGTACATAACAATGTCAAATCCGGCGTAGATAATCATACCATTAATTGATTTAATCATTTTCATCATACTCTCTCCTTCTTGGCATGCCAAACTATCCTAAGTTGGTTCTAGTTAGGTGTTCTAGGGCTTATACCATCTCATTAAAATTCATAGCAATTAAATTCACATTTTTCATGCATTTAAAGTCTCAAAATAATCACATAATTACTCAATTAAAATAATATTTACATATTATAACAAGGTTCACATCATTTTACTCATTTCATTCCTCAACTCATATGCTGCCTTGTCACTGGAAGATTCTGTTATCTATTTTAGACCTTAATTTTGGTCCCATTAAAATCTCAATTTAGTTATAAGGTCTTCTTAACAATTTTAGGTATGGATCTTACTTTAATATTTAACTTGAATCACTTAATTCGGAGTTCTTTATTGATAGTGGCCCAATCTCAAATCAAGCTTTGAAAACCATCTTGCCTCACCAAGTTGATCAAATAAATTGGTGATTAATGGAGTTGGATACTTGTTTTTTACAGTGATCTTGTTTAGTGCCCTATAGTCAATGCACAATCAAAATGACTCGTAGTGCTTCTTTTGGAAAAGCACGGGTGCATCGTATGGAGCCTTCAAAGGTTGGATATATCTAGCATCCAACAACTCTTTCAATTGCCTATTTAATTCTTCAAGCTCGGAAGGCGTCATTCGATATGCAACTACGGCAGGTGGGTTTGCACCAGGAATCAACTCGATCTTATGATCCGTCTCTCTATTTGGTGGGAGCTTCTTTAGCAACTCGGAGGGGCATAACATCATTGATTTCTTCTAGGACGTGGGAGACCTCCTTAGGCACATTATCTTCTGGCGTGACTTCTTCCTCCTTTAATATGGCTAGGAAGGTGGGTTGTGCCTTTTTACTCCTTTGGATAGTTGCATGGTCAAAATTTGCTTGGCCTGTAGGCTTGCTTCTCTCACTAAAGGAACCATGCATGCATTACCTTCCTCTAATATGCACATTGTGTTGGCACAAGGAATGGGCACAACCTTGACTTGGTCTATGAACTCCATGCCCAACACAATAGCATAATCATCCATTGGAACAACGGAGAAGTCTACTGTAACACCACATCTTATACATTTGAGTTCAACCTATCCCTGTATCAAATAATCCAACATAGCATACTGGAAAGGCAAATACCCTGTTAATAATGGTAGTAAGTTTTTTTTTTTCATATCCTATAATGTCATTCAAAGACTTTGCAAGTCGACTTTGAGGCTTTTGCCACAATATGATATATCACATATATTAAAACATAAACTTTGCACACAAGTATTTATGAGTTGCTTTCATTTATACATTTTTAAAACCCATTCCAAAATGACTATACATATTCAAACATGTAAATACAAAATACAGATGACATATTTTCATGCTTGTGTGGAATGCAAGGAGAGAGTGATGAGACTCAGCCAGTGACCTGTGCTCCATGTCTTCTATACGCTACTCAAAATTAGCTATCATTTTTCTTTACCTGAAAAATGAT
Source organism: Triadica sebifera (assembly GCA_023653625.1). Taxonomy (NCBI): domain Eukaryota; kingdom Viridiplantae; phylum Streptophyta; class Magnoliopsida; order Malpighiales; family Euphorbiaceae; genus Triadica; species Triadica sebifera. The sequence goes on from CM042901.1 coordinate 24,959,148, forward strand.
GCAAATTGATGAGTTGTGGCTCAGTGAGAATAATCATCAAATGAGCTCTAAAGTACCAACCAACTCATAGTAATAAATCACAAATCCAATACATACCATGTATTCCATTTCATTCATCAGTATCATATAAGTATCAATAAAGTTGAAACATATAATCATTACTCTTTACGTATATGAATGCTTTACTTATTTTATTTTGTTGTGACCAAGTTAAACAGATATTGTCTGGGGTTTCCATGTGAACATTTTTCAGGTGAACATTTGCATTTCCTAGCTAGCTTGATCATTTGTTTCATTTGCACATTTGTTGAGTCATAGGCCTCTTCTTTTGCTTTACAACATCGATTAACTAGTCACAACGCCTTTTAAGTCCATATGCATATGCATTTGTACTTAACCATTCATTAAGCATCGCATCTTATCACATATAACATACATATACCGCATATATGCTTTATATGTCACACATATACCTTGCATATACTATACATATACATGTATATATATCACATATGTCAAACACATACCTCAAATATACCACAAGTATAACACTTATGTGTACCAAAAATGTCACAAATTATTCATCTTCATATTATCAAGGGCAAATCATGACAATCATATGAATCACATTGCAAGCAACATTCATATGCACTAAAGAATTCAATTGATAATTAGACTCACCTTTCTCTTTTGATTCTGATCCTTAACTTATTGTCTATCCGCTACTTGTGGGTCTCCAATATGTTATGAGCCTAATATGAAAATATAATCAATTAACTCATGATTAGGGAGACTTAATGTGGCTTAAACAAATTAACATGCATTGTTCATATGAATAGCTAAGATTTTTCCTATGAGACAGTGTGAACTTATGGGACTGTTTAGCCTATATATTTCTCTATACTTGACCAATTAATCTGATTCTTCTTCCTAAAATAAATAACATATAATTATATAACATACTCAAAATTTATAGAAATTTTAGCACTGTACAATTTTTGGTGGAATTTCTAAGTGTGTTCTATTTTCTGCCCATAGGCAGTTTTAGGGTACCAACTTTGGTTCATCATAACTTATAATATATAAGTCCTATTTCAATGAAACTTTACGGACACTTATATGGGTTCACATGAAACATATTTCATGTTTACAACTTCTATCAATTATGTCTCTAAGGTCTTCAAATTATAGAAATATTTCACTGGTCCATTGCAAAGTTGGCTTTCGGACCAATATGACTTCCAAAGGCCATAACTTAGTCTATACATAACATATTAAGCTAAAATTAGTATCAAAATTTATATACGACATATCAATATAACTTGCATATTTTTATAAGTTACATAATCGTTCTCAAATGAGCTTAAATTAGCCAAACAAGTTGCTAGATCTGTCCAGGGAACTAAGCAGACAGTTCAAACTATGGAACAGTCATGGTTCTATTCACCATAACTCAAAATTTACAAGACATAGGAACCTAAAATTTGGTATAAATATAAATAACACATATATCTACAACTTTTATATTTTTAGATACTTAAAATAGTGTCTTTATCATATTCAAAAGTAACAAACACAGTGGCTAACACAGAAAGAATTGAAGGCTGGAATGGGAGAAAATGAAGAAGAAGATGGGGCTGGAGTAAAGAGGCAGAAATGGGAGGAAGAAGATAAAGCCAACCTTTTTTTTTGTCTTTTTATCTTTTTCTATTCTCTTTTCTTGTCTCTTCTCTTCTCTTTTCTCTTTTCTTTTATTTTTATTTTGTTTCATTTTCATTTTATTTTATCTATATTATTATTATTATTTACACACACACACACACACACACACACACACACACACACACACACACACACATATATATATATATATATATATATATATATATATATATATATATATATATATATATATAATTCTACTAATCTACACAATAATACAACTTAATCATTTGGCCTAATTTAACTAAATTAACATTGTAAATGTTTATTAATCTTAATCAAGTCATTTTTCTTACTTTAATTTATTCACCTTATTCAATTTATTTCTAATACTTTGTTATCCTCATTTAGGTTATAAATACACACATGCGACTCAATACAATTGCCAAATACTAGGACACATAGCTAGCGCATGTCATAAACTTGTTCCTATGAAAATACGTATGAAATGCACTTGTTTAATTAAATTATATGCAAGGTGCATATGTTCAAATGAAATGCATATGGATATGCATGAGGGGAAGGTTGAGGATGTTACAATTCTCCCATCTTTTTAAAAATTTCGTCCTCGAAATTTAATACCTGGAAATAGGTGTGGATATTGCTTTTTCATATTTTTTATGTTACCCATGTTGCTTCTTCTAGTAAATGGTTATGCCATAATACCTTAACTAAAGGTATTTCTCGGTTTCTTAGCTGTTTAGTCTTATATCCAATGATTTCCATTGGTTCTTCTATACAACTCATGTCCTCTACAATCTTGATGGCTTGATCTTTAAGTATATTGTGTAGGATCTGACCTGTATCTTTTAAGCATGCTCACATAAAATACATTATGAATCTGAGTCATCTCGGGTGGTAAAGCCAACCTATAAGCCAATGGACCAACCTTCTCAAGAATTTCATAAGACCCTATATACCTTGGGCTATATTTACCATTCTTGCCAAATCAGATTTTCCTTTTCTATGGAGATACACGAAGAAACACCTTTTCACCTAATTCATATTTCATCTCCCTTCTATGCTGATCAACATAAATTTTCTGTCTGTCCTGTGCTGCCTTTAGCTTGTTCTTGACACTTTTGATTTTATCCACTGTATCTTGTACTATCTCTAGCCCTTCTAATGCACGTGCACCTTCTTCATCCCATATGATAGGGCTTCGACACTTTCTGCCATCCAATGCCTCATATGGTGCCATCTGGATACTGCTATGATAATGGTTGTTGTAAGCAAATTCAATCGATGCTATATATTCATCCCAAGCACCTCTGAATTCCATAGAACATGCCCTAAGAATTTCTTCCAATGTCTGTATAGTCCTTTCAGATTGTCCATGAGTCTGTGGGTGGAATGCAGTGCTGAAGTTCAATTTTGTTCCCAATGCATTCTGTAAACTCACCCAAAAATGTGAAGTAAACTGTAGATCTCTATCAAACACAATGGACACTGGAATGCCATGTAATCTGACTATCTCATTTACATATAATTTTTCCAAACACTCGAGTGTACACCCCCATCTGATAGGTAGAAAATGTGCTGACTTGGTTAATCTATCAATAATTACCCATACTGCATCATTTTTCCATGGAGTTCATGGCAATCCATAAACAAAATTCATCGTTATTTTCTCCCATTTCCATTCTGGCACTGACAATGGATGTAGTTTACCAACTGGTGCTTGATGTTCAATTTTAATCTGCTGACATATCAAGCATTTGGAAACATATTCTGTTATGTCTTTCTTCATTCTTGGCCACCAATAATGTGGCCTTAAATTGTGATACATCTTTGTCATCCCTGGGTGTATTGCATAAGGTGCATTGTGTGCCTCTTCCATTATTTCCTGGCGCAAGTTTTCAGTGTCTGGAACACATATGCGTGACTTTAACATTAGTACATTGTCCTGCAATTGAAAATTTTTACTGTTTTCCTACCTTACTGATTCAATTTTCTCACACAATTTAGGATCTTTACTCTGTGCAAATTTGATCCTATCCTTTAGTATAAGTCTGACCTGAAAAGTAGCAACCAATGATCCTTTATCCTCCATATTTAATTCAACATTCATTATCCTGCATATTTAATTCAACATTCATAGATTGCATTTGAATCAAATATGAAAAAGAGGATGCATGTAAGTGAGCTACACTGCCACTAAACTTCCTACTCAATGTATCTACTACCACATTGGCTTTTCCTAGATGGTATTCAATTGTACAGTCATAATCTTTCAATAGCTCTAACCACCGTCTCTGCCTCATGTTTAATTCTTTTTGTGTCGGCAAATAACCTAAGCTTTTATGGTCACTTTGAAGATTTGGAATGTCTCACCATACAGATAATGCCTCCAAATCTTCAATGCAAATACGACTGCAGCCAGTTCTAAATCATGCACTAGATATGAGATCTCATGTGGTCTCAACTGTCTTGATGCATAAGCTATCACCTGACCATGTTGCATCAATGCACATCGCAAGCCTTAGTGAGAAGCATCACTATATACCTTAAATCCACTTGTAACCGTAGGAATAGCTAACACTGGTACTGAGGTTAACCTCTGTTTTAGCTCCTCAAAACTCCTTTGGCATTCTGAAGACCATTCGAAAGGCACATTCTTTCTAAGTAATTTACTCAAAGGGCTAGCAATTAAGGAGAATCCATCAACAAATCTACGATAGTATCCGGCTAAACCCATAAAACTACGCATTTCTGAAACATTTTTAGGAGCTTCCCAATTTACCATAGCCTTTATTTTCTTTGGGCCTACCTTTATGCCCTTGCCCGTCACCACATGTCCAAGAAACACCAAATGATCTAACTAGAATTCGCATTTAATCAATTTGGCATATAATTGTTTATCCCTCAAAGTTTGCAACACAATTTTTAAATGTTGTTCATGTTCTCCCCTATTCTTTGAGTACACCAATATGTCATCAATAAATACTATCACAAACTTATCCAGATATGGTTGAAACACCTTATTCATTAAAGCCATAAATGCAGCTGGAGCATTAGTCAACCCAAATGGCATTGCTAAAAATTCATAATGTCCATACTTGGTTTGAAAGGCAGTCTTTGGAACATCCGCTTCTACTACCTTTAGCTAGTAATAGCCTGATTTCAAATCAATCTTGGAGACTATTTGGGCTCCTTGCAATTGGTCAAACAAATCATCTATTCTGAGTAACGAATACTTGTTCTTCACTATCATTTTGTTCAGTTGCCTGTAATCGATGCACAATCTCATTATTCCATCTTTCTTTTTAACAAATAATATTGGAGCTCCCTAAGGTGATACACTAGGTTTGACATACCTTTTATCAAGCAACTCCTACAATTGGGCCTTCAATTCTTTCAACTCAACTGGGGCCATTCTGTAGGGTGACCTAGATATTGGTGTTGTTCCTGGTACTAGTTCAATAGTGAATTCTATCTCTCTATCTGGTGGTAAACCAGGTAGATCATCTGGGAATACATCAGAAAATTTCCTTACCACTGGTATATTTTCAAGCAAGCTATTAGTGGTTCTAGTATCAGTCACATATGCCAAATATGCCTCATATCCCCCTTTGATCATTCGAAATGCCTTTACAGCTGAGACTAAACATATAGGCACAAGTTTTCTTTCACCTAGAAGTACAATCCTTGGCTGGTTTGGTGATTCCAAAATTACTTCCTTAGTAAAGCAATTCACTATTGCATGATGTCTAGTTAACCAGTCCATTCCCAATATCACATATACTACTGTTCCCAGTGGAGTACTCACATTTATGTCAATCCCCAAAGGCTCATGTTTTTGATGCAGTTTAGATGCCATATGCAATGATATAAATGAATGAGTGGAGCTTGGGTCAATCAATACATATTCTAACATATCATAAATGTAAATATTACCAGTGACTACTTTGGGAGCATGAACTACCTCCTGTCTAGACGTGGTAAACACCCTGGCCTGAGTAGGGGGCCTAGAACTCTGATCTTCAGATCTGGTCACTCCTCTGCTTGTCGTACCGGTTCTGCCTTTGCCTCTGCCTTGTGTTCCGCTGGTAGGGTAGACCCTCGATGCCTCAACTGTAGTCTTAGATACTCCTTTGCCTTTATTGGTCTCTACCAGTTTGGCTCTTTTCAGACAGTCTTTATACATGTGCTCCATCGACCCACAAAAATAACATGCTCCTGTAAGCCTTCTACATTCGCCTGTATGTTGTCTATCACAATGAGTACATGTAGGCCTCTGTTCAACATATTGGCTCTGCCTTCTGCCTGGGTAAAAGGAAGTCATAGCACGACCTCTAGAGCTCAAGTATCCACCTCTACTACCAGATTGTGTTGGCATAAATCTACCTCTTTTTCCCAACCTTCTGCTAGACTCACCAAAGAACTCACGTACTGCCCTTTTAATTTGTTGTTCCCCACCTTCTTTCATTAACTGTTCAGCTCTAATTGCAGCAGGTTTGAGTCTGGCATAACTATCAAGATCAATAGTTGTAATTCTATTTTTGATCTTATATTTGAGGCCTTCCTTAAACTTCCTACATTTGTCTCTTTCAATAGAGACCATGAAGGTGGCATATTGGGAAAGTTTGTTAAACTGCACCTCATACTCAGCAATAGACATGTTCCCCTATTTCAGATTCAGAAATTCCTTTCTCTTCTCATCTTTATACGCCTCAGGCATGTAATTGTTCTGAAATTCTCGAAGGAAATCATTCCATGTTAGAATCGGTGGCTATGCATCACTGTCGAGGACTGTCTCCCATCATTCATAGGCATTGTCTTGAAGCAAATATACTGCATAATCAAAATTTTTATTTGGAGTACATCTCATCATATTCAGTACCCTCTGTGTCCTTTTCAACCATGTCTCAGCTTTTGCTGGGTTTGTTGTGCCATTGAAATCAGTTGCAACATGTTTCCTCAACTTGGCATAACGTCTTTCCTTGTACATTTCAAGACCATATACTTCATGTTCTAGGTTTTCATGGGGTACTTCTGCATGACATGACTGTGATGCATGTGCTGAAGCTCTAGCTCCTAGTGCTGGTTGATCTCTATGTAAATAAGGTGATGCCTCATGAGAATGTATTTCGGCTGGCCTCTCCCTCCTTGGTGAATCATGTCTTATGATGTCCCTAAGATATATAAAATTATGTCACTACATAATGTTCAACACATAGGAAGCATATGTTATCATGCTCTTATGCATATGCATATTCCCATGGAACCTATCCCTGCTATAATACCAAAAATGTAACATCACATCTTATACATTTGAGTTCAACCTATCCCTTATCAAATAATCCAACATAGCATACTAGAAAGGCAAAATACAATATTAACAATGGTAGTAATTTTTTTTGCATATCCTGTAATGTCATTCAATGACTTTGTAAGTCGATTTTGAGGCTTTTCATCACAATATGATATATCACATACATTAAAACATAAACTTTGCACATAAGTATTTATGAGTTGCTTTCATTTATACATTTTTAAAACCCATTCCAAAATGACTATACATATTCCAAGGAGAGAGAGTGATGAGGCTCGACCAGTGACATCTGCTCCATGTCTTCTATACGCTACTCAAAATGAGCTATCACTTTTCTTTACCTGAAATATGATGCAAATTGATGAGTTGTGGCTCAGTGAGAATAATCATCAAATGAGCTCTAAAGTACCAACCAACTCATAGTAATAAATCACAAATCCAATACATACCATGTATTTTATTCCATTCATCAGTATCATATAAGTATCAATAAAGTTGAAACATATAATCATTACTCTTTACGTATGCAAATGCTTTGCTTATTTTATTTTGTTGTGACCAAGTTAAACAGACATTGTCCTAGGTTTCCATGTGAACATTTTTCATGTGAACATTTGCATTTCCTAGCTAGCTTGATCATTTGTTTCATTTGCACATTTGTTGGGCCATAGGCCTCTTTTTTTGCTTTACAACATCGATTAACTAGTCACAACACCTTTTAAGTCCATATACATATGCACTTGTACTTAAACATTTATCAACCATCACATCTTGTCACATATAACATACATATACTGCATATATGCCTTATATGCCACGCATATACCTCGCATATATTATAATATACCATGTATATATATCACATATGTCAAACACATACCTCAAATATACCACAAGTATACCACTTATGTGTACCACAAATATCACAAATTATCCATCATCATATTACCAGGGGAAAATCATGACAATCATATGAATCACATAGCAAACAATATTCATATGCACTAAAGAATTCAATTGATAATTAGACTCACCTTTCTCCTTTAATTCCGACTCCTAACTTATTATCTATATGCTCCTTATGGGTCTCTAATATTTTGTGAGCCTAATATGAAAATATAATCGATTAACTCATGATTAGGGAGACTTAGTGTTGCTCAAACAAATTAGCATGCATTGTTCATATGAATAACTAAGATTTTTCCTATGAGGCAGTGTGACCTTATAAGACTGTTTAGCATATATATTTCTCTATACATGACCAATTAATCTAATTCTTATTCCTAACTAAAAATAACATATAATTATATAACATACTCAAAATTCAGAGAAATTGGAGCATTGTACAATTTTTGGTGGAATTTCTAAGTGTGTTCTGTTTTCTGCCCTTAGATAGTTTTAGGGTACCAACTTTGGTTCATCATAACTTATAATATATAAGTCATATTTCAATGAAACTTTACATAAACTTATATGGGTTCAAATGTAACATTTTTCATGTTTAAAACTTCTATCAATTATATCTCTAAGGTCTTCAAATTATAAGAAATATTTCACTGGTCCATAGCAGAGTTGGCTTTTGGACCAATATGACTTCCAAAGGCTATAACTTAGTCTATAAATAACATATTAAACTTAAATTAGTACCCAAATTTAGATAAGACATATATATATAACATGAATGTTTGATAATTTACATAATAAATCTCTAAGGAGCTCAAATTAGCCAAATAAGTTACTGGATCTGCCCAAGGCACTAAGCAGGCAGTTCAAACTATGGAACAGTCATGATTCTATTCACCATAACTCAAAATTTACAAGACATATGAATATAAAATTTGGTATACATATAAATAACACATATATATACAACTTTATTTTTTGAGATACTTAAAATAATGGATTTATCATATTCAAAAGTAACAAATACAGTGGCTAATTCACTTGGGGTTCACATCCATACTAGTTTCAGTAGAGAGAAAATTTCTCTTTCTATACAAAACAATCTTGCAAAAATATTTACATATCCATAAATATAAGATATAAAGGAACAAATTTCATATTTTAAACTTTTCCAGAATCACTTTCTATTGATATCAAAATTGGGGTGCAAGTCAGTGCCTATTAATGAACCTTAACAACTCAATCAACCTTATAGCAATAAGAAGTGATTACTTACCAAGAACGAACTTGCAAGGGATCAATTTATTGCAAAAACTAAGTGAAACAAGGAATAATTGAAGGCTAAAATGGGGGAAAATGAAGAAGAAAACGGGGATGGAGTAAAAATGCAGAAATGGGAGGAAGAAGATAAAACCAACATTTTTGTTTTTGTCTTTTTATCTTTTTCTCTTCTCTTTTCTTTTATTTTTCTTTTTTTTAATTTTCATTTTATTATTATTATTATTATTATTATTATTATTATTATTATTATTATTATTATTATTATTATTATTATTATTATTATTTACATATATATATATATAATTTCACTAATCCATACAATAATACAACTTAATCATTTGACCCAGTTTAACTAAATTAACATTGTAAATATTTACTAATCTTTATTTAGTCATTTTGCTTACTTTAATTTATTCACCTTATTCAATTTATTTTAATACTTTGTTATCCTCATTTAGGTTATAAGTACACACGTACGACTCGATACAATTGCCAAATACTAGAACACGTAGCTAGTGTGTGTCATAAACTTGTTCCTACGAAAATGCGTATAAAATGCACTTGTTCAATTGAATTATATGCAAGGTGCATATGTTTAAATGAAATGCATATGGATATGCATATGGGGAAGGTCGAGGATGTTACATCTACTAAGTCATGTCATTCACCCAAACTTACCTCTACGCTATGTGCAACTCCAAAGGTAGACTTTGCTTCCGAATTAACTGCCTTAAGCCATCCTTTCTCTTTGGAGTACTTGATGCCTAAATGGTCGACTTCTTTTATTTCAAGAAAGTTGTGGCTTGCTCCTGTGTCCACTAATGCTTTCACGGTTTGCATGCCCACTTTGGCTTCCATGAATAGTTGGCCTTTCTTTTCGGACTTAGGCACTTTGACTTTAGCCTTGATGGTGTTAAGGACTTGTAGGGATCCCACCCTTGTCTCCTCACATCGCTGCTGCTCCTCCCTTTCTTCAACTAGGGTGGATAGTTTGGCCTTCTTCGGGCATTCCATTGCCTCGTCTAGCCCATCACAAAAGAAGCAATTAATTGTTGGCTTGCTACCACCCTTGTCATCCTTGGTGCTATTGCCCTTGTCATACTTGTGGGAGTTCTTTTTGATTTGGTGGTAATCTCCCCCGCTCTGTCCTTTGGGACCCTTGTCCTTGTTGGACCTAGGCTTATCATTCTTCTTAAACTCTATTAGGAATTTGGCAATGGAAATTGTGGTGGCGAGATCTTGTGCACCACGTCTTTCCATCTCTAGCTTGGCCTAATGTTGTAGGTCATCCATAAAGGAAAAGAGTGCTTCCTTATCGGGATAGTCGAAGATCTCCAAAAGCACTTCGAAAAACTCCTTCATATAATCTCGTATGTTTCCTCTTTGAGTAAGTCGTCTAAGGTTGGCTCTTGCTTCATGTTTGGCATTTTTGGGATTGAATTGCCTTTTGAGTTCCTTCTTGAACTCATCCCCTGTATCAATGGTGCAAGTCTCTTTCGTCATGTCGCTACATCTCCTCCTCCACCATACCATCGTGGTATCAATAAGGTAGAATGAGGCATGATCAACCTTTTTTCCCTCATCAAGGCCAAGTGTTTTGAAGTATTTCTCCAATCTCCAAAAGAAGTTATCAATCTCATTTGCATTCCTCGAGTCATTATATGCCTTTGGCCTAGGAACATCCATCTTTGAAGGAGCAGTGACTACCATAGGATTGACAACACCTCCATTTTGAGCAACGACCTTCTTGCAAATGGTTAGGTCCTCCCTTGTCTCAATAAGTTCGGCTATTACCCTTGCAAGCTCTTCTTTGAGATTCACAATCTCGAATAAAAGGGTTTCTTCCAAGGCCCTCACTTGGTCTTGGCATGTCATCACAAAATTATTCGCAACACCTTGCATCTCACCTTGGAGCTCATCTTTTTCCTTCTCAAGCTCCTCGATGCATTGGTCTGCCTCCTCCACCTTTGCAAGCCTTGCATTCATGTTCGCCAAAACATCCCTTGACCTTGATCTCCCCCTTTTGGTTTGGTTGGTCTCATCAGTTGCCACCTTTGTGATCTCACTTGATCCTGCAATCTTTGCTCGAACCGTAGGCTCTGATACCAACTGTTATGAGCTTGGTCTTTCTTTACTAATAATTACGTGACACTAGCAAACTTCTCTCGCTTAAATGCTAGTCAGCCTTTCCTGCGAATACTAGATGTAACTAGCAAGTGAGTAAGATGCTTAAGAACACTTAAAGAAAAGTGGAGAACTTGAAGAATGCTTAAGTAAGCTTGCATTGCATAGATTTATTGGATGGTTCCAAATGAACATCCTAAGGGTATTTATAGGTCTTCACCTCCTTAATGGACGACCAAGATCAATTTGATCTAACAATGTATATTTATCTTCTAGATTATTCTACTTAATTCTACATACATCAAGAAATATCTCAGGTTATGTACACATATCTACAATATTCTAGAAAGATTATAGAACAATCTACACACTACTGGAATTGGGTGGATAATTGTAGAAGAACCTCTTGTGGTGCGTGACAATAGTCATTAGCATAAAAACATTGAACTCATAAAAACCATTTAAACATTATATCAAATCCAATTATGAACATCTGAGAAATCAGGTTAATTCATCATGAGTTAAATATGTAACTATTGCGAGGCCTTGTAAAACTTGGACTTGATAGATTACCATCAGATTGAGTAATGTATTTATGTGAATTTTTTTCAATTGCTCAATCTAGGAAGGGTCTCTTGGGCTCAACTATGCTAACAAGTGGAGCAATATTACTAAGTACCTTTTCCCCAAATTATATATCATTGATGACTCTTCGATGTGTGATTGGTGTTGGCCTGGGTGGTGCACCTGTATATTCCTATTGGTTTCTAGAGTTTGTTCCTGCTTTAAATAGAGGCGTGTGGATGGTTGTATCCTCCACTTTTTGGGAGCTCAGAACAATTTTTGAGGCTTCACTTGCATGGGTATATTCTCTTCCCAGACTTATCCAATTGTACTTTCAACATTGGTGTTGTTTGATATTTTGGTTTAGGGTTCTCAGTAATATTTGAAAAATGGAAAATGAGAAATGAGGATGATATTAAATCCTTTTTCTTATCTGAGAAAGGTTTGAATTTGTTGAGTGTAAAGACACTTCAAGTTGTATTTGTAATAGTTTATCTCTTATAAGAAATTTTTTTAATATAAGTTATTGCTTTTGTTGCATTACACATGTGGATATTGTATTTTAATTTTCTTTTGCTATTTTATCTGACTCATATTCAGTGCATGTGCTATATTTATGTAAATAAGACAAGTTTCTAGGCTGAGTTTTCTGCTGCCAAAAATATAGAGACCAACATTTCTGGAACAAGAGATTTCAGTTTACTTTCACAAATTCGATCTGGAATTGAAGCAAACCTTTGGTTATTCCTTAAGAGAATTAAGTTTATTTTCATTAATTTTCATTCTTTGTTCACAATTCAGAATTTCAATTTATTTTTTATTGGTTTTGATTTTCATTTATTTTGGTTGCTGGTGGCTTAATCAGTTGGTTTTTCAATGTTTGTTGTAGATTTTGATTAAGGGTTCGACAACATAGTGAGATTATGTTTCGAGCAAATTAAGACCCTTGCATGCAATAAGAATGAGACCTGAATTGAGATAGATTTTGGTTGAATTATTCCATTGTAGAGACAGAAAAGTGTGTAAAGAATGAAATAGGGAGATTAGAATCTAATTAATTGAAAGGGATAATTAAACTGACAAATCTGAAGAAAATTTTCGAACCCAGATGTGATAATGGAATTGCATAACAAAATGAATGCAAAATGGTGAGTGAGAAGCATGGAGAATGAGAGAAAGGAGAAAGAGAAAAGACATGGTGAGAAGAAGAAGAAGAAGGATTGCTGAAAAAGGTGCCTAAAAGGTACCCAAAAAAAAGTTGAAATGCCAAAATGGTCATTCTAAGAAGGATTGCTGGGTACCAAAAAATATATATATACAAAAAAATAAAAATAAAAAAATTGAGATGGCAAAATGGTCATTCTAAAATTTTGGGACATTACTGATTTTTCGTGCCAAGTTTAAGAGTCAAATAATGCGTTAAGCCTTTCACTAAATGTTTTTGTATTCAGATAGTAATAAATATCTTATTTCTAAAATAAATTCTTAAAACGTTTGTCTTTTCCAAGATATACTCGATATTTAATAAATATACGGTTATTTTAACCCCTGATCTTTTTTCATTTTTTCTTTCCTACTGATTTTAACCTCTAAACATTGTTTAACGTTTTTTCATGTTCAGTTTGATAACTGACTGATTTTGGAAACGTTTTTCAGTGACAAGCTGTGAAGAAATTTGGGAAATGACTAAAGTTCTTGTGGATAAGTGATATAGCAAATTGTAATGCTGATTATGCCTTTAAATTGTGATGATCCTTTTGTCACTGATAGTTGGTACTGACATTCTTATTTTGCGAACATTTGCAAGTATTATCGTGTTGTTAAGCATGTCTGGCAAGACAAAAAGTAACCTATAGATTGACTTTGGCAAATTGCAAATGGTACTTCCACTCTTATCAGGGGTATATTTTCAGCAAACTTGCACAAAATTCACAGGAGAGACAAATTTACCACTTAAAGTTCATTGAAGCTTTACTTAAATTTTATCACCATAGAAGTTCGATTCTCCTTAGATGCTACTGGCAATTTGGAACTGGCATGCTAGTGACATCCAACTTGGAATTTCAATTATCGCTTGTTGTAATATATATATTTTCAGATTGTCATGCCAAGAATGAGTTGGAGGTATCTACTTGCACTTTCCTCTCTGCCATCAATTGTTCTGCTGCTCTTTTACTGTTTTGCACCAGAGTCTCCAAGGTATCTATGTACTAAAGGTAGAACAAATTATGCACAAAAAATTCTGGAGAAAATGGCTCTACTCAACTGAACAAAACTCCCAACTGGGATGCTTGTTTCTGATAGTAAAATTGGATCAAATAAAGCATCTTCTTCTTCATGCAATAGCCCTCTACTTTTCTCAGTCAGGACAAAGGTCTCAAGTTTTAGATCAGGCTTCTCATCTTTTTCATGCTTTTCTCATCCAAGTTAATCCAAACAACTCTAATCTTGTGGGTGTTATATTTAGCAAATGCATTCGTAAATTATGGTATTATATTGCTGACCTCGGAACTAAGTGGTGGACAAAGCTAATGTGGCTCAACTATCTTGCATTTGGAAAATCTCCCTGATGAGAACCTTTACGCTAATGCATTTATTACTAGTTTGGCTGGTGATGCAAATCTAGTTTTATACTTTATGTTTTCATCTGTTTGCATAATCAAATAGTTTACTTTTTACTTTTATTATTTATTTCTTAACTAATGACCTCAATAATTCTGAAATTTACTGGTTATGTCAGGGCAATCCAATCTTTTAATTTTGTGTCCATTGTGTACATAACTTAAATTGTTTGTTTTCAATTGTATCCAACTGCTTTATGTGTGTACTTGATATGACATGATAAAATGACAGGCACTGCTGATGACTTGGCTGAGTTTATGCAATATTAATTAGTTTTTTTATTCATTACAAAACTTTATTCTTAATTGACAAAAAATAAAAAGGAACATCATTTTTGTTCTTAACTATATAATAGTTTATATGAAATAAATTGAAAGGTGTTGCATTTTTCGATGATGAGTTATTATTTTAGGATGGAGAATGACATTGTTTTGTTGAGCAAAAATTCATGTTATATTGATCCATCCTTGTCAATTGGGATGCCCACCATATCAAATTAGGCACTCACACCTGAGATATATATATATATATATATATATATATATATATATATATATATAAATATTTAAAATGTAGTGGGTAAGCATCAAAATGTGGAATTAGTTTGACATAACCCACAAATTTAGGATTATAGAGGTCCTTATGCATATTTTCGTTTGAAACACAAGTATCACAAAGTAATTATCATGTAATAGGTGACTATAAATCAATCTTACATGCAGAGCTACCTGGACTTCTTTTATTTGCAATAATTCTGGATCGAGTTGGTCGCAAGCTTTCTTTGATATTCATGTCTGTTATGGCTTGTATTTTCCTTTTACCGCTAGTCTCGCATCAACCTGCAACTTTAAGAACAGTGCTTTTGTTTGGAGCTCGCATGTGTTCATCTGCAATTTTTACTGTTGCGTGTATATATTGCCCAGAGGTACATTCTGTAGACTTTCTGTTCCTTTTCTTCTTTCAATTCTTTTTTTTTTCGGGTGGAATTATACTGTTTTTGCTACTAAAAATACAGCAAGCTCGAATAATCTGTAATTGGTCACTTTCCCTTCAGAGTTTTAGGCCCTCACTTTCAGTTAAAATATTTTGCAAGTGCAACAAGAAATATTCGAATGCAATACTAATAAATTATTGCTGAAAAGAACAAAAGAAAGAAGTTGTTCTATCCCTCCAAAACCTAGTGACCAGGTAAGTTTTGGTCGTTGCCCTGGAAGTCAAGGAACCTGGCTACTACTCTGAGCTAATTGTCATGTCAACAAAGAATCTACATTACTCCAACACTGTGCTTATACCTCATAGCCTCACATTGGGTATCGTTGCATAACACATCCAAAATTTCCCTTTATATTTCATAAATTTAATATTAATTTAGTTTTGTTGATATTCTATCTGCTATGCTTCGAGTATTTGCAGGGAATTTTGGTGCTCCATATAATTTTTTGTTTATTGTAACATTTTTGCAACCATCCTTTTATATTCTAACTTTGTAATCATCTTTCTTTCAGCTATACCCAACCTCTGTGAGGACAACTGGTGCTGGAGTTGCAAATAATAAGTTTTTGTGCTCCATATAATAATAATAAGTTTTTTTTTTTTTTTAAGTTGTTGACTGAAATCCAACCACACCCAAAAACAGGAGCTGAAATATTTAGCGCCCTGCCCCTCCTAAAATTTTTAAAATATTAAAAATTTACCCATAGAGTATTATGATTATTTCAATAAAATTAGTTGTAGCCTCTCAAAAATTTATGTAATGCATATTTGTACCCATAAAAATTCATAAGATTTTCAGAAGATCAATTATAGACCTCAAAACAAATTTAAAATTAGAGTTTTATCCATATATTTTTACAATTGTTTTAAAAAAAATAGTTATAGTTTCCAAAATTATTTATATTTTAGTTATAAATTTATACGTCCAGTCCACTCACCAATTTAAGATGAAAAAGTTCCACACTGCATGGAAGACGGTACAAACACAGAGTTGGGTATCACTCTTTTTAAGGTGACAAATTTATAAGGGGAATTCTTAGAGTTTTTGTTCTTAAACATTTGGATTTGGATGGAGTTTAAGAGTATAGTAAAGCAATATAAATATAATTTCTTCTCTTTTCCATTATTTATATGCAATGCAAATTAGATTCATTTAATGAAGAAAAGTAATTTGCTTTAATAAATAAATTGTATTTATTTTAGAAAAAAATCATAACAAAAAATCCAACTGACAAAATTTGCTTCAATTAAATCATTTTCTTGTTTTCTTTTTAATTTACTTCTTTAATTTCTTTTCAATTAACTTCTTTTTAAATTTTCATCTTTAATTTATTTTCAATTCACTTCTTTTTAAATTTCCATCTTTAATTTATTTTCAATTAAATTTCCTATCCTCTTTTTGTTTTCAATTTGTTTTCTTTATTTTTTATGATGCTTGAAATTGATTAAATAATATATTAGAGTGAATGAGTATTATTCATTCCCCCATAAATTGATGATTAAGCCAGAATAATGTGTTATTTAATAATATTTTAAATAATCAATAAAATAAATTCTAAAAATTAAACTTAAAGAATAAACCTAAGATAATAAAATTAACTTTGAGTATATTACCCTAAAATAATTGAATTCTACCAACCTATTAAATATTAATTAAACAAAAAAGCTAATTTAATTTTTTTTTTTTATTAAATTTAGGTTCATCTAATACGATTGGATTTACATAGCTGTCCTGGTCGAGCAAGTTGTTAAAAGCGAGCTTTTACCTAAATGCATTAAAAGGTTCTCTAATTAAAGAAATATCTAAAAACGCCTCTACCTTTTACATATAACTGTTTAGATACAAATCATATAATTATAACATGAAGTTAAGTTTTATTAAGGCCCCACTCAGTTTGGCAAATTTCATTTTTAGCCTAGTAAATTTATTTTTTTTAATTTTAATCTCATTGAAAAATTATAAAATGACCACACTAAAAATTGAACATAATATATATATATATATATATATATATATATATATTAATCTCATTAAAACTTGAAATCAAACAAATATTAATCATTCATGCATCACTCTCATTGTTCCCCTCCTCATCACAATCTTCTTCAAAGTCATTATTACTACTTTCAAAATTGAATGTCTCCTTGTTAGAGAAAATATTATTAGCATCATTGTCTCCCATATCTTCATTTTCATGTGTACCATCAACCACCTTTATCTCTAAGTCATCATCAATTACATCCCTCTCACCAGTATTACTTGTGCACTTTCACAATGTGCATAATTTTCAATAATGAAGACATTTATAAGTAAAAAAAAAAAATATCCCATGGGCTAAAATTCATAATTTTGGTTGAAGCATTTTGAAGCTGTTTTCAACGGTTCTAACAAGTTGAAGTGTGCTTCAATTTGCTTCTAGTAAAATTCGCTTCATCATAAAGTACATGTGTTTTTCTATAATTTAGAGTGTAAAAGTATAAAAATAAACGTTTTGAGACGTAATTTTGGCAATCATGATTAGATCTAATCATGTGTTGGACATATTTAAGCCTATTTATATTTCAGTTCGTCTAAATTTATTTAAACACATTTAAATAAAAATTAAAATCGAAAAAAAATTTAACTCAAGCCAGCTTGGACTAGACTCAAGCCGAATAACTGAAGAAAAACTAAAACTAAATCATCTAATATATTATTTAAAAAAATTTAAAATAAACCATGAAATATAATTTTAACTTTTTAGTAATAGTATCTTAACAAACTCCATCATTTTAACTACTCCCTTCAAATAAATAATAAATTATATTTAATAATTTATATCATACTAATAATTTAGTGCCAATATTATTGTCAATCTCTTAAGAAATACAACTCTCCACTTTTTTTTTTCTAACTTGCTTATTTATATAAATCCTTTCTTTTTTACTTATTATGCTTATTTCCAATTTATGCACTATGAAAAAAAGTTTCTCATAATATATTTTTGTTAAATACTAAAAAAATTATGAGAATAATCTAACAACTAATAACTACAAAAATTAGAAGATTAAAATACAAAATTGTCCCACCTCATTATCAATGTCGTCCCGATTCATTTTTTTTATCAATAATATCCTTAAAGTTATCAAATCATATCAATATTGCCCTTACTTTGACAGATTGTCCATGTTAACAAACAAAATTAATTTTAATAATAAAAACTCAAATAACTATCCTAGTCACTCTCCAACTCAGATTAAGAAGAAAATAATAAAAACTTTAAAACCAAATTATCGAAAAAAATCACAAACTTTTATACTTTTAACAATTTTAATTTCACCTATCCATAATTACAAAAAAAAAATACACATAATTTACGATTTTTGAACAAATATACCTTCTAGCGAGAAAAAAAATTATTATTGTACCTATGTGAATGCCAGATATTTTTGAAAAAAGAAAAAATAAAGTCAACCAACAAAAAAATGAGTTAACAAGGCTAAATTATCAAAAAATCACGAACTTCAATATTTTTAACAATTATATCTCCACATATTCCATAATTACAAAAGAATATATATACTTTACAATTTCTTAGCAACCAAATAACAAAAATACCCTCATTTTTATTCACTTTCCTTCACTTTCTTAGCAATCAAATAATTTTTTTTTCGCATTTTCCTTATCTTATTAAACATGCAGACATGTAAATATAAGAATTCAAATGTATCAATTAAACATGCAAAGGATATCAGCCTTTGAAGACAAAGCAAGATAAGTACCATAGTCGTAAGAAGCATATAATATATTTGGGAGCATCTGTCTCAAAATAACAATAATTAAAATGCAATGTTGGTGTGAAAAGAGTTTTTTGGATGCAACACCTAGCAAAGAAATGAAAACAACTTGACTAAATTAAAAAGTGATAAAAATAAATATAAGAAATTAGGGCTATAAATGAATTGAGTCAAGCCAATTATTAGTGAGCTCAAACTCGACTCGTTTAAGTTTATCATAGGGTTGAGTTCAGCTCGAACTCGATTCGAATTTTTATACTTGAACTCAAACTTGACTCGTTTGAAAATTAGGGCTCATTAAAATGCAATGTTGGTGTGAAAAGGGTTTTTTTGGATGCAACACCTAGCAAAGAAATGAAAACAACTTGACTAAATAAAAATGTGATAAAAATAAATACAAGAAATTAGGGCTATAAATGAATAGAGTCGAGCCAATTATTAGTGAGCTCAAACTCGGCTCGTTTAAGTTTATCATAGGCTTGAACTTAGCTCAAACTCGATTCGAATTTTTATACTTGAGTTCAAGCTTGGCTCGTTTGAAAATTATCAAATTCGCGAGCAGCTCAAACTCGGCTCATAAAAAACTCGTTTATTATATTTAACGATTTTAACTCAAGTTTGACTCGTTAACTAATAATGATAAAAGCTCAAGTTCGACTCATTAACTAATAATGATAAAATCTTGAATTCAAACTCAAACTCGATAATAAAATATAATATAAACGAGTCATAAATGATCATGTTCGTGAACATTTAAATGAATACATTCGTCAGCTTTTAAATGAATATATTTGCGAACGTGTTTACGAGCTCGTAAAAGAATATATTAGCGAGCTAATAAAGCAAATAGTATTAAACTCGAACTCAAAAAGATTTTCGAGCTTGGATTTGAGTTTGATCTCAACTCCTTAATCGTATTAAACAATTTTGAATGACTTTTTCCGAACCGGTACCCAAATAATTTGCAAGCGATTTGATTTATTTATAATTCTATAAAAAATTAGAAAAAAAAAATTGTTAACTAAAATTGAAAAATTATAGAGCTAATTCCAACAGCGAAAAATGGAATAGGTCCAGGTTTCTAATCAGTAGAAACAGACTTAGAAACCCTATAAGCTATAGGGGGCATAACTTTGTACATGGTAGACACATTGACCCCAACTTTCTCCCAAACGACACAGTTTTGCAAAGACTATACTGATGTTGCATCCACCTTCCGACCTCGACTCGATGTCCTCCTTGAACTTGTCCACTCCATTAGCGGCCTTGATAGCTAAACAAACGCTATCTAGGGCCTTCTTTATCATATTCTCGAAGCGGGTTCAGATTTTTTTCACCATTAGATTTCCAGAGAAATGCGTGGGGCCACTTAGCCTCCAAAGTTTTCTTTTTGATTGAAACAACAAAATGTATCATGAGTGATGATTGATTAGGGAAGGTAATGAAAGGCTTTTGGTGTAACACCCTCCAATTTAGTCAAAAAATCACCCAACTATACAGAAGGATTATACGTGTTGTTTTGCAGAAAACTGATTAAATTAAAAAAATTTATATTTAAAATATATTTAAACATAATTATGCATAAAGCCACCATAAAGAAAAAAATCTATCCAATGATAAATATAATACAAAACATAAAATAGGTTTTCTGGCTTCACTAGACTCGTATTACAAATATGTCAAAATAGAAATCATTACATGTTTTTAAAACAAAAGACATGTAAAGCCAAACCCAAAATCCTATTACATAAATAAAAATACATAATATATCATGGATGTAAACACATCCCAAGTTGGGTGCACTCTGACTGATCTTTAGGGTCTCACGACTCTTCCAGTCAACTCCTATCTACCAACTCTAAACTTGCGTGCAAAAAATTCACACACTAAGCAAACTAATGCTTAGTAGTACATATGTGCATAAAAATTTTATATTTAAATAATTTCATACAATGTCATACCATTTACCTCATGATCATTTTAAAATCATACATTCTCATCATTTCATGTTTTAATATTATATCAACATGTCTAACTTACCATAGACATACTATAATAATAATCCATGTATACTATACATATATACATATATCACATTTCCAATTACCATATCAGTTACTTGATATTAACATTACATTACCATATATTGCAACAACCATAAGTTTCCTTTTATAATCCATTTAAATTTCCACATAGCCCAAAACTTTCTAAGCTTTCCATTATTATACATGTTTCTTTCCTATAACTCTAAGCTTCACTATCTGGATGTAGGACATGAGACATGGGCACTCAACAATCCAATCTTAAGCCACATTGACTGAGAATAAAATAGTATACTAGCAAATCCAAAATCAAGTGAGCTCATATACTGAGCTTTAACCACTTATCCTTATATCATTACAAAGTATCTCATATGCTACCGTTCACCTCCTTCAATGGTATATCATCTATCCTATGTCAAGTCAAAGACTGGAGAACTAGGCATATAACTCATAACCTTTTATCCTTTAATTCATTTCATCATATGTTATTCCCAACATTATATCTCATTTATGCATTCTTATACTAATACATAAATGCTAAATCATATATTCCACATGTAATTTTCTATGTATATATACATCACATAACATGTATTTAACAAATCATCAATTAAGATCATAAACCAAAATGTACATGTTGCCCAGATATTAAACCAATAAGGGGGGTTGAATTGGATATTAAAAATTCTTAACTTTTAAGTGCAGAAAGAAAAGTTAAGTAGAGTATGGATAAGAAGATATCACACAGGAAATTTTATAGAGGTTCGGGTGTTAACAAACTCTACTCCTCTCCCCAATCTCAATTGGGAGTTTCATTAACACACAAAGTGTTACAATGGAGTTTTACAAGCTCACTCTCAACTATCGTGTTTCTAACAATGGATTACACCTAACCCAGAAATCTTTTGTGTTTTAATGACTCACATAATAAACCAATTCCTTATGTTTTAATGGCTCACACAAATAACTCTTACAAGTGTTCTACTCTTAACCCAATATACCCAAACTCACTTGAGTAGTAGATTACAAAGAGAAATACTCACAAATCTATAATGCTCAGACATAATGAGCAATAAGATTTTTACAGAGAAATAATGTTTGTTTGAAAGAAATTAATGCACAAATGGCTACAACAAGATTTTGATTCGAAGTAATTGTTATTATCTTGTTTTGGATTCATAAATGACTTGCATTTATACTTCCATGGTGAATTATAGTCATTTCGTTGCATTTAATGCGAAATAACCGTTGCACCAACTCTTAATTTCTCTTCTGACATGTTTCTCTTTCCTCTTTCACGGTCATGAAAATGTGTGTCACGGTCATGAATGTTCTTTCAAGCTGTGACTCGAGTGGTGACTCTGGCCATGAAGCATTTTGGAAGGATTTGAAGTGTTTGATCACGGGCGTGACATTATTCTTTCACGGATGTGAATTTTCTTCCAAGTCGTGGTCTAAGTGCTGACTCTGGCCGTGAAGCTCTCTGGAGGAATTTGACATTTTTTCTCATAGGCGTGACTTTCTTTCACGAGCGTGATGGATATGATCATTCATGGTTGCTATGATCCTTCATGGCCGTGAACTTTAAATATTGGATAGTTGGCGCTAAGCTACATCACGGGCGTGACATAAAAAGTCACGGGCGTGAACATGCTATTTCTTCAATTTTTGTCGTTTTAAAGTTAGTCTTCCATTCTCCATTCTTGCATCATATTCCATACCCTGTTTAATAAACTTAGAAAACAAGTATGTTAAATACATTATTGCTATTTTATTTGTTAGCATTAAAATGACAGAAATACCCTTCAATGTTCAACAATCTCCTCCTTTTTTGATGGTGACAAATAATCTAGCAATATGTGTTTTTGAGAAGTCTCCTCCTTAAAAGATGCTTAAGATAAAAAATTACTAAAATGCAAGAGTTTTTAAGAAAGATGAAGTGTAGCATGGATGTTTGCTTCCTAGTTTAGGTATATGCAAGGTATATGCAAAGTATATCCAATGTATACCAAATTTTTACCTATAACTAGTTAAGTATATGCAAAGTATATTTAAGATATATTCAAAGTATTACTTGCATATTCATTTAATTCAATTATATTGTTAGGTTCTTCCCCTTTTGTCATCAACAAAAAGAACATAAGAGATAAATCATAAGGGAAAACTAATGCAATTATATTAATATCAAATGGAAAAGTACAAAGTTTTTGAAAAGTAACTTAAAGTCCTACATTAGAAATAGTAGAAACTAACAACCAGAAAAAAATATCTAGCTCGATTTGGAGCCGGACATCCCATCTCTAAGGCGAGCTACTTCCACCTCGAGGCTCTCCATGCGAGACTCCATGAAATCTTTGAGGTTCTCTAACCTCTCATCAATCGAAGCGTGCAATTGGTCAAAACACGGTGTCAATAGGTCAACCACCTACTGATCCAAGTTCGGTGTGGAGGAAGAGGATTGTCCAATTTCCTACTCAACCTCTGGGGTTGCCGTCTCGACTCGAACTCTTTTCTGTTGCTGGATTCCTTGGAGGCCAGCTTTGAAGTCGTTCGAATCGTTGTCTTTCCAAACAATCTCACCAGCTGTGTTGGTGAAGCGGTAGTAGATGTTATTCTCATGAACTATGCGAACCGCCGCTCCCATTTTGATAAAAGACTCGATGTCTAGCCGATCCCTAGGATGTGCTTGTATGAGGTTGAAGTGGTGCTCCTCTAGCTTCAGATAACCAAGCTTTATAGCAAGGTGAGTCACGTACCCACCAATCAAAATGTCTCCGGAGGGCTTCGTGGCATTAGATAGTAGATGATTTGCAAACCATTGAGATAAAACCACTATTAGGCCTTTTCGGGCCATCTCCAAGAGAAAAATCTTGGATTTCCAAATTAATCCGTTGTTGTCCCTTCTGGAAAAAATGCTATAGGTCAGAAATCTATGGAAGTACTTTTGCACTGGTGATCAAAGGTGGGTGCTCTTCGTCTTCTTGACGTCCCAGCTACAATCGAGTCCGAAATGAGTCCATGCTTGAGTGACATAGAACTCCACCTCATTTTCATTAAGTATGTCATCAGATGGAAGGTTGAACATGTCACCAAATTCTGTTGCAGTGAGGGTGTTCAGATGTTTGCAGAGTTGAAATTTCACAATGCCGGTGGGAGAGACTTTCAGGGTGCAAAGGAACTCGAGGGTAGGTTGTCTTAGCGTTGGTTGATGTAAATCAACAAAATCTTTTAGATGACAAGCCTGGAGTTGTTTTTTCATTCTTGTCTCAAGACCAAAGGTCCTAATAGTGTGACACTCAAATGATCGAGAGGAAAGGAGTGGTCTTTTCTTGAGAACCCAGTACCTTGGATGACAGTGCTGCAGAATGATATTGAGAAGGTAGTTTGTGTACCTTTTTGGAGCATAAGACTTCTTTCTGATGCCTTTGGAGGAGCCGGGTTCCATTTTTGGTTTTGAAATTGATTCTTAAATAGAGGAAAAAATCTGATAGGATGTTTGAAAAGTACATAGTGATTTTTGATTTCTGATGATGGAAATAGTTTTTAAAGGTATTTATATATGGAAAATGTTACTAGGGGGCCGAAATCTATGAAATGTATTGAATGTGGTGATAAATGAGAGAAGTTGGAGAGTTACAAATGAGAGAAATAACGGCAGAAAATATTTTATTGTTGACATCTTCACGATCGTGAATGTTAAGTCACGGGCGTGAAATGTCGTGTTCACAGTTTGCTGAAGAGGCATTCTACCCGTGATGAAGAATATGAAATGATTCATGGTTATGATATTTAATAATCACAGGCGTGAATGATGAAATTGCATGGTAGTGACAAATGAGTCATGGTCATGAAGTATAATCTTCACTACTTGTGACCATGAGACAAAGCGTGAACGCTTCTGTAAGTATTTGGTGAAAATATTCACGATCATGAATAAGTGTCACGGTCTTGAACAAAGAGTTTCATGGGAGTGACAGAAAAAGGTTATGGGCGTGAAACATAGTTTTCACTACCTTCAACCATGAAGCATGTCGTGAAGCAAGACATGAAAGCTACTGGAGCTTTTGGCGATCATGATCACGACCGTGAATATATGTCACGGGTGTGAACTGCCTAAAATCCTTATTAAATAAAACTGAGTTTAAAACTAGACTAAAGGATTTCTAAGGTGCTTCTATCCCCTATAACATATATTTCTATCAAGTTATCCACTTTATACCTTAAAAGATGAGACAATAACACAAGATTAACAATCAAGGTTCGACAAATTTGGCAATCATAAAGTTAATCCATCAATCATACCAAGCTCTCTTCTTATACAGTTAAATCTTTCTTCATTTAAAGACTTAGTGAAGATATTTGCCAATTAATTGTCTGTGTTTATAAATTCCAATACAACATCTCCATATTGAACATGATCTCTAATAAAATGATGCTTACTTCTAGAATGTTGAATGAGATTCTTAGATAGATTTATAACACTTGTATTGTCACATTTAATAGGTATATGGTCCATACTATCATCATAATCCTTAAGTTGTTATTTCATCCAAAGGATTTGTGTACAACAACATCCTGCAGCCACATACTCCGCTTCAGCGGTGGAAAGAGCAACTGAAACTTGTTTCTTGCTAAACCAAGAAACTAAGCATTCACCAATAAAGTGACAAGTACCTGAAGTACTATTTCTATCCAAGAGACTTCCAACATAATCAGCATCTGAATATCCTATAATGTGAAAGGATGAATTTCTAAGATACCATAAACCTAGATGCAATGAGCCATGTAAATATTTTAAAATTCTTTTCACAACATTTAAATGTGATTCTTTAGGACATGATTGAAAGCGAGCACATAAGCATACACTATACATCATATCGAGTCTAGAGGCAGTAAGATATAAAAGTGATCCGATCATACCTCTATAGACTTTTCATTAATGCTTTTACCCTTTTCATCCTTGTCCAATTTTGTTGATGTTCTCATAGGAGTCTTGGCATTTTTGCATCATTCCATTCCAAATTTCTTAATTAAATCTTTGGCATATTTGGATTGGTTGATGAATATGCCCTCATTTCCTTGTTTTATTTGTAGACCGAGGAAGAATTTGAGCTCACCCATCATGCTCATTTCAAATTCCCTAATCATACACTTAGCAAATTCTTGGCAAAACAATTAATTAGTAGACCCAAATATGATGTCATCAACATAAATTTGAACAATTAGAATATCATGCTTATGCTTTTTAATAAATAAAGTAGTGTCAATATTCTCCTTTATAAAATTATTTTCTAAAAGAGAAGAAGTTAGTCTTTTATACCAAGCTCTTGGGGCTTGTTTCAAACCATATAAAGCTTTTGAAAGTTTAAATACATGGTTAGTCAAATTATGGCTTTCAAAATCCGGGGGTTGTTCTACATAAACTTCCTCCTCTATAAAACCATTTAAAAAAGCACATTTGACATCCATTTGAAAGAGTTTGAAATTCATATGGCAATTATATGCTAAAAGTATTCTTATGGCTTCTTATCTAGCTACAGGAGCATATGTCTCATCATAATCTATTCATTCTTCTTGATTACATCCTTTTGCAACTAACCTAGCCTTATTTCTAGTTATTGAACCTTGTTCATCTAGTTTATTTCTAAATACTCATTTACTTCCAATGATTTGATGCTTCTTGGATTTAGAAACTAAGGTTCATACCTTACTTCTCTCAAATTGGTTGAGTTCCTCTTGCATAACAATCACCCAACTTTCATCAATATTTTTTGGCTCAATTTGAGAGACAAAGGCAAGATTATAATCTAAAGGTTTGAGATGAGATCTAGTACTTACTCCCTTTGTAGGATCACCAATGATTTGCTCCTTGGGGTGATCTTTTGTCAACCTCCATTCCTCTGGGAGCTCTTGCTTGTTTTCCTCTTGAGCTGGAGGTAGAGAGTCATCTTGATGTGAATTTTGTTGATCATTTTCTTCTCTTTCATTTTCAAGATCAAGTCTTTCCATTATACCTACAACATCATCAAAAACACCACCTTTCACAAGATCAAACTTACTAGATTCATAAAAAACAACATGTGTAGATTCTTCAACAGCTAATGACTTTTTATTAAAGACTTTATAAGCTTTGCTTATGGTGGAGTATTTTAAAAATATACCCTCATTAGATTTAGGGGCAAATTTTTCAAGGTTGTCCTTGGTATTTAATATGAAACACTTGCATCCAAATACTCTAAAATATGATATCATGAGCTTTCTTCCTTTCCATAGCTCAAATGAAGTTTTGTTTAAGAGAGGTCTTTTGAAAACTCGATTTGAAATATAACATGCAGTATCTGTGGCTTCGGTCCAAAAGTAAGTTGGTAAACCATACTCATTGAGCATTGTTCGAGCCATTTCAATTAAAGTTTGATTTTTCCTTTCGACCACCCCATTTTGTTGAGGTGTCCTAAGAGAGGAAAAATTCTATGAAATGCTATGTTCTAGACAAAAATTTTCAAAGTTTTCATTTTCAAATTCTTTACCATGATCATTTCTTATCTTTGAAATACAATATCATTTTTCATTTTGAACTCTTTTAGCAAAGTTTTTGAAAGTTTCAAAGGCATCACTCTTTTGAGCTAAGAAAATTACCCAAGTGAATCTAGAGTAGTCATCGATGATGACAAAGGCATAGTGTTTACCTCCTAAGCTTGCAATCCTAGTAGGTCCAAAGAGGTCTAGATGCAGGAGTTGTAGAGGTTTTGAGGTACTTACAATGTTTTTAGATTTGAAGGATGACTTGTGTTGTTTTCCTCTTTGGCAAGGTTCACATGCTTTGTCTTTTTCAAATTTGACTTTTGGTAGTCCCTTTACCAACTCTCCTTTGCTGAGGCTTTGAATTAGATTCATGTTTGCATGACCAAATCTTCTATGCCACAGCCAAGATTAATCACTAGTAGTCACAAGACATTTAGAGGAAATGTTAGATATTTTGTGTAAGTCTATTATGTAGGTATTGACATCTCTAATTCCTTTAAATATCTTTTGGCCATTAATAGAGGTTACAAGACATTCGTTGGAAGTAAAGATTACTTGGTTTCTCTTATCACATAATTGACTTACACTTAACAAGTTATGTTTCAAACCATTAACAAGCAAGACATTTTTAATGAGAGTAGTACCATTAATACCAATAGAGTCAATGCCAATTACCTCACCCTTAACATTGTTTCCAAAGGGTACTTTACCTCCATCAATACTTTTGATTTTATTGAACAGTTCTTTGTCTCCTGTCATATTCCTGGAGCATCCACTATCTACTAGCCAAACATTTTTGTTTATTGTGGACTTGAGGCATACCTATAGAATCACAATTTAAGTATTGTTTTTAGGTACCCAAATGAGCTTGGGTCCTTAGGGGTTAGCACATGAAGGTTCCCAATGAGCCTTCCTTATCCAGCAATGTTTATTTATGTGACCAAATTTCATACAATAATTACATTGTTTAGCTCTAAATATGCTTTTTGGTCTTACAATGCTTTTGAATGCCATTTTTCTATTAGGCAGAGTTTGTGAGCAATGGCATGCACAAGTTGGTGCTTTTCTAGGTGCATGCTTCTTATACATAAAAGCATGATTAGCCTTTTAAGATTTCCTTAGGCTTACCAACCCTTGATCATTCCTCTTATGCATAGAAGGTTTAGTGTATATTATGCACTTAGCCCTTGGGGCTATTACAGCTAATGTGGAGATGTGGGGTTCATTTAACTTAACAAAAGTAGTCTTGTGAGATGAAGATGATGTACCCTTAAATCCTAGACCATATCTAATTAAGGGTGGTCTTTGAGACACAATGAGAGTATCTAAACTCTCATTTCCCTTGTGAAATTTTGAAATGGAGTTTCTAAGTTCCTCAACTTCATTTTTCAAAATATTGTTTTCTTTAAGCAAGGATTTAGTTGAGGGTCTTGAAGAGTACTCATCTAATGGTTTTTAAAGAGATTCATTAGATGATTTAAGCTCAAAGTTCCCCTTTTCTAAAACATCCATTTTGATTTTCAAACTAAAAATGTTATTTTTATAAATATTGAATTTACTTTTATATTTCTCTAGTTATAGATTCAATACTTCTATTAGACCTTGCTCATCATCATCTTCACTATTACTATCATTATCACTACTATCATTATTGAATGAGTATGAGTGAAGTGATCCTACCTTATCCGAGACGTAATCCTCTATAGCCCTGAAGCATAGGTTGACCTCTTCACTTTCATTATCATCTATTTCGCTTGAAGAGCTTTCGTCATCCCATGTAGCTTTGTAGCCTTTCTCCCCTGTTGCCCAGATATTAGACCGAGAAGGGGGGTTGAATTGGAGTTTCAAAAATTAAACTTTAAAGTGCGGAAATAAAATTGCTAATTTTAGAAGGGATAGAGAAAATCAGACACAAAGATTTATAGAGGTTCGGGTATTAACAAGCCTTACTCCTCTCCCCAATCGCAATTGGGAGTTTCACTAACACACTAAGTGTTACAATGGAGTTTTACAAGCTCACTCCCAACAATGGTGTTTCTCACAATGGATCACACCTAACCCAGAAATCCCTTGTGTTTTAATGGCTCACACAATAACCAATTCCTTTGTGTTTTACAGGCTCACACAAACAACCTACACTTTGTATTTTACAGGTTCACACAAACAACCTACACTTTGTGTTTTACAGGCTCACACAAACAACCTACACTTGTGTTTTACAGGCTCACACAAACAACCTACACTTTGTGTTTTACGGGCTCACACAAACAACCTACACTTGTGTTTTACAGGCTCACACAAATAACCTTTTAATTTGTGTTTTGGAGGTTCACACAACTAACCCTTACAAGTGTTCTACTCTTAACCCAGAACTACCCAATGCTCACTTGAGTAAAGATTACAGAGAGAACCACTTATAAATCTTTATTGCTCAAATATGAGGAGCAAAAAGATTTTTACAGAGAATAGATTTGTTCTCAAAGTATAAAAGTACAAGATAGCTTGTGATTTGAAGTATATGCTAATCTTTTGTTTTTCTTATCATTCTCTTGTTTCTTAATGCATAAATGACTTCCATTTATACTCCCATGGCTAAATATAGTCGTTGAGGTGCATTAAATAAGAAACTAGCCGTTATACCAACCAAAAATCGCGCCTGACATTTTTCTCTTTCATTGGTCACGGGCGTGAATATGCTTGTCATGGGGGTGACAGTTCTTCCCAAGCTGTGATTGAAGTGGTGACCTTGGTCGTGAAGCTCTCTGGAATGTTTTGACATATAGAGTCACGGGCGTGACACTCTTCCCAGCCGTGAGACAAGTGGTGACTCAGGTCGTGAAGCTCTCTGGATGAAATTGAATGAATCCTTCACTGGGGTGACACCTTCATTCACGGGGGTGACAATCTTCACAGCCGTGACCAAAGTGGTGACTCTGGTCGTGAAGCTCTCTGGTTGAAATTGAATGAATCCTTCACAGGGGTGATACCTTTAGTCACGGGGGTGACTGAAATGCTTACTTCACAGTTTGGTTTTCCTTCATGGCCGTGAACTTCAAATGTTGATTTTGGTAACGGTTAGCTTTCTTCATGGGAGTGACTCCTAGAGTCACGGCAGTGAACATGCTACTTCTTGCTTTTTGTTTCTCAAGGATTATTCTTCCAATTCTCCATTCTTGCTATTTTAATTCATGTCCTGTATAATATACCTTCAAAAACAAGTATGTTAAATACAATATTGCTATATTATTTATTATCATCAAAATGACGGAAATACCCCTTAAGGTTAACAATCTCCCCCTTTTTGATGGTGACAAATAATCTAGCAATATGTGATTTTGAGAAGTCTCCCCCTCAAAATATACTTAGGATAAAAAATTATAGTGTGCAAGAATAGTAAATAAAGATGTAGCATTTAACTAGATTTTAAGTATATGCA
The DNA here is from genome assembly GCA_023653625.1 of Triadica sebifera. NCBI lineage: Eukaryota > Viridiplantae > Streptophyta > Magnoliopsida > Malpighiales > Euphorbiaceae > Triadica > Triadica sebifera. Next base: position 24,990,409 of record CM042901.1, read on the forward strand.
AGTTATATGAGAAGTATATCCAATACATACCATAATTCCTTTTCAAGACATAAAGTGTATGTAAGGTGTATTTAAGATATATCATGGCATGTTGTAACTTGCTTTTAAGGTGTATGCAAAGTATACTTAAAGTATGTAGAGGCTCAGTTTTTCAATTATCTACTTTGCATCAAGATTTTTAAATCAATTCTTATATTGCTAGTTTGATACTACATTCCCTTATCATATTATATTGCATATTGCTAGTTTTCTCCCCCTTTTGTCATCAATCAAAAAGAATATGTAGTTTGAAGTAAACAAAAGCAAATATATATTATGAAGGAAAGGATACAAACTAAGAAAGGAAATTTAAGATTTCCTACGCAAACAAAACAAACAATCAAAGAAAAAATTATCAAACATAGCAAATTTAGGCTACACTCTAGCCTATATCCTAGCCAGACATCCTATCACGAAGCCTAGCTACTTCAGCCTCAAGGCTGTCTATCCGAGACTCCATGAAGTCCTTGAGGTTTTCCAACCTCTCATCCATGGAAGTCTGCAGCTGCTCGAAACGTGGTGCCAAGAGGTCGACCACCTGCTGCGCTAAAGACGGTGTGGAGGCTGAGAATTGTCCAATGTCTTGCTCGATGGCTGGAGTTGTTTCCTCAATCCTAGCCCTCTTTTTCTGCTGGACTCCCTGGAGGCCTGCTTTAAAATCCTCCGTGTCATGATCTTCCCAGATAATCTCTCCAGCAGTGTCAGTGAAGCGGTAGAAGATATCATTTTGAAAAATGATTCTGACAGCTGCTCCCATCTTGATGAATGACTCTACATCCAACCTATCTCATGGGTGTGCAGGAATGATGTTGAAGTGATGGTTATCCATCTTCAAGTAATTGAGCTTTACTGTCATATGAGTGACATAAGCTCCAATCAAGATATCTCCTATAGGCTTGGTGGCGATGGAGAGAAGATGGTTTGCAAACCATCTTGAAAGTGTCACTGTGACTCCCCGTCGAGCCATCTCGAATAGGAAGAGTTCTGACTTCCTAATAGTTCCATTGCTTTCTCCCCGAGGAAAAATGCTATAGGTTAGAAACCTATGCAAATACCTGTGTACTGGGGTCCTGAGATGTGTGCTCTTAGTTTTCTTGACATCCCAGCTGCAATCCGTGCCAAAATATGTCCATGCTGTAGGGGCATAGAATTCTACCTCAGTCTCATTCAGAATTCCATCAGATGGTAGGTTGAACAATTCTCCAAATGCGATGGCGCTGAGGGTGGTTGAATTGTTGCAGAGTTGGAATTTCACCACTCCAGTTGGTGAAACCTGCAAGGTGTTGAGAAATTCCAACATTGGCTCCCGTAGAGTTGGCAGATGAATTTCAACAAATTCCTTTAGATGACAGACTTGAAGTTGCGCTGTCATAGCCATCTCGAGCCCGAGATTGCGGACTGTCTGCCATTCGAAGGACCTTGATGATAAAATAGGTCTCTTCTTCAAAGTTGCATACCGAGGATGGCAACTTTCTGGAATGATGTTCATGAGGTAATCTGAATACCTCTTTGGCGCATGAGACTTCTTTCTCTTCCCTTTTGATGAAGCAGACTCCATTTTTGAAGAATTTTAGTTTGAAGAAGATTTTTGACAGAAAAATGTGATGAGAGACCTTAGAAATGTCTGATTTCTGCTAAAGATTCGAACTTTTGATGGCATTTATAGTGAAATACTAAGGCTTTGGGGTCGGAATCATCAATGTCTTAATGAATGAGAATAAATGAGAGCGGTTTTGGGAGATGGAGAGTTGAAATGAAGGTTGTAACCGGCTGCTTTCTTATATATTCGATACATTCACGGGCGTGACTTAATTGTTCACGTGCGTGAATAGTCGTGTTCACGGTTTGCTGAAGCAGTGTTCCACCCGTGAATGAAAGTGTGAATAAGTTCACGGGCGTGAATGATCATAGGTCACGGGGGTGAACATATTGTCACGGGCGTGAACTGTTGAATTTCACTACTTATACCCGTGAAGCAAGCCGTGACACAAGGCGTGAAAGCTTCTGTTAGTTTGGGGTGTAATTGGTCACGGGAGTGAAACTTAGTCACGAGCGTGAAGGTTCTTTGCCACGGGCGTGACTCAAGCCGTGAAACTATGTTTCACCACTTGAAGCCGTGAAACATGCCGTGACCCGAAGTCGTGAACGACACTGCCTCTTTGGGCCACTTAAGTCACGAGCGTGAGGATAAGTCACGGGCGTGACTCCCCTATAATTTTCATTAGATTAAGTTCTACAACAATACTAAATCATTTCAACAAAAATTTTACTTCATAAAGCATAAATTCTCATCAAAAATTTTATCTTATAACTTGTGATATGTTTTAAGATCAACAATTAAAATTTCTTATTCTTGTAATCACAAGGTTAATCCATCAATCATACCTAGTTCTCTTCTAATGAAATTAAATCTTTCCTCATTTAGAGACTTAGTGAAAATATCTGCTAATTGATTTTCTATGCATACAAATTCTAATTCAACATCTCCACATTGAACATGATCTCTAATAAAATGATGTCTAATGTCAATATGTTTACTTCTAGAGTGTTGAATAGGATTCTTTGAAAGATTTATAGCACTGGTGTTGTCACATTTTATAGGTATATGGTTCATCTTATGACCATAGTCCTTAAGTTGTTGTTTCATCCAAAGAATTTGTGTACAACAACATCCAACTGCTACATATTCAGCTTCAGCAGTTGAGAGAGCAACTGAAACTTGTTTCTTGCTAAACCAAGAAACCAAACATTCTCCAATGAAGTGACAAGTACCTGAAGTACTTTTTCTATCTAAAAGACTACCAGCATAGTCTGCATCTGAATATCCTATAATATAAAAAGATGAATTCCTAGGATAGCATAAACCTAGATGCAATGTACCATGTAAGTATCTTAAAATCCTTTTTACAACATTTAGATGAGATTCTTTAGGACATGATTGAAATCGTGCACATAACCAAACACTATACATAATATCAGGTCTAGAAGCAGTGAGATATAAAAGTGATCCGATCATACCTCTATAAAGCTTTTCATTAATGCTCTTACCCTTTTCATCTTTGTCCAATTTTGTTGATGTGCTTATAGGAGTCTTGGCATTTTTGCATCCTTCAATACCAAATTTTTTGATTAAGTCTTTGGCATATTTGGATTGGTTGATGAATATGTCTTCATTGCTTTGTTTGATTTGTAGACCAAGGAAATACTTAAGTTCTCCCATCATGCTCATTTCAAATTCCCTAGACATGCACTTAGCAAATTCTTGACAAAACAGCTCATTAGTAGAACCAAATATTATATCATCAACATAAACTTGAACAATTAGTGTCTCATGCTTATGCTTTTTGATGAACAGTGTAGTGTCAACATTTCCCTTTGTGAAACTATTTTCTAATAAAAAAGAACTTAGTCTCTCATACCAAGCTCTTGGAGCCTGTTTTAAACCATACAAAGCTTTTGAAAGTTTAAAAACATGATTTGGAAAATCATAGCTTTCAAAACCTGGTGGCTGTTCTACATACACTTCTTCATCTATATAGCCATTTAGAAATGCACTTTTCACATCCATTTGAAAAAGTTTGAAATTCATGTGACATGCATATGCTAAGAGTATTCTTATAGCTTCTAATCTAGCTACAGGTGCATATGTTTCATCATAGTCTATACCTTCTTCCTGATTATATCCTTTTGCAACTAGTCTTGCTTTATTCCTGGTTATTAACCCTTGTTCATCTAACTTATTTCTAAATACCCATTTGCTGCCTATGATTGGATGATTCTTAGGTCTTGGTACTAGGTTTCATACCTTATTTCTCTCAAATTGGTTGAGTTCCTCTTACATGGCAATTACCCAACTTTCATCATTAAGAGCCCCATCAATGTTTTTAGGCTCAATTTGTGAAATAAAAGCTATGTCAGTGACTAAATACTTGAAATGAGATCTAGTACTTACTCCCTTTGATAGATCACCAATTATTTGCTCTTTTGGATGATTTCTGTTCATTCTCCATTCTTTTGAAAGTTCTTGCTCCATTTGTTCTTGATTTTGAGGTAGTAGATTTTCTTGATCATTTTCTTCTTTTCCATTTTCAATGACAAGTTTTTCCATATTATCTACAACATCATCAGGAGCACTACCTTTCACAAGATCAAGTCTACTAGATTCATTAAAAACAACATGCATGGATTCTTCCACTGTTAATGATCTTTTATTAAATATTCTATATGCTTTGCTGGTTGTAGAGTATCCTAAAAAGATACCTTCATCAGACTTAGAGGAAAATTTTCCAAGATTGTCTTTGGTGTTCAATATAAAACACTTGCATCCAAATACTCTAAAGTATGATACCAAGGGCTTTCTTCCATTCCATAGCTCAAATGAGGTTTTGTTTAAAAGAGGTCTTTTGAAAACTCGATTTGAAATATAACATGCAGTGTTTGTGGCTTCTGCCCAAAAATAAGTTGGTAATTCATATTCATTAAGCATTGTTCTTGCCATTTCAATTAATGTTCGATTTTTCCTTTCAACCACTCCATTTTGTTGAGGTGTGCTAGGAGATGAGAAATTATGTGAAATGCCATGTTCAAGACAAAAATTTTTAAAGTTTTCATTTTCAAATTCTTTCCCATGATCACTTCTTATTTTGGAAATGCAGTACCCTTTTTCATTTTGAACTCTTTTAGCAAAGTTTTTGAAATTTTCAAAAGCATCACTCTTTTGAGCTAAGAAAATTATCCAAGTAAATCTAGAGTAATCATCTACGATGACAAATGCATAATGTTTTCCTCCTAAGCTAGCAACCCTAGTAGGTCCAAATAAGTCTAAATGTAAGAGTTGGAGAGGTTTTGAAGTACTTACTATGTTTTTGGCTTTGAAAGATGACTTGTGTTGCTTTCCTCTTTGACAAGGATCACATGTTTTGCCTTTTTCATATTTAACTCTTGGTAATCCTTTTACTAGCTCTCCTGTGCTGAGACTTTGTATTAAGTCTATGTTAGCATGACCAAGTCTTCTATGCCACAACCAAATTCATCACTAGCAGTCACAAGACACTTAGAGGAATGGTTAGATAATTCATGTAAGTTTATTATGTATGTATTGATATCTCTATTTCCTTTAAATATTTTTTGACCAACAATAGAGATTACAAGACATTCATTTGAAGTGAAAATTACTTTGTTTCCTTTATCACATAATTGACTTACACTTAACAAGTTATGTTTCAAGCCATCAACTAGTAAAACATTCTTAATGAAAGTAGTACTATTAACACCAATGGAACCAATGCCAATTACCTTACCCTTTGCATTGTTTCCAAAAGTAACTTTACCTCCATCAATACTTTTGATTTCATTGAAGAGTTCCTTGTCTCCTGTCATATGCCTTGAGCATCCACTGTCTACTAGCCATGCATTTTTGTTTATTGTGGACTTGAGGCATACCTACAGAGTTAGAAATCAAGTATGATATTTAGGTACCCAAATGAGTTTGGGTCCTTGGGGGTTAGCACATGAAGGTTCCCAATGAGCCTTCCTTATCCAGCAATGTTTATTTATGTGACCCATTTTCATACAATAATTACATTGTTTAGGTCTAATCTTGCTTTTTGGTCTTGTACTGTATTTAAATGCCATAATTTGATTAGACTGATTTTGAGAACAATGGCATGCACAATCAATTTGCATTTTTCTAGACACATTCTTCCTATATATAAAAGAATGATTCTTTTTCGGTAAAGAGGTTTTAACATTCTTATTTCTTGGTGTAGTTCTAACAGGTGTGGAGATGTTATGTTCTTTAACAAATACTGTTTTGTTAGAAGATGATGATGTGTCCTTAAACCCTAGACCATGTCTTACTAAAGGTGGTCTTTGAGACACAATGAGAGTATCTAAGCTCTCTTTACCCTTGTGAAATTTAGAAATGGAATTTCTAAGTTCTTCAACTTCATTTTTCAAAGTATTATTTTCTTTTAAAAGTGAAGCTGTTGAGGGTCTTGATGAGTATTCATCTAATGACTTTTGAAGAGATTCATTAGATGATTTAAGCTTTATGTTCTCCTTTTCTAAGTCATCTATCTTATTTTTCAAATTAGAGATATTATTTCTATAGATACTAAATTTAGTTATATATTTCTCTAATTCTATATTTAATTCTTCTATTAGGCTTTGCTCATCATCATCATCATCACTATCATTATCACTACTATCATTATTGAAAGAGTATGAGTGTAGTGATCTTACTTTGTCCGAGACGTGATCCTCAATAGCCATGAAACATAGGTTGACCTATTCACTTTCATTATCATCTTTTTCGCTTGAAGAGCTTTCGTCATCCCATGTGGCTTTGTGACCTTTCTCCCCATTGTCTCTTTGGAATTTGCTCTTATGCTTCTTGAGCCTTGGACATTCAGGTTTGATATGTCCTTTCTTTCCACATTCATAGCATTTTACCTATTCCTTACTTCTGTGTGTATCATTTCAAGTTTGTTTGAGGTTTCTTTGCCTGAATTTTCTGGAATTGCTCATTTTCTTCTCAATGATTCTTTTTAATCTTCTTGAAAGCATAGCGATGTCCTCATTTTCATCATCACTCATCTCTTCATCATCTTCACTTTCTTCTTGAGATTTTGAAGTAGAGGTTTTGAGTGCTAAGGGTTTTCTTTTCTCTAGCTCTGCCTCAAGCTCTCTATCTCTCTTTAATGCCATCTCATGTGTGAGAAGCTTGCCAATTAGCACATCAGTGTTCATGATACTCATATCTTCATTTGCTTCTTCTATGCCAGCAACTCTTGAACCATAGTCTTTAAGAGGAAGACTTCTCAGGATTTTATTGTTTACATCTTCCAAACTCATATGCTTCCCAAGTTTCCTCATTCCATTTATAATGGATAGAAGACAGTTTGTCATGTCAGTGATTGACTCATTGGATTTCATCTTGAAAAGCTCATATTCTGAGGTTAGAAGTTGAATCTTCTTGGATTTGACTTGCTTAGTTCCCTCATGATAGTTCTCCAATGTCTTCCACATACTATATGTTGTTGAGCAGTGTTGTATTCTCCCACATTCTTCAATAGATAATGAGCTTGATAGAATTGTCATTGCCCTCTTATTTTTGAAATTTGCTCTTCTTTGGGGCTCTGTCCAATCATCTCTTGATAGGATTTCCTCTTCACCATCAGCTCCTCTTTTGGTTGGTGGTGTCCATTCTTTTCGTACACTATCCCAGACTTCAATTCCTTCACTATCCAAATATGTCTCCATCCTAAACTTCCAATGGGCATAATTTGCTCCATCAAAGTAAGGTTTGAGACTCTGGAATCCTTCATTGGCCATATCTTACTCTTTACTAGCGCTTTTTAGGCTTTGATGCTAGACAAAGCTCTAATACCAATTATTGCCCAGATATTAGACCAAGAAGGGGGGTTGAATTGGAGTTTCAAAAATTAAACTTTAAAGTGCGGAAATAAAATTTCTAATTTTAGAAGGGATAGAGAAAATCAGACACAAAGATTTATAGAGGTTCGGGTATTAACAAACCCTACTCCTCTCCCCAATCGCAATTGGGAGTTTCACTAACACACTAAGTGTTACAATGGAGTTTTACAAGCTCACTCCCAACTATGATGTTTCTCACAATGGCTCACACCTAACCCAGAAATCCCTTATGTTTTAATGGCTCATACAATAACCAATTCCTTTGTGTTTTACAGGCTCACACAAACAACCTACACTTTGTGTTTTACAGGCTCACACAAAAAACCTACACTTGTGTTTTACAGGCTCACACAAACAACCTACACTTTGTGTTTTACCGGCTCACACAAACAACCTACACTTGTGTTTTACAGGCTCACACAAACAACCTTTTAATTTGTGTTTTGGAGGTTCACACAACTAACCCTTACAAGTGTTCTACTCTTAACCCAGAACTACCCAATGCTCACTTGAGTAAAGATTACAGAGAGAACCACTTATAAATCTTTATTGCTCAAATATGAGGAGCAAAAAGATTTTTACAGAGAATAGATTTGTTCTCAAAGTATAAAAGTACAAGATAGCTTGTGATTTGAAGTATATGCTAATCTTTTATTTTTCTTATCATTCTCTTGTTTCTTAATGCATAAATGACTTCCATTTATACTCTCATGGCTAAATATAGCCGTTGGGGTGCATTAAATAAGAAACTAGCCGTTATACCAACCAAAAAATCGCACCTGACATTTTTCTCTTTCATTGGTCACGGGCGTGAATATGCTTGTCATGGGGGTGATAGTTCTTCCCAAGCCGTGACAGAAGTGGTGACCTTGGTCGTGAAGCTCTCTGGAATGTTTTGACATATAGAGTCACGGGCGTGACATTAATTAGTCATGGGAGTGACACTCTTCCCAGCCGTGAGACAAGTGGTGACTCAGGTCGTGAAGCTCTCTGGATGAAATTGAATGAATCCTTCACGGGGGTGACACCTTCATTCACGGGGGTGACAATCTTCACAGCCGTGACCAAAGTGGTGACTCTGGTCGTGAAGCTCTCTGGTTGAAATTGAATGAATCCTTCACGGGGGTGATACCTTTAGTCACGGGGCTGACTGAAATGCTTACTTCACGGTTTGGTTTTCCGTCATGGCCGTGAACTTCAAATGTTGGTTTTGGTAACGGTTAGCTTTCTTCACGGGAGTGACTCCTAGAGTCACGACAGTGAACATGCTACTTCTTGCTTTTTGTTTCTCAAGGATTATTCTTCCAATTCTCCATTCTTGCTATTTTAATTCATGTCCTGTATAATATACCTTCAAAAACAAGTATGTTAAATACAATATTGCTATATTATTTATTATCATCAAAATGACGGAAATACCCCTCAAGGTTAACATCCCCATTGTCTCTTTGGTATTTGCTTTTGTGTTTCTTGAGCCTTGGACATTCCGGTTTAATATGTCCTTTCTTCCCACATTCATGACACTTTACTTCTTCTTTACTCCTTTGAGAGTCATTTGAGGCCTGTTTGAATTTTTTTTTTGAATTCTCTGGAGTTGCCCATTCTCTTCTCAATTATTCTTTTCAACCTTCTTGAGAGCATAGCAATGTCCTCATTTGTATCATCACTCTTTTCTTCATCATTTTCAACTTCTTATAAAGATTTTGAAGTAGAGACTTTTGGTGCTGTAGGCTTTTTTTTTCTAGCTCGGCTTCAAGCTCTCTATCTCTTTTTACTGTCATTTCATGTGTTAGAAGTTTGCCAATAAGCACATCGTTATTCATAACACTTATGTCTTCATTGGCCTCTTTTATACCAGCAACTCTTGAACCATAATCTTTGAGAGGAAGACTTCTCAGAATTTTGTTGTTTACATCTTCCAAGCTTAGGTGTTTCCTAAGCTTTCTCATGCCATTTATGATGGCTAGAAGACGATTCGTCATATCGGTGATTGACTCATTGGATTTCATCTTGAAGAATTCATACTCTAAAGTAAAAAGTTGAATATTTTTGGATTTAACTTGCTTTGTTCATTTATGATAGTTTTCCAATGTTTTCCATATGCTATGTGTAGTTGGGCAATGTTGTATTCTGCCACTTCAATTGATAATGAGCTTGAGAGAATTGTCATTGCCCTTTTGTTTTTGAAATTTTCTCTTCTTTGAGGCTTTGTCCAATCATCTCTTGACATGATTTCTTCTTCACCATCAACTCCTATTCTAGTTGGTGGTGTCCATTCTTTCCGAACATTATCCCAGACTTCAATTCCTTCACTATCCAGATATGTCTCCATCCGGAACTTTCAATGAGCATAATTTGCCCCATCAAAGTAAGGCTTGAGACTGTGGAATCCTTCGTTGGTCATTTTTTGATCTTTGCTAGCACTGTTTAGGCTTTGATGCTAGACTAATGTCATGACCCTAGACTTTAACTAGCAATCGTGCGACACTTAGCACGGTCCGTTGCACTAAGCCTGCCTTCCAAACCGATAAAAGCACTCCAAAGAGAATAGAACGGAACTTAGAGATCGAGAAGATTCAATAGCAAAGCAAGAACACAAGAGAGTTTGAGAGAAAAGATTTGTATTACTTGAAATGCTTGAATTACTTGAATGATTACAAATGAATTTACATAAGGTATATATAGGCCTCCACCTCCTCAATGGATGGCCGAGATCAATTCCCACCTACCAGATGGATGGTTAGGATTAACTCTTACCTACCAAATGAATGTATAGGATTGATTCTCACCTACCAAATGGATGGTCAAGATCAACTCCCACCTACCAAAATGGATGGCTAGGATTGATTCCCACCTACCAAATGGAGGGCTAGGATTAATTCCTACCTACCAAAATGGACGGCCACGATCCATTTAATCTAACGGTTTACAATGGCCTTCTAGAATATTACATATGTGTGGGAAAATATAAATTTGCGGGAAATCCCGTATGAACCTTCCGGTGCGTGACATTCTCCCCCACTCAAGTTCGCGACGCCCTCGTCGCGCCTTCAAGCTTGAACCTTTCTATGTCATCTTTAAACTGCCACAAAGTGTCTTCAGGTTCCCAGCTTGCCTCTATGTCCGGGGCATTCTTCCATTTGACCAAGTATTCCCAATAACTTGGTACACCTCTTCGCCGAATTAGGCGGTCTGCCAAAATGGAATCCACTCCTCTATTAAAGGAGGTTACTACCGTAGTGGGTGCCCTCTTCGACTCACCTCGACTTGCATCTTCCATGTCTCCATGATAAGGCTTCAACATACTTATATGAAAGACTGGATAGATCTTAAGCTTGGGAGGGAGTTGTAGCTTGTAAGACACCTTACCAACCTGCTTGAGGACAGGAAATGGCCCTTCGTATTTCCGTAGCAGTCCCTTGTGAACCTTCCTCAAGGACTTGAACTGTTGTGGTAATAATTTGACAAGGACCAAATCTCCTTCCTGAAATTCAACCATTCTTCTTTTCTTGTCAGCCCACTTCTTCATCTTTTTGGATGCCTTGTTCAAATAGGCTCGGGCCAACTCAGCTTGCTCATGCCATGCCTTAGCAAATTTGAAAGCTGCAGGACTCTTCCCTTCATAGCTTGTGGCCAAAGCATGAGGGGTCATAGGTTGTTGTCCCGTAATGATCTCAAAGGAACTCTTGCCAGTGGATTCACTTTGCTGCAAGTTGTAAGAGAATTGAGCTACATCTAACAACTTAGCCCAATCATGTTGGTTGGCACTAACAAAGTGCCTAAGATATAGCTCTAGTAATGCATTGGCACGTTTCCTCTGCCCATCGCTTTGTGGATGAAAGCTTGTGGAGAAGTTCAAGTCTGATCCTAGCAGCTTGAATAGTTTTGTCCAGAATTTCCCCGTAAATCGTGGGTCTCGATCACTCACGATATTAGATGGAATTCCCCAATGCTTCACAACATGCTTGAGGAACAACCGTGCAGTCTCATCCGCAGTGCAATCCACCGAGGCAGGAATGAAGGTTGCATATTTACTGAAGCGATCAATGGCCACTATTATACTGCCAAAGCCTTCTGATTTTGGCAAGTAAGTGATGAAGTCCATTGAGACACTCTCCCATGGTCTCTCCGGAATAGGCAGCGGTTCTAGCAGGCCACTGGGTGCATGCTGCTCTATCTTGTCTTGTTGGCAAACAAAGCAAGTTCTCACGTAGGCTTCAACATCATCCCGTAGTTGAGGCCAATAGTAAATAGACTTGATCAAGGCAAGGGTACGTTTCATGCCTGGGTGTCCCGCCCATAGTGAATCATGGCATTCCTTGATCATCTCTTTTCTCAAGTTCCCCCACTTAGGAACGTAGATGCGGTTTTTCTTGGCATAGAGTAGTCCGTCACTCTGCCAAAATCGCCTTGTCTTTCCTTCCTTGATGAGGACAAGGAGGTTTTGAGCCAGGGCATCATGCTCCAACCCTTCTTTGATCTTTTCCAGCAAGGGACTACTTGGTCTACTCAAAGCTGCTAGCTCCGCCTTTCGACTTAGTGCATCAGCCACCACATTAGCCTTACCGGGTTTGTATTCAAACTTGTAGTCCAATTCTGCCAGAAAGTCTTGCCACCGAGCTTGTTTGGGACTCAACTTCTTTTGAGTTTGGAAGTAGCTAGTTGCTACATTGTCTGTCATGATCACAAAGTGAGAACCCAACAAGTAATGTCGCCACACCCTTAGACAATGAATGATAGCAGTCATCTCTTTTTCCTGCACCGTGTAGCGGCGTTCAGTGTCATTGAGCTTGCGGCTCTCATATGCTATCGGATGCCCTTCTTGCATCAATACTCCACCAATGGCAAAGTCTGAGGCATCTGTATGTAGCTCGTATATCTTGCAGGGGTCTGGCAAGTAAAGCACTGGTTCTTCGGTAATGGCCTTTTTCAAGTCATCAAACGAGGCTTGGCACTTGTTTGTCCATTCCCAAGTCTTGTTCTTCTTGAGTAGGTTAGTTAGTGGAGCTGCTCTTGCTGAATATGACTTGATGAATCTCCGGTAGTAGTTCACAAATCCAAGGAAATATCTTAACTCGGGGACCTTAGTAAGAGGTTCCCATTCCTGGATGGCTTTCACCTTGTCTCCATCCATCATAAGCTTCCCATCTTTTATCCCATGTCCCAAGAACATTACCTCATTTTGGGCAAAGGAACATTTCTCCCTTTTAACATATAGCTCATTTTTCCTGAGGACCTCGAACACCTTCTTCAAATGCTCAAGATGTTCTTCCATAGTCCGGCTATATATCACAATATCATCAAGATATACTACCACGAACCGATCGAGGTAGGGATGAAAGAGTTTATTCATGAGAGTGCAAAATGTAGCAGGTGCATTTGTGAGACCAAAGGGCATAACAAGGAACTCATAAGCACCGTACCTTGTTACACATGTAGTCTTTGGCTCATCCCCTTTTGCAATGCGCACCTGGTAGTATCCCGACCACAAATCCAACTTGGAGAAGTATCTAGCATTCCCCAATTGATCAAACAAATCAGTAATGAGTGGGATAGGATACTTGTTCTTTATTGTGATCTTGTTTAGAGCACGGTAGTCAATGCACATTCTCAGTGAACCATCCTTCTTTTTCTGGAAAAGCACCGGGGCACCAAATGGGGCTTTGGATGGTCTAATGAAACCAGCATCCAACAGCTCATTGAGTTGCTTCCACAATTCTGCCAACTCCGAGTTTGCCATCCGGTAAGGACTCATTGCTGGTGGTCTTGTGCCAGGCTCCAGCTCAATTTCATGGTCCACCTCCCTCCTTGGGGGTAACTGTTTTGGCAATGCCTCAGGCATCACATCCTGGAACTTATCCAAGACAACTTGCACCTCCGTCGGCAAGCTTAGTTGTGGTGATGCTTCATCATCATCATACTCCTTAAGAATTGTCAAATAACTCTCTTCTTCCCTCTTCAATCCCTTCTTGAATTGAAGTGCTGAGAAAGCTTGGGTAGTAGGCTTGGTAGTCCTTTCCGTCGGTACTAGAAAAGCCTTTGGTCCATCCATAATGCACATAGAGTTTGAATATGGGACAAGGAAAGCTCTAACCTGGTCCAAGAACTCCATGCCGAATACCACCGAGAAATCATCCATGGGTGCCACGGATAAATCCACTTGGCCAATCCATGCACCAAGACTGACCTTCACTCCGCGGGCAATTCCTTGGAGAGGTTGTGCCGCTGAGTTAACTGCTTTGAGGGAGCCACCACCATTGGCAACCTTGAGACCGAGTCTTTTGGCTTCCTCTAGTGAAACAAAGTTGTGAAATGCACCTGTGTCGACCAAGGCTTTGGCGACTTTCCCATTGATGGTTGCATCTACAAACATAAGTCCCTTAAGGGACATCGGGGCGCTTTGCAATGCAGTAAGCAACCGCAAAGATCCCATCTTCGCACCTTCATCTGCCTCACTTCTGTCTTGATCATGAGTGGAGGCAACTAAAGCATTCAATGTCTTTCTTTTGGGACATTCTCGTGCCCAATGCGGTCCGTCGCATATGAAACACGTCACATGGGGCTTTGAGGCACCACGTTCTTCCCTTTCCTTCCCCTTGTCTCGGGGCTTGAATGAGTAGCTTTCTTTGTGATTTTTATGGTTCTGACTTTTGGCATGGCCTCCCCCATTCCTTGCTCCAACAAAATTTTTGTTTGAGGAGTAATCAATAAGACTTTCAGCAACGGCAATGGCCGAAGACAAGTCTTGGACACCACGTCGTTTGAGCTCAAGGTTAGCCCATGATTGGAGACCATCCATGAACAAGAATAAGGCATCCTTGTCCGATGTGTCAGGGACATCTAGCAGCAAGGTTGTGAACTCCTTCACATACTCCCTTATGCTACCCATCTGCTTTAGTCGTCGAAGCCAGCCCCTCGCCTCTTCCTCATCATTTACGGGGAAGAATTGGCTTTTGAACTCCCTTTTGAAGTCTTCAAAGGTATCAATTGTGCACACCCCACGTTGCACATCTCCATGCCTTCGTCTCCACCACAGCATAGCAGTGTCGGTCAAGTACATGGCAGTAGTTCGGATTTTGCAGGCATGGTCCGTTATGCCAGTAGCCTCAAAGTATTGATCCAGCCGCCATAAGAAGTTCTCAACTTCCCTAGCATTCCGAGCACCATTGAAAGTCTTTGGCTTAGGAACTTCCACTTTCTTGGCCTCAATGATAGTGGTTGTATTGGTTCCCGAGGCCATAGCCCGTTTGCATAGTGCTAGATCACCACCCATATCCTCAAATCTAAGTAACACATTAGAAATTTCTCTTTGGAAGAGATCACGTACCTTGACAAGTTTGGATTTCAGCCCATCAATCTCTTGCCTTAACCCACCGTCTAGCTCGTTGAGGGACATCTTGACCGCTACATGGATCTCCGCATCCTCGGCCTTCAAGCCGCTGCAACGTTCCTCCAAGTTGTCTACTCGGTCGAACAACTCTCCCAAGTTGTCCTGAGCACTCACAACACGTGCTTCCAAGCTAGAAATCATGTCTTTCGACTTGGCTCGAGATTTTTTAGATGGTTTCCGAACTTCCTCACGACCATGTTCCATTGATGGAACTTCCATGCTAGGTGTAGTTGGGGCAGTAGCCTTCATTATGCCAAAGGTAATAAAGCTTCAAACCTTGGCTCTGATACCAACTGTCACAACCCTAGACTTTAACTAGCAATCGTGCGACACTTAGCACGGTCCGTTGCACTAAGCCTGCCTTCCAAACCGATAAAAGCACTCCAAAGAGAATAGAACGAAATTTAGAGATCGAGAAGATTCAATAGCAAAGCAAGAACACAAGAGAGTTTGAGAGAAAAGCTTTGTATTACTTGAAATGCTTAAATTACTTGAATGATTACAAATGAATTTACATAAGGTATATATAGGCCTCCACCTCCTCAATGGATGGCCGAGATCAATTCTCACCTACCAGATGGATGGTTAGGATTAACTCCCACCTACCAAATGAATGTCTATGATTGATTCTCACCTACCAAATGGATGGTCAAGATCAACTCCCACCTACCAAAATGGATGGCTAGGATTGATTCCCACCTACCAAATGGAGGGCTAGGATTAATTCCTACCTACCGAAATGGACGGCCACGATCCATTTAATCTAACGGTTTACAATGGCCTTCTAGAATATTACATATGTGTGGGAAAATGTAAATTTGCGGGAAATCCCGTATGAACCTTCCGGTGCGTGACACTAAGCTCTGATACCAACTGTTGCCCAGATATTAAACCAAGAAGGGGGGTTGAATTGGATATTAAAAATTTTTAACTTTTAAGTGCAGAAAAAAAAAAATTTAAGTAGAGTACGGATAAGAAGATATCACACATGATATTTTATAAAGGTTCGGGTGTTAACAAACCCTACTCCTCTCCCCAATCTCAATTGGGAGTTTCACTAACACACAAAGTGTTACAATGGAGTTTTACAAGCTCACTTCCAACTATGGTGTTTCTAACAATGGATCACACCTAACCCAGAAATCTCTTGTGTTTTAATGGCTCATATAATAAACCAATTCCTTGTGTTTTAATGGCTCACACAAATAACCCTTACAAGTGTTCTACTCTTAACCCAATATATCCAAACTCACTTGAGCAGTATATTACAAAGAGAAACACTCACAAATCTATAATGCTCAGAAATAATGAGCAAAAAATTTTTTACAGAGAATTAATGTTTGTTTGAAAGAAATTAATGCACAAATGGCTACAACAAGATTTTGATTCGAAGTAATTGTTATTCTCTTATTCTAGATTCATAAATGACTTGCATTTATATTTCCATGACGAATTATAGCCGTTTGGTTGCATTTAATGAGAAAATAGTCGTTGCATCAACTCTTAATTTAGAGCTTAATATGTTTCACTTTCCTTTTTCACGGTCATGAAAATGTGTGTCATGGTCGTGAATGTTCTTCCAAACCGTGACTCAAGTGGTGACTTTGGCCATGAAGCATTCTGAAATAATTTGAAGTGTTTGATCATGGGCGTGACATTATTCTTTCACAGGTGTGAATTGCCTTCCAAGCCATGGTCCAAGTGCTGACTCTGGTCGTGAAGCTCTCTGGAGGAATTTGACATGTTTTCTCACTTGCGTGACTTTCTTTCACAGGTGTGACTGATATGATCATTCACGGTTCCTATGATCCTTTATGGCCGTGAACTTTAAATGTTGGGTAGTTGGCACTAAGCTACATCACGGGCATGACATAAAAAGTCGCGGGTGTGAACATGTTATTTCTTCAATTTTTGTCCTTTTAAAGTTAGTCTTCCATTCTCCATTCTTGCATCATATTCCATACCCTCTTCAATAAACTTAGAAAATAAGTATGTTAAATACATTATTGCTATTTTATTTGTTAGCATCAAAATGACGGAAATATCTCTCAAGGTTCAACAGTACATATAATACATTCATCTTGCTTCATGGGCTTGAACTATTTATTCATAGCCTTGAAGGTATACTTTCACAATTACCTTACCTGCCAAACATCACGTGAAAGAAATAGAGCATTCACGGGTATGAATTACCTATTCATAGTCGTGACACCATGTCATTACAACTTTCGATCCATGACATAAAATTGTAAAATTCTATATTCATGCAAGTTCATGTGGCCTCGACATTCAAGATAGTGACATTCCTTATTCACGAGCGTGAATCATGCATTTCTAGTAATTTGAAAACATAGCATTCATGCATTTCATGCAAAATCTCTAAAGATGGACTAATGTCAATCACTCCTGTCAACACTTCCACTCTTATAACATGTCTACAATATGTTTAAACAATATTTAAAGCATTACATTCATTCCTAGGTCATTTTAAACCATAACATACCACATATACCATTTTAACATTTAAACCCCATTTTCCATGTTATTTATCATCCATAACATGCCTTTATCATTTTATTCATATTTACAACATACAAAACATATCAAGATGCATGATAAATGAATTAATATGCCCATATGTAGATACATTTTTTACCAAAATGGAGCTTTAACTAACTTTCCTAGCTTTTCAAACTTATTTTCCCCTGTGTGATGTGTTCCTCTGCTTACTAGCTAAACCCATCATCATAAAAACATTCTTATAAGAAAAATGTAACATAAAATGAACCTAAACCAACCCTAAAAACTGAGTTCTATCTCAATCTTAGCAACTCACTCAAACTTCCATGTTTTTTAAGCTTTTTAAGCTTTAACAATGGTGTTTTAGGGTTATGAGGAGTGGAGAAGATGACAAAGAAGTATTTGACTGTGTCAAAGGGTGATCTGGGGCGGTGAAGATGATTTAAGGCAAGATATGGTGCATAGAAAAGAGAAAAGTACGACTGCTCATGGCTAACCAACCTGCATTCACGAGCATGACACTTAACTACATGGGTATAAAATGCCATTCACGATCATAAAAATTATTTACGGTCGTGAATGTCCTCTCTTCTCAAAATGATCTTGTCATGTTCAAAAGTCTGTCATTTGAATCATAACATAGCTTTTCACGAGCGTGAATAAACTATTCATAGGTGTGAAAGCTTTTCTTTTCACAAACTTAAACTTAAACTTTAACACACCTTAAAACCAATCTTTTTCTCTCTAAACACATAATTCATAGATCCTCCTTTATGGGCATTACACTTGGGACTGAAACTAGTGCAAATTTTGCCAAGAGAGCAAATAAAAGTAGGAGAAGATGATGATACGATGGCTAGACTAGGCAAGAAGGACAATGGCTTTCAAAAATGAAAATAAAATGCTTATGGTATCAAAATGCGGAAGGAAAGTATGAAATTGATAGTGTGTGTTTAGGTTTGGATGAGGATCATAATCAAAGAATGATATAGAAAAATTTAAGGAATTGATAAACTAAAAAAATGAAAAAAAAAGTTTTTTGTTTGGGTACTAAAATAAGGGAGAATGAAGAAAAATGAGGATATTTTTATTGTTTGGTTCATAAAAAATCATAAAGTATATATATTATTTTGTAATTATGGATATTTAGAGCTATAATTGTTAAAAGTGCTAAAGTTCATGATTTGTTTGGTAATTTGGTCTTACTGACTCATAATTTTAATTAGCTGATTTAGTTTTTTTTTTTCCAAAACACCGACATCTACGTAGGCAAAAAAAATTTTTTCCTTGTCGGAAGCTATATTTGTTTAAAAATCGTAAAACATGTGTATTGTTTTGTGATTATGGATAGGTTGTAACACCACATCTTATGCATTTAAGTATAACCTATATTTGTATCAAATAATCACACATAACATGCTGGAAAAATAAAATATTCTGTTAATAGTGATGGTAAATTTTTTTTTATATCCTGTAATATTATTCAATGACTTTGCAAGTCTCATATCCTATAATTTCATTCAATGACTTACAAGTCTCATATCCTGTAATATTATTCAATGACTTTGCTAAGTTAACACTTAGGTTTTCACCACAACATAATATATAGCACATATATCAAACATAAACTTTACACATAAGTATTTTCGAGTTGCTTTCATTTATATATTTTTAAACTCATTCCAAAATGACTATACATATTCAAGCACGTAAATACAAAACATAGATGACATATTTTCATGTTTGTGTGGAATGCAAGGAGAGAGAGTGATGAGACTCGGCCAGTGACCTGTGCTCCATGTCTTTTATATGCTACTCAAAATGAGCTATCACTTTTCTTTACCTGAAAAATGATGCAAATTGATGAGTTCCGACTCAGTGAGAATAACCATCAAATGAGCTTTAAAATACCGAACAACTCATAATAATAACTCACAAATCCAATACATACCATGTATTCCATTCCATTCATCAGTATCATATAAATATCAATAAAATTGAAACATATACTCATTACTCCTTACGTATGCAAATGCTTTGCTTATTTCATTTTGTTGTGACTAAGTTAAACAGATATTGCCCCGGGTTTCCATGTGAACATTTGTCATGTGAACATTTGCATTTGCTAGCTAGCTTGATCATTTGTTTCATTTGCACATTTGTTGGGTCATATGCCTCTTCTTTGGCTTTACAATATCGATTAACTAGTCACAACGCCTTTTTAAGTCCATATGCATATGCACTTGTATTTAAGCATTCATCAACCATTGCATGTTTATCACATACAACATACATATATTCCATATATACCTCTTATGTCACGCATATACCTTGCATACACTATACATATACCATATATATATATATATATATATATATATATATATATATATATATATATATATATATATATATATATATATATATATATATATCACATGTGTCAAATATATACCTCAAATATACCACAAGTATACCATTTATATGTACCACAATGTCATAAATTATCCATCATTACATTATCAAGGACCAATCATGACAATCATATGAATCACATAGTAAGCAACATTCATTTGCACTAAAAAATTCGATTGATAATTAGACTCACCGTTCTCATTTGATTCTGACCCCTAACTTATTGTCTATCCGCTCCTTGTGGGTCTCCAATATGTTGCAAGCCTAATATGAAAACATAATCGATTAACTCATGATTAGGGAGACTTAATGTGGCTTAAACAAATTAATATGCATTGTTCATATCAATAGTTAAGATTTTTCCTATGAGGCAGTGTGACCTTATGGGACTGTTTAGCCTATAACTATTTCTATACTTGACCAATTAATCTGATTCTTGTTCCTAATTAAAATTAACATATAATTATATAACATATTACAATTTCAGACCAATTAGATCATCGTACAAGTTTTGGTGGAATTGCTAAGTGTGTTATGTTTTCTGCCTTGCTTTCTACCTTTAGGCAATTTCAGGGTACTCAATTTGGTTTACCATAACTTATAATCTATAAGTCCTATTTTAATGAAAATTTACATAAACTTATATTGGTTCAAATGGAACATTTTTCATGTTTAAAACTTTTATCAATTATGTCTCTAAGGTCTTAAAATTATAACAAACATTTTACTGGTTTATAATAGAATTGGCTTTCGAACCAATATGACTTCCAAAGGATAAAATTAGTCTATACATAACATATTAAGCTTAAATTAGTACCAACATTTTGATAAGACATATACCTATAACTTTACTGTTTTGATCATTTACAAAATCTAGCTCTAACGATCTCAAAGTAGCAAAACAAGTTGATGGATTTGCTCAGGGCACTCAGTAGGCAGTTCAAACCATGGAACAGTCATGGTTTCATTCATCATAACTCAAAATTTACAAGAACTATGATCCTGAAATTTAGTATAAATATACATAACACATGTATCTACAACTTTTATGTTTTGAGATACTTCAAATAATGGCTTTAGCATATTCAAAACTACCGAACACAGTAGCTAATTTACTTAGGGTTCACATCCGAAACAGTTTCAGTACAAAGAGGATATCTTATTCTATACACTACATCTTGTAAAACTATTTACATATCCATAGATCTAAGACATAAAGGAAAAACGTTTGTGTTTTACACTTTTCCAGATTCAATTTCTATTAATATCAAAATTGGGGTGCAAATCAGTGCCTATTAATGAACCTTAGCAACTCAAATCAACCTTATAGCAATAAGAATTGATTACTTACCAAGAACAAACTTGAAAGGGATCAATTTGCCTCAAAAATCAAGTGAACCAAGGAAGAATTGAGTTCTAAAATGGAGGAAGATGAAGAAGAAAACGACGCTGAAGTGAGAAGGCAGAAATGGGGGAGGAAGATAAAGCCAACCTTTTGTTTTTTTGTCTTTTTATCCTTTTTCTCTTCATCTCTTCTCTTTTCTCTTCTCTTTTCTCTTCTCTTTTCTCTTATCTTTTCTTTTATTTTCCTTTTGTTTCATTTTTATTTTATTTTGTCTATATTATTATTATTATTTACATATATTTATAGTTCCACTAATTCACACAATAATACAACTTAATCATTTGGCTCGATTTAACTAAATTAACAATGTAAATGTTTACTAATCTTAATCTAATCATTTTGCTTACTTTAATTTAGTCACCTTATTCAATTTATTTCTAATGCTTTGTTATCATCATTTAGGTTATAAGGATACACGTGTGACTCGATACAATTGCCAAATACTAGGACACATAGGTAGTGCATGCCATGAACTTGTTTCTAGGAAAATATGTATGAAATGCACGAGTTCAATTGGATTATATGGAAGATGCATATGGTCAAATGAAATGCATGTGGATGTGCATGTGCATGTGCATGTGGGGAAGGTCAAAGATGTTACATAGGTGGAGATATAATTTTTAAAAATGTAAAAGTTCATGATTTTTTTAGTAATTTGGCCACACTTTAAAAATCCTATTCTTCATCATTCTCCTCATTCCTTCCTTCTTTGATGCCTCCATGTCTTCATACCCAACATCTCCAAATTTCCTTTCTAACTTCATCTCCACTATTCTCCATCCTTCCTTCCCTTCTCCACTTTTAATATCTACATTCATCTTTGTCTTTTATTTTCTTCTCTCTACAATCCTTTAATCAAAGTTTTCGATTAAAGACTACTTCATAATGGGTCGAACACCCTAGAAGAATTATTAGAGCGACACATCATGAAAAAATAGAAGTCGATTAACTGTAAGGAGGAAGAGTTGTCGAATTGACAACAGTGGCTCACCAACATTCATCAAAAGGCTCTACATCTATACTAAGATATATTGCGTGCAACTCAATTCTTCATATGACATGATTTTTGCAAAGGAGGTGTTTATTTATGGAGAATGGTGTTCATGGGTCTACAGCTTTGATGAAGGACTGTGATTTTTGTAGAGAAGGAGTTGAGTTATGGGTTTGTAGACATGTGTTTCTGGTTTTTTAGTGGTTGGAGAATTAGGTCTTGTGGGTTTTTGGTTATCCTGTTGCAACAAAAATACTTATTGATGCTTTTGTTTGTTGATTTAATTTAGTTTAATAAAAAATACTTATTGATCTTATAATTTTTGCGCTTATTGTTAAAGATCATATTGTAGATTTTTGTAATTTGTTGAGATTTGGGAAATATATTGTGTTTTGTTTTCTTGTTATAGGTCACTTGAATTAAAAGGAAAAGAAGATGAATTTTTCTTTTAAAAAAAAGTTTGCATTTTATACACGTGGCATATGCCACATAAATTTTAAATAGTGAATTTATATTTGTTGACATGTAAAATTTGTTAATTAGGGGTAACATTTAACCAATTTGATAATATTAAGCAATGTTATCATACTCGGCCTTGTCAGTGAACTAAAAAAGGGAGAAGGTCAAGGGTCAGAGGTTTAACATGAGTTAAATCAGTCAAAGTGAAATTTTATGAAAATATAACATTTAATATGTCTATAAATAATAAAATATGAAAAATATATATACTTAACTTATTTCATGTAAAATAATATACTCAAAATATTAATAATTTAAATTAGTATATAACTATTTTTAGGGGTGTTTGAGATTGCTGTTGAGTGTCTAAAAATTAAGTTTATAATTTTTTTGATTTAATTGACTGATTTTTTTAAAATTTTTTATAAACTGTTTTTCTCAAACTTGTTTTTGCAAAAAAACATCTATTTATCTGTTCTGTTCAAAAACAGTTTTTCAAAACTCAAAAAATTAAAAATAAATTTTTTTCTCCAAAAGCGTTTTTTCAAAACTCAACGCCAAATAAACCTTAAAAATATTTTCAAATATAATACTGTTTATATTTTATTTATAATTTTGATAATAATAAAATTGATTAAGTAATATACTTTAATTTTTAAAAATTATAATAAACTAAAAAAATTTAAAAAATTCCAATTTTCATTTCTCAATTAAAATAATTTTTTTAATAAAAATTAAAATAATTTAAAAAATAATTTATATGAAAAAATTGCCACTTTTATCAATTAAAGTATTGAAACCATTGAATACATGACAATAAAATATATAATATTTTTATAAAAAAACAAATTATGCAAGCAAATTAAGCCTTTTGTACCAAGTTCGAATAATGATGAGACTATTTATCATTTTCGCATGCAATTATATAACTGGTTCAACTGGTTGGATTGTGACTGGTTTGAATGTATCACTATTTAACTGACCGATTGATTGATTTTCTTTCCGGATAAGAGCATTTCCAATTTAGATATGCTAACCAGCCTAAGTTATTGATCGATTCATGAGTTTACAAGTCAAACCGATCCGGACCGATTTTAATAACCATGACATTAAGTATAACAGTGAAAAAAAAAACAAAAGTAAATACGAAATAATCTAATATATTATTAAGAAAATTAATGAAATTTTAAGTAGACTATCAAAACTAAATAATCTAATATGTTAAAAAAATTAATATAATATATACATTAATTACTTTAACAGAATTCAGACAGATGGAGAAGAAAACTAACATTCTGAAGTCCGGCTTCCAAAATTGAATTTGTAGCCGGATCTCATACATAAAAGGAAGCCTTGTCTAAACTCAAAAAATTGGTCTCTCTTATATGGTGAGGTCGTCTAACCATAAAGGAAAAGTGAACGTTTCTTTCATCTTAAAATTTTCACAACAATTTCCAACCTATAAAAATGGGCTAGTCAAGTGAATTAGTCTAGTAAAGTTTTACTTTTAACTGTTTAAGAGAGATCACCGATCAGTAACTGACGCCGTCAAACGGCCGTTAAACAGAACACTTTCCCAGTTTACTGTATCAAAGATGCCATGCCAGATCATCCACCACCTTCCTTTCTGCTGTTCTGATCTATTTTATTTTGCATTGAATAGTGTGTATTTTTATTGACACTATCTTTTCTCTCTCTCTGGCCTTTTGTTTGTATGTACGTTTTCTCTCTCTTGTAACTTCGTGTAAGGGTTGTAGGCCAATTATGAAGCCAAGTGAGACACCGAGAGTATGTCTTTTTCTATCCTTATTTGATTGGATTTTTGGATGAGATTGATAGATTCTTGAAATTACTTCATACTCCACTCCACGATCGCTTGCCTCAATTGCCTTTTTTCCCTTTTATTTTCTCTCTTTCCATCTTTATTTTTCTCTTCCTTTTCTCTCCAGATTTCTCTACTTAGCTCTCGGTAGTTCTGGGTTTCAAAAATTTTGCATAAATACATAATTATTCTGTTTTGCATCTTTATTTCCAGGAATCTTTTCTGAGTTTCGGTCTTTATTGAGATGTTCAACTATTCCTTTCTGGGTTTTCTTTACTTTGCTTTATTACCCTTTTTCTCATTATTGTTTTTTTTTTCCAATTTCTTGAACCATGTTAGACATGGATTATGCTTCCTTTGCAGTTTCTGAGGTGAATTTTTTGCAATGAAGGGCAATTTTGGCTATCAAATCAGCTCTTCTATCTACTTCACTAGTTTCACCACCTCTTATATTCCTAACAATATTTGGTTTGAACTTCCCAACTCGTGCATTTTTGTATTTAAGATACCATATATTGGTTTCTTAGTACAAGAAAGATTCCCTTTTGGTTGCTTATCTCTGAGAGTTAATAAATCTGTTGCCTGTCTCCCATCTTAGACCCAACCTATCAATCCAAGTTCTTTGCTTACAGTGTATAGAAACTAGCTAGCAGATTTGAAGAAAAAAAGATGGGGTTTTTCTCTTTGGTTATTGCTTTAATATCTTTATTCTCAATGATGAGTGCGGTGAGTGGCATAGGTGCCAACTGGGGCACACAAGCAACTCACCCTCTTCCCCCAGAGACTATTGTGAGGCTACTGAAAGATAATGGCATCCAAAAAGTTAAGCTTTTTGATGCAGATTATGATACTTTGAGAGTACTTGGTAAGTCTAATATTGAGGTCATGGTGGGAATCCCTAATGATATGCTTGCATCTATGGCTGGCAGTATGAAGGCTGCTGAGAAATGGGTTGCCAAAAATGTATCCACTCATATCACTACCAATAATGTTAACATCAGGTCAGCTTTTACTATTGTTTCTTAATTGGGTTACTGAAACATTTCTGCCAAGATAAGTGCTTGTTTGAATTCTTTTTAGATTATAAGGTTGGGTTTAGCTAAATGCATTATACCCAGCTTTCATCATTTTAAAATTTATTACTTTGCTTTTGCCTTTACGACATTTTGAATTGGATATGATTTTCTGGTCCTATTTTATATAGTGATGCTTAACCAAGCAAAATCATATTCTCCAAGAGGATTTTCTGTTGAATTGGGTGCATAGTTTAGTTTGATTTGACACCAACAAATTGATTCAAGCTGCTAAGTTGGGTAGATTTTTCATTTGATGCAGAATGCCTTGTTAGGTTAATCATTGTATACAATATCCGTTGGGGCATTTGATGCTTGAGCCCTTTACCCTTTATTTTGGGTTATCCGCTGCCATGGCTTTTTATGGTATTAATTTTGAAGACTTTCTGGTTCTACTGGAACTGAATATTAATTTCACTAGAGCCATTCTAAATTTATTTGATGGTCACTCCGCTGGTTGCACTTGTCACAGATTATGTTACCATGTTTAAGCATTAAAGTGCTTTTGATGATGCTAGGGTTAATTATTGACTTCTTTAATGCTTTATTTATTATTATTTATTTAAAAAAAGGTATTTTCCCTGTTCCCTGTCCCCATCTCTCAAGATCATCTACTGTTTAGTTCATTATCCGCTAAATAATATCTCTGGATATTATTCTTCAGGTTCCATTTGACGTCATTTTTTTTAGTTGGGATTAAGAGGATCACGATGAACCCCCTTTTTTTTTAGGTGCCAAAAATTTGGCTGGTCATTTCCAGCTATCATGTGGGGGCGATACTATGGCAGTATAATGTTTTGTTCAACTTCAATTTTATTTGGAGTATGTTGAATTCGGGATTTATAAGGGAGATTTTGTGGCTTTTCTGGGGTTCTAGATTCCAGAATTTATGCTTATACCTTCTCAGAAGATTTTCAATTTTTTTCTATATGTTATTTGTGGTTTACTTGGTAATAATTATAGAATTTCTTCCTGGATTGATTCATAATTTCTTTCATTTTTGTCAGAAATCTTGGGCCAGAAATCTTCTGATTTACAATAAATGTCACTCACCTCATTTTGCGCATTATCCAACTTATCTATGCAACGTCTTTCTTTGCAAAAAGTTTGATTTTGAGCTTAATTTTAGAACTGTACTGAAATGCCAATGCATCAGTCCATAGCCCACAGTACGTCCTTTTAGTTTGTTTTAAGCTAGTAGTAATGGTTTCATGCTAATAATTAAGTAGCACCATGGGGATCATGCACTGGCCCCTGCTCTCTGTGTTTTCTTGGAGATATCTTCTACCTGACATAAAACAATATAAAAATACTTCACTTTTCTATAATTTTTACAAAATCTTATGTGTTTATAGTAATTTTCATAGATTAAAAAAATACGGGCCTTTTTTCTCACGAGGAAGATTTCATTGCAGCCATCTTGACATATATGTATGTGGACACAAGATGCATGTACAAAAAAAAAAGGCATTTCTAGTGCATGAGCTGCTCTGTTTGTGGGGGTTGGGGCCTTGTTGAGGGTTGTCTATTAGCAACTCTTGTTCTTTCATATTGTTTCCATGATTTGAACCTATGACCTTCCTGTTACAGTGGAGCAACTTTTCTGTTGTGCTAAGGCTTATCGTCTTATCCTCACATGAGAAGCATACATATGTATAACTTAAAACCGCACATAGTTTTTGCTTTTGTTCTTATTTTTCTTCTCTCCTTCTTTCTCAGAGATGAGAAAATCCTTTAAATGTTTGCAAGAAAAGATACTATTTACATGATTCTTTCTCATGCATGATTAATAAGAAGTTTCTAAGCATATATGACATATGCTTTCTCTAGCACTATTTATTGGTGTAGTTATCTTTGTACAGATATGTTGCAGTTGGAAATGAACCTTTCCTGGAAACTTACAATGGAAGCTTTCTCAGAACAACCTTCCCGGCTCTTCAGAATGTCCAATCTGCACTTATAAAAGCTGGTTTGAGCAACCAAGTGAGGGTGACTTGCCCCCTAAATGCTGATGTCTATGAAAGCTTGACTTCCCTTCCATCTGGTGGTGACTTCCGAGCTGATATCCACGATCTCATGATTAACATTGTCAAGTTCTTGAGTGACAGTAGTTCCCCGTTTACTGTGAATATCTATCCTTTCATAAGCCTTTATTCTGATCGCAACTTTCCAGTTGAGTATGCCTTCTTTGATGGCAATGCAAGCCCTTTAAATGATGGTGGGATATCCTACTACAACATGTTTGATGCTAATTATGATACTCTTGTGTATGCCTTACAAAAGAATGGATTTGGGAACTTGCCTATCATTGTTGGAGAGATTGGATGGCCAACTGATGGAGATATGAATGCTAACTTGGAGTATGCCCAAAGATTCAACCAAGGTTTCATGTCACATATTTCAGGTGGGAAAGGAACTCCTATGAGGCCTGGACCTATTGATGCATATTTATTTAGTTTGATTGATGAGGATGCTAAAAGCATTGATCCGGGGAACTTTGAACGCCACTGGGGTATATTCACATTTGATGGAAAAGCCAAGTACTCCCTTAACCTTGGTACCACAAATTCAGGAGCACTAGTTGAAGCAAAAAATGTCAAGTACCAAGAGCATAAATGGTGTGTGATGAAGCCATCAGCCAAGATTGATGACCCGAATGTGGCACCTAGTGTGAGTTATGCTTGTGGACTTGCTGACTGCACTAGCCTTGGTTACGGGACTTCTTGTGGTAATTTGGATGTCATGGGGAACATTTCGTATGCATTGAACAGTTATTATCAGAGGCAGAATCAGCATGATAGTGCATGTAAGTTTGAAAACATTTCGACAATCACCAAATCAGATCCGTCGACTGGGACTTGCAGATTTGAGATAATGATTGAGCCGTATTATGGAGGTGCAGAAAGGACACTAGGATGCCCCAAGTCATTGGGATTAGCTGCAGGTCTCATTCTGTTTTTGCTGACACTCCTATGAACTGGGAAAGGCTGCTAATATTGAGGTACCATTTTTCATCAAAATATGGTGTAATGGCTAAGATAATTTTCGCCATATCATGGATGTAACAAAATTTTCTTTCTAGCAATATGGAGACCAGGATTTGGTTAATTATGCATTTTTAAAAATTGAACCCCATCTCTAAGATTAGATTGCTGCAAATAATTTCGTGCATTTATGACAAAATGAAGATTGTGAAATGGAGGCTTAAACAGGCTGAGTTTAGTTGGTGTTGATGGGAGTAACGGGAAAATTGACTTTTGAAGAATGAATCTACCTGAAAAGCCAAAGTTGGGACGGTCACTTTGCTTCAAGCTTGTGATGCAATCATCCCCACCATTATCCTGTCTCGCTCTCTCTCATACACACACGGTCGCGTTCACGCACATAGACGTGTGTGCATTTGAATTCAGATGAAAAAGAGAATGGGAAATTTATGATGTATAAGGCTAGGGAAAAAAAGAGTTGTAACTGCTCCTCACTGATCATTGATGAAAAGCCATATCCTAGAGAGGATTCAAGGTTGAATGCTAAAATTTTTTATTTCCTATGAAGTAAAATCTAAAATATGATTTAAACAGTCGTCGAACTTACATATGTTTATAGTTCTACATGCCTAATTCAAATGCAGATTTTTTTACTGCATTCATCTTGCGATTTCCTTTCTATACAGAACCCTGGATCCAGGGGCCTCTCTCAGGTTTCCGGACTGTCCTAAGAGCTTTCCAAACAACACTATTGCACTTGAAGCCAGAGCCGAAAGCAATTTGCCAAATTCTGTGTCCTCTCTTGATCTTTTCATTCGTCTCCAAGTAAGCCAGTTCATACCATATACTACTGCTTGAAGTGTTCCCAAATCGTTCCAGAGTTTTTCTTGATGCTTCCATGTACTCGTTGGTGAGCTCCAAGTTCTTCTGGAGTTCATCTAGAGCTTGTTTGCTAGTTGCCAATATGCAAACATGCTCAAAAGCAAGCTTATAGTCCGGTATGTAAGGCTTAGTCTTCTTCTTGAATAGCAAATTGGTAAAGAAATGGAATTGTTCTGATAGAGGGAGAACTAGAGGTCCTAAAGTGGTGATATTATCCTTGAGAGCATGACCTGCAATCTCAATAACATCTTTGCTCACTGATAGACCTTGCCTTCCATCATTATCTTCCTTTAGATGTACACTTTTGAAGCTTCTGTTATCCATCCCTTTGTGGGTTCGAACTAGCTGCATCCAATATCGAATTAACAAGTGATATCATTAAACCGACAAAGAAAAAGTTATTAGAGGACAAATACCTGCTTTAGTTCATACTTGGAGTGCCATCGGTCCATGCGACGACTGGAGAGGAGAATGGCTGCAGCCCCCATTCTGAAAAAGGAGTTAGCGAGGAGCATTTCTGGGTCATTCCCGTCATACCATGTATAACTCACGGTTTCGGTGCTTACTACAAGTGCATATGAGCCAGGATATGCAATCAAAAGGTCTCTAGCTAGATCAATAGCTATTATCCCAGCAGCACAACCCATTCCACCAAGATTGAAGCTGTTTATGTTATGTCTAAGCTTATAATGATTTATGAGCATTGCTGATAATGATGGGGTTGTATTTAGGATTCCACAATTCACAACCAGAACTCTAATGTCTTTAGTCCTAATTTTAGTGGTGGCTAAAAGATCATCTACTGCTCCATACATAACCATCGCTGCCTCCTCACGGCCGTCCTTGAGAGAAATTTTATGACCAGGCTGGAAAACTATTCTAGGCATGTAACTCTCATCTCCAATCCCAGAATTCTTGAGAGCACGATGCTGGAATTCGATTGCAGCATCACTGAATCTGCCTGATTTCTTCGCCAGTTGAACGAACTCCTCTTTGGAAATCTGCAGCAAATATAAAGAAGTTGTTGAACTGATCTTTTTATTAATTAAACAACAATCAACAAGGCGATGAAGAAAAGAAAGATTACCTTGAGGTCATTGGGTGGACGAAAACAGGCAAAATCAACTAAATAAGTGGATCTAGGAGTTAAATCAAGATATATATAGATAATAAAGCCAAGCATTCCTCCTAAGAAAATAGCATCAATAGGATCACAGTTGAGAAATAAATCTTGCCATGTGAATTTGCCTAAGCCAATACTGAAAATAAAGGCAAGAAATGGGGCAGTTAAGAAATAAAAACTATGGGCAAGGAGATAAGCATATCCTAATTTGACATATTTCAAGTTAACAGAACTAACAAAATCAGGCAGTCTACGCCTCACTCTCACAGAGAAATTCAAAGATCCATCATCCTCTATGCCTGTATTAACTATTTCTGTGGATAGAAGATCCTGCTCTTTTGCCATAATTTGGATGATTTTATCACAAATTCAAAAAAATAAAGAATGCAATACTCAAATAGGTATGTATATGTATATATATAAACACAAAATGAATTACGTTATGGTTATGTTAAAGCTCTTTGTGCATGAATACATATCCACAGCAGGTTTAAAGCAAAGCACACATTGTGCCTGTGGGAATTATGTTTTAAACATGTCCTTTTTTTTTAATAATTAATTAGGATATTAAAACTTGTCAATCTATGTTTTCTTGCATGTACTTGCTTGTCATTCTATCCTACTCTCACTGGCACAAACTTTTCTTCCTCTTGATTAAACAATTGGACAACATAGGATCAAGAATCCTAACTTACGCCTAAACCTAGAGGTAGGATAAATTCAGGTAGAAGAATTGTCAAAAGTATGAAAAAGCATATTAGCGGGAAATCATAAAAGGGCTCGAATTCAATTCTCTACTCCATCAATGAACTTCTATGCCACATGTGAAGCCTTTCAATAAGCCTGAATTTAAGTGGGGATTCAAGTTGGTTGGTTAGTCTCCTCGTGATTTGACTTGTTTGGGGTTGGGCTCTATTGTTGAGAAATAATAATATAATAATATTAATAATATAATAATATAGAATAAATAATATTAATAAAAAATATAATATTAATAATAAATATATTAATAATAAATAATAATAAATAGAATAAATAATAATAAATAAATAAATAATAATAAATATAAATAATATAAATAATATATTAATAATAAATATAATTATAAATAAGAAAATAAATCTAATTATAAATAATAATAAATAGAATTATAAATAATTCAACATGAATACATGATATATTTAACAATTTGACAATTTTATCACGACACAAATTTAAATATATATAGATTTTAACTATATATATATATGTGTGTGTGTGATATAAAAAATCATGTCACATATACATTTTATCTACATAATCTGTTATAATATGGTTATATATGTTTTCAAAATATGTAAAACATACTAATTTTACTATTATTTAAATTATTTAAAGTCTTCAAATATATATTGTAATATTTTTTTAAATTTATATAATGTAAGTTTATATTTGAATAAATCTACCATACATTATATTAAAATTAATTATATTAATATATGTGAATAAATATTAACAAATTAATTGTGTAGTTATTATTTATTAAGTTATATTATATTAATATTATACTAATATATTTACTAATTTATGTTTAGATGAATTAATATATATACTATACTATACATGATGCTATACTATAACATAGTATAATAATAATACAAATGTATAATACATTCTAACAACTATATATATATATATATATATATATATATATATATATATATATATATATATTAATAGTAACTATATCAAAATTCAAAGTAATTTTAGGGTGAATACTTTTGCTTTCTACTAATTAAAAACCACATCAAATAATGAAAAAAATTGAAAAAATTTGTATCTTTTTCGTGCATAATCGTATTTAATCGTGTAGTAATGTATCAACACGAATTATAATAATGTTAAGTATATATTTTAGATTTTGACATGATTATTTTATCATGTCGTGTTCGTATTAAATATAATCGTATTATATACGTTTCATGACACAACATGGACATGAATGGAATGTTATCTCTACTATTAAGGCAAACATGAAAATGATTGCCAAAAGTGTTCCAATTCATGTTGCACATTGCTGCTTTTACACTAGTCTTAATTAGTCTCAAAAAATTCATGTCGCTCTTACATATCTTTCATTGTTTAATTTCTATATCTTTGGTGTTTTGTTCCTAATTAACATGAATTATGCAACATGTGTTTACCAATACTAAAAGCCCTTAGTGGAGGAGGAGGGAATTGAGCAATATAGAAATTTATGGCTCTTTTTTAAGATTACTTATGAATTAGGCTTTGAGAGTAACGTATAAAATTCCTCAAGAGGATATCTAGTATATTCTCTTAAATTTTTAAATATAAAATCAAAGTTTAAAACTTTTTGTGCTATTTAAAAATAATTTTGATCACAAATAATACAATCCAACAAGTAAATCACATCTTTTACTTGTGTTCGAACTAGATAAGTAAAAATAACAACTTTAAATCTCATTTGAAACTGATTTAAAACAAGTATGAAGCTTTAAAATCAGATTTGTAGCAACTCAAAAATTTCCAGCAGTGAAAAACAAAGTATGAAGAGAGAGGATTGCATAAGAGATAGTTCGTTCTCTTTGCCCACCTCTATTTCCTAAGATACAATTTTTAGATTTTTCTCTAAACTAATTATTCTTTTAACAGGTAAAAATCAAGTCAAATACAGACTTAAAGCTCTGTCTAACTCTTAAGTTTTATACAAATTTTTTTACAAAGTAAAAACTTTAAAACAATTAGAAAGATTTTCACCTAGATTCTAACCACCTAAATACCAATTTTTCAGCTTTTTTACTTAGAAATCATACACTGCTGAAAAGAAGAAATGACTCACTCACTCACTTTAAAGATAATTACAAATGAAAACTATATTTATTTGAGAAGATTGTTTAAGGTTTGAACCTCAATTTGATGAAAGAAAATTTCAGCCCTTTTTTCTCTAGAGTTGAGTTCAAATTTCCAACACTAGAAATATATTTGAAGATATAATTATATTTTTGAGCCCGAAAAACTAGCTGGTGGACACAAAATTTGAAGTTTAAAAACTAACTTTTTTTAAAAAAAAATTTTGTGAACTCCATTTCTAGCACAAATTAGAAAATTGCTTTTTAGAATACTAAAACTTTAATTAGAATCTTAATATTTGAACATTGTCTTTGAAAATATTTTGTTTTAAAATCATGATCTTATGAAAACATTTAACCCTATGGTGACTTGACAATTAATTCCTTAATCTTTAATATAAACAACTTTTCATTGCTTGTTTGTCTTGAGAATATGAGCCACTTCATGATAAGTCTTTGATCTTGAAATTTGAAAATAATTATGAAACAACATATTCTAGATCTTAAATATATGTTTTTATAATCATCAAAATTAAAAAAATGAAGATGGTAGTCTTTGTGCTAACAAAACATTGTAGATTAGGTTTTATGCTTCTAATGTTGGAAAAACATATATACCTGTAGTGTCCCCCGTGAGATAAGCAACATTTGATTTTTCCAAAATTACTGTGCATTACCTTTTAGATTACAAAACATATTTGTTCTTTAGAGTTGAGTTAAGTTAATTTTTCCAAAATTACTATGTATTAGTACTAAGTTGAGGAACAATCTACAAAATTTATCCTTTAAATCCATTATACCTGTAATGTTATAAAAAGGCTAAAATAATCCTTTTTGTTAAGTTTAATTTTTTGACCATTGATAATCCAAATTTATTTTGGGATAAAAGTGTGTATGTGTATATATATATCAACTATTACACAATAGAATGTTGATAATTTAGAAAATCCTACAAATAATAATTTTTCTTGTGGATGCTTTGTATTATGTATAGCTTACCATTAAAAACAAACTTTTAATTCAAAAAATCAAGGCGAAACCCATTTTCAAGTTTCATTATATAATGAGTTGTTTGACTTAGTTCCTAACCTATTATTGCGATTTAAACTATTTTTTTATTTAATTTCATTATTAAATATTTATTTATCTCATCTCTAAGTCCAATTTAAATAGCCAAAATGAAATATTAATATTATCAAGAAAAGGTAGTAAAAATTGTTGTGTATGACTTATATATATAGAGGGGCAATTCTGTAAAATTGTATCGTATGACTTTTATATATATATATATATATATATATATATATATATATATATATATATATATATATATATATATATATATATATATATATATATATATATATATATATATATTGTAACCCAAGTTTTTCATATCTAATAAGAAAACATAGTCGTTCTACCCCTCATGAGGTAGGCACATTACTGAACCTCGTTAGATATGTGTTCTTTTTGTTTTCTTCTATTTTCTTGTTATTTTTTGTTATTTCTCAACAACTGGTATCAGAGTAGTATTGTTGAGATGACTCTCATCTCTAGTGCAAAATTTAAAATAGAAAAGTTCGATGGAACTGGTAATTTCGGATTATGGCAAACACGTGTAAGAGATTTGTTGGCGCAACAAAAAGTCTTGAAGGCATTGCACGAAAAGAAACCAAAAGGAATGGATGAGATTGATTGGGAAGAATTGCAGCACCGGATAGCAAAAATCATACAGTTATGTTTGACATACGAGATTATGTACCAAGTCATGAATTTGAAGTCTCTAGAAGAGGTTTGGAAGAAATTAGAGAGTCAGTATATATCCAAATTATTCACAAACAAACTGTATCTAAAGTAAAGGCTATATGGACTAAAAATGCAAGATGGTTCGGATTTAGCACAACACATCAATATCTTCAATCAAATAGCACGAATTTTGTGAGGGTTGATGTGAAAATTGAGGATGAATATAAATCAATGATATTGTTGTGTTTTTTACCATTTTCCTACGAATACATAGTGACGACCATTACATATGAAAAATAAATAATTAATTTGGAAAAGATTATTGCAGCATTATTGGCACATAACCAGTAGAAACATAATGTGGGTCGTAGCTCTCAAAGTGAAGGTTTGTATATGAATGGAAATCAGAAACATGGTAAGAAACATAGTAAAAAGGTTTCTGTAAAGAATAAGTCCAGATCGAAATCCAAAGCTAGAAAATTAATTCAGTTCTATAAATGTAAGGAGTACAGACATATTAAAAGAGACTGTCCAAATAAGAAGGCACAAAATGATGACAAGAGGAATAATGCTTATCAAAGTCTGCTAATGTGGTACAAAATGAAGATTCAAACTGCAGTGACGAAGATATGCTTTATGTTTCTTCAAGTCAGTTCATAAATACATGGATTCTTGATTTGAGGTGCTCCTATCACATAAAACATAACAGAGAGCGGTTTACTTCATATAAGTAATGATTGTGTTTATTTAGGTGACGATAAACTTTGTACTGTTGCTGGTATATGAGCAATCAAAAATCATATGTATGATGATATTGTTAGAAACTTATGTGATGTTAGACATATACTAGAATTGAAAAAGAATATGATTTCCTTAGGCACCTAACAATCTAATGGTTTTACTTATAAAACTGATAGAAATAGTTGTATTAGAGTAAGTAAGGGTGCTTTGACAATGATGAAAGGGAAGAAAATTGTAGGGAACATCTATAAACTGTTAGGGAATGCAGTTGTAGGTGGAGTTGCATCTGTTGAGTCAAATGGTGATAATACAGAATTATGACACATGCATTTAGGTCATCTTAGTGAATGTGGGATGACTGAATTATATAAAAGAGCTATGTTAAAGGGTGTTAAAAGCTGTAAGTTAGATTTATGCAGAGTTTGTGTGCTTGGAAAATAATATAGAGTTAGATTCATGACCGGTAAGCATGAAACTGAGAAAATTCTTGATTATGTGCATTCTGATGTATGAGAGTTGACTAGAGAATTTTCATTAGGTGGATTTCAATATTTTGTTACGTTCATTGATAATTTTTCTAGAAAAAATTGGGTGTATTTCATGAAACATAAATCTAAAGGCTTTGCTAAGTTCAAGCAATGAAAGACATGTGGAAAACCAAATGGGTAAAAAGATCAAATACTTGAGCTATGATAATGATACATAATATACAAATTCACAATTTCAGAAATTTTGTGAGGAGCATGTCATTCAAAGGCACTTTTCAGTTTGTGAAATACCACAGCAAAATGGTATTGCAGATAGCATGAACAAATCCATTATTGAAAGGGCAAGATGCTTGAGGCTGAATGCAGGGTTTCCCAAATATTTATGGGTAGAGGCTATGAGTATGGCATGCTACCTCATCAATAGGTCATCACAAGCATCATTGGGAGAAAAGGTTGTATAAGAGATATGGACAAGTAATGCAATTGACTTTGAAAATTTGAAAATTTTTGGTTGTCCTGTTTATGTGCATACATCTAGTGATAAAAGATCTAAACTTGATCCAAAATCAAATAAATGTATCTTCCTATGCTATGTAAAAGGTGTAAAAGGATACAAATTTTGAGATCCAGTTACAAAAAATATGATAATTATTAGTTATGGAGTTTTTGATGAGCAATCTATGTTATAATATAAGATTGACAAGGATGTGCCAATAGTAGAGGATAACATCTCCAGTCCAATGGTGGTGCAGATGCAATTAGAACAATAAGTTCAAGACAATGAAAAGGCTAAAAGCTCTAATTCAAGGCCTAGAAGCCCTAATATAGGTGAAGAGTAGCATTATAATGTACCAATAGATATAGAGAGATGCACCATTAAGCCTCCAAACAAGTTTGGGTTTGAAGACTTAGCTTTCTTTGCTCTTCTCATGAGAAGTGAGGATCTATCTACCTTTCAGAAGGCTATGATTAGTTAGCAGAAATATAGATAGGTGTTATAGTGGAGGAGATGGATTTTTTGCTTAAGAATCAGACATGAGAGCTTGCTCAACTTCTTGAAGGAAAGAAGCTTATAAAGTGCCAATGGGTGTACAATAGGAAGCCAACAATATCAAAAAAAGAAAGGAAAAAGTTCAAGACTCGATTAGTAGTAAAAGGGTATTCACAAAAGAAGGGGATTGATTAAGATGAAATTTTTTCTCCTGTGGTTAGACATACTTCCATCAGGGCAATGTTAGCATTGGAAACTAGTTGGGATATGTATTTAGAGTAAATGGATATGAAGACTTCATTTCTTCATGGTGATATTGGAGAGCATATTTACATGGAGCAGCCATAAAGGTTCACTGAGCCTGGACAAGAACATCTAATTTGTAAATTAAGAAGATCATTGTATGGGTTGAATCAGTCTCCAAGACATAGGTATAAGTGGTTTGACTCTTATATGCTGCATATTGGCTACAGACGATATGAGTATGATTTTTGTGTTTATGTTAAGAGCCTTGATGATGGTTTTTTTATTTTTTTGTTACTGTATGATGATGATATGTTGATTGTTGCAAAGAGTCTGCATGATGTTAATGAGCCGAAAGTTTTGTTAGGGTAAGAATTTGACATGAAAGATTTAGATGTTGCAAAGAAAATTATTGAGATGGAGATTCACAATGACATGAGCTCTAGAAAACTATCGTTATCTCAACAGAGTTATATTGAGAAGGTGTTAGACAGATTTGGTATGAGCAATGCTAAGCTAGTGAGTGCTCCATTGGCAAATCATTTCAAATTTTCAGTAAATCAATGACCAAACTCGAAAAAGGAAATTTAAGATGTTATTAAAGTTTCATATGCAAGTGCAGTTGGTTGTTTAATATGCGCAATGGTTTGTACCAAAACTGATTTGGCTCATGCAGTTAACCAAGTTAGCAAGTTTATATCAAAACTAGGTAAATGACATTGGAAAGCAGTCAAATGGATTTTTAGGTATTTAAAGGCCACAACAGGTTATGACACTATGTTTGGCAGTCAGCAGGGTGATACGTTAGTTGTGGGGTATGTGGGTTCAGAATATACTGGTGATTTAGATGATAAAAGGTCTATAATGTGATATGTGTTTACTCTTGTAAGAAGGCCTATTTGTTGGAATCAATAGTTCAATCTATAGTGGCATTATCTATAACTGAGCTGAATATATGGTAGTAGCTGAAGTTGCTAAAGAAGTTTTGTGGCTTATAGGGCTAGTAAAGGAACTGGATATTGAGCAAGGTGAAGTTCAGTTGTATTGTGATAGTCAGTGTGCCGTTTATTTGGCAAAGAATAAGGTTTACCATGCTAGGACTAAGCATATTGATGTAAGATTTCATAAGATTAGGGAGTTGATTGCATTTAATCAAATTTTGTTACTTAAGATTCGTACTTTTGAGAATACAGTTGATATGTTGACTAAGTCAGTTACTATTAACAAGTTTAAGTACTTCTTGGACTTGTTAAATATTACTAGTTGCTATAGAAGCAAGTGTAACCCTAAACCCATTTGGTTTGTGAGAAAATTCAGTTTTTATATACTAAGGGGTTTAATATTCGCCAATGTAGAGATTGTTATGTATGACTTATATATATGCAAAAGAAATTCTAAAAAATTGTATCGTAGGACTTATATATATATATATATATATATATATATATATACCCATTACCAAACCTTATTAAATATGTATTCTTTTATTTTCTTCTATTTTTCTTATTATTTTTTCGTTATTTCTCAATAAAAAATAATAATATATTCAAAAAATATTTAATCCAGTCCTAAAAAGATAATCATTAATGACACCAATAACCATTATTTGATCTAAGGGTGTGCAACACCAAACCTAAACCGAGTAAACCAAATTGATTTTCATCTGTTTTGTTTGGTTTATTTAGTTTTCAGTTTGTTCAGTTCGATTGTATGTAAAAACTTTAGTTTATTCAGTTCAGTTCGGTTGAAAATATTAAAAAACTAATTAAACCGTACCAATTGAAGTTTATATATATATATATATATATATATATATATATATTAATTTTTATAGTGATTTATTCTAATTTCTAGATAAATGAAAAGTAATTATAGTGTATGGAAATTGATGTTGATTTAAGATAGTTAATAAAATCATGAACCATGACAATCTAATCTAATTTATATTAATTAATTTTAATTTATGGTAATTAGTAAAGTTATTATCATTGATTTTAATTTATACTAATATACAAAGTTGTGAAAATTAATTTTAGTTTATGAAAATTTATGAAGTTATAAAAATTGATTTTAATTTATAATAATTATGTAGTTTATAAAATCATGAGTTATGATAATTTATTACAATTTATATCATTTTATATTAATTTGTGATAATTGATAAAATTATGTTAATTGATTGTAATTTATATATGGTAATTCATAAACTATAATAATTAATTTTAATTTATG
This sequence comes from Triadica sebifera, assembly GCA_023653625.1. NCBI lineage: Eukaryota > Viridiplantae > Streptophyta > Magnoliopsida > Malpighiales > Euphorbiaceae > Triadica > Triadica sebifera. The sequence continues at coordinate 25,030,245 of CM042901.1, forward strand.
CTAACTGATAAGTTATGTTAGTTAATTTTAATCTAATATAATTGATAAAATATGACAATAATTATGATACATGAAAATTAATTAATTAATTTATAAAACCGAATCAAATCAAATTGTAATATTTTAGTTTAGTTTGATTCAGTTCTAGATATACATTGGTTCAGTTGTCTTATATATTTATCAGTTCAGTTTATGTGAGTTCAGTTTGATTTTAAGCCAAATTGATCGGATGTATACCATAACTTCATTTGCAGTTTTTCTAGCCATTGTGTAGTTTATATTTTAAAGACAAATTTTGATTATTGTAATACACTTAACTCAATATCTCTCAATAGTACATCATCACTAGTCACTGCTAAGTTAGTCAAAACCTAACAATAATTATGACATATGAAAATTAATTAATTAAACCAATAAAACCAAATCGAGTCAAATTGGAATATTTTAGTTTGGTTCGACTGTCTTATATATTTATCGATTTGGTTTATGTAAGTTTAATTTGATTTTAAACCAAATTGATCAGATGCATACCCCTAATTTCATCTGCAGTTTTTATAGTCATTGTATAATTTATATTTCGAATGTAGATTTTGATTATTGTAATATAGTTAACTCAATATCTCTCAATAGTACGTCATCACTGATCACTGCTAAGCTAGTCAAAACCTAGCCATTAATATTGGCTCCGCCATATTGCCAAACATCTCCCAATCATCTCTGACCACTCATTTTTTCTCATCTCACTTAAGTTCTATTGCCCCATCCACCAAATACCAGTGGAAGGTTCAAGATATTCTACTTCAAATCGCTAGAAAAATAGAAGATTTCTAGGATATATAAGTTGTTGGCTACTATATTTGGTAATGAATGATGATTAAACAAATTAAGTAACTCTTCGATTTCGATCCAAGTTTCATGGTTTCGACAATAATTAAGTAGGACATCATGTTTAGTAATGAATAAAAATTATCATGTTTAGTAATGGATAAAGATTATAGTTAAAATGATTTTAGTTTTTTTTTAAATTTTCTTTTTTTTTCTTTTTTTTTTATTTTGAATAAATAAAATAATTTATGTATTAAAAATTATTAAATTAAAATATGGATACTCGGATTGACGATGCATGCTCTGCCATCTATCCCGTTATAATTGGACCAAAAACTACTGTAAATAAATATCTAAAGATATATTTAAATAAAAATGATAGTTGAGAGATTCACTTAAACATAATAAAAAAGTTCGAATTGAATATTTAAGGACGTAGAAATGAACTCGCCAGAATCAAGCCTACCAATGACTCGACGGTTACGTTTTAACTTGGGCAATAATGGAAGCATCCCCACACAAAATCCACAAATAAATTAAACGGGGTATAGAAACAATGATAATTCGCAAAACTTAGAAATTAACTACACCCAAAACCTCATAAATTCCCAATAAAACAAGCATTGCTTGTGTGCTTATAATTATGAATACATGAATTGGCAGAAAAGAGAAAAAGCTTGGAACCAACCGGCAAAATTTGTGCTCATATGCCTGTGCTTTAGAAACGACAAAACATTATTTTATTTCAAATAATTCCAATTCTCCACCTATTGCCAATTAAGCCGATTAAGTTTTTATTTTTTTATCTAGTAATTTTTATTTTTGTTTTTTTATTATTATTTTTATTAAGTAGGGGGAAGATAAAATTTGAATCTGAATTGTTTTGTATGCATGTGATTTCTAATTTTAATTTTTCATTAGATATTTATGGATGCGGAGGTTGAAATAATTAATCCTAAGATATAAATAAGGTTGAAATAATCAATATAGGAATTAAGATGAAGACGAAGGAAATGGTGGTCCAAGTTGAAGTAATGATATGGGATTGCCTTAAATCCAAAGTATGTTGTTGAGGTTGGCCCAATGGCTATTATGCTAATAATTAACTCATTCTCCTTTACATCTTCATTCATCTCTCTCTCTCTATATATATCCAATCTTCTATTCATGATCTCATTAAACTAGGAGCACCAGAATTTTTATTTTTTTTTTGTTAATTTCTTCAATTCTCTCTAATTAAGCATGGAGGTAAGCAAGTACATCTTCTTTCTTGTTAGTTTTATGATTATTAGTGTGTTTTTAGGTGTTGATTTTCATTAACTGCATAAAGCTTACACTTTCTGTTCTCTGTTGGTTTATGGTGACAGTCAATAGTCAGCTGTGAATGTCGATAATCAGTGGCCAGCATTAGTGGTCAATTGTCAGCCTTTTGCTTTATTTTTTTTAGAACTGAATTAAAAAATGATTTACCAAACGCGGTTTAAATTTTTGATTTCTTAAACCGCTAAAAACTGACAGTCACCTCTCAACTAAACAAACACTTAATTACATTGTCCAATTAATTTAATTATGTTTAAAAGTGATAATTAATTAATGATGATATGTTTCAAGAACTAACAGATTGTGGAAGTGAAGGTTCGGCTGCATTGCAAGGTCTGTGAAAAAGCAGTACGGAAAGCCTTGTGCAAGATCAATGGTATTTTTTTTTTAGACAAATAAGATCAAAGGTATTCTTTAATTAAAATTAATGAATTTTTCTCAGCATGAAATTAAATAATTACTAATTATATTTATGCAGGAGTAAGAAGCGTAGAGATAGAAAGAATATCAAACAAGATCACAGTGTTGGGTCACCTCGACAGAAAAGTGGTAATCAAAGCTATTTGGAAGACAGGGCGAAGAGCTGAGTTGTTGCCATCAAAATCATCACCTAATTCCTTTTTGCAACCTTCTCATCCTAATCCTACTTCTTCTGTTTTTGCATGTTTCTTTCCTAAATGTGGTTTTTAGATTCTACTGTACAATCAATTTTAAGATTTTTTTTTTGCTTTAGATATAAATAAAACTGCACTCTAGATTTATTTAGAGTTTGGGTTGAATTTAAATGAATAAATATCCGGATCCAAAATTAACTATTAGTATTAAGTACTAACTCAAATAATTCTCTCTTTAAACATCAAATTAGTTGATTAATATGTTCAAAAAATAGATTTTACTTGTTTTTCTTCAAAAAAAAAAAAGATTTTACTTGTTTGAATTTAGTTCATACATTAATTTATAAACCATGATAGTAATAGACTATCATATAAGAAAAATAATTTTCATAGTAAATTTTATATTGGTAAAGTAAAAATTAATTTTCTTAAATGATAAAATATTATTAATTGAGGTTATAAATAGATATGTTTACCTTGTCTAGGTTATATTAATATCAATTCACCTGCAGAAACATTGGCAAGACCAAAAATATTCCCAAAAGTTCAGTTCAATTCTAAAGGAAAAATGCTATCTTTATATCCTTGAATTATTACTTTTTTCCTTTTTTTTTAAAAAAAATTGTTTTATCCTATTAGATTCCTACATATTTATTTTCATACAAAATGAGTCCAATCATGAACTGAATAGAAAATAAAATATTAGTTTAGAGGCCAAGTGTAATGTTATTTTAGCACACATTGAGTCTCTAGACTATAACTTTTTTTTTATTCTCTATTTGAACCTAATGCATACAAAAATAAGATTTTTAGAGATTCAATAAAATTAAATAAAAATTTAAAATTAAATAAAAAAACAATAATTTAGGGACCTAAACATGCTGTTGCCTAATTTAAGTTTGTTCAAACAGTGATGGAAAAATAATATGATAAGTAAACCTAACAAACAAAACAATGATGGGCTCGCTTGCTCAAAATAAAAAGAAGATTGATCGGCTTGCCGTATGACTTGGGCTTTGTAATTGGTGGCCGAAAGCAATAGAAATATGGGCAGGAACATTAAATTACTACTTTTGCTTTTTAAGTCAGCTGGAAGAAGGAATACAAATTGTATCTATGTTCCGATTTGTTAAGAAATAATGGCATATCTCATGTATCAATGCTTAAATTTCAATTATTTTATTCAATCACACGAATCACGTTCGATTCCTTAACATTTAACTCTGACAAATTAAAACTTCTTTTAATTTCTCCAAGTTAGTTTATTACAAACTATCAATTATCCAATTGAACATCAATTAAAGAAAAAAAATTGAGATTATGTAGTTTGCTAACGATGTCTACATCCACGGGTAAGACATAAAATAGTTTTCTATAAAAAAATCTCCAAAAAAAGTAAAATGAGCAATATTCTTCTTATATGGCTAAGAAATCCCACATTGCTAGAGTTGCCCTTTTTAATGCTATTGAAGATCCTAGAAATAGGTTCTTCGTTTCATCTTGAAAGGAGGACCCTTACATACACCAAGCCAATTTCTCATTTTTTTTCTTATCTTTCTTTTTATCATTTTTTTTGGAAGTAGGATTACTACAAATTAGTGTAGTTTTTAATCTATTTTCTTTGTAAACATTTACTTTCAATTCCAATAATATATTTTCTTTGTAAACATTTACTTTCAATTCCAATATCAATGTATCATGGCCTAATAGTCAGTTTCTTGCTTATATTTGCCTTCAATGAGATCTAGAGATTAATCGCTTGTTATTTTATCATTGAAACCTTATGTAGATCGAACCAACGAACATTAATATTGGCATTGGCTTTTGCTTCTTTAAAGGTAAAATATTTTGGTGAACCTAACGAAAAAACTTGTATGATCTATGGCAAAAGATTTTGATCGATTGATTTCAAATACTATCTTACAAGTATGTGCTTAATTATACTTCTTTATTGGAGCTAAATCTATATCAAGTATAGTGACTTGGATTTTATAAGGATGAATAAATTGATCTATGACACCTTCATTTGCTTATAAGGATAGCCAACCACTTATCCATGTTATTTTTGCCAATTTTTCAATCGGTCGTGCACTTCACCATAATAATGCTAGATCGATGGATTTGCGACGTTAATCAAATGTATGATAGAACCGATGTTAATAAATAAGTCAATCAACCGATGGCTGAAGAAATTAAGTTAAAAGGAAGAGGCCGATCAATCAAAATATGCAGAAATTGGTCTAGACCTGGAGGAAAATGGAAATCTTAAGGCTGATCAATTGATGAATGAGAAAATCGAAATAAAGGAAGAGATCGATCAATCATTGGATGAGGGGATTGACTTACAATATGAGGTGGATCAATTGGTGGAGGAGTTTGATTTACACCAAGAGATTGATATTTTGATAGATGAAAAGCTCAAGTTAGGTGATGAGATTGATCAACCAGTAGCTAGAGGGCTCAAGCCAAGTTAAAAGGTTGATCAACCAGTAATTAAGGAATTAAAATCAAGTGAATTGGACCATAACTTGCCCATCGATAATCAATTCTCCATGGATGATTATATTGGGGGCATATAACGTCCACAAGTTAGGACTTACAAGTAACATGTAATAAGAGTATATAAACAATATATTAAATGGTTATGGATTTTGGAACATGAAAATGGTTAAAAAAATATATGAAAAAGTGAGGTGTCACAAAGTTCACACTCGTGATTATAACCTATTGGTTGTGAATATCACGAAATCAGGAATTATAAAGCTTAACAGCTTCCCGGCCGTAGAGGTATAGTCATGCCCATGAAGGTCTATAATATAAAATGAACAATTTCTTATTTTGTTATTTTTTTTTGTGAATTTCACAACCTAAACTCTAGCCATTGGATTCTTGCTATACCAGAGACAATTTTCCTCAATTCCCTTTGATTATTAGTCTTGATAACACTAAATCAACCCTATTAATAAGATTAAAATTGATAGAATCAAACAATTTCACTTTTGCATAGAAGGAAGATTTAATGAGAATGAAGAAATTGGTTTTGAACCCTAAACCCATTTCGATCTATGAAACTGAGGTAAGTATTCATGTTTCCTTTGTTATTTCATCTAGTTAATTCTATTCTATATAGGGTGTAGAGAATAAAGACCTAAAATGAGAGTTTAAATTAAGGTTAATATTGTAAATGGTATATAATTGTTAAACAGTAATTTCAATTCTAAAATTGTGTTAGGAGACGAAAAAGAAGGTGAAGAAATGCACTAGAAAGATTAGGCACGTGAGAGAGGTTGGTTATTAAAGCTATAATTTAAGTTTGTACATATATACATTTAAATTCGAATATAATGTATTTGTGTATCAAATTATGCAATTAATATGTATTTGGCATGAATTGACACATGAGAAATTCTAGAATTTAGAGTATATGGCATGTTAAATATGATATGTATAAGAAAGATTGGTAAATAGGACTGGATGATGTTAGAACTTTGATAATAGTAACTTAAATATGGTTTAATTGGTTAAATAATAATAATAATATGCATGTTTATAGCTTGATTGTTGCAATATTATATTGAAAGGGTTGATAAAAGTGACTAACATTGGTTAATCTTAGTGTCTTTGTGTGTGGTGTGGCATAATTGGGTTTGATTGCTGCTAAAACTGTTGAACTTTGTTGATTCATGACTGTGTCAATTAGTTCACGCCCATGAATGTGTTGCAAAAGTGGACAATGTTGTTCACGACTTGGATCATAAGTTGACAACCCGTGAATGAAGCCTTCACATTCGTGAAGCCTTGCAACAAATCTATATGTTGATTTTTATGATGTATTAACATGAAATTGGTATGTACACACACCCTATATGATAAAATAAGAATGTATATAGTATGAATACTTGAGCATGAACATGGATATGTTTTATTTGTTCCAAATCACAAAGTATTATGTGGATAACATGTGTAAACCATGAAATGGATTATGCATTGAGATGAATAACCATATTATAACTGTATATGCATATTCTCTATACAAGGACTAGTATAGGATATATGACATGCTATTCAAAGGGTTAAAATATGATGAAATATGATTTTAACTCAATCAGGGTGGGTTAAACTCGAGTAGGAGCGCTTCTGATTTGAGAAGCTCGGTTGAACACATTTGAATAAAGGACAAGGTGTCTTAAGATTAAATTAGAGCCCTTCATCATGTTACTTCATTGTACTCAGTTCTGATGGCTTAAGCTTCGGGGAGAGCACTCTTCACTTGATAAGCTCGGTTGAGCATTTATACAGACATATATAGATAATGAGCATGGTGACTTAAGCTTGGGTGAGAGTGCTCCTATTTCACAAGAACCTAGTAGTCTGGGTCTAGATTATTGGGCAGTACAATGTAAAACCAGAAACAAGGATAAGGAAATTAAATATATGGGAACCAAATGCCAGATATGAATTATATAAAGGAATAAGAAACCAATTAACCAATAATCGAACAAAGAAATGAAAAATTGTCTTATGTATCATTAGCACTATATGGATATAGGAATATGGATGTATCTTAAGAATTATGACATGTTTATATGTTAAATTAGTAACCAATACATGGAACCAGAAAATTGGAAAATTTAATTTGTATGACATGGAGGTTATATGAATATGGTTATATGGATCTACTTATATGTAATATGAATTATGTGTGCCTTAAACCAATAGACCAAGCATGTAATATACTATATAATGATATTAGATGGCATGAACAAATGCACAAGGTATGTATAAAGTTTGTATTGTGAAACAATGTATGATTGCATGTTAAAAAATTTATGTTTATATATACCACTAAGCTTTTAGTAGCTTAGTGTGTGGATTTTTTTCTACAAATAGATTGGAAGCCGATATATAGTTGAGTTGATTGGAATAGGAGTTTGAACCTTTTAGATTAGTCAAAGCCAACATGAGTTTAGGTAGGTTTCATTTTATTCATTTTTTATTTGGTTTTATAACATGGGATTATGGAAATCGAAAAAGAGGAATACCCTATTTGAATTATCACATTTATATGTATTCAATAGTCGACCAATTATATTCATCTCAGTAATATAACATTGTTATGAATACAAATAAATTGAAATAAGAAATGAGATCTCATAAAAAAGAATGTAATAAATGATTTGGGATATAATATACTAAACATACTTCAAGATATATTAATCGATAAACTATATACTCCTAACAAATATATAGCAAATGTGTTATCGAAATATGCATGATTGCACGACTTATTTGACAAATATGAATCCCATTTATTGATAAGAGAGTCGATTTCATCATGTGTGAGTATAAGATGTTGAATTTTTATTACACCCTTAATGAAAAATAAAATTATAGTAATAAAAAAATATTGTAATAGTTACCTATTGTGAATGGGAAAGTGGAGTAATAACTACTCTACATGAGAGTTTTTTTTATATTAAAAAACACAACTTCACCCATCCCTTATTCAAGAATATAAAATTCTACATAAAATTCACACAAAAAATTTCTCTAAATAAAAGAGAATTAGACTCTCAAAATTTTCTTTGTGAATTGCTTTAAAAGGTAAGTTATCTAAATTGTGAACCTTAATTTCAATCATTAATAATGTGACTAAAATTAAATTATACATGTTTATGATCTTAGAAAATCTCATATGAGAACTGGTTTTTATTTTGTGCTAATTTTATGCTTAAAATGAATAATCCACAATAATCAAATTAAGGATGAGAAAAATCAATAATTTGAGAGTTGTTTGTTGAGAAAGAGGAAGGAGACTATTCCTATTTTAGTAGCCTAGGATGCAGGATGGACAACAAGAGTTGAAATTGGAATGGAACAACTTGCTTAGTTGTTTAACAATGAGCGGATGTGGCAATGACTAATGGTAGGACTATAAATGAATCAAATATCTTATGAGTTGTTCGGATTTTGGTTCAGAAAAAGTTTATTCGAGATTATTTTATTACTATTAATGAGTCGAGTTCGAGCTCGAAAGAAAAGATTTTTGAGCTCGAGCTCAACATTGTTTTGTTTGCTAATTTGTGAACATATTTATTTACGAGATCGCGAATATGTTTGCGAGTATGTTCGTTTAAAAGATTGTGAACGTGTTCGTTCAAAAGATTGTGAACGGTTCGTTTAAAACTTATAAACGTGTTAGTTTAAAAGGTTGCGAATATGTTCGATTAAAAACTTGCGAATATATTCGTTGAAAAAGCTTGTGAACATATTCATTTATGGTTTGTCTATATTATATTTTGTTATTGAATTTGAATTCAATTTTTTATCATTATTAGTTAATGAGCCGAACTCGAGTTAAGTTTGTTAAACATAATAAATGAGTTTTTTGTGAACTAAGTTTAAACTGCTTGCGAATTTAATAATTTTCAAACAAGTCGAGCTCGAACTCAAGTATAAAAATTTGAATTGAGCTCAAGTCAGTGATAAATTTAAATGAGTCGAGCTCGAACTTATCAATATTTGACTCGACTTAATTCGTTTACATCCTTAGCTAATGGTGCAGAGACCAATACTAATAGATGATAGATCTATACTATGTACGAGGGGATTGTAATTGACAATCTATAAAATAAAATGTGAAAAAAGATAGAGGAAGTGGACGACGATTGCAGTTGAGAGGAAAAGGACATGAAATAAAGTAGTAGAGAATAAGGTTTAGAGTCATTAATTTAATTAATTTTGATTGAATAGTTGATTTAAAATAAAGAAAGTATAAAAATTTTCAAAAATATGTAAAATAAATAAATAAGAAGTGTTGATTTCTCTTCATATAGAGCCTTATGTTAATATATTGTTAACTATGGTTATATATATGCCCGCGCGTATATATATAAAATTTAAATTTAAATATTAAATATTTTATATATAATCTAATTATAATAATTTTCTTTACTTATTTTTAATAAATATTCTATATTTATAAGCTAAATATAATGATTTTTATTACTCATTTTTTGATACATAAAATCTAAAAATTTATAATTAATTAATAAAAGAGCAATTTGCATAAAAAAAATTTGTATCAAAATAACTATATTTTTTATTTTTTAACTTTTAAATATGCATATTTTCAATTTAATATAAAATATAACATTGATAGGAATTTAATTTGATTTTATAGTAACATAATACTCCGAACTTTTTTTATTTAATACTATTAATATATATTAATATGTATATATAATATTTTAGGTTTTTTAAATAGGTCTAAATTGAACTAGTTATATAAAATGGATTTTATATTAGAAGTATGTTTAAGCTGATCTAATTATATTCATGTAGACTTAGTCCATCAATGCAAATTTAGAGCTTTCCAATATCTAGTTTAGCACAAATCTAGGCATATTTATAAAGATCTAGCCTATTCTTCATAGATTTATGTATTTTTTAACTAAATGTTACATTATTTAAAAAAAACTCAATGTCATATTATTTTAAAAAATTAAATATCATATTTACATATTAATATATGTTAGCAATATTAAATTAAAAAAAATAAGTTTGAAGTATTACCGTTAAACCAAATTAAATTTCTATTAAAACTATAATTAATATAAAATTGAAATTTAGTATATTTAAAAGTTAAAAAATAAAGGAAAAAGTTAAAGTTTTTTTTTTTAATGTAATTTGCTCGCCCTTAAACAATTTATTACGTGCATCCTACTAGCTAGTATATAAGAAGGGGCCGAAGTCTGTCCACACTAGACAAAAAGCGATGGCTGGTCGGCAATTTGATTCTAGACAAAAAGCGATGGCTGGTCGGCAATTTGATTCTAGTTCTCCTGTTGCTGCTTCTTGTTTAAGATTTATCGTCTCAATCGGCGTTCTTTTACTGGTGAGTAAGCTTTATAATTTATCATTTCACTTTTTTTTTTGTTCCCTTATATTGGCGAATCTTGGCAGCATGAGTAGTTAAAATGATTGAAGGCGTAATTAGGGTTTACTGATTCGTTTTGGATTTTTTGATTCTTGTTTTTTGTGAAAATTTTGGATGCTTCTTTTGATAGCTTAGTTGTTTGCCAAAGACTGCCCATATGTTCGCAGATTATCTCCGTTGTATATGTTTGTTCCTGTCTCGTTAATTCTCATTTTAAGATGGACTAGGAATAAATAGACATTTTGATGGAATTTTAGTTCTGGGACTGTTTGGCACTTCTTGTTCACTGAAATGGGGTTCAGTTTTTTTATGCTTTTCTGTATAAACTTCAATTACTTATATATATTACACATGGATGTGAAATTCCATTTTTTCAGTAATCTTAGTTCGTAATATTTTGTTCTAGATCTTCATATTTGATTTTGACTTTCATATATTTTGTTGAAACATGTGTTGCTAATATCTCCTGTGATGTGTATTAGTTGGCAGTTAATGGGTCAAATGGGTCTCCATTTGGAGCTCGTAAATCAGGCAGGTCTTCATTATTTTCTTTGTTTAATCTCAAAGAGAAGAGTAGGTTCTGGAGTGAATCTGTTATTCGTGGTGGTATGTTAAAATCTCTTATTTGTTACCGCTTTTACATATTCCCTAAAAATTCCTTGAAGAAGTGACTCTTATTTTTTCTTTAAAGCAGATTTTGATGACTTGGAATCTTCAAGCCCTGGAAAAATGGGAGCTCTCAATTATACCAAGGCAGGTAATCCATTCAATTTTATACTTTTTTGTAATCTTGTTTAGTAGTCTCTCATATAAGGTCTTCTCATGTGCATGCTAATAATTTGCTTCAGAATCTATACAAAGTCTTCTTGGAAGACAGCTCTCTAGTTTCTTAATTGTGTTTATTGGTATTTTATTCGAGTACTATTTGTTTGAACTGTAGTTGAGACTGGTTCAGGTCTTTCGGAGAGCTTGGTCACTTATATTATCTAGCTTTTCCTATCACTACCTTGCATTTAGTGTTGGGAAGAAAAGCAGAATATATTTAGAAGGACAAGGAGGTTCTCTAAGATTGTTCATGAACTGGCAAGGATTTTTAGTACCAGCTTCATCTTTTGCCCTTTGCCTTTGGGGCAGAGAGGCATTCATTAGAAACTTGAGGCTCTTCAAACATAGTAACCAATTAGCCCCATCATTTTCATTCTTTTAGGTATCTAAAAATAAAAATTCCTAATAAATTTTGTCACCATGCATGAGTTGCTTTCAATTTGTAAACAGAAACTTGGTGCTGGTTGACTTTTGGCGCACATAATTATGCTATGCTATTTGGAATTCGATCTTGTTTATATCTATGTTTATAATATACTTGAGAAAACATGATGCAAGTAAAACCATGATGGACAGTAACAGAACTGGATATCAATGAAAATTCAATTTTCTTGATACAGTAGTTTCTTTATTGGCTTGATAAGGTCAATTAAACCTTAAGTATCTTTTTATGATTTTAACTCTTATAAAAAAGAAAGGTCAATCAACCTTTTCAATTTCTTAATATTCATTTCAGGTAACATTGCAAATTACCTAGCCCTTCACGAAGTGGACTCTATGTATCTTCCAGTTCCTGTGAATTTCATTTTTGTGGGATTCGAAGGAAAAGGGAACCAGGGTATATGACTTCGTAACTATCATCATGCATGTTTCTCTTATTTTTGACCTCATTGGATTGATTTTGTGATGGTTTTTCCTTTCTTTTTTTTGTTAGAATTCAAGCTAAATCCTGAAGAACTTGAGCGTTGGTTTACGAAAATAGATCACATCTTTGAACATACACGAGTTCCGCAAATTGGAGAAGTTCTCACTCCATTTTACAAAATTAGTGTTGATAAAGAGCAACGTCATCATCTTCCAATTATTAGTCACATAAGTTACAAGTAATGGTTCTCAATACTGCATATCTATTTCAATTACTATTGTTTCAATTTTGAGATGATTGGCTGTTTAAATATGTGATGGCTCTATCTTTTTTGTATAATTGTGATTTTCTGCTTATTTAGAAGATAATAACTTTACATCTGCAGTTTTTCGGTACATGCCATTCAAATGAGTGAAAAGGTTACTTCTATCTTTGAGCATGCCATTAATGTTTTGGCTCACAAGGATGATGTGTCTGCCAACAGGTGAAGTTTATACAGTCCCAAATTCTTCTTCATCTCTCTCTCTCACACACATAACAATATATCTCTCTCTATGTTTGGAACTGCCTTTCTGCACATCTGAAGTCAGGATAGATTCTTTATTTATGTTGTATACATGTGGCATGGTTGTGGTGGTTTTGGGGAATTGTAGTAAAGTTGCATTCAACTAAAATTTCCTGGTTCGATTGGAATAAGATGATTTACAATATTTTGCAGCAAAGCTGAAAGTGAGAGGCTATTTTTCTACTATTTTCTTATGGGAAAAAACAAATGTTATAATATGAAAAATCGTAATGGTTGTATGAGGAATGTGAACTAATTTCTTTAACAAAGCCACGTAGTACTCTTGATAAATCTAATTATTTCTGAAACATGTGAAGCGTCTTTGATGCACCTCACTTGATTCTGATTTGATATTATCCTTTAGATTTTGTTGTTGAATTGTCAAAACTTATGTGCTTTTTATGGGGACGCTTTCCTACACAAGTCATTTATTATGTTTGGATTAGACTTGTTCAAGGGTCCATGCAGTAGCCTCAAATTTTCCCAGTCTTGGACATAGATTTTTGTGCACAATAAAAGCCCAATTATAAGTGTTTGGCCTTAGGAATATTTTGTGAAGCCTGGCCCTTTGTACCCTCTTGGCCTGCTTGGATTTTTTTCCCAGGTTTGGACATATGTTTTCATACATAAGCCTGACTTGAACTTGTCAAAAGCGTGATTGTAGGTGAGTGGGTTAGGGAACATTATGTGAAGCTCAAACCTGTCTTGTATATATGTGTTTGTATGATAGCCTTGTAATTAATCTGTAGATGTGAATCATGCGATATAATAAATCTAACTATTCCTTTATATCCTATTAGCTATTACATAATATATACTTAGTACAGTTATAAATACCTGATATTCTATTAATTATGAAATAATTAACTATATCAAATATTATATCTTTTTAACTATTATGTACTCTATACTTGGTCTATACTATATAAGTTAGTGTACCCTATAATTATATAAGTTAATTAAATACCTTGTTCAGTAAGCCCGGCCCAACTTTGCCCATAATAGAGCTTGGACATTATAAGACCATTTAGGCCCGACATGAGCCTGGTTGATGAATAGGTCTAATGATCACTAAACATCTTTTCACTGATTTTTTAAAATTTATTGTGTATCTCCCTCATTGAATTCAATGATTTTTTGGTTTGTTGTTGACAGAGATGATAGGGATGTCCTTTATCAAGTGGATGTGGACATGATGGATGTTCTTTTCACTAGCCTTGTTGAATATCTTCAACTTGAGAATGCATATAATATTTTTGTGTTGAATCCCAAACGTGATTTGAAGAGAGCAAAATATGGATACAGGTGTGTATATTTTTTATCATATTTTTCTTTTAATGTATTGATGCATACAAGTTAGATATTAGAGAATATTGTAACTGGCCCTAGAGATGGATCTTGCTGTGTGATGGTGCAGTCATGAACATGACTTAGTTTGGGGTAGGTTGGGTGTTTGGTAGAGGTTTTCTTTGGTCTAGACTATGATGTTGGTTCTATTGAGAGAGAATCTGCAATCTCTGGAGTTAAAGGTTCAAAACTAGATTATTGCTTAAGTGCATGTTAGTTTGATAAAGAAATTGGCTGAATTAGTAAGAGAATTTTGATACCAATTCAAAAATTTTCATTATGGGATAGCTAATAATTCATTCATGTAATTATTCAAGTTATGTTTGAAAATATTTTGGATGAGACATAACTTAAGTGCATGTTTTTTCAATTTTTATATTGCTTTTTATCTTTGTGCCAAACATAACATGGGATGGCAATTTAGCTACTATTTGTGATGTACTTACGTACTTACCTGTCTTTGTCGACATAAAATGCTCCCTACTTTTGATTTTGAGAAAGCTTATGACAATGTGAAGTGGGAATTTCTCTTCTTTTGTCTATATAGGTGGTGTTTGGGGTTGAGGAGTTGAAAACTTCATTGCTTAATTTAGTGTGGCTGTCCTTGTTAATGGTTATCTAGTTAGCTCATGAAATTAATTATTTGTTGCTATGTTTCTAACACTGTTATCAAATGGATTTAGTCTCCCATTATTAGCACCTTTCTATTTGGATTTTAAAAACATGCATAGTTAATTGCTGTTATGATTGCTATGTTAAAGAGACAATCATTAGTTACAGTTTCTATCTTACTGGTTAATATGTAAAAGTCCAACAAAAATTATAATTATGTTTACATAAGCTTTTTGATTCTCTTCTTTATTTTATGCTTAACAAGACTAAAATCTTTTTAAAGTTAATTACATGGTGAAAGATTAGACTTTATTTTGGTTGCCAAAAGCTAATACTTTATTCAGAAACTGTGTTTTTCTTTTGGGGATCTAAGTTTAAAATGATTATGATAGGAAAATAGCAAACTCAACCTGAAAAAACAACACGAATTAGAGGAATAAGGAGAAATGCTACTGAAATATTGTATTACTGTAAGCAGTGTTCTTCAATAACTAAAACAAGAAAAATAACAAGAAACAACAAATAAAGGAAATGATAAAACTCTGTGAAATTGCTTCACAGCCCAGGGACTATGTCCTCCTCTCCAAGCTAATTCTAGAGATCCAAAATTCTTCTCAAATATTCAGCCTACCTTTCCTACTAACCCTCCACCTATTTATAACCAAAATCCTGATATTTCTAATTACCCATTAACCCCCTATCCTCCCATACGTGTCCCTTCCTATAATTCTAGAATCTTCTGTCAACCTTAGCAAATATCTATCATTACCCCCTCCATCTGAAAGTTTTGTCCTCAAGATTGAGAAATGAACTTCTCTTTCGCTAAATCAACATTAACGGTTTCCTCCTGCTCCAGCTGAGAGATTCCACCTTCTTTGTTCAGCTCCTCATCGTCACTAAGGAGCAAGACTTGAAGCTTTCCGGTTGGGCATATGTGCTGTGGGTTATACGGTTGGGCACACTTGAAACAAAGTCCCTTCTTCCTTCAATCTTCAAGTTCTGTCCGAGATGGATGGTTTGTGCCTCTGTTATTGTAAGTTGGGGAAGAAGATGGGGCTGCTTGACTTGGGTTAGGCAGGTTGAAGTCTAAATTAAGAGAAATGGGCCACAAATCACTAGAGGAATTGGGTTGAGAGCCCAACCTAGTGGGTTTAATAATAGTTGTATCATGCACATGACCCCAATATCTCCTCTTTTCTGCATCAGTTCGTAGTCGTGTGCCAAGCCCTACTTCTCCTCTTCCTAGTGCAACTTCAATATTCTTCACGATATTCGATGGATTTAAATTGCGGTAACGGCCGTGATCGTGGATGCAGTCGCGTATAACGAACACAGGTTCATAACGGCGTAATGTAATGTTAATGGACTACTGTGGTGCAAATTTTTTTATAAAAATTGCAAAACTCATGAAATTAATGTATTTTAAATGAATTCACTAAAATTAAGAAATGTAACTATTTAATTAGCATAAATTCAAAAGGAAAATACATTTAGTTCATAGATTTAAGTTATTATTACATTAAGTATTAAAACTAGTACAAAACACTGTTGAGAATATTACATTATCTAACATACTACCACCACAAAAATAGGTGACATACCAACAAACAAACAAGCCATTGTGGACAAGAATTAAGAACTATTAATGCAATTAAATTTCACTAAAAATAAAACAAAATGCAACTATGTAAAACAAACATTGATTTCCAATTCTCTTAACGAATTTGACTTTGATGTTATTGATGAGAATTGTTAATTGGGTTTGAGCAATGTAGAGTTTGACTTAGGGTTAGAGTTTTGTTTAGATAACTAGTGGAATGAGGAATTTCAAAATATAGACCTTCATGAAAATCAATCTAATAATTGATTACGTAACGGTTGTTCGCGGTTACATAATGGTGTTACTCGTTATATAACGCCGTAACGGCTGTTTTCATTGCAAAAAAAATAAATAGCGTGGTATAACAGGTGTAACGGTAATAAGAGGTTTTTTTTCCTTTAAATAACGACCGTTATGTAACATAACGGCCGTTATTTAAAATAATGTGATATTCATTGCGTTGATGCAAGTTTCGGTGTTCAAAAGCCTAATCCAGTTTTTTATTTCATCTTTTAGGCTATTCATGAAATAACCCAATAAGGCTTCTGATTCATAAGGAATCATAGAAGCAACTTGTTCGAACTCATCAATAAATTCTTCTACGAACCCTTTTTGTTTCAAAGCTGCCAACTGCTCATAAGGACTCTGATTTGTTACTTCCCCAAACCTATTCATCAATTCTTGTTTGAATCGTGCCCAACTCAGCTCTGGATTCAGCTCTCTTATGATTGTGAACCAATGGGCAGCCACTCCGTCCATAAAGATGTGCGCTAGGGGGACTTTCTGATGCTCTGGTGTTACATGGATTTGGAAATAGGTTTCTTCCCTAGTCAGCCTGCTTCTAGGATCAGCCCCAGTAAATGAAGGTAACTTCACCTTCTTGGCCATGAGAGAGAAGTCTCCTGTATATGTTGGCTGTCCGAATCTTGGTGGTGGATACCCATCCATCTGAACTGGTTTATTTGGGACTGATTGGGTGGTAACTCCAGGAGAATCAATCATTGAATCGAAACCCCTTTTTGTGCTTCCATAAGCGGTTGCTTCTCCATCCTTTTCATCCACTGAAGGACCAAGCCTTGAAACTTCTCTTGAGTCTCCTGAATGACAGCCACCTGTTGAGCTAGAGATTCAAAGTTTCCAGTGAGATTATTGATTTGCTTCTCTTGAGCATCCAATCTTGTTTGTGTGCGGGTTTCCATTGTTCCGCCTGTCTTCCCAATCTTCGGATCCAGCAGGTCGGACCAATGATAGGAAAATAGCAAGCTCAACCTGAAAAAACAACAAAAATTAGAGGAATAAGGAGAAGAAATGCTGTTGAAATATTGTATTATTGTAAGCAGTGTTCTTCAATAATTAAAAACAAGAGAAATAACCAGAAACAACAAATAAAGGAAATGATAAAACTCTGTGAAATTGCTTCATAGCCTAGGGACTATGTCTTCTTCTCCAAGCTAAGCCTAGAGACCCAAAATTCTTCTCAAATATTCAGCCTACCTTTCCTACTAACCCTCCACCTATTTATAACCAAAATCTTGATATTTCTAATTACCCATTAGCCCCCCTATCCTCCCATGCGTGTCCCTTCCTGTAATTCTAGAATCTTCTATCAACCCTAGCAAATCTCTATCAAATTATCTCAAGTTTTATTATTTTGTTTTTCCATTTTACTCATTCTTAAAAGTGCTTTAGGAATCTTTTTACAACTCATTTGATCGTCATGTTAGAATTATGATATCGTTCTATTTTTGCTTTGAACTTGGTTACTAGGTAATGAATATGAGATATGGGCTACTCTCATTAAAATCACAATTTTGAATTTGCACATATACAATATTGAAAATATTTGTTTTGGTATTTTTATTTTAGTATAATATGCCATTTGGCCTATGTATAATGACATATTGCAATCTTTATGTGATTTCTGGATAATTATATTAGGAATAACTACAAAAAAATAATGTATTATCCATTTTGCAATTCTGTCCCTTATGTTTTTTTGCCCCAATTGGATCCAGAACATTTGTAAATTATGTAATTACGCCCCTACATCTATTTATCCATTAAAGACAGACAAAATTCTAATGTGGTGCTTAGCTGTGGGCCCCACTAATCTCATGTGGCGCACATCTACTCACTATTAGAAAATTGCAGTTTACGATGAATTTTGCCCAAGTATATCTGACCCAAACTTGAAAAATATCACATTTTTATTGACATATGTGAAAAATTAAGGACTGATTTGTCCTTTATAAATTGTAGTTTTCTAATAGTGTGAGCAGATGTAATGCCATATGGGATTAATAGGGCCCAAAGCAAACTGCCACACCAGAATTTCATCTGTCTAACTGCAATTTTTGCAAATGTTCTGGGTCCAATTGGGACAGAAAGAATGTTTGCTGTGGACTCACAAAATGGGTGATATGTTAAAATTATATTATTTCTTCATTATGCAATTTGAAGAAGCCTACCTCAATTCTACTACATTTTGAGACACATTCCTAGATTTCTTTCTCATAGCGCTGACAATAATATTGAGGAATGATGCCTATTGCATAAGCTCTTTCCTGGAGTTTGCTCAAGATATTCTTGATTGAGAAGGAAAATTTTGGAAGCCTGTTTCTGCAAAATGGAGCAAATATAATAAATGATATCTAGTTCTAATAATTTTTTTAATGTATTTGAGTTAGATAAACATACGAAGCAGGATCTAGGAAATTCCTTGGCTAGTGTATATTTGAGGTGGCTGATGGATGTAATAGATATAGAACTTTGATCTTAGATTTGATCTTCTTTTTTGTTTGTAAGGGGAGCTCAAGATGTCATAAAAGTGTGGGGTTTTATTGACCATCAAGATTGCAAGATGTTGGCATTGTATACATTTTCAAGTCTTATTCAGTTACTATCACTCTGATTTGTACAAAGTGTTTTCTTGTTAAGAATTTTTTCTCAATTGCCAATCTTTATTCTGCACAAGAAAAACTGGTTAATAGTAATTGGTTTATTGGTCAAAGGGATACATGGTTTCTGTTTTAGGACAAAAGTCATGTTCCTGACTGCAACTAACATAAAGGGAAGGAATGCACTAGAGAATCTTGTAGTCAGTTACTAATTTGTAACTGCCAACAATAGCTTTGGTCAATTGTTGCCACAATTTGATATCTATTCTTATTTGCTTGTGTAATTTTCATTTTACGGCATAATTTCTTTGTCATCCAAGAAGATAAAAAGCAAATCGATAAACAAAAAATCCTCATAGATCCAAATATCTTAAACTGTGAAGTAAAAATTGGGTTTTTCATACTATAAATGCTGTAAAATAACTTCTGATTGATTTTAGTTTTATGATTATCAGAGTTTTTTCTTTTCTAATAGAATATTTTTTACAGACACATATTTTCCAATAAAACAAATGGATGGTTGGGGAGAATTCTTAATTTTTTATGCTGGTTTCTAATATTTGATCCCCGTGCAAGGTTGCTAAATTTAATAATTCAACCTGTTTGTTCCTTATTCATTCCCTTCATTTTAGGCTTGGTAGTCTTGATGGAAAAATGGCTTGATTCCTTTTCAGGGTCTTCTACTCCATTAACTACTTAAAATTTGATGGTTAAAACTTGAGGGTGTTATGGGAGTAAAAAGGATTCAAATGCGTTGAAGTTTTTCCTTTTTTGGCTGTGATTTGGAATTTTTCGATGGGGAGAAATAACTGCCTTTCTATCATTCTATAAAGGATTTTGCTTTATGGATTTGCAAAGGAGTGTTTATGATTGTGACTTGAATGATTACTGAAATCTTTTGGAGGGTAAGATTGGGCAAAGCTATTCTTGGTATTCGGTTTTTTATATTTAAAGACCTCTGGAGAGAAATGTGGGGAAGCGGTCATAAACACAATGTGTGCATGACATGTAATTTTTGCTTTTTATAAGCTTTGTGTTATCTTCTATTTTCTGATTCTTGTTATTTGAATTGTTAAATCTCAAGTATTTGGATGTGCTTTTGAAAAATGAATTAAATTCTAAAAATTTTGGGAGATGAATAATTTCTATTGAAAGTTTATGAGATCATTACTTAATAGCTTTTAAAGTCACATAATGGTGAGAGAATAATTTTATTCAGTTATGTTATTCAAGTTTTAATGACCATTAGAATCTAAACTTTATGTTTTGTTTTTAATGGTGAGCAGACCTTTTTAGTTTGGGTAAATAATTATCATAATTACTGGTAGATCACTGTGATTTTAAAATTTAATTAGGCTTTAAGGTTTTCTTTGGTTAGTCAAACCCAAATTTAAGAGTGAAATTGAGCAAAAATTAAAGTAAATCCCCAAAATATCCTTATCAAATTCCAAAAAAAAATGATTAGGGTGGAAAAACACCTAGAAATCATTAATGAAAGACATCCCAACTTACTCATCCTCCCTTCCCCATGCTCCTCTCTTTCAATTTGCCCACCATCTTCTTCATTAAATTCATGGATCTCTATGAGCATTATAAGGTGTAATAAGTGTGGAATATTCCACTTATCATCTATTTACTCAGACTTTGGCTTCGCTCCTTGGAAGGAATAATTGGCTGCAGAAGTCGTTTGATTTGTTCAACTAACTTTAGCGCCCCGTTAAAAGCACAATGTCAAGATCTAGGATAATTGACAATCCATTCAAGAGGCTAGTTGAAGGACTTTGGTCAGTGCTAGCCTGAATGATTTTCAACCAGAGTTTGGCATTAGTCTCTTGCTAGATAAAAAGGGGAACATTTATAGGAGGTTGTAACTCGAACAATTATGATTAATCATTCCAGGGACTGATGTATTGTCTTTTGCTTGGATTGAATTGCTAAGAACTGCTTTTATTTACAGGGTTAGAGAGGGATAAGGATTTTGATTAAATGAGCTAATGGCAAAAGTGAAGCAAATGTTAATGGAGCATAATCTTATAATTTTTGGTATTCTTAATATTTGCAAGTTTAGGAGAGTTAACGATTTGTTTTGAGGTTTTCCAAATGATGAGTGGTGGTAAAGTTGGGAAGCAAGAAGAAAAGGAATAAACACCAAGGGTAACTTTGCCATTTCTTGTCAACTTAATATCCAATATATAGTTTTTTTCTAATGGAAGGTATAAACTGAAAACAGAAACAGAACCCAGGGACTTATATTTTTCAATTTTAAAATAGCAATGATCCATTAGTAATCATGGTCAATATTCATGGGCACTATTTACCCTTTTAATTTTTGGCAATTTAACCTGATTTGTGAAATTAGCTACAACATTTGCCAACCAGTCAGAAGCTAGGACATTTAATATTTTTAGTTAAAATAAAAAATTAATTTAAAATTTTTGATTTTCCTTTCCATTTAAATTATTAAATTTATTTTGATTTCAAAAAAAAAAAAACTTAAAAAAGCAATTGTGAATTTTTATCAAACTGATGCTCTTCCTCTGTAATGCTTTTTAATGCATGGTGCTTCTTAAAATTAATTTATTAGTTAAAATTGAAAATGACCATTGTTGGTAGTTAGATATGCTCGTGCTGATATGCTGTTTAATATACATTGATGCTTTGAATGACAACTAGTTAAAATAGAAAAAAATGTTTTCTTTTCCTAAAAATCCAACTGGATACATTTGTCATCACATCCTTTATCAATCCCTTTTGATGTACTAAATGATTATGAATGTATCTTATATTCTGCTATTTTATTTTGAACTGGCAGGAGAGGTTTATCAGATTCTGAAATAACTTTTCTGAAGGAGGTAATTGTTCTTTGCTATGTTTACATGTTGCTATTCTCCAAGAATCATATTATTTATGAGGTTCAATTATGACTTATGATTTACTGCAAGTTCCATTGCTGTTTGTAGGCTTGGTAAATTTGCTGTTTTGATGATTTCTTTAGAGATTTTGTTATGTTAGTTATTGTTTTAGTTCTCGTGGTGCCCCTGTAATATCTATAGATCAGGCTCCAAAATTGTCACTTATTTATTTTTCTCGTTGGATTTTTCAGAACAATAGCTTGCAAGCAAAAATTCTTCAGCCAGGAAATGTTCCTGAAAGTACCTTTGGTATAAAGTCGTCTAATATACTCTGTTCTGTTCTGTTCTGTTCTTTCTTCTTCTTCTTTTCTTTTTTTCTTCTTTTTAAATGCTAGCATTTATTTTGATTGTTCTTTCCAAAAGTAAATATTCCAAATACAATTTGCAGAACTTGAGAAGCTTAAAAGACCTCTATATGAAAAACATCCAATGACAAAATTTGCCTGGACAATAACTGAAGACACTGATACGGTTAGTATTCTTTTTGCTTTAACTCTTAATTGTGGTGAATCCTATCTAATGTGTCTGTTTATAATGTAGAAAATTTTATCGGTTGCATTGTTTTTGGCCTTTGCAACTGCTGTATTGCAAGTCTTTATTGGTTTCTTGGGAATTGGAGGTTGCAAGTGTCACTTTTTTTTTCCTGCTGGTGCAGTAGCTTAATTGGTTATGATTGTGAACCAAATAGTCATTTGGTAGACATACTAGTAACTAGTGAATACCAATTTTTGAGCAGCTTCAATGGACAATTAAATGGTGGATACTGGATTTGTCATTCTACTTCATTCTGCTTGAATTATTCTTCATGGGTAAAACTGGAGAATCTGAGGCTGAAAATGGCCCCTTCAATTTTATTTGCGAACAGATAGAAATCTACTGCCTAGCTCAATAGACTTAGGAGGCAATCTTCATCCCCTTTATTTATTTATTTTTTTTGTGCACAATTTACATGTCGTCGATGGTGTAGATGCTACCTGGATATTTTTGCAGAGAGTTTTGGAGATGAATGTGGTAGTTGGATTTCATCCAAAGTTGGATGGTGATTATCAGTATTTTGTTGTCTTACTGTCTACTAAATGAAATATCTTGGTGGTTCCTTTATACATTTTAGACTCCTGATTACAAATACCAAAATTGTTTATTAAATTTCTTGTCAATTTCAATAGTTGGACTATGCATGTTCAACTAAATGAGAGATGGAAGAGTGTTTTAAAATTATTGCCATGTTAAGTTATACGTTCTTCTAATGACTTCTGGTTGAATGATATAATATTTGTTTGAATGCTCTTAACAATAGTTGGACTGCATATGTTCAACTAAATAAGAGATGGAAACATGTTGTTAAGCTGAATGTTCTTTTAATAATCT
Organism: Triadica sebifera; assembly: GCA_023653625.1. Lineage (NCBI taxonomy): Eukaryota > Viridiplantae > Streptophyta > Magnoliopsida > Malpighiales > Euphorbiaceae > Triadica > Triadica sebifera. The sequence continues at coordinate 25,053,934 of CM042901.1, forward strand.
CAGGTTGAATGGTACAATATATGTTTGAATGCTCTCAATAATATTGAGAGGTCATATCAAGGAAAGGACACTGCTGATATCATTCAGAGTAAAGTTCAACAGGTATATTCTCCTCTCTCTCTCTCCCCTTCCCCTTCACTCTTTCCCATCCTTTTGTTACAAAATTGAACAGAATATAGAATAAAAATACAAAGGATAGCAGTTATTTATTCTTTCTTTAATTGAAATGTTCTTGATATTTCTGTTCTCATCTAGTTGTTGAAAAGGAAGACTGAAGATATGAAACGTCTGGAGAAAGGATTGAAATCAGGGGACTTCAGTGATTTTCATGCAGAATGTCTCACAGATACATGGATTGGAAGGGACAGGTGTTGATGTTCTCTCTCTCTCTCTCTCACACACACACACACACTTACATATGCATGCACACACATATAACTTGGGCTTAAATACTAACATATTATTTTTTAGGTGGGCATTCATTGATTTAACTGCCGGCCCATTCTCTTGGGGCCCAGCTGTTGGTGGAGAAGGCGTGCGGACAGAACTTAGTTTACCTAATGTCACAAAAACCATTGGTGCAGTTGCAGGTAGAAATGATAGTTGGTCTTTCATAAAATATTAATCGTGTTTTTTCAAGGCATTGTCGATGCGGGAGCATCCCAAGTTAAATAAGGATTTTAGTTTTTTAATTTTTCAGTGTTCCTTATTTGTCGAAGATTTCTATTTAGTAAAATATTTTACTCGTATAGTTAGGAGTAATTTTCAGTTATGCCTCTTTATTTAGGATTCGTATTTAGTAAGGTCATTAGTACTTAATAGGATAGTTGTAGTCAATTTACATAATATATTTTTTTTCTCAGTTCAGAATTTGATTCTAAGGTTTTCTTTGCACCAAACTATTTTCTGTTGTTCCTACCACAACTACCCTATTGTAGCCATGAATGTCGAGATTTAATTGCCATTATCTCTTCCATTGCGTCAATTGTTCTATTATATAAGGTGAAGTGCATATAGCTTAGAATCTATTTACATTTTAGTTTTATTTTGTTGAGAAGAAACTTCTATTATGAGGGAAAAAAGATGTAGAAATTGGAGGATAAGGTCTCCTGGTGCTCAGCACAAACATGAAACTGCATGCAGCACCAGTTTAACTGAATAGCGATCAAAGACACTCATTTAATGTAGTCCAAGTGCGAGCCCATAGAGAAGCCTACCAAAGTACTGTCCCACTGAAAAAATGAATTTGACTTCATTTTTTGAAATGTGGGCTTTCCTTTTGATCCAAATGCTGTACAATACTGCTGAAGGAAAGCACAATTCCCAGGAATTTTAGCATTTTTTTCTGCCACTGGACCCTTTCCTTTGTTGACCAACAAAAATCTCTTAAAAGAATTTGGACACACCCCATTTGTTAAGAGTGACCGGAATCTTTTTATATAGAAATACAATTGAAAAAGATTTAAGATTATTACGAGTCCAATGTCTTTTAAGTCCAGATTAGTTAAAGTTAATAAATATTAATGTTTGTGATAGGTCTAGTGCGGTATTGGGTCAATAAAACTTATAGCAATTGTTCTTCTTGATATGCATGATACAATTCCCTATGAATGTGATTCCTACAGGAACCTTGGGTGTGATGCTTCATGCCTGTATTCTTATTTTTCATTTTTTCCTATCATATATCAGCGCCTTTACTTCATTTAATTGCTTATTGCTATCCTTTTTTAGCCATCATATAAACCTAAAATACAAATAATAGAGGCTGCCCTATGTCAGAGAACTGCAGAACTATGCTGCAAAGGCCCTTACATTGACAGGATAGATGTCCATTTTTATTTTATCTGACTGAAAGGAATGGTAATGAAGATCTACTTGCCTTTTGTTACTCATGACTGGTAAATATATTGATTTTTCATGGTTGTTTCATTTCTTCTGTATGAAGTGACACATGCTTTACCTTCCTTAGAACGATATCAGTCCCTTCCTAGAAATTAGCTTCTTCATTATTTTCCACGTCTGATTTCTTATATGGTTCTGGTGAAAAAGAAAACTAATTTTTGTCATTATCGGTAATTGCCTTGGTGTACTTCACCTTTTTTAGAACAATATGGATCTCTTCCTCAAAGTTAGTTTCTCATTATCTTTCACCTTCTGTCGGTTTATTTGATGGTTCTGCTAAATCAAAAGTAACTTTATCATTGTTTTTAATTGCTTCATGTGCTCAAATGCTAGTCATTTTAATACACTTTTTTTGCTTCATAAATGCTAATTTTTAATTTTAATTTCCATGGTGGTATTTTGTATTGTTCAATAAATGCTTAACCCTGATCACCATCTTTTCCAATCCGTATTATTTTTCTTTCTTTGCGGTATCCAGAGATTTCAGAAGATGAAGCTGAAGACCGCTTGCAAGAAGCAATTCAGGAAAAATTTGCAGTATTTGGTGATGTATGTATCAGGTGGTAAAATGATAAGTATTCAATTATGTTTGACCTTATTTCCCTTTATTTTATGTATGTAAAAGCTTTGTGTGATGAGGTAATGGTGCCGTATAGGGCATATTCTAAGTTAGTTTTACCTATCCTTAGGGATTTAGAATAATTTGCCTCTTGAATTTTACAGTTTTTCACAATGTAACAGTCAGGTGGGTCCACTTAGATACCTTTCCCCTTATATAGGAGAGAGAAACAACTGTGAAATATTATTCTGGAGTCACATTTCAGAGCCATTGGTTCTTGTATGAAAATTTAATTTGGGCCTAACTGGAAGTCTGGAAAGTTTTTTTTTCTTCAAATACTTTGACTTTCAACTAAAAGTTTGTGAACTAAATTATGAAAAACCTTAGAGTTTAACGGTCAGATTTATACTTGTTCCTATTTTTGGGACACAATGTTGGTACACTTTGTTGGGAAGTGTGCTCAATGACCTAGGTTGTCTGCTAGATGTGTGATGCGCTCTATATTTTCTATGCTTTTGTGGCCCTTCTGTCTCTTAACGGCAGTTTAAGCTTCATTTTTTTCTGAAGAAAAGATAGCAGCTGTGCTTGGGAAGTAGTAACAGTCTTTGAGAGCCATTCTAGATAAGTATTGTGGACAATCATTATTGCCAAGCCCCTAACACAGTTGGGATATGATTATTTAAAGGATTTTAAGCTTCAAATTCTCAGGCATAGACATCAGCCTTAGAGAGAGTCATTCAAATTTCTTCCCTCCCCAGTCAGACATTAATTTTAATTCCAATCAATCCTGTAGGCAGCCAAGGATTCACATGAGGGTTTTCCATTGTTCTTTTATGATGGCCTGTGGCCGCATATAAGTATGGCATTAAGTTAAGGCTAGTTCCTCTCTTTATATTGTGTTTCTGGAGGATTCACTATCACCTGCCTGCTTCTTGAATCCAGTGTTCATGGTTCAAAATGATTGCTGAGGCGATGATAGATTGTCAACTGAATTAGTGTTGAAATTTTGTGGATCTTGAGAAACTATTGATAAATTAGTGGATTAGGATGCATGCACCACCTATATCTCTTTTGGTTGAGCTTTTTAAGGTTTTATTGTTTTTTTTTGTTCTTTTTCTTTTTCAAAATGATCACAGAAAGATCATCAAGCTATTGATATTCTTTTGGCGGAGATCGATATTTATGAGCTCTTTGCTTTCAAGCACTGCAAGGGAAGGAAAGTGAAGCTAGCGCTTTGTGAAGGTACTTTATGTCTATATGTATTCATGATTGTATTAATTGGGCTCTTCATTAAGCTAGCACTTTGAGTTATTTATTTCACAATATCTAATGTGAACTCTGGTTCAAATATTCACAAATCTCCTCTAATTCCAATATTTATGACCTCAGAACTTGATGAGAGGATGCAGGATTTGAAAAATGAGCTCCAATCTTTTGAAGGTGAGGAGTATGATGAAAATCATAAACAAAAAGCCATAGAGGCATTAAGACGAATGGACAGCTGGAATCTTTTCAGTGATACTTATGAGGTAGGCAACTTTGGTTTTACATTACTAAGTTTTATTTGACATGCAAAGGTAAAACAAACTTAGAAGACTTTTTATGTAAAAAATTGAAAAGCATAGGGTGCATTTGCTATGGTTGCATGTGTTTGGTTTTTAGTTTTTTTTAAAAAGCAAACACTATTTTCAGTTTTTTATTATTTGGTTTTTGAAAACCATTTAATATTTTTTAAAAACTATTAAACTCATTCACACATAGACACGCATAAAGTACTCCCTCCCTCAGTCTCACATTAAGAGTCTTTTTAGAATTTTTTTATTTGTATGTATAAACAAACTTACTTAAAAGATACTTAAATTGGAATGGAGGGAGTAACATTCAACCATCAATATTTGAAAAACTAATAAATTATTGCCATTATGAAACCCAAAAATTAATCATAAAAATCAATTCAATATTACAAAAAAAGAAGAAGAAAGAAATCAACTACAGCAATTGTTAATTATTACAATTCAATCACAAACTCTGGTCTATTAGATTTAGCACTCTGTAGCACTTTTATCTAACAGTTTTTAAGCACAAATCTTTCAGTGTTACATTCGGAACGTATACTAGAACTCCCACAATCTTTGCATATTATCAGTTTAATGGTGCATTTTGATATAGATAATTTTTAGATGTAACTAGGGCAAGTGTATGTATAAACAAACAGATGAGCCAGCAAAGAAGCTATGTGTAGTTGAACAGTTGATACAATAGAGAAATGGGGGCAGGGCGATTAAGAAATTAAATAAGAGAATGTAAGTTTTGGAATGGAATGGAATCAAATCTGGACTAACATGAAATCCTAAGTCAGTGGAGTTAATAGCTTATGACACCCAATTTGGATAAGGTAATGTACTAACTTGTGATACAAATGCCAAAATACTTGCTGGACAGAGATAATGGCAGTTAGTCATTTATCTTATAACATATACATACCGTGCAAATATTAGAATATCCTAGTGAAGCCATTACTGTGAAAAAATGTTAGAAGGCAAATTGCATAATAAGAAGAAGCCACTATAGAGCTAAGGATTACAAGTTATCTATATTTAAAAGTTTGTTGGAAATAATTCCATTTCGGCAACTGGCAATGCATGCATCAGAAATTTGTATTGCACAAACCACCAAGAGAAGGTAGTTTCTAGAGGAGCTGAACAACCTAATAAGCTCTCAACCCCTAAGACATGTTCTAGCCTGCTTGCACAATGATATTCTATTCAAAGCACATCAATGGCAAAAGTTCAGTCCTTAAGGAATTACAGCTCAATTTCCTAATTTCTTATTCCATATTTGGTTAGAATTCTAAGAACAAACCTTACCCAATTCACCATATAATGCACAATGTTGAAGAAACCCATCTGAGAAATCCACATTCACCATGGCCAGAAATGGAGAGAGAATGAAATCGGTGAACTTGAACTACACCCAAATTAAAAAATCAAATTAAACAAAAGATTTAAATCACGATTCCATAGTTAATTATAAACATAATTACCAAAACCCAAATAAAAAAACCAAGTCAAGAACCCAGCGGTTAGGAACAAAACCCAAATCAAGAAACCAATCAAAACCCAATAGTCACATTGGTAAGGAAGGACACAAGCCTGAACTGAAAATAATTAGAGTTGATGAATTTTTGAGAGTGGTCATGCGAGGTGAGATTGATTGACAGCTTGAGGAGGTGTTGCAAAGGAAGGAAGAAAGTTAGTCCTTCATGGTTTCACAAAACCATGTATTGATGTTTCTTTGTAATTGGTTTTTTGTTTTGGAAATTATTCTTTTTCAGTCAAAAAAGCTAAAATCAACTCTTTTTCCTGAAAGATTTAGGGTGTGTTTACTTCAAGAAAATTACTCCAGTTTTTGAGAAAATTTTTCAAAATGAAAATGAAAATAGAATTTTGTGTTTACTTTGGGCATTTTCATCAAAATCTCACTTGAAATTTGTTTTCACTATTTTCACAATTTTAAAAGAAAAGTGTAAAATATCTTTTTATTGTTTTCTAAAATTTTCTTCAATAAAATGTAAAGTAAAAACATGCTGTTTTCACTTTGTTCTCACTTTGAAAACACGCATTTTTTCATTCAAGAATTGTTAGAAGATGTAAGTTATGGTAAATTAGCTAACTATGCTGTTTCAAACACTTTCCCCGTATAGATATTAGCTAGTGTTGGATTGGATAAAAAGTTGCACGCTTATCACTCAGGGTCCATACTTGTACTGATGAGACAGCTCTTCTGGGAGGTGCTACCATTCTTATACCTGGCCATTCTTCTTCTCTTGCTTAAACTACCAGTGCATTGGGATCAAGTGCTCCCAATCTATCTTTAACATAGGAAACACCACATCAAAGCCATTTATAGCCAAGTGGAACATTGTCGAGATTGCATCCTCTGCATCTATAATTTTAAGAATTACATGAAAGTGTTCTCTCCACTTGATGTCCACACTATAACACCTTCAATGGTTAAGTAAAAATTAATGGCTTATTATTATTATTATTATTTCAATGGATAAGTAATTTTTTTTTTTTTTGAGAAATATTTTAGTAATAGACAATGATTAATCAGGTCATAAATAAATTAAATAATATTTATTTGTTGACAATTATCAACAATATATGATTAAAAAAATATAATGATTAATAATATATAAGTAAATACAATAGACTGCAATTTCTATCCTCAAAGTTTACAATTTAAAAATTGAATATATTCTTATGTATTTAGATATATAAAACAATTTTTATAAAATAACAAATAAACTCATTTTCAGTTTTCAAAAATGAAAAGTAAGTTTTACATGAGAACAAATAAACATATTTTCTAATTTGAGAAAATGGAAAACAGTTTTCAATTTTTGACAGGTAAACATGTTTTACTAATTTTCTATGAAAATGAAAACAGGAAACAATTCTCTGTAAGTAAACACACCCTTAGCATTTGTTTTTGAAGAAAAAACAAAAACTGTGAAACAAAAGCCATCTTGAATGGACCATTAGTTTCATGTTCTATATAGAAAGACTTTGTTGGAAGTAAAACAAATCCTACATTAGTGGGCATAGGAAAAATGTAAGGGTTTATAAGAGTATGGTGGCACAAACCAAAATGGCTTAGGCCATTTTGGATTTAAGCCCACCTACTCAAGCCAATGACAATTTAATCCACACTCAAGCCCGATGATTTAAAGGCTTACTTGGAATATAATTCTAACAATTGTTATCAGAGTTTAAAGTGGCTTAACAACCCTTAAAGATTCGTGGGCTTGGAAAAAAGAAATTTCCTGGCATCTTGAGGCCGATTTGGGATCTGGTAGAATTTGGTATGATGAAAAAAAATGAAGGACCAGAGGCTTTTTTGAGATAAATAAAAATTGGAAAAAATTGTAATTTGGAGAATATTTGGCAAGTGAGAACTGGATAGTCAGGTAAGCCCAGTTGCACATGAGGGAGAGTGTTGGAAGTAAAAGAAATCCCACATCCATGGGCTTAGGAAAAATGAAAGGGTTTATAAGAGTATGGTGGCACAAACTAAAATGGCTTAGGCCGTCTTGGATTTAAGCCCACCTACTCAAGCCCAATAACAATTTAATCCTCTATCTAGCCCAATGATTTAAAGGCCTACTTGGAATATACTGCTGACAGACACAGTTATTAGGTGAGCAAGACTGTTTGATTTACTGATTTATTGAAGTGGTTCTCTTATTGTTCTGGCCTTTCTTTTCTTTCATTACTGCTATTTAATGTTCATCCCTTGCATACTGTTTTAGTTCTAGACCTACTAGGATTTACCGAAAAATGTTTTACAATGAAACAGTTAAAGAGGATAAAGTAAAACTGAATATGGTGCTCTTTGGTCAAAACATAGCAGTTTTGATTGGCATTTTTTTTTTTGGTCAAACAAATAATGCAAGTTGGCATTTCCTCTCCCTTCTTTCTAGGATTCAATAGATAATTTTGCTCTTATTGGGTAGGAAAATTAGTGCCAGGATTTTTGTTATAATCACATAAAATGCTTAATCTTTTATATTATTGGATTTGAAAAATGATTCTCAATTACATTTTACATTTTTCTGGCAGGAGTTTCACAACTACACAGTTGCACGAGATACTTTTCTGGCACATTTAGGTGCATTGCTGTGGGGCTCCATGAGACACATAATATCACCTTCAATTGCTGATGGTGCTTTCCATTATTATGAGAAGATATCCTTTCAGTTGTTTTTCATCACACAGGAGGTGTTCTGTTTATTTACGCTTTAGAGGAGCTTTTTTGGATTTGAAAATTGTGTTCTTACTCTTAGTTAATTTATGCAGAAAGTGAATGTAAAACAACTACCTGTGGATCTCAAGGCAATCATGGATGGGCTTTCCTCCTTGCTTTTGCCTTCCCAAAAACCTATGTTCAGCCAGAACCTGTATGTATTCTGTATTGTTGATTGTTTTTAGAAATTAACATTCCACACTTTTTTTGTGCATTGCTACTGTGTAAACAAAGGATATATCGTCTTCTGGTATTTATGTTTTTCTGATGATTCCCTTTATGTTTTACTTCTCATATAAGCATCTAGATGATGGTCTTTCATTTCAACTTATAATTGGAACTGCTTATAGATTACCACTTTCAGAGGATCCTGCTTTGGCAATGGCCTTTTCAGTTGCACGGCGAGCAGCAGCTGTTCCATTACTGCTTGTTAATGGAACATACAGAAAGACCATACGGTCCTATCTTGATTCCTCTATCCTTCAATATCAGTTGCAGAGGTTGAATGATCATGCTTCTCTCAAAGGTTGTCTATCACCTTACTCTGCTCGCCTCTTCTTTATTTTCAAATTGATAATATTTGTTAATCAATATGTACTTGATGAGTCTAGATGAATGGTATAATTGCTTCTTTCTGACCTGACTGTCTCATGCTTAAGTCATGGAAATAGTTGTGTTGTTTGCATAAACAACATTTTCAGTTCTCATTTCACAATGAGGAAAATGAAAGAGTTGAAGAACCAAAAGTTGTCAAATGATGACATTTACTGAAATATATCAGGGTGAATCAAAATGGATCATTTTCTCACTAGGCGTGACAAGTAGCCAGGTTAACTGAGACAAGAATTTCCCTTAGCCATAGATATTTTGCCAAGACATTGGTAATTTTTAAGGCGGCTTGCAATTTCTTGCCTAGCTTTATTTATGGTAGGATTCCTTATATTTCCTGATTAGGAGTATTATTTAGTTTCTTAGTTAGAAAAATATCTAGTTTCTGAGTTAGAAAAAAATTCCTTAATAATTTTACTATTGGCATGTAACCTCTATTTACATGGCAGAATTATTATCAATAAAACTCAATAAATTCCAGAAAAAACCTAAGAGATAGGAAGATCTCTCTAATTAGTTCCAAGGTTTCAAGTTCCTTTAACTAGTTGCATAAAATCCGACATCTGGTGAGACGATCTGGGGTTCATAACAATTTGGTATCAGAGCCGTTCACCATGGACAAGAACACCTTTGATGAGAAAATTCGGAACTCGCTCCACGAGGAACAAAATCAGTAAGAAACACAGGTGGCTGCATTGGAAGCACGAGTTAACGCAAAACTGAAACAGATTGAGACACTACTTTGCGAGTTTACACGTGGAAAAGGGGTGGAAACTTCTGCCCAAGACATATTGAACTGTACCAGTGATCAAGGTGCACACTCGGGAGTTCGAATCAGTGTCAGAGACAGCAGCGAACATACAGCAACCAGAGATGACGACAAAAACTCTGGTTCTGGCAGCAATGAGCCAGAGCCACTGCAGAATTGTGTGGCACTCCAGCTGCTGGGGGAAGGCGTTTCCCTAGGAGACAGCACAGTGCCCAAAGATAAACATCATGGATCTACTATTGCTGTTATTGAATGCTCAAATGCTGATTTGATGAAATCAGGCATAGCAATTCTTTATAATTTCATTTGTGTGAATATGCTTTCCAAAGACACTGTCTAGCTTTGGGTGGCAGCAAGCAGTTCCAAAAATTTCAATGCAAGGTTCTACTGCATCTTCTCTATTAAAGAATAATCAAGTGGAGGGAGGTTCCTTGTTAGGATTTGGCCAGGGTGTAAATGCAGGTTTTGTACTGTACTCGGCTGGAAACCAATGCAGGAAGTTATTTTGGCTGGAAATAATTGAATATGATGGTGGCACAGCTCAAGACAAATCCGAGATTGAGGGAAAGCTTTGTCTTAAAGGGGGGAGTAGTGTTACGGATCTAATTCCTTTAAGTTAGGGGTTTGCTTTAGGCAGTATTTTTTTTTTATGGTAGGATTCCTTATATTTCCTAGTTAGAATTATTATTTAGTTTCCTAGTTAGAAAAGAATTCCTATTTTAAGAATTTTACTATATGCATGTAACCTCTATTTAAGAGGCAGAATTATTATCAATAAAACTCAAGTAAGAAATTCCAGCAAAAACGTAAGAGATAGGCAGTTCGTTCTAGTGAGTGCCAAAGTCGCAACTTCCTTAACTAGTTGCTTAAAATCCGGCATCCAGTGAGACCATCCGGGGTTCATAAATCTCTTCTACAAACTTGTAACTTGGATATGTTGAGTCATTGTTGATGCATCTATTAGTTTGTACTCTCTATGCCCCATCCATTCTGATTATCTGCCTCTCAACTTTCCTTTTTTTTTTTTTTTTTTTTTTTTGTAGTTCCTACCTGCACCTTCTAACAAAAGCATTATTTTTTGTTCGATTTTTCTTGAGTTCCATATTGATCTCAGCATCCTAATTTCACCAAGCTAATTTTATGTTTTCGCTGTTTTTTCACTTTCCAAAATTCTTTGTTGTACATTAATCTGGTCAATTTATCTATCTTGTAGAACTTGGTAGTGTGGACTTTATGATCAGATTAAGCTTGTCTGGCCGCTCCATTCCAACCATTTAATCATATTTGTGGCTCACTCTTGCAACTTAAATCAAAAATTTGGATGGCAGTTCAAAACGCCAGTGTAATATCCATTCAAAAATGGAAAGTAGCATGTTATAAACACTGTTATTCTCAATCCTAAAAAATGGGATAGGTAATGGTCAAGAGAGAGATGTTACTTGCACATGGATGTTTCCAAATTTTTGTGGTAATAAGCTTAGTTTCTTATGGGAATAGAGAGCTGGTGGATAGTAGCAGAAATGATTGAAGATGAGTTGTGGGCCTGTAGAGGTATATTTTTGAATAGATAAGGAAGAGGTCTTAGCATTGTAATTACAAGTTTTGGGATTTCTTACAGTGAAAGACATGGTAGAAAATTTTTGGAAGGGATTTTTTCAGTAGAATATTTTAGGGAGGGGAATTTTTGCTCTATACCATTTTTTTTTCTTGTGTCCTTTTATCCTGTGAATATCCTTCTACATGCCTAGTTTGTAATGATATTTGTTCTGTTCATTTGTCCCAAAAAAATAAAAAATAAGAAAGAAAAAAAAAAGTGAAAAGAGACTCTTGGATTCTTGATTTCAGGATGAAACTACAGGTGATGTTGTACAGTGTGGACCAAGGGTCAAATTCATTCTTGAACATTCTGTTAGGTCCAATTACTCCATCAATCTTTGTCCAAATTGGTCCAATGCTTTTTTTTAGCCAAGGAGTTAAAAATTTGAGTTTTTTTGTGCAGAATTTTAATTTGTGATATTCATGCAAATAATATCCCAAAATTGGCTGCAATTAAAAGATTAACTTGGACAAGTAAAGGTTTTACGGCATGATTAAACAGTGATCACAAGTCCAAGGCCAATTCAACCGTTAATCGGATACAATATGTCATAGAATTTTTTTTTTTGAGATGCATTGGTGAAATAAATGCTGCATTTGTAGGCTGAAATTTCCATGGTTAGGGTGTCCATGGTGCTCTTTTCATTGGAAGATGGATTGGGGAGGTGATCCAATTAAATTGGTTAACAAATACATAATAACTAATCCTAGTTATTGTAAATGAATCAATTTTTTTCTGTTTAATCCTTTGGGACTGGGTTCATAGTGCGTTGATGGAGATTGTATTGTTTGCTAGGACTGTTTTCATATTTGTACCTGTGCTGAAACTAGTATTATTTACTTGTTTGTTTCCTCTTTTGGATTTTTTGAACTTCGATTTTCCAGTATATACTTTTTTATTTTCTACAATTTCCTAATTAAAAGTGTGCATGAGAATTTTCAGTACACAGCCTGTATTTCACACTGATCATTTTCTCATTGTTCAAGCGAAACTAAATCTTTTTGTACACTTAAAATAACATGCAGGAGCCCATGCCCATAGAAGATCTACACTTGAAGTTCCTATCTTTTGGTTCATTCATGGAGAGCCATTATTGGTTGACAGGCATTATCAAGCAAAAGCTCTTTCAGATATGGTTATTGTTGTCCAGTCAGAACCATCATCTTGGGAGAGTTATCTTCAGTGTAATGGGCAGTCACTCTTGTTGAATTTGAGGTTGGAATGAGGTTACGTTTAATTTTAATTTTTAGTTAAAGTTACCATAACTCCTAGTTTTATGGAAGATTCTTTTGAAACTAGTGGAGAATGCAGAGTTGGAATGGACCAGTTATCATATGCATCTTTCCTATCACTTTCTTTAAATGATACATTTTCATTCCTAGCTTCTAAGTGCTATCATATTTTCATTTATCTAATTTGATTTTAGTTTCCCTTCTCCATGGAGAAATGCTTATATGCTAGCTTAATTTACTTCTGAGTGGCAAATGATAAATAATGACAGAAGCCATTTCTAGGAAAAAGTACAGTAGCAATCTCTTTTCTTCTACATTTGGAATAATCTTGTGTTATTCTTAACCAAAATTTGAGATCTAACTTCAATTGTTATATTCCCTTCTGCCACCTGCTCAGGGGGCCCATAAAATCTGCAATGGCTGCTGTTTCTGAACATATTGCTGGTTTACTTCCCCTTCATATTGTCTATAGCCGTGCCCATGAAACTGCAATTGAGGTATTTATCATACATAGTTTTTAGAAATGCTTAATTGACTTTATTCGCGTACATACTTGATAACTTCATGATCATACACTTTGAAGCTACCTCTTTTAATGATTCAGGCTTCAATTTTATGGATAACATCCTACCAGTGTTTTCCCATAGTATATCTTTCTTTCTGTTTTTAGATTCTTATGGATGTTATTTGGTTTGTTGTCTTTGTAGAGTCTTGAATCTTATAGCACAGAAGCATGCATCTTTTACACACTTGTGCATCTTTGACATGACATTGTTTGGAATTTATTAGGACTGGATCTGGTCTGTGGGATGCAATCCCTTCTCCATAACTTCAGGAGGCTGGGAAATATCACAGTTTCATTCAGATTCAATAGCTCGTAGTTATATCATCACAACTCTGGAAGAGTCAATACAACAGGTCAATTCAGCTATTGGACGCCTGCTTATGGAACATACTTGTATCCTTGTAATTTTGTTGGTAATGAATAAGTGGTATGTACATAATCTATGCTGCAAGAGCTAAGAATGATCACATCCACCAACTGTTATTCAGTATTCTCATGCTATTCAGTTTTATCTTCATCTGCATCCCATTGATTACTTTAAGCAATAGCCAATGATTGGTTATCCTTCTGTACATTCAATTATCGTTTAGAATTAGAATCAAGATTAGGAGTCTCTGGTGTGGAAGTGGTTGGATTGAGGTATTAGGTACTACACATCCAATTTGGAATTTGGTACCATATTTCAATCAATTTTATTGATAGCATAAATTCTAGGGGTCTCAAAATGAGTCATGACATGCGAACCCGACACGCGTAACAAACAAAATTAGCGTGTTAGTGTTGAGTATAAACGGGTTCGTGACATAAACAGATCGACCTGTTTATGACACGGTTCAAAGTGGGTCGTGACACGAGTTGACAAGCAAATCCGTTACAATCCATTTAATTTTTGCATGTCGTGTCAATCCGACCAAACCCATTTGTAACATGTGTAAATTTGTTAAAATATAAAGGTTTATAGTGTCATTTTACAAAAAATAAATATTTAAATATTATTTTCGTTTCGTGTTGGTCGTGCCATGTTGTGTCACTTAACCCAAAAAAACATAATCGTGTTGTGTCGGGTGATCCAAAAAAGCATAATTGTGTTGTGTCGGGTGACCCAAAAAAGCATAATTGTGTCATTCTTGTTAAACGTGTAACCCGTTTAATTTTCGTGTCGTGTTTGTGTCAACCCGATTAATAAATGGTTCGTATTCGTATTGATCCTAATCGTGTCACTAGAGTGGGTCGACATGACGTGCCAACCCGATTTGACACTCTTAATAAATTCCCACCCGTTTTATCTATATTTTTCCATGTGATTATGGAGTCTTGTCAACATTCTGACAGTTGAAAAACTCTAATTGTTTATCTGACTTGTTAAATGAAGAAATTGAAGCTAGTTCTTTTTCTAGTCCTACTTATCCTATTGTAGAGACTTAACTAATATACCAGCTGAAAAGACCTTCAGGCTCTTTCAGTCCCAAGAGCAAGAGCTTGTGAACAAGTATAATTATGTTGTTAGTCTGTGGAGAAGAGTGAGTGCCTTTTTCTACTGAACGTTGATGTTATTTCTCATTCCTAATATCTATTTGTGGACAATATTCAATTTGTAATTGATTGTCTTTTCAGATCTCAACCATTACTGGAGAATTGCGTTATGTGGATGCCATGAGACTTCTTTATACCTTAGAGGATGCTTCCAAAGGGTTAGGCACTTGTGATTATCATTCATTTTGTTCATAGGATGAGATAAGTAATATGATCTCTGAATTTCTTTTCTACACGATAAAATCCACCCCCATCCCTGCTGCTTCTTTTTCTTTGCTCTGGTTAGCTTCTTGGGTACACTTCTCTAGAAAGGGTCCATTTTGGGAGGTGAAATTTTTCAAAATCAATGATCAATGATATGAGGTCTTTAGCTAAATCCCACGTATGAGTCATTTGAACTAATGTTGTGGCTTAGAGCAAGTTCTTTATTGGTGGATATTGAAAGTTGTTCAAGATGGCAAAGATGCATGTTAAACTTACAGTTAGGATCTTACCTAATTTATCAAGAAGCGGAATTTGAGCTGATAAATTCACTTGATTTGTTTTTTCTGATCATTTCCATGTTTATACAATTAACAAATCCGAAATTTTGTTGTATCTGTGAATTCACTGGATTTCGAATTCTACTTTGCTCTATTTTATTTTCTGTTGTCATCTGTTGTCTTTTTAGGAATTAAGCAACCAAATTGCCAACTTGTTTATTTAATTTCAGAATCTCATTCGTCATGCAGGTTTTTTGATCAAGTAAATGCAACTATAGCTCTACTTCACCCAGTTCATTGCACAAGAGAACGGCAAGTGCATGTGGTATTTGATATGACAACAATTCCGGCTTTCTTAACTGTTGTAGCTGCCCTTTATGTCGTATTGAAGCCAAGGCGGCCAAAACCTAAAATTAATTGAGATTAATTCGGTGACAAGCTCATGGATGTGAAGCTGGCATTGGTTAATGAGTGCAAAGTGAAGTTGCTTTGAGGGGAATGATTATGGATTTTTCTCCGTATATGTAAAACAAACTTTTCTGTGTTTTAGGCACAAAAAATGTATTCAGATGGTCAATTGCAGAGCAAATAGGAGAGGCAGTATTACAAGCAAGTCAGAACAGCAAAATGAAATTTTAATTAGTTAGAAATTGGTGGAAATGGGAACTAACTAATTGTGAAACTATGTTAAATTTTAAGGTGGAACTAAGGATAAGGGCAATGGCACTTTGGGCAGCAAGCAATGGAAAGAACAAAGGTGTGAAAAGTGAAGAAAAAGGGGAGTCGAAAGTTCATGAAAGCTAATTTAAGATTTGTGCATACTTTTGGCAATTGAATGAATAATGTAAGGTTTGTGCATACTTTTGGAAATTGAATGAATATGAATTGTATGAATTGTAGTACCCTTTCATATAAATTAGGATAATTTTAACTATATAAGAGAATGCTGCAGGATCTATTACTGAAAGCCAGATAAATTAAAATTTTTTTACTCTATTTTAATTTTTTTTATATTACTTCAAACTAGACTTTTATAAGTGAATGTTTATATTTCAAACCAGATAAATTAAAACTGTAGGGTGCATAACACTTTGTCAGCATGTGTCGACCAATGATCTTGCAAAGTCCAATATGTAATAAAAGTTTATCTTCTACAACTTATGAAATATTACTTCTGAAATTTATTTTTGAGGATTTTATTGATTTATTAAGGAGAAAATATTATATCTTTACAATTAGAATGAAACTAAAACTTTGAGTAGTATAATGATAGTTTCTTTTTAGAATTGAAAGGAGTTATTTCTCTAGAACTTTAAGGAGATATGTTTTGCAACTTTTGAGAGATGTGATTGAAGAGAACTCGTAGACCATATTGTTCTATACTGTTCCAACAAATTTTTCATCATTGATGAGAGTTACTTTGGTACGTGAAGATTGGTTGAGAGTATAGCTTGATGATTTGGGGACTAACTGATAAGTTAAATTCTTCGTCAACTTTTAGAGGAGCAGCTTAGTCTTTTATTTCTTTCATTGTTATGATGTGCTTAGCATAATATTTGATATTAATATGATCATTGTAGTATCAATGCTAAGCTAAGTTAATTTAGGTATTTAGTGAGTTAATCTAATTTGTATGAACTTTCCTTTACGATTAATGAAATATGATTTCTTTCCAATTTCAATTGTGCTTATTTAGTTTCAAATTGAATGATTGACTGATTACCTTTTGTTTAATTTGAAATGAATATATTTAAGTTTATATCATTGGAAACATCAACTTTAATTTAATCTAAAAATTGGGTTGGATATTAGTTGCACTATCTTTAATTTAATATAAAAATTGGATTGGACATTAGTCATACCATTAGTTTGGATAATTGATGAATTGAGGCACAAACCATTAAAAACTTACCTCATAGTGCTTAATTGAATTAGAAAAATGATTGCAAATTGGAGAGATAAGCTAAATATCTGTTTAGTCTCATTAGATTTTAATTTATTAGATTTATTTGCTACCTTGCTTATTTAGTTTTACTTTCATTAATTTAATCAATTCATAAAAAAATCTCCTCAATTTTTCTGAAATCAAAACCAACATTTAAAATCTCAACCCTAGAGAATTACACGTTTCTACCCTACTCAACACCAACCAAAACTTTTTAATATATTTAAAAAGCTTTCTTTAGAACAACCCCTTCAGAAATTCATAGTAGTGATGGAAGAGAAAACAGAAAGAATAAACAAAATGATAGATTCTATTGAAGATAAGTTTGGAAACTCAGATTGGATAGATAACTGAAGTAGTGCATGAAAATAAGAAGAAATTGCTTCTGAGTCAATATAAGCACACAAAATCAATCAGAGTTCTCAGGAGTGGTAAGATTCATGATGCTAAAGCTAACTAGGAAACTCATTGTAGTAGTTCCTCTCTTGTAGGTACATCTAAGGAAGAAAAAACACTATAAAGATTACCAAATGAGGAGCAGAAAGAGAACTAGAAAGCAGTTGTTAGTAACATAAAAGAAAACAAAAAGGAGGTTTATTATGAACCTGAACTCTATAAGGCCACTAAACTATATAGGCCTCCAATTCCATTCCCTACTAGACTTTGGGAGAATAAACAGGATAGACAATTTTCTGACATTTTGACTATGCTTTCTAAGGATGTTATTAATGTGCCTTTTTTGGATGATGTTAGAAAGATACCTGCATATGCAAAGTTCTTCAAGAAATTGCTCTCTAGCAAAAGAAAATATAGGAAAAATGAGAAAATAATTGTGTCAGAAATAGCTAGGGCAATCCTTGTGCAAAGTTTGCCTCAAAAGAAGAAAGATCCGGAAAGCTTCACTGTAGATATCATAATAGGGGATAGAAAAAAGGTAAAAGCTAGGTTAGACTTAGGTGCTAGCATTAATCTGATGTTGTACTCAGTCTGCTCTCAGCTTGGTTTGGGTAAGTTAAAGCCAACTGATATGTGCCTTCAGTTTGTAGGTGACTCAGTTAAACATCCCTGAGGTATAATAAAAGATTTGTTAGTGCAAATTGGCAAGTTAATAATTCATGTTAACTTTATGGTACCTGATATGGATAGTTCTTCCATAGAGAATAAGGAGCAAACAATTCTCCTAGGTAGGCTATTTATAGCTATGAGTGAGACAATTATTGATGTTTGTAATAAGAGACTAACCATGATAGTCTCGAGGAAGACAATTGAGTTTAAAATCTTTGATCCTTTACCTAACCTTTATAGTCAATCTTTTGAGGAATGTGCACATAGTAATTACTTGAACTTTGGTGCTTATGATTCATGTTTGCAGGTTAAGTTTGGAGGAACTTTGAGTGGTGCAAGGGTGATTGATTGATTTGAGGTTATTGCACACCCACTTTGAGAATTAAAATCAGCAATGTCTTACCTAGACAATAAATATGGAGCCTTTTGGGAGACAACCCATGTTATTTCTTAGATTTATAAATTTTTGGTTTTAATTTCCTTTTTGTTTAGTTTATGAGTTTTTGTGGTATTCTAACTTTACATTATGTTTAAGGAATAAGTTATAGAAGAAAAGTCATACAAAATATGTAGATGGAGGAACAAGGAATAATATGAGCTGAGACCTATAAGGTCATTTTTCACGGGTGTGAGGCATCCTCACATGCGTGACACTCAATGGTAAGTAAGGGACACTTGTATTTTTGCACACTGTACTCTCACATGATGTTTTCATTGTGCTAGAAACTCATTCTTTCTCACGACTTTGTTCTTCTTCCTCAAATATTTCCTCACTTCTCCATTATTCTTTTAACCTTCACCATCTCTTCCATCACCATAAGGTCTTTTCTTCACTCCAAGGGAGTATTCCGTTTTCTTTTTGATCTTCACTGTACATTTTTGTTTTTATTTGCTTTGACATTAAAGACAATGTTAGATTTAAGTGTGAGGGAAGAATTATATCTTCTGAGGTGAAAGATTTTGTGTGATAATTTGTGTGTTAATTATGTTAATATATATTCAACAAAATAAAAAAAAATATTAAAAATCGCGTTATTTGTTTTGTTTTAACTAATATGCATGATTTCTCTTCTTTATTTTCTCAAAAGCAAGTTAATGAAGAAATGCTAGATTTTGATTTTATATTGAATATGCATAGTGTGATTAAGTTTAGGATAGTTCTAATGCCAGTTTTATGCTTTAGAATTGAAAGCAGTTCAGTTTAATTATTTATTTGCCCCATTTATATAGTATCAATAATTTGCTTAAGCTATGAATTATTAAAAGCTATTAACTTATATGTTAAGTCTTTAACCACTATGAAATAAAGTAAAAGCTCAATTAAGTTGCATAGTTAATAAAAATAGCAAGATGGAGCATAAGATTCACTTGCCTTATCTACTTCGTTGTCCTACTAGGTATATAAGTATGCAAAATAATCGAAATGAGCATAATGTGTTTTTCCAAAAAATGAAAGTTAAAAATAAGAGAAATGCATTATGACTTAGGGAAGAATTGTTAACTTTAAATAAATAAAAATCAAAATTATAAAGTAAAAGTTAAGGGCTTATCAAGCAAATAAGTGTAGGGGTTTAATATATGAGTTTTTTCTATTCATAATAAGTAGTTGGACTAAATTGTGTTTCACTATATAAGTTGAGGCAATGATGTGATTGATTGGGCTATTTTGAATTTTGAGTATGAAATCATTATTAGGAAGGTCTTAAGCTTAAGCTGATTATGTAAATTTGATGTAAGTTATATTAGTGCATTAGTGAAACTTGGACATGCAAATATTAGAATTGTGTGTATTAGTTATGACTGTCAGTAAAACATGTTTTGAATATTTCTCTATGTTTAGGTATTGCTTAAGGAAAAACAATCTTTAACAAATTCCAAAGTTCCTGTCATGAGCGTGTTGTGGTGTTGCGAGAATGAAGTCGTTATGCCTTCTCAGCCTATAACATGTGTGACACTTCATCACACATGCATTGACCAATTATTCTGTAGAGTCCAACATGTAATGAAAGTCTACCTCCTGCATTTGGATCAACATTATGGAGTATTACTTTTGAAGCTTATTTTTGGGGATTTTATTGACATATTTAGAGGAAAAATATTATATTTTTAGAATTAGAATTAAACTAAAACTATGAGTAGTATAAATGTAGTTTTTTTAAAAAAAGAGTTCTTTCTCTGAAACTTTAAGAAGAGATGTTTTGTAACTTTTGATAGAGGGTGGCTGAAGAGAACTCGTAGGCCACCATATTCTATACTATTCTAGCAAACTTTTCATTATTGAAAGGAGCTACTTTGGTACTTAAGGATGGGTTGGGAGTATAGCTTGAAGATTTGAGGACCAACTAGTTTTAAGTTAATTCATTAACTTTTAGGGGAGCAACTTAATCCTTTATTTCTTTCACTATTGTAACATGTTTAGCATAATATTTGATATTAACATGACCATTGTAGTATCAATACTAGGGTAATTTAATTTAGGTATTTATTGAGCTAACCCAACTTGTGTGAACTTCCCTTTACTATTAATGAAGTATGATAACTTTCCAATTTCAATTATGCTTATTTAGTTTCAGATGAAATGATTGACTTACCACCTTTTGTTTAATTTAGAATGAACATATTAATATTAAATTATTAGAAACATCATCTTTAATTCAACCTAAAAATTGGGTTAGACATTAGTTATATCATTAGTTTCGGTAATTGGCAAATTAAGGTGAGAGCCATTGAAAACTTACCTCATAGTGCTTAATTGAATTAAGGAAGGGATTGCAAATTGGGGAGGTGAGCTAAATACTTGCTCAATCTCATTGGATCTTAATTCATTAGATTTATTTACTATCTTGTTTATGTAGTTTTACTTTCACTACTTCAATCAATTCATTAAATTTGGTTAGAGTATTTAGAATGTAATTTTTATTGTTCATTGGTAACCTAAAATTAATTTAGAATTTAAGTCGAACAATTTCTTGAGAGATCGACTTGTCCAGTATTGCAATTGGCTCGTGCACTTATGAGCACACTTTGAGTTACATCATCCAAGCTCCTTATGTCAAAAGCGCTCACATCTTGAGTCATTTTGACTGAGTATAAGTAAATCATTACTAGCATTTAGGATCAAGGGCGCTCACAAATCGAGCTTAAGTCACTTTGTCCTTATATTTTTCATATCATCGTAATCCTACACTACCGTAGCCTTCTTAATGACATGTCATCTATCCTATATCTTGTCCTAGACTAGAGAAATAGACATTAAAAATTATATCTATTTTCCTTTTTTATTTTTTTATCACATGCATACTCATAAGCATTTATCATAGCCATAAGATTCATATAATCATGTAACTCGTAGCATATGTTTAATCATACCCATCAAGTAATATTTCTATAAAAATTACATATTATAGCATTATTGTGCTTCATGGGTGACTTATCCATGAATCAAGGCATGAACATTATTGAACTAGAAGGGCATCTTTCACAAGTGTTAAACATCCTTCAAGGGTGTGAAGCATGCCATGAATCAAACTGTCAATCAAGCCGTGAAAGTTGCTGGCCAATCTCACAGTCGTGAAACTCTTGTCAAAGATGTGAATATGGGTTTTCAAATTGGAAAATGAACCAAAACATAGCATAAACCACATCCCAAGCAATGGCTCTAAAAACTGACTAATGTCAATCAGTCCTATTAACATTCTGGTACATTTTTCATGCTAATAACATATCATTAACTCAATGGAACACATTTGAACACAAATTGTGTCAAAAATCCATCTCAAACCTATTAATTTCCATGGTTAACATAATGACATTTAAACATCAAAAGTCATAACATCAATGAAATTCTCTAAAAAAAAATGCTTTTAGGTAATCCTTCAAGTATTTAACACATTTCAATACCCATAATCTTGTCAAATACAAAGATTTGTGAATTTAAATACATATATGTACATACCTCTAAAAATGGAACCTTAACCAACTCTAAGTTTCTTCAAGCTTGTATTCCCCCTTGGGGTGTGTTTACAAGCTCTTTTCTAGCTCCTTACAACACAAAACATCCTCTATTAGACCATAAAATAAAAAATTTAACATATGAACTACTCTGACACAAAACTCTAGTTTAACCCCTTAAAAACTCATTCTTTACCCTTTTGATTTCAAGTTTTCTCCAAGCTTCAACAATGGAAATCTAATGAGTATGGAAGAAAAGGAGGAAGAAGAAGATGAAAAGAAGTTTGACATGTAAGGATGGATAACATAGGTGGTGGAGGATTAGGTTTTCGTAGAGATAAAGGATATAGAAGAGAGAAAAATGTGACTTTGCATCTGCTCATGACTGTTAGATGTTCATGTGAGTGAAGCTTCCTTCAAGGGCATGAATTATCATGCCACATGATTCATTACCGTGATAAGCCCTTCACGGGAATGAACTCTAAACCATGCCATTGACGGGCGTGAATCCTATGACATCCTAACTTACATATCTATGATCATCTCATTTTAAATCTACTTTCATATGCTTTATTCTCTATTACCAACATATCTTATAAGCTATAATTAATTGACATTACATTTCTCTCTCCCTTAAAGAAATTTCGTTTACGAAATTTACTTGTTGTGTTGTGTTGGAACAACTAAGGGTATTATGCCATCATCATTTTCTCACTTTCCCATGTAGCCTCTTTTATAACATGATTCCTCCATGACACTTTGACTAATGATATTCTTTTATTTCGAAGCTCTTTGACTTCTTAAACCAAGATCTCAATAAGTTCTTCCTCATAGATCAAATTTGGGCTAACCTCAACACTTTGGCTAGAATGACATGAGAAGGACACGATCTATGAAACATCTAGTGATTTAGCCTTCGATTGCAAGTGACTGTAGTGGGGTGCACTGGTTTAATCGGAGTCTAAATTTGGACCCATAAAAAATGAAAAATAATAAAAGAAAATAATTAAGGGTATTATTTGTAACACCCAAATTTGATTCAATAATTCATAAAATATTTATATATGTCTATACAAAAATTTTCAACTCAATCCGAATTCATTTTCTGTCCAGCTCACTCAAACCAAACTAATAATTAAACTTTCAGTATCACTGTAATTTTTTTTTTCACTGTCAAATAATCCTAAATATTATTTAGAGTTTATCTATATCTTAAAATAAATTTTTGGATATCGTTTGCTATTTTTCATAACATGGTCAAAGTATGGTAAACTACTTTATTAATTAAACCGAATCTTTTTTTTTTCTTCTTATTTTTGACTTTTGAGGACTTATTTGACCTCATTTTCACTCCAAATTTTACCCCCAAACTAATCATAACCTATATTTTATGATGATTAAATAAAATATTTTTTACCTATGAATGTATTTTTGACCTACGGGTGAATTTTTCACCCACGATATGCTGATAAATTTCGAAAACTATAATTTACGACTAACCTGGTATTTGGGACATTACAATTCTCCCCTACCAATAAAAATTTCGTCATCAAAATTTTTCTTGTATCAAACAATTGTAATTGTTGGTGCCTCATTGCAGCTTCTGACTCCTGCGTGGCTTCTTCCACATTGTAGTGACTCCATAACACTTTCACTAATGGGATTTGCTTGTTCCTGAGCTGTCTAACCTCTCTAGTTAGGATCTTTAATGGTTTCTCTTCATAAGTCAAATAAGCCTGTGTTCAAATTTCTTCTGGCTTGATCACATGGCTAGGTTCTGACCTATACCTTCGCAGCATTGACACATGGAACACATCATGAATCTTTTCCAACTCTTGAGGCAACTTCAATCGATAGGCTACGGGTCTCACTCGCTGTATAATCTCTTAAGGGCCTAAAAATCTCGAACTTAGTTTGTCCTTCTTGCCAAATCTCATAACTTTCTTCCAGGGTGATACTTTCAGAAATACTCGATCTCTGACCTGGAACTCTATATACTTTATTCTTAAATCCGCATATGATTTCTATCAGTCTATGGCTTCTTTCAATCTATCCTTGATCGCCCATGTCTTCTCTTCAGTTTCTCGAATCAAATCAATCCTCATTAACTTCTTTTCACTCAATTATGTCCAACATAAAGGAGTTCTACAATTCCTTCCATAAAGTGCTTCATATGTTGGCATTTTGATGCTGGACTGGTAGCTATTGTTGTAAGAAAATTATACTAATGGAAAATACTTTTCCCAACTACATTCAAACTTAATGATGCAACATTGCAACATATCCTCAAGTATCTGAATCACAAACTCCGATTGCCCATCAGTCTGGGGATGAAAAGTTGTACTAAAAAGAAGTTTTGTCCCCAATGCTTCTTACAACTTCTTCCAGAACTGGGAAGTAAACCTGGGATCCCTGTCTGAAATAATGGAGGATGGTACTCCATGGAGTCTCACTATTTCATTAATGTAGATTTCTGCCAACTTAGTCAGCGGATAGTCCCGTATTGGTATGAAATGGGCTAATTTCGTGAGTCTGTCAATGACTACCCAAAAAGCATCATGCTTCTTTCCAGTCAAAGGTAGTCCCATCACAAAATCCATGGTCACTCGATCCCATTTTCACTCTAGTATCGTGATAGGCTGAAGTAAACCCGATGGAACTTGATGTTCAGCTTTCAACTGCTGGCATATCAAGCATTTACTCATGAATTCTGTCACATCACGTTTCATTCCTAGCCACCAATAGTGTACTTTCAAATCCTGATACACCTTGTTACCACTCGGATGCATCGTATAACTGTTATGATGAGCTTCTATGAGAATGTTCTTTCTAAATTCATCTTTATTAGGCACACATAATCTACAGTTAAAATAAAGACTATCATTTTCACCCAAAGAATAATCACTTTCACTACCCTCTTTTACTTGATTCACTATGGCAATCAAGCGATCATCTAACTTTTATGCCGCTTTCACTTGCTGAAGAAAGTTTGGTTTTACTTGCATTTCCACTATTATCGCTCCATCCTGTGCCATATTAAATCTGACATTCATCACTTGAAGGGTTGCCATAAATTTTCTACTAAGTGTATCAACTACTACATTTTCCTTCCTTGGATGGTAGTCGATTAGGCAGTCATAGTCTTTTATCAATTCAA
Organism: Triadica sebifera; assembly: GCA_023653625.1. NCBI lineage: Eukaryota > Viridiplantae > Streptophyta > Magnoliopsida > Malpighiales > Euphorbiaceae > Triadica > Triadica sebifera. Next base: position 25,079,108 of record CM042901.1, read on the forward strand.
GCCAACACCTCTGTCTCAAATTAAGTTCCTTCTGTGTGAGCAAATATTTCAAACTTTTGTGATCCGTGTAAATGTAACATTTCTCACCATAAAGATAATGTCTCCAAATTTTCAAGCTCAAGATTGTGAGTAGGATAGTTCTTCTCATGAGTCTTGAGTTGTCGGGAAGCATATGCAATCACTTTACCTTCCTACATCAATACACAACCTAACCCATTATTGGAGGCATCACTATAAATCAAAAAATCCTTATCAGATTCTAGTTGAGTTAATAGTGGGGTTTCTGTCAACATGTTCTTAAGCTTCTCAAAGCTTCCTTGACATTTATTCGTCCACTCAAACTTAATATGCTTCTGTAATAGTCGAGTGAACGACGTTGTTATGGTAGAAAAACCTTTTACAAATCTCCTATAATACCCAGCCAAACCTAAGAAACTTTTGACTTCTATAATAGTCTTAGGTATTCTCCATTGTAAAATTGCTTCAATCTTATTTGGATCCACCTTTATCCCTTGAACTGAAACTACATGACCCAAGAAGGATACTTCATTCAACCAGAAGTCACATTTGCTGAACTTTGCATACAACTGCTTTTCTCTTAATACCTGTAAGACAATTCATAGGTACTTGTCATGTCCTTCTAGTGTCTTCAAATACACTAAAATATCATTGATAAATACCACTACAAATTGGTCGAGATAAGGATGAAAGATCATATTCATTAGATCCATGAGAACTATTGGGGCATTCATAAGTCCAAATGGCATAACTAAAAATTCATAGTGGCCATATCTTGTGCGAAAAGCAATCTTGTGCACATCTGCTTCTTTTACGTTCAACTAATGGTAGCCCGATCGTAGGTCAATCTTTGAGAACATACTTGCTCCCTTCAATTAATCAAATAAGTCTTCAATATGTGGAAGGGGATACTTATTCTTGATTGTCACCTTATTCAGCTATCTGCAGTCAATGCATAATCTGAGAGACCCATCATTCTTCTTTACAAAGAGTACTGGTGCTGCCTATGGGGAGATATTGGGACTGATAAAGCCTTTATTAAGCAATTCCTGCAGCTGAATCTTCAATTCCTTGAGTTCTATAGGCTTCAATCAAAATAGGTGTTGTGCCTGGAGCTACATCAATAGTAAATTCGACTTCCTTGTTAGGTGGCAAGCCTGGTAGTTCATCAGGAAAGACATCTGGAAAATCTCTCACTGTAGGCACATCTGAAATCTTAGGATCTTCCTTTTTAGCTTCCATTGCATAACATAAATAAGCAATGCACCCCTTTCTTATAAGTCTCTTGGCAGTTGTAGTTGAAATCACATATGATAATAAGTCTATTCTTTCACCCACAATAGTGATTTTTCGATCATCAGAGAGTTTAAGTGTCACATTTTTTCGTTTACAATCTATTGTCGCTTGTTGGGCGGATAACCAATCCATCCCCAATATCACATCAAACTCGTGAAATGGGAGTTCAATTAGGTTAGGTAGAAATTCATAACTTGTGCACTAATGGGACAATTTCTATATACCCTATTCACCACAACACTATTTCCTAAAGGATTGCTCATTAAGATGTCCTGGTCTAATTTTGAATCTCTTAACTCTTTTCCAACACCTTAACCTTGTTGGAATCTTATCTTTCACTATAAAACAAAGAAATGAGCAAGCACACATTAGACTTATTACACATTTCATATGTAATTCATTCACTTAATCCCGACTTCGATCTTAGAACCGTCTAAACCACGCTCTGATACCACTAAAATTGTAACACCCAAATTTAATTCAATAATTCATAAAATATTTATATATGTCTAGAAAAAATTTTCAACTCAATTGGAATCCATTTTCTATTCAACTCACTTAAACCGAACTGATAATTAAATTTTCGGTGTCACCGTAAAATTTCTTTTTTACTGTCAAATAATTCTAAATATTATTTGGAGTCTATCCATGTCTTAAAATAAATTTTTAGATGTCGTTTGCTATTTTTCATAGGCTGGTCAAAGTATGACCAACTATTTTATTAATTAAATCAGATCCCTTTTTTCTTAGTTTTGACTTTCGAGGACTTATTTGACCTCATTTTCTCTCCAAATTTCACTTTCGGACTAGTCATAACCTTTATTTTTCGATGATCAAATAAAATATTTTTCATCAATGGGTTTATTTTTGAGCTATGGGTGTATTTTTCACCCACGGTATGCTAATAAATTTCAAAAATTATAATTTACGACTAACCCAATATATGGGTCATTACATTATTATTTGGGAATTAAAAATATTAGTGCTAGAATTGGAAAAAATAAAATTACCCTACGAACAAAATCGACATTATTGGAATTATTGGGGGAAAAAGTGTGAAGATAAGGAAATTGGTAGAAAATAAGTAATTTCAAAAAATTTAAAAGTTAATCAAGATTAATTAAGTTAATGCACCAATGAAAATTAGGATTAAAATTTAATTAGTGAGACCCACTCCATAATTTTAGTATAAAAGTCAAAAGATGAAGAAATTCTACAATCTTCCATCAAAAAAATCTAACTCATCTTCTTCCTATCTTTCTCCTCTTTGTGTCGTCCACCTATGCCACCAAAAGCCTCCATTTTTGCTTCATTTCAAGCTTGAACAAGAGAGGAAAAATAAGTTTTGAGAGAGAAAAATTCAGAAATTAAAGAGTTCTTTCCATAAAGGGAGCTAAGGAGCAAGAAAGAAGAAAAGAAAAGGGAGAAACTTTGGGACAAATTTGGCCCACTTTAGAGAGTCATTCAGGTGAGTTTATTCTTCTTAAATTCAAATTTTTTTACTTCCATTGGAGACCTATAAGGATAATAGATATGATTAGGATTGGTAGATTGAGGTTATTTGGCAAGAATGGACCTAGAATTTGAAATTGGTAAGTAGTTGAAGAAAAGTGAAGTTAAACTTTTAATTAATGATAATTATTGTTAGTTAATTATTTTATAACTTAAAAACTAGAGAAAGATAACTCTAATAGAGGAAGGAGGGGTTGTCTTGGTTAAGGTAACTTGGAAAAAATTGAAATTAACCTAGTAGCAACACAATTGGTAATAAATGAAGTGCGATTAAAGTGTTGATCTGAAGAAAATAAATTGGGACCTATGATATAAGGTTTTTGGGAACTCATAACCTATCAAGAAGGAAGTTTAACCTTAGAAAATTTTGGCTAAAATAAAGTATAAAACATATTAGGAGCATTAAAATTTTATGTAGGCATGAAAAGTTTTGAAAATGAATGATAGAAATGAGATATGATACGATTGTGTAGGAAAACCAAGTGAGCAAATGAGAGGCCCTCAAGAGGGTGACAAAGGAAAGGAGAAAACAAATTAGTGAGGGGTGGAAAACAAGGAAAAAGGAAAGCTCTAAGCCTGATTAGGTATGTGTTTCATTGATAAAAATCTTACATGTTATCTAAATGTGTGAAATTATGTATTAATGCTTGATATGAATGTGGTCTGCTATGAAATGTGATTAGTAGTTGCTTTTAATTTTTTTTATGGTAATTGGACTAAATGGTGTGAAAATATTAATATATGTGAATGTAATTGTGATTTGAAAACTTTAGCATAAAAATGAATGCATATGATGGATGTAATTAGTAAATAGGTTTGTGCCAATTGATGACCCTGCTACAGAATTTTATGAACAGTCTTGAAATTTTTTATCATAACTAATGTTCTGGTAATGAGATTGAGATGAATTTAGTTGGAAATTAAAACTGACTCATAAGGATAAAACTTTCATTCAGAACCTAAGTTCAAATTCTAATTTCAAATGGGCTAAAAATTGGACACAATCCTAGACTTGTAGGTACCTAGAAAATATTGGGTAAAACTAATGGAATGTCTTTTAATAAAAGGGTCATAACTTTTGATAGAAAACTTAGATTTGTATGATTTTTGATGCATATGAAATCTGAGACATTAAGCTACAAAATATTAGAAGATCAAATGCGAACTTTAAATGGACTAAAAATGAGACCCAAAATCAGGGTTGAAATCTATCAGAAACAAAAATTTGATATATTGGGCTTTTGCATGTGGGGTGATGAATATATATTTTAATTAATGTGAATTTTTACTTTAATTGTAGTTATAAATTCTTAATAAATTATTTATTTTTGAGGTTCTAATACAATAATAATAGAAACAAAGAAAAAAATAAATAAACATATATGTAAAAATTTGACACAATTATCATTTTTGAAAGTATTGTGAATAAATATAAAAATAGTTAAGCCCTAAGACACGTAACCTAAAACTAGAATCGAGAATAGTTTGGCATGTCACTTAGGAGATTTAAGGCACTCGGTGCCAAAATATAAAAGTTGATGATATGCTTTCGGTGCAAAATGATTAAGCTGGTAATGACAATATTACAAAAGCCGATAATAACATTATTATAGAAGCGTTTGGCGCAATATTATGAAAGCTGGTAATGACAACCCTGCTATTCCTATTAGTTAGTTCAGTTATAGGTGTTATGGGCATAAGGAAAATGAAAAATAACAATAATATAAAAATATGTCATTTTGATAATGTTTTATTAAATTAAAATTGTTAAATATTAAACGTTTGATGACATTTATTTGATTTCATATAATTCTTTTAATTTATGCCTTATTTGTAAAATTATTAAATGACATGTAAGAAAATAAATGTATATAAGATTTTATCCCTAAAGCACCACTAAGCTAGTAGCTTAGCGCGGAGGTTTTCTCTCGCGCAAGTTCTAAAAGTTAGCCGTAGATAGTATAATTGTCAGAAGAAAAAAGGTACCCAGTTGAAAAGTGGCTTAAAGCTTTGGACATATTTTGGTATACTTTGTCAAAAACTTTGTAAATAAGTTATAGTTTTATCTCATCTAGTATGTATTGGGGATGTGTACATCTAATATAATAGACATAGTTTGGATGTAAAATAATATATTTTATAAATAAATAAAATTTTGAAGATTGGCGTTGTAAAAATTTTATTTTAGTGTTTGTAATATTTTTGCAAAAATAATTATACTTCATTTAGCTAATCTTAAAAGATAGTTAGTCAGGTAATGCTCATTTACCTTGCTGAACTAAAGTGAGATAAGGGGGTGTTACATTTTGTACCTCTTCAATATGGAGATGTGGAAAACATTATGAATCCTCTGCTCAACTCTAGTGGCAATGCAAGTTTATAGGCAACTAGTACAATCCTTTCTAAGATCGTATAAGGTTCTATAAACCTATGACTTAACTTGCCTTTCTTTTATGGGAAAACCTTAAGAAACACTTTGTCTCTCACTTCATACTCTATGTCTCTCCTTTTAAGATTCGCATATGACTTTTGCCTATTTGAAATGACCTTTAATCTTTCCTGGATGATCATCACTTTCTTTACTTTCTTTTGCTTGAAATATAATCCCACTAACTTTCTTTCACTAAGCTCGGTCCAACCTTATGGTGTTTGACACTTCCTACCATAAAATATCTCATAGGGATCTCAATACTAGACTGATAGTTGTTATTGTAGGCAAACTCTATCAATGATAGATGATTTTCCCTATTTCCTTTAAACTCTATTATACAACTTCTCATCATGTCTTCTAGTATTTGAATCACCCATTCCAACTGACCATCCATTTGAGGATTAAAAATCATGTTGAAGTTGAGCTTGGTACCCAAAGCTCATTGTAGACTACCCTAAATTGTGATATGAACCTTGGATCTTTATTTGATATGATGTAAATTGGTGCTCTATAGAGTCTTAGTATCTCATTTACATGAAACTCTACTCGCTTATTCAAAAGAAGTCCCTTCTAATAGGCAAGAAGTGAGCTAACTTTGTTAACCTATCCACAATCACTCATACGATGTCATACTTCCATGATGTCACTAGTAACCCAATCACAAAATTCATGTTGATCTTTTTCCATTTCCATTATGGAATCGTGATCAGTTGTAACATCCCTGATGATACTTGATGTTTTATCTTGACCTCCTTATATGTTAGACATCTTGTTGTGCACTTTGTGATGTCTTTCTTTATTCCTGATCACCAATACTTTATCTTTAAATCCTCATACATCTTATTTTTTTCTAAGTGCATTGCATACTTCATCTCATGTGTCTATTTTAGAATCCTCTATCTCAAATTCAATACATTAGGTACACATAATCGGCCCTAGTAGTATTAACCACCATCTGGCTCAACTATATACTATAGTCTCTCCCCATTAGAGATCAATTTGGCTATCTTAACCAATTCGACATCCTATTTTTGCTCATCTCTGATCTCCTAGTTTAAGATTGGTCGGATGTGTAACTCTGTTGTGGTCTTCCTACTTAATGCATCAACCACAACATTAGCCTTGTTCGGATGGTAGTCAATCACACAGTTGTAATCCTCGTTTAACTCCAACCATTTTTTTTTGTCTTAAGCTCAACTCTTTCTATATAGGAAGATACTTCAAGTTCTTATGGTCGGTGTAAATGAAACACTTTTTTTCCATGCAAGTAATAATGCCATATCTTCAAAGCAAACACAATGACCGTCAACTCGAGGTCATGTGTCTGGTAGTTCTTCTTATGAGGCTTTAGCTATCTAAAAGCATAAGCTACCACTCTCTCTTCTTACATCAAGACACATCCCAATCCATTGTGAGAAGCATCATTGTAGATGACATACTCTTTATTAGGGATTGGCTATGTGGAAATTATAGCTTCCATCAATAAACTCTTATATTGATCAATGTTGTGTTGACACTTATCTGTCCACTTAAACTTTATGTCTTTCCTTAACAATCTAGTCAATGGAGAAGCAATCATGGAAAACCCCTTTACAAATCTTCTATAGTATCCTGTCAAGTCAAGGAAACTTATGATCTCTATCACATTTCGATAAGGCTTCCAATTCAAGATTACCTCAATCTTGTTGGGATGAACTTTAATCACCTCTGTTGTTACTATATGTCTAAGGAAAGGCCTTTATCAAGCCAATACTCACATTTGGAGAGCTTGACATACAACTTTTGTTCCCTAAGGGTTTATAAGACAATCCTCAATTGTTGATCATACTCCTTCTTATTCTTGTAATATACCAAGATGTTGTCGATGAAAACCACAACAAACTTATCCAAATATGGCCTGAATATCTAATTCTTTAAATCCATAAAGGTTGCTAGGGCATTAATTAATTCGAATGGCATAACCAAAAACTTATAATGACCATATCTAGTTCTAAAAGTTGTATTGGCTATATCCTTTATCTTGATCCTCAGCTGATGGTACCCTAACCTCAAATTTATCTTGAAGAAAACTCTTGCACCTTTCAACTAATTGAACAAATCATCAATCTGTGGCAACAGTTACTTGTTTTTGATGATTGCCTTATTTAACTATCTATAGTCTATGCATAACCTTATATACCCATTTTTTTCTTAATGAACAATACCGGTGCACCTTATAGAGATACACTCGACCTGATAAAACTCTTATCCCACAACTCTTGCAACTGTCCTTTTAACTTTTTCAACTCTAATGGTGTCATTCTATATGGTGCTATTGATATGGGAGTTATACCTAGAGTGAGCTCTATAGAGAACTTTATCTTTTTACTTAGAGGTAGCCCTAGTAGGTCATTTGGAATTACATTTGGAAACTCTTCCATTGTCGAGATATCATTAAGATTTTGACCTCCCTTTATAGTATCAAGCATATGAGCCAAGGAAGCCTCACACCCCTTTCTAATCATCCTTTGTGCTTTCATCATGAAGATCACCTGTGTAGATTGTAGAAACCTTTCACCTTTCAGTATTGCCTCTTCTTGTTTCTAGGTATCGAGAACGACTGTCTTAAATTGACAATCCACTAATACCTATAGTTTAGAAAGTCAATCCATGCCAAATATGGCAGCATGGAATGGAAACTTGATCAAATTTGCAAAAAAAACTCTTTCCCATGCACAATCAAACGACAACCCTTGTATACCTAATTAACAATTACACTATGGCATAGGGGGTTTGTGACCTCAATCTCATATTCTAAATTCTTAATTGTCATACTATGTTGGCTAGGTGTGTTTGTGCATACATAAGAATGTGTAGAGTTTGGGTCTATGAAAGCATATAAAACTGAACCAAGGAGAGAAAACATACTCATTATAACATTTTGTGGCCACATGGTCCTTTTAGGTCCTTATGGCATATGTTTTCATTGGAATCTTATTGGGTCTTAGTCTGTTGATTGTCTTTGATGTGACTTGACTAGATCCCACTTTGCCTCTTCTAGTCTAATGATGGTTTTAAATCTAAGCTGATCTCACTGTTTAGGTAGGTGTTGAACTAGCCATCAACAGACAATCTCTCTTCACACAATCTCAGGCCCCATATCTATAGTAAGCCCTTATGACCAACCAATACTCTTTTTTATGGCTCTTGTGGCACATTTCACTTACTGGAGCAATTTCTTTTACGGTTTGTGTTTATGTGCTGGCGGTGGCATATGTTGCCTTAGAGGGTGGTCCTTGTTTGATAGGACCTATCTGTGTATGACTCTGTCATTTACCTTTGGTTTGAGACTGTCCTAAAAAGAATAGACTATTTTTTCCATATGTGTGGGACATAGTGAAAGATGGACTCCTAAAATATTCCTCTATTTTCTTCCTTTTCCTTATTAATGGTAGAGGAAATCAGTTTTGCAAAATTCTTGTGCTAATGAGAACCAACTAGATACCCATGTCCTCATTAAGGCAATCCTCAAACATGCAACACTATATTGATTGCATACTTGCTCAGCCTAGTGAACTCTCTTTCATACTCAACTATTATCATCCCTCTATGCTTTAGGTTGAGGAACTCTTTTTTTTTTTCTCATCAACATAGACTCGTGGCACATATATCTTATTGAAATTAGCTAGAAAAGATTCCCACGTAGGCAGTTGTGGTGTATGAGGTTGTACTAGGATTTTTTCCACCAATCATAGGTATGCTCCTAAATAAGGGAAACTGCTTAACTAACCTTATGCTCCTCAGCACACTGAAGCTCCTTAAAGACCCTTTTGGCCTCTTCCAACCAAACTCTATTGCGGTTGGATCATTATCCTTCTTCCTGACAAAGTTAATGGCTCCATACTTCCTCAGCTTGTTAATTTGGAACTTTAGCTATGGTGGAGAAGGTGGAATTGGCTGTTGCACCAATTGTGTTATCTACAACAACAAATTATCCATCTACTGCATCAAAGGTATCTAGTCTAGCAGTATGCTGTGAACGAACTTGAGTAGCACCCATACTTAAAACACTAGCAACATTAGGTTGGTCCTTTGGCTCAATTTTATAAGAGTTGTTGCTCTCGACAACATTGTGTGGTTCTATTTCTATATACCCACATTCTAATCCTACAATTGATAGAGAAGTAGCCCTTGTCAAAGTCATATGAGACACACTATATACGCATGATAACCCTTAGCCCACTTAGGCCTAGAAACACCTAAACTTGAGCTTTGATACCAATAAATGTAACACCCTTTCAGATAATCAGGATAATCCTAACTATATAAGAGAATGCTACATGACCTATTACTGACAACCAGATAAATTAAAACCTTTTTACATCCTTTTGATTAATTTAACCTTTTTCCTCAATATCCTATTTAAAACATAAACATTCACTTATAAACCATGCATCATAACTTGATCCAAAATATCATGATCATATAACAAAACCATATTTTGGTTTACATTAGCCCGATGTTTGCAAAATACATATGATCCAATTAAAAATATAAGTTCTCACTATTAAAGACATATGTTCAACTTTTAAAATAACTAACTATACCTATACACCTAATGACATGTACAAAAAGAAATCAAAATATGGCATGTATCACCAACTCAAATGGGGGTTTGCTTTCTTAATCTTTGAATGAGTTTGCTTCTTTTCTAATCAACTTATATCTACAACTCTAAACCTATGTATGGGAAAACACCCACTCGTCAAGCAACCTAATGCTTAGTGGTACATATGTACATAAAAATTCATACATACATTCATAGTGTCACATAATTTTTCCATTTTCATTCCATTGTATCCATGTTCATGCTTTGATATACATATACATCGCAATATGTATGCTTTACTTAACAACATACATATTTTCATGCATGAAATCTTAATAAGATGCAGTCATGCAAATTAATATTAATAGGCATACAAAATATGTATATAGCATACCAACATATTTTCCATATATAACATCATTATAAACAATAATCCATATAATTTAACAATTTTCATATACTAAATTTACCATATCTTTTCTAGTTTGTTCACCCAAAACTCTAATTCAGATTATTCAGATGTGAATTGTGAAACAAAAGTACTCATAACCCGAGTTTAACCCACAGTCACAAACTGTATATGCTCGTTTAAGCTCCTTAAGTCAAAAGCACTCACAGCCCGAGCTTATGCCACATTGACTACGTATAAGTTAATCATTGCTAGCATCTAAGATCATAAATGCTCACATCCCAAGCTTAAGGCACTATGTCCGTATATTTTCCATATCCTCATAATTCTACAGTATCGTAACTCTCTCATTGACATGTCATCTATCCTATATCTTATCCTAGATTCGATAAATGGGTATTAAGAATTGTATCTCTTTTCCTTTTTGATTGTTGTTATCACATACATGCTCATAATCATTTTTCATTGCCATAATTTCTCATTCATTTGTGAAGATTCATATAATCATGTAACTAGTAGCATGTATTTAATCATACTTATCATGTAACATTTCTATGAAAATTACATATTATAACATTACTGTGCTTCACAAACATGAATGTCCACTCATGGTCGTGAAGGTATCCTTTATGGGTGACATACCCGTGAATTAAGGCATGAACACTATTGATCTAGAAATGCATCTTTTATAGGCATGAAGCACACCATGAACCCAACCATAAATCAAGTCATGAAATCTGTTGCCCGATCTCACAGCCATGAACCTCTTGTCATGGTTATGAATATGGGTTTTCAAGTAGAAAAACCAACCAAAACAAAACATAAACCATATTCGAAGTAATGACTCTAAAAATTGACCAATGTCAATCACTCTTATTAACATTATTGTGCATTTTTCATGCTAAAAACATATCATTAACTCAATATAACACATTTGAACACAAATCATGTCGAAAAGCCATCTTAATCATATTAACTCCTATGGTAAGCATAATGACATTTAAACATCAAAACTCAGGACATCAATGGCAGTCTCCCAAAATAACATGTTTTTAGGTCATCCATCAAACATTTAACACATTTCAACACCTATAATCACGCTCAATGCAAAGATTTGTGAATTTAAATGCATATATGTATATACCTCTAAAAATGGAGCCTTAACCAACTCTAAGCTTCTTCAAGCTTGTCTTTTCCTTTGGGATGTGTTCATAAGCTCTCTACTGGCTCCTAACAAAGCAAAACATCCTTTATTAGATAATAAAACCAAAAATCGAACATATGAACTACTCTAACACAAAATTCTAGTTCAACCCCTCAAAAACTCTTTCTTTAACACTTTGATTTCAAGCTTTATCCTAGCTTCAATAATGGAAATCTAGTGAGTATGGAAGAAGAAGAGGAACAAGAAGATGAAGAGAAGATTGGTGTGTAAGGATGGATAATAGGGGGGTGGAGGAGCAAGTTATAACATAGATAAGGGATATAAGAGAGAGAAAAATGTGACTCTGTATTTACTCATGATTGTTAGGCATTAATGAGCGTGAATTATCATGCCATGCAATTCACAACCGTGACAAATCATTCATGGATGTGAACCTTAAACCACACCATTCACGGGCATGAATCCTATGACATCCAAACTTACCAATCTATGATCATCTTTTTTTAAAACTATTTCATATACTTTCTTCTCTATTGCCAACAAATCTTATAGGCTCTAATTAATAGGCGTTACAAAATTTTCCTTGAATTGTTGGTTAATTAAGTTTGATGGATTTTAAATTGTGACAAATGTGTGAGTTAGGTTTTTTCTCCTAATTTCTATTAAAATTAATTGAGAATTGTGGCTGTCCAATTTTTAAAATGAAGAGATTGTATTGTATTGCTAATTAGTTCATGAGTTAGGATTGTAAATATCATGAATAAATGAGTTGTGCAATTGAAATTATAAAATTTATTTGTGGTCTACTAGTTGGCTAAAACCTATGGCAATGGTATGAGGTATGTTATGTTGTGAGTGAATAAGCTCAGACATTGATTTTGTTAAATTTTGGATTAAAAAAAATGAATTAAGTATAGGGTAAAGTTATGACCAATGTCATGGTTGAACAATTTGTAATATAATCACCATACTGTAGTATCTAAAACTTGCATTTGCATTATTCTAGTTAAATTAGAAAGTAGACTTCTAGGACTAAAACTTTCATAGATACCACAATTTTTCAAAACATAAACATAACTACGCTTAAATTGAACTACAAAAAATGACCTAGAAACTGCCCAAAAATTATGTGCAAAATTTAATGAAACAATCAAGAAATAAATTGTCATAATTTATTCATTATAGGTTGGATTTAATTGATTACAATTGCAATGGTTAGCTAAGATGCTACAACTCCATGAAAGGCATTTGTTGAAATTGGAAGTAAAACTATATGAAAAATATAGGGTAAAATAGGGTATGAATTATGCCCAAAACCAGGCAGCAAAATGGGTTTGTTTTTTGTTGTTATGTTTTTAATAGTAGCCAATACTATGATGAAATTTTTATGCTATGGCAATGAATGGATGAATAAGTAATATATGATATTTTCCTTATGGTTATGAATTTCATGATGAGTAGTGAATTATAATTATTTACCATGTATGGAAAAGCCTGTGAAATGGAAATTGAGATGTTAATTATGGAATGGAAATTAAAGGCCCATATATGCCTAGTCTAGGAACTCAAAATTTGGATTAAGTTGGCATGCCAATAAGGTGTATAAGAAAACATACTGTAATACATAGGCATTGATTCATGTCAAGTAGATTATATTTTACATAGGTGTAACACCCCCTTACCTTCCTACGTCACAGTCAGGTAAGGTGATGTTACCGACTACCTGTTTAAACCAACCTGTATATATATACCTGTGCATATATCCATATATATATGTATTATCCATGATGCACACACACACACACACACACACACACACACACACACACACACACACACATATATATATATATATATATATATATATATATATATATATATATTCTCACACACCAATTTTAACAAGTGCATATGTGCATATGTCTCAATATATATGTATGATACATATATACATACATATAAATCCCTGTAAAAAGGACCATATCAATTTGTATAAATTAAAACATGAGTATATCCATATACTCATCTCTACTCACAATTCCCTGTATAATACGATATATTTATATCTCATATATGCATAAAAAAACTTTAATTTACATAGTTATTTTTATACATATAATCCATATGACCACAACTGGTCATAAATATTTACAGACTGTTTATATACATATATATAAGTGGTTACAAAAAGAAACCAACCCTTTTCTGGGTGGCTGCCACTGCTGCTCTGCTCCATTTGTGGGACTCACTAGACTAGCGGCACACTTCGATAACTCACCGCTCTTAACCCTCATCCTGATACCTGTGCGAGAGAAAAATAAACTCTCGCGCTGAATTTTTACTCAGTGGTGCAAAAACTTATAATAATGATCATTCTGAAGAAAATTATATATAACTGAAAATCATTGAAATTCATTTTGTATAAGACGATATATTTAATAATATTTATATTTATATAAATAAATTGACATAAACATTTTCGATAAATAAATATAACAGTGAAACTTATTTTTTGGAATATAAATTCATTCATATGCGAATTATAAGCACATACTTAAAACGTAGCACTACATTCATTTATTAAATAAAAATATTTATCAAGCCCATATATTAAGACACCATAGACCCAATCTTAGGGAAACATGGAGTACCGCCAATTGACGGAAAAGTCATGGTCCAAGAAATTCACAAGACTGGGGTCAAATCATAACCCTTCAGCTGATCCAAGATAACTACAGGATCAGTATCGATCCAAGATAACCACATGATCAGTTAATATATATATAACATGTTTGGTCCAAGATAACCACAGGACCAGGGCTAAGTCATAACCCCACAACTAATCCAAGATAACCACAAAATTAGTTAATACCTCTCATGACCAAGATAACCACATGCCATGGAGTTTCTACCCTATTGGCATGCCAACAAATCCCTGAGCCAACTCTAGGCTAATACGTGGGCCAAAATATGTTGACTTTAATAAAATAGATAATTAAAACTTACATATATATATTACACAAAACTATTCTCAAACTCATTTATTTTCATTTCATATATCACAGAAGAATCATATGCATTTATTAATGATCAGTATTATAAATAATTGCACAAATCTAATTTATCGTCTTGTCGCGTTTGCAGGCTCTCTTCGTTTACCCGATACTGACGCTTGTGTCAAAGGTGCGCCTAATAAAATTATATTTACTGTCAAATATTTATAAGTACAGTACTTCTTCAAATAGCGAAAATCTATTCATTTTTAAAATTTAACCCAACGTCGCTCACGTTAATTTATGAGTATAAATTTTAAAATTCCTGAAATACACTAACTTATTATTTAATTTACTCATTTATTCATTAACTTTATTTATTTAAATCTTCATTTAGCTCAATAATTAACTCAATTATTTTATATCTTGGTCTTACTCACATTTTTCACTTAATTCACTAATTGGCTTAGTTCTTTATTACTAACTCATAATATTATTTAAATTTTATTCATTAAGTTTTGGTCCAATTTTTATTTATTTATGAATTTATTTTTATTTTTATTTAACTTTAAACTCTATTAACTTAATTAACTTCAATTCAATATTAACTCATTTTAATTTAATTAAGTTCTTTGATTTCACCAAATCTCATTTAGTTAATTTAAATTTCTTCTTCCTTAATAGTTTCAGTCACTTCCTCATTTGTTTCCTTTTCCCAAATTTTAAGTTCCATAACCCATTATGGTATTTATGTTCCAATTCCAGTTCTCGGGTCATGAGAACTCTCTTTTTCGTTCACTAGTATTTTGGCCTAACTTAATATGGGTCAAAATCTCCTTGCATGCCTTCGGGTTTCTTCAACTCATAACATAAAACAACACCACAAGATAAGCTCAAACTTAAATTCATTTAATCAAAGATGACAAAAGGGAAATAAGAGGAACAAGTAATAGCCAAATGAGTTAAAAAAAAAGAAAGAAAGTTCAAGCTTTCGGCCGATCTTCCTTTATACCTCCAAAAGCTTCAATTTATCACAACAACAAAGAACAAGGATGAAAAGGCAAAGAGGGCTTAGGATTTACAAATTTAAAACCAAGAATAAGGATAATCAAGAGAAAAAAAAAGAAAATTTGCGGGTCTCCGATAACATAACATTATACCTTTGATTTTCCCCTTCTTCAAACCGTAACTACCTTAGTCTCTAATCATGCAAAGCCTTCAAAATTTTCGAGCTTCCCTTAGCCGAGCTTTAAGCCTCACTTTCCTTCACTTGTTGCTTTGGTTTGATTTAATTAGCACCACCCTTAAGATATCTTTCTTGTATTATGAGATTATGGCTAAACTAGGCTTAGGTTTTTGAGAACTTTGTTGAAGAAATAAGGAAGAAGGGAGGGAAGATATGGTTCGGTTTGGGAGAGGAAATGAAGATGAAAGAAGGAGGAAAGAAGAAAGAAAGAAGAAGAAAAGAAAGAGATGGAAGAAATAAGACAAAGAGTGCACGGTTGAGAGAGGAAAATGAGAGAAAAAAAAGGAGAATTTTCTAGAATAGTTAGAAATGAATGGGATGAGTTTCATGCCAACCATGGCCGGCCACTATTTGCAAACTTGGTTGAAATTAAACAATGTTAGTTAACTTTTAAAAATTATTAATTATGACTTATGAGCTTGACATGGATTGATGGTTTTCACATAAAATGTCATTATTCTCTCCTTTTTATGGCCGAATTTCACTTTTCTTCATTTTTTTTAATTATTATTATTATTATTTTAATTCATTTTTCCACATTTGTTAAATCCCCTAATTCTAAGCCCGGAACAATTTAATCTTCAACAATTAAATATACCATTATTCATGAATTAATTTTCTCTACGTTCCGGTATGTTCGGTTTTAAAATCAGAGTACTGGAGAAAAAATAGCATTTTTCTGAGTATTTTTACGGTACCTTAGGTTAACATTTATCTCCTTGATTTGGTGTCCTAAACATTAGAGTTTTTATACCAAATTGTACCTGGGAGTCCGCCTTAATATTCTTTACGTCCCAGTGTACTCCGTTCGCGATTTGCTAATAGTACAAAAATCGCATATTTTACAGTCCTAACATCATTTTTTATCGATTTTCGTAAAATTTTCAGCATCACATGTTTAAAATAAAATCTCTCATTTATTTTCGGTTCCAATTTAGACTTCGGTCATATCGGTTCAATTCCGGTTCGCACGCGCAAGATTCTGGTAGGTCTGGCGCGTCTGGTCACGAAATACCCGTGTCGACCGTGGCCTAAATTGACAGACCTGACAATAGGTGTTGATTCACTCTGATTCAATTATATTTTATGTAGACACTAAATTTCATTGAGGCAGATATATAATATGTAGGTTTGTCATACATCCAATCTTTTTCACAAATCTTACATATGCACCACACTAATAAAAAGGTTGAGAGCAACTAAACCCTATCATCTAATTAACATAAAATTTATTTATTTCTTTGTTGACTGAACTTTCTAAATTTGCAAATGATAGTATTAAACTAAAAGTATGTGGTGATTGAAAGTCTAGATTATACTTGCAACTTATTGATTTAGTTGATTTATTGAAATTTGTGAATTATGTTTGTATCTTCATTTCTCCCTTTTATGAAGTCCAAATTTATACTATGATCATATCAATATTATTTTGATCGTGTAGATTCTCGGTTTCTTATTAGTCCAATACCTTCAGTCTTAATACGTGCACATCAACCAATATCTTCAATGGCCAATGTGACATGAATGTTTAGTTTTTTGGCTTATCAAGAAACTAGTTTTGTTTTCTTGTCCACTACTGAAGTGGAATATGGAGTGTTGAGTTATTTTTACACTCAAGTTCTTTGGATGAAACAATAACTTATGGACTACGGTCATGTGATTGATCACATTCCCATCAAATGTAACAATACTAGTGCAATAAATCTTTCCCAAAATCTCACTCAACAATTTAGGAGGAAATAGATAGACATTAGGCATCATTTTCTTAGAGATCATATCCAAAATTATGATGTTGTATTATAATTTGTTGACACTAACAACCAATTGGCAAATATTTTCACCATGCCTCGTAATGAACAAAGGTTTTGTAGTATAAAAAAGGGCTCGATATGCTTGATGAGAGAATTTTGGTTTGAAAATAGATTTTAAAGCATGCATTGCATATTCTGTGTTAATTGTATGATCTTTATGTGAATTGTATGCAATTATGTGCTTTACATACTCTATTGTATTTTACATGTTTTATATGTGTTTAAATTGAATGTCTTTATATTAACTTGATTGTACTTTTGTGAAACTATTGAACAATTAAGTCACTTGATGTTTAATCAATGGTCTTCAAGCTTCAATTGGTCAATTACACTTAAATTGATCATATTTTATATGCCACAATTCATGTTATACGTTTTCATGTGTTTTAAACCACATTTTGCACAAAAACTTGTAATTCGCAGTTGCATCATATTCATCGTGATCACAAATTTTATGAGATTTCAGTTATGGAAATTGTTCCTTTTTTGTGATCATGACAAAGATTTCTCGCTCTTGATATTCAAACATTTTCTTGACTGTTGTAACTTTTTAGTTTTCATAATCACTATAGGCATTTCATGGTTGCGACATTTCAATATTTTAAAACATTATACAATTTCACAAAATCATAGTCATGACACTCACATTTTCTATAAAATTTTTAAACATTGCAACAATTGAAAAACTTAAAATTTTACTCCATATTTATAACACATAATCGTTACACACACCCCTTAACAGTATTAAAAAGGTCACTTTTTACACTCTGCATCACTTCATCTTTTTCATTTTCTCTCACTAAAACCTTTGTCTCTCTAAACATTTTATCTATTTCACCTTTCTTCTTCTTCCTTCTCCATTCATAACTCATCAAACATTGCCCTTCAACCTACTACATGTGTTGCCAAAGGAAAGCTTCAACCTCTTCCTCACAAGCCCAACCAAGATTTCTTAATGACTTTATCAAGACTTGGAATTCAGAAAAAAGAAGAAGCACGATTTCAAATAATAAAAGTAAAATAGTTCATTTGCAACAAAATTTCAATCAAAGAACATCTTGAAAAGCTAGGAATCTTAAAGGAATTTGAGGATACATTCAAAAAGGTTGGATGGTCAAAATTCATTTTTCCAAAATTAAAGGCTATGATTTCTTGATGGCATAATTTCTTTCTACCCTTAAAATTGAGAAGAAAGTGCTAGGTGATTTTGGGCTATTATGGCATTAGATTCTTGATGTTTAGGCAAAGGTATGTATTAACAAAAAGTGAGATGGCTTATATTTTTGGCTTTTCTCCTAATGGCCTTCTAAAACCTACCCAAATGAAACAAGCTTATTCTGATTTTTGGAAAAGCATATCCATTGAAACCCACCATGACAAGAACTCTAACTCCAAAAATGTTAAAACTCTCATTCATTAGGTCTTGCATAGGGTCATTTCCTTCATCATCAATTCAAATGGTGATGGTAATGAAAAAGTCACTCAAAAGTATCTTCTTTTCCTCTATGGCCTAGTTAACCAAATCCCCATTAATAGCACAATCCATTTTCTAAACCACCTTCATCAAATAGCTATTACTCGAAAAAGGATTGGGAATATTACCTCTCATATTTCTCTTATTGCAAATCATTTTAAACTCCTAACTGATGAAAATGTGGACCTTCTCAAAGACTTCCAACCTTATGGAGAAAACCTTCTTGATCTCATTTACATGCTCAATGCAAAATCCATCAAGAAGATTGGTAAGGATTCCTATGTCTTTGACCTCTGAGAATAAAGAGCTCAAGCCTTTTCTCTTAACAAACAATGAAAATAGAAAAAAAAAATTGGTTGGAGAGGCTTCTTAAGTGCCAACTCCACTTCCCACAATGGAGCAAATGTACTCTTTCTAAATGAGAACCTTTGAAATGATTAGGCATTTACATTTGGACCTCTTAGATATACAAAGGAGGATGGGATGAGAGCCTTTTCATGCAAACTTTGAGGATGAACCAAGGGTTTAGGGAGCACTAAGAGGAAATAGATGGCCACCATGAGGACTAAACCTATTTAAAAACCACTTTTCCATTTTCTAAACATTTTGACATTCATCCACCACTCCATCATATTTTATTGTTTTTAAATTTCATGCATCACATCTTTCTTTTTTTTTTTTTAAGTGTGGCACCACATGATTGATCAAATATTGTATTTTATTTTAAGTTAATGAAATTTGTGCTATTTTTTTTGTCCATTCCTCTCTTTGCTTTGTGTTATTGATCTTTCATTATATATGCCTCTATCCTTTTTTATCTTGACAAAAAGTGAGAAAGGGATAACAAAAATTGGCAAATTTTGACTTAAATTTGAATTTTGGTAAACTTGTAAAAAATATTGACTTTAGGGCATAAACTTTGACTTCGTGATTTATCACTGTTTGCTAATGGATTGACTTGAAATTTGATATATAATTTTTCAATATCTTAATTTGTTTTTTGTAAGTTCAATTTTTATTTTTTATTTTTTTTGCTTAGTTTGATTGTCAAAATAAAAAAAAATGGGAAATTGTTGACCTTAGAGTGATTGATCTCAATTTTGATATTGACAATCAAATTAAATAGTACTAATATTTTCATCTAGTGTTGTTTTGATAGCGTACAACATTTCAAGTCAATAGAAGTTCATATACTGAGCCAGTTTTGCAAGAATTGAAAATATCCCATAAAGAGCTGTCAAAATTCAAAATAGTGACCACAACACATGTTCACGACAGTACCTAATCAAGTACAACAATGCCTCTTATATGTATCACATACCAAAATGTAGTACCTCAGGTATGACCACAAGGCAGTTCGTGATAGTAAGATAACGATCGCTAGGAAAAAGTGCGACCACAAAAATGCTACGACAAATGCACCTCAATTTCCAGTGTGGTTTGTAGTGTCATTCATGACTATGAAGGAGATAATGGGAAATAAAATTGTGACCACCATATCCTAGAGCAACAGTGAAGTTTAGAAAGTCACAACCGCTCTAAATTGCCCTAATATGATATTTCCACGTGTCCAAGATTCAGTTTTAGGGTTTAAGAGGGGTTTCTCGACATTCAAGCTTCATGATCATGACACTGGAAGCACAACATCGATTCCTCTATAACAAAAGCCCTATACTTCCATATTGGTTTGCGACAAAAAATGCGATTGGAATCTCGAATTGAAATTACGAAGCACAATCGTGAGATATAAGCATGTCCACAAAAGTCCACCTACTATAGTCGTTGGAAGTAAGAGTGAATCAAAGGCTGCCACATATCAAGGACTGTTGGTTCTTCAAATTTTTAGATCATGATAGCATATTTGCCACAACAAATCTCCTTTTACAGACAACATTAAATGCAATGGCTATAAAATGCAAGAAAGAGATATGACCACCCTTTGTCATGACTAATTGATGAGTAAACACTATAAATACCCTTCTAAAAGGCCATTGAATGTATCTTATTAACTTTCAAGTGGCCAAAATCTTGCAAATTTATTTCTCAAGCTTTTTTGTATTAATTGAGTGTATTTGGTTCACATGTTAGCCTTAAACACTTGGGTTCTTTACAAGGGTTATTTTGTGAGCCATAAATACGTAGAAATTGGTTGTTATGTTAGCCATTAAAAAATAAGAAAATATTGGGTTTGATATGAGCCAAGAGAAAAAACATACCTAGCTGGGAATGAGCTAGAAAAACTCCATTATAACACTAAGTGAAGTATTAAAGAAAATTATTAAGTAAGATTAGAGAGATGATGTAGGGATTTTTTTGCCAAACCTCTATAAATTATTATGTTCTTTCTCTTTTCCCTTAACTTTTAATTATTCCTTGTTCATTGCCTTAACCAAAATTATAGTTAGCTACCAATTCATTTTCCATTCTTGGTGATTATTTGGACAATAGACATTTTTCCTTGTGAAAGAGAAAGGGAGAGAAGAGAGATAACATTTATTTCTCTAATGGGGCAACTACAAAATTGGCTCTCAAAAAGAGTATTTATATGACATCTAATCCCTTTTAGGGTGGAAGATGTCAAAATTAATTTGGATTTACATTACAGCAAGGAATCAAGACCGCAATTTCTCATTAAGGCAATTATGCTCAGGAAACATAACTCTTCTATCATATGCGTAATCGTCCTTATGAGGCTATTTGTGACCACACTAACTTTTATGCTCGCAATCACATCACAACAGAAAAAAAACATATTGCATCTGAGAAACTTCCTATCCCATCTCTTTTACATTAGTCAAACTCATTTTATATTTCATTTATTCTCTCTTTGCGTGTGACCTCTTAGATTTTTCGGTCATGTTGGTAGTCTATTAGTCAAACTTTTTTACCATAATTGATCTTTATCAATTTTATTTAACTTGGTAGATCTTGAGCGGTGTCTAGCAATATATCATAAAAACCCAATTAACCAGAAAATTAACGATTTGACTTTCAACCTTTCCATAGGCAATCACCGAACAATTCGTCTTTTACCATACTATTCCTCATTTGGTTAACAGCATGGATTATCAGTCAACTTCCACTAGACTGAATCCATCACTTCTAGTCCAAATTATATTAGTTCTTGTCTCAAAGATCCATTTCTCTTTTAGATATGTCCTTAACGACCTTCTTCAAGACATGTCCACCTTATCCATAGATTTTTGAGTATTGGTCTCCCACAAAAGGCCATAGGTATACCCTCTTTCTATCAAGAGTGGTGAATCCACTATTGACTATACAACTACCTTTGAATACCTTATGTCATACCCAATCACCACACTATAAGGGATCTCTAAGAGATAACAAGAATTGAAGTGAAAGTATAACATTCAGTATCTAAGATAACCTTAGGTATCTCAAGTCCGAAGACACTTGCACAATTGCTATGATGAGACTATCACTAACATTTAATATATACCATTGTTTGACCTAGTCAATGAGTGTAACATATGCTAGTTTGTTTGCATTAATAATGTCTTGTCTTATTAATGCTATGACTATAAAAATTTAGGTATAAACACAATTTTACATTATGAGAATCTCATTATCATGAACACATCAAGGTTTCCCTCATGTTGCCAAATACTTTATTTTACAGTTTAAGATTATCGATCAAATTCATAATTAAATGAACATTGAATAGTAAATGTCTTTATTAATAATAAATATGTACAAATAGTGTCCTAAGGTGATTACCTATAAGGTATTTCTCTAACACTTCACATCCCTAATCTAATGATACCTCACTTTAATATGTTTTGATCTCAAGTGGAATGGGGCATTCTTCCCAATATGAATATCACTTTGGCTATCACAGAACAATTGATATTTGTCTTGTTGAAACCTAAGTTCTTTCAAGAACTTCTTTATCCATAACAAATTTTTACAAGCTTATATTGTAGCAATAAACTTTGCTTCAATAATGGACAGTGCAACACACTTTTGTAACTGTGATGACCTTGACACATCTTCCCCTGCAAAAGTGATCAAGTAATCAGAAGTAGAGTTTCTCAAGTCTACATTGCCAATTATATCCACACTTGTGAACCCAACCAATATGGATTTGGTTCCTCCAAAACATAAGCATATTTTGGATGTACCCCAAAGACATAAAAATCCACTTTGTTCAAAAAGATGTGCATTAAGAAAGGGGATATGAATTGGTGGTCAGGAAAATTTTGGGACAAAATGGATTTATTTGAAATTCTTTGCAATAGACAAATAAACAATGAAAAGAAAAATAGTAGGGTAAAGATAAACATAAGGATTTTTATAGTGGTTTGGGCAAAACGATCTTTACATCCACTCCCCAATTGCAATTGGGATTTTCACTAAAATTTGATAGAATTACAATGAGATTTTCCATGGTCACCTCAAACTTATCCTAGAATTTTAACCATGGCCAACTCTAAACCTCAAATATTTTACGAAGGCTGAAACTCTAACCCACACAACTTGAGTTTATGTTAAGGGCTCACTCAAAAACCCTTACAAGAGTTTTTACTAATGCTAACTCCTAACCTTTCCTAGTATTTTATCCTAGACTAACACTCAACCTAAACCCCAAGTGTTTTAAGGATAAAAAAAAACCATTCCATCACTCAATAATACAATAAAAAAATACAAGAAAATATGGAGAATTAGACTAGTAAAGCTTGGGCATGGGAGGTGTGTTCTTATTACATTCAAAGACCTTTGGAATGGTTATTTATAGCTTAAAATCTCCAAAAAGTCATTGTCCAATGTTCCCTTCTTAATAACTAGTTTTTATTTTTTATTATCAAACCTAAAATCACGGTCACACTTCCTTTTTGCGAATTCATCAACTCTCTAACAACTAGTACACATGGCTGGGTTTGATTCGCTATGGGCTCCAACGATTGAGTTTGTATGAATATAGCACTCACAGTTCTAGTTACATGGTCACAAAATCATTGTTATAAGCCTTTTTGTGGTTGCACTTCTCATCACAAACTCCTCAATCCAATTTGAGTTTTTTCAGCTGTTGCAATCACGATCGTGCTTTTTTAGGTCACGATCATGATTTCTTGTTAAGCTCCAAACCCTTGGACAAGTGGCATGCTTGAATTGGCTTTCTTCTTAGCCGGTTGATATTACAAAATTTACGGTCATGCAAGTTGCCTCACAATCGTGGTCATGCAATTTTAATACCTTTAGCACTAGAATAATCATAGTTGCTAATTCTATGGTGAAGTCACAAAATTGTCATCTCTGGTAGCACTCCTTTTCCACATTCGATAATTACAGGTCCACCACACTTTTTTTTTTTATTTTCACCAATATGTTTGAAAAATTAAACTTTTATTCCTACAAAATAAACACTCAAACAAATACATTAGTAACTTCTCAATTTGATTGTAAAGATAAAAATGTAGAGATACACCACTTAGGCTAACAATTTCTCTTATATATATATATATATATATATATATATATATATATATATATATATATTTTAAAGATCAAATTGAGCAAAAATTGAAATGGTGAAAAATTTAAAATGTGTTCCAATCAGTTTTTGAAAAAAAAAAATTGAAAATGTTGGTTTTCCACTTTACTTTCAAAATATCTCTCCCCCTTGGTCAAATATTATTTCAAATAAGCTTTGCCCATTAATCAAATATAGGTTTTCAAAATTTTGCTCATCTTCTTTCCCCTTTAGCAAATAAAAAAATTTTGCTCATCAAAATTTTCTCCACTTTTGGCAAGATCAAAAAGGGTTAATACACCACTTAGGTCAAAAGAGAGATGGATAGAAGATAAAAGAGAGTTCTAAACATATAATAGAGATATAAAAAGGAATACCAATTTTTGGAAAAAATAGGAATACCAATTAAAAATAATTAAAAAAAATCTTTTACAAGCAATAAAGAGATACCAATAGTAAAATAAAATGAAAAATGCATAAAGGCTAAAAATATTGATGCCAAAGAATTTGAATACCCCAAATTTAACAATTGTTTTATGGCTTGCTCTTCCTCAATTGGATCCTCTTGACACTAATTGTAAAAATTTGGCATTTGTTGGTAAGTACCTTTTCATTAGTAGCTCCCCCTTAATTCCTCCCTCCCAAGTTAATACCAATTGTTAAATCTTGTCATTTTTTACACTAATAGAAGTGTTTTGATATTACTTATTGAAGATAGTTAAGGGATGCTAAGTGTTGTATGTGGTGCAGACATAAATCAAGTGGTTGTGCCATTTGGTACCTATTTTAACTTGGGTCCATGAAGGTTAGTTATAGAAGCTTCACTCTTAAAGAGGTGAGCCTTCCTAATAAATTATTGAAAATTTAAATGATCAAATTTCATACAATAATGGCATTATATATTGGATTTAAAATGAATTTTATTCTTATGCCATTTTGTATGAACTTCGAGCCTCACCACATTAACACAAAAATGAATGCAAGAATATTTATTATGTGGTGTATGGGGTGTCCTAGAAACAAAATTTTTGTACATCAATGCATGTTTTGCCCTTTGAGGCTTGACTCTAGGACAATGTGAGCCTTGCCCATTTCTCTTTGGAATGGGTGGTCTTATGTGTGCATTCATGTGAGCCTCATTCCTTATCATCTTTATACTAGACACTTGAGGTGTAAAGGCTTTAACAAAATGAACGACACCAGATGAGGGAATAGACAATGAATCTCCCTTGAAGCCTAAACTATCTTTAATCAATTGAGATCTTTGAGATACTAAGAGAGTATCCAAATTTACCTTTCTTTTTTGAAACATAAAAATTGAAAATCTAAGTTCCTCAACCTCATTTTTCAATGATTCATTTTTTTAATAAAGCTTTGTTGATTGAGGTTTTTGAGGAAATCTCATTTAATGATTTCTTTAGGGAATCATTTGAGGCTTTAATCAACAAAGCTTGATTATCTAGATCCTCTAAATTATTCTCAAGTTGAGAATTTTTTCTTATAAAAATTCATTTTTTAAAACAACTCAATTTTTAAAATCATGGCTTCAAGAAGTTTAGTATGTACATTATGCTTAAAATATAAATTACTACTACTATAAGAATTAGAAATAAAGCATACCTCATTTAAGCCCTCTTCTATGACCATGAAGCAAAAAGTGGCTATCTCATAATGAGCTTCTTCTCCACTTAAAGAACTTTTGCTCCAAGTTTCTTTTTGCACCTTTTCTTCTTACTTCATATAGGATCTCTTCTTGTGCCTCTTGTAGAATAATGAGTACTTAGAGGGCATCGTTTGTCTACTGCCACACTTTTTCTTCTTTAATATCTTATTAATTCTTTTTGTAAGTATGACAATCTCTTCATCACTATCTGGTTCGCTCCTTTCCTCATTGCTAGAGCTTTTCACTTAAAGATTGTTAATACCTTGTTGAGGCCTTGAATACTATAACCTTTCTCTCCTTCTCGAGCTTTTATTTCCTTTTCCCTTGTTAAGGCCAAATCATAAGATAAGAGTTTGCCTATGATTACATTAATTGGAATGTTACTCAAATCTTCATTGGCCTCCTCAATGTCAATGACTTTTGGCCATACTCCTTCATAGGAAGACTCTTTATGATTTTATAGTTTACATCCTCCAAGCTATAGTGTTTCCCAAGTTTTCTCAAATTGTTGTTAATTCTAAGGAGTTAGTTGGTCATCTTAGTGATGGACTCATGTGGCTTCTTTTAGAAGAGCTCATATTAGCTATTTTCAATTGGATCTTTTTGGATTTTACTTGCTTAATGCCTTCATGATAGTTCTCCAAATGCTATAGGCACTTTGACATCGTTGCACTCAAGAGTACTCTTCCATTGAAAGTGAGACAATGAGAATTGTCATTGTGCTTTTGTTTCTTCTATTCACCTTTCTTTAAGAGTCCAACCACTCTTTCTTTGGAATGATATCCACTTCGCCATCAACTACTTTTGATGGTGGCTTCCATTCTTTACGAATAGTGCCCACAACTAAATGAGATCACTATCTAAATAAGCTTTCATTTTGAACTTCCAAAGTGTGAAGTTCGAACCATCAAAGAATGGGTTGAGGTGGTGACTCCATTGATTGCTATCTTGATCATTGCTAGTACACTTAAGCCTTTGATGAAAGACCTAAGCTTTAATACCAATTGTTAGAAAATATGTGCACCAAGAAGAAGGGATGAATTGCTGGTAAGGAAAAATTTGAGGCTAAACAATGAAACGAGGATTTTTATAGCGGTTTGGGCAAAACCATCCTTACGTCCTCTCCCTAATTGCAATTGAAATTTTCACTAATTTTTTTATAAGATTACAATAAGGTTTTCCAAGCTCACCTCAAACTTATCCTAAAGTTTTTGTTGGGGCTAACTCAAAACCTGTAACACCCACCCAGCTAATCAGGGTGGTTAAATCCCAACTAAGTGGGCAGATGCTACTGGATACTGTTATGGAAAATATGTCCAATTAAAATATTTTCTTTCTTTGGAAAACCTTATTACAATTTGTTTTGCTCATAACTTAGCATTATCTTATTATTGTTTCCTTTTAGTTCATTTCCTTGTCAAAACTCTAAGTCAGACTATCTAGTTGTAGATTGTGGGATATATGCATTCTTACTTGAGCTTTAGCTACCTTGTCCACTAACTGTAGAAGTGCTCATCTGAGCTCCTCAAAGCAATGGTGCTCTTACCTGAGCTTCAGCCATTGAGAAACAATAGTGCTTTAACTTGAGCTCCAGCTTACTTGTTCTCAAATAAATATATATCCTACAATACTATAACCCCCTCAATGACATGTCATATATCATATGTCAAGTCGTAGATTAAGAAAAGAGCATTTAAACATATTCTTTAATCTTTATCTCAATTCCTTTTTAATATCATTATCACATATCACCATGCTTATAACATTAACACATATTTTACCTCATTACCATCACCCACATGTGATTAATCATGCTTGCATACAATTTATAACATGTGTACTATCATTATCACAATTTACCCATTGCATTCGCAACTTCCCTTGCATGACATAAGGTGTGAAAGCTTATGCCCTTTTTGGGAATTCTCTGGGTAGAAGTCTCATAGGCATGACTCCTTCGTCACAAGTATGAAATGTATTTGTGTGCAACATTCATGAGGCATAACTACTGTGTCACATATATGAATTTTTATGTTTCCAAAACAGAAACTCAAGTTAAAACAAAGCTTCATTGAAACTACATGAAAAGGTCTCTAAGATTGATGAATGTCAATCACTCCTATCAATATTTAATAGCATTTCATGCCAACAACAACATTTAAACCCATGTAAACAAAAATTATGCCAAAATATCTCTTGAACATCATTAACTCCCTAACTCAATTTCATGGCATTTCGAACACTTATATCACATAACCATCATGCATATACATAACCAAAAGCCCATTCATATCATTTATCACATTTTCAAGTTATCTTATGGCATAAATATGGCAATATACATTATTAATAGAATTAATATGCATATATGTACTAATATTTAACAATATATCCTCCATAAACTCTTTAAGATCCATTTTGGCTTGTTATTTTCTCTTTGTGCTTGTTACTCTTCAACTCTACCATTTCCAAGCCCACAAAAATCGAAAGACCAATCTCCTTTTCCAACTTAGCTCTCCTTCTCTTTTCTTTAAGCTCACATCACTCAAGAACACTTTATCCTCATCTTTGTTTTCTAGCTTTCCAAGCTTGATCTGTAAAGCTTTCATGGTAAAGGAAAGACAGAAGGAATAAGAAAGTGAAGAAGGAAATGGTAGCATGTCTGGAAGGATAAGGGGCGATGGGGAGTAAGTAATGGCAGAAAAAAAAAGGCATGGGAGAGAAAAAAATGTGGCTCTATTCACATACTTTACTGACTATTGTTCATAGGAATAAAACTTTCTTTACTGCCATGAACACCTCATGAGAATGACCTAATCTATGACATTCACGACTATGACACCTTATTCACATATGTGAATTCTTCTAAAACTCTGCCGTTTTGAAAACTCAAGATTTTCATGGGCATAAATATCCATTCACGGGCATGAAAGAACCCTTTTTAAACTTTTTTTCCATCATTTTAAATCTTGATCTACCCATACTCTCTCTCTTCAATCACCAGCTTATCGTATAGGCCCTAATTACCAGACATTACAAAACCTCAAATGTTTTACTAGGGCTCACACTCTAACCCACACAACTTGAGTTTTTCCCAAAGGCTCACTCAAAATCCCTTACAAGAGTTTTTTCTAAGACTAACTCCCAACCTTTCTTAGTGTTTTATCTTATGCTAACATTGAAATTAAACCCCAAGTATTTTCTAGCTAAACACTTAAAATCATTCCATCACTCAGTATTATAATAAAAGATTTCAAGAAAAAAATGAAAAATTGGACTAGCAAAGTTTGGGCATGGGGGTATGTTCTCATTACATTCTAAGGCCTTTGAATGGAGTATTTATAGCCTAAAATCTCCAAAGACATGTTGCCCAACGTTCCCTTCTTAATAGTTACTTTTCTACAACTTTTTATTTTTTTTTTGTTAGACCTAAAATCCATGTTGTGCTTCCTCTTTCATGATCACAATTTTGTCAACTCTCCAACAACTAGTACATGTGGTTGGGTTTGATTAGCTTCAGGCTCCAACGGTCAAGTCTCTATGAATATCACACTTGTGCTTCTACTTTTGCTGTCATGAAACAGTTGTTGTGGACCTTCTTATAATTGTGCTTCTCATTGCAAACTCCTCAATCCAATTTGGCTTTTTTAGTTACTATAATTGCGATTGCGTTTTTCCAAGTTGTGATAGCAATTTCTTCTTAAGCTCTAAATCTATAGACAAATGGTATGATTGGACTAGCATTTTCTTACCAGGTTTGCATTACAAATTACACTATCATGATTCCTTTTTCATGATAAGTATTGTAATCGCTATTGTTGTCCTGAACCTCTATCGAATTTTAACACTAGGATAATTGTGATTCTATTGTGGATCAAGAAATTGTCATTTTATGTACACTCCTTTTCTGCCACACTTTTTCATTTTCACCAATGTGTTTGACAAATTAAACTTTTTATTCCTACAAAATAAATACTCGAATAAACACATTAGTGACTTCTCAATTTGATTGTCAAAATAGAGATACATCACTTGGGCTAACACACTTTACTACAACTCAATGTTCCTTTCCAGGATTCGAAAGGAATCTACTCACTACTCCAATTACATGAGCAATATTTGGTCATGTGCATACCATGACATATCAAACTTCCAATTTATGAAGCATATGGAACCTTGTCCACCTCTTCCTTCTTTTTGTTTATGGAAGGGCTCTACTTTGAACTTAGATTAAAATGATTAGTAAGAGGATAACTAACCATTTTAGTCTTGTTCATATTAAATCTTTAATGTACTATCTCAATGTACTTCTTCTGTGACAACCATAATTTTCTAGCACTTCCATCTCTGATAATTTTCATTCTAAGAATTTGTTTTGCTAGCCCCAAGTCTTTCATGGCAAAAGACTTATTCAACTACTTGTTCAAGCTATTAATTCTGGAAATATTCCCGCCAACAATCAATATGTCATCCATATAAAGCAAAGGAATAATGAAATCTTCATCAGATAATTTTTGCACATAATCTTCTTATAGTCTTACTCCCTCATAACAGACTCAAACTTCTTGTACCATTATCTTGGTATCTACTTTAAGCCGTAAATGTTTTTCTTCAATTTATAAACATAGTCCAATTTTTCCTCATGCTTGAAACACTCTAGTTGTTCCATGTATATTTTTTCTTCCAAGTCACCATATAATAAGACAGTTTTGATATCCATTTGCTCAAACTATAGGTCAAGACTTGCAGCTAACTCTAATATTGTATGGATGGATCTCATTTTCACAATTGGTGAGAAAATTTTCTCAAATTCAATTCCTTTCTTTTGGTTGAATCTCTTAACAACCAATTTGGCTTTAATCTCATATGGGAACTATGATTTTCATGTTTGATTCTATACACCCATTTATTTTTCAAATATCTCTAGCCTTTTGGCAGCTTCACTAGTTCAAAAGTCTTATTCTCATGCAAGGATTTCATTTCATTTTACACAACTTTAACTCATTTCTACCTGTGTTAACCAGCCATAACTTCTTCAAAAAAACTTTAGTTATCCCCCATTATTGAGTAGCACATACTCATTGGCTAGATATCTAGTAGAAGGTCATCTTGTTATATTACTTTTTCTTAATGGAACTGGGGTGGGCATAAGTGTTTGTTGATGGTTAACATCATCATCTTCTGAATCTTCAATGGGAGCATCATCTTTTATGGGAAAATCAATATAATCTTCATTTCCAACCTGTCTCGGCACTGGTGTTAGAGGAATAAACTCCAAATCCATTGAGTCACCATTGGAATAAAAAATATCCTTCTGCATCCTAACAATATCTTTAATGGATTCATTTTTAATGGAGATAACATCACAACTCCTGACAAGTTTTTTCTCAACTGAATCATAAAATCTATAGTCATACTGGTCTTTGTCATAGCCAATAAAAAAATATTGTCATGTTTTGACATCAAGCTTGGACCTCTCATCTTTAGGGATGTGAACATAAGCTTTGCAACCAAACACTCGCAAATGATCATAAGAAATATCCTTTTTTGACCATGATTTTTTTGGAACATCTAGCTTTTGAGGGGCACAAGGTGAAAAATTCAACACGTGCTCGGTTATGTGTATAGTTTCTCCCTAAAATATTTTAGACAACTTTGCATGTGAAAGCAAATATTTGGTTCTCTCTCCATCAAATTTTTGTCCATCCTCTCAGCTAGACCATTTAATTGCGATATTTTTTTAGGTGTTATCTAATGTCAAATAACATGATCTTAGCAATAAGCATCAAATGGTCCAATTTATTCTCCACCATTATCTGTCCAAATATATTTCAACTTTTTTCCAGTCAGGCTCTCAACTGAGGCTTGAAATTCTTTAAAGATATTTAGAACTAGATCCTTTGTCTTAAAGTGTATACCCATGTCTTCTTAAAATGATTATTAATTAAAGTCATAAGTACTAAGCACCACTGAGTGACTTTGGCATTGGCCCACACAAACCTGAATTGATCAAATCCAACACATGTTTCATTTAAGAAGATATAAAACTCTTAGAATCAACTTTATTATGCTTTCCTGCTATACATTCATCACATTTCTCCAAATTCACTCCATCCATTCCAAGTAACATCTTATTCTTAACCAGGCTAGTCATTCATTTCTCAATCATATGGTTGAGTCTCATGTGCCAAAGTTCAACTGCTTTATCTTTCTGCAAAGCACTTACAGTGATGTTGAAGAGCTTTACATTGATCACATACAAATATGCTTTGTACCTCTGGCCACCACCAAGAAACCTTTAGTGAGATTCCTCTAGTTATTGAAGAAGGTAATACAAAACCTGCATCATCAAGTCTAACTACAAATATCAAATTCTGGCTATTTAGAATTTGTCTGACATCTTTCAGGACTAATTAGATATCATTCTCTACCTCCAAACAAGCATCTCCCCTACCAATAACCTTTGGCAGATTATCATTTCTCAACTTCACAATGCCAAAATCTCCTCATGTATATGATGAGAATAATTCTTTTTGAGATGTAACATGAATGGTATCACCATTATCAATCACCCAGCTAGTCTTATGGGTGTAAAATTGATAGTTTCATCATAAGTGACATTGATTTTTTTCATCAACTTTGTTCACTTCTTTGCCTTTCTTTTCTTGTTCATTCTTGGACTTTCAACAACATATCTTGATATGACCCTTCTTTTTATAATGATGAAATTCAATATTGACATATTTATTTAACTTTTCTTTATTATTTCCTCTAGGCTTATGTTGCCTAGAATGGCTCTACATCCTAGACATTGTAACCAGAACATTTGGTTGTGGGGAAGAAGATCAGCATTGGATCTCTTCCTCATTTCTTCACTCAAAATATTTTTTTTAATAGACTTTATGTTGGCTACACCGTTATATGTAATGTTGGTGAAGAAAATCTTCAAAGTCTCCCACGACTCTGGTAGATAGCCTAAACCAACAGAGCAAAAATATTATGTATAGTTGGTCCATAATCCTTTGGATCTCATTTACGTGATCTATGATGAAATTCATTTCTTTGTATTTCAGCTACATCAATTTTGTCAAATAAAATAATGTATTATTGTCTTTTTTATGTGTAAAGCTATCCAAGCATATTCCATAAGGTCTATGTATGAGTCTTATTATAGATGTGGTTGTATACATTATTTTTGACAAATCGTCGAATAAAGTCGCACCCTGCTCATGCTCAAACTATCATTTTTTATTTGTCTTATCATCGGGTTTAGCTATAGTAAACACCAACAAATGCATTTTCATCACAAATAAGAGATCTTTCATTTTGATTCTCTATATGTGATAATTTGAGTAATTTAAGATGATTATCTTAGTGGTTTTATCTCCATCATGACCACCTTCAATTGATAATGATTCCAATAAAAAATTTTCTAATGTGGAAGATCAGTTAGTGCTGCAATCAAATAGCTAACTAACAATTTTATGGGACAAACAACCAATGGCTCTAATACCTTTTCATTTCTTCATTCAAAATACTGCTTTTAACAAATTCCATATTGACAACACCATTAGGTGCAATGTTGGTAATGGAAATTTTCAAAGTCTCCCACAACTCTAATGAAAAGCCTAATACCAGTAGAGCAAATACTTCATCATCAAAATTTATGTCTATTCTAGATAATTGGTCCATAATCCCTTACATCTCATTTGAGTGATATGTTATAGAAGTCCTTTTTTATATTTCAATTGTGTTAGTTTTTTCAAATAAAATAATTTATTATTGTCAATTTTTGTTGGTAAAGTTGTTCAAGCTTATTCCATAGCATCCAGGCATGAGTCTCATTGTAGTTGTAGTTGTACACATTATCTTTGACAAACTATTGGATAAAGTCGCACACTTGCTCATGCTCATACTCCCATTCTTCATCTATCTGGACATTGGGTTTAGCTGTAGTAAATACCGACATATGCATTTTAATCACAAATATGAGATTCTTCATTTTACTTCTCCATATGCAGTAATTTATGTCATTTAAGTTGATCATCTCGGTGGCATTTGTCTCCATCATAAGCCTCTTTCAAATGACAATAATCCCAAAAAAATCTTTTCTAAAGTGGAAGATCAATCAATGCTACAACCACATAACATACTAAGAATTTTATGGGACTAATAACCAATGACTCTAATACCACTTGTTGAGCATGTAACACCCCCTTACCCCTCCTATACAACAGTCAAGTAAGGCGAATCTATGTCTAATTTTGGTCATCATACCTATTACATATTACATATACATATGAATATTAATAATACATACATATACTCGTCTGAGCTTGTTAGAGAGGTGTCCTAAAACCAATCATCTTAGGCACTTGATGTATTCATTTATTATTAATAAAAGACATTTTCATCATATGGTATTCATTGCATATGAATTGATATAGATCTTAGACTGTTTAATGAAGTTTTTGGTATGTAATACAACATGAAAGAAATCATGATGATGAGATTCCTATCATGTGCAATTGTGTTTATACCAAAATAATCCCTGGTCATAGGATTAACAAGATGGGATATTGTTAATCCAAATAGACTAGCATATGGTATACTCATTGACTAGGTCAAACAACTAATGTCATAAGTTGATAACATGTGATATTTAGAGTTAACATGTGGATGCTTGCTAGAGTAGCCAAATACATTGGATGACCTGCTATAAGGCAATTACATGGGTATCTATTCAATGTCAATGATAGTCTCATTATAGCAATGGTGCAAGTATCCTTAGAACTGAGATACTCAAGGTCATCTTAGATTCTAAATCCTATACTTTGACTCCATTCCTTGTTGCCTCTCAGAGGTTGCTCATAGGGCAGTGATTGGGTATAACATGAGGTATTTGAAAGTAGTTAAGTAATCAATAAAGGATTCACCACTCTTAATATAAGGAGAGTATACCTATAGCCTTTTGTAGAGATCATTACTAAAAAATCCTTGGTCGAGGTGGACATATGTCTTGAAGAATGTCTTTAAGGACATATCTAATAAGGTAATAAGTCTCATAGATAAGAACTAATATCATTTGAACTAAATGTGATATAGTCAGTCTAATGTGAGTTGACACACAAACCATGCTCTAAAACAAATGAGGTATAGTTGGGTGAAAGACGAATTGCATGGTAATTGTCTATAGAAGGGTTTACAATCAGACCATTGACTTTTTGGTCAATTGGAAGTCATGATGTGTTACTAGATACCATTCATGATCTATTCGAAATCATGTGATGATTTGAGCTTCCAACATAATTGGGAACCAAATGGGTCAAACACATAGAAGGAATGAAGGAAATGTGAAATAGGCCTTGGATTGGATCCAAAAGATGAGAGAGATATGATTTGGCCATGTACCACGGGTCATGGTCATGAAAAAGGTTGTCATACCTGTGACAAAAAGGAGTCACAACCGTGACACTACTATGCACAGTCGTGAAGGCCCCAATATCAGCTTTTGCGATTTTAGATTTTCTATTTCGAATGGAATTCCTATGCATGGAAAAATTATGTACAACCGTAATATGATTAAAAGACATATAAATAACCCCTTTAAGGGCCAAATTTGAAGTTTCCACCTTGAGGAATGAAAGCTATTCTCTATTCTTCTTCTCTTTCAAACTGAAGCACTTTAGCTAGCACCTTGGTGCTTTGAAACCCCATCACCCTTGTGGTTGTTTTGTTCATTTCTTCGCATGGATTACTGTTAGAGACAATCCAACATTGGATTTTTGTGGTTTTCAACAACCTAACTTAAAGGAAAGGCTCACAAACTTGGAAGATCAAAAGAAACAAATAAGGTAATCAACTTCATCCATTTGAATGGTTCAATATGATTTTAACATTCATAGGGCATTCCATGGTTTTTGGATTCAAACAATTTTAATTTTCAGTGTTCCATGTATGAGATGTATGTTAAGAACTCAATATTGGTATCAAAGACACCCTATATAAATTAATTTTGCATTTAATTGAAATATCAATGAGTTTAATTGAAACAGAATAACTTGGATTCTCTCATTTCCTTAAGAATGAATTTGACTATGTTTGATCTCAAATTTTAATTTTAATTCAATAACATGTAATTATATGTTTTTTATGATAATTAAAAGGTTTGAATTTGATTTAAACATGAAATTCGAAGTTATGCTTAGTTGTTGAATTTCTAGGGTTTGTGAAACCTAGTATTGCCAATAGAGTTGTTCAATGTGGTTCATTAATTTAATTAATTAAACACATTTATGAAATATTTAGAATATTTTTTAAATTTTAGATAGAACCTATAATGATGCAAAAATCATTTTTGATCATGGAACAAACAAGACAAGTAACTAGGTCAAAATCCTTACCATGTGATGGGACTGTTTTGTATTGTTTGATTTAATGGGATGTAACTTGATGAACAAATATTAATTTATATTTATGAGATATTTATGATGTTATTTTTATATCAATTTCATGCTAAAGTCAAATTAAATTCGTGGTTAAGTTTCTAAAGAATCCTAATTTATGTATGATTCAATTTAGGCAATTTTTGAGTAATTGGTTTGCTAGTTGAATGATGAATGATTTAGATTGTCTAATTAACGAATTTAATTAGTTTAAACTAAATATAAGTTTTTTATAATGATTTGAACGAATTTTGGAAAATTTGAGAATTTTTAAATTGAATTTGATTTGAATTTGAAAAGGGTTTTCAAAGTCCTAGTGTGACTAGAATTCTAGTATACACTTGTAACTAGGAATTTTTAATTCTATTTGGCATCAAAATATTAACTAATTAAAGTAATTTAATTATGAATTAATTAATTTTCATATTTAATTTAATATTTAATGTGATTTAATTATTAAATTTGGATTTAATATTGCATACATTAAATTGGAAGTAACCTAGTTGGCAAAGTAGACAAATTTAGAAAACTTTTTGATATAATCAAATGTATGCCTAAAATACATGATTTTCTTTTGGAAAGTGTATCTAAATATTTATATGATTATTTAATGAGATTAAATAATAATCTTATGATGAATTTTATTAAGGCCAAACAATCAACATAATGTTTCAATTATTGAAACAAAGGGAACCCAAATTGTTACTTTCAAAGATTACATTTATTTATGCATTAGATAATGCATGATATGGATGTATGGAATGACATGATAGTATGATTATGGACTTAACCAATGCGATTGATCATTCATGGAAATTTTGTTTTGGTAAATAGGGCATGCGAGTCCCTGCCTTCTTTATTCTCTTTATTGTATTTCTCTTCTCATCTTACTCCCCTTAAATGAAATTTGAGGCTTTCTTATGAAGAATTTATGTAATTAGGTTATATAGGAGTAGAATAGAATTGAAGTACAAAGGATCAAGAAGCTAAAGAGATCGTGCCAAAAGCAAAAGAGCATTAGAAAATAATTGTTTTCTATTTTGGTATTGTAATTTCATGCATCTACTTAGGTAAGACCTAGTCAATCATTTCATGGCTCGAAGGATTGATGTTAGTCCATAATCATAACCATATAATTAGTGTAATTATCTTATATATCTATATGTGTTGAATGAATATATTATGCATGCCAAATTTTCATGATGAGACATAAAATTAAAGAAATCCCTCATTAATAATATTAAGACTAAGGTCTTCCATTAATATGGCAAGAATCAGAGTTTTTTTAGAGTTTGGGTTTTTAGGCACACTCAAGCCTGCTCTACACGAATATGTTCAAACCACCGAAATATGATTTCATGATTAATAGGTTGGTATAACTAATTACATTAGCTTGTTGGGCACACCCAAGGTCAATGTGAATTTGAGGCAGTATTGGATAAGTGTACATAAGATGTGCATATATCAAGAGTTGATAGTTCAATGATTCAATAGTTGCATGATATGATGCAATTGGTATGAGATACCTACCAATTGACCTAAGGTAACTTATTGGGCACATCCAAGGTCATTATTAGTGATGTTGGATACTGACCCATTAGGAGAGCTTCCAACGGGTTATCTTGGATTCATAGTGAGGGCTATGGGTTCGTAATAAAATAGTGGAAATTATAATGCACATTTATTAAAGATTTAATAATCATGCATTTAGTACATTCTCTAACATGATCTTTCTTTACATCTAGGTAGCTAGAATCATGTCATCAAATGTGAACTTACACTCAATTCTCAAATCCAACAAATTGATTGACCCGAACTTTTTAGATTGACTAAGGAATTAAGAATAGTTCTCAAATCTGAAAAGATAGCTTATGCCTTAGAAGAGCCACTTCCCTCCCCTCCTGTTGATGATGCATTTGTTGATGAACAGTTGGCATACAAAAAGTAAGTGGATGATAGTGAGTTGACGGGTTTCATTATACTTGCCTTTAAATCTCTCGAGCTTCAAAAGCAGCATGAGAACATGGATGCTAATACCATTGTGTATAATTTTAGGGAGCTTTTCGATGAGCAAGCTCAAACCGAGTGATATGAGATATCCTATTTGCTCTTCCACTCCAAGATGACAGAGGAGACTTCTCCAGTGCAACATGCATTGAAGTTGAATGGGTACATTAAGCAATTGGCTACTTTGGGATTCGTAATGGATCATGAGTTAAGTATAGACTTAATTCTCCAAAATTTGCTTGATAGTTATGCACACTTCAATCCCTAAATTGATCAATATGCTCAAGACAGTTGAGTCTTCTGTCAAGAAATAGCAAATGATTGTGATGCTAGTGGATACTTTAGTTCTTCTATGAAAAAGAAGGACAAAAAAGAGAAGAAGAAGTCCATAAAAACCTAAGGAGGTGTGAAGAAAAAGGGCAAAGAGACTGCTTCAAAAGGGACTTGCTTCCATTATGGCAAGGCTGGCATTTGGAAGAGAAACTACAAAACCTATCTGGAGTCTTTGAAGAAAAAGAATGATAAGACATTGGATGCACCTTCTACTTCAGGTATTTATGTTATTGAGGTTAATATTATTTCTATTAATAATGCATAGGTATTGAATACCGAATGTGGCTCACACATATGTACTAATATGCAGAGCCTAAGGAATAGTAAATAGCTCAAGAAATGAGAGTCAGACCTGTGTGTTGGCAATGGAGCAAGAGTTGTTGCATTAACTGTAGAAACTTATGTATTGACACTCCCTAGTAGACTTGTTTTAGAACTAAACAATTGCTTTTATGTTGCAGTTTTAACTAAGAATATTATTTCTATTTTTTTTAAATAGAAAAGGTTTTCATTTCATTATTCATAGCAATGGTTGCTCTATATGATTGAATAATATTCTTTATGGAACAAGAACATTGTGCAATGGAATTTATATTCTTGACACTTGAGGGTCTATTATTATGTACTTATTTTATTTTGGTAATGCAATTAGTCCTCTAATTAGTTGTTGTTTTGGTAATGCAATTAGTCCTCTAATTAGTTATTGTTTTGGTAATGCAATTAGGAGTTATAAGTCTTCGATAATTGCTTATTCAAATTTTCGTAAGTTAAATTAAAAAAATGAAAATGGAAGATACCACAAAAGCAGCACATATGCCTAACAACATGTCTAACATCATTGTTGCCAAATCACAAAACTACAAGAATGTATACCACATCTAAAATAGTTGATATTTCATTCATATAATTATATTTACAATTTACAATTATTGTAACACATGGGCGGCCTTGCCATCACAACCAAAAAATTCTCATATACTAAAATGTTCTATCTTAACAGCATATGCAAAAAGGAGAAACCGAATCTTATTAGACATGGTGAGATATATGATGAGCTTTGCAGATTTGCCTAAATCCTTTTGGGGTCATGCATTAAAAACTTCTATGTATATACTAAATAAAGTCGCTTTTAAATTAGTTGATGTTAATCCATATGAGATATGGAATAACAAGAGACTTGTTCTTTCACATATGAAATTATGGGGTTATCCTATTTATGTGAAGAGGATAATGTCAGATAAGCCTGATAAATGTTTGCTTGTGGGATATCCAAAAGAGTCATTTAGATATTAATTCTACCACTCTTTGGAACAAAATGTGTTTGTTTCAAAGCATGTAATTTTAAATAAATAATTTCTTCTAAAAGAAGATAGTATGAGCAAAATTGATCTTGATGAAGTTCAAAATGCTCAAATAGATGTAAATCAATTGACTGGACCTGAATATGTTACTCATACAGATGAAGTAACAGCTACACCTTCTGAAACACAACAACTTCGTAAATCAAGTAGGATGAGCATTATTCCTGAGAGATATAGATTTCTCATAAGACAGTGATTGAATTCATGTTTGAGTATTAAAATAAATGATATTTTTAGATAACATGCATGCATATCTTTTCAAGACACAAGTCAAGATTGTAATTATTTCTATAATCTTACATAATTATATTCGAAAGACATCAAGACAAGACAAAATATTTCAAGTATATGATAGCAACTTTGATTATGTGCCTCCTAATACTAAGTCAAATGTTAATGGTGTTCCAAGTAAAAAATCACAGAGACCATGAATCATATTAAATTGATGACATTTGCAATCAAATTGCATATAGTTTGCTATATCTACAGGAATTAATAGTAAGAAAATCACTTAAGTCATATTAGACCTAATATTATTGTATAATGTACTAATAATTATTCTAACATTATATTTAAAGTTTCATAAATTGTACAAGAATGTACATTTATTTTTATTTTCTTTACCATTTATAAGAATTTTTTTTAAAGAAAAAATAAATTAGTATAAATTAATATTTATTAGACTGAATATTAAATTTACTATGGCCAAATGGTAATTTTTAATATAAAAATAGTAATAAATAATTATATTCTTATGTATGTTTATTTTTATCATTTATACTTAAAATCACTTTCAACATTTTTAATCAAACACACAACACTATTTTTTTTAAGAGCAGTTTAAGATTTGGTTTAACAAAAAAAAAAAAAAAAAAGTACTTCTGCTAACAATACTTCTATTTCCTGCGTTGCTATATTTAATTAAATTTTTTTTTTTAAAAAAGAACTCAGTTAATCCGGTTGAATTAATTTAACTGACACCCATACTTAAAACGGTTAAATTTTGGGTCAGGTTTTAAAAACATTGGCTATACCGATGAACAGAGACGATAAATAAAGAGCCACCGGCGACATTGAAAATGCTTATGAAGAAAGGAATCTGCAGAAACTTTCAGCGTGGAAGGTACTCTCTTCTTTGTCTTCTTTTTCTTCTACAAAATATTAGGTTTTTTTTTTTTTAACTAGCTTAACTTTTCTGTAACTGAATTGCCATATCTGAATGCTACTGTGTTTGGATTAGGTCTAGAGTAGTTTTGGACGAGAAAATGAGAGAAAGTGACGGAAATTAGTAGACTATTTATTCAGAGCTATGATTGTTTCTTGCAACTCCAGTTAATTCGAGGAATTCAGACTTTACTAATCGTTTCCTGAACGCCTTGCTTAATATAGTTATTAGATTTAGTTGCTCTACGAAATAGGGTCAGTTTTTTTTTTTTTCTCTGTTGGCTATCGTATGCTTGAATTATATAATTAAAATTGTGTTTTTATTTGATTTTTCTTGTTCCAGCTGTGAATATGGTGAAAGGTGCAAATTTCTTCATGTGAGTCAACATCAACAGCCAAGAGCAAACAATAATACCTTTGGATTTGGCTTATCGCAGAAGCAGCAGAACCAGTCTTCTAATCCTTTTGGATTTGGAGTTCAATCAAAACCCTCCAATGATTTTGCTAATAAACAGCAGCAATTCAAGGTTTTTCCATTCTTTTCTATTTTTTTGAGGTTTTTCTTTTCTTTCTTTCTTTTTTTTCCATGTTTTTTTTACTAGGTATAGTTCTTTAAATTAAATGCCTCATTCCTCCTTTTTGGACCGCTAATTGTACGCATTATGTAGCAGGTACTTCACCACTTACACTATGCTATTAGCCCAATGGTGGGCAATTTTGTGTCTGTAGATTAAAGAAAACATTTGTCTTGATATTCTAGTGACCATAACTTACTTGTTGACTAGCCTTTTGAAAACAAATGGACCCGTTTCTCCCCCATATCCAATGGTAGCACTCCATCACGACAATCAGAAAATCTGCCTCAGGCAGCGAATCATAAGTGAGTATTTGTTCCATGTTACTAGTTTACATGCTCCTGACATTGCTCTTTCACTTTGAATGGATTGTCTATCTTCTTCAAGACTTAGCAAGTGTTGGCATGTATGTGAAGGTGCACTGATTCTGACTCCTGCAAACGTCAGATTGTTGAAGATTTTGAGCATGAGAAACCACTTTGGAAGCTTACATGTTATGGTCACTCAAAAAAGTATGTTTATATTAACAGTATCATTCTGATAATTTTGAGGGATTTAAATTTGTATCAAATTTTTTTGCTATCAGAAGTTAAATCATGATATGTGTTTATGTTGCACAGCTAATTACTAGTCCATGACTTTTCTTTTTCTTTTTCTTCTTAAATATCTTCTTATTGCTACTTTTATTTTTCAAAGAATTAAATCAAAGGGACCAGAGGGAGATTTTGCCATCCTGTTTGTAATCCCATTGTTCTCCCCCCACAAGCTGGTTAATCTGGTACATACAACTCTTGAACAGAAATTCTGGAGATGCAGATATTGTATATTGTATCATGGATCACATAATAGTATAGGTTACATGATGATATCTGTTTACTGGTGATATAAGTATTCACACTGATCTGAAAGCACTTGCATTGGCAAGTGTCAAATTTGCTTATGACACACTCAATATATATTGGACAATCATACTATATTGTTACGTCTTTGGCACTTTTCTTTGATTGTAGTGATAGATGGGGATCCCTTGAATTGATTTTATTTTCATTTTTCTATATAATTTTGTGTGTAGTGGTCCTTGTGAAATTGTTGGTGACGTTAGTTATGAAGAATTGCGAGCTGCTGCGTATGATGATGCTAAACGTGGATTGAGCTTGCAATCAATTGTAAGATAATGTGGCAGACTACTGTGCAATTTCAGTTTCTCTATCACAATAATATTTGTTAGTATCACATAATCATATTTGTTGCCCTCAAATTATGCTTAGTTTTTCTGGTTTCAGTTCATCCTCAAAACTTATTGCTTGTGGTGTTATATTTTCAGAAGTTATAGAGTTTGCTTGAGATGAAACATGCTTGTATAGCTTTATTGAGTTCAAAATTACTCAGTTTTGTTACCATTAAGCCCTTAAAAACTATAGACAATGATTCTGAATTTCTAAGGTCTTCAAAACCTGACTTTTTTT
Organism: Triadica sebifera; assembly: GCA_023653625.1. Classification (NCBI taxonomy): domain Eukaryota; kingdom Viridiplantae; phylum Streptophyta; class Magnoliopsida; order Malpighiales; family Euphorbiaceae; genus Triadica; species Triadica sebifera. The sequence continues at coordinate 25,122,556 of CM042901.1, forward strand.
CCAGAGTTTCTTGTTGTCTGCATGACCTTGGTATTTGCCAATGATTTGAGGAAGTTGAAATGATAAATGCTAATTTTCATCGGTAGACATAATAGTTTCTGATATCTTTATGTGTATGATATATGCAATATTATTAAGATCCAAAAGTTGGTTTAATAGAAATTTAGTTGCAGAAAAACTTTATGTATCAAATAGCATAAAAATTTATGTAAAACTGAAACCTGCTAGTATTTAGTTGTGGTCATGTTATGAACTCTGGATCAATTGCAGGGCAGCAGTTACCTTGATAAACTAGTATTTTATCAGTTTTAATTCATCTTAGGGCAAATATTGTATTTCTGTTCAGTTTCTTTTGACATGTTAATGCAGGAGGTTATCGAGTTCTCATTAGATGGTAGTTATATTGTCTGCTTTTCCTTATCCAAGTTATATTTAAATAGAATGGGATGTAATGAAAGAGTGAAAAGAGTTTTCAAAGTAGAGTTTTATACTCTGAGATCATTTGATTCCTTCTAACTAGTTCTTTTAAATTAGTAAAAATAGGCAGAAAAGGAAGAAAATCCCTGAAATACAGCCTACTCATTTCTCGATCAGGAACCAAGTCGAACTTGTGTTTGGAAAGTAAGGAAGAGGAAGGCAGAGAAAAATAGAATACATGGAGAAAGAGAGAAAGAATGATAAAAAGATAAAATAAAAGAGAAATATAGAGAGAATAATACTGTATAGCTCTCTTAATCCATAATATGTAGCTGAAGAGTAACAGACTTGTAACTTACTGCTAGCAGTAATTTGGCTAAATTGTCCTCAATCAAATAGTATCCTAACATTCCTGTCCCTTGAAAATCTACCTTGTACCCATTGATGAGAAGAAAAAGAAAACTAAAATTGCATAATACAATCTGTGATGTTGTCTTTCAAACTCAGCTAAGGCTTCCTCTTCTTCTTGATGTCCCATAAAAATAAGAGTTGAATTTGATTAATGTTGACTTGCTTCATCTTGTTTAGACCCTCTAGAAATTTCACAAACATTTTTTGCGCATAAATTCTCATTTCAGAAAATTCATGTTCTTTCTCTGTCTCAATCAATTTTTGAATTCATCCTTTTTGAGAGTCCAATGGAATCAAATTAAACCAAACCCCATCAAATTCTTGAACATGTATTGCTCCAATTGTTGCTTCCATTATCTCCCATACAACTTTTAAGGTTTTTCAACTCCAAGAACCAACCAATTAATAGAGGTAAAATCTGGATTGGGAATCTTTTGATCAAAACTGGAAGTTTTAATTTGAATGGTTTGAATGGACGACACGTCCTTATATTCCTGAAATGGTATGTTTTGATTGATTTTTGGGAATTAATTTTTTTCCTCAGTATTCAAATTTTCAAGAATTCCCCTTGAAGAAGCAATTCTTGTTGATCTTTATTGTGAATTCCTTCACTATTCTTCACGGCCTAACTAGCAGTAGGTAATTCACCTTGAAGATGAATTCTCAGCAATTCCAGAGATTGATCAAAATTTTTTTAAGGCTTATCTGAAATTAATCGAGCATTGGTCCATTTCTCTTTTGAAATTGATCAAATCTTTTGTCAATTGCCCCTTGAAATTCTTCCATGGCCTCAATTCAGGAATTGAAAAGAAGAGTAGATTGAAAGATGAAGATATTAAATGATAGAAGCAGAAAAGGACCAACCTTAGGAAAGAACTGCAATGATACCACTTGTTAGGAACCAAGCCTAACTTGTGTTTAGAAAGTGAGAAAGAGAGACAAAGGGAGATAAACTAGAAGAGACTGAAATAAAGAAATAGTGAGAAAAAAGAAGGAATCTGCACCAATGAGCGTGCTGAGGAAGATGGCGTAACGTGGGTGATCAAGCTGAGGTGGGTAGTATGTTCCAAGATTTTCTGAACTGGAATCCTCTCATTTTGGTGGTTCACATGGTACTCTTGCTTGGTTAAATAGGTGTGAACTCTTCTGCTATCGCCAATGTACTCTAAAAGAAAAAGGAAAAAAGAGCTCGCTTCAGTTCATCTTCAAAGAAATGCCCAATTGCAGTTCATGAAGTTATGGCGAGGAAGGCTGGATTATGTCTGCAAGGAGTTTAAACTCCAATTTAACTTCCATTTTAGACCAGTAATTCGATTTTCTCAGACGGGTTCTGTTGAGGATTATCAATGTTGATTTTCAGGCTAATATACTTACTAGAGACCAAGAAATGCAGATTTTTCTTAGTGGTATGTAAGACCACATTGCTGAAGAGCTGGAATTGCACCATCATTGGGATTTCATGATTGCTATAAGCCTTGCATAGCTGGAGGAATGAAATGGTGAGCTATTTGATAATGTGATGTCTTCAAAGTGTGGATTGTGCTATAGGTAAGCAAGAAATTGTGAAAAGGTTAAGTCAAGCAGAGCTTGAGGGATGCCGGGCATAGGGACTTTGATTTAATTGTGATGGATTGTACTCTACAAGGCATCAATGCAATTGAATTTTCTGGTCAGAATTAATTGAAGATTCCCTATTTGCAGCAAAAAGTTAAGTGTAGACAAAAAATTGAAAATTCATCTGAAGAGCCATCCCTGGCGCATGAGGTCAAGTGCAATATTAGGGGGGAGTGATATTGTGAACTATCAATCAATTGCAGGGTACTAGTTCCTAGAGTGGGGAAGTAGTTACTTAATTATTTTTAATTGAAGACAGTAGTTATTTTATTTCTGTTCAATTTCCAGTAATGTGTTGGAAGGCTATCTAATTCTTCTCATTCAGTTTTATCTATTTTTCCCTTAAATTTTTCTTGTCTAAATAAGGTTTATTAAGAAATTCATGTACCAAACTAATCAAAACCTACCATTTATGCAAAAAAATAACTAATTTGCGTACATGGCAGGCTGTGAATTCATTGGTCCTTGAAGTTCTTCATGGACTTGGTCTAAGTAAGTGTTTCCAATTTCCCTCTTCCTAGTTGTATTTAGTAGAATGGGAGTTAATGATTGGATTAGAACAGCTATGGGAAAAATTACAAAAAAAAAACCCATATTGGGTTTTTCCAATTTAAACTCTAATCCTTCTTTTTTTATTTGCTTTTTATTAATTTGAATTCTAACGTTTGTTGGAGTTTGCAATCTCACTCTGTTAGACTTAAATTCATTTGATGGATGGAAGTCCAATGTGTCATTTTGACTGTGGGAATTGCAAGCTGCGAGAAACGTTAGTGTTTGAATTGATAGGGAAAAAAAGATTAACCCATATGTTGGGCTTTTATGTTAATTTCTCCTATAATTGATGATATTATGGCTGTGTCCTATGTCTATCAAATAGATGGAAATTTGATGAAAGGGCAGAATTGAAAGTTATATGTCTTCAGGGGCGAATTGATATTATGATTGTGTCCTTTTTTTAGGGTTCAGAAAAAGCCCCCGTGTTGGGGTTTCTATTGTAATTTCTCCTGTAATTTATGACATTTTAATCATATCCTCCATCTATCAAATGGATAGAAGTTTGATGGAAGAGTGAAATTGAAAATTCTAGAAAAAGTTAGGATTTGTGTTTGAATGGACAGGTAAAAAAGATTAGGAATTAAACTGCAAAAATCCAATATGTTAGTTTTTTTTCTTTTGGGTAATTTTTCCAAGAGTTCTTATTTAAAGTAGAGTTCTATACTCAGAGATCATTGAGCTCTTTGTAACGAGGCCTTTTAAATTAGCAAAAATAGATAGAAATGGAAAAGAATCCCTAGAATATATACTTAATTCTCACTTTCATTTTCCAGTCAATTACCTTGTAATAAAATTGTTTTTGCCTTCTATGAACTCCCATTCTATTAGTATGACTTGGATAAGGGAAAAATATATAACCTGCACAGAAGAACTAGATAATCTCCCAACACTTTAAAAGAAACTGATCAGAAATAAAATAACTGCCCTAACCTGAATTAGAAAAATAAAATAACTGCTGTCTCACAGTAGCTGTTGCATTGCTCTTGTAACTGCTATCATACAATGCTACAATTGACTGATAGTTTTCAACAGGTTGAGATACTTGTAAGTTCTCTAGTAATTTTACAGGCTAGAAAAGTAGTTAGTGAATTTTTATGATCAAATTAGTTTAAAGGGATTCATTTTGGTCTGTAGGATATTCTATGAAAAAGCTGTTTTCCAACATTCTGAATTGACTAATTTGTAATAATTGACTGAAATTAACTACAAAAAAATTGCAAAAATTATTAAATTGTTCCCAGCTCTTCTACATAGAACATTCCATGTTTTGGTCCATGTGCTTTGCTGATGTTCAGCATGTTGTTTTTGTTCATCTTTTACTTGAAATATCCTCATGCCAGGTTGAAAGAGAGAGAAATTTGCTCAATTCCAAGCTGATTGAGTTTGAGAATTTGCTCCGAAATCCCTATGCAGCACCTCCAAAGTCTGCTCAGAGCCAGAGTTCATTCCCTAGAGTCTCTGCCAATGGAATCTTGCCTACTGGTCAAAATAATGCCCCTCCAGCAGTGTCTAGTTTCAGCCAGTTGGGTGCATCACTTAGTAACAGGTCTAGATGGCTTTTTCAAATGTTGTCTATTAATTGCTTTTACCACCTTTGCAAGCCTGGCTGTTAGGCTTCTGGAATCCTACTCAGATAAGGTTTTATACATTCTGTTCATGTTTACTGTATTTTTTTCTCAGGCCATCTGCACCATCAAGTAATGTCTTTGGGCAACCATATCTCTTCTCAAATGTTAGCCAAACTTCCAGTGCATTTAGAATGAGGCGAGGATTCTAGGATTATAAAAATTTGTGTGCAGTGATTATTAATTTCTTGAAATGTTGTTCCTAAGCTCATCCTTGAGCTTGAAGTGACATGAACAATTTTTCTTTCAGGCCATCTGTATCATCAAATAATGCCTTTGGACAACCAAATGTCATCTCTAATACTGGCCAAACTGCTAGTGCCTTTGGGACAAACAATTTCGCCCCTGCAAATGCTGGTATACAGTTTGAGGATTTTGTATTTGCGGAATTCATGTGCATTTGTTCATGTCATGTGATGGTCAATGTTCCGGTACATTCAATGAAAAACCAACTTCCTAACCTGGCTGGCTTTTCCTCCAATGTAACAGGCTTCAGTAACATTAGTGTTATTAGCAATCAAAGTAATCCATTTTCTTCATCAGCAATGTCGACACAAATCACCAATTTGTCCACTGCCCGGCCTCTTGTGCCTTCCAGTTCACCTAATCCATCTTCTAATGCAGATGGGCAAGCTACTACACATATTCAGTCAGTGTAAGCATTTAGAGATGCTGTTAATTTGTAGAAGTTACCAAGTTGACTAGAATTTTTGAGATCAAGACACGTCATTATGCTATATTGTTGGTTTCGATTTCCAATTTAAAATTATTAACCATTATTATGGGACATTCAGACCTTGAATTTGAATCTGCATTCTCTAGTTTCCTTGTAACGGGTTTTTCAGCAAAGAAAATTTTATGCTTTTACTGTTTTGTTTCAATAACTGCATTCATTGCCGTTCATCATGCATTTTATCATCTTTATATGACTTCCAATTTGAGAAGACCCAACATATGGCATTCTACCAGATATTTCTGTAGCTTCAATGTATTCTGTTCATTATTTAATATATGCTTATGATTATTTTTTTGGTCTTTTCCTGCAGAAATGAAGTGCAAAAAAGAGGAACTGTTTCCAGGGATGCTAGTGTTTGGTTAAAAGAAAATTGGATTGCTGGAGAGGTAAACAGTTTCTTGTATGCTTTTCTTGAACAGGACAGACAATTAGATTCTTTTCCCACCTTGAAAAAGTTGATGCAATCAGAAATTAGTTCTTTTTATACACTTGTTGGAAGCCTGTAAAATATTGAGACACAGGAATGAAAAAGAATCTAGAAATGTCATAATTGTAACTGCAATTTCAAATAATTTTTCCATGCAAATGTTGAGTAGTAATTAGTTTTCTAACCATTTCAAACCGCAATTTTGGATGACGGTGGTAGACTGATGACTTAAACTTCAATTTGGTGTGGATAGCAGATACCAGAAGAGGCACCTCCAGATGAATATATTTGACAGCAACATTATATATAATAGGCTATGAAAGCACAATTTCTATTTCTTGGGAGATAGGAACCATTTCTCAAGATGAGGCACAAGGACTGCATAATTTCCCTGCATGCTTCAAATGATAAAGCAAGCGAGTTTAACCACATGGTTTTCTAGTGGCAACAATAACGTTTCCTTGGCATCAATATAGTGTATATTGATGGCATTCATATTCATGTACTTACAGTGGATTAGCATGAGGTGGCCAAAGTGACCAAATTATTTAGAATAAGAATAGATGTGATGTATGTAGGATTTTTAATTCCTATGAAACAATTATCTATGTACTTTGAGGTTAGTGTTGTAAGTGGCATAAATGACATTTTGTAGAGACTATATTTATTTTATTAGAGCATATTATGGGTAAGAAAATGATTTGTTGTACGAATTGTCTTTGAAGTTAGTCTCAATCGTTAAGGTTTTCTTTTTTCCTTTTTTTTTAATCCTTTTTTATTATCAAATTGTGCCGTTGTTGCCCTAACTTTAACAGAATGCACAAATTTAGCAAACGGTGTTACTTTTTAATAATATTTTAAGCCTCATAAGCTGCCACATAAGACTGGAAAAAAAAAAACCAAAAATTCCATGTCATCCTTCTAATAAGAAAAACATATATCCGCCCTCCTCCCTCCTTTCCAATCGTTGGATCCTTTCACCTCTGCAACGTCGTTTAGGAAGGGGCAACAGATTCGGGTTGAGGCCTCCATTGACTCGATTTCATTTGGATGTGGATGGGCAGTTGAAGCAATATGCATGGGCACTAGTTGGGAGCCTGGGAATTATTTCGTCGGTTGTGAGAAGGATAGCTAGATTTCATGTGAAGAGATTGATGGATTCATCGAGGTCGATGTCGTGGGAACAGTCCTTTCCGGGAAGCAAAGAGAGAGGTCTTTGTTCAGATAATATATGCAAGTCTTTTGTTGAATTTGAGAAATATGGCTTTGTTGATTGTATTTTGTTTTAGCGCAAGCATCATTACGAAAGGTTCTCTCTCTCTCTCTCTCTCTCTCTCTCTCTCTGCAAAAATTATGTATTGACTTATTTGAATATCATCTTTAATATTTTTTCTGTTTAAATGTAATTTTCAAGTTAGACAATATCATGAAAAAAATAAAATCATATAGATTTAGATTTCAGACATGTATTCCAGTCTAAAATGAAAAAAAGAAATAGTTTGTGACATTAACTTTCATTTTCCATCCAATAAGAGTTTTATGTTAAAAAAAACTAATTATTTTTTTCCTTAAAATACGAAAAAAGCTAAGGCGTCTCAGGATGCAATTTGCCAAAAAAATAAAATCTATACGATGTACATAATTTTTCTTATAAAGAAAATACTCGTACTCTCTAATGTCTTGATATTTATTTTTGTTTTTATTATTCACTAAAGTTTAATGCAAAAAAAAATTATTATTCTAGAAAAAATTTCAGAAGTTTTAAGATATGATTTGCCTAAAAAAGTGAAATGAAAATTTTCACAACCAGATTTTAGAGCTACTTATATCAAATTGGTTTGAAAGGAAGAATGAATAATTAGAATATCTAAAAGTAGTGAAAGAGTTATCAACTCGAGTTCTACTCGCTTAAATTTATTATAAACTAGAATTCGATTCAATCTTTTATATTAAAAATCAAACTTAATTCGTTTGAAAATTATTAAATTCTCAAGCGGTTCGAATTCAGTTTGTAAAAAAAACTCATTTTATTATATTTAATAAATTTAACTCGAATTCGACTCGTTAACTAATAATAATAAAAATTTAATTTTAATTCGTTAACTAATAATAATAAAAGATCAAGTTCGAATTATAGTTTATTAACAAAATATAATATAAATGAGTTTTAAATAAATATATTCGTAAATTTTTAAACGAATACGTTCGTAAACTTTTAAATAAATATATTTGTGACATTTTTAAACAAACATATTTGCAAACTTATAAATAAATATATTTACGAACTAAATAATATTCAGTTCAAGTTTGAATTCAAACTCGAAAAAAATTTTAAATTTAGATTTAAATTCAAATTCGGCTCGTTAACAGTAATAAATGATATCAAACAAAAAAAATTTCTAATCGAAACTCGAATAACTTTTAATCAATTTGATTTATTTAAAGTTCTAAAAGTAGTCATGTGTTAGAAATTATAAAAATACATTTCAAAAATTTTATAAATTTATAAAATTTGAATTATTAAAGTAAACTTGTTTAGTTTATTATTACATATTTATTTATTTATAATAAAAAGAGAAGCACTAGTGACACTTGCTACAGTAGAATAAGGCCCTCAATGATATTACATTTAAGAAAAGCATTTTTCCAAAAAGTAAAATTAATTTTTAATATTTTTCCAGATTTTAAAAAATAATTTATAAAAAAATTAGTAAATTAAATTAAAAAAATATATGAATTTAGGTTTTTAATGCACAGTATCAATCCTAAAACCTATTGAATTGTGCAATGTATCTATCAATTTAAATTAAAGAATATTTAAAATTGATGTTAGATATTTAAGAAGTAGATTTAAAATTTTTTTAATTTAATTGATTAATTTTTTATAAACTGTTTTTTATAAATTTATTTCTAAAAAAATATTTATTTACCTAATTCTTTCGTAATAATTTTTAAAACTCACTCAAACAAATCTTTATTAAATCTAAAACATATTTGTTGTCAGAGCTCGCATCTGCAAACTCATTTAGTTAGGAAAAAAAAAAAAAAAAACTCATTCATAATTGTTTCTAATACCCCTCTTAAGCATCGTGCTGACAGTGTATCTATGGGACCCATGTCCCCTTCTGTCATCTTTTAAAACCCCTCTTTTTCTTCAAACTTTTTCCATCTTCCTTGACTTTTCGATTATCAACCCAAAAAAAAAATCAATTAGAAATTGTTTGTTCATTAATGTCTTGATTTTTCTTCGCATGAATTAAATATAGTTAAGATACTACTTTCTTGACATTACAATTTCACTTTTAACTTTTAGTTTGTCGTCAAAAAATTAATTTGGAGTTTAAAAATAATTTCTAATCAATTAATTATTATGGAAAATTTTATTGTAATTTGTAACTATTGTCAATATTCATATTAGACTTTCAATTTATTAAAAGTGAAATTCAACAACAATAAAATAGATATTTTATACTAATAAAAGGTTACAAGTGTATTTAAATTTTTCCAAAAAATAATTTTAAAAAAAGGGAGAATTTTGATATTTGTTATGCAAAAAAGGACCAAAAAAAAAAAGAAGAAGAAGGTTTTGAAAGGTCATTATCTTATTAATATTACCCAAATAATAAGAAAAATGAAAAGTGAAATAGGAATATTAATTATAAAGCTTTGAAATATGAAATGAGATATGTAAAAATGAGGATGAGAATGAAAAGGACAGTGGCGCTCACGTCCTGTATAAATATCCAATTATTTTCCATTTCCCCTTATGACATCTCTCCACTTTTGGTACCAATGCCATTTTGTTCCCAATTGGACGTGCCACCATGTCATCATATATATTCAGTTAATTTTCTAACACAATAATTTTGAGAATTTATTTGACATTCTTTCTTTGGGTTTAAATATTCCCACTTAATTCTAATTTAAAATGGTTTAATCATAAATCAAAGTTCATATTATTAAACTACAGTTAGACATTCTGCTTTGTTCACTCCTCTTTTCACAAAAGCTAATAGAAAAGATGGGATTATTAGACATAAAAAAAAATGATCTATTATCCTGAAACAAAGCATCATCCAAATTACATTTTAAACAATGAGTAGGAGGTTTCTGCTATTATAAATCAAAGCTAACATTATTAAACTACAATTTATTATAAAAAATAATTAAAATGAAAATCAATACAATTAATATGTAGAATCGTTTTTTTTTTAATACTTATACCAAAAAAATAATAAGAAGAACGAGCAATCAAAAACTGAAATAAATAATGAAGAACTTATTTAAAAACAATGGAATTTTGGATAACGAAAAAATTTGAAGTGTTTATAAAACAAAGCATGGAGGAATGGGCATGCACACAACACAACACTGTCCACAGAGCATCTCATATTACTCCTTAAACCTTTTCTTCACGTGGGTCTGCTGCGCTGCCACTGCCGAACCCCAAAACCCTTTCAATGTCTTCTCTTTCTTCTTTCTTCTTTCTTCTTCTTTTGATCTCCTCCTCAAATGCGGATGAAAGCATTGATATACACATAGATCCAAGCTTCAAGTTCGAAAATCCGAGGCTTCGTCAATCCTACATCGCTTTACAATCTTGGAAACAAGCCATTTTTTCTGACCCATTTAACTTCACTGCCAATTGGATCGGTCCAAATGTTTGCTCTTATATGGGTGTTTTCTGTGCTCCTTCACCCAGTAACCCCAAAATCAGGGTAGTGGCCGGCATTGATCTTAACCATGCTGATATTGCTGGTTATCTTCCTCCAGAGCTGGGGCTTTTGACAGATCTAGCTCTCTTCCATCTCAACTCCAACAGATTCTGTGGCATTGTTCCCTCCAGTTTTCGCAAGCTCAAGCTTCTTCATGAGCTTGACCTCAGCAACAACCGTTTCGTTGGTAACTTTCCCAAGTTGGTTCTCTCTTTGCCTTCTTTGAAATACTTGGATCTCAGATTCAATGAGTTTGAAGGTTCTGTTCCTTCTAAGCTCTTTGATCAGCCATTAGATGCTGTTTTTTTGAATGACAATAGATTTCAGTTTGGGATTCCCCACAATCTTGGTAACTCCCCTGTTTCTGTTCTTGTATTGGCCAACAACAATCTAGGTGGGTGCATTCCATCAAGCATAGGCAATATGGGCAATACCCTTAATGAGATTATTCTTCTAAATGATAATCTCACTGGCTGTTTGCCTCCTCAGATAGGTTTGCTCAAGAAAGTCACCGTCTTTGATGTGAGTTTTAACAATCTTCAAGGTTCTTTGCCTTCTTCTATTGGTAATATGAAAAGTTTGGAGCAGCTTGATATTGCCCACAACAGATTCACTGGTGTTATTCCTGCTAGCATCTGTCAGCTGCCTAATTTGCAGAACTTTACTTATTCTTTCAATTACTTCAGTGGTGAAGCCCCTTCTTGTGCTGATGTTTCTGTTTCTAATGGCACCAAGAACTGCATTCCTGGAAAATTGGATCAAAGATCTACTCAAGAATGTTCTTCTCAAGCTGGCCGTCCTGTTGACTGCAGTAAGTTCAAATGTGGTGGAGGTTCTGCTGGCGGCGGTGGCGGAGGTGGCGGTGGCGGTTTTGTCTCTCCTTCACCAAAGACAAGAAGTCCTTCAAGAAAGCCAATTGTTAGGCCTACACCCCCACCACCCACTTTCGAGTCCTCGCCTTCTACTAGATCACATCCTCCACCACCTCCCGCTAGGTCTTTCCACCCACCACCTTCACCACCACCGCCTGCTAAAAGGGTATCTCCTAAAACACATTTACCACCACCACCACCACTGCCTCCATCACATAGCCATTCCCACTCTCATGCTCCTCCTTCGCCCACCAAAAAGGTTTCACCAACCACACATCAAGCTCCACCGCCACCACCTGTTGAGCACCACTCACCTCCTCACGGATACCAAGCATCGCCTCCACCACCTGTTGAGCACCACTCACCTACTTACCAACACCATGCATCACCGCCTCCGCCATCTGTTGAATACCACTCACCTCCTTACCAACACAAAGTGTCACCTCCGCCACCTGTTGAGTACCACTCACCTCCTTATCAACACCAATCGCCGCCGCCGCCGCCACCACCACAGCAGTCAGCTGAAGCTCCAGGACCAAGTTATCACACTTATTCTCCGCCGCCGCCTTCTCCATCACCTAGGAATGAATACACACACACTCCTCCAACTCATGGGCATTCAACAGCTCCAGTTCCATCACCGATAGAGCATTACACACCACCAAAAATGGCAACTCCGGCTCTACCTCCTCCGCAAGAACCGTCTCATCCCAACCCACCACCACCACCCAGTGGATGCACAATTCCAGGATCACCCTCATCTCCATTAGCACCATCCCCGTCATTTTCACCCAGTTATCACCACCCACCATCTCCTCCTGAACAAAATTGGCATTATCCACCATCATATCATCACCAAAGTCCCCCTCCTCCACCTCAGTATTCATATTCCTCCCCACCACCACCACCTCTACCATTTTCTCCGCCACCGCCGCCACCGGTTGATAACACTCCACTGCCACCAATTGTTGGAATATCATACGCATCTCCTCCTCCTCCAACAATTCCATACTACTAAAAACCTGCATCAACGCCATTGGCTTCTGATTTCATTATTTGAAGGAGATTAAAAAAAAAAAGCATTCATTTCCTGCAGCAATGAGGACTGGTTCCATATTGTGTGTTTTTGTCAAAGAAATTTCTTATTTTATTTCATTTTATTTTTATGAAAAGTTCAATCTCTAGTGATAATTAATATATAGTTTTACGTAACTATGTTTATTAGATGCATTTGTATTAATAAATTTTTTTTCATGTTTCTAGTTCAGTATTAAAATAGGAGATCAAATTTTTATGTCATGGCATTGTATTCTTTTATTTAGTTTTTGGACAAACATTGCATCCGCAGAGGACCTACTTATATATTCATGGCAAAATTTTCATAAATGCTTCCGTTAAGTTTTCAGAGGATTATGGGACCTCCAAAATTAATTAATTAAAAATGTTTCTACTTGAAATGGAAATCAGATTCTGCCCATCCCCTTTAATGTCTGCATTAAAGGATTTTTGGTCTGCTACTGGAGTCAGTCATTGCTTCAATAAAAGGCTGTACCTTCCATCAGAAAATTATATGCAATCTTGTACCAGAAAATTTATATATGCAAGGACATGAGAAAGAGAGAAAGAAAATTACCTTTATTGCTACCAAAGAAGCAGATTTTTCACCGGCTCTTATTATTATTATTATTATTATTTTGTGATGACTCATACCAATATCAAAATAAGAAAGATGGTTGCTTTTAGTGTCGGGGAAGTGAAGCCAAAAAGCTAGAGTCCATGGTTCAATTGAACGAGGTCAAAACAAAGTGATTCAAAAGTAGAGTCTATTTAAAATGATGGGTGAACTTTTACAGTAAAACCTACCCTATTTATAAAGACATATAAATAGAGCTAAGAAAAAAAAAAATCTCTGAATTAAAAAATATATATTTACAAGAATGTCACTACAACCGGAGAACGAGTCTGCTCCCACAAATCTGATCCAATTAAGCTTTTTATGATTGGGCTTGAACCCCTTCACACCCATTGAGTCAGGTTGGCTTAAACACATATACCCCATTCCACCAGCGATTTGGGTAAAAATTGTCTGCTCAACCCTTCATCCTTACACTGCCCCTCGCGATCATGGTTGCGCTGCGATGGTTAGAAAAAATATGGATAGAAAGAGGTAAAGAGGAAATATAAAATAATTTTTATTTTTTATTATTACGTGTTTGTATAAAATGAAAATATGAAGATAAAAAAAATGATGATATAAAATAAAAAAAAATAATGATATAAAATAAAAAAAAATTCTAACTTTAAAGGAAAAAAATAATTTTTTTTTATTTTTTATCCTCATTTTCTCTCTAAAACGGAAAGAAAACACAAGAGATGTAACTTCCTTATCATTATAATGAGATATTTATTATTTTATAAAATAATGAGAAAATAGTAAATGTGAATGTTACAAATTTTTATTTTACTATACATTATTCAAATTAGAAAAAATAAATCTAATTTTACTTTTTCTCCTTTATTATTTTAATTTAATTTAAAATATGAGTAACAAAAATAAGATGTGAAAATAAATTTTATTTTTTTATTTTTCTCATAAAAAAATTATCAAACATAATAAAGAGTAAAGAAAATAAAGAGGAAAATTAATTTTACATGCTCCATGAAAAAATTGCAGAAACTTGGGCAATTCTCGAAATCTAGTGACAATCATATGTTTGGCCATATGTACATTTGACACGTATATAATAGTTAATATCTCCTTTAATGGCTCACATTGTTTGGAATTCTATGCGGTTATTTATTAAAAACCACTATTACTCTTTTGTTTTTCATATATTAGGGTTAATTTCATTTCTAATCACTAAATTTATATCCAATTTGCAACTCAGTTAAGAAAATTTTTATAACAAAAAAAATAACTGAATTTTTTCAATTTAACACAAAAATTATAACTGAATTTTTTGATTTTAATACAAAAATTATTGACTTACCATTCGGAAATATAACGTGGATCATGATCGATGTCATTTTTATAACGCCATATAATCTTCTAAATTATAAATCAACATAAATGGCCGGTCATAAAAATTATGTTAAAATTAAAAAATTCAACTATCTTTTTTATTATGAAAAATTTGTTTTTGATTGAGTTATAAACTCAAATGAAATTAATTCCATGTCTCATCGTTAATAACCCAAGGTCTAAAACTTTTACTTGGGTATAAATATTCTCTCACTTCGTCATTCTCACATTTAATTATTTTTTACTGGTTAAGAATAGAAGAATATATGACTGAAATTACACATTTACTCCAATAAAACTTTTATAATATATCCAAAGAAAATATCAATGAAATTTTCTTGTAATCTTTGCAAATAATGAAGTGGATAAACTATTGTTAACTTTAATGCTAAATCCATGTGGAATCAAATAAAATAAATAAGATCATACATGTATTGTTTGGACTAATCAACCAACATATGTTGTAAAAGTAATTCATGTAAAACTCTTTTTTATAGTTGGGTTGGACTGGGATTAGCATTGAACTACTTGTATTTCAAAAACAGAAAAAATAAAAATCAAACAAATTGTCAAAATACTAAAAAGTTTCAAAACAAAATATAAGGAAATGCATAAAATATGATTAGTAATTTAATTTTAGTGTCAAAAAAACTATATATCTAAAAATGCATAGATTTTCAGTTATATAAATGAAGTTGAGATTTTGAATGAATGTGCAATAAAAACATGTAAGCATAAAGTTGATTGGATTAATTCAGATTACATATATGCCTTATCATAATAAAATGTGTCCAAAAATATAGATCGCACAGAAGATAATAGAGAAAATTTCAGTTTTAAAGGTTTTTTTTTTCTTCCAGAATTACTTATGTTTTTTTTTTTCAATTTTACCGAAATCCAATTTCGATTTTACCTTTTTTATTTTTTGTTTTCAAAAATACCATTTTATCTTATATAATTTATCATCCACAATATTATCGGTTGTAACTTCCCACTTCTTTTTTGTGTTTTAACTTCTCATTTCATTTGTTTTTCTTCTTATTTTCATCATTTTTGGCATTTCAATCTCAGTTTGCTTTCCTCTTGTATTTCTTCATTTATTTTATCATTTGTTTGTGTTTGTATAATTTCAATTGTTGAGACTCTGTCTAAAAGAGTTAGAAAGTCATATAGTCAAATTATTGAAAAAATGAGAGTTGATTTATGGTGCGAAGGGAGATGATTATGTTCGTGTAGTGGAGAAGAAATGTTGGTTAGAAGAAGCGTATATGTAATGTGGGGAAATTTGGTTTGAAGAAGGTGAGAGATGATGCTGTTGGTTTAGTTCAGAGTGAGGCTGGTTTAGTATATAATTTTTGTTGGATTGAAGTAAATGATAAAAAAATTTAACTTAGATAATATTTACTCAATATTTATCTAATATAAATTTTAGTTTAATATACACTTATAAATACTTAACATTTATCCAATATTTACATGACGTTTTATTGAAATTTTACTGTTTATTTACCTAATATTTATCCAATATTTACCTATTGTTTACTATTTTTGATATTACGAAGCATCTACCAATTATGTATCCAATGTTTACTGTTTATTTACATTTATCCCTTATTTACTCTATATTTACCCAAAATATACTAAATATTTATCCAAAATATACCTATCATTTATCTTATATTTATTTTTTTTGTCCATATTTAACCATACGGAACATTAACTAAATATTTTATTGGTGAGAATTTTTTTATGAACATAATACTGATTTTACAATTTGTTTCATATCTCTATTGGATATTCAAAGTTAGATTTGTTATGTAATGATCTAAAATATATATAATAATTTGTTTTTTTCTAGTTTTAAATTGACTTGTAATGGCATTTTAATATAATAATTGATAATTATGTTATATACCTGATTTCATTTCTTTTTTTTGGGTGCTTTAGTATTGATTTTGTTGTAAATGATGTCGATGTAGAAGATGTCGATGATTGAAGATGAACTTTATTGCTGCAAGTTGACGAAAATAAATGCAGAAGATTTGTAAGAAAAATTATGATCATAAAAGACGTTTATTTGTTGGAGTTCAGAAAATGCAGAAGAATATATTATTTTGATTATTATAAATGATTTTAGAATGATCATAGAAGAAAAATACTGAAATTTTGGATTTGCATAGATAAAATTACATAAAAATTGATTGAGAAAAATTATCGTGTGAGATTTTTGTTTGGGTAGATTTGAAATTTTTAAAAGGTGTATTTGGTAATATTGAAAGAAGTTTTAATTGTCAGTATTTTTGTAATTATTTTATCATGATTTTCCATTTTTGTACAAAGCCCAAGATAATAAGATGACAAAAGTTAAAGGTAACGTGTGAGCCGAAGATAATGGCCCATAGATTTTTCTTTGTTATGGATTTTTTATTATTATTTAAAGGTTAACTTTTTTTTTTTTTATTTGTCCACCTTATCATTGTGTTTATTTCTCCACGTCTCCTTCGGGTCATTGAAATCCATTTATATGTTTTAATCTTCTTCTTTTATTGTTATTTTTTTATGTTTATTTCTTATCAGTTCAGTTGCTAATTATTCGTTTGGTCAGCTTAATTGCTTGAGAGATATTGCGTGTCATGGTCCATAAAGTTTAATTTATTTTGGTTTGGTTGTTAATTTATATTTCTTGAAGTTGCACGACTTGTAGGAGTGACAACAGGTATTAATTTTGTGGATATCTGCATCTATTCAGATCTATTTTAATGTTAATGGTTAACTCTATTATAATTTTAAAATGGATTTAGATATTAAAAATTAAATCCGTCACGACTTCAGGTGCGATATATAAGGTATATATAATTTTAATGGTTAAATCTATATATATACCCTAACCAAAATAAATTATTATATAAATTATATACAATATCTATATATATACCCTATATAAATTATTATATAAATTAAATGAATTTTTTTTTCATTTTTTGATTGCTTTTGGTTATATACAATATCTATTTGTGAAAGCACATAATAAGTAGAAAACATACAAAAATAATAATTTCATTCTCATACAATCTAAAAATTAAACATTAGAAATACAAATTGTTTCTCTTGACTCATTACATCCTTTCATGTTTATACAGTCTTATTTGAGTATGAATTTAGTATTGATGGAAGAGTTGTTAATGACAAAAAAGCAAGTTTCATGAAAATACTTTGGAATTATTAATGTGTTCTAAAAATTGGTTGATATCATATGAAAGTAATTATAAATTTGAATTTCATACTTTTGGAATTCAATTAGAAATTTAATGTTAATTGATACAATATTTTAATTTTTTTTAAGACTCAAGTGCAAGTTCAACTTGCATAATTGAAGAAGTCGATAATTGATTTGTTTCATAATTTTAATAATGAGTATGAGTTTTTATGGTTTAATTATTATTTATTGTATAATTTATTTTATTGTAATTTATTGATTGTAATGTTATATATTTTTTTGTATTTTTATATGTTGATGAATTATAATTGATTGGAGGAAAAAATTTTATTTTTTATTTGTGTTTTTATTTTTTTAATAACTTTGAATAATTTGATAAATTATTTTAATTTGGGTGTATTGAATTGGATATTATATTTTATTTTGCTTGATGAATTTGATTTTATAGTAAATTTTATGATGAATTGTATATTTTTTTAATTTTTAATAGCTTAGTTAATTTTAATTTAATTTAATTTAAATTTTTTTAATAATAAACAAATAATTATGCAAGTTTAGATATTAATTGAGTAGTTGTAATTAGATTTGGAATAGATATAAATATTAATATTATAATTTTAAATGGATTCAAAATAAATTTAGATAAAATTACATATAATCCTATTTGAAAAAAACATGAAATTTTTTGGGGATATCGCATCCAATTCCACCCCTTCTTGATACTCTCTACTTTACGGCTGCTTTAGTTGATGATGTTGTATTGCAGATTTTTCAAGGAATCATGCAGTGTGGACGTGCATTAATATTAGGCGAGTATGAATATATTAATTATCTGGGAGATTGTGCTTTAATCGACACTTTAGTTAATCAAGTATATAAGTTAATATACATACTTTTCTAGTAATAAAAAGTGGGGATGGGTGGGAACGAAATAAGTGTAGTGGCCAATTATTCTAATATGAGTCCGTTGATTTTGAAGTGTTTTTTTTTTATTCTCTCTTTATCCATATTTTCTTAGTTTTTTTTATCCCTTTTTTACATCAATAGTGAATGATTTTAATTCTTTCATGCTTGATTTTTCCCACCACAGTGATATGATTAGTTTTGTGTCAACTTGAATTTCTCCTTTTGATGATGGTCTCCAACACTTAGTGATATGTATTTGGATAATTAGATGTTGGACACATATCAATGGTGACATGCAATCAAACACAATTAATTACAACTATATCATTATGTGGTAAAATAAATATAAATGTGAATATAAAATAATCAGTAAAAATATTACTAGTAATTTTATGTAATTTACTCTTAAATTTGGGTTATATTTACGAGACAAATTCTGAATATTTTTTTCTACTAATAAAAATTTAAAAGGTACAAAGAAAAAAATCTTATCTATACACAAGATAGAGATTATATAACAATTTGAGATAAACAAAAAAAGAGTAGCAGAAAAATATTTTCCAAAATTACTTTAAAAATATTTTTTTTACTATTTTTGTCATTCACCAATTTTTGAAAAAATTCCCAAAAATTAGATCTCTCACACAAAGAAAAATTCCCTTGAATTTTCTTCTCATTGCCATTCTCAATTGAATTTGCAGTTCTTAGTGAATTGAAATGAAAAATCACATTGCCTTTTATAGGCACAAGTATGACTAAAATATGAATGAAGTTGGAAAAAAACTGGTGGAAGTTTTCAAATGTTTGTGTAAATTTTTGACCTATTTTGTTTTATTTTTTTAGTAGTGGGCTCCACATGTGGAAAGATCCACACTAATTTTTCAAAGAAAACCTGCACTGACTTTGACTAACAAATCTCTTCCTTCCGACAATATGAGAGCTCCACCATTCCAATAGTTAATTGACATAAGTTAAAGTATGATGTTGGTAGAATTTTTGTTAATATGTCTGATTTACTGTCCTTTGTATGAATCTTCTCAAACTGTAGTAATTTTTTCTCCATTACATTTTTTATTAAGTGATACCTCACATCAATATGTTTTTGATATTGAATGAAAGGAGACATTTTTTTCAAGATGAATAACATTTTGACTATCATAAAATAACTTATATGTGTTTTGTTGCAATCTAAGTTCTTTCAAGAACTTCTTCATCCACAACAATTATTTACATGCTTTTATTGTTGTAATAAACTCCGTTTCAGTAATAAACTTCTATAATTTCAAGAACTTCTATAATTTTGATTGCTATGACAAAGCTCCCACTACAAAGTAATTAGGTATCCTGATGTGGACTTTTCCGAGTCTATATCGCCAACCATATTTGTATCTATGTATCCAACTAACATATGTTTGGTATCTCTAAAACATAAACATATTTTATAAGTATCCCGAAGATATCTAAAAATCCAATTTACTGTAGTCTAACGTTCATTTCTAGGATTTGAAAGAAATTTGCTTACTAATCCAACTGTATTAGCGATATTTGGTCATGTGCACACCATAACCATGAGATACATAAGACTTCAAACTGCTGAAACATATGACACTTTTCCATCTCATCTTTCTTTTCATCTGTAAAAAAGTTTTGTTTGGAATTCAGTTGAAAGTGATTAGCAAGAGGACAACTATTCACTTTAGCTTGATCCATTTTAAATCTCTGAAGTACTTTATCAATGTAATTTACCTATGATAGTTATTATTTCTTGGCATCTCTGTCCCTAATAATCTTCATTCTTAGAATTTGCTTTGCTAACCTTAAGTCTTTAATGGAAAAAGACTTTCTCAGCTCCTTTTCAAGTAGTTAATTCTGAAAATATTTTGGCCGACAATTAGCATGTCATTCACATAGAGTAGAAGAATGATGAAATTTTTATCAGAGAATTTTTGCACAAAAACATAATGGTCTGAAGTAGTCTTTTTGTGGCCTTGCTCCCGTATAATATACTCAAACTTCTTATACCATTGTCTTGATGCATGCTTTAACCTGTAGACATTTTTCTTCAATATGTAAACATAATCATCTTTTTTCTTATGCTTGAAACCCTCTAACTTCTCCATATATATCTCTTTTTCCAAATCACCATGTAGAAAGAAAATTTTGACATCTATTTTTTTAACCTCCATATCAAGACTTGCTCTAATCCTAATATTGTACGAATGAATATCATTTTTCACAACTGGTGAAAAATTTCATCAAAGTCAATCCATTTCCTTTAGTTGAACCATTTGACAACCAATCTAGCTTTGGTTCTTGGATAGGAACTATTCTATTTATGTATGATTCTAAATACCCATTTATTTTTTAAAACTCTCTTGCCTTTTGACAATTTCACCAGTTCAAAAGTTTTATTCTCATACAAAAATTTCATTTCATCTTGAATGACTTTAACCCATTTCTATTTGTGCTCATCAACCATAGCTTCTTCAAAGATTTCTAGTTTTGTCCCATCAATGAGTAACACATACTCATTTTCTAGATAACTCATAGAAGGTTGTCTTGATCTAATGCTCCTTCTCAAAGGAAATGGGGATGACACATGTGTTGGTTAATGATGAACATCATCATTTTCAACATTATCTTTTAGCTCATTAATGGAAATTTATCTTTTTCAAGCAGATCAACATGATCCTCTTCCCTGACTTGTCTTGGCACCGATATTAGAGGAATCAATTTCAAATTTGTTGAGTCACCATCGAAATCAGGAGCATTCTTTTTTTCTTGACAATATCTTCAATGGTCTCATTCTTAACGAAAACAGTGTCATGACTTTTGACTAATTTTTTGTCCACTAGATCATAAAATCTGTAGCCAAACTAATCTTTGTCATAGTCAATAAAAATACATTGTCATGTTTTGATATCTAGCTTAGACCTATCATCATTTGGAATGTGCACAAAAGCCTTACAACCAAACACCCACAAATGATTATAGGAAACATTCTTTCGTGACCATGCTTTTTCTATAACATCCAATTTTGTAGGGATACAGGGAGAAAGATACAATACATATATATTCGTGAGTAAAACTTCTTCCCAAAATATTTTACGCAACTTTGCATGTAAGAGCAAACATTTGACTCTCTCCATTAAATTCTATTCATCCTCTTAGCTAGACCATTCAACTGCGGTATTTTTGGAGGTGTTGCCTGATGTCGAATACCATGCTCTTTGCAGTCGACATCAAACGGTCTAGTGTATTCTCCACTGTTGTCTATCTAAATGCATTTCAACTTCTTTCTAATTTGTCTCTCAATTGAGGCATGAAATTCTTTAAAGACATTTATCACCTAATCTTTTGTCTTTAAAGCGTACACCCACGTCTTCCTCAAATAGTCATTAATAAAAGTTACAAAGTACTGAACATTACCAGACCCCTATAAATATGAATGAACCAGATCTAGCAAATTCTTCATTATGTAAGGAGGAAAACTCTTAAAAGCAACTATATTTTCCTTTTTTGCTAAACAATCAACACATTTCTCCAAATACACTTCATTTATTCCAGGCAACATTTTCTTTACGACCAAGGTGGTCATCCCTTTCTCACTCATGTGATCAAGTTTTTTGTGCCATAATTCAATAGCACTGTCTTTCTCCACAACACTCACAGTGTCATTGGAGAGCTTTGCATGCATCATATACAAAATAACATGTCTTGTACTCTGTCCAATATTAAGGAACATTTGGTGAGTTTCCACTAGTTATTAGGGAAGGTACTACAAAAATCTGCATCATCTAGTCTTCTTGCAGAGATCAAGTTCATGCGAATATCTGAAATATGTCTGACATCTCTCAAGACTAATATGGTATCATTCCCAGTCTCAAGACAAATATCCTCTCTGCTAATAACTTTTGACATATTATTATTTACCATCTTTACAATACTAAAATTCTTGCTATGTAAGATTGTCATATCCGCTAATTTAGACTCTCAGTCGCGTAAGTTGTTAAATCGACTTGACGATTCAACCGAAATCTAAATTTGAATTTTTATCGAAAAATAATTAAAATAATGGCAATTAAGTATGAAAAATATATAATAAAGTGTTTAAAATATTTAAAGATGTTAAATTTCGATAAAGGACTAAATTGTAAATTTTGAAAAGTTTACGAGTCAATTTACAATTTGCCAAAAATTGGAGGGTTAATTGGGATAACCATCAATTAAATACATGAATTGGGACATAAAATGCATGTGGAGGCCAACCACACCAAGTGAAAAATTTTAAGAAGCCAATTGACATGCATGAATACATGAATTAGACATTAAAATCACATGGGCTTACGTGTCCCATAATTAATTAAGTTTGTCTTCATTCTCTTAATTGTTCCTTCATCCTTCCTTATCTCTTCATATCTAAAATTTCCTATCATTAAGTTGTCTTCCACATTTTCTTGAAGCACCACACACCAAGTGGCATACAACAATTAGCCAAGTGATGTGCATGAATTAGACATTAATGAAAACTTATAGATTATGCTTAGGTGTCCCCATCTTAATGGCTTTGTCGTTTTCTTCTTGATTGTTTCTTCTTCTGCCTTTTGCATTGAGAATTTTTGCCTTCCTAAGCTAGCCCACATTTCCTCAAGTTCCTCCATAGCCAAAGCTTAGTTCTGTGAAAGAAAGTGAGAAAATAGAGAAAAAGTAAGGAAAAAAATCCATTTTCAAGCATAAAAAAGCAAAAAAAGGGAGATATTAGGGTTATGAAGTTTCAATGAGTAAGATTTTAATTATCTCTTTTGTTTTAGGAACTCAAATTGATCGGGATTTAGCTCAAATGAGCAAAGGAAAAGAGCAGAAAAATAAAGAGAAAGAAAAGAAAAGAAAAGAAAAGAGAGATTTGTGCATAACCTAAAGCAATAATCTATTTTATTTTATTTTTATTTATTTGAATGAATTAATTAGTTGACATGTTGATGATTCTGAATTAATATTATTTGTGATGAAAATATCATGTTTGCTATACTTAGGATTAATTTTGGTAAAAATTGGATGTGATTAGTTTGTATGTTCCTTGCTAGAAATGGATGAGCAGTGAGCACTTAAACTGTTATAACTTGAGTTCTGGAATTTGGATTTGTGTGTTATGTGTTGGGTTTGAAAGATAAGACATAGGGATAACTTTCATTTAGACTATAAAACCTAAAAATATTTGTAATTATCCAGAAAAATTTAGAAAATTCGGACTTAGAATTTGTCCAGAAAATTATGGGCAGAAATGCTAGTGAACAGTTAATGTTAACTTTATCATATATTTTGATACATAACTCAGAATTAAGTAATTCAAATTGTATATTAAAGCTAAGATCTAGACCTAAAATTGTTAAGGGGGACATGTAACTAAAATCAGATTGTAATAGGACCAAAATTAAGGTCCAAAACAGAGAATGAAATCTGTTAATGACAGGGCAACATATGAGTTATGGAATTTTAAGAATAAAATGATGAGAAGTTTGTTATATTATGTAAATATTATTTTAATTGAGTGATTATGTGATTATTTTGAGACTTTAAATGCATGAAAAGTGTGAATTTATTTGCTATGAATTTTAATGAGATTGTGTAAGCCCTGTAACACCTAACTAGAACCTACTTAGGATAGTTTGGAATGCCAAGAAGGGGGGGAGTATGATGAAATCCTTTAATGGTATAATTAAGGAAGCCGGTGATGACACTATTATTAAAGCCGATGATGACACTATTATTAAAGCTGGTGATGACACTATTATTGAAGCTGGTGATGACACTATTATTAAAGCCGACAATGACACTATTATTAAAGCCAGTAATGCAACTATTATTGAAGCCAATGATGACACTTATATGCGCACGTCATATTATCCGAGTGGCACTCCTAATGAGATTGTGTAAGCCTTATAACACCTAACTAGAACCAACTTAGGATAGTTTGGCATGCCCAGCAGGGGGGAGTATGATGAAATCCATTAATGGTATAATTAAGGAAGCCGGTGATGACACTATTATTAAAGCCGATGATGACACTATTATTAAAGCCGGTGATGGAACTAATATTAAAGCCGATGATGACACTATTATTAAAGCCGGTGATGACACTATTATTAAATCCGGTGATAACACTATTATTAAAGCCGGTGATGATACTATTACTAAAGTCGGTGATGACACTATTATTAAAGCCAGTGATGACACTTATATACGCACATCATATTGTCTGGGTGACACTCCTAAGTTCCTGGATGACAACTCTGTTATCCTAGTCAGGGGTTCACAGGTGTTTTGGGCATAAATAAAAAAGTTATGGAAAATAAAAATGGAATTATGAATTGTAACATGGTTAATTATGATGTGTTATATAATGATGTGTTAATAAAATAAATAAGCATGAGATAAAAGAATATAATTTGATGTCTATACATGCTAGAATACCATGATATGTATATTTGCATGAGAAGATGATTAAACATGAGTTGATATATGATAATGCATGATTGTATAAAATAATTTATTACCTTATTTATATGCACCACTAAGCCTAGAGCTTAGCGTGAGAGTTTTCTCGCGCAGGTATAACAAAGACTAAGTAGTCAATAGTAGACAAAGGTAGTAGTGGCCTGATCTAGTAGAGCAGCTCTTATCAATACTGTGGGTCACACAACTGCTGTATTTATATTTTGAATTTTATTTTATAGTATTTGTAAACTAAGTGCATGATTTGTAAATAATACTCTTTGTTATATAAAATGTATTGCATTTCTTTATTATGATTTCTTTTACACTACAAGTAAATAAATAGTAAACAATAAATAGAAAATAAAGAAAAAAATATATGAATGATTTTCATGTATACAAAATTTAAAAAGGGATATTTTAACCGATGAAGCTAGCGTATCACTCCCTTGTCCGGGCACGAGTTACTGGGGTAGAAGGGTGTTACAAAGATGAGAAAAATTCTTTCTGAAATTTGGCATGAATGGTAGTGTCACTATCAATTACCCAATTGGTCTAGTAAGATGTGAAATTGCTAGAATCATCACAAATGACATTGAATTCTTTCATGGTGTTTTTCACTTCATCATCACTACTATCATCTCACTTTATTTCCTTGCCTTTCTATTCCCTCTTGAAATTTTGATAATATTTCTTAATATGACCTTTCTTTTTGCAATAATGACATTCAACATTGATATATCTATTTGACTTTTATCTACTTTTTCCTCTAGACATTTGTTGCCTAGACTGACTCCTTCTTCTAGAATCTATAACTAGAACATCTGGTTGTGATGAAAAAAATGAGTTATAAGATTTCTTTCTCATTTATTCATTCATGATACTACTTTTTACAAACTCCATATTGACTACACCATTAGGTGCAGTGTTGGTGATTGAAATCTTCAAAGTCTTCAATGACTCTGGCAGATAGCCTAATACTAATAGAGTGAAAACTTTGTCATCTAGCTTTATGCTCATTTTGGACAATTGGTCCATGATCCATTGTATTTCATTCAGATGATCTGTTATGAAAGTCCATTATTTGTATCTCAACTATGTCAATTTTTTCAAATAAAACAATTTATTGTTGTCAGTCATCGACGCATAAAACTATTCAAACATGTTCCATAATGTTCGGGCATGACTCTCATTGCATATGTGGTTGTACACATTGTCTTCGGTGAACTGTTGGATGTAGTCGCACACCTACTCATGCTTAAACTCCTGCTCCTCATCTATCTTGCCTTCGAGTTTAGTTGTAGTAAACATTGATATATGCATTTTCATCACAAATAGGATATTTTTTATTTTGCTTCTCCATATGTGGTAATTTGTGTCATTTAATTTGATAATTTTGGTGCCTTTTGTCTCAATGGTGAGACTCTTTTGGTTGAGAGTAATCCAAATAATTTTTTTTTATGTGGAAGATTAGTCAATACTACAACCACAAAATATACTAATAATTTTATAAGACTGATAGGTGGGCTCTAATACCATATATTGAGTGCAATAGGTAAAACAAACACAAATAAATATGAATAAAATAATCAACAAAAATAATGTCAACAATTTAACGTGATCCATCCTTTAATTAAGGCTACATCCATAAGACAAACTCCGAATATTTTTCTTCCACTAATAAAAAATTAATGGATACAAAGAGGGAGTTTTTACTAGATATAGGCTACAGGTAATATAACAATTTGATATAAATCCAAAAACAGTGACACATAAGTATTTCTCAAAAATACCCTAAAAATATTTTTCTTACTATTTTTATCATTCTCCAATTTTTGAAAAATATGGATTGTTGGATTTTGGGTGCCTTAACATAGGGAAATTGGCATCAAGATACATCTTCCTGTTTGCTAGTGGCACCATTTTTATGGAAGAGTGAGAAAAAGTCACAACTTTTTTCCTTTACACACTGAGTAAGACTTCACACAAAAAAAGTGACCTCTGCTCATTCTCTAAGAGAGGCATTGTGGGAACTTCTCTTTTGAAAGCTTTTTAGTTGTTTGCTAAAAGACTATTCTCTAATTATTAGTCTAATTTCAATTCATGGTCTTTCTTTGTGTTATACATGTAGAATTTTGATTCATTTTCTTTTGATTGTATCCTTAAGAATCGTGATACTCTATTTAGCAAGGAATGTAAAATAATGGGTTTTGAGTTAACTACTTAGGGAGTGTAAGTAATGTATGTTTTTTTTATATGTTATTAAAGGATTATATATTCCATTCATTCCTTTTTTTTTTTAAAAATATTCTATTGGTAGTGAAGTTTTATATCATATTTTGATTATGTTGTTTTGAATTGACAATTGTATCAATGAAAGGAAAAAAAAACAAGTGTGTGTGTGTGTATATATATATATATATATATATATATATATATATATATATATATATGAAGCATGAAGTAGAATGTTCTCCTGTACTATTTCTTAGGAGAAAAATTAAAATAATTCAATGTAATTCTTATTTCATTTTCTTTGTAAACCTTTACTTTCAATTCCAATATTAATGTATCATGCCCATCTAATTAGTTTTTGGCTCGCCATCACATTCAAACAAGGCCTAGAGATTGATTATTCACTTTTATTTTATCATAGAAACTTTGTGTAGATCATACCAATGGACACTTATAGGATTTCACTTTTTCAGAGGTGAAACATTTTGGTGAACCTAATAAATCCTTATATGATCACTGTTCTGATTGGTTGTGTAACATCTCCTTATCCTACTACATGTTAGCAGAGTCATTAGATGCCACATAACTAGTTTTAGCATTTACTACCTCTTGATTAACTTATTTATTAATAACATATTATAATTGTCGATGTCCTATAACTGTATAATTTATTAAAATTTTGACAAAATTTTGTTTGTTTTTCTATCATCATGTTTTTACTATAACCTGAACCTGTAAATCATATCTCATTTCAACATCACAACTCAAACTCAATTCCATTCTAATAGAACTTGAAATTTTTAAAAAAAAACTAACCAGAAAATGATTATGCTTGCAACTCGATCTTCGAGCCAACTTTTATCCTTTTGTTTGCTACTGCTTTCTATATACACTCGCTCTGATGCCTACAAGTGAAGAAAACTACACATGTTGAGCTTATAGCTAGTGGTGCACTTATAACAAATACAATATAATTCCAAACTATTTGAAAAACAGTAGTCAAGCTAGAAAAATAATTATCAAACAATTTATACAACTAACATTAATATTACTCATCATAACATAGTTAATTAAAAATGAATTGGTCTTAGAACTATTTTAATTTTCTTGCAACATATAAACAAGTATGATATACATTTATAAGATAAGATAACAAAAGGTACTAAATCCAATAATATCACATATCCAAATGTTCCTTTTAGTTTCTTCCTCTTTTAAATGTCCATAACACCCTATCATGGAACTATTTGATCGGATATTAGAGTATGGCTGATTGTCATATTCGTTAATTTAGGCCTTAAGTTGTGCATGTCCCGAAATTGATACATTGAGGTGATCAAAAATTAAATTCGGTTTTTAATTGAAAAAAAGGTAAAATAACTATAAGTAAATTATGGAAGTAATTAAAAAGTGCTAAATGGATGAAAAATTGATCAATAATGATAAAAGACTTAATTGCAAAAGTTAGAAAGTTTTGGGACATAATTATAAAATTGGCAAAGTTGGAGGTCCAAAATGGATATTTTCCAAATTGATAAAAATTAAACCCATTCTTAACACACATGTGGCCAACCATAAATGAAATAAAGAAGGGAATATTTAATTAAATGGAATTAACATGATAATTTGCATGAAGTCATAAGAAGTCGAAATGAGGGGTCTTTTATGGAAATTCTTCCTCCTTTCTCCTTTTTATCAATTTATTCCTTTAATTTCTCCCAATTTTTCTATAATTTTATGTAACCCACTCTTCTTCACCTATTCCTCTTACCTCCTCCATTAACAAAGCTTGGTTTTAGTGAGAAAAAGTAAGGAAAAAGTGAGAAAAAGTAGGGGAAAGCCATTTTTATGCACAAAAGACCAATAGGAAGCCAAAAAAGACAAGAGAAAAGAGGAAAAAGGATAAAAAGAGGAGAGAAAAGCCCTCCTTGCTTCAACCATTTGGAATTAAGGTGAAAGTAAGTAGTTTTTCATCATTCTCATACTTTGTTCTTATGAAAAACATGTTTTAGAGCTTCTAAAGAGCTTATTTATGGAAGTTGTAATCTTAAATGAAAGAAATGATTTTAGAGAGTTTTGACAATGTAAATGTGTTTAAAAAGTGTTAGAAGATCTTAAAAAGGAAAGAGGTTAAGATTAGAAAGATTAGTGAAGCTTGAATCCATGATATGTGAAGAGAGAGATTTTAGGGATTAAAGTTTGAAGAGAAAGAAAATAGAGTGAAGGTTTATATATAAGCAAGAAAGTGTTTTAATGAAAATTTTGAATGTGTTAGGTGTTCTTTAGGGGTGAAACAAAGACAAGAAGAGGAAGGAAGCAAAGGAAAACTAAAGAAGAGAAAAAACAGGCTTAAAGGCTAAAAATAGAATTATAAAGGTTAGTGCATGTTTTTAAGGCGATAACCTATATTTTTTGTAAAATTTTCATGTTTAATAGTGGTTTTGCATGTGTTAAACTTGAATATGTATGTATGATGCTATGTTATGAAAATTTGTTTGTGCATGTTTTGGAATGAATTGGTGTGGTTTTGGGTAGGCCTTAGAATGAATTGGAGTTGAAAAATAGCTTTTCCTTTAGTTATTCATGGGCTAAAATCAAAACATTCATAGGCTTGAATTCATATTTAGGAAGGTTACTATTTATTCCAGATTTATTCATGGCTGAAGCAAAATAGGTGTCACGGGCGTAAAGTTAAGTCATAGGCATCAATCATATATCACGACCGAAAAAACAATTTCAAAATTGCTCACAAGTTGTGGACAATTATTCAGGTCATGAAGTAGTTTTTTTCACTGACATGAATGGATAAGTCACGAACATGAATAATCTATTTTCAACAAGAAATTTATTTATAAAACCGTAACACCCATCCATACAGTAGATCAAAATCTCATTATATGGATGGATGCCATATGACTGAATCTGTATAAATCTGTCATGATAATTTTTTTTTATCTTATTACCATATTAAGATCATCATATTAGATTTACATGAAATGTACCATTTAATTTCTATATACAATATCAAATCATTTCCATATCCGGATTACATCCATAATCAAAATTATAAACTGGTTTGAGTATCAACCACCCTTATAACAAAAATCAATATTATTTAAAATGAACCAATTCAATTACATGTCCTTATTAATAATAGGAATAACTAACTTTCTCTATCTCATGACATGAGAGATAATCGATAATGAAATGAATGAAATAAATAAATAGACCCAACATGGGTAAACTCTGACTGGCTTGAACTCCTCTTTTTGTCAACTCAGCTATATATCATCTCCAAACCTGTGTACAAGGAAACTCACAGACTAAGCTACTGAAAACTTAGTGGTACATATAAACATTTAAATTCTAGCATGCATTCATACATTAACATAACATAGATAATTTATACAGAATGCGTACCAGTTATCTTAGCCATACCAACATATATCATGAATAAATAATGTCTCAATTTATAATATCATCATGTAACATCATGCTTAATTTAATTAAATCACAACACAATCATAACATATCCATAAGTGTTTCCACATCATCTGTAACATCCTTCCATACAGCCAAGGCTAAACCTTGTTGTACAGATGAATGCCACACAACCGTATCTGTCTAAACTGTTTTGAATCATAACTTTTTTACATCTCCCAAGAATCAAGATTTGTAGGTCATAAGCTTTGCAATTTTAGACAACCATACATAATAATAAATCATTAAATGTAACTAAATATCAATCATTCTTGAATACTATCTCGGGATTTTAAATCCCTTATTATAAAACTCCATACTACTTGTACTTAATAAAATCTATTACATGCCTTTAGAATATGAATTAACTGTCTCTATCCCATGATATGCGGAAATAAATAAATAAAATGCATGAACAAATAAACAAACCCAACTCGGATTAACTCTGATGGCTCTGACTAGCTTTGTCTTTTCTTCACATCACTCAACAGTTTACGACTCCAAACGTGCATACATAAAAACTCACATGCTAAGCTAGTAATAGCTTAATGGTACATATAAGCATTTAAATTTTAACATGAATTCACATATTAATATAACAATTATAATTTGAACATACCTGTTTGTCTGACCATATGTCATATATGTAGCTATTCACAATGAACTCATTCATATTGCATCGAATTAGTTAGAATGCATAGATTGCACAAATGAAGCCATTTTATCATATTCATAATATTTTCCATTCATAGTATTTCTATATCATTGTAAGCATAGTAAACTTCATCGTATATAGCAAATATTCAAATCATTGATTTCTTATATAAATCCAATTTTTGGTTTTCACATCCTTTATCCAGGATATACCTGTATTCTGATTCACAACTTTCTATATACTGTACAAATAATTATTGTATTACCAATTTCATTGTACTGTATTGCAAATTTCTAATTTCTTGACACCATTTTCGTATACCGTATTACCAAATTCCAATTTCTTAGCCCAATACTGTAGACCCAGACTACCCGGATGCAGGTTGTGAAATAGGAGAGCTCTTATCCAAGCTTAAGCCACCCTACTCACTTTCTATATATGTCTGTATTGCAAATTTTGCTTCTTGAATCAGAACCACTCTTATTTGAGCTTAAGCCACCCTAATGAGCAAAATAATAATTGCATGCATATGAGCAAATTCTGAATCTTAAATAAAGAACGATCTTACCAGAGCTTAAGCCACCTGATGAGTAAGAAACTACATGCATAAATATTCTACAGTACTCTAATCCCCTAAATGACATGCCACCTATCCTAGCTAGTCCTCAAATAGAGAATCAACATATTTAATTATAGTCTGATTATCTTTATCATTTAGGTCACAATTCATATCCTTACATAGTCGTTACATATTCCTTTGTATGATAAGCACCTAGTGCATATTCCTGGTTCTCAATCATGTTATCACATGGCATATAATCTCACTTAATCATTTCAAGTGTGTTTGTAACCATCTTCATGTAACTCAAACATATTATTCAATTAATCATTACTAGTTACGGGGCATTCACAGGCATGAAACCTTCACTCATAGGTTGTCTACTCATGACTCAGCCGTGATTGGCTCTTGAACCTTCACAAGTGTGAACATTTATTCACGGATGGGAAATTTATACTTTCACGAGAGTGAATCTTGTGATACATCATGCATTAGCATAATTCTAGTGCTATTTTCAACCAATATCACACACAATCATGCGAAATTCTAAAGCTAATCAATGTTAGCCACACCTATCAACACTTCCCATATTCCAGAATGTAAAATCAACTACCAACATGCATTTATTCATACTTTAATTTATCAAACTAGGCTAAATGCCTCATTCATCAATATCACACCATCAAAACATATTCATTGGTCACTAAATCAATTTCATACATGTCCCATGATTAACCAATTTAATTATCATGCTTCCAACAATACCAAATCATCAATTCAATTCATTTAACATGCCAGAAATCACAATTCACATCACAAGCATACCAAATCGAATAAAAATGCATGTGTACAAACCTTAATATTAGAGCCCTAACATTTGACACTCTCGTGTCTACTGCCTCTAGTGGACTTCTCCACCTTCTCTTTCAGCCCCTAACACAAAAACAAAGGCTATATTAATACACCAATACTTATATTAACCTAATTATGCCATAAACTAACCAAAGCCTTAACTTTTCATTGATTTAAAGCTTATAAACCTTATTTCCCCTTAAATTGAATTAAACTAGATTAAAGAGCAATGGAGAATATGATCTCTTACCTCTGTTTCATGAACACAAATTGATTTATAAGGTTCAGAACGTGTTCTAACCCTACTTATTTTTTATTTCAAACCTACAATGGAAAGTTTCATTTTTAAATTGATTTTTACTCCATTTATAGTGGAAATCTCGTGTTTAATCAACATGAATTGAAAGGGAATGAGGGGAATTCATTTTTGGGGTTTGGGGGTTGGGGGTTGGGGTTTTCTGATTGGAATTTACGTGAGTTTTTGTCAAACAATATGACACTGCCATATTTAAACTCATAGGTCTTCACGGGCATGAACACTAATGTCACAACTGTGAAGAT
Source organism: Triadica sebifera (assembly GCA_023653625.1). Classification (NCBI taxonomy): domain Eukaryota; kingdom Viridiplantae; phylum Streptophyta; class Magnoliopsida; order Malpighiales; family Euphorbiaceae; genus Triadica; species Triadica sebifera. Next base: position 25,155,907 of record CM042901.1, read on the forward strand.
CCCCAACTTTTGAAATTGAAATTCATGACATTCACAACCGTGATTAACTTTGTCACAAGCGTGAATGCTGTAAACTTCACTTTTTCTTATTTTTTCATTATTTTATGATTTATAATACTATTAACCTCACATATACTTCCCATATACCCTTAATATACTTATTTAACTTATAAGTTCCAGGCCTTAATTTGCGGGTGTTACATTTCTCTCCCTCTTAAAGAAATTTTGTCCTCGAAATTACCTGATATATTGTCTCTAAACAATTGTGGATACTAGGCTCTCATCATTTATTCACTTTCATATGTAGCCTCTTCTATAGCATGATTTCTCCATAATATCTTGAATAATGGTACTCGTTTGTTCCTGAGTTCCTTGATCTATCGGGCTATAATCTAAATTGGTTCTTCATTATAAGTCAAATCTGGTCTCACTTTAATGTCCTATTTTGAAACAATATGAGAAGGAACAGATCTGTATCTCCTCAATATGGAGATGTGGAACACATTATGGATCTTGCTCAACTCTGCTGATTAAGAAAGCTTGTAAGAAACTGGTCCCACTCTTGCTAGTACCTCATAAGGCCTAATAAATCTCGGGCTCAATTTTCCTTTCTTTTCGATTCTCAAAACCTTTTTCCATAGAAAGACTTTAAGGAAAACCTTGTCTCCCACTGCATACTTGACATCTTTTCTCTTGAGATTTGCATATGACTTTTGTCTATCCGAAGCTTCCTTTAATCTTCCTTGAATGGCTCTTACCTTTTCCTTAGTCTCTTGTACTAAGTCTAGCCCCACTACTCTTCTCTCACTGAGTTCTGTCCAACACAAAGGTGTTCAACACTTCCGGCCATATAGTGCCTCATACGGAGCCATCTTAATACTAGACTGATAGTTGTTGTTATAAGAAAATTCTATTAATGGAATATATTTATCCTAGTTACCCTCAAATTCAATCACATGATTCCTAATCATATCCTCTAGAATCTGTATGACCCTCTTTGATTGACCATCTATTCGGAGATGAAAAAGTGTACTGAAACTGGCTTGGTACCCGAAGCTTTCTGCAGACTACCTCAAAAATGAGAAGTAAACTTGGGGTCCTTATCTGACATAATGGAGACTGACACTCCATGAAGTTGCACTATCTCATTGGCATAAAGCTCTGCTAGTATATTCAAAGGAAAATCACTCATGATAGGTAAGAAGTGAGCCGACTTTGTAAGCCTATCCACAATAACCCATACGACATCAAATTTCTGAGAAGTTATTGGCAACCCAATCATGAAATCTATAGTAATCAACTCATATTTCCATTATGGTATGTCGATAGGTTGTAGTAGTCCTGATGGTACTTGGTGTTCTACCTTAACCTGTTGGCATGTCAGGCATCTGGTTGTATATTCTATGATATCTCATTTAATACCCGTCCATCAGTACTTACTATTTAGGTCATTATACATGTTTGTGCTTCCAGGGTGCATAGTATACCTAGTCTCATGTGCTTCCTGTAGTATCCTCTGTCTTAAATCAACAACACTAGGAACGTAAAAATGGCCCTAATAGTATATTCCACCATTAGATTCAATTGTATAATCTAATCTCTCTCCCTTAGAAACTGACTCAGCTATCTCCATAAGCCTACTGTCATGTCTTTGCATGTCAATAATCTTCTGATTCTGCATAGGCCAAATGTGTAATTCGATCACCATGTTCCTACTCATTGCATCAACCACTACATTGGCTTTATCTGGATGATAATCAATAACATAATTATAGTCCTTTATACTTTTGACTAATTTGGTGGATGCTACCGGTTACTATTTCATAAAACTTGTGAAATTAAAACTTTCCCTCTAAAACTAATTTCATAAACCTTGATCCCTAAGGATTCCTTTCATAAAATACCAATTTGGCCTTAACTGGCTCACTGTTTACAAAAATACAACTTTAAAATTAAATACATATTCTTTTTCATGCAAACTTACATAAAAAATCAAAACCATGTTATGTACAAAAAAAATGAGGATGAAATGTATCAGACTCTCAAAATGGTCATTTCTTCTCTTGAGTCAACTCCTACTATCCCTTAGGCTTTGACTTGCGTGTAGAAAACCCACATGCTAAGCTACTGAAAGCTTAGTGGTACATATAGACATAAAAATTCAAGCATGAAACCATACAATTCATATCATGCCATACTATGTATATTCATGTATACTATCATACCATAAACACTATTATAATGCATGACAATACAATCACCATATCTCATATTAACATTACACATAGCAAGCTTTCTCATACAACCGGTTCATAGAATCCATTCCTTATTTTATCTCATTATTACCGTTATCCATTTACTATTTCCTTATTCCGGTTCCCTTTAGTTCATTATCTTGCCCAAAACTCTAAACCAAACTATTCAGATGCAGGACCTCTATCTCAAATTGAGATCCTTCTGTGTAGGCAAGTATTTTAGACTCTTATGGTCTGTGTAGATGAAACATCTCTCCCCATAAAGATAATGATGTCATATCTTTAATGCAAAGACAATGGACACCAACTCTAAATCATGTGTGGGGTAATTTTTCTCATGAACCTTCAACTGCTTAGATGCATATGCCACTACCTTGCCTTCTTGTATAAGTACATACCCTAATCCATTATGAGAAGCATCACTGCAGATTACACATTCCTTATCAGGAATTGGTTGTGTCAGAATTGAAACCTCTGTTAACATCTTTTTTAGACTATCAAAACTATCTCGGCATTCCTTGGTCCACTCATATTTCATATATTTTCTCAATAGTCTGGTTAAAAGAGAGGTAATCATGGAAAATCCTTTAACAAACCTCCGATAGTAACCAGGTAATCCAAGGAAACTTCTAATCTTTCTCACATTATAGGGAGGCTTCCTACTCATAACAACCTCTATCTTGCTAGGATAACCTCGAATACCATTTGATGACACAATGTGTCCTAAAAAAGTTACTTCATCAAGCCAAAATTCACATTTCAAGAACTTGTATACAATTTTTGCTCCTTATGTGTTTGTAACACTATTCTTAGATGCTGATCATGCTCCTCAAATGTCTTGGAATACACTAGAATGTCATTAATAAAGACCACTACACACTGGTCTATGTAGGGTCTGAACACCCTATTCATTAAGTCCATAAAGACTACTAAGGCATTGGTTAACCCAAAAGGCATAACCACAAATTCATAATGCTCGTATCTAGTTCTAAATGTCGTCTTGGTGATATCTTCTCCCAAACTCTCAATTGATGATACCTTGATCTCAAATCAATCTTCAAAAATACACCTGCACCCTTCAACTGATCAAATAGGTCATCAATCCATGTTACCAAATATATGTTCCTGATTATTACATTGTTAAGCTATCTGTAGTTTATGCATAGCCTTATAGACCTCTTTTTATTTTTTATAAATAACACTAATGCACCCTATGGAGATACATTCGGCTACTATAACATTTTCTAACAATTTCTGCAATTGAGCTTTAAGCTCTTTCAACTTAGATGGTGCCATTCTGTATGAATTTGTTGATATAAGTGTTATGCCTAGGGAGAGCTCTATAGAGAACGCAACCTCTCTGTGAGGTGGTAATCCTGGTATATCTTTAGGGAACACATATGGAAATTCATGTACTGTGGGGATGTCCTGAAGTTTTGGACCTCCCTTTCTAGTATCAACCACATAAGACAAATAGGCTTCGTAGCCTTTCCTTATCATTTTCTCTGCTTTCATCATTGAAATAACCCATGAAAGTTGTGGGACCAACTCACCTTCCATTTCACATCCCCATGTTCTGCAGTTTTTAGCATTATAAATGTTTCCTTGCAGTCTACGACTGCATCATGCGGTGCTAGCCAATCCATGCCCAATATAGCATCAAATTTTCAAAAAGGCAACTCTATCAAGTCTGCTGAGAACTCTCTCCCTTGTACAATCAAAGGACAACCTCTATATACCTGATTCACTATCATGTTGTGCCCTAAAGGGTTTGTGACCTCAATTTCATATTCGAGATTTTCACTAATCATATTGTACTGTCTAGGAGTATTTGTGCATATATATGAGTGTGTTGAATCTGGGTCAATCAATGCACATATATCAGAATCATAAAGAGAAAACATACCAACAATCACATATGTAGACTCCTAGTCCTCCCTGGCCCTTATAGCATAAGCTCTAACTGGCGCTCGCCCTGGTCCTAGCTTGTTGACAGTCTCAGAGATTGACTGGGTAGGTCCTATACAACTTTGTGTATACTACATAGCTTGAGCTGGAGTAGACTGTGTGGTCTAGGTCGGTGTACTACCAGTCATCAGAGGACAATCCCTCTTCATATGCTCCTTAGACCAACATTTGTAACAAGCACCTGTGTTCTTCTAGCACTCTCCTCTGTGACTCTTGTGGTAGGTGCCATAAACTAGAATGTTATCCTCGATTTCTACCTATTGTAGATATAGATCTAGAGGGTTGTCCCCTCCTGGATGAACCGACTTGAGTATAACCCCTGCTCTGTCCGTGACTCTTGCTATGAGACTGTGGGTGGAACCGACCCTTCTTGCCTAAAGGCTAGGTCACTTGAGTCATTATCTGTCTAGCAGCTTCCTCAACTCTCTTCCTCTTCCTTGTTCCACACTAATAGTGGCTAAAATCAGCTTGGTCAAGATGTCGTGCTGAAGTGCAGTGATAAAATCACCTATCTCTGCTTTGAGGTTATACTCAAACCTTCTGCACTTGTCTTTCTCACTAGTGATAATCTCAGTGGCATATTTACTCAGTCGAGTAAACTCCCTTTGGTACTTCATCATTGTCATATTACCATGCTTAAGGCTCAGGAAATCTCTTTTCTTCCCATCTGCAAACATTGAAGGAACGTATTATTCCTGAATTCAGCCATAAAGAAGTCCCAAGTCATAGGTTGTGGAACATCTGGTTTCAATAAGACTATCTTCCACTAGTCATAGACATCTTTTTATAACAAAGAGACAACGTACTTGGCCTTCTGATTAGTTGCCATATCAAATTAATCACAGACCCTCTCTATCTTTTTAATCCAATATTCAGTAGCAACAGGATCATCGTCTTTTGTTCCCAGAAAATCAGTAGCTCCAAAATTATGGAGCTTATGGAGCTGTGTTGCCCAGATATTAGACCAAGAAGGGGGGTTGAATTGGAGTTTCAAAAATTAAACTTTAAAGTGCGGAAATAAAATTGTTAATTTTAGAAAGGATAGAGAAAATCAGAAACAAAGATTTATAGAAGTTCGGGTATTAACAAACCCTACTCCTCTCCCCAATCGCAATTGGGAGTTTCACTAACACACTAAGTGTTACAATGGAGTTTTACAAGCTCACTCCCAACTATGGTGTTTCTCACAATGGCTCACACCTAACCCAGAAATCCCTTGTGTTTTAATGGCTCACACAATAACCAATTCCTTTGTGTTTTACAGGCTCACACAAATAACCTATACTTTGTGTTTTACAGGCTCACACAAACAACCTACACTTGTATTTTACAGGCTCACACAAACAACCTACACTTGTGTTTTACAGGCTCACACAAACAACCTACACTTCCATTTATACTTCCATGGCTAAATATAGCCGTTGGGGTGCATTAAATAAGAAACTAGCCGTTATACCAACTAAAAAATCGCACCTGACATTTTTCTCTTTCATTGGTCACGGGCGTGAATATACTTGTCACGGGGGTGACAGTTCTTCCCAAGCCGTGACTGAAGTGGTGACCTTAGTCGTGAAGCTTTCTGGAATGTTTTGATATATAGAGTCATGGGCGTGACATTAATTAGTCACGGGTGTGACATTAATTAGTCACGGGCATGACATTAATTAGTCACGGGCGTGACACTCTTTCCAGCCGTGAGACAAGTGGTGACTCTGGTCGTGAAGCTCTCTGGATGAATTTGAATGAAGCCTTCATGGGGGTGACACAATCCTTCACGGGGGTGAACATATTCACAGCCGTGATCCAAGTGGTGACTCTGGTCGTGAAGCTCTCTGGTTGAAATTACACGACTCTTCACGGGGGTGACACCTTTAGTCACGGGGGTGACTGAAATGTTTACCTCACGGTTTAGTTTTCCTTCATGGCCGTGAACTTCAAATGTTGGTTTTGGTAACGGTTAGCTTTCTTCACGGGGGTGACTCCTAGAGTCACGACAGTGAACATGCTACTTCTTGCTTTTTGTTTCTCAAGGATTATTCTTCCAATTCTCCATTATTGCTATTTTAATTCATGACCTGTATAATATACTTACAAAAACAAGTATGTTAAATACAATATTGCTATATTATTTAATATCATTAAAATGACGAAAATACCCCTCAAGGTTAACAATCTCCCCCTTTTTGATGGTGACAAATAATCTAGCAATATGTGATTTTGAGAAGTCTCCCCCTCAAAATATACTTAGGATAAAAATTATAATGTGCAAGAATAGTAAATAAAGATGTAGCATTTAACTAGATTTTAAGTATATGCAAGTTATATGAGAAGTATATCCAATACATACCATAATTCCTTTTCAAGACATAAAGTGTATCTAAGATGTAACATCACACCTCTTATGCATTTAAGTATAACCTATCCCTGTATCAAATAGTCACATACTGCATACTGAAAAGGCAAAATACCCTGTTAACAAATAGTAGCAAAATTTTTTTTTTCATATCATATCCTGTAAAATCAACTAACGACTTTACAAGTCTTATATCCTGTAAAATTACTAAATGACTTTTCAAGTCAACATTAAAACCACAATACGATATATCACATATATCAAAATATAAACTTTACACATAAGTATTTCCGAGTTGATTTCATTTATACATATTTAGACTCATTCCAAAATGACTATACATATTCAAGCATATAAGTCCAAAATACAGATGACATGTTTTTATGCTTGTGTGGAATGCAAGGAGAGAGAGTGATGAGGCTCGGCCAATGACCTGTGCTTCATGTCTTCTATACACTACTCAAAATGAGCTATCACTTTTCTTTACCTGAAAAATGACGCAAATTGATGAGTTGCGGCTCAGTGAGAATAATCATCCAATGAGCTCTAAAGTACCAAACAACTCATAGTCATAAATCACAATTCCAATATATACCATGTATTCCATTCCATTCATCAGTCAATAACATATAAATATAGATAAAATCAAGTACTCAATAATTGTTATTTACTTATGCTTTGCTTGTACATTTTATTTTGTTGTGACCAGATTAAACGAACATTGCCCCGGGTTTCCATGTGAACATTTGCATTTTCATTTGCTAGCTAGCTTGATCATTTGTTTCATTTGCACATTTGTTGGGCCATAGGCCTCTTCTTTTGCTTTGCACATTTGTTGGGCCATAGGCCTCTTCTTTTGCTTTGCAATGTCGATTAACTAGTCACAACGCCTTTTTAGCCCATATGCATATGCACTTGTATTTAAGCATTCATCAACCATTGCATCTTTATCATATACAACATACATATATTCCCTATATACCTCATATGTCAAGCATACACCTTGTATATACCATACATGTACCATGTATATATATCACATTTGTCAAACATATACCTCAAATATACCACAAGTATACCATTTATATGTACCACAATGTCACAAATTATCCATCATTACATTATCAAGGACCAATCATGACAATCACATGAATCACATAGCAAACAACATTCATTTGCACTAAAGAATTCAATTGATAATTAGACTCACCGTTCTCCTTTGATTCCGACCCCTAACTTATTGTCTATCTGCTCCTTGTGGGTCTCCAATATGTTGCGAGCCTAATATGAAAACATAATCGATTAACTCATAATTAGAGATACTTAATGTGGCTTAAACAAATTAATATGCATTGTTCATGTCAATAGTTAAGATTTTTCCTATGAGGCAGTGTGACCTTATGGGACTGTTTAGCCTATAACTTTTTCTATAATTGACCAATTAATATGATTCTTCTTCCTAATTACAAATAACATATAATTAGAGAACATATTAAAATTTCAGACCAATTGGATCATTTTACAATATTTGGTGGAATTTATAAGAGTGTTCTGTTTTCTGCCTTTAGGCAGTTTCAGGGTACTCATTTGGGTTCATCATAACTTACACTCTATAAGTCCTATTTTAATGAAACTGTACAGAAACTTATATGGGTTCATATGGAACATGTTTCATGTTTACAACTTGTACCAATTATGTCTCTAAGGTCTTCTAATTATACCAAACATATTACTGTTCCAGAATAGAATTGGCTTCCGGACCAGTATGACTTCAAAAGGCCATAACTTAGTCTATAGATAACCAATTAAGATAAAATTAGTACCATAATTTACATAAGATATATACCTATAACTTTTATGTTTTGAGAAATTACATAATCTAGATCTAACAAGCTCAAATTAGCCAACCAATGTACTGGAGCTGCCCAGTGCACTCAGTAGGCAGTTCAAACCATGGAACAGTCATGGTTCCATTCACCATAACTCACCATTTACAAGCCCTATGAACCTGAAATTTTGTATACAGATAAAAAACACATATATATACAACTTTTATGTTTTGAGAGACGTCAAATAAGGGCTTTAACATATTCGAAATCAAACCACACAGTAGCTAACTTGGTTAGGGTTTACACCCTGACCAGTTTCAGTACGAAGAGTATATCTCTTCCTATACATAACATCTTGCAAATATGTTTACATATCCACAAATCTAAGATATAAAGGAACATATTTTGTGTTTTACACATTTCCAGAATCAATTTATATTAATATCAAAATCGGGTTGCAAAACATTTCCTATTAATGAACCTAAGCAACTCAAATCAACCCTAAAGCAATAAGAATTGATTACTTACCAAGGAAGAACTTGCAAGGGATCAATTTGGTGCAAAAACTAGGTAAAACAAGGAAGATTTGAAGTCTGAAATGGAGGAAAATGAAGGAGAATTCGGGGCTGAAGTGAGGAGGCAGAAATGGGAAAGATGAAGATAAAGGCAGATTTATGTTTTTGTCTTTTTATCTTTTTCTCATCTCATTTCTCATCTCATTTCTCATTTCTCTTCTCTTTTCTCTTCTCTTCTCTTCTATTTCTCTTTTGTTTCATTTTCATTTTATTTTATCTATATTATTATTATTATTTACATATATATATAATTCGACTAATCTACACAATAATACCGCTTAATCTTTTGGCCCGGTTTAACTAAATTAACAATGCAAAATGTTTACTAATCTTAATCTAATCATTTTGCTTACATTAATTTGGTCACTTATTCAATTCATTTCTAATACTTCATAATCCTCATATAGGTTATAAGTACACATGTGCTACTCGATACAAGTGCCAAATGCTAGGACACGTAGCTAGTGCGTGTGATAAACTTGTTCCTACGAAAATACGTATGGAATGCATTTGTTCAATTGAATTGTATGCAAGATGCTTATGTTCAATGAAATGCATGTGGGGGAAGGTCAAGGATGTTACAATTTTCCCCTCCTTTTAAAATTTCGTCCTCGAAATTAATACCTGAAAACAGTTGTGGATATTGCTTTTTCATATTTTCTTCTGTTTCCCATGTTGCCTCTTCTTGTAAATGGTTATGCCATAATACCTTAACCAAAGGTATTTCTCGATTTCTTAGCTGTTTAGTCTTGTATCCAATGATTTGCACTGGTTCCTCAACATAACTCATGTTCTCTGCAATCTCAATGGCTTGATCTTTAAGTACATGTGTAGGATCTGACCTGTATCTTCTAAGCATGCTCACATGAAACACATTATGTATCTGAGCCATCTCGGGTGGTAAAGCCAACCTATAAGCCAATGGACCAATCTTCTCAAGAATTTCATAAGGCCCTATGTATCTTGGGCTCAATTTACCCTTCTGGCCAAATCGAATTATCCCTTTCCATGGAGATACACGAAGAAATACCTTCTCACCCAACTCGTATTCCATCTCCCTTCTATGCTGATCAACATAACTTTTTTGCCTATCCTGTGCTGCCTTTAGCTTGTTCTTGACAACCTTGATCTTATCCACTGTGTCTTGCACTAGCTCTGGCCCTTCTAATGCACGTGCTCCTTCTTCATCCCAAATGATAGGGCTTCGACACTTTCTGCCATACAATGCTTCATATGGTGCCATCTGGATACTGCTATGATACTGGTTGTTGTAAGCAAATTCAATCAATGCTATATATTCATCCCAAGCACCTCTGAATTCCATAGAACATGCCCTAAGCATTTCTTCCAATGTCTGTATAGTCCTTTCTGATTGTCCGTCAGTCTGTGGGTGGAATGCAGTGCTAAAGTTCAAATTTGTTCCCAATGCATTCTGTAAACTCACCCAAAAACGTGAAGTAAACCGTGGATCTCTATCAGACACAATGGACACTGGAATGCCATGCAATCTGACTATCTCATTCACATATAATTTGGCCAAACTCTCAAGTGTACAACCCCATCTGATAGGTAGAAAATGTGCTGACTTGGTTAATCTGTCAATAATTACCCATACTGCATCATTATTCCGTGGAGTTCTTGGCAATCCATAGACAAAATCTATTGTTATTCTTTCCCATTTCCATTCTGGCACTGGCAATGGATGTAACTTACCAATTGGTGCCTGATGTTCAATTTTAATCTGCTGACATGTCAAGCATTTGGAAACATATTCTGCTATATCTTTCTTCATTCTTGGCCACCAGTAATGAGGCCTTAAACTATGATACATCTTTGTCATCCCTGGGTGCATTGCATAGGGTGCATTGTGTGCTTCTTCCATTATTTCTTGACGCAAGTTCTCAGTGTCTGGAACACATATGCGTGACTTTAACATCAGTACATCATCCTGCAATTGAAAATCTTTACTGTTTCCCTGCCTTACTGATTCAATTTTCTCACACAATTTAGGATCTTTGCTTTGTGCTTCTTTGATCCTCTCCTTTAGTATAGGTCTGACTCGAAGAGTAGCAATAAGTGATCCTTCATCATGTATATTTAATTCAACATTTATAGATCGTAATTGAATCAAATATGGAAAAGAGGATACTTGCAAGTGAGCTACACTGCCACTAGCCTTCCTACTCAATGCATCTGCTACCACATTGGCTTTCCCTGGATGGTATTCAATTGTACAGTCATAATCTTTCAATAGCTCTAACCACCGTCTCTGCCTCATGTTTAATTCTTTTTGTGTCAGCAAATAACCCAAGCTTTTATGGTCTGTGAAGATTTGGAATGTCTCACCATACAGATAATGCCTCCAAATCTTCAATGCAAATACGACTGCAGCCAATTCTAAATCATGCACTGGATATGAGATCTCATGTGGTCTCAGTTGCCTAGATGCATAAGCTATCACCTTACCATGTTGCATTAATACACATCCCAAGCCTTGGTGAGAAGCATCACTATATACTGTAAACCCACCTGTACCTGTAGGGATGGTTAACACTGGTGCTGAGGTTAGCCTGTGTTTTAGTTCATCAAAACTCCTCTGACATTCTGGAGTCCACTTGAAAGGCACATTCTTTCTTAACAATTTAGTCAAAGGGCTAGCAATTAAGGAGAATCCATCAACAAATCTGCGGTAGTATCCGGCTAATCCCAGAAAACTACGCATTTCTGAAATATTTTTAGGTGCTTCCCAATTTACCATAGCCTCAATTTTCTTTGGGTCAACCTCTATGCCCTTACACGACACCACATGTCCAAGAAACACCAAATGATCTAACCAGAATTCACATTTACTCAATTTGGCATATAATTGTTTCTCCCTCAAAGTTTGCAACACAACTTTTAAATGCTGTTCATGTTCTCCCCTGTTCTTTGAGTATACCAATATGTCATCAATAAATACTATCACAAACCTATCCAGATATGGTTGAAACACTTTATTCATCAATGCCATAAATGCAGCTGGAGCATTAGTCAGTCCAAATGGCATTACTAAAAATTCATAATGTCCATACCTTGTTCGAAAGGCAGTCTTTGGAACATCTGCTTCTGCTACCTTCAGCTGGTAATAGCCTGATTTCAAATCGATCTTGGAGAATATTTGGGCTCCTTGCAACTGGTCAAACAAATCATCTATTCTGGGCAACGGATATTTGTTCTTCACTGTCATTTTATTCAGTTGTCTGTAATCGATACACAATCTCATTGTTCCATCTTTCTTTTTAACAAATAACACTGGAGCTCCCCATGGTGATACACTAGGTCTGATATACCCTTTATCAAGTAACTCCTGCAATTGGGCCTTCAGCTCTTTCAACTCAACTGGGGCCATTCTGTAGGGTGACCTTGATATTGGTGCTGTTCCTGGTACTAGTTCAATAGTGAATTCTATCTCTCTATCTGGTGGTAAACCAGGTAGATCATCTGGGAATACATCAGCAAATTCCCTTACCACTGGTATATTTTCAAGCAAGCTATCAGTGGTTCTAATATCAGTCACATATGCCAAATATGTTTCACATCCCCCTTTGATCATTCGAAATGCCTTTACCGCTGAAACTAGACATGTAGGCACAAGTTTTCTTTCACCTAGAAATACTACCCTTGGCTGGTTTGGAGATTCCAAAATTACTTCCTTAGTAAAGCAATTCACTATTGCATGATGTCTAGTTAACCAGTCCATTCCCAGTATCACATCAAATTCATATATTGGCAATAAAATCAGATCAGCTATTAACTCAGCTCTGTCAATGCATATCAGGCAATCACGACAGACATTATTCACAACTACCACTGTTCCCAATGGAGTACTCACATTTATGTCAATCCCCAAAGGCTCATGCATTTGATGTAGTTTAGATGCCATATGCAATGATATAAATGAATGAGTGGAGCCTGGGTCAATCAATGCATATGCTAATATTTCAGAAATATAAATATTACCAGTGACTACTTCGGGAGCATCCACTGCCTCTTGTCTAGTCATAGCAAACACCCTGGCCTGAGTAGGGGGTCTAGAACTCTGACCTTCAGATCTGGTCACTCCTCTGCCCAGTGTACCAGTCCTGCCCCTGCCTCTTCCTCTACCTTGTGTCCCACTAGTAGGGTAGACCCTCGGTGCCTCAACAGTAGTCTCAGATACTCCTCTGTCTCTGCTAGTCTCTGCTAGTTTGGCTCTATTTGGACATTCTCTATACATGTGCTCCATCGATCCACAGAAATAACATGCTCCTGTGAGCCTTCTACATTCGCCCGTATGCTGTCTGCCACAATGACTACATGTGGGCCTCTGTTCAACATATTGGCTCTGCCCTCTGCCTGGGTAAGAGAAAGTCATTCCTCGACCTTTAGAACTGGAGTACCCACTTCTGTTACCAGCTTGTGCAGGCATATATCTACCTCTTTTCCCCAATCTTCTGCTAGACTCACCAAAGAATTCACGTGATGGCCTTTTTATTTGTTGTTCCCCAGCTTCTTTCATTAACCGTTCAGCTCTGATTGCAGCAGCTCTAAGCCTAACATAACTATCAAGATCAGTAGTCGTGATTCTGTTTCTGATCTCATATTTGAGGCCCTCTTCAAACTTCCTGCATTTGTCTCTTTCAGTAGAGACCATGAAAGTGGCATAATGGGAAAGCTTGTTAAACTGTACTTCATACTCCGCAATAGACATAGTCCCCTGTTTCAGATTCAGGAATTCCTTCCTCTTCTCATCTTTATATGCTTCTGGCATGTAATTGTTCTGAAATTCCAGGAGAAAATCATTCCATGTCAACACCGGTGGTTGTGCATCACTGTCAGGGACTGTCTCCCACCATTCATAAGCATTTCCTTGCAGTAAGGATACGGCATAATCGAATTTCTCATCTGGAGTACATCTCATCATATTCAGTACCCTCTATGTCCTTTTCAGCCATGTCTCAGCTTCTACTGGGTCTGTTGTGCCATTGAAATCAGTTGCACCATATTTCCTCAGCTTGTCATAACGTCTTTCCTTATACATTTCAGGACCACATACTTCTTGTTCTAGGTTTTCATGGGGTACTTCTGCATGAGATGACTGTGATGCATGTACTGGAGCTCTAGCTCCTAGTGCTGGTTGCTCTCTATGTAAATGAGGTGATGCCTCATGAGAATGCATTTCGGCCGGCCTCTCCCTCCTTGGTGTATCATTTCTTATGATGTCCCTAAAATAAATGAAAGTATGTCACTACATAATGTTCAACACATATGATGCATATGTTATCATGTGCTTATGCATATGCATGTTCCCATGGAACCTATCCCTGCTCTGATACCAAAAATGTAACATCACACCTCTTATGCATTTAAGTATAACCTATCCCTGTATCAAATAGTCACATACTGCATACTGAAAAGGCAAAATACCCTGTTAACAAATAGTAGCAAAATTTTTTTTTTCATATCATATCCTGTAAAATCAACTAACGACTTTACAAGTCTTATATCCTGTAAAATTACTAAATGACTTTTCAAGTCAACATTAAAACCACAATACGATATATCACATATATCAAAATATAAACTTTACACATAAGTATTTCCGAGTTGATTTCATTTATACATATTTAGACTCATTCCAAAATGACTATACATATTCAAGCATATAAGTCCAAAATACAGATGACATGTTTTTATGCTTGTGTGGAATGCAAGGAGAGAGAGTGATGAGGCTCGGCCAATGACCTGTGCTTCATGTCTTCTATACACTACTCAAAATGAGCTATCACTTTTCTTTACCTGAAAAATGACGCAAATTGATGAGTTGCGGCTCAGTGAGAATAATCATCCAATGAGCTCTAAAGTACCAAACAACTCATAGTCATAAATCACAATTCCAATATATACCATGTATTCCATTCCATTCATCAGTCAATAACATATAAATATAGATAAAATCAAGTACTCAATAATTGTTATTTACTTATGCTTTGCTTGTACATTTTATTTTGTTGTGACCAGATTAAACGAACATTGCCCCGGGTTTCCATGTGAACATTTGCATTTTCATTTGCTAGCTAGCTTGATCATTTGTTTCATTTGCACATTTGTTGGGCCATAGGCCTCTTCTTTTGCTTTGCACATTTGTTGGGCCATAGGCCTCTTCTTTTGCTTTGCAATGTCGATTAACTAGTCACAACGCCTTTTTAGCCCATATGCATATGCACTTGTATTTAAGCATTCATCAACCATTGCATCTTTATCATATACAACATACATATATTCCCTATATACCTCATATGTCAAGCATACACCTTGTATATACTATACATGTACCATGTATATATATCACATTTGTCAAACATATACCTCAAATATACCACAAGTATACCATTTATATGTACCACAATGTCACAAATTATCCATCATTACATTATCAAGGACCAATCATGACAATCACATGAATCACATAGCAAACAACATTCATTTGCACTAAAGAATTCAATCGATAATTAGACTCACCGTTCTCCTTTGATTCCGACCCCTAAATTATTGTCTATCTGCTCCTTGTGGGTCTCCAATATGTTGCGAGCCTAATATGAAAACATAATCGATTAACTCATAATTAGAGATACTTAATGTGGCTTAAACAAATTAATATGCATTGTTCATGTCAATAGTTAAGATTTTTCCTATGAGGCAGTGTGACCTTATGGGACTGTTTAGCCTATAAATTTTTCTATAATTGACCAATTAATATGATTCTTCTTCCTAATTACAAATAACATATAATTAGAGAACATATTAAAATTTCAGACCAATTGGATCATTTTACAATATTTGGTGGAATTTATAAGAGTGTTCTGTTTTCTGCCTTTAGGCAGTTTCAGGGTACTCATTTGGGTTCATCATAACTTACACTCTATAAGTCCTATTTTAATGAAACTGTACATAAACTTATATGGGTTCATATGGAACATGTTTCATGTTTACAACTTGTACCAATTATGTCTCTAAGGTCTTCTAATTATACCAAACATATTACTGTTCCAGAATAGAATTGGCTTCCGGACCAGTATGACTTCAAAAGGCCATAACTTAGTCTATAGATAACCAATTAAGCTCAAATTAGTACCATAATTTACATAAGATATATACCTATAACTTTTATGTTTTGAGAAATTACATAATATAGATCTAACAAGCTCAAATTAGCCAACCAATGTACTGGATCTGCCCAGTGCACTCAGTAGGCAGTTCAAACCATGGAACAGTCATGGTTCCATTCACCATAACTCACCATTTACAAGCCCTATGAACCTGAAATTTGGTATACAGATAAAAAACACATATATCTACAACTTTTATGTTTTGAGAGACGTAAAATAAGGGCTTTAACATATTCGAAATCAAACCACACAGTAGCTAACTTGGTTAGGGTTTACACCCTGACCAGTTTCAGTACGAAGAGTATATCTCTTCCTATACATAACATATTGCAAAAATGTTTACATATCCACAAATATAAGATATAAAGGAACATATTTTGTGTTTTACACATTTCCAGAATCAATTTCTATTAATATCAAAATTGGGTTGCAAAACATTGCCTATTAATGAACCTAAGCAACTCAAATCAACCCTAAAGCAATAAGAATTGATTACTTACCAAGGAAGAACTTGCAAGGGATCAATTTGGTGCAAAAACTAGGTAAAACAAGGAAGATTTGAAGTCTGAAATGGAGGAAAATGAAGGAGAATTCGGGGCTGAAGTGAGGAGGCAGAAATGGGAAAGATGAAGATAAAGGCAGATTTATGTTTTTGTTTTTTTATCTTTTTCTCATCTCATTTCTCATCTCATTTCTCATTTCTCTTCTCTTTTCTCTTCTCTTCTCTTCTATTTCTCTTTTGTTTCATTTTCATTTTATTTTATCTATATTATTATTATTATTTACATATATATATAATTCGACTAATCTACACAATAATACCGCTTAATCTTTTGGCCCGGTTTAACTAAATTAACAATGCAAAATGTTTACTAATCTTAATCTAATCATTTTGCTTACATTAATTTGGTCACTTATTCAATTCATTTCTAATACTTCATAATCCTCATATAGGTTATAAGTACACATGTGCTACTCGATACAAGTGCCAAATGCTAGGACACGTAGCTAGTGCGTGTGATAAACTTGTTCCTACGAAAATACGTATGGAATGCATTTGTTCAATTGAATTGTATGCAAGATGCTTATGTTCAATGAAATGCATGTGGGGGAAGGTCAAGGATGTTACATAAGGTGTATTTAAGATATATCATGGCATGTTGTAACTTGCTTTTAAGGTGTATGCAAAGTATACTTAGGGTATATTTAAAGTATATAGAGGCTCAGTTTTTCAATTATCTACTTTGCATCAAGATTTTTAAATCAATTCAAAATCTGTTTACTTTTTGATTCACAATTCTTATATTGCTAGTTTGATACTACTTTCCCTTATCATATTATATTGCATATTGCTAGTTTTCTCCCCCTTTTGTCATCAATCAAAAAGAATATGTAGATTGAAGTAAACAAAAGCAAATATATATTATGAAGGAAAGGATACAAACTAAGAAAGGAAATTTAAGATTTCCTATGCAAACATAACAAATAACAAAGAAAAATGATCAAACATAACAAATTTAGGCTACACTCTAGCCTATATCCTAGCCAGACATCCTATCACGAAGCCTAGCTACTTCAGCCTCAAGGCTGTCTATCTGAGACTCCATAAAGTCCTTGAGGTTTTCCAACCTCTCATCCATGGAAGTTTGCAGCATCTCGAAATGTGGTGCCAAGAGGTCGACCACTTGCTGCGCTAAAGATGGTGTGGAGGCTGAGGACTGTCCAATGTCCTGCTCGATTACTGGAGTTGCTTCCTTAATCCGAGCCCTCTTTTTCTGCTGGACTCCCTGGAGGACTGCTTTAAAATCCTCCGTGTCATGATCTTCCCAGATAATCTCTCCAGCAGTATCAGTGAAGCGGTAGAAGATATCGTTTTGAAAAATGATTCTGACAGCTGCTCCCATCTTGATGAAAGATTCTACATCCAGCCTATCTCGCGGGTGTGTAGGAATGATGTTGAAGTGATGGTTATCCAGCTTTAAGTAATTGAGCTTTACTGCCATATGAGTGATATAAGCCCCAATCAAGATATCTCCTGTGGGCTTGGTGGCGATGGAGAGAAGATGGTTTGCAAACCATCTGGAAAGTGCCACTGTGACTCCCTGTCGAGCCATCTCGAATAGGAAGAGTTCTGACTTCCTAATAGTTCCATTGCTTTCTCCCCGAACAAAAATGCTATAGGTTAGAAACCTATGCAAATACCTGTGTACTGGGTCCTGAGATGTGTGCTCTTACTTTTCTTGACATCACAGCTGCAATCCGTGCCAAAATGTGTCCATGCTGTAGGGGCAGAGAATTCTACCTCAGTCTCATTCAGAACGGCATCAGATGGTAGGTTGAATAATTCTCCAAATGCAATGGCGCTGAGGGTGTTTGCATTGTTGCAGAGTTGGAATTTCACCACTCCAGTTGGTGAAACCTGTAAGGTGCTGAGAAATTCCAGCGTTGGCTCCCGTAGAGTTGGCATATGAATTTCAACAAATTCTTTTAGATGACAGGCTTGAAGTTGCACTGTCATAGCCATCTCAAGCCCGAGATTACGGACCGTCTGCCATTCGAAGGATCTTGATGATAAAATAGGTCTCTTCTTCAAAGTTGCATACCGAGGATGGAAACTTTCTGGAATGATGTTCATGAGGTAATCTGAATACCTCTTTGGTGCATGGGACTTCTTTCTCTTTCCCTTTGATGAAGCATACTCCATATTTGAAGATTTAGTTGTTGATGGAGTTTAAAGAAAAAAAATTTTGAAGGAAAATATGATGAAAAACCCTAGAAATGTATGATTTCTGCTGAAGATTCAAACTTTTGATGGTATTTATAGTGAAATTTCAAGTCTTTGGGGTCGGAATCTTCAATGTCTTAATGAATGAGAGTAAATGAGAGCGGTTTTGGGAGCTGGAGAGTTGAAATGAAGGTTGTAACCGGCTATTTTCTTATATATTCGATACATTCACGGGCGTGGCTTAATTGTTCACGGGCGTGAATAGTCGTGTTCACGGTTTGCTGAAGCAGTGTTCCACCCGTGAATGAAAGCGTGAATAAATTCACGGGCGTGATCGATGAACATCACAAGCGTGAATGATCATAGGTCACAGGGGTGAACATATTGTCACGGGCGTGAACTGTTGAATTTCACTACTTATACCCGTGAAGCAAGCCGTGACACAAGGCGTGAAAGCTTCTGTGAGTTTGGGGTGTAATTGGTCACAAGAGTGAAACTTCGTCACGGGCATGAAGGTTCTTTGCCACGAGCATGACTCAAGCCGTGAAACTATGTTTCACCACTTGAAGCCGTGAAACATGTCGTGAACCAAAGTCGTGAACGACACTGCCTCTTTGGGCCACTTAAGTCACGGGCGTGAGTATTAGTCACGGGCGTGACTCCCTTATAATTTTCATCAGATTGAAATTAAGTTCTGCAACAAGACTAAATCATTTCAAAAAATTTTACTTCATAAAGCATAAATTCTCATAAAAAATTTTATCTTATAACTTGTGATATGTTTTAAGATCAACAATTAAAATTTCTTATTCTTGTAATCACAAGGTTAATCCATCAATCATACCTAGTTTTCTTCTAATGAAATTAAATCTTTCCTCATTTAGAGACTTAGTGAAAATATCTGCTAATTGCTTTTCTGTGCATACAAATTCTAATTCAACATCTCCATATTGAACATGATCTCTAATAAAATGATGTCTAATGTCAATATGTTTACTTCTAGAGTGTTGAATAGGATTCTTTGAAAGATTTATAGCACTGGTGTTGTCACATTTTATAGGTATATGATTCATCTCATGACCATAGTCCTTAATTTGTTGTTTCATCCAAAGAATTTGTGTACAACAACATCCAACTGCTACATATTCAGTTTCAGCAGTTGAGAGAGCAACTGAAACTTGTTTCTTGCTAAACCAAGAAACCAAACATTCTCGAATGAAGTGACAAGTACCTGAAGTACTTTTTCTATCTAAAAGACTACCAGCATAGTCTGCATCTGAATATCCTATAATATAAAAAGATGAATTCCTAGGATGCCATAAACCTAGATGCAATGTACCATGTAAATATCTTAAAATCCTTTTTACAGCATTTATATGAGATTCTTTAGGACATGATTGAAATCGTGCACATAAGCAAACACTATACATAATATTAGGTCTAGAAGCAGTGAGATATAAAAGTGATCCGATCATACCTCTATAAAGCTTTTCATTAATGCTCTTA
Organism: Triadica sebifera; assembly: GCA_023653625.1. Taxonomy (NCBI): domain Eukaryota; kingdom Viridiplantae; phylum Streptophyta; class Magnoliopsida; order Malpighiales; family Euphorbiaceae; genus Triadica; species Triadica sebifera. Next base: position 25,176,305 of record CM042901.1, read on the forward strand.
CCCTTTTCATCTTTGTCCAATTTTGTTGATGTGCTTATAGGAGTCTTGGCATTTTTGCATCCTTCCATACCAAATTTTTTGATTAAGTCTTTGGCATATTTGGATTGGTTGATGAATATGCCCTCATTGCTTTGTTTGATTTGTAGACCAAGGAAATACTTAAGTTCTCCCATCATGCTCATTTCAAATTCCCTAGTCATGCACTTAGCAAATTCTTGGCAGAGCAGCTCACTAGTAGAACCAAATATTATATCATCAACATAAATTTGAACAATTAGTATCTCATGCTTATGCTTTTTGATGAACAGTGTAGTGTCAACATTTCCCTTTGTGAAACTATTTTCTAATAAAAAAGAACTTAGTCTCTCATACCAAGCTCTTGGAGCCTGTTTTAAACCATACAAAGCTTTTGAAAGTTTAAAAACATGATTTGGAAAATCATAGCTTTCAAAACCTGGTGGCTGTTCTACATACACTTCTTCATCTATATAGCCATTTAGAAATGCACTTTTCACATCCATTTGAAAAAGTTTGAAATTCATGTGACATGCATATGCTAAGAGTATTCTTATAGCTTCTAATCTAGCTACAGGTGCATATGTTTCATCATAGTCTATACCTTCTTCCTGATTATATCCTTTTGCAACTAGTCTTGCTTTATTCCTGGTTATTAACCCTTGTTCATCTAACTTATTTCTAAATACCCATTTGCTGCCTATGATTGGATGATTCTTAGGTCTTGGTACTAGGTTCCATACCTTATTTCTCTCAAATTGGTTAAGTTCCTCTTGCATGGCAATTACCCAACTTTCATCATTAAGAGCCTCATCAATGTTTTTAGGCTCAATTTGTGAAATAAAAGCTATGTCAGTGACTAAATGCTTGAAATGAGATCTAGTACTTACTCCCTTAGATAGATCACCAATTATTTGCTCTTTTGGATGATTTCTGTTCATTCTCCATTCTTTTGGAAGTTCTTGCTCCATTTGTTCTTGATTTTGAGGTAGTAGATTTTCTTGATCATTTTCTTCTTTTCCATTTTCAATGACAAGTTTTTCCATATTATCTACAACATCATCAAGAGCACTTCCTTTCACAAGATCAAGTCTACTAGATTCATTAAAAACAACATGCATGGATTCTTCCACTGTTAATGATTTTTTATTAAATATTCTATATGCTTTGCTGGTTGTAGAGTATCCTAAAAAGATACCTTCATCATACTTAGAGAAAAATTTTTCAAGATTGTCCTTGGTATTCAATATAAAACACTTGCATCCAAATACTCTAAAGTATGATACCAAGGGCTTTCTTCCATTCCATAGCTCAAATGAGGTTTTGTTTAAAAGAGGTCTTTTGAAAACTCGATTTGAAATATAACATGCAGTGTTTGTGGCTTCTGCCCAAAAATAAGTTGGTAATTCATATTCATTAAGCATTGTTCTTGCCATTTCAATTAATGTTCGATTTTTCCTTTCAACTACTCCATTTTGTTGAGGTGTTCTAGGAGATGAGAAATTATGTGAAATGCCATGTTCAAGACAAAAATTTTCAAAGTTTTTATTTTCAAATTCTTTCCCATGATCACTTCTTATCTTTGAAATGCAGTACCCTTGTTCATTTTGAACTCTTTTAGCAAAGTTTTTGAAATTTTCAAAAGCATCACTCTTTTGAGCTAAGAAAATTATCCAAGTAAATCTAGAGTAATCATCTACGATGACAAATGCATAATGTTTTCCTCCTAAGCTAGCAACCCTAGTAGGTCCAAATAAGTCTAAATGTAGGAGTTGAAGAGGTTTTGAAGTACTTACTATGTTTTTGGCTTTGAAAGATGACTTGTGTTGCTTTCCTCTTTGACAAGGATCACATGTCTTGTCGTTTTCATATTTAACTCTTGGTAATCCTTTTACAAGCTCTCCTGTGCTGAGACTTTGTATTAAGTCCATGTTAGCATGACCAAGTCATCTATGCCACAGCCAAGATTCATCACTAGTAGTCACAAGACACTTAGAGGAATGGTTAGATAGTTCATGTAAGTTTATTATGTATGTATTGATATCTCTATTTCCTTTAAATATTTCTTGACCATCAATAGAGATTACAAGACATTCATTTGAAGTGAAAATTACTTTGTTTCCTTTATCACATAATTGACTTACACTTAACAAGTTATGTTTCAAGCCATCAACAAGTAAAACATCCTTAATAAAAGTAGTACTATTAACACCAATGGAACCAATGCCAATTACCTTACCCTTTGCATTGTTTCCAAAGTTAACTTTACCTCCATCAATACTTTTGATTTCATTGAAGAGTTCCTTGTCTCCTGTCATATGCCTTGAGCATCCACTGTCTACTAGCCATGCATTTTTGTTTATTGTGGACTTGAGGCATACCTACAGAGTTACAAATCAAGTATGATATTTAGGTACCCAAATGAGTTTGGGTCCTTGGGGGTTAGCACATGAAGGTTCCCAATGAGCCTTCCTAATCCAACAATGTTTATTTATGTGACCCATTTTCATACAATAATTACATTGTTTAGGTCTAAACTTGCTTTTTGGTCTTATACTGTATTTAAATGCCATAATTTGATTAGACTGATTTTGAGAACAATGGCATGCACAATCAATTTGCATTTTTCTATACACATTCTTCCTATATATAAAAGCATGATTCTTTTTCGGTAAAGAGGTTTTAGCATTCTTATTTCTTGGTGAAGTTCTAACAGGTGTGGATATGTTATGTTCTTTAACAAATACTGTTTTGTTAGAAGATGATGATGTGTCCTTAAACCCTAGACCATGTCTTACTAAAGTTGGTCTTTGAGACACAATGAGAGTATCTAAGCTCTCTTTACCCTTGTGAAATTTAGAAATGGAATTTCTAAGTTCTTCAACTTCATTTTTCAAAGTATTATTTTCTTTTAACAGTGAAGCTGTTGAGGGTCTTGATGAGTATTCATCTAATGACTTTTGAAGAGATTCATTAGATGATTTAAGCTTTATGTTCTCATTTTCTAAGTCATCTATCTTATTTTTCAAATTAGAGATATTATTTCTATAGATACTAAATTTCGTTCTATATTTCTCTAATTCTATATTTAATTCTTCTATTAGGCTTTGCTCATCATCATCATCATCACTATCACTATCATTGTCACTACTATCATTATTGAAAGAGTATGAGTGTAGTGATCTTACTTTGTTCGAGACGTGATCCTCAATAGCCATGAAACATAGGTTGACCTCTTCACTTTCATTATCATCTTTTTCACTTAAAGAGCTTTCGTCATCCCATGTGGCTTTGCGACCTTTCTCCCCATTGTCTCTTTGGCATTTGCTCTTATGCTTCTTGAGCCTTGGACATTTAGGTTTGATATGTCATTTCTTTCCACATTCATAGCATTTTACCTCTTCCTTACTTCTGTGTGTATCATTTGAAGTTTGTTTGAGGTTTCTTTGCCTGAATTTTCTGGAATTGCTCATTTTCTTCTCAATGATTCTTTTTAATCTTCTTGAAAGCATAGCGATGTCCTCATTTTCATCATCACTCATCTCTTCATCATCTTCACTTTCTTCTTGAGATTTTGAAGTAGAGGCTTTGAGTGCTAATGGTTTTCTTTTCACTGGCTCTGCCTCAAGCTCTCTATCTCTCTTTACTGCCATCTCATGTGTGAGAAGCTTGCCAATCAGCACATCAGTGTTCATGATACTCATATCTTCATTTGCTTCTTCTATGCCAACAACTCTTGAACCATAGTCTTTAAGAGGAAGACTTCTCAGGATTTTATTGTTTACATCTTCCAAACTCAGATGCTTCCCAAGTTTCCTCATTCCATTTATAATGGATAGAAGATGGTTTGTCATGTCAGTGATTGACTCATTGGATTTCATCTTGAAAAGCTCATATTCTGATGTTAGAAGTTGAATCTTCTTGGATTTGACTTGCTTAGTTCCCTCATGATAGTTCTCCAATGTCTTCCACATACTATATGCTGTTGAGCAGTGCTGTATTCTCCCACATTCTTCAATAGATAATGAGTTTGATAGAATTGTCATTGCCCTCTTGTTTTTGAAATTTGCTCTTCTTTAGGGCTATGTCCAATCGTCTCTTGATAGGATTTCCTCATCACCATCAGCTCCTCTTCTGGTTGGTGGTGTCCATTCTTTTCGTACACTATCCCAGACTTCAATTCCTTCGCTATCCAAGTATGTCTCCATCCTAAAATTCCAATGGGCATAGTTTGCTCCATCAAAGTAAGGTTTGAGACTCTGGAATCCTTCACTGGCCATATCTTACTCTTTACTAGCGCTTTTTAGGCTTCGATGCTAGACAAGGCTCTGATACCAATTGTTGCCCAGATATTAGACCAAGAAGCGGGGTTGAATTGGAGTTTCAAAAATTAAACTTTAAAGTGCGGAAATAAAATTGTTAATTTTAGAAATGATAGAGAAAATAAGACATAGAGATTTATAGAGGTTCGGGTATTAACAAACCCTACTCCTTTCCCCAATCGCAATTGGGAGTTTCACTAACACACTAAGTGTTACAATGGAGTTTTACAAGCTCACTCCCAACTATGGTGTTTCTCACAATGGCTCACACCTAACCCATAAATACCTTGTGTTTTAATGGCTCACACAATAACCAATTCCTTTGTGTTTTATAGGCTCACACAAATAACCTACACTTTGTGTTTTACAGGCTCACACAAACAACCTACACTTGTGTTTTACAGGCTCACACAAACAACCTTTTAATTTGTGTTTTGGAGGTTCACACAACTAACCCTTACAAGTGTTCTTCTCTTAACCCAGAACTACCCAATGGTCACTTGAGTAAAGATTAATGAGAGAACTACTTATAAATCTTTATTGCTCAAAAATGAGGAGCAAAAAGATTTTTACAGAGAATAGATTTGTTCTCAAAGTATAAAAGTACAAGATAGCTTGTAATTTGAAGTATATGCTAATCTTTTGTTTTTCTTATCATTCTCTCATTTCTTAATGTATAAATGACTTCCATTTATACTCCCATGGCTAAATATAGCCGTTGGGGTGCATTAAATAAGAAACTAGCCGTTATACCAACCAAAAAATCGCGCCTGACATTTTTCTCTTTCATTGGTCACGGGCGTGAATATACTTGTCACGGGGGTGACAGTTCTTCCCAAGCCGTGACTGAAGTGGTGACCTTGGTCGTGAAGCTCTCTGGAATGTTTTGATATATAGAGTCACGGGCGTGACATTAATTAGTCACGGGCGTGACACTTTTCCCAGCCGTGAGACAAGTGGTGACTCTGGTCGTGAAGCTCTCTGGATGAATTTGAATGAAGCCTTCATGGGGGTGACACAATCCTTCACGGGGGTGAACATATTCACAGTCGTGATCCAAGTGGTGACTCTGGTCATGAAGCTCTCTGGTTGAAATTACACGACTCTTCACGGGGGTGACACCTTTAGTCACGGGGGTGACACCTTTAGTCACGGGGGTGACTGAAATGCTTACTTCATGGTTTGGTTTTCCTTCATGGCCGTGAACTTCAAATGTTGGTTTTGGTAACGGTTAGCTTTCTTCACGGGGATGACTCTTAGAGTCACGGCAGTGAACATGCTACTTCTTGCTTTTTGTTTCTCAAGGATTATTCTTCCAATTCTCCATTCTTGCTATTTTAATTCATGACCTGTATAATATACTTACAAAAACAAGTATGTTAAATACAATATTGCTATATTATTTATTATCATCAAAATGATGGAAATACCCCTCAAGGTTAACAAGCTGTACGCTCGACCTTGGTGGTGAAGGTAGAGGAACTGGTGCTGGTGGCACTGCTCTAACTATTTGTTACAGTAGACTCGCCATTTGATGCAACAAGGGAATATGGTCTAGGTTAGCTTGTTCAGAAGCTCGTGGGCTATAGACTGGTACTATACTTGGACCTTGAATACTAACTGCATTTGGGCTGGTTCGGTGCCTCATTATATGGAAAGCTCTGGCTCTCAGCCATGTCATTCGATTCATATGCCATCTCACTCTAGTCCTACAAATTGACAGAGAAGTAGCCAAAGTCAGAGTTAGATGAGGCATATGTATGCATGCATGATCACCTCATAATCCACTTAGGTTTAGAACTACCTAACCTGGCTCTAATACCACTAAATGTAACATCCTTCCATATAGCCAGGTCAAAACCTTGTTGTATAGATGAATGCCATACAATTGTACCTGTCTAAACTGTTCTGAATTAAAACTGTTCTGAATTAAAACTTTTCTACATCTTTGAAAAATTAAGATTTTTAGGTCATAAGCTTTGCAATTTTGGACAATCATATATCATAATAAATCATTAAATGTAACTGAATATCAATCATTCTTAAATACTATCTTGGGATTTTAAATTCCTTATTACAAAACTCCATCCTACTTGTACTTAATAAAATCTATTACATGCCTTTAAAATATGAATTAACTATCTCTATCCCATGATATGGGGAAATAAATAAATAAAATGCATGAACAAATAAACAGACCCAACTTTGGTCAACTCTAATGGCTCTGACTGGCTTTGTCTTCTCTTCACTTCACTCAACAATATACAGCTCCAAACATGTGTGCAAGAAACCCACACGCTAAGCTACTGATAGCTTAGTTGCATTTAAATTCTAACATGCATTCATATATTAATATAACATTTATAATTTGAACATACCTATGTGTCTGACCATATTTTCTTACACATAGCTATTCACAATGAACTCATTCATACTGCATTGAATTGATTTCAATACATACAATACATAGATTGCACAAATGAAGGCATTTTATCATATTCATAATACTTTCCATTCATAGTATTTCTATATCATTATAAGCATAATAAACTTCATCGTGTATAAAACATATTCAAATCAATGGTTTCTTATGTAAATTCAATTTCTGGTTTTCACATCCATTGTCTAGGATGTACCTATATTCTGATTCATTGCTTTCTATATATTGTATAAACAATTATTGTATTACCAATTTCATTGTACTATATTGAAAATTTCTAATTTCTTAACACCATTTTCGTATACTGTATTACCAAATTCCGATTTCTCAGCACAATACTCTAGACCCGAAATATCCAAATGTGGGTTGTGAAATAGGAGCACTCTTACTCGAGCTTAATCCACTTTGCTCACTTTCTGTATATGTCTGTATTTCAAACTATGCATCTCAAATTAGGAGTACTTTTACTCGAGCTTAAGCCATCTTGATGATCAACATAATAACTGCATGCATATATGCAAATTCCGCATCTCAAATCAGAAGTGATTTACCCAAGCTTAAGCCACCGTGATGAGTAAGAAACCGCATGCATAAATATTTTTTGGTACCTTAACCCCCTCAATGGCATGACACCTATCCTAGATAGTCCTTGAATAGAGAATGGGCATATTTAATTACAGTCTGAGTATATTTATCATTTAGGTCACAATTCATATCCTTACATAGTCGTTAAATATTACTTTGTATGATAAGCACCTAGTGCATATTCCTGGTTCTTAATCATGTTATCACATGGCATATAATCTGACTTAATCATTTCAAGTGTGTATGTAACCATCTTCATGTAACTCAAACATATTATTCAATTAATCATTACTAGTTACAGGGACATTCACAGGAGTGAATGGTATATTCACAGGTGTGAAACCTTCGATCATAGGTTGTCTACTTGTGACTCAACTGTCATTGGCTGTTGAACCTTAATAGGTGTGAAAATTTATTCATGGGCATGAAATTCATACTTTGATGGGTGTGAAATCCTTTCATGGGCATGAAGCTTCACTTCACGGGCATGATACATCATGCAAAAACATAATTGTAGTGTTGTTTTCATCCAATATGACATACAATCATGCAAAATTCTAAAGCTAACCAATGTTAACCACACCTATCAACACTTCCAATATTCCAAAATGTAAAATCAACTACCAATATGCATTTATTCATACTTTAATTCATCAAACTAGGCTCAATGCCTCATTTATCAATATCACACCGTCAAAACATATTCATTGGTCGATAAATCAATTTCATATGTGTCCCATGATTAACCAATTTAATTAACATGCTTCTAGCAATACCAAATCATCAGTTCAATTCACTTCACATGTTTGAAACCACAATTCAAATCACAAGCATAACAAATAGAATAAAAATGTGTACATTTACAAACCTTAATATTAGAGCCATAACATTTGATACTCTCATGTCTACTGCCTCTGGTGGACTTCTCCACCTTCTGTTTCAGCCCCTAACACGAAATCAAAGGCTATATTAATATACCAATATTGATATTAACCTAATTATGCCATAAACTAACCAAAGCCTTAACTTTTCATTGATTTAAAGCTTATAAACCTTATTTCACCTTAAATCGAATTAAACTAGATTAAAGAGCAATGGAGAACATGATCTCTTATCTCTATGTCGTGAACACATATTGATTTATAGGGTGTAGAACATGTTCTAACCCTACTCATTTATGATTTCAAACCTACAATGGAAAGCTTCATTTTTAAATCCATTTTTACTCTATTTATGGTGGAAATCTCGCGTTTAATCAATAGGGATTGAAAGGGAATGAAGGGAATTCATTTATGGGGTTTTAGGGTTGGAATTTATATACGTTTCTATCAAGCAATACGACACTGCCATATTTAAACCTATAAGTCTTCATGAGCGTGAACACTAATGTTATGACCGTGAAGATCCTCAGCTTCTGAAACTGAAATTCATGACATTCACGATCGTATTAACTCTATCATGGGCGTTAATGCTGAAAACTTCACTTTTTCTTATATTTCATTATTTTATGGTTTCTAATACTCTTAACCTCACATATAATTCCCATATGCCCTTAACTTACGTATTTTACTTATAATTTCCATGTCTTAATTTGTGGGTGTTACATCGTTACTTGTATATAGCAACCATATCATACAAGATAATATCCAACAATTGGTTTCATATGTTTGATTACTAGATTCCCATATCCCTTTTCAGAGTATATCTGTATTCTACATTACAATTTACTATATTATGCATTACCATATTTACTGTATTTCATTTCATAAGTTTATTGTATTCTGCATTACAATTATTCATTATTTTCTTGCCCAATACTTTAACTCAGACTACCCCAGATGCAGATTGTGAAATAGGAGTGTTATAACCCAAGATTAAGCCACCATGCTCACTAACTGTATCTATTTGTATTGCTACTACCAAGATTTTCAAATCAAGAGTGCTCTAACTTGAGCTTGAGCCCCCTTAATGAGTAAATATAATATCTGCATGCATATGGGATCAATGGTGCTCTAGCCCGAGTTTGAGTCATCCTGATATAACACATAATAATATTCCATGGTACCATAACTCTCTCAGTGGCATGTCACTTATTCTAGGTTAGTGCTTCAATAGAGAATGAACATTTATCATCGTATTATGGTTATATGTATCGTTTATGTTTCATTTCATTGTCTATCATAATCATTGCATAACACTTTGTAATTTAGAGCACATTGTGCATAACCATTATTCATAGTTATGTTATCATATTGTATACCATCTCAATTAATCATGCCAAATGTGTGTGGGAATCTTATCCATGTTACTCCATCATGTTCAAATTGCAAATTTTGGATACAGGGCATTCATGGGCGTGATTGGTAATTCACAAGCGTGATGCCTTTTGTTACGTTTTGTCTACACATGACTAGTTCTGGGTGATGGTTCATAGGCATGAACATATTATGTGTAACAATTCACATGCGTGAAGCCTTCCTTCATGATTGTAAAATATCAGTTTGTAACAACTTTCCAACACTGTTTTAAGCCAATTTCACACACAACATGCATTGGTACTAAAGCTAACCAATGTTAGCCACTTCTGTCAATACTTTCCAGTATTTATCATCATATTTTAAACTATATTGAAACACATTAATCATTCAGGAACTCAAATTAGATTTCATACTTCAATTCATCAAATATAACTTTCATATATCTCAATTGTCCATAATTATAGTGTATATTAGAATCAACATAATTCATACAAATTTCCAACAACTCTAATAATACCACATAGGAAAAATAACATATCCTTTTCATCACATAACACACATTATACCATATTTTGAATTAGATGTGTATATGTACAAATCTCAATTGTTGGAGCCCTAAACTTAACTCTCTCGCATCTACTACCTTTAGCGGTTGTCTCCACCTTTAACCTCAGTCTTTAATAGGAAATTAGATATCACATTATTAACTACTTTCTATTCTATCTATTTAAGTCATTAACAATATAGAATTCTAACTAAAACCTTTAAACATTATCCCCCTATCAAAAATGAATCAAAACATAAAAAGAATAATAAAAACAAAACCCCTTAACTCTACCTCTATGATTAAAGAAGGGTTCTATAATTCAAAATCATATTCAACCTTCTCCTTGATAGTTATTTCAATACTTTAGTGAAACCTTTGATTTCAATCAATTTAATCTCGTTTAAAGGATTGTTTACATATAATCAAAGCTAGAATCAAAGTAATTAAATGCAAACCATTTTTGGGGTTCATAAAAACTAGTGGCTAGGGTTTTAGGTTGATTTTTCATAATTTTCTGTCAAAATTTTGAAAGTGCTCAATTTAAGTTGTAGGTCTTCACATGTGTGAATACATGTGTCACAGTCGTGAAGATCCTCAACTTTAGAATTTGAATTTCGCAACATTCATGACCATGATTCTATATGTAATGGGCGTGAACATTTGAAACTTCATTTTTTCTTATCTTTCTCATTATTTTCATATTTCCAAAATCCATAACCACTATATACCTCTTATATACCTTTCATATACCTTTATTAACACATTATTCCTAGGCCTTGACTTACGGGAGTTATAAAAACATTTAATATTAAATTGAAATATGATATTAGATATAGTAAGATTTATGCTTAAATGTATGAATTGAATGAAAACATTATGAAATAAGATGAATTGGTGAATATAGAACATGAATAACCTTGTTATGCATAAAATGCATGAACATAACATGAATTGAGATAGTTAATGAATATTATTATATATTCCTATTGTGACATGGAAAATATTTGATTGTTTGAAAATAAGGGGAATAATATAGTTACATTTTAAATAGATAAATGTAAAGTATGTATAATGGTAACACAAGAAAAAGAGATAAATGTTCATATAAAGGGAAATGAAAAATAAGGAAAATAAAAGTTATGTGGTTGTACTAATAATATATGGTGATACAAGAGTAAATGAAAAAAGGAATTTAAGCCCATCATATGTGTCTAATTTAGATTAGAGTGTGTAGACAGGTTGACGAGACAATTAGAGATAATAGACTATAAAGCTTGTAGGCATGTAATGCCTATAGGCAATTTATTGCCTGTTATTATTATTTGACATTCACTATCTCGTGGTGCCTGCTTATATTCCCCTTTGTTGTCTTTTAGTGTATGCTTTAGGCATTTTGGGCATTTAAATAAGAATAAGAAAAAAAAAGTACAAGAGAAAAGAAGATATCAGAGAGTAAAAGAAAAAAAAGTGACTAAGTAAAGATAAATAAAAAATAGAAATAATTATGTGTAATGGTGCATAGTATTAGTGTATTATGAAGAAATAGTATGTAAATAATGAAATGTATGTTAAGCACAACTAACTTGTCTTAAGATAATTATAATGAAAACAAATATATGAAATATGGAAATGTATATATAGAATTTGAATGAAGAACATGTTAAGGAGTTATATATATATATATATATATATATATATATATATATATATATATATATATATATATATATATATATATATATATATATATATATATATATATATATATATATATATAGAGAGAGAGAGAGAGAGAGAGAGAGAGAGAGAGAGAGATTTTAAAAACATAGTTATAACAAAGCACAAAAAGAAGCAATATTATCATATATTGGCATTTTAGGTAATGTAATAAGAAAAAAAAATGTAAGTGATGCATGGAAACATGAAATAAATAAAAGAATAAGATTTGTATGTAGTAATATATAATATTTATACAAGACAAGAAATACTGAATGATAACTTGGAGTAATAGGAAAATTAAAATATTAATTATCTACAAAAGTAGTTAACAGACATAGGCTAACATGTTAAAGGAAGTAATATGGCTATAGGCAATCATATGTGCATGTTAGGTAATAATTAATAGAAGTATTAATGGTTAAATTGGCTACATATATTGCAGATTTGAAATTTACAAGTTAATGTGTTGAACCTTAAGGGATATTTCTATCATTTTGATGATTACAAATAATTAGACAATAAGGAATTTAACCCATTTTTTGTTCTAAGTGTGTTAGAAAGGTTATATAATCCTAAGACCATGAAGTAAGTTTATTGAAGTTCAAAAGAATGAAAATCAATAAGATTCACACCTATGAAGAATATATTCACGCTAGTGAACAGTGTCACCCCATGGTGAAGAATTGCTACAACTGTAAAAAGAGAAATTCACGCATGTGACTTATGATGTAATGTCCATGAAAGAGTTATCGCTAAGACTATTTCTTTCAAATCTTCACTGCAGTGAAGCATTGGAACACTTGTGAAGGTTGACTAAGTGACGCTCGTAAATAAATGTGTCACGCCTGCGAAAGACTTCTCATTTCTAGACAGAACCGTTCATGGCCAGCTTTACCACTTCAGTCATGGCTATGAAGAACAGTCACACCCATGAAGATTAAGTCATGCTCATGAACCTGAAAAGAGAAAGTTGTCAAACGCAAATGAGAAAGTTGTTAAACAAACATTTTTGTATTAAATGCATCCCAAACGACTATATTTGTTAGGGGAAGTATAAATACAACATATTTATGACTTATAAAGGTTAGAAAAATAAGTAAAAAATTTACATTCAATTTTCTAATCACGTATAGCCTTGTGCATTTAATTCATTTCACCATTCTTATCTTTTTTTATTGTAAGAACAATAATTGCTTAGAATTGTTGAGCTTTTTAGTTGGTGAGTGTTTCATTCTTGTAATCAATTGCTTAAAAATGAGTTTAGTGAGTTGGATTATGAGTGAAATATTTGTAAGGATTTTTGTTTGAGCCATGAAAACATGAGGATTTGATTGTTTTGTTAGCCATTAAAATACAAGGATTTGTTCGGGTTAGGTGTTAGCCAAGAGAGTAAAACACTATAGTTGGGAGTGAGCTAGAAAAAAATCCATTTGTAATAGTTTGAGTGTTAGTGAAATACCCAATTGAGATTGGGAAGAGTAGGGTTGATTAATACCCAAACCTCTATAAATTTTATGTGCCAAATTTCCCTTTCTCTCTCACAAATTATTCTTTGGTAAAATTGTCTCAAGCAAAATTTTTAATTACCAACCAATTCAACGCCCTTTCTTAGTTATTGTTTTGGGCAACAATTGGTATCAGAGCTAATTCTAGCATTCAAGCCTAACAAGCACTAGCAAAGATCAATTTATAGCCAACGAAGGGTTTCACAATCTCAAACCTTTCTTTAATGGAGCAAATTATGCAAATTGGAAATTCAAGATGGAAACTTATCTTGATAGTGAGGGAGTAGATGTTTGGGACACCATTCAAAAGGAATGGACACCTCTAACAAGTAGGAATGTTGAATGAAATGATGAAATCGTTCCAAGAGATGATTGGACTAAGCCTCAAAAGAGAGCTAATGGCAAAAACAAGAAAGCCATGATAATTCTAATAAGCTCTCTATCACTTGAAAAGTGTAGTAGAATCCAACTCTATCCAATTGCTTACTCCATTTAGAAAATGTTGGAAAACTACCCTAAAGGCACGAAACAAGAAAAGTCCAAAAAAGTTCAACTTTTTGTCACCGAATATGAACTCTTCAAGATAAAGCCTAATAAGACCATAATCGAAATGACCAATCAACTTCTTGCTATTGTCAATGGCATGAGAAAGCTTGGAAAACGTTATATTTGGAAGATGTAACCAACAAGATTCTAAAAAGTCTTTCTATTAAAGATTATGGCTCAAGGGTTGAGGGTATTGAGGAAGCCAATGAAAACTTGAGCATAATTCTTACCGATATACTTATTGGCAAACTCCTTACTAATGAAATGGCTCTAGTAAGAGAAAAAGAGCTTGAAGGAGAAAAGGAGAAAAGAAAGCCTTTAACACTTAAAGCTTTAACCTCAATGCCTATAATGAAGATGTCCTTAGTGATGAAGAGTTGGTTGATGAAGGAGATGATCAAATAGCCATACTTTCAAGGAGATTCAAGAGCTTGATCACTCACACGTATGGCTTAATAAAGAACTACAAGCAAAAAGCCTCAAGATTCCCTCATAGAAACTCCTCATCTAACAAAGGCAAAGAGGAAGTCAAGTTCCATGAATGTGGGAAGAAGGGACACATTAGATTAGAGTGCCCCATGGTCAAAAAGTACAAGAGGAGACCTAACAAAAAAGATGAAGAAAAGGGTCACAAAGCCACTTGGGATGATAAAACCTTATCACTCATTGAAGAAAAAGAAGAAGAAGAAGAGGAGGTGGCTAACTTGTGCTTTATGGCTATTGAAGATTACTAAATGATGAAGTATGCTCTACTTCCCAACCTTATGATGATTTATGTGATTTAATTGATGATGATGATGATGATGATATAGCTAAAGTACTAAATTTATAAATAAAAAGGTACAAAATGAAACTTGATCTTTATAGGAAAAATAGCTCTAAACTCAAAAATAATTTTAATAACCTTTAAAAGGTAGTTGAAGAGCTAAAAACCTTAAATGACTCCTTAAAGAAGTCATTAGATGAGATTTCCTCGAAACCTTCAATAAATTCTCTATTAAAAGAAGAAAAAATGCATTAAAAATGAGATTGAGGGGCTTAGAAATTATATTTCTAGATTTCACAAAAGGAAGAAGAGTTTAGACACTCTAATCATATCTCAAAGACCTACCTTAGTGAGACATGGTCAAGGATTCAATAGAGCATCATCATCCTTTAAAACTATATCTGTTAAATCAAACACACTATAAACTTCTACTATTGAGGTAATAGCCCTAAGGGCTAATGGAAAAACACACACAAAACCCTCTACTCAAAGGAAGAGTATTCAAGGGTCATATGGCACAAGAGGAAAACCTCAAAAAACCAATCATGCTTTCTTATATAATAAGCATTCACTTAGGAAAACACCCAAAACATATGAATGTTTAAGTCATTGTGCACATACTCTACCTAGGATAGTAGTAAAGCCTAAACCAATTGCAAAATGGAAAAACATATTTAAATCCAAATAATGCCATTATTGCATGAAGCTTGGGCTTATAAACAAACATTGTTTTATAAGGAAGGCCCATTGGGAACCTTCTAGTGCTAATCCCCAAGGACTCAAGTTCATTTGAGTACCTAAAAATCAAACCTAAATTGTTATTTTGTAGTTGTACCTCAAGTCCACATCAAAGGAAAATGCTTGGCCAGTGGATAGTTGATGCTCAAGGCACATGACCAGAAATAGAAGCCTTTTCACTCAAATCAGAAGAATTGATAGTGGTAACTACCTTTGGAAATAATGCAAAGGTAAGGTAATTGGCATTGGCTCAATTGGTTTAAATAATGTTTCTTTAATTGAAAATATTTTACTTGTTAATGGTTTAAAGCATAATTTATTAAAAGTAAGTCAATTATGTGATAAGGAAAACCAAGTCTCCTTTACCTCTAATAAATATCTTGTGACCACCCCAAATGGTCAAGAAATGTTCAAAAGAGATAAAGATGACAATACTTACATAATATAATTACACAGATTATCTAACCTTTCCTCATCCTACGACAATTAATGATGAATCTTAGCTATGGAATAGAAGGCTTAGTCATGCAAGCATGAACTTAATTCAAAGCCTTACCAAGGGAGAACTAGTGGATGGATTACTAAAAGTCAAATTTGCAAAGGATGAGACATGCAAACTATTTTAAAGAGGAAAACAACACAAGATATCTTTCAAGTCAAAGAATGTAGTAACTCTAGACCTTTACAACTTTTGCATCTAGATCTTTTTGGACCTACTGGAGTTGCTAGTTTAAGAGGTAAACACTATACTTTTGTCATTGTTGATGATTACTCTAAGATTTTCTTAGGTAATTTTGTTATATCAAAAGAGTGATGCCTTTAAATCTTTTAAAAACTTGGCCAAAAGAATTCAAAATGAAAAAGATATTTTATCTCTAAAATAAGAAGTGATCATACCAAAGAATTTTAAAATGAGGATTTTTGAAAATTTTTGTTTAGAATATGGTATTTCTAATAATTTTTCAACTTCTAGAATACCTTAATAAAGTGGGGTTGTTGAAAGGAAAAATAGAACTCTAATTAAGATGGCTAGAGCAATGCTCAATGAGTTTGGTTTACTAACCTACTTTTGGGCCGAAACCACTAATGTTGTATGTTATATTTCTAATTGAGTTTTCAAAAGGCCAATTTTAAATAAAACTTCTTTTGAGCTATGGAATGCAATAAAACCCTTTATCTCATATTTTTAGAGTATTTGGATGTAAGAATTTTATATTAAATACCAAGGATAACCTTAGAAACTTTGCCTCTAAATCCGATGAAGGTATCTTCTTAGCATACTCTACAACTAGCAAAACTTATAGAGTCTCTTTAATAAAAGATCATTAGTTGTAAAACAGTCTATGCATATTATTTTTGATGAATCTAGTCAACTTGATCTTGTGAAAGGTAGTGCTCTTAATGATATCATAGGTAAAATGAATAAGCTTAATCTTGATCATGAAGAGGATGGTGAGACCTCAAAGAGAGATGATAATGATGATCAAGAAGAGATGCAACAAGAGGAACATCAAGATAATTTACTACTTCAAGCTCAAGAGCAAGGCCCTAAGAGGTTCAAAAGGAATGAAAATTCATAAAAAAACCCATCCTATAGAGCAAATAATTGGTGATCCCACCAAGGGTGTAAGTACTAGATTTAATCTTAAGTTTTTAGATTCTAATCTAGATTTTGTCTCTCAAATTAAGCCAAGGAATATTGATGAGGCTCTTAGTGATGAAAGTTAGGTGATTGCAATGCTAGAGGAACGTAACAAATTTGAGAGAAATAAGGTTTAGAACTTAGTTCCAAGACTTAAGGACTATCCAATCATTGGTAGTAAATAAATTTTAAGGAACAAGTTAGATAAAAAAAGTCATATAACTAGAAATAAAGCTAGATTGATTGCCAAAGGGTACAACCAAGAGAAAGGCAAAGATTATGATGAGACATATAACTAGTGGCTAGATTAGAAGCAATTAGAATTATTTTAGCTTTTACATTTCACATGATCTTTAAAATTTTTCAAATGGATGTCAAAAGTGCCTTTTTAAATGGTTTTATAGAGGATGAAGTCTATGTTGAGCAACCTCCTAGTTTTGAAAGCTATACATTGTCAAATCATGTATTTAAACTCTCTAAGGTCTTATATGTTCTGGAACAAGCTCCAAGAGATTGGTATGAGAGACTTAGCATTTTTCTATTAGAAAATAATTTTTCAAAAGAACATGTAGATACTACTTTTTTCATTAAAAAGCACAAGCATGACATATTTCTTGTTAAAATTTATGTTGATAATATCATATTTAGATATACTAATGAATTGCTTTGTTAAAATTTTGCTAAATATATGATAAGAGAATTTGAAATAAGTATGATGGGAGAGGTCAAATTCTTTTTTGGTCTTCAAATCAAGCAAAGCAAGGATGACATCTTCATTAACCAATCCAAGTATACCAAAGTGCTATTAAAGAAATTTGAAATGGAAGGATGTAAAAGTGCCAATACTCTAATGAGCACATCAACCAAAATGGATAAAGATGAGAAGGGTAAGGCTATAGAAGAAAAGTTGTATAGAGGTATGATCGAATCTCTTTTATACATTACCGCTTCTAAACTTGATATAATGTATAATGATGCTTATGTACTAGATTTCAATCATGTCTAAAAGAATCTCATTTTCATATTGTGAAAATAATTTTAAAATATATACAAGGCACAATTCACTTAGGCTTATGGTATCCTAAAAACACTTCATTTCATATCGTTGGTTTTTCGAATGCTAATTATATTGAAGGGCTTCTAGATAGAAAAAACACATCCAAAACTTGTCACTTCATTGGTGAATGTTTAGTTTCTTAGTTTAGCAAGAAACAAGTTTCGATTGCCTTGTCCACTACTGAAGCAGAATATGTAGTAGTGGTATGTTGTTGCACTTCGGTTCTTTGGATGAGACAACAACTCAAGGACTATGGTCAAGAGATTGATCACATTTCCATCAAATGTGACAATACAAATGTTATAAATCTTTCTAAAAATCCTATTCAACATTCTCAAAGCAAACACATAGACATTAAGGCATCATTTTATAAGAGATCATAATTGGCTGACATTTTCACCAAACCTCTCAATGATGAAATGTTTTGTTTTATAAAAAGAGAGCTTGGTATGCTTTATGGGAGCACATTGTCTTAAAATTATTTTTTAGAATTGCATTCACTTTGCTCACTTGTGTATTTTAATGTTAAAATTGTGAACCTTGAGTAATATTTCATATATTTGATGATTTGCATGTTCAAATTGTATGATGAATGATTATTTGTCATGAAAAACATGCTTAATTTGCTTAGGAAGGAAATGTATATCACATTCTTTTGTTTGAATCATGTTTTATTTTTTTTACCATGTTTTAGGTCTTCACACCTGTGAATAAATATTCAAGATCGTGAACATTATAGCCAAAAATGACAGAAGCATTCACATTTTGGCTCATGCCTGAGGACATGGTTTGATGCTATGAATATCATCTTTCATGTCTGTGACAATTTTATGTCATAATTGTGTCCTTAACATGCTTTAAATAGTAGAAGCGTTCACACTTTTGTTCACTGGATGGGTCACAATTTGGTCTTCATATGAACATGATTATTCATGTTCATGAATGGATCGGTATATAGCCTAAAACTTCATTGTTTCTCTCTCTTAAAAATCACAATAGTCGCATTTCTTTTCCCTTTCTAGCCAAATCCAACCTTCCAAACACCATTTCACCTAAAATCTTTGTTAGAATCCAAACACCATTTCACCTAAAATCTTTGTTAGAAAAGTCCTCTAAAGGCAATCACCTTTAACACTTATTGTACAAATTTATTTGATTAATAAAATGCTTTTTCATTAATTTGATGTTCATTTGATATATGAATTGATAATGATCTTAAATCAATTAATGAAGTCCTTGATACATAACATAACATAACATGAAGGAAATTATGATTATATCATGATATTGAGATTCTTATCATGTGTACTTATGTTAGTATCTAAATTATCTCTAGTCATAGGATAAATGAGATGATACATTGTTAATCCGGACAGACTAGCACACGTTACACTTTTTGATTGGATCGAGCAGTAGATCTCATAATATGTAAACATGAGACGTTTAGAGTTAACATATGGATGCTTGCAAAGTGTAGCTAAGTACGTTGTCATATGAAGAATCCATTAAAATGTCAATGATAGTCTCAACATAATGGTGCAAGAATCCTTAAACTTGAGGTACTTAATGATATATTGGATACTGATTATGTATTATGACACTATTCCTCATTGTCTCAGGGAGGTTGCTCATAGGGTGGTGGTTGGATACAATGTGAAGTATTCAAAGGTAATTGGGTAACCAATAAAGGATTCACCACTCCTGATAGAAAGAGTGTATACCCATGGTCTCTTATCGGGGTCATTACTTGGGAATCTCTAGCCATAGTAGAATGTCATGAAGATAGTCTTCAATGACATGTCTAACAAAGTAATGAGCCTCAAGGACAAGAACTAACATTACTTGGACTAGACATGATGTAGTCAGTATAGTGGGAGTTGACACATGTCCATACTCTGAACCAAGTGGGGTATAAAATGATGAAAGGAATAATTGCACGAAAATTTTCTATGGAAAGGTTCATAATCAAACCACTGCCTTTTTTATCAATTAGAGGTCATGTTGTGTTGTTAGATACCGCTCATAACTTGCTTAAATACGTCACACGCATTGGAAATATGAAAAATGAGTAAAATGGTCTTGGATGACATCCAAAAATATGAGAGAATTATTTTGGTACGGATCGAGATGAGACCGCATGAAAAATTTACTTGTGGGGTCACAGACCCGCAAAGGCTGCTGGCAAAGTTGGGCTACTGGCCAACAGCTGGCCGAATTGGTCTTAATTGGCCAATGAAGGCTAATTGAGGCAAAACCCCAAAATCCCTCCCCTTGTCTTGTGCACTTTTTACCTAGATTATTTTTGAGGTAAAAATATTTTTGAAATGTTTAAAGTTTGAATTTTTTTTTGAAAATTATGAAATTCAAAAAGAAAAATAATTATTATTTTTCATATTCTTTCAAATTGAGCATACAACATTGCTAGCACTTTGAGGTCTGTTCAACGATTACTTTTGTAGTTTCTTCTCATATTTTCTCGTGGATTAATATTAAAGACATTCTAAGTAGATTGTTGTGGTTTGCAATAATCCAACAAGGTGAAAAGTTGAAGAATAAATTAAGAAATTACAAGGTATAATTTTTTACCTCTATGTTTTGATAAATTAGTTTTAATGACACAAGATTTTTGTTTTGGATTTTAAAAATTTTATTTTTCCACTGCATTTTATGAATGTGATTCATCTTCAAAACCGAACAATAGTATCAAAGCCACCTTATATCCATTAAAATTAATTTTAATTGAAAGTGCAATGAGATTGCATGGTTTTGATGGTTTTAGATCAATAGGTTTGAATAATTGAAATTAATTTGTAAAATTTATTTTACATATTTTTCTTTCTTTAATATGATAGGGTAGTTCTCAATCTGGTCCAAGATGAACTACTGTAGGGAGTTTATTGAAACCATTGAATTCAGAATATGGTAAAGTAGCTCCTGGATGGGGAACCACTCCTTTAATGGGAGTCGCAATGGCGTGGCGACATGGGGGCGAAAAAAGGAAAGAGAGGGATGAGGTTTCTCTCACTTTTGGCATAGTGGCACGACGGGCTATTAGCTCAATGGTAGAGCGCACCCGCATTCCATTAGTTATGTATGAACGTTCCAACAAAAATACTTGTATGCACCAAAAAACCCAGGTTCGGCGGGTAAATGCATTAAAAAGGGACAAGTTTTAACAGATGGTGCTGCTACAGTTGGTGTATCATGGAATGATTAAGGATGATTATTTTGATTAAAAATTGGTTTGAATGTGATTCAAATAATTAATTTCGGATTTATTTTAAAATATTGAAAATTACCTTGTTTATGAACATATGTTGTTGTTTGGCTTAATTGATGGGGTTGTTGATATTTTTCTTCTGATTTGATTATGGAAAAAATATTTATACATATTGAGAATGTGTTCAATAATTAATTAAAAATTATTTTAATTAATTTTTCAAACAAACATAAAAACGATACTATTTTGGCATACTCGGCAGGACTGTTTTGTTTATTTTTTTATGTGATTATTTTGTTTTCAGCACCATGAAACAATTTTTATGTGATTAAAAATATGTTATTTTGATATTATATACATGCCAAAATTATTTTGCACGAATTTCAAAATTTTAAAAAATTCTAAGTTCTAAGATTATGGATTATAATAAATAGATGCTATATGTGATAGGAGTTGAAAGAGGATGTGGTGACTCTCACCAAAAAGAAAAAGCAAGCTTGATTTTAAGGCTATATTAGAGGTATTTGCATATATGCATCTAAATTCCAAAATATGGAATGTTGTGTTAAATGTGTGATAAATGTAATTAATTAAATGATATGAATGTTTCTTAAGAGGTATTAATGAGCACAAGTTATGATGATGGAAAGATAAGAAGAGGTTGTTGAGCTATAAATGCATAAAAAGGTATTAAATAAATTGATAGGATAAGTTAAGTTGAAATATGCTTTTATGTGTTTACATGATGCTCTAACATGTTTTAAATGCATGTTTGAGATGAATGTTGATAGGAAAAAAGGTTGTCATTGGACAAGCCTTAAAGACATTGCATGTGACTTGTAATGAATGCATATTTTTAATGTTGTTAATTGTTGAAAAAGCCAAATTCACACCCGGGACTAAGTGTTCACAACCGTGAATCTCCAATGTCATTCTCATGACTATATTCTTCACAACCATGAAGAAAGCGCACAAATGGACAAAAACATTCACGACTTAACTCATGATTTGGTTCATGGATAGGGGTGCCCATGAATGAACCTTCATTACCGTGAACATATAGTTTATGCCCATAAATCTTGCTTTAAAAGGAAATATGCTAATTGTTTCAATGGTTAAAATACAATAGCTATGCACATGATTCAAAATGATATGATTGAAGTGTGCTTTTATGATTTATAGCACAAGGATGTTACATGATGAATTTTCACCTGAAAAAGTATATATGATATATGTTATGAATGCCTTATTGTAATGTAATAAAGGAAATATGAACAAGTAAAGTCCATACTCGATACCAAGACTAGTAATAAAATAAATGATGCAACATTAAACACGTGTATGGTTTCATTATATATATATATATATATATATATATATATATATATATATATATATATGTATATATATATATATACATACACACACTCAATCAATGTGGCTTAAGCTTAGAGAGCATCATTGACTTGAAGAGCCCTGGACTGACACATATGATGATCGAAAGTATTTTATGCAAAAGTTATATATTTACTCAGTCAATGTGGCTTAAGCTCGGAGAGCGCCCTTATTCACAACTCGTATCAGAATAGTTTACGTTGAGAGTTATTAGGAAATGAATATAAAGTGACCAAAAGATAAATGAAATGGAAAGGAAGTTCAATGACACAAGCATACATGTTTTAATTTTAAGACTATATACAATGGTTGTCTTGATATGTTTATTGATTTTTGCTTAATATCACAAAGTACAGTATTTTATATGATTTGATGTATTCAATGTCATGCCATAATCTACTTTAAGATGCCATGAAATTTTCTTAGGATGTCATGTATATGTAAATGTTTAATTACATGTGGGATTTATATGCCTATATGTACCACTAAGCCTTCAAAAGCTTAGCGTGCAGGTGATTTCCCCATGCAAGTCAAAGCCTAATAGACAAAGGTAAAGGTTGATCAAGAAAAACTAACCCAACATCAGAGACAACAGAATAAGCCCTAAGAAGTTCGATGATATTTCATGTCACGCTCCTGCATTTTGTACATGTCATTTCTTTTAGGGGGTTGTTTACCCACATACATGTCTATAATGTAAGAATCATATAATTTATGTCAAAGGCATGTGTTTTTGTAAACCTCTAGACAAAGGTTAGTCATTTTAATGAAATTGTGATTTTAAATGTTAAGTTAATGTTTTATCTTTCTTTATGTTTTATACAAGTCATCATAGCCATGGTGCAAAAAAAGTATTGAATTTCATAGGTTTTTTGCATAAAGGTTGTGTGGCATTAGCTCGTTTAGCCAAGCTAACCTTGGTTAGGTGAAAGGGTGTTACATATAGATAAGGGCTGAGTTTTTATGATAGCTACTTGAGCTCCTGTAGAAATTTTGGGATCCTCGAAGTTATGGGTGTTACCCTTGTTGATCAAAATAATTAATGGGAGTCCATTATTGATTCCTTGTATCTTCAAAGTGTTTGAATAGGTGTGATGAATATTTGATAGTTAACCAACAAGTTCCTCAACTTCTGTTGCTTCCTTTTGTGTGTCTTCTTCCTAAAACTGGAAGTATTTGGGCTTATAGTGATGGCATGATGAATATTTGTCACCGCATTTGAAACAAAGGCCAACTCCCTTTCTTTGTTTAAAGATTATTTATTTTTGTTCTGACTCAAGGCTTATACCAATGGTAGATGGATCAGGGGCCTTGATAGGTGAAGGGATAAGTATGAGAAAAGTGGGTTGAAGTGGACTGTGGTGCAGAGTTTTGTTTTTAAAGGATTTTATGCATATTGAAATAACGATGAAAGATTGTTCTTATAGTCGGGCTTGCTTAAAATTTTGATTAAGGCTGGTATATTTGAAAATCTTTATGATAGACCGCAACTCATCTTTTATGCCATTGATGAAGATTGAAATAAAGTAGGGTTACTTGACCCTATGTTGAAATGCTGCATGAGAGCCTTAAGTTCTTCAAATTTCTCCCTGTACACAATCGATGAATCGGTTTATTGTTGCTTATTGAACTCTTCGATGACATCTACCAAGCTTTTTTCTCCAAACTGCATTCAAAGATTGTCTTCAAATTTACTTCAAGAGATTTCAACTTGGTGAGTTAGCCACACTTGAAACCAGTCATTGACTCTTTCACCAAATAGTAGGGTTACAAGTTCCACATTTTGGGTATTTGACACATGACAAAACTGGAAATATTTCTGACATTTGCATATGAAATTTCTAGGGTTATCACCATTGAATAATGGCAGCTCAACCTTTGGGCCTTTAGTGAAAGTTTCAACATAACTTTTGTCTTGGCTGATATTGCCATTTTTCCAAAATTTAGGAGTAGATAGAATCCCTTTCTCGGAACTTCAAATCACTTCCAAAGCAGAAGGAGGGACAAGAGTAGTCTTTAAGGGCTACAATCCATAGCGATGGCCTGGTGCAATGGTCAAAACTTGTTCGAGTAGCAAATTATCTTTAGTTGTGAGATCAGTGATCTGTTGCAATTGATCATGGGGTAACGCATGGATTTAGGTATAAAGCTACTAAATTTGGTTATCAGCCTCATGTGCACTAGTATTCTCAAACATGGCAACTCGCTTCATCCTCGTTAGTGTATATTAAAGTAGAGGAGTTTTTTCGGGGGTCATATGTGAGCTGACTATTAGCATTGTCCCATATCGGCTTTGATACCAAGATGTCACTTCCTAAAATCAAAATTCAGTGTATTTAGAAGATATGAAGAATAAAGGAAGAAATAAGCAGAAATTGGGAGAGGGAAGAAGAACCTTAAAAAGGAAATGAGAGAGAGAGAGAGAGAGAGAGAGAGAGGTTAGGAGATAAAATTGAGAGAGAATTTCAATTCATTAATTTGTAGCTTAAGTGATTGTTACATTGTAGTATTTATAATGAAACAAAAGGGTGACAACTCTTCATTTGCAACCATGTAGTTGCCAATCACAAAATGCTATATTTTCGGCTAAGATTCCCTAGTAACAAACTTTCAAATGAGTTAACTTTTTATCCATTTCACTTATTTATTACTAGCTATATTCTGGCAAATCCTATTCATGCCTTTTGTTGCATAACTTACTTTCCTACCCTTTTTATGGTAGAAGCTTTTGTGTTGACTTGAATCATTTCTCTACTGACTTTATGAGTTGCATGGGCCTTATTCTCTGCTATGGAACTTTCCCCTATCAAGTCCATTGCCTCTAACCCAATCTAATATTTTCATCCTCATTCTTCTTTGATTCTTCATTAGCTTTTGGCCCATCCTTATGTTGTATCATGACATTCTCTTAAGATGTGTAAATCACCAATCAACATGTTATAACATTTCAAATATGCAAAACATATCAAATTATAGTTTATTAGCCTAAAAGTATGAACGAACCTCTTATCTTCCTTTTTAGGCTTTTTAAGTCCTTTTTTCCTTGCCTTTATTTATCTCATCTATTTGAGATTGATTTACCTCCAATTGAGCACCTAACATATGCCAAAAATACCATTAACTCATTATTTTTAATAATTCTAAACCTCATAAAATGCGAAGTTCCATACAAACCTTTTCCTTCCAAAACAAGTTCTAAATGAGCTTGAAACATCATTTTTCTTATGAAGAATGTGTAGAGATGGAAGAGAAACTCTTACCTCCACTAACTTTTCACCATGCTCAAACCATAAGGAGCCTTTCTCTCCCCTTTTCAAGCTTCTTTTGCATTCCTTTTTTATTTCTTTAGCTTCCCTAAGGTCTTTTATGCATGAAAGTGTCATATCCACTAATTTAAGGTATGAGTCGCATGTGTCGCTAAATCGATGTGTCAGTCCGATCAAAGTGTAAATTCAAATTTTGACTGGAGAAAAGATAAAATAATTAAAAATAATTATGAAAAATGCTCAAAAAAGTATATAAATGGTATAAAGATGTAGAATTACCATAATAAATGCTAAATTTGGAAATTTTTGGGGTAAATTTACAATTGACCAAAATTGAAGGACTAATTAGGATATTTGCCAATTGACTACTTAAATTGGACATAAAATCCATGGGATGGCTATCCATGCTAAATAAGAAGAGATAAAAATGCTAATTACCCTAAAATATCAAGTTTTTGTCAAATTTTGGTGAGACCCATATGAGACTTTTGGCCATCTTCCTTATTCTTCTTCTTTCTTCTTCCTTATCTCTTTTTCACCTTTATTTTCTGCATTCCAATAGCTCCAAACTGACCCCCCCAAAAACCTCCATAGATAAACCTTGGTTTTAGAGAGAAAGTGAGAAAGAGAGAGAAAAACAAGGAAAGCTCATTTGGAGCTTAGTTTTGAAGAGAGAGATTTTAGGGTTTATAGAGTGAGAAAATAGGAGTTAGAGATATATGATGGAATAAAGGTTTTTGTTGAATTTCTTGCATATTTTAGGTGCACAAGAAGAGAGAAAAGAAAAAGGAAAAGAGAAGGAGATATGAAAGATCAAAGAGAAGAAAAATAAATAAATAAATAAATGTGTATGTATACCCTAAGGCAATAGCTTATAAAATTGTTATATATTTGCATGATTTAAATATTTGGTATGTTAGTTTATGTTAGTTTGTAATTAGGATAAATTTGGTTTTGTAAATTTGCATGAACTTGGGATTGAAACATGATAATATGAGTTATATTGTTTGTGTTATTTTGGTAGAAATTATTAGGGAGCAGTTTGTATATAATATGCTATAACTTAGGTTCTAGAATTTTGATTAGTGTGTTATTGGTTAAATTTGAAACTTAAGACATATCTAAAACTTCCATGAAAAACATTAAACCTAATTTTTAACATAGATATGCTTAAATTAGACATAAATATTTGACCAACAAACTGTCTAGAAATTCTGTGCATGATATTTTAATTAATAGTCAGTATTTAAATAAGTATATCTTTTTCTAAAGAATTCAAAATTAAGTGATTCAAGTTACATATTAAAGATAAGATCTTGACATATATTTCTCTAGAAGAAAAGTTGATAAATTTGGGTGGAAACATGGCTAAAATTGAGGTTCAAAATAGGGCACAAATTTTTCCTGGAATAGGGCAAAATGAAAAAAAATGAAAAAAATGAAACTAAAATATTTAAGTTATATTGGGTTAAATCTTATAATGTGAAATTTATTCAAATGAAGTATATGATAAATCAAATGAGTTATTAGGTCCATAAAAATGATGTGGAAATAAAAATTGAGGTTAAATATTGTATGATCGAGACAATGAAAAAAGACGAATACATATTTATTTCCATATAGTTGTGGATTAAATTTTGGAAATGAAATGAAATGAAATAATTATAATTATATATCATGAATTAGATTTTGTATTATAATTCACATGAATAATACGACATAGTAAATGTTTGATTATATGATATGAATGACAACAATATGATTATGCTATGAAAGGATAAATATAAAATATTTATAATGGTAACCTAAGAAAATGAATATACATAAAAGAGAATATAAAACAAAATAAGGCAGAATAAGGTATGTGATTATACTACTCATATACATATATTGATTTTAAGCTTAATGATGCCACAAAACGTTAAGTATATGGATGTTAGGAATTATGTTATATAGTTGTGAGATAATTATTACAAAAATGCATGGAATTATGTGATAAAAAGAAAAGAAAGAAAGAAAGAAAGAAAGAAATGAGATGATAGTAATGAGATGAGATATGATATTAATTTTGAAACAAATATGCTCATTACTATAACTTAGGATTAGAATTAGGATAAATGTCATACCACTAAGGGGGAAAACGGTACCGTAGAATATGAGATGTATCCCATGGACAATGTGGCTTTAGCTTTGGGAGCACCATTGACTTGAAAAGCTCAATTGAGTATATACAGATAGAGGACAAGGTGGCTCTATCTCTGGGAGCACTTTTGGTCTAATAATTTTTACATGTGATATATTACTCAATCAAGATGACTTTAGCTTTAGGAGCACTCTTGACTTGAGACACTCAGATGAGCTAAATAGTGAACATGGTGGCTTAAGCTCTGGGACCGCCCCTGATCCATAACTCATATCTAGTTTAGTCCAGTTTAGAATGATATGGGCAAACCATTAAAATTTATGTTAAAATATAATGCATGTTATATGTTAATATTAAGTACAAGAATATTTATGATTTAACATGGTTAACAAAATTTATGTTGTTAGTTTACGATATGATAAAAATAATGTAACCTACCAAAAATGAAATGCATAGTTTGAAATAAAGAATAAGTTAAGAATAACTTTGCATATACATAAAATTTAACAGTTTTGCATGAATTTTAGTGTATATATATATATATATATATATTGCTTGTAAAGAGTGTGATACAGAGATATGAGGTAAGCATATGAAGCAAAATGCTATAGGTAAGTAATGTTATATTATGATGACCTAATAGATAATACAATAAGGATATGAACAGTAAATGTATAACAAGTATAGAATAAATGTAAAGAATAAGGCTAGTATGAAATTATATATATAATCCAAATGAAATAAGAAATACATAACTATAATCTAGCTTAATAATACATTATGATTTAAATGTTGTTGAGTAAGAATGTTAGATGTAGATTAATATGGTGAAGGATACAATAATATTAATCGCAACAATCATAGGTGCATACAGGATAAAAATTAATAAAGATATAAATGGCTAGAATCATTGCATATTTTATAAATGCTAGATCTAAATACAATTGTATGTCATAACATAACATATAGCTTATTGCCTAATGTATACACCACTAAGCATTTATACTTAGCTTGGGAGTTGTTTATTTCTCTTATGAAAGTTAAAATTGCTGATAGAAGCTAAAAATTAAACAGTGAATAAAGAAAAAGACTAGTAGAAATCCAGGTCAGTGAAGCAGCCATAGATCCCCAAATATATGTGATTATTACATTCACACATATGATTTTCATGATTGCATTTTTAATTGAATATATATATATATATATATATATATATATATATATATATATATATATATATATATATATATATATATATATATATATAATGTCGACATAAAATTTGGATCATGTTTTAATGCACTTAAATTTTATTATAAGAAAGGTATAAGAATTATTTTAAACATTTCTATTAGTTTAAAATGTAAATGTATTTAAAAATAATAATAATTATTATTATTCTACAATTTCCATTGATAATTTAAACAAGTACTTGAGAGGAAGTTTGTAACCTCATTTTGCCTAACTGTACATACATTAGGGTGAGGGAGTGTTACAGAAACTACCTTTTTGTAGCCTTCTCTCAAATTTTCTCAATTTTTTCTCTTTTGAATTGAAGTTTTGGCTATGAAGGAATGATTGAACAGTTTGGGGCTATTTTATTTGCCGAAAAATCTAGTGAAAATGTGAGAAGAATGGAGGAAAGAGAAGAAGAAAAGAAGAAACCAAATTGTAAAAAATGGGGCCCACACCTAAGTAAAAATCTTGATATTTACACATTAATCTTGTAATAATCTTATTTCCCCCATCTTATTTCACACCAAAGTACATTCTATTGATTTATGTTGATGAAAAGAAGAAAGAGTTCATGAATCTTGTAATAAGTAAAAATCTTGATATTTACACATTAATCTTGTAATAATCTTATTTCCCGCATCTTATTTCACTCCTAAATACATTCCGTTGATTTATGTTGATGAAAAGAAGAAAGAGTTCATGAATCTCAAGCAAGGTAATATGTTAGTGACTGAGTATCAGCAATAGTTTACCAGACTAAGCAAGTTTTCCCCAGAATTAGTTAGAAAGGAAAGAGATAAATGAAGAAGATTTGAAGGTGGCCTTAATGAAGAGATTAGCGATATTGTGACTGCTCTCCAGCATATCAATTTTGCTCAATTAGTTTCTACAACACTAAGCCTAGAGAAAAGGAAAAAGAGAAAAATAGAAGAATCTTTTAAAAAGCCAGCTACTTCTGAGACTCAATCCACTGGAAAGAAGAGTCGTTTCTTTATAAGCCATTCAAATAATAGAAGACAAGGAAAAGGTCCTAGTTGTTCACAGACAAGGTATATTAGGAGGGAAGCTATACCAGTATGTAGCATCTGCAATAGAAAACACTGGGAGGAATATTAGTGTGTCAAGGGTGCTTCTTTTAGGTGTGGATCCAAGGAACACATACGAAAGGTTGTCCACTTTTAACAGGTAGTACTCCTACTCAAATGGCTAGATCAGCTCCAATTCCTAGAGTTTAGTCTAAAGGAGGACCAGCTGACCTAGATAGGCTATTTCAGCAACAGTGAATAGACCTGGATCCAATAGAGCTTTAGCCAGAGCCTATGCCATGAAAGCTAAAGAAGATCAGGCAACAACAGATGTTATTGTTGGTATGTTTTCATTACATGATTTTGACATTTGTGCACTTATAGATCAGAGTTCTACACATTCCTATATTTGCACTAGTACACCTAGCCAGCATAACATGATTAGAGAGAACCTAGAATATGAAATTGAAGTTAGAAACCCCTTGGTTCACAGCTTAATAGTGAATAAAGTGTTCAAGAATTGTCCTCTAGTTGTAGAAAAGAGTTTTTAGCAGATTTAATTGAATTGCCTTTCCAAAAGTATGATGCCATCTTAGGCATGGATTGGCTATCACATCATGGAGAAGTAGTTGATTGCACGTCTAAATTTGTGGTACTTAAGACAAAAAATTAGGAAAAAATTATTAGGAAAGGTGAATTATTTTCACAGCATCCTCGAGTCATATCTATAATGAAAGCTCAAAGAATGACAAAGAAAAGGTGCGAAGCTTATTTGGCCCATGTGATTGACACTAAAAATAAAGGTCCAAATCTCATAGATATTCCGATGGTAAATAAATTTTCAGATGTGTTTCTTGATGATTTACCTAGACTACCACTAGAGAGAAAGGTAGAGTTTTCTATTGATCTTGTTTTAGGAACTATGCCTATATCAAAGACACCATACATAATGGCCCCATTAGAAATGAATGAACTTAAGACACAATTGCAAAACCTTATTGAAAAAGGTTTCATTAGACCGAGTACGTCCGTATGGGGTGCACCGATATTGTTTGTGAGAAAGAATGATGGATCTTTGAGGCTATGTATTGATTATCGATAGTTGAATTAGGTGACCATCAAGAACAACTACCCATTGCCACGAATTAATGATCTCTTCAACCAACTTAAAGCTGCGGGAGTATTTTCTAAGATAAATTTGAGATCAGGTTATCACCAGTTAAGGGTGAAGAGGGAGGATATAGCTAAAATAATATTTAAAACTAGATATGACTATTATGAGTTTTTGGTTATGCCATTTGGGCTTACCAATGCCCCAACAACATTTATGAATCTTATGAATATGATATTCATGTCATATCTAAATCAATTTGTGGTTGTTTTCATTAATGATATTTTGGTATATTCTAAAGATCTAAAAGAACATGAAGAACATTTGAGAATAGTGTTGCAAACTCTTAGAGAACATTAACTATATGCCAAACTCTCAAAATGTGAGTTTTGGTTGAAGGAAGTGAAATTTCTAGGACACATTGTCTCAACAAAGGGCGTCAAAGTAGATCCTAGCAAGGTTGAGGCAATCGTAAATTGGAAGCCCCCACAGAATGTGACTGAGGTAGGAAGTTTTCTGGGTTTAGCTGGATATTATCGGAGGTTTGTCAAGGATTTTTCAATGAGTGATTCCCCTTTAAAAAGACTACTGAGAAAAGATGTTAAATTTAAGTGGACAGATAAGTGTCAGGCTAGCTTTGACACAAACTTAAAAGTATGCTCATCGAGGCCCCTATTTTAACATTGTCGATCCCTAATAAGGAGTATGTGATTTATAGTGATGCTTCTCATAATGGGTTGGGCTGTGTGTTGATGCATGATGAGAAAGTGGTTGCTTATGCTTTTAGGTAGTTAAAGCCACATGAGAAGAATTATCCTACCCATGATCTAGAGCTAGTAGCTATAGTTTTTGTATCGAAGATTTGGAACCATTATTTATATGGGAGGAAGTGTTTCATTTACACAGATCACGAGAGTTTGAAATATCTTCCCTCACAAAAAGAATCAAATTTGAGGTAGAGAAGATGGCTAGAGTTGATAAAGGATTATAATTGTGTAATTGACTATCATCCAGGCAAGACTAATTTTGAGCAGATGCTTTAAGCAGAAAAACTATGGCAAAGTTGTACATTCAGCCCACTCTTATCTAGGAAATCAAGGATGCACAGAGACAAGATAGAAAATTGATTGAATTAATTGAGTTGATCTCCAAAAGGAAGAGATATGGGTTCGTTATAGAGTCGGATTGTGGACTATTCTATCAAGGTAGATTATGTGTGCCCAATGTAGAGGATATTAGACAGAGAATTCTTAGAGAGGCCTATGAAAGAAAATATGTTATGTGCCCAGGGAGTAACAAGATATATCAAGCATTGAAGAGCAGATACTGGTGGGCAGGTATGAAAATGGACATCACATAATACACTTCAAAATGCTTAACTTGTCAGCAGGTCAAGGCTAAACATCAAGTACCTTCAAGGTTGCTATATCTAATTCCTATTCTAGAATGGAAGTGGAAACGAATTACCATGGATTTTGTAACTGGATTGCCTTTGACGTTGAAGAAGCATGATACTGTATGAGTCATAGTGGACAGACATACAAAGTCAATACATTTCTTACCTATTAGGAAAGACTACTCATTGAATAAATTGACAGAAATTTATATTAATGAAATAGTACAACTTCATGAAGTGTCTGTTTCTATTATATCTAATAGAGATCCCCACTTCACATCTCAATTTTAAGGTAGTCTATAGCAAGCTCTGGGTATTAAGCTCAATTTCAGCACGGTTTTTCATCCTCAGACAGATGGACAATCAAAAAGAATTATTCAGATTTTAGAAGATATGATGAGAAGTTGTATCATCGAATTTGAAAGTAGTCGGGACAAATATCTTCCTTTAATGGAGTTTGCCTATAATAATAGTTATCAGTCCAATATGCAGATGTCTTCATATGAGGCACTATAAGAAAGAAAGTATCGAACACTACTATGTTGGGCAAAGCTTAATGAGAGGAAGGTGGTGGGACTAGGCCTAGTACAAGAGATGGAAGAAAAAGTGAGAATCATTTGAGAAAGGCTCAAGGCAACTATATTTAGACATAAATTATACCCTAACCTTAAGCGACGGGACATTGAATATGCAGTGAGTGATAAAGTTTTTCTTAAATTTTTTTCATGGAAGAAAGTTCTACAATTTGGGAAGAAAGGCAAGTTAAGTCCAAGATTAATCGGATCTTATAAAATATTAGAGAGAGTTGGACCTGTTGCTTATAGACTTGCTCTACCACTAGAGTTGAGCCAGATACATGATGTTTTCTGTGTCTCAATGTTAAGACAATACAAATTAGATCCTACTCAGATCATACCCACTAAAAGCATTCAAGTTAGATAGGATTTGACATATGAAGCAGAACCAGTCCAAATTTTAGTCAGAGAGACTAAGCAACTTAGGAACAAGCGAGTACCATAAGTAAAAGTACAATGGAAAGTCATGCGATTGAAGAAGCAACATGAGAAAGCGAACAGGTGATGAAAACTCAATACCTCCACTTGTTCAATGATGACGCATTAGGTATGTTTCGAGGACGAAACATCTTAAGGGGGAGAGAATTGTAACAATCACTAATTAGAGTCTAGCTAGAATAATTGTGTGATATGCATAAAAATCACATGATAGATATTAGACATTAAAATAAATTAAATAAATGAATAAATTAGAAATTAAAATAAATTAAAGTGATGACATGATAAATTTGATTAAATTAGACCATATAATTAAATTGTACTTTTGGTAAATTAAGGGGACTAGATATAGGCAAATATGTGAAAATAACAATAAATAAATAAAATTAAAGAAGAAGAATAAATAATAAAAACAAAAAAAGAGAATGAAATGAAAAACAAAAAAAAAAGTGGGCACAAAAAAAAAGAGAAGAAATGGGAAAATCGGTGAAGACTTCCTTTTGGTTTTATATAACCTAGCTTCTACATATTTCTACCAATTTTATCTTCATTTTTCTCCTCTATCCCAACAATTGCGCCACATTTCTCATCATCCCACTAAATATTTGCATCAAAATCACCCCAAATAAATATATTCTTGGTAAGTAATCTATTCTCTATTGTTCTTGTATTATTTAGAACTATTATGGCTATATTGCATTAGTCTATTTCACTTTAATTTTGATAGTCTTATTAACCAAATTTGGAGAAGTTCTAAACATAAAAATTGTTTATTTATATCTTATTTATATTTTTGTCAAATTGCATAGAATGATTTTGAGTATATAAAGAGATAAACTCTTTTGAGTGAGACTGGTTCAGGAAGAAGTACCAACAGAATACCCTATGGTTTTTACTTAATTTAATCATTTTAAAGCCTGAATCTAAGGTAACCTAAAACATAAAAGTTGTAAATATATGTGTGGTATAGATTTTTGCAAAATTTCATATAAATATCTCGTGTAAGTTGATTTATAGTGAAATGAACTATGGTTGTTCCTTGTTCTGTAATTTTGTCCTCATATTTGACCTATTTTTAAATCAAATTAGCCAAAGTTTAAAACATAAATTTTTTGTTCTATATCGTAGATAATTCTTTGTGGAAGTATTACCTTAAAATATTATTTATTTTGTGAGTTATGACCTTAACAAGTGAACATATTAGGTTGTCATTTTATTCTGAACCAATTATATATTCTCTATTGTTTGTGTACTTTAGAAATCGAGTTTGAAAATATATTAAACATAAAAAATTTTCAAAATTGTCTTATCTAAGTGTAAAAAACGTTTCATAATAATTAAATATACACATTGCAAGATATAAATTTTTGAATATACTACTCCAAAACTGCCTAAGGGCAGAAAGTATAGTAATAATTAAAATTGCATTAAATATTGTGTAATGATTCAAAAATTCTGAAATTTTAGTATGTTATAGTATTACATGTTAAATTTAATTAAAAATAAGAATCATATAAATTGGATAAGTGTAGAAAAAATTATAGAGTCAATAGTCCTAAGAGGTCATATTTCAATTTAAGAGATATTTTAGTTATTTATTTAAACTATATTAAGAACAAATATTTTAACAAATTATAGACTAATTATTTTTTCAAATTAGAATCTCAACAAGAGGAAGAACAACAAAAGTGAACAAGTTCTGAATTTAGATTTTGAAAAGAAAAATGCTATCAAAGTTTGTACATATATTTATTATAGTTTACCTTAATACATGTTTGTGTGTGTATGACATAAATTATATGTCAATATGATAAAATAATATAATCTTACATGCTTCTAAATTATAAAAATGTTATTAATTAGGAATGTAATACTATGATAATATTTGATGGAATATCATGTTATGACATGAGTTTGAAAGAAATTGTGAACCTGTAATCATGTTGATACGAAAGGAGAATTGGTTATGGAAAGTAAGACATGATTAAAACCAATTAATTAATGATTTTAATTGTCCATTTTTCAAACTAAGGACTAACATAGGATAAATGATGCACCATTAAGAGGAAGTTACGATACTGATATTGATATGATTTAGAGATAGAGTGACTATAACTCTGAGAGCGCTCTTGATCCTAATTACATGTATGATGTGAGTATATTCAGTCAAGGTGGCTGAAGTTCCACAAGCGCCCTTGACTTGAGATTATGGTGAGTATAGTGGCTTAAGCTCCGCGAGCGCCCTTATCTCACACTCTGTATCCAGACAGTTCAAGAACGAGATTTTGGGCTAATGAATTATGAAATGAAGTATGAAATTTTATTTATTTACATAATAACAAGTTATGAAATGCTTATACACAGTAGAGAGAATTTAATTATTGAATGAGATTATTGTGTTTATTTCTTTTTTTATCATGTACTTATTTCTTTTATATGTCAAATTTGAAATAAAATTTAATGTGCCATAATTTATTTGAGATATGCATTTGTGTGACTGCTTTGAGAAAACTTTAATACCTATATATACCACTAAGATAGAGATAGGTTAGTGTGGGTTCTTTTCATGCAGATATTGGAGTTGTATAATAGATTGTGAAGTTGGTCAAGAAGAAATTCAAGCCCATATCATAGGAGGCACAAGAGACTTAGTAAGAGGGTTAGTTACTTATCACTTTTCTTTTTGAGTTTGACCATACATGGGTTTTGGTAGACATGTCTTGTATTTGGTTAAGGAACATATCTTATATTTTGATATTATATTTGTAAATAGTTATATGTGTGGCCAGTATGCCACGAATGATCAACTACCATATATATATATATTGATAATTAGAATGATAAGTCTAATCCAAAATAAATAAATGGATTACTTTAAATTAAAAAAATTAATTCAGACAAATTTATCTAATTAATCTTGTAGTACCCTTCTTATATATATGAGATTATCCCTAATATATAAGTGGGACGCCACCTGACATGCCAAAAGAAATCAAGACAACAACAAACACATTTTCACATTTTACATTTATTTAGAAAATTCATTCCTTTCATAACCATACATTATCTAAACCTATTTAGTTTAAGTCGATTTTATTCATTAAAAGGTGCACACATACATGAAACTCAAGTTAAGCAAAATCAACAAATCCTTTTATATCAAAATCTAGGCCCCACAAATAATTTAAGCTACCAAGTTGTCAAGACTCACTATTAGTTGGTTTATCTTAAATGTTTTCAAAAACAATTACCATAACACAAACTTATTTATTTGCATCCTAACATCATATTCTTCACAAACCAACAACATATACACAACAAACTTAACATAAAACACAACCATTTAATGAAGCCTAACCAAAACTCGTTCAATTTGTAAGTTAAATGTTAAGGTGTATTAGCCATAGTTGCACTTACCTCTTCGCAGCCCCTAACTTCTCTTTTCTCAATTTTATTCTTGCTTTTGGTCCCTTTCTCTTCATACTCTACTTTTCAGCTCTAGTCTTAGCTTTGTTGTGGGTTTATCTCACATTTGCACAAAGTTTCTTATGTTAGTGTTCATAAATTAAATCAATCTTCTATTAATTTAGATTTTATTTCCCTTTTACCATTTTCCCTACATAATCTATTTTAATCATATCATTATTTATTATAATTTTAACATTAAAGCCTCTCAATCATGCTTCAGTCTTAACATTACCAAAGCTATTTAGAATTTTATTTAGGGTTTCCTGGTTCATTTCATTCTTAAGTTCACCAAAAAATCCATCAATTTCTCCATCTTAATCTCTACTCCTTTTCCTTCTTACTTCCCTCTAATCCATAGCTTATTTCCTATCAAATTTTATTTCAATTCCATCCCTTATTTTCTCTAAATACTGGTCTTGGATTTATGGTGCAAGGCTCTCCACAATATTTTCATAACTTTTCCCAAACATTTGTTCTTGTTTATTATTCTAACTTAGTTTTTGAGTTATATTAGAATTTTTCCTTTACTATTGCCTAATCCTAAGTAAACTGTAACGGCTGATACCCAACTATCCTATAACAACTTGCAGTTGGTCAAATCACACAACTTAAAATAGTTAATATAGGTTATTACTAGTAGTTGTTGCATTGACTTATAAGCTTCTCTTTATTTTTCATTATATTCCAATATGGGATTAGAAAGTTAGCACATCAAAACTAGCACATATCCAAGTTTGAGTATATTTGGCTCAAAATTTCTCGTGTTCTATTGATATGAAAGTTACCTATGAATGTTACAATTCATTATCTCATATAGGACACATCGTCCTCGCTTAAATTTGCTTCACCATCACTTAAGGTTGCATGTAGAGTGACTCTGATAATAAATTGTAATGTAAATCTTGCTCAATTGGCTACAATTTCGTGAAATTTAAGGATAGAAGTGTAAAAGAAGGTCACAATTAACCAAAGAAATCAAAGAGGAGGATATTTGCCACTCACCTCAAGCTTGCATCAATGGTGGTCATGACTTTCTCTCTTTCCTCCTTCATTTCCTTCATTTCTCTCTTCTTTAGTTCATTTTTGACTTAACTTGTCATGTGTTGTCTCCCTTCCACACAAGAATCTCCTTCTTTCTTCAAGTTTCTCTCGTGGCCGAAACCAACCTCCTTAGGTAAAATGATTCAATGGTACTAAAATTTTTATATGTATATCATATTGGTACCAAATTTTTTTTTTTGTATAAAATTGGCATCAATCCTTTGAAGTTAGTTTCAAAATATTGTACCAAAAAATTTTCAATTCATTCATACTGATGTGGACACTGAATTTGTTGACATAGACACTGGATTTGCTAATGTGGCTACGAGATTTGCTGATGTGAATGTTAGAAAAGTTTTGGACACCATAATCTGAAACTCAATTTCAAAGTTTTAGTACCAATTTAGTACAAAATAGAGTTTTGCTACCATTTAATGAACATATAATATTTTTAATACCAATGAAATATTTTGCCAACCTCCCTTTTTTCTCTCTTATATTTCGGTCGGTTGAAGATGCAAAGGAGGAAGACAATATTTCCTTCTAGAATTTGGTCCATTTTAAATTTATATAGGATGATTAAGATATGGTTTAGTGAGTGGAAATCCACATGGCAAGTATGCATTGGTTCTAAAGTTAGAAATCCACATGGCAAGTATGCATTGATTCTTAAGTTAATTAATTACTATTCTACTCTAATTAAACCCATATTATATTTAATATTCTCCTTTTCAATTTCCACCTCCGTACTTCAACTTCTTTTAATTAAATCCATAGCTAGAATTTCTTTCCTTTCAATTTCAACTCACATCTCTTAAATTTTTTTCTATTAAACCCTCCATTTAAATTATTTATTTATTTGTTTATTTATTATTATTATTATTATTATTATTATTATTATTTCTTTTAGTTCAAACTTAGACACCAGTCAATCCGGTACAAAAATTGGTATCAATTCCTCTTTTGGAGTTGATAGATCCAAATCTTTGCCAAGTATGACCGCCTAGAATCTATAAGATAAAGAAATTAATCGACAATATCCTTTATTTACTTATAAGGATAGACGATCACCTATTAATGTTGCTTTAAGGAGATTGACTCAAAGTATGAGATTGATCAGGAGCTCGAGTCAAATCAGGAGGTCAATATGCAATTAAATAAAAAGCTCGAGTTAAAAGTTGAGAAGTTGAAAAAGAATTGGAATCAAGTGACAAGATCAATCAAATATCATATGGTCTATCGCACAGCGACTTGCAAATCGACCATTATTTCTACATGGATGACTATGCAGGGAGAAAAAGTACTCCAAGTTTGAAAGGCCTAGCATAAAGAAAAATCTTCTACAAATTTATATATCCAGCTAAAAAGTAAATTGATCTATCTTATTTTATAATAAATTTGGGTTCATAATGGTATTTTATTTTGTAAAAATTCCACGTACAATAAAATGGCCGATAATTGCATAAATTGGTATTATGCATTTTTTTTTAAAAAATAAAAATTAAATTGGGACTTATCATTGATGGTTTAAGTTTGGCCTATCAAAGTTTTTTTTGACTGAACATTTTTTTTCTTCATAGTTCATTTTGTAAGCCACAATTTGGAGTGGTTGGCCGACTAGGACAAATATTTTATTTTGTTGGTCATTATAGTCTGGGGGGCAAATATGGTATGGAACATATATGGCCATGTGTCAAGTGCTTTTGACAGACAAATTGAACTAAATAGTTGGCCAATTTAGCTAATTTGAGTTGGGGCAGCGATTATTAATTTTATGGTGCATGTAGTCACCTATTACATTGATAAAGGACCAACCGTTGCAAATGGATAGCTTCCATCAGCTAACGGCCAATTTACCAACTGATATTAAAAAGAAATTCTTACATTTTAACTATTTTTTAATTCAATTAGTAAATAAATAGATACATGAGGAACTTAAATTATGTAAAAAAAAAATCATAATGTAATATTACTTGTTACGGTTTTCACTTTAAACAGACAAAGCCACCTATTAGTTTTCACTTTTCACTTTTTAACCATTTTGTGGCTTTTTTTTTTTTCATTTTTATTCAATCTTCTGCAATTATATATATATATAATTGCAGAAGATTGAATAAAAATGATGAGGGACAGCTATAATGCATCAAATTTTCTTTCCTTTGTTTTTGCTCATATTTTATTAGGATTTGAAAATTTGATTGCATCCGTTGCACCGCTTCCCATTCACTAGCTTTCTCTCTCAGATCATAACCTTTCACCTGCTTCTTCTCTGCATCTTTAAATCCGATCACATCGCTTTCCCTCTTGACTGCATCACGTCCCCATTTATCATTTTTTCCTTATATTTCTTTTTATCGCTTTCGTTAAAAGTAAAATTACAGTAATTCAGTATAATTTTTATTTCATTTTCTTTGTAAACCTTAAATTTCAATTCCAATATTAATGTATCATGATTCAATAGTCACTTTCTCATTCATCTTCGCATTCAGATGAAGATGAGACCAAAGAT
The DNA here is from genome assembly GCA_023653625.1 of Triadica sebifera. Lineage (NCBI taxonomy): Eukaryota > Viridiplantae > Streptophyta > Magnoliopsida > Malpighiales > Euphorbiaceae > Triadica > Triadica sebifera. Next base: position 25,217,268 of record CM042901.1, read on the forward strand.
TGATTATTTATTTATCATTTTATCATAGAAATCTTGTATAGATTAGACTTGCAGACATTCATATTTTCATTGAATTTTACTTTTATAGAAGTGAAACAAGATTTTAAAAAAACAAAATGATATCAGATTAATAGTATCTCCAATAATGTTATTTATTTTAAAAAGCATATATGATATAATAAATAACATCTTAAAATATCTCTAAATATAAGAAGTAAATTTTTTTCTTTTTACAAATCTAATAGACTTTTTATTTTTTCAGTCTTCATTTTATTTTATCTCGTACAAATTAATAATTATCAAAAGAAAAAAAATAAATGGCTTAAGAAACACACTAATAAAAAAAAGAATATGCATCAAAAATGAAATATATTAATTACAATTAGAATTAAAAGTGATGTTTGAGTCTCTAAATATAAAGAATCAAATCTACTATTTTCTCTAAATTTTAAAAATAAAGAGTGCATTAAATATTTTTTATAGAATGATTTTTTAAAATAAATAGTACAACTGAGAGATGCTCTAAGTAGCAACTATTCTTCCATATATAAACCTATAACCACAACAATCGCATATCACACAAACACCCAAATTTATCTTATTTATGCTCACAACCTATACACAGAATTAGAAATATAATCCATTTTTTTAACTCCTATCATCCGTCCAAAGAAAGAATTAACCCCATTAATTGAATACAGTCCCTGCAGATCATCTCTACGTGGCCCTTCAACCGTGGATTAACGACGCTATCTCTTCCCTTGGTCAAATAAAAAATGCTTCACCACTTTCATCTTTACTTTGCTCTAACATTAAATTTTCAAAAAATAATAATAATAATAAAGAAGTCCTTACACTCAGTTATATTCCCTCATTCCAACTTTGAACAGACCAACCAGCTCGTAATTTGAATTGGGGAACGTTAAGAATGCTCAGTGACTTTTTTTAATACCAGTATGCAGAATCATCCAAAACGGATTACAATGCATGATATATCATCCTTACTCTTTCTTGCCAATGCCTCAGTGGTTAAACGCTTGGCAGCGGCCTGTGGATCCTTTACGGGTTTCACCAACTCAACTGCCTCTTGATTTTGCATGACCTGCCATGTATAGTTATAACCAATTAGCGTAGTTGGGATAATCAAAGGTGAAATGAAAGTATTAGAAAGACAATCTAAGTTATGGACATCAAACCCGGCGTCAATAAGGTTGAGTTAATAGAGTGTCAAGCCCACACATTTTATTTCCTTGCAGGATTTTAAAGAACTTTTCAGCTACACAAGTCCTAAAAAAATACCAGCACTAGTAATTACTATTAAAGAAAATTCACGACTATAATCTCCACTCTCAATCACAAATTTCGCCCTCTCACATAAATGAATCGATGACGCATATATAGATAGATGGTTTTGTGCATAATAACTGCAATTAACAAAAGATGTCAAAACTCCGAGAAACAAATACAATTTAAAAACTGGAAAAAGAGGAAGTTAAATGTGTATTATCAGCAAGTTCTATGACTTGGCAACTTGCATAATCACATCAGAGACCACTGTAATCTAGACTAGGAAAAATATAAGCAAGTGTTAATGGCAGTTAACTTGAGCCATATTCACATAGAACTTGTCAATGATAAGTTCAATGAGAAGAAAAAATTTTAAATAACTGTTACGGGTTTGATCAATACAGAGGAATTTATAGATCAACCATATTCCACATATCATTATCTTAAGAATAATAATTTTACTAGCAAAAACAGATAATCATATTTTGATGTGCATGTGTGATCCAATAGTGCAGGAGAAAAATTTTAAAAGCAACATCCTACATATTAAGTGCCTCCTTAAATGGATGATGGAAAACATCAATGCATGATTTTTCTACCTTTATCTTGTGTGAGCCATATTATATGATGTAATTCTAGGAGAAACTGACCAAAATGTACCATTTTCACTTTTTCTTGTAATAATTAATCAGCATGATATATAGTTAACAGGCATAATTTTGTCTCTATGGCACACATTTATTTGAAAATCTTCCTCTTGTTTGCCTGAAGAACTCCACTAATTTACAAAAAGCAGAAAAATAGATTTTTTCCCCTTGATTGGCATTCAATCCCATGAAAGCAGCTGCAAACGGCAAAAGCATCCACATTCTTTTTAGGGAGGCCACAAGATGCTTTTGAAGAAATTAATGTATTCTATTTTAACTTTAAAAAAAATCTTCTTTATTTCTTATAGTCAAGAAGAATGGCTCTTAATTATGAATTTTCAATTCAACATTTCACATAACTATGCATACAAAATGTTAGAATAAAAGCTAGAATGATAAGATTTTTGGCAAGTAAAATCCCATAGCTCTAGTTCCATACTAGTGCAAATTTTCTATTCAATATAGGAACAGAATTACCATTAGAGTTCTTCCATGAAAAACTTGGAAAAGATCAAACCGTGTATTTAAAACAATAATACGGTATGAAAGGTACAGAAGCTTAAGCTTAAGCATTGTATTAAACATTATAAATAACGAACAAGGAAGAAAACTGAAAAAATGTATAAATGAATAAAGAAATCTGACTGGTCTTATTGTTTAGGCCACCAAGCTAAAACCCCAAGAACAAAATACATGCTATTTTTGCAAGAGATCACCAAAACATGATGTTGATTTCTTCAGACTGGACATAAGTCATATTCTTTAACATACAGCATACTGAAGAAGACATGACAACATACAACCATTGAATCATGTTGCATATCTATAAGGTCATTTAGAATATGTCTAGAAGCTAACACGCCATAATGAAATTCAGAAATAAATTTATTACCAAAATAGCTTGCAGCAACAACTAATAATACAGCAAAATCTCAATGCTCTTCCCTAACCAAACACATCAAATAACTGCAAGCTATTTTGGTGATAACTAGTGACTTGCAGTGTTGACAGCAATACAATGCCAAGCTATTTTGGTTGTACGTAGTTTTATACTTTTTAGATAACATTTTTCTTTTCAAATGGAACAATTTAAAGTTAAGGTTATTATATGAATTAATTGCAAATAAATTAGTTTTAGAATCATTTCAAACATATATTATGCAGAATTCAATTGAAATTCATATTTTAAGTTGTCATTTGACCCATGAATTGTGAGAAGTTCTGAAATTGAGAATGACAAGCATAGGAGATAAGAAAATGATCTAATTGTCAATATATGGTTTAGTGGATTTGTGAAAAAAACAAGAAAACCATTATCAAATATTATTACCATTTCATATACTTAGTTTCCTTCGTATATCATCCTTTCTACCACAGTATCAAGTGTATTTTGGGCAACAAACTATTCAACTTTTTTCATCATTGTCCCTAAACTTGATTGATTTCTCCGTAGTTGTTTCAAGATTATGCCGTCCTAATGTTTCACGGTCCTTCACCAGTTAAGCAGAACCAACTCAATATTAACTGCTGAGAACAGTAAGAGCATTCTTGATGTAAGAGCATCCAAGCCCAACCAGGATTCCAAGTTAAATTACAATTTCAGTATTTTTAATTTTTTCAGTTTTTTAGTTTTTCTTGAGTTTTTCAGTTTTCATTCTTTATCTAGGTAGTAAAGTATTTTATTTAATTAATTAGGAATAATTTTCAATTTCCCTTCTTTATTTAGAATTCTTATTTAGCAAGTAATTAATACTTTATAAATAATCAACAAAATTTGAAGCTCAGAAAGTGAGACCATACAAGGGAAACCTCATGGTAGTAATAAGCAATCATTGGGTAGAAAGGAACTTAAATTAGAGTCAAATTTCACACCTGGAGAGCAAACGATGGATGCAGATAGTGGAGTTTCTCTTTGCAAGCAAGTCAAGGAGCTCTCATCATCTAAGACTTTTGTTCAACATTTCAGGGCTATAATCAAGATTGTTGGGGACATTCAGTGCAGGTTGCTGAAGTGAAAAAGGCAATTGAGTGGACTATGTGCATCCTAGACGGACACTATGCTGCTGATTCAGTTGCTATTACAATCACAGTTGGTTTTGCTGATGCTAAAACAGCTCAAGAAAATGATGGCCTGAGAAAGGCAACCAGGGAACATTTGGAACCATTTGAATTTGCTGGGTTATGCATCCTTTGCCTGGTGCATAGAGATTTAAGTCTTGAAATATATGAAAGATGAAATGGTAGGTTTCATCCAAGCTCAATCTTCTCCTAGAGATCATAAAAATAAGTAGATGAGGTGGCAGAACTTGTCAAAAAGGATTTTTTTTTTTTTGGATGCACTGTGATATAAGACATACTTCAAGAAGGTGTTCCGGGTTGTATTCTGACTCTTTCTAAAGCTGGAATCAATATATGGTTGCTAACAGGGGACAAGATAAAAACCACAATAAATAAAGCTTATGCTTGCAACTTATTTAACAAAGAGATGACAATTTATTATCAATTCAGAAACTGATGACATCAGAAAATTTAAAAACAGGGTGGCAAAGTAGCTTTATTAAGGAAGAAGTGAAAAAGGATTTGAAACAAGTTGATCAAAGGCTCAATCGTGAGAGTCGAGTTTTTGTCTGACCATGGGAGAATGATGCAGGAGCATCCAAGTGAAATTAGGATATCAGTATTTTCATCTGTTTTTTTTTTTTTAATTTTTCAGTTTTTCTTCTTTATCCTATTTTGTAAAGTATTTATTTCATTAATTAGGAAAAAATTTCGCAAGCCAGTCTATGTGATGTATGTTTTTTTAATTCAATTTAAAATTCTAATTCTAAGGGTTTCCTTACCTCTAATTCCTATAGTTCCAACAACAATCACCATATTCTAGCTGTAATTTTTTGAGATCTAATCACCTTAAACTCTTCTGCAATGTCAATTCCTGGTATTCCCAAAAATAGTATATCACCCAGTAAACGCATATCATTCACACTTGCTATAAAAATTTTATAATTGATGATTGTGCCCAGATATGCATATTTAGGCAAAAAGGACGGGAAGAGAGTTTGATCCTGCATTTATAAAAAGAATCTAAATTTTTAACCCGGTTTTTTTGGCACAAAAATTTAACCATAGGGCAAGGAAGGAGGAAGTAATAAAAAAGGTAAAAAGATAGAAAAAATAATCAGTTATAAGATGCGATAATGACTGACCTTCCACAAACCATCACTTGCTAATATAACAAACTCCATGGTAGAGTCTATGGGCACATGTCTTACATCAGGTTCTGAACTCAAATGTGCTTTAAGACATTGATCTCCAAAAGCTCGCGCAACTGCGAGTTGACCATTAACCCTGGGTACATCTCCTGCAAAGATATGTAAGTTATTCAGTGCAAATAATAATAATAATAATAATAATCAAGCATTCTAGGTGCAAGTATTGAGAAAGTAAAAAGTACCAGGAAGAGTAGTGACAAAGCCACCCTGCTTCTCAATTCTTTTCCGTTCAGAGTGTGGCTCGTGGTCCACAGTAAGCTGATTAGCACAGCCTCTCTCACAAGCAACAGCTCTAGAATCACCAACATTAGCAACCCATAAATCCTTGCCATCAATGACAATAGCAGTTACAGCAGTGGAGCCACCAGGCCCCAATTGCATAGAATTCTCTAATATAAACTTGTCAGTGTTTCGATATGCAGTCTTAATTGCAGTCTTAGGGTCATCCCAGAAGTTGGGCTGCGAAGAAAAAGAGGAAATAAAATTAATTTTTTTTTAAAAAAAAAGTAGTAACTAAAGAGAAAATTAGTAAGTCAAGAAGAAAGAGACCTCTTGAAGTATGTTGCGGAAAAGATTTTCTTTCAAAAAACTAGGAACACGATCACCGAGATGACCATCAAAAATAGCAAATAATCCAAGCTCGTGATTCTTGATTTTCCGATACTCAGCTACATGATAATCTTCCATATCATGGCCCGATTTTCCTTCGACCAACTGAAACCCATGAGACATCCTTTTAGTTGATGATTTACTTTTCCCTTTACCCGAGTCTGGGGAAGATGAATTTAGGCAGGAGCTCTGCAAAATTCGAAGATTGAATATCAAAGCAAGCAAAATCAATCAAAATCAAGTAAACCAAAGTAAGTAAACAAACCTTGATCGTTTGGAAGAAAGGGATGCGCTTGGAGGTGCGAGAAGCACCTGCAACTGAGTGCCTACTCATAATATATATATTATCTCTCAATTTCAAACATATAAATAAGAAATCCTTCTCTGCTTTCTTTTTCTTCTTCTTCTTCTTTGTATCGAAGACCAGAGAGAGCAAAAACGGAGATGACGAGAAGAGGACGAAGAAGAGCGTTTACCAAATCTTATTTTGTCTTTATTTTATTTATTTATCTATCAAAATTCTTAGTTTTGGTCAAACTTATTTTTCTTCTTCCTCTTCTTCTCCGATTCAATTCTATTTCTGTGTGTTTTTATCCTTTTTTTATTGGTTATTTCGAAAATGTCTTCTCCATTATGATTTTGGACCAACCAGAATCGAAATCAAAATCAAAATCCACGCGGATTCCCACTTGCAATTTCTGCTTCTTTTTTTTTCCCTTAGTCTCCAATTCTGAATTTTCTTTACTATCTACACCTTTGGCATGACCACACAACAAAATTGGAGTTCTTTCCATTACATGAATTTTTCTCTCATAAATAAAAAAATAAAACAAACTCTTAAAATTACGAAAAAAGAAGAAGGAAAAAGAGTAAAATAATAACATATTTATTATTGATGTGTTTCAAATATAAAAATAGAAACGAAATCGAACAGTACATTATAACGCTTATCGTATAATTATTAAATTATAACACTTGTCGTATAATTAGTTTAGTGGTTGAATTTTTGCCTTGTAATATATAGGTCTTGCATTCAACTTCTATGGCAAAATGCACAAGACGCTTTATTTACTGACCACTTTTGGTCATTTCGCTCTTTATATTCATTTTTTCATATAATTTTTTTGTTACTATTTGCTCCTAAATTCTCAGTTTTAAGGTTCCATCAGCCACGTGATTTTCTTTCCATCAACATAGCTTATGTATGCATAACATAATTGTGGTTACATGACAATTTACAAAAATAAACCAATAAAAATATGTCATATTTAAGAAATAAAAAATAAAAAGTTCTCATTTATGAAATTGCACCACTTCCTCTCTCTCCCTCTCTCATGCCTCTCTCTCCTTATTTCTTATATCTCCACCGACGTGTTTAAGTGCAAAATTTCTAAGCTCAATCCTAATTTGGACACTTGACCCGTCAAAAACTCCTAATGTTTTAGGCAATTCGAGATTGATGTTGGTGCAGAAGGAAATAAATATGTGAAATATGGGAATATGGCCTCTTATAAACCCTGTCCAAGGTAAGGATTCATTTCTACTATGAGTAATGGTTCAAGAGACAATTTGTACCAAAAATAAGTAGCAAAATGACAAAAAATGGTTAGCATAAAAGGCTTCTTATGTATTAGGCCCAACTTCTATTAATCACAATATATCAACAAAAAAAAAATACAAATCAGCTCCTAAAGTTAGAGTCAAATAGCACACAGCCTCATATGGTAGATTGTTGGATAAATAAGCCTCTAAGATCTAATTTATAGCCAAATAAACCATCAACTGTTAATCTCTTGTTACTCTGTAAAATGGCTAACCGACGCGGCTTACTCTATGACCATAATATGATAGGTCGCAACCTAGCTTTTACAAGGCAAATTGGCACCCAATTACCATCATTCTACAACTAATCATTGTGTTTCTCTCTCTCACTCAAAATCATTAATGTCCACTTTCTCTCATAAATTACTCTCTCTTTATGTAGCACTCTATAAATTGAAAACCTAATGCAAAAGAGAGATTTGAAAGAAATATAAAAAGGTGAGAAAAGAAGGACATAATAAAGACATAGAACAAGCAAGTTTGATATTTCCATCCTATTAGCTTGAAAATGTAGGTTGAAGAGTGTTTTTCCTTTTGTTTTTATTAGATTGTTCAATACTAGTTTTTATATTTTCTACAATTTGCAAAATAGGTTTGTTGCATTTTTTTTATTTGCTTTGTCCACATTGCATGATGTATTTGAGTTTATGGGGGTGTTAAATGCTTGGCTATATATATTAATTAGAGGACTATGCAATTTATGATTTTATTATGATGTGATAATGCAAAGGATTTCTACTTGAATTAGGGTTTATAAATAGGTTTATTTATTGTTGAAATTGTCATATCCACAAATTTAAGCTCCTAGTCACACGATTTCTTAAATCGATTCGACGGTTCGACCGCAGTCCAAATTTAGATTTTTATTGAAAAAATAATTAAAATAATAGTCAATAATTATGAAAAATACTCAATTAAGTGTTTAAAGTATTTAAAGATGTTAAAATATGGTAAAGAACTAAATTGCAAATTTTAAAAAATTTAGGGGTCAATTTATAATTTATCAAAAATTAGAGGATTAATTGGGATAATCACCAATTAAATATATGAATTGGGACATTATATACATGTGGTGCCTAGCCACACCAAGTGGCATGCATTAAGTGGGAAATTAACATGCATGAATCCATTAATTAGACATTAAAATCACATGGGCTTAGGTGTCTCATAATTAATTAAGTTTGTCTTTATGCTCTTAATTATCTCTCTTTCTTCCATATCACTTAACATCTAGAATTTTCTATCATTAAGTTGTCTTCCACGTGTCTCTTGAAGCATCATACACTAAGTGAGATTAACACATTAATTAGCCAAAAGAATACCTAGATATTTAAGATAAAAATGGGACCCTACATTAATTAACTTTGTCACTTTCTTCTTAATTGCTTCCTCTTCCATCCTTATCTCTTTTCATTTAGAAATTTCTGTCTCCCTAAACCAACCCCACGTTTCCACAAGTTCCTCCATAGCCAAGCTTAGTTCTAGAAAGAGAAAGTGAGAAAGAAAGTGTGAAAAAAAAGAGAGAAATGCATGGAAAATTCTATTTTCAAGCTCAATGGAGCTTAAGAGAGCAAAAAAAGAGGGAGATGTTAGGGTTTATGAAGTTTTAATGATCTCTTTTATATATTTTAGAAACTCAAATTAACAAAGATCTAGCTCAAAAGAGCAAAGGAAAAGAGAAACAGAAGTAAAGAGAAAGAAAAGTAAAATAACAGGTTTGTTCATAATCTAAGGCAATAGCCTATGTTTTATTCTTTTTAATTGCCTGATTTGAGCTTTAACATGTTAATAATTCTGAATGAATAGTATTTTATGATAAAAATCTTTGGGATGCATGTTTTCTAGACTTATGATTAATTTTGGTAAAAATTGAATATGGTAAATATGTGTGTTCTTTGCTAGAATTGATGAGCAGTGAATACATAAACTATTATAATTTAAGTTATTGAATTTGGATTTGTATGTTCTTTATTGGGTTTGAACGCTAAGATATATGGTTTGAACTTTTATTTAGACAATAAAATTCAGATATGTCTATATTTTTTCCAGAAAAATACATAAAAGTTTGGACCTAGAATCTATCCAGGAAATTTTAGGCAAAATTGTTAGTGACTAGTCAGTATTAATTTGCCCATATCTTTTGACACATAACTCCAAATTAAGTGATTTAAATTGAATATTGAAGCTAAGATTCAAAACTAAAATTGTTAAGAAGGCCCTATAATTTAATTCGAATTTTAACAGGACCAAAATTATGGTCCAAAACAGAGCACTGAATCTGCCTGTGACAGAGCAGCATATGAGTTGAGGAATGTAATGAGTAAAATGATGTGAACCTTGTTATATTATGTAAATACTATTTTTATTAAGTAATTGTGTGATTAATTGAACCTTTACATGTATGAAAAGTGTGAATTTAATAACTATAAATTTTAATGATATTAACTAGACCCTAGAACACCTAACTTGAAACTAGACTCATGATAGTTTGACATGCTAAGCAAGGGGGAGTATGGTTAATTTCATTAATGATAAAATTAATGAAGCCGATGACGACACTATTATTATTGAAGCCAGTAATGACACTATCATTAAAGCCGGTGATGACATTGTTATTAAAGTCAGTGATGACACTTATATATGTGCAAATCCTATTGCCCGGGTGATACTCCTAAGTGTCTGGATTGCAACTCAGTTATCCTAGTCAGGGGTTCATAGGTATTGTGGACTATAAAGAAGTTATTGAAAATAAAAAGGAAATCATGGGTTATGATATGGATAATAATGATGATTTGATAAAGTAAAACAAAAATAAGATATAATAATATAATTTGATGTTTATGTATGCTAGAATACTATGAGATATATATTTGCATGAAAAGATGATTTAAGCATAAATTGATATATGACAATGCGTGTTGCATGAAATAGTTTATTGCCTTATTTATATGCACCACTAAGCTTAGAGCTTAGCATGGAATTTTCTCTCGTGCAGATTTAGGGAAGAATAAACAGACAATAGCAGATAAAGGTAGCGGTTGCCTGATCCAGTAGAGCAACGTGTATCAAATACTGTGGGTCACTCAACTATTGTATTTATGGTTTGAGTTTTATTTTATAGTACTTGTAAAGTAAACACACGTGTTGTAAATAATGCTTTATTATATAAAACGTATTGTGTTTCTTTATTATGATTTATTTCACACTACAAAGTAAATAAAGAAAAAAATATATGAATCTTTTTTATTTATACATATATATGAAACGATGTTTTTAATAGTCAGCATAGCACTCCCTTATCCGAGCACATTTTTTTGAGGCGAGGGGTGTTATAGTTTTTGGTATCAGGGCCCAGTTTGGGCGGTTTTAAAATTTTAAAATATTTTTCAAAAATAATTATGACTTGTGTGTACCCACAATTAAGTGTTAAAGTTGCTTCTTACTAATTGGGGCCGTTACTTTATGATATAGGTAAAGTATGACTTTAGGCTCACAAAAAATTGTGGCAGAAGGAGGAGAAAGTAACGAGCCTACTAAAACAGAGGATTCATCGTGACCAAGTCATTACTGAGCTACTGCATCTAGATCTAGTGCTAGCTCATCACGGGGGCAGTCTGTTGCTGACATAGGACAAATAGAGCTTATGAGGAACATGATAGATTTGCTACAAAGAGCCTCACAACCAGTCTCATCTGGGTTACAGTTTGAGAGACTGAGGAAGTTAGGGGCCTCCGATTTCTACGGTAAACGGGAAGATGACCCCTCCGTGGTAAAGTTCCGATTAGAATAGGTAGAGAGTCTTTCATCAACTGCATTGCACAAACGAGCATAAGTATGAATATGCAGTGTCTTTGTTACAGGATCATGCATATGACTGGTGGCGATCTAAGTCACAGAGCACAGAGGCACCTGATTCCATGACCTGAAAATTCTTTCTATAGAAATTCAATGAGCAATATATTCCTCCTATCTACACAGACGACAAGAAAAGAGAGTTTTTGATGTTAAAATAATGAAGCATGTTGGTAACAGAATATGAGAGATAATTCACACATCTCTGCAAGTATACTGGTGGCATTGTGCCTACAAAGGCTAATAAATGCCGAAGATTTGAAGATGGATTGAGAGACCCAATCAAGCTACAGGTTTCAGCCCTACGCCTGATGAGTTTTCCTAATTTGCTAGCATTTGCCAGAATAGTTAAGAGAGTTCTAACGGCACAACAACAGCACAAGATAGAGGGTTCAGAAGACCCATACCACAGCTGAATGGAGTACAGTCGAGTGGCAAGAGAGTCAGATCTTTCAGTGGCCGATTTTAGGCTAGGGGTTCCAAGAGGCCTTCTTCTTTTAGACGAGGATAGCCCACAAGATTTGTTTCTTCAAAAACTAGTGCACCAACACAGACACCACATAGATCTCTACCTCTACTAGAATGTCAGCATTGTGGTCGCTCTCATCTAGGAGAGTGTTGGTGGATGATAGGAGCATGCTTGAGATGTGGCTCCAAAGATCATATGAGAAGGGATTGTCCTTTATTACAGTATGGCAAAGGTTTGGGAAGCATTGAGCTGATACAGATGCAAGCTTTTAGGCAAGGCTGAGGTCGAAGACAAGGCATATGAGGCCGATCAAGGCCCAGTCAGTTTAGATCAGAGACAATTGAGAGGCCAGAAGGTGATGGAGCTGCCCTAGCCAGGGTGTATGCTATGCAAGACCGAAAGGAGCAAGATGCACCTGATGTCATAATTGGTAAATTCCTTCTCTTTGGCTCTAAAATATATGCATTGATAGATTTGGGGTCGACACATTCATATATATGCACACCACCACTGGATCGAGAGGGTTTAGAACCACAAGCTCTATAATTTGAGATTCTTGTGACTAACCCGTTAGGCCACAATGTGAGGGTTAGCAAGGTGTTTAGGGGTTGCCCTATTGAAATTTAAGGTAGGCAATTCCCAACAGACTTGATAGAGTTACCATTCCATAAGTTCGATGTGAACTTGGGAATGGATTGGTTGGCTCGTTATGGAGTGGTAGTGGATTGTGGAAGGAAGTAGATGATCATCAGAATTCCAGAACTTTATGTGATAGTGGTGATGGGTGAAAATAGAGGATATCTAAATAATGTGATATCAGTGTTGAAAGCTCGGAAGCTCATTAGCGTATGTGGTGGATATAGAAAAAGCAAGTCCGCAGTTGGTAGATATTCCTACTGTTAGTGAGTTTCCTGAAGTGTTTCTAGAGGAGTTTCCAAGGTTACCGCCAGATAAAGAAATTGAATTTGCTATTGATTTGGTACCCTACACTACTCTTATTTCCATTACACCATATAGGATGACACCAGAGGAGTTGAAAGAGTTGAAGATACAGTTGCAAGATTTGTTAGATAAGGGATTTATACGACCCAGTGTATCACCGTGGGGTGCTCTATTGTTATTTGTGAAGAAGAAAGATGACACTCTCAGTCTTTGCATCGACTACAAGCAACTTAATAGGGTTACTATTAAGAATAAATATTCGTTACCTAAAATTGGTGATTTATTTGATCAGTTGAAAGGTGCAGCCATATTTTCAAAGATAGATTTTTGATCGGGGTATCATCAACTAAAGATCAAAGAATCAGATGTACCTAAAGTGGTGTTCAAGACTTGTTATGGTCATTATGAGTTCCTGGTTATGCCCTTTGGATTAACGAATGCACTGACAGCTTTTATAGACCTGATGAACCGATTGTTCAAGCTATATCTTGATCAATTTATAGTGGTGTTTATTGATGACATTTTTGTCTACTCTAGAGACTGAGTAAAACATTATCAACATCTCATAATAGTGTTGCAAACACTGAGGGAGAAGCAGTTGTATCCAAAGTTGTCTAAGTGTGAGTTTTGGCTTAAATTAGTCAGTTTTCTATGTCACATAGTTTCAGCAGAAGGTATTCGAGTTGACCCTAGTAAAATTGAGGCTATTCTAAATTGGAAACCACCATGAAATATGACAAAAGTGAGGAGTTTTATCGGATTAGCTGGATATTATAGGAGGTTTGTGAAGAGATTTTCATCCTTAGCGACTCTGTTGACACGAATTCTAAGAAAAGAAGTCCATTTTGAATGAACAGATAGATGTCAAGCAAGCTTTGATTGACTAAAGGCAACGTTGACTAAAGCAACAGTTTTGACTTAGCCTACTCTAGGAAAAGTCTTTAGTGTGTACAATGATGCTAGTCATAATGATCTAGGTTGTGTTCTTATGCAATAAGGAAAAGTAGTTGCATATGCCTTCAGACAGCTTAAGCCTTATGAGTTTAACTATCCGACGCATGATTTAGAGCTTGCAGCGATAGTCTTTGCTCTCAAGATCTGAAGACATCATTTGTGTGGGGAACAATGTCATATATATACAGATCACAAAAGTCTTAACTACCTTCCCTCACAGAGGGAGTTGAATTTGAGACAACGAAGATGGTTGGAGTTGATTAAAGATTATGACTATGTGATCGACTACCAGCCAGGCAAAGCTAATGTGGTTGCAAATGCACTAAGCAGGAAAATTTTAACTGAGATGCGAGTGGAATCCACATTGATGCAGAAAATTAAAGATGATCAGAAGTAAGATGAGAAGTTAGTAAAGATAGCTGAGGTGGTAAAAAGGAGAGAAAAATATGAGTTTTTGTTGACAAAAAATGGCATAGTGTACTTCGAGAATAAGATTTGTGTGCCCAGTATAGAAGAGCTAAAGACTGATATTTTAAAAGCAGCATATGAAACAGTGTATACAATGCATCCAGAAGGAAATAAGATATATCAAGACTTGAAAACTCAATATTGGTGGCCAAGGATGAATAAAGATATCACCGAGTACGTTGTTAAGTGTCTAACTCGTCAACAAGTAAAAGCAGAACATCAATTACCCATGGGATTGTTGCAACCAATATTGATTCCAGAGTGGAAGTGGGAGAGAATTGTGATGGATATTGTGACTGGTTTACCGATGACTCAAATAATCATGATGTAGTGTGGGTGATAGTGGATCAATTGACAAAGTCAGCACATTCCCTACCAGTCAGAATGGACTACTCATTGAACAAGCTAGCCAAAATTTATATAAGTGAGATAGTGAGACTTTATGGAGTGCCAGTGTAACATCCTCAACCTTCCCCACATGCATATCCATATGCATTTCATTTGAACATATGCATCTTGCATATAATTCAGTTGAACACGTGCATTTCATACGTGTTTTCTTAGAAAGAAGTTTATGACGTGCACTAGCTATGTGTCCTAATATTTGGCAAGTGTATCAAGTCACACGTGTATACTTATAACTTAAATGAGGATAACAAGTATTAGAAATAAATTGAATAAGGTGACTAAATTAAAGTAAGCAAAATGACTATATTAAGATTAAATTGCATATTGTGTTGATTTGTATAATAATAATAAGAATAATTAAAAAATAATAACAAAAATAAAAATAAAAATAAAATTTAGAAAAATAAAAAAAAGAAAAAGGGACGGATGGAAAAAGGGGAAGACAAATGGTGGTGACTTTTAACTTATTAGGCTGTCATTATCTTCATTTCTTTCATTATCTTCTTCTTCTTCTTTGCTTCATTCCTTCAATCCATTTTCTTTCAAGTTCCAGCCACCTTTTCTTCTCTCTTTCACTCCAAAAATTACAGCAACAAGATTAGCCAAGAGTGATTATAGGTGAGTAAACATTTATTTTTGTGTTAGGCATGATTATGTTTAGGGTTCATAAATAGACAGTGTTTTGTGTCATAGTTTTGATGATCTTAGAGATCGAATCTGGAAAAGTTTAAAACATAAAAGTTGTTTCTTTATGTCTTAGATTTATGGATATGTAAACAGTTTTGCAAGATATGGTGTATAAGAAGAGAAATTTTCTCTCTACTGAAAGTAGTCCGGATGTGAACCCTAAGGGAGTTAGCCAATGTGTTTGTTATTTTTGAATATGATAAAGCCATTATTTTAAGTATCTAAAAACCTAAAAGTTGTAGATATATATGTTATTCATCTGTATACCAAATTTTAGGTTCATATGTCATGTAACTTTTGATTTATGGTGAATAGAACCATGACTGTTCCATGGTTTGAATTGCCTGCTTAGTGCCCTGGGTAGATCTAGCAACTTGGTTGGCTAATTTAAGCTCTTTAGAGATCGATTATGTAAATTATCAAAAAATAAAGTTATATTTATATGTATTATCTAAATTTTGTACTAATTTCATCTTAATATGTTATTTATAGGCTAAGTTATGGTCTTTAGAAGTCATACTGGTCCGGAAGCCAATTATATTCTAAACCAGTGAAATGTTTCTTATAATTTGAAGATCATAGAGACATAATTGATAAAATTTGAAAACATAAAATATGTTCCATTTGAACCTATATAATTGTCTGTAAAGTTTCATGGAAATATGACTTATATAGTATAAGTTATGATGAACCAAATTTGATACCCTGAAACTGCCTAAAGGCAAAAAACAGAACACATTTAGAAATTCCACAAAAACTTGTAAAATGATCCAATTGGTCTGAAATTTTAATATGTTACGTAATTATATGTTAATTGTAATTAGAAATAAGAATCTGATTAATTGGTCAAGTATAGAAAAAGTTATAGACTAAACAGTCCCATAAGGTCACACTGCCTCATTGGAAAAATCTTAGCTATTGATAAGAGCAATGCATATTAATTTGTTTAAGCCACATTAAGTCTCCCTAATCATGATTTAACCAATTATATTTTCATATTAGGCTGACAACATATTGGAGACCCATAAGGAGCAGATAGACAATAAGTTAGGGGTCAGAATCAAAGGTGAAAAGTGAGTCTAATTATCAATTAAATTGTTTAGTGCATATGAATGTTGCTTGCTATGTGATTCATATGATTGTTATGATTTTTCATTTATAATATAATGATGGATAATTTATGACATTTTGGTACACATAAGTGGTATACTTGTGGTATATTTGAGGTATATGTTTGACATATGTGATATATATACAAAGTATATGTATAGTATATGCAAGGTATATATGTGACATATGAGGTATATATGTGATATATGTTTGGTATATATGATAAAGATGCAATGGTTGATGAATGCTTAGTTACAAATGTATATGCATATATACTTAAAAGGCATTGTGACTAGTTAATCGATATTGTAAAGCAAAAGAAGAGGCCTATGGCCCAACAAATGTGCAAATGAAACAAATGATCAAGCTAACTAGCAAATGCAAATGTTCACATGACAAATGCTCACATGGAAACCCGGGGCAATGTCTGTTTAACTTGGTCACAAAAAAATGAAATAAGCAAAGCATTTGCGTACGTAAAAAGTAATGATTATATGTTTCAATTTTATTGATACTTATATGATACTGATGAATGGAATAAAATACATGGTATGTATTGGATTTGTGATTTATTACTATGAGTTTCTTTTTGGTACTTTAGAGCTCATTTGATAATTATTCTCACTGAGCCGCAACTCATCAATTTGCATCATTTTTCAGGTAAAGAAAAGTGATAGCTCATTTTGAGTAGTGTATAAAAGACGTGGAGCACAGGTCACTGGCCGAGCCTCATCACTCTCTCTCCTTACATTCCACACGAGCATGAAAATATGTCATCTGCATTTTGTATTTACGTGTTTGAATATGTATAGTCATTTTGGAATGGGTTTTAAAAATGTATAAATGAAAGCAACTTGTAAATACTGATGTGCAAAGTTTACGTTTTAATATATGTGATACACCATATTGTGGCGAAAGCCTCAAAGTTGACTTGAAAAGTCATTGAATGATATTACATAATATGAAAAAAAAATTTTACTACCTTTGTTAATAGGGTATTTTTCCTTTCTAGTATGCTATGTGTGTGATTCTTTGATACAAGAATAGGTTGAACTCAAATGTATAAGATGTAGTGTTACAACCAGTATCTATCATCTCCGACAGAGGTCCTCGCTTTACTTTGCAATTCTGGAAGAGCCTACAATAACCTTTGGGAACTCGACTCAATTTCAGCACGACTTTTCATCCATAAACGGATGGACAGTCAGAACGAATTATCCAATTATTGGAAGATATGATGAGAAGTTGTGTGCTTGAATTTGAGGGAAGTTGTGATCGATATCTGCCTCTTATGGAGTTTTCCTACAACAACAGTCATCAGATGAGTATAGGGATGGCTCCATATAAGGCATTGTATGGAAGAAAATGTAAAACACCAGTTTGTTGGACCGAGCTAAATGAGAAAAAGTTGATTGGGTCTAAGATAGTTCAACATACCGAGGAGAAAGTTAAAGTGATCAAGGAAAGGCTAAAGGCAACACAAGATTGACAAAAATCATATGCCGATTTAAAGAGGCGAGATATTGGGTATAAGGTGGGTGACAAAGTGTTCCTTAAAGTTTCACCTTGGAAAAAAGTATTGAGGTTCGGTAGAAAAGGAAAGTTGAGTCCAAGGTTCATTGGTCCTTATGAGATTCTAGAATGAATCGAACCCGTGGCATACTGTTTATGTTATATCTGCAAATTTAGGCCCGAGTCGCGTGTGTCATTAAATTGATGCATAGGTTTGACCGGAGTCTAAATTAGGATTTTGACTGAAAAAATTAAAATAATGGCAAATAATTATGGAAAATATTTAATAAAGTGTTTAAAGTATTTAAAATGTTAAATTACGGTATGGGACTAAATTGCAAATTTTGAAAAGTTTAGGGATCAATTTGCAATTTACCAAAAATTAGAGGATTAATGAGTATAATTACCAATTAAATGCATGAATTGGGACATTAAATACATATGGTGGTTGGCTTAACCAAGTGGCATGCAATAATTAGCCAAGTTATGTACATGAATTAGACATTAATGAAAACATCTATATTATGGCTTAGGTGTCTCCATTAATTAATTAATTTTGTCACTTTTCTTTCAATTGCTTATCCTTTCTTCATTATCACTCTTGATCTATAATTTTCTATCTTTTAATTGTCTCCCACGTTTCCCTTTGAAACACCATACACCAAGGGAGATGAACACATTAATTAGCCAAAAATATCTAGATATTTATGGGCTTAGGTGTCCTATTATTGATTAAATTTGTCTTCTTCCTCTTAATTGCCTCTCCTTCTTCCTTATCACATAACATCTAGAATTCTCGAATCTCCTCAAACCAACCCACGTGTTCCCTTCATCTCCCTCCATGGACAAAGCTTGATGCTAAGAAGAAAAAGTGAGAAAGAGAGGGAGAGAGCCATGGAAGAGTGGGTCTTCATGCAAAAAGGAGTTTAAGGAAGTTTAAAGGAGAAAAAGAAAGGAATAAAAGGAAGGAAATAGGAGAGTTAAACCTCAAAAAGTTCAACCATAGAAGGTAAGAGCTTGGGTAAGTGTTGATCCTCATCTTGTCTTTAAGTTTTTTTAAAGGATGAGGTAGTCTAGAGCACAATTCTTGAAGAGAGAGATTTTAGGGGTTAGAGATATATGATGAAAGAAATATTTTTGATGAATTTCTTATATGTTTTAGGAACTCATATTCACAAGGAGCTAGCTCAAAGGAGCAAAGGAAAAAATAAAGAGAAGTAAAGAGAAAGAAAAGGGAAAAATAGAGGTTTGTGCATAAATTAAGGCAATAGCCTATGTGTTGTTTTCAATTGCATGATTTGAGCATTTGGCATGTTAATAATTGTAAATTAATGATATATTGTGATAAAACCTTGGGGATGCTTGTTTTCTAGACTTATGATTAATTTTGGTAAAAATTGAATGTGATTAGTTTGTATGTTCTTTGCTGGAATTGATGAGCATTGAGTATTTAAACTATTATCACTTGAGTACTGGAATTCAGTTTTGTGTCTTATTTGTTGGGTTTGAAAGATACGACATAGGGATATAACTTTCATTCAGACCATAAAACCTGAATATGTCTGTAATTGTCCAGAAAAATTTATAAAGTTTGGACTTAGAATCTATCCAGAAAATTCTGGGCATAATTGTTAGTGACCAGTCGGTGTTCATTTTATCATATTTTTTATGCAGAACTCAGAATTAAGTGATTTAAGTTGAATATTAAAGTTAAAATCCAGACCTAAAATTGTTAATTAAGTTTCTTTAAAGGATGAGGTAGTCTAGAGCACGATTCTTGAAGAGAGAGATTTTAGGGGTTAGAGATATATGATGAAAGAAATATTTTTGATGAATTTCTTATATGTTTTAGGAACTCATATTGACAAAGAGCTAGCTCAAAGGAGCAAAGGAAAAAAGAAAGAGAAGTAAAGAGAAAGAAAAGGGAAAAGTAGAGGTTTGTGCATAAATTAAGGCAATAGCCTATGTGTTGTTTTCAATTGCATGATTTGAGCATTTGGCATGTTAATAATTGTAAATTAATGATATATTGTGATAAAGCCTTGGGGATGCATGTTTTCTAGACTTAGGATTAATTTTGGTAAAAATTGAATGCGATTAGTTTGTATGTTCTTTGCTGGAATTGATGAGCAGTGAGTATTTAAACTATTATCACTTGAGTACTGGAATTCAGTTTTGTGTCTTCTTTGTTGGGTTTGAAAGATATGAAATAGGGATATAACTTTCATTCAGACCATAAAACCTGAATATGTCTGTAATTGTCCAGAAAAATTTATAAAGTTCGGACTTAGAATCTATCCAGAAAATTCTGGGCATAATTGTTAGTGACCAGTCGGTGTTCATTTTATCATATTTTTTATGCAGAACTCAGAATTAAGTGATTCAAGTTGAATATTAAAGTTAAGATCCATACCTAAAATTGTTAAGAAGACTATGTAACTAAATTTAGATTGTAACATGATCAAAATTAAGGTCCAAAACAAAGAACGAAATCTGCCAGTGACACGGCAGCATATGAGTTATGGAATTAAAAGAGTAAAATGATGTGAACCTTGTTATATTATGTAAATATTATTTTTATTGAGTAATTTTGTGATTAATTGAACCTTTACATGCTTGAAATGGGTGAATTTAATAACTATGAATTTTAATGACATTGAGTAAGCCTTAGAATACCTAACTAGAACCAGACTTAGGATAGTTTGGCATGCCAAGCAGGGAGGAGTATGATTAACGACGCTGGGTATGACACTATTATCTATGCCGGGTATGACACTATTATGAATTCCGTAATGACACTTATATGCGCAAATCATATTGCCCGAGTGGCACTTCTAAGTGTCTAGATGACAACTTCGTTATTCTAGTCGAGGGTTCATAGGTGTTATGGGCAATAAAAGGCTATGGATAATAATGATTTGATAAAGTAAAATAAATATGAGATGAAAAAAAATAAATTTTGTGAAATGTATGTTTGCATGAAAAGATGATTGGGTGTTGTGAACACAAAAAGGTTATAGAAAATAAAGAAGTGATTGAAAATAAAAAGGGAATCATGAATGGTAATATGGATAATCATGATTTGTTAAAGTAAAACAAATATGAGATATAAGAATATAATTTGATGTTTATGCATGTTAGAATACTATGGCATAAAAAGGTTAAGGAAAATAAAAGGAATAACGACTTGTAATATGGTTAATTATGTTGTGTTATATAATAATGTTTTAATAAAGTAAACAAGTATGAGACAAAAGAATATAATTTAATGTTTATACATGCTAGAATATCATGATATGTATATTTGCTTGAGAAGATAATTGTGCATGAGTTGATATATGATAATGCATATTGCATAAAATAGTTTATTGTCTTATTTATTTGCACCACTAAGTCTAGAGCTTAGCATAAGAGTTCTCCCGAGCAGGTATAACAAAGAATAAGTAGACAAAGGTAGCAGTGACCTGATCCAGTAGAGCAGCTTTTATCAAATACTGTGGGTCACACAACTGTTGTATTTATATTTTGAATTTTATTTTATAGAACTTGTAAAGTAACCACACGTTTTGTGAATAATTCTTTATTATATAAAATGTATCGTTTTTTTATTATAATTTCTTTTACATTACAAGTAAATAAATAGTAAATAAAAAAATATATACGAGTGATGTTTATTGATATATAATTTAAGAATGATGTTTTAACCAATGAAGTCAGCGTAACACTCCCTCATTCGGGCATAAACTGCGGACGTGAGGGGGTATTACAGTTTAGCCCTTCCATCGGAGTTAGACCGGATTCACAATATATTCCATGTATATATGCTAAGGATATATGGATCTGATCTGACTCATGTCATACCAACTGAAGTGCAGACAGATATGACTTATGAAGAGGAACCGATGACTATATTGGCACGTGAAAAAAAATTATATGAAACAAGAAAGTTCCATTAGTTAAAGTGTTATAGCGGAATCATGCTATTGAAGAAGCCACATGGGAAAGCGAAGAGATGATGAGGAACCAATATCCTCATTTGTTCAACAAATAATGAATAGGCAACATTTCGAGAACGAAATTTATTTTAAGGGGGAGAGAATGTCATATCCACAAATTTAGGCCCCTAGTCATGCGAGTTCTTAAATCGACTCAACGGTTTGACCAGAGTCCAAATTTAGATTTTTACTGAAAAATAATTAAAATAATGGCCAATAATTATGGAAAATACTCCATTAAGTGTTTTAAGTATTTAAAGATGTTAAATTACGGTAAGGGACTAAATTACAAAATTTAAAAAGTTTAGGGGTCAATTTGTAATTTATCAAAAATTGGAGTATGAATTGCGATAATTACCAATAAAATACATGAATTGGGACACTATATACATATGGTGGCTGGCCACACCAAGTGGCATGCATTAAGTGGACAATTAACATGCATGAACCCATTAACTAAACATTAAAATCACATGGGCTTAGGTGTCCCATAATTAATTAAGTTTGTCTTCATTCTCTTAATTCTCTCTCTTTCTTCCTTATCACTTAACATCTAGAATTTTCTATAATTAAGTTGTCTTCCACGTGTCTCTTGAAGCACCATACACTAAGTGAGATTAACACATTAATTAGCCAAAAGAATATCTAGATATTTTAAGATAAAAATGGGACACCACATTAATTAACTTTGTCACTTTCTTCTTAATTGCTTCCTCTTCCATCCTTATCTCTTTTCATTTAGAAATTTCTGTCTCCCTAAACCAGCCCCACGTTTCCACAAGTTCCTCCATAGCCAAGTTTGGTTCTAGAGAGAGAAAGTGAGAAAGAAAGTGTGAAAAAAAAGAAATGCATGGAAAATTCTATTTTCAAGCTCAATGAAGCTTAAGAGAGCAAAAAGAGAGGAAGATGTCAGGGTTTATGAAGTTTTAATGATCTCTTTTTTGTATTTTAGGAACTCAAATTAACAAAGATCTAGCTCAAAGGAGCAAAGGAAAAGAGGAAGAAAAGTAAAGGGAAAGAAAAGTAAAATAAGAGTTTTGTACATAATCTAAGGCAATAGCCTATGTCTTATTCTTTTTAATTGCCTGATTTGAACTTTGACATGTTAATAATTCTGAATTAATAGTATTTTATGATAAAAATCTTGGGGATGCATGTTTGCTAGACTTGGGATTAATTTTGGTAAAAATTGAAGATGGTAAATATTTGTGTTCTTTGAAAGAATTAATGAGTAGTGAGTACATAAACTATTATAACTTAAGTTATTGAATTCGGATTTGTATGTTATTTGTTGGGTTTGAACGCTAAGACATAGGGTTTAAATTTTTATTTAGACAATAAAATCCAGACATATCTATATTTTTTTCAGAAAAATACATAAAGTTTGTACCTAGAATCTGTCTAGGAAATTTTGGGCAAAATTGTTAGTGATCAGTCCGTGTTAATTTGACCATATCTTTTGACACATAACTCCAAATTAAGTGATTCAAGTTGCATATTAAAGCTAAGATTTAGAAATAAATTATTGAGACGACCCTATAATTTAATTCTAATTTTAATAGGACCAAAATTAAGGTCTAAAAAAGAGCATAGAATCTGCTTGTGACAGAGCAGCATGAGTTGAGGAATGTAATTAGTAAAATAATATGAACCTTGCTATATTATGCAAATACTATTTTTATTGAGTAATTGTGTGATTAATTGAACATTTACATGCATGAAAAGTATGAATTTAATAACTATGAATTTTAATGATATTAACTAAGCCCTATAATACCTAACTTGAAACTAGACTTAGGATAGTTTGGCAAGCCAAGCAGAGGGGAGTATGATTAATTTCATTAATGGTACAATTAATGAAGTTGGTGATGTCACTATTATTATTGAAGCCGGTGATGACACTATTATTAAAGCCGGTGATGACACTTATATATGCGCAAATCATATTGCCTGGGTGACAACTCCATTTTTCTAGTCAGGGGTTCATAGGTGTTGTGGGCTATAAAGAAGTAATTGAAAATAAAAAGGAAATCATGAGTTATGATATGGATAATAATGATGATTTGATAAAGTAAAACAAAAATAAGATATAATAATATAATTTGATGTTTATGTATGCTAAAATACTATGAGATGTATATTTGCATGGAAAGATAATTTGAGCATAAATTGATATATGGCAATGCATGTTGCATGAAATAGTTTATTGCCTTATTTATATGCACCACTAAGCTTAGAGCTTAGCGTGAGAGTTTCTCGCGCGCAGATTTAGGAAAGAATAAGTAGACAATAGTAGATAAAAATATCGGTGACTTGATCTAGTAAAGCATATTGTATCAAATACTGTGGGTCACACAACTGTTGTATTTATGGTTTGAGTTTTATTTTATAGTAATTGTAAAGTAAACGTACGTGTTGTAAATAATACTTTATCATATAAAATGTATTGTGTTTCTTTATTATGATTTCTTTTACACTACAAAGTAAATAAATTGTAAATAAAGAAAACAATATACGAATATCTTTTATTTATACATATATATGAAACGATGTTTTTAATCGATGAAGTCAGCACAACACTCCTTTATTCGGGCACGTGTTGCTGGGGTGAGGGGGTGTTACAGAAATTTTTATGTATTATTTTGTTATGAATTTATAAATGTCGATTATAGTGCTTTCTTATATGTGTAGTATGTTTGATTGTGTTGTAGTGAAGATTAATTATAGGGTGCTTTGAGAAATATATATAATTTTTAGTCATATATAGGTGGAGAGTGTGAGCTACTTAAAGATGTAGACTCTAACTTGATTAATTTTTTTAATCTTACAGCTTTAATAGAGAAGGATTTGAAATTTAATAATTTGTACTATTTATTGCCTAATAAGAAGTGGAGTACTAGATTGACTAAAACTGCTAGTAATAATAAGATTAGGATGATTATAGATTTACTTAGCCAAAATATGTGGTAGAGATATTTACAAATGATTTAGTTGATGTGCCATAATTGGTTAAACCATTAGATATTACTCAACGAATTTGTTACCCTAATATGAACTAGGATGTAAAGAATAACAATGAGGTACATTTGGGTACATAGAACAATGTGATTTCAAGGGAAATGGAAGAGAAATGGACTAACCAAAAGGGTGTGAAGGGTTAAAAAAAAGAAGGAGAGGGGGGGGGGGAAGGTAGCAAATAAAAGGAAAGGGAAAGAAATGGCAAGGTGTGAACAGTCAATCTTGGAAACCTGAAAAACAATAATTTCTGTGAAAGACACTGATTATCAATTAATAGAGACTCATAATCCAGGTTAATAACCTACTCGATGCCCATTAACCACTAATTTACTCTACATTTTTATATCATATAATAGCCTTAAAACTAAACATGCAACACTATATATAAATATTAAATCACAATAAGCATATAAAACAAATAAATCATTAGCAAAAATAAAAATACTAAAGCTAATTAATTATTACAACCATTTTGAATGGAAAAAAAAATCTTTTCATAAATCCAAAATAAAATAAATAAATCCTTCAGAGAGATGAGAAGAAAGCTACAAAATAATAATAAAAAAAATTTGTTCCATAAAAATATAAACTTAAGAACCATGCATACCATTCCACAAGAAAACTACTACATTCACTCTTGGTCATCCATAGAAATAAAAGTAAAAGAAAAGAGGATGATAATGAAGATAAAATAAAAAGACAATGCATGAAGAATAAAAATGTCTTGAGAATCCTAATTAAATTATTCTAAGGTTGATTTTTGAATTTACTCATAATCATACATAGTTAATTCAAATAAATAAAAACTAAAAGTAAAGAAATAAAAAAAAGGAAACATAAAAGTTAGGTGCGCTCAGTTTTCACCAAAATAAATAGAAAATTGAATGGAAGCTTTTCAAGAACTCAAACCCAAACAAAAATAGCAAGCGAGCTCTTCATGAGCTAAAATAACTCCAAAAAAGCAAGGGTTCTTTAGTGAGCCAATTAAGTCTAAATTTTAGAGTTACTAAGTGATCAATTAGCCTAAGTTTGAGCCTTAATTTTGAGAGAGTTTTACCTTTAAAAGGAGACGTTTGCTTAACATACCTACCAAAAGTCAATCCCATCTAATCATAAATGGCATTTTAATCATGCAAAAAATCAAAACTAGTCCACTATGGAATTCCTTCTATGAAAAATAATCTTCGAAGAATTATAATACAAATTTTAGACTTCCAATCACGATCTCTAACTTTCAAATTAGAAAACTGTAATACCCTTTTATATAATGACTAAATTCTGCATTATAAATGAGTGCTACAATGTCATGTGTTAAAATTCGATAAAATTTAAAATTTTGTAAAACATGTTGATGCATTATAGCCTTATGTAAATGAAACATGAATGGCCTTAGCTGATTGAATTATGATCCCTTCTAGAATTTTGTTTAAATTTATGAGATATTAATTTCATGATGCAGACAAGCACAATTATTTATAACATGGCCATGTTTCTTGATGCAAATGGCAATAAAGAGAAGTATACACTTCAAGAGAAATAGACCCTTCCTTAGGCGCTAATGTATGCGACATTCCAATTGCCTTGAGTTTCTCAAAGATTTTAAGAAATGGTTCTCCAAGATTGGTGAATTGTCATTGGCTCCTTTTTTTTTTATTTACATATTGCTTGATTGAGGAAAGATTCATCAATATGCTGCCTTATTTTTTTCTAGCTTTTCACATGACTCCTTCCATGGCTAAACCTTTGACTTGTCTCACCATTAGCTTCATTGAATTCAAAAGCACCATGTTTGAACATTGTTGTAATTGAACCCATTTACTTAGCAATTGATTCCTTTACTATTTGCTCTATCACCTCCTTACAATTTTCACCTATGGATGCCATGCCATGTAAGAGAGAGATTCTTCAATGATTTTGGGCAATGCAATTGAGAAGGTCCTTGTCATATTCACTAATTTAGACTAAAGTCACGCGAGTTGTTAAATCGACTCGTTGGTTTGACTAAAGTCTAAATTTGGACTTTTATCAAAAAATAATGAAAATAATGGAAATTAAGTATGGAAAATATCTAATAAAGTGTTCAAAATATTTTAAGATGTTAAATTTCGGTAAAGGACTAAATTGCAAATTTTGAAAAGTTTAGGGGTCAATTTGTAATTTACCAAAAATTGGAGGATTTAAATGGGATAATCATAAATTAAATACATGATTGGGAAATTAAACACATTGGAAGGGGCTGGCCACACCAAGTGGCATACATTAAGTGGACAATTAACATACACCAAGGGAGATGAATGCATTAATGAAGACTTCTAGAATTTGTCTTAGGTGTCCCATAATTATGTAGCTTGTCTTTATTCTCTTAATTGTTCATTCATCTCTTCATATCTAGAATTTCTATCTGTCAATTGCCTCCCATGTTTCTTGAAGCCCAATACACCAAGTGGCAAAGTTTAATAAGTTAATGAAGATACATGCATATAGCATTAATTAAAGTTTCTAGAATGTGAGCTTAGGTGTCCCCATCCTTAATTGGTTTTTGTCATTTTCTCATCAATTGCTCATTCATCCTCTCTTATCCCTTTGTATCTAGAAATTCCTATCAATTATTTATCTTCCACGTTGCTTCTTGAATCACCATACATCAAAGTAAGATGAACACATTAATTGAACAATAATGAAAGCTTCTAGATGAAGCTTAGGTGTCCCCCATTTTAATGACTTTTGTCATTTGGTTATTGATTGTTTCTTCCTCTTCCTTATCCATTTTTCATTGAGGAAAATTAGGTTCTCTACACCAACCCGCGTTTTTCCCTTGGACAGCCATAACCAAACCTAGTTCTACGAAGAGAAAGTGAGAAAAAGAGAGAGAAAGGCATGGGAAATTCCATTTTCATGCTTAAGAAAGCTTAAAAGAGTAAGAAGAAAGAGAGAGATTAAGTTTATAAAGTTTTAATAATATGTTTATGAACTTTAGGAACTCAAAGTGACAAGGATTTATCTCAAAGGAGCAAAGGAAAGGAGAAAGAAAAGTAAAGAGAAAGAAAATAGCAAAAAAGAGGTTTGTGCATAACCTAAGGCAATAGCCTATTTTAATTTTTTTTAATTACATAAATTAATTATTTGGCATGTTTATGATTCTGAATTAATATTATTTGTGATGAAAAATCTTGGGGATGCATGTTTGCTAGACTTAGGATTTATTTTGATGAAAATTGAAGATAGTTCATGTATGTATTCTGTACTGGAAATTGATGAGTAGTGTTCACTTAAACTGTTATAACTTAATTTCTGGAACTCGGTTTTGCATGTTGTTTATTGGGTTTGAAAGAAAAGACACAGGGCTATAACTTTCATTTAGACCACAAAATCTGAATATGTCTGTAATTATCCAGAACAATTCATAAAATTCGGATATAGAATCTGTCCAAATATTTTGGGCAGAATTGTTAGTAATGAGCAGTAAGTACTTAAACTATTACAAATTGAGTTCTGGAGCTTGGATTTGTGTATTATTTGTTCTATTTGAAATATAAGACATAGGGATACAATTTTTATTTAGACCATAATATCTGAATATATATGTAATTATCCAGAAAAATTCATAAAGTTTAGACTTAGAATCTGTCCAGAAAATTCTGGGTAGAATTATCTGTAATATCCGCTAATTTAGGCCCCGAGTCGCACGTGTCGTGAAGTTGACGCGTTTGACCGATCGGAGTCTAAATTCGGATTTTTATACAAAATTGATTAGATAATGGCTAAATTAAATGATAAATGCCTAATTAAGTGATATTAAAGTTTAAAGAAGTTAATTTATGGTGAAGGACTAAATTGCAAAATTTGATAAGTTTTGGGGTCAAATTGCAAATTACCAAAAATTGGAGGATTAATGAGATTAATTGCTAATCAAAATATTAATTTTGGGCACATTTTGATAGGTTTGGCTGGCCATGACACTAAAAGAAGAAGATCAATATTGATTAAGTGAAAAATTGGAAGAAAATGGTAAAATGGTGGGTCCCACATGAAGACTTTTTGGGTACCCTATATAAGACTCTTTTCTTCTTCTTCTTCTTCTCTTCATTTTCTGCTCCTTTTCTCTGTTTTCTTTACCAGTCACGCCAGCTATACCCATTCTTCCATAGCTCACCTTGATTCTAGAGAGAGAAAGGAAGGGAATAAAAGGGAAAGAACAAGAAAAAGTGATATTTATGTTCCATAACTGTTAAGGAAGCTGGAAAGAACAAGGAAGAGGAAGAAAAATCTAGTTTAGTAGAGAGAGAAAATTTCCAAAGTGGTGATCTAGTGAAGGAAAGTGTAAGGTAAGAAGCATCTCTTCTTCTTCTTCATCTTTTCCAAAGGGAGTTTGAATTTTGAGCTCATTCAAGACTTATATAGAAAGAGAGAGAAACTAGGGTTTTGAGAGAGAAAAAGAGAGCTTAGAGTCTTGAGAAAATCATATGGAAATAATGATTTATGATGTTGTAGGAGTTCCAAGTGACAAGGAACAAGCTCTAAGGAGCAAAGGAAAAGAGAAAGCTACCTAAAAGAGTGAAGGAGAAAGATTAAGGTTTGTGCATAACTTAAGGCAATAACCTATTTTTTTTGAAATAATGCATGTTGAATATGACTTTAGATAAATGCAATTTCAAGAATGATGATGATTATGGCATGAAACTATAGAATTAGATATGTATGAATGAGATCCTTGTGTGATAATGAATTAATGATGCATGTTAGAGAATATGGTATGATCAAGGCATTTACATGTATTAAAAAGTAATAAGTTGAGTAAAGAACCTTAGAAATGCATGAAATAGAATTTGGTATGATTTGGATGATGTTAGAATGAATGAAATGTGAATATGCAGATTTCCTGCTGAAAGTCACGAGTGTGACTATTTAGTCACGGGCGTGAACTGGAGGGTTCACGGTTATGACTGATTGTGTTACGGTTGTGAATTTCTGGATGGAAATGGTACTATTCATTCCAGAAGCGTTCACGGGTTGGAATCACGAAAGTGAACTTATTCACAGGCGTGAATGAGTAATCACGACCGTGAATGCTTTTAGGCGATTCATTCCAGTAGCGTTCACGGCTTGGGATTACGGGCATGAAATTAGTAATCACGGGCGTGAAATTAGTAATCACGGTCATGAATGCTCTGTATTGTGATTATGAATATGGTTATCTAATGAAGAATTTAGGTAAGTAAGTGAAAGTTATTGTCTATCCAATGAAATAAGAATGATATGGATATATGTATATGTATATATATATATTGATGTGAGAATGTGATATGTTGTGATATAGAAAAATGAATTGATGTAGAAAAATGAATTGTCATGGATATATATGAAATTTGATACAGATAAACATGAGAATATTGATGAATCTAGTAAATGAATGAAAAGATATATGATTATGACTAAATGTTTGCAAAACAAGAAAATTGAGATGTTGATAAATATGAGATATTGATGTGTGGAAATTTGAGAATAATGATTGATGTAAAAATATAAAGAAGCCCATTACTCTACTTGCGGACTAGAATCAGGATAGATGACATGTCATTAAGGGGGCGAACGGTACTGTACTATACCTCAACCAATGTAGCTTAAGCTCGGAGAGCGCCATTGGTCTGGGATGCTCGGTCAGTGTGGCTTAAGCTCTGGGAGCGCTACTGACTTGAGAAGCTCTGATGAGCACATATAAATGAGGACAAGGTGGCTTAAGCTCGGAGAGCGCCCTTGGTCCGGTTATTCATCTATGATGAAATTATACTCAATCAATGTGGCTTAAGCTCGGAGAGCGCCATTGATTTGAGAAGCTCTTATGAGCCAGATAGTGGACAGGGTGGCTTAAGCTCGGAGAGCGCTCCTGATCCATAACTCGTATCCAGTCAGTCCAAAAATTTAGAGTGATGTGGGCAAGATAATGAGGATATGTTGGAAAAATAAGAAAAAGAAAAGAATAACAAAATGATGATGATATGAGATTGATATGTAATGATAAAGAGATTAATAGAATAAATTACCATTAAAGATAAATGAAAATAACATTTTCTATATGAGCATGACATTCATACTTGTATGAAATAGGAATATGTTGATAGTCATGCATGCAAACATTTTTATGCACAAAATGATATTTGTTAATGCTTGTTGCATGATATAGTATATTGTCTTATTTATATGCACCACTAAGCTTAGAGCTTAGCGTGAAGTTTAATTTCCACGCAGATATAGAAAGGTAGCTGAAGACGTTAGATAAAACAAGCGGTGATTCCATTCAAGTAAAGTAGCTGAAATCTTGAGAAAGTGGGTTACAAGTTTTGAAACTTTTGTATTTGACCTTTATATTAAAGAAATGTTTGAGTTTATAAAACTTGCTTTTAAAGTTTGAATTTCGTTGATGTTATAAATTATTATTTTATGTAAATAAATTGTACTATGATTTTGTTTATATCCATATATACATGAGTACAAAAAAAAATATAGCGAATAAAAAAAGTAAGAAAGATAGTTAGCAGCGCTCCCTCATCCGGGCACGTGTTGCGGTTCGGTTGGGAAGGTGGTGCCGCCATATTATTAATGACCAGTTAGTGTTAATGTTATCATATCTTTTGATACAAAACTCCGAATTAATTGATTAAAGTTTAATATTAAAGCTAATATCCATATCTAAAATTTGTATGAAGTTCATGTAACTAAATTTAGAACGTAACAGGACCAAAATTAAGGTCCAAAATAGAGAACATAATCTGTCAGTGACAGGGCAGCATGTGAATTGAGGAATAAAGTGAGTAAAATGATGAGAATTTTTTTATATTATGTAAATGTTATTTTAATTGAGTGATTATGTGATTATTTTGAGGTATTACATGCATGAAAAGTATGAAATTAATTGTTATAAATTTTAATGAAATTGTACAAGCCTAGAACACCTAAATATAACCAACTTAGGATAGTTTGGCATGCCAAATAGGGGGGGAGTATGATGAAAATGATTAAATCCATTAATGGTATGATTATCTATGCCGGTAATAGCATTGTTATCTACGCCGGTAATGACACTGTTATCTACGCCGGTAATGGCACGGTTATCTACGCTAGTAATGGCACGGTTATCTATGTCGGTAATGGCACGATTATCTACGCTAGTAATGGCACGATTATCTACGCTAGTAATGGCACTTATATGTGCACATCATATTGCCCGGGTGGCACTCTTAAGTGCCTGGATGGTAACTCCATTATCCTATTCAGTGGTTCATAGGTGTCCTGGGCATAAATGAAAACATAAATAAAGAAGTTATGGAACATAAAAGAATTATTAAAAATAAAAATGGAATTATGAATTGTGGCATGGATAAAAAGAAGATTTAGTGTTATACAAAAAGGTGGTAATAAAATAAATAAGTATGAGATAATATAATATAATATAATTTGATGTCTATACATGCTAGAATACCATGATTTGCATGAGAATGATGATTTGATTATGTTAAACAAAATGAGATACAATAAATTGATGTTATGCATACTAGAATATTATGAAATGTATGTTTGCATGATTTGATCATAAATTGTTATATGACAATGCATGTGACATTAAAAATAGTTTATTGCCTTATCTATATGCACCATTAAGCCAATAGCTTACCGTGGAAGTTTTCTCATGTAGATTTAGTAAAGAATAAAAAGAAGATAGTAGACAAACCCAGCGGTGACATGATCCAGGGTTACACAACTTTTGTGTATTATCTTGTATATTTTATTTTGTAGTATTTGTAAAATAAACAGTATGTTTTGTACAGAACGTGTTACTATATAAAAAGGTAGTTTAACTTTTATGTTATATTTCTTTTATAAATGCAAAGTAAATAAATAGTGAATATTGGAAATGAAAAAAAATGTACGAGTGATTTTGCTTTATATATAACTTACATAATGATATTTTAACCGATAAAGTCAGCGTAGCACACCCTCATTCGGGCACGAGCTGCTGGGGTGAGGGGGTGTTACAGTCCTTAAAGGGTTTGGCTTGAAGCTTTTCTTATGAAGTAGAATCGATCTTTTTTGGTTTGTAATCCCAAGTACATGATGGTTATATCATGCTTAAATCATGTTATATGATATATGCATGATATGCACATGCCTGTAAAACAAAGTGCGCCAAAAAGGGGGAATAAATTGGTGGTTGATTAAAAATTTAAGACTTAAAAATAATGAGCAATTTGTTTTGCAATGGATAAATAAAAGATTAAGAGATAGAGAAAGAGGCACGCAATATTTTTATAATGGTTCATGTAATACCTCCTCACTCTACTGAATAACAATTGAGTAAGGTGATGCTACGTTACTTAACTTGACATAATGACTTATTAGTTTTTGTTAGCGACAGACCTGTATTAGTCTTGATGAACCCTAAATGGTAGAAAGTCATCTAGATAAGTGCATTTGTGATTAAATCTATATTTTTTTCTTTTTGTTCTTTTTATTTCATGTTACACGCCACAACAATTACTGACATAACTTTACTTCTATTCTTAATATAAAGCAAATTTTACTTATATACTTCTCTTATCTTACAACACATGATGTTACTTAATTACAAGCTCATGTAAAGGAAATGCATGAAGATCACAAAATAAAAAAATAACCCACAAATATTTCTTTTAATAAACTCTCCCTTTTTTTCAAAATTAAAATCTAATTTTTACTCCTAATATTTCCCCCCATTTTTCAAGACCTAAAAATAGTTAATGCACCACTTAATCAAGGAGAAATATAAGAAAAATAAAAAAAAAAGTATTTTAAAAATAATTAATAAAAGAGAAATAAAACATATTTTATCATTTTAAAATTTTGTATGTGCCACAATATGAAAAATGCATGAAGGCTTGCTTATGATACCAAAGAAATACATCTCTCCCCCATTTGTGGCTTACTCCCCTTCTTTGGGCATGCATCCCCTCATATTGGTCATCCTTTTATTGGCACCTTTTTCTTGGGCTTGATCCCCTTTCAATTTGGTCATCTTTTTCTTCTTCAATTGCTCCCCCTTATTTTTTACCTTTGAAGCACGATAAAGTACATATGAGAGTGTTTGATACTAATACACCAATTATTGCTAAAAAAAACTTGATACCAATTGATAAAGGTGTTTGATACCAAATATTAATATGTTAATTTTCAATGATGAGTCTTGAAGAGTGAAGGTTGCTTGAGCAACCTTTTTCCCCCTTTGATTTTCCTTACACTTGAATGATGCCAATCATTTTTTTATGTGGCTTGCTTATGCACTATGTACCAATTAAAATATCTCTTTCATTGGGCATATGACATACTTATAAGAAAATTACATAATAATGCCTTTTGGTACCCATTTAAATTTGGGTCCATAGGGGTTACCTCTTGAAGGTTCTAAATGAGCCTTCTTTTTATGTCCAAATCTCATATAAAAATGGCATTGAATATTTGGTGTAAAAGACTTTTTGTGCTTATGTCATTTTGTATGAGATTTAGTCCTCACCACATTTTTAAAACTATCATGAATGTACGTGGTATGTGGGGTGTCCTAGAAGTATATATATTTTTTTATAAATGTATGCATGATTAGTTTTTCGAGACTTGCCTCTAGGACCATGTGATCATTTACTATTTCTCTATTGAATTTGAAGGTTTTGTGTTTGCCTTGTGTTTGGCCATCTTATCAATCACCTTTATGGAAGAAGTTTGAGATGTTAAGGCATTAATGAAATGAATGGGATGAAGGGATGTAGATGATGAATCTTCATTGAAGCCTAAACCATTTCTAATCAAAGAGGTATTTTAGATACCAATAGCGTATCCAATTACTTATTTTCTTTATGAAACTTGGAAATTGAAATTCTCAACTCTTCAACCTCATTTTTCAATAAATCATTTTCTTTTAATGAAGCTTTATGGGTTAAAGTTTTTAATGAAATATCATCTAATGACTTTCTAAGAGAATCATTAGAAGTTTTAAGATATAAAATTTCATTTTCCAAATCTTTCAAAAATTTTCTCAAGTTGAGAAGTTCATGTTCTCATTAAACTAGGCTTCAACAATTTCATTATCTACATCATACTCACTACAATTGTTACTACTTTAAGAAATAACCATACCTCTTATGAGTCATCCTTTATAGCCATGAAGTATAAGGTGGCAATTTGATCGGTTGGAATTTGGCTTAGGTCCTCATTTGCCTCTTCAATTTTGGCAACCCATAACTTGTACTCCTTCAAGGAAAGACTTCTCAATATTTTATTTTTAGCATTTTTCAAAGGCATAGTGTTTTATTCAAGCTATTGAAAATTGCTATGAGCTAGTTGGTCATGTCAATGATGCTTTTGAATAGCTTCATTTAAAAGATCTCATATTCTGACACAAGCAATTGGATCTTCTTAGACTTGACTTATTCAGTGCCTTCATAGTTGTTCTCCAAAGTCCTTCAAATGTTATATGTGGATTGATAATGTTGCACTCTTCTGCATTCTTCCCTTGATAAGGATTAGAAAAGGATCATCATTACTATTTTATTCTTTCCATTAGCCTTTCTTTGCATTTTAGACCAATCCTTCTTTAGACTTAGCTCCACCTCACCATTTATCTCCTTGGATGGTGGCTTCCACTATTTTAAAATTGTATGTTAAATGTTCACCACATTTCTATCCAAGTAGATTTCCATTAAGCGCTTCTAATGGGCATAATTGACCTATTAAAGTAAGGTTTGAGATGGTGACTTCCTTCGTTGGCTATTTCCAATCTTTTCTCATGCAATTAAGCTTGAATGTGAGACCTTGCTTTAATACCAATTGTAAAAAAAATGCACAAAGAAAAAGGGAATATTTTATAATTGATTAAAAATTTAAGGCTTAAGAACATTAAGCAATTTGCATTCATGGATAAATAAAAGATTAAGAGATAAAGAAAAGGACATAATATTTTTATAGTGGTTCGGGTGTTAGTAATCCTATATTCACTCCTCAACCTCAATTGAGATTTTCCACTATTCTTCAACAAAAATACAAGCTGGAGTTTTTACAAGTTCATTCCTAATTTAATGTTTGCAAGGCTAATACCAAATTTCATTTGTGTTTTTCTCAAGGCTCACATATAACTTAGGTGTTTCCCAAGGCTCACACCCAAACCCAACAAAAAGTTTTATTGGCTCACCCTCAGACCTAAGAGTTTTTCCAATACTAACTCTCAAACCCTTTCACATAGAGTTTACCTAGACTCACTCTAAATATATCCCCAAGTGTATATGGATAACACTTGAACTATTCCTCTCCCAAATTTTATAATAAAAAATTAGAAAAGATGAAGAATTAAATTAGCAAGCTTAGGCATAGAGGAAGTAGTTTTTTTAAGGGGCTTTTGGAAAGGTATTTAAAGCCTTATAATTCCAATTAGTCATTACAAATAAAATCCCTAACTCCTCTCTAACAGTTAGTTTCTATAATAATTAATGTACTGCCAGACTCAGAATCATTTTCATACTATTTAAATCACGGTCACAAATTCTTCAAGCTCTAATGGCTAGTGACATATGATTAGATCTGAATGCTCCTAGCTCTAATGTTGGCTTCCTTACGAATATTAAGGTCGTGCTTTTTTGTCGCAAGCTTTCTTCTCAGTCGTGCTCCCCACCATGAACTGATATGCTTACTATCAATTTCTTCCTCTACTAATTGTGGTTGTGCTTCTCTAGGTTTTAATCATGAAAATTGTATTCCTCATAACTCTCTTAGACATGTGCCTACTCCTCACCACAAACTGATCTACCCATTTTGGGTTTTTCCTCTATTCCAATTGCGGTCGAGCTACTCTAGATTGGGGTTACAAAACTAGTATTCCTCATAACCCTCTTGAACATTTGGCTACTTGGACTTGGTCAGCTTTTGGTTGTCTTAACAATGTGAAACTCTTAGTCACGAAATCTATTATAGTCACAAATGCCCTTTTTATCGTATGTTTTCATGAAGTCAAGAACCAATCTATTTCTCACTACACTTTTGGCTTCACCAGATTTACAGTTGCTAAATAAGTGGCATGGTCATAATTTCAGTATCGTGGGAAGCAAATTTCATCTCAGTCGCTATTTTAGGGTTATGCTAAGCTTTTTCAAAATTTTATAGGGCAAAAGTCTCTAAATGTTATAAAACATTTTGTCATATAGAATAACACTCAATAGACACATTAGAGATATTTAATTTGATTGTCAAGATCAAAATAGAAATGTACCTACTTAGGTCTAACAATGCTTATTCACAACACAAATAATTTCACATAGCATGCACAATACTTCAAAACTTTTGTCATGCACATGTGATTCAGTGGCCAAAATCAATCTCTAACTCTAGGATTTTTGGTTTTGGATCGCATATCAATTGGGATAAGCAATATCAATGTTAAGCTTTCAAAACAAAAATCATAGACCGAAATTGAAAATTGTTTCAATTCATTATGCATGCTTTAGAGCTAATTAAAAAACTTTAACAAAATTATAGCTTCAAAAATCAAGCATAATGACTTGAATCCACATCACATGTAATTTGGGTAAATCCTATAGAAAATTTCTAAGCCATTAGAATGACGATTTTGATCTCAATGATGGTGGTGTGTAATAGCATTATGCTTCCTTTAACCCGACAAGAGAGAGGGCCATAAAATTCAGCTCTATCAATATTATTTTATCAATGCATAAAAAATGTGAAGACTATCACATGATAGAAAAGACTCATGAAGAATTACAAGTAAACATGAGGCATCTTTTTGTTATTAACCAAAATCCCCAATGCAGTTGCTAAACTATGAGCAATCAATCTTGGAAAACCAATTAACAATAATCCCCATGGAGGGCACTAGTTAAATTAATTGCAATTCGAGATTCGCATTAATAACCTACTTAATGCCCACTAATTTACCTTGCACTTTTGTTATCTAGACAATCAACAAAAAGGGAGTTGAATTAGTGGATAATTAAAATTTTATCACAAGACAAATAAACTAAAAAATAAAAGAAATAAAGGAGAGATTGGACACATGATTTATAGAGGTTTGGATATTAACAAATCTTTCTTCTCTTCCCAATCTTGATTGGATATTTTCACTATCCCACTCAAAGAGATACATTGGAGTTTTGCTAGCTCACTTCAAGCTAGGTGTTTCACTTTTGGATCACGCCAAATCCAAATTCCCTTGTATTTTGACTGACTAACACAAAAACTAATTCCTTGTGTTTTATGGCTCACACAAAACCCTTATAAGCATTTTAATCCCAACCCAACTCACTCAAACACTCTTGAGTAATTGCTTGACAGAATAAAACACTCAAACTCAAGATCACTTGAGCTTTACAAAATCTAAATGAGAATAAGATTAAATAAAATAAGAAATTAATGCATGAACTCTCAAAGATGATTTCCAAATGATTTCTCAATGTAATGAAGCTCTTTTTGCTCTAATTAATTATCTTTTTTGAAAAAAATGAGTTATTTATAGAGTTCTTTTGAAATATAGTTGTTAGGGATGCATAAATTTAAAATCTAGTCATTCAACAACCTTGGAGTGTGTTGCAATGGTCATATTCTTAGGTCTTTATGGGTGTGACTTGCTTTTCAAAATTCAAAATATACAACTCAACATTCACTAGCATGAATAGTATGTTTGTGGGAGTGAAGGGTTTCTTCCAAACTGTGAATGGAGTCGTGAATGATTATAATAATTTAAACTTTTTACACTTGACCTTTACGGTTTTGACACACTAGTCATAAGCATGATCAATATCTTAACCGTTATTTGTGTTGAATTTTTGAATTTTTTGGTGCTTCAACTTCTTCACGGGCGTGAACATCTCTTTTTTTGCAAATATTGACTTTATTTGACTTGATTACTTAGGCTTTGATGATCTAATAAATATTTAACATGTTTAATCACTTAAAACATAAAAAGTATGGTTAAATTCATTATTGCTCAAATTATTTGTTATCATAAAAATTATAGGAACAACCCTCAAGGTTCAACAATCTCCCTCTTTTTTATGGTGATAAATAATTGTGTAATATATGGCTAAGGAGAATAAATTTCTTCCTGTCAAATGATGCTTAAAAATATAATTATAAATATCCAAAGCTTGCTACAATTTTCTTAAGCCAAAAGAATCAGTACAACTTATATGAATTTTGTCAAATAATATTTGCCTAACAATATTTAACTTATTATCTTGTGTTAATATATGCAAGATTCAATTATCTCATATAATCAACTTATAACATGCATATACTATATATATATAAACCACAAGCATTTTCAAAATCACAGTCACATATTAACCATTTCCCCCCTCTTTGTTACAATCGAAAATGAATTTATTCTAAAAAGGAGAAAAGTAGGCATCACAAGCATAAAACAATTTAGAAGTTTTAACCACCACAAGCATAAAAAATTTTAAAAAAAATACAACCCAAAAGTTTATAAAGGTATAAAAACAACATCCAAAAATTTTAAACAAATAAAAAAGATAAGTAATAGATAAAAGAATGTTGAATGTTCATGGCTTAAATGAGTCTGAAGAAGACAGAGACTAGCAATCTCGGACTTAAGCGTTGAAATACAAGCATCAAAATGCTTCCTAAAATGTTTAAGCTATTGTTGGATAAGATCAAAGCACTGATAAAACTCTTGTACATCAAATTGTGTTATGATCTGCTGCATGACATCAAGAGTCATAGATGAGGACTCTTCAGTTTGGGCACCTGAAGACATAACTCTAGGTCTTTTACACTAACCTTTTCCTTGTAATCTTGCCCTAAAGGTTTCAAAATCATTGTAACACCCCCTTACCCCACTTTAGTTCAGCAAGATAAGTGAGCATTACCCAACTAACAATCATATAAGATTAGCTAAATGAAGGATAATTTTTTTTTTAATTTTGCGAAATAGTACAAACACCAAAATAAAATTATTATAAATGTCAATATTCAAAATTTTATTTATTTATAAAATATATTATTTTACATCCAAACTATGTCCATTATATTAGATTTACACATCCCTGATACATACTAGATGAGTTAAAACAATAATTTAATTTACAAATTTTTTGACACAATATACCAAAAATAGTCCAAAGCTTTAAGCCACTTTTTGTTCGAGTACCCTTCTTTTTCTGACAACTATACTATCTACAGCTATTCTTTAGAACTTATGTAAGAGAAAACCACCTACACTAAACTACTAGTTTTGTGGTATTTCGGGGATAAAAATCTTACATACATATATTTTCTTACATGTCATATCAAAATTTTCACAAATAAGGCATGAAACAAAAGAAATATAGGAAATCAAATAAATGTTAATAAATTTTGATTTAGCACAACATTATCAAATTGACACACTTTTATATTATTGTTATTTTCATTTTCTTTGCAACCATAACACTTATAACCAAACTAACTAATAGAAATAATTGGGGTGTCATTATCGGCTTTTATAATATTGCGCCGATCGCTTTTATAATAGTGTCATTACCGGTTTTCGTAATATTGTCATTACCGGCTGAATAATTTTGCATCCAGTGCATTTATAAAATTGTCACTACTGGCTTTCATGTTTTGGCATTGAGTGCCTTTAATCTCCTAATTAGCATGTCATATTATTTTCTATTATAATTCTAGGTTAGGTGTCTTAGGGCTTAACTATTTTATATTTACCCCTAACATTACAATTATTATTCACAATATTTTCAAAAATGATAATTATACCAAATTTTCACTTATATGTTTATTTATTTTTGTTATTTATTTCCATTATTATTGAATTAGAACCTTACACATAAATAATCTAACCAGAGTCATTCTTTGATAAATGATCACTATGAGTGAGACTCAATAGAATTTGATCAATCCTTTTTTCTGTCGTTAAGGTGGAGTATTATTAACATAATAAATATTAATAATAATAATAATAATTATTATTATTATTAATTAAACATTTATAACTACAATTAAAGTCAAAATTCACATTAATTAACATATGTATTCATCACACCACATGGAAAAACCCAATATGTGAATTCTTTGTTTATGATAGATTTAAGCCCTGATTTTGAGCCTCATTTTGAGTCCATTTATAGTTCGAATTTGAATTTATGGTCCTATCTTATTTTGTAGTTTAATGTCTCAGATTTCAAACACATAAAAATTCATAAAAATCCAAGTTTTCTATTAAAAGTTATATTCCTTTTACTGAAGGATGTTCCATTAGTTTTACCTAGTATTTTCTAGGTACCTACAGGTTTGGGATTTTGTCTCCAATTTTTAGCCCACATACAATTAAAATTTGAACTTAGGTTGTAAATAAAAGTTTAAGCCTTATGAGTCCACTTTTATTTCCAACTGATTTCATTTCAATCTCATTACCATAACATTAGTTATGATAAAAAAAAATGTCAACACTACTATAATTCTATAGTAGGGTCATCAATTAGTACAAACATATCTAATAATTACATCTATCATATGCATTCATTTTTATACCAAAGTTTTCAGATCACAATTATAGTCACATATCTTAATATCTTCACACTATTTAGTCTCATTACTATAAAAAAATCAAAAATAACTACTAATCACATTCCATGGCAAGCCACATTTATATCGAACATTAATATATAATTTCACACAATTAGATAACATGTAAGATTTTTATCAATGAATCATATACCTAATGTAATCACCCGAATACCGAGTTAGTCGTAAACTGTAGTTTTCGAAATTGATCAATATACCCCGGATTAAAAATACGCCCGTGGGTGAAAAATATTTTATTTGATCATCGGAAAATATAGGTTATGACTAGTCCAAAGGTAAAATTCGAAGTGAACATGAGGTCCAATAAGTCGTCAAAAGTCAAAATTAAGAAAAAAACTTAACCCGATTTAATTAAATAATGGTTGACCGTACTTTGACCAGGCTCTAAAAAATAGCAAAAGACATCTAACAATTTATTTTAGGACATGGATAGACTCTAAATAATATTTAGAATTATTTGACTGTAAAAAATAAATTTTACAGTAACATCGAAAATTGAATTATCAGTATGGTTTGAGTGAGCTAGATAGAAAACGAACTCTGATTGAGTTGAAATTTTTTTTTTTACATATATAAAAATATTTTATGAATTATGGAATCAAATTTGGATGAAACTAAGCTTGGAAAGTGAGAGAAATAATTTATAGTGTTTAATTGGGCCTAAATGGGTGGGCTTTGTTTGGCCCAAACCCACCCAACTTAAGCCATTATATAAGACCCAAATTATCAGAATTATCTAGATAGAATTATGCTCCATCATCTTCTTCCTCTCCTCCCTCTTGGCTGAAACTTGTCTTCCCATTTTCTTCTCCAAAATTCTTCCAATTTCTTTAATATTTACTCCAAAATCAACCACCTTAAAATAATTTCAGACTCTCTAGTAGCTAATAGAAGCTTTAATCTTCATTTGAAGGGCTAGAGTTGAAGAAAATCAAAGAAAACAAGTTAGGATACAAATTTGAGGTAAGTGAAATTTATGGTTTTAAATTAGTTTAATGGTTCAAATAGATAGTTTAAGGTATGTAGATAATAATTATGAAGTTAGATTGAGTTAGAAAGACAAAATATTGGTGGATTAATGATGAATGAATTTTGGTCATGGTAGGTTCAAAGTAAAATGAAGGTGCTTCCAAGGAAAAGGCTAAGGAAAAGGAAGCCTAGGAAGGCCAAAGCAAGAAAA
Organism: Triadica sebifera; assembly: GCA_023653625.1. Classification (NCBI taxonomy): domain Eukaryota; kingdom Viridiplantae; phylum Streptophyta; class Magnoliopsida; order Malpighiales; family Euphorbiaceae; genus Triadica; species Triadica sebifera. The sequence continues at coordinate 25,259,906 of CM042901.1, forward strand.
TAAGGTTAGTGATTTTAAAATCTATCTATTTTCATTGATTAAGTACGATTTAGGGTTATTGAAATTAGGAATTTTGTGTGTTTTGCATGTAATTGATAATTAGTGCTTAAAACATGATTAAGGGATTATAAAAAGTAAATTAGAATGGTTAATTTTAATTAAAAAAATTAATTAGTGAAAATTGGAAAATATTACCTTATTATGTGAAAAATGCAAATTAAGGTATAATTACATTTTAGTGCAATATTATGGTACATATGGAAGAATGAAAGTATAAATTAGTGGAATGAATATTTAGAAAGTGCAATACAAATTTTAATGATGAAAATTAAATATAGGTCAAAATATGAGAAAGGGGAAATTGATATTTTCTTGCTAATTAAATGAAAATTTGGTCATAAAATGCAAGAAAATATGATTTTGAGTGTGTAGAAATTTATTGAAAATTTTAAATTATATATTAAATATTTTTCTAATTATTGATTATATTATGCATGAAATGAAAAATAATGAATAAAGTTTGTTTAATGAGCTTAATAACTTAATTGATTACTCATAATAAAATATTGATATATTAGAATGGAGAGTGTGAAAAATTATGGTAGTGACAAAATTGTATGGATGAATAAAATATTAAATGAATAATATTATAAAAATAATAGAATTTATGAATATAATGGAAATTGAATTAAATGAATAAAATAATGCTCTTAGTTATTTTTTTAATAGTTTAATCTAGCCAAGGATAAGGGACGGATGGAAAAAAGGGAAGACAAAATGATGGTGGCTTTTAACTTATTAGGCTGCCATTATCTTCATTCCTTTTCTTCTTCTTCTTCTTCTTCTTTTTTGCTTCAATCCATTTTCTTTGGAGTTCTAGCAACTTTTTCTTCTCTCTTTCACTCCAAAAATTGCAGCAACAAGATTAGCCAATAGTAAGTAAAACATGAAAGTTGCTCCTTTATGTCTTATATTTATGGATATATAAACATTTTTGCAATATTTGATGTATAGGAAGAGGAATTTCTTTCAACTGAAACTGGTCTGGATGTGAACCCTAAGTGAGTTAGCCACTGTATTTGTTAGTTTTGAATATGATAAAACCATTATTTGAAGTATCTCAAAACATAAAAAGTTGTATATATATGTGTTATGTATATGTATATCAAATTTCAGGTTCATATGTCTTGTAAATGTTGAGTTATGGTAAATAAAACCATGATTGTTCCATGGTTTGAACTGCTTGATTAGTGCCCTGGGAAGATCTAGCAACTGGTTTGGATAATTTGAGCTCCTTAGAGACCGATTATGTAAATTATCAAAACATAAAACTTATAGGTATATTTCTTATCTAAATTTTTGTACTAATTTTAGCTTAATATGTTATGTATAGACTAAGTTATATGGCCTTTATAAGTCATACTGGGTAGGAAGCCAACTCTGTTCTGGACTAGTGAAATTTTTCTTATAATTTGAGGACCTTAGAGACATAATTTATAAAAGTTATAAACATAAAAAAATGTTCCATTTTAACCCATATAAGTTTCTATAAATGTTCATTTGAATATGACTTATATATTATAAGTTATGATGAACCAAAGTTGGTACCCTGAAACTGCCTAAGGGTAGAAAACAGGGCAGAAAATAGAACACGCTTAGAAATTCCATCAAAAATTGTACAATGATTCAATTGGTCTGAAATTTTAATATGTTACATATTTATATGTTATTTTGAATTAGGAATAAGAATCATATTAATTGGTCAAGTATAGAGAAATTTATAGGCTAAACAGTCTCATAAGGTCACACTGCCTCATTGGAAAAATCTTAGCTATTGATATGAACAATGCATATTAATTTGTTTAAGCCACATTAAGTCTTCCTAATCATGAGTTAATCAATTATGTTTTCATATTAGGCTCACAACATATTGGAGACCCACAAGAAGTGGATAGACAATAAGTTAGGGGTCAAAATCAAAGGAGAAAGGTGAGTCTAATTATCGATTGAATTCTTTAGTGTATATGAATGTTGCTTGCTATGTGATTCATATGATTATCATGATTTTCCCCTGATAATATGATGATGGATAATTTATGACATTTTCGATACACATAAATGGTATATTTGTGATATATTTGAGGTATATGTTTGACATATGTGATATATATACATTGTATATGTATAGTATATGTGGCGCATATGCGTGGCATATGAGACTTATATGCGGTATATGTATGTTTTATGTAATAAGATGCAATGGTTGATGAATGCTTAAGTACAAGTACATATGCATATGGACTTAAAAGGCATTGTGACTAGTTAATCGATATTGTAAAGCAAATGAAGAGGCCTATGGCCCAACAAATGTGCAAATGAAATAAATGATCAAGGTAGCTAGCAAATGCAAATATTCACATGGAAACCCGGGGCAATGTCTGTTTAACTTGGTCACAACAAAATGAAATAAGCAAAGCATGGAGCATAGGTCACTGGTCGAGCCTCACACTCTTTCTCCTTGCATTCCACATAAGCATAAAAATATGTCATCTGTATTTTGTATTTACGTGTTTGAATATGTATAGTCATTTTGGAATGGGTTTTAAAAATTTATAAATGAAAGCAATTCGTAAATACTTATGTGCAAAGTTTTTTTTTCATATATGTGATATATCATATTACGGCGAAAACCTCAAAGTTGACTTGCAAAGTCATTGAATGATATTACAGGATATGAAAAAAAATTTACCTCAATTGTTAACAGGGCATTTTTTCTTTCCAGTATGCTATATGTGATTATTTGATACAGGGATAGGTTGAACTCAATTGTATAAGATGTGGTGTTACATTTTTGGTATCAGAGCAGAGATAGGTTCCATGGGAACTTGCATATGCATAAGAGCTTGATAACATATGCATCTTACATGTTGAAAATTATGTAGTGACATAATCCTATATATATTTTAAGGACATCATAAGACATGGTTCACCAAAGAGGGAGAGGTCGGCCGAAATGCATTCTCATGAGGCATCACCTCATTTACATAGAGATCAACCAACACTAGGAGCTAGAGCTCCAGCACATGCATCACAGTCATCTCATGCAGAGGCACCCCATGAAAACCTAGAACATGAAGTATATGGTCCTGAAATATACAAGGAAATACATTATGACAAGCTGAGGAGACAAGATGCAACTGATTTCAATGGCACAACAGACCCAGTAGAAGCTGAGACATGGTGAAAAGGACACAGAGTGTACTGAATATGATGAGATGTACCCCATATGAGAAATTTGATTATGCAGTATCTTTGCTTCAAGGTAATGCCTATGAATGGTTCCCAAATAGTGATGCACAACCACCAGTCTTGACATGGAATGATTTCCTTCGGGAATTCCATAACAATTACATGCCTGAGGCGTATAAAGATGAGAAGAGAAAAGAATTCCTAAATCTGAAATAGGGGAACATGTCTATTGCTGAGTATGAGGTGCAGTTTAACAAACTTTCCTAGTATGCCACCTTCATGGTCTCCACTGAAAGAGAAAAATGCAGGAAGTTTGAGGAGGGCCTCAAATATGAGATCAGAAATAAAATCACAACTACTGATCTTGATAGTTATGCTAGACTCAGAGCTGTTGCAATTAGAGCCGAACGGTTAATGAAAGAAGCTGGGAGCAACAAATTAAAAGGGCAGCACGTGAGTTCTTTGGTGAGTCTAACAGAAGGTTGGAAAAAAGAGGTAGATTTATGCCAGGACTATCTGATAATAAATGTGGATACTCGAGCTCTAGAGGTCGTGCTATGACTTCCTTTTACCCAGGCAAAGGGCAGAGCCAATATGTTGAACAGAGGCATACATGTACTCATTGTGGTAGACAACATACAGGCGAATATAGAAGGCTCACAGGAGCATGTTATTTCTATGGGTCGATGGAGCACATGTATAGAGACTGGTCAGAAAGAGCCAAACTAGCAGAGACTGGTAGAGGCAGAGAAGTATCTGAGACTACAGTTGAGGCACTGAGGGTCTACCAGTGGAACACAAGGCAGAGGCAGAACCGGTATGACAGGTAGAGGAGTGACCAAATCTGAAGGTCAAAGTACTAGGCCCCATACTCAGGCTAGGGTGTTTGCCATGACTAGACAGGAGGCAGTTGATGCTCCCGAAGTAGTCACTGGTAATATTTACATTTATGATATGTTAGCATATGCATTGATTGATCCAAGCTCCACTCATTCATTTATATCATTGCATATGGCATCTAAACTGCATAAAAAAACATGAGCCTCTGGGGATTGACATAAATGTGAGTACTCCACTGGGAACAGTAGTAGTTGTGAATAAGGTCTGTCGTGATTGCTTGATATGCATTAATAAAGCTGAGTTAATAGCTGATTTGATCTTATTACCACTTTATGAATTTGATGTGATATTGGTAATGGATTGGTTAACTAAACATCATGCAATAGTGAATTGTTTTACTAAGGAATTAATTTTGGAATCACCAAACCAGTCAAGTGTAGTACTTCTAGGTGAAAGAAAACTTGTGCCTACATGTTTAGTCTCAGATGTAAAGGCATTTTGAATGATCAAAGGGGGATGTGAGGCATATTTGGCATATGTGACTGATACTAGAACCACTGATAGCTTGCTTAAAAATATACCAGTGGTAAGGGAATTTTCTGATGTATTCCCATATGATCTACCTGGTTTACCACCAGATAGAGAGATAGAATTCACTATTGAACTATTTCTAGGAACAACACCAATATCAAGATCACCCTACAAAATGGCCCCAGTCGAGTTGAAAGAGCTGAAAGCCCAATTGTAGGAGTTGCTTGATAAAGGGTATGTTAGACCTAGTGTATCACCTTGGGGAGCTTCAGTATTATTTGTTAACAAGAAAGATGGAACAATGAGATTGTGCATCGATTGCAGGCAACTGAACAAAATGGCAGTGAAGAACAAATATTTGTTGCCCAGAATAGATGATTTGTTTGACCAATTACAAGGAGCCCAAATATTCTCCAAGATTGATTTGAAATTAGGCTATTACCAGCTAAAGGTAGCAGAAGCAAATGTTCCAAAGACTGTCTTTCAATCCAGGTATGGACATTATGAATTTTTAGTAATGCCATTTGGGTTGACTAATACTTCAGCTGCATTTATGGCTTTAATGAATAAGGTGTTTCAACCATATCTGGATAGGTTTGTGATAATATTTATTGATGACCTATTGGTGTACTCAAAGAATAGGGGAGAACATGAACAATATTTGAAAATTGTGTTAAAAACTTTGAGGGAGAAACAACTATATGCCAAATTGAGTAAATGCGAATTCTAGTTAGATCATTTAGTGTTTCTTGGACATGTGGTGTTAGGCAAGGGCATAGAGGTTTACCCAAAGAAAATTGAGGCTATGGTAAATTAGGCAGCTCCTAAAAATGTTTTCGAAATGCGTAGTTTTCTAGGTTTAACTGGATACTATCGCAGATTTGTTGATGGATTCTCCTTAATTGCTAGCCCTTTGACTAAATTGTTGAGAAAGAATGTGCCTTTCAAGTGGACTCCAGAATGTCAAAGGAGTTTCGATGAACTAAAAAACAGACTAACCTCAGCGCCAGTGTTAACTATCCCTACAAGTACAGGTGCGTTTACAGTATATAGTGATGCTTCTCACAAAGGCTTGGGATGTGTATTAATGCAATACGGTAAAGTGATAGCTTATGCATCTAGGCAACTGAGACCACATGAGATCTCATATCTAGTGCACGATTTAGAATTAGCTACAGTTGTATTTGCATTGAAGATTTGGAGGCATTATCTATATGGTGAGACATTCCAAATCTTCACATATCATAAAAGCTTGGGTTATTTGCTGACACAAAAAGAATTAAACATGAGGTAGAGATGGTGGTTAGAGCTATTGAAAGATTATGACTGTACAATTGAATACCATCCAGGGAAAACCAATGTGGTAGCAGATGCATTGAGTAGGAAGGCCAGTAGCAGTGTAGCTCATTTGCAAACATCCTCTTTTCCATAATTACGATCTATGAATGTTGAATTAAATATGCATGATAAAGGAAAATCATTGATTGCTACTCTTCAAGTCAGACCTATACTAAAGAATAGGATCAAAGTTGCACAATGTAAAGATCCTAAATTGTGTGAGAAAATTGAATCAGTAAGGCAGGGAAATAGTAAAGATTTTCAATTGTAAGACAATGTACTGATGTTAAGGTCAAACATATGTGTTCCAAACATTGATAACTTGCGCCAGGAAATAATGGAAGAGGCACACAATGTACCCTATGCAATGCACCCAGGGATGACAAAGATGTATCACATTTTAAGGCCTCATTATTGGTGGCCAAGAATGAAGAAAGACATAGCATAATATGTTTCCAAATGCTTGACATGTCAGTAGATTAAAATTGAACATCAAGCACCAATTGGTAAACTACATAAATTGTCAGTCCCATAATGGAAATGGGAGAAAATAACGATGGATTTTCTTTATGGATTGCAAAGAACTCCACGAAAAAATGATATAGTATGGGTAATTGTTGATAAATTAACCAAGTCAGCACATTTTCTACCTATCAGATGGGGGTGCACACTCGAGAGTTTAGCAAAATTATATGTGAATGAGATAGTCAGATTGCATGACATTCTAGTGTCCATTGTATCTAATAGAGGTCCACGGTTTACTTCACATTTTTGGGTGAGTTTACATAATGCATTGGGAACAAAATTGAACTTCAGTACTACACTTCACCCACAGACTGATGGACAATCTGAAAGGACTATACATACATTGAAAAAAATGTTTAGGGCATGTTCTATGGAATTCAGAGGTGCTTGGGATGAATATATAGCATTAATTGAATTTTCTTACAACAACTAGTATCATAGCAGTATCTAGATGGCACCATATGAGGCATTGTATGGCAGAAAGTGCCGAAGCCTTATCATTTGGGATGAAGAAGGAGTACGTGCATTCGAAGGGTCAGAGATAGTACAAGACACAGTGGATAAGATCAAGATTGTTAAGAACAAGCTAAAGGCAACACAGGACAGACAGAAAAGTTATGTTGATTAGCATAGAAGGGAGATGGAATACAAGTTAGGTGAAAAGGTATTTCTTCGTGTATCTCCATGGAAAGGAATAATCCGATTTGGTAAGAAGGGTAAATTGAGTCCAAGATACATAGGGCCTTATGAAATTCTTGAGAAGGTTGGTCCATTGGCTTATAGGTTGGCTTTACCACCCGAGATGGCTCAAATTCATAATGTATTTCATGTGAGCATGCTTAGAAGATACAGGTCAAATCCTACAAAAATACTTAAAGATCAAGCCATCGAGATTGCAGAGGACATGAGTTATATAGAAGAACCAGTGAAAATCATTGGATATAAGACTAAACAGCTAAGAAATCAAGAAATACCTTTAGTTAAGGTATTATGGCATAACCATTTACTAGAAGAGGCAACATGGGAAACAGAAAAAATATGAAATGGCAATATCCACACCTATTCCCAGGTATTCAATTTCGAGGACGAAATTTTTAAAAGGAGAGGAGAATTATAACATCCTCGACATCCCACATATGCATTATTACATGCATTTTATTTTGACATATGCATCTTGCATATAATTCAATTGAACAAGTGCATTCCATATGTATTTTTGTAGGAACAAGTTTATGACATGCACTAGCTACGTGTCCTAGTATTTGGCAATTGTATCGAGTCGCACATGTGTACTTATAACCTAAATGAGGAAAACAAAGTATTAGAAATACATTAAATAAGGCGACTAAATTAAAGTAAGCAAAATGACTAGATTAAAACTAAATTGCATATTGTGTTGATTTGTATAATAATAATAAGAATAATTAAAAAATAAAAATAAAAGACTGAAAAATAAAAAAATAAAAAAAAGGAAAAGGGACGGAAGGAAAAAAGGGAAGACAAAATGGTGGTGGCTCTTAACTTATTAGGCTGCCATTATCTTCATTCCTTTTCTTCTTCTTCTTCTTCTTCTTCTTCTTCTTCTTCTTCTTCTTCTTCTTTGCTTCAACCCATTTTCTTTGGAGTTCCAACCACTTTTTCTTCTCTCTTTCACTCCAAAAATTGCAGCAACAAGATTAGCCAAGAGTGATTATAGGTGAGTAAACATTTATTTTTGTGTTAAGCTTGATTATGGTGTTTAGGGTTCATAAATAGGCAGTGTTTTGTGCCATGGTTTTTATGATCTTAGAGATCGAATCTGGAAAAGTTTAAAACATGAAAGTTTCTCCTTTATGTCTTATATTTATGGATATATAAACATTTTTGCAATATTTGATGTATAGGAAGAGAAATTTCTCTCAACTGAAACGGGTCCGGATGTGAACCCTAAGTGAGTTAGCCACTGTGTTTGTTAGTTTTGAATATGCTAAAGCCATTATTTGAGTATCTCAAAACATAAAAGTTGTATATATATGTGTTATGTATCTGTATACCAAATTTCAAGTTCATATGTCTTGTAAATGTTGAGTTATGGTAAATAGAACCATGATTGTTCCATGGTTTAAGCTGTCTGATTAGTGCCCTGGGAAGATCCAGCAACTGGTTTGGATAATTTGAGCTCCTTAGAGATCGATTATGTAAATTATCAAAACATAAAACTTATAGGTATATTTCTTATCTAAATTTTTGTACTAATTTCAGCTTAATATGTTATGTATAGACTAAGTTATATGGCCTTTATAAGTCATACTGGGCAGGAAGCCAACTCTGTTCTGGACCAGTGAAATCTTAGATACATAATTTATAAAAGTTATAAACATAAAAAAATGTTCCATTTGAACCCATATAAGTTTCTGTAAATGTTCATTTGAATATGACTTATATATTATAAGTTATGATGAACCAAAGTTGGTACCCTGAAACTGCCTAAGGGCAGAAAACAGAACACATTAAGAAATTCCACCAAAAATTGTACAATGCTCCAATTGGCCTAAAATTTTAATATGTTACATAATTATATGTTAGTTTGAATTAGGAACAAGATCATTTTAATTGGTCAAGTATAGAGAAATTTATAGGCTAAACAGTCCCATAAGGTCACACTGCCTCATTGGAAAAATCTTAGCTATTGATATGAACAATGCATATTAATTTGTTTAAGCCACATTAAGTCTCCCTAATCATGAGTTAATAGATTATGTTTTCATATTAGGCTAACAACATATTGGAGACCCATAAGGAGCGGATAGACAATAAGTTAGGGGTCAAAATCAAAGGAGAAAGATGAGTCTAATTATCGATTGAATTATTTAGTGCATATGAATGTTGCTTGCTATGTGATTCATATGATTGTCATGATTTGCCCCTGATAATATGATGATGGATAATTTGTGACATTTTTGGTACACATAAATGGTATACTTGTGATATATTTGAGGTATATGTTTGACATATGTATATATATACATGGTATATGTATAGTATATGCGAGGCATATGACGTATATATGCGGTATATGTATGTTATATGTGATAAGATGCAATGGTTAATGAATGCTTAAGTACAAGTGCATAAGCACATGGACTTAAATGGCATTGTGACTAGTTAATTGATATTGTAAAGCAAAAGAAGAGGCCTATGACCCAACAAATGTGCAAATGAAATAAATGATCAAGGTAGCTAGCAAATGCAAATGTTCATATGGAAAATGTTCACATGGATACCTGAGGCAATGTCTGTTTAACTTGATCACAAAAAAATGAAATAAGCAAAGTATTTGCATACGTAAAGAGTAATGATTATATGTTTCAACTTTATTAATATTTATGTGATAATGATGAATGGAATGGAATACATGGTATGTGTTGGATTTGTGATTTATTACTATGAGTTGTTTGGTACTTTAGAACTCATTGGATGATTATTCTCACTGAGCTGCAACTCATCAATTTGTATCATTTTTCAAGTAAAGAAAAGTGATAGCTCATTTTGAGTAGCGTATAGAAGACATGGAGCATAGGTCACTGGTCGAGCCTCATCATTCTCTCTCCTTGCATTCCACAGAAACACAAAAATATGTCATCTATATTTTGTATTTATGTGTTTGAATATGTGCAAAGTTTATATTTTAATATATGTGATATATCATATTGTGGCGAAAGCCTCAAAATTGACTTGCAAAGTCATTGAATAATATTACAGGATATGAAAAAAAATTTACCACAATTGTTAACAGGGAATTTTTCCTTTCCAGTATGCTATGTGTGATTATTTGATACAAGAATAGGTTGAACTCAAATGTATAAGATGTGGTGTTACACATCCCATGTATATAGTTCGAAGATTTTCTATCAGATTGAAACTAGGGGTAAACGTGAATAAAAGTAGTAAAATTGAATAATATGATAAAAATGATTTAAGAAAAAAAATATATGATAAGAAAAGATGCAAGTGAAAAATATGATAAAAATAAAATAAGTGAAAATGTGAGAAAAATGAGATAAGTATAAATATGATAAATATGATAAAAGTAATAAAGATGATAAAAATGGTATAATAATAATAATGATAAATGTGACAAAAATAGTAAAATTGAAAAATGAAATATGAGTGGAGAAAAATGTTAAAATTATGTAAATAAAATAAAACAAAAAAAATATATATATATAGTTAGTAGCAAAAGTGTAAATAAATGTGAAGTAGTTGCATAATTGTAAATAAATGGAAATTTAAGAATTAAAGTGAAATTTGTAGCTAATTAAATGAAAGATTGAAAAGAAGAAAGAAAAGAATTGTTAATTAAAGAAGTAAAGTGAAAAAAGGATTAAATTGAAAAGAATTGAAAGTTCAGAGAAAAAACTATAAGATTAATTGAGAAATATTGTTAATTCAATGAAGATATTAAATAGTAAAGTAAAAGTAAAGAATAATAAAGCATTGATAAAAAGAATAATAAATATATTAAAGTGAAAATTTGAATAGTTTATTAGAAATGTTATTGCATGTATGAATGCATGAAAATATAAGTCAATAAAAATTTTTAGATTGGTAATTACCACTGGACATATTAATGTTTATCACGTAGTTATTTGACTGCGTGTAGGTAGTGGAGGGAAAGGCAGAAGCAAGTGTGAAAGTTTTGGAAGCAGACGGAAGAATATATAATAGTAGGTTAGTATAAAAAATGATATGTATATATATGTATGGATATGAAGTTGTAATAATAAAATTATGTATATTTCTGATAAAAAAATATTTTCAATTATTTTATGTGTAAAGAATGAAATGTCAAAATTGTGGTTGAATAAAGAATATTTTATATTATATTAGTATTGTTGTGCCCAAAAATGAGCTGTGAATTGTTTGCATTGGAGGTGGAATAGTTAATGTATAGCCGTTATGTTGCTAAAATTTTTAGAAAAATAAAAAGGATTAATTAAGTGTTAATAATACTATGATCATTAAATTAAATTAAGAAATTTTTTTGGGCACATATTGGCTATAATCGTATTAACCCATGTAACGTACGAATAAAATGATTGTTATAAGAGTATCACACCTAATCAGCCTTGAAACTTTCCTTTTCTCTTCCTTTCCTCCTCTCACTAATTAGCTTTCTCTTTATCTTTGTCACCCTCTTGAGGGCCTCTCATTTGCTCACTTGATCTTCCTACACAACTATAACATATCTCATTTCTATCATCCATTTTCCAAACTTTTCACGCCTACATAAAATCCTAATGCTCCTAATATGTTTTATACTTTAATTTAGCCAAAAATTACTAAGGTTAAACTTTCTTCTTGATAGATCATAGCTACCCAAAAACCTTATCATAGGTCCCAATTTATTTTCTTTAAATTAATACTCTAATCACACTTCACTCATTACCAATTGTCTTGCCCTTAGGTTAAGTTCATTATTCTCAAATTACCTTAACCAAGACAGCCCCTCCTTCCTCCATTAGAGTTATTTTTCTTTAGTTTTTAAGTCATAAAATAATTAATTAACATCAATTATCATTAATTAAAGGTTTAGCTTCACTTTTCTTTAACTAGTTACCAATTCCAAATCCTAGGTCAATTCTTGCCAAATAACCCTAATCTACCAATCTTAATCATATATATCATCCTTATAGGTCTCAAATGGAAGGAAACATGTTGAATTCAAGAAGAAGCAACTCACCCTAATAGCTCTCCAACGTGGGCCAAAATTCCCCCTAAAATTTCTCCTTTTTCTTTTCTTTTTTCTTCATTCCTTCTTGCTCCTTAGCTCTCTTTATGGAAATAACTTTTTAATTTCTGAATTTTTCTCTCTCAAAACTTATTTTCCTTTTTTTTTTAAGCTTGAAATGAAGCAAAACTGGTGGCTTTGGAAGGCTAGAGTGGCTGACACAAAGAGGAGAAAGAGAGGAAGAAGATGAGTTAGATATTTAGGTAGAAGATAGTATAATTTCTTCATCTTTTTTACTTTTATATTAATATTAAGGAGTGAGTCTCACTAATTAAAATTAATCCTAATTTCCATTGGTACATTAATTTAATTAATCTTGATTAATTTTTAATTTGGAGAAATTCCTCATTTTTCACCAATTTCTTCATCTTCACACTTTTTCCCCAAACAATTCCAATAATATTGATTTTGTTTGTAGAGTAATTTTATTTTTTCCCGGTTCTAGCACTAATCTTTTTAATTCCCAAATAATAATACCCTTAATTATTTTTCTTTATTATTTGTCATTTTTTATGGACCCAAATTTAGACTCTGATTGAACCAGCGCACTCCATTACAGTCACGTGCAATTGGGGCCTAAATCACATGATGTTACAAATCATTATCCTCCCGTATACGCTCATCCTAGGGATCCTTAAACCTATAAAAGGTCTCTCCCTGGTAGAGAATCCTAGCTACTGCCCCCATCTTAATAAAAGACTTTACATCTAGCTTATCCTTAGCCGATATAGGCATGACAGTGTAGGAATGATCATCCAAATCAAGTTATATGAGCTCTACAGTAAAAAGAGTCACATAGCTTCCGATCAAGATATCTCTAGTGGGTCTAGTAGTTATGGATAGCATATGGTTTTCAAACCATTGACTCATGGCAATAGGCTGATGTCTCCCAACATAATCAAAGAATAATAACTCAATCTTATGAACAAGCCCATTACTATCACCCCTAGCAAAGATACTAAAGGTAAGAAATCTGTCATATCTGTTAATTTAGGCCTTGAGTCGCACGTGTCACTAAATTGATGCATTGGACTTATCAGAGTTTAAATTCGAATTTTGATCGAAAAATATTTAAAATAATGAGAAATAGTTATGAAAAATGCATACTAAAGTGTTAAAATATGTTAGATTATGGCAAGAGACTAAAATGCAAAATTCAGAAAAAAAAAATTGGGATAAATTTGTAATTTACCGAAGATTGGATGATTAATAAAGATAATTACCAATTAAGTATGTGTGTATATATATATATTGGACATAAATATCATGAGTTTTTCGACCAACATAAATCAAAGGAGATTAGAAAGCTAATTAACACAAAATATCAAGATATTAAGTCTTATGGTGGGACCCAACATTGACAATTTGGTTTTCTTCTCCTTTTCTGCTTCTTTCCTTCTTACTAATCTTCTTCTTCACCTTAATTTTTTTGCATTTAAACCAGCCTCACGTCCCTCTCCAAACCTCTATAGGCAATTTTGCTTCTAGAGATAGAAAGTGAAAAAGAATGAGAAAGACAAGGAAAAGTAGGTTTTCATGCATATTTAATCAAGAGGAAGCTTGAGGGAGTAAAAAGAAAGAAAGCTAAGTAAGAGAAAATGGAGAGAGAAACCTTAGGGTTTTGTCCATGGAAGAAAAAAGGTGAAGGTAATGTGATTTTTCTCTTCTTCTATGTTTTTCTCTAAAGGAAGACAGTGATCAGAGCTCATTTAGAGATTGAATTGGAAGAGCAAAAGTTTAAGATTTAAGAGAGAGAAAATAAGGTTTAGAGATATGTGATGAAAGGGAGTCTTTGATAATGTTTTGATGTGTTTTAAGAGCTCAACTGGACAAGGAACAAACTCAAAGGAGCAAAGAAAAAGAGAAAGAGAAGTGAACAGAAAGAAATATATATAAAGCTTATGTAAGTTCATAAGTTAAGGCAATAACATATATTTTATCATCAAGTTGCATGATTTGAGCATTTAACATGTAAATGATTGTAAATTAGTAGCATTTTATGTTAAATCCTAAGGATGCATATTTGCTTGACTTAGGATGATTTTTGGTAAAAATGAAGTATGTTGATTATGTGATTCTGCTAGTTTTATTAGGGAGCAGTTTGTATAAATTATACTATATCTTAAGCTCTAGAATTCATATTAATGTGTTATTTATTGGTTTTGAAATTTAAGACATAGGAATAAAACTTTCATATAGAACATAAAACCTAATTATAACTTTAACTATGTTTAATTTGGGCACAAATTTAGACTAGAAAATTGTCCAAAAAATTATGGGTAAAGTTTTTAATGAGCAATTGGTACTTGATTACTTATATCTTTTGCTAAAAAAACTCCAAATTAAGTGATTCAAATTAAATATTAAAGCTAAGATTCAGAGCTATAATTTTTTAAGAAGACCATTAAATTAAATTTGAATTGTAATCGGCCAAAAATTGATATCAAATACAATATGAAATCTACTAGTAACAAGGCAGAATTTAAGTTGATGAATTTAATATGTAAAATACATTGTACTTTATTATATAATGCGAATAATATATACATTGAGTAATTATGTAATTAATTGAATCATTAGACCCATGAAATATATGAATTAAAGATTTATGAATTTTATAGTGATAAAGGTAAACCCTAAAGCACCTAGTCTAGAACTAGAGTCTTAGATAGTTTGACATATGTTGGTGATGACATTTATATTATGTCGATGATGGAACTTGTATGCACATACTACTATGCTCGGTGGCAACTCTATTATGCCTGGATGACCAATTCTGTTATCCTGATTAGGGGTTCAGTCTTAAGTGTTATGGGCATAATATCGTTGAAAACAATATAAAGTATATTAGGTGAATTTGAAATGTTAGTTGCTTATGCATGCGAATGAGCATAGTAAAATAATGTATTTGTATGTAAATGCCATGTAATTGCACATTACAGGTATATAGTTTATTACCTTACTTATATGTACTACTAAGCCTAGTGCTTAGCATGAAAGTTACTCTCATGAAAATATAGTGAAGAGCAGTTAGAGGATTGTAGAAAAAGCTAATGAAAACTTGATATAGTAAAGCAATTAAGGTTAAAAACAATGGATTTCACGTCTTTTTTACCTTTTGTGATGTATTTCTTTTCCTACATTAATTGTAGAATAAACTTTGTATTTTGTACAGACATAATACTTTATAAATGATACTTTTGCATATAAAGTAAATAGCTATCTTTTATTATAATATTTCATTATGATGCATTTAAGTAATAAAAAAATATATTACTATATAAGCTATATATATTCAAGTTACTTGATTTAAAAACATTTTATCAAAAGATTCGGAATAATTGGGCATAAAGCGTCTGTAGGTGGCTTTTTAAGTCCGCTGTCAAATCCCAGGGCTCAACCCTGGATAGGCGGTGGAAACTGCCAAGCTCGAGTACTGTAGGGGTAGAGGGAATTTTCGGTGGAGCGGTGAAATGCGTAGAGATTGGAAAGAACACCAATGGCGAAAGCTGGCATATCATCCCTTTATTTGAGTAGTAGTTGTTGGGGTAAGGGGGTGTCACAAAATCTATGTATATATTTCATTGCACAATATGTTAGATATGTACTTTTGGTTATCTTGACATTCCAAATAGAATCTCTGCCAATATGACTCCAAGCATCAGCAATATTAAATCTACAACATTTATTTCATTTATTAGCCCCTCACTAGATAATTTAAAAATACTACCAAATTCCTGAGCAGTTAGATAATGTGTCTGAGAACAAAGCTAAAATACACTTTTCCAAAATTATCAACATGTAAGGTACTCAAAAACTCCAAAGTAATCTCCCTAAAAGTAGGCCTAAAAATATCCACAAACTCTAGCAAACCCAAAGATTTCAACCATATTTTGACATCAGACTCAATCCCAACAGTTTGAACACACTCCCAATCAAAAGCTTTGGAACTGAACAGAGGTCATGTTTTTAGAAAATTAAACATTTAAATTGTCTATTAGTAGTGGTTTTGGTGTGTCTACCTTAGGACGAACCAACTTCTAAAGCCATGGTGAATATTTGACTGTAGATTGATGAAGAACAATGAAAAGAAGAGATATGCCCTACGATGAATAGTATACGCAAAATGAGTTTTTAGATATCTCCACAAAAACTTGATATAATCGATAAAAACTAGTAGAAAATTTTATTAAAATGATGAAAAATGGTTGAAAATGGTGAAAGAATTGAAAAAAAAAGGCCGAAAAATGGTGGAAAACTGACTAGAGAAAGGCGATGGCCAGTGAGAGGAGAGAGATAGTTAGTGAAGAAAAAGATGCAGATTTAGGTTATATCATGATCATGAATATATGTTCACGGGTGTGAAGAACCAATTTACAAGTTACCAAGTTGTGAACCCCGATTGTGAGCATTTTGACTACTTCACTTTGATATTCATGGGCGTGAATATATATTCACAGGTGTTAATGTCCTTTGTCACAGGCACTAAACCATGACACTTAAATGTGTCATTATATATATATATATATATATATATA
This sequence comes from Triadica sebifera, assembly GCA_023653625.1. Lineage (NCBI taxonomy): Eukaryota > Viridiplantae > Streptophyta > Magnoliopsida > Malpighiales > Euphorbiaceae > Triadica > Triadica sebifera. The sequence goes on from CM042901.1 coordinate 25,276,697, forward strand.
TATATATATATATATATATATATATATATATATATATATATATATACAATTGTGATTAATTAATCATGGGTGTGAAGCCTTCTTTCAAAATAATTTTTTTAAAACTTGTTTTAAAACAAATTATTTGGAATTCAAAACCATTTTCACAACATTAAAAAATAAACTCATTATCATCAAAAATTATTTTCTCAAGGTTTAGAAAGACATTTTCAATTTGTTAAAAGCATATACGAGAATATATAACAATCAATCATGAGAAATGCAATTGTGCATTAAAATATTTTCAAAATAAAATGCTTCCATTAGGCACGCCATGCTCACTATTTATAAAAAAAAATCTCTACTCATTTAAAGGCTTGGTAAAACTATTAGCTAATTGATTATTAGTGTTAATGAATTCTATCATTACATCACTATTACGAACATGATCTCTAATAAAATGATGTCTAATATCTATATGTTTACTCTTAGAAAGCTTAATGAGATTTTTCGAAAGATTGATAGCATTAGTGTTATCACATTTGATGGGTTTATGATCAACCATATGACCATGGTCTTTTAGTTCTTGTTTTATCCAAAAAACCTGTGTACAACAACAACCACTGCCACATACTCTGCTTCGGTAGTGGATAAGGCTATTCAATCTTATTTCTTACTAAATTAAGAAACTAAACATTCTCATAAAAGTGACAAATTTCATATGTTATTTTTCTATCTAAAAGACTATCAACATAATCAGCATCAAAGAAATTTACTAAATTAAGAAACTAAACATTCTTGTAAAAAGTGACAAATTTCATATGTTATTTTTTCTATCTAAAAGACTACCAACATAATCAGCATCAAAGAAATCAATTATATGAAATGATGTGTTTCTAGCATACCATAAACCTAAATGCATTGTGCCATGAAGATGTTTTAATATTCTTTTTATAGCATTTATATGTAACACCCAGTCATTTAAACACTGATTGCACATGACCGAGTCAAGCGTGTTGGATCGATCAGAGTCTAAATTCAAACGCACAAAAAATAACAATATTTAAGGAAATTTTATTAAAGACAATGTTAATTGGGAATTACAAATTTTAATGCCAAAACTGGAAAAAATAAAATCACCATATGGACTAAATGGGAATTTATGGAATTATTTGGGGTATTTTATAAAAATAGGAAATTTGGGGCTAAAAGAGGAATTATGCAAAGATTAAAATTAATTAGGATTATTTAATTAAATGAACCAATAGGATGAAAGATTAATCATAATCTAATTAAGCAAAAGTCAAAAATGTAGGCTATAAGAGAGAAATCTAGATTTCTCCATAAAATGGTCAAAAAAATTGTTGTCTTCACCTTCAATCTCCTTTTGGCGGCCCAGTCCCTCATCATTCCTCCACCATTTTGAATCAATTTCAAGTTTTGAAAAAGAGAGAAAAAGGATTTTAAAGGAAGAAGAATCAAGAAAATAAAGCGTTTTCACCATAAGTGAGCAAAGGACCAAAAAAGAAAGAAAGAAAGAAAGAGGAAAAAGAGAAGGAGATCAGCTATTCCTAGTTCACGATTAAGGTGAGATTATATTCCTTAAATTCGAAATTTTTTCTTCCATTTGAAACCTGTAAGGATGATAGATATGATTAAAATTGATTGATTAGGGTTAGTTAATTATATGTGGTTAGGGTTTGGAAGTTGGAATTAGGTTGGGAAAAAGTGGAATTGAGGTTGTAATTGATGTTAGTTAACCTTACATTATGATTTTATGATCTCAAACACAAAGAAACGTATCTTTAAAGAAGTGAATAAGGGGCTACCTAAGTGATGGAGGATTAATAAATAAAAATGAAATTCATCAAAGGAAGAGAAATAAAATGAGTGATGTTTGAATAATTTAGGTCAAACCATAGACAAGGAAGGAAACAAGCTTGAGGAAGGAAAATGAAAGGAAAAAGCTTAGTCAAGGGAGAAGAAACTAATAAGATATATGCTTGTATGGAAAAAAAATTAATATGATGATTTAATTTCTTTATCTTTTGTTAATTGCGTGATTAAATGAATGGTTGGTTCCATGTGTTGCTAGAAAATTAATTATGGAGTAGCATGCATTAAAAATTCCATAAGTTAAGTTCTAGAACTCAACATTTTTTTTCTTTGATGGGTTAGAAACATAAGACATAAGTCAAAAAAATTCATGAGAACATGAAGCTTGATTTTTATCTTAATTACATTTAAATTGGGCATGATTAGTAGACCTGAAACCATTCTCGAAATTCTGGATAAAATTTATATCGAACAGTCAGTATTAAAAGGTCATAACTTTTTATACAGATATCCAAATTAAGTGATTCAAATTCCAATTTAAATATAGGATCTAGGGCTACAATTCATCAGAAGATCACATAATCAAATTCAGTTAGAAATAGGGATAAAATTGATATCTAATATATAGTCTAAAATTTGCCAGAATCATGGCTACTTAAAAATCTAGAAATTTAATAAGTAAATTAAGTTGTGCTTTTATGGTATAATGTGATTGATACCTACATAAGTATTTATATAGTCAAATGAGTTATTAAGCCCATAAAATTAATGAGAAAATAAAATTATGAGCTAACAATTTGATAATGTATGTTATGACAATTAAGGAAAAGATGCACAAAAATAAAGAAAATTAAAATATAAAAAATACAATCAAGGAATTTTAAGAGATTATTTAAATAAATTGAGATAAAATATAAAATAATTAAGCTCTAAAATATCTAGCTTGGAACTAGGGTAGAGGATAGAGTGACATACCAATAAGGGGTAGGAAAGACAAAACTTTTTAATACGTATGTACTACATGTGCCGAGTTGATTATATATGTAGGCATTAAATATACTGAGTTGATTTATGTGGGCACCATGTTGTACCAAATTGATTTACGTAGGCACTATATGTCGAGTTAAAATTATCAGTAGATAATACCCCGTTTTCTATTTGATAGTTCTAGTTATAGGTGTTATGAGTATAAAGGTAAGTAAATAAGATAGAGCAATGCATGATAAAATTTATTTGTTATACACAAGTACAATAACTACTTTATGTTAAAGGTTATTTATGTTTGTTGTGTAAATGACAGACGCTTAAAATGGAGGCAGTGACATTTTTATAAATATGTTACTTGTTATATGCATCTGTTAATATAAATGTCAGTCATATAAAGTTTAGTTGTCTGTCTTTATTAAATGACAGACGCATATAAATTTTTTAAAAACCAGGCATGCATTTTCATTTGTCGTCTCTAACTATATATATATATATATATATATATATATATATATATATATATATATATATATATATATATATATATATATATATATATATATATTCGTCTAAAATAAATAAATTAATTTGGAGAGTAAGAGTGGTAATTAAAAAATTGAATTAAAAAAAGACAAATTGATATTTAACCAAATAATATTTAAATTAATTAATTAAATATATGGATCAGGTTTGGTTAACTAATAATATACATAAATGATGAATTAATTATTAATATTAATTAAATTTTTTATTAATTTTAGTTTTATATATATATATATATATATATTAAAGGCAGCCTACTTAATTATATTATTATGCAGATAATTAAGTTTAATTTTATTTTAATATTAAAAAAAGATATAATAGGCGTTTGTTTTTATCTAATGTCAGACGCATAAAAATATTATAGGCGTCTTTAATTAATGACAGACGCATATGATATATAATAGGCAGTGACTTTTTTGTAAATATGTCAATAGTTATATGCGTCTGTTATTATAAATGACAGACATATAAAGGTTTAAGCATTTGTCTTTATTTAATGACAGACGCATATGATATATAATAGGCAGTGACTTTTTTGTAAATATGTCAATAGTTATATGCGTCTGTCATTATAAATGACAGACATATAAAGGTTTAAGTGTCTGTCTTTATTTAAAGAAAGACGCATATGATATTAGAATAGGCATCTGTTATTATTTAAGATAGACGTATATAAGTTTTTTAAAAACCTAAATTCGAGCATCTTACACAGTACTATGGCATTTTGTCTGCAACAAAGCGCGATACTCTGAAACTCTCTCATACATTTCGTCTCAACAAATCGTGCTCAACCATTGTTTCTCCCACACTACAGATGTGCTCGCCTATGGTATTGGGTTGAAGAGATTGATGGTTTTGTTTGTACTGCTGCAAAGAAGATCGCGAGTACTGTTGAGCCATTTTTAGGTAATTTCTGATTTTCTATCTTATTTTCTTATTTCCCTTTTACTTCTGTCTTATAAGTTCTCCATGTCACTTCAAATGAGACAGGAATCTATCAATTTCACATTTTTGAATCCACTCTTCAATATGTGATGATACTGTTTTTGAGTTACAAGTCCTGGGATTTGGCTGGATGAACTTTCCAGAAAATATCTAATTGAGCCAGGGGAATTGTGGTGGCCAAGCAATCTAATCCCAGTATTATTGTTCAGCTACATATATATACAATTACTTATTTTCTGTTTGAATTATAATAAATTTGAAGTTTGCTTATGGAATGTGTTATTGTAGTATTTTACAACTAGTGTTTTTTTTTTCAATTCTTGTTCTATTTCATGTTATATTTTGTTCTATTTTGATTTGTAGCAGTTTACAGTCACTGTTCTACATATAATGGTGTGTTGTCATAAATAGATCCATGAAATGTTAGTTACTTTTATAGAAACCATCACTAAAAAGATTGTGCTATTGACTAGTAAATTATAGTTGTTAGCTAATATTAGGCATATAAAAAAATTCAGTACTGAAATGCTAAAATTAACAAATTCAATCTCTCTCTTTTAGAAACAGAAAAAAAAGGGTTGTTTTGATATATGTAAATGGAAGTGCATAATTAAGAAAAATAGTTGAAGTACGTTTTTTTAATTTATTTTATTCTTTTTTTGAACAGGAAAAAGGTTCAGATTAATTAATGAGACAAACTTATGGGAATTAACGATATTGTCTAACCCAAGTTAGCTGCAGAACCAGAGATTATTAGTATTTATATAAAAATTAATTAAAAGAAGATGTAGCTTGATTTATAATGTCTATAGGCTAGACAGATACTGCCATAGATATTGGCCTGATTATTATTATTATTATTATTATTATTATTATTATTATTATTATTATTATTATTATTATTATTATTATTATTATTATTATTATTATTATTATTATTATTATTATTATTATTGCTAATACAAATGCTACTTATTATTCATCTAGATATTTTTAGTACACCTAAGTAATAGGCCTAACATACAATGAATCAGCTTTGATAGTTCTGTATAGAAAAACCCATGCAAAAAAGATAATAGAATTGGACACTTATCAATAATCATTATTATACCTAAATTTTAGACAGTAATTAATCTTCTAATTGGTTGGTCTTTGTTGTGATTTATTATACTTGATATGACATCTATGTCTAGGCAAAGAAATAATCAAATGTGTTCAAAAATAAAAGAATTTGTGACAATTGCATGGGTCTCTATTAGTCAAGTTTTTTTTGTTTTTTTTTTCCACATCGAGGTCTAATTAAACATAGCTGGAAGTCTTTAGGAGACATCTAGACGGTAAAGAGCTTGTGAAATTCTTAGAGTGACTCCGGTTTAATTAATCCAACCTATGCACGTGTTCATTAGGCTGTGAGCCAGTCAAATATGTGCTTTTTTGTTATCGCAGAGAGGTAGGGAAGTGTAACATTGAGGCAAAAACATAAAAACAAAATCATTTAATGCGATCAAATTGTATTAAGACGAAATAATAAACTTTAACCTTTTTCTGAAAATGATATTTTCCATCTTTATAAATGCAAAATTGATTTTTGTTAATAAATAAATAAATAAATAATAAAGCCATGCTTTAGCACATTATGTTTCCAGGTAGTTGCATTAACAGTTTAGCAATGATATGAAACCAATATTTTCAATCAACAATGGATTCAAAATCATCAATACCCATTCAAGATTTACTCATTAGATGTTTAAGGATATTATATATAATGTTTCTCCTGATTAAAAAGCAATAAGGCTTATATATATTGAACCTTTTTTTATGTGGTTAGATATGGATCGAAGTTGGATGTATGGTAGACACATTACCTTTGAATATTTGAATGGAGTTGCAGAATTTATTAGAATTGTGGAGGAAAAGCAAATAAGGGAAAGAGAAGAAATGATTGTATGTCCTTATGTCGATTGTAAGAACACGAAAAAATTTTGAGATGTTCATATAGTGAAATATGATATAATAAGGCGTGGTTTTAAGGAAGGTTACACACAGTGGATATGGCATGGTGAGAGTGTTTTAACTGGGACATGTTCTAATAATAATGAATTTGATCAGCAAGGAGAAAATAACATTGACAATGAAGAGAATGATCGTGTAGACGAGATGATAGATGATACGAAACATTTTGTGGAAAGGTCGGAATACCTTCAGAGATTGTTAAACAATGCTGATAAACCTTTGTATCCCGGTTGCATTAATTTCACAAAATTGTCAGCCATTTTAAAACTCTGTAACATGAAAGCAAAAAATGGATGGAGTGATAAGAGTTTCACGACACTATTAGAATTGTTGCAAGACATGCATCCAGAGGGAAATGAGCTTCCCACATCTACATATGAGGCTAAGAAAATGTTGTGTCTCATGGGTATGGAATATAAGAAGATACATGCATGTCCAAATGATTGTGTATTATATCGAAATGAATAAAAGGACTTGCATGAGTGTCCAAGGTGTGGAGCGTCACGCTACAAACGTGGGAAAGTTTCTTCTGAGGATAAAAAAGGCCTCCAACTAAAGTATTATGGTATTTACCTATAATACCAAGATTCAAACGCCTGTTTGCAAATGCAAAAGATGCAAAAAACCTAAGGTGGCATGCAGAAGGCAGAAAACATGATGGAAAACTTAGACATCCTGCAGATTCTCCTCAATGGAGAACAATTGATAGAACATTCCCAGAATTTGGTGGTGAAGTTAGGAATTTGAGGCTTGGACTTTGTACGGATTGAAAATCGCCAATAATTGATGCATATATGTTTCTTGTAAGTTTATTTAGAAATGTGTAATATGATTAATATGGTTTATACTCATAATTACCAATTTTGTTATTGTTTATCATATAAATCTATTGTTTTTATTTCCCTTTGAAATAAAGTGTTATTATTGTGGATTATACTAACATGTTTCTTTGTTATGCTTATGTTATAGGAAATCATGTCGAATGAACAACCAGATTCTGAGCCATCAAGTATCATGACAAAAAGGAAAATTAGAGGAGCTACCACGTGTAAAAAATTGAAGAAGCAAAGGAATGAACAAAAGACAATAGATTTTGATGAGTTTGATCGCCCAATAGGAACATACGCCGATATATTTAGTTCCTACATTGGCCTTATAGCACATTCCCATGTGAACATCACAATAAAAAGTTGGGATCTGGTCGATAAGGGTCTTAAAAATACAATTTGGGAAGATATCAAGGTAAGTTTCCTTCAAATTTATTAACAAATTTGATTGTAAAGAAGTAAAACTAATTAATCTAAAATATTATTTTGCAGAAAGAGTTCAACATTCCAGATGATAAGAAAAATATTGTACTAAAAAATGTTGGAATGTGGTAGAAGGATTTTAAGTATCGATTGGTGGTTAAGTACATAAAGAATAAATTCGTGCAAAAGTCACCATTGGAATTATATGAATTCATCACCGAGAAAGATTGGGAGGAGTTTAAACAAGCACATGAATCTGAAGAATATGAGGTACTAATTATGAAGTAGATTAATGCAATTTACATTTACATTTATGCAAGACATGATAATGGGATCTTCATTATTTTTTTAACAGCAAATCAGTGGCAAGGCAAAGGCAAATCAAGCAAAGAATGTGCATCGACATTTCTTGGGTCGTGTGGGCTATGCTGGGAAAAGGACTCAATGGATTATTAAAGATCCCATCTCTTCTCTTTCATCATCACCATCTATGAGCTTTGATGTTACATCATCATATGATCGAAGCCTAGATTGGGTAAGAGCTAGAACAAAAAACACAGAAGAAGGAAATTATATAATCCCAGTAGAAAAGACAAAAGAGGTGGCAACAAAAATCGTAAGTATAACTTGAAAAATAAACAATGATATTAAGGTATCTTTTTTATCTATGATTGCTTATAACATATTGTTTATCTAGTGAATAAGAGATATTACGGGGAGAAGTAGCCCAAGGTAGCTGGGTACCAGAGAGGCATGATGACATATTGTCACGTGCATTTGAAAAGCCCGAACATTCTGGCTATGTGAGAGGTGTTGGAAGTGTTGTGACCATCAAAAATTTTTATGGTAATCCTGAAAAAAGGAAACTAGCAATATCCGTCTCACCTGAAGTTATAGAAGAGCTTGAGACTAAAATAGAGGCCAGATTATTTGATAAATTCTCGTCACATATTGCACATCTTTAGAGTATGATAGAGGAGAGAACTAGGAAGTCCTCTCAAATTGGCCCTAATATGGAGGTGGAGATGGGTATTTCATTTGCTCGCCCAACTCCTAGTATTTGTCACTCTGTGGACCCACCATTTCCAATAGCATAATTACATGTAAAAATTTTGAATTTCATTGCTTCCACTTCCACTTTAATCTAGCTAACATTGATTTTTTGTATTTTTGCAGACACCTACATCATGCAGACTTGCTGCCATTAATGAAGGTAAGCGAGTGATTGTGGCAAGGGGGATGGTTTATCCATCCCTTATTGATGCTATGGTGCACAATCGACCTATCATGCCCAATCACGTTAAGGTATCTGTAGATGAAGTATTATCTGGATGTCATGAAGCCGAACTTCCTGTGCCTACTGAATACTTAACTACAGTTGGGAAAGAAGAAGGTAGCTTTGTTCAATGGCCATAACATCTCGTGGTTCTTGGAGAGGTAATAATTCCTAAACTTATAAAACAATAAAATATAGATTATCGCATTTCATATATCATAATATATTATAATTTATTATTAATTGATAGGAACTTAAATCCAAGCCATTAAAGAAGCCTCCAAAGAATAAACAAGGTAGCGGTTTATCGAAAGAATTAGCTACAAAACAGCATGGGCCTTTAGTTAATGAGAACATTTTGGCAACTTTGAGTGGTGACATGAGGTTGATGCATGAGATGGTTGTTAAATTGCCTACTGGGTATATTTTTGAAGTTCCTGCAGACATTACAATGTTTAAGTATCCAGTAGATAATCAGATGATTCATGTTGGTATGGAAGACATCGCTCAACTCTTCTCCATGGAATGGCTTGATGTCTCGATCATTCGAATATTTATGATGTAAGATTATACTATTTATTACTAATATTATAAGATTGATTTAAAAAATACAAAAATAATACTTATGTATGTATTGTGATTCATGCATGCAGGTACCTTCATAACTTTTGTGATACATTCTTTATATCGTCGATTGGATTTCTTTGTCCAACAATGCTTCGTTTGATGTTCATAGAGACTAACTCAGCAGAAAGATATATTATAGAATTTTTGAAGGAACAAAGAGATAAACATTTCATTATACTACCATACTTCGAGAAGTAAGAAATATTTACATTCATGTTTGCATAATTTTTATTCTCAACATTTTTACTAACTTCAACATATTTGTATATCTCTAGTAACCATTGGATGTTGATTGTATTTTGCTGCGAACGGAGTGAGACATTTTTCATGGATCCTCTAGCTCATGGCAGTCGCGATATAAGTTTGAAACCTCATATTAACCTGTAAGTTATAATACTACTATCTAATAGTTTCTACAATGTTTGTAGCGTTTTCAATATTAATGTCGATTTTGATATACACTTATTTTTCAAAGCATATAGAACTTATGCTATAGAATGAGGAAAAAATAAAGGTGTCATGTTAAAATGGAATGACATTTCGGTGAGAATTTTATATTCTGAATTACTTTTTAGATTAAAGTTTTTATGATTTTATAATCTTTTATTTGGCATGGACCTTTGTTGTTTTTTCTATTTTAAGTGCCCTCAACAACAAGGAGGTGTTGAATGCGGATATTACATCATAAGGTATATATACGAAATTGTCGTATATCATAACAGTGATACAACATTGCTTAAGGTATGTTCTTTCAAATACTAGTCAGTTTATATTACAAGTATGATACATAACTAGCTATTAATTTATTCATTTCTAATATATTTTCTATTATTTGTTTGATTTGTCTTATAGGCTTTTGAAAAAGGATCATATAGTCAAGATCAAATAGATGAAATTCGACATATGTGGTCAACTTACTTTATGAGAGAGTGTATGTAATCTTTTTATTTACTTTTGTAAAATATTTCATATTAATGAGAAATACAATTTTAAATTAAAGAATTTTGAAGAACTTACGGATTAATTATTTTCATGTGAATTGTTTTAGGCATGATGAGGTATTGCTTTGATTTATTTAATTTTTTTAGTTTGTGTTTTCCTGTGAATTCTTGATTATTGAGTATTTGTGACTTGAATGTTGGATGCCTATTGTAACTTATTAAAGAAGAATTATTATGAATTTTGAAGCGCACAAGTTATATAAGAATGGTAGCAGTATAATATGAGCTTTAATTTTTTTTTAAAAAAAGACAATAGGCGTCTGTCGTTTAATAATAGCATACGTATATAATTAGTTATATGCATCTGTCGTTTAATAATAACAGACGCATATAATCAGGTTATACGCGTCTGCTATTATTAAACGATAGACACATATAACTGATTATATAAATCTGCTATTATTAAACGACAGACGCGTATAACTGATTATATGCGTCTGTCACAACGACAGACACATAAAATTTATATCATATGCGTCTTCTATATATGTATCTACTATTTGATAGACGCATAAAATGCAAAATAACAGACACATATAACTCTATTTTGCACTAGTGATAATTAACTACAGACTTAAATAAAATAGGTAGAATATAGTGAAAGTAATAACAATAACAATAGCTATTATTAAAATAATATCAATAATAGTGGTGATATTAGCAATTAACACAATTATTATATGTAAAAGAAATTTATGTACTATGAAAAAAAATGTATATTTTGGGTTCAATTAATTATTGATAAATATGTGATATTATTTTTATTTGACATGAAATATTTGAATATGTGAGATATTATGAATTGCATGTTAAATTTTTGTTATATAAAATACCACTAAGCTAGTAGCTTAGCATATGTAGTTTTTTAATGCGCAAATATTGAGATAGCCAGTAGATAAAGATAGTAGCTGCTAGAAAAAGAAAAACGCTGGAAATTTGATAACACCATCTGAAGATTTTTTTTTGTTTTGGTATATCAACTATTGTAATATATATATATATATAAGTTTTATTATCATATTGAGTGAAACTTATACTTTAGGGTTTGTAAATAAAATATTAATTAGAAAATCTTTATACATAATCTTTTAGGAGATGAAATGTTTTATAATTGATGAGTTATTTAAATTGGTGCAAAGTATTAATATATCTATAAAAATATTAATAATAATAAAAAATAGGAGACTATATTTTAAATTTATATTCATATATTTGTATGTGAGAATATACAAAATAATTATATTAAGCAAATTAGATATGAAATTAAGAGTTTGATAGCATTCCCTTGCTTTACTATTATTTAGTGGGGTAAAGGGGAGTTACAAATTTTAGTATCAAAGCAAGTTTAGGGCGATTCTAATTTAAGTATGTGATTAAATAAAGTGTGTTTCACGCAAATGCATCATATAAATATGTTGTTATCTTATAAGAAGGGTTCCTCTTTCTGGCATTAGGTAGCTATGGATTCAAGTTCTCAGCAAACCTTGAGAGAGGGTGCTGAAAATAATGAGCCTTCCAGCGTAGAAGTATTTTCTCATTTAAAGCAATGATAAAGAGCCGCTAGAGCTAATGAATATGATTTTGTTCATGGTCAAGTTGCAGTTAGAGGTGAAAATCAAGGGGATTTATTAGAAAATGTAGTGGAACTTATCAGATAAGTTGCTAGACCTACCACTTCGAGGCTACACTTCCACAAGCTTTGAAAGTACAAGTCTACAGATTTGTATGGTCATATAGAAGAAGATGCAGTGATAATAGAGTACTAGTTGGAAAGGAATGAGAGGGTGTTTGAGCAGTTAGAGTGTACTCCTGACTAGAAATATCAGTACACAATATCCTTACTATAGGAAAGTGCATATGATTGGTAGAAGACAATTTTACGGAGGCCACAAACACCAAACCCTCCCACATGGGATTTCTTTTTGAACCAATTTTGAGTTGAATATATCCCATATCGTAAAAAGACAAGAAAAAATAGGAATTCTTATGTCTAAAGCAGAATACTCTAATAATGACTAAGTATGAGAAAGAATTTACATGTCTCAGTAAGTTTGCAGAGTATCATATCATATGAAATTGATTGGTGCATGCAATTTGAGTAGGGCCTTAGGCATCCTATTAGAGACAGAGTGGCGGCCTCACAAATAGAAGAATTCTCCAGATTAGTCGCTACAACTGAAATTCTGCAAGAAGCATTGGCATACTAGGAAGAAGAAATAATAGGAAAAATTGTTAAAAGACCTATATCACAATCTAGTGTAGGCCTATCTAGCAAATAAGGCCAGGTTAGTAGGGAGTCGACATTAGGCAGGAAGTGTCAGAAGAGTTTTTACATTTACATAGGGCCAACAATAGAGACCAACATTATCCATAGCAAGTGTTCTCGCTCCCAGTTTATAACATCCAGTGATTTAGGCCCTGATTGCACGTGACCATAGTGGGGTGCGCAAGTTCAATCGGAGTCTAAATTTAAACCCATAAAAAAACTAATAATAAGGGAAAATAGTTAAGGGTATTATTATTTGGGAATTAAAAATATTAGTGCTAGAATTAGAAAAAATAAAATTTCCTATGGATAAAATCAGTATTATGGCAATTGTTGGGGGGAAAAAGTGTGAATATGGAGGAAGATGTGACAAATAAGGAATTTCTAAAAGTTTAAAATTTAATCGAGATTAATTAAGTTAATGAACCAATGAGAATTAGGATTTATTTTAGCTAGTGGGACCCACTCCCTAATTTGAGTATAAAAGTCAAAAAGAAGAATAAATTCCACATTTTTCCACCCAAAATATCTAAGTCATCTTCATCTTCTTTTCTCCTCTCTTTAGTCGTCCACCATAGCCTCCATCAACCTCCATTTTTGCTTCAATCCAAGCTTGAAAAATTGAGGAAAGAAATTAGTTTTGAGAGAGGAAAAATCAGAATTAAAAAGTTCTTACTATAAAGGGAGCAAAGGGGTAAGAAAGAAGGAAGAAAAAAGAAAAGGAAAGGAAGCAATTTGGGACAGATTTTGGTCCACTTGGAGAACCCTTAAGGTGAGTTTATTCTTCTTAAATTCAAACTTTTTCCTTCCATTTGAGACCCATAAGGATGATAGATGTGATTAGGTTTGATAGATTTAGGTTATATTGTAAGATTGGAACTATAAATTTAAAGTTGTCATTAGTTGAAGAAAATTTTAGTTAAACTTTGAATTAATGATAATTGATGTTAATTAATTGTTTCATCACTTAAAAACTAAAGAAAGATGATGTTAATGGATGAAGAAGGGGCTGTCTTAGTTAAATTAATTTGGGGGAAATTGAAATTAACATAGAACCACCACAATTGGTGATAAGTGAAATGTGAATTGGGTGTTGATTTGAAGAAAATGAATTGGGAACGATGATAAGATTTTTGGGTAGCCATGACATATTAAGAGGGAAGTTTAATCTTAATACATTTTGGCTAAATTAAGGTATAAAATATATTAAGAGCATTAGAATATTATGTAGACATGAAAAACTTTGAAAATGGATGATAGGATTGAGATATGGTATTGGTTGTGTAGGAAAACCAAATGAATCAATGAGAGGCCCTCAAGAGGGTGACAAAGGCAAGAAGAAAGATAAATAGTAAGGGAAGGAAAATAAGGATTAAGGGAAGATCCAAGGCTGATTAAGTATGTGCTTCATTGATAAAAATCTTACATATGATTTAATGGTATGAAATTATGTTTTCATATGTGATATGAATGTGGTTTGTCATAATATGGTTAAGTGTTGTTTTTAAACGTTTTATATAGTAATGAGATCAAATTGTGTGAAATAATTAAGATATATAAATTTAATTGTGATCTGGAAACTTTGACATAAATATGAATGCATTTGATAAATGTAAGTAGTATATAGAGTGATGTCAATTGATGACCCTACTGTAGGGATTCTGGAATAGTCTTGACTATTTTGATCATAAATAATGTTATGGTAATGATATTGAGATTAAATCAATTGAAAATGAAATTGGACTCATAATACTAAAAATTTCATTTAGAACTTGAGTTCAAATTCTAATTGTAAATGAGTTAAAAATTTGACAAAATCTCGGATCTGTAGGTACCCAGAAAATACTGGGTAAAATTTTTGGAACTTCCTTCAATAAAAGGGCTATAACTTTTGATAGAAAACTTGGATTTGAGTGATTTTTTATGAATTTGAAATATAAGACAATAATTTACAAGTTGTTAGGCCATAACTTCAAATTTGAATTATAAATGGGCTAAAAATAAAGCCCAAAATCAGGGATGAAATATGCCAAAGATAAAAACTTGAAATATTGGGTTTTTGCATATGGTGTGATAAGTATATGTAATAATTAATGCAAATTTTCACTTTAATGGTAATTATAAATATTCAATAAATTATTTATGTATGAGATTCTAATGCAATAACAATGAGAACAAAGAACAAAAATAAATAAGCTTTTTGGTGAAAATTTAGTAAAATTATCAATTTTTGAAAATAATGTGAATTAATATAAAAATAGTTAAGCCCTAAGACACCTAATCTAGAACTAGAATAGAGAATATTTTGACATGTCAATCAGGGATTTAAGGCACTCGGTGCCTAATATCAAAGTCGGAAATGACAAATTAATAAATGCGTTTGGCGCAAAATTTTTAAGTCAGTAATGACAATATTACAAAAGCTAGTAATGACATTATTATAAAAGCACTCAGAGCAATATTATAAAAGTCGATAATGACAACCTCGTTATTCCTATTAGTTAGTTCGGTTATAAGTATTATGGGCACAAGAAAAAAGAAAAATAATAATATTAAAGTATGTCATTTTGATAATGTTATAGTAATTAAAATTGTTAAATATTACATGTTTGATGAAATGTGTTTGATTTTATATAATTCTTTATTTTATGCCTTATTTGTTAAATATATAAATGACATGCAAGAAAATATATGTATGTAAAATTTTTATCATTGAAGCACCACTAAGCTAGTAGCTCAGCGCAGGTGGTTTCCTCTCGCGCATGTTTTAGAATGGTAGCTGTAGATATTATAGTTGTCAGAAGAAGAAGGGTACTTGGACGGAAGCAGCTAAAAGCTTTGGATTTCTTTTTGGTATATTTTATCAAAAAATTTGTAAATTAAATTATAGTTTTATTTTATATAGTGTGTATTATAGATGTGAATTATAATGTAAGAGACATAGTTTGAATGTAAATTAATGTATTTTATAAAAAAATAAAATTTTGAATATTTGCATTTGTAATAACTTTATTTTGGGTATCTATAATATTTTCGTAAAAAAAAAAAATATATACTTCATTTAGCTAATTTAATATGACCGTTAGTCGGGTAATGCTCACTTACCTTGCTGAACTAAAGAGGGGTAGGGGAGTGTTATATAGTTCTGGGAGATCAGTTCCAGAGATTTGTCAACATTGTGGGAGAATATATGTAGAAAAGTGTTGGTGGCTAATAAAGACTTGCTTATGTTGTGGTTGCTATAGATCATAAGCAGAAAGACTGTCCGATATGGACTACTGGTAGGGGTGCAGGTAGCACAGCACCAGTTCAGACAAGAGGTTTAGGCCAAGGCAAAGGTAGAGGTCGTAGTCAGATGAGAGGAGGCTGAGCAGGGTCAGTGATAGAATATCAAAGACAGTTGATAGACTGGAGGGAGGTCAAGCACAGGCCCACTCCTATGCTATGGGAGCTCATGAAGAGCATGATGCCCCATATGTGACTGTTGGTAAATTTTCTCTACTTGATACTGATTTATTTGCATTGATTGATATGGGATCTACACATTCCTATTTATGCACAATGCCACCTAATCAAGGCAAGATGATAGTAGAAAATTTTGATTATGATATACTAGTGACAAATCCTTTGGGCTATAGTGTTAAAGTTAATAGGGTGTATAAAAGTTGCCTGATGAAAATTTGGGGTAGATAATTCCCATCTAACTTAATTGAATTACCTTTTCATGAAACGAATGTTATTTTGGGGATGGATTCATTAACTCAGCATAGAGCAATTGTTGATTGTTGATCCAGGATAGTGATATTTAAAACTTCGGGGCAAGATAAGATGATTGTTCAATATGAGAATCGACCATACCTAACTAATGTCATCTTTGCTACAAAAGCCAGTAAACTTATCAGAAAAGGATGTAAGGTGTATCTAGCATATGTAGTGGATGTCAATTAAAAGATTCCTAATCTCAGGGACATACCCATTATATGCGAATTCCCATATGTCTTTCTGGATGATTTGTCAGGATTGCCACCAGATAGAGAAATAAAATTTTCCATAGATATTATTCTAGACACGACTTCAATATATATTACTCCTTACAAAATGGCATCCACTGAACTGAAGGAATTGAAGGTGCAATTGCAAGAATTGTTGCATAAGGGGTTCATTAGACCAAGTGTGTCACTTTGGGATGCTCCAGTTATTTGTGAAAAAAAAAAAGATAACACCCTATGACTCTATATGGATTATCGACAGCTGAATAACATGACGATCAAGAATAAATATCCACTATTAAGAATAGATGATTTGTTCAATCAACTGAAAGGAGCTAGGGTATTCTCCAAAATTGATCTCAAATCAAGGTATCATTAATTAAACATTAAGGAGACAGACATTCCCAAAACAACATTTAAGACTCAGTACGACCACTAGAGTTCCTAGTTATGCCATTTAGTTTGACAAATGCTCTAACAACTTTTATGGATATGATGAATAGGGTCTTCAAATATTATCTAAATCAGTTTGTGGTGGTATTTATCGATGAGATTTTGGTGTAATATAAGAATAAAGAAGAGCATGACCATCATCTTCGAATAGTGCTTCAGACATTAAGGGATAAACAATTATATACAAAGTTATCAAATGTGTTTTTTGGTTGAATGAGGTAGCTTTTCTAGGACATATCATATCAACAAAGGAAATTCAAGTGGACCCCAATAAGGTAGAAGCCATCCTTGATTGGAAACCTCCCCAAAATATGACAAAAGTGAAAAGCTTTCTTGGTTTGGTAGGATATTATAGGAGATTTGTGAAGGGATTCTCAATGATAGCTTCACCATTGACAAAGCTTCTTTTAAAAGACACTAAATTTGAGTGGACAGAACGGTGTTAGGCTAGCTTCGATAAATTGAAGGCAATGTTAACTAAAGCCCCTGTTTTGACATAGCCTACCTCAGGAAAGGATTATGCAGTATATAGTGATGTTTAACATAATGGGCTAGGTTGTGTATTAATGTAGAATGGTAAAGTAATTTCATATGCCTCCAGACAATTAAAGTCACATGAGAAGAATTATCCTTCACATGACTTAGAGCTAGCAGCCATTGTATTTGCTCTAAAAATATGGAGGCATTATTTATATGGAGAGAAATGCTACATTTATATAGATCACAAAAGTCTAAAGTATTTGTCTATGCAAAAACAACTCAACTTAAGGCAAAGATGATAGTTGGAATTAATCAAAGATTACAACTGCATCATTGATTACCAGTTAGACAAAGCCAATGTAGTGGTTGACGCTTTGAGTAAAAAGACTCTAACATGTATACTTAAATAAAATTCAATTACAAAATAATATTTAATAATGAATAATGAGTAATTAAGAAATTATACTTTAGGTTGGTTGTATTGCAAGTTCAATCTACTTTCATTCAATAAGTGAAAGAAAGTCAGAAGCGAAACATGAAAGTGGTGGAAATTTATGAGTTAGTGAAAAATGGGAAGAGTGATTGAGTTTGAGGAGCTGATGGAAGTCTTAGTTATAAAGGCAAATTAGGTGTACCAAATATCCATGAATTGAAGCAAGAAATTATGAAAAAAGCACACAACACTACTTATACAATGCATCCAAGAAGCAACAAAATGTATCATGATTTAAAGACATATTATTGGTGGCCTAGAATGAAAAGAGATATTATAAACTATACCACCAGATATTTCCAAGTGAAGGCAGAACATCAAGTGTCATATGGTTTGTTATAGCCAATTTCTATTCCATAATGGAAGTGGTAATGAATTATAATGGATTTTGCTTCTAGCTTGCCTTTGACACAGAAGAAGCATAATGCTATATGGGTCAACATAGACAGGCTCACTAAATTAGCTCATTTCCTACCAGTTAGAATTGATTACTCACTCGCTCAGTTGGCAGAATTATATATCAATGAGATAGTCCAACTTCATGGTGTCCCAATTTTTATAATTTCTATTCGAGGCCCATGGTTCACATCATAATTCTAGAAGAGTTCACAACAAGCCTTAGGTACTCAACTCAACTTTAGTACAACATTCCACCCACAGACTGATAGTCAATCAAAACAAGTGATAAATTATTGGAAAATCTGTTGAGAAGTTGTGTAATTGAGTTCGAAGGTAGCTGGATAAGTATCTTCCATTAATGGAGTTCGCATATAACAATAGTTATCAAGCAAGCATTAGGATGGCACCGTAGGAGGCTTTGTATGGAAGAAAATGTAGGACACCTCTTTCTTGGAAGAAAATTAGTGTAAAGAATCTACTAAGACCATAATTGTTTCAACAAATAGAAGAAAAAGTGAAAGTCATAAAAGACAAACTAAAAGCAGTAGTTGATAGACAAAATTCCTATGCAAATTTAAAGAGAAATGACATAGAATATGAGGTTAGTCATACAATAATTTTAAAAGTCTCATCTTGGAAGAAGATCCTCAAATTTCTCAAGAAAGGAAAGCTAAGTCCCTGATTTATTAAGCCATATGAGGTGCTTGAGTGTGTGGGTCTAGTGGCATACAAATTAGCATTGCCACTAGAGTTAGAAAGAATTCACAATGTGTTTCATGTGTTCATGCTAAAAAGATATAGGTTGGATCCATCACATATAATACCAATGGAATCCATAGAAGTACAATTGCATTTGATTTATGAAGAACAATTAGTGGCAATTTTAGCCAAGGAAGTTACAGAACTATGAAACAAAAAGGTACCATTAGTGAAAGTTATATGGCGCAACCATTCAACGGAAGAAGCCACTTAGGATAGTAAAGGCTCAATATCTTCAATTATTCAGCACCAACAAATCAGGTAAATTTTGAGGACAAAATTTTTTGCAGGGGGAGAGAATTGACATGCCCATTCATTAAGACACTAATCGTGTGTGACCGAGTTAGGTGCACCGGATCCATTAAAGTCTAAATTTAGGTGCACAGAAAAATAACAATATTTAAGAAAAATTTATTAACGAAATTATTAATTGGAAATTTAAAAGTTCACTGCCAAAACTAGAATAAAATAAAATAAAATCACCCTATGGACTAAATGGAGATTTATGGAATTGTTTAGGGTTATTTTATAAAAATAGGAAACTGTGGGATAAAAGAGGAATTATGCAAAGATTAAAATTAATTATGATTAATTAATTAAATGGACCAATAGGATGAAAGATTAATCATAATCTAATTAAGCAAAAGTCAAAAATATAGGTTATAAGAGAGAAATCTAGATTTCTCCATAAAATGGTAAAAAAAAAAAATTGTCTTCACCTTCAACCTCCTTTTGTCGCCCCACTCCCTCACCATTCCTCCATTATTATTATTATTATTTTTATCAATTTCATGTTTTGAAAAAGAGAGAAAAAATGATTTTAGAGGAAGAATAATCAAGAAATTAAAGGGTTTTCACCATAAGTGAGCAAATGAGCCAAAAAAAAAAAAAAGAAAGAAGAATAAAAAGAGAATAAGAGTGAGGGGAATTTCGGCTAGCCCTAGTTCACCATTAAGGAGAGTTTCTTCTCCTTAAATTTAACCTTTTTCCTTCTATTTGAAACCCATAAGGATGATATATATAATTGAAATTGACCCATAAGGATGATAAATATAATAAAAATTGATTGATTAGGGTTATTTAATGATATGTGGTTAGGGTTTGGAAGTTGGAATTAGGTTGGAAAAAAATGGAATTGAGGTTATAATTGATATTAGTTAACCTTCCATTATGATTTTATGATTTAAAACACAAAGAAACATGACTTTAAAGAAGTGAATAAGGGACTACCTAAGTGACTAAGGATTGATTAAAAAAAATGAAATTCATCAAAGGAAGAGAAATTAAATGAGTGATGTTTGAATATTTTAGATCAAACCAAAGACAAGGGAGGAAACAAACTTGAGGAAGGAAAAGGAAAGGAAAAAACATATAAGGGGAGAAGAAACTAATAAGGTATGTATTTTTATGGAAAAAATTTAACATGATTTAATTGTTTTATCTTTTGTTAATTGCATGATTAAATGAATGGTTGGTCACATGTGTTGCTGGAAACTTGATCATGGAGCAACATGTATTAAAATTTTCATAAGTTTTGGAACTCAAAATTTTGCGTTCTTTGATGGGTTGGACACTTAAGACATAAGGTTAAAACTTTCATGAAACTTGATTTTGATCTTAACTATGTTTAAATTGGGCATGACTGTTAGACCTGAAACCAATCTTGAAATTCTGGATAAAATTTGTACCGAACAATCAGTATTAAAATGGCTACAACTTTTTATACAGATATTAGAATTAAGTGATTTAAATTCCAATTTAAAGCTAAGATCAAGGGATACAATTTCTCATAAGATCAATTAATCAAATTCGATTGGAAATATGGATAAAATTGAGATCCAATATAGGGTCTAAAATCTGTTAGAATCAAGGTTGCTTAAAAATCTGGAAATTTAATGAGTAAATTAAGTTGGGTTTTATTGTATAATGTGATTGATATCTACTTGAGTAGTTACATAGTCAAATGAGTTATTAAACTCATAAAATTAATGAGAAAATAAAATTATGAACTAACAATTTGATATTGTATATTATGACAATTAAGAAATAAAAAATACAATAAATTGAGATACAATAAAGATGTACAAAAATAAAGAAATAAAAAAATACAATAAAGGAATTTTAAGAGATTACTTAAATAAATTGAGATAAAATAATTAAGTTCTAAAATACATAGCTTGGAATTAGGGTAGATGATAGATTGACATGCCAAAAGGGGGTAGGAAAGAGAAAGCTTTTTAATACGTAGGAGTCAAAACGTCGATTTGATTATTTTACATCAACTCTACATGTGCCCAGTTGATTATATAGTAGACATTAAATGTGTCAAATTGATTTATGTGGGCACCACATTGTGTTAAGTTGATTTACGTAGGCGCTATGCGCCGAGTTAAAATTATTGACAGATAATACCTCATATCCTATTTGATAGTTCTAGTTATAAGTGTTAGAGACATAAAGTTGAGGAAATAAGATAAAGCAATGCATGATAAAATTTATTTATTATAATTAACTACGGACTTAAATAAAATAAGTAGAATATAGTGATAGTAATAACAATAACAATTACAATAGTTATGATTAAAATAATATCAATTATAATGATAATATTAGCAATTAACATAATTATTATATGTAAAAGAAATTTATGTACTATGAAAAAAATATATTTTGGGTTCAATTAATTATTAGTAAATATGTGATATTTCTTTGATTTGACATGAAATGTTTGAATGTATAAGATATTATGAATTACATATTAAATTTTTGTCATATAAAACATCACTAAACTAGTAGCTTAGCGCATCTAGTTTTTTCCATGTCTAGGTACTGAGATAGCTAGTAGATAAAGATAGTAGTTGTTAGAAAGAGAAGAACGTCCGAAATTTGATAGCAAAATTTAAAGATCTTTTTGTTTTGGTATATAAATTATATATATATATATATATATATTATTCTCATATGTGAAACTTATACTTTGGGGTTTGTAAATAAAATATTAATTAGAAAATCTTTGTATATAATTTTTTAAGAGATAAAATGTTTTATAATTGATGAGTTATTTAATAATAATAAGAATAATAATAAATGGATGTAGCGCACTCTCGATTAATTAGGATAAATCCAATTAATTAAGCTGACACTACGAAGACAATTATACGAAAAATCTGTAAAAATTTAAAAATTTTCTTTGCATAATGACTATGATGACTTGCATAAAACATATAGTAAAATAAATACTTCACTTAATATTTAAATTCTATTTCATAAATAAAACATGTTAACCTTTGACCAGGGGTTTACAAAAATATATGTTTTTAACAAGAAATTATATAATTCTTCAATATTGACATGTATACAAGTAAACAACCTTCATACTATGACATGTACAAAAAATACAAAAGTGCAATATGTGTTATCACCAACCCGCGTAGGGTCTGATCTGATGTCTGAGTTGCTTCTCTTATTCAAATTCTATTTATCTACAACACTCTGACCTACGTGGGGAAAACACTCATACGATAAACTACTGAGAGCTTAGTGGTACATATAGGCATAAAAATTCATTTACAATTATACATTATACGTATTTTCATAGCATCATGTAAGAATATCATGGCATGACAATATAATCATAATATCATATATACTATCTTACCGTTGAACATATATAATGATAACTATAGCATGTAACATTTTACTATATGCATAAACATACTTGCATACTTATGTCTTTGTATTCATTTCATGTTACTGTATTCTTTACTTACTTTAACATATTTGATATTATTATCCAACAACTCTCAACACCGACTGTTCGAATACGAGTTGTGGATAGGGATGCTCTTTGAGCTTAAGCCACCTTACCACTATCTGTAAACATGTGTCAGTCCAAGCTCCTCAAGTCAATGGCACCAGTCCAGGCTAGCCATATTGACTGAGTAAACATATAGCTTTTACATGAAATATCATTTGTAATAACTTGTGTCAGTTCAAGCTTAAGCCACATTGACTGGGTAAATATATAACTATGGTACTGTAACTCCCTTAATAGCATGCCATCTATCCTACTCCTAGTCTTAGTATCATGACTAATAACATATCTTTATCAACATCAAAAACTCATATGCTTAGCCTTTAAATCCATAAGGGTAAAAACCCTAACTTTAGCCCTTTCAACATCCTTAAACTCATATAACCCCTTACTAACACATGTTATAACTTTTAAACAACTTAAAGAGGGGTACTTAATCTTAATCTCTCAAGATTGAGCCTTAATCTAACGTATTTGGAAATGGGTCTCTACCATATTCGAACTAGACATGATTAAAATTATGAAAGCTTATAAAAACTAAAGAAAAATGTGATTCCTTACCTTAATTGAAGGAAAACACGGCTGGATGAAAGATTTGACTCGTCTCTTCTTTATAGGGTTCAGACTTCCTCAATAGAACCACTTCTTTATGCTCTTCTTTCCCAAGAGATTCATTTTGATCTTTTTCTTTAGCTTAGGTGTTTAAGGTTGGAAATCCAAGAAAAACATAAGGCTTTGATCTCTGGTATGAGAAAATCTCGAACTTAGGGTTTGTTTAGATTTTTACTCATGAGAGAAAGGAAGAAAAATTTTCATGTTTTTATATCTGACGATATTCACGGTCATGACCCGACAAGTCACGGGCATGATTAACATTTTTTCACAGTTGTGACAATTAAGTCCCGGGCGTGAACTATGAACTCATCACTATCATCATCTTTTTTTAACCCTTTTTTTCTTTAAACATATACTTTTATCTATTCTTAATCCATATTTTTAACTAGGCCCTAATTACGGGGTGTTACATTTCTCTCCACCTTAAAAGAATTTCGTTCTCAAAATTACCTGTAGTGTTGTGTTGAAACAACTAGAGGTACTGTGTTTTCATCACTTTTTCGCTTTTCCATGTAGCCTCTTCCTTTACATGATTCCTCCCTAGAAATTTGACTAATGGTACTCGCTTATTTCTAAGCTATTTAATCTCTTGAGCCAAAATCTTGATCGACTCTTCCTTATATGTAAGATATAGTCTGACATCTACGTTTTCTACTGTGATGATATGTGACAGATCTTACTTGTATCTCCTCAACATGGAGACATGAAAAATATTATGAATCTTCCTTAACTCTAGAGGTAAAGCATTTCTATAAGAAACTGGCCCAAATCTTTCAAAAATCTCATGTGGCCCAATGAATTTAAAGCTTAACTTGCCCTTCTTTTTGAACCTTAGGGACCTTTTTCCATAGAGACACTTTGAGAAACACTTTGTCTCCCACTTCATATTCTATATCTCTTCTCTTGAGATCTACATATGATTTTTACCTATCTGAAGCTGCCTTTAGCCTTTCTTGTATGATCTTCACCTTTTCCTCCATCTCTTGCACCAACTTTAGCCCCACTAACTTTCGCTCACTGAGCTCTATCCAACGTAACATTGTTCAACACTTCTTACCATATAGACTGATAGCTATTTGGATGCTAGACTGATAGCTATCTGGATGCTAGACTGATAGTTGTTGTTACAAGCGAACTCCATTAATGGTAGGAATTTCTCCCAACTACCTTTAAACTCAATAACATAACTTCTCATCATGTCCTCTAGTATCTGTATCACCCTCTTCGACTAACCATTGGTCTGTGGGTGAAAAATTGTGCTGAAATTGAGCTTAGTACCCAAAGTTCGCTATAGAGTTCCCCAAAACTGAGATGTAAACCTTGGATCTCTGTCCAATATGATGGAGACTGAAACTCCATGTAATCATACTATCTCGTTCACATACAATTCTGCTAGCTTGTTCAAGGAATAATTTCTTCTGATAAGTAAAAGTGTGTTGACTCCGTTAACCTATCTATAACCACCTAAATAGTGTTACATTTCTTCAGAGTCATAGGTAACCCAATCATGAAATCCATCATGATCCATTCCTATTTCCATTCCAGTATCGTAATCATTTGCATCAAACCTAAAGGTACCTGATGTTATGTCTTGATCTGTTGACATGTCAAACATCTTGTCGTGAACTCTATGATGTCCTTTTTCATACTTGTCCACCAATACCTTTCTTTTAGATCATGTTACATTTTATTACTTCCTGGATGCATGGAAAACTTGGTTTCATATGCTTCCGTTAAAATCCTTTGCTTCAACTCTATAACATCAGGCATGCATAAACAACCTTGGTAAAACAAACTGTCGTCTGACTCAACTGTGAACTCCGATCTTTCCCTCTTGGAGACCAACTCGGCGATCTCAACTAGCTTACAATCTTGCATCTGTGTGTCTCTAATTTCCTGGTTGGGAGTAGGTCAGATATGCAACTCCACTATAGTCTTCCTGCTTAAAGCATAAGCCATAACATTGGCCTTTCCTGGATGATAGTCGATGACACAATTATAGTCCTTGATCAATTCTAACCATCATCTCTGCCTCAAGTTGAGTTCCTTTAATGCCGGAAGATACTTTAAACTCTTGTGGTTAGTGTAGATATATCAATTTTTCCTATGTAAGTAAGGATGCCATATCCTTAGAGCAAACATAATGGCTGCCAACTCAAGGTCATATGTGGGATAATTCTTTTTCATATGGCTTCAATTGTCTAGAAGCATAAGCAACGACCTTTCCTTCTTGCATCAAGACAAGCCTCAATTCATTTTGAGAAACGTCACTATAGATAACGTACTATTTATCAGGAAATGGTTATGTAAGAATTGGGGCTTCTATAAACATACACTTAAGCTTATTGAAACTAGCTTAACATTTGTCGTTCCATTCGAACTTCACATCCTTTCTCAAAATTCTAGTCAATGGAGTAGCAATCAAAAAAAAACCCTTCAAAAACCTCCTATAGTAACCTGCCAAACCAAGAAAACTCATGATTTTGGTCACATTCGGAGGAGGCTGCCAATTCAAGATTGCCTCAAACTTATAAGGATCAACTCTGATGTCATTTACTAACACAATGTGTCCAAGGAAAGCTATTTCATCAAACCAAAAGTCACATTTAAAGAGCTTGACATAAAGCTTCTGATCTCTTAGGATCTATAATATTGTTCGCAAATGTTCATTATATTGTGCTTGGTTCTTAGAATACACCAAGATATTATCAATGAAAACAACTACAAACTAGTCCAAATATATCCTGAAGATCATATTCATCAAGTCCATGAAAGCTATGGGAGCATTGGTCAAACCAAATGGCATAACCAAAAACTCATAGTGACCATATCTGGTCCTAAAAGCTACATTGGCTATATCCTCTTCTTTTATCTTCATTTGGTGATAATTCGACCTCAAATCAATTTCGGAGAACACTCCTGCACCCTTTAACTGATCGAAAAAATCATCAATCAAGGGCAACAAATATTGGTTCTTCATAGTCACTTTGTTTAATTGACTGTAGTCTATGTACAATCTCATAGACCCATCTTTCTTTTTTACAAACAAAACTGGTGCACCCTATGGAGATATATTGGCCCTGATAAAACCCTTGTCCAATAACACTTTCAACTGAGCTTTCATCTCTTTCATCTTTGAAGGTGTCATTTTGTAAGGTGTTATGGATAGCAGTGTCATGCCTAGTGTGAGCTCTATAGAGATCTTGACATCTTTATTCGGTGGTAATCCTTGCAGATCATTTGGAAAGACATTTGAAAACTCCCTCACTTTAGGGATATCCTGAAGATCCAGAACACCTTTCTTGGTGTCAATCACATGAGCTAAATAAGCCTCGCATCCTTTTTGTATCATCTTTTATGCCTTAATCATGGAAACCGTCTGTAGAGGCTATGGAAACCTCTCACCTTCAACTACCACTTCTTGTTCTAAAGTCTTAAGAACAACTATCTTAGACCGGTAGTCAACAGCTGCCTCATGCTGCGAGAGCCAATCCAGACCTAATATGGCATCGTACTTATGAAACGGTAGTTCTATGAGACCTACTAGAAACTTTTTCCCGTGAATAACCAAAGGGAAACTTTTGTATACTCGGTTCACAACCACACTATGGCCTAAAGGGTTCAAGACCTCAATCTTAAACTCTAATTTCTCTATAGTCATATTGTGTTGACTAAGCGTGCTTGTGCATACATACGAATGTGGAGAACCTGGGTCTATCAAAGCACATAAATTGAAGCCATGTAAAGAAAATATGCCCACAATGATGTATGTGGCTCTCTAGTCCTCATGGGCCTTCATAGCATATGCCCTAGTCGGAGCTCTATTGGATCCCAGCCTGTTCACTGTTTCTAAAATAGCTTGGCTAGGTCCTGTAAGACCTCCTTGTGACTGGTTCCTATTATGAACCGGTGTCGATACTGTTATTTGTATGGGTGTAGCATTTGCCAACAAATGGCAATCCCTTTTCATGTGGTCCAGGGCTTCGCACCTAAAACAAGCCTTTGAAACACAACCGACACTCTCCTCAGTGGTTTTTCTGACATGTCCGACAAAGAAAATTAGAATAATTATAAGTCCACACCAAAAACTCAATATAGTCGAAAGTTATAAGCTAGTAGTGCAGTATAAAATTGCTCATGAATAAAAATAAATACTTAAAATCTACCAAGCGTAGCATAAGTATCTAAACATAGGTTTTCCTTGTTGAAAGAGAATAACACAATATAGTTCCTACAAATAATCCAATATAGTCGAAAGTTATAAACTATTATGGCAGCATAAAATTGGGAAAGAATAAAATTAAATACTAAAACTCTACCAAACATAGCACAATATCTACAATCAAATTTAACTCTCATGTTATAATGGCAATATAATAAATAAATAAAAAAAGAAACTTATTGATATTCAATAATGGCAATCCAATCAAATTTTTCTAAACCAATTATATTTTTTCTCATTTCTTTATATAATTTTTTAGCTTTCATTAGGTTAAAGCAAAGTAATCTTTGAATAAGTGCAAAGAACCAGACATGGGCTAGTTATTATGTACCAATATTAATCATTTATTATTATTATTATCCTCGTATGAAAGAATTGAAAAGAAACTAATAGATAATAAGGTTCACAAAAATGAAATGAAAGTATAAGATTGACAAATAATTGGTGCAAGCAAATGTAAAAAGATAGAAAAACTAAAGTCATTAATGAGTAAATGTACTTATTTGTGGATAGGAATGGGGAAAAAAAGAAGAAAAATAAGGTGTGAGGTTGCTTTTGTTTGAGTTTGAGGAATTATAGGTTTGTATTTAATCTAATATGGTAAAGCAATAGTGTATAATGTATGGCTGTAGGTAGTTTAAACACATTTTCCTAGAAAATGATAAAGTGAATTTTCTAATCTACACTTCAGTATAGAGAAAGGTTACATGCAATATCTACCATAGTATCAAAGAAAATTAGAGCTTCAACAAAAGGAGCAGAGAAGCTCTAAATTCAATTCCATTAATCTTGAATTCCCATTTTACTTTTCCTTTCTTTATATTGATATTCAATAATGGCAATCCAATCAAATTTTTCTA
Organism: Triadica sebifera; assembly: GCA_023653625.1. NCBI lineage: Eukaryota > Viridiplantae > Streptophyta > Magnoliopsida > Malpighiales > Euphorbiaceae > Triadica > Triadica sebifera. The sequence goes on from CM042901.1 coordinate 25,305,507, forward strand.
AACCAATTATATTTTTTCTCATTTCTTTATATAATTTTTTAGCTTTCATTAGGTTAAAGCAAAGTAATCTTTGAATAAGTGCAAAGAACCAGACATGGGCTAGTTATTATGTACCAATATTAATCATTTATTATTATTATTATCCTCGTATGAAAGAATTGAAAAGAAACTAATAGATAATAAGGCTCACAAAAATGAAATGAAAGTATAAGATTGACAAATAATTGGTGCAAGCAAATGTAAAAAGATAGAAAAACTAAAGTCATTAATGAGTAAATGTACTTATTTGTGGATAGGAATGGGGAAAAAAGAAGAAAAATAAGGTGTGAGGTTGCTTTTGTTTGAGTTTGAGGAATTATAGGTTTGTATTTAATCTAATATGGTAAAGCAATAGTATATAATGTATGGCTGTAGGTAGTTTAAACACATTTTCCTAGAAAATGATAAAGTGAATTTTCTAATCTACACTTCAGTATAGAGAAAGGTTACATGCAATATCTACCATAGTATCAAAGAAAATTAGAGCTTCAACAAAAGGAGCAGAGAAGCTCTAAATTCAATTCCATTAATCTTGAATTCCCATTTTACTTTTCCTTTCTTTATATTGATATGATTTTATTTTTTTATTTTTTTTAATATTGCGTGAAATAAAAGTTTATGAAAAAAGGGAATTGAAGAGAACAATTATCTTTTTTAATTACTCATTAACAAATGTACACATGTAATAATAATAATAATAATAATAATAATAATAATAATAATAATAATAATAATAATAATAATAATAATAATAATAATGATAATAATAATAATAATAATAATAATAATAATAATAATAATAATAATAATAATAATAATAATAATAATAATAATAATAATAATAATAATAATAATAATAATAATAAAAAGTAGGATAACCCTAAACCATTGTTTTAAAATTTTACATTTTATAGTAGTAATATACATGCATTTTTTTTTATAACAACAATATACTTTAGTTATTTTTTTGTATGGTCCAATGCCCAAGTCTAATGGTTGGTGAAAATGCACAAGCTAATATTATTATATTAGCAGTCAAGAAGCTGATAAAGCTCCTATTATCAGTCAAGAAGATGATAAAGGTCATTAACTACATTTGGCTAGCAATTAATTAAGTATTTAAAATAATTCATATTATGAAAAATTAGCATGATTTTGTTTTCTTACATATTGCATATGCATAATGACATGATTTTAGTCAAATGGAAATCATTATATCCTAGTCATCTTCTCTTTTCAAGTAATCTACATTACTTTATATTATATGAGTAACTTACTTTATATTTTATATTATTATAAGGTACATTATATGAATAACTTGCTAGATTCATAAAATTGTATATTTGATATTTTTTATATGTTTAAACTTGTAAATTCTATATTCTTTAGACACATAATTATTTCTTAATTGAACCTCATGAATATTTAAAATAAAATTGTTACATGAAATAAGCTTTAATTTAATAGTATTAATTTAATGATTAATCTCAAATTAATACTATTAATTTAATAGTAGCTTGAGAAATGACCTAGACATACAATCCATCGCCTACCAATCGTAATCTAGTTCAAGTTACCTCTTTTACTAGTTAGATGGTTGTAATAATTGAGTTCTTGCCTCAAAACCTTACCTTGACATCTAAAAACTTTAATTTGTTTGGAAATCTTCCATTTTTACATAAGCTTGTGTTTCTAGAATGAAAATGGAAAGGAAAAAGGAAGGTTATAACTTACTAAAGCTCTCTTTCTTGAAGGTAAACAAAAAATCCCACAATCTAGCCACAATCTTCTTCTTTTCTCTTTGAATATGCTCCTTATAACCCAAATATCTTGTTTCCTCCCTTTTTCTTCTTTAGTTTTTCAAAAACTTCAAGGATTTGAGTTGGATTGTTAGGGTTTGTAAGGAAAGAAGTTGAAGGGGATGAGGAGGAGAATTTGGCATGCAAGAATAGTAAAATAGGGAGTGGGTTTACAGACTTTTGGTATGGGAAAGAAAGAGAAAACAACATTTAAAATTCTCAAGTCTGGACACGATTCACGACTTTAAATCAAGCTTTATAAGTGTGAATCAACTGTTTTTCAAAATGCTTCAAATCTTTGATCAATCTTCTCATTTTTATTAGTTACCCTTCCTTTATTTATCTTTTTATCACTCCATAATATATATTTTTTTACACCTAAATTAGTAGGTGTTACAGTCTGGGTGGACCATTGCTGGACGTTTAGCATGTTCATATTATATGAAAGAGTTGGATGCATTTACATTGTACAAGAATGGTCAGGAATCATAGTTTAATAATCACATAAAGTTTTTACCATATAATTATCCTTTTATAAGGAACAATAACTCATTCCTTAAGAATAGATAGTCACAAAAGTGGCACCACCGATAATGTCTAGAACAAATATATCAAACACCATTGATCATTTAAGTTTGAAGGTCACTGAAAAAGGGGCTTTAGAGATTAGTGGTCTTGCCAATAAAAGACATGATTGGATGAAACGTAGCATCTTGTGGAATTTTTTGTATTGGAGTGCATATCTTATTCAACATAATATGGATGTGATGCACATTAAAAAAAACACAGTCATGAATGTAGTCGGGGAAGATGAAAGACACCGTAAAATCTAGACAATAACTAAATGATTATTTTCATTAACCAAAACTTGTAAGGTCAAATATTGATGATAAATATCCTAAAGCTTGTTACACTCTTGACAAATAAGCAAAGTCAATGTTGTGTGAATGGGTAAACAACTTAAAATTCCCAGACATATATGCATCAAACATTTCTAAATATATCGACATGTAGAAGCATAAGTTGTTTGGTATGAGAATTCATAATTGTCTTGTTTTATGCAAATGTTAGCATTGATTGCATTCCATGAATTACTACAGGTGAATGCATGGAAGGCACTTATGGAACTAAGCCTATTTTTTAATGATCTAACAGCCACTGTGATTTGAGACAAAGATATGGCTCAACTTGAGGAATAAATTTCATTGACTTTATGTAAGTTGAAGCGTATTTTTCCTCCAATATGGAACATATTTCGGTCCACTTACCATATGAAGTAAGGATAGTTGGACCTATTCAATGCCATTGAATGTATCTGTTCGAAAGGTAATGTTTCTCCTAGTATATTTATCTCATAATTTTACTTCACTTAATGATTGAAACTCACTTCTAAATCAACAAACATCCATTGATAGATACGTTAGAAAGTTGGAAAAAAAATATAAGGAACAAGTCAAAAATTAAAGGATCAATATGTAATGCGTATTTGGTTAAAGAAGCTTCAACCTTTTGTTCCCACTATTTTGAGGATCATATTCCAACATTGAACAAAAATTTGCCACATAATTATTACAGTGGTGAAAATGAAGTACAAATAGATGATCAATTCCTCTCTATTTTTAAATATACAGGTCAACCTATTAAACGATCAAAGACAAGAATAATGGTTGGTGAAGAATACAAGGTTGCACACACTTACATTCTACTTAATTTTGAGGAAGTTTAACCCTTTATCGAGTAACATATTAATTTAAGGCAAAATCCCTTATAATATATTGCAATAATTGTTTACTCATTGCAATTAAATTCTTATTGTTAAGGATCTACACAGATTTGTTATGACAAACTTGGTCATGCATTGATGATAAGAAAGTTGATAATAAACTTAAAACTGAGTTTGCAAAATGGTTCAATACAAATGTGAGTATGTTGAAACGAGTACTTTGTTTTTTTTTTTTGTATTCTTAAATGATCAATTAACTACAACTTATTAATTGCATGCTTATAATGAGTGGTCAAATGTCAAAAATCCTTACATTAAAGACCTCACTAAAAGGCCTTTATTTTTGTAAAAATGTGCCTTAGATATATAGTGAACAGATATAAGTTCCAAATTAAATGCCTAAATTATGTTAGAAAAACTATGAATTAGGAGTGGCATTAAAAGATCTAACTATGATGCATAAGGCTACACAAAAATTAACCAAATTGACCAACCAAATCGGTCCAATTCAATCCAAACCAAAAATCATAGTTTATGTGGTTTTCATGGATGGTTATGCTTTTAAAATTTTTATAAACTGATTTTTTTTGTTTAGTTTTGGATTGAAAATATATAAATCCAATAAAACTGAACTAAACCAAATAATTTGGGGTATATATATATATATATATATATATATATATATATATATATATATATATATATATATATATAGTGCACTAATGCTAATAATTTCTTGGTTTCCTAAAAGTATAGACTATTTAATTACCTATACTCTTCAAATTTATTTGGAATGTCATGATTGAGTAAGAATTTACTTTACTAATCTACAAATTATATTTTGGATTTTCTAGAAGTTAAAGTAGTGTATTGAATTTTTATATTTTGGATGATATTCATTGTGTTATTTTAATCATGGTTTTAAGTTAATATTTTTTGAATTTTTTAATTTTATTCATTTTTTTATTTATCAAACCGACCAAACAAACTATTCAAATTGAATCCAAATAGCATTTGTTTGGATATTTTTATTAATATTTCTTTTGGTTAAAAGTTGAAGTATTTAAAAATGGACTTTATTGATTTTGTTATAATTTTTTGGTCCAAACTGACCAAATCGAATTATGAACTCCCCTTAATGATGCATATGAGAATGATTACTATAGAAAACTCGTTGAGGTAGTGAAGGTTGAATATTCTAATTGGCCATTCAAGCACATAATTTTATTTAAGTGGGAATGGTTCAATCCGACATCAAATATGGGGACTAAAATTCATGATGAATATAAGATAGTTAAAGGAACCATAAAAGAAGATTTAGTAGATAGGAACTATTTATTTTGGCCAATCAAGCATGTCAGGTGTATTACTATATGTACCCTAGCTTGCGACACAATAGCAAGATTGGTGAGTTGTGATCAAGATCAAACAATAAGCTATTATGGAAATTCTTGAAAGCTCTTCAAATGTTACACATGAATCACCACCATTTCAAAAGGATGGAATCGAAATATATGATATTAATGATGAAAAACAAGATATGGTAACATCATAAATGATCCAAATGGAGAATTCATAGAAATCAAGGATGCAGAGGTGGAATCGGATGAAGAACTGGATTTTGAGTAACAATCCAATACATAAGTAGAGGATAAATCAGAACTTGATGATGATAGTGATAGTGAATAGAGGTTTTTTATATTTATATGACTTTGTAGTTGCATATTTATTTCTATTCTAAATTGACATTGAATATTTTACTAAATATTATATTGATTAACAATTTTTTTTTAGATGATGAGGGTTCAAAAGATAGGACAAAGAGAGGTACATTCAAGCTAGGGCACTAGACGGGGATGAGGAATGGGTCCTAACGTGGCTGATGTTCCTTTGTCATCCCAACTGACTATCCAGATAGAGGAGATTCAACTTAGAGATCCCTCCACTCAAATTCAACCTGAAGATCCTTCCACCCTAGTAGAGTCGCTGACGCCTTCCTCTATTGGACGTTCATTAGCAAAGAGTACATCATCCCCTGGTCGAAAAAGGCTTAAACTAGAAAATAGGAAGTGTGTAAACTCTTAAATACTCTATGAAACATGAATTTTTATTTTTATTATTTAGATCTTTAGAACTCCCAATTTCCATTGAAACTTGATTTGAAAGATTAAAGTTAGGAGTAGTGAGTAAACTCTTACTATTTTTGTTGTTTTAGTTGTTTGAGCATTACCATTGCAAATTTTACTTTTAATTGTCCTACCTTTGTTACATTTATAATTGAACTTTCTATCTTATTATTAAGATTCATTTCATGTCTTCAGAACTCTTAAATATGCACTATGTTACAAAAAAAAATTTCTTTCTGTTATTTATGCATAATAAGAAAATATATATTTAAGTTAAATAAGTTATGTCTATATTGATAATCTTACATGATAATATTAATATCTTGAACTGTATATGCATAAGTTTGTGGAGAACCATAACATGGTTGTCCAAATATCTCAAATCTTAGAGGAGCGAGTGGACAAAAGAGATCCATATGGAAGGGCACGTCCCAAGCCACTAGAGACTTCTACTTTAGAGAATTTTAGGAGATAATTTTGAATCCATAAAAAATGGTATGTATATACTTATGATAATTTATTTGTGTATATGTGTGATTGAAAGAGTTATTTTGATGCTATATATAAGACATCAATGTAAATATAAGATTTATCTTGTTAATGTGCTAAGTAGCTTGTAATTTAGGGGTTGTTTTGTTGAATGAAATTGATATAATTGTTATTGCATGCCTATGTGACCAAAGGGAGGAATTAAAGTTTATATGGATGGGGAATTAGGATTTGAGGCATGTTAAAAATTGAATATAGTTAAACAATGAGAGGCTACCTTGAATTAATTAGGACTTTAGGAATTTTTTATGCGAAGTGTAAGTGGTTATAATATAAACAATGAAAATAAATAGAATGGTAAAAAGGATGACAAGCTTATATTCAAAACAAATGAAGTTAAAGAAACGTTAGGGTTGGATTAATGATATGGTATATGCTATGTATAATTAGAATTCAAAGTGTATGGCATGTGTTATAATATTTGAACTTAGTTGATGTGTAGAGTGTGACAACATAGTTAACTTTTTCTTAAGCAGAAGTACTTTGAGTGGGACATTACCCTTAATGACAACAATAGAGTGGCTTGGGAAATGCTAGCGAGAAGTTGCTACTCGGATATGATGAATAAATGGAGGAAGAAAGGTTGGCCTCCTCACACTTTGGAAGCTATCTGGCAGCACTGGACATACTAGAAAAACATACCTGAATATCATGTGTTGTCTACTAGAGCTAGTGCGAACTGGATATCCAAGAAATTCGGTCCAGGAATAGGTCCCTCTTGGCATGCTACAAGATCTATTTCCATTAAGGAGCATAGACATCAAATAGTAAAAAAATCTCACAATCTAGATGTGATACAATTTACCTAAATTACTTATTTTTTTTAATTCATTTGTCAGATTGAGAAGGAGAGTAGGGATTTGAGACCAATTCAGCTTTTCTATAAGTGCCACTGGAAGAAAGGCAATGGATGGATCAATGCCCGTTCACAACAAGTTGGGTAATAATTTCAATGCATTTTCATTAACTATATGGTCACATAATATTTGTGTATTGTTTTATAATTACTTATTTATTAACTGCAGGAACATTTTAGGAGATCATTACTCAATCGATACAACCAATTGCAGAAGGATCAAAGCATGCAATTGAGCTAGTCAAACTTTCATTTAGAACTGACAATTCATATTTTACACATATGAACGTATCACATCGCTATTTATATTAATTTAAACCTATCGTGTAACACACACACACACACACACACACATATATATATATATATATATATATATATATATATAATAATAATGTATTAATAATTTGTTAATGTATAACATTTATATAAATATATATAAACATACATGTATGAGCATAAAATCAAATTTATTATTATAATCAAATTTAAACATTTAATTATCTATATGATTATTACTAATCAATTTATAAATAATTTGTTATTAATATAATTAATTATAAATTTATTCATATATAAATTTATATATATATATTTAAATTAATATATAATTAAATATTTTAATTATTAGATATTTTATATATTTTTAAATGCATTTAATCATATAATAAATGTTAGATATATTAACATCATTTTGTAAAAAGTTTGTATCATAAAATATTATTTAATTGTATCGTATCCAAAATTTTCAATTGTATCGTATCCAAAATTTTCAATGCTACTTTCATTTTTATTGAAAACATAGGCATCCGGTCTAACGATCATCATAATTATGGATTGAAAGTCAAGACTTTACTGATATTCCGAACAAGTACCCCATCTCAATCCACTATTAACTCTACAGTAAATTCAAACACTATTTGCGCTCAGAATTATTTCAAAATTGCATCTTTTTTATGTATAATTCTTTGTCGTGCATTACTCATATGTGTATATATATATTATGTTGATTTCTCATTGTGTGCGTGTGTATATATATATATATATATTGATTTCTCATCAATGAAGCTCAATATTTTTGGTTTAAAAAAAAATAGTCCAGAGTTATAAGTGAAAGAAAATACAAGAGATACAAATACATCACAAAATTCCCAATTAGAGAAAACCTCAATCTTTGCTGCAACTAAGTAAAACAAATAATAATACGTTGAGAAGTAGAAACTTGAAAGCTAGTCAGCAGAAGCCAAAAATTCTCGTGGAATATGTATGGATACTTAGGGAAAAAATAAAATAATTATTTGGAAAGAATTAATTGGCTCTCCTTTTACCAAATTGAAAAGCATTTTGAAAAGTAGACCTGAGGAAGAGTGCACTAGTGCTGCTACACACAACTTGTGTAGTAGTGTTTTGCGTTGGAATTCCCTGTACTTGTTCCTCTGCGACTGCTGCGTTTGTGTCATCTTCTTCATGTACCATCACATCCACCGATATCACAACCCAACTTCTCTTCATTCTCACCTTCCTCACGCTTCTCTCACTTATTCCTCTGCACCTTTTCACCTTCAATTTCACCAAATTTGGACACCCATCTCCAATTGCTTCAATCCCACTTTCAGAAATGGGGCAGTTCTTAATACACAATTTCTTCAAGGCAGTTAATTTTTCTGCTATTATTGCCATTTCTGGATCCCCAACTGTTTCTGTGTTACATAGTGCTAATCTCTCCAGTGTCCTGCAATTATTAGCCAAGGCAGTAAGAGAGGCAATAGTTATAGGAATCCCCATTAGTACTAACTCCTGCAAATTTGAGCATTGTTTGGCTATGTTCAAAACACCTTCATCACCAATTGTCCTGCCACCGAATCTGCTCCACGCATCGATATGCAGCTTCCTTAGATTCTTGCAAGAGTTAGCAACTGCACCCAACCCATCATCTGTACAATCAGTGGTGCGGCTGAGCTGTAGAACTTGAAGGTCAGGGCAACAACAAGAGATGGCCATTAGGCCTTCATCACCCATTTGTACATTCTCCATTTGGATCTCTGAAATGGCAGTGATTCTTTCTTGGGCTACACTCTGCATAACTTTATCCCAGTTGTCGGAGCTTCTGCACACAATGAGGGTTTTCAATACTTTAGAAGCAGCGGAGAGAAGAGGGATAAAAATGCGAGCATTGTGCAGATCTTTAAGGCAGAGACGTTGGAGTTTGATATGACTTCGTTTGTTATTGATAGAATTATCATAACACAAAGGGATATTATGGGCATCTAAATTGCGGAGACGCTTCAGAGTGAGGTGATGAAGAGAAGGACAGTTGATAAGAAGAGATATGAGACCCTTAGCACTGAAACCACAAGAAGCAAAAGATATTTTAGAGAGAAAAACAGGGCGATGAGAGGCAAATGCTACCAGCCCATCGTCAGAAACATCTACACAACCCTTGATTTTAAGTTTCTTAAGAGAAACGAGTAAAATGGGTATTGTGGAGAAGCAATGATCATCAATGCTAAGATGTTTGCGGGAGCATTTAAGGGACAGAATAGAAACAGAGCTAAAGCGAGAAAGCAGAGCAGGTAAACAAGTAGACATTTGAGTAGAAGCAAACAAGACAAGTCTCTGCCGAGACTTAGAATCAACAAGTTTCCACCGTTTACAAACCATAGAGCAAGAACTCCTGTCATGACAACCCAATTTACCAAACACAATGGCCAAACATTCATCAGGAAGACACAATGTTAGATCCTCTGTTTTCTTGGTAATGACAATAGAATGTCCATCAGCTGTTTGCTTGCGGATCTCATCACTACATCTGCATGAAGAATAAGAAGAAGAAGCAGCTTGTCCCATCCCCCAAAAAAATATTGCAACCAGATTAGGAGTTTCAACTGGGAACAAAGAAATTAGCCTTGGATTATAGGGGAAGAGGAAGAAGAGGAAGAGGAGTGAAGAAATATAATATTGATGGGAAAAGCGTGCAGCGGTATAAAGGAGCAAAAGATGAGTGTGGAAAAGTGTGGGGTCATTCTCATTCCAAAGAGCCCTTATGTTGTCTGCTAGTTTCACAGACATACTTAATGCTTTTGTCTTTTCTTTTTCTTTTTAAATTGTTTTTATTAGAATTCAGAAGAGAAGAGATGCTCTTTGTGGACATGGACAATTGATTCAGTTGACAAGACAAAGTGCCAGAACATATCCTACAACTGTCACCCATTTAAATTTTTTTTTAAATCACTATTTAATGGAACTATAAAATTGAGATAGTTTCCTTTTTAGTTTAGAAATGTATTAGTTTCTTCCTTTTTTGATGTTATCTAGATTAGACAGATATCTGCATAGTTTGCCTCCTCCTACTAAGCAAATGGCTAAAATAAAGTAATTTAATAATATAATAGACATATAAATTGAAATGTAAATATTTTACATAATTAGTGTGAGTATAACGTAATCACAAAATAAACATTAGCCGGGTCAATTTAGATAAATGTTCCATATCACTTAATTATTAAAAATATAAAAAACATGTCTAAAGAAAAAGTTTCGGAGTTGGTAAAAATTTATCTTTTACCTATAAGTTCAAAAATAAATAAAATGCAATTTTATATCTAAACTTTGTCAAAATTTGATTTTAAGTTTATATTAAATATCTTTTATCAAAATATTTTCTTTTGTTGTGAACTTAAGATATACCTACAAAACTATAATTTATATTTTATTTTTAGATATTCAGATGAACTTAGGTCCTTGAAGTTAGATTTATAAGGTTCTAATTAAATCTTTCTTATAAAACAATGATGTTTATATGCCCAAATTTCTTACAATAGTGACATTATTTTGTCTTGAAAGATTCTTGCCATATTGCAAGAGGTTTAGGCCTCTTAACTCTTCTAGTGCTAGCATAAGTATATGAAGATGAACAATAACAAGTATGTATGGTAGTTGCTTTTCTAGGTGCATGCCTATTATACAAGAAAGCATGATTGACCTTGAGATTTTCCTTTTAAGTCATATGACCTTTTACTACTTTTATTTTAAGTTGACGGTTTTGTATATGTTTTACTTATAACCCTTGAAGTTATTACCTCAATAGAAGATGTTTGTACTGTGCTAGACTTAACAAATATATTACTAGATGGAAAAGATGATGATGATGCTCTAATAAAGCTAAATTATGTCTCATAAGGGGAGGTCTTTGTGATATAATTAAGGTATTTAAACTTTTATTCTCTTTGTAAAATTTTGAGATAGAGTTCATAAGCTCCTTGTAACGTCGGGTGATTTAGGTCATGATCATGTGTGAATGTAGTTAGATGTATTGGTCCGATTAAAGTCTAAATTTGAACCAATAAAAAATAAAAAATTATAAGAAAAAATAATTAAAGATATTATTATTTAAGAACTAAAAATATTGGTTGAAATTTTGGAAAAAAAATCACCCTATGGACAAAATCAATATTTATCGAAATTGTTGGGGGGAAATTTGTGAGAAGAAAAATTATGGAAAAAGAGGAATTCTTATAATTAAAACTTAATCAATATTAATTAAGTTAATCAACTAATAGAAATTAAGATTAAGTTAATTATGGGTCTCATTCATTATTTATCAAAAATAAAAGTAAAAAATGGGAGGAAGAATCTTCATTCTTCCACTAATTAGAAAACCACCACCACCATCACCTTCTTCCTTTATTGTCGTCCCTTTCCTAACCTAAAAGCCTCCATTTTTGTTCCTTTTCCAGCAAACCAAAAGTGAGAAAAATGAGTTATGACAGAGAAAATTCAAGAAATAAAAGAGTTTTTGCCATAAAGAAAGCTAAAAAGTAAGAAGGAAGGAAGAAAGATGATTTGAGGAAGATCTAACCAGCCTTAGAACTCTATTAAGGTGAGTTTTTTCTTCTTAAATTCATTATTTTTTTCTTCCATTTGAGACTCATAAGGATGATATATATGATTGGAATTGGTAGATTAGAGTTATTTGGCAAGAATTGACCTAGGGTTTGAAAGTTGGAACTAGGTTAGGGAAAAATAGAAATGAGGTTGTAATTTATGTTAGTTAATCTTAAATTATAATTTTATGATTTAAAGCATAAAGAAAAATGATTTTAAAGGATGAAGGAGGGGCTGTCATGGTTAAAGTAATTTAGAAAATTGAAATTGACCTAAGGGCTACACAATTAGTGATGAGTAGAGTGTAGTTTGGGTAATAGTTTAGAAAAATTAAATAAGTACCTTAGGGAACAATTTTGGACAGCTTTGACTTAGCAAAAAGGGAGTTTAATCTTAGTATTTTTTTTTTTTTACTAAAATAAGGTATAAAATATATTAGGAGCATTAGGGGTTTATGTATGCATAAAGAACCTTGAATAGGGGTGATATAAAATAAGATGTTATTCAATTGTTGTTAGGACAATCTAGTACACAAAAGGGCAGCCATCAAGAAGTTGATAAAGGGAAGGAAAAGGCTACTTACTGAAGGGGAAAAAAGAAGAACAAAAGAAGAATTAGGGCTAATTAGGTATGTGTTTCATTGATAAAAATCTTAGTATATGTTTCATTGATAAAAATCTTATATATCATTTAACTATGTAAAATTATATGCTAATAGTTGATATGAATGCAGTTTACAATGGAATATGTTTATTGATTATTTTCGATTTTGATGGTAATTAGATTAAATGATATGGTAATGTCAAGATATATGAATATGGTTACGATCTGAAAATTTTTGCAAAAAAAATGATTTTCATATGATGAATGTGTGCATTACATAGGCTTATTTTAATTGATGACCCTGTTTTAGACTTTCAGGAACAATCTTGATTTTTTTTATCATAATTAATGTTCTGGTAATGAGAACAGTATGAAACCAATTTGAAATAAAAGTGAACTCATAATTCTAAAAATTTCATGAAGAAGCTAAGTTCAAATTTTAATTGCAAATAGGCTGAAAATTTGATACAAAATCCTGGACATGTAGGTATCCAAAGAATGCTAGGCAAAAATTGATTGAACATCTCTCAATAAAATGACAATAACTTTTTGATATAAAACTTGGATTTAGGTAATTTTTAATGCATATGAAAGCTAAGACTATAAAATACAAGTTCATATAAGGCATTAAATTCAAATTCAAACCATAAGTGAGCTTCAAATGAGTCATAAATTCAGGGCCAGAATCTGTCATAAACAAAAAAAATTGTATATTGGGCTTTTTCATGTAGTGTGATAAATACATATGTTAACTGATGAGAATTTTGACTTTATTTATAGTTATGAATATTTAATAAAATTAATTATGAGTGAAATTTGAATTTATTAATAATAAAAAAGATAATAATAATAATAATAATAATAATAATAATAATAATAATAATAATAATAATAATAATAATAAATAAACATATAAGTGAATATTTGGTAAAATTATCACTTGTGAAAAATAGTAGTGAATAATAATCATAATATTGGTAGTAATTATAATAATAGTTAAGCCCTAAAATACCTAGCTTAAAACTAGAACTAGAATAGTTTGACATACCAATTAGGAAAAAAAATAAAATATATTAAACGCAATACTATTAAAGCCGAAAATGATACAATTTAAATCTTGGTAATGGCACTAATAGAAAAAAAAAAGCCAGAAATGACACAATTAAAAGTCTGTAATGACATTATCATGGAGATGGTAATGACAATATTTTGTGTGTGTGTATTAGTGTGATGGTATGTGGATTTGTCTTTGTGAAAGTATAAAAATATATGTTTGTAAGATTTTTATCCTTGAAGCACCACTAATCTAATAGCTTAGTATGAGTGATTTTCTCTCACATATGTTCTAAAGTATAATTGTGATAAGATAGCTGTCAAAAAAAGAAGAGTACCTAAATGAAAAGCAGCTTAAAGTTTCATAATATTTTTGGTATATTTTGTTAAAAGCCCTGTAAATTAAATCATAGTTTTATCTTATCAAGTATGTATTAGGGTATGTAAAACTAATGTAATGGTTATAGTTTGGATGTAAAATAATAAGTTTTTTTATAAGATAAAATTTTGAATATTCGTGTTCACAAGTTTTTATTTTAAGAAAAAAAATTTATGCTTTCTTTAGCGAATTGTATAAGTTAGCTAGTTGAATAACACTCACTTATCTTGCTGAATTAAAGTTGGATAAGGAGGTGTTACAATTTTTGGTATCAGAGTCTAGGTTTAGAAGGTTATCGCCTAGTGGGTATGAGAGACATTTGTATGTGTCATGCATATGCATTTTTTTTCTAATGCTATTATATTATGATAAGGGACCCTTCTTCTGACAATATATGTTTTAATGGATTTTGAAGCATGATGAAGTTATGTGGAATAAAGCAGAATAGTGCTTCAAACTTTGAGGAAAAATAAATTGTATGCAAAGCTGTCAAAATATGGGTTTTGGTTGGAAGAAGTAGGATTCTTAAGGCATATTGTGTTAGTTGAAGGAATCTGGGTGGATCCTAGCAAAAATAGAAACAATTTTAAATTGAAAGTCACCCTGCAATGTGATAGAAGTCTGGAGTTTCCTTAGATTAGTTGGCTACTATATAAGGTTTATGAAAGAATTTTCAAGCATACTCACACCAATTACATAGCTACTTAGAAAGGAAACTAAATTCGAGTGGACAGATCAGCGTCAGTGAAGATTTGAAAAAATAAAAGTCATGCTAATAGAAGCACCTATTTTGATCCAACCTACTCATGGGAAAGATTTTATGATATACAATTATGCCTCTTATAATGGGCTAGGCTGTGTATTAGTGCAAAAGGGTAAAGTAGTTGCTTATGCATCTAAGCAACTAAAACCTCATGAACTAAATTACCCTATGCATGATCTGGAATTGATAGCAATAGTATTTTCTTTAAAAATATAACGACACTAATTGTATGATGAGTGGTGTTATATATACATGGATCATAAGAGTTTTAAATATTTGTCCATACAGAAGGAGTTGAACTTAAGGCAAAAATGCTGGTTGGATTTGATTAATGATTACAATTGTATTATTGATTACCAACGGGACAAAACCAATGTAGTGGTTGATGTCTTAAGTAGAAAAACATTAGCAGGTATACTTGATAATTTCCTCATTATAACATAATATCTAATAATCAATAATAAATTAATGAGGAATTCATACTTTATTTTGGTAGAGTTACAGGTTCAACCTACCTTAAGGCAACAAGTGAGTAAAGCTCAAAGACAAGATCAAAAATTGATGGTAACTATTGAGGTAGTGAAAAAGTGGGAGAAGCCCGAATTTAAGATTGAAGATGATGGAAATATAAGTTATTAGGAAATATTATGTGTGCCAAATGACAACGGATTAAAGTAAATAATTCTAAAAAAGGCATATAATACAACTTATTCCATGCATCCAGGAAGCAATAAGATGTACCAAGATTTGAAGACTTATTATTGGTAGCCATGAATGAAAAAGGATTTTGTTGAATACACTACTAGGTGTTTGACAAGCCAACAAGTAAAAGAAAAACACCAGATACCATCTGGGTTGTTGCAACCTATTGCCATCCTATGGAAATGAGAAAGGATTATGATAGATTTTGTATCTGGTTTGCCTTTGACACAGAAGAAGCATGATGCAGTGTGGGTAATTATTGACAAGCTCACAAAGTCAGCTCACTTTTTACCAATTTAGATGGATTATCCATTAAGTCGGTTAACAGAAATATATGTTAATGAGATAATTCAACTACATAAGGTGCTAATATCCATTATTTCTGATCGAGACTCATGATTCATATCTCGAATTTGGAAAAGTTTGCAACAAGCATTAGAGACTCGACTTAATTTTAGTACAACATTCACCCACAGAAAGATGGGCAATCTGAATGGGTTATTCAATTGTTGGAAGACAAGCTTAGAAGCTATGTAATTGACTTTGAGGGTAGCTGGGATAAGTATTTTCCATTGATGAAATTTACATACAACAATAGCTATCAAGTTAGTCTCGACATGTCACCATATGAGGCTTTATATGGAAGAATATGTAGAACACATTTATGTTGGACAAAACTTGGTGAAAAGAAGTTAATGGGTCCAAAATTGGTGCAATAAATAGAGAAGTAGGTGAGATTAATCAAAGATCGATTAAAAGCGACAACTAATCAATAAAAATCCTACATTGATTTGAAGATAAATGATATTGAATATGCTATTGGAGACAAGGTATTTTTAAAAGTGTCACATTGGAAGAAAGTACTTCATTTTAGTAGAAAAGGAAAACTGAGCCCTAGATTTATTGGACCATATGAAATACTTGAACGTGTGGGACCATTGGCTTATTGATTGGCCCTACCACCAGAATTGGACAAGATCTACAATGTGTTCCATGTCTCAATGCTAAGAAAATTTGACACATGTAATATATGTGGAAACTATAAAGATGCAACCAAATTTGACCTATGAAGAAGAGCCTATGGCAATTTTAGCTCAAGAAGCCAAGAAATTATGGAACAAAAAAGTACCATTGGTAAAGGTCCTATGGCGCAATCATGCAATAGAAGAAGCCACTTGGGAGAGTGAAGAAATGATGAGAGCTCAGTATCCTCAGTTATTCAGCTCCAGCTAACCACGTACATTTTGAGGATAAATTTTTTTTAGGGGAGATAATTATAATGTCCTGCGATTTAGGCTCCGATCGAGCATTAACGTTTTCTAGTGGGTTGGTTTGATTGGAGTCTAAATTTAGACCCATAAAAAATGATAAATTATAAGAAACAATAATTAAGGGTATTATTATTTTGGAACTAAAAAAAATTGGAAAAAAATAAATTAAAATCACCCTATGGATAAAATCGGTATTATCGAAATTGTTCAGAAAAAATTTATAAGAAGAAGAAAAATTGTGAAAAAAAGAGAAATTTGGTATAATTAAAAGTTAATCAAGATTAATTAAGTTAATCAACTAATAGAAATTAAGATTAAGTTAATTATGGGCCCCACTCATTACTTATCAAAAACAAAAGTCAAAAATGGGAGGAAGAATCTCCATTCTTCCACCAATTAGAAAACCACCACCACCATCACCTTCTTCCTTTCTTGTTTTCCCTCTCTTTACTCAAAAACCTCCGTTTTTGTTTCTTTTCCATCATGCTAAGAGTGAGAAAATGAATTATGAGAGAGAAGATTCAAGAAATGAAAGAGTTTTTGTCATAAAAAGAGTTAAGGAGTAAGAATGAAGGAATAAAGAAGAAAAAAATGGAAATTATTTAAGGTAGATTTGACTAGCCTTAGAACTCTATTAAAGTGAGTTTTTTCTCCTTAAATTCAATATTTTTCCTCCATTTGAGACCCATAAAGATGATATATATGATTGAAATTGGTAGATTAGGGTTACTTGGCAAACATTGACCTAGAGTTTGGAAGTTGGAATTAGGTTGGAGAAAAATGGAATTGAGGTTGTAATTGATGTTAGTTAACCTTAAATTATGATTTTATGATTTAAAACATAAAGAAAAATGAATTTAAAGGATGAAGGAGGGGTTTCCATGGTTAAAGTAATTTTGAAAAAATTGAAATTAACCTATGGGAAACACAATTGGTGATGAGTGAAGTGTGGTTTGGGTAATAGTTTAGAAAAATTAAATAAGTAACTTAGGGAACAATTTTGGATAACTTTGACCAGCAAAAAAAGAGTTTAGTCTTAGTACTTTTTGGCTAAGATATAAAACATATTAGGAGTATTAGGGATTTATGTATGCATAAAGAACCTTGAATAGGGGTGATATAAAATGAGATGTTGTTCAATTATTGTTAGGATAATCAAGTACACAAAAGGGCAACCATCAAGAAGTTGATAAAAGGAAGGAAAAGGCCGCCTAGTGAAGGGAAAAAAAGAAGAACAAGAGAAAAATTGGGACTGATTAGGTATGTACTTCATTAATAAAAATCTTACATGTCATTTAACTATGTGAAATTATATGCTAATGGTTGATATGAATGTAGTTTGCAATGGAATATTTTTATTGGTTATTTTTTATTTTGATGGTAATTGGACTAAATGATGTGGTAATATCAAGATATATGAATGTAGTTATGATCTGAAAATTTTGGCATAAAAATGATTTCGTAAGATGAATGCATGCATTAGATAGACTTATGTCAATTGATGATCATGTTTCAGATTTTCAGAAACAACCTTGATATTTTTTTATCGTAACTAATGTTCTTGTAATTAGAATGATATGAAACTAGTTAAAAATAAAAGTTGATTCATAATTCTAAAAATGTCATGAACAATCTAGGTTCAAATTTTAATTGCAAATAGATTGAAAATTTGATATAAAATCTCGGATTTGAAGGTACCCAGAGAATGCTGGGCAAAAATTGATTGAACATATCTCAGTAAAATAACAATTACTTTTGCTAGAAAAATTGAATTTGAGTGATTTTTTGTGCATATGAAAGCTAAGAAAATAAACTAAAAATTCATGTAAGACCTTTAAACTCAAATGCAAACCATAAATGAGCTTAAAATGAGGCACAATTCAAGAATGAAATATATCATAAATAAAAAATTTGTATGTTGGGCTTTTGCATGTGGTGTGATATATACATATGTTAATTGATGAGAATTTTGACTTTATTTATAGTTATGAATATTTAATAAAATTAATTATGAGTGAATTTTGAATTTATTAATAATAATAATAATAATAATTAATAAATAAATAAATAAACATGTATGTGGATATTTGGTAAAATTCTCACTTGTGAGAAATAGTTGTGAATAATAATCATAATATTGGTAGCAATTATAATAATAGTTAAACCCTAAAATATCTAACCTATAACTAGAATAGGGAATAGTTTGACATGAAAATTAGAAAAAAATAAAATAAAATGCGCTTAGTATAATATTATTAAAGCCGGAAATAACACAATTTTAATGCTGGTAATGACACTTATAGAAAAAAAAAAGCCGGAAATGACACAATTAAAAGTTTGTAATAATATTATTATGAAGTCGATAATTGAAGTATTAAAAAAAAGTCAGTAATTGTAATGCCATATTCCTATTCATGGGATGAGCTTGGATAGAATTTTAAAAAATATATATTTATATAAATAATGATTTAAAAATATTACTCATGAAAATAATTTTGTATATATATTGCATATAAGTTGTGATAGTATGTGGATTTGTCTTTGTGACAGTATAAAAATATATGTTTATAATATTTTTATCCTTAAAGCGCTACTAAGTTAGTAGCTTAGCGCGGACAGTTTCCTTTCGAGCAAGTTATAAAGTATAATTGTAGATAAGATAGCTATCAGAAAACGAATGCTACCTGAAAGGGAAGCAATTTAAAGGTTCATAATATTTTTGGTATATTTTATTAAAAGTCTTGTAAATTAAATCATATTTTTATCTTATCAAGTATATATTAGGGTATGCAAAACTAATGTAATGGTTATAGTTTGGATGTAAAATAATATTTTTTTTATAAGATAAAATTTTGAATATTGGTGTTTGCAAGTTTTTATTTCAAGAAAAAAATTTATGCTTCCTTTAGCAAATTGTATAAGTTAGCTAGTCGGATAATGCTCATTTACCTTGCTAAACTAAAGGGGGTGTTACACTCCTCAACCTTATTTTTCAAAGTATTGTTTTCTTTTAATAAAGAGGTGGTTGATGGTTTTGATAATGTCTCATCTAATGACTTCTTATGAGCATCATTAGAGGTTTTTAGCTCTAAAACTACATTTTTAATGTCACTAAAATTATTTTTGAGTTTAGAGTTAATCTTTTTATAAAGCTCTATTTTCTTTTTATATCTCTCCATATCTAGATTCATAACCTCAATGATATCATCATCATCATCATCAATAATCAAATCACACATATCATAACAAGGTTGAGATGTAGAACATACCTCATAAATGAAGTTGTCCTTAATAGCCATAAAACATAAGTTAGCCACCTTCTCCTCACTTTCTTCAATACAACTTGAGGATTCATCATCTCATGTGGCTTTGTGACCCTTATCTCCATCTTCCTTATTAGGTATTTTTCTTGTAGTTTTTGAGCTTTGGGCACTCTGATTTTATCTCTCCTTTTTTCCACACTCATAGAATTTTACTGTCTTCTTTCTTTTATTAGATGAGAAGTTTCTTTGAGTGAATAGTGAAGCTCTTGGTTTGTAGTTCTGAATTGAGCCATACTTATTGGTGATCGTCCTCTTAATCTTTTTTGGGAGCATGGCTATCTCCTCATCACTAAAAAGCTTTAAGTGTTAGAGGCTTTCTCTTCATTTTTTCTCCTTCAAGCTCCTTGTCCCTTTCTAGAGTTATCTCATGAGTAATAAGCTTGCCAATGAACACATCGATAGAAATGTGCTCATATCCATATTGGCTTCTTCAATATCGACAACCTTTGAACGATAATCCTTCATTAGAAAACTTCTTAAGAATTTGTTATTTACATCTTCCAAGCTATAATGCCTCCCAAGATTTTTCATGCCATTGATAATAGAAAGAAGATAGTTTGCCATATTGATGATGGACTCATATTCGGTGATAAGAAATTGAATCTTCTTAGACCTTTGTTGTTTTGTGTCCTTATGGTAGTTTTCCAATGTCTTCCATATTGAATAGGCAGTTGGACAATATTGAACTTTACCACACTCTTCAAGAGTTAATGAGCTTATTAGAATGATCATTACCTTCTTGTTCTTTCCATTTTCTCTTCTTTGAGGCTTCATCCAATCATCCATTAAGGTGATTTCTTCTTGACCTTCAACATTCCTTCTTATTGAGGGTGTCCACTCCTTAAAAATACTATCCCAAACATCAATCCCTTCACCATTAAGATATGCCTCCATTTGATAGTTAAACCCATCAAAGTAAGGCTTATGGCTTTGAATCCCTTTATTGGCTATGATTTGATCTTTATCAATGCTTGTTAGGTTTTGTTTCTAGATTAAGCTCTGATACCAATTGTTGCCTAAACAATCACCAAAAAATGGGGGATGAATTGGTAACAAATTACAATTTTTGCCAAGCTAGGTATTCATGAAGTGTTTAAGGACTAGAAGAAGAGATAGAAAAAAACACAAGATTTATAGAGGTTTAGGTATTAACAAACCCTACATCTTTTACCCAATCTTAATTGGTTATCTCATTGACTCAACAAGAGTTACAATGGAGTTTTCACTAGCTCACTCCCAACTATAGTATTTTTCTCTCTTGGCTAACACTTAATCTAATTCTCTTATATTTTATTGATTAATACAACAACCAAATTCTTGTGTTTTATGGCTCACACAATAACCTTTAGAAAACCCAAGTGTTTTAGGCTAATACTTGAGCTAAAAACACTCACAATGAATATAAAGAAGTTGAGAATTAATTTTGGATGAGTTTGGCCACTTAAAAGTTGTTAGAGTATCATCAATGGATTTTTGGTGGGGTATTTATAGTGTTTTCCCACCAATTAGCTATTAAAAATGGAGCCACAACTCTTTCAAATATTTTAAAAATTTTATATTAAATGTTGTCTATAAAGGGTGATTCACAGTCAAAAATTTTGATTGACTATTGGTCCTTGACATGTGGCATGATTTGACTAGTTTCTAACTTAATGGCTATATTAGGTGGCACTTTATGGATGCGTTGTCTTTTTGCTCTCGCGAGATACCCTTCGCATTTGTCTTTGTGGTCACGTATGAGTCACAAACCATTCTAGAACTTGGCCGAATTTTTGACTTGGATAGTTTGCAGTCGCAAATGTATATTCGTGGTTACAAAATTTAAAGTTACAAAAACCCTTTACAAACCATTCTAGAACTTGGAGGAATTTTTGACTTGGATAGTTTGCGGTTTCAAATGAGCCATGGGACATGTGGCAGCTTCTGGTTGTGTCAATTTGTAATGATCATATACATATGAATCTCATAGTCAATCTTGGATCTAGCGGTTGCAAAAGCTTACTTCCCAGTAAGTCACGTGATGTCACTCAAAATGTACTTGAAAATTCACGAGCCAATTATAATACAGGCATGCTCACTCCCAAAGTTGATCTCTCAAGGAACTTATTAGCTTAAACTCTTAATTAACTTTAAATTATGAATGACCAATGAATTAAAATCTTATGCACTCTAACCAAGTATTATGAATTGATTAATCTAAGAAAAGAAAACTAATAATAACTAAGATTGTAGTAGAAAGCAATAAAGGTAATCCATGAGAGAGAAAAAAAGGAACTTAGCTCACAGTCCCCAGCTTGCATAACCTTTGATAAATTAAGAACTAATGAATGTATATTTTATAGCTCTCACCATTAAGCACCAATTAATCAAGCTAATAAATTAACTAGTGTTCAATCCAATCTTTAGATTAAATTATAAATGGTGTATTTAATAATTTATCCTTAAGATTTCCATTTAAAATTAAATAATTAGTGATCAAACAACTATCAAAGTAAAAATTTATTAAACACAATTGAAACAAAACTTATCAAGCACAATTGAAACTAAAAAAAATCATTCATCCATTAAAACGATAAGTAAAGTTCATACAAACTGAGGTTGCTTACTAAGCAACCATTAAAGAGCTTAGTCTACATCTCAATAACAATGATCATGTCTATTATGATGACTAGGTTAAACAATAAAGAAAATAAAGTTGAAAAAAATAAACTCCCTGAAATTCTCAATAAAGTCTACTAAAAAGAGCTTTTCTTATGCATATGCAATGAACCTCTCCCTTTGTGTGTTCTAAATGTAAAACAAACTGGAATTTATAATCTAAAAAGTCATACTTAAAATTTAATTCTAAAGATATGAAACTTCCTAAATAAAAGATAATCTCCACAAAAGTAGTTCTTCAAATCAACATTAAACTTCAAGGTCTGGGCCCACTTGATCAGAATAGGAGTTTGAATACAACTAGACTTTACAACAAAAAAAGATGACATGCACATTGATGCCTCACGCAAGTGACAGTTTCTTCAATTTAGCAATTGTCACACGTATGTTGATTCTTCACGCATGTGATAGGAAATAGGACATAGCAGCGACCCACCCACATTGAATTCTTCACGCCTGTGATACTTCTCTGCCTTCATTAGATGTCAAGTGTGTGAGGAGATTCTCATGCCCGTGACACTTTTCTGCTCATAGACTTATCTCAGCTCCTCGTTTTACTCATTTCAACATATTTTCTCTTTTGTAAATGTATTCTCTAAACACAATTTAGAGTTAGAATATAAGTACAAACTCATAAATGAAACAAAAACTGAAATTGAAACTAAAAACTAAAAATAACAGAAATAATTTGGGTTGTCTTCCAAGAAGTGCCACATTTATTGTCTAGTGAAAACATTGCTGACTATAGTCCTTTTAAGGTGGGTGGAAAGTCATTTGAAAATGCTTATTCACCTCGCATCATACTCAGTATCACCAACTCTATTTTTAAGTTTATGCAAATTTACTTTAGAGCCAAACTTATCAATCATAATAATGTAGAAACACTGATTTATAATTGGCTTAGATAAGTCACATACCTCAATTTCATCAATTACACCTAACACTTATATGGTTAGTTTTCTATGTTTAACATTAATATGGATGTCAGTTGTGGCCATAAAAGGTCTACTAAGAAGTATTACTGAATTATTTTACTTTAAACTAGCATTATCAATGTCCATGACCATAAAAACTTGAGGTACTTTGATGTTACCATTGTGCACTACATGGTCTTCTACTACACCTGTAGGAAGTTTTATTGAACCATCTGCTAATTGGAGATACTGCATAAAGAGAATCTTTTTGAACATGAGCATGAGAATTCCATAGAAAATGAGTTGAAAGCATGTAACAATGTTGCATAAGAAAACATCTCTTTACATGAACAACTTAAGCAAAAAGAAAATGATTTAAGCATGGTTTTAGAAGAAAATTGTTATTGGAAAAGCAAGTTTTAATGATAGAAAAATGCAATATCTTGAGAATAAAATTTTTTACAGCAATGCACATTGTTCACAACATTTTTAGCATGTCATTTGTTATTCACACAACAAGCTTAGAAACATTGCTAAATATTTTTTTAAAAGAAACAATAAAAAGGTAAAACAAGTGTGGTAGAAAAGGGAAAATATCTCCTTGTTGCTAACAAGGAAGTACCCAATTCCAAAACTGGGGACCTAAAATAATTCTTCTATTTTGTACTTATGCCTCAAAAGTAGCTTAGGAGAAAGCAAATGGTATCTTGATAGCAGCTGCTCTAGGTACATGACATGGAATAAATCACTATTTAACAATCTAACCATGATGGATGGTGGATATGTTATGTTTGTATACAAAAGTAAAGTCAAACTCATTGGCATGGGTTCTATTGATAAAAATCCATGTCTAGAGAATGTCTCTCTAATAGAAGAACTAAAGTACAATTTGTTGGGCATAAGTCAGCTATGAGATAAGAATAGAAGAATAATCTTTGAAGCAAAAAAGTGCAAGTTAAAAGATTCCAAGATTGGAGAAGTGATTTTAACAAGATACATAAATGGTAATGTCAACACAGTAAATCTATAAGACATTAGAATAAGCAATTCTACTTATTTAATCACTAAGGAAGATGAAAGTAGGTTGTGGCATTGAAGGATGGGGCATGCAAGCATATATCATATTGAAAAACTTGTTAGATTATAGTTGGTTATTATTTTACCTAAAATAAAATATGGAAATGACAATTTATGTAGAGCTTGACAAATGGGTAAACAAACCAAAGTCTTTTTCAAATCCAATAAGGAAACACCAACTAGAAGACCTCTAGAACTTCTATATATAGATCTGTTTGGACCAATTCTTCTTTGAGTCTTAGTGGAAAGGCATATGTGTTTGTAATTGTGAATGATTATTCAAGATTCTCTTGGACTTTATTTTTGGCTTACAAGAATTATGCATTTGAATAACTTAAGAAGTTGTGCAGAAGACTACATAATAGAAAAAAGGTATCTCATTATAATCTTAAGAAGTGATCATGATGGAGAATTTGAGATTAAGCATTTTGAAAAATTCTACAGCAATTATGAAAGATCGCATAACTTTTCTTCTCCCAGAATACCGTAACAAAATGGAGTGGTGGAAAGGAAGAACAATACTTTGCAAGAAATGGCCAAATACGACAAAACCATGTTACATGAGAATAATCTTCTAAAGTACTTATAGGCAAAAACACTAAGCATTGCTTGCTATATTATGAATAAAACACTAATTAGACCTAAGTTGTAAAAAAACTCCTTATGAATTGTGGAGAGGTAGAAAGTCCAACATAAGCTACTTTCGTGCCTTAGGATGCAAATGCTATATTCTAAATGGAAAAGGTAACAAGGTAAATTTGATTCCAAATTTGATGAAGGTATCTTTCTTAGTTATTCCTTACCTAGTAAAGCAAATAGAATCTTCAATAAATAAAAAAGCCTTTGGTTGTAGAAGAGTTTATTAATGTTAAATTTGATGAGACTGGCCTTTACACTAGAGAGAGTAATATTTCTAATGTTGATACAGATCTTGAAGATGCTGAAAATCATGGAGAAACCCATAAAATTAGCAAACAAGAAGAACAAAAAGAATATAATAGAATTGCTCATAACTTCACAAGAGAAAATGAAGTAATAGGAGAATAGCAGTGTACAAATGCAAACTTACCTAAAAAAAATGGGGATGTCACATATATCATCCAAAGGAAAACATTATTGGAAATCCTTCAGACAAAATGATGACAATAAATGCTACAAAGAATGTTGTGATAATGTTGCATGTCTCTCAAATTGAACTTAAAATCTTTGTGGAAGCTCAAAATGGTGAAAATTTTATTATTACAATTCAAGAATAATTAAACCATTTTGAGAGAAACAAAGTTTGGAAATTCATTCCTAAACCTAAAAATCATTCCATCATTGTTACAAAATGGATTTTCAGAAACAATTTATATGAGCATGAACATATGATTAAAAACAAATCTCGACTTATGGCTCAAGGCTACAACCATAAAAAAAGGTATACATTTTGATGAAACATTTTCATGAGTAACAAGGTTAGAAGCAATTAGAAATCTTTGTGCATTTTCACATTCAAAAACTTTTATGCTTTATCAAATGGATGTGAAAAGTGCATTTTTGAATGATTTTCTAAGTGAAGAAGTTTATATAACAAAATCGTGACATCCAGATCATGTTTACAAGCTTACTAAGGCATTGTAAACAAAAATAAAGGTTTTAGGGTTGAAATGTACTATCTGCTCTAATTTTGAGATTTCTTTTTCAAGTTCAATATAAGTTTTTGTATTGATTTTGTTGATGAGCTATTATATGGTCTAGTCCAATTTAGAGATCAAAAATTTTTTAGTATGGTATTAAAAGATTGGAATTTTTAAATAGAAATCTTGTAATTGTTTTAAAAAAATCTTCAAATTTTATTTTTCAAAAAATTTAGTACAATTTTAGGATTCTTTCGGTTCAAAAAAATACAATACAAATTAATTCAATATTTTTGGATTATTCAAATTTTAAAGGAAAAAAATCTAATTCCATTATGGATGATCAATGAAAATAATATAATTTGGAGAGAAAATTGTTGTCCCAAAATACAAGAAAGGGTTTGAATTCATGACAAGATAAAAATTTCAGCTAATGAACACGAGCAATTGCAAAGTAATAGATATATAGATAAGGCAAAAACTAAGTAAGGATAACAAGTACATAAGGACTTTGTAGTGGTTCATGTTAACTAGCCATATATCTACTCTTTAACCTCCAATTGGGAATTTCACTAATCTTCAAATAGTTGTAATGTGCAGTTTTTCCAAGCTCACTCCTAACTTAGTATTTTTCAAGGTTAATGCCAAACCTCACAAAAGTTTTATAAGGCTCACTCTCAACCTAATGTTTCCCAATTATCACACCAAACCTATGCAAGAATTTTTCCTAAGATTCATTCTTAAACCCAATTAGAGTTTTCCTAAGGAGTCACTCTAAAACCTCTTACAAGTATTTTTCCAATACTCATATTTAAACCTTTTACAACTAGTGTTTTTCTCTAAGCTAACACTCAAACCTTATAGTATTTTTACTTAGGCTCACTCTCACACCTTCCCCAGGTATTTAAAGATAACACTCAAGTCATACCAACATTACAAGATATGATTAAAAAAGTAGGAGAAATGAACTAGCAAGAGTTTGGCTTAGGAGAATTGTTAGCATTATATTCAATGGCTTTTGAAGGTGTATTTATAGGGCCAAATGTCCAAAGAGCCATTACAAATAAATTCCTTGACTCCTTTCTAATAGCTAGATTCTTGTGCATTACTACACTGTCAAATGCACAATCACAATCGTTATTTCTCCCTTTGCAGTTGCAATTTTCTATTTCTTCAATGATAACTTCCATATGGTAGCTTCTGTCTAGTTCCTAGTTCTAATGGTCAAATCCTTATGAATTTTGTGATTGTCCTTTCTTTGTTGCAATTGCGCTTCTTCTTTTGCATGCTGACATCACAATCACAGTCCTCACCACAGACTAAATTGTCTAATTAGGGCCTTTTCCATCATTGACTTGTGATTGAACTTCCTCATATCCCATTCGTGAAATTCATAATCTTCATTTCCCTCATAAACATGGATTTTTCTTGTTGGTCTTCTTTTCAACGATCTTGACAATAAGAAAATTATGTCTATGCTTTCTAGTCATAATTGTGAAACTTGTTTCGCATCCAATTTTGATGATCGTGCTTAAGATCCTAAACCTTACTGTTTCTTCAAACATTTTTAGCCTCATGGAAGTCACAATCGCTATAACCTAGTTACGGTTATGAAATCCTCTTTGCGGGCATCACATGTCATCTTAGTGGTGATTTTGGTTCTCAACCAAGCTTTTTCAAATTTCACCATAGAAAAAGTCTCCAAATGCTAAGAAACAATAGGATATATAAAAATAATACTTAATAAACACATTAGTAACATTCAATTCAATTGACAAGATCAAAATAGAGACTTAGCCACTTAGGTCAATAGAAACATATAAATTACAAAGCTTCTGCTTTTATAAAACTTTGAGAAAGACATATACACATCATTTATATAATAGAAAAGAAGAAATAAACCTGGACCTTAACATTAATCTTAAGTCTTTCGTCAGCTTAATTCATTCTTGCTTCCATGCAACCATAGATGAGGGACTAATCCATTCATCCTTCCATTTAACTACAACTGAGTGAGAGAAAGAAGAAAGAATTAAATATTATAAAAAGAGAAAGGAAAACTAAGTCAAATTATAAATGATTTCAGTGGTCACATCATTTTTATTACATGAAAAATGAAAAAGTATAAATTAACTGATTAAATTGGTAAACAATAAATATTGTATGGTTGAGAATCTTTTCAAATAAATTAATTCTCTAACATGGTACTACGAGAGAAAGTCCCAAAATTTTACAACTAAAAAGACTAAGATTTATCTTCTACAATGAATAAGACATGACAACTGTTAATTTCAATCTAACATCTCACTTGAAATAATTTGAGATCAAAACCACATATTTCATATTGAGAAATTTGATTTTTAAAAAGTGAAATTTTGATTCTTAATCAATTGGATTTTATATTGAGAAATATGATTATCAAAGAGTTAAGTCTTGAATTGGATTCATTTTTTTATTTGACAATTGGAATTAGTTCATTAATTAACAAAATTTATTTATTTATAGATATACATACATAACTCTTTACCACCTTTTTTGCTAGACCCACTTATTTCCATAGGCTTCGTAATGATATTTATCATCTTTTATATTCATTAGGGTGATCCCTTGTCTCCAGATTTGTTTATTATCTGTGTTGAAATATAATCTGCTTTGATTAAACAAGTTGAAGCTTTTGATTTTTCCCCTATAACACCCCTTACCCCAGTAGCAAGTGCCCGAATAAAGGAATGTTACACTATCTTTAGTCAAATATCACCTAGTAACTATTGAAAAGCATAACATTTTTTTTTTATCTTTAACTTTACACATTATAAAAGGAATGACATACATTTTATATACAAAAAGTATTATTTATGAAATATAAAGTTTACTTTATAAATACTATAAAAGAAAATTCATAACAAAAAGTATAAAATTTGTGTAACCCACAGTGTCAAAAATAAGTTGTTTTACTAGACTAGATCTCTGTAAGCTTTTTCTATTGTCCTATGCTCTATTTCGCTATATCTACACAAGAGAAACTTTCAACTAAGTACTAGGGTGTATATAAAGAAGACAATATATTATATTCATGCAACATGCAATTATATGCACTTTTAGTATTTGTACATATATAATAAGTTTTCCACACATTTTCCAATACTTAAATGCCTCATGTAATTATTTTATACATATACAATGACAAAACATGTTCATTTACATATATAAACAATTAACAAATATAACTCATATAATATTCTTTGTATCATTCTCTGATTTTTGCCCCTTACACCTATGATTGAACTAATAATCAAGATAACGAGGTTGACCATTCAGGCATAATAAAATTGTCATTCGGGCATAATAGCATGCGCATACAAATGTCATCACTGGCATAATATATAAGTGTCATCACAGATATAATAAATGACCCCTGATTGGCATGCTAAACTATCCAAAACTCTATTTATAGACTATGTGTTGTAGGGCTTAATCATTGTCATTATCCCATTCTTACTCCTTTCTCTTTGTAATCTCATATTTTCTTTTTGTTTTCTTCATTATATACTCACTTAGTATAACATGGTTCATGTAACGTCACATTTTCAGTTATATAAACATACAAATATTTACAATTTTATTGAATAAAATATTACATCTAGATCTTCTTATTTAGAATTCTTTATTAATCACATACAAGCAAATTACTAAAAATAGGGCATTCACAGCTGTGATTCATTGTTCACACATGTGAACAAGTCAGAAAACATTGCTTCACAACCGTGGTTGAAATGTTCACACCCATGAATAAACATATATCCGTAATCCCTACCATGTCTCAAGTTGTGAATGAATCTAGAAGGAATACCATCATTTATAGACAAAAGTCATACTTGTAAGTCATTTTTCCATGTCTGTGAATTTAATACTTCACACCCATAACTAACTGTTGCAAACTACATTCCAATTTCTATGTTCACTCCAAGGCTTACCAAAAAAAACTTAAAACCAACAACATGCATTCCTAAAGTTCCCAACATAGTGTACAAATTCAGTTACACAATATATATTAACTAAGATACACATAATGTCACATTTATCAAGTTAATTTAAAATTTCATGCAACAATTCATAATCAAATGGATCTTAAACTCTACTTAACATACCAAATGCTCGTAACATACAATTTTATGCCAAAATATAGGCTATTGCCTTAAGTTATGAACTAACCTACTGTCTTTATTTCCTTTGACTCCCTATGTTTGTTTTTCCTTTCCTTTACTTACTTAAGCTTGGTTCTTCTCACTTTGAGCTCCCTTAACACATAAAACAACCATAAGAATCTTTCTTTCATCATATCTCTCTAACCCTATCTTCTCTCTCCTAAAATTCTAAACTCTCTTTCTTCACAAACAAACTCTAAATGAGCTCAAAACCACACTTTCCCTTAAAAAACATTGAATAAAAGGAGAAAGGCATCTTATCTTCACTTTTTTCCTTATATGGTTGGATTATGAGGTGTTATATTCACCTCTTCCTTTGTTCTTTTCTCTTTCTTTTAACTCACTTAAGTTTCCTCAATCTTAGTTATGCATGAATATAACTTCTTCTTACCTTTCTCTCCCTACTTCCTCTCACTAGAAGGAAGCTTTGGCTATGGAGGAATGGTGAAAATGTGAGATTGGTTTAGGAGTGCAAAAAACGAGAAGAAGAAGGAGAAGATAAGGAAGAAGGAAAGAAAAAAATAAAAGAGAATAAATCAAAAGTCTTATTGTAGGTCCCTCCATTTGACCATAAACTTTGATGTTGTGCTTAATTAACATGTTAATATTATTTTCCCTTATTATGGTTGGCCAACACATACTTTTAGCTCCAGAGTTATTCATTTAACTAGTAAATATCTCATTTGATCTTCTAAATTTTGATAAATTGCAAATTTACCATATAATTTTTCAAATTTTATATTTTAGTCCCTTACTGTAATCTAACATTTTTAAGCTCTTTAAACACTTTTAGACATTTTCCATAATCCTTTACCAGCATTTAATTATTTTCCAGTCAAAATCCAAATTTAGACTTTGATTGGTCCAATGGGTCGATTTAACGACATGCGCGAATCGTAACCTAAATTAATGGATATGATACTCTCTCTCTCTCTTCAAATAAATTTTCTCCTTAAAATTTTACTTGCTTACTTCATGCTAAACAATTATGGATATTGTCTCTTTATCATCTATTGATTCTCCCATATAGTTTCTTTAATAGCATGGTTCTTTCACAACACTATAACTAGAAGAACTCTTGTATTCTAGAGAACTTTTTCTTCCCTTGCTAAAATAGTTATTGGTTCTTCTTCATATGTTAAATCTGTTTGTACTTCTATCTCCTTGAATGGAATAATATGAGTTGGGTCTGAACGATATCTCCTTAGCATCCAAACATATAACATATTATGGATTCTATCTAGCTCTAGTGGAAGAGTTAATTGATATGCCACTAGTTCTACCCTTTCCAAAATCTCATAGGGACCAACGAATCTTGGACTCTGCTTCTCTTTCTTATCAAAGGCGAGACCTTAAGAAACACTTTTATCACTTACTGCATATTCTATGTCTCAGTTTTTTAGGTCAGCATATGATTTCAATCTATCTTGAGTTGCTTTCAACCTTTCCTTAATAACTCTAACTTTCTCTTCTTTCTACTATACTATCTCTGGACCTAACAAATTGATGTTCTGCACTTTCTTTCATACAATACCTCATAAGGAGCTATACATATGCTTGTCTAATGACTATTATTATAGGCAAACTCCATAAGAGGTAGATATTGATCCCAACTTCCTTCAAATTCAAGCACACAACATCTCATCATGTCCTCTAACAAGTGAATTGCTTGCTTTGATTTTCCCTCATTCGTGGATGGAAAGTCCTACTAAAATTGAGTCGGGTTCCCAAAACCTGCAGTAAACTTTTCCAAAATTGTGAAGTATATCTAGGATCTCTATAAAAAATGATAGATACTAGCATTCCATGAAGTCTTACAATCTCATATATATAAATCTCTACCAACTTGTTCAATGGATAGTCCATCCTAACTGGTAGGAAGTGCACTAACTTTATTAGTTGATCCACTATCACATATTGCATCATGTTTCTTTTGAGTCACTGGAAAACCTAAAACAAAATCCATGGTGACTCTTTTCCATTTCCATTCTGGTATGGGTATTGGTTGCAATTTCTTTCTTCATTTCAAGCCAGTAGTATTGTGTTTTATGCATAGTGTACCTTATCTTATGAGCTTCCTTTAGGATATTTGACTTCAATTCTTCTATACTAGGCACAAAAATTTTGCTTTTGAAATACACAATGCCATCTTCTTTCACCGAATATTCAGGTTTTCCTCTTTTTTTCTATAGCTTCCACTATTTTCATTAATATTTCTTCCTGCTTCTAAGCTTATTTTATTCTCTGCACTAGGGTAGATTCAACTCGCATCTCATACGATTACCTATAATGCACAAATTTAAAAAGGAAAGTTATTATAACTTATCAATTAAAATCTTTCAGCTTAATGCATCAACAACCACATTAGTTTTTCCTAGCTATTAGTCGATCACATAGTCATAATCTTTAATCAACTCCAATCATCTTATTTTCCTGAGATGTAGTTCCTTCTATGAGGGAATATACTTGTAGCACCCACCGATATAACCGGGAAACCCTTACAAATTGTACCGATAAATTTCACGGTATTATTTTGCAGAAAACTCATTAAATTAAAACTTTTACATTTAAAACTTGTTTAAATATCATAATGCAATTAACGCATAAAATGAATATAAATAAAACCTCGATCCAACGATCGATATCATAACCTAAAATTAGTTTCCGACTTCACTAGCCTCATATTACAAAAATACATTATAAGATATTATTACATGTTCTTAAAATATTAAAGACATGTAAAAACCCCAAAATTTCCCATGACATAAATAAAATACATAATGACATGAATGTACACACCCCAACTAGGTGCTCTCT
This sequence comes from Triadica sebifera, assembly GCA_023653625.1. Lineage (NCBI taxonomy): Eukaryota > Viridiplantae > Streptophyta > Magnoliopsida > Malpighiales > Euphorbiaceae > Triadica > Triadica sebifera. The sequence goes on from CM042901.1 coordinate 25,338,867, forward strand.
GATTGAACTCTAGTGACTTGTTGCTCTTTCAATCAACTCCTACCTATCGACTCTGAACCTGTGTGCAGGAAACCTATACCTAAGCAAACTAATTCTTAGTATTACATGTGTGCATAAAAATTCCACATTTAATTCATGTCATACTGTTATGCAATTCACCTCATGATCATTCCTAAAATCATACATTCTAGTTGTTTCATGCATCAATGCAAGTTCATATGCCTATTAATACCATATACATCACATAATATTACCATGTATATTATACACACACACACACACACACATATATATATATATATATATATATATATATATATATATATATATATATATATATCTCATATATAATTCCATATCATATTACTAATATTATATGATATTACCTGATATTAGCATCACCAACAATTACATTTTAATATATTTACTGCCCAACCCTCTCTAAGCTTGACTATCCGAATGCGGGACATGAGACAAGGGCGCTCTAACCCTAGCTTAAGCTACCTTATTCACAATCTATATCAGCTTATCTGAGCCTTTCAAAGTCAATGGTACTCATACAACCCGAGCTTAAACCACTTAACTGAGTAAAACATGGCATATAAGCCAAACTAAGATCAAGAGCCCATAACTTCGAGTCACCTTGTCCTCATATAAAAGTCTCTCATACGGTACCGTTTACCTCCCTCAATGGTATATCCTATGTCAAATCCAAGACTAGAGAGCTGGGCCTTTTTATATCATAACCATTTATCTTTCGATTCATTTATTACATGTTATTTCCATAATTCACTTTCCCATTTATGCATTCTGATATCTAATACATAAATGTAATATCATAGATTCCACATGTTATTTACCATGTGTACATACATATATAACATGCATTAAGACAATTTATCACCATAGGTCATAATATAAAATGTACACATTTTACACTCAAATAGCTTCATGAGCGTGAACTATCTATTCACGATTGTGAAAGAACATTTCACGGTTACCTTACCCGTGAACCATCACATGAATCACCACATAATCATCACGAAAAAGAATTACTTATTTATGGTCGTGACACCAACTCGTAAAATTCTGGATTCATACAGTTCATACCAGCTTGACATTTACGACCATGATACCCTTGTTCACGAGTGTGAATTATGCATTTCCAGCAAACTCAAAACATAGTCATTCATGCATTTCATGCAAAATCTCTAATATTAACCAGTGTTAATCCCTTCTATCAACATTTACATACTCATATCATGTTTACTACATGTTTTCACAACATTTAAGTCATTAAAATCCCATTCTTGGATCATTTAACATACCATATATGTCATTTTAACACTTAAACCATTATACCTTGTTATTTATCAATCGTAACATGTCATTTATCATTTTATTCTTATTTCTACAAACACAATATGCATTAATATGCATGAAAATCAAATTAATATGCTTATATGTACATACCTTTCACCAAAATGGAGCCTTAGCTACCCCTCCAAGCTTTTCAAGCTTGCTTATCCCTTTGTGATGTGGTTCCTTATTCTCTAGAAGATCCTAGCATCACAAAAATATTCCCATAAGAAACTTGTAACATAAAACGAGCTCAAACTAACTTAAAAACCCAAGTTCTACCTCAACATAAGCAAGAACTCTACCAAACTTCCATGTCTCTCAAGCTCCCAAGCTCAACAATGGTGTTTAGGGTTTCTTTAAGGTGGAAAAGATGACTAACAAGTCTTGGCATCTGTCAGAGGGTGATAAGGGGCGATGGAAGTAGTTTTAAAACAAGATTTGGTGCAGAAGAAAGATCAAAGTGCGGCTGGTCATAGCCAATAAACCTGCATTTCACAGGCGTGAAATGCCTTTCATAGCCATTACTAAACCATTCATGGGTGTGAAAGTTCTCTCTTTTCAAACACTCATGCCATGCCTAAACTCTGCCATTTGAACCATAACATGACCTTTTCACAGGCGTGAAAGCTTTCCTTTTTAAAATTTTAACTTAAACTTTAACACACCTTAGACCCCATCTTTTCCCACTCTAAACACATATATAACTTATAGACCTTTTTTTGCAGGCATTACATTTCTCTCCCCCTTTAAAAAGAAATTTGTCCCAAAATTTACATGTTGTGTCGAATTGAAACAACTGAGGATACTAAGCTCTCATAACATCCTCACTCTCCCATGTCGCCTATTTGGTAATATGATTATGCCATAACAATTTGACTAGTGTTATTTATTTGTTCCTCAACTATTTGACTTCTCGAGCCAAAATCTTAATTGGTTCTTCTTCATAGGATAAATCTAGTAGAACCTCGATACTTTCGACTGGAATGATATGAGAAGGATCTAATTTGTACCTCCTCAATATAGATACATGAAACACGTTATGTATCCTACTTAATTCCGACGGTAACGCTAGTCTATAAGTAGCTGGCCTAATCCTTTTTAGGATTTCATAAGGTCCAATGAACCTAGGATTCAACTTGCCCTTCTTTCAGAACCGAAGAACTTTCTTCCATAGAGAGACTTTAAGAAACACTTTGTCTTCTATGTTGTACTCAACATCTTTTCTTTTTAGATCTGCATATGAAATTTGCCTATCAGAAGCTGCCTTTAAACGACCTGAAATGATCTTTTTATTTTCTCTTCTATTTCTTGCACCAGTTCTAGTCCCACTAGTTTCCTCTCGCTAAGCTTGGTCCAGCATAACGGTGTTCGACACCTCCGACCATAAAGTACCTTGTAGGGAGCCATCTGAGTGCTCAACTGATAACTATTGTTGAAACAAATTCCATCAATGCTAGGTATGTTTCCCAACTACCCTCAAATTCAATAATACAACTTCTCATTATATCTTATAATATTTGTATCACCCTTTTCGATTGACTGTCCGTCTGTGGATGAAAAGTTGTACTAAAGCTAAGCTTTGTACCTAAAGATTGTTGTAGACTTCCTAAAACTATGTAAATCTTGGTTCTCTATCCGATATGATGGAAATTGGAACTCCATGAAATCTTACCACTTCGTTCACATACAATTCTGCTAGTTTATTCAACTGATAATCTCTCCAGATAGGCAAGAAATGAGCTGACTTTGTTAACCTATCAACAATATCCCATATGGCATCATACTTTATCAGTGTCAGAGGTAAACCAATCATAAAATCCATTGTGATCATTTCCCATTTCAATTCCGGAATAATGATCGGTTGTAGTAACTCTAATGGTACTTGATTTTTTTGCCTTGACTTGCTGACTTGTTAGGCATATTATAGTGAATTTTGTAATTTTCTTCTTCATTCCTGCCCACCAATATCTTATCTTCAAATCTTGATACATTTTGTTGCTTCTTAGATGCATCACATATCTAGTCTCATGTGCCTCCTTCAATATCCTCCGTCTCAATTCTGGTACATTCAGCACACATAATTATCCCTAATAGTACAACCTATTATCTGACTCAACTAAAAACTCGTGTCTCTTCTCCTTGGAGACTAACTCAATTAACTCAACTAATCTAGTATCCTGCCTCTATACATCTCTAATCTTTTGATTCAAAGTAGGTTGAATATGCAACTCTGCCATGACCTTTATACTCAATGCATTAGCCACAACATTGGCCTTGCATGAATGATAATCGATTATGCAATTGTAATCCTTGATTAACTCCAACCACCTTCTTTTTCTCAAATTCAACACCCTCTGAGTAGAAAGATATTTCAAACTCTTGTAGTCGGTGTAGATGAAACACTTTTTCCCATATAAAGAATGATGCAGAATCTTCAATGCAAAGACTATAGATGCCAATTATATATTATGGGTTGAATAATTCTTCTTATGAGGTTTCAGTTGTTGGAAGTATAGACAGCAACCTTTCCTTATTGCATCAACATACATCTCAAACCGTTGTAAGAAGCATCGCTATAAATGACATACTCTTTGTCAGGAATTGGCTATGTCAAAACTAGAGCTTCTGTTAACAATCTTTTAACTAATCAAAACTATGCTGACACTTGTCTGACCATTCAAACTTCACATCCTTTCTCAACAATCTAGTCAATGAAAAAGCTATTACGGAGAATTCTTTAACAAATCTCCTGTAGTATCCCGCAAAACCAATAAAACTCCTGATCTCTATCACATTCTGTGACACCCTTATTACAATCCTTATATACGTATGTTACGTATTCTTATGCGATTACCAATGCTATTGGTATCTTCTAAAATTGATTATAGCTATTGTGTGTAAATTTTTTTCTTAACTCAATGACCATAATATCATTACCACTTTATTAATTCTTTTTATTTTCCAAAAATTTTAGCAGTATAACGACTTAAATTTATCCCACATACACTACAAACAATCCACAACCCATATTGGCACAACAATTCAAATATAATATAAAATATTATTCATTCAACAAAACTCAATATGTCATTCGTTACATATAATAGTTCATAAATGTTCTTTATCAGAACATATACATAATCCCACTCCTATATATATATATATATATATATATATATATACACATGTCATTCATAATAATATATTCCATAACACCTTCACTAGTGGATTTGCTTGTTCCTGAGTTGTCTAACCTCTTTGGCTAGAATTTTTAGTGGTTTCTTTTCATAAGTCAGATCAGCCTGTACCCAAATTTCTTTAGCTTGATCACGTGGCTAAGGTTTGACCTATACCTCCGTAGCATTGGCACATGGAACACATCATGAATCTTTCCCAACTCTTAAGGTAGCTTCAATGCTATGGGTCCCACTCGTTATATAATCTCATAAGGCCTATAAATCTTGGACTTAATTTGTCATTCTTGCCAAACTTCCAGGGTGATACCTTCAAAAACACTTGATCTATGATCTAGAACTCTATATTTTTTCTTCTTAAATCTACATATTATTTATGTCAGTCCATGGCTTCTTTCAATCTATCTTTGATCACCCATATCTTTTCTTTAGTTTTACGAACTAAATCGGTCCCCATTAGTTTCTTCTCACTTAATTATTTCCAATATAAAGGAGTGCTACATTTCCTCCCATAAAAGTGCTTCATATGGTCCCATTTTGATGTTGGACTGATAGCTGTTATTGTAAGCAAACTCCACCAATGACAAATACTTTTTCCAACTACTTTCAAACTCAAGGACACAACTTCTCAACATATCCTCAAGAATTTGAATTACAGACTCCGACTGCCCATCAGTTTGGGGATGAAAAGTCGTACTAAAATGAAGTTTTGTCCCTAATGCTTCCTGCAACTTCTCCCATAACTGAAAAGTAAATCTTGGATCCTTGTTTGAAATAATGGAGGATGGTATTCTATAGAGTCTCACTATCTCATTAATGTAGATTTCTGCCAACCTGGTCAGTGGATAGTCCATTCGTACTGGTATGAAATGGGTCGATTTAGTGAGTCTATAAATGACTACCCAAATAGCATCATGCTTACTTCCAATTAAAGGCAGTCTTATCACAAAATCCATGGTTACTCTATCCCATTTCCACTCCGGTATCGAGATAGGCTGAAATAAACCTGATGTAACTTGGTTTTCAGCTTTCACCTGCTGGTATATCAAGCTTCTGCTTATGAATTCTGTCACATCACATTTCATTCTTGGCCACCAATAGTGTACTTTCAAGTCCTGATACATTTTGTTACCACTAGGATGCATCACGTAGCTACTATGATGAGCTTTTGTGAGAATATTCTTCCTCAATTCATCTTGATTGGGTACACATAACCTCTGGTTGAAATAAAGGCTGCCATTTTCACCCAAAGAGTAATCACCCTCATTGCCCTCTTTTACTCGATTCACTATGGCAATCAAGCGATCGTCTAGCTTTTGTGCCGCTTTCACTTGCTAAATAAAGTATAGTTTTACTTGGATTTCCACTATTATCGCTCCATCTTGTGCCATATCCAATCTGACATTCATCGCCCGAAGGGCTGCTATAAATTTTCTACTAAGTGCTTCAGCTACTACATTCGCCTTTCCTGAATGATAATCGATTAAGAAATCATAGTCTTTTATCAATTCAACCTAATGCCTCTGTCTCAAATTAAGTTTCTTTTGTGTGAGAAAATATTTCAAACTTTTGTGATCTGTGTAAATGTAGCATTTCTTACCATATAGGTAATGTCTTCAGATCTTCAAAGCAAGTACAATTGTTGTAAGCTCAAGATTGTGAGTAGGATAGTTCTTCTCATAAGTCTTGAGTTGTCAGAAAGCATAGGCAATCATTTTACCTTCCTGCAGCAATACACAGTCTAATCCATTCCTGGGGGCATCATTGTAAATCACAAAATCTTTGCCAAATTATGGTTGAGTTAATACTGGGGCTTGTATCAACATGTTTTTAAGCTTCTCAAAACTTCCTTGGCATTTATCCGTCCTCTCAAACTTAATATGCTTTTGTAATAGTCGAGTGAGTGGCGTTGCTTTGGTGGAAAAACCTTTTACAAATCTCCTATAATACCCAGTCAAACCTAAGAAACTTCTAACTTCTATAACAGTCTTAGGTATTCTTTATTGTAAGATAGCTTCAATCTTCTTTAGGTCCACCTTTATCCCTTCAGTTGAAACTATGTGACCTAAGAAGGATACTTCATTCAACCAAAAATCACACTTGCTGAACTTTGCATACAGTTGTTTCTCTCTCAATATCTGCAAGACATTTCATAGGTGTTAGCCATGTTCTTCTAGCATCTTCAAATACACTAGAATATCATCAATAAACACCATTATGAACTGGTCTAGATAAGGATGAAAGATCCTATTCATTAGATCCATGAAAGCTACTAGAGCATTTGTAAGCCCAAATGGCATGGTTAAAAACTCATAGTGGTCATATATTATGCGAAAAGCATTCTTGGGCACATATGCTTCCCTTACTTTCAACTGATGGTAGCCCGATCTTAGGTCAATCATTGAAAACATACCCGTTTCCTTTAATTGATCAAATAAGTCTTCAATAAGTGAAAAGGGATACTTGTTCTTGATTCTCACTTTATTTAGCTATCGATAGTCAATGCATAATCTGAGGGGCCCATCCTTCTTCTTTACAAAGAGTGTTGGTGCTCCCAATGGTGAAATACTGGGTCTAATAAAGCCTTTATCAAGCAATTCCTACAGTTGAATCTTTAATTCTTTGAGTTCTTTGGGCACCATCCTGTAGTGTGCAGTAGAAATAGGTGTTGTGCCTGGAGCTACATCAATAGTGAATTTGACTTCCCTATCAAGTGGCAAGCCTGTTAGTTCATTAGGAAAGACATTTGGAAAATCTCTCATTGTAGGCACATCTGAAACCTTAAGATCTTTCTTTTTAGCTTCCACTACATAACACAAGTAAGCAATGCACCTCTTTCTTATGAGTCTCTTGGTAGCTGTAACTGAAATCACATCAGATAAAAAGTTTGTTCTTTCACCTACAATAGTATTTTTCCGGTCATCGGAGAATTTAAGTGTCACTCTTTTCCGTTTACAATCTACTATCGCTTGATGCACAGATAACCAATGCATCTTCAATATCACATCAAACTCGTGGAATGAAATTTCAATTAGGTTAGCTAGAAATTCATAACCTTGCACACTAATGGGACAATTCCTATTCACCATGTTCACCATAACACTATTTCCTAAAGGATTGCTCACTAAGATGTCCTGGTCTAATTGTGAATCTCTTAACCTTTTCCCATGTGCAACATCAGTATTTATGTAAGAGTGTGTGGAACCAGGATCAACCAATGCATAAATGGAATCAGTCATGAACATAAATTTACCTACTATCACATCGGGAGCATCGTCCTCTTCTCTAGCTCTCACTGTATAAGTACAACTAGTAGCTCATCTCTGATCTTGGGGCAGTCATGCAAAAGGTGTAAATGTTGATGGATTAAGGGTTGCTCCCCTACCTCGGCCTCTGGATGGTAAAGGTCCAATACCTGGTGTTGGTGATGTAGCCGTAGAAACTTGAGCCATTGGACAATCCCTGACCTGATGATCCTTTGAACCACATTTGAAATGAGCACCAGTTAAATATTTGCACTCTCCTAGATGAGATCTACCACAATGGCCACAGGTCTGGATTGCACCTCCCCCTCTGCCTCTAGGTGCACTGCCTATAGAAGTAACTGAGGCATTGTCATGAAATGTATTTCCTTGTCCATGCCTTGGTGCAACTGATGTACAACTCTGTGATTGAGCTAGTCCTTTAGAATTCTTACTCTGAGTACCCAAACCATTGAACTATCTCGGCTTCCTCTTCTACCAAAACCAAATTTGTCTGTTAGCCTCATTTGTTTGGATACTTTCTACCTTAATAGTCGTTTCTACCAAAGCACGCAAATTTGGATGTTGTTATGCATCCACTACCTGTTTGATTTTGTTATGGAGACCCCTCTCAAATCTCTGACATAACTTCTCCTCAATCAATTGATAATCATCAAGATAGGTATTGAGGCGCTCAAACTCACGCTCATACTCTACTACTGTCTTATTTCCCTACCTGAGTCTCCAAAAAGCATCTTGCATCTCTAATTCATACTCCGACCCTATATATTTCTTTTCAAACTAGGCCAAGAAGAAATCCCAATTCAACTGCTCGCCTGGGTATGCTTGCAGACTGAGTCCCACCAAATAAATGCAGGACCCTAGAGTAATGCCACAATAACTTTGAACTTTTCTTCAGGATAGCTGTGAGTGATTTCAAATAATCTCTTAATCTTAAACAACCATTCTTCCACCTGTTCAAGTGTCAAAGGATCACGACCATAGAAATCTTCAGCTCCTAATCTCTTCCACAACTCCAAAATCAACTTCTTTTTAGGTGGGGCAAGAGGCTGCACCTATGCCATTGGCTGTGACTATTGAACTTGTTCAGCCTGTATTATATGTTAAATATAATTAGCCATAAGATTGAAAAAGTCCAGCTATGGTGGTGGAGGTGGTGCAACTGGTGGAGTGACATGCTGTTACGGGGCCTCAACTTTCCCATCACTAACTAATATTTTATTCTCATCATCTCCAACACATTGACCTTGTTGGGAAGCCGTTTTTCACTGTAAAACAAGGAAAGGAGCAAGCATACATTAGACTTATAATACATTTCATTCGACAATTGGCATGTATATACATATAATTCATTCACTTAATCTTAACTCCGATCTTAGAACCACTAAAACCCTGCTCTAATACCACCAAACTGTGACACCCTTATTACAATCCTTCTGTACGTACGTTACGTATTCTGATGCGATTACCAAAGCTATTGGTATCTTCTAAAATTGTGTATAGCCGATATGTGTAAAAAAAAAAAATTCTTTTAACTTAATGGTCATAATATCATTACCACTTTATTAATTCTTTTTATTTTCCAAAACTTTTAGTAGTATAATAGTTATAAATCTAACTATCTCACTTGCACTACAAATAATCTATAGCGCATATTGGGCACAACAATTTAAATATAATATAAAATATTCTTCATTCAACAAAGTTCAACATGTCTTTCTTTACATATAATATTTCATAAATGTTCTTTATCATAACATATACATAATCTCACTCCTATATATATATTATTCTTAATAATATACTACTTTTATTTTATCTTTTCAGCTGCTCTCAAAAAGTGGTATGTTTGCTCCTGTGCCTTTTCCAGCTATTACCTGCACGCAGTAAAATAACTATGTGTTGAGCATTAAAAATTTCCAGTGGTGATTACCAATCTAAGGATTTTTATTGATCCAAAATTTTCATACATTAATGCAATATCATATTCACTACGCTATTCAAATTTTACTCTTTAATATATTAATTATCCTTTTAATCAATATTTTTTTATTATTTACTATTAATTTACCATTTAATACTCTCATTAAATTAACAATTTTACTTAATTAATCTTATAGTTTTTGCTTTCAATTTACTCTCGAATTTTCATTTTCTTTCAATTCAGTTATTTTTCATTATATTTCTTTAATTAACTATTCTTCTTTTTTTTTCCCTTATATTCCATTTTACTATTTTACTATTTTTGCCATATTTATCAATTTTATCAATTTTATTATTATACTATTTTTATCATATTTATTACTTTTATCATTTTTATTATTTTTATTACTTATATCATTTTTATCATATTTATTACTTTTATCATATTTATTACTTATATCATTTTTATTATATTTGCCCCTAGTTTCAATTGGATAGAAAAATCTTCGGACCAGATCATAGGACGTGGACCCCACAAGTCCACTACACTGAAAAGTGACTCTGAAGGATCACCCAAGCACTGCACTGTGCACTTATCACTGAATCATTATTACTGAATTAGATAGTCATTGGTATACCTAAACGAGTCGACATAACCTGTACCGCGCCAATGGTGTCTCTATGGCTAGCCAATTATATTCTAGACTATATTTAACCATCAGAATACAACTAAGGGCAATGAACTTATTTCTTTGATTCAATTCCAATTAAATTCATAAATTTCATTTATTTTACATTATTAATTTTCTAAAATTTTATTCATCCATAACCAAATCATCTTTACCATTTTTTTCCACACTTTCCATTCTAATATATCAAGCATTCATCAATATTTTTAATTAGGCCATCAAACACCATTAGACACACTTTATTCATTATGTTCCATTTCATACATAAGAAAATTGCTAATTAGAAAAATATTCAATATTTTATAAAAATTCTCAATCCATTCATATATACTAAATACTATATCTTCTTACAATTTATGGTTTAGTTTTTACTTAATTAGCAAGAAAAAAAATTAATTTCTCCATCTCCATATTTCGACTACAACTTCTTTCATTATTGAAATTTTTCTTTCACCTTTTAATAATCCATTTCACTAATTTGTACTTCCATTAATACATATGTACCATAATATTACACTAAAACATAGTTATACCTTAATTTGCATTTTTACATAATATGACCTTTTTTTTTTAAAGTTCCACTAAATAATTTTTCTTATTAAATTTAACCATTCTAATCCACTTTTTATATTCCCTTAATCATATTTAAAGCTTACATTACCATTTACATGCAAAACACATAAATTCCCTAAATTCTATAACCCTAATTTAAGCATAAACAATGAAAATAAGTAGATTTTGTAACCACTAACCTTATTTCCTTTTTTTGGTCTTCCTAGGCTTCCTTTTCCTTGGCTTTTTCCTTTGAAGAACCTTCACCTCCTTGAATACCTGTCATGGCCGAAACATATACACCATTAATTTACCATTAATTTGCTTCTATAACTCAATCTAACTTTATAAATATCATTTACATACCCTAAACTCTCTATTTGAACCCTTAAACAAATTTAAAACTCTCAAATTCTCTTACCTCAATTTTGTGTCATAACTTGTCTCCTTTGATGTTCTTCTACTCTAGCCCTTCAAATGAAGATTATAGACTTCCACTAACTAATAGAGGGGCTGAAATAATATTATGTACTTGATTTTGGTGCAATGGTGCAAAAATTAGGAAAAATGAGAGAAAATTGGGGAAGAAGATGGAGAAGGGCGGTTCGACCAAGAGGGAGGATGAGAGGAAGAAGGAGTTGCATAATTCTCTCTAGAGAATTCTGATTTTGGACCCTTATATAGTGGCTTAAAATGGGTGGGTTTGGTCCCAAACAAAGTCCAACCCATTTAGGGCTAATTAAGCACTCTAAATAATTTCTGTCACCTTCCAAGCTCAATGTCACCCAACTTTGATTTAATAATTCATAATATATATATGCACACATAAAATTTTTTAACTCAATCGGAGTCTATTTTCTGACCCACCCACACCGGACTGATTAGTCACATTTCTCTGCTACTGTAAAATTCATTTTTCATTGTCAAATAATTCTAAATATTATTTAGAATTTACCCATCTCTTAAAATAAAATTTTAAATGTCGTTTACTATTTTTAATAGCTTAGTTAAAGTACAGTCAAACCAATTTATTAATTAGACCAGATCTATTTTTTCCTTATTTTTGACTTTTGATGACTTATTTGACCTCATTTTCACTCCAAATTTTACCTCCGAACTAGTCATAACCTATATGTTTCGATGATCGAATAAAATATTTTTCACCCACGCGTGTATTTTTGACCCCAGGTATACTGATCAATTTCGGAAAACTACAGTTAATGACTAACATGATATTTGGGCCATTATACGTTCTTTGGAGGCTTCCAATCCAATAACGCCTCAATCCTACTTGAATCCACTCTAACTCCATCTGTTGATACAACATGTCCGAGGAATGCCACCTCATCTAACCAAAAACTCACATTTAGAGAGTTTGGCATACAAGTTTCGATCCCTAAGAATCTGTAACATTGTCCTTAAGTGCTGATCATGATTCTCCCTATCTTTGGAATGAACCAAAATGTTGTCAATAAAAACAACAATGAACCAATCTAAATATGGCCTAGAGATCTGATTCATCAAATCTGTGAAAGCTGTTGGAGCATTGGTCAACCCAAATGACATAACTAAAAACTCATAGTGATCATATATAGTCCTAAAATTTATCTTGGCAACATCGGTTGACTTAACCTTTAACTGAAGGTACCCTGACCTAAGGTCTATCTTGGAGAAAACTCATGCACCTTTTAATTGATCAAACAGATCATTTATTCATAGCAATGGATATTTGTTCTTGATAGTAGCTTCATTCAACTACTTCTAGTCAACACACAACCTCATCGACCCCTCATTCTTTTTAACGGACAATGTCGGAGTGCCCTATGGGGATACACTCAATCTGATAAAACCTTTAGCTAACAATTCTTGCAACTATGCCTTTAACTCCTTTAACTTTGAAGGCGCCATCCTGTATGGTATAGTTGATATCGGAGTTGTACCTGGTGCAAGCTCTATGGAGAATTCTATCTCTCTATCTAGAGTTAATCTTGGTAAGTCATTTGAAATACATCTAGCTATTTCCTCACTATAGGGAAATCCTGAAGATCAGGTCCTTTCTTTCTCATATCAATCATATAAGCTAAACAAGCCTCACATCCTTTTCTAATCATTTTATGATCCTTCATCATGGAAATGACTTGGACCGACTGTGGAAATCTCTCACCATCCACTATTATCTCTTCTCAATATGGGGTCTTAAGAATCAACTTCTTAGAGTTGTAGTTAACTACTGCCTTATGAAAAGAAAGCCAATCCATGCCTAAAATGGCCTTGAACTCATAGAAAGGTAACTCAATCAAGTCTACAAAAAACTCCCTCCAGTGTACAACAAATAGACAACCTTTATACACCTGATCCATCATCACACTGTGGCCTAAAGGGTTCGTGACTTCAATCTCATATTCTAAGTTCTCAACTATCATAAGAGTGTGTAGATTCAAGATCTATTAAAGCGTATAAACATAATCCATTAAGAGAAAATGTACCCACAATAACTTTAGTGGCCTCATGATCCTCCCGTACTCTCATAGCATATGCTCTTGGTGGAATCCTACTTGGTCTTAGTCTATCAACCGTCATTGATGTAGTATGACTTGGTTCTAACTAACCTCTTCGATTTTGTCGTCGACTCAGTACTGGAGTCGATCCCACTATCTGTGTAGGTGTTTTACTTCCCAACAATGGACAATCTCTATTCAGATGATCTTGGGACCCACATTTGTAACAAGCATTGGTGTTTAACCAACACTCACCCCTATGACTCTTGTTGCAAGTCCCATACATTGGCAAAAATCCTCTTGTGTTCTACGACTGCGAACTAGCTGCAGCAAAAATAGCTATGGAATGTGGTCTCTTCCTATAAGAATTAGGCTATGAAAAGCCCTGACTATTTCCCCTAAACTGTGATTGTCCGGAGAAAAAATGACCTTTCTCTCCTGAAGGTTGTGTCATACTAGTTGACGGCTTCCTGGAAGACTCATTTAGCTCTTTCCTCTTTTTCTTTTTAACACTAATGGTTGTAGATACCAACCTCACAAAGTCCTCAATCTGAAGAGCTATAACCTGATAGCTAATAACCTTATATAAACCATCCTCGAATCAGTGACACTGATCTGCCTCATCCCTAAGAATTTCGGCTACATACTTACTTAACCTAACAAACTCTCACTCATACTCTGCAACATTTTGATTTCCATGCTATAGATTTTGAAATTCCTTCTGCTTTTCATTCACATATACTCATGGCACATATTTCTTCCTAAATTCTGCCATAAAGAAAACCCATGTTGGTGGTTGTGGTGTTTGTGGCTTCAATAAAACTGCTTTCCACCAATCATATGCATGATCTTAAAGCAAAGAAATTGCATACCTCACCTTGTGCTCCTCGGCAAATTTTATCTCTTCGAAGACTCTCTCAGTCTTCTCTAACCAAAACTCAACAACTACTGGATCATCCTCGCACTTACCAGCGAAATCAGTAGCCTTATACTTTCTGAGCTTATCTATCTATATTTTAGGTCTTGGTGGTGGAGATGGTGATACCGATGGTGGTACTGCCTGTGGCATATTTTGTACCAACTGCTACAGCAAGCTTGTTATTTGCTGCATAAACTGCATCCGGCCCTGCTCGGCTTGTCCTGCGGTGTGCTGTGAAGGTAGTGGTGCAACACCCAAACCATGTACACTAGCAACACTAGATTGATCCTAAGCCCGAGCATTGGTAGGATTGTTGCTTTCCGCAACATCATGAGGATCCACCTTGTTGCCCAAACAATGAACCAAGAAGGGGGTTGAATTGGTTATGAAATAAAAATTTCTTAACTTTAACTGCGGAATAAAATTAAATAGAGTAGGGATGGAGAGATATCACACATGAGATTTATAGAGGTTTGGGTATTAACAAACCCTACTATGATGGGAGTTTTACTAACATGCTAAGTGTTACAATGGAGTTTTACAAGATCACTCTCAACTATGATATTTCTCTCAATGGCTAACACCTAACCTAGAAATTGCCTTGTGTTTTAATGGACACAATAAACCAATTCCTTGTGTTTTATGGCTCATACAATAAACCCTTACAAGTGTTTCAATCTTAACCCAATATACCCAAACTCACCTGAGTAATTGATTACAATGAAAACACTCACCAACCTATAATGCTTAGAAATTATGAGCAATTAGGTTTTTACAAAGAATAAAGATTTTGTTGAAAATAATTAATGCACAATGGCTGCAACAAGATTAAATATTCAAAGTAATTGTTGTTCTTTTTTTCAGGATTCATAAATGTCTTGTATTTATACTTCCTCTGTGAATTATAGTCGTTTGGATACATTTAATACAAAATAGTCGTTCAGCCAACTTTTAATTTATCTCCTAACATGTTTCTCTATCCTCATTCACGGACGTGACTATATGTGTCATGGTCGTGAATGTTCTTCCAAGTCATGGTCCAAGTGGTGACTCTAGTCGTGAAGCTCTTTGGAAGAACTCGAAATGTTTGATCACGGGCGTGACTTTATACTTTCATGAGCGTGAATATTCTCCCAAACTGTGGTTTAAGTGGTGACTCTAGCTGTGAATCTCTTTAGAAGAACTTGACATGTTCTTTCACGGGCGTGTCTTTCTTTCACGAGCGTGACTTATTTGATCATTCATGGTTGGTATGATCCTTCATAGGCATTAACTTTAAATATTGGAGAGTTGGCTCTAAACTATATCATGGGCATGACATAAGTAGTCACGGGCATGACTTTGCTATTTCTTCTTATTTTGATCTTTAAAAGTTGTCTTTCATTCTTGCATCATATTCTATTCAAGATCTATCATGTTCAACAAACTTAGAATACAAGCATTGTTAAATACATTATTGCTATTTTATTTGTTAGCATCAAAATGATAGAAATACCCCTCAAGGTTCAACACACCTCCTCAATCTCCATAACCTCTCATTTAATCCTACAAGTTAACAAAGTAACAACCCACGTCAGAGTCAGATGAGACACAATGAATGCATGATTAAAAACAAACACCTTTACCCCACTTAGGTTCAGAAAATTCCTAAACCTAAGCTCTAGTACTAATAAATATATCATCCACTGATATAGTTGGGAAACCCTCACCAACTGTACCGATGGATGCCATAGTATTGTTTTACAGAAAACTCATTAAATTAAAACTTTCACATTTAAAACCTATTTAAATGTCATAATGAAATTAATGCATAAAATCAATATAAATAAAACCTCGATCCAACGATCGATATCATAACCTAAAATTTGTTTATAGCTTAACTAACCCCATATTACAAAAATACATCATAAGATATTATTACATGTTCTTAAAATATAAAAAACATGTAAAAACCCCAAAATTTCCCATGGCATAAACAAAATACATAATGCCATGAATGTAAACACCACAATTGGGTGCTCTCTTACTGAACTCTGGTGGTTTGTTGCTCTTTCAGTCAACTCCGATCTACCAGCTCTGAACTTGCGTGCAGGAAACCCATATGCTAAGCAAACTAATGTTTAGTGTTACATATGTGCATAAAAATTCTACATTTAATTCATGTTATACCATCATGCAATTACCTAATGATCATTCCTAAAAGCATAGATTTTAGTTGTTTCATGCGTCAATGCATTTTAGTTGCTAATGCATTTTAGTTATTTCATGCATCAATGCAAGTTCATACACCTATTAATATCATATACATCATATAATGTTACCATGTATATTATACACATATACATATATCCCATACATAATACCATATCATATTACTTGATACTAGCATTACAAACAATTATATTTTAATATATTTACTGCCCAAGCCTCTTTAAGCTTGACTATCCGGATGCAGAACATGAGATAAGGGTGCTCAAATCCAAGTTTAAGCCACCCTGCTCACAACCTGTATAAACTCATTTGAGACTTTTAAAGTTAATGGTGCTCATACAACCCGAGCTTAAACCACTTAATTGAGTAAAACATGGCATATAAGCCCAACCACTATCAAGAGCTCATAACCCCAAGTGACCTTATCCTCATATAAAAGTATCTCATATGGTACCATTTACTTCTTTCAATGGTATACCATTTATCCTATGTCAAGTCCAAGACTAGAGAACTGGGACTTTTTATCTCATAACCATTTACCTTTCGATTCATTTATTACATGTTATTTCCAGCATTCACTTTCCCATTTATGCATTCTCATATCTGATACATAAATGCAATATCATAGATTCTACATGTTATTTACTATGTATACATACATTTACAACATGCATTAAGTCAACCTATCACCATAGGTCATAAATATAAAATGTACACATTTTACACTCAACTAGCTTCATAAGCGTGAACTATCTATTCACAGCCGTGAAGGAACATTTCACGATTACCTTACCCGTGAACCATCACGTGAATCATCATATAATCATCATGGGTGTGAATTACTTATTCATAGCCGTGAGACCATATCATTATGGCTTCCCAACCGTGACACCAACTCATGAAATTCTAGGTTCGTGTAGTTCATACTAGCTTGACATTCACGGCCGTGACACCCTTGTTCATGGGCGTAAATCATGCATTTCCAGCAAACTCAAAATGAAGTCATTCATGCATTTCATGCAAAATCTCTAAGATTAACCATGTTAATCCCTCCTATCAATACTTACATACTCATATCATAACTATTGCATGTTTTCACAACATCTAAGTCATTAAAATCCCATTCTTGGATCATGTACATCACAACATACCATATATGTCATTTTAACACTTAAACCTTTATACCATGTTATTTATCAACCATAACATGTCATTTATCATTTCATTCTTATTTCCACAAACACAATATACATTAATATGTGTGAAAATTGATTTAATATGCCTATATGTACATACATTTCACCAAAATGGAGCCTTAGCTACCCCTCTAAGCTTTTTAAGCTTGTCTATTCCTTTGTGTTGTGGTTTTTTGTTCTCTAGCAGATCCTAACATCACAAAAATATTCCCATAAGAACCTTGTAACATAAAACAAGCTTAAACTAACTTAAAAACCCAAGTTTTATCTCAACATAGGCAAGAACTCTACCAAACTATCATGTCTCTCAAGCTTTCAAGCTCAACAATAATGATTAGGGTTTCTTTGAGGTGGAGAAGATGACTAACAAGTCTTGGCATGTGTAAAAGGGTGATAAGGGGTGGTGGAAGTGATTTAAAACAAGATTTGGTGTAGAGGAAAGAGAAAAGTGTGGCTGGTCATGGCCAATCGCCTTGCATTTCACAGGCGTGACCCTTACTTTACGAGCGTGAAATGCCTTTCACAGTTGTTACTAAACTATTTAGGGGCATGAAAGTTCTCTCTTCTCAAACACTCTTGTCATGTCCAAAACTCTATCGTTTGAACCATAACATGACTTTTCATGAGTGTGAAAGCTTTCCTTTTTAAAATTTTAACTTAAACTTTAACACACCTTAAACCCTATCTTTTTCCACTCTAAACACATATATAACTTATAGGCCCTATTTTACAAGCATTACAATACTTAGACTCTTATGATCAACTTAAATATAACATATTTCCTCATATGAATAATGTCTCCAGTTTTTCAAAGCAAAGACTCTAGCAGCTAGCTCCTAGTCATGTGTCGGATAATTAAGCTTATGTGACTTAACTGTTTGGAGGCATACACAATCATCCTTCCTTCTTGCATAAGGACACAACCCAAACCATTATGGTCGACATCACTGTACATAACAAAATCCTTTCCAAGAGTAGGCTAAGTCAGGACTGGTGCTTCAGTTAACATTTTCTTAAGTCGACCAAAGCTTGCTTGGCATTTATCTATCCATTCAAATTGGGTAGCTTTTCATAACAATTGATTCAAAGAGGTCACTATGGATGAAAATCCTTTTATGAACCTTTTATAGTATCCGACTAATTCAAGGAAACTCCTCACTTCTGTCACATTCTGAGGTGGTTTCCAATTAAGAATAACCTCGATCTTACCAGGATCAACTTGTATACCTTCAGTTGAGACTATATGACCTAGAAAACTGACTGGTTCAAGCCAAAACTCACACTTCGATGACTTTGTGTATAACTATTTCTCCCTCAATGTTTGTAACACCAGTCTAATATGATGATCATGCTCTTTTCAATTCCTAGAATATAATAGGATGTCATCCATGAACACCACTATAAATTGATCGAGATAAGGTTTGAAAACTCAATTTATCAAGTCTATAAACATTGCTAATGCATTCATCAAATCAAATGACATTACAAGGAACTCATAATAACCATAATGAGTCCTAAATGTTGTCTTAGGTACATTTGACTCTTTGATCTTCAATTAATGATACCCTAATCGAAGATCTATCTTTGAAAATACACCAGTGTCTTTCAACTAATCAAATAGGTCATCGATCTTGGGTAGTAGATACTTATTCTTGATAGTCACCCTGTTATGCTACCTTTTGTCGATGCAAACACACAAAATGCCACCTTTTCACAAATAAAATTGGAGCACCCCATAGTATACATTAGGTCGTATAAAACCCTTATCTAGTAAACTTGTAACTGTAGCTTTCGCTATTTCAAATCAACATATGCTATCTTATATGGTGTAATGGAAATGAGAGTAGTGCTAGGTACCAAATCGATAGCGAACTTGATCTCTTAATCTAGTGGTAACCTTGGCAGCTATTTTAGAAACACATCGGAAAATTCACAAACTATCGGAATATCTGTCAACATCAAACTGCCTTTTTTGTGTTGATCACATACACTAAGTAAGCTTCACATCCCTTACTAATGAATTTTTAGGCTTTCAAAACCAATATCATATTCTCTAGATAACCTTTATTTTCCCCCATCACCACTATCTCTTATTGTGTTGACACTCTAATAATCATCTGCCTCTTCCCATAATCCACTACCACTCTGTGACAAGCTAGCCAATCAATTCCTAAGATCACATTAAATTTATGGAATGGTAGCTCTAGAAAATTTCTGAACACCTTACTAACCCTCAATTGTGCCCTAATGGTTAGTCACAAGAATCTCAAATTATAAAGCCTTAATTTTAAACCCTCTCGACCCAGTGGTGGTGTGCATATGTACAAATACATCAAAACTAGATCTATCAATGCATGAATATCAGATCCAAAGAAAAGGAATTTATCCACTATAATGTCAAATGCATCTTACTCCTCTTAGCCTCGCATGGCATATGCCCTAATTGGAGTAGCTCTACTACCTTCCGAACTCTCAACGGTCTCGAATCTAAATTGGTTAGGCCTTGCTTAGCCTTCTTTACCCAATCCAAGAGTTTGCATCTAGATTGACTCAATGCCCTCCGAGCCTCTACCAAACTATAATAAAGGACAATCACTCTTTCAGATGATCTATGGAGCCACTTCTCAAATAGTCTCCCATCATCCACCAACACTCTCCGCGCACAAGGACAACCACAATGTTGACATAACATAGAGGTAAAGATCCATATGATGCTTGTGTCAGTGCACTAGCTCCTAAAGAAATAGATCTCCTGAGCTGTCCTCGTCTGAAAGAAAAAGGTCTACTAGAACTCCTAACTAGAAATTGGCCACCAAAAGATGTTTGCTATCTTTCCTCTCGATGGTCCCCCACTCAACTATGACATGGGTCCCCTGAATCCTCTATCTTGTATTGGCTACTATACTATCAATACTTTCTTAATTGTTCTAGCAAATGCTATCAAACTAGGAAAGTTCATTAGACGTAAGGCTGATACCTAAAGCTTGATCGAATCCCTCAACCTATCTTCAAAGTGTCGGCACTTATCAGCCTCAGTGGATACAATGTCACCAGTATAATTGCATAGGTGTGTAAATTCTTTATCGTATTATGACACATACGTATTTCCTTATTTTAAAGTCAAAAGTTCTCTTTTCATGTCATCTATGTAGATCGATGGAATATATTGTTCATTAAATTTCTCTAGAAAAAACTTCCAAGTCAGGGGATCAAGTGTCTCTGAACTCTGCAACTCTGACTGCCATCAGTCATATTCATGATCATGCAACAAAGATACTACATATTTATATTTCTACTTGTTAGTGTAATGTAGCTAGTAAAAAACACTCTCAGCTTGCTCTAACCAGAATTCTGTTACAGAGGGATCATCTTCTAGTTTACCATGGAAATATGAAACCCCTAACTTTTGCAACCATTTAAATTGTAAAATAGATGGGGGCTGGTTATGTTGTCTTTATAGCAAATCAACCATATTTTGTAAGAGCTCAGTCTGTCCCGTGCCAACAATAGATTGCTCAGGTGATGAGCTAGTGTTAGATCTAGATACAATAGCTTGATGATGCCTCAGTCTCAATGGGCTCATTACTTTTTGCCCCTTTGGCAATGATCTACCATGATCCAAAAGTCATACCCTATCTATACCATAAAAATAACAGCCCTAATTAGTAAGTAGTAGCTTATATACTGAAATGTGGGAATACACGTGTTATATAATATTTAATATATTATCAAACTCTTTTTTGAAAATCCAAAAACGCCCAAACTGGGCTTTGATGCCAAAAAATTTGTAACACCCTTTTACCCCAGTAGTAAGTGTCTGGACAAGGGAATGTTATGCTATCTTTAGTCAAATGTCGCCTAGTAACTATTGAAAAGCATAACATTTTTTTTGTTCTTTAACTTTACACATTATAAAAGGAATGACATAAATTTTATATACATAAGTATTATTTACAAAATATAAAGTTTACTTTCCAAATACCATAAATGTAATGGCCCAGATACCGGGTTAGTCATAAATTATAGTTTCTGAGATTGATCAGTATACCCAGGAGTCAAAAATACATCCGTGGGTGAAAAATATTTTATTTGATCATCAGAAAATATAGGTTATGACTAGTCTGAGGGTGAAATTTAGAGTGAAAATAAAGTCAAATAAGCCCTCAAAAGTCAAAACTAAGAAAAATAAGACTCAGTTTAATTAAATAGTTGGTTGACCGTATTTTGATTGGGCTATGAAAAATAGCAAACGACATATAAAAATTTATTTTAAGACATGGATAGACTCTAAATAATATTTATGATTATTTTTCAGTGAAAAAGGAATTTTACGGTAACACCGGAAATTGAATTATCAGTCCGATTTAAGTGAGCTGGACAGAAAATGAACTCCAATTGAGTTAAAAAAATTTGTGTAGATATTTAAAAATATTTTATGAATTATGGAATCAAATTTGTGTAGAATTGAACTTGAAAAGTGAGAAAAATAATCTATAGTGCATAATTGGGCCTGAATGGGTTGGACTTTGTTTGGCCCAAGCCCAACCAATTCAAGCCACTATAAATTGGCCTAAATCTCAGAATTCTCTAGAGTGAATTCTACTTAATCCTCTTCCCCTAACCCTCCCTCTTGGCCGAGACTTTCTTCTCACAATTCTTCTCCAATTTTCTTCATTTTTTTTCCATTTTTACACCAAAATCAACCACCCAAAAATAATTTTAACCTCTCTAATAGCTAATAGAAGTTTTTAATCTTCATTTGGAAGGCTAAAGTGGAAGGAAATGACAAGATAAAGTTTAGAATATTAAATTGAGGTAAGTGAAATTTATGGGTTTAAATTAGTTTAATGGGTCAAATAGGTAGTTTAAGATATGTAAATAATAAATATAAAGTTTATTTGAGCTAGGGAAGTAAAATAATGGTGGATTAATGAAGGAAAATTTTTGTCCATGGTAGGTTCAAGAGAAGGTGAAGGTGCTTCCAAAGGAAAGGAAAGGAAAAGGAAAAGGAAGATTAGGAAGGCCTAAACAAGAAATTAAGGTTAGTGATTCCATAATCTAATTATTTTCATTAATTAAGTATGATTTGGGGTTATGAAAAATTAGAAAATTGTGTGCTTTGCATGTAATGGCTAAATAATGTTTAAAACATGATTAATGGATTATGAAAAGTGAATTAGAATGATTAATTTCAATTAAAAAAATTAATTAGTAGTAATTGTAAAATGTGACCTTATTATGTGAAAAATGAATATTAAGGAATAAATACATTTTAGTGTAATATTATGATATATATATATAGACTAATGAATGTATTAATTAGTGAAATGAATAATTAGAAAGTGAAAGAAAAATTTTAATGATGAAAATTAAATATAGGCTGAAAAATGAAAGAGGATAAATTAATATTTTCTTTGCTAATTAAATGAAAATTTAGTCATGAAATGTAAGAAAATATGATTTTAAGTGTGTAGAAATTTATTGAATATTTTTCTATTTATTGGTGATCTTGTGTTTGAAATGAAAAATAATGAATAAAATGTATTTAGTGAGTTTATAACTTAATTGATTATCCATAATGAAATATTTATATATTAAAATGAAAAATGTGAAAAAAAAATTGGTAGAGATAAAATTATTATGAAAGAATAAATTATTAAGTGATTAATAATGTAAAAATAATAGAATTGATGATTTTAATAGAAGTTGAATTGAAGAGATAAAATAATGCCCTTAGTTATTTTTCTGATAGTTAAATCTAGCTCATGATATAATTGGCTAGCCATAAGGACACTATTACCGAGGTGCAGGTCATGGCGACTCGCTTATGTAGGCCAATGATGGTCTACTTCAGTGATTGTAACTCAATGATTCAGTGTACAATGTAGTACTCGGGTGATCTTTCGGGATTACTCTTCAGTGTAGTGGACTCTTGGGGTCCACGTCCCATGTATCCGGTCCGAAGATTTTCTATCGGATTGAATATAAGGGAAAATAAAAAAATGAAATGATAAATATGATTGAAATGATAAAAGAGACATTTGTGAATGAAATGATAAATGTGAATGAAATGATAAAAGAGACATTTGTGAATAAAAAATGAGAAAAATGATTAAAAATGAAATAAGTGGAAAATATGATAAAAATGACACAAGCGATAAATTTGGCAAATATGATAAAAGTGATGATTGTAACAAAAGAAAAAAATAGAAAATGGAAAAATGAAAAAAAAAAGGTGAAGATAAATATTAAATTGTATAGTAAAAAATAAAAAAATAAAAAATAAAAATATTAGTGGCAAAAATGAAAATAATATGTTGTTAGTAGCATAATTGTAAATAAATGGAAATTTAATAATTAAAGTGAAATTTGAGCTAATTAAATAAATAATTGAAATAAATAAATAAGAAAAGAATGAATAATGAAAGAAAAAAAAACAAACTAAATTGAAAGAAATTGAAAGTTCATAAAAATAATAATAATAAGAAATAAAAATATTAAATAGTGAATTAAGAGTAATTAAAAATAATATATTGATAAAAAGAATTATATATTAAAGAGAAAAATTGAATAGTATATTAAAAATACTATTGCATGTATAGATGTATGAAAATATAGTTAGTGGAAATTTTTAGATTAGTAATCACCACTGAGCATATTAATGCTCAGCATATAGTTATTTGACTGTGTAAAGGTAGTAGCAGGAAAGGCAGGAGCAGACATACAACTTTTAGGAGCTGACGAAATATTGACATAATTATAGGTTATTATATAAAATGACATGTATATATAGGTTTAGATATGATGTTGTATAGATAAATTTATGTATATGAATTATTATATGTGTGAAGAATTATGGTTAAATGGAAAATATATTGCATTATGTGTGGATTGTTGTGCCCAAAAATGGGTCGTGGATTGTTTACTTTGCAAGTGGGTTAGTTAAGTTATAGCCGTTATGTTGTCGAAATTTTTGAAAAAAAAAAGATTAATTAAGTGTTGGTAATATTATGGTCTTTAAATTAAAAAAAATTGGGCATACATCGGCTATAATCGTATTTACCCACGTAATGTATGTATAGATATGAATAAGTGTTATAAGGGTGTTACAGTTTTAGTGGTATTAGAGCATAGTTTAGATGGTTTTAAGATCGGAGTTGAAATTAAGTGAATGAATTATATATATATATATATATATATATATATATATATATATATATATATATATATATATATATATATATATATATATATATATATATATGCCAATAGATGGATGAAATGTGTAATAAGTCTAACGTATGCTTACTCCTTTCCTATTTTATAGTGAATGATGACATCCCAACACGGTCAAGGTGATGGGGACGGTGAGAGTGAAGTGTCAGTTAGTGCTAGGCAAACTGAAACCTCGCAACAAAATGTCACTCCACCAGTTGCACCACCTCCACCGCCATAGCCCGATTTTCTCCACCTCATGGCTGATTATATTCTACATAGAATGTAGGCTAAACAAGCTCAATAACCACAGCCAGTGGCCCAAGTACAACCCTCAACTCCACTTAAAAAGAAGCCGATTTTGGAGCAGTTGAAGAGATTGGGAGCTGAAGATTTCTATGGGCGTGATCCATTGACCCCTGTACAAGTTGAGGAATGGTTATTAAAGATAAAGAGGTTATTTGAAATTACTCACAACCCGCCAGAAGAGATATTTGAAGGTACTGTGGCATTACTTCAGGGTCATGCATTCATCTAGTGGGATTCAGTACGGAAGCATACCCCAGGTGAATAGTTGAATTGAGATTTCTTCTTGGCCCAGTTTGAAAAGAAATATATAGGGTCAGAGTATAAAGCAGAGATGCAAGATGTGTAACACCCTTATAACATTTACTTTATACGTACGTTACGTGGGTAAATACGATTATAGCCGATGTATGCCAAAAAAATTTTTTTATTTCTATCTTAATTTAATAACTATAATATTACCAACACTTAATTAATCTTTTTTACTTTTCCAAAAATTTCGACAGCATAACGGCTATAAACTAGCTACCCCTCCTGCCAAGCAAACAATCTACAGCCCATTTTTTGGCACAACAGTACAGATAATATGTAACATATTCTCCATTCCATCACAATTCGACATTGCATTATTCACACACAATATTTCACAAATATTTTTTTTATCATAATATATACATTTTATTTCTACAACTCCATACCTAAACATATATATACATGCTATCTTTGATACTAACCTTCTATTATTTATTCTTCTTTCGGCTCCCAAATTTTGTATGCTTGCTCCTGCCTTTCCTGCTACTATCTGCACGCAGTCAAATAACTAGTGCTGAGCATTAATATGCTCAGTGGTGATTACAAATCTAAAAATTTTCACTGACATATTTTTTTTCATGTATTTATACATGCAATAATATTTTTAATACATTATTCAAATTCTCTCTTTAATATATTTATTATTCATTTTATCAATACTTTACTTTTATTTATCTTTAATTCACTATTTAATATCTTAATTAATTTTAACAATTTTTCTCAATTCAATTTTTTTTTCACTTTACTCCTGAACTTTCAATTTCTTTCAATTCAGTCCATTTTCACTTTATTTCTTTAATTAACCATTTCTTTCTTTCTTCTTTTTTTTTTCAATCATTTATTTAATTATCTACAAATTTCACTTTAGTTCCTAAATTTCCATTTATTTACAATCTTGCCATTGCTTTACATTTATTTACAAATTTGCCATTGTTTTACATTTATTTCCACTTTTGCCACTAATATTTTATTTTTCATTTATTTTCTTTTTTTTTACTATATAATTTAACATTTTTCTTTCACTTTAATTTTTTTTTAAATTTTATATTTTTGTCACATTTATCACTATTATTATTATACCATTTTTATTATCTTTATCACTTTTATTATAATTATTATATTTATCACTTATCTCGTTTTTCTCACATTTTCCACTTATTTCATTTTTGACATACTTTTCACTTGCATATTTTCTTATTATATTTTCCACTTACATCATTTATACTCATTTTATTCATATTTGCCCATAGTTTCAATCCGATAGAAAATCTTCAGACCGGATACATGGGATGTGGACCCAAAAGTCCACTACACTGAAGAGTAATCCCGAAGGACCACCCGAGCACTGCACTGTACACAGATCACTGAATCACTATCACTGAAGTAGACCGTCATTGGCCTACATAAACGAGTCTCCATGACCTGCACCGCGGTAATGGTGTCCTTATGGCTAGCCAATTATATCCTGAGCTAGATTTCACTATCAGAAATATAACCAAGGGCATTATTTATTTTGTTTTTCCTTTAATTCATTTTTCATTAAATTCATAAATTCTATTATTTTTACATTATTAATCACTTAATATTTTATTCATTCATAACAATTTTATCACTACCATAATTTTTTTCACACTTTGCATTCTAATATATCAATAATTCACTATGAACATTCAATTAAGTCATCAAGCATCACTAAATACACTTTATTCATTATTTTTCATTTTATGCATAATATACTCAATAATTGAAAAATTATTCAATATATCATTTAAAAATTCTCAATAAATTTATGCACACACAAAATTACATTTTCTTGCATTTCATAACTAAATACTCATTTAATTAGCAAGAAAAATATTAATTTTTCTTTTTTCATATTTTGGCCTATAATTAATTTTCATCATTAAAATTTATCTTTCATTCTCTAAATATTCTTTTCACTAATTTATACATTTCTTGTTCCATATAAATCATAATATTACAATAAAATGTTTTTATACCTTAATTTACATTTTTCACATAATAAGATCATATTTTTCAATTTTCACTAATTAATTTTTTTTATTGAAATTAACCATTCTAATTCACTTTTTATAATTTCTTAATCATAATTTAAGCATCAATTATCAATTACATGCAAAATACACAAAATTTCTAATTTCCATAACCTTAATTCATGCTTAATCCATGGAAATAAGTAGATTTTGAAATCACTAACCTTATTTCTTCTCTTTAGCTTTCCTATGCTTCCTTCTCCTTACCTTTTTCCTTTGAAGTTCCTTCTCTTCCTTGATTCCTTGCCATAGCCAAAAATTCCACTTCATTAATCCACCAATATTTTACTTCCTTAACTCAAATAAATTTCATAATTATTATCTACATATCTTAAATTACCTATTTGAACAATTAAATTAATTTAAAACCATAAATTTTTCTTACCTCAAATTAAAATCCTAAACTTTCTCCTTTGATTTCCTTCCACTTTAGCCTCCCAAATGAAGAATAAAACTTCCATTAGCTTTTAGAGAGGTTGAAATTAATTTTGGGTGGTTGAATTTGGTGTAAGAATTGAAGGAAAATGAAGAAATTTTGAAGAAAATGAATGAAGGAGTGGCACGGCAAAGCAAGGGAAAGAAAGAGGAAGAAGATTAATCAGAATTCTATCTAGAGAATTCTGCAATTCTGGGTCTTATATAGTGGGTAAGTTTGGGTGGGCTTGGGGCCAAACAAAGCCCAACCCATTTAGGCCCAATTATGCACTACAAATTATTTTTCTCACTTTCCAAGCTCAATTTCACCCAAATTTAATTCCATAATTCTTAAAATATCTTTATATGTCTACACAAAAAATTTCAACTCAATCGGAGTTCGTTTCCTGTCCAGCTCACTTAAATCGGACAGATAATCAAATTTTTTGTGTTACCGTAAAATTCCGTTTTCACTTTCAAATAATCCTAAATATTATTTAGAGTCTATCTATATCTTAAAATAAATTTTTGGATGTTGTTTGCTATTTTTCATAGACCGGTCAAAGTACGGTCAACCAACTATTTAATTAAATCGGATCCCTTTTTTCTTAATTTTGATTTTTGAGGACTTATTTGACTTCATTTTCACTCCAAATTTTTCCCTCATACTATTCATAACATATATTTTCCGATGATCAAATAAAATATTTTTCACCTACGGGTGTATTTTTGACCCCCGGATATACTGATCAATTTCGGAAACTACAGTTTACGACTAACCATATATTTGGGTCATTACAAGATGCCTTCTGGAGACTCAGATAGGGAAATAAGACAGTAGCAGAGTATGAGCGCAAGTTTGAGCGCCTCAGTGCATACCCTGATGATTACCAGCTGACAGAAGAGAAGTTATGTCAGAGATTTGAGAGGGGTCTCCATAACAAGATTAGATAGATAGTGGGTGCACAACAGCATCCAAATTTGCGTGCCTTAGTAGAAGTGGCTGTTAAAGTAGAAAGTATCCAGTCAGATGAGGCTAATAGACAGACTCGGATTTAGCAAAAGAGGAAGCAGGGACAGTTCAGTGGTTCGGGTTTTCAGAGTAAGAAGCTTAGGGGACTAGCTCCATCACAAAGTCATACGTCAGTTGCACTAGTGCGTGGGCAAGGAAATACAATTCGTAGTAATGCCTTAGTCACTTCTATGGGCAGTACACCTAGAGGCAGAGGGGCAAGTACAGTTCAGACTTGTAGCCATTGTGGTAAAGCTCACCCAAGAGAGTGTAGATATTTGACTGGCGCCTGTTTCAAATGTAGTTCAAAAGATCATCAGGTCAGGGATTGTCTAGTGGCTCAAGCTTCTACAGCTATATCACCAACACCTAGCATTGGATCTTTACCATCCAAAGGCCGAGGTAGGGGAGCAGCCCTTAACCCATCAGCATTTAGACCTTCTGCATAGCAATCTCAAGGTCAGGGACGAGCTACAGTCCGTACTTATGCAGTGAGAGCTAGAGAAGAGGAATATGCTCCTGATGTGATAGTAGGTAAATTTATGCTTATGACTGCTTCTATTTATGCACTTATTGATCTTGGTTCCACACATTCCTACATAAATATTGATGTTGCACGGGGGAAAGGATTAAAAGATTCACTATTAGACTAGAACATCCTGGTGAGCAATCCTTTAGGGAATAGTGTTGTGGTGAACAGGGTGAATAGGAATTGTCCCATTAGTATGCAAGGTTATGAATTCCTAGCTAACCTAATTGAACTCCCATTCCGTGAGTTTGATGTGATATTGGGGATGGATTGGTTGTTCACCCATCAAGCGAAGGTAGATTGTAAACAGAATAAAGTCACACTTAAACCCTCTGATGATCGAGAAATCACTATTGTGGGTGAAAGAATAGACTTCTTATCAGATGTGATCTTAGCTACAACTGCCAAGAGACTTATAAGAAAGGGGTGCATTGCTTATTTGTGTTTTGCAATGGAAGCTAAAAATGAAGATCTTACAGTTTTAGATGTGCCTATAGTGAGAGATTATCCAGATGTCTTTCCCGATGAATTACTAGGCTTGCCACCTGACAGGGAAGTCAAATTCACTATTGATGTAGCCCCAGGTACATCACCTATTTCGATTGCACCCTACAGGATGGCGCCTATAGAACTCAAGGAGTTGAAGATTCAAATGTAGGAATTGCTCGATAAAGGCTTTATCAGATCCAGTATTTTTCCATGGGGGGCACCGGTACTCTTTGTAAAGAAGAAAGATGGGTCTCTTAGATTATGCATTGACTACAGACAGCTGAATAAAATGACGATCAAGAATAAGTATCCCCTTCCATGTATTAAGACTTATTTGATCAATTGAATGGAGCAAGTCAAGGATTGACCTACGATCGGGCTACCATCAGTTGAAAGTAAAAGAAGCAGATGTGCCCAAGACTGCCTTTCGCACAAGATATGGCCACTTTGAGTTTTTAGTCATGCCATTCAGACTTATGAATGCCCCAGCAGCTTTCATGGATCTAATGAATAGGAGCTTTCATCCTTATATGGACCAGTTCGTGGTGGTATTTATTGATGATATTTTAGTGTATTCGAAGACGCTAGAAGAACATGACAAGCACCTACGAGATGTCTTACAGATATTGAGATAGAAGCAGTTGTATGCAAAATTCAGTAAATATGACTTCTGGTTGAATGAAGTATCATTCTTGGGTCATGTAATTTCAGCTGAAGGGATAAAGGTGGATCCAAAGAAGATTGAAGCAATCTTATAGTGGAGAATACCTAAGACTGTTACAGAAGTCAGAAGTTTCTTATGTTTGGCTGGGTATTATAGGAGATTTGTAAAAGGTTTTTTCACCATAGCAGCGCCACTCACTCGACTGTTACAGAAGCATGTTAACTTTGAATGGATGGATAAATGTCAAGGAAGCTTTGATAAGCTTAAGAACATGTTGACAGAAGCCCCAGTGTTAACTCAACCAGAATCTGGCAAGGATTTTGTGATTTACAATTATGCCTCCAAGAATGGGTTAGGCTGTGTATTGATGCAATAAGGTAAAGTGATTGCATATTCTTCCCGATAACTCAAGACTCATGAGAAGGACTATCCTACTCACGATCTTGAGCTTGTAGCAATTGTACTCGCCTTGAAGATTTGGAGACATTATCTTTATGGTGAGAAATGTTACATTTACACATATCATAAAAGTCTAAAATATTTGCTCACATAAAAGGAACTTAATTTGAGGCAAAGGCAATGGCTTGAATTGATAAAAGACTATGATTGCCTAATCGACTATCATCTAGGTAAGGCGAATATAGTAACTGATGCACTTGGTAAAAAATTTATGGCAGCCCTTCGAGTGATGAATGTCAGATTGGATATGGCACAAGATGGAGTGATAATAGCAGAAATGCAAGTAAAACCAAATTTTCTTTAGCAAGTGAAAGCGGCATAAAAGCTAGACGATCGTTTGATTTCCATAGTGAACAGAGTAAAAGAGGGCAATGAAGGTGGTTATTCTTTAGGTGAAGATGGAAGCCTTTATTTCAACTGAAGGTTATGTGTACCGGATTAAGATGAATTGAGAAAGAACATTCTCAAAGAAGCTCATCATAGTAGCTACATGATGCATCCTGGTGGTAACAAAATGTATCAGGATTTGAAAGTACATTATTGGTGGCCAGGAATGAAATGTAATGTGACAAAATTTGTGAGTAAATGTTTGATATGCCAACAGGTGAAAGCTGAGCATCAAGTTCCATTCGGTTTACTTCAACTTATTGCGATACTAGAGTGGAAATGGGATCGGGTGACCATGGATATTGAGACGAGATTGCCTTTGACGGGAAAGAAGCATGATGCTATTTGGGTAGTCATTGATAGACTCACAAAATCAGCCCATTTCATACCAGTACGGAGGGACTATCCACTGACCAAGTTGGCCGAAATCTACATCGATGAGATAGTGAGACTCTATGGAGTACCATCCTCCATTATTTCAAACAGGGATCCCAGATTTACTTCCCAGTTCTGGAAAAAGTTGCAAAAAGCATTGGGGACAAGACTTCATTTCAGTACAGCTTTTCATCCTCAGACTGATGGGCAGTCGGAGCATATAATTCAGATACTTGAGGATATGTTGCGATGTTGCGTCTTCGAGTTTGAAAGTAGTTGGGAAAAGTATTTGCCATTAGTAGAGTTTGCTTACAACAACAGCTATCAGTCTAACATCAAAATGGCGCCATATGAAGCATTGTATGGAAGAAAATGTAGAACTCCTTCATGTTGGACATAATTAAGTGAGAAGAAGTTAATAGGAATAGACTTGGTTCGAGAAACCGAAGAGAAGGTGCAGGTAATCAAGAATAGATTGAAAGAAGCCATGGACCGATAGAAGTCATATGCAGATTTAAGAAGAAAAGATATAGAGTTCCAGGTCGGAGATCAAGTGCTTTTAAAAGTATCACCCTGGAAAAAAGTTATGAGATTTGGCAAGAAGGGCAAACTAAGTCCAAGATTTTTAGGCTCTTATGAGATTATACAGTGAGTGGGACTCGTAGCCTATCGATTGAAGCTGCCTCAAGAGTTAGAAAAGATTCATTATGTGTTCCACATGTCAATGCTACGGAGGTACAGGTCAGACCTAAGTCATGTGATTAAGCCAGAAGAAATTCAAATACAGGCTGATCTAACTTATGAAGAAAAATCATTAAAGATTCTAGCCAAAGAGGTTAAACAGCTTAGGAACAAGCAAATCCCACTAGTGAAAGTGTTATGGAGTCACCACAATGTGGAATGAGCCACGTGGGAGCCAGAAGCTGCAATGAGGCAGCAGTATCCGCAATTGTTCAATATAGGTAAAATATCGAGGATGAAATTTTTTTTATTAGTAGGGGAGAATTGTAATGGCTCAAATACCGGGTTAGTCGTAAATTGCAGTTTCCGAGATTGATCAATATACCCGGAGGTCAAAAATACACTCGTGGGTGAAAATATTTTATTTGATCATATGAAAATATAGGTTATGACTAGTCTGAGGATAAAATTTAGAGTTAAAATAAAGTCAAATAAGCCATCAAAAGTCAAAATTAAGAAAAAATAGAAACTAGTTTAATTAAATAGTTGGTTGACTGTATTTTGATCGGGCTATAAAAAATAGGAAACGATATTGAAAAATTTATTTTAAGACATTTATAGACTCTAAATAATATTTATGATTATTTGACAATGAAAAAGGAATTTTACGGTAACACCGAAAATTGAATTATCAGCCCGATTTAAGTGAGCTGGACAGAAAATGAACTCCAATTGATTTAAAAAATTTTGTGTAGATATTTAAAAATATTTTATGAATTATGGAATCAAATTTGTGTAGAATTGAACTTGGAAAGTGAGAAAAATAATCTATAGTGCATAATTGGGCCTGAATGGGTTGGACTTTGTTTGGCCCAAGCCCAACCAATTCAAGCCACTATAAATTGGCCTAAATCTCAGAATTCTCTAAAGTTAATTCTTCTTAATCCTCTTCCCCAAACCCTCCCTCTTGGCCGAGACTTTCTTCTCACAATTCTTCTCTAATTTTCTTCATTTTTCTTCATTTTTTACACCAAAATCAACCATCCAAAAATAATTTCAGCCTCTCTAATTGCTAATATAAGTTTTTAATCTTCATTTAGAAGGCTAAAGTGGAAGGAAATCAAAGGAGAAATTTTAGGATATTAATTTGAGGTAAGTGAAATTTATGGGTTTAAATTAGTTTAATGGTTCAAATAGGTAGTTTAAGATATGTAGATAATAAATATGAAGTTTATTTGAGCTAGGGAAGTAAAATAATAGTGGATTAATGAAGGAAAATTTTTGTCCATGGTAGGTTCAAGAGAATGTGAAGGTGCTTCCAAAGGAAAGGAAAAGGAAAAGGAAGATTAGGAAGGCCTAAACAAGAAATTAAGGTTAGTGATTTCATACTAATTATTGATATATTAAAATGAAAAATGTGAAAAAAATTTGGTAGAGATAAAATTGTTATGAAAGAATAAATTATTAAGTGATTAATAATGTAAAAATAATGGAATTTATGATTTTAATAGAAGTTTAATTGAAGAGATAAAATAATGCTCGTAGTTATTTTTCTGATGGTTAAATCTAGTTCAGGATATAATTGGCTAGCCATAGGGACACTATTATTACGATGCAGGTCATGGTGACTTGTTTATGTAGGCCAATGATGGTCTACTTCAGTGATTGTAACTCAGTGATTCAGTGTACAGTGTAGTGCTCGGATGATCTTTTGGGATTACTCTTCAGTGTAGTGGACTCTTGGGATCCATGTCTCATGTATCTGGTCCGAATATTTTCTATCGAATTGAATCTAAGGGCAAATAAAAAAATGAAATGATAAATGTGAATGAAATGATAAAAGAGACATTTGTGAATGAAATCATAAATGTGAATGAAATGATAAAAGAGACATTTGTGAATGAAAAATGAGAAAAATGATTAAAAATGAAATAAGTGGAAAATATGAGAAAAATATGATTAGAAATGAAAAATATGATAAAAATGACATAAGTGATAAATTTGGTAAATATGATAAAAGTGATGATTCTAACAAAAGAAAAAAAAGGAAAATGGAAAAATAAAAAAATAGGTGAAGGTAAATATTGAATTGTGTAGTAAAAAAAATAAAAAAAATAAAAAATAAATGAAAAATAAAAATATTAGTGGAAAAAATGAAAATAATATGTTGTTAGTGGCATAATTGTAAACAAATAGAAATTTAACAATTAAAGTGAAATTTGAGCTACTTAAATAAATAATTGAAATAAAAAAAAAAAAGAATGGATAATTAAAGTTAAAAAAACAAACTAAATGGAAAGAAATTGAAAGTTCAGAAAAAAATAATAATTAGAAATAAAAATATTAAATAGTGAATTAAGAGTAATTAAAAATAATATATTAATAAAAAGAATTATATATTAAAGAGAAAAATTGAATAGTATATTAAAAATAATATTGCATGTATAGATGTATTAAAATATAGTTAGTGAAAATTTTTAGATTAGTAATCACCACTAAACATATTAATGTTTAACACGTAGTTATTTGACTGCGTGCAGGTAATAGCAGGAAAAGCAGGAGCAGACATACAACTTTTGGGAGCTGACGGAATATTGACATAATTGTGAGTTATTATATAAATGGTATGTATATAGGTTTAGATATGGTGTTGTATAGATAAATTTATGTATATATTTTGATAAATGAATATTTGTGAATTATTATATGTGTGTAGAATTGTGATTGAATGGAAAATATATTGCATTATGTGTGGATTGTTGTATCCAAAAATAGGCTGTGGATTGTTTGCTTTGCAGGTGGGTTAGTTAGGTTATAGCCGTTATACTGCCGAAATTTTTGGAAAAATAAAAAAGATTAAGTAAGTGTTGGCTATATTATGGTCTTTAAATTAAAAAAAAATTGGGCATACATCGGTTATAATCGTATTTACCCACATAACGTACGTATAGATATGAATAAGTGTTATAAAGGTGTTACAATAAAAGAACATTTATAACAACAAAAAATACAAAAGTTGTGTAACCCATGGTGCCAAGATTAAGTTGCTTTACTAGACTAGGTCACCATAAGCTTTTTCTACTATTCTTTACTCTATTTTCGCTATATCTACATGAGAGAAACTCCCACGCTAAGTATTAGGTTTAGTGGTGCATATAAAAAAAGTAATATACTATATTCATGCAACATGCAATTATATGTACTTACAGTATCTATACATATATATTAAGTTTTCCACACATTTTCCAATACTTACATGCCTCATGTAATTATTTTATATATACACGTTGAAAAAACATGTTCATTTGCATATATAAATAATTAACAAATATAACTCATATAATATTATTTGTATCATTCTTTGTATATTTTTTCCTCTAACACCTATGACTAAATCAATAATTAATATAACAGTATTAGTCATCTAGGCATAATAAAATTGTCATATATACATAATGGTATGCACATACAAATATCATCATTAATATAATAAAAGTGTCATCACCGACATAATAAAGTGTCATCACTGGCACAATAAATGACTCCTGAT
This sequence comes from Triadica sebifera, assembly GCA_023653625.1. NCBI lineage: Eukaryota > Viridiplantae > Streptophyta > Magnoliopsida > Malpighiales > Euphorbiaceae > Triadica > Triadica sebifera. The sequence continues at coordinate 25,375,121 of CM042901.1, forward strand.
TGACATGTCAAATTATCCAAGACTTTACTTTTATACTAGGTGTTCTAGGACTTAATCCTTCGTTATCTCGTTGTTACTCTTTTCTCTTTGTTAATCTCATATTTCCTTTTTGTTTTCTTCATTCTATACTCACTTAGTATGACATGGTTCATGTAATTTCACATTTTTACTTATATAAACATAAAAATATTTAAAATTTTATTGAATAAAATATTACATCTTGATCTTTGTACTTAAAATTCTTTATTAATCAACATATAAGCAAATTACTGAAAATAGGGCATTCACGACCGCGATTCATTGTTCATGCCCGTGAACAAGTCACGTAGATTGATTCGTGACTATGGTCAAAATGTTCAAGCCCATGAACAGGCATATGCCTGTGATCCCTACCGTGTCTCAAGTCGTGAATGAATATGGAAGGGATAGTATCATTTCCAGATGAAAGTCACATCCGTAAGTCATTTGTTCATGTTTGTGAATTTGATACTTCACACCCGTAACTTTCTACTGAAAAATGCATTCCAATTGCCATGTTCACTCCAAGGCTTACCAAAACAAACCAACAACATGCATTTCTAAATTTCCCAACATAGTGAACAATGTCTTTACAATCATTTACATGCTTCTAACATGCTCAAGTCCCTAATATGTATTAAGCAAATGAACAATTCACATAAGGTCACATTTATCATGTCAATTTAAAATTTCATGCAACAATTCATAATCAAATGCATCTTAAACTCTACTTAACACAAAATGCTCGTACCATACAATTTTATGCCAAAATATATGTTATTTCCTTAAGTTATGCAATAACCTATTGTCTTTATTTCCTTTCACTCCCTATGTTTCTTTTCCTTTCCTTTAATTATTTGACCTTGGTTTTCCTCACCTTGAGCTCTTATAACACATAAAACAACCATAAGAACCTTTTTTTCATCATATCTCTCTAACCCGATCTTCTCTCTCCTAAAATCCCAAACTCTCTATCTTCACAAACAAGATTTAAATGAGCTCAAACCACTCTTTCCCTTAGAGAAGATTGAAGTAGAGGAGAAAGACATCTTACCTTCACTCTTTCCCTTCTATGGCCGGATTATGAGGTGTTCTATTCATCTTTTCCTTTGTTATTTTCTCTTTCTTTTAACTCCATTAAGTTTCCTCAAGCTTAGTTGTGCATGAATATAGCTTTTTCTTGCCTTTCTCTCTACTTTTTCTCTTTCTCTCACTAGAAAGAAGCTTTGGCTATGGAGAAATGGTGGAAATGTAAGGCTAGTTTTCGGCAGAAAATGAGAAAAAGACGAAGATAAAGAAGAAGGAAAGAAAAAAGAAAAGGGAAGAAATGAACAGTCTTGTTGTGGGTCCCTCCATTTGACCATAAACTTTGATGTTGTGCTTAATTAACATGTTAATATTCTTTTTCCTTGTTATGGATATCCAATTTATGTTTTTTGGTCTAAAGTTATTCATTTAATTAGTAAATATCTCACTTGATCCTCTAATTTTCAATAAATTACAAATTTACCCCATAACTTTTTAAATTTTTTGTTTGTCTCTTACGGTAATCTAACATTTTTAAGCATTTTAAATACTTTATTAGACATTTTCCATAATCCTTTACCCTTATTTAATTATTTTTCCGTTAAAATCTGAATTTAGACTTTGATCGGTCCAACATATTGATTTAAATACATGCGTGACTCGGTATCTAAATTAACGGATATGGCATCTCCATAGTTGTCATGTTCAAAAAGGTTCCCCTTCTATTTCTCATCTCCTATTTGCTAATGATAGTTTTTTGTTCTTTCATGCTTCTATGGATGAATGAAACAAGATGAAAGGTATCTTACTGATTTATAAGAGTTGTTTAGCCAATTTATTAACCTGCAGAAATCAAGAATTTTTTTTAGTTACAATGTGGACCATGATTTGTAAGATAATATCAAGACAACTCTAAGTGTGTATAAGTTGTTTAATATATGGTGTTACTTATGTTTACTGTCTTCAATAAGGCATAATAAAAAAACTATTTTTGGCTTTCTTTGAGATTGACTTCGGAAAAGGCTTTTTGGATGGCAAAGTAAGTTGTTTTCTTAAGTGGGTAAACAGGTGCTAGTAAAGTCAATGGCTTAGGCTATTCCTTCCTATAGCATTAGTACCTTTTTTTACTAGTTCCTTTTATAAGGAGATGTAAAGGATGAAGAACTTTTTTAGGTGGGGTTCAAAAAGAGATGGTAAAATAAGAATTAATTGGCTATTTTGAAATTTTTTGTGTCAAAGGAAAGAATTTGGAGGTTTGGGCTTTCGACATTTGTGTTTCTTTAATAATGCAATACTTGGTAAACTTTCATGGATTTTGGTCACTAATCCTAATACTCTAGTTAGTAGAATTGTCAAAGCTAAATACTATCCAATGGGGGATTTTTTTAGCAGATCAATTGGGAAGAGCATTTAGAATGAATAATCCATCATTATGAAGGTTGTAGATGGAGGTAGAAGATGGTATAAAGGTTAATGTGTGGGAAGCTCTTTGGTTGATAAATGATAATCATTTTAAACCATATACTCAAATGAAATAAGGTCTAAAGGATTTACATGTTAACGATTTATAAGTGTCGAGTGGGTTTAAGTGGTATTTGGAGCTTTTGAGTGAATTTTTTAAGGAAAGGGATATTGAAGCTATTTTAAGGTTTCTAGCTGAGAGTGAGGAGAGTGACGATTGTATCATCTAGCACTATGATAAAAAAAAAAAGGCAATTATAAGGTGAAATTATGTTATTGTATGGTTAATTGGTCTCAAGTGTGGAAATTAAATATCCCTCCCAAAGTTAAAATGTTTATATGGAGATGTTGTAATAATTCTTGCCCACTATGGACCGATTGTTTGTTAAAGGAGTTCCTATCTAAAATGTGTGTGATGTGTGGAGATTATGGTGAGCACATTTTACTTGTTTTTGTAGATTTCCCTTTTACCATTCAATGCTCGAATAAAAGTGAATATTAATGTGGTGTTAGCCCATTTGAATGATTTTGTTGAATGGTTAGATTGCATGCTGGCAATGGGAAATAAAGCTTATAAGGAAAAAGTTTGCATGGTTATTTGGTCTATTTGGAATTAGAAGAATGATAAATTATGGTCTTATACTCTTGCCTTTGCAAAATGCTATATGATCAATTGTATGAATCTCTTGGATTAATTTCAAAGAGCTAATGAAAGTCATGGTTTTGATAGGGTAGGGATGCTAGAGAGGTGCCCTAAATGCAATCACCTTAGGCACCTGATGAACCCATTTATTATAATAAAAGACATTTTCATTATATTGGTGTTCATTCACATATGAATTTGATTTAGATTTTAGACCGTTTAATGAAGTCCTTACTATGTAACACAACATGAAGGAAATCATTATAATATTATGATAATGAGATTTCTATCATGTGCAATTGTATTTATACCTAAATAATCTATAGTTATAAGATTAACAAGACATGACATTGTTAATCCGGAGAGACTAGCACATGTTATACCCTTTGACTATGTCAAATAGTTGATCTCATAAGCTGAAGACAAAAGATGTTTAGAATTAATATATGGATGCTTGCTAAAGTATCTAAGTACATTGGATAATCTACTATGAGATAATCACATGGATAACTATTCAATGTATAACACTCCCTCATCCCAGCAACATGTGCTTGGATAAGAGAGTGTTATGCTAACTTCATCGGTTAAAATATCATTTCATATATATATAAATGAAAGTAGCTCATATATATTTATTATTTATTTATTTATTATTTATTTTATTTGTAGTGTAAAAGAAATCATAATAAGGAAACAAAGTATATTTTATATACAATAAGTAGTATTTACAAACTACTTATGTTTATATAAAACATAAAGTTAACTACAATACTGTAAAAGAACTTTGAATCAAAAGCACAAAAAGTTGTGTAACCCACGGTATCAGAAGTGAGTTTATTTACTGGATCAGGTCACTGTTAGTTTTATCTACTATTTTCGGCTTATTCTTCCCTATATCTGCAAAAGAGAAACTCTCACGCTAAGTTCTAGGGTTAGTGGTGCATATAAATAAGGTAATATACTATATCATAGAATGTGCAATTGTTTCCAAGCCAGTTTTATAGATATATGTGTCACATACTCAATTTTACTAATACATTTTTATTTCATATTCATACCTATATAAACAAACATTTCACATATATAATTTCTCATCTCATATCATCACTTGTATTTTGATTATACTAATTTAGTTAACATACTAAATTAATTATCACAAATTATCCTATATTGAATTATCGTACCATTTTTAATATATTTGTATCCATAATGCCTATGAACCAATAACCAAAATAACGAGGTTAGTCATACAAGTATAATAAAATTGCCACCTGGGCATAATTGTATGTGCATACAATTGTCATTATCAGCATTAATATGAGTGTCATCATCGTTATTAATATGAGTGTTATCACTAGCATTAATATATGCGTCATCACTAGTATTAATATAAGTATCATCACTGATATTAATACACCCCTGATTGACATACTAAACTATCCAAAACTCTAGTTCTAAACTAGGTGTTCAATGGCCTAATACATGTTATCATCAAATTTTCATTTTTCATTGTGTATGTCATTCATCATATACTTTTCCTCTTCATAAATCTCATAATTCTTTAATTCACATATTTAATGGGTTTAATTGTTCAATCAAACATATAATTACTCAATAAAAAAATAATTTACATAATATAACAAGATCCATATCATTTTACATATCAACTTCTTCAATTCCTATTCTACCCTGTTACTGGCAGATTTTATATTCTATTTTTTATCTCATTTTTTTTCTTGTTACAATCTAAATTTAATTTAATTTTATTCTTAGGAATTATAACCATGGATCTTAGCTTTAATATACAATTTGAATAACTTAATTTAGAGTTATGTATCAAAATATATGATTAATTGAACACCAACTGGTCATTAAAATCATTGCTTATAATTTCGTATATGGTTTTCTAGTCCAACATTTGTACCAAAACTAAGAATAGTTACATTTAAAAATTATGTTTTGTGTTCTTCATAAACGTTTTAGCCCTATGTATTAAATTTCAAACCCAATAAATAAAACATCAATCATAATTTTATAACTCAAGTTATAACAATTTATATACTGATTGCTCCATAGAATCCAACAAAGAACACACACAATCACCTACTTTAATTTTTACCAAAATTAATCATAAGTCTAGTAAACATGCATCTCTAAAATTATATCACAAAATACTACTAATTTACAATCATTTACATGCTAAATGCTCAAATCATGCAACTTGATGATATAATATAGGCTATTGCCTTAAGTTATGCACTTACCTAAAACTCTGTTGTCTTTCTCTTCACTTCTCTTTCTCTTTTCCTTTGTTACTTTGAGGTTGTTCTTTGTTAATTTGAGCTCCTAAACATATACGAAACATCATCAACAACCTTTCTTTATCAACCTTCTCTAAACGCTAAACTTTTTTTTTTTTCCGTGACATGCTATAATCACTACCTTTTTTTAGAGAAAACATATAAAAGAAGAAAAGTCATCTTACCTTCACTTCCTTGCTTTCATGGCCAAACCTTAATTTTTCTCTTCTTTTTTTTTTTCTTGCTTATCTCTCTCTCTTTTTGCTCTCCCAAACTTCTTTAAGCTTTGTTATGTAAGAAGATGGCCTTTTCTCACTTTCTCTCTTTACTTTCTCTCTTTCTCCTAGTAAAAAGAAGCTTTGGTTATGGAGGAAAGTGGAGGAATGTGGAGTTGATTTAGGAGTATAGAAAATTCTAAATGGAAAGAGATAAGGAAGGAAGAAGAAAAAATTAAGAACATGCCAAAATTAATTAATGATGGTCCACCTTAGCTTAAATATCTAGATATATATTTAATTAACTTCTTAATATATGAAACTTGGTTTAGCTAGCCATCACATGTATTTAATGTCCATAATTATTCATGCAATTAATAATTATCTCACTTGATCATCCAATTTTTGATATATTGCAAATTGATCCCAAAACTTTCTAAAATTTACGTTTAGGTCCTTCATTGTAAACTAACATCTTCAAATACTTTAAATAATTTATTAAGTATTTTTCATAATTATTTTCCATTATTTTAAATTTTTTCCAGTCAAAATCTGAAATTAGACTCTGGTTGGTTTGATGCATTAGGTTAATGACATGTATGACTCGGGACCTAAATTTGTAGATATGACACAATATCAATGATAGTCTCATCATAATAATGATGAAAATATCCTTAGACTTGAGATGCTTTAAGTTATCTTAGATATTGAATCCTATATCTTGACTCCATTCTTTGTTGCCTTTCAGAGGTTATTTATAGGGTGGTGATTGGGTGTAGTATGCAGTATTTGAAGATAGTTAAGTAGTCAATAAAAAATTTACCACTCTTGATAGAAGAAGAGTATACCTATAGTTTGTTGTAGATATCATTACTTAGAAATCCTTGGTCGAGGTGGACAACTCATGAAGAATGCCCTCAAGGATATGTTTAATAGAGCAATGAATCTCATAGATAAGAACTAATATCATTTGGACTAGATCTGATATAGTCAATCTAGTGGGAGTTGACACACAGTCCATACTATGAACTAAATGAGGTATAATGTGATAAAAAGATGAATTGAACGGTAATTAGCTAAGAAAATATTTACAATCAAACCACTGATTTTTTGGTTAATTGTAAGAGTGTCAAAATAGGTCATGACACGCGAACCTGACACGTGTAACACACAAAATTAGCGTGTTAGTGTTGAGCATAAACGAGTTCATGTCATAAACAGGTTGAGTCGTTTATGATACGGTTCAAAATGGATCGTGTCACAGGTTGACACGCGAACCCTTTACAATCCATTTAATTTTTGCATATCATGTTGTGTCAACCTGACCCAATCCATTTATAATATGTTTTAATTTATTAAAACATGAAGATTTATAGTGTCATTTTACAAAAAATAAATATTTAAATATTATTTTCGAATTGTGTTGGTCGTTTCGGATCAATTAACCCAAAAGGCATAATCGTATCTTGTCAAATCATGTTGGGTGACCCAAAAAAGATAATTGTGTCATATTCGTGTTAAACGTGTTACACGTGTAACCCGTTTAATTTTCTTATTGTATTTGTGACGCCCCACTTATATATTAGGGATAATCTCACATATATAAGAAGGATGTTAGAAACTTAACACGATAAATCTATTTGACTAAATTTTTCTATCGTTTAAATTTTTTTAAAAAAATTCATTTATTTATATTAGATTTGGCTTATCGTTCTAATTATATATATATATATATCACCATGTCATATGTATTTATGGTAGTTGATTAAGTTATATAGTTGATCATTTGTGGCATACCAGCCTCACACATGACTGTTTATAATATAATATCAAAATATAAGACATGCTCCTGAACTAAATACATAACATGTCTACCAAAATATATATTGTTGAACCTTGAGGGGTATTTTCATCATTTTGATGATATAAAATAAAATAGCAATAATGTATACTTGTTTTCTAAGTCTATTAAACGGGGTATATAATAAAATAGCAAGAATGGAGAATGGAAGATTAATCTTGAAAGATAAAATTGAAGAAGCAGAATCATTCACGCCTGTGATCCTATGTGTCACGCCCGTGATTAAGTCTAGCGCCAACAAACCAACATTTGAAGTTCACAGCCATGAAGGAAGACAACAAACTGTGAATGAGCATTTCAGTCACGCCCGTGAAAGACATGACAAATTCTTCTAGAGAGCTTTAGGACCAAAGTCACCACTTAGGCCACGGATTGGAAGGTTGTCACGCCCGTGAATATATATGTCACGCCCATGATCCAATATTTCAAAACCTTTCAGAATGCTTCACGGCCAAGGTCACCACTTCAGTCACGGCTTGGAAGAACAGTCACGACTGTGACAAACAGAGTCATGCCCCTGAAAGATGAAAGAGAAAAATGTCAACGCGATTATTAGGGTTGGTGAAATGGCTAGTTTCATATTAAATGCATTATAATAGCTATAATTTACCATGGAAGTATAAATGCAAGTCATTTATGCATTCAGTACAAAAGGATAGCTAATACTTCAAATCAAAATCTTGTTGTAAGCTATTTGTGCATTTAATACTTTCAAAACAAACATTTATTCTCTGTTAAAATCTTTTTGCTCATCATTTATTGAGCAATAAAGATTTGTAAGTGTGAGCTTGTAAAACACAAGGAAAAGGTTATTTGTGTGAGCCTGTAAAACACAAAGTAAAGGTTGTTTGTGTGAGCCTGTAAAACACAAGGAATTGGTTATTGTGTGAGCCATCAAAACACAAGGGATTTCTGGGTTAGGTGTGAGTCATTGTGAGAAACACCATAGTTGGGAGTGAGCTTGTAAAACTCCATTGTAACACTTAGTGTGTTAGTGAAACTCCCAATTGCGATTGGGGAGAGGAGTATGATTTATTAACACCCGAACCTCTATAAAAATCTTTGTGTCAAATTTCTCTATCCCTTCTAAACTTAATTTTTATTTCTGCACTTTAAAGTTAAATTTTTTAAAACTCCAATTCAACCCCCCTTATTGGCTCAATATCTGGGCAACAATTGGTATCAGAGTTTTGTCTAGCATTGAAGCCTAAAAAGCGCTAGTAAATATTAAGATATGGCCAGTGAAGGATTTCAAAGTCTCAAACCTTACTTTGATGGAGCAAATTATGCTCATTGGAAGTTTTGGATGGAGACATACCTGGATAGTGAAGGAATTGAAGTCTGGGATAGTGTACAAAAAGAATGGACACCACCAACCAGAAGAGAAGCTGATGGTGAAGAAGAAATCTTATCAAGAGATGATTGAACAAAGCCTCAAAGAAGAGAAAATTTCAAAAATAATAAGGCAATGATAATCCTCTCAAGCTCATTATCTATTGAAGAATGTGGAAGAATGCAACACTGCCCAATAGCCTACAACACGTGGAAGAGATTGGAAAATTATCATGAAGGAACTAAGCAAGTCAAATCCAAGAAGATTCAACTTCTTACCTAATAATATGAGCTCTTCAAGATGAAATCCAATAAGTCAATCACTGACATGACCAACCGTCTTCTAGCCATTATAAATGGAATGAGAAAACTTGGGAAGCATCTGAGCTTGGAAGATGTAAACAACAAAATCCTGAGAAGTCTTCCTCTTAAAGACTATGGCTCAAGAGTTGCTGGTATAGAAAAAGGAAATGAAGACATGAGCATCATGAATACTGATGTGCTTATTGGAAAACTTCTCACACCTGAAATGGCAGTGAAAAGAGATAGAGAGCTTGAAGCAGAGCCAGAGAAAAGAAAGCTTTTAGCACTAAAAGCCTCCACTTCAAAATTTCAAGAAGAAAGTGAAGATGATGAAGAAATGAGTGATGATGAGAATGAGGACATTGCTATGCTTTCAAGAAGGCTGAAAAGAATCATTGAAAAGAAAATGAGCAACTCCAGAAAATTTAGGAAAAAAAACCTCAAACAAACTTCTAATGATGCACAAAGAAGTAAGGTAAAGGTAAAGTGCTATGAGTGTGGAAAGAAAGGGCATATTAAACCAGAATGTCCAAGGCTCAAGAAGCATAAGAGAAAATACCAAAGAGACAATGGGGAGAAAGGTCACAAAGCCACATGGGATGACGAAAACTCTTTAAGTGAAAAAGATCACAATGAAAGCGAAAATGTCAACCTATTCTTTATGGCTATTGAGGATCACGTTTCGGACAAGGTAAAATCACTACACTCATACTCTTTCAATAATAGTGATAATGATAGTAATAGTGATAGTGATGATGATGAGCAAAATCTTATAGAAGAATTGAATCTAGAATTAGAGAAATATAAGAGTAAATTCAGTACTTATAGAAATAACATCTATAATTTAAAAAACAAAATAGATGCTTTAGAAAAGGAGAACATTAAGCTTAAATCATCTAATGAATCTCTTCAAAAATCATTAGATGAATACTCATCAAAACCCTCAACTAATTCCTTGTTTAAAGAAAATAATACTTTAAAAAATGAAGTTGAGGAACTTAGAAATTCAATTTCAAAATTCCACAAAGGAAAAGAGAGTTTAGATACTCTCATTGTGTCTCAAAGACCACCTTTAATTAGACATGGTATAGGATTTAAGAACACATCATCATCTTCTCACAAAACCATTTTTCTTAAGTCTAGTGAACCTCACATCTCCACACTTGTTGGAACAACATCTAGGAATAAGTATATTAAACCTTATATACATAAAAAGAATAATCATGCCTTTATGTATAAGAAGCATGCATCTATAAAAGCATCAATTAATCATGATTGTGCATGCCATTGTACTCAAAATCAGTTTAATAGAAATATGGCATTCAAAAATATTGTAAGACCAAAAAACAATGTTAGACCTAAATAGTATAATTATTGTATGAAGATTGGTCATATAAATAAACATTGCTGGATAAGGAAGGCTCATTGGGAACCTTCATGTGCTAACCCCCAAGGACCCAAGCTCATTTGGATACCTAAAAATCATACTTGAATTGTGACTCTATAGGTATGCCTCAAGTCCATAATAAACAAAAATGCTTGGCTAGTAGATAGTGGATGCTCAAGGCATATGACAGGAGATAAATAACTCTTCAATGAAATCAAAAGTATTAATGGAGGTAAAGTTACCTTTGGAAATAATGTTAAGGGTAAGGTAATTGGCATTGGTTCTATTGGTATTACTGGTACCACTTTTATTAAAGATGTTTTACTTATTGATGGCTTGAAACATAACTTGTTAAGTGTTAGTCAATTATGCGATAAAGGAAACAAAGTAACTTTTACTTCCAATGAATGTCTTGTGACCTCTATCGATGGTCAAGAGATATTTAAAGGAAATAGAGATGTCAACACATACATAATAGACTTACATGAATTATTTAACCATTCCTCTAAGTGTCTTGTGACTACTGGTGATGAATCTTGGCTATGGCATAGAAGGCTTGGTCATGCTAACATGGACTTAATTCAAAGCCTCCCCATAGAAGAACTAGTAAAGGGACTACCAAGAGTCAAATTTGAAAAAGGAAAGACCTGTGAACCTTGCCAAAGAGGGAAGCAACACAAGTCATCCTTCAAAGCCAAAAACATAGTAAGTACCTCAAAACCTCTACAACTCCTGCATTTATATTTATTTGGACCTACTAGAATTGCTAGCTTAGGAGGTAAACATTATGCCTTTGTCATCGTAGATGATTACTCTAGATTTACTTGGGTAATTTTCTTAGCTCAAAAGAGTGATGCTTTTGAAAATTTCAAAAACTTTGCTAAAAGAGTTCAAAATGAAAAAGGATATTGTATTTCAAAGATAAGAAGTGACCATGGCAAAGAATTTGAAAATGAAAACTTTGAAAGTTTTTGTCTTGAACATGGCATTTCACAAAATTTTTCATCTCTTAGGACACCTCAACAAAATGAGGTAGTTGAAAGGAAAAATCAAACTTTAATTGAAATGGCTAGAACAATGCTCAATGAGTATGGTCTACCAACTTACTTTTGGGTAGAAGCCACAAACACTGCTTGTTATATTTCAAATCGAGTTTTCAAAAGACTTCTTTTAAACAAAACCTCATTTGAGCTATGGAATGGAAGAAATCCCTTGATATCATACTTTAGAGTATTTGGATGCAAATGCTTCATATTGAATACCAAGGACAACTTTGGAAAATTTTCCTCAAAATTTGATGAAGGTATCTTTTTAGGATACTCTACAACTAGCAAAGCATATAAAGTATTTAATAAAAGATCATTAACTGTTAAAGAATCTATGCATGTTGTTTTTAATGAATCTAGTAGACTTGATCTTGTGAAAGGTAGTGTTCTTGATGATGTTGTAGGAACTATGGAAAGGCTTGATCTTGGAAATGGAAAAGAAGAAAATGATCAAGAAGATTCACATCAAGATGATTCTCTACCTCAAGCTCAAGAAGAAAACGGGCAAGAACTCCCAAAGGAATGGAGAATGACAAAATATCATCTCAAGGAGCAAATCATTGGTGATCCTTCAAGGGGAGTAAGTACTAGATCCCATTTCAAACATTTAGCCACTGACTTTGCTTTTATTTCTCAAATTGAGTATAAAAATGTTGATGAGGCTCTTAATGATGAAAGTTAGGTGATTGCAATGCAAAAGGAACTCAACCAATTTGAGAGAAGTAAGGTATGGACCTTAGTACCTACACCTAATAATCATCAAATTATAGGTAGAAAATGGGTATTTAGAAATAAACTAGATGAACAAGGTTCAATAACTAGGAATAAGGCTAGATTAGTTGCAAAAGGATGTAATCAGGAAGAAGGAATAGATTATAAGGAGACCTATGCTCCTGTAGCTAGATTAGAAGCCATAAGAATACTTTTAGCATATGCATGTCACATGAATTTCAAACTTTTTCAAATGGATGTGAAAAGTGTCTTTCTAAATGGTTATATAAAAGAAGAAGTTTATGTAGAACAACCACCAGGTTTTGAAAGCTATGATTTGCCAAATCATGTTTTTAAACTTTCAAAAGCTTTATATGGTTTGAAACAAGCCCCAAGAGCTTGGTATGAAAGACTAAGTTCTTTTCTCTTATAAAATAACTTTACAAAGGGGAATGTTGATACCACATTATTCATCAAAAAGCATAAGCATGATATTCTAATTATTCAAATTTATGTTGATGATATCATATTTGGTTCTACTAATGAATTGTTTTGTCAAGAATTTGCAAAGTATATGACTAGGGAATTTGAAATGAGCATGATGGGGGAGTTTAAATATTTCCTTGGTCTACAAATAAAACAAGGCAATGAGGGCATATTTATCAACCAATCCAAATACGCCAAAGATTTAATTAAGAAATTTGGAATGGAAGGATGCAAGAATGTCAAGACTCCAATGAGCACATCAACAAAATTGGACAAGGATGAAAAGGGTAAGAGCATTAATGAAAAGCTCTATAGAGGTATGATCGGATCACTTTTATATCTTACTGCTTCTAGACCCGACATAATGTATAGTGTATGCTTGTGTGCACGATTTCAATCATGTCCAAAAGAGTCTCATTTACATGCAGTAAAAAGAATTTTAAGATATTTACATGGCTCAATGCATCTAGGTTTGTGGTATCCTAGAAATTCATCATTTTATATTGTAGGATATTCAAATGCAGATTATGCTGGTAGTCTTTTAGATAGAAAAAGTACTTCAGGTACTTGTCACTTTATTGGAGAGTGCTTAGTTTCTTGGTTTAGCAAGAAACAAGTTCCAGTTGCTCTTTTTACTGCTGAAGCAGAGTATGTAGCAGCAGGATGTTGTTGTACACAAACCCTTTGGATGAAACAACAACTTAAGGATTATGGTCATGATATGAATCATATACCTATTAGATGTGACAATACAAGTGCTATAAATCTGTCAAAAAATCCCATTCAACATTTTAGAAGTAAGCATATTGACATTAGACACCACTTTATTAGAGACCATGTTCAATATGGAGATGTTGCATTGGAATTTATAAGCACAGAAAATCAATTGGCAGATATATTCACTAAGTCTCTAAATGAGAAAAGATTTAATTTCATTAGAAGAGAACTTGGTATGATTGATGAATTAACCTTGTGATTGCCAAATTGTCAAATCTTAAGTGATAATCTTGCTTTTGTATCATCTTACTAGATTTAAGGTAGTAAATTTGATAGAAATTTATGTTATAAGGGATATAATCTTCATAGAAATGATTTAGTCTTGTTTTAGGACTTAATTTTATTTGATGAAAATTTTAGGTAATTCACGTCCATGACATATGTTCACACCCATGAATTAAATAGCCAAAAGAACCAGTAGCTTTCACGACTTGATTCACGACATGATTCACGGCTTCAAGTAGTAAAGCCTATGTTCACGACTTCATTCACTCCCGTGAAAAGCCTTATTCATGATCGTGACGCATTTTCACGCCCATAAACATTTTCACCAAAAACTCACAGAAGCGTTCACGCTTTGTGTCACACGCATCAGTAGTGAAATTCAACCCTTCACGCCTGTGACTTATTTTTTCACCACCATGATAGTCCATCATTCACGCCCGTGACATTCAAATATCACGACCGTGAACAATTTCACGCCTTTATTCACGGGTAGAACACCCTTTCAGCAAACTGTGAACACGACACTTCACGCCCGTGACTACATGTTTCACTCCCGTGAAGGGGTCTACTATATAACATTTATGCCGGTTATTTTTCACATTTCAACTTTCCAACTTATTGAAACTGCTCTCATTTACACACATTGAATGGTACATTGAAGATTTCGGCCCCCTAGTCACAAATTTTCTCTATAAATACCATCAAAAATCCCTTCCATCGTCACAAATCATATTTCCTTAGGGTTTTCTCTCAAATTTTGTCAAATTTCTTCAACTCTTCAAAAGTTCATTTCTCTAATAAATATGGAAACCAACTCATCAAAGGGTACTAGGAAGAAATCTCATGCTCCCAGGAGGTATTCAGATTACCTAATGAACATAATTCTGAAGCATTGCCATCCTAGGTACTCAACACTTAAGAAAAGGCCTCTCATTTCATCAAGGTCTTTTGAGTGGCAAATGGTATGCACTCTCAGGCTTGAGACAGCAATGACAAAGCAACTCCAGGCCTGTCATTTGAAGGATTTTGTGGACATTCATCAGCCCACCTTGAGGGAGCCTACCTTGGAATTTTTGAGCATTTTGCAAGTATCTCCTACTGGCATAGTGAAATTTCAACTGTGCAGGAATTTGAACACTCTCTCTGTCACATAATTCGGGAATTTATTCAACCTACCCTCATACGGCATCCTCAACGATAGCGAAATGGAGTTCTATGCAACTCAAGCATGGACTCACTTTGGTCTGGATTGCAGCTGGGACGTAAAGAAGACCAAGAGCACTCATCTCCGGTCCCTAGTGCACAAATATCTGCATAGGTTTCTAACCTATAGCATATTTTCCCAAGGAGACAGCAATGACACCATTCGGAAGTCTGAGCTTTTTCTCTTAGAGATGGCCCGAAGAGGCCTCATAGTGGCACTTTCTCGATGGTTTGCGAACCATCTCCTGTTCATTGCCACCAAGCCCTTTGGAGACATACTTATTGGTGGGTATGTAACCCACATGGACTTGAAGCTTGGATATCTGAAGCTGGATGACCATCACTATAATCTCATCCCAGGGCATCCTCGAGATCGATTGGATGTAGAGTCCTTCATTAAGATGGGAGCGGCTGTTCGAATTGTCCATGAGAACAACATTTACTACCGCTTCATCGACACTGCTGGTGAGATTATATGGGAAGATAATGACTCGGAGGATTTTAAAGCTGGCCTCCAAGGTATCCAGCAGAGAAAAAGGGTTCAAGTTGAGATGACACCTCCTGAGATTGAGCAGGACATCGGCCAATCATCTGCTCCCACACCGAATTTGGCGCAGCAGGTGGTTGACCTTCTAGCACCAAGATTTGAGCAGTTGCAGGCTTCCATGGATGAGAGGTTGGATAATCTCAAGGACTTCAAGGAGTCTAGGATGGATAACCTCGAGGCTGAAATTGCTCGTCTTAGGGATAAGATGTCTAGATAGATGTTAGGCTAGATGATAGCCTTGATATGTTTGTTTGGTTACTTGTTTGCTTATTTGTTTGCTTGTTTGTTTGTTTTTAGGAAATTTTAAATTTCCTTTCTGATTTTTTACCTTTGTTTGTACTCTCTTTTAATAGTTAATATAAGTGCTTTATTTTTCCATGATGGTTTATCTTTATTCTTTTTGTTGATGACAAAAGGGGGAGAACCTAGCAATATATTAAGATAAGTGCAAGCAATACTTAATTTTTGAATCAAAATGGATAACTTAGCAATATAAAATTAAGAAGGGAGAAACTAGCAATATATTGAATTAAGTGCAATATTGAAATTTTGATTCAAAATTAATATGCAAGTATGCAAATGAGCTTAATACACATTACATATATCTTAACTATATTTTGCATATACCTTGGTGCAAGTTACATAAATAAATATGCACTTGATATACTCTAAATATACCTTACATATACTCCAAGCTTTAAAGAGAATTTTGGTATACATTGGATATACTTTGCATATAACTTGCATATACTTAAAACTAGAAAGTTTATTTTGATGCTACACTTCATCATTCTCTACAAATCTTGCACTTTATCATTTTTTATCCTAAGCATCTTTTGAGGGGGAGAATTCTCAAAAGCACATATTGCTAGATTATTTGTCACCATCAAAAAGGGGGAGATTGTTGAACCTTGAGGGGTATTTCTGTCATTTTGATGATAACAAATAAAATAGCAATAATGTATTTAACATACTTGTTTTCTAAGTCTATTAAACAGGGTATGGAATAAAATAGCAAGAATGGAGAATGGAAGATTAATCCTTGAAAAATAAAATTGAAGAAGCAGAATCATTCACACCCGTGATCCTATGTGTCACGCCCGTGATTAAGCCTAGTGCCAACAAACCAACATTTGAAGTTCACGGCCATGAAGGAAGACAACAAACCGTGAATGAGCATTTTAGTCATGCCCGTGAATGAAATGCCATGCCCGTGAATGAAATGCCACGCCCGTGAAAGACATGACAAATTCTTCCAAAGAGCTTCACGACTAAAGTCACCACTTGGGCCATGGGTTGGAAGGTTGTCACGCCCGTGATCTAATATTTAAAAACCATCTAGAATGCTTCACGGTCAAGGTCACCACTTCAGTCACGGCTTGAAAGAACAGTCACAACCGTGACAAATAGAGTCACGCCCGTGAAAGATGAAAGAGAAAAATGTCAGCGCGATTATTAGGGTTGGTGCAATGACTAGTTTCATATTAAATGCATTCTAACGGATATAATTCACCACGGAAGTATAAATGCAAGTCATTTATGCATTCAGTACAAGAGGATAGCTAATACTTCAAATCAAAATCTTATTGTAAGCTATTTGTGCATTTAATACTTTCAAAGCAAACATTTATTCTCTGTGAAAATCTTTTTGCTCATCATTTATTGAGCAATAAAGATTTGTAAGTGTGAGCTTGTAAAACACAAGGGAAAGATTGTTTGTGTGAGTCTGTAAAACACAAAGTAAAGGTTGTTTGTGTGAGCCTGTAAAACACAAGGAATTGGTTATTGTGTGAGCCATCAAAACACAAGGGATTTCTGGGTTAGGTATGAGCCATTGTGAGAAACACCATAGTTGAGAGTGAGCTTGTAAAACTCCATTGTAACACTTAGTGTATTAGTGAAACTGCCAATTGCGATTGGGGAGAAGAGTTGGGTTTGTTAACACCCGAACCTCTATAAAAATCTTTATGTCAAATTTCTCTATCCCTTATAAACTTAATTTTTATTTCCGCACTTTAAAGTTAAATTTTTTTAAACTTCAATTCAACCCCCTTCTTGGCTAAATATCTGGGCAACATATATGTCTAGTCAAACTAAAAAAACATAATAAGTAACTAACCCTCTAACTATATCTCTTATGCCTCCACTGATATGAGTTTGGATTTCTTCTTGATCAATTTCACTATCTACTAGCTATCGTTCCAATTTCTGCGTGAGAAGAACCCACGCTAAGCTATTTCTAGCTTAGTGGTACATATAAGTATTAAAGTTTTCCCCAAGCAGTGACACAAATGCATGTCTCAAATAAAATCATGGCACATCAAATTTTATTACATATTTTTTTGTATAAAATACATAAATACATAACATAAAAATAAATAAATAAATAAATAATAAACATGATAACCTTATTCAATAATTAAATTTGCACCACCTCATGCAAGCCTTTTACAATTTGTTACTTACATCAATTAATAAAAATTTATATTTTATTCTATGATTTATTAGCCTAAAATCTCCTTACCGGACTGTCAGGATACAGGATGTGAAATAGAGGCGCTCGCGGAGCTTAACCCACCTTACTCATTATAATCTCAAGTCAAGGGCGCTCGCGGAGCTTCAGCCACCTTGACTTAATAAAATCATTTATCTGTGTGTAAATAGGAGCAGGGGCACTCTTAGAGCTATAGCCACCCTATCTTTAAATCATATCAATATCAGTACCAAACTTTCTCCTAATGGTGCACCATCTATTCTATGTCAGTCATCAGGTAGAGAAATGAGCAATTAACACCATTAATTACTTGTTTCTATAACCAATACTTATTTCTTATTAATATAATAATATACGCACAACTTATTTCAACACCATATAATAGCATGATATTTTATCAAATATTAGCATAATGTTAAATTCATAGTTAATAACATTTCTATAATGTTAAAACATGTCATAATATATAATTTATGTCAAACACCCACAAACATGCATAAAGGACAAACTAGAATACAAATATGTACAAATCTCACTAGTGTTTTTCTTTTCCAAAATATACACTTAGAGCTTATTCACTTCTGTTGTTCTTCTTGTTGTTGCGATCCTAATTTAAAAATATAATTAATTAATACCTTGATAAAATATTTATTCTTAATATAATTTAAATAAACAACTACAATTTCTTTTAAGCTAGAACAAGACCTCTAAGGACTGTTAGATCAATAACTTTTTCTACACTTATCCAATTTATATAATTCTTGATCCTAATTAAATATAACATATAAAACTCAAATATACTAAAATTTTAAAATTTTTGAACCATTACACAATTTTTGATATAATTTTAAAGGTTGCTCTGTTCTCTGCCCTTAGGCAGTTTCGGGGTAATATAGTTAAAAATTTATATCTTTCAATGTGAAACTTCAATTATTTTGAAAATATTTATACAGTTATATAAGTTAATTTGAAACATTATTTATATTTAACTCATTTCTAGATTCAGTCTCTAAGGTTCTTAAATATTGGAGGATGTATAACTGGTTTAACATAGAGTATCAACCCAACCAGTTCAATTGTTTAGCTCATAACTCACAAAATACATAACATTTTACGGTGGAACTTTCACATAAATTTAGATAAGACATAGAATTAAAACTTTTATGTTTTGAACTTTGGCTAATTCGGTCTAAAAATAAGTCAAATATAAGGACGAAGGTACTGGAGTTGCACAGGTACCAAAACACAACTCAATCAAGGAACAACTATAATTCATTTCACAATAATTCAACCTACACAAGAGATATTTATATGAAATTTTGTAGAGACCTAAATAACACATATCCTACAACTTTCATATTTTAAAAAACTCAGATTAAGCCACTAAGATGATCAATTTTTACAAAAACTGTAGGTCATTCAGTTGACATGTCTCCCTGAACCAGTTTCACTCAAATGACCATTCCTCTTCATATACTCAACATCATTCAATAAAATTTGACATAAAGATACAAAAGATATAAATGAACAACTTTTATGTTTAATACTTCTCCAAATTCGATTTGCAAGATAATAAAAAATAAAGTGGAATATCCTGTAAAAACATAACCTAAAAAGTTCTAATAACACAATAATCATGGAAAAAATATTTCTTACCAAGATCAGATTTATTTGGAATGAATTTTCTTGAAAATTATGAAGAAGAGAATGATATGGGGGAAGGAAAAGGGATGATGAAGAAGAAGAAGGAAAAGTTGAATTTGGAAGAAATGGGGCAAAGTCTTAATTGACTTTTCCCTCTCCTCCCTTATTCCCGTTTTCTTCTTTTCTTTTTTTTCCTCTGCTGTGCCCATTATTTTACTATTCACTGTTCATTTTTTTTGTATTTATTTATTTTTATTTTATTTATTTATTTTTACATATTTACTTATTTTTAATCCTTTTAATTTTTTTACCAAAAATACAACTTAATTATGTGGTCTAGTTTAATCAAATTTATTATATCTATCAATTTAATTTATTTTAATTTATAATTTAATCATTTATTCTATCTATTTTAATTTTTATTATCTATCATATTTTTTCTATTTATACCACATACTTATTCTAATTAAATCCTAATTAATGGGCGTTACAGTATTTGTGTCAACTCGATTAATAAATGGATTATATTCGTATTGATCCTAATCGTGTCATCAGAGTGGACCGATACGATAGAAACACAATACGCTAACCCGATTTGACATCTCTAGTTAATTGGGTGATCATGATGTATTGCTAGATACTGCTTATGATCTTGAGCTATCAACATAATTGGGAACTTAATAGATCACATAAATAGAAAGAGTGAAGGAAATTTGAAATGGGCATTGGATTGGATCCAAAAATATAAGAGAGAAGATTTGGGTTAGGACAATTTGCAATCGTGGAATGGTTCTCATGGTCACGACACAAGTTCTTGGTTTGTCGCAATTGAGATAGTAAAGTTCGCGGTTGTCGAAACTTATTGTTTCTCATTGCCATTTGGTGTTGCAGATTGTCATGGGCATGATAAGTTATTCACGGTTATTACTATTGGGACATCAACACAATTTGCGGTTGCCAATGATGTTTTGTATTTGTGAATTATGTCGGTTCAACCTTTCTATTTTGAATAGGAAACTTATACTTAGTTTTGAAGAATCCTACTCTAATACAAATTATATAACATATAAGTAGCTTCATTACAGATTAATTTTGTGACTACCAACTTAGAGAAATAAAAATTTTCTCTCTCTCATCTCTCTCACAAGTCAATACACCATAATTAACACTTAGGTTAATTGTCACCCTATATCCATTGTAATTTTAAATTTCTTTTCTTCGCATAAATTTTTGTTAGAGACAATTCAAAATTTTGATTGTTATGGTTTGCTACAATCTAACTAAGAAGAAAAAGCTCGCAACTTGGAAGATCAAAAATTGCGAACAAAAGAATTAACTTCTCTCATTGAATAATTTAATCTATTTTTAAATTACATAAGACGTTGCATTGACTTTGAATTTGATTGAATTTTAAATTTATAATGTCATATGTATGATATACATGTTTAAAATCCAACAAGGGAGAGAAGTTCTAGTATGCCATAATTGGAAATGCCCTCCTCAAGGTTGGTTAAAACTTAATATAGGCGATGCCATTAATGATTCTCTAGCTAGCATTGGTCTTGGGATGATTGTTTGTGATTATCTTGGTTGCGACATATGTTGTAAGACGAATTTTTTTTAGGCAAATGGAGTTCCCTCCTGGTTGAAACTGTCTTAAAGAAACTCTCAGATGGATTAAATCAAGAAATCTTGATAATGTCATTATGGAAACGGATGCTAAAAGTATTGTAGACAGTATTCACAGTCAGTCGGTGGACTATTATGAGCTTGGTTGCTTAATTCACCTTTGTAGGTCACTTGTTTGTGCATTTTATTAGGCGTCAGCGTAATGAAGTTGTCCATGCTCTTGCTAAAGCAATTTCTTCGTTTACCGGTCTTATGGTGCGGGAAAAGGCTCCTCCTTTTGTTAGGCCTTTTTCTGCTAAATGATGTTCTTAATTCTTGAGTAATATATTTTTTTTTTTAAAAAAAGAAGAAGAAGAAGAAGAAGCGCAATTTCGGTCTAAAGATACAAAAATGGACTAAAATGACAAAAGAAGAATCTAAGTTAGGTTTCCTTGGCTACCAGGGAAGCAGAAAAAATTAAATCAAATGACATTTAAACAAAATTATAATAATATAAAACATAAAAGAAATAAAATCAAATAAATAAAATTTTAAATCATATAGCAACAGGTTCAATATGTTGTCTATATCAATTTATGGGTAAATATTTTTGTAGATTCATGATTTATTAGTTATTGAGGAAAAATTGAAAATTAAACCCTTAAGATTGAAATTGACAAACCAATTAATGGATTAGAGTGAATCAATTTATTATGCTCACCCCTATTTTAAGGAGAGAACAAAATCAAATTGATCTGATCAAATTAATTTAAACCGATTCAAACTAATAAAATCTATTTAGATTGTTCGGATTGGGTTGGGATTCTTAAGGAGACTAAATTTAATGTTTGGGTTTGATTCGGATTGGTTGAATTGAAAAATATTTTGACCTAAAAAATAAATTAATCCACCAATGTGAACTGATCAGAATTTTTTTTTTGCTCAAATCGAATAGAATTAAAATTTAAAGAGTGTTTTATGTGAATTTCGAAAATGGCGTATCGGTCAATTTGCTCAGCCGCCGTAAATTGTTCCCGCCTGCCTCTTGTTCCATGATGCCATCCGCGTTTTTCTTTGTTTTGAAGAGATAGTGTTAGAGTCTTTGGGAGTGCGAGAGAGAGTGAAAAAAAAAAAACAAATGGGACGGGGTTCAGTGTCTTCGTCATCGAAGAAAAGCTCGGGGCCAGAGGTGTTAGAGAGAACGAGATTGAAGAAGCAGGCATTCTCCAACAATCTCTTATCGGATACTCCAGCCAAGATCCATTCTCCCCTTTCCCTTTCCAAATTCGTCTCGAAACATCACGGCAAAGATATTCTCAGAAAGTCTCAGAGAAGGAATCGGTTCCTCTTTTCCTTTCCTGGTCTCCTTGCTCCTGTTGCCTCCGGCGGAAAGATTGGGGAGCTCAAGGACTTGGCCACCAAAAATCCTATTCTCTATCTCCATTTCCCTCAGGTATTTCTTTTCTTAAACAACTATTTTTTTTTTTTAGTTTGTTTGGGTAAAATTTGGTAGCTCACTTTCATTTTAATTTTGTTTTATTTAAAGGGTCAAATGAAGCTCTTTGGAACCATTGTCTATCCCAAGAACAGATATTTGTCATTGCAGTTCTCTAAGGGCGGGAAAAATGCTGTGTGTGAGGATTACTTCGATAACATCGTATGTTCTATTCCATTTTTATTGTTTTGCTTTGTTGGCTTCTAATTGTGTGTGTGTGTCTATATATATATATATATATATATATATATATAATTTTAAATTTATCGAGTTTAATTTTTAGTAATCTAGCTATGTAGGTTCTATTTTGACTGATTTCAAGATTCTGCTTTCAATTCTTCCCTGCTGGTCTGAATTAGTTGTATGCATACCGTTTTGGTGTTCCCAGATTGTGTTTTCTGAAGCCTGGTGGATTGGAACAAAAGAAGAGAACCCAGAAGAAGCCCGGCTTAATTTTCCTAAGGAATTGATTGAGGTTCGTTTCCTTTTTCTTGTGCCAAGTCGTTCTTTAGTGCACAAAAGCAAGAAAATATAATAAGGAGACTGAACCTTAAGTATTGGTTTGTTATATCAGGGACAAGGGCAAGCAGTTGAATATGATTTTAAGGGTGGGGCGGGTGCATCAACTGTAAACAAGCAAGATTTTGCCAGAAGTGGTGTGGAATATGTAGAACAAGAATCCCCTGAAACTGAGCTTGAAAATGATATTTCGGATGATAAAAACTATCACAAAGATTTGAAGGACACTGTGCAAATCCGACATTCTAAGAGAATTTCTGGGAAAACATTCAAGTACGTCCTTAACTTTCTTGATTCAGCCTAAATAAAGATTTTGGCTTGTTAGTGTTGAGAGTACTTCCTCATCTTAGGAAATGTCATTCGCTGAACTTAGAAATTGTTCTTTCCTCGTAGAACACTTACATAGAAAAGCTTGATATGCTATATATATCTCATGGTGAATACCTTGAGTCCTAAAATTTCAAATCACATTTTATTGGCCTTACAATATGGCTGTGAATACTATTGATGTATATCTCATAGGAGGCACAAATGTGCATCCATTTTCTAAATCAGATGTTCTTTATATTTTAGACTTCACATCTGTGAACAAAAAAATTGAACAACTAATTTATTATGTGTATAATTAGGAATGGATTTCTAGTTGAAGCATTATTTAGAAAGAAATGAGAAAGGTCACCTGACATTTAGAATAAGCTTGATATGTGTATAATTAGGAATGGATTTCTAAATCAGTTGCTTTTCTTGTCACATTTTTACAGTTTCTGTTATATTTCATTCTGCCATTCATACATGTCTGCTGTTTTCAGTTTACACATTATTCTTGAGTTAATCATGTAGTCAACTTGCTAATGGCATTTAGCAGTTAATGTTTATTTCAATGTGTTTTCTGAGTCAGGTTTGCAGATGTTTCTTCTGGAGATGATTCTATTGAAAGTGTTGCAACTGACATATCCAAGGAAGGAGGAGAAGCAAAGAAGGTCAGGAAAGAACTTGGCTCTTTATTGGAAATTATACTGTTCAGAAAATCCAGTTTTATATAGTTTGTATGGGTAGGAAATTCATTTTTATTATTTATTAATTATTGGGATGTGAGCTCCTGAACGATAATGAGTTTTTTTTCTGATGGGACTTATATTTACGTAAATAAACCTGCCTTCTCACCAACTTTAATCTGAATTCAGGTAAAATCTAATACTTCTACTATAGTTCTTGACTTTGAAAACGAAGATACCGTCAAAGGGGATCATCTTCTGCAACAAGTTGAGGCATGTTGTATAGTAGATACAAAGTCTAGAGAGCTCTTAGACTCTGCTGGCTTAGGAATAAAATCTAATGCAGACTCACTCCATAATCGTGCTTCACTTGTTCAATCTACCATATCTACATTATTCAGTAAAGTGCATGAAAAAAAGAAAGTGGAAGAAAAGGTAAAAAGGAGCCAGTTTTTGGCTTTTAAGTAACTCTATTAGTAACATCTGACTATTTATTGTCAAATATTTTGGAACCATGTGTGGGAAAAATGCTGGAGTTGCTTCTATGTATTTAGCAAAATACTGTAATCATTTTTTTGCTAAGGCTTGTGTATGTATCAATTCTGCTGCTTTAACATTGCCAAGCATGCATCACTGTGGATATGGTATGGAGTGTTTGTGTATATAAATGCAAATTTCCTTGTTCTTTGATCCTGGTTTTTACATATTGATGTTCCTTGGGTACTGGAACTATGACATGTTAATTAATGATTAGTATTCTGTCAGGGGAAGATATTTTCAAGATGAATTCTTTCCATTATTCAAGGAGACATCCAGACTTAAATCATAGTTCTACTCTTTCATAGGGTAATTAAAGAGAAAAACAAAGGGCCTTTAGAATTTTTCTGAATCCTATTTTCAAGCCATAAAATATTCAAAATTTGAAGTTCTTCACTAAGCATTTAAACTACATTTGGAAATAAAATATAATACTACTGATTCTTTGGACTTAACATTTTAGTCTGAAATTGATAAGTTGACTTCATCTGCTAACATAATGAGGGAAAGAAAAGGGAAAAGTATCATAGGAAATAAATTTATATCCAGATTTTTCCTTCTTGGCAACGTTCAGTGGAAAGAAACTTTGACTCATAATGTGCTACCTGTAGATTTGAGGTATATTTTCAGTATTTTTTTCGGTCCTTAAAAGTATCAGTAAACACATGCTTTTTTTATTTATAACATAATTTAGGTTACTTTCCTATTTGATATTTGTTGCTATTGTCATAATATATGTATTACTTGTTTGTGTGTTTGCATGCGTTTCATTCTTCCTCCTTGCATGTGTTTGTTTAACATATGACAAAAAGTTGTGTGTTTTGTTAAATCTCACTACCTATCTCTTGGTCTTTGAAGTTGGATCCCTTCTAATTCCTTCCGTTAGTCCTTGCATGGTAATATATGGTCTCACCATGCTTGTTTATTCTTATTTGCTATTCTTTGATTTTGGAGGGGAACTGTTATATTTCTTTGCTCCTCTGGTCTCTAACTTCATTAGTCATACTACAGTTATGATATAATCTTATTGTAGCAGTGATGGTAAAATAATGGTTCCAGGAATAAAATTCAGAAAACTAAAGTGCATAAACTTTTCTTCAGAATTAGAGTTGTCTTATACTTTTTTTTTAATACCAGAATGAGCCAAAAAGTTCAAGGAAGTTCCCATCATCAAAAGGTTTCTATTCTACCAACTCCTTATTTTGCTATGAAAGAGTGGATAGGAAGATTAATTACTTTTGATGTTTATAGCTTCTGGTCCAAAGTTGCAGCATCATGATTTGAAAAGGAAGATTGAGCAGGTGACAGCTTGCTTTGAATTGAAAATATTTCTTCCCCTCCTTTATTATTTCATGTTTCATTAATCAACTTTTCCGCTCACAGTAAATTGCTTAAGCAGACTAATTGGCTGGCTGACTAGTGTTTGTTATTACAGGCTGGAGGACCTAGAAAAAGAGGAAAAGTGTCTGAAGGTGAAGAAAGCTGATTTTCCCTCTTATACATGATGTATTATCAAATTCTATTTTGAAATGTGTTGCTGTATGGATTTTTGGGTAGTTTCTTCTCTTTTAGACACTTCTTTCTTTAAAAAGATGTTGGGCTTTGGGAACTTTTTGCGGATGCAATTTTTTTTTTCTTTGGAGTTATATAGACTGCTGACTTGGGCTTGGCATTTTACATGTCTTTAAGGAGTGAGGTGTTTTTATATTTTTAATGTTGGCATTGGATGTATGTGGGTTTCGGGAGTTAAATAATAATAAGTTTAAGTTCATTATGGCTTAGGCTGTTGCAATATTATGGACCATATCCTGGAAACTTTTGTCCACCATAGTGTGCTAGGTGTATGATAGTGATTGAAGTGGGTTGGCTCTGCCCCATTTCTATTTGGTGTTTTCAGGCTGTATAAAAATCTTAATGAAGCTTTCCTATGAAACGGTTATGCATAAATAAACAATTCAAGTTTGTATAAGTTGGTTCAAATTCCTAGAAAATCGTTTTTCTTGGAAGTTTGCATGGGTCAAACTGGGTATGAGTTTCATTCCTATGGAATCGGAACTTGGTTTCTTTTCCAAATGAATCAAAGATGGAGATTAAAGATACATTGATAGTTGTCTGGTAATCACTTAGCAGCTGTGTTCTAAAATGAAACTTTTCACCAGAATTTCTTCCTGTAAAACTGTAATAGTGATTCAGTTGTAGTGGGTATACGAAGAACAACATTCCTCTGTTCCCATCTCTCTTGTTCAACATGTTGCTCTTATCCAATTACAAACTTATAAGGGACTACCTATCAAAAGATATCTTTCAAGTTCAAGGAATAAGCTCAATACCAGCTTGATTATTATTTTCCATTTAAACTGCTAATGAAAAGGTACGGCTGAACCAGTGTACTAATGGTTGATTGTATTTCATAAATTCGTCCATACTGCATTTTTAGTATACTTGCTTATATATATTTTAAGTTCCATTTATTTAAATTTTCAGCACTTCTTCGAATCTTACAAATATCATTTACATTGGATGCTTGATTCTGAAATTTCATGCTCACATTTGTATAAACACATTCATGCACTTCATGATGGGTTCAAATTCATAAATATTGATGCTTAATCTGATTTAGCTAAAAATTGATTCTGATGTAATTGCAGGGTCTGGAATTATGGAAAAGAAGAGAGTGTATGAGGTATAAACCTGTACATTTAAAGACCATGTGCTTTTGATGTTGCGGTATTAATTAATATTGCCTACATCTGCATTTTCAGTAATTTATATCTGGTCATGGTGTGCTAGATTAAGTTGTGCTGTTCTACATTTGAGTAATAAAAATTTGTCTTAAATGCCATTGCTATCTATGTTGCTCTGTAAATGGAATTCTCTTATGAACTTAATATTTGCATTTTTTAAAATCTTGATTCTCCTTGTAATTTTGAGTAAAATGTTTCTACTTAAGGACAAACGATACAAACTGAGCCAATTCAACCTGGATTAATTTGAGAAATGGATATTTTTTCCTTTGCTTTTATTTATTTTTCCATTTACAGGTTCTAATACAATTTTCTTACACAAATAAACATACAAGACATGGTATGAGAAGCTATCTAATTTTACATACAAAAGAAGAAAACAGATGTCCCTTTGAACTACCAAATATTACGCCATTTACTCTTTGTATTAATTGTACTTGGAGCATGCTAGTTAAATTATAACAGTGTCTCTTTCTGCCTGTTGGTGAAACACCAGTAAACCACTCCCAGGCCTCACTTTTTAATATTTCCTTGCGTGGATCTAAGTTGTGAGCCTGGTGAATGGCCAGCCTAATTGGTTGAATATATTAATAAGATAAATTATAATGGATGAGGAAAAGATGTAACCTCGAACCACATTCAGATTCTAATCTATTTCCAAGTGTTATTGCTTTTAATACTTGAACTCTTTAATTTGGAAAATTTCACAATCTGTGTGACTAAGAAATCTGACTAAATATTATTTCATCTTCTGAATGCAGTGAGAAAAAAAATGATTTCAATTAAGAAAACCATGTGAATTTTCAAGTCTCTGATGACTTGATTTTTTTTTTTTTGGTTTTGATGTACTGAAATTGTAGAAAAGAAAAATTACACGGATAATGGCTAAAACAGGTGCTACTTGGCAAATAATAAGTGAGGATCACTTGTCGTGATCTTTGACCATAGCTGTGATTGGTGGATGAGTGAGCATATATTTATGTCATCTCTTAGCATCTACTCTAAACACCAAAAAAAGCATAAAAAAGTGCATTTGGCAGCATACTTTCTTAGAGACAAGCAGAGAATCTGTACCTTGTTGTGACCTTTATATCAAGGGCCTGTGTGCATATGAAAGGAATCATAGGTTAAGGATTTTCCTCACATATAAGTGAGGCATTATCATTGTGCATATTCAGCACGAATCAAACCTTGGAGTTTATTCTCTTGGAAATCCTAAAATAGAATTTCATTTTGCTTCCTTCCCTACTTATCTGTGCATGGAATGATAGAGATTAACACCCACTTCTTCAATGTGCAGTGAAAAGCTCTTTTATATGTATGTGATTATTAGAACTGAATGTGTAAAGCAGGAGCCAGAAATGTGACAACATTAAATTTAAGTTCTCTGTGCAAGTCACAATTGATTAAGGACTTCTGAAGTTTAATGAGGAATTATGATGAACAAGCAAATTTCATATTGGAAAGATAATGCTGTATGAGTCATTTATGAACCACAATGGCAATATTATTTGCATTAAGGAATCAATTTTTGATATTTTTGGTTTCTGAAAGATCTCATATTCACTTAACATGGTTGTCCAGTCTCCTAGAGGTTCCTTTAGTTGTGCAAAATAAATGCAAATGTTTAACTTTTCAGTTAATTTATGAGATTTCCTCTCAAATGTTGTAGCACTCTATTTGTTTTAAATTCCTCTAAATTTCTTGTTTACATCTTTTTTTTTATTATTATTATTATTTTGAGGACCAATGCATCAAATGAAGAGTTCTGCATCTATGACTCAATTGGGATTAGAAAAGACTAAAAGAAAATTTTCTATGTTGGCCATTTCAATTAATTAGATAATGTACTGGAAATTGGTGAATCATTTGGGTTTTAAGGTTGTTGGTTGGAGCTATCTTGTGGGTTGAGAATCAGTGTAGTCAAAAGCGCTGAAGCGAAGTGTAGTATAGGTCTATCACTTTTTGATAGTTCGAAGTGCACTCCTTTAATGAAGCGCACACTTTTTGCGCTTAAGCTAGTGCTCCGCGAAGCGGAAAGCACTCACTTTGTTTTCACATGTTAAAATTTATTAATTGATATTTATAGTAAGAACATATTTGCTTGACATGGGGTGCTGTGGCAAAAGCAGTGGGTGTTGGAAAACCAAGTAGGATTACAAGAAATCAAACCAAGTTAGTAAAATCAAGTGCTAGTTCAAAAGGTTCTGAATCACAACTTCAACTCAAAGATCTTGAGGATGACCTGGATGATTTTAAAATAGATGTTAAAGGATATGAATCTGAATTTGATAATCAAAATGTTGAGGATTTAAGTGCAAAGTCTGATAATGAATTTTAGTTCTTAGCTGGTCATTTTCCCAAAGTAATTTTATATATTAAAGTCATGGTCTTTTTTGACATGTGGAGTGATGCTTCATAATGTTTCTAGTTTTTTTATTTATGCTTGCTAAGAATTTCAGTTTTTTTTGGCATATTATATTACCATTTAATTGTTTTAGATAAATTAAACTTTGCTTCAATAAAGTGAAAACTTTTTTGCTCTTTGCGCTTTAAGCGATAGAAAAATATATTGCTTTGAGTGTGCTTTTTGCTTTTAACTACACTGGTTGAGATATTGGCCAATGACTGAAAAGCTAATTTCCTCATTAGTACCAACAAGTGATTTACAATGTGAACATCCAGGTTGAAGATGATGACATTGAAGAATTCTCTAGCTCAACACAGGTTTGAGGAATTGTTCACCAACATTTTTGCATTTCTAAATTGCTTTGCAGGAATGATTTTTTGACCCAGCGATTTGCATAATTTTTCGACATTCATTTATCATCTTAATTATTGCGTTGAGAATGATGATAATTATGTTCATGGTGAAGATGCTCTGGAATAGCCTTTATATTGCTGACAAGTAGGTTTTGTTGATTCTATTCTCATACGACTATTCTCAGGATATTGATGGAAGTGATGAGGATTGGACAGCCTGAGAGCGGGAATATACCAACCCGAACTTCAATCCTGTGCAGCATCTGAATTTTCCAAATCCAATTGTTTATGCACGAAGGTATAAAGAAATACATGGTTTTTTTTTCCTGCTAAAAATGAATCAAAGGCTGTTTGCTGAGCAAATGACTTGAGACATGTAGAGAACCTGACGATAAACGACATTACTTTGCCTTCTTGCCTCAGTGCAAGTCCAGGCAGGCAAATTCATTGATTTGGAAATCATAAACTGAGCCGTTCGTAGCTATAAGTTTAGTATAGCCCAAATGAATGACATGAGTGTTTCATTTTGAGGTTTTAATCTCGTTGTTTAATGAAGAATTAGAGCCCCAGTTGAGTAGGGATGGCAACGGGTTGGAAAGGGTCCGGGTATCTAGAATTGGAAAATACAATCATTTACCGCTAACCCGTCTTGACTTTCTTACTATATTTTTTATGTAAGCTACATAAATATATATAAACGTAAGAATCAATTATTTATATATGTTAATTTTTATGAACTATTGGTATTTTTTCAACTGATTTCTTAACATGTATGTTATTTTTGAATGCTAATTCGTTATATATGATAAAGTATTCTTTTTTGTAGTAATGTAATTACATTGGTTTAAAAGCATAATGATACTTAACATTTTGAGTTATTCTCTCTACGTTCAAACTTTTTTAATTGTTAAATATAATTTTATTTAATTCAAATATTATATTCATTTGTCCTAAAATGACAAGCTCATTATTTATTGATTATCTTATGCTCTTATTTGATGTGCATATTTGTCATCATTTCTTGGTTTGCCAATAATGTCCTAACATAAACATATATTAGATAATATATACAATTTCAATCATATTAACTATTAAAAAGATAAAAAATTCTGCTTTCTTCTCAGAACGAAGCATTATTTATTTCTTCAAATTTTTGTAGAACACAGATATTTGGGGAAAAAATGTATAATTAAATGACTGAATAGGATGAAAATGTAGATTTGAAATTGAATAACTATGGTTGCTGGGTAGGTTCGTGTTCGGATATGATAACCCCCATCCGACAGAGCTCTTGACGTAGTACATATGCATTTTTAAAGTGGAATCCAACTATCCCAACTTCAGTTGCAGCCTCCACATTTTTCAACCTGCATTCATTCCGAGTTGCAGTTTAGTCATTTCAGCTTAAAGGATGTTGTGCTTGCAATTAGACTAAGCTAATTACAATGAATTATATAACCTTTTAGATGATAAAAAAAAACAATTATTATATACTAGTACCTCATTGAAGTTTTAAAATTATATTATTTGATTCATTTATTTTATCATATTATACTAATATATTATTATGTTAGAATTAATTTTTTAGCAAAAGGAAAAATAGCTATTTTAAAATAATATTACTGATGAAATTTGACATATTACATAGCTTTAAAATTATACTATTTGTCATCTCTTTTTAATTTCTATTACATTATATAGTCATTTTATCTATTTTTAATGGTTTTATGGTTAATGTCAAAACTAGATAATTAATAAATGTCGGAACTATTTCTTAGTCTACTTCATAATATTAAAGTGGAAAAATAGTAAATGTCTTTCTTTTTATGATCTAGGTTAAAATCAAAGCAAAAAATATGAATTTAAACTATAAAATATCACAATTCAACTCTTGAAATTAATTTCAAAAATATGAAATATTTATTTAATTATTTCATACAAAACATTAAAATTGTAAGTTGATTTCATTTTATTCATATTAAATAATATTTTACTAGAAATCATTAATTATTAGTACAAGAATATCCAATTAATTTCTAAGTTTATTCTAATTTTTAGGAAGATAGAAAAAGATAACAAAATAAATTTAAAAGTATAAAGTTAAAAAGTAGTCATGATATTTATTAATTATCTATCTCTGACATTAAATATAAAACCATTAAAAATTGATAAAATGACTATATAGTATGACAAAAATAAAATAGATGGAGCATATAACATAATTTTAAAACTTTAAAGATGTTCACGTAACTGCCTTAGTTTTCATTGCAAGGAATTAATTGGATTTATCTACCATGTAGCCAATATAATTACCACTAAATTCAGAAAACATGATATGAAGCAAATTATATTTCATGCTATTGTGCTCGATTCGAATTGATGAGCATTTAAAAAAAAAATGATCTAACTGTTGTTGGAATTGAAAACCTCACAGCCCTAGAACAATGTTAGTACTACACGGTGCAAAGCAACTCTCTGACACCAGGAGTCCAGGACAAGCCCGAATCCTTTTTATATTACATTTTGAATTTTTTTTTTCATGAAAATGTAAAAATAAAGAGGTCAAGCACATTCTCATCGAGTTGAAAACTTTCGTGTTACTACTTTGTAAAAACAAACAGGAATAATAGGTGTGCAAATTTTAGTTAGAACAATTAAATCTTAGATTTAAGATTTCTCAGTATAACTCCTCACTATAATAAACCATTGGAGACGAGTTATGTTATATATTTAAGCTTCTCAAATAGATAACTAAAACCCCAAGTATATTATATCGAACAGAAACTAATTTGAATGAGATCACAAGAAGATAAGCAATGATATTGTCAATGTTCGAACTCAATACTACATAATAAACAATATAGCGGACAAGATTTTATATTGTTTTCCTTTTAAATTAATCTTCTATTTCAATGACGAGTAACTTAAGTGCAATGAATTCACAGAAATAAGCTTTGGTATTATTACTAAAAATAAGTTAAAATTTTTAATTATTTTATTTTATTTAACATATGCTTACACCCCAGTTTCAAAATTTTGACAAGCCACTGCTGCCGGAGCTTCAACACAATTCCACCCCAATCATTTTCATATCCTAGTTTGGGTCTAGCTACTCAAATTTCCTAATGAACCAGCGAGTTATAAGATTCTTTCTAGTACAAGCATTTTGAAACATCCGGAACTTAATATATACTTGCATGGTATTCTTTTATCAGTAACTTAGTTCACTTGATCTAGTCTGGAAGAGCGATGATTATTCTATTTGTATTTGACATTTGCTTTGCTTTTCAATAAATCTAATGATGCTCTTCTACGGTTCTACTTAGGAGGCAAGCTTCGTAACAGGTTAGACTGGTTAGTGACCAAATGAATCCCTAACTATAGGATTTAAAATATCTCAAAACAATTAAATTGTCCTACGCTTTGTTTATGAGTTGCAGAAGCGAAAAAGCCATAAAAACCAATAAAAGAGGAAAGGCACAAGTTCAACACACATGGAGCTCTAAAGGTTCTTCCTGAGAAATCAACTCTTTGCTAAGTACCAAGATTCAGAAGTTGGGCACTTGACTCCTCGGTCAAATGATTGGAAATAGTTTGTAAACTAGTCGATATATCTCCTATATCATTCCCTAATAAGTTTCTAATTTTCCCCCCTTTCATGAATATCTAGACACCTGAAAAAGATAACCTATATTTTGAAAAAAGCAAAATTTGTCATAAATGGCTCAATTTTCCATTCATCAATTTCTTAAGCAACCAAAATATCAGAAAAAGGGGTTAAGGTACAAAATTGCCTTTGAAATATACAACAATTGTCAATATTACTCCCATTATTGTTTTTTGTCAATAAGGCTCCAATTTTTCAAATTGGCTCAATTATGCCCATTTAACAGATTTGGCATGTCAGCATTTACAGAGTTAATTTTAAATTTTTTTATTAATCTACGTGGGTTGCAATTTTCCACCTCATCACCTTCCCTAAACCTTCTTTCACCCGGTAACCAGCAGCTGAAATTTTTTTTTTTTAATATTGATTTGATCCTCAAGATCTGCTGCTCTAAAAATACTCTTTTCCTGCAGATGCCTTTACAAATTATGGCGGGAGCTCATTGATAGTCAATATTTTGTTAAAGATTACATGGCCAATTCATCTGCCATCCAAGAATCCAGACTCCTGCTTATTGATAATGCAGTGAAAAATATCATGTATCTTTTCTTTGAAAGAAGATTATGCCCATAATGGTACTAATATGTTGAGTTTAAGTGAGTCTCCACTTGCCCAAATCACCCTTTCTTTGTATCATATAAGCACCCAGTGTTATGGCTGGTTTTTGTTTAGGCATAGGGGTAGTATTCAACCATCCTTTATTTTCAATCCTCTAAGTTGTGGAACAACAAAACGACCATGGCATCTAGAATTTTAATTAAACTAGATAAAAATTAATATCTAAGATACAAGAAACTAGAATTTTAATTAAACTAGATAAAAGTAAACAATTAAACAAAATTTTAAGTTTGGGTTTGTCCCTTTCATCAAACAGAGAAAATGTTGGATTATCATACCAATCAAAGTTGCCAAAGTTCGGAGAAGTTGACATGTCTATTGCTGACGCATCTAAGCAAAAGTAGAACTCATCATTTATTCCCATAATTTCAAATCTACCAACAATAACGCAAACATACTAAACGGTATCTCAACAAATGAATCTGATAAGCTTGATGAGTGGAAGAAATATCAAAACAAAACCCACATACAAAAGGATCAGCAGGTGTGATCTGCAGAGAAAGGCCAGACATACAAAGCAGAGATGGAGAGAAGCAGAAACAGCTGGCAAGTTGGATTGTGGAAAAAAAAAGAATGGAAAACTATTTATAGGGAAAAAAGAAAAATTTAAAGGTGATGAGGTGTAAATCTGGGAATCATTTGAATTAATAAAAAATTTTAAAATTTAACTCAGTTAATGCTTTGACATGACATATCTGTTAAACAGGGGCATAGTTGAGCCAATTTGAAATGTAGGGGGATTTTTAACAAAAAAGAATAATATTGACAATTGACGTATATTCTAAGGGCAATTTTGCACCTGAACTCAATGTAAAAGTACAGAAAAGAGAAAATTCTTATGACACATTCACTGCAGAACAAATGGGGCATAAAATCTCAAATTAAGTGCAGCCAAGAAGTTCTAGCAACCCAGTTCTGTTACGGCTAGGGTTACGATTAGGCAGTAGTTGCGGTTTATTTCCAAGTTTATTAAAGAAAAATTTGTGGGCTGAATTAGGGTTAGGTAGTATTTGTGGTTTAGTTCTATATTTTGTTATAGCTATCCTATTTTTGATATTTCCTAGTTAGAACAATTAAAGGAATTCCTAGTTTCCTAGTTAGAAGAGAATTCCTTTTATGAATATTCCTATGCATGTATCCTCTATTTAAAGAGGCATAATTTATTCAATGAAGTAAAGTAAGAAATTTCATAAAATTAAGAGATTTGGGTCTCTCTCTAATCAGTCCTAAGGTCAGGGTTCCCTTTGATGAATCTAATCGCCCGGTGACCCAATCTAGGGAACACAACAAGTTCTCTCATCCAATCAACCCAAAAAGCCATCATCTATCTCAAGCATCTAGAGGTGTTCACATTAAACTAAAAATTTATAAATAAACCAATAAATTGGTTTTTAAACATTTCAATTTTTAACTAAACCAAGTACTGCTAAAAATATTTAAACCAATACTATTTGGATTCAGTTAGTATAGTCGGTTTCATAAATAAATAAAATAAAATAAATTAAAATATCATAAAAATTGGACAAATGTTAACTTAAAACTATGCATAATCAAAATAAAAACATGAATATCTCCAAAATATAAAAATTTAGTACTCTACTTTAATTTCTAGAAAATTCAACATATAATTTGTAGATTAGTAAAGTAAATTTTTGCTTAATCATGGTGTTACAAAGAAAGTTGAAGAGTGTAGGCAATTAAAAAGTCTATAATTTTAGAAAACTATGAAATTATTAGTATTAATGCACTATATATATATATATATATTAAAAGAGATTCTATATTATTGGTTTGGTTCGGTTTTATTGGATTTATATTTTTTTAATCCAAAACCAAACAACAAAATCGGTTTATAAAAATTTCAAAACCATAACCATTCATGAAATCACCTAAGCCATGATTTTCAGTTTGGATTGAACTGGATCGATTCGATTTAGTCGGTTTGGTTAATTTTTGTCCAGCCCTATAAGCATACCCATATTCGGCTCAACTCACAAATACTAGGGCTTTTTCTATTCAATCCAAACATTAAGTCCTTTCAATGACTTCATTTCTACCCATTATAACAGCGCTAATTAAAAGATCAGTCAACCTCACCCATTTCAAGAGGAAGATTTGATGAGAAAACTTTTTAGATGGAGGAAGATCAACTCCCAGATCTCATTGCTCTGCTATTGCATTTTTCTAGTAGAATCAAAATATTGTCAAGGATGGCTAGCTGAAAATCAAAAGTATCCTATCTATAATAATTTTTAGAGGTAAAACATAAATTCATGACAGTTTCTCCTGGAGAGAATGGATCTTTTTAGGTGAAGGATTTTCAGACATATTCATCAAGTATATACGATTTCTAGATTTCTCAATAAGGTTCCCTTTAATAGATGATATTTTGAATGGCAAATGAAAATGTTATGATGCCAGGAGACCTAATTTGGATTTTGAAACTCTTATGATAATGTAATTGGAGATTTGATGTGACAAGTTGTATTGGCTTCTTGATATTCTAGATTGTTACTGGAGAGAAAATTCGTTTCTGGATTCCAGGGAAATCAGGGCTTGTTGAATAGCAGACTTGACTGGCAATGGAAAGAATTGGGTTCGTCCAAATCAGATGATCCTGAATCAAATACTATTAATAGCGGTTTGCTTAAAAGATCTGTACTTGTCTGTTAACGTATTTCATGAATACTAATCTTGAGTATGTTCCTAGCATTCTGGCTGCAACAGTAGTAAAAACCAGAGACAAAATACTTACTTAGACATGAAATTACAATCTCATATTCATTTGTCACATAAGTATAGTAGAGGAAAAAGAGGGAAAAACAAAACCTGTCATCAACAAAAAAGCAGCTTGTTGGATCAACTTTAAGAACTCTAAGCACTTCCAAATAAAAATCGGTATCAGGTTTCCTCTTTCCTGAAAAGTAGAAGTAGATGAACATCATTGTTACTCAGCTCAGTTCAAAATTTGACATCTACATTTCAATCTAATAAAAAAAATAGAAATATAACCAGAAAAATCAAAATACATAAACAAATAAAGGAAAAAGAAAAAAACCTATACAGGTAGAACATC
The DNA here is from genome assembly GCA_023653625.1 of Triadica sebifera. Classification (NCBI taxonomy): domain Eukaryota; kingdom Viridiplantae; phylum Streptophyta; class Magnoliopsida; order Malpighiales; family Euphorbiaceae; genus Triadica; species Triadica sebifera. The sequence goes on from CM042901.1 coordinate 25,412,822, forward strand.
AAGATAATGGCGCATAAAAGAGCATATAGACAAAATAACTCTCCAAAATCAGCATACAGACCACATTTAGGAACCTGTAGACTCATGTACCCATGCCATAAGTACTGGGAAGAAAGGTCAAAGCAAGGGAAAAAAATTTTCAACAGAATAACGTCGCAAGTTGAATGGGGCAAAACAGGTATGTATAGGGACACAACTCTGTACAAACTTGGTAATTCTTAACAAAGGTTACTAGATTTTGTTGCTGGAAGGTAATTTTAATCCATTGGTAACAAGAGGCAAGGGATCTGAATGAAAATGGCCTCCTACAAGTTTCTGAGTTGTAATACCAGGCCTTTTATTACCGTATAATACCTAGTTCTCATTTTGTTAATCCCAAAATACCATATTACAAAGATTGGGATAAAGACTTGAACCCAATTCTGCTTCTTTATTCTTGACGATTGATGAGAATGTAATGTCATGTCCATTGCAAAATTTTGACAACTATTGTACCCAACAATATATAAAAAAAGAGAGGAAAAAGCACATTGGCAATTTATGTAGTTTTCTTTCAATATAATCAGGCAAATTCAACAATTTAGAACCTCTTATTAAAGGATTTAAACATTCTAATTTGCTAGTGGAGTTAGTTGAAACTTATTATACCATTTTTTTATTTTTATTTTTTTGGTTTTAGTTTAAAGCTTATACTGTATTTTATTTTTTTATTTTTGGTTTTAGTTAGAAGCTTATACTTTTTTTAATATTTTTGGTCCTTGGATTGTTTCTTACTCTTTTCTTTTTGTTCTCAAATTGATTTAAAGAATTCCACATTTTTGTGACGTACAATAAAATTTAAAAATAGCTACGTCTATTGTTAATGAACAAAACAATAAGCCATAAATAAGGAACTAGAATGCTAGAATGAAATCTGCAATAAATTTAGTAATACAATATAAGGAATATACAGTGAAGTTAACAGCAACTAAATCAAGCATACAGTCAGAAAAAATATGCGTGCATGCATGCACCCAGACACAGACAAAGAGCAGACAAGCATCAAACAGCTAGACATACCTGATATACATGAACAAAATGTCCAGGACAAGTATGCCGAGAGATTTAACTTCTCCTCAATCATTTTATACCTATGAATCACAATCTGAAGTATATGATGAGCAGCTTTACAATCCAAGCAATAACATGACAAATCCATTTCATCTTACCAGATTGGATAATTTGTGAAAGCATGCATCTCATAGTTACTTTTCTTTAAATCATATAGCAAGTCTTCAACACCATCTATGTAGGAATATCCTCTCTTCATACAATTTTTCAGCCCTATGAAAACAAACCAATGAAGATAGTTCCTTTACAGACATGTTTAAAAAAAGAAAAAAAAAAGACAATTAAACAAGCTGTTGTTTGTATTTCAAACAACTTAGAGGTTGGAGCCAATTTAGTAGATTAAATTAGATAAGACAAAATGAAGATATTGCACAGTAATTATAATATTAGCATTAGAATTAACCAAAGGAAAAAAACAAAAGGATAATAAGATCAAGTGAAAATACACATTGGAGAAGTGTAAATTTATTCCAGAATAATTAATGACAAACATTTAAAACTTCCATATCAATAATTCTATGGCATATTTTCATTCGTTGAATGCAGAATGTCCACCATTTTATAGCACCATCAACCAAAGCAGGTGGTCACAAAGCAAAACACATATCACACCATTTTCTGTGAATGAAAAAAAAAATGAATAAATTAGAGGAAACCTATGTTACTTGGACTCGGGTACAGATACCCGACACAGGTATATATCTATAAGTCCGGTTTCTTATTTTTAAAATTTTAGAATACGTGGGTACAAGTACGGGTATGAGAATACGTTTATATATACATAAAAATGTAAATATTTTAATTTTTATATATAATAATTTAAGTTAAAAGATAGATCAAATTATGATATTAAATTGTTAAATAAAATAAAATTGGATAAGATATTTTAAATTATAAACTTAAAGTCTAAAATTCAAACCGCAAACAAACAATAAAATGATAATTTTAAGTCCATTTAAATTGTAAATCATCTCAAATTTGCTATATAATCTATATTAATTTTTGTCACCACCATAAGTCATAGTCTTCAATTAAGGGTTATTAAGACATAATTCTTCTAATTTCATAAAATCATTCTCTTTCAAATCCATTTAATCTGTATTTGTAATTTAAATGAAACATTGATTATGAGTATCTACTTTTAAAATGAAGGATCCAGTAAGAATTTTATACTCATACCAATGTCATACGGGTATTTCTTCAAAATGAAGTGTCGGAGTAACATAGAAAGAAATAGCATAAATAAAATTTAGTTCAATTAATCAAGTGCTTGGTGGAAAGTAACTTTCTAAAAGTTGCGCTCTGCATAGGACATTTAGTAACAACCACTTGAGACTATGTAAGTGAATCCTAAATCAGTTCATTATTCATAGATTAGTACTCAATCATGCACAATAATATTGAAAAAGTACTACAAAAGGCTACCGCATGATAAACAGAACTAAACAGCTTAATGAACTACTAAATTTCTACCAACTCTGAATAGTTAAGTCAATTTTCATAACATTTGTATGGGGAGCATAGTCGTATGAGTAGCATAAATACTAATTAACACTAACACAACTAAAAAAAAAAAAAAAAAATCCTAAAACCAAGTCCCTAACCTTCCAAATCAAATGGTCTTCCATCTTTGAAGAATTTCTTGGACAGTTCCATCTGAAGGAAGAAGAGAAAATCTTACACAAGTTTATATAGATTAAATAGAAAGTGAATAATAGTATAAGAATGATAGATCAAGTGAGAAATTCATTATTCCCATGTAAAATTAATTTTGAGATTTAGTTTCTTTAGCTTTGTCCATGGAGTAAACCAAGCTATCCTAAGATGGATTTTTTCCAAGACAAAAAATCACTTGTAACTACATAAGCTTTCTCATTGTTTGTGATAGGTCCTCTTTTATGGTGGCTTTTAATCCTAACACCTTGTAATGACCCATTCCTAACTACGTTATAATAATCTGTAAATGGCCAAACTACACATTCTAAAATGGTTAACCAAATTATTACTAGTAGTTGGTGCAAAGTCTTATAAAATTCTCTTTTTTCCTTATTCTTTTCGATGTGGGATTCAAAAGCTAGCATGTCAAGGTAGAAACTCTTCAAGTTTGAGTTATTTTCTTTACATTCGGTCTAGAATCTCTCATGTGTTTTGCATATATGGGATTGGCTTAGGGATGTTACAATTCATTTCCCCATATGGAACTTAGCATTCTCACTGAGGTTTGCCCCACAATTACTTAAGGTTGTACGCGGAGTGGCTTTGATACTAAATTGTAATGGTTCATGCCTGACTGTCCTATAACACCTACAAATGGCTAAACCATACAACTTAAAATGTTTAACCCAAATTATGACTAGTAGTTGATGCATAGCCTTATGAATTTTTTTCTTTCCTTATTCTTTCCAATGCGGGATTCAAAAGCTAGCACGTCAAGTTTGCAGCTCAAGCGAGCACCTCTCCAGGTTTGAGTTTTTTTCTTTACATTCGGCTCAGAATCTCTCTTGTGTTTTGCCGATATGAAATTTTCCTAGGGATGTTACATGCCTTCTATAGGTTCAAATAATTTTTACACCTATGATTCACTTCTTACATCTTGGCAGTAGCATACCCCCCATGTTCCAAATTCCAAGTATTGTTTCATTGTCCCTTGTTCATTTCATTATTTTGCACAAGACACCTCAATCCCTCAATTTCTCTAAAAGCTTGCTTTTATATCCATTTAGATCATCATGTTGACCTTTTGCTATGAAATATTGCCTCAGAAAATATATTAGAATTTAGAATCCAAAAGCTATCTTAATTTCCTATTCATTTAAGATACTTTATATGTTGGAAGGAGCAGTTGGGGGCAAATAGTTGAAATTTATAAGAGGACTGAAGTAATTATGTAGCATTTTTGGAACTCATTTTGTAATTGTTTAGAAAAAAAACAATATATAGTGACCAATTTATTAGGTTTATTGAGTTTCTATATTCTATTGAGATCTCACATTTCATTTTAACATTAACAACCTTTTTAGTAATTGGGGCTCAATAAAACACAATTGTCTAATATATTATTTTATTATCTTAATTAAGAAAAAGGTCCTTAACATATAATAGAATACAATTGAAATATGGGGACTCAAGAAAACAAAAGGTTAAGGGGGAAAATATAAATTTTGTGCTTTTCATATAGAATAAAAGAAAATCTCTATTAAGTGGGAAATGCAATCCTAAAAAAATGTCCAAAGAAGCCAATGCCCACCTATACCATATTCTAGAAAAAGATGTTCTATGATCCTAAAATGTTTGTTCCATACAATATAGTCATCCACACTCTAGGTAAGCTTAAGCTTGACATGCATGGTTATCTTCCTCTTGCTTATTATTTCCACCTTCATCCCTCATTCTTGTCAAACGAGTGGGGCTTGCCACTATGATGTAGGACAACATGGAATATTGATATTTACATTTGCATAAATGGAAAAAAAAAAAAAGGACTTTTGGAGTTTTTATTTGAATCTAGAATTAACAAGATTAAATTTGAATGGTGAAATAACCATTTTGAAACAAAAAGAGGAGAAAAATGAAACGTAAAAATCAGACTGGAGAAATTTTTCCTCCTTTAGATATGATCTAGGCCTTTAAGCCACCTATCTAAAATTATATCATATAATATGTCCACTCACGAAATGGAAACCAAAAATTCCAAACTTCAATTTTCAATGACCAAGAAAATACCAAAACTAAGGCACTTAATATGCTTTCTAGAGCCGTAAAGTTCTCAAGGAATAAAATCATCATGCCCCTATGCCCCTCATTTGTTGCTTATTACACCTTTCACCTTCATCATCCAATCTGGGAATCACTATGCCTAAAGCCACAAGTTTCTTTTGGTCCATGTTCAATATCACTAAAAGAAGCAAGAGAGCTGAAAAAGGTAGAGTCATCATGTATCAGGATTTAGTTTTTTTCTAATTCTTTTCCCCTTTCTTCAAAAGAGAAACTATCAAATGTAGATAAGAAGCAGAAAAGGAAAAGGAAAGTACCAATGTACATGTTGCATGTGAAGACCAAGCCTAAAACAAAGAACATATAGCAACAAAACAATAGGTTGGTGTTGGCAAGATTCTAATAATACTAAGACTCTAGTCACCATGATTTGTGTTGATATCAATAAAACCCATGCATTGCCTTAGGCACTCAATAAAGGCTACATCTCATTCATACATTTTATGCTTCATCATAAGGTGAAGATGAAGAGAGAAAGTAAGATCATATAAAATCATTAACAAAGAGAAAAAGAACATTAGAGTTTTCAAATAATAAAGAGAACGATTTTGAAAAAAAGAAAAAAAGAAAATGATGTGGGAATAGGAAAATATAAAACAATAATTAGTAATAATCTTCTCAAAAAATTATTTTTTTCCAATAACTCCAATTAACAAATAAATAGCTCAGTTGAATTATAATAATAATTTTCACACGGGGCTAATAAGAATAGACTGAACAAAAACTCCTTTGTAGCATATATGTATATATAGGGCTGTTCCAAGACAATAGGACCAGAATTTTCCAGCCAGTTATTTCCTAGTCATGTAACCAGAAGATTTCTCAAAACCTAATTTAGGATAGAATTATTAACTGCATCAATTTGGTGTCATGACATGGCCAAAAGTTGAACAGCTCAAAATCAAGCCCAAGAGAATCAAGAGATGCAAAGCATGGTATGGATGATCCAAGATACAAGAGACATGGATTGAATATTAAAGGAACTACATAAATGTGGTGACCCTTCAACCTACAAAAAGGAGTTATTGAGGATGAAGAAGAAGACAGAGGAAAATGCGAATCTGTTTCATAATCCTGTGATTCAAGGTCAGCCTGAACAATAGGATTAACAGAGTGGTCAGCAAAAATTATAAATCTTAATTTAGGAGTTTGTGCTCAAGATTCAAATTATCATGGTAAGAGTAATGGAAGGAAAGAAGTTATCATTTTGAAGTTTTTAAGGCTGCATGCAGCAGTTTGTGCTGTAAATTAGGACATGCTTCCTGTTCATGCTCCGACCTCCAAGTTAATTTATTGGAGGCTGAAATTGATGCAAGTAAGCTTGATTAATTGATCTACAACAAGTATTTTAATGAGATAGTGGCCAATGAGATAATCTAGTTATTTCTCAGCTTCTCACAACTCCTCGAATAGACAAAAAAAGAAAAAAGGATTGAAGAACATTTTTTTCTGAGAATTAAGTAGTGAAAAGATGTGTGTTACATTTTCGTTGACAATAGTAGTGTTGATAATAAAGGATCTCAAGGAGTAGTATGTAACCTGAATTTGGCAATTGAAAAGCACCATCTCTCTCGTAAAGTCTCAAGGATGCAAAAAGATATACATAAAGATGAGCCTACTAATATTTTTTTAGGGTAATTATCTTCCCAAGTTTAATCATATTGAGAAAGTAAAAAGGAGTTAGTAGTAAATGAATGTCAAGAAAAGGACGAGACCTTGGAGATAACTTATTTCAATGTTGAAAACCTAATCCATGGATTTGATGGAGGTATTGGTGATCATACGATTAAAAATTGGGTTGAGCAGCAATAGCAACAGCACAGGCCATTAAAGATATTCTCATTATTCCAGCAAATTGAACATGCACTTTCCTAGATTTGGTATTGATATTTGCAAAATAGATATAAACATATGCATAACAAATTTTTTCTAGTAACCAAGGTTGTTGGACCTAGACTGGTCCAGGAAAGCCAGTGACTGCTCAGTGGTCTGGTCCGAGTTGACCTTGTCCTCTTCTAAATTTCCAATGTAGGATTGCAAGAAAGTGAGGGGTTGATTTTTCTTAATTAGGCATTGAGCAAGCTCCATTTTATATTTTTTTTATATTTTTACTTTTTAGCTTTCATAACTAGGCATTGCGCAAAATCCAGTGACAGAAAGATCTACTAGTAATTTGTGAGTGAAAATTTTGGCTCATCATTAAAAGAGCATTTAAAAAGAGAAAACTTGTTAGCGACTAGTTTGGATCAAAAAGCTATAATTGGCATTTTTAGGATTAGATTACTAAGTCTCATTGCTAATCTCTATTTCACCCACTTACAAATTCTTCCCATAGAAACAATAATTTTATAACAAATAACATCTCAAAACCAATAAAGAGTACCTCATCAATGATCCCCTTTTCAAACTCAATCCATGCAGTTGGATGCTTGCTTTCTATCAGTTCCTCAAAAGACATTCTGAGGATAAAAACCCAACCTCATTATCCAAGAAGACAAAAGAATACAGCTCACAGTCTAAATAGTTAAAGTAGAAATAACCATCCTTCCAGAATTTTGAAGAGCACAAATTCTTAAATGGTCAGAACTTTGTGACGATATTAATGGCATTTTCAGCTTAGAAATGGGAAAGTCATTAGAATAACATTAACCTTGCATTACAATAACACAACTTTAATTAATTTTTAATGCCATTGGCAGTGGATAATATATATATAAGCATTATATCAGAACTTCCAACACCAACCAAAAATCTTGTACAAACACAGTGGCTAATATTCAGCTAGCATAAAGACAATGATAAACTACCCATTAGGTGAATATAACAGAACAGAAACCGTAATACCATCCAATTAGCTCTGTTCCCAATTCCGTCATTAAAATTCACTCGTAAGTAAAGAATTACATTTAACATTCGAACAAGGCTATTTTCAATTAATACATGCATAAAATCTGTGGTTGTGATAATTAAGACAATGAGAAAGAAGAAGAAAGGAAATAGAAATAGGAAAAAATACCCAAAGAAAGGAGCGACATCGTGGTAAAAAGGGTCTCGAACGATGGTGTCCATAATGTCAAAAAGCAATATGGGGAGCTTTCTATGAGTAATTTGCGAGTTAAAGGCGGAGGAGGTGGCGGTGAAGGAGGTTATTGAAGCGTTGCCGGTGGATTTGGGACTGAAAGCCATTTTTGTGGAAGCTGAGGAGAATCTCAAAGGGAGACTAAAGACCAGCGCCATTTGCATATTGCCAAGTGTTAGGGATTTTACGTCATCTCCTCTTTTACTAAAAACGTAAAAATTGGTAAATGGTACTAACACTTTTTTCTCTTCATTTGTTTAAACCGCCTCTTATTATCAAAATTTTAATTTTATTATTTAATAAATTAAATAATAAAATAAGTACCTAATAAAGTATTGAAAAAAGTGTTATCAATTCTGGTAAAAAGTTTACTGTCCTTTCGCATTTCTGTTGCAGAAGTGTCTTTGTTCTTCATTCTAACTAGGGAGAGCATACAGTTGGTTCAATTTCGAACCAAATCGAACTGATTTAAATTAAAATAACTGAATTATAATATAAGAATACTGAACAAATTTCTAACAGTCAAAACTGAACTGATATATTGGCTTTGTTGGATTAATTCGGTTCAACATTTATTGGGCTGATTTTTGGGCTAATCCAACACGAATTGAGTTGTTTTTTGGGCTAAGAGATAAATCACATCTTGCCACATAAAGGCTTAAATAGGCATTCATTTTTGTTACATAAATATATCTATTCCAAATGGGTTTGCAATGGTAACCATCCTATTTGATTATCAACCAGATGTAATAATTTTTTTTAGAAAATAGACATCATTTTAGCTTATTGTTTACAGCAAAAAAAAAGTACAACAAAGTACAAAAGAAGCACACAATTATACAACCATCTCTATGTATAGTTAAATTAAGCAACTGTAGAAAGAAAAACCAAAGAAAGAAGGAAAGCAAAAAAATGGAAATGATAATGGTAAAGAATGAAGAGAACCTAGGAAGGCAACGAGTCTGCACAGTCAAAGGTGAGGTCCAAACGTGTCGTTGCGTTAAAAGAAGAATTAGAGATCCAACACTTGTGTCACTTGGTGGTTCTGATGACAATCAAAGTCATCAGACAAACTGATCAAACTTCTGCCACTACCACTGTGAAAATAAGTTCAAGACTTCACAAACGGCTACGGCTGGAGAACAGTCTTTAATCACTTGCAATCAGAAAAATATTTGTTGAAGGCTGGAGAATGGAAGCTTTTTCCAATTATAGGAGATGAAAGTGGCGGCGGTAGAGGAAAGGCAGAAAAAGGTGGTGGCGGTAGAGGAAAGGTAAGGAAGATGCGGGAAGAAATTTTAGGGTTAATCTCAATCTGTACCACAGAGAACAAGTTATCAATTTTCAATACATTAAATTAAAATATAAAATATAAAATGTATTATATATGTAAATATTAATATATATATATATATATTCATATATAAAAACATCGATCAGTTCATTTATTTCAAATTTTAGGCTTTTTCAACTGAACCAAATTGATTACACCAATAAAATATTAAATATCAAATAGATTATATTGAAAATAAAAATAAATGAATCAATTAGACCAAAATGAGATCAATTCAATTCAATTTTCGGTTTCAATTCATTTTGTTCACCCCTAATTCTAACTACCTTGGATCGGCCTAGTTCAGGTCCATCCGTTAATACATTACATAACCCAAAATGGAACCAAAAACCAACCAAAAGTACATAGAGACTTTGTCTTCTTATTGTGTCTAGTGCTAGCTTCTATCGATAAATTTCGCCCAATTTACAACTTTTTTGTACCTACGTGTAAGAAAAACTACACGTGATAATGAATAATACCAAGTATTGTATGTTGTTTGGTAATAACATAAACTTAAATATCAATTATATCATGCACTTCAAACAATGGTCATTAAAATTAGATATGCAATCCTTACAATTTATAGCACAAGTTCACCAATTCACAATTCATAACCATCATATACGATTTTTAGTGAACAAGGCAATACATTACAAATATTAATATCTTTTGCTTTGTTATAATAAAATACAACTGAGCAACCCACAATTAACAATAGTTTATCAAATCTTGTCTTATTTATTTACAACACCTAAGACTAGAACTAAATAATAGGATAATGAGATTTATTTGCCTTTGGGCATTTATCAACTTGGCACAAAGCGACATTATAAGTACAATCAACTTGATGCAAATCGAACCCACATTATAAGTGTAATCAACTCAATGTAAAATCGGTGTCTACATTATAAGTACAATCAACTCAGCATAAATTGGCGCTTACATTATAGTCAAATAGCCATCGTCTTATTAGAATCATGATACCGTATTTCTACCTCATATTGACATATCAATGTATCATGAGTCTTTAGTTCTAGGCTAGGTGTAACTAGATTTCATATATTTGTTTACAACTCATATTAATTGGAAAATTCATAAAACATAATTAGAAGTAACATTAAGAATAATAGTTTGGGTTTTAACTAGCCTTAAGTCTTACATGTTTTCCAAAATAAATTACATGTCTTTAAAGCATGTACAAGTAAAACTTTCAAAATAGATATTTATCCCTTTTCCCCATGACATGTACAATAACAAAATGGTATCATGGTGTATCATTAACCCTCAACTAGATATGTCATGTGACTCTTTAATTGGGTTCTATTCTCTATCAATTATAATCTACTCGGCTCCAAAATATATGTGTTAGGAATACTCACACGCTAAACAATATAATGTTTAGTGGTACATATGAATATACAAACTAAGCATCCACTCATTAACTCAATTAACATATATATCTTTATACAAATCATGCTTAACCCAACATAAACTCATATACATGCATAAGCGTACTTATTTTATGGCATAATTTCCTCCTAGTGCAACTATGCATCATATAATATTAAGATTATCAACATCACATGGCCATAATGATATTCATTTTCATTCATATAAAATCATATTAGTTATGACAATTACATTCACATAAAATTCATAATCCAATTCATTTTATTATTATTTTGTCCAAGAATCTAAGTCGAATTATTTGGATACGGATTATGGATTAAGAGCACTCTCAGAGTTTAAGCGACTATGTCCACTATCTAAATGTGCTCAACTGAGTTTCTCAAATCAAGAGCGCTTTCAGAATTTAAGCTACCTTGTCCGCTATCTATATATACTAAATCGAACTTCTCAAGTTAATAGTTTTCCTAGAGTTTAAGCTACTTTGACTGAGTTCATTATCAATAATACATGTATCCTAGAATCAAGAGAGCTCCTAGAGCTTAAGCCATCTTACTCTAATATTCATATTGTTGTTTCAATCAATCATGTTCTATGGTATCGTTGGTCCCCTTAATAGTATGTCATGTAACACTCTCTTATATATTTAGAATAATCCAACTATATAAATGAATGTTATGGTACATGTGATGAAAACTTATAAATTTAAAACTTTTTTAAAACTTAGTAGTGCACTATGACCATGATGACTTTTTAAATCTCTTGTACGAAAATATAGAAAACAAAAGCAACAATTTATATAGAAATCGATATTTGGTCTTTCACTAGCCATACAATTTACAAAATTAGCATCACAAAATGAATAACATGTCTTTAAAAGGCATGTATAAATATCATAACCCAAAAAATCTTCAATTATACTTATTCCATGACATATTAAAATGTGTCATGTTGTATCACTAACCCTTGTCTGGGCTTATTCTTTGACTCTTCATTGGGCTTTTTTCTTTGTCACTTTCTTTATTTATACGGCTCCAGCCTACATATGAGAAAAAAATACTCCACGCCATGCATATAAGTAAATCATGCATAAATCGTTTCATTATACACTTAATATTCTTATCATGCCAAAGGTATGTGAACATCACAAATATCTTATATATTTCATGTCCTTTGCAAAACATTCATAACGTCTCATTAATGCCATCATAATAATTTCATGTCAACCTTACATAATAATATTTCCATACATATAGAAAACTACCATGTAAATCCAAACACTTACCTTTTGTTTAATTTTCCCACATTACTCTAAACCAAACCGAACTAGATATTGGTTGGGAGCAAGGGTACTCACATAAGTTGACATTTCACCCATTGTCCCTAAATATCTTGCTCAACCCAGCCTAATTGATTAATGACGCTTACATAAGCTGACATTTGATCCTTAATTAAAGTTCATATTATATGTTTCCATACAAAAGTGGATCAGAAGCATTCATAGAAGCTGACATTTGATCCCTTAATTGAAGTTCATATTATATGTTTCCTTGTAAAAGTGGATCGTTAGTTTTCACATAAGATAATATTTGACCTCTTATGCATAGTTAATTTTCATTCATTTCTATATCATATTCCTTGGTACCATTTATATCTTTAATAACATATTTTTAGTCCTAGGTTAGAGCAATGAGCTTACTCCAGTTCAATCTCATAACTTTATCATGCATACATGATTCCTTATTCAATATACATATCTTGCATGTCCATATCTTGTGTTCATTCACTATGATCTTGTAATTACATATTCAGTTTCATATGATTATTGCTTATAGATAAGATCTACATTTTCATATTGAAAATCACTTCATTTTTCATTCAAAACCCTCGTTTTTATGTTTGGAAACCAAAATTTACATGTTGGAGTACATTTCATATGACAATATGTTCAAAAGCATAATTCTAGAGAAAACAACGCCCATCGTGCACACAATGCCCATTGCGTGGGCAACAAAGAAGGGAGCACTGAGTGCTAGGCACCCAGTGTCCCGCATGTTAAGCCCTGTTGTGCGCGCAATAGAGCCTTCCTCTATATGTGATGCTTGCATGCTAGTAGGGCTCTCTTAAAAAAAATCTTATGAAAACCTTTTCAAACATGTTTCCCAATAATTCTAATTCAAATATTCATAATTTAAACACCAAGCTCTACTCAAATATGCTTTAAATTTAGCTCATATCATATCTATACCATATTTCAATACTAGCAAATCAAATTGCAATTTTAACTTATCAAATAAACCTTATAGCATCACAAAGGCACTCAAATCTCTACCACACATCAATGCCTCTCATAAGGCCACAACATATTAAAATCATGCCTTTTAACTTTCATACATTCAAACATTCACAACATTCATATTTTAAACAATCAAGTCATCATTTTTATCACACCTAAGCAATTAAAACATACATAAATCATATAAAATAATTTTGAGTGCCAATGTATACTAACCTTGTCAAAAATGGGGCATCAAAACCTTTTCCTTGCTTTACTCAAGTTTTTCCCCCTTCTTAGGATTGACTCTCTTCAACACTAAGAGCTCCTAACATAATAAAACATTTTTTTTAACATACTCATACTCAAGATAAGTTTAAAAGCTATATTTTTAAAAAAAAAACCTAGGTTTCTTTTAAAAGTTTTTCTTTTAATCTTAAATCTATCATAAGGTCTCCCATTTTTAGCTTTATAAGCATTTTGAATGGGTTTTATAACTTACAAACCCTAACTTGATGCTTAAAATCCTAACTTCTCCATATAGGTCTTTTTTCCAATAAAAATGTAGCAAAAAAGGATATAAGAAAAAAAAGATGGAGAAATCAACCACTTGCTCAGACCCACAAAAATTTAGAAATGGGTCTATCACCTCTAGCTTTTTCCTTCAAAAACTAACCCTTCTATGGCGAGTCTTTTTTTTTCCAATTTCCAACAAGAAGATGGGATTTCGTTTCAAGGGAGTTGGGTTTTGAGCTTAGCTATAGAAGAAAAATGGAGGAAAGTGTGGAAGAAGAGTGGGTGGCATGAAAGAGGGTTTTTGGGAGTGGTTTATGCAAAAAATGATGGTGAAGAAGATCTTTTTATAACCATGGTAAAATTACTCTTTTGCTTCATTCCAAGTTACAATCTTGGTATCTCCTAATCTAAAGGCTCATATAAAAACACATAATCTCATATATATATATATATATATATATATATATATCCCTTGACTTACTTTAATTAAATATCCATTTTTTAATTAACAGTCTTAGTAACTTAATTACCTCTTTAATTCTAAAATATTATTTAAGCCCAAGTTAGGGGGCATTATATGTCTTTCATCCTATTTCTAGTCCTAAATTAAATCAATGAGCATATATGTTTGTATCCATCGACATTATTGTTTAGTATCTCATTGACATATTCATAGACATGTTTATATACTAGAATTCATACTTTGAATTGATACATCATTCTTATTATCATAATATAACATGAATTCATGACAACTCTTTTATAAGTCAACAACATATGTCAAAACATTGAATTCCATATGTATTCATACTTATGTCATACTTTCATTATGATAGGTATCATGACATATCATAAATTGAACCAACTTTGCATCATATAACTCAAATTAATCATGCCTTTATTCATGCCCAGATGAGTCATTCATCGCCATGATGATGGCCTTCACAGGATGCTACCCGTGAATCAAGTCGTAAGCCTACTTGTAAACACTTTTGTCCCAAACCAAACATGCATGTAATTTTTTCACAGTCATGAAAAGTTGTTCACGATTGTGAACATGTGTGTCACAGGTGTCAAAGAGACATTCACAAGCATGAAGCTTGGCTTCACGACTTCAAATGGTGAACTGAGTCATGAAAATGTCTTATCCATTTTTAAAACTTAAAAGTTTAAGGTTCACGTCTATGAAAGATAGTTCATGGCTGTGAACTGTGCCTTCATGGTTATGAATACACTTTCATGAGCATGAATTCTAGGTAAGAATTGTGCAAAAAACGTGCATTATGCAGTACACCTATTTTCTAACATCCAAATCATAACTTGGCCAATGCCAACATGCATTTCTCCTACCAATAAACATACTATACTCATATCATGTTTCCAATACTAATTATCACACATTTTCAATATTTAAATCACTCCAAAACATCAAAATAAAGTTCATGCCCAAATTTAATCTTTATTCATCCATCATATTCAATATCTATTCCATCATCATTTAAGCATTTATAACCATCAAACATGCATTTTTAATGCATTAAAGCATTAAACAACACAAAAAAACACATAAGAAAGTTTTGGATGCCCATACATACTAACCCTTAACCAATGAGCCTTTTTCACACCTTCAAGCTTGCCTTAAGCTTGATTTCTCACTTAGGGCTGCTTTTCACCTTTTTAAGGTCTCCTAAAATATCAAAACATCTCCTTTGATCCTTCTTATAACATATTATGCATAAAACTAATTATTATACATGAACCCTAGATTAACTCATCAAGGTCCTACTTTATGCCAAAATCTTTATCAAGGTTTTGTTTTTACCATTCTAGATGTCTAAAAAGATATGTTTTAGCTCTTAATACTCATAACTTGAAGCTAAACACTACCCTTTTGAAAATATATTTCCACCATACACAAAAATGGTGGAAGGAAAAGGGAAATAAAATTGAAAAGATAGAGATAACACCCTTATTACCAAGTTTTCGGCAATAGAGATGCAAGTCTCCCATTGTCTAGTCGTTCCCCTTTGTTCCCCTTTTAAAAATTGTCTTTCTCCTTAAGCTCTCCCTTTTTTCGTTCTTCTCTTCAAAATCCAGTCATCTCTACATTTTTTTTCCTTGAGTTTTTAGGTGTTTTAGTGTTTATAAAGAAAAAGAAGTAAGGAAGAAGATGGAGATGGTGTTGTAGCGCTCTCTTACCCTACTAAATGTTAATAGGATATGGAAGTGCTAATAAGCTTTTTTTTTACAATCAATGTACAAATCATTGTAATAATTTTTTTTTCGAGTTTATTATTAGCGAAATATTTATTACTATTTTTTTCATTTAAATATATAACTAGTGATGGAAATAGTTTGATTTAATTGAACTCATGCAATTAAACCATAATATTTAGAAACAATACTAGATTTATAAAATTACAAAATTCATTCTTTATAAATCCTACATGCCACAAACTCACATAAAAAAAACAATTTCTTAGAATTTTATTTTTACAACATAATTTTCAAAACATACAAAATGAACTAGACTGCTGCAATCTGATCTTGGGGGTTTCCTCTTCTTCGGTCGCCCTATCGGAACAACTACTTCTATTTATCTGTGCATGAAACACACGCGCTAAGCTTCTAGCTTAGTGGTACGTTTGACAACTATCCAATAATTACATAAATAATTCTAAAATAAAATTTTTGAAACTATAATTAATTTATTAAGCATGCCAAATATTCAATTAATAATAAAACCATTCTCCATGCAAAAATATTTAATTCATCAATTATGACATTTCATTCATTAAGCATGCTTGAAATTTCTTAACAATTCAAGATATAAATTCACAATATCAATTTCATAATTCACATTTTTTTTTCTGTTATTCATTTAATAGCCCACGACATCTTAGACCAGAACTAAACACTGGATATAGGGTTTATGCTCTCCGGAAGTATACTCGGTGCCTACATAATTATTTTATAACTCGGCGTTTACCGCCTACATTTCCAATAACAACTCAGCACATTTTTGGTGCCTACGTAATTTTTGAACTCAACACTATTTCTTAGTGCCTACGTAATTTCAACTCAGCACTATTTTTTAGTATCTACGTAATTAAATCTCAGCACTATTATTTTTAGTGACTACATTTCTACCATTTTATTAGCATGCCAACTTATCCTAATTTCTAGTTCTCGACTAGATGTTATAGGGCTTAAATTACATTTGTTACCTTTATTAATATTTACATAAATTATGTAGAGAACATTAATGTAAACTCCATATAAATGCAATAATTCACATTCAATATTTTTCAACCTCATACTAGCTCATTCAATCATTATAATTATAAGAAAAATTCAATTAATACATTTTATGTCACATAAATTCACAATCAACATATTTCTTCCAGCTGTCCTATTCTGGACAGTATTTCTTCCGTATGATGTTCTGTATTTTTCGTCTATTGTTAGACAGATTCTGAACATATGATCATATAAAAAAATATAGGTACATGTCTTATCTTTAATTTCCAACTGGAATCACAGTAAAATACATTTTGTAGCAAAAGTTATAAATTTTCTCCTAAGCTACGTTCACTGTAATCTGCCTAGTATTTTACTGGACAGAATTATGTCTTATTTTACTCTGTAATTTTAATCCATTTTTATATGGAATTGGAACAAGTGATCAACTAGAAATATTTAGATACATGTCTTAAATTTAATATACAACTGGAATCATATTAAAATGAATTTTGTAGCAAAAGTTACCAATTTTCTCCAAAACTGCGTTCACTACAATCTGCCCAGTATTTTACTGGACAGAATTATGCCTTATTTTGGTCTGTATTTTTTATCCCTTTTTCGATAGAAATTGGACAAGTGATAAACTAAAAAAATATAGGTACATGTCTTATCTTTCATTTCCAACTAGAATTACATTAAAAAGAATTGTGTAGTAAAAGTTATGATTTTTCCCCTAAGCTACGTTCATTTCAAATCTGCCCAGTTTTGTTTTTTGAACAGATTTCTAGGTCAACTTTGAGTCACGTTTTCACCTAATTTCAGGCATATTCATGTCCAATGGTCTGAATAAAAGTTCAAGAAATATGTCTTAACTTTCCAACCCAACAAGAATCACTCATAAATGATTTCCAGAACTCAAGTTATGATCAAAACACTACACACTGTTCATAAGACGAATTTTTCAGCACATCAATTAAATCATACAATTTCCATTTTTGCATCAACCTCATATTCTAGTTTTTATTTTCATATTAATTGCATCATTTAATCACCACTTAATTTCTCAATCAATTATTCATAATTTCATACACATCACAAAATTAAAATCAATATTTTTATATATTGAATTTTTGCCAAATATACATACCTCAAAATTTTACTTCTCTTTGATGATTTTGCCTTAATCCCTTTTTTTTTTTTCATCTAATCTTAGCTTGAATTGAAGAAAGAAAAAGAAGACTAATTGGGGGAGGAGAGTCACGGCCAAAGAAGAAGAAAAGGGAGAGAAAATGGGTTTGGTCAAGATGAAAAAGAAGAATGAAAAAAAATGGAAATTTGACTTTTTATAGTTGGATTAGGTGGGTGGTTAGGATTAATGGTTAATCTTGCTTTCCATTGGTCCATTAATTTTAATCACTCTTAATTTATCTTAATTAAAAGAATATTCCTTTCCTTAGATAAAGAATATTCCATTTTTATGCCTTCTTATAATTTCTGTGCTAAAAACACTACAATTTCAAATTTCGTTTAGTGAAAAATTATTTTTTTTCTCAATTTTAATTCCGAACTTCAAAATTCTCAATTAATAATATCCAAAATATTTTCTCCCATATTATTATTATTTTAATTTATTTCTTTCATGTCCGAATTTAGATCCGACCGGTTCGGCGTGCCAGATTTCGCTCAACCACGACCGTGACCTAAATTATCGGGCATTACAGGTGTTATGCGTGTAGGGGAGGAAGGAAGAAGAAGAATGATGTTGAAAAATATAAGAGAAGAAAGAGAAATTAGAGCTTTTATACTCTTATGGCTAAAATTCCATTTAGTCTCTTCTTATTAACCATTTTACTCCTTTTATCTAAGGGCTCATTGAAAGCCATATGTGGCTTCAAAATCCAACATATATTTAAATCCACCAATCATATGTAAGTCTTGGTTAAGTTAACATATTCTAATCTCATTCTTGAATTAATTATAACTTTGTTATTGTACTTGTATTTACCCTAATAATGCCTTTAATTAAATTATCCCCTCTTAAAATCATATCCAACATTTTTGATATTCAATTTAATATCCAAATATAATTTTTAATCTAAATTTAGACTTTAATAATTATAGTGGTAATCCTAAGGCACACTCACTATTCGAGACCTAAATTGACAAGCATTGCATATATAAATCATTTTATCATTAACAACATTATATACACACAAGTGCTCACATGCATATTTTGCCCACATCTATGTCAAGCCATAATTTGATTAGTTTCTTTCTTATACTATCATGCAATTTTGCAAATCTCATACATGTGCTTATAAGGAAAAGTTATACTTGTACTTAACATTTCATCACCATACATTTCATTCCAACTCACAAGTATTAAAACACTAACATATACAAAAAAAAATAGAGTTTTTAAGTCAACCAATTTAAGTGTACTTATTAGAACTAGAATTCACCTTCCATTTCACACAAGCCAAAACACAATGTTTTACCTGTAATAAACATGGATAAAGTAAAGGTCATATGACTTATCATTCACCCATCTATTACACTTAGCATAAAACAATTCCCCACACATTAAATAATGCTAGTAAAGGCATATATATTCCCAAGATTTTTGCCATATCAATTTATTTCTCTAATTCCATATCCTTTGTTAAATATATCAATAACTCTTAAAGATATATTAGTGTCAAACAATACTCAACTTACAATTTAGATTTCCCCAATTACTCTTTAAACTTGTTTCAACCTAAATTTAAAGGTATTCATTTTTAGCTTTTGTTCAACTCTCATCCATCAAGAAACTTATAACAATTTAAAGCATAGAAAGATATTAAAAGCCAATAGCTCAACAACAAGTTCTCATATTCATCAAAGCCATTTTCCTTTAATTAGATATCAAGCCAATTCATCATTTTCCATTATGTTTAAAATTTCAACCAAAAATAATTTTTTAGGCATTCTTTTCTTATTTTCAATTCTTAACTTAATTGTCAACAATTTAAATACATAAATAGTCCAAATTAAATCACTGCTAAGAACTTTCCAACTTCATCAAGCATTCCTCAAGCTTTTCATTGTTAATACTAATTATCATTGACATATAACAACAATCCATATGCCATTAGACACCCAATTCACCCCAAATTAAACAAATTTCACCATATTATATAATTTTAGCCAAAGAATCTCATAAATAGCCATTACCCAAATCCTTTTTATAAGCCATTCAACCAAAAGCACACGTTCAGAATATATCCATCCATCAAATAAATCATAACAAGCCAACCACACATTGTTTACTTTCCCTTAGTAGTTTCGACCAACTCAAGTTCATAAATAATAATTGTACTCATTCAATTGATGGGGTTTACATCCAAACTCAAACATGCCATTTAATCAAGTAAACCACCATTAGGCCAATGCAAACCAAATATTCTGTAATGTCCATATATAGGGTCAACAAGTTTGTTTATGGTTAGTGAGAGTTAGGAGTTAAGAAGAGTATTAAAAGTTTTAAAGTTGTTGATTTGGTTATTTTATGCCTGTGACAAGTGGTGTCATGGTTATGAATGTGGAGTCTTCAGTAAACAAACTGTGAAGGTTAATCACAATCGTGAATGGGTAGATCATGCCTATGAAAGATGAGTCATGATCGTGAATCTTGGGCAGACAAGGTAAGTGAGACGATCGCGATTTTCCTCTGCTACCATCCCTTTAAAATCTGCTCCCCCATTCCATACTAACTAGTAAAACATGTCACCTCCATTCCCTTTTTATCATTAGAAACCCTTTTCTCCATTATTAGAGCTTCAAGAATCAAGTTGTATATAGGAAAAGTTAGAGAGAATAGTGAGAAAATGAGGTTTGAGAGTTGTAAGAGAAGAGTTTGTTTTAGAGTGTTTTAAGCTCAATTCACGTTCCAGAGGCTAATGAGACATTTTCTTGTTACTAAGGGCTAGTAGAGGTATTGAAAGTCCAACTCGAGGGAGATAACAAGCTTAAAGTGTTAAAGATTTAGTTAGGCTCCATCTTAGGTACCATTTAAAGACTCGAGTTGTATGTGTATCTGTTATTTGTTGTTGATGCATGTTGTAAATGGGATACGGTTGATTATATGGCATGATTTTGGGTTAATGGCATATTGGGGGTTAAATATGTTATTGTTGTGTTAATGGTGATTTTGTGTTGGAAATCACATGTTGGATGCTTTTTAAAATATTGTTGTTTCGTTTTTGATATGCTGGTAGTTGAGATACCATGTTAGATTATTGATAGGGGGATTGACATTGGTTAATTGTAGTAATATTTCATATGAAAGTTAGATGCTTTATCGATGCTCTATTTTTTCTAGAAAATTTCCAAATTCACGACTATGAATTGGTAGTTCATAGGCATGAATGTCGTGAAAATAAGTTTTATTGTTGAAGCAAACCTATTCATGGATAGCTTCATGGTTTGGTCTACATCCGTGAAAGGTGGATCATGGTTGTGAATATATTTTTGATTCACAGGTGAATCACATTTTGACTCATGGGTAAACTAGCTATGAAGAGGTTCTTCACGATCGTGAAAGTGTATTCATGGGGGTGAAGTTGTTTAATCTTGAAAAATTGTATGTGTTTCATATGAATTGAGTTTGAATATATTGTTGATTCACAGGTGAATCACAATTTGACTCATGGGTAGACTAGCTATGAAGAGGTTCTTCATGGTCGTGAAAGTGTATTCACGGGCATGAAGCTGTTTAATCTTGAAAAATTGTATGTGTTGCATGTGAATTGAGTTTGATTCGATTTGAAGTGGAGTACCTCTATCGTATGGTTGTAACATGTTCTGAGAATGTATATTATGGTTATGATTATGAGAATCATGGATGATGTACATTATAAAAATGATATGTGATATGATAAATGGTTAAGCCCAATACTCTGATTAGGACTAAAGGTAGGAGAGATGACATGCCATTAAGGGAAGATTGGTACTAGGTGACCTAGGTTGGTCACATTCGAGATCCTTTGAAGTTAGAGTTAAGCTAGGTGTGCTTCCTTTAGTGTTTGATATTTGCACACTTTTTTTCCTCAGACAGGTGTTCTGGAAAACTAAGGCATGTGTCTTGAAGGCTCAAGTAAGAGTCGTAGACTATTCATATCTAATTTAGTTGAGTTAAGAGTAAAGCGAGCAAGAAATAAGGTAATTAATAATTTCTATATGTAGTATACATTTGTATATTTGATGGCTGTTTATATTGTTATGTTATGCATAATTGAGTATTGTTAGAGAACATTGAGGTATGACATCATAAATACATGGTATGTTGTATATGCGGACGATGAGGTAAGTCATATTAGTATGACAGTAAGTGTAACATGCATTTTGTACATGTATATTGCACTTTGCATGTTATTATATACCATTAAGCATTAAGTTACTTAGCGTATGAGTGTTCCCATGGGCAAGTTTAAAACCTAGGTCTTGATCAACAGAGGAGGATGCCCAGGAACGGAGTCAAGGATACATACTTGGAGTAGGTGATACAATTGTTGTATTTTATTATTTTTGTTGGGTTTGGGTAGTTATAGATGTAAATGCTTTTTTTTTTCAGAGACATGTAATTTTATAACTATATGTTTTGTAAAACCATTGGGCTAGTGCATTGCTCGTTTGTTATTGTATTAAATTTTATTTGTATTTAAGTCTTTTAATGACATTTTATGATTTTATTAAGTTATTATGGCCATGGTGGATCAAAGTTTCTAATTATTATATTTTAAATCATGTGCATTTTAGCATCCTTTAGTATAATTGTGTTCAGTCTGAATTATATCAAAATGTATTGCATTTAGTGGTATCAGAGCTTAGGTTTAGGTGGTTCTAAACCTAGGTGAGAAAGGTTGTATCACGTGTGCAAGTGTTATCCTATATCACTCTGATGTGGGCTATTCTCTGTTGTTGTATAGGTTAGAGATTAGGTATGGAGATCGAACCAGATGATGAAGCTGGGAATAAAATTCCACTTGATGTAGAGGCTCAAAATTCGTAGAGCCAACCTAGTGTTTGCAGGCCTAATGTTGGTCCTCCTTCACAGTAACTAATGGCTGGTCCAGCGAATTTGGCTCAGGATCTTTTGATGCAAAACCTAGCAGCTCTTTTGCATCATTTGGTACAAGTTATGTCACTACTTCCACTACCACAGCCACCTCCACCTCTTCCTTCTTCACCACCGAGACTTAGTGTTCAGATTAATAGGCTAAGGAAGTATGAATCCACATACTTCACATGTAACATTAAATATGACTTAGCAGCTACAGAGTTTTGGTTGGAGAAGACCGCAAGGGTATTCAAAGAGTTGGATTGTGCTGAGGAGTGCAAGGCTAGGTATGTCATATCACTCCTCCAAGAGCATGCCTATGATCGGTAGAAGTCAGTTCTATAGAAGCCTCATATTCTAGAGTGCTTACTTGGGATTTCTTCACAACTGAGTTTAAGAAACAGTATGTGTCGAGGGCATATACATATGAGAAAAAAATGAGAGTTCCTAAACTTATGGCAAAGGAACATGATCGTGACAATGTACGAGAGAAAGTTTATCTGGTTAAGCAAGTATGCGGCCAATATTATTAGGGATGAGGCGGACAAATGTTGTTGATCTAAGAGATGAGATCAAATTCTATGTGATTTCACAACAGCTTGAAGACTTTACAAAGTTCGTATTTGCTGCTATTATGACAGAAAAAAGGTTTAATCTGAAGAGATCAAAAGAATCATATAGAAAAGACTTTAGTGGACCATTTTTTAGTGCTATACAAACCTTGAGCAATAAAGCCCATACAAGTTCCAAACACTTTCGATTTAGTGGGCAAGGCCAGAGTCAGAGTCAATCGGGGTTTACTAGACATGCACCATCATCTAGAGCCATTTCTACAATTGCCAGTAGTTAGACACAAACACAAAGAGAGGCAACACCAAAGTGTACATTATATGGTTGGAAACACAAAGGAGAATTTTGGGGACCCTTAGGAGTTTCCTATAGGTGAGGGTTTCGATACCACTACTAGAGAGATTGTATGTTACAGATAGTTGAGGCACTCATTTAGACACAAAATTTAGTGTTGACTCAGGCTAGGGGATATGGTAAGACACATTTTGACATAGGTGGATCAAGTCAAGCTATTTCTGAGATGGTGGAAATGTCAGGATCAAGTAGGGTAACGACAAGAGTGTACACCATAAGAGTCATAGAAGATCAAGAGACTACAAATGCTTATGATGGTACATTTTCTCTTCATGGTTACATTTTTCCCAGTTATTCAACTTTAATAATTGAGTGAATTTTGCTGACAAAATTTCTTTTTGGGGGAAGGAAATATGATGCCCTTATATAAGGTCTATAAGTTGTGTTTATGGTTAGTGAGAGTTAGGACTTAAGAAGAGAATTAAAAGGTTTTAAAATTGTTGATTTTGTTGTTTCATGCCCGTCAAAAGTGGTGTCATGATCGTGAATGTCGAGTCTTCAACAAATAAATTGTGAAGGTTAATCACAATCGTGAATGGTTGGATCACCCCTATGAAGGATGAATCATAACAGTGAATCTTGGGCACTCGTGATTTTTCTCTGCTACCATCCTCTTAAAATATGCTTTCCACTCCTTGTTAACCAACCAAACACATGACCTCCATTCCCTTTTTATCATCAAAAACCCTTTTTTCCATTGTTGGAGCTTCAAGAACTAAGTTTTACAAAGGGAAAATTAGAGAGAAGAGTGAGAGAGAGAGAGAGGTTAGTGAGTTGTAAGATAAGAGTTCGTTTGAGAGTGTTATGTGCTCAGTTCACATTCTAGAGGCTAATGAGATGTTTTCTTGTTGCTTGGGACTGGTATAGGTGCTGAAAATCCATCTCAAGGGAGAGGACAAGCTTAAAGAGTTGTCTAGACTTCATCCTACGTGAAATATTTGTACATAACACCATTAAAAGACTCGAGTTGTATGTTATGTGCTATTTGTTGTTGATGCATGTTGTAAATGGTATACAGTTGACTGTATAGCATGATTTTGGGTTAATGGTGAAAATAAGTTTTGTTGATGAAGCAGACTCATTCACGGGCAACTTCACGGTTAGGTCCACGTCGTGAATATGTTGTTGTTTCACAGGAGAATCATGATTTAATTCTCAGGGTAAACTACCCGTGAAGAGGTTCTTCACGGTCGTGAAAGTGTATTGACGAGCTTAAATTTGCTTCATCTAGTTTGTTTGCATCTAAATTAAGTTTGATTTGGTTTGAGGTAGAATACCTCTATTGTATGGTTATAACATGTTCTAAGAATGCATGTTATGGTTATTATTATGAGAATCATGGATGATGTATGTTATGAAAATGGTATGTGATATGATAAATGGTTAAGCTCAATACTTTGACTAGGACTAGAGCTAGAAGAGATGGCATGCCATTGAGGGGAGATTGGTACTAGGTGACCTAGGTTGGTCACATTTGAGATTTTTTGAGGTCAATAATAAGCTAGGTGTGCTTCCCTCTGTATTTGACATGTGCACACTCCTTTTCCTCAAATAGGTATTCTAGAAAGTTTAGACAGGTGTTTTGAGGGTTCAGGTGAGAGTCGTAGATTACCCATATCTAATTTAGTATAGTTAAGAGTAAAGTAGACAAGAAAGAAGGTAATTAATAATTTATATGTGTGGTATACAGTTGCATGTTTGATGGTTGTTCATATTGTTATGCTATGCATAATTGAGTATTATGTAGAGAACATTAAGGCATGACATCATAAATATTTGGTATGTTATATGTGCAAATGGCAAGGTAAGCCATATTTGTATGATGATAAGTGTAACATTCATTTTGTATATGCATATTGTGCTTTGTGTGTTGTTATGTACCACTAAGCATTAAGTTACTTAATGTATGGGTGTTTCCATGCGCAGGTTTAGAGCTTAGGTCTTGATCAATAGAAGAGGACACCCATGAGTAGAGTCAAGGATACATACTTGCGGTAGGTGATACAACTATTGTATTTTGTTATTTTTGTTGGATTTGGATAGTTATAAATGTACATACTTTTATTTTCAGAGACATGTAATTTTATAATTATTTATTTTGTAAAACCGTTGGGCTAGTGCATTGCCCATTTATTATTGTATTAATTCTTTATTTATATTTAAGTCTTTTAATGATATTGTATAATTTTATTAAGTCATCATAGCCATAGTGCATCAAAATTTTTAATTATGGTATTTTAAATCATGTGCATCATTGCATCCTTTGGTATAATTGAGTTTATTCTTAATTATATGCTTATAACAATTTAAAGCACACAAATACATTAAAAGCCAATAGCTCAACAAAAGTTCTCCTATTCATTAAAGCCATTTGCCTTAAATTAGCTGTATGAAGCCAGTTCATCATTTTCCATTCTTTTTAAAATTTCATCCAAAAATATTTTCCTTAAACATTTTTTTTTCTTATTTCAGTTCTTAACTTAATTGCCAACATTTGAAATACATAAATAGTCCAAATTAAATCACCACTAAGAACTTTCCAATATCATCAAGCATTCTTTGAGCTTTTCATTGTTAATTCTAATTATCATTGACATATAACAACAAGCCAAATTCCATTAGACACATAGATTAACCCAAATTAAACAATTTTCACCATATTATATAATTTCAACCAAAGTGTCTCATAAATAGCCACTATCCAAATCCTTTTCATAAGCCATGCAACCAATTTCAAACACACGTTCAACATATATCCATCCATCAAGTAAATCGTAACAAGCCAACCACACATTGTTTATATTACCTTAGTACTTTCGACCAACTCAAGTTCATAAACAATAATTGTACTCATTCAATTGATGAAGTTTACATCAAAACTCAAGCATGCAATTTAATCAACTGAACCACCATTAGGCCAATGCAAACCAAACATTCACAACTAATGCATAAATCAATTAAAAGACTAGCTATAATTGCACAAATTTTTTAAGCCAAAACTATAAAGCATGCATTTACGTATTTATTTTACATAAATTTTTTTCTCATTTCCCTTATCTTTTTTTCTCTTCCTCTTGATGAGGCAACCATTTTTCCTCTTCTCACACCATATGTGGCTGTGACCTCCCTTGTTTCTTTCTCATCACTTTTTTTTCTTCCTTCTTGTGTTCAATTTTAATTTAAATCCTTCATGTATAATATATTTCCTATGTTTTCTTATTCCCTTAAATTCTTCATTGGTCGAGAATAAGCATCACCCTCATTTAACTCAATTATGGTTTCGATCAAGCATGGTGAATGAAGAATATACTAAAGTTTGGTCATTTTTTCACTTATATATGGAGATTAGAAGTTGTTTTTAGTAGTGGATTACATATGACATGCATGCAATATAGGCTGAGAGTAATTAATCATGGATTACCTTAATTAATCCCAATTATCCGCTAATTTGATTCTGTAATGCCCGATTAGAGTCTATAAGTTATGTTCTTGATTAGTGAGAGTTGGGAGTTGAGTAAAGTTTTGGAACTTTGAGAGTTGCTAAATCTGTTGTTTCACATCCATGACAATGGGTGTCACAGCCATGAATATCAAATTTTAGTTAGTAGCTACGATGAGGTTCTTCACGACCATGAAGTCTTGACATGTGAGGCAGCCATATTTTCCTTCCTACCATCCCTTTAAATCCGCTCTTAATTCTCTATTAACTAACCAAACACACCAATGAATCTTCTTTTTCCTCCATAACCCTTTTTTCTCCATTATTTAAGTTTAGAGAGACCTTGTTTCAAATAGAGAAAGTGAGAGAAGAAACTTGTGAGCTTCTTGGGAAAAACTCAGTTTTTATGTTTCTAGATTTTGGTTCAAGTTCTAGAGGCTAAGAGGATATTTTTCATCTTGCTAGGAATTGGTAGAGGAGTTAGGGGTCCATCTCAAGGGAGATGACTAGCTTGAAGAGCTCAAGCTTTAGCTAATCTCCATCCTAAGTGTAAGATTTTTACATAACCACATTCAAAGCTTATTTTGTGCATGTGTATGTTAGTGTGACTTGAATGCACATCTGGATGTCTGTTGGTTATTGAAAACTTATGATTTTGGGTTGAAATACATGTTGGGATATTGTTATGCTTCATTGAGTTTATGATAGATTTTGATTTGTTTAAATCAATATGTTGCGATATTAGAAGCGGTAGATAACATGTGGAATGTCTCAAATTCATGGTTGGAATATTGATAGGTTAATCAACATTGGTTAATCATAGAAAGATTGTGTTGCCCAGACAAAGAACCAAGAAAGGGGTTGAATTGGGTAGCAACTAAAAATTGCTTAACTTAAAAGTGTATAATAAATTAAATAGAGTAAGGAATGAGAGATATCACACACAAAATTTATAGAGGTTCAGTTATTAACAAACCCAACTCCTCTTCCTAATCTCAATTAGGTGCTTCACTAAAACACAAAGTGTTACAATGGAGTTTTTCAAGCTCACTCCCAACTATGGTGTTTTTCTCAATGGCTAACACCTAACCCAGAAAACAAAAAACCAATTCCTTACGCCTTATGGCTCACACAATAAACCCTTACCAATGTTTCACTCTTAACCTAATATACCAAACTCACTTTTGAGTAATTGATTACAATAAAACCACTCAACAACCTACAGAGCTCATAAATTTATGAGCAATTAGGTTTTCACAAAGAATAGAGGTTTGTTGAGAAAATAATTAACGCACAAAGCTACAACAAGATTAAAGATGTAAATTAATTAATGTTCTTCTTGTTGGGATTCATAAATGATTTGCATTTATACTTCCTCTGTGAATTATAGTCGTTTGGGTTCATTTAATGGTAAAATAGTTGTTTGTTGAACCTTGAAGGGTATTTCTGTCATTTTTATGCTAACAAATAAAATAGCAATAATGTATTTTACATACTTGTGTTCTAAGTTTTTTTGAACAGGGTATGGAATATGATGCTAGAATGGAAGACTAACTCTGAAAATCAAATAATGAAGAAATAGCATGTTCACGCTCGTCACTGTTTATGTCACACCCGTGATGTAGCTTAGCGCCAACTATCCAACATTTAAAGTTCACGGCCATGAAGAATCAAAGCAACCGTGAATGATCATATCAGTCACGCTCGTGAAAGATAGTCATGCCCGTGAGAAAACATGTTAAATTCCTCCAGAGAGCTTCACGGCTAGAGTCACAACTTGGACCATGGCTTAGAGGGATATTCACATCTGTGAAAGAATAAAGTCATGCCCGTGATCAAACACTTTAATTCCTTTCAGAATGCTTCACATTCAGAGTCACCACTTGAGCCACGACTTAGAAGAACATTCATGACCGTGACACAGATATTCACGACCGTGAATGAGGAAAGAGAAACATGTCAGGTGCGAAATTAAGAGTTGGTGCAATGGCTATTTCGCATTAAATGCTTCGAAACGACTATAATTCGCTAAGAAAATATAAATGCAAGTCATTTATAAATCTAGAACAAGAGAATTGCAATTACTTCAAATCAAAATCTTGTTGTAGCTATTTATGCATTAATTACTTTCAACAAAACTTTAAAATCTCTGTAAAAATCTATTTGCTCATAATTTCTGAGTATTATAGATTTGTGAGTGTTTCTCTTTATAATATACTACTCAAGTGAGTTTGGGTATATTGGGTTAAGAGTAGAACACTTGTAAGGGTTATTTATGTGAGCCATTAAAACACAAGGAATTGGTTTATTGTGTGAGCCATTAAAACACAAGGGATTTCAAAGTTAGGTGTGATCAATAGATAGAAACACCATAGTTGGGAGTGAGCTTGTAAAACTCCATTGTAACACTTAGTGTGTTAGTGAAACTCCTAATTGAGATTAGGGAGAGGAGTAGGGTTTGTTAATACCCGAACCTCTATAAATTTCTTGTGTGATATCTTCCTATCCCTACTCTACTTAACTTTTTATTCCGCACTTAAAAGTTAAGAATTTTTAATATCCAATTCAACCCCCTTCTTGTTTCATTATCTGGGAAACAATTGGTATCAGATTTTAGTCGAGCATCGAAGCCTAAAAAGCGCTAGCAAAGATCAAAAAATGGCCAATGAAGGATTCCAAAGTCTCAACCCTTACTTTGATAGAGCAAATTATGCTCATTGGAAGTTCTGGAATGAGACATATCTCGATAGTAAGGGAATTGAAGTCTGGGATAGTGTTTAAAAAGAATGGACACCACTAACTAGAAGAGGAGTCGATGGTGAAGAAGAAATCTTGTCATGAGATGATTCGACAGAGCCTCAAAGAAGAGCAAATTTTAAAAACAAGAAGGCAATAACAATTCTCTCAAGCTCGCTATCCATTGAAGAATGTGGCAAAACACAACACTGCCCAACTGCATATAACATGTGGAAAACATTGGAAAATTATCATGAAGGAACAAAGCAAGTTAAATCCAAGAAGATTCAACTTCTCACTTGAGAGTACGAATTCTTCAAGATGAAATCCAATGAGTCAATCACCGATATGACAAACCGTCTTCTAGCCATCATAAATGGCATGAGAAAGCTTGGGAAACACTTGAGCTTGGAAGATGTAAACAAAAAAATTCTGAAAAGTCTTCCTCTCAAAGATTACAGAGTTGCTGGTATAGAAAAAGCCAACGAAAACATGAGCGTCATGAATACCGATGTGCTGATTGGCAAACTTTTAACATATGAGATGGCAGTAAAAAGAGATAGAGAGCTTGAAGCTGAGCCAGAAAAAAAGCATCTAGCACTAAGAGCCTATACTTTAAAATCTCAAGAAGAAATTGAAAATGATGAAGAAAAGAGTGATGATGCAAATGAGGAAATAGAAATGCTCACGAGAAGATTGAAAAGAAAAATTGAAAAGAGAATGGCCAACTCTCGAAAATTCAAGGAAAGAAATCTCAAACAGACCTCAAATGACTCTCAAAGGAGTAAAGAGGAGGTAAAGTGCTATGAAGGTGGGAAGAAGGGACATATTAAACCAGAATGTCCAAGGCTCAAGAAACACAAGAGCAAATACCAAAAAGACAATGGGAAGAAAGGTCACAAAGCCATATGGGATGACAAAAGCTCTTCAAGTGAAAAAGATGATAATGAAAGTGAAGAGGTCAACCTATGCTTCATGGCTATAGAGGATCACATCTCGGATAAGGTAGGATCACTTTACTCATTCTCATTCAATAATGATAGTAGTGATAATGATAGTGATAGTGAAGATGATGATGAGCAAAGCTTAATAGAAGTATTTAATCTAGAACTAGAAAAATATATAAATAAATTAAATACTTATAAAAATAACATTTCTAGTTTGAAAAACAAAATGGAAGTTTTAGAAAAGGAGAATCTTGAGCTTAAATCTTCTAATGAATCTCTTCAAAAATCATTAGATGAGTACTCCACAAGACCCTCAACTAAATCCTTGCTTAAAGAAAACAATATTTTGAAAAATGAAGTTGAGGAACTTAGAAACTTCATTTCAAAATTTCACAAGGGTAAGGAGAGTTTAGATACTCTTATTCTGTCTCAAAGACCACATTTAATTAGACATGGTCGAGGATTTAAGGGAACATCATCTTCATCTCACAAAACTACTTGGCAGTAACAGCAACAGCCCTAAGGGCTAAGTGCACAACACACACTAAATATTTTATGCATAAAAGGAATGATCAAGGGTCGGTAAGCCTAAAAAGGAAACTTCAAAAGGCCAATCATGCTTTTATGTATAAGAAGCATGCACCTAGGAAAGGACCAAGTCATCATGCATGTGCATGCCATTGGTCACAAACTCTACCTAATAGGAAAATAGTAGTTAAAAGCATAGTGAGACCAAAAAGCATATTTAGAGCTAAACAATGTAATTATTGTATGAAATTTGGTCATAGAAATAAACATTGCTAGATAAGGAAGGCTCATTGGGAACCTTCACGTGCTAACCCCTAAGGACCCAAGCTCATTTGGGTACCTAAAAATAATACTTGAATTGTGACCGGAGACAGAACTATTCAATGACATCAAAAGTATTGATGGAGGTAAAGTAACCTTTGGAAACTATGCTAAGGGTAAGGTAATTGTCATTGGTTCTATTGGTATTAGTGGTACTACTTTCATTGAACATGTCTTACTTGTTGATGGTTTGAAACATAACTTGTTAAGTGTAAGTCAATTATGTGATAAGGGAAACCAAGTAATCTTTACATATAACAAATGTCTTATAACCTCTATTAATGGCCAAGAGATATTTAAAGGAAGTAGAGATGTCAATACCTACATAATAGACTTACACAAAATATCTAACCTTTCCTCCAAGTCTCTTGTGACTACTAGTGATGAATCTTGGTTGTGGCATAGAAGGCTTGGTCATGCAAGCATGAATTTAATTCAAAGCCTTAGCAAAGGAGAGCTGGTAAAGGGACTACCAAAAGTCAAATTTGAAAAAGACAAGACATGTGAACCTTGCCAAAGAGGAGAACAACACAAGTCATCATTCAGATCCAAAAACATTGTAAGTACCTCAAAACCTCTACAACTTTTGCATCTAGATCTTTTTGGACCTACTAGAGTTGCAAGCTTAGGAGGTAAACACTATGCCTTTGTCATCATAGATGACTACTCTAGATTCATTTGAGTAATTTTCATAGCTCAAAAGAGTGATGCTTTTGAATCTTTCAAAAACTTTGCTAAGAGAGTTCAAAATGAAAAAGGATATTGTATTTTAAAAATAAGAAGTGATCGTGGCAAAGAATTTGAAAATGAAAACTTTGAAATTTTTTTTCTAGAACATGGAATTTCACAAAATTTTTCATCTCCTAGGACACCTTAACAAAATGGGGTGGTCGAAAGGAAAAATCAAACTTTAATTGAAATGGCTCGAACAATGCTCAATGAGTATGGATTACCAATTTACTTTTGGGCCGAAGCCACAAATACTGCATGTTATATTTCAAATCGAGTTTTCAAAAGACCACTCTTAAATAAAACTTCTTTTGAGCTATGGAATGGAAGAAAGCCCATGTTATCATACTTTAGAGTATTTGGATGCAAGTGTTTCATATTGAATACCAAGGACAACCTTGGAAAATTTGCCTCTAAATCTGATGAGGGTATATTTTTAGGATACTCCACCACTAGCAAAGCTTATAGAGTATTTAATAAAAAGTCATTAGCTGTTGAAGAATCTATGCATGTTATTTTTGATAAATCTAGTAAGCTTGATCTTATGAAATGTAGTGTTATTGATGATGTTGTAGGTACAATGGAAAAACTTGATCTTGAAAATAAAAAAGAAGAAAATGATCAAGAAAATTCACATCAAAATGATTCTCTACCTCCAGCTCAAGAGGAAAACAAGCAAGAGCTCCCATTGGAATGAATATTGACAAAATATCACCCTAAGGAGCAAATCATTGGTGATCCTACAAAGGGAGTAAGTACTAGATCTCATTTCAAATCTTTAGATTCTAATCTTGCCTTTGTCTCTCAAATTGAGCCTAAAAATATTGATGAGGCTCTTAATGATGAAAGTTGGGTGATTTCTATGCAAGAGGAACTCAATCAATTTGAGAGAAGTAAGGTATGGACCTTAGTTCCTAAACCCAATGAACATCAAATCATTGGGAGTAAATGGGTATTTAGA
This sequence comes from Triadica sebifera, assembly GCA_023653625.1. Classification (NCBI taxonomy): domain Eukaryota; kingdom Viridiplantae; phylum Streptophyta; class Magnoliopsida; order Malpighiales; family Euphorbiaceae; genus Triadica; species Triadica sebifera. The sequence goes on from CM042901.1 coordinate 25,446,247, forward strand.
AATAAACTTGATGGACAAGTTTCAATAACTAGGAATAAGGCTAGGTTTGTTGCAAAGGGATATAATCAGGAAGAATGAATAGATTATGATGAGACATATGCTCATGTAGCTAGATTAGAAGTCATAAGAATACTTTTAGCATATGCATGCCATATGAATTTCAAACTCTTTCAAATGGATGTCAATAGTGTTTTCTTAAATGGCTTTAAAGAAGAAGAAGTTTATGTAGAACAACCACCAGGTTTGAAAGCCATAATTTGCCTAACCATGTATTTAAACTTTCAAAAGCTTTATATGGTTTGAAACAAGCCCCAAAAGCTTGGTATGAAAGACTAAGTTCTTTTCTTTTAGAAAAAAATTTTACAAAGGGGAACGTTGACACTACTTTATTTATTAAAAAGCATAAGCATGATATCCTAATTGTTCAAATTTATGTTGATGACATCATATTTGGGTATACTAATGAATTGCTTTGCCAAGAATTTGCTAAGTGTATGACTAGGGAATTTGAAATGAGCATGATGGGTGAGCTTAAGTTCTTCCTCGGTCTACAAATAAAACAAAGCAATGAGGGCATATTCATCAACCAATCCAAATATGCCAAAGACTTAATCAAGAAATTTGGAATGGAATGATGCAAAAATGCCAAGACTCCAATGAGCACATCAACAAAATTGGACAGAGATGAAAAAGGTAATAGCATTAATGAAAAGCTCTATAGAGGTATGATCGGATCACTCTTATATCTTACTGCCTCTAGACCCGATATAATGTATAGTGTATGCTTATGTGCTCACTTTCAATCGTGTCCTAAAAAATCACATTTGAATGTTGTGAAAAGAATTTTAAAATATTTACATGGCTCATTGCATCTAGGTTTATGGTATCCTAGAAATTCATCCTTTCATATTATAGGATATTCAGATGCTGATTATGCTAGAGTCTCTTGGATAGAAAGAGTACTTTATTGGTGAATGCTTAGTTTCTTGGTTTAGCAAGAAACAAGTTTCAATTGCTCTTTCTACTGCTGAAGCGGAGCATGTGACAACAAGATGTTGTTGTACTCAAATCCTTTGGATGAAATAACTTAAGGATTATGGTCATAGCTTGGACCATATACCTATCAGATGTGACAATACAAGTGCTATAAACCTATATAAGAATCTCATTCAACACTCTAGAAGTAAACATATTGACATAAGACATCATTTTCTTAGAGATCATGTTCAATATGGAGATGTTGTATTGGAATTTATCAATACCGACAATCAATTGGCAGATATTTTCACTAGGTCTCTAAATGAAGAAAGATTTAACTTCATAAGAAGAGAGCTTGGTATGATTGATGGATTAACTTTATGATTGCCAAATTTGTCGAACCTTGAATGTTAATCTTGTGTTATTTTCTCATCTTTTAAGGTATGAAATGGCTAACTTGATAGAAATATATGTTATAGGGGATAGAAGCACCTTAGAAATCCTTTAGTCTTATTTTAGACTTAGTTTTATTTAATGAGGATTTTTAGGCAATTCACGCTCATGACATATACTCACGACCGTGATCATAATCGCCAAAAGCTCCAGTAGCTTTCACGTCTTGATTCATGATATAATTCACGGTTGAAAGTAGTGAAGACTATGTTTCATGCCCATAACCTTTTTTTGTCACTCCCGTGAAACTCTTTGTTCACGACCGTGAACATTACCACCAAATACTTACAGAAGCGTTCACGCTTTATTTCACGCTTTGTCTCACGGTCACAAGTAGTGAAGATTGTACTTCACGACCTTGACTCATTCTGTCACCACCATGAAAATTCATCATTCACCCCCGTGACTATTAAATGTCATGATCGTGAATCGTTATATATTCTTCATCACGGGTAGAGTGCCTCTTCAGCAAACCATGAACACGACATTTCACGCCCGTGACTTAGCATTCACGACCGTTACAATGTCGACTATAAAACATTTCCTACCATTTTTTCTCTCATTCTAACTCTACAAATTCTCTCATTTATCACCACACTCAATATCTCTCATAGATTCTGACTCCCTAACAACCTTTTCCATATATAAATACCTTCAAAAACTCTTTCTTTCATCAGAAATCACAAAATCACAAGGTATTCTTCAAAAATCCTATCAGAAATTTTTTTCTTCAAAAATCATTCTCAACTCAAAAATGGAACCCGACTCCTCTAAAGGAAACATAAAGAAGTCTCATGCTCCAAGAAGGTACACAAATTACCTTCTCAACATCATTCTGGAGCATTGTCATCCAAGGTATGCGGTTCTCAAGAAAAGACCACTCCTTTCTTCTCGATCCTTCAAATGGCATGCTGTCAGGACCCTTAGTCTTGAGACAAGCATGAAGGAATAGCTACAGGCTTGTCATCTAAATGAGTTCATTGATATCCATCAACCGACGCTAAGAAACCAACTCTCGAGTTCCTTAGCACCCTGCAAGTCTCTCCTATCGGTACAATGAAATTTTAACTTTGCAAGCATCCAAACACCCTCACAGTAGCAGAGTTTGGTGACATCTTCAAGCTTCCCTCTGATAGTATCCTCAATAAGAGTGAGGTGGAGTTCTATGCCAATCCAGCATGGACTCATTTCAGAAAAGATTTCAATTGGGACGTCAAGAAGACGAAGAGCACCCACCTTCGATCCCCAACGCACAAATACTTACATAGGTTTCTGACCTATAGCATCTTTGCAAGAGGGGATAACAATGGTGCAATTCGAAAATCTGAGCTCTTTCTCCTGGAGATGGTCCAAAGAGGCCTAACAGTGGCTCTATCTCGATGGTTTGCAAACCATCTACTCTCAATTGCAACGAAGCCATCAGAATATATCTTGATTGGTGGGTACGTGACTCACCTTGCTATCAAGCTCTGATGAGCACAACTTCAATTTTGCACTAGCACATCCTAGAGATCGGCTAGACATCAATTCTTTTATCAAGATGGAAGTAGCAGTTCACATAGTTCATGAGAATAACATCTACTACCGCTTCACCACTCTAGCTGGTGAAATTATTTGGGAAGATGATGATTCGGACGACTTCAAAGCTGGCCTTCAAGGAATCCAGTAAAGAAAAAGAGTTTGAGTTGAGATGGTGATCCCAAATGTTGAGCAGGAGGTTGGTCAATCCTCGGCCTCCACACCAAACTTGGCTCAGCTGGTGGCTGATCTTTTAGCACCTTGCTTTGACCAACTATAGGCTTCGATTGATGGGAGGTGGGAAAACCTCAAAGATTTCATAGAGTCTCACATAGAGAGCCTCGAGACAGAAGTAACACACCTTAAAGATGGATTGTCCGGCTCCAAGTCTAGCTATAGATTTAGTTTTTTTATTTCATTTTGTTTACTAGTTTCTTGCATTGCAAATATAGGTTTTTAATTTAATTTTAAAACCTTTGTACTCTTACATTTGGTACTAATATAATTGGTTTTTTATTGAATTGGTTTTTCCCTTATGATTTATCTTTTATGTTCTTTTTGTTGATGACAAAAGGGGGAGAACCTATCAATATAAATGAATTCAATGAATATGCAAGTACATGAATGCAAATATGTTGATATTTTGAATATAGTATTGATATACACTTTCAACATACTTTGCATATACTTAACTAGTTAAAAGCAAACAACTTGATATATTTTGCATATACTTTGCATATACTTAACTAGTTAAAAGCAAACATCCATGCTATACTTCCTCAATTCTTAAAGATTCTTGCACTCTATTATTTTTTTTTGTATTCAACATCTTTTGAAGGGGAGACTTCTCAAAAGCATATATTGCTAGATTATTTATCACCATCAAAAAGGGGGAGATTGTTGAACTTTGAGGGGTATTTCAGTCATTTTGATGCTAACAAATAAAATAGCAATAATGTATTTAACATACTTGTGTTCTAAGTTTTTTGAACATGGTATGGAATATAATGCAAGAATGGAAGACTAACTCTGAAATTCAAATAATGAAGAAATAACATGTTCACGCCCGTGACTGTTTATGTCATGTCCATGATGTAGCTTAGTGCCAACTATCCGACATTTAAAGTTCACGGCTATGAAAAATCATAGTAACCGTGAATGATCATATCAGTCACGTTCGGGAAAGATAGTCATGCCCATGAGAAAACATGTTAAATTTTTCCAGAGAGCTTCAGACCATGGCTTAGAAGGATATTCACGTTTGTGAAAGAATAAAGTCATACCTGTGATCAAACACTTTAATTCCTTTCAAAATGCTTCACATTCAGAGTGACCACTTGAACCACGACTTAGAAGAACATTTACGACCGTGACATAGATATTCACGACCGTGAATGAGGAAAGAGAAACATGTCAGGTGCGAAATTAAGAGTTGGTGCAATGGCTATTTTTGCATTAAATGCTTCCAAACAGCTATAATTCGCTAAGAAAGTATAAATGCAAGTCATTTATGAATCCAGAATAAGAGAATTGCAATTACTTCAAATCAAAATCTTGTTGTAGCCATTTGTGCATTAATTACTTTCAACAAAACTTTAAATTCTCTGTAAAATCTATTCGCTCATAATTTATAAGCATTATAGATTTGTGAGTGTTTTTCTTTGTAATCTACTACTCAAGTGATTTTGGGTATATTGGGTTAAGAGTAGAACACTTGTAAGGGTTATTTGTGTGAGCCATTAAAACACAAGGAATTGATTTATTGTTTGAGCCATGAAAACACAATGAATTGGTTTATTGTGTGAGCCATTAAAACACAAGGAATTTTTGAGTTAGGTGTGATGCATTGATAGAAACACCATAGTTAGGAGTGAGCTTGTAAAACTCCATTGTAACACTTAGTGTGTTAGTGAAACTCGCAATTGAGATTGGGGAGAGGAATAGGGTTTCTTAAGACCCAAACCTCTAAAAATTTCTTATGTGATATCTTCCTATCCCTACTCTACTTAACTTTTTATTCCGCACTTAAAAGTTAAGAATTTTTAATATCCAATTCAGCCCCCTTCTTGGTTCATTATCTGGGCAACACTATTGACTCAACTTTTACTTCACACCTGACATTTTTATCTGTCCTCATTCACAGGCGTGAGTATATGTGTCACGGTTATGAATGTTCTTCCAAGCCATGGACCAAGTGGTGACTTTGGTTGTGAAACTCTCTGGAAGAATTGGAAGTGTTTGATCATGGGCATGACTAATACTTTCATGGGTGTGAATATTCTTTCAAGGCATGGCCCAAGTGGTGACACTGGCCGTGAAGCTCTCTAGAAGAATTTGGCATGTTTGGTCACGGGCGTGATTGTCTTTCATGGGTGTGACTGTTTGATCATTTACGGTTAGTTTGATCCTTCATGGTCGTGAACTTTGAATGTTGGAGAGCTGGCGTTAAGCTATATTCATAGGCGTGACAGTTTTCTTTTTATTTGATTTTAATATTCAAAAGTTGTCTTTCAATATTGGTTTAAGTTCTAATCAAAATATATCCTATTTAACACACTTAGAACACAAACATTGTTAAATACATTATTGCTATTTTATTTGTTATCATTAAAATGACAAAAATACCCCTCAAGGTTGAACAATCTCCCCTTTTTTATGTTGACAAATAATCTAGCAATATGTGCTTTTGAGAAGTCTCCCCCTCAAAAGGTGCTTAAGATAAAATAATAGAGTGCAAGATTTGAAAGAAATATAGCAAATGTATTTGCAAACTAATAAGGTATATGCAAGGTATATCTTGATTATATCTCTTCAATTAACTCATGTATTACCAAGTGTATTTAAATTATATATGAGATAAATGTTAAGTATATCTTATGCCTTAAAATAAGTTCAAATAAGTTCAAGTTTGCAAAGTATATTAAGGTATATGCAAGGTATATCTTAAGTATAAATTTTTTTTACATATTTCATACCACACATTTCATATTGCTTAATCATATTCATGTATAGATCACATATATGCTAGGTTCTCCCCCTTTTGTCATCAGCAAAAAGAAATGAAAAATCAATAAGATAATTGTATTAAAAATTAAAAGAGAAGGATTACATTGAAATTAGAATGCAAAAAAAAAGAAAGATAAATAACAGCAAAAGTAAAGCTACTACAAGAAAACTAGCACTCTAGGTAGGCTTCAAGCCTGACAAATCATCCCTAAAGCGTGCTACCTCCACCTAGAGGCTGTCCATATGAGACCCCATAAAGTCTTTGAGGTTTTACAACCTCTCATCGATGGAAGCTTGCATCATGTCTAGGCGAGATGCTATAAGATCAGCAACCTATTGTGCCAAAGTGGATGTGGTAATGATTGACCAATATCCTTAGCTATCGCTGGTGTCGATGTCCCGTCACAGGCTTGCTTCCATTGCTGGACAACTTGGAGGCCATCTTTGAAAGCATTAGAGTCATGGTCTTGTCAATCAATTTCACCAGCTGGAGTGGTGAAATGGTAGTAGACATTATCTTCATAAATAATACGAACAACTACTCCCATCTTGATAAAGGACTCAACATTGAGTCGATCTCGTGGCTGAGGTGGAATGAGAGTGTAATTGTGTTCGTCAAGGTTCAAATATCCTAGCTCAATTGCAAGGTGAGTCACATAACCGCCAATCAAAATATCTTCTGATGGCTTCGTTATAATGGAAAGGAGGTGATTTGTGAACCATCGTGACTATACTACGAATAATCCTCTTCGTGTCATCTCCAGCAAAAAGAGTTCTAATTTTCTGATTGCCCCGTTGTTATCTCCTTGAGCAAATGTACTATAGGTGAGAAACCTATGTATATACTTATGCACAGGGGACCGAAGGTGGGTGCTCTTTGTCTTTTTCACATCCTAGCTGCATTTCAAGCCAAAATGTGTCTAAGTTGGAGGAGCATAAAATTCAACTTCACTTTCATTGAGGATGCCATCTAAAGGGAGCTTGAAAATAATGTCAAATTTCACTGTAGTAAGGGTATTAGGATGCTTGCAAAGCTGGAATTTGATGGTTTCGGTGGGTGATACCTACAACGTGCTAAGGAACTCGAGAGTTAATTCTCTTAGCGTTGGACGATAAATGTCCACGAACTCTCTTAGGTGACAAGCTTGTAATTGTTCAATCATTCTTGTCTCAAGACCAAATGTCTTGATACAACTCCACTCAAAGGATTGTGATAAGAGTAGAAGTTGTTTCTTAAGAACAACATATCGTGAATGACAATGATCCGGAATGACGTTTAGTAGATAATTTGTAATAACCCAAATACGGGGTTAGTCATAAACTGTAATTTTTGAGATTGATCTGTTTACCGGGGGGTAAAAAATACACCCATTGGTAAAAACTATTTTATTTGATCATCAAAAAATATATATTATGACTAGTCCGAAGGAAAATTTTGGAGTGAAAATGAGGTCAAATAAGTTCTTAAAAGTCAAAATTAAGAGAAAATTGGACCCTGTTTAATTAAATAGTTAGTTGACCATACATTGATCGGGATATGAAAAATAGCAAACGTCATCTAAAAATTTATTTGAAGACGTGGATAGATTCTAAATAATATTTAAGATTATTTAACAGTGAAATTTTTTTACGGTGATACCAAAAATTAAATTATCAGTCCGATTTAAGTGAGTTGGACAGAAAATGAACTCCGATTGAGTTGAAAATTTTTGTGTAGACATATAAAAATATTTTATGAATTATGGAATTTAACTAGGGTGAAATTGAGCTTGGGAAGTGAGAAAATTAATTTATAGTGCATAATTGGGCATAAATAAGTTGAGCTTTGTTTGGCCCAAGCCCACCCAAATTAACCCACTATATAAGATCCAAATTATCAGAATTCTCTAGAGAATTCTGCTTAATTTTCTTCCTTTTCCCTTCCCTCTTGGTCGAACCACTCTCTCCCTTTTTCTCTTTCAAATTTCTTCATTTTTCTTCAATTCTCACACCAAAATCAACCACTCAAAAATAATTTCAGCCTCTCTAATAGCTAATGGAAGTTTTAATCTTTATTTGGAAGGCTAAAGTGGAAGGAAATTAAAGGAGAAAAGTTAAGATATTAATTTGAGGTAAGAAAAATTTATGGTTTTAAATTAGTCTAATGGTTCAAATAGGTAGTTTAAGATATGTAGATAATAAATATGAAGTTTATTTGAGTTAAGGAAGTAAAATAATGGTGGATTAATGAAGGAAAAATTTTGGCCATGGTGGGTTCAAGAGAAGATGAAGGTGCTTCCAAGGAAAAGGCAAAGGAAAAGGAAGCTTAGGAAGACCAAAATAAGCAATTAAGATTAGTGATTCCAAAATATAATTATTTTCATTAATTAAGCATGATTTAGTGTTATGAAAATTTAGAAAACTGTGTGTTTTGCATGTAATTGCTAATTAATGCTTAAAAAATTATTAATGGATTATGAAAAGTGAATTAGAATGATTAATTTCAATTAAAAAAATTAATAAGTGGAAATTGTAAAATATGACCTTATTATGTGAAAAATGAATATTAAGGAAAAAAAATACATTTTAGTGTAATATTATGATATATATGGAATAATAAATGTATTAACTAGTGAAATGAATAATTAGAAAGTGAAAGAAAAATTTTAATGATGAAAATTAATTATAGGCCAAAAAATGAAGAAGGAGAAATTAATATTTTATTTGCTAATTAAATGAATGTTTAGTAATGAAATGTAAGAAAATATGATTTTAAGTGTGTAGAAATTTATTGAAAATTTTTAAATTAAATATTGAATTTTTTCTATTTATTGATGATATTATGTATGAAATGAAAAATAATGAATAAAATGTATTTAGTGAGTTTATAACTTAATTGATTGTCCATAATGAAATATTGATATATTAGAATGAAAAATGTGAAAAATTTTGGTAGTGATAAAATTGTTATAAATGAATAAAATGTTAAGTGATTAATAATATAAAAATAATGAAATTTATGATTTTAATAGAAATTCAATTAAAGAAATAAAATAATGTCATTAGTTATTTTTTTGATTGTTAAATCTAGCACAGGATATAATTGGCTAGCCATAGGGACACTATTACCGCGGTGCGGGTCATGACGACTCGCTTATGTAAGCCAATGATAGTCTATTTCAGTGATTGTGACTCAGTGATTCAGTATAGTGCTCGGATGATCATTCGGGATTACTTTTCCGTGTAGTGCACTTTTGGGTCCACATCTTAAGTATCTGGTCCGAAGATTTTCTGTTGGATGGAAACTAGGGGCAAATATGAATAAAAGTAGTAATAATAATAAATGTGAAAAATATAATAAAAATGATAAATGTAAAAAAAAAAGTATGATAAAAATGACATAAGTGATAAATTTGATAAATATGATAAAAGTGATTATTTTAACAAAAGAAAAAAAATAGTAAAATAGTAAAATAAAAAATAAGTGAAGATAAATATTAAATTGTGTAAAATTGATATTTGTAAAATTGAAATAAATAAATAAATAAATAAGAAAGAAAAGAATGGATAATTAAAGAAATAAAGTAAAAAGGGACTAAATTGAAAGAAATTAAAAGTTCAAAAAAAAGAAAAATAAAGATATTAAATAGTGAATTAAGAGCAATTAAAAATAAACTATTGATAAAAAAAATATATATTCAAGAGAAAAATTGAATAGTATATTAAAAATATTATTACGTGTATAATTGTATGAAAATATAGTTAGTGAAAATTTTTAAATTAGTAATCATCACTGAGTATATTAATGCTCAACATGTAGTTATTTAACTGTGTGCATGTAGTAGCAGGAAAGACAGGAACAAGTATACAAGTTTTGAAAGTTGACAGAAGAATAAATAATAGTAGATTAGTACTAAGAATGACATGTATATATATGCATAAATATGGAGTTGTAAGAATGAACTTTGTACATATTATGATAAATGGTATTTGTAAATTATTATATGTGTGAAGAATGGAATGATGATTACTGGATTGATGTAAAATATTTTATATTTTATGTGTTGTTGTACCCAAAAATAGGCTGTGAATTGTTAGCTTTTCAGGTGTGTTAGTTAGTTTATAGTCGTTATGTTGCCAAAATTTTTGGAAAAATAAAAAGAATTAAATTAAGTGTTGACAATATTATGGTCATTAAATTACAAATAAAAAATTTGGCACACTTTGGCTATAATCATATTTACTCACGTAACGTACGTATAAATTGATTGATATAAAGGTGTCACAATTTTAGTGGTATCAGAGCATAGTTTAAACAGTTCTAAGATCAGAGTTTGAATTAAGTGAATGGATTATATGTATATACATGCCAATGGATGGATGAAATGTGTAATAAGTCTAACGTATGCTTGCTCCTTTCTTGTTTTATAGTGAATGATGGCATCCCAACAAGGTCAAGGTGATGGGGACGGTGAGAGTGAAGCATCGGTTAGTGCTAGGCAAGCTGAAACCTCGCAACAGAATGTCACTCCACCAGTTGCACAATCTCCACCGCTACAGCCGGATTTTCTCCATCTCATGGCTGATTATATTCAACATAGAATGCAAGCTGAACAAGCTCAATAGCCTCAGCCAGTAGCCTAGGTACAGCCTCCAGCTCCACCTAAAAAGAAGCCAATTTTGGAGCAGTTGAAGAGATTGGGAGCTGAAGATTTCTATGGGTGTGATCCATTGACCCCTGTACAAGTTGAGGAATGGTTGTTCAAGATAAAGAGATTATTTGAAATTACTCACAGTCCACTAGAAGAGAAATTTGAAGGTACTGTGGCACTACTTCAGGGTCCTGTATTCATTTGGTGGGATTCAGTATGCAAGCATACCTCGGGCGAACAATTGAATTGAGATTTCTTCTTGGCCCAGTTTGAAAAGAAATATATAGGGTCAGAGTATAAAGTAGAGATGCAAGATGCCTTATGGAGATTCAGGCAAGAAAACAAGATAGTAGCAGAGTATGATTGCGAGTTTGAGCGCCTTAGTGCCTACCTTGACGATTATCAGTTGATAGAGGAGAAATTATGTCAAAGATTTAAAAGGGGTCTCCATAACAAGATTAGACAAATAGTGGATGCACAACAACATCCAAATTTGAGTGCCTTGGTAAAAGCAGCTATTAAAATGGAAAGTATTCAATCAGATGAGGCTAACAGGCAAACTCGGTTTCAGCATAAGAGGAAGCTGTGATAGTTCAGTGGTTCGAGTTCTTAAAGTAGGAAGCCTAGGGGACCAGCTCCATCACATAGCTGTACATCAATTGCACCAGGGCTTGGGCAAGGAAATACAGTCTGTGGCAATGCCTCAGTCACTTTTGTGGGCAGTACTCCTAGAGGTAGAAGGGCAGGTACAGTTCAAACTTGTAGCCATTGTAGTAGATCTCACCCAGGAGAGTGCAGATATTTTACTGGCGTTTGTTTCAAGTGCGATTCAAAAGATCATCAGGTCAGGGATTGTCCAGTGTCTCAAGCTTCTACGGCTATATCACCAGCACCTGGTATTGGATCTTTACCATCCAGAGGTCGAGGTAGGGGAGCAGCCCTTAACCCATCAGGATCTAGACCTTCTGCACAACAAACCTAGGGTCAGGGATGAGCTACAGGCCGTACTTGTGCAGTGAGAGATAGAGAAGAGGAGGATGCTCCTGATGTGATAGTAGATAAATTTATGTTTATGACTGCTTCTGTTTATGCACTTATTGATCCTGGTTCCATACATTCCTACATAAATACCAATGTTGCAAGGGGGAAAGGGTTAAAAGATTCACAATTAGACCAGGACATCCTAGTGAGCAATTCTTTAGGGAATAGTGTTATGGTGAACAGGGTGTATAGGAATTGTCCCATTAGTATGCAAGGTTATGAATTCCTAGCTAACCTAATTGAACTCCCATTCCGCGAGTTTGATGTGATATTGGGGATGGATTGGTTATTTGCCCATCAAGAGATAGTAGATTGTAAATGGAAGAGAGTGACACTTAAACTCTCTGATGATCGAAAAATCACTATTGTGGGTGAAAGAAAAAACTTCGTATCGAATGTGATTTCAGCTACAACTGCTAGGAGACTTATAAGAAAGGGGTGCATTGCTTATTTGTCTTATGCAATGGAAGCTAAAAAGGAAGATCTTAAAATTTCAGATGTGCCTACAGTGAGAGATTTTCCAGATGTATTTCCCAATGAATTACCAGGCTTGCCACCTGACAGGGAAGTTGAATTAACTATTGATGTAGCTCCAAGTACGACACCTATTTTGATTGCACCCTACAGGATGGTGGCTACAAAACTCAAGGAATTGAAGATTCAGCTGCAGAAATTGCTTGATAAAGGCTTTATCAGACCTAGTATTTCACCATGGGTACTCTTTGTAAAAAAGAAAGATGGGTCTCTTAGATTATGCATTGATTACAGACAGCTGAATAAAGTGACGATCAAGAATAAGTATCCCTTTCCACGTATTAAAGACTTATTTGATCAATTGAAGGGAGCATGTGTATTTTTAAAGATTGACATACGATTGGGCTACCATCAGTTGAAAGTAAAAGAAGTAGATGTGCCCAAGGTTGCTTTTCGTATGAGATATGACCACTATGAGTTTTTTAGTCATGCCATTTGGACTTACGAATGCCCCAGTAGCTTTCATGGATCTAATGAATAGGATATTTCATCCTTATCTAGACTAGTTCATGGTGGTATTTATTGATGATATTCTAGTGTATTTGAAGACGCTAGAAGAACATGACAAACACCTACGAACTGTCTTGTAGATATTGAGAGAGAAACAGTTGTATGAAAAATTCAGTAAGTGTGACTTTTGGTTTAATGAAGTATCATTCTTAAGTCATATAGATTCAGCTGAAGGGATAAAGGTGGATCCAAAGAAGATTGAAGCAATCTTACAGTGGATAATACCTAAGACTGTTACAAAAGTCATAAGTTTCTTAGGTTTGGTAGGGTATTATAGAAGATTTGTAAAAGGTTTTTCCACCATAGCAGCGCCACTCACTCGACTATTATAGAAGCATGTTAAGTTTGAATGGACGGATAAATGTCAAGGAAGCTTTGAGAAGCTTAAAAATATGTTGACAGAAGCCCAGTGTTAACTAAACCAGAATCTGGCAAGGATTTTGTGATTTACAGTGATGCCTCCAAGAATGGGTTAGGCTGTGTATTGATGTAGGAAGGTAAAGTGATTGCATATGCTTTCTGACAACTCAAAACTCATGAAAAGAACTATCATACTCACGATCTTGAGCTTGCAGCAATTGTAATCACCTTGAAGATTTGAAGACATTATCTTTTATGGTGAGAAATATTACATTTACACATATCACAAAAGTTTGAATTATTTGCTCACACAAAAGGAACTTAATTTGAGGCAAAGGCGATGGCTTGAATTGATAAAAGACTATGATTGTCTAATTGACTATCATCCAGGCAAGGCGAATGTAGTAGTTGATGCACTTAGTAGAAATTTTATGGCAGCTCTTAGAGGGATGAATGTCATATTGGATATGGCATAAAATGGAGTGATAATAGCAGAAATGCAAGTAAAACCAGATTTTCTTCAGCCAGTGAAAGTGACATAAAAGCAAGACGATCGCTTGATTTTCATAGTGAGCAGAGTAAAAGAGGGCAATGAAGGTGATTATTCTTTAGGTGAAGATGAAAGCCTTTATTTCAACTGAAGGTTATGTGTACTGGACCAAGATGAATTGAGAAAGAACATTCTCACAGAAGCTCATCATAGCAACTATGCGATGCATCCTGGTGGTAACAAGATGTATCAGGATTTGAAAGTACACTATTGGTGGCCAGGAATAAAAATGATGTGACAGAATTCGTGAGTAAATGCTTGATATGCCAATAGGTGAAAGCTGAACACCAAGTTCCATCTGGTTTATTTCAGCCTATTGTGATACCAGAGTGGAAATGGGATCGAGTGACCATGGATTTTATGACAGGATTGCCTTTGATCAAAAGAAGCATGATGCTATTTGGGTAGTCATTGATAGACTCACGAAATCAGCCCATTTTATACCAGTACGGAGGGACTATCCACTGACCAAGTTGGCATAAATCTACATTAATGAGATATGAGACTCCATGGAGTACCATCCTCCATTATTTTGGACAGGGATCCCAGATTTACTTCCCAGTTTTGGAAAAAGTTGCAAGAAGCATTAGGGACAAAGACTTCATTTCAGTATAACTTTTCATCCTTGGACTGATGGGCAGTCGGAGCATGTGATTTAGATACTTGAGGATATGTTGCGATGTTGCGTCCTCGAGTTTAAAAGTAGTTGGGAAAAGTATTTGCCATTAGCAGAGTTTGCTTACAACAACAGCTATCAGTCCAACATCAAAATGGCGCCATATAAGCACTGTATGGGAGGAAATGTAGAACTCCTTTATGTTGGACAAAATTGGGAGAAAAGAAGCTAATGGGGACTGATTTGGTTCAATAAACTGAAGAGAAGCTACGGGTGATCAAGGATAGGTTGAAAGAAGCCATAAACCAACAGAAATTATATGCGGATTTAAGAAGAAAGGATATAGAGTTCCAGGTTAGAGATCGAGCATTTCTAAAGGTATCACCCTAGAAGAAGGTTATGAGATTTGGTAAGAAGGGCAAACTAAGTTTGAGATTTTTAGGCCCTTATGAGATTATACAGCGAGTGGGACCTGTAGCCTATCAATTGAAGCTGCCTCAAGAGTTAGAAAAGATTCATGGTGTGTTCCACATGTCAATGCTACGGAAGTATAGGTCAGACCCTAGCCATGTGATCAAGCCAGAAGAAATTTGAATACAGGCTAATATGAATTATGAAGAGAAATCATTAAAGATCCTAGGCAAGGAGATTAAACAGCTCAGGAACAAGCAAATCCCACTAGTGAAGGTGTTATGGAGTCATCACAATGTGGAAGAAGCCACGTGGGAGCCAAAAGCTGTAATGAGGCAACATTATCCACAACTGTTCAATATAGGTAAAATTTTGAGGATGAAATTTTTATTAGTAGGGGAGAATTGTCATGGCCCAAATGTCAGTTTAATCGTAAACTGTAATTTTCGAAATTGATTAGTATACCTGGAGGTCAAAAATACACCCGTTGGTGAAAAATATTTTATTTGATTATCGGAAAATATATGTTATGACTAGTCGAAGAGAAAAATTTGGAATGAAATAAGGTCAAATAAGTTCTCAAAAGTCAAAATTAAGAAAAAATGATACCCTTTTTAATTAAATAGTTGGTTGACCATACTTTGACTGGGCTATAAAAAATAGCAAACGATATCTAAAAATTTATTTTAAAATATGGATAGACTCTAAATAATATTTAGGATTATTTGACAGTGAAAAAGGAATTTTATGGTGACATTGAAAATTAAATTATCAGTCTGATTTAAGTGAGCTGGACAGAAAATGAACTCCAATTGAGTTGAAAATTTTGTGTAGAAATATAAAAATATTTTATGAATTATGGAATTTAATTTGGATGAAATTGAGCTAGGGAAGTGAAAAAAATAATTTATAGTGCATAATTGGGCATAAAATTGGGCTTTGTTTGGCCCAAGCCCACTCAAATTAACCCACTATATAAGACCCAAATTATCAGAATTCTCTAGAGAAAATTCTGCCTAATTTTCTTCCTTTTCCCTTCCCTCTTGGCTGAACCACTCTCTCCCTTTTTCTCTTTCAAATTTCTTCATTTTTTTTCAATTCTCACACCAAAATCAACCACCCAAAAATAATTTTAGCCTATCTTATAGCTAATAGAATTTTTTTAATCTTCATTTGGAAGGGTAAAGTGGAAGAAAATCAAAGGAGAAAAGTTCGGATATTAATTTGAGGTAAGAAAAATTTATGGTTTTAAATTAGTCTAATGGTTTAAATATGTAGTTTAAGATATATAGATAATAAATATAAAATTTATTTGAATTAAGGAAGTAAAATAATGGTGGATTAATGAAGGAAAAATTTTGGCCATGGTAGGTTCAAGAGAAGGTGAAGGTGCTTCTAAGGAAAAGGCAAAGGAAAAGGAAGTTTAGGAAGACCAAAATAAGCAATTAAGGTCAGTGATTCCAAAATCTAATTATTTCCATTAATTAAGCATAATTTAGAGTTATGAAAATTTAGAAAATTGTGTGTTTTGCATGTAATTGCTAATTAATGCTTAAAACATTATCAATGGATTATGAAAAGTGAATTAGAATGATTAATTTCAATTAAAAAAATTAATTAGTGGAAATTGTAAAATATGACCTTAATATGTGAAAAATGAATATTAAGGAATAAATACATTTTAGTGTAATATTATAATATATATGGAATAATGAATGTATTAACTAGTAAAATGAATAATTAGAAAGTAAAAAAAAAATTTAATGATGAAAATTAAATATAGGCCGAAAAATGAAGAAGGAGAAATTAATATTTTCTTTGCTAATTAAATAAAAATTTAGTCATGAAATGCAAGAAAATATGATTTTAAGTGTGTAGAAATTTATTGAAAATTTTTAAATTAAATATTGAATATTTTTCTATTTATTGATGATATTATGTATGAAATAAAAAAAATGAATAAAATGGATTTAGTGAGTTTATAACTTAATTGATTATCCATAATAAAATATTGATATATTAGAATGAAAAATGTGAAAAATTTTGGTAGTGATAAAATTGTTATGAATGAATAAAATGTTAAGTGATTAATAATATAAAAATAATGAAATTTATAATTTTAATAGAAATTCAATTAAAGAAATAAAATAATGTTCGTAGTTATTTTTCTCATAGTTAAATCTAGCACATGATATAATTGGCTAGTCATAGGGACACCATTACCGTGGTGCGAGTCATGGCGACTCGCTTATATAGGCCAATGATGGTCTTTTTCAATGATTGTAACTTAGTAATTCAGTGTAGTGTTCGGGTGATTTTTCGGGATTACTCTTCAGTGTAGTGTACTTTTAGGTCTATGTCCCAAGTATCTGATCCGAAGATTTTCTATCAGATGGAAATTAGGGACAAATGTGAAGAAAAGTAGTACTAATAATAAATGTGAAAAAGATAATGAAAATGTTATATGTGAAAAAAAGTATGATAAAAATGACATAAGTGATAAATTTGATAAATATGATAAAAGTGATGATTGTAACAAAAGAAAAAAAATAGTAAAATTGAAAAATGAAAAATAAGTGAAGATAAATATTAAATTGTGTAGTACAAAGAAATAAAAATAAATGAAAAAGTAAAAAAGTAAAAATATATAAATAAATAAATAAATGAAAAATAAAAATATTAGTTGCAAAAGTGAAAATAATATAATGTTAGTAGCATAATTGTAAATAAATGGAATTTAAGAATTAAAGTGAAATTGAAGCTAATGAAATAAATAAGAAAGAAAAGAATGGATAATTAAAGAAATAAAGTAAAAATGAACTAAATTGAAAGAAATTGAAAGTTAAAAAAAAAAGAAATAAAGATATTAAATAGTGAATTAAGAGTAATTAAAAATAAACTATTGATAAAAAGAATTATATATTAAAAAGAAAAATTGAATAGTACATTAAAAATATTATTACATATATAATTACATAAAAATATAGTTAGTGGAAATTTTTAGATTAGTAATCACCACTGAACATATTAATGCTCAGCACGTAGTTATTTGATTGCGTGCAGGTAGTAGCAGGAAAGATAAAAACAAGTATACACGTTTTGGAAGTTGACAGAAGAATAAATAATAGTATGTTAGTACTAAAAATGACATGTATATATATATGCATAAATATGAAGTTGTAAGAATGAATTTTGTAAATATTATGATAAATGATATTTATAAATTATTATATGTGTGAAGAATGGAATGATGATTTGTGGATGAATGTAAAATATTTTGTATTTTATGTGTGTTGTTATCCCCAAAAATGGGTTGTGGATTGTTTGCTTTGCAGGTGGGTGGGTTAGTTTATAGTCGTTATGCTGCTGAAATTTTTGAAAAAATAAAAAGGATTAAATTAAATGTTGACGATATTATGATCATTAAATTAGAAATTAAAAAAATTTGGCATATTTTGGCTATAATCGTATTTACCCACGTAACGTATGTATAAATTGATTGATACAAGGGTGTCACATAATCAGTGTGGCATTTCGGAGCATGTGCTTTCTTCCTGATGCTTTTGGAAGAACCACATTCCATTTGATGGCTTTGAACAAGGGAATGAGAAGAAATTTTTGAAATAGGATTGAAACCCTTGAGAAAATTTGTGGTTCTTTGAAGAAAAAGAGTTTTGAAAAGGTTTTATAAAGGCAAAAGTAGGTGAGGAGGCCGGAATTTGTGAGAAATATTGTATGAGAGTGTTAAATGAGAGAATTTATAGAGATGAAAATGAGATAAAACAGAAAATTTTGTTTTATAGGTGATCGATTCACGATAGTGTATACCCAGTCACGGGCGTGAATAATCGGGGTCACAGTTTATTGAAGGGGCGTTCTAGTCGTGAAGAAAAAGATGAATCAAGTCACAATCGTGACATTAAATAGTCACGGGCGTGAATAAGGCGTTTCACAGGAATGACAAATATTGTCACGAATATTAAACTTAGTTTTCATGACTTCTACTCGTGAAGCAAGCCATGAAATTAAGCGTGAACGGTTATGGAATTATTTACTATCTTTGGTCACGGTTGTAATGATAAGTGTCGAGCATGAGGAAAGCTTTCAATGGGTGTGACAAATAGAGTATCGACGTGAAACTCAGTCTTCACGACTTCTACCTGTGAAGCACATCGTAAAGCAAAATGTGAAAGCTACTGAAACTTTTTGCTATTAAGTTCACGGTCGTGAATATATGTCACGAGCATGAATCACCTCAGATCTTCAAAAAAATAAAACTATGTCTAAAACAAGATTAGAAGATTTCTAAAAAAATTTATATCCCTTAAAACATATATTTCTATCATTTTAGCCATTTCATACCATAAAATCAGTCAAGTATAAAAGCATCATATGGAGGAATTAATTGGCATGTAAAATTAAGACAAATTTGATCTATCAAGCATACCAAGTTCTCTTTTTATAAAATAAAAACTTTCTTCATTAAGAGCTTTGGTAAAGATATTTGACATTGATTATTTGTATTAATAAATTCTAACACAACATCTCCATATTAAACATGATCCCTAAGAAAATGATATATAATGTCAATATGCTTACTTCTAGAGTGTTGAATGAGATTCTTAGATAGGTTGATGACACTAGTATTGTCACATTTGATGGGTATATGGTCCAAACTATGACCATAATCCTTAAGTTATTGTCTCATCCATAAGATTTGAGTGCAACAACACCCTACTGCCACATATTCCACTTCAGCAGTAGATAAGGCAACCAAAACTTATTTCCTGTTAAACCAAGAAACTAGGCATTCACCAATAAAGTGACAGATGCCTAAGGTATTTTTTCTAACCAAAAGACTACTGACATAATCTGCATCTAAATATCCTATGATATGGAAAGATGAATTTCTATGATACCATAAGCCTAGATGCAATGTGCCATTTAAGTATTTTAAAATCCTTTTTACAACATTCAAATGTGATTCTTTAGGACAAGATTGAAATCTAGCACATAAGCATACACTATACATTATATCGGGCCTAAAGGAAGTAAGGTATAAAAGTGATCCGATCATACCTCTATAGTGCTTTTCATTTATGCTCTTCATCTTCTCATCTTTGTCCAATTTTGTTGATGTACTCATAAGAGTTTTAGCATTTTTGCATCCTTCCATTCCAAATTTATTGATTAACTCTTTGGTGTACTTGGATTGGTTAATGAATATGCCCTCATTGCTTTGTTTGATTTGTAGACCAAGGAAGAACTTAAGTTTTTCCATTATGCTCATTTCAAATTTTCCAGTCATACACTTAGCAAATTCTTGGCAAAATAATTCATTAGTAGACCGAAAAATGATATCATCAACATAAATTTGAACAATTAAAATGTCATGCTTATACTTTTTAATAAACAAGGTTGTATCAACATGTCATTTTGAAAATTATTTTTTAAAAGAAAAGAACTTACTCTTTCATACCAAGCTCTTGGAGCTTCTTTTAATCAATATGAAGCTTTCAAAAGTTTAAAAACATGATTAGGCATATTATGACTTTCAAAACCTGGATGTTGTTCTACATAAACTTCCTCTTCTATAAAACAATTAAAGAATGCACTTTTAACATCCATTTCAAAAAGTTTAAAATTCAAATGGCATGTAAATGCTAAATGTATTCTTATAGCTTCTAATCTAGCTACCAGAGCATGAGTTTATCATAATCTATACATTCTTTATGATTATAACCCTTGGCAACTAACTTAGCTATATTCCTAATAATTGAGCCTTGTTCATCTAACTTATTTCTAAACACCCATTTACTACAAATGATTTGATGGTTTTTGGGTCTAGGAACCAGGGTCCATACTTTACTTCTCTCGAATTGGTTGAGTTCCTCTTGCATAGCAATCACCCAACTTTCATCATTAAGAGCCTCATCAATATTCTTAGGCTCAATTTGAGAGACGAAAGCAAGGTTAGAATCTATGAGTTTGAAATGAGATATAGTACTTACACCCTTAGTAGGATCACCAATAGTTTGTTCCTTGGGGTGATTCTTTGTTATTTTCCTTTCCTTTGGAAGCTCTTGGTTGTCTTGCTCTTGAGCTTAAGGTAGAGAGATATCTTGTTGTTGTTTCTCTTGATCATCATCATCTTTCTCATGATCAAGATATAACTTATCCATTGTACCTACAATGTCATCAAACTTACTAAATTCATCAAAAACAACATGCATAGACTATTTAACAACTAAAGACCTTTTATTAAAGATTCTTTAAGCTTTTCTAGTTGTAGAGTATCCTAAGAAGATACCTTCATTGGACTTAGAGGCAAATTTTCCAAGGTTTTCCTTGGAGTTTAATATAAAACAGTTGCATCCAAATACTCTAAAGTAGGATATCATGGGTTTTCTTCCATTTCATAGCTCAAAAGAAGTTTTGTTTAAAAGTGGTCTTTTGAAAACTCGATTTGAAATATAACACGCAGTATTGGTGGCTTTGGCCCAAAAGTAGGTTGGTAATCCATACTCAGTGAGCATTGTTCGAGCCATGTCAATTAAAGTTCAATTTTTCCTTTCTACTACCCCATTTTGTTGAGGTGTCCTAGGAGTTGAAAAAATTGTGTGAAATACCATATTCTAAAGAAAAATTTTCAAAATTTTCATTTTCAAATTCTTTGCCATGATTGCTTCTTATTTTAGAAATAAAATAGCATTTTTTCATTTTGAACTCTTCTAGCAATATTTTTGAAAGATTTAAAAGCATCACTCTTTTGAGCTAAGAAAATTACCAAGTGAATCTAAAGTAATCATGAACAATGACAAAAGCATGGTGTTTACCTGTTATACTAACAACTTTAGTAGGTTTAAAAAGATCTAAATGCAAAAGTTGTAGATGTCTAAAAGTACTTACTACATTTTTGGATTTGAAGGATTACTTGTGTTGTTTTTCTCTTTGGCATGGTTCACATGTCTTAACCTTTTCAAATTTGACTTTTGGAAGTCCACTTACTAGCTCTCTTTTGCTAAGGCTTTGAATTAATTTCATGCTTGCATGACCAAGCCTTCTATGCCATAGCTAAGATTCATCACTAATAGTCATAAGACACTTAGAAGAAAGGTTAGATATTTTGTGTAAGTCTATTATATAAGTATTGACATCTTTAACTCCCTTGAATATCTCTTGGCCACTTAAAGAGATTACAAGACATTTATTTGAGGTAAAGATAACTTGGTTTCCCTAATCACATAATTGACTTACACTTAACAAATTATGTTTCAAACCATCAACAAGCAAAACATCTTCAATAAAAGTAGTATTATTAATACCAATTGAGCCAATGCCAATTACCTTACCCTTAGCATTGTTCCTAAAGGTTACCTTACCACCATCAATTCCTTTGATATGATTGAAGAGTTCTTTGTTTCCAGTCATATGCCTTGAGCATCCACTATCCACAAGCTAAGCATTTTCTTTTATAGTGGACTTGAGGCATACCTATAAAACCATAATTCAAGTTTGGTTTTTAGGTACCCAAACAAACTTGGGTCCTTAAGGGTTAGCACTTTAAGGTTCCCAATGAGCCTTTCTTATCCAACAATATTTGTTAATATCACCAAATTTCATGAAATAATAGCATTGTTTAGCTCTAAATAAAATTTTCGGTTATGACATGTTTTTTGGTCTCAACATCCTTTTAAAAGGGGTTTGTGTGCAATGACATACACATGCATGATGAATAGGTGTTTTCCTAGGTGCATGCCTCTTATATATGAAAGCATGATTGGCCTTTTGAGGTTTTCCTCTTAAGCCAAGTGACCATTGACCATTCTTCTTTTGAATTGAGGGTTTTGTGTGTGTTATGCTGTTAGCCCTTGGGGTTATTATCTCGATTGTGGAGGTTTGTGGTCACTAGACTTAACAAATGTAGTATTGTGAGATGAATATGAAGTTTTATTAAATCGTAGACCATATCTTATTAAAGGTGGTCTTTAAGAAACTATGAAAGTATCCAAATTCTCTTTCCCTTTATGAAACCTTGAAATTGAGTTTCTAAGTTCATCAACTTCATTTTTCAAGATATTATTTTCTTCAAGCAAAGATTTAGTTAAGGGTTTAGAGGAATACTCATCTAATGATTTTTGAAGAGTTTCATTAGAAGTTTTAAAATCAAAGTTCTCTTTTTTGTAAAACTTCCATTTTGTTTGTCAAATATAAAATATTATTTTTATAAGTTTTAAATCTACTTCTATATTTTTCTAATTCCAGGTTCAATACTTTTATTAAACTCTGCTCATCATTATCATCTTCACTATTACTATTATTATCACTACTATTATCATTAAAAGAGTATGAGTAAGAAGGACTTATCTCATCTGTGAAGTGATGAAGCATAGGTTGACCTCTTCTCCTTCATTATAATCTTTTTCACTTGAAAAGCTTTCATCATCTCATGTGGCTTTATGACCTTTCTCCCCATCATCTTTTTGAAATCTTTTCTTGTGTTTCTTGAGCTTTGGACATTCTGCTTTGATATGCCCTTTCTTTCTACATTCATAACACTTTACCTCCTCTTTATTTCTTTGAGAGTCATTTGAGGAATGTTTGAAGGTTCTTCATTTGGAATTTCTTGAATTGCCCAATCTTTTTTCAATTATTCTTTTTATTCTTCTTGAGAGCATAACAATGTCCTCATTTTCATCATCACTCTTCTCTTCATCATCTTCAATTACCTCTTGAAATTTTGAAGTAGAGGCTTTGAATGCTAGAGGCTTTCTCTTTTCTGGTTCGACTTCAAGTTCTCTATCTCTTTTTATTGCCATTTCATATGTTAGAAGTTTTCTAATAGGCACATCGGAAGGCATGATGCTCATGTCTTCATTGGCCATTTCTATAACCGCAACTCTTGAACCATAGTCTTTGAGAGAAAGGCTTTTTAAAATTATGTTGTTCACATCTTCCAAGCTCAAATGCTTTCCAAGCTTTCTCAAGCCATTGATGATGGCTAGAAGATGGTTCGTCATGTTGATGATAGATTCATTGGATTTCATCTTGAAGAGTTCATATTCCAAAGTAAGAAGTTGAATCTCCTTGGATTTTACTTGCTTGGTTCCTTCATGATAATTCTCCAATGTTTTCCATATGCTATATGTGGTAGGATAATGTTGGATTCTACCACATTCTTCAATAGATAGAGAGCTTCCAAGGATTGTCATTGCCTTTTTGTTTTTGAAGTTAGCTCTTCGTTGAGGCTCTGTCCAATCATCTCTTGAAAGAATTTCTTCTTCACAATCAACTCCTCTCTTAGTTGGTGGCGTCCATTCTTTTCAAACACTATCCCAAACTTCAATTCCTTCATTATCGAGATATGTCTCCATCCAGAATTTCCAATGAGCATAGTTCGCTCCATCAAAGGCTTGAGACTTCGAAATCCTTCACTTACCATTTTTTTTATCTTTGCTAGCGCTTTTTAGGCTTTGTTACTAGACAAGCTCTGATACCAATTGTTGCCCAGACAATGAACCAAGAAGGGGGTTAAATTGGTTAGCAACTAAAAATTGTTTAACTTGAGAGTGTAGAATAAATTAAATAGAGTAAGGAATGAGAGATATCACACATAAAATTTAGAGAGGTTTGGGTATTAACAAACCCTACTCCACTCCCAATCTCAATTGAGTGTTTCACTAACACACTAAGTGTTACAATGGAGTTTTTCAAACTCACTCCCAACCATGGTGTTTTTCTCAATGGTTAAGACCTAACCTAGAAATTCCCTTGTATTTTTCAATAACTCACACAAAAAACCAATTCCTTGTGTTTCATGGTGCACACAATAAACTCTTACAAGTGTTTCACTCTTAACCCAACATACCCAAACTCACTTTTGAGTAATTGATTACAATGAAACCACTCAACAACGTACAATGCTCAGAAATTTATGAACAATTAGGTTTTCACAAAGAATAGAGGTTTGTTGAGAAAATAATTAATGCACAAAGTTGCAACAAGATTAAAGATGTAAAGTAATTATTGTTCTTCTTGTTGGGATTCATAAATGACTTGCATTTATACTCCTTCTGTGAATTATAGCCGTTTGGGTGCATTTAATGCCAAAATAGCCATTGAACCAACTCTTAATTTCGGGCCTGACATATTTTTGTGTCCTCTTTCACGGGCATAAGTATATGTGTCACGGTCGATAATGTTCTTTCAAAACGTGGACCAAGTGGTGACTCTGGCTGTGAAACTCTCTAGAAGAATTGGAAGCATTTGATCATGGGCATGACTAATACTTTAACGGGCATGAATATTTATTCCAAGCCGTGGTCCAAGTGGTGACACTGACCGTGAAGCTCTCGAAAGAATTTGACATGTTTGGTCATGGGTGTGATTGTCTTTCATAGGTGTGACTACTTGATCATTCATAATTGGTTTGATCCTTCATGGTCGTGAACTTTAAATATTGGAGAGTTTGCGCTAAGCTATATTCCTGGGTGTGACACTTTGCTTTCCCTTTGATTTTAATATTCAAAAGTTGTCTTTTAATCTTGCTCAGGTTCTAATCAAAGTATATCCTGTTTAACACACTTAGAACACAAACATTGTTAAATACATTATTGTTATTTTATTTGTTATCATCAAAGTGATGGAAATACCCCTCAAGGTTCAATAGATAACATAAAAATGGTTGTGCTTTGTTTTGGTATGAAATCTGAAAAATTTCTAGATTCATGGGCATGAACGGTTCTCGAGCGTGAATGTCGTGAAAATGAATTTTGTTGCTAAGGTAGATCCATTTACAAGAAACTTTATGGTTGAGTTCATGGTTTGGTTGATGCCTGTGATTCACAAGATGAATTACAGTTTGGTTCACGAGTAAGCTACCCGTTAAGAGGTTATTAATGGCCGTGAAAAGAGTGTTCATGGGCATGAAGCTGCTTAACTTAAAAAATTTGCATGCTTGCATATGAATCAAGATTGATTTATTTTGAGGTGGAGCACCCATGTTGCATGTTATAACATGGTATGATAATGCATGTTATGGTTGTAATTTATGAGAAATCAAGGTTGATGAATAATATGAAACATATGTGGTAAGTGTTGTAAAATTGTAAGCCCAATACTTTGACTAGAACTAGAGCTAGGATAGATGTTGGGTTTTGAATATGAATCTCATTCATAAAATACAGTGGAAAAGTTAAAATTTTCAAATTCCGAAACAAGAATCATGTTTATGCCATTAAAACTAATTTATCAAAACATAGAGGTAAGAAATTATACCTTGTAATTTCTTGATTTATTCTTCAAATTTTCACCATATTGGATTGTTACAAACCACAAAAATCCACTTTAGGATGTCTCTAATGTTAAACCACGCAAAAATATGATAAGAAACTACAAAAGAAATGGTTGAATACACCTCAAAATGCTAGCAATGGTGTATGCTCAATTTGAGAAAATATGAAACATAACTATTATTTTTCTTTTTGAATTTTCATTATTTCCAAAAATAATTTTCCGACTTTTAAACATTTCAAAAATATTTTTATCCCAAAAATAGTCTAGGTACAAAGTGCAGAAGACAAGGGAAAGGATTTTGGAGTTTTTGCCTTAATTAGATTTAATTGGCCAATTAAGGCCAATTAGGCCAGCAACCCACGCGGGCCCATAAACCTTCCAGAATGGTTTTTTTGTGCGATCTCATCATGATCCATACCAAAATAATTCTCTCATATTTTTGGATCACATCCAAGACTATTTTACTCATTCTTTACATCTCCAATGCGTGTGACCCATTAGGTTTCTGGTTATGTTGGCCACTTAAATTAACAATTAATTTAAGCAAGTCATAAGTAGTATCTAGTAACACATCATGACCCCTAATTGACCGAAAAGTCAGTGGTTTGACTACAAACCTTTCCATAGACAATTTTCATGCGATTATTCCTTTCACAATTATATACCACACATGGTTAAAAGTATGGATATATGTCAATTCCCACTGGACTGACTATGTCACATATAGTCTAAGTAATGTTAGTTCTTGTCCCTGAGGCTCATTACTCTGTTAGATATGTTATTGAAGACTATCTTCATGATATTTTCACTCCGACCAGAGATTCCCAAGTAATGACCTCAATAATAGGCTATGGGTACACACTTCTTCTATCAGGAGTGATGAATCCTTTATTGTTTACCCAATTACCTTCAAATACTTTAAGTTGTATCCAATCACCATCCTATGAGCAACCTCTCTGAGACAACAAGGAATAGTGTCAAAATACAAAATCAGTATCCAAGATATCCTTGAATACCTGAAGTCTAAGGATACTTGCACCATTGCTATGATGAGACTATCATTGACATTTGAATAGATTTCTATATGATTGTCTCGTAGTTGGTCATCCAATGTATTTAGCTACACTTAGCAAGCATCCGCATGTTAACTTTAAATATCTCATATCTACAGATTATGAGATATACTGCTTGATTCAATTGAGTAGTATAACATGTGCTAGTTTATACAGATTAATAATGTCCCGTCTCATTAATCCTATAACAAGGGATAATTTAGATACTAACATAGTTACACATGATAAGAATCTCAATATCATGATCTTATCATGATTTCCTTCATGCTATGTTATGTGTCAAAGACTTCACTAATTGATTTAAGATCACTATCAATTCATATATCCAATTAATGGTGATTGCCTTTAGAGCACTTCTCTAACAAGCTCCCACTTGCACTAAAGTTAATCGTATTTGTATTTAATTTCATAGATGAGCATATGAGAATCATATTTCTTTTGCAGAAGTGGCTTAGTTAAAGGATCCGCAATATTTTGATTAGTGGGCACTCTTTCTACCTTTACATCATTCCTACCAATGATTTCTCTAATTAAATGGTATTTTCTAAGTACATATTTGGATCTCTGATGAGACCGTGACTTCTTTGCTTGTGCAATGGCTCTACTATTATCACAATACAATTGTATTGGATCAATAATGCTAGGAACTGCTCTAAGGTCCATGATGAATTTCTTTATCCAAACTACTTCTTTTGCTGCTTGAAAAGATGCAATGTACTCTGTTTTGGATGTGTAATCAATAGTCATATCCTGTTTGGAACTCTTCCAACTGACTGCTCCACCATTTAGTGTGAATATATAACCTGATTGAGATTTTGAGTCATCCTTATCAGACTGAAAGCTTGTATTGGTATACCCGCTCACGACAAGATCTTTATCTCTATATACTACGAATACATCCTTAGTCCTTTTTAATTACTTAAGGATATTCTTGACAATCACCTAATCACTCTCACCAAGGTCTGATTGGTATCTACTCGTGACATTTAGAGCATGTGATATATTGGGTCTTGTACATATCATAGTGTACATGATTGATCTTATAGCTAAAGCATATGGAATCAAATTCATGCATGTCCTCTCATCTTATGTCTTTGGACAAATAGACTTTGAGAGAGTAATCCTATGAGTCGTGGGAATATATCCCTTCTTAGACTACTCTATGCTAAACTTCTTTAGCATCTTGTCTATGTATGTAGGCTGTGAAAGACGCAATCTTTTAAATCTATCTCTATAGATCCTTATCCCTAAAATACAGACTGCTTCTTCAAGGTCTTTTATAGAGAAATTTTTGGATCACTAAATTTTGACTGATTCTAAAGTTGAGACATTATTTCCCATTAGCAATATATCATCTACATACTACACAAGGAATACAATTGCACTCCCACTGACCTTCTTGTATACACAATGTTCATCCGAATTTTGTAAGAAACCAAACTATTTGATTGTCTCATCAAACTAATTATACCAACTCCTGGATGCTTGCTTAAATCCATAAATGGATCTTTAAAGCTTGCATACCTTTTTGCCATCTTTAGATATGAAGCCTTTTGGTTGTTTCATGTACACATTTTCGGTCAGATTCCATTTAAGCAAAGTTGTCTTCACATTCATTTGCCATATCTCATAATCATAATGAGCAATAATGGCTAGGAGTATCCTTATGGATTTGAGCATAGCTATTGGGCTAAAAGTTTTCTCATAGTCAATTCCTTGTCTTTGATGATAACCTTTAGCTACAAGTCTATAACCACATTATCATCCATGTCAGTTTTCTTTTAAAAACCCATTTGCACCATGTAGGCTTTATCCCTTCAAGTGGGTCAACCAAAGTTCATACTTGGTTTTCAAACATGGAATCCATTTATGACTTCATGGCTTAAAGCCATTTATCAGATTCTGAACTATTCAGAACTTCTTCATAGGTTGTAGGGTCATCGTTTTTGATGAGCAATATGTTGTTATGTTCACTAATGAGAAATTCATATCTCTCTAGAACAATACATATCCTACAAAGCTGTTGTGTTTCAGAAGGTTGAGCTGTTATATCATCTGTATGAATAACAGGCTTGAGTTCAGGTAGTTGATCAGCATCTACTTGAGTATCTTGAACATTCTCAGGTTCAATTTTGCTCCCACTATCTCCTTTTAGAAGAAAATATTTTTCTAAAAAGATAGCATGTCTTAAAAAAACAGTTTTTGTTCCAAGGGGTGGTAAAATTGATATACATTTGATGATTTTAGATATCCCATAAATAGACAATGATTAAAATTAGCTTTCAGCTTATCTGATATTATTTGTTTCACATAAGTAGGACAACCCCAAACTCTCATGTAAGAAAATGTGGGCTTCTTGTTATACCATATCTCATATGAAGTAACATCAGATAACTTTGAAGTGAGTCCATTTAATATATAAATGACAGTCTCTAGTGCATAACTTTAAAATAATTTAAGGAGTTTCGCAAAACTCATCATAGACCTTACCATGTCTAATATGATTAAATTTCTTCTTTCAGCCACACCATTGTGTTGTGGTATGTAAAGTGGAGTCCATTGAGATAATATCCCATTATCCCTAAGATAATCTATAAACTCTTGGCTCAAGTATTCTCCTCCTTGATCTGATCGAAGTGTTTTAATACTTTTGCTAAGTTATTTCTCTACTTCATTTTTTAACACTTTGAACTTTACAAAAGCTTCAAATTTGTATCTTATAAGATACATGTACCCATATCATGAGTAGTTACCAATAAAAGTAATGACGTAGATGAAACCACCTCTGTCATGTATGGACATTAGACCATATACATTCAAATATATTAAGTCTAAAAGCCCATTAACACGTCCACTATTTCCCTTGAAAGGTAATTTAGTCATCTCGCCTAATAAGCAAAATTCACATATGTCATATGATTTATAATCAAATGATCCCAAACCACTACTCTTGTATAGCTTAGCCATGCATTTCTCACTTATATGATCAAGGCGACAATACTATAAGTAAGATGATTTCAACATATCTTGTTTTTTCCTTTTATTATCATTGATGTTTAAAATTAGATTTGACATATCTAATATATATATTCCATTGCATAATATGCTGCTAGCATAAAGAATTTCATTCAATATAATAGAACAAAAATTGTTATTAAAAGCTAACTGGAAACCATATTTATTTAAACTTGAAACAGAAATAATGTTTTTAGTTAAAGCAGGTACATAATAGCAATTATCCAAATTTAACATAAGCCCACTAAGGAGTGTCAAAATATAAGTTCCTACAACTAATGTAGACACCCTTGCTCCATTTCTAAACTCTCCCTTATTGAGTTGTCTACTATTCCTTAGGCCCTGCATATCAGTGCATATGCGTGAGCCAAAGTTGGTATCTAATACCCATATATTGTTATTGGAAATAGTATTAATTTCAATGACATAAATACCTGAAGTAGATGGGACATCAGATGCCTTCTTTTTCAAAAACTCCAAGTAAGCCTTACAGTTTCTCTTCCAATGGTCATCCTTGCCATAATGGAAGCATGTTCCTTTTGGAGCAGTTTTCTTGGCCTTCTTTTTAGCCACGCCTCCCTTAGACTTTATGGACTTCTTCTTCGTCTTAAGGTTATTCTTCTTAGAATCAGAAGAGTCCACCAACATCACAGCTTTACTATCCTTCTTGATATATGGCTCAGTTGTCTTGAGCATGTTAATTATTTCTCAGGAATAAATGGTGGATATTTGGTTCATCTTATAGTTAAGCACAAACTGTGAAAAACTATCAGACAAACTAGTTAGAATTAAGTCAGTACTTAATTCATAATCCATCATAAATCCTGAGGTGGCCAACCCTTCAATATAGCCATTCATCTTCAGTGCATATTGCACTGGAGATGTCCCCTCAATCATCTTAGTGCGGAAAAGAAACCTTGAATTTTTGAACCTTTCGGAACGTGCTTACACACCAAAAAGCTCTTTTAGATGGTAGACTATGGAATTAGTATCCATAGCCTCATGCTGCTTTTGCAACTTGGCTGACATAGTAGCAAATATAATATAGCTTGTCATATCACTATCATTGAGATGCTTTTGATATGCCTTCTAAACATCTTCAGAAGCATTAACAGTAAGGGAATTCGGGAGTACCTCATCTAGGACATAGCCAATCTTTTCGTATTTGAGAACTATTCTCAAATTCCTTAGCCACTCCAAAAAATTAGGTCCAATCAACTTATTTACTCCATTAGTGATCACAAATTCACACTTGTCGACATGATGATGATTCTAACAACCTAGATGTAAAATAGTGCATGTTAGAATGTACATAAAATTGCATGTTTATTAGGTCTTTAATAAATTGCATTATGATTCCCACTATTTTATTACGAATCCATAGCCCTCACTATGAACCGATATAACCTATATGGAAATTCTTCTAGTGGGTCGATATCCAACTAGCTAAAAATCACCTTAAGGCAACTCAACAAGCCATCATTAGTTTGGTTGGTAGGTATCTAATCCATACCAATTGCATTATTCATGCAACTATCGAATCTTGTGCTATCAACTAATTGATGTGTGCACTTACATTGGGCTATCAACTATTGATATGTGTACATCTCATGTACACTAACCCAACTTCATCTCCAATACACATTAACCTTGGCGCAAATCCATGATGTCAATTAAATCCAACCCATTAATCATGAAATATAATTTCAATGGTTTGAAAATATTCTTATAAAGCGAGTTTGAGGCAACTCAACAAACCTAACTCTAGAAGAGCTCTAGTTCTCTTCATATTAATGGAAGGGGTAATAGTTAATTGTTTATTTAGCGAGAAATTTCTTTGTTAAGTCTCATCATGTATTAGTTCATGCTTTTATATATCATACATTTATCACATGAAAATATAAAGATAGTTACATTAACTATATGGTGTGATTATGAGCATACTAAAGTCAATCTCTTGAGTCAAAGAGAAATTAACTAGGTCTTACCTAGGTATATGCATGAGTTTACAACCCAAAATAGAAATCAAATTCCTATTTCTAAGTCTACTTGTTTATGACATCATGTAACACCCTCTTACCCCGCTTTCGTTCAACAAGGTAAGTGAGTATTACCCGTCTAATTGTTTTACAAAATTAATGAAGTGAAGTAAATATTTTTCTTTTTTTTTCAAAAATATTGCAGAAACTGAAATAAAATTTCATACAAGCCCAAATATTCAAAATTTTATTTATTTATAAATTACAATAATTTACATTATAATTCATGTCTATAATACACGCTACAGGTAATAAAATTATAATTTAATTTACAAAATTTTTTTCTTTAAAATATACTAAAAAGAAAACCAAAGTTGCTAGCTGCTTCCTTTCGGGTACTCTTCTTCGTCTGACAATTCTAATATCTACAGCTACCCTTCTAACCTGCGTGAGAGGAAACTACCTGCGCTAAGCTACTAGCTTAGTGGTGCTTCAATGATAAAAATTTTACACACATATATATTTTTTTCGCATATTAATTAATCATTTAATAAATAAAGCATAAAATAAAAAATTATAGAAATTCAATAAATTCCAGCAAATATTCAACATTTAACATCTTTAATTCATATAACATTTATCAAAATCACATACTTCAATATTAGTATTATTATTATTTTAGTGTGCCCATAACACTCATAACCGAACTATCTAATAGGAATAACATAGTTGTCATTCCCGACTTTCATAGTATAGCGTCGAGCGCTTTTATAATAATGTCATTACCGACTTTTGTTATATGTCATTACCGGCTTAATAATTTTGCGTCGAACGCATTTATAAATTGTCACTACCGGCTTTCATATTTGGTACCGAGAGACTTAAATCTCCTGATTGACATGCCAAACTATTCCCTATTCTAGTTCTAGCCTAGGTGTCTTTGAGCTTAACTATTTTTGTTTTAATTCCCAATATTTTCAAAAATGTCAATACTATTCAATTATCATATTTATGCTTTTTTTTATTTATTCCCATTATTCTTGTACTAAAATATCACACATAAAAAATTTGTTAAACATTTATAATTATCAATAAAGTAAATATTCACATTAATTATTACATATAATAATCACAACACATGCAAAAACCCAAGATTTCATGTTTTTACCTATGACAGATTTCAGACCTATTTTTGGGCTTCATGTTTAGCCCATTTATAATTCGAATTTAGAGTTATGACCTTCTAACAATTTGTAGCTTATTGTCTTAGATTTTAGATGCATAAAAAATCACTTAAATCTTATTTTTGTATCAAAAGTTATGGTTAATTTAATACTGAATCATCATAGATATTTCTGCCTAGAATTTTCTAGACAGATTCTAGGTTTGAACTTCATGCATTTTTCTGGGCAAATCTAGATATAATTAGATGTTATGGTCTGAATACAAGTTAAAGCCCTATGTCTTATCTTTCATTTCCAACAAAGAACATATAAAAAGGAATTCCAGAAATCAAGTTATCATCAAAATAGTCAGGGCTATTCTTGGAATTCTATACCCGAGCCATCAATTGACATCAATCCATATTTTAATCACATTCATCATTTGCATTCATTTTGATACTAAAATTTCCAGAATTACAACTACATTCATATATCTCAATTATTTCACACCATTTGGTCTCATTTCCATATAAAATATAAAAAACAACAACTCATTACATAACACATCAAACACAATCATATTAAACTTTAACACGTAATTACACACATATGAACATCATGTAAGATTTTTATCAATGAAGCACATACCTAATAAGCCTTGGCTCTTTCCTTAATCCTTCTTTTTCTTCCCTTATTAAATAGCTTTCTCCTTGCCACCCTCTTGAGGGCCTCTCACTTGTTCACTTATTTTCCTACACAACTATACCACATCTCAATTCCAAAATCCATTTTCAATGCTTTTCATGTCTACATAGTATTCTAATGCTCCTAATATGTTTTACACCTTAATTGAGCTAAAATGTACTAAGGTTAAACTTCCCTCTTAATATGTCATAGCTTCCCAAAAACCATATCCTAGTTCTCAATTCATTTCCTTCAATTCAACACTCAATTCACATTTCCCTTATCACCAATTGTGGTGTTTTCATATTAATTTCAATTTTTCCTAATTTCTTTAACTATGGAAGCCCCTCATTCATCCCTTAACATCATATTTTCTTTAGTTTTTATGCCATAAAATAATTAACTAACTTCAATTATCATTAATTCAAAGCTTAATTACACTTTCATCAATTAATCACAAACTTAAATTTCTAAATTCAATCTTGCAACATAACTTATATCTATCAACCCTAATCTCATCTATCATCAATATGAATCTCAAATGGAAAGAAAAAAGTTGAATTAAAGAAGAATAAAATAACCTTAAGTGTTCTCCAAGGTGGGCCGAAATTGCTCCTACTCTTCTCCCTTTTTTCTTCTTTTTTCTTCCTTCCTTCTTGCTCATTTGGTACCTTTTATGGTAAGAACTCCTTAATTCAGAATTTTCATCTCTCAAAACTATTTTTTTCTCACTATTAGCATACTGGAAAAAGGAAGAAAATGGAGGTTTATGGGAGTGGAGGTGGATGACAACAAGGTGGGAAAAAAAAGGAAGAGAATGGCTTATGGAAGAATGTAGAATTTCTTCTTCCTTTTTTTGACTTTTATATCTAAATTAAGAAGTGGGTCCCACTAATTAAAATAAATCCTAATTCTTATTGGTTCATTAAATTAATTAATCTTGATTAACAATTAAACTTTGAGAAATTCCATATTTACCACATCTCCCTCCATATTCACACTTTTCCCCAACAATTGCCATAATACCAATTTTGTCCATAGGTAATTTTATTTTTTTCTAATTCTACCCCTAATATTTTTAATTCCCAAATAATAATACCTTTAATTATTTTTTCTTATTATTAGTTATTTTTTTATGGGTTCAAATTTAGACTCCGATTGAACCAGTGGACCCCACTACGGTCACACGCAGTCGGGGCCCAAATCACTAGATGTTACACATCACTTCCTTTGCTTCTTGCTCCTTTGTATCTCCATTCTATTATAATCCTCTGTAATCCGATGACCTATTTCAAAGTATATAAAACCTCAATTTACATTTAAGGGGAGTAAAATGAGAAAATAAATACACAAGAAAGAAAAAAAAGTAGGGATACACAGACCCTATTTACCATAAATCAAAACAAATCCATACATGCTCAATCACATTGGGCCTAAGTCCATAATCATCCATCATGCTTTTCCATACACCCTAACATACATTCTCTAAAGCATAAAATAAAATAATGACAATTTTGAATTTCAATTGAAAATCGATTCAACGTTTGAACCGAAATTGTCTACTTATTTTGTTTCAATTAATTTAATTTTGTATGTCATTTCAATATGGAATTTAATATTTAATCAAATTAAATTAAATTACATATTTTCAGAATTAATTCAAAATTAATTCACTTTAAAATCAAAATATTATGATGTCAAAATTAAACAATTTAATTTTAATATACATACCAATTTCTAGTTATACTAGAATTATCATTGCTCAACTTAACTTAATTCAAAATTAATTTTCAAAAATTCTAAAAATTTTCAACACATAAAATAATCATTATAATCATCTTTAGATTAGCTCAAGTTCATCAAAATAGTTTTTGCACAAGCCAAAATTACTAAGACAAATGAACTAAGACACTTAGAAGCTCAAAACGAATCATTCGATATTTAGAACTTTTTAAAATTTTAAATCCGTGTAAAATAATTTTGGCATAGATATAAAATCAAAATAACATATTTTTAATCACATAAAAATTATTTCAAGATACTGAAAACAAAACAATCACATACAAAAAAATCAAACAAAAAAATCCCACTAGGTATGCCAAAAAAGTTATATTTTTGTATTTATTTAAAAAATTAATTAAAATAATTTTTAATTAATTATTGGACACTTACAGAGGTATAAACACATTCTCAATATGTGTAATTAATTTTTCCATAATCAAATTATAAGAAAAATATAAATAACTCCATCAATTAAGCCAAACAACAACACATATTCATAAACAAGATAATTTTCAGTATTTTGAAATAAATCTGAAAATAATTATTTGAATCACATTCAAATCATTTTTTAATCAAAATAATTATCTTTAATCATCTCATGATTATATTAAAGAAAGAAAAATGAGTAAAACAAATTTTACAAATTATTTTCAATTATTCAAACCTATTGATCCAAAACTGTGCAATCTCAATGCACTTTCAATTAAAATTAATTTTAATGGATACAAGGGGGCTCCAATACCACTGTTGGATTTTGAAAATAAATCTCATTCATAAAGTAGAACGGAAAAATTAAAATTTTTATAACCCGAAACAAGAATCTTACTTGTGCCATTAAAACTAATTTATCAAAACATAGAGGTAAGAAATTATATATTGTTATTTTTTGATTTATTTTTCAAATTTTCACCTTATTGGATTGTTGCAAACCACAACAATCCACTTTAGGATGTCTCTAATGTTAATCCATGTGAAAATATGAGAAGAAACTATAAGAGAAATGTTTGAACACACTTCAATGTGCTAGCAATGGTGTATGCTCAATTTGAGAGAATATGAAAAATAACTATTATTTTTCTTTTTGAATTTTTATTATTTCCAAAAACAATTTTCAAAATTTTAAACATTTCAAAAATCCTTTTACCCCAAAAATAGTCTAGGTACAAAGTGCTAAAGACAAGGGGAGGAATTTTGGGATTTTTATTAGGCCAGTTGCTAGCTTGCAGCATGTTGGGCCGCCTAACTGGCTTACTTGGCAGGCCTGCAGCCCACGCGAGCCTATACGAACTCGTGACCCTCTCTGAACAGTTTTTTCATGTGATCTCATCGCGATCCGATCCATACCAAAATAATTCTTTCATATCATTGGATCACATCCAAGGCCATTTTACTCATTTTTCACATCTTCAATGCATGTGACCCTTTAATTTCCCGATTATATTGGCCACTTAAATTAACAATTAATTTAAGCAAGTCATGAGCGGCATCTAGCAACACATCATGACCCCAAATTGATTGAAACTTTAGTGGTTTGACTATGAACCTTTACATATACAATTTCCATGCAATTATTCCTTTCACCATTCTATACCCCACTTAGTTCAAAGTATGGACATGTGTTTACTCCTACTGGACTGACTACGTCACGTCTAATCCAAGTAATATTAGTTCTTGTCCCTAAGGCTCATTACTCTGTGAGACATGTTATTGATAACTATCTTCATGACATTTCCACTCAAGTCAGAGATTCCTAAGTAATGGACCCCGACAATACGCCATGGGTATACACTCCTTCTATCAGGAATGGTGAGTTCTTTATTGGTTACCTTAGAATACCTCAAGATGTATCCAATCACCACCCTATGAAAAACTTCCTTAAGGCAATAAGGAATAGTGTCAAAATACAAAATCAGTATCCAAGATATCCTTGAGTGCCTCAAGTCTAAGGATACTTGCGCCATTGCTATGATGAGAGTATCATTGACATTTGAATATATTATCTATATGATTGTCTCATAGCTGGTTATCCAATGTACTTAGCTACACTTAAAAAGCATCCACATGTTAACTCTAAACATCTCATGTTTTTAGATTATGAGATCTACTGTTTGATCCAATCAAGTAGTATAACATGTGCTAGTCTAGCCACATTGATCGAGGAATATCTCATATAGTACGGTATCATTCGCCCCCTTAATGACATGTCATCTATCCTGATTCTAGTCTGTAGGTAGAGTAATGGGCATCTTCGTATTTTCACATCAATCATATATCTTTATTTAATTTTTATTTTACATCCATTTCATCATCTTCATATTATACATCACATCATCATCATTCTCAATTTTGACACATCAATATTCTCATGTATCAACATCTCAATTTTCTTGTTTTGCAACATATCATCATGCTCATACATACTGGATAACATCTTTTTATTTGTTTAACTAAAAACATCAGTAGATAATCATATTCATAATTTATTTGAAAACAGAGCATTCACAGCCGTGACTACTAATTCATGCTCGTGAATTAGTTCATGTCTGTAATCCAAAGCCGTGAACGCTACTGGAATGAATCGTGCCAAAAAAATTCACGGTGGTGAATACTCATTCGTGCTCGTGAATGAGTTCACATCCGTGATTCCAAACCGTGAATGCTTCTAGAATGAATAGCACCATTTCCACACCCAAGTCACAACCATGATACAAATCAGTCACAACTGTGAACCATCAGGTTCATGCCCATGACCCGATAGTCATGCCCATGACTTTCGGCAGGAAATTTGCATATTAACACTTCATTCATTCTAATTACACCAAATCATATCAAAACACAACTCATGCATTTCTGAAGTCCTTTATTCAATATATCTTGACTAATACATATAAATGCCTTAATCATAATTAAATTCTCTAACATGCATCACTTAATTTAACAAATCACAAGAAAACTCATTCTTTATCTCTAACATATGGTTTCATGTCATAGTTATCCTTAATGCATTTCAATCATCAATTATCATACTAAACATGCATTATTTCAAAAAAAGATAGGCTATTACCTTAAATTATGCACAAACCTTAATCTTTCTCCTTCACTCTTCTAGGTAGCTTTATCTTTTCCTTTGCTCCTTAGTGTTTGTTCCTTGTCACTTGGAACTCCTACAACATCATAGATCATTATTATCATATGATTTTCTCAAGACCCTAAACTCTCTTATTCTCTCTCAAAACCCTAATTTCTCTCTTTTTCCATATGAGTTTTGGATGAGTTCAAAAATTCAAATTCCTTTAAGAAAATATGAAGAAGAAGAAGAATCACTTATTACCTTACTCTTTTCTTCACTTGATCAAAATTTTAGAGATTTTCTCTCTCCACCAAACTTGATTTTTCTTCCTCTTTATTGCTCTTCCCAACTTCCTTAAGAGTTATAAACCATGAAAATCACTTGCTCTTGATATTTTCCCCCTCTTCTCTTTCTGTCTCTCTAGAAATCAAGATCGACTATGGAGGAAAAGAAATGGATGGCGTGGAGACTAATTTGCAGAAGAGGAAAAAAGAGAGCAGAAAATGAGAAGAAGAAGAAAAGGAAGAATTAAATAGGGTACCCAAAAGTCTTTATGTGGGGCCCACCATCTTGACCATTCTTGACACTAGGCTTAAAGAACCCATTAATCTCATTCTTTCTCATTGAGTGGCCGGCTAACCTATTTGAAATGTCCCATATCTTATGCTAATTAGCAAACAATCTCATTGATCCTCCAACTTTTTGGTAAATTACAATTTAACCCCAAAACTTATCAAAATTTGCTATTTAGTCCTTTACCATAAATCAACTTCTTTAAACTTTATAATCACTCGTATATCATTTAATTTAGACATTACTTGATTAATTCCGATCAAAAATTCGAATTTAAACTCCGATCGGTCATACTCATCAATTTCGCGACACGTGCGACTTGATGTCTAAATTTGCAGATATTACATATTATGATTTCCTTCATGTTATGTTATGTATCAAGGACTTCATTAATTGATTTAAGATTACTATTAATTCATATATCAAATGAATCTCAAATTAATGAAAATGTCTTTTATTAATCAAATAAATTGGTACAATAAGGGCTAAAGGTGATTGCTTTTAGAGCACTTCTCTATCAATAGATGGCATGCCATTAAGGGGGGATATTTGTACCGAGTGACATATATTGGTCATGATTGAGATATTTTGAAGGCCCAGGGGTAAGCAATGAGAGCTTTCTCAGTTGGGTTATATACGAGATATTTTGAAGGCTTGGGGTTAAACCAGGTGGGCTTCCTTTAGTAACTATTTTGTGCTCTCTTTTTACCTCAGACAGGTGTCCTGAGGGCTCTAGTGAGAGTCGTAGAGTACTCGCATCCATTTTAGTCTTGTTATGAGTATAGTAGACATCAAAATGGTAAGTAAATACTTCTAAGGATGGTATACACTTGTATGATTTTGGTTGGTTATTTGATATACCATGTTTGATGTGTGCATTATATATGAGATCTTTAGGGCATGTGATGTAGTATGCGAGCTAATGTAGATTTTGAGGTAAGTCGTTATAGTAGCTCGATGAGTATATCATGCATATTATATATATGATATGTGTGTGTGCTTTGCATGTTGTTTTGTACCACTAAGAATTAGTTTTCTTAGTGTATGGGCTTCCTATTCTCTGGTTCGGAGCCCAGAAGTTGATTGCTAAAGGAGGACGCCCAAGATCAGAGTCAAGAATACATGAGTGGAATGAGTGATACAATTATTGTACTTTTTACTTTTGTTGAGTTTTGTTGGGTTGGGTAGTTATATTTTTACATGCTGTATTTTAGAGAAATATAATTTTATAACTACTCGTTTTGTATAAACTTTGGGCATGTGACTGTCCATTTGATATTGTATTTAAATCTTTTATTTTGGTTAAGTCTTTCATGATATTTTTATTTTTAATTAAGTCATCATGGCCATGGTGTATGAAAATTTTAAGTCATGACATTTTAAATTCATATGTATCGTAGCGTCTTTTAGTATGATTGAGATTATTCTTAATTATATCGAAGGGTGTTATTTTTAGTGGTATCAAAGATAAGTTTAGGTGGTTCTAAACCTAGCGGGAAGGGTTGTATCACATGTACGAGTGTTATCCTATATGGACTCTAATGTGGGCTATTCTCTATCGATGTGCAGCCTAAAAAGTGAGTATGCAGATCGAACAGCATGACATGGCTGAGAGTAACAGTCCTCCAGATATAGAGACTTAGAATCAGTCAAGCCAAGCTAGTATGCGAGGGTCGGTTGGCGAATTAACTGCTCTGCTGTAACGGTTGGTACATGCTATATTGCTGCCACCTCCTCCACCACCGCCGCCACTTCTAACTTCTCCTTAGTCGCTACCGAGGCATAGGGTTCAGATTGACAGGCTGAAGAAGTATAGAGCTATAGACTTCACAAGCAATATTGAGGATGATCCGACATCTGCTGAGTTCTAGTTAGAGAAGACTGAAAGGGTATTTAAGGAGCTGAATTGTACCGAGGAGCATAGGGTTAAGTATGTTATGTAACGTCCGTCAATTTAAATTTGGATAATTAACATGTTTAATAATCGTAATTAATATTATTTGAGAATAAATTTGGAAATAAAATATAATATAAAGAATTATAAGTGAATTTTTATTAAGTTATGTGTGTTAAATAAAAGAGATAGAAAGGTTGGGTAAGTTAATAATAAGGTAAAAACCAAGGATTAAAGTGGATATTTGGAAAAAATAAGGAGGGACCTAATAGGGTATTTACCATGAGTATAAAAATGTTATTTTCTTCTTCTTCGTCTTCAAAAATTTCAAAACCCTAGCCTTCATCCCACTCTTCCATACACAAATTCTCTCTTCTTTCACCTATCTTCTTCTTCCACTTCATCTTCCTTTTCCTTTCCCCAAAACCTTAAAACAAATATAAAAGCTTAAGGTTTGAAGAGGTTAAAACTTCATTGTGTCAAGGTATGTACATATGAGCATATTTATTCCTTTGTGCATTTTATTTGCATTTCATTGATGTTTGATGTTGAAGGATAAGTCAATAAATATTTTGTTGTGCTTATTGATTTTGTTAAAATTCATTTGGAACAATCTTGATGTATTTAGTCATAACTTATGTTCTGGAACTTGGATCAAGATGAAACTAGTTGAAAATGAAAATAGACATATAGATCTAAAACTTTTATGAAGAGTATAAATACTATATCTAATTTTAAATTGGTTTAAAAATTTATACAAATCCTTGGATCTGAAAATACTAAAAAAATTTTGGATAGTTATTTTCTGAACATTCTATGGTATTTTGGTTATATCTTTTATTCTGGAACTTGGATCAGGATGAAACCAGTTTAAAATGAAATAAACACATAGATATAAAACTTTTATAAAGAGTGTAAATACTATATCTAATTTTAAGTTAGCCTAAAAATTTCTACAAATTCTCGGATTCGAAAGTACCTAGAAAATTTTGGGTAGTTATTTCTAACCATTTTATAGTATTTTGGTCATATGTTTTGTTCTGGAACTTGGATCGGGATCAAACTAGTTGAAAAACAAAGTAGATACATAAATATAAAAAGTTTATGAAGAGTATAAATACTAGTTATAATTTATGTTAGACCTAAAATTTAATACAAAATATCGGACCTAAGAATATTCTGAAAAATACTGGGCATATTTTTACTAAGCACTATTCGGTTATTTGGACATAACTTTAGCTAAAAAATTCTAATTTATATGATTTTTTTTGTATGTAAAAGATAAGACATTAAGCTAAAAATTCATAGAATACCATAAGGTCAAATTCAAATCAGAAATAGGTGAAAGATGCATTCTAAAATTAGGGCAGAAATCTATCCAGAAAAAAAATTAGTAATTTGGTATTTTAAATATTGGGTCATATATATATATATATATATATATGTTTTAATTTTGAATAATATGATAGTAGTTGCATTTAAAATGCTTAGTGTATTAACTAAATTAATATGATATGTTGTGGTTTGAGGTTTCAAATGAGATTGAAAATTTTTTATATGTATATGGCATGTAAACCAAAATTTATTATGAATACGTAAATTTTGATGAATTATATAAACAATAAGATGATAACATCAATTAAGCCTCATTCTCTAATCTAGGACTAGAAATAGGATAGATGACATGCCATTGGGGGTTTACGGTACCGTAAGAATTTATGATGATATAGAAAATTTTATTATAATGACAAGGTAGCTTAAGCTCGGGTGAGAGCGTCGTTGGTCCTATTTGCATGCAATTATTTATTTTACTCAGTCAAGATGGCTTAAACTCAGGTGAGAGCACTCTTGACTTGAGAAGCTCGGTTGAACACTTATATAGATAGATATAGGTAGTGAGCAAAGTGACTTAAGCTTGGGTGATAGTGCTCCTGTTTCATAACCCACATTGAAATATTCCGGTTTAGAGTTTTTGGAGCTATAAAATATAAAATATAAGAAAAAAATCAATTATCACGTAAATGAAATAAGGAAATAGAAATCACAAATGCGGTATAAATATGAATTTATCTTTGTAAATTATGGCATGTATATGTGTTAAACCAGGTATGTAATATTCCATATTAATATATAATAAATTGATTTTTTTATATTGCTATAAAAAGGATTGTGATATATGAATTATTATTTATAATTATTTATATGCAAAATTGGATAATATGAACATGGAATTTTTATGACATATCATAAGTGTATGTATGAATATTTATGCTCATATGTTCCACTAAGCATTAAGTTACTTAGCGTGTGAGTATTTTCTCATACTCAGGTTTAGAGGCACCATTATACTATGAGCTCATATACTTGTTTTGGTAGAGATGGACCTAGATAGGCCGTATCGGAGTCAATGAACAAGTCAGAAGCTAGCAGAACACTAATGAGAGCCTATGTTATAAAGGCCAGAAAGGATATGAGTGCTTTGGATGTGGTTCTTAGTATATTTCTTATCTTTGACTCAGTATTAATTGCTTTGATTCATCTAGGTTCTATGCATTCTTATATATGTACCAACATAGCTGAGTGGTATATCATATTAGCTGAGAGTTTGGATTATGAGATCAAGGTGACTAGCTCTCTGAGGCATAACAATATGGTGAACCGAGTATATCGAGATTGTCCCATCATAGTTCAAGGGAAAGAGTTTTCGGCAGACCTGATCGAATTACCTTCCACGAGTATGATGTTATCCTAAGTATGGATTGGTTATCTCGGTAGACTGCAGTGGTAGACTGCAGAAAAAAGACGGTGGAGTTGATAACTCCTAAAAGAGATATTGTGGTAGCTTAGGGTGCGAGATCCTCATAACCATTGAGGGTCATCTATGTGGTGAAGGCTCATAAAATAATTAAGAAATGGTGTGAGGCCTACTTAGCCCACATGGTTGACACCAAAAGGGGAAGCCCATACCTTAGGGATATTTCGATAGTAGAGGAATTCCCAAACGTGTTTCCAGATGAATTGCTAGGGCTACCTCTGGAAAGAGAGATATAGTTCTCAATTGAGCTTACTCTAGGTACAACTCCTATATTAGTGGCACCATATTGTATGGCTCCATAAAAAAATAAAAGAGTTAAAGGTATAGTTACAGGAATTGTTGTATAAGGGCTTCATTAGATTGAGTTTATCTCTATGGGGTGCACCAATATTATTTATCAAGAAAAAGATAGGTATATGAGGTTGTGCATAGACTATTAGCAGTTGAATAAGGTAATAGTTAAGA
The DNA here is from genome assembly GCA_023653625.1 of Triadica sebifera. NCBI lineage: Eukaryota > Viridiplantae > Streptophyta > Magnoliopsida > Malpighiales > Euphorbiaceae > Triadica > Triadica sebifera. The sequence continues at coordinate 25,490,663 of CM042901.1, forward strand.
ACAAGTATTCACTAACACGATTAATGTTGATCAATTAAAGGGCGATGGGGTGTTCTTTAAGATTTACTTGAGATTGAGATACCATTAGTTGAGAATCAAGGTGGACAATGTAGAGAAAACAACTTTTAGAACTAGATATGGTCATTGTGAATTTTTGGTTATACCCTCTGGGTTTACTAATACACCAACAACTTTTATGGATATGATGAACCGGATCTTCAGATCATTTCTAGAACAGTTTGTTATAGTTTTCATAGACGATATCTTAGTGAATTTGAGAAGCAAGAATGAATATGAGCAACATTTGAGAACAGTCTTGCATAGTCTTAGGGAGTAAAAGCTATATGCTAAGCTCTTTAAGTGTGAGTTTTGGCTATATGAGGTTGCCTTTCTCAAGCATGTGATATCGGCCGATAGGATTAGAATGGATCCAGGCAAGGTCAAGGCAATCTTGGATTGGAAACCCCTGAGGAATGTGACCAAAATCAGGAGTTTTCTTGGCTTAGCAGGATACTACAGATTCTATTTTCCCTAATTAACCCTCCGTCAATTTCTTTTCTCTTAATTCTAACTTCAATCTATCATTTTCCTTCAATTAAATCCATAATTAGATCTTCTCTTTTTTAATTTTCACTCCAATTCTCTACTCCATTCAATTTAATCCTTTACTAAAACTCTCTCCTTTTAATTTATCCTATCTCTTTTAATTTATTTTAATTAAGTCTTTAATTAGGTCTTCTTCTTTTAAATTCCCACCTTTAAATTTCCAATTGCTTCAATTTCATCACAATTAAAATTTCCTTTTATTATTATTTTTTCTCTTTTAGTCAGAATTTAGGCACCGACCAAACCCACATACCTGATAATAGGGCACACATGACTTGAGACCTAAATTAGTGAATGTTACATTTCTTTTTTGCTCTATATTTGAATTCTAAGGCTTTTCCAAATTTTGATTTCTAAAGTTTCAATTGTTGTATCTCCAAAACCTTACAAACCCAATTCTCACAAATGTAACACTTCTTATCAACCTAGAAATAAAATTACAAAGAGAAAACTCACACACTCTTCTAAGAAGTACTTCTCTTCAACCTTCCTAAAGAGATTTTCCACTTGAAGCACTTCCCACAAGCCTTTAATTTACCTTTTCTTTCTTAACTCTAGATGATTTTTTATGAACACTTTAAAAAATGCTAAAACTCTAAAAGAAATTTGAATTTTTCTAAAAGAACATTGAAACTCTTTAGCTTTGCTCTTTCAATTTCTATGTATTTTAAGGGCATGTGGGTATTGTTTGGCAACACCAAACTAAATTATAATATAGTTTGACCAATGATCTGTATTTGGTAATGTAGCTTGTTTGAAAGAAAAGTAGATTATAATTTTCAAATTAAAAAACTAGTAGAACTAACTTCTTTTTATAAGCTAGTAAATTATGATTTTTCTTTCCTTTTTTACATTATCATTTTATAATAATAATATAATAATTAAATTATATATGATATAATTATAAAATTATAAAAATATAATAATAATAATAATAATAATAATAATAATAATAATAAGATTATTATTATTATTATTATTATTATTATTATATGATAAAGATAAATGTATTTATTATATTGGGATGAAATATTTAACATAATTTTTATATTATTTAATATGCATATATATTATATAATTCGTTTATATTATGTATTTAAATAGATTTTATATAACATTTTTGAATAATATAAACATATCATTTTATGTCATTTTACATTTTTCAGCTAGTTTTACCATACACTTTTAATTGAATCAACTTGATTATTAGCTACCAATTTTTCAGCTATTAGATTATTAGCTTGAAACTAGATTATCAGCTAGTAGCTAGATTATTAGTTAGTTTTATCAAACAGAGCAGTGAATTCAATTAATAGTCATGAAAGTGTATTCACAGGCGTTAAACTGCTTAATGTTGAAAAGTTATATGTTTGCTTGTAAATTGAGTTTGATTTGGTTTAAGATGGAATACCTCTGTCGTATGGTTATAACATATTATGAGAATGCATGTTGTGGTTATGATTATGAGAATCATGAATGATGAACATTATGAAAATGATATGTGATGTGATAAACAGTTAAGCCCATTACTCTAACTAGGACTAAAGCTAGGAGAGATGGCATTCCATTAAGGGAAGATTGGTACTAAGTGATCTAGGTTGGTCAAGTTCAAGATTCTTTAAAAGCAGGGTTAAGCCAAGTGTGCTTCCCTTGGTGCTTGATATGTGCACACGCTTTTTCATCATAAAAGTGTTATGGAAAGCTCAGACATATGTTTTGAAGGTTTAGGTGAAAGCCATAGATTATCCGTATCCAATTTAGTCTAATTAAGAGTAAAATGGGCAAGAAAGAAGGTAATTAATAATTTCTATGTGTGGTTTGCACTTGTATGTTTAATGGTTATTTATATTATTATGTTATGCATAATTGAGTATTGTGTAGAGAACATTGAGGCATGACATCATAAATATATGGTATGTTGTAAGTGCAGACAACGAGATAAGTCATATTATTATAACGTTAATTGTAACATGCATTTTGTATATGTATGTTATGCTTTACATGTTATTATATACCATTAAATATTAAGTTGCTTAGTGTGTGGGTGTTCCCATTCAGAGTCTAGGTCATGATTCATAGAGGAGGATGCCTATGAGCAGAGTCAAGAATACATACTTGGGGTGGGTGATACAACTATTATATTTTGTTATATTTGTTAGGTTTAGGTAGTTATAGATGTACATGTTTTTTTTATTTTATTTTCAGAGAAATAATTTTATAACTATATGTTTTGTAAAACTGTTGGGCTAGTAGATTGCTCGTTTGTTATTGTATTAAATCTTTACTTGTATTTAAGTCTTTTAATGACATTTTATAATTTTATTAAGTCATCATGACTATGGTGTATCAAAGTTTCTAATTATGGTATTTTAAATTATGTGCATTGTAGTATCCTTTGGTATAATTGGATTTATTCTTAATTATATCAAAACGTAATACATTTAGTGGTATCACAACTTAGGTTTATGTGGTTCTATAATTAGGTGGGAAGAGTTGTATCACGTGTACAAGTGTTATCCTATATGGCTCTAATGTGGGCTATTCTCTGTTGTTGTAGGTTAGAGATCAAATATAGAGATCAAAATGCATGATGTGGCGGAGAGTAACAATCCACCTGATGTAGAGGCTTAGAATCCACATAGCCAACCTAGTGTTTGGGGGCTCGATGTTGGTCCTCCTTCATAGCAGGCAATGGTTAGTCCAACAGATGTAGCTCATGATCATTTGATGTAAAACCTAACAACTCTTTTGCATCATTTGGTACAGGCTATGCCACCACCTCCACCTTTTCCTCCTTGACCACTGAGACCTAGGGGTTCAGATTGGCAGGTTGAGGAAGTATGGAGCCACAGACTTCACAAACAAGATTAAGGATGACCTAGCAATTGCAGAGTTTTGATTGGAAAAAACCAAGAGGGTCTTTAAGGAGCTAGATTTTGCTAAGGAGCACAAGGCTAGGTATGTTATATCACTCCTCCAAGAGCATGCCTACAATTGGTGAAAGTATATTCTATAAAAGCCTTAGATTCTAGAATCACTTACTTGAGATATCTTTACAGTCGAGTTCACAAAATAGTATGTGCTGATGGCATATACATATGAGAAAAAAATGATAGTTCCTGAACTTAAAACAAGTGACCATGACTCTGACAGTATATGAGAGACAGTTTACCTAATTAAGAAAGTATGCAATCGGTATTATGGGGGATGAGATGGAAAAATGTTGCCAGTTTAAGGACAGTTTAAAAGATGATATCAAATTTCATATGATTTCACAGCAGCTTGAGGACTTGGAAAAATTGGTATCTACTACTATTACGATAGAAAAAAGGTTTAATATGAAAAGATCAGATGAGTTATCTAGGAGAGACTTCAGGAGACCATATTTCAGTATGGCACAAACCTTAACAAAAAAGGCTCAATACCAATTATGGACACTTCCAGTCTAGAGGATAAGGCCAGAGTCAGAGTCAGTCAGGGTTTACTGGCCATACACCATCATCTAGAGTCATTTCTATAACTGTCAGTAGTCAGACATAGACACATAGAGTGGAAGCACGATAGTGTACATAATGTGGTTGGAAATATAAAAGAGAATGTTGGGGACCCTCAAAGGCTTGCTACAGGCGTGGGTCTCGATACCACTACTGGAGAGATTTTCCATTATAGACAGTTAAGGCACCCACTCAAACTCAAAGTTTAGTGCCGATTCAAGCTAAGGGATGATATTATACCTATTTTGATAAAGGTGGATCAAGTCAAGCCATTTTTGATACAACGAAAATGCTAGGATCAAGTAGGGCACTGACAAGAGTCTACTCCATGAGAGCCATAAAGATTAAGAGCCTATGAATGCTTATGATGGTACATTATTTCTTCATGGTTACATTTTTCCCATTCATTCATATCAAATAATCGAGTAAATTTTGCAGACAAAATTTTTTTTAGGGGGGAAAATGTAATGCATGTATATAGGGTCTATAAGTTGTGTTTATAGTTGATAAGAGTTAGGAGTTAAGAACAATATTAAAATGTTTAAAAGTTGCTGATTTTGTTATTTCACACTTGTGGCAAGTGATGTCTTGGTTCTGAATGTCGAGTCTTCAGTAAACAAACTATGAAGATTAATCATGATCATGAATGGATGCATCATGCCTATGAAGGATGAATCACGATTGTGAATCCTGGATAAATAAGGTAGGTGAGATAGTCGCGATTTTTTTCTACTGCCGTTCTTTTAAAATCCACTCCCCACTCCCTATTAACCAACCAAAACGCACCACCTGCCATTCCATTTTTATCATCATAAACCCTTTTCTATATTGTTAAAGCTTCAAGAACCAAGTTTTACTTTGGGAAAGTTAGAAAGAAGAGTGAGAGAGGGTGGTTTATGGATTGTAAGGGAAGAGTTTGTTTTAGAGTGTTGTGAGCTCATTTCATGTTTTAGAGGCTAATGAGACATTTTCTTATTGCTAGGGGTTGGTAGAGGTGTTGGAAGTTCATCTCAAAAGAGATGACAAGCTTAAAGGACTAAAGCTTTGGTTAAATTCCATCATAGGTAAAAGATTTGTACATAACAACATTCAAAGACTCAAGTTGCATGTTTATGTGCTATTGTTGTTAATGCATGTTGTAAATGGTATAAGGTTGATTATATGGCATGATTTCGAGTTAATGGCATATTTGGGGTTCAATATATTATTGTTGTGTTAATGGTGATTTTGTATTGGAAATCATATGTTGTATGTTTTTTAAAGTGTTGTTGTTTGGTTTTTGATATGTTGATAGTTGAGATACCATCCTTGATTGTTAATAGAGGGATTGACATTAGTCAATCATAGTAATATTGCATGTGAAACTTAGATGCTTTGTTGATTCTCAGTTTTTAGGAAAATTTTCAGATTCACAACCATGAACTATAGTTCAAAGGTGTGAATGTCGTGAAAAAAAGTTTTGTTGTTGAAGCAGACATGTTCACGGGTAGATTCACGATTGAGATCTCTATTTGGTCCACGTCCATGAAGGATGGATCATGACTATGAATATGTTATTGATTTACAAGTGAATCACAATTTCATGAGGTAAACTACTCATGAAGAGGTTTTTCATTATCATAAAAATATATTCACATGTGTGAAGGTACTTAATCTTGAAAAGTTGTATGTTTGCATGTGAGTTGAGTTTGATTCGATTTGAGGTGGAGTGCTTTTGTCGTATGGTTATAACATGTTCTAAGAATGCATGTTATGGTTATGATTATGAGAATCATGGATGATATACATTATGAAAATGGTATGTCATGTGATAAATAGTTAAGTCTAATACTCTGACTAAGACTAGAGCTAGAAGAGATGACATGCCATTGAGGGAAGATTGATATCAAGTGACCTAGGTTCGTCATGTTCAAGATTCTTGAGGCCATGGTTAAGTTAGGTATGCTTCTCTCGGTATTTATATGTGCATGCTCTTTTTCCTCAGATAGGTGATCTGAAAAGATCAAACAGGTGTCCTAAATCACTACTAAAAACTTTCTAATATCATCAAGCATTCTTAAAGCTCTTCATTGTTAATAATAATTATCATTGATTATATAACAAGCCAAATTCCATTAGACACACAGTTCAACCCAAATTAAACAAAATTCACCATATTATATAATTTCAGCCAAAGCATCTCATAAATAGCCATTATCCAAATCCTTTTCATAGGTCATTCAAACAATTTCAAGCACACATTCAACATTTAACAAGCTAATCACACATTGCTTATTTTCCCATAGTAATTTCAACCAACTCAAGTTCATAAACAATTATTGTACTCATTCAATTGATGAGGTCTACATCAAAACTCACATATGCTATTTAATCAAGCAAACCACCATTAGGCCAATGCAAACCAAACATTCACAACCAATGCATAAATCAATTAAAAAAATAGCTACAACTTGCACAAATTCTTTAAGAAAAAACCATAAAGCATGCATATACCTATTTGTTTTACATCAATTTTTTTTCTCTTCCTCATAATGAGGCAACCACCTCTCCTCTCCTCACACCATATATGGTTGTGACCTTCTTTGTATCTTTCTCCTCATAATGAGGCAACCACCTCTCCTTTTTATGTTCAATTTTAGTTTATATTCTTCATGTACAATCTCTTTCCTATGCTAAATTTTTTTTATTCCCTCAAATTCTTCCTTTGCCAAGAATAAGCATCACCATCCTTTTAACTCAATTATGGTTTCGATCAAGAATGGAGAATGAAAGAAGATACTAGAGTTTGGTCCTTTTTTCACTTGTATATGGAGATTAGAAGTTGTTTTTGGTAGTGGATTACACATGACATTCATGCAATATAAGTTGAGATTAATTAATCATTAATTATCTTAATTAATCCCAATTATCTACTAATTTTGATTCTCTTTTTCCTAATTAACCCTCCGTCAATTTCTTTCATCTTAATTCTAACTTCAATCTTTCATTTTCCTTTAATTAAATCCATAATTGGATCTTTTTTTTTTAATTTTCACCTCCAATTCTCTATTCCTTTCAATTTGATCCTTAAATAAAACTCTCTCCTTTTAATTTCTCTTATCTCTTCCAATTTATGTTAATTAAGTCTTTAATTAGGTCTTCTTCCTTTAAATTCCCACATTTAAATTTCCAATTTCTTCAATTTCATCCCAATTAAATTTTCCTTTTATTATTATTTTTTCTCTTTTAGTCAGAATTTAGGCACCGACCAAACAAACATACCTGATAATAGGGCGGATATGATTTGAGACCTAAATTAGTGAACATTACATTTCTATTCTGCTTTGAATTTGAATTCTAAGGCTTTTCCAAATTTTGATTGCAAAAGGTTCAATTGTTGTATCTCCACAATCTTACAAACCCAATTCTCACAAGTGTAACACTTCTTATCAACCTAGATACAAAATTATAAAGAGAAAACTCACACTCTTCTAAGAAGTACTTTTCTCCAAGCCTTCCTAAAGAGATTTTCGACTTGAAGTACTTCCCACAAGCCTTCAAGTTTACATTTTCTCTCTTAACTCTAGATGATTTTTTATGAATACTTAAAAAAATGCTAAAACTCCAAAAGGAATTCGAATTTTTCCAAAAGAACTTTGTAGCTCTTTAGATTTTCTTTCTCAATGTCTATGTATTTTAAGGGCATATGGGCGCTGTTTGATAATGCCAAACTAGATTATAATATAGTTTGACTATAAAAATTATTTAATTTGATTAATAATATGTATTTGATAAATTAACTTATTTAGAAAAAAACTAGATTATAATCTCCAAAATAAAAATGTAGTATAACAAATTTCTTTTATAAGTTAGTAGATTATGATTTTTCTTCCTTTTTTACCCTTATTTTTTTTTATCATTTTATAATAATAATATAATTATAAAATTATTTAATATATACATTTATAATAATAATAATAATAATAATAATAATAATAATAATAATAATAATAATAATAATAATGGAATGTTATATTATAAAGATAGATATATTTATTATATTGGGATGAAATATTTAACATAATTTTATTTAATATGCATATATATTATATAATTAGTTTGTATTATGTATTTAAATAGATTTTATATAATATTTTTGAATAATATAAATATATTCTTTTATGTCATTTTACATTGTTCAGCTATTGTTTTAGCTAGTTTTACCAAATACTTTTAATTAAATCAACTAAATTATCAGCTACTAGATTTTTAGTTACAACTAGATTATCAGCTTGAAACTATAGTTAGTTTTATGTCATTATGCATTTAAATAGATTTTATATAATATTTTTGAATAATATAAACATATCCTTATATGTCATTTTACATTATTCAACTATCTTTTTATCTAGTTTTATCAAATACGTTTAATTGAATCAATTAAATTATCAGCTACTAGATTTTCAGTTACAACTAGATTATCAACTTGAAACTAGAGTTAGTTTTATAAAGCCGAGCCTACGATCCTTCTAAGAGAGACCCATTATATAACCTTCAATCTTTCTTAATTTGCATGGAAATAATCCATTTACAGTTTGAAGAATGTCTTTCCTTCTTTGATAAAGATCAATAAAATCTGCACAATCAACTTAACAAATATTACAACTTCCATAAATTAAATTTCAACAATAATAAAGGAAATATATTCAGATGACATATAAATAAGTTGGAATAAGTATTGTAATATTCTCATTCTAAACTCTGAAAATTGTATAACTCATAATTAGAATCATTTAGATTTTTCTTTCTAAAAATGCATCAAATCAAAAAATTAAATTAATTTCATTAATAAATATATCAAAAATAATTCTTAATCAACTTATAATCATATATAAAATCAGAAAATATGACTAATAAATCAAATTGAGATGAGAAATCAACCAATTAAGTAAAAACTAGTCCTTACCAATCACACTAAACTGCATTTAGTAATTTAATCATATATTTCAAAATACTAAATATTTTGAGGTATCATGTTTTGCATATTAAACTAGATACATAGGGATACCTCCACGTAAAATTTCATATAAAATTCTAAGTAATTTATGAGTTATGAATTTTACAAAGTTACAATATTAACATAATTAACTTTGTAACTTTTAATTTGTGTGAGAAAATAATATAACCACTGTGTTTTTAGAGCATTAATATTAATAAAAATCATCGAATAAACTTCATTAATTAATTAGATTGATAAAAAAAAAACTAGGGTTAAACTAACACTTTAGGAGTTGTTAAAAGAAAGTTACAAAGACAATAGCAGTTACCAATTTAAATAAAAAGATATATCGTTTTATTTTAAGAAATAAAAAAAATTCCTTTTAAAAATTACATTTAAACAAATTCTAACATAAAATTGATTAAAGGAGGGAATTGAATTTAGTGAAAAGTCCATTTAGCCTTTCATACTGAGACGGATGGAAGCTATAAAATGTTTGTACTGTAAATGATTTACGAAAGTTAAAATTAGTTATATATATTTTTTCTTTTACGTTTGGGATTCAAGTTATTAGCAGGAAGGCTACAGCCACATGTAGTTCTTCTTCTTCTTCTTCATTATTATTATTATTATTATTATTATTATTATCGATTGTTCTCTTTGTACATAGATAGACTCTAACATCACCTATTGACATTTACTTACCCACATAGATATCAAAAATTTTCATTTTATTTTTTTATTTACAAATTTCCTTATGTTTTTTCTTTTTTTTTTAAAGCAATTTATTTTTTGTTTTCTTTTGCATAGGAAAAAGTAATACATTTGTCATTTAGAAGAAGTATCACTGTAGTAACAGTAGTCATTGTTAAGAGAAGGATAAAAAATGAGACATAACACATCCATGCAGACGATTGGAATTTGAGCCACGTACTGACGACGACTAAACCTCAAAAGCCACCAGACATCATTCATATTTTACATATTAAACTCATTATTTGATTCCTATATTTTTGAATTTTTGAAATATAATCATTCTATATATATATATATTTTTTTTATTTTGATTAATTGAACCTTGTATACTATTATTTTATCAACTATTGAATTTTTTTCTTTTATATTTTTGAAAAATCAGATTAATGCCTTTAGTATATTAAATTAAAAATTATTATTTTTTATAATTTGTATTCAATATAATATAGATTGATACACATAATTATTATAAAATTTGGATAAAATATAATTTTATATTAGACTAACAGCATTAGTCTGATTTTTGAAAAATTATAAGAAAAAACTTAATTATTAATAAAATAATAATAATATAAAAGCTCAAATACTTGAAATAGAAGTATAGAGATGACACATAAAAGTAGCAATATAGATGAACCAAATTATGAATTTTACCAAAATAACAATATCCCACATGCATTCACTGGTCCTTTCACTGTGTCCGAATCTTGGTCGATATAGTAGGCCAGCTTTTGTCATATTTAAAAAAGAAAAGTAAAAAAATAAAAAATGAAAGAAAATATCTACGTGGGCTTCAGGGTTCGTCTCATTGTAAGGGTTCAAGCTTTCTAGGGTTTCTTCCCTGCAACAAACATGCAGGTGATAGTAAACAGTGGGCATAGAATTCATGGTTGTTAGCTAGAGAGAGAGGATAGAAGCCAGAGGGGAAAGAAAATGGAAGAGGGGACCAGAGGAAGTGAGTTTTCAGTAAATTTAGTAGTTAAAATTCATACAGGCCTGTTAATGTGCTATCTGAGCTGGCTGGTCTCAGCAATATTTATCTATGGGATTTTGGTGGGTCCACCACAAGATAAAGTTAAAAAGAATGGGCATAAGTATTGTAGAAGAAACAAATATCATATTCACTGCGAATGATTCACATATTTATCTTCGATTTATTCTTTTTCACATGATGGCGTCCTTTTGGGATGATATTGCTTAGTTTATGGCAATTTTTTTTTTTTTTTATATATTTGGTCTATTTTTTTTGGTCAAAATTTTGATTTTATGGTTTTTTTTTTTGTCAATATTTCCCGAGTTTTATGTGTTTTTACTGAGGTGATAGAGAGGAGCTCTATGTGCTAGTCAAAATATATTTTTTAATTAATTAATTAATTAATTTTTTTGAGATCATTTAATCTTATAAATGTAGCTTTTTTTAATTAACATAAGATTTTATTTCAATTTTGAAATTTTATTTTTTTAATTACATTATAAATTATTTGTTTTTTTTTTGTCTTTAGATCATTCAATTTTTTTAACCAAATAATAATTCTAATATTTTTCTATTCACTTTTATGAGAAATTACCATTGATGTGTTTTTTAACTGTAAAAATAAATGTATAAAAAATATTAAAATACTTTTAAAAAAAATTATGTTGTGAATCAAAAGATTATAATTAAGAGTTTTTTTAGGATATAGTTAAGAGTTGTTATATAAATTTGATATTAAGCATTTGAGATAATTAAGCATTTAAATGGCACACATAATATTTTTTAATTAATTAATTAATTTTTTCTTTAGATAATTTAAACTTAATGTAGCTTTTTTTTTAATTAACAGAAGATTTCAATTCAATTTTGAAGAATTATTTTTTTAATTACATTATAAATTATTTATTTTTTGTCTTTAGATCATTCAATTTAACCAAATAATAATTCTAATATTTTAAGAGTTGCTATATAAAATTATACAAATATATGTAAATATATAAATCAATCAAGTTCCACAATGCTGATTTTTTTGAACTTGCGATATGAGTCATCTTTGTCACATAACATCAATTTTCAAGCACTCATATCCATCAAACTGAATCTCGTGTATGACCACCACAATCATTAGCAACAGTAGCACTAAGACCAGCACCACCAAATACTAAAAAGTAAAGTTCCTGTAAAGGAACAAAACTTGAATATAAAGGCCAAAAGATGAATGAACCAAAAAAATCTAGTAGTGTATGAGGTGTATAAGAATATATAAACTAAAAATATTGCAAATGAGGAGGCCCAGTTGTTGCATGTGCACGCATCCATGGGTTGTGTGTGGAGGTAAACCATTGGGTAAATGAGCTAGAAGAGTAGAAACCTTGTGATGAGGAGATATGTGTAGAAGGAACATACAGTCACTAGATGTAGATGGCCTAAGGTTTGTAGAAGAAGGTGGATATTGTTGAAGCTGATGAAAATAAATAGGCTTAGGTACATGATGACATGATGCAGATGGAGGGACAAACATATCCCCATGTCATTGTCGGCGATGACATGATGACAGCTCAGACGGAGCACATGCTAGCTCCAGTTCTTTTGAAATTAGAGCAAGAACTGGTGCAAGTAGAGAATGTGATATTGTCACTTTACGCCTGTCTTCATGCAATGCTGCTAAAGAACTCATGGCGATATGGCATGTAGGATAAGTAGAGCCGGATAATGAGAGGTGCTTAAGTGAATCGACCTATAGTCAATATAAAAATATATCAGACTAAATTATGTGCATAAGATGTATTTAATATGCATTTACAAAAGACATTTATTATAGTTAAATTAGAATATGTGCAACTGATGCACCCACAATAGCACCCTGATGGATGTGAGATCCATCTCCTTGTAGAACGTCGATATCATTCCATATATTGTGAATGGTAGTAGAGTGGAGCATTTAATGATATGCCTGTAACCACATAATGATCTTTGTATGTGGAATGTTCTTCAACCTAATTCGTACTAGTGTGGTTTTGTAGAGTAACAGAGTTAAGTGGCTCTGTCTGCTATGGTGAACGAGAGATTGGCTATATTTTAGGTCAAATTGTTTAAGAACCCGATTAGGCTAATGCCACTCTACTATATTCATTCATATCAATGGTACAACAACCTTTCATATATCATGACCTCTCAAGTAGTCAGCCGGTAAATATCGAATTACATATTGTGTATAAAGCTCCTATATAATCCATTAAATAAAACATAAGATATTAAATGTTATTAATTGTTAGAACACATGAAAATTATAAAAAATAACAAAACATACCTCATCAGAATGAAAAGTGTCTAGCTTGTATCAAATCTGAATAAGCTCATGTGTAGGTGCATTATGGACTATTTGATCAATAATCCATCTACAATAAATTTTTTATACAATGGAGCCATAAAATTTAGTTGTCATTATGTACCCATTTAAATTAAATGAAACATACAAATAATTAAAAATAATATACTTTCGACCTAATGGTTCATCATGAGGTGCTTCATTTACTCTCATCTTTGGAGCTACAAATGAAAATCTCTCCCATGACAAAATCTGTAAGATAAATAATGCACGTGCAATTTGGGACTTATGATGATATCTACATACCATGCATAATTCTCTGTATAAAAAACTTAATATGGCAGCTCCCTAACTATATTGGTTGATCATGGCAAAATCCTTTAAAAATGAAAGATAAATTAGCAATACTCGTCCAGTGCCCTTGTCATTTAATAAAGACTCCTTTATCAGACGTAAAATATGTGAATGCGCATGACATATAACAGTGTGTATATCAGCTTTGTGAGCTAATATAACAAATTGTTTTGTAAGTCATCCCAATTTTAGAAAATAACCTCTAATTGCATATGTTAGAGATCTAATTCCTAATAAACGCTTACATATAGATGACCAATCACCACTACTTTGTCCAATAACTAGATAACCATTAACAAGTAAACCAGTCAATATGTGCATGTTGAAGTTTGTAAAAGGTGATTTTATAAGATTTTAATCAAAGAAGTTGAGACTGCTGCATTTACAGAGATTGAAGATATGGTGCGTTTTGTTAAATGGTTAGATGATGAGTTATATGGTAAAAAAATTTCCATTTCCTTTGACAATCACTATTGCTCCCAAGATTATATCTGCTTTAAGGCTTAATCTCAGCTTAAGAGACATGATAGTATCTTAGTTTAACGTGCATGTGGATAAAAGAGTTGTGCTCAAGCACTTCAATTGTTTAGAGAAAAAGGCAGATGGATTGTGTGAGGCTGCATTTGGTTATTATGATTTCAAGAAGTTCGAATCAGAGGCCTCATCATTTCGAGACAATGCTCGGCAGCCATGTGGTCCTGCTTTCAAAAAAATGCAGGCTTTGCTTGAAAAGTACAAATGATTTATTTTACCTGTTATTAGTAGTGGCATTATAGTTACATTCATATCTTTCTTTGAATGTGAAATCTAATTCACTCATTTTTTTTATTGATTATTATAAATTAGAGCATGCTGTGTACAATCTATTGTGAATGAGAGAATCAACCATTCACATACATATTCAAGGGTTTTCAAATTCCGATTGATTAGATGCTCAAAACTAGAATTGTGAGCCAAATATTGCCTAATTTTTTTTATGCCCTCGCCTACGTGTGCATATATGAATTCACAGATCTGTAAATTTGCATTTGTTTGTCTGCTTCTTTATAACTTTGGATTCATTACTAAAGATTCTCCACTTTGGCCCTCTAACCTGATAGGCATGCAAGGTTTTATAGTTTTTTTTTTCTTGTTTTTTTTTTCTTATAATGCTCAACTTAAACCTAAAAAGACTTTGAATTTCGAGTTGTTAATAACATAAAGATCAAAACAATAAATGGGACAAGTAATTACATATATCAACAGCTCCACTTGTTTATTCTTGACTGAGGTAGTGATGTGATTCTTAATTAGATTTTAAGTGGAATAAATTAGTTTAAGATAATGAATTAGCTGACTTTTACTAATTTGCAGTTGTAAAACAAAAAACAAAATTTTTTTGACTTGCTGTGTTTATTTTTTTATTATTTCTCTCCCTCTATCAATTGTTTGTTCTTTTGTTTTTTCACCTTATGCTTGAAAGATGCAGTGATGTAAAATTGATAGGTGTGTTAAGTTTTCTTCTTAATGTTTTCTTTTTGTATCATCTTCTAAATTTATTTGCCTTTGTTAACTGGAAAATTTTATGGCCTGAGTACAAAATATTATTACATCTGGGACTGAATTTTTGATAGGTAGGGAGAAAGCTACCTCCTAATGAATCATCACAAGTTTTGACTATAATATTATTACATCTAAAACCGAATTTCTGGATGTTCTGTGAAATGTACTTCGATACTATGGACTTCATTCTACTGGTATTTTCATAGATATATTTTATGCTTTCATTCATATATTATAATATGCAAATTTGGAATTTCATTATAAAGAAATATTTTTTGACAAAAACTTTATTACTATTGGTGAAAAGGTCTAATATGTCAATGAGGATAGTGGCTGCAGATTGGAATGAAGATTTGGGAAAGTGATTGCATACTGGATGGGGATACCATCTTCTATATTCATGCATGTTGTTTGCTTTGGTATTTGATTCCGTAAAAAATGGGGTAAGACTTTCAGATTCCCTTCGCATCTTCTTTTGACTGCTACTTACACCATTATCTCTATTTTGCTGCACTGCACTTCTTTTACACTGCTTATTTTTACTTTCTATGCAATTTTATTTTCTGCACTCTGCACTGTTTAATTTTTGCACTCTGCACTACTTTTATGCACTCTACATAGGCATCAATGTTATGTGGAGGATATGAACACATTCATGCACGTGTAAGAAGCAGACCTAAGTGTTGTTAAGGATTCTAGTGTTGTATTAAGGGTGCATATTTTATGGAATTCACAATTCTTAATTCATTGCTCTACAGAATTTTCTAGTTTATCTTAACCTGCGTTGCAGAAGCAACACCAAATACTGCTATGAGAACAATAGGGGTAAAAGGCCTCACTCTTTATCACTTGAAATTTCACCTACTGGTTTGTTGATATTAATATCTCTAGAGTTATATTGATCTTCAAAGTGTTTAACTTTAGTCTTCAATAGTTTTTCCTTGATGATATTACATGCAGAAATACAGGCTGGGAAGGCAACCTTGCAAGGAATCAAATGATAACTCTTAGGCAATCTTCACAATTTAGGAATGCAAGACCAAAAGAAATGGCTTAAGAAAGGGAAGCGGGGAAGGTGAAGGATGGATTTGGGTGGTTAGGGAAACAACATTCAAAGTCATTTACTATTGAGATTAGCAACTGATTTAGAGTTACGTCTAAATTTTCTCTAAGTTCTCTTTCCTATGTTTTCTTGATGTCTCTTCTATTCTTTCATGTAATGGAACTCTTACTCTATTTTATTAAGCTGTTTATTGGGTTATTTCTTTCTAATAAAAGGTATCATATCTTTATTCATGTATTTTTGTTTATCTATAAGGTACATTTATAAACAGTGTTAGCCGAATATTCTTTTAATTCAACTATTGTGATTAATGTTAAATATATCAATTTTGTATATACGGAATGAAAAGTAAAAAATAACAAAGAGTTATAGAAAATTAAATTAATATAAAAATAAAATTTAAAATAGCATATAATATGTAAAAATTGCTGTAAAAGGACGAACAAATGTCGCTAAAAATACCTTTATGATACAAAATATGTATCCCTATCTTCTTTTAATCGTTGCTAAATCTACTATATAGGCATATTTTACAACTTTAGACGACATTGCAAAACGTCATAAATAATTTAAAAATGCAATGTTTCATAATACATTCCAAAATGAATTAAATTTAGCAACGTTGTTTTTCATCGCCTAAATTATTTTATATATAACAATAACATTAGTTATAAGCGACAATTTGGGGTTTTTGGGACTTTTTTTTTAACAATTTTGCTACATTTACATTTTGTTGCAAATAAGATAATAATAGGGGACGATTTACATTTTTTGTCGCCTAGGACAATTAGCGACGTCGATCTACGCGACGTATTTTTTCCGTCACAATCAATCTTTAGCGACATTTTTTGATGTTTTGGAACGAATTTTTATACACGAGTACAATAAATACTTTAAGTTAAAGGTTATATATGTTTGTTGTCTAAATGACAGACGCTTAAAATGGAGGCGGTGACAATTTTGTAAATATGTTACTTGTTATATGTGTCTGTCAATTACAAATGTCAGTCATATAAAGTTTAGACGTCTGTCATTATAAATAACAGACGCATATAAATTTTTTATATGCGTCTGTCATTTATAATAACAGACGCATATAACTCTAGAATATGCGTCTGTCATTATAAATGACAGACATATAAATGTTAGACGTCTGTCTTAAATAATAACAGACACATATGATATTCTAATAAGCGTCAGTTATTATTTAAGACAGACGCATATAAGTTTTTTAAAAACCTAAAAACGAGTCTCTTTACACAGTGTTCATTGTCTGCAACAAATTATACTCATCTGACCATGCTCAAATTGTAGCTCAATCCTTCAGCGGCGATAAGGTATTACTCGTTTTTCAGTGCTATTTCAATTTTGAAATTCTTTGGACTTGATTTGCTTTTTAATTGCGGTGTGCTTTTGATTTTAAATTTTTTGTTGGGTTAGTTCTCCAGATAACATCCAGAGATCCTCATAATTTCTTCAACATTAGGTACGTACTGTTTTACTTGGTTCAAAGCTTTTATATTTTGAACAAGTTAGTTTAAGTGATTGCATCTACTTCTGCTTTTATATTTCCAAATTCAATTTGATATGCATCTACTTCTGCTTTTATATTTCCAAATTGCTTTTATACAAATTGAAGACAGGAGACTTTAGATTCTTCCAATAATACAAAAGCTCTTCTACATCCCTCAAGTCTCTAACTTTTCCCTCTTCAACTATCATCTCCACTAAGTAATTTTCGAAGCTTCTGCACACATCCTCCATATCTTCATCGCCAAATGCTTTCTTCATAGCAGTCTTGTTGGCTCTGATGTATGCTGGGGTAATTGGCGATGGTACGAGCTTCTGTCCATGTTCTGCTTCAGTTACATTCTTAAGTTCCATTTGTTTGTCCATATGCTTTGACTGCTTGTAGGAACAGAAAACTGAATGCAAACCAGTGAAAGTCTGGTTCTTTTTATGAGCTTTTCTGGTTCTGTTGGGGCAAGAATGAAATTGAAGCCCACTTATAAACACTGGTCTTCTAAGTTTGAATCTGAAGATAAGAGAGAGTTTTCTGAATGACTTGAAAAGCTTGGATTTGAAGGTAAATAATTCTTTCATTTCCACAGCTAATGATTGAAAACGGAGTAATGCTGAAGTAATATGGGATAGAATAGAATGTTGCTGCTTTCTGACTTAGTGATATATACCACAGAAGTTTGATGGAATATTGAAAAATAAATTAAGTGGATGTTAGTAACAAACACTTGATGCAATTTGTTATTTAAAAGAAATAAAATTGTTAGTTAGGCTTAGAGCCTTTGTCGAATTCACGTCTAGGGAAGTGGTGTCCCATGAAAAATAAAAATTGCATAGATTTGAAAATCTTGATTAAAAAGGAATTTAATGATCTGAAGATTGCCAATGAATGATTTAGATTGAAAAGAACAATTATAACAAGGGTAGTTTAGGAATTCATATCAGCTAAAGCAATTTGTATATATAAAAGCAATTTGTATGAATTATTTTTTGGTTGTTTTGTCAGGTTTTGAAGTTTAACCTCACCGAATCTGCAGTTAGAAAGGCAGTCAGGTTTGTGAGCAAAGGTCTTTCCATAACTGCAGTTAGAAAGGCAAGGATTTAAATACTACTCTGACTCTTAGTTGAATTATTGTGTCATTGATATAATGTGTATTGTTAGAACTCCTATTATGGCTGTACTATGCATGGCATGCTATCAGGTTTGTCTGAATTCAGCCAACCTTTTTTTTCCAGTTATCTTCATATTTTTAAATATTTATTATTTTCCAACTATGCAATTGAGTATTTGATAGTTTTAATTGAATTGGGAACCGAGTAAATGACTCTGGATATTCTTATCTTAGTTAGATATAATGTGTATTGCCCTTGTAAAACATGCGTCCTCATTGTGTTGTGGTAGCTTCTTATGGACATGGAGGCAACTTTGGCAATTTATTTTATCTTGTGAAACTAAATGTATAGAAGATTGGCTCTGCTTGCATGACTATTTTGGAATTGTTATATTAACAAACTAGGAAAATGTCATTTAGTTTATTCTATCCCTTAACTCTATTAGGAAAAATGTATTTTAGGCTAGTTTCTTACTTTGAGAACAAATCAGCTCTATGGTGGGATAGTAACATCTAGCTGCCTAATTGACAGATATTTAAACTTGGATTCATTCATGCTACTGTTACAATTGTCCAGAAATAATCTAGGGAGTATAGGATTCTTTAGTCATAGTTGATGTTATACGAAAATTGATTCTTGTATTATAAATTTCATTACACCTAAAGCCCTTTTTGCCAAGTTTTATCCATATAAGTTTTCACTCTGACTGTTCTAGGCAGTAAGAATTTCAGATATGGATTCCAAACTGAAAATATTATGCGAAACACATGTTTATTACTAAGAAGATGAAATTTTAGCTAGAACAACTATGAAGGGAAACAAATAGATAATGGAAATGAATAAATTACTTTTGGATCACTTGTTTAGGATCCTTAGGCAGTATACCTAAGGAAAAGATTAATTAGCATTTAACTTGTGTGATGTCTCACCAAAATGCTGAAGCTTCACAAAATTCTAATTTCAAAATAATCATTTCAACCTTAGTAAAGCTTCTCCATGGCTAAGTAGGCTGCTTGAGCTTTCTTGGTGAATATGCCTACAAGATTTTGACAGAGTTGTTATTTTTTTTACTAGTCTACCGCTTCTTGATAGATTACTGGCTAAACAGGTGGTATTGGTTTTATGAAGTTATTATGTGACAATACTATGGGTTTAGTTAGTGAATTTTTTGAGCTTTCACATGTAACTGTTGTGGCAAATGTAGCATCACTCGGACACTGCATCAATCCTATTAGGGACACTCTTCATTATATGTTCCATGGTTTCCAAGTTTGAAATGGTTTTGTTTGAACTAAATTATGATGGGTGCGAGAACCAAGTTTCTACATAAAATATGGCGCTCCTTGAGAATATGAACTAGTTGATACATTCTTTTGTTAGTAGGAAGAGCATACAATTTCCTTGAAACATATTCTTAATTATAAACTCAAATTGCTTCCATGATGATGAGGTGTTGATTTTTGTTAGAAAACTGACACCATATGCCAATGATAGCTTTTCTTGAGGTCAAAGACTTGTATAATACATTGCCTTTTGGGGGTTATGCCCCCATTATTCTGAACATCATAAAATAATTCAATTTTATCTTATTATTTTAAGTTTATCAAATGCTTTATAATAGATCCAAGAATTAGTAATGATGCCAAAAGTTAGTAATCATGCTTTATCTTATTCAGCCAATATTCAGCTGGAATGTGGCAGCCAATATTCAACTTTCAATCTATAAATATCTTTGTGCTTTCCTCCTTATCCTGAGCCAAAATATGCTCTCCAGATTTGTGCCTATTTATCTTATTCAGCCACATGTTTGCCTATTTAGTCTGATTCTTATTATCACTGTAGTGATGTGAGAAACAACAGCTTGACTGGGAGTATTCCACAAAATATACGCAACACAACTTCCTTCCAGGTCTTGTATGTACTTCATCCAACTCAGCAAACTGAAATACTTGTAATACTTTGTTTAATTGATTGAATTTTTACTAAATATGCCTTCTATTGATATGGATTTGTCCTACAACCAGCTAACAGGAGAGATTCCATTCAACATTGGTTTCTTACAAGTAGCCACATTATATGTGCTTGCAACTTATCTCTAATATGGTTGACAACTTTGATTTTGAATTTTAATCTTGATCCTCACTTGATAACTTATCTCCAATGCCATTTTATGAATTTTAATCTTGATCCTCACTTGATAATATGATAGATTTTGATCTCGGACCAGGCTTCATTCCTCACATCAAGTTTTCCGTACTGAAATACAAGAACACTCAAGTTATATTTTCCTCATCTTAATATAATCAACCTTCTATTGATTTTAGTCATTATGGTTGCATAATTCCTACTTGAATTTCATGTGTATAAAAATTTTCCAACTATATATATATATATATATATATATATATATATATATATATATATATATATATATATTATGTTTCCAGATAGTTGCATTAACAGTTTAGCAATGATATGAAATCGATATTTTCAATCAACAATGGATTCTTATCATCAATACCCATTCAAGATGTACTCATTAGATGTTTAAGGATATTATATATAATGTTTCTCATGATTAAAAAACAATAAGACTTATATATATTGAACCTTTTTTTGTGTGGTTAGATATGGATTGAAGTTGGATGTATAGTAGACGCACTACATTTGAATATTTGAATCGAGTTGCGGAATTTATTAGAAACGCGGAGAAAAAGCAAATAAGGGAAAGAGAAGAAATGATTGTATGTCCTTGTGTTGATTGTAAGAACATGAAAAAGTTTCGAGATGTTCATATAGTGAAATCTCATATAATAAGACGTGGTTTTAAGAAAGGTTACACACAGTGGATATGGCATGGTGAGAGTGTTTTAACTGGGACACGTTCTAATAATAATGAATTTGATCAGCAAGGAGAAAATAACATTGATGATGAAGAGAATGATTGTGTAGATGAGATGATAGATGATACAAAACATTTTATGGAAAGGTCGGAATTCCTTCAAAGATTGTTAAACGATGCTGATAAACCTTTGTATCCCGGTTGCAGTAATTTCACAAAATTGTCAGCCATTTTTAAACTCTGTAACATGAAAGTAAAAAATGGATAGAGTGATAAAAGTTTCACGACACTATTAGAATTGTTGCAAGACATGCTTCCGGAGGGAAATGAGCTTCCCACATCTACATATGAGGCTAAGAAAATGTTGTGTCCTATGGGTATGGAATATAAGAAGATACATGCATGTCCAAATGATTGTGTATTATACCGAAATGAATATAAGGACTTGCATGAGTTTTCAAGGTATGGAGCGTCACGTTACAAACATGGAAAAGTTTCTTCTCAGGATGAAAAAGGGCCTTCAGCTAAAGTATTATGGTATTTACCTATAATACCAAGATTCAAATGCCTGTTTGCAAATGTAAAAGATGCAAAAAACTTAAGGTGGCATGCAGAAGGAAGAAAACATGATGGAAAACTTAGACATCCTGCAGATTCTCCTCAATGGATAACAATTGATAGAACGTTCCCAAAATTTGGTGGTGAAGTTAGGAATCTGAGGCTTGGACTTTGTACGGATGGAATCAACCCCCATGGCACACTCAGTAGTAAACATAACACGTGGCCAGTTCTTCTTGCGGTTTACAATCTGCCTCCTTGGCTGACTATGAAACGTAAGTATATTATGTTGTCGTTGTTGATATCAGGGCCTAAACAACCGGGAAATGATATTGATGTTTACCTTGCACCACTTATTGATGATTTGAAACTGTTGTGGGATGAAGGTGTGCCGGTGTATGATGCATACAGTGAAAGCATGTTTACCTTACATGTCATGATATTTTGCACTATAAATAATTTTTCGGTTTATGGTAACTTATCTGGGTACACCATGAAATGAGCAAAAGCGTGTCCGATTTGTGAGGACAACACAATGGACCAATGTTTAAATCATAGCCAGAAAAATGTTTATATGAGTCATTGAACATTTCTCCCTCCTAATCACCCTTATCGTAAGAAGAAAAAGTCTTTCAATGGATATACCGAAATGCTAGTAGCTCGTTTGCCATTAACAGGAAATGAGATTTTTGAACGAGTTAGAGAAATTGATAATGCATTTGGTAAACCTTTTAAACCTGCTCAAAATGGTCCTTGGAAAAAGATATCTATATTCTGGGATCTTCCATATTGGGAATACTTACCGGTTCGTCATTGTATTGATGTTATGCACATGGAGAAAAATGTTTGTGATGCTATAATAGAGACATTGTTGAATATACCGGGAAAAACAAAAGATGGTCTCAAAGTAAGAAATGATATGTTAGAAATGGGCATACGGAAGGAGTTAGCGCCTCAAGATACAGGGAAACGAACATATCTTCCCCCAGCTTGTTATACGTTGTCTAAAAAAGAGAAAACAAGCTTTTGTGAGTGTCTTTATGGTGTTAAAGTTCCATATGGATTTTCATCAAATATTAAAAGTCTTGTGTAATTGAAAGAATTAAAGTTGATAGGTATGAAGTCTTATGATTGTCATGTTTTGATGCAACAATTTTTACCGATAGCAATTCGAGGAATACTACTGAATCATGTGACGAATGTTATCACAAGACTTTGTTTTTTCTTCAATACAATTTGTTGTAAGGTCATTGATCCAGATAATTTGGATGAGTTGCAAGCCAATATTGTTGTTACTCTATGTCAATTTGAAATGTATTTTCCACCTTCCTTTTTTGACATAATGGTGCATTTGGTTGTTCATCTTGTGAGAGAGATTAAATTGTGCGGTCCAGTGTATTTGAGGTATATGTATCCTTTTGAGAAATTCATGGGTATCTTAAAAGGGTATGTGAGGAACCGATATCGACCTGAAGGTAGTATTATTGAAGGTTACTCGGTTGAGGAGGGTATTAAATTTTGCACAGACTACTTATCAGGTGTTGAACCTATTGGCATTCCTAAGTCTCATCACGAGGGAAGACTTGGAGGTAAAGGAACAATTGGATTTAAAATGGTATTACCCGGTGCTTAGATGCGTGAGAAACCACATCTCATTGTGTTGCACCACCTTACACAAGTTCATCCATATTTAGAAGAGCACATGTCCATTTTAAGGCGTCTGAATCCATCCAAAAGTGAAATATGGTTGACAAATGAACATAATAGTTCTTTCATTGGATGGTTTAAAGACCGAGTGATGCGTCAGTTATCAGAAGTGCCGGAAGATGTAACTGATACCATAAAATGGTTAGCCTATGGCCCTAGGTTGAATATACAGTCTTATGAAGGATATGACATCAACGGATATACCTTTTACACTAAACGTTAGGATGACAAAAGCACAATGCAAAATAGTGGAGTTACTTTGATAGTTTCATCACGAGAATTTTCTAGTGCTAAAGACACCATGCCAATAGATGTTATGATGTCATATTATAGTGTAGTTGAAGACATTTTGGGAGCTTGATTACAGGAAATTTATGATTTCTCTCTTTCGATGTAAATGGATTGAAAACCGACGCGGTGTTCGAGTGGATGAGTTAGGAATCACTTTGGTTGATTTTAGCTGATTGGGTTATCAAGATGATCCATTCATTCTTGCTTCACAGGCTAAACAAGTATTTTATATTATTGACCCTGACGATAGTAAGTGGTATATTGTTCTTTAAGGTAAGAGGCGTATTGTTGGTATCGATGATGTGGTAGATAAGGAAGAATATGATCAGTTTGATGAGACTCCTCTGTTTTCTATCAGGTTACCAATGCCAGTTGGGGAATATATTTTAGATTCAAATTACATGCATGATGATCATACTGAAGGCATATGGATTGAAAAAGGACAATAATTGATGCATATATGTTTCTTGTAAGTTTATTTATAAATGTGTATTATGATTAATGTGGTTTATACTCATAATTACCAGTTTTGTTATTGTTTATCATATAAATCTATTGTTTTTATTTCCCTTTAAAATAAAGTATTATTATTGTGGATTATACTAACATGTTTCTTTGTTATGCTTATGTTACAGGAAATCATGTCCAATGAACAACTAGATTTTGAGCCATCAAGTATCATGAAAAAAAGGAAAACTAGGGGAGCTACCACGTGCAAAAAATTGAAGAAGCAAGGGAATGAACAAAAGACAATAGATTTCGATGAGTTTGATCGCCCAACAGGAACATACGCCGATATATTTAGTTCCTACGTTGACCTTGTTGCACATTCCCATGTGAACATCACGATAAAAAGCTGGGATCTGGTCGATAAGGGTCTTAAAAATACAATTTGGGAAGATATCAAGGTAAGTTTCCTTCAAATCTATTAACAAATTTGATTGTAAAGAAGTAAAACTAATTAATCTAAAATATTATTTTGCAGAAAGAGTTCAACATTCCGGATGATAAGAAAAATATTGTACTCAGAACTATTGGAATGCAGTGGAAGGATTTTAAATATCGATTGGTGGTTAAGTACATAAAGAATAAATCAGTGCAAAAGTCACCATTGGAATTATATGACTTCATCACCGAGAAAGATTGGGAGGAGTTTAAACAAACACATGAATCTGAAGAATATGAGGTATTAATTATGAAGTAGATTAATGCAATTTATATTTACATTTATGCAATGCTTGATAATGGGATCTTCATTATTTTGTTAACAGCAAATCAGTGCCAAGGTGAAGGCAAAACAAGCAAAGAATGTGCATCCACATTTCTTGGATCGTGTGGGCTATGCTGGGAAAAGGACTCAATGGATTATTGAAGATCCCATTTCTTCTTTTTCATCATCACCATCTATGAGCTCTGATGTTACATCATCATATGATCGAAACCTAGATTGGGTAAGAGCTAGAACAAAAATGACAGAAGAAGGAAATTATATAATCCCAGTAGAAAAGACAAAAGAGGTGGCAACAAAAATTGTAAGTATAACTTGCTAAACAAACAATGATATCAAGGAATATGTTTTTTTTTAATCTATGATTGCTTATAACATATTGTTTATCTGGTGAATAGGAGACATTTTGCGGAGAAGTAGCCCAAGGTAGCTGGGTACCAGAGAGGCATGATGACATATTATCACGTGCACTTGAAAAGCCCGAACATTCTGGCTATGTGAGAGGTGTTGGAAGTGCTGTGACCATCAAAAAATTTTATGGTAATCCTGGAAAAAGGAAACTAGCAACATCCGTCTCACCTGAAGTTATAGAAGCGTTTGAGACTAAAATAGAGGCCAGATTATTTGCTAAATTCTCGGCACATATTGCACATCTTGAGAATATGATAGAGGAGAGAACTAGGAAGTCCTCTCAAATTGGCCCTGATATGGAGGTGGAGATGGGTCCTTCATTTCTCGCCCAACTCCCAGTAGTTGTCACTCTGTGGACCCACCATTTCCAATATCAGAATTACAGGTAAAAAGTACATTAATTTCATTACTTCCACTTCCACTTTAATCTAGCTAATATTGATTTTTTGTGTTTTTGCAGACACCTACATCATGCAGACTTGCTACCATTAATGAAGGTAAGCAGGTGATTGTGGCAAGGGGTATGGTTTATCCATCCCTTATTGATGCTATGGTGCACAATCGACCTATCATGCCCAATCACGTCAAGGTATTTGTAGATGAAGTATTATCTGCCTGTCATGAAGCCGAACTTCCTGTGCCTACTGAATACTTAACTACAGTTGGGAAAGCAGAAGGTAGCTTTGTTCAATGGCCACAACATCTTGTTGTTCTTGGAGAGGTAATAATTTCTAAACTTATAAAACAATAAAATATAGATTATCGCATTTCATATATCATAATATATCATAATTTATTATTAATTGATATGAACTTAAATCCAAGCCATTAAAGAAAGCTCCAAAGAATAAACAAGGTAGCAGTTTATCGAAAGAATCAGCTACAAAGCAACATGGGCCTTTAGTTAATGAGAACATTTTGGCAACTTTGACTGGTGACATGAGGTTGATGCATGAGATGGTTGCTAAATTGCCTACTGGGTATATTTTTGAAGTTTCTGCAGACATTACAATGTTTAAGTATCGAGTAGTTAATCAGATGATTCATGTTGGTATGGAAGATATCGCTCAACTCATCTCCATGGAATGGCTTGATGTCTCGATCATTCGAATATTTATGATGTAAGATTATACTATTTATTACTAATATTATAAGATTTATTTAAAAAATACAAAAATAATACTTATGTATGTATTGTGATTCATGCATGCAGGTACCTTCATAACTTGTGCGATACATTTTTCATATCGTCGATCAGATTTCTTTGTCCAACAATGCTTCGTTTGATGTTCATAGAGACTAACTCAGTAGAAAGATATATTATAGAAGCTTTGAAGGAACAAAGAGATAAACATTTCATTCTACTTCCATATTTCGAGAAGTAAGAAATATTTACATTCATGTTTGCATAATTTTTATTCTCAACATTTTTACTAACTTCTAACATATTTGTATATCTATAGTAACCATTGGATGTTGATTGTATTTTGCTGTGAACGGAGTGAGACATTTTTCATGGATCCTCTATCTCGTGGCAGTCGCGATATAAGTCTGAGACCTCATATTAACCTGTAAGTTATAATACTAATAGCTAATAGTTTCTACGATGTTTGTAGCATTTTCAATATTAATACCGATTTTGATATACATTTATTTTTCAGAGCCTATAGAACTTATGCTATAGAATGTAGAAAAAATACAGATGCCCGATTAAAATGGAATGACATTTCGGTGAGAATTTTATATTTTGAATTACTAGTTAAATTAAAGTTTTTATGATTTTATAATCCTTTATTTAGCATAGGCCTTTGTTTTTTCTATTTTAAGTGCCCTCAACAACAATGAGGTGTTGAATGCGGATATTACATCATGAGGTATATGTACGAAATTGTCGTATATCATAACAGTGATACAACATTGCTTAAGGTACGTTCTTTCAAATACTAGTCAGTTTATATTACAAGTATGATACATAACTAGCTATTAATTTTTTCATTTCTAACTTATTTTCTATTATCTGTTTATTTGTCTTGTAGGTTTTTGAAAAAAGATCATATAGTCAAGATCAAATAGATGAAATTCGACATATGTGGTCAAATTACTTTATGAGAGAGTGTATGTAATCTTTTTATTTACTTTTGTAAAATATTTCATATTAATGAGAAATACAATTTTAAATTAAAGAATTTTGAAGAACTTGTAGATTAATTATTTAATGTGAATTGTTTTAGGCATGATGCTATTGCTTTGATTTATTTAATTTTTTTAGTTTGTGTTGTCCTGTGAATACTTGATTATTGAGTTTTGTGAGTTGAATGTTGGATGACTATTGTGGCTTATTGAAGCTGAATTATTATGAATTTTGAAGTGCGCATGTTATATATATATATGAATGATAGCATATTATAATATATATGAACCTAATTTTTTTTTAAAAAAAAATACGCGTCTGTCGTTTAATAATAACAGACGCATATAGTTGATTATATGCGTCTGTCGTTTATTAATAGCAGACGCGTATAACTTTGATATTATGCGTATATCGTTTACTAAATGATAGACGCATATAATCAAGGTTATACGCGTCTGCTATTAATAAACGACAGACGCGTATAACTATTATATGCGTCTGCTATTATTAAACGACAGACACGTATAATTAATTATATGCATCTGTCAAAACGACAGACACATAAAATTTATATCATATGCGTCTCCTATATATGTGTCTACTATTTGATAGACACATAAAATACAAAATAACATACACATATAACACTATTTTGTACTAGTAATATAACATAAAAATTTATTTCTTGTAGTGATTTTGTATTTAATTGTTTGATTTCTCATATTAATTTGATTTATTAATCATATATTATGATTTTATATGATTATATGCTAATCGAGAATTATTTTAGATATATTTATTAATGGAATTACTTTATTTTTTTTAATTTAATTCATTTTTGGAAAGAAAAATCTTAATGATTCTATTAGTGCTTGATTAAGAAATAAATTTGGATATTGATTCTGATTTATATAATTTGAATCTTTTAGAATGAAAACATTACAAGAATTATTCTAACTTTCATATATGTCATTTGAATATATTTCCTTTATTATTGTTGAAATTTAATTTATGGATGTTATTATATTTGTTAACAAGATTATACAAATTCTATTAATCTTTGTCAAAGAAGGAAATACAATCCCAATCTTCAAAATAGATTATTTTTCATCATATAACCACTAGATAGAAGACTATGTAAAGTATCTCTCTTAGAAGGATTCTAGAGATACATGCATGCACTTGAAACTTAGAAAAATTGAGATAGAAGAAGTGTTACATATTTCTTTTGGAAAAATTCAAGTTCATTTATAAATTTTAGGAACTTTTTTAAGTGTTCACAAAAATCAACTATAGAGAATTAAGAGTGAAAAGATAGATTTGAAGGCTTGTGGAAAATGCTTGAAGTAGGAAATCTCTTTAGGAAGGTTTGAGGAGCAACGTGAGTTTTCTCTTTATAATTTTTGTCTTTAGGTTGATAAGAGGTGTAATATTTGTAAGAATTGGGTTTGTAAGGTTGTGAGGATACACAGTAAGGTTGTGAGGATACACAACAGTGTGGGAAATTTTATCAAAGTTATGACATATTTGATGTTGTAAATTTTGAAATAGAAATGAAATTCTGGTTCTAAATTTGAGTTTGTTAGTTAAAATATTGAAAATATGATTCTAATTCTGTATAAAAATTCATAATATTTTAAATTTATTATTATTTAATTTTTTATATTTTTAATTAAAATATTTTTAATAAAATTAAACTAAATATAAAAATAAAATTTTAGTTTTTATTATATGAATATACGAAAAAAATATTAGAATTTTAAAATATCAATTTAAAAATATAATTCTATTTTTTATAAAATTTTATTTTTTTTAGCATACACGAGAGATAACAAAGATGGGTTTGCACAGCTGGACAAAAATTGGACCTTGAATAGCTGTTGATGATGACAAATTTAAGGATAGATATTTCATATTTGTATCAGACAAAAACTAATAAGATAAATAAAAAGAAAATCAGTGTAATATATGCACAGGTTCCAAGGAGATAAAAGTAGACTGACTATGTTTTCATGATTCATTTCTTGCGTTTTGGATTATGCAAATGAGGCATTGGATTGCAAAAAATGGACTTTATTAAGAAGGGTGTCCAGTATCAACGATATATTGCATTTATGATATGTTGGCATGAGCATTTCAGCAGTTATAGAGAGTTTTATTAATTTTAACAAAAGAATAATTTTTTTTGTCTCTTAATTATTACGTTTTTCAGCTATATTTCTGCATAATTATTTTTTTGTAATTATGTTTAAATTTTAAAAGTTAAATAAAATAATCTAATTATTCTACTGTACATTGGACTATTAAATTATCAATTTGTTTCTTATTGAGTTCTTATTTGGAGTTAATATGAATTAAAATTATTATTTATAAATTTACCTTGTAGTTTTGCACTTTGACACTTAAGTTACAAAGATTTTTATTTATTTATTTATTTTTTATGTGCGAGTACCCTATGCTTTTCTCTGTGTCAAATAAGTACACTTAATTAGACTTTTGACGCTTTTATTCTATAAATTTAGCACTCGAAATTGTTATTCTCAATTACATATAATGTTGAAACTTATAAGTGATTTAACCATATCTGAGCATCTTTTAACATAGAAAAAGGAATAGGGTACTTATCTAAACAACAACAAAAGAAAACTCTCTTAATTGTCTAAGTACGAAACCACAATATATTTTGACAAAATATCTCTTATTTGTTTCATTTATTGATCCCTTAAATTTTCATTTATTCAAATTAATTCCTTGAAGTTTGATTTTGTTAAAACCAATCCCTTTAATTTTAAATTTTTTTATATCAAGTATTCTAATATTTTATTTTTTCTAACTTAAAAGCCTTCCAATTTTGAATTTTTCTAGTTAATTTTTAATCAATAATTGTTTAATTTTGATAAAATGTAAAAATTTAAAAGTTCAATCAAAATAAATAAGATTACAGAAATTGATAAGTTCCATAAAATAAAACACACATAGGATGTGTTTGGGAACACAAAATTGGATTATAATTTAAATTATAATATATTTTGACTATAAATTTAAGCTGCTTAGACTAATAACATGTATTTGGCAAACTAGATTTTTTGAAAATAAAATTATAATCTCTTAAAAAAAGTTTGTGGAACTAGAGTTTACCTTAAAAGCTAGTAGATAATGATTTTTTTTGTTATACCCTTGTTTTTTGGCCAAATGATAGGTTATTTTATTTTTTGTTTATCGGCATATATATATATATATATATATATATATATATATATATATATATATATATATATATCGAGATATTTAATATAATTTTTATATTATTTAATATATGTATATTATATATATTATATAATTTGTTTGTATTATGTATTAAAATAAATTTTAATAGTGTTGTTGATTAATTTAAACATGTCCTTTTATGTTATTGTATATTTTTCTACTATATTTTTAACTAATTTTATCAAATAATTTTAATTCAATAATCTAAATTATCAACTAACAAATTTTTAACTACTAGATTATCAACTATAATTAAATTCTCAACTTAAATACAACTGAATTATCAGCTAATTTTGTCAAACAAAGACATAGTTTCGAAGCCAAAATATAACAATATTTAATATGTTCACATGGATATGAGTTTATCACAACTAGATTATCAACTTACAACTGAATTATCAACTAATTTTGTCAAATGGAGCCAAAGTTCCGAAGCCAAAATATAACTATATTTAGGGTGTGTTTGAGATTACTGTTATGTTTCCAAAAAGCAGATTTAAAATTTTTTTGATTTAATTGATTGATTTTTTTAATTTTTTATAAACTGTTTTTCTCAAACCTGTTTTTAGAAAAAATATATATTTACCTGCTTCTCTACAAAAGCAATTTTCAAAATTCAAAAAATTTAAAAATAAATTTTTTTTCTCCAAAAGCGTTTTTACCAAACGCAATGCAAAATGATCCTTTAGTATGTTCACATGGAGATGAGCTTATAATAACAATTAACCTTGACATGAGTAGACAATGAAATAGTTATGAGTAAACTCATCCCTCTTAGATACTGTTATATAGGCAATATATATCTGAACATGAATACACTTCTAATCATGTACAATTGCATATTTAAAGTAAATCATAAATAAGAAAATAAAAAAAAAAGACATTTTCGTACGTTTGTGCAGAAATGATTTGTGTTTTTATATCTTCTTTACTCTTCTTTATTAATTTGATTGATATAATAATCCCCACGGAGAATTGTCTCCTCTGCAGACTCACTTTATACAGAGATCTGTAATAGAAAGTGACAGTGCATTGCACATACTTTACCGCAATATCACCCAAAGCCCTAGTCTTGTTTTTTCATTTTTTTGGTAGAGTTGATTTTTCATTTTTTAAATCTTCATAAATATATATAATATCTTTTTCCTTTGAAATTAATTTACATAGTGCAGCCTAATTTCTTTCTATTTTCCTTTTCTCTTACTCATCTTCCATAGCTAAGATAGTAATTGGATAATATCTCTCTTATTCTCTCAATCACTCTCTTTAAATATTACACAGATAATATTTGATATTGATTTGAAAAAAAAAAAACTTACAAGTTTAATTAATGGCACTCAATCTCTTCAATGCTACAAGAAGCAGTTGCAAAAACAAACACACTCTCATTCAAATTCTTAGTTAATTAAGCTGTCTAATATAATAATGTTAATATGGTGATGATGATGATGTTGATGTGGATCTGTGCCCTAATCTGAGCTCTAGATCAACTTCTTCTTCATTGACAAACTCCTTGCTATCCAATATAGATGTTGCAGGTTCAGCTTTGCAATTAGAATAAAACTGAGAAGAATTAATCACTGTTCTTGATGCTATCTGATGATGATGATTATGGGGATATTGTGAGACAGAGAGAAGAGTAGAAGGAGAATTAATAGGACATGCATTGATAGCTGTAGAACTGAAAACAGCATTTGGGTTTGGTAATTGGTAGAGTAAACATAATCCACCATTAGAGGAAAATTGTTGAGGTGGGATTATAAAAGTAGATGATGAGGAAGTATAAGGAGATGAGGATGATGGTGTTTGATAATTAGAAGGTGTCTGATGGAGTCTAGCACGGTCCCGGCGGTGAATATTCATATGACCGCCAAGGGCTTGAGCTGACCGGAATTCCCTTCGACAAAATGTGCAAGTATAAGACCGCGGTGGCCAAGTAGTACCCATGATATTACCTGCATCTTCTTCAAAAGCTCTCACCTCCCATGAATCATCATCTTCTTTAGTTTGTTGCTTAGGGTTCCACATCCAGGCAGATGATGATGATGATGATAGGGAGGATGGGTTAGGGTTGTTTAGATGGTTTAGTTGTTGGGTTGCAGCTATTCTTTCAAGTTGGAGTTGAGTCAGAGAGACAAGGCCAAGCTCAGCAGCCATTGTTGTACTAATGGTACCATTTAAGATAGGTGAAAGAGACGATGTGGAATGAAAATAGAGAATAGAGTTAAATACAGGATGGGGCTAAGGGTAAGAGATTGGGACAAAATAAATCCTAATACCGAGGATATCAACCAAAATTTTTGTAACAATCAAATTGGAATTTAGTAACATTCACATTTTAATAATTTCCTCTTCCTCAACTTGCCATCTTCATATATAAAGACAATATTTCTCTCTTTGGCTTCAACGCTTCCCTATTTATATTTACTGCTTCAAAATCATTCATATTGCTTGTCTCTCTTATGATCTAAACTAATTATTGGCCAAATTAATTAATGCCATTAGAGTTTGGGAAATTGCTAGCTAATTATTGACATTGAAATTTCTTGGGCTTGTGCAATTTATATCCATTATTTGAAAATAAAATGTTAGAAATGTATAAGTTTCATTTCTGGAATATATTTTCAATGTAATTTCATAAGAAACAAGCATTTCTGTAATTGTCAACTGAAAAGTAAAGATGGTCAATTTAATTTCGACTTTGGTTGTATATATTTGGTTTCTATGAATAGTAATTTATTTGGGCTGATTGGCTAATGGGTGTTTATTTTGTAAAACAAAATAAAAGGTTATAATATTTTTTTGCTGGAAATATAATGTATACGGGAAATATTTATTTCAGCTCAATTTCTATGTACATGGTATATATACCGGAAGGAGTTTTTTTTTTTATGTGTGTAAATTATATATATTTTTATATGTTTTACGGCCTGAGATTAATTATGTTCAGAATTTTGTCACAGTTAAATTTTTTCACTCCTCTCCAATGATGTATTTAATAGAGTTCGAACTCAAATATTTTTCCAATAAATGCAACCTACGTTGCCAACTGAGTCACAACTAGTGTGTTAAGGAGTAATTTTTCTAATACAACTAACGAGTCAAAATAGCTTTTCATATTTATTTCAGCTTAATTCTAAAAAACTAGATGTGAAAAGTCAAATTGATATAATGTTAAAAGTAAACAGAGCTTAGAAAAAATACTTCAAAAACACATGAAAATTTTATAACATATCAGGATATATTTGCATCTTAACTCCAACAAAAAGTCCTTTTTTTTTTTGGAAATACACTCCAACAAAAAGTTATACGTTCAAATTTCAGCATTTTTTTTCCTTTTAGAACAAAATTACAATTAATGATAATGTTCATATCTGCTATATATGCTAAAGGCATGAGCATTTAACCAAAAATAAAGAAAATAAAAGGTATGAGCTATATATTAAACTGTTTGCAAAGCTGCAGGAATTAAGTAACAGTACAAAAAATAAAACAAGAACGATCAATTCTTGGACTTTCTCTGAGTATTTGATTTCTTTTTTTTCAAAAAACCCATAAAAAATATGAATAAAAAATTAAGTGAAAGATCAGACATGTAAGATTTTATTATTGATAAAAAAATGTACAGTGACCTCAGCATTAACCTCCTGTCCATGGATGTTGATTGTCATGTACAACTAGGTTTCACACACGCTAATCCCTTTTCTTCCTAATTCTTGCTCTTGTCAGTTCCTTTTTGTAATTTAATAAAACTTAGCATAGAACTATGCAAATTTTAAAAGTCATTATTATGTTAATTATCAGTGGTTGTAATTATTATTAAATTAATTTAATATGAGGAAGATATAATTAATAGTTGCCGCCATTACTTTAATGTCAGCTAAGTAGGAAATTGTGTCTGAAAGCTGGGAACTAAAAATTAAGTTGATTAAGATAACATAGCTATCTTCGTCAACGACTAAAACAAGAACAACTCGTTAATCTTCTTTACCACTTTTTCCTTTACCATTGACAATATCGTCTAGCTTTCTTTTTCTTATAGTATTCTATTGCATGAGAAAAGACTTTTAAAGAAGTCTCTCTCTCTCTCTCTCTCTCTCTCTCTCTATATATATATATATTCATTCTTTTTTATAAATTTCACTTTTAATTATGATATGGCTATACTTGTTTATTATATTTTTATAATATATTTTTCTATTTACCTAATAAGATATATATTTTTTTTCAAGTCCATTATTCTTTTTATGAATATTATAATCAATAGCAATCGCATTGCGCTGGAATGAAAAAATTTAGACATTCCATTTACCATCAGTAACCTAAACGCTAACAATTAAATAAATCATCACAACGCATCTTAAATCTATTATCAATTCAATCTTATCAAAATATTTTGAAAGGGACGAGCATTTATGCTCCAAACAAATCAACAAGTAAGGAAAAAGAGTAAAAAATGGCAAAGTTTCAAGAAAATATAACAGTATAGAAAGCCAAACAAACAGAACTGAAAATACAATCAATATAATAGATTAATTAGTCTGGAATTCACAAAAAAATGATCTAGTAGTTTTTTTTTATCTTTAAAAATCTCAGGTAAATAGAGATATAACACCCACCTAGCTAATTAAAATTACTCGTCATTATTTAGGCGGATGTTACCGGTTATTATTTTATAAAATATATGAAATTAAAAATTTCCTTGTAAAATTAATTTCATAAACTTGTTTGAACATTAAGAATCATTTATAAACTTACATCAACTTGATCTAAAGAATCATTTTCATAAATCATACTTTCATACTTGGGCTAAAATGACCCCTATTTACAAAATACAACCTTAATTCAAACGCATGCTTTTAACATAAAAATGTTTATACAAAACATTAAAACTCAAGACCATGTCATGTACAAAAAAATCAATAAAGTTGACTTGTGCACCGACTTTTCAAAATGAATGCTTCTTCTCTTAAGTCAACTCTTGTTATCCCTTAGGCTTCGACCTGCGTGTAGCTACTGAGAGGTACATATAGGTATAAAAATTCAAATGTGCAACCATACAATTTATATCATGACATATTATGTATGTTCATGCATACTATCATACTATAAATACTATCCTAATGCATGTCAATACAATTTCCATATCTCATATCAATATTAAACATAGCAAGTTTTCTCATAAAACAGGTTCATAGTAACCTTACTGCTTTCGTTAGTTCATCTTAGTTTACCCATGACTTACCACTTTTTCCAATTTTTATTTTTCTTTTTATAATGGTTTTGCTTATACCCAAAACTTAACATAATTCCATTTTTAATCTATTTTCACCCAAAATTTTAACTCGAACTATTTGGATGCGGGTTGTGGAACAGAGGTGCTCCCAGAGTTTCAACTACTATGTCCACTATCTGTGAAAGCTCACTTGAATTCCTCAAGTCAAGGGAACTCCTAGAGTTATAGCCACATTGATTGAGTATAAGCCAAATCAAGGACACTCTAACATGAGTTTTAACTATCTTATCCTTGAATATCATGGAATCAAGGACCAATTGTGCTCTAACCTGAACTTCAGCTACTAAGGCCTCTTATAAAGAATATTCTATGGTATCGTAACCCCTTCAATGACATACCATCTATCCTAGACCAAGTCCTAGATTAGAGAAAAAAAGCTTTTAAAGTCTTAACCTTTATCTTTCATTTCTTTTTAATAGCATCATCACATATAACCATGTTTATAGTATCAATACCGGTATATTATCTCATCATTATGACTTACATGAGATTTACTCATACTAGCATACAAATAATAACATGTGATCTATTCACCCATAACATAGCATCAAAAAACCAAAATTGCATATAATAAAATTACCATAATTCACAAGCGTGAACTACATATTCATGAGCATGAAAGACATTCACGGGTACTTCCTTACCCGTGAACCATACCATGACTATTCATGTGAAAGCTTTTGTCCCAAAAATACACTTTATTTACGACTATGACTGTATGTTCATATGTGTGAAACCAAGCATTCATGATCCTAGTTCGAACCGTGAAAATTGAAAATATATGTTTACGACTATGACTACATGTTTACGGGTATGAACCAATGCATTTATGACTTTTTTAGCCGTGACGCAAGGTGTGAAAGCTTTTGCCAATTCTAGGCATTTTTTAGGTTCGTATTTCACTGGCATGAAATGTGTCTGTGTGTTATATCCAAGGGGGTGATAACCTTATCATAGGCATGAATTTCTGGATTTTTCAGACTTGAAAATAGATCATAACAAAGCCACATGTAAGGGTCTCTAAGATTGACCAATGTCGATTACTCTTATCAATATTCAACTACCTATCAAGCTAGCAACATGCCTTTAACATAAAAAGGAATATTCATAACACATATCATGCTAAAATCTCTCTTAAGCATCATAACAAATATAGCCTATTTTCATGGCATTTCTAACACTTAACTCAAGCAACCATTATACATTTACATAATCGAAAACTCATGTATATCATTTATCACATTCTCATAGCATATAACATAACAATATGTAAAAATAGGAGAATTCATATGCATATATATACTAACCTTAATAATGGAGCCTAAACTTATCAAGCTCTTCAAGCTTGCCAAGCTCTTGATTGATCCTCACATCTGCCTCTAGCTCCTATCGTTAAGAAAAACATCCTCTCTTATAACCATAGAATAAAAAACAAATCACTAAACTCACTCTCAAACCAACCTTTGGTTAAAACCTCAAAAACTCCTCTTTATCTCTTAGGTACAAACTTCCACAAGAATTAAAAATGGTGATTTTTGTGTAATAGGGGGAGAAGAAGTTGAAGAAGATAAATCTGACGTATAGACTTGGATTATAAAGGTAGTGAAGTAGCTAAAAAAGCATGAAAGATAGAGAAAAGAATAACTCTACTCAACAACTTTGTTGATTATCTTTCACAGGCATGAACACTCTCTTATCATAAGCAAGACAAACCTTTCACGGGAAAACTTAACATATGATATTCACGATCATAAAAGTCTTATCCATGGGAATGAACAACCTCTC
Organism: Triadica sebifera; assembly: GCA_023653625.1. Taxonomy (NCBI): domain Eukaryota; kingdom Viridiplantae; phylum Streptophyta; class Magnoliopsida; order Malpighiales; family Euphorbiaceae; genus Triadica; species Triadica sebifera. The sequence goes on from CM042901.1 coordinate 25,528,908, forward strand.
TATTATTATATTAAACATTTCAAATTTTAATCCCATTACACTCTCTCTTAATCAACCTAACTAACTTATAGACCTTAAAAACTGGACGTTACAAGAGAAGTTGTAAGGATGGAACAAAGCGATACTAGTTTAGTTAGGTACTAAATTTTGCAGCATGTTGAATTTACAATGTTTTATCTGCATCAAACCAAAGGGAAATTCTATTTAAGGAAAGAAAATAAATATTATTAATAAATCTCAACTCATTAATGCTTTTTCTTTTTATATTGTCCGTCTTTAGGTATTTTCTATTTATGCAAAACTAAACAACAAAAAATCCACAAAGCAAGATAATAATAGCTACTTACTGTACCTTACTAATTGATACTTCTATAATAATCAATTTATTTTATATGCCAAATTGGAAAATTTCAAAGTTAGGGATTCTATGATATTTTAGTGAAATACAAAGTATCATCCTACATGGGAAAAAACTAAAGACTTATAAAAAAAATAAAAGAGAAAATAGCAAATAAAATCCCAATGTAAACTCTTAACCTAATCATGAAAGTCATGTCACACTCATAATATAGGGTTTAGATATTAGTATGGGTTGTGAGGTTGAAAATTAATAAGCAAATGGCATAGGGGTTCATGGAAATAAGAGAAAAATGAGAAATCAGATGATTCACACCCATAAAGGATGAGTCACGACCATGAATTATGGGAGATATAAGAGAGAGACGATAAAATAGGTTATTCATGCATGTGAAGGGGTATTTCACTGACATGAAGAGTCTTTCATAGTCGTGAATCACCTATACGTTGATTTGTTTTGGAATTTTTGCTTAAATGAATCAGGGTTGATTCTAATGATGATGAAATATAGTTGACCTTAAATGGCAAAGAGAATTATTTTGTGACTTTAAACACATATGATTGATAGATGATTTGAGTATCATGATGTTTTAAGTGAAATATGAGATTAATTATACCTAATATTCTAACTAAGACTAGAGTTATGATAGATGACATGCCATTAAGGGAATTCGGTATCGAGAGGCCTAGGTTGGTTAATTTAGAGATGAGATTCATATTTTAGGAGTTAAAGCTAGGATGAGCTCCTCTAGAGATGAAATGTATGTATAATTGTATCCATTTTAACCCAGTTTAGAGTTATTAGGCCAGGTTGTTTTAATGATTTAAATGTTATGAACATTGGGATGCTTGTATGTGATAATAATGTTAGGTTTGTGAGATTTTGATACGAGTATAGAATAAGAGATTTGAGAATGTTTTAAAAATTGTGGCATTAACTAGATAATAAAGTAAGTAGAAAATATGAGATGAGACTCACATGTTCATGTATACATTATTTGACATGTATATCAAATGTTTATGCATACACGTTATAATATACTTTACATGTTGTTATGTACCGCTAAATACGAGTTACTCACATGTAGGTTAGAACCGAATAGCTGTTGTTGATAGAGAAAAAGAACCTGAAGGAAGAGTCATATGATACAATCTAGTTTGGAATGGATGATACACTAAAGGAGTCTTTATTTTGATTTTTATGAGTTTAAAAATTATATATTCCCTTTTTGGGATTTTATTTGTAAAATTGAGGTCATTTGGTGCCCAACACAGTAATTTAATATGAAGAAACATTTTTATTTTATTTTATCATCTATTATTTTTTATGTGGATTTTAAAACAGTTATCATGACCATGGCACAAAGTGGATTTTTAAATTGAGCAGCTTTTAACTCATGCACTATAACATTCTTTTATATAATTGAAAAAAATTCTAGTTATATGAAGGGGTATTGCAAGTCAAGTAAAGAAAACTTAGATTTAATATTGGAAAAAATCGTTTAATAGAAATATCACAACCTAAACATAAAAAGAGAGAGAAAAGTGCATAAATCTGAAATTTAAACATAACTCAATCATCCTTTTCTTTTTTTTTTCTTTTCACTAATAAGCCTAAACACAATAGAAAAAAAAATTTGTATTATGCTTTTGAAAAAGGCTAGCACATTGGGAAAAAAAGGCAGCCTAGACCATATCTATTAATTTGAACAAACTAAACAAAAGGATAAAAAGAAAGAAACATTAGAGGGAAAAAATGAACGCCATCAATTTTGCTTTCTTTTATTTTGAAGGAAGAAAAAGTTACGGAAGAGGTGAGAATATTCACTCCAACACCTCCTCCTCAAGCCTAGAGCAAGACACAATTGGTGACCATTGATTGGCTCCTTTGATCGGTAATACTAGTGAGATGCAAGAAAATGAGAAAAGGGCTAAGAAGTGGGAAGTAGGAAGAGAAATTTCTGCGTAAAGGTTAGGGATGACAATTTTTAATATAATATATAATAATTATTTATATTTTAATATAATTAATATTTTAAAAATAATAATAAAATAAAAAATATAACACTTATTTTAAGTAAAAAATATTTTATTTATTTATTATATAATTAACTAATTAATTAAATAAAAAAATAATTTTAAAATTAAAATAAAATGACAAATTTTAATAAAATTTAGACATTGGAATAGAGTCGGTGATCCCTGTCATTGGGTGGTGCAGGGATGGCGATCCAAAAAAAATTTTCATCGGAGTTCGAGGTGGACTCGGGGTACGGGGGTGGGGCTTGGGGTTGGGGTCGAGAATGGGGATCTCCACCCCAAACCCGCACTCGTTGCCATCCCTAATAAAGGTTGAAGGTGTTTACTCAATCTCAATTGAAAAACAATGTTGTTTTGTTGCTATTTGTTGGAGGAGTATTTTTGGTATGACACTGAATACAATGCCAACAAAACCTAACTTTAATGTATTGATATATTATTTATCAATCTTCTATTACACCCTTATTTTAATGTACTTTGGTAATTATTATCATCAAATATAAAATATCATTTGTCATTTAGTTCAATATGCCCCTAATTAAAGTGGCTGCTAAACAAATTGTATAATTTCAACCATATTAATTAATTTTTAAATATGTGTGAGAATAAAATAAATTTATCTTTTTGGAATGGAGAAAATATCATTATATGCTTTGTCTACAAATCTTAACTCTCAAAGTAAGTTTTTTGACCTGATATTAGATTATTTTGTTTTAGGACAAATCTTACCTAGATCTGGACCATAACTTCTCTTTATGGAAAAATTACAAAAAAAACTAATATATAAGAATACTTTCATTTTAAAGCCTAATATTTTTTTATATTAATTCAAACCCTAACGTTTATTTTACTTTCAATTTTCACATGTTTCATCCATTTGTCTTACAATTAAAGGATATAATAATGAGTTGACATGTTGATTAGGATTAAAATGTCATATTAGGCAATTGGTGATGCATCAACTTTTTCTTCTAAAAGATTGAGCTGATATATTATAAAATTAATTTTAGTCTTCTATCAAATTTCATATATTATTGTATTGAAAAAAATTATTTTATGAGTTTTAACCAAGAAAAAGCTAGTGTGTCAGCTCAACATTTTGTCCTTCAATTGGACTATAGATAGATGGAAAGGATATGAGTTCAAAGTAAAGTAAAATGCTAAGATTCAAATTGATAGTAAAAAAAGTTATGGTTTAAATTGAAAATACCTTTATACGTGATAAATTTTCTATAATTTCCTCCTTTTTTGATGGATTGGATTAATGATAGAATCTAAATTGAGTAATGTAATAATTTCTTAGGCAACGGATACTTACTTGTTGAGTGTAGATCGTGCACTTTCAATGCTTTAGGCAAAGTTAAATTAATAGAACCTTACTCAATTCTACAGTACGAACGCTTTGATTCACTTGTGATTGAATGAAGATGAAGAAATTTCTTTTTCGAGAATTTCTAAATTTCAGAGAAAACTTTTTGATGAAAAGTTACGTTTTATAACTTATGAGAAAAGTTATAACATTTCCCTAAAAGTTATATCTTTTCATAACTTTATATATAAAATGATATGGGCCTGGGCTGGGTCAAGTCCACATGGGCGATCCAATACCATAAAGCCCAACATCTCCCATTCTCCTAAAGTGGGCTTGGCTCAATTCAAAATGTTATCTCACATCTCAAACTTAAACAAAGAATCTTTCATACAGGCGAACGGACAGTGCGACCTGAAGCAAACAAATTGTGGGAGCTCCAATATACAAACCTAATTATAGGCCATATAGGAGACATCAACCCAAAAATATAATTATTTTAAAAAATGTGCTTAATTACCCCAAGTACCTTTCTCAATACACTTAATCGAGTATCATTCAATCCCTTATGAATCTATACTCAAATCATTTTTACAATTACATGTATTCTAAGTTACTTCTCGCTTCATCAAGTGTAATAACTCCGGCTGGTGAACACAAACTGTGAGTGCATAAGCAAAGTACTCTTTCTTTTGCCCTCATATCAATCACATTTGAATTAACTCGCTTTTCTATGAGTGTTTCATTAAGTCGAATCATTCTATGACTATAGGATACATCCAAAGATAGCCAATAGTAATTCATCACATCATGATATAATCAAAAGTCACAAAGGGTAAAAATTATTTGAAATCCATTTCTAGGATTTCTAGGACTCACATAGCGAAGAAGCAGGGATCCATTCTTTTGCTTCCTAATAGGTTGTATAACACGTGCAGTATGAAATGCATGCTATGGTGGAGCTACTCCTTTTTTGTCAAAGACGAAAGAGTGTATGTCTCGCTCTTAGTTCAAAATAAATAAACACCATATGAGTATTAGTCTTGTCGCTCTGAATGCGCCAAACTTGAAACTTTTATTTACACATTCAACAATGTTAAACAACAAATTTCACACTCAGCTTCCTCTATATAGACACATGAATGGTGGGGAAGTCATTCATGTTGATCCTTATATATACGAAGAATCTCATCTTGATCCTTATCAAGGCGACCTTATAAAAAATGAATGAGACTAAGACCGCTCCCACTACATCTTAGTCATTCACTTAATGCTTCTGCATTTATGGTCTCATCTATGCTAGCTTCATAGCACCAGAAGTGATTACTTATGTGAGTGAGTCAATCTAAGTCTATCGACATACTTATTTGAATTGTGCTAACTGGTATTTACAATATATTCATATAATTGAAAAATCATTAAACAATTAAATCAAGATATCATTTGTAAAAACCAAGTGATCTGACATAATATATATTGATTACATTCTAAATAAGCCTAGGGATTTTACGTGCTTTGCAAATGCATCCCTAGCTATTGGTTTAGTAAATGGATCTGCTACCATTTTGTTTGTAAAAATGTGTTTCAGAGTCACTTCCTTTTCCGCAATCATGTCTCTAACATAGTGATATATAATCTGGATATGTTTAGTCTTTCCATGATATTTTGGATCCTTAGCATAAGCTAATGCTACCATACTATCACAATGGATTGTCACAGGTTCAGATGCTGACTTGATAATCTCTAAGTGCTGCAAAAATCTTTTCAACCAAATTGCCTCTTGTATAGCTAAGGAACATGCTACATACTCAGCTTCTATTGTTGATAAAGCTATACAAGATTGCTTCTTTATACTGCATGAAATTGTGCAATCATTAAGCAAGAATGCATATCTAAAGGTCGATTTGCATTGATCTATATCACCTCCCCAATCAGCATCAGTATAACCAACTAAGCACAAATCTTTCCCTTGATAACATAGAACATAGTCTGAAATTCCTTTTAGATATCTCAATATTCTCTTTATTGTCATCCAGTGTTTTAGACCTAGATTAGATTGAAATCTGCTTACTAGCCCAACGACATAGCAAATGTCTGGATGTGTGCACATCATTGTATATATCAGACTATGGACACACTGAAGTAGGGTACTCTAGACATTCGTTATTTTTCATCCGATGTCTTGGGACACATATCTAGACTAAGACTCATATTACTTTTGACAGGGGTATCCATAGGCTTACATTCATGCATATGGTAACGCTCTAACATTTTCTTTATATAAGTCTCCTGAGATAAACCCAGAAGTCTTTTAGAGCGATCCCTAAGGATCTTAACACCAAGTACATAACTAGCCTCACCCATATCTTTCATTTCGAAGTTCAAGGATAACCATTTCTTAGTAGTATCAATCAACTTCTTTTCATTTCTAGCTATTAAAATGTTATCGACATACAACGACATAATTATAAAACCATTATTAGAATGTTTAATATACACGCAATGATCTTCCTCCATCATCATAAACCATCCTTTAATATGGCTTGATGAAATTTGAAGTTCCAGTGTCTTGATGCTTGCTTAAGATCGTAAATGGATCTTTTGAGCTTGCAAACTTTGTGCTCTTGTCCTTTGACTTCAAAACCTAAAGGTTGATCCATATAGATCTCTTCATCTAGTTCTCCATTGAGAAAAGTAGTTTTAAGGTCCATTTGATATAATTCTAAGTCCATTCATGCTACTTTAGCCAGAATGAGGCGAATTGATGCAAACCTAACTACAGGTGAGAATGTATCTTCATAGTCAATTCCCTCTTTTTGTGTGTAGTCCTTAGCTACTAATCGAGCTTTAAATCTTTTTATTGTCCCATCTCGCCAGGCAGTTTCTCAACCAAATCCCAAACTTGATTGTATATCATCGAATCCATTTCCTCTTCCATAGCTTTAATCCATTCATTTGCTTTAGGACCAGAGAGAGCTTGTTGTACTATTTTAGTCTCTTCTTCATCTTGAGCAATCATAAAAGCTTCTCCCTCAATCTCAAATCAACGATGGGGAATTTTTTCATGATTACTACATCGAGATTGAGATTGTTCACGGTTTTGCTCCATTGGAACAAAATCTAACATCTTTTCACTCCCACTTGGTTCAGGAGGAGCATTAAATTCTTGCTCTGTGAGTGCTAAATCAATTATTCTTGCACTCCCACTAGTCTTAGGATTTTCCATTTCATAAAATTGGAAATTCTTATTTATCTCACCTCTTTCAAGAAAGTCATCTTCTAAGAAAATGACATCTCATGACTCAACTTCTGTTACTCTTCCATGTGTGTCTTCCCCCAAAAATACATATCCTTTGGAGAATTCTGAGTATCTAATAAAGATACATTTCTTCCCCCTCAGACCAAGCTTTCCATATTCATGAAAAGTGTTGTGGATATAAGTTATGCAACCCCATGGGTGCATATTGCTTAAGTCAGGCTTTTTGCTTTTCCACAATTTGTATGGGGTGGAATGAACAAATTTTGATGGTACACGATTTAGAATGTAGGCAGCAGTCATTAATGCTTCTCCCTAAAAAGAAATAGGTAAATTAGCTTACGCCATCATTGACATAACCATATCCAATAGGGTTTTATTCCTTCTTTCTGTTACGCCGTTTTGTTGCGGAGTAGAAGGAATAGTTAGCTGCCTAGCTATACCCTTATCATCACAATAACTTTTGAATAAATCAGATAGATATTCATGCCCTCGATCGGTTTGTAAAGATTTTATATTCAAATTTAATTGATTCTCAACCAATTTACTATAACGTATGAAGCAATCTAATGCTTCAGATTTATGGGAGATTAAATAAATTTGATGTAAAACCCTAGAAATGTATGATATTTGCTGAAGATTCAAACTTTTGGTGGTATTTATAGGAAAATTTCAAGTCTTTGGGGTCGGAATCTTCAATGTCTCAATGAATGAGAGTAAATGAGAGCGGTTTTGGGAGATGGAGAGTTGAAATGAAGGTTGTAACCGACTGTTCTCTTATATATTCGATACATTCACGGGCGTGACAAAGCTTTTCACGGGCATGAATGGTCATGTTCATGGTTTGCTGAAGGAGTGTTCCACCCGTGAATGAAGGCGTGAATAATTTTACGGGCGTGATCGTTGAACATCACGGGCGGAATAATTATCAGTCACGGGGGTGACTAAACTGTCACGGGAGTGAATTTTTGAATTTCACTACTTATGCCCGTGAATCAAGCTGTGACTCAAGGCATGAAAACTTCTGTGAGTTTTGGGGTATAATTGTTCACGGGAGTGAAAATTCATCACGGGCGTGAATAGCTATTTTCACGAGCGTGACTCAAGCCGTGAAAATAACTTTTCACCGCTTGAAGCCGTGAACCATGTCGTGAACCAAGTCGTGAACGACACTGCCTCTTTGGGCCATTTAAGTCACAGGAGTGAACATATGCCACGGGCGTGACTCCCTTAAATCAAATTAAAATTAAGTCCTAAAACAAGATCAAAACATTTTAACAAAGATTCAACTCCTTAAAACATGAAATCTCATCAAAATTTCTATCTTATAACTTGTGATATGATTTAAGATCAACAATTAAAATTTCATAATTTTTGCAATCACAAGGTTAATCCATCAATCATACCAAGTTCTTTTCTAATGAAATTAAATCTTTCCTCATTTAGAGACTTAGTGAAAATATCTGCTAATTGATTTTCTGTGCTTATGAATTCTAATGCAACATCTCCATATTGAACATGATCTCTAATAAAGTGGTGTCTTATGTCAATATGCTTGCTTCTTAAGTGTTGAATAGGATTTTTTGAAAGATTTATAGCACTAGTGTTGTCACATTTGATAGGTATATGGTTCATCTCATGACCATAGTCCTTAAGTTGTTGTTTCATCCAAAGAATTTGTGTACAACAACATCCAACTGCTACATATTCAGCTTCAGCAGTTGAGAGAGCAACAGAAACTTGTTTCTTGCTAAACCAAGAAACTAAGCATTCTCTAATGAAGTGACAAATACCTGAAATACTTTTCCTATCTAAAAGACTACCAGCATAGTCTGCATCTGAATATCCTATAATATAAAAAGATGAATTCCTAGGATACCATAAACCTATATGCAATGATCCATGTAAATATCTTAAAATTCTTTTTACAGCATTTAAATGAGATTCTTTAGGACATGATTGAAATCGTGCACATAAGCAAACACTATACATAATGTCGGGTCTAGAAGCAGTAAGATATAGAAGTGATCCGATCATACCTTTATAAAGCTTTTCATTAATGCTCTTACCATTTTCATCTTTGTCCAATTTTGTTGATGTGCTCATAAGAGTCTTGGCAATTTTGCATCCTTCCATACCAAATTTCTTGATTAAGTCTTTGGCATATTTGGATTGGTTGATGAATATGCCTTCATTTCTTTGCTTTATTTGTAGACCAAGGAAATACTTAAGTTCTCCCATCATGCTCATTTCAAATTCCCTAGTCATGCACTTAGCAAATTCTTGACAAAGCAACTCATTAGTAGAACCAAATATTATATCATCAACATAATTTTGAACAATTAGTATATCATGCTTATTCTTTTTGATGAATAATGTAGTGTCAACATTTCCCTTTGTAAAACTATTTTCTAATAAAAAAGAACTTAATCTCTCATACCAAGCTCTTGGAGCTTGTTTTAAACCATACAAAGCTTTTAAAAGTTTAAAAACATGTTTTGGCAAATCATAGCTTTCAAAACCTGGTGGTTGTTCTACATACACTTCTTCATCTACATAACCATTTAGAAATGAACTTTTCACATCCATTTGAAAAATTTTGAAAGTCATGTGACATGCATATGCTAAGAGTATTCTTATAGCTTCTAATCTAGCTACAGGTGCATATGTTTCATCATAATCTATACCTTCTTCCTGATTATATCCTTTTGCAACAAGTCTTGCCTTATTCCTGGTTATTAACCCTTGTTCATCTAATTTGTTTCTAAATACCCATTTGCTACCTATGATTTGATGATCCTTGGGTCTAGGTACTAGGTTCCATACCTTATTTCTCTCAAATTGGTTGAGTTCCTCTTACATGACAATTACCCAACTTTCATCATTAAGAGCCTCATTAATATTTTTAGGCTCAATTTGTGAAATAAAAGCAATGTCAGTAACCAAATGCTTGAAATGAGATCTAGTACTTACTCCCCTTGATAGATCACCAATTATTTGTTCTTTTGGATGATCTTTCGTCATTCTCCATTCTTTTGGAAGTTCTTGATCCATTTGTTCTTGATTTTGAGGTAGAGTGTCATTTTGCAGTAAATTTTCTTGATCATTTTCTTATTTTTCATTTCCAATATCAAGTTGTTCCATATTACCTATAACATCATCAAGAACACTACATTTCACAAGATCAAGTCTACTAGATTCATTAAAAACAACATGCATGGATTCTTCAACCGTTAATGATCTTTTATTGAATACTCTATATGCTTTGCTGGTTGTAGAGTATCCTAAAATGATACCTTCATCAAACTTAGAGGCAAATTTTCCAAGATTGTCCTTGGTGTTCAATATAAAACACTTGCATCCAAATACTCTAAAGTATGATATCAAGGGCTTTCTTCCATTCCATAGCTCAAATGAGGTTTTTTTTAAAAGAGGTCTTTTGAAGACTCGATTTGAAATATAACATGCAGTGTTTGTGGCTTCTGCCCAAAAATAAGTTAGTAAATCATATTCATTAAGCATTGTTCTAGCCATTTCAATTAAAGTACGATTTTTCCTTTCAACTACCCCATTTTGTTGAGGTGTCCTAGGAGATGAGAAATTATGTGAAATGCCATGTTCAAGACAAAAACTTTCAAAGTTTTCATTTTCAAATTCTTTCCCATGATCACTCTTTATTTTTGAAATGCAGTACCCTTTTTCATTTTGAATTCTTCTAGCAAAGTTTTTGAAGTTTTCAAAAGCATCACTCTTTTGAGCTAAGAAAATTACCCAAGTAAATCTAGAGTAATCATCTACGATGACAAATGCATAATGTTTTCCTCCTAAGCTAGTAATTCTAGTAAGTCTAAACAAGTCTAAATGCAAGAGTTGGAGAGGTTTTGAAGTACTCGCTATGTTTTTGGCTTTGAAAAACGACTTGTGTTGCTTTTATTTCTGACAAGGATCACATGTCTTGTCTTTAACATATTTAACTTTTGAAAAACCTTTTACTAGCTCTCCTGTGCTGAGACTTTGTATTAAGTCCATGTTAGCATGACCAAGTCTTCTATGCCACAGGCAAGATTCATCACTAGTAGTCATAAGACACTTAGAGGAATGGTTAGATAGTTCATGTAAGTTTATTATGTATGTATTGATATCTCTATTCCCTTTAAATATTTCTTGACCATCGATAGAGATTACAAGACATTCGTTTGAAGTAAAGATTACTTTGTTTCCTTTATCACATAATTGACTTACACTTAACAAGTTATGTTTCAAGCCATCAACAAGTAAGACATCCTTAATAAAAGTAGTACTATTAACACCAATAGAACCAATGCCAATTACCTTACCTTTAGCATTGTTTCCAAAGGTAACTTTACCTCCATCAATACTTTTGATTTCATTGAAAAGTTCTTTGTCTCCTGTCATATGCCTTGAGCATCCACTGTTTACTAGCCAAGCATTTTTTGTTTATTGTGGACTTGAGGCATACCTATAGAATCACAAATCAAGTATGATTTTTAGGTACCCAAATGAGTTTGGGTCCTTGGGGGTTAGCACATGAAGGTTCCCAATGAGCCTTCCTTATCCAGCGATGTTTATTTATGTGACCCATTTTCATACAATAATTACATTGTTTAGGTCTAAACTTGCTTTTTGGTCTTACACTGTATTTAAATGCCATAATTCTATTAGACTAATTTTGAGAGAAATGGTATGCACAATCATGATTAATTTGCATTCTTCTAGATGCTTGCTTCTTATACATAAAGGCATAATTATTCTTTTTCTGTATATAAGGTTTAATATTCTTATTTCTTGGTGCAGTTCTAACAGGTGTGGAGATGTGAGATTCTTTAGATTTAACAAATATAGTTTTGTGAGAAGATGATGATGTGTCCTTAAATCCTAGACCATGTCTAATTAAGGGTGATCTTTGAGACACAATGAGAATATCTAAGCTTTCTTTACCTTTGTGAAATTTAGAAATGGAATTTCTAAGTTCATCAACTTCATTTTTCAAAGTATTATTTTCTTTTAACAATGAAGATATTGAGGGTCTTGATGAATATTCATCTAATGACTTTTGAAGAGATTCATTAGATGATTTAAGTTTTATGTTCTCCTTTTCTAATCCATCTATCTTATTTTTCAAATTAGAGATATTATTTCTATAGGTACTAAATTTAGTTCTATATTTCTCTAATTCTATATTTAATTCTTCTATAAGGCTTTGCTCATCATCATCATCATCACTATTACTATCATTGTCATTACTATTATTATTGAAAGAGTATGAGTGTAGTGATCTTACTTTGTCTGAGACGTGATCCTCAATAGCCATGAAGCATAGGTTGACCTCTTCACTTTCATTATCATCTTTTTCACTTGATGATCATCATCATCATCATCACTATTACTATCATTGTCATTACTATTATTATTGAAAGAGTATGAGTGTAGTGATCTTACTTTGTCTGAGACGTGATCCTCAATAGCCATGAAGCATAGGTTGACCTCTTCACTTTCATTATCATCTTTTTCACTTGAAGAGCTTTCGTTATCCCATGTGGCTTTATGACCTTTCTCCCCATTGTCTCTTTGGTATTTGCTCTTATGCTTCTTGAGCCTTGGACATTCTGGTTTGATATGTCCTTTCTTTCCACATTCATAGCATTTTACCTCTTCCTTACTTCTATGTGTATCATTAGAAGTTTGTTTGAGGTTTCTTTGCCTGAATTTTCTGGAATTGCTCATTTTCTTCTCAATGATTCTTTTTAATCTCCTTGAAAGCATAGCAATGTCCTCATTTTCATCATCACTCTTCTCTTCATCATCTTCACTTTCTTCTTAAGATTTTGAGGTAGAGGCTTTGAGTGCTAAGGGCTTTCTTTTCTCTGGCTCTGCTTCAAGCTCTCTATCTCTCTTCACTGCCATCTCATGTGTGAGAAGCTTGCCAATCAGCACATCAGTATTCATGATGCTCATATCTTCATTTGCTTCTTCTATGCCAGCAACTCTTGAACCATAGTCTTTAAGAGGAAGACTTCTCAGGATTTTATTGTTTACATCTTCCAAGCTCAGATGCTTCCCAAGTTTCCTCATTCCATTTATAATGGATAGAAGACGGTTGGTCATGTCAGTGATTGACTCATTAGATTTCATCTTGAAGAGCTCATATTCTGAGGTTAGAAGTTGAATCTTCTTGGATTTAACTTGCTTAGTTCCCTCATGATAGTTCTCCAATGTCTTCCACATGCTGTATGCTGTTGAGCAGTGTTGTATTCTCCCACATTCTTCAATAGATAATGAGCTTGATAGGATTGTCATTGCCTTTTTGTTTTTGAAATTTTCTTTTCTTTAAGGCTCTGTATAATCATTTCTTGATAGGATTTCTTCTTCACCATCAGCTCCTCTTCTGGTTAATGGTGTCCATTCTTTTCATACACTATCCCAGACTTCAATTCCTTCACTATCCAAGTATGTCTCCATCCTAAACTTCCAATGGGAATAATTTGCTCCATCAAAGTAAAGTTTGAGACTTTGGAATCCTTTACTGGCCATCTCTTACTCTTTACTAGTGCTTTTTAGGCTTTGATGCTAGACAAAGCTCTGATACTAATTGTTTCCCAGATATTAGACCAAGAAGGGGGGTTGAATTGAAGTTTCAAGAAATTAAAATTTAAGGTGCGAAAATAAATAATTAATTTTAGGAGGGATAGAGAAAATCAGACACAAAGATTTATAGAGGTTCAGGTGTTAACAAACCCTACTCCTTTCTCCAATCGCAATTGGGAGTTTCACTAACACACTAAGTGTTACAATGGAGTTTTGCAAGCTCACTCCCAATTATGGTGTTTCTCACAATGGCTCACACCTAACCCAGAAATCCCTTGTGTTTTAATGGCTCACACAATAACCAATTCCTTGTGTTTTACAGGCTCACACAAACAACCTTCCTTGTGTTATACAGGATCACACAAATAACCTTCACTTTGTGTTTTACAGGCTCACACAAACAACCTTTTAATTTGTGTTTTGGAGGCTCACACAACTAACCCTTACAAGTGTTCTACTCTTAATCCAGAAATACCCAAAGCTCACTTGAGTAAAGATTACAGAGAGAACCACTCACAAATCTTAATTGCTCAAATATGAAGAGCAAAAAGATTTTTACAGAGAATTGATTTTTACAGAGAATTGATTTTGTTCTCAAAATAAAAAAGTACAAATAGCCTAAATTCGAAGTATATGCTATTCTCTTCATTCTCTTGTTCTTAATGCATAAATGACTTCCATTTATACTCACATGGCTGAATATAGCCGTTGGGATGCATTAAAAACGAAACTAGCCATTATACCAACCAAAAAATCGCGCCTGACATTTTTCTCTTTCATTGTTCACGGGCGTGACTATGATTGTCACGGGTGTTACAGTTCTTCCCAAGCCGTGACTGAAGTGGTGACCTTGGTCGTGAAGCTCTCTGGAATGTTTTGACATATAGAGTCATGGGCGTGACATACTCATTCACGGGCGTGACAATCTTCCCAGCCGTGATCCAAATGGTGACTCTGATCGTGAAGCTCTCTGGATGAAATTGCATGAATCTTCACGGGAGTGACACCTTTATACACGGAAGTGACTGAAATGTACATTTCACGGTTTGTTTTTCCTTCATGGCCGTGAACTTCAAAAGTTGGTCTTGATAACGGTTAGCTTCTTTCACGGGAGTGACTCATAGAGTCACGGCAATGAACATGCTACTACTTGAATTTTGTCTTTCAAGGATTATTCTTCCAATTCTCCATTCTTGCTATTTTGATCCATGTCCTGTATAAAAGACTTAGAAGTTAAGTATGTTAAATACAATATTGCTATTTTATCTGTTGTCATCAAAATGACAGAAATACCCCTTAAGGTTTAACATGTTTAATGATCGTAATTAAAATTATTTGAGACTAAACTTGGAAATAAAATATAATAAAAAGAATTATAAGTTAATTTTTATTAAGTTATGTGTGTTAAATATAAGAGATAGAAAGGTTGGGTAAGTTAATAATAATAAGGTAAACACTAAGGATTTAAGTGGATATTTGGCAAAAATAAAGGGGGACCTAATAGGGTATTTACCATGAGTATAGAAATGTTATTTTCTTCTTCTTCTTCTTCTTCTTCTTCAAAATTTCAGAACCCTAGCCTTCCTCCCACTCTTCCATACATAAATTCTCTCTTCTTTCGCCTATTTTCTTCTTCCTCTTCCTCCACCAAAACCTTAAAACAACTATAAAAGCATTGTGTCAAGACTTCATTGTATCAAGGTTTGTACATATGAGCATATATATTACTTTGTGCATTTTATTTGCATTTGAGGTTTCAAATGCATTTGATTTGCATTTTATTACTTTATGCATTTTATTTGCCTAAAAGCTTAGACACATAGATCTAAATTTTTTATGAAGAGTATAAATAGTATATCTAATTTTAAATTAGTCAAAAAATTTCCACAAATTGTCGAATTTGGAAGTACCCAGAAAATTCTGAGTAGCTATTTTTTGAACATTATATGGTATTTTGATTATATATTTTATTATGGAACTTGGATCAGGATGAAACTCATTGGAAATGAAAATATACATATAGATCTAAAACTTTTATGAAGAGCATAAATACTATATTTGATTTTAAGTTGGTCTAAAAATTTCTACAAATTCTCGGATTTTGAAGTACCCAGAAAATTCTGGGTAGTTTTTTTTTTAACATTCTATGGTATTTTTGTTATATCTTTTATTTTGAAACTTGGATCATGATGAAACATTTGGAAATAAAAATAAATATATAGATCTAAAATTTTATATAGAGTGTAAATACTATATCTGATTTTAAGTTGACTTAAAAAGTTCTACATAGTCTTGGATTTGGAAGTACCCAGAAAATTTTGGGTAGTTATTTCTGACCATTCTATAGTGTTTTGGTCATTATGAAACTTCAATCGGGATGCAATTAGTTGGAAATGAAAGTAGGAAAATAGATATAAAAAGTTTATGAAGAGTATAAATGCTAGTTATGATTTATTTTGGACCTAAAATTTAATACAAAATCTCGGAATTAAGAATATTCTGAAAAATACTGGACATATTTTTACTGAGTACTATACAGTTATTTATACATAACTTTAGCTAGAATTTTCAGATTTATATGATTCTTTTCGTATATGAAAGATAAGATATTAAGCTAAAAATTCATAGAATACCATAAGGTCAAATGTGAATCAGAAATAGGAGAAAGATACAATATAAAATCAGGGCATAAATCTATCCAGAAATAAAAATTTTGTAATTTGGTATTTTAAATATTGGGTGACATATATATATATATATATATATATATATATATATATATATATATATATATATATATATATATATATATATATATATTAAATAATGTGATAGTAGTTATATTTGAAATTCTTATTGTATATTGACTAAATTAATATGATATGTTGTGATTTCAGGTTTCAAATGAGATTCAGAAATTTATATATATATATATGGCATGTAAACCGAAAATTATTATGAATTCGTAAATTTTGATGAATTATGTAAAAAATAACATGATAACATCAATTAAGCTCAATTCTCTAATTTAGGACTAGAAATAGGATAGATGACATGTCATTGAGGGGTTTATGGTACCGTAGGAATTTATGATGATATAGAAAATTTTATTATAAGGACAATGTGGCTTAAGCTTAGATGAGAGAGCCTTTGATCATAAATGCATGCAATTATTTATTTTACTCAGTCAAGATAGCTTAAGCTCTGGTGAAAGCGCTTTTGACTTGAAAAGCTTGGTTGAGCATTTATACAGATAAATACAGATAGTAAGCAGGGTGGCTTAAGCTCGAGTGAAAGCATTCTTGTTTCACATCCCATACCCAAATAGTCTAGAGAAGTAATTAATAAATTAAATAATGGAAACATGAAATATAGTGTTTAATGTGGAAAAATGATGAAATATAGTAAGGGACTTAATTGCAAAAGATGAAAATTTTTAGGACAAAAATATAAAAATGTCAAAATTGGTGGACTAAAATGGATATTTGCCAAAATTAAGAATATGAGGGCATAGTTTAACCCTTAATTTCCACCCAAAATAAGGTAAAAATATATTTTAATCATCGTCTCTTAATCACACCAAAGATAGGCAAAAATCATGGTTAAGTCAAATTGGTGGGCTCAATTTTTAAATTAGTCTAGAGTTCTTTCTAATTTTTTTCTTCTTGCACAATTTCTTCCCAAAATTTTTTGTAGCCATGTTATTCTTCATTCTCCATGCCCAACCTCTAATTCACCACCTTTTAGAGAGAAATTTGAAAGATGCGAGAGAATTGCACTAATATTTTTTACCAAAAGAGTTAGAAAAAAAGGAAAGGAAAAGAAAAAAGGCAAAAGGAAGATGGAGAAAGCTCAAAAAGAGGCTAGACATGGAAGGTGACTAAAGGGGGTAAGTAACTTCTATAACACCCACTGATATAGCCAGAATACTCTAATTATACCAGTAGATGCTAAGGAACCTTTTTGCGGAAAATCGATTAAATTAATACTTCTTCAAATATATAAAGTTTAAACAAAATGATGTGTTTGTAAAATAAAACCACCAAATATTTTAAAACTCGATCCAATCGATTGATATAATAAAATAAAACATGTTTGAGTTTACACTAGCCTAGAGCTATAAAGTACATCATAAAATATAAATACACGATCTTAAAATACAAATAGATACAACAACCACATGTCCTATGACATGTACAATAAGAATAATAAAATATCGTGTAAGAAACCAACCCAAGATTGGGTTCACTCTATCTGATCTTTGATTGGGCTTCTACTATTCATGTCAACTTCTGTCTATCGGTTCCAAATCTACTTGTAGAAAATCTACATGATAAGCAACCTAATACTTAGTGGTCCATATGTACATAAAAATTCTACAATATATAATGTCATGGCATATCTTCACTATTTCCTGCTCAAATCATAACTCATGCTCATGCCTAGAATCATACATTTTAGATGTTATATGCCTTAATGTCATATCATGCCTACTTGTACCATATATATAACATACATACATATGTATCCATAATCCATATTCAAAAACCATATATAACAAATCATAAGTTTCCTTTTTCATTTGCCTAACACTTACCATTCTGTGTTATTTACCCTTTTAACTTTGCCTAAGACTCTAACTCTGACTATCTAGATGCGAGTTGTGAAACAGAGATGCTCATAACTCGAGCTTCAGCTACCCTACTCACTATCTATAGTAGCTCATTTGAGCCCCTTAAGTCAAAAGTGCTTACAACCAGAGCTTAAGGCTTTTTAATTGAAAATATAAAATACTGTTAGTAATCTAGGATCAAAGGCCTCACATCCCAAGCTTAAGCGACATTATCCTTATATTAATATCAACAATATCCTATAGTACCATAATCTCCTCAATGGTATATCATCTACCCTATGTCAAGTCTAAGTTAGAGAACAGAACATTTAGATCATTACTTTTATTTTATAATTCATTTCATAATATACAATTATCCAGCATTCAACACTGGCACTAGGTCTCATACATGTGTGTATATTCATATATAACATTAGTGTATATCATATGATTAAACAAACCATCATATAAGATCATAAATCAAAATATACAAATTATACCTTTACTGTACTTCACAGGTATGAATCCCCATTCACAACCGTGAAGATGCCTTTATGGGCACTTTACTCATGAAACCAAGGAGTGAAAGATATTGCATACAACATATGTTGTTCACGGTTGTAACATAACCTTCACGGGCATGAACCTATATTTTATGGCTTCTTGACTGTGAAACAAAATTATAAAAATTTGAGTTTAAACATGAAGAACTAACCTCGATGTTCATGATCATAACTATATGTTCACGAGCGTGAACCTTTATTTTGTTCATCCATTCACGACCATGAACCCTATGTAACAGGCATGAATCTGGAAATTTTCATGGCAAAAACAAGTTTAAAATAGAGCAACCCATGCATAATACCCAAAAGCTCTAAGATTGACCAATGTCAACCACTCCTATCAATATACAAGACATATGACATACTCACAACATGTCTTAACAACCTTAAGACATATTAACACTACAAATCATACCAAAAATGTCCACTTTATCACATTAATCTACTTTAATAATATCCATAGCATTTTAACCTGTAACTCATCACAAATCATATTGTTTCATTAGTAACATGCCTTTACACATTCCTTATGCATTTACATATAGAAATACATGTCAAAGCGTATGAAAAGTGAATTAATATGTCAATATGTACATACCTTTAACAAAATGGAGACAACTATATTCAAGTTTCTTCAAGCTTGATTCCCCCTTTGTGATGCTTTCTCCTGCTTACTAATAGATCCTAACATCATAAAAACATTGTTATCATATCCCTATAACATAAAATGAGCTCAAACTAACCCTAAAATCAAGTTCTACATCAATTTAACAAGAACCCTCTCAATACTCCATAACCTTTAAGCTTTCAAGCTTTAATAATTAATATTAGGTCTAAAAAATGAGATAAATGAAGATGGAGAAGAAGCCTATATGGTGTCAAAGGAAGATTATGGGTGGTGGGGAGCTATTAAAGCAAAAATATGGAGTAAATGAGAGAAAAATGTGAGGTTGCAACATGGCCAACCAACTTGCATTCGTGGACATGAACCAAATTTCACAGGCATGAATGTCCTCTCTACTCAAAATAGTCCTGCCACATTTAAAACTCTGCCATTTTAAACTTAGGTGAGATTTTCACGAGTGTGACAATCTAGTCATAGGTGTGAAAGCTCTCTTTCCATGAAGCTTAAACTTTTAAATTGCCTAAAACCCCAAACTCTGTCTTACAAACCAACATAACTTCTAGAAAAATTGAGCATTACAATTCTCTCCCCTTTAGAGAAATATCATCCTCGAAATTTGTCTAGTTTTTCGGGTTGAAATAACTGAGGATATTTAGCTTTCATCATATCCTCACTTTTCCATGTTGCCTCTTTTGTAACATGATTCTTCCATAACACCTACTAATGGTACTTGTTTGTTCCTTAACTTTTTAACTTCCTGAGCCAAGATCTCAGCTTGTTCTTCCTTATATGATAAGTTTGGTCTCACCTCGATGTTTAGAACTGGAATGATGGGAGACGGATCCGATCTAAACCTCCTTAATATCGACATATGAAAAATATTGTATATCTTGCTCAATTCTGGTGGTAGCACGAGTCTATAAGTAACTGGTCTGATCCTTTTCAGGTTCTCATAAGGTCCAATGAACCTAGGGCTCAACTTGCCTTTTTTTCGAACCGAAAGAATTTCTTCTATGAAAAAACCTTAAGAAATACTTTGTCTCCCACTATGTACTGTATATCTCTCATCTTGAGATATGTGTATGACCTTTGCCTTTCTGAAGTTGCCTTAAAACAATCCTGAATGATCTTCACATTTTCTTTCATCTTTTACGGTAACTCTAGTCCCATTAGTTCCTTTTTCTAAGTGCGGTCCAATATTATAATGTCTAACATATTCTACCATAATGTGTCTCGTAGGGAGCCACTTGAATGCTCGACTGGTAACTGTTGTAAGCAAACACTATCAACTGTAGAAATTTTTCTCCAACTTCCCTAAAATTCTCTAATGCAACTCCTTATCATATCTTCTAATATCTGTATTACCCTTTTCCACTAACCGTCCATCTAAGGATGAAAAGTTGTATTGAAGTTGAGCTTTGTACCCAAAGCTCGTTGTAAACTTCTCCAAAACTGTGATGTGAATCTCAGATTTCTATCTAAAAGGATGGAGTCTAACACTCTATGAAGTCTTTCCACGTTGTTCACATACAACTCTACTAGTTTGTTAAAAGGATAGTCTCTTCCGATGGGTAAGAAGTGAGCTAACTTTATTAACCTATCCACTATTACCCATATGATGTCATACTTCCTCAGTGTCAAAGTAACCTAATCATAAAATCCATTGTGATCCTTTTCCATTTCCATTTTGGAACTATGATTATTTGTAGCAACTCTGATGGTACTTGATATTCTACCTTGACTTATTGACACGTCAGACATCTTTTAGTGAACTCTGTGATCTCTTTCTTCATTTTTGACCACCAATGCTTTACTTTCAAGTCCTGATACATCTTACTACTACTTGGATGTATCGCATATCTTGTTTCATATACCTTATTTAGGATCCTTTACACGAAATTTGCATCATTAGGCACATATAAATAGCCCTGATAGTACAAACCATCATCTAGTTTAATTGCATACTCAGTTCTCTTCCTCTTGGAGACCAACTCGAATAACTTAACTAATCTAGCATCCTGCCTCTGTGCATCTTTGATCTCCTAATTCAAGGTAGGTCAAATGTGTAACTCTACTATAACCTTTCTATTCAACACATCAGCCACAACATTGGCCTTGTCTAGATGATAGTGGATTATATAATTGTAACCCTTGATCAATTCTAGCCATCACCTTTATCACAAGTTCAACTCTCTCTATATAGGAAGATATTTCAAACTCTTGTGATTGGGGTAAATGAATCACTTTTTTCCCATATAAATAGTGATGCCAAATCGTCAAACAAAGACTATGGTTGCCAAATCTAAATCATGAGTCGAGTAATTCTTCTCATAAGGCTTCAACTCTATAGAAATATAAGTAACAACTTTTCCTTCTTGCATCAAGACATATCCCAATCCACTATGAGAAGCTTCACTGTAGATGACATACTTTTTGTCAGGAACTGGTTATGTCAGAATTGGAGTTTTTTTTAACAAACTCTTAAGCTAATCAAAATTGTACTTCACTTGTCTGACCATTCAAACTTAACATCTTTCCTCAACAATCTATTCAAAGGTGAGGCTATCATAGAAAATTCCTTGACAAATCTTCTATAATACACTACTAAACCAAGAAAACTCTTTATCTTCATCATATTCTTGGAAGGCTTCCAATCCAAGATTGCTTCAATCTTATTGGGATCCACTCTAACCCTGTCTACAGATACTACATGTCCAAGGAATGTCACCCCATCTAACCAAAACTCACATTTGGAGAGCTTGGCATACAACTTATGATCCTTAAAGATCTATAGAACTGTTGTCAAATCTTGATCATGTTCCTTCTAATTCCTAGAATAAACCAAGATGTCATTGATGAAAAACACAACAAACTGATCTAAGTATGGCTTAAAGATCCAATTCATCAAATCCATAAAAGCTACGAGAGCATTGGTGAACCCAAACGGCATAACCAAAAACTCAGTGGTCATATAAAGTTCTGAAAGTTGTTTTCACAACAATATTTACCTTAATCTTTAGCTGATGGTTCCCTGACTTAAGGACAATGTTAGAGAAAACTCCTGTACCTTTTAACTGATCGAAAAAATTATCAATTCATGGAAACGAATACTTGTTCTTGATGGTAGCCTTGTTCAACTACTTATAGGCGATACACAACCTCATTGACCCAACTTTCTTTTTCATGAACAATACTGGTGCACCCCATGGTGATACACTTGGCCAGATGAAACCTTTATCTAGCAGCTCTTGTAACTGTGCTTTTAACTCCTTTAACTCTATAGGTGCTATTATGTATTGTGCAATTAATATCAGTGTTGTACCTTGTGCAAACTCTATGAAAAACACAATCTCCCTACCTTGAGGTAACCTTGGTAAATCATTAGGAAACACATCTGAATATTCCCTAACTATTGGTAAATCCTTTAAATCATGTCTTTTTTTATTTTCCCTTTTGAATAATCTTTTAAGCCTTTATTATGAAAATGACTTATGCTGGTTGTGAAAATCTTTCACCTTCCACTACTACCTCTTCTTGCTCTAAAGTTTTAAGAATTAACTTCTTAGACTGGCAGTTTACTACTGCCTGACGTTAAAAAAGCCAATCTATACCCAAAATGGCATCATACTCATGAAAAAGCAACTCAATCAAATATCCTTAAAACTCATTTCCATGCCCAATTAACGGACAACCTTTGTACACCCAATTAACAACCACAATATAGCTTAGAGGATTCATAACTTCAATCTCATATTTTAAATTCTCAACTATCGTATTGTGCTAGTTAGGTGTATTCATGCAAACATACGTAGATCCCGAGTCTATCAAATGATATAAACACAAGCCATGGAGAGAAAACATACCTACAATGATATCTGTTGCCTAGTGATCTTCTTGTGACTTCATGGTATAATATTTTGCTGGAGTATTGGTTTACTGATCGTCTCTAACACAATCTGATTAGGTTTTGACTGACCTCCTCTGGTTTGTTGTTGACTCTGTACCATAACTAATCCCACTATCTATGTAGGTGCTGAACTACTCAACAATGGATAATTTCTCTTCAGATGATCTCGAGAGCCTATTTATAATAAGCCCTAGTGATTGACCAATACTTGTCTGTGTAACTATTGTGGCAAGTCCTACATATATTAGGGTAACTCCTCTTAAGTTATGGGATTATGAATTGGTAATGGAAGATTATCTCTAGAGAGTTGTCCTCTTCTAAAGGAACTCAACTATGAAAAGGCATGACTATGTCCCCTAAACTGTGTCTGTCAATAGAAGAAACAACCACTCTTGCATGAAGTCTATGCCATACTAGCTAATGGCTTTTTAGAGGATTCATCTACCTTCTTCCTTTTTTTCCTCTCAACACTGATGTTGTTGATACTAGCTTCATAAAATTCTCATGCTGAAGAGAAATGACCTTGTAGCCAATATCCTCACTCAAACCATCCTCAAACTAGAGGCACTAATCTGCCTCATCCCTGAGAATCCCTACTGCGTACTTACTCAACTTGACAAACTCTCTCAAAATTGGTAACTGTAAGGTTTCTCTATTTTAGATTGAGGAACTTCCTCTTCTTCTCATTCATATAAAGTCATGGAATTTAATTTTTTTGAAATCTACCACAAAGAAGTTCCAAGTCAGTAGTTGTGGTGCCCATGTCTTTAACAAAATTGTCTTCCACTAATCATATGCATGTTCTTAAGGAAAGAAACAACATATCTCACCTTGTGCTTATCAACACACTTTAGCTCTTTGAAGACTCTTTGTCTTCTCTAACCAAAACTCTACAGTTGTTGGATCATCATCACTCTTGCTAACAAAGTCTTTAGCCTTATACTTTTGGAGCCTATCAACATGTACCTATGGCCTTAGTGGTGAAGATGGTGTAGCTGGTCGTGGTACTAGCTATTGTGCTGTCTACAACATATTTTGTATCAGCTGTTGTAGCAAACATGTTATTTGTTGCATAAAAGGCATCTAGCCCTAATCGGTCTAGCTTGTGGCATGCTGTGAATAAAGCTGTAAATGAACCACGTCACTCACGAACTATTCAGATATCAGTTTAGAAAAAAGCTCACTCGAGATCGTTTTTTACTGTTAACGAACTGAGCTCGATCTCAAATTTGAGCTCAAAAAACTTTTTGAGCTCAAGCTTGAGCTTAATACTGTTTGGTTCATTAGCTTATGAACATGTTTTTTTATGAACTCGCAAACGTATTCTTTTAAAAGCTCACGAATGCGTTTGTTTAAAAGCTTCAGAATGTATTCTTTTAAAAGCTCATGAGCATGTTCATTTAGGGCTTATTTATGTTATATTTTATTATCAAGCTTGAACTCAAACTCGAGCTTTTGTCATTATTAGTTAATGAGTCAAACTTGAGCTATGCTCATTAAGCATAATAAATGAGCTTTTTACAAATTGATCTGAAACCACTCATGAATTTAATAATTTTCAAAAGAGCCAAGCTTGAGGTCACCAATATTCAGCTCAGATTGGCTCATTTACAATTCTAGCTGTGAAGGTACTACTATATTACTTGAAACATACACATTAGTAATACTAGGCTGATCCTGAGGCGTAATGTCAGAAGGACTATTGCTCTCAATAACATCGTGATATTCCATGTCCAAAACACTCACCTAATCTTACATGTTAATAGAGAAGTAGACCATGTCAGTGTCATTTGAGGCATAATGAACACATGATAAACCCCTTTATCCCACTTTGGTTTAGAAATGCTTAAACCTAAGCTCTGATACTAATAAATATATCTCTTGCCGATATGACCAAAATATCCTGACTGTACCATTGGATGTTATGGAACCTTTTTGTGGAAAAATGGTTAAATTAACACTTTTTCAAATATATAAAGTCTATTTATATAATGATGCATTCGTAAAATAAAACCACCAAATACTTTAAAAATCGATCCAATTGATCGATATAATAAACTAAAATATGTTTGGGCCTACACTAGGCCGGAGTTAAAATACATCATAAAATATAAATACATGATCTTAAAATACAATCAAGTATGACAGTCACATATCCTATGACACATACAAAAAAAATAATATAATGTCATGTATGAAACCAATCCAAGGCTGGGTTCACTTTGATTGATTTTTGATTGGACTAGCTACTCTTTAGGTTAACTTCTATCTACCTACTCCAAACTTGTATGCAGAAACCCACACTCTAAACAACCTAATTCTTAATGGTACATACATGCATAAAAATTCTACAATATATAATGTCATGTCATACCTTCACTGTTTCATGCTCATACATAACTTATGCTCATGCCTAAAATAATACATTCTAGATGTTATATGTCTTGATGTCATATCAACATGCCTACTTGTACCATAGACATAACATACATACATATGTATCCATAATCCATATTTAGAAACCATATATAACAAATCATAAGCTTCTTTTTTCTTTCACCCAATGCTCACCATTTCGTGTTATTTTCCCTTAACTTTGTCCAAAACTTTAAGCCTGACTATTCGAATGTGGGTTTAAAATAAATGCACTCACAACCCGTGCTTAAGCCACTCTCTATATCAGCTCATCCGAGCTCTTTAAGTCAAGAGCCCTCACAACCCAAGCTTAAACTACTTTGACTGAGAATATAAAATAATGCTAACAATCCAGGATCAAGGGCACTCATAACTTGAGCTTATGCCATCTTGTCCTTATATCAATATCAACAATATTCTACGGTACCATAACCCCTTCAATGGTATACCATCTACCCTATGTCAAGTATAAGATTAGAGAATTGGGTAGTTAAATCATTACCTTTATCTTTTAATTCATTTCACAACATATAATTATCCAACATTCAACACAGACACTTAGCCTCATAATATTTGTATATTCATGTATAATGTCAGCGTATATTATATGATTAAACAAACTATCATAAAAGATCATAAATCAGAATATACAAATTATACATTCACTATACTTCACGGGCCTAAATACCCATTCACAGTCATGAATATGCCATCATGGGTGTCTTACCAGTTAAATCAATGCATGAAAGTATTGCATACAATATAAATTGTTCATGGTGGTGACATACCCTTCACGAGCATGAACGTATATTTCACAAGTTCCTGACAGTGAAACTTTATCGTAAAAATCTTGATTTAAACATGAAAAACTAACTTTAATGTTCACAGTCATTACTATATGTGTAACATCATATCTTATGTATTTAAGTACAACCTATTCTTGTGTCTAGTAATCACATGTGGGATACAAGTAAGATAAACGAACCTGTTAATATTGATAGAATTGTTTTTCATCATATCCATATCATCATTCAAAAAAATTTGTATATTAAAATTAAACTTAAACTTTACACATATATTAAAATTAAACTTTACACATACAGGTTTACAAGTTGAATCCATTTACATATCATTGTACAACCTCGAGTAAATGTATATGTATATTCACATAAATCCAAAATATAGATGACATGACTCCATTTTCATATGGAATGCAAGGAGAGAAAGTGGTAAGGCTTAGCCGGTGACCTTTGTTCCATGTCTTCTATATGTCAACCAAAATGAGATATCACTTTTCTTTACCAAAAAAATGATGCAAATTTATGAGCTCCGACTCAGTGAGAATAATCATTGAATGAGGTTTATAGTACCAAGCAACTTATAGTAACAAATTACCAATCCAATGCATACTGTGTATTCTATTTCATTCATCAATATCATATAGTTACCAATAAAATTAAATCATATAATCACTATTCTTTACTTATGTTTATGCTTATGCTTTGCTCATTTAATTTTGTTGTGACTTAGTTAAGCAGACATTGACCCGGGTTTTCATATGAATATTTGCATTTACAAGATAGTTTGATCATTTGTTTTATTTGCACATTTATCGAGCCATATGCCTCTTCTTTTGCCTTGCAATATCGATTAACTTGTCACAATGCCTTTTTAAGTCCTTATGCATATGTATTTGTAGCTAAACATTCATTAACCATTATATCTTTATTACATAAACCATACATATATCACATATATGTAACATCCTTAACTTCCCACATATGCATTTTTACATGCATTTTATTTGGACGTATGCATTTGCATATATTTTACTAGAACACGTGCATTTCATATGTATTTTTATAGGAACAAGTTCACGATACACACTAGCTATGTTTCTGAGTATTTTGCAATTATGCTATATTGAACGTGTTTATTTTATAATTTAGTTGAGGATGACATAAAATTGAAATTTATGTGAATAAAAATTATTAGATTGAATTAATGAAGAAAAATGAAAAGAAACAAAAGAAAAAAAAGAAAGGAAAAAAACAAAAGAGGGAAAATGACAAAAGTGAGGAGGTGGAGGTGGACCTTATCTTCCTCCTCACCATTCTGCCTCCCTCACTCCAATTTCGTTTCTTCTTCTTCTTCCACCATTTTAGCCTTCTTTTCTTCCTTATTTCACCTAATGTTTGTAGCAAATTCATCCCTTTAAAGTTTGTTCTTGGTAAGTAATATTCTCTCCATTATTTTAGTGTTGTTTGAGCTGTTATGGTTAAGTTACAGTAGTGTTTTGCACCTTGATTTTGATACCGATAGAAACTGATTATAGAAAATGTTAAAATATGAAGTTTTTCCTTTATTTCTTAGATTTATGGATATATAAATATTTTTTCAAGAATTTATCTATATGAAAATATATTAGCATCTTATTGGAACTAGTCTGGGTGTGAACTCTAATAGAGTTAGCTACTATTTTCGTTAGTTTTTGAATATGATAGAGTCTGTATTTTAGGAAACTAAAAACATGAAAGTTGTATATACATGTGTTATCTATATTTATACCAAATTTTAGGTTCATATGTCTTGAGGAGGTTGAGTTATGAAGAATGCAACCGTGACTATTCCATAGTTTGAACTGCCTACTTAGTGCCCTGAGAAGATCTAGCAATTTGTTTAGATATTTTGAGCTTCTTATAGATGAATTCTATAAATTATCAAAACATGAATGTCTTAGCTAAATTTAGGTATAAATATCACTTTAATATGTTATGTATAGAGGGAGATAGGGTCTTAACAAGTCATACTGGTTCGGAAGCTAACTCTGTTCTGGACCAGTGAAATGATTCTTATAATTTGATGACCTTATAGACATAATTAATAAAAGTTTAAACATAAAAAATGTTCCATTTTTACATATATAAGTGTCTACAAATGTTAATTATAATATGACTTACATATTGTAAGATATGAAGGACCAAAAGTGGTACCCTAAAACTCCCAAAGGGCAGAAATAAGATAGACAACGGAACACAATTGGAAATTCCACTAAACATTGTACAATGCTCCAATTTCTCTAAAATGTGAATATGTTACATAATTATATGTTAATTTTAATTAGAAAGAAGAATCACATAAATTGGAAAATTATAGAAAACTTTATTGGCTAATCAGTCTCATAAGGTTACACTATGCCATAGGAAAGAAAAACCCTAACTAAGTATATGAACTATGCATATTAATTTGTTTAAGCCACATTAAGTTTCTTTAGTCATAAATTAATCAATTATATTTCCATATTAGGCTCACATCATATTGAAGACCCACAAGGAGGGGATAGACAATGAGTTAAAGGTCGGAATCAAAGGAGAAATGTGAGTATAGTTATCAAACGATTTCTTTAGTGCATATGAGTATTGCTTGTTATGTGATATGTGAGATGATTTATGGTTATATGATTCATATGATTGTCATGATTTGATCTTGATAATAAGATGATGGATAATTTGACACATATGTGGTACACATTAGTGGTATTTGTGTGGTATATTTGAGATATATGTTTTGCATACATAATATATACATGGTTTATGTATAGTATATGTGAAGTATATGTGTGGCATATGTGGTATATATGTGATATATGTATGGTATATGTGATAAAGACACAATGGTTGATGAATGTTTAGTTACAAATGCATATGTATATGGACTAAAAAGGCATTTTGACTAGTTAATCGATATTATAAAGCAAAAGAAGAGGCCCATGGCCTAACAAATGTGCAAATGAAACAAATGATCAAGCTAGCTAGCAAATGCAAATGTTCACATTGAAAACCGAGGCAATATCTATTTAGCTTGGTCATAAAAAAATAAAATAAGCAAATCATGTTCATACATAAAGAGTAATGATTATATGCTTTAATTTTACTGGTAACTATATGATCCTGATGAATGAAATGGAATACGTTGTATGCGTTAGATTTGTGAATTATTACTGTGAGTTGCTTGGTACTTTAGAGTTTGTTTGATGATTGCACTCACTGAGCCACAACTCATCAAATTGCATCATTTTTTAGGTAAAGGAAAGTGATAGTTTATTTGAGTGACATATAGAAGACATGGAACACAGGTCACCGGCTGAGCCTCACCACTCTCTTTCTCCTTGCATTCCACCCGAACATGAGATCATGTATCTACATTTTGGATTTATATTAATATACATGTATATTTGCTTAGAGTTGTACAATGATATGTAAATGGATGCAACTAGTAAATCTTAGATGTAAAGTTTAAGTTTTAATATATGTGAAATATGTTGATTTGCAGATTTATTGAATGACGATATGAATGTGATGATAAAAAGAAAAAAAAATACTATCAGTGTTAACAAGTTCATTTAACTTACCTGTATGTCATATGTGAGTTCTAGACACAGGGGATAGGTTTTTCTAAAATACATAAGGTATGATGTTACATTTTTGGTATCAGAGCAGGGATAGGTTCCATGGGAACATGCATTTGCATAAGATCATGTTAACATACACATCATATGTGTTGAACATTATGTTGTGACATAATTCTATGTATTTTAGGGCTATCATAAGACATGATTCACCAAGAAGGGAGAGGCCAACGGAAATGTATTCTCATATGGCATCACCTCATTTACATAGAGATCAACCAACTCTAGGAGCTAGGGCTCCAGTACATGCATCCCAATCATCACATGCAATGGTACCCTATGAAAACTCAGAATAGGAAGTACATGGGTCTAAAATATATAGGGAAAGATGTTATGACAAGTTGAGAAAACATGGTGTAGTTAATTTCAATGGAACAAAGACCCAACAGAAGCAGAGACATGGCTTAAAAGAACACAGAGGGTACTGAATATGATGAGAAGTACACTAGAGGAGAAATTTGATTATGCAGTGTCCTGCTTCAAGGCAATGCTTATGAATGGTGGAAGATAGTCCCAGATAGTGATGCACAACCACCAGTCCTGACATGGAATAATTTCCTCCAGGAATTTCAAAATAATTACATGTCTGAGGCATATAAAGATGAGAAGAGAAAGGAATTCCTGAATTTGAAACAGGGAAACATGTTTGTTGTTGAGTATAAGGTGCAGTTCAAAAAATTTTCCTTTCATGGTCTTTTCTGAAAGAGACAAATGTAGGAAGTTTGAGAAGGGCCTCAAATATGAGATCATAAACAAAATCACAACTACTAATCTCGATAGTTATACCAAACTCAGAGTTACTGCAATTAGAGCTGATGCTCCTGCTGCGTTTATGACATTAATGAATAAAGTGTTTTAACCATATCTAGATAAGTTTGTAATAGTATTTATTGATGACATATTGGTGTACTCAAAGAATAGGGGAGAACACAAACAATATTTAAGAATTATGTTGCAAACTTTAAGGGAGAAACAATTATACACCAAACTAAGCAAATGTGAGTTCTGGTTAGATCATTTGGTGTTTCTTGGACATGTGGTATCAGGCAAGGGCATAGAGGTAGACCCAATGAAAATAGAAGTCATGGTAAATTGGGAAGCTCCTAAAAATGTTTCAAACATGCTTAGATTCCTGGGTTTAGTAGGATACTACCACAGATTTGTTGATAGATTTTCATTGATTGCTAGCCCTTTGACTAAATTGCTAAAAAACAATATGCCTTTCAAATGAGCTCTAGAATGCCAAAGGAGTTTTGAGGAGCTAAAACAGAGGTTAACCTCAACACTAGTGTTAGTTATTCCTATGAGTACAGACGAATTTATGATATATAATGATGCTTCTCACTAGCACTTAGGATGTGTATTGTTATAGATTGGTAACGTGATAGCTTATGCATCCAGATAGTTGAGACCACATGAGATCTCATATCCAGTGCATGATCTAGAATTAGATGCAGTTGTATTTGCATTGAAAATTTGGAGTCATTATCTGTATGGTGGGATATTCCAAATCTTTACAGACCATAAGAGTTTGGGTTACTTGCTGACATAGAAAGAGTTAAACATGAGATAGAGGCAATGGTTAGAGCTATTGAAGGATTATGACTACACAATTGAATATCATCTAGGGAGAGCCAATGCAGTAGCCGATGCATTGAGCAGGAAGTCCAGTAGCAATGTAGCTCACTTGCAAGCATCCTCTTTTCCATATTTGATTCAATTACTATCTATGAATGTTGAAATAAATATGCATGATGGAGGATCACTAATTGCTACTCTTCATGTCAAACCTATACTAAAGGAGAGGATCAAAGAAGCACAAGGTAGAGATCTGCCATTGTGTGAGAAAATTGTGATGATAAAGCAAGGAAACAATATGAAGTTTTATTTGTAGGATGATACACTAATGTTGAAGTCACACATATGTGTTCCAGACACTAATAATTTGCACCAGGAAATAACGGAAGAGGCACACAATGCACCCTATGCAATGCACCTAGGGATGACCAAGATGTATCATAGCTTAAGACCTCATTACTAGTGGCCAAGAATGAAGAAAGACATAGCAAAATATGTTTCTAAATGCTTGACATATCAATAGATTAAAATTGAACATTTGGTACCAGTTTGTAAACTGCATCCATTGCCAGAGCCATAATGGAAATGGGAGAAAATAACGATGGATTTTGTTTATGGATTGCCAAGAACTCCATGGAAAAATGATGCAATATGGGTAATTATTGATAGATTAACCAAGTTGGTACATTTTTTTCCTATCAGATGGGGGTGTACACTTGAGAATTTGGCACAATCATATGCGAATGAGATAGTCAGATTACATGATATCCCAGTGTCTATCATGTCCGATAGAGATCCACGGTTTACTTCACCTTTTTGGGTGAGTCTACGAGATGCACTGGGAACAAAATTGAACTTTAGTACAACATTCCACCCATAAACTAATAGACAATTAGAGATGACTATGCATAGATTAAAAGAAATGCTCAAAGCATGTTCTATGGAATTCAAAAGTGATTAGGATGAATATATAGCATTGATTGAATTTGATTACAACAACTAGTATAATAGCAGTATCTAGATGGCACCATATAAGGCATTGTATGGAAGAATGTGTAAAAGCCCTATTATTTGGGATGAAGAAGTAGCATGTGCATTAAAAGGGCTAAAGATAGTACAAGACATAATGGATAAGATCAAGATTGTTAAGAACAAGCTAAAGGCAACACAAGACAGACATAAAAGTTATGTTGATCAGCATAGAAGGGAGATAAGATATGAGTTAGGTGAAAAGGTATTTCTAGGAGTATCTCCATGGAAAGGGGTAATTCGATTTGACAAGAAGGGTAAATTGAGCCCAAGGTACATAGGGCCTTATGAAATTCTTGAGAAGGTTGGTTCACTGGTCTATAGGTTGGCTTTACCATCCGAGATGGCTCATATTCATAATGTGTTTCATGTGAGCTTGGTTAAAAGGTACATGTCAGATCCTACACATATGCTTAAGGATCAGGCCATTTAAATTGCAGATGACATGAGTTATGTCGAAGAACCAGTGGAAATCAACGGATACAAGACTAAACAACTGAGAAACTGAGAAATACCTTTAGTTAAGGTATTATGGAGAAACCATTAACAAGAAGAGGAAACTTGGGAAACATAAGAAAATATGAAAAGGCAATATCCACACCTATTTTCAAGTATTAAATTTCGAGGAAGAAATTTTTAAAAGGAGGGGAGAATTGTAACATCCTCGACTTCTCACATATGCATTTTTATATGAATTTCATTTGGACATATGCATTTGCATATATTTTACTTGAACATGTGGATTTCATATGTATTTTTATGGGGACAAGTTCACGACACGCACTAGCTACGTGTCTGAGTATTTTGCAATTATGTTGAATTCACGTGTCTATTTTATAATTTAGTTGAGGATGATATGAAATTGAAATTTATGTGAATAAAAATTATTAGATTGAATTAATGAAGAAAAACGAAAAGAAACAAAAGAAAAACAAAAAGGAAGGAAAAAAAACAAAAAAAGGGAAAATGACAAAAGGGAGGAGGTGAAGGTGGACCTTTTCTTCCTCCTCACCATTCTACCTCCTTCACTCCAATTTCATTTTTTTTCTTCTTCCACCATTTCTGCTTTCTTTCTTCCTTATTTCAGTTAAGTTTTGTAGCACATTCATCCCTTTTAAGTTCATTCTTCGTAAGTAATATTCTCTCCATTATTCTAGTATTGTTTGAGCTGTTAGGGTTAAGTTACAATAGTGTTTTGTACCCCGATTTTGATACCAATAGAAATTTATTCTAGAAAAGTTTAAAACATGGAAGTTTTTCTTATGTTTATGGATATATAAATATTTTTCAATATTTGGTTTATATGCAAATATATTAGCATCTTATTGGAATTGGTCCAAGTGTCAACCCTAACTGAGTTAAATACTATGTTTATTGGTTTTGAATATGATAGAATCCATATTTTAGGAATCTCAAAACCTAAAAGTTGTAGATACATGTGTTATCTATATTTATACCAAATTTCAGGTTCATATTTCTTATGGATGTTGAATTATGACAAATGCAACTATGACTGTTCCACAGTTTGAACTGCCTGCTTAGTGCCATGGGAGATCCAATAATTTATCTGGCCATTTTGAGCTCCTTATAGATGGATTATATAAATTTTACATGAAAGTAATAGTTTTATATCTTAGCTAAATTTGGGTATAAATATCATCGTAATATGTTATGTATAGAGTTAGATAGGGTCTTCAAAAGTCATATTGGTCTAGAAGTCAACTCTATTATGGACCAGTGAAATGTTTCTTATAATTTAAGGACCTTAGAGACATAATTAATAAAATTTGAAAGCATAAAAAATGTTCCATTAACCTATCTAAGTTTATACCAAGTTTAATTATAATCTGACTTACATATTGTAAGATATGAAGGACCAAAATTGGTACCCTAAAATTGCCAAAGGGCAAAAACAGGGTAGAAAACAGAAAACAATTGGAAATTCCACCAAAAATTATACAATGCTTCATTTCTCTGAAATTTGAATAAGTTATATAATTATATGTTAATTTTAATTAGGAATAAGAATCACATAAATTGGGCAATTATAGAAAATGTAATTAGCTAATCAGTCTCATAAGATTACACTGCCACATTAAGTTTCTTTAGTCATAAATTAATTGATTATATTTCCATATTAGGCTCATAAAATATTGGAGACTGACAAGGAGGGGAGAGACAATAAGTTAAGGGTCGAAATCAAAGGAAAAATGTGAGGTTATCAAACGATTTCTTTAATGCATATGAATATTGCTTACTATGTGAAATGTGAGATGATTTATGGTTATGCGATTCATATGATTATCATTATTTGATCTTTATAATAAGATGATAGATAATTTGTGACATATGTGATACATATAAGTGGCATATGTGTGGTATATTTAAGATATATGTTTGGCATACGTGATATATACATGGTTTCTGTATAGTATATGTGAAGTATATGTATGACATATGTGGTATATATGTGATATATGTATGGTATATGTAATAAAGATACAATGGTTGATAAATCCTTAGTTAAAGTTTTAGTATATGTGAGATATGGAGATTCGCATATTTATTGAATGTCGATATGGATGTGATGATAAAAAAAAATTACTATCAATGTTAACAGGTTCATTTAACTTACCTGTATGCCATATGTGAGTGCTAGACACAATGATAGGTTTTTCTAAAATGCATAAGGTATGATGTTACATATATACCTCATATGCCACATATATACTGTAACACTCATTTACCCCAAGGTAAGTGAGCATTATCCGACTAACTGTCTTATAAGCTTAGCTAAATGAAGTATAAATTTTTTTTTTGTAGAAATATTGCAAACACTTAAATAAATTTATTACCACCGATATTCAAAATTTTATTTATTTATAAAATATATTATTTTACATCCAACTATGTCCATTACACTGAAGTTACACATTCCCGATACATACTAGATCAGATAAGAACTATAATTTAATTTTCAAAATTTTTGATAAAATATATCAAAACTAAATCCAAAGCTTTTAACTACTTTTGTCCGGGTTTCATTATTCTTTTGACAATTTTACTATTTATAGCTACCCTTTAAAACCTACGCGAGAGGAAACGACCCGTGCTAACCTACTATCTTAGTGGTGCTTCAAGGATAAAAATCTTACATACATATATTTTCTTACATGTCAATTAATAATTTCATAAATAAGGCATAAAATAAAAGAATTATATGAAAACAAATAAATTTCATCAAACATTTCATATTTAACAATTTTAATTTAACATAACATTATTGAAATGACATAATTTCATATTATTGTTATTTTTCATTTTTCTTATGCCCATAACACCTATAACCGAACTAATTAACTGATAAGAATAACGGAATTTCCATTACCGGATTTCATAATATTGTGTCAAGCACTTTCATATTAGTGTTATTACGACTTTTGTAATATTGCCATTATTGACTTTTATATTTGGCATCGAGTGCCTTAACTCCCCTTATTGGCATTCCAAACTATTTTTTATTCTAGTTCTAGATTAGGTGTCTTAGGGCTTAACTATTTTTATATTTATTCACAATATTTTAAAAAATAATAGTTATGTTAAATTTTTACATATATGTTTATTTATTTTTATTTTTTGTTTCCATTGTTATTACATTAGAACCTCACACATAAATAATTTATTAAATATTTATAATTATAATTTAAGTCAAAATTCACATTAATTACTATATATATTCATGATACTACATGCAAAAGCCCAATAGACTATAAAAGTTTTTAAAACTTAAATAAAATTGCTTTTATGTTTTAAAATGAGGTAGAGATCAAAAGAAACAAATCCAAGAGGGAGATTAAGCTTCAATCAAGCTTGAAGAGGTTAGAGGCTCCATTTTGGAAAGTTTGTACATATAAGCATTCAACTTCATTATTGTGTTATTTGGATGATGTGTGTGTTCAATGCCTTAACATACATGTTTGAGGAGTTAAATGCATGTTGAGTATGATAAATATTTGGTAGTTGAGTGAAATAAATATAGTATACCATAAATGCTAATGTTAATGTTTAATGGATATGTGAAGTGAATTTTTATATGAATGAGGCTTTAAATGTTTTAAGAATAGTATAATGACATGAAATAAAGTATGTATGTACTTGTGTGTCGATAAGAGTGGTTGACATTGGACAACTTAGAATTTGTGTGAATGGTATGACATGCTCTATTTTTTATTCATTTCTACACTAAAATTTTCCAGATTCACGGCTGTGACATATTACAAGCATGAATCATGTGGCACAAAGCTATGATTTTAAGATTCATTTATGCCTAAAGTCACAACCAGAAAAGCCGTGAAGCATGGATTCATGCATGTGAATACTATGTTATGGTCATGAATCATGTAGCATATACTTGTAATTTTGGGCAAATTTGTTCACACCCAAAGTTGTGGTCAATTTCATGATCAAAAAAGTTGTAAAACATGGCTTCACACCTTTGAAGTTATTGTCATGACCATGAATGAATTATTTTATGTTTATTATATGTCTAGAATTCTCCATGGGCAAAGTCATAGCATAGTACACGGGTACCAACCTGTGAAGGTAATGTTCACGACCATGAAACACCGTTCACAATTTGAAACACCTTTCATGATCATGAACCAGCGTGAAAAAAATGAATAATGGTAAAGTGCTCCTGTTCTATAACCCATATCTGAATAGTTCGACTTAGAGTTTTGGGCAAAATAAAAGAATATAATTAAACAAGATTTTGGAACTTTGTTGAGATAAGTAGATAAAATGGATAATATAAATTATATGTTGAGCATGAAATTGATATTAGATATATAAATTGAAAATAATTATGTTATATGATGTATGCTCACATGATAAGTATGTTTTTCCGTGAATGCATACCAATATGTACAAACAAACATAAAGATGCATGTACATAGAAGTTCATATGAAATGAATGTATTTATATGCTTTCAAAATTGCATGCACATATATACCAATAAGTATTAGGTTGTTTAGCATGTTGGTATTTTCTTACACACAAGTTCAGAGCCTAATAAATAAAGTTATAGAGAAGACAGTCTAGTACAAAGTCATAGGACAAGCCTTGATAGGGTTGGTGATACGAACTATCGATTTATATTTTGTCGTACCATATGATATAAGTTTGGCTTCATTTCTGTATATGCTTTATGCAAAGGACATGTATTCATTTGTCATGAAATCTTTTGTAAATCTTGGGACTAGTGAAAGCCCAAACATTCTTTAAATTTAAATATATTGATTTTATTTCCAAATCTCTATATAAGTGTTTTCAAGAGGACATCATATGATGACCATGATGCATAAAAGTTCTAACTTTATCGAATTTGTCATCATGTGCATTTATGGCATTCTCTTATGTAGTTGGATTATTTCAATTATATAATAAGGTGTTACAACACTATTTTGTACACATTTTATTATTAATAAAGGCATCCCTCATTATTCAATATTCATATTTATGAATTTGATATAAGATCTTAAATCGAATAATGAAGTCATTGGTAAGTAACACAACATGAAAAAAATTATGATGTGATCATGATAATGAGTCTCATTATGTGTAATTGTGTTTCTACCTAAACTATCCCAAGTCATAGCATTAACAAGACATGATTATATTAATACGGACATACTAACACATGTTATACTCCTTAGCTAGGTCAAACAGTGGATCTCATAAGCTATAGACATGAGATGTTCAAAGTTAATATATAGATGTTTGCAAAAGTAGTGAAGTACATTACATGACTTGGACATGAGACAATCATATGAATTCCTATTTAATATTAGTGATAGTCTCATCATAACAATTGCGAAAGTATCATTGGACTTGAGATACTCAAAGTTATATTGTATATTGAATGTTATGCTTTAACTTCATTCCTTATTGTCTTATAGATCGCTCATAGAATTGAGATTGGGTATAACACGACTTATTCGAAAGTAGTTGAATAATCAATAGAGAATTCACCGCTCTTGATATAAATAGAGCATACCTACTCAGAAATCGTTGACCAATATGGATGTCTTAAAGAGAGTCTTTAAGGACATATCTAAAAGGGTAATAAATCTCAGAGATAAGAACTAATATCATCTTGACTAGATGTAACATAGTCTTCCGAGAGTTGATGTAAAGTCCATGTTCTAAACCAAATGAGTTATAGTTTGGTGAAAGAACGAATTGCACAATAATTGTATGCAGAAGGGTTAAAAGTCAAACTACTAACTTTTTGGTTAGTTGAGTAGCCATAATTTATTGTTAGATACTGCTCATGATCTGCTTAGTTTTGAAACTTTGATTAGATATCAATTATGGCCTAAAAAGTTTGACTCTAGAATTTTAATTAGATTAGAATTCCTCTCGGGACTTAAGCTGCCAACATGACAACTTATTAGGTAACACACATTGAGAGAATGAAAGCAATGTAAGATGGATTTTTTTATTGGATTCAAGTAAGAAATAAAGAGAATCAGGTTATTTATAAGAGTTATAAATGGGTCTAGTCCAATTAGAATTTCATATATCGACTTTGATCAATATGTCATGTAGCCTAAGGAAGGAACTTATTAAAGTTTTCCTCTTCCAACCTTAATTGGGTTTAAGAGGTATAAATAGCCTCTATAAAGTGACTTTTGTTAAATCCCTTTACCAAAAAAAAAATCTCTCACACTCTATTGGCCGAAACATCATAACTAGCATTTAGATTTTTAGGCTCCCCATCAACAATAGTTGATAGTTTTAGTATTTTTCCATTGCCTATATACTATTAGAGTCAATCATAGTTTTAAATTACCGTGATTTGCAACAATCTAATAAGAAAGAAAGTTTATATACAAAAGAGAATAAAAACTGCAAAATCAAGATAATTATTCATTTCGTGGATAGATAGGAAAATTTTCAATTTTGAAATGTGTAGGCCGATTGTGTTTGGATTTAATATTTAATTTTTACTAATATTTTATGTATAAGATACATGATAAAAACTCAACAAATATGATTTGTCGTTTTTTTCTTTCTAACACAACAAACTAGATTTGCCTTTTTTTTTTTCATTTTGTTTTATTTTTTAAGATATGATTTGTATTTTAAATTCCCCATTTATTAGTATAAACGAGTAATGACCCTATGACATTTTGTTATCTAATAATAAGTTGAATATCTGCGTAAATGCCTGTAATTATGCCTATGTAACTATGCTTTAGATTAGGAAATTTTGATTTTCCTTTCCTTATTTACTTTATACAATAAGTATACATACAACCCATCTGTTTGAGGGAATGATCAAGCAATCTAATTCTTCTCCAATTCTTTTCCATCTTCTCTTTCTTCTTTTTTTAGTTCTTAGATACGATTATTAATCCAAAAAAGGCCCACATTATGCAATATCTCATTCCAGCGTAATACAATAAAACAAGTATTCCAATGTTAAATTAACATAAAAATGTACCTCCAACATGCCACTAGTACTTGTTTGATAGAAGCGCAACCGCACATAACTTTCTTGTTACAAAAGCATCCAGCACTTCCGAGGGAGCTAATATGCAGCTGTTACCAATACTTTTGTCCCAAAAATCACCATAGCGGGCAATATTAAGCCCCCATATTTTGCAATTCTTTTTTGCTATTGAATTATTTCTATTTTGTACTATTAAAGTTTTGTCCTATGATTTTACTACTTAATCATTTGTCCTGGAGCCCCTGTACTTTGATTTTATGTCTTATTACCCTTCATGCACAAAGCAATCGTGGAAAAGGGCTTAATAAATAATAAAATCAAAATATAGAGGCTCAATAGAACAAAAAAGAAGAACAACTACAAGGGCTCAATAGCAAAAATAAAATGAAATAGAGTAAAATAAAAATAATAATGCACGGGCTTAATATTGCTTTTTGCGCGTATAATAGCAAGAGACTTCCATGTATGAACTACACAGCCTAAATTTACTTCTTTATCAGAGCATACAACACTATTCGGCAGCTACGATAATCTGGATGCCATTGTGTTTGCTCCACACGACCAACCTGAAAATTCTTCATTGCAGCCTCTAAGAAGTATTCAAGCACAGCATCTGAGCAAGAAACATTAATAATTTTGAACCAGCATGAGTTTCCAACAAATTGATCAACTTCAAAAAAAACTATCATTACACCCCAAGTATCCAAGGACTGTAATCTGCCCCAGCAAGAGCATAACAAACTATAAATCAGTATGAACAATGAAATCAGTATGAACAATGGGACAAATATTTTTGAGTTTCTTACCATTCCGCAATTCTCCAGATAAAAATATTGTTGTTTGGGTTCCGCATAGCTGCACTAAAGTGTCCAACAAATCCATCACAGATCCTTCACTATAAATCACATCTGATCCTACAACTACAAAAGCATGGAAAATTAGCTACTTGACCGTTGAGTGAACTACACCAAAATGAACCATCTTCAAAGAACAAGTATAGGCAAGCACATAGCAAGCAATTAAACCATGTCATTTGAATTTCATTCCAACGAACGCTCCCCATTGACTAAGCTCCTAAGATCATTAGGCTCTTGTACCAACTATAGTAGGATAGCTTGCACGGTTCATATACTTAGGTTTATATGATTGCAGAGATTTGAAAGAATATTCTTGAACTCTCACAAAGAAGGGACATGTTTATGATAGAATAAAGAAAAAGATAAAGGTTCCATGGAGAGAATTGTAATGCACAATTCAAAAAGCAACAATTATTGGAAATTTATTAATTGACTCAAAATTAATCATGAAGCATGACAAATATATATATTTTATCGACTCTAATTAGACCTATAAGAATTGTACTCGTACCATACCTAATATTCTTATGTGGATTCCTAAAGAAAATATTCCTGAACTTATAATGAATCTGATAGAATTTAGTATAAGACAAAGGAATCCTAAATAGAACTGGACTTTTGTTCCACCAAAGCGAGAAATTACACAAGTTACCGTTTATAGTTTATACTAGAATACCATATCAATAACTATTTGATTTTTCTCAAGTTCCCTGCTGTTTGCAACTTTCTTTTTTTTAATAAAATTAGATGCAACTTTTATAGAGCTGGAAATTACAAAAGTATCCATCATCCTAGATTACCAACTAGTAGCTAATTGATTAAAAATAAACATGATTGATTTATCTCAAGTTCCTTGCTGTGAGCATCAGTTCCAAAAGAAAATACCAAAGAAATGGTTGCAACGATCACAGTTTGACTATATAATCTCAAGAATGCAACAGAAATTGAAACTAGGTTATATGTTAATGACCATTCCAGCTGTAATATGATAAGTTAAAGAGAAGGTCCAAGAATGACACATCAAATTCCAAGTGAAATCATGTCTGCCCCTCTTACATCTTCCCTTCTATTGTCTAAAAATATTACCTTTTCAAGTTAATCTTTTTATTAGTTAAATTGGACAAAGCTTGCAAATGCTGAATCTTTTCTAAATAAAGGCAACAGTATAATTAAAATTGTAGGATCAATTGGTAAAGCCAACTAATGGAGAAGTGTAAATTCCATATAAGCCCCATCAAAAACACAACCCACCAATGTAATCAGCACAAGATGACGGTTTCTTATCTTACCATCAATAATTTGGAAAACCAGCACCATGCATTTACATACTTGTAGAAATTGCTTGCAATGTAGAGATAAAAAAGCATGCTTACTATAATCTGGAAAGGGTTCAATCAAGTCCTGGTCAGGCTCATCTCCCCATATGAGGTCTTTCACAACTGCAGAGCCTCGCACATCTCCATGTCTCAGATTGCATTCAATGTTCTTTTTCAGTAGCCTCAGTCTATCAGGCAGATCAGTAAGTGTAACTTGAGCACCTAGTAGAGCTGCAATGCAGCTGGCAACCCAAATATGAATAGACATGTTTGAGTGAGAAAAAAGAACTTTATCTTATTTCCCATCTAGCTCACAAATTGAATTTGAACATAAGAATTGACAATAAATTTATATCATTCATGTTAAGAATCTCTATTTAATTTAGCCAAAGAGATTTAATTAGTTCATTTACATGAAATCAGGCCAAACGGCCTCAGGGACTAGAACCTAACAAACAATTTTTGACCATATATATTTTTAGCCCTTGTCAGCTATCTCAAGAACTGCTAATAAATGACTATTGTGAAATACGAAGTGTTATGCAATTTATAATTGAACAAGAAAAAGAACAATTGAGATTTATATTTACCCTACCAATCCACAGCCAGCACCCAACTCAATGACCTTCTTGCCTTGAAGCATAAGCATCTTGGAGTCCACAGCATGCTCCAAGAAATTCCCCAATACAACCCCACTATCCCACATCACTGAACCAGTTACTCCAGGTGTGCCCTACAAAAGTAAGAATTAAACCATAGAGTTCGACAATAGCCAGTTCTACAACAAAATGAAGAAAAATTCAAATGTTTAGACACATAAAAATGAAAGAAAATAAAATAAAGAAGTGACAGATGATAACATATTTGTACTCACAACTCCATATGATTTTAACCGAGCTTTAGATGGAAAAGGTGGTTAAATAATATACAAGAAGCCATACTAGCTCTCACATAGATTCTGGTTATCCTTTTCTAGTTCTAATAAAGTAAAAATTAAAGTTGAAAAGAGCTATTGCCTCTAAATTGATATTGAAAATTTGATGCAAATTGCTCCTAGTCAATGGTGTTACAAGAAACACACTTGCAATGGTCCCCGTTATCTCAGTCTATTAATATTCTCACTATATAACTAAAAAAACTAACTGCCTTTTCGCGCGAAAGCAAATATTTCATCAGTCAAGAAAGGCTGGATCCAAGTTATGCTCTGAAGGGTTTCCAAAGTCCGAATTTACATAAAGATAATATTTTTAGCGAAATCTTATGTCCAACAAGATGAAATCTCGGCATTTAATCAAAATTTTCAGCCTATACATCCTGGCCGTCAATGTACGATCAACAGTTCATTATTTTCTACACCCGATATAGAACTTACTACTAATAATGGGTAGCAATTTTTCATGAACCATTGAAGAAAAATAATTGTTACACCTAAAAATCATAGGTAGCAAAGAAAGAATGACAAACCAAATAAATAAGTTTACAGGTAATAATTCCTCCTAAAATGAAAGAAAACAATTTGGGCGATAACCAATAAAATTTAAGTCAGAATTGAAATGAAATCGTAAAATTGAAAGTAGAAGAAAGAAGTACCAAAGAAGAAGGGGACTGGAAAATGGAGAGGGAGTGGCCGCAAGCGTCAAGGTGAAGATGGAGAGAGGATTGAGTGACGAAAGCGTTGGGTTGGGAAAGAGTAGGCTGTTGAATTCCCCAAAGCAGCATAATCTCCTCCGCAGCAGATTCTTCGCCATCTCTCAATAGCTTAACCTTTCCTCCATATGAACCAATTACGATCATCTCCTCCTCTCCTTCCTCAAATTCTGAATCTCTATTAGACATTTATGGTTTCTTCTTGCAGTACTCCCGGCGCAGTGCTTCCTGCTTAGAATGAAGGCGCCATTTCAATTTACTTTTGCAAATTTTTAGAATAGCCATATGCGGGCACAGATCACCTCAATTTACCCTGGACAAGAGTGGCTTTCGGGCCGCTTTCTTTCGGGCCTAACTGTGTTGAGCTATTTCTTTTCTAGCTTGTCCAAAAGTTATGGTTGAATATATATATATATATATATATATTGTGTAAATCTCTTATAGGTATAGCAGTTACAATTTTTGTTCAAAAGTTTGTTTTTCTTTTCCTTATTGAGGACAAGTAAAAGCTTAATTATTTAGATAGCTGATAGCATTCAATTTATAATATATTTCCCTTATATTTTGCACCATACTACATCGTTTTAGTATTGTTTTAGCTAGTTTCTAGTTAATTTTAGTTTTTATTATGCTTTTTATTTTTCTTTATTGGTTTTGGGTATTGGAGGAGTGATTTGGGATGATTTTGGAGCTAAATGGGCCAAATTTGCAAGAAAATACAACTTCTAGCCTAAAAGGGAAATAATGCTATTAAATTGAGGCACCACACTTTCAAATCAAACATATGTGCTAGTGAGTATAAAGATGAATATCAGTTAAATCGATTGGT
Organism: Triadica sebifera; assembly: GCA_023653625.1. Taxonomy (NCBI): domain Eukaryota; kingdom Viridiplantae; phylum Streptophyta; class Magnoliopsida; order Malpighiales; family Euphorbiaceae; genus Triadica; species Triadica sebifera. Next base: position 25,573,839 of record CM042901.1, read on the forward strand.
TAACTTAGTCGAAGTTAAGTTAAATGCACTGAAAAACAATTAAAATCAAAATTTTTGAGTCAACCGACTAATTAACCAAAACATTTAAGTTTGTTTGGTTAATTTTATTTATTAATTGAAATTTAATTTAATAATATTTATCCCTAATTTTAACTACACATTTTAATTTTTCATTTTTCATTCAATCCAAATTAAAGTTTAAAAACTCAAAATTAACACAATTCAATATAAAATAATTTAAAAATTACAATAATAATTAAATATATACAAAAATTTACAATACATAATACATTTAAATTTAAAAAAATTTAACAAGTAAGTAAATCGGTTAATTCAGTTAATTTTCAATTAATCTCAAAATTAACTGAAATAATAAAAATCAATTACCTTTAAACTTTTTAATCATTTTACTGAATTGAAATCTCATAAATCAAACTATAAGGTTCAGTTAATTTTATAGTTAATTCAATTTTAATTTAACTGATGCTCACTCTTACATGGGCATGTGAGAAGGCAAAATGAGGCAAGTATTGGGGTTTAAAATCTCAACTTCACATGGGCAGCCACACGGTCATGCCAGTAGCCATATGAGAAAGAAAATTTAAGCAATGTTATATCCATAATAATATTGGTAAGAATCAAAAATTAATTCAACTTTGTGAAGGGCACGGGGCACCAATTTTTAGAGAAGAAAGTTTGAAATTTGTAGTCTATTTAAATACATATATAGGCTACATATAATATGTTGTTATGTAATAATTTTTTGAAATCGTAAACAAGCAACATAATATATTTCATTCACACTACAACGAGCATATCAAACATGAAACAGCAAACAAGAGGTTTAAAATATCATTTTACATCCCTAAAAATAATAAAACCTTATACAAATTTAAATTACATAATTTGAAATAAAATACAGAAAAATTAACAATGAAAAAGAAAAATCATATTCTAAATTTACAAAACGAATAAAAGCGGTAATCTAAAACATACCAAACATGAATCCATACCATTCATATATTTAAGTCACATCATAAGCCATAATTAAAGTATTTTAAAATTATATCCACAAAAAAGGTAGTAGAAGAGAAGAATTAATATGTAAACATAAAAAAAATTAAGAAAAATAAATTTATCAAAGCCTTCTACATGTTTTAAAGAAAATTAATTACCCAATTCGCATGCATATATTTTAATTATAAGGTAGGGAGAGGAAGAAAATGAATCTATGCTCTTAAAACTTACCAAATTAAATTAACATAAGCACTCTTTGAAGCTTCATAGGAAATAAATTTGTTTTCTAACCTCAAGGGAATAATAACAAGTTTGGAACTCCTTATTTGGACCTCCTTTATAATCCAAAAATAACAATCAAACTCCCTTAAATCAATTCGAAACTTCAAAATGAAAGTTCTAGCCTAATCGGTCCAATAATACTCACTCTTGTTAATGAATTATTTTCATTATCAAAACCAAGTAATCGAAGATTTAACACTAGCATATTAGTGCCTTTCCAACAAAGTTTTCTCTCTTTATTTTGTGTTTCTTGAATGACCAAAGACCTAAAAGTCTTTCCAAATCAACATTTAATCCAAAATAAGCAAAAAATCTAAATCTAAATATTATCTTTGAGAAAACATACAATGTCTAATCATAAATAAAAGAAATTTAGGCAACAAAATGAAGGTTAATCAATCTTAATCCCTTGCAGAAGTGTATTGGAAATCATCATGTTCTCTGGTCCTCCTGCTTCATTTGGCTCCCTTTCTCAATTTTCATGTTATCTCATTCTAATTTTCAAGAGTCCATCCATAGTTTCTCCTTCTACGAGGATTGAAAATATGTTAAAAAAATTTTGGTTATCGTCACTGGACAATTATAGATAAAAATAATAATAATGACTGCAATTTGCCCCCACATTGATAGAGTTTGTGAAAATAACATTTTCAAAACAAATCACATCAAAGTAAATGTTGAGTAAAAATGCAATACATGTAAGTTCAAAAAAAACAAAGGATATTGTCTCCCAACATGATCTGCTAACTCACATTTGTTGAGATAAGATTGAATAACCCATCTGTTTTGAAGAAAATAGATTCACATTCGCTAATTTAGATCCCTAGTTACATTCATCATTAGAATCGATATGTCAGAACAACTAGAGCCTAAATTCAAAATTTAATAAAACAATTGGTTAATAAATGATAAAATAATAAATGTAAATAGTAAATATAGTATCTAATGTGGAAAAAAAAAAGATGAAATCTAGTAAGGGACTTAATTGTAAAAGGTGAAATTTTAGGACAAAAATATAAAATCAACAAAAATGAGACATTAAAATTGATATTTTCCACATTAATAAAAAAGTGTAAATTATTACCCTTCATTGCTTCCCACAATAGCAGAAAAATATCCTTATGATTATCTCTTAATTAGATAAAAAAAAATGCCAAAAATCTAAGCTTAAGCAAAAAATGGGTCCCATTTTTCCATTTATCTAGAATGCTCACCATTCTTCTTTACTTTTAATCACTATTTCCATCCCAAACTCCAACAGCCACATTCCCATTTTCTTCCTCATGCTAACCTCCATTTTCACCACTTTTTAGAGAGAGAAAGTTGAGAGAAAGTGTAAGAATAAGCAATTTTGTGCCTAAGGAAGAACATGAGAGCTAAGAAGGAAGGAAAATAAGTGAAGGAGAGCCAAAAATAAGAGAGATAAAACTCTTATGGTGGTCATCCATGAAAGGTAGCTAAAAGTGGGTAAGTTAGTTTCATCTCCTTTTTGTTTCTTTCTTCAAAATAGGTTGAGTTTAAGTTTTTTTTTTAGGGTTTAAAGCAAAGAAATACTAACTAAAGAAGTGGAAGTGGTTAGTAAGGTCTAAGTAGGAGAAAAAAAAGTATGAATGTGTTTAAAACCTTAGGAAGAAAGAATTTAAGCTTAGAAATAGGTTAAAGGCAAAACTCATAAACATAAGAAAAAATAGAGCTAAGGTTTCTAGGTGGATGTAAAAGAGAAAGAGAGACTAGGCATAAGATGGATTAATTGATGAGTTCTTAATCTATTTTATGTATTATAGGCGCAATTTTGGAAAAGAAACCTATCCAAGGAGAAGGAGAAAACAAAGAAAAAGAAAAGAAGGCCTGAAGGCCTGGGAGGAGAAAGTGAAGCAAAGAGAGAGCTTGATAAGGTATGAGCATGCTTATTGGAAATAAGCCACAAATTATTGAAATTTGTTTTTTATGGAAAAACTTGCTTAATGTGATCTAGGATGAGCTAAAATTCATGTTTGTTGCTAATATTCATGAAAAGTGATTAATTTGGTACATTAGTTGCTTAAAATTGACTTTTTTGATAATAGTTGGTTTAATGATTATAATGGAATTATTAAACATGTTTAAGGGGTATATGTACTAAATAATGTGAAAGTAATGAGAAATAAATGAAGGAATTCTTTGTTAATGTGGATATATGATGAAATGTTGACTTATATGATGGACTAATATTGGTTGGGGCTATGAGTGACCACTTGTACATAAGTTTATGATTAAGAGTAATGGTGTGTGAAAAGAAGTTAAAATGAGATGTCATAAGGTTAATGCCTATGAACCATCGTGAGATGGAATTCTGAATTCAAGTATATTTACGATCGTGATAGTTATTGTCATGCCTATGAAGTCATTGTAGTATTTAAGCAATGAGTTCATCCTTTTTCTCTCTCACACGTCTGTTTCATAGAAAACCCTAGTCTTTATAGTCTTTTCTCACATGAGAGACCTTCCTCCACCATTTCTTTATAATTCCAAGTCTTAAAACACAAAATATTGAGTGAAAAAACGAGACTTAACCAAGATTTTGAGTGAGAGGGGCAAGTTGGAAGATTTCCCTTAGACAGGCAGACCTTAGGGGAGAAGGAATATGATAGAAATCTTAACCCGTGTTGTGTTTTCTTCAAGTTCGGTAAGGAAATCATGTTTCCCTTTCTCTTTTCCATGTTTTGTGCCTTTTTCTTACCATTTCTTTTTTTGGTAGAGACCCATTTTAAATGGGTTGGAGTTTTGGTTCAAGCTTTTAATGGTTAAACTCTATTTAGAAGCTTAATAACATGTAAAAATGTGACATTGAAAAGGATTAGTTGATAAAAAAGTTAGCTTGAATGTTTAAAGTTATGGTTTAATCTTTAACAACTTTATATATGTTAATGTTTATGTCAAATAGGTGTAAAAGTAATGTTTTTATATGTGCTAGGAGTTGGAAGAAGAGGTGGTTTTTGAGGCTTCATTGAGGTATGTACATATATACATATTAATTCCTCAACTTTAGCATGCTATGTATTGAAATGTGTTGAAAGCATGGTTATTAATTCTAATGCTCTTAAAATGTGATAAATGCCTTTATTGATAGGTAAAGTAAATGCTAAGAAGACATAAATGCTATTATACGTCACATATGCTAGTTGTTAAATATAATGAGCTTGAAAGATGTATTTTGGCATTTATGTTGCTTTTATGTGCTTTAATGAGCTAAAGACAATGCTTTGGCTAGTAATTTTATAATAATGTGTTTAATTTTGATTCCATGAGGTTATGGGATTAAAATGTTGTTAAATATTGATAGGATTGATTGACATTAGCCAATCTTAGAGCCTTGCATGTGTTTTGGATAAAAATACTCTTTTTGATGTTATTTTTACAACAAATCCCAGATTCACATATGTTATAGGAGTTTCACGGCTGTGAATCATGCCCAGGAAAAAGTTCAAGTAGAAACAGATCATTTCACGGCTTGAATCACTATTTGATTCATGCCCATGACACATTCTTCACGCTCGTAAATATATGCATTATAGAACCAGTAGCTTTCATGAGCATATTCATGGCTTGGTTCATAGGTAAGGCACCTGTAAATGGCACCTTCACAACCATAAATATATATTCATGCTTGTGAAGCCTGTTGACATGATGATATGCAAAATTTTCAACATGATGTTAAATGATTGTTGTGCATACACACCTTGTAACACCCCCTTGCCCTAACAACATGTGCCCGGATAAGGGAGTGATATGCTGACTTCATCGATTAAAATATTCGTTTCATATATATATATATATATATATATATATATATATATATATATATATGAAAATAAAAGACACTCATATATTTTTTTCTTTATTTACTATTTATTTACTTTGCAGTGTAAAAGAAATCATAACATGAAAGATAAAATACATTTTTATATAATAACATATTCTTTACAAAATGGGTTGTAAATTTACAAATACTATAAAATAAAATTCAAAAGATAATATACAAAAGTTGTATGACCCAAGGTGGTTGAAATAAGTTGTTCTACTAGATCAGGTAACCGCTAGCTTTATCTACTATCTTCTATTTATTCTTTACTATATCTGCGCAAGAGAAACTCTCACGCTAAGCTTTTGGCTTAGTGGTGCATATCAATAAGGCAATAAACTATTTTATGCAACATGCATTGTCACATATCAATTTATGCTCACATCATCTTTCCATGCAAATATACATCTCCTAATATTCTAGCATGCATAAATATCAAATTATCCATATAACAATTCATGGCTCCTTATTATTATATTTTTTCTATTTTATTTTATTTTATTTTCAATCCTTCTTTCTAGCCCACAACACTCAATCATCTTTTTATCCATATCATAATTCATAATTCCATTTTTATTTTCAATAATTCATTTATTTTCCATAACTTATTTATTTATGCCCAAAACACCTATGAATCACTAACTACAATAACGGAGTTGTCATCCACGTACTTAGAAGTACCACCCGGGTAATATGATGTGCACATATAAGTGTCATTACCGGCTTCAATAATAGTGTCATTACCGGCTTCAATAATTGTGTCATTACTGACTTTAATAAGTATACCATTAATGGTTTTCATTTTCATCATACTCCCCTCTTGTTTGGCATGTCAAACTATCCTAAGTCTAGTTCTAGTTAGGTGTTATAGGGCTTACACAATCTCACTAAAATTCATAGCAATTAAATTCACAATTTTCATGCATTTAAAGACTCAAAATAATCACATAATCACTCAATTAAAATAATATTTACATAATATAATAAAGTTCACATCATTTTACTTTTTAAATTCCACAACTCATATGCTGCCATGTCACTTTCCATTATCTGTTTTGGATCTTAAATTTTGTTCTGTTACAATATGAATTTAGTTATATGGTCTTCTTAAAAATTTTAGGTATGGATCTTAGATTTAATATGAAACTTTAATCACTTAATTCTGAGTTATGTATCAAAAGATACGATAAAATGAATATTGACTGGTCACTAACAATTCTGCCCAGAATTTTCTGGACAGATTCTAAGTCCGAACTTCATAAATTTTTCTAGATAATTACAGACATATTCAGGTTTTATAATCTTAATAAAAGTTATAGAACTATGCATTAGCTTTCAAACCCAATAAAAACATACAAAACGGAATTACATAAATTAAGTTATAACAGTTTAAATACTCACTGCTCATCCATTTCCAGTAAAGAACACATATATGAACTATTTTTAATTTTTATCAAAATTAATCCTAAGTCTAGCAAACATGCATCCCAAGGTTTTTATCACAAAATACTATTAATTCATAATCATCAACATTTCTAATAATCAAATCATGCAAATAATAAAAATAATAAAATAAAATAAGCTATTGTCTTAGGTTATGCACAAACCTCTCTTTTTTTCTCTTTACTTTTCTTTCTCTTTTTCTTTGCTCCTTTGAGCTAAATCATTGTCAATTTGAGTTCCTAAAATTCATAAAAGAGATCATTAAAACTTCATAATCCCTAATCTCTCTCTTTCTCTTTGCTCTTTTAAGCTTCCTTAAGCATGAAAATGGAATTTTCCATGTCTTTCTCTCTCTTTTTCACACTTTCTTTCACTAGAATCAAGCTTTGGATATGGAGGAACTTGAGGAAATGTGGGGCTGGTGTAGAGAACAAAAATTTCTAGATGCTAAGTGATAAGGAAGAAGTAATTAATGGCAAAAGACAAACTTAATTTAATAATGGGGACAACTAAGCATATGAATTAAATGTCTCATTCATGCATGTCAATTGCCCACTTAATGCATGCCACTTAGTGTGGTCGGTCTCCACATATACATAATGTCCCAATTCATGCATTTAATTGATGATTATCCCAATTAATCCTAAAATTTTTGGTAAATTGCAATTTGACCCATAAACTTTTCAAAATTTACAATTTAGTCATTTACCGTAATTGAATATCTTAAAATATTTTAAATACTTTATTAGATATTTTCATAATCATTTTATACTATTTTAATTATTTTTCAATTAAAATCCAAATTTAAACTTCGGTCGAACCGTCAAGTCGATTTAACAACTTATGCGACTATTGGTCTAAATTAGTGGATATGACATCCTCTCCCCCTTAAAATAAATTTCATCCTCAAAATTTTACCTGTTCATTATGTGACCAACTGAAGATATTGCCTCTTCATGACTTCTTCACTGTCCCATGTAGCTTATTTTGTAGAATGATTCCACCAAAGCACTTTAACTAGAGGAATTCTTTTATTCCAAAGAATTTTCTCTTCACGTACTAATATCACCACTTGGTATGACATGAGTCATATCAGACCTATATCTCCTTAGCATAGATACATGGAATACATTGTGAATCCAGTCTAACTCCAGTGGTAGGGCTAAACGGTAAGCCATGGGTCCGATTCTTTCTAGAATCTCATAAGGTCCAATGAACCCTGTACTTAGTTTTCCCTTTTTACCGAACCTCAATATCTTTTTCTAAGGAATAACTTTAAGGAATACTTTATCACCCACATCATATTCAATGTCTCACCTCTTTAAATTGGCATATGATTTATGTCGATCCTATGCTGCTTTTAGTCTTTCTTTGATCACTTTAACTTTCTCCTCAGTCTGTTGAACTATCTCAAGCCCAATCAACTTTGTCTCATTCAACTTGGCCCAACAAACTGGTGTCCTGCATTACAATGCCTCATATGGAGCCATGCCTATGTTCGTCTGATGGCTGTTGTTATAGGCAAACTCGATAAAAGATAGATATCGATCCCAACTTCCCTCAAACTCAAGAACACAGCTTCTCATCATGTCTTCTAACAATTGGATAATCCGTTCTGAGTGTCCATCTGTTTGTGGATGTAAAGCCATGCTGAAATTGAGTCGAGTTTCCAAAGCTTGTTGTATACTCTTCCAGAACTGAGACGTAAACTTGGGATCTCTATTAGATATGATGGACATTGGAATTCCATGCAACCTCACTATCTCACTTACATAAATTCCAGCTAGTTGTTCAATAAGTAATCCATTCTGACTGGTAAGAAATGTGTCGACTTTGTCAATCGATCCACTATCACCCATACTGCATCACGCTTTCTCCGAGTCGCCGGTAAATCAGACACAAAATCTATTGTGATTATTTCCCATTTCCACTCTGGAATCAGTATTGGTTGCAACAATCCTGTGGGTAACTGATGTTCCACTTTCACTTGCTGACAAGTTAGACACCTAGCAACATACTCAGTGATATCCTTCTTCATCCCTGACCACTAGTATTGAGTTTTCAAGTCCTGATACATCTTGTTCCAGCCTGGATGCATTGTATACACCGTTTCATGTGCTTCTTTTAATATCTCGGGCTTCATCTCTTCTATACTAGGCACACAAATCCTATTCTTGAAGTACACTGTGTCATCTTTTGTCAATGAAAACTCAAGATTTTCTCCCTTTTTCACTACCTCAATTATCTTTACTAGTTTCTCATCTTGCTTCTGAGCATCTTTGATCCTTTGTATCAAAGTGGATTGTACTCGCATCTTAGTTAAAATCTTCCTGCTTAGTGCATCTGCAACCACATTTGCTTTTCCTGGTTGATAGTCAATCACACAGTCGTAATCTTTAATCAACTCCAACCATCTTCATTGTCTCAGATTCAACTCTTTCTGTGAAGGAAGGTACGTAAGACTTTTGTGATCTGTATAGATATAACATCTTTCCTCATACAAATGATGTCTCCAGATCTTTAGAGCAAATACTATCACTGCAAGCTCTAAATCATGTGTCGGATAGTTAAGCTCATGAGGTTTAAGCTTTCTGGAGGTATATGCCACTACTTTTCCCTCTTGCATAAGAACACAGCCTAGACCATTATGACTAGCATCACTGTACACAATAAAATCTTTTCCTAGACTAGGCTAAGTCAAAATTGGTGCTTCAGTCAATATTACCTTCTGTCGAACAAAGCTTGCTTGACACCTATCTTTCCACTCAAAATGGACCTCTTTTCATAACAGTCGTGTCAAAGGAGTCGCTAAGGATGAAAATTCCTTCACGAACCTCCTATAATATCCAGCTAACCCGAGAAAACTCCTCACTTCTGTCACATTTCGTGGTGGTTTCCAATAAAGAATAGCCTCAATTTTACTAGGTCAACCCGAATACCTTCTACTGAAACTACATGACCCAGAAAACTGACTGATTTAAGCTAAAACTCGCATTTAGATAGCTTTGCATACAACTGCTTCTCACTCAGTGTTTGCAACACTATTCTAAGATGTTGATCATGTTCTACTCGATCTCTAGAGTAGACAAGAATGTCATCAATAAATACCACTACAAATTGGTTAAGATATGGCCTGAACACTCAGTTCATCAAGTCCATAAAAGCTGCTGGTGCTTTCGTTAGTCCAAAGAGCATAACTAGGAACTCATAATGACCATAACGAGTCCTGAAAGTTGTCTTAGGTACATCAGACTCCTTGATCTTTAGCTGATGATATCCTGATCGAAGATCTATTTTTGAAAATATGGCTGCACCCTTCAACTGATCAAATAAGTCATCAATTCTAGGCAGCGGGTACTTATTCTTGATAGTCACCTTATTAAGCTGCCTGTAATCTATGCAAAGATTGCCTAGAATTTTTTGGACAGATTTTAGGTCTGAAATTTATGTATTTTTCTGGGCAAATTCAGACATATTTAGATTTTATTCTCTGAATAAAAGTTAAAGCCTTATGTCTTACCTTTCAGTTCCAATAAAGAACATACAAAATGGAATTCCAGAACCTAAGTTATAATAAAAAAATGTTAAGGCTAATCCTAGAATTCTGTAACAAAGTCATCAATTGGCATCAATCTATATACTACTCACGTTTATCATATGCATTCATTTTTATGCCAAAGTTTCTAGATCACAATTACATTCACATGTCTTAATGATTTCACACCATTTGGTCTCATTACCATATAAAATATTAGAAGCAACAATTAATCACATTTCATATCCAAACCACATTCATATCAAACCCTAATACACAATTACACACAATTGAACAACATGTAAATTTTTTATCAATGAAGCACATACCTAATCAGCCTTGGATCTTCCTTTTATCCTTATTTTCCTCCTCTTACTAGTTAGTTTTCTCCTTGCCTTTATCACCCTCTTGAGGGCCTCTCATTGGTTCATTTGGTTTTTCTAAACAACCAATACCATATCTCAATCCTATCATCCGTTTTCAAAGCTTTTCACGCCTACATAAAATTCTAATGCTATTAATATGTTTTATACTTTAATTTAGCCAAAATGTATCCAAGTTAGACTTCCTTCTTCATATGTCATGGCTATCCAAAATTCTTATCATAGGTCCCAATTTATTTTCTTCAAATCAACATTCAATTCACATTTCACTTATCATCAATTGTGTTGTTCCTATGTTAATTTCAATTTTTCCCAAATTAACTTAACCAAGGCAGCCCCTCATTCCTCCATTAAAGTTACATTTCTCTAGTTTTTAAGTCATAAAATAATTAGCTAACATCAATTATCATTAATTTAAAGTTTAACTACACTTTCATCAACTAGTTGCAAACTTTAAATTTCTAGTTTCAATCTTGCAACATAACCTCAATCTATCAAATCTAATCATATCTATCATCCTTATGGGTCTCAAATGGAAGAAAAAAGGTTGAATTTAAGAAATACCGATTTTGTCATAATACCGATTTTTTCCATAGGAAATTTTATTTTTTTTCTAATTCTAGCACTAATCTTTTTAATTCCCAAATAATAATACCTTAATTATTTTCCCTTATTATTAGTCATCATTTTTTTATGGGTTCAAATTTAGACTCTGATTGAACCAGTGCACCCCACTACGGTCATGCACAATCGAGGCCTAAATCGCTAGATGTTACAATTCTCTCCCCCTTAAAAAATTTCATCCTCGAAATTTACCTAATTAGTTGGAGCTGAATAACTGAGGATGCTGAGTTCTCATCATTTCTTCACTCTCCCAGGTGGCCTCTTCTACTGCATGATTGTGCCTTAGGACCTTTACCAATGGTACTTTCTTGTTCTGTAGTTCATTGACTTCTCAAGCTATGATTTTCACCAGCTCTTCTACATAGGTCAAGTCTGGTTGTACCTTTATTGATTCCACAGGTATCACATATGTCGAATCCAATCTATATCTTTTTAGAAATACATTATGAATCTTATCCAATTCTGGTGGTAAAGCCAACTTGTAAGCCACTGGACCCAAACATTCAAGTATTTCGTATGGTCCAATAAATCTAGGACTCAGTTTCCCCTTTTTACCAAAATGAAGTACTTTCTTCCAATGTGAGACTTTTAAAAATACCTTATCTCTTACCACATATTCAATATCCTTCCTTTTCAAATTAGCATAGGTTTTTTATCGATCCATTGCAGCTTTTAATCGATCTTGGATTAATTTCACCTTCTCCTATGTCTGTTGTACTAATTCTAACCCCATTAACTTCTTTTCACCAAGTTATGTCCAGCATGACGGTGTCCTGCATTTTCTTCCATACAAAATTTCATATGGAGCCATGCTGAGACTAGCTTGATAGTTATTGTTATATGCAAATTCTATAAATGGTAAGTACTTATCCTAGCTACCCTCAAAGTCAATTACACAGCTTCTAAACATGTCTTCCAGCAATTGAATAACTCGTTCGGATTGCCCATCTGTTTGTGGGTGAAATGTTGTACTAAAAGTAAGTTAGGTCCCCAATGCTTGTTGTAGACTTTTCCAAAATTTTGATGAGAACCGTGGGTCTCGATCAGAAATAATAGATATTGGCACCCTATGCAACCAAATTATCTCATTAACATATATTTCTGTTAATCAGCTCAATGAATACTCCATCCAAACTAGTAGAAAATGAGTTGATTTGGTAAGCCTATCAACAATCACCCATATTGCATCATTCTTCTTATACGTCAAAGGAAAACCAGATACAAAATCCATTGTAATCCTTTCCCACTTCCATTCTGGAATAGCAATAGGCTGCAACAATCCAGATGGTACCTGGTGCTTTACTTTCACTTGTTGGCATGTCAAGCATCTTGTAGTGTATTTCACGATATCCTTCTTCATTCCTAGCCACCAATAATGAGTCTTCATGTCTTGATACATTTTATTGCTTCTTGATGCATAGAATAAGTGGTATTATGTGCCTCTTTTAGAATTATTTGCTTTAATCTGCTCTCATTTGGCACACACAATCTTCCCTTATAACTTATGCTTCCATCATCTTCAACCTTAAATTCAGGTCTCTCCCCTTTTTTAATTGTCTCAACAATTATCATCAATTTCTGATCTTGCCTCTGAGCTTCTCTCACTTGTTGCCTTAAAGTAGGTTGAACCCGTAACTCTGCCAAAATAAATTATGAGTCTCATTTTAATTTATTATTAATTTCTATATATTATATTATAATGAGGAAATTTTAAACTATACCTACCAGTGTTTTTCTACTTAAGGCATTTACTACTACATTGGCTTTGCCTGGCTAATAATCAATTATACAATTATAATCCTTAATTAACTCTAACCAGTGTATTTGTCTTAAGTTCAACTCTTTTTGGATAGGAAAATATTTAAGGCTCTTGTGATCTGTATATATGTAGCACCGCTCGCCATACAAATAATGTCGCCATATTTTTAAAGCAAATACTATTGCTGCCAACTCCAAATCATAAGTAAGGTAATTTAGCTCATGAGGCTTCAATTGCCTAAATGCATAAGCAACTACTTTACCCTCTTGCATTAATACACAACCTAGCCCATTATGAGAGGCATCACTGTATATCACAAAATCTTTCCTTATAGTAGGTTGGGTCAAAACAAGTGTTTCGGTTAGCATGACTTTTAGTTTCTCAAAACTTGTCTGACACCGATCTGTCCACTCAAACTTAGTTTCTTTTATGAGTAACTTTGTAATTGGTGCAGCTATGCTTGAAAATCCCTTTACAAACGTTTTATAGTAACCAGCTAATCCAAGGAAACTTCGAACTTCTGTCACATTGCGGGGCGACTTCTAATTTAGAATCGCTTATATTTTGCTAGGATCCACATGGATTCATTCAACTAACACAATATGCCTTAAGAATCCTACTTCTTCCAACCAAAACTCACATTTTGATAACTTTGCATACAATTGATTTTCTCTCAAAGTCTGAAGTACTACTCTGAGATGTATGACATGTTCTCTTTTGTCCCTTGAATATACCAGGATATCATCTATAAAAACTACCACAAATTGATTAAGGTAAGGTCTAAAAATTTTGTTCATCATATCCATAAAGGAAGCTGGTGCATTTGTTAATCCAAAAGGCATAACTAGGAACTTATAGTGGCCATATCGAGTCCTGAAGGCTATTTTGGACACATATGATTCTTTGATTTCCAATTGATGATACCCAGATCTGAGATCAATCTTAGAGCATACTCCTACTGCCTTTAATTGATCAAACAAATCATCAATTCTAGGGAGTGGGTATTTATTTTTAATCGTCACCTTGTTCAATTGTCGGTAATCAATACATAATTGAAGGGTGCCATCCTTCTATTTCACAAACAACACCGAAGCACCCCATGGTGACACACTGGGTCTTATGAATCCCTTGTCTAGCAATTCCTGCAATTGAACCTTCAACTCTCTCAATTCTGCAAGTGTCATTCTATAAGCAGTAATTGATAATGGGGCTATACTAGGAATCACATCAATAGCAAACTCTATCTCCCTATCTGGTGGTAACCCCGACAAGTCTTCAGGAAACACATATGGGAACTCACACACTGTAGGGATGTCCTTGAGTTCCGGGCTCCCCTTTTTGGTATCTATCACATGGGCCAAATATGCCTCACATCCCTTCCTAATGTATTTTTGAGCTTTTAAGGCAGAAATAACAATGGTCAAACATACTTGACCTTCACCCTGAATGATAGTGTCATCCTGCCAGGGAATTTTAAGTACAACTTTTCTATATCGACAGTCGACTATAGCTTCATGCTTTGTCAACCAATCATACCCAAAATAACATCAAATTCATGAAAAGTTAATTTTATTAAGTCTGCTGGAAATTCTCTACCCTGAATTATTATTGAACTATTTTTATAGATTTGATTCACCTTCACACTATGCCCTAGCAAATTGGTCACAACTATCTCATATTCTAAGGTCTCAGGTGTCATGTTCCCTTATTTAAGTGCAGTTGTGCTTATGTACGAATGTCTGGAACCAGGATATATCAATGCATGCAAATCAAAGTCAAATAAAGAAAGTTTACCAACTATGATGTCTGGTGCATCCTGGTCCTCACAAGCTCTCATCATATATGCCCAAGCTGGAGCTCTATTATCTCTGGGTCTATCAACTGTCTCAGATACCCCCTGACTCTGTCCGGTACAACCACCTCTAAACTGGCCTCGACCTCTAGCACACTCTGTACCAGTGCCATAGTCTGTGCTAGTGCCATACTGCATGTACTAAGACTGGGACAATCTCTCATCATATGGTCAGCAGCTCCACATCTCAAACACGCTCCACTCAACCACCAACACTCTCATGTATGGGATCTACCAAAATACTGGCACATAACAAGAGCTGACCTCTCAGAAAATGATGATGGTGAACTAGCAGATGATGCTACAAGTCTAAAATGTTGACCCCACCTACTAGAAAATGTCTGCCCAGCAACCCATGACTGAAATGGTCTGGGTACTATCTGCCTTTTCCTACCAGATGTCTAGGCCACGCTAGCCATTGATTTCTTGGAGAGCTCTTTTGTCTCCAGCTTTTTCCTTCTTTTAACACTAATGGCAGAAGACACTAATGTAGCAAAATCTGTATGCTGGTGGGAAGCCACTAAATATCCAATATCCTCATCGAGGCCATCTTCAAATCTACGACATTTATTAGCTTCATCTCCAATAATCCTCATTGCATACTTGCTCAGCCTGGTGAACTCCATCTCATACTCAGCTACTATCATACCCCTCTGCTTCAAATTCAGAAATTCTCGCTTTTTCTCATCAACATAGACTCTTGGCACATATTTCTTTATAAACTCTATCATAAAGAAATCCCATGTCTGAGGCTTCGGAGTATGGGGTTTTGCTAATACCAATTTCCACCAATCGTAGGCATGCTCATGAAGGAGGGACATTGCATATCTAACCTTGTACTCCTCCAGACATTGAAGCTCCTCAAAAACCTATTGTCTTTTCCAACCAAAATTCTGCTACTGCTAGGTCATCCTCTTTCTTGCCCATAAAATTTGTAGCCCTATATTTTCTTAATTTATCAATCTAGGGTTTTGGTTGAGGTGGGGAGCTGGTGGAGCTGGTGGTGGCACCACTTGTGCTATCTGTTGTAACAAAGTAGTCATATGTTGCATAAAGGGTACCTGACCATGATTAATTTGTTCTTCAGCATGCTGTAGAGCTATCACACTGGGCTCTGAGGCTCTAATTAATGTTGACTGTCAATGAGCAACCGAGTTAGCCATATTTCAGCCTCTTGTTCTTTGTGACTTTGTCTTGATTTCGAATCCATTAAAACCTATATTATCAAAAGAAGGTTATTTATCAAAATATAACATCTTAAAATAATGCAAATGTTGAAAACATGCACTTATCTTCCTATACCCACTAAGTAAAAACCGTCTAAACCTATAGCTCTGACACCAAAAATTGTAACACCCCTTTACCCCACTTTAGTTCTGCAAGATAATTGAGCATTACCCAACTAACTGTCATATAAACTTAATAAAATGAAGTATAAATAATTTTTTTCTTTTTTTTCTTTTCGAAAATATTGTAGATACCCAAAATAAAATGATTACAAACATAAATATTCAAAATTTTATTTATTTATGAAATATATTAATTTACATTCAAACTATGTCTTTTACATTATAAGTCACATCTATAATACACCCTAGCTGAAATAGAACTATAATTTAATTTACAAAGCTTTTGACAAAATATACCAAAAATAAATCCAAAGTTTTTTGCTGCTTTCGTCCAAGTACCTTTTTTCTTCTGACAACTATACTATATACGACTACAATTTAAACCTGCGCAAGAGGAAACCACCCTCACTAAGCTACTAGCTTAGTGGTGCTTCAAGGATAAAAATTTTACATACATATATTTTCTTACATATTAATTAATCATTTCATAAATAAGGCATAAAATAAGAATATTATATAAAAACAAATAAATTTCAGCAAACATTTTATATTTAACAATTTTAATTAATTTAACATTATCACAATGACTTACTTTGATTTTATTATTATTTTTCATTTTTCTTGTGCTCATAACACCTATAACTGAACTAACTAATAGGAATAACGGGGTGGCCATTTTCGGCTTTCATAATATTGCATCGAGTGCTTTTATAATAATGTCATTACCGACTTTCATAATATTATCATTATCGACTTAATATTGTCATTATCGGCTTGATGAGATAAGAAAGTGAGGTATCATAGGATTCACACCCGTGACAATATGCTTAAGGATGTGAACCATCACAAAATGAAATCTAAATTCAAATAGATTCATTGCCATAAACCATCGCGAGAAGAAATTTTGAATTCAAGCAGATTCACTATTGTGATAGCCACTATCATATCGGTGAAGTTGTTCTAGTATTTAAACAGTGAGTTGATTTTTTCTCTCACATGTCCATTTCATATAAAACCCTAGTCTCCATAGTTTTTTTTCACACTAGAGACCTTTCTCCACTATTTCCCTACGATTACAAGCTTTAAAACACAAAATATTGAGTGAAAACAAGATTTTACAAAGCTTTTGAGTGAAAAGGGCAAAGTGGAAGCTTTCTCTTAGAAAGACATACCTTAGGGAAGAAGGAATAAGATAGAAGTATTGACGTGTGTTGTGTTTCCTTCAAGTTCGGTAAGGAAATCATGTTTTCCCTTCTCTTTTCCACATTTTGTGCCTTTTTCTTACCATTCCCTTTTTTGGTCCAAACCCATTTCAAATGGGTTGGGTTTTAGTTCAAACTTGAGTTTTAATGGCTAAAACTCTCTATAGAAACTTAATAATAAGTAAAAATGTGACCCTGAAAAGGATTAGTTGATAAAAGCATTAGCTTAAAGGTTTAAAGTTATGGTTTAATATTTAATAGCTTTATGTTAATGTTTATTGCAAATAGGTGTAAAAGTATTGTTTTAATATGTATTAGGAGTTGGAAGAGGAGTTGGTGAGCACCACTAAAAGGATAGGCTAGCTTGATAGCTTGGTTTTTGGGCTCTATAGAAGTATGTACGTGTGTGTATATATATATATATATATATATATATATATATATATATATATATATATATATATATATATATATATATATATTAATTCCTCAATTTTAGCATGTTATGTACTAAAATGTGTTGAAAGCATAGTTATTGATATTAATGCTCTTAAAATGTGATAAATGCCTTTGTCGATGGATGAAGTAAATGCTAAGAAGCCATAAATGCTATTATATGTCGTAAATGCTAGTTTTCAAGTATAATGAGTTTAAAAGATATTTTTTGGATTTATATTGCTTTTATATGAGTTAAATATGATGTTTTGGCATGTAATTTTGTAATAATGTTTCAATTCTATTTCTATGAGGTTAAGGCATGATTATGTCATGAAAATATTATTAAATATTGACTAAAGTAATTAACATTGGTGAATCTTAGAGCTTTATATGTGTTGTGGATGAAAATGCTATGTTTTGGGGTTGTATAAGCTAGAAATCCTAGATTCATACTCATGATAGAAGTTCCATAACCGTGAATAATGCCTAAGGAAAAGTTCAAGTAGAGTAGACCCTTTCATGGCTTAAGTCATTAATTGATTTACGTCCATGACACACTATTCATGCATGTGAATATATGCACTATAAAACTAGTAATTTCCACAAGCACAGTCAAGACTTGGTTCATCACTAAGGCACCCATGGATGGCACCTTCACGACTACGAATATGTATTCACACCCATGAAGCACGTTGACAATATGATATGTAGATTTTTCAATATAATTATTAATGATGGTTATGCACACACATTCCTATGATAAACCACCAATACGAACAACAAGTTTACTTGAAGTATTACATGTGAATGACATATGGAAATGTTTTATTTATTCAAAGATACACGATATGAGATGTGTTACATGAATAATAATATGTAAAAAGAGATATGAACAAGTAATGTACATTTCTCTAATATAGGACTAGCTATAAGATAGATGACATGCCATTAAAAGGGTTTATGGTACTGTAAGATTATGATATATGGATTTTTGTTAAGGATAAAGTTGTTTAAGCTCTGAGAGAAACCTTGATCCTATTATGTATGCAACTACTTAATTTTACTCAGTCAAAATGGCTTAAGCTCTAAGAGTGCTCTAGAGTTGAGGAGTTCAGATGAGCACACATGGACATAATGAATAGGATGGCTTAAGCTCTAGAAGAACTCATATTTCACAACTCATATCCTGATAGTCCATGTTTTGAGTTTTGAGCGAAATGTTGAAATGGAAAATGATAATTATGGTATATGGATTATGTCACATGGAATCGATATGTTGGTATTCTAATACTTATGCATGGTTATGAAATTTGATATACATGATCATATGATGATAAGACTTCTTTCATGATATGAAATATGATTATAAGGAAATGTGTTTGTATTGCCATGATTAGTATAAATGATTATGAATATGACATGAAGGCATGAACATGAATTATTATGATATGTCTTGTATGAATGTATGTATGAATTTTTGTGCCTATATGTATCACTAAGCTTTAGATAACTTAGTGTGTGGGTGTTTTTCTACATGTAGGTTTTGTTAACAAGAAGAGAAACACCCATACAGATTCTACAATATAAACCCTTATAGGGTTAGTGATAACATGATATTCTTTTGTTTTG
The DNA here is from genome assembly GCA_023653625.1 of Triadica sebifera. Lineage (NCBI taxonomy): Eukaryota > Viridiplantae > Streptophyta > Magnoliopsida > Malpighiales > Euphorbiaceae > Triadica > Triadica sebifera. The sequence continues at coordinate 25,593,193 of CM042901.1, forward strand.
TTTACATGTCTATAGGAGATGGATAGATACATTATGTTCATGTTCTATGTTAAAAAAAACATGTAATTTTGATTATGGCTTATTGGATATATATTTTATTAATATCGGGCCAGTCCATCCCAAATATGGATGTTATCTATATGATTATGATCTTTTGATCAAAGAGATGTTATGCATGCTCATGAGTATATGATGAGTTTGATTAACAGGTTTTATATGGAAAAAGTGATATAAGATAAAGTGGTCACATTTAAACAAAAAATGTTTAATTGACACAGGTTTTCAGTAATAGGATCTTGTAGCATTTGCTTATATAGTGGAGTTTAATCCTAGGTGTGCTGAGTGGCTCTAATGAGAGTCGTAGACTGCCTATATCCATTTTAGTCATGTCCCGATTTAGTGGGCAATGATGTTAAGAAATAAATGGTTATGAACCTTTTATGGTTGTTTTGAGATGAAAGTGATATATCTATGATGCAAAAAAGCTAAATGTTTTATAAAATGTGGTATTATTTGTACAATGAGGTATTCTATAAATTATGTGATAAAACTCTTAGGTTCATGCATACATATAACTGGCATATGCAATTATTGGTCATGCATACATTATTATTATACTTAATGTGTTGTTATGTACTACTAAGTGAGGTAAGCTTAGTATGTGGGTATTTTGTCTCTCATATACACTTTAAAGCCATACATGGAGCTGGATAGAGAAGAAGCCCAAGAGAAACGCAAAGGACAAAATATTTCGGGTTGGTGATATGCCACTTTTTGTTTCTTTTGTTTGGGGAATGAGATTAGTTATATGTGTAAATGCTTTTAGGTTTTGTGAGGACATATAATCTTGTAACTAATTATATATTTTTTTTTGTAAACCTTTGGGCAAGTGGCAGCCCTATTTCTACAAATTTAAGATTTAAATTTTAATTCAAGCATTGTTCTTTGCTTTATGTTTTTAATTAAGTCATCATGATTATGGTGCAAAAAAAGTTTGCAATTTGAATAGATTTTTATCTGATGCTTTATAATATTCCTTCATATAATTGGAAAGGTTCCTAGTTATGTGAAGGGGTGTTATAGTTACAATTTTTTTTTTGTTTGATTTCATCATATTTTTGGAATGTAATATAAAACCCTTTCTCATTTTGGATGTATTTAAAATTAGGGTTATATATAAATTAAAGTGTTTTTTTCTTTAAAAAATGTTTTACATTCTTAGTTAAATAAAATTTTGAAAAACCTAAATTTATGCTTGTAATTTAAGCATAAGCCTAATTAGGCAAGGTTAAGAAATGATACTATAAGTGTTGCTTGATACAAGTAATGTATTGAATTGTGATATTGTTTTTCCTTTTTTTTTTCTTTTTTTAAATAACGATTACATATGCCTTGAATGTCATAGGATGGTTTGAGTTATAAAATGGATGTAAAACATGCTTTACATATTATAAATCGATAAATTGATGTAAAACATGCTTTATAGTCAATAAAATAGATGTTATATTGTTGAAATTTGATTTACATGGATAGCTATAAGTCATTAATGAATGTCAATTAGGATTAAATCAATTTCATAATCTGGTATGCATTCTAGCAAATAGTCTAAACCAACTAGATTATAACAAGTCATGTCATGTATCATTTCCCTACTCCACTATTAAGCAATAAGGTAAAAATGTGTTACACATATGATTCAATGGCCAAATATAAGTCTCCAACCTTAGGATTTTTGCTCTTAATTTGCCTATCATTTAGGGATAAGTGACATCAATGTGTAAGGTCTCAAAAATAAAAATCATATACTAAAGATTGTAATTCAATCCATTATACATGTTTCCAAATCAAAAGAACCTTATAAATTAGGGCTTTGAAAAAATAAAGTATAATAGATTGAATCCACACCACATGTAAATTGGGTAACCATAAAGAAAGTTGTTAGGCCTCTAGAATGAAGCTTTGGCCTCAAGGATGACGATGGGTGTAATTGCATTGCACCTCTTCTAACCTAAGAGGCTAAAAGGTCACAATGTCTGGCTCCATCGAAATTATTGTCCATGTATGAAAAATGCGAAGACTATCCTATGATACAAAAAGCTACAAAAAATTACATGTAAACATGATTATTAACTAGAATCCCTAGTGGTGTTGCCAAACTATGAACATAGTAAATCTTGGAAAACTGGAAAATAATAATCCCCGTTGAAGGCACCGGTTACCAATTAAAGAGATTCGAAATTTGAGTTAATAATCTACTTAATACTAGTAAATTTATTTTGCAAATTTGTATCATGTTATAGAATTAAACATGTAAAAACAATATATAATAAATAATAAAACATGTCAAATAAAGAAAAATAAAACACTAATAAAAAAAATATATGCATAAAAATAAAACCTATAACTAATTAATTATTTCATCCCTTTTGAAAATGAGAAGAAAATCTACAATAAAAATAAATATCCTAGAAAAGGAAGAAGAAGAGGGGAAAAAAGGAAGAGCTACAAAATAATAAATGGTTAGACAATCCTAAAAAACATAGATTTGAGTACTATGTTCACTAGTACAAAAAATGTTATAGGTTGAAGGTTATATGCATCGGTAGACGCATATACAAAATGCAGTGGTATAGCCTAGGCTATATTATAGACGTCAGTTTCTATTTTAAATAGACATTCATTTTCCATTAAAAGTGTTAGTTTCTATTTTGAACCGACACATATGATCATTTAAAATATAATTTCCAATGTGTCTTTCTGCCCTAGCTACAATCTCTTGTGCCTTTCTTCCCCTTCACTTCTTTTCACTTTCTTGAAGCCCCATTTGTTATGGACCCTTCCCTTTCATTTCTCTCGACTCTCTCGAAGAACCATTTACTACAATATCTTATGAAACCAATAGTTTGAGTTAGCTAAGACATACCACAAAAAGAGGTCACCACAGTAGAACAACCTCGTCTCTGGTAAGGTGAGTGAAATATGTGCACTTTGTTGAAAATGACCAACCTATGACCTTTTTTTTTCTTTTCTTCATCTTTTTCTTAGCATTAATTATATTGGTTCCCTAGTGGAGGATATCTACATTATTGTTTACATGCCAAATTTGAAATTAATAAAAATTTAGGCCTTAGATTAATAGAGAACTAATTAAAAATGAATATACGAGAATTTGTGAATAAATTGATGAATTTATCAAGCTAATAGAGAAATTTTGAATTTTATGCTAAGGACAAGGTTCGGCCAAAAAAGGTGAATAATCAAAGTTGAATTGAAGAAAAAAGAGAATTTTATGGTCGGCTAACAGTAAATGTTAACCATACAAAAAGAAAACATGGAGAAAGTGAATGAAAACTAAATAAACAATAAAATGGAAACAAAACTTATAATTAGTACATTGTATGATGTATGTGTAAGACCTAAGAATTTTAATGAGCCTAGATACTCGTTCAAGATTTACTCATTAGTAGTAAGTATTGAATAGTCTCCTGTTTAGAACTAATCTTAAACATCAAATCTCATTTAAACTGTGAGTACCTATATAGTTTTTGGTTCGAAGAAAAATCTTAGTGTCATTTTTCTAATGTTCTTTAAGTACATATGTAAATAGATCATTCCATTTACATTGTGTACTTAGAGAACTGAGGGAAAATACTGCTAGATTTTTCTTAAGATCAAAAGCTAGATATGCATTCACTAGTGAGATTTATTATTTAAGAATGGGGTAGGTTGGAGTGATAAGAACCCTATATTGAATAGCAATTAAGTTTATATTGAACTTTTTTTGTGGTTATATTGCCCAAAATAATAACCAAAAAGGGGGGTTGAATTGGTTGATAATTAAAAATTTTGCTTGAGGCAATTTTACCAAATAATGATTTATGAGAGACAAAAATTTGGCACATAAGATTTATAGAGGTTAGGATATTAAGAAACTCTTATCCTCTCCCCAATATCAATTGGGTATTTCAATAACACTCAAAGTATTACAAAATGAGTTTTTTCTAGCTCACTCCCAACTATGGTGTTTTACTTTCTTGGCTAATACCTAACCCGAAAAAATCCTTGTGTTTTAATGGCTAACACAACAACCAAATCTTGTGTTTTGATGCCCTTACAAATGTTTCACTCATAACCCAACTCACTCAACACTCACCAACTACAAAGCTCAATAATTCTGAGCAATTATGGTTCTTATAAGATAAAAGATAAGATTGGTAAAATCAATTAAATGCATAAGGCTATACAAGATTAGAATATTGAATGAATGTTTTCTCTTATTTTTATATCTTTTAGAAGTCATAAATATGTTGTATTTATACTTCCCCTAATAAATATAACCATTGGGGATGCATTTAATGCAAAAATACCTATTCAACAACTTTCTCATTCGCACCTAACAATTTTCTCTTTCTAGGTTCACAAGCATGACTATTCTTCATAGTCTTGATTGAAATGGTGAAATTGGTTGTGAACAGTTTTGTCCATAAATGAGAAGTCTTTCATGAGCATGACATGTTTCTTTACGGGCGCGATTTAATCAAGCTTCATGGGTGGTCCATTACTTCACTATCGTGAACATTTGAAAGAACAGTTTTGGCGCTAACTCATTTGCAGACGTTACTCCATGAATCATGGGCATGAATTGCTCTTCTCATGATTGTGGTGATTCTTCACCATGGGAGTGACATTGTTTACTGGCATGAATATCTTCTTCGTGGGCATGAATATTTGCTGATTATTATTCTTTTGAATTTCAAACAATTTCAATCAACTTGTTTCATAGTCTTAGGATTATGTAACCTGTCTAACACACTTAGAACACAAAATGTGGTTAAATTCCTTATTCCCAATTATTTGTGCTCAATAAAATAACAAAAATACCCCTCAAGATTTAATAGTCTCCCCCTTTTTGATGGTAACAAATAATTTTGCAATATGTGATGCAAGGAGAAATAAATTTCTCCCCCTTAAAAGATACTTAATAAATATGAATTATAAATAGCAAAAGGATATCACATTTCAAACCATAAAACATATAAGAAATGAAGTTTCAAAAGAAATTCAATTGAGCATTTATCATAACATTTATGCCAAGTATATGAAAGGTATATGGAAAGTATATTTTATGTTAAATGGCATTTATGTTAAGCATATGCAAAGTATATGTTAAGTAAATGTTGTTAAGCATATTGCATTTCTTCTCCCCCTTTGTCACAATCAAAAAGAGACAATCCAGAGAAAAAAATAGACAATATAAAGTAAATCTCATATTTCATTACATAATAAAAAAAATCGATATATGAGTTTAAGTACAAATAAGATGTCCTATCTAATGATCCTAAGGATCCTAATGATCCCAAAACAATATTCTAAAGCATGAAACTAAAGCTAAAGGGAAGATAAATCATAGCTTAAAGTTAGATATTTGCTCACGAAGATGAGTTATCTCCTTCCTGAGGCTATCAACTCTCGACTCCACGAAATACTTGAGATTTTCTAGCTCCTAATCAATGGATTGTTGAAAGGAATCCATGCTTGCTTGAAAGCATGTCGAAGCGAGGACTGATAAGTGACATAAGCTACTGAGCCATATCCGATTGTGATGAAGATGCTTCACCAACTGTTGGAGCATTTGGTATATTTATCGAAATGCTAGAAGGCTCAACTCTAACTCTATTTCTCTATTATGGCCCTTAAAGACTAGCTTTAAATGCTTTTAAATCCTCTAGTTCCTATGCAATCTCACCTACAGGGGAGATAAACCTATAGTAGGTGTCATCTTGAAAGAGGATTCTCACTGCAGCTCCCATCTTGATGAAGGATTCAATGTCTAGTTGATCTTTGAGGGATGCCATGATAATGGTAAAGTTATGATCATTAAGACCCATCAACTTGATCTCAATTTCCAGATGAGTAATGTAGCCACCTATAAGAATGTCACTCGATGAATTTGAGCCTATCAATTGAAGATGTGATGCAAACTATCTTGACAAGGTAACTAGCTCATTTTTTTGAGCCATCTCAAAAAGAAGCAACTCTAACTTCCTGACTGCCCTATTGCTATCTCTTAGGGAAAATATTGAGCAAGTCAAAAACCAGTGAATGTAGTGGAGGACCAAGTTTTTAAAGTGGGTGTTTTTAGTCCTCTTGAAATTTCAGCTGCAATCACAACCAAACTTGTGCCAATCTGCAGAGGGATTAAAATCATTTACCTCACTTTAATTTACCAAGCTCTCATAGGCAGCTTAAAGATATTCATAAATTTTGACGCGATGAGAGATTTCTCTTGCTTGCTAACGTAAAAGGAGACCTTACTAACATGAGATACTTGTAAGGTACTCAGAAACTTCAAGGTTGGCTCTTTGAAAGTGGGCTTGTAGATGTCTACAAATTCCAATAATCCACATTGTCAAAGCCAGACTCTCATGTCTGATTCAAGGCCAAGAGCCTTGATCCAACCCCAATCGAATGTCGAGTGGAAAAAATAGGCCATTTCTTGAGAGAATCATACTTCTAATGGAAGTGTTGGGGTAGAACATTGAGAATATAGTCTATATAGAGCTTTGAGGTCGTTCTCTTTCTCTTCCCTTTGGAGGAACCGGCTCTAGAGGCCATAGTTGTGATCGAAATCTTTGTAAAAAAATGAAAGAGATGAAAGAGATCTAGGGATTGTTTATCGCATGAGAACTCAAAGAAACTTGAGGGAAAAATGGATGAAATAGATGATTGTGGTGTTTAGAGGATGATTCTGGCAATTAAAAGGTGTTTAGGAGGTCGAATTTGGTCGGAAAAGTGAAGTAGGATGCGGCTGTTGAGATTTTGAAGATAGAGGATCAAGAAAAACAGTGACGTTTTAGGCTTTATATCAATCGATTCATGGCCATGAAAAAATTTTCATAGACATGAATAATCATATTCACTGGAAGACCAAATGGTGACCCATCCAATGACCAAAGGCGTGAATGCTTCTACTATAACACCTAACACCTTATACTTCTATATACCACATATGTTGTTTATATATTAAGTTATCGCGTATGAAACAAGAATAAAATAAAATTCATGTTTACAGCAAGAGTAAATTTTTTTTAACTCAACTCATATTATCAACAATAATTTCACAATCAATATAGATGTTTTAATCATAGCCTATAACATAACATATATTAATAACTTAAACATTATGTTTAAAAGTTAGTAAATTTACAAGTTGAATCCATTTATATGTATATCCTAGTACATATTCATTGTAATTATACATATGCAAGTATTCAACCCCCAAATATAAATGATATGTTCTTATGCTTGTGTGGAATGCAAGGAGAGAAAGTGAGGAGGCTCGAGCGGTGACCTTTGATCCATGACTTTTATATGCCCCTCAATATGAATTACTACTCTTCTCTACCTGAAAAATGATGCAAATTGATGAGATGCGACTTAGTGAGAATAACCATCAAATGAGCTCTAAAGTACCAAGCATTCCATACTAGCAAATAAAAGGGCAGAACTTTTGGTGTCCCCTCCAGTCAAGAATTGGGGCCTGGCTTTCACAGTTTTGGTTTATATATTCATAATGATACCATGAGCGCTTTAGGACGATAGGATCCTATAGGTCTCCCCCCTTCAAAATCGGACGTGAAAGTTTCCTCTCATCCGGCTCCTGTTTAGCAGAAAGACGGATATTCCTTATTATCAGACAACCACTCTGTTTCAACTAATATTTGGGTGATTCTGGTTGAGCCGTACGAGATGAAATTCAGATATATATATAAATAAAATAAAGAATTAAAGTAAAGATAAATATATATATATATATATATATATATAAAGTACCAAGCATTCCATACTAGCAAATAACAAGTATACTTAATATACGCTTTATATTTCATTTCATCCATCAATAACATATAGATGTAAATAAAATCAAGTATTCAATAATTGCTCTTTACTTATGCTTATGCGTATTCATTTTATTTTGTTGTGACCAAGTTAAATAGACATTGCCCCGGGTTTCCATGTGAACATTTGTCATGTGAACATTTGCATTTGCTAGCTAGCTTGATCATTTGTTTCATTTGGTCATTTTTCGGGCCATAGGCCTCTTCTTTTATTTTGCAATGTCGATTAACTAGTCACAATGCCTTTTAAGTCATTATGCATATGCATTTGTAACTAAGCATTCATCATCCATTATGTTCCTATTACATATACCTCAAATATACTATACATATACCATGTATATATTGTATATGCCAAACATATACCTCAAATATACCATACATATACTACTTATATATACCATATATGTCATAAATATCCATAATCTCATCATCAAGGTCAAATCAAGGCAATCATATGAATCACATAATCATAATTCACTTCACATATCACATTGCAAGCAATGTTTATATGTACTAAAAAAATCACTTGATAATTAGACTCACCTTTTTCCTTTGATTCTGACTTTTAACTCATTGTCTACCCCCTTTTTGTATATCTCCAATTTGTCTTGAGCCTAATATTTAAATATAATTAGTTAATTTATGACTATAAAAACTTAATGTGGCTTAAACAAATTAATATACATTGTTCATAGCAATAGTTAAGATTTTTCTTATGATACAATGTGACCTTCTGGAACTATTTAGCCTATAACTTTTTATATACTTAACCAATTAATTGGATTCTTGTTCCTACTTAAAACTAACATATAATTATGTAACATATTAAAATTTTAGAGAAATTGGAGTATTTTTAAATTTTTTGTGGATTTTCCAATTGTATTCTTTTTTCTGCCTTGTTTTCTGCCTTTAGGCAGTTTTAGGGTACCAATTTAAGTTCATCATAACTTATGATTTATAATTCATATTTCAATTAAAATTTATAGAAAATTATATGGGTTAAAATAGAACATTTTTCATGTTTACAAATTTTATCAACTATGTCTCTAAGGCTCTCGAATTATAAGCAATATTTTACTGGTCCAGAACAGAGTTGGCTTCCAGGCCAGTATAACTTGTAAAGGTCATAACTTACTCTATACATAACATATTACGCTGAAATTACTACCCATATTTAGATAAAAATATACCTATAACTTTTATGTTTTTATAATATACATAATCTATCTATAAGGAGCTCAAAATTTCCAAATAGATTATTGGATCTGCCTAGGGCACTAAGCAGTCAGTTCAAACTATAGAACAGTCATGGTTCTATTTACAATAACTCAAAATCTACAAGACATATGAACCTGAAATTTTGATTAAAGATACATAACACATATATATATACAACTTTTATATTTTGAGATACTTCAAATAATGGCTTTATCATATTCAAAACCAACAAACACAGTAGCTAACTCAACTAGGGTCCGCATCCAAACTAGTTTTAATCAAGAGAGAGTTTCTCTTCATATAAACCATATCTTGAAAAAATATTTATATATCCATAAATATAAGACATAAAGGAACACTTTTCATATTTTACACTTCTCCATATTCGATCTCAAAGATCATTGAAACCATGGTACAAAACACTATCTATTTATGAACCCTAGACACCATAATCAAGATTAACACAAAATAAATATTTACTCGCCTATAATCACCCTTGGCTAACCTTTTTGTTGTAATTTCTGGAGCGAAAGAGAGAAAAAAAAGGTGGCTAGAACTTCAAAGAATTGGACTGAAGGAATGAAGCAAAGAATAAGAAGAAGAAGAATAAGTGTTGGTAAAAAAATAAGAAACTTGGACTTTGACTAAGCCAACTTTCTTCCTTTTTTTGTGCTATCTGTTTCTCTATTTTCCTTTTTTTTAATTTTATTTATTTATTTATTTATTTATTTATTATTATTATTATTATTATTATTATTATTATTATTATTATTATTATTATTATTATTATTATTATTATTATCATCACACATATACATACATCCATGTATACATATATACATTTTTCTCATTTTACTAACCAATGCAAAACATATTTTAATCACTTATTTTAATTTAATTCAATTAATCATGTCAAATTTTTATTAATTCAATCTAGTCTCTTTATTCACTTAAATATTAATTTTATATAATTTTCATCTATATTATAAAATAGATATGTGCACTTCTATACAATTGTAAAATACTTGAAAATAAACTAAGTGTATATCATGAATTTATTTAAATAAAAATGCATATTATGCATATACGCAAATGAGATGCTACAGAAATACATATGGGAAAATTCGATGATGTTACATCTACCATTTGAAGCATGTTAAGTTCACGGTTGTGACATAAAATAGTCACGAGCGTAAAAAAGGATATTCACTATATCAAACCGTGACCCAAGGCATGAGCCAAAATGTGAATGCTTCTGCTTTTTTTGGCTAATATTTTCATTACTATGAATATTTACTCAAGAGCGTGAATATCTAAAACATGGCAAAAAAAATAAAACATGATTCAAACAAAATGATGTGGTATATGATTTCTTCCTAACCAAATTAAGCATGCTTTTTCATGAAAAATAATCATTTATCACACAATTTGAACATGCAAATCATCAAATATGATACATATCACTCAAGGTTATGCAATGTATGCTTTTAAACCCTTTTTAAGATAAAGTGCTCCCAACATCCATACCAATCTCCCTTTTTATAAAACAAAACCTTTCATCATTGAGAGGCTTGGTCAAAATGTCAGCTAATTGGTTGTTTGTATCAATGAATTCTAACACATCACTATTTTGGACATGATCACTTATAAAATGTTGCCTAATGTCTATGTTTTTTCTCCTAGAATGTTGAATGATATTTTTGGAAAAATTTATAGCACTTATATTGTCATATTTGAAGGGAATGTGATCAATCTCTTGACCATAATCTTTGAGTTATTGTCTCATCCAAAGAATTTGAGTGCAACAATAACTCGTTGCTATATATTCTACTTCAGCAGTGGATAAGACAACCAAAACTTATTTCTTGCTAAATCAAGAAACTAAACATTCACCAATAAAGTGACAAGTTTCGGATGTGCTTTTTCTATTTAGAAGACTACCGACATAATTAGCATCCAAAAAACCAATTATATGAAATGAAGTATTTCTAGGATACCATAAGCCTAAGTGCATTGTGCCATGTATATATTTTAAAATTCTTTTCACAACATGCAAATGAGATTCTTTAGGACATTATTGAAATCTAGCACATAAACATGCACTACACATTATATCAGGTCTAAAAGCGATAAGGTATAAAAGAGATCTAATCATACTTCTATAAAGCTATTCATTTATAGCCTTATCTTTCTCATCTTTATCCAATTTGGTTAATGTCTCATTGGAGTTTTAGCACTTTTACATCCTTCCATTCCAAATTTCTTTAATAGCTCTTTGGTGTACTTGGATTGGTTGATGAATATATCATCTTTTCTTTGCTTGATTTGAAGACTAAGAAAGAATTTGAGCTCTCCCATCATGCTCATTTGAAATTCTATATTCATACATTTAGCAAATTCATGATAAAGTAATTCATTAATAGATCCAAAGATAATGTCATCGATATAAATTTGAACAAGTAATATGTCATGCTTGTACTTTTCAATGAAAAGAGTAGTGTCGACATGTCCTTTTGAAAAATTATTTTCTAAAAGAAATGCACTAAGCCTTTTACACTAAGCTCTTAGAGCTTGTTTCAGACCTTATAAGGCCTTAAAGGGTTTAAATATGTGATTTGGCAATGTATGACTTTTCAAAATCGGGAGGTTGTTCAACATAAACTTCCTCCTCTATAAAACCATTTAAAAATGCACTTTTGACATCCATTTGAAAAAGTTTAAAGTTCATATGGAAAGCAAAAGCTAAAAGAATTCTAATTGCTTCTAATTCAACTGCTGGAGCATAGGTCTCATCATAATCTATGTTTTCCCCTTCATTCTACCCTTTGGTAACTAGTCTGGCTTTATTTCCACTTATATGACCTTGCTCACCTAACTTGTTCCTAAAGATCCATTCACTACCAATGATTGCATAGTCCTTAGATCTTGGAACTAAGGTCCAAACCTTATTTCTCTTAAATTGGTTAACTTTCTCTCATATAGTAATCACTCAACTCTCATCAATAAGAGTCTCATCAATATTCCTTAGCTCAAATTAAGAGACAAAAGTAAAATTAGAATCTAAAAACTGAAGATTAGATCTAATACTTATACCCTTGGTGGGATCATCAATGTTTGCTCCATGGGATGGTTTCTTATGAATTTCCATTCCTTTTGAAGCTCTTAAGTGCCTTGCACTTAAGTTTGAGATAGTAGATTATCTTGATGCCCCTTTTGTTATTGCTCTTCTTGATCATCATTATCATCTCTCTTTAAGGTCTCACCATCCTCTTCATGATCAAAATCAAGTTTATCCATTGTACATATAATATCATTAAGAGAACTACCTTTCACAAGATCAAGTTTAGTAGATTCATCAAAAACAGTGTGCATAGACTCTTCTACAACTAATGATCTTTTATTAAAGACTCTATAAGATTTGCTAGTTGTCGAGTATCCTAAGAAGATAACTTCATCAGATTTATAAGCAAATTTTCAAAAGTTATTTGTAGTATTTAATATAAAACACTTGCATCCAAATACTCTAAAATATGAGATAAAGGGTTTTCTTTCATTCCATAGCTCAACAAAGGTTTTATTTAAGATTGGCCTTTTGAAAAATTGGTTAGAAATATAACATGTGGTATTAGTGGCTTCAGCCCAAAAGTAGGTTGGTAAATCATACTCATTAAGCATTGTTCTAGTCATCTTAATTAGAGTTCTATTTTTCCATTCAACAACCCCATTTTGTTGAGGTGTTCTAGGAGTTAAAAAAATTATGAGAAATACCATATTCTAAACAAAAATTTTCAAAATTCTCATTTTCAAATTCTTTACCATGATCACTTCTTATTTTAGAAATAAAATACCATTTTTCATTTTGAATTCTTTTGGCAAAGTTTTTAAATGATTCAAATACATCACTTTTTTGAGCTAAGAAGATTACCCAAGTAAATCTAGAGTAATCATCAACAATGACAAAAGCATATTATTTACCTCATAGACTAGCAACTCTAATAGGTCCAAAAAGATGTAGATACAAAAGTTGTAAAGGTCTAAAGGTACTTACTACATTCTTAGACTTGAATGATGTTTTATGTTGTTTTCCTCTTTAACATGGTTCACATGTCTTATCCTTTATAGATTTGACTTTTGATAGTCCATTCACTAGCTTTCCTTTGCTCAGTCTTTAAATTAAATCCTTACTTGCATGACCAAGTCTTCTATTCCATAGCTAAGATTCATCACTAATTGTCATAAAACACTTAAAAGAAAAGAGAGATAGCTTGTGTAAATCTATTATATAAGTATTGTCATCTCTATCTCCTTTGAATATCTTTTGACCATTTAGAGTGGTCACAAGGCATTCATTAGAAGTAAAGGTGACATGGTTTCCCTTATTACATAATTGACTTACACTTAATAAATTATAGTTTAAACCATCAACAAATAAAACATTTTCAATTAAAGAATCATTATTTAAGCCAATTGAGTCAATCCCAATTACCTTACCCTTGGCATTGTTTCAAAGGTTATCTTATCACTGTCAATTCTTTTGATTTGAGTGAAAAGGCTTTTATTTCAAGTCATGTGCCTTAAGCATCCACTATCCACTAACTAAACATTTTTCTTTTATGTGGACTTGAGACACAACTACAAAATAACAATTTAGGTTTGGTTTTTAGGTATCCAAATGAACTTGGGTCCTTGGGGGCTAGCACTAGAAGATTCCTAATGAACCTTCCTTATAAAACAATGTTTGTTTATATGTCCAAGCTTCATGAAATAGTGGCGTTGTTTAGATATAAATATGTTTTACCACTTTGCACTAGGTTTAGGTTTTACTACTTTCCTAGGTGGAGTATGTTCATAATGACATAAACATTCATGTATTGTGGGTGTCTTCCTGGGTGCATGTTTTTTGTATAAGAAAGCATTATTGACCTTTTTGAGGTTTCCCTCTTAGGCCATATGGCCCTTAGCTACTCTTCTTTTGAGTAGAGAGTTTTGTGTTTGCTTTTCCATTAGCCCTTGAGGCTATTACCTCAATAGTAGAGATTTATGATATGCTAGACTTAACAAATATAGTTCTAGGTGAGGTAGAAGATGATGCTCTATTGAAGCCTAAGTCATGTCTCACCAAGAAAGGTCTTTGAGATACAGTCAAGGTATCCAAATTATCCTTCCCTTTGTGAAATTTTGAGATAGAGTTTATAAGCTCTTTAACCTCATTTTTTTAAAAGCATTGTTTTCTTTCATTAGAGAATTGGTTGAAGATTTTGATGGAAACTCATCCAATGAATTTTTTAAATAGTCATTTGAGGTTTTTAGCCCTTCAACTACCTTTTGAAGGTTATTAAAATTATTTTTAAGTTTAGAGCTATTTTTTCTATAAAAATCAAGTTTCATTTTGTACCTTTCTATCTCTAGATTTAGTACTTCAACTATATCATCATCATCATCATCATCAATTAAATCACACAAATCATCACAAGGTTGGGATGTAAATTATACCTCATCATTGGAGTGATCCTCAATAGCCATGAAGCACAAGTTAGCCACCTCTTCTTCTTCTTCTTCAATGAGTGATGAGGTTTCATCATCCTAAATGGCTTTATGACCTTTTTCTTCATCTTCTTTTGTTAGGTCTCTTCTTCTACTTCTTGACCATGGGGCACTTCGATCTAATGTATCCCTTCTTTCCACACCCATAGCATTTGACTTCCTCTTTACCTTTGTTAGATGAGGAGTTTCTACAAGGGAATCTTAAGACTTTTTTCTTATAGTTATTAATTGAACCATACTTATGGGTGATCAACCTTTTGATTCTCCTTGAAAGAAAAGCTATTTGATCATCTCTTTCATCAACCAATTCTTCATCACTTAGGATATTTTCATCTGTAAGCATTGAAGTTGAAGCTTTAAGTGCTAAAGGCTTTCTTTTCTCTTTTTCTCCTTCAAGCTCCTTTTCCCTTACTAAATCCATCTCATGAGTGAGAAGTTTACCGATTAGTACATCGATGGGGATTACGTTTAAGTCTTCATTAGCTTCTTTTATACCCATAACTCTTAAGCCATAATTTCTCATTGAAAGACTCTTTAAAATTTTGTTGTTTATTTCTTCCAAACTATAGTGCTTTCCAAGCTTCCTCATACCATTAACAATGGCAAGAAGATGATTGGTCATTTCGCTTATGGTTTCATTTGGCTTCATCTTGAAGAGCTCATACTAGATGACAATAAGTTAAACTTTCATGGATTTCACTTGCTTAGTACCTTCATGGTAATTCTCCAATGTTTTCCAAGTGGAATAAGCATTAAGACAATGTTAAATCCTACCACACTCTTCAAGGGATAAAAAGCTTATTAGAATTGCCATGGTTTTCTTATGTTTGCCATTTGCTCTCCTTTCAATTTTAGTCCAATCATCTCTTGGAATGTTCTCTTCTTCCCCTTGAGAGTTTGTTCTTATCGAAGGTGTCCATTCTTTTCGAATGGACTCCCAAACATACACTCCTTCACTATCAAGATAGAATTTCATCTTGAATTTCCAATTTGCATAGTTAGGTCTATCAAAGAAAGGCTTGAGACTATGAAATTATTCGTTGGCCATCGTTTGATCTTTGTTAGTGCTTATTAGGCTTGAATGCTAGACTTTGCTCTGATACCAATTGTTTTCCAAAATTATAACCAAAAAGGGGGTTGAATTGGTTAGTAATTAAAAAAAATTCTTGAGGCAATTTTACCAAAGAATGATTTATGAGAGAGAGAAAATTTTGGCACACAAGATTTATAGAGGTTTAGATATTAACAAACCATACTCCTCTCCTCAATCTTAATTAGGTATTTCACTAACACTCAAAGTATTATAAATGGATTTTTTCCTATCTCACTCCCAACTATGGTGTTTTACTCTCTTAGCTTATTTTAATGGCTAACATAACAATCAAATCCTTGTGTTTTGATGGCTCACACAAAAACCCTTACAAATGTTTCAGTCATAACCCATCTCACTCAAACTCACTTATGAGTAATTGAATACAATAATGAAATAGTCACCAACCAAAAAGCTCAAGAATTCTAAGCAATTATGGTTCTTACAAGATAAAAGATAAGATTGGTAAAATCAATTAAATGCACAAGGCTATACAAGATTAAAAGATCGAAAGTACATTTTCTCTCATTTTTTTATCCTTTGAAACTCATAAATATATTGTATTTATACTTCCCTTAACAAATTTGGTATGCATTTAATGCAAAAATACTCGTTTAATAACTTTTCGTTCATGCCTAACAACTTTCTCTTTCTAGGTCAACGAGCGTGACTTGATGTTCATGGATGTGACTATTCTTCGTAGTCGTGACTAAAGTGATGAAGTTGGTCGTGAATCCTGATGTCTACCTATGAGTTAAAAAAAATATTATGTCCCATAGGTATAAAATACAAGAAGACGCATGCATGTCCAAATGATTGTGTATTGTACTGAAACGAATATAAGACCTTGCATGAGTGTCCAAAGTGAGGGACGTTACCCTATGAGCATTTGAAAGTTTATTCTAAGGATAAGAAAGGGCCTCTAGCTTAAGTCTTATAGTATTTACCTATAATATTGAGATTCAAATGCCTATTTGCAAATGCAAAAATAGCAATAAACTTGAGGTTGTATGTGGAAGGCAGAAAACATGATGGAAAGCTCAGACATCCTACAGATTCTCTGCTATGGAGAATAATTGATATAACATTCCCTAAATTTGATGGTGAAGTTAGGAATCTAAAGCTTAGATTTTGCACGGAAAGAATCAATCACATGGCACTCTCATCATTCGACATAACACTTGGCTAGTTCTTTTTGTAGATTACAATCTACCTCATTGGTTATTTATGAAGTATAAGTATATTATGTTGTTGTTGATATCAAGACTAAACAATTGGAAAATGATTTTGATGTTTATCTTGCATCACTTATTGATGATTTGAAACTATTGTGGGATGAAGGTGTGTTGGTGTATGATGCATACAGTGAAAGCATGTTTATCTTACATCACATAATATTTTGCACTATAAATAATTTTCTGGCTTATGGTAACTTATCTAGGTATATTGTGATAGGAGAAAAAATGCATCCTATTTGTGAAGACAACATAATAGACTAACATTTAAATCATTTCCAGAAAAATGTATATATGAGTCATTAAATATTTTTCCCTCATAACCACCTTTATCATAAGAAAAAAAAACAGTCTTTCAATGGGTATATAGAGATGTAAGTAGCTTGTTTATCGTTAACTGGAAGGATGTTCATGAACATATTAGAGATGTTGATAATGTATTTGAAAAACCCTTTCAACCTCCTCAAATGATATGTATTCTAGGATCTTCCATATTGGGAATATTTACCTATTTGAAATTGTATTGATGTGATGCATGTGGAAAAAATATTTGTGATGCTATAAAGGGGCATTATTGAACATGCCAGACAAAACAAAAATGGGATCAAAGTTAGATAAGACATATTTGAAATGAACATATGCCTCAAGTTAGCGCTGCAAGATATAGAGAAACAGACATATCTTCCTCCAAACTTGTTATAGATTGTCTAGAAAAGAGAAAATAAGCTTTTATGAGTGTCTTTATAGTGTTAATATTCCAAATGAATATTCATCGAATATAAAAAGTTTTGTGTCAATAAAAGAATTGAAGTTGTTCAGTATGAAGTCTCATGATTGTCATGTTTTGATGTAACAAGTCTTACTTATTACAATTTTAGGCATATTACCAAATCATGTGAGGAATTGTATTGCATGGCTTTATTTTTTCTTCATCACAATTTATTGTAAGATGGTTAATCCTGAGACTTTGAATAATTTGCAAGCTAATGTTGTTGTTACTCTATGTCAACCTGAACTGTATTTTCCCCTTTCATTTTTTTACATAATAGTGTATTTGGTTGTTCATTTAGTGAGAGAGATTAAGTTGTGTGGTCTAGTGTATTTGAGGTAGATGTATCCTTTTGAGAGATTCATGGGCATCTTAAAAAGGTATGTAAGGAACCAATATCAACTATAAGGTAGTATTTCTCTTATGATCATACTCTTCCTTATCACCCACATCATAAATACCTACTCCTTCGCTCTCTATCGAATTACCTATGCCAGTTGGGGAAAATATTTTAGATACAAATTACATGCTTTATAATCATATTGAAGGCTTATGGATGGAAAATCACTAATAATTAATGCACACGTGTCCATGGTATGTTTATTTATTAATATATATTACACATGTGGATTACGATTATTGTGGATTATACTAAAAATCACCAACTCTTGGTTTTTTTTCCTAAATAAATTTATTTTGTTATTTTTTTCTAAAATAAAATTTTCTTATTGTGGATTATACTAACATATTTCTTTGTTAAGCTCTATTGCAAGAAATTATGTCTAACAAACATGAAGATCAAGAGCCTTCGGGTAGCATGCAGTCTAGGAAGAATAGGGGTCCTACCACATGCAAGCAAATAAGGAAGAAAGGAGATGAACAAATGACCATACAGTTCGATGAGTTTGATCGTCCAATAGGAACATATGCTGACAAATTTAGCTCCGACATCAAGCTTGTAGCATGTATTCATATGAGCACCATAATCAAAAACTGGGATCTAGTCGATACAGATCTTAAGGATATGATTTAGGAAGATATGGAGGTAATATATTATAAAAATTATTACAAAACTTGATAAAAAAAATCAAATTGTGATTAAAACTGATAAATCTGAAATGTTGTTTTGCTGAGAAAGTTCAACATTAGTGATGAAAAGAATAAAGAGAGTGATAAAAACTGCAAGGATCCAATGGAATGATTTCAAGTACCTCTTAGTGGATAAGTACTTTTAGAAGAATCCTAAACAGAAATCATTGTTAGAATTATATGACTTCATCACTTTGCTTCAATGAGAGGAGTTTAAATAAGCCCATAAATCTACTAAATATAAGGTACTAATTATTAAGTAGAATGCAATGTGCATCCACATTTCTTCAATCTCAAGTGACTGATTTCATCCATATTTTGTTATTAACAAAAAATCAATAGTAAGGCAAAGGAGACTCAATCACACAATGTGCATCTACATTTTTTAAGTCGTTCCAATTATGCGAGAAAAAGGCCAAATTGATCATTGATGATCCCATCTCTTCTTTTTCATCATCATCATCCTTGTGCTCCTCCATTATCAAGTATGATCTAAGTCTCAATTAGCTAAGAGTAAGAACCAAAAAGATAAAAGAAGAGAACTATATAATCTCGAGAAAAAAGATAAAAGATGTGGCATAAAAAATGGTATGTATAACTTGCTAAGTAATAATAATTGAAAGTACCTTTTTTCTATGGTTACTTATTAATATCTTTTTTATATGTGAATAAGAGTCGTTATGGGAAGAAGTCACCTAAAGTGACTGGGTACTAGAGGGGCATGATGACATTATCACATGCATTTGGAAAAGCCAAACATTCAGACTATATGAAAGGTGTTGGTTCAGTGCCTATCAGAAAATTTTATGGTAACCCTAGCAAAAGGAAACCATCTATATCCATCTCAGAGGAATAACTTACAGAGCTCACTCAACAATTAGAGGCCAAATTAGAAGCAAAGTTATATTATCTACAAAATATAATTCAAGAGCAAAAGACTACCAATGCCTCACAATTAAGCCACGATATGGAGATGGAGATGGAGATGGCCTCTAAATACGTTCATGAAACTCTTACTAATTGTCAATCTATAGACCCACAACTTCCATTTACAGAATTACAGATAAAAGTTTTGAATTTTATTACCACACTTTCACTTCCACTTCCACTTCCATTTTAAAGTAGCTGATGTTGATTTTTGATGAATTTACAAATGCCTACATCATGTAGACTTACTATTATTAGTGAAGGCAAGTAGGTGATTGGAGTAAGAGAGATGGTTTATCCATCCCAACTCGATGGTATGGTGCACCATCAACCCCTCATGCCTAATCACGTCAAAGTGTTTATAGATAAAGTCTTTCCCAATTGCCACAAAATCCAACTTTCTATGCCTACTTAATATCTCACTATGGTTGGGGAAGCAAAGGCTAACTATGTTCAATAGCCAGAAGATCTCATGATTCTTATGAAGGTAAAAATTCAAAATTATATAACAATAAAATTAAGCTGCAAGATTTTTATATATAGATAATATGTCATAATTTATTATTAATTACTAGGAACCTATGTCCAAACCAAAAAAGAAGACTTCCAAGAAAATAATCAATAAGCAAGGTAGTGGTTTTTCTAAAGATTCAGCTACAATGAAACATGAGCCCTTAGTTAATGGATAAATTTTGAAAAGTTTGAGTGGTGTCATGCGCTTTATGCATGACTTGGTTGCTATATGGCCTCCTACTATGGAAATGCTTGATGTTTTTGCAAACCATGAGGTGTTTAAGTATCCAAGCAATGATCGTCAATTTTATGTGGCTATAGAAGACATCATTCATCTTCTCTCCATGGAATGGCTCAATGTGTCAATGATTCAAATATTTATGATGTAAGATTATATTGTTTATTACTAATATTGTAAGATCTGCTATATTGGAAAATAATAACATATATACCTTTTGTGATTCATGCATGTAGGTTTATTCATAACTTATTCCAAGAGTTTCATATACTATTGATTAGGTTTCAATGTCCAGTAATGATCCATTTGATGTTTAAAGAGACCAAATGGCAACTAGATATATGGAAAATACTATAAATAAGCAGAAAAAACAAAAAAGAATTCATCTATTGTCATACTTTTAAGAGTAAGAGAACATTTATATTCAAGTTTGCTTAAATTTTATACTTAATATTTAACTAACTTCTACATATTTGTATATTTCTAGTAACTATTGAACATTGATTGCATTTTGCTATGGACAATGTAAGGCTTTCTTCATGGATCCTTTAGTTAAAGGCAACAAATCTATCAAACTCAAACCTCAAATTAACCTGTAAATTACAATACATATAGTTTCTATATTTTTGTAAAGTTTTCCATATATTAATATGATACTTATTCTACAGAGTCTTTAAAACTTATTATTATAAAGGTGGAAAAAACAATGAATCTAAGCTAAAATGGACTGATTAGATTGAAGTTTTTTAGGAGTTAATAATCAATTTATTTGCCTTTTTGTTTGTCATCTTCGTAATTTTAAGTGTCATCTATAATAATGAGGTATATAGTATGGTTATTACATTATGAGGTATATGTACGAAATTGTCACAATATATTTTGAATAGAATACACTACATAAGATATGTTGTTTCAAATATTAGCTACTCAATTATTTAAATATGATATCTATTAGTTTATTTTTAACATATGTTCTGTGTATTTGATTTGTTTTATAGGCTTTTTAAAGTGGAGTGCATAGCTAAGAAAAAATTGATGCAATTCAATATTTGTAGTCCAAATATTTTGTACAGCAATGTATGTAATCTTTTATAGTTTTGTAAACTAATTTCAATTAATATAATAGAAATGCAATATGGGATTTTGAAGAACTTGTTTGTTGTGGCTAGTTTGTTGTTATTTTGTGATATTTTGTGTTGGTCTGAAGTACTTGTATTTTATGGTATTTTGTGGCTTTTAATTTGCAATAATTTGATACTAGTTTTGGTGCAATACAATGAGTATTTGCTTGTGGTTTATTATTTTGCCATTATGACTTGCATATGTAAAAGTAAGTGAATGTTAATTCTTTTGATGTTGTATATATATGTTGTATTTTTAAAAAAAAAGACTATAAGCATCGATTGCTAGCTAGTAACTAACACCTATAATGTTATAGGCATAAGTTGTTATCTAACGACCCATGTCTATAATGTAGTTTAAAAAAATAATGATAATCGGTGCCTATAATCAGGCTTTAGGCATCGGTTCTAAGAACCGACACATATAACACAATTCATTTGTGTCTCCATTATATGGGTTTCTCTTTTAACCGATGTTTGTTTTTAATAACAATCGACACATATTAGCCTTTTATGTACTAGTAGTTTATAGTTATATAAATTGCACCATTCACCCATGATCGTTCATAAAAAAAAAAGAAAGAAAGAAAAGAGAATATGATAATGATGATAAAAACAAAGAGGTGATGCGTGATGAATAAAACATTTAAAGAAATCTAATTAAACTATTCTAAGATTGAGTTTAGGACTTATACATAATCATCCATAGTCAATTCAAATAAATAAAACTAAAAGGTGAAGAAAGAAAATAAATGATTCATGGCCCTTAAAACTTACCAAAATAAAGAAGAAATTAAATGAAAAAGCTTCAAAGACCTAAACACGAACAAAAATAGCAAGAATGCTCTTCCATGAACCCAAAATAGCTTTGATCTCTCCTCTAAAGTAAAGGTTTTTAGTGAATCAATTAAGTCCAAAATGTGTTAACTATTTAATGATGATTTTAACCTAGTTGTAGAGCTTATTTACTAGCAAAATTCTCAATAATAATGCTTAAATGCATATTTGAATAGAGAAGCCTATTTATAGAAGTGTTCGATCACTAAAAGTTGAAAAATAAAAATTCCTTGTTTGATTTGATTCTTAATTTGTTTGAGGAATTTATTAAACCTTTCCAATCACTAAAAAATCTTTTCAAACCTTTAGAAATACTCCTAAATCAATTTTGGGTTCAAAATAAGCAATATTATGAAATTGGGGCAAAATTACCTAGACAGCATTGTGGCCGATTGGCTACAGTGCAATAGGCTCCATGGCTAGCTGGCTACCCAAATTTTCAGCTATAGCCGACCGGCTACTATAAAATTTCAACTGTAGCCAACCGACCACCATGATGGCCAGATAATGTTCATACTGATTTGAATGAGTTCTAGCTATCCGAACTTGATGTCCACTATTTATATTAAAGATTAATGTGTCTCAAAGTTTCCCAACAAAGTTCTATTCAATCAAACTAAAAAATGACCATCCAATCATTTGAAAAACCAAAATAGGTCTGTGTACAGTACTTTTGAGTGATCAGCACACTTTGAAAGCTTATAACTATACCTCTAAACATGATCTCCTCCATTCCAATTAAATATCTATTTGTCCAAAATGTGTCTACTCACTTTTTCGATGTGGGCATTCACACAATCATGTGGACGAGCATGTGATCATCTCTGCTCACTTTTTCGATGTTTTTATTGATTTTTATGTCGAGACCACTTGGAATATTCAAGTCATATACTTCTTTAGAACTTTCAAATGGATAATAATGCCCCTAGGTTATTAACATGGGAATGAGTGCCTCAATGGCACTATTAAAACATATATTCTTTTACAATTGGAGGCAACCAAAAATTTCCAGTCATACCCGTCATCAACCCTAACCATTGATTCCTTTTTGCAGCAACAACTACACTTAAGGCTGACATATTGGAGTTTCAATAAGACATTTAAAAGTGTTGAAATTTATAGGCCATGTTGAAATTTATAGGCTCGGTCCATTGCAAATAGAGAGAGTGTTTAATTTTCGAGCTTGAAAATTGTTGTGGGGGCCTTTTCACCAAAACGCCTGAAGGCAAATTGATTTGACCCACTTGACATTTATAAATTGCCCAACTTTTTCTTTTCCCACCGATGTGGGTTTCAGCATTCCCCCTCAAGTCCAACTGTATTGATTCAGTTGTGACTTGCCATCATTTTTACGTTTGGGCTTGTATTCAAGTGAGTTTTAGAGGCTTCAAGTCTCCATTTTGTTTTTGCTTGAGCTTGTACTCTTTGAATCTCAGAGGTCACAAATCAAATTAGAGTCTCAGAGGCGTCAGGTCTCCATTTTGGTTTGCCTGGGCTTGTACTCTTAAATCAATTTGATGGATCTCTATGGGCCGTTTGGTAATTGGCTCTGATACCATGTTGAAATTTATGGACCCAGTCCATTACAAATAGGGAGAGTTTTTAATTTTAGGGCTTGAAAATTGTTGTGGAGGCCTTTTCACCAAAATGCCCAAAGGCAAATTGGTTTGACCCACTTGACATTTATAAATTGCCCAACTTTTTCTTTTCCCACCAATGTGGGTTCCAACAAAAAGACTAGAGTAAGGGATTGGAAGAGAAGAATCACAACATGAAGCCACCTTGAAGACATTAGATTGGGGATCTTCTTACTTGGCTTCTTTTTTTTTCCCTCTCTTTCTTTCTTTGAACTATGTATCCAAATATTGATTGATACTATTTCAATGTGTTTATTGTTAAACCTTGAGGGGTATTTCTATCATTTTGATGATAACAAATAAAATAGCAATATTGTATTTAACATACTTGTTTTCTAAATCTATTAAACAGAGTATGGAATAAAATAGCAAGAATGGAGATTGGAAGAATAATCCTTGAAAGACAAAATTAAGTAAGTAGCATGTTCACGTCCGTGACTCTATGTGTCATGCCCGTGAAAGAGCTAACCATTACCAAAACCAACATTTGAAGTTCATGACCATGAAGGAAGAACAAACCGTGAAATGGACATTTAAGTCACGCCCGTGAATTAAAATGTCACGCCCGTGAATGATAATGGCATTTTCATCCAGAGAGCTTCACGACCAAAGTCACCACTTGGATCACAGCTGGGAAGTTTGTCATGCCCGTGAAGATGTATGTCATGCCCGTGACCCAATGTTTCAAAAATGGGGTAGTTGAAAGGAAAAATCGAACTTTAATTGAAATGGCTAGAACAATGCTCAATGAATATGATTTACCAACTTACTTTTGAAAAAGCCACAAACACTACATGTTATATTTCAAATCGAGTTTTCAAAAGACCTCTTTTAAACAAAACCTCATTTGAGCTATGGAATGGAAAAAAGACTTTGATATCATACTTTAGAGTATTTGGATGCAAGTGCTTTATATTGAATACCAAGGACAACCTTGGAAAATTTGCCTCTAAACCTGATTAAGGTATCTTTTTAGGATACTCTACAAATAGCAAAACATATAGAGTATTTAACAAAAGATCATTAACAGTTGAAGAATTCATGCATGTTGTTTTTAATGAATCTAGTAGACTTGATCTTGTGAAAGGTAGTGTTCTTGATGATGTTGTAGGTAACTTGAAAAGACTTGATCTTGGAAATGGGAAAGAAGAAAATGATCAAGAAGATTCACATCAAAATGGTTCTCTACCTCAAACTCAAGAAGAAAACGAACAAGAACTCCCAAAAGAATGGAGAATGACAAAAGATCATCCAAAAGAACAAATCATAAGTGATCTCTCAAGGGGAGTAAGTACTAGATCTCATTTCAAACATTTAGTCACTGACATTGCTTTTATTTCTCAAATTGAGCCTAAAAATGTTGATGAGGCTCTTAATGATGAAAGTTGGGTAATTGCCATGCAAGAGGAACTCAACCAATTTAAGAGAAGTAAGGTATGGACCTTAGTACCTAGACCCAAGGATCATCAAATTATAGGTAGCAAATGGGTATTTAGAAATAAACTAGATGAACAAGGTTCAATAACTAGGAATAAGGCTAGATTAGTTGCAAGAGGATATAATCAGGAATAAGGTATAGATTATGATGAAACCTATGCACCTGTAGCTAGATTAGAAGCTATAAGAATACTCTTAGCATATACATGTCACATGAATTTCAAACTTTTTCAAATGGATGTGAAAAGTGCATTTCTAAATGGGTATATAGAAAAAGAAGTGTATGTAGAACAACCACCAGGCTTTGAAAGCTATGATTTGCCAAATCATGTTTTTAAACTTTCAAAAGCTTTATATGGTTTGAAACAAGCCCCCAAGAGCTTGGTACGAGAGGCTAAGTTCTTTTTTATTAGAAAATAGTTGTACAAAGGGAAATGTTGATGCCACATTATTCATTAAAAAGCATAAGCATGATATACTAATTGTTCAAATTTATGTTGATGATATAATATTTGGTTCTACTAATGAGTTGCTTTGTCAAGAATTTGCTAAGTGTATGACTAGGGAATTTGAAATGAGCATGATGGGAGAGCTTAAGTATTTCCTTGGTCTACAAATAAAGCAAAGCAATGAGAGCATATTCATCAACCAATCCAAATATGCCAAAGATTTAATTAAGAAATTTGGTATGGAAGGATGCAAGAATGCCAAGACTCCTATGAGCACATCAATAAAATTGGACAAGGATGAAAAGGGTAAGAGCATTAATGAAAAGCTTTATAGAGGTATGATCGGATCTTTTTTATATCTTATTGCATCTAGACCCGATATAATGTATAGTGTTTGTTTGTGTGCACGATTTCAATCATGTCCTAAAGAATCTCATTTAAATGCAGTAAAAAGGATTCTAAGATATTTACATAGATCTTTGCATCTAGGTTTATGGTATCCTAGAAATTCATCCTTTCATATTATAGGATATTCAGATGCAGACTATGCTGGTAGTCTTTTAGATAGAAAAAATACTTCAGGTACTTGTCACTTTATTGGAGAATGCTTAGTTTCTTGGTTTAGCAAGAAACAAGTTTTAGTTGCTCTTTCAACTGCTGAAGCAGAGTATGTAGCAGCTGGTTGTTGCTGTACTCAAATTCTTTGGATGAAACAACAACTTAAGGACTATGGTCATAATATGAACCATATACCTATTAAATGTGACAATACAAGTGCTATAAATCTTTCAAAGAATCTTATTCAACACTCAAGAAGTAAGGATATTGACATTCGACACCACTTTATTAGAGATCATGTTCAATATGGAGATGTTGCATTAGAATTTATAAGCACAGAAAATCAATTAGCATATATTTTTACTAAGTCTCTAAATGAGGAAAGATTTAATTTCATTAGAAGAGAACTTGGTATGATTGATGGATTAACCTTGTGATTGCTAAATTATGAAATATTAATTGATGATCTTAATCTTGTTTCATATCACTAGATATAAGGTAGTAATTTTGATGAAAATTTATGTTATAAGGGATAGAATCTTTATTGAAATGATTTAGTCTTGTTTTTAGGACTTAATTTTATTTGATGAAAATTTTAGGGGAGTCACGCCCGTGACTTAAATAGCTAAAAGAGGCAGTGTCGTTCATGGCTTGATTCACGACATAGTTCACGGCTTCAAGTGGTGAAGCTTATATGCACGGCTTCATTCACTCCCATGACAAGACCTTTTCACGCCCGTGAACCTTTACACCCCCAAAACTCACAGAGGTGTTCACACCTTGAGTCACGCTTTCACGGGCACAAGTAGTGAAATTCAACATTTCATGCCCGTGACTCATGTTTCACACCCGTGACAGTTCATCATTCACGCCCATAACATTCAAAGGTCACGACCGTGAACATATTCACCCCTTTATTCACGGGTAGAGTACTCTTTTAGCAAACCGTGAACACGACCATTCACGCCCGTGAACAATCATTTCACGCCCGTGAATGCATCGGGCATATAAGAGAACAATCGGTTATTTTTCTCATTTCAACCTTTCAACTCCTTGAAACCACTCTCATTTACACACATTCAATGAGTTATTGAAGATTCTAACCCCCAAGTCACAAAATTTTCCTATAAATACCATCAAAACTCCATTACTTCATCAAAAATCATACTCTTTTAGGGTTTTTATCAAATTTCTGTCAAATATTTTTCTCAAACCTCACAAAGTTTACTTCTTCATCTCAAATGGAGACTGCCTCATCAAAGGGAAAGAGAAATAAGTCTCATGCTCCTAGGAGGTATGCAGATTACCTCATGAACAAAATTCTGGAGCAATGCCATCCCCGGTACTCCACTTTGAAGAAAAGGCCTCTTCTTTCATCGAGGTACTTCGAATGGCAAACTGTTCAAACTCTCGGGCTCGAAATGGCTATGACAGAGCAACTCCAGGCCTGTCACTTGAAAGAATTTGTGGACATACATCAGCCCACATTGAGGGAGCCAACATTGGAATTTCTTAGCACTCTGCAAGTGTCACCTACTGGAGTGGTGAAATTCCAACTCTGTGACAATCCAAACACCCTCAGTGCCATTGAATTTGGGGAATTATTCAACTTACCATCAGATGGCATCCTCAATGATAGCGAAGTAGAATTCTTCGCCATTCGAGCTTGGACCCATTTTGGCACCGATTGCAGCATGGATGTCAAGAAGACCAAGAGCACTCATCTCAGGTCCCCAGTGCACAAATATTTGCATAGGTTCCTGACCTATAGCATATTCGCTCGGGGAGAAAGCAATGGAACCATCAGGAAATTGGAGCTTTTCCTATTTAAGATGGCTAGAAGAGGACTCACGGTGGCGTTTTCTAAATGGTTTGCAAACCATCTTTTGTCCATTGCCACCAAACCCATAGGAGATATACTGATTGGTGGTTATGTCACTCACATAGCCTTGAAGCTTGGCTATTTGAAGCTGGATGAGCATCATTTCAATCTCATCCTTGGGCATCCTCGAGATCGATTGGATGTCGAGTCCTTCATAAAGATGGGAGCGGTTGTCAGAATTGTTCACGAGAACAATATTTTCTACCGTTCCACAGACACTGCTGGGGAGATAATCTGGGAAGACAATGATACGGAGGATTTCAAAGCCGACCTCCAAGGGATCCAGCAGAAGAAAATGGCTCGGGTTGAGGAAGCACCTCCAGTGGCTGAGCAGAACATCGGTCAATCCTCGGCTTCCAAACCGAATTTAGTGCAGCAGGTGGTTGACCTCTTGGCACCACGTTTTGAGCAGCTGCAGGCTTCGATGGATGAGAGGTTGGAAAACCTCAAAGACTTCATGGAGTCTCGGATGGACAGTCTTGAGGCAGAGGTTGCTAGACTTCGAGATAGGATGTCCGGCTAGATGTTTAGGCTAGGTGTTAGGCTAGATGATAGCCTAAATTTGTGTGTTTGCTTGTTTATTTTTTGTTGTTTTTTGTTTGATTGTATTTCCTTTATGAACTTTAATTAACTTTGGTGTGTATTTTTCTTTTATCAAATATATTTGCTTTGTTTATCCTTTGGTATCTTTATATTCTTTTTGATTGATGACAAAAGGGGGAGAACCTAGCAATATATTAAAATGAATTATTTGAATCAAAAATAAGAACCTAAAAATACATTGACATTGAGTTAGGTTAGGAGAAATTAGAAATACTCAAACTTTGATTCAAAATTAATATGCAAGTATGAAATTGAGAAATTGAACTTTATACACATTAGATATACCTTAAGTATACTTTGCATATACCTTACTGCAAGTTACATAAATGAACATGTCATGATATACTCTAAATATACCTTACATATACTTCATGCCTTAAAAAGAATTTTGGTATATATTGGATATACTTCACATATAACTTGCATATACTTAGAAACTAGTAAGTTTATTTCAATGCTACATCATTCTTTACAATTCTTGCATTTTATCAATTTTTTATCCTAAGTATCTTTTGAGGGGGAGACTTCTCAAAAGCACATATTGCTAGATTATTTGTCACCATCAAAAAGGGATAGATTGTTAAACTTTAAGGTGTATTTCCGTCATTTTGATGATAACAAATAAAATAGCAATATTATATTTAACATACTTGTTTTCTAAGTCTATTAAACAGGGTATGGAATAAAATAGCAAGAATGGAGATTGGAAGAATAATCCTTGAAAGACAAAATTAAGTAAGTAGTATGTTCACGCTCATGACTCTATGTGTCACGCCCGTGAAAGAACTAACCGTTACCAAAACCAACATTTGAAGTTCATGACCATAAAGGAAGAACAGACCGTGAAATGGACATTTAAGTCACGCCCATGAATTAAAATATCACGCCCGTGAATGTTAATGGCATTTTCATCCAAAGAGCTTCACGACCAAAGTCACCACTTGGATCACAGCTGAGAAGTTTGTCACGCCCATGAAGATGTATGTCACGCTCGTGACCCAATGTTTCAAAACATTCCAGAGAGCTTTACGACCAAGGTCACCATTTCAATCACGGCTTGGGAAGCAATGTCACGCCCGTGACAAACATAGTCACGCCTGTGAACGATGAAATAGAAAAATGTCAGGCGCAATTATTTGGTTGGTACAATGGCTAGTTTCATATTAAATGCACTCTAACGGTTATAATCAGCCAAGAGAGTATAAATCGAAGTCATTTATGCATTCAGTACAAGACGATAGAAAATACTTTGAATCAAAATCTAATTACAAGCTATTTGTACATTCAATACTTTGAGAACCAATATCTATTCTCTGTTAAAATCTTTTTGCTCATTATTTATTAAGCAATAAAGATTTGTGAGTGTTTCTCTCTGTAATCATTTATTCCTCCAGTGAGTTGTGGGTATTTCTGGGTTAAGAGTATAACACTTGTAAGGGTTAGTTGTATGAGCCTCTAAAACACAAATTAAAGGTTGTTTGTGTGAGCCTGTAAAAACACAAAGTATAGGTTGTTTGTGTGAGCCTGTAAAAACATAAAGTAAAGGTTGTTTGTGTGAGCCTGTAAAACACAAGGAATTGGTTATTGTGTGAGCCATTAAAACACAAGGGATTTCTAGGTTAGGTGTGAGCCATTGTGAGAAACACCATAGTTGGAAGTGAGTTTGTAAAACTTCATTGTAACACTTAGTGTGTTAGTGAAACTCTCAATTGCGATTGGGGAGAGGAGTAGGGTTTGTTAACACCCGAACCTCTATAAAAATCCTTGTGTCAAATTTCTTTATCCGTCCTAAAATTAATTTTTTATTTCCGCACTTTAAAGTTTAAATTTTTGAAACTCCAATTCAACCCCCCCTTTTTGGCTTAATATCTGGGCAACATTTATGAACATGAATGAGTAGTTAACTCTTGTTAAGGGAATCTTTAATTCCAAAATATGTAATTATTTGGCTGAATCTTGCTAAACGAATGAAGTATCTTGATGTCTCTGCAATATATATGTGTATGACATTATGCTTGATTCTTTCACTGAGATATATATTGGACCGATATGGAGAAATTGATGTTATCCCTATTATCTTGATGATTTTCCTTAGGGCATGAACATAAGAATGAGTGCTTTAAGGGCACTATAAAATCATCTCTTGTTTCCAAAATTGAGGGCAACCAAGATTCTCCTTTCATACCCATCATCTAACTTGACCATTGATTCCATCTTCTAGCAATAATTATACTTCAAAATGACAATTTGGAGTTTCAAAGAGACATTTGGAGACTATAACAAGGGATTAGAAGAGAAGAATCAAATAAGAAGCCATTAGATGTGAGGATCTTCTTAGTTTGCTTTTCTTTCTCTTTCTTTCTTTAATCGAAGTATTAATGTTTGCTCTTTTGATGTGTTAATGAACATGAATTAGTGATTAACTCTTGTTAAGAGAAACTTTAATCCCAAATATGCAATTATTTGGCTTAATCTTGGTAGATGAAGTGTCTTGATGTTTATGCAATATACACGTGTATGATATACTATGCTTGATTCTTTCAATGAGATATATTTTGGTTTGAGCTTGTTGAAGTACCATTATGGAAAAATTGATGCTCGAATCCCTATTATCTGGATGAATGATATTATGTATAAAGTATGTACCCAAATTAATAGTTGTGTTCGAGTTTAATGCTTCTATGAGAATGAATAGGGTGTGTGCCTTAGTGGGGTATCGATATGAAGAAATTGGGGTGTATATTTCATTATTCTTATAGATGATTGTTATAGGTGATTGCATAGAGCATTAGAGATAGGTATAACCGGTATGGGAGCTAAACCAAATGAGCAATTTTTGTGATTTGGAGCATTAGAGATAGTTCAAAGTTAAGGTGACAAAAATGATAGAGCTCAGTCCCATTAGCTAGTTGGATCTAAATGGTCTTTTATATTAAAACATTAATGTATAGAATGGTCTAAAATTATAGAGACAAATTGGACCAAAATTTTAATATTGAAGATGTTAAAATAACTAACTTAAAATTTTAGTTTAAATGACCAATTGAACCAAGTTTTGTTATAAAGGTAAATACGCTTTTTATAACCTATATCTTGGAACTTATAGCCTCGGGTTTAAATTAATATAAACAGTTTTAAGGTGTGCCAACATTAAACCCACAGAGACGAACAAACCTGGTAGGATTTAGGAAGTTGCAAAGAGATGGGAATTTCTCTGAGGCACTAAAAAGAAGAAATGCTCCGCAGCATAATTGTGTGAGAATTTTTGGCGCCTTTTTCTAAATTTAGCCAGTAATTTTGATTTTTGCAATCTGATGCGATTTCTAAACAATTTGCTTGAATTATAGCTTTCCTCGTCAATAGGACCTTTCACTTTTTTTTTTCACTAAATCAAAACAACAAATATTTCATTTAGTCATTCATACGTTGCAAAAAAAAATAAATAAATAAATAACAGTGAAATCTGCAGCGTTACAGCAGATGTGTGAACTGCAAATACGTAGAGAGAGAGAGAGAGAGAGAAATAACAAGAAACAAAAATACAAGAGCGCTGCGTGCTTAAAAAATAGAGGGAATAGTGTGTGAAGATCTGCACACACAAAAAAAAGCTATTTTAAAAACAATTAACTTTTAATCTATATAATCTAGTGTGTGCGTTATAGTTTCGTAACTGCTTCAGATGATAGTGAATTGCAGAAATTCCGTTTAACAAATGCTATTTATATTTATATTTATATTTTTTTTCCATTTTTAACTGAATTTATTTCAAAACCAAATCATAGTGAAAATTATGCTTCACTTTTGAAGAAATTGATTTCTTTTTTTTTATTATTTATAAATGAGAAGAAACACTAAGCAAAACTTTGAAAAGGCATAATCAGTAGCTTATTTTTTTTAAAAAAAAATGAAAAATAAATCCCCGGCATTAAAAATATGATTTTGTATCCTGTCACTTGATGTTTTTCCACTATTCTTGTATTCCTTTCCTCTCTATGTTTTTCCATCATTTTTGCATTCATTACAATCAACACAATTAGGAGATAATGAAGATGATTTTAGATGAATAAACAGATGATTCTCAAAAATATGAATGTAATAAGCAGAAGATGAGCAGTGGGGTCAGGTCAAGATTACATGAGCAGAGCCATCGACTTCACATATCGTTACTGCAGAGTCTGGGTTCATTTGAGTAGCCAAGTTAGGCTGAGCCTTAAGATACTCTTCCCTCACAAAAGAAGCAGCCTTTTCTGCTAAATTACCATCCACAAATGCAACACAACATCCTCTGAATCCGGCACCACTAAACCGTGCCCCATATATCCCGGGAGCTCTTTGAAGAATCTCGTACAGTTGTATGAGCGGCTCACAACCTTTATTTGACAGGCCAATGGGAATTAAGATTCCACAATATACATATATAAAAGCAATTAGGATCATTGTGACACATCTGGAACATAAACCATCTTTAATTTTAAATCATGAAACAATGAAAAAAGCAACTCCAGCCTAAACAAGCAGCACTGCTATTGACTTTTTTATTTAAAATCAAATACACCAGCAATATGCAATTTAAATGGGTTGAGAGATGGTAGAAAATTAATAGAAACAAAAGTTATCAGTTTTATACCGCATTCATAGTTTTCAATAGAACTTAAACCAGAGCCTGAAATCAGCTTGCCAAATTCTTCTATGTTGCCAGAACCCCAAGCTTCAAGCCCTGAAAGAATCATTATATGATAAACCTGTAAGCTGATTCAAGTTTACTGTAGTATTTTTCAAAGCATGTTAATGATGCAATACCTTTGATAACCCGTGCATTTTCTGAGAAATAATGTTCTGCTCTTTTGGCTAAAATGGGTTCCAAATTGCGCTGCAGAGCCAAAAAAAAATATATAGAAAGAAATTATTGAGAAAGAAAATGTGATTGTACTTCAAAAATATAAGTTCACAACCTAGTTTTAACTTTGCATTAGCATGAAATTCACTAATTATTAAGATGGGATAAAAATAAAATAAATAAACAGAGATCTCCAACTGAAAAAATTAAAAAGGAAAATAAATCAGAATACACTTAAAGCGATAAAAAAGATTTGATTAGGAATGCTGTTCCCTATTATCAAGTATCAACAATTGCCACGAAAAAATTTTCTTGCTCATGAAGGTGAGAAAAAAAATGGATCACTAAAACCTCTATTAGTGACCAGATAATTGTTCTTCCTTTACTCGAGGAAAACAGAATAGCTATGGATGCTTTATACCAATTCCCCAAACCTTCAAAATTCTGCCTGTGCTGGTACGGTAGACAGAAAAATGTTCTTAAAGCAAACACAATCACAATTGTTTACCTAAGCTAAGTTGTGCATTATATTTTAGATGCATCAACAAACCATGTGCTCACTATCAGGTGAAACAAAATTTATACCGACCTGGCTAATAATTGTTGTAATTGCCACAGGTAACATGATGAACAGTGTTAATGATTTGACTAAATCTAACCTAATTCAAATTCTTGGGGGGCTTTAATTGAAAGGAAGCAGAGCATAGAACAACATGAAAATGAGGTATAACTATAAGTTGATGCGCTGATTTAAATGGTATCCAGTAAAGTCTTATTGGTTGGGTCTAATGCCATATGTAGATGCTTGATGTTGGGTATGTGTATTCATCAGTCTATGTACTCTACAGGGCACAATCTTCAAAACTTTCCACATTTTTCTTTTGCCATTTCTTTCACCAACAATTTGCAAGTTGGGGCTTTGGTACAGGATCGCTACTGGTATTAATGCAAGTTCAAACTTAGTTTGCAATCTATCACTATAATACAAATTTAAAGCAAGTTTTTGATTATGCATTAAAAAAGTAAAAATGAAAAACACGAAAACATAGATAACCATTTTATGTTTTTATGTTGATATGTTGATGCATGAAAAACCTATCTACTCACATATTAAAGACATTTTTTATGCACATATAAACAAATATCATGAGTTTGACTTTCAAAAATAATAGGCAACAAAGAGAGAGGTAATTCAATTACCTTGTATTTTTCATATGCATCTGGATCAACTATTAGAGCACCAAAAGAGTTGGAGGAGAGAAGGATAAAGCAAAGTTACAATGGATGTAAATAGAGAGAAAGGATATTAAAATGCAGATGAAAGTTGAGATACTTGCCATTGCAGAGGACAGGCTCCAAATTTTCATTTCCAGAAGCTCTGTGGATCAGATGGTTGAACAATATATGTGATTAGAAGTTCCATACTTTCCCAAAGAAATTTATTTCTACACGTTTCAGAAAAAAATTATGAAAAAAAAAAAAGCTCAAATGTTTGGAACTCATGTTTCATAAGACTGTGATAATATAGTGAAAGTAAAAAGGGCTGGACTTAAAAGGAAAACAACAATTAATTTATTAGCATATGTGCTAATCATGCTTTATAATATTTGGTTATTCAACGAGTTGTATGTGAGAAGACACAAGGGGATTGCATGTCAACTAGAATTGAATAAATCATATCATTCATATTTGTCCCGTTAAGTGAAGTATGCAAACAGATCGGATACAATTAGTAGACTGATAAAAAACACCATGAACTAAATATTTTTTGTTTTACCAATCAGATAATTGGAATGGTTATGTACTAGCAATAACATCTTCTAACCATTAAGGTTTAAGACCAACAGAAAATCTCAGAAAAAAACAAAATATTCCTTTACGAAGCTAAGTTAGCAGTGAACTGAGATATGCATTATGAATTGACAGAAAACAACTACAGGACAGGAAAACTTTCTGCTGCTGAAAAACCTAGGTAGCACAAATGGAGATGTTAGCAATGAATTGAGTTATATGTTACCAAATGCTCTCAACATTCAGTTTCTATATACCTCATTCTAACCTTATCATTGCCATTTTTGGCATGAGGAACTAATGACAAAAAACTATGCCATCATTCCTTCAATGCAGTACTTATTGGAGCAAAGAACTTTTTGAAGTTGAATGATTTATTTCATCTGACATCTATGCAAACAAATTGTTTATGCTGACATGTTTTTGAAACTCGCAGGCCTGATGTAGAATTAACATTTTAATAATGCAGCGGATGTTGGGAAAGGAAAGGATAAACTATATATTTGAGGAGTTAGTAAAATGGGACAACTCCTCTTCCTAGCCTGTGTGTGGGTGAGGGGGGAAGATAAGAAAAAAAGCACATTTCTCTTATTTACAAAATGCCCCTGCATAAAATATATAAATAAGTTAATGCCAAGCAAGATAAAAGAAATATTAACCATCTACAACTTATGCCCCTCACCCCTTCCTCTCCAGCATTTGTAATGATATCAGCTATCTGCCCTCCAAAATTTAATGCACTCCAAACAATTTTTCCTGCTCGTGCCAAAAATTTTCAGTCAAATCAAAATCTACTATTGAGTGCCTAGTTCTTTTATGACATAGGATTATTTGTATCAATTGCCACTAGATATCCTACTCTTGTACCACATGAATCTCCTCTCTTGTACAAGAGATTTCACCTGTGTTCTGTCATTCCGACTGAGCAATAGTATTTTACTTCAATAGTTGAATAGCCACAACATATTTGCTCGTTACTTGTCATGTAATAACATTAACTTGAGCAAAGGTGCAGCAATCATATTTTTTCTATCTAAATTTATTCCACAAGTGACTGCAACTGAGATTCCTTCATTAAGAACACCATTTAGTACCTAACCAGAATTGAGTTATGAGTAATTGACACTTAACACTTAGGATTGGTTATTCCAAACTAGATGCCAATGTTAGAAAGTTGCATGTGTGCAGCCACATCAGGGGCTACCCTAAATCCAGGCACAGGTTATAACCCATATTAAATCATGACAACAAAGATTTTTGCAAAGTTCAAAAGAATATAATCCAAGCATGTTAATCAGAGTAAACTAAGAGAAATTAATAGAAAGATCCATTGGTCAATCAATTCTTATTGAAGGAAAAAAAATTACTTGAGCAGAAATCTTGCAGCTTCTTGACATTCTGCAACCCGACGATTGTATCCAGGGCTGCTTGTTAAAGCTTTCCTAAGGCCTGAGAATGCCACTAATATTTTGTAAGATTTCAGCATCTTAGATGGACGTATAAGCTTGTGTTCCTTAGTCTGCAAATTCCAAACTAGAAGATGAAACACCATGAAGAAAAACACTAAATTTTTATCAGAAAAGCAGCTTGCAGTGTACCTTGTTAAAAACGAAGAAGTTTAATATAAAAAATAATAATAAATTGCAATCAGTAGCAAAAAAAAATAATCTATAAGAACTCGGGGTTGCCACAAAAGCAATATGTCATCGGAAAGCAAGGGCTAAACAGCCAAATTCATGACTATATTGTACATAAAAATGCAAGCTATTAACATACCATTTACCCTAAACCCTTCAACTACTAAAAAGATAATAATTAAGTCCAATGTATAATATTTTTCCTAGGCCTTTAATTTCATCTATATGATATGGTGATGAGCGAAGATCAAAGTCAGTCGTGTTGCGTCCACACTAGTTTCTAAGGACGAAGAGCCATTATAGTGAAACCAATCATACTAAATGGTCATTTATTCCAGGAGAGAATTACAGAAAAACCCAACATGTCTTTCGTTAGCAACAACATTTTAAAAACAAATAAAAATAGTGAAACCAAAATTTAGTCCTTTGATTGGTTAAATAGGTTTAAGAAATATGAGTTTTTTTAGTTCAAAAAGAACCAATTGATGGTATTTAGGACAAGAAAAATGGATTAATATTAGTTTTATTTGCCTATGCTATATTGTCAAGTAATAGCTTAAACATGCGACATCTCATGCTACACTTTTAAAGGAAATACAGAACTCTCTTTTGCCCTTTTTATGTACTACCCTATTAAATTAGCACATAGCTGACATGCTAAATGTTATAAAACACAAAAACAAAAGAGTATACAGCCTAAGAGGTTATTGTTAGCCCTTTATGCTGCAGCACAAATCCAAGGTTTATACATTTATACCGGAATATGTTAAATTGGATATCATTAAACTTACAGCAGCACTGACTAAGAAAAGTATTATGAAAGCAGTAAGCAGCCATGAAAGTACGTGATACTAATGTTATTACAAGCCCATCTGACAAATTCTAAATCCATGAAAGTATTAGATGCACAAGCATCCAATTAATACCTTGCAGTTCATGCATGTCAGGCTGCCCTCGCATGAGAGTAGTATTGCCGATTGATCCAGTATGCCATTTCTCAAACCAAAATACTCATTTTCGATCAGCCTGCAATTCAAGGCGCATACACACTCAAAGATTGCATTTGCAATAAACAGAGTAAGCAAATTCATGCATTCACAAGGATGGGAGCACTTTGAAGCAGCATACAATATCCTAAGGTATTTAAAATGAACCCTTGGTAAAGGTATGTCATGAAAAGGAGAAAAAAATGAAGGGCACTTTCAAGTAGAAGCTTAAACAAATGCGGATTGGGCTGGAATTACTGATAAAAAATCTACTTCAAGCTATTGTGCCCTCGCTGGAGGAAATACAATTACTTGGCAGAGGTAAAAAAAACAAATGTAGTGACTGGGAGTGGTGCTAAAGCTAAGTTTAAATTAGTTACTCACAGAATTTGTGAAGCTTTGTGGATCAAGAGATTATTGGAAGATGTTAAAATTCCAAGTACACTACCAATGGAAGCACACTGTGATAACAAGGTAGCAATTGCAATTGCTAATAATAATCTTATTCATGACAGTACTAAGCATGTGGAAGTTAACAAGCACTTTGTCAAAGAAAAGATTGAGAAGTGATTGATCTGCGTGAACTGAATAATCATCGCAGATCAGGTTGCATAGTTTGACTACTTAATCAGTAAGATGGCCATGGAAGACTGATTCAAGCCAACTTGAGAGGGAGTGTTGGAAACTGAGCTTTCTGCCATGATGTGGACAAAATCCTTGGGGTATCACAATCATGAAGAGTTAGGTTTAGTCAATGCTATAAAATAGGAAGTGTATATTTGGAATTAAAGCTAGTAATTGATTAGGCCCTATTTTTACTCGCATCTACTACAAATAGGGAGGTATATATATAATTTTCAAGTGAATAAGAAATTATATTATTAATTATTGTCAAGGAAAATCTAACAAAGTACCTTTCATTCAAGTTGGATAATGCTTATAAGCCCATATAGAAACCAAAATGGTACCTTGTCAATTATTGATCTTGATCAACCACAGGGAACCACCTTGTCCATTTATTTATTAACTGTCTATTTATTTAATTTTGGTGTTAAAGTCCCATGTGTGGCAATAAACATGGAACTGGTTTCTTCAATTTGTTATGTGGTTATCTAATCCTTGTTAGCAGTGATATATAATATATTTTTTCTATCCTGTTTGTTTTCAATTTGGATTAATGAAAGGGCAAGAAGAATTTAATTAAAGCAAAGTTCTTATGCTATGAGATTGTTGGCTCCTTTCTTTGGCACCCAAATCCTTCCATTTCAAACCAACTAAATTTCTATAAAGAAATTAGCAAGCTCAGCTCCTTAAAGATGCTAAGAAGGAAATTCCCAATAGGCCAAGCCACATTAAAAAGTGGAAACAATTGAGGAAGAGTCTCCTTAGTGACAAAAGTCCCTGGTGACAGACATTTCCTGAACTGCGTATATCACTTTGCCCTTTTTTGTTGCAAAGACAAAAGTAATTAATATACTACCAGAAAGTTAAAAAAAAAATTGAAACATAACTTTACAACATGAGAACCTTGAAACCTCAAAGAAGCACATATAAAACTTCAGAAGATTGAAAAAGACCTTATGTCTCAAACACATTCTAATTATAACTAAATGCAGAGGCCATCATTAAGCAGCTAAGAATCTCTCTACTTAGGTCACTAAATACGAATTTCATGTTACAGGTAGGGTGTTCTTTTTAAATTTTGCCAACAGTTACTAGAAGAGAAAGAACAGGGTGGCGAATTTTCAAACTGGGTATCAAATTTCAACTAAAATTATGTAAGCTGGAGTCACAATTGAGAGATACATATGTGAAACATTAAGTCAAAGCAGATATTCAGACCTACCGATCATATTCAATATTTTCTGTAGGAGATATAGTTAAGTTATTTGCACTTTCAAAAGCCAACAGATAAGCAACTCCTACCTGCCACATGGAACCATACAAATTAGTACTGATTCCAAAACTATGAAACTTCAAGATAGGGAAGAAAATACACACAAATTAGTTAAGTAATTCTATTTATTAAGTCATAAAATCTCAGAGAGGTTAGAAAAAAAGCCATCACTTTAGGTGCTTTAGCCTTGAAATATTAGAAGGAAGTGGAAAATAGAAACGGAAAGGAAAAAGAAAGGGGAAAAAAAAAAGGAACCACCCTCTGTAACATTGAAAAGTTGCATTTATTTCTTTGGGCTACAGGCGGCTCTGATACCATGTTGATACATGGTCCTTGAGCCTACACACACCTAAAGCTAGCTCAACGAAGGAAGGAGGATTGGCTAAGCCATTGTAAGGAGCACTTAAACGTTATAATCAGGAAATATGGGGTAACTTAACTTACATCATATGTTGAAAGCTACTAACACAATTTCCAATGCTTATCTAAATAAACCATGCTAAATTTTATTGACACAAAGTAGTTCCAAGGATAATCTACACACCTCTAGACTGTCTACCAATCATAAAAACTACATAACTTCCACTTATGCGGACAAAATCTTTCAAATAAATTGCTATCATGAGAAAGCTTATTAATAGTTTAAATTCATTTGAGTGAAGCTGCCACAACCAGTAAAATGTAGTATGTGTTCCTTAGATCAACTAAACCTTCCTAAAAAATATATATATTTTTTCTATTTATGCTATTAAAAAGCCAGATGATGTAAGATTCTATGGTTCTCACATCCGAAAGCCAGATGATTTAATCCACTCTGTTCTAACCTTTCCTTCTAGTCCCAAATTCATTGAGGACTTAAAAACATTTTCATTAACTTGAAATATATAATTCCTCTGCTCACAGAATGTCCTATTAAAACTGGATTTCAGACCATCATGATCTACTCTATTACAAACAATAGTTTGTTACAAACCCCGTCGTCACTCATAAATAAAAACGGGATGGGTTGCAAATTTACTCATAGCCAATTGAAACCACCAAGAAAATAATAGGATTTCATTCCCACACCAATTCAGACCAAAACAAATAAAGCAATCACCTCCTACCTCAAAAGAAATAAAAGCCAAAAATATCATTGAAATCGATATTTCTCTATTTCCATAGCCCAAGTCCAACTTTAGAAATCCACCAAATATTTTGTTCTGTCTTATATTATTCAAAACAATCCTACACAATTCTCCTCCCCTCCATCAAGCTGCATATAATTCTCACAAACCCATCAGAAACGATCAACTTTGTAATGCTTGAACCTCCTTTATAAATGGTAAAAATAACAACTCCCTACTTGATAAAACCAAAATATACCCCTCAACCTTCCTAAAGCGTTATTTTTTTTATAGCATCTATCATAGATTACAGTGTTTATGCTTTTATTAATCAAATGAAAAGAGAATTATAGTAGCCAAAAAAATTGTTGCATTTCTTTTTCTTGTGGTGATTAATTTCAAATAAAAAGAAAGTGCCATGTATTAGCATAAAGGAAAGCACTAAAGAGATCACTTACAGCAGCAGAAGAACTAAGGCCTGAACTGTCAAAACCGTCAGAACCACTAATGTAGCCAATAATGCCCTGTAATAATTTCAACAACATTAAGAACCAATTCAAACATGCAACATTTGATAAGCAAGACAAGCAATCAAAATTCTTCTACATATCTAGTTTGTGCATGCAATATTTGGGTAAGGATTTTTTTTTTCTTTTCCATCTCAATACAAGAAAGTGTACCTTTCTTGAAAATTTTCGCAGTAAGGAAGATCTATATTATTTAATTGTTAAACAAATACCTTATCTTTAATTATTTTTCTTATGGTAGATGTTTGATTGTTCCAATATAGGATTTATATTGTCCTGCGGAAGGTTGCTATCCAAATTCTTCATTTTTGCGAGAGATGATATTACCCTTAATGAAATTATTAGGTTTACTGAAATGATAGAGCAGATAAAGTTTCTAGCATTGAAGCAGAATGAGAAAATAATGAATAAACAGGATAACCAGCCTGCCAACATTAAGGGTCATTGCTTTCAGATTTCAGCATTTGTTATTTTTTAGAAAGATAATGTTTACACCATTCTTATATACATTACATAGGAAAAAAATATTCAAAATTTAAATAAATTAATGAAATAAATCATAATATGTAAGAAAAAAGAAAAAGGGAGACGTCAAGAGAACAAAAAAAATTAACAGGATTTCAATTATAATAACATGACTAAAAGATAATTATTCAAAGAAATTATAGAAAATAAAGGAAAAGCATTTTCATATTTGT
This sequence comes from Triadica sebifera, assembly GCA_023653625.1. Lineage (NCBI taxonomy): Eukaryota > Viridiplantae > Streptophyta > Magnoliopsida > Malpighiales > Euphorbiaceae > Triadica > Triadica sebifera. Next base: position 25,635,720 of record CM042901.1, read on the forward strand.
TGCTCCCAAAAAATGCAAGAACCTGTGTTGAATGATGCAGCAAATAAGAACAGTATACATTAACAACACAAATGATTAGTCTGATTATTATTATTATGTTTTTGCAAACAAACTACTAGACTCTTAACAATTCAATTGGAATTTTGTAAAACAAAGACATATCCTAACCTGTGTAATATTGTTCCCTCTACTCTGCAGGGCATAAAGAGCTCCTCTTGCAAAATTTCCCCAGTTAGAATCATCTTGTAGTTTTAGAGAATCAGTTGCATGATTCTCACCCTTTTTTATAATGGGCCTTGGATATTGAACTTCATCTACACTGTAAAAACCATGGAACAGTATGTGAAGCAAAGCATTATTTAAAGAAACAATAATAGATCCAAATATTTAACAAAATTTCACAATCATGACCAGTTATTTCATTTCTATCAATTTGCATATGCCAGTGCTAGTATGTATATTGAATGAGGCAAATCCTTGATAAACATTGATTAGGCCAGGCATTTGTCAGTACTAATATCAATCATGCTAAGAAATCTTTTCAGTATGTTATTTATCAAAAACAAGCACAACATTCATTCTCAATGAATTAATATATTAAATAAAACCAATTTAATTTTTAAAAAAAGGAAAAAAAAAGCTATGAACATTACTATAAACCAATTTAATTTTATAAATAATATTAATATGATTAACTGAAATACGTAATTGAGTGTAACCAGGAATGAGACATTAAATCTAACGAATGATATATACATCCTAAATGATAATTTATCACCTCAATATTTGTAGGTAACAATGATTTATCACAACTAACATCAATCAGGAATTAATTATCAGCTACCACTCTTAGCTAAATATAATAGCTATCAACTATCAAGCACAATTAAACCAAAAGGTCATTTGAAACATATAGTTTGTTTTTCTCCTATGGTGACTTTATTTTCACAAGGATTATGTGTAATTTAAAACTATAGATATGACAGAGAGATAGAACAACATTGAAATGTATATCACAAAGCTAAACCACCAAAACATGCTGCAAGACGATGGGAAATAAAGAAAGGATTATTAGAATGATTTCCGTACCTGAACCTAACTTCTCCCCTGAATTGTCCTGAGCGCAACACAACCTACAACAAGATTTTGAGGGATAATCAACAAAATATAGATATTAAAATCAAAAAAAATTATACATGGTACAAAAAAGAGAGAGAAGTAAAGAATGTAAATATCAGGAATGGTGTTAAAACAAAGGTGATGCAAGAGCAATAATTACAGTCTGTACTACCATTCATACTACTGCAGCAAGAAGACTATTCACCCTAATGTAGCAATTCCGTATTCATGCTTATAATATTCTCTTTTTTATCCATAATTATGCTAATTTAGTCAAACATTTATAGTTCTAGAAATTATATTTTGATTTTACACTATACTTTGAACAGAAATATTTTGTCCAAGAACAAAATAAACTAAATTTCTAGAAACTATATTACTGGTTGTATAACCAGAAAATCAACTCTTTGGTTGACCATTTGACCTCTTTGTTTTTCTTTTTAATATTCGCTTTGTTTCTTTGCAGCATATTTTGGGTTAAGGAATAGTAGCTTCAACAGCATCAAAGCCAAAAATTTCTTATACAAAACCAAAGAGTAGAAAAGTGAATGCTGCTCCTAGACTGCGGAAATGGTTGGACAGCTAGAAGATTAAAGTCAGACCAAGAAACAGTTCCTTACAGTTGATTATTTTATGAGTTTGTGATGATCATTTTAAAGGATTGCAACAAAAGTAATTGACTAAAGCTCAGTATACTACTGAATTTTATAATTTGTCTATAAGAGTAGGGCTCAATGAAACAAATGAACATAACTCACAGCTCAGACCAGCTTGATGATACATACACCAACATGACCCTTGGAGTAAAAGGAAGAGTAGCAATTTAATGAATTTGAAAAATATTTACCTTACTATCGCCAGAAGGAATGAAGCCCAGAAGTATACCTTTGTTAATTGTCATAGCTGAAACAGTTCCACCCTGCATGCTTTTAAATAGACCAACTAATACCAGACAATTTGACATAGATCAAGAACAGGAAACCACTGGGTGTAAAGAAACAAACCTGATGATCAATATGAGCGCCAAGAGGACAAATACGATAAGGAGAAGCTACAACTCGTACTTCCTCAGGACTCTTCCCAACCATTGCAGAAACTACTTGCCTAATTTTATTCAACTGTTCAAAGTAAAAATGAATTACAAAGAAAATGTTAAAATCAAGATATTGTTTATAATACAATCGACAATGGACCAATACTAGACTCCACTACAGGAAATCAAAAATGCAGCTCAAAAAAATTGATTAAATTCACAAGAAAAAAATAAAGAGAAATTAAATTTATTACCTCATCTTCATAAGGCCAAGAAACCCTCGTCTCCATTGTCAACATTCCTCGGGCAAATCCCAAATGTGTTGATGAAGGGATTCTGTGTTAGCAATTGTTGCAGTTGGGGTTATAAATAAATTCAACGGAGAATCTGTTAAAACGTCGCATCTTATCTTGCAATTGAAGTTTTATTCACAGCATTTAACTGATCATTGTCGGTAAATGATGCCGTCGGCTAGCTGGTGAACATCACCTTTTTATAAGAAATTTTAAGATTTTTTTTTTTATTGACAATCAGACTTTTTTTCTTTTTTTAGTTATTCTAGAATTTTCTTTTTGAGATTTTATCCGCTTATATGCAGCTCCGTAATCAAATATATAGCTGTCAATTTTATTTTTGACACAATAAAATTAAATGATAAAAAATAATAAAAATTTAATTATATATAAATTTGATTTAATTATATATGTATTATAATCATATAAACACATTTATAATATAAAAAAATTGTATTATAAATTATTTTTATCTATGATTAGACAGATTTAAAAATATATAAAATATTTAATGATTTTAATGATATTTAAAATTTAAAATATATAAAGTATTCAAATATATATAATTATAATAAATACATATAACATATATTTATATATAAATAAATTTAAAATACATTTTGAAAGAGTATCTTCCTTTATTCTTTGTTCATGACTCTGATGAAGGAGAGAGGATATGCAAAGAAACTTGAACCATAGTAAGAGGAAACATTTGAACTTGAGCTCGCCATGAATATCAAATGAATAGTTTGAGTTTCTGTAATGAGACTGAACTGCTTAGGGAAAGATCTGGATAGAAAATCGGAAATGAGATTCATGTCTTCTTTTATATGTTCCACATTTAAACTGTACTTTAAAAATCTGTCATTCCATCTCAATAATTGTGAGCGGGGGACTTACTTTTCTTTAAAATTTAAAAATTTTGGAAAGGACGAGCAATCCATCAAAATTGTAAAGTTATGGCCAATTAAATGAAATTTAAATTTTTTAATATCATATTTTATCACTAATATTTCTTTGAATGTGGAATGATAATGACATTCTGATTCCTTGAATCGTCCACTTGCATAGGCACAAATTTGTCTTTGTCCATCTTTTTTTTCCATGAGGACAACTCCTCAATGTTCATCACTAGCATCTGTCTAGAGTATCCTTTTTCCTGTTGTCGGTATGTGAAGTGGTGGAAGATCATTGCAAATATGTTTTATCTCCTTTACAACTGTCATTTGTGCATTTGGCCATGGTGGAGTGTCTTTTTTCAATATTTTTTGGAGTGGTTGGGAGACTTTTGTAAAGTGGGAAACAAAGTTTCTGACATAATTAGCAATTCATAGAAATTGTTGTACCTGTTTTTTTGCCAGCTCACCATCAGGAAACTTTAATAATTCAATGTCAATGTGAGGACAAGGTTGATATGTCACTTCTTCAAATTTCATCCCCAAAAATTCTATCTCATCTTTTGCAAGTTGTATTTTCTTTTCAGAGATCATTACTTCATATTGTGCTGTCAATTCTGCAAACTGCTTTAATAATTCTTTGTAGTTGTTAGCATCTTTGGAGAAATGCAAGATGTCATCTATGTAAATTAATGCTGAGGATAAGATCGGACCATAGATTCTTGTCATTGCTTTCTGAAAGAGTGATGGTGCAACTTTAAGACCGAAAGACATTACCGTCCATTGGTAATGATGATTTGAGATGCAGAAGTTATCTTGTGTCTATCATTAGGATGTATTCCCAATTGCCAAAATCCTGATTTGAGATCGAATTTTGAAAATATCTTTGCATCATTCAAGAATGAGTATAATGACGAAATCTTTGGAAGAGAAAATTTGTCATCCTTTAAAAAATAATTTAAAAGCTTGTAATCAATCATCAATCTCTTTTTTTCTCTAATTTGTTCAGAACGTTTATTCACGTAGAATACTTGACATGCCCAGTCTGAATTTGTTGTTTCAATAAGACCTTGTTGAAGTAGGTAGGAACATTCTTGACTTGTCATCATTTGATCTTCTGGATTCATACTAAGATTAGTAGCATTGGTAGGATTAATGTCTTCATTCTATTTAAATGGCAGTGAGATATAGAATTCCTTTGTAGTCTAGAGTGGACTTTGACATTTTTGGAGAAATTTTGTATGGTTATCTGCACAACTCTGTTTTATGATTTAGGCCCGGACATCACAAAATATGTCTGATCTGGAGACCACGAATAAGTTTGAAGGAACCATTTTTTTGCTTTAATACCATGAGCAATGATGGAAATATTTGGTAATTGACTGAGGACGTCAAAACCAATCAGAATATCTTTTTTGGGAAGATAGAAACCTAAGACTTTGGTCTATATGGAACAGTTTGAAAGAAATTGTATTTTAATAGACTTTGCTATAATCTAATCTATTGAGAATAATTCACCATCCGCTGCTTTGAAGAATTCTTTATGGGTTTTTCAGAAGTGGTCTGGAAAGAGTTTTGGGTTTGCAATGGTTCTATGGGCTCCCGTATCAATAAAAGTTATGGCCTTAATGGGCTTTTCATACTTATCAGCAAACAATTGATTAGGCAGTAAGGAACTATCTGTTTTGAGTTACCGCAATTGTTTGGGCTGAATCTGTGCTGACTTCTGGACTTGGGCCAAGTAATAGAGTAACATTCTTCCTCCTCTGAATCTGAAGAAAGACTCAGAGCTTCAATTCCCATAAGGAAATCCTGACTTGGATCTTTATCAACTGAGAATGATGATTCTATATCAGCATCATCGAGATTGATTTCAAATTGTTGTTCTAAATGCTGAATCAGTTGAATCGTTTGCTTAGGTCGGTTAGGACAACGCTTCGCAAAATGTCTTTTTTTTCCACAGAGATAACAACAATCAGATTTTTTAAACTTTCAATTTCTCTTTCTGAAATACTTAAATTTTTTGTATTTCTTTTTTAAAGGACTGCTTTTGTATTTATGCTTCCTGTAGTGCCTTTCTTTCTTGTAAGATTTGCAGTCACAATTTTGTTTATCTGAACACTTAATTGTTAAATCTGCTCATGAACAAATTGGTTCCATACCTTTATTGTTTGTCGTCTTCAAATCTTTTTTAATCTGCTTTTTGCTAGAACATACCTCATCAAGCACAATCATCTTTTTTTGATAAATTTGTGCTAATGAACAATTTTCTGGAATGATTCCATGCTTTCTGAAGTATATGAGGGTAGCCTCACTTAATTCTTCAAGAACATAATTAATGAATTGTTGCTTCAAATTAACATCACCAAATACAATTTAGTAATATCTTTATGCTATTCGTAGATAATGTCTTTTAAGATATTTTCTTCTTAAAAAACAGCATTTTAATTGAAAGAATTTACTTCTGGATGTTTCTAGAGAATCTTGAGGAGTTCCTATAAACTCAATTTCAATGTACGCCAAGGCTGCAACTATATTGGTCAGTTGCATGAAAGTAAGCTTTTCATATCCACTTACTCGTATCCACCAATCTTTCAGGTTACCAGTGAAATCTTATAATACTTCTGGGAATGAAACTCCTGATTGGATTTTTGTTTCCATCTAAGCATACATCTCAAGAAGTCTTGTTCTTCTCTGGCTTGGAATAACATTATCCATGGAGAACCATGGACCATTTGAAACTTTTGGATGTTGCGGTTGTGAATGGAATTCAGATTCTCCCATTGCTTCTTCTTCTTGTGGTTCTTCTATAATTTGAGCTATTGGTGGAGGTGCAGCTTGTGTTTGTCCTGACCTAGCTGAGGACTCTGTAGGTCCAGCCATTTTGATTGTTGAAAAAGATTCCTCAGTATTGATAGACTCATTTTCTGGCATTATTTCAGAAAAGTCAGATTGCCAATGTCCTTGAGTTTGCTGAGGTCGATTTTGGTCAATACAGGTATGAAGAAATGAGGTGATCTCATTTTGCTATGATTGAACCATGTATTGATAAGGATCTTGAGAATCCTGGAAAGGATCTAAGGCTGACTGTTTATCTGGTATTTGTGGAATTGGAGCAGTGTCTGAGGATGAAATAGTAGATGGAGAAACAATATGTGTAATTTCGGATTTAGCTTGCTTCTTTTTTGGTAGTTTTCTTTGAGACAAAGTTTTTGCTCTCATCATATTTTGAAAATCTTCATGTTCAAGAAGTACGGGATCAACATATGGTTGAGCAAGACAATTTTGAATGACAGGTTCTGGTAAAGGATGAATGCTTGCAAAAGCAAAAGGATTGAAAGGTGTTTTTACCTGCAGATCCTTTTCAACCTGGGCAAGTTGAGTTTTTAACTTGGATATCTCCTGTTGTTTTTGTAAGAACTGAGATCCACCCGTTTGACTTTGTATCATTTGCATGATTTCCTGGAGGAGAGTCATTATTTGTTTCTAGAGTCGAAGCATAAATTCTTGTTGCCAACTCAATTGTCTATTAACATTAGATCCAAGTTGATTAACTTGGTGAGAGACTTGATCTAATTTTTTATTAATTTTCTCGAGAACTTTGTTTTTGTGCCAATGCATTATCTGTTTGCCAATTTAGAACAGATTCACCAACTGTGATATCTCTAGGTCTTCCTTGAGCATCTGGACCTGGAGATTTGACCCATGGAATTTTCTTAACATGGATGTTGGGATCAACTGTTTCCTGTAAAGGTGGAAACTCATGTTCCTTAGGATGAAACATGCATACTGTTGGGATCATCTGAACTTTAACATTTTCTATTTGAAGAGCTTGACTCTGACAGGATTTTGGAAGCCATTGTGGCTCATTCTTCTGAAGTCATTCCAATCCTTCATTGTATATGGGAAGTGGGGCTGCTGAAGGTGGCTCTTATTTTGGAGGTTTGATTTCTGGCTCATCCCATTTAGGAACAAATGGAGTAGGCATTTTTTATTTAAATGATGAAGGTTCTGAATAGCTGGCTATGTAGTCATATTTTCCAGAAGGTTGACCAAGAAGTCCTACTAAGAGATCATTATCATCAAATTTCTTTTTGTAATTCTTTTCTGAGGATGTCTTCTTTTTCCTCCTTCTTTGAGATGATGATTTTTCATCATAAGAACTAAAAAGAGCTTCACATCTACAATCTTCACAGTCACAGTCTATATTTAGTACCTTATGTGTTCCTTGTTACATAGAATAAATTGGTTTTTCCTATGCAGTAAAACCTGTGATTGTCATATTTTTTTCTGCTTTATACAATTGGATCATGAACTGTGTAGTAAACATAGAATTTATTGGACTCGATTCTGTGGATCTAAGGAATTTTATTTCCACAATTCCATCAGGCTTTTTGAGAAACTTTGATTCCTGAGACTGGACAGGTTGGCCTTTGCTTTGAATCTTCTCATAATTTACCACCCAAGATTTTGGTAACAATTTTATGAGTTTATTTCTTGTAATCTGTCTCGGGATATGCACACATGTAGGCACATTTTGTGCATCTGCTAAAATGAATAAAGCATCGTTTGAGACTGGAAGGGCTAGATCAAGGGTATGGTTCTAAACCCTATAGATTAACTGATAATGAAGTGTCGCTGTTGTAGCCATCATAACTCGAGGAGCACCAGTTATTTGAACTTGAACTTTCAAGGCTGAAAGCAAATGAGGATCATCAAGCGCCATGTTGAAATTAGGGAATAGTGTGAACATCACCGTGTTTGTATTTAATGAAGTTTCTACAGTACCAATAACAACATGTTGATACTGTAAATATCTTGTATCTAGCAGGGCAATACGTGCTGCAACTGGAAGGCCTTTTCTTCCATGATACGATAGTGCTAATCTGATGGCTCTAAAATGAAGATGAAAATATCCTTCTCGTCTTCATATAGTGAGGAATTCTGAGGGAATTTCTAAAGAAACAATTTGTTCTTCTCCAGTAGTTTTAATAGTACAATGATCAAAAGAAGAGGATTGTACATACTCTTTTATAAATTTTTTATCTCTTTTGACTAGAGTTTTGATTTGAGTTTTCCAGGAATACTTAGACTTATTATATGCATCATAAGGACTAAGAAAATGAATTTTAGTAATAGGGAGTTTTTGTTCATCAAGAATATATTGAATTTCATATAAATAATCTAGACGATTACTAGTAGAAGTACGAAGAGGTGAAGAAGATGAAGAAACATATTTTGAAAGGGATAAAGGTGCAGAAACAGAGTTTGAATTTGTGTGTGACTCCATGGTTGATATGAAAAAATCTCCTTCAATCCATCAATAGTTACAGTATATATCATATCATACATTATTCTAAGAGACAAGCAACAAGGCTCTGATACCATTTAGACCTCTGATGACCACTACGGATGCTTCAGCATAGACAACAGGTATGCTAGCCAACACAGCCTCCCTTGGGCACTCAAAGGCCTGCCTTTTAGCTATCTACTTTGGTGCATCAATAGCATCATCCTGAAGACTATACATAATTTTGGCTATGACTTATCTGAGAAAAGAAGCCATAATAGGGATATATTGCAACTATTTTAAGATTGAAGAAGAAGAGAGAAACTTAGAGAGTCATGTTTTTAGAAGCACACCAAAATTTATTTCTAAGGCTTTCTGCTCTCATCGAATTCTGCCCCCCTACAAAGGTTTGAGCCTCCTTATATAGAATGCTCAAAAAGAAAACAAACAAAATACAATTATTAAAGTAAAAATTATCCTTATCTTTACTTTTACAAAAGCTACTTTATGAAAGCTTAAAGTAAAAGCATAAAATAAAATAAACTAAAGTAAAGATAAGATAAAAATTTTATCATACTTTTCAAAGCTTACAAAACACATTTAATTATACAGGTAATAAGTAAGACCACCTAATCTTTATGACTTATCGGTTCATGACTGGAGAAATGTTCATCTCCCTATAGTCATCTGAATCATAATCCCTAATATGGGAGGGGCTCTCATCATGTGGTGGTTGAGGCATCTGTTCAGCTGAAATGATTGCTTGATGAATTTATTCTTCTTTTCTGAGTCCTTCCATGTATGCTGAAGGAATAGCCTCCCAAGGAGTATCATCTTCATATTTTGGCCAGATTTCTTTTGGAATGTATTGATTCCTTGCTACTAAAGATCTTTGAAGTTCTGAAACCTCTTGTGGATGAGAATCACAATTTCCCCAGAGTGAATAAGGGTAAGTTTTGTATACCTCAAAAGTGGAAAAATGTTCATCCCAATGCAAGATTATTATGGAATGCATTTTGTTGGCTTGTACTCTCACATCCCAATTCTCTTGAAGAAGATGAAATAGCGATTGTTGCCATACAACAATTGGTTTTAACCATCTAAGGAACTTCTTTAAATTTTCTGGTAGTGTCTTGGAAGCAATAGTATTATACTATATGATTGGACAGAATTCAAAAGTCATGTAGTACATGATACACATGTACCACAACATCTTGAGAGATTCTTCTGGGAATTGACCAACAAGTGGAAGCTTGAAAACATCCGTAAAAGGATAATTAGTATATTGTATATATAAATAAATATTAATAATTTATTTTTATTTAGTAATATTTATATATATATATATAATTTTATTTTTAGTTAATTATTTTTATGTTATATATGATATTATATTCATTATGATCATAAATAAAAGTTAGTATAATTATTCTATAATACAAAAATTATTAATAATTATTTCATATAATTAGAGTTAATTTTAATTAATATGAAAGTTTATCAATACACAACTTTAAATCAATAGAAAAGTTTATCTTCTACTATCATATATTGATCTCTTAGAAGATGTAAACTTTTTATTTTATTAATATTAATATAACATAAAACAAATTGTTTTGTTTTGCAACCATCAATAATTCAATTCTACATCGTCATATAGTTTACACTTCATAACGTGTACGACTCTTCTTTTTCTTTGTAATAATCAATCTCATATTGGTAAAAATAATGAACTGATATGTTAAGAAACTCTATAAAAAAACAATTGCAAATAGTCAAAACTTAACTTATTCAATCTGACCAGTTAAAATTGGTTAATTAAATTGATTGATTTGTGAATAACTGGGTAGATTAATTTTTATGTGGATTAATTATATAATCGATTTAATGAGACATGATTAGTTAATGTGTTAGACATAATTGTGCATGACATATTTAATGACACGACACGACACGATTAAATTCATATTAATACAACATGATCGTGTCGTGTACTGATTTAACATAATCGTATCATATTCGATTAAGACATGATACGATATAAATTGTCAATTCTAATCAAACATCAATGATATAATATTTTAGTGAGAAATGAGGCAAAAGAGTTTAAAAACCACATCAAACAAGATACATTTTAGAAAAGGAATATCCATCGTATTTTACATAGGACTATCTCTATCCTGCACAGGAATATCATTCATCTCATGGTTCTCCAGAGCCAACCCTACAGTCTGCCTCTCTATAAATATGATTAAGTTTAACTTCTCAATCTCGAGACATCATATAAAAAACATTTTGAATTAACGGCGTATGTTGATTAGGAATGTAAACAGAAGGGTTTATCATGTCTACTAATAACTTATTATCCACTTCAACAACCAACTCCATTGTCAAGTTATTCTCATATCATGGATCAATGTCCAAGTTTCAACAACCAAGATATTACAAATTCCAATATTTGCCACATAACCACCAAGCCACATACCTTGGTCATCTTTTAAAATGTCACCAATAATAGCTCTCCCACAACTAGCACGCAAGGCTTCATCTGAGTTTAACTTCACCCAATTGGCCAACAGAAGAGTCCAGCTAACTTGCATCTCCATATATCTATGCCTTTTAAAATCTTCATCTATTAACAAAGAGTGGGAAAAAATAAAAGCCTCAACTCTAGCCAAAATGGTATGAGTATAATTATGAGATAAAATTTAACTCATCCTCAAACAAGACTCTATTTCTATACTATGTCAAAAACTGCAATTTGTTCCAAATAAAATGCTTCAGTCCACCTGATGAACAATATCCAATTTATTAAGTATTAGTTAGCATTCATTCATCAAATGGTATGGACATAAACATGTCAAGGTTATTAGCAGGAACCAGATGAACCCAAGTCTAATAAAAAATATGGCAGTCCCTCAAGGCATGAATAATCATTTCAAAAGCATTCAAACAATGCTCATAAGTATCAAAGTATGTTAAGTGATGTCTCCTACATTTAGCATTAGTCAAAATCTTTTATGAAAATAGGGCTTCAAGAAGCTATGAACATATTCAAGCCCATTCCAATGCCAAACAATTTTGTATCTAACATCTTTAGATCTCCACATCCCTTGTTCAAGAAAGGAATAGGCATATTTAACCTTAAAGTTGTTGTTTGTAGAGTGGAGCCAAAAAAAAGTGTGTCAGGGCCATCCATCATGCTAGGAGGCTTGATTGCCAAAATGTGAAGCATAATAGAGCATCCAATAAAATGTTGAAAATTTCCTCACTGCCACCTGCCTTGATGATCGACATAAAAAGAGACATTCTAGATGTAACGCCCATAATTAGAGCCTAGTAATTAATACGGATCTAGAAAAGATAAGTATATTTAAAAATTATGGGACAAAATTTGAAAATAAACAAGAAAGTGAAATGTCATAGGGTTCACACCTGTGACCGCTCTTTTCACGATCATGAACCATCGCAAGATAGAATTCTGGGATTTAACATATTCACAGTCGTGACAAAGATTGTCACGCCTGTAAACATCGTCAGATATAAAATTTTATCAATTCCACGACTTAAAACTCAAAAGGGAACATTATAATTTGAGATTTTCTCATACTAAAGGACAATAGTTGATGTTTCTCTTTAATTCCCAACCCTAGATATCTAACCAAAGCAAAAGTTCAAGGTTCCATCAAGTTCTTGGGACAAGAGAGCACAAGGAAAGTGGTGTTCCTGAGAAGGATGAACCCTATAAGGAAGATAGAAGTCGAACCTTCCATCCCTTCTATGTTTCCTTCGAGTAAGGTAATGAATCATGTTTCTCCTTCTTCTTTACAAGCTTTCATAGCTTTAATCATGTATGATTCGTATATGGTATAGACCCATTTCCAAATGGATTAGGTTAAGACTTAATCTTTTGAGATTAAGATTAAACACCCCTCTTTAAGTTGTTTAAAAGTTATAATATGTGTTAGTAAATATGAGTTTAAGGATGTTGAAAGGGTTAATGTTAGGGTTTTATGCTTTATGTCTTTAAAGGCAAGGTTCATGGGTTATAGATTTTGATATAGTTATGTTATATGTGATAGGAGTTGAAAGGACAGGTAGTGAAATCCATTAAAAGAAAAAGCAAGCTTGAGAAAAAGATTAGTTTTGTGAGACTCCCTTAGAGGTATGTACATTATAACACCCCTTACCCCTTTGTATATACCGTCGTATACCAGACAGATAAGGAGTATAACTTTTCCGCAAATTCTTTTTTTTTTTACTTATACTAAATAATAATAGTAATAATAGTTTTTTTAAATATGCATACAAACTTAGATTTATTAATAAACAATAAGTATATAAAATTCTCACACTTACACACCCACTTATCCAATATATGATATATCTCACATGACTTGTAAAATTTTATTTACATAAAATTAATTCTAAATAGTATAATATAATTAAAATAACCAATTCGCTCGGGGTGACTTCCACTACTACTTGGCTCCATACTGTGAGGCTCATTTTTAGCGACACTATACTTACAAAGTTTGTCGCTCTATATTCCCTTCAAATCTATACAAGAGAAAAATAAATTATCGCGCTGAGTTATACAACTCAGTGATACAGTATTTTACAATAACAGTCATTCATAGGCAAGAACAATTATAAATTCCTTTATCAAGATCAAACCATAATATCATATAATATTCATTTCATTAATGTTATTGTATTCTCATAAAAATTTCTTGTCATGCCCATATATTAAATCATCATATACTAACCTCAGAGAAACGAGGGGTACATATCATCTCATGATCCCAAAAAACTCACCGAATCAAAGGAATATAATGTGAATAAATCATTTTGCTCGGTCCCAGGAAATCCACCGAACTGACTATATGTATCATACGACCATAAAAAATCCACCAGTCCGTAAAATATATTATTTGACTACAGAAAATCCACCGGGCCAATAAATCCTATTGACATGTCAATAACTCCCTAGATCGCTATTTATACTAATATATAAGCTAAAATATCAAATAAAATTTTCATATACTTATTCAAAATATCATATTAATCAAATCCTCAATAAAACATATAAAAATGCTACACTAAAATTTATTTCATAAAAAATGTCATAACAAGTATTTAAAAATAATTTCTTGTTATCTAAAATTTTGCACTTATCATATAAATCAACTTGAATAAAAACTTATTTAAAATTATACTTTAATTATTTAATGGCTAAAATTATAAATTACTGTACAGACCTTAACTAACGTTTGCCGGTATCCATCGACTATTTTCTCAGGTCCGCCTTTGGGGTCGGTTCTGCTATCACTCCTGAACAACATATAATCTCTAATTAACTACAAAACCATATTTAATTTATGATCTATTAAAAATAAAGCTCTATAATCATTTTTCTAGTCTCATGCATATCAAATATTTCTATTAAAGTTAAACCTCGTTATGCGCATTCAACGCATAATTCGAAACTCCGTTCGCCCAAAACGCTTTCTAAGGAGACCAAAAATTTTCAATATTATTTTCTTTTATAATATTAATTTCACTTATTTTTTTCCTCCATAACTATTTTTCTCCATTTATTTCCCTTTTAACCTCTTAAAAATTCATATTAATCCAACAAATGCTTCAAAGAAATTCCAAATATATTCATATAATCACTTTAACTCATCTCAATATACTTCAATATTTCTGAATCTCCAAATATATAATACACCCGATCAACATATAAAATAACTCCATAATTAATAATCATCGATTATTAATTTTATTACTTAATATATTAATATTCTAACTTAACTGATATTCACCTCCATTTTATAATATAAAATTCAATTATTTACCAAATAATCTCCAATAAATTACAATAATTATATAATTAATCATGCAATTCAACTAAATTAATTAATCACCTTAATAATAAAAATATATTTAAATTTCACAAATAAATTCATATCTCACTATCTAAAAACAACTAGGATGTGTGATTTGTACCAAATGACTCAATTTAACGAGCTAAAGATTTTGTCCAGAATACCTGATCAGTGGTCGTCGGACTCCGGTCATTGGAAAATTTCTAACGACGGCGAATTGACTATTAGATGGTACCAAAAGAAATATTGAGGTATGAGGATTTCAAATATATAAGTTTTGCGGCCTGGAAGTAGCTAAAAATGTCTAGATCTATAAAAATTTGCGACAGCTCCAGCGAGAGATTCTGGCTTCGATCAGCCTTCAAATCGCAGCTTCTAGAGCTCAAATTATATAGACCAAGGTTTTTATAATGTTCTGAGTCCATTTCTGGTGTCAGATTTGAGAAAAGAAATTAGAAAATATGAGAAATAGAAGGGAAGCCCCGAAATCCGATTTTTTCCTCTCCAATCCCGAAAAATCTAGTCAGTTTTTAGAAAATCATATGTCGCCAGAGTAATAAGGACGTGAGAACTACTTATGAGTTCAAATTTAGCAAAGATCATATGTCATTTGGTTGATGAATGGAGATAGTGATAGTATAGAGAGAATTAGAGAGAATATGAATTTTTTTCACTTCGATCTCTAAAACCTTTATATGTATATACTCAAGGACAATTTTGTAATTTTCTACAAATTTCTAATTTTTAATAAAATTTTACTCAGATAAAATTATTAAGTCATAAAATAAATTAAGAAAAATTTTAATTGAGCAAAATTAAAAAAAAATATTGGGTGTTACATTCTCCCCCTTTAAAAAGATTTCGTTCTCAAAATCATACCTGATAGATTATTACAAAACAATTAAGGATATTGACTTCTCATTATTTCTTTACTTTCCCATGTCACTTATTCAGCTGAATATCTCTGCCAGAGGACTTTTACTAGAGGTACCTGATTATTCCGCAGTTGTTTCACTTCCTTTGCCAGAATAGCTATAAGCTATTCCTCATAAGATAAATTTTGTTGCACTTTGATTTCTTTTACTTGAATGACATGGGACGGATCCGATCTATGACTTCTGAGTATCAATACATGAAACACATTATGAATCTTCTCCAGTTTAGGAGGTAAAGCCAACCTATAGGCTACTAGTCTCACTCGCTATGTCACTTCAAAAGGCCCAATAAATCTGGGACTCAACTTGCCTTTTCTTCTAAATCATAGTACCTTTTTCCAGGGATATACTTTTAGGAACATTTTGTCACCAACTTCATACTCGATGTCCCTAAGTTTCAAGTTTGCATAAGACTTTTGTCTATCTTTGGATATTTTGAGTTTATCCTTTATAATCTTGATCTTTTCCTCTCTCTGCTGAACTAAATCAAGTCACAAGATCTTTCATTCACTGAGCTCAGTCCAACAAACTGGAGTTCTACACTTCCTACCATACAGTGCTTCATATGGAGCCATGCTGATGCTTATCTGATAACTATTATTATACATAAATTCCATTAGTGGCAAAAATTTATCCCAACTTCCTGTAAATTCAATCATACAGCTCCAAAGCATATCCTCTAACAATTGGATCACCTGTTCCGATTGACCATCGGTCTGTGGATGGAAAGATGTACTAAAGTGGAGACGAGTACCCAATGATCCCTGAAGACTCTTCCAAAAATGGGATGTAAACCTAGGATCTCAATCAAAAATAATAGACAATGGGACTCTATATAGCTGAACTATCTCTTGTACATACAATTTTGTCAACTGATCTAATGAATAGTCCATTCTAACTGGTAAGAAGTATGCCAACTTTGTCAATCTATCAACAATCACCCATATTTCATCATGTTTTCTCTGAGTCAATGGTAGTTCTGACACAAAATTCATGGTGACTTTTTCCCATTTCCATTCTGGTATGGCAATATGTTGCAATAACTCTTATGGCAATTGGTGTTTTTCTTTCATCTACTGACATGTCAGACATCTGGTAGTAAACTCTGTAATCTCTTTCTTCATACCCGACCACCAATAGTAAGGCTTCAAATCTTGATACATCTTGTTACTACCAGGATGCATAACATAAACTGATTCGTGTGCCTCCTTTAAAATCTCTTGTTTCAACTCTAGCATATCAGGTACATATAATCTACCTTTGAAATGAATACTACCATCTGCTTCCACAAAATGCTTAAGTTTCTCCCATTTGGAAACAACTTCACAAATCCTCACGAGCCTAGGATCTTGTTTCTGAGCTTTTTTAATCTACTAAACTAATATGGGTAGAATTCATAACTCTGCTAGAGTCTTTCGACTCAAAGCATCGGCCACAACATTAGCCTTTCTAGGCTTATAGTCAATGACACAGTCATAGTCTTTAATAAGCTTCAACCATCGTCTCTGTCGAAGATTCAACTCTTTTTGTGAGGGTAAATATTTCAAACTCTTATGATCTATAGATATAACACTTTTCTCCATACAGATAGTGTCTCCAAATTTTTAAAGCGAAAACAATAGCTGCTAGCTCCAAATCATGTGTAGGATAATTTCTCTCATGCGACTTCAATTGTCTGGAAGCATATGCTATTACTTTACCCTTTTGCATTAGTACACAACCTAAACCATTCAAAGAAGTATCACTGTATACCACAAATTCCTTCTAGGGAGTGGGTTGCATCATAACTGGTGCCTCTATCAATATACCACAAATTCCTTCTACACTTTCAACTCAGCTTGTCATATCCGCTAATTTAGACCTAAATCACGCGAGTTGTTAAATCGACTCGTTGGGTTGACCAAAGTCTAAATTTGGATTTTTATCAAAAAATAATGAAAATAACAACAATTAGGTATGGAAAATACCTAATAAAGTGGTCTAAATATTTAAAGATGTTAAATTTCGGTAAAGGACTAAATTGCGAATTTTGAAAAGTTTAGGGGTCAATTTGCAATTTATCAAAAATTGGAGGATTAAATGGGATAATCATAAATTAAATACATGATTGGGACATTAAACACATGGAAAGGGGCTGGCCACACCAAGTGTCACAATTTAAGAAGATAATTGACATACATGAATTTAACATTAATTAAAGTTTCTAGAATTAAGCTTAGTTGTCCCATAATTGATTAAGTTTGTCATTTTCTCTTAATTGCCTCTCTTCTTCTTTATCACTTAAACATCTAGAAGACTTTTATCCTTTCCTCAAATCAGCCCACGTTCATTGAAGCATAACACACCAAATGGCAAAGTTTAATAAGCTAAAATAGATACATGCATTGAGCAATAATGAAAGCTTCTAGATGAAGCTTAGGTGTCCCCCCATTTTAATGACTTTTGTCACTTTGTTCTTGATTGTTTCTTCTTCTTCCTTAACCATTTTTATTTAGGAAAATTCTGTTCTCTCAAACCAGCCACGTTTTTCCCTTGGGCAGCCATAACCAAACCTTGTTCTAAGAAGAGAAAGTGAGAAAAAGAGAGAAAAAGTAAGGTAAAATCCCATTCTCATGCTTAAGGAAGCTTAAGAGAGTAAGGAGAAAGGGAGAAATTGGGTTTATGAATTTTTAATAATCTGTTTATGAACTTTAGGAACACAAAGTGACAAGGAGTTAGCTCAAAGGAGCAAAGGAAAGGAGAAAGATAAGTAAAGAGAAAGAAAAGAGAGAAAAAGAGGTTTGTGCATAATCTAAGGCAATAGCCTATTTTAATTTTGTTTTAATTGCATAATTTAATTATTTGGCATGTTGATTATTTTGAATTAATATTAATGGTGATGAAAAATCTTGGGGATGCATGTTTGCTAGACTTAGGATTTAATTTGGTAAAAATTGAATGTGATTGGTTGGTATGTTCTTTGCTGGAAATTGATGAGCAGTGTTCACTTAAATTGTTATAACTTATTTTCTGGAACTCGGTTTTGCATGTTGTTTGTTGGGTTTGAAAGATGAGACATAGGGCTATAACTTTCATTTAGACCATAAAATCTGAATATGTCTGTAATTTTCCAGAAAAATTCATAAATTTCGAACATAGAATCTGTCCAGAAATTCTGGGCAGAATTGTTAGTAATGAGCAGTAAGTACTTAAACTTTTATAACTTGAGTTCTGGAGCTTGGATTTGTGTGTTATTTGTTTTGTTTGAAATCTAAGACATAAGGCTATAATTTTTATTTAGACAATAATATCTGAATATGTCTGTAATTGTCCAGAAAAATTCATAAAGTTCTGACTAAGAATCTGTCTAGGAAATTCCGGGCAGAATTGTTTAGTGACCAGTCAGTGGTAATTTTATCATATCTTTTGATACAGAACTTAGAATTAATTGATTCTAGTTTCATGTTAAAGCTCAGATCCAGATCTAAAATTGGTAAGAAGACCTCGAAACTAAATTCAGAACTTAACAGGACCAAAATTAAGGTCCAAGACTGAGAACAGAATCTGCCAGTGGCAGGACAACATATAAGATGAGGAATGAAATGAGTAAAATGATGTGGACCTTGTTATATTATGTAAATATTATTCTGATTGAGTGATTATGTAATTATTTTGAGACATTAAATGCATGAAAAGTGTGAATATAATTGTTGTGAATTTTAATGAGATTGTATAAGCCCTAGAACACCGAACCAACTTAGGATAGTTTGGCATGCCAAATAGGGGGGGAGTATGATGAAAATGATTAAATTCATTAATGGTATGATTATCTACGCCGGGTTTGGCATTGTTATCTACGCCGGGTTTGGCATTGTTATTTATGCCGGGTATGGCATTATTATCTACGTCGAGTTTGGCACGGTTATCTACACCGAGTTTGGCACGGTTATCTACGCCGGGTTTGGCACTTATATGCGCACATCATATTGCCCGGGTGGCACTCCTAAGTGCCGGGATGGCAACTCCGTTATCCTAGTTAGTGGTTCATAGGTGTCTTGGGCATAAATAAGGACATAAATAAAGAAGTTGTGGAACATAAATGAATTATTGGAATTTAAAATGGAATTATGAATTGTGACATGGAAAATAAAAGAAATAATGACTTGTAACATGATTGATTATGACATGTTATATATAATGATGTTTTAGTAAAGTAAACAAGTATGAGATAAAAGAATATGATCTGATGTTTATACATGTTATAATACCATGATATGTATATTTGCATGAGAATATGATTAAGCATGAGTTGATATATGATAATGCATGATTGCATAAAATAGTTTATTGCATTATTTATATGCACCACTAAGCCAAGAGCTTAGCGTGAGAGTTTCTCTCGCGCAGGTATAACAAAGAATAAGGAGACAGTAATAAATAAAGCTAGCGGCGACCTGACCCAGTAAAGCAGCATATTTGAACCTCCGTGGGTCACACTTCTGTTGTATTTATGTTTTTAAATTTTATTTTGTAGTATTTGTAAAATAAATGGTACACTTTATAAAGAAGATATTATTAAATAAAATGGATTTTTATCTTTAATATTATGACTTTTCTTTTATGCTGCAAAGTAAATAAATAGTAAATTAAAAAATTAAAAAAAATGAATGATTTTCATGTGTACAAAAATTTAATAATGATCTTTTAACCGATGAAGTAAGAGGTAGCACTCTCTTATTCGGGCACGAGCTGCTGGGGTGAGGGGGTGTTACACAGCTGGTGCCATTCGATATGCTGAAATAGATATGGGTGCAGTACCAGACAACAATTCAATGACAAATTATATTTCTCTATCCAGAGGCAATCCTGACAAATCCTTAGTAAAAACATCAAGAAACTCACAAACTGTAGGAATATCCTGAAGCCTCAGATTCTCCTTTTTGGTATCCTCCACATATGCTAAATAAGCTTCATTGCCCTTCTTAATCAATCTCTAGGCCTTTATAGCTGAAATTACACTATATGACACCTTTCTCCAAATATCTAAAATTTTGCACTTATCATATAAATCAACTTGAATAAAAATTTATTTAACATCATACTTTAATCATTTAATGACTAAAATTATAAATTACTGTATACCTTAACTAACGCTTTTATGCTCACTCCTGAACAACATATAATCTCTAATTAACTACTGAACTATATTTAATTTATGATATATTAAAAATAAAGCTTTATAATCATTTTTCACTCTCACGCATACCTAATATTTCTATTAGAGTTAAAGCTCGTTATGTGCATTCAACGTACAATTTGAGGCTCTGGTCACCTGACACTCTTTCTAAGGTGACCAAAAATTTTCAATATTATTTTCTTTTATAATATTTTTTTCACTTATTTTTTTCTCCTCCATAACTATTTTTCTCCATTTATTTCCCTTTTTTCTCTTAAAAATTCATATTAATCCAACAAGTGCTTTAAAGAAATTCCAAATATATTCATATAATCACTTCAACTCATCTCAATATATTTCAATACTTCTGGGTCTCCAAATATATAATACACCTTATCAACATATAAAATAACTTCATAATTAATAATCATCGATTATTAATTTAATTACCTATTATATTAATATTCTAACTTAACTGATAATCACCTCTATTTTATAATATAAAATCCAATTATTTACCAAATAATCTCCAATAAACTTCAATAATTATGTAATTAATCATGCAATTCAACTAAATTAATTAATCACCTTAATAATAAAAATATATTTAAATTTTATAAATAAATTCATATCTCACTATCTAAAAACAACTAGAAGGTGTGGTTTGTACCAGATGACTCGATTTAACGAGCTGAAGATTATGTCCAGAATACCTGATCAGTGGTCGCCGGACTCCGATCACCGAAAAATTTCTGACGACGATGGATTGACGATTGGATGACACCAAAGAAAGCTTGAGGTATGAGGAGTTCAAATATATAAGTTTTGTGGCCTGAAAATGGCTGAAAATGTCTAGATCTATAAAAATTTGTGGCGGCTCCAGTGAGAGATTCTAGCTCCGATCAGCCTTCAAACCGCAGTTTTTGGAGCTCAAATTATGTAGACCAAGGTTTTTCAATGCCCTGAGTCCATTTCCAGTGTCAGATTTGAGAAAAGAAGTTGGAAAATGTGAGAAATAGAAGGGCAGCCCCGAAATCCGATTTTCTCCTCTCCAATCCCCAAAATTCGGTTTGTTTTTAGAAAATCATATATCGCCGAAGTGATAAGGACGTGGAGAATTACTTCTGTTTTGAATTTGGCAAAGATTGGATATCGTTTGATTGATGAACGGAGATAGTGATGGTATAGAGAGAATGAGAGAGAATATGAATTTTTTTTACTTTGATCTCTAAAACCTTTATATATATACTCAAGGGTAATTTTGTAATTTTCTAAAAATTTCTAATTTTTAATAAAATTTTACTTAGATAAAATTATTAAGTCACAAAATAAATTAAGAAAAATCTTAATTAAGCAAAAAAATGGTGTTGCATACATATACGCATTCAAATTCCCAAGTATGACATGTTGGGTGTTAATTAAGCGATGATTGAATTGTATGTTTTAAATACTAAATGTCAAGTTCAAATGAGGTAATTAATGCCTTTAGATAGGATTTTGAGTATGAAATGCTATAAATGTAAGTATACCTTGAATAAGCAATGTTTATGTTTGTAATGTGTATGTAATAAAGTGTCTAAAGAGGCATTTATGAAATAATAAATGATGATGCCTAATGGGTGAAAGAGGTAAGTATAAAATGATTAAATGTATATGAAAGCATAAATGCTTGAAAAGAATAGTTGGTGAATAAGGAAATGGTAAGTGTAGTAATTATATATATTGAATGATCCTTTAACATATTTTAATGCACGATGTGATTAGAACGTTGATAGAAAAAGGTTGTCATGGGACAATCCTTAGAGCATTGCATGTGATTTGTAATGAATGCATGTTTTTAATGTTGTCAACTACTAGAAAATCCAGATTCATGCTCATGACTAAATGTTCGCGATTGTGAATCTGATCTTACGAATAATGTCACACCTGTGAATATATTATTCACGCCAGTGAAGAAAGTGCACAAAACAGATAGAAGCATTCACGACATAGTTCACAGTTTGGTTCACAGGTAGGGGTGCCCATAAATGAACCTTCACGGTCGTGAATATGTAGTTCACGCCCGTGAAGCTTACTTTAGATGAGATTTACAAATTGTTTCAATGCAATGGCTATGCACATGTTTCATGATAATACGATTAAAGTATGCTTATATGATTTCCAACACGAGAATGTTACATGATGCATTTCCATATGAACAAAGTATACATGATATATGATATGAATGCTATATTGAAGTGTGATAAAGGAAATATGAACAAATTAAGCTCAGACTCAATACTAATACTAGTAGCAGGATAGATGGTGCATCATTAAGGGGGTTACAGTACCGTAGTTTTATATTTATCCAGTCAATATGGCTTAAGCTCAGAGAGTGCCATTAACTTAAAAAGTCTGAACTGGCACACACTATTACATATGATATTGCATGCAAAAGCTATATGTTTACTCAGTCAATATGGCTAGCTTCGATTGGTGCCATTGACTTGTGGAGACTGGACTGACACATGTTTACAGATAATGGCAGGATGGCTTAAGCTCGGAGAGCGCCTCTGTCTATAATCTATATCCGAATAGTCGATGTTGAGAGTTGTTGGACAATAATATAAAAAATATTAAAATAAGTAAAGAATACAATATCATGAAATGAATGCAAAGACATAAGTATGCAAGTATATTTATGCACATAGTGAAAAGTTACATATTATAGTTATCATTTTATATGTTCAACGAAGTGTACTTCCACAAAGTAAGATAGTCTATATGATATTATGATTCTATTGTCATGCCATGATATTCTTACATGATGTCTGAAATACGTATAATGTATAATTGTAAGTGAATTTCTATATCTTATGTACCACTAAGCTTTCAATAACTTAGTGTGTGGGTGTTTTTCCCACGCAGATCGAAGCCTTATAGATAAGTAGAAGTTAAACATGAGAAACAGTCCAAACATCAAAGACATCATATTAGACCCTACGCGGGTCGGTGATAACATATGTTGCACTTTTACATTTTGTGTACATGTCATTTTAAGGGGGTTGTTTACTTGTGTACATGTCAATGTTGAAGAATTATGTAATTCTTTATTAAAGACATGCATTTTTGTAAACCCTTGGTTAAGGGTTAACATGTTTTATTTATGAAATGAAATTTAAATATTAAGTCAAACATTTATTTTACTATATGTTTTATGTAAGTCATCATGGCCACGATGCAAAGAAAAGTTTTACATTTTCACAGGTTTTCCACACACAGGTCATGTAGCATCCACTCATTTAATCAGATTAATTCCGATTAGGTGAAAGGGCACTACACTAGAATTTTTCAACATCAATAATATCAATAATAGCATAATTAATTAGGGGATCAGCCAAGCTAACCCAATTATCCAACCATACTTAAACTTTGGTACCATCACTAAGAAACCATCTCGTACCCCTTCGAAGTTGTACTGCAATGTTTACAATACTTCGCCATTGCCCGACACATAAATGATAAGCCATTTTACTATTAAACCCTAACATGCTTAAATTTCAACAACTTACACCAAATAACATACCTAAATTTCCACAGCTTACACTAAAGAGCATTCAAATAAATGAGAACATTCCGTGTCAATTTTGTAATACCTTATAACTCAATTGAGTTACCAGCCGAGTGGAGCGATGCTACAAAACCACATCTCACTTAGCCTGTTTATTTTGAATAAAAAACTATAATTTTTTTACATGCAATTTGTTTCATAGCTTAAATCAACACTTCATTTTATAAAAAACTACTAATACTTTGTTTACATAAAATCTTTAATTTACAAAATATATTTTGTCAAAATATTTACATAGTTATCCTTGATATGTACACACAAAATGCAAGACAAAAATTTTTAAAAAAGGTACAAAAAAATGAATAACATACAAGTTGGGCTCTTGGTTGCTTTACTGATGATAGATTTCACTGACTCCAACCACTTCATATACAATCTACTTCTTCTTATCAGTAGTAGCTACTTAAACCTACGCAAAAGAAAACAATCTCTCACGCTAAGCAAATTGCTTGATGGTGCATTTTTTTGGCAATAAACAATAATAAATATTACAAGAATATACGCATACCATAAAAAGTAATTTATCCAACATATTCATATTTCATATACTAAACTCATTTTATCAATGATTATATATATATATATATATATATATATATATATATATATATATATTGTTCTTTTTCTTTTACTTATTCTCTAAACCAAAGTCAGGGAGACATATGAGGTATAACGAACCTTTTAGCATAAGTAATATGCCATATGACCTATATGAATGGATGCTTATACAACAGAACATTGAATGTCTTAAAGTAAATGAGCAGTTTCTTATCTGTGGACGATAAATCGCCTATGAGCCAATAAGTCTTATCATCCCTAATTGACATATCAATCTATGTATCCCACTCTATTTAGGTTAGACACATTTCATAGGCTTATATATCTCATTTTCCATCATTTTTATATTTATACCATGTTATTTTTACTCATTTTTATATATTTATGTGATCATTTTAAACATCATTTTACAAAGTTTTGTTGTTTTATTGAAAATTTTGGTCATTAACCCTAACCTGCGATCACACTTATTTCTCACGAGGCATTTCGTGGTCGTGACTCTCTCTATGAACGATTTTGAAATTTTGTGCATCGTAGAGGGTAGTCATTAAAGGTAAATTGTGGTCGTATAATACCGGTCGTAGGATAACACACGGTCGCACCCCTCTCCGTGAACACTACTATCCCTAACTTGAGTTCAGTTATGGTCACGATAGGGAAAGTGTGGTCACGATTTACATGTAATATGCATAAAGAGTCATTTTTATATTACCACACTTTTCCAATACCAAAATATATCAGTTTCAACTAGTTTACAAGTATTTCCAATATTCAAAACACACACAATGGGCACTCAAAGTCCTATCTCAACACAAATCATCAATTAAGTCATCATTTCCTCAATATTTAAAAGCATAGCTTTCATTCATCACATTCTCATTCATTTTACATAATCAATTCACGCCAACTCAGTCATTCCCCTTTATATTCACAAAATATTCTTTTTATAGTAATTTAATCATTTTGTGCCCATAATAATCTATTTGGTTATATAAAAATATTTTATGTATCAAGTATCAATTTATCGTAATCACTTCTTCGTAATCACTTTTTTATTTCAAATATAATATTAATAGGCAATCATTTACACACAAATTTTTTTATAATCTAAATACAAAATTTTTATGGTTTATTGCCAATAAGCATGCACATACCTTAGATAATCTCTTTTCTTTTCTTCTCTCTTCTTTCTTAGGCTTTTAAGCCTTTTTTTTCCTCCTTCATTGGTTCTTTTTTCTCTTTCATTGGTTCTTTTTTCTTCTCGGGTAGTCTTCTTATCCAAAGTTGCACCTATTATCTATAATATATGTTAGGAACTCATCAATCACACAAAGTCATATGCTTACTCTCCCTTTCCTTTGTATCTACCTAGAAACCCTAACTATCCTTCCTCTTATGTTGTGGTTTTGCCTTCTATCTATTTCTATCTTAAGCTTTTTTTTTTAATGTCTTTTAACACCTTTATACATTATATTTCTTGTAGTTACACCTTCCTCTCACTTTACTTTCTTGGTTTATATTTCTTTATTTTAAAACCCATAAAAAAACTCAAACTATGTCTAACTTTAAGAAAAGAGTAGAAAGAAGATATAAATTACTTACCCCTTTTAGTCACCTTCAATGGTCGACCTCCTTTAGAGCTTTCTCCTCTTCTTTTGCCTTTTTTTTCTCTTTCTTTCCCCTTTTGATAACTCTATTGGTCTTCCTCGTGCACAAAATGTCTTTTTAGTGCCTGTCTCTCACTTCTCTCAATTTTCTCTCTAAAAAAATGGTGAAATGGAGGTTGGGTATGGAGAATGAAGAATAACATGGTTGCAAAAATTTTGGTACGCTTGTGTAATTGGAAATCACAAATGTATAGTGAATTCAATAAATAAAATTGACATCAAACTGCAAGTCACAAAATGCAATTTAATTAGGATACATAATAAATAAATAAATAAAAGATATATGTAAATAAGAAAATATTATTTTAAAATGTATTTATAAGTTTTTTCATTCAAAGTAAATCCCACACGAAAGTAAGGGTTATATCATATTATATTTTACTTTGAGAATAGGCACATTATCATTGCAAATAGCTAGCATATGATATTTGATAAAGTAAAAAAATTATACGAAAATAGTATATAGTTTGGAAGAAGTTAATAAAACAATATTAATAGTGAAGAAAATATTATATTTTACTTGGAAAGTACGTATATTATAAATATAAATAGTTAGCATATGAAGTTTGGTGAAGTAAACAATAAATTTAAATAGATAGCACGTGTGGTCAAATAGAAATTAATTAAAAAAAATAACAAAAGTTGGAAGGAAAACAATTTATTAACAAGTCAAGATAAATAAAACAATTTAATAAGAAATTGAGGTCTACATAAGTTCAATATCAAGGAAAAAAATTTAAATCAATTTATTTTATTTTATTTAGTGCTAAATATATATAAAATATTAAAATTAGCATTATCGTTTTATTAACAATCGAAGTACATCCCACACAAAAGTAAGGGTTAAATCATATTATGTTTTACTTTGAAAATTTTGTAAAGTACAAAAAAAATATATGCACAAATATTACATGCTTTGAAAGAAGTTAATAAAAAAATGTTAATAATGAAGAAAATATTATATTTTACTCAGGGAGTCGGCATATTATGAATATAAATAGTCAGCATATGATGTAAAAAATAAATTTAAATAGATTGCACATGTAGTGAAACAAAAATTAATTTAAAAAAATATAAAAATGAAAAAGATGGAAGGAAAATAGTCTAATAAAAAGTGGGGAGAAATGAAATAATTTAATAAGAAGACGAGATCTATAGAAGCTCAATATCAAAGAAAAAAATGGTTAAATTGATTTTTGATTTTATTTAGTGTTAAATACAAATAAAATATTAAATTTAGCATTATTATTTTATTAAAAATTATCATCGATTACTTTATAAAATCAAACATTTAATTTTATATTTCATTTTAGTAGAACTTTGTATTAGATAAGAAATTTTAATTATATCATTTGTCAACTGCAATGGTATTAGTAATATCTTATATCATTCAAATTGCTTGAAATTTAAAGCCAATAGTTTATGGTTTTCCCCCTAGATTGCTATGTTATTCAAAGGAATCGAATATTTAAATAGAAGCATCTTGTTGTTTAACTTATAATCCTATCTGCAATGCAATTACCTACAGGTTTACCTATCCAGTTAAACCTAATTGATAATCATTACTGTCATTATGTAGCAATTACCATGAAAATGAAGCATGCACAAATTATCTAACTTAATAAAAACAAAGCTAATTACATTAAAGATTTAAAAAAAAAAACATTTACTTATGCTAGCTTGTAAATTCGTAGTCAATTTTATACTGCATCACAAATGCTTCTTTTTTTTAGTGGATAAATAAATATCATGTGTATCCAATGATTTAGATTTTTTGTAATTTGTTGGAACTTTCAAAAATGTATCAATATCTTGAATGGATATGCCTGACATTTCTTTCTGTTAGCAAGATTATTACTTTCAGAGTTTTTTTTTTATGATTACACATTTTTTATTTCCTGGGATTTTATAGATTCTTTACAATAAGGGGAGAAATGATACATTAATAAATGAAATGGAATTTAGGTTAGAGTAGAAATGGCAACGGGGCATGTTCGGGTGTGATTTTCTGTCTCCGATCCTGAATTCCACCCCATCACCCCAATCCCACCAAAAAATTTTTTAGGGTTCTCGTCCTCGCACTACATGGGGACGGGGATCCCCGGCTCTGCTCCGTTTCTCTGATTTTTATTAAATTTTTTATTTTATTTTAATATTAAAATTATTTTTTTATTTTAATTAATTAGTGTTAATTATTTAAGTAAAAAATATATATTTTTACTTTAAATTAGTGTTATATCTTTATTTTATTATTTTTTAAAAAATATTAATTATATTAAAATATAAATAATTATTTATATATATATATAAATCGGGTTGGAGTATGTTTATATCATTACTGCTCCGTCTCCAACAAAAAAATTTGGGATTGGAGTGGAAAAAAATAAAACAATTTATCCCATATAGGGGTGGGACACCGCAGGTTTAGTATAAATTGTCATTCCTAGGTTAGAGAGCATCATTCACTTGGAATAAGATTGTAAATGTAAAACTGAAAAATAAATTAGTATAATACAGGATAAACATTTACAAAAATCATATTAAAATAAAAGTAAGATTTCTTATATTTATACCCTATGGGAAGTACATAAAGTTAAGTAAAAAGAACATTCTCCATTATAGAAGACTTTAAACAAAAAAAAAACTATTACACAAAAGTCCTTAAGTAAAGAAATTTTTTTGTAGGAGATAAGATTTTAAACAAAAAGCTATTAATTGGACATTCTGCAGGAGATAAGATTAAAAAAAATTAAACAAAAATAAAAATATAGATTTGGACTTATACTAGCATGATGTTTACAAAATAATCATATATCAAATTAAATTATATGTTCTCAAAATAAGACATGTACAACTATTTGCATTAAAATGTGTATATTCATATTCCCTTGATATAAAAAAACAAAAGATGACATGTATGTATCACTAACCTCAAATGTAGGTTTGCACTATGTCTCTATACGAAGTCATTTCTCTTCTAGTTAAGTTCACTAGCTATAAGACTTTGAGACTTGCGTATAGAAAAATATTCACACGATAAACTATTTAATATTTAGTGGTATATATAGATATAAAAAATTATAACATGCATCCATGTCATGCCACAAATCCACTTTCATATCATTAACAATGTTATCATGCATAAGAAATTACATTCTAAATGTTACATGCCTTTTTCCACAGTAACACACATACTTGTATCATGATCACAAATGATATAAATATGCATCTATATTCATTTCTATATTTAATATGTCAAAACCATATAAAACCAAATTATATTTTCTATTTTTCACCTATCCCATTTAAATGCGTTTTCATATTCCCTTTTAGTTTGCTTAGCCTAAAACTCTGATCCAAATTATTTGGATACAAGTTGTAAAATATGAGTGTTTTCATCCGAGCTTATTTTGATCAAATACATGGTATATAAATATGATATGTTAATCAAATATATGGTATAAGGTATGCCCAAATCTTTATTATGATATGTTTTCATAATATAAAAATCATGGCAATAGCAAAAATTATTTATCTTACTACTTTACATGTAGAAATCACTTTATCTAAAAATGTTAAAAGAAAACAAAAAAATGAAGGTTCCTAACCTTTAAAGCAAAAAGGAAGGAAAGACATGACATGAAGAAATAGAAAGTAGGAGCATATTATTTATAGATGTTTGAGGCTAGTTTGAATAATTAAAAAACCGTCACTTCAAATTGAACCTAAATGAACTAAAAAATCTTATAATTAAACAAATAATTTTTATTTGCAGAATATTATTTATAGGAGTTGATAAAACTAAAAATAAAAAAGAAAAAAGAAAATTTTTTAAGCAGATTCGGTCTAGCAGGAATACATTTAGAGAAATGAAGTACACATGCCATTAAATCATCTATAAAGAGTCAAATTATCAACGGTATATGTTGAAAAACTAAATTTATATAACTAAAAAATGATGTTCTAGAGGTTTAATTTATCCATAGGGAAAAAATAAGAAATAAACAGAACACACATTTTTTTTGCTCCAATATATTCAAAATCTTCTCCATGTAATTTAGACTGGCATGCAAAATTCAACAACCAAATGTCCCAAGGTTGATTTTATAATCAATGACATATAAAATAAATATTATTCAAAATAATATTTGATTAAAAATGATTTTATTTAATTAATATTTTTGAAACATATAAATTATTATTATTAATTAATATTAATAATCATTGTTAATTAAAATTAATAATGCTAATTTTTAATTTTAATAAAATAATTATTATTTTGTTTATTTTAAAAATAGCAAATTAATATATAAAAATAAATAATATTATTCTAAATAATATTTGTATAAAATAATTTTAACAATGAATTAATATTTTTTTGAAAATATATAAATTTTTAATAATATTAAGTTAAATAAATAGTATAATAAATTATAATAGTAATAATTAATAAAACTGGAACATTATTTTAATTAAAATTGAGTTTAAAAATAAATATTCTAATATATAGATTTAATTAAAAATTATAATATATAAAAAATTGATTAAGTTTGCATTTAAAAATAAATATTATACTATATAAATATAATTAAAAAGTAAAATCCATTTTAAATCTAAGTATCTATTAACAACAAACATTTTAAAAAATATATATAACATCTGGTTAGCCCATTGTTGTCTTAAAATCCATCAACAACTCAATGGTTCTCTCATAAATCCAATAAAATACCACATCCATGTTTCAAAATTAATCTGACCCATAATACACTTCAATCCATTTGTAAATCAATAACCAAAATCCACTTCCAAGCATCAGAAGATCCATCAACAGTGAAAACCTATCAAAATAATTTTGTATAACAAAAAAAAAACAAATATAGACATATAAAATTCCATATGCAATTTTTTAAAAAAAAAACATAAAAATGATAAATAAAAAACAAGCGCAATTTGCAAAAAACAATGTCAAATGAGTAAATTTAAGTTAAAAAATTGAACCCATAGCCTGTCACTTTAAATTTATATTAGCATGCACATGAATAAAGAATACAAAAAACATAAATCAATATACAAATATTTGGCATATAAAAAAATAATGAATGTAAAAATTAGTAAATTTGAATGATATGTAAACATGAAAAAAAATCAAACATTAGTAGATCTGAGAGTTATGCAAACATTCAAAAGAATAAATAAAAACCTTCAAAAAACCTATAATATGGTAGAATTTGTTATTTAAAAAAAGAAGAAATTTAGTTTAATTTGAATCTAGAGTACTCCAAGCATAGACCAACAAGTTAATTGGAAAAATATTTTTAAAAAAATTATGATATAGTAACAAATTTGGGAAAAAATAATAAAGCAATAGAGGAGAAGTGAAATTTGACTTTTGAACATACCTATTGCCAACAATGACAACGAATCCACCATGAAAGACATTATTATTTTGATAAAGGATCCATCAAACCCAGTAAGAGAAATAGATTTGGTTTGGGCAATGAAAATCAGATATGGCTTATGCTAAAGGAAGTTGCTATAGAGGAGGAAACAACTTAAAGAAGGTGGGTTTGGGTGAGGTGTGGTGACGAAGATAATGGTATTGGCAGAGGGAAGAGATAGAGATTAGATGAGGTTCAATCTACCTTCGAAGTTAAGTTGAGATTAACTCTAAATGGACAAATCGCAACTTGAGGAGAGGAATGTGCAACAATGGCAGAAAAACCACAGACTAGGAAAGAGAAGGTGAAACGATTTTTTTCTTTACTCAAGAATGAGAATGTCATTCTTTAATGATTTTTTTTATTTTCATTTGTTTTTTCTTTTTCAAACATATAAGTTTAGACGTTGTTATATTGACATGGATAATAAGGGCAACATTTGCCCAATTTCAATACATTAAAAACAATATTTATTGAAAAAAAAGTAGAGAAAATATTGATAATTGGAGTAGACCATATAACCCTATAAATTATACATAAAATACAAGACTGAATAGACAAATTTAATATCTCCAACAATTCATATTAATTTATAATAGTAAAAACTTTATAATCAATGTAACCTCTGAGAACGTGGCAACAACTAGAACATCGAAAGAGAACGACCAGCTAGAACGGAGTAACAAGAAAGTTTTTATGAATTAAAAAGTAAAAAGGGGAAGATAATAAATTATCTAATAGTCCCGACCAACCACCCAATGACCTCATTATTCTATGCTTAGGCTACTTTAGTCTAGAAGATAAGGAACGACCATCATTTCAATAAGATAAGGAATAATAACATTTTAAAGTGGGTATGATGGTGTTGTTTCAAATATTTTTTTTAATTGATATGGCCATGAGCAATACAATAGTGTTCTCTCATATCCACTCCATTTCTCCAAATTTTTATCATCTCGGTACTTTTCTTCTTTTTTTACTTAGTTGTTATT
The DNA here is from genome assembly GCA_023653625.1 of Triadica sebifera. NCBI lineage: Eukaryota > Viridiplantae > Streptophyta > Magnoliopsida > Malpighiales > Euphorbiaceae > Triadica > Triadica sebifera. The sequence goes on from CM042901.1 coordinate 25,668,597, forward strand.
TGTATCACTTGTTTACTTTTCCTTCCACTCTAATTTTATCAATTTTCTTCAACTGTATGCTTCTTTTCCTTGCTTTTATTATTCATTGTGTGCGGGGGACTTTAGACATGAGATGATGACTTCTTTTTTCTAATTGGTAATTTTTAGATAGAAACGACTCCATTTTGCGGCTATTGTTATTCTTTTTTGAGGCTGTGACATCTTGAAGGTTGTTTGTGACTGTGTGCAGAGTGGTTTTTTTTTTCTCTCTTCTTTTTGAGGCAATGACATTGTAGTTGTTTCTAGGACTTTGTGATCAGGTCGAAAGTTTTTTTTTGTGGGAGAATGGGTTTGTTACTACACTTGGGAGGGGAGACATTGGTGTAGTTGTGTCATGTTCGTGATTTAAATCATAACCGTAAATGCATATTTCCGTTATTTATATCCCAATACAGAAGCAATCCGATCAGAGTTTAAATATGAATAAATAAGTATGAAAAAAATTATTTTCATATGATAATAAAAATATATAATATGAAAGTTTAGTTCAATTGATTAATTGCTGCAATTTCATGCTTGACATATAAATTGAGACAATAGAACATGCTTGAAATATGAAATTTTTGTCTAACAATAAAAATGTGATTTAAACATATCAAAATATAGAAAACTACTATTTTAAGGTAATATGTAGAATTATAAGATAATATTTTAATGTTTATGGCCTAGAAAGTGGAAATATGGTTTTTATTGCGGGTTTATGGTCCCATTTTTTGATTATAAGTTAAGGAGATACGTTCACTATCGCAAGGGTGCCGATATGATCGCAATTGAATTATAACATTTTTATAACTGATAATTTATAAATCAAAGTACGGATGAATTTTTACGTGTTTGATTTAGAAAAATGACTAAATCGTAAAAATGTAATTTTCATACCGGATATCGTTTTGTAAAATCGAGAAGATCATTTTGAAGAGAAAATTATTTTGAAGATATTGACATATTCAATTTTAAGAGATAAGATCATTTGGGATATGAAATTTAAGAAAATAAATTTATTCAAGGATTAAATTGAAAAATTGAAAAGTTTGGTGAAAAAAGTTCAAAGTCAAAATTTCTTTGGAATTAAATTGGATAAAAGCCAAAATATCTTTTTGATTAATTTTAATTGACTAATTAGAGTAAAGATTAGGCTTAATTAAGATTAATTAAGCATTAATCAAGTATATAAAGTCAAAAATGGATAAAAAATCAATAATTTCAAAATATAAAACAAAACAAAAATCACTTCTTCTTCTTCTTCTTTTTCCTTTGCACAACCACCATAGCCATTTATCTTATTTTTTAAAATTTTTTTCTCACAAATTACCATTATCAAGGTATAAGAAAATATAACGAATTATATGAGAGTGAAGAAAATATTTTTTGGAAAAAAATTAACTATTGGCTAAAAATTCTAAGAAAATTTGATGTGAGATTTTCTTCACTTTTCTTTTAAATTTCCATAAATCTAAGTTGATTTGAATAATTTTTGTAAGTTGATTTTAAGTTTGATGATGATTTGGAGTTGAATTAGTATTATGAAAAAATTAAGATTTTGTAGGAAAATTATGGAAAATTAGAAAAAAATAGGAAATGAGTAGAATGAGGTTTGAAGATGATGAAAAATTGATGAGAAAATTTTTTAGGAATTTTTATGGAATTATTGGGAATTTTCTCTAATTATGGCCAAATTTTTGAAAATTTATTTTGAAAGAGTTGTGCCTTAAAATGATGATAATTGAGTTATAATGAGTCTTTAGAAGTAGAAATTAATTTTTGGAATGAAGAAAAATTTTAAAGGAATTTTGGTGAATTTTTGGATTTTTGGCATAGTTATTGAAAAATTTATTGTAAATTGTTGAATGTAATTTTGGTGAAATTGGCGATGGAAAATAAAAGATAATGGATCAAAGTAATTATAGAAATTTAGTTGGAATTTTTAGATCATTTATTGAATTAATAGAAATTTTGAGTTGGAAGTAAATTTTTGGAGAAAAAAATAAAAAAAATAAAGATATAAAGGAAAAATTAAATAAATTTAAGAGAAAAATTAGAAGAGTAGAAAAATATTTAATTAATTTGAAAATTTCGCCTTAGTAGTGTATAACATGAAATAAGACCGGTAGAAAGATATCCATAAACGTGGAAGCCGGAAAAATCAAATTGGTATTTTAATTTCCATTTTAATTTGGTAATTTTTATTGACTTGGTAATCAATTAGGAATTTAATAGTTATTTAGGTATATCGTCAAAACAAGCACCAGGAGTAAGTAGAGGAAATGAGCCGACAGTCTCCAGCAAATTATTGTAAAAATTTGTACATTAATTTATAATATATGTCAATTGTGATTTAAATATATTTTTATATGTTTTTTGACATGAAAAGAAATTATATTTTAGAAAATAATCATATATAATATTTATGAAAATATTAAATATTTAGAAAATTATTGGAAATATATTTTATGATTAAATAAAATAAAATATTTTGGTAAAGAAAGTGTATTGGTATGAAATAAATTTATTTTTCTCATGTAGTGAATTTTTATGCTATTAAATAATTATATGAAAAATTGATAACAATTATGTTTATAAAAATTTTGGTAAGATAAATGCTTTAATATTATGTGTATGTCAATAAATTCATATATTAGTCTGGACAGTAAGTTAAGGAATTGTTGGCATGTCAATAGGGTAGAAACTTCATGACATGTGGTTATCTTGGTCATGAGATGTATGATTGACTCATGTGGTTATCTTGAACCATACATTATTTAATTATCGATAATATGATTGTTTTTGATCGAGACTGATCCTATGGTTATCTTGGATTATATGATATTAATTGGAGTTATGTGATTATTTTTAATTCCATAATTTGGTTATTTTGGATCCTAAAATTCTGTCATTTGACAATATTCCTTATTTCCTTAGAGGTAAGTCTATGGTCTATTAATATATGGATTGAAAAAATTTTTTATTTTAATGAATGATTAAAATCTTGTGATATTAATATACTTGTAATATAAATACCAATTGTTTGATTTTGGTAGATTTTGTTTAATGATTTATATTTACTTTTATGTATAAGTAAATAATTTATTAATAGTTTTGATACATATTTTTTTTCAGAATTTTATTGTTTTTAAAATGTATATTTTTCATTCAAGGTGAATTTTATTATAAATTTTTGCACTACTAAATTTTATACTCAGTACGAGAGTTTATTTTCTCTCGCGTAGATTTTAATAGAGCTAAACGGCGATAGATGTGTACATAACAGTTGTCACTGGTATTAGTGAACCCCGCCTATAAAGCCAAACAGCAGTAACAGTTACCCCACTAGAGTGAATTTTGTTATATATGTTTTATCTATTTCACTTGATTTATATATATATATATATATATATATATATATATTTATTTATTTACATGACCATATAAATTAAGATAATGATATGAAAATAGTAAAAGAATATTATTTTATTTTATTTTCTTAATATAATATATTATTTTATTAAATTTTAATTATGCCAATATATAAATATATTAAATAAATTTTAATAATATATTATTTTAAATAAATATATCTTATATAATTTTTTATCGGACTCTATACAATAATATATATTAAACTTAAAATGATGTCGTTTGCAGAGGACAAAAGTGAAATACCACTGAAGTAAATACAATACTTCTGCATCTGCTTTTATTATATAGATAGATTTACTTCTTGATTTCTCCTTTAAAAATAAAACCCAAATTTAAATCATGGAAAAATAAATATAAATTTCAGTTATTCATATTCTGTGCATTTTTACTTCAAAATTAAAATTGTTCAAGTGATAAAATTTCACGCTGCTCCTTTTTTGACTTCACATTCTTCAGCCGGCGCCCATCGCTCAATCGATAGTCTCCATCTCTCTCTCTCTCTCTCTCTGTTGAAAGAGTCTGCCGCCACCCACTGGTCTCCTTGTTCCGAGTACTCTCTAGAAGCTGCGGCACACTCACAGCTGTCAGCTGCTTCTACGTGCGCATCCTCTCGACTCGAATTACTCCCGCCTCGGCCTGCCTTCTCTTCTACCCTCACAGGATCTTTCTCAGGTATTAACCTCTAGCTCTCTCCTCTCCTCTCTGTCTATTGTGCTAATTTGTTTGATTTTTTCTTGCAATTTTAATGTCTGAAGCAATCTAGCAACTTTGTCCTCTGTTTGGATTCTGTGTAACCGCTCATTATGGTTCTGGTAAGCTTATATAATGGATAGTTGCATTTGGGTTTTGTTGCGTTTCTTAGATTATCTCTGGCTAAGTTCATGATAATGCTCATAGAAATGAAAGAAAATAAATTTTTCCTGTCGGTTTTGTTCCTTTTGGTTAAGTCGTCATGTAATATATATATATATATATATATATATATATATATATATTATATTATTCTTGATATAGTTGTTCTTGTTGCTGAATTATTAAGTGCTGAAAATTGTAATTGCTGTTTAAATGGATAAAATCTTTTACTAATTATATATATATGTGCAATCAAATAATCACAAACTATTCGTTCTCTGCAGACAAAGAGAAAGCAAAGGACAGGATTCTTCAACTGGTATTCCCCTATCCTAATCCTTTGAGTTCCATTTGTTCCAATTTTCTCCTTTTGCTATCCATCCCCTTTGAATTTGAATTTCTCCGTCAATCCTTTCAGTATGTATCATTTGACTTAATTTGGATTCTGCCAGATTGAAATAGGAATGCATCTGCATTTAGCATGCCCTAAAAATTGAAAATTGACTATGTCATTTTCTTTTTATTGAATGGAATGAATAATTTAATCAGACAATTGAATAATGCTTCTTCTTGTTTTATTCGACTTTAAATTATAAGCATAAGTGTGGTCAATATGGCATAGGTCCTTCAATTGCTCAATATGTCTCCTTGTTGTCTCAAATGTTTTTGTTTGTCCTATGATGGTCATGGCCTTTTCTTTTAAACTCACTGGCACTCATGCTAATACTGCAATGATATGACTGCATTATAGTTAAACAAGTCTTAATAGTGCTCTTTTTTCCATTTTATGGTTGAACAGTATAATACACAGTTATTTAAAAAAATATTGCTTTTCTTGTTTGAGGAATTGCTTATATGTTACTTTACCATCTCTCAATCAATGCAATAGTAAAAGGAAGAATATCCAAAAGGCTTCCCATCTTCATTGACTTGTAATCTAATTAAGTACTATTTTCAACTTCACATTAAACAACTGAAACAAACTTCGAATTTTCTTCCATAGACGGCCTGGACATTAAACATTCAAGTCTAGTAGTTAGTCAACCACTAGCTTGTCTTAGCAAATACCATATATTTAAGTATAACTTTGACACTTGAAGTATCTGTCATAATACGCATCAGCAAACTTCTGTTCTACAAAACTTAAAACTGAGTTTTTTTCTGTTTTCTGTTTTGTCTGTTTCTCTTCTTCACGGTTTTCACTGCCTGTTTCTGCCTCCTTTCTCTGCCAGTCAAATGAATCCCCTAAATTGTCTTGATTTTAATATTTTCCGATTGCTTAAATTTGTCTTGTTAGATTCTGATTCCTAGGATGTATTTTGTATTTTGCAATAACTTGATCCTACGTTACTTGGTCTTGCAAAGATAGTATCATCTCTTACAAAAGGTTCCATAGGCAAATTTATTTTAACTTTTTATAGACTGATAATTATGTATGCAGTTGATTGGTTGCAGCCATTAACCAAAATCCTTATATACTGGATGCTTGTGGCATAGAGGACAATTTTTTTATTATATTACTATTATTAATTTTGTTGACATTTCATTATGGATTGATACTTTACATTTGATTTAAAACTTGAATCTCTCTATTCATTGACTTACTACTGCCTTGGAAATTTGGTATAACAACTAATAATTTATAACCATATTTATATCTTCACTAGTCTTTTGTCCTCATCTTTGTATCTGGGATCATTTAAAAGGGACTGGTATTTTTTTTTTCTTTTTTTTTTTTCTGACAAACATACTGCATGATACTAGTTTATGGAATGAAAATCTGAGAATAATGAGTGAGCAATATGCAATGTGGTTTTATTTGTGAAGAGGTACTTTCTTGAATGGGAAAAATTTGTAAATTTTCAAACTATATATAGGAAAGATCTTGTCAAATTTTTTATAGGAGTTAAGGTTAGAATGGAAACAAGTTAAAAAGACTTCACTAAGTGCAAGTAAAAGATAAGTTAGATGTTAGAACCTAAGTGTGGGTGAATGTCAGTTATAAATGGAAAAGAGTAAAATAAATGAATAAATAAATAAATAAATAAATAATAGTATAGGCTTATAGAAGTGCAAACTGGTACTATATTGAATAGAAAAAATTTGTAAATTTTCAAACTATATAGGAAAGATGTCAAAATTTTGATAGAAGTTGAGAATTAGAATGAACATGTGGTAAAAAGAATTCACTAAGTGCAAGTAAGTATAGGATAAGCTAGATGTTAGAACCTAAGCTTGGGTGAATGTTTGTTAGAAACAATAATAACAATAAAAGAAAATTGTAAACGTCACAAATGCTAAAAAGTGATCAAGTGAAAAGGTGTTGAGGCTTGATGAAAATGCTTCTATATTTAGGTTTGAGGTTTGTGCTCCCTTACTACTAGTATTAATAATTTAAATTGGGTTCAATTATTTAAAATTTTTATATTTTGATTCAAGTTGAATTAGTCAAATTTAATAAAAATAAAAATAGAATCAAACCAAGTTTTTAGAAAATATCAAATGAAATATATTCCATTTGATTTTATTTTTCCAATAGTGCTCACCCCCTAAACAAGGCTCTTGATGGTAATGGATTGAATGTGCCACTTTCTGACCGTTCTTTGTGCAAAATAAAATGGTTTAGTATCTTTGGAAACCCTAAAGCCTTTTGATTTGTTTTTTTTTTTAATTTTCTACTTTCTTTCAACTAATCCCAGTTGGAATGTGCTCTCTTTTTGCTTTTCTTCTTTCTCTCTAATTATAATTCCCTTTTGGCCTTTTTCGTTCTTTGCCAATTCTTCACCACTGAGAGAGTTTGTATTGTATTGCTGTATATTGAGTTTACAAGAGAATATATAAAGCTGCCTAGAGTATTTTAGTTACAATGAACTAGGTATCTAGATTAGACAACCCTAGTAGAGTTTAAGTATACAACTAAGAGATAAATACAAGTAAAGATGAGTAAGAGAATAATACAAGTAGAGATAAAGATAATTTTTTATCTTCATATCCCATTATACCCCACCTCAAGCCGATGCCGGAGCTGACTGGATAGAAAGCAAAGGCTGCAGCTGCAGAAATTGTTGGGAAGACAGCAAATATTAGTGACCTGGTGAAAATTTAAGTGACCTGATCCTTGGAGGGCGGAAACTAAATATGAAATTCTCTAGCAGTAATCTGTTCACGAACAAAATGATAGTCAATCTCGATGTGTGTAGTTTGAGCATGAAATATGGGATTAGAAGATAGGTAAACTGCACCAAGATTGTCACACCAAATTGAAATAGAAGCTGAAAATGAAAAACCAATTTCAGTTATGAGAGATATTAGCCATAGAGCTTCACTGACTGCATTAGCAACAACGTTATACTCACATTCTGTAGAAGAACAGGCTATAGTAGGCTGTGTTTTAGCATTCCAGGCTACTAAATTGCTATCCAAAAATATACTATAGCTACTTGTAGATCTTCAATCATTGGGACATCCACCCTAATTGCTGTCAGCAAAGCAATGAAGAGTAAAATTTGTGCATTTGTGTAGATGTAACCCAAAAGATAAAGTAGCCTTAAGATAACGAAGAAGATGTTTAATGACCTTCCAATGGACATTTTTGGACAATGCATAAATTGACACAATTTGTTGACTGAAAATGCTATATCAAGCCGAGTTAGAGTCACATATTGAAGTGGCCCTATGAATTGATGATAGGGCTCACTTTGGGAAAGAGTTATACCCATTGTTCTAGATAGGGGTGGTGAAGCAACCATGGGGGTGAGTTGTGGTTTGGAATCTCCCATGTTAGTTTTGTCCAATAAATCCCGAATATACTTTTGTTGAGTCAAAATAATGTCATCACCATGAGAATGAACTTCAATACCAAGAAAATAGCTCAATTTTCTCATATGTTGAATTGGAAAAGTTAGGTCCATTTGTGTAACCAAAGAATCAATACCAGCTTGGGAGGTACCAGTGATCACTTTGTCATCTACATAAACAAGAACAAAAATCTTGTCCTTTCTATTAGTAGAGTAAAAGAGAGAACTATCAACCTTTGAATTTTGGAATCCAAGTCCCAAAAGAAAAGAACTTAAGCATTGAAACCAAGCATGAGGGGTTTGTTTTAAGCCATAAAGGGAATAGTGCAACTTACAAACATGATTGGGGCAGCTGGAATCAATAAACCCAGGCGGTTGGGACATGTATATTTCTTCCTCAAGGATTCCATATAAAAAGGCATTAGAAATATCCAATTGTTGCATGGTCCAGCCATGTTGAACAACCAAGATAAGCATTGTGCGAATAACAACAACTTTAATAACAAGACTAAAAGTTTCATGATAGTCCACACCAGCCATTTGATTGTATTCTTTTGCTACAAGTCTGACCTTATAACGATTAATACTCCCATCTGGATTCCTCTTGATCCGATATACCCATTTGTTACCAACAACATTGGTATTGGGTGGGCAAGGTACTAGTCTTCGTGTCTTGGTTTTGATCAAAACATGAATTTCCTCATTCATAGCTTCTTTCCACACTTCTAAACGACTGGATTGTTTGTATGTTCATGGTTCGGTTGTGATGAAATCAGGTTGTGGGGTTTTTGGTTTATGTTTGGTTATAGTGTGAGCAAATCTTTGAAGGACAGTGCAGGGGTGAAGTTCCATTGGATGAGTTCTATTATGATTAAGAGAAAGTGGTTGGGGGCTAGATGTAGATGAGTTGGTTGAGGGAGCAAGTGGATCAAGGTTAATAGGGGAGGAATGAGATGTTGTTGACGTTTCAGTTTGGGTAGGGCGATGGAGAGAGTGGTTGTATTGGAAGTGGAGAAGAGAGAGGGGCAACAAGTGTTGATGAATTAGATAGGATAGAGGGAGAAGAAATCATACCCGAGGAGGACTGATTGTGATGCATACAAGTAATGGACAACCATTCAAAGTTGGTGTTGGAGAAGGAATCATGCTACTGCTCGGATTGCTCATGGGCCATAGGAAAACTAGTTTCATCAAATTTTAAATGTCTAGCAATATAAATCTGGCTAGTAATGGAATCTAGACATCTATATCCAAAATGAGAAGGAGAAAGACCAAGATTAACACAAGTAGTGGTTCGAAAGGAAAACTTGTTGGAATTATATGGTCTTAGCAATGGGAAAACACTACATCCGAATATTTTAAAATTGGAATAGTTAGGATGTTTGTGAAATAAGGTGTAAAAGGGTGATTTATTGCTCAAAACTTTTGTTGGCAAAACATTGATAATTAAGACAACATTATCAAAGGCATGTGGCCAAAATTTGAGAGGTACTTTGTTGTGAGCCAGTATAGTTAAACCAGTGTCAACCACATAATGTATCTTTCGCTTCACAACTCATTTTGCTCATGTGTGTGGACAAGCCACATGGTGAGCAATGCCATAATCACTTAAAATTTTGGTTCATTTTCGAAATTCTCCTCTCTAATCAGATTGAACAGCTTTGATTTTAGTGTTAAATTGATTTTCAACAAGTTTTTTAAAACGAATAAAAACATCACAAAGTTCACTTCTGAGTTTTAAAGGAAAGAACCATGTAAATCTAGTATAGTCATCTACAAAAGCACAAAATGCTTATAACTCAGATCTGATACCATGAAAAAGTTTGTATTGTATTGCTGTATATTGAGTTTACAAGAGAATATATAGAGCTGCCTAGAGTGTTTTAGGTACAATGAACTAGGTATCTAGATAAGACGGCCATAGTAGAGTTTAAGTATACAACTAAGAGATAAATACAAGTAAAGATAAATAAGAGATAAATTCAAGTAGAGATAAAGATAGATTTTTATCTTCACATCCCGTTATAACCGCATTCCAAGTCATTATTCCAGTCACTTGCCACTGCAACGAGGAATCTTCACAATTCGAGTTTTGCCTATCAGTATCAGATGGTATTTATGCAAAAAATTTCTAACTTTCATGGATTATTAGGTTCTAGTTCCTTTTTGTTTTAACATGATATTTGTGTAAAGGGTTAGATTAGAATTAACTCATTTGACCCTTTTTTCCGCTCCATTTTTCTTTGTTAGTGGTTGGATCAACTTGCTGAGGTTTGTTAATTTTAGTTCTCATCTTTTGGTATTTGTTTTTGCTGGAAATTTGACATATGCCTCATAACTTTATTTTCATTTTGTTTTCGTGTCAATTTCTAAGCTCTTTATATATGGAGAAGCTTCATTGTTCATTTTAAATGAGTGTGCTGCTTTTTAATGATGTCTGCAAATTCAGCAGCTTGCTTCAGCTAGTTCACTCTTCAGTCTTCAGGTGTTTTACTGTTCATTTGACCTTTTACACTGGGGCACTAACTTTGATGTAATATATAGTATACTATAGTTGTCGAATCAACTGTATGATTATTAAATTTGAACAAAGTTGAAACTGTATTGCAGATAGGGTTTAGCTGAGAGGCAAGAAATGCTGTACATAATAGGCCTTGGATTAGGAAATGAGAAGGACATCACTTTAAGAGGTCTAGAAGCTGTCAGGAAATGTGAGAAAGTATACATGGAAGCTTACACTTCTCTCCTCTCCTTTGGTCTCTCCACAGACGGACTCTCCACTTTGGTACTTTTTTAAACTTCTTTAATTTCCATTCTTTTTTTCACGTTTTGATATATGAAATTATATGGATTAATTTTAACTGTAGAAAGATTTGTATGGGAAACCAATTACCATTGCTGATAGGGAGATGGTAGAAGAGAAGGCTGATGATATACTATCAACAGCTCAGACATCTAATGTGGCTTTCCTTGTTGTTGGCGATCCTTTTGGGTACTCTATCTGTTGAGCTACTTGTTGATTTTTTTTTAGGCATTAATATGAAGTATGTTATTATTCTGTAACTTCCTTTTTTATTTGTTTCTACGTGATTGCAGTTCATTGTTTCCGGTTGTACTCTAATTGTTGTGCTTTTCTTTGTTGGATGATTTGATTTGAAATGCAGAGCTACAACTCATACTGATCTTGTTGTTCGAGCAAAGACATTAGGAATTGATGTCAAAGTGGTACATAATGCATCTGTTATGAACGCTATTGGAATTTGTGGACTGCAATTGTATCGTTATGGCGAGACAGTTTCTATCCCTTTTTTTACTGATACATGGAGACCTGATAGCTTTTATCAGAAGATACAAAGGAATAAAGGGCTTGGATTGCATACGCTTTGCTTGTTAGGTGAGCCACACATTATATTGGATTGCAACACCTGCCATATTTCATAGATCTATTTCAGTTTTTCCAGTGGTGAAAGATGGAAGTTAATATTTTCTTACTTCCTGCATCGGCAGCCACATATTATGTGCTGATTCTAACAGCTTCTAAATGTTCCAATGATTATACATATGATTCTCACGTTATTGAATGATACTCTTAAGCTCTATGGTACCAAAGGAACCAAACTTTGATCTGGTACTGGTTTATCTAGCACATGGATGATATTACAGAGTGCCCTAGTTTGATATGATATTCTTTTTTTCCTTGATTCCCTGTAGAGGAATATATCTCTGAAGTTTGAGTAATTTGCCTGTGCATGGATACTGAGTTTGACAATTCTTGATGCATTACTATTCAGCTCCTTGGAAGGTCACTTCATTTATCTGGTAAAGAGTTCACGTCAAACTTCCGGCCTAGGATGTAATGAAATGTTCTTTATCAATATGCAGTTATCAGCCCCTTTTCATGGACATACATGTTCTTGATTTACTTGCACTGGCCTATAAATTCTCAAATGCAGTCCATATATACGCAATAATTGATCAGCTCTGGGATATTGCATACTTGCTGACAATATTTATTATTGAGGTTGCATAAAACTTGATTTTTTTCATATAAAGTATAGAGAAACTCTTTGCAATCTTTATGTTTTTTTGGTGTCATTGCAACTTGTTCTTAATTTATGTGATATCCGACTCGAAATCAATGAGCTTCTCTACCTGTCTGTTCCAGATATACGAGTGAAGGAACCTTCATGGGAATCTTTATCCAGGTATGCATTCAAGTTTGCGATATTCCTCTTATTGTCTTCTGTGGATTTTATTTGTTCAACTATTGGTGGACATTTTTTTCATTCAATAATCATTTTGTTCCAAAATCGTTTCAGAGGAAAAAAGAAGTATGAACCACCTAGGTACATGACAATAAACACTGCAATCGAACAACTCCTGGAAGTCGAGCAAAAGCTTGGGGAATCTGGTGAGACTCGATTCTTTTTGGATGTCTTTAGGCTTTCATGTTGCAGAAAATACATGTATTCTTTCTGTTTTTCACTGAAGAATTTTTTTTTTATATTATCTGATAAATTCATTTGAATTAAGTATTTAGCTGCTTTGTATATTAATAAAATGTGAACTGAAGGGCAAATTATGTGTTGAATTTTATATTATTTCAATTTCTTAGGGTTGCTTATGATAACCTGTGGAGAATAGTTTATATTTGAGTCTTGTCTATAGATGTAATTACTCAGTTTGTGGGACTGGTAGTATTATTAGCCTATAGCACATGGAACCTTTTTCTTTCTTATGCTTCAAACTAGAGTGAGGTTCCCCAGACTGCTTTTTGTCTTGTCCTCTCATAAGACCTAACTGCTTGAAGAATGAAGGATATGATCTAGTGAAAGATGGCTTGCAGGATATGATCCTGAACAGAGATTCGCAAATTTGGAACGATCAACTTCCTCTCCTCCCACAATGAGTATGTTCTTCGCTTGCTCTATGATTGGGGCTGTTCAACATCGGGTCAATCCAACCAACCCAATCCAATGAATCCACCAACATTTTTTTTGTTCAATCCATTTTAGGTTTCAGTGCAAAACTGATAGAGAAAGGTCTAATGAGGAGAGGAGCAACAAAATTAGTGGGGACCGGCTTATTCATGACAGAACGTGGAGGGTATATTCTAGAAGAAAGAAAAGGGACGCGTAGGCAGGAAGCTGTTATAAAAGAAAGTGGGGCAGAGAGCAAGGGGAGGGGAGAGCCATTTTTTGGAAAGTTGGTTTTGGGTCTCTGAATTGCTAGGGACAAGGGGAATCATCCCTGGGCTGTGTGCTCACACAGATATGTCATTTTCCTTTTCATTCATTTAGTCTACTTGTTAGCTCCTTGTTTTGTATTGCACTTTCTCCTATTGTTCATCCTAGTTTATATGAGTAGTGAATGAAGGCAGTACCTGGTGGTTGATTGAATGTGATTATTATTGATTTCTTGTGCGTGTTGTTGCATTTTCCATCATTGGTCCGACCTGTCGGATCTCACCCATGGGGAAGACATATAGCAATGTAGAGACACGGACTCAAGCACGCCTTGATGCTCAAGATGAACAACTCCGAAGCATGAACGGACAGCTCGAGTCCTTGCACCAGCAAGTGCAAATTACCCTACAGAATCAAGAGCGGTTTCATTCCATGACACAAGAAAATCAGGAGAGGTTTCACTTTATGATGCAAGAAAACCAGGAGAAGTTTCAAGGGCTGGTGTTACAGTGGATGAAAAGGCTTGACAAACAACCCATTTTAGAGGAGGAAAGGGAGGCTCCTGAGCAGACCACTGGCTCCCCAGTTGTAACGGAGCAATCGCATCAGGGAAGAAGGATCCCTCCTATTGGATACCCACTCCCTGGGTTTGGAAAACCCACTTTCCCTGAGGAGCTAACCCATTTCACTAAGAAAGTCAAGTTACCCTCCTTCTCCGGATCTGACCCATGTGGTTGGCTTACATGGGCGGAGACATACTTCCAAATACACAACATTCCGGAGCATCATCGAGTTCCCCTAGCCCATGTGTGCATGGAAGGCATTGCCATACATTGGTTCACCACCGTGAAAGAGATGCATGCTGACCTATCTTGGGACAGATTCAAAAGCGAGGTGCTGAACCGATTTGGGGGAATATTGAGTATTAGTCCATATGAACAACTTGCCTCATTGCGCCAGAGGGGGAGTGTGGATGAATATGTGAATGAATTTAAACTTATCGCCTCCATGATTCCAAAGGAATCAGAAGCCTTATATGTAGGGCATTTTATGAACGGCCTAAAAGAAGAGGTGAGAAGTTGGGTGAGATTATGGGAACCGAGCATCAGGTCGCATGCCTTTCAAACAGCAAGGAATGTGGAGATTGCATTAGGGCAGAGAAGAGGATCTGGGTATATTACACGAAGTCGGCAGGAAGAAGGCAAGGTGGAGGGAGAAGGAGAACACAGATCAGCCAGCTCTTATCCCAAGCAAATGGGCCTTGGAACTCAGCCTCACTACCCGAGTCCAAATATAGATTACAAACAGCAATATAAACCCAAACCCATCAGCCCACAGTCATTAGATAGGCCCAAAACACAACACCCCTTACCAATTTTGCCTTCTACCTAGCGGAACAGAGGTCTCCAACATCTCTCACGATCAGAAATGGAAGAAAGGAGGAAGAAGGGACTGTGCTTCAAATGCGGTCAGAATTTCAGCCCCCAACATAAATGTCCATCTGGTCAGTTTCAGGTCCTTTTACTTAGTGATGATGAAACCCTAGATGAAGATGGAGATATTGTGAGAATCGAAGAAGAGGAAGTATCGGGAGAAGAAGCCGAGAGTGGGGAATGTCAGATTTTGGAATTCAATGGATTAACAACGCTGCCAATTCCCAGCCCGAAGACTTTAAAGTTTCAGGGGCAGCTAGTGGGAATTCTGGTTATGGTGCTAGTGGACAGTGGTGCCACCCATAATTTTATCTCAAAAAGGCTGGTAAAGGCTTTAGGCTTGGCAAGACAGCATATCCCGGGTTTGAATATCAAGCTAGGTGATGGGCATAAAGTTCGGGTAAGGGAAATATGTGATTCTTTGGAAGTTCAATTGGGTTCTTTCTTCTTCAATTTGTTTGCTCTAGTATTTGAATTAGGAAGCCTAGACTTAGTGTTGGGAATAGAATGGTTAAAAACACTGGGGGAAGTGACCCATAACTGGAAGGACCAGTACATGCATTTTTGGTATGAAGGGCAGTTAGTGGAGCTACAGGGGAGTGAACGAAAGGGGATTCCACACTTGTCTCTTCACGAATGGCTAGCTGGGAGCAAGAGGGGGCAATTGGTACTGATGGGAGTAGAGAAAGGTTCAAAAGAATTCAGGGGACAACAACATTTAGGTCAAGCACAACAAAGGCAGCTAGATGAATTGCTGGGACAGTTTGCCGAACTGTTCAGTGAGCCACAGGGGCTACCTCCTACCAGACGTTTTGTTCATGCTATAAACATTTTGCCCTCACATGGAGCAGTTTCAGTACGGCCTTACCGATATCCTCATGCTCAAAAGGAGGAAATACAGCGGCAGGTGCAAGATTTGCTCAAAAGGGGGGTGATAAGGCCAAGTAAGAGTGCTTATTCCAGCCCTGTGATTTTAGTTAAAAAAAAAGATCAATCCTGGCGGATGTGCATTGACTATCGGGCCCTCAATAAGGTCACCATTCCAGATAAATTCCCCATACCGGTAGTTGATGAATTGATTGATGAACTATATGGCACCAGATTTTTTACCAAGTTGGATTTGATTTCAGGCTACCATCAAATTCGGATGAAGGAGGAGGACATCGAGAAAACAGCCTTCCGGACCCATGACGGGCATTATGAATATCTGGTTATGCCATTCGGCCTCACCAATGCCCCTGTTACTTTTCAGGCAGTCATGAATGACCTCTTCAGACCTCTACTACGAAGATATGTCTTGGTTTTCTTCGACGATATCTTAATTTACAGTGCCACTTGGGAAGAACATTTGCAACATTTAACTTCAATCTTTGGAATATTACAGACTAACCAGTTTTATGTAAACAAGAAGAAATGTTCTTTTGGGCAAGCAACTGTGGATTATTTGGGGCATCGAATCAGTATTGAAGGGGTAGTTATGGATCCAAACAAGATCAAAGCCGTGCTTGAATGGCCGAAACCACAAAATGTCAAGAGTGTTAGAGGATTCTTGGGCTTGACCGGATACTACAGAAAGTTAGTCCAAGGCTATGGCATTTTAGCTCGACCTTTGACGGAATTAACAAAGAAAGATAATTTTCGATGGGGTAGTGAAGCTCAATCAGCCTTTGAGAAACTCAAAGAAGCAATGATCAGTGCTCCTGTTCTTCAACTTCCCAACTTCTCTCAACCATTTGAAGTAGAGTGTGATGCGTCAGGTAGAGGCATTGGGGTTGTCTTGATGCAAAAAGGGCATCCATAGCTTATTTCAGCAAGACACTTTCAGAAAGAACACTCACCAAGTCAGCTTATGAGCGGGAAATGATGGCTTTAGCCTTGGCAGTTCAGCATTGGCGTCCTTACCTGTTGGGAAGTCGATTCATAATCCATTTAGATCAGAAAAGCCTTAGACATTTGCTTCATCAGAAGATAACCACTCCGGATCAACAGAATTGGGTTGTTAAGTTGCTGGGATATAACTTTGAAATTTACTACAAGCCGGGAAAAGAAAACAGGGCCGCTGATGCTTTATCCCGCCGGGAAGAGGGTGAGTTTAGTTCCTTCGTTTCTTCTCTAGCTTGGGTAGAGTGGCATAAATTGTTAGAAGAAGCTAAACAAGACCTGTGGTTACAGAAAATAAGGGCTGAATTGCAAGAGGATCCATACTCCAAGCCGAGTTTTCATTTGCGGGAAGGAGTGTTGTA
This sequence comes from Triadica sebifera, assembly GCA_023653625.1. Taxonomy (NCBI): domain Eukaryota; kingdom Viridiplantae; phylum Streptophyta; class Magnoliopsida; order Malpighiales; family Euphorbiaceae; genus Triadica; species Triadica sebifera. The sequence continues at coordinate 25,685,564 of CM042901.1, forward strand.
TCACAAGGGGCGGCTGGTCATCTCTGCAACCTCTAGCTTAATTCCTCAGCCACTGCAGGAATTCCATAGCACCATGACAGGGGGACATTCAGGATACTATCGAACCTACAAAAGATTAGCTGCTAATTTGTATTGGGTTGGAATGAGTACCAGTGTACAAAAGTATGTCCAGGATTGTGATACATGTCAGCGCAACAAGTCAAGCACTTTGATTCCTGGAGGATTATTGCAGCCCTTGCACATTCCCGAAGTAGTGTGGGAAGAGATATCTATGGATTTCATCTCTGGACTCCCAAAATCAAAGGGCTATGACACAATCTTTGTAGTGGTGGATCGACTGTCCAAGTATGGCCATTTTGTCTTATTGAAGCATCCCTATACCGCCCGACATGTTGCTGAGATTTTCGTCAAAGTAGTTCGCCTTCATGGAATCCCCAAATCAATATTGAGTGACCATGATCCACTCTTCATGAGCAAGTTTTGGCAGGAAATTTTTAGGATGCAAGGCACAGATTTACACATGAGTTCTTCCTACCATCCGGAGACCGATGGGCAAACTGAGGTAGTTAACCGTTGTCTTGAAACATATTTAAGGTGTTTTGCTATTGAACAACCACGGTTTTGGTCACTTTGGATACCTTGGGCTGAATTTTGGTACAACACTAATTTTCATATCTCCATTGGCACCACACCATTTGAGGTAGTTTATGGCCGGAAACCTCCCTCCGTGATTCAGCATATTTCAGGGGAAATCAAAGTTGAGATAGTGGCAAAGGATCTTCGGGACCGCGATGAAGCCTTGCGCCAACTCAAATTTCATCTTACACGAGCTCAAGAACAAATGAAAAAGGTTGCTGACCAACACAGGAGGAACATTGAATTCAATGTGGGAGATTGGGTTTATCTCAAGTTGAGACCACATTGACAACAGTCTGTTGTTCAGCGAATTAATCAAAAACTTGCTCCTCGTTAGTACGGTCCTTTCCAAATTGCAGCAAAAGTGGGGCCTGTCACATACAAATTGAAGCTTCCACAAGCTTCCAAGATTCACCCGGTTTTTCATGTATCATTACTTAAAAAAGCAGTGATCACAAACACCATCAATTCGGAACTGCCTGCAGAATTATCGGTTGAGATTGAAGAACATCAGACTCCATATAAAGTGCTGGCTTCCCGTCTCATCAAGCAGTATGGGGAACATACAAAGCAATTTTTGATTCAATGGCATGGCAACACTGTGGAAGAGGCAACATGGGAGGAGGAATTTGCTCTGAGAAATCAATTTCCAAATTTCAGTCTTGAGGACAAGACTGATATTGATGGAGGAGGCAGTGATAGAGAAAGGTCTAATGAGGAGAGGAGCAACAGAATTAGTGGGGACCAGTTTATTCTTGACAGAACGTGGAGGGTATATTCTAGAAGAAAGAAAAGGGACGCGTAGGCAGGAAGCTGTTATAAAAGAAAGTGGGGCAGAGAGCAAGGGGAGGGGAGAGCTATTTTTTGGAAAGTTGGTTTTGGGTCTCTGAATTGCCAGGGACAAGGGGAATCATCCCCGGGCTGTGTGCTCACACAGATATGTCATTTTCCTTTTCATTCCTTTAGTCTACTTGTTAGCTCCTTGTTTTGTATTGCACTTTCTCCTATTGTTCATCCTAGTTTATATGAGTAGTGAATGAAGGCAGTACCTGGTGGTTGATTGAATGTGATTATTATTGATTTCTTGTGAGTGTTGTTGCATTTTCCATCAAAAACCAACTAGATAATGACCTTTAATGTATTTCAACTACATTGTGAAACCAAAACACTTGTTCCATGTAGAATTTCATTGTTGCCTGTAAATTCTCCACCACCCTGCTATTTCCTCCTCTCTTTTTTTTTTTTAATGTCCAACAACTATTCTTATTTCCATGGCCACTCTTCCGCAGTATTTTTCAGCACAATATAGTGGAAGTTGAGTGATGCGTATTTGTGAAAAATAATCAAAATGCATTATAGGAACAAATCGAACTTTGATTGCTGATTTTGAAAATCATTTTTATATGGATTGGCTAAGATTTTTCTTCCTCACTTTTTGTTTCCCAAACTTTTATTGATTTGTCTTGTTGAGTTAATTGACAGATTCAGGGTCTGGGTGTTGTTTGCTCATCGGTGAAATTTTGCATCACTTCTTAAGTTTGCATGGTTTCATATCAGAACTGAGCACTCGATAACTTTAATTTGGTTTGCTAAAAGCTCTTCATTGTTCATTATACCCAGCTGTTCAATGCGCAATTTATCCTACTTCTCGAAGACTGGCAAAGAACCTGAATTGTGTTGTACTAATTGTAGCATGTTTATAATTCATAAATCATCTTGCAGTGTACAATGAGGAAACTAATTGTGTTGGATTCGCTCGGCTGGGAAGTGAGGATCAGATGATAGTTGCTGGGACTATGAAGCAATTGCTGGCAGTCGATTTTGGACCACCCTTGCATTGCCTTGTAATTGTAGGCGACGTCCATCCCCTAGAAGAAGAAATGTTGGAATTTTACAAACTTGGAAGAGGGAGCGTAGACCAAAAAGATAACGGCAATGCATGATTTATTTTCCTCAAAAGAGGAGTAAAGATGATGCTGAGTTTGTTTCTATCTGATAGGGTAACGTTGCCAACTGAAGAACTCTGGTGAGGTTTACTGTATCTTAAATTTTTTGTGTTGCTAGATTAGTCGCTTTACTCCATGTATTCTTTTTATTTTTTTATTTTTTTAAATACATTTAAATATCTCCATCTAATAGTTGTTCCCATTTACAGCGTTGTTTTTTTTAATATGATGGTCAAGCATTTTCAATTATTAGAAATGTGATTATATAGTTTCAAGTGTGATTAAATTTAATTCTATAGGACATTCATTTTCTCTTTGTTATTTATATTTTATATTTTCAAATTTAAACATTTAATCTTCCATTTTTTTTTCTTAATATAATTGTTGGTTTTTGAAAAAATATGTTTTGAAAGATTTATTTGCTATGACTTAAGTTTTTATTCTTTCAGGTTGAGCCTTACCTATTTAATTCATATTCTCACTATTTATTTTCTTTTGGCTTTTAAATAAAGAAGAATAAATTGTAGAAAATTCTTATGAGGTTTAATAAATTATAGTTATAAACAAATTTTAAAAAACTAGCAGTTTATTTTATTTTCATTTGATAAAAATATTGTTTAAAATAATAATTTTAATGTATTGGTTGTTCTACAATTACAGTTTTTGGTAATAAATGGAAATTTTAAATTTTTATAAAAAGTTATTAGAAAAATCATATGAAATACTGTATTGTAATATTTAAAATTTATATAGTATCGAATAAATAGATATTATTACAAAATAAGGGAATAAACTGTTAATTTTTTAAAAATGTAAATATGTTTTGGTTATAATTTGTTAAAATCCAAGTCGGATTTTCTGTAATAAAAAATAATGCAAATTTTCACCACCTTTACTTATTTTGAACTCATAATGAATTTCAGTAATTTAATCCAGTTGTAACATTAATTTTCATATTATTAGGCATATTGTTGTTTTCACTAAAAAAAAAAAAAAGCATATTGTTATTGCAAATAAATTTGGTAACAATCAAGTTGAAAATTACAAATTTAAAAATTTTTACAACTTATTTTTTATTTTATTCAAATATATTATATCGAATTAAAGATTCTAATGTATTTGGAAAAGATAATATATCATAAAAAAATATTTTAATTTTTTGATTCAAAATTAAAAAAAAACATTTTGAAATCTTAGATGCATAAAGATTTGCTGAGTTATATGTTAGCATTATAATTCTATGCGAATTTTCATGGAAGCAAATTGCCGATTTCTATATTAGCATTATAGTTTAAGGTAAATTGCATTTTTTGATCCTTGTATTTTTTTTTAATTCTATTCAAAGTTTTATGATCATTTAATACGAAATGTTATGTTACATTATCACACTGAGCAAATATCATGTAATATAAATGATACAACATATTAGAAACTATTTTTAGAGATTATGTCTCACAATTTCTTATCAAACCCAAAAATCCAATTTGATTCCGTTTGAAAAAATCAACATGGATCTGATCTGAAATCTGTTATAACCCGAATGGATAATCCAAAATTAATTCGAAATTTTTAAACTTGGGTCAGAATCAACTCGAGAACAACTTGAAAGTGATCTAAACTGATTGGGTCATAGATTCATCCAAGTGACCCAAATTTTTATTTTATTTTATTTTTTCAATATTTTTATGCTTAGTAGTTCGAAATTCACTTCTGGGAAATATTAATAAAATAAAATAACTTCATTACATAATAGATGATTTTGGGTTTAATTGATTAAGTTGAGACTCATTTGATTAATTCAATTTAAATTAAATTTCAATTTATTAAAATGAAATTAATTACTTAAATTTAATTCAATTAGATAGATATTCAATTGATTAAATTGGGATCAATTAATATAAAAACCATCAATTATTCAAAACATAAAAACTTATAAATTAGTTTAATACAATAAAAATTAAAAAAATACTTGATAAATAACTGAAAAATTATTTGATTTCATTATTCAAAAACAACTTGACTTAATTATTTGAAAATAATCCAAACCAATTTAGTAGAAAACGATAAGATCCAATTAAATTCGAAAAATGATCCAAATCCATCCAATCTTATTTCGATACGAGCTGAAAATGATTCTAAGAAGACCGATCTTCCGAACCCAAAATGTCCTGAAGTCAAAACGAATCGAGTCCGATCCAATTGTGAGGTCTATTAGATATTATTTGTAATTTCTGCTTCTTTTTTCGTTCTGTAATTTCTGCTTTTTTTTCCCTTTCGTTTTAGGGATTTACTTGTTCAGCTTAAGTAATTAATTTCCTCAACAAGTGCATCAGTAATCAAACATTTTCTGGAGTTTATGGAATTTAACTACTTCATTTTTTAGTTTGGTCCATTTATTTTAAAGAATTAATTCAAGAAAGTTTACTTTCAAGCTTTTAATTAATTTCTCTGAGCTCATGTCACAAAGATTTGATTTTAAACTTGCAGCTCCACCTAAGGTTTTACTTGAAAATCCAATAATTGCCTTTTGCAATGTGGGTAACATCAAGAGATCACTATTTTTTTTTTTAAAAAAAAATCATGAGCTGGTACAAAGATTGTTAAATTATATATTTACAAAATTCATTTTAGAGATATTTAGCTAAACTACTCAAAAGATTCATATTCCAAAAAAATTTATTGCTGAACCACCTCTCCATATATATGATGTGTGCAGGAATCTGGTATTGTTAGGTGAGGATGGTAAGACCTTCAAATACAAAAGTAAAAGGCTATAAGTCATAGAAAACTTATATATATCCTCCACAGTTCACTACAAAAACTCAATTTCATGAAAGAAAAAGGGTACTAACATATTTAGAGGAAGCAAAAAAGGGATGACAGATAGCCCGAAAATTCATCCAATGAGGGTGGATGCGGAAGCACCACGAACATCACCACTAGTACCTCAAGGTTCATCAATTTTAGTAAAGGGCAGTCCTCTTCATCATCATCACCCTCTTCCCCCATTGGTACAAACTACGCAGATGGCGACAGGAAGAAGAAGAATAAGACGAAGAAGCTGTTGCTGCAAGTGCATTTGCAGGATAATGTGCATCTTTTTCCTGTTATTAGTTATTGTTGGTGCAGCTATTGGTATTCTCTTCCTCATTTTCCAACCGAAAATTCCCAAGTACTCTGTTGATAGATTGAAAATAAGCGATCTAAGGCTCAACATAGACATGTCCCTTTATGCGAAATTTGATGTAAAGATCACAGCAAATAATCCCAATAAGAAAATAGGAATCTATTATGAGAAAGGAGGAAAATTGAGTGTGTGGTATGCAAACAGTAGACTATGTGAAGGGTCAATACCAGAACTGTATCAAGGCCACAGCAACATAACACAGCTGGATGTGAGCTTAATTGGGCAATCACAATATGGAAACACTTTGATGAAAGCATTGCAAGAACAACAACAAACAGGAAGGATTCCTTTGGACCTTAAAGTTGATGCTCCTATTGCTATTAAACTTGCAAGGTTGAAGCTAAGAAAGGTAGGGATCTTGGGAGAATGCTTGTTGGTGGTGGACAGATTAACCACCAACAATTTCATCAGTATTAAAGCCAGTAACTGCAAATTTAGATTGAAGCTCTGATTTTTTTTTCTTTTTATTTCCAAACTTTTTCTGCTTCATATTTTTTTAGGATGATTTATTTATTTCTTTTCATTTTTATTCTTTTTCAATATATACACACACACACACACATTTATATACTTTACAAAATTGAGAGGATAGAGAAAAAGATTATGAAGTTAAAAAAAAAACAATTCTATACTTAATTTAAATTAAATTTCTAAATTTATAATGAGATATTTGAATTCTGAATCATTTAAAAATTGTCCATTAAAATCCAGGCACAATTTTTGTATTTTTATTTCACATGCATTTGTAACAATTTCCAAACATACTTTTTTCTTTATCAATAAAGGCGTATTTAGGAGTAAAGTTCCTTTCTGTTGATTCCATGAAATAAATTTTCTTAATCAACATACCTAATTATGTGAATCTATTCTAATAATACAAATTAGCATGATTAATTCCTGAAACAACCTCAAAAATTAGAGTGTTCTGATAAATTCAAAACCATTTCACAGCATATATCAACAACTCGAGCAAGTTTTTATATATGTACATCTCCTTCTACTATTCATTAGCCCATTAGTTTCCAGCAATTACCTTACAATTAAGATTTGCTAATCACCGGTTAAAGCCCTTGGTCTATGCTCAATTGTAAGCAGGGACATCCCAGTCTGTGAAACTGCTCTAACAAATGCCATATTTGCCGTTATAGTTGGAGCATGCCAATGATCACCAGTACCGAAAACCACCTTGCTCTTAATTGCCAGCTTTCTTGTCATAGGGAGACACATCATACGTTCAGAAGGACTATTGGGGACAATCCTGCTCCAGTTTCTCAGAACTAAATTACACACCATTCAATGATATAAAAATGAAAACCAAATTCAGACAGCAGGATATACTATACAAATGTAACTCAAGTCAAATTCAAGTGGCTGCCCTCATACTGAACTAAATCAGCAGACATATTTCATGATTGATAATTCATAACCAGCACATTTTATAACTGATGTATTGATTCTTGAATCAATCCAAAAACTTCTAGACTCGGTTTTGGGGATATCCCTCTCTATCTCTATACCTTATTCTCCATCAGCCACCCACCCTGTTCTTGCTTTACAAATTAACTGTTACTTTTTAAGCTTAGAAATAGTTTAGTGCCAATAGATTTGTAGATAAATAGGGCAGTGATTGCAAAAATAACAGTTGCAATTTTTCTCAACTTGAGCCAAATCCATAGAGGAATCAATTTTCAATGCAACATGTTTAAATGCCTCCAAAAAATTAATCATCAGCTACTCAAGGATGGTATAAGAACTAATCTAACCAAGCTTTTGCTATTAAGAAGTGAATAAATAAAAAATTATTGGGAGCAGCAATAGCACTAATTTATTTGGTTTGGAAGGAAGTTCATATAAATATAGGAACTTATAATTCTATTTCCAATTTCCTCATAACATTAAATTATGTATGGAAATGTATGAGGAAGAGAAAAGAGGGGAGATAAAAACAAAAATGAGGGGGAGAATGTGAAAGTCGAGAATTTGTGTAGTCTCACAATAGTATAAGAAATGGATAACTTGTAAATAACTTACAAGAGGTGTTTCAGTATTTTATCAGCTCTTAACTTCTCATTAGGACCTCCGCATAATGAGACCAACTCTTTGAACTCCGTAACAGCGCTTTCACAAATTATACCTCTCTTTCCGGATAATACATCAGCCAGATCTGTATGTATAGGATTTTGAATTTCAGATAAAACCTAGCAAAAGCATTGAGAAAAGGATTTGTTAAATCTGAACTTGGAAGAAATTATTCACTTTAACAATAGTGTCCCTTGTGAAGAGAGATAAAAAGTTCTTACACATTATCAGGTAATTGTAAAATGTGCTGCACCATTAGCACCATTATAATGCATAATAGGGGAATGCCTTTTCTCAGGGAGATAAATCACACAATGTCAACATCACTGCTTATTGACTGAACATTATGTACTTGGACAAATAAGGAAGCCAATTAACTACACAAATCCAGAATTCTGATCAAGTTCTTAATGTTAACAAATTTGCTATTTGCGTCAATTGTATTTACCAACTTCAACACATGAACAACTGCTAGAAGTCCTAACGATATTCTGGTTGGATGTAATAATCATCAGCAAAACCCTTCCAGATATTTTATCGTGTATTTCAATCTCTCCTTATCAAATTCATGTCCTTCATTAATTTGGGCCTATCCCTATATCAATTACGCCTTTCCTTACTCCACTTATGCGTCTTTTTGTAATGTTGGTAGTATCAGCAGTACTATGTAAACCAACTGTACCTCTACCTCTTTCCTACACTTGTAGCAGTGCCATTGCTGCAAATGCAACTTTGGATTTACTAAAAATGCACTTTTGAAGTGCAAACACCAAACTCATAACTTCTTAAGACCGAAAATTGGTCACATTGATACAAGTCCTAAAGTGGGAGCATATAAGAATCGGCCATATCTTATTTTTAAAGTTTTGGACTCACTTTTTATTAACCCCATACGGAATAAGCAATTGAAGAGGCCATGACTAGTGAAAACGAAAAAATATTCGATGAAAAAGAAGAACAATCAGATCGTTAAATATGTTAAAAGTAATCATTATTGAATAGAACAACCACTGCCATAACACACTCCTGGAGAGTGAGCAGAAAGTACCGTGCAATATGAATACCTAGATCCAAAAATCTTTACCTATGAATTAGAAAGAAACGACTCACAAGTTTTAACATACCTGTGTAATCACAAAATCAAAGTTGCCCTTAAACCGCTTCTTCAATTCAGTTACTGGCGCTGCCAAAAGTTTCTCTGCACAACCATTGCTGATACCAGAAACTAGAGCAATCAGGGCTGTTGTGTCAAAATTTATAAGATGACAATCACTTTGAGCTGTAACTGGCAATTTATTTAATTTTGATATAAGAGAACAAAAAGCATCATCCCAGATTACTTTTTCATGAAGTTCTTGCAGCTCTAGCCCAACAGGATCGACAACTGATTCTTTAATAGACCAACATTCTGAACTCAAAACAGCATTATTTGTGGAGTGGACCTTAATCTCAAGCAAAAGAGATCCTTGATATGGTTTGTCAACAACATTTATCCACTCATCTTCCAATTCTTGGCAGAAATCAAACTCCAATCCAATCTCAAACGCCCCAAATTCAATTCGAATGTTCTCATAAACAAAATTACCGAGTCCACGCGAGAAGAAAAGAATTATGGAGGAAGGTTTCAATATCTGAGAAGAGCGAGCTGCAGCTAGAACACTATGAATTCTCAATTTTAAGGAATCATGCCAAGAAAGATACCTAGGATTCCTATCAGAAACAATAATCCAGACTGGGTTTTTATTAAGAACACAGACTATATCAACATGAACGCTTTTGGAAGAAGACGAAGAAGAATCAATTTTATCATGCCCAATTCTAATTGCTTGAGCCAAAGGAATTGGCTTGCATACCCGCGAAACTCCACTCACAAATGACTGCTCAAGAAGGTGAATCACAGCCTCCAGGTGCCCGGCGTTGATACTGCAAAAACCCAAAAAAAAAAAATCAAAGAACAGATCGAAAGTGCAATTTGGTTAAGAGAAATAACAGTAAATAAAGAAAGAGTAAAAAAGGAACCTTAGGGGTAGTGAAGGAGTGGAGGAAGAGCGAGAGAGAAAATGAAGCTCAGAGTTGGCCAATTTGAGGAGAGTGCGAATGCAAGAAGCGGTGATCTTTGAAGGACTGCTACTGTTACTACTACCTAATCTTTGTATTCGATGTATCAGTCGTTGGCATCTGTTTCTTGCTTGCTCTATTTCCTCCATTACTTTTCTATGCCAATCTACTTGCATTTACCAAATATAAATACTACTGGTGCTGTGTGAGGGGTTACTTGATTCAAATATAATCTAACATAAAAATAAAAAATAAAAAACATAAAAAAAAATTGTATTATAACTTATAATATTTAAATGTCACTTTTTTTTCGAAAAGAAAAGGATAATTCTTATTAATTCTAGGTTATTTGATTTAATTTTGAGGGTATTTTCATCATTTTAATAATAACAAATAATTGAGCAATAAAAAATTTAACCAATATTTGCATTTTAAGTAATTATACAACCTAAATTTATATTTGAACATCATAACTTAAAAAATCAAATCAAATAAAGTTCAGATATGTAAAATAGATATTATTCACATCCATAAAATCAAGTGTCACAACCGTGAAAGTGTCAAAAAATTCAAAAATTCAATTCAATAATGAATTTTGAAAATTCAAGAGTAAAACATTTTATGCCTGTGAAAACTAAAAAATATGACCATTGCAGTATGTTTCTGATGTAGTTGAACAACTATAATTCGAATGAAAATATTTCTAGCGACTAGATTTCGAAAGAATTTTATAAATAACTTATATTTATGAAAGAATAACATCAACTAGATCATTGAAAGTTTAATTACTTTGATAAATCATTTTGTGAGAGTTTATATTTTATTTCTTTGTTGCAATCTCTCTTGTATTATTTTTAATTCTCATTCTAGCTATATAATGATCAAGTAATTTTAAATTTGTAATTGTTTGAGTGTTTTCTTTTTTGTAAACAATTGCTAGATATTGAGATTAAGTGAATTGGATTGAAGAATCAAATATTTGTAAAGTTTTTGCATTGAACCATTAAAATACTTGTAAGGTTTTGAGTGTGAGTTTAGAAAAATACTTATATGAATTTAATGTATACTTGAAAGTAAATTGTTAGTGGTTTAAACTATCGATAGTGGTTGAGGAGAGAAATGTAGGCTTTGAGGATCAAACCTCTATAAATTCTGATATTATTTTTCTTTCTAATTTTTTATCTTACTTTAATTTTTAATTTTTCATTCCTTACAGAAATCACCAATTCACCCCATCTTGGTGCATGAGGTCTTTCAATTGGTATAAGAGCAATATCTCTATTTTTTTATCTAATCATTTCAGAGAAAAGATCATGGCCTCCACAAATCAAGCTTCTGAAGTCCATGGACCAAGCTCACAAGATCTTCATTCTTTGATGACACTGATTTTGCTTATTAGAGAAACAAGATGGAAATGTTATTGGATATCGAACATGTCAACTTATTAGACATCATAGGGGAAGAATAGACTCATCCAACAGAGAAATATAATGATGAAAACGGAACTCCCATTCCAAGAAGCAAATGGAATGAAGCACAACAAAAAGCCAATTTAATGAATGGAAAAACAATTACTATTCTTTATTGTGGTTTTAGTACAGAAGAATACAATAGAATAAAGCATCTATGATCGGCTAAGAAAATCTAAGAGTGTCTCATAATCAAGCATGAAGGAACAAACCAAATCAAAAGCAAAAAGCTACAAATGCTTATAAGAGAGTATGAGCTATTTGAGATTAAGCCTAGTGAGAAAATTAGTGACATGTATAGTAGGCTCATCACTCTTGTCAACTCAATGAGGAAACTTGGCAAAAAATTTTCACTTGAAGATATTAACAACAAAATTCTTGTGAGTTTACCTCAAAGAATTTGGGTAACTAGGATATCCTTTATTGAAGAAGCTAATGATCTCTTAAAGCTCCAAACCAGTGAACTTTTGGGTAAATTCCTTACACAAGAGATCAAGACACAAGTGTTCAAGATGGCTCAAGTTACGAAAGGATAAAAAGTAAAAAAAGACAAAAGCATTGCTTTCAAAGCTAGCAAAGAGACTAGTGAAAATGAGTCAAATGATATTGATGAAGAACTTGTAATGCTCACTAGAAAGTTCAAAATTTTCATTATGAGAAAGAAAAGGGAAAAGGCCTTCAAGAAGCAAGACTCAAGCAAAAAGGAACAATCAGTTTGCTATGAGTGCAACAAGCTCAGACACTATCTGTTAGAATGCCCAAGATTAAAGTAGAAAGAAAAGAAAAGAAAAGCCTTTAAAGTAACTTGGGATGATTTAAGTGACAGTGATGGTGAACCCGATGGCAAAGCTACAAACCTTTGCTTAATGGAATTTGAAGAACCAATAAAGAATGAAATAACTCTAGACCCAGACTTCGAATCTAATGATGATAAAATGATACATGTCTTTGTAAAATTGTTAGATAAATGTGATAATCTCTCTTTTAATAATAGTTCACTTAAAGAATTAGTCAAAACTCCAGAAGAACAAATTAAAAATTAAAATATTCTAATGAAGAGTTTACTAAATCTTTAAATGAAAGCATTACAACAAAAGATAAAATATTAAACGAAAATGCTAAACATGTTGAGAAAATACTTTATTAGAGAAAGCAGTTTTTAATCTTAAAGGATCCATTTATAAGTTTAATAAAGGAAAGGAAATTTTAGATGGTATCATTATTGTTAATTCAACTCCTTTAAAATCTAAAAGTGGTATTGGTTTTGGAAATTCACATGCTAGTACTTCCAAAATTCAAATTGTGGCTATCACTAATACTTTTAATCAACCTAGATACAAAACTAAGGAACATAAAAGGTTCAACAATATGAAAGCAAATAGCTCAAAAGCTAAAAGTTATAGGAGACGAAAACATAGGAAATATTATCACCCATCTTCATATGCTTATAATGATTTTAAAAGAAAAGAACATGCACCTTATGCTATATGTCATTACTGTGGTGATATAGGATTATGAAATATTTTATAAGAAATGTACACTTATATCCTTCTGATGCTAACCCTAAGGATCCAAATATATTTGGTATTTAAAACTAAGTATTTTACCTTTTTGTAGGTATGTTTGAAATCCACCATGAACAAAAATAAGTGGTATCTTGATAGTGGATGTTTAATTCATATGATTGGAAATGTCGTATTCACTCACCTAGAGATGAAAAATGTTGGTAAGGTAAGTTTTGGTGATAATTCCAAATATAACATCATTAACATTGGTCAAATTGGTAAGAAAGACTCATGTTGCACTCCCTTACCCTAGTATTCATTAATAGTATATGAAAGTGCTACTAAATTTATTTTTATAAAAAAACCAATGCTCAATTTATTGTATAATTTTTTTTTTCAATTTTCAAGTTTATTATTAGCAGAATATTTATTACTTTACTTTTTTTTATATCATTTAAATATGTAAGTAATGATATAAATATTTTAATTTAAAAGAACTTATTCATTAAACTATAATATTTAGAAATTTATTTACAAATAATATCAAATATATTAATTACAAAATTCACTCTTTTAAAAATCTTACATACCACAAATTTATATCAAAATGAGCTTCTTAATATTTAATTTTTACAATACAATTTTGAAAACATACAAAAAGAAAATAAATTGCTGCAATTTAATCTTGGGGTTTCCCTTTTCTTCGATCGTTCTAATGCAACAGCTACGTCTATTACTTTAAACTACTAGCTTAATAGTACGTTTGACAACTATATAATAATTATATAAATATTCATAAAGTAAAATTTTAGAAAGTACAATTAATTTACTAAACATGCCAAAATATTTAAATAATATCAATATCATTTACATCAAGCAAAAATAAACAATTCATCACTTATAATATTTCATTCATTTAACATGCTCAAAATTCTTTAACAATACAATACATACTATTTAAAATATCGATTTAATAATTTACAATTTTTTTCTATTTATTTGATAGCTCACGACATCTTAGATCAGAACTAAATACTAGATACATTGTTTCTGCTCTCCGGCAACATATTCGATGTCTACTTAATAATTTTATAACTCAACATTTAACGCTTATATTTTCCACAATAACTCATCACCTTTTTGGTGCTTACATAATTTTGAACTTAACACTATTTTTTAATCCCTATGTAATTTCAACTCAAAATTATTTCTTAGTGCCTACGTAAATTAAATCTCAGTAATATTTTCTAGTGCCTACATTTCTACTCTTTTATTGGCATGTCAACTTATCATAATTTCTAATTCTCAACTATATGTTATAGGGTTTAATTATATTTGTTATCTTTATTATTATTTACATAAATTATGTATGTAACACTAATATAATTTCACATAAATGCATTAATCTCCATTGAATATTTTATAACATCATACTTACTTATTTAATCATTATAACTATAAGAAAAGTCAAAAAATATATTTTTCGATCACAAAATTCCACAATCAACACATACATACAAGCTACCCTATTCTAGACAGCATTTATTCCTTGTATTACCCTTCATTTTTTTATCCATTTTTAGATGAAATTTGGACAAGTGATCATAAAAAAATGTAAGTACATATTTTATCTTTAATTTCCAACTAAAATCACATTAAACCGATTTTTGTACCAAAAGTTATGAATTTTTCTCTAAACTACGTTCATTCCATTCTGCCCAATATTTTACTGGATAGATCTTTAGTTTAAATTTTGAGTTTATTTTAAACCTAATTATAGGCATTTTCAAGTCTAATGGTCTAAATGAAAGTTAAAGCCATATGTCCTAATTTACAACCCAATAAAAATCACTCAAAAAGAATTTTCATAACTCAAATTATGACCAGAAAAGTAGACACTATTTATAATATGAATTTTCCAGCACTTTAATTAATTCCTACAATTTTCATCTTCATGCATCAACCTCATATTCAAATTTTTATTTTCACATTCATAGTATCATTTAATCACTAATTCATCACTCAATGAAAATAACAAGAATTACATGCACAATTACACATAATTTCACAAAATCAAAATCAATATTTTTCATATTGAATTTTTACCAAATGTACATACCTCACAAAATCTATTTCTCTTCACTTTTCTCTTCTTTCTAGTTAGCTTTCTTCTTGTCCTTACTTCCTCTTTGATTATGGTTCAAAGATTGTTCACCTTCTTGTCCTAACAATAAATTTCACACTAATCAAGCACTAAACACACTAATCAATCCTTAATCACCATTAACATAATAATCACCCTAAATTACCAACTTTAATGGCAACTAACCCCAAAATCAAAGAAAAAAAGAAGAAAAGTGAGAAGATGGAAAATCTAACAACACCTTTATAAATCTTCAAAATGATTAAAATTTTTCTTCTCTTTTTCTCTTCATTTCTTCCTTCCTCTTCCTTAGTTTTGCTCATTTTGCTTCACTTCCTTGTTGATCTTGCCTTAATCCAACTTTTTCCATATAATCTTAGCTTTAGTTGAAGAAAAAAAAAGAACAAGATCATGGGATGTATGTCACAGCAGTAAAGGAGAATAAGAGAGAGCTTTTGGTTTGTTTAAATGAGGAGGAAGAAGAATAAAGACAAAAAGTGAAAGTTGACTTTTATAGTTGGATTAGGTGGGTGGTTAGGATTAATTAGATAATTTTGTCCTTCATTGGTCCATTAATTTAAATCACTTTTAGTTAGGATTAATTAGAAAATTATGTCCCTCATTGGTCTATTAATTTAAATCAATTTTTCTTTATTTTAATCCAAATAATATTTCTTTCCTTAGATAAAGAATATTTCATTTTTATGCCTTTTTAAAATATATGTACTAAAAACACTGCAATTTCCAATTTCGTTTAGCGAAAAATTATTTTTTTTCTAAATTTTAATTCCAAACTTCAAAATTATCAATTAATAATATCCAAAATATTTTCTCATATTTTATTATTATTTTAATATTTTTCTTTCATGTCCTAATTTAGACCCCGATCGGTTCGGTACAGTGAATTTTGGTCAACCACGTCAATGGCCTAAATAATTAGGCATTATGACTCGGTTAATTGTTTAAAACATAATTTATTTAGCATTAGTCAATTATATGATAAATGATGCAAAGTAACTTTTGAACCTACAAAATGCTTTGCAATCCGAATTTCAGATAACAAAGTTATCTTCAATGGCAAAAGAGTTAATAAAGTGTATATTATTGATTTTAATTCTTTGACTAACTAAGGTGTTGAGTTTGTCATTAAAGGTGACATGTGGGTTTGGCATAGAAGACTTGGGCATGTCAGTGTGAAACTCATAGGTTATCTAAGCAAAGGTGATTTAGTCTTTGGTCTTCCCATAGTCAAATTCCAAAAAGATAAAGTCTATGAAGCATACCAAATGGGTAAGCAAGTAAAAAGTTCTTTCAAACCCAAAAACAAAGTAAGCATCACTATACCTCTTCAATTATTACACATGGGTTTATTTGGACCATTTAGAATTGCTAATCTAGATAGAATGCACTATGCATACATCATTATTGATGATTACTCTATATCACTTAGGTATCCTTTCTAGCTCACAAGGATGTTAGTTTTGATGTTTTTAAATCTCTTGCAAAACATATTCAAAATGAAAAAAATTTGAAGATTTCTTTCATAAATAGTGATTATGGAAAAGAATTTGAAAATGATTCTTTTAAATTATTTTGCATTGAAAATGGAATTTCACATAATTTTTCTTCTCTTATGACATTTCAACAAAATGGAGTTATCGAAAGAAAAAATAAGACATTGGCAGAGATGGCTAGAACAATGTTTAATGAGTATAATTTGCCAAAATACTTTTGGACCGAAGCTGTTAATACTACATGCTATATTTCACATATATTAAAACATAAACTTTACATCCGAAGGATTATGGGTTGCTTCCATTTATACATTTCAAAACTAATCTAGAGTGACAATACATATTCAACATATAAGTCCAAAATACAGATGACATATTTTCATGCTCGTGTGGAATGTAAGGAGAGAGAGTGATGAGGCTCGGCCAGTGACCTGTGCTTCATGTCTTCTATACGCTACTCAAAATGAGCTATCACTTTTCTTTACTTGAAAAATGATGCAAATTGATGAGTTGCGACTCAGTGAGAATAACCATCAAATGAGCTTTAAAGTACCGAACAACTCATAGTAATAAATCACAAATCCAACACATACCATGTATTCCATTCCATTCATCTGAATCATATAAATATCAATAAAGTTGAAACATATAATCATTACTCTTTACAGATGCAAATGCTTTGCTTATTTCATTTTGTTGTGACCAAGTTAAACAGACATTGCTCCGGGTTTCCATGTGAACATTTACATTTGCATTTGCGTTTGCTAGCTAGCTTGATCATTTGTTTCATTTGCACATTTGTTGGGCCATAGGCATCTTATTTTTCTTTACAATATCGATTAACTAGTCACAATGCCTTTTTAGTCCATATGCATATGCACTTGTATTCAAGCATTCATCAACCATTGCATCTTTATCATATACAACATACGTATATTCCATACATACCTCATATGTCACGCATATACCTTGCATATACTATACATATACCATATATATATATATCACATATGTCAAACATATACCTCAAATATACCACAAGTATACCATTTACATGTACCACAATATCACAAATTATCCATCATTACATTATCAAGGACTAATCATGGCAATCATATGACTCACATAGCAAGCAACATTCATTTGCACTAAAAAATTCAATTGATAATTAGATTCACCGTTCTCCTTTGATTCCGACCCCTAACTTATTTTCTATCCGCTCCTTGTGGGTCTCCAATATGTTGTGAGTCTAATATGAAAACATAATCGATTAACTCATGATTGAGGAGACTTAATGTGGCTTAAACAAATTAATATGCATTGTTCATATCAATAGTTAAGATTTTTCCTATGAGACAGTGTGACCTTGTGGGACTGTTTAGCCTATAAATTTTTCTATACTTAACCAATTAACCTGATTATTATTCCTAATTCAAATTAACATATAATTATATAACATATTAAAATTTCAGACCAATTGGATCATTGTACAATATTTGGTGAAATTTCTAAGTGTGTTCTGTTTTCTGCCTTATTTTCTGCCTTTAGGCAGTTTTAGGGTACCAACTTTGGTTCATCATAACTTATAATATATAAGTCATATTTCAATGAAACCTTACAGAAACTCATATGGGTTCAAATGGAACATTTTTCATGTTTTCAAATTTTATCAATTATGCCTATATGGGCTTCAAATCATAAGCAACATTTCACTGGTCCAGAACAGAATTGGCTTCCGGACCAGTATGACTTCTAAAGGCCGTAACTTACTATATACCTAACATATTATGCTGAAATTAGTGTCAAACTTTAGATAAGACAAATACCTATAACTTTAATATTTTTATAATTTACATAATATATCTCTAAGGGGCTCAAAATTTCTACACAATCTGCTGGGACTGCCTAGTGTACTAAGCAGACAATTCGAACTATGTAACAGTCATGGTTCCTTTCACCATAACTAAAAATTTACAAGACATATGAACCTGAAATTTGGTATAAAGATATATAACACATATATCTAAAACTTTTATATTTTTTAATACTTCAAATAATGGCTTTAACATATTCGAAAGCAAAGAACACAGTAGCTTACTTGGTTAGGGTTCACACCCTAACCAGTTTCACTAGAGAGAGAATTTCTCTTCCTATACACCAAATCATTCAAACCCGTTTAGATATCCATAAATATAAGACATAAAGGAACAACTTTTATGTTTTAAACTTCTCCAGAATCAATTTCTATGTGCATCAAAATCGGATTGCAAATCAGTGCCTATTAATGAAGCTAAGCAACTCAAATCAACCTTATAACAATAAGAATTGATTACTTACCAAGAACGACCTTGCAAGGGATCAATTAGCTTCAAAAAATAAGTGAAAAAATGATGAATTGAAGTTTGAAATGGCAGAAATTGAAGAAGAAGATGGGCTGAAGAAGAAGGCAGAAATGGGAAGATAAAACTAACTTTTTTGTTTTTTGTCTTTTTATCTTTTTCTCATCTCTTTTCTCCTTTCTCTTCTCTTTTCTCTTCTTTTCTCTTTTATTTCTCTTTTGTTTCATTTTTATTTTATTTTATTTATATTATTATTATTATTTACATATATATATATATAATTCGACTAATTGACACAATATTACAATTTAATCATTTGGCCCGATTTAACTAAATTAACAATGTAAAATGTTTACTAATCTTAATCTAATCATTTTACTTACATTAATTTGGTCACCTTATTCAATTCGTTTCTAATGCTTGTTATCCTTATTTAGGTTATAATTACACATGTGCGACTCGGCACAATTTCCAAATACTAGGACACGTAGCTAGTGCGTGTCATAAACTTGTTCCTACGAAAATACGTATGAAATGCATGTGTTCAACTAAATTATATGAAAGATGCAGATGTTCAAATGAAATGCATATGAATATGCATGTGGGGAAGGTCGAGGATGTTATAGAAATCATCTATGAAAGTGATGAAATAGTGAGCATCATGTCTTGCTCTAACATTCATTGGGCCACAAATGTCAGAATGTATAAGTTGTAAAGGAAATGTGGCTCTTTTGGCTTTTCCAAATGGTAATCTTGTTGCTTTTTCAGCTAGACAATGCTCACAAATAGGCAAATCTATTTTCTTAACAGATCCTAAAAGACCAGCTTTTGCTAATCTTTTTAAACGATCTTATCCAATGTGTCCTAATCTAGCATGCCATTTAGTATCATCAATTAATGAAACATTATTGGAATTTCCAACAAGAAATATATATTGCTTAACATCCATAAAAATAGTGTCTAGCACTATAAAACCATTCAACATATATCCAGAACCATAAAAAAACTTTGTCCAAAAGTATTTTAACACAACCATCTTCAAAAATAATTTTGAAGCCAAGTCCAAGCAGAATAATAATAGAAACTAAATTTCGTCGAACATCAGGAGCATAAAACACATCATAGAGATAAAACATGTGACCTCCCCGCAGCACTAGCTTGCAGGTACCGATCCCGAGCACGTCAGCCGAAGTATTATTCCCCATATAGATTTTTCTACGCCCTTTTGGAATTCGACAAAATTCCACAAAAGCATATTGGTCCCTTGATATGTGGTATGTTGTTGTTGAGTCTACAGTCTAATAAGGAACAGTTTCAGCTAACATCAAGCAACTACTAACATATAAATCTGAAGGACTAATTTGGTCATATAATACATTTAACTCAGTGCAATCTCGAGCAAAGTGACTCGGCTTTCCACAGTTGAAGAACTTCATGTTCTTGCCTTTTTTTGCTGCGTTTCCCATGCTTGCGCTTATTTCTGCTAAATTTGGTCTTATTTCCTCCTTTGCCTTGCCATTTGCCCTTACCTTTCCATTTCTTTTTCCCAGAGCCTGAAGCCCCTTTGCCTCTAGACTCAGTCATATAAGCCTCTTCTTCAGGCTTATCAGCGAGAACGTGATCCTTTTCTAGCTCAATATGTCGGGCAACAACATCAAAATTTTTAATATTGTCATTATGGGTAAGGTTGACACACATGTGTTCCCATGCTTTCAGAAGGGAGCAAATTACATCTTGGACTTGTTGCTCGTCAGTCATCTCATGGCTAGCACCTTTCAGCTCACTTATCATGTTAGACATGACAGTAAGGTGTTGCCTCATTGTATGATTAGAATTTTTCTTATAGACATCAAATTTTAGAGTTAATTGACGCAGCCTTGTTGTTGAGGTTCTACCAAACTGAATTTTAACAGCATCCCAAACTGCTTGGGCTGAACAGTACTTCTCAAAGCGTAGCATCAAGTCATTTCTCATGTTGCTCAGCATCAATATGCAAGCAACTCTGTCCTTGCGCTTATAGGCTTGATATGCTTCCATATCCCGCCTATATTGAGCAGTGTTTCCATGCTCAGACTCAGATATTGGTTGTATTATTGTTTCTAGCATATCTTGCTCTTCCAGGAGATATTGAATTTTACAATGTCAAATGTCATAGTTTTTATCATTCAACTTATCTCCTTGATTCAAATCAGCAATAATGCTTTTTGTTGTAGTCATTTCAACTACTTAGAAACAATTATCATAATTAGGATTAACACAATTCATTATTATTTTTTATCAATTTCAAGTCACAATACTTTAAATTAATCAATAATAACCTAACACAAGCAGTAGAAACAAAAAAACTATATATACAGCTCAATTAATTCCTATTGACATAATCCAGTTATCATTGTTTAATTTAAGCATGCGCCAATTAATTTTATATTACATGAGATTCATTAATCTACCAATTTAATATTCCCACAATACATTTATCATATAATGTAATATAACAATAATAATATATATGTATTAAAATAAGATAAACATCCATTATATGTCCAAATTGTCACACATAAAAATAAATATTTTCTAATATTGAGTTTAATTCATTTATCATCTGGTTGAACCTGTGGTTCCCTCTAAACAAATTCTCTTTTTGCCAGTGTACCAGACATTTTTTTTTCATCCATGGAAAACTATTCATCGATTTATTAGATCATCTAATACTATTTTGTTTTCAGCGCTCCAGTTTCTGATTCAAATCTTTTTCAAGATTTTCATAAATTAAGTCGCTTAATCTTTCTTTAAGCGTCTTCTTTTCCTCTTCCCATGAATCAGGTAAAGAATCAAAAATATAGACATCTGTTGTGTAACACCCTTATAACACTTATTTTGTACGTACGTTACGTGGGTAAATATGATTATAGCCGATGTATGTCAATTTTTTTATCTTAATTTAAGGACCATAATATTGTCAACACATAATTTTTTTTTTCCAAAAATTTCAACAGCATAACGGTTATAACCTAACTAACCTACCTACAAAGCAAACAATCTACAACCAATTTTTGAGCACAACAATCTACACATAATATAATATATTTTTCATTCAACCACAATTCTTTACGCATATAATAATTCGCAAATATTCATTTATCAGAATATATACATAAATTTATCCGTACAATATCATATCTAACCCTATTCTTTACGCATATAATAATTCGCAAATATTCATTTATCAGAATATATACATAAATTTATCCGTACAATACCATATCTAACCCTATATATACATGTCATTTTATATAATAACCTACAATTATGTCAATATTCCGTCAGCTCCTAAAAGTTGTATGTTTGTTCCTGTATTTCCTATTATTATCTGCACGTATTCAAATAACTACGTACTTAGCATTAATATGCTCAGTGGTAATTACTAATTTAAAAATTTTCACTAACTATATTTCCATACATTTATACATGCAATAGTATTTTTAATATATTATTCAATTTTTCTCTTTAATATATAATTCTTTTTATCAATACATTATTTTTAATTACTCTTAATTCATTATTTAATATTTTTATTTCTTATTATTATTTTTTTTAAAACTTTCAATTTATTTCAATTTAGTTCGTTTTTACTTTAATTATCCATTTTTTCTTATTTATTTATTTATTTCAATTATTTATTTAATTAGCTTCAATTTCACTTTAATTTTTAAATTTATATTTATTTACAATTATGCCACTAACAATATATTATTTTTATTTTTGCCACTAATATTTTTATTTTTTATTTATTTATTTTATTATTTTTTACTATACAATTTAATATTTATCTTCACCTTTTTTTTTGTTACAATCATTACTTTTATCATATTTACCAAATTTATCACTTATGTCATTTTTATCATATTTTTCATTTCTAATAATATTTTTTCTCATATTTTCCACTTATTTCATTTTTAATCATTTTTCTCATTTTTCATTTACAAATGTCTCTTTTATCATTTCATTTTTTTTATTTGCCCCTAGATTCAATCCGATAGAAAATCTTCGGACCAGATACCTGGGACATGGACCCCAAGAGTCTACTACACTGAAAAGTAATCCTAAAAGATCACCCGAGTACACTGAATTACTGAGTTACAATCACTAAAGTAGACCATAATTGCCCTATATAAGCAAGTCGCCATGACCCGCACCACTGTAATAGCGTCCTTATGACTAGCCAATTATATTATGGGCTAGATTTAACTATCAGAAAAATTACTAAGACCGTTATTTTATTTTATTTCAATTCAATTTCTATTAAAGTCATAAATTTCATTACTTTTACATTATTAATCCCTTAATAATTTATGTTTTCATAACAATTTTATCACTACTAAAATTTTTCACATTTTTCATTCTAATATAGCAATATTTCATTATGGATAATCAATTAAGTTATAAACTCACTAAATATATTTTATTCATTATTTTTCATTTCATACACAATATCATCGATAGATAGAAAAATATTCAATATTTAATTTAAAAATTTGCAATAAATTTCTACACACTCAAAATCATATTTTCTTATATTTCATAACTAAATTTTCATTTAATTAGCAAATAAAATATTAATTTATCTTTTTTTTCCTATATTTAATTTTAATCATTAAAATTTTTCTCTCACTTTCTAATTATTCATTTCACTAATTAATACATTTATTATTCCATATATATCATAATATTACACTAAAATATATTTATTGCTTAATATTTATTTTTCACATAATAAGGTCACATTTTATAATTACTACTAATTAATTTTTTAATTGAAATTAATCATTCTAATTCACTTTTCATAATCCAATAATCATGTTTTAAACATTAATTAGCCATTACATGCAAAACACATAATTTTCTAAATTTTCATAACCCTAAATCATACTTAATTAATAGAAATAATTAGATTATGGAATCACTAACTTTAATTGCTTATTTTGGTCTTCCTAAGCTTCCTTTTTCCTTTGCCTTTTCCTTGGAAGAACCTTCACCTTCTCTTGAACCTACCATGGACAAAATTTTTCCTTCATTAATCCACCATTAATTTACTTCCTAAGGTCAAATAAATTTCATATTTATTATCTACATATCTTAAACTACCTATTTGAACCATTAAATTAATTTAAAACCATAAATTTTGTTTACCTCAAATTAATATCCTAAACTTTCTCATTTGATTTTCTTCCACTTTAACCTTCCAAATGAAGATTAAAAACTTATATTAGCTACTAAAGAGGCTGAAATTATTTTTGGATGATTGATTTTGGTGTTAGAATTAAAGAAAAATGAAGAAAATTGGAGAAGAATTAGGAAGGAGGTGGTTCAGCCATGAGGGAGGATTTGGGGAAGAGGATTAACCAGAATTCTCTCTAGAGAATTCTGAGATTTAGGCCAATTTATAGTGGCTTGAGTTGGTTGGGTTTGGGCCAAACAAAACCCAACTCATTTAGGCTCAATTATGCACTATAAATTATTTTTCTCATTTTCCAATATCAATTTTACCCAAATTTAATTTCATAATTCATAAAATATTTTTATATGTCTACACAAAAAATTTCAACTCAATCGGAGTTCATTTTCTATCCAGCTAACTCAAATCGGACAGATAATTCAATTTTCGGTGTTACCGTAAAATTCATTTTTCACTATCAAATAATCCTAAATATTATTTAAAGTCTATTAATGACTTAAAATAAAATTTTAGATGTCGTTTGCTATTTTTTATAGCCCGGTCAATTTACAATCAACCAATTATTTAATTAAATCGAATCCATTTTTTCTTAATTTTGACTTTTGAGGATTTATTTGACCTCATTTTTACTCCAAATTTTACCCTCAGACTAGTCATAACCTATATTTTTCGATGATCAAATAAAATATTTTTCACCCACGAGTGTATTTTTGACTCCTGGGTATACTGATTAATCTCGGAAATTACAGTTTACGACTAATCCGGTATTTAGGCCATTACATGTTGTTCCACATCTAAGTCATAGTCTTCACTAAACATCATATTGAAAGTCCAAATTTTATCGAACATCTCATCAATATGTTTTTCAAGAGAATGTTCTAGATCTTTCTTATATGCACATAATCGCTCCAAAGCGTAAATCATCAGATTCCTCACTATATGTTTAAATAAATTAAACCAAAATTAGACTCAATTAAATATCATATATGTTATGTGACAAAAAAAAATTTTCATATAAATTTTTTGTAATTATGTTCCAATTTGCATATTTTTCTCCAAATTCTTCATCAAAACAGTCAAAAAAATTTGAAAAAATATCAATTAAATTGGAAATTAAATTTTGAGAATTTAAAAAAAAAATTGGACAAAAAATACTTGTTCACACGCCCCCACGTGCCAAATGAAGTTTACCCACACACTGAACGAAGTTTGCCCATATACCTCATGCACTGCCACATGTACCTTTCCACGTCATTTCCACCTCAGTATTTTATGGACCAACCAGAGGAATCCATGTGGCTAAACGTGCCATGACATATGGCAAAAACTATCAACAACCGTTCCTTCAAAATGCCAGCGCGTGACGCGCCGAAGCAGCACGTGTACTACACGCGCAGTCTTCCGGAGGTTGTTTTGCATCGATTTTTCAAATTTACACATTTTTTACGATTTTAAAACCATTGGAACCATTTTTATTCCGTTTCAACATCATTTTGGCCGAGTTTGAACAATACATACATGATCCGAGACTGGAAATTGTTTTAATGACAATTTTCAAAAAAAATATACTCAAAAACTTTGAAAAATCATAAAAATTCAACCACTGGTCAGAAAGTTATGCAAAAATACTCGTTAGAAAGCTTGTGATGAGAGTTTTCAAACAATACCAAATTCAAAGTATGAAACTGAAGAATTAATTTTATGAAAATTGAAAAAATTTCAAATTTGCATTGTAAATTTCTTAAAAATAATCACAATTACGATTTTAAGCACAAAAATACACAAAACGAGCTATGATAACAATGTTGGAATTTATAGAGCAGCAGATACTTACTTGTTGAGCGTAAATCGTACGCTTTCAATGCTTTAGGCGGAGTCAAATTACTAAAACCTGACTCAATTCCACAGTATGAACGTTTTTGATTAACTTGTGATTGATTGTATATGAAGAAATTCCTTTATCGAGAATTTATGAATTTCAGAGAAATTTTTTTGATAAAAAGTTATATTATTTCTTTGTTTCTCTTCTCCCAAAAGTTATATTTTTTTATAACTTTATATATAAGAAAATATGAGTTTGGGCTGGGTCAAGCCCACATAGGCGGTTCAATACCACAAAATCCAACAAAATTAACCACAAAAGGAGAGAAAGAAGAGGTTAGAAGAAAGAAGAGTCTTGAATGGTTTTGAGAATTCTTTGTTAATTGTTACATCTTTTTTTTTCTTTGAATGATTCATTTTTTCTATAAATAAAAATATGTTAATAAAAAAGTGGAGAAATTGCATACTTACATATTTTTTTTAGTAATATGAAATTATTCATGACATGGGAATTTAAAAAAAAAACCCCACCTGCGTAATATTTTTCATCTCATATTATATGGAAATTTGTTATTTACCAAATACCCATTAAATCAAAATTTTCAAAAGTATCAATGCTTTCTTCTTCTCCTTCATCTTCTACTTTACATTAGTTTCTTTTTTTTTTTATCTTTTAATTTCGTTAGGCAGTAAATGGCAAATTTCACTTTGTGATGTAAGATAACTCTTGTTTTTAAATAAATATACTCTAATCAATATTAGTTAATTAATTTTCACTTTTCTAGCTTAGTACAAGGAAAACACATTTTAAGCAATAATATAAAAAGTTAATTTATTCATACATGTCACTTGTCATTAGTACTATCTTATATTTATTTAGTACTTTTTTTATATAATTTTAGTTAGGCAATAAATGATAAATTTCACTTGTAATGCAAAATAATTCTTATCTTTAAATAAATCGACTCTAGTCGTTAGTTAATGTGTCTGTTTATAGTTTAATACAAGGAAAATGCATATTAAGCTCTAATGTAAAAAGTTCATTAATTCATATATAGTTGACAAATATGGACATCAGATAAATCTTCTCGACCCGCTACAAAAAAAAAATTGCAGCTCCACGATAAAATGAAACTGTAATAATTGGAGGGAGAGATGCTGTGAGAATGGAGGATTGGTGATGGCAGGGACCTACTAGGTGCTTGGGAAATAATTGGTTAATGTGCTATTTCGCCAAATAATATTGTGTTATTTTTTTTTCATTAATGCATGTTAAATAGTGAATTTCCTATCAATTACTTATGTGGAATTAAAATGGGAGATCTTTGGTTAATATGTAATGTTTGGCTTATTTAATGTGTCTATTTTTTCACTGAATAATATTATGCTATTTTTTTTATTAATGAATGTTAATTACTGAATTTACTATCAATTACTTATTTTGAATACCGTGTCATGCAGAATTAAAATGAGGGGTCTTAGATTTTTGGCTTATTGCATGCCTTTTTTTTTCATTTTGCCGAATAATATTGTGCTATTTATTTTATTAATGCATGTTAATTAATGATTTTACTATCAATTACTTATTTTCGATATTAAAATAGAAACTATGTATCAAAAGATGATCCGATAACAAATCACTTCAAAAAGATGTTAATTATGCTATTTTTCTTTCATTATAGATATGTCACGAGATCATAGCCTATATGATTTTCGTTCATTAAAACAAATTTTAGTATCAATATTACTTTTTAGATATATCACGAGATCTACACCAACGTAGATTGATTCAACCCGGCCTATAAGATTTATCATTTTTGACCTTACAACCTCAACATAGATAAGAGGCTATATGGGTTGGCTATGTACATTATATTATAAAACATTTATAAGAATTTCGATTATGTCATATGTGCTCTTTTGACCAAAATTAAAATATATGTTGTCCAGCTTGATGATCAAGTACTAGCATATAGATGTAATTGTAGATCAACTCATCAATTTGAGTTGTATCAACTAATTAGAGATGTAGTTCACCAAGCCATTTTTTGTACAATCCTTAAGTTAGAATTTTTTATATTATATTAATATCTAATTACTGTGTTGGTTGAAAGATGAAGACCTAAAATACACAAGTTTCACCTCCCATTCAGGGAATGTAATGTAACATTACAAGATGTAGTCATTCTAACTAGTTTACTAATAGATGATCTTCCAAGTACAGGCTGACTTATATGAATAATTACTGGAGACCAGACCCTCTCTTGATGTTATCAAATGATCACAACTGAAATTTTTATGGCTGACAGATAACTTTCATGAGCTACCTTTCAGAGCATATATGGAAATTGTACAATGTCATGCATGATCTTATATTTTACAGGTTATTTCAAGAACATTATTTTGTGAGAAGAGTACATGTAGAGTGTCCTTAGTATAACTTCCTTATTTAGAGAATCTTGAGACAACTTGTCAGTAAAGTTGGGGCGGTGCATGTTTAACCTTTTTATATAGAGAATTATACACTACCTTAGGGTCTGCTTTAATTGCACAAATTGGAGGTGCTTTATTCATATTACAATTTTGGGCATGAGAGGAATTTTCATTCTTAGCACCTCAGCTTAGAGACGCTGACATATATTATAATGTTTTGCTTGGACAAAAGTTTGTCATTTTTACTTGCTAAAATCATTATATCAATTTTTTACAAATTATTAAAAAAAAAAGATCACACATGTACTAAATAAAATTTGATACATCCTTAATGTTTGTCATGATAAGTAGGTTAGTTCAATTACTACTACTACTACTAATAATAATAATAATAATAATAATAATAATAATAACAACAACAACAACAACAACATTTTTTCAGTTTAATTGGGTTCCATATACATAGGATTTCATCCACTCTCTTCCAGAAGATTGTTAGACAGGCAAAAATATGGCGACCTATTGTTCCACTTATATGCATTCACAGAGTGGAGTGGCATTAGCTAAATAGAGTCATACATCAATTTGGACTTCAACAGTCTGTGCCTCGACCGCCATTTCAAAGTAAAGATATGTCATGTCTGCGATCTACACTATGACTATAAACAAGTATTTCGGTCATTTGTACTCCAGTACAAAGACATACCGATTAGATTCTAAGTACGAATAAATAAATATGAAAAAACTATTTTCATATGATAATAAAAATGTTTAATATGAAAATTTAATTGGATTGATCAATTTTGTGATTTTTTGCTTAGCATGAAAATCGATACAATTGATCAATTCAATTAAGATCTATCACATTTGTGATGTAGACCCTGACTATAAACGTGCATTTCGGTCATTTATACCCTAGTATAGAGGCGTACTGATCAGAGTCTAAATACGGATAAATAAGTGTGAGTAAACTACTTTTATATTGTTGCCCAAATATTAAGCCAAGAAGGAGGGTTGAATTGGAGTTTAAAAAATTAAACTTTAAAGTGCGAAAATAAATGATTAATTTTAGGAGGGATAGAGAGAATTTGACATAAAGATTTTATAGAGGTTCGGGTGTTAACAAACCCTACTCCTCTCACCAATCGCAATTGGGAGTTTCACTAACACACTAAGTGTTATAATGGAGTTTTACAAGCTCACTTCCAACTATAGTGTTTCTCATAATGGCTCACACCTAACCCTGAAATCCCTTGTGTTTTAATGGCTCACACAATAACCAATTCCTTGTATTTTTCAGGCTCACACAAACAACCTTCACTTTGTGTTTTTATAGGCTCACACAACAACCTTTTGATTTGTGTTTTGAGGCTCACACAACTAACCCTTACAAGTGTTCTTCTCTTAACCCAGAAATACTCAAAGCTCACTTGAGTAAAGTTTACAGAGAGAATCACTTACAAATCTTAATTGCTCAATAAATGAAGAGTAAAAAGATTTTACAGAGAATAGATTTTGTTCTCAAAATATGAATGTACAAATAGCTTGAAATAAGATTTTTGATTCAAAGTAATTGTTATTCTGTTGTTATTCCCTTTATTCTCAATGCATAAATGACTTCCATTTATACTCTCATGGCTAAATAACGCCGTTGGGGTGCATTAAATACGAAACTAGCCGTTGTACCAACCAAAAAATCGTGTCTGACATTTTTCTATTTCATTGTTCACGGGCGTGACTATGCTTGTCACGGGAGTGACATTTTTTCCCAAGCCGTGACTGAAGTGGTGACCTTGTTCGTGAAGCTCTCTGGAATGTTTTGACATATAGAGTCACGGGCGTGACAAGCTTCCCAACTGTGATCCAAATGGTGACTCTGGTCGTGAAGTTATCTGGATGAAAATGCATGAACGGGGGTGACACCTTTATTCATGGGGGTGACTACTTCATGGTTTATTTTTCCTTCATAGCCGTGAACTTCAAAAGTTAGTTTTGGTAACGGTTAGCTTCTTTCACGAGAGTAACTCATAGAGTCACGGCAGTGAACATGCTACTTCTTGAATTTTGTCTTTCAAGGATTATTCTTCCAATTTTTCATTCTTGCTATTTTAATTCATGTCCTGTATAATAGACTTAGAAGACAAGTATGTTAAATACAATATTGCTATTTTATTTGTTATCATCAAAATGACGGAAATACCCCTTAAGGTTTAACATATATAATAATAAAAATATCTAATATGAAAGTTTAATTGAATTGATTAATTATTGCGATTTCGTATTTAGCACGCAAATCAAGACAATGTATCAGATTTGAAATATGATATTTTTTTTCGCAATAAAAATTTGACTTAAACATATCAAAATGTAGAAAATATTATTTTAAGGCTATATATAAGGTTATAAGGTGATATTTTAAGATTAATGATCTAAATTGTAAAAATATGATCCTTAGTACGAGTTTATGGTTTGATTTTCTGATTAGGAGTTAAAGAGATGCATTCACGATTGCAAATGTGCTGATGTGATCGCAATTGAATTTTAAGATTTTAAAACTCATAATTTGTAAATCGGACTATAGATAAAGTTTTATAGGCATGATTTAGAAAAATGGTTAAATGAAAAAATGTAATTTTTGTACCAGTATTCATTTTGCAAAATTGAGAATACTATTTAAAAATAAAATTATTCTGAGAATATTGGTATATTCAATTTGAGAAGATAAGATCATTTTGGGATATGAAATTTAATAAAATAAATTTATTCAAGTACTAAATTGAAAAGTTGGAAGTTTGGTGGAAAAAGTTTAAATTCAAAATTTCTTTTGAATTAAATTGGATAAAAACCAAAATATCTTTTTGATTAATTTTAATTGATAAATAGGAGTAATAATTAAGCTAATTAAAATTTATTAGACATTAATTTGACTATAAAAGTCAAAAAAGATCAATTATTCAACATTTTCAAGCAAAAAAAGAAAGAAAAAAAATATCTTCTCCTTCTTCTTCCTTTGCACGACCACCATACCCATTTTCCTTTTTTTATTCAATTTTTCTCACACATTACTTTCACCAAAGCATAAGAAAGTATAAGGAATTAAATAAGAGTGAAGACAATATTTTTGGAGAAAAATTACATATTGGCTAAAATTTTCAAGAAAATTAGAGGTGATATTTTTTTTTACTTTTCTTTCAAATTTCTATGGATTTAAGTTGATTTGAATGATTGTTGTGCGTAGATTTTAGTTTGGTGGATGATATTGCTTGGATTTGGTTGATGGAAGAATTAGGGCTTTATAGAAAATTAGGAAAAGATTTGATAAAAATGGAAATTAAGTAAAATGAAGCTTGAGGATGGTGGATATGATGGAAAATTGATGAGAATAATTTTTAGGAATTTTTCATAATTATGGCCAAATTTTTGAAAATTTAGTTTAAAAATTTTGTGCCTTAAAATGATGATAATGGAGCTATATGGAGTGTTTGGAAGTGAAAAATAATTTTTGGAATGGAAGAAAAATTTAATATGAATTTTGGTGGATTTCTGGATTTTTGGCATAATTATTTAAACTTTTATTGAAAATTATTGAAAATAATTTTGGTGAAATTAGTGATGGAAAATGGAAGATAATGGATGTTAATTATAGAAATTTAGTTAAAAATTTCAGACAATTTATTGAATTAATAGAAAATTTTGAGTTGGAAATAGATTTTTGGAAAAAAAATGTAAAATAAAAATAGGAAGAAAAAATTAAATAAATTGAAGAGAAAAATTAGAAGATAAGAGAAAATTTTAATTAATTTGAAAATTTTGCGATAATAGCACGTAGTGTAAAATAAGACCGATAGAAAAATAATCATAAACCTGAGAGTCGGAGAAATGAAATGAATAGTTTAATTTCCATTTAAATTTAGTAATTTATATTGGCTCGCTAACCAATTAGGAATTTAGTGGTTATTTAGGTGCACCGTCATATCAGATATCAGGTGTAGGAAAAGGAAAGGAGCCGACAGTCTCCAGCAAGTTATCATAAATATTTGTGCATTAATTTATAATATAGACTAATAATAAATTAAATTGAATTTATATATTTTTTGTCATGAAAGGTTTTTATGAGAAATTGATCAAAAAAATAATAATAATATTCCTGTATATGGAATGGAAAATATATTTTATGATGGAAATAAAATATTTTGGTATATAAATTGTATTTGTGAAATAAATATTTTAATACTGTATGTATAGTTTTAAACTCATATATTAGTCTAAACAGTGAGCTGTGGAATTGTTGGCATGCCAATTAGATAGAAATTTCATAGTCTATGATTATCTTGGTCATAAAAGGTATTGTATAGCTCATGTGATTGTCTTGGACCATACATATTATTTAATTACCGAACCTGTAATTATTTTGGATCTAGAATGATACTATAGTTATCTTGAATCAGATGATATTTCTTAGGGTTATGTGATTATCTTTAATCCTAATCATGTGGTTATCTTGGACCTAATCATGTGGTTATCTTGGACCTTGAAATTTTCATTGTTTGATCAGTACCTCTTGTTTCCCTAGAATAGGTCTATGGTCTATTAATATGTGAGTTATATAAAGTTTTTATTTTAATGAATGATTAAATTTTTTATTACATTTATTATATACTTGTGGTATTAATACTAATGACTTTGGTTTCAGAAGATTTTGTTTAATAATTTATATCTACTTTTATGTATAAGTAAATAATGTATTAATGGTTTGATACATTTTTTCATAATTTTGTTAATTTTAAATTGTATATCTTCATTCAAAATTACTTTTATTATAAGTTTTTACACTACTAAATTTTATAATCAGTGCAGAAGTTTATTTTCTCTCACGTATGTTTTAGTAGAGTTAAACGACAACATGTGTATATATAAAAGTCGTTGCTGGTATAAGTGGATTTTACTTATGGAGCTTGAACAGTAGTGACAACTATCCTGATAGTGTAGATTTTTGCTATATATGTATTTTATATATTTCGCTTGATGTAAACTAATATATATAAGTTATTTGAATGAGCATGTATATTTAGATCATGAAATGAGAATAGCAAGAGGACGCAAATTTATACTTTTTGGTAATATAATATATTATTTTTTTCCTACTGAATTATTTATGTACATATATATATATATATATATATATATAAGTTTTAATAATGTATTATTTTAAATAAATATCTCGTAACATTTCTTATTTGACCGTGTATAGTAATGTATATGGGTAGGTAAAGAGTATTACAAGATTGCACTCGGTTGTTCACACACTAATATGAATGCCAGCTAGATTGAATGACATTTAACATAGATCAATGTGTGGAACAATCAAGCCCACTATATTATCGGAGGGTTGTCATCAGCTAGTCCCCTCCATTATCATTCTGAGTACATGGAATGGTTCAAGAGAGTTACAAAAAGATGAATCACTTATGAAGGCACTGGAGTAGCAGTAATAATTAATCTTATGAAGGCACTGGAGTAGCAATAATAATTAATATTTGATATTTTTTCAATTCAATTTTTACACTAATTATTATTTATCATATAATATAGCTAATATTCTTTTTTAAATTAAGTTATGTAGGCTGATGCATTTCAGCATATCAACACATCTAACAATGTGCACGATATCCATTAGTTGGCCAGAAGATCGCAAAGAGCAATTGCTGAACAAAGGCGATAATTCACAATGTCACCACCTTAACTAGCTCCTCCTTTAGATCCATTACCACAGTTGTTGCAAGATGCACTTGCATCAAATATTTCAACAACATGTCATTGAGGCCTGCAATGAAGGGACATGCCACTTTTGTCATCTTCTCTGTAAAATCTCTTACCTCATTCTCTATCATTCCATCATTCTCATTAGACAAATTCATCCTCCACCACTGATCTTAATCCATCTTTAAGTAGAGATCAAATCTTCATCAAAACCCTACAATTTTTACCAGCGGCCTACTCTTTCCATTGGTGTAAGTCCTCTCACTAAAGATTCATTTACACAATGGGTCAGATTTCACACACCTCATTTTGCTCCATCAATGGATATGTTATCACACTTGACATTCCGCTCATCATTTCAAGATACTAGAGTATATGTGGGCGTTCATGTATCAGGATCTAGTTTTTTTTCTATCATTTTCACTCCAACTAATGCCCAATTCAGTGGCAATGTTGCATCGTTTGATGCTCTTACTCGAAGTTTTTGTGCTAAGAAAAATGATGATGATGATAATGGCAATGAAGATGATACTACTACTGCTACTGCTCATATTTCAGCATATATTCAAATGAATAATGTTCAGAAAAATACTTGCCAACAACTTGGTCCTCGTACAAACGTTAGAAGAAATACAAATTGTAGTACTTAATATAATTATTTGAGTAGTATTTTTCTATTTTGTAAGTCCCTATATAGTGCATTTGTTGGACAATAATTACATATTTAAATTTAAATTTTTATTATCCAACTTAGGAATTTTTTTTTCAACTTTTTATACAAGTATAAACAACAAAATCAATTCAATTGCAATTATTGATAATTATTTTCTTGAACTATTAAATTATCTCTTTGTGATAATCTTTTCTTGCACACTGATCAACTGCACCAAAAGAGTAAATCACATTTCTTGTTTCCTTAAATATTTGATAATAAAGTTTACTTCTTAAAGTGTGTGAAATTTATCAATATCTTTAACATTGGTCCTAGGTACCTAAGGTTTCAAATTTGCCACAACTATACCTCTTCTTAGACACCTAATAAAAAAACATATTTTTGTGTTTATTTTTAATCATCAAATGTAGGTTTATTATCATAGAGCACAAAATCCCATGTACAAAATTTTTATATCTAATACTTATCCTTATGGTTGAATATTTAGTCAATTCAGTTTAAAATTGATACAAAATAAATTGAAATTCTTATTAGAATTACCATACCCAACTAATTTAGAATTAGAATCCAAACTAACTGAATTGAAGTTTTGCAGTTCTATTCAGCTAAGTTTAATCAACTTTAGAAATCA
Organism: Triadica sebifera; assembly: GCA_023653625.1. Classification (NCBI taxonomy): domain Eukaryota; kingdom Viridiplantae; phylum Streptophyta; class Magnoliopsida; order Malpighiales; family Euphorbiaceae; genus Triadica; species Triadica sebifera. Next base: position 25,720,994 of record CM042901.1, read on the forward strand.
TTTAATTAATTATTAGAATTTGTAATTTAATATCAAAAATTATAATTAATTACCATAAATAAAAAATAATTATTATAAATTTACCTATTTCTATAAAAAAATTCAATTACCATATATTTATTAAGATATTGAGTTAATTTTATTATTTTTACCCATTTATATTACAATGATTAATTATATTGGGTTAATTTTATTATTTATTAAAAGAAAATTTATAATAATTACCTTAATGTTAGCCTCTAATTTGCATAGTATTTAAATTGCCATCATTAAAGTTCAAAATTAGAGATTTATTAAATGTATTAATTATTTAATGCATAAAAGTAGAAGAGTCAAAATAATAATAAAAATTTCAGTTTCTTAAAAAGATCAATTTAGTTCTATTTCAAATTCATTACAGTATTTAAGGAATTATTATTAACTTTCAATTAAGTACGATCAATATTTAAGAAATAAGAAGTAAACTTTCTATTAAGTATGACTTCTATTATTCCAATTTAGGTGTTGCAATATCTTCATATCAATTACCTTATAATCAAATAAGAATTATATTAGTTAATTATTTTTCAATTTTTTAAACAATAATAATAACCTTAAAACTATTTCAATTCAATTAATATTATAAATAAAATTAATAATGTTGAAACAAATATTATCGAACTAGCATATTAAGAAAAATTTAGGATATGATCTCCAATTCTTGTATGTAGATTAAAAAAATTATTATTAACTTTATAAATGTTAATGTATATCAATAAATAATTCATTTTTTTTTTTTCATATTAGTAAATTTATTAAAGTGAAATTTAATATTTTTTAATTGCAGATATAATTTTTTTGGTTAAATAATAATAATAATAATAATAATAATAATAATAATAATAATAATAATATATTTTTATAAATTTAAATGCTAATATATGTTATTATAAATTTTAATAATATCAATAAAATTTTAAATTATTATTTTTAACATTTTATTTTCCATTTAGTCAATTAAATTTTAAAATTACATAAAAAATATTGGCGATTAAAATTTATAATTTAAAAATTAGATGTTATATAAAAAAATTATTGTAATTTGATGCTGATATAAAAAAAAATTGTTGGTTAAATAATAATAATATATTTCTATAAATTTAAATACTAATATATGTTGTTATAAATTTTATTAATATCAATAAAATTTTAAATTTTTATTTTCCATTTAATCAATTAAATATTTATAGTCAATTAAATTTTAACAATTACATAAAAAAATATTGGATTGTTAATTTACATTCAATTCAAATTTAACAATTAAATATAAGATGTTATATAAAAAAATTATTGTAATTTGAAAAAAATGGCCGAAAATATAAAATAATCAATATTTATATCTGCTTGTTGAACAGACGTAGAGCTTGTCTTTGACTTCCTTTTATCCCTCCTTGCCACGTCAATAAATATTTTTCAAAACACCCTAAAAATACAATTATTCAAATTCTCACCTTGATGTCGGAAATTGTTTTTAGAACCACCTTGTTTTGGAAAAATGCCCCTTTAAACATGTGTATGCGGAAAGCATGGTCGGAATGATCATGTTTTTTTTTATTAAGGATTTTGTTTGCATGTTATAAGTGAGCACAGTTTAGATGTGATAATTGAGTATATGATTTGAAATTTTATCACATAAACCTTGTGTATGACACTATGATAAGAACCATACAAAGCTTCGATTGTTTTATCTGGAATTTATGCATCACAAGTTCTTGAATAACTCTAGCCAAAGTCTGCTATCTAATTTCATTCCTCTATTCTTCAAGGTGTAAGAAAATGTATAAGTGTGCTTTATACATCATTCACGAACACTCACATAGTTAGCTGCGTCTGTTAGCATCATAGGGGAGCATGACAACCCCTACCCCACTCTCTCCCTCTCCAACAAACAATAAAGTGATTGGCGTAAAATAACATATCATACCTACCTTGATATTATTAATTTGCAATAGTATTGATCTATTATCACTTTCAATAATAGTTCCAAAACTCCATCATATCTCATCTTCATATGAGGTAAAATATATTATAAAGCAAATTGAAATTGGGAATTAGAATTACAAGGAAAAAAGCTATAAGTACTAAAGCAGTAAAAAATCTCGAGTTTGTGTGTGAAAAATCTCGAATTCGATCCCTATAAAATGCATCATTGAGGGAAGAGTAAATAGTTTTAACTGTGACTACATTTCAAATGTGATTAGTCTCATACTGTAAAACAGACGAAAATATTTATTATATAAAAAAAATACGAACACGACTAGAGATGTTAAAATTAAATAAAATTATTAGGAATAAAAACTTGTGTAAGATACAAGACAGAGGAGAGATGCTGAAGCTTTTGAAACAGCCCTTTCAATATAAATATCATATAGATTAAACTTATATTGCTAATCCGAGTTAACGGTACTTAACTCCACGTACCTTCTGTTGCTTTTCGCCAGAGTTAAACACCTGACTTCAACTTCCCTTCATGAGAAATAATATACCTACAAAATAAGCTGATAATCAAACTAAAGTGGCTTTACTCATATATTCTACCTAAGTGATCCAAAAGGGTAGTTATCTCAAATTGGTAACATCTTTTATTTTTAAAAATTTAACCAATAATAATTTTACTCTTCTACTTCTACTAATTAAAAAGCATTCAAGAAAATTCTGCAATTTTTATATTATTCCTCTATAAATTAGGTTGAGTTCTTGTGGTAGAAAAAAAATGTAATTTTGATTTCATGCTTTTTTATTTTATTTTATTTTAATGTTCTTCTATTGTACATAAATAAAAAAAAATACCCATTTCAATTTCAGGGGTGTCAGTTGTTCACCCAATTGTAAAAGTTCTCTCTCATAAAACCAAAAATATATATTTTTTTAGTTGTATGCAGTGCAACTATGTTTTTATAAATTATTTTGTCATTACTCCAAATTTATAAATTGTTAATAATAAGAGAATTTTTTTGAATAAATTTCCCATATTGATATTGGAAGGTAAAATAACCAATAATTGAAAAGATTCAAATACTTGATAAGAAATAAAATAAAAAATAAAAAGAAGTAGAAGAATCTTTACGTGGATACAAAATGTATGGGGTGATGTCATGCTTTGTTAGTGGACACGTGTGCATGAAAACGGTGGGCTAATAATCCTTGGACGGTGATTTAAAATTGACCTTCTTTTTGGAGCATGCATTTGTCTTGATTTCATTGGTGTTTGAGGACTACTCTAAACACATAATTCATATTGCATTATTGAAATATTATGGACAGATCACACTTGGAGACTTTACATGACTCTTGTTCAAAAAAATTAAAATTAAATTTAAATAAAAAATACTTTTGAAGAAATAGTGACACTCCACTCCCACATTTAAATTTTGCAGAAAACAAAATTTGATTAAAAAAAAAGCTGAATAAACAGCCAAATTAAAATATAAAAGCTCAATAGGACAAAAATAAAAATTCAAAAATATAGTACATCAAAGCAATGGACCTTTGCCCAGGGCTTCTGGCATAGTGGCATATGCCGTTTTGGCTCTGATAAAGTATCCCGATAGAGACTTCCTCCCACTAATAGATGGTCGCAAAAAGGAAAAAAAAAAAAAAACAAAGCAATGGAGCTTTGAGACAATTAATGCAAGAAGCATACACCCAACATGGTTTGCAAAATCAGTCCCAGAAGGAAATTATTGTTGTTGGTGTTATTTATGTTCTATAATATGATCATTTACATCATAATAATATTTATTTATAAATTTATATTCTATTTGATAAAATTTATGAAATAATTTTATATGAAATGGATGATTAATATTTCCTTGCAGTGACACTACAACTGCAGTATATTAGTCAAAAATTGATGTGTGTTTCAAAATGAAGAGAGAAATCTCTGTTTAGAATATTATTTTTATCAAACTAATTATGAATAAGTTTGTTTTTATTAATTATTTTATAGAGATCTATTTCAAAAAAAAATATTAATCATAAGTTTAATATGCTAAAATCAATTAATCTCATTGTAATTTTATTTTTTTAACCCAAAATCAAATTTTACTAGATTCAAAGCGTTCCCATCTTTCGCTGTTCTTTTTTTTCCATCCTTTGCCTTTCATCAAGTCTCCTCAATTTTACAGTGGCCTGCCAAAAGATAACATTAATACGAGAGATAAAATTATATAAAAATTTCTAAAAAAACTCTTAATTTCTATTAAAAAGGGAAAAAAGAAAAAGAAAAATAGTATTGACATTAATCTCAATTTTAATATTGACAATTAAATTAATTGTTACAAATATATTTATTTTGGATTGTTTTGATAGTAAATTAAGTTTCAAGTTAGTTGGAGTTTGTTTATTTTGAATAACTAAAAATATCATGTAAATCGTGATCGAGATAAAAAAAATAGCGACTGTGAGAGAGAAATCACAACTGCACCCTGCACCTCAAGCCTGGAAAATAAGGCTCAACTCCAGAGAGGTTTGGGACCTCAATTGTGACCACCATACTACAAATACCACAAGGAGAGAAGCATTTGTGGCTCCTTTTCCCAAGTGGCACAAACTTCTTGTTGATGGAGGAGACTATTAGGTACAACAAATAAAATAATATAAAATAAATATGAAATAAAATAATCAATAAAAATAATATCAATAATTTAATGTGATTTATCCTTTAATTTCAACTATATTCACATGACAAATTCTGAATAATTTTCTTCCACTAATGAAAATTAATAGTTACAAAGAAAGAGCTTTTTCTAAATACATATTAGATGTAATATAACAATTTGAGATAAATTCAAAAATAGTGATACACAAGTATTTTTAAAAAATATCCCAAAAAAATTTTCTTATTATTTTTGTCACTTTCCTTTTTTGGATAAAATTCTCAAAAGTCCAACTCTTTCACACACTTATCAAATGAAAAATTTTATTTGGTTATTACTCTCACTGTCGAGCTATCCTTTAGGTATTTGCAAATTGTGTGTTTAGAAGGTAAGAAATATGTGTCTTTTATAAATATAGGCAAAGGGCAAAAGTCCACAATTTTTTTGGTGGAAATTGTTTTTTTTTTTTATAATTAATTAGTGGTGAGTATCACATATTGGAAGGTTTCATACTAAATTTTTTAACAAAAAGTTACACGTTATTTGAAAATAAACCATTATATCTCCCCCTCCCAACTACATAGGAGTTTCAATGTTCAAACAGTTAAATGATAGAATTCAAAGTATGATATTGATAGAATCTTTGTAAACATATTTTATCTATTTTCCTCTATATGGATTTTCTCAAGCTATAGTAATTTATTCTTCATCACATATCTGATTTAGTGATATCTCACATCAATATATTTTGATTTTGAGTGAAATGAGATATTATTTCCAAGATGGATAACAATTTGACTATCACAGAATAATTGACTTAATCTTTTGCTTTCAACAACTGTACAACAATAACAAACTTTTTGGCTCAAATGCTAATTTATCTATCATTTGGATGCTAGATATTGCTAGCAAATGAGCAAATATGCTAATAATTTAGAGAGAGAAAGATGGAGAACTTGAAAATACTCTTATTACTTAAGAAATTTTACAAATGTTTGGATGAATACAAATGAATTCTCTAAGTTATTTATAGGTTTTCACCCCCTCAATGGATGGTAAAAATCAATTCTCACTGTAACACCCTTTGATCTAACAGAATATTTGTCAGATCAAGATATACCTCTGGCTGACTTACTGAAGCGTCTGCACATGACTTACAACCATGTATTAATATATGCAGTTATACTAATTAAATATGCATACATAAAACTTTCATATTTCCTAAAAGTTATACAATATCACCATTTTTTTTCTTTAAATACAAAATACAATATAAACCGTTTAAAAATAAAATATAAATACCTAGGTTACTGCTGCTTTGCTCTGGTGTGGGACCCACTGGTTCTGCAGTGCTAGCTATAACTTTTGTCGTTCTGTACCCTTCTATCTACAATCTACGCGAGAGAAAAACACTTTCGTGCTAAGTATAATTCTCAGTGGTACAAGCTTTGTAATGATAGCCTCATGACATTCATATTAACTATAAAAATTTAAATCACCTAAATAGTTTAATTTATATCTCTGGATGTCATATTTATTTTTATCATGATAACATATTAATATCACATTATTTTATCAGATTTTTCAAGTTTCTTACCTGTTGTGCCCATAAATTGACTACCTAGAGTTAGTACTAGGAAGACACAATGGGTATTCGTATGAATAAGACGTCTATCCATATGTAGATGTCAAACATCTGTATAACCGTATGTTCCGACTGAGTCAGATGTAACTGCATATTCCAGAATAGCATGATAATCCGTATGATTCCTATTAGCATGCCAACAAGTCTACCCCATTTTAGTCCAGGTTCATTTATGGGCCTACATAACATCCAGTTGTACATGTTATCTCACACATAATATCAAAATAAACATTCAGCAAATACAACATATATATTAATCATACACCTTATGCATACCCACCATATACCTCATATAAACCCACCATATACCTTATATATACCTACCATATACCTCATATAAACCCATGTACTATGTAGCATTTATACAAAATATATTTATCACATCAATAAAACAAACAATTTCATATTTTATATTAATTCATCACCATATTAGCATTCATAATACAATATTAATTATTATTTAATAGAAGTCATATTATATTCCATATTTTATCATGACTATTATTATAAAACTTGTACAAATCTGTTTATACCTTTTTTTGATTTATCGGGTCCCTGCCCCTATCTATTTTTGGGCCGACTTTGTCGCAGTGTCTGACAATAATTAAATTGCTAATTACTTATTCATGTCAATAAATATTTATATTTATTTTAAAAATTAAATTTCCTAATAAAATTTTTCGGTTCTCACATATGCATTTAATGCGTAATTCACCATTCCCGGTTGTCCAATTCTTATTACAATGCGACTACTTATTTCTTAATAATATTTTTCTTTTCCTCATTTTTTTTACCATATTTTCCTATACTTAATCCATTATCCAACTATTCATTTTCAAAATTCTATCTAATTAAATTTCCTTATTTTCCTTCTCCATAATTTCCCTCAATAAATTTAATTTTTTTCTCTTAATAATAATTTTTATATATATTTATTTTCCAATTTTCCACTCAAAAATTTTCATTAATTTATTAATTTCTCTAAAATTCCCCAAATAAATTCCTATAATTATTTCAATCCATAATCTTTAATTTCCAACTACTAATTTTACTTAATTAAGTCCAAATATTCAAGAATTAATTTTTCAAGAATTCGACCATACTTTGAAAAATTTCCAAAATTTATTTTTTCACTCCAAAAATTATTTCACACCTCTAAACATCCCAAATAACTCCAATTTCATCAAATCAAGTCATGGTTCACCCAATTTCTTCATCCAAATTTTTGGACATAATTATGGAAAATTTCTAAAAATTCCTAAAAAATTCATAAAAATTATTTTTACTCATTTCTCATCACTTCTCATCAATTCCATCTCTAAATTCCTCATTTTTCAGTTTTATACAATTTTCATATTATTCCTCCATCAAACCCTAATTCTCCATATTTCAAATCTAATACAAATTTTATAAACATCTTAAAAATCAATCCAAGGAAATCACCCAATCAACTCAAAATCTAACTAAAGAAAAATCTAAAGAAAAAGTTAGAGAATCTCACCAATAAAAATTTATGGAATCTTGGCCAATGAAAATTTTTCCACCAAATTTTCTTCTCTTTTTTGTTACTCCCTTATGCTTGGATAATTAATCATTTATAAGAAAAATAAAAAAGAGGTTAAGGACTTCATCCATGGTGGCCGGCCAAATGGGGAGGAAGATGGAAAATTTTTGGTTGATATTTTGGTAGAGAATTATAGATTAGAAATGGGGATAAGATCAATTGACTTTATATATCCATACTTAGTAACTAATAACTCGTATAAAGCTTAATTTCACTTTCTATTGGCTAATTAAAATGTTAATTAAGAGATAAGCTTGACAAATGGTCCAATGGTAGCTTAACTAATTTTGACTTAATCAAAATTTCCACCAATCACATAATTTCTTCAATTTAATTCAAGATATAATTTATTTCTCCAAAATTCAACCTCTAAAAAATTTAATTCCATCAAATTGAATATACTAAAAATTTTAAATAAAATTTCTCTTCGAAATAGTCTTTTTAATTTTATGAAACGACATCCGGTGCGAAAATTGCATTTTTACGGTATAGTCATTTTTCTTAATTCAGCCCGTAAAAATTTATTTACCGTCCGATTTCTAAATTATCAGTGTTAAAAATCTTAGAATTCAATTACTATCGCATCGATACTTTTACAATAATGAACATAAATCTCTAACTTCCGGTCAAGAAATCAGATCGTAAATCCACACTGGATACTGTATCTCTGCAAATTGGAACCCTTAATTTTAAAATTTCTCCACATAACTTTGCCAATGACCTTAAAATATTATTTTCTATATTTTAGTGTGCTTAAATCATATTTTTATCATCGAGCAAAAATCATGTATTTTTCGCTCGGTATATCTCATCGATTTACGTGCCAAGAACGTAATCGCAATAATTTATCATTATTATCTAGTCTTCATACCGTTTATAGCACTTCCAAATCAAATTATTATTTTATACCTATATGACCATATTTAAATCCGAATAATAATGTCTTGATACTGGTCAACCCTTGTTGATTGAACTGTACCGCTCACAGAGCGCACCCACTATATAAGGGTTAAATTGTCGGTCGTGATACTCACCAACTTTAATAGATAGTCAAGATCAACTCTCACATACCAAATGAATGGTCAAGATCACTTCTTACCTACTTAATGGACAACCAAGATCCATTTGATTTAATGATGTTAATGACCTTTTAGAATATTATACATGTGTAACACCCACAAGTTAGGGTATGAGATTAATATATTAAATAAAGATATATTGAAAGTATATGAGAAGTATATGTATGGTTATGAGTGTTAAAAATATTAATATAATGAAATAATAGGAAAAAATGAAGTTTTTAGCATTCACGCCTGTGACATAGTTAATCACGGTCGTGAATGTCGTGAAATTCATATTCTAAAGCTCAAAAGCTTTACGACAGTGACACTATGGTTCATGCCTATAATATTATAGTTCTTGTCTGTGAAAGTTTGCAATTTAAATATGGAAGTTTCGTATTTTGACAGAAAAACTCATGTAAAACCACTAATTACCCTGGCCACCAAACTCTAAAACCTCATAAATAGATTTCTCTCATTCCCTTTTTTATTCTAATTAATTAAACACAAAATAACCAACAAAAATGAGGTTAAAACAGATTGAAAAACAAAAATTTTGATATAAGAATTGATGTCAAAACAAAGAGGGTTTGAAAATGTTTTGAATCCTATTGCCAATATGTAATCGTCGAAACAGAGGTAAGAGCTGATATTTTTGTTAATCTTTGATAGTTTCGATTCAGTTTAATGGGAGAGTTAGATTGATAGACTTAAAATAAATGAAAGGTTAAGATTTTGATTATTTATGGCACAAATAGATTCAATGGTAGATATAAAATATAATTATGGTTTCTATTTCATGTTAGAGACTGAGACTAATGGTGGAGAACCCCCCTAGAGGCAGTAGACGCGAGATAAATGAGTTTTAAGGCTCTAATATTAAGGTTTGTATATATACTCATTTTAATTCATTTTTAATGTGTTGTTAATGTGAATTTTGTATTTTGATGTGTTTAGGGACAAGAAATATTGATATTGTGTATGCTGGAACTGAGTTAAATGGCTGAAAATTTTTCTACGATGCATGAAAATGATAGATGTTTGGAAAATTTATGTGGGATATTGATAAATAAGGCATGAAGCCTAGTTTGAATGATTAAATATGATATTATGTGTGTTTTATGGTTGATTTTATATTATGGAATATAAGAAGTGTTGATAGGTGTGGCTAACATTGGTTAGTTTTTAGCATTTTGCATGTTTGTATGTGGAATTGGTTAAAAACGGTGCTGAAATTATGTTTATGTATGATATATTTTGTCCGTGAAGCCAAGCTTCACACCTATAAAGGTATTTCACACATCTGAAGCTAAGCTTTACTCCTGTGAAAGTATGAATTTCACACATGTGAACAAGTATTCATGTCCATAAGTGATCATAAGCTAATCACGGTTGAGTCATGGGAAGACAACCCATGACAGAAGGTTTCACGCCTGTGAATGCCTTGTATCCAAAAACTTATAAATTGATTTATGTGATGAAACAACATGAGTATGATATATACACACCCTTGATATGATCAAATGAAGTTAATTGCAATATGGTGTCGTGATTATAAAACATGTGAATGCATTAGGTGCTACAAAATATTAGAATGATATGTGATGATATTGTGGAACTATGGAATGTAACATAAATAATGTTAATATCCAAAAAGTGAATAAATATGTCCATTTTCTATTCGAGGACTAGCTAGAATAGGTGACATGCCATTGAGAGGGTTACAATACCATAGAATATTTATGCATGCAATTATTATATTGCTCATCAGGGTGGCTTAAGCTCGTGTCAGAGCTCTCTTGATTTGAGAAGTTCAATGGTAACATATCCTAATTAGGGACAAGGTGGCTTATGCTCGTGTCAGAGCACCCTTGTGTCCATATGAATGCAATCATTGCTCATCATAGTAGCTTAAGCTCGTGTTACAGTGTTCTTGATTTGAGAAGTAGCAATACGGACATATACAGTAGTGAGCAGACTGACTGAGGCTTGTGTTAGAGCACTTCTGTTTCATAATCTGCATCCGAATGGTTCGAGTTTAGAGTCTTGAGCTAAAAAAAACCAGAATTTGGTAATATAGTAATATGGAAAATGAAAATTTAGTAAATCAGAATACAGTCACATTCTGAAAAAGGATTGTGAAAACCGGTAATCATATGTATGAGATTAAAAACTTGTTAATTCAATATATGATAAAATTCAGTATGATTATGATGATATACTATATGATTATATGATATGAAGTCATATATGATATTTATACCACACATGTAATTAGATCCAAATATTTAATATGTATATTTCTCTTCGAGGTATATATGACATGGCTGAGTATAAAAGGTAAGTACATGTGTTTGAATAGTATGATGGAATTGAATAATATAGACAAGTCAGCATACATAAAGTAAGTTAATATATGATATGTATATGATAATCTGGTTAAGCACACATGTATGTTTTGATTAAGCATGTTATATTAATATGTGAATGCATGTTAGAATTGAAATGATTATATGTACCACTAAGTTTCAGTAGCTTAGTGTGTGAGTTTTCCTACATATAGGTTTGGAGCAAGTAAATTGTTGAGTTGACAAGAAGAGAAGATAAAACCAGTCAAAGGAGTCAGAGTTACTTTATCTCATTTTATTTCATTATTGATTATTCTTCATAGCATAGGATAAATACATAATTATTATAATGTTTAAATAAAGACATGTAATAGATTTTCATAAGCACAAGTATTATGGATTATGTAATAAAGGATATTAAATCCCAAGATAGTTTTGAGATTGAATTGGATTTGGTATTGTTAATGCAAGTTATGTTAGATGTATGTTTAAAATTGCATAGTATATAATATGACGATTTTGGTATAGAGAAAAGTTAGAAAGATTTTAATTTAGATAGATAGATACAGATCTAGTCTTTTGGCGTCCACCTGTACAGCGAGGTTCGCCCTTGGTTGTGCATAGGATGCTACATTTGGTGGTATTAGAGCCCGGTTTAGGTGGTTCTAGACCTAAGTGGATTATGAGATTATCATGCATACATACATGTATCTTGTTCGACCTTGACTTGGACTACTTCTATTTCAACTTGTAGGATTAGAGTGAGATGGCGTCTAAATTGAATGACATGACTAAGAGCCAGAGCTCTCCATATAATGGAACATCGAATCAGCCTAGTGCATCAGTATTCAGGGTCTAGGTGCAGTACCAGTTCTTGACCCACAGGCTCTAGAACAAGCTAACCAGAATCAGATTCCATTAATGCAGCAAATGGTATAATTATTATAACAGATAGTTAGAGTTGTACCATCAGTACCAACACCAACTCCTTCACCTCCACCATCAAGGCCCAGAGTACAGTTAGACAAGCTCCATAAATTTGGGGCTACTGATTATCTGGGGACGAAGGATGATAATCCTACTACTGCAGAATATTGGATTGAAAAGATAGAGAGGGTATGTGATGAGCTTGAGGTGGTTACTGATCAGAAGGCCAAGTATGTTATATCCTTGTTATAGGAAAATGCCTATAACTAGTGAAAGACAGTCTTGCTAAAACCAGATGTTGCATAGCCTATGACTTGGGACTTCTTTTATGGTTGAATTCAAGATACGTTCCTCTAATCTATGTAGATGAGAAGAAAAGAGAGTTTTTGAGCCTCAAGTAGGGTAAGATGACAGTGACTGAGTATCAGAGAGAGTTTACTCGGTTGAGTAAATATGCCTCAGAGACGATCACCAGTGAGAGAGATAAGTACAAAAGGTTTAAGTATGAGCTCAATAAAAAAATAGACAATTTTATCATTGTACTTCAGCATGACAACTTCACCAAGCTGATTGCAGTCGCTGTTAGTGTGGAATAGAGGAAGAGAAAGAGAGCTGAGGAAGAATCTAGACAAACAGTGACTCTAATGACCCAGTCCTCAGGCAGGAAGGGTTAATTTCACCCACAGTCTCATAGTAGGAGTAAATGATAGAACAAAGGTTATACTCAAAGGTTCATACAGAAAGGGGTAACCCACTAGGGCTACATTTGCAGTAGGTAGCAATCAGACATAGGTTACCAGATATAGTATTCCAATTTATGGCATTTGCTACAAGAGTCACAAAGAAGAGTGTTGGAAGAATCATGTGCTTGCTTCAGATATGGATCAAAGGAACACATGAGGAGAGATTGTCCTCTGATGACTAGCAGTGTACTTGCACAAACCATAAGGTCAACTTCAGCTCAGTTTATATAACAGACTAAAGGTCATACATGACCTATCCAAGCAGTCTCTGAGACTGTCAATAGGCCAGGACCAGATCGAGTGCCAACTAGAGCTTATGCTATGAGGGCCAGAGAGGACCAAGAGGCTATAAATATGATCGTTGGTATGTTTTTTCTTTATGACTCTAATATATGTGCATTAATTGATCTGAGTTCAATACACTCTAACATATACACCAACATTCTTATATAACACAATATGGTTAGTGAAAATCTCGAAAATGAAATTGAGGTTACAAACCCTTTAGGGCATAACATGATAGTGAATCAAGTATATAAAAGTTATCATTTGATTATACAAGAGAGAAAGTTCCCGATAGACTTGATAAAGTTGTATTTTTGGGAATTTGATGCCATATTGGGCATGGATTGACTAGCACAATATAGTACAGTTGTAGACTGCAAGGAAAAATTTGTGATGTTGAAAACTATAAAATGGAGATATGTGAAAGTGGAAGGTGAGTTGTTTCCATAACTTTCATGAGTTATTTCAATGACGAAGGCTGAGAAAATGATAATAAAATGATGCAAAACCTTTTTGGCTCATGCTCTTGTACATCGGAAAACAAAAAAGTAAGTCAATCTCCAGAAGTATGATCTTGTATATTCTTTTATGTATCCTTTGAGCTACTGTTTTTCAATAAAAGAAAGGAAGTTTTCTTCATTCTGTTCTTGCTTGCTCTGTGCTACAGATTGAATGTGACAACTGATATTGAATTAAACTTGTTCAAAAACATTACTTCATTGCATTCAAATTGTTTTATTTTTTAAATAAAGAAATTAAATTCTATCAGTTTGTACACTTTTGAAAACATGAAAGTTTGGATAAAAAATTGAGAATGAGGACGTGACAAAGAAGCAGAGAATGATATTTGGGCACGCAATGTGAGAAAGAAATGAGTTGAGAGTTGCACTTGCTTAGCTAAATGGGAATTTGGATTCCTCTTTGCTGTTTCCAATACCTGTATCTTGTTTTTTAGTTTAAAATTCACTGTCAATTCCTCTTGAATTGAGTCTCCTCTCTACATATCTGTTTTATGTCTTTTTCATAAATTACAATTTAATTTTCTTTTTCATAAATGTAATTTTCCTTTTCTTTTTAAAATATAGTTTCAAATAATTGTTACCCGTCCCTTTATGTCATTAATTTAAAGATGCTTAATTAAGAAATTTCAAGTTCAAATATATATATATATATATATATATATATATATATTTTCATAAAGTGGGCAAAAGTTTGAGAAACTAAGTTCTAATGACATAAAATTTAACCCGATACTAAAGAAATTAAGAGCTAAGTTTGAGTATGGAGATAAAAATATTTTTTCTCTATAAATTATATCCAAAAAAGTAGATAAAATAAAAAAATGCTTCAAACAATTGTGTGTTTTAATATTAAAAAATAAATTTAAATTTTTTTAATTTGATTGACTAATTTTTTTTTAAATTTTTTTTATAAAATGATTTCTCAAATTTGTTTATGAAAAAATATCTACTATTTTTTTTTCAAAAATAATTTTTAAAATTCAAAAAAATTAAAAATATTTTTTTTCTGAAAAATATATTTTTTAAATGCATCGCCAATTGGATTCCATCCATTTTAATTAAAAGCGTCTTCAAATTTGAATTTAAAGAGGGAAATTCAAGAAGTTAATTGTATATACAATTAATTGAAATGGATAATTAATTATAGGGACAAATTAATTAAGGAATTAATATCTGCTGGCTGCTGGTAGAAGATTTTATGTATTTTTCATAATTTGGAAATAAAAATATTATAAGAAAGCAATTATTGAGTCATGAAAAGCATGTTGGTGGTAGCTGCCTGTAATTTGAAAAGAATTATTCCACTTGTCCGTTTGAGCTGTTTTTGCCTGTTTTAGTAAAGTGCCAAAAGAATCAAAGCCTTCGACAAATTCACATATTCTATTTCATATTTAAAGAAATTTAATATTTATTATATGACCAAAAATATGTAATAAAAATATAAAAATCTAATTAATTTGAAACAAAATAGAATTAAATGACAACTTCTGAACTATAACGTGTATATTACTAGCTATCGTACTGTGTAAATGTTTACACCAACTGCATATTTTTTTTTATATTTTTCAACTGAGTTAAGTTAAAATTTTCTGTATGCGGAACGGATGACATGATTAGTTTGTGAGCTAATTCGTATCTGAATAAAAATTAAAGGTTTTAATTGTATTGAGTTAAATTTTAAAGTCTATGTTGCCCTTTGAAGTATAATATCATGGACCAATTCGGCCCTTTACCCGAAATTTGTAATAGTAACTTAATTTCGAGTTGTTTGGTTTAATGATGTTATCCAATTTATAGTCAAACGATTTTTATTAGACCGATAAGAGCCGAATTTGTTAAATATTTAATTCGATTTTTAATTTATTAAACCACTAAAATTTGAATTCAAACAGACACTGATAAATCGATTTATAGGGTTACAATGGGTGATGGGGGCGGAGTCGCAAGTAAACACAAGAATTGAGAAGCGAAAGCAGAGAGGAAAGATCGATAAAATTGATTGGTATTAGGCGCCAGGCAAAGTAAAAAAAGGTAGTAATAATTAACTTTTATAGTTTGTAAATACAGTCTCCAGACACACACAGATTGAAGAAAATGAAAACTTCCCTTTCTGTTTTTATCCTCTTTCTTTTAATACATATTCCTAATTCCTCCTTCGATCGAAATCCAACCTTCCAAACATTCTCTTTCTTCTCTCTCTCTCTAAAACTTTTATTTAATTACTATAATTTAATTAGAAATTTCCTTTTACGAATTTTTAATTTCAGTCCTCTGAAATATATACATTTTAAGTTTTTCTTTTTTCTATTCTTCGATTTTGATTTTGGTTTTGATTCAGTTTCGATTCCCCCTGCCATTCTTTATAGTTTATGCACAGCTTTCTCATGGTAAGACTTCAATCATTTTTTTTTCTTTTCTAAAGTTTCTCCTAAGTTTTTTCTTGTTTGGGTACGTGTGGAGCAGATGATTAACACCGAAATCTTTTCTTGCTGTCTTCACAATCTATGCTTTTGGCTTTTCTTTTTTTTTCCTCCTTAATAAAATGTAAATAAACTCAGATTTAGGCACGCACAACTCCTTTCAATTGGCATGTTTTTTTAACCTTGCAATTTCTTATTTCTTTTTTGAATTTTTCACTATTGTGTTTTTTGCATAATTGGTTTTTGGGTATTTGTTTGTAAGATTCCTTTGGCTTTGGGATCCTTACTTTTGATCGTTATGAATAAGTGGAGAAGGGGGGGAAAAAGGGGAAATGATAACAAATAGCAAGACAACATCTAGCTTTGCTTTTTATAGATTACTTATTTTGGTATAAAACCTACTAGGAAGGACTTCACTTTAATGCACTTAATGAGCTTTTGGAAAATACTTAAAAGTGTATGTAGATCAAGACAATGAGAGGATGTTTAATTTACATAACAATCTCTCTTTGGGTGTCTCCCATTGGTTTGGTCCACCATGGATCAGTCTAGGCAAGCCTGAGCTTTTAATCCTCTTGCTGGCCTACTTTCCTATTTGAGCTACTTCTGCTTGAAAACTCTTAATTCTGGTAACTTTCGCATTTTTCTTTTGCAATTTCATGTGAAGCACTAAAAGAGACTGGATCGTGTCTCACAGTTTTATTTCATATGAACACTTTATAGGACTTTACATCTTTCGGAATGGGAAGAAAAAGTAAATTGTCAAGTGTCATGCTTTACTTGTGATTCACCTGCTTTTATTGCTTTCCTCTCTCTACCATTAACTCTGTCATATTGGATCTTTTCCGCTTTCTTTCTGCAGAAATTACACCTGAAACACTTGAAGTTGTGACCTCTCAGTCAAATTTGTGATAAGACACAAGGTAATTATATTTGTTATTTATATTTGTGATAATATATCTTACATAATTACATTTTCAGTCATATATGTAGAAATAATAATTACATTTCTTATGTATATTTGTATATATGTGTCCAAGTTTGTAATACTTGTGCCATCAGTTCTAAAAGCTTTTGGAGAGTTCTGGTAGGTCTTTGATTACTGCTCGTGAATGACCTACTACTCGTGCTTTGTTGGTTGGGACATTTATTTAGTTTTTGCCTTGCAGAGTTCTTGTCCTCCATTTTACCTTGTGATTGCTGACTACATTCTTCGAAATTTTTTAATAGTTTTTAACCAATTCATATCTTTGGAATCATTACCTTATATGTGCTGTATTTTTTGATTACTGCTGTTCCTTGAGACCAAGTCCCTGCATGCCAAAGAGCTCATTTGTATTTTACCTGCTGACTTTCTGTCACTTGAATTGGTGTAGATAAGATATGGGGTGCCTTCTGTCTACACCAAAGGATTCAGGTGGAAATAGAAGGAGACCAGGGAGTATAGGGGAAGTTTTTGTTTATATCCCTGGTTTTCGGATACCAAAACCAGTTAACTTTTATGTGTCGCTTGGTGATCACTTGTCAAAGAATTTAGTGGAACGCTTGTCTGCTTTAAGAACTCGTATTGTAGTTATGGCTAGTCAAGAAGCTCCAACAGTTACAAGGACGAAGAGGAAAAGTGCTACCCAACATGGTATGTTATAAGAAACATTGATGTGCATATGGTGGAAATTGTTACTGGGTTTGATCATTCATATGTCAAACTAATTTGTCATTTGAAGGAGGTTCAACATTAGCTGATCTTCATCAGGCTCTTGAAGATTACCTGCCTGTTCTTTTGGGATTAGTTAAAGATGGAAGCCATCTACAACACAAGGTGCAGTTTGTGTGGATAAATCAAGAGGATGATGCAGAGGTGGGACTGTTGGACTGGATTATGTATTTTATTATCTCTTAATAGGATTATTTTTTTGTTACTTTTTTCTTGCAGCTTATTGTTCCATTCTCAGGCAAAGATGGTGGTTGATGATGTGGAGTTATAATTTTGCAGGAAACATCAATGTCTAATGCATGGTACGAGGTGTTGTCAGTTTTGCACTTAATGGCAATGCTATTATTGTCGCAGGCCAATTTGTTGCTTCTCCCAAGAACATCTCCGGATGGTTATCAACCAAAAGTATCAGCAGGTAGGTATTTACAGCAAAAACATGTGCTGCAGGTGATTACGCATTTGGATGTAACCCTTTTCTTTTCTCCCCCCTCCCCAGTTTCTCCTACTAATGCTTGTTATATTAAACTTTAAAATCTCTCCATAGATGTTATATTAAACTTTAAAATCTCTCCATAGAATTAGTTTCTTTCTTCTTGTAAATACAAAAATTCTCTTTATTTGGCTGTTGCAGCCTGGGAGACTAAACGTTGACATGCTGCTACCTCTATCAAATCTTCCCTATTCATAAATTTGCACACTCAGTTTGATCAGTAGTAAATATGGATTGATCTACCAGAGGAAGAGAATAAGCATTGATCTAGTTAATGAGATACTTTTGTATAATAGATACAATACTGATCCATTTTGCTTTCAATAATGAAATTTATCAAATTGATACATTTTAGTTGCTTGTAATCATAACACACATACTTAATATAAGTGTTTAAGATATTACTATTGTTTGCAAAGTTGGGATCCTTGAAACTTTTTGGTGACATTCATATCAATAAAATAATATTTTATTGGATGTCAATAAATTAGATAGACTGGAGAAGGAGACCACTTTGGGAGGCGCAAATGAGTTGCAGATGTGATGGGAAATGGTATTCAGTTAATTATTGATGCAGGAAAATTTAGAAAGTTTAGCATGTAAGTCTATTTGAAGGCTAAAAATGTAGAAAAATAGGATTTCAGGGAATAAAATTAGGTATTATAACCAATACAAGGAAATTGATGCTTGGTTGGCAAGTGGCTATAGAAGCTGCACTGTGTATGAATGATAACCTGAGATCAGTTAAGGGATCTTTTCAGGCTATTTGGTGGAGAAGAAAGTTGATGCTCCAGTGAAAGATTTTTAGGGTTTGGAGCAAAGATCAAATTCGCATTTTGTCTCAAATTACATATCTAAACATAGGAAAAATGAAAATACATAGAGCTTTGCACCTAGAGTTCTCTTAGTATCACAATTGAGGTCTCATGAGCTGGGGTTAAAATTGCATAGAATCCCACAAAAAAACAGATGCTTGAAAAATCTCTTATTCTTTGATTATTGTAATAGAAAGAGCTAACATGATTATAGAATAAATGAATAATATATTTCTTGTAGCATTTCTAATCCAACTAGGGCGTGGGTTAAAACACAAATATAGTAGTATTAAATATTACATTCCTCCTAAATCTGTCCCAGCTAACATTAAAGATGAAAAGAATAACTTGCGATGCTACAGCCTGCCCATTTCAGCAAATCTAAAATTACTAAAACAAAGCTACCTCCTAAAATTATGAAACAGATGACCTGAAGCTAATTGACTAGAATAAACATAGGTGTAAGACTTTAGGAGTACAAACCACAACATTCCTTATAATGTCCTGAATAAAACAATATGAAATCTAGACCATAAACATGCTTCAGTGACCCCCTGGTGGGTCTCAGAGATTGGTGAATCAGGACTTCGATCTGAAATTTTTATTCTTTAGGCATTAAACTTACTCCTTCGTTAGCTTCATTTTGTTTGTCTTGGTTATATTTAGTGATTAAATTAGTTAAGAAGCACAGAACTACTGAACTGGATGAAGGATGTAGATTTTTTCAACAAGTTCTAATGTGTGGTAAGTGGAGAAGAAGCAATGTTAGGAGATGGAGGCAGAGGGAGACAACAGAATTGCAAATCTTGTCTTATCTGATGAGGGTACTTATTTTTATATTGACTGATAACAGGAGAACGCAGCTTTGGGACTTCTGACTGAATGTTTGAATGGGGCCCTAGTACTTGGGTGGAAGGATACTAGTTGCCTAGGTAGACATATTGAGGAAGAGGAATTATGAAGATACTTGTAAACTGGATGAGGAAAAAGATCATAGTCTAGACTGTTACTTATAGTATATTTTTTGATATAAGATTTGTTTATCTTTTCTAAAAGTCAGAATCTTTTCCAAGAAAAATTTAGGTGAAGTGCTTCAGAAGTTCTCTCCCTCCCTCTCCCTCTCCCTCTCCTTTTTTTAGAGTTTCAATTCCAAACTTCATCCCAGTTATTTTTGGTAACTTATGCATATAAAATAATCTTTGTTAAGGCTATATTTCATAGATTGTTTGAAGGTGTATCTTTCTATTTCTCATAGAGCTCTCATCAAGTGAAGATTGAATATGTACAATGTCTATTGCTAGTGAAGTATGCTTAAATGTTAGAATCAACATGAAAGAAGGTGCTTTCGAGTTGAATTTTGAGAAGGTCCATATAGTTTCAATTGGGGTTTTTTTGAGACACACTTAGAAAGGGTTTTGGCGTTATATTGAGATGCAGTTACAGTCTCTTATTTTAGTCCTAATTTTAGGTTACTGTCAATGGGAAGCCAATGTCTTGATTACAGTATTTATGGGAGTGTGATATCCTTATCTTCTGATTCTTATGAAAGGGGTCTCCTGCAAGCTTCTTCTTTTCCTAACTCAACTAGTTGGTACAATCAAGTTAATTGGAATCAATCAGGTCAACCATTCAGGGGACATTCAGAACAGAAGACTATCGAGCCTGATTGATGATCAGTGAAGCTGGACGTCTTATTACTAATTAGTTCATGTGGTCAGAGTTAATTTGGTTGGATTAGTTGTGATGAATAGTTTGTTTGATTGGTTTAGGTATGATTGGTTCACTGGGGAAATTGAGAACCAGAAAAGGCAGAGATAGGTCATCAAACCTAGTCAAAATTGCTGACTCATATGTAGAGATGGGCATTTTCAGAATGTGAAAGAGTTGTTTGGTTCTAGAAATAAGTTGGTCTTTGTAATGAAATAGCTCTTCTAATTTGAGAATAACAATTCTTGATCCAGGCTAGACATGAGTATTGCAGAAGTTGAATGTTTTTCAACCCCCTGTTCATTATCACCTTTGAAGCATGCAACTTCACTTAGGTTTTCTTCAAGGATGCCATAATTATAGTGGTGTTTGTCAGCAAAGTGTCTCAGCTTTATGTGCTACGTTTGGTTTCAGCTGTAAATTTTTTCTGTTTATTCATGAGCAAGAGTATATCCCAAATAAAATTTCAATTTTTGTGGATCACATATATTTCGTTCAGGAAATATAGCCAAATAGAATTTGGGATCATAAATATGCCCCAAAAACAGTTTCAACTTTTATGGAACACAAACACTTCATTCAAAAGATGCAAGCTATTATGTCCTATATTAGGAATTAGCTTATGGTTAAGTTGTCCATTGAGGGGCAAATGCTTGGATTTGTTATTAGTTTCTTTGTGGGAAATATTTACTATTAGTTACAGCTGGTAGAAGCAATTATGTAGTTGTTTTGGATTATAACTGATAGATTGTATATAAGGAACTTGGTGCTTTTGTAAGGTATTTAAGAAATCTCGATAAAGATGAACCAATTTTAACAGGGGATTTTTGTTACTTAAACCCTTCGAAATTATTTAATTGTTTATACTATAATATTTTTTATTTCCTTGTTTTTTTAGTGCCTTGTTTTATATTAATAATAGTTTTTGCTCCTTGTTTTTAATGCCTAATAGTGAAGCCTAACTATATTGCAAGTCTGCAAATCTATCAATTGCTTTTAATTTAGGCAATTTTGTTCTAATTACAGAAATTTGTTGCTATTTTATTGAACACATCAAAATAATTTTTTTTTCTTTCTGTTTAAGTTTTAGAATAGAATAATCTACAAACTTTTTGTTGCTTTTCATAATGCATGCAGTTTGATAATGGTAAGTTAGCCATGTTACATGTTGGATAAATTGCAACTGAATTGTGCAATCATAACAAAATTAGTTGGTAAAATTCGTGAAAATAATTTTTTTTTCTTTGACTGCTAAGCTGCCTTTTTTTTTTTTTTTAATGTTTGACATTGCAGTTTTACTTGGTTCCTACTTAAATGCTCCCCTTTGATGCTATTGGAGGAGAATAGTTATTGAAGAAATAGGATTTTTTCTTTTTTACTCTAATTCTTCCCCTCCCCTAATTTCTTTTTATATTACCTTCTTCCCCCTGATTTCATTATTTCAATATTACTCCTCCTTCTTCTCTTTTCTTGTTCTTGTTCTTACTCTTTTTCTTCATTTTAATTTCCTTTTCCTTTTCCATATTTTGTGTATTCGGTAGAGCCACTTCATTGTTATAGTAGAGGCTTGTGATTGACTCCTTCCCACTTTCTGGGATGAGGATGCCATCCAGTTCTCAAATGTGCACTCAAACTCGGTGCTTCTAAGTTGTAAACATGGCAACTAGATATTGATGAAGCGAGAAGTGGGGAAAAGCAAATGGGAAAAAAATGTTTTGTACATTTAATAAAATTTTCTATTTGTTTTCACATTCTATACCTACAGATATTATGTTTTGTTTAGTGTCAGCTATACTTTGATAAGAACTTGTTTTGTGCCTGATGAGGTTAAATGAAAATTTCCTTTCATTTTTAAGTGAATACTAAGGAAAAGGTGATGCTTATTGAGCCAGATATATGCATGTTGGTCATGGTTAGCACGTATACCATGTTTTTAGTTTACATGCTGTTTCTTTTCCTAGTTCCGTATTTCATGTGGGCTTTCTTTTTTCTACTTGTCACCCTACACAAGTTTAATTTTCTTTTGATTATCACAGAAAGCAGGCGTGCATCAATTGATATTTTCTTAAAGGCTGCTGGATACTTGGATTGTGCAGTCCGGCATGTGCTCCCTCAGTTTCCTACTGCACTAAGGTTAATATAAATGAAAAGTTTACGCCAAATGGAGCTCTTTGTGCTGTCATTACAAGGTTGTTCTGATCTATTTCCTTTTGGTTGTAGGAGAGATTTGCCGGTGGACTTGGCCGAAGGAGTTCTTAGAGCACTTTGCCTACAAGCATTGGGGCAGGTAGTGACTTATTAGGCCAATTATCCTTCTTCAAGTATTAACATTCATTTTAATCTTGAGATCCTTATTTGGTTATTTCCAAATCAAGAAAAGGTATATATGATTTGAATCCCTTTCAGTTAATTCGTCCTATTCAGTTATGAATTTAGTGGACCACATTATTTCTAGGATCAGTACTTCTTTAGTCCTAGTCCTAATATGATATGCAATATCTTAAAGAATCAGTTATGCATTCTCTTGATAAATAAAACCTAGTTTCTCTATTCCAAATATCACTAAGAAAAATCAATCAACTAACATACATAACGGGCATTAAACATAATTTGCACATTCTCATAAACACAGAATCACTGCATTAATATTAAAAATATTCAATCATGAGTTTGGGATCCATCATCCCCATAAAAATTGTTCTACTCCATCCTAGTGATGGACACACAAGGGAAAAAAAGGAAAAAAATACATCGTGAAAATTTATGAAAATAGAAGGTAAAAATAATTGAACTATGTTTCTGTGCAGTTTTCAGGGTGAATTACATTGACAATACTTTAATTATTTGACTCGTAATAACTCAGTACCTAAATTATTATTTGAAACAAAAAACTCCTTAAACTTTAATTTTGTAACACAAAACTACATCCATCTACCCTCTCTTAAATTGAATTAATGGCAAGCTGACGTGGATTTTCCATGTATGCAAATTTTTTTTAGGGAAATGACGTGGCAGCAGATAAAAAAATGATTAATCATAATTTTACCCATTTACACTTCTTGTTCTCTTGAATTTTCTTTTTCTTCCATTGAGTCCATATATTTAGTTGCTGAGCCAAATTAAAAAAAAAAAACACGAAATAAAAATTAAAGAATAGAGAGCATTACCAGATCAATGTTAGTCAAGAATCTTGATAGCATCAAAAGAAAAGAATAATAAAAATGGAATGTATCACATGAAATAGAGAGAGAGAAGTGAAAAGGGAAAAAAAAAATCGTTTTTTCTTTACAGTCGTATCCACTGTGATAAGAAAATGCTCTTAGTGGGTCTTCAAAACCCGATGTTGAACAATAGTTTCTAGGGTGACAAATGTTTGAAGAACACCAAATCAATCTTCATGAAAGCTGTTGTTGCCATTTTCATAGTCACTCTCAGAATGAGACCTACTCGTTTTTGTTCACATCTGATCTTTCTTTCCTACCAGGGTATTCTCCACTAACTCATTTTTAAAATATAAATATAACCCTTTCTCGTTGGATAGCTTGAGAAATAATTTCTAAGAGTTCCAATTCTTCTTATGTCTTGGTTCTTCAGCTAATAACCTGCAAATCCCGAGAAATAATTAAATAAATAGAAAAGGAGACCTAATCACATAATTTAAACTAAAACCAAAATAGACACGATAAACTGACACAAACCTGTACAAATAGACCTAAAGTACTACTAAATATCAACTTATCTGCCTTCCCTTTTATATTCTAACATTCTTTTTAGAACCAGACCATAGTCAAAATTTAGCCTATAATTTAATTGTGAAGGTGGCTCCCATTACCTTCTTATGCTGTAGCGCTCAGCTCTGCACAATTTTCAGTTGCAAAATTTGGCAGGTATTTGTGATGTCAATCAACTAAAATCTTTGTGAACTATTATTCTAGTATGTAGGGCAGGGCTGGCCTGTCGGTTTGGTCTATAAGTTGATTCCTTACCATTAGTAGTATTTACTTACGGTATCACAAATTTTATCTGGTTTATTATGATCATTTTTTCCACTCTCTATCTCCCCTGATGAAGGTTGTTGATATCCAACTTGGGATGGCAATTGATAGTGCCAAAGCCACTCTAGCAGTGAAGCGGAGGCTTGCATGTGAAATGGTTAAGTACTGGCAGCAGGTATGAAAGTGTTAATTGCACACATCATTTTTTGGTAGGTATGACCAACCTAGATTATTGCTGAAATTTTATGTTTTGAACTTCATCTGTTTTTGGTTATTGTTATTATGGTTTTATAGTTGTCAGCGTTGCTAGCATTATAACTGTAAGGAACAGTTATAAGTAGGTTCAATAAGTATGACATTTATTTACAGCATAAAGTTTGTGTGTCGGGATACTAAATTGTTTATCTGTTGAACAAGTAATCCTGATATAAAATTGTTTTTTCTTTGATATTTTCTTCACAGGCTCAAGATAATGTGATGAATCTTCCATTAGGAAATGGTTGGGGGGAAAAGCACCGACTGTTCGTGAAGTGGAAATATGTGGAAGCAAAGGTTTCTTAAAATTTCTCTCATGCCTATCTTTAATCTCTATTTGGGAAAATTCACACACTTCTACTATTCATTGTTTTTCTTTTTGCTTCTAGATCTTTGAAGTCTATCAACATTGTGATACCTTGTGTGATGTTGTTTGGGGAACTTAAACTACTGGTAGATTAGCTTACACAAAATAGGGATTATTAGTAGAAATCTAAGTTTTCAGTTTTAACTTTTAATTTGACAGAATCTAGTGGACATATTGGAAAAGTTTCTCACTTGTTTCAAGTATTAATGGAAATGTGTAATTATAGAAAGCTACTGAATCTGCCATCATGCGCAAAACAAATTGGCCTTGAATAAAAACTGGATATATGAAGTGAATGATAATCCCAGGATTTATCCTTTTCTAGATCATCTGTAGAAATGTCCCTTTTCTTTTTATAAATAGCTGAAGATTGCCATTTGAGAAACTTTTGATGAGCCAGTTGATTTTGCCGTTTGAGAAACTTGGTTTGGTGAGCTAATAAATTTATAGTGTTTGCAGCTGAATAGGATTTTCCGAACCATTTGCCCAGATGCATGGGACTGCAGCTACCGGATGCTTATTTTATAGCTGAAGCTGTTATATAGAAAAAAAAAAGACATAACTAATACATTCTTTTTGTGACAGCAAAGAAACATTATTATTCGATACTTGAGAAAATTGAAAATGAATTTTTTGAAATCCTATTATAAATATCCAATCTATGCAATTTCGAGCAAAACATTCTATCTTTTAACTTTGTTTTTTCTTCTTTTAACCAACCAGGCAGCAGCCTATTATTATCATGGCCTGATCCTTGATGAGGGGAACACAGAGAAATCTCATGGGATGGCTGTAGCTGCTTTGCAAGCTGCAGATGAATACTTCAAGGAGAGTAGGAGAGCATGTGAGGCATTTAATGCAGTTTCTCCTTTGTCAAGGTAAGTTCATAAACCTATAGTACATCATAAAGTAAGTTCAGACGATATTGTCATATGCTGTAGCTGTAATGGTGCATTACTCATAGTTTTCAAAACAATTTAAATATTATTGATAAAACCAATAAAATATCGGTCATCCTGGCTACCATGGATCTTATTCACTCATTAAAGATAATTGCTGTAGCTTCTCATGGTCAGATGCTTGAGTCTTGGCCATTTATCAATGTGCTTGGCTTCTTGGGATGTCTAGATAGTTATTATTTACTAGAATCTAAGTTCTTGTGTTTTGCAGAAAGAAAGGAATGTAGGAACTCATGTTATTCATATAGAAGATTATATCTAGACCTGTTTAAAATGCTGGGCAGTCTGGGTCAAGCTTAGGTCCAAGCCTGGGTTGAATAAAATGTCCCAAGACAAGCATAGATTAAAAATATATACTTTTTACATGTAATTAAATATTAAAGCGAGCTTGAGCATGCCAGGTCTTCCGTAAAATATATTTCCAAGCTAGGTTATTTGCGAGTTGCCAAGCTGGGCTGAGTTGGTACTCTGGTGCATAATTATCTCTAATTATATCTAATTGTATCCCTATATGGAAAAATCTTGTGTTAGAATTCATCCAACCTATTAGGAGAATTTACTCTAACAGTTTTATGATATAGTTGGCGCGGTTGAATTAACTTTGAAGTTGTAGAATTCATTTGAATTCCATTGCTCGGAATGTCTAAGTGAAATGAACATATTTGGTTTTTCCTTTTACCCTTATTTATAAAGAGACAATTACATTAAACAGGTTTTCGTAGTGGGCACCATTGAATAACTTGAACTTTTGTAAAATCAGGCTAGTTTTGGTGATTTCTAATTCTTTCATAATGACTTCTTTGTTAACCTGAAGTATTGAATTTTAGCAAATATGAACTAATTGTACATGAGGAATTGGAAAAAGAGAATTGCGGCGTATTGAATTCTTGATTTGCATTCTTAGGCTTTTCAAATAGGCATAAAGTATTGTAATTTGATAATTTTGGCAATCTCATGATATGATGCGGGGAAGAGGAATAGTCTTGTTAAATTTCTAACTTAAAGAATCAAATGCTTAAATATTAGTATTAGCAAAGAAATAAAGGGAAAAGTAACCATTTGTTAAGAGTTTGGAAATAGGTATGGTTATGTCAAAGAACCACTTAGTCTAAAAGTTCAAACTTGTAGGTGAAGGCCGAAAGAACAGTTCTATTTCTAGGACATTCTAGCACGCATATGCCATTCCTTTTGAAGTCTGAACTAGCACAAGCCTACCTTACCTTGTATTGAAATTTTAATTAATAAGTTAAGATTGACCAGAATTTAAATTCTGGACGTTTTGGTACTAGAGACTTAGATACCATGTAAAAAAAGTTCACTTAATTTAAATGATCAGTTGGTAAGTGAATGCAAAAAATAGTTTTATATGTCTGTTCTCTAACACATCCCCAGCATGAGAGTTTTAATTAGTTTTGAAACATGAACTAGCATTGTCCGAAAATCACTCAATCCAAAACTTCAAGTTTGTACACCCAAAAGATAGATACACACCTTAATGTTTGTTATACCTAGCTAAGTAAAAATATTTTGGTCTTTGCATATATAATAAGTATATATTCATCCCAAGTGAAGCAAAAATTCTGGATTTGGCTCTAAATTGAAATACCATCATTAATATTATACTATGGTTGTTTTTCCATAATGTATATGACAACAGTACAATTAAATACGATGGGCTGCACAAAGATGGTTTAGGATGTATGATTGTGAGTTTCAGATACTAATTTGGTATGATGTGATTGTCCATATGCTAGTATAATATCATAAAATTTGTATATGGAAGCCCAAATGAACTAAGTAGCTTGCCCTGAATGATCTGAGTGTAAGTCAGCAATCATCAGCTAGGGTCACCTGTGCAATTAGTTTAATTTGTCGTCATTTTAGTAATTTATTCTCCAGTTTCTCAAATGTCTCTTCTTTTTAAAGCATACATTTGTTTCTACCTGGCATGACAATGCAGAAACATTTTGCATTCAGATACCCTTCTATTTGCTTAGACATGCTATTACTTTCTCATGTTGGTATTATAATCTTGTCTTACCTTTTCCTTGCATCAACATAAACTATTATTTCTTTCTCTATGATCAGCATTCATTTTCTGTGTTGCCAGGAGGTGCAATGATCTAATCATTGCAGTACATGTTTACAATTTTCCCTTTGAATATATGCTTGGGATTCTGTATGCATGTCTTTGTGTGTGTGTCTGTATTTCCCTTTTAAAGCAAACGATATTCTTTTTACTGCTTTAATTCTTTTTCTTGAATTTATTATTCTTTTTGGGAAAAAAAATCTCAAATTGGTTGTTTATTATTCATTTAATTCTTCCATGCATTATTTTGCAATTCTCTTTGTTGAAAACTGGTACCATTACATATTTAAACTTTTTATGTTTTCTTTTTCACTGTTTAAACTTATTTTTTTTACAGTTACGTGTCTGATCAGCTATTTTCTCCTCATTGCATTTGACCGGATTTGCCCACCAAATACTAAAATTAATTGACCATTTTACCTCTTAAAATAGTATCATACCCATCCTTTCACTTGGTAAACTCACGTATAGAGAGATGAAAGAACTAGGAGAGATTATGGTACTATTTATAGGGGTTAAATAGTTTATTTTAGGAACAATTATACTGATAATATTGGCATATAATATATTTTTTTATATATATGTTCTCAATGTTTCTATTTTGCCAAATGCATATAGCACACTTCATTGAGAGCTGTCAATATTCTACTTGACCCTAAAACTCGCTTGAAAATGGCTCCAACCTGAAATTTTTTTGAGTAGAACCTGAACTGACCTGATTAATTTGAGTAATTTAATGATTAAAAAAATTAAAACAAAATGTGATACCTAACATAACATTCTATACATTTAGTATAATACTCTGTTCATAATATTATTTTAGTTCTATAATATATTGGAACGTTTAATTTGACTTATATAATGTGTATATTTATAATTTTATTTAAACAAATTAGCATACAAATATATTAGTATATTCATATGATTATTTATTAGTATGTCTTAATTATTTAATCATTATAACTATTGCTGATTTATACCATCTAAGTAAGAATTATTTTGAGATTGATTTATGATTTTTATTATTTTAAGAGAGAATATATAATATAAGTTTCTATATTATATTAAAAATGAATAAATGGCTCAAACTGTTTTTTTTCTTTTTGGATTCGATAGGTATCTCGAATACAACCGGAAAATGACCTGGCCTGATATAACCTCTGAAAAAAGACCAGATACGTAAACTGAGTTCATTCAAAATCCAAAATAGGTGACTCAAACTGAAACCACCCAACCTGAACCTTCCTGACCTGATTATTAGGTCTATTTCATTGCATAAATAAATAAAAAACAAGTTGACACTGAAATAGCAAAAACTGTCCCTTGATAATTTAATTTTTCATCCTTGAGAAAAGCTTTTCTTCATTTGCATAATGTAGATGTTACTTAAGTATATTTCTTCTGCTTTATTGTGTCCTGCTTTGCAATTTTACATTTGAAATTTTTATCGTCATATTACATGACATTTGAATCTGTGCTCGTTACCTTGTGATAGGAGCTGTATTGAAGCTGTCCCATAGACCTTTTTCTTTCGGCGTTATATTTGATCCTTTCATTGCCCTCTGTTGTAGTAATTTATCAGTTTTTGACTAAACGTGCCTTTACAACTCTCTTGGACCTTATTTACAAATGTGCTTGTCTTCTATAGTATCAATTCAGTTCAGGTTGTGATGGAAACGAAAACTTCAAAATATTGATTTTGTTATGTTGTCAATATTTATGCTGTGCTAGTGCATGGTTTTTGTAATTGTGTGGCTTTTTCTACTGAAGTTGCTGTGGATGATCAAAATAGTGGCCTTTTAGTGAAATTTTTAGAGGATCTTACGTTCCTTTCTAATTTGCTGTTATTTTTATTGCAGAAATCCACCGCTTTGGGGAACCGTGAAGCATCTCTCAGAGAAGATACCAAAAGATACTTCCAGCAAGGTGCGGATAAACCGTGATCTGTACTCTCATGGAAAGTAAGTTTATTGAAAGTAAAACTTGTCATATTCGGTTTCTCGAAAGTTGCTTTGTTAATTATGAGAGTGTTGACACAATTCTGTAAACTGTCTTTTTGGTGATGTTGGCCATAGAATCATGGAGACTGCGCCAACATTGCCTGATTTTGCTTTGTCCCTGAAACCTGACGAATATCAGCTTCCTTTAGTTGACCCATCATGGGACGAGGAGAATGTAAATAATGGGCAAGCTAGTTTCAACACGTTCAAGGGTGACCGGAGATAGGCCGTATACAATATTTTTCAGGATCAGCTATACAGAGTGCCACCATGTAACTGGAGT
Source organism: Triadica sebifera (assembly GCA_023653625.1). Taxonomy (NCBI): domain Eukaryota; kingdom Viridiplantae; phylum Streptophyta; class Magnoliopsida; order Malpighiales; family Euphorbiaceae; genus Triadica; species Triadica sebifera. The sequence goes on from CM042901.1 coordinate 25,751,819, forward strand.
GGCAAAAAAAAAAAAAAAAAAAACCCGGGGTATCATTCTTCATTTACATGTCCCAATGGTGCTTTTAGCCCTTCAATTTTTCTTTCCAAAATTTCCTCTTGTCCAATATCATCTCTACCCTGCCTCAAAAAGTTGTAGCTTACCTTGTGATAGAGCTTTGTAAAAGTTGTGTAAATTTCATACGACTGGAAAAGGGATGGTTTTCCTTGCATGTAGAATTGATTTTAGCAATAAAAATGTTATTTTCTTTGGTAATATGCGCTAGAGAGTCTAAATCTAATTTGAGGGAATCCAATTATAAGTTAGTGCAATCAGCAGGCAAAGAAAAAACACAAGTTGTATTGAGGTCTTTAAACTATTTTAGATTCCAATACTTAGCTGTTGCTTGTTTCCTCTTAGCATGTTCTTTCTTAAAAGTTGCTTGTAGTTGATGACCTGGCCGATAGTATGATAGTAATTATCAGGTCAGTATTTTCTTTTCTTCATAGGTTATTACAAAAGATAACTTGTAGTATGGGTCAACTCTTGTAAGACAACACATTATTTGGTTTATAAATTTTTCTTGAGTTGTCTATCAAGCTGTTGCAAATGCATCGGGATGGATTAAGCTCTTGTGTGTTAATTATTGCCCATATTTGAGGACTTGTTTGACAGACTTTTGTCATCGTGCATGGTTAATTCCATCCTGTGTGTTTTATTTTATTTATTTGGTTCAAATAAAGCCTTCTCATTGAAGAGAAATATCATTATAAATAAGTTCCCTCAAAAGAGGAGGTGGATTATCTCTTGTTTTTTACACAACTTGGGTTAGATACTTTGCTAGCTAATGTATTGATATACACAAAATACTTTGATCTATACAAGTAACAGCAATCATAGATTTCATCCAAAATGGCAGCTTATCTCCCAGGGAACTTCAGCTGTTCCTTCTTTGTTGATATAAGTAATAAGCTTTACTTGTTGAAGCATTTCCACATATAGGAATAAACCCACCAAAAAAATGGAGCATTTCCACATTTTTATACCATTATTTTTATCATGATAAAAACCCATGGAGCTGGCAATCCGGATTAATGTGTGGATTTGGATTGAGTTCAAACCATTTTCAGACTAACATTTTTAAGTTAGTTTCAAATCTTAAGTCGGATTATTCCGGTGGATTATTGGGTCAATTAAATGGCCATCATTTTCTTTCTAGCAATCACACAATTTCAAAGGCCTAAAAGTGCAACTTTCTATCTTCAATGTCTTTATTCTCCAACTATATATGTGAATTTTTTTAACATTCTTAAATTATACTCGACATCACCAATTGACCTAACTCAGTTGGTACACCTACTATGAAATAGTCATGTTAAAGATTAAAAGTCATGAGTTCAATACTCAACCACTACAAAATTTATATATAAAAAAATTATACTCGACACAAAATTAGTAATAATTTATCATAGTTTGTTAATCATCAAAATTTTAAGGATGGCAACTCCAAAGACAACATTAGGCCATAGGAATTAAATTATATTTATGAAGAAGAAATTTAGTGTGTCTTTTAAATATCAAATCAATTTTACATAAATTAATTCATTTTAATGGTCTAATTAATACTCATTTCAAATGCCCCTTCAAAACTCATGCGGAATCTGTTTTACACAACTTATTCTGCAGTTTGCCCAAATGGAAGCTAAACTTTCAATTTACTCACTTTGCAAACAGCAACTGCTAAATTTTGCCAACTATTTTTGCTAAGGTTATTGATAATTTGTGATTAAGGTAATTGAGGGAATAGAAGTGTTGTTAAAGAGGTTGCCGAAGACCTACAACAAACAGTCATTCTTATTATAATGTTATTTAAATTGGTAACAGTTGCGCTGTCTGTGAACTTGAATTTGTAATATAAAAATTCTTCAAATTTAATTTAATCTCACTTACTTCCTTCGTCTATTTACAGTAAAATTTACAATTTAAATGTTTTCGTGTCTATATAATCTATGAATAATTGCTTAGAATAGTAATTGAAGACACATTTTATTTTTTAATTAATTGCCAATTATGCCTTACGAAATTGTTTTACATGATCTAATTTTTAATATCACAAAAACTATTAAGTTCATCTATAATTGGAGATATAAAAGAAAGATAGGATTGGAAATTTTGAGGATTTGGGGATTTATGAAAAAAAAATTCGGAGATTTGGCCATTTGAGGATTTATGAAGAAAAATTAGGATTGTAATTTATTTATTTGTTGAAGGATAATATAGGAATAAAAAAAATAACCATCCCAACTCACCAAATTGGTAGGTTGAAAAATTGGAGCATTTCCACGTTTTTATACCTTGACCTTGCCAAGATAAGCCCATGAAGCTGGTAATCTGGATCAAGGCCTACATTATAAATTTAATTTAATTTGACGAATAACATTTTTAGTAAATTAAATTATTTTAAAAAAATTATATTATAATTTTCTAAAAAAATTAGTAGAATTAGCTTAGTTAGTAAATTATGATTTTTATTTTTTATTATACTCTTACTTTTTTTTGCCAAATGACAGATTATATCTCTTAACCAAAAACTCATTGGTAATTATATATAATATAATTATTAAAAAAATATTTAATATGTGCGTATATATACCAATTGAATGTTAGATTATAAGAATGGATGTGTTTATTATGAACCCGTTTAGCATTACATTTGCCAAAAACGCTTTTAGAGAAAAAAATTTATTTTTAAATTTTTTGAGTTTTGAAAATTGTTTTTGGAGATAAGCATGTAAATAAATATTTTTCTCATAAGCAGATTTGAGAAAAATAGTTTATAAAAAATTAAAAAAATCAGTGAATTAAATAAAAAAAATTATAAACTTATTTTTTAGACATATAACAACAATCCTAAATACCCTCTATATTAGGTTGAAATATTTAATACAATTTTTTAATTATTTAATATGTATATATATATTATATAATTTATTTATATTATATATTTAAATAGATTTTACATAGAGTTTTCAATTAATATAAGTATGTCTTTTTATGTTATTTTATATTTTTAAGCTACATTTTCAACTAGTTTTAACTAACATTTTTCATTCAATTAGCTAGATTATCAATTAGTATAAATATTTTCAGCTACAACTATATTATTAACTAGTTTTACCAAGCCTATTGTGTTTGAGTAATTTCGAATTCAAATTAATATTTTTAAGTTAGTTTCAAATTTTAAGTTAAGTTAATCCGGTAGATTATTGGGTCGATTCATCTTTCAAGAATTATGTTTAAATAATTGGGTAGATCTAATTATTTTTTAACGTTTGATCAATTTAGATACTTTTTATACATTCGAAGAATTATTTTTGGATGTTTGAATCAGGTCTGATTATTTTCACATTAATTTATTAATTCATTTTTATTAATTTTAAACTAATTACTATAATTAATAATTAAATTACAATTCAATTTGAAAAAAAAAAATTTCAATTGCCACCAAATATTTTTTTTAAATTTTAAAATAAAATTTATTAGTTATGGATTATTAGTAATTTTAAAATCCATAATTAAATCATAATTTTATTTTTAAAAAATAAAAAGTATTTTCAAATGTATTTAAAATCGGATCAATAAGTTGATCCTCATTCAATCCATCTGGTTTTAGACTAATTTTGGATTTAACCACTAAATTAAAATAATTTTAAATTTTAAATTTTAAATGAATTGAGATAGATTTTCGGATCGAATCAGAACCTTCTAATTACGTTACAATCCATCATAATTAAAAGTGACTCTTGGAAACTGTTGATAGTTTTTTGAAAAAATTTCATTTTGGAATTTTTCGAAACAACAGGTGTTTTTTCTAATAAAATGTTAAAATTATTCTCCTTATAATAAAATACATCATATTATAAAATTTTTTCTTAAAAATAAAATACACCTCTTCAAAATCACTTTATTCAATATAAAATATATTATATTAAAAATATATTAATTAATCGATTAAATTTATAAATTATAGATATATATTTGTAAAAAATTTTATTTATAATTAATTATATTCTATTTTTGTTATTATTTCAATCATTAAAATATATAATTATACTAAGTAATATATAATATTTTATTTTTTCTATTTATTTATACACCATAGAAAAATATATTGTTTAAACTAAATTATACTCCTAATAGTAATTTCATATTTTAACATTAACAATTCAATTAATTTTACTAAATACTAGTATCAATCAGCTACCAACTACTAGTTGCATCCAACATCTGAACCAAATGTCCCCTAAGATTTCGTTTAATTCAGCTGTTGAGTGCAGTTGATAGTTGACAGGTAGATGATAACTGATTGATATTAATATTTGGTAAAACTAATTGAGTTATTGCTGTTAGAATATAAAATTACCAATATATATACAATTTATTTTATTCAAAATATATATTTTTATATGATATATGAATAAACAAAATAGTTATTTAATAAAATATAATCAATTATAAATAAAATTATAAATAAATGTATATATATAATTTATAAATAAAATAAAATAATTTAATATAATTTATGCTTAAGATATTAAACAATTAAAAATATATTAAAAATATACCATATATTTTTATTATTTAAAAATAAACAATGTTATTAGTTTAACTATTATTTATAATATTTTTATGAGTAAATTTGACATTAAAATTTTAATATCATCACCTTGATACCAAATTATCAAATTTGTTCTTTTTTTATGTATTTTTTTAAGTTAACAAAATGTCAAATTTGTCGAAAAGTATTTTTGGTAATTTCAAGTTAATTTTGAATATTTTCAGCAAAATTCCAGTTAACTAACAAAATATTTGATTCAAAAGTAATTGAGGATTTTTAGTTAAATGAATCAACCCGAGGGATTTCATAATATATTTCAAAAAATGGATGAACAAACTAGTATATTCAACAAAATCTCAAGAGACTCAGAGTAATTTATCCTATTTTTATATTTGTAATTATAAATAATTTATAGATTGAAAAAATTAACTTGGAATAAATAACTATTTTGTAATTAATAAGATTTATAAAGGTAATATAGTCCAAATAGAAAATTTAAATTAACTACCAGTTGTTAGAAAAAAAAACCTCCAAAATGAAACTTTTTTAATTGCTCATTGAGATATTTTATCAAATATCATTTTAATATCTGTTGAGTATCAAACAACTATCAACTGATTCAAAAAACTAAACCAAATGTTTTATTGACCATGTCCATAGAACTTCCTCTCATTCAATTGCTATAGCTGGGTTTGTGTTTCACTAGTTTTAAAAAAAAAACAATTTTAAACCTCTTTGAAAATGTTAAATAAATATTTTTTTAATATAAGAGGTTTAACTGGATATTCAAATTCAATATCTTACAGTCCTAGTTACCAAAGCAATACTATTAAATTAAAATTTATTGATTTAAATAAAAATATTTAATAACACAAAAGAAAGAAAATCAAATAATATGCTTTCAAATGGCCATCATTTTCTTTCTAACATTCACACTTTCTAAGGCCTAAAATGCATTTATTCTTCAACTCCATATGTCTTAAAAAATGTGAATTTTTTAACATAAATTATACTCAACACAAAGTTAGTAATTTACCATAGTTTGTTAATCATCAAAATTTAAGGATTGCAACTCTAAAGACAACATTAGGTCATAGGAATTAGGAATTAAATTATATTTATGAAGAAAAAGTTTAGAGTGTCTTTTAAAGATCAAATCAATTTTACATTCATTAATTCATCTTAATGGTCTAATGCTCATTTCAAATGCCCCTTCAAATGCGGAATCTGTTTTTCACAACTTATTTTGCATTTTGCCCAAATAGAAGCCAAACTTTCAATTTACTCACTTTGCAAACAGCAACTACTAAAATTTGCCAACTATTTTTGCTAAGGTTATTGATAATTTGTGATTAAGGTCATTGAGGGAATAGAAGTCTTGTTAAAGAGGTTGCCGAAGATCTACTGCTTCAATTTGTGGGTAATTTCCCTTGGATCTAAAGCTTAAAATACACTAAGACTATAATAGGTTAGACTTTCAAAACAGTCCATTAATAAAGAATAAAAAAAAATTCAAAGTTGTGCTTTGAATATAACTTTCTGAATTTGCTCTTTTCTCAAGCTAAACTCTTCAAAATTTAACTCATAAATGTTGTGTACTTAATATATTTGGATCTTATTATAATCAGTTTCACATGTTTATATTATATTGGACAAATGAGCCACCTCCAAGGGTAAACATAGTTGCTTGAACTAATTCATAGTTGTTGCATATTACACTCTATTTTCTTTAGTGGAAGTACAAAAATGAAGTTATTTTTGAGGGGTGAGTTTTTGCCAAAGATTTCATTTTGTTGTTTTATATTGATCAAAACACACACTAGAATTAAACTAATTATTTTCTAAGGTTTAGTTGATTTAGAACAAAAACTTCATTTAAAATCCAAGTCATTCTGGATGTGTCAGCTGTATTAGGACATAAAAATAATGCAAAATGTCCTAAAGTTTTTTTTTTTTGCGAGCTAAGTACTCAAAACAATTTTGGATTTCGGAAATGATCATTTGAATATAGGGTGAGCACAACCGTTTCTCTCCTCATTTTAGAGAAGCATTTTATGCCCCATTCAATTGAGAGCCTCCTTTTCAATACAAATTCTCCCACATTAAAACTAAATACCAAGAAAAATACAGTGGAACTGAGATTTAATAGCAACTAGCAGCTTAAGCAAATATTGACTTCAATATCCTAAAACACTAAAACTTGCTACTTTTGTACAATGACATTTTTGTCTACGATGATTGCCTAGATGTTGCAATAAAATAGAATACCAGTTTATTTTGGCCACCAAAGAAACATCAAAAATAAAATAGAGGGGATAAAAAAGAACAGTGAGCTGGTGGAAATGGGATGACGAAACATGGATTTTCTTTTTAAGAAAAGCAAGAACAGAAGTAATAGAAAGACAACAGAAGGACATTGAAGAGATGGAGATGCTATTTATTGGGAGTAAAATGGTGCATTTTAGCACTGAGGCAAACAAACGTAGCAAAATGCACTTGATTCCAGCAAACAAAATTGTTCAGATGCTTATGTTGCTGGAAAGATAAAGTTACAAATATTAAAATAGCATATATTGAGAGAATCCAAATGCCAACTATATATTTATCCTATAGTAGACCAGAATAACATGTATTAATAGTGTACCCTTCAAGTAGACCAGAATAACATGTATTAATAGTGCACCCTTCAAGTATTGTCATATGCAGGCAACTCTAGACTGTAGAGAGTTCAAATCTGACACTTTCTTGATACTGCACAGAACCAAAAAGATTGTGGTTAATAACAGGGAAAAGTTATAGAACAAAAAGGAAAGACGGAATGGTTTAATCCAGATAATGACATCTGAATTCAGACCCGGACTGAACCATTCTTCTCACTGGTTGAGAAATCAATTGTAGGAATGTACATGCACATTAGCCTATTAAAGTCACATATCGCTCTATATTCTAGAAGGAACTCAAGTTGCATTGCCATTTTCCTTGCCCCATGAAATAAATGAAAATATATGTATTACTCACCAAGGAGGTTCATTACTTGAGATATTACAAAAGATGTTTCCAATGACAGTAACAAGTCTTCCCAAAAAAAAAAAACACAAAATATATTCATCTTTTTTCCTCAAGCCCATATGTGGCACTCTGTTCATACAGTCACATAACAGATGAAAGAATGGCACACTCACCTGTACAAAGCATCTCCACTAGGCGCAAGCTTCCTGCAAATCCAATCTGGCACCAGCTTTTCAAGAATCTCAATCTGCTCCTCAACCTGACCTGCAAAAGAGGATAAGATAAGTTCAGTAATCAACGATCTAATAAAATGCTACTGGATCAAAGTCATCAAATCAAGACTTACTTATTTCAACAAAATCAAAATTATTTATGATTATCTTATGCACCAGTTCCTCCTTTGTGATTGGAGAGTAACTGATGGACTGAAAAATGTGATGAATTATAGAAACCAGGCCAGGCAAGTCAATGGAATTCTGCTGGTGCATTAGATTTGATTGACTCATTCTGTGTTCCTCAGCAGCACAATCAAGGCCCTCCGCTGCCTATAAAAGTCAACAAAGTAAAAAAAAAAAAAAAAAGAATAAATGTCACAAGAATTACTCAAAAGACAAAGCAGAAAAGAATGGTAGTCCACATAAACCATGCTGAACCATATCTTTTGCTAAGAAAAACTCAACTAAATTGATTTTCAATGCCAAACTAATTGGAGAATTGCATCAATTCTTTCCATCCATTAAGCTCTTGAATAAGGTGAAATTGTAGTTCACTAGTTTCTTTCCCCACAGTGGCAATGTTTCTAGTTATATCTTAAAGTTTTTTGCTGGCTTCAAACAAACACATAAAATGTTCTTTGTTCATAAAAGATAGATACTATAAATGAGAGAAGGAGATAAGTTGAAAATCAGATGATATATCAAGTTATGGGAGGTTCAAGCACATGAGATTTCAAGGAACAGTGGTACACGTAAGGCTGTAATAGGAGAGAAGACATACCTTTTGAAGTAGTGCAGAAGAAGCATCTAGAATTTGAGCATTGTTAGGTAAAACTTTGCAGCACTCTGACTCATCACCATCCAAAAATGAAAAGTCTAACGATCTCTTTGCAGGCTTATAAGATGATGCCTGCATTTGGCTGGTTGTACCCTTGTAGTTATCATCACTACTAGGCAGTACCCTCTTTGGAATTGACTGTGCAGGCGTTTCTACTACTGTATAAACAGCAGGTGACACATGCTTCAAAAGGGGGCTTTCACAAGTACTGGTATTGGTTGAGACTTGAAGACTAAGTGGTAGAGTAGGCGGAGGATGTGTGGAGGTAGATTCTGAATCTATGCCCAAAGATTCTTTCTCTTGCTCCATATTGATCCCAATGTTGAATCTGGGACTTACATCAGAAGATTCTCTTGCTTTCACAGTCTTAGTATCCAGATTCCTTAAATTATAACATTCCACAGATGATACAGGAACTGGAGAAGCTAACAGTTGGGCTGTCTCTCCTTCAGACACAATCTTCTCAGAGAACTGTCTACTGAAAGTCAGAGGCATATGTGAAAATTTTGGCAGCCATTCACTTTCAATGGTAGTTGGTAGATCTTGTAATGAAGCATTTGAAAGCAATTGCTCTGAAAAATTTGTCTGATTCACTTGGCTAAGGCAATCAGGAAATATGACCTCAGGAGTGTCACTAACCCTGTGCCTGGAAGTTGTTGCTTTGCTTTGGTTAAATGGATCAGGCAACATTGCCTCTGGAATATCACAAGCCTGCAAGAAAAGAGGATTTCAGTTGAAAGCTGTACAATTGTAAACTGTAACCCAATATATCTTGGGCTGATCAAATCAAGTTCAGATGCATAGAGGTATCCTTGACTGAAAAAGACTTGTATGAGATAAGGCCAACCTTATTAGCTAGACTTAATGAAGGAGTTTTCTACTCATCATCCTTCAAATAAATAAATAAAAAATAGGTGGCTGCTATCCCATGCATCTCATGAATTCCCCTGTCCCGTGGACTACATAGTATCTTTTATTATAGAATATGCATATGGCAACAAAATTTAAAATTTAGCAATAGCAGACATTGACCCAATAGCTTGTGTTTTTGCATTTGGTTAATGCTCCCATTGAAGCCAAGTGATTAGTTAAACCATTAATCAACTTTGCCAAATCACTCATCAAGGCAATGAGATTGATTGTCTTGTAATAACAACAAATTAATAAGAAAACTGCAATAGGGCAAAGAATTACCTCAGGATATGCAGTGAAGTAATTAATAAGTCTAAAAACAAATAGCTGGTGTAGAGCAATAAAATTAGAATGTTCATGGTGACCTTCTATGACATCAAACAGCAATATAATTGTCATGTCTGGCTTCATACACAGAGTTTTCTTCTCAAGTACAAGAATTTTATCTATCTCTATGGCTTCAGGAAGTAAATATTTTATCCGTGCAACATGCTCATAGGAGAACCTCCTGAAAAGGAAAAATAATGGCAGCAACATGCTCAGTCATTGAGAAACTAATGAAGGTAAACAATGCTGCAGTTCAAAACCGTGATTTGATCTCTTTATCAAGAAGACACAGATGCTGATGGGCTACTAACCATTTAAAGATGACTCCTTTAAAGCACAAGAGGTCAAAAAAAAATTAAAAAAATAAACAGAAACTTCATCACATAATATGGAATAAATCAATGCCCAAATACCTTTTAGTCAAAACTTCCGACTGAACACGAATATTTTCAAAAGTAGATGGCTTTTTACGTAGATCAAGCAACCTCAATGAGCAACACATGCTATCAAAGACTTCCACCATGGTCTTGTGCCTGCAAAACAAAAACATTCTCAATATCAGGGCCAACAGCAGTCCTTTAGAATTTAAGCAAATGCAACAACCAAGATTCACACCTTTGAAGAAGTTCAAATTCTTCATCTTTTGATTTAGTAATTAAAGGTTGGTTTGTCTTTTCTGGAGTCTGAGATGCGAACTTAGTTTCGAAATTATGCTTTCCAAATAATTCACATTTTTTAGGCGAAGTACTGAGAATACTTGATTTCTCAGCTACATGAAGAAGCTTTTCAGGTTTTGAGTCCACATTTTGTCCGCCTTCAGCACATTTTTTAGGATCCATGTTCTAGCAGCAATACAGCAAGGAAAAAGATTAACACAAATAACTTAATCTGCAAATAATAACACTCAATAAGCAAACATAATACAGTTATCAAAACAAGCAAATAAATTAAGAATGTTTCTAATGCACAATATTTACCAATCCAACAAAAAAAATTCAACCAACAATTCATCTACTATCTTTTTCCTGGTATAAAAGAAACCAGTGTTTATTACAACAGTCGAACAGATTTCTGAGAGGGCTCAAGAGAAGGAAGAGGGAAAAAAGGGATCAGAATGAAGGAGCAACTAAGGAATCTCAATGATCAATGCAGTTAAGGTAAAAACTGGTCATAGAAACTTAATTTCTGTAACTCTATTTTCACATTTATTGATGAATAAAAACAACCTGCCATGACAAAGCCAAACCTTTAAAGATGAAAATTACACCCTCAAAACATTAGCTAAAAGAATTTGCTTTTCCTTTCCTTCTTTATTAGAATCATAAGATATCACAATAAGCACAAAGATTAACTAAAAATGGGAGTGATGGGAAAGAAATAGGAACCAGATAACATAATGCTGAAACCCTAGAGCCGAGTTTTTATATGCCTGCATGTATCGATCAGCAGCTGAGATAGAGAAAGAGAGACAGAGGAGAGTATGAAGAGAAGTGAAGAAGGCAACCTGTAACAATTTCAACTGAGAATTTGATAAACTTTGAGATGATTTTAAGCCAGCGGACAGCAGACTCCGTATGCGAGTGAAGCAGAGGGAAGAGAGCGCTACCTTCAAAAATCAAATTTCTAACAGCTCTTGCCAAAAGACAAGATTGTCCTTTTTTGTTTTCCCAATAAATGCATATTTTAATTTTAGCCTCTTGATTTTTTTCATATTTATTCTATTGGTCACTATTTTGAAAATTTTATACTATTAAGTCCTTGAATTTATATTGGAATAAATACTGTTTCTAAATTTTAGCTCAACTGTCAATGTTTGTCCTAACATAAAAAGAAAAAAAAAACTATTAAGTCAATACTAATTCAATTTAATAGAAACTTCATGTTAAAGCTTCAGCTTTATATTTTTTTAGTAAAGAAGTAGTATATATAAAATGCATATCCATCATTTCGTAATGTGTTGATTATCATTAGATTTGGTTCTCATAATGGACATATATTTTGTTAATCTCATCAATATTAATTTGCAATTATAGATGCTCGTCAAATATGATCTATTGTACATTACAAAGTAACTTGTCTGCCTCTTGAAAATTAATTATTGTTTCTACCATTTTCTTTGAGCAAAAAAAAAAGAAAGAAAAAAAATGTATGCACATACATACATATATATGGTGGCCACTAATTCCCATATCTTTTGCATCTACTTGGTCTCACAAATATACTTTTGTTGAAATGTAGTTAAAGTAACTTGATTGCAGCCACATGAGAATTTTTTTACATCAAACAAAGTAAATACAATGATAAAATACACCGCAATTTACAATAATGCCTAAATGCATATAATTTGACTTCATATGTTTTATACTTTCCAGCATAATTCCTTATCTTAACTTAGTGACAGTGTACTTACCAATATTTTCATTTTTTACTATGAATCCAGCTTGAGATTCGAACTTTAGACCTCACAATTCATCATACTAATACCGTTAAACTAAAATTTATTAATAATGTTTTTATGTAACACCATTTTATTTAATCAAAATTAACCCAACTATATAAAATAATATTACAATGCATATTATTAAAACACGATAAAATATTTATTCACTATAACCATGATGACAAATTTAAAACAGCATATGTAAAGTATAATTTAAATTCTATAAATAATAACTTTGTTGTTTGGGCTTTCACTAGTCCTAAGATTTTATAAAAAGAATAGTTACAAATTTACATGTCCTTAAAATCAAAGCATGTACAAATATAACTACATAATCTCCATGAGTAAACTAAAAATAAAATAAACACGTATCACCAACCCACAAAACTTGTGTAATGCTTGTTAAGTAGGGTTTAGTTAATAAGATGGTTTAGAGAAGTTATAAGTATGTTTAAGGGTTGGTTAAGGGGAAAGAGTGAAAAAAAATGAGAAAAGTTAAAAATTATGAGCTAACGCCCGTGAATGTAATGTCATGGCTGTAAATGATATTTTGAGATATTTCATGTCTGTGAATATTGTTAGATATAAAATTCCAACAATTGTTATTTTTTTCTCTCATGATCTAAACTCAAAAGTAAACCCTATAATTCAAAGTTCTTCATATTAGTGACCAAAATCTTATGTTGTTATTTGATTTTTAGACCTTAAACACTTAAACCAACATCAAAAATAATAGTTTAACAAGTTTTTGGGAAAAAGAAGTTTAAGGAAGGTTGTGTTGTTGAGAAGACAAACCTAAAAGAGGGGAATGGTGTCCAAATCTTTCTTTCCAGCCATGTTTCCTTCAATTTTGGTAAGGAATCACGTTTCTCCTTCTTCTTTAGAAACTTTTATATTTATAGCCTTTTTTCATGTGTATTCCATTTAAGGTATAGACCCTGTAACACTCCCTCACTCCGGTAATACATGTATGGATAAGAGAGTGACACGCTGTCTTTTTCGTATTGTCATTTAATAAACAATAGAAAATGACATAATTTTTTTTTCTTAAATAACAAAAGAGAAATATCATACATTTTATTTACAAAAATCTAATTTGCAAAACATAAAATATACAAACATAAGGTTATTTTATAAAATTATAAAAGAAAAGCTCGAAATAAAGATGCAAAAATTTGTGTGACCTACATTGTACGAAATGTACTGTTTTACTGGATCATATTCGCTAGCTTTATCTACCGATTTTAGCTCAGTTTTCCTAGATCTACGCAAGAAAAAACTCACGCTAAGCTTGAAACTTAGTGGTGCATATAATTAAGACAATAAAATATTTCATGCATCATACAATTATATACCATTATATATATATATATGTCAAATTTTTTTATTTATCTTGTTTTTCTTCATACTTATATACATACATATATATATCACATGATCATATATATATATATATATATATATATATATATATATATATATATATATATATTCACATGATCATTTTATACTAGGGTCTTATCATATCTAATTCATATGCTCATTTTATACAAATACTTTATCGTTTATTATTATATGTAGAAACAAGCAATTCACACATATAAACATATATTATACTCTTTATTTCTTTCTTATCTTATTTATACTCATAACACATAGGAACTGATAATTAGGATAACATGATTGGTCATCCAAACATTCGAAGAGTGTGAATCGGGCATTATAGTATGCTCATATAAGTGTCATCACCGGTATTAATATGTAGGTATCATCATCGACATTAATAAAAATGTCACTATAGACATTAATAATAGTGTCATCACCAACATTAATAATGACATCATCACCGACATTAATAATGGTTTCATCACCGATATTAATAATAGTATCATCACTGACATTAATAAATCGTCATCACTGGTATTAATAAAAGTGTTATCACCGATATTAATATATACCCCTTGATTGACATGTCAAACTATCTAAAATTCTACTTTTAAGCTAGGTGTTCTCGGACTTAATTCATCTCATTACTTATTTATTCAAATTTCTTCTTTAATAATCTCATACTTCTTTTATTTCATTCATCACATACTTTCTATCTTTATTAATTTCATAATTCTCTTATTTCCCTTCATTACAAGTTCTTTTCATATCATATCATGCACGATAAGTCTTATTCTTACTTGTTCACACATACAAAATTTTCCATTTTATCGAATGCAATATCTCATTTAATTTCATTTGATATTCCAGAATGATTACAAAATATACAAATGATTGAAAATAGGACATTTACGGTTATGACTCCTTATTCACGCTTATGAATAATGCTAGATACACTGCCTCATGGTCGTGGTCAAAATGTTCATGCCCGTAAGTAAGTTTACACTTATTACCCAAGCCATGTTTGAAGTCATGAACGCTTCTGGAATGAATAGTGCCAATTCCAATAAAAAATCATGCATGTGACATAATTTAGTCATGTCCGTTAATTTAACTCTTCACGCTCATGACCAAACTGTCAAACCCGCGACTAATTACTGGAGGTTAGCACTTTCGCTTTTCGTAATGCATTTCAAGTTTCTTGAAGCCACTATAACACAACCGTCACTCATCCTCAGGTTTTTAACATATCATACAATGTTTTTATCAAAGTTTTCATGCTTCTATCAAATTCAAATCCTAACATGTGATCAACAAAATAATCATACACACAATGTCATCTTTCTCATATAATTATAGTTTTAATGCAATCATTCATTGTTAAATACATTTCACACTAGTTAACATTTCAAAGATATTTATCATACAATTTATAACAAAATATATTTTATTGCCTTAAATTATGCACTAACATTTTTCTCTTGCTTCACTTCCACTCTCTATGTCCCCTTTTCTTTTCCCTTGCTCTTTTGAGCTTGTTCCTTGTCACCTTGAACTCCTATAACACACAAAAAATTCATAAAAAATCTTTCTTTCATAACCTCTCTCTAAACCCTATCTTCTGTCTCCTAAACCCTAAACTCTCTCTCTTTCACCACAAGCTCTAAATGAGCTCAAAACTATATGTTCCTTTAGAAAAACTTGTAGAAGAGAAAAAAACTTTTTACCTTTACTCATTTTCCCCTTCATCATCTCTTTGGAGATTTCCCTATCCTCTTCTCTTACTCTTCTCTCTCCCTTCTTCTCTTCTTTAGCTTCTCCAAGCCTTGTTATGCATAAAAATGCCTTTATCTTGTCTTTTTCTCTCATCTCTTTTCATTTCTCTCTCTAAATCAAGTTTTTAATTATAGAGGTTTTGAGGTCACATAGAACTGGTTATAGGAGGCAGAAAATGGAGTTAAAATAAGATAAGGAGAAAAAGAAAATACGAAGAAAGAAAGAGAAAAGTCCACATATGGGACCCACCATTTGACCTTAAACTTGATTTTTAGACTAATTAACATATTAATTCCTCTTTTCTCTCTATGGTTGCAAGCCAACACTATTACTTATGTCCAAATTATTCTTTCAATTGGCTAATATCTCATTTGATCCTCCAATTTTTGATAAATTAAAAATTGACCCTCAAAACTTTTCAAATCTTACAATTTAGTCCTTAACCATGATTTAAACTCTTAACATTTTTAATACACTTTATTTAGCATTTTTCATAATTATTAATAATTATTTTGATTAATTCTAATTAAAATTCAAATTTAGACTTCGATCAGTCCAACGTGTCAACTTAATAATACGTGCAACTTGGGGCCTAAATTAGTGAATATAACATTCTCTTCTATTTACAAATAGATTAGGGTTTTAGTTGATCATGAGTTTCTATGGTTTAATATCCCTCTTTAAGCTTATAGTATGCTTTATAAATGAGTTAAGTGAGGTTAAGATTATGTAAGAGGGTTAAAGTTAGGGTTTATCTTGTTTAAGCTTTTAAAGGTTAACGTTACTGTTTATAGTTTATAAAAGTTGATAGATGTGTGTTATATGTGATAAGAGTTGGAAGAGAAGGTAGTGAAACCCACCAAAAAGATAGACAAGCTTGAAAAAAGCTTGGTTTTTGAGGCTTCATTAGAGGTATGTATGTATATGTATTTAAATTTCTAAAATATAGCATGTTGTGTGATAAAATGATTAAGAATGCTTTAAATCCAAATTGTTGGTTGTTTTAGAAATACATGATGCAATGAATGTAATATCCGCTAATTTAGACAACGAGTCGTATGTGTCGTGAAATTGACGTGTTTGACTAATCGGAGTTTAAATTCGGATTTTGGATCGGAATTAATCAAGTAATGACTAAATTAAATGATATATTTCTAATTAAGTGATTATAAAGTTTAAAGAAGTTGAATTATGGTAAAGGATTAAATTGCAAATTTTGATAAGTTTTGGGGTCAAATTGCAATTTATCAAAAATTTGGAGGATCAATGAGATTGTTTGCTAATTAACATAAGAGATGGGACATTTTAAATTGGTTTGACCGGCCATAGCATGAGGAAGAACAAGAATTAGATGTGATTAAGCCTAATGTCAAGAATTTGTCAAAAAATTATGCGTCCCACATGAGGACTTTTATATTTTCCTTTCTTTTCTTCTTCTTCTCTGCTAGTCACGCTGGCCATTTCTTTCCTCCATAGCCAATCTTGATTTCTAGAGAGAGAGAGGAAGAGAAGAAAGGGAAAAGATCAAGACAAGATGATCTTCATGGTCCATAACTCCTAAGGAAGCTGGGAAAAGTAAGAAAGAGGAAGAAAAATCAAGTTTGGTGGAGAGAGAAAATCTCCAAAGTTGTGATTTAGTGAAGAAAAGAGTAAGGTAAGAAGTGATTCTTCTTCATCATCTTTTCTTAAAGAAGTTTGAATTTTGAGCTCATCCAAGACTCATTTGGAAAGAGAGAGAAATTAGGGTTTTGAGAGAGAATAAGAAAGTTTAGGGTCTTGAGAAAATCAGATGATAATAATGATCTATGATGTTGTAGGAGTTCCCAGTGATAAGGAACAAACACTAAGGAGCAAAGGAAAAAAGAAAGCTACCTAGAAGAGTGAAGGAGACAAATTAAGGTTTGTGCATAATTTAAGGCAATAACCTATCTTTGTTTGAAATAATGCATGTTTAATATGATAATTGATGATTGAAATGAATTAAGGATGACTATGACATGAAATCATATGTTAGAGATAAAGAATAAGTTTTCTTGTGATTTGTTAAATTAAGTGATGCATGTTAGAGAATTTAATTATGATTAAGGCATTTATATGTATTAGTCATGATATATTGAATAAAGGACTCCATAAATGCATGAATTGTGTTTTGATATGATTTGGTGTAATTAGAATGAATGAAATGTGAATATGCAGATTTCCTGCCGAAAGTCATGGGCGTGACTATCCGGTCACGGACGTGAACCTGATGGTTCACGGTTGTGACTGATTTGTATCACGGTTGTGACTTTGGTGTGGAAATGGTACTATTTATTCCAGAAGCGTTCACAGTTGGGAATCACGGGCGTGAACTCATTCATAGGCACAAATGAGTATTCATGACCGTGAATGCTTTTGGCACGATTCATTCCAGTAGCGTTCACGGCTTGGGATTACGGGCGTGAACAAATTCACGGGCATGAACTGGTAGTCACGGCCGTGAATGCTTTGTTTTCAAATAAATTATGAATATGATTATCTATTGATGTATTTAGTTACACAAATGGAAAATATGTTATCCAGTATGTATGAGCATGATTAGATGTTTGCAAAACAAGAAAATTGAGATGTTGATATATGAGAAAATTGATATGTCAAAATTTAAGAATGATGATAATGCGATGTATAATATGAGGATGATGAAATGGATGTAAAATAAAAAATTAAATAAAGATATATGATTGATGTGAAAATATGAAGATGCCCATTACTATACCTGCGGACTAGAATCAGGATAGATGACATGTCATTAAGGGGGCGAACGGTACCGTATTATATGAGATATTCCTCAATCAATGTGGCTTAAGCTCGGAGAGCGCCATTGATCTGAGATGCTCAGTCAATGTGGCTTAAGCTCGGAGAACGCTCTTGGTCCGGTTATTCATTTATGATGAATTAATACTCAATCAATGTGGCTTAAGCTCGGAGAGCACCATTGATTTGAAAAGCTCTGTTGAGCCAGATAGTGGATAAGGTGGCTATAGCTCTGGGAGCGCTCCTGATCCATAACCCGTATCCATTCGGTCCAAATTTAGAGTGATGTGGGCAAGATAATGAAGATATGTCGGAAAATAAGAAAAAAAATGAATGATGATAATGATATGAGATTGAGATATACCAATAAAGAGATTAACAGAGTAACTTACCATCAAAGATAAATGAAAATAACATTGTATATGTGAGCATGATATTTATACTTGTATGAAATAGGAACATGTTGATAGAAATAGCATGCAAACATTTTAATGCATAAAATGATACATATTAATGCTTGTTGCATGATATAGTATATTGCCTTATTTATATGCACCACTAAGCTTAGAGCTTAGCTTGGGAGTTTCCTTTCGTGCAGATATAGAAAGGTAGCTGAAGGTGGTAGATAAAGCAAATGGTGATCCTATTCAAATTAAAGCAACCGATCTCAAAATAGTGGGTCACAAACTTTTAAACTCTTGTATTTTGCTTTCCGCGTTATATATACTTATAAGTTGTAAATTAGTTTTCAAAGTTGTTAAATAGTAAGTTGGTATTTATAAATACTATCTTATGTAAATAAAATGTACATTATTTATTATATAAAAAAAAGTCTGGCTTTGTAGCAAGCATAAAAGAAAATAACGATTTTAAAGAAGTAAAGAAGACAGGCAGTAGCGTCCCCGCATCCGGGCATGTGCAATTTGGGTGGGGGGTGTTACAGAGTTTTTGGTATCAGAGCCCGATTTGGGCGATTTTGGGTTTTTAAAAAGTAAATTTTAAAAATGTTTATTTCTTGAAGAGTACCCATAATTGAATTTTTGGAATCACTGCTTTAATGATTAGGGTTGCTACCTTTATGTATAGGTAAGGTATGGCTTCTGGATCAAGACGAATAGTAGTGGAAGAAGCTGAGAGTAATGAGCCCTCAGGAGCAAGAGGTTCATCACGACCAAGTCATCGCTGAGCTGCAGCACCGAGATCTGGTGCTAACTCATCCCGTGAGCAGTCAACTACTAATACGGGTCAGATGGAGCTCATGAGAAATATGATAGAATTGCTACAGAGAGCATCACAACCAACCTCATCTGGATTACAATTTGAGAGACTGAGGAAGTTAGGGGCACCTGATTTTTATGAAAAAGGAAGGATGATCCTTCTGCGGCAGAATTTTGGTTGGAACGGACAGAGCGAGTCTTCGATCAACTACACTGTACAGATGAGCAGAAATATGAGTATGCAATATCGCTGCTACAGGAGCATGCATATGATTGGTGGCGATTTGAGTCACAAAGCATAGAGGCACTCGATCCTATGACATGGGAATTCTTTCTAGAGAAATTTAAGGAACAGTATATCCCTTCTATATACACAGATGATAAGAAGAGAGAGTTTTTGACTCTGAAATAAGGAAATATGTCAGTAACAGAATATGAGAGGGAATTCGCACATTTATGTAAGTATGTTGAGGGCATTGTATCCAAAGAAACTGATAAATGTCGACGTTTTGAAGATGGGTTGAGGGATACGATCAAGTTACAAGTTTCAGTCATAAGTTTGATGAGCTTCCCTAGTTTACTATCATCTGCTAGAACAGTTGAAAGAGTCTTGGCAGCACAGCAGCCTGTGCAGGTTAGTGGGGTTAGTAGACCCACACCACAACCAAGTGGAGTATAGTTGAGTGGCAAGAGAGCAAGACATTTTGGTGGCTGAATCCAAGCTGGGGGTTCCATCAGACCTCAGTCTTATAGGCGGGGACAAACCATAAGATCTACTTCACCAACAGCCAGTGCATCGACACAGGCATCTCGTAGATCTATAACTCTACCAATGTGTCAACATTGTGGTCGTCCTCACCCAGGAGAGTGTTGGTGGATGACAGGAGCGTGCTTGAGATGCGGCTCCAAGGATCATATAAGAAGAGATTATCCATTGCTACGGTTTGGCAGAGGTTCAGGGAGTATTGAGTTGGTATCGATACAGACTATGGGACAAGGCAGAGGTCAAGACCGAGGACAAGGAAGAGGAGGCCATGCAGGGCCAAGCTAGATTAGGTCAGACATAGTGGAGAGGCCAAAAGGTAGTAGAGTTGCTCCAGTAAGAGCTTATGCCATGCAATGCCGAGAGGAGCAGGATGCATTTGACATCATTGTGGGTAAATTCCTTCTCTTTGGCTCTTATATACATGCAATGATAGACCCGGGGTCGACACACTCATACATATACACACCACCACCGTGTCGAGAGGGTTTAAAACCATAGACTCTATAATATGAGATTCTTGTGACTAATCCGTTAGGGCACTGTGTGAGGGTTAGTAAAATCTTTCGGGGTTGCCCAGTCGAAATTCAAGATAAACAATTCCCAGCGGATTTAATAGAGCTACCATTCCATGAGTTCGATGTGATCTTAGGAATGGATTGGCTAGCTCAACACGAAGTGATAGTAGATTGTAGAAAAAGAGAGATGAGGATTAAAGTTTTAGAACAAGAAGAGATAGTAGTGATGAGCGAGAATAAAGGATATTCAGACAATGTGATATCAGTGTTGAAAGCTCAAAAACTCATCAATAAGGGATGTGGGACTTACCTAGCGTATGTGATCGATACCCGAAAGAAAAGTTCGAAGTTGGCTGACATCCCGATTATTAGTGAGTTTCTTGATGTGTTCCTTGAGGAGTTGCCAGGACTACCACCTGACCGAGAGATAGAGTTTGCTATCAAATTAGTACCTAGCACCGCTCCTATATCTATTACACCATATAGGATGACACCCATAGAGTTGAAAAAGTTGAAGATACGGTTACAAGAAATGTTAGATAAATGATTTATACGACTTATTGTATCACCATGAGGTGCTCCAGTATTATTTGTGAAGAAGAAAGACGATACTTTACGTCTTTGCATTGACTACATGCAGCTTAATAGGGTTACTGTTAAGAATAAATACCCACTGCCTAGGATTAATGATTTATTTGATCAGTTGAAAGGTGCAAGTATATTTTCAAAGATAGATCTTCGATCGGGGTATCATCAACTGAAGATCAAAGGGTCAGATGTATCTAAGACGACATTCAGGACTCGTTATGGTCATTATGAGTTATTGGTGATGCCATTTGGATTGACAAATGCACCTGCAGCTTTTATGGATCTGATGAACCTAGTGTTCAGGCCATATATTGATCAATTTGTAGTTGTATTCATTGATGACATTCTTGTCTATTCTAGAGATCGAGTAGAGCATGACCAACATAGAAAAGTATTGCAGACCTTGAGGGAGAAATAATTGTATGCAAAGCTGTCTAAGTGTGAGTTTTGGTTGGAAGCAGTTAGTTTTCTAGGTCATGTAATTTCAGCGTAAGGTATTCGAGTTGATCCTAGTAAGATCGAGGCTATTCTTAATTGGAAACCACCTCACAATGTGACTGAGATGAGGAGTTTCCTTAGATTAGCCAGATATTATAGGAGATTTGTGAAAGGATTTTCATCTATAGCGAATCCTTTGACATGACTGCTATGAAAAGATGTCCGTTTTGAATGGACAGATAGATGTCAAGCAAGCTTTGATCGATTGAAGGCAATGTTGACTGATGCACCAGTTTTGACTCAGCCTACTCCAGGAAAAGATTATGTTGTGTACAGTGATGCAATTCACAATGGGCTAGGTTGTGTTCTTATGCAAGAGGGAAAAGTCATTGCGTATGCCTCCAGACACCTTAAGCCTCACGAGCTTAACTATCCGACGCATGATTTAGAGCTTGCGGCGATAGTTTTTGCTCTTAAGATTTGGAGACATTATCTGTATGGAGAAAGATGCTACATTTATACGGACCATAAGAGTGTTAAGTATCTTCCTTCACAGAAAGAGTTGAACCTGAGATAGCGAAGATGGTTGGAATTGATTAAAGATTATGACTGTGTGATCGACTACCAACTAGGCAAAGCTAATGTGGTAGCTGATGCATTAAGCTGAAAAATTTTAGCTGAGATGCGAGTGGAATCTACATTGATGCAGAGAATTAAAGATGTCCAAAAACAAGATGAGAAGCTAATAAAAATGGTCAAAGCAGTGAAAAATGGACAAAAGTCAGAATTTTCTTTAACAGAAGATGGTACTATGTATTTCAAGAACCGAATTTATGTACCAAGTATAAAAGAGTTGAGGTCAGAGATTTTGAAAGAAGCTCATGAAACGGTTTATACTATGCACCCAGGTGGGAACAAGATGTACCAAGATATGAAAGCACAGTACTAGTGGTCAGGGATGAAGGTATTACTGAATATGTTGCTAAATGTTGCTACATGTCTAACCTGTCAACAAGTGAAAGCTGAACATCAATTACCCACAGGATTACTACAATCGATTTCCATACCAGAATAGAAGTGGGAGAGAATCACGATAGATTTTGTGTCCGACTTACCGGTAACTCAGAGAAAGCATGATGCGGTGTGGGTGATAGTGGATCGATTGACGAAGTCAGCACATTTCCTACCAGTGCGGATGGACTATACTTTGAACAAGCTGGTTGAGATTTATGTGAATGAGATAGTGAGACTTCATGGAATACCTGTGTCTATTATCTACAACAGAGACCCCAGGTTTACGTTGTAGTTCTGGAAAAGTTTACAACAGGCTTTGGGAACCCGACTCAGATTCAGTACGACATTTCATCCACAAACGGATGGACAATTCGAGCGAGTTATTCAGTTGCTAGAGGATATGATGAGAAGCTGTGTGCTCGAATTTGAGGGAAGTTGGGATCGACATCTACCTCTTATGGAGTTTGCCTATAACAACAGTCATCAAATGAGCATTGGCATAGCTCCTTATGAGGCTTTATACGGAAGAAAATGTAGGACACCAGTCTGTTGGACCGAGTTAAATGAGAAAAAAGTTGATTGGGCCAGAGATAATTCAACAGACTGAGGAAAAATTTAAAGTGATCAAGGAAAGGCTAAAGGCAGCACAAGATCGACAGAAATCATATGCGGATTTAAAGAGACGAAACATAGAATATGCAGTAGGAGACAAAGTATTCCTTAAAGTTTCGCCTTGGAAAAAGGTATTGAGGTTCGGTAGAAAAGGAAAGTTAAGTTCAAGGTTTATTGGTCCTTATGAGATTCTGGAAAGGATAGGACCAGTGGCTTACCGATTAGCTCTTCCTCCGGAGCTAGACAGAATTCATAATGTGTTCCACGTTTCAATGTTAAGAAGATACCATTCAGACCCGACCCAAATTAAACCGATTGAAGAAATAGAGGTACAGACAGACATGTCTTATGAGGAGGAACCAGTGGCTATAATAGCATATGAAGAGAAAGTTCTCCAGAACAAGAGAGTCCCTCTAGTCAAAGTTTGGTGGCGGAATCATACAATTGAAGAAGCCATGTAGGAAAGTGAAGAAGTGATGAAGAAGCAGTATCCACATTTGTTTAACCCAGAATGAACAGGTGAATTTCGAGGATGAAATTTATTTAAGGGGGAGAGAATGTAATATTCGCTAATTTAGACACCGAGTCGCATGTGTCGTGAAATTGACGTGTTTGACCGATCAAAGTTTAAATTCGGATTTTTGATAAGAATTAATCAAGTAATGACTAAATTAAATGATATATGTCTAATTAAGTGATTATAAAGTTTAAAGAAGTTGAATTACAGTAAAGGATTAAATTGCAAATTTTGATAAGTTTTGGGGTCAAATTGCAATTTACCAAAAATTTGGAAGATCAATGAGATTGTTTGCAAATTAACCTAAGAGATGGGACATTTTAAATTGGTTTGACCGGCCATAGCATGAGGAAGAACAAGAATTAGATGTGATTAAGCCTAATGTCAAGAATTTGTCAAAAAATTGTGCATCCCACATGAGGACTTTTATATTTTCCTTTCTTTTCTTCTTCTTCTCATTTTTGCTCTCTTCTCTGCCAGTCACACCAACCATTTCTTTCCTCTATAGCCAATCTTGATTTCTAGAGAGAGAAAGGAAGAGAAGAAAGGGAAAAGATCAAGACAAGATGATCTTTATGGTCCATAACTCCTAAGGAAGTTGGGAAGAGTAAGGAAGAGAAAGAAAAATAAAGTTTGGTGGAGAGAGAAAATCTCCAAAGTTTTAATTTAGTGAAGAAAAGAGTAAGGTAAGAAGTGATTGTTCTTCTTCTTCATCTTTTATTAAAGAAGTTTGAATTTTGAGCTCATCCAAGACTCATATGGAAAGAGAGAGAAATTAGGGTTTTGAGAGAGAATAAGAGAGTTCAGGGTCTTAAGAAAATCAAATGATAATAATGATCTATGATGTTGTAGGAGTTTCAAGTGACAAGGAACAAACACTAAGGAGTAAAGGAAAAAAGAAAGCTATTTAGAAGAGTGAAAGAGAAAGATTAAGGTTTGTGCATAATTTAAGGAAATAGCCTATCTTTGTTTGAAATAATGCATGTTTAGTATGATAATTGATGATTGAAATGCATTAAGGATGACTATGACATGAAATCATATGTTAGAGAGAAAGAATAAGTTTTCTTGTGATTTGTTGAATTAAGTGATGCATGTTAGAGAATTTAATTATGATTAAGGCATTTATATGTATTAGTCATGATATGTTGAATAAAGGACTCCAGAAATGCATGAATTGTGTTTTGATATGATTTGGTGTAATTAGAATGAATGAAATGTGAATATGCAGATTTCCTGCCGAAAGTCATGGGCATGACTATCGGGTCACGGACGTGAACCTGATGGTTCACGGTTGTGACTGATTTGTATCACGGTTGTGACTTTGGTGTGGAAATGGTACTATTCATTCCAAAAGCGTTCACAGTTGGGAATCACGGGCGTGAACTCATTCACGGGCACAAATGAGTATTCACGATCGTGAATGCTTTTGGCACGATTCATTCTAGTAGCGTTCACGGCTTGGGATTACGGGCGTGAACAAATTCACGGGCATAAACTGGTAGTCACGGCCGTGAATGCTCTGTTTTCAAATAAATTATGAATATGATTATCTATTGATGTATTTAGTTACACAAATGGAAAAGATGTTATCCAGTATGTATGAGCATGATTAGATGTTTGCAAAACAAGAAAATTGATATGTTGATATATGAGAAAATTGATATGTCGAAATTTAAGAATGACGATAATGCGATGTATAATATGAGGATGATGAAATGGATGTAAAATAAAAAATAAAATAAAGATATATGATTGATGTGAAAATATGAAGATGCCCATTACTCTACCTGTGGACTAGAATCAGGATAGATGACATATCATTAAGGGGGTGAACGGTACCGTACTATATGAGATATTCCTCAATCAATGTGGCTTAAGCTCGGAGAGCGCCATTGATTTGAGATGCTAGGTCAATGTGGCTTAAGCTTGGAGAACGCCATTGACTTGAGAAGCTCTGTAGAGCCCATATAAATTGATGACAAGGTGGCTTAAGCTCAGAGAGCGCCCTTGGTCCAGTTATTCATCTATGATAAATTAATACTCAATCAATGTGGCTTAAGCTCAGAGAGCGCCATTGATTTGAGAAGCTCTGTTGAGCCAGATAGTGGACATGGTGGCTATAGCTCTGGGAGCGCTCCTGATCCATAACCCGTATCCAGTCGGTCCAAATTTAGAGTGATGTGGGCAAGATAATGAAGATATGTCAGAAAATAAGAAAAAAAAAAGAATGATGATGATGATATGAGATTGAGATATACCAATAAAGAGATTAACAGAGTAACTTACCATCAAAGATAAATGAAAATAACATTGTATATGCGAACATGATATTTATACTTGTATGAAATAGGAACATGTTGATAGAAATAACATGCAAACATTTTAATCCATAAAATGATACATGTTAATGCTTGTTGCATGATATAGTATATTGCCTTATTTATATGCACCACTAAGCTTAGAGCTTAGCGTGGGAGTTTCCTTCCGTGTAGATATAGAAAGGTAGCTGAAGGTGGTAGATAAAGCAAGCGGTGATCCTATTCAAATTAAAACAGTCGATCTCGAAATAATGGGTCACATACTTTTGAACTCTTGTATTTTGCTTTCCGCGTTACATATACTTATAAGTTGTAAATTAGTTTTCAAAGTTGTTAAATAGTAAATTGGTATTTATAAATACTATCTTATGTAAATAAAATGTACATTATTTATTATATAAAAAAAATGTCTGGCTCTGTAGCAAGCATAAAAGAAAATAACGATTTTAAAGAAGTAAAGAAGACAGGCAGTAGCGCCCCCGCATCCGGGCACGTGCGGTTTGGGTGAGGGGGTGTTACAATGAATGTCATGATATTACAAAAACTGAATGTTAATATTGCATGATAAGAGTTATTAATAATGCTATGTTATTGTGCATAATAAATGTGGATTTATGAGTATATTAAACGATAATGGCTTTAGTGGTTGAAAGAAGTAAGTAATGATGCATTAATGCATAAGGAATCATAAATGATTGTTAATATGTATAATGAGCATGAAAAGGGGCGAATTGAATGATTATGTGTTTTTTGAGTTCAATTGATGATTTAGCATGTTTGATGAGAATGTTGATAGGAAAAAGGTTATCATGGGGCAACCATTAGGGATGTTGCATAGGAATTGCTTGAATTACTTGTTTAATGTTTGTTTTCTGGAAAAACTAGAATTCATGGCATGATAGAGGGTTTACGATCATGAATCATCAATCTAAAACTGCTTAGATTAGGCAGAAGGCTTCACAGTTTGAGTCACCACTTAACTCACAACCGTGAATCACATAAGTCATACACGTGACTAATTCTTCATGCTCGTGAAAAAAGGTACAAATTTTGGAGAGAGATGTTCACAACTTAGTTTACAATTTGGTTCACGGGTATGAGTGCTTGTGAATGAACATTCACGGTCGTCTGTGAATCATATTTAAAATTTATATGTTATTTCTTTCACTATTGTTATGTATTGACTATGTATATGTTTTCATAAGACTATGTATATGTTTTCATAAGACTATGTATATGTTTTGATAATGGTATGATGTAAGTAGAAGACACATGATTATATGATGATTCATATATATATATGATACATGGTGAATTTCATATGCTCCAAACATTATGTTATAAGATAAAGGTTTATATTAAAGAATATATGAATAAGTAAAGCCTAGGTTCGATACTAGGACTGTAAATAGGATAGGCGGCATGCCATTAAGGGGGCATACAATACCATAGTTATATGATACACAATGATTCTTTTAAGGACAAGGTAACTTAAGCTCGAAGAGTTCTCTTGATCCAGTGTTGCATGTAGAAGATATATGTTGTACTCAGTCAAGGTGGCTTAAGCTAGGAGAGTGTTCTTGACATGAGGAGCCCGAATGACCATACATTATATAGACAGTGGTAAGGTGGTTTAAGCTCAGAGAATACTCTTATTCATAACTCGTATCTGAATAGTCCAGGTTGAGTTGTTAGGCTAAGATACAAAAGTACTAAGTGTTGGGTTTTGAATAACGAATCACATTCATAAACGTAGCAAAAAAATAAAATTTTTAAAACCCGAAATAAAAGATCATATTTGTGCCATTAAAACTAATTTATATAAATATAGAGGTTAGAAATTATACCTTGTAATTTCTTATTTGTTATTCAAATCTTCATCTTGTTGGGTTGTAGCAAACCACAACAATCTACACTAGGATGTCTCTAATGATAATCCACGAGAAGAATGAAGAAGAAACTATCAAAACAATGGTTTGAACAAATTCAAAGTGTTAGCTTTGAAAGTGTTCTTGAGAGAATTTTAATGTCTTAAAAATATTTTTTTTACAAAAAAATATTTTTATGTCTATTTTCTGTCATTTGATGTCTTTTCTATTTGAATCAAATTTAAAGAAAAGATCAAAAGTAAAAAATAGAGAAAATGAAACTTGAATAAATAGTAAATTTGCTTAATGGACATAATTGGCCTAATTAAGGCCAAATTTACCCGTTAGCCAATGAAAGGCAATAACGCGCGCGTTGGGCCTGCTGCTAGGCAGCCCAGCTAGCCTGCCCGCATGGGCCTGTGACCCTCCCGAATGATTTTTCTCGTGCGATCTCATCACAATCCATCCCGAAATAATTCTCTCATATTTTGGATCCCATCCAAGACCATTTTACTCATTCTCCATATCTTCAATGCGTGTGACCCATTAGGTTTCCGGTTATATTGGTCACTTAAATTAATAATTAATTTAAGCAAGTCATGAGCGGTATCTAGCAACACATCACAACCCCCAATTGACCGGAAAGTCAGTGGTTTGACTACGAACCTTTCCATATATAATTTTTATGCAATTATTCCTTTCACCATTCTATACCTCACTTGATTCAGAGTATGGACATGTGTCAATTCCCATTAGACTGACTACGTCATGTCTAGTCCAAGTAATGTTAGTTCTTGTCTTTGAGGTTCATTACTCTATTAGATATGTCATTGAAGACTATCTTTATGACATTTCCTCTCCGGCCAGAGATTCCCAAGTAATGACCACGACAAGAGGACATATGTATACACTTGTTCTATTAGGAGTGGTGAATCCTTTGTTGGTTACCCAATTACCTTCGAATACCTCAAGCTGTATCTAATCACCACCCAATGAGCAACATCCCTGAGGCAACAAGGAATAATGTCAAAATACAAAATCAGTATCCAAGGTATCCTTGAGTACCTCAAGTCTAAGGATACTTGCACCATTGTTATCATAATACTATCATTGACATTTGAATAGATTATTCATATGATTGTCTCATAGCTAGTCATCCAATGTACTTAGCTACACTTAGCAAGCATCCACATGTTAACTCTAAACATCTCATGTTTATATATTATGAGATCTACTACTCGATCCAATCAAGGAGTGTAGCATGTGCTTGTCTGTCCAGATTAACAATTTCCTGTATCATTAATCCTATGATTATGGATAATTTTAATACTAACATAATTACACATGATAAGAATCTCAATATCATGATCTCATCATGATTTCCCTCATGTTATGTTATATATCAAGGACTTTATTAATTGATTTAAGATCACTATCAATTCATACATCAAATTAATGAAAAAGCCTTTTATTAATCAAATAAATTTGTACAATAAGTGCTAAAGGTGATTGCCTTTAGAGAACTCCACTAACAAGCTCCCATATACACTAAAGCCAATTGCATTTGTATTTAATTCCATAGGCATGTACATGAGAATCATATTTTTTTGGGGAAATGGCTTAGTTAAAAGATCAACAATATTCTGATTAGTGGGCATTCTTTCTATCTTTACATCATTCTTACCAATGATTTCTCTAATCAAATGGTATCTTCTAAGTACATGTTTGGATCTCTGATGAGACCGTGGCTCCTTTGCTTGTGCAATGGCTCCATTATTATCATACTACAATTATATTGGATCAATAATGCTGGAAACCACTCCAAGTTCTGTGATGAATTTTTTTATCTGAATTATTTTCTTTGCTGCTTCAGAAGCTGCAATGTACTCTACTTCGGTTGTGGAATCAGTAGTCGTTTTTTATTTGGAGCTCTTCCAATAATTGCTCCACCATTTAGTGTGAATATATAACCTGACTGAGATTTTGAGTCATCCTTGTCAGATTGGAAGCTGGCATCGGTATACCCACTCATAATAAGATCTCTATCTCCATATACCAAGAATACATCTTTAGTTCTTCTTAAGTACTTAAGGATATTCTTGACAGCCACCCAATGACCCTCACCAGGGTCCGATTGGTATCTGCTCGTGACACTCAGAGCATATGATACATTAGGTTTTGTACATATCATAGCGTACATGATTGATCCTATAGCTGAAGCATATGGAATCAAACTCATGTGTGTCCTATCATCTTGTGTCTTTGGACACAAAGATTTTGAGAGAGTAATCCCATGGGTCATAGGAATATATCCCTTCTTGGACTGCTCCATGCTAAACCTCTTTAGTATCTTATCTATTTATGTAGACTGTGAAAGACCAAGCAATCTTTTAGATCTATCTCTATCCCCATAATATAGACTGCTTCTCCAAGGTCTTTCATAGAGAAATTCTTGGATAGCCAAATTTTGACTAATTGTAAGGCTGAGACATCATTTCCCACTAACATTATGTCATCTACATATAACATAAGAAATACGATTGCACTCCCACTAACCTTCTTGTAAATACAAGGTTCATCCGGATTTTGTAAGAAACCAAATATTCCAACTCCTTAATGCTTGCTGTAATCCATAAATGGATCTTTGAAGCTTACATACCTTTTTGCCATCTTTGGATATGAAGCCTTCTGGTTGTGTCATGTATACATCCTCAGTCAGATTTCCATTAAGGAAAGCTATATTCACATCCCTTTGCCATATTTCATAATTATAATGAGTAGCAATGACTAGGAGTATCCTTATGGATTTAAACATAGCTACTGAGCTAAAAGTTTCATCATAGTCAATTCCTTGTCTTTGATGATAACCTTTAGCAACAAGTCTAGCGTTATAGGTAATCACATTACCATCCATATAAGTTTTCTTTTTGAAAACCCACTTGCACCCTATAGGCTTTATCTTTTCGGGTGGGTAAACCAAAGTCCATACTTGGTTTTCATACTTGGAATCCATTTTTGACTTCATGGCTTGAAGCCATTTGTCAGATTCTGAACTATTCAAAACTTCTTCATAGGTTGTAGGCTCATCGCTTTCTATGAGCAATACGTCATTTTGTTCACTAATGAGAAATCCATATTCTCTGGAACAGTACGTATCCTACTTGATTTACGAAGCTCTTGTGCTTCATAAGGTTGAGCTATTATATCATCTGTATGAGTAACAAGCTCGGGTTCTGGCAGTTGATCAGCATCCGTTTGAGTATCTTGAACTTCCTCAAGTTCATTTTGCTCCCACTATCTCCTTTTAGAAGGAATTCTCTCTCTAAAAAGATTGTATGTCTTGAAAAAAAACCTTTTGTTCCAAGGGGTGGTAAAATTGATATCCATATGATGCTTTTGGATATCCCATAAATAAATATCGGTTAGACTTAGCTTCTAGCTTATTTGACATTGTCCGCTTCACATAAGCAGGACAACCCCAAATTCTCATGTAAGAAAATGTGGGCTTTTTGTTATACCATATCTCATATGGAGTAACATCAATTGACTTTGAAGGAACTCCATTTAATATATAAATGGCGGTCTCTAGTGCATAACCCCAAAAAGATTTAGGGAGTCTCGCAAAACTCATCATAGACCTTACCATGTCTAACAAGGTTCAGTTTCTTCTTTCAGCCAAACCATTGTGTTGTGGCGTTTAAGGTGGAGTTCATTGAGATAAAATCCCATTATCCCTAAGATAATCTAGAAACTCTTGGCTCAAGTATTCACTTCCTCGATCTGATTGAAGTATTTTAATACTTTTGCCAAGTTGTTTATGTACTTCATTTCTGAAATCTTTGAACTTTTCAAAAGCTTCATATTTGTATTTCATAAGATACATGTACCCATATCATGAGTAGTCATCGATAAAAGTAATGAAATAGGTGAAACCACCTCTGGTATGTGTAGACATTGGACCTGTAGCACTCACTTACCCTACTAACATAGAGCATGAAAGTGCTACTAAGCTCATTTGTTTTTGTAAAAATAACCAATTCTCAAATTATTGTAATATTTTTTTTCATATCATTTAAATATAGAACTAGTGATGTAAATATTTTGATTTAAAAGAACTCATTCATTAAACCATAATATTTAGAAATATATTTACAATAATACCAAATACATAAATTACAAAATTCAATCCTTATAAATCCTACATACCACAATTTTACATAAAGAGAAATTCTTAAAATTTAATTTTTACAATAAAATTTTCGAAACATACAAAAAGGAAATAGACTGCTGCAATTTGATCTTGAGGTTCCCTTTATCTTCGGTCCCCCTAACGTAACAGCTACGTCTATTTATTTACGCGTGAAACACACGCGCTAAGCTATTAGCTTAGTGATACGTTTGAGAACTATCCAATAATTACATAAATATTTCTAAAATAAAATTTTAGAGACTACAATTAATTCGTTAAGCATGTCAAATATTCAATTAATAGTAAAACTATTTTTGTCATGGAAAAATATATAATTCATCAATTATGACATTCCATTCATTAATGTTAAACCTTGAGGGGTATTTTCGTCATTTTGATGATAACAAATAAAATAACAATATTGTATTTAACATACTTGTTTTTGTAAGTATATTATACAGGACATGGATTAAAATAGCAAGGATGGAGAATTGGAAGAATAATCATTGAAAGACAAAATTCAAGTAGTAGCATGTTCACTGTCGTGACTCTATGAGTCATTCCCGTGAAAGAAGCTAACCGTTACCAAAACCGACATTTGAAGTTCACGACCATGAAGGAAAAACAAACCGTGAAGTGGGCATTTCATATACCCCCGTGAATAAGGGTGTTACCCCCGTGAAGATTCATGCAATTTTATCCAGAGAGCTTCATGACCAGAGTCACCACTTGGATTACGGCTGGGAAGCTTGTCACGCCCGTGACTCTATATGTCAAAACATTCCAGAAAGCTTCACGACCAAGGTCACCATTTCAGTCACGGCTTGGGAAGAAATGTCACTCCCGTGACAAGCATAGTCACGCCCGTGAACAATGAAAGAGAAAAATGTCAGGCGCGATTTTTTTGTTGGTACAATGGCTAGTTTCGTATTTAATGCACCCCAACTGCTATATTCAGCCATGAGAGTATAAATGGAAGTCATCTATGCATTAAGAACGAAGAGAACAAAGAGAATAACAATAGAATAGCATATACTTCAAAATTATTTCTTGTTACAAGCTATTTGCCCTTTCATACTTTGAGAACAAAATCTATTCTCTGTAAAAATCTTTTTGCTCTTCATATTTGAGCAATTAAGATTTGTAAGTGGTTCTCTCTGTAATCTTTACTCAAGTGAGCTTTGGGTATTTCTGGGTTAAAAGTAGAACACTTGTAAGGGTTAGTTGTGTGAGCCTCCAAAACACAAATTAAAAGATTGTTTGTGTGATCCTGTAAAAACACAAAGTGAAGGTTGTTTGTGTGAGCCTGTAAAACACAAGGAATTGGTTATTGTGTGAGCCATTAAAAACACAAGGGATTTCTGGGTTAGGTGTGAGCCATTGTGAGAAACACCATAGTTGGGAGTGAGCTTGTAAAACTCCATTGTAACACTTAGTGTGTTAGTGAAACTCACAATTGCGATTGGGGAAAGGAGTAGAGTTTGTTAACATCCGAATCTCTGTAAATCTTTGTATCAGATTTTCTCTATCCCTCCTAAAATTAATTATTTATTTCTGCACTTTAAAGTTTAATTTTTTGAAACTCCAATTCAACCCCCCTTCTTGGTTTAATATCTGGGCAACAATTAAGCATGCTTGAAATTTTAACAATCCAAGATATACAATTTGAAATATCAATTTAATAATTTATATTTTTTTTGTTATTTATTTGATAGTCCACGATATCTTAGAGTGGAACTAAATACTGGATACATGGTTTTTGCTCTCTGGTAGTATACTCGACACCTACATAATTATTTTATAACTTGGTGTTTAACTTCTACATTTTTAATAACAACTCAGCACATTTTTGGTGACTACATAATTTCAAACTCAACATTATTTCATAGTGTATACGTAATTTCAACTCAGCACTATTTCTTAATGTCTAGGTAAATTAAATCTCAGCATTATTATTTTTAGTGCCTACATTTCTACCCTTTTATTGGCATGCCAACTTATCCAAATTTTTAGTTATCGATAAGATGGTATAGAGCTTAATTATATTTGTTACCTTTATTATTATTTACATAAATTATGTAGGTAACATTAATTCCCATTAAACATTTTAAAACCTCATACTTGCTCATTTAATCATTATAACTATAAGAAAATCAAATAATATATTTTTCTATCATAAAATTCCACAATCAACACATATATAAAAACTGCCTTATTCTGAATAGCATTTTTACCTTATGTTTTCCTGTATTTTTTGTCCATTTTCAGATGGAATTTGGACAAGTGATCAACTAAAAAATGTAGGTACATGTCTTATCTTTAATTTTCAACTAGAATCATATTAAACCGAATTTTTTAGCAAAGTTATGAATTTTCTTCTAAATTACGTTCATTCCAATCCTACCCAGTATTTTACTGGACAAATTTCTGCCTTATATTACTATGTATTTTTCATCAATTTTAGATGGAATTTGAAGAAGTGCTAAACTAACAAAATGTAGGTACATTTTTTTATCTTTAATTTGCAACTGAAATCATATTAAACTGAATTTTGCAACAAATGTTATGAATTTTCTTCTAAGCTATATTCATTCCAATCCTGCCTAGTATTTTACTGGATAGATTTCTGCCTTATATTTCTATGTATTTTTCATCTATTTTTAGATGGAATTTGGATAAGTGATCAACTAACAAAATGTAGATACATGTCTTATCTTTAATTTCTAATTGGAATCATATTAAAACCGAATTTTTTAATAAAAGTTATGAATTTTTTAAAGATATATTCACTGCAATCTGCCCAGTATTTTACTGGATAGATTTCTAGTTCAACGCTGAAGCCCTATGTCTTAACTTTCCAACCTAGCAAGAATCATTCAAAAAGCATTTCCAGAATTTAAAGTATGACTAGAAAACTAGACGATGTTTATAAGACGAATTTTTCTGCACATCAATTAATTCATACAATTTCCATTTTTATGCATCAACATCATATTCTTGTTTTCATTTTCAAATTCATGGCATCATTTAATTACCAATTCATCACTCAATCAAATATCCAGAATTTCATACAAAATTTTACAAACATCATAAAATCAAAATAAACATATTTCTATATTGAATTTTTGCCAAATGTACATACCTCACAAAATTCACTTCTCTTTACTTTTATCTCTTCCTAGCTAGCTTTCTCTTTGCCCTTACTTTCTCTTTGATTTTGGTTCAAAGTTTTTTCACTTCCTTGTACTAACAACAAATTTTACACTAATCAAGCACTAATCACACTAATCCACTCTTAATCACCATTAATATAATCATAACCCTAAATTACTAACTTTAATGGCAACTAACCCCAAAATCAAAGAAAAGAGAAGAATAAAAGTGAGAGGATGGAAGATCTTACCTCACCTTTGAAGATCTTCAAAATGACTAAATTTTTTTTCTTCTTTTTTTCTTCCTTCCTCTTCTTTGGTTATGCTCACTTAGCTTCACTTTTTTGATGATCTTGCCTTAATCCAACCTTTACCATCTAACTTTTGCTTTAAGTGAAGAAAGAAAAAGAAGAATAATGGGGAAGAGGAAGGTCACGGCAAAAGGAAAGAAAAAGGGAGAAAAATGGGTTTGATTAAAATGAGGAAGAAGAAGAAGAAACGCAAAAAGTGAAAGTTGACTTTTATAGTTGGATTAGGTGGGTGGTTAGGATTAATTAGATAATCTTATCCCTTATTAGTCCATTAATTTAAATCACTCTTACTTTATTTTAATCAAAAAAATATTTCTTTCCTTAGATAAAGAATATTCCATTTTTATGTCTTCTTAAAATATATGTTCTAAAAACACTGTAATTTCCAATTTCGTTCAACAAAAAATTATTTTTTTCCAAATTTTAATTCCAAACTTCAAATTTCTCAATTAATAATATACAAAATATTTTTATCATACCTTATTATTATTTTAATTTTTTTCTTTCATATTCAAATTTATACTTCGATTGGTTCGGTGCGCCAGATTTCG
Source organism: Triadica sebifera (assembly GCA_023653625.1). NCBI lineage: Eukaryota > Viridiplantae > Streptophyta > Magnoliopsida > Malpighiales > Euphorbiaceae > Triadica > Triadica sebifera. The sequence continues at coordinate 25,788,171 of CM042901.1, forward strand.
GTCAACCGAGGTCGTGGCCTAAATTATCGGGCATTACAATTTTCCCCTCCTTAAAAGAAATTTCGTCATCAAAATTTACCTTTTTAGCTAGAGTGGAATAATTATGGATACTGAGCCTTCATCACCCCTTCATCTTCCCAAGTCGCCTCTTCTGACTTATGATTTTTCCACAGAACCTTTACCAATGGTACTTTCTTGTTCCGTAGCTCTTTCATTTCTCGAGCTAGAATTTCCATTGGCTCCTCTTCATAAGTTAGATCTAGCCGAATTTCTATAGGTTCTAATGATATGATATGAGATGGATCCGATCAATATCTTCTCAACATGGACACATGGAATACATTGTGAATCTTGTCTAACTCTAGTGGTAGAGCTAATTTGTTTCCATGGGACCTATGCAATCAAGTACCTCGTATGGTCCAATGAACCTAGGACTCAACTTTCCCTTCTTTCCAAATCAGAAAATCCTTTTCCAAGGTGAGACTTTTAAGAATACATTGTCACCAACTGTATACTCAATATCCCTCCTTTTCAAATCTGTATATGATTTCTGTCTATTAGTAGCAGCTTTCAGCCTATCTCTTATTACTCTCACTTTTTCCTCTGTCTGCTGCACTAGATCTGGATCCATTACTTTATTTTCACTAAGCTCAGTCCAACATAGAGGCGTTCTACATTTCCTTCCATATAAGGCTTCATATGGTGCCATACCGATACTGGTTTGGTGGCTATTATTGTATGCAAATTCTATCAATGGAAGATGTTTATCCCAACTGCCTTCAAATTCCATCACACAACTCCTCAACATATCTTCCAATATCTATATGACCCTCTCTAATTGTCCATCTGTTTATGGGTGGAAAGCTGTGTTGAAATTGAGTCAAGTACCCATGGCTTGATGCAAACTTTTCCAGAATTGTGATGTGAACCTCGAGTCTTGATCTGAAATAATTAAAACTGGCACACCATGTAAACGGATTATCTCATTAACTTAGATCTTTGCCAAATGGTTAAGTGGATAATCCATCTTGATTGGTAGAAGGTGAGCTGATTTGGTGAGCTGGTCCACCACTACCCATACTGCATCATGCTTCTTTTGTGTCAAAGGCAAACCAGAAACAAAATCCATTGTAACTCTTTCCCAATTCCACTCCAGAATTGCAATTGATTGCAATAATCCACTTGGTACATGATGCTCAGCCTTCACTTGCTGACAAGTTAAAGATCTGGTAGTATACTCTGTGATATCTCTTTTCATTCCTGGCCACCAGTAATATGCCTTCAAGTCATGATACATTTTGTTGCTTCCCGGGTGCATTGCATAAATAACATTGTGAGCCTCCTTCAAAATATCTTGTTTCAATTTTGGTATGTATGGTATACATAACCTACCATTTTGCCTTAAAATCCAATATGCTTCAATAGTAAATTTTGGTTTTTCACCCTTTTTCTCCATTTCAAAGATTTCCTTTAATTTCGTGTCCTACTTCTGATTGTCCTTCACTTGTTGAATCAATGTCGGTTGAATCCGTAATTCTGCCAAAATAATATATATAAATTATTTATTATTTCATCATTTTTTTTATTTAATCTTGTTCACTTAATAAATTTAAGTTTTAATGTTTACCTGCTAGAGTTTTTCTACTCAGAGCGTCAGCTACCACATTGGCCTTACTCGGCTGGTAATCAATGATACAATTGTAGTCTTTGATTAATTCTAGCCATTGCCTATGTCTCAAATTGAGTTCCTTTTGTGAAGACAAATATTTCAGACTTTTATGGTCTGTATAGATATAACATTGCTCGCCTTATAGATAGTGTCACCATATTTTCAATGCAAACACAATGGCTGCTAGTTTCAGATCATGTGTCGGATAATTTCTCTCATGAGGCTTCAGTTGTTTGGAAGCATAAGCGATCACTTTGCCTTCTTGCATTAGTACATAGCCCAAACCATTAAGGGAAGCATCATTGCACACCATATAATCTTTTCCTGCAGTAGGCTGTGTTAACATTGGTGCCTCTGTCAACATTTTCTTTAACTTATCAAAACTAGTCTGGCACTGATCTATCCACTTAAATCTGGTCTCCTTTCTAAGCAATTTTGTCAGTGGTGAGGCTATCATTGAAAATCCCTTCACAAATCTCCGATAATAACCAGCCAAACTAAGAAAACTTCTCACATCTGTCACATTCCGAGGCGGTTTCCAGTTGAGGATTGCCTCTACCTTGCTGGAGTCAACTCTGATCCCATTGACTGAGACAATATGCCCTAGCAAGGCCATTTCATCTAACCAGAATGCACATTTCGACAACTTCGCATATAATTGATTCTCTCTCAAGGTATGGAAAATAATATGAAGATGTTGATCATGTTCTTCTCTACTTCTGGAGTACACCAGGATATCATCTATGAACACCACCATGAACTGGTCCAAATAAGGCCTAAAGATTCTATTCATTAGATCCATAAACGTTGCTGGGGCATTTGTCAGGCCAAAAGGCATTACTAAGAACTCGTAATGACCATACCAAGTCCTAAATGCTATTTTTGAAATGTCTGATTCTCTAATTCTCAATTGGTGATAACCTAATATGAGGTCAATTTTAGAAAATATCCCTGCTCCTTTCAACTGATCAAACAAGTCATCTATTCTCGGTAAGGGATATCTATTCTTAATTGTCATCTTGTTCAACTGACGATAATCAATACACAAACGAAAGGTGTCATCCTTTTTTTTCACAAATGAAACCGGAGCACTCCAAGGTGAGACACTGGGTCTAATAAACCCTTTCTCTAATAACTCTTGCAACTGCACTTTTAATTCCTTTAGCTCAGCAGGTGCCATTCTGTAGGGAGAGATTGATATTGGGGTTGTGTTTGGTAAAACATCAATGGCAAACTCTATCTCTCTGACAGGTGGTAACCCTGACAAGTCCTCAGGGAAGATATCTAGATATTCACATACTATAGGAATCTCCCTGAGATCTAGACTCCCTTTCTTGGTATCTACAATATGTGCCAAAAATGCTTCACATCCCTTTCTGATAAGCTTAAGTGCCTTTGTAACAGAAATGACATAAGTCAAGTATGGTCGGTTCTCGCCCATGACAATCACGTCATCTTGTCCTGAATTCTTGAAAGTCACTCTCCTATACTGATAATCCACCACTGCCCTATGCTGAGTTAACCAATCCATCCCCAAAATTGCATCGAACTCACGAAATGGCAACTATATCAAGTTAGCTGAGAATTCTACATTATGAGCTTTGACTGGATTGTTTTTATAGACTTGACTAACTTTCACTCCATGACTCAAAGGATATGTCACTAATATATCATAATCTAATTCCTCTGCTACCATATTACCCTGACTAGGTGGTGAGATGCATAAATATGAATGTGTAGAAACCAGATTTATCAATGCAAATAAATCAGTATCATAAAGAGAAAATTTACCGATAATGACATCCGGGGCATCCTGCTCCTCATGAGCTCTCATGGCATATGCTCGGGCTAGGACTCGGCTACCTTCTGCTCTATTCACTGATTCTGATACACTCTACCCAATCCTGCCGCTTTTAGACTGTCCATGTCCCCTACCTCTGCCTCAAGTGACATTCTGAACTTGAACTGATACTACACCACCTGTACCTCTTCCTCTAGGGCAATCCTTTTGTTTGTGCTCAGTAGATCCGCATCGTAAGCATAGTCCCATAATCCACTAATAATCACCTGCATGTGATCTTCCACAATGTTGACACGTGACAGATATGAATCTCTTATTACTCGAAACTGGTGCACTAGCTGTAGACCCCTCTGGCCTTGACTGTTGGCTTTGCCTAACTGAAAAAGTTGGTCCATAACCCCATGACTGGAAAAACCTATGTAACATCCTCGACTTCCCACATATGCATTATTACATGCATTTTATTTTGACATATGCATTTGAATATAATTCAATTGAACACATGCATTTCATACGTATTTTCGTAGGATCAAGTTTATGACACGCACTAGCTACGTGTCCTAGTACATTGCAATTGTATTGAGTCACACATGTGTATTTATAATCTAAATGAGGATAAAAAGTATTAAAAAAAAAATGAATGAAATAAGGTGACTAAATTAAAGTAAGCAAAATGACTAGATTGAGATTAAATTGCATATTATGTTGATTTGTATAATAATAATAAAAAAATAAAATAAAAAAAAATAAAAGTCAGAAAAATAAATAAATAAATAAAGAAGGAAAAAGGGGACGGATGAAACAAAGAAAAGGAAGATAAGGTGGTGGGTGGTGGCTTTTAACTTATTAGGCAGCCACCTTATCACTTCCCTTCCTCATCTTCTTCTTCTTCTTCTTCTTTGCTTCATTCCTTCCATTTCTTTTCAAGTTTCAGCCACCATTTCTTCCTTATTTCACTCCAAAAATTGCAGGAACAAGATTAGCCAAGAGTGATTATAGGTGAGTAAACATTTATTCTTGTGTTAAGCTTGATTTTGGTGTTTAGGGTTCATTAATAGGCACTGTTTTGCAACCCGATTTTGATGAACATATAAATTGATTCTGGACAAGTATAAAACACAAAAGTTGTTCCTTTATGTCTTATATTTATGAATATGTAAACGGTGTTTCGTGATTTGGTTTATAGAATTAGATATGCTCTTCGTACTGAAACTGGTCAGGGTGTAAACCCTAACCAAGTTAGCTACTGTGTTACTTGATTTCGAATATGTTAAAGCCATTATTTGAAGTATCTCAAAACATAAAAGTTGTAGATATATGTGTTATGTATCTGTATACCAAATTTCAGGTTCATATGTCTTGTAAATGGTGAGTTATGGTAAATGGAACCATGACTGTTCCATGGTTTGAACTGCCTATTGAGTGCCCTGGGCAGTTCCAGAAACTTTTTTGTCTAATTTGAGATCCTTAGAGCTAGATTATATAACTTATCAAAACATTAAAGTTATAGGTATATGTCTTAGCTAAATTTTGGTACTAATTTCAGCTTAAAATGTTATGTATAGAGTAAGTTATGGCCTTTAGAAGTCATACTGGTCCGGAAGCCAATTCTGTTCTGGACCAGTGAAATGTTGCTTATAATTTGAAGACCTTAGAGGCATAATTGGTAAAAGTTGTAAACATGAAAAATGTTACATTTGAACCCATATAAATGTATGCCAAGTTTCATTATAATCTGATTCACAGATTGTAAGATATGGACTACCCAAATTGGTACCCTGAAACTGCCAAAGGGCAGAAACAGGGCAGGAAACAGAACACTCTTAGAAATTCCACCAAAAATTGTACAATGATCCAATTGGTCTGATATTTTAATATGTTTCATGATTATGTGTTATTTTGAATTAGGAACAAGAATCAGATTAATTGGTCAAGTATAGGAAAAGTTATAGGCTTAACAGTCCCATAAGGTCACACAGCCCCATAGGAAAAAGCCTAGCTATGTATATGCATTATGCATATTAATTTGTTTAAGCCGCATTAAGTCTCCCTAATCATGAGTTAATCCATTATATTTTCATGTTAGGCTCACAACATATTGGAGACCCACAAGGAGCAGATAGACAATAAGTAAGAGTCGGGATCAAAGGAGAACGGTGAGTCTAATTATCGATTGAATTCTTAGTGCAAATGAATGTTGCTTGCTATGTGATTCATATGATTGTCATAATTTGTCCTTGATAATATGATGATGGATAATTTGTGACGTTTGTGGTTTGACATATGATTGTCATGATTGTCCTTGATAATATGATGATGGACAATATGTGACGTTTGTGGTTTGACATATGATTGTCATGATTGTCCTTGATAATATGATGATGGGCAATATGTGGCGTTTGTGATACGTATAAATGGTATACTTGTGGTATATTTGAGGTATATGTTTGACATATGTGATATATATACATGGTATATGTATAGTATATGCAAGGTATATGCGTGGCATATGAGGCATATATGTGGTATATGTATGTTATATGTGATAAGATGCAATGGTTCATAAATGCTTAGTACAAATGCATATGCATATGGACTTAAAAGGCGTTGTGACTAGTTAATCAATATTGCAAAGCAAAAGAAGAGGCCTATGGCCCAACAAATGTGCAAATGAAACAAATGATCAAGCTAGCTAGCAAATGCAAATACAATTGCAAATGCAAATGTTCACATGGCAAATGTTCACATGGATACCCGGGGCAATGTCTGTTTAACTTGGTCACAACAAAATGAAATAAGCAAAGCATTTGCATACATAAAGAGTAATGATTATATGTTTCAACTTTATTGATACTTATATGATACTGATGAATGGAATAGAATACCTGATATATATTGGATTTGTGATTTATTACTATGAGTTGTTTGGTACTTTAGAGCTCATTGGATGATTATTCTCACTGAGCCGCAACTCATCAATTTGCGTCATTTTTCAGGTAAAGAAAAGTGATAGCTCATTTTGAGTAGTGTATAGAAGACATGGAGCACAGGTCATTGGCCGAGCCTCATCACTCTCTCTCCTTGCATTCCACACAAGCATAAAAATATGTCATCTGTATTTTGGACTTATATGCTTGAATATGTATAGTCATTTTGGAATGAGTCTAAATATGTATAAATGAAATCAACTCGGAAATACTTATGTGTAAAGTTTATATTTTGATATATGTGATATATCGTATTGTGGTTTTAATGTTGACTTGAAAAGTCATTTAGTAATTTTACAGGATATAAGACTTGGAAAGTCGTTAGTTGATTTTACAGGATATGATATGAAAAAAAAAAATTTACTACTATTGTTAACAGGGTATTTTGCCTTTTCAGTATGCAGTATGTGACTATTTGATACAGGGATAGGTTATACTTAAATGCATAAGAGGTGTGATGTTACATTTTTGGTATCAGAGCAGGGATAGGTTCCATGGGAACATGCATATGCATAAGAGCATGATGACATATGCATCCTATGTGTTGAACATTATGTAGTGACATAATTTCATTTATTTTAGGGACATCATAAGACATGATTCACCAAGGAGGGAGAGGCCGGCCGAAATGCATTCTCATGAGGCATCACCTCATTTACATAGAGAGCAACCAGCACTAGGAGCTAGAGCTCCAGTACATGCATCACAGTCATCTCATGCAGAAGTACCCCATGAAAACCTAGAACAAGAAGTATATGGTCCTGAAATGTACAAGGAAAGACGTTATGACAAGCTGAGAAAACATGGTGCAACTGATTTCAATGGCACAACAGACCCAGCAGAAGCTGAGACATGGCTGAAAAGGACACAGAGGGTACTGAATATGATGAGATGCACTCTAGATGAGAAATTTGATTATGCAGTATCTTTGCTTCAAGGCAATGCTTATGAATGGTGGGAGACAGTCCCCGACAGTGATGCACAGCCACCGGTTCTGACATGGAACGATTTCCTTCGGGAATTTCAGAACAATTACATGCCTGAAGCATATAAAATGAGAAAAGGAAGGAGTTCCTGAATCTGAGACAGGGTAACATGTCTATTGCTGAGTATGAGGTGCAGTTCAACAGACTTTCCCACTATGCCACCTTCATGGTCTCTACTGAAAGAGACAAATGCAGGAAGTTTGAGGAGGGCCTCAAATATGAGATCAGAAACAGAATCACAACTACTGATCTTGATAGTTATGCCAGACTCAGAGCTGCTGCAATCAGAGCTGAACGGTTAATGAAAGAAGCTGGGGAACAACAAATAAAAAGGCCTTCACGTGAGTTCTTTGGTGAGTCTAGCAGAAGGTCGGGAAAAAAGGTAGATATATGCCTGCACAATCTGGTAACAGAAGTGGGTACTCCAGTTTTAGAGGTCGAGGCATGACTTTTTCTTACCCAGGCAGAGGGCAGAGCCAATATACTGAACAGAGGCCCACATGTACTCATTGTGGTAGACAACATACGGGCGAATGTAGAAGGCTCACAGGAGCATGTTATTTCTGTGGAACGATGGAACACATGTATAGAGATTGTCCAAATAGACCCAAACTAGCAGAGACTAGTAGAGGCAGAGGAGTATCTGAGACTACGGTTGAGGCACCGAGGGTTTACCCTACTAGTGGGACACAAGGCAGAGGAAGAGGCAGGGGCAGGATTGGTACAATGGGCAGAGGAGTGACTAGATCTGAAGGTCAGAGTTCTAGACCCCCTACTCAGGCCAGGGTGTTTGCTATGACTAGACAAGAGGCAGTGGATGCTCCCGAAGTAGTCACTGGTAATATTTATATTTCTGAAATATTAGCATATGCATTGATTGACCCAGGCTCCACTCATTCATTTATATCATTGCATATGGCATCTAAACTACGTCAAATGCATGAGCCTTTGGGGATTGACATAAATGTGAGCACTCCATTGGGAACAGTGGTAGTTGTGAATAATGTCTGTCGTGATTGCCTGATATGCATTGACAGAGCTGAGTTAATAGCTGATTTGATTTTATTGCCAATATATGAATTTGATGTGATACTGGGAATGGACTGGTTAACTAGACATCATGCAATAGTGAATTGCTTTACTAAGGAAGTAATTTTGGAATCACCAAACCAGCCAAGGGTAGTATTTCTAGGTGAAAGAAAACTTGTGCCTACATGTCTAGTTTCAGCGGTAAAGGCATTTCAAATGATCAAAGGGGGATGTGAAGCATATTTGGCATATGTGACTGATATTAGAACCACTGATAGCTTGCTTGAAAATATACCAGTGGTAAGGGAATTTTCTGATGTATTCCCAGATGATCTACCTGGTTTACCCCCAGATAGAGAGATAGAATTCACTATTGAACTAGTACCAGGAACAGCACCAATATCAAGGTCACCCTACAGAATGGCCCCAGTTGAGTTGAAAGAGCTGAAGGCCCAATTGCAGGAGTTACTTGATAAAGGGTATATCAGACCTAGTGTATCACCATGGGGAGCTCCAGTGTTATTTGTTAAAAAGAAAGATGGAACAATGAGATTATGTATCGATTACAGACAACTGAATAAAATGACAGTGAAGAACAAATATCCGTTGCCCAGAATAGATGATTTGTTTGACCAGTTGCAAGGAGCCCAAATATTCTCCAAGATTGATTTGAAATCAGGCTATTACCAGCTGAAGGTAGCAGAAGCAGATGTTCCAAAGACTGCCTTTCGAACCAGGTATGGGCATTATGAATTTTTAGTAATGCCATTTGGATTGACTAATGCTCCAACTGCATTTATGGCTTTAATGAATAAGGTGTTTCAACCATATCTGGATAGGTTTGTGATAGTATTTATTGATGACATATTGGTGTACTCAAAGAATAGGGGAGAACATGAACAACATTTAAAAATTGTGTTGCAAACCTTAAGGGAGAAACAACTGTATGCCAAATTGAGTAAATGTGAATTCTGGTTAGATCATTTGGTGTTTCTTGGACATGTAGTATCGGGCAAGGGCATAGAAGTAGACCCAAAGAAAATAGAGGCTATGGTAAATTGGGAAGCTCCTAAAAATGTTTCAGAAATGCGTAGTTTTCTGGGTTTAGCCGGATATTATCGTAGATTTGTTGATGGATTCTCCTTAATTGCTAACCCTTTGACTAAATTGTTGAGAAAGAATGTGTCTTTCAAGTGGACTTCAGAATGTCAGAGGAGTTTCGATGAACGAAAGCACAGGCTAACCTCAGCACCAGTGTTAACCATCCCTACAGGTACAGGTGGGTTTACAGTATATAGTGATGCTTCTCACCAAGGCTTGGGATGTGTGTTGATGCAACATGGTAAGGTGATAGCTTATGCATCCAGACAACTGAGACCACATGAGATCTCCTATCCAGTGCATGATTTAGAATTGGCTGCAGTCGTATTTGCATTGAAGATTTGGAGGCATTATCTGTATGGTGAGACATTCCAAATCTTCACAGACCATAAAAGCTTGGGTTATTTGCTGACACAGAAAGAATTAAACATGAGGCAGAGACGGTGGTTAGAGCTATTGAAAGATTATGACTGTACGATTGAATACCATCCAGGGAAAGCCAATGTGGTAGCAGATGCATTAAGTAGGAAGGCTAGTGGCAGTGTAGCTCACTTGCAAGTATCCTCTTTTCCATATTTGATTCAATTACGATCTATGAATGTTGAATTAAATATACATGATGAAGGATCACTTATTGCTACTCTTCGAGTCAGACCTATACTAAAGGAGAGGATCAAAGAAGCACAAAGCAAAGATCCTAAATTGTGTGAGAAAATTGAATCAGTAAGGCAGGAAAACAGTAAAGATTTTCAATTGCAGGATGATACACTGATGTTAAAGTCACGCATATGTGTTCCAGACACTGAGAACTTGCGTCGGGAAATAATGGAAGAGGCACACAATTCACCGTATGCAATGCACCCAGGGATGACAAAGATGTATCACAGTTTAAGGCCTCATTACTGGTGGCCAAGAATGAAGAAAGACATAGCAGAATATGTTTCCAAATGCTTAACATGTCAGCAGATCAAAATTGAACATCAGGCACCAATTGGTAAGTTACATCCATTGCCAGTGCCAGAATGGAAATGGGAAAGAATAACGATGGATTTTGTCTATGGATTGCCAAGAACTCCACGGAAAAATGATGCAGTATGGGTAATTATTGACAGATTAACCAAGTCAGCACATTTTCTACCTATCAGATGGGGTTGTACACTTGAGAGTTTGGCCAAATTATATGTGAATGAGATAGTCAGATTGCATGGCATTCCAGTGTCCATTGTGTCTGATAGAGATCCACGGTTTACTTCACGTTTTTGGGTGAGTTTACAGAATGCATTGGGAACAAATTTGAACTTTAGCACTGCATTCCACCCACAGACTGACGGACAATCAGAAAGGACTATACAGACATTGGAAGAAATGCTTAGGGCATGTTCTATGGAATTCAGAGGTGCTTGGGATGAATATATAGCATTGATTGAATTTGCTTACAACAACCAGTATCATAACAGTATCCAGATGGCACCATATGAAGCATTGTATGGCAGAAAGTGCCGAAGCCCTATCATTTGGGATGAAGAAGGAGCACGTGCATTAGAAGGGCCAGAGCTAGTGCAAGACACAGTGGATAAGATCAAGGTTGTCAAGGACAAGCTAAAGGCAGCACAGGATAGGCAGAAAAGTTATGTTGATCAGCATAGAAGGGAGATGGAATACGAGTTGGGTGAGAAGGTATTTCTTCGTGTATCTCCATGGAAAGGGATAATTCGATTTGGCCAGAAGGGTAAATTGAGCCCAAGATACATAGGGCCTTATGAAATTCTTGAGAAGATTGGTCCATTGGCTTATAGGTTGGCTTTACCACCCGAGATGGCTCAGATACATAATGTGTTTCATGTGAGCATGCTTAGAAGATACAGGTCAGATCCTACACATGTACTTAAAGATCAAGCCATTGAGATTGCAGAGAACATGAGTTATGTTGAGGAACCAGTGCAAATCATTGGATACAAGACTAAACAGCTAAGAAATCGAGAAATACCTTTGGTTAAGGTATTATGGCATAACTATTTACAAGAAGAGGCAACATGGGAAACAGAAGAAAATATGAAAAAGCAATATCCACAACTGTTTTCAGGTATTAATTTCGAGGACGAAATTTTAAAAGGAGGGGAGAATTGTAACATCCTCGACTTCCCACATATGCATTATTACATGCATTTTATTTTGACATATGCATTTGAATATAATTCAATTGAACACATGCATTTCATACGTATTTTCGTAGGATCAAGTTTATGACACGCACTAGCTACGTGTCCTAGTACATTGCAATTGTATTGAGTCACACATGTGTATTTATAATCTAAATGAGGATAAAAAGTATTAAAAAAAAATGAATGAAATAAGGTGACTAAATTAAAGTAAGCAAAATGACTAGATTGAGATTAAATTGCATATTATGTTGATTTGTATAATAATAATAAAAAAATAAAATAAAAAAAAATAAAAGTCAGAAAAATAAATAAATAAATAAAGAAGGAAAAAGGGGACGGATGAAACAAAGAAAAGGAAGATAAGGTGGTGGGTGGTGGCTTTTAACTTATTAGGCAGCCACCTTATCACTTCCCTTCCTCATCTTCTTCTTCTTCTTCTTCTTTGCTTCATTCCTTCCATTTCTTTTCAAGTTTCAGCCACCATTTCTTCCTTATTTCACTCCAAAAATTGCAGGAACAAGATTAGCCAAGAGTGATTATAGGTGAGTAAACATTTATTCTTGTGTTAAGCTTGATTTTGGTGTTTAGGGTTCATTAATAGGCACTGTTTTGCAACCCGATTTTGATGAACATATAAATTGATTCTGGACAAGTATAAAACACAAAAGTTGTTCCTTTATGTCTTATATTTATGAATATGTAAACGGTGTTTCGTGATTTGGTTTATAGAATTAGATATGCTCTTCGTACTGAAACTGGTCAGGGTGTAAACCCTAACCAAGTTAGCTACTGTGTTACTTGATTTCGAATATGTTAAAGCCATTATTTGAAGTATCTCAAAACATAAAAGTTGTAGATATATGTGTTATGTATCTGTATACCAAATTTCAGGTTCATATGTCTTGTAAATGGTGAGTTATGGTAAATGGAACCATGACTGTTCCATGGTTTGAACTGCCTATTGAGTGCCCTGGGCAGTTCCAGAAACTTTTTTGTCTAATTTGAGATCCTTAGAGCTAGATTATATAACTTATCAAAACATTAAAGTTATAGGTATATGTCTTAGCTAAATTTTGGTACTAATTTCAGCTTAAAATGTTATGTATAGAGTAAGTTATGGCCTTTAGAAGTCATACTGGTCCGGAAGCCAATTCTGTTCTGGACCAGTGAAATGTTGCTTATAATTTGAAGACCTTAGAGGCATAATTGGTAAAAGTTGTAAACATGAAAAATGTTACATTTGAACCCATATAAATGTATGCCAAGTTTCATTATAATCTGATTCACAGATTGTAAGATATGGACTACCCAAATTGGTACCCTGAAACTGCCAAAGGGCAGAAACAGGGCAGGAAACAGAACACTCTTAGAAATTCCACCAAAAATTGTACAATGATCCAATTGGTCTGATATTTTAATATGTTTCATGATTATGTGTTATTTTGAATTAGGAACAAGAATCAGATTAATTGGTCAAGTATAGGAAAAGTTATAGGCTTAACAGTCCCATAAGGTCACACAGCCCCATAGGAAAAAGCCTAGCTATGTATATGCATTATGCATATTAATTTGTTTAAGCCGCATTAAGTCTCCCTAATCATGAGTTAATCCATTATATTTTCATGTTAGGCTCACAACATATTGGAGACCCACAAGGAGCAGATAGACAATAAGTAAGAGTCGGGATCAAAGGAGAACGGTGAGTCTAATTATCGATTGAATTCTTAGTGCAAATGAATGTTGCTTGCTATGTGATTCATATGATTGTCATAATTTGTCCTTGATAATATGATGATGGATAATTTGTGACGTTTGTGGTTTGACATATGATTGTCATGATTGTCCTTGATAATATGATGATGGACAATATGTGACGTTTGTGGTTTGACATATGATTGTCATGATTGTCCTTGATAATATGATGATGGGCAATATGTGGCGTTTGTGATACGTATAAATGGTATACTTGTGGTATATTTGAGGTATATGTTTGACATATGTGATATATATACATGGTATATGTATAGTATATGCAAGGTATATGCGTGGCATATGAGGCATATATGTGGTATATGTATGTTATATGTGATAAGATGCAATGGTTCATAAATGCTTAGTACAAATGCATATGCATATGGACTTAAAAGGCGTTGTGACTAGTTAATCAATATTGCAAAGCAAAAGAAGAGGCCTATGGCCCAACAAATGTGCAAATGAAACAAATGATCAAGCTAGCTAGCAAATGCAAATACAATTGCAAATGCAAATGTTCACATGGCAAATGTTCACATGGATACCCGGGGCAATGTCTGTTTAACTTGGTCACAACAAAATGAAATAAGCAAAGCATTTGCATACATAAAGAGTAATGATTATATGTTTCAACTTTATTGATACTTATATGATACTGATGAATGGAATAGAATACCTGATATATATTGGATTTGTGATTTATTACTATGAGTTGTTTGGTACTTTAGAGCTCATTGGATGATTATTCTCACTGAGCCACAACTCATCAATTTGCGTCATTTTTCAGGTAAAGAAAAGTGATAGCTCATTTTGAGTAGTGTATAGAAGACATGGAGCACAGGTCATTGGCCGAGCCTCATCACTCTCTCTCCTTGCATTCCACACAAGCATAAAAATATGTCATCTGTATTTTGGACTTATATGCTTGAATATGTATAGTCATTTTGGAATGAGTCTAAATATGTATAAATGAAATCAACTCGGAAATACTTATGTGTAAAGTTTATATTTTGATATATGTGATATATCGTATTGTGGTTTTAATGTTGACTTGAAAAGTCATTTAGTAATTTTACAGGATATAAGACTTGGAAAGTCGTTAGTTGATTTTACAGGATATGATATGAAAAAAAAAAATTTACTACTATTGTTAACAGGGTATTTTGCCTTTTCAGTATGCAGTATGTGACTATTTGATACAGGGATAGGTTATACTTAAATGCATAAGAGGTGTGATGTTACATTTTTGGTATCAGAGCAGGGATAGGTTCCATGGGAACATGCATATGCATAAGAGCATGATGACATATGCATCCTATGTGTTGAACATTATGTAGTGACATAATTTCATTTATTTTAGGGACATCATAAGACATGATTCACCAAGGAGGGAGAGGCCGGCCGAAATGCATTCTCATGAGGCATCACCTCATTTACATAGAGAGCAACCAGCACTAGGAGCTAGAGCTCCAGTACATGCATCACAGTCATCTCATGCAGAAGTACCCCATGAAAACCTAGAACAAGAAGTATATGGTCCTGAAATGTACAAGGAAAGACGTTATGACAAGCTGAGAAAACATGGTGCAACTGATTTCAATGGCACAACAGACCCAGCAGAAGCTGAGACATGGCTGAAAAGGACACAGAGGGTACTGAATATGATGAGATGCACTCTAGATGAGAAATTTGATTATGCAGTATCTTTGCTTCAAGGCAATGCTTATGAATGGTGGGAGACAGTCCCCGACAGTGATGCACAGCCACCGGTTCTGACATGGAACGATTTCCTTCGGGAATTTCAGAACAATTACATGCCTGAAGCATATAAAATGAGAAAAGGAAGGAGTTCCTGAATCTGAGACAGGGTAACATGTCTATTGCTGAGTATGAGGTGCAGTTCAACAGACTTTCCCACTATGCCACCTTCATGGTCTCTACTGAAAGAGACAAATGCAGGAAGTTTGAGGAGGGCCTCAAATATGAGATCAGAAACAGAATCACAACTACTGATCTTGATAGTTATGCCAGACTCAGAGCTGCTGCAATCAGAGCTGAACGGTTAATGAAAGAAGCTGGGGAACAACAAATAAAAAGGCCTTCACGTGAGTTCTTTGGTGAGTCTAGCAGAAGGTCGGGAAAAAAGGTAGATATATGCCTGCACAATCTGGTAACAGAAGTGGGTACTCCAGTTTTAGAGGTCGAGGCATGACTTTTTCTTACCCAGGCAGAGGGCAGAGCCAATATACTGAACAGAGGCCCACATGTACTCATTGTGGTAGACAACATACGGGCGAATGTAGAAGGCTCACAGGAGCATGTTATTTCTGTGGAACGATGGAACACATGTATAGAGATTGTCCAAATAGACCCAAACTAGCAGAGACTAGTAGAGGCAGAGGAGTATCTGAGACTACGGTTGAGGCACCGAGGGTTTACCCTACTAGTGGGACACAAGGCAGAGGAAGAGGCAGGGGCAGGATTGGTACAATGGGCAGAGGAGTGACTAGATCTGAAGGTCAGAGTTCTAGACCCCCTACTCAGGCCAGGGTGTTTGCTATGACTAGACAAGAGGCAGTGGATGCTCCCGAAGTAGTCACTGGTAATATTTATATTTCTGAAATATTAGCATATGCATTGATTGACCCAGGCTCCACTCATTCATTTATATCATTGCATATGGCATCTAAACTACGTCAAATGCATGAGCCTTTGGGGATTGACATAAATGTGAGCACTCCATTGGGAACAGTGGTAGTTGTGAATAATGTCTGTCGTGATTGCCTGATATGCATTGACAGAGCTGAGTTAATAGCTGATTTGATTTTATTGCCAATATATGAATTTGATGTGATACTGGGAATGGACTGGTTAACTAGACATCATGCAATAGTGAATTGCTTTACTAAGGAAGTAATTTTGGAATCACCAAACCAGCCAAGGGTAGTATTTCTAGGTGAAAGAAAACTTGTGCCTACATGTCTAGTTTCAGCGGTAAAGGCATTTCAAATGATCAAAGGGGGATGTGAAGCATATTTGGCATATGTGACTGATATTAGAACCACTGATAGCTTGCTTGAAAATATACCAGTGGTAAGGGAATTTTCTGATGTATTCCCAGATGATCTACCTGGTTTACCCCCAGATAGAGAGATAGAATTCACTATTGAACTAGTACCAGGAACAGCACCAATATCAAGGTCACCCTACAGAATGGCCCCAGTTGAGTTGAAAGAGCTGAAGGCCCAATTGCAGGAGTTACTTGATAAAGGGTATATCAGACCTAGTGTATCACCATGGGGAGCTCCAGTGTTATTTGTTAAAAAGAAAGATGGAACAATGAGATTATGTATCGATTACAGACAACTGAATAAAATGACAGTGAAGAACAAATATCCGTTGCCCAGAATAGATGATTTGTTTGACCAGTTGCAAGGAGCCCAAATATTCTCCAAGATTGATTTGAAATCAGGCTATTACCAGCTGAAGGTAGCAGAAGCAGATGTTCCAAAGACTGCCTTTCGAACCAGGTATGGGCATTATGAATTTTTAGTAATGCCATTTGGATTGACTAATGCTCCAACTGCATTTATGGCTTTAATGAATAAGGTGTTTCAACCATATCTGGATAGGTTTGTGATAGTATTTATTGATGACATATTGGTGTACTCAAAGAATAGGGGAGAACATGAACAACATTTAAAAATTGTGTTGCAAACCTTAAGGGAGAAACAACTGTATGCCAAATTGAGTAAATGTGAATTCTGGTTAGATCATTTGGTGTTTCTTGGACATGTAGTATCGGGCAAGGGCATAGAAGTAGACCCAAAGAAAATAGAGGCTATGGTAAATTGGGAAGCTCCTAAAAATGTTTCAGAAATGCGTAGTTTTCTGGGTTTAGCCGGATATTATCGTAGATTTGTTGATGGATTCTCCTTAATTGCTAACCCTTTGACTAAATTGTTGAGAAAGAATGTGTCTTTCAAGTGGACTTCAGAATGTCAGAGGAGTTTCGATGAACTAAAGCACAGGCTAACCTCAGCACCAGTGTTAACCATCCCTACAGGTACAGGTGGGTTTACAGTATATAGTGATGCTTCTCACCAAGGCTTGGGATGTGTGTTGATGCAACATGGTAAGGTGATAGCTTATGCATCCAGACAACTGAGACCACATGAGATCTCCTATCCAGTGCATGATTTAGAATTGGCTGCAGTCGTATTTGCATTGAAGATTTGAAGGCATTATCTGTATGGTGAGACATTCCAAATCTTCACAGACCATAAAAGCTTGGGTTATTTGCTGACACAGAAAGAATTAAACATGAGGCAGAGACGGTGGTTAGAGCTATTGAAAGATTATGACTGTACGATTGAATACCATCCAGGGAAAGCCAATGTGGTAGCAGATGCATTAAGTAGGAAGGCTAGTGGCAGTGTAGCTCACTTGCAAGTATCCTCTTTTCCATATTTGATTCAATTACGATCTATGAATGTTGAATTAAATATACATGATGAAGGATCACTTATTGCTACTCTTCGAGTCAGACCTATACTAAAGGAGAGGATCAAAGAAGCACAAAGCAAAGATCCTAAATTGTGTGAGAAAATTGAATCAGTAAGGCAGGAAAACAGTAAAGATTTTCAATTGCAGGATGATACACTGATGTTAAAGTCACGCATATGTGTTCCAGACACTGAGAACTTGCGTCGGGAAATAATGGAAGAGGCACACAATTCACCGTATGCAATGCACCCAGGGATGACAAAGATGTATCACAGTTTAAGGCCTCATTACTGGTGGCCAAGAATGAAGAAAGACATAGCAGAATATGTTTCCAAATGCTTAACATGTCAGCAGATCAAAATTGAACATCAGGCACCAATTGGTAAGTTACATCCATTGCCAGTGCCAGAATGGAAATGGGAAAGAATAACGATGGATTTTGTCTATGGATTGCCAAGAACTCCACGGAAAAATGATGCAGTATGGGTAATTATTGACAGATTAACCAAGTCAGCACATTTTCTACCTATCAGATGGGGTTGTACACTTGAGAGTTTGGCCAAATTATATGTGAATGAGATAGTCAGATTGCATGGCATTCCAGTGTCCATTGTGTCTGATAGAGATCCACGGTTTACTTCACGTTTTTGGGTGAGTTTACAGAATGCATTGGGAACAAATTTGAACTTTAGCACTGCATTCCACCCACAGACTGACGGACAATCAGAAAGGACTATACAGACATTGGAAGAAATGCTTAGGGCATGTTCTATGGAATTCAGAGGTGCTTGGGATGAATATATAGCATTGATTGAATTTGCTTACAACAACCA
This sequence comes from Triadica sebifera, assembly GCA_023653625.1. Lineage (NCBI taxonomy): Eukaryota > Viridiplantae > Streptophyta > Magnoliopsida > Malpighiales > Euphorbiaceae > Triadica > Triadica sebifera. Next base: position 25,806,997 of record CM042901.1, read on the forward strand.
GTATCATAGCAGTATCCAGATGGCACCATATGAAGCATTGTATGGCAGAAAGTGCCGAAGCCCTATCATTTGGGATGAAGAAGGAGCACGTGCATTAGAAGGGCCAGAGCTAGTGCAAGACACAGTGGATAAGATCAAGGTTGTCAAGGACAAGCTAAAGGCAGCACAGGATAGGCAGAAAAGTTATGTTGATCAGCATAGAAGGGAGATGGAATACGAGTTGGGTGAGAAGGTATTTCTTCGTGTATCTCCATGGAAAGGGATAATTCGATTTGGCCAGAAGGGTAAATTGAGCCCAAGATACATAGGGCCTTATGAAATTCTTGAGAAGATTGGTCCATTGGCTTATAGGTTGGCTTTACCACCCGAGATGGCTCAGATACATAATGTGTTTCATGTGAGCATGCTTAGAAGATACAGGTCAGATCCTACACATGTACTTAAAGATCAAGCCATTGAGATTGCAGAGAACATGAGTTATGTTGAGGAACCAGTGCAAATCATTGGATACAAGACTAAACAGCTAAGAAATCGAGAAATACCTTTGGTTAAGGTATTATGGCGTAACCATTTACAAGAAGAGGCAACATGGGAAACAGAAGAAAATATGAAAAAGCAATATCCACAACTGTTTTCAGGTATTAATTTCGAGGACGAAATTTTAAAAGGAGGGGAGAATTGTAACATCCTCGACTTCCCACATATGCATTATTACATGCATTTTATTTTGACATATGCATTTGAATATAATTCAATTGAACACATGCATTTCATACGTATTTTCGTAGGATCAAGTTTATGACACGCACTAGCTACGTGTCCTAGTACATTGCAATTGTATTGAGTCACACATGTGTATTTATAATCTAAATGAGGATAAAAAGTATTAAAAAAAATGAATGAAATAAGGTGACTAAATTAAAGTAAGCAAAATGACTAGATTGAGATTAAATTGCATATTATGTTGATTTGTATAATAATAATAAAAAAATAAAATAAAAAAAAAATAAAAGTCAGAAAAATAAATAAATAAATAAATAAATAAATAAATAAAGAAGGAAAAAGGGGACGGATGAAACAAAGAAAAGGAAGATAAGGTGGTGGGTGGTGGCTTTTAACTTATTAGGCAGCCACCTTATCACTTCCCTTCCTCATCTTCTTCTTCTTCTTCTTCTTTGCTTCATTCCTTCCATTTCTTTTCAAGTTTCAGCCACCATTTCTTCCTTATTTCACTCCAAAAATTGCAGGAACAAGATTAGCCAAGAGTGATTATAGGTGAGTAAACATTTATTCTTGTGTTAAGCTTGATTTTGGTGTTTAGGGTTCATTAATAGGCACTGTTTTGCAACCCGATTTTGATGAACATCTAAATTGATTCTGGACAAGTATAAAACACAAAAGTTGTTCCTTTATGTCTTATATTTATGAATATGTAAACGGTGTTTCGTGATTTGGTTTATAGAATTAGATATGCTCTTCGTACTGAAACTGGTCAGGGTGTAAACCCTAACCAAGTTAGCTACTGTGTTACTTGATTTCGAATATGTTAAAGCCATTATTTGAAGTATCTCAAAACATAAAAGTTGTATATATATGTGTTATGTATCTGTATACCAAATTTCAGGTTCATATGTCTTGTAAATGGTGAGTTATGGTAAATGGAACCATGACTGTTCCATGGTTTGAACTGCCTATTGAGTGCCCTGGGCAGTTCCAGAACCTTTTTTGTCTAATTTGAGATCCTTAGAGCTAGATTCTATAACTTATCAAAACATGAAAGTTATAGGTATATGTCTTAGCTAAATTTTGGTACTAATTTCAGCTTAAAATGTTATGTATAGAGTAAGTTATGGCCTTTAGAAGTCATACTGGTCCGGAAGCCAATTCTGTTCTGGACCAGTGAAATGTTGCTTATAATTTGAAGACCTTAGAGGCATAATTGGTAAAAGTTGTAAACATGAAAAATGTTACATTTGAACCCATATAAATGTATGCCAAGTTTCATTATAATCTGATTCACAGATTGTAAGATATGGACTACCCAAATTGGTACCCTGAAACTGCCAAAGGGCAGAAACAGGGCAGGAAACAGAACACTCTTAGAAATTCCACAAAATATTGTACAATGATCCAATTGGTCTGATATTTTAATATGTTTCATGATTATGTGTTATTTTGAATTAGGAACAAGAATCAGATTAATTGGTCAAGTATAGGAAAAGTTATAGGCTTAACAGTCCCATAAGGTCACACAGCCCCATAGGAAAAAGCCTAGCTATGTATATGCATTATGCATATTAATTTGTTTAAGCCGCATTAAGTCTCCCTAATCATGAGTTAATCCATTATATTTTCATGTTAGGCTCACAACATATTGGAGACCCACAAGGAGCAGATAGACAATAAGTAAGAGTCGGGATCAAAGGAGAACGGTGAGTCTAATTATCGATTGAATTCTTAGTGCAAATGAATGTTGCTTGCTATGTGATTCATATGATTGTCATAATTTGTCCTTGATAATATGATGATGGATAATTTGTGACGTTTGTGGTTTGACATATGATTGTCATGATTGTCCTTGATAATATGATGATGGACAATATGTGACGTTTGTGGTTTGACATATGATTGTCATGATTGTCCTTGATAATATGATGATGGGCAATATGTGGCGTTTGTGATACGTATAAATGGTATACTTGTGGTATATTTGAGGTATATGTTTGACATATGTGATATATATACATGGTATATGTATAGTATATGCAAGGTATATGCGTGGCATATGAGGCATATATGTGGTATATGTATGTTATATGTGATAAGATGCAATTGTTCATAAATGCTTAGTACAAATGCATATGCATATGGACTTAAAAGGCGTTGTGACTAGTTAATCAATATTGCAAAGCAAAAGAAGAGGCCTATGGCCCAACAAATGTGCAAATGAAACAAATGATCAAGCTAGCTAGCAAATGCAAATACAATTGCAAATGCAAATGTTCACATGGCAAATGTTCACATGGATACCCGGGGCAATGTCTGTTTAACTTGGTCACAACAAAATGAAATAAGCAAAGCATTTGCATACATAAAGAGTAATGATTATATGTTTCAACTTTATTGATACTTATATGATACTGATGAATGGAATAGAATACCTGATATATATTGGATTTGTGATTTATTACTATGAGTTGTTTGGTACTTTAGAGCTCATTGGATGATTATTCTCACTGAGCCGCAACTCATCAATTTGCGTCATTTTTCAGGTAAAGAAAAGTGATAGCTCATTTTGAGTAGTGTATAGAAGACATGGAGCACAGGTCATTGGCCGAGCCTCATCACTCTCTCTCCTTGCATTCCACACAAGCATAAAAATATGTCATCTGTATTTTGGACTTATATGCTTGAATATGTATAGTCATTTTGGAATGAGTCTAAATATGTATAAATGAAATCAACTCGGAAATACTTATGTGTAAAGTTTATATTTTGATATATGTGATATATCGTATTGTGGTTTTAATGTTGACTTGAAAAGTCATTTAGTAATTTTACAGGATATAAGACTTGGAAAGTCGTTAGTTGATTTTACAGGATATGATATGAAAAAAAAAAATTTACTACTATTGTTAACAGGGTATTTTGCCTTTTCAGTATGCAGTATGTGACTATTTGATACAGGGATAGGTTATACTTAAATGCATAAGAGGTGTGATGTTACAACCTAGGTGCTATCCTCCCCCTTTCACCTGATGTCTGGGCCATGCTGATTGTCAATATTCAAAGTGGTTCTTTTATCCTCTTTCTCTTTGACCTCTTTTCCACATTGATGGATGAGGATACTAGTGTAGCAAAATCCTCAAGCCGAAGGGCAGTAACCAGATTCCCAATATCATCATTAAGCCTATCCTCAAATCTACGACATCTGTCTGCCTCATCAGCAATGATTCCAGTTTCATATTTACTCAGTCTAGTGAATTCCATCTCATATTTAGCCACTGACATGCTTCCTTGCTTCAAGTCTTGAAACTCCCTTTTCTTTTCATTCACATAAACTCTAGACACATATTTCTTGCTAAATTCTGCCTTGAAGAAGTTCCATGAAGGTGGTTTCGGTGTCTGAGGCTTTGATAAGATTGATTTCCACCAGTCATAGGCATGATCTTTTAAAAGGGACACTGCATACCTAACCTTCTGTTCCTCTGGGCACTCGAGTTCCTCAAACACTTTTTGTGTCGATTCCATCCAAAACTCTGAAGCTGCAAGGTCATCCTCTTTCCTTCCCATAAAATCTGTGGCCCTATATTTTCTTAGTTTATCAATCCGGGGTTTTGGTTGAGGTGGAGGAGGAGGTGGAGCTGGTTGTGGAACTGCTTGTATTATCCATTGCAACAAATTTGCTATCTGCTCCATAAGAGGCTCATTTCCTAAATTAGCTTGTCCCTATACTCTCGGTGAAGCTACTATACTCGGCTTGAAATCTCTCACTGATGGAGGTTTTATGAGATTGGCTAAGTCTGAAAGACTATTACTCAATTTATCTTCTGAGAAATCTTGTTCCGATCCTGAATCCATATCTACCTATAAACCGGAAGAAGAAACCCAAATCAGATAATTGTAGCATTTTATGCATATGCATGAGACACACTTTCTAATTTACACCCACTGCTTAAGAATCAATTAGCCTGAGCTCTGATACCACTAAATGTTGCACTCTTTTACCCTACCAGTTGTTAATAGAGTATGAAGTGCTACTAAGCTCATTTGTTTTTGTAAAAATAACCAATTCTCAAATTATTGTAATATTTTTTTTTCATATCATTTAAATATGGAACTAGTGATGTAAATATTTTATTTTAAAAGAACTCATTCATTAAACCATAATATTTATAAATATATTTACAATAATACCAACTATATAAATTACAAAATTCAATCCTTATAAATCCTACATGCCACAATTTTACATAAAGAGAAATTCTTAAAATTTAATTTTTACAATAAAATTTCCAAAACATACAAAAAGGAAATAGACTATTGCAATTTGATCTTGGGGTTCCCCTTATTTTGGTCGCCCTAACGTAATAGCTACGTCTATTTATCAGTGCGTGTGTTGCTACTAGCTTAGTGGTACGCTTGATAACTATCCATTAATTATATAAATATTTCTAAAATAGAATTTTAGAAATTACAATTAATTCATTAAGCATGCCAAATATTCAATTAATAGTAAAACTATTTTTGTCATGCAAAAATATATAATTCATCAATTATGACATTCCATTCATTAAGTATGCTTGAAATTTTAACAATACAAGATATACAATTTGAAATATCAATTTAATAATTTATATTTTTTTTGTTATTTGTTTGATAGCCCACGACATCTTAGACCGGAACTAAACACTGGATACAGGGTTTCTGCTCTTTGGCAGTATACTCGGTGCCTATATAATTATTTTATAACTCGGCGTTTAATGCCTACATTTTCAATAACAACTCAGCACATTTTTGGTGCCTACGTAATTTCGAACTCAACACTATTTTTTAGTGCTTACATAATTTCAACTTAGCACTATTTCTTAGTGCCTACGTAAATTAAATCTTAGCACTATTATTTTTAGTGCCTACATTTCTACCCTTTTATTGGCATGCCAACTTATCCAAATTTATAGTTCTCGACAAAATGTTATAGGGCTTAATTATATTTGTTACCTTTATTATTATTTACATAAATTATGTAGGTAACATTAATATAAATTCCATATAAATGCAATAATTGCCATTAAACATTTTACAACCTCATAGTTGCTCATTTAATCATTATAACTATATGAAAATTAAATAATATATTTTTCTATCACAAAATTCCACAATCAATGCATATATACAAACTGTCCTATTCTGGACAACATTTCTGCCTCATGTTGCCCTATATTTTTCGTCTATTTTCAGATGGAATTTGGACAAGTGAGAAACTAATAAAATGTAGGTACATGTCTTATATTTAATTTCTAACTAGAATCACATTAAACCAAAATTTGTAGCAAAATTTATGAATTTTCTTCTAAGCTATGTTCATTCCAATCCTGCCCAGTATTTTATTGGATAGATTTCTGCCTTATATTGCTATGCATTTTTCATCATTTTTAGATGAAATTTGGATAAGTGATTAACTAAAACAATGTATGTACATGCCTTATCTTTAATTTCCAACTAGAATCATATTAAACCAAATTGTTTAGCAAAAGTTATGAATTTTCTTCTAAGCTACGTTCATTCCAATCATGCCTAGTATTTTACTGGACAGATTTCTGCCTTATATTGCTTTGTATTTTTCATCCATTTTTAGATAGAATTTAGACAAATGATCAACTAACAAAAGATACATGTCTTATATTTAATTTTCAACTAGAATCACATTAAACTGAATTTTGTAACAAAAGTTATGAAACTTTTTTTATAAGATACGTTCACTGCAATCAGTCCAGTATTTTACTGGACAGATTTCTAGTTCAAATTTTGAGTCCATTTTTTACCTAATTCCAGGCATATTCAGGTCTAATGGTCTAAATGAAAGTTGAATCCCTATGTCTTACTTTCCAACCCAACAAGAATCACTCAAAAAACATTTTCAGAACTCAAGGTATGACCAGAAAACTAGACACTGTTCATAAGATGAATTTTCCAGCACATCAATTAATTCATACAATTTCCATTTTCATGCATCAAACTCATATTCTTGTTTTTATTTTCACATCCATGGCATCATTTAATCACCAATTCATCACTCAATCAAATATCCAGAATTTCATACATAATTTCACAAATATTACAAAATCAAAATCAACATTTTTCTATATTGAATTTTTGCCAAATGTACATACCTCATGAAATTCACTTCTTTTCACTTTTATCTTCTTCCTAGCTAGCTTTCTCTTTGCCCTTACTTCCTCCTTGATTTTGGTTCAAATTTTGTTCACTTCCTTGTCCTAACAACAAATTTTACACTAATCAAGCACTAATCACACTAATCCACCCTTAATCACCATTAACATAATAATGACCCTAAATTACTAACTTTAATGGCAATTAACCCCAAAATCAAAGAAAAGAGAAGAATAAAAGTGAGAGGATGGAAGATCTTACCTCACCTTTGAAAATCTTCAAAATGACTAAATTTTTTTTCTTCTCTTTTTCTCTTTTTTTCTTCCTTCATCTTCCTTGGTTATGCTCACTTAGCTTCACTTTTTTGATGATCTTCCCTTAATCCAACCTTTACCATCTAACTTTTGCTTTAATTGAAGAAAGAAAAAGAAGAACAATGGGGAAGAGGAAGGTCACGGCAAAAGGAAAGAAAAAGGGAGTAAAATGGGTTTGAATAAGATGAGGAAGAAAAAAAATAAAGGTAAAAAGTGAAATTTGACTTTTATAGTTGGATTAGGTGGGTGGTTAGGATTAATTAGATAATCTTGTCCTTTATTGGTCCATTAATTTAAATCACTCTTACTTTATTTTAATCAAAAGAATATTTCTTTCCTTAGATAAAGAATATTCTATTTTTATGCCTTTTTAAAATATCTGTGCCAAAAACACTGCAATTTCTAATTTCGTTCAGTGAAAAATTATTTTTTCCAAATTTTAATTCCAAACTTCAAAATTCTCAATTAATAATATCCAAAATATTTTTCTCATGCCTTATTATTATTTTAATTTTTTTCTTTCATGTTCAAATTTAGACCTCGATCGGTTCGGTGCACTGAATTTCGGTCAACCGCGATCGCAGCCTAAATTATCGGGCATTACAGGACCACATACGTCTGAATGTATTAAGTTTAAAAGTCCATTAGCATGTTCACCTTTTCCCTTAAAGGGTAATTTAGTCATTTTTCCTAATAAGCAAGATTCACATGTGTCATATGATTCATAATCAAATGACCTCAAACTACCACTCTTGTGTAGCTAAGTCATTTTGCGTTTCTCACTTATATGACCAAGGTGACAATGCCATAAGTAAGATGATTTCAACATATCTTGTTTTTGCCTTTTATTATCATTGATGTTTAAAATTAGAGTTGACATATCTAATATGTATATTCCATTGCATAATGCACCACTAGTATAAAGAATTCCATTCAACATAATAGAACAACAATTTTTGGTAAATGCTAAATGGAAACCATCTTTATTTAGACTTGAAACAAAAATAATGTTTTTAGTCAAAGCAAGTACACAATAACAATTATCCAAATTTAACATAAGTCCACTAGGGAGGGTCAATACATAAGTTCCTACAGCTAATGCAACAACCCTTGCTCCATTTCCAACGCATAGGTCTGAATCTCCCTTATTGAGCTGCCAACTGTTCCTTAGGCCTTGCATATCAGTGTATATGTGTGAGCCACAACCGGTATCTAATACCCATATATTATTATTGGAAACAATATTAATTTCAATGACAAAAATACCTGAAGTAGATGGGGCATCAGATGCCTTCTTCTTTAAGGACTCCAAGTAAGCCTTGCAGTTTCTCTTCCAATGGTCATCCTTGCTGCAATGGAAGCATGTCCCCTTTGGAGCAATCTCCTTGGCCTTTTTCTTGGCCACGCCTCCCTTAGGCTTTATGGACTTCTTCTTCTTAAGGTTCTTATTTTTAGAACCTGAACCTGAAGAATCCACCAACATCACAGCCTTACTGTCATTCTTTACAGATGACTTAGCTGTTTTGAGCAAGTTAATTAGCTTAGGAATAATGGTAGAGATTTGTTTCATCCTATAGTTAAGCACAAAATGTGAATAACTATCGGACAAACCGGTTAGTCATAAATCCCAAGGTGGCCAACCTCTAAATATAGTCATTCAACTTCAATGTATATTGCACTGGAGATGTCCCCTTAACCATCTTAGTGTGCAAGAGCAACCTCGAAGTTTCGAACCTTTTGGAATGCGCTTGCTCATCAAAAAGTTCTCTTAGATGGTATATTATGGAATTAACATCCATAGCCTCATGCTGTTTTGCAACTTAGCTGACATAGTAGCAAGCATAATGTAGCTTGCCATCTCACTATCATCGAGATGCTTTTGATATGCCTTCTGAACATCTTCAGAAGCAGTCGCAGTAGGGGGATTAGGGAGTACCTCATCTAGGACATAACTTATCTTTTTAGATTTGAGAACTATTCTCAAATTCCTTAGCCAATCCAAAAAATTAGGCCCAGTCAACTTATTTGATTCCATTAGGAGTGATCGCAAATTCACACTTGTCATGATGATGATTCTAGCAACCTAGATGTAAAATAGAACATGTTAGAATGTACATAAAATGCATGTTTATTAGGTGTTTAATAAATCATATTTTGACTTCCATTATTTTATTATGATTCCATAGCCCTCACTATGAACCCGAGAGAACTTATATGGAAGTTCTCCTAGTGGTTCGATATCCAACTAGCTAAGAATAACCTTGAGGCAACTCAACAAGCTATCCTTAGTTTGGTTGGTAGGTATCTAATCCATACCAATTGCATTATTCATGCAACTATCAAATCTTGTGCTATCAACTTATTGATGTGTGCACATACATTGGGTTATCAATCTTGATATGTGTACATCTCATATATACAAACCTAACGTCGCTTCTATTACACATTAACCTTGGCTTATCCAACAAGTTAATAATATCTGTTAAGTCTAACCCATTAATCGAAAAATCTACTTTCAATGGTTTGAACGTATTCTTATAGAGTGAGCTTAAGGAAACTCAACAACCCTAACTCTAGAAGAACTCTGGTTCTTCTCATATTAATGGAAGACATAATACTTATTGTTTATTTAGTGAGAGATTTCTTGTTAAGTCTCATCAAGTTATTATTTCATGCTTTTATATATCATACATTCATCACATGAATATATAAAGATAGTTACATTAAATTTATGGCATGATTATGGATATAGTAAAGTCAATCTCTTAAGTCAAAGAGAAATTGACTAGGTCTTACCTAGGTATATGCATGAATTTATATGATACCACTTTCTTTGCTTTTTGCTTCTTTGTATTTTCATTCTATCCCAATCCTATGTAATCTATTTACATATTTTAAAGTATAGAAAACCTCAATTTACATTTGAGGGGAGTAAGATGAGAAGAGAAATACATAAGAAAGAAAGAGAGGTAGGGACACACATGCCCTATTTACCATAAAACAAATCAATTCCATGCATGTTCAATCACATTGAGCCTAAGTCTATAATCATCTATCATGCCTTTTCATACACCCCTAACATGCATTCTCTAATGTATAAAATAAAAATGACAATTTTGGATTTGAATTTGTAAATCGATTCAACGTTTAAACCGAAATTGCCTACTTGTGTTCTTTTGGTTAATTTAATTTTATGTCATTTTAAAGTGGAATTTAATATTTAATCAAATTAAATTCCATATTTTTAGAAATAATTCAAAATTAATTCTCCTTAAAATCAGAATATTATGATGTTAAAATTAAACAATTTAATTTTGATATACATACCAATTTCTAGTCATACTAGAATTACAATTGCTTAACTTAAATTAATTCAAAATTAATTTCTAAAAATTCTAAAAATTTTCAGAAATTCAAATCATCATTCAAATCATCTTTAGGTCAGCCTAAGTTAATCAAAATATTTTTGGCACAAGCCAAAATTACTAAGACAATTAGACGCTCAAAATGACTCATTCGATATTTAGAAAGCCAAAGTTAATCAAAATATTTTTGGCACAAGCCAAAATAACTAAGACAATTAGACGCTCAAAATGACTAATTCGACATCTAGAATTTTTTTAAAATTTCAAATGCGTGCAAAATAATTTTGGCATGCATCTAACATCAAAATAACATTTTTTTAATCACATAAAAAATATTTCAAGGTGCTGAAAATAAAAATAAAAAAATCAAATAAAACAGCCCCACCGAGTATGCTAAAATAGTCTCATTTTTGTGTTTGTTTAAAAAATTAATTAAATTAATTTGTAATTAATTATTGGATACTTCTAGAGACATAAACACATTCTCAATATATTTAAATAATTTTTTTATAATCAAATTAGAAGAAAAATATAGCCATCTCCATCAATTAAACCAAACAACAACAAATGTTTATAAACAAGACAATTTTAGGAATTTTTGAAATAAATCCGAAATTAATTATTTGAATTATATTCAAATTATTTTTCAATCAAAATAATCATCCTTAATCATCCCTTGATCAGATTAGAGAAAGAAAAATATGTAAAACATATTTTAGAAATTAAATTCAAATTTTCAAAACTTATTGATTGAAAATTATCAAAACCATACAATCTCATTGCACTTTCAATTAAAATTAATTTTAAGGGATGCAAAGGGGCTCTGATACCACTGTTGGATTTTGAAGAATGAATCACATTTATAAACACAACGGAAAAATAAAATTTTCAAAATCCGAAACAAAAGATCATACTTATGCCATTAAAACTAATTTATATAAACATAGAGGTTAGAAATTATACCTTCTAATTTCTTATTTGTTATTCAAATCTTTACCTTGTTGGGTTGTTGCAAGCCGCAACAATCCACTCTAGGATGTCTCTAATTATAATCCATGCGAAAAATAAAGAAGAAACTATAAAAAAAAATGGTTTGAACGAATTCAAAGTACTAGCTTTGAAAGTGTTCTTAAGAGAATTTTATTGTCTTAAAAATATTTTTTTCACAAAAAAATATTCTGCTATTTGATGTCTTTTCTATTTGAATTAAATTTAAAAAAAAAGATCAAAAGTCAAAAATGGAGAAAAGGAAACTTGAATGAATAGTAAATTTGCTTAAGGGGCATAATTGGCCTAATTAAGGCCAAATTTACCCGTTGGCCAATGGAAGGCAGTAGCGCATGCGCTAGGCCTACTGCGGGCTACTGCTGGGCGGCCAGGCCGGCAGCCTACCTAGCCAACGTGGGCCCTTACATGCCCGTAACCCTCATGAATAATTTTTTTCGATCCAGCCCGAAATAATTCTTTCATATTTTGGATCCCATCCAATACCATTTTACTCATTCTCCATATCTTCAATGCGTATGACCCATTAGGTTCCCGATTATGTTGGCCACCTAAATTAATAATTAATTTAAGCAAGTCATGAGCGATATCTAGTAACACATCATGACCCCCAATTGACCGGAAAGTCAGTGGTTTGACTACGAATCTTTTCATAGACAATTTCCGTGCAATTATTCCTTTCACCATTCTATAGCCTACTTGGTTCAGAGTATGGATATATGTCAACTCCCATTAGACTAACTACATCACATCTAGTTCAAGTAATGTTAGTTCTTGTCCTTGAGGCCTATTACTATATTAGATATGTTATTGAAGACTATTTTTATGACATTTCCATTTCGGCCAGAGATTCCAGAGTAATGACCACGACAAGAGGCCATGGGTATACACTCCTATCAAGAGTGGTGAATCCTTTGTTGGTTACCCAATTACCTTCAAATACCTTAAGCTGTATCCAATCACCACCCTATGAGCAACCTCCCTAAGGCAATAAGGAATAGTGTCAAAATACAGAATCAGTATCCAACATATCATTGAGTATCTTAAGTCTAAGGATACTTGCACCATTACTATGATGAGACTATCATTGACATTTGAATAGATTATCCATATGATTGTCTCATAGCTAATCATCCAATGTACTTAGCTACACTTAGTAAACATCCATATGTTAATTCTAAACATCTCATGTTTACAGATTATGAAATCTACTACTCGATCCAATGTGCTGGTCTGTCCGGATTAACAATGTTCAGTCTTATTAATCCTATGACTAGGGATAATTTTGATACTAACATAATTACACATGATAAGAATCTCAATATCATGATCTCATCATGATTTCCTTCATGCTATGTTATGTATAAATGACTTCATTAATTGATTTAAGATCACTATCAATTCATCTATCAAATGAACATCAAATTAATGGAAAAACCTTTAATTAATCAAATAAATTTATACAATAAGTGCTAAATGTGAAGTATTCACATAATATATGATTCTATTGATATGCATGATATATTTGATATGATGCCATGATTTATGATGTGAATTGATTAATTGATTGATTACATGCTGAATTTTTATGCTTATGTATCATTAAGTTTTCAATAGCTTAGCGTGCAGGTATTTTTTCCACTTATGTCAGAGCCTAGTAGATAGTAGAAGTTGATTAAGAGAAGCCAGCCTAACACAAAGACATCAGAGTATACCCAACAAGGGTCGATGATATAATTATGTCATAGTTTTTCATTTTTTATATGACATAGGGAATGCATTTTGTTTACTTTCATACATGTGTGTATTTTAAAGAAATATATTTATTTTGCTTAAAGGCATATATTGTTGTAAACATCTAGCCTATTAAGTCCCAACATGATATTTTCTCTTACATATATGATGAGACTTACTTTTTTATCAAAATATTCCTCCGTTGATGTTTATGTAAATCACATGTTAACAGGTTTTACCTGAAAAAGAGTTTATGTGAAAAGGGTTTTCCAAAGAAAAGAAATTTTTTAAGTTTCCACATATTTTTCAGCAATAGGTACATGTAGCACTTGCTCATTTGATTGGGTTAATCCTGATTAGATGAAAGGGTGTTACATCTTGTTCTCAGACTCTGAACTTGGGCTTCCTTCTCTTGTCGCTTTAACCTCTAGGCTCCAAACCTACATGTGGGTATGAAAAAATACTCACATGTTTAGCAACCTAATGTTTAGTAGTATATAACAATATGCAAAGTGTACAAACATTTATAATATGCATAATATATTTACCAAAATACCATTATGTTTGACCTCATATGTCCGCACATACATTATCCATTTATATATGATGTCATCCCCTAAAGTAATCTTACAATATACCATATGCTTAAACATAGCACATATTAAATTATCAACCATATAACCACAAGTGTACACCACACTTAATATCATAAAACCATTTTACTCAAAACTAGACTAAATTGGATACAAGTAATAAGATCCAAGGCTCTCACCCGAGCCCCTTAAGACACTTGTTTGAGTCCTTTAGAACATAGCATTTTAAGCCCCAAAAATATTTTAATATCACCAATAACTTAAAGTCATACAATTTAACCATATGTACAATCATTTATAAGGCATTTATAGTACCCAAACACAAATGCATTAGAAGGCTTTGAATATTAAATGTACATACTTTCACAAAAAAATGGAGCCTTAACAACTCTCTAAGCACTTTAAGCATGTCTTCCCCTTTGGGATAGGTCTTAAAGCTTTTCTAACTTCTAGCCAAGAAAAACACCTCTCTTAGATCCTTATGATAGAAATAGAACTAAAACACACACTAAAATCTTATTCTCACTTAACCTTTCAAGAACACTATCTTTCCCACTTGGTTTTCAAGCTACTCTAGGCTTTCTAGATTTGTAATCCTATGTGTATGGAGGATCAGGAGGTGAAGATAATGTAGAAGATGATGGTGGCATGCAAGGCTAGTTGAGAGGGAGTAAGGAGTAGGAATGTGGCAGATATAAGGCATGGAAGAGAGATAAAATTGTATCTGCCTCACCTGCTCCTAATTGACTAAATTCACAGTGGCGACTCGTTCTTCATGAGTGTGAATCCATATTGATGGTCATGAAAAACAAATTCACAGGCATGAACACTTAAACCATGTTGCTAATTTCCATGACAACCATTCACGGGAACAAATCTTGAGCCACAACATTCACGACTGTGACATCCCCTTTCACAAGCATGAATTTAGTGACATTCCCATATACATATCTATGATAATCCCTTTTTAACTCCTTTTTCAAACATACCACTACTCTTATTCACATACTCAACACTTTATAACCATTATATCTTATAGGCCCCCAATTAATGGGCGTTATATGTCATTTTTTCATGTCAAATTTAATAGGCAATATTTTAGGAGCTATTTATTATTGTTTTGGGTTTCTGATTTTTATTTAATTTTTATAAATAATAAATAAAATATGTTTGAAAAAACATTTATAAATAATAATTTTTATCTTTTGTAAACTAATTTTATAAGTTTTTTGAAAAACCAAACATGGTTTTCAAAATTTTATTTATATTTTTTTATCCTTTAAATATGATGTGGCAATATGGAGAGAGATTATAAATAGATAAGGTTAGTTAATAAAATTGTAAAAGCAACACATAGATACAACTTGTATAACAAATATATAAAACAATTTTTTAAGAAATAAGTAAAAAAGAAAAGAAATTTAGTTTATTAAAAATAAAAAATTAAAGTTCATAACAAACATACAGTTATAAAGTGAAAAGATTAATTTCTCATTGAGAGTCGTGATAAGGATGGCAGATTTCTAAGAAGTTTTATGCCAAAATAACTAATTTTAAGCTTAGTTTGTTGGGTTTTGAAGAATGAATCATATTCATAAACACAGCAGAAAAATAAAATTTTTAAAACTCGAAACAAAAAATCATACTTGTGTCATTAAAACTAATTTATATAAATATAGAGGATAGAAATTATACCTTGTAATTTCTTATTTGTTCTTTAAATCTTCACTTTGTTGGGTTGTAGCAAATCATAACAATCCACATTAGGATGTCTCTAACGATAATCCACATGAAGAATGAAGAAGAAACTATCAAAAGAAATGGTTTGAACAAATTCAAAGTGTTAGCTTTGAAAGTGTTTTTGAGAGAATTTTTATTGTCTTACAAAAAAATATTTTCATGTATATTTTCTGCCATTTGATGTCTTTTATATTTGAATCAAATTCAAAGAAAAAATGAAAAGTCAAAAATGGAGAAAAGAGAAATGAATGAATAATAATTGGCCATAATTGACCTAATTAAGGCCAAATTCTGTCTGTTGGCCAACGAGAGGGAGGCAGCAGCGCGCTGGACCAGTTGCGGTTTGCTGCTAGGTAGCCCAGCTGGCCGGCTAGGCGGGCCAATAGCCTGCCTGGCTCGTGCAGGCCCGTACGAGCCCATGACCCTCTAAACAATTTTTTCTGTGTTATCTCATCGCGATCTATCTCAAAATAATTCTCTTATATTTTGAATCATATCCAAGACCATTTTACTCATTCTCTATATCTTCAATACATGTGACCTATTAGGTTCCCGGTTATGTTGGCCACTTAAATTAACAATTAATTTTAGCAAGTCATGAATGGTATCTAGCAACACATCATGACCCCCAATTGACAGGAAAATCAGTGGTTTGACTACGAACCTTTCCATAGACAATTTTCGTGCAATTATTCCTTTCACCATTCTATACCCCAGTCGGTTTAGAGTATGGAAATGTGACAACTCCCATTAGACAATCCAAGTAATGTTAGTTTTTTTCCTTGAGGCTCATTACTCTATTAGATATGTCATTGAAGACTATCTTTATGACATTTCCACTCCGGCCAGAGATTCCCGAGTAATGACCACTACAAGAGGCCATGGGCATATACTTTTTCTATCAGGAGTGGTGAATCCTTTGTTGGTTATCCAATTACCTTCAAATACCTTAAGTTGTATCCAATCACCACCCTATGAGCAACCTCCCTGAGGCAACAAAGAATAGTGTCAAAATACAGAATCAATATTCAAGATATCCTTGAGTACCTCAAGTCTAAGGATACTTGCACCATTTCTATAATGAGATTATCATTGACATTTGAATAGATTATCCATATGATTGTCTAATAGTTGGTCGTCCTATGTACTTAGCTACACTTAGCAAGCATCCACATGTTAACTCTAAACATCTCATGTTTACAGATTATGAGATCTACTACTCGATTCAATCAAGGAGTGTAACATGTGCTAGTCTGTTTGGATTAATAATGTCCCGTCTCATTAATCCTATGACTAGGGATAATTTTGATACTAACATAATTACACATGATAAGAATCTTGATATCATGATCTCATTATGATTTCTTTTGTGCTATGTTATGTATCTAGGACTTGATTAATTGATTTAAGATCACTTATCAATTCATATATCCAATGAAAATCAAATTAATGAAAAAGCCTTTTATTAATCAAATAAATTTGTACAATAAGTGCTAAAGGTGATTGCCTTTATAACACTCATCGAACAAGCTCCCACTTGCACTAAAGCCAATCGCCTTTGTATTTAATTTCATAGGCGAGTACATGAGAATTATATTTCTTTTGGGGAAGTGGCTTAGTTAAAGGATCAGTAATATTCTGATCAGTGGGCACTCTTTCTATCTTTATATCATTCCTACCAATGATTTCTCTAATGAAATGGTATCTTCTAAGTACATGTTTGGATCTCTGATGAGACCATGGCTCCTTTGCTTGCGCAATGGCTCCATTATTATCACAGTACAACTGTATTGGATTAATAATGCTGGGAACCACTCGAAGTTCTGTGATGAATTTCTTTATCCAAACTGCTTTCTTTGCTGCTTTAGAAGCTACAATGTACTCTGCTTTGGTTGTGGAATCAGTAGTCATTTCCTGTTTGGAACTCTTCCAACTAACTGCTCCACCATTTAGTGTGAATATATAATCTGACTGAGATTTTGAGTCATCCTTGTCAGATTGGAAGCTGACATCAGTATACCCACTCATAATAAGATCTTTGTCTCCATATACCAAGAATACATCTTTAGTTCTTCTTAAGTACTTAAGGATATTCTTGACAGCCACCCAATGACCCTCACCAGGGTCCGATTGGTATCTGCTCATGACACTCAGAGCATATGATACATCGGGTCTTGAACATATCATAACGTACATGATTGATCCTATAACTGAAGCATATGGAATCAAACTCATGTGTGTCCTCTCATCTTGTGTCTTTGGACACAAAGACTTTGAGAGAGTAATCCCATGGGTCATGGGAATATATCCCCTCTTGGACTGCTCCATGTTAAACCTCTTTAGCATCTTATCTATGTATATAGACTGTGAAAAACCAAGCAATCTTTTAGATCTATCTCTATAGATCTTTATCCCCAAAATATAGACTGCTTCTCTAAGGTCTTTCAAAGAGAAATTCTTGGATAACCAAATTTTGATTGATTGTAAGGCTGAGATATCATTTTCCATTAACAATATTTCATCTACATATAACACAAGAAATGCGATTTCGCTCCCCCTAACCTTCTTGTAAACACAAGGTTCATCCGGATTTTTTAAGAAACCAAACTGTTTGATTGTCTCATCAAACCGAATGTTCCAAATCTTGGATGCTTGCTTTAATGCATAAATGGATCTTTAAAGCTTACATACCTTTTTGCCATCTTTGGATATGAAGCCTTCTGGTTATGTCATGTACACATTCTCAGTCAGATTTCCATTAAGGAAAGCTGTCTTTGCATCCTTTTGCTATATCTCCTATCATAATGAGTAGCAATGGTTAGGAGTATCCTTATGGATTTAAGCATAGCTACTAGGCTAAAAGTTTTATCATAGTCAATTTCTTGTCTTTGACGATAACCTTTAGCAACAAGTCTAGCTTTATAGGTAATCACATTACCATCCATGTCAGTTTTCTTTTTGAAAACCCACTTGCACCCTATAGGCTTTATTCCTTCAGGTGGGTCAACCAAAGTCCATACTTGGTTATCATACATGGAATCCATTTCTGACTTCATGGCTTGAAGCCATTTGTCAGATTCTAAACTATTCAGAATTTCTTCATAGGTTGTAGGCTTATCGTTTTCTATGAGCAATACGTTGTTCTATTAACTAATGAGAAATCCATATCTCTCTAGAATAGTATGTATCCTACTTGACCTATGAAGCTCTTGTGCTTCAGAAAGTTGAGCTGTTATATCATCTGTATGAGTAACAAGCTCAGGTTCAGGCAGTCGATGAGCATTTGTTTGAGCATATTGAACTTCCTCAAGTTCAATTTTGCTCCCACTATCTCATTTTAGAAGGAATTCTCTCTCTAAAAAGATAGCTTGTCTTGAGACAAAAACCTTTTGTTCCAAGGGGTGGTAAAATTGATATCCATATGATGCTTTTGGATATCCCATAAACAGACATCGGTCAGACTTAGCTTCTAGCTTATCTAACATTGTTCGCTTCACATAAGCAGGACAACCCCAAATTCTCATATTAGAAAATGTGGGCCTTTTGTTATACCATATCTCATATGGAGTAACATCAACTGACTTTGAAGGAACTCCATTTAATATATAAATGGCGGTTTCTAGTGCATAACCCCAAAAGGATTTAGGCGGTTCCTCAAAACTCATCACAGACCTTACCATGTCTAACAAGGTTCAGTTTCTTCTTTCAGCCACACCATTGTGTTGTGGCGTGTATGGTGGAGTCCATTGAGATAAAATCCCATTATCCCTACGATAATTTGGAAACTATTGGCTCAAGAATTCACCTCCTCGATCTGATTGAAGTGTTTTAATAATTTTGCCAAGTTGTTTCTCTACTTCATTTTTGAATTCTTTGAATTTTTCAATAGATTCAGATTTGTATCTCATAAGATACATGTACCCAGATCGTGACTAGTCATCGATAAAAGTAATGAAGTAGATGAAACCACCTCTGGAGTGTGTAGACATTGGACCACATACATCTGAATGTATTAAGTCTAAAAGTCCATTAGCATGTTCACCCTTTCCCTTAAAGGGTAATTTATTCATCTTGCCTAATAAGCAAGATTCACATGGGTTATATGACCCTAAACTACCACTTTTGTGTAGCTTAGCCATGCGTTACTCACTTATATGATCAAGGTGACAATGCCATAAGCAAGATGATTTCAACATATCTTGTTTTTGCTTTTTTATTATCGCTGATGTTTAAAATTGGATTTGACATATATAATATGTATATTCCATTGCATAATATACCACTAGCATAAAGAATTCCATTCAACATAATAGAACAATAATTGTTGCTAAAAGCTAAAAGGAAACCATCTTTATTTAGACTTGAAACAGAAATAATGTTTTTAGTCAAAACAGGTACATAATAGCAATTATCCAAATCTAATATAAGCCCACTAGGGAGGGTCAATACATATGTTCCTACAGCTAATGCAACAACCCTTGCTCCATTTCCAACACATAGGTCAGACTCTCCCTTTTTGAGTTGACTACTATTCCTTGGGCCCTGCATATCAGTGAATATGTGTGAGCCACAATCGATATCTAATACCCATATATTATTATTGGAAACAGTATTAATTTCAATTACAAAAATACCTGAAGTAGATAGGGCATCAGATGCCTTCTTCTTTAAGGACTCCAAGTAGGCCTTGCAGTTTCTCTTCTAAGGGTCATCCTTGCCACAATGGAAGCATGTCCAATTTGGAGCAATCTCCTTGGCCACGCCTCCCTTAGGCTTCATGGACTTCTTCTTCTTCTTCTTAAAGTTCTTATTTTTAGAACTTGAAGAGTCCACCAGCATCACAACCTTACTGTCTTTCTTGAAAGATGGCTCAGCTATTTTGAGCAAGTTAATCAGCTCAGGAATAGTGGTAGAGATTTGGTTCATCTTGTAGTTAAGCACAAAATGTGAATAACTATCAGACAAACCGGTTAGAATTAAGTCAATACTTAATTCATGGTCCATCACAAATCCCAAGGTGGCCAACCTCTCAATATAGTCACTGGAGATGTCCCCTCAACCATCTTAGTGCGGAAGAGCAACCTCAAAGTTTTGAACCTTTCAAAACGTGCTTGCTCATCAAAAAGCTCTCTTAGATGGTATACTATGGAATTAGCATCCATAGCCTCATGCTGCTTTTGCAACTTAGCTGACATAGTAGCAAGCATAATGCAACTTGCCATCTCACTATCATCGAGATGATTTCGATATGCCTTTTGAACATCTTCAAAAGCATTAGCAGCAGGGGGATTAGGGCGTACCTCATCTAGGACATAACCAATCTTTTCGGATTTGAGAACTATTCTCAGATTCCTTAGCCAATCCAAAAAATTGGGCCAGTCAACTTATTTGATTCCATTAGTGATCGCAAATTCACACTTGTCATGATGATGATTCTAGCAACCTAGATGTAAAATAGAACATGTTAGAATGTACATAAAATTCATGTTTATTAGGTCTTAAATAAATCACATTATGACTCCCACTATTTTGTTGCGAATCCATAGCCCTCACTATGAACTCGAGAGAACTTATATGGAAGTTCTCCTTGTGGGTCGGTATCCAACTAGCTAAGAATAACCTTGAGGCAACTCAATAAGCTATCCTTAGTTTGGTTGGTAGGTATCTAATCCATACCAATTGCATTATTCATGCAACTATCGAATCTTGTGCTATTAACTTATTGATGTGTGCACATACATTGGGCTATCAACTCTTGACATATGTACATCTCATGTATACAAACCCAACTTCGCCTCCAATACACATTAACCTTGGCGCAAATCCAACAAGTTAATAATATCGGCAAGTCTAACCCATTTACCGTGAAATCTAATTTTAATGGATTGAACATATTATTATAGAGTGAGCTTGAGGCAACTCAACAACCCTAACTCTAGAAGAATTCTGGTTCTCTCCATATTAATGGAAGGTGTAAGACTTAATTGTAGCGAGGGATTTCTTTGTTAAGTCTCATCAAGTTATTATTTCATGCTTTTATATATCATACATTCATCACATGAATATATAAAGATAGTTACATTAACTATATGACATGATTATGGACATACTAAAGTCAATCTCTTGAGCCAAAGAGAAATTGACTAAGTCTTACCTATGTATATGCATGAATTTACAACCCAAAATAGAAATCAAATTCCTATTTCTAAGTCTTCTTGTTTATGGTACCACCTCCTTTGCTTCTTGCTCCTTTGTATCTTCATTCCATCCTAATCCTATATAATTTAATTACATATTTCAAATTATAGAAAACCTCGATTTACATTTGAGGGGAGTAAGATGAGAAGAGAAATACATAAGAAAGAAAGAGAGGTAGGGACACGCAGACCTTATTTACCATAAAACAAAATAATTCCTTGCATGCTCAATCACATTGGGCCTAAGTCCATAATCGTCCATCATGCCTTTTCATACACCCCTAACATGCATTCTCTAATGCACAAAATAAAAATAACAATTTTGGATTTCAATTTGTAAATTGATTCAATGCTTGAACCGAAATTGCCTATATGTGTTCTTTCGGTTAATTTAATTTTATGTCATTTTAAAGTGAAATTTAATATTTAATCAAATTAAATGAAATTTCATATTTTTAGAAATAATTCAAAATTAATTCTCATTAAAATTAGAATATTATGATGTTAAAATTAAACAATTTATTTTTAATATACATACCAATTTCTAGTCATACTAGAATTACAATTGCACAACTTAAATTAATTCAAAATTAATTTCAAAAAATTCTAAAAATTTCCAGAACTTCAAATCATCATTCTAATCATCTTTAGGTCAGCTCAAGTTCATCAAAATATTTTTGGCACAAGCCAAAATTACTAAGACAAATGAACCAACACACTTAGATGCTCAAAATGACTAATTCGACATCTAGAATTTTTTAAAATTTCAAATGCTTGCAAAATAATTTTGGAATATATCTAACATCAAAATAACATATTTTTAATCACATAAAAATATTTCAAGGTACTGGAAATAAAATAAACACATACAAAAAAATCAAATAAAACAGGCCCACTGGGTATGTTAAAACAGTCCTATTTTTGTCTTTGTTTGAAAAATTAATTAAAATAATTTGTAATTAATTATTGGATACTTCCATAAGCATAAAAATATTCTAAATATGTCTAAATAATTTTTTCATAATCAAATTACAAGAGAAATATAACCAGCTCCATCAATTAAGCCAAATAACAACACATGATCATAAACAAAGCAATTTTAGGCATTTTTTAAATAAATCCAAAATTAATTACTTGAATCACATTCAAATTATTTTTCAAACAAAATAATCATCCTTAATCATCCCATGATCAGATTAGAGAAAGAAAAATGTGTAAAACATATTTTACAAATTAATTTCAAATTTTCAAAACCTATTGATCCAAAATTATCAAAATAATGCAATCCCATTGCACATTCAATTAAAATTAATTTTAATGGACACAAGGGGCTCTGATACCAATGTTGGATTTTGAAGATTAAATCATATTCATAAACGCAGCAGAAAAATAAAATTTTCAAAACCCAAAACAAAAAATCATACTTGTGCCTTTAAAACTAATTTATATAAATATAAAGGTTAGAAATTATACATTGTAATTTCTTATTTGTTTTTCAAATCTTCACTTTATTGGGTTGTAGCAAACCACAACAATCCACATTAGGATGCCTTTAATGATAATTCATGCGAAGAATGAAGAAGAAACTATCAAAAGAAATGGTTTGAACAAATTCAAAGTGTTAGCTTTGAAAGTGTTCTTGAGAGAATTTTTGTTGTCTTAAAAATATTTTTTTTACAAAAAAATATTTTTATGTCTATTTTCTGCCATTTGATGTATTTTATATTTGATTCAAATTCAAAGAAAAGATGAAAAGTCAAAAATGGAGAAAAGGGAAATGAATGAATAGTAATTATCCATAATTGGCCTAATTAAGGCCAAATTCTGTCCGTTGGCCAACAGGAGGGAGGGAGGCAGCAGCGCCCTGGGCCTCCTGCGGGCTGCTGCTGGGCAGCCCAGCTGGCCCGCTAGGTAGGCTAGTAGCCTACCTAGCCTACGCAGGTTCGTTCGGGCCAATGACCCTTCCAAACGATTTTTTTCGTGCGATCTCATTGCGATCCATCCCGAAATAATTCTCTCATATTTTGGATCATATCCAAGACCATTTTACTCATTCTCCATATCTTCAATGCGTGTGACCCATTAGGTTCCCGGTTATTTGGCCATTTAAATTAACAATTAATTTGAGCAAGTCATGAGCGGTATCTAGCAACACATCATGACCCCCAATTGACTGGAAAGTCATTGGTTTGACTATGAACCTTTCCATAGATAATTTCTGTGCAATTATTCCTTTCACCATTCTATACCCCACTTGGTTCAGAGTATGCTCCCACTAGACTGACTACGTCATGTGTAGTCCAAGTAATGATAGTTCTTGTCCTTGAGGCTCATTACTCTATTAGATATGTCATTGAAGACTATCTTTATGATATTTCCACTACGGCCAGAGATTCCCGAGTAATGACCATGACAAGAGGCCATGGGTATACACTCCTTCTATTAGGAGTGGCGAATCCTTTGTTGGTTACCCAATTACCTTTGAATACCTCAAGCTGTATCCAATCACCACCCTATGAGCAACCTCCCTGAGGCAACAAAGACTAATGTCAAAATACATAATCAATATTCAAGATATCCTTGAGTACCTCTAGTCTTAGGATACTTGCACCATTGCTATGATGAGACTATCATTAACATTTGAATAGATTATCCATATGATTGTCTGATAGTTGGTCATCCAATGTACTTTCCTACACTTAGCAAGCATCCACATGTTAACTCTAAACATCTCATGTTTATAGATTATGAGATCTACTACTTGATCCAATCAAGGAATGTAACATGTGCTAGTCTGTCTGGATTAATAATGTCATGTCTCATTAATCCTATGACTAGAGATAATTTTGATACTAACATAATTAGGCATGATAAAAGTCTCAATATCATGATCTCATCATGATTTTTTTCATACTATGTTATGTATAAAAGACTTCATTAATTGATTTAAGATCACTTATCAATTCATATATCAAATGAACATCAAATTAATGAAAAAGCCTTTTATTAATCAAATAAATTTGTACAATAAGTGCTAAAGGTGATTGCCTTTAGAGCACTCCTTTAACCTAGCTAATGGTATCAAGTTTGTAGATGAAGTACTGGATGGTCAAAGTGAGCACTATCCAAAATTTTTTTGCATGGATAAGTAGTTGTTTTATAAGTTATATGATACATTGACAATGTTGAACCTTGAGGGATATTTCCATTATTTTGATGATAACAAATAATTAGGCAACAAAGAGTTTAACCACATTTGTGCTATAAGTGTATAAGACATGTTATGCATTCCTAAAACCTTGAAGCAAGTTGAAAGAGAAGAATTGAAGTTCAAAATATTGAAAATAAGCAAAGAGTCATGCCCGTGAATCGAAAAGTCACGCCCGTGGTGAAAAATCACCACATTTGTGAAAATAGCTCTTCACGCCCGTGAAACTAGTAAGCACCAAGACTGTTCATTCAAACATTCACGATAGTAAAACATTGGCCCAATTGTGAAGATTGATCAAGTCATGCCTATGAAGATTTTGTTGCGCCTGTGAATGCCATTCTTTTTCAAACAGAATGAGTCATGACTGGAGACACGACTTCCATGCATGACTACAAAGAATAGTCACGAGGATACAAGGATTTTTGTGTTTTTTTGTGAACCATAAAAAATAGAAGGATTTGGCTGTTGTGTTAGCCATTAAAGCACAAGGATTTTTCTGGGCTAGGTGTTAGCTAAGAGAGAAACACCATAGTTGGGAGTGAGCTAGAAAAAAACCCCATTGTAATACTTCCAGTGTTAGTGAAACATCCAATCGAGATTGGGAAGAGGAGTAGGGTTGGTTAATACCTGAACCTTTATAAATCTTGTGTACACTATATCCCTCTTCCTTTCACCATTTATTATTTAGCTTATTTTTCCTTTAAGAAATTTTTATTTATCAACCAATTCAACTTCCCTTTTTGGTTATTGTTTTGGGCAACAATTGGTATCAGAGCAAGAACTAGCAATCAAGCCTAAAAAGCGCTAGTAAAGATCAAACTATGGATGGAGCTAACTATATGAATTGGAAATTCAAGATGTTAATCTATCTTGATAGTGAAGGAATAGATGTTTGGGAGTTTGTTCGGAAAGAATGGACATCTCCAACAAAAAGAAATTCTGAAGGAGAAGAAGAAATCACTCCAAGGGATGATTGGATAGAAATTCAGAAAAGAGCAAATGGCAAAAACAAGAAAGCCATGACTATCATAATAAGTTCTTTATCTCTTGAAGAGTGTGGTATGATTCAACATTTTCTTATGACCTACTCTATTTGGAAGACTTTGGAAAACTACCATGAAGGCACCAAACAAGTTAAGTCCAAAAAGATTTAACTTCTTGTCACTAAATATGAGCTCTTCAAGATGAAGCCAAATGAGACCATAACCGAAATGACAAATCGTCTTCTTGCCATTTGTTAATGGCAGGAGGAAGCTCAAAAAGCACTATAGCTTGGAAGACACAAACAATAAGATTTTGAAGAGTCTTCTAATGAAAGTTTATGGCTTAAGAGTTACGGGCATAGAAGAAGAAAATGAAGACTTAAGTGTGATCCCCACTAATGTGCTAATTGGCAAACTTTTTTTTCATGAGATGAATCTAGTAAGAAATAAAAAGAATGAAGGAGAAAAAGAGAGGAGAAAGCCAATTGCACTCAAAGCATCAACTTCCATGCCTATGATGAAGATCTTAGTGATGAAGATTTGGTTGATGAAGGAGATGAGAAAATAGCCCTACTTTCAAGGAGGATCAAGAAATTGATCTTTAACAAATGAGGTTCAATCAAGAACTACAAGAAAAATGCTTCAAAGTTCCCTCCTAGAAACTTTTCATCCAACAAAGACAAGAAGGAAGTAAAATGCTATAAATGTGGAAAGAATGGTCACATCAAATAGGAATGTCCCAAGCTAAAGAAGTACAAGAGAAAACCCAATAAAAAAATGAAGAGAAGGGTCACAAAGCCACTTGGGATGATGACTCCTCCTCATTCATTGAAGAAAAATAGGAAGTGGAGGTGGCTAACATGTGCTTCATGGCTATTGTGGATGACTCCATTGATGAGGTATGCTCTACATCCCAACATTGTGATAATCTATATGATTTAATTGATGATGATGATGATGATATAGTTGAAGTCTTAAACCTTGAAATAGAAAGATGCAAAAAGAAACTAGAACTTTATAAAAAGAATAGCTCAAAGCTTAGAAATCATTTTAATGACCTTCAAAAAGTAGTTGAAAAGCTAAAAATTTCAAATGACTCTTTAAAAAAATCATTAGATGAAATTTCTCAACAAATTCTTTTTTAAAAGAAAATAATTTGTTGAAAAATGACATTAAGGAGCTTTGAAATTCTATTTCTAGATTCCACAATGGGAATGAAAGTTTAGATACTTTAATTATATCATAAAGACATCCCTTAGTGAGACAAGGTCTAGGCTTCAATGGAGCATTATCATCCTCCTCATGTAAAATAATATTTGTTAAATCAAACACACCACAAACCTCTACTGTTGAGGTAATAGCCTTAAGGGCTAAAGGCAATGCACACACAAAACCCTTTATTCAAAAGAAGGGTAATCAAAATTCACTTGGCTCAAGAGGGAAACCTTAAAAAGCCAATCATGTTTTCTTATACGAGAAGCATGAAACTAGGAAAGCAACTATCTTAAATGCATGATTATGTCGTTGTGCACAAACACCACTTGGGAAAATAACAAAGCCTAAACACATGGCAAAATGGAAAGACATATATAAGTCTAAACAATGGCACTATTGCATGAAATTTGGATATATAAACAAATATTATTTTATAAGGAAGGATTATTGGGAACCTTTTAGTGCTAACCCCCAAGGACCCAAATTCATTTGGGTACCTAAAAACCAAGCCTAAATTATGGTTTTATAGGTATGCCTCAAATCCACATCAAAGGAAAATGCTTGGCTAGTGGATAGTGGAAGCTCAAGGCATATGACCGGTAACAAAAGTCTCTTCACCCATATCAAAAGGATTGATGGTGGTAAGGTAACTTTTGGAAACAATGCCAAGGGTAAGGTAATTAGCATTGGCTTTGTTGCCTAAACAATGAACCAAGAAGGGGGGGTTGAATTGAATATGAAATAAAATTTTCTTAACTTTAAATGAGGAATAAAATTAAATAGAGTAGGGATGAAGAGATATCAAACATGAGATTTATAGAGGTTCGGGTATTAATAAACCCTACTCCTCTCCTCAATCTCAACTGGGAGTTTTACTAACACACTAAGTGTTACAATGGATTTTTTACAAGCTCACTCCCAACTATGGTGTTTCTCTTAATGGCTAATACCTAACCTAGAAATTCCTTTGTGTTTTAATGGCTCACACAATAAACCAATTCCTTGTGTTTTATGGCTCACAAAACATACCTTTACAAGTGTTTCAATCTTAACCCAATATACCCAAACTTACTTGAGTAATAGATGTTAGAGGAGTGCTCTAAACGAAATCACCTTTAGCACTTATTGTACAAATTTATTTTATTAATAAAAGTCTTTTTCATTAATTTGATGTTCATCTGATATATGAATTGATAAGTGATCTTAAATCAATTAATGAAGTCCTTGATACGTAACATAACATAAAGGAAATCATGATGAGATCATGATATTGAGATTCTTATCATGTGTAATTATGTTAGTATCAAAATTTTCCCTAGTCATAGGAATAATAAGATGGGATATTATTAATCCAGACAGACTAGCACATGCTATACTCCTTGATTGGATCGAGCAGTAGATCTCATAATCTATAAACATGAGATGTTTAGAGTTAAGATGTGGATGCTTACTAAGTGTAGCTAAGTACATTGGATGACCAACTATGAGACAATCATATGGATAATCTATTCAAATGTTAGTCATAGTCTCATCATAGCAATGGTGCAAGTATCCTTAGACTTAGGTACTCAAGGATATCTTGAATATTGATTCTGTATTTTGACACTATTCCTTATTGCCTCAGAGAGGTAGCTCATAGGGTGGCGATTGGATACAACTTGAGGTATTCGAATGTAATTGGGTAACCAACAAAGGATTCACCACTCTTGATAAAAGGAGTGTATACCCATGGCCTCTTGTCGTGGTCATTACTCCGGAATCTCTGGCCAAAGTGGAAATGTCATAAAGATAGTCTTCAATGACATATCTAATAGAGTAATGGGCCTCAAGGACAAGAACTAACATTACTTGCACTAAACGTGACGTAGTCAAAGTTGACACATGTCCATACTCTGAACCAAGTGGGGTACAGAATGGTGAAAGGAATAATTGGACGAAAATTGTCTATGGAAAGGTTCGTAGTCAAACCATTGACTTTCCGGCAATTGGGGGTCATGATGTGTTGCTAGATATCGCTCATGACCTGCTTAAATTAATTGTTAATTTAAGTGGCCAACATAACCGGGAACCTAATTGGTCACACGTATTGAATATATGGAGAATGAGTAAAATGGTCTTAGATAAGATCCAAAATATGAGAGAATTATTTTGGGATGGATCGCGATTAAATCGCACGGAAAAATGGTTTGGGAGGGTCATGGGCCCGTACGGGCCCGCGCAGGCTAGGCAGGCTGCTGGCCTGCCTAGCGGGCTAGCTGGGCTACCCAGCAGCAGCTCGCAGCAGGCCCAGTGCGCTGCTGCCTCCCACCCGTTGGCCAACGGTAGATTTTGGCCTTAATTAGGTCAATTATGGCCAATTACTATTCATTTAGTTCCCTTTTCTCCATTTTTGACTTTTCATCTTTTCTTTGAATTTGATTCAAATTGAAAAGACATCAAATGGTAGAAAATAGACATGAAAATATTTTTTGTGAAAAAAATATTTTTAAGACACAACAAAATTCTCTCAGGAACACTTTCAAAGCTAGCACTTTGAATTTGTTCAAAATAAGAATAAATAGAAATAATAAAAAGAAAAATAGAAAAATAACCTAGTGTGAATTGTTATGGTTTGCTACAACCCATCAAAGTGAAGATTTGAAGAACAAATAAGAAATTACAAGGTATAATTTTTAACATTTATATTTATATAAATTAGTTTTAATGGTACAAGTATGATCTTTTATTTTGGGTTTTGAAAATTTTATTTTTCTGCTGCGTTTATGAATATGATTCATTCTTTAAAACCCAAAATTGGTACCAGAACTTCCTTGTATCCATTAAAATTAATTTTAATTGAAAGTGCAATGTGATTGCATGTTTTTGAAGATTTTGGATCAATAGGTTTTGAAAAATTGAAATTAATTTGTAAAATATGTTTTACACATTTTTCTTTCTTTAATCTGATCATGGAATGATTAAGAATGATTATTTTTATTGAAAAATGATTTGAATGTGATTCAAATAATTAATTTCGAATTTATTTCAAAAATACCTAAAATTGCCCTGTTTATGAATATGTGTTGTTGTTTGGCTTAATTGATGGGGCTGATTATATTTTTCTTATAATTTAATTATAAAAAATTATTTAGACATATTTAGAATATTTTTATGCCTCTTGAAGTATCCAATAATTAATTAAAAATTATTTTAATTAATTTTTTAAACAAACACAAAAACGAGATTATTTAAGCATACCCGGTGAGGCTGTTTTGTTTGATTTTTTTTGAATGTGTTTATTTTATTTTTAGACCTTGAAATAATTTTTATGTGATTAAAAATATATTATTTTGATGTTAGATGCATGCCAAAATTATTTTGCAAGCATTTGAAATTTTAAAACATTCTAGATATCGAATTAGTCATTTTGAGCTTCTAAGTGTGTTGGTTCGTTTGTCTTAGTAATTTTGGCTTGTGACAAAAATATTTTGATGAACTTGAGCTGACCCAAAGATGATTAGAATGATGATTTGATGTTCTGAAAATTTTTATAGTTTTTGGAAATTAATTTTGAATTAATTTAAGTTGTGCAATTGTAATTCTAGTATGACTAGAAATTAGTATGTATAATAAAATTAAATTGTTTAATTTTAACATCATAATATTCTGATTTTAAGGAGAATTAATTTTGAATTATTTCTAGAAATATGGAATTTAATTTAATTTGATTAAATATTAAGTTTCACTTTAAAATGACATACAAAATTAAATTAACCGAAAGAACACATATAGACAATTTCGGTTTAAACGTTGAATCAATTTACAAATTGAAATCCAAAATTGTCATTTTTATTTTGTGCATTAGAGAATGCATGTTAGGAGTGTATGAAAAGGCATGATGAATGATTATGGACTTAGGCCTAATGTGATTGAGCATGCATGAAATTATTTTGTTTTATGGTAAATAGGGCCTACGTGTCCCTACCTTTTTTTCTTTCTTATGTATTTCTCTTCTCATCTTACTCCCCTCAAATGTAAATTGAGGTTTTCTATAATTTGAAATATTTAATTAGATTACATAGGATTAGGATAGAATGAAGATACAAAGGAGCAAGAAGCAAAGGAGATGGTACCATAAACAAGAAGACTTATTAATAGGAATTTGATTTCTATTTTGGGTTGTAAATTCATGCATATATCTAGGTAAAACCTAGTCAATTTCTTTTTGGCTCAAGAGATTGAATTTAGTATGTCCATAATCATGTCATATAGTTAATGTAACTATCTTTATATATCAATGTGATGAATGTATGATATATAAAAGCATGAAATAATAACTTGATGAGACTTAACAAAGAAATCCTTCACTAAATAAACAATTAAGTCTTATGCCTTCCATTAATATGGGGAGAACCAGAGTTCTTCTAGAGTTAGGGTTGTTGAGTTGCCACAAGCTCACTCTATAAGAATATGTTCAATCCATTGAAATTAGATTTCACGATTAATGGGTTAGACTTAACCAATATTATTAACTTATTGGATTTGTGCTAAGGTTAATGTGTATTGGAGGCGAAGTTGGGTTTGTATACATGAGATGTACACATATCAAGAGTCGATAGCCCAATGTATGTGCACACATCAATAAGTTGATAGCACAAGATTCGATAGTTGCATGAATAATGCAATTGGTATATATTAGATACCTACCAACCAAACTAAGGATAGCTTGTTGAGTTACCTCAAGGTTATTCTTAGCTAGTTGGATATTGACCCACTAGGAGAACTTCCATATAAGTTCTCTCGGGTTCATAGTGAGGGCTATGGTTTCGCAATAAAATAGTGGGAGCCATAATGCGATTTATTAAAGACCTAATAAACATGCATTTTATGTACATTCTAACATGTTCTATTTTACATCTAGGTTGCTAGAATCATCATCATGACAAGTGTGAATTTGCGATCGCTAATGGAAACAAACAAGTTGATTGGGCCTAATTTTTTGGATTGGCTAAGGATTCTGAGAATAGTTCTCAAATCCGAAAAGATTGGTTATGTCCTAGATGAGGCACTCCCTAACCCCCTGCTACTAATGCTTCTGAAGATGTTCAAAAGGCATATCAAAAGCATCTCGATGATAGTGAGATGACAAGCTGCATTAGGCTTGATACCATGTCAGCTGAGTTGCAAAAGCAGCATGAGGCTATGGATGCTAATTCCATAGTATACCATCTAAGAGAGCTTTTTGATGAACAAGCATGTTCCGAAAGGTTCGAAACTTCAAGGTTGCTCTTCCGCACTAAGATGGTTTAGGGGACATCTCCAGTACAATATGCATTAAAGATGAATGACTATATTGAGAGGTTGGCCACCTTGGGATTTGTGATGAACCATGAATTAAGTATTGACTTAATTCTAACTGGTTTGTTTGATAGTTATTCACATTTTGTGCTTAACTATAGGATGAACCAAATCTCTACCACTATTCATGAGCTGATTAAATTGCTTAAAACAGCTGAGCCATCTGTCAAGATGGACAGTAAGGCTGTGATGCTGGTGGACTCTTCAAGTTCTAAAAGGAAAAACCTTAAGAAGAAGAAAAGTCCATGAAGCCTAAGGGAGGTGTGGCCAAGAAGAAGGCCAAGGAGATTGCTCCAAAAGGGACATGCTTCCATTGTGGCAAGGATGACCATTGGAAGAGAAACTGCAAGGCTTGCTTGGAGTCATTGAAGAAGAAGGCATCTGATGCTCCATCTACTTCAGGTATTTTTGTCATTGAAATTAATATTGTTTCCAATAATAATATATGGGTATTAGATACCGGTTGTGGCTCACATATATGCACTGATATGCAGGGCCTAAGGAACAGTAGACAGCTCAATAAGGGAGAGTCAGATCTACATGTTGGAAATGGAGCAAGGGTTGCTGCATTAGCTATAGGAACATATGTATTAACCCTCCCAAGTAGGCTTATATTAAATTTGGACAATTGCTATTATGTACCTGCTTTGACTAAAAACATTATTTCTGTTTCAAGTCTAAATAAATATGGTTTCCTTTTAGCTTTTATAACAATTGTTGTTCTAGTATGTTGAATGGAACTCTTTATGCTAATGGTACATTATGCAATGGAATATACATATTAGATATGTCAAATCCAATTTTAAACATCAATGATAATAAAAGGCAAAAACAAGATATGTTGAAATCATCTTATTTATGGTATTGTCGTCTTGGTCATACAAGTGAGAAACGCATGGCTAAGCTACACAAAAGTGGTAGTTTGGGGTCATTTGATTATGAATCATATGACACATGTGAATCTCGCTTATTAGGCAAGATGACTAAATTACCCTTTAAGGGAAAGGGTGAGTGTGCTAATGGACTTTTAGACTTAATACATTCAGATGTATATGGTCTAATGTCTACACACGCCAGAGGTGGTTTCATCTACTTCATTACTTTTATCGATGACTAGTCACAATATGGGTACGTGTATCGTATGAGATACAAATCTGAAGCTTTTGAAAAGTTTAAAGAATTCAGAAATGAAGTAGAGAAACAACTTGGAAAAATTATTAAAACACTTCGATTAGATCGATGAGGTGAATACTTGAGCCAAGAGTTTCTAGATTATCTTAGGGATAATGGGATTTTATCTTAATGGACTCCAACTTACACGCCACAACACAATGGTGTGGCGAAAAGAAGAAACTGAACCTTGTTAGACATGGTAAGGTCTATGATGAGTTTTACGGAATTGCCTAAATCCGTTTGGGGTTATGCACTAGAGAACGCAATTTATATATTAAATGGAGTTCCTTCAAAGTCAGTTGATGTTACTCCATATGAGATATGGTATAACAAGAGGCCCACATTTTCTTACATGAGAATTTGGGGTTGTCCTGCTTATGTGAAGTGGACAATGTCAGATAAGCTAGAACCTAAGATTAACCGATGTCTGTTTGTGGGATATCCGAAAGCATCATATGGATATCAATTTTACCACCCCTTGGAACAAAAGATTTTTGTTTCAAGACATGCTATCTTTTTAGAGAGAGAATTCCTTCTAAAAGGAGATAGTGGGAGCAAAATTGAACTTGAGGAAGTTCAAGATGCTCAAATAGATGTTGATCAACTGCCTGAACCTAAGCTTGTTACTCATACATATGATATAACAACTCAACTTTCTGAAGCACAAGAGCTTCGTAGGTCAAGTAGGATACGTACTGTTCCAGAGAGATATGGATTTCTCATTAGTGTACAGAACGACATATTGCTTATAGAAAATGATGAGCCAACAACCTATGAAGAAGTTTTGAATAGTTCAGAATCTGACAAATGGCTTCAAGCCATGAAGTCAGAAATGGATTCCATGTATGAAAACCAAGTATGGACTTTGGTTGACCCACCCAAAGGAATAAAACCTATAGGGTGCAAGTGGGTTTTCAAAAAGAAAACTGACATGGATGGTAATGTGATTACCTATAAAGCTAGACTTATTGCTAAAGGTTATCTCAAAGACAAGGAATTGACTACGATGAAACTTTTAGCCCAGTAGCTATGCTTAAATCCATAAGGATACACCTAGCCATTGCTACTCATTAGGATTATGAGATATGGAAAATGGATGTGAAGACAACTTTCCTTAATGGAAATCTGACTGAGGATGTGTACATGACACAACCAGAAGGTTTCATATCCAAAGATGGCAAAAAGGTATGTAAGCTTCAAAGATCCACTTATGGATTAAAGCAATCATTGAGGAGTTGGAATATTTAGTTTGATGAGACAATCAAACAGTTTGGTTTCTTACAAAATTCAGATGAACCTTGTGTTTACAAGAAGGTTAGTGGAAGTGCAATCGTATTTCTTGTGTTATATGTAGATGACATATTGTTAATGGGAAATGATGTCTCAGCCTTACACTTATCCAAGAATTTCTCTATGAATGACCTTGGAGAAGCAGTCTATATTTTGGGGATAAAGATCTATAGAGATAGATATAAAAGATTGCTTGGTCTTTCACAGTCTACATACATAGATAAGATGCTAAAGAGGTTTAGCATGGAGCAGTCCAAGAGGGGATATATTCCCATGACCCATGGGATTACTCTCTCAAAGTCTTTGTATCCAAAGACACAAGATGAGAGGACACACATGAGTTTGATTCTATATGCTTCAGCTATAGGATCAATCATGTACGCTATGATATGTACAAGACTCGATGTATCATATGCTCTGAGTGTCACGAGTAGATACCAATCGGACCCTGATGAGGGTCATTGGGTGGCTGTCAAGAATATCCTTAAGTACTTAAGAAGAACTAAGGATGTATTCTTGGTATATAGAGATGGAAATCTTATTGTGAGTAGGTATACCGATGCCAGCTTCCAATCTGACAAGGATGACTCAAAATCTCAGTCAGGTTATATATTCACACTAAATGGTGGAGCAGTTAGTTAGAAGAGTTCAAAATAGGAAACGACTACTGATTCCACAACCGAAGCAGAGTATAATGCAGCTTCTGAAGCAGCAAAGGAAGCAGTTTGGATAAAGAAATTCATCACAGAACTAGGAGTGGTTCCCAGCATTATTGATCCAATACAATTGTATTGTGATAACAATGGAGCCATTGCAGAAGCAAAGGTGCCACGGTCTCATCAGAGATCCAAACATGTACTCGCCTATGGAATTAAATACAAAGGCGATTGGCTTTAGTGCAAGTGGGAGCTTGTTAGAGGAGTGCTCTAAAGGCAATCACCTTTAGCACTTATTGTACAAATTTATTTGATTAATAAAAGACTTTTTCATTAATTTGATGTTCATTTGATATATGAATTGATAAGTGATCTTAAATCAATTAATGAAGTCCTTGATACATAACATAGCATGAAGGAAATCATGATGAGATCATGATATTGAGATTCTTATCGTGTGTAATTATGTTAGTATGAAAATTATCCCTAGTCACAGGATTAATGAGACGGGACATTATTAATTCAGACAGACTAGCATATGTTACACTCCTTGATTAGATCGAGTAGTAAATCTCATAATCTATAAACATGAGATGTTTAGAGTTAACATGTGGATGCTTGCTAAGTGTAGCTAAGTACATTGGATGACCAACTATGAGACAATCATATGGATAATCTATTCAAATGTCAATGATAGTCTCATCATAGCAATGGTGCAAGTATCTTTAGACTTGAGGTACTCAAGGATATCTTGAATATTGATTTTGTATTTTGACACTATTCCTTGTTGCCTTAGAGAGGTAGCTCATAGGGTGGCGATTGGATACAACTTGAGGTATTCGAAGGTAATTGGGTAACCAACAAAGGATTCACCACTCTTGATAGAAGGAGTGTATACCCATGGCCTCTTGTCATGGTCATTACTCAAGAATCTCTGGCCAGAGTGGAAATGTCATAAAGATAGTCTTCAATGACATATCTAACAGAGTAATGGGTCTCAGGGACAAGAACTAACATTACTTGGACTAGACGTGACGTAGTCAGTCTAGTGGGAGTTGACACATGTCCATACTCTGAAGTAATTGGGGTATAGAATGGTGAAAGGAATAATTAGACAAAAATTGTCTATGGAAAGGTTCGTAGTCAAACCACTGACTTTTCGATCAATTGGGGGTCATGATGTGTTGCCAGATACTGCTCATGACCTCCTTAAATTAATTGTTAATTTAAGTGGCCAACATAACCGGGAACCTAATGGGTCACATGCATTGAAGATATGGAGCATGAACAAGATGGTCTTGGATAGGATCCAAAATATAAGAGAATTATTTCGGGATGGATCGCGATGAGATCGCACGGAAAAGTCGTTCAGGAGGGTTACAGGCCCGCGTGGGCTAGGCAGGCCAGTGGACCAGCTGGATTGCTCAGTTGCAGGCTGCAGTAGGCCCAGAGCGCTGCTGCCTCCCACCCGTTGGCCAACGGTAGATTTTGGCCTTAATTAGGCCAATTATGGCCAATTACTATTCATTTATTTCCCTTTTCTACATTTTTGACTTTTCATCTTTTCTTTGAATTTGATTCAAATTGAAAAGACATCAAATGGCAGAAAAGAGACATAAAAATATTTTTTTGTGAAAAAAATATTTTTAAGACACAACAAAATTCTCTCAAGAACACTTTCAAAGCTAACACTTTGAATTTATTCAAACCATTTCTCTTGATAATTTTTTCTTCATTCTTCGTGTGGATTATCATTAGAGACATCCTATGTGGATTGTTGTGATTTGCTACAACCCAACAAAGTGAAGATTTGAAGAACAAATGAGAAATTACAAGGTATAATTTTTAACATTTATATTTATATAAATTAGTTTTAATGGTACAAGTATGATCTTTTGTTTTGGGTTTTGAAAATTTTATTTTTTCGCTACATTTATGAATATGATTCATTCTTCAAAACCCAACAATAGATTACAATGAAAACACTCACCAACCTATAATGCTCAAAAATTATGAGCAATTAGGTTTTTATAAAGAATAAAGGTTTTATTGAAAATAATTAATGCACAATGGCTACAACATGATTTAAGATTCAAAGTAACTGTTGTGCTCTTCTGTTAGGACTCATAAATGACTTGCATTTATACTTCATCAGCGAATTATAGCCGTTTGGGTGCATTTAATGCGAAAATAGCCGTTGAACCAACTCTTAACTTCGCGCCTGACATGTTTCTCTGTCCTCGTTCACGGGTGTGACTATATGTGTCACAATCGTGAATGTTCTTCTAAGTCGTGGTCCAAGTGGTGACTCTGATCGTGAAGCTTTCTAGAAGAACTTGAAGTGTTTGATCATGGGAGTGACTTTATACTTTCACAAGCGTGAACGTTCTTCCAAGCCGTGGTTCAAGTGGTGACTCTAACCGTGAAGCTCTCTGGAAGAACTTGACATGTTATTTCACAGTCGTGTCAATCTTTCACAGGTGTGACTGATTTGATCATTCACGGTTGGTATGATCCTTCATGGCCATGAACTTTAAATGTTGGAGAGTTGGTGCTAAGCTATATCACAGGCATGACATAAGTAGTCACGGGTGTGAACATGCTATTTCTTCTTATTTTGATCTTCAAAAGTTGCCTTTCAATCTTGCATCATATTCTATTCAAGATATATCCTGTTCAACAAACTTAGAACACAAGCATTATTAAATACATTATTGCTATTTTATTTGTTAGCATTAAAATGATGGAAATACCCCAAAAAGTCCTCAAGGTTCAACAATCTCCCCCTTTTTGATGGTGACAAATAATCTAGCAATATGTGCTTTTGAGAAGTTTCTGCTTCAAAAGATGCTAAAGAAAAAAACAATAGAGTGCAAGAATTGAACGATGTATAGCATGGATCTTTGCTAACTAGTTATATGTGAGGTATTTCAAAGTATATCAAAGTTGTTTGCTTAACTAGTTAAGTATATGCAAAGTATATTCAAAGTGTATGTTATACAAAACATTTGCCTTTTACTACACATTTGCAAATATTGCTAGGTTCTCCCCTTTTTTTCATCAACAAAACAAACCCTAAAATGATAATGAGATAATTATATTAAAAGAAGGAGAAGGATTACAAAGTTTAAAAATATAAATTTAAAGTCCTACACCCTTAAGAATAAAAACTAGTACATAAAAAAGACCATCTCTAAGGCATGCTACCTCCGCTTTGAGGCTATCCATACTAGATTCCATAAAGTCTTTGAGGTTTTCCAACCTCTCATCGATGGAAGCCTGCATTAGGTCAAAACGAGGTGCTAAAAGATCAGCAACATACTGCGCCATGCTAGGTGTGGTAGAAGCCGATGATTGACCAATCTCTTGCTCAACCTCTGGGGTCACTGTTTCGACTCGGGCTCATTTTCTTTGTTGGATACCCTGGAGGCCAGCTTTGAAATCATTAGAATCCTAGTCTTCCTAATCAATTTCACCAGCTGGAGTGGTGAAGCGGTAATAGACATTATTCTCTTAAATTATGCAAACAGTTGCTCCCTTTTTTATAAAAGACTCGATATTTAGTCGGTCTCGAGGATGTGCTGGAATGAGGTTGAAATTGTGCTCATCAAGCTTTAGATACTCGAGCTCAATTGCAAGGTGCATCACATACCCACCAATTAAGATATCTCCTGAAGGCTTTGTTGCAATTGAGAGAAGATAATTGGCAAACCAGCGTGACAGAGCCACAGTTAGACCTCTTCGTGCCATCTCCAATAGTAAAAGCTCTAATTTTCAAATTGCCCCATTGCTATCTCCTTCGGCAAAGATACTATAGGTAAGAAACCTATGTAAATATTTAGGCACAGGAGACTGAAGATAGGTGCTCTTAGTCTTTTTCACATCCCAGCTACAATCCAACTCGAAATGAGTCCATGTCGGATTGGCATATAATTCTAGTTCACTCTCATTGAGAATGCCATCTGAGGGAAGTTTGAAGATAGTACCAAACTCCGTTATTGTGAGAGTGTTCGGATGCTTATAGAGTTGGAATTTGATTATTCCGGTGGGAGAGACTTGCAAAGTGCTAAGGAACTCGAGAGTTGGTTCCCTTAGCGTTGGTCGATGAATGTCCACAAATTCCTTGAGGTGACAAGCTTGCAATTGTTCTATCATGCTTGTCTGAAGACCGAGAGTCCTGACAGCACTTCACTCGAAGGAACGAGATGAAAGTAAGGGCCTTTTCTTAAGAACAACATATATCGGATGACAATGCTCCGGAATGATGTTGAGAAGGTAGTCTGTGTGGCATCTCAAAGCATGGGATTTCTTCCTTGTGACTTTTGATGAGCTGGGTTCCATTGATAATCTTGGAAAAGGATTTTGGAGAGTGATTTTCTGACCAAGGATTTGAGAACAATCTTGAGATGTTATGATTCTTCAAAGAGAAAGAGTTTTGAAGGTTTTTATAGATGGAAAAGGATATGAGGAGGCTGGATTTTGTGAGAAATATTGAATAACAGCTTTAATTGAGACAATTTTTAAACTTAAAAGTGAGAAAAAAAGGCATAATCTTGTTTTATAGTCGACATATTCATGGTTGTGAATGGTCCATCACGGGCGTGAATGGTCGTGGTCACGGTTTGTTGAAGAGGCGATCTAGCCATGATAAAGGATACGAATCGGTTTACGGTCGTGACATTAAATAGTCACGGGCATTACTTATGAATTTCACAGTGGTGACAAAAGGAGTCACGGTCGTGAAGTGCAATTTTCACTACTTCTGATCGTGAGGCAACGCGTGAAACAAAGCGTGAACGGTTCTGTAATTATTTGATGTTAATGTTCATGGTTATGAAAAAATGTCACGGGCGTGAATCAAGAGTTTCACTGGAGTGAAAGAAAAGAGTTAAGGGCATGATACATAGTCTTCACTACCTCCAGCCATGAAGGATGTCATGAAGCAAGCCGTGAAAGCTAATGGAACTTTTAGCGATTATGATCATGACTGTGAATATATGTCACGGGCATGAATTTCCTTAAAACTTCAATTAATAAAAATAAGTCTAAAATAAGACTAAAAGATTTCTAAGATGCATATATTCCCATCATGTTAACCACTTCATACCTTAAAAGATTAGACAATAAAAAACAACATATGAAGGAAATTAACATTTAAGGTTTGACAATTTTAACAATCATGCTTAAGATAAGGCTAATCCATCAAGCATACCAAGCTCTCTTCTTATGAAGTTAAATCTTTATTCATTAAGAGACTTGGTGAAAATATATGCTAATTGATTGTTTGTATCAATAAATTCTAATTCAACATCTCCATATTGAACATGATCTCTAAGAAAATGATGTCTTATGTCAATATGCTTGCTTATAGAGTGTTGAATAGGATTCTTAAATAGGTTTATGGCATTTGTATTGTCACATTTGATTGGCATATGGTCCAAACTATGACCATAATCATTAAGTTGTTGTCTCATCCATAGGATTTGAGTATAGCAACATCATGTTGCCACTTATTCCGCTTTAGCGGTAGAAAGAGCAACCGAAACTTGTTTCTTGCTAAACCAAGAAACTAAGCATTCACCAATAAAGTGACAAGTGTCTGAAGTACTCTTTCTATCCAAGAGACTCCTGACATAGTTTGCATATGAATATCCTATGATATGACATGATAAATTTCTAGGATACCATAAACCTAGATGCAATGTGCCATTTAAATATTTTAAGATTTTTTTCACACCATTCAAATGTGATTCTTTAGGACACGATTAAAATCTAGCACATAAGCATACACTATACATTATATCAGGCCTATAAGTAGTAAGATATAAGAGTGATCCGATCATACCTCTATAGAGCTTTTCATTAATGCTTTTACCCTTTTTGTCTTTGTCCAATTTTGTTGATGTGCTCATTGGAGTCTTGACATTTTTGCATCCTTCCATTCCAAATTTCTTGATTAAGTCTTTGGCATACTTGGATTGGTTGATGAATATGCCCTAATTGCTTTGTTTTATTTGTAGACTAAGGAAGAACTTAAGCTCACCCATCATACTCATTTCAAATTCCCTACTCATACACTTAGCAAATTCTTGGCAAAACAATTCATTAGTAGACCTAAATATGATGTCATCAATATAAATTTGAACAATTAGAATATCATGCTTATGCTTTTTAGTAAATAATGTTGTGTCAACATTTCCCTTTGAAAAATTATTTTCTAAAAGGAAATAACTTCGTCTTTCATACCAAGCTCTTGGAGCTTGTTTCAAACCATACAAAGCTTTTGAAAGTTTAAAAACATGATTAGGCAAATTACGGCTTTCAAAACCCGGTGGTTGTTCTACATAAACTTCCTCTTCTATAAACCATTTAAGAAAGCACTTTTGACATCCATTTGGAAGAGTTTAAAATTCATATGACATGCAAATACTAAAAGAATTCTTATGGCTTATAATCTAGCTACTGGAGCATAGGTCTCATCATAATCTATTCCTTCTTCTTAATTATAACCCTTTGCAACTAACCTAGCCTTATTCCTAGTTATTTAACCTTGTTCATCTAGTTTATTTCTAAATATCCATTTGCTACCAATGATTTGATGCTCTTTGGGTCTAGGAACTAAGGTCCACACCTTACTTCTCTCAAATTGGTTGAGTTCCTCTTGCATAGAAATCACCTAATATTCATCATTAAGAGCCTCATCAATATTTTTAGGTTCAATTTAAGAGACAAAAGCAAGGTTAGAATCTAAAAGTTTGAGATGAGATCTAGTGCTTACACCTTTAGTAGGATCACCAATGATTTGATCCTTGGGGTGATCTTTTGTCATTTTCCATTCCTTTGGAAACTCTTGCTTGTCTTGCTCTTAAGCTTGAGGTAGAGAGACATCTTGATATGGGTTTTCTTGATCATTTTCATCTTTCTCATAATCAAGATCAAGCTTTTCCATTGTACCTACGATATTATCAAGAACACTACCTTTCACAAGATCAGGCTTGCTAGATTCATCAAAGACAGCATGCATAGATTCTTTAACATCTAATGACCTTTTATTAAAGACTCTATAAGCTTTGCTAGAGGTGGAATGTCCTAAATAGACACCTTCATCGGAGTAAGAGGCAAATTTTCCAAGGTTGTCCTTGGTATTTAATATGAAACACTTGCATCCAAATACTCTAAAGTATGATATCATAGGCTTTCTTCCAGTCCATAACTCAAAAGAAGTTTTGTTTAAGAGTGGTCTTTTGAAAACTCAATTTGAAATATAACATGCAGTATTAGTGGCTTTGGCCCAAAAGTAGGTTGGTAACCTATACTCATTGAACATTGTTCAAGCCATTTCAATTAAAGTTTGATTTTTCCCTTCGACTACCCCATTTTGTTGAGGCGTCCTAGGAGATGAATTTTTTTGTGAAATACCATGTTCTAGACAAAAGTTTTCAAAGTTTTCATTTTCAAATTATTTGCCATAATCGCTTCTTATTTTTGAAATAAAATAACCCTTTTCGTTCTGAACTCTCTTAGCAAAGTTTGTAAAAGATTCAAAAGCATCACTCTTTTGAGCTAAGAAAATTACCCAAGTGAATCTAGAGTAATCATCGACAATGACAAAAGCATAGTGTTTACCTCATAGGCTTGCAACTCTAGTAGGTCCACAAAGATCTAAATGCAAAAGTTGTAGAGGTTTCGAGGTACTTACAATATTTTTGAATTTGAAGGAGGACTTGTGTTGTTTTCCTCTTTGGCAAGGTTCACATGTCTTATTCTTTTCAAATTTGACTTTTGGTAGTCCACTTACTAGCTCTCCATTGCTAAGGCTTTGAAATAAATCCATGTTTGCATGACCAAGCCTTCTATGCCACGACCCAGATTCATCACTAGTAGTCATAAGACACTCAGAGGAAAGGTTATATATTTTGTGTAAGTCTATTATGTAAGTATTGACATCTCTACTTCCTTTGAATATCTCTTGGCCACTAAAAAAGGTGACAAGATATTCATTTGAGGTAAAGATTACTTGGTTTCCCTTATCACATAATTGACTTACACTTAACAAGTTATGTTTCAAACCATCAACAAGTAAAACATCTTCAATGAAAGTAGTATTATTAATACCAATGGAGCCAATGCCAATTACCTTACCCTTAGCATTGTTTCCAAAGGTTACCTTTCCACCATCAATACTTTTAATGTCCTTGAATAGCTCTTTGTCTCTGGTCATATGCCTTAAGCATCTACTATCCACAAGCCAAGCATTTTCTTTTATAGTGGACTTGAGGCATACCTATAAAATTACAATTTAAGTATTGTTTTTAGGTACCCAAATGAACTTGGGTCCTTGGGGGTTAGCACATGAAGGTTCCCAATGAGCCTTCCTTATCCAACAATGTTTATTGATATGACCAAATTTCATACAATGATTACATGGTTTAGCTCTAAACATGTCTTTCGGTTTTACCATGCTTTTAGGTCTCATTATCTTATTAGATGGCATTTGTTAGCAGTGACAAGCACATGCATGATGAATCGGTACTTTCCTAGGTGCATGCTTCTTATACATAAAAACGTGATTGGCCTTTTGAGGTTTCCCTCTTAGGCTAATCGACCTTTGACCATTCTTTTTATAAATAGAGGGTTTAGTGTGTGTTATGCACTTAGCCCTTAGGCCTATTACTTCTAATGTGGAGATATGTGGTGCACTATACGTAAGAAATGTGGTCTTGTGAGATGAAGATGATGTTCCATTAAATCCTAGACCATGTCTTATTAAAGGTGGTCTTTGGGACACTATCAGAGTATCTAAACTCTCATTGCCTTTATGAAATCTTGAAATGGAGTTTCTAAGTTCCTCAACTTCATTTTTCAAAACATTATTCTCTTTAAGTAAGGATTTAGTTGAGAGTCTAGAGGAGCACTCATCTAATGATTTTTGAAGTGATTCATTAGAAGATTTAAGATCAAGATTTTCCTTTTGTAAAACTTCCATTTTGTTTTTCAAATTTAAAATATTATTTTTGTAAGTATTGAATTTAAGTCTAT
The DNA here is from genome assembly GCA_023653625.1 of Triadica sebifera. Taxonomy (NCBI): domain Eukaryota; kingdom Viridiplantae; phylum Streptophyta; class Magnoliopsida; order Malpighiales; family Euphorbiaceae; genus Triadica; species Triadica sebifera. Next base: position 25,851,743 of record CM042901.1, read on the forward strand.
ATTTTTCTAATTCTAGGTTCAATACTTATATTAGACTCTGCTCGTCATCACCTTTACTATCACTATTATTATAACTATTATCATTATTAAATGAATATGAGTAAAAAGAACCTACCTCATCCGTGAAGTGATCCTCTAAAGCCATGAAGAATAGGTTGATCTCTTCACCTTCATTGTCATCTTTTTCACTTGAAGAGCTTTCGTCATCCTTTGTGGCTTTGTGACCTTTCTCCCCATTATCTTTTTGATATATTTTCTTGTGTTTCTTGCGCTTTGGACATTCTGGTTTGATATGTCCTTTCTTCCCACACTCATAACATTTTACCTCCTCTTTATTCCTTTGAGAGTCATTTGAGGAGTGTTTGAGGTTTCTTTGTTTGAAGTTTTGAGAGTTGCCAATTCTCTTTTCAATTATTCTTTTTAGTCTCCTTTTGGGCATGACAATATCCTCATTTTCATCATCACTTTTTTCTTCATCATCTTTAACTTCTTCTTGAGATTTTGAAGTAGAGGCCTTTAGTGCTAAAGGCTTTTTTTTTGGCTCGGTTTCAAGTGCTCTATCTCTCTTTACCGTCATTTCGTGTGTTACAAGTTTGCCAATAAGCACATCGGTATGTATGACGCTCATGTCTTCGTTGGCTTCTTCTATACGAGCAACTTTTGAACCATAGTCTTTGAGAGGAAGGCTTCTCAAAATTTTTTTGTTTACATCTTCCAAGCTCAAGTGCTTTCAAGCTTTCTCATGCTGTTTATGATGGCTAAAAAATGGTTCATCATATCGGTGATGGATTCATTGGATTTCATCTTGAAGAGTTCATATTTTGAAGTGAGAAGTTGAATCTTCTTGGATTTAACTTGCTTTGTTCCTTCATGATAATTCTCCAATTTCTTCCACATGCTATATGCGGTAGGGCAGTGTTGGATTCTGCCACATTCTTTAACGGATAGAGAGCTTGCGAGGATTGTCATTGCTCTTTTGTTTTTGAAGTTAGATCTATGTTGAGGCTCTGTCCAATCATCTCTTGAAAGGATTTTTTCTTCACCATCAATTCCTCTCCTGGTTGGTGGTGTCCATTCTTTCCGAACGTTATCCCAAACTTCAACTCCCTCACTATCGAGATATGTCTCCATCTGGAACTTCCAATGAGCGTAGTTTTCTCCATCAAATAAGGCTGAAGACTTTGAAATCCTTCATTGGTCATTTCTTAATCTTTGCTAGCGCTTTTTAGGCTTTGATGCTAGACAAACTCTGATACCAATTGTTGCCCAAATAATGAACCAAAAAGGGGGGTTGAATTGGTTATGAAATAAAAATTTCTTAAATTTAAATGCGGAATAAAATTAAATAGAGTTGGGATGAAGAGATATCACACACAAGATTTATAGAGGTTCGGGTATTAACAAACCCTACTCCTCTCCCCAATCTCAATTGGGAGTTTTACTAACACACTAAGTGTTACAATGGAGTTTTTACAAGCTTACTCCCAACTATGGTGTTTCTCTCAATGGCTAACACCTAACCCAGAAATTCCCTTGTGTTTTAATGGTTCACACAATAAACCAATTCCTTGTGTTTTATGGCTCACACAATAAAGCATACCTTGTGTTTTATTGCTCACACAATAAACCCTTGCAAGTGTTTCAATCTTAACCCAATATACCCAAACTCACTTGAGTAATAGATTACAATAAAAACACTCACCAACCTATAATGCTCATAAATTATGAGTAATTAGGTTTTTACAAAGAATAAAGGTTTTTTTGAAAATAATTAATGCACATAGCTACAATAAGATTTAAGATTCAACGTTGTTTTTTTTCTGTTAGGATTCATAAATGACCTGCATTTATACTTCCTTAGCGAATTATAGTCGTTTGGGTGCATTTAATGCAAAAATAGCCATTGAACCAACTCTTAACTTCGCGCATGACATGTTTCTCTATCCTCATTCACGGGCGTGACTATATGTGTCATGGTCGTGAATGTTCTTCCAAGTCATGGTCTAAGTGGTGACTCTAACCGTGAAGCTTTTTGGAAGAACTTGAAGTGTTTGATCACGAGCGTGACTTTATACTTTCACGAGCATGAACATTCTTCCAAGCCGTGGTTCAAGTGGTGACTCTGGCCATGAAGTTCTCTAGAAGAACTTGACATGTTATTTAATGGGCATGTCAATCTTTCACGGGCGTGACTGATTTGATCATTCATGGTTGGTATGATCCTTCATGTCCGTGAACTTTAAATGTTAGAGAGTTGGCACAAAGCTATATCACGAGTGTGACACAAGTAGTCACGGGCGTGAACATGCTATTTCTTCTTATTTTGATCTTCAAAAGTTGTCTTTTGTTCTTGCATCATATTCTATTCAAGATATATCCTGTTCAACAAACTTAAAACACAACCATTGTTAAATACATTATTACTATTTTATTTGTTAGCATCAAAATGATAGAAATACCCCTCAAGGTCCTCAAGGTTCAACAGGCTTTATTGGTTTAAATGGTGCAACTTTAATTGAAAATGTTTTGCTTGTTGATGGTTTAAAACACAACTTGTTAAGGGTAAGTCAATTATGTGATAGGGGAAACCAAGTCACCTCTACCGCTAATGAATGTATTGTAACCACTCTAAATGGCCAAGAGATATTCAAAAGAGATAGAGTTGATAATACTTACATAATAGGCTTACACAAGATATCTAACTTTTCCTCTAAGTGTTTTATGACTATTAGCAATGAGTCTTGTTTATGGCATAGAAGGCTTGGTCATGCAAGCATGGACTTAATTGAATGCCTTAGCAAATGAGATCTAGTCAATGGACTACTAAAAGTCAAATTTGAAAAGGACAAGACATGTGAACCATGTCAAAGAGAAAAGCAACACAAAACATCATTCAAATATAAAAATGTAGTAAGTACCTCTAAACCACTACAACTTTTGCATTTAGTTTTTTTGGACCTACTAGAATTGCTAGTTTAAGAGGTAAATACTATGCATTTGTTATTATTGATGATTACTTTAGATTCACGTGGGTAATTTTCTTAGCTCAAAAGAGTGACGCTTTTGAATCCTTCAAAAAATTTGCTAAAAGATTTCAAAAATGACAAAGGATATTTTATTTCTAAAATAAGAAGTGATCATGGAAAAGAATTTGAAAATGAAAAATTTGAAAACTTTTGTTTAGAATATGGGATTTCTCATAATTTTTCAACTCCTAGAACACCTCAACAAAATGGGGTGGTTGAAAGGAAAAATAGGACTTTAATTGAAATGGCTCAAACAATGCTTAATGAGTATGGTTTACCAACCTACTTTTGGGTCGATGCCACAAACACCGCATGCTATATTTCTAACTGTGTTTTTAAAAGACCTCTTTTAAATAAAACCTTCTTTGAGCTATGGAATGGAAGAACCTATGATCTCATATTTGAGAGTATTTGGATATAAGTATTTTATATTAAATACCAAGGATAACCTTGGTAAATTTGCCTCTAAATCCAATGAAGGTATCTTCTTAGGATACTCTACATCTAGCAAAGCTTATAGAGTCTTTAATAAAAGATCATTAGTTGTAGAAGAGTCTATGCATGTTGTTTTTTATGAATCTAGTAAACTTGATCTTTGAAAGGCAATGTTTTTTATGACATTGTAGGAACAATAAAAAAACTTGATCTTAATCCTGAAAAGGATGATGAAACCTCAACGAAAGATGATGATGATCAAGAGGAGCAGCAACAAGATAATTTACTACCTCAAGCTCAAGAGCAAGGAACCCAAGAACTTCGAAATGAGTGGAAATTCATAAGAAACCACCCCATAGAACAAATCATTGGTAATCCTACCAAGGGTGTAAGTACTAGATCTAATCTTAAACTTTTAGATTCTAATCTTGCTTTTGTCTCTCAAATTGAGCCAAAGAATATTGATGAGGCTCTAAATGATGAAAATTGGGTGATTGCTATACAAAAGGAGCTCAACCAATTTGAAAGAAATAAGGTTTGGACCTTAGTTCCTAGACCCAAGGACTATCCAATCATTGGTAATAAATGGGTATTTAGAAACAAGTTAGATGAACAAGGTCTTATAACTAAAAATAAGGTTATATTAGTTACCAAAGGGTATGATCAAGAGGAAGGCATAGATTATGATGAAATCTATACTCCGGTCATTAGATTAGAAACAATTAGAATGCTTTTAGCTTTTGCATGCCACATGAATTTTAAACTTTTTCAAATTGATGGAAAAAGTGCATTTTTAAATGGCTTTATAGAAGAGGAAGTCTATGTTGAATAACCTCTTTGTTTTGAAAGGCATACATTGACAAATAATGTGTTTAAACTCACTAAGGCATTATTTGGCTTGAAACAAACTCCAAGAGCTTGTTATGAAAGGCTTAGTGCATTTCTATTAGAAAATGATTTTTCAAAAGGACATGTAGACACAACTCTTTTTATTAAAAAGCACAAGCAGGATATATTACTTGTTCAAATTTATATTGATGATATCATTTTCAAGGCTACTAATGAATTGCTTTGCTAAGAATTTGCTAAGTGTATGACTAAGGAGTTTGAAATGAGCATGATGGGTGAGCTCAAGTTCTTCCTTGGTCTTCAAATCAAGCAAAGCAATGATGGAATCTTTATCAACCAATCCAAGTACACCTAAAAGCTATCAAGAAAATTTGGAATGGAAGGGTATAAGATTGCAAAGACTCCAATGAGCATATCAACCAAATTGGACAAAGATGAGAAGGGTAAGAGTATAAATGAAAAGCTTTATAGAGGTATGATTGGATCTCTTTTATACCTTACTACTTCTAGACCTGACATTATGTATAGTGTATGCGTATCTTCTAGATTTCAATCATGTCCTAAAGATTCACATTTGAATGCTGTTAAAAGAATCTTAAAATATTTACATGGCTTTTTACATCTAGGTCTATGATATCCTAGGAATACTTCTTTTCATATCATTGGCTTTTTGAATGTTGATTATGTCGGTAGTCTATTAGATAGAAAAACACTTTAGGTACTTGTCACTTCAGTAGAGAATGCCTAGTTTCTTGGTTTACCAAGAAACAAGTTTCAGTTGCCTTATCAACTGCTGAAGCGGAATATGTGGCTGTAGGATGTTGTTGCACTCAAGTTCTTTGGGTGAGACAACAACTTAAAGATTACGGTCAAATAATGGATCATATTCCCATGTGATACAAACATCTATAAATCTTATGTGCACTATATCCCTATTCCTTTCACCATTTATTATTTATCTTATTTTTCCTTTAAGAAATTTTTATTTGCTAATCAATTCAACTCTCCTTCTTGGTTATTGTTTTAGGCAACATGTAAGTCAAGGGCTATTATGCAACAAAAGTAAAATCAAGATTGAGGAGCAATTAGCCATATTCTTATACATTATTAGCCATAATTTATGCAATAAGGTTGTCAAAGAGTTATTCAATTATTTAAGGAAAACCAATAGTCATTATTAACTAAGCAACACTAATCCTTTTCTTTAAGTACATGAAACCTTCTAAAAACTCAATTACTTATTCTTCAACATGATAGGTTTTAAAAACCCCATAGTCAATATTAACCAACAATTAATTACATAAATACAATAACTATATGGGTAAAAAAAATTGTATAATTCCAAAAAGACAAGTAAATATGTAATTAAGCAAGTTATTTTCTATATAATTATATCAAATAAATATTAACATAAGTTAATAAGCATTATATTCTTTTTTTTCATAAAGGTGAGCAAAACTCATAAGAAAACTAGTCAACTATCTAATACAAAAAACTCCAACAAGATCATGTTGCAACCATCTAAGAATTTCATCAGGAGGATCATCCAAGAAGTGTGTTCCTAAAGGAATGCTATAAGCCAAGTGAGAGAGATAATCTGCTGCAAAGTTAGCTCTCGCCAAACATGACTAATGTTAGGAAGATGACAAACTAAGAAAGGAGGATGAATTGGTGTTCAAAGAAAAATTTGAGGTAAAGGAAAATTAAAACTTAAGCTTTGCAATGGACAATTAAAGATAAAAGAGAGACAGAAGCAAAGACACAAAGATTTTTATAGTGGTTTGGGCAAATCATTCCCTACGTCCACTCTCCAATTGCAATTGGAATTTCCTCTAATATTTAATACAATTACATATGAGATTTTCTAAGCTCATCTAAAACTTATCTAGAGTTTTAGATGAGACTAACTCTCAACCTCGAATATTTTACTAGGGCTCACACTCTAACCCACACAACTTGAGCTTTTCTTAAAAGCTTACTCAAAACCCCTTACAAGAGTTTTTCTAGGGCTAACTCCCAACCTTTTCTGGTCTTTTATCCCAGACTAGCATTCAACTTAAACCTCAAGTATTTTATGATTAAACACTTAAAATCATTTTATCATTCATTAATGCAAAGAAAAAAGATGGAGAATTTTACTAGCAAAACTTAGGAATAAAGGGGTTTGTAAACATTTCATTCTAAGGCCTTTGAAGGGATTATTTATAGCCAAAAAACTCTAAGGATCCGTTGCACAATGTTTCCCTTCCAATAGCTTGTTTTCTGCACTTTTTATTTTTTTTCTTATCAAACTCATAATCACAGTTGGACTTTCCATTTCGCGGTTGTGATTCCTATGCACTCCAATGGCTAATCCACGTGGCTAGGTTTGATTGGCTCTAGGCTCCAACGATTGACTCCATATGATTTTTTGTATTTGCAAACACTCTTTTCACAAGAAACCTCACGGTCACTAGAGCTCTCCGTCCGATTTGGGTTTTTTTATGTGCTACAGTCGTAGCCGCGATTCTTCAAGTCGAGTCATGATTTCCTATTGTGCTCCAAACCCTTTATTGAACCTTGAGGGGTATTTCTGTTATTTTGTTGTTAACAAATAAAATAGCAATAATGTATTTAAAAATGCTTGTGTTCTAAGTGTGTTGAACAAGATATATCTTGATTAAAATATGATGCAAGATTGAAAGACAACTTTTGAAGATGAAAATTAGAAGAAATAGCAAAGTCATGCCCGTGAATATAGCTAAGCGCCAACTTTCCACCATTCAAAGTTCACGACCATGAAGGATCATACCAACCGTGAATGATCAAATCAGTCACGCCCGTGAGATAACATGTCAAAATCTTCCAGAGAGTTTCATGGCCAGATGCACCACTTGGACCATAGTTTGGAAGAATATTCATGCCCATGAAAGTATAAAGTCACGTTCGTGATCAACCACTTCAAATTCTTCCAGAGAGATTCACAACTAGAGTCACCACTTGGACCACGACTTGGAAGAACATTCACAACCGTGACACATATATTTATGTTCGTGAATAAGGACAGAGAAACATGTTAAGCGCGAAGTTAAGAGTTAGTTCAACGACTATTTTTGCACTAAATGCACCCAAACGGCTATAATTAGCAGAGGAAGTGTAAATGCAAGTCATTTATGAATCCTAAGAAGAAGAACAACAATTACTTTGAATCTTTAATCTTGTTGTAGCCTTGTGCATTAATTATTTTCAGCAAAACCTTTATTCTTTGTAAAAACCTAATTGCTCATAATTCTAAACATTGTAGGTTGGTGAATGTTTTCATTGTAAACAATTACTCAAGTGAGTTTGGGTATATTGGGTTAAGATTGAAACACTTATAAGGGTTTATTGTGTGAGCCATAAAACATAAGGAATTGGTTTATTGTGTGAGCCATTAATATACAAGGGAATTTCTGGGTTAGGTGTTAGCCATTGAGAGAAACACCATAGTTGGGAGTGAGCTTGTAAAACTCCATTGTAAAACTTAGTATGTTGATAGAACACCTAATTGAGACTAGGGAGAGGAGTAGGGTTTATTAATACCCGAACCTCTATAAATCTTGTGTGTGATATCTCTCCTTCCCTACTCTATTTAATTTTATTCCGCACTTAAAGTTAAGAAATTTTTTTATTTCATAACCAATTCAACCCTGTTCTTGGTTCATTGTTTGGGCAACAATTGGTATCAGAGCTTGTCTAGCAACAAAGCCTAAAAAGTGCTAGTAAAGATCAAGAAATGGCCAATGAAGGATTTCAAATTCTCAATCCTTACTTTGATGGAGAAAACTATGCTCATTGGAATTTCCTAATGAAGAAATATCTTGATAGTGAGGGAATTGAAGTTTGGGATAGTGTTCGAAAAGAATGGACATCACCAACCAGGAGAGGAGTTGATGGTAAAGAAGAATTTCTTTTAAGAGATGATTGGATAGAGCCTCAATGTAGAGCAAACTTCAAAAACAAAAAGGCAATGACAATCCTCGCAAGCTCTCTATCCATTGAAGAATGTGGCAGAATCCAACACTGCCCTACCGCATATAGTATATGGAAGACATTGGAGAATTATCATGAAGGAACCAAGCAAGTTAAATCCAAGAAGATTTAACTTCTCACTTCAAAATATGAACTCTACAAGATGAAATTCAATAAATCTATCAACGATATGATGAATCGTCTTCTAACCATCATAAATGGCATGAGAAAGCTTGGAAAAGCACTTGAGCTTGGAAGATGTAAACAACAAAACTTTGAGAAGCCTTCATCTTAAAGACTATGGTTCAAGAGTTATGGGTATAGAAGAAACCAATGAAGACATGAGTGTCATGCCTACCGATGTGCTTATTGGCAACTTCTAACACACAAAATGGCGGTAAAGAGAGATTGAGAACTTAAAGCCGAACCAGAAAAAGAAAGCCTCCAGCACTCAAAGCCTCTTCTTCAAAATCTCAAGAAGAAGTTGAAGAAGACAAAGAAAAGAGTGATGATGCAAATGAGGACATTGTCATGCTCTCAAGAAGATTAAAAAGAATAATTGAAAACAGAATTGGCAACTTTCAAAACTTCTAACAAAGAAACCTCAAACACTCCTCAAATGGCTCTCAAAGAAATAAAAAGGAGGTAAAATGTTGTGAGTGTGGGAAGAAAGGACATATCAAACTAGAATGTCCAAAGCTCAAGAAACACAAGAAAATATATGAAAAAGATAATGGAGAGAAAGGTCACAAAGCCACATGGGATGAAGAAATCTCTTCAAGTGAAAAAGATGACAATGAAGGTGAAGAGGTCAACCTATGCTTTATGGCTTTAGAGAATCACTTCACGGATGAGGTAGTCCTTCTTTCTCATACTCATTTAATAATGATAGTCGTGATAATAATTGTGATAGTGAAGATGATGATGAGCAGAGTTTAATAGAAGTATTGAACCAAGAATTAGAAAAATATAGATGTAAATTCAATACTTACAAAAATAATATTTTAAATTTAAAAAACAAAATGGAAGTTTTACAAAAGGAAAATCTTGATCTTAAAACTTCTAATGAAACTCTTCAAAAATCATTAGATGAGTATTCCTCTAGACCCTTAACTAAATCCTTGCTTAAAGAAAACAATATTTTAAAAAATGAAGTTGAGGAACGTAGAAACTCTATTTCAAGATTTCATAAAGGCAAGAAGAGTTTAGATACTCTCATAGTGTCCCAAAGACCACCTTTAATAAGACATGGTCTAGGATTTAATGGAACATCATCTTCATCTCACAAGACCACTTTTGTTCAGTCTAGTGCACTTTAAACCTCCACAATAGAAGTAATACTCCCAAGGGCTAAGAGCACAACACACACTAAACCCCTTATTTATAAGAAGAATGGTAAAGGGTCGCATAGCTTAAGAGGGAGACCTCAAAAGGCCAATCATGCCTTTATGTATAAGAGGCATGCACCTAGGGAAGCACCTGCTCATCATGCATGTATATGTCACTACACACAAACACCTTCTAAAAGGATGTTCAGACCAAAAAACATGTCCAAACCGAAAAATATGCTTAGAACTAAGCAATGTAATTATTGTATGAGACTTGGTCACATCAACAAATATTGTTGGATAAGAAAGGCTCATTGGGAACCTTCATGTGCTAACCCCCAAGGATCCAAGCTCATTTGGGTACCTAAAAACAATACTTGAATTGTGATTTTATAGGTATGCCTTAAGTCCACAATAAAAGAAAATGTTTGGCTAGTAGATAATGGATACTCAAGGTGTATGACAGGAGACAAAGAACTATTCAGTGACATTAAAAGTATTGATGGAAGTAAAGTAACCTTTGAAAATAATGTTAAGGGTAAGGTAATTGGCATTGGCTCTATTGGTATTAATAATACTACTTTCATTGAAGATGTTTTACTTGTTGATGGTTTGAAACATAATTTATTAAGTGTGAGTCAATTATGTGATAAGGGAAACCAAGTAATCTTTACCTCAAATGAATATCTTGTAACCTCTTTTAGTGGCCAAGAGATATTCAAAAGAAATAGAGATGTCAATACTTACATAATAGACTTACACAATAGACTTACACAAAATATCTAACCTTTCCTCTAAGTGTCTTATGACTAATAGTGATGAATCTTGGCTATGGCATAGAAGGCTTGGTCATGCAAGCATGGATTTAATTCAAAGCGTTAGCAAAGGAGAGCTAGTAAGTGGACTTCCAAGAGTCAAATTTGAAAAGAATAAGACATATGAACCTTGCCAAAGGGGAAAACAACACAAGTCTTCCTTCAAATCCAAAAATATTGCAAGTACCTCAAAGCCTCTATAACTTTTGCATTTAAATCTTTTTGGACCTACTAGAGTTGCTAGCTTAGGAGATAAACACTATGCTTTTGTCATAATCGATGATTACTTTAGATTCACTTGGGTAATTTTCTTAGCTCAAAAGAGTGATGCTTTTGAATCCTTTAAAAACTTTGCTAAGAGAATTCAAAACAAAAAGGCATATTTTATTTCAAAAATAAGAAGCGATCATGGAAAAGAGTTTGAAAATCAAGATTTTGAAAACTTTTGTCTAGAACATGGTATTTCACAAAAATTTTTAACTCTTAGGACACCTCAACAAAATGCGATAGTCATAAGGAAAAATCCAACTTCAATTGAAATGGGTTGAAAAATGCTCATAAGTGCTTTCTTAAATTGTTTTATAGAGGAGGAAGTTTATGTAGAACAACCCCCGAGTTTTGAAAGTCATATTTTGCCTAATCATGTTTTTAAACTTTCAAAAGCTTTGTATGGTTTGAAACAGGCTCTAAGTTCTTTCCTTTTAGAAAATAATTTTTCAAAAGGAAATGTTGACACAACTTTATTTATTAAAAAGCATAAGCATAATATTCTAATTGTTCAAATTTATATTAATGACATCATATTTGGGTCTACTAATGAATTATTTTGCCAAAAATTTGCTAAGAGTATGACTAGGGAATTTGAAATGAGCATGATGGGTGAGCTTAAGTTCTTCCTTGGTCTACAAATAAAACAAAGCAATGAGGGCATATTCATTAACCAATCTAAGTACACCAAATAATTAATCAAGAAATTTGGAATGGAAGGATGCAAAAATGTCAAGACTCCAATGAGCACATCAAAATTGGACAAAGATGAAAAAGGTAAGAGCATTAATGAAAAGCTCTATAGAGGTATGATCGGATTACTTTTATATCTTACTGCCTCTAGGCCAGATATAATGTACAGTGTATGCTTATGTGCTAGATTTCAATCTTGTCCTAAAGAATCACATTTGAATGCTGTGAAAAGAATTTTAAAATATTTACATGGCACATTGCATCTAGGCTTATGGTATCCTAGAAATTCATCCTTTCATATCATAGGATATTCAGATACAGATTATGTCGGCAGTCTCTTGGATAGAAAGAGTACTTCAAGCACTTGTCACTTTATTGGTGAATGCTTAGTCTCTTGGTTTAGCAAGAAATAAGTTTTGATTGCCCTTTCTACCGCTTAAGCGGAATATGTGGCAGCACGATGTTGTTGCACTCAAATCCTATGGATGAGACAACAACTAAGGATTATGGTAATAGTTTGGACCATATACCCATCAAATGTGACAATACATGTGCCATAAACCTCTCTAAGAATCCCATTCAACACTCTAGAAGTAAACATATTGACATAAGACATCATTTTCTTAGAAATCATCTTTAATATGGAGATGTATTAGAATTTATCGATACAAACAATCAATTGACAAATATTTTCACCAAATCTCTTAATGAAGAAAGATTTTGCTTCATAAGAAGAGAGCTTGGTATGCTTGATGGATCAACCTTATCTTAAGTATGATTGTCAATTGTCAACCTTGAAATTCATAAGTAATGCTCATGACTATTTAATGTCACAACCGTGAATCGTTTTGTATCCTTTATCACGACTAGAGCGCCTCTTCAACAAACCGTTCACGCCTGTGATGGACCATTCACGGTCGTGAATCTATCAACTATAAAACAAAATTTCTATCATTTTCTCTATTCCAACTTTAAAAACTCTCTCATTTAAATCTCTCATTCAATATTTCTCATAAATTTTGGCCTCCTCATATTCATTTCCATCTATAAATTCTTTCAAACCACTTTGTCTTTGAAGAATCTCAACATCTCTAGGTTTGTTCTCAAATCCTTGGTCCGAAAATTATATCTCCAATCCCTGTTCCAAATTTATGACAATGGAACCTGGCTCATCTAAAGGCATAAGGAAGAAATCCTATGCTCCGAGATGCCACATGGACTATCTTCTCAACATCATTACGGAGCATTGCCATCCAAGATATGCCATTCTAAAGAAAAGACCCCTACTCTCGTCTTGATCCTTCGAATGGAATGCTATCAAGACTCTTGGTCTAAGCATGAATGAACAGTTGCAAGCTTGTCATCTTAAAGAATTCATAGACATTCATCAGCCAACGCTAAGGGAACCAACTCTCGAGTTCCTTAGCACATTACAAGTCTCTTTTACCGAAATTGTAAAATTCCAGCTCTGTAAGCATCCGAACACTCTCACAGCAGCGGAGTTTGGCACTATTTTCAAGCTTCCCTCATATGGCATTCTCAATGAGAGCGAAGTCAAATTCTATGCCAATCCGGCTTGGACACATTTTGGGTTGGAATGCAGCTGGGATGTGAAGAAGACCAAAAGCACACATCTTTGGTCCCTTGTGCATAAGTATTTACATAGGTTTCTTACCTATAGTATATTTTCTAGAGGAGATAGCAACAGGGCAATCAGAAAATCGGAGCTCTTCTTATTGAAAATGGCACGAAGAGGTCTATCTGTAGCTCTGTCTCGATGGTTTGCAAATCATCTTCTTTCAATTGCAATAAAAGCCATCGAGAGATATTTTGATTGGTGGGTATGTGACTCACCTTGCCATTGAGCTAGGGTATCTAAATCTCAATGAACATAATTATAATCTTATTCCAGCACATCCACAAGACCGACTAGATGTGGAGTCCTTCATAAAAATGGGGGCAATTGTCCGCATTATTTACAAAAATAATGTCTACTACCGTTTCACCACTCCAGCTGGTGAAATTGATTGGGAAGACTAGGACACTGATGATTTTAAAGCTGGCCTCCAGGGTATCCAACAATGAAAACAAGCCCGAGTTGAAATATCGACACCAGAGGTTGCACAAGATGTTGGTCAATCATCAGCTTCTACCACACCCAACTTGGCACAGTAGATTGCAGATCTTTTAGCACATCACTTTGACTTAATGCAAGCTTCCATTGATGAGAGGTTGGAAAATGTCAAAGACTTCATGGAATCTCGTATGGATAGCCTCGAGGCAGAGGTAGCACACCTTAGGGATGATCTGTTAGACTTGAAGCCTAACTAGAGTCCTAGTTCTCATATAGTAGATTTATCTTTAATGTTATAGGACTTTGTAATCCTTCCCTTTCTTTTAATACAATTATCTTGTTATCAATTCATTTTCTATGGTTTTTTTTGTTGATGACAAAAGGGGGAGAACCTAGCAATATCTGCAAATGTGTGGTTAGTAGATATATGTTATTATGCAATGTATGGATTGAATATGTAAAAAAAATTTTATGCATAACATACACCTCACATATACCATTGCATATACCTAACTAGTTAGCAAATAATTTTGATATACTTAGGATATACCTTGCATATACCTAACTACTTAGCAAAGAACCTTGCTATACGTCTTTCAATTCTTGCACTCTATTATTTTGTCTTAAGCATCTATTGAGGGGGAGACTTCTCAAAAGTACATATTGCTAGATTATTTGTCACCATTAAAAAGGGAGAGATCGTTGAACCTTGACGGGTATTTCTATCATTTTGTTGTTAACAAATAAAATAGCAATAATGTATTTAACAATGCTTGTGTTCTAAATGTGTTGAACAAGATATATCTTGATTAGAATATGATGCAAGATTGAAAGACAACTTTTGAAGATCAAAATCAGAAGAAATAGCAAAGTCATGCTCGTGACTACTTTAGTCACGCCCGTGAATGTAGCTAAGTGCCAACTTTCCACCATTCAAAGTTCACGGCAATGAAGGAACATACCAACCGTGAATGATCAAATTAGTCACGCCCGTGAAAGATAGTCATGCCCATAAGATAACATATCAAAATCTTCCAGAAAGTTTCACGGCTAGAGTCACCACTTGGACTACGGCTTGGAAGAATATTCACGGCCGTGAAAGTATAAAGTCACGCCCGTGATCAACCACTTCAAATTCTTCCAGAGATCTTCACGGTCAGAGTCACCACTTGGACCACGACTTGGAAGAACATTCATGACCATGACACATATATTCACGCCTATGAATGAGGACAGAGAAACATGTCAGGCTCGAAGTTAAGAGTTGGTTCAATAACTATTTTCGCATTAAATGCACCCAAACGACTATAATTCGCAGAGGAAGTATAAATGCAAGTCATTTATGAATCCTAAGAAGAGGAACAACAATTACTTTGAATCTTTAATCTTATTGTAGCCTTGTACATTAATTATTTTCAACAAAACCTTTATTCTTTGTAAAAACCTAATTGCTCATAATTTCTAAGCATTGTAGGTTGGTGAGTGTTTTCATTGTAAACAATTACTCAAGTGAGTTTGGTTATATTGGGTTAAGATTGAAACACTTGTAAGCGTTTATTGTGTGAGCCATAAAATACAAAGAATTGGTTTATTGTGTTAGCCATTAAAACACAAGGGAATTTTTGAGTTAGGTGTTAGCCATTGAGAGAAACACCATAGTTGGGAGTGAGCTTGTAAAACTCCATTGTAACACTTAGTGTGTTAGTAAAACACCCAATTAAGATTGGGGAGAGGAGTAGGGTTTATTAATACCCGAACCTCTATAAATCTCATGTGTGATATCTCTCCTTCCCTACTCTATTTAATTTTATTCCACATTTAAAGTGAAGAAATTTTTTATTTCACAAATAATTCAACCCCCTTCTTGGTTCATTGTCTAGGAAACACCCTTAGACATATGGCGCTCTTTGCTTGGTCACTTCTTGGCAGGCTTGGCATATGAATTTTGTGCTCTCTATATTACTTTCATGATAAGTTTTGTGATTGCTAATCTAGTCGCGAACATGTCTACTTCTCTTTGCACTTATTAGATTCACCAAAATAGTGGTCGCCAAAATTATCTCGCGGTCGCGAAATGTTCTTCCCTAACAATGCTCCATTTTCGCGATCCTGAATTTCAAGTCTACAATAATTCTTCAAAATGCACTAAGTGTTTCTTAATTTGAATTTTATTTCTACAATATAAGAATTCATCCAAACACATTAGTGACTTCTCAATTTGATTGTCAAAATCAAAATCTAGGGATGTGCTATTTAGGCTAACCACAAATGTAAAAGTAAGAGAAAGACATACTCAGGTTCTTAATTTGGTTAATGATGGGACGACTATGGACATCCATAGCATATGAAACCTGAACCATAGATATTATAGCTTGATTATCACATCAACCATGATTGAGATAAATTCCATACTCAAAGCAAGTTGAATACCCTTTAGAATAGCCCAAGCCTCTGCTTTTTGAATTGGACAACTCCTCAATTTCGCAACAAAACTGTTGACCTAATTGCCCAAGTGATTTTGAATTAACCCACCACTCGTAGCTAAACCACTTACTTGATCAAATGAGGCATCAATGTTGATTTTGAGCATGGAAATCGGAGGACACTTCATAAAAATCAACTTATCTCTAGTTATAACACCATTGGAAACTTAAAACTTGTTGAAGGATTCTTCTACCATACAAGAAAAATCCACCATATAGTTAACCATTACCCTAAAAAATATGTAATTATCATTAAAAATGGTTTCATTATACCTTTTCCACAATGCCCAACAGCTAACGTTAAAAATGGTAGCCCAATCAGCTCCACATAGCAACCGACCATAAATTCTCAAATGTTTTGAAACCTAGCTGCAAATGCAAGTGCTCTCATTGAAAATACAAGAAAGAAAGTTACCTGGAGTTGCACCTAACCAAAACTGAACAACAATGACGTAGTTCCTTAAGACATGAAAACTGTTTTCTTCTATTGTGTTACAAATGGGATGCATAGTAGATGAACCTATATGCCTCAAATGCCTAATTAAATTAGTCATGATACCACCATATGCCACTTGCCATATAAACATTTTAATTATTTATGGAATATTCCACCTCTAAAGAATAGCCCAAGGAAAACTAGGATCTACGCCAGTGCCACAAGCAATAGAATCATAGATCATTTTAGTGGAAAATTGCTTTGAAGGCAAAAGATGATAGAACAACCGATTCTTTCCTTGTAAACGTGACGGTGGACATATAGTAGCAATGTGAAATAACACCACTTGAGGGAGAAAATTAGAAAAAAGTTCCCATTTTTAGCTTCCATTATTATTAATGGGACCAATAGCTGCATCAGTTCGATTTCCCCCCACATTTGACACCCAAACATCCAACCAACATATGATTTTTTTCTCCATCTCTGAAAGATCAAATTCCTTTTTTTAATGATATTCCAGTTGTTATAGATACGTTTCCAAACCATAGAACTAGCAATGGAAGCAATCATCTTCAAAAAGTTCCCACGGTTGAATTTATACTTTGAAAAAAAAAATCCTAACCCAAAAGGCATTTTCACAAGCATGAATCTTCCATGATAATTTCATTTGGAAAGCAGAGTTAAGATGAATTAAACTCCTCATACCCAATGCACCTATACTTCTTCGTTGTTGCACCATATCCCATTTAGCCAAAGCTAATTTATTCCTCTCACCATCTCTATTCCAAATAAAGTCCTGCATTTTATATTCAATCTCTCTACAAAGAGATTTGGGAATAGAGGTAGTTTGCATAGCATAGGTAGGAAGTACTAAAAGGGCCGATTGAGAAATAGTAACTCTCCCAACGATGACATTTTTCCTGGATTCCAATTTGCAATTTTAGAACTCATTTTATCAAGGATGTACCTGTATCTATTTATAGAAACTTAGGTATGACATAGCAGAATGTCTAGATATTTGCCTAACTCCCCTGTTTCTCTAAATCCTAGTTTATTATAAAAACCAATGAGTTTGTTAAGACACATTCTTAGAAAATAAATCACTATTTTTGAAGCACTAATTTTCTGCCTCTTTCGGTATTAAGATAGGTTATAGCAAGCCAGATAATACTTAATGTTTTGCTTTTATTTACTAGCATCTCACATACTTAATGATGTACTCTATAATGTTCTCCTTCACCATTGGTCATCAATATTTAGACTTTAAATCTTAATACATCTTATTATTTCCTTGAATATATTACATATTAATATTGTGTGCCTTTTCTGAAAAGTTCCATTTTAAATTTCTTCACATCTGGCATTCATAATCTAACATTGTAATATAGACTTTCATAAAATTCTATAGTGTATTCAGGTCTCTCCCCTATAGGGACTGATTCAGCTCTTTCACTATCTTATCATCTTATTTCTATGTTCCCTTAATCTTTTGAGTCTAAGCGGTTTGGACTCATCGTCCTGGTATAGTCTTTGTACTTAGAGTATCAACTACCACGTTCACCTTACCATATTAATCATCCATGATGCACGATACCCTTTATCTGTTTCAAGCTGTGATTTCGTCTTAGGTTTTGATGTCCTAAATAAAAGGGATTGTTATAGACTCCTTATAAACTGTATTTTTGTAGTACCTTTCCTTACATAGATGGTGATGTCATATCTTCACTATAATTATAATGGTTACTAGCTCCCAATCATATATTGGATAGTCCATCTTATAAGTCTTCAATTACATATAAACATATACGTTGTTCCTTTTATATTAATAAACAACTCAAGTGTTGTGGTTGGCTTCTCTGTACACTATATAGTTGTAACACCCTCTCATATAATTAGAATAAATTCTACTATATAAACGAGTGTTACAATGTCATATTTTAAAATCTGACTAAAATGAAACTTCTTTTAAAATCACTTTGATTGCATCATAGCTATGATGACTATTTTAAAAGTCTTGTAAGAAATATGAAAAAAGAAAGCAATTATAAAAGACATTATCACATTTAATCGTAAATTCTTGGGTTTTAACTAGCCTTAAAGTTTACAAATACATAATTGAATAGATTACATATTTAAAAAGTTTACATGACTTTAAACAAAAGACATCTTGGTGTATCACCCATCTAATTATGTTTGTCTTGTGACTTTTCAAATCAGGATCTTGTCTATATTAGCAACTTTCTAGTCGTCTCTAACACTGTATGTGAGAAACACTCTCACGCTAAGCAACTCGTGCTTAGTGGTATATATGTACGTATTTTATATAACACATTAACCATTTACACTGTGATTTCTTATGTGCATTCCTTATAAGTCATGTTTATCTCCATATCCTTTTAGGTGTATACCTAGACATATGAATTATCAGTGTACTTTTCCATACAGATAAGTCTACATTCATCCAATATCATAGCATACAATTTTGTATACATACATCATTAATCACAACCATGCATAGATGTAATCAATCATGGCATTACTTATCATGTGAGTATGCATTATATCATTCCATGATTCACAATTTAATATATTAATAATCATAGTCATGCTTATCATATAATTGACATCAATCATCTCATCTACTTATTTCAATACAATTCATAAACTATTTTATCATATTCTTCTATTTTGTCCAAAACTTTAAGTTGGACTATCCGAATACGGGTTATGGAATAAGAGCATTCACACCCGAGCTTAGGCAACCCTATCCATTATCTATATAGGCTCATTCGAACTTCTCAACTCAATATCATTCACATTCAAGCTTAAGCCACTTTAACTGAGTTCATAAAATAATTGAATATATCATAGGATTAAGGGTGCTCACACCTGAGCTTAAGCCACCTTGTCCTCATAAAATAGTTTTGTT
This sequence comes from Triadica sebifera, assembly GCA_023653625.1. Taxonomy (NCBI): domain Eukaryota; kingdom Viridiplantae; phylum Streptophyta; class Magnoliopsida; order Malpighiales; family Euphorbiaceae; genus Triadica; species Triadica sebifera. Next base: position 25,871,068 of record CM042901.1, read on the forward strand.
GACCATTTTATTCTACATAATTGTTGGCCCATTTAATGACATGTCATTTATCCTATTCTAGTCTTAGGTTAGAGAAATGGACAACATAAATTTGTATCTTTTTTCATTTTGTCTGCATAATCACATACATGTCCATGATTCACATTTTTGCATAACAATACATATATGTAAGCCTCTTCTTGTGTACCATATAATTCTTGTTTTCTCTTCATTATACACATATTATTGCTCACAAAAGTTGTATATAGTTTTTTGTCATTTTATGACATCATACGTCTGGTTGAGTCACGCAAGCCATACATAACATCATCATCATGTTCTCTTACATGCTCATAGGCTAGGATTCTTACATTGACTTCATTCTCGTTCATGTTATCATAACATAACATAAATTTCATAGCAATTTTAAAATCTCATACAAAGTTTTAAGATCTCATACATACTCTTACTTATGTCATGTTTTCATATAAAAGGTTACACATTCAATTCATGCATCACTCATATCATAATATTATATCTTGTATTTAGGGAGGTTCATACATTTAGCAAGCTTTATGTCATTATGGTTCTCAATATATCATGGTTCCACATATACTTATGCACTTACCATCTTTCTGAAATGATTTTTTTAACATAGCATTTCACATTTTAACTTTCATGTATCCAATTTATAGGTTTTCCATACCCTTTTTATACTCATATTGTCCTCTAATGTTGATAGGCACCATGACATTTCATGATCAAATCCATATTCAAAGTATGTAATCATCAATCATTTATCATCATATTCTTATTTGGGTTCACGACCCTAAAAAGAAATTCATGGTCATTAACATGTCCTTCACGGATTGGTGCCCATGAATCAAGCTGTGATTATGCATGTGAATGCTTTTGATCCAACTATCACATGCATGTGTTCATTCACGATTATGAAAAATTGATCAAAGTGGTGAAGAACTAGGTTCATAGGCATGAAACAATGTTTCATGACTTGTGGTCGTGAAATAGGTTGCGACTTTGGGTGTGAAAAAGCCTGCCCAAACCTCAACTTCATAGCATGCGTTTCACGATTGTGACTTAATATTCACAGGCATGAATAAATGTTTCACGACTTCTCTAGCCATGAAGCTAGTTGTGACTCTAGGCATGAACAGATCTATCAACTTAAGAGTCTTTTGACAGAAGCTCCATTTTTTACATAGCTAATCCTGGACAAAGAGTATATTGTGTACAATGACGCTTCTCACAACGGGTTATGTTGCGTGTTAATGCAAGAAGGAAATTCGACACCTATGCATCCAGACAGTTGAAGCCACATGAGAAGAAATATCCAACACGTGATTTGGAGTTAGTAGCCATAGTTTTTGCATTGAAGATTTAATGTCATTATCTGTACAGAGAAAAATGCTACATCTACACCGATCACAAGAGTTTGAAGCATCTTTCTACATAGAGGGATTTGAATCTGAGGCAGAGAAGATGGCTAGAGTTGATAAAGGATTATGATTTGTGTGATCGATTATCATCCAAGAAAGACCAATATGGTAGTCGATGCACTTAGTAGAAAGACTTTAGTAGAGTTGCACATCTGACTGACTTTAGATCAAGAGATTAAGGGTGCATAAAAGCTTGATGACAAAATAGTGCAATGGGTTAAGCTGGTCTCTAAAGGGGATAGAATGGGATTTACAATCGAGTCTGATGGTAGTTTATACTACTAGGGCAAGTTATGCATGCTAGACATTCTAAAAATTAGACAAAAGGTTATGAAGGAGGCCTATGAGATGAGATTTACAATGCACACTGGGAGCACCAAGATGTATCAGAATCTAAAAGGAAAGTATTGGTGGTCATAGATGAAAATGGACAACACAAATTTCACTATAAGATGTCTTACATGCCAACAGGTCAAGGCAGAACACCACGTACATTTAGGATTGTTGCAACCAATCACAATTCTGGAATGGAAATGAGAGAGAACTACCATGGACTTTGTAGTTGGGTTGTCATTAACACTAAAGAAATACAATGCTATATGGGTGATTATGGACAGTGTTGCTAAGACAATGAACTAAAAAAAGGGTTGAATTGGTTAGTAACTAAAAATTGCTTAACTTGAAAGTGCAAAATAACTTAAAATAGAGTGAGGAAAGAGAGATATCACACACAAGATTTATAAAGGTTCAGGTATTAACAAACCCTAATCCTCTGCCCAATCTCAATTAGGTGTTTCACTAACACTTTAAGTGTTACAATAGAGTTTTTCAAGCTCACTTTCAACTATGGTGTTTCTTTCAATGGCTAACACCTAACCCAGAAATTCCTTTGTGTTTTTCAATGGCTCACACAAAAACCAATTCCTTGTATTTTATGGCTCACACAATAAATCCTTACAAGTGTTTAACTCTTAACCTGAAATACCCAAACTCACTTTTAAGTAATTGGTTACAATGAAAACACTCACCAACCTACAATGCTCAAAAATTATGAGCAACTAGGTTTTTACAAAGAATAGAGGTTTGTTGAGAAAAAATTAATGCACAAGGCTACAACAAGATTAATGATTCAAAGTAATTGTTGTTCTCCTTCTTAAGATTCATAAATGGCTTGCATTTATACTCCCTCTATGAATTATAGTCGTTTAGGTGCATTTAATACAAAAATAGTCATTGAACCAACTCTTAACTTCGTGCCTGACATGTTTTTCTGTCTTCATTCACGGGAATATATGTGTCACGGTCGTGAATGTTATTCCAAGCCATGGTCCAAGTGGTGACTCTAGCCATGAGGCTCTCTAGAAGAATTGGAAGTGTTTGATCACGGGCATGAATATTCTTCCAAGTCGTGGTCCAAGTGGTGACTCTGGCTGTGAAGCTCTTTAGAAGTATTGGCATGTTTGATCACGGGCATGAATACTATTTCACGTATGTGACTATATGATCATTCACGGTTAGTATGATCATTCATGGCTGTGAACTTTGAATGCTGGAAAGTTGGCGCTCAGCTATATTCACGGGCATGACATAATTAGACACGGGTGTGACTTTGCTATTTCTTTGATTTTAATCTTCAAAAGTTCTCTTTCAATCTTGCTTCATGTTCTAATCAAGATATATCTTGTTTAACACACTTAGAACAAACATTGTTAAATATATTACTGCTATTTTATTTGTTATCATCAAAATGATGGAAATACCCCTAAAGGTTTAATAGACAAGTTAACGAAGTTGGCTCACTTCTTACCTATCCAGAGAGACTATCTACTAAACATGTTGGCAAAGTTGTATGTGAATGAGATAGTACAATTTTATGGAGTTCCAGTCTCCATCATTTCAGTTTGAAATCCATGGTTCACATCTCAGTTTTAGCATGTTAACACTATCCATCCTTAAACTAATGGTAAGTCAAATAGAGTTATCTAGATCCTGGAAGACATGATGAGATGTTATGTGATTGAGTTTGAAAGGAGTTAGAATAAGTATCTACCATTAATAGAGTTTGCCTACAACAATAGTTATCAATCCAGTATTCAGATGGTTCCTTATGAGACTCTTTTACAATAGAAAGCATTAGACATCATTGTATTAGACTAAGCTTAGTGAGAGGAAGTTAATAAGGCCAGACTTTTTACGAAAGATAGAAGAGAAGGTAAAGATCATTCTAGATTCGTTAAGGACAGCTTCAGATAGACAGAAATCCTATGTGGATCTCAAGAGGAATGATGTGAAATACCTAGTGGGAGACAAGGTGTTTCTCAAAGGTATCTCCGTGGAAAAATGTTCTCAGATTTAGGAAAATGGACAAGTTGAGACCTAGGTTTATTATGCCTTATAAGATCCTAGAGAGGATCATACCAGTTGCATACAAACTCACATTTCCATTGGAGTTGAGTATGATACACAAGGTCTTCCACTATCCATGTTGAGAAGTTATTGGTCAAATCCTTCTCACATCATTACAGAAGAGAACGTAAAGTTGAGGTTGGACTTGTCCTATGAAGATGAGCTAGTTAAGATCTTAGCTTGAGAGGTTAAGGAGCTCAAAAACAAGCAAGTATCATTAGTGAAAGTCTTACGAATGAGTCATATCGTTAAAGGAACGACTTGGGAAAGTGAGGAAGTGATGAAGATACAATACCCTTAGTTGTTCTGAGATGATATATTAGGTAATTTCGAAGATAAAATCTCCCAATGGGAGAGAAATATAATGCTCATAAATAAGGTCTATAAGTTATGTTAACTAAGAGTTAGGAGTTAAGTAGAGTTTTAAAAGTTTTAAAGTTGCTAATATATATTGTTTCACACCCATGACAAGTGGTGTCACGGCTATGAATGTTGGGGTTTCAATTCACAAACTGTGAAGGTTAATCACGACTGTGAATGAGTGGTTCACACCCGTGAAGAATAAGTCACGACCATGAATCCTGGACAGATAAGTTAGGTGAGATAACCACAATTTTCTATCAGCCATTCCTTTTAAATCCGCTCTTCACTCCCTCATATCCAACCTAAAGTGCCATGTCCATATTATTTTACCTTTAAAAACCCTTTTTCCCCCATTATTGTAGCTTCAAAGACCACGTTTCATTAGAGAAAAGTTAGAGAGAAAAGTGAGAGAGATAAGATTGTGAGTTGCAAAGAAAGACCTGGTTTTGGTATTTTTACTTTTGGTTCAAGTTCTAGAAGGCTAAAGGAGACGATTTTGTTATTCTAGGAGTTGGTAGAGGAGCTGGAAGTCTTTCTCAAGGGAGAGGATAATCTTGAAGAGAAGATTTGTGTTTAGGCTCCATTCTAGGTGTAAGGTTTGTATATAACCATATTCAAAGTCTTAAGTTGCATGTTCTTATGTTATTTGCCTTTAATGCATGCTATGAGTGGTCATTGGGGTAGTAAATGACATATTTTGGGGTTATATTTCATAGAGGGTGAATATGCTAAAATGGTTTATTTGAGATGTTAAATGAGTTACACTGATTAATGTTGATGTTTAGAGATGTTATGGATATGATATATGACTTATATGCATGATGGAGTATTGATAGAGTGACTGACATTGATCAACCATAGAGATTTATTGCATGTGGTAATGGTATGAATGACATGTTATTCTTTATGAAAAAATTTCTAGATTCACGACTGTAATCTGCTGATTCACGAGCATGAATGTCGTGTTTCTGGGTTTTGAATGGAATAGGCTTTTTCATGGGCTATTTCATGTTTTGGTTCGCGGCTTAGTTCATGCCGATGAAGGAGTGATCACGATCATGAAATATGTTATAGATTAATGGATTAAATCACGATTTGGTTCTTGGGTAAATTACCCATGACAAGGTGCTCACGTCTGTGAAAGGTAGTTCACGAGCATGAAACTGCTTAACTTAAAAATTTTGCATATTTGCATGTGAATCTAGGTTGATTTTTTTTAAGTGGTTGACCTCTATTTACATGGTTAAAACATGATATGAGAATGCATGTTATGTTTATGATTTATGAGAATCATGGTTAATATATGAATTACATATGGTAAGTGAGATAAATGGTTAAGCCCAATACTCTCACTAGTACAAGAGCTATGATAGATGGCATGCCATTGAGGGGAGATTGGTACTAGATGACCTAGGTTAGTCACGTTTGAGATTCTTGAAGGCACAGGATTTAAGCTAGGTGAGTTTCCCTCAGTATATATGATGTGCACTTTTTTTTTCTTAGATAGGTGCTCTGAGAAGCTCAAGTAGGTGTCCTAAGAACTCGGGTGAGAGTCATACAATATTTTCTTATCAATTTTGTTTAATTATGAGTAAAGTGGGCAACAAAATAATTTAAATAACTTTCTAAGTGTGGTATACACTTGTAGGATTGACTATGTTTATATGCTAAGTTCATTTTAGTATAAATGGGTGAGATCATTTTGGTATGTCATGTAGTATATGAGTTAACGCATGTATGAACTTCGAAGTAAGTTGTTATGGTATGCTGGTAAGAATATCATGTATGTTGCATTTGTATGTGGTGTTTTGCATGTTGTTATGTACCACTAAGTATTAGTTTGCTTAGCGTATGAACTTTCCATGTGCAGATTCGGAGCTTAGGAGTTGATCGCTAGAGGAGAATGCCTAAGGATCAGAGTTGATGATACTCTCATTAGGTGGGTGATACACCTTATTGAATTTTGGTTGTTTTGTAGGGTTGGGTAGTTATAGGCATACATGCCTTGTATTTCTTTAAAGTCATGTAATTTTATAACTATTAGTTCTATAAAATCGTTGGCCTAGTGATGACCCATGTGTTTATTATATTTAAATAATTTTATTTATTAAGTCTTTTATTGATGTATGCTATTTTTTATTTTCTTTAAGTTATTATGGTCATGGTGCATCAATGTTTTAAATTATATGCATCATAACATTCTTTATTATAATTGAGTGTATTCTTAATTATATTAATGGGTGTTACAGAATAACCCTTGTTAGAGTTATATTGGACACACTATGTACATGCGATACACCCATAACCCACTTAGGTCTAGAAACGTCTAAATTTAAGCTCTAATACCATTAAAATTAACACTTTCATTTATATAAGTGAATATTATGATACTTCATTTTAAAAACCAACTAAAATGAAACTTCTTTTAAAATCACTTTGGTTGCATCATGGTCACAATTATATAAGTGAATATTATGATATTACATTTTAAAAACCAACTAAAATGAAACTTCTTTTAAAATCACTTTGGTTGCATCATGGTCATGATGACTATTTTAAAAGCATTGTAAGAAATATGAAAAGAGAAAGTAAATATAAAAGACATTATCACATTTAAGCATACTGTCTTCGGCTTTAACTGGCCTCAAGTTTTACAAATACATATTCAAATAGATTACATATTTAAAAAGTTTACATGACTTTAAACAAAAGACATCTTGGTGTATCACCCACCCAAGATGATTCCTTTAACCTAGCATTTCACATTTTTGACTTTCATGTATATAATTCATAGGTTTTCCATACCCTTTCCATAATCACAGTATGTTGTAGTATTGACAGGCACCATGGCATTTCATGATCAAATCCATATTCAAAGTATGTAGTCCTCAATCATTTATCATCATATTCTTACTATGGTTTATCACCATGAAAGGAAATTTACAGTCGTGAACATGTCCTTCACGAGTTAGTGCCAATGAATTAAGTCATGATTCTACTCGTGAAGGCTTCTAATCCAACTATCACATGCATGTGTTTATTCACGATCATGAAATAGGTTGTGATAACATGAAAAGGCCTGCTCAAAACCTCAACTTTGTGACATATATTTCACGGTTGTGATATAGTATTCATGGGTGCTAATAAATGCTTCATGGCTTCTCTAAGCATGGATGAATCTCTTCAAATTGAAAACTTTAAGGTACAAGGATTCACTGCTATGAATACCCACATATCATTTAAGCCCAAATTAATATGTGTTACAATAGATTTTGCCAAGATAGGTCAAGTCAACATCAGTCACACGACTTTAGGGTTATCAATGCTAGTTTGACACTAATAATTCCTCTCAACTTTGATCTCTTTCAAGGCAATTTAGTCAATGAAGATGTCGTGCATGTCCCCTTTTATAAATCAAATCAAGCACAAATCTGAAGATTTTATGAAAGCCTTGTCAAATAATTTCTGAAATTGTATCCCCAACTCTTTCAACTTAGTAGGAGTCATTCTATATGGTGTGCTAAGAATCGGGGTTGTCTCAAAACAAAATCTATGATGAACTTCCTCTCTTCATCTGAAAATTTTAATGTTAGCTTTCTTGATCTGACAGTCAGCTACTGTATCATGCTATGATAACGAATTCATTCTCAAAATTACTTAGTACCTATGAAATAGACATTTTCAATCGAATTAATAGGGAAATCTTTCTTTTGTATCACTATTTGCCAATATTCTTATATATACTTGATCAATTGTGACATCACATCTCATAAGTTTTCATTCAGGATGTTGCAGTCTAGTTTCTTTACAATCAAACTGTTCTAATTTAGTATGTCAATACACATATACACTTGTGTGTGGAACCAGAATCTTTCACTTCCCATCAATCATCTTTAGACAATGAGAGTATCTCAACTACCATATCTATATTGCTTTGTTCTTAATATTTCCCAGTAGTTAATCGAGCTCTCATGTCAGAAGTAAATATTGCATTAATTAGGGTCTCTTGATGTCCACCACTTCTCAAAATACAGTGACATTTTGGTAAATAATAGTTCTTGTAAATAGTTTATTAAAAAATTATTTTGATTGGTTAATAGGTCTGCCCAAAGGTTTGATTGGTTACATATTCCATCAATATGAAAATATAAATAAAGTAACATCTTGTAAGGTTTTGAAGAATGAATCATATTCATAAATGCAACGAAAAATAAAATTTTTCAAAACCCAAAACAAAAGATCATACTTGTACCATTAAAACTAATTTATATAAATGTAAATGTTAAAAATTACACCTTGTAATTTTCATTTGTTCTTCAAATCTTCACTTTGTTGGGTTGTAGCAAACCACAACAATCCACAGTAGGATGTCTCTAATGATAATCCACGCGAAGAATGAAGAAGAAACTATAAAGAGAAATGGTTTGAACAAATTCAAAGTACTAGCTTTGAAAATGTTCTTAAGAGAATTTTTGTTGTCTTAAAAATATTTTTTTTACAAAAAAATATTTTCATGTCTATTTTCTATCATTTGATATTTTTCTATTTGAATCAAATTCAAAAATAAGATGAAAAGTCAAAAATGGAGAAAATGGAAACAAATGAATAGTAATTGGCCATAATTGGCCTAATTAAGGCCAAAAACTGTCGTTGGCCAATGGATGGGAGGTAGCAGGCATGTTGGGCCTGCTGTGGGCTGCTACTGGGCAACCCAGCTAGCCCGCCAGCCTGCGCAGGCCCGTGACACTCCCGAACGATTTTTCCATGCGATCTCATCGCGATCCATCCTAAAATAATTCTCTCATATTTTGGATCCTATCCAAGACCATTTTACTCATTCTCCATGTCTTTAATGCGTGTGACCCATTAGATTTCCGATTATGTTGCCCACTTAAATTAACAATTAATTTAAGCAGGTCATGAGCGGTATCTAGCAACACATCATGACCCCCAATTGACCGGAAAGTCAGTATTTTGACTACGAACCTTTCCATAGACAATTTCTGTGCAATTATTCCTTTCACCATTCTATACCCCATTTGGTTCAAAATATGGACATGTGTCAACTCCCACTAGACTGACAACATCACGTCTAGTCCAAATAATGTTAGTTCTTGTCCTTAAGGCTCATTACTCTATTAGATATGTCATTGAAGACTATCTTTATGACATTTCCACTCCAGTCAGAAATTCCTGAGTAATGACCACGACAAGAGGCCATGGGTATACACTCCTTCTATCAAGAGTGGTGAATCCTTTATTGGTTACCCAATTACCTTCGAATACCTCAAGTTGTATCCAATCACCACCCTATGAGCCACCTCTCTAAGGCAACAAGGAATAGTGTCAAAATACAGAATCAATATTCAAGATATCCTTGAGTACCTCAAGTCTAAGGATACTTGCACCATTGCTATGATGAGACTATCATTGACATTTGAATAGATTATCCATATGATTGTCTCATAGTTGGTCGTCCAATGTACTTAGCTACACTTAGCAAGCATCCACATGTTAACTCTAAACATCTCATGTTTATAGATTATGAGATCTACTACTCGATCCAATCAAGGAGTGTAACATGTACTAGTCTATTTGGATTAATAATGTCTCATCTCATTAATCCTATGACTAGGTGTAATGCCCGATAATTTAGGCCACGGTCGCGGTTGACCGAAATCCGGTGCGCTGAACCGATCGGGGTCTAAATTCGGACATGAAAGAAATAAATTTAAATAATAATAAGATGGGAGAAAAATATTTTGAATATTATTAATTGAGAATTTTGAAGTTTGGAATAAAAATTGGGAAAAAAATTATTTTTTGCTGAACGAAATTTGGAATTGCAGTGTTTTTGGCACAGAAATTCTAAGAAGGCATAAAAATGGAATATTCTTTATCTAAGGAAAGGAATATTCTTTTGATTAAAATAATATAAGAGTGATTTAAATTAATGGACCAATAGGAAGCAAGATTAGTAACTAATCCTAACCACCCACCTAATCCAACTATAAAAAGTCAAATTTTCACTTTTTTGACCATTCTTCTTCTTCTTCATCTTGACCAAACTCATTTCTCTCTCTTTTCTTCTTCTTTGCCGTGAGCTTCTCCTCTCCCATTTACTTTTGTTTTTCTTTCTTCAAATCAAGCTAAGATTAGATGAAAAAAAAGGGGATTAAGGCAAGATCATGAAGAAAGTGAAGTAAAGTGAGCAAAACTAAGGAAGAGGAAGGAAGAAAGGAAAAAAAAAAAAGAAGAGTTTTTAGCTATTTGGAAGATCATCAAAGGTGAGTTTAGATTTTCCATCTCCTTACTTTCTTCTTCTCTTTTCTTTGAGTTTGAGGTTAGTTGCCATTATAGCTAGTAAATTAGGGTTATTAGTATGCTAATGGTGATTAAGGATGGATTAGTGTGATTAGTGTTTGATTAGTGTAAAATTTATTGTTAGGGCAAGGAAGTGAACAACCTTTGAACCAAAATCAAAGGGGAAGTAAGGGCAAGGAAAAGGCTATCTGAGAGGAAGAGAAAAGTGAAGAAAAATAGAACTTTGAGATATGTACATTTGGCAAAAATTCAATATAGAAAAGTATTGATTTTGATTTTGTGATGTAGTGAATTTATGTATGAAATTCTGAACATTTGATTGAGTGATTAAATGATGCCATGAATGTGAAAATAAAGACTAGAAAATGAGGTTGATGCATGAAAATGGAAAATGTATGAATTATTTGATGTGCTGGAAAATTCGTCTTATGAACAGTATCTAGTGTTTTGGTCATAACTTGAGTTATGGAAATAATTTCTGAGTGATTCTTACTGGATTGGAAAGTTAAGACATAGTTCTTGAACTTTCATTCAGACCATTAGACCTAAATATGCCTGGAATTAGGTGAAAAATGGACTCAAACTTTGAACTAGAAATCTGTCCAGAAAAAAATACTGGGCAGATTGCAGTGAACATAGGTTGGAAAAAAATTCATAACTTTTGCTAAAAAATTATTTTTAATGTGATTCCAGTTGTAAATTAAAGATAAGACATGTACCTACATTTTTATAGTTGATCACTTGTCCAAATTCCATCTAGAAATGGATGAAAAAGATATAGAAAGATAAGGCAGAAATCTGTCCAGTAAAATACTGGGCAGATTGCAGCGAACGTAACTTAGGAGAAAATTTATAACTTTTGCTACAAAATTTTTTTTGATGTGATTCCAGTTGAAAATTAAATATAAGACATGTACCTATATTTTGTTAGATGATCACATGTCCAAATTCTGTCTAAAAATAGACGAAAAATGCAGAGCAACATAAGGTAGAAATGCTGTCCAGAATAGGACAGCTGGTAGAAATGTGTTGATTGTGGATTTATGTGTTAGAAAATGTATTGATTGAATTTTTCTTATAGTTATAATGATTAAATGAGCTAGTATGAGGTTGTAAAATATTGAATGAGAATTATTGCATTTATATGGAATTTATATTAATGTTTCCCTACATAATTTATGCAAATATGAATAAAGGTAACAAATGTAATTTAAGCCCTATAACATCTAGTCGAGAACTAGAAATTAGGATAAGCTGGCATGTCAATAAAAGGGTAGAAATGTAGGCACTAAATATAATAGTGCTGAGTTAAAATTATGTAGGCACTAAAAATAATAGTGCTGAGTTGAAATTTACGTAGGCACTAAAAATTAGTGCTGAGTTCGAAATTTACGTAGGCACCAAAAAGGTGTTGAGTTGTTATTGAAAATGTAGGCGTTAAACGCCGAGTTATAAAATAATTATGTAGGCGTCGAGTATACTGCCGGAGAGCAGAAATCCTGTATCCAGTGTTTAGTTCCGGTCTAAGATGTCGTGGGCTATTAAATAAATAACAGAAAAAAAATGTGAAGTATGAAATTCATATTGTAAATTTTATATCTTTTATTGTTAAAATTTCAAGCATGCTTAATGAATAAAATGTCATAATTCATGAATTAAATATTTTTGCATGAAGAAAATAGTTTATTATTAATTGAATATTTGGCATGCTAAATAGGTTAATTGTAGTTTCTAAAATTTTATTTTAGAATTATTTATGTAATGATTGGATAGTTGTCAAACGTACCACTAAGCTAGTAGCTTAGCGTGTGTGTTTCACGCGCAGATAAATAGAAGTAGTTGTTCCGATAGGGCGACCGAAGAAGAGGGAACCCCAAGATCAGATTGCAGCAGTCTAGTTCTTTTTGTATGTTTTGATAATGATGTTGTAAAAATTAAGTTTTAAGAATTTTGTTGATGTAAATTTATGGCTTGTAATATTTATAAGTAATGGATTTGGTAATTATATATATCTAGAATTATTGTAGTTATATTTTTAAATATCATGGTTTAATGAATAAGTTATTTTGAATCACAATATTCTCATCACTAGATATATATTTAAATTGAAAAAAAAATATTTATACAAAATTGAGCGTTGGTTTTAAATTAAATGAGCTTAGTAGCACTTTCATATCCTATTAGCGATTAGTAGGGTAAGTGAGCGCTACACTAGGGATAATTTTGATACTAACATAATTACACATGATAAGAATCTCAATATCGTGATCTCATCATGATTTCCTTCATGCTATTTTATGTATCAACGACTTCATTAATTGATTTAAGATCACTTATCAATTCATATATCAAATGAACATCAAATTAATGAAAAAGACTTTTATTAATCAAATAAATTTGTACAATAAGTGCTAAAGGTGATTGCCTTTAGAGCACTCCTCTAACAAGCTCCCACTTGCACTAAAGCCAATCGCCTTTGTATTTAATTCCCTAGGCGAGTACATGAGAATCATATTTCTTTTGGGGAAGTGGCTTAGTTAAAGGATCAGCAATATTCTGATCAGTGGGCACTCTTTCTATCTTTACATTGTTCCTACCAATGATTTCTCTAATCAAATGGTATCTTCTAAGTACATATTTGGATCTCTGATGAGACCGTGGCTCCTTTGCTTGTGCAATGGCTCCATTATTATCACAATACAATTGTATTGGATCAATAATGTTGGGAACCACTCCAAGTTCTGTGATGAATTTCTTTATCCAAACTGCTTCTTTTGCTGCTTCAAAAGCTGCAATGTACTCTGCTTCGGTTGTGGAATCAGCAGTTGTTTCCTGTTTGGAACTCTTCCAGCTAACTGCTCCACCATTTAGTGTGAATATATAACCTGACTGAGATTTTGAGTCATCCTTGTCAGATTGGAAGCTGGCATCGGTATATCCGCTCACAGTAAGATCTCCATCTCCATATACCAAGAATAAATCCTTAGTTCTTCTTAAGTGCTTAAGGATATTCTTGATAGCCACCCAATGACCCTCACCAGGGTCCGATTGGTATCTACTTGTGACACTCAGAGCATATGATACATCGGGTGTTGTACATATCATAGCATACATGATTGATCCTATAGATAAAGCATATGGAATCAAACTCATGTGTGTCCTCTCATCTTGTGTCTTTGGACACAAAGACTTTGAGAGAGTAATCACATGGGTCATGGGAATATATCCCCTCTTGGACTGCTCCATGCTAAACCTCTTTAGCATATTATCTATGTATGTAGACTGTGAAAGACCAAGCAATCTTTTAGATCTATCTCTATAGATTTTTATCCCTAAAATATAAACTGCTTCTCCAAGGTCTTTCATAAAGAAATTCTTGGATAACCAAATTTTGACTGATTGTAAGGTTGAGACATCATTTCCCATTAACAATATGTCATCTGCATATTACACAAGAAATACGATTGCACTCTCACTAACCTTCTTGTAAACACAAGGTTCATCCGGATTTTGTAAGAAACCAAACTGTTTGATTGTCTCATCAAACCGAATATTCCAACTCCTGGATGCTTGTTTTAGTCCATAAATGGATCTTTGAAGCTTACATACCTTTTTGCCATCTTTGGATATGAAACCTTATAGTTGTGTCATGTACACATCCTCAGTCAGATTTCCATTAAGGAAAGCTGTTTTCACATCCATTTGCCATATCTCATAGTCATAATGAGTAGCAATGGCTAAGAGTATCCTTATGCATTTAAGCATAGCTACTGGGCTAAAAGTTTTATCATAGTCAATTCCTTGTCTTTGACGATAACCTTTAGCAACAAGTCTAGCTTTATAGGTAATCACATTACCATCCATGTCAGTTTTCTTTTTGAAAACCCACTTGCACCCTATAGGCTTTATTCCATTGGGTGGGTCAACCAAAGTCCATACTTGGTTTTTATACATGGAATCCATTTTTGACTTCATGGCTTGAAGCCATTTGTCAGATTCTGAACTATTCAGAACCTCTTCATAGGTTGTAGGCTCATCATTTTCTATGAACAATACATCATTATGTTCACTAATGAGAAATTCATATCTCTCTGGAACAGTACATATCCTACTTGAGTTATGAAGCTCTTGTGCTTCAGAAGGTTTAGTTGTTACATCATCTGTATGAGTAACAACCTCGGGTTCAGGCAGTTGATCAGCATCTGTTTGAGCATCTTGAACTTCCTCAAATTCAATTTTGCTCCCACTATCTCCTTTTAGAAGGAATTCTCACTCTAAAAAGATAGCATATCTTGAAACAAAAACCTTTTGCTCCAAGGGGTGGTAAAATTTATATCCATATGATGCTTTTGGATATCCCAAAAAAAGACATCGGTCAGACTTAGCGTCTAGCTTATCTGACATTGTCCGCTTCACATAAGCAGGACAACCCCAAATTCTCATGTAAGAAAATGTGGGCTTTTTGTTATACCATATCTCATATGGAATAACATCAATTGACTTTGAAGGAACTCCATTTAATATATAAATGGCGTTCTCTAGTGCATAACCCCAAACGGATTTAGGCAATTCCGTAAAACTCATCATAGACCTTACCATGTCTAACAAGGTTCAGTTTCTTCTTTCAGCCACACCATTGTGTTGTGGCGTGTAAGGTGGAGTCCATTGAGATAAAATCCAATTATCCCTAAGATAATCTAGAAACTTTTGGCTCAAGTATTCACCTCCTCGATCTGATCGAAGTGTTTTAATACTTTTGCCAAGTTGTTTCTCTACTTCATTTCTGAATTCTTTGAACTTTTCAAAAGCTTCAGATTTGTATCTCATAAGATAGACGTATCCATATCATGAGTAGTCATCGATAAAAGTAATGAAGTAGATGAAACCACCTCTAGCGTGTGTAGACATTGGACCACATACATCTGAATGTATTAAGTCTAAAAGTCCATTAGCACGTTCACCCTTTCCCTTAAAGGGTAATTTAGTCATCTTGCCTAGTAAACAAGATTCACATGTGTCATATGATTCATAATCAAATGACCCCAAACTACAACTTTTATGTAGCTTAGCCATGCGTTTCTCACTTATATGACCAAGACGACAATGCCATAAATAAGATGATTTCAACATATCTTGTTTTTGCCTTTTATTATCATTGATGTTTAAAATTGGATTTGACATATCTAATATGTATATTCCATTGCATAATGTACCATTAGCATAAAGAATTCCATTCAACATAATAGAACAACAATTGTTACTAAAAGCTAAAAGGAAACCATCTTTATTTAGACTTGAAACAGAAATAATGTTTTAGTCAAAGCAGGTACATAATAGCAATTATCCAAATTTAATATAAGCCCACTAGGGAGGGTTAATACATATGTTCTTATAGCTAATACAGCAACCCTTGCTCCATTGCCAACGCATAAGTCTGGCTCTCCCTTATTGAGCTGTCTACTGTTCCTTAGGCCCTGCATATCAGTGCATATGTGTGTGCCACAACCGGTATCTAATACCCATATATTATTATTGGAAACAGTATTAATTTCAATGAAAAAAATACCTGAAGTAGATGGGGCATCAGATGCCTTCTTCTTCAAGGACTCCAAGTAAGCCTTGTAGTTTCTCTTCCAATGGTCATCCTTGCCACAATGGAAGCATGTCCCTTTTGGAGCAATCTCTTTGGCCTTCTTCTTGGCCACGCCTCCCTTAGGCTTCATGGACTTCTTCTTCTTCTTAAGGTTCTTCCTTTAAGAACTTGAAGAGCCCACCAACACCACAGCCTTACTGTCATTCTTGACAGATGGCTCAGCTGTTTTAAGCAAGTTAATCAGCTCAGGAATAGTGGTAGAGATTTGGTTCATCCTATAGTTAAGCACAAAATGTGGTAGAGATTTGGTTCATCCTATAGTTAAGCACAGAAATTATCCAACTAGCTAAGAATAACCTTGAGGCAACTCAACAAGCTATCCTTAATTTGGTTGGTAGGTATTTAATCCATATCAATTGTATTATTCATGCAACTATCGAATCTTGTGCTATCAACTTATTGATGTGTGCACATACATTGGGCTATCGACTCTTGATATGTGTACATCTCATGTATACAAACCCAACTTCACCTCTAATACACATTAATCTTAGCGCAAATCCAACAAGTTAATAATATCGGTTAAGTCTAACCCATTAATCGTGAAATCTAATTTCAATGGATTGAACATATTCTTATAGAGTGAGCTTGAGGCAACTCAACAACCCTAACTCTAGAAGAACTCTGGTTCTCCCCATATTAATGGAAGGCATAAGACTTAATTGTTTATTTAGTGAGTGATTTCTTTGTTAAGTCTCATCAAGTTATTATTTTATGCTTTTATATATCATACATTCATTACATTGATATATAAAGATAGTTACATTAACTATATGGCATGATTATGGATATACCAAAGTCAATCTCTTGAGCCAAAGAGAAATTGACTAGGTCTTACCTAGGTATATGCATGAATTTACAACCCAAAATAGAAATCAAATTCCTATTTCTAAGTGTTATTGTTTATGGTACCATCTCCTTTGCTTCTTGCTCTTTTGTATCTTCATTCTATCCTAATCCTATGTAATCTAATTACATATTTCAAATTATAGAAAACCTCAATTTACATTTGAGGGGAGTAAGATGAGAAGAGAAATACATAAGAAAGGAAAAGAGGTTGGGACACGCAGACCCTATTTACTATAAAACAAAATTATTTCATGCATGCTCAATCACATTGGGCCTAAGTCCATAATCATCCATCATGCTTTTTCATACACCCCTAACATGCATTCTCTAATGCACAAAATAAAAATGACAATTTTGAATTTCAATTTGTAAATCGATTCAACACTTGAATCGAAATTGTCAATATGTGTTCTTTCGGTTAATTTAATTTTGTATGTCATTTTAAAGTGAAATTTAATATTTAATCAAATTAAATTAAATTCCATATTTCCAGAAATAATTCAAAATTAATTCTCCTTAAAATCAGAATATTATGATGTTAAAATTAAACAATTTAATTTTAATATACATACCAATTTCTAGTCATACTAGAATTACAATTGCACAACTTAAATTAATTCAAAATTAATTTCCAAAAATTATAAAAATTTCCAAAACATCAAATCACCATTCTAATTATCTTTAGGTCAGCTCAAGTTCATCAAAATATTTTTGGCACAAGCCAAAATTACTAAGACAAACGAACCAACACACTTAGATGCTCAAAATGACTAATTCGATATCTAGCATTTTTTAAAATTTTAAATGCTTGCAAAATAATTTTGGCATGCATCTAATATCAAAATAACATATTTTTAATCACATAAAAATTATTTCAAGGTGTTGAAAATAAAATAAACATATATAAAAAAATCAAACAAAATAGTCCTACCGAGTATGCTAAAACAGTCTCGTTTTTGTGTTTGTTTGAAAAATTAATTAAAATAATTTTTAATTAATTATTGGACACTTCCAGAGGCATAAAATATTCTCAATATGTCTAAATAATTTTTTTCATAATTAAATTACAAGAAAAATATAATCAGCCCCATCAATTAAGCCAAACAACAACACATGTTCATAAACAAGGCAATTTTAGGTATTTTTGAAATAAATCCGAAATTAATTATTTGAATCGCATTCAAATCATTTTTCAATCAAAATAATCATTCTTAATCATCCCATGATCAGATTAAAGAAAGAAAAATGTGTAAATTATATTTTACAAATTAATTTCAATTTTTCAAAACCTATTGATCCAAAATCATCAAAAACATGCAATCTCATTGCACTTTCAATTAAAATTAATTTTAATGGATACAACCAGTCTCTAATACCAATGTAGGGTTTTGAAGAATGAATTATATTCATAAACGCAACGAAAAATAAAATTTTTCAAAACCCAAAACAAAATATCATACTTGTACCATTAAAACTAATTTATATAAATGTAAATGTTAAAAATTATACCTTGTAATTTTTATTTGTTTTTCAAATCTTCACTTTGTTGGGTTGTAGCAAACCACAAAAATCCATAGTAGGATGTCTCTAATGATAATCCACGCGAAAAATGAAGAAGAAACTATCAAGAGAAATGGTTTGAACAAATTTAAAGTGCTAGATTTGAAAGTGTTCTTGAGAGAATTTTTGTTATGTCTTAAAAATATTTTTTTCACAAAAAAAATATTTTCATGTCTATTTTCTACCATTTGATGTCTTTTCTATTTCAATCAAATTCAAAAATAAGATGAAAAGTCAAAAATGGAAACAAATGAATAGTAATTAGCCATAATTGGCCTAATTAAGGCTAAAAACTACCGTTGGCCAATGGATGGGAGGTAGCAGGCGCTCTGGGCCTGCTGCGGGCTACTGCTGGGTAGCCCAGCTAACCTGCCTAGCCCGCGTGGGCTAGTGACACTCCCGAACGATTTTTCCATGCGATTTCATCGCGATCCATCCTAAAATAATTCTCTTATATTTTGGATCCTATCAAAAACCATTTTACTCCTTCTCCATATCTTCAATGCGTGTGACCCATTAGGTTCCCGATTATATTGGCCACTTAAATTAACAATTAATTTAAGCAGGTCATGAGCGATATCTAGCAACACATCATGATCCCCAATTGACCGGAAATTGAGTGTTTTGACTACGAACCTTTCCATAGATAATTTTTGTGCAATTATTCCTTTCACAATTCTATACCCCACTTGGTTCAGAGTATAGACATGTGTTAACTCCCACTAGACTGACTACGTCACGTCTAGTCCAAGTAATGTTAGTTTTTGTCCTTGAGGCTCATTACTCTATTAGATATGTCATTGAAGACTATGTTTATGACATTTCCACTCCGGCTAGAGATTCCTGAGTAATGACCACGACAAGAGGCCATGGGTATACACTCCTTCTATCAAGAGTGGTGAATCCTTTGTTGTTACCCAATTACCTTCGAATACCTCGAGCTGTATCCAATCACCACCCTATGAGTCACCTCTCTAAGGCAACAAGGAATAGTGTCAAAATACGGAATCAATATTCAAGATATCATTGAGTACCTCAAGTCTAAGGATACTTGCACCATTGCTATGATGAGACTATCATTGACATTTGAATAGATTATCTATATGATTGTCTCATAGTTGGTCATCCAATGTACTTAGCTACACTTAGCAAGCATCCACATGTTAACTCTAAACATCTCATGTTTATATATTATGAGATCTACTATTCGATCCAATCAAGGAGTGTAACATGTGTTAGTCTATCTGGATTGAATTACACATGATAAGAATCTCAATATCATGATCTCATCATGATTTCATTCATGCTATGTTATATATCAAGGACTTCATTAATTGATTTAATATCACTTATCAATTCATATATCAAATGAACATCAAATTAATGAAAAATTCTTTTATTAATCAAATAAATTTGTACAATAAGTGCTAAAGGTAATTGCCTTTAGAGCACTCCTCTAACACATCTATTGATAGAAATTGTTTTAGACCGCTTTTTAGCCAAGTTTTAGCGTTGTTATTGTTGTTTGTAACCACTTTGTTATAAATAAAGTCTCTTATATTATGCATTAATTTTCTATTATTTACATTTTGCAATTTATTATCTTTATCAATTAAGAATTTATTTCTCTTATCATGTGATTGTTTTTATCATGATTGTGAGTCGCCTTCACTGAATCGATCATCTCACTTTTGATATCTTCGTTTCCGAGAATCAACAAATTCGACCCCGCACAAAATTTTGGGTTCTACGTATCTGGACATGTGACCATGACCACTCTATCTATTGAAGTCAACTCAAGTCGGTTGCTTCTTTGGAAATGACCTCGTTTAGGCAGACCTAAGACTCACTATTCTAGAACTTGCATTTAATTGGGCTTTAGAACAATAGTTTATATTAAAAAATTGTTGCACATTAGAGTTTTTCTTAATACCCTAATAATCAAAAGGTAAAATAAATTAGGGACAATTACTATTTATCCCATAAGATTTAACATAATAAATTAGTAGTCTTTGAAGTTTTAAAATTATGCTATTTGTTTTCTCAATTTTATTTCCATTGCACTGCATAGTTCTTTCATTAATTTTAATAGTTTTACCGTTAATACATCACCACCGATTTACCAACCCTCACAAAGAGACCTGGAAAGATTTGGTCTAGCATCGGAATTATTCCATAAACAGTTTATGGAACAGTTAAATCTAGACCAAAAATTCACTCCTAAACCAAAGCCCAGTATGTCAAATCTTAAGGGGCAAATAATAAATTTTCTTTTATTAGAAAAAATTGCTATAAATGGGTTTTTTTGATATTTTACAACAATTTAATATTTTTTCTAATAGAAAATCTAATGGAAAAATCTATTAGTATAATATAATAAAATAGATAAAAAATAATATATTTTTAAAATCTCAAGAGTACTAATGTATTATATCAAATCTCGAGAGCAAACAGTAATTATCCAATAAATTATAGAAATATTTTATTAGGAAAGAAAGTATATTTCCGATTGTCATAGATTATGGAAATTTATTAAATTATTTAATATTTATTTTTATACATACTGAGTTCAAATAGGAATTTAATAAAAAAAATTAACTCACAAACTTAAATACTTATTGTATGATAAAATACTATTACGTTAGATGTTTGAGTTTTTATTTTTCTTTTCTTATTGAGCCTTTATTTGGATTTATTATTTTAACGAGAAAAGAAAAGAAAACAAAATATTTCCATCATCGTACTTCAAATAATTAATTTTGCTTTTACACATCAATTAAAAAAGATTCAACATTTATTTTACACAAAAAATATTTATAATTAACTAGATTATTTTTTTTACTAATTTCTAAATATTTCAAATTATTTTCTCTTACTCTATTAAATTTTACTAAGAATAAAAATATGAGACCTTCTAAAGTACACTTGATTTATAGATAGGCCTTAGATTTTAAAATCATTATATCACTTACTTTTAATCTTGGTCATTAAATGCGATTACCAGTTACCTGCTGAAATTGTACATAAATTTCAATATTTTAACATGCAATTTGCTTAACAAGCTATCTCTCATTTGATTTGATAATTATGATACTTTTATTTTATATCATTAACTAACTATTTACAAATTAAAATAAAAATAAAAAATCTAAAATAGGTTATCAATTTAGTATTTATTAGTATAATATTTTCTAAAGGCCATCTTAACTAAAATTATCCATATTATTCAATATATATATATATATATATATATATATATATATATATATATAATCAATAAATTTGAATTTAATTATTTATATTTTTATTTCAAATTATGATAAATTTTTAAAATAATTTGATTTCTATCAATTTTTTAAGAACTAATTATATAGTATAATTTCGTTTTTTAAAAATTATTTTCTACATTGATTTTAAAAATAAAAAATATTATTAAAAATTAATTAATTAATTCTATTGTTTATTAAATTAATAGTTATAAATATAAACATTATATTATATGAAATTTTTTTCTCCATCAATAAAAGAATAAATTGTGGAATCTCATAAATTGAATTTACTGTAACACTATATATATAATATTATATTAAGTTTAGAATATATCAGTTCAGAAGAATATATCAGTTGAGTATGTAAACTAAAATTACCTTTTATTATAGATTTATTAGGTTTAAAATAAAGATAAAAAGATATCTCATACCTTCTTTTTTTTAAATCTATTATTATATACCATATTTTTTTACAAAAGCAAATTATTGATGGGTAAATGAATAAATTTATAATTTTTTATATGTCATATATATTATCTTGATATTTAAATTATATATCTAATAAAATAAATTGTATTGATGAATGTAGAAGTTTTCTAACTCTTAGCGCATGAATGAAAGAACATTTATATATTTATATATATATATATATATATCATTCCATAATACACGCAGAGAAAATTAAAAAGAAAATAAAACTAGAAAGAGGTCCAGATTTTTAATGATTAATTTTCTAAAGATTAAATAAATATAATAACATATTTATACCTTGTGAAATCTAAATTTTTTTAGGTTAAAAAATAAATTTTATATGATGAATTAATTTATAAGCTCAAATGAAGAAAATAATATTTATTATTAATTAATTTGTAAGCCAAAATGAAGGAAATAATATTTATTATAATATAAAATCTGAATTTTTTAAGTTTTAAAATAAAATTTATATATAAATTAATTTGTAAGTCAAAGATAATAAGTCACTTATATAAATGAGAACTATACAATTTAAAGATTAAATCCTAAATATAAGGTTAAATCATAAATATGAGATTAAGTCCATTTGTAATAAGTTCACTTCAATTAGTTAATAATTACATGTTGAATAATTCTAGTAACACTCTTTTCTCTATTGGTCCACTATTTTCAATAAAAAAAATATGTAATCTCTTTTCTATATAAGATTAAATATAGTGACTTTATTTTCTCTCTTATAATAATGACTCAAATATTAAATTTTATTTTTTTATTTATCATTCTCTATTCTCTATTTCCTTATATCTCACACCGCTCTTTATTTTTTTGACACTTTTTTTATTAAAATTCAAAAAACTAAAAAAATAAAATATATTTTTTAACTTGTTTGAAAATGCAACGATACTCTATGTAATATTACAAATAATAATTTTAATTTAAAAAAATTAAGTTAAAATTAATTCATAAGGTATATATCCAAGTGCAAAACACTTTTTTATGGCTTTTATATTGAAACTTATACAATGCAAATTTCTAGAAAAAAATAGTGCGTATGAAAAACAATTCCAAAACCAACAAAAAGAGAAAATAAAAGAAAACTAAAATCCTAAAGAGAAAAAAATAAAATATATAAAATAATAAAATAATTTAAGTAATGAAGAATATAAAAAAAATAAAAAATCATGAAAAATAATTTGATCAATGAAAAATCTAAAACAAAGAGAAAATTGATTATATTTTATATTCTATTTCTTTGTAGTTTTTTATTTCCTCAAAAACAAAATTAATATTCTCTTAATTATAAATTTTTTTATTATTTATTCTATTTTTATTTTATTAATAATTTTAAAATAATTTTTTTTCTCAATATAAAAATTAATCCAAAAATTTCTCATAATTTTTCCTATATATTTTTTAAATTTTAATAAAAAAAATTTAAAAGAAAGAATAAAGAGTGGTGTGAGATATAGGCAAAACAAGATAGAATATGTTGCCCAGATAATGAACCTAGAAGGGGGTTAAAATGGATAAAAAAAATTCTTAACTTTAAATACGGAATAAAATTAAATAAAATATGGATAAAGAGATATCACACAAGAGATTTATAGAGGTTCGGGTATTAACAAAGCCTATTCCTCTCTCCCAATCTCAATTGGAAGTTTCACTAACACACTAAGTGTTACAATGGAGTTTTACAAGCTCACTCTCAACTATGTTATTTTTATAACCAAGAAATTCCCTTGTGTTTTAATGGCTCACACAATAAACCAATTCCTTGTGTTTTATAGCTCACACAAATAACTCTTACAAGTGTTTCACTTTTAACCCAATATACCCAAACTCACTTGAGTAATTGATTACAATGAACATACTCACCAACTTATAATGCTCAGAATTTATGAACAAATAGGTTTGCACAGAGAATAAAAAGTTTTGTTGAAAGTAATTAATGCAAAATGGCTACAACAAGATTTGGATTCGTAAGTAATTGTTGTTCTCTTGTTTAGGATTCATAAATGACTTGCATTTATACTTCCTCGGTGAATTATAGTCATTTGGATGCATTTAATTCGAAAATAGCCATTGAACCAACTCTTAATTTCGCGCCTGACATGTTTCTCTTTCTTCATTCACGGTCGTGAATATGTTTGTCACGGTCGTGAATGTTCTTCCAAGCCGTGGCTCAGGTGGTGACTCTGGCAGTGAAGCATTCTGGAAGAATTTGAAGTGTTTGATCACGGGCGTGACTTTATACTTTCACGGGCATGAATATCCTTCCAAGTCATGGTCTAAGTGGTGACTCTGACCGTGAAACTCTCTGGAAGAATTTGACGTGTTATCTCACGGGCGTGACTATCTTTCACGGGCGTGACTGATTTGATCATTTACGGTTGGTATTATCCTTCATGGTCATGAACTTTAAATGTTGGAGAGGTGGTGCTAAGCTATATCACGTGCGTGACATAATCAGTCACAGGCGTAAACATGCTATTTCTTCATATTTTGACTTTCAAATGTAGTCTTCCACTCTTGCATCAAATTTCATACCATGTTCAACAAACTTATAACACAAATATTGTTAAATAAATTATTGTTATTTTATTTGTTAGCATCAAAATGACGGAAATACCCTTCAAAGTTCAACAATTTACCCCTTTTTTATGGTGACAAATAATCTAGCAATATGTGCTTTTGAGAAGTCTCCCCCTCAAAAGATGCTTAAGACAAAAAATAATAAAGTACAAGAATTGAGCGACATATAGCATAGATCTTTCCTTGCTAGTTAGATATATGCAAAGTATATTCAGAGTATATCAAATTGTTTGCTTTTAACTAGTTAAGTATATGCAAAGTATATCAACACATTTGCGTTTAACTAGTTAAGTATATGCAAATTATATCAACACATTTGCATTTAACTAGTTAAGTATATGCAAAGTATATTCAAAGTATATTAACACATTTGCATTCATATATTTGCATATTCATATATTGCTAGATTCTCCCCTTTTTGTCATTAACAAAAATGAACAATAAAGCGAAAATGATGTAATTACATTAATACCAAATAGAGGAAGTACAAAGTTTAGAAAAGTAAATTAAAATCCTACACTCATAATACTAGAAACTAGTAAACAAAATGAAAAAGCTAGACTCTAACTAGGCTTGGAGTCGGACAATCCATCTCTAAGATGTGCTACTTCCACCTCGAGGCTATCCATGCGAGACTCTATAAAATCTTTGAGTTTTTCCAACCTCTCATCAATTGAAGCCTGCAATAGGTCAAAATGAGGTGATAAAAGATTAGCACCTGCTGAGCCAAGTTAGGTGTAGAGGCCGAGGATTGACCAACCTCTTGCTCAACCTCTGGGGTTACCGTCTCGACTTGGACTCGTTTTCTTTGCTGTATTCCTTGGAGGCCAGCTTTGAATTCATTCGAATCCTCATCTTCCCAAACAATTTCACCAGCTGGAGTGGTGAAGTGGTAATAGATATTATTCTCATGGATTATTAAACAACTACTCCCATTTTTATAAAAGACTCGACATCTAGCCTGTAATGGCCTAAATAATGGGTTAGTCATAAACTATAGTTTCCGAAATTAATCAGCATATCTCGGACGTTAAAAATACAGTCGTGGATAAAAATTATTTTATTTGATCATCGCAAAATATATTTTATGACTAGTCTAAGGAAAAAATTTGGAGTGAAAATGATATCAAATAAGTCCTCAAAAGTCAAAATTAAGAAAAAATTGGACCCAATTTAATTAAATAATGGGTTGAATGTACTTTGACCAGGCTATGAAAAATAGCAAACGACATTCAAAAATTTATTTTAAGATATGAATAGACTCTAAATAATATTTAGGATTATTTGACATTGAAAAATGAATTTTATGGTAACACCGAAAATTGAATTATCAGTCCAATTTAAGTGAGTTGGACAGAAAATGAACTCCGATTGAGTTGAAAATTTTTGTGTAGACATATAAAAATATTTTATGAATTATGGAATCAAATTTGGATGAAATTGAGCATGGAAAGCGAGAGAAATAATTTATAGTATTTAATTGGGCCTTAAATTCACAAATGGGCCTAATGGGTTGGATCACTTGTCTTGGCCCAAGCCCAGCCCATTCCAGCCACCTATATAAGCTCAAGTATCAGAATTCTCTAGAGAATTCAGGAGCTTCTTCTCCCTCTCATGCTTCCCCCTTGGACAAATGGGTTTCCTCCATTTTCTCCACCAAATTTCTCTCATTTCTCCTAATTTTGCACCAAAATCAACCATCCTAATATAAATTCAGCATCTCTAGTAGCTAGTAGAAGCTTTTGATCTTCATTTGGAGGGATAGAGTGGAAGAAAATCAAAGGAGAAAAGTTGATATACAAATTAGAGGTAAGTGAAATTTATAGTTTTAAAATTAGTTTAATGATTCAAATAAGTAGTTTAAGATATGTAGATAATAAATATGAAGCTTATTTGAGTTAAGGAAGTAAAATATTGGTGAATTAATGAAGTGGAATTTTCGGCTATAGTAGGAAATCAAGGAAGATAAAGAACTTCAAAGGAAAAAGGTAAGGAAAAGGAAGCCTAGGAAAGCTAAAGAGAAGAAATAAGGTTAGTGATTTCAAAATCTACTTATTTTCATTGATTAAGCATGAATTAAGGTTATAGAAATTAGGAATTTTGTATGTTTTGCATGTAATTGATAATTGATGCTTAAATTATGATTAAGGAATTATAAAAAGTGAATTAGAATGGTTAATTTCAAAAAAAAAATTAATTAGTGGAAATTGGAAAATATGACCTTATCATGTGAAAAATGTAAATTAAGATATAAATACATTTTATTGTAATATTATGATATATATGGAACAAGGAATGTATAAATTAGTGAAAGGAATATTTAGAGAATGAAAGACAAATTTTAATGATGAAAATTAATTATAGGCCGAAATATGAAAAAGGAAAAAAAATTAATATTTTTCTTGCTAATTAAATGAAAACTTAGTTATGAAATGCAAAAAATGTGATTTTGTGTGTGTATAAATGTATTGGAAATTTTTAAATGATATATTGAATAATTTTCCAATTATTGAGTATATTATGCATGAAATGAAAAATAATGAATAAAGTGTGTTTAGTGATGCTTAATGACTTAATTGAATGTTCATAGTGAATTATTGATATATTAGAATGCAAAGTGTGAAAAATTATGGTAGTGATAAAATTGTTATGAATGAATAAAATATTAAGTTATTAATAATGTAAAATAATGGAATTTATGAAATTAATGAAAATTGAATTAAAGGAAAAAAAATAATGTCCTTGGTTATTTTTCTGTTGGTAAAATCTAGCTCATGATATAATTGGCTAGCCATAAGGACACCATTACCGCGGTACGGGTCACGACGACTCGCTTATGTAGGCCAATGACAGTCTACTTCAGTGATAGTGATTCAGTAATCAGTGTACAGTGCAATGCTCAGGTGGTCATTCGGGATTACTCTTCAGTGTAGTGGACTTTTGGGTCCACGTCTCATGTATCCGGTCTGAAGATTTTTTATCGGATTGAAACTAGAGGCAGACATGAATAAAAGTAGTATAAATGATTTAAGTGAAAAATATAATAAGAAAAGATGCAAGTGAAAAGTATTTTAAAAATGAAGTGAGAAAAATGATAAAAATGATAAATATAATAAATATGATAAATGGAAAAAAAATGTAAGAAAAACGAGATAAGTGATAATTATGATAAATATGATAAAAGTGACAAATGTGAATAAAATGATAAAAGTGACAAATATGAATTAAATGATAAAAAAAATATAAAAATCAAAATGATAAGAGTGAATAAAAGTAGAAAAAAATATGATAAAAAGGATAAATGTGAAAAAAGATATATGATAAAAATGATAAATGTGAATAAAAGTAGTAGATATGAATAAAGTGAAAATTATAATAAAAATAGATAAAGTGAAAATTATGATGAAAATGAAATAAGTGAAGAAAAAAATAAAAGTGAAAAATGTGAGAAAGTTGATATAAGTGATAAATATAATAATTATAATAAAAGTGATAAAGATGATAAAAATGGTATAATAATAATAATGATAAATGTGACAAAAATAGTAAAATTGAAAAATAAAATTTAAGTGGAAGAAAAATGTTAAATTATGTAGTTAAAAAGAAAATAAATGGACAATTAAAATATTAGTGGCAAAAGTGTAAATAAATGTAAAGTAATGACAAGATTGTAAATAAATGAAAATTTAGAAACTAAAGTGAAATTTGTAGCTAATTAAATAAATGATTGAAAAAAAAAGAAATGAATGGTTAATTAAAGAAATAAAGTGAAAATTGACTGAATTAAAAGAAATTGAAAGTTCAGAAGTAAATTGAAAAAAAAAATTGAATTGAGAAAAATTGTTAAAATTAATTAAGATATTAAATAGTGAATTAAGAATAAATAAAAATAAAGTATTGATAAAAATAATAATAAATATATTAAAGAGAGAATTTTAATAATGTATTAAAAATATTATTGCATATATAAATGCATGAAAAAAATACATGTCAGTGGAAATTTTTAGATTTGTAATCACCACTGAGCATATTAATGCTCAACATGTAGTTATTTGACTGCGTGCAGATAGTAGCAGGAAAGGCAGGAGCAAGTATACAAAATTTGGGAGCTGAAAAAAGAATAAATAATAGAACGTTAGTATCAAAGATAGCATGTGTATATATATATATATTTAGGTATGGAGTTGTAGAAATAAAATGTTGTATATATTATGATAAAGAATATTCGTGAATTATTATGTATAAAAAATGCAATGTTGAATTGTGATTGAATGAAGAATATGTTACATTACATATGTACTGTTGTGCCCAAATATGAGTTGTAGATTGTTTGCTTGCAGATAGATAGATAGTTTATAGTCGTTATGCTGCCGAAATTTTTGGATAATCAAAATGATTAATTAAGTATTAATAACAGAATGGTCAATAAAGTAAATTAAAATAAGGAGAAAAAAATTGTAGCACACAACGGCTATACTCGCATAAGTACGTAATGTACGTAAAGAATGATTGTTATAAGGGTGTCACATAGCCGGTCTCAAGGATGCGCTGGAATGAGGTTGAAGTTGTGCTCATCGAGCTTTAGATACCCGAGCTCAATTGCAAGGTGAGTCACGTACCCACCAATCAAAATATCTCCTGATGGTTTGCAAATCATCTTCTCTCAATTGCAACAAAGCCAAAGATGATTTGCAAACCATCGAGCCAGGGCCACTGTTAGACCTCTTCATGCCATCTCCAAGAGGAAAAGATAGGATTTTCGGATTGCACCATTGCTATCGCCTCTTGCAAATATACTATAGGTCAAAAACCTATGTAAATATTTATGCACAAAAGACCAAAGATGAGTGTTTTTCGTCTTCTTCACGTCCCAGCAACAATCTAATCCAAAATGAGTTCATTTCGGATTGGCATAGAATTCCACCTCACTCTCATTGAGGATACCATCTGAGGGAAATTTGAAGATTGCACCAAACTCCGCTGCTGTGAGAGTGTTCGGATGCTTGCAAAGTTGGAATTTTATTGTTTCGATGGGAGAGACTTGCAAGGTGCTAAGGAACTCGAAAGTTGGTTCCCGTAGCGTTGGCTGATGAATATCTACAAACTCTTTGAGATGACAAGCTTGTAGTTTTTTCGTCATGCTTGTCTCAAGACCGAGGGTCCTGATAGCATTCCACTCGAAGGAACGTGATGAAAGCAAGGGCCTTTTCTTAAGAACGACGTATCTCGGATGACAATGCTCCTGAATGATGTTGAGAAGGTAGTCCATGTAGCGTCTCAGAGCATTGGATTTCTTCCTTGTGTCTTTTGATGAGCCGGGTTCCATTGATGAGTTAAGAACGAGTTTTTAGAGAGTGATTTTCTAACAGGAATTTTGAGGATAACCTTGATATATTGTAATTTTTGAAGGTAGAAAGGAGTTTTGAAGGTTTTTATAGATGGAAAAGGCTATGAGGGGGCCAGAATCTATGAGAAGTATTGAATGAGGGTGATAAATGAGAGAATTTGTAGAGTTTAAAATGAGAGAAAATGGCAGAAAACTGTTTTATAGCCGACATAGTCACGGTCGTGAATAGTAAGTCACGGGCGTGAAATATCGTGGTCACGGTTTGTTGAAGAGGCGCTCTAGTCATGATGAAGGATATGAAATGATTCACGGTCATGACATTTAATAGTCACAGGGGTTACTTGTGAATTTTCACGGTGGTGACAAAATGAGTCATGGTTGTGAAGTACAATTTTCACTACTTGTGACCATGAGACAATGCGTGAAACAAAGCGTTAACGATTCTGTAATTATTTGGTGTTAATGTTCAAGGTCGTGAAGAAGTGTCATGGCCATGAACAAAGAGTTTCACGGGAGTGAAAGAAAAGAGTTATAGGCGTGAAACATAGTCTTCACTACCTTCAGCCGTGAAGTATGTCGTGAAGAAAGGCGTGAAAGCTACTGGAGCTTTTGGTGATTATGATCACGACCGTGAATAAATGTCACGGGCGTGAATTGCCTTAAATCTTCAATAAATAAAACTAAGTCTAAAACAAGACTAAAAGATTTCTAAGGTGCTTATATCCTTTATAACATATATTTCCATCAAGTTAGTCTTTTCACCTTAAAAGATTAGACAATAAAAGATAACATATGAAAGAAATTAACATTCAAGGTTTGACAAATTTGACAATCATACTTAAGATAAAGTTAATCCATCAAGTATACTAAACTCTCTTCTTATGAAGTTAAATCTTTCTTCATTAAGAGACTTAGTGAATATATCTGCCAATTGATTGTTTGTATTGATAAATTCCAATACAACATCTCCATATTGAACATGATCTCTAAGAAAATGATGTCTTACGTCAATATGTTTACTTCTAGAGTGTTGAATGAGATTCTTAGATAGGTTTATGACACTTGTATTGTCACATCTAATAGGTATATGGTCCAAACTATGACCATAATCCTTAAGTTGTTGTTTCATCCATAGGATTTGAGTACAACATCCTGCTGCCACATACTCCGCTTCTCATGCTTCTCAAGTGTTTTCCAAGCTTTCTCATGCCGTTTATGATGGCTAGAAGACGGTTCGTCATATTGGTGATTGACTCATTGGATTTCATCTTGAAGAGTTCGTACTTTGAAATGAGAAGTTGAATCTTCTTGGATTTAACTTGCTTTGTTCCTTCATGATAATTTTCCAATGTTTTCCACATACTATACGCGGTTGGGTAGTGTTGTATTTTGCCACATTTTTCAATGGATAGTGAGCTTACGAGAATTGTCATTGCCTTTTTATTTTTGAAATTTTCTCTTCGTTGAGGCTCTGTTCTATCATCTCTTGAAAGGATTTCTTCTTCACCATCGACTCCTTTTCTGGTTGGTGGTTTCCATTCTTTCCGAACGCTATCCCAGACTTCAATTCCCTCACTATCAAGATATGTCTCCATCCGGAACTTTCAATGAACGTAATTTGCTCCATCAAAGTAAGGCTTGAGACTTTGGAATCCTTCATTGGCCATTTCTTGATCTTTGCTAGTGTTTTTTAGGCTTCGATGCTAGACTAAGCTCTGATACTAATTATTGCCTAGATAATGAACCAAGAAGGGGGGTTGAATTGGATAAAAAAATTCTTAACTTTAAGTGCGGAATAAAATTAAATAGAGTAGAGATGAAGAGATATCATACAAGAGATTTATAGAGGTTCGGGTATTAACAAACCTTACTCATCTCCCCAATCTCAATTGGGAGTTTCACTAACACACTAAGTGTTATAATAGAGTTTTACAAACTCACTCCCAACTATGGTGTTTTTATAAATGGCTAACACCTAACCCAGAAATTCCCTTGTGTTTTAATGGCTCATACAATAAACCAATTCCTTGTGTTTTATGGCTCACACAAATAACTCTTACAAGTGTTTCACTCTTAACCCAATATACCCAAACTCACTTGAGTAATTGATTACAATGAACACACTCACCAACCTATAATGCTCAAAATTTATAAACAAATAGATTTGCACAGAGAATAAAAGTTGTGTTGAAAGTAATTAATGCACAATGGCTACAACAAGATTTTGATTCGTAAGTAATTGTTGTTCTCTTGTTTAGAATTCATAAATGACTTGCATTTATACTTCTTCAGCGAATTATAGCCGATTGGATGCATTTAATGCGAAAATAGTCGTTGAACTAACTCTTAATTTCGCATATGACATGTTTCTCTTTTCTCATTTACGGTCGTGAATATGTGTGTCACGGTCGTGAATATTCTTCCAAGCCGTGGCTTAGGTGGTGACTCTGGCCGTGAAGTATTATAGAAGAATTTGAAGTGTTTGATCATGAACGTGACTTTATACTTTCACGAGCTGAATATCCTTCCAAGCCGTGGTCCAAGTGGTGACTCTGACCGTGAAGCTCTCTGGAAGAATTTGACGTGTTATCTCACGGGCGTGACTGATTTGATCATTCACGGTTGGTATTATCCTTCATGGCCTTGAACTTTAAATGTTGGAGAGTTGACGCTAAACTATATCACGAGCGTGACATAATCAGTCATGGGCGTGAACATACTATTTCTTCATATTTTGACTTTCAAAGGTAGTCTTCCATTTTTGCATCATATTTCATACTATGTTCAACAAACTTAGAATACAAGTATTGTTAAATACATTATTGCTATTTTATTTGTTAGCATCAAAATGACGGAAATACCCCTTAAGGTTCAATAGAAGATATAATGATAAATAAAAAATTAGATTATAATATTTTAATTATTATTATGAGAGAGAAAAAAATATTATATTTAATTTTATCTAAAAAAATATAACATATTTTTTATTGAAAATAATAGACTAATAGAGAACAGAGTGTCGAAAAAGAGTGTTGCTAACATTGTTTTTATATGTTTTTAAGTAAAAGAGCAATTTATGTAATAAATTAACCTTTATCTATTCATTATCTATAATAGCAAGTCAAAAAATAAATTTATAAATAAAACAAATGCACTCTACAATTAACCTATATATATATATATATTAAAAGTGAAAATGAAAAAGAGCAAAGTATATATTAAGAAACAAAAATTTGTTAACGAAAATATCAATATAGTGAAACTTAATAAAAAAGAATGAATTTGAAAAAATATATATATAATTCATACTGAATTAATTTCTTAAAAAGATATTTTAAGTGAAAAAAATTAAAAAAAATTAAATTAGAATTTATTTGGATTGAACGGGTTCAAATCGAATTATTTTATTTCAGGATCAATTTCAAATATTTGATCAAATTATTTAAATGAATCATTACATAAACCTAATTTTTAATAAATTTCAAGTGAAATTCGAGACTAGTAAAAAATTGATAGTCCAAAAAGAAGTATTTGAGTTGGGAGGGGGAGAAGTTGATAAGAACAAAAGATGATTATTTCCAATATATAAATATCCAAGAAAAGAAAGACACGAAAAAGGCCGAAAGACAAGTGGGCTGAACAGAAGAAGCGTCAACCGAAGCAGTAAATGCCAGTGAGGCAGCCACCAAACTTTTGGATCACTTTAGTCAAACTCATAATTTATTCACATTATTTAAATTTTAATTTATAAAATAATTGGATCACTTTAGTTAAACTCATAATTTATTCACATTATTTAAATTTAAATTTATAAAATTTATTTTTTTAGTTCGTTAATACCAATTAAGCCATATTATTAAATATATTAAGCATTTTTTGTCTTTTTTTTTTTTATTTATCATTTGGTCATAGATACATTCAGTCGCCCCTCGTGTCTCCACGCCTACGTATGATTCGTTTATTTTTCTGATTTTGACGACCGCTAACTAGAAATACCTACTACTATATCCTTCTTCCTCTTCGTCTTTGCCTGCCTTGATTTAATTCAAAGATGGAGCATGATGAAGAGGGTTTTGATTTGGAGAAGATGAGGAACAACAAAAACCCAGAAGAAGAAGAAGTAGTAGAAGAGAAAAAAGAGCAGGAGCTTTCAGTAGAGCGGGTATTTGAGGAGCAAGAGGTACCATCATGGAGGAAGCAGCTGACACTAAGAGCTTTTATTGTGAGTTGGGTATTGAGCATATTATTCAGCTTCATAGTAATGAAGCTGAATCTTACAACTGGGATTATACCATCTCTCAACGTATCAGCTGGTCTTTTGGGTTTCTTTTTCCTCAAGATTTGGACTACTTTTCTTCGAAAATCGTTCCTTCTGAATCAACCCTTTACCAGACAAGAGAACACTGTCATCCAGACCTGTGTTGTTGCCTCCTCCGGCATCGCCTTTAGTGGTACGCCTCCTTCCTTTAGATTTCGTTTTTCCTTCTGGTTCATTGTGTAGTGATTAAAATCAGTGTTTGATAACAAAGATTGAATTCCTAATTACTCAAATTAATTAACGGGTATATAATTATCAATTACCATATGAGAGACAAAATTTTCTCTAGTTGATTTTCTCAGAAGAATGATAGAACTGTCAGTCTTTTGTTTTTGTCCTTTTCCTTTTGGGTAGAAAGTGCAAAGGCTGAGAATCTTGCATAATGACAAGCCTTTTTTTTTTTTCTTTTCCTTTAAAATGAAAGGTTATTTTATTTTATTATTTTTTTTAAAAAAAGATAGAAGACAAGCTTTCCTTTTCCAATTAAAAAAATTCCTAAATTACATATGAAGATTATTAAAAATATTTCTAATTATTAAATTTTTATTTTTAAATTTTTATAATTATGAAAAAAAAGAATACAATTTAATTTGAGATAATTGTGGTGAGTCGTGGTTGGTATTGGTTGATGATAATGACTTTGCCTACTTGGTATATTTTATATACTTGCATAAATAAAATAAAATTCTTTTGCTCCACTCGTTAGTTGGTAAATTTTCAGCAAATGACTTCTCCTTTTGGAAAGAGGACACTCAGTTTCCTTAGAAATGGTCCCTTTTCACCAGGAAAATATTTTCCGTTGATTGACTGCAAAATGCTAAAGATGCATTCTTGGAAAATTATTTTCTAACGTAGACCCTTCATCTTTTTCTTTTTCTTTTTCTCTTTTATATAGGAAATGTAAACAACTCATGTTGTAGGAGAAAGGAGATTACCAATTAGATTATAAAACATTTATATGGAATTGAGTGTGCAATAAAATTCTCAATTTTCATTAAAATATGGGAAATCTGAATTCTCAATTTTCCTTGAAAGGCTAAGATCATTTCCCATCAATTTGGTGGGAAAGTAGGAAAATCAGAATTTTTTTCCTCTTTCCTCATGCCATTTAGTACCCAAACAAGCTGTTACTCAATTTTTTGAATGAAAAACATACATTTTAGATGTCGAGAGTGAATTATTAGTTGGTGCACAAGAACAACAACATCATTGTCACAAGCAGCATGTTATTTTTCTTCAATTTTACTCTTATTTAATTAATCAAATTAATAATGAAGGTTTCAAGATATGAATAGTGAAATGAACTTAGTGGATAAGTAAGCTAAAAAGTTATTAATTGGATGAAAGAGAAAGAAGTTAAAAATGATTTTTGAAAGAGAAAAAAAAAGGGGTTTTGGCTTTGATGAGAGAACCACATACTCAATAAACCAGCTCTAGAATTCCACGGCATTAAGATGAAGTATCTAGTTCTTATAAGACATTAAAAAGCTCATAGCTATGCTATAGGAATAGGATAGTATAGTATAGATAAAAATCTTGAGAGCTTAGATTTGTAACAGCCTAGCATTTCTCTATTACTCTAACTTTCAGTCAATCCTGAATTTCATCAGTAAATGTTGAATTTTCTGCCGAATTTCAGCCTCATCACTAAAATGTAGAGAAATAAAGTGTTGGACACAGCGGATAAAATAACACAAATAAGTGTGAAATAAAATAATCAGCAAAAAATAACACTAACAATTTAACGTGGTTCACCCTTTAATTTGGGCTACGTCTATAGACAACACTCCGAATATTTTTTTTCCACTAATAAAAATTAATTGGTACAAAGAGAGAGCATTCTCAAGACACAGGCTAGAGGCAATACAACAATTTTGAGATAAACCCAAAAATAGTGGCACATAAGTGTTTTCCAAAAACACTCCCAAAATATTTTTCTCACTATTTTTGTCACTCTCTAATTTTTGGAAATATTCCAAAATCTAACTCTCAAATTTTCACAAATGAATTGAGATTGTTGTAATTCAAATGAAAGGAGATCTGCTTATTTATAAATAAAATATTTAGTATAAATACAAATCAAAAAAGTCAAAAAATTGGCTGGAGAAATTAATTCAAATTGAATTGCCGCAACTTTTGACTTTTTTTTAAAAATTATATGTGGTGGGATCCACTTGTGGAGGGATCCACACCAAA
This sequence comes from Triadica sebifera, assembly GCA_023653625.1. Classification (NCBI taxonomy): domain Eukaryota; kingdom Viridiplantae; phylum Streptophyta; class Magnoliopsida; order Malpighiales; family Euphorbiaceae; genus Triadica; species Triadica sebifera. The sequence goes on from CM042901.1 coordinate 25,907,855, forward strand.
TTTTTTTTTCAAAACTTTCTGCTGCCTACCAATAAATCTCTCCCTCCCGACAATGTGGGGGCTCCACCATTTCAGCAGCTAATTGACAGTATTCAAAATACGATCTTGGTAGAATCTTCGTTAACATGTCTGATCCATTTTCTTTTACATGGATCTTCTCAAGCTGTAATGTCTTCTTCTCCATCACATCTCTGATGCAGTGATATCTCACATCAATATGATTTGATCTTGAGTGAAATGAGACATTCTTTCCAAGATGAATAACACTGACTATCACAAAACAATTGATATCTGTCTTGCTACAACCCAAGTTCTTTCAAAAACTTTTTCATCTACAACAACTCTTTACATGCTTCTGTTGCTGCAATAAACTTTGCTTCAATTGTAGATAGTGCAACGCACTTCTGTAACTTCGATTGCCATGACACAGCTCCCCTCTGCAAAAGTGATCAAGTAACCTGACGTTGACTTTCTCGAGTCAACATCACCAGCCATATATGCATTTGTGTATCCAACCAACACAAGTTCGGTATCTCTAAAACATAAACATAATTTTGAAGTACCTTGAAGATACCTGAAAATTCACTTTACTGCAGTCCAATTTTCCTTTCCAGGATTTGAAAGGAATCTGCTCACTACAACTGCATGAGCGATATCAGGTCATGCGCACACCATGACATACATCAAACTTCCAACTGCTGAAGCATATGGAATCTTGTCAATCTCATCATTCTTTTCATCTGTAGAAGGGCTCTGTTTGGAACTCAGCTTAAAGTGATTAACAAGAGGACAACTAACCATTTTATCTTGGTCCATTTGAAATCTCTGAAGTAATTTCTCAATGTACTTCTCCTGTAAAGTCATAATTTCTTAGCATCCCTATCTCAGATAATCTTTATGTCAAGAATCTGCTTTGCTGGCCCCAAGTCTTCTATAGCAAAAGACTTACTCAACTGTTTTTTTCAAGTTGTTAATTCTGGAAATATTCCGGCCAACAATCAGCATGTCATCCACATAAAGCATAAGAATGATGAAATCTTCATCAGAGAATTTTTGTACAAAAACACAATGGTCTGAAATAGTCTTATGGTATTCGTGCTCCCCCATAACAGACTCAAACTTCTTGTACCATTGTCTCAGTGTCTGCTTCAAGTCGTAGAGGTTTTTCTTCAATCTGCAAACATATTCCTCTTTTTCTTTATGTTCAAAACCCTCTGGTTGCTCCATGTATATCTCATCTTCCAAATTACCATGTAGGAAGACATTTTTGACATCCATTTGCTCAACCTCCAGGTTAAAACTTGCTGCTAACCCCAACATTGTACTGATGAATGTCATTTTCACAACTGGTGAGAAAATTTCATCAAAATCAATTCATTTTCTTTGATTGAATCCTTTGACGACCAATCTGGCTTTGAATCTAGAATGAGAACTGCTCTCTTCATTCTTGATTTTGAACACCCATTTATTTTTCAAAGTTTTCTTGCCTTTTGGCAGCTTCACCAATTCAAAAGTTTTGTTCTCATTGATTTCATCTTGCATGGCTTCAATCCATTTTTGTCTGTGCTCATCAGTCATAGCTTCTTTAAAGCTTTCTGGTTCTCCCCCATCAGTGAGTAACACATACTCATTTTCTGGATATCTCGTAGACAGTTGTCTTCCTCTATTGCTCCTTCTCAAAGAAACTGGGGAGTGCACAGGTGATGGTTGATGATGAACATCATCATCTTCAGCATCATCTTCTAGATTGTCGATTGAATCATTATTTTCTTCAAGCAGATCAACATGATCTTCATCCCCAACTTGTATTGACACCGGTATTGGAGGAATCAATTTTATATCTGTTGAGTCACCATTGGAATTAGGAACACCTTTCTTTGTCCTAAAAATATCTTTAATGGTCTCATTCTCAATGAAAATAGTATCACGGCTTCTAACAAGTTTTTTCTCCACTGGATCATAAAATCTGTAGCCAAACTGATCTTTTCCATAGCCAATAAAAACACACTGTCGTGTTGTGACATCGAACTTGGACCTCTCATCTTTTGGAATATGCTCAAAGGCTTTGCAACTAAATACCCGCAGATGATCATAGGAAACATCCTTTCCTAACCACGCTTTTTCTGGAACATCTAGCTTTAGAGGGATACAAGGTGAAAGATTTAACACGTACACAGCCGTAAGTAAAGCTTCACCCCAAAATGTTTTAGGTAACTTTGCATGTGAGAGCAAACGTCTGACTCTCTCCATCAAAGTTCTATTCATCCTCTCAGCCAGACCATTCAATTGCGGTGTTTTTGGAGGCGTTTTTCGATGCCGAATACCTTGTTCTTTCCAATAGGCATCAAACGGTCCAATGTATTCTCCACTGTTATCTGTCTGGATGCATTTCAACTTCTTCCTAGTCTGTCTTTCAACTGAGACATGAAATTTTTTAAAAACATTTAGCACCTGATCTTTTGTCTTTAAAGTGTACTCCTATGTCTTCCTCGAATGATCATTAATGAAAGTCACAAAGTATTGAGCACTACCCAGTGATTTTGGAATTAACCCATATAAATCTAAATGGACTAGATCTAACACATTCTTCATACTGGAAGGAGGGGAACTCTTGAAAGCAACTCTGTTTTGCTTTCCTGCTAAACAGTCAGCACATTTCTCCAAATGCACTTCATCCATTCCGGGCAACATCTTCCTTCTGATAAGGGTAGTCATCCCTTTCTTACTCATATGGCCGAGTCGTCTGTGCCATAATTCAATAGCATTGTCCTTCTCTACAGCACTCACAGTATTGTTGGAGAGCTTCGCATGCATCACATACAAGGTACCAAGCCTCTAGCCACCACCAGGGAACCTTTAGTAAGCTTCCATTGGTTATTTGAGAAGGTACTGTAGAAACCTGCATCATCGAATTTTCCTGCAGAGATCAGATTCAGACGAATATCTAGAATATGTCTAACATCTCTCAGGACTAATCTGGTATCATTCACAGTCTCCAGACAAACATCTCTTCTGCCAACAACTTTTGACAGATTATCATTTTCCATCTTCACAATGCCAAAATCTCCTGCTGTATAGAATGAGAATAATTCATTCCGAGACGTGGCATGAATGGTAGTGTCACTATCAATTACCCAACTGGTCTCGTGGGATGTGAAATTGATAGTATCATCACAAACAACATTGAATTCGTTCATGGTATTTGTTATGTTATCATCACTGCTGTCATCTCGTTTTATTTTCTTGCCTTTCTGGTCCTTTTTGAACTTTTGGCAGTATTTCTTGATATGACCCTTCTTTTTGCAATAATGGCATTCAATATTGCCATATTTGTTTGATTTGCCTCTGCTCTTTCCTCTAGACATTTGTTGTCTAGACTGACTCCTTCCTCTGTAGTCAGTAACCAGAACATCTGATTGTGATGAAAAGATGAGTTTTGTGATCTCCTTCTCATTTATTCATTCAGGATACTGATTTTTACAAACTTCATATTGACTACACTGTTAGGTGCAGTGTTGGTGATTGAAATCTTTAAAGTCTCCCATAACTCTGGTAGAGAGCCCAATACTAGCAGAGCAAATACTTCATCATCCAGCTTTATACTCATTCTGGATAGTTGGTCCATGATCCCTTGTATCTCATTCAAATGATCTACTATGGAAGTTCCTTGTATTTCGACTGCGTCAACTTTGTCAAATAAAACAATTTATTGTTACCTGTTTTTGACGCATAAAGCTGTTCAAACTTGTTCCATAGCATCCGAGCATGAGTTTCATTGCAGATGTGGTTGTACACGTTGTCTTCGACAAATTGTTGGATGTAACTGCACACCTGCTCGTGCTCAAATTCCCACTCCTCATCTGTCTTGCATTTAGGTTTAGTTGTAGTAAACACCGGTAGATGCATTTTAATCACAAATAGGAGATCCTTCATTTTGTTTCTCCATATGTGGTAATTTGTGTCATTTAAGCTGATCATCTTGGTACCCTTTGTCTCCATTTAAAAAAAAAAATGAGACTCCTTCAGTTGACAATAAATTAATAAAATCTTTTCTAACGTGGAAGATCAGTCAATACTGTAACCACAGAGCATACTAAGAATTTTATAAGACTGACAGACTGACTCTGATATCACTTGTTGGGCACAGCGGGTAAAATAACACAAATAAATGTGAAATAAAATAATCAACAAAAAATAACACTAACAATTTAACGTGGTTCACCCTTTAATTTGGACTACGTCTATAAACAACACTCCGAATATTTTGCTTCCACTAATAAAAATTAATGGTTATAAAGAGAGAGTCTTCCCAAGACACAGGCTACAGGCAATATAACAATTTTGAGATAAACCCAAAAATAGTGACACACAAGTGTTTTTCAAAAACACTCCCAAAATATTTTTATCACTGTTTTTGTCACTCCCTAATTTTTGGAAATATTTCAAAATCTAACTCTCTCTCAAATTCTCTCGAATGAATTGAGATTATTGTAATTCAAATAAAAGGAGATGTGCCTATTTATAGGTAAAATATTCAGTGTGAATACAAATCAAAATAGTCAAAAATATTGGCTGAAGGAATTTAATTCAAAATTGAATTGCCGCAACTTTTGATTTTTTTTAAAATTATATGTGGTGGGATCCACACCAAATTTTTTTTCAAAACTTTCTGCTACCTACCAACATAAAGTTCCCTCTTGAGGTGAATGCTCTGAACAAGGTGAATATCTGGGTCCCCATGTGTGTCTGCTGCATTGCTCCAACCTTGCGTGATGATGTTTTTGCGATCTTTTCAGAATGGCTATGAAAGAAAGAGTATATACCTGTTTTACATGTCCCATTTAATCCTGGTACTAGCCACATCGAACATTAATAAGAGCTTTGCAAATTTTTTACACTTTCTTAAATTCTTAACATCCACTTACTGCAATTTCCAAATTTCGAAACTTTGGTCATGCTTGATGATATATTGATGTATATTTATATTTATTTTCATTTTTTTAATTTTATGCTGAGTGTAATCAGTTCCATTTTGTATTTGATATTTTGATGGACACACTATAGGAGGCTTTGGGAGTTACCTTTTTGGAATGAGTGAAACTATTGCCAATCAATCAATAGTGGACAAGAATGATTATAAAAATCCATCATTAGCTTGGATGATCGGCTTTTTGTTTGTAGTTAGCTTTCTGGGCCTCTTCTCAGTGGTTCCTCTAAGAAAGGTACAAATTAAAGCACATTCAAATTCAATGGGAAGGTGTATGAAAAATTCAAACTAAATTCATTACAATTTTCTGTAGCTATGGATTTTTGTAGAATTTATTTACCAATCTTGCTTGGTGGTTGGATTCAGATCATGATCATAGACTTCAAACTGACATATCCGAGTGGCACTGCAACTGCTCTTCTCATCAACAGCTTCCACACTCCTGCAGGGGCCAAGCTGGCAAAGTATGGTGGTGTCAGAAATCGATTATATTTTTAAATTATAAACGTTTGAAAAATCAATGAGACTCTCCATTTTACCATTGTAGGAAACAGGTAAAAACACTAGGAAAATTCTTCTCGTTCAGCTTCTTATGGGGTTTCTTTCAGTGGTTCTTTACTGCCGGAGATGGTTGTGGATTCGCCAACTTCCCTACATTTGGGCTCAAGGCATATCAAAACAAGTAATACACATTACCCAGCCTTCAAAAAATCTATATGGAGAAGCATTATACCTGAGCTGAGACATGATACATCTATAGGTTATTTACACATTAATAAACACAATTTTGTTATATTCACAGGTTTTACTTTGATTTCTCGGCAACGTATGTTGGTGTTGGGATGATCTGCCCATATATTGTAAACATATCAGTGCTACTTGGAGGAGTTCTTTCCTGGGGTCTAATGTGGCCTCTAATAGATTCTAAAAAGGGCGATTGGTATAATGCAGAACTTGCCTCAACTGATATACATGGCCTTCAAGGTTACAGAGTAAGTTCTTTTTAAAATTGGCATAAGGGTTTCTTCATCATGACAACATACGTCAGAAAGGCTTTTTCATTCCCACTGACTAGCTTGCGCGCTGAACTCAGGTATTTATTGCCATTGCCATGATCTTAGGTGATGGTTTATACAACTTCTTTAAGGTGCTAAGCCGAACCCTTGCTGCCTTGGTTTTCCAACTTCGAGGTCGATATGCTAGCAGTGATTTCCCTACTGCTAATCACTCTTCTCCCAAAAGTTCTACAATTTCTTATGATGACAAACGCCGCTCTCAACTCTTTCTCAAAGATCAAATCCCAACATGGTTTGCTATTGCAGGCTATGTGACAATTGCTGCCATCTCTACTGCCATGCTTCCACACATCTTTCACCAACTCAAATGGTATTACATACTAGTAATTTACATCTTTGCACCGACCTTGGCATTCTGTAATGCATATGGGTGTGGACTCACTGATTGGTCCCTTGCATCCACCTACGGCAAGCTTGCAATTTTTACAATTGGAGCATGGGCTGGTGAATCAAATGGCGGAGTTCTTGCAGGACTTGCAGCCTGTGGAGTCATGATGAACATTGTGTCTACGGCCTCTGACCTCACTCAGGATTTTAAGACAGGTTACTTAACCCTGTCCTCGCCTCGATCAATGTTTGTGAGCCAAGTAATTGGCACTGCTATGGGTTGCATAATTTCGCCTTGTGTCTTCTGGCTCTTCTACAAAGCATTCCATGATCTTGGTCATCCTGGAAGTGAATACCCTGCACCTAATGCTGTTATCTTCAGAAATATGGCTATATTGGGGGTACAAGGATTCTCAGCTTTGCCAAAGAATTGCCTCTTACTTTGTTATGTATTCTTTGGTGCGGCCATTGTTATTAACTTGATCAAAGACACTTTAGGTAAGAAATGGGCAAGATTCATTCCGCTCCCCATGGCAATGGCTATCCCTTTCTATCTGGGGCCATACTTTGCCATTGACATGTGTGTAGGAAGCTTAATTTTGTTTGTGTGGGAAAAGATCAATAAATCAAAGGCAGATGCTTTTGGCCCTGCAGTGGCTTCTGGTTTGATTTGTGGGGATGGTATATGGACTTTGCCAAATTCAATACTTGCTCTAGCAGGTGTTAGTCCACCAATTTGCATGAAGTTTCTGTCAAGGGGAACAAATAGCAGGGTTGATGCCTTCTTAGGGTAATCAGGATGAAATTCAGCTTTTAGGGTCTGCATGGCTATGACTAAATTTGGGTTTTCATCTAAAGTTCTGTATATTTTCTGTGGCATGGAGGAGTTGCCTTTCAAGTTTCATGTATGGGAATTATATACAGTGGCGGACCCATAATTTTAAGTTGGGAGGGGCAAATTTATATATATATATATATTTGGGGACTGAAAAAAAAAGGCTGAAAAAAAAGGGCTGAAAAAAAATTGAATAACTAAATAGGAGGGTTGTGGCCTCCATCAGCCCCCATGCAGAATATGCTAAATGTATTTGAAGGGTTTATATATATGATTGTATCTATCCGATCCAAAATATGTATTAAGTGTTGTATATGTGTTAACCATTCTCAGATTAATTAATTTTGGTTTGGTGGTATTGATTTTGTTCTAACATTTTAGGACTTATGAGATTACGGAATCTCTTGTAAAAGAAAAGGAGATCTCTTGCAAAAGGAAAAATAAAATAAAATAAAAAATCTCAGATTGGGTCCAAATGAGTTCAGAAAAGGATGGAGTCAGGGTAATGATGTTTTCTACTTTAAAAATATACTTTTAAATGTTGTTGTAAATGTTGTTTTCTTTGGTATCACATGGTAAATTTCTTAATCAATTTAAGTCTCGCTTGTCATTGTGATGGGAAAAGTGTTTTTTTGAAAAAAAATATTTTAAATTTTAGTAAAAAAATTTATTTTGAATTTGAAAATTGATTTAAAAAAGAAATAGATAAATAAATATTTTTTTTACATAAGTATATTTAAGAATATAAATTTATAAAAAATTAAAAAAATCAGTCACTTAAATAAAAAAAAATTCTAAATATTATTATTTTTTATATTCAATAACAATCTTAAGACTCCCTTAATGTTTTGTGTGCCAATATAGCTGAGTATAACTTACATGCATGTAGGACTGTAAATAAACCAAATCACTAGCAAAATATTTAGATATCGATTTGAAAAAAAAAAAATTATTTGAAATCGTTTGTTACTGTTAATGAGATGAACTCGAACTCAAATTCGAATTTAAAAATTTTTTCGAGCTTAAGTTCAAGCTTAATACTGTTTGATTTATTAACTCGCAAATATATTCATTTATGAGCTTGTAAATATATTTGTTTATGACTTGTTTATATTATATTTTATTATCGAACTCGAACTCAAACTTAATTAGTTAACGAGTCACAAGTTTTTTATTAGTCAAGCTCGAGTCACAAATTTAATAATTTTAAAATAAGTTAAATTTGTACTCAATATAAAAATTTGAATAGAACTCGAGCTCACACCCACCCCGACCCTGACTTTGCCCCAAACAGTGCGAATTTTTTTATAAATTTTTTTGCCTACCCCGATTATTATATATATAATTATTTATATTTTAATATAATTGGCTTTTTTTTAAATAGCAATATAAAAATATAACACTTATTTAAATTAAAAAATATATTTTTTTTACTTAAACAATTATATATTTTACTAATTAATTAAAATAAAAAAAAATATTTTTAATATTAAAATAAAATAAAAATATTTAATGAAAGTTGAGGAATAGGACCACATGAGGATAGGGACTCTGAATTTTTTTCCAACAGAAAATGAGGCGGGTCGGGGGATGGAGCAGGGTTTCAGCGTTGGGGACAGAAAATTCCATTCGGAACCCACCTCATTGTCATTCCTACACCAATATTTAGTTTGACTCGTTGACAGTCCTACATACGTGTTTTCCTTTGCTATATTAGGAAAAAAATAATTTGAGTTGAAGTTAAATAAAATTGAAAATGTAAAGAGAAGGAACTGAGACAGAACTCTTGTTTAAAAATAACTTACAAATGTTATTCCAATCATTAATGAATTACAAGGTTACATTTTCTGTTTTATTGTCTTCACTTAACAAACTAACAAGTTTACTGATATACTAACGTATTGTGGCAACTAATCTAACTTCCACGCCCACAACATTTAAATTGTAAGTAAACTATTCCAAATGGTTCAACATGTTTTGAGCCTATTGCTATGTTATACTCTTTTAATCATGCAATCAAATTCTATTATTGTTAAAAAAAATCAAATCTATATAAAAAAATGTGCAATTAAGCCTCCAAAATTTGAGTTAAATAGTACATTTATCCTCAATGAGTCCAATTAAGCTCAAAAGTCCAACTCCTCAAAAGTTACTATTCATTTCACCACAGAATGTTGACAAGTATTTCTATAATATTTTGACATGTGCCAATTTTAATTAATATGTACCATTCTCTATCTTCCTCTCCTCCCATTTTTATCTCACTTCCCATTTCATTCTCAGCAAGCTAAAAATAGATTTCTTGGATTATTGGGGCGGCATGAAATGAAAAAAAAAAAAAGATTTTCTCTTGTTACAGAGATTGTAGAAATCAAGATATTTGGTAAATATTACTCGGTAGTCATTCAATTCGATTTTTAAATAATAAGAAAAAAACCTTTGAAGAAGTAATAATAAATCTGAATTTATTTCAAGTGGTATCAGAGTTTAATAGCGATTCTACAGGTCACACATTCGATCTGTTGAATTCTCAAAGAGATAGCCGCATTCTCGTAAGTGATAGATAAGCTGCATGAACCGATTAATGCACTCGCAAGTGGAGCGTGGTAGATTGAGCCGTACTGTAAAAAAACTTAAGGAAATTTGATTATCTAAGCATTACACCTGATACACTATAAAAAAGCTTGAATGCTTGTAATACATGTTATTTAATCTGAACTAGCAAAGAAAATGGTAAACTGGTCTTGAGACTGTGGAGCTTGGACTTCCTAACTTCTCATCTTCTTATGTTCGTATTTTTTTTATTAGATGTCTTTGAGAAGTACACTTTGATTTATTGAATTTACTGCTTCTTTTATGTTTCTTGTTGTACCTTCAAAAATAAAGTTGGGAACGATGGAACAGGGTGGAGCCCACATTGAGTGGGTGATTCGACCATACATGGACTCTTCTAAGAAAAGAAAGTTCAACAAAAGATTGAAATCAAAACCATTTGAAAACATCCTGTTATTTTTTCTCTCAATTTTTGCAATTTTTGTATCAAATGTTCTTAAAGCTAATTTAATCGTATTATTGAAGCTATTGCTCCAAATTCCACATGACAAAAACAAAGAAATGAATCTAAAGTAAGCTAAAAACATATCTGCATTTGCTGAGAATGAAATGGGAAAGAAAAAAAAATAAAATGGGAAGAGAGAAAAATGAGTGAAGAAGAGAGGGAGGAGAGGAAGAGAGAAAATGGTGGAGATCAATTAAAATGGTCACATATCAAAATATCATAGCACCTTTTCTTTGTGAGCTTAGCTCACCTCTATGTACTAAAAAAAAATTAATAGAACCACTTATCCATGTCAGCCGTCAATTTAGGAGTGCAAGGGAAAGAAACATTTTGAAAGATCAATTTATTCCAAAATTGGATCTTAAAAGTTTAATTGGACTATTTCGTGCCTTCGGAGCAAATGTGCTATTTAGCTCCAACCTTAGTAGCTTAATTACACCTTTTCCCAATCTATATCATATGAATACTATGATTTCCGTTTTATTTCTTACTAAATTAGGAGACAAAATATCATGATTAACCAACTTTATTAATTACAATATCACTCCTATTATTAACTTGGATTATCTGGTTTATTTTAAAACTTAAAACAATTTAGGTAGTAATGTTCTGATAAAAATGTTATTAGAAATTTTAGAATATGACAAATTACTAAAAATCTTATGAGATTTATCACGCTCGTCAGTTTAGATTATGACTGACATGCGTATTTCACAATTGGATGCACTGAATTGATCGGAAACCGAGTGCATTCAAGATTGAAATAAAAATAATACGATAAGAGTATAAATTCAGACCATATACAAGTGAAAAAAATTGATTTTAAATATGAGATGTAAAATTTTGCATAAAAACTAAGAAAAATGGGCTCAACCGAAATATATGCAATTTTCAAACTGTCAGCTAATCGGGAACTAAGGATACCGAGATATAGAGAATATGAAGACGAACATATCAGTATAGTTTTGAGTTAAAACTATGATGTTTAGTGCATGAAATCAAAGAAATGAAAATTTAAAGTGCAATTATATGAAAATGCAAATTTTATTTTGATATGTCAATCGTGAAACCGAGAATATTAATGCGTAGAATAAATTATTTTATGAATATTGGTGTATTTAATTGCAAAATATTAAATTGTTTAGAGCTCTAAATTGAAAAAAAAAATGATGCGGTTAAATATAAAAAGAGAAAAATGGAGGATTTAATTGTAAATCTAAAATATGATTAAATAAAGGGAGATGAATTAATTTAAATTTAAATTTAAATTTAAATTTATTAATGTCAAAATAAACATGCATGCCACCACTTGTGGTGCATGCACACAAATTTTTTTTTTTAATCATATAATGGTGGGCACATTTTGGTCATCTTTTACATCAAAAACTTTCATTTTTCATTTTTCTTACACCACCGAAACCATAAGCCATTCTCTTAATTTCTTTTCTTTATCTACTTAATTTCTTCACTGTCAAAATTCTAGCAAGGCATGGAAGATTAGTCTCATGCATGGAGCTTGTGGATTTGAAAAGCTACTGCCTTATCCTTGTATCTCACCACAAAACCGTAGTTAGCTATAAAGGAAAGATAAATTGTATGTGTCGATCGTGGCAAACAAAGGGAGATTCAGAGCTTGTATGTAAAGGACAAACCAAGAAAGGGTGAGAATGAGGCTAAGAAATGAAGAAAAGCAAGAAAATGAGAAAGTTGAAGAAAGAGAAAGGGAGATTGATCTCGGCTAAGTTAAAAGTGGGGTAAGAATTGGTTCTTTTCTTAAACCTTTTTGTTTTCTCCTCTTCTTGAAGTGAGAATTGTGTATGTTGAAGTCTGATATCGTTCCCACTTTCCTTATTTTCTTTGTTGTTGAAGGCAAAATTTAAGGACTTGGAGGAGGTATAGCCGAGTTTAATAGAAAATGTGAGTTGTGGACCGTGAGCCTTGATGGTAAAAAGGGTTTAGCCGAGACACATCTAAGAAGAAAAACAAATTGGACTTGTTGATATTTTTAACAAGTTTGGAAATTTCTTCAACCAAGATTCTAATTTGACAGTTAGGGAAAAATTAAGTTATAGACATGCCTTGGTTGGAAGAAATAAATTGAGTTAACGAGGAATTAATTTGAGTTAAAATAATAAATTAATTTATTAAAGTCTAATTAAAAAAAGGATTTGGTTGGTGGAGATAGTGATATATAGTAGAAAAATAATGAGAAGTTAATTAGTGTAAATCACCATTTAACCGAGAAGTAGAAAGGTCAAAATAAATTTTAGACACTAAATTTGAACGTAATTAAAAGGAAAAGTAAAGGTTGGAAGGAAAATCAATTTAGGTCGAAATATGTAGGGGTCCAATGGAACCTTGGGCTTTCAAAACTAAGGCCTAAAGATAAAGGAAGTTGAGGAAAAGGATTAATTCTGTAAATTTGGACATAAATGAGGATTCGGGAATGGAAGTTTGACATGAATTGTGGACCAAACGGATTATTTGCTATGGACTATTAATCTAGCTAGTAGAATAATTTAGATAAAAGAGTATAAATTAAACAGGGTAATGGCTAAATGCATAATCTTTGCCCGTAAACTCTCAAATCACGAACCAACCTCATAAAATGTGAAATAAGCTTATATTTCGAATAGTATTAGAAAAAGACATGCGAGCCTCTAATTGGACTAAAATTCAAAACCACGAATTTTCGTGAGAGATGTGGAGTTATTTTAAAAGGGATAATCTTTTAGGTATTAAAAGAGTTATTATTTCATGGACGCCTAATATTCAATTATATAATTTTGGTTCAGCGCATCCACGACATAAGCGATCATGGCTAATAAAGGAAAAGAAAAGGAAAGGAGGAGACAAATGTAGGGAAAGAACAATTCAGGTCAGGTTTGTGCAAGTTTTATGGCAATAGATATAAAAGTACAAATATAAATGATAATAATATTATTAGTATTATTAATAATATATATTATTATAAATTAATATGAATATTTTGTGAAAATATTATTTAACACCTAACACCTTATACTTCTAAATATCACATATGTTGTTTATATATTAAATTATCACGTATGGAATAAGAATAAAATAAAATTTATATTTACAGCGAGAGTATTACAAGTTGAATCCATATATATATATATATATATATATACATATGCATGCATAAGAGCATATCATTTATATATAAGTAGTATATGTATACATGGATGTATGTATATGTATGATGATGATGATGATGATGATGATAATAATAATAATAATAATAATAATGAAAAAAAATTAAAAAAAAAAAAAGAAAATAGAGAAACGGAAAGAAAGTTGGCTTAGTCAAAGCCCAAGTTTCTTATTTTTCTACCAACACTTCTTCTTCACCATCATCTTCTTCTTCTTTGCTTCATTCTTTTAGTCTATTTTTTTGAAGTCTTAGCCACTTTTTCTTCTCTCTTTCACTCTAGAAATTACAGCAGAAAGGTTAGTTAAAGGTGATTATAGGTGAGTAAACATTTATTTTGTATTAATCTTAATTATGGTATTTAGGTTTCATAAATAGGCAGTGTTTTATACTGTGGTTTCGATGATCTTCAAGATTGAATCTGGAGAAGTGTAAAACATAAAATGTATTTCTTTATATCTTAGGTTTATGGATATATAAACAGTTTTGCAAGATGTGGTGTATATGAATAGAAACCCTCTCTTGATTGAAACTGGTTCGGATGTGAACCCTAGCTGAATTAGCTACTATGTTTATTGGTTTTGAATATGATAAAGTCATTATTTGAAGTATCTCAAAATATAAAAGTTGTAGATATATGTGTTATGTATTTGTATACCAAATTTCAGATTCATAGATCTTGTGGATTTAGAGTTATTGTAAATAGAACAATGACTGTTCTATAGTTTGAATTGACTACTTAATGCCCTAGGCATATCCAGTAACTTGTTTGAAAATTTTGAGCTCCTTAGAGATAGGTTCTGTAAAATTATCAAAATATAAAAGTTATATATATATATGTCTTATCTAAATTTAGGTACTAATTTCATCTTAATATGTTATGTATAGAGTAAGTTATGACCTTTATAAGTCATACTGGTCTGGAAGCCAATCCTGTTCTGGACCAATAAAATATTGCTTATAATTTGAGAGTCTTAGAGACATAATTGATAAAAGTTTTAAACATTAAAAATATTTTATTTGCACCTATATAAGTTTCTGTAAATTTTCATTGAAATATGAATTATATATCGTAAGTTATGATGAACTTAACTTGGTACCCTAAAACTGCCTAAAGGCAGAAAACAGGGTAGAAAATATAACACAATTGGAAATTTCATCAAATATTGTACAATACTTCAATTACTCTGAAGTTTTAATATGTTATATAATTATATGTTAATTTTAATTAGGAACAAGAATCAGATTAATTGGTCAAGTATATAAAAAGCTATAGGTTAAACAGTTCTATAAGGTTACACTGTCTCGTAAGAAAAATCTTAACTATTGATATGAACAATGCATATTAATTTGTTTAAGCCACATTAAGTTTCTATAATCATAAATTAACCAATTATATTTCAATATTAGTCTCAAGAAAAATTGAAAATACACAAGAAGGGGGTAGACAATAAGAAAAAATGTGAGTCTAATTAACAAGTGATTTCTTTAGTAAACATAAACATTGCTTGTTATGTGATATGTGAAGTGATTTATGATTATGTGATTCATATGATTGCACTGATTTGATCTTGATGATGAGATTATGAATATTTGTGACATACATGGTATATATATAAGTGGTATATTTGAGGTATATGTTTGACATATACAATATAAACATGGTATATGTATAGTATATATGAGGTATATGCATAGCACATGTGGTATATATGAGGTATATGTAATAAGGACATAATGGATGATGAATGCTTAGTTACAAATGCATATGCATAATGACTTAAAAGGCATTGTGACTTAAAAGGCATTGAGACTAGTTAATCGACATTGCAAAATAAAAGAAAAGACCTATGGCCCAACAAATGAGCAAATAAAATAAATGATCAAGCTAGCTAACAAATGCAAATGAAAATATTCATATGGCAAATATTCACATGGAAATCCAGGACAATGTCCGTTTAACTTGGTCACAACAAAATCAAATGAGCAAAGTATGAGCATAAGTAAATAATAGTGATTATATTTTTAAATTTCATCAATGATTATATGATAAAGGTGAATGGAATAGAATATATATGGTATGCATTGGATTTATGACTTGTTACTATGAGTTACTTGACACTTTAGAGCTCATTTGATTATTATTCTCACTGAGCCATAACTCATTAGTTTGCATAATTTTTTAGGTAGAGAAAAGTGTTAGCTCTTTTTCATTGCCATATAGAAGACATGGATCAAAGGTTACCAGCCAAGTCTCACTACTCTCTCTCTCATTGCATTCCACACGAGCATGAAAATATGTCATTTGTATTTTGGCTTTATATGTTTGAACATGTATAGTCACTCTGGATTGGTTTTTAAAATGTATAAATGAAAGCAACTCATAAATATTTATGTGCAAAGTTTATGTTTTAATAAACGTGATATATTATATTGTGGCAAAAGCCTCAAAGTTGACTTGTAAAGTTATTGAATGATATTACAAAATATATAAAAAAATTTACTACCACTGTTAATAGAATATTCTGTCTTTCTAGTATGTTATGTGTGATTATTTGATATAGGGATAAGTTGTACTCAAATGTATAAGATGTGGTGTTACAATTTATATATGTTTATATAAATGATGTCTAGAGATAATATGAAGTGTCAATTAGTATAATTTTTTATATATGTGTATATGTATGATATATGTGGTGCATGGTATACAACAAGTATATATATGACATATGATAAGTATATATGGTATATAACAAGTATATGTACAGTATGTAACAAGTATATAACTAGTATTTTGATGGTATACAACTAGCATATATTTGGTGCATATTTTGCACATGTGTGATATATGTATGACAAGTAAAAAGGTATGGATAATGATAATATATATTGAAATTATGACATACTAAGTACATGGATACGGGTGAAATATATGTGATACAACTAAACATACATATATGACATAAACCCATGAATGAGCTTGGACTAGAGTATGGTAGGCTTGTTGGCAAGGTTATATGAATATATACGGATTATCTAGCTCAACTGAAATATACAGTCTCATATGACTTAGTTGGATTATACGAATATTAGAAATGTTTGATATCCATACTTATAGGCGATTTTTTTTATACGGCTGCCCTTTGTGTCTCTCTATAACTAAGTTTAGGTAATCAATTTATGAGCGCAACAAGTAAACAACTTAAGAAGTTCCTTATAATGTTGATATTTCAATTTTTTTATGTTTATATATATATTATGATATATGTTTATTATGAGAAATATGGTAAGTTAATAATAGCATATGATATACATATTTATATAGATATATTTATTTATTTTATTAAACATGATGGTTAAGAAGTTTTATGTAATTTTAATTAGGCAGTATTAATAAGATATGATGACTCAATAATTGATGTGAATTATGTGTCTTAGTATTTCTCATATAATGAGGGTATGCTAAAATAATGTATAAATTTTTTAATTGAGTAATAATTGACTATTACTATAAAGATTGTATCACTGAGTTAAAACTTAGTGTGAGAGTTGTCCTTCTTTCGATCAAATTTAGTTTCTGCGGAAAAGGTGGAATATAAGTAGGCAAGGGTTTGAGAATTCAATGATTTCACTAAAGGAGTGCAGCAAAGGCAACAAAAGTGATAGTCATGACATACTTATAAAGAAATTATTTACATGTATTTTATATATTTTAAAACAAATATATGTCTGTAAATAAAGCATGTATTCAGTTTATAGTATGTAAGAGTACATTTTACATATGTATATAAGATGTATTTTTTCTCATCGGTAGTTTGGAATTAGTTTATATATATTGTATGTATATAAGTCATACGCAAGCACATTAGTTAATCAGACGAAAATACCTTTCTACCTGACTAATGTATATAAGGGTTAATGAGTGTTTGAAGATTTACATATAATAAGAGATTATAATGATTTGTGATAAATAAATTCAAAGATTGAAGTGTAATTCAATTTGGCATTTTAAGAAATTTAAAATGTAATCTAATTTAGATTTTTTGGTACTAAAATATAATAAAACTCACTTTTTGATAATTTAGGATTAACATGTGTGTGTGTCTATATATATATATATATAATTAATTTAAAAACTCAAAATGTACACAAAAGTAGGGTGATTTCTAATTTCAAGCATGTAAGGTAATATTTTTTTAGATAAATAATTTAGAGAAGGTGACATGACAAATCTGTAAACTTTCATCATAAAAGGTGTAACATCCGTAATTAGGGCCTAGTAAATAAGGAGAGATTAAGGAAATTTAAGTATGTGTTTAAGATTTAGGGTATATGGAGAGAGTTGAAAATAAATAAAAAAATAAAATGTCATATTTTTTATGCCCGTGACAATACTTTCATGACTTTGAACCATTGCAAGATGGAATTCTAGGGTTAAGCTAATACATGGTCGTGACAGTGGTTGTAACACTCATGAATATCGTCAAGCATAAAATTTCAACAATTGTTATTTCTTTCTCTCACAAACTAAACCCAAAAGCAAACCTTAGAACTCGAATGTTCTTCCTATCATAAACCAAGTCATGTGTTTTCTTTGATTTTTAGATCTTAAACACCAAACCAACACCAAATATTAAAGTTTAAACAAGTTTTTGTGAGAGATATTCTTGAAAAGGCCGACTCTTAAGAGGAAGAAAGGAATCCAATCTTCCATCCTAATCGTGTTTCCTTCAATTGTCATAAGGAATCACGTTTTATTTTCATTTTTATAGGCTTTCATAACCTTTTTCATTGTAGAACTCATTTTCTTAGAGACTCATTTCCATATGAGTTAGGATTTTGGGTTATAATAAGTTTTTATGTTTATAATGCCCTTTCTAAGCTTGATTAAGTTTATAATATGTTTTTGTAAGAGGTTTTATGAGATTAAAATTATATAAGAGGTTTAAGGTTAGATTTTGAGCTTTATAGTGTTTAAAGACTCAGTTTTTTATGTAGCTTTTGTAAAGACATGTATTTTTGTAAACATCGGGCTTTCTGAACCTCAAGCATGTTATTTCTTTTACATATATATATGATGATGCTTTCTCTTAGATCAAAGAATTTCTCCATGGATAACTTTTATATATAAGAAATATTATAACATGGTTTCATATGCAAAGGAAGTATTTGTGAAAAAGGGTTTTCTAAAGAAAAGAAAATATTTAAAATTTCACAAGTATTTCCCACACCAGTTTCCATAGCACTCGCTCATTTAGTCGGGTTATTCCTGGTTAGGTGAGAAGGCAATACATTTAATTAGTATCAAAGCTTAGGTTTGGGCATTTCTGAACCTAAGTGGGTTAAGGGTTATCATGCATGCATAAAATATCTCATATGCTTCTAATATGAGCTTTCTCAATCGACTTGTAGGAATATAAAGTATAGATAGAGCTAGAAGCACATGATATTACCGAGAGCAATAATTCTCCTGAACCGAAGGTTGTCAATCAATCTAGTGCTTTGAGTATACGAGATTTAAGTGCTGCCATCGTTCTTCAACTGCCACCATTCCTTGGTAGCCACCTGTTGGACAAATGAATCTAGATGTTATACCGATCATACAGCAGATGACTGATATTTTACAATAGTTGGCATAGAACATACTGTTAAACCTTAAGGGGTATTTTCGTCATTTTGATGATAACAAATAAAATAGCAATATTGTATTTAACATACTTGTCTTCTAAGTCTTTTATACAGGACATGGATCAAAATAGCAAGAATGGAGAATTGGAAGAATAATCCTTGAAAGACAAAATTCAAGTAGTAGCATGTTCACTGCCATGACTCTATGAGTCACTCCCGTGAAAGAAGCTAACCGTTACCAAAACTAACTTTTGAAGTTCACGGCCATGAAGGAAAAACAAATCGTGAAGTGGATATTTCAGTCACCCCCGTGAATAAAGGTGTCACTCCCGTGAAGATTCATGAAATTTCATCCAGAGAGCTTCACGACCAGAGTCACCACTTGGATCACGGCTGGAAAGATTGTCACGCCCGTGAATGAGTATGTCACGCCCGTGACTCAATATGTCAAAACATTCCAGAGAGCTTCACGACCAAGATCACCACTTCAGTCACGGCTTGGGAAGAACTGTCACTCCCGTGACAAGCATAGTCACGCCCGTGAACAGCGAAAGAGAAAAATGTCAGGCGTGATTTTTTGGTTGGTACAACGGCTAATTTCTTACATAATGCACCCCAACGGCTATATTCAGCCATGAGAGTATAAATGGAAGTCATTTATGCATTAAGGAACAAGAGAATGAGAAGAAAAATAAAAGATTAGCATATACTTCAAATCACAAGCTATCTTGTACTTTCATACTTTGAGAACAAATATATTCTCTGTAAAAATCTTTTTGCTCCTCATATTTGAGCAATTAAGATTTATAAATGGTTCTTTCTGTAATCTTTACTCAAGTGAGCTTTGAGTATTTCTGGGTTAAGAGCAGAACACTTGTAAGGGTTAGTTGTGTGAGCCTCCAAAACACAAATTAAAAGGTTGTTTGTGTGATCCTGTAAAACACAAAGTGAAGGTTATTTGTGTGATCCTGTAAAACACAAGGAAGGTTGTTTGTGTGAGCCTGTAAAACACAAGGAATTGGTTATTGTGTGAGCCATTAAAACACAAGGAATTTCTGGGTTAGGTGTGAGCCATTGTGAGAAACACCATAGTTGGGAGTGAGCTTGTAAAACTCCATTGTAACACTTAGTGTGTTAGTGAAACTCCCAATTGCGATTGGGGAGAAGAGTAGGGTTTGTTAACACCCGAATCTCTATAAATATTAGTGTCTGATTTTCTCTATCCCTCCTAAAATTAATTATTTATTTCCGCACTTTAAAGTTTAATTTTTTGAAACTCCAATTCAACCCCCCATTCTTGGTCTAATATCTGGGCAACAATTGGTATCAGAGCTTTGTCTAGCATCGAAGCCTAAAAAGCGCTAGTAAAGAGTAAGATATGGCCAGTGAAGGATTCCAACGTCTCAAACCTTACTTTGATGGAGCAAATTATGCCCATTGGAAGTTTCAGATGGAGACATATCTGGATAATGAAGGAATTGAAGTTTGGGATAGTATTCGAAAAGAATGGACACCACCAATTAGAAGAGAAGTTAATGGTAAAGAAGAAATCCTGTCAAGAGATGATTGGACAGAGCCTCAAAGAAGTGCAAATTTCAAAAATAAGAAGACAATGACAATTCTCTCAAGTTCATTATCTATTGAAGAATGTGGCAGGATACAACACTGTTCAACTGCATATAGCATGTGGAAAACATTAGAAAACTATCATAAAGGCCACAAAGTCACATGGGATGACAAAAGCTCTTTAAGTAAAAAAGATGACAATGAAAGTGAAGAGGTCAACCTATGCTTCATGGCTATTGAGGATCATGTCTCAGACAAAGTAAGATCACTACACTCATACTCTTTCAATAATAATAGTAGTGACAATGATAGTAATAGTGATGATGATGATGATGATGATGAACAAAGCCTTATAGAAGAATTAAATATAGAATTAGAGAAATATAGAACTAAATTTAGTACCTATAGAAATAATATCTCTAATTTGAAAAATAAGATAGATGGATTAGAAAAGGAGAACATAAAACTTAAATCATCTAATGAATCTCTTCAAAAGTCATTAGATGAACATTCATCAAGACCCTCAATATCTTCATTGTTAAAAGAAAATAATAATTTGAAAAATGAAGTTGAGGAACTTAGAAATTCCATTTCTAAATTTCACAAAGGTAAAGAAAGCTTAAATACTCTCATTGTATCTCAGAGATCACCCTTAATTAGACATGGTTTAGGATTTAAGGACACATCATCATCTTCTCACAAAACTATATTTGTTAAATCTAAAGAATCTCACATCTCCACACCTGTTAGAACTGCACCAAGAAATAAGAATGTTAAACCCTCTATACAGAAAAAGAATAATCATGCCTTTATGTATAAGAAGCAAGCATCTAGAAGAATGCAAATTAATCATGATTGTGCATGTCATTGCTCTCAAAATCAGTCTAATAGAATTATGGCATTTAAATACAGTGTAAGACCAAAAAGCAAGTTTAGACCTAAACAATGTAATTATTGTATGAAAATGGGTCACATAAATAAACATTGTTGGATAAGGAAGGCTCATTGGGAACCTTCATGTGCTAACCCCCAAGGACCCAAACTCATTTGGGTACCTAAAAATCATACTTGATTTGTGATTCTATAAGTATGCCTCAAGTCCACAAAAAACAAAAATGCTTGGCTAGTAGACAGTGGATGCTCAAGGCATATGACAGGAGACAAAGAACTTTTCAATGAAATCAAAAGTATTGATGGAGGTAAAGTTACCTTTGGAAACAATGCTAAAGGTAAGGTAATTGGCATTGGTTCTATTGGTGTTAATAGTACTACTTTTATTAAGGATGTCTTAATTGTTGATGGCTTGAAACATAACTTGTTAAGTGTAAGTCAATTATGTGATAAAGGAAACAAAGTAATCTTTACTTCAAACGAATGTCTTGTAATCTCTATCGATGGTCAAGAAATATTTAAAGGGAATAGAGATATCAATACATACATAATAAACTTACATGAACTATCTAACCATTCCTCTAAGTGTCTTATGACTACTAGTGATGAATCTTGGCTGTGGCATAGAAGACTTGGTCATGCTAACATGGACTTAATACAAAGTCTCAGCACAGAAGAGCTAGTAAAAGGTTTGCCAAAAGTTAAATATGTTAAAGACAAGACATGTGATCCTTGTCAGAAAGGAAAGCAACACAAGTCATCTTTCAAAGCCAAAAACATAGTGAGTACTTCAAAACCTCTCCAACTTCTGCATTTAAACTTGTTTGGACCTACTAGAATTACTAGCTTAGGAGGAAAACATTATGCATTTGTCATCGTAGATGATTACTCTAGATTTACTTGGGTAATTTTCTTAGCTCAAAAGAGTGATGCTTTTGAAAACTTCAAAAACCTTGCTAGAAGAATTCAAAATGAAAAAGGGTACTGCATTTCAAAAATAAGGAGTGATCATGGGAAAGAATTTGAAAATGAAAAGTTTGAAAGTTTTTGTCTTGAACATGGCATTTCACATAATTTCTCATCTCCTAGGACACCTCAACAAAATGGGGTAGTTGAAAGGAAAAATCGTACTTTAATTGAAATGACTAGAACAATGCTTAATGAATATGATTTACCAACTTATTTTTGGGCAGAAGCCACAAACACTGCATGTTATATTTCAAATCGAGTCTTCAAAAGACCTCTTTTAAACAAAACCTCATTTGAGCTATGGAATGGAATAAAGCCCTTGATATCATACTTTAAAGTATTTGGATGCAAGTGTTTTATATTGAACACCAAGGACAATCTTGGAAAATTTGCCTCTAAGTTTGATGAAGGTATCTTTTTAGGATACTCTACAACCAGCAAAGCATATAGAGTATTTAATAAAATATCATTAACGGTTGAAGAATCCATGCATGTTGTTTTTAATGAATCTAGTAGACTTGATCTTGTGAAAGGTAGTGTTCTTGATGATGTTGTAGGTAATATGGAACAACTTGATATTGGAAATGAAAAAGAAGAAAATGATCAAGAAAATTTACTGCAAAATGACACTCTACCTCAAAATCAAGAACAAATGAATCAAGAACTTCCAAAAGAATTGAGAATGACGAAAGATCGTCCAAAAGAGCAAATAATTGGTGATCTATCAAGGGGACAAAGAAATGAAGGCATATTCATCAACCAATCCAAATATGCCAAAGACTTAATCAAGAAATTTGGTATGGAAGGATGCAAAAATGCCAAGACTCCTATGAGCACACCAACAAAATTGGACAAAGATGAAAAGGGTAAGAGCATTAATGAAAAGCTTTATAGAGGTATGATCGGATCACTTCTATATCTTACTGCTTCTAGACCCGACATTATGTATAGTGATTGCTTATGTGCACGATTTCAATCATGTCCTAAAGAATCTCATTTAAATGTTGTAAAAAGAATTTTAAGATATTTACATGAATCATTGCATCTAGGTTTATGGTATCCTAGGAATTCATCTTTTTATATTATAGGATATTCAGATGCAGGCTATGCTAGTAGTCTTTTAGATAGGAAAAGTACTTCAGGTACTTGTCACTTCATTGAAGAATGCTTAGTTTCTTGGTTTAGCAAAAAACAAGTTTTTGTTGCTCTCTCAACTGCTGAAGCTGAATATGTAGCAGTTGGATGTTGTTGTACACAAATTCTTTGGATGAAACAACAACTTAAGGACTATGGTAATGAGATGAACCATATACCTATCAAATGTGACAACACTAGTGCTATAAATCTTTCAAAGAATCCTATTCAACACTCAAGAAGCAAGCATATTGACATAAGACACCACTTTATTAGAGACCATGCTCAATATGGAGATGTTGCATTAGAATTCATAAGCACAGAAAATCAATTAGCAGATATTTTCACTAAGTCTCTAAATGAGGAAAGATTTAATTTCATTAGAAGAGAACTTGGTATGATTGATGGATTAACCTTGTGATTGTAAAAATTATGAAATTTTAATTGTTGATCTTAAATCATATCACAAGTTATAAGATAGAAATTTTGATGAGATTTCATGTTTTAAGGAGTTGAATATTTATTGAAATGTTTTGGTCTTGTTTTAGGACTTAATTTTAATTTAATTTAAGGGAGTCACGCCCATGACATATGTTCACTCCCGTGACTTAAATGGCCCAAAGAGGCAGTGTCGTTCACGACTTGTTTCACGACTTCAAGCGGTGAAAAGTTATTTTCACGGCTTGAGTCACGCCCGTGAAAATAGCCATTCACTCCCGTGATGAATTTTCACTCCCGTGAACAATTATGCCCCAAAACTCACAGAAGCTTTCGCGTCTTGAGTCACGGCTTGCTTCACGGGCATAAGTAGTGAAATTCAAAAGTTCACTCCCGTGACAGTTTAGTCACCCCCATGATCAATAAATATTAATGCCCATGATGTTCAACGATCACGCCCGTAAAAGTATTCACGCCTTCATTCACGGGTGGAACACTCCTTCAGCAAACCGTGAACACGACCATTCACGCCTGTGAATGTATCAAATATATAAGAGAACAACCGGTTACAACCTTCATTTCAACTCTCCATCTCCCAAAACCGCTCTCATTTACTCTCATTCATTGAGACATTTAAGATTCCGACCCCAAAGACTTGAAATTTCCCTATAAATACCACCAAAAGTTCGAATCTTCAGCAAATATCATACATTTCTAGGGTTTTACATCAAATTTTCTGTCAAAATTATTTTTCAACTCCATCAACAACAAATCTCTTCAAAAATGGAGTCTGCTTCATTCAAGGGAAAGAGAAAGAAGTCCCATGCACCTAAGAGGTATGCAGATTACCTAATGAACCGCATTCCGGAGAATTGCCATCCTCGGTATGCAACTTTGAATAAAAGACCTCTTTTGTCTTCAAGATCCTTCGAATGGAAAACATTCCGAAGTCTCAGACTTGAGACGGCTATGACAGAGCAACTACAAGCCTGTCATCTCAAAGATTTTGTTGAAATTCATCAGCCGACTCTAAGGGAGCCAATACTAGAATTTCTCAGCACATTGCAGGTTTCACCTACTGGAGTAGTGAAATTCCAACTCTGAAACAATCCCAACACCCTCAATGCCATTGAATTTGGTGAATTGTTCAACCTACCATCTGATGGCATCCTGAATGACACTGAGGTGGAATTCTCTGCCCCTCGAGCCTGGACACACTTTGGCACCGATTGTAGCTGGGATGTCAAGAAGACAAAGAGCACACATCTCAGGGCTCCAGTGCACAAGTATTTGCATAGGTTCCTGACCTATAGCATATTTGTTAGGGGTGAAAGCAACGGCACAATCAGGAAGTCAGAACTCTTCCTCCTTGAGATGGCTCGTAGAGGAGTGACAGTGGCACTTTCCAGATGGTTTGCTAAACATCTTCTCTCCATAGCCACCAAGCCCACAGGAGATATTTTGATTGGGGCATATGTCACCCATATCGCAGTGAAGCTCAACTATTTGAAGCTGGATGCCCATCATTTCAACATCATTCCTGCACATCCTCGAGATCGCCTGTATGTCGAGTCGTTCATCAAGATGGGAGCAGCTGTCAGGATCATTTTCCAGAACGATATCTTCTACCACTTCACTGACACTGCTGGGGAGATTATCTGGGAAGATAATGACACGGAGGATTTTAAAGCAAGCCTCCAGGGAGTCCAGCAGAAGAAGAGGGCTCGGGTTGAGGAAGCACCTCCAGCAGCCGAGCAGGACGTCGGACAGTCCTCAGCTTCCACACCGTCCTTAGCACAGCAGGTGGTTGATCTCTTGGCACCACATTTTGAGCAGTTGCAAACTTCAATGGATGAGAGGTTGGAAAACCTCAAAGACTTCATGGAGTCTCGAATGGACAGCCTTAAGGCTGAAATGGCTAGGCTTTGTGATAGGATGTCTGGCTAGGAGATAGGCTAGAGAATAGCCTAAATTTGATTGTTTTTGCTTGTGTGTAGGAAATTTTTAAATTTCCTTTATGAATATTTTAACTCAGTTTGTATCCTTTCCTTTATGTTATATATATTTGCTTTTGTTTACTTCAATCTTCATATCCTTTTTGATTGATGACAAAAAGGGGAGAAAACTAGCAATATATGATAGGCAATATATGATAGGGAGAATGGTATCAAACTAGCAACATAAGATTAAAATAGCAATATATATTAAGGTAAATGATTTTTGAATCAAATAATCAAAATTGAATTGACTTTGAAATGGATTACAAATCTTGATTCAAAATTTCATATGCAAAGTATATAATTGGAAAATTAAGCTTTATATACTTCATGTCTTAAAAAGGAGTTATGGTATATATTGGATATACTTCTCATATAACTTGCAAACACTTAAATCTAGTTAAGTTTATTTCAATGCTACATCATTATCTAGTATTCTTGCACATTATAAATTTTTATCCTAAGTATATTTTGAAGGGGAGACTTCTCAAAATCACATATTGCTAGATTATTTGTCACCATCAAAAAGGGGGAGATTGTTAAACCTTAAAGGGTATTTCCGTCATTTTGATGATAACAAATAAAATAGCAATATTGTATTTAACATACTTTTCTTCTAAGTCTTTTATACAGGACATGGATCAAAATAGCAAGAATGGAGAATTGGAAGAATAATCCTTGAAAGACAAAATTCAAGTAGTAGCATGTTCACTGTCGTGACTCTATGAGTCACTCCCGTGAAAGAAGCTAACCGTTATCAAAACCAACTTTTGAAGTTCACGGCCATGAAGGAAAAACAAACCGTGAAGTGGACATTTCAGTCACCCCCGTGAATAAAGGTGTCACTCCCGTGAAGATTCATGAAATTTCATCCAGAGAGCTTTACGACCAGAGTCACCACTTAGATCACGGCTGGAAAGATTGTCACGCCCGTGAATGAGTATGTCACGCCGTGACTCAATATGTCAAAACATTCCAGAGAGCTTCACGACCAAGATCACCACTTTAGTCACGGCTTGGGAAGAACTGTCACTCCCGTGACAAGCATAGTCACGCTCGTGAACAATGAAAGAGAAAAATGTCAGGTGCGATTTTTTGGTTTGTACAACGACTAGTTTCTTATATAATGCACCCCCAACGGCTATATTCAGCCATTAGAGTATAAATGAAAGTCATTTATGCATTAAGGAACAAGAGAATGAGAAGAAAAACAAAAGATTAGCATATACTTCAAATCACAAGCTATCTTGTACTTTCATACTTTGAGAACAAATCTATTCTCTGTAAAAATATTTTTGCTCCTCATATTTGAGCAATTAAGATTTATAAGTGGTTCTTTCTGTAATCTTTACTCAAGTGAGCTTTGGGTATTTCTAGATTAAGAGCAGAACACTTGTAAGGGTTAGTTGTGTGAGCCTCAAAAACACAAATTAAAAGGTTGTTTGTGTGATCCTGTAAAACACAAAGTGAAGGTTATTTGTGTGATCCTGTAAAACACAAGGAAGGTTGTTTGTGTGATCCTGTAAAACATAAGGAATGTTGTTTGTGTGAGCCTATAAAACACAAGGAATTGGTTATTGTGTGAGCCATTAAAACACAAGGGATTTCTGGGTTAGGTGTGAGCTATTGTGAGAAACACCATAGTTGGGAGTGAGCTTGTAAAACTCTATTGTAACACTTAGTGTGTTAGTGAAACTCCCAATTGCGATTGGGGAGAGGAGTAGGGTTTGTTAACACTCGAACCTCTATAAATCTTTGTGTCTGATTTTCTCTATCCCTCCTAAAATTAATTATTTATTTCCGCACTTTAAAGTTTAATTTTTTGAAACTCCAATTCAACCCCCCCTTCTTAGTCTAATATCTTTGCAACACATACCATAGGCACCACCACAGCGAGTTCCACAGCCACCACTAGAGGCACCAAAGATGAAGATAGATAGGCTCAGAAAGTATGGGGCCACTAATTTTCATGGTAGAGATGCGGATAATCCTATCACCACCGAGTTTTGGCTAAAGAAGGTTGAGAGGGTTTTTAAGGAGTTAGAGTGTGTCAAGGAGCACAAGGCCAAGTATGTAGTATCGTTGCTTCAAGAACATGCATATGAACGGTGGAAGATTGTTCTAAAGAAGCCTTAGACCCCATAGCCTCTAACTTGTGAGTACTTTGTTGTAGAGTTCAAGAAAGAATACGTACCCTAAGTCTACATAGATGAGTGTTACCCAAATTATGAACCAAGAAGGGGGGTTGAATTGGATATTAAAAAATTCTTAACTTTTAAGTGCGGAATAAAAAGTTGAATAAAGAAGAGATAGGAAGATATCACACAAGAAATTTATAGAGATTCGGATATTAACAAACCCTACTACTCTCCACAATCTCAATTGGGAGTTTCACTAACACACTTAGTGTTACAATGGAGTTTTACAATCTCACTCCCAACTATGGTGTTTCTATCAATGGCTCACACCTAACCCAGAAATCCCTTGTGTTTTAATGGCTCGCACAATAAACCAATTCCTTGTGTTTTATGGCTCACACAAATAACCCTTACAAGTGTTCTACTCTTAACCCAATATATCCAAATTCACTTGAGTAGTAGATTACAAAGAGAAACACTCAAAAATCTATAATGCTCAGAAATTATGAGCAACTAGATTTTTACAGAGAATTAAAGTTTTGTTGAAAATAATTAATGCACAAAATGGCTACAACAAGATTTTGATTCGAAGTAATTGCTATTCTCTTGTTATGGTTTCATAAATGACTTGCATTTATACTTCCTTAGTGAATTATAGCCATTTGGTTGCATTTAATGCAAAAATAGTTGTTGCACAAACTCTTAATTTCGCACCTGACATGTTTCTCGTTCCTCATTCACAGTCGTGAATATCTATGTCACGGTAGTGAATGTTCTTCCAATCCGTGATCCAAGTGGGGACTCTGACCGTGAAGCATTCTAAAAGGAATTGAAGTGTTTGATCACGGAATGATTTTATACTTTCATGGGCGTGAATATCCTTCCAAGCCATGGTCCAAGTGGTGACTCTAGCCGTGAAGCTCTCTGGAAAAATTTGACATGTTATCTCATAGGCGTGACTATCTTTCACAGGAGTGACTGATATGATCATTCATGATTGCTATGATTCTTCATAGCCGTGAACTTTAAATGTTGGAGAGTTGGTGCTAAGTTACATCACGGGCGTGACATAAACAGTCACGGGAGTGAACATGCTATTTCTTCATTTTTTGACTTTCAAAGTTAGTCTTCCATTTTTGCATCATAATCTATACCCTATTCAATAAACTTAGAACACAAGTATTGTTAAATACATTATTGCAATTTTATTTGTTTGCATTAAAATAACAGAAATACCCCTCAAGGTTCAACAATCTCCCCCTTTTGATGGTGACAAATAATCTAGCAATATGTGCTTTTGAGAAGTCTCCCCTTCAAAAGATGCTTAAGACAAAAAATAATAGAGTGCAAGAATCTTTAAGAATTGAGGAAGTATAGCATGGATGTTTGCTTGCTAGTTTAGGTATATGCAAGGTATATTCAAAGTATATCAAGTTGTTTGCTTTTAACTAGTTAAGTATATGCAAAGTATATTCAAAGTATATCAAATTGTTTGCTTTTAACTAGTTAAGTATATGCAAAATATATGCAAAGTATATTCAAAGTATATCAAGTTGTTTGCTTTTAACTAGTTAAGTATATGCAAAGTATATTGAAAGTATATCTCAATGCTATATTCAAAATATCAACACATTTGCATTCATGCACTTGCATATTCATTTAATTCATTTATATTGCTAGGTTCTCCCCTTTTTGTCATGAACAAAAAGAACATAAAAGATAAATCATAAGAGAAAAACTAATGCAATTATATTAATACCAAATATAAGAGTACAAAGGTTGAAGTTGTGCTCTTCTAGCTTCAGATATCCAAGCTTGATAGCAAGGTGAGTCAAGTACCCACCAATAAAGATATCTCATTATGGTTTCGTTGCAATTGATAGTAGATGGTTTGCAAACCATCGAGATAGGGCGACTGTTAGACCTCTTTAGGCCATCTTCAGGAGAAAGAGCTCATATTTTTGAATTGCACATTGCTATCCCCACTTGTAAAGATGTTATAGGTCAGAAACCTATATAAGTATTTATGCACTAGTGATCGAAGGTGGGTGCTCTTCGTTTTCTTGACATCCTAGTTACAATCTTGTCCGAAATGAGTCCATGCCGGATTGGCATAGAACTCCACCTCACTCTCATTGAGGATACCATCAGAAGGAAGTTTGAAGATGTCACCAAACTCCATTGCTGTGAGGGTGTTCGGATGTTTGCAAAGTTGAAATTTTACTGTGCTGGTGGGAGAGACTTGCAGGGTACTAAGAAACTCGAGAGTTGGTTCCCTTAGAGTTGGTTGGTGGATATCGACAAACTCCTTTAGATGACAAGCCTATAGCTATTCCATCATTCTTGTCTCAAGACCAAGGGTCTTGACAACATGCCATTTGAAGGATCGAGAAGAAAACAACGGTCTTTTCTTAAGAACCGCATACCTTGGATGACAATGCTCCAAAATAATGTTGAGAAGGTAGTCTGTGTATCTTCTTGGAGCATGAGATTTCTTTTTTATGCCTTTTGAGGAGTCGGGTTCCATTTTTGAGTTGAAAGAAAATTTTTGAAGAGAAATTTTTTGTTATGGATTTTGAAAAATACCTTGTGATGTTGTGATTTCTGATGAAAGAAATAGTTTTTGAAGGTATTTATAGATGGAAAAGGTTGTTAGGGGTCGGAATCTTTGAGAGGTATTGAATGTGGTGATAAATGAGAGAAGTTGTAAAGTTAGAAATGAGAGAAAAATGACAGAAAATGTTTTATAGCTGACATCGTCACGGTCATGAATGTTAAGTCACGGGTGTGAAATGTCATGTTCACGGTTTGCTGAAAAGGCGTTCTACCCGTGATGAAGAATATGAAATGATTCACGGTCGTGACATTTAATAGTCACGGAGGTGAATGGTGAATTTTTACGATGGTGACAAAATGAGTCACGATCGTGAAGTACAATATTCACTACTTGTGACCGTGAGATAAAGCGTGAATGCTTCTGTAATTATTTGGTGGTAATGTTCACGGTCATGAAGAAGTATCATAGTCATGAACAAAGAGTTTCACGGGAGTGACAAAAAAGGTTATGGGCGTGAAATATAGTATTCACTACCTTCAACCGTGAAGCATGTCGTGATGTAAGGCGTGAAAGCTACTGGAGCTTTTGGCGATTACGATCACGACCGTGAATATATGTCACGGACGTGAATTGCCTAAAATCCTCATTAAATAAAAATAAGTCTAAAACAAAACTAAAGAATTTCTAAGGCACTTCTATCCCTTATAACATATTTTTCATCAAGTTTTGCCACTTCATACCTTAAAAGATGAGACGATAACACAAAATTAACATTCAAGGTTCGATAAATTTAGCAATCATAAAGTTAATCCATCAATCATACCAAGCTCTCTTCTTATGAAGTTGAATCTTTCTTCATTTAAAGACTTAGTAAAAATATCTGCCAATTGATTGTCTGTATTGATAAATTCCAATACAACATCTCCATATTGAACATGATCTCTAAGAAAATGATGTCTTATGCCAAAATGCTTACTTCTAGAGTGTTGAATGGGATTCTTAGATAGGTTTATAGCACTTGTATTGTCACATCTGATAGGTATATGGTTCAAACTATAACCATAATCCTTAAGTTGTTGTTTAATCAAAAGGATTTGAGTATAACAACATCCTACTACCACATACTCCGCTTCAGCGGTAGAAAGACCAATTGAAACTTCTTTCTTGCTAAACCAAGAAACTAAGCATTTACCAATAAAGTGACAAGTGCCTGAAGTACTCTTTCTATCCAAGAGATTTCCAGCGTAATCAGTATCTGAATATCCTATAATATGAAAGGATGAATTTCTAAGATACCATAAACCTAGATGCAATGAGCCATGTAAATATTTTAAAATTCTTTTCACCACATTCAAATGTGATTCTTTAGGACATGATTGAAAGCGAGCACATAAGCATACACTATACATTATATCGGGTCTATAGGCAGTAAGATATAAGAGTGATCCGATCATACCTCTATAGAGCTTTTCATTAATGATCTTACCCTTTTCATCTTTGCCCAATTTTGTTGATGTGCTCATTGGAGTCTTGGCATTTTTGCATCCTTCCATTCCAAATTTCTTGATTAAGTCTTTGGCATATTTGGATTGGTTGATGAATATGTCCTTATTACCTTGTTTTAATTGTAGACCGAGGAAGAACTTGAGTTCACCCATCATACTCATTTTGAATTCCCTAGTCATACACTTAGCAAATTCTTGGGAAAGCAATTCATTAGTAGACCTAAATATGATGTCATCAACATAAATTTGAACAATTAAAATATCATGCTTATGTTTTTTAATAAATAAAGTAGTGTCAACATTCCCCTTTGTAAAATTATTTTCTAAAAGAAAAGAACTTAGTCTTTCATACCAAACTCTTGGCGCTTGTTTCAAACCATATAAAGCTTCTGAAAGTTTAAATACATGGTTAGGAAAATTATGGCTTTCAAAACCTGGTGGTTGTTCTATATAAACTTCTTCTTCTAAGCACTTTTGACATCCATTTGAAAGAGTTTGAAATTCATATGGCATGCATATGCTAAAAGTATTCTTATGGCTTCTAATCTAGTTACTGGAACATAGATCTCATCATAATTTATTCCTTTTTCCTGATTATATCCCATTGCAACTAACCTAGCCTTATTCCTAGTTATTGAACCTTATTCATCTAGTTTATTTCTAAATACTCATTTTCTTCCAATGATTTGATGCTCCTTGGGTCTAGGAACTAAGGTCCATACCTTACTTCTCTCAAATTGGTTGAGTTACTCTTGCATAGCAATCACCCAAATTTCATCATTAAGAGCCTCATCAATATTTTTAGGCTCAATTTGGGAGACAAAGGCAAGATTAGAATCTAAAGGTTTGAGATGAGATCTAGTACTTACTCCCTTTGTAGGATCACTAATGATTTGCTCTTTGCCGTGATCTTTTGTCAATCTTCATTCCTTTGGGAGCGCTTGCTTGTTTTCCTCTTGAGCTGGAGGTAGAGAGTCATCTTGATGTGAACTTTCTTGATCATTTTCTCCTTTTTTATTTTCAAGATCAAGTTTTTCCATTATACCTACAACATCATCAATAACGCTACCTTTTACAAGATCAAGCTTACTAGATTCATAAAAAAACAACATACATATATTCTTCAACAGCTAATGACTTTTTATTAAGACTCTATAAGCTTTGCTAGTGGTGGAGTATCCTAAAAATATACCCTCATCAGAATTAGAGGCAAATTTCCAATGTTGTCCTTGGTATTCAATATGAAACAGTTGCATCTAAATACTCTAAAGTATGATATCATGGGTTTTCTTCCATTCCATAACTCAAAAGAAGTTTTGTTTAAGAGAGGTCTTTTGAAAACTCGATTTGAAATATAATATGCAGTATTTGTGGCTTTGGCCCAAAAGTAAGTTGGTAATCCATACTCATTGAGCATTGTTCGAGTCATTTCAATTAAAGTTCAATTTTTCCTTTTGACCACCCCATTTTGTTGAGGTGTCCTAGGAAATGAAAAATTTTGTGAAATGCCATGTTCTAGACAAAAATTTCAAAGCTTTCATTTTCAAATTCATTCCCATGATCACTTCTTATTTTTGAAATACAATATCATTTTTCATTTTGAACTCTCTTAGCAAAGTTTTTGAAAGATTCAAAAGTATCACTCTTTTGAGCTAAGAAAATTATCCAAGTGAATCTAGAGTAGTCATCGATGATGACAAAGGTATACTATTTACCTCCTAAGCTTGCAACTCTAATAGGTCCAAAAAGATCTAGATGCAAAAGTTGTTGAGGTTTTGATGCACTTACAATGTTTTTGGATTTGAAGGATGACTTGTGTTGTTTTCCTCTTTGGCAAAGTTCACATGTCTTGTCTCTTTCAAATTTGACTTTTGATAGTCCCTTTACCAGCTCTCCTTTGCTAAGGCTTTGAATTAAATCCATGCTTGCATGACCAAGCCTTTTATGCCACAGGCAAGATTTATCACTAGTAGTCACAAGACACTTAGAGAAAATGTTAGATATTTGTGTAAGCCTATTATGTAGGTAATGACATCTCTACTTCCTTTAAATATCTTTTGGCCATTAATAGGGGTTACAAGACATTCGTTAGAAGTAAAGATTGCTTGGTTTCCCTTATCACATAATTGACTTACACTTAACAAGTTATGTTTCAAACCATCAACAAGTAAGACATCTTCAATGAAAATAGTACCATTAATACCAATAGAGTCAATGCCAATTACCTTACCCTTAGCATTGTTTCCAAAGGTTACTTTACCTCCATCAATACTTTTGATGTCATTGAATAGTTCTTTGTCTCCGGTCATATGCCTTGAGCATCCACTATCTACTAGCCAAACATTTTTATTTATTGTGGACTTGAGGCATACCTATAAAATCACAATTCAAGTATTGTTTTTAGGTACCCAAATGAGCTTGGGTCCTTAGGGGTTAGCATATAAAGGTTCCTAATGAGTCTTCCTTATCCAACAATGTTTATTTATATGACCAAATTTCATACAATAATTACATTGTTTAGCTCTAAATATGCTTTTTGGTATTACCATGCTTTTAACTACCGTTTTCCTATTAGGTAGAGTTTGTGAGCAGTGGCATGCACATGCATGATGACTTTGTGCTTTCCTAAGTGCATGCTTCTTATATATAAAAGCATGATTGGCCTTTTGAGGTTTCCTTCTTAAGCTTACCAACCCTTGATCATTCCTTTTATGTATAGAAGATTTAGTGTATGTTGTGCACTTAGCCCTTGGGACTGTTACTTCTAATGTGGAGATGTGTGGTTCACTTGACTTAACAAAAGTGGTCTTATAAGTTGAAGATGATGTTCCCTTAAATCCTAGACCATGTCTTATTAAAGGTGGTCTTTGAGACACAATGATAGTATCTAAACTCTCATTTCCCTTGTGAAATTTTGAAATGGAGTTTCTAAGTTCCTCAACTTCATTTTTCAAAATATTGTTTTCTTTAAGCAAGGATTTAGTTGAAGGTCTTGAGGAGTACTCATCTAATGATTTGGGAAGAGATTCATTAGAAGATTTAAGCTCGAGATTCTCCTTTTCTAAAACTTCTATTTTTTTCGAACTAGAGATGTTATTTTTATAAGTATTTAATTTATTTCTATATTTTTCTAGTTCAAGATTCAATACTTCTATTAAGCTTTGCTCATCATCATCTTCACTATCACTAGCATTATCACTACTGTCATTATTGAATGAGTATGAGTAAAGTGATCCTACCTTATCCGAGACGTGATCCTCTATAGCCATAGAGCATAGGTTGACCTCTTCACTTTCATTGTCATCTTTTTTTGGTTCAAGAGCTTTCGTCATCCCATGTAGCTTTGTGACCTTTCTCCCCATTGTCTTTTTGGTATTTGCTTTTGTGTTTCTTGAGCCTTGGACATTCTGGTTTAATATGTCCCTTCTTTCCACACTCATAGCACTTTACCTCCTTTTTATTCCTTTGAGAGTCATTTGAGGAGTGTTTGAGATTTATTTGCTTGAATTTTCGAGAGTTTCCCATTCTCTTTTCAATTATTCTTTTCAGTCTTCTTGAGAGCATTGTTATGTCTTCATTTGCATCATCACTCTTTTCTTCATCATCTTCAACTTCTTCTTGAGATTTTGAAGTAGAGGCTCTTAGTGCTAGAGGCTTTCTTTTTTCTGGCTCAACTTCAAGCTCTTTATCTCTTTTTACAGTCATTTCATATGTTAGAAGTTTGCCAATAAGCACATTGGTATTCATGAAGCTCATGTCTTCATTGGCTTCTTTTATACCAACAACTCTTGAATTGTAATCTTTGAAATGAAGACTTCTCAGAATTTTGTTCTTTACATCTTCCAAGCTCAAGTATTTACTAAGCTTTCTCATGCCATTTATGATGGCTAGAAGACGGTTTTTCATATCGGTGATTGACTCATTGGATTTCATCTTGAAGAGTTCATATTCTGAAGTGAGAAGTTGAATCTTCTTGGATTTAACTTGATTTGTTCCTTCATAATAATTTTCCAATATTTTCCACATGCTATATGCAGTTGGGCAGTGTTGTATTCTACCACATTCTTCAATGGATAGTGAGCTTGAGAGAATTGTCATTGCCTTTTTGTTTTTAAAATTTGCTCTTCGTTTAGGTTTTGTCCAATCATCTTTTGACGGGATTTCTTCTTCACCACCAACTCCTCCTCTAGTTGGTGGTGTCCATTCTTTCCGAATGCTATCCCAGACTTCAATTCCCTCACTATCGAGATATATCTCAATTAGAACTTCCAATGAGCGTAATTTACTCCATCAAAGTAAGGCTTGAGACTTTGGAATCCTTCATTGGTCGTTTCTTGATCTTTGATAATGCTTTTTAGGCTTCAATACTAGACTAAGCTCTTATACCAATTGTTGCCCAGATTATGAACTAAGAAGGGCGTTGAATTGGATATTCAAAAAATTTTAACTTTTAAGTGCGGAATAAAAAGTTGAATAGAGAAGGGATAGGAAGATATCACACAAGAAATTTATAGAGGTTCGGGTATTAACAAACCCTACTCCTATCCCCAATCTCAATTGGGAGTTTCACTAACACACTTAGTGTTACAATGGAGTTTTACAAGCTCACTCCCAACTATGGTGTTTTTATCAATGGCTCACATCTAAGCCAGAAATCCCTTGTGTTTTAATGGCTCACACAATAAATCAATTCCTTGTGTTTTATGGCTCACACAAATAACTCTTATAAGTGTTCTACTCTTAACCCAATATACCCAAACTCACTTAAATAGTATATTACAAAGAGAAACACTCACAAATCTATAATGCTCAGAAATTATGAGCAAATAGATTTTTACAGAGAATTAAAGTTTTGTTGAAAATAATTAATGCATAAAATGGCTACAACAAGATTTTGATTCGAAGTAATTGCTATTATCTTGTTTTGGATTCATAAATAACTTGCATTTATACTTCTTGAGCGAATTATAGCCATTTAGTTGCATTTAATGCGAAAATAGTCGTTACACTAACTTTTAATTTCGCGCCTAACATGTTTCTCTTTCCTCATTCACGGTCGTGAATATCTGTGTCACGGTCGTGAATGTTCTTCCAAGCTGTGGTCTAAGTGGTGACTCTGACCGTGAAGCATTCTAAAAGGAATTGAAGTGTTTGATCACAGGCATGACTTTATA
This sequence comes from Triadica sebifera, assembly GCA_023653625.1. NCBI lineage: Eukaryota > Viridiplantae > Streptophyta > Magnoliopsida > Malpighiales > Euphorbiaceae > Triadica > Triadica sebifera. The sequence goes on from CM042901.1 coordinate 25,945,307, forward strand.
CTTTCACGGGCATAAATATCCTTCCAAGCCGTGGTCCAAGTGGTGACTCTGGTCGTGAAGCTCTCTAGAAGAATTTGACATGTTATCTCAAGGGCGTGACTATCTTTCATGGGCCTGACTGATATGATCATTCATGGTTGCTATGATTCTTCATGGCCATGAACTTTAAATGTTGGAGAGTTGGCGCTAAGTTACATCACGGGCGTGACATAAACAGTCACGGGCGTGAACATGCTATTTCTTCATTTTTTTACTTTCAAAGTTAATCTTTCATTATTGCATCATAATCCATACCCTATTCAATAAAATTAGAACACAAGTATTATTAAATAAATTATTGCTATTTTATTTGGTTGCATCAAAATGACGGAAATACCACTCAAGGTTCATCAATGAGAAAAAAAAAGAATTTATGAGTCTGTAATAGAGGAGCATGACAATTTCCGAATATGCAAAAGAGTTCATATGGTTGTGCCAATATGCCACCGATTTCTTAGTGGACGAGAGTGATAACTGTCATCATTTTGAGGACGGGTTGAATGATGACATAGGATATCATGTCATTTCTCAACAGTTTGAGGACTTTTCAATCCTTGTGTCTGCCATTATTAGTACAGAGAAGAAAAGAAAATAAAAGAATGCCAGAAGACCTAGAGTTAGTGTAGCACAGACTACTAACAAGAGATACTGATTTTTTTAAGATAGACTCGAGGTAAGGGACAGAGTCACACTCAGTCTAGTTCTTTCAAAAGGGGATTGCCCTCTATGGCTACATTAGCCACCGCCAGCACTCATACAGCTAGGAATTTTGCTCCTTTATATGGTCATGTCAGAGGAATCACAGGGGAGAGTGTCAGTTGAACACATGGCTTGCTTCATGTGCAGAGCCCTAGATCACATGAGGAGGGATTGCCCTTTGTTGGCAAATGCTACACCCACTCATACAGCAATATTAGCATCGGTTCAGAACAGGAACTAGATACGAAAAAGTCATGCAAGACCTAGCCAGGCTGTTTTAGAGACAGTGAATAGGTCGAGACCCAGTACAGCTCTGGCTAGGGCATATGCAATGATGGCCCATAAGGACCAGGGAGCCACATATGTCATAGTGGGTATGTTTTCTTTACACGACTCAAATTTATGTGCTTTGATAAACCCATACTTTACACATTCTTATGTATGCATGAGCATGCCTAGTCAGTGCAGTATGGCAATAGAGAGCTAAAGTTCGAGATTGAGGTCACAAACCCTTTAAGCCACAGTGTAGTTATGAACCGGGTATACAAATGTTGCCCTTTGGTTATGCATAGGAAAGAGTTTCCCACATATCTTATAGAGTTGTTGTTTCATGAGTATAATGCCATATTAAGTATGGATTGACTCTCACAGCATGAGGTAGTTATAAACTGTCAGTCTAAAACAGTTGTTCTTAAACTCCATAACTAGAAGTAGATGGTGAGAGATTTCCACAGCCTCCGTTGATGGTCTCCATGATGAAGGCGTAAAAGATAATTCAAAAACTTATTTAGCTAATGTATTTGATACTAGGAAAAGAGTTCCAGATCTCCAAGATATCCCTACAGTGATGAAGTTCCTAGATGTATTTCCAGATGATCTACTAGGATTACCACCGAATATGGATGTCAAGTTCCAATTTTCACATAAAATATATTTATATGACTAATATTATAAGGGTAGTTGCACTAACCTTTTTATATTCTGTCGGTGTCTGCCGGCTCTTTTCCCTTATCTTGCGGAGGCACCTGTCCCGACGTCGCACCTAGAGATAGAAATTTTTCATTAGCTATTAAACCCCTTACGACATAAAATCTAGCAAAGTTTAAATTTTTTGCTCTCACGGATATCAAGATCATATAATTAAAATTTTCTTATTATACATTTTTAACGCATAAATCATGATTTTGATCGTCATTACATTATCTGGTGCGACCAAAAATTCAAAAATAAATTTTCTTTTATAATAATTTATTTTCTTTATTTTTTTCTGCTTCCAAAACTATTTTTCTCCATTTATTTCTTTTATTCTTCTAATGTCTATTTTCAATTCAAGAATTTTCATTAATTCAATAAATACTCTAAAAATTCCAAATAAATTCTTATCACTACTTTAACTCATTTTCTTTCATTTTCCATCCTCAATTTCATCAAAACAATATTCAACAACTCCCAATAAATTTTTCCATAATTAGGCTAAAAATCTAAAAATTCCCCAAAAATCCTATTAAAATTTTTTTCATCCCAAAATTTATTTTCCACTTCTAAACACTCTAATTAACTCCATTATCTTCAATTTAAGGCAAAATTCTTCCAAAATTTAACCATAATTATGGAAATTCTCTAAAAATTTCACAACAATTCCTAAAATTTATTTTCATCATTCTTCACTCAATCCATCATCCTCAAGCCTTATTCTCTTCATTTCCTATTTTTATCTAATTTTTCAATATTTTTTCCATAAACCCTAATTTTTCCATCAACCAAATATCAACAAAATCACACCACAATTTAATAAATAATTATGAAAATAATCAAACCAACAAAATTACATGAAGAAAAGAGCAAAATCATCACCTTCTTCAAATGGGTATTTGGCTAAGCTTGATTTTCTTTTTTGTCAAAACTCCACCCATTTTCTCTTTTTCTTCACACCAATCTAACTTTAATTATTTTAATTGTTGAATAATATTATTTGAACAAGAAAAATTGAAGAACTCAAGGGATTTGGAGCTTGAAGGTTCTCGGCCATGGAGGAGAGAAGGAAGAAGATGGGAAATTTATGATTTTTTGAAAAATTTCTAATTAATTTACTATATATACCCCAATTAAATTAATTAATCGTACTTAATTCTTTAATCAACCTCCTCATTGGCCAATAGCACAATTAATTATCTCTTAATATTGACACATGGCCCAATCACATTTTAATTAATTTTGACTTAAAAATTTTCCTACCAATCACAATTTTTCTTTATTTATCTTCATAATAAATTATAATTCTCCAAAATTCAACCTCCAAACAACTTAATTTCATCAAATTAAATATTCCAAAAATTAGAAAATAATTTTCTCTTCGAAACAGTCTATTCGATTTTGCAAAATGACCACCGGTGCAAAAATCGAGTTTTTACGAGTTAATTATTTTTCTTAATTTGAACCGTAAAAATTCATCCGTCGTCAAATTTCTAATTTATCAATTTTAAAAATCTTAAAATTAAATTTCGATCACATCGACTCCATTGCGATCATGAACACATCTCTCTAGCTTTTGATCCAAAAAATCAGGTTGTAAACCTATACTGAAAATCAATTTTCCACAATTCAAACTTTTAACCTTAGAATCTCACCTTATAACTCCACTTATAGCCTTAAAATAATATTTTTTTCATATTTTGGTGTGCTTAAATTATAATTTCACTACTGAGCGAAAAACCTAAATTCCGACCCGGGCTGTTGTCTCGATTTGCGTGCATAACACGAAATTGCATTGTTTCATTTGATAAAATTCTTATTCATTTTATCATATTAATATAATTAAATTTTTATGTATTTCTCCGTATTTAGACTCCGATCATATGTCTCTATACTGCAGTATAAACGACTGCAGTACATATATACGGTCAAAGTCTAACTTGCGGATGTGACAGTATATATATTATAAGATGTAAATGTCATAATGAAGTAGATAAGATAATATAAACAAGTAAAGTCCAGGCTCGATATTAAGACTAGAAGTAGGATATGTGACATGCTATTAAGAGGGTTTGGTATCGTAGTGATTATGATACAATGATTTTATACTCGTAAATGTGTCTTAAGATTTGGGAGCGTTATTGACTTAAGACGCCTCGAGTAGCACATATGATTATAAACAGTGGTAGGGTGGTTTAACCTTAAAGAGTGCCCATGTTCACAACTTGTATCCGAATAGTCCATGTTGAGATTTGTTAAGCAATAAATCATATAAAAGTGATTTAAAAACATATGAAATGAAAAAGAAGTCCATAAATAGAAGTATACAAGAACACACAGTTAATATGTTACATTTTATTAAAAATGAGTTATATGTGCTCTTTCCTATCATTCAATGCTCAATAAGTTAGTTCATCCCATAAGGTAAAGTATCTACATGATAGTGTGAATTCAATGTCATGTCATGATATTTTATATATTGCCAAGAAATTGTTTAATATATGATTGCATGTAAATTTTTATGTCTATATGTACCACTAAGTTTTCAGTAGCTTAACATGCAGATGCTTTCTCACGCCGGTCGGAGACTTATGGATTTATAAATTGATCCTGAGAAGTCAGTTCAACATCAAATACAATAATGCAGATCCAACACGGATCGGTGATATCACATATCATATTTTGTATTTTGTTCATGACATAGGAATTTGAATTATTTACTTGCATACATACCTTATATTTTAAGATATATATAACTTTTGTAAAGACATATTTTTGTAAATATCGGGTCTTCTTAGCCCCAAGTATGTTATTTCTTTTATATATATATATATATATATATGATGTTTTTTCTTGGATCAAATGATTTCTCCATTGATAATTTTTATATAGATAAGAGATATTGCAATATTGTTTTATATGCAAATGAAGTATTTATAAAAAAAAAAGGGTTTTCTAAAGAAAATAAAATTTTTAAAATTTCATAGATTTTTCCACATCAGTTTCCGTAACATCAGCTCGTTTGGTCAGATTATTTATGGTTAGGTGAAAGTTCACTTCGTAAGGCATATGAACAAATATGCGAATAAGACAACAGTATAATAGAAGGAGAAAAGGAAAATTGCATGGTCTTATAAAAGTATAAATGACAGTTTATTTGCCATAAATGATGACCCTCCGTATGCTCCTGAATGCTTAGTAGATATTAAGCTAGATAAAACCTAGTTTACTTGTCAAATTGATGTTATAGTTGTCAGGAAGTATCAATTTGTCAACCACAAACTCATGACCAACTTCATTCTTATCATCAGCATAACATGAGCTGGTTTTATCACTATAAATGTTTAGTGGACCACTCAGTTACTTGATTATTGGGTAAAATTTCATATGCTCAAAATTAACCTCGAATAATTTACTATCAAAATTTTAATTCCCTCCAACTTGATCCTTCCTGAATGATTTGAAAACATTCAAGCTAGGTTAAGGGACCCTACAAATTTAGCAAAAGAGGCTAGTGTTATAAAAATCAAGGTTAGACTCAATGTTCCTAATTAAAAATAAACTCAGGGTTTCTGCCCTAGCAGCATAATAGGTTTTACTCCTAGTAGAGGGTCTTGGGTTCAGGACCTTCATCCTACTTGTAGTATGTGGAAAACAACTCCCTCCCCGTATCAAAGAAAAAAAATTAAAAATAAAAATTTAACAGAAAAAAATTCAAAAATACAAGAGCTCAAAAATTTATTTTACCTCTTGTATTAAAAGAATCCATGCTTCGTTACCTTTAAACTAAAATATTTAAATCCTAGTATAAGATTCTTTCAAAATATATATATACACTCACTCTTAAGATATGAGTTTAAGTTTTGGAAACTGTGAATGTAATAATGTTTATAATTTGTTGTGAATAATAAACTCTTGCTTTAAAGGGTTTTAATAGAAATGTTTGACAAGGACATTACTCCCTCAGACGGCCTCAACTACTTCAAATCTTTTTTAAGTTATTACTCTTGGAAGGACTTTTATTTTAGTCTTTTGTGAAATTGAGTTTGAGTATTTGTTTTGTGATCAAAATTAGGGGTTTATAAAAACAATGGGAAAATTAAACCATGATAATTCAATTCAATTCATATTTAAAAATAAATTAAAAAAAAAGTTAATAATATTTGATTTTGATGGGATCCAATACAATTTGATTTATTCAACAAAAATCCTTTATTATTTTATAAGGAAAAGTCTAATTCATACTATTTATATATAATACGAATAAAATTCTTATGATCCAACAACTATAAAAGTGTACAAAGTAGCATGAAACTCATCCAACAACTATAGGGATGAGTCGTATTGAATAGTACTATTCTTTTACCAAACCAAACATGCACGATTGAGCCCAATTTTCAATTTTCAATTCGATTCAAATATTATAAAGAAAATCACATTCAATATCTTTTTTTTAAAAATTACCTTAATATTTTAAAATCGATGAAAATACATTTTCTATAACAATTCTTTACTTTTTTACCTTTTGTATTTTCACGCGCACCCTCTGACTTTCTCTCTTTTTTTCTTCTATGAATTAGTCAATTGCAAAAATTAAGGCACCACCCTTTTATGTCTTTATCTTTTCTCTCTTCTTCTTCTTTTTTTTTTTTATGAATTAGTCAATTGCAAAAATCAAGCACTAGCCTTTCATATATCTTTATCTCTCTCTATCTTTTTTATTTCTTCCTTTATATCAATCAATCAAAAAAAAAAAAAAAAGAACACTTAAATGCCCTTGCCCCTTTCATGTCTTTTCTTTTCTTTCATTTTTCTCCTTTGAAGTGGGTCTGCTTTTATTTTCTCATAATTAATAATGCCTATAATTAATAATATTTTTGTTCCAACGTGCAAAAATTGATTTTACCGTTGTTTACCTCGCTTTGCTCTCTATCCACTCCTCTCTCTGTATCCAAAACCCCAACAAACCCAAAAATTCATCTATTCCAATGCAACAAATCTATTTAGGAACTTGGCAAATTTAGTGGAGTTGAAGAGGCCCATCAACTGTTCGACTCAATGCCTCTGAGAGACACCATCTCGTGGAATTCTATGATCTCAGCTTATATCTAAAATGATATTCGGGATGCTAAAACACTTTTCGATGTTTCTGAGCACAAGAATGTAAGAACACAAACCACATCAACACTTTTTATCTTAAAATTTGCATTTATTTTTATATCAGTCTTTGATAATACCTTAATTTTTAATATTTTTTTAAATAAAATTATAGAAATTAACTTAAACAACCATATATATATATATATATATATATATATATATATATATATATATATGATCCAATAAAAATACATGAAGCCATGTGGAAAATATTTACTTATTTATTTGTATTTATCCTCAGGGTCTATGTTTAGTTAGAAGTTAGAACTCTGAAGGCTGCAAATGATGAGCAAAATGTATTTGGCCGATATTTTGCACAACTTACAATTATTCCTTCTATCTTGTTTTTCTTTTTCATCATTCTGATAAAGATGACTGTCTATGGAGTTTTATTTAAAAAAAGTTTCATTTTCTTGCCCTCAATTTTTTTTTTAATTTCAATTATTATTTTTATATATAATCCTTCTACGACAAATTCCTCGTTGCAGTTCAACAACTGACCTATTCCATACTTCTTGCAATTTTTTTTCTAAAACTTATTTTTATTCATTTTTATAATATTGGTTTGTTTCTTTTATTTAAATTTCAGCATTACATATACACTGATATCCACTTGAGTTAATTGTTTTTTTATGATCTCAGCTTATATCTAAAATTTGTCTTTAACCAATTAATAAAAGACAATCCTGATAATTTTTTATTCAAATAATTAATTAAATATTGGTGGTTTTGTAAGAAAGATTATATTTGTTAAAAAAAATATAAAATTTATATTTATTAAAAATTATGTTAGATGAATATTTAAAGTATATACCGTATATATAAGTGTCATATATTTATCATATACTCTTTATTGTACACTTAATCAAAAATTAGTGTTCTTTTTGAACTTTTGTTTTTAGATTGTTTAGCAAGTGATACATGCACACTTCATATGTTACTTTAGGATATATCTATTTAATTTGGGAAAATATATTTTATGAGTTTTACATAAATTTATTGAATTTAACTTACACATTAATATGACAGATATACTACATATATAACTTACATATACATCTCATATACTTTTACCGTCCTTTTTTTAATAATAATATATTATCTTATATGTAAAATTTCTACATCAGATATAAATTGTATATGCATATTAAATATAAGTGAATGTAGTTTTGAATATATATATATATATATATATATATAAATACACATAACATATACTGTATTAAACATTAATGTAATTTATACATAACATATATCTATAATTTGCAGCCAATTGATGTTGCATTTTATAAACAACTTATAACCTACATATATCTCACATATATTGTCATTTTTTTATGTATAATATAATTTTTAATAAATTTAAATATTATAATTCTGAAATTTATATTTTTTTAGGAAATATATTTTTTTCTTACAAAACCTCTAATTTTTAGTTAATTTTTTTAATAAATGAATTATCAGGATTGGCTTTTATTATTATAAATATTTTATTATTTTTTAATTGTAATAAAAGTTGTTTTATTGAAATATAAAATAGTATATATGAGGTATATGGAAAATATATAATAAAAGATATATTGAGGGAATAAATAAAACAAACAATAATAAAAATATTTCATTAAAATTAGATATAAATAAAATTCACATATAACAACATAATAGTATCATTAATAAGGTATATGTTTAGTATATAAGAAATATATAATTTTTATTGAAGAACAAAAGTAATTATGATTTTAAAAATAAAATAAGTTTAGAAATATTTTGAGTTTATAATAGTGTATGAAAATAATATGGGAGAAATTTTGAGTTTAATATTCAATATCTGTAAGATGTATAAAAAGAAAAAATTACAAGTTTAACATACCTCACATATACTATTTCATATTTCACTATAATATCTTTTATTACAATAATTTTATAAAAAAACATCTAATTGAATGAATGATAATATTTCATCGATATATAGAGTCAAAATACAAGTCATTTCTAAAAAAAAAAAAGTAAAAAGAGCAAATAATAGTAAAATAGAGAAAATAAGCAACTAAATAATTGAACATTATTTAATTTAGGGAAAGAAAATTATTTTGTGGACTAAATTAAAAAGGACAAAAGTTTAGGGAGTCAATTAGTGAAAATTGGAAAGACTGGGGGCCTAATGAGACATTTGTCAAATTAAATAAAATTGAAAATCATTAATTATTACATGGACCAACAGAAAATGAGTTTAGAATTTAATAATAATAATAATAATTAGCAAATTAACCCATTTGCCGCCCGCCAAAAACCAATGGGCAACCTAACTCTCCACTCAACTCTAATTAGGCCAGTTAATTATGCATATAAAAGCTTGAAATGGGACCATTCTCGTACAATCTTCTATATTCATCTAACCGCCATTTTCTGCATTTATCCCAACTGAACCGAACCCATTTGTCTTAATTCAAAATATCTTTCAGCCATCATCATTAGAGAAAGAAGAAGCTATAGTTTGATGGAAGGGAGGGGAGCTAAGGCGAGCTAAGTGATACCCATACAAGGTTGATTCAATTGAAGCACCCCAAAAAAAAAAAAGGAGAGAGAGAGAGAGAGAGAGAAGAGAGAAGAAACCCATATGCCACGACCGCAGCTTGAATTTGTGGAGGAAGAAAGATTTTTGCCAGACAATAGAGAGAAGTTTGAAGATTAGAGCTAAGTGAACCAACAAAAAGAAAGAAAAAAAAATTGAGATGCGCTTCTCATGTGTCAGCCAAGAATAAGATAAAGGAAGGTAGAACTGAATATTTTCTTCCTTCTGCTTTTCCCATTTTATGTTACACTTCAATTTTGTACTGAGAGTTTGTATTTTACACGCACCATGCTGAGAAATTTAAAAACAAAAAAAAAACTAAAATTTACAGTGGGTTCAAACACCAATATTCAATTCAGAGGTAAAAATAGAATGTATTGGTATTGAACACGGAAATATATTTGTGAAATTGAAAGAACAAAAAAAACCAAGGAATGGATATTTGTCGAAATTTTTTTTTTTAATTCAGAAGTAAAAATAGATATTTATTGCATTTGTGTCCAAAATCCGATATTATATTTCTAAAAAGTTGAATTTAATTCAAGCTTACTTCCCACTCAATCAGAACTTCAATCGAATCCAATTTTCTGTAAAATTTTTAATTTAAAATTTATGATGTTGGATTTAGCCGAATTTCGATTGTGTGAAAGAAGAGAAGGGCCTTTATCAGTATAATTTGCATAAGTTTTATAATCTTAAAACTCTCCAACAGTTGCCTAATCTGATAACTGTCAACAAATAAAATGACCACCTCTCCTCAACAAATGTTCAACCAAGCAGAAGAACAGCAATTCTGGATGCACATCCAAATGAAAGTTTGAAAACTACCATAAGAAGAAGAAGAAGAAGTAGTTCATTTAAACAAAGCTCATTACAACAAATATAGTTTTATAGATCAAGTAGACCCATTCTTTCCATTACGCAAATCTCATCAATCAACTTAGGAATCGCCAATACCTTCATCAATGCACACAAATGTAGCTCCCTTCATTCTTCTGCAGCACTCGCAGCACTCAAATCCACACTCAGGTCAAGACCCTGAATCACAAAACAGCAATTAAATTCCCAAAAAAAAAAAAAAAAGAGAAAAAAAGGCAGAGCCACTGACTTTAATGTCTGTTACTTACCTTTCCGGTGATCATGGTATACATATTTAGAACGTCTGTTACAGTGGACTCAAAGTGTGTTGTAGCATCATAACTCTGTTGACGATTACGGGCAATCCAATCAGCATAAGTAGAGTTAAAATAAAGCAGCATAAACATAAGCATCCCAATCTGTTGGAGCAAGTCAAATATTAACTCACCGTCGATATAAAGCAATTATCCAGAGAGGGTTCATTGACTGGCTCATATATGTCATAATTATCAAAAAATATCTCATCAACAGGACCTAGAAGGTCAATTCCTGGCTTCAATTCAACCTCAGGATGATCGGTCTCTGCCTCTGATGAAACAAATGCAATAAATTTTCCCTTTGGAGCAACATTGTGAGAATAAGAACAGCAAAAAAGGTACCTGCTCAACATCAAAACGTCACAAAATTAAGATCACGACACAGAGAGAGAGAGAGAGAGAGAGAGAGAGAGAGATAAATGGAGGGGATGGCAGAAAGACCCTGATTTTTTGAGCTAAAGCCAAAATGATAACCAAAGCTTCTAGACATCAGGTGGGATAAGCACTCAAAAGTTCGAACTTGACAACCCCATAAGATGGAAATTGAATTTTCAACTATAAACAAAAAGATAATAAACCAAACACCTAAAAGAGAAAGCAAAGGTAACCAAAGAATTCAGTCAAGTAAGCCATTGGTGAAGAAAAATTACCAACTAAAATTGTTGAGGAACTAACCCCATAGAAGATGAGCAAAGTTATTAAAACAAAAGCTGCACCAAGGCACAAAGGGCTCCTAGAGCCTTGGTGCAAAGCACAGGCGTGTGCCCGTCAGAGATGAGATGCAAAATTATAAGAAAACAAAAATATTGAAATTAAGAGCAAACTTCATACTAAGAGAATCAAATTATACAGGTAAGACTAACAATGTTGAAGAAAGTATGCATAAAGAAAGCATCAGTGTGTTTCTAAATCAAAATAAAACAGGCTTATAGTCCTACTCATAAAAATAATCCCCAAAGTGAACATAGGACAAATGATCATTAAGGTTAACATAATTGCGTTCATCATTAACATCATCTGATTCAAATTGGTTACTTCCAATTTCTTCTTCAAAATCACCTCTTTATACTCTTCTTGAAATCAATATCTGCCTAACTCAGGAAGATGCATCATATTGAGGTGCCAATACTTAATGTTGAGAAAAGGAGCAATTATCATCTGAGAAGCATGAGAAGATAAAAGAAAGGTTTCTGTTTTCTTTTTGGTTGCAGAATTCTTTTGATCATAAAATGGTGTAAATGGATTAATTTTTTCTTGCATCAGAATATAGCTTACTTGATGGATTAAATTTTAGAAAAATAATAATACCACAAATATGAGGCACGCCTTCTCATCTTGGGTGTGCGCTTTAGTGCCTAACACACACACCTCAAAAGGAGAGCCACCTTTTGCAAACTCAGGCACTGAGGATAGAGCCTCATGAGCCTCAAACCTGAAATATGCCTTTAATAACTACAAAGATGAGCAATTAATGTTTAATACACAACAAACTCAGGAGACTATTTTGTTGTTCCTAATTTAACGTTCCTAATTAATGGTCCAGACTCCAGATCAAGTCAACATTTAATATTCTTAACAATTTAAATGAAATAATAAAGGCAATGCAGGAAAAGTCAATGAATTAAACTCTTCAGACTTCTGATAATTTTGGGATGTTGAGTCAGATATATTTGCAAGACAAAAGAAAGTATCTATAACTCACATGTCTGATCTGCGACCCAACTGCTTCTGTGGCAAGATAACCTGAACTGAATGAGAATCATTGGTGTTTGGAATTGGGTGGCTCATTATGGCAATTGCCCTTGCAACCCTACCAACCTTTCTAACCTGTATATACGCATACAGTTTTCCATAAATAATCGATTGCTCATCATTTATCTCAGGAAAGTAAATGTGTCTAATTTCAATATAGGTTTTATTCCATTATTCAAGTTCTTATTTTCTACCAGCTGTTACGTGTTAGCGTGCAATCAATACCTTGTTGGGCAAGTAAGAAGGATCACAAACAACTTTCTTGCACTTAGCAGTTTCCCCTTCTGAAGTGACACCAACAACTTTACCTTCCTCATCGAACTCCACCTGAAATTATACAACATGCAGAATCAACATCCAAATTCACAACGAAAAACTAAATACAAATTCTCCTCATATATAAAGGACATGATGATATTATTATCAAAATCTCCAATCTAAATAAAGTAATCGTGTACCTTGCACTCAGGTTTGTTCAACATATATGTGCCACCATAAACAGCACTAAGCCGTGCAAATGCCTAAGTATAAAAAAAAATCAACAAGAAAATTAATATACATCACCCAATTCTATTTGCCACACCAGTGTCATGTATCTTTTTTTTTTTTTTCCTTTTCAAGAGTGGGGGAGTTGGAGGATGCTGGGGAGAGGGGGAGAGAGAGAGAGAGAGACCTGGGGAAGCTCTCCTAGTCCATACAAAGGATAAATATAAGGTGATCCTCCTTGAAAACGAGCAAGAGACTCTGCATATAGCTACAACACAATCAAGAACAGGAGAATAAATTTGAGAAGTTATGAAATGAAAATTTTAATAAAACTTTAGAAGAGAAATCAAGTTTTGAAACTCCAGACAGTTTTTACCTTCATTCTCATCACAGTATCCAATGCAGGTTCATCTAGATAACGGTCATCTCTATGAAGAGCTAAAGCATGGCCGATGAAGTCAACTGTGTTGTCATCCAGACCATATTTTCTATCACAAAGTGAATATATAATGAGAACATAATGCAAATATGCTAAATTAATTTGGTAGTAAATATAAACAAAGATGAAAAAAGTATGGAGTTAATCAGAAGAAGATAAAATTCGCAATCATGTAAACTATCCTAAATTCCAAGTTCAGTTTTCTTTCTTTCTTTTGTGCTATAAGAGGTTATCAACCAGAATGCAAATCAAACTATATCTACATTTATCAAAACTCCACAATAGTATAAAAGAAAATGCAATATTTTCCACCGACAGAATTGCCCCAAATCCCCATACTGACATATAAATGTTAAAACACATAATGAAGTGAAATGTCATATCAGACAAGAAATCAAAATGACATCTTCTGAAAATATAAGCATGTGAGAGCATACGCAATCAGTTCTCTGGTCGTCACCCTTGTTAAGTCCAATCCTTCATGTGTTTTAGGATCATTTTCATTATAATCTTGCACATAGATGAAAAACTTGCGAGCACGTCGCTTTTCAAAAATACCCATCAGTGGGGATCTAAGAGCCTCCATGTCAGTAGCTGGCACCTTGTGTACCTATTCCAATAGTCAAATACCAACAGATTTGATTTCAGAACATACCAAAATCTAGATCAAGACATAAACAACAGCCAATAAACTAGAAAATGATCTAACCTTTCCTTTGTTGTAAACAAAGCTGCCATCTACAGCTTTGAAGTACAGATACTTGGTAACATCAGTATGAATGAGGACACGCACAAGATTACCGTTTGCCATCATAAACTAGCCAAACAAATAGACATCCAATATCATCACAACTTAATTCAAAAAAATCAGTAAAATCTATAGTTGGTCAATGAAAATAAAAATACCTTAGGGATCATGTCTACATTAAAATCCCTACTTGAACCCAAATGTTCTGGAGGCTTATCGTTTCCCCTGAACCTCTTCCAAAGCTGTAAATGAATCATTCAATCAACATAAGCTACAAGAATATTATATAATTGTCAATAATACAATTAAATATTGAATGATTGGGACCTGAATAAGGTTAAGTGATGCAGACTCTCCTCCATAGTAGTCATTCCTATCCATGTGCAGAACCTGGCTCACAATTAACCATGCCATTATTTAGTGTAGCATTTTAGCAAAACATTTTTTTTTTAAAAAAAGGAAAAAAAAAACTCATAATGTGAAATTTAACAAGTTGATATAGAAAACAAAATGATCAAAACAGAAATGGAATGGTATTGTAAATTCCAAAAATAGAGATGGCATATTCTTACTCCAAACAATCTTTCATAATCCTCCAGAAGATTTTTTTCACACTTATTCCACTTCAGATTAATTACTCTGTTCAATAATAAAGAAACGAGCCAGGGCACTCTAATTTTTCTTTAAGAGATTGCACCCTAGGATAAGTGAAAATAGGACAAGGACAAGTTCAAAATCTCATATCATATCATCAATCATCCATATAGCATTGTACAATAAATTTTTGCAAAGATATTGACAGATACACAAAAGGTTGTCGAGCGTCATGTAATTATCAATTATAACACCTTGAAAGCAGCAAAAGAATATAAGTATGCATGAAAAGATAGACAAAAATAGTAGTGTGATCATAACCAAAGAACCAAACCCAACGATTACTTCTACATATTACTCTCAAAGCATCTTATTAGTTGATACTAATGAAAGCCACACTATCCACTCAAAATCTTATCTGATTCACATATCATAATTCAGAAAAGCCTAAACTCAAAAACTGCACAATATTGATTGATCAGCATATCCATTTGCAACAAAGAGCTTCCACACAATTTAGGATTAGAATAATGAGAATATACATTCAAATGAATTACAAACAAGCAGATTTATTTGCAGTTCCATGTAAGATGCTAAAAAAGCCGGAAGAGAAACAAGGTCCACAATCCGTTAACCAACTACCCATTTAACAATCCATCTCAAAAATGCATCATTACCTTTCAAATACCTCTAAAAAAACTAAACCACAAGAAAATTATCACTTTAGCCCTTGTGTGTCATGGAAATACAACTGCAGCAGTTCAACTCAGATACACAGATAGAGAGCAGAAACAAAACAATGAAAAGAAATGCATAGATCTCCTACCACCCAGCCCAGAATTGAACAAAGCCAAATAAAAAAGACATGGAAATACTAAGAATGAGACATCAAGATCCATCAGATTGCGGAGAATCACAGATACCCAGTTAAATTCAAAAGTAAACCCACGAATACAATACGGTAAAAAACCAGCACGCTGAAATCTCCTAATAATTAATAAAAGCCCTTGGTAATAAAATAGAATCGGTGAAGTAGGAGAAGAAGATCACCTTGAGGCCATCAACAGAGAGAAGACCACTAAGGATGCATTCCTTGAGACCAGTTCCCAACACTATTACGTCGTACTCTTCATCCATGCTTACTGATTCAGATCAATCAACCAATAGAGAGACGAAATTTAGGGCTTTGCAGTTGCAGAGTCGAGTGAAGACAGAGAGAACAGAGAAGAGGAGTCTTATAATTATGGAAGAAAGATGCTTTTCTTTGTTAAATGGGTAAACCTTAAATATTTCTTTTCTTTATGTTTTATTTTGAAAAAAAAAATAAAAATGAAGGAATGCATAATGCAATGTGTTTTTTCCTTTGTTCAACTGATATTTTGATTGAATTATGGTTTTAATTTTATTGACTGAAAGGAGTTTAATTGGATTTTTCATATAAATTAATTAAATATTTATAAAAAAATATCATTAATAATTTCACAAAATTATCAAAGAATAATTATAAATACATTTTTTCCGTTAAACATATTGTGTGATTTTTTGGTTCAACCATTCGAATATTTATACTTCAATGTTTCACTTACTCAATAACATAGTTGATTGTAATCATGGTTAATATTTTCCTTTCATAAATAATACAAAGAAGTAAATAGTTTAAAAATTAGATGGAAAATTATCATAATTATTGATAATTCAGAAAAATTCGGAAAAAAAGGGAATGTATGATAACTTGCGAAGCATAAGAAATTAGGTCCTGCCTTTCGTAGGAAAAGAATGTAGAAAATTTAGAAAATGAATAAAAGAGAATAGAATATTTGTCTCACCATGTAATTAACATTTTATGTAAGGCACAAGTTATCTATGGTTTGCCAAACAAGAAACCGAAAAGTATAGATTTGTTATTTTTTTTCCCAAATAAGTGATCAGCCTTAATTAATTTTAACTGACAGGCAGTCACAATTGTACATTCAGACTTAAAGACGATGAGATAATTGGCAGAACGAAAGCAAGTCAACAAACAACCATCACTTAAAAAATAAATACTAAAAAAATAAAAATAATAAATAGCATAATTAAAATAATTAAAAATAAATATTAAAAATATAAGCAACTTATAACTAAAAGAAGTTATAAGCAAAATTAAATACTGAAAATTCTTAAAAGTGGTAAAAAGAGTTATTTTATCAATAAATATTACCCTATTATAGTGACATATATAATAGTCAAAATCTTGGATGACTCTTTAATCGGTCAGAATAATAGTTTGATATAATATTTATGAGTAATATTATTTACCAAACTATCATTGGATATACATTAGTGGTAAGCTTGTCTTTATGTTCCAACAAGTCGATATGAAATGAGTCCTAAAAATAGCTTGAATCCATGGGTCTACACTCTCATTGGGCTTATCCTTCATTAATCTAGTGAGTTTTGAAGGCATAAATCATTGAAACTTCTTGTTGTTTTATTTCTTCACTATTAACCTAAATTTTGAAATCAAATATGTATGATTATGGGTAAACATTAAAAATCAACTTTAGAATTAATTAATTAGGATTCTAAACTTCATTTTTTACTTTCATGCATAATTTTTATTGTTTTGTTTCATATTATTATGATCATATCTCTTTTTCTACTCCATGGATGAATGACAATTTATTTTATTAGTTACGGATGTTGTCGATGGTTTAAATGTGCAAACAAATATTTTATATGTTTGGATCACTCATTTGTTTGTTTATAAGTTTTTAATAGGTTTTTTTATTATTTTTATTATCAAATTCCCTGTATTAATCTTTCAAGGATGTAATTAAAGTAGTTATAGGCTTTTTTGGGAAATTACTACCTTTTGTTTACTTTTATTTATTTGATGTGCTTATAAATAATTTATTACATGATATGTTTAGTTAAAAGATTATTACATAACACAAAAATAGTAAGTAAATTATTAGGCATTATGTAGATTATTTACTTCAATTCGAATCTTATTCTCTTCTTCACACGAGGGTATTTGATTCCAGATCTTACCAATGACCCATGTTTACACTCTCTTAAAGATTAAGCAAGAAATATTCATTTTACAAATTTAATTAAGATATAACTATGAAATAAAAAATACTATTTACTTAAAATCATGATATCGAATCTGAAATTTACCAAACTTTAAGAGTTTACCTTGAATATGGTTGTTTAGCCCAAGCTTAATTAATTTTTAATATAACATTCTCTTAACTTTTGTATTTTCAATCAGATAAAATGATGTTTTCGATTGACTAATTGATATGGCTGCGCAGGACTTAGAATCATACAATATATATTAAACAACTCATAATTCATAACGAGGCTAAAAGGTCATTGTATATATATATATATATATATACACACTTTCATAGACTATAAACGGACACATGATTTATTTATAAAATATATTTTCACTTTTTAAAATATATATGATGCATGTAATATTTGTTTTATGAGCACGACATGCCTATCACTATTACTGACATTGTTGCATTATTTTGGTAGAATCATTGGATTTGCAACCCTCTCGAGTTGTATGTTGCCAACTGTTTTCTGCATGAAAGAACAAATCATACATTGAGTTTTAATTTAGTAGTGCAAATTTTATAATAACAGTAATTTAAAATATAACTTTGGAACTATAATTTATTTTAGTAAAATTTCGCCACAAAAAAACAACTATAAATAAATATTGTCTTTTAAAATAAAAAAATTAACTAATTGTAAATAAATGCACCACACTATTGTTTTAAATAAAAAATTCATTTTATATGTATATAGCATAAAATTATTTGTACTTAAAAGTTCATTGCGTCAATGACGTTGCAAATTATAAAAATATGCTTAAAAACCACATTTATTTACTTAACAAATCTTTCGTAATGCTCATATGTCAATTAATAACTTCACTATTTTTGTGCCCATATAACACATCATAGACTTGTCTTTAGGAAATCAAATGATGCAGTCAAACAAGGAAAATCTCAATATCAAAGACAACCACATGACTGATATAATATTATATGATTCAAAATAACTATAGGACCAGTTATATAAATAATATGTATGGTCCAAATAACTATATGATCTATAAATTTCCCATCTAGACCAAAATAAGCACAGATTATTAAATTTGTACTTTATTGTCATGCTAACAATCACTAGATCATTGTCTATATTCTTATATAGGTTAAAAATTGTAAATTCCATAATAATATTTTTAATATTATTTTGTTCAATAAAATCATTTCATAAAATCATTTCATAACACATTTTATTTTATAATAAAAATATATGTAAATCTTGAAATTAAAATAAGCACATACAAAGTTATTTAATAAAACTTGCTCAAACTTATTTCATATTAAATCACAAAATATATTTAATATTATAATCAAATTAAATATGTATTTAGTCACTACTATAAAAATTACACAAACTTCTTAACAAACCCTCTTGTCATTTGTCATGTCCTTATCCTTATTTAATGGTCAGTTGTTTTATATATAACGAACGAGTAAGACAAAATTTCATATAATTGTTAGTAATAATTAATCAATTAAGATATTATAAATTTCATATATAGTAAATCCAATATTTATTAAATACATGCAAAATATAATATACTTAACATAAATTTGCATCATTTGAAGTAATAATTAGTTTAAAGTAAATGAAACAAAAAAAGATGTTTTGATAGTTTTTGCATTGTTCATGATTATTAATATAATTTCAGAAGAGCAAAAGAGGCAAAAAAATAAAAAAAAACATTTATAAGCCCTATTAAAAAATCACCCACCATATGCTTCAATAATAAATTATTGCAGTCATAAAATGACAAAAAAAACATGCTACGGTTGGAGACAGTGCACAAATTAAGGTAAAAGCATTGTCCATCACACTACAAATATGTTTTTCTATTATTCATATTCAATTAAGATTTTTCTCATCATTTTAAAGAAGACAAACTTCAGATTGGAACAAAGATAAAAACAATAAACATGAGATCATAATGCATTTTCATCATTAATTAATCATACTATAAATTTTTATCAACAATTAAAATTTTAATTTTAATGACCAAATATTATATTGAGCATTGAAGATTATAAAGATTTCAGACAGATCCAATTTAGTAAAAAAATGCAAAAAAAGTTTCAAAAAAACAATAAAAATTAAAAAATATATTAAAAAAGAAATAAATTGGATTTGAAAGATAAAAAGATAAAAAAAAATAAAGATTAGTTTCAATATGATATAATCAACAACAAATTGGCTATGACAATGTGTACATATAAATATAATTATAAATTAGGTATGACAATGCATACATATCATCTAATTTATATATTTATACAACAAATAGAGGTAGATGACTTAGAAAGTTATGACCAATAAAGCAGTGAATTATAAAATGTTGATACCTCTAAAAGAACATTAAGTATTGCATAGTCATTAGTCTTACAATTTGCAAGTTTTTTCTCCTTTACAACTGGGAACCTCCTAAACTTTGTTGTATAAGCAAATGTTGATGGCCTGTGACAAATAGGGAAACCAATCACACATATAAACAACATATTTTCCTACTAAAACAGTTAACTCACTGCAACAAATAGAAACTGCTATTCAAATGGTTTTATAGAATTCAAACATATTTTTTATATATTTTATTATAACCTTTCAAACACATTATTGTTATTAAACATCAGGAAGTATAACATTCTATGCAAACAAATGCATTAAATCCATTTAATTAAAATAATATTCCAATCAATTATTTGGCAACAGAAATATTATAATGTAATTTGATTTGCTATGAAAGCCCATTAGATGTTACCGAGGGATGAGAAAACACCTTTTGTCTTTGTTAGTGTCACAACTAACAGGACCAGATAAATGTTGTAAAAAGAAAAAAATAAATTGGACCAATGTAATTGATTAACATTCCCACTTAGAAACCAAACTGGAATAGTAATAATTGACAATAAAATAGTAAAGACATGCAAATCCATTTATCATTAGGAACTTAGAACGCCAAGATTTATACAAATCATCATGGAGCATTTTAGTCATGGCATAATAAAAATAAAGCCATTATCAGTTTAATATGATCAATATATTTTTTTAATAGAATGAGTATATATGCTTCTAACAAAACAACTTGTAGAAAAAATCTAAAAAAATGGCAAAGCATCAAGAAAAGAGAGCAATATAGAGAGATAAGGAAAAAAATTGAAAAAATAATCCATATAATAGGTTTAGTAGTCTCGAATCCACAAAAAAATTTGATCTAGTAATTTCTTGTTCTTTACAAATTACTTACAATAAATATAATGCATCAATTTCATATCAAGAGAGATGTCTTAAGGATGTAGCAAAGCCTTACCAGTGCAGTCAAGTCCTAAATTATGCAACATTCTGAATTTTGATTGATTCTTATAGTTTAAATATTGTTAAGCTATGTGAATATATAAAACAATTAAAAAAATGTAAAGAAATAGAATTGTGAGTGGGAGTCTTGAGATACCTAGTTTAAGAGTTCCTCATATTCATCTTCTGGAGTGGTGTCCATAAAAAATAACATATGTTTAGAAACAATATAAGAAAACAATGTTTGTCAGTAGTGAAATCATTAGTAAAAATAAAGGGAGAGAGAAAATGACAAAACCCTTAGCAGCTAGCAAGTAGTGCATAGGTAAAATAGTCCAATGCTAAGCCCTTGGTTGGACTCAAAATAACATAAGAATATGGCATCATATTCATAAATTAGCTAAGTTATGTGAATATATCAAAATTTAAAAATAGAAGTAAAAAAATAAAATTATGGGTGGGAAATGAGTGAATTTTTGTTCTCTAATGGCACATAACCAAAGTCACAAAATATGCAAACAACAAAAAATAAAACCTCTTTTAACTCCTAAACAATGTCCAAAAGCAATTAAAATAAAAGAGTAAAGCAACAGTTAAGTGGAAGTATTGAAATACCTGGTTTAAGAGTTTCTCACATTCATCTTTTAGGGTAGTATTCCTCAAAAATAACATTTGTTTAGCCAACAGAAAATTAGAAAAGTCTATCTTGGTGGAAAAAGGGCAAAAAAATAAAAGAAAAAAGAAATTATCAGCAACAACCATATATTACTTGTTTTAAACCTTAAAGGGAGAAATAAAATAAAAGGTAAAGATAAATAGAAAATAAAAAGACTAAACTCAGTCAGAAATTGGGGCTATCAGGTTGTTCTTGGTTTTTCTATATCACCTTCATAAACTTTATTTCTTTTTATACATACTAATATCTTGTGTTTGATTAAATTACCAAACCTCATCATCCAGAGTAGAAAGAAAGAAATAAACAGATTTTATGGAAGTAAAGATAAATAAATGTATTTATACTTATATCAAACTTTTTCGTTAGATATGACTTGAAACAAAGACCCACTCTTATATTTTTATGAAAAGACCTCTACTACAAAGACCCACTCCTAGATCATGTGTTTATATGCATGATTTTTTTCATTATACGCGAGAATTAAAATCATCAGGAAATAAAAAAAAAGACTAATAGTTTACAATAAATTGACATTAATTTATTTACTATCATAAGATATTGCTTAAACTACAAATGACACCTAATATAACATTAATTCTAGAAGATACTTAGTATAGAATCTAAGGAACATTACTCTTTAAAAAATATTAAAACATAGGTAAAAAATATGGCAAAAAACAAAAAAAATGAAAGTAAACTTCTATAAAATTTAAAATTTAATCCAAAATCTAATATCCATTACCAATTATTATAAAATATCATGAGAAAAACAAAAGAAACTTAGATCAATTCAAATAAAACCACCAAAATTATTCAATAGCTCAAATCACTGAAAAAATGAAAAAGTTCCTTTTTATAACTCATACTTGGCCTTCAACAGAATCATGAAAAAAAAAAAGGAAGCCCATATCAATTCAAGTGAAACCATCAAAATTATTTAATAGGCCAAATGAAATAAATTAATCATACATTCAGAACACTGTCAAATATGTTTAAGAGTAACTTTTTTAGAAGAGTTAATTTAGGACGAGAAAAAAACAAAATAAGAATTAATTTAAGACCAAGAAAAAATACATTTTTCCAATATTATAGTAATATGCTTTTCAGAATTTTTAACTCTTAATTATGTAAGACAAATGGATAGCAGAATATTTACTTCCTTATTTTCCCAAATCTATGTACAAGACTTTTAAAATCTTATATTATCTGAACTCTATCTCTCATAGATGAAAATGAAATTTCATTTCTTGTAAATTTAGCAATCATAACCATTAAATAGGTAAAAAGTAGTCAATATTAAACCTTGCATATTCTCACAATAAAATACCTAAATGTATTGGAAAGGGTTGTTGAGAAAATATCCAAAACGTCTACAAATCACATGTATGATTCACAATATTTTTCTCTAATTGTTTTATTATTATTATTATTATTATTATTATTATTATTATTATTATTATTATTATTATTATTTAATTAAAGAGCTTGATTAATTCTATTACAATCAAACCAATCATCATTAATATAGCCAAAATAAGAAAAAAATATATAATAAAAGAAGTTAGACTGATTTTACTACTATGTTGAAAACTTATGTAAAATAATAGTTGGACCTTTTACTACTAGCTTAATCTCTCTGTATCTTATATGAAGTAAATCTTACCGTATTAAGAGCAACCAATAGAGTGTTGAGCTTCAGCTAGGAGAAAAGCTACCGGTAGAGGCAAACGTGTGTTGAACTAAGTGGTTTCATAATTATCATGACAAAATTGAAAAGTTAATATAGGATACAACCTAGTCAGGACCTTTTAACTCTTTCAGCTTATCTAACAACTGATTTAGCATAAAAATAATATGTTTGATTTAGCAGTCAAACAACGAAAATCTCAATATCAAAGACAACCACATGACTAATATAATATTATATGATTCAAAATAACTATAGAACCAGTTATATAAATAATATGTATGGTCCAAAATAACTATATGATCTATAAATTTTCCATCTAGACCAAAATAAGCACAGATTATTAAATTTGTACTTTATTGTCATGCTAACAATCACTAGATCATTGTTTATATTCTTATATAAGTTAAAAATTGTAAATTCCATAATAATATTTTTAATATTATTTTGTTCAATAAAATCATTTCATAACACATTTTATTTTATAATAAAAATATATGTAAATCTTGCAATTAAAATAAGCACATACAAAGTTATTTAATAAAACTTGCTCAAACTTATTTCATATTAAATCACAAAATATATTTAATATTATAATCAAATTAAATATGTATTTAGTCACTACTATAAAAATTACACAAACTTCTTAACAAACCCTCTTGTCATTTGTCATGTCCTTATCCTTATTTAATGGTCAGTTGTTTTATATATAACGAGCGAGTAAGACAAAATTTCATATAATTGTTAGTAATAATTAATCAATTAAGATATTATAAATTTCATATATAGTAAATCCAATATTTATTAAATACATGCAAAATATAATATACTTCACATAAATTTGCATCATTTGAAGTAATAATTAGTTTAAAGTAAAGGAAACAAAAAAAGATGTTTTGATAGTTTTTGCATTGTTCATGATTATTAATATAATTTCAGAAGAGCAAAAGAGGCAAAAAAATAAAAAAACATTTATAAGCCCTATTAAAAAATTACCCACCATATGCTTCAATAATAAATTATTGCAGTCATAAAATGACAAAAAAACATGCTATGGTTGGAGACAGTGCACAAATTAAGGTAAAAGCATTGTCCATCACACTACAAATATGTTTTTCTATTATTCATATTCAATTAAGATTTTTCTCATCATTTTAAAGAAGACAAACTTCAGATTGGAACAAAGATAAAAACAATAAACATGAGATCATAATGCATTTTCATCATTAATTAATCATACTATAAATTTTTATCAACAATTAAAATTTTAATTTTAATGACCAAATATTATATTGAGCATTGAAGATTATAAAGATTTCAAACATATCCAATTTAGTAAAAAAATGCAAAAAAAGTTTCAAAAAAACAATAAAAATTAAAAAATATATTAAAAAAGAAATAAATTGGATTTGAAAGATAAAAAGATAAAAAAAAAAAAAAGATTAGTTTCAATATGTTATAATCAACAATAAATTGGCTATGACAATGCGTACATATAAATATAATTATAAATTAGGTATGACAATGCGTACATATCATCTAATTTATATATTTATACAACAAATAGAGGTAGATGACTTAGAAAGTTATGACCAATAAAGCAGTGAATTATAAAATGTTGATACCTCTAAAAGAACATTAAGTATTGCATAGTCATTAGCCTTACAATTTGCAAGTTTTTTCTCCTTTACAACGGGGAACCTCCTAAACTTTGTTGTATAAGCAAATGTTGATGGCCTGTGACAAATAGGGAAACCAATCACACATATAAACAACATATTTTCCTACTAAAATAGTTAACTCACTACAACAAATAGAAACTGCTATTCAAACGGCTTTATAGAATTCAAACATATTTTTTATATATTTTATTATAACCTTTCAAACACATTATTGTTATTAAACATCAGGAAGTATAACATTATATGCAAACAAATGCATTAAATCCCTTTAATTAAAATAATATTCCAATCAATTATTTGGCAACAGAAATATTATAATGTAATTTGATTTGTTATGAAAGTCCATTAGATGTTACCGAGGGATGAGAAAACACCTTTTGTCTTTGTTAGTGTCACAACTAACAGGACAAGATAAATGTTGTAAAAAGAAAAAAAGAAATTGGACCAATGTAATTGATCAACATTCCCACTTAGAAACCAAACAGGAATAGTAATAATTGACAACAAAATAAATATTTTCTACCCTGTTTTCTGCCCTTATGCAGTTTCAGGGTACCAATTTTTGTTCATCATAACTTATAATATATAATTCATATTTCAATGAAACTTTACAAAAACTTATATGGGTTCAAATGGAACATTTTTCATGTTTAAAATTTTTATCAATTATGTCCCTAAGGGCTTCAAATTATAAGAAACATTTTGCTGGTCCAGAGCAGAGTTGGCTTCTAGACCAGTATGATTTCAAAAGGCCATAATTTAGTCTATACATATCATATTAAGCTGAAATTAGTACCCAAATTTAGATAAGACATATAAATATAACTTTTATGCTTTGATAATTTATAAAATCGATCTCTAAGGAGCTCAAATTAGCCAAACAAGTTGCTGGATCTGCCCAGGGCACTAAGCAGGCAGTTCAAACCATGGAACATTCATGGTTCTATTCACCATAACTCCAAATTTACTAGACATATGAACATAAAATTTGGCATAAAAATACATAACACATATATCTACAACTTTTATGTTTTAAGAGACTTCAAATAATGGTTTTATCATATTCAAAACTAAAAAACACAGTGGATAACTCACTTAGGGTTTACATCGGGACCAGTTTCAGTAGAGAGCAAATTTCTCTTCCTATACACCAAATATTGCAAAATTGTTTACATATCCATAAATCTAAGACATAAAGGAACAACTTTCATGTCTAAACTTTTCTAGATTCGATCTCTAAAATCATCGAAACCAAGGTACAAAACACTACCTGTTTAGGAACTCTAAATACCATAATCAATATTAACATAAAATAAATGTTTACTCACTTATAATCACCCTTGCCTAACCTTGTTGCTGTAATTTATGAAGTGAAAGAGAGAACAAAAGGTGGCTGGAACTTCAAAAAAAATGGATTGAAGGAATGAATCTAGGAAGAAGAAGAAGAAGGTAAGGAAAGGAATGAAGATAATGACAGCCTAATAAGTTAAAAGCCACCACCATTTTGTCTTCCCCTTTTCCATCCATCCCTTTTTCTTTTTTTTTCCTTTTTTTTTAATTTTTTTGACATTTATTTTTTTATTACACAAATCCACACCATATGCAAGTTAATCTTAATATAGTCATTTTGCTTACTTTAATTGAGTCACCTTATTCAATTTATTTCTAATACTTTGTTATCCTCATTTAGGTTATAGGTACACACGTGCGACTCGATATAGTTACCAAATACTAGGACACGTAGCTAGTGCGTATCATAAATTTGTCCCTATGAAATACTATAATAACACATCTTATGCATTTAAGTATAACCTATCTCTGTATCAAATAATCACACATAGCATGCTGGAAAAACAAAATATCCTGTTAATAGTGATAGTAAATTTTTTTTATATCTTGTAATATCATTCAATGACTTGCAAGTCTCATATCCTGTAATATTATTCAATGACTTTGCAAAGTTAAGACTGAGATTTTCACCACAATATAATATATCACATATATTAAAACATAAATTTTACACATAAGTATTTACGAGTTGCTTTCATTTATACATTTTTAAATTCATTCCAAAATGACTATACATATTCAAGCATGTAAATACAAAACACAGATGACATATTTTCATGCTTGTGTGGAATGCAAGGAGAGAGAGTGATGAGGCTCGGCCAGTGACCTGTGTTCCATGTCTTCTATACACTACTCAAAATGAGCTATCACTTTTCTTTTCTTTTTTCTTTTCTTTTCTCTTTTCTTTTATTTTCCTTTTGTTTCATTTTCATGTTATTTTGTCTATATTATTATTATTATTTACATATATTTATAATTCCACTAATTCACACAATAATACAACTTAATCATTTGGCCCGATTTAACTAAATTAACAATGTAAATGTTTACTAATCTTAATCTAGTCATTTTGCATACTTTAATTTGGTCACCTTATTTCATTTATTTTTAATACTTTTTATCCTCATTTAGATTATAAATACACATGCACGACTCGATACAATTGCAATGTACTAGGACACGTAGCTAGTGCGTGTCATGGACTTGTTCCTATGAAAATATATATGAAATGCATATGTTCAATTGAATTATATGCAAGATGCATATGTTCAAATGAAATGCATGTGGGGAAGGTTGAGGATGTTACAAATACGTTTGAAATGCACGTGTTCAATTGAATTATATGCAAGATGCATATGTCAAAATAAAATGCATGTAATAATTCATATGTGGGAAGTCGAGGATGTTACAAAACCTTTCCCTTCTCTTCATGTATTGTTTCGGCCATAAGGTTAAATTTGGGCTCTTCTTACTTTTTTTCAAATAATTTGTGGTCATTGACTCCTTTCTTGCACCCTTTTCTTTCTTCTCCCTCATCTAGGCTCCACTGGCAAGGTTCTTCTCCCACATGCAACCTACTTCTACCCATTTCAGAACCATAGCCAACCACACTACACACTTTCTCCTCCCTTAATTGTCTCGACTTCTCTAAGATGGGCATAAAGTTGATTCTTTCAAGGTTTAGTCATGGACCATCAAGGAGATAAGGTTCATCTTGATTTAGAAATGTTTAAGGCAATAGAAATTAAGAAGAAAAATAGAAGAAGGGAAGATAATGCCTCAAGTAAGTGAGGGAGAACACATGAGTTAAAAGTAATCAAAGAAGAAATATTAACTTTGCAAAAATTGTGCCCACCTTGAGGCTTACCCTTTTATATACTTAATTTAATTAGTTTAGGCTTAAGGTGTAACACCTTCTTACCCTACTTTAGTTCAGAACGGTAAGTGATCATTACCCGACTAACTATCATATTAGATTAGCTAAATGAAGTATAAATTTTTTATTTTTTATTCTTTTCTTTTGCAAAAATATTGCAGATACCCAAAATAAAATGATTACAAACACAAATATTTAAAATTTTATTTATTTATAAAATACATTAATTTACATTCAAACAATTTCTCTTACATTATAAGTCACATTTATAATACACACTCGATGAAATGAAAACGATAATTTAATTTACAAATTTTTTAACAAACTATACCAAAAATAAATCCAAAACTTTTAGCTGTTTTTGTCCGGGTATCCTTCTTCTGACAACTATATTATATATGGCTACCCTTTAAACCTGTGCGAGAATAAACCATCCACGCTAAGCTACCAACTTAGTGGTGCTTCAAGAATGAAAATTTTACATATATACATTTTTTTACATATTAATTAATCATTTCATAAATAAGGCATAAAATAAGAAAATTATATAAAATAAATAAATTTCAGCAAACATTTCATATATAACATTATCACAATGATATACTTTGATTTTATTATTATTTTTCATTTTTCTTGTGCCCATAACACCTATAACTGAACTAACTAATAGGAATAATAAGATTGTCATTTTCGGCTTTCAGAATATTGTGTCGAGCGCTTTTATAATAATGACATTACCCGGCTTTCATAATATTGTCATTACCGGTATTTATAAATTGTCATTACTGACTTTCATATTTGACACTGAATGCCTTAAATCCTCTGATTGGCATGTCAAACTATTATCTATTCTAGTTCTAGATTAGGTATCATAAGGCTTAACTATTTTCATATTAATTCACAATATTTTCAAAAATCATAATGTTACTAAATTGTCACAAATAAACTTATTTATTTTTGTTCTTTGTTCCCATTATTATTGCACTAGAATCTCACACATAAATAATTTATTAACATTTATAATTACCATTAAAGTAAAAATTCACATTAATTATTACATATACTCATCACACCACATGCGAAAACCCATTATTTCAAGTTTTTATCTATGGCATATTTCAGCCCTGATTTTAGGCTTCATTTTTACCTTATTTATAATTCGAATTTGAAGTTATGATCTTCTAAAAATTTGAAGACTTATTGTCTCATATTTCATATGCATTAAAAATAACTCAAATCCAAGTTTTATATCAAAAGTTATGGCCAAATTAATACTAAATCATCACTAAAATTTTTGCCTAGAATTTTCTAGACAGATTTTAGGTCTGACCTTTATGTATTTTTCTTGAAAAATTTAGACATATTTAGATGTTATGGTCTAAATAAATTAAATTCATATGTCTTAGCTTTCATTTCCAATAAAGAACATACAAAACGGAATTCCAGAACTTAAGTTATAATAAAAAATGTCAAGGCTGCTCCTGAAATTCTGTAACAAAGTCATCAATTGGCATCAATCTATATACTACTTACCTTTATCATATGTATTCATTTTTATGCCAAAGTTTCCATATCACATTTAATTCACATGTCTTAATGATTTCAGACCATTTGGTCTCATTACTATATAAAATATTAGAAGCAACAATTAATTACATTCCATATCCAAACGACATTCATATCAAACTTTAATACACAATTACACACAATTGAACAACATATAAAATTTTATCAATGAAACACATACCTAATTAGCCTTGGATATTCATTTTTTTCCTTCTTCTCCTCCCCTTACTAGTTAGCTTTCTCCTTGCCTTTGTCACTCTCTTGAGGGTTCAAAGCTTTTCATGTCTACATAATATACTAATGCTCTTAATATGTTTTATACTTTAATTTACCCAAAATATACCCAAGTTAGACTTCCTTCTTCATATGTCATGGCTATCCAAAAACCTTATCATAGGTCCCAATTTATTTTCTTCAAATCAACACTCAATTCACATTTCACTTATCACCAATTATGTTGTTTCTATGTTAATTTCAATTTTTTCCAAATTAACTTAACCAAGGCAGCCCCTCATTGCTTCATTAAAGTTACCTTTCTCTAGTTTTTAAGTCATAAAATAATTAACTAACATCAATTATCATTAATTTAAAGTTTAACTACACTTTCATCAAGTAGTTGCAAACTTTAAATTTCTAGTTCCAATCTTGCAACATAACCTCAATTTATCAAACTTAATCAAATCTATCATCCTTATGGGTCTCAAATGGAAGGAAAAATGTTGAATTTAAGAAGAATAAACTCACCTTAATGATTCTCCAAGGTGGACCGAATTTGTCCCAAGTTGCTCCGTTTCCTTTTCTCCCTTCCTTCTTGCTCATTTGTCCCCTTTATGTTAAGAACTCTTTAATTCAGATTTTTCCACTTTAAAAACTAATTTCTTTCCTCTCTTTTTCAAGTTTGAATTGAAGAAAAATGGGTTCTTTTGGAGGGAGAAGTGGCCGGCCAAGAGTGGGAGAAAAAAAGATGAAGATGAGTTAGACTTTTTGTGGAAGAATGTAGAAATTCTTCTTCTTTTTTGACTTTTATACCTAAATTAATGAGTGAGTCTCACTAATTAAAATTAATCCTAATTCTCATTGGTTCATTAACTTAATTAATCTTGATTAAATTTTAAACTTTAAGAAATTCCTTATTTGCCACATCTTCCTCCATCTTCACACTTTTTCCTTCAACAATTGCCATAATACCAATTTTTTCCCTAGAAATTTTTTTTCCCAATTCTAGCACTAATCTTTTTAATTCCCAAATAATAATACCCTTAATTTTTTTTCTTATTATTAGTCATTTTTTAATGGATTCAAATTTAAAGTTTGATTAAACCAGCACACCCCACTATGGTCACGTGCATTCGGGGCATAAATCACTGGATATTACATAAGGTGCATGACATACATATGTAACTATGCATGCCAAGATTTAGGAATAATTAAATGATTTTTGTTTAATTAATTTTAATTAACAATTTTTTTAGCAAA
Organism: Triadica sebifera; assembly: GCA_023653625.1. Classification (NCBI taxonomy): domain Eukaryota; kingdom Viridiplantae; phylum Streptophyta; class Magnoliopsida; order Malpighiales; family Euphorbiaceae; genus Triadica; species Triadica sebifera. The sequence goes on from CM042901.1 coordinate 25,976,652, forward strand.
CTTCTCATATCATATACCAATCTTATACTATTTTCATGAAATTATGCCCAGAATTTTATATCTTCAATTTCAACCCTAAAAAAATTAATTTTTTACAATTAAATATGTCAATATTCACAATATAATTCATTCTACATACTGGCATTCTCGTTTTCACAAGTGGCACATTAGAGCAAAAATTGCGTCTCCCGTTATTTTTGCGGAATCATACCTTAAATTTTATTTATTTAATTTTGTTGCCTAAACTTTATACCGGAAAACTCTTTTTAATATCCTCTATGTTCTTATCTCCTCAATTTATGATTTGCTAACAACTCAAAATTTGCTGTCTAGTCCCATTTTTTCTGTTCTCGTGCAAGAATTTAACGTCATACATTCGTAATCACACAACAAGAAAATGTCGATATTGCGATGCCTTTTAGCGACACCAAGCAACAACAATCAAATATTATGAGATTAGTGACACATTTAGCAACCTTTTAGCGAACCTTGACGACACAACCATTTTGCGACACTACATAGGTATCACTAATTTTAGCACCAAACTTTGGCCTTCTCGTCGCACCAAACATAAATTTTTTTATTATGTAATGAGGTAGAAAATATAAAAAAAATATTTGTTGTTCGAAAAAAATTATTTGTTATTATGGAAAAAAAATTAAACAAAAATCCTTCATATCTATCAAATGAGAAATTATTTGTTATTATGTAAAAATCTAAATGAAAAAAAAATTAATATTAGGCATACATCTAACATCTAAACTAAATAAATAATAGTAGATGTCCATATACATCTAATATCTAAACTAACTCCATAAAAATTTATTTTTGAATTTAATGCAAACTAGTTAGGGTTTAATAGACATAATGTCATATATAAAACCTTAATAAATAAAAATTCAGATATTTAATATATATAAAATACATATATAATTAATTTTAAAGCTAATATATATGTACATATGTGTATGTACTATGAGTTGAAGTGTATATACTAGCTATGTGTATAATTGTAAACTTTAAAAGTGTATATACGCTTATCTCAACTAAACATCCAACGCCGACACTGACTCCCCCCAATAGCAGCAAGGTATTTCGTCTCTCTCTCTCTCTTTCTCTTTATAAGTTGGGTCATTTTTAATTTTTAATTTTAAGTTGGGTCCTAAAACTATGGAAAATTATACTTTTGAAACTTTTTTTTTGTGTTTTTATTGAAATTTGATGATAAAAGAATAATAAAAAAATTTAAATAATGAGGTAGAAAATATAAATTTTGTTATTATGTAATGAGGTAGAAAATCTAAAAAAAATATTTGGTGTTAGAAAAAAATTATTTGTTATTATGTAAAAAAATTAAACGAAAATACTTCATATCTATCAAATGAGAAATTATTAGTTATTATGTAAAACTTTAAATGAAAAAAAAATAATATTAGGCATACATCTAACATCTAAACTAAACAAATAATAGTAGATGTCCACATACATCTAATATCTAAACTAATTCCATAAAAATTTATTTTTGAATTTAATGCAAACTAGTTGGGGTTTAATAGACAAAATGTCATATATAAATTAATAAATAAAAATTCAGATATTTAATATATATAAAATACATATATAATTAATTTTAAAGCTAATATAGCTACATATATACATATGTGTATATACTATGGGTTGAAGTGTATATACTAGCTATGTGTATAATTGTAAACTTTAAAAGCTAAGTTTAAAGTTGTTAATTTTAAAGCTAATACATATGTGTGTATACTATGTGTATAATTTTAAAGATATATGATGAATCTTGAGGGGTATTTCCGTCATTTTGATAATAACAAATAAAATAGCAATAATATATTTGACAATGTTTGTGTTCTAAGTGTGCTAAACAGGATATACTTTGATTAGAACATAAAACAAGATTGCAAGACAACTTTTGAAGATAAAAATCAATGAAATAGCAAAGTGTCATGCTCGATACTACTAATGTCACACCTGTGAATATAGCTTACCACCAATTTTCCACCATTCAAATTTCACAGCCATAAAGGATCAAGCCAATTGTGAATGATCAAACAAGTCACGCCCGTGAAAAATTAGTCACGCTCGTGACCAAACATTTCTAATTCTTCTAAAGAGTGTCACGACCAGAGTCACCACTGCGGCTTGGAAGAACATTCACGCCCGTGAACTAGGACAAAAAATCATGTCAGACGTGATTTAAGAGTTGGTTCAACGATTACTTTTGAATTAAATGCACCCAAACGACTATAATTCATAGAGGGAGTATAAATGCAAGTCATTTATGAATCCCAACAAGCAGAACAAGAAGAACAACAATTATTTTTCATCTTTAATCTTGTTGTAGCCTTGTGAATTAATTATTTTTCAATAATCCTCTACTTTTTGTGAAAACCTAATTGCTCATAACTTCTGAGCATTGTAGGTTGGTGAGTGTTTTTCATTGTAATCAATTACTCAAATGTGAGCTTGGGTATATTGGGTTAAGAGTGAAAACTTTTAAGGGTTTATTGTGTGAGCCATAAAGCACGAGGAATTGGTTTTTGTGTGAGCCATTGAAAAACACAAGGGAATCTCTGGGTTAAGAGTTAGCCATTGAGAGAAACACCATAATTGGGAGTGAGATTGAAAAACTCCATTATAACACTTAGTGTGTTAGTGAAACACCCAATTGAGATTGGGGAGAGAAGTAGGGTATGTTAATATCCTAACTTCTATAAATCTTGTGTGTGATATCTCTCCTTTCTTCCTCTATTTTATTTATTCCGCACTTTCAATTAAGCAAATTCTTGCTTCATTATCTGGGCAATAATAGGTATTAGAGCTTATCTAGCAACAAAGCCTAATAAGTACTAGCAAATATCAAGAAATAGTCAATAAAGGATTTCAAAGTCTCAAGCCTCACTTTGATGGGGCAAACTATGCTCATTGAAAATTCTGAATGGAGACATATCTCAATAGTGAAGGAATTGAAGTTTAGGATAGTGTTCAGAAAGAATGAACACCACCAACCAAGAAAGGAGTTGATGGTGAAAAAGAAATTTTTTCAAGAGATGATTGGAAGGAGCCTCAACGAAGAGCTAGTTTTAAAAACAAAAAGGCAATGACAATCCTCGCAAGCTTTTTATCTATTGAAGAATGTGGCAGAATCCACCATTGTCCTACCGCATATAAAATTTGGAAAACATTGGAGAATTATCATGAAGGAACCAAGCAAGTAAAATCCAAGAAGATTCAACTTTTTACTTTGAAATATGAACTCTTCAAAATAAAATCCATTGAATTCATCATTGACATGATGAATCATCTTTTAGCCATCATAAATGGCATGAAGAAGCTTGGAAAGCACTCGAGCTTAGAAGATGTGAACAACAAAATTCTAAGAAGCCTCCCTCTCAAAGACTATGATTCAAGAGTTGCGGGTATAGAATAGGCCAATGAAGAAATGAGCATCATGCCTACTGATGTGCTTATTGGCAAACTTCTAACCCATGGATGGCAGTAAAAAGAGATAGAGAACCTGGAGCCGAACTAGAAAAGAGAAAGCCTCTAGCACTCAAAGCCTCTACTTCAAAATCTCAAGAGATAATTGAAGATGATGAAGAGAAGAGTGATGGTGAGAATGATGACATTGTCATGCTCTCAAGAAGAATAAAAAAATGATTGAAAAGAGACTTGGCAATTCTCCAAACTTCAAACAAAGAACCTTCAAACACTCCTCAAATGACTCTCAAAGAAATAAAGAGGAGGTAAAGTTTTATGAATGCAGTAAGAAATGAAAAATCAAACCAGAATGTCCAAAGTTTAAGAAACACAAGAAAATATTTCAAAAAGATGATGTGAGGAAAGGTCACAAAGCCACATGGGATGACGAAAGCTCTTCAAGCAAAAAACATGATAATGAAGGAAAAGAGGTCAACCTATGCTTCATGGTTTTAGAGGATCACTTCACGGATGAGGTAGGTCCTTATTACTCATACTCTTTTAATGATAATAGTAGTGATAATATAATAGTGATATTGAAAGATGATGATGATGATGAGCAAAGTTTAAAAGAAGTGTTGAACCTAGAATTAGAAAAATATAGAAGTAGACTTAAAACTTATAAAAATAATATTTTAGATTTGAAAAATAAAATGGAATTTTACAAAAAGAGAATTCTAATTTTAAGACTTCTAATGAAACTCTTCAAAAATCTTTAGATGAGTATTCCTCTAGATCATCAACTAAATATTTGATTAAAGAAAATAATATTTTAAAAAATGAAATTGAGGAACTTAAAAACTTAAATTCAAAGTTTCATAAAAGGAAAGAAAGTTTAGATACTCTTATAGTATCTCAAAGACCACCTTTAATAAGATATGGTCCAGGCTTTAATGAAACATCATCTTCATCTCACAAAACTATAATTATATTTATATTATTATTATATTATTATTTTATTTATTATTATTAATTATATTTATTATTATTATATTATATTTTTATTTATATTATTTATTATAATTATTATATTATATTATTTATTATTTAATTTTATATTATTATTATATTTAATAATTTAATATTTATTTATTTATACTTTCTACTTACTACTTAGTTTTTTTTTATTTACTTAATACTTTATAGTATGGAAATGCAGTCATTTCCTCTGTGCACCACAAACCTCCACAATTGAGGAAATAGTCCCAAGGGCTACGAGCATAGCAGACACAAGACCCTCTATCCAAAAGAAGAATAGTCAAGGGTCACTTGGCTTAAGAGGAAAATCTCAAAAGGTCAATCATACTTTTATGTCTAAAAGGCATACGCCTAGGAAAACACATATTCATCATGCATGTGTATGTCATTGCACACAAACTCATTCTAAAAAGATGTTAAGACCTAAAAGCATTTCAAAATCGAAAAACATATATAGAGCTAACCAATGCAATTATTGTATGAAATTTGGTCATATCAACAAGCATTGTTGGATAAGGAAGGCTCATTGAGAACCTTCAAGTGCTAACCCTTAAGGACCCAAGTTCGTTTAGGTACCTAAAAACCAAACTTGAATTGTGGTTTTATAGGTATGCCTAAAGTCCACTATAAAAGAAAATGTTTGGCTTGTGGATAATAGATGCTCAAAGCATATGACCAAAAACAAAGAACTCTTCAATCACATCAAAAGAATTAATGGTGGTAAGGTAACCTTTGAGAACAATGCTAAGGGTAAAGTAATTGGCATTGGCTCTATGGTATTAATAATAGAACTTTTATTGAAGATGTTTTGCTTGTTGATGGTTTGAAACATGATTTGTTAAGTGTAAGTCACTTATGTGATAAGGGAAACCAAGTTATCTTTACCTCAAATAAATGTCTTGTAACCTCTTTAAGTGACCAAGAGATATTCAAAAGAGATAAAGATGTCAATACTTACATAATAGACTTATACAAAATATCTAACATTTCCTCTAAGTGTCTTATGTCTATTAGTGATGAATCTTGGCTATGATATAGAAGGTTTGGTCATGCAAACATAGAATTAATTCAAAACCTTAGCAAAAGAGAGCTAGTGAGTGGACTTCCAAAAGTCAAATTTGAAAAAGATAATACATGTGAACCTTGCCAAAGAGGAAAACAACAAAAGGCATCCTTTAAATCCAAAAATGTAGTAAGTACCTTTAAACCTCTACAACTTTTGCATTTAGATCTTTTTGGACCTACTAGAGTTGCTAGTTTAGGAGGTAAATACTATGCTTTTGTCATTGTTGATGATTACTTTAGATTCATTTGGGTAATTTCCTTAGCTCAAAAGAGTGATACTTTTGAATCTTTCAATAATTTTGCTAAAAGACTTTAAAATGAAAAATGTTATTTTATTTCCAAAATAAAAAGCGATCATGGCAAATAATTTGAAAATGAAAATTTTGAAAACTTTTGTTTAGAATATGATATTTCACACGATTTTTCAACTCCTATGACACCTCAACAAAATGGGGTAGTAGAAAGGAAAAATTGTATTTTAATTGAAATGGCTCGAACAATGCTCAATGAGTATGGTTTACCAACCTACTTTTGGGCCGAAGCCACTAATACTGCGTGTTATATTTTAAATCAAGTTTTCAAAAGACCACTTTTAAACAAAACATCTTTTGAGCTATGGAATGGAATAAACCTCATGATATCTTACTTTGGAGTATTTGGATGCAAGTGTTTTATATTAAACACTAAGGACAACCTTGGAATATTTGCCTCTATTCAAACCAGAATACATATATGTACAAACATCGATAGTGTTTTTCTTTTCCAAAATATAAATTCAGAGCTTGTTCACTTTTGTTGTTTTTCTTCTTGTTGAGATCCTAATTTGAAAATATAAATAATTAATACATTGATAAAATATTTATTCTTAATATAGTTTAAATAAATAACTACAATTTCTTTTAAACTGGAACATGACCTCTTAGGACTATTGGATCTATAACTTTTTCTAAACTTATCTAATTTATATGATTCCTGATCCTAATTAAATTTAACATGTAAGAATAAAACATACTAAAATTTCATAATTTTTGAACCATTACACAATTTTTAGTATAATTTTAAATGTTGCTTTGATTTCTGCCCTTAGGCAGTTTTGGGGTACTATATTTAAAAATTTATATCTTTCACTGTGTATATTCAATTATTATAAAACTTTTTAAATAGTTATATAAGTTAATTTGGAACATTTTGTATGTTTACCTCATTACCATATTCCATATCTAAAGTCTTTAAACACTAGATAATCTATAACTGATTCAGCATAGAGTATCAATCCGATAAGTTCAATTGTTCTTCTAACAGTTGAATTATTTCTTGACATTTGTTTTATATGATTTGCTTTAACCTAATGAAGGCTTTGAAATTATATAATCAATGAGAAAAAAAATTGGTTTTTGAGATTTTGATTGGATTGCCATTATTGAATATCAATAAGTTCCCTTTATTGATTGGATTGCCATTATAAAATGAGAGTCAAATTTGATTGCATATATTATGTTATGCCTGGTAGAGTTTAAGAATTTAATTGTATTATTTTTCAATTTTATACTACCCTACTAGATTTTTGCTTTTCGATTATATTAGGTTATTTATATGAACTCTATTGTATTATTCTCTTTCAACAAGAAAAAATCATTTTTAGTTGGTAGATTTTAAGTATTTAATAAATCTAATCTTATGTTATGGGAAACAACTAAAATATGTGCATTCGATTTTAGGAGCGCTTTCGATAGCGAGATCAGGAGGTTGAGCAGCTTCATCTACTCATTCGGGATCGTGATCAACAACTCGAGGAGCGCTTGTGAGAAAGAGATATGTAGACTGAGCTACATATACAATCCATGATGGAGGAGCGAATGCATGAATTTATATGTGATTGGACACAAAGCACACAGTCCCAATCAGAAGGTTTAGTTCCTCACTCTTCATCGTCTAGAGATCCTTCATCCACTTTTTGATGTATTTTTTCTACTTATTCTGAGATCATTATTATTATAATGACTTTTTGTATTATAATTAATGTTTAATGGTTTGAATTTAATGAATTACATGATATTTAGATGTTTTATAAACAGGTTATTTTATGTGTTATAAGCAAAAAAAAATTAATGAATAAAATTATTTAATAAATAAATAAAATTAGAAACACCAATTGTCGTCACTAAAACTGTTGTTGAAACTAGTTTTGTCGCCACTTTTCAGTGACACAATTTTATTTTTAGCGCATCACTAAAATGTTGTCGCGACAACGTTTTTTGAGACACTTTTGTGATGTCACTAAGCAACACCATTCTTCCATTTAGTGACGCCAATGTGGTGTCGCTAAATCCAATTTTCTTGTTGTGTCAATTTTTTCTTATTTTTTCTCAATCTGAATTTAGACTTCAGTCGAATTGTCTCTATTTCAATCTCAAAGTGCTCAATTTTTTGTCAATTTATCATGTCCTATAACTAAACGCGTTTATTGGTTGGGGGTCTAAACTAGCGAGCTGGACACCAACTAACATCTTATTAAGCTTTAAGTTAAACTATAATGAAGAAATAAGCGAAAAAGTTAAACATAACTCATTTTTATGATAATTTAAAGGTATAGTTGTAGCTCAAGTGATGTAACAATGGATGGTGGTTATGCCTTGGATAATATGAGAAGGATAAAAAAGAAGAAAGAAACTGAAGATTCTGCCTTATAAAACTTGGATCGGTTTTTAGTGAGTTTTATGACAAAAAGTAAGTGTTTTTGGTTTTTTTACTAACTACTCACGTGTCATGCATAACCAATTAGAATAAGTACCTCATTTAGAAAACATGTTTATATATATATATATATATATATATATATATAAATGACTAGAATTCAAGCTATTTAAAAGAGCAAATTAGAGAGTAAGTTAAATGTGTTGATAAGCTAGCAAAATCAATATATTATATGATAACTTAAAATATATTTTTCAGTTAATATGAAAACATATTACTAATATCAAATGCATTATGTTAAGTATATGGGTGTTACACCTAAACTAAGACAATGGCCATTTAGACACTCCGACCTCCCAAATTTTTTTCCAAATAAGCACTTTTATTTGATAATGTAAGGAGTGTATAGAAGATAAATTGATGGGTACATGAGGCATTGAAAACTAATGAAACAAAGAAGAAAAAAATAATAATAAAAAGAAAAAGATCCCCTTTCTTATTTTTTGTCATCTTTTTCAATATCTCCTAGTTGTAATCATCAATCTTATTCAATATTGAATTCTCATTTATAATTTCAATTAAATCCAATTTCAACTAAAGAAAAACAACAACAATTTAATGAAGTAGATAATTATTATTGATTTAATTACTTAAAAATATTCAAACTATTAAGCATTTAATAATTTTGATACATCTTATCAAAATTTGCATTAAAATACCAAACCAATTTTTTTTTCTCAAATATATCTTCCAGTGAAAACTCGCGGTGGTGCTACTCCTAAAAAAAATTGACTCAACAAAAATCTATCCTAATCAGCCAAAACACATTGTTTTGCACCTATTATAATCAAAAAAATTAAATCATAATTTTTTATTTCCCTCAATCATCTTCTTCATTGAAATAGGGTTTTTCATTACTTCTTTCCCATTGCTCATCACCTTCTTCTTCATAATTTTTATAGTTTGGAGAATATGTAGAACATCAACAAACGCTAATTATAATCTAAATCTGATTGAAGTTGCCTATCTCATCTCCCATTTTGTCTCTTAAATTCTCTCTCCTTCCATTTATTTCTCACTCTCTAAAAATCTATAATTTTTATAAACTCCACTCTGTCCCCCTCTCTTCCACTACTGGAATTTTCTAGGCAACCAAACAGAAGCAATGAAGGAAAGAAAATAGAAGAAAGTTACCATTACTAATCCAAGAAAAAAATCTAGAAAAAAATTATTGATCCAAAAATCTAGAAATAAATTACTGAGCATTACTGTTGCAATATAATTACTTACCATTATTGAAAAAAATGAAAAAAGAAAAAATTACTTGCCATTACTGTCAAGATATAGATAAAAAATCAAATCATGAGATTAAGGAGATTTAGGAAGGAAAAAAAAGAATTTTTCAAACTTTAAAGATTAAGTAAAAAAAAAAGAAAATTTAAAAAATAGAAAATCAAATTTAATTTTTCTGAACCGAGCAAGCACTATTTACCAACTGATGATCCAAGGTGCTCTTATCCAGATGGAGAAGCAATGTGAGCTGGTGATACTGCTTCTTGAGGAGATCTTGATCATTGGTGTGACGTTTGATTTGAAGATCTGATTTGAGCCTTCAAGGAGAGGTTCAGTTTTTTAGGCTAAGACAAATAAATCTCTAATATCGTTTAATTGACAGTGATAGAGAGATCTGATCAGATATTCTGCTTAGGCTCTGTTGGGATTTTCATTCATTTCTGTTTGGATTCTTTCTTAATAGGGTTATTCTTATCTCCTATCATCATCAACCCATAACTTCATAACCAAATATTAAACAATATTTCATTAAGGGAAGATTCTGGATGCACGAAGAAGAGATGGGAAGAATCCAATATGTGTAAATCCTTAATTTTGCTTGATATGGGAAACCCAAATTTTCTTTTTTGAAAATCCATAGAGAGTGATGAAGAAAGAGAAATTTTTCCTTTTTCTTTTTTTTCAGTTTATTTTGTGCTGAGTTGGCTGAAATTTCACTTACACATTTTTTTTCAAGAAAATAATTTGGCTACCACATAGGAATTCGACTACTATGTAAGATTCTCCCCAATAGTTTGAAAGAAAAAAAAAGTAAATGATAACCAAACAAACTATTTGTGACCTTTTCTACATATGAAAAGAAACGACAAACTTCTATCCGAAATTTTTTTCATTTCACAATAATTAAAAATTGAAATGGTAAATATAACTTTCAATCTCACAAAAATATTCAGCAATTAAAATAATCCTTGCAAAAATCTAAATATAGTCCCTTATTCTCCACACTAACAAACTCATAACAACCACCAAACAAACCCTACTGCCATTTGGATTGGTAGGTTATGCAATTTAATTATTTTTTCAAAGGATGGTTACTAGTTTGTGTGATTTGAATAAAAGAATGGAAGTTTGGTTGCTTGGTTGTGCAATTTGGATTTTTTTATGAAGGATGGTTGTTGGCTTGTGCAATTTGAATGTTGGAGTTGATGTCAAGGGTGTGATCTATACATATTATGGAGGAAATGAAGTCAATGACAAAGGAGGAGGCAAACATGGGGGAAATGGAGTTGATGGATCATAGGGTGAAGGAGTGGATGGAGGTAGAGGAGAAGATGATGGTGGTGGTGTAGCAATAGGTCAAGACAGAGTTGTCAAATATGGAGCAATAGGAGTAGGTAGTGTAGCAAATGAGTTCAAGGGGAAGAAAATAAGATGTTAGATTTAATTTTTGAGAAAACTACATTGAAAAAAAATTTAAAAAATCAAACATTTAAGGTGAGTTTCAATTAGGCATCTAAACTCTTTTTTTTTCAATTAAACCTATATTATTTAGTATAGTTTTCAACTGGATTATTTCGTCCACTTTTTTGGTCAAAATTTAACAGTTTGTTGTCGTAGTACTCTTTTCTGGATCTTACCTAAGCAATCATGATACACTAAGCCCTACATTGTCTTTGTAACCCCTAAAATCTCTCTCTTCCCTCTTTCTTTCCCTCATTTTTCATCTTCCAAAAATCCTCATTCTTTAATGCATTTTGACAAACACATCATAAATAGCTATAAAAAGTTGTCATGTTAAATTCATCATGCTTATGGAAATTGAAATTAGATAATAATAAAACTATTTAGCAAAATCTTATGGTGTTTTTTTATATATATCATATTTAAAATAGAATTGATGGTTGACACAGTAAAATAAAATAAATTTTGTTCTATGAATATATTTAGTATTATATCCTATTTAGATATAATTGGACATGTATGAATCTTGACTTATTAGTTACACAAATTTTGAATCGTGTTATTAGCAGAAAATGCAAATTTGTATGAAAATGTTAGGTGACAAAATTTATATAAAAGTGAATAGGTAGAACAAGTGAATAAGCAATTAATTGCAAGTTCAATACTGCAACCCAAGTGGGAAGATAACTAAGTTAATAATTGCTAAATGTTCTTTAAAGATGTTAATGACTCTTAATTAAGAGAATTTCATTCTATTAGAACTAAATGAACCTAAAAACAAATGTTGATAGAAGAAGAGCTAGTTTTATCTTAACACTAACAATAAAGACTATAGATATTCTCTTAATAAAAGGACTGTAATTAATGACATGCTAAGACAGAAAGAAGCTAAATTTATATTCAATCATAGTACTCGAATGACATATATTTCTATTTCATTACATAATGATTCTTTTTTCTCTATTTTTTAAGTTTTTTAACAATCAAATTGACAACCGATCCCTTCTCATGTTGGACTATAGGTTATGTTTATTCGAAAACACCTATATTTGGTCAAATCAAGCTCCATAACCTAATAAAAGAATCAATCTTTTGTTAATATTTTTGATGTATTTGTCAAAATGCCTCAAAGAATGATTATTTTTTTGAAGATGAAAAAAGAGAAAAAGAATGAGGAAAGAGAGAGATTTTAGGCTCTAGAAAGATAATGCTAACATGGCAAGGCTTAGCGTACCATGTTAGCTCAAATGGGATCAAGAAAAGAGCACCACATTAGCAAATTATCAAATTTTGATAGAAAAATTGGGCAAAATAACCAAATTGAATATTATACTAAACGTTAGGGGTTCAATTGTATTGAAAAAAAAAGTTTAGGTGCCCAATTGAAATCAACCAAAAATGTTTTTGTATTTTTTCCTTAATATTTTTATAATAAAAGGCCCTGTTTGATATATTATTGGCCCTTATAAAATTTATTATTTTGATTGAAAAAGTATCTATGGGTTTCAAAGGGTTAGAATATATAAATAGTCATTTCAAGTAAAAGCTCTTTTCATATTGGGCCTAAATAAATTAAGTTTTGAATATATGAATGATCTAATAATCATAAATGACAATTATTACTATACTTTTATTTAAGATTATTTATTAAACCAAACTATTAATCTCAAACCCTTTTTTTACTGTTATTTTTGGAAATAACACATTACTGGCATGAGAAAACTTTCTTTTGTCAATCCAAATATTTTCATGAAAATTTTTTGTAGGTATAATGAATCTTCAATCGGACCTTTTCTAAAAAAGATATTTTTTTTTCATTAAATAAAATGGTTGCTTATATAGTCAATTGCATCCATAGGAAAAAACGTAAGAATATATATTTGTGTTCCACTGACAACTACACGCAGAAGATCAAAATGTAATGTAATGACTTGCACAATAAAAGCAAACACAGAAACAAAGAAATATTGTGAGTTATTTTATATATGATTTTAATTGTGTATGATATTCTTGATTTATATTTTTTTTTTGAAATGGTTTATGAAATTTTAACAAGTTGTTCGATTTCTATATGTTACTGTACAAGAAGTTACTTTTTAAGGTGCCATATTTGGTGAAAAAAATTACTGACAACATTTGAGTTGCAAACCTGCTTATCCATAATCCATTTCATTATCAATTATACCTTGCAAATTCAAATCTCTCAGTAAATTTTGTCAATATGGATCCCAACTCTCTTTGCCACCAATCGGGAAAAAAACTTATTAAATTAAATTAAAAATTATCACTTTAGTAGGCAGCCCTAGGAACTAGTAGTTAGTAGGGTTATACATGAATATTCTTATAATGAACCGAAAAGCTGAAAAAAAATATCGATAATCGAAACGTATCATTGACTCTTTTTTACTTGAACCAAACAAAATTGTATGGTTGACTTTAATTTTGACGATTATGTATTTTTTAGTAATATCTGAACTAAACAAAATTTATTAAATAATTTTTATATAACATTATTTATAATTTTTATACTTTAGTATATAAATATAATATAATTTAAATTTTGAATTATATACATTTTAATCCATAAAATTACAATTATAAATTTATTAATTAGTTAAAAAAATTAATATGACATTTATAATAACAATGAATTTAAATAATTGAAAAAAATCAAAGTTAAAAAATAAATTATTGAAAATTTTTTAATGTTAAAAATGATTTTTATAAACTAAAAATTTTATAATGGTGGTGTAGAAAATTAAATTCATGACATTCATGTAAGTTTAAGATAAGTTTATCATTAAATCAATCAACTATTTTTATTATTAATATGAAAACAAAAAAAAAATTGTAAGATATTGCTACTTTTCTTTTACTCTAATTTTTTTATCGCATTGACAATCTATTCTCACTATATTAAATAATAAATCTAAATTATATTAATAAATGATTTGGTAAACCAATTTATATGTAATTTATTATAAAGTAATCTAATTTATATAATTATATTATAAGTATATGATATATCAATATAGACATATAAATCAATTAGAATTTAATTGATTAAATTAAATTAATTAAATTGGGGATAACTTGATCAATTATATTTAAATTGATCAAATTAAATTTAAATTGAAATTAATTGATTAAAATAAAATTAATTAATTATATTTTAATATAAATTTTACTTATGAAATTGAAATTGATTAATTAAGCTTAATTAGATTAAATTAGGGTTTAACTAAATAATTGATTGCATTGGAATTCAATTGATTAATTTAATTAATTGAAATTTAATTCAAGTTAAAATGTAAATCTTACTCCAATTTATTCAATTAATAATTTACAAATTAAAGTTAAATTGTTCATTCAATCAATTGAATCGATTTAGGTTTAATTAATAATTTCAATTTAGTTAATTTAATCAATTGAACCTAGTTTAATTAATATAAGTTCAATTAAATTAATTTAATTGAACTGCAATTGATAAAATTGAACTTCAATCGATTAAATCAAAATTGATTTATTGAACTTAATTTGATAAATTGATGTTCAATTAATTAATTAAACTTAAATTGATTATATTGAGTTTAAATTGAACTATAATTGATTAATTGGGATTTGATTAACTAATTGAACTTAATGAATTAAATTAACCTTAAATTGATATCCAATTGATTAATTACTTAATTGAATTAAATTGGAATTCAATAGAACAATTAAAATCAAATTGATTAAGCTCAAATTGAACTTCAATTGTTAAATTTAGATTTTCAATTGAATAGTTGAACTTAAATTGATTGAGTTGAGTTTAAATTGAAGTTCAATTGTTTAATTGATTAGTTTGAACTTAAATTAAACTTCAATTGATTATATGGAAATTGATTAATTGAACTTAATTAGATTCAATTGAATAAATGAACTCCAATTAATAAAATGAAGCTCAAATTGAAATTTAATTATTACATTGGGGTTCAATTAATTAATTGAACTTAAATTGAATCAACTTGAGGTTTAATTGATAAATTGAATTTAAATTAAGCTTAAATTGAATTCCAATTGGATTAAATAGGGCTTCAATTAATTAATTTGAAATTCAATTAATTAAGGACTTGAATTAGTTAAAATTGTTGAATTAGGATTTGAATTATAATAACTTATAATTTACACTTATAAGTTTATATACACAATAATATAAATATTTATACTTATTTATATATATAAACATAATTATTAATTTCTTATACTTTCAAATTATAAAATTATAAAATTATTAAAATTATTAGACCCTAAGTATATAAGACAAATATGTTTCTTTACCCAATTGTCTATATTTCTCCTTCTCAATGCTCCACACCACAATTCTCTACCTTTCTCCTTCCCACTAGCTAGCAATCACTATTAATACCTTAGTTGCTGTAGTGCATGGCACCTTTACCCAACCTTAAGCTCTTTGACACTTGTGCTTTCACTCTTTTGTATTTTTTTTTTTTTTGAAGAAAGACAGTTATATAGGAAGGTTCGTCTTTCTTTTGTTTTAGTAAAACAAATTACTTTATAATAAAGGATTTAAAGTATATAGCGGGATGTTGACTAAACTATTAGATCTTTTACCATATTTAAATTATTTACCATATTTAAGTTGATTCATGATTTTGGGCTAGAAGATTTGATCCACATGGTGATATGCTGACTAAATTATTAGATCTAACACATGTTATAGTGAATTTGCATCAAAAATTTGAGAAGTTTTATATAAATGTTATAATAATAATAATAATAATAATAATAATAATAATAAATAGCACATTCTATTCAGAAAATATTTGAATAAAGTCTTATTCAAACTCTTGCTTATTATTTATGTATATCTCTATAGGTTCCATTAAAGAAGAAAAATGAGCAAACAATGATGGTACCTCTCTTTCAATGTTAAGAAAATATTATAGGAGATTTTTTTTTTTTGATATTATGGATTATTCATGTAAAATTATTTTTGTTGAACATTAAATTTTTTTTATTCGATACTAATATTAAAACTGTAAAATTGAAACTTAATATTATTATTTTCATGTTGTCAGAATCGTAACAAACAAAGAAAATTAAATAAAATGACATAAAAATTGAGCTACTTAATCAAATAAGTGTGCTGAATTGCATCAAATTTTATCTTAGTCCTTATATCATGCTTCAATGTGATTTTTATTTACTATTTATTTATTTATTTATTATATTGTAAAAGATTATTAGAGATAGAAAAAAAATAACATGGAAGAAAAAAATTTCTCCATTTAAAGAAAGAAAAAAACATAAAATTACATTTTTGTTCTTTAATTTAATGTTATAGGAAAAAATACTTTCATAAATTTTCCTTATATTCAAAATTTGATCATTTATTAAGAGCATTATTATATGATAATTAAAGATTTTTTATAATACTATTAAGTATCAACTTAATCGAACATATTTAGATTTTAAGTATTTATTATTTAATTCATAATATACAAGTAATAAATTGTCTTATACCGAAAGACCTGGAAAACCGTACCAAATTGCAACCGAATTTTCAATACAATACAATACAAATAATTTTTTTTTTCAATACAATACTTGAATTTGCATTCCTAATTTTCCAAAATAATACTAAGAGATTTTCCAATTTTCAAATTGAACCGGACCGTGAATACTCCTAACACTAATTAGGACTTTAGATCTTATTAGCTGATGCAGTAGACATTTATCTTAGAACAAATAGACATTCTTAATGTGACTGGTACAATCATACAGCATATTGGTCACAAAAGTTTGGTATCATATTTAGACTAGAGAAACTAGATCGCTAACGTATTGCGTTTGGCTAGAGCTGCTCTCATCTTCTTCGTGAAGCTCTGCTGAACATTTCTCTGATGTTTTGAGATTCAGTCTCGACTTTAGCTTTTTTAGCTTGTTTTCCAGGTTTCCTGGTTTTAATGTCACTCTTGCCCTTTTCCTGATTAAGAAAATAAGGTTAACAGTCAGCAAAAACCCATCAGGTGGTAACACTGAAGCATGTTTAGTTCGTCCTGATGCTAGTTATTTTAGAAATGGCCCAAACCTCTGTGATATTAGAAACTGGGTTATTTTCAACAGCAGTTGGAAAAGTTTCAGCATCTTGAACTCTTTTAGTTGCCTCCAGTAAATCTAATCTACAGTCAAATAATATTTCAGGCAAAATAATAGCAAATCATTCAATCACAAGGAGTTTAATCTCCATTCATTTCTAAGCTCATTAATTATACTATAAGATCAAGTCTTCAGGTGAAAGAGTTCAAAAGATGAAGCAATACTTCAAATATTCACACAAAAGCTTCAGCCATGGCTCATCCTTCAAGTATTCCCCTAATATTGTGACAGCATCAGCTACTGCAAAAGGAACATAGGTAAATTAATAATAAACTAAATAATATTTGAATCCTCTCCAATTCTTTGATCTCTTCACGTCTTAGATAAAACAACAAAAGGAGCTGTATCTCCTATACTGATGCTCTATTCTTGGTAGCATCTAATGCTTTAGATACTAATCTAGGAGTAGAGAACAATTTTTCGCAGCACAACACACAGCCCATTGACATCAATGCATGCAGATAACCCCAAACCAGCCAAGGAAAAGAGAGTACAAGAAACTAATATGGGCATTGTGGATGGGCATACATATCTTACTTAGACGTGGTATTCATTTAAGGAGCCAGACCCAGGGATATTCAGTGTACATTTTTCACAATAAACTAACAAAACAGAACAATGGTTGTTCAAAAAAAGAAAGCAATCTATTGCTGCATCAACATAATTTTTGAACGAAAATGCACACATACACTAATTTCATGCAATCAAGATAGGCTTATAACTTGCATAGCAAAATTGATTAAATTTTGCAATGGAAGTATCCATGTTATGCTTAGAAGTTTGTACGCAATATAGTATATTCCAAAAGCTTAAAGATTAAATCGGGAATAGAACTTGAATATTAAGACTCATTCATACTTCATCCATGGAAAAAGTAGAGAAAAAATAAAATTCAACTCAAACAGGATGAATAGCAGCAACTGCGACAATTGTGTTTAACCCATTGCTCCATGTGCTCATAAATATACTTTGCCTACGAGCAAAGATAAGTGTAAAGACCCTAGAATAATCGAAACTCTGTAAGAATCATTGGAATGTCTTTCAAAAATTTTCACACATTGGTTCTTTACCATCTTTCAACTACATCCATTAATACACATTTACACAGTAACTATTTAAAAATGTTTACCCTGCGGTTCTACAAGTGTTGAACTTTGAAATAACTCCAAATAAACGTGTACACATGTGTATGCGTTACTTACATATATGCATCACATTTCTGTGTGCATGGAAATGAGAAAGATGCGACAAATGAAGGGAAAGCAAACCTTAGAAAAGGAAACTGCATGCCCCATATATCTCAGACATTAAATTTATTTTTCCAACATGGTCTCATCGTGTGGTCTACATGTTATGCTCATTTTTCTTGGAAATTAAAATATGTTTAGGCTATCCTGCTGCCAACAAGCTCTCAAGACCAAATGACAACACTCCATAAACATCACTTAGCCTAAGATCCAACATATTATGTCCTGCTTAACCACTACAACGGCCCTTCTTCTAAATGGAAAATAACATTTTCTGTATTGAATGAGGATGAACGATGTGTAACAGCTGAATTCTAAGGATCAAAATATGGTCTTAACAAGGCCAAATCATAGGGCATAACTCAATCACCTATTAAAATAGGTACTCAGGTAGCAATATTGCAAATTGCTGATTGTACCGATATTGCAGGTCAATTATGTTCATGCTGACAGGATTTCTGCATATCTAGCATTTCCACAGGAAGGCAAATTTCACTTTAGAATATTTTTGCAAGGAAGATGTCACTAGCAAGAAGGCTATCTGCTTCAAGCAATCCCCTCTATTTTAGTTTTTATCAACTTAGTTGATGCAATAGGATGTTTAAGTCATATGATTTCCTACATATTGAAACTTGTACTATCTAATTAAAAAAAATGAAGGAAAAAAATAAACAGAAGAGATGTTTTAAGTTGTTTCTAGTTACTAACTTACATGTATTCTTCTCATCTTGAGCAGCATAGTTTTTGTCCAGTGAGGGTAAAGCCTGTTTTAATTGGCATACCTGCATTTAATACATTGAAATCCACAAAAAACTTCTACATCAAATAATTAATGTGCACTTTCACTGATATAAACAAGGGAGAATTGCATTGATGCTGAAAATAAATTACACTAAGCGAAGATCATCAACAATTGCCAAAAGAGATCGAGAGAGAGAAAGTAAAATAGGTAGAGAGACAATTTTAACCAGATGTGATATAAAAATATGCCGTAGGGAAATGATGAAGAAATAAGTGTCATTTCTGCCAAATCTGGCTGAAAGCTTTTCATCCCAGAAAATAAATTATATAACTAGAGCTTTAAGTCTAACCAGATAAAAACAGACCTTGCAGAACAACCATGCTAGAACCTTTGAATCATCAAGGCGGAAAAATTTTGAAGAGCCAATTTCTGTGCACAGAGAGAGAGAGAGAGAAGAAAAAGAAGAAGATGAAGTAAGTATCATCAAACAGCATAAACATAAAATAATATTAGACAGTACATGAATACATTTCCATATTAAGTTATTGCTTCAGTATGTAGTTGGACTGTATTTTTCTATCAATATCGATGTTTGCCATGCATTGCTTGCGGCCAAACATCATGGAGTGTGAATATATTTAACTGATTATTTTTTCATGAATGAAAAATAATTGAATCTAACCACTACGAAATCCTTCTCAATATGTTCATTCACAAGAATCATGAACAAACTTCAGATTTTCCATCTTTTAGCCATAGAATAGATGAAAGCCACTATAACGGAATATGAAGATAAAAAGCTATCTTTATCTCTACTTGTATTTATCTCTTACTTATCTTTACCTGTATTTATCTCTTAGTTGTATTCTTAAACTCTACTAAGGTTGTCTTATCTAGATACCTAGCTCATTGTAATTAAAACACTCTAAGCAGCTCTATATATTATCCTGTAAACTCAGCATACAGAAATACAATACAATACAAACTCTTTCAGGGTATCAGAGACATTAAACCATGGCAGCCGAATCCTCTAACTCTTTATCATTGTCTCCCTCTCTCACTTCCCAAATTACACTACCTGTCCCAACCACCACCTCCTCAACTATAGCTACCCACTCCTTTGCTATTAAACTAAAATTTACAAACTACCTAGCCTGGAAAACTCAATTCATTCCTCTTTTAAACTACCAGAATTTGATGCATCTACTTTATGGAACACTACCCCCATCAAAGAAAATACGAACCGAAAAAAATTCCACAATTTATGTACCTAATCCGGCCTTTCATGACTGGTTTAGGAAAGATCAGATGTTGATGTCATGGTTTCTTTCCTCCTTATCCGAAGAAGTTTTCTCCTATGTCATTGGTTTAACATCTTCTACTCAAGTTTGGAATGCCCTTGCAAATGCCTTTGACTAAATCTCTCAAAACCGTTGACTTCAACTTCACATTGATCTTCAGGAGTTGAAGAAAAATAATCTTACGGTCTCTCAATACTTGCAAAAGGCAAAGGCTTTGGCTGATGAATTAAGTGTCGCGAGCAAACCTATATCATTAGCTGAATTCAATGCCATAATCTATAGGAATATTGGCTCCAAATTTCACCTGATTATCACTACCCTTAATGTTAGACCTGAACGAGTCCCTTTCCATGAGTTTCATGGCCAATTTGTAGCCCATGAAATTCTTCTTAAAAGCCATCAAGCCCTTCCAATTGCTAATAATGTTCAAAAGTGTGCACTTCTTCCAACACCGAAATTCAACTCTAACACATACAACTCAACCCCCTATCTCTTCCTTCAATAGAAGGAACATTCAAAACTGCAACCCATGTCAAATTTGTGAGCTCAGGAATCATACAGCAGATCGGTATAGGAAGAGGTATGCTTCCAGAAATTATTCTCCAAACTATTCTCAGTCATATGCCAATAGCTCTCAATTCCCTTCTTAAGCCAATATGGCACAACAAGCTAGACAACAATGTTTCCTACAAATTTTGGTTCGGCCTTGCCTTGGTTTCTTGATACAAGTGAAATTCACCATGTTGTTCCTGATCTCTCAAATTTAAACATCACCAACACTTACAAAGGTAATATTGATCAACTCCATTTTGCCAACAGTAAGGGTTTGAAAATTTCTCATTCTAGCTCCTCTACTTTTCCATCTTCCATTCGGCCTATGCTTCTGAACAACATATTACATGTCCCTCAAATTTCTAAATGGTTATTATCAGTTCACCAATTCACAAAAAACAACAATTGCTTCTTTGAATTTCACCCTTCTTTTTTTGTTGTTAAGGATCATAACACAGGAGATCCTACTTCGAGAAACGGTTGAAAGAGGTCTATACAAGTTGTTGCCTCCTCCACAAATTGAAGCAAATTCAGTAGAAAAAGTATCTTTGGAAGATTGGCATGCTTGTTTAGGACATTCCAATCTGCGCAAAGTCCATAGAATAGTTTCTGATTTTTAGTTGCCTTGTTCTTGTTTCAATAATAAAAATTTTCTTTGTTCTTGTCATTATGGCAAACTTACAAAGTTTCCTCCTCCCTTTACACATTCCAGTTCACAACCTTTAGAACTTTTATATTCAGATATTTGGAGACCTTCTCCACATGTTTCAGATCTGAGTTATAAGTATTTTGTAGATGACTATACTAGATTTACATAGCTCTTTCCTTTAAAACTCAGAAATGAACTTTGTGATGTTTTTATTCAGTTTAAAAAGCTTGCTGAAAATCAAATTTAACACTAAAATCAAAGCTGTTCAATCTGATTGAGGAGAATTTCGAAAGTTAACCAAAATTTTTAAGTGATTATGGCATTGCTCACCGTGTGGCTTGTCTACATACACATGAGCAAAATGGGGTTGTTGAACGAAAGATGCGTCATGTGGTTGACACTGGTAGGATTTACATTGCTAGACATTTAAAGTTTGATGAAACCAGTTTTCCTATGACCCATGTGCAATCCGAGCAGCAACAAGATTCCATCCCCAACACCAACTCTGAATGGATGTTCATTACTTGTATGGATCACAATCAGTCCTCCTCGGGTATGATTGCTTCTCCCTCTATCCCGTCTAATTCATCTACACTTGCTGCCCCTTGCTCTTCTCCACTTCCAATACAACCACTCTCTCCATCTACCCAAACTGAAACATCAACAACAACTCATTCCTCCCCTATTAATCCTGATCCACTTGCTCCCTCAACCGACTAATCTACACCTAGCCCCCAACCATTTTCTCCTAATCATAATAGAACTCATCCAATGGAACTCCGCCCCCGCACTGTCCTTCAAAGATTTGCTCACATTGTAATCAAACACAAACCAGGAATCCCACAACCTGATTTCTTGACAACCGAACCATGGACATACAAACAAGTCAGCCATTTAGAAGTGTGGAAATAAGCTATGAATGAGGAAATTCAAGCCTTGATCAAAACCAAAACATGGAGTCTAGTACCTTGCCCACCCAATACCAATGTTGTTGGTAACAAATAGGTATATATCGGATCAAGAGGAATCCAAATGAGAGTATTAATCGTTATAAGACCAAATTTATAGCAAAGGGATACAATCGAAAGGCTGGTGTGGACTATCATGAAACTTTTAGTTTTGTTATTAAAGTTGTTACAATTCGCAAAATGTTTACCTTGGTTGTTCAACATGGCTGGACAATGCAGCAATTGGATATTTCTAATGTCTTTTACATGGAACCTTTAAGGAAGAAGTATACATGTCCCAATTGCCTAGGTTTATTGATTCCTACCACCCCAATCATGTCTATAAGTTGAATCGCTCCCTTTATGGCTTAAAACAAGCCCATCGTGCTTGGTTTCAATGTTTATGTTCTTTTCTTTTGGGACTTGGATTTCAAAATTCAAAGGCTGATAGTTCTCTCTTTTACTCTACTAATGGAAAGGACAAGATTTTTGTTCTTGTTTATGTAAATGACACAGTGATCACTGGTACCTCCCAAGCTGGTATTGATTATTTGGTTACACAAATGTAGCTAACTTTTCCAGTTCAAGATGTGCGAAAATTGAGCTATTTTCTTGGTATTGAAGTTCATTCTCATGGTGATGACATTATTTTCACTAAACAAAAATATATTCGAAACCTATTAGACATAACTAACATGGGAGATTCCAAACCATAGTTCACCCCCATGACTGCCTCACCATCCCTATCTAGAACAATGGGTACAACTCTTTCCCAAAATGAGCCATATCGTCAAATCATAGGGGGCACTTCAATATGCGACTCTAACTCGGCCTGATATAGCATTTTCAGTCAAAAAATTGTGTCAATTTATGCACTATCCTAGAGATGTCCATTGGAAGGCCATTAAATGTCTTCCTCGTTATCTCAAGGCTACTTTATCTTTTGGTTTACATCTACGCAAATGTACAAATTTTACTTTTCATCGTTTTGCTGACAACGATTGAGGTGGTTGTCCCAATGATCAAAGATCTACAAGTGGCTATGGTATATTTTAGAGTAGCAATTTAGTGGCCTGGGCTGCTAAAAAGCAGTCTACTATAACTTGTTCTACAAAAAGGGAGTATAAGGTCATTGCTAATGCAGCCAATGAAACTCTATGGCTAAGATCTCTCCTAACGGAGATTGGATTCCCACTTTCTGCTCCCATTTCAATTTGGTGTGACAATTTTGGTGTAGTTTAACTATCTTCTAATCTCATGTTTCATGCTCGAACTAGACACATCGAGCTTGACTATCATTTCGTTCGTGAACGGGTTGCTGCCAAAGAATTTCAAATTCAGTTTTTTCCCTCCAAGGATCAAATCATTGATATTTTTACCAAGTCTCTGCCTTCCCAACGATTTATACAGTTGCGGCCTTTGCTTTCTGTCCAGCCAGCTCCAGCATCAACTTAAGGGGGGTATAATAGAATATGAAGATAAAAAGTTATCTTTATCTCTACTTGTATTATCTCTTACTTATCTTTACTTGTATTTATCTCTTAGTTGTATACTTAAACTTTACTAAGGCTGTTTTATCTAGATACCTAGTTCATTGTAACTAAAACACTCTAGGCAACTCTATATATTCTCTTTTAAACTTAATATATACCAATACAATACAAACTCTTTTAGCCACAAACTACCATTACCAAAGGATAAGTTACAATTCCAAAATCTGAATTGAATTTCGTTATAAAGAAATAGAGATTAGAAAAAGTTCAATTATTGATCAGAACATATTTGCACAGTTAAAAAAAGTAATTAGAAAACAAACACCAAATCATAGAGTAAGAACTAAGCCTAAATATTGACTGCATGATTTCTACAGACCAAAAGATATGATAGACAACCTTTGATTTCACAAACTACTTGCATGCATTTCTCTGCAATGGACATCAAATGACGATACCCTGGATAGCCGTTAATGAAGATTATCTCATCTAATTGTCTGAACTTTCCAGGATCATCCCCCTTCTGCATATCAGAAAAGGAAAAGTTTAACTAAAAACAGGAAGCATGATAACATGTGGTGTTGTGTCTGCCAACTAGCAACTCAACATGTATCCACATAGGCATAAGGAAAAACCAGGGAAAGCAAATGATAGAGAAGGGAAAAGGATATTGGGATGGAAAATCAACTTAGCCGTGCATCTTTGCCATGAGTATTCTAGAATGATGAAAGGGACACGTGGAAAGGAGAGTGAGGCTGGAAGTTTGTTATAAAAAGGAGGGAGGCAGCTGTAGAAAGGCATCTTTGTGGGAATTCTGTTGAGAGGGTCTCTGAGTTGCTTGGAGAAGGGGACTTTGTCCCTAGGATGTGAGTTATTCACAGATTTACATTTCCTTTATTTGTTGTTCTTTGTTTATTTCCCTTGTTCAAAGCTATAGAATATATATTTTTGCATTAATACAGTAAAAAAAAAAAAAGCAGAATTTCTTTTACCTAGTTCTCTAATTTGTTTGTTGAGAGGGTCTCTGAGTTGCTTAGAGAAAGGGACTTTGTCCCTGGGCTGTGAGTTATTCACAGATTTACATTTTCTTTATTTGTTGTTCTTTGTTTATTTCCCTTGTTCAAAGCTATAGAATACATATTTTTGCATTAATACAGTAAAGAAAGCAGAATTTCTTTTACCTAGTTCTCTAATTTGTACTCTGTTTTGGGTGGAGTTTTGCCATTTTTCTATCAGCAGATAGGTCTACTTTCTAGGCCATATACCCGCTCCAGTTTGCAAGTGGATTTTACACTTGAAATAAAGATCAAAGTGACTCACAGGCTTTTGAAAGGATTTCTATAATCAAGAAATGAAAATGAATTGAAGAGCCAGGATTGCTCTTGCAGATTACATGGTGGACTCAAAGCAGCATGAATGACAAGTGTACCTTCATTCTAGCTTCCTCAAAAATAGGCAACAAAATGAAGACAGGATCAACTGGAGTTGCCGAATATAGGCTCCCATCTGTACAACCAAAAAAAGGAAACAGTACACAAGGAGAAAGAATGATCGATGATTAATATAACTTAAGTCAATAGGAGCAAAATAAATAAGTACATAGTCTACGTACAAACGATACTTAATTGTTCAAACTGTGCCTGCCTCTTTTTTTTTTTGCTAAAATTAGAAAGTAATGAGCCTTTTTCTTCTTTCTACAATTATAAATGAAGCCAACCAGGTTAATAAGTTCTTTAGTATTAGTGGTATTTGAAGCATAACAATGTAAAATTGGCATTGCTGTCTTAATATTATAGTCAAACCAAACAAAATAAAATTTCCAATATCGTTCAATTTGACTATGAAGTAACTCCCATGATATAGTGCAAGCAACATATACAATGATTGCTTTATTTTTTTTCTCTTTTTATCAACTTTTACATAAAGATTACTTGTGTTAATCTGATATCTCAATATCAGATTATACACTTCAGGTATTGTTTATTGCTGCAAATTGTTAGAGAAATCGTTTTGTAAAATCAAACAGAAGAATGGCATTATGTGCTGTCTATATAGGAAAAGAAGGTCTAGGTAACTAAATGTATATACTTTTTTCAGGCCAGAGCAATAATTAGAATAACAAGAGATGCATTGTCATGTAAAAAATAAAAGAAAAAAAGAAAGAAAAAAATCTCATAAGTGCTTTCAAAGCATATACATATATAACCTTCACAAATATAATCTCCTAGAAACCAGGATGTGTAAGATTGCTTCAACCAATGAAGTTCTTGGAGCACTCCATCAACAAGGAGATAGCAAGTTGTCTTCCCTGGCATACAAATAGAACAGGTTTTGTGACACATCCATGATTAAGCTACCCGCCAATACACTTACGATTAACAACTATTCAGTTGAAAAAGAGATAGCTGGTAGAAACCCAAGTGTAATCATCATGTTTGTATTTCTTTACCTGATTTTGGATGTTGGAGTGACAATAAACGTCCTACACCATCTCCAATTGCCCCTAAACAAGGCAAGAAGTTTAGATTTAGGTTTAGGTTTAGGTTAAGGTTTAAGTCATTATAAAGGAAATATGTAGGGCAATATGAGACTTTACTTGGAGCAATGAGAAGACGGGTTTCATTGAAGACTTCCCACCAAGCCATTTCAACCTTCAATAATCAATAAATAAAGAAACTTCAAAGAATTAAAATATTGAATACAAAAACAGAGAAGGAGAGACACTCACAATACTGTAACAAACTACAAAAGATTCACTTATTACCAATGTCATAAAATAGCATACAAGAGAGTAATAAAGCAAAGAAAACTAGAATATCAGTAAAAGTCATTCAATCATCAACATAAGAACTATCACATCACTACACCTTCAAAAGCATATTAACCATAAATAACAATCAACAGCAAATGTCACTCTAAATATTGTTCACAAGAATCACAACCCTTGAAACACGCAGAAATAGTTGCAAAAAGGCTAAGTTAAATTATGACCCAGAAATGCTTTACATATTTATCAAATCTATGACAGTGAAATCATTGATTTTATTACCAAGGTGTCAGGGTTAAAAAAAGTTATAACAGAAATATTTTTCTAAAATATCAAATTTGCCTAGGAACCAAATGGACCAAACTATCACTTTGTGAAACAGTTCATGCACATATGGACCCCATGAAGACAAGAAAATGTTGCATTAACTAATTTTTCTTATAAATTAACAATAAAGCAAAAATTTCATGCATACATTACATAAAAAAATCATAAAAAAATTCAAACTTTAAGCATATGTTACCAACATTAAACAACTTCATAGTCATGAAACTAACCTATGCATATGTTACCTACATTAAACAACTCTAGTCACAGTCATGAAATTAACCTATGTCTCTACATTGAATGTGATCATCACAACCCAGAATCCTCAGTTTTCTAAGCATTTATCGGACAGCAGAATTACTAAGGTTTTCTAAGTGATGAAATAGGGCCTTTACCAAAAAGAGATTTGGGAATAAAAGGGTTAAGTGAGAAAATAGGGCTTTTATTTTATTTCAGAATAACAAGGCTTTTATTTGGGTGAAATTTATTTATTTGAGTCAAGTTTTAAACTCCAAATCAGCATGCATTTTGACTAAACTAATGCAAAACAACTTGCATCTAATACCAGGGAGTACTCTCATATGACACTAAGATATGAAAAAAGGAATGTAACTATACAATATCTCATAATCAATCAGTATACACTTTCAATCCAAGTAATGGCATCTCCCAATCATAACTCTGATTTGCTATGTTTGATATAGAAAAATAGCAACCTCAAGGACACAAACCAACATCTTGCAGCAGCCTATGGTTTTTTGGGTAATTGATATAGGACGTTTACAAGCTAGATGAGAGATTTTAACAGATTAGAGGTGAAGAACTTATGCTTGCACTTAAGTTATTAACTATGGCTGTGAATTCAGACAGGTAGCCAGTCATAAAATTACTGAAGGAGTTCCTACATTAGGATTGAGTTGTCACTAGCTCATTGATAACTCGTGTACTAGTATCATTATATCTATCAGTTGAACTATGTCACATTAAAATAGATAAATAATGTAATTGCAGCGAATTATTAGAAACTGAAAAGAAAAATAAAAGGCCAATTAATCAAAGAAGTCAAAAGAAAATGTTCACCCAAATCTGATTTAACCTACAAGTTGAACATACAAAGCAAAATAGAAACCTATCCTACCAGATCAAGCGCAATAAAAACAATTTCACACCAAACCCAAGAGATAATCCCATGTAAGAAAATGATTAAATCTAAACTAAAGGAATGCTCATATAGAAACAAGAATTAATTATGAAGAAGAAGAAGTAACTGAAGACCGAGAAAAAATAAACAATGAAAACAAAAATGGGTTTAGTGTTCTCACTGAAAATAATGAAAGAACCGAATAAATAATCTCTGGTTTTGAATATCAGCAGGAGTTTTTTCCTAATCCATCAATCTGCAATCTTCAGTCTTCACCCACATCCGCAACTTCGCATAGAGAGGGAGAGTGAGTGAGTATATGAGACACAGAGATGGAGGGATTGATTTAGGGTTCAGTTTTTCCTTTTTTTAATCCAACCTCTAAGTTTGGGAATTCGGTAGGGTCACTGTTTTATTTAGCGAGGATCAAATTCAAAAAGAACAAGTGACATTTATATGATTTTTTTTTCTTGAGCCCATTGACATTTATATGAACTACTAGCATTATAATATGTTATATAATTTTTAAAAATAATTAATTATAATTTCTTTTAAAATTTGTGATTAGAAAAAAATGAATAGAGAAAACTAATATGATTAAGTTATAAATATAAATGCAAAAATATTTTAAATTAAATAATAGTAATATAATAAATTTTTTAATATTGCATTTACGAATGGAGCAGCTCGCCAATCATATATATATATATATATATATAGTTAAAGAAATGTTGTTGTGGTGCTCCTATGAAGAGAATGCAATATCTTTATTATTTATTTTTTTATAGAATTTTAAAATTATTTTTAAAATTTTAAGTAATTAAATTGATAGTTGAAGTTTAATTAAAAAAATTATATATTATCATCTTCAAAGATAAATGCTATATATCAATAAAAATTGCAATTAAAATTATTAATTTTTACCTTATATATTAATTAACTTTTTTATTATTTTGCATCTATTTTTTATGGTATTAATAAAAGAGTGAGACGGCATTGCATAAAGTAGTTGATAGTTTTTCACACTCTAATTAAGATTTAGATTTTAATGATATTAAAATTGAAATTAAAAAAATATATATTGCATGTTAGAGGGAGCAATATATGAACCATTTTACTAAGAATGGCAAGTTTTATCGGTGATCTTTATAATTAAGTTTGATTCAAAATATATTTTTATATTTATTTTTTAAATATTATATAATAGTATAATATTTTATTAATATAATTTAATAATTAAATGAGATTTTATGTAACACCCCATATTTTTAATTTTTACTCAATTAAAATTTTTCTTAATTTATTTGGTGACTTAATAATTTTATATGAGTAAAATTTTATTAAATATTTGGGATTTGTAAAAAAGTATGAAATTTCTTTGAGTAGATATATATAAAAATTTCAAAGATTAAAGTGATAAAAATTCATTTTTCTCTCTCATTCTCCATATACGATAACTATCTCCATTTATCAACTAAACGACATCCGATCTTCACCAATTTTGAACTAGAATTAGTTCTCCACGTCCTTATCACTCCGACAAAGTTTGATTTTCCAAAAACTAACCAAATTTTCGAGATCGGAGCAGCAAAAATCGGATTCCGGGCTGCCCTTCCATTTTGCGTATTTTTCGACTTATTTTCTTAAATCTGACTCTGAAAATTGACTCAAGACGTTGAAAAATCTTGGTATGTGTAATTTGAGCTCCGGAAACCTCGGTTTAAGGGCTGATCGGAGCTAGAATTTATCGTTGGAGCCGTGCAAACTTTTGTAAATCTACTCGTTTTCAGTTACTTTCAAGTCACAAAACTTATATATTTGGACTCCTCACATCTCATACTTTCTTTTGGTACCAGTCGATCGTTGATCTGCCGTTGTCAAAAATTTTCCGATGACCGGAGTCCGGCGACCACTAATCGGGTATTTTTGACAGAATCTTTGGCTCGTTAAACCGAGTCATCTGGTATAAACAGCACCTCCTAGTTACTTTTAGATAGTGATATATGAATTTATTTGTGAAGTTTAAGTATATTTTTATTATTAAAGTGATTAATTAATTTAGTTGAATTGCATAATTAATTGCATAATTATTGGAGTTTATTGAAGATTATTTGGAAAATAATTGAATTTTATATTATTAAATGGAGGTGATTATTAGTTAAGTTAGAATATTAATATATTAGGTAATTAAATTAATAATCGATGATTATTAATTATGGAGTTAATTAGAATATTTAGAAGTAGAAGATAACTTTTGGAATGAAATAAATATTTAATAGAATTTTTGGCAAATTTTTGGATTATTAGCCTAATTATGAAAAAATTTTATTAGGAGTTATTGAATATTATTGTGGTGAAATTGATGATGGATAATGAAAGAAAATGAGTTAAAATGATTAGAGGAATTTATTTAAAATTTTTAGAGTAATTATTTAATTAATGAGAATTTTTGAGTTGGAAATGGAATTAAAGGAAAATAAATTGAGAAAAATAGTTTTGGAGGAAAAATAAAGAAAATAAAATATTATTAAGGAAAATAATATTTGAAATTTTTGATCGCATGAAAAAGCATGTTGATGATTAAAACCGTGATCTATGCATTAAACACGCATAATAAGGAAAATTTTAAATATAGAATTTCGATATACGTGAGACCGATAAATTATTGAAAAATTTAAATTTTGTTAGATTTTATATCATGTGAGATTCAATAGCTAATTGAAATTGTCTATCTCTAAGCGCGACGTTAGGGCAGATGTCACCGCGAGATAAGGAGAAAAAGTCGGTAGTCACCGGTAAAACGTAAAAATGTTAGTGCAATTGTCCTTATAATATTAGTCATATATATATAAGTAAGTAATTAAAGAAAAGTATGAAGTGATAAGGAAATTATTAGATTCAAATAATTTATAATATTACATAAAATATATTATATATTTTATGTGAAAAATTGGAGTTTTTGCAATTATTGAGTTTGAAATATTTTGTCTGTATTTCAAAAAATTTAAAAGTTCAATATACTTTATGATGATATTTATTTTGACATAAAAATAATATTTATCGATTTTATGGAAAATAATTGAGAAAATAGCAATAAAGTATTTTTGCAGAAATTATTCTTATGCTTTGAAATGCAAAAATGAATTGAATTATGAATTTGAGAAATTTTGCCCATATATTAGCCGAGATGTGAGTTAGGCTATTGTTGGCATGCCAATAGAGTATAAATTATGGTCCTGTGTATTTTTGTGGACCAATGAAATATTGTGATCTTGTGCATTTTTGTTGATCACCTTATACAATTGTCAGTTTTGTGCATTTCTGTGGACTGAGTCATATTACATTTGGATCTTGTGCATTTCTGTGGATCATAAGTTAAGATTTAATATGATATCATTTTGATTCCCTATAAATAAGTCTATGATGTTATAATATGTGGGTATATGAAAAGATATTATTAAAAAATCAGAGACATATTGAATTATGAATTAAATTAATTATAAAAATATTATATTATTATCTTCACAAAAAAAAAATTTTGAATTTATGTTTTATTTTAATGACTATTATTATAAGAATTTTTGCACTACTGAGCTATATACTCATCGTGAAAGTTTGTTTTCTTTCGCGTAGGTTACAAAAGTAGCAGATATCGTCTGAACTTGTAGATAAGAGACGCTGACTTGGGACCCATAAAATGGAGTACAGGAGTAGCAGTGGTAGTCACCTAGAGCGGATTGGTTGTTTTTTGTTAGATGTTGATATGTATATATATATACAAGTTTTTTTAAAAAGTTTATTATGACATGTATATGCATATGTAAATAATAATAATGAAAAAAAATGTTGTAATTAGGGTGTGTATATTATATATATATATATATATATATATATATATATATATATATATATATATATATATATATATATTAAATTTCTTATATTAGATATGTTTTAAAATTAAATAAATATTTATTTTTGAAAAGATTATTATTTCCTATAACATCTCTTATCCATCCAGTATAAGGCTAAGTGTACGGAATGGTAAGGGGTGTTACATTTTAATTAATATTTAATTTATGAATTGAATTTTAATTTTAATATATAATATAATTATGTCATTTTAATATTCTTTAGAAAGGTCATAAGTGATTTATTTCATCTATTTCTTTTATCTCCCAATGGTTTGTAATAATGGGAACATAATTTTCTCAGTTTCAACCGTCTAGACTTATTGTATCGAATAAAATTTTATATTATACTACTATAGTGATTTTTACTATAAGAAAATAATATTTTTATATGTATCTTTTTATAGAATTTAGACTTTTTTTATAATGTTTTTCATTTTGGATCTTTTATATTAGGGATGATATTTGATATTATTTTTATTAATTTATTAAAATTTTTAACTATATTAAATATTATTTGGCATAAAGCATAAGATGTCCTTTGTATTTATCTCATTTCACCATTTAGTTTCCTAAAATATTTTTTGTTCAACCTTCTAAATTCAGTTTTTAGTTCATATTACTTATTTGTATTTTAGAAATATAACATTTTTTTCCTAATATTAATATCACCATGTCATCTCAACATTCAAAATGATAATCATGCTAACATGACATGATAATATGTCAATATTGAAGGATAGGAGGTTACATATTTTTAAAATGAAAAGGGTCAATGTAGATCAAAAACTAAATTCAAGAGACAAACTAAACTAAAAAAAATATATTAAAGGGCGAAATGGCAAGAACAGGCAAACAAAATGTAACATTTTTTTTACTCTTTTGTCTCATAGTCAAGTGATGTGATGCTACCGACTAACTGACCGACTTGACTGTACCTAACTTATGGACACAACGTACATTATCACAGCATATCCCATGTAACTATATCTATAAACGTAACAGATATAGCATGAATAATTGACTTGGCCAACATTCGAATATATATATATCTAACAACCATATTAGTATACTTTTCACGAGATAGAGTCATATATGTGTGTATAGTAATTTAAAGTGTACTACAAACAAACTTATTTCATGCATAACAAATATGGTCAACAACTATTAGACATATATATATATATATATATATTCTTCTTCTTTTGATGTCATACTGTTATCATTTGTTTATATACTTAGTTATTAAACAAACCTTCTTACCGATACACTTTATAGACAAGTACAACAATATCAAAATATCATATATTGAGCTCATACCACCATATCTAGTATTTTTTATGCTTATCATCATTTTATTATCATTTGAATACTCAGATTGTATATTATAAATTCTTTATTGTCTTTTCATGACACATAAATTACTAGTGTGCATACTTATGTTAAATCATACATGTTACCTCACTTGCAGACATAACATAGTATAGTCGTCGATCGATGATTCACTACGTTTATTAGCATATGTTTGTTCTTGGTATTTTTTTTATTAACTATTTTTACTTTATGTGTTCCATGCTTCACTATATTTTGCACAAACTAACTTTCAATTAAACATTAATTAATGTTATGTATTATAATTCACTAATATGTTAATGTTCATCTATTGTTGTCATGTCCTAGTCATGCCTTTTTTTTTCAAATGGTTCTCACTTATATGTATTTCATTTTCTTACTAACATATAACATAGCAAAATATAATCAGCACACTCTAATTGTTAAGCTACATATTAAAGCATACATTTCCATTATTCAGATAATAGAATACCAAAATTGGATATAGTAGATATAAGGTACATTTTATTATTTAAAATTTTAGTATAGATTTTAGTTGTTGCCATAAAGATTGCACAAACATGGTCTAAGCATTCTACATGTTTATCAAATCCTTTCGCTTGTTCGACATGAGCACTCATGGCATAGGTACGCTTGACAAAATACACATACCTCAATAAACATACATTTGTGATATTGGCAAAATCTATTAATTAATAGCATATTGTCTCTCACATCTATTTATAGTTTTATGTCCTAATCTAATTAGAGATGTGTGTCTTTTATGTTATTGGAGGCATAGTCTCATGTCATGTTTAACGAGATGAACATATTAGCTAAGGATTACAATATTAGTTAACATGTCAAAAATTATACTGTCTTAATATTATTGGTTTTGTGCTAAAATTATCTTAAATCTTTCCAATATACCCAAATATCACGTTGAATCTTTGTTTTATATTCTATTATCTTTTAGGTCTTTGATTCAAAACCAATTATTTCAATTAGGTCCTTGCACAATTTCCTTTTCACACCTCATTTTACCTTTCTTCCACACTTAAGTTTAAATATCACTTAAAATTCTATTCTTTTAGGTCATAAGGTGTTTGGCTAAGATTCACTTTAGTTCTAAAATTAAGTTCTCTTCCAATAGGGTCCAAATGTCAAGTGAAAATTTTATTTTTGGGTCCCTTAAACTTTCATCCAAATTTGAATTTTCATCCAATTAAAATTTTTCCTCCAACCTCACTTTGCTTAAAGTCTATTTAGATATTTTCCTTTTTTTTTCAATCTTAATATTCACTTGGTCTAAATGTTGTCTAAAACTCTATTTTAATCTTTCACATGCACGAGTTCACATATGTTTTGGTTCCGAAATTTTCCTTTCTTTTGTTTTTGGTTTTGATTAAGTTTTGCTTTAGTCCTTTTTTCCAGTTTATATATAATGGAGTCCATGTTCAAACTCCCAAGACTTACTCTTCATTCTAACTCTCGAATTCTATGATTTTTGTACCCAAAATTATCTTTTTTGTTTCCTTGTAGTCTCAACTTAGTTAGGATAAGTGAATAAAAATCATTATACGCCTTGATTTCATCTTCACAATTTCACACAACAACAATACAAACATAAAACATAACTTAGATATGAGTTCAAAGATGAACTTAATGAATAATAAAAATGAAAAAGAGGAGAAAAAAATGGAAAAACAAAAGACTTATGACTCTCGACCAAAAGAGAATGGAAGAACAAAATACATTTTTCCACTTTTTCTGCTTGAACACGTGACTTCTAAGCTCCTTTGTTGGCTTTCCTACACTCCAACCTTGCAAGCAAGACTCCTCCCTTACTTAGATGCTACATGCAACCCTTCCTCGAACTTTATCAACCTTCAACCAAGCATATAATACTATTTCCTCCATTCACAAATTCTCGGCCTTTTTTAGTTCCAAGGAGAAAATAAATTTTATGCTTCGTGACTTGAATACCCTAGCTATATTTTATGCTTGGTTGATGAGAATTAAGAAGAAAATATAGAATAACTTGAGAAATATGTCTCAGCTGGTGTAGTTGTGGATGACTTTGCATAGAAGAAGAAGTAGTAGTAGCAGTTGAATTTGTTAAAAAAAAGAATGAAGAAAATAAAGGAGTTGATCTTCTTTTTCCCTTTTATATGCCTATTAAATAAAGAATAATTAAGTGCATGTGCGCCAAATGACAACTATGCAAATTGTCATTAGCACCAATTTTGGTTAATTAATTTAATTAATCTCATCTTAAATTAATCATGGCAAACTTCTCTTTTAGTCCTCATACTTTTCTCTTTCCTAATAAAACTAGATCCTAAATTTTATTTCTTCGATTTTCATGGCCCAAATGAATGAATTTTTACAATTAAATATATCGACAAACTCATCTTAATATATATTATGTCTCAGTATCCTTGATTTTGTGATTCTCATTTCGGAGCGATAATAGCATATTTAGGGGTTGAGTCATTTTTATTGATTTTCGCATAAAAATTCAACATCACATGTTCGAAATGAACTTTCACACTTACTCGTAGTCTAAAGTTAGGCTTTGATCGCATCGTCTAAGCGTTGGTGGCGAATGTGCTTGATTTTTAATCAGTCCAACGCATCAAGTTGCAAAATACGAATATCGGTCAGAGGCTAAATTGATAGGTGTGACATACAAGAGACCAAATATGACTTAATCCATATTATTTTAATTACATGGATTTATTTAGTTAGTGATTGAATTTTAATAAAACACTAAAAATATATTTATTTATGAACTATATTCAATGATAGTTATCAATAATTAAATTTGATTTTTTTATTTATATCATGAAACTTTTTGAATTTTCTTCTCTTTTTTTTAAATCCTTAATATTTTAACTATTACATTAGCATACAAAAAAGAAAACTTAGATATATGTTGAAAATAAATTACAAAATAAATGTCAATTATGTGCAATCTTTGGGGATATAAGCTGGGAAATGCATGATCATATAATTAATATCTTTGATCTAAATCATTTATTTTCTTTTTGTTAATTCAATGATCATTTTTGTATTTAGATAAAAAAATTTAGGTTGTAGTATGAATACTCAAGATAGGTCATGAATGAATCAAAGAAGTAATTGTCAAGTTTGAGCGGTAGCAAAAGTAGCTTAAGCAATAAATGCAAAAACAACTAAAGTTGTTAATGTCCTCTCGCTTGCCACCAAATTCATAGAGCATGTTTCCTTATCATCATACAAATTAAATAGTTTTATTTATATTATAACTATTTCGAATATGTGTAACACATACTTTACACTTTTATTGTATGTTTTTATTTAATTAATATTATATGAGTTTTTGTAGAAAATTTCTAAATTATATTATGTGTTTTATTCAAATATTGTGTTTGTAAATTTCATTAATAGACAAAAAAAAAGAAAAAAAATAGGTTTATAAATATAAAATTTAGCTACGATATAGCAAGAAAACTGTTGCTAATAATTAGTGAGAACATTTCTCTCACAAATGTCATATGCCATAAATTAAATGAAAAAACACAATGAGGGAAAAATAAAACTCGCGAGGGCAAAGTTTTTGCAAATGAAAAAAAAATAAGATAAAAAAAATTGTGAGAAATTTGTAACTCATACGGTCTCGTAATTTTGGTTAGAGTAAATTCAACAGTAAGCAATTAGCGAAGACTTTTAATATTTAGTCAGAAAGTGAGTCATCACAAAAACTAGTGAGACTTACTATCGCCCAATTTGTACCTATATTCTGTGAGAGAATATTTCTCAAAAAAAATTTATAGATGGGGTGAAATAGGAATAACTTTATAATCATGCTAATCTTTTGCTAAAAATAATTAGCGATAAAATATATATATTTAGCGATGACTTTTTTCGATACTAATTGCTAATTTTCTTGTAGTGATATTTCTAGTAAAAGACACAACTTTCGATTTCCAAAACGAAACACATGATATTCAAGGTTCCAAATTTTTGTATAAGATTTGAGAAAAGTGATGTCAAGCTTCATATTGAACAAATACTTCAAGTTGTCAAATCTATTGTCAAAAAGTTCCCTCCAAAGTGATGTTTCCAAGTTGTGAAGCAAAAGTTTGAGATTAAAGTCAATTAATTGAGTTAATTGTGCTTAATTTGATATTTTTGATGTTGTGGTGAAGAAAATAAGATTTGGAGGTGTATTTATAGTAATATAAACTAATAGAGAATTGGAAACCAAGTTCAAAAAGGTTTGGGGGCAATTGAAACACAAAATAGAAAAGAAGGAAGCATTCTTGTTAGTTTGGAAAATGAGAGCTAGCTGACTTTCATACAAAAATCACTAAAGAAGACTGACTATGAATGAAGACTGATCGGACTTCAATAAGAGCCGACTAGTTCTTCATTTGAAAATGAGTATTTTTAGGCAAATTTCTCAAAAATAAGGTGATTGAGAGCAAAATTTGTTTTTTTTAATGAGTTTTAAAGTTCTTGAATTGAAACATACCCATTCAACTCATAAAATTTAAGTTTCTAAATTTTTTTGAATGTGCAAATATCAAATATTGCCCAAATATAATATAAAAAGGGAGAAAATAAGAGATAAGCCTATCAACTCCACTCCTCATCCTCATCTACATCTCCACCTTCATTAACCCCAAACCGGTGTATAAGTCATGCACTTCTTCAAGTTATCTATATGCTTCCAAAGCCAGAATGATGAAAATTGTCGCATTTATGGAGACAACCTAAAAATAAAGATTATTAAGGATCAAATTGGGGATAAAAAAACTGATAGAGAAAAAAATTATATAAAAATATATTAATAAATGAATAACTTTCTCATCATTCTAGAACATTTTTTGTGTCAACTAACTAACTATATGATATAATTATAATAGATTTAATTTGAGCCTATCAAACCTTGTACATTATTTATCATAATTGTTCATTATTTACAATGTTTAAAGTTCAATTAATTTAGCAATGATACATTTTTATAAATCAATCAATTTGTAGTTGTAAATCTAATATACAAAATATTAAATGATATTTGTTTATTTATTTGGAAGGAAAATAATAGGTTAAAATAAAAAAAGATAGAATGCTAAAATTACTCTTTATTTTGAGATGATATTAGACACTTATTTACTTATTAATTATTGAGAAGTGAAAAATTTTTAAAAATAAATTTTTTATATTTAGATTTTATTTTTTCCCGAATAGTATCCAAAGATGGAAAGTGACATTTCTCTAGAAATCTATTACATATATATAAAACCCATAACAAGTTTTACTGTTCTATGAATAGTAACTATACGCAATTACTTTCCAGCCCTTGCTTACTCATTTACACTGTAACAAAACGTCGTCGTCCACCATACTGCTCCCATGCCCCTCACAGCAGCTAGCAAAACGATGCCGTCAGATCCAATTACACAAAAAAATCTTAAATCTCATCTTATCTTTGATCTTCTCGCTCTACATTTCAGCCGCCTCCACACATTCTCTCTCTTTTCTTCCTCCCACGAGTTTTACTACTTTTCCTCATCATTTTTCTCCCTTTCTTTTGGCTTTTTTTGTGGTCTCTCATCTATGCTTTTAGATTTCCAGGGAGTTTTACTGCTCTTCCTCATCATTTTCTCCCCTCTCTCTTGCTTTTTTTTTTTTCTCTCATATGTGATTTTAGATTTCCAGTATCATCCTCTTCATTTTTCCCCTTTCTCTTGACTTTTTTTTACTCCCATCTATGTTTTTAGATTTTTGTTATTATATTTGTTTTTTTAGAATCGATTTGTGGTTTAAAAAGTTTATATTGATTTTTTACTTTGTGTTTCCTTTCAGGTTGCTTACTAGCTGTCTCTCTGCGTTGCTAACATGTTTTTTGATGTCTATTTCTTCTCTTTTCTTTAATTCCATTTTTTAAATTGCATGTTTTTTTAAAAATTTTATGTTGATTTATAATTTTTATTTTTGTGGGTTGGTTTCTGATCTGTGACTTTTTTTGGCTTCCATTTGCCTCAAGCCCTCAATCTACTTTTGTGGAGATTGGATTACTCTTCAGTGAGTTGCAGATCCAAAGCTTTGTAGTCGTTCTTTCCTTTTCGGTGAGTTTCAAATCTGATTCCTCTTCGGTGAGTTGTAGATCGAAGACTTTGTAGTTGTTCTTTCTTCTTCAGTGAGTTTCAGATCTGATTTTTCTTCGGTGAGTTGCAGATCCGAGACTTACAAATTTGCTGATCCGTGAGTTTCAGATTTGAGTCTTCTTCAAAGAGTTGCAGATTCGAGGCTTGATCAGTGAGTTGCATATCTGAGGCTTGCAAATCTGCTGATCCGGGTGACATTTTCCTCAGTCTTGCATATTTGAGTGACAATTATTCTCTTCTAAGTATTAAAATTCTATTACTTTTATTTAAGTTCAGGTTATTTTTTACTTTCTTTCAGTTGGTGAGTTATACTTCATTATTGAATTTTTCCTTTCCATTATTGATGGAGGAATATTTAAAAAGTTAGTATTAGACTCAACCAAAAAGCTTAAAAATTATATAGCATATATAGAGAGTGAGATGAAAGTATACTCACACATGATTCACATTTTATTATTAGTCATATAATAGAGCATTTATTTGAAGCTTCATGAATTGTAAGATTCTGTGAAGGCAAAGGAATGATTCAATGGGTGGAGTACAATGAGTGTGAGTTGAGTGTAAGCCACACACATTAACTCAGGTTTCGTCTGTCTTTTGTAATTGGTTTAGTAAGCCTAAAAATAATGAATTAATTTCATAAAACTAATTATGATAATTATTATTGTGATGTGTTTGTCCATTTTATTACTTTAGATTGTTTTGATTTTAATTTTTAAAGGAATAGAATAACTTTAATTTTTCTCAATAACATTATTATTTTGATGTCTCATTAAGGATCAACTATTCATGTTCATCTTTTTCTATTATTTCTACCCTCACATATTTGTCATCTACCAATTTTGCTTTGTGGATTGCCATTTCAGTTTTTTTAGTCTCTTATGGCGTACATATAGATTATTGCTTTGGCTAACTGGTGGTTTTGAATGGCAAAAGGGGCGGCAAGAAAATGGAGAAATATGGGCAGTTATAGAGGCTCCTAATGAGGAAATGATGAGGTTTATTGATAAGGTGTTTGGGTTACTACAACCGAGAAATGTAAAGAAGCAAGTGCAACAGATAGAGCTTAAGCCATCTATTGCTTCAACTAAGAGAAAGAAGTAGGTTAAGGAGAAGAAGAAGATGGATAGGCAAGTATGTGAAATTAGTGTAAATATTCCATTCATAAAATAGGATGATTAAGATAATTTATGTTTCTACTACTTTTTATCTGTTGTCATTGTTTGTTCTTTCTCTAAAACTTCAGGTAACTGTATTTAGTATTTGAGAAACTGATTTCTTTGTGTTAAATTTAAAAGGCTTAAATTTTGAAATCAATATTAGAAATTGGTGCTTAGATTGCTAGAAATTTAAAACAATTATACAGTTGTTTGATGCATATTTCAACTGAAAAAATGGATTTGGTATCAATTTGTAATCCATAATCTATAAATGAGCAAGATTTGTGGGTGATCCTTTGCTAAAATTTGTATACAAATATGTATTTGAATCATGCACCTTAAATTTGGGATGATCAATTCTTTATGGCATTTTGAATCTTAAATTTAATAAGTTTAAGTCATTTTGTGAAGTTTTGATTTCCTATATATGTAATAAGACATTGAAAATATGAATTGAATGCAAGATGTGTTGAAATAATTTCTTTTTAGAGTTCAAGGTTCTTATTACCCTTCTCATTCAAGAAGTTTAACTTTCTCGCACTTTTAACTTATAAGAATAGTTGTTTTCTATTTTAATGTTTTTTGATATTATATCTAAAATGCAATAATCATTTGTATTAAGTCTAACTTTCTTTCTATTGTATTTCAAATGCGATTTATTTTTTATTTTTAATGTGTTTTGTATCATTTTCTTAACAAATATGTGACAAAGTCCTATATGAAAATGTAGCAGCAAAAATTGAGCTGCCAGATTCATTTCACAATCTATCTCTTGAGGAGCTAAAGCAATAAGCTAATGCAAGGAAGAAAAAGATTGTAAAGTCAGCTTTTAATTCCCAAGTATTACAAGGAAGAGCAGACACAAGCTGCCAGAAATAGATACACAAAGACCTTTATATGTATCCAGTTTCCTGATGGAGTGGTACTTCAGGGTGTCTTTGCTCCTTGGGAACCAATTACTGCTCTTTAAAAGGTTAGTTCTTTCAACCAGTGTTTCAAGTTTCTTAGTTGTTCAAACTTGATTTTCATATGGAAGTTTAATATTTGGTTGTCTTTTTGTTTTCACTTTCTAATTATCAAATCAGTCAGAAATTCTATATATATATATATATATATATAAAGAAAACTAAATCCTCATAGATCTTTAAAAAATAATCCCTTCTATGTCCTGCAACATAATCTCATAATCAACAGTTGGCAAATTAGCACATAAACTACCAAACTTAAGTTCAATGACATATTGAATGATTAGCAATTTGATCTATCAACTGATTCCCCTCTTAATAAACTTAATAAAAAAAAAATTTACTTGACAAGCATTTTGAGCTAATTCACTTCTTTTGCACAATTAGGCTTATTTGCAAATCCATCTTGACAATCATATTGCAAGTATAAACTGTCTTGGCTTTTGTCATACTAATAGATGGTATGAAAATGCAACTTGCTGATCCATATTATATATCTGTGAAAAAAATTTTGAGTTTGTAAAGTTTATATAGTTTGATAATCTTCGGACGTTGTCATTGGTATATACTATATATATATATTAATTTTTTTCCTCACTGGAGAGAGGGGATGGGAATAGTGGGGTTGCACTTAACAAAAACAATTGTCTTCAAATACAAATTTAATAACACAAGGAAAGAGAAAAGAAAAAAAATTAATAAGCTCACACTTTTCAACTATTTTGATTCTATATTAATTTTTAATAAAAGAAAAAGGTAAAAAAGAAAGAATGGGGGTGGAATTCATAATAGCCCTTAATTTAAAGGTCAAATGGGTGACTTAAAATGGAAAAAAAAAATTAAGAGCAAAATATTATTATTCTCATA
The DNA here is from genome assembly GCA_023653625.1 of Triadica sebifera. NCBI lineage: Eukaryota > Viridiplantae > Streptophyta > Magnoliopsida > Malpighiales > Euphorbiaceae > Triadica > Triadica sebifera. The sequence continues at coordinate 26,019,368 of CM042901.1, forward strand.
AAAAATATGTTATTAGCCATAATTTAAGATTCAATTTGTGTTTTTACAGTGCTCACAAATAAATACATTATTTGCTCTTAAGCAATTATCTCTTTTGCTTTTTTAAAATTATATTAATAATAATGAATAATTAAAAAAAATTATGAGGACATTTACTTCTATTTCCCATTCTTTTGTAGTAATTAGTACTTTAAATGATCCAAATTTATCTTAAGTATTTTTTATGTCTCATGTAATTAAGAAATATCATATTTGTTATGTATTTTTATAACATATTAATTTGCTTATATCTGCAGGCAATGCTCCCCCGACGCAAAGCTAGGGTTACTCACTAGTTAACATATAAATACTATTGGGGAGGTCACATGATTGAGCTGGACGAGTGTTTTGTGTTGCTTAGGTGTCAGGTCCCACGGAAATTGTCTCGCTGCTAATTGCTATGAATGTGATGCCTCTCGGTCTGTCGGCAGTCCTAAGACTAAAAACGCGTCACCAACTTTTATTATTATTCCTTTTTCTGTCATAATTATTTATGAAAATAAGAAAATAAAGAGAGCATCCGCATTCTCACTATTAATAATTCTATCAAAAAGGTCAGCATTAATAATACTCCACTTGTATTTTCATATATATAAAAATATATAATTAATATAATTATAATTACAAATTTCATTTTTAATATTTCTAAATAATATCATTGAAAAATAAAAAATAAAAAATAAATATTCATTAATAATAAATCTCTTAAAATAAAAAAACTTGACAATTTGTGGACTCTTTTTTGCCCTTTTATTTTCCTTTTTATACTTTTATTATATTCTTAGTTAAAGAGAAAATGGCGATGTGAAGATTTTGGCAGCAGAACGGAACAAAGAATCTCTCTTCAGGATTCAACGAAGAAGAAGGAGAAGCCCAAAGTTGGATTCGTCTTCAATCCCACCCCGTTTGCCAAACACTTTGAATTTGTTTAATCTTAATTAATCTCAATTCCATTTATACTCTTATCGGTTTCTATGATCTGACTCCAACTGTTACTGTTCAATCTTTTCCCTAACTGACTCGGCGATCTCCTCTATCTCCTCAATATTTGACCCAATTCGGTTGTGGGTTTGCTCTCTCCCTCACTATTTAGTAACCAGTCGATAACTACAAGGAATTGATCGATCTGGATTGATAAAAGAGCCAAATGTCTCCTTCGAATGGTAATGTTCACAGTAATGGTGGAGGAGCTAGTAATACTAAGAATTACATAGAGCATCAGGTGTCCAGGATGGACACTCTTGCTGGTGTGGCCATCAAGTACGGCGTCGAGGTATTTTTCCTTCTTCCTCAGTCTCTTTACTATTTTTGTTTCGTTTTCATAGTTATTTTTAATTTTCTTTGGGTAATTTTTAACATCTGTTTCAAAATTCCAGCTTGGTTTGTTTTGATTTGAGATGGGTATAAGCATAAGTTCCAATAATTCATTTAATAGTATGGGTAATGTCCATAATTGATACTTTTGATGGCTGATTTGTGATCCTGCGAGTTTTTTTTTTTTAACATTGTATTAGGTGGCTGACATCAAAAGCTTAAATGGGTTGGCCACTGATCTTCAAATGTTTGCTTTGAAGGCATTGCTGATACCATTGCCAGGAAGATACCCTCCATCTCATGTTTTGTCTAATGCTTCTGCTCCTCCTCGGTATAACCTTTTTTACTTCCTCTTCTCTCTTTCCATTTTTTGTTCGCAATTTATTCGCCATTTTTGCACTAAGACTTTCTATTATATTGATTGGACTACATTACTAGAGATGTCATCGATGCATACCTGTATACATTTTTTGGGACATAATTATACCCCTGCTAACCTCTTTGAACTATTGCCACTGGCAGTGCTAATAACGCTGTGAAAATGTGGCATATTTCTTACGCTATCATCTCCCAAGAAGCTTAAATATGAGAAGTTTAATGTTAGTTGCTGTGTAATTTTTATAGTTTGATAAGGATAAATTAAATCTGAATCTGTTGATATAAGACAGCTTGCAGGACCTTATACTTGGGCTAGTTATGTTTATATGCAAGCAATAGTTAAGAAGAAATTACCTAGTGAATAATATAAAAAGAATAGGTTATAGGGACTCTTTTACAGCAGAAAATAAATCAAGAAAAATTCTAAGCATCACATTTAGAAGACTTCAGGCAGAAAATTTAAGAAATCAGATTGCATATTACTTAACAATTTCCAGAACAAGCTGTATATAAAGTTTGGATCATACTTTCAATCTTTTTGAGTATTTGAATTTGATTGAACTTTTCTTGTCAATATCATTTGTGAAATAAAAGTTAACGGTTTGTATGCCACACACAGAGATTTGGTCACAATTGTTTTAGATGATTCTAGTGACAATATTGTATGATTTCTTCCTTTACCGAAATGATGTAGGATGAATGTTAACCATAATTAAGTATTGGGGAAGCTGCAATCTTTTGCAGTTGTTTGTTGGAGATTTTTCAAGTTTCAACACTGAGAAGATGAATTTCAATTACATATTCCAAGTAAAGTTCCTCCATAAATAGAACTACAAACAAGGACTGCTTCACACGATTCTATGGAAAGTATTGTTGCTGAGTGATTCTTCAAGAGAACATGTTCAGCTTTAGCACTTGAAATCATAAGCTTACTTCACTGTGACACTCAAATTTAAAACTTATTCAATAACCACTACTAGAACATTTTAGTTTACATCTTTTAGTTCTTCTCCCATTCTGCTGGTCGACGATTCCTATGTTTAAGCCATGTGGGAATTTCAATTGCGAAGTTAATATAATAGATATAATGATGAAGGGCTGTAATTGTAGAAAAATAAGTTGAAGGATTTAGTCACAAATTTCTGAAGCGTGATGATATTGCTAAAAACACAGTAAGTTCATGCTAAAATCTGTATCTGTTCAATTTTTTTTTTTAAACTTGCCTATAGAAAAGGGTTTCATGGATGTATAGGAGCTACTAATATGTACTCTAATCATAATGTTAAAAGGGTTAGCTACTAAAACATTAGTTTGGAACTGTAATGGAGGCCTCTTAGACATAAAAGACTTAAAGAGTAGGAAAAAACCACTGTAGCCCCATCTATTCAGGCAGAGGTCAGAACATTATCGTTGAAGTCAAAGTCAGGCACAGCCTATTGCCTTTCCTTTGTGCAGCCTTGCAGCTTCACCCAGGCATTTCCAACATGAGTGTTTGGATTAGAGAAATTGCATCATCTAGTCATATACCTTACGATTATTTGTTTCATTTACTTCCCATCATGGATCTGAGGTTAAATATAGAAAAGCATGAAGTTGTTAGAAAGGATAGCCTCATGAGGATTGCTGTCTTCTAGTCAGAAAAGATAGCCTCATGAGGATTGCTGTCTTCTACTAACAAGGATATGCCAAGGCAACTTTTACCTTCTACTGAAAATGTCTAGTTGGCTGGCCTTGGACAAGAAATGATAAGGCAATGCCTGGTTGGCTCTCATTTGAGAAGAAAAAGCTGAGGCAATTCCTAGTTTGTGATCCTTAAACAAGAAAAGAAGAGGCAAGTCCAGGTTGGCTGTCCTTAGGCAAGGAAATAAAGGCTGTGAGAAGTTGGTTGTCCTTGACAAGAAAAGCAAAGCCATTGTTTAGTTGCCTCAACAATCCTCTCTAAGGCTAGAGAACACATTTTCTTCTATTACTAATACTTACTAATGAAAGTTCTGCATTTATCCTTCTCATTAGCTTCAACTAGGGAAAAAAGGGATCTTAAATTTGTGATACAAAGAGAAAAGGAAAATCAAAGAGGATGGAGTAAAGGTTTAAATTTATGAATCTTGTGGTTCATTTCCTGATTTTTCGGTTGCTTCCGATTCAGAAATGATGATGGTTAAATTTTTGGGGAACATTATCGTTGTTTTGGTGATGAAGGTTGTACAAAGACTTCAAATTCTAAGGCAGTAAATTCTGAAGAAGGGGCTGAATCATTTCGAGGGCCATAAATCTAGGATGCAAGTTGTTTGAATGTTGATGAAGATTAAAGTATCTTCCCGGTGTTAATTGGACTAATTGTATAATTTGTGTTTGAGTTGGCCTTAGATAGGTGTTTCTTTTGCCAATCATACTGCTCATATTATTACATGGGCCCTATTTTGTTATTAGTGGATGTGGCGGCACCGCCTCCCCACCCGAAACAACACGTGCCCGGATAAGGAGGCGCTGCTGCCTGTCTTTCTTACTTCTTCAATTCGCTATATTTTTTTTTATTTATACTCATGTATATATATGGATATAAACAAAAATCATAGTACAATTTATTTACATAAAATAGTAATTTATAACATCAGCGGAATTCTTAACAAACTTTAAAAGTAAGTTTTACAAACTCAAACATTTCTTTAATAAAAAGTCATACAAAAATTTCAAAACTTGTAACCCACTTTCTCAAGGTCCGGCTGCTTTACTTGAATGAGATCACCGCTTGCTTTATCTAGCGTCTTCAGCTACCTTTCTATATCTGTGTGGAAATTAAACTCCACGCTAAACTTTAAGCTTAGTGGTGCATATAAAGAAAGCAATATACTATATCATGCAACAAGCATTAACAAATATCATTTTGTGCATAAAAATGTTTGCATGCATGACTATCAACATATTCCTATTTCATAAAAGTATAAATGTCATGCTCATATAGACATTGTTATTTTCATTATCTTTAATAGCAAAGTATTCTGTAAATCTCTTTATCATTACATTTCAATCTCATATCATCATCATTTTCTTATTCTTTCATTTTCTTATTTTTCCGACATATCCTCATTATCTTGCACACATCACTCTAAATTTTTGGACTGACTGGATACGGGTTATGGATCAGGAGCGCTCACACAAGCTTATGCCACCCTGTCCACTATCTGGCTCATAAGAGCTTCTCAAATCAATGACGCTCACACAAGCTTATGCCACATTAATCGAGTATAATTTCATCATAGATGAATAACCGGATCAAGGCCGCTCACACAAGCTTATGACACCTTGTCCTCATTAATATATGCTCATCGGAGCTTTCTCAAGTCAGTGGCGCTCACACAAGCTTTAGCCACAGTGACTGAGCATCCCAGACCAATGGCGCTCACACAAGCTTTAGCCACATTGGTTGAGGCATAGTACGGTACCGTTTGCCCCCTTAATGACATGTCATCTATCCTGATTCTAGTCCGCAAGTAGAGTAATGGACTTCTTTATATTTTCACATCAATCATTATTCTCAAATTTCAACACATCCATTTTTCTCATATTTATCAACATCTCAATTTTCTTGTTTTACAAACATATAGTAATACTCATACATCTTTTCATTCATTTACTAGATTCATCAATATTCTCATGTTTATCATTTGCATCAGATTTCATATATTATCCATGACAATTCATTTTTCTACATCAATTCATTTTTCTATATCACAACATATCACATTCTCACATCAATATATATATACATATATCCATATCCATATCATTCTTATTTTGCTGGATAGACAATAACTTTCATTTACTTACCTGAATTCCTTATTTAATAACCACATTCATAATTTCAAATACAGAGCATTCACGGCCGTGATTACTAATTTCACGCCCGTGATCCCAAGCCGTGAACGCTACTGGAATGAATCGTCCAAAAGCATTCACGGTCGTGATTACTCATTCACGCCCGTGAATAAGTTCACTTCTGTGATTCCAACCCGTGAACACTTCTGGAATGAATAGTACCATTTCCACCCAGAAATTCACAACCATGACACAATCAGTCACAACCGTGAACTCTCAAGTTCACGCCCGTGACTCAATAGTCACACCCGTGACTTTCAGCAGGAAATCTGCATATTCACCTTTCATTCATTCTAACATCATCCAAAACATACCAAATTCTATTTCATGCATTTCTAAGGCTTTTTACTCAACTTATTACTTTTCAATACATTTACATGCCTTGATCATACAAGATTCTCTAACATGCATCCTTAATTCAATGTCACAATTATCTTATTCATATATGTCTAAACCTATGGTTTCATGCCATAATCATCATTCTTGAAATTGCATTTATCTACAATCATGTTCAGCATGCATTATTTCAAACAAACATAGGCTATTGCCTTAAATTATGCACAAACCTTAATCTTTCTCCTTCACTCCTTTAGGTAGCTTTCTCTTTTCCTTTGCTCCTTAGAGCTTGTTCCTTGTCATTTGGAACTCCTACAACATCAAATTATTATCATCATCATCTGATTTCCTCTCAAACCTCAATCCTCCTTTCATGGCTCTGATGAAGTTGCAGCCAATTAGCATATCGATCCCTGGCATGTTCATCTGGAAAATTGAAATGTAAGGAGTGTAAAACTCCGTTCCAGCCATGCTCATCTTTCCTTGCTTCAACCTTTTAGTTACCCTGGTTGTGCTGTTGATCCCAGAGACATTTTGAATTATTTTTGCCTCTTCCATTGCTTCATCTGGGACCTTTGCAGAATTAATACAGCAGCAAGTACATCCTGTGTCAATAATTGCATTGACTTCAAACTCCAGAGGTTTTAGTCCTGCTGTAGGAGGTATTTTGAATGTTACTATCACATGATAGAGCTTGTTGTTCCCTCCTTTAGGCATTTCTGAGTATGCCTTTTCGACCTCTTCCAGATCATCTTCTTGTCTGGCTACCAGAGTTAATTCTTCTGCAATTGATTTTAGCTTTCCCAGTGGTACAGCATTGGCTCCTGTTGCTGGTGACCAAAGGAAACCTTATTGTATTGTTAGAGGCATCGAACAGAAGCATAAACTTCTGAGCTTTCCTCTTTGAAATATAAGCAAGTATTTTCCTAAGCTCTCGAGTTTTCTCTTCTTTTCTGTTCATAAATACTCTGATAAATTCTTTAGATTGCTGCCTAGGTCTAAGGAAGTTTTTCGATGAAAGACAAATCATTAGTGCAATGACCATGGATCTGGCTAGGGGAACGCAGATGGTCTATGCAATTCCTAATATCCTCACAAGTATACATGATTTCCATAATCACATACAAGTCAGTATACGAACTAGAGGGTATGGCACTGGTTGGACTGGAGGTGATAGTAATCTTATTATCACAAGGGCCATGATTGGGCGAATAACAAATACAAGCCAAGCCAACTTCAACTACCGAATTGATGGAGTTTCAGAGTACTTGGCAAGTCAAGGAGTACAGGCCGTCCCAGGTCAACCATGGTAGGAAGTAAACAGGGAAAGCTCTTGGCAGCTAACCCCTTCATCCATTCAACCACCACAGCAAATTCCTACGGAATTATTTGCCAGGCAACATGGCACAGGCAACATCAGTATCAGATTCACTGGATACCAAGATCAGCCGCCTGTTGCAGTACAAATCGAAGAAGAGGACGGTAGACCTGAGGAAGAACAGGTGCACTATGCCTTAGTCCTTAACTTTGAAGAAGAAATATGGGACACACTGGGGCAACCGTCAGGGAAGTATGACTACATGGTTAAATATTCCCCTCTACCACAGTATGATTGGCCAGAGGCAGCAGGATGGGGAGATGAATTTAAGGAGCAAGATGATAAAGATGGCTGTAACCAATTTGCAGCTGTTGGAACTAGTAACCATGTAAGTGATGAAGAAATTTTGGATTTATATCCAAAACGAAGGACAAAGCAGCAATGGGTAGAAAAGAAGTCAGAAAAGGTTCCTAACATCATAGGAACAGCAGCCAATACTCCTTTTGCTGATTTCGATATAAGAAGTAAAAATTCTCTGGTAACTGATTGGCTAGCACAATTGGGATCAGGATCAGAACTCTCAAATACTGAGAAACCCAGATATGATACTTCTGACTCAGAGTCATCTGATGAAGAATCTCAAATTTCTGCCAAAGCTTTTGTGGGAGAAGCAGAATGACTACCCAAAGAAGATTGATACAGCAAAACAGAAGATAGAGGCACTTGAGAGGGCTTATCCAGCAGACTCCACCAGTAATATAACGGGGGAATACACTAGCTCATTCATTCCACCCAATACAAGCACTGGTCCAGTTAGATATCCTCCTGCTGACAAAGCAGCAGCACCGGTAGACACATCTGGAGGAGTAAAATTTGGAGTAAACCTGGAAGGGTTCAGGAAGCCAGGAAAGTACGGAAAGCCATTATCACCATGGCAACTGCCTTCAGCACAACAAACTCAAGGTGCAATTCTGGTTTTACCACCAGAAATCGCCAGTCATGCAGATGCAGTAACTACTTGGGAGACAATCACCTTAAATCTTTTAAGGGAATTAACCTTTGAATCCCTTCAAGATAAGGTTGATTACATTGAAAATCTTCTTGGCCCAAGAGAAAGGGAGGCATGGGTAACTTGGTGAATGGCATATGAAGCGGAATACAGGGCTCTTGTCCAAACAGCAGAAGAGCCAAGGAATGTTACAAGTGCAATTAAAAGGATAATGGGCATTCAAGACCCATTTACTGGAAATCTTCATGTGCAGAATGTAGCCTATGCAGATCTTGAAAGGTTACAATGTCCAAATCTAGAATCTGTAATGCCATTCCTATACAGATGAAGCAATGGAAGAGGCAAAAATAATTCAAAATGTCTCTGGGATCAATAGCACAACCAGGGTAACTAAAAGGTTGAAGCAAGGAAAGATGAGCATGGCTGGAACGGAGTTTTACACTCCTTACATTTCAGTTTTCCAGATGAACATGCTAGGGATCGATATGCTAATTGGCTGCAACTTAATCAGAGCCATGAAAGGAGGATTGAGGTTTGAAGGAACCGAGGTTACCTTCTACAAAACTGTAACCAGAATTCAAACAACTTTGGAACCTCAAAGAATAACATATCTGGAGGAAATAATTGAGGAAGAAGATCTAAAGCTTGAATTAGCAGCTAGCATGCAGGAGTATGACTCGCTAGCCAACAAGATTAAAAATTCAAAGCTTCTGCAGGATCTTAAGGAGCAGGGATACATTGGTGATGACCCAGTCAAACATTGGGCCAAAAACGGGGTAAAATGCAAACTGGAGATTATCAACCCTGACATCACCATTGAAGATAAGCCACCTAGTGACTTGTCAGTAGAAGAAAAGGCCCGTTATCAGAAACACATACAGGCCTTACTGGACCTTGGAGTAATTAGGCCCAGCAAAAGTAAGCACAGGACTGCAGCTTTCATTCTCAAATCAGGCACTACAGTCGATCCTATTACAGGAAAGGAGACCAAAGGAAAGGAGAGAATGGTCTATAACTACAAAATGCTGAATGACAACACTCACAAGGATCAATATTCTTTGCCAGGCATTAATGCAATTATTAAGTCCTTAGGAGGGGCAAAGATTTTCAGCAAGTTCGACCTAAAATCTGGTTTCCACCAGGTAGCAATGGAGGAGGAAAGTATACCATGGACAGCTTTCATCAGTCCAGCAGGGTTATATGAATGGCTGGTTATGCCATTTGGACTGAAAAATGCTCCAGCTGTCTTCCAGCGAAATGGATGATTGTTTTAGGGGAACAGAAGACTTCATAGCTGTTTACATTGATGACATACTAGTCTTCTCCAATTCAATCAAGGAGCATGAAAAACATTTACATATTATGCTTAAAATCTGCCAGAAGCATGGTCTGGTGCTAAGCCCAACTAAGATGAAGATTGCTTGCAAGGAAGTGGAGTTCCTAGGAGCGATCATAAAAGAAGGAAGAATCAAACTGCAGCCGCATATCATCAAGAAGATTGCAGACGTTGATGAAAAAAGTCTCATGACTCTTAAGGGTCTGAGAAGCTGGCTTGGAGTAATCAACTATGCCAGAGCTTACATCCCCAGATGTGGCACTCTCGTTGGACCATTGTATTCCAAAACATCGGAGCATGGGGACAGAAAATGGCGGCAAGCAGACTGGAGAATAGTCAGGCAGATAAAAGATCTGGTGCAAGAATTGCCAGATTTGGAGATACCACCACCAACAGCCTACATTGTGATTGAAACGGATGGCTGCATGGAAGGATGGGGCGGTGTCTGTAAGTGGAAGGAGTTTAAAGCATCACCACGAGGGGAGGAAAAGGTGTGTGCTTATGCTTCAGGAAAATTTCCTGTGGTCAAATCAACAATTGACGCGGAGATCTTTGCAGTTATGGAATCACTGGAAAAATTCAAACTCTTCTACATGGATAAGGGAGAAGTAACGCTAAGGACAGACTGTCAAGCAATAATCGCCTTCTATGAGAAGATGGCAGTCAAAAAGCCTAGTAGAGTTAGATGGATTGGGTTTTGTGATTATATCACCAACACTGGGATCACAGTGCAATTTGAGCATATAAAGGGTGATAATAATCAGTTGGCAGATCAGCTCAGTAGATTGGCTCAGAACGTCATGATAGCCAGAGCAATTCCTGAAGAGGCCCATGAGGCTTTAGTTACAATCCTGGAATACCCAGACCTAGAGCTGATAAGGAAGTTCAATGGGCTTATGAAGAAAGTCCAAGCCCATACAACAGGAGAACCAAGGTGGTATGAGAAATCAAAGGCTAAGGCCCAGGCCCAGAATCAAGAAAGCAGGGTCACCGACTTAAAGCCCTATAAAAAGGCCCAAGCCTACACTGCTACCTTCACTCTCACAGAATCAATGGCGGATGAAATGATCTCCGATTGCTTCTTAGTTCTGGAGAGAAGCAAATCTGTTTTTGGAGCTGTAACAAATTGGAAATGGGTTGATGTTGATAGCCCTAATGAAGAACAGGTTGTGGCACTAATCCATGGAAATGTTAGTCCAGACCACTCTGTCATCTATGGACAAATGGTGGAATGGCTCGATGGGATTAGAATCTTTCACCTTGAAAGAAACAGACCTGATTGGCCAGAAAACGAGATAAGATATCTGGAAAGGGTAAACTTCTTCAACAAGTTGGTTCAGGACCGACTAACAAGGAATAGCTGGATCACAATCACCTTGGATCCTGACATAAAGGTGATTTTCAAGCCTATAAAAGAGATAGAAGAACAGCTTCTTGCAGCTCTACCCAGAGTAATCTCAACTTTGAGAAAAACGCCATGGCCCAACCAGGAGCTGGAAGCAACAATTCAGGCCTACCTAACCTGCAAATCAGGCCTTTTTCAGAGCATTACCAGGTGCTCACTAACGAGTTCCAGGAGAGGCTTCAACAGGGAATCCCATGGGATGAATGGCGCAGACGCAGCAGAGAGCTCGCAGATCTGGAGGCAGAGGCAATCACAGAAGCCAGAAGGACACTTGGAGATCTCACCAGACTACACCAACTCAAGGCAGAACAATGGTCAAGACTCAGCACACGGGACAACTTCTGGGGGACGGAAAACCAAGGGTCTTGCAGCTGGGAAGGGAGCTCGAAGAAATCCAGACAAAACTGGAAGAAACAACGGAGCAGATTCGTACAATGGAGCTCTGAAGAAGATGATGACATGGAAGAAAGGAAGCGTAAGCAGTGACGTATTTACCTGCTTAGCTGTCCTCAATTATGTAACTTAGTCTTTAAGTTTGCTTTTTGTTTTTGTCCCGTTGTATTTTGGGACCACCTTTTTAGTTTTGTTTGATTCCTTGTGTCGGGAATCTTTTGCTTTTTCTTTCGGTCCATCTGTATTAGGACCACTGCTTTTATTGCTTTTATCTTGATGCCACCTGTTTAGGCATCTGCTTTAGTTTGCTTTCGGTGCATGAAAGTGACTTCTTAGCTGTCGATGGGGCCCAATGCGTACCCGGGCTAATAATTCACTCAATAGTCACCTCTTAGTTTCCCTATATAAGGAAACCTTATTGTATTGTTAGAGGCATCGAACAGAAGCATAAACTTCTGAGCTTTCCTCTTTGAAAGCAAGTATTTTCCTAAGCTCTCGAGTTTCCTCTTCTTTTCTGTTCATAAATACTCTGATAAATTCTTTAGACTGCTGCCTAGGTCTAAGGAAGTTTTTCGATCTATTGTATGGGCATTTTTCATATGGTATCAGAGCCTAGGCAATAGTACGATTATGAGTAACTAAACTATTTTCGTGCTAAGGCTGCTAGTAGGTTCTTTCCATTTCTTTTTCTTCTGAAAGATTGGGTATGTTCTCAAAACTGCATTTTGTTAGCCCTTACTCCCTGAAAACTTTCTTCTACTGTCAATAAGCTTCTGTACTCTCTCTCGTTCGACGATACTGAAAGGTACTCCTGTAAGCCGTGGGTATCACTGTTAAGCCAGGAGGGCGTTGTGAAGGGTGTTATCGGTGGAGTCAGAGTTCAACTATCCAAGAAACCAGACAGTACAGACACAGGCCGAGAAAGGAAGTAGGCGAAACTAGGGAAGCTGATGCAGGCAGAGTGGGAGATCACTCAGTTTGAAGAAGAATTGGAAGGTTGGGAAAGATCCGAACGTACGCCGAGGCACGAGTTTCGCGATCTGACTGAATATCCTCGATTTGAAAGGATTCAAACTTTTCCTTCTTGCAAATTTCCTTGTTACCATTTTCTTACTGGGAGTGACATAAACGGAGTACACGCAACATACACCAAAGGAGACAGAGTTCCATACCTACTCAACACTTTATTTGACTTAACAGTCAACCAGTCTCATAACCAGGCACATATTTACGATAGGATTCAGCTCTTAAGTAGATATCTGGTAAGGCTAAACAAGAGGACTCTCGAATCTATCCCTGAGGAATCATCTCTCCAGGATTCCACCTCTGATCTAAAGGCTCAGATTCAATCCTTGCGAGCCGAGATAAGGGAAGTTAAGGCAAACCAGACCAGCCTTAAGCTATCCTTTGTAGAAATCAGAGAAGCAATTTCTGAGATTGCTAGCAGGGAAACATCTCCCAAACCTATTGAAGCTGAGACAGCTAGGGTTGCTGAGCAGCTGAGACAACAAATCAAGGAAGTTAAGGTAGCTCTTGCTGACCTTAAAACGGTAGCCAGAAGTCTTGTACCAGACACATGAAAACGTGGCAGCTTGCTGCTGCTACCGAAGAATATCAAGACGCTCTAGAAGCTACTGCAGTTCTAACCAAAGATCTCAGACCAGTTGGTTTTGTAGAACCACATCTACACCCCACTAACCTTGGGGATACCAACATCCAGCGGCAAAACAACACCTTGATCCACCTCTTGGTCCAAACTCTTGAGGTAGTAAAAGAGTTAAAGGACAAGGTTCAGATCTTATCGGATAAGATTACCAGCCTTGAAAGGCAGAAGGCCCCTGAAGTTCAACTACCTGAGCAGATAATCAGTCAATTATCAGCAAGACTTAAGGAGACACACTTTGGAGAAACTGCTAAGCCTATTAAAGGGCAAGGCAAGGGTGCTTTCAGAGTTTGGAAGTAATGACTTCCAGAACGATTCAACAGTTGCCTAGTGCAATAGAAAGGGCAACTAGCCCCACGGAGACCTTGGATGACCAGATCCGAGGATACAGAAGAACGCAGCGTGCAAGGCACTTACTCCAAAGAAGGATGAGAAGGACTTTCTCAAGAAATTTCAGACAGTCCTTAGAACAACAACTAGATCCAAATGAGGAGCTCTCATTAAGCAGGCGAAGAAGAGCAAACTTAGTCCCTGCAGAGGTTCTCTACTCCTACAACAACAATGAACCCTCCAATAGGGTTTACCAGCACTACGAGTAGATTCGATCTCATGTTGTTGACAGACAATTAGATCTCAGATTTATTGAGGAAAACTCTTATCAGACACTCTTAAGAGAAGGGATGCAACACATCCATGTTGGAATGATGATGCTGAGAATACAAATTCTGCACCGAGTGGATGCTGGAATTAGTGCAGTAGTTGTCTTTAGAGACACAAGGTGGAACGATGAAAGGCAAATCATTAGTGCAATGACCATGGATCTGGCTAGGGGAACGCAGATGGTCTATGCAATTCCTAATATCCTCACAAGTATACATGATTTCCATAATCACATACAAGTCAGTATACGAACTAGAGGGTATGGCACTGGTTGGACTGGAGGTGATAGTAATCTTATTATCACAAGGGCCATGATTGGGCGAATAACAAATACAAGCCAAGCCAACTTCAACTACCGAATTGATGGAGTTTCAGAGTACTTGGCAAGTCAAGGAGGCCGTCCCAGGTCAACCATGGCAGGAAGTAAACAGGGAAAGCTCTTGGCAGCTAACCCCTTCATCCATTCAACCACCACAGCAAATTCCTACGGAATTATTTGCCAGGCAACATGGCACAGGCAACATCAGTATCAGATTCACTGGATACCAAGATCAGCCGCCTGTTGCAGTACAAATCGAAGAAGAGGACGGTAGACCTGAGGAAGAACAAGTGCACTATGCCTTAGTCCTTAACTTTGAAGAAGAAATATGGGACACACTGGGGCAACCGTCAGGGAAGTATGACTACATGGTTAAATATTCCCCTCCACCACAGTATGATTGGCCAGAGGCAGCAGGATGGGGAGATGAATTTAAGGAGCAAGATGATAAAGATGGCTGTAACCAATTTGCAGCTGTTGGAACCAGTAACCGTGTAAGTGATGAAGAAATTTTGGATTTATATCCAAAACGAAGGACAAAGCAGCAACGGGTAGAAAAGAAGTCAGAAAAGGTTCCTAACATCATAGGAACAGCAGCCAATACTCCTTTTGCTGATTTCGATAAAAACCCTAGTTTCTCTCTCATTCCATATAAGTTTTAGATGAGCTCAAAATTCAAACTTTCTTTAGAAAAGATGAAGAAGAAGAAGAGATGTTTCTTACCTTACACTTTTCTTCACTTGATCACCACTTGGAGATTTTCTCTCTCTACCAAACTTGATTTTTCTTCCTCTTTCTTGTTCTTTCCAGCTTCCTTATGAGTTATAAAACATGAAAATCACCTTGTCTTGCTCTTTCCCTTCTCTTCCCTTCCTTTCTCTCTCTAGAATCAAGGTGAGCTATGGAGGAAAATTGTGGCTGGCGTGACTGGTAAAGAAAACAGAGAAAAGGATGCAGAAAATGAAGAGAAGAAGAAAAGAGTCTTATATAGGGTACCCAAAAATTCTTCATGTGGGACCCACCATTTTACCATTTTCTCCCAATTTTACACTTAATCAATATTAATCATCTTCCTTTAATATCATGGCCAGCCAACCCAATTTTAAGTGTCCAAATTTTCTATTTTTAATTAGCCATTAATCTCATTAATCCTCCAATTTTTGATAAATTGCAATTTGACCCCAAAACTTATCAAATTTTGCAATTTAGTCCTTTACCGTAAATCAACTTCTTTAAACTCTATAATCACTTATTTATGCTTATATCATTTAATTTAGCCATTATTTAATCAATTTTGTGTAAAAATCCGAATTTAGACTCCTATCGGTCAAACGCGTCAACTTCACGACACGTGCGACTTGGGGCCTAAATTAGCGGATGTTACAGTGGAAGTCCTGAATTGATGATTATGTTAATGTTTTAACCTTAATATCTTGTTTTGCGTAGAACAATCATTTTGACTTATGTTGCTATAACTATTGTTATTAATACTTCATTTAAACTAGCGCTTCTTGAAGACAAGTGTGTGGTTTTTGGTTCTCAAGAGTGAAGGAAAGGTGCCTTTCAATTCTTGCAACTTTGGTAGACCAGCATAGTATCCCTAACTCCTAAAATTGGACAGAACTTTAATAAAGATAAAACTGATTCCTCAATGAGCCCTGTTTGACTTGGGTATAAAATTTCTTATTCTTCTTCTATAACAAATAAATAGATAAAGTTTAGTAAAGATATTATTTTTTAAACAGTTTACTAATTGTTGCTAATTTAACAAGTTTGTGACATCATATCAAAGAGTTAAAAATCAATATTATGCTAGATAAAAGGTGTATCAGTCTCAATGTTCTTAGTTGAGATGGTCAAATTAAAGTAGCATGTTATGGAAGAGCCATTTAAATGGTCTTATGGTTGCTAGGCATTGATAGTGTAAATGGCTAAGGTCTATCAAACATTCAACCAGGTTCTGAGTTCTTGAATATGTGTTGAATATAGATTGATGATTAAGTCAATTCCAGCTCACCTTTTAAACTTTTTTTTATTGCTGCTGCTAGAGTACTCCCTGTTTCTGTGTTTTCTTAATGGCATTTTTACCCGTAGGCTGCATGAAGAAAAACACTTGCGTTATCAAAGATAGTTTTTTTTTTACCCCTTTAATCTGCTTTGTGATATAGTGCATTTCTCTCTCTCTCTCTCTCTCTTTTTGTGGAGTGCCATAAGCAGGAATGGGTTACACTGCCCTTTTTGTTGTTTTTTATTTAGATTTTGTTTTTTGGTCATTGGGATAGAAAGATATTATGCTCCACAATTTAATCTTTGTGCATTCCTGATAACATTTTTTTACTGAAAGAATGTACTTGTGTAAATGGAAATACTCTCATTTTTTTTTCTTTTTTCTTTTCTAATTGTATCCATGGCACTTAGGTTATCATTGAAATGACATTGCATTCTCTGGGCATCTGGAAATAACACTCAAAACTTCAATCATTAATCTTTTCTTTTTAAAGAGAGATTTAGGTGGGCGCAAATGAATGGCTTACTTGATTTAGGTGTTCTGTACTCTCTGCTTTTGATTATCCCATAATTCCACATATTTGAATGCATAAATGATGTTGACATTGGTGACTATATGACTTGTATTGAGTAATCATATTTAAACTATTTCACAGATCAAATGGCCTTGATAAAACACCATCACGTCCTCACTACTCCAATCTTTTGGAATCATTTGAGTCCTTAAGGATGAAAGCAACCGAGGACAAGGTTTCTCCAGCTATGAGCACTTTGCAGAAGTATTATGGTCTCAAATCTTCAAATCCCAATGGTGCTGCAGAAGGCACTGAGATGGCTGTTTACAGAAGAGGAAACTCAGGCATTTTAAATGGGGGCCTGTTGCCCAAAACTTCACCTATCTCTAGGTCATCCTACCACGCTCTGAAATCCAGAAACTCTGCTAACACTTTATTCCCTGAAGATGCTATTATGGTGGATTACATGCCTCTTGCTGAAGCTGGAGATGCAGAAGGTGAGAAATCCAATGAGAAGTCTGTCCGAAGGCGTCAGAAATCTGAAGCAGATTTTAGAGCTGGTGCTACAGATAGGTTGTTGAAGGAAGAAAACAGTGGAGGAAGCAGCAATTTCTCTCCTGCAACAGGAAAGGGTTTAGCCATGCGACCGAAATCAGCAAACCGAACAGTTCTGTCCTCTGAATCAGAACCTGGATGGTTAAATTCTATACCTGTTGGTTTGGGAGAGTCTATAATTACTGATGGAATTACTGGAGTTCGTAAATCATCAAGCACACCTAGCCTGCATGAGCAGGATAATGGTAATTCCTTATCAATTTGGCCAACTTCAAAGTGGAGTTTGAAACCAGACTTGCAGGCTCTGTCGAATGCTGCAATAACTATACCTATATTTGATGGCTTGCCAAAGCCAATATCTGGTCGGAGGAGCAAAGCTGCCCTTGATTAGCCTGACGTTTGCACAATCAGTGGATTTTTTTTTTATTCTTTATTTTGATATTCATGGGAATGGGTTATCAAAACCACCCACTATCGTATCATATGCCATATAGCTGCGCCATATAGCTGCCAACGACAATTGAACGAGGAGAAAGAAGGGGAAAATGAAATGAGTTACAGTATTATATAATCTGTTTGAGAAAAGAAGCTGCAAGAATGTCAAAATCGTCAATTTTTGCAGCATCACATTATTAATTTTTAACAGCGGTCTTTAAATATAGATCAATAATCCCAGTTGTCATATAATGTATACAAAAGTCATTCGTCTTTTGCATAATTATTGGGAGTGCATTTATCCCAATCGTTTCATGGAGATGCTGATTTTGAATTTTTTTGGATAATATTTATTTATTTTTATCATGATATTGATTCTAAGATTAGAAGTATCATCTTGAATTGATTGCTTGTGCTCTCAAATCTGGAATTTATTGGTTGGTGGAATAGCATAGATTAGTTATTATTGTTTATTTCTATATCAATTTGCTTTATTCAGCAAAGAAAACGAATCTTCAAGCAAAATTTGGCATGAAGGAAATGATTTTTCATTGTCTATTAGCATTTGTTATTTAGAAAACTAGCATATTGAATCTCATGTTCTTCTCTGCTCAACGGTGTTTAGCTCCCAAGCCTGGAGCAATTGCATGCTTATATCGTTGAAAGGCTACTAAATTCTTCTTTTTCCCAATGAGGGCATATTTTTAAAGTAAAATTAATCTGTATTTTGAAGAATGTCTACATCACATTCTACAACCGGAAGGTTTACTGTAGGAAGCTCTAGTGCTAAAACGAAGATATTAACACTGAACAAAACAAAGCTCAATAATCTGTTTTACTTAATTGCTTCCAACTGTGCATATCTCAATTTCTCAAAAAATTATGTTTATATGGAAAGGGAAACCGTTACAAATTCAAAATGCGAAAGGGTTTGCCGATGGAAATTATAGTCCAGTCCCTAGTTTTTGACTGTTCAAATTACCGACAATTTCCATGATTGGGAACGTTGGTGTCAAACAAGAATAACAAGCATTTGAGAACAGTTCAGAAAGCTATTGACAAGAATTACTTTATATTACAAGTTTTTTAATAGAGGGTCAAACTTATCATTTGGCATCTGCAGTTTGTTTATTTTTTAGATTTGCCCCCTGTACTTTTATTTTAATGATTTACCCTATATTACTATTTTATTAACATTTGAATCCTTTAAAAATTAAACTAATATCGTTAGCGTGCTACTATAAAATTGTCATTTTATTTAACTTAAATTAATTATAATATGAATTGAAATGTATAATTTACATATTATTGTTAGTTAGATTGTAAATGCAATTTGATTATACACTTTAATTCATTTCTCGTTCAATTTAAGTCGTACAAAATGAACAATTTTATAGTACAGTGGTTCAACTCATTGAAATAATAGTACAAAAGTCAAATTGAAAAAAATCAAAGAGTACAAGTGCCAAATGATAGATTTTACCTTTCATGTAAAATATAATACTATCTCAGGGATTTTTTTTCCCTAAGTTTAGAGTTAGAGTCAAATTAAAAGTTCAATTCATTTACCTTCTTGAACTAATCAATTCATAATGTCTCCAGCTTAATTATTCGAATCTCTCTCTCTCTCTCCATAGATTTTGATTTTTTTTTTTTGCTTAAACACTGCATTAGAGCAGCAATTTACCTGATTCTTAGACCATTCCAATTCACGTTATACAAACAACAAGCCTAATAAACTTCAAATCAATGACATAGCTGAGTTTAATACTAATTTGGTCCTTGGAATTAAACATCTTTTGCAAAATGCAGTAGATGAATAAAAGAAAATTAACATCCAATAACAATTGTATCACTAATATACCCATACACATGAGAGAAGCCCTTTGTCAATAATAACACTCAGTTAATTTATTTTAAGGTTATTTTATAAGTTTAATTATCACATAATGCATTATCATATATGTGCGTCATAGGATAGATTGTATGATTCCAGATGTACAATGTTATGATATCCATTCAAATAAGACCAAACTTGAAGCCTTCACATTTTTGAACAGATTGTGGTTCATTCTATCCTATGAGGCATATATACATAAAATTGATCTTCCTTCATTTTCTCCATCACAAAATCTTTTGTTATAGCTGTCTCCATTTTTTGTATCTCATACTTTTTCTTACTGAAAGCATGTTTGGTGGACCTTAGCTAAATGTAATAATTTTTTTTTTTAATGATCACAAAAATGAGACTGGAAAAGAATGTGTTCCATTGAGTTATTACTCCTTGGAAAAGTATGAGATTGATGCGGCCTTAAGAAATTTTTGGGTTATACAGGCTTTGAGAAATATGATTTATCTTCTTTTGTTGCTGCTTCATTTTATATGCTTATTTCGTTTCTTAATCTGATTTGGTCTTCTAAATGGAGCATGATGAAGATGAAGATTCATGATATTTCTCTCTTTTGGTCTATTTTTTTCAGGTCTTTGATTCATCATTCCTTTGCTAATTTGCCATTATCTATAAGAAAGCAACAAGATGTGAGCGATAAACATGTCAGCTTAAGATTAACACTTATTTATTTTTTCTTCTTCTTTTTGTTTTTAATCTTTTTCTAATTCTCTGTTTTTTTTTAATTTTTTAATTTTTTTAATGTGTTCTGTTTGGTTTTGTAGGGGTTGTTGTGGCATGGAAGAGATATAGCCTCTTTTTTCATTTATCTAGTATTACTAATTTGCACTCCTAGTTTCTAGGAGTTGTGTTTGTGTATTGATTTGTTTTTTTTTTTGAAAGTTTGAGCAAGGTTTTCATTTCTCTTGCTTGATTGTATTGATTTGCTTTTTAAATTTGTATTTATTTATTTATTTTTTCATCTCTAAATTTGTTTAAAAATGAATTTGATTAACAAGTTCGAGTTCGATTTCGAACTAAATTCTTTAAGTTTGCTTAATGAATATTTAATGAATTGAACTCGAACTACTCGCGAATACAAGCCGAGTTCATACTTAGATATTAAAGCTTGAATTGAGCTCGAGCTCGAGCTCAAGTAAAACATTAACGAATTGAGCTCGAGCTTTTCACACTTCGGTTCGGTTCAATTCGATTGCAACTCTGTATAAAGTTTTCATATTTGTTATATAAAAGAAATAATAGATATAGTAGTTTGAAAATTGCTAATGAAAACTTTATGTTCATTCATTCCAAAATTAATTTAATGGCGAAAATTAGCCTACTATCAATTTATAGCCAATCTAATCCAAATTTTGACAAATCAACAAGAATATTGAAAAAAATCATGTTTACGTTAAAATTTTAAAATCCAACATTATTTTCAATTATATTAATGCTATGTGAGCATTATTAATTATTTAGAATTTGGATTAATTTGACCATAATATAAAAATTGACTAATTTGGCCAATGAAATTATATTAGTATATTTCAAGAATCTTAATTTTTGTTTAATATTTGGACTAAATTTGTAACTAGTTTGAATAACACTTAGGGGTGAGTATCGATTCGTTTCGGTTATATCAAAATTGAACCAAACTGAAGTAAATTTAGAACAAATCTAATCAAATCGACATAATTTGGTTCGGTTTGATTTAATTGGTTTTGTAAATTAATTTATTAATTACTGAAAACTATAATTATTACCATATTTATCAATTATAAAAATTAAAATCAATAATAATAACTTTATCAATTAACATAAATTAAAATCAATTATGATAATCTTATAAATTACCATAACTAAAATAAAAAAATTTGTAAATTAGTATAAAAATTATTATAAATTTATTAATTACCAGAAATCAAATTTAGTTAATAAAAATTAAAATAAATTGTCATAGTTCATGATTTTGCAACGCCCGTCAATTTAGGCTTGAATAATTAACATATTTAGTGATCGTAATTAAAATTATTTGAGACTAAATTTGGAAATAAAATATAATAAAAATATTTATAAGTGAATTTTTATTAAGTTATGTGTGTTAAATAAAATAAATAGAAATGTTGGGTAAGTTAATAATAATAAGATAAAAACCAAGGATTTAAGTGGATATTTGGGAAAAACAAGGGGGGACCTAATAGGGTATTTACCATGAGTATAAAAATGTTATTTTCTTCTTCTTCTTCCAAATTTCAGAACCCTAGCCTCCATTCCCCTCTTCCATACACAAATTATCTCTTCTTTCACTCATTTTCTTCTTCATCTCCTTCATCTTCCTCTCTCCAAAAACATAAAATAATTATAATAGCTTAAGGTTTGAAAAGGTTAATACTTCATTGTGTCAATGTTTAGACTTCATTGTGTCAAGGTTTAGACTTCATTGTGTCAAGATTTGTACATATGAGTATATTTATTCATTTGTGCATTTTATTTGCATTACAATAATGTTTGATGTTGAAGGAAGAGTGAACAAATAGCTCGGGTGAGAGCGCTCCTGTTTCACAACCCGCATCCAAATAGTCCGGATTTAGAGTTTTGAGGCTATAAAATATAAAATATTATAAAAAAAGAAATATAGAAAAAAAATTAGTTATCAGGTAAATGAAACAAGAAAATAGAATTCATAAATGAGGTATGAATATGAATTTACCTTTGTAAATTATGACATGTATATGTGTTGAACCAGTAAACCAGGTATGCAATATTCCATATTGATATATGATAAATTGATTTCTTGTTTTTATGTTGCTATAAAAATAATTATGATATATGGATTATTATTTGTGATTATTTATATACAAAATTGGATAATACGAACATGAAATTTTTATGATATATCATAAGTGTATGTATGAATATTTATGCACATATGTACCACTAAGCATTACATTGCTTAGCGTGTGGGTGTTTTCCCATACGCAGCTTCAGAGCCTATAGAGAGAAGTTGACAGGAAGAGAAGCAAGCCCATACAGAGTCAAATAAAGTAAATCCACATCAGAGAGTTGGTGCTTTACATGACATGCATTTTGTTCTTGTCCTTATGTCATGGTTGACTATAATTATGGTTTTCAAAAGTTTTACATGTCTTTTTATGTTGGGAACATGAAATTTTATTTGGATTATATGTATTTTGTAAGCATTGGGATAATGAAAGCCCAAATATATGTTTAAAAATGTGGTCAAGGTTTGTTAATTCCGCATATAAAATAGATTCAGTAATTGAATGACATAAATATCAATTAACATATGAAAATATAATAACAAAAATGGAAGAAACTTTAATTCAAACGAAATTTAAGGTAATAGGCATGCGACATTCTCCTATATAGTTGGGATTATTTCCTAACTATATAAGAGGGTGTTACATTTAGTGGTATCAGAGCCCAGGTTTAGGCAATCCTAGACCTAAGTGGGCTAAAGGTTTATCATGCATGCGTTGTATGTCTCATATGAATCTGACATGGGCTACTTCTCTGTCGACTTGTAGGATTAGAAGAGGATATGGAAATTCAGGCGCATGAAGTTACTGAAAGCAATAGCTCTCATAATACTGGAGCACCGAACTAGCCCAGTGTAGCTAGTGTTCAGGGTCCGAATGCTATACCAGCTGCAACCCAGCAAGTTCCTGGACATGCCGAGCAGGACCAAAACCCTTTGATGCAGCGGATGACTGGTTTACTGCAACAGATCGCAATAGTGGTACCACAACCTGCTCTAGTTCCTCCATCTCCACCACTGAAACCGAAAGTACAGATGGACAAGCTTCGTAAGTATGGAGCCACCAATTTTCTGGGTATGAAAGATGATGATCCTGCTACAGCAGAATATTGGTTAGAAAAGACCGAAAGTGTCCTTGATGAGCTTGAGGTTCCTACTGACCAAAAGGCAAGATATGTCATATCTCTACTTCAGGAAGATGCTTATGATTGGTGGAAGTCAGTTCTTTTGAAACCAGAGGCTCCAAAGCCTATGACATGGGAATTCTTCATCACTGAGTTTAAGGAAGAATATGTTCCTCCATTCTACATAGATGAGAAAAAGAGGGAGTTTCTGAACCTTAAGCAAGGCAATATGACAATGACAGAGTATCAGAGAGAGTTTACTCGATTGAGTAAGTATGCTTCTGAGATTATCATGAGTGAGAGAGATAAGTGTAGAAGATTTGAGGATGGCCTCAATACAGAGATTGGGGATTTTGTGACTGCACTTCAACATGTCAACTTTACTCAACTAATTGCATATGACATTCTCCTATATAGTTGGGATTATTTCCTAACTATATAAGAGGGTGTTACATTTAGTGGTATCAGAGCCCAGGTTTAGGCAATCCTAGACCTAAGTGGGCTAAAGGTTTATCATGCATGCGTTGTATGTCTCATATGACTCTGACATGGGTTACTTCTCTGTCGACTTGTAGGATTAGAAGAGGGTATGGAAATTCAGGCGCATGAAGTTACTGAAAGCAATAGCTCTCATAATACTGGAGCACCGAACCAGCCCAGTGTAGCTAGTGTTCAGGGTCCGAATGCTATACCAGCTGCAACCCAGCAAGTTCCTGGACATGCCGAGCAAGACCAAAACCCTTTGATGCAGCAGATGACTGGTTTACTGCAACAGATCGCAAGAGTGGTACCACAACCTGCTCTAGTTCCTCCACCTCCACCACTGAAACCGAAAGTACAGATGGATAAGCTTCGTAAGTATGGAGCCACCAATTTTCTGGGTATGAAATATGATGATCTTGCTGCAGCAGAATATTGGTTAGAAAAGACCGAAAGAGTCCTTGATGAGCTTGAGGTTCCTACTGACCAAAAGGCAAGATATGTCATATCTCTGCTTTAGGAAGATGCTTATGATTGGTGGAAGTCAGTTCTTTTGAAACCAAAGGCTCCAAAGCCTATGACATGAGAATTCATCATCACTGAGTTCAAGGAAGAATATGTTCCTCCATTCTACATAGATGAGAAAAAGAGGGAGTTTCTGAACCTTAAGCAAGGCAAGATGACAGTGACAGAGTATTAGAGAGAGTTTACTCGATTGAGTAAGTATGCTTCTGAGATTATCATGAGTGAGAGAGATAAGTGTAGAAGATTTGAGGATAGCCTCAATACAGAGATTGGGGATTTTTTGACTGCACTTCAGCATGTCAACTTTACTCAACTAATTGCATCCACGGTTAGTGTTGAAAAGAGAAAGAGAAAGAGAGCAGAGGAAGCTTTTAAGCAGACAGTAACTCTAGTGGCTCAATCTATAGGCAAGAAGGGTCGATACTACCCAGGACAGTCTTATGGAAGGAGTCAGGGACATAATAGGAGTTATACACCGAGTGGACTTCATAGGAGGGGGCAGCCCTCTAGGGCTACATCTGCAGCCGGTAGCATACATACACAGGCTACCCGAGAGAGCACTCCAATTTGTGGTACCTGCCATAAGATCCATAAAGGATAATGTTGGATGGTCACATGTGCTTGTTTTAGATGTGGGTCCAAGAACCATATGAAAGGAGATTGCCCTATGATGACTACTAGTGCACCTACAGAGACTGCAGGATCAGTTTGGGTTCAGAATCAGACTTAGACTAGAGGAGGTCAAGCAGGACCTAATCAGACCACATCAGAAACAATCAATAGGCCGAGACCCAACAGGACTCCAGCTAGGGCATATGCTATGAAGGCCAGAGAGGACCAAACAACCACTGATGTGATTGTGGGTATATTTTCTTTACATGACTCAGTTTTATGTGCTTTAATAGATCCTTGTTCTACACATTCCTATGTATGCACGAGCACACCTAGTCAAAACAGTATGACGAGCGAAAATCTAGAATATGAGATTTAGGTCATAAATCCCCTGGGACACAGTGTAATTGTTAACCGGGTATACAAAAGTTGCCCTTCGATAGTGCATGGAAAAGAATTTTTAACAGATTTGATTGAATTTCCATTCCACGAGTTTGATGTTATCTTGGGCATGGATTGACTTTCTAAACATGAGGCAGTAGTGAACTGTAGATCTAAGACAGTTGTTCTAAAAACTCCAAAATTAGAAGAGGTAATAGTGGAAGGTGAAAGGTTTCTACCACCTGCTCAAGTGATATCTATGATGAAGGCTCAAAGAATGATCAAAAAGGGGTGTGAGGCCTACTTAGCTCACGTGATTGATACTAAGAAGGGAGGTCCAGATCTTAAGGATATCCCTATAGTGAATAAATTCCCAGAAGTGTTCCCAGATGACTTACCAGGGCTACCTCCTGATAGAGAGATTGAATTCTCTATAGAGCTCACTCTAGGTACAACACCAATATCAACTGCACCATATAGAATGGCACCGACAGAGTTGAAGGAATTAAAGGCATAGCTGCAAGAATTATTAGATAAAGGTTTTATCAGACCAAGTGTATCTTCATGGGGTGCACCGGTATTGTTTGTAAAGAAGAAAGATGGGTCTATGAGGTTGTGCATAGATTATAGACAGTTGAACAAGGTGACTATTAAGAACAGATATCTGTTACCATGAATTGATGATCTTTTTGATCAGCTAAAGGGTGCATGAGTTTTCTCTAAGATTGATTTGAGATCAGGGTACCACCAATTAAAAATTAAGACAGAAGACATAGCTAAGACAACATTTAGAAACATATATGGGCATTATGAGTTTTTGGTGATGCCTTTCGGTTTGACAAATGCTCTGGCAACCTTTATGGACTTGATGAACCGAATCTTCAGATTATATTTGGATCTGTTCGTGGTGGTTTTTATTGATGATATCTTAGTGTATTCCAAGAATAAGGAAGAACATGGTCAACATTTGAAGATAGTTTTGCAGACCCTCAAGGAACATAAGCTTTATGCCAAACTCTCAAAATGTGAGTTTTGGCTCAATGATGTGGCTTTCCTTGGACACATTGTGTCAGCAGATGACATCAAAGTTGATCCCAATAAAGTAGAGGCAGTTATGAGTTGGAAGTCTCCCTGTAATGTGACAGAAATCAGGAGTTTCCTCTGTTTGGCCGGTTATTACAGGAGGTTTGTTAAGGGCTTTTCAATGATTGCTTCTCCTTTGACCAGATTACTGAGGAAAGATGTGAAATTTGAGTGGACAGAGAAATGTCAGGACAGCTTTGAGAGACTTAAGAAGATGTTGACTGAGGCTCCCGTTTTGACACAACCAGTCCCGGATAAGGAATATGTCATCTATAGCGATGCTTCTCACAATGGATTGGGGTGTGTACTGATGCAAGAGGGCAAGGTAGTAGCTTACGCTTCTAGACAGCTGAAGACACATGAGAAGAATTACCCCACATATGATCTTGAACTGTCTGCCATTGTTTTTGCTTTAAAGATATGGCGCCATTACTTCTACGGAGAAAAATGTTTTATTTACACCGACCACAAGAGTTTAAAGTATCTTCCTACCCAGAAGGAATTGAACTTAAAACAAAGAAGATGGCTCAAGTTGATCAAGGATTACAATTGTGTGATCGACTACCATCCAGGTAAGGCCAATGTTGTGGCCGATGCATTAAGCCGAAAGACTTTGGCAGAGTTACACATTCGTCTGACTCTCAACCAAGAAATCAAAGATGCACAAAAACAAGATAACAAGTTAGTTGAGATAGCTGAGTTAGTCTCTAAGGGGGAGAGACCTGATTATACAATTAGTTCAGATAACAGTTTATACTACCAAGGTCGATTATGCGTACCTAATGTGGAAGATTTGAGATAGAGGATCTTAAAGGAAGCACATGAGATAAAATATGTCATGCACCTAGGAAGTAACAAGATGTATCATGACTTGAAGAATAAGTATTGGTGGTCAGGTATGAAAAATGAGATCACAGAATTCACCACCAGGTGCTTGACATGTCAGCAAGTCAAGGCAGAACATCAGATACCTTCAGGGTTGTTACAGCCAATCACGATTCCAGAATGGAAATGGAAACGAATAACCATGGATTTTGTGATTGGGTTGCCTTTGACACCAAAAAAATATGATGCTGTATGGGTGATTGTGGATAGATTAACGAAGTCAACTCACTTCTTGCCCATCAGGAGGGACTACCCATTAAGCAGGTTAGTGGAGTTATATGTAAATGAAATAGTACGGCTTCATGGAGTGCCAGTCTCCATTGTTTCAGATAGGGACCCCAGGTTCACTTCTCAGTTTTGGGGTAGTATGCAAAGAGCTTTGGGTACCAAGCTTAGTTTCAGCACAACTTTTCATCCTCAGACTGATGGACAATCAGAAAGGGTGATTCAGATTTTGGAAGACATGATGAGGGGTTGTGTAATAGAGTTTGAGGGAAGTTGGGACAAATACCTACCGTTGATGGAGTTTGCCTACAACAACAGCTATCAGTCAAGCATTGAAATGACTCCTTATGAGGCACTTTATGGTAGAATGTGTCGAACACCATTGTGTTGGATAGAACTCAGTGAGAAGAAGCTAGTGGTACCAGAGTCAGTCCAAGAAACAGAAGAAAAGGTGAAGATTATACAAGAAAGGTTGAAGACAACTTTAGATAGGCAAAAATCATATGCAGATCTCAAAAGGAGAGACATAGAGTACGAAGTGGGAGACAAGGTGTTTCTCAAGGTTTCCCCTTGGAAAAAGGTCATCAGATTCGGAAAGAAGGGCAAGTTAAGCCCTAGGTTTATTGGACCTTATGAGATCTTAGACAGAATTGGACCAGTGGCCTATAGACTTGCTTTATCGCCATAGTTGAGTAAGATCCACAATGTCTTTCATGTTTCCATGCCGAGGAGGTACCGATCAGATCATTCTCATATTATTCCAACCAACAGCATCGAAGTAAGGCCAGATTTAACATACGATGAAGAACCAACGGAGATCTTGGCTCGTGAAGTGAAGCAGTTAAGGAATAAACGAGTCCCATTAGTCAAAGTGTTATGGAGGAATCATTCAACTGAAGAAGCGACATGGGAAAGAGAGGAAGTGATGAAGGCACAATATCCCCAGTTGTTTTCAACATAAACAAATCAGGTAAATTTCGAGGACGAAATTTATTAAGGGGGAGAGAAATGTAACGCTCGTCAATTTAGGCTTGGATAATTAACATATTTAGTGATCGTAATTAAAATTATTTGAGACTAAATTTGGAAATAAAATATAATAAAAATATTTATAAGTGAATTTTTATTAAGTTATGTGTGTTAAATAAAATAAATAGAAATGTTGGGTAAGTTAATAATAATAAGATAAAAATCAAGGATTTAAGTGGATATTTGACAAAAACAAGGGGGGACCTAATAGGGTATTTACCATGAGTATAAAAATGTTATTTTCTTCTTCTTCTTCCAAATTTCAGAACCCTAGCCTCCATCCCCCTCTTCCATACACAAATTATCTCTTCTTTCACTCATTTTCTTCTTCATCTCCTTCCTTTTCCTCTCTCTAAAAACATAAAATAATTATAATAGCTTAAGGTTTGAAAATGTTAAGACTTCATTGTGTCAAGGTTTAGACTTCATTGTGTCAAGGTTTGTACATATGAGTATATTTATTCCTTTGTGCATTTTATTTGCATTACAATAATGTTTGATGTTGAAGGAAGAGTGAACAAATAGCTCGGGTGAGAGCGCTCCTGTTTCACAACCCGCATCCAAATAGTCCAGATTTAGAGTTTTGGGGCTATAAAATATAAAATATTTTAAAAAAAGAAATATAGAAAAAAAATTAGTTATCAGGTAAATGAAACAAGGAAATAGAATTCATAAATGAGGTATGAATATGAATTTACCTTTGTAAATTATGACATGTATATGTGTTGAACCAGTAAACCAGGTATGCAATATTCTATATTGATATATGATAAATTGATTTCTTGTTTTTATATTGCTATAAAAATAATTATGATATATGGATTATTATTTATGATTATTTATATACAAAATTGGATAATACGAACATGGAATTTTTATGATATATCATAAGTGTATGTATGAATATTTATGCACATATGTACCACTAAGCATTACGTTGCTTAGCGTGTGGGTGTTTTCCCATACGCAGGTTCAGAGCCTATAGAGAGAAGTTGACAGGAAAAGAAACAAGCCCATACAGAGTCAAATAAAGTAAATCCACATCAGAGAGTTAGTGCTTTACATGACATGCATTTTGTTCTTGTCCTTATGTCATGGTTGACTATAATTATGGTTTTCAAAAGTTTTACATGTCTTTTTATGTTGGGAACATGAAGTTTTATTTGGATTATATGTATTTTGTAAGCATTGGGATAATGAAAGCCCAAATATATGTTTAAAAATGTGGTCAAGGTTTGTTAATTCCGCATATAAAATAGATTCAGTAATTGAATGACATAAATATCAGTTAACATATGAAAATATAATAACAAAAATGGAAGAAACTTTAATTCAAACGAAATTTAAGGTAATAGGCATGTGACATTCTCTTATATAGTTGAGATTATTTCCTAACTATATAAGATGGTGTTACAGATTTTATCAACTATCATATACCAAAATTAATTATCATAAATTATAATTAATTACTATAAAATTAATAAAAATAGATATAAAATAAAAAATTTGATCGGTTCAGTCTAATCGGTTTTTCAATATTTCCAACTGAATTGAACTGAACCGAACTAAATAAATCGAAATTTATATAAATAACTGAACCAAATAAATTAAATCGATTATATCGAAACCAGTTTGGTTTGGTTCGGTTCTATAATACTTTTTACCCCTCCGTATACACCGTCGTATACTAGACATATAAGAAGTATTACAGTTCTGTAAATTTTTTATAATAATAATAATAATAATAATAATAATAATAATAATAATAATAATAAATTTTAAAATATACAAACAAATTAAAATTTATTAACAAGTAGTAAGTATATAAAATCCTCACACTTACGCACCCACTTATCCAATATGTAACATATCCCACATGACTTGTAAAATTTTATTTATATAAAATTAATTCCAAATAGTAAAATATAATTAAAATAATCAACCCGCTCAGGGTGACTTCTACTGTTGTTTGGCTCCATATTGTGAGACTCACTCTTAACGATACTATATTTACAAAGTTTGTCACTTTATTTTCACTTCAAATCTATGCGAGAGAAAAACAAACTATCGCACTGAGTTATACAACTTAGTGGTACAGTAAATTACAATAACAACCATGCATAGATAACAAAAATTATAAATTCATTTATCAAGATCAACCATAATATTATATAAAATTCATTTCAATAATGTTATTGTATTCTTATAAAAATTTCTTGTCATATCCATATATTAAATTACCATAAACTAACCTCAGGAAAACAAAGGGTACATATCACCTCATGATCTCAGGAAATCTACCAGATCAAAGGAATATAATATGAATAAATTATTTTGCTCGGTCCTAGGAAACCCACTGGACCAATTATATGTATCATATGACCACAAAAAATCTACTGGACCAACTATGTGTATCATATGACCACAGGAAACCTATCATAAAACATGTCATAACAAGTATTTAAAAATAATTTATTGTTATTGAAAATTTCACACTTATTATATAAATAAATTTGAATAAAAACTTATTTAAAATCATACTTTAAATATTTAATAGCTAAAATTATAAATTACTGTACAGACCTTAACTAAAGCTTGCCGGTATTCGCCGACTTTTTTTCTAGTCTGCCCTTGGCGACGGTTTTGCTGTCACTTTTGAATAACATATAATTTCTAATTAATTACAAAACTATACTTAATTTACGATATATTAAAAATAAAGCTCCATGATCATTTTTCGCTCTCATGCATACTGAAAATTACTATTAGAGTCAGACCTTGTTATGCGCATTCAACGCATAATTCGAGACTCTAGTCGTCTGACACGCTTTCCAATGAGACCACAAATTTCTAATATTATTTTCTTTTATATATTTTATTTCACTTATTTTTCCTCCTCCATAACTATTTTTTTCCATTTTTTCTCTTAAAAATTCATATTAATCCAACAAATTGTTTAAAATTTCCAAATAAATTCCTATAATCACTTTAACTCATCTCAATATATGTCAATACTATTCGGGTCTCTAAATATATAATACACTCGATCAACATATAAAATAACTCAATAATTAATAATCATCAATTATTAGTTTAATTACTTAATATATTAATATTCTAACTTAACTAATAATCACCTCCATTTAATAATATAAAATCTAATTATTCACCAAATAATCTCCAATAATTATGCAAATAATCATGCAATTAAATTAAATTAATTAATCACCTTAATAATAAAAATATATTTAAACTTCACAAATAAATTCATATCTCACTATCTAAAAATAACTAGGGGGTGTGATTTGTATCAGATGACTCGATTTATCGAGTTGAAGATTTTGTCCAAAATATCCAATCAGTGGTCGTCAGACTTTTGTTAGCGAAAAATTTTGGACAGTAGCGGATTGTCGATCGGATGACACCAAAAGATAGCTTGAGGTGTGAGGAGTCCAAATATATAAATTTCATGGCTTGAAAGTGGCTGGAAATGTCTAGATCTATAAAAATTCGCGGCGGCTCCGGTGATAGAATCCAGCTCTGATCAACTCTCAAACCGCAGTTTTCGGAGCTCAAATTACATAAATTGGTTTTCGATGTCCTAAGTCCATTTCCAATGTCAAATTTGAGAAGAGAAGCCATGAAATATGAGAAATGGAAGGGAAGCCCCGAAATTAGAATTTCTCCTCTCTGATCCCAAAAATTCAGTCAGTTTTTGAAAAATCAGGCATCGCCGGAGTGATAAAAATGTGGAAAACTACTTATGGTTCAAATTTGGTGAAGATTGGATGCCATTTGGTTGATGAATGAAGATAGTAATGGTGTAGGGAGAATGAGAGGGAATGACAGAGAAAATGAATTTTATCACTTTGACATCTAAAATCTCTATATATATATACTCAGGGGCAATTTTATAATTTTTTACAAATTTCAAATTTTTAATAAAATTTTACTCAGATAAAATTATTAGGTCACAAAATAAATTAAGAAAAATCTTAATTGAGTAAAATTAAAAATATGGGGTGTTACATTCTCTCCTCTTAAAAGATTTTGTCCTCGAAATCATACGTGATAGGTTATTGCTAAACAATTGAGAATGTTGACTCCTCATTATTTTTTCGCTTTCCCATGTCACCTTTTCAGCTGAATGTCTCCTCTAAAGGGCTTTTACTAGAGGTACCTGTTTATTCCAAATTGTTTCACTTCCCTTGCCAAAATAGCTATAGGCTCCTTCTCATAAGATAAATTTTGTTGCACCTCAATTTCTTCTACTTGAATGACATGGGACAAATCCGATAAGTACATTTTGAGCATTGATACATGAAACACATTATGAATCTTTTCCAATTCAGGAGGTAAAGCCAACCTATAGGCTACTGGTCCCACTCACTCTGTCACTTCAAAAGGCCCAATAAATATGGGACTCAGCTTTCCTTTTCTTCATAACCGTAGTACCTTCTTCCAAGGAGATCCTTTTAGGAACACTTTGTCACCAATTTCACACTTGATGTCCTTACGTTTCAAGTCTGCATAAGACTCTTGTCTATCTTTGACTATTTTGAGTCTGTCTTTGATAATCTTGATATTCTCCTCTGTCTGCTGATCTAAATTAGGTCCCAATATTTTTCGTTCATTGAGCTCAGTCCAACAGATTGAAGTTCTACACTTTTTACCATACAGTGCTTCATATGGAGCCATGTCGATACTTGTTTGATAACTATTATTATACGTAAACTCCATCGGTGGCAAGAATCTATCCCAACTTCCCGTAAACTCAATCACACAGCTCTGAGACATATCTTCTAACAATTGAATCACTTGTTCCAATTGACCATCAGTCTGTGGATGGAAAGATGTACTGAAGTGGAGATGAGTACCCAATGATCCCTGAAGACTCTTCTAAAAGTGGGATGTAAACCTGGGATCTTTATCAGAAATAATAGACAATGACACTCCATATAGCTGAACTATCTCTTGTACATACAATTCTGCCAACCGATATAATGAATAGTCCATCCTAACTGGCAAGAAGTGTGTAGACTTTGTCAATCTATCGACAATCACCCATATTGCATCATGTTTTCTCTAAGTCAAATGTAGTCCTGACACAAAATCCATGGTGACTCTTTCCCATTTCTATTCTAGTATGACAATAGGTTGCAATAACCTTGATGGAAATTGGTGTTCTATTTTCACCTGTTGACATGTCATACATCTGGTAGTAAACTTTGTAATGTATTTCTTCATATCCGACCACCAATAGTAAGGCTTCAAATCCTGATACATCTTATTACTGCTAGGATGCATAACATAAACTAACTCATATGCCTCCTTTAGAATCTCTTGCTTCAACTCTGGCATATTAGGCACACATAATCTGCCTTTGAAATGAATACTACCATTTGTTTCCATAGAATGCTCAGGCCTTTCCCTTTTGGAAACAATTTCACCAATCCTCACGAACCTAGGATCATGTTTCCGAGCATCTTTAATATGCTAAACTAATGTGGGTGAATCTGTAACTCTGTTGAGTCTTTCAACTCAAAGCATCGGCTATAGCATTAGCCTTTCTAGGCTGATAGTCAATGAAGCAGTCATAGTCTTTAATAAGCTCTAACTATTTCCTCTGTCAAAGATTCAACTCTTTCTGTGAGGGTAAATATTTCAAACTCTTATGTTCTGTATAAATATAACACTTTTCTCTATACAGATAGTGTCTTTAGATTTTCAAGGAAAAAACAATAGCTGCTACTCTAGATCATGCATAGGATAATTCCTCTCATGCGACTTCAACTGTCCGGAAGCATATGCTATTACTTTACCCTTTTGCATTAGTACACAATCTAAACCATTCAAAGAAGCATCACTGTATACCACAAATTCCTTCTCGGGAATGGGTTGCATCAGAACTGGTGCCTCTGACAACATTGCCTTTAATCGGTCAAAGCTGGCCTGACACTGGACTATTCATTCAAACTTCACATCTTTGCGAAGTAACCGAGTCATGGAAGCATCTATCGATGAAAAACCTTTTACAAAGCGTCGATAATAACCTGCTAACCCAAAGAAACTCCTTACCTCAGTCACATTTTGAGGTGACTTCCAATTAAGAATAACTTCTATTTTACTAGGGTCAACTCTGATCCCATCTACTAATACCATGTGACCCAGAAAATTGACTTCCTCAAGCCAAAACTAATACTTCGATAGCTTGGTATACAATTGTTTCTCCCTCAAGGTCTGAAGCATAATCCTCAAATGTTGATCATGCTTCTCTCGATCTCTAGAGTATACCAAAATATCATCAATGAAGACCACAAAAAAATGATCAAAGTAAGGTCTGAAGACCTGATTCATCAAATCCATAAATGATGTCGGTGCGTTCGTTAACCCAAATGACATTACTAGAAACTCGTAGTGGCCATACTGAGTCTTAAAGGCATTCTTGGGCACATCACTAGTCTTAATTTTCAGCTGATGATACCTTGATCTCAAATCAATTTTGGAGAATACCCCTGAACCTTTTAGCTGATCAAATAGGCCATGTATACATGGAAGTGGGTATCTATTCTTTCCTATTACTTTATTCAACTGTCTATAATCAATGCACAACTATAGGGTTCCATTCTTCTTATTCACAAACAATACAGACGCACCCCAAGGTGACACATTGGGTCTAATGAACCTATTGTCTAATAACTCTTGCAACTGCACTTTCAACTTTTTCCGCTCAGCTGGTGCCATTCAATACGGTGTACTGGATATGGGTGCAATACCAGTCAACAATTCAATGACAGATTTTATCTCTCAATCCGGAGGCAATCTTGTCAAATCATCAGGAAAAACATTAAGAAACTCATAAACTGTAGGAATATCCTGAAGCCCCGGGCTCTCCTTTCTAGTGTCCACCACATATGCTAAATAAGCTTGATTGCCCTTCTTAATCAATCTCTGGGCCTTCATAGCTGAAATTACACTAGATGATACCTTTTTTCGAACATCATGTATTACCTGAGCCTTAGCTCCGGACTTCCTAAAAATAACCTTTCGAGCTGCACAATCAACTATAGCTTCGTGATGAGTTAACCAATCCATGCCTAGTATGACATCGTACTCATAGAATGGAAGCTCAATAAAATCCGCTAGATATAGCTCACGCTGACTCACCAAGGGTAGCTGCTGGTGCACTTTATTAACCATGGCATTGTGACCTAGGGGATTCATCACTATTATATCATACTCTAAAGTCTCAGTCTCAAAATCATCCCCTATTAGTGGTGTAGTGCATATGTAAGAGTATGTAGAACCTGGATTTATCAAAGTATAATCATCTGAGTCAAGTAAAGAAAATTTACCCATAATCACATCAGGAACATCTCGCTCGTCTCAAGCTCTGATAGCATAAGCCGTGGTAGGTGTTGTACGACTACCTTCTGGTCTATCTGCTGTCTCATATTCAATCTGTACTGTCCCTGTCCTGCCATCTTGACTCTGACCTCTGCCTTTACCTTTAGCATGAATGGATCCCTGTGTCTGGTTAGGTCTCTCATTCGTAATCTCTGTAGCTTAACCCAAAAAATGGATAGTTCCTCTTGAAATGTCCTGTCTCACCATAATAGTAACATGCGCTGGTGGTCAACTAACACTCCCCACTATGATACTGACCATACTATTGGCATTGAGGGTGTGTAAAAAATCTTCCCCCAACTGAACTTGAGGTACTGGCAACTGATGGTGCTGATCTTGCAAGCTCTCCCTGCCATACTGGTGCACTTGAACCTCTAAATCCACCCTGGAATCTGCTACCAAAAATCTGTTCTTCTTACTCACTGAAGAACTTGTACCCTGCTGAAAGAAAGGTCTATTACTGCAGCTCAGAAATACTATCTTCATCTCCTCAGCAACATCTCCCTCAACGACCTCAGTAACTATCCTCAAAGCGGTAAACTTCTTAATCTGTGATCTTGCAAGTCTATCCTTGATGGAGGGTTGTAGTCCTTTCTTAAACCTTCTACATCTATCAATCTCATCAACAATAACTCCCCCTGCATACTTACTAAGATGAGTGTACTCATTCTCATACTCTTTTACTGTCATATCCCCCTGTCTGAGATATAGGAATTCTTGCCTCTTGCGATCAGTATAAGCCCGAGGAATGTATCGCTCCTTGAACTGCTCCAAAAATAATTTCTAGGAAGGTCGGTAGGGTGTCTGAGGGAGCTGTAATATAATCTTCCATCAGTCGTAAGCCCCCTCTTGCAGTAGAGACTCGACATATTTATATCGCTGCCTAGGTGTACAATCCATCTATCGAAAAACTCTATCTGTCCTCTCAAGCCAGTACTCAACAGCAGCTACATCATCCTCATTACGACCGTGAAAATCTGTAGCCCCCAACTTTCGAAGCCTCTCAAACCTCATCTCCATAGTGGATGGCCTGGTAGAACGCCGTAGAATCTATGCCATATCCTCTAATAGTTATTCTCTAGCTGAACTAGAAATCGGGGCATGCTTGTCTCTCCTATCTCATCTGTCTGATATATGTGACCTATCAGACCTACCAATAGACGTATTGCCCTTAGCTGCCTTCTATCATCGGGAAGGATATGAAGCATCTGTGCTCAATGATATATAAGACTCAGAGGTCTCCTCACTATCTTGCCATAATGACTTATTTTCCTCGGGAGTCTCTTCTTAAACTCTCTCTAATTGCAATCTATCACCCTATAAAATAAAATAGTGGCCCACATCATGAAGTAGTAGCAACAACTTATTTTTGTACTTAAACCACTTTTCAAAAACCAAAGCATATGCTTGTACATGCATTTCCTATTTCTATTCCCTTTTTGACCTATAACTGCCTAAACCATGATCTGATACAAATAAAATTATAACACCTCCTACCCCTCCGTATACATCGTCGTATACAAGACAAATAAGGAGTATTGCAGTTCCGTAATTTTTTTTAAACTTATAATAATAATAATAATAATAATAATAATAATAATAATAATAATAATAATAATAATAATAATAATAATAATAATAATAATAATAATAATAAATTTTGAAATATACAAACAAACTAAAATTTATTAGCAAGTAGTAAGTATATAAAATCCTTACACTTACACACCCACTTATGTAATATATAACATATCCCACATAACTTGTAAATTTTATTTATATAAAATTAATTCCAAATAGTAAAATATGATTAACCAACCTGCTCAGTGTGACTTCCACTACTGTTTGACTCCATACTGTGAGGTCCACTCTTAATGACAGTATATTTACAAAGTTTGTCGTTGTATCTTCACTTTAAATCTGTGCAAGAGAAAAAAAAACTCCAATGCTAAGTTATACAACTCAGTAGTATAGTAAATTACAATAACAGTCATTCATAGACAACAGAAATTATAAATTCATTTATCAAGATCAACTATAATATCATATAAAATTCATTTCAATAATGTTATTGTATTCTTATAAAAATTTCTTGTCATGCCCATATAGTAAATCACCATAGACTAACCTTAGGAAAACAAGGGGTACATATCATCTCATGATCCCAAGAAATCCATCGGATCAGAGGAACATAATGTGAATAAATCATTTTGCTCAGTCCTAGGAAATCCACTGGATCGACTATATGTATTATACGACAACAGGAAATCCACTGGACCGTAAAATATATCATTGCACCATAGGAAACCCACCGGGCCATTAAACCCTATTGATATGTCAATACCTACCTAGATCACTGTCTATGCTAATATATGAGTTAAAATATCAAATACAATTTCCATATACTCATTCAAAATATGATATCGATCAAATCCTCAATAAAGCATATAAAAATGTTATACTAAAATTTATTTCATAAAACATGTCATAACAAGTATTTAAAAATAATTTTTTGTTATCTAAATTTTACACTTATCATATAAATCAATTTGAGTAAAAATTTATTTAAAATTATACTTTAAACATTTAATGGCTAAAATTATAAATTACTATACAGAACTTAATTAACGCTTGCCGGTATTCGTCGACTCTTTTTTCCAGTCCATCCTTAGCATCGGTTCTGTTGTTACTCTTGAATAACATATAATTTCTAATTAATTACAAAATTATTCTTAATTTACGATTTATTAAAAATAAAGCTCCATGATCATTTTTTGCTCTCACACATACCGAAAATCACTATTAGAGTTAGACCTATTATGCGCATTCAATGCATAATTTGAGACTTTGGTCGTCTGACACACTTTCCAATGTGACCAAAATTTTTCAATATTATTTTCTTTTATAATATTTTATTTCACTTATTTTCCCTCCTCCATAATTATTTTTCTCCATTTATTTCCATTTTTCCTCTTAAAAATTCATATTAATCCAATAAATGGTTCAAATTTTCCAAATAAATTTCTATAATCACTTTAACTCCTCTCAATATAATTCAATATTATTCGGGTCTCCAAATATATAATATACCCGATCAACATATAAAATAACTCAATAATTAATAATCATCGATTATTAATTTAATTACTTAATATATTAATATTCTAACTTAACTAATAATCACCTCCATTTAATAATATAAAATCTAATTATTCACCAAATAGTCTCCAATAAACTCCAATAATTATGCAATTAATCATGCAATTCAATTAAATTAATTAATCACCTTAATAATAAAAATATATTTAAATTTTAGAAATAAATTCATATATCACTATCTAAAAACAACTAGGAGGTGTGGTTTGTACCAGATGACTCGGTTTAACTAGTTGAAAATTCTATCCAAAAAACCCGATCAGTGGTCGTCGGACTCCAGTCATTGAAAAATTTTCGACGGCGACAGATTAACGATTGGATGGTACCAAAAGAAAGATTGAGGTGTGAGAAGTCCAAATATATAAGTTTCATGGCTGAAAATGTTTAGATCTATAAAAATTCGCAGTGACTCAGGTGATAGAATTTGAGAGAATTGAGAGAATGAGAGAGATAATGAATTTTATCACTTTGATCTCTGAAACCTCTCTCTATATATATACTCAGGGGCAATTTTATAATTTTTCACAAATTTCGGATTTTTAATAAAATTTTACTTGGATAAAATTATTAAGCTATAAAATAAATTAAGAAAAATCTTAATTGAGCAAATTAAAAATATAAGGTGTTACAGGTTCGGTTTTGCACACCCCTATACACACTATTACACTCGGGATATTACACTTACCTACGATTGTGACTAGCAAATTAAAAGAATTAAAATATATTTTTTTATAATGTCAAAATTTATTTACTATTACGAGAAATTACTTACCAAAATATTTTACTGTAGTTATGATTTTATCATAATCCAACAGTGTTATTTTTTACATGCCAAAAAAGTTAATGTAATACCTTCATACTCTACTGTAAGAGTTGACAATTTTTAACATGACATGAAACAATATGAACTTAATTGTGTATGAGTTTGAGCTAAATGGATATATGTTATAGTTGTGTCAATACATTTATAACACGAAAAATAATAATGTCATAAACGAATTTTACCTATGTAACATATTTAAACATGTTTAAAAATATATAATAATTTTAGTGTTCTTATATAATATAATATTTTAAATATATATTTATATATGAATAAATTAATAATACATTATGTTAAAACTAATTTTATTAGTATTTGTTAAAATTTATATTGCAACTATGTAGTTAATATTGAATTTTATAATCAATGTGAAGATTAAAAAATATTTTTAAGATATAATAAGCTAAATTTATAGTAAAAGTTTTTTTAAACCATAATTTATAGCAAAAGTTAATAAGAACTAAAAAGTACTCACCTGAGAAAGTAATGATAGCTGAGATAAAACAAACAAGAGACCCCATATGGCAAATGTAACACCTGATATTTTAAATTTTTCTCAATTAAGATTTTTCTTAATTTATTTTGTGACTTAATAATTTTATTTGAGTAAAATTTTATTAAAAATATGAGATTTATAAAAATTTGTAAAGTTGCCCATGAGTGTGTGTGTGTATATATATATATATTTCAAAGATTAAATTGATAAAAATTTATGTTTTCTCTCATTCTCCCTATACCATCACTATTTACGTTCATCAACCAAGCGACATCCGATCTTCACCAAATTTGAAGCAAAAGTAGTTCTTCACATTCTTATCACTCTGGTGACATATGATTTTCCTAAATCTGACCGGATTTTCGGGATCAGAGAGGAGAAAATCGAATTTTGGGGTTGACCTTCCATTTCTCATATTTTCTGGCTTCTGTTCTCAAATCTAACACTGGAAATGGACTCAGAACGTTGAAAAATCTTGGTCTGTGTAATTTGAGCTCAGGGAACTGCGGTTTGAGGGTTGACCGGAGTTGGAATCTCTTATTGGAGCCGCTGCGAATTTTTATAAATCCACATATTTTCCCCACTTCCAGACCATGAAACTTATATATTTGGACTCCTCATAGCTTAAGTTTTCTTTTGTTACCATCCGATCGTCAATATGCTACTGTCGAAAATTTTCAGGTGACCGGAGTTTGATGACTAGTGGTTGGGTATTTTTGATAGAATTTTTAGCTTATTATACCGAGTCATGCGGTACAAACCACACCTCCCAATTGTTTTTAGATAGTGAGATATGAATTTATTTGTGAAGTTTAAATATATTTTTATTGTTAAAGTGATTAATTAATTTAGTTGAATTGCATGATTCATTGCATAATTATTGAAATTTATTAGAGATTCTTTGGTGAATAATTGACTTTTATATTATTAGATGGAGGTGATTATTGGTTAAGTTAGAATATTAATATATTATGTAATTAAATTAATAATCGATGATTAGTAATTATGAAGTTATTTTATATGTTGATGAAGTGTATTATATATTTGGAGACTTGAAAGTATTGAATTATATTGAGATGAGTTAAAGTGATGATATGAATATATTTGAAATTTCTTTGAAGCATTTGTTGGATTAATATGAATTTTTAAGAGGAAAAAGGGAAATAAATTGAGAAAAATAGTTTTGGAGAAAAAATAAAGAAAATAAAATATTATAAAGGAAAATAATATTTGAAATTTTTGGTTGCACGGGAAAACGTGTTGACGACCAAAACCATAATCTATGCGTTAAGCACTCATAATGAGGAAAATTTTAATTATAGGATCTCGATATATATGAGAGCGGAGAATTGTCGAAAAATTTAAATCTTGATTAAGTTTTATATAGTATGAGGTTTAGTAGCTAATTGAAATTGTCTATCTTTAAGAGCGACGTCGGGATAAGCGTCATCTCAAAATAAAAGAAAAGAGCCGACAGATACCTGCAAAACATAAAGAGGTTAGTGCAATTGTCCTTATAATATTAGCCATACATATATATATATATATATATATATATATATATATATATATATATATATAAGTAAGTAATTAAAGAAAATCAAAAAATTATGAAGTAATAAGAAAATTTTTAGATTCAAATGATTTATGATATTACATAAAATATATCTTATATGAAAATTTTGAGTTTTTACAATTGTTGAGTTTGAAATATTTTATTTGTGTTTCAGGAAATTTAAAAGTTAAATATACTTTATGATGATATTTATTTTGACATGAAAATAATATTTGTTGATTTTATGGAAAATGATTGAGAAATTAGCAATAAAGTATTTTTGTGGAAATTATTCTTATGCTTTGAAATGCAAAAGTGAATTGAATTATGAATATGAGAAATTTGCCCACATGTTAACCTAGACGTGAACTAGAGCATTGTTAGCATGCTAATAGAGTAGAAATTACGATCCTGTGCATTTCTGTGGACAAATGAAATATTTTGATCCTGTGCATTTCTGTGGATCATCTGATACATTTTTCAGTCTTGTGCATTTCTGTGGACTGAGTAATATTATATTTGGATCCTATGCATTTCTGTGGGTCTTGAGTTGATATGTGATATAATACCCATTTGATTTCTTAGGAGCAAGTCTAGGATGTTATAATATGTGGGTATATGAAAAAGATATTATTAAGAAATTAGAGATATATTGAATTACGAATTAAATGGATTATAAAAATATTATATTATTTCCCTTTACAAAAAAAGATTTAAATTTTGAATTGGTTTCACTTTAAATTTAGGTTTTATTTTAATGATTGTTATTATAAGACTTTTGCACCACTGAGTTATATACTCAATACGAGAGTTTGTTTTCTTTCGCATATATTACAAGAATAGCCGACAATGTCTAGACTTGTAGATAAGAGACATTGATTGGTGGACCCGCATGATGGAGCGTAGCAGTAGTAGCGGTAGCCACTCCGAGCGGATTGATCTTCTTATTGTATTTTGATATATATATACAAGCTTTTAAAATTTTATTATGACATGTATATACACATAAAAAAATGGTTGTAATTAGAGTGTGTATGCATAATATTTTATTTTATATATTTTAAATTTCTTATATTAGATATGTTTAAAATTAAAGGAATATTTTTGAAAAGATTTTTATTTCCTGTAGCACTTCTTATTCGTTTAGTATAAGGATGAGTGTACAGAAGAGTAAGGGGTATTTACAGCAAAAATTAGATGAACCAAAAGAATCATACATCAGTAAAGTTGTGTTATAGATAAGCAAAGACATAGTACAAAATAATGACTATAAGAATGTGTAGCTCAATTTTTTTAATCGGGCCATCAAAACCGGTCAATTTGTGATTGAATTGACTGGTTGATGGATAGACCGATAAATGTCAATTTTTATATTATGTCTAACCATGTAAACACAACTACAAACCATATTTTAGATTTTGTGTTGTGTTTGTGTAAAGTACAATTGTGTCATACACTATTAATTACATGATATTAACGAATTGCTAGCTTTACCTATTGTATAACAGTAGGGTAAGATGATTTCACAGTCTAACTGCCTTCTATTCTTGCCATTCTTTATTTATTATATGGTTACTATTTGCTCACTCACATCTCATGTAGGATTAAACACACATACACAGATATATATATATATATATATATATATATATATATATATATATATATATATATATATATATCTTCATCATCTGTATTATATTTTTCTGATATAACAACAACAAACTTATCTTTTGATTTACTAGATTATTCTGATTAGAATTCATTTTCCCAATGAAGGTTAAATTGAGTTTAAATTAGACAATTTGGGTTTGAAACGTTGGTCAGCCTCAAAGAGTGTAGTGTTGGTCAGTCGTGATAAGCCGAGATGGCAATAGGTGGTCCCGATCTATGCTGATCATTTACAGCCTATGGACCAGTAGCCCACAAGATTTGGTTTCCATCCTATAAACTTGATAAAGACTTATACAGGTTTAACGATTAAAATATTTGATAAAAGATTCAATACAATAAATCATGGTATTAATAAAACTTATTCTTCTTGCATGCTCTCTGCAATCACAATTCATTTGTGCTAAATGCTCATAATGATGAATTCGTTCAATATTATTTTTAAAATAATATAATGCATGACGGAGAGCCATAATTTCAGTTAAGTCTGAGAAATCAAGGAGAGAAAGTGCATAAATAAAACTTTCTAAAAAAGAACTCATTTTAATGAGAAATACCTTTATTATTATTAGAATTTGTTGATAATATAGATGATGCTTGAGTATAATGTTGACACTGGTTTGAGAATACAAGCTGAAGGTATAAAGATTTTGAATATGAGGAAGAAGATATTATAAGAGGACATTTATTTTTCTTTTCTGGAATGGTTATGGGGATCCTTAATTCTCTATATCTCTGAATGGCTCTATCT
Organism: Triadica sebifera; assembly: GCA_023653625.1. NCBI lineage: Eukaryota > Viridiplantae > Streptophyta > Magnoliopsida > Malpighiales > Euphorbiaceae > Triadica > Triadica sebifera. The sequence continues at coordinate 26,063,799 of CM042901.1, forward strand.
TTTAAATGGATGGGTTACAAATATATAGAAAGAAAAGTTAGGTTGCTGTTGAAGATTTCCGACAATTGTTGATAAAGTTTGGTGCTGAAAATAATTCTCTTTTGTTGTCTTGTGATAATGGAAGCTGATGAGGATGCTGAGTTGTCTTCTTCAAAAGTGGTTGTCGACAGGTGAATAAATTTGCCTTCTTTTCTTTTGATAATAGAGTTTCCTGTTGAAATTTTTTTTGAATTTATTTATTTATTTATTTTTTATATCATGCCTATGTAAGGCTTATTTACATTTTTTGATTATAGCTAGATTATAATTTTTTTTTACAATTCGAAATTATAATCTGGTTCTTGTGAGTCCGGACTAAAAATGAGAATTCTTTCTTCTGAACTACTAGAACTATGGACTTCACTTGAATAAATATTAAGTAATTCCTGCAATTCTTTTGGATTGTTTACTTATTATAATTTCTTCAGAATATCTTCTTTTTCCTTCTTAAATCATGTTATTTCTTCATTTATTTGTTTGGATGTTGAAGGAGCAAAATGATGGCTAATAGCATATATATCTGCTTGGCTATTATTAAAGTTGTCCCACCACTTTGTCTTGAATTCCAGATATAAAGTAGAGAATCTTGTCTCTATTCCTTGATCCAAATAATAGGTCCAAGTGGTGATCCATGAGACTCGGAAAGTAATAGTGAAATTGATTAAAATTTTTATTAAATTCTTTTCTAATGGAAAATAGCTTGAAAACTTATCATATGCTATTAAAATATCTTGAGAAAAAATCTCAACTAAATTATCGAAATATGAAAACCAGATAAAAAACCAATTTGGCAGATTAGCTAAGAATTTGTTTGAAAAATAGAAAAACCATGAGTGATTATAATTTCTTAAATATCATGTCATTTGATAATCATAATAATTATAAGTTTGAGAAATAAAATTATTTGAAAATCGCTTGCTAGTGTGAATCTGTTGATTCCACTTGGCAGAGGTAATGACATTTAAAATTTTTACTTTTGAATAATCATTTTTGTTGGATCAGCTCTATTAAAATTATGCTCAATTTCAACTGATCCAGTATCAATTAAAATATTTTGATAATATTCTTGAGTTCTGGTAAAATCACTTTCATGAAAATAAAAATTTATTGGATAAAGAAATGAAATAAGATGAACAAATCCTTTAGAAGCCAATGACGCTTCTTCATCATCCAAGGTTTTTACAAATAATCTAGTTGGATGAAGAATATAACTGTAAGGGGTTCAAGATGGAATTTGACGAGAGCTGGATTTAGATGGACTTTGATTATACAGCCTTGGGCTCTTTGGGCTTGGTGGCCTTATTAAAGTTGAAGAAAAAGGAAGTCTGGGTTGAGAAGATGGGGATCTAGGTCTTATTGGATAAAATGGATTTTGATTCACTAAACAAGTTAGCCTTGAAGTAGATGGGTTAGTTTGGACCGAACTAGATGGGCTATTCTATTTATTATATGTGGCTCGTGAAAGAATCTACTTATTAGAATTATTCTGATTAGAATTCATTTTCCCTGTAAAAATTCACGTGAAAGAAAATTAGGTAAAAAATTATTCTCTCCTTTTATAAATTCAATTTCAAAATCAAAATTACTTAATAAAACTTGTCATCTGGCTAAAATTTGTTTTGAAACCAAGATTTGAACATTTTTTTCTAAAACATATTTAGTTGCTAAACAATCAATTCGTAGTAAAAATCTTTTTAAATATAAATCATATTCAAATTTTTTAATGCATAAAACAATGCTTAAAATCTTTTTTTTAATTGTTGAATAATTCATTTGAGTAACATTTCAACTTCTTGAATAATATCTAACTAAAATTTCTTTATTATTAAGTCTTTGTTTAAGAATTCCTCCAAAACCTTTATCGCTTGCATCCATTTCTACTATAAGGAATGCATCCGGATGTGGTAGACTTAAATAAAGTAAATTCTTGACTCTAGATTTTATTTATTTAACTATTTTAGTATGCTCTTCTGACCATGGTTTAGGTTTCTTTTTTAACCTATCATACAAAGGTTTGCATAATATTCCTAAATCCTTAAAAAACTCATGAACATAATTTAAACATCTTAAAAATCTTTGTAATTGCTTTTTATCCTTAATTTCATCAGAAAATTTATTTGAAAATTCTAGACTTTTAACAATAAGTTTAATCGTACCTTGATATATATCATGACCTAAAAATCTTATTTTTGTTTGAAATAATTTCATTTTTGTTTCTGACACTGCCATACCATTTGAATGTATAACATTATAGAATTTTTCTAAATGTTGTTTATGTTGATTAATTGAATTTGAAAATATTAATACATCATCAATGTATGCAATTAAAAATGAATTAATTGGCCTAATAATATCATTCATTATATTTTGAAATTATGAAAGAGCATTCTTAAGTCCAAAAGGCATTACATTCCATTCGTAATGACCAAATGACACATTAAATCCAGTTTTATATTTATCCTCCTCTGTTATTTGGATTTGCCAGAATCCTGATTTTATATCAAACTTAGAAAATATATTTTCCTCATATAATTTATTTAATAAATCTCTTTTATTTGGTATTGGATATCTTATCCATTGTAAAAATTTATTCAAAGACTTATAATTTATAACTAATTTAGGGGTACCTCTTTCTATTTTAGCTGCATTCATAACATAAAATTCTGAGCAAGACCATAGTGACTTAGAATCTCTAATTAAACCTTTCTTTTTTAAATCTAATATTTCTTGTTGATATGTTTTTTTCTAAATCTTGACTCATATGAATTGCCTTAGACTTAGTTGATATTTTTAATTCATTAAAATCTTTAATATAAGGTAAACTTACAATATGCTGCTTCCTATTCCAAAAGTTATTAGGTATAGGTGCACATACATCTGTCTTAAATTTTTCTTCAATTCTTTTAATTTCTCTTTGAATATTGACAGTTTCTAATTGTTTATCTATTCTTATCATATTTATCTCATTTGATAATTGCTTCATATGTTGTTTTTTATTTTTTATTAAATTTATTTTCTGAATATTATTATTTTGTAACCAATTTATGTCTTTTGACTTAATATGAAATGAAAATTCAAACATGATAACTTTTTCTAGTATTTTTGTATTTATACCATTTTCTGTTACCGTAAAAGGTTATATCATAGTTATAAAAAGTGTTCCTAAAATTATATTAGTATTCAAATTTTTAACTAATATAAAATTAGTTTTAAAACAATAACCTTGATTGCAAATTTTAACATTTGATAATTTATAATTTACTATAAGCCTAGAACCACTTGCTGTATGAAGTCTTTCTAATGTTTTTTTCACAATATTTTGTAGGTATTAATCCTTACTGAATGTAATTTTGATCTGCTCCACTATTTATTAAAGCAGTAGTAACTAAATGTGTATAATTTATTATTAGATTTATTTTAACATACCATTTTTGATAATTTATTTTTTGTATACTATTAATATATTCTGTAGAATCACTAGTTCCTATATCTTGTTGTTTCATTAAATTTTCTAAATGTTTAGCCAGATTTTCTCTTTCTAATCTATTAACTTTTTCTTTTAATAATTCAATTTCTTCTTTTAATTCAATTTTAATATTTCTTACTTTTTCTTGTAATTCTCCTATTCCTACAGATTTTTTAGTCTGTTTAAATCTATTACATATTTCTTGAAAATTATAAGGCTCAAAATTCTTAGACTTTGATGTTGTTCCTATTATATCTTTTAATTTCATTAAATATGATCTCTTTATTTCTGGATTATCTATTTTCTCTATAACATCTAATAAAAATTCCAAGTTGGCCTCACACCTTTTCTTGATCATCTTCTATACTTTCATCATGGATATGATTCTCATTTGCTGTGAGGATCTTTCACCTTAGATAACCACATTCTTAATTCAATCGTATTCATTTGGCAATCCACTACTGCATCCTAAAGAGCCAATCCATACCCATGATAACATCATACTCATGAAAGGGCAATTCAATCAAATCTGCCATGAACTCTTTCCCTTGAACCACAACAGGACAATTCTTATACATTCGGTTCACCACTGTGCTATGCCCTAAAGGGTTAGTCACCTCTATCTCATAATCTAATCTCTTTGCTAACGTGTTATATTGCTCAGCTATGTGGGTACATATATTTGAATGCTTGGAGCCCGGATCTATCAAAGCAATTAGAACTGAGTCAAAGAGAAGAAATGTACCAATAACCACGTCTGATGCACTCAGTTTCTCTTTGGCCTTCATAGCATAGGCCTTCCCTGGTGCTCTAATAGGTCTTAGCTTATTCACTATCTCTAATACAGCCGGTCTAAATCCATATCTGCTCGAACTGGCCTGTCCCTTTCCCTTGGTCTGTGTCGGCACCGAACTCTAAGTTTGAGCTGGAGCCACAACCATTTATAAAGGACAATCTCCCATATAATGGTCTTAAGACCCACACTTGCAGCAAGCTATTATGGGTCCCCAACACTCTCCTCGGTGTTTTTGACCACATGATGCACGCTCCAGTGCTGCCTATCTCTGCATCTGGGGCTAACTACTGGCAGCTGTTGAAACTATTCCTAATGATGGTGCCTATCTAGTGTATCCTAACTGTCCTCGAACCTAACCCTGTCTTCTAGACTAGAAGGATCCAGAACTAGTGCGAGCCTTTTTGATCGATGTCTGTGTGACACTGTAAGCTAACCCACTGAAGTCCTTCCTGAATGCCTCATTTGGTCTCTTTAACTAAATCATTTTCTCAATACTGATGGCAGAATACACTAACTTTGAAAAGTCCTCCAACTAGACTGAAAGTACATGAATTCCAATCTCGTCTCTCAGACCATCCTTAATTCGGTGGCATTTGTCCACTTCATCCCCTACAATGCCAGATGAATACCTGCTCAGTCTAGTGAACTCTTTCTCGTACATTGCTACAGTCATGTTCCCTTGCTATAGGTTCAGGAACTCTTTCTTTTTCTCATCAATGTACACTCTTGGTATGAACTTTTTCTTGGATTCAGCCATAAAGAAAACCAATGTGAGTGGCTTTGGAGTTTGAGGCTTCTGAAGAACATACTTCCACCAATCGTAGGCATGTTCCTGGAAAAGTGAAAAAATATAACTAACATTGTGCTCTTTGACACACTCATGCTCCTTAAAGACTTTTTTAGTCTTCTCCAACCAATACTCTGCAACATCGGGATCATCATCCCTTTTTCCTGTGAAATCGATGGCCCCATACTTATGAAACCTGTCAATAAGTGATCTATGCCTCGGTGGTGAAGGAGGAGGTGGTGGCAGTATAGCCTGTACCAATCACTATAGTAGAGCAGTAAGATTCTGCATCAGAGGATCCTGTACATGATCTACCTAACTAGCCATCGATTGCTGTAAAGGAGTTGCACTAGCCGACCCTTGCACACTAGCTTAGCTCGGCTGATTCTGAGCCTCTATATATGAAGGACTGTTACTCTCAACCGCGTCATGCGGTTTGATCTATAAACTCGCTCTTTAGCCTACATATTGATAGAGAATAGCTCACATCAGAGTCATACAGGATAACACTCGCACACGTGATACACCCATCCCACCTAGGTTCAGAATCGCCTAAACCTAAATGTTACACCTTTCGATATAATTAAGAATAAACCCAATAACATTAAAGGATGCTACAATGCACATGATTTAAAATGTTATAATTTAAAAACTTTAATGTATTATGTCCATCACGACTTATTTAAAACATAAAACATCATTGAAAGAATTCAATATAATAACAAATGGGCAATCACTAGCCCTAAGTTACACAAAATAGATAGTTATAAAATTACATGTCCTTAGAAAAATCCAAAACATCTACACTTATAACTACCTAAGCCTACAAAACAACCAAAAAGAAGAACAATGTATCACCCACCCCAAGTGTATATCCTTGGTTTTAAGCACTGGGTGTCCTCCTCTATCACTCCAAACCTACGCATGAGAAGCTCATATACTAAGAAACTTGTACCTAGTGGTACACAACAACATGCAATAACCCCATATGACAAATAAAAATATGCATGAGATACTTACCAACCTTACCATAACGATTTATCTCGAAGCCACATATGCATTAGCCCATATTCTACATGACATGCCATCATAACGACTTAACTTGAAGCTGCACATGCATTAGTGATGTGTCCCACATAGGTTATGGAGGAACTTCTAGACTGGTTTATAAGGCTGGAAAATGATGCAGCAACCACCTAGAATCTAAGTCTAGACAACCTCCAAATCAATTTGATAAAAATCTTAAGTTTAACCAATTGCAAGATTAGACTCTTCACCCCAAAAACAGCATGAATTGGTAACAAAGAGTATGAAGAGAGAATTGGATTCACACCACAAATTAGTTACCAACTTGATAAGTGAAAACAATCCTTGGTATATCAATGAAGATCACACCTCCCACTTGAAGAACGCTCAAGAACACTCAAATTTTGATCTTAATCACCAATCTACCTATCTTACACGCATAAGGAGGTATTTATACCTCTACAAACCAAACCCTAGGTGCAAAAGTGAAGAAAAGGCCAATATGACCCTAATGGCTTAAGGACAAACGAATGGACTTAATTTTATAAGGCCCACACAACTAACACAAGTTAAAACAAGGCTAATCATGTGTCTTTAAATGAAATTACATGACAATAATTAAAATAAAACATCCCACTAAATTTAGTCTTAGGCCCAACTATGAAATAACATAAGCCCACTTTAACATAACATATTGCACATGACTTGAAGCTTGTAATATAGACTTGTTATCTAGCCCATTAGGCTTGTTGTCTTCACCATCACATGCCCTAATGAGTGTCATAAGCTTTGGATCACCAGTTGATTCCATCTCTTCAAGCTTGATCCAAACCTTTTCCTTGATGTCTCTTGTCACCAAGCTTTGAATATACATTTGCAAGGCTGCCTTGAGCTTGTTTCTGCTTGATTTTATGATTGGACCAGGTGGAATCACCAATCCATCTCCTCCATGGCATGTAAGATCATCTCTGTTGTCTTGGCTCGCATCAATTAGCCCATATTCTACATGACATGTCATCATAATCTCATACACTATATTCACATCGAACATGATATATCAATAACTACCAACAATCATACAAGTGTATTTCACACTTAAGTATAGTTAATTATCTTACCTTTACCCACCTTACTCATAACTAGAATAAAATGGATACGAGTAATCTATTACTTTCACTAGAGCCCTCAAGACACATGCCTGAGCTTCGCAGAACACTTGTCTGAAGAAAAGAGTCTGTATATAAGCTAATCGAGGAAGCTCTCATTGCATGCCTCTTGGCCTTCAAAGAATCTCTAACATGACCAATCTAGGTCACTCGATGTCGATCTCCCCTCAATGGTAAGCCATCTATCTTAACTCTAGTCCTAGTAAGAGTATTGAGCTTAATCATTTATCTCAATTATCATAATTCACATTAATCATTTCTTAACATGCATTCTTGTAGAATACAATAATCTTACAACAGAGGTACACCACCTCATAATGAATCAACATGGACTCACAAGCAAACATAATAAATTTTCAAGTTAAGTAGCTTCATGCCCATGAACAACCTTTCACAGCCGTGAAGCACTACATCACGGGTAGTTTACCTATGAACTAAGCCGTGATTCAACCTATGAATCAACACACATTCACGACTATGAACCAAATCGTGAAGCTGCTCATGAATGAGTCTACTTCAGTAACACAATTCATTTTCATGATATTGACACCCGTGAAATCTACAAATTTTCTAGATTTTATACCAAAATAGAGCATAACCATTTTCATACCATTCTCACATGCAATATTCTATATGGTTGACCAATGTCAGCAACCTATCAACACTCTAGCATGTATTTTAGCCATTTATCATAACCATATACTTTTTAATAGTCTATATTAACCAAAATAATTACTCTAACATCTCAAAATAATCATTTAACAAAAAAACTTCCATCATGCATGTCAACCCTAAAAGTCGTAGATTTCATTAACCAAAGGTCATACTGAACATGCATTTAAGTCACACCAACATATAAATGCAAGATTAAAGCTTAAAAGGTTGTTATGTACAAACCTTACATTTAGGATGGAGATTAGCTAAAGCTTGAGCTGTTTAAACTTGTCATCTCCCTTGAGATAGACTTCCAGAACTCCTAGATCTTTTACCCGATCTTAGCAAGATGAAAAATGTCCTTTTAGTGTCTGAAACTTGAACCAAACACAGAAACATGAAAATCGAGCTCTTCCCTCAAAGCTCAGAAGCTTATTATCTCACTTTTCTCTCTCACTTTCTCTATTGATACAAGGTCTCTCCAAGCTTCAACAATGGAGGAAGAAGAAGATGCAAATGGCATGTTAGGTTGGTTAATTGGGAGTGGGGAGCAAATTTAAAGGAATGGCAGGAAGGAAAATGTGGTTGCCTCACCTGCCCATATTGTCCAGTTTTCACGGTCGTGATGCCTCTTTCACGATCATGAAGAACCTCATCGTAGGTACTAACTAAAACCAATATTCACGACAGTGACACCCATTGTCACGGGTGTGAAACATATGATTTCAGCAATTTTTAAACTTCCAAAACTTCCCTTAACCCTCAACTCTCACTAACTAAGAACATAACTTGTAGGCCCTAATTATGGGCGTTACACTTAAGACTTATATTCTCTCAATTTTTCATCACAAAAGTGAAAGTTTTCTTTGAATCAAATGAATTTTGCTTTAATGGTGAAGAGGAAAAAGAAGACGGAGATGAAATGGGAGTGGTGGCATGCAGAGAAAAGGAAAAGTATGAAGAGGAAATAAAATCTACCCTAAGTCCCCTTTTTCTCATCTCTTTCTTTATATATGATAGAATTTAGGGCCAAAATATAGCCACATCATCCCTTTGCATTATAATCACACATTCCTTCCACCAATAAGAGCTAAGTAAAAGTCAAACAAACATTATTTTATTCATCCCTTAAAAAAATTCTTATTAAGTCTTCAATCCTTTATTCTTTTCAATTTAACCCCCAATAGAAATTTTCTTTTCATCTATTAAGTCCTAAAAAAATCGATTTCACTTATTATATCAAAATTTATGTTAATTTAAACTTGGGCTCCGATCGACTCGATGTACCTAGTCCGGTGTGCTTGCGACTTAGGGCCTAAATTAGTGAATGTTACATTTCTCTTTCCCTTAAAAAATTTTATCCTTGAAATTTACCTGCTTGGTTATGAATTGAAAGGAAAATCATAATTAATTCTATAGAAATAAATTGGAGTTCATAGAAAATTGGGGTTGCTAATTGAGTACCCTATAAAAGTTTAGTCGGACATCGATATTGTAATGGTCATGCCAAATATTACAACATAATCCAAAAGGAAATAAAAACTATAATGCTCTCCTGAATCAATAAAATCTAGAACTCTAAGAGTGGTTAATCCCTAATCCTTCAAGCTCCAGGTTCTACCAATCTTCAAGCAACAAAATAGCTTCAAAATGGATGGGTCAATATACCGGAGTGAGGTTTTCATGCTAAGAAGTCTCTTGCAAATGTAAAGGTAGCAAAATAAAAAGTTGAATTTTTTCCTCAATAAGTGGCTTAACCTAATTCCTAATCAAAAGATGAAATATGTACCCCTAGAGTCTTAATCAATGTCTATTTTCTAAAATAGATTAATTTCTTTGCAAAAATCCTAAATCAAATGCGAATTTTTAGGTGTGAGAAGTGATCACGCTATTTTGTAGAAACAGGGGTGTCACGCTTGCGAAGGGACTATTGTGCGACAATGTGGTGCTTTTTTTGCCTTCATTTATCACGTGCTCGTGACACTGGCTTTGCACACATGACAATAGAATATTCTTCTATTCTTTTTATTTACTCATAATGAGCCTCACTTGCATATGACACCCTTAATCTAAAACCTCTTCTATCACTCTCAATCACTCACTAGCCTTTAATTAAGTTTAAATATGTCTTTTTAGCTCCCAAACCACCTATTTAAACCATGTATGACTTATAAACACAAAAAACAATACCTCAGTACCAAATCAAACAAAAAACCACATAGAAAACACAATTTAAAATACTAAAACCACATATAAAACCATCACCATTATGAACACGTCAAATTCCCTCACACTTAGACGTTGCTTATCCTTAAGAAACACTTAAATATAAAAGCTAAACAGATAATCTAAAACAATTAAACACAAACAAGTATACATAAATAACCAACCACCTCACAAACTTGAGATTTTGATTTTATCAATCTAAAGCCTCACAATTGCACTAGGTATGCATCAATTCAAAATTACACCAATAAACTAAGCCCATAATAAGGTCGATAGCAATTCCAAGTCTTGTTTTTCAAAACAACCTAATATAATCCTTTCCTTGCCTCAAACATATAAAGATAAATATTCTAGCTAAACCATTAATTCTCAAATATCAAAAATAGGAAACATATTTCTCTTTTCTTTCTTGTCTTTTTTTTTTTCTCCTTCTTAAAGTAACAACTATTTCCTATGTTATATTGCATTCCCTTTTTATTTTAAGCTTAACTTGTTTCACTTTTTTAGAAAATGCACAATGCTCATATAAGATGTTTTCCATACTCATATCATTGACTTAACTAATCTATCTAAGGATAGGAAAGTAAATAAGACAAGTGCATCTTATGCTCCATCTTGCTATTTTTGTTAACTCCTTTATTCCTTTCTTTTTTTTTCTCTTTCTTTTTCATATTATTTATCTACCATATGATTGTTATTTGATAATCAATGGTCTCGCTATCATAGTAATATCTATATCCCTAAGGCAAGTCAAATCTCATATTGACAAGGTTTCAAAGCAAGTTATGCCATCAATATTAGCAAAAATCTCAAACTAAATCAATCAAATGAAATTCTAAATTAAGCATACTTTATCACTTATTCTTTAACTAAATAAAAGATTGAAAAAACAAAAATCTGAGTAAATGAGGTATGAAGGCCATTCACAACTTCATAAATAAAGATAAAAATAACATGCAAAAGAGAGAAAAATAAAACCTAAACATTCTCCAAACATAAGCCAGAAGAATTCAAAACATATCCTTAAGGAAAAAATATCCCCTTCCATACTTAAACAGGACATTGTCCCTAATGTCAAGAAATTCCTTAAAAAAACAAAAGTGGGAAAAGAAATACTTTTCAAGGGTGTTGCGTGGCTCAAGGCGAAAGAGGTGGGGATGAGACTTTGATGACCCATGAGTTGGAAGTATTGTTGAATTTGAAGGTTTGCCACTGCCGATTGCACTTTATCCGATCCCATTTATCATTTAAAGAGACATTGCTAGTGTCTATAGTAACCAGCTGAGCTAAGACTTACTGCTAGCCTATTTACATATCAAAACTACCACCCTGCTCACCATGGTGTCATGGGGATCCTTCAAATGATGATGCTTAGGTGGTGAAAGGTTGCTTTTCGACTTCAGAAGCCAATTTGGTCCAATTTAATCTTCCATGTGTCTCAATAAGGTTTGACCTTTATAAGACAACAATATCTAGGTTTGCTTTACTAGGAACCATGGTTAAGTGAGTGTATTCAAGATCAAATTTTAAAAAAATGAACTACAAAAATAGTAATGACATGACTTAGTCCAAGTTGTGATCGTGGGTGATAAAAGGTATAGAAGAAGTGGTGAAAAATAAAAGATGAAGCGCAAACTATTTCCTTAGTCAACATATACCACATAATGTATAAATCGAGCCTAAACACTTTAGAACTCTCACTTTTTCCAAAAATTGAGTGACATAAATTTGTGAAACACAATTAAATAATGATCCTTGAATCTTATGTTGGATGCATTCTTACAATCAAAACTAGATTCTCTAGTTAATTACTTCCAAACACCATTCCTTTTAAATTTTTCATGTATCTCTATCTCTTTAGATTTATAAAACCAAAAAAGTTCATGCATAACATTAAAATCCATGACACACGACTTATTTAGCAAACGAAACTAAGTTTCAGTGAAAGTTTGATTGATGCCTAAAATAAAATAGAATTACAGCTTTAATTCTTTAAAGCCAGGGTAGCGTATATCAAAAATTGAATCCAACCTAGTTTTCTAGCATAACCTTTCAGTTTATCTAAACTACCCAGCTTGTCTAAAACATCAAATTCAATTAATCTAATAGAATTCATAGGTCTATCTACAACATTACAATAACCCTTTGCCTCAACTACTTTGTAAATAGGAAAATAAGCTTCATACTTGCATCAAATATCCTTTAGTTTTCTCCTATTACCTATTTACCTTTGGCCTTGTCAAGTGTGTGAGATGTTTCTTTATGCGGTTCCTCACATTTAGGCTTGTGGGCTTGCCTTTTGAGGCTCAATGTGGTGGTAATCAGAAAAAAGGATAGATAGGTCGGTTAGGTGGTGGGTCTTATGAATTTGTGGCTGATTTGAGTGGAAAAAGGAAGATTGAAGAAGATTTGAAGAGGTTAGGATTAGGGTTTCAAAGAAGGAAATAAAGAAAAGAGAGGAAAGAAGAGGAAGAAAGTGGTATTGTGAAGAGGTAAATAAAAGCGGGGGGGGGGGGGGGGGGGCAGACTTAAATATTAGGTCATAATATTAATAAATAATAACTTTTGCAAGGAACATCCAACATCACAAGGTTACTCATCCCACGTACACAACAACCGTCATGAGTTCGTGACAATAGTACAAAAAACAACTTAAAACTCACCATATCTCATGTTTCCTTAATAACTAAATTTAAACCCTTTTGTTAGACCATAATTCTCCTTTTCAAACCTACTTCTTCAATAAAAAGAGGAATTAGACACCAAATTAAGATAAAACTCAATTGGCAAACTCAAAACTAAAAATAAAAGAAAATGCAAAGTAAACAAATTGGATTGCCTCCTATGAAGCGCCACATTTAGTGTTGAGGCAAGACAATCTCATTTATCAAATAAACATGCTCTCCACCTTTTTGACTAAAATGATGCCTTGATAGTATGGTTTAACCTAATGATCATTCACTTTAAATTTCTCATTTGTTTTTAGGTTCAACAACTCAATTCCACCATGAGAGAACATTTTTCCGCCTCGAACGAGCCACTTCATTTTGATTTTAATTTTTTTGGAAAAATTTTAAAATGTGAGTTAAATAAAAGAACTTTCATACCAAGAACTAAATGCTTACAAATTAGGAACTTGTCATAAATTTTCTTGATTTGCTATTTGTATAAGTTGGCATTCTCATATGTTTCATGGCTCAACTTATCTAACTCTTGTAACTGTAGAAATTTTTCTTCTTTAGCCTCGCTCATTTCCATGTTCAAAACTTTAATAGCCTAGTATGCCTTATGTTCAAGGTTAATCAATAAGTGTCATGCCTTCCCAAACACTAGCCTATGAGGATTTATTCCAATAGGCATCTTGCAAGTCGTGCGGTATGCCTATAAAGCATTATTTAACTTTATAGCCCAATCCTTCCTCGAAAATCGCACAGTTATCTCTAAAATAGACTTATTTTGTCTACTACTTATCTCTACCTATTCTGATATTTATCGGCTGTAAAAGGTTGCTACCCAATGCCAGACTTCACATTTCTTCAAAAGCCTTTCAAATAACTTGGTACAAATTAGGCTTCCTCCATCACTAATGATAGATTTTGCTGTCCAAACCTATTAAAAATATTATTCTTCACAAACTTAACAACCATATTAGCATCATTAGTATGGGTTGGCATAGCCTCAATCCATTTGGAAACATAGTCTACAACAATAAGTTTATACTCATAACAATTAGAAGAAAGAAAAAGATACAAGAAATCAATGCCCCAAACATCAAATGATTCAACAACTAAATTATAAGTTTGTGGAATTTCATTCCTCTTTCCTATATTCCCACTCCTTGACATTTCTCACATTTTAAGCAATAATTGTGAGCATCTTTAAATAGAGATGGAAAAACTGATTGTAAAATCTTATGAGCCATTTTCTGGCCATTAAAATGTCCCCTATAGTGAAGCTCATGGAAAAATGCAAGGATACTTCATTGTTCATCCTTTGGTACACACCTCCTACTGAGTTGGTCTGAACAATACTTGAAAAGATATGGTTCATCCCAAAAATAATTCTTGCACACAGATAAAAATCTCTTCCTCTCTTGGAAGTTGATGTCAAGTCTTAATATATCACAAGCCAAATAATTAACAATATTAGCATATTATAGTTTGTGGTTCATAACAAATCAGTGTTCGTTAAGGAAGGTCTCAACAATAGCCTTTTTAGAGGCTAAAGTATCAAACTCAAAAATTAACCTAGACAAATGAACAACTACCAAGTTCTCACTACCCTTTTTATGCTTAATTTCTAGGCCAAATTCCTGCAACAAAAGTACCCATATAATAAGCCTAGGTTTAGGATTCAGTTTGGTCTAAAGGTACCTCAAAGTTGCATGATTAGTATGCACAATCATTTTAGATCACAACAAGTAAGATTTAAATTTATCAAAAGAAAATACAACAATTAGAAATTCCTTTTTAGTGGTAGAGTAATTAACTTAAGCATCATTTAAGGTCTTATTAACATAATATGCAAGATGGAAAGCCTTATTTACTCGTTGTTTAAGTACAACCCCTGTAGTATAGTCACTAGCTTCACATATTATCTCAAAAGGAAGTGGCCAATCAAGTGCCACAATCATAGGTGTGGTGGTTAGTTTGTCTTCAAGGTATAAAATGCAATAAGACAATCATCTTAAAAGCAAAATCAACATCTTTAGCAAGCAAATCAGTTAAAGGGCATATAATTTTGGAAAAATCCTTAATGAACCTCTTATAAAAATTTGCATGCCTAAGAAAGCTTATAATACCCTTAGCTGATATAGGTGGTGGTAATTTAGCAATCAAGCCCACATTTGCCTTATCTATTTCAATTCCCCTACTTGAGACTACATGACCCAAACAATCTCATGTTTCACCATAAAATGGCTTTTTTCCCAATTGAATGTCAAATTACAATCAATACATCTTTAAAACACACGAGTCAAGTTTTTGAATCATGCATCAAAAGAAGTACCAATAATAGAAAAATCATCCATAAATATCTCAATGCATTCATTAAGCATATTTGAAAAGATAAACCACATGCACATTTGAAATGTAGTAGGGGCATTACATAAGCTGAATGACATCCTTTTAAAGGAAAACATTCCAAATGGATAGGTAAATCTAGTCTTATCCTACTCTTGTGCAATAGACACTTGATAATAATTCAAAAGACCATCAAGAAAATAATAAAAATCACGTCTAGATAAACATCCCAAAATCTTGTCAATAAAAGGGAGAGGGAAATGGTCCTTTTTAGTCACAACATTAAGCTTCCTATAGTCAATACATATTCTCTACCTCATGGTAGTCCTAAATCCACGTGTTATCAAATATGGCATATATGATCCCCTTATCTAACAACTTTTGAACCTCATTTTCACTACTTTCTGTATATTAAGATTAAGTCGTCTATGGGTGTCCCTAATAGGTTTAGCATCATCCTCTAAAATTATTTTATAAATGCACATAGTGGGACTTAGGCCCTTAATGTTTGAGATTCCCCACCTAATGGAATTTCTAAGTCTATTTAAGTCCCTAACAACTGATGCCTCTTCACTAGGGGAAAGGTATGATTCCATAATAATTGAGTACGTGTTTCCCTTTCCTAAAAATACATGTTAAGGATAGAAGGGAGATCTTTTAGTTCTACTTTAGGTGTTTTAGGTTCAATCTTCCTCTTTCTAAGTGTGAGAGAAGTAAAAGCAAGTTTTTCCAACTAATGGTTTGGCTAAGTTTAGATTTGCCTGTATTTGTTTCACTTCCCTTTCCAAAGACTCATCCATCCCAACAATTGTCAGAGCAACTTCCACTTTATCTAGACTATCCTACAAGAAAACATCATAAATATAGGTATCCAAGTAGTCTATATAAAAACATTCATTAACAGAAGGGTTAGGAGAATAGGTCATAAAGTCAAAAACTTTATCAACTATACCTCCATTTTCTCTCAAAGGGGAATGTTGCCCAGATATTAAACAAAGAAGGAGGTTGAATTGGATATTAAAATTTTAACTTTTAAGTGCGGAAAGAAAAGTTAAGTTGAGTAGGGATAGGAGGATATCACACAGGAATTTTTATAGAGGTTCGGGTGTTAACAAACCTTACTTGTCTCCCCAATCTCAATTGGGAGTTTCACTAACACACTAAGTGTTACAATGGAGTTTTACAAGCTCACTCCCAATTATGGTGTTTCTAACAATGGCTCACACCTAACCCAGAAATCCCTTGTGTTTTAATGGCTCACACCTAACCTAGAAATCCTTTGTGTTTTAATGGCTCACACCTAACCCAAAAATCCTTTGTGTTTTAATGGCTCACACAATAAACCACTTCCTTATGTTTTAAAGGCTCACACAAATAACCCTTACAAGTGTTCTACTCTTAACCCAAAATACCCAAACTCACTTGAGTAGTAGATTACAAAGAGAAACACTCACAAATCTATATTGCTTAGAGAATAATGAGCAAAAAGATTTTTACAGAGAATTAATGTTTGTTTTGAAAGTATTAAATGCACAAATGGCTTACAACAAGATTTTGATTCGAAGTATTAGCTATTCTCTTGTTATGGATTCATAAATGACTTGCATTTATACTTCCATGGCAAATTATAGCCGTTTGGTTGCATTTAATGCGGAAATAGCCATTACACCAAGCTTGACATGTTTCTCTTTCCTCTTTCACGGGCGTGAGTATGAGTGTCACGGTCGTGACTGTTCTTCCAAGCCGTGACTTGAGTGGTGACTTTGGCCGTGAAACATTCTGGAAGGATTTGAAGTGTTTGATCATGGGTGTGACAATATTATTTTAGGGGCATGAACATCCTTCCTAGCCGTGGTCCAAGTAGTGACTCTGGTCGTGAAGCTCTTTGGAGGAATTTGACATGTTTTCTCACAGGCGTGACTTTCTTTCATGGGCGTGACTGATATGATCATTCATGGTTGTTATCATTTTTCATGGCTGTGAACTTTAAATGTTGGATAGTTGGCGTTAAGCTTCATCACGGGCATGACATAATAGGTCATGAGCATGAACATGCTATTTCTTCATTTTTGTCTTTTTAAGGTTAGTCTTCCATTCTCCATTCTTGCTATCATGTTCCATACTCTATTCAATAAGCTTAGAAAATAAGTATGTTAAATACATTATTGCTATTTTATTTGTTAGCATAAAAATAACGGAAATACCCCTCAAGGTTCAACATTCTCCCCCTTTTTGATTGTGACAAATAATCTAGCAATATGTGCTTTTGAGAAGTCTCCCCCTCAAAAGATGCTTAAGATAAAAAATTATTGAAGTGCAAGAATTGTAAAGAATGATGGAGTATAACATCAAAATATGCTTCCTAGTTTAGGTATATGCAAGTTATATGCAAGGTATATCCAATGTATACCAACTTTTTACTTAAAACAAGTTAAGTATGTGCAAAGTATATTTAAGGTATATTCAAAGTATATCAAGTGCATATTCATTCATGTAACTTGCATCAAGGTATATGCAAAGTATACTTAAGGTATATTCAAGGTATATCAACTCATTTGCATACTTGCATATTCATTTGATTCAAATAAGTATTTCAAATATATTGAATTTAACTTTAAATATAATATATTGCTAGGTTCTCCCCCTTTTGTCATCAACAAAAAGAATAACAAAAAGATAAATCATAATGGAAAACAAAAGCAATTATATTAATATGAAAAGAAGAATACAAGGATTTGACAAAGTGATTGAAAGTCCTATATCAAACAAGCTAGAAAATAACATAGCTAAAATATCGTCTAGCTAGATTTGGAGCTGGACATCCCGTCTCTCAGGTGAGCTACTTCCGCCTCGAGGCTCTCCATGTGAGACTCCATGAAATCCTTGAGGTTCTCTAACCTCTCATCCATCGAAGCCTGCAATAGCTCAAACCGTGGTGCCAAGAGATCAGCTACTTGCTGAGCCAAGTTTGATGTGGAGGCAGAGGATTGTCCAATTTCCTGCTCAACCTTTGGAGTTGCCATCTCAACTCAAACTCTCTTCCTCTGTTGGAGTCCTTAGAGGCCAGCTTTGAAGTCGTCCAAATCGTTGTCCTCCCAAATAATCTCACCAGTAGTGTTGGTGAAGTGTTAGTAGATGTTGTTCTCATGAACTATACAAACAACTGCTCCCATTTTGATGAATGACTTGACGTCTAGTCGGTCTTGAGGATGTGCTGGTATAAGGTTAAAGTGGTGCTCCTGTAGCTTCAAATACCCAAGTTTGATAGCAAGGTGAGTCATGTACCCACCAATCAGAATGTCTCCGGAGGGCTTGGTGGCAATTGATAATAGATGGTTTGCAAACCATCGAGATAAGGCCACTGTTAGGCCTTTTCGGGCCATCTCAAAGAGAAAGAGCTCAGACTTTTGAATCGATCCGTTGCTGTCTCTTCTAGCAAAAATGCTATAGATTAGAAACCTATGCAAGTACTTGTGCACTGGGGATCGAAGGTGGGTGATTTTTGTCTTCTTGACGTCCTAGCTGTAGTCAAGCCCGAAGTGAGTCCATGCCTGAGTAGCATAAAACTCCACCTAACTCTCATTCAGGATACCATCAGAGGGAAGGTTGAACATTTCACCAAACTCTGTGGCAGTGAGGGTGTTCGGATGCTTGCAAAGTTGGAATTTTACCATGCCGGTAGGAGAGACTTGCAGGGTGCTTAGGAACTCTAGAGTTGGTTCCCTCAACGTCGGTTGATGGATATCGACGAAATCTTTCAGATGACAAGCTTGGAGTTGTTCCATCATACTTTTCTCGAGTCCAAGTATTCTGATAGTTTGCCACTCAAATGATCGAGAGGAAATGAGTGGTCTTTTCTTGAGAACCGAGTATCTTGGATGACAGTGCTCCAGAATAATGTTTAGAAGGTAGTCTGTGTACCTTCTTGGAGCATGAGACTTCTTTCTGGTATATTTGGAGGAGCTGGTTTCCATTTTTGATCGAGAAAAATATTTTTGAAGAGAAAATCTGATGGAGTTTTGGAATATAACTTAAGGTGTTTTGATTTCTAATGATGGAGAAAGTTTTTGAAGGTATTTATAGATGGAATGAGTTGCTAGGGGGATGGAATCTTTAAAATGGTATTCATTGGTGATAAAATGAGAAAAGTTGGAGAGTTGGAAATGAGAGAAATAATGGCAGAATTGTTTTATAGCCGACATATTCACGGGAGTGAAAGTTAAGTCACGGGTGTGAAATGTCGTGTTCACGATTTGCTGAAGAGACATTCTACCCGTGAAAAGAGATGTGAAATGATTCACGGTTGTGACAATTTAAGGTCATGGGTGTGAATGATGAAATGTCACAGTGGTGACAAAAGAGTCACATGTGTGAAGTAAAATCTTCACAACTTGTGACCGTGAAACAGAGAGTGACACAAAGCGTGAAAGCTTCTATAATTTTTTGGTAGATATGTTCACGGTCATGAATAAGCGTCACAGGCGTGAACAAAGGGTTTCACTAGGGTGATAGAAAAAGGTTACGGGCATGAAACATAGTCTTCACTACCTTCAACCGTGAAGCATGTCATGAAGCAAGGCGTGAAAGCTACTATAGCTTTTGGAAATTATGATCACGACCGTGAATATATGTCATGGGCGTGAATTGCCTAAAATCCTCATTAAATAAAATTAAGTCTAAAACAAGACTAAAACATTTCTAAGGAGCTTCTATCCCCTATAACATATATTTCTAACAAGTTAGCTACTTCATATCTAAAAAGATGAGAAGAAAAAAAAAAGATTATCAATCAAGGTTTGACAATTTTGGCAATCATAAAGTTAATCCATCAATCATACCAAGCTCTCTTCTTATGAAATTAAATCTTTCCTCATTTAAAGACTTAGTGAAGATATCTTCCAATTGATTGTCTGTGCTTATAAATTCCAATACAACATCTCCATATTGAATATGATCTCTAATAAAATGATGTCTTATGTTAATATGCTTACTTCTAGAGTGTTGAATGGGATTCTTAGATAGATTTATAGCACTTGTATTGTCACATCTAATAGGTATATGGTCCATACTATGACCATAATCCTTAAGTTGTTGTTTCATCCAAAGGATTTGTGTGCAACAACATCTTGCTGCCACATACTCCGCTTCAATGGTAGAAAGAGCAATTGAAACTTGTTTCTTGCTAAACTAAGAAATTAAGCATTCTCTAATAAAGTGATAAGTACTCGAAGTACTTTTTCTATCTAAAAGACTTCCAGCGTAATCAGCATCTAAATATCCTATAATGTTAAAGGATGAATTTCTAGGATACCATAAACTTAGATGCAATGAGCCATGTAAATATTTTAAAATTATTTTTAGTGCATTTAAATGTGACTTTTTAGGACATGATTGAAAGCGAGCACATAAGCATACACTATACATTATATCGAGTCTAGAGATAGTAAGATATAAAAGTGATCCGATCATACCTCTATAGAGCTTTTCATTAATGCTCTTACCCTTTTTGTCCTTGTCCAATTTTGTTGATGTGCTCATTGGAGTCTTGGCATTTTTGCATCATTCCATTCCAAATTTCTTAAGTAAGTATTTGGCATATTTGTATTGGTTGATGAATATGCCATCATTGCCTTGTTTTATTTGTAGACCAAGGAAGAATTTTAGCTCACCCATCATGCTCATTTCGAATTCCCTAGTCATACACTTAGCAAATTCTTGGCAAAACAATTCATTAATAGACCCAAACATGATGTCATCAACATAAATTTGAAAAATTAGAGTATCATGCTTATGCTTTTTAATGAATAATGTAGTGTCAACATTCCCCTTTGTAAAATTATATTCCAAGAGAAAAGAATTTAGTCTTTCATACCAAGTTCTTAGGGCTTGTTTCAAACCATATAAAGCTTTTGAAAGTTTAAATACATGGTTGGGAAAATCATAGCTTTCAAAACCTAGTGGTTGTTCTACATAAACTTCTTCTTCTATAAAGCCATTTAAAAAGACACTTTTTACATCCATTTGAAAGAGTATGAAATTCATGTGGCATGCATATACTAAAAGTATTCTTATGGCTTCTAATCTAGCTACTGGAGAATATGTCTCATCATAATCTATTCCTTTTTCCTGATTATATCCTTTTGCAACTAACCTACCCTTATTCCTAGTTATTGAACCTTGTTCATCTAGTTTATTTCTAAATACCCATTTGCTTCCAATGATTTGATGCTCCTTGGGTCTAGGTACTAAGGTCCATACCTTACTTCTCTCAAATTGGTTGAGTTCCTCTTGCATAGCAATCACCCAACTTCATCATTAAGAGCCTCATCAATATTTTTAGGCTCAATTTGAGAAACAAAAGCAAGATCAGAAACTAAATGTTTGAGATGAGATCTAGTACTTACTCCCTGTGTAGGATCACCAATGATTTACTCTTTGGGGTGATCTTTTGTCAATCTCCATTCCTTTGGGAGCTCTTGCTTATTTTCCTCTTGAGCTGGAGGTAGAGAATCATCTTGATGTGAATCTTCTTGATCATTTTCTTCTCTTTCATTTTCAAGATCAAGTCTTTCCATGGTACCTACAACATCATCAAGAACACTACCTTTCATAAGATCAAGTTTACTAGATTCATCAAAAATAACATGCATAGATTCTTCAACAGCTAATGAATTTTTATTAAATACTCTATATGCTTTGCTAGTTCTATGGTATCCTAAAAAGATACCCTCATCAGATTTAGAGGCAAAATTTCCAAGGTTGCCTTTGGTATTCAATATGAAACACTTGCATCCAAATACTCTAAAGTATGATTTCAAGTGTTTCTTCCATTCCATAGCTCAAATGAAGCTTTGTTTAAGAGAGGTCTTTTGAAAACTTGATTTGAAATATAACATGCAGTATTTGTGGCTTCGACCCAAAAGTAAGTTGGTAAACCATACTCATTGAGTATTGTTCGAGCCATTTCAATTACAGTTCGATTTTTCCTTTCGACTACCCCATTTTGTTGAGGTGTCCTAGGAGATGAAAAATTCTGCAAAATGCCATGTTCAAGACAAAAATTTTCAAAGTTTTCATTTTCAAATTCTTTGCCATGATCATTTCTTATTTTTGAAATACAATATCCTTTTTCATTTTGAACCCTTTTAGCATAGTTTCTGAAAGTTTCAAAGGCATCACTCTTTTGAGCTAAGAAAATTACCCAAGTAAATCTAGAGTATTCATCGATGATGACAAAGGCATAGTGTTTACCTCCTAAGCTTGTAATTCTGGTAGGTCCAAATAGATCTAGATGCAGGAGTTGTAGAGGTTTTGAGGTATTTACAATGTTTTTGGATTAGAAGGATGACTTATGTTGTTTTCCTCTTTGGCAAGGTTCACATGTCTTGTCTTTTTCAAATTTGACTTTTGGCAATCCCTTTACCAACTCTCCTATGCTGAGGCTTTGAATTAAATCCATGCTTACATGACCAAGCCTTTTATGCCACAACCAAGATTCATCACTAGTAGTCACAAGACACTTAAAGGAATGGTTAGATATTTTGTGTAAGTCTATTATGTAGGTATTGACATCTCTATTTCTTTTAAATATCTCTTGGCCATTAATAGAGGTTACAAGACATTCGATGGAAGTAAAGATTACTTTGTTTCCTTTATCACATAATTGATTTACACGTAACAAGTTATGTTTTAAGCCATCAACAAGTAAGACATCTTTAATGAAATTAGTACCATTAATACCAATAGAGCCAATGCCAATTACCTTACCCTTATCATTGTTTCCAAAGGTAACTTTACCTCCATCAATACTTTTGATTTCATTGAAAAGTTCTTTGTCTCCTGTCATATGCCTTGAGCATCCACTGTCTACTTGCCAAGCAGTTTTGTTTATTGTGGACTTAAGGCATACTTATAGAATCACAATTCAAGTATGATTTTTTGGTACCCAAATGAGTTTGGGTCCTTGGGGGTTAGCACATGAAGGTTCCCAATGAGTCTTTCTTATCCAACAATGTTTATTTATGTGACCAAATTTCATACAATAATTACATTGTTTAGCTCTAAATATGCTTTTTGGTCTTACAATGCTTTTGAATGCCATATTTCTATTAGGTTGAGTTTGAGAGCAATGGCATGCACAAGCATGATGAATTGGTGCTTTTGTAGGTGAATGCTTCTTATACATAAAGGCATGATTAGCCTTTTGAGGTTTCCTTTTTAGGCTTACCAATCCTTGATCATCCCTCTTATGTATAGAAGATTTAGTGTATTTTGTGCATTTAGCCCTTGGGGCTGTTACAGCAAATGTGGAGATGTGAGGTTCACTTGTGTTAAACCTTGAGGGGTATTTCTATCATTTTGATGATAACAAATAAAATAGAAATATTGTATTTAACATACTTGTCTTCTAAGTCTATTATACAGGACATGGATTAAAATAGCAAGAATGGAGATTGGAAGAATAATCCTTGAAAGACAAAATTCAAGAAGTATTATGTTCACTGCCGTGACTCTATGAGTCACTCCCGTGAAAGAAGCTAACCATTACCAAAACCAACATTTGAAGTTCACGGCCATGAAGGAAGAACAAACTGTGAAGTGGGCATTTCAGTCACCCCCATGAATAAATATGTCACCCCCGTGAAAGTTCATGCATTTTCATCCAGAGAGCTTCACGACCAAAGTCACCACTTGGATCATAGATGAGAAGCGTGTCACGCCCGTGAATGAGTATGTCATGACCGTGACTCCATATGTCAAAACATTCCAGAGAGCTTCACAACCAAGGTCACCACTTCAGTCACGACTTGGGAATCAATGTCACTCCCGTGACACATATAGTCACGCCCGTGAACAATGAAAGAGAAAAATGTCAGGCGCAATTTTTTGGTTGGTACAATGACTAGTTTCGTATTTAATGCACCCCAACGGCTATATTCAGCCATGAGAGTATAAATGGAAGTCATTTATGCATTAAGAACAAGAGAATGAAGAGAATAACAATAGAATAGCATATACTTCGAATTTAATTCTTATTACAAGCTATTTGTACATTCATACTTTGAGAACAAAAATCTATTCTCTGTAAAAGTCTTTTTGCTCTTCATTTATTGAGCAATTAAGATTTGTAAGTGGTTCTCTCTGTAATCTTTACTCAAGTGAGCTTTGGGTATTTCAGGGTTAAGAGTAGAACACTTGTAAGGGTTTGTTGTGTGAGCCTCAAAACACAAATTAAAAGGTTGTTTGTGTGAGCCTATAAAAACACAAAGTGAAGGTTGTTTGTGTGAGCCTGTAAAACACAAGGAATTGGTTATTGTGTGAGCCATTAAAACACAAGGGATTTCTGGGTTAGGTGTGAGCCATTGTGAGAAACACCATAGTTGGGAGTGAGCTTTTAAAACTCCATTGTAACACTTAGTGTGTTAGTGAAACTCCCAATTGCGATTGGGGAGAGGAGTAGGGTTTGTTAACACCCGAACCTCTATAAATATTTGTGTCAGATTTTCTCTATCCCTCCTAAAATTAATTATCTACTTCCGCACCTTAATGTTTAATTTTTTTTGAAACTCCAATTCAACCCCCTTTCTTGGCCTAATATCTGGGCAACAACTTGACTTAACAAAAGTAGTCTTGTGAGAAGATGATGATGTACCCTTAAATCCTAGACCATGTCTAATTAAGGGTGGTCTTTGAGACAAAATGAGAGTATCTAAACTCTCTTTTCCCTTGTGAAATTTTGAAATGGAGTTTCTAAGTTCCTCAACTTCATTTTTCAGAATAGTGTTTTCTTTAAGCAAGGATTTAGTTGAGGGTCTTGAAGAGTATTCATCTAATGACTTTTGAAGAGATTCATTAGATGATTTAAGCTTAAAATTCTCCTTTTCTAAAGCGTCCATTTTGATTTTCAAATTAGAAATGTTATTCTTATAAGTATTGAACTTACTTCTATATTTCTCTAGTTCTAGATTCAATACTACTATTAGGCTTTGCTCATTATCATCTTCACTATTACTATCATTATCACTACTATCATTATTGAAAGAGTATGAGTAAAGTGATCCTACCTTATCCGAGATGCGATCCTCTACAGCCATGAAGTATAGGTTGACCTCTTCACTTTCATTGTCATCTTTTTTACTTGAAGAGCTTTTGTCATCCCATGTAGCTTTGTAACCTTTCTCCCCATTGTCTCTTTGGTATTTACTCTTGTGCTTCTTGAGTCTTGGACATTTCGGTTTAATATGCCATTTCTTCTCACATTCATAGCACTTTACCTCCTTTTTACTTCTTTGTGAGTCATTAGAAGTCTGTTTGAGGTTTTTTTGCCTAAATTTTCTAGAATTGCTCATTCTCTTCTCAATTATTATTTTCAGCCTTCTTGAGAGCATAGCAATGTCCTCATTTGCATCATCACTATTTTCTTCATCATCTTCTACTTCCTCTTGAGATTTTGAAGTAGAGGCTTTTAGTGCTAGAGGCTTTCTTTTTTCTGGCTCTGCTTCAAGCTCTCTATCTCTTTTCACTGCCATTTCATGTGTAACAAGTTTGCCAATAAGCACATCAGTATTCATGATGCTCATGTCTTCATTTTCCTCTTCTATACCAGCAACTCTTGAACTATAATCTTTGAGAGGAAGACTTCTCAAAATTTTATTATTTACATCTTCCAAGCTCAGGTGTTTCCCAAGCTTTTTCATGCCATTTATGATGGCTAGAAGATGGTTAGACATGTCAGTAATTGACTCATTGGATTTCATCTTAAAGAGTTCATATTCTGAAGTGAGAAGTTGAATCTTCTTGGATAAAACTTGCCTTGTTCCTTCATAATAGTTTTCCAATATTTTCCACATGCTGTAAGCAGTTGGGCAGTGTTGTATTCTGCCGCATTCTTTAATGCATAATGAGCTTGAGAGAATTGTTATTGCCTTTGTGTTTTTGAAGTTTGCTCTTCTTTAAGGCTCTGTCCAATCATCTCTTGACAAGATTTCTTGTTCACCATCAACTCCTCTTCTAGTTGTTGGTGTCCATTCTTTTCGAACACTTTCCCAGACTTCAATTCCTTTACTATCCAGATATGTCTCCATCTGAAACTTCCAATGAACATAATTTGCTCCATCAAAATAAGGCTAGAGACTTTGGAATCCTTCATTGGCCATATCTTGATATTTTCCAGCACTGTTTAGGCTTCGATGCTAGACTATGCTCTGATACCAATTGTTTCCTAGATATTAAACCAAGAAAGGGGGTTGAATTGGATATTAAAATTTTAACTTTTAAGTGCGGAAAGAAAAGTTAAGTTGAGTAGGGATAGGAAGATATCACACAAGAATTTTTATAGAGGTTTGGTTGTTAACAAACCTTACTCCTCTCCCTAATCTCAATTGGGAGTTTCACTAACACACTAAATGTTACAATGGAGTTTTACAAGCTCACTCCCAACTATGGTGTTTCTAACATTGGCTCACACCTAACCCAGAAATCCCTTTTGTTTTAATGGCTCACATAATAAACCAATTCCTTGTGTTTTAAAGGCTCACACAAATAACCCTTACAAGTGTTCTACTCTTATCCCAAAATACCCAAACTCACTTGAGTAGTAGATTACAAAGAGAAACACTTACAAATCTATATTGCTCAGAGAATAATGAGCAAAAAGATTTTTACAGAGAATTAATGTTTGTTTTGAAAGTATTAAATGCACAAATGGCTTACAACAAGATTTTGATTCGAAGTAATAGGTATTCTCTTGTTATGGATTCATAAATGACTTGCATTTATACTTCCATGGCGAATTATAGCCATTTGGTTGCATTTAATGCAGAAATAGCCGTTGCACCAACTCTTAATTTTGTGTCTGACATGTTTCTCTTTCCTCTTTCACGGTCGTGAGTATGAGTGTCACGGTTGTGACTGTTCTTCCAAGCCGTGACTTGAGTGGTGACTTTGGTCGTGAAGCATTCTGAAAGGATTTGAAGTATTTGATCACGGGTGTGACAATATTATTTCACGGGCGTGAACATCTTTCCTAGCCGTGGTCCAAGTAGTGACTCTGGCCATGAAGCTCTCTGGAGGAATTTGACATGTTTTCTCACGGGCGTGAATGACATGATCATTCACGGTTGTTATCATTCTTCATGGCCGTGAACTTTAAATGTTGGATAGTTGGCGCTAAGCTTCATCACGGGCGTGACATAAAAGGCCACAAGCTTGAACATGCTATTTCTTCATTTTTTGTCTTTTTAAGGTTAGTCTTCCATTCTCCATTCTTATTATCATGTTCCATACCCTATTTAATAAGCTTAGAAAACAAGTATGTTAAATACATTATTGCTATTTTATTTGTTAGCATCAAAATGACAAAAATACCGCTCAAGGTTCAACAGGGAAGTCTCCATATCCAAAACCACAAAATCAACAAGTATAATTATTGAACCTTGAGAGAATATTTCTGTCATTTTGATGATCACAAATAATTAGGATATAAGAAATTTAACCACATTTTTGTGTTCTAAGTGTGTTAGATAGGTTATACATTCCTAAGACTTAGAGGTGAGTTGTTTAAAGATCAAAATAATGAAAATCAACAAAGGTTCATGCCCATGAAGCATTTATTCACGCCTGTAACGAAGAATCGCCACAACCGTGAAAATTAAAATTCAAGCCCATGACTCATGGGTAATGCCTATGAAATAATTAGCTCTAAGATTGTTTGTTCAAACATTTATGACAGTGAAGTATTGGACTACCTGTGAAGCTTGACTATGTCATGCTCGTGAAGAAATATGTCATGCCCGTGAAAAACTTCTCATTTTTGGATAGAATCGTTCACGATTAGCTTCACCACTTTAATCACGGCTATGAAGAATAGTCACACCTGTGATGATTAAGCCACGTTCGTAAATTTGGAAACAAAAAGTTGTCAAGTGTGAATAGGAAAGTTGTTGAATGGGCATTTTTGCATTTAATGCATTCTAAACGACTATTTTTTGTTAGGGGAAGTATAAATACAACATATTTATGACTTCCAAGGTTAGAAAGACATGTTAAAATGTGCATTCAATTTTCTAATCTTGTATAGCCTTGTGCATTTAATTCTTTTCACCATTCTTATCTTTTATCTTGTAAGAACCATAATGGCTCATAATTGTTGAGCTTTTTTGCTGGTGAATGTTTCATTCTTGTAACCAATTATGAGTGAAAATTTTGTGACGACTTTTATATGAGCCATCAAAACACAATGATTTGGTTATTGTGATAGCCATTAAAACACAAGGCCTTTTCTAGGTTAGGTGTTAGCTAAGAGAGAAACACCATAGTTGGGAGTGAGTTAGGCAAAACTTCATTTGTAACACTTTATGTGTTAGTGAAATACCCAATTGAGATTCTGAACCTCTATAAATCTTGTGTGCCAAATTTCTCTCTCTCTCTCTCTCTCACACAAATTATTCTTTAGCAAAATTGCCTCAAGCAAATTTTTTAATTACCAACCAATTCAACCCTTTTTCTTGGTTATTATTTTAAGCAACAATTAGTATCAGAGTTGTCTAGCATTCAAGCCTAACAAGTGTTAGCAAAGATTGAATTATAACCAATGAACGGTTTCACAATGTCAAGCCTTTATTTGATAAAGCAAATTATGTGAATTGGAAATTTAAGATGGAAACTTATCTTGATAGTGAGGGAGAAATGTTTGGGACATCGTTCGAAAGAAATGGACACCTCCAATAAGAAGAAATGTCGAAGGAAAAGATGAAATTGTTCCAAGAGATTATTAGACCAAGCCTTGAAAGAGAGCTAATGGAAAAAACAAGACAACCATGATCATTCTAATAAGCACTCTATCACTTAAAGAGTGTGGTAGAATCCAATATTTTCTAAATAGGTACGAAACCAGTAAAGTCCAAGAAGGTTGAATTTCTTATCACCTAATATGAACTCTTCAAGATGAAGGCAAATGAGACCATAGCCAAAATGACCAATTGACTTCTTGCTATTGTCAATGGCATGAGTAAAATTGGAAAGCATTATAATTTGGAAGATGTAAATAACAAGATTCTAAAGAGTCTTTTTATGAAATATTATGGCTCAAAGGTTACAGGTTTTGAGGAAGCCAATGAAGACTTTAGCGTAATTCCTACAAATGTACTTATTGGAAAACTTTTTACTCATGAAATGGCTCTAGTAAGAGAAAGAGCTTGAAGGAGAAAAGGAGAAAAGAAAGCCTCTAACACTTAAAGCTTCAGCCTCAATGCATATAGATGAAGATCTCCTTAGTGATGAAGAGTTGGTTGATGAAGGAGATAATCAAATAGCCTTGGTCTTGAGAAGAATCAAGAGCTTGATCATTCACAAGGATGGCTCAATTAAGAACAACTAGCAAAGATCCTTAAGATTCCATCTTTGAAACTCCTTATCGAATAAAGGCAAGGGAGAAGTCAAGTGATATGAATGTGGGAAGAAAAGACACATTAGATTGGAGTACCCCATTGTTAAAAAGTATAAGAGGAAACCCAAAAAAGAAGATGAAGAAAATGGTCACAAAGCCACTTGGGATGATGAAACCTTATTACTCATTGAAGAAAAAGAAGATGAGGTGGCTAACTTGTGCTTCATGGCTATTGATAATTACTCCAATGATGAGGTATGCTCTACTTCCCAACCTCGTTATGATTTATGTGATTTAATTGATGATGATGATGATGATATAATTGAAGTACTAAATCTAGAAATAGAAAGATACAAAATGAAACTTAACCTTTATAAAAAAATAGCTCTAGACTAAAAAATGATTTTAATAACATTCAAAAGGTAGTTGAAGAGCTAATTACCTCAAATGACTCCTTAACAAAGTCATTGGATGAGATTTCCTCAAAACCCTTAACAAGTTCTCTCTTAAAAGAAAATAATGCATTGAAAAATAAGGTTGAGGAGTTTAGAAATTTTATTTCTAGATTTCACAAAGGGAAGGAGAGTTTAGACACTCTAATCATATCTTAAATTCCTCTTATAGTGAGACATAGTCTAGGCTTCAATACTACATCATCATCTTTTAAAACTGTCTTTGTTAATTAAGCAAACTACAAACTTCTACTATTGAAGTAATAACCTTAAGGGCTAATGACAAACACACACAAAACTCTCTACTCAAAAGAAGAGTACTCAAGGGTTATATGGCCCAAGAAGGAAACCTTAAAAGGCCAATCATGCTTTCTTATACAATAAGCATGCACCTAGGAAGGCACCCACAACACATGAATGTTTATATCATTATGACATACTCATAGGAGAATAGTAAAGCCTGAACTTATTGTAAAGTGGAAAAGCATATTTAAATCCAAATAATGCCACTATTGCATGAAACTTGGGCATATAAACAAACATTGTTTCATAAGGAAGGCCTATTGGGAACCTTCTAATACTAACCCCCAAAGACCCAAGTTCATTTGGGTACCTAAAAATGAAACTTAAATTATTATTTTATAGTTGTGCCTTAAGTCCACATCAAAGGAAAATGCTTGGCTAGTGGATAGTGGATGCTCAAGGCACATGACAAGAATTAAAAACATTTTCACTCAAATCAAAAGAATGGATGGTGGTAAGGTAACTTTTGGAAACAATGCCAAGAGTAAAGTAATTGGCATTGGCTTAATTGGTTTAAATAATGCTTCTTTAATTGAAAATATTTTGCTTGTTGATGGTTTAAAGCATAATTTATCAAGTATGAGTCAACTATGTGATAAGGGAAACCAAGTCACCTTTACCTCTAATGAATGCCTTGTTACCACCCCAAATAGTTAAGAGATGTTCAAAGGAGATAGAGATGACAATACTCTCATAATAGATTTACACAAGACATCTAACCTTTCCTTTAAGTGCTTTATGACAATTAGCAATGAATCTTAGCTATGGCAAAGAAGGCTTGGTCATGCAAGCATGGATTTAATTCAAAGCCTTAGCAAAGGAAAACTAGTGAATGGACTACCAAAAGTCAAATTTGCAAAAGATAAGACATGTGAACTATGTTAAAGAGGAAAACAACACAAAACATCATTCAAGTTAAAAAATGTAGTACCTCTAGACCTTTACAACTTTTGCATCTAGATCTTTTGGACCTACTAGAATTGCTAGTTTATAAGGTAAATACTATGCTTTTGTCATTGTTGATGATTACTCTAAATTTACTTGCATAATTTTCTTAGCTTAAAAGAGTGATGCCTTTGAATTCTTTAAGATCTTTGCCAAAAGAATTAAAAATGAAAAAAGGATACTTTATTTCTAAAATAACAAATGATCATGGCAAAGAATTTGAAAATGAGAATTTTGAAATTTTTTGTTTAGAATATGGTAGTTCTCATAAATTTTCAACTCCTAGAACACCTCAACAAAATGGGAATGTTGAAAGGAAAAATAGAACTCTAATTGAGATGGTTTAAACAATGCTCAATGAGTATGGTTTACTGACCTACTTTTGGGCCAAAGCCACTAATATTGTATGTTATATTTCTAACCGAGTTTTCAAAAGGCAAATTTTAAATAAAATGTTTTTTGAGCTATGGAATGGAAGAAAATCCTTTATCTCATATTTTAGAGTATTTGGATGAAAGTGTTTTATATTAAATACCAAGGATAACCTTGGAAAATTTGCTTCTAAATTCGATGAAGGTATCTTTTTAGAATACTCCACAACTAACAAAGTCTATAGAGTCTTTAATAAAGGATTATTAATTGTAAAAGAGTCCATGCATTTTGTTTTTGATGAATCTAGTAAACTTGATCTTGTGAAAGGTAGTGTTCTCAATGGTATTATAGGCATAATGGATAAGCTTGGTCTTGATCATGAAGACGATTGTGAGACCTCAAAGAGAGATGATAATGATGATCAAGAAGAGCAACAACAAGAGGAGCATCAAGATAATCTACTACCTCAAGCTTAAGAGCAAGACACCTAAGAGTTTCACAAGGAATGGAAATTCATAAGAAACCATCTCATGGAGCAAATCATTGGTGATCCCATGAAGGGTGTAAGTACTATATCTAATTTTAAATTTTTAGATTATAATCTAGCTTTCGTCTCTCAAATTGAGCTAAGGAATATTGATAAGGCTCTTAGTGATAAGAGTTGGGTGATTGCTATGCAAGAGGAACTCAACAAATTTGAGAGGAATAAGATTTATACCTTAGTTCCAAGGCCTAAGGACTATCCAATCATTGGTAGTAAATGGGTCTTTAGGAACAAATTAGATGAGCAAGGTCATATAACTAGAAATAATGGTTGCCAAAGGGTACAACCAAAAGGAAGGTATAGATTATGATGAGACATATGCTCTAGTGGCTAGTTTAGAAGCAATTAGAATTCTTTTAGCTTTTGGATGTAATATGAATTTTAAAATTATTCAAATGGATGTCAAAAGTGCCTTTTAAATGGTTTTATAAAGGAGGGAGTTTTTGTTGAACAACCTCCCAGTTTTGAAAGTCATACATTGCCAAATCATGTATTTAAACTCTTTAAGGCCTTATATTGTATGAAACAACCTCCAAAAGTTTGTTATGAGAGACTTAGTGCATTTCTTTTGGAAAAATAATTTTTCAAAAAGACATGTAGATGCTACTCCTTTCATTAAAAAGCACAAGTACAATATATTACTTGTTCAAATTATGTTGATGATATTATCTTTGGATCTACTAATGAATTGCTTTGTCAAGAGTTTGCTAAATGTAAGACTAGAGAATTTGAAATGAGCATGATGGGAGAGCTTAAATTCTTTCTTGGTCTTCAAATCAAGGAAAACAAGGTGGCATCTTCATTAACCAATCCAAGTACACTAAAGAGCTATTAAACAAATTTGGAATGGAAAGATGTAAAGTGCCAAAACTCCAATAAGCACATTAACCAAATTGGACAAAGACGAGAAGGGAAAGGCTATAGATGAGAAGTTTTATAAAGGTATGATCAGATCTCTTCTATACCTTACTATTCTAGACCTGATATAATGTATAATGTATACTTATGTGCTAGATTTCAATCATGTCATAAAGAATCTCATTTGCATGATGTGAAAAGAATTTTAAAATATATACAAGGCATAATGCACTTAGGCATATGGTATCCTAAAAGGATGTTGATTATGCCAGAAGGCTTTTAGATAGAAAAAAGCACTTCCAAAACTTGTCACTTCATTGGTGAATGTTTAGTTTCTTGGTTTAGTAAGAAAAAAGTTTTGGTTGCCTTGTCCACTACTAAAGCAAAATATGTAGCAGCAGGTTGTTATTGCATTCAAGTTCTTTAGATGAGACAATAACTCAAGGATTATGGTGAAGAGATTGATCATATTCCCATCAAATGTGATAATACAAATGTTATAAATCTTTCTAAAAATCCCACTCAACATTATAGGAGCAAACACATAGACATTAGGCATCATTTTATAAGAGATCATGTCCAAAATGGTGATATTGTGTTTGAATTTATTGACATATATAATCAATTGACTGATATTTTCAACAAGCCTTTCAATGATGAATGGTTTTGTTTTACAATAAGGGAGCTTGGTATCCTTGATGGGAGCACATTGTCTGAAAATCATCTTCAATAAGAATTGCATTCACTTTGCTCAGTTGTGTATCATTGATGTTCAAATTGTGAACCTTGAGTAATATTTCACATATTTAATTTTTTGTATGTTCAAATTGCATGATAAATGTTTATTTGTCATGAAAAAACATGCTTAATTTGTTTAGGAAGGAATCGTGTATCACATCCTCTTGTTAAATCATGTTTTATTTTTTGCCATGTTTTAAATATTCATGCTCATGAGTAAATATTCACGACTATAAACATTATATCCAAAAATGGCAAGAGCATTCATGATTTGGCTCACACCTTGGGTCACGGTTTGATGCCTTAAATATCCTCATTCATGCTTGTGACTATTTTATGTCACGGTCGTGAACTTAACATGCTTCAAATGGTAGAAGCATTCGTGCCTTTAGTCATAGGATGGGTCACCATTTGGTCTTCCCTTAAACACGTTGATTCATGCTCATAAATTTTCATTCATAGTAGTGAATTAACCGATATATAGCCTAAAACTTTACTATATCTCTCTCTTCAAAATTGAAATAGTCATACCTCTTTCCCCTTTCTAGCCAAATCTGACCTTCTAAACACTGTTTCACCCAAAATCTTCATCAGATTCATCACTTAAACATCAAAATCATCAACTTCATCTGTTTTTCCATAAATTTCTTAAAGTTTTCACATGGGCATTAAAACCTAAGTTTTTATGTTTCTTTCTTTCTTCTTCAAAGATTCCGACCTTTACCATGGCCTCTGGAGTCGGTTCCTCTAAACGGAAGAGAAAAAGCATGACCCCAAAGATCTATAAGAAAGAGCACAACCCTAAAGATCTATATAGATCATCTTCTCAATGTTCTACCCTGACACTTCAATCAGAAGTATGCTTCTCTCAATAAGTGACCTATTTTGTCTACCCAGACATTCAATTGGGGTTGCGTTAAGGCTCTTGGCCTTGAATAGATATAAAAGTTTGGCTTCAGTAATGTTGATTGCTGGAATTCATAGATATCTGTAAGAACACATTCAATGAGCCATCCCTAGAATTTCTGAGTACCTTGCAAGTATCTCCTATTGGCAAAGTCTCATTCTAGCTCTACAAGCAAGAGAATTCACTCATTGCCTTAGAAATTTACAAAAATCTTTAAGCTACCATTTGAAGGCTTGATCAATGAGAGTGAGGCAATAGATTTTAATCCCTATACAAATTGACATAACTTTTGTAGTGACTATAGCTGGGATGTCAAGAAGATAACAAACACTCACTTGAAAAACCCGATTATCTACTATGTTCACCGATTTCTGACTTACTCAATATTTGCCCGAGGAGATAGTAATGGGGCAATCAAGAAATATGAGTTTCTTCTGTTCAAGATGGCTCAGAAAAATGAGCCAATTGCCTTATCAAGATTGTTTGCATCCCATCTTCAGTCAATTGACTCGAAGCCTTCATGTGACATTCTAGTAGGTGGCTACATTACTCATCTGGAAATTGAGCTCAAGTTGATGGATCTTAGTGATCATAACTTCACCATCATCCTGGAATCCCCTAGAGATTGACTAGATATTGAATCCTTCATCAAGATAGGAGATGTAGTGAGAATCCTCTTTCAGGATAACACCTATTATAGGTTTATCACCCTTACAGGTGAAATGACATGGGAATCAGACGAGTCAGAAGCTTTTAAAGCTGGCCATTAAGGGCCACAATAGAGAAAGAGAGCTAAAGGGGAGTCTCCTAAAGTTACAACAGAAACATTGGTTGTCCCAACAGTTGGTGAAGCATCTTCATCACAACTGGACATGGCTCAATAGCTTATGGCGCCTATCACTCCTCGTCTCAACATACTTCAAGCAAGTATGGATTCCTTTCAGCACTCCATTGATCAGAAGTTAGAGAATCTTAAGGACTTTGTAAAGTCAAGAGTTGATAGCCTTGAAAAGGAAGTAGTGTAACATCCTTGACCTTCCCCCACATGCATTTCATTGAACATAAGCATCTTTCATACAATTCAATTGAACAAATGCATTCCATACGTATTTTCGTAGGAACAAGTTTATCACACGCACTAGCTACGTGTCCTAGCATTTGGCACTTGTATCGAGTAGCACATGTGTACTTATAACCTATATGAGGATTATGAAGTATTAGAAATGAATTGAATAAGTGACCAAATTAATGTAAGCAAAATGATTAGATTAAGATTAGTAAACATTTTGCATTGTTAATTTAGTTAAACCGGGCCAAAAGATTAAGCGGTATTATTGTGTAGATTAGTCGAATTATATATATATGTAAATAATAATAATAATATAGATAAAATAAAATGAAAATGAAACAAAAGAGAAATAGAAGAGAAGAGAAGAGAAAAGAGAAGAGAAATGAGAAATGAGATGAGAAAAAGATAAAAAGACAAAAACATAAATCTGCCTTTATCTTCATCTTTCCCATTTCTGCCTCCTCACTTCAGCCCCGAATTCTCCTTCATTTTCCTCCATTTCAGACTTCAAATCTTCCTTGTTTTACCTAGTTTTTGCACCAAATTGATCCCTTGCAAGTTCGTCCTTGGTAAGTAATCAATTCTTATTGCTTTAGGGTTGATTTGAGTTGCTTAGGTTCATTAATAGGCACTGTTTTGCAACCCGATTTTGATATTAATAGAAATTGATTCTGGAAATGTGTAAAACACAAAATATGTTCCTTTATATCTTATATTTGTGGATATGTAAACATTTTTTCAAGATGTTATGTATAGGAAGAGATATACTCTTCGTACTGAAACTGGTCAGGGTGTAAACCCTAACCAAGTTAGCTACTGTGTGGTTTGATTTCGAATATGTTAAAGCCATTATTTGACGTCTCGCAAAACATAAAAGTTGTACATATATGTGTTTTGTATCTGTATACCAAATTTCAGGTTCATAGGGCTTGTAAATGGTGAGTTATGGTGAATGGAACCATGACTGTTCCATGGTTTGAACTGCCTACTGAGTGCACTGGGCAGCTCCAGTACATTGGTTGGCTAATTTGAGCTTGTTAGAGCTAGATTATGTACTTTCTCAAAACATAAAAGTTATAGGTATATATATTATGTAAATTATGGTACTAATTTGAGCTTAATTGGTTATCTATAGACTAAGTTATGGCCTTTTGAAGTAATACTGGTCCGGAAGCCAATTCTATTCTGGAACAGTAATATGTTTGGTATAATTAGAAGACCTTAGAGACATAATTGGTACAAGTTGTAAACATGAAACATGTTCCATATGAACCCATATAAGTTTCTGTACAGTTTCATTAAAATAGGACTTATAGAGTGTAAGTTATGATGAACCCAAATGAGTACCCTGAAACTGCCTAAAGGCAGAAAACAAGGCAGAAAACAGAACACTCTTATAAATTCCACCAAATATTGTAAAATGATCCAATTGGTCTGAAATTTTAATATGTTCTCTAATTATATGTTATTTGTAATTAGGAAGAAGAATCATATTAATTGGTCAATTATAGAAAAATTTATAGGCTAAACAGTCCCATAAGGTCACACTGCCTCATAGGAAAAATCTTAACTATTGACATGAACAATGCATATTAATTTGTTTAAGCCACATTAAGTATCTCTAATTATGAGTTAATCGATTATGTTTTCATATTAGGCTCGCAACATATTGGAGACCCACAAGGAGCAGATAGACAATAAGTTAGGGGTCGGAATCAAAGGAGAACGGTGAGTCTAATTATCGATTGAATTCTTTAGTGCAAATGAATGTTGTTTGCTATGTGATTCATGTGATTGTCATGATTGGTACTTGATAATGTAATGATGGATAATTTGTGACATTGTGGTACATATAAATGGTATACTTGTGGTATATTTGAGGTATATATTTGACAAATGTGATATATATACATGGTACATGTATAGTATATACAAGGTGTATGCTTGACATATGAGGTATATAGGGAATATATGTATGTTGTATATGATAAAGATGCAATGGTTGATGAATGCTTAAATACAAGTGCATATGCATATGGGCTAAAAAGGCGTTGTGACTAGTTAATCGACATTGCAAAGCAAAAGAAGAGGCCTATGGCCCAACAAATGTGCAAATGAAACAAATGATCAAGCTAGCTAGCAAATGCAAATGCAAATGTTCACATGGAAACCCGGGGCAATGTTCGTTTAATCTGGTCACAACAAAATAAAATGTACAAGCAAAGCATAAGTAAATAACAATTATTGAGTACTTGATTTTATCTATATTTATATGTTATTGACTGATGAATGGAATGGAATACATGGTATATATTGGAATTGTGATTTATGACTATGAGTTGTTTGGTACTTTAGAGCTCATTGGATGATTATTCTCACTGAGCCGCAACTCATCAATTTGCGTCATTTTTCAGGTAAAGAAAAGTGATAGCTCATTTTGAGTAGTGTATAGAAGACATGAAGCACAGGTCATTGGCCGAGCCTCATCACTCTCTCTCCTTGCATTCCACACAAGCATAAAAACATGTCATCTGTATTTTGGACTTATATGCTTGAATATGTATAGTCATTTTGGAATGAGTCTAAATATGTATAAATGAAATCAACTCGGAAATACTTATTTGTAAAGTTTATATTTTGATATATGTGATATATCGTATTGTGGTTTTAATGTTGACTTGAAAAGTCATTTAGTAATTTTACAGGATATAAGACTTGTAAAGTCGTTAGTTGATTTTACAGGATATGATATGAAAAAAAAATTTTGCTACTATTTGTTAACAGGGTATTTTGCCTTTTTAGTATGCAGTATGTGACTATTTGATACAGGGATAGGTTATACTTAAATGCATAAGAGGTGTGATGTTACATTTTTGGTATCAGAGCAGGGATAGGTTCCATGGGAACATGCATATGCATAAGCGCATGATAACATATGCATCATATGTGTTGAACATTATGTAGTGACATACTTTCATTTATTTTAGGGACATCATAAGACATGATACACCAAGGAGGGAGAGGCCGGCCGAAATGCATTCTCATGAGGCATCACCTCATTTACATAGAGAGCAACCAGCACTAGGAGCTAGAGCTCCAGTACATACATCACAGTCATCTCATGCAGAAGTACCCCATGAAAACCTAGAACAAGAAGTATATGGTCCTGAAATGTACAAGGAAAGACGTTATGACAAGCTGAGGAAACATGGTGCAACTGATTTCAGTGGCATAACAGACCCAGCAGAAGCTGAGACATGGCTAAAAAGGACACAGAGGGTACTGAATATGATGAGATGTACTCCAGATGAGAAATTTGATTATGCAGTATCCTTACTGCAAGGAAATGCTTATGAATGGTGGGAGACAGTCCCTGACAGTGATGCACAACCACCGGTGCTAACATGGAATGATTTTCTCCTGGAATTTCAGAACAATTATATGCCTGAAGCATATAAAGATGAGAAGAGGAAGGAATTCCTGAATCTGAAACAGGGGAATATGTCTATTGCGGAGTATGAAGTACAATTTAACAAGCTTTCCCATTATGCCACTTTCATGGTCTCTACTGAAAGAGACAAATGCAGGAAGTTTGAAGAGGGCCTCAAATATGAGATCAGAAACAGAATCACGACTACTGATCTTGATAGTTATGCTAGGCTTAGAGCTGCTGCAATCAGAGCTGAACGGTTAATGAAAGAAGCTGGGGAACAACAAATAAAAAGGCCATCACGTGAATTCTTTGGTGAGTCTAGCAGAAGATTGGGGAAAAGAGGTAGATATATGCCTGCACAAGCTGGTAACAGAAGTGGGTACTCCAGTTCTAGAGGTCGAGGAATGACTTTCTCTTACCCAGGCAGAGGGCAGAGCCAATATGTTGAACAGAGGCCCACATGTAGTCATTGTGGCAGACAGCATACGGGCGAATGTAGAAGGCTCACAGGAGCATGTTATTTCTGTGGATCGATGGAGCACATGTATAGAGACTGTCCAAATAGAGCCAAACTAGCAGAGACTAGCAGAGACAAAGGAGTATCTGAGACTACTGTTGAGGCACCGAGGGTCTACCCTACTAGTGGGACACAAGGCAGAGGAAGAGGCAGGGGCAGGACTGGTACACTGGGCAGAGGAGTGACCAGATCTGAAGGTCAGAGTTCTAGACCCCCTACTCAGGCCAGGGTGTTTGCTATGACTAGACAAGAGGCAGTGGATGCTCCCGAAGTAGTCACTGGTAATATTTATATTTCTGAAATATTAGCATATGCATTGATTGACCCAGGCTCCACTCATTCATTTATATCATTGCATATGGCATCTAAACTACATCAAATGCATGAGCCTTTGGGGATTGACATAAATGTGAGTACTCCATTGGGAACAGTGGTAGTTGTGAATAATGTCTGTCGTGATTGCCTGATATGCATTGACAGAGCTGAGTTAATAACTGATCTGATTTTATTGCCAATATATGAATTTGATGTGATACTGGGAATGGACTGGTTAACTAGACATCATGCAATAGTGAATTGCTTTACTAAGGAAGTAATTTTGGAATCACCAAACCAGCCAAGGGTAGTATTTCTAGGTGAAAGAAAACTTGTGCCTACATGTCTAGTTTCAGCGGTAAAGGCATTTCGAATGATCAAAGGGGGATGTGAAGCATATTTGGCATATGTGACTGATATTAGAACCACTGATAGCTTGCTTGAAAATATACCAGTGGTAAGGGAATTTGCTGATGTATTCCCAGATGATCTACCTGGTTTACCACCAGATAGAGAGATAGAATTCACTATTGAACTAGTACCAGGAACAACACCAATATCAAGGTCACCCTACATAATGGCCCCAGTTGAGTTGAAAGAGCTGAAGGCCCAATTGCAGGAGTTACTTGATAAAGGGTATATCAGACCTAGTGTACCACCATGGGGAGCTCCAGTGTTATTTGTTAAAAAGAAAGATGGAACAATGAGATTGTGTATCGATTACAGACAACTGAATAAAATGACAGTGAAGAACAAATATCCGTTGCCCAGAATAGATGATTTGTTTGACCAGTTGCAAGGAGCCCAAATATTCTCCAAGATCGATTTGAAATCAGGCTATTACCAGCTGAAGGTAGCAGAAGCAGATGTTCCAAAGATTGCCTTTCGAACCAGGTATAGGCATTATGAATTTTTAGTAATGCCATTTGGATTGACTAATGCTCCAGCTGCATTTATGGCTTTAATGAATAAGGTGTTTCAACCATGTTTGGATAGGTTTGTGATAGTATTTATTGATGACATATTGGCGTACTCAAAGAATAGGGGAGAACATGAACAACATTTAAAAATTGTGTTGCAAACTTTGAGGGAGAAACAATTATATGCCAAATTGAGTAAATGTGAATTCTGGTTAGATCATTTGGTGTTTCTTGGACATGTGGTGTCGTGTAAGGGCATAGAGGTTGACCCAAAGAAAATTGAGGCTATGGTAAATTGGGAAGCTCCTAAAAATATTTCAGAAATGCGTAGTTTTCTGGGTTTAGCCGGATATTATCGTAGATTTGTTGATGGATTCTCCTTAATTGCTAACCCTTTGACTAAATTGTTGAGAAAGAATGTGTCTTTCAAGTGGACTCCAGAATGTCAGAGGAGTTTCGATGAACTAAAGCACAGGCTAACCTCAGCACCAGTGTTAACCATCCCTACAGGTACAGGTGGGTTTACAGTATATAGTGATGCTTCTCACCAAGGCTTGGGATGTGTGTTGATGCAACATGGTAAGGTGATAGCTTATGCATCCAGACAACTGAGACCACATGAGATCTCATATCCAGTGCATGATTTAGAACTGGCTGCAGTCGTATTTGCATTGAAGATTTGGAGGCATTATCTGTATGGTGAGACATTCCAAATCTTCACAGACCATAAAAGCTTGGGTTATTTGCTGACACAAAAAGAATTAAACATGAGGCAGAGACGGTGGTTAGAGCTATTGAAAGATTATGACTGTACAATTGAATACCATCCAGGGAAAGCCAATGTGGTAGCAGATGCATTGAGTAGGAAGGCTAGTGGCAGTGTAGCTCATTTGCAAGTATCCTCTTTTCCATATTTGATTCAATTACGATCTATGAATGTTGAATTAAATATACATGATGAAGGATCACTTATTGCTACTCTTCGAGTCAGACCTATACTAAAGGAGAGGATCAAAGAAGCACAAAGCAAATATCCTAAATTGTGTGAGAAAATTGAATCAGTAAGGCAGGAAAACAGTAAAGATTTTCAATTGCAGGATGATGTACTGATGTTAAAGTCACGCATATGTGTTCCAGACACTGAGAACTTGCGTCAAGAAATAATGGAAGAGGCACACAATTCATCGTATGCAATGCACCCAGGGATGACAAAGATGTATCACAGTTTAAGGCCTCATTACTGGTGGCCAAGAATGAAGAAAGATATAGCAGAATATGTTTCCAAATGCTTGACATGTCAGCAGATCAAAATTGAACATCAGGCACCAATTGGTAAGTTACATCCATTGCCAGTGCCAGAATGGAAATGGGAAAGAATAACGATGGATTTTGTCTATGGATTGCCAAGAACTCCAAGGAAAAATGATGCAGTATGGGTAATTATTGACAGATTAACCAAGTCAGCACATTTTCTACCTATCAGATGGGGTTGTACACTTGAGAGTTTGGCCAAATTATATGTGAATGAGATAGTCAGATTGCATGGCATTCCAGTGTCCATTGTGTCTGATAGAGATCCACGGTTTACTTCACGTTTTTGGGTGAGTTTACAGAATGCATTGGGAACAAATTTGAACTTTAGCACTGCATTCTACCCACAGACTGACGGACAATCAGAAAGGACTATACAGACATTGGAAGAAATGCTTAGGGCATGTTCTATGGAATTCAGAGGTGCTTGGGATGAATATATAGCATTGATTGAATTTGCTTACAACAACCAGTATCATAGCAGTATCCAGATGGCACCATATGAAGCATTGTATGGCAGAAAGTGTCGAAGCCCTATCATTTGGGATGAAGAAGGAGCACGTGCATTAGAAGGGCCAGAGCTAGTGCAAGACACAGTGGATAAGATCAAGGTTGTCAAGAACAAGCTAAAGGCAGCACAGGATAGACAGAAAAGTTATGTTGATCAGCATAGAAGGGAGATGGAATACGAGTTGGGTGAGAAGGTATTTATTCGTGTATCTCCATGGAAAGGGATAATTCGATTTGGCCAGAAGGGTAAATTGAGCCCAAGATACATAGGGCCTTATGAAATTCTTGAGAAGATTGGTCCATTGGCTTATAGGTTGGCTTTACCACCCGAGATGGCTCAGATACATAATGTGTTTCATGTGAGCATGCTTAGAAGATACAGGTCAGATCCTACACATGTACTTAAAGATCAAGCCATTGAGATTGCAGAGAACATGAGTTATGTTGAGGAACCAGTGCAAATCATTGGATATAAGACTAAACAGCTAAGAAATCGAGAAATACCTTTGGTTAAGGTATTATGGCATAACCATTTACAAGAAGAGGCAACATGGGAAACAGAAGAAAATATGA
Organism: Triadica sebifera; assembly: GCA_023653625.1. NCBI lineage: Eukaryota > Viridiplantae > Streptophyta > Magnoliopsida > Malpighiales > Euphorbiaceae > Triadica > Triadica sebifera. The sequence continues at coordinate 26,107,133 of CM042901.1, forward strand.
AAAAGCAATATCCACAACTGTTTTCAGGTATTAATTTCGAGGACGAAATTTTAAAAGGAGGGGAGAATTGTAACATCCTTGACCTTCCCCCACATGCATTTCATTGAACATAAGCATCTTGCATACAATTCAATTGAACAAATGCATTCCATACGTATTTTCGTAGGAACAAGTTTATCACACGCACTAGCTACGTGTCCTAGCATTTGGCACTTGTATCGAGTAGCACATGTGTACTTATAACCTATATGAGGATTATGAAGTATTAGAAATGAATTGAATAAGTGACCAAATTAATGTAAGCAAAATGATTAGATTAAGATTAGTAAACATTTTGCATTGTTAATTTAGTTAAACCGGGCCAAAAGATTAAGCGGTATTATTGTGTAGATTAGTCGAATTATATATATATGTAAATAATAATAATAATATAGATAAAATAAAATGAAAATGAAACAAAAGAGAAAGAGAAGAGAAGAGAAATGAGAAATGAGATGAGAAATGAGATGAGAAAAAGATAAAAAGACAAAAACATAAATCTGCCTTTATCTTCATCTTTCCCATTTCTGCCTCCTCACTTCAGCCCCGAATTCTCCTTCATTTTCCTCCATTTCAGACTTCAAATCTTCCTTGTTTTACCTAGTTTTTGCACCAAATTGATCCCTTGCATGTTCGTCCTTGGTAAGTAATCAATTCTTATTGCTTTAGGGTTGATTTGAGTTGCTTAGGTTCATTAATAGGCACTGTTTTGCAACCCGATTTTGATATTAATAGAAATTGATTCTGGAAATGTGTAAAACACAAAATATGTTCCTTTATATCTTATATTTGTGGATATGTAAACATTGTTTCAAGATGTTATGTATAGGAAGAGATATACTCTTTGTACTGAAACTGGTCAGAGTGTAAACCCTAACCAAGTTAGCTACTGTGTGGTTTGATTTAGAATATGTTAAAGCCCTTATTTGACGTCTCTCAAAACATAAAAGTTGTAGATATATGTGTGTTGTATCTGTATACAAAATTTCAGGTTCATAGGGCTTGTAAATGGTGAGTTATGGTGAATGGAACCATGACTGTTCCATGGTTTGAACTGCCTACTGAGTGCACTGGGCAGCTCCAGTACATTGGTTGGATAATTTGAGCTTGTTAGAGCTAGATTATGTAATTTCTCAAAACATAAAAGTTAGAGGTATATATCTTATGTAAATTATGGTACTAATTTGAGATTAATTGGTTATCTATATACTAATTTATGGCCTTTTGAAGTCATACTGGTCCGGAAGCCAATTCTATTCTGGAACAGTAATATGTTTGGTATAATTAGAAGACCTTAGAGACATAATTGGTACAAGTTGTAAACATGAAACATGTTCCATATGAAGCCATATAAGTTTCTGTACAGTTTCATTAAAATAGGACTTATAGAGTGTAAGTTATGATGAACCCAAATGAGTACCCTGAAACTGCCTAAAGGCAGAAAACAAGGCAGAAAACAGAACACTCTTATAAATTCCACCAAATATTGTAAAATGATCCAATTGGTCTGAAATTTTAATATGTTCTCTAATTATATGTTATTTGTAATTAATAAGAAGAATAATATTAATTGGTCAATTATAGAAAAAGTTATAGGCTAAACAGTCCCATAAGGTCACACTGCCTCATAGGAAAAATCTTAACTATTGACATGAACAATGCATATTAATTTGTTTAAGCCACATTAAGTATCTCTAATTATGAGTTAATCGATTATGTTTTCATATTAGGCTCGCAACATATTGGAGACCCACAAGGAGCAGATAGACAATAAGTTAGGGGTCGGAATCAAAGGAGAACGGTGAGTCTAATTATCGATTGAATTCTTTAGTGCAAATGAATGTTGTTTGCTATGTGATTCATGTGATTGTCATGATTGGTCCTTGATAATGTAATGATGGATAATTTGTGACATTGTGGTACATATAAATGGTATACTTGTGGTATATTTGAGGTATATATTTGACAAATGTGATATATATACATGGTACATGTATAGTATATACAAGGTGTATGCTTGACATATGAGGTATATAGGGAATATATGTATGTTGTATATGATAAAGATGCAATGGTTGATGAATGCTTAAATACAAGTGCATATGCATATGGGCTAAAAAGGCATTGTGACTAGTTAATCGACATTGCAAAGCAAAAGAAGAGGCCTATGGCCCAACAAATGTGCAAAGCAAAAGAAGAGGCCTATGGCCCAACAAATGTGCAAATGAAACAAATGATCAAGCTAGCTAGCAAATGCAAATGCAAATGTTCACATGGAAACCCGGGGCAATGTTCGTTTAATCTGGTCACAACAAAATAAAATGTACAAGCAAAGCATAAGTAAATAACAATTATTGAGTACTTGATTTTATCTATATTTATATGTTATTGACTGATGAATGGAATGGAATACATGGTATATATTGGAATTGTGATTTATGACTATGAGTTGTTTGGTACTTTAGAGCTCATTGGATGATTATTCTCACTGAGCCGCAACTCATCAATTTGCGTCATTTTTCAGGTAAAGAAAAGTGATAGCTCATTTTGAGTAGTGTATAGAAGACATGGAGCACAGGTCATTGGCCGAGCCTCATCACTCTCTCTCCTTGCATTCCACACAAGCATAAAAACATGTCATCTGTATTTTGGACTTATATGCTTGAATATGTATAGTCATTTTGGAATGAGTCTAAATATGTATAAATGAAATCAACTCGGAAATACTTATGTGTAAAGTTTATATTTTGATATATGTGATATATCGTATTGTGGTTTTAATGTTGACTTGAAAAGTCATTTAGTAATTTTACAGGATATAAGACTTGTAAAGTCGTTAGTTGATTTTACAGGATATGATATGAAAAAAAAATTTTGCTACTATTTGTTAACAGGGTATTTTGCCTTTTCAGTATGCAGTATGTGACTATTTGATACAGGGATAGGTTATACTTAAATGCATAAGAGGTGTGATGTTACAAGTAGCTCGTCTTCACGAGCAAGTATTTGGCTTCAAGCCATGAGTTATCCTTTATTCAGTTTTAGATTCCTGCTTTAGAGTCATGTTTTAGGTTCATTAGGATGCATAGGTAAATCTTCTTTGTACTTAAAATTCTATATGGAATTTTGTAATGGAATATAAGATTTGCCTTATATTGTCTATTTTCTTCTCTTATATTTGATCATTGTCACTTTTTGATTGTGCCAAAGGGGGAGAAATAATGCAATATGCTTAACATAATATATATTTGACATAACATGTAATTGACATATACTTTGCATATGCTTAACATAAATGTAGTTCAAAATAAAATATACTTGAAATATACCTTCCATATACTCGGTATAAATGTTATGATCAAATGCGTTATTTGAATTTCTTTTGAAACTTCACCTCTTATATGCTTATGGCTTGAAGTGGTATCCTTATGCCCTTTATAATGCATATTTATTAACCATCTTTTAAAGGGGATAAATTCATTTCTCCTTAAGTCACATATTGCAAAATTATTTATCACCATAAAAAAGGGGGAGATTGTTGAATCTTAAGAGGTATTTTGTCATTTTGATGATCACAAATAATTAGGCAATAAAGAATTTAACCACATTTTGTGTTCTCAGTGTGTTAGACATGTTACACATTTAAAGACCATGAAAGGAGTTGTTTGAAGATCAAAAGAATGAAAATCATCAAAGGTTCACTCCCGTGAAGCATTTCTTCACACTAGTGAACTAAGGCATGCCAGTGGTGAAGAATTGCCACAACCGTGAAAATCAAAATCCACAACCATGACTCATGGGTAATGCCCGTGAAATAATTAGAGCCAAGATTGTTCATTCAAATGTTCATGGTAGTGAAGTATTGGACCACCCGTGAAGCTTGACTAAATCACGCCCGTGAAGAATTATGTCATGCCCATGAAAGACTTCTCATTTCTAGATAGAACCGTTCATGGCCAGCTTCACCACTTCAGTCACGGCTACTAAGAATAGTCACACCCATGAAGATTAAGTCACGCACGTGAATCTGAAAAGAGAAAGTTGTCAAGCGCGAACAAGAAATTTGTTGAACGGATATTTTTGCATTAAATGCATCCCAAACAAGTATTTTTGTTAGGGAAAGTATAAATACATCATATATATGACTTCCAAAGGTTAGAAAAACAAGTGAAAAAATGCATTTAATTTTCTAATCTTATATAACCTTGTGCATTTAATTCCTTTCACCATTCTTATCTTTTATCTTGTAAGAACCATAATTATTCAGAATTGTTGAGCTTTTTGGTTGGTGAGTGTTTCATTCTCGTAATCAATTACTCAAAAATGAGTTTGAATGAGTTGGGTTTTAAGTGAAACGTTTGTAAGGGTTTTTGTATGAGCCAGCAAAACACAAGGATTTGATTGTTATATCAGCCATTAAAACACCGGGTTTTTTCTAGGTTAGGTGTTAGATAAGAAAGAAATACTATTGTTGGGAGTGAGCTAGGAAAAACTCCATTTGTAACACTTTGTGTGTTAATGAAATACCTAATTGAGATTAGGGAAAGGAAAAGGGTTTTCCAATACTTGAACCTCTATAAATCTTGGGTGCCAAATTTCTCTTTTCTCTTTCATAAATTATTCTTTTGATAAATTGCCTCAAGAAAATTTTTTAATTACCAACCAATTCAACCTCCCTTCTTAGTTATTATTTTGGGGAACAATAATTAACATACCAATTTAGACTAACAAGTCCTCAACTATACCTTTAGGATATTTTGCTGACCTATTAGCAAGCTGGAGACATATGGTAGTAGGCTTTAACTCTCCCAATCCAAGCTAAGCAAATACTGAATATGACATCAAGTTGATACTTGCGCACAAATTAAGCATGACCTTTGTTACCTTTCTATCTCCTGTCGTGATATCAACAGTAAAACTTTTAGGGTCTTTCATTTTTTTTTAGGCAAGTCTTACTAAAGGACTGCACTTGCTAACTCAAATACTATCATCTTCTCATTATTACCATAACTTCTCTTATTTAAGTTGAGCTCGTTGAAGAACTTAGCATAGGCAAACATATTCCTAACAACATCTAACAAGGGTAAGTTATTCTAAACTTTAGAAAGCATATTAAAAATTTCAGAAAATTGCTTATCTTGTTTGGTTTCTTTTAGTTGGTTAGGAAAAGTAATAGGCATCTTGTAAGGCTCATTTATTTTATGAAACTTAAGCCAAGAGAACACCCACACCCCTTCTACTTTTCCTTCACAACGTCCTTGTCTTCCTATTGATGTGATTGTTGCACTTCTTGCTCCACTTGCTTCTCCTTCTCGTTTTCTCTATCATGTTCTTTTGCAAAAGAAAAATTGCCCAAGTCAATTGGCAAATTAGCTTTATTATCATATACCTTACCATTTTGATGAATTGTAACAACTTTAGGTTTTTCTAGCTATATTGGCAATTTTCCTTTCCTATTCTTCTGAACTTCTTCTGCTATCTTCCCTATCTGAGTCTTTAACCTTTTTAGAGGTACTTCAATGGAATCCACCCTTCTATTTGTCCTCTTATTCTTACCCTAAGTTGCTATAATCAAACTCTGAAGGGTTTCTTTTAAAGAAGGCTTCCTAGGTGAATTTGAAGGTCGAGGTTGGTTTTGAGTGGAGTGTGAGGGTTGATTTCTCTAAAGTTGAGGCTCTAAGTATTAGTTTTGGGCAAGGTTAAGGTTTTTGTAGATTTAAAAAAGGTTTTTCTCGGTGTTCTTCCATGAAAAATTAGAGTGATTCCTCCAATCAAGGTTATAAGTATTAGAGTAGGGGTTGTTCTATTGCCTAGGCTGGAAAGAGTTCATAACATGAGCTTGCTTCGCTTCATTACCTGTAAAAGAATCAATAGAAGAGTAAATATTAGTTCCATGTCCATAAACACCACAAATTCTACATACCTCATTATTGGGGGCATTTCCATTGTTTACTAGCATTCTGACATGTTTTATCAATTCTGTTATTTGAGAAATAAGCTCATTGCTGTTAGAAACTTCATTGATTGTTGCCTTTCTCCTCCAACATTTTTTTATTGCGAGTTTGTATCTAGCATCTCAAAAATATTTTAAAATTCCTCAATCGTCTTCTCTCCCATTGCACATACAGTTGTATTATCTACCATGCACTGTACTGTTGGGTTAGACCATCATAAAATGCTTGATTTGTCACTAGAAGAAGATAGCTATAGTGAGGACATCAAAACAACAACATCTTGAATCTATATCCTGCACCTCATAGAAGGTCTCTGAATCTTTTTGATATAAGTTATGTATTTTTTCTCTCAACTCCTTTGTCTTCTAGTATGAATAGGATTTGCCCAATAACTTGTGATATACTTCATCCTAGTAATGCAATGAATTAGGTGGTAAGTGTTAGAGAGATGCCCTAAATGCATCACCTTAGGCATTTGATGTACTCATTTATCATTAATAAAAGGCATATTTCATTATATTGGTGTTCATTCATATATGAATTCAATATAGATCTTAGACCATTTAATGAGGTGTCTGGTATGTAACATAACATGAAGGAAATCAAGATGAAATCATGATGGTGAGATTCCTATTATGTGCAATTGTGTTTATACCTAAATGATTCCCAGTCGTAGAATTAATAAGATGAGATATTGTAAATCTGGATAAACTAACATATGTTATATTCTTTGACTAGATCAAGTAATTGATTTCATAAGTTGAAGATAAGAGATATTTAGAGTTAATATGTGGATACTTGTTAGAGTAGTCAAGTACATTGAATAACCTGATATGAGACAATAACATGGATATCTATTCAATGTTAATGATAGCCTTATCATAGCAATGGTGCAAGTATCCTTAGACTTGATATACTTAAGATTATATTGGATATTGAATCCTATACTTTGACTCCATTTTTTGTTGCCTTTTAGTGGTTACTCATAGAGTGGTGATTGGGTATAACATGAGGTATTCAAAGGTAGTTGAGTAGTCAATAAAATATTCACCACCCCTGATTGAAGGAACGTATACCTATGACTTCTTATAGAGATCATTACTTAGAAATCCTTGGTTGATGTGAACATATCTTGAAGATGGTCTTGAAGGATATATCTAATATAGGAATGAGTCTCATAGATAAGAACTGATAGCATTTTGAGTAGATGTGATGTAGTCAGTCTAATAGAAGTTGACATATAGTCCATAATTTGAACCAAATGGGGTATAATATGGTTGAAGGACAAATTGCACATTAATTGGCAATGGAAGGGTTTACAGTCAGACCACTAACTTTTTGATAATTTAGGTGGTCATAATGTGTTGCCATATGCTATTTATGATCTGCTTAAAATAATGTGATGATTTGAGCTATCAACATAACTGGGAATGTAATGAGTCACATGCATATAAGGAATGAAGGAGATTTGAAATGAGCCTTGGATTGGATGTAAAAAAATGAGAGAGAAAATTTGGGTCGGACAAAATCACAATCACATATGGGATCTCGTGGTATTCACTATGGGCTTCACATTTGCCAAAACATTTTGTTTCTTGATGCCATTTGGTGTCGTGGAATGTCACAGTCAAGACTATCATGACATCAACACAATTCACGGTCACAATATAGCTATCGTGGTCGCAAATACAATTAGTTCAACAATTCTAATTTGAATAGGAAGCTTAAACCTAGGGTTTGAAGAATTCTACTCTAATACATATTAGAGGACATATAAATAACCTCATTAAAGGTTAATTTTGTGGCTACCACCTTGAGAAAAAAAATTATTCTCTCTCATCTCTCTCAAAGATTGACTACCATTGCTAGGACCTTGTAAGTTGGTCAACTTGATTCCTTCATGTGGATTACTATTATAGGCAATTTAGCTTTTGGATTGTTGTGGTTTGCTATAACCCAATAAAAAAGGAAAAATGCACAACTTGATGATTGAAGTTGCAATCAAAAGGTAATATACTTCTCCCATTAAATGGTATGTAATCTAATTTTGATATACAAAGGACATTCCATGGGTTTTACGTTAGATTTTTTTAAAATTTTGTTATTATATGTATGAGATATATGTTCAAAACTCCAATAGTAAAGTCATCGACCACACCTTGGCTCTATCTTTCAAAGTGTATGAGAATAATCTCATTATCAGCTGAGTCTCATTAAGTCCATTCAAAGGAAAAATGTTGATAGTAGCATAAAATTCCCTTATGAATGTTAAAGGCTTTTTATTCAGCAACCCATAAAAAGATGGGAGCATGTTCAGATGTATGCTCTTAACCTCATAGTTCCTTGCTACTTCCCTCAAGACTATGCAAGATGTGGTATTACCAATGATGGGTTCAACATATTCCTTGATGCCGATTGTCTCTCTACATGAGCTTTTCGAGGCTAATCTTGCATCTCTTTGTGTACTTGCTCAATTTCTTCTTCTATCAGTAGCTCAAAATGCCTAGGAAACTTTTAATATTGCTTTTTAGATCTCTTAACTTTTAATATTGCTTTTTAGATCCAAAGTTAATATTGCTTTTTAGATCTCTTAACTTTCAATTTCTTCTCCTTAAAATATTGCTTTTTAGATCTCTGAACTTTTAATCTAAGCTCGTATGGTCTTTGATTGGAAGAATCTCTTAACTTTGCCTTTTTGCTAGTACCTGACATATAACCACAAATTAGTAACCTAAGCTAAATTTAAATGCAAACAAAAACTAAATGACAATGAAACCCACATAAAACAATACAAAACAACTAATAATATTAGCAACCAAAATTAATTAAGAATATAATTAGTAATTTCTTAGCAATGATGCTAAAAACTTGATGTGACTCAAAGTGTACTTGTAAGTGTGTAAGCTAATGCAATACTAATAAGTGTACCCCCGAAGTAGATTTCTCAAGGAATTATTAATATCCCTATTTAATTCAATGACCAATTGGCACGAAATTAAAAATAAACACTCTAACCAAGTTTGAATCAATCTTATTACAAAACTAATGGAACTATGATGCAAATAAATCTTAAGAATTAAAACCAATGAGATAGAGAAGGTGATCAGTTTTGCATCCTCAAACCCTGTATTTAACTCATAACAATTAAATTCAAAAAATTATTCTCTTCTAGCGGTCACTCTATGCACTAATTAATCAAATCAATAAATTAACTAATAATCAATGCAATTTTTGGTTAGATTATAAATGATATTTCTAATAACCAAACCCTAAAATTTTCATTCCAAATTTAATAATCAATGACCAATCAATCATTAAACTAGGAATTAAATAAGTGCAACTAAAGAGAAAGGAGAATCATAATTCATTCCATAGAAATGAATTGGAGTTCATACAAAATTTGGGTTGCTAATTGAGCACCCCATGAAAGTTTAGCCTAACATTGATATTATAATGGTCATGTCAATAACAATCCCTAAGCTAAACATTATAGTAGAATCCAAAAGGAAATAAAAACTATATGCTCCCTTGAATCAATAAAATCTGGAATGCTGAGAGTGATCGATCCCAAATTCTTCAAGCTCTAAGTTCTACCAATCTTCAAGCAATAAAATATCTTCAAGATGTATGGGTCAATCTGTCAGAGTGAGGTTTGCATGCTAAGAAGTCTCTTGCATGCACAGAGGTTGCCAAATAAAAAGATGAATTTTTTTCCTCACTAAGTGGCTTAACTTAATTCCTAATTAAATGATGAAATATATACCCCTTAGAGTCATAATCAATGTCTACTTCCTAAAAGACATTAATTCCCTTTTTTAAATTTAAAAATCCCAAATCATATGCAAATTTTTGGATTTGAGAAATGATTGTGTGATTCTGTAGAAACAGGGTGCGTCACGCACAAGAGGGGACTATCGCATATGCAATAGTGGGGGTGCTTCTCTTTCCTTCATATGTCACATGCTCATGACGCTGCCTCTGCACATGCAACACTCGACTCTTCTTCTATTCTCTTCACTTACTCACAATAAGCCTCACTTGCATGTGACACATTTCATCCAAAACATGTCCAATCACTCAAATCAACCTTTAATCAAATCTAGTATGGCTTCCTCACTCCTAAACCACCCTTTAAGTCTCTTTTATTGTGCATGACCTATAAACAACACTTAAATACCAAATTAACCAAAAAACACATAAAAACACAATTTAAAGCACTAAAATTGTCACAAATATGAATAAATAATTGGTTGCTCTTTATACATCAAATTTGGTTGCACCTCAATTGTTTTTATTGGTATAATATGAGTTGGGTCTGATCAGTACATCCTCAATGTTGATATATGAAACTCATTGTGGATCTTGTCTAGTTCAGGTGGTAGTGGTAGTGTATACGCTATTGTCCCACTCGTTGTAATATCTCATATGGTCTGATGAATTTGGAACTTAACTTTGATTCTTAGCAAACCAAATGGCCTTATAAGGGGAGACTTTCAGAAATACTTTGTTGGCAACAACATACTCAATATCCTTCCTTTTTAAGTGAACATATGACTTTTATCTATCCGAGGTTGCTTTTAACCTTTCTTTAATGATTTTCACATTTTTCTTAGTTTTTTGCACCAATTTTGGTTTCACAAGATTCTTTTCATTAAGCCTAGTCTGACACAAAGGTGTCTTTCGCTTTCTACCATATAGTACTTCATAAGGTGTCAAGCCAATGATAGTCTGACAACTGTTATTAAATGAGAATTCCATAGTGTTAAATATTTATCCCAACTTCCCTCAAATTGAGTTACAGAACTTTGCATCATATCCTTAAATATCATTATAACTTTCTCTAATTACCCATCTATATGAGGATGAAATGTTGTGCTAAAATTAAACCGAGCACCCAAGGCTCATTGCAAGCTTCCCTAGAATTGTGGTATGAACCATAGGTCCCGGTCTGATATTATAGAAATTGACACTTGTTAAACCTTGAGGGGTATTTATGTCATTTTGATGATCATAAATAATTAAACAATAAGGAATTTAACCACATTTTATGCTCTAAGTGTATTAGATAGGTTACATATTTCTAAGACCATGAAGCAAGTTGATTGAAGTTGTTTGAAGTTCAAAAGAATGAAACTCACTAATGGTTCATGCCCAAGAAATAGATATTTACGCCAATTAACATTGTCATGCCCGTGGTGAAGAATTGCCAAAATCGTGAAAAGTGAATTTCACACCCATTACTCATGGGTAATGTTGCCCAAACAATGAACCAAGAAGGGGGTTGAATTGGTTATGAAATAAAAATTTCTTGACTTTAAGTGCGGAATAAAATTGAATAGTGTAGGGATGGAAAAATATCACACACGAGATTTATAGAGGTTCAGGTATTAACAAATCCTACTCCTCTCCCCAATCTCAATTGGGAGTTTTACTAACATACTAAGTGTTACAATGGAGTTTTACAAGCTCATTCTCAACTATGGTTGTAATGGTCACTAATTAGAGTCTAGTTAGAATAAGTGTAATGCATAGAAACTATATGATTGGCATTAGATATTAAAATAAATTGAGTAAATTATGAAATAAGAAATAAAAATGAACTAAATAGATTGATAAAATTTAATTTGGTTAGACATATCATAATAAAATTTCAGTTTAATAAAAGCTAGTGGAATTTAATACATGTAAAAAATAAAAAAATAAAAAAATAAATAATTAATTAAAATAGAACAAGTTAAAATAAAAAAAAAAAGAAAAGAAGAAAAAAAAGAGGATAGGGGGGCCAAATGTGGTTTTGCAGGAGGGGGGAGTGTATTTGAGTTAATTGCATTTAATATCATAATAACATCAACCTTATCTCCACACCCATATTATCTCCACTCTTCTTCTTCCTCAAACAACCAGCCTCCATTTCTTTACCATCTCCTTCATGATTTGCAAGAATTTCACTCCAAATAGGTTTGTTCTAGGTAAGTAATCCTCTCTCAATTATTCTTGTATTTTTAGAGTATTAGGAATGTATAGTATCAATCTTTTGAACTCTTTGTTCGAGGGAGTTATCAACCGAATTTGAAGAAGTATAAAACAAAAATGTTGTTCATATATGTCTTGTGTATTTGTCTGTGAAATTTTATGGAATTATGTTGAGTATATGAAGAGAAATAGTCGTTGGAGTGAAACTGGTTCAGGGAGGCGTATTAACTAAATAACCTACGGTTTGTTTCTAAATTGATCATCTTAATGGTTGAATCTGAGGTTTTGTAAAACATGAAAGTTGTAGGTATATGTGTTATTTAGGTCTCTCAAACATTTCTTATAAATCTCTCTTGTGTAGGTTGAGTTATACAGAAATGAACTATGACTGTTTCTTGATTGAGTTGGTTTCATATACCTGTATAGATCCAGTAACTTCGTCCTCATATTTGACCTCTTTTTAAATTGAATTAGCCAAAGTTAAAAAAATAAAAGTTTTACTCCTATGTATTATCTAAAATTCTGTGAAATTCTCACCTTAAAATGTCATTTACTTTGTGAGTTATGAGCTGGACAATTGAACTGGTCGGGTTGATACTCTATGTTAAACTAGTTATAGATCCTCTAGTATTTTAGAACTTTAGAGACCGAATCTGGAAGTGAGTTACACATGAAAAATGTTCCAAATTTACTTATATAACTGTATAAAAAGTTTCATAATAATTGAAGCTACAAATTAAAAGATATTAAGTTTTAAATATGGTACCCCGAAACTGTCTAAGGGCAGAGAACAGAGAAACATCTAAAAATATACTAAAAATTGTGTAATGGTTCAAAAATTCTGAAATTTTAGTATGTTTTAGTTTTAGATATTAAATTAAATTAAGATTAAGAATCATATAAATTGGATAAGTGTAGAAAAATTTATTGATCCAACAGTCCAAAAAGGTCATGTTCCAGCTTATAAGAAATTGTAGTTATTTATCTAAACTATAAGTATTTTATCAATGTATTAATTATTTATATTTTTGAATTAGGATCTCAACAAGAAGAAGAGCAATAAATGTAGACAAGCTCTAAATTTTAGATTTTGGAAAAAAGCTCCATTGAGGTTTGTACATATATGCATTTTAGTTTGCCTTGTTGCATGTTTGTGTGTTAATGGATTAAGTTGCATATATGAATAATGTAATAAAATGTTTAAATATGAAATTAATGGAGTGCTTAATTAATGAAACTTCATGTTAATGCATGTATAGACATATGGATGAATAATTGATTGATAAAATGTAGGAAATTTTAGTTTAAGATTGTAAATGTGTGTTAAGGGGTGTGAATGTAAAATATATAATATAATATATTTTTCAATATGGATTAGTATATGATTGATTAAAAATATCATAATTATAAATGGTAATTATTGGATAATTAGGACAATAAAGAGTGAAGTTAGAAAGTCATGTATGACATATGTATTTGATATGAAAAGAGAAGTTATATGACATAATTGTACTCATAAGATTGTTATAAATTTTAGTTTTGTATTAAAAGATTTGTTGGCTTTGATTGTATAGAGGACTAATTAAAGTATGCCAATATTACTTAAATGGTTATATAGAATGGAATATCATATGAATATATGATTTTTAAATGTTATAATCATATTTTCATTATAAATGTAAAGGGAATATTGATTCCGACAAATTAAGATGTAAAGAAAATAAATAAGAAATAACATTAATTGCCCAGTTCTCAACCTGTGGACTAATTAGAGATAGATGGTGCACCATTGCGGGGCCATTACAGTACCGATATTGATATGGTTTAGGAACAGGATGGTATTAGCTCCGAGAGCACCCCTGTCCTAATTACACAGATGATGTGATTATACTCAGTCATGAGGCTTAAGCTCCGCGAGCGCTCTTGACTTGAGACTATAGTGAGTAAGGTGCTTAAGCTCCGCGAGCGGCCTTACTACACGCCCTATATCCGGACAGTCCGAGAATGAGATTTGGGCTATTTATATTAAAAAATTATATATAAATTAATTAAAAGACATACATGTACTTGTTGAGAGATAAAATGTGTAAAATGGCATGAGTTATAAATATTCATTAAGGTAAGTTAAATTCATAATTGAGTAATATATGTATTGTTTGTATTGTCAGTGAATTTGTAATATTGTATAAACATGTGGTTGTTCCTGTTAATGTATGTTGAAGTATTATAATCTGTATTATGAATTATCTACCATGCAGTTTTGGTAACTGTATGTTAAAGTATTTATACTTATATGGATTGAGATTTGAGTTAACTAAACAATCATAATTTTAGGGAAATCAATTAAATAAGAATGATCTATGGAAACATGAGAGGAGGTAGAATGCTTAATATTTATATATTAAATATGGTTGATTATATACAGTTCATGTCCTGATACAAATATAATGATGAGATAATGAAACATAAATTTTATTTTATTATAATATTTTCTAAATTTGATGCAATGATTTATTTAAATTATATCATGATTATTATAACTCACGTTTTTATGACTGCATGAGAAAACTTAAATGCTTATATGTACCACTAAGCTAGAAATGGCTTAGCGTGGGTTTTTCCCGCGCAGGAATTGGAGCTTACAAGTAGTAAATTGTGGAGTTGATAGAGGAAGTACAAGCCCATACTAGAGGAGACACGTCAGAACTAGCTGAGGGTCGAATGCATATTAGTTTATGTATTTTCTTCATTATCATGCATATGGGTTGTTAGACATGTCTTATATATAGTTAAGAACATATTTTGTATTTTGGTATTATATCTATATAGTTAGATGTAAGGTAAAAGCCATTAATTGTGATAGTTATAATGAGGTATAATATTTATGTAACATGATGAGGTATTTAATAATTGGATCCATATGTATATTCGAATGTTAAAAAAATGTCAATCTAGTTATTAAATGAAAATTTTAAATTCAGGCTAGTTTCATAAAGATTATCTGTGTCATTCCGCTTATGTAATGGGATTATTCCTATTATATAGGCGGGATGTCACAATGGTGTTTCTCTCAATGGCTAACACCTAACCCAAAAATTCCTTTGTGTTTTAATGACTCACACAATAAACCAATTCCTTGTGTTTTATGGCTCGCACAATAAACCCTTACAAGTGTTCCAATCTTAACCCAATATACCCAAACTCACTTGAGTAATTGATTACAATAAAAACACTCACCAACCTATAATGCTCAGAAATTATGAGCAATTAGGTTTTTTCAAAGAATAAAGGTTTTTGTTGAAAATAATTAATGCACAATGGCTACAACAAGATTAAAGATTCAAAGTAGTTGTTGTTCTTTTTCTTAGGATTCATAAATGACTTGCATTTATACTTCCTCTGCTAATTATAGTCAATTGGGTGTATTTAATGCAAAAATAGCTATTGAATCAACTCTTAACTTCGTGTCTGACATGTTTCTGTGTTCTCATTCATGGGTGTGACTATATGTGTAACGGTCGTGAATGTTCTTCCAAGTTGTGGTCCAAGCGGTGACTCTGACTGTGAAGCTCTCTGGAAGAACTTGAAGTGTTTGATCATGGGCGTGACTTTATATTTTCATGCGTGAACATTCTTCTAAGCCGTGGTTCAAGTGATGACTCTAGTTGTGAAGCTCTCTAGAAGAACTTGAGATGTTATTTCACAGGCGTGTCTTTGTTTCACAGGCATGACTGATTTGATCATTCACGGTTGGTATGATCCTTCATGGTCGTGAACTTTAAATGTTGGAGAGTTGGTGCTAAGTTATATCACGGGTGTGACATAAGTAGTCACGGGCGTGACCTTGCTATTTCTTCTTATTTTGATATTTAAAAGTTGTCTTTCATTCTTGCATCATATTCAATTCAAGATATATCATGTTCAACAAACTTAGAACACAAGCATTGTTAAATACATTATTGTTATTTTTTTGTTAGCATTAAAATAATAGAAATACCCCTCAAGGTTCAATAATCTCCCCCTTTTTAATGATGACAAATAATCTAGCAATATGTGTTTTTGAGAAGTCTCCCTCTCAAAAGGTGCTTAAGATAAAAAATAATATAGTGCAATAATTGAAAGATGTATAACATGGATCTTTGCTAACTTGTTAGGTATATGCATGTTATATCCAAAGTATATCAAAGTTGTTTGCTAACTAGTTAGGTATATGCAAGGTATATCCAAAGTATATCAAAGTTGTTTGCTTAACTAGTTACGTATATGCAAGGTATATGTGAGGTATATGTTATATAACACATTTGCATTTTACTACACATTTGCATATATTGCTAGGTTCTCCCTCTTTTGTCATTAACAAACCATAAAAAAAATTAAAATAATAATGAGGTAATTATATTAAAAGAAGGAGAAAGATTACAAAGTTTAAAAACATAAATTAAAGTCCTAAACCCTTAAAAATAAAACTAGTACATAAAAAAACTAGTACATGAAAAAAAATAGGACTCTAATTAGGCTTCAAGCCTGACAGATCATCTTTAAGGTGTGCTACCTCCGCTAATGGCTATCCATACGAGATTTCATGAAGTCTTTAAGGTTTTCCAACCTCTCATTGATGGAAGCCTACATTAGGTCAAAGCGAGATGCTAAAACATTAGCAACCTGTTGCGCCAAACTAGGTGTGGTAGAAGCCGATGATTGACCAACCTCTTGCTCAACCTCTGGTGTCACTGTTTTGACTTAGGCTTGTTTTCGTTGTTGGATACCCTGTAAGCCAGCTTTGAAATCATTAAAATCTTAGTCTTCCCAATCAATTTCACCAGCTGGAGTGGTGAAACAGTAATAAACATTATTCTTGTAAATAATGCGAACAACTGCTTCCATCTTTATGAAATACTCGATATCTAGCCAGTCTCGAGGATGTGCTGGAATGAGATTGTAATTGTGCTCATCGAGTTTTAGATAGTTGAGCTCAATGGCAAGGTGAGTGACATACCCATCAATCAAGATATCTCCCGATGGCTTTGTTTCAATTGATAAAATATGATTTGCAAACCAGCGGGACAGAGCTATGGTTAGACCTCTTCGTGCCATCTTCAATAGGAAAAGCTCTTATTTTTGGATTGTCACATTGCTATCTCCTCTAGCAAAGATACTATAGGTAAGAAACCTATGTAAATATTTATGCACAGGAGACCGAAGATGTGTGCTCTTTGTTTTCTTCACATCCTAGCTACATTCCAACCCAAAATGAGTCCATGCCGAATTAGCATAGAATTCCACTTCACTCTCATTGAGAATGCCATCTGAGAGAAGTTTGAAGATAGTGCCAAACTCTGGTGCTGTGAGAGTGTTCGAATGCTTACAGAGTTGGAATTTGATTGTTCCGGTGGCAGAGACTTGCAAAGTGCTAAGGAACTCAAGAGTTCGTTCCCTTAGCATTGGACGATGAATGTCTACAAATTCCGTAAGGTGACAAGCTTGCAATTGTTCTGTCATGCTTGTCTCAAGATCGAGAGTCCTGACAGCACTCCATTCGGAGGAATGAGATGAAAGTAGGGGTCTTTTCTTTAGAACAACATATCTTGGGTGACAATGCTTTGGAATGATGTTGAGAAGGTAGTCCGTGTGGTGTCTCAGAGCATGGGATTTCTTCCTTGTGCCTTTTGATGAGTCAGGTTCCATTGATAATTTTGGAAAGGGATTTGGAGAATGAATTTCTGATCAAGGATTTGAGAACAACCTTGAGATGTAATGATTCTTCAAAGAGAAAGAGTTTTGAAGGATTTTATAGATGGAAAAGGATATGAGGAGGCTAGATTTTGTGAGAAATATTGAATGAGAGCTTTAATTGAGAGAATTTTTCAAGTTGAAAGTGAGAAAAATGGTAGAAATCCTGTTTTATAGCCGATAGATTCACGCCGTGAATCGTCCATCATAGATGTGAATAGTCATGATCACAGTTTGTTGAAGAGGCGCTCTAGTTGTGATAAAGGATACGAATCGATTCATGGTCATGACATTAAATAGTCATGGGCTTTACTTATGAATTTCACAGTGGTGATAAAATGAGTCACGATCATGAAGTGCAATCTTCACTACTTGTGACCGTGAGGCAACACGTGAAACAAAGCGTGAAAGGTTATGTAATTATTTGATATTAATGTTCACGGTCATGAAAAAGTATCATGGGCATGAATAAAGAGTTTCACGGGAGTGAAAGAAAAGAGTCAAGGGCATGATACATAGTTTTCACTACCTTCAGCCGTGAAACATCTCGTGAAGCAAAACGTGAAAGCTACTGGAACTTTTGACGATTATAATCATGACCATGAATATATGTCACGAGCGTGAATTTCCTTAAATCTTCAATTAATAAAACTAAGTCTAAAATAAGACTAAAATATTTCTAAGATGCTTCTATTCCTTATAACATATACTTCCATCATGTTAACCACTTCATACCTTAAAAGATTAGACAATAAAAAACAATATATGAAGTAAATTAACATTCAAGGTTGACAATTGACAATCATACTTAAGATAAGGTTAATCCATTAAGCGTACCAAGCTCTCTTCTTATGAAACAAAATCTTTCTTCATTAAGATATTTGGTGAAAATATCTGCCATTTCATACCTTAAAAGATGAAATGTGCCATGTAAATATTTTAAGATTCTTTTCACACCATTCAAATGTGATTCTTTAGGACATGATTGAAATCTAACTCATAAGCATACACTGTACATTATATCGGGCCTAAAGGCAGTAAGATATAAGAGTGATTCGATCATACCTCTATAGAGCTTTTCATTAATGCTCCTACCCTTTTCATCTTTGTCCAATTTTGTTGATGTGTTTATTGGAGTCTTGGCATTTTTGCATCCTTCTATTCCAAATTTCTTGATTAAATCTCTGGCATACTTGGATTGGTTGATGAATATGCCCTAATTGCTTTGTTTTGTTTGTAGACCGAATAAGAACTTAAGCTCACCCATCATGGTCATTTCAAATTCCCTAGTCATACACTTAGCAAATTTTTGGCAAAACAATTCATTAGTAGACCCAAATATGATGTCATCGATATAAATTTGAACAATTAGATATCATGCTTATGCTTTTTAGTAAATAATGTTGTGTTTACATTTGCCTTTGAAAAGTTATTTTCTAAAAGAAAAGAACCTAGTCTTTCATACCTAGCTCTTGGAGCTTGTTTCAAACCATACAAAGCTTTTGAAAGTTTAAAAACATGATTAGGCAAATTATGGCTTTCAAAACCCAGTGGTTGTTCTATATAAACTTCTTCTTCTATAAAACCATTTAAGAAACCACTTTTGACATCCATTTGAAAGAGTTTAAAATTCATATGGCATACAAATGCTAAAAGAATTCTTATGGCTTCTAATCTAACTACCGGAGCATAGGTCTCATCATAATCTATTCCTTCTTCTTGATTATAACCCTTTGCAACTAACCTTGCCTTATTCCTAGTTATTGAACCTAGTTCATCTAGTTTATTTCTAAATACCCATTTACTACCAATGATTTGATGGTTTTTAGGTCTAAGAACTAAGGTCCACACCTTACTTCTCTCAAATTGGTTGATTTCCTCTTGCATAGCAATCACCCAATATTCATCATTAAGAGCCTCATCAATATTTTTAGGCTCAATTTGAGAGACAAAAGCAAGATTAGAATCTAAAAGTTTGAGATCAGATCTAGTATTTACTTCTTTAGTAGGATCACCAATGATTTGTTCCTTGGGGGTGATCTTTTGTCATTTTCCATTCCTTTGGAAGCTCTTGTTTGTCTTGTTCTTGAGCTTAAGGTAGAGAGAAGTCTTGATATGGGTTTTCTTGATCATTTTCATCGTTCTCATAATCAAGATCAAGCTTTTCCATTGTACCTATTATATTATCAAGAACACTATCTTTCACAAGATCAAGCTTACTAGATTCATAAAAAACAACATGCATAGATTCTTCAACAACTAATGCCCTTTTATTAAAGACTCTATAAGCTTTACTAGAGGTGGAGTATCTTAAAAAGATACCTTCATCGAATTTAGAGGCAAATTTTCCAAGGTTGTCATTGGTATTTAATATGAAACACTTGTATCCAAATACTCTAAAGTATGATATCATGGGCTTTCTTCCATTCCATAACTCAAAAGAAGATTTGTTTAACAGTGGTCTTTTGAAAACTTGATTTGAAATATAACATGCAGTATTGGTGGCTTCATCCCAAAAGTAAGTTGGTAACCCATACTCATTGAGCATTGTTCGAGCCATTTCAATTAAAGTTCAATTTTTTCTTTCGACTACCCTATTTTGTTGAGGCGTCCTAGGAGTTGAAATATTTTGTGAAATACGATGTTATAAACAAAAGTTTTCAAAGTTTTCATTTTCAAATTTTTTGCCATGATCGCTTCTTATTTTTGAAATAAAATATCCTTTTTTCGTTTTGAACTCTCTTAGCAAAGTTTTTAAAAGATTCAAAAGCATCACTCTTTTGAGCTAAGAAAATTATCCAAGTGAATCTAGAGTAATCATCGACGATGAAAAAAGCATAGTGTTTACCTCCCAAGCTTGCAACTCTAGGAGGTCCTAAAAGATCTAAATACAAAAGTTGTAGAGGCTTCGAGGTACTTACAATATTTTTAGAATTGAAGGGGGACTTGTGTTGTTTTCCTCTTTGGAAAGGTTCACATGTCTTATTCTTTTCAAATTTGACTTTTGGTAGTCCACTTACTAGCTCTCCTTTGCTAAGGCTTTGAATTAAATTCATGCTTCCATGACCAAGCCTTCTATGCCACAACCAAGATTCATCACTAGTAGTCATAAGACACTCAGAGGAAAGGTTAGATATTTTGTGTAAGTCTATTATGTAAGTATTGACATCTCTACTTCCTTTGAATATCTCTTGGACACTAAAAGAGGTGACAAGACATTCATTTGAGGTAAAGATTACTTGGTTTCCCTTATCACATAATAGACTTACACTTAACAAGTTATGTTTCAAACCATCACTAAGTAAAACATCTTCAATGAAAGTAGTATTATTAATACCAATGGAGCCAATGCCAATTACCTTACCTTTAGCATTGTTTCCAAAGGTTACCTTACCACCATCAATACTTTTAATGGCATTGAATAGTCTTTTGTTTCCGGTCATATACCTTAAGCATCCACTATCCACAAGCCAAACATTTTCTTTTATAATGGACTTGAGGCATACCTATAAAATCACAATTTAAGTATTGTTTTTAGTACCCAAATGAACTTGGTTCCTTAGAGGTTAGCACATGAAAGTTCCCAATGAGCCTTCCTTATCCAGCAATGTTTAATGATATGACCAAATTTCATACAATAATTACATTGTTTAGCTCTAAACATGTTTTTCGGTTTTACCATGCTTTTAGGTCTCATTATCCTATTAGATGGAGTTTGTGAGCAGTGACATGCACATGCATGATGAATCAGTGCTTTCCTAGGTGCATGCCTCTTATACATAAAAGCATAATTAACCTTTTGAGGTTTCCCTCTTAGGCTAATCGACCCTTGACCATTCTTCTTATAAATATAGGGTTTAGTGTGTGTTGTGTACATAGCCCTTGGGGCTATTACTTCTAATATGGAGATATGAGGTGCACTAGACTTAACAAAAGTGGTCTTGTGAGATGAAGATGATGTTCCATTAAATCCTAGACCATGTCTTATTAAAGGTGGTCTGTGGGACACTATGAGAGTATCTAAACTCTCCTTGCCTTTATGAAATCTTGAAATGGAGTTTCTAAGTTCCTTCATTTTTCAAAACATTGTTTTCTTTGAGTAAGGATTTAGTTGAGGGTCTAGATGAGTACTCTTCTAATGACTTTTGAAGAGATTCATTAGAAGTTTTAAGATCAAAATTTTCCTTTTGTAAAACTTTCATTTTGTTTTTCAAATTTAAAATATTATTTTTGTAAGTATTGAATTTACATCTATATTTTTCTAATTCTAGGTTCAATACTTCTATTAGACTCTGCTCATCATCATCTTCACTATTAATATTATTATCACTACTATCATTATTAAATGAATATGAGTAAGAAGGACCTACCTCATCTGTGAAGTGATCCTCTAAAGCCATGAAGCATAGGTTGACCTCTTCACCTTCATTGTCATCTTTTTCACTTCAAGAGCTTTCGTCATCCCATGTGACTTTATGACCTTTCTCCCCATTATCTTTTTGATATCTTTTTTTGTGTTTCTTGAGCTTTGGACATTCTAGTTTGATATGTCTTTTCTTCCCACACTCATAACATTTTACCTCCTTTTTATTTCTTTGAGAGTCATTTGAGGAGTGTTTGAGGTTTCTTTGTTTGAAGTTTCAAGAGTTACCAATTCTCTTTCAATTATTCTTTTTAATCTCCTTCAGAGCATGGAAATGTCCTCATTTGCATCATTACTCTTTTCTTCACCATCTTCAACTTCTTCTTGAGATTTTGAAGTAGAAGATTTGAGTGGTAGAGGCTTTCTTTTCTCTGGTTCGGTTTCAACTTCTCTATCTCTCTTTACCTCCATTTCATGTGTTAGAAGTTTGCCAATAAGCACATCAGTAGGCATGATGCTCATGTCTTCATTGGCTTCTTCTATACCAATAACTCTTGAACCATAATCTTTGAGAGGAAGGCTTTTCAAAATTTTATTGTTTACATCTTCCAAACTCAAGTGCTTCCCAAGCTTTCTCATGTCGTTTATGATGGCTAGAAGACTGCTCATCATATCAGTGATGGATTCATTGGATTTCATCTTGAAGAGTTCATATTTTGAGGTGAGAAGTTGAATCTTCCTGGATTTAACTTACTTTGTTCCTTCATGATAATTCTCCAATGTCTTCCACATACTATATGTGGTAGGACAGTGTTGGATCCTGCCACATTCTTCAATGGATAGAGAGCTTGCGAGGATTGTCATTACCTTTTTTTTTGAAGTTTGCTTTACGTTGAGGCTATATCCAATAATCTCTTGAAAGAATTTCTTCTTCACCATTAACTCGTCTCCTGGTTGGTGGTGTCCAATCTTTCTGAACGCTATCCCAAACTTCAATTCTCTCACTGTCGAGATATGTCTCCATCTGGAACTTCCAATGAGCGTAGTTTGCTCCATCAAAGTAAGGCTTGAGACTTGGGACCCTTCATTGGCCATTTCTTGATCTTTGCTAGCGCTTTTTAGGCTTTGATGCTAGTTAAGCTCTAATACTAATTTTTTCCCAAATGAACTAAGAAGGGGGTTGAATTGTTTATGAAATAAAAATTTATTGACTTTAAGTGCAGAATAAAATTGAATAAAGTAGGGATGGAAAAATATCACACACGAGAGTTATAGAGGTTCGAGTATTACAAAGCCTACTCCTCTCCCTAATCTCAATTGGGAGTTTTATTAACACACTAAGTGTTCCAATAGAGTTATACAAGCTCACTTCCAACTATAGTGTTTCTCTCAATGGCTAACACCTAACCTAGAAATTTCCTTGTGTTTTAATGGCTCATGCAATAAACCAATTTCTTATGTTTTATGACTCACACAATAAACCCTTTCAAGTGTTCCAATCTTAACCCAATATACCCAAACTCACTTGAGTAATTGATTACAATGAAAACACTCATTGACCTATAATGCTTAGAAATTATGAGCAATTAGGTTTTTTCAAAGAATAAAGATTTTTGTTGAAAATAATTAATGCACAATGGCTTCAACAAGATTAAAGATTCAAAGTAATTATTGTTGTTCTTCTTAAGATTCATAAATGATTGGCATTTTTACTTCCTCTATGAATTATAGCCATTTGGGTGCATTTAATGCGAAAATAGCCATTGAACCAACTCTTAACTTCACGCCTGACATGTTTCTCTGTCCTCATTCACGGCCGTGAATGTTCTTCCAAGTCATGGTCCAAGTGCTGACTCTGACCATAAAGCTCTCTAGAAGAATTTGAAGTGTTTGATCACGGGCGTGACTTTATACTTTCACGGGTGTGAACATTCTTCCAAGCCGTGGTTCAAGTGGTGACTCTGGCTGTGAAGTTCTCTGGAAGAACTTGACATGTTATTTCATGGGCATGTTTTTCTTTCATGGGCGTGACTGATTTGATCATTCACAGTTGGTATGATCCTTCATGGCCGTGAACTTTAAATGTTGGAGAGTTGGCGCTAAGCTATATCACAGGCATGACATAAGTAGTCATGGGCGTGACTTTGCTATTTCTTCTTATTTTGATCTTCAAAAGTTATCTTTCGTTCTTGCATCATATTCTATTCAAGATATATCATGTTCAACAAACTTAGAACACAAGCATTGTTAAATACATTATTGCTATTTTTTTTGTTAGCATCAAAATGACAAAAATATCCCTCAAGGTTCAATAGGTAACACCCATGAAATAGTTAGCACCAAAAATTGTTTGTTCAATCATTTATGGCAGTGAAGCATTGGACCATCCGCGAAGCTCGATTAAGTAATGCCCGTAAAGAAATGTGTCACGCTCATGAAGGACTCATCATTTTTGGAAAGAATTGTTTATGGTTAGCTTCACTACTTCAGTCATAGTTATGAAGAACAATCAAGCCCGTGAAGATTAAGTCATGACCGTGAAGATTAAGCTAGGCCCGTGAATCTAGAAAGAGAAAGTCATCAGGTGCGAACAAGAAAGTTGTTGAATGGGCATTTGTGTATTAAACGCATCGCAAATTATTATTTTTATTAGGGAAAGTAATAAATACAATATATTTATTACTTCCAAAGGTTAGAAAATAAGAGAAAAACAAGTGAAAATGTTCATTAAATCTTTTAATCTTGTATAGCCTTGTGCATTTAATTCATTTCACCATTCTTATTGTAAGAACCATAATTGCTCAAAATTGTTGAGCTTTTTGGTTGGTGAGTGTTTCATTCTTGTAATCAATTACCCAAAAGTGAGTTTGAGTGAGTTGGGTTGTGAGTGAAACACTTGTAAGGGTTGTTGTGTGAGCCATCAAAACATAAAGATTTTTTTGGGTTTGGTGTTAGACAAGAGAGAAACACCATAGTTGGGAGTGAGCTAGGCAAAACTCCATTTGTAATATTTTGTGTGTTAGTGAAATACCTAATTGAAATTGGGGAGAAAAGTAGGGTTTCTTAATAACAGAACCTCTATAAATCTTGTGTGCTGAAATTCTCTTTCTCTCTCACAAATTATTCTTTGGTAAAAATTATCACAAGAAAAATTTTTAATTACCAACCAATTCAACCCCCTCTTCTTGGTTATTATTTTAGGCAACAACACTCAATAAAGTTGAATGATCTCATTCACATATAGCTTTGCCAATTTGTTTAATGAATAATCCATCCTAAATGGCCAGAAGTGAGCAAACTTAGTGAGTCTATCCACAAACACCTACACTGTATCATGTTTCTTTTATGTCAATGGTAGATTAGTCACGAAATCCATGATTATCCTTTGACACTTACATTTCAGAAATGATATAGGCTATAATAAGATAGATAAGACTTGATATTTTGCCTTAACTTGGCATGTCATTCATTTGGTGGTATACTTTGCAGTGTCCTTCTTCATTCCCAATCACCAATATCTTGATTTCAACTTGTCTCTTTCATAATATTCTGCTTCAATTATTCAACATTTGGCACACACATTTTTCCTTTGTAATACAAACTCCCATTTGCTTCCATTGTGAACTTGGGTCTCTCCCTCTTACATGCCAACTCAATTGTTTACATTAGCTTAACATTTTATTTTTGAGCTTTCTTTATCTTTTAGGTCAATGTGGGTCGAAAATATAGTTCTACTAGGGTCTTTTTGCTTAAAGCATTAGCTATTACATTTGCCTTACTAAGTTGGTAGTCAATGATGCAATTGTAATTTTTAATCAGTTTTAACCAATGTCTCTGTCTTAGGTTCAACTCCTTTTATAAAGGAAGGTACTTTAAGCTTTGTGATATGTATAGATGTAGCATTTCTCTTCATATAAATAGTGGTGCCATATTTTCAATGCAAAAATGATGACTGCCAATTCTAAATCATGGGTCAAATAGTTCAACTCATGAGACTTTAGTTGCCTAAAAGCATATACCACTACATTCCCTTTTTGCATCAACACACGTTCTAAACTATTTTGAGAGGCATCACTGTATATCACATAGTCTTTGTTTGGGACATGTTGGGTTAGCACGAGTGCCTCTATCAACATGGTCTTAAGCCTATCAAATCTTGGTTGGCACTGGTCAATCTATTCAAATATGGCCCTTTTTTTTAAGTAGCTTAGTCAATGGAAATCAAATCATTGATAACATTTTGATAACTAATTTAGGTAAAGTTTGAATATTCTATTCATTAGGTCCTTAAAGGTCGTTGGTGCATTGGTAAACCCAAACAATATTTTCAAGAACTCATAATGACCATACCAAGTTTTGAAGGTTGTCTTAGGGACATCTAACTCCGTAATCTTTAATTGATGATATGTTGATCTCAAATAAATATTTGAAAACACTCCTACTCCTTTCAATTGATTGGAAAAATCATCAATTCTTGGTAAATGGTATTTGTTCTTGATTGTCAACTTATTAAATTGATAGTTGTCTACACATAGCCACATGATGTCATCTTTTTTCTTCACAAAGAGGATTGGAGCATCCTATGGTGATACACTAGGCCTAATAAATCCCTTATCTAGTAGTTCCTGAAACTATACTTTCAACTCTTTCATTTTAGCAAAGGCCATCCTATGAGTGATAAAAATTAGGGTTGTACCCAAAATGAGATATATGGTGAATTTTATCGCTCTATTTGAGGGTAGCCTTAGCAAGTTTTCTGGAAACACATATGAAAATTAATTAATTGTTGGTATATCCTTCATATCAGGACTACCATTTCAAGTGTTAATAACATGGGTTAAGAATGCTTAACACCTTTTTTTGATCCGTTTCTCTACCTTCATAGTAGAAATAACACTGGATAGCTGAGGAAAACTTTCACCTCGAATAGTAACCTTAGGATTCTAAGAATAACTTTCTTAGAATGACAGTCAACTATCTCTTTATATTGTGAGACCCAATCCATTCCTAAGATGGCATTATAATCATAAAATGACAAGTCAATCAGATCAACTGTGAACTCTTTCCCTTATACTGCTATAGGGAAACTTTTGTATACCTGAATATTAATGACATTATGGCCCAAGGGATTTTTAACTAGGATGACATGCTCTAACAACTATCAAGCTACTCTGACTAGGTATGTTGGTGTGTGTGTATGTGTGTGTGTATATATATATGAGTGTGTGCAACCAGAGTCTATTAAAGCATAAAGATAAGGGTTAAGTAATGAGAAGGCACCAACTATAACATCTGTAACATCCTGATCCTTTCAGGCTCTCATGACATAAGCTTTAGCTAGCATTCTATTGACATTAGGTCTATTAACAGTCTTTGACCCAATCTAACTAGATCCCCCTCGACCTTTTTGGCTTTGCCTATGGACTTTACTAAGCATCCAAATTGATCCCTGAGTCTGGACTAGAGTCACACCATTCTATCTTAGACAATCCTTCTTTATGTGATCCTTTTCTCCATAGCGAAATAGGCCGCAATCATCAACCAACACTCATCCTTTTGTGCTATACAATAAAATGTACAAGTGACAAGTGTATACTCTCTAGTGGTAGATTTCATTGTGCTGGTTGCAGACATGGTAGCTCTAGATGTCACTATCATACTTTTGTGCTTCAAGTTCAACAACTCCCATTTCTTATTGTAAATATAAATTTGGGGCACATACTTGGCATGAAACTAAGCTAGAAAAAACTCCCATGCAGGTAGAGTAGGCGTACATAGGTTCAATATCACTGCTTTCCACTAATCATATGCATGATCCTTAAGTAGTGAGACAACATACTTGTACTTTTTTTTTATGTGCACTGCAATTACTAGAACACCCAATCATCCTATTCCAACCAATACTCTGCAGTGGCTAGGTTATCCTTCTCTTAACCATAGAAATCAATGGCCCCATACTTTCTTAGCTCATCAAACCGTAGTTTGGTTGTGCGTCTGATTTGTTAGAAAAAGTTGATCATGTGTTGCATAAATAGAAACTAAGCCTGCCCCATTATGTCTATAGTTGACTGCTGCTGAACCAGAGTATAACTTGGCCTGCCGACACTCATTTAACTCAGTCAGTTCTATGCCTCAATATTGGTTAGATTGTTACTCTTGGCTTGCTCTTACATAAGCCCTCTAAACTCGATATCTATATTTTACTTATATATGATAAAATATTAGAGTCATACATGATACTATGTATATGCATGTTGACAACCCTAATCCTACATGGGTCTAGAACCATTTAAGCCAAACTCTGATACCCATTAAATGTAACACTTCCTTATATAGCTCGAATATATACTACTATACTTAGGAGTATTACATGTACTTACAGTCATGACTAGCAAATTAAAAGCATTAAAACATATTTATATATGATGTCAAAACTTATTTGTTGCTACGAGAAATTACTTTGCTAAAATAATTAATGTACTCGTGATTTTATCAAAATTCGATAACATTATTTTTTTATATGCCAAAAGGCTAAAACCCATGAAAATCACATAGCAACATACACAATACTATATGGGTACTTCTAATATTCTTCTTCCATACCAAAATAACATGAAGGCTAATATCTAGAAAATAAAAGTTGATCATTGGATAAATTCTTTTTATACTTGTGAATAATATATTTAAGCTTCAAATAGACTTTAGCTACATAAATAGAATATGATTTGTAACACCCTCAAATATAATTAGCATTAATCCAACTATAGAAGTGAGTATTACAAAACCTTTATTTTTTAAAATTTGATTAAAATAAAACTTCTTTAAATCACTTTGTATGCATTATGACCATGATAACTATTTTAAAATTTATATAAAGAAAGCAAAAGAGAAAATCAAATAATTGTTTTATTACTTAGAAATATTGTATACGTTTCACATAACCTCTTGTTTACAAACATTCCCAAAGGGAAAATACAATCACTTTTAATACATGAAAACTTAAAACCAAAAATATCTAGGTGTATCACCCACCCAACTATGTTTGGTCCTGTGACTCATCCTGTAGACGTTCATCCTCTACACTTACCCTAATAACAATGAGTCAAACTAGAAATATGCGATTTTTGGTTGGTGACAAAATATTGAACTAAATATACCTAGGCATAGAAAAATTTTAAATTGAGATTGTAAGTGTAATATTGAGGCAAGATTCGTAGATTTTGGGTATGGAATTATAGAGATACGATACGAGGTGTGGACTCAAAGTTCGATTGTCCAAACAAGTACTTCATTCTTTTTTGTGGAAGATTACAACCGGATGACTTTGATCTATTTCATTAAAAGTAATTTAAAATCTTTTGATGTTTTTAAGATATTTAAGAAGATGGTTGAAACTCAAAGTGGTAGTAAGATTAAGGCTTTCATGACTGATAATAGTCTTGAATTTAATTTCTTAGAATTCAAAGATTTTTGCAACAAGTATGGTATTTTACATTAACTCACAACTCCATGGTATAGTGAATATAAAGAATAGAAGTTGTCATAAAGATGTTAAGTTGTAGGCTAAGAAGAAGCTTCCAAATAAATTATGGGGAAAAATTGCTTACACAACAATTTATCTTGTGAATAAACATCATACTTCAGCATTGAAAGGAGTCACACCTATTAAAGCATGGATAGGTCACAAACATTCTATAAAGCATATGAGAATCTTTGGTTATGGATGTTATGTTCATGAGCCAACAATCAAGAGATCCAAATTAGATAAAAACAATTCTTGACCTGGGATTCTCCTAGTTTATGCTCATGACCAAAGGCTAGAAAGTCTATCATGTATAAGAAGGAAAGGTCATTTCAATAGAGATGTGGTGATTGATAAAGATTCATATGAGAATTTTGATGAAAACAAATTGAAGCAGCAGAACGATATTATTCTTAAACCTAGTCAAGAACTACAATTTCAACAACAAAATAGTGAAGATGTAGATGTCAAAGATGAATTCGATGATGGAGACTAAGTGTAACACTTTCTTACCCCCAGCAACATATATTCGAACAAGAGAATGTTGCATTCTCTTTTTCAAATTTGTCATTTAATAAATATTAAAAAGCAGTACATTTTTTTTGCTTTTTTTTTCAACTCCTCATATTATATAAAAAATAATAGAAAGGAAACAAAGTACATTTATATATTTATATATGAAAGTATTATTTACAAAATATTGATATTTATATAAACATAAAGATACTTTACAACACTATAAAAGAAAATTCAAAACAACAATCATGTCACCGCTAGTTTTATCTACAGACTTTTACTATATTTTCGTTATATCTATAGGAGAGAAACTCTCACACTAACCTCTAGGCTTAGTAATGCATATAAATGAGACAATAAAGTATTTTAATGCGATATGCAACTATATGTTATCTTATATATATATATATATATATATATATATATATATATATATATATATATATATATATATATATATATCACATTATCATTTCATATTCTTATATTGAACAAGCAATTCAAATATTATACTATTTATTCTATTTTTATCTTACTTACGCCCATAATACCTAGAAACCAATAATCATGATAACAAGGTTGGTCATTCAGGCATAATAAAGTTGTTAATTGGGTATAATAGTATGTGCATACAAGTATCATCATTAACATTAATATAAGTGTCATCATTAGCATTAATATGAATGTCATCACCTAATAATCCCCTAATTGGCATGCCAAACTATCCAAAATTCTAGTTTCAAACTAAGTATTTTAGGGCTTATTCCGTGTTTTCATCAAATTCTCATCTTTTTTTTTCTTGGTCAATCTCACTTTTCTTTGTTCTTTTCATTGTATCATATCTTCACATAATATGACATTATGCACATAGTCTCACATATTTACTTTTATCACGTGTAGACATTACACTTTCATATGTATCAATATACAAATATTCATAATCTTTCTGAATATAATAACACATTTATTCTCCTTATTTGAATTTCCACATTATTAGTCAAATAAATAAATTACTAAAAATAGGGCATTCACGACATGACTCCATGTTTAAGCTTGTGAATAGTTCAAGACACACTAGCTCACGGTCGTGGTCAAAATGTTCACACTCGTGACCAAGTTCACGTTTGTGATTCAAGCCATGTTATAAGTTGAGAACACTTTTGGAATGAATAGTGCTATTTTCCATGCAAAAGTCACACCTGTGGATTTATCAATTCATGTTCGTGACTAATTGCTGAAAAATCACACTTTCACTTTCCATATTTGTTTCAAGCTTTATAAAACCAAAAAAAATCCATCATATGCATTCCTAAGGTTCTCAACATAGCATACCATATTTTTACCACAATTAGGGGCCTTAACACAATCAAATTTCTAATATATATGTTATCTAAGTCATTATTTCAAGCAATATCACTTCTAAGGTTCTTACCTATAGTCTTAAGCAACATAACCAATATCAAATACTTTTTCATACATTTTAACATGTCAAATGTTCACATCATGCAACTTCACAATAAATTATAGGCTATTTGTAATATCCCCCGACCCAGTAGCACATGCCTAGATAAGAGAGTGTTACACCATTTCTTCAAATCATTATTTAATAAATGTAAGAAAGTGGTACATTTTTTTTTATTCAAATAAGATAAAAGAAGTGATAAACATTACTTATAAACAAATCATTTACAAAACATAGATTTAATTTACAAAACCATAAAAATAATTTATAATCCTAATATACAAAAGAATGTAACCCACTGTATTTGAGTTCAACTACTTTACTTTTGTAGGATCACTGTTGACTTTATCTAATGGTCTCTGCTCACTTTTCTATAGACCTGTGCAAAAAGAAAGTCTCATGCTAAGTTCTAAGCTTAGTGGCGCATAAGGATAAGACAATAAATTATTTTCATACAAACTGCAATCATTCAAATATACTATGTTATTCTAGTATTAAAACATTTATTTCCTTGTCATATAATTTTTTTTTTCATTTTTCATCCACATATGCACCACATGATCAAATTATACAATTTCTTTACTATTTCATTTTCCTAAGTAAAAACAAGTAATTCATTTACATACATATACAATTTTTTTCTCATATTTATCTTATTTATGCTCATAACACATAGGAACCACTAATTAGGATAACACAGTTGGTCATTCAAGCATTTAAAAAGTGTCACCCAAGCATTATGGTATGAACATACAAGTGTCCTCACTGACATTAGTATAGAGATGTCATCACCAATATTAATAAATGTGCCATCACTAGCATTAATATACCCATTGATTGGTATAATAAACTATCCAAAGTTCTAATTCTAAGCTAGGTGTTCTCGGGCTTAATTCATGTTACCATCAAATTCTCATCTCTTTTCTTTGTCAATCTCATTTTTTTCTTTGTTCATCTCATTATATCATACTTTTTCTCTATATCAACTTTATAATTCTCTTATTTCCCTTCATTCCATTTTTTTTTCATATAATATGGTATATGAACATTACTAATGTACCTATCAAATATATAAAATATGAAAAATAAGGTATTCACAGCTGTGACTTCTTATTCATGCCCGTGAACAATGCCAGACACACTGCCTTACTACCATGGTCAAAATGTTCATGCCCGTGAATAAACTTATGCTCGTTACCCAAGCTGTGAATGAATGTGTAATGAATAGTGTTATTTTCATACAAAAAGTCACGCCCATGAGTAATTATTCATGCCCATGAATTTTAGTTATTCTCATTTGGGACCAACTGCTTAAAAATTACACTTCCTTTACCATATTCACTTTAAGCTTCCTAAAACCATGAAACTTCCACAAGATATATCTCCTGAAGTTCACTATTCAACATACAAAGATTTTACCATTTTCACACACACATTTCCAATATACTCAACTTCCTAACATACAATATCCAAAATACAATTACATATTATCATCTCTATCAATTTATTTTGAAATTCATATACAACAATTCATTTTCAATGCATTACAATCATCAACTCACATGTCAAAGACGTATATCATTCAATATATAGTGAAACATAGGTTAATGCCTTAAACTATGCACTAACCTTTCTCTTTGCTTCACTTTTCTTTCTATGTTTCCTTTTTTTTACCTTTGCTGCTTTTAACTTGTTTTTTGTCACTTTGAGCTCCTAAGATATCGTAAAATAATCTTCAAAACTCTTCTACATCATAGCTCTCTAAACCTTATCTTTTCTCTCTAGAAACCATAAACTATCTCTTTTACCTCCACCACAAGTTCTAAATGAGCTGAAAACTATATTTTTCTTTTGAAAGAATTGTAGAAAATAAGAAGAATTTCTTACCTTTACTCTTTTCTCCTCTTAATCAACTATTTAGATATTTCTCTCTCCTCTTCTCTTACTCTTCCTCCCTTCTTTAGCTTCTCCAAGCATTTTTATGCATAAAAGTGCCTTCAACTTGTCTTTTCCTATCTTCTCTCTCTAGTTCTCTCTTTAGAACCAAGCTTGGGCTATGAAGGTTTAAGGGATTGTATTGGATTGGTTTAAGGAAGCAAAAAATGTGAGTAAAATAAGACAAGGAAGAAGAGGAAAAGAAAAGTCCACATGTGGGATCCACCATATATAACCTTAAATTTGACATTTAGAGTAATTAGCACATTAATCTTCTTTTCATTTAGGGTGGTCATCCATTCCATATTTAAATGTTCCAAAATTATATTTAAATGTTAAATACTTCATTTAGTCCTCCACTTTTTTATAATTTATAAAATGGTTCTAAAACTTTTCAAAATTTTCTTTTAGGTCATTTACCACAATTTAACTTTTTTACACTTCTAATATGCTTCATTTAACATTTCTCATAACTATTGATCATTATTTTAATTAAATCCAGTTAAAAATTTGAATTCAGACTTTGTTCGTTCTGACGTGTCAATTTAGCGACACGTGCTATTCCAGACCTAAATTAATGGATATGACATTCTCCCCCCTTAAAATAAATTTTGATCCTCAAAATCTTATTTGTTCATTTTGCACTAAACAAACTGGGGATATTCCCTCTTCATAACTTCTTTACTCTCCCATGTGGCTTCCTCAATAAAATGATTTCGCCATTCCATTTTAACTAAAGGAACTCTCTTTTTCTGAAGAACTTTCTCTTCACGTGGTATTACAACTATCAGTTCCTCTTCATATGTCATATATGTCTGTACTTATATCTCTTCAAGTAGAATGATGTGAGTCGGATTATATCGATACTTTTGTGGCATCAAAACATGAAACTCATTATGAATCTTCTCTAGCTCTGGTGGAAGTGCTAAATGATATGCCACTGGTCCGATTCCTTCTATAATATCATAAGGACCAATGAACTTCATACTCAAATTCCCTTTCTTGCCACACCGTGATATTTTCTTCCAAGGTGAAACTTTAAGAAATACCTTATCACCTATTGCATACTCATTGTCTTGCCTCTTCAAGTCAGCATATGATTTCTATCGATCATGTGTAGTTTTCAACTTTTCTTTGACAATTTTCACTTTTTATTCCTTTTATGGAACTATCTCTGGCCTTACCAATTTCTTTTCACTCAATTCAGTCCAATAAACTGGCGTCCTGCATCTTCTTTAGTATAATAACTCATAAGGAGGCATGCCTATGCTAGTCTGATGGTTTAGACAAACTCTATAAGAGGTAAATATCAACCCAGTTTTCTTTAAACTCAAGTACATAGTTTCTCATCATGTCTTCTAGTAATTGGATAGCCCATTCTGATTGTCCATCGGTTTGTGGATGAAATGTTGTGTTAAAATTGAGTCTGATTCCTAAAGCTTGTTGTAAGCTCTTCCAAAATTGTGATATAAATCTGGGATCTCTATCAGATATGATGGACATTATTACTCTATAGAGTTTTACAATCTCATTCGCATAAATCTCTGCTAACTTGTTCAGTGAATAGTCCATCCGGACTGATAGAAAATGGGCTGACTTTGTCAATCGATCCACTATTACCCATATTGCATCATGTCTCTTTTGAGTTATTGTCAATCCTGAAATGAAATCCATTGTAATTCTTTTCCATTTCCATTCTGGTATGGATATCAGTTGCAAAAATCCCGTAGGAATCTAATGTTTGACTTTCACTTGTTGGCAAGTCAAACACTTAGCCACATATTTAGTGATATATTTCTTCATTCCTAGCCACTAGTATTGAGCTTTGAAATCTTGATACATCTTGTTCCCTCTTATATGCATGGTATATATCATCTCATAAGCTTCCTTTAAAATATTTGATGCCAGCTCTTCTATACTTGGCACACAAATTTTGTTTCTATAGTCTACCGTGCCATCTTTTTTCACTAAATATTTGGACTTTTATCTTTTTTGTAGCTTCAACTATCTTTCTCAATCTTTCATCTTGCTTTTGAGCCGCCTTAATCCTCTATATCAAAGTTGACTCCACTCGCATCTTAGCTAATATCTTTCAGCTTAAGGCATAAGTCATCATATTCGCTTTTCTCAGTTGGTATACAATCACACAATCCTAATCTTTAATCAATTCCAACCATCTTCTTTGCCTTAGGTTCAACTCTTTCTATAAGGGTAAGTACTTGAGACTCTTGTAATCTATATAAATCTCCATATAATTAATTTCTCTAGATCTTAAGAGCAAAAACTATCGCCGCAAGCTCTAAGTCAAGTGTCAGATAATTAAGCTAATACGGCTTAAATTATCTGAAGGCATATGCAATTACGTTCCCTTTTTGCATAAGGACACAACCAACTATTGTAACTAGCATAACTGTACACAATAAAGTCTTTTCTTTATAGTAGGCTGAGTCAAGACTAGTGCTTCCATCAACATTGTCTTAAGTCTATCAAAACTTGTCTGACACTTATCTGTCTATTCAAATTGAATATCTTTTCGCAATAGTCATGTCAAATGAGCCACTATGGATGAAAATCCCTTTACGAACCTCTTATAATATCCTACTAATCCATGGAAACTCCTCACTTCTATTACATTACGAGGTGGTTTCCAATTAAGGATAGCCTCGATCTTGCTAGGATCAACTCGAATATTCTCTGTTGAAACTACATGGCCTAAAAAACTAACTGCTTCTACCCCAAACTCACATTTAGATAACTTCTCATATTATTATGAGGTGTTGATCATGTTCTTCTATGTCTCTTAAGTATACAAGGATGTTATCGATCAACACAAATAAAAATTGATCAAGATATGGCTTAAACACTCGATTCATTAGGTCCATAAATGTCGTTGATGCTTTCATAAAGCCAAATGGCATTACAGGAACTCATAATAACCATATCGAATCTTGAATGCCATCTTAGGTATATATGACTCTTTAGTCTTTAGCTAATGATACCCTAATCAAAGATCTATCTTTGAAATTACGTCCACTCTTTTTAGCTGATCAAAAAGATCATCGATCCTAGGCAATGGGTACTTATTCGTGACTGTCACTCAGTTAAGTTGCCTGTAATCAATGCAAAAATATAGGGTGTTATCTTTCTTCTTCACAAACAACACCGAAGCACCTCATTGTAATACATTGGGTTATATAAAACCTTTATCTAACAAATTTTGCAACTGCACCTTTAGCTCTTTCAACTCCGTAGGTGCCATTCTATATGGGGTAATTGAAATAGGAGTAGTACCATGTACCAAATCAATAGTAAACTTTATCTCTCGATCTGGTGGTAACACTGATAACTCTTTTGGAAATACATCATGAAATTCACAAATAGTAGGAATGTTAGCCAACTTCAGAATGCTCTTTTTTGTATCGATCACATACACTAAATAGGTTTCACCTCCCTTACTAATGAGTTTTCTAGCTTTTAGCACTAATATCACATTATCAGGATATCCTTTATTTTCACCTATCACTATTACCTCTTCTTGATTTGGAACTCTAATGCTCATCTTCCTCTGTCCAAAATCCACTATCACTTCGTGACGAGCTAGCCAATCCATTCCTAAGATTATATTAAATTCATGGAATGGTAGCTCTATCAAATATGTCAAGAATTGTCTGCCTTGAATCTCAATTGGGCAACCCCTAAACACTTTGCTAACCATCACATTGTACTCTAATGGGTTAGTCATAGGGATTTCAAATTATATATCCTCTGGTTTTAACCCTTCTCGACCCGATGGTGTTGTGCATATGTATGTATACATTGACCCCAGATCTATCAATGCATATATGTTAGAGCCAAAAAGAAGGAATTTACCAATTATAACATTAAGTACATCTTACTCTTCTCGGGCCCATATGGCATATGCTCTAGCTGGTGCAACTCTACTGCCTTCCGACCTCTCAACTGTCTCTAATCTAAATTGGTTGGGCCGTACTTAGCCTCTTCTGCCTTGTCCTCTGCTTTGGCCTCTATCTTGTCTAGAAATCTGCATCTATATTGGCTTGGTGTTCCCTGAACCTCTGCCATACTCTAACATGGGACAATCTCTCTTTAGATGGTCTTTGGAGCCACATCTCAAACAAGCTCCCATCATCCACCAACATTCTCTTGGTGAGGACAACCACAATGCTGACATATAGGTAGAGGTACAAATCTGTGTGTTGCCTATGTCGGTGCATTAACTGCAGAAGACACGAATCTTATGGGTTGTCCCCATCTAAAGAAGGATGGCCTGCTAGAACCTTTAGTCTAAAATCGGCCACTAAAAGGTCTATTTCTCTTGCCACTTGATTGTGACATGGGTCTTCTAACCCCCATTTCTTGTACTGGCAGATGTGTTACTAAATTTCTTTCGATTATTATGGCTGATGCTAAAATGCTAGTGAAATTCATCAGTCGTAGGGCTAAGACCTGTAGCTTAATTGGATCCCTCAACCCATCTTCAAATCTTCGGCACTTGTCAGTCTCTATAGACACAATGCTACCAGCAAACTTGCATAGATGTGTGAAGTCACTCTCATATTTTGATACTAACATATCTTCTTACTTTAACATAAAAAATTCTCTCTTCTTATCATCTATATAAATAAGGGAAATGTACTGCTCCTTAAACTTCTCCAAAAAGAATTCCCATCTCATGGGATCATGTGCCTTTAAGCTTTGTGACTCTGGATGCCACTAATCATATGTATGATCTTAAAGTAGAGACACTGCATATTCATACTTCTAATCATTTGTGCAATGTAGTTGGTCAAACACTTTTTTAGCTCTCTCTAACAAGAATTCTGCCACAAAAGGATCATCTTCTTTTTTTTCCATGGAAATCTGAGGCCCCTAACTTCAGTAGTCTCTCAAATTGTAGCATCGATAGGACTAGCTGTGTTGCTTTTTGCACCAAATTTATTATGTTTCTCATAAGCTCCATCTGTCATGTACCCGTAACTGACTATCCATGGGATGAGCTAGCACCGAATCTCGACGTCCCCGATCGGCGATAACTTAGTCGAGATGAAGCCTCTGTCTCAATAGGCTTATTACTTTCGATCTCTTTAGCTACAATTTGTCATGATCCCAAGCCATAACCTACCTACAACATAAAAGTAACAACCCTAATTAGTAAATAATAACTCATATCCTCAATTGTGGGTACACTCATGTCATAAATATTTTGAAAACTCAATTTTGAAAACCCAAAACTGCCTAAACTAGGCTCTAATACCAAAAATTGTAATATTCCCTCATCCCAGTAGCACGTGCCCGAATAAGAGAGCGATATGTCGTATTCTTCAAATCATTATTTAATAAATGTAAGAAAACGGTATTCAAATAAGATAAAAGAAATGACATATATTTTACTTCTAAAAAAATCATTTGCAAAGCATAGAGTTAATGTAAAAAACCATAAAAACAATTTATAATCCAAATATACAAAAGAATGTGACCCACTGTGTTTGAGTTCAATTGCTTTACTTGGTAGGATCACTGTTGATTTTATCTAGTAGCCTCTACTCACTATTCTCTAAACCTACATGAAAGAAAACTCTCACGCTAAGCTCTAAGCTTAGTGGTGCATAAGGATAAGACAATAAACTATTTTCATGCAAAATGCAGTCATTCAAATATACTGAGTTATTCTAGTATTAAAATATTTATTTTCTTGTCAAGCCAATTTTTTTTTCATTTTTCATCCATGCATACACCACATGATCAAATTACACAATTTCTTTACCATTTCATATTCTCTACTAAAAACAAGTAATTCATTTACATACATATGCCCATAACACCTAAAAACCACTACTTAGGATAATGAGGTTGGCCATTCAGGCATTATAGTATGTGCATACAAGTGTCATTACTAGTATTAGTATATAGGTGTCATCACCAGCACTAATATACCCCCTAATTGACATGTTAAACTATCCAAAATTTAGTCCTAAGCTAAGTATTCTCGTGCTTAATTCATGTTACCATCAAATTCTCATATATTTTCTTTGTCAATCTCATTTTTTCTTTGTTCATTTCATTATATCATACTTTTTCTCTTTATCAACTTCATAATTCTCTTATTTTCCTTCATTCCATTTTCTTTTCATATTGTATGGTGTATGAACATTACTCATTTACTTATCAAATACATAAATTAGGAAAAACAGGGTATTCATGATCGTGACTTCTTATTCACACCTGTGAACAATGCGAGACACATTACCTCATGGTCGCGGTCAAAATGTTCACACTCGTTA
Source organism: Triadica sebifera (assembly GCA_023653625.1). Taxonomy (NCBI): domain Eukaryota; kingdom Viridiplantae; phylum Streptophyta; class Magnoliopsida; order Malpighiales; family Euphorbiaceae; genus Triadica; species Triadica sebifera. The sequence goes on from CM042901.1 coordinate 26,146,929, forward strand.
CTCAAGTTGTGAATGAATCTGGAATGAATAATGCTATTTTTATGCAAAAAGTCAAGCCCATGAGTAAATTATTCACACCCGTGAATTTTAGTTATTCAAACTATGACTAACTACTGAAAAATTACACTTTCTTTACCATATTCACTTTAAGCTTACTAAAACCATGAAACTACCACAAGATATATCTCTTGAAGTTCATTATTCAATATACAAATATTTTACCACATTCACACACACACTTCCAATATACTCAACTTCTTAACATACAATATCCAAAACATAATTACATATCATCACCTCTATCATGTTTTTTGAAATTCATATGCAACAATTCATTTTCAATGCATTACAATCATCAACTCACATATCAAAGATGTATATTTTGCAATTTATAGTGAAACAAAGGCTCTTGCCTTAAACTATGCACTTCCCTTTCTCTTTGTTTCACTTCTCTTTACCTTTATTTGAGCTTGTTCTTTGTCACTTTGAGCTCCTAAAATATCATAAAATAAATATAAAAACTCTACTACATTGTAGCTTTCTAAACCCTATCTTCTCTCTCTAGAAACCTTAAACTCTCTCCCCTCTACTAAAGCTCTAAATGAGCTCAAAATTATATTTTTCTTTGGAAAGAATTGTAGAAGAGAATAACTTCTTACCTTTACTTTTTTATCCCCTTAATCAATTATTTGGAGATTTCTCTCTCCTCTTCTCTTACTATTATTCCCTTCCTTAGCCTCTTCAAGCATTTCTATGCATAAAAGTGCCTTCAACTTGTCTTTTCCTCTCTTTTCTCTCTCTCTCTCTCTCTTTCTCTCTTTAGAACTAAGCGTTGGCTATAAAGGTTTAGGGGCTGGTGTGGGACTGGTTTAAGGATGTAGAAAATGTGTGTAAAATGAGATAAGGAATAAGAAGAAAAGAAAAAGAAAAAGGAAAAAAAAGTCCACATGTGGGACCTACCATATATAACCTTAAACTTGACAATTAGAGTAATTAGAACATTAATCTTCTTTTCATTTAGGGTGGTAGGTCATTCCATATTTAAATGTTAAATACTTCACTAAGTTTTCCAATTTTTAATAATTTGCATATTAGTCCCAAAAATTTCCAAAATTTTCATTTAGGTCATTTACCAAAATTTAACTTCTTTACACTTCTAATATGCTTCATTTAACATTTCTCATTATTTTGATTAATTCTGGTAAAAAATCTGAATTTAGACTCAAATCGGTTTAACGTGTCAATTTAGCGACACATGCAACTCGGGACCTAAAGTAATGGATATGACATTATTGCCTTAAATTATGCACTAACCTCTCTCTTGCTTTCCTTCACTTCTCTATTCCTTGCCTTTGTTCCCTTGAGCTTGTTCTTTATCACTTTAAACTCTGATAACACATAAAACAACCATTAAAAACCTTCCTTTCATTACCTCTTTCTAAACCCTATCTCCTCTCTCCTAAACCCTAAACTCTCTCTTTTCAAACATAAGATCTAAATAAGCTCTAAACTATATCTTCTTTTAGAAAAACTTAAAGAGAATATGAGGAACATCTTACCTCGGGCTTTTCCCTTTTATAATCACAGCTTAGGGGTTTCTCTCTCTTACCTTCTTGCTTATTTTCCTTTCTTCTTGCTTTCTCTAGCTTCCTCAATCTTATTTGTGCATGAAAATGCCTTTCTCTAGTCTCTCTTTCTGTTTTCTCTCTTTCTCTCTCTAAAACAAGCTTTGGCTATGATGGGATATGGAAGAGGTGTGGGACTAGTTCATGAACATAAAAGAAACTGAGTTAAAGAAGGTGATAAAGGAGAAGAAAACCAAAATTTCAACCCATAGGTCCCACCATTTGACCAATAACCTTGATGTTTAGGATAATTAACATGTTAATCCCTTATTTTACCTTATGATAATCCACCAAACCATATTTAAATGTCCAAAATTATGTTTAAATGGTAATAATCTCATTTGTTCCTTTAATTTTTGATAAATTATAAATTGACCCCAAAACTTTTCAAATTTTGTAATTTAGTCCTTTACCATAGACTAACATCTTTACATTTTTAATATGTTTTATTTAGGATTTTCCATAATTATTTTCTATTATTTTAATTATTTTTTAGTCAAAATCTTAATTTAAACTCCGGTTGGTCTAACGCGTCAACTTGACGACACATGCAACTCAGAACCTAAATTAATAGATATGACACTAAGATAAACCATTAATGCCAAGAACCATAAGCTTTTTTGATATGTATGAGAGTTATAATTAGGTTATCTCTGAACTAAATTCATATGAAGAGGCATCATAAAACCTTAGATGGGTCCAAGCCATGGAGTATGAGCTCTTCATGATTAACAATAACCAAACTTAGAGTCTTATGAGAAGACCTAAAGGAAGAAATCCAATTGGTTTAAAATGGATTTATAAGGTGAAGAGAAACCTAGACGGTTTAGTCAATAACAAAAAGCAAGACTAGTCATGAAGGAATATGCTCAAAAAGCTAGTTTGTATTATGGAGAAACATTTGCTCCAATTGTAGGGTAGGACACAATCAGGCTAGTGGTTGTGTTGGCTACTAAACTTGGCTGGAAAATCTATCATTTAAATGTGAAATCATCATTTCTCAATGGTGATTTGAAATAGGATATTTATGTGGATGTTCCTCAAGGTTTTCCCGGTAAGATAGAAGATGATAAAGTTTTAAAGCTTTATAAGGCCTCATCTGGAATGAAATAGGATTTGAGAGCTTAATATGGTAAAATTGATGCTTAATTGTCTAGATGTGGCTTTAAAATGAGTCTAAATAAGGCAACATTATTTGTCAAGAAGGGTTTCAATAATAGAACTTTTGTTGTTTCTATGTATGTTGAATATTTATTAGTAACAGGTGATGATAAAGAAGCAATTCAGGAATTCAAAATTGAAATGCAAAAACAATTTTAGATGTCAAATATTAGAGTTATGAACTACTTTCTTGGAATGGAGATCATGCAAAGAAAACTTGGTATTTTCATGTCTCAGTCCAAGTATGCAATCTCTATTGAAAACAAGTGAGATGGAAGATTGCAAACTAGTCTCAACACTAACATCTTGCAATTATAAGCTATAAAAAAATGATATAGGTGAGAATATTGGTGCAACCATGTTTAAGAGCATTATTGGGGTGTTTTGTTCCGCATACACACTAGGCCATATATTATGTTTTCTGTGAGCTATTTATCAAAATTTACACATGAGCCATATGAGAATCATCTTAGATGTGCTAAGAGAATTATAAGATGTGTGAAAGGCATTATCATCTATGGTATATGGTTTAACTCAAAAAAATCAGAGGAGCTAATGAGATATTCAGAATCAGATTGGGTGGTAAATGAAGATGACATTGAAAGTACTTTAGGCTATGCAATTACCCTTAGAAATGGTATATTTTTTCATGGTGCTCAAAGAAATAAGAATTTATTTTCTAATCCTCTAGTGAGGCTGAATATATTGTAGCTGTCAATATTGCAAATCAAGCTATTTGGATTTAGAAAATTCTTTCAAATTTTGGCATAAATGTCAGTTCACCTTAGTTATAAATGTGGATAACAAATCTATCATTTCTCTTGCAGTAAATTCAGTTCTTCATAGCATTGTTAAGCATATTCGATTCAAGTTTCATGTGATAAGGGAGATGATGAAAAATAAAGAAATTAAATTAAATTATTATCCATATGAAGCTCAAGTAGCAGATGTTATGACCAAAAGTCTTCAAAAAATTAAGGTTTGAGAAAATGAAAAGCATATTAGGAGTACATGGAACAATTCCTAAGGAGGAGAATGTTAATTGAGAATTATTCCATGATTAAGTTTAATTAATTAGGATATTGAAAAGTTATGTGAATTAATTAAGAAGTTGAATAATCATGTATCTTTTATTATTCCCATAATTAGTGATAATTATGTGTTTTAAGTATAAATTATGTATGTATTTATATGTATTTTAAGTACTAGTTATAAGAGTTTTTATTATATATATATATATATATATATATATATATATATATATATATATATATATATAGGTGTCAATAGTATTGAGTTTGTATGAATAAATAAATATGTGAAAATATATTTATGTTTTAACAAAGATTCCTATAAGATTTATGTTATCAATTGTTTGGTGTACTTGTCAGCATATTTCATGTTTAATTAACAAGTAGTTTTTAATTTTATTGTATTAGTTGTGAAATCAACAGTATTTAAATTCATTTACAAATGTAAGGAATTTTATGCACAATTTATTCCTGATAACACATTTAATGCCTCATGTAGCCTATAATCAAGAAATGATAATATAGGATACTAACAATACTTTATGAAATATAATGCATATCATTATTGATTTGATCGTTCTACAAAATTATATATGTAAAATAAAGAGAAGACAGATAAATGATGCCCAAAATCATTTAAAAAGAGGAAAAAAATGTTAGTTTCAATTAGGCTAAGCATCTATATCTTCTCAACATATAAAATCTACAAAATATAAATAATCAAATAAATAGATATGCATGCATACATCACGTGACTCTATTGGATTGATGATGACTTCTATGCAATAGTTGTTATATTAATGTAGCCAAACTATAAGACAAAGCATTATATATGCTTCCTTCACCAACTTCCCTATTGTCTCATTGAAGGAGCCTTCATAATCTTACATGAATACTTAATTTAAGAAATTGCTTCCAATTCATTTGACACTAAAACATGTATGGATTGATATCTCTTTCAACATTCAAATTTCATTTAATTCTTTTTTTAACAAAGCATGTATGATAATCATATATTCTTACCATTTATATTCACCCAGTTAAGTTGAAATTCAAAATGTTTAGGCCAAGCTTTACATTATGGCCTTAAAATAATTTTTAACATGAATTTGTAATTTCATTTTGTTAGCTTAAAAGCCACAATCATATACCGTATAAATTTTTTGATTATAACTAAATCATACATATTTTTTGTTTTATAATCTGTTATATTTTTCTCCTTTTTTTTTCACATTAGAAGAGCTTACTTAAGCTGTAAATCTCTATATACACAGAATGAAGCTTAAATGACAATTTGAAGATAAAGGAAGTAAAGTTAGGAATTATATGCAATGACAGTTGGTTTATATGCATATTTATATAAGTTGCATTAAAAAAATTCATAAAAAATCAGTTTTTAAAATGTGGTTTTTCCAAAATTAAAATACTATCAGAAAATTAGTTTGCTAAACAATTTTGTAATTTGAGCATTTCTAATTGAGCTAACAAGTTTTTTATTAAATAACAAAATAATAACTAGTTTTAAAAAAAAGGCAACCTTGTGCCTTCTAGCTAGTTTTTTGATATTAACCTATAAACATACTTTCAAAATACTTTTATAATGTTGGAAGAATCTCTATTTTCATTAAATAACTGTTCATCATCAATAACTTTTGAAAATTACATCAATTTGAGTTTCAATTTTTGATATTTACCTCAATTAATTGGCTCTAAGTTTCAGTTGTAATCTTTGAAAGACTATGTAAGGATTATTCTCCACTCGAAATTTTGATATGAATTATCAAGTTGAGCTATAAAACTTGTGGTTGGTGTAACACCTTCTCGACCCGCCTATAGTGGAAAAAGAGAGTGTTAATCTCACTATAGCTCAATATCATACCACTCAACTAAGAACATGAACTACGTCCACTTATAAGATTTGAATTCATGCCATCTCTTAATATTTTTCCATTGACACAATTTAATATATACTAAATCGTCCCATTGAACTTACCACAGACGCTCACCCTATAATGTTACCTTTGCACCCAAAATTTTTATTAGGCAAATGCTTAAACAATTTCTAAGTTTGAAAATTCTATCACAATTTTGGCAGAGTTCTATTTTGTTGAAAAAGTCCACATATTACAATAAATAAATAAATAAATTATTTTATTTATTTAATTCATTTGATTAAGGATATATAAAGTTTAGATAGGTTTAAACTCTATTCACATATCATATAGGGAATAGGTTTCGTAACTATTGATCTAAGTTAGTAAACATCTATTTTGATATTGACAATCAAATTGAATGTTCTAATATATTTGTTGCCCAGATAATGAAACAAGAAGGGAGGTTGAATTGGATATTAAAAATTTTCTTAAATTTTAAGTGCGGAATAAATAGTTAAATAGAGTAGGGATAGAGAGATATCACACAAGAAATTTATAGAGGTTCAAAAATTAACAAACCCTACTCCTCTCCCCAATCTCAATTGGCAGTTTCACTAACACACTAAGTGTTACAATGGAGTTTTACAAGCTCAATCCCAACTATGGTGTTTTTATTAATGACTCACACCTAACCCAGAAATTCCCTTGTGTTTTAATGGCTCATACAATAAACCAATTCCTTTATTTTATGGCTCACACAAATAACCCTTACAAGTGTTTTACTCTTAACCCAATATACCCAAACTCACTTGGGTAGTAGATTACAAAGAGAAACACTCACCAACCTATAATGCTAAGAATTTATGAGCAAATAGATTTTTACAGAGAATAAGAGTTTTGTTGAAAATAATTAATGCACAATGGCTACAACAAGATTTTGATTCGAAGTAAATTGTTATTCTCTTGTTTAGATTCATAAATGACTTGCATTTATACTTCCTTAATGAATTATAGTTGTTTGGATTCATTTAATGTGAAAATAGTCATTGCAACAACTCTTAATTTCACGCCTGACATGTTTCTCTTTCCTCATTCACGGTCGTGAATATGTGTGTCACTTCTTCCAAGCTCGGGGCTCAGGTGGTGACTTTGGCTGTGAAGCATTCTGGAAGAATTTGAAGTGTTTGATCATGGGCATGACTTTATACTTTCACGGGCATGAATATCCTTCCAAGTCGTGGTCCAAGTGATGACTCTGGTCGTGAAGCTCTTTGGAGGAATTTGACATGTTATCTTACGGGCGTGACTATCTTTCACAGCGTGACTGATTTGATCATCCACGGTTGGTATGATCCTTTATGGCTATGAACTTTAAATGTTGGAAAGTTAGCACTAAACTATATCACAGGCATGAGATAATCAATCACGAGCGTGAACATGTTATTTCTTCATATTTTGACTTTCAAAGTTAGTCTTCCATTCTTGCATCATATTCCATACCTTGTTCAACAAACTTAGAACACAAGTATTGTTAAATACATTATTGCTATTTTATTTGTTAGCATCAAAATAGCGGAAATACCCCCTTAAGGTTTAACAATCTCCACCTTTTTTTTGGTGATAAATAATCTAGCAATATATGCTTTTGAGAAGTCTCCCCCTCAAAAGATACTTAAGAGAAAAAATAATAGAGTGCAAGAATTGAGGAAGTATATGCAAAGTATTCAAAGGATATCAAAATTTTCTTTTAACTAGTTAAGTATGTGCAAAGTATATTCGATTGTTTTCTTTTAACTAGTTAAGTATATGCAAAGTATATTCAAAGGATATCAACATATTTGTATTCATATATTTGCATAGAAATTTTGCTTTTAACTAGTTAATTATATGTTAAGTATATGCAATTGTTTGCTTTTAACTAGTTAAGTATATGCAAAGAATATTCAAAGTATATCAACATATTTGCATTCATATATTTGCATAGTCATATATTGCTAGGTTATCCCCCTTTTGTCATCAACAAAAAGAACATAAAAATAAATGATAAGGCAAAAACTGATGCAATTATATTAATACCAAATGGAGGAAGTACAAAGTTTGGAAGAGTAAATTAAAATCCTACATTCACAATGCTAGAAACTAGTAAACAAAATGAAAGAAAAAACTAAAACTATAGTTAGACTTGGATCTAGACAATCCATCTCTAAGGTTCCGCCTCGAGGCTATCCATGCGAGACTCCATGAAATTTTTGAGGTTTTCCAACCTCTCATCGATTGAAGCCTGCAGTAGATCAAAGCGAGGTGCTAAAAGATCAGCCACCTGCTAAGCCAAGTTAGGTGTAGAGGCCGAGGATTGACCAAACTCCTGCTCAACCTCTGGGGTCGCTGTTTCGACTCGGACTCATTTTCTTTGTTGGATTCCCTAGAGGCTAGCTTTGAATTCATCCGAATCCTCATCTTCCCAAACAATTTCACCAGCTGGAGTGTTGAAGTGGTAATAGATATTATTCTCATGAATTATGTGAATCGCTGCTCCCATTTTTATAAAAGACTCGACATCTAGCCAGTCTCGATGATGTGCTGGTATGAGGTTGAAGTTGTGCTCTTCAACCTTCAAATACCTAAGCTCAATTACAAGGTGAGTTACTTACCCACCAATCAAAATATCTCCCGATGGATTTGTTGTAATTAAAAGAAGATGGTTTGCAAACCATCGAGACAGGGCCACTATTAGACCTCTTCAGGCCATCTCCAAGAGGAAAAGCTCAGATTTACGAATTGCACCATTGCTATCCCCTCTTGCAAAGATACTATAGGTCAGAAACCTATGTAAATATTTATGCACTGGAGACTGAAGATGGGTACTTTTCGTCTTTTTTACGTCCCAGCTACAGTCTAGTCCGAAATGAGTCCATGCTAGATTGGCATAGAATTTCACCTCACTTTCATTAAGGATACCATCTGAGGGAAGTTTGAAGATTTCTGCAAATTACACTACTATGAGAGTGTTCGAATGCTTGCAAAGTTGAAATTTTACTGTGCCGGTGGGAGAGACTTGCAAGGTGCTAAGGAACTCGAGAGTTGGTTCCTTTAGCATTGGTTGATGGATATCTACAAACTCCTTGAGATGACAAGCTTGTAGTTGTTCTGTCATGCTTGTCTCAAGATCGAGGGTCCTAGCAGCATTCCATTCGAAGGATCGTGATGAAAGCAATGGCCTTTTCTTAAGAACGGCATACCTCGGATGATAATGCTTCATAATGATGTTGAGAAGGTAGTCCGTGTACCATCTCAAAGCATGAGATTTCTTTCTTGTGCCTTTTGAGACCCCGAGTTCTATTGTTGAGTTGAGAATGAGTTTTTGGAGAGAGATTTTCTGATAGGGATTTTGTGGAATACCTTGTGATGTTCTGATTTTTGAAGAAAGAAAGAGTTTTTGAAGGTTTTTATAGATGGAAAAGACTATTAAGGGGCTGGAATCTGTGAGAAGTATTGAATGATATGATAAATGAGAGAATTTGTAGAGTTTGAAATGAAAGAAAATGGCAAAAAACTATTTTATAGCCGATATAGTCACGGTTATGAATAGTAAGTCACAAGCGTGAAATATCGTGGTCACGGTTTGTCAAAGAGGCGTTCTACCTGTGATAAAGGATATGAAATGATTCACGATCGTGACATTTAATAGTCACGGGGGTGAATGGTGAATTTTCATGGTGGTGACAAAATGAGCCACGATCGTGAAGTGCAATCTTCATTACTAGTGACCATGAGACAAAACGTGAACAGTTCTGTAATTATTTGGTGTTAATGTTCACGGTCATGAAGAAGTGTCACGGTCGTGAACAAATAGTTTCACAGGAGTGAAAGAAAAATGTTATTGGCGTGAAACATAGTCTTCACTACCTTCAGCCATGAATCATGTTGTGAAGCAAGGTGTGAAAGCTACTGGAGCTTTTGGCAATTATGATCATGGCCATGAATATATGTCACGGGCGTGAATTGCCTAAAATCCTCATTAAATAAAAATAAGTCTAAAATAAGACTAAAAGATTTCTAAGGTGCTTCTATCCCTTATAACATATATTTCCATCAAGTTAGTCACTTCATACCTTAAAAGGTAAGATAATAACATAAGATAGAAATTAACATTCAAGGTTTGACAAATTTGACAATCATACTTACGAAAAGGTTAATCCATCAATCATACCAAGCTCTCTTCTTATGAAGTTAAATCTTTCTTCACTAAGAGACTTAGTGAAAATAGATGCTAATTGATTGTCTATATTGATAAATTCCAATACAACATCTCCATATTGAACATGATCTCTAAGAAAATGATGTCTTATGTCAATATGCTTACTTCTAGAGTGTTGAATAGGATTCTTAGATAGGTTTATATCACTTGTATTGTCACATCTGATAGGTATATGGTCCAAACTATGACCATAATCCTTAAGTTGTTGTTTCATCCTTAGGATTTGAGTACAACAACATCCTGTTGCCACATACTCTGCTTCAGCAGTAGAAAGAGCAATTGAAACTTGTTTCTTGCTAAACCAAGAAACTAAGCATTCACCAATAAAGTGACAAGTGCCTAAAGTACTCTTTCTATCCAAGAGACTTCCAGCGTAATCAACATCTGAATATCCTATGACATGAAAGGATGAATTTCTAGGATACCATAAGCCTATATGCAATAAGCCATGTAAATATTTTAAGATTCTTTTCACAGCATTCAAATATGATTCTTTAGGACACGATTGAAAGTGAGCACATAAGCATACACTGTACATTATATCGGGTCTAGAGGCAGTAAGATATAAGAGTGATATGATCATACCTCTATAGAGATTTTCATTAATGCTCTTACCCTTTTCGTCTTTGTCCAATTTTGTTGATGTGCTTATTGGAGTCTTGGCATTTTTGCATCCATCCATTCCAAATTTCTTGATTAAGTCTTTGGCATATTTGGATTGGCTGATGAATATGCCTTCATTGCTTTGTTTTATTTGTAGACCGAGGAAGAACTTAAACTCACTCATCATGCTCATTTCAAATTCCCTAGTCATACACTTAGTAAATTCTTGGCAAAGCAATTCTTTAGTAAACCCAAATATGATGTCATCAACATAAATTTGAAAATTAGAATATCATGCTTATGTTTTTTAATAAATAAAGTAGTGTCAACATTTCCCTTTGAAAAATTATTTTCTAAAAGAAAAAAATTTAGTCTTTCATACCAAGCTCTTGGGGTTTGTTTCAAACCATACAAAGCTTTTGAAAGTTTAAATACATGGTCAGGCAAATTATGACTTTCAAAACCTGGTGGTTGTTCTACATAAACTTCTTCTTCTATACAACCATTTATGAAAAGCACTTTTGACATCCATTTGAAAGGGTTTGAAATTCATATGGCATGTATATGCTAAAAGTATTCTTATGGCTTCTAATCTAGCTACCGGAGCATAGGTCTCATCATAATCTATTCCTTCTTCTTGATTATATCCCTTTGCAAATAACCTAGCCTTATTTCTAGTTATTGAACCTTGTCCATCTAGTTTAATTTTAAATACCCATTTACTTCCAATGATTTGATGCTCCTTAGGTCTACGAACTAAGGTCCATACATTACTTCTCTCAAATTGGTTGAGTTCCTCTTGCATAGCAATCACCCAACTTTCATCATTAAGAGCCTCATCAATATTTTTAGGCTCAATTTGAGAGACAAATGAAAGATTAGAATCTATAGGTTTGAGATGAGATATAGTATTTACTCCCTTTGTAGGATCACCAATGATTTGCTCATTGGGGGTGATCTTTTGTCATTTTCCATTCCTTTGGGAGCTCTTGCTTGTTTTTCCTCTTGAGCTTGAGGTAGAGAGTCATCTTGATGTGAATTTTCTTGATCATTTTCACCTTTTTCCTTTTCAAGATCAAGTTTTCCCATTGTACCTACAACATCATCAAGAACACTACCTTTCACAAGATCAAGCTTACTAGATTCATCAAAAACAACATGCATAATTTCTTCAACAACTAATGACATTTTATTGAAGACTCTGTAAGCTTTGCTAGTGGTGGAGTATCTTAAAAATATACCCTCATCAGATTTAGAGGCAAATTTTTCAAAGTTGTTCTTGGTATTTAATATGAAACACTTGCATCCAAATACTCTAAAGTATGATATCATGGGCTTTCTTCCATTCCATAACTCACAAGAAGTTTTGTTTAAGAGTGGTCTTTTGAAAACTTGATTTGAAATATAACATGTAGTATTGGTGTTAAAAGATTCAAAAGCATTACTCTTTTGAGCTAAGAAAATTACCCAAGTGAATCTAGAGTAGTCATCGACAATGACAAAAGCATAGTATTTACTTCCTAAGCTTGCAAGTATAGTAGGTCCAAAAAGATCTAGATGCAAAAGTTGTAGAGGTTTTGAGGTACTTACAATGTTTTTGGATTTGAATGAGGACTTTTGTTGTTTTCCTCTTTGGCAAGGTTCACATGTCTTGTCTTTTTCAAATTTGACTTTTGGTAGTCCCTTTACCCGCTCTCCTTTGTTGAGGCTTTGAATTAAATTCATACTTGCATAACCAAGCCTTCTATGTCACAACCAAAATTCATCACTAGTAGTCACAAGACACTTAGAGGAAAGGTTAGATATTTTGTGTAAGTCTATTATGTAGGTATTGACATCTCTACTTCCTTTAAATATCACTTGGCCATTAACAGATGTCACAAGACATTCGTTAGAAGTAAAAATTACTTGGTTTCCCTTATCACATAATTGACTTACACTTAACAAGTTATGTTTCAAACCATCAACAAGTAAGACATTTTCAATGAAAGTAGTATTATTAATACCAATAGAGCCAATGTCAATTACCTTACCCTTAGCATTGTTTCCAAAGGTTACTTTACCTCCATCAATACTTTTAATGTCATTGAATAGTTCTTTGTCTCCGGTCATATGCCTTGAGCATCCACTATCTACTAGCCAAACATTTTCTTTTATTGTGGACTTGAGGCATACCTATAGAATCACAATTCAAGTATTGTTTTTAGGTACCCAAATGAGATTGGGTCCTTGGGGGTTAACATATGAAGGTTCTCAATGAGCCTTTCTTATCCAGCAATGTTAATTGATATGACCAAATTTCATACAATAATTATATTGTTTAGCTCTAAATATACTTTTCAGTCTTACCATGCTTTTAACTACCATTTTTCTATTAGGTAGAGTTTGTAAGTTGTGGCATACACATGCATGATGACTTGGTGCTTTCCTAGGTGCATGCTTCTTATACATAAAGGCATGATTGGCCTTTTGAGGTTTCCTCCTTCGGCTTACCAACCCTTGATCATTCCTTTTATGTATAGAAGGTTTAATGTATGTTGTGCACTTAGCCCTTGGGGCTGTTACTTCTAATGTGGAGATGTGGGGTTCACTTGACTTAACAAAAATGGTCTTGTGAGATGAAGATGATGTTCCCTTAAATCCTAAACCATGTCTTATTAAAGGTGGTCTTTGAGACATAATGAGAATATCTAAACTCTCCTTGCCTTTATGAAATTTTGAAATGGAGTTTCTAAGTTCCTCAACTTCATTTTTCAAAACATTGTTCTCTTTAAGCAAGGATTTAGTTAAGGGTCTTAAGGAGTACTCATCTAATGATTTTTGAAGGGATTCATTAGAAGATTTAAGCTCAAGATTTTCCTTTTCTAAAACTTCTATTTTGTTTTTCAAACTAGAAATGTTATTTTTATAAGTATTGAATTTACATCTATATTTTTCTAGTTCTAGATTCAATACTTCTATTAAACTTTGCTCATCATCAACTTCACTATCACTATTATTATCACTACTATCATTATTGAATGAGTATGAGTAAAGTGATCTTACCTTATCCGAGACATGATCCTCTATAGCCATAAAGCATAGGTTGTTGTCATCTTTTTCACTTGAAGAGCTTTTTTCATCCCATGTGGCTTTGTGACCTTTCTCCCCATTGTCTTTTTGGTATTTGCTCTTGTGTTTCTTGAGCCTTGGACATTTTGGTTTGATATGTCCCTTCTTCTCACACTCATAACATTTTACCTCCTCTTTATTCCTTTGAGAATCATTTTATGAGTGTTTGAGATTTCTTTGCTTGAAGTTTTGAGAGTTGCCCATTCTCTTTTCAATTATTCTTTTCAGTCTTCTCGAGAGCATTGCAATGTTCTCATTTGCATCATCACTCTTTTCTTCATCATCTTCAACTTCTTCTTGAGATTTTGAAGTAGAGGTTCTTAGTACTAGAGGCTTTTTTTTTGGCTCGGCTTCAAGTTCTCTATCTCTCTTTACTGCCATTTCATGTGTTAGAAGTTTGCCAATAAACACATCGGTATTCATGACGCTCATGTCTTCGTTGGCTTATTCTATACCAGAAACTCTTGAACCGTAATCTTTGAGAGGAAGGCTTCTCAGAATTTCGTTGTTTACATCCTTCAAGCTCAAGTGTTTCCCAAGCTTTCTCATGCCATTTATGATGGCTAGAAGATGGCTCGTCATATCGGTGATTGACTCATTGGATTTCATCTTGAAGAGTTCGTACTCTAAAGTGAAAAGTTGAATTTTCTTGGATTTAACTTGCTTTGTTCCTTTATGATAATTTTCCAATATTTTCCACATGTTATACACGGTTAGGTAGTGTTGTATTATGTCACATTCTTCAATGGATAGTGAGCTTGAGAGAATTGTAATTACCTTTTTGTTTTTGAAATTTTCTCTACGTTGAGACTCTGTCTAATCATCTCTTGAAAGGATTTCTTTTTCACCATCAACTCCTCTTCTAGTTGGTGGTGTCCATTCTTTTCGAACGCTATCCCAGACTTCAATTCTCTCACTATCGAGATATGTCTCCATCCAGAACTTTCAATGAGCGTAGTTTGCTCAATCAAAGTAAGGCTTGAGACTTTGGAATCCTTCATTGGCCATTTATTGATCTTTGCTAGCGCTTTTTAGGCTTTGATGCTAGACTAAGCTCTGATACCAATTGTTGCCCAGATAATGAATTAAGAAGGGGGGTTGAATTGGATATTAAAAATTTTCTTGACTTTTAAGTGTGAAATAAATAGTTAAATAGAGTAGGGATAGAGAGATATCACACAAGAAATTTATAGAGGTTCGGATATTAACAAACCCTACTCCTCTCCCCAATCTCAATTAGGAGTTTCACTAACACACTAAGTGCTACAATGGAGTTTTACAAGCTCACTCCCAACTATGGTGTTTCTATCAATGGCTCACACCTAACCTAGAAATTCTCTTGTGTTTTAATGGCTCACACAATAAACCAATTCATTGTGTTTTATGGCTCACACAAATAACCTTTATAAGTGTTTTACTCTTAACCCAATATACCCAAACTCACTTGAGTAGTATATTACAAAGAGAAACACTCACCAACCTATAATGCTCAGAATTTATGAGCAAATAGATTTTTACAGAGAATAAAAGTTTTGTTGAAAATAATTAATGCACAATGGCTACAACAAGATTTTGATTCGAAGTAAATTGTTATTCTCTTGTTTAGCATTCATAAATAACTTGAATTTATAATTCCTTAATGAATTATAGTCGTTTGAATGCATTTAATGCGAAAATAATCGTTGCACCAACTCTTAATTTTGCACCTAACATGTTTCTCTTTCCTTATTCACGGTCGTGAATATGTGTGTCACGGTCGTGAATGTTCTTCCAAGCCGTGGCTCAGGTGGTGACTCTAGCCGTGAAGCATTCTGGAAGAATTTGAAGTATTTGATCACGAGCGTGACTTTATACTTTCACAGGGGTGAATATCCTTCCAAGCCGTAGTCCAAGTGGTGACTCTGGCCATGAAGCTCTCATAAGGAATTTGACATGCTATCTCACGGGAGTGACTGATTTGATTATTCACAGTTGGTATGATCCTTCATGGCCGTGAACTTTAAATGTTGGAGAGTTGGCGCTAAGCTATATCACGAGTGTGAACATGCTATTTCTTCATATTTTGACTTTCAAAGTTAGTCTTTCATTCTTGCATCATATTTCATACCCTGTTCAACAAACTTAGAACACAAGTATTGTTAAATACATTATTGCTATTTTATTTGTTAGCATTAAAATGACGAAAATACTTCTCAAGGTTCAACAATATTTGTTAAGTGTTGTTTTGTAAGTTTTAAAGTTATATAGCATTTGGAAAATAAACACATGGTGAAATTTAAAGAAGCTTGGTTGAGTATCAAAATCATGACTGCAATGACATTTATTGCTTGCAAAGAAGATTTCACAATCATGCCCAGTATTTTAGCGACCCTGAATTCCTTAAAGGAAAAAGTGTTGAAGAAACAATACGATTCACAACAGCAAAAGCTAGTTCGCGACCACAAAAGAATTGCTATATTTGAAGGACAATATCATTATGAAAAAACAATTCCAGCAACTCACATATTTAAGATGTTCAGAGCAATATTTATTTCGCAACCACAACACATAAAAATGCGACCATGATTTTAGCCACAACAAAACCTCAAATTGGACAGTAAGGTTTGCAGTGGAGATCGTGACCATGATGATTGCCGGTGATAGAGAAAGTGTGATTGTGACAATATTTTAGTGACTGCGAGATTCATTATGAGTCGACAGTTGTAGAATGAGCCAGCCAAAAGATGCCACGTGTAAGTGACTGTTGGAAGGCAAAATTGCAGCCGCGATTCTGGGTTTAGTGAGCAATTAATGTTATAGAAACTAGTTATTAAAGGAAGTTTATGGGTTTATTTGTAATGACTATTTGGAGATATGAGACTATAAATATCTCTAAAAGCCATTGAATATTATGCTAGCATTCAGTTAATTAAGGACTTGAATATAGTTAAAATAGTTGAATTAGGACTTGAATTATAATAATTTATAATTACACATATAAGTTTATATACCAAATACTATAAATATTCATTATAATACATATACATGTATTTGTAGAAAATACACACACAAATATATATATATATATATATATATATATATATATATATATATATATATATATATATATATATATAAATTATACAATTATAATATATCTAATATGCTTTTTAAACCCTAATACCCAATTGCTCATATTTCCCCTCTTCTTCTCTATGTGGCACACCACAACCCTCTGCTCCCTCTCTTTGCCGCCAACTAGTAATCACCTTCAATACCTCAGTTGTTGTAATGTCTAACACCTTGACCTAACCTTAGACTCATTCGTACCTGTCACATTCTTTTTCACTCTTTTGCATTTTTCTTTGGAAAAATGTGCTTGCATAGAGAGGTTTGTTTGTCCTTCCTTTCCTCTAGTAAAGCCTATTTCATGATTAAGGATTTGAAGCACATGATGGGATGCTAACTAAGCTATTAGATCATTTACCAGATTTAAGGTGATTCATAATTTTAGGTTGAGGGATGTGATCCACGTGGCAGAATGCTGGCTAAGCTATTATAGTACAACATGCTATAGTGAATTTACATCCAAGATTAAAGGAGTTTTATGTAGATCTTATAGCAATGATAAATATATAGCTTCAATTCAAAAAGTTTGAATACAAAATCTTATTCATACTATTGCTTGTAGGTTTCATTAAAGAAGAAAAATGGTCAAACAATGATGGTACCTCTCTTTTAAAGCAAAAAAAAAAAAATACTGTGAGATATTTTTTGATGTTATTAATTGATTTTGTAAAGTTATTATTATTTAACATGAAATTGTTTTTGTTTGATATTGTTATTAAAAATGTAAAATTGAAACTTAACATTGTTATTTTCAAGTTGTCATAGAATTGCTATAGGAAAATAAAATTGAATAGAATGACGAAAAAACCGAGCTAATGGATCATATAGGTGTGTTGAATTACTTCAAATTTTATCTTGTTACAGTAAGTGTTTATTTGTTTATTATATTATAAAAGATTATATAGATAGAGAAAAAAAGTAACATGAAAGAAAAGGTTTTCTCCATTTAAATGAAAGAAAAAAAAAAGAAAATATTGCATTTTTATTCATTAATTTAATATTTCAGAGAGAATAATCTTATGAATTTTTTTTTGCTATTCAAAGTTTAATTGTTTATTATAAGCATTATTATTTTATGATCATGATTTTTTTTATAATACTATTAAGTATCAACTTAGTTGAACATAGTATTGGATTGTTTTGTACCATATTATTTAATATTAAAAAACTAGAAGAACCGTACCGAATTGTTTCAAATTTTCAAGATAATACAATACAAAGATTTTTTTTTAATATAATATAAGACTTGATTTATATATTTCCGATTTTTCAAAATAATATAAAAGATTTTCCGATTTTCATATTGGACCGAACCGTATACATTCCTAACATAATATATAGAAAAAGGAGAATGAGAAAGAGAAAAGTTGTGAAATTTAGATTCCAGTATCATGTCCACTTCAAATTTCTACCTAATAATAAATGAAAAGCTAATAAAGAGATTAAACTGAAATGAAGATAAAAATCATGGTTTGAATTGTCAAAAATTATAATTTTAACTGAAAAAATCCTAAATATTGTTTTTTAAAAAGAAAATTTCCCAAAATATTAATATGATATATGTTGACATATTTTTTAATTTTTTATATATTATATATTTGAATTTTTTTATTGCAAAATGACATTTTTTAAATTATACTAACTAAAAATATATATATTCTGACAAATATTAAATATTATATTAAAATAATATAGAATATTATTTAATTATAAAAATATATTCAAATATGAAAAATAAATAAATTTATTAAAAATAATTTATTTCGCGCGCACATTAAGCTCGTGATTTAAAAAGTCCAAAAGAAAGAAACCATGAAATATAAATAATTGTGGGCTCTAAGAAATAGGGAATGATGGGAAAGAAAAGGATGGAGAAAGCCCACGTTAGAAGTTTGATCCAATCCAATTACAGTGTTAATGTTAGATATTCAATGCCGAATTGCTCAATAACTCTCGATTATTGCATCTCTCTCGTCATATAAACCCTCTACTCAACACTTTATTGTTTCCACGAGAGGCAAATAAGTTCTCTTCTTCTTCTGCTTCTCCTCCCCAATTTTCTCAAAATATGGATGCTCCTGGCACATAATCTGAATACCCATTGTTTCCTTCTTCCTCGATTACAAATTTGTAAATCATTTACTCGTTAAAAATGGTGGGAAGAACAGAACCCATCATCGGCACTGCAAAATCTGGATCCACACAGACTGCCAATCTGAATAGTATGAAGTCAGATCTGCTCAATACATTCTCTCTCAAATCACTCAAGTTGAAGACTAAGCAGCAGGAGCTGTTGATCCGTGTCTCCATCCTGTGTCTCGTATACGTTTTAGCTTTTATTACCCGTTTGTTTAGTGTTCTTCGGTACGAGTCCATGATTCATGAATTTGATCCTTACTTCAATTACCGAACCACTCTGTTCCTGACCCAGAAAGGTTTCTATGAGTTCTGGAATTGGTTCGATTCTGAGAGTTGGTATCCTCTTGGGCGTATCATTGGTGGCACTCTGTATCCTGGGCTCATGGTCACTGCGGCTCTCATTTACTGGACTCTTCGATTCCTCCGCTTTGCGGTCCATATCCGTGAGGTCTGTGTGTTAACGGCTCCATTCTTCGCCTCTAACACCACCATCGTCGCGTATTTCTTTGGTAAAGAGATTTGGGATTCTGGTGCTGGGCTTGTTGCTGCTGCGTTGATCGCCATATGCCCTGGATATATTTCTCGATCGGTTGCTGGGTCTTATGATAATGAAGGGGTTGCCATTTTTGCCCTTCTGTTGACTTTTTACTTGTTTGTTAAAGCTGTCAACACGGGCTCTCTTGCTTGGTCATTGGCTTCAGCTTTTGGGTATTTCTATATGGTTTCTGCTTGGGGAGGTTATGTTTTTATCATTAATTTGATCCCTCTTTATGTTATGGTACTTTTGATAACTGGGAGATATTCACTGAGGCTCTACGTAGCATATAATTGTATGTATGTGTTGGGCATGCTGCTTGCTATGCAGATTCGGTTTGTGGGCTTCCAACATGTGCAATCTGGGGAGCATATGGCTGCAATGGGCGTATTCTTTTTGATGCAGGTTTCTTACTTTTAATTTCATTGTAATGCTCCTGCATGCTGTATTAAATATATTGACATTATTTATGCCTGATTGCTGGAATCATTTTGGTTTTACTGCCAAAAAAAAAAAGGCTTAAGCTTTTGATAACTGAATCTTTAGTTTACTGGATTAGAAGTTGGCAACTGCTCAAAACTTATTGGTTCCTTATTTATTTCCATTTTCCCTTTTTTTAAAATTTTCTGACGAAAAATTTTGCCTCGTACATCTCTCTTTTCCACATTTTATTTTGTTTTTAATTTTCATTTCCTTTCCGTGGGCTGTTGGATAGCTACTCACACTAAATGTACCTATTTCTGCAGGTATTTTATTTCTTAGATTGGGTTAAGTACATGTTAAATGATGCAAGATTATTTCAAGCCTTCTTGAGGATTACAGTGACCTGCGCAGTTGTTGTTGGTGCTATTGCGCTAGGAGTTGGTACTGCATCCGGCTACATTTCTCCATGGACTGGCCGGTTTTACTCTCTTCTGGACCCTACATATGCTAAGGATCACATTCCCATAATTGCATCTGTATCTGAGCATCAGCCAACAGCTTGGTCATCTTTCATGTTTGATTTTCATATCCTGCTTTTCCTTTTCCCAGCTGGTCTATATTTCTGCTTCAAGCGGCTATCTGATGCTACAATATTTATAGTGATGTATGGTCTCACAAGCATGTATTTTGCTGGTGTTATGGTTCGGTTGATTCTTGTGGCTACACCTGCTGTGTGCCTTATCAGTGCCATTGCTGTTTCTGCCTCTATAAAAAATCTGACATTGTTGCTAAGGACAAAGAACAAGGTTGCCCAAACCAGTTCAATAAAAGGAACTAGCAGTGGAAAGGCTTCTTCCAAGGTGAGAACTCTTTGACTAGGTTTATGCATTTCTTTCATTCCTACCTCTCAATTGTAAGCATATTGTTATTGCATTTATTTATGATATAATATGCTTGGCTTTTCCTTCATAAAGAATTTATAAAAACAATAAAAACAATAATTTATGGCATTAACTTATGAAGCAATTTCAATAGTAATGCAACCTAGCATCTGGTCAGTTCCCCAAACTAGGTACTAATTTAACAGTTTGCTTTTCTCAATCAAATCTTTTGTAATATGATTTGGGAGAAATGTTAATAATCTAATATACCCTGATTCTTGTGAAAGCACATTTTAAAAATAACAAATTTCTTGAACAGTTTTAGAAGTGCCTGAACTATTATTTGTAACAGAAAATCCCTTAAATTTTAATTTGGTAATACAAAACCCACCTCCATCTAAAATCTGTTAAATCACTTAACGGCAGGATTCCTCATCAACAATATATTTAAAACGATAAATGACATGTTTGCAGATTTTCCATGTCAACTCCCTTTCTTCCTCTTCCTCAGATTTTTCTCTTTATTTTCCCCTGAACCAAACGCAAAATTTTCCTGTTGAAATTCTCATGAACCAAACAATTCAACTCCGAGCATCTTATAACTCTTTCATCTTACAAATTCATGTTCAGATTAGGCCAAATCATGCCTTTTCTCTATAGACATAACATCAAAAACACAAATGCCACAAAAAAAGCAAAACAATTAAGAAAAATGATAAACTCATTAAGCTAAAAACTGCAATTTTAGTAGGTAGGCCTGATTCAATTAAAATCAACGAAAACTTAGCATAGATCAGGCGGAAGATGCATAAATCTAGCTCGTAATTGAAAAAACCACAATCTGATGATCATTTTCTTGAAAAAGAAAGAATCAATTAATATTTCTTTGTTTGCAATAGTTTGAGAGAGGAGAGATTGAAAAAATTAATCCCACCACCATCACCGGCTGATCAAAATGGCCACCACAAATTCTCTCTTGTGTAAGTTGTCGGTAGCCTAAGTGGGAGTGCTTTTGAAGAATATTTGAAGCAGGCAACACCAATATTTGTGACTAATAGAGAACCAGATCTGGAGAGAGAGAGAGAGAGAGAGAGAGAGAGAAAGGAGAACCAGATTTGGAGAGAGAGAGAAAGGAGGAGGAGGAAGATTTTTTGATTTTCGATTGAATTGGGTTTTTAAGCAAGAAAATCTAAGCAATATTCAATTGTTTGGTTGTTGAGAAAGTGAAGGAAAGTGATAGGAAAGGGAAATTTTTTTTGTGAGACCCATTTTGCATATGTGGAATTTCCAAGTGGATATTTTTTTGTTGACGTGGAAAGTCAACATCAGCATTCCATTAGTGAAGTTAATTGTGGGTGATGAAGGGGGTTTTGTGTTACAAAATTAAAGTTTAAGGGGTTTTCTGTTACAAATAATAGTTTAGATACTGAGTTATTTCGAGTAAAATAATTGAAGTACTGTCTTTGTAATTCACCTTGATAGAAGAATAGTAAACATAAAGTCATAGTTAGGAATAATGTATTTATTTCACATAAAATTAAAAATAAAGTTCCTTTTCATGGATTGATTATGCATTATTATTACATGAAAGATGAGAGAGAGAGAGACAGACCTTAGTTAGAATGGAGTTTTCCTGCTTACCTTAAATTTCTGATGAGCTGGTAAGTTAGAATTTCAAATTACAGTCCTGCAAGAATTCCTAGGTTGAGTTTTGTATTGTTTCTTAAGCCCAAGTTATAGTAGCATTTATTGCAAATTTCTAATTGGGTAATAAGCTCCTATTTCAAATTGTTGTCTTGCAAGGGTTGTCATGTTGAGTCTTATGTTGTTTTTTGAACCCAACTTATATCAGTGTTATCATCTTAGATGCATTATTAATCCCTTACCCACGGATGTCATAAAGAAAGAAACGTTAAGTTTGCATGTACTTATTCTTTGTGGCCTTTATTCAGCATCTTAAGCTCAAGAAATTGATTGAAGTTTGTGTCACATGTGAGTTGCTTTCCACATGAAAATTAGATGTTTTAGTTAGAATGAATTTTACTAAATTTTTAACATTAGAGAAATGTTTCTTTACTTTTTTTTCTGTTAGATCTATTAAATTGTGCCCTCACTCATTCTTGATGCTCAAACAGGCTTTGCTTGATCAATCTCAGCCTTTCCAAAGAAATGGTGCTATTGCATTGCTTCTCGGTGCATTTTACTTGCTTAGCAGGTATGCTACACACTGTACCTGGGTGACATCAGAGGCATACTCCTCTCCCTCTATTGTCTTGGCTGCAAGGGGTGCCCATGGAAACAGGGTTATCTTTGATGATTACCGTGAGGCATACTTTTGGCTACGGCAGAATACACCTCCAGATGCTAAGGTCATGTCTTGGTGGGATTATGGGTATCAAATTACTGCAATGGGAAACAGAACTGTTATTGTTGACAATAACACCTGGAACAATACACATATTGCTACTGTTGGACGTGCAATGTCTTCGTATGAGGATGAAGCATATGTGATAATGAGATCCCTTGATGTGGATTATGTATTAGTTGTCTTTGGTGGTGTTACAGGTTATTCTTCAGATGATATCAATAAGTGAGTCTCTACCAGTTAATTTTTTAAAATTAATCTCTTGAAGTAGTTTCCCATCATTTAAACTTGTTGCACTTTCTTAATTTGAAATATTAAGTTCGCATCTCAGTTGAATGATGATGCAATTAATGTTAATTGTACATCAATCCTACAAACCATGAAAAAGAAAAAAAAAATTGAGAAATTAATACCACTATGTTGTTTTCCAATCTTAAATTGTCAAGAAAACAAAAATTGGAAATTTATGTTTTACTTGACAAATGTGTGATTGGTCATTAAGTTCTTCATTATGGTCTGCAGCAACTGTCAGCACTATGTTATGAGTATCTTTTGAGTAAATCAAACTAAATCTTTTTTATGTTCTTCGATATTGTGCTTTCATATGGTACTAATGCAATCCCCTTGCTCTAGGTTTCTGTGGATGGTAAGAATTGGAGGTGGAGTATTCCCTGTGATCAAGGAACCCGATTACCTTGTCAATGGCGAGTATCGTGTTGACAAAGGTGCAGCTCCAAAGATGCTGAATTGTCTCATGTAAGTTCCTATTCTTCATTCATTCTTTATCTTAAATTACATTGCATGAAGATATGAATTTTTTGCCTCCTTTTTGTTATACCAGTTTGATGTGCACGTGTTGCACGAGATAAGTTATTTTATTAAATAAGTAATTAAATTTTTTTTTGAATTTATGAAATTTTGAAAAAAAAAACCTACTAGAATCTTTTGTTCCCCTCATTTAACTTTTGCCTCATAAAAAATAATTCGTGAATTAGTGCTAAAATTTGATTTTCAAAATTTTTGATTTAATGATAAAATTTAAATGGTATAAGTTTATTAATTTAGTAATTCTGATTTCAAATTTAAATATGTTATTTGAAAGGGAATTCAAATTTATTTTTATTTTCACTGCAACATACATTTATACCTCAAATTTTTGTTGTTGAAAATTTAAAATTATTAACTTAGATTGATTTCATTATTTGAAAAATTGAAAAATAAGTAAATTTACTTATTTCATTCATTTAAATATACATTTTATCATTAAATAAACATAATTTATATTGGATAATTATTGTACTTTATGAATATTATTGTAAAAATGTCATTTTTGCTCTAAAATATGAAATACATAATGTAAAATTGTAAAAATACATAACAATTATCTCATGTTAATTATGTGAAAGATACATATGTAAAAGGGAAAGGAACATTGGTAAAAATTATCTCATGATAATAAATATATGAAAGACATAAGATACGGACGTCTTAAATTTCACAAGAAAAACATATATTACCTATTTAAGAAATTGTAGTTTTGTAAAGATGGTGAAAACTGATGTGGCACTTTCTTTTTTCTGTTTTTGCTATAATTTTTTTATTATCACATCCTAATCTTTATGTAGGTTTGAAATGTTACATCACACCACTGTATGTACAATCATAAACTGTTCTAAATTTAGTCTTAATTGCATAATTGAATAAAAATAGTGGAGGGGATTATAATCTTTAAGAAAATGTCTCCGTGACTCAAAATTTCAAGGTAAAGCTCAGTAACTAGAATTTAATTGATTTACTCAATCTTTTTTAACTTAGGCTTAGTTATGTGTAAAAGCAAAAGTCAGCTGAGATGATCGAGTTTGCTATCATGCCTTTCCATTCTGTTATGGGTTCGTGCAGTATTTGCTTGGAATTTCCATGCAATTCATCCATTCTATATTTCTTTGTCATGCAGAGATCGTTAAATCTATATCATCTTTTATTCTTACCATTATTGTAGATCAGCAAATAATAATGTTGCTACAGGATCATGTTTGTAGTTCCATAATTGATGACATCAGCTAACATGTATTGGATTGAAATTATACATTAATCATGTCGTTTACACATAACATGGTGCGACTTTCTTGCACATATCTTATTTGTTAATTTTGATGAACAGGTACAAGCTATGTTATTATCGGTTTGGAGAGCTGGTAACAGAGTATGGCAAGCCCCCAGGGTAAGCTCATCACTCTTAATATCTGAAGTTAACCTTTATTCTTTTGCATCCAGGTTCATGTATGCATATGCAGATGCATTCTTTATTGCATATGCGTGCATTGGTCTGGTATATTTTTATGTACATGCAATATAAATACAGTAAACATACAGTAAAGCTTGTTGAGAAGGAAATCTTACAAGGAAAAAAAAGTGAGCAGAAAGATGAAATGCCTTGTTGATGAAGAAAACTAATTCAATGGAGAGACTAAATTCTCAACCGCCCCATGAACAATATCCATCAATAGTGGTGAACAATATCTGTCAATAGTGGCCGTTAATAGTATTCACGAAGGCACAGTTAGCAGTAATTCCATTAACTGTATCCATGAAGGTACCATTGTGAATGATTCCATTAACTTGGGGATTCTTACGACTAATTGGATGCAATTATGAAAAGAAAAAAAAAAACTCATAGGCACAAAAAATTTTGGTCTGAATTGCAAGTGCATTTGAGAGGCAAGACCCGAATTTCACTCCTAAATAATTGTGAGCTTCATATTTAGTGCTAGGGTTGTATCACATTTTTCCAAAGGGTTCCAGAACTTGCAGTTTCGTGCATGCATAATACTAATTTCATCATAGCAGATATAAGCACATTACAAATCCATAAACCTGCAGGTACTTGGCACTGCAAATAAATAGGAATCATTGGTCATAGAATTTTGGTTGAGAATAAACTTAACTATTTGGCTCCTAAAAACCAAGAGTAGTTAGGATCCACATGTACTATTGGCTGCCAAAATACTTCTGAACCCTATAAGTTGAAGAGTATTAACATATAAAAGGAAGACTTGATGGCAATTTGGAGCTCTGATCATGCAAGATTTAGATGGTGTTGCCAATTTGTACCGAATCAATCTTTTGATAAATGGAAGTGGCTTTAACATGTTTTAGATTGCCAGCCAATTCCTGTTGTCAATAACAGGTGATTTTCCTTTAATTGTTTTCTGCCTTCAGTGAGCATTTATAATATCTTGTGGTGGTAGGTATGATCGTGCAAGGGGTGTTGAAATCGGAAACAAGGACATCAAACTTGAATATTTGGAAGAGGCATTTACAACTTCTAACTGGATTGTCCGTATTTACAAGGTCAAGCCACCTAATAATAGGTGGTGATATCTCTATCATGGTGTGCAGTACCGAAAAATTAAATAGTTGATCGATGGAAAGCTTGAACCTTTGGAATATAGAGATGGCTGTTTTAATAGAAGTAAATGCCGTTTTGCTTAGATACTGAGGACTGCGATTTTGGAGTTTTGTAATTTCTCTTCACCTCAATTGAAACTTCTTACGTTAGTTGCTGGTAGACATTGTTAGTATTTATCCCTACTTGTAGTCAGCAGACTAGGCTTTTGGTGCAATTTATAGATTTTGTTTGAA
This sequence comes from Triadica sebifera, assembly GCA_023653625.1. NCBI lineage: Eukaryota > Viridiplantae > Streptophyta > Magnoliopsida > Malpighiales > Euphorbiaceae > Triadica > Triadica sebifera. The sequence continues at coordinate 26,173,685 of CM042901.1, forward strand.
TGATAATATTGTTGATCTCTTGTGCCTTTTGCAGAAAGCTTAATCCAGCATAATTAGTTTGCCAGTTCATTTTTCATGAATTTAGTTGTCAAAAAAATATTTCAGGCTTGAAGTAGATGCCAATAGTCGACATGAGAAATGCTATTTATTTTTCTTTTACCTATCCTATTGTTTTGATGACACGTAATTTTCCATGCTGTGAGATTCGCATTAAAAACAAAAATCAATTGCCAATTGCCCCAATTGAATCACGTTTTCCCCAAAGAACACGTATGACCAAAGGAGTTCATCAGTTTATGATTTTGACAATTTTGAAGAAATTCAATTCAATTACTTGCAATTTATTCATACCTACAAAGATCACCTAGGCATTTAAGTTATTCTATTAGAAGCTAATTTACGGTATTTAACTCCTAAACTTGGAAGTTCAATTTATTTTGAAATTAATTTTACAGTCGAGTTAGTTTGCTATTTTATAACGTTCATTAATTTAGACTTTAATGAACTTTGAATCATGAGCACAAAGATTAAAGTTTAGATTAAGAGAAAATTTGATATAATCTAACTCATAAAATCACGGGCTTTTGTGTCGACTGACCACTACGGATGGTTAAGCATAGATAACAGATATGATAGTTATTACAGTCTCTTTTGAATATTCAACGATATGTCTTTTAACTATCTATTTTAGTGCATCAATACTATCATCCGGAGGAGTATACAGAATTCTGACTATGATTTATCTGAGAAAATAAGTCATAATAGGATATATTATAACTATTTTAAGATTGAAAGAGGAGAGAGGAACTTAGAAGGATATATTTTGAAAACACATAAAATTTTATTTTTTAAACTCATTCTAAAGCGTTCTGGCTCTTACAAAGGATTGAGCCTCCTTATATAGAATGCTCAAGATGAAAAAAAAAAAAAAATATAATTATTAAAGTAAAGATCATGGTGCTAATTTTTTCTTTTACAAAAACTACTTTATAAAAGCTAAAGTAAAAATATAAAGCAAACTTGACTTTTACTTAGCCCTTATTAGTAGAAGGAATATACAGTATAATGAAAATGGATGATGTGACTAAATCTTGACCCTTAATTGTATCACAAAAAGAAAGAGATTAGAAAAATGGACTTAGAGTAGATTTTATTTCCTCTTCACACTCTTCCTTTTCTCTCCACGCCGCCCCCATTCCTCTCCTTTTTCTTCTTCCCCATTAAAGCATCCGTTTGATTAGAAATTTCATTTTTGTGATGGGAAATTGAGAAAATATAAGTCTTAAGAGAGGAAAAAGGCTAAAGGAGAAAGAAATTTGAAGAGAGAATTTTTTTAAAAAAAAAAAAAAAAAGAGAAGGGAGCTGGAAATGAGTATCACACCAGATTTGAGAAAAAACTGTTGCAAGTGAAAACTTCTCCTTTGGGTTTTGAGAGACTTTTAAACCTAAAGAAATCTCTTCTACTCCATGCTTATAAGCTTTCTTCTAGCTAGGGTTAGAAGTAAAATTAGGGTTTTGGTTAGGAAAACCAGTTTTAGGCCATGTTTGATATTATTTTTGGAAAAAATATTTTTTAGAAAAAATTTAATTTTCAATGCATGAATAGGGTAGGTCATGGTTCTGAATCGACCGATTCCAATTTGAAACTGTCAGTTCTCTAGTCTCAGATTTCTAGAACTGGTCTCGAACCGTGGAGACTCCGGTTCAGAGTCGTAGTTCCGAATCGAAAGGATTAGTTGATGAACCGACGGTTTGACAAATTCCAATAATTTTTTTATTAATTTTAAATTATTTTATAACAATTATACAATTAATATGATAAATAAATACAATTATAATTATTAAAGTTCAATTATAGTTTTTATTCATAAAAATTAAACTTAATTGTAAGGTGAATTTGAAACTAAAAAATTTATTTATTTATAAAGCAAGAAAAAAATATTAAATTATAAAAATTGGAGAATAAGTTATATTAATAACTTAACAAATATTAATTTGTGTAAATTATAAATTTACAATAACTTAACAAATTAACTAATTAATATTAATTTGTGACTTTGTGTGTGAAATAGTTAGATTGTTATAAAAAAAAGTGGCATTTGATTTTTAGAAATTATAAGTTATAATTTAGAAATTATTCTTTTTATTTTATAAAGTAATAAATTATAATAATTATAATTGGGGTAAAAACTTAATTGATTTCATATTTTTATTTTAAGAAATAATTTAATTATAAAAATCTGAATTTATATTTAAAAAATATAAATATTAATAATTTAATTTAAATTTAATTTTTTTACTATTAATTGAATTGTTTACGTATCCTTTTGGAGTTTAGAGAAATCAAAATTTACGTAATTATGTTATCTTTTAAATTTTAATTATTGGCAACCCCTTTTATCTTTTTTAGTTGGAATTGTCAGTGCTAGATATATTAGTCGGTTCTCATTTCGTGAAGTCATATAGGTTTTCATTTTCATATTTTTCCATTTTTTTTCATCTTAATGTCATTTTGGTCCAATTAATACATGTTTGATCTTATAGGGATTCGAGAGATAAATTAGATTGTATTTCCTCTAAAATATTATCTCACACATTAAAAACTTGTTCAACTGAAATACTTTAAAGTTAATTTGAAAAAAATTGTTTTGTAATTTTGAAAAAGATAAGATAAGTATTTTAATATTGACTTTATTTATTTTACTATCAAGAACTATAAAATCTTTATCTATTTTACTATCACCAAACTCAAATGTAATTATTGGATAAATGTGAAGTTCGGGTGAACCGGAGGATAATCTTAATTTTTTTGTATTTTTTGCAATATCAAACGATCACTCCCTCTAATTTTGGTTGATTCACTCTCAACTTGACTAGTAGTGCTAGTACTAATAGTAGTAGAAATATTATAAATCATATTAAATTTCATAAATAAATCACTAGTTAATTTTTTACATAATTAATTATAACATTAATACTAATATTATCAACTAAATCTAAATATGAATAATAAAGAACACAAATTCAATACATGACATGTACATCTAATATGAAAAAATCTACATCTAATGTTAGTTTGAAATAATATTTAAATATCTTAAATTGAAATAGTATTTATTGTCGTATTATTAAAATAAATTGAAAAATGTTTAACTAATCCATATTCTACCAAAAAATATATTTTTTTACTTTAAAAATATTATCGGCAGTATATTGGTTATTAAAAACTCTAAATACAAGTAATTTTTTTTGTAATTGTCATTCACCAATAACCCAACGAAATGTATGACCCATGTAAAAATGCAATTGTCAAAGATCACTCTAAATATTATAACAAATAAAAACATGTCTATTCAAATAAACAAATATTTTGTAAAATTCTTTTTTATTTTCTATGTTTAAATTCAATAAAACACATTTTAGAGTATTTCTAGATACACGATAAGTATATGGATTTAATGTATTTTGATAATAACTAATAAAACCTAATTTTTCACTAAAACTAAAAGATAAATGTTCTATATTTATTATTTTTTCCATTTTTTATTTTTTTTATAATCATTATATTAAAATAATTGAAAAATAAAAGAAGATATTGCGTATCCAGAAATTTGAGTTTGTTTTTTCTTAATTCCAATTTGAATTGCATGTTGGTTTTTCAAGTTCTTTCGAAATGTGTCATAGCCACCTTTAACTTTAAATTTGTATGTTTGTATATAATAATTACACACGACATCAAATGATATATCATTTTTATGAAATTTCTTCAAATAAATTTGAAAAATGTCGGATATTCAAATTTTTACTTCCGACCTTTATGTTGGATTTGATGACGCCACCAAATCCGGTTCTTCACCATCCCTATTTTTTTAGTTTTCTTCAGTTGAAATTTCAAACTCATCATCATTATCCAAATTATCAATAAAAATTTGCAACAACATTTTCACCAAAAAAACTAATTGAGAGTGTAATTAGAGAGAAATTATGAATATATGTAGAAAATTAAAAGAGATTGAGAGAAATTTAGAATTGAAATTGTGTATGAAGTGAAAAAAATTGAAATTGAAATTCCACAAATGCCTTTAACATATAGCTTTATTTTTCTATTGTAAGGGGTGTTTTTATTTTTTTATTTGTATTTATATTTTAATAATTTTAATTAAATTAAAATAATCCAAAATAAAAAAAAGGAAAAAGGGGGGTTTACTGCACTACAAACGAGAGGTTGTTATATAATATACCCGGATCAATATTGCATTATATATTTCATTCCTTTAGAAAAATACATATTTTTATGAAATTGAATTTTGGTAAACTAATAAATATAAAACAAGTTCATTAGTTATAACTTATATATTCATCATTTTTTAATTTAGAAGTTTATCAGTTATAATTTACAAGGTCATTATTTTGAACTTATAGGTTCATCATTTTGGATTTACATGTTTATTATTTTGAATTCATTATTTAGAAGTTACATGTTCATTATTTATAAGTTATATATTTATCGTTTATAATTTGTAAATTTATCATTTTTAACTTGTAAGTTCACTGTTTAGAAATTGCAGGTTTATCGCTTAGAAACTGCAGATTCATCATTTAGAAGTTACAGATTTATAAATTACAACCTTCTGCCTCATCACTTACAAATTAATCATTCACAGCTTTCAAATTCATCGTTATGAACTTGCAAGTTTTTCCTTTTCAAACTACATATTTATGTTTAGAACTTATTGTTTCATTGTTTATAAATTACTGCTTCATTACTTATAGGTTCATATTTTACAACTTATTGTTTCATTACTTATACAACTTTCAGATTAATGTATATTAATCATTTATAAGTTATATGTTCATCATTTATAATTTGTACATTTATCATTTTTAACTTGTAAATTCACCGTTTAGAAATTACAGGTTCAACATTTAGAAACTTGCGATTCATCATTTAGAAACTGAAGATTCATCAGTTAAAACTTACAGGTTTATACATTACAACTTGCTGTCTCATTATTTACAAATTAATTGTTTACAACTTTCATGTCCATCGTTATGAACTTGCAAGTTTCTCCTTTTGAAACTACATATTCATGTTTAGAACTTACTATTTCATCGTTTAGAACTTACTGCTTCATTACTTATAGGTTCATCATTTACAACTTATTATTTCATTACTTATATATTAATCGTTTACAACTTGCATATTAATTATTTCAAAACTAAAGGTTCATTATTTATAATTTATAGGTTCATCACTTGCAGGTTTATTATTTTTATCAAATCCATCATCTTCAACTTCCAACAACTTGATTTTTTCTCTATATATTACTCATTTTTAGTTCAAATATTTTTATTTTCAACCATTTTTTCACAAAAAATCAAAATTAAATATTTTTATTTCAAACAATAATAACAATCATTACAATATTTAAGAATAATAAAAATAAAATTAGATATGTAAATTAAAAATATTTCTCTCTTTAAAAATAAACTTAAAATATACAATTTTTTTCTTTTAATAATAATAATAATAATAATAATAATAATAATAATAATAATAATAATAATAATAATACAATGAAGAAGAAAACAATGTTGTAACAATTAATGACACATAAAATATTATATACCTGAATTCATGATATAATTTGCGCCAGGCGATAGAGGGACTTAAGAAAAAGGTCATTTCATCTTTTAGAACTAAAAAAATTATATTTTTTTTTGAAAAAATCGGTTTAGAACCGTGGAACCGATGGTTCCCGATGGTTCACGACATCAAATGATCGGTTCGGTCCAGTTCGGATTTGATCGGACCTATTCAGCAGGCCCAACCGACTAATGGCTGACCCTACATGAAAGACTTAAATATGGACAATGCAACTACTTTGCTAGAAATTGTTGCTATGCATTGTACTTAGTGAGTGCACTTCCTCTATCATAATCATGACAACATGTGGCATAAGAAACAATGGAGTTTGTGAGGTTAAGTGCGACCCAATTTCATTAACGAGAATCTGTCTCAACCATGCTACTCCATTTGCAATGGCACCATAAAGTGGTTTAAGATATAGTGGATTTTGTAGGGAGTAGCAGTTGTGATGCCTTTCATGACCGTGCTTTTTTTAATGACCTTGAGTTAAATTGACTCAAGAAATAGAGAGATTTGCGAGGTTAGGTGTGACCAAGAAGAACACATCAAGATGGTGCCAAATAAGTAGCGATCGTAATTTTGTTTGGCTAAAATTATTTCACGTTATGACTTTTAACTTTGTATATGTCATATATGTATTTGGACATAGTTGTGTATAAAATCAGTGGATTAAAAATAAACAATGGAGTTGCATAAGATGAAATGTGCAAATAAAATGAACATCTAGTCTGTTATAAAGCTTGCATGAATATATGTGATATATGTTGATAAGTGTATAAAATATTAATCCATTAGACATAAGCCCAAAACACTTTGCTTAAGACTACAGTCTGGATAAAATGACATGTCATTAAAGGATTAAACGGTATCGTAATTGTGATACGATGTGTTTCACAAACAAAACTTTGATGCCCTTAGCCTATGATTAGGCATTACTTAGGCTATGATAAGCCATCATTATGGTGATTTGAACCTATAAAGTAGATTATTCTAGCCTATCTAGGTTGTGATCTTATACTCTGTTATCCACTAGTTAGTCCAATTTAGTGTATTGTGGGCAATTGATAAAGAATATGTGAATTTAATTACAATGTTTATTGTTATTAAAGATTTAAAGGATCATCATTATCTATGCAAGCATGATGTGTTGTTACATACTTAAGTGATATCCTTGAATGAAGTTTTATGCTAAGTTGTAAATGCTAGATATTAGATATTTATATCATTGGGATCTAAGGTTTGAGAAGATAATAAATCTGTTAAGCTATAAAATGATGATTTTGCCATTTTGAACATTGGAATTGTTTGTTATTAAATATGAAAAAATAATGCATTTGTGTGATTTATTTCTTGATTTTGTGTTTGTGTGTGTGTGTGTGTGTTTTGCCATTGTGCACAATTAAGTGAAATGATTAGCGTGTGAGTTTCTTATCTCACATATAGGTTAGAGCGAAATAGATAGAAAGTATTTTGATAGAAAAGGAGAAAGTTAGCCCCAGAGTCATTAGGAGAAAGCAAATTTCATTTTAGGGGTTGGTGATTTTGTTTCTTTTTTGTTTTTTCTTTTGAATCATGTTATTATTTTAAGGTATAATAAACTTCAAACAAAGATGTAATATGAATCATATAACACTCGATAATTAGAGCCTATAAGATGTATTAGTGACTAAAGAGAGAGAATGAGTAAATTACGGTAAAATGATGAAAATGGTGAAAACGGTGCTTTTCACGCCAATGAAAGTCATTTTTCAAGTCCAAATTTGCAGATTGAGAGAATAGTAAGTGAAGAGTACATTCATGCCTGTAAATTGTTTAGTCATAGTTGAGAATGGCTTTCACACCAGTGAAGATTGGTGTCACGACCGTGAAATGTAGGTCAGTGAGCATGTGAGCAACCATACTTTTCTCTTTCCTTTACCCTTTATCCTATCATAACCTACTCCCCATAGCCCTCTTATTCAACCTAACATGCCAAAGACTTCTTCTTGACCCTCACTTCATTTTTGCACACTAAAAATGTAACACCACATCATATGCATTTAAGTATAACCTATTTATGTATAAAATAATCACATACTGCATGTTGGAAAGAGAAAATACCCTGATAACAGTGGTAGTAAATTTTTTTTTTCATATCATATCCTATAAAATCAACTAATGACTTTACAAGTCTTATATCCTGCAATATCACTTAATGACTTTTCGAGTCAACATTAAAACCACAATACGATATATCACATATATTAAAACATAAACTTCACATCCGAAGGATTACGAGTTGCTTCCATTTATACATTTCAAAACTAATCTAGAGTGATAATACATATTCAAACATATAAGTCCAAAATACAGATGACATGGTTTCATGCTTGTGTGGAATGCAAGGAGAGAGAGTGATGAGGCTCGACCAATGACCTGTGCTCCATGTCTTATATACACTACTCAAAATGAGCTATCACTTTTCTTTACCTAAAAAATGATGCAAATTGATGAGTTACGACTCAGTGAGAATAATCATCCAATGAGCTCTAAAGTACTGAACAACTCATAATAATAAGTCACAAATCCAATACATACCATGTATTCCATTCCATTCATCAGTATCATATAAATATCAATAAAGTTGAAACATATAATCATTACTTGTATACAAATGCTTTGCTTATTTCATTTTGTTGTGACCAAGTTAAACATACATTGCCCCGGGTTTCCATGTGAACATTTGCCATGTAAACATTTGCATTTGCATTTGCTAGCTAGCTTGATCATTTGTTTCATTTGCACATTTGTTGGGCCATAGACCTTTTCTTTTGCTTTACAATATCGATTAACTAATCACAACACCTTTTTAGTCCATATGCATATACACTTGTATTTAAGCATTCATCAACCATTGTATCTTATCACATATAATATACATATACCACATATATACCTCATATGCCACACATATACCTTGCATATACTATACATATACCTTGCATATACTATACATATACCATGTATATATATCACATATGTCAAACATATACTTCAAATATACCACAAGTATACCATTTATATATACCACAATGTCACAAATTATCCATCATTACATTATCAAGGAACAATCATGACAATCATATGAATCACATAGCAAGCAACATTCATTTGTATTAAAGAATTCAATTAATAATTAGACTCACCGTTCTCCTTTGATTTCGACCCCTAACTTATTGTCTATCCGCTCCTTGTGGGTCTCCAATATATTGCGAGCCTAATATAAAAACATAATCAATTAACTCATGATTAGGGAGACTTAATGTGGCTTAAACAAAGTAATATGCATTGTTCATGTCAATAGTTAAGATTTTTCCTATGAGGCAGTGTGACCTTATGGGACTGTTTAACCTATAACATTTTCTATACTTGACCAATTAATCTGATTCTTATTCCTAATTAAAACTAACATATAATTATATAACATAATAAAATTTCAGACCAATTGGATCATTGTACAATATTTTGTGGAATTTCTAAGTGTGTTCTGTTTTTTGCCTTTAGGCAGTTTTTGGGTACTCATTTGGATTCATCATAACTTATAATCTATAAGTCCTATTTCAATGAAAATTTATAGAAACTTATATGGGTTCATATGGAAAATTTTTCATTTTTTCAACTTTGATCAATTATGTCTCTAAAGGCTTCCAATTATAACAAACATGTTTCTGGTCCAGAATAGAATTGGCTTCCGGACCAGTATGACTTCCAAAGGCCATAACTTAGTCTATACATAACCAATGAAGCTGAAATTAGTACCAAAATTTAGCTAATACATATACCTATAACTGTTAAGTTTTTATTATTTATAGAATCTAGCTCTAACAAACTCAAATTATCCAAATAAGTTACTGTATCTGCCCAGGGCACTCAGTAGGTAGTTCAAACCATGGAACAGTCATGGTTCCATTCACCATAAATCCAAATTTAAAAGACCTATGAACCTGAAATTTGGTATAAAGATACAAAACACATATATATACAACTTTTATGTTTTGTGATGCTTAAATTAATGGCTTTAACATATTCGAAATAAAATCACACAGTAGCTAACTTGGTTAGGGTTCACACCCTGACCAGTTTCAGTAGAGAGAGGATTTATCTTCCTATACACCAAATCATGAAAAAATGTTTACATATCCATAAATATAAGACATAAAGGAAAAAATTTTGTATTTTAAACTTTTCCATAATAAATTTCTATGTGCATCAAAATCGAGTTGAAAATTAGTGCCTACTAATGAACCTAAGCAACTCAAATCAACCCTATAGCAATAAGAATTGATTACTTACCAAGAACGACCTTGCAAGGGATCAATTAGCTTCAAAACAATAAGTGAAACAAGGATGAATTGAAGTCTGAAATGGAGGAAAATGAAGAAGAAGTCGGGCTGGAGAAGAAGGCAGAAATGGGAAGATAAAACTAACTTTTTGTTTTTTTGTCTTTTTATCTTTTTCTCATCTCTTTTCTCTTTTCTCTTCTCTTTTTTCTTCTCTTCTCTTTTATTTCTCTTTTGTTTCATTATCATTTTATTTTTTCTATAATATTATTATTATTTATATATATTTATAATTTCACTAATTCACACAATAATAGAGCTTAATCATTTGGCCCGATTTAACTAAATTAACAATGTAAATGTTTACTAATCTTAATCTAATCATTTTTCTTACTTTAATTTAGCCACCTTATTCAATTCATTTCTAATACTTTGTTATCCTCATTTAGGTTATAATTACACAAGTGCGACTCGATACAAGAGCCAAATACTAGGACACGTAGCTAGTGCGTGTCATAAACTTGTTCCTACGAAAATACGTATGAAATGCACGTGTTCAATTGAATTGTATGCAAGATGCTTATGTTCAATGAAATGCATGTGGGGAAGGTCAAGGATGTTACAAAAAACCCATTGATTAAGCTTGGAGAATCTATAAATCAAAGAGAAAAAAGGTATAATGTTCTTGAATGATATGAGCTTAAAGAGAAGAGAGGGAGAGCTAAGTTGGAAAAGGGATCAATCCTCAATTTTTCATGGGTATGGAAGAGGTAGAGATCTAGATGAACATCAATGAATGGAAAGATAATCTTAGATGGACCTTGATCAGTTTAAGGAGAATCCATGGTTAAAGGTTAGTATATATGTTTATTTAAATCCAAAAATATACTTTTTGAGTATGTTAAGTGTTTGGTTTTAAGTGATATGAATGTTTAATGCCATTAATATTGTGAGATTAAATGATAGTGTTGATTAAGAAAGTTTATATTGCCTTCTCTCGCCTAACTAGGATTAACTTGACTAAATGAGCGGATGCTATAGAAACTGGTGTGTAGAAAACCTTTGAAATTTTAAAAATTTTCTTTTCTTTGGAAAACTCTTTTTAATAATACACTTTTTTGCATATGAAACCATATTACAACATCTCTTATATAAAATCATCCATAGAGAAATATTTTGATCCAATAGAAACATCATCATATATATAAAAGAAAATAACATGTTTAGGGCTTAGAAGGTCCAATGTTTACAAAAATACGTCTTTACAAAAGCTAAAATATATATGTAAATATAAGATATGTATGCAGGTAAACAACCCAAATCCTTATGCCATGAACAAAATACAAAATATGACATATGGTATCACTAATCCATGTCGGGTCTGAACTATGATATCTGATGCTGGGCTGATTTCTCTTGTTCCACTTCAACTCTATCTACAAGGCTCTGACCTGCATGGGGAAACACTCGCATGCTAAGCTACTAAAAGCTTAGTGGTATATATAGACATAAAAATTCACACGTAGTCATACATGAAACAATTTCTTAGCAACTTATAAAACTTCATGGCATGACAATGAATTCATACTATCAAGTAGATACTTTACCTTATGGGATGAGCTAACTCATTCAGATTGAATTATATGAAAGAGAACACATAATTCCTTTTTAAACACATATAACATATTATTGCGTATTATTGCATACTTGTATTTTTAAACCTCCTGTTCATTTCATTATGCCCTTAAATCACTTTGATATGATTGTTGATTGCCCAACAATGCTCAACACTGACTATTTAGATACAAGTTGTGAATAGGGGCACTCTTCGAGCTTAAGCCACCCTGCCACTGTCTATAATCATGTGTGCCGTCGAGGCATCTCAGTAAATGGATCTCCTAGAGATTAATCCACATTGACAAGTATAAATATATGTGTGCCAGTCAAGGCATCTTAAGTCAATGACGCTCCCAGGGCTTAAGCCATATTGATGAGTATAGAATCATTATATCATAATCACTATGGTATATAACCACCTTAATGGCATGCCACATATCCTACTTCTAGTCTTAGTACATAGCCTGAGCTTTACTTGTTCATATTATCTTATAGCATATGTACTTTGTTCATATGTAAACTCATCATGTCACATTCATGTTCTGATTTTCATAGAAGCATACTTAATACATATCATATAGAAAGCATGTGCAAAGCCATTGTATTATAACCATTAACATACATCATATATTATTTAAAATAGGCTGTAGAAGCGTGAACTATAAGTTTACAGCCATGAAGTCTCATTCACAGGTTAACTAACTTGTGAACCAAACTATGAACTAAGTCGTGAAAGCTTTTGTCCATTTTGTGCACATTCTTCATGGGCATGAAGAAATAGGCACGTGCATGATCTTGTTCGTGGGATGAGATTCACAGTCGTGAATACCTAGTCACAAGCATGAATCTAAGTTTTCTATATTATATCGAAGGATGTTACAACCATTGTCTATAATTATATGTGCCAATTGAGGCATCTCAGTCAATGGTGTTCCAGAGTTTAAGCCACATTGACAAGTATAAATATATGTGTGTCACTTGAGGTGTCTCAAGTCAATGACGCTCTAAGAGCTTAAGCCACGTTGACGAGTATATAATCATTATATCATAATCACTATGGTACCAAACCCCCTTAATGACATGCCACCTATCCTACTTCTAGTCCTAGTATCAAACATGAGCTTTACTTGTTCATATTATTTTATAGCATATATACTCTGTTCATATGTAAACTCATCATGTCACATTCATGTTTTGATCTTCATAGAAGCATACTTAAAACATATCATATAGAAAGCATGTGCAAAAACATTGCATTCTAACCATTAATATGCAACATATATCATTTAAAGCAAGCTTCACAGGTAATCCTACCTATGAACAGAATCATGAAACTAAGTCGTGAAAGCTTTTGTCCATTTTGTGCATATTTTTCATAGGTGTGAAGAATAGGCACAAGTGTGATCTTGTTCATGGGATGATATTCACGGTAGTGAACACCTAGTCAAGGGTGTGAATCTGGATTTTTCAGCAGTTAACAACTTTTAAAGAAACATTTATTACAAGTCACATGCAAGACTATAAGGATTGCCCATGACAACCTTTTCCTGTCAACGTACATTCTCATCACATCATGCATTATCATGCTAATCATCAATTAAACTCAAGAGAACACATAATCATTCAATTCCTCACTTTCATACTCATTAGGCATATTAACAATCATTTATGATCCCATATGTATGAATACATCATTTATTGCTTCTCTAAACCAAATAAGCCATTATCAATCAATATACTCATAAATGCACATTTAGCACATTTATTACACTCCACAATATGACATTATTAATAACTCTTATCAAGCATACTTAACATTTAATTATTGTAACGTCATGGCATTAATTACTTCCTTTAATCTCGTTATAAGCAATAGCTAGCATTTAATACATTCAAGGAGTTTAACACATATAACATGCTAAAATTGGAATTTAAATGCATATATGTACATACCTCTGATGGAGCCTAAAAAACCAAACTTCTTTCAAGCTTGCTTATCCTTTTGGTGGATTTCACCACTTCCTCTTTCAACTCTTATCATATATAACATGTATCCATCAACTTATATAAATAAAAAACTTAGCCTTTAAAAGCTATAAAGCTCAAACCCTAACCTTAACCTTCTTATATAACTTTAAAATCATAAAAATCTCTTACTAAAGCATATTATGACCTTAATCAAGTTAAAGAGGGGTCTATAAACATAAAAACTCATGTTCAGCCAAAACCCTAACCCATATGGAAATGGGTTTCTACCAAAATGGGTTTCACATAGAAAAAGACTATGAAAGCTTATAAAAAAGAAGGAGAAATGTGATTCCTTACCAAGATCGAAGGACATATGGCTAGAAGGAACAATTTGACTCCCTTCTTCTTCCTAGGTGTTGGCCTTTTCAAGAACACTTTTTCTTTATGCTCATCTCTTCTAAGAACTTATGTAAACTTTGACCTTTGGTGTTGGTTTAATGTTTAAGGTCTAAAAATCAAGAGAAAACACAAAACTTGGTCTCTGGTATGAAAGAACTTCGAGTTTTAGGGTTTATTTTGTAAGAGAAAGAATGAACAACTATTGGAATTATATATTTGACGATGTTCACAGGCATTACAACCACTGTATCGACTGTGAATTAGCTTAAACCCAGAATTTGATCTTGTGATGGTTTATGGTCATGAAAGCATTGTCACAAGCGTGAACAATATGACATTTCATTATCTTGTTTCTTTTCAACTCTTTCTATATACCCAAAATCTTAAACACATACTTAACTTTCCTTAGTCCCTTTTATTTACTAGGCTCTAATTACATGCATTACAATTCTCTTCTCTTTAAAATAATTTTATCCTTGAAATTACCTATGGTATTATGGTGGAACAGTTGGGGTATTGTACTTTCATCACCTCTTCATTTTTCCATGTAGCCTCTTCTGTTGCATGATTCCTCCATAGGACTTTGACTAATAGTACTTGCTTATTTAAAAGCTCTTTGACTCCACGAGCCAATATCTCAATTGGTTTTCCTCATATGTAAGATATAGTCATACCTCTATGCTTTTGGTTGTGATGATATATGAAGGATATGATCTATACCTTCTCAATATGAAGACATGAAAGACATTATAAATCTTACTCAACTCTGGTGGTAAAGTAAGTCTGTAGGAAGCTAGCCCAATTCGTTCTAAGATCTCATACGATCCTATAAATCAAAGGCTCAACTTGCCTTTCTTTTCGAACCTTAGGACCTTTCAAGGAGAAACTTTAAGAATCTTTGTATCCCACTTCTTATTCTATATCTCTTGTCTTGAGATTTGCATATGATTTTTGTCTATCTGAAGTTGTTTTTAACCTTTTCTGTATAATTTTCACTTTTTCTTCTGTCTCTTACACCAACTCTGACCCTACTAACTCTCGCTCACTAAGCTTTATCCAACATAACAGTGTTTGACACTTTCTACCATATAGTGGCTCATAAAGAGTCATCTGGATGCTAAACTGATAGTTGTTGTTATAGGCAAACTCCATTAATGCTGGATATTTCTCTTAACTACCTTCAAACTTGATCACACAACTATTCATCATGTCTTCCAGAATTTATATCACCCTTTCTAACTGATCATCCGTCTATGGGTGGAAAGTCGTACTGAAATTGAGCTTGGTACCCAAAACTCATGGTAAACTTTTCCAAAACTGGTACAAAAATCTTGGATCTTTATTTGATATGATGGAGACTGGGACTCCATGTAACTGTACTATCTCGTTCACATATAGTTCTAATAGCTTGTTCAAGGAATAATCTCTTATGATAGGAAATAATTGTAGTGACTTCACTAACCTATCCACTACGACCTAAATGACATCGAAGTTCCTAAGCATTAGAGGTAACCCAACCATAAAATCCATTGTGTTTCGTTCCTATTTCCATTCTAGTATGGTAATCGATTACATCAAACCTGAAGGTATCTGATGTTTTTCTTTGACCTGCTGACATGTTAGACATCTTGTTGTGAACTCTATAATATCCTTTTTCATACCTGCCTACCAAAACCTTCCTTTTAGATCATGGTACATCTTGATACTTTCTAGATGCATCGCAAATCTGGTTTCATGCGCTTTCTTTAAGATCTTTTGTCTTACCTCTATAACATTAGACACATATAAATGACCTTAGTATAATAAACTACCATATGATTCAACTGTGTACTTAGGTCTCTCCCCCTTAGAGACCAACTTAGTGATCTCAACTAGCTTGATATCTTGCATTTTTGCATCTTTGATTTTATAGTTGAGAATAGGTTGAACATCTAACTCTGCTATAGTCTTTCTACTTAAGGCGTCAGCCACAACATTAGCCTTGCTTGAATGATAGCTGATGATACAATTATAGTCCTTGATCAACTCTAACCATCACTTCTGTTTCAGATTGAGTTTTTTCCTATGTTGGAAGATACTTCAAGCTCTTGTGATTGGTGTAGATAAAACACTTTTCCCTATATAAGTAATGATGCCATATCTTTAAAGTAAACACAATGGCTACAAACTCAAGATTGTGTGTGGGGTAATTCTTTTTCATACAGCTTTAATTGCCTAAATGCATAAGCAACCACTTTTCCTTCTTGCATCAAGATACACATCCCAAACTGTTGTGAGAAACATCACTATAGATGACATACTCCTTATCGAGAACTGGTTATGTAAGAACTAGAGCTTCTATCAACATACACTTGAGCTTGTTGAAACTAGCTTGGCACTTGTCATTCCACTCAAACTTCACATCTTTTCTTAAAAGCCTAGTCAAAGGAGAAGCAATCAATGAAAAACCTTTCACAAACCTTCTGTAGTAACCTGCCAAACCAAGAAAACTCTTAATTTTGGTCATATTACGGTGAGGCTTCTAATTCAAGATTGCCTCAACCTTGCTAAAATCAACTTTGATGACATTTGTTGAAACAATGTGTCCAAGAAAAGATAATTTTTCAAGCAAAAACTTACATTTGCAGAGCTTGGCATACAACTTATGATCCCTGAGGATCTGCAACACTATTCTCAAATGTTGATTATGCTTTGCTTGATTCTAAGAATACACTAAAATGTCATTGATGAAAACAATTATGAACTGGTTCAAGTATGGCTTAAAGATCCAATTCATCAAGTCCATAAAAGCTACTGGAGCATTGGTCAAATCGAATGGCATAACCAAAAGCTAGTAGTGACCATATCTTATTCTGAAAATTGTCTTAGCTATGCCCTTCTTTTAGTGATAACACGACCTCAAATCAATCTTGGAGAACACTCCTACATCCTTTAATTGATCAAAGAGATCATTAATCCATAGTAACAAATATCAATTTTTGATAATTATCTTGTTCAGGTGTTTGTAGTCTATGCACAATCTCATAGACTCATCTTTCTTCTTTACAAACAAAAATCGATGCATCTCAAGGACATACACTCTGCCTGATAAAATCCTTGTCTAGCAACTATTGCAACTGGTATTTCAACTTTTTCATATGTGAAGGTGCCATTTTATAAGGTGTTATGGATATTGGTATTGTGCGTAGTGTGAGCTCTATGAAGAACTCGATATCCCTGTTCGGTGGTAATCCTAGTAGATCATCTAGAAATACATCTGGGAACTCCCTCACTATAGCAATATCCTGGAGATTTGAAATTCTTCTCTTAGTGTCAACCACATGAGCTTAAAAAGCCTCGCATCCTTTTTCAGATCATCGTTTGTGCCTTTATTGTGGAGACCATTTGTGGAGGTTGTGGAAACCTCTCACATTCTACTACCACTTCTTCTTGTCCTGGGGTCTTAAGAACAACTGTCTTAGATTGACAATCCACAACTACCTTATGCTGTAAGAGGCAAACCATACTTAATATGGCATCATACTCATGGAACAATATATTTCCTATGCACAACTAGAAGGAAACTTTTGTATACTCGGTTCACAACTACATTGTGGCCTAAAGCTGTGACCTCAATCTCAAACTATAGCTTCTCTATTGCCATACTGTACTGACTAGGCATGCTCATGCAAACATAAGAATGTGTAAAGCCTGGGTTTATCAAAACACAAAAATTTGAGCCTGTAAAGAAAACATACCCACTATGACGTTTGTGGCTCCTTAATCCTCACAAGGCTTCATTGCATATGCCTTAGTCAGAGCTCTACTAGGTCCCAACCTATTCACTGTCTCTGAAGTACCCAGGCTAGTCCTTGCACGACCTCCTTGTGACTAGTTCATGTTTTAAATTGGTGTTGACATTGTTATCTATATGGGTGTAGCATTTGCCAACAAAGGGCAATCCCTCCTCATGTGATTCAAGGCTATGCACTTAAATCAAGCCCATGTGTTCACTTGACACTCCTCTGTGATTCCTCTGACATGTCCCAAATAAATGAGCAAAATCCCTAGTTATATGAGTATGACAGTGGCTGATATAGTCTTAGAAGGCAGTCCCCTCTTGAAAGAACTAGACTGAGTGTGACTCTATCCTCTGTGTGTTGGGTTTTGAAGAATGAATCATATTCATAAACGCAGTGAAAAATAAAATTTTTCAAAACCCAAAACAAAAGATCATACTTGTACCATTAAAATTAATTTATATAAATGTAAATGTTAAAAATTATACCTTGTAATTTTTATTTGTTGTTCAAATCTTCACTTTGTTGGGTTGTAGCAAACCACAAAAATTCACACTAGGATGTCTCTAATGATAATCCATGCGAAGAATGAAGAAGAAACTATCAAGAGAAATGGTTTGAACAAATTCAAAGTGCTAGCTTTGAAAGTAATATTGAGAGAATTTTTGTTGTCTTAAAAATATTTTTTTTTCACAAAAAATATTTTCATGTCTATTTTCTGCCATTTGATGTCTTTTCTATTTGAATCAAATTCAAAAATAAGATGAAAGTCAAAAATGGAGAAAATGGCAACTAATGAATAGTAATTGTCCATAATTGGCCTAATTATGGCCAAAAACAGCCGTTGGCCAACGGATGGGAAGCTGCAGGCGCGCTGGGCTTGCTACGGGCTGCTGCTGGGCAGACCAACTGGCCTGCAAGGCAGGCCAGCAGCCGCCGTACCACTCCCGAATGATTTTTCCATGCGATCTCATCGCGATCCATCCTAAAATAATTCTATCATATTTTGGATCTTATCCAAGACCATTTTACTCATTCTCCATATCTTCAATGCGTGTGACCTATTAGGTTCCCGGTTATGTTGGCCACTTAAATTAACAATTAATTTAAGCAGGTCATGAGCGGTATCTAGCAACACATCATGACCCCTAATTGACCGAAAAGTCAGTGGTTTGACTACAAACCTTTCCATAGACAATTTCTGTGTAATTATTCCTTTCACCATTCTATACCCCACTTGGTTCAGAGTATGGACATGTGTCAACTCCCACTAGACTGACTATGTCATGTCTAGTCCAAGTAATGTTAGTTCTTGTCCTTGAGGCTCATTACTCTTTTAGATATGTCATTGAAGACTATCTTTATGACATTTCCACTCCGGCCAGAGATTCCTGAGTAATGACCACGATAAGAGGCTATGGGTATACACTCCTTCTATCAAGAGTGGTGAATCCTTTGTTGGTTACCCAATTACCTTCGAATACCTCAAGCTGTATCCAATCACCACCCTATGAGCTACCTCTCTGAGGCAACAAGGAATAGTATCAAAATATAGAATCAATATTCAAGATATCCTTGAGTACCTCAAGTCTAAGGATACTTGCACCATTGCTATGATGAGACTATCATTGACATTTGAATAAATTATCCATATGATTGTCTCATAGTTGGTCATCTAATGTACTTAGCTACACTTAGCAAGCATCCACATGTTAACTTTAAACATCTCATGTTTATAGATTATGAGATCTACTACTCGATCCAATCAAGGAGTGTAACATGTGCGAGTATGTCTGGATTAATAATGTCCCATCTCATTAATCCTATGACTAGGGATAGTTTTGATACTAACATAATTACACATGATATGAATCTCAATATCATGATCTCATCATGATTTCCTTCATGCTATGTTATGTATTAAGGACTTCATTAATTGATTTAAGATCACTTATCAATTCATATATCAAATGAACATCAAATTAATGAAAAATCCTTTTATTAATCAAATAAATTTGTACTATAAGTGCTAAAGGTGATTGCCTTTAGAGCACTCTTCTAACAAGCTCCTACTTGCACTAAAGCCAATAGCCTTTGTATTTAATTCTATAGGCGAGTACATGAGAATCATATTTCTTTTGGAGAAGTGGCTTAGTTAAAGGATCAACAATATTCTGATTAGTGGGCACTCTTTCTATCTTTACATCATTCCTACCAATGATTTCTCTAATCAAATGGTATCTTCTGAGTACATGTTTGGATCTCTGATGAGACCGTTGCTCCTTTGCTTGCGCAATGGCTCCATTATTATCACAATACAATTGTATTGGATCAATAATGCTAGGAACCACTCCAAGTTCTGTGATGAATTTCCTTATCCAAAGTGCTTCGTTTGCTGCTTCAGAAGCTGTAACTCTGCTTCGGTTGTGGAATCAGCAGTCGTTTCCTGTTTGGAACTCTTCCAACTAACTGCTCCACCATTTATTGTGAATATATAACCTGACTGAGATTTTGAGGCATCCTTGTCAGATTGGAAGCTGGCATCGGTATACCTGCTCACAGTAAGATCTCCATCTCCATATACCAAGAATACATCCTTAGTTCTTCTTAAGTACTTAAGGATATTCTTGACAGCCACCCAATGACCCTCACTAGGGTCCGATTGGTATCTACTCGTGACACTCAAAGCATTTGATACATCGGGTCTTGTACATATCATATCATACATGATTGATCATATAGCTGAAGCATATGGAATGAAACTCATGTGTGTCCTCTCATCTTGTGTCTTTGGACACAAAGACTTTGAGAGAGTAATCCTATGGGTCATGGGAATATATCCCCTCTTGGGCTGCTCCATGCTAAACCTCTTTAGCATCTTATCTATGTATGTAGACTGTGAAAGACCAAGAAATCTTTTAGATCTATCTCTATAGATCTTTATCCCTAAAACATAGATTGCTTCTCCAAGGTCTTTCATAGAGAAATTCTTGGATAACCAAATTTTGACTGATTGTAAGGCTGAGACATCATTTCCCATTAACAATATGTCATCTACATATAACACAAGAAATACGATTGCACTCCCACTAACCTTCTTGTAAACACAAGGTTAATCTGGATTTTGTAAGAAACCAAACTGTTTGATTGTCACATCAAACCGAATATTCCAACTCCTGGATACTTGTTTTAATCCATAAATGTATCTTTGAAGCTTACATACCTTTTTTCCATCTTTAGATATGAAACCTTATGGTTGTGTCATGTACACATCCTCAATCAGATTTCCATTAAGGAAAGCTGTTTTCACATCCATTTGCCATACCTCATAATCATAATGAGTAGCAATGGCTAGGAGTATCCTTATGGATTTAAGCATAGCTACTGGGCTAAAAGTTTCATCATTGTCAATTCCTTATCTTTGACAATAACCTTTAGCAACAAGTCTAGCTTTATAGGTAATCTCATTACCATCCATGTCATTTTCTTTTTGAAAACCCACTTGCACCCTATAGGCTTTATTCCTTCGGGTGGGTCAACCAAAGTCCATACTTGGTTTTCATACATGGAATCCATTTCTGACTTCAGGGCTTGAAGCCATTTGTCAGATTCTGAACTATTCAGAACCTCTTCATAGGTTGTAGGCTCATCATTTTCTATAAGCAATATGTCATTCTGTTCACTAATGAGAAATCCATATCTTTCTGGAACAGTACGTATCCTACTTGACCTATGAAGCTCTTGTGCTTTAGAAGGTTAAGCTGTTATATCATCTGTATGAGTAACAAGCTCGGGTTCAGGCAGTTGATCAACATCTGTTTGAGTATCTTGAACTTCCTCAAGTTCAATTTTGATCACACTATCTCCTTTTAGAAGGAATTCTCTCTTTAAAAAGATAGCATGTCTTGAAACAAAAACCTTTTATTACAAGGGGTGGTAAAATTGATATCCATATGATGCTTTTGGATATCCCATAAATAGGCATCGGTTAGACTTAGCTTCTAGTTTATCTGACATTGTCCGCTTCACATAAGCAGGACAACCCCAGATTCTCATGTAAGAAAATGTGGGCCTCTTGTTATACCATATCTCATATGGAGTAACATTAACTGACTTTGAAGGAACTCCATTTAATATATAAATGGCGGTCTTTAGTGCATAACCCCAAAAGGATTTAGGCAATTCTGCAAAACTTATCATAGACCTTACCATGTCTAACAAGGTTCGGTTTCTTCTTTCAGCCACACCATTGTGTTGTGACGTGTAAGCTGGAGTCCATTGAGATAAAATCCCATTATCCCTAAGATAATCTAGAAACTCTTGGCTCAAGTATTCACCTCTTCGATCTGATCAAAGTGTTTTAATACTTTTGCCAAGTTGTTTCTCTATTTCATTTCTGAATTCTTTGAACTTTTCAAAAGCTTCAGATTTGTATCTCATAAGATACACGTATCCATATTGTGAGTATTCATCGATAAAAGTAATGAAGTAGATGAAACCACCTCTAGCGTGTGTAGACATTGGATCATATACATCTGAATGTATTACATCTAAAAGTCCATTAGCACGTTCACCCTTTCCCTTAAAGGGTAATTTAGTCATCTTGCCTAGTAAACACGATTCACATGTGTCATATGATTCATAATCAAATGACCCCAAACTACCACTTTTGTGTAGCTGAGCCATGCATTTCTCACTTATATGACCAAGACGACAATGCCATAAATAAGATGATTTCAACATATCTTGTTTTTGCCTTTTATTATCATTGATGTTTAAAATTGGATTTGACATATCTAATATGTATATTCCATTGCATAATGTACCATTAGCATAAAGAATTCCATTCAACATAATAGAACAACAATTGTTACTAAAAACTAAAAGGAAACCATCTTTATTTAGACTTGAAACATAAATAATGTTTTTAGTCAAAATAGGTACATAATAACAATTATCCAAATTTAATATAAGCCCACTAGGGAGGGTCAATACATATGTTCCTATAGCTAATGCAACAACCCTTGCTCCATTTCCAACGCGTAGGTCTGACTCTCCTTTATTGAGCTGTCTACTGTTCCTTAGGCCCTGCATATCAGTGCATATGTGTGAGCCACAACCAGTATCTAATACCCATATATTATTATTGGAAACAACATTAATTTTAATGACAAAAATACCTGAAGTAGATGGGGGATCAGATGCCTTATTCTTCAAGGACTCCAAGTAAGCCTTGCAGTTTCTCTTCCAATGGTCATCCTTGCCACAATGGAAGCATGTCCCTTTTGGAGCAATCTCCTTGGCCTTCTTCTTGGCCACGCCTCCCTTAGACTCCATGGACTTCTTCTTCTTCTTAAGGTTATTTATTTTAGAACTTGAAGAGTCCTCCAGCATCACAGCCTTACTGTCCTTCTTGACAGATGGCTTAGTTGTTTTAAGCAAGTTAATCAGCTCAGGAATAATGGTAGAGATTTGGTTCATCCTATAGTTAAGCACAAAATGTGAATAACTATCAGAAAAACCGGTTAGAATTAAGTCAATACTTAATTCATGGTCCATCACAAATCCCAAAGTGGCCAACCTCTCAATATAGCCATTCATCTTCGATGCATATTGCACTGGAGATGTCCCCTCAACAATCTTAGTGCAGAAGAGCAACCTTGAAGTTTCAAACCTTTCGGAACGTGCTTGCTCATCAAAAAGCTCTCTTAGATGGTATACTATGGAATTAGCATCCATAGCCTTATGCTGCTTTTGCAACTCAGCTAACATAGTAACAAGCATAATGCAGCTTGCCATCTCACTATCATCGAGATGCTTTTGATATGTAACACCACATCATATGTATTTAAGTATAACCTATTTCTGTATCAAATAATCACACACTGCATGTTGGAAAGAGAAAATACCTTGATAACAGTGGTAGTAATTTTTTTTTATATCATATCCTGTAAAATCAACTAATGACTTTACAAGTCTTATATCCTGTAATACCATTCAATGACTTTGCAAGTCTCATATCCTGTAATATCACTCAATGACTTTTCAAGTCAACATTAAAAACCACAATACGATATATCACATATATTAAAACATAAACTTCACATCCAAAGGATTACGGGTTGCTTCCATTTATACATTTCAAAACTAATCTAGAGTGATAATACATATTCAAACATAAAATTCCAAAATACAGATGACATGTTTTCATGCTCGTGTGGAATGCAAGGAGAGAGAGTGATAAGGCTCAGCCAGTGACCTGTGCTCCATGTCTTCTATACGCTACTCAAAATAAGCTATCACTTTTCTTTACCTGAAAAATGATGCAAATTGATGAGTTGCGGCTCAGTGAGAATAATTATCCAATGAGCTCTAAAGTACCAAACAACTCATAGTAATAAATCACAAATCCAACACATACCATGTATTCCATTCCATTCATCCGAATCATATAAATATCAATAAAGTTGAAACATATAATCATTACTCTTTACGTATGCAAATGCTTTGCTTATTTTATTTTGTTGTGACTAAGTTAAATAGACATTGCTCCGGGTTTCCATGTGAACATTTGCATTTGCATTTGCTAGCTAGCTTGATCATTTGTTTCATTTGCACATTTGTTGGGCCATAGGCCTCTTCTTTTGCTTTACAATATCGATTAACTAGTCACAACGCCTTTTAAGACCATATGCTTATGCACTTGTACTTAAGCATTCATCAACCATTGCATATTTATCATATACAACATACATATATTCCATATATACCTCATATGTCACGCATATACCTTGCATATACTATACATATACCATGTATATATAACACATATGTCAAACATATACCTCAAATATACCACAAGTATACCATTTATATGTACCACAATGTCACAAATTATCCATCATTACATTATCAAGGACCAATCATGACAATCATATGAATCACATAGCAAGAAACATTCATTTGCTTTAAAGAATTCAATTGATAATTAGACTCACCGTTCTCCTTTGATTCCTACCCCTAAATTATTGTCTATCCGCTCCTTGTGGGTCTCCAATATGTTGCGAGCCTAATATGAAAACATAATCAATTAACTTATGATTAGGGAGACTTAGTATGGCTTAAACAAATTAATATGCATTGTTCATATCAATAGTTAAGATTTTTCCTATGAGGCAGTGTGAGCTTATGGGACTGTTTAGCCTATAACGTTTTCTATACTTGACCAATTAATCTGATTCTTATTCCTAATTAAAATTAACATATAATTATAAAACATATTAAAATTTCAGACCATTACAATAATTGGTGGAATTTCTAAGTGTGTTATGTTTTCTGCCTTATTTTTTGCCTTTAGGCAGTTTCAGGGTACCCACTTTGGTTCATCATACCTTATAATCTATAAATCATATTTTAATGTAAATTTATAGACATTTATATGGGTTCAGATGGAATATTTTTCATTTTTTCAACTTTTATCAATTATGTCTCTAAGGTCTTCAAATTATAACAAATATTTTACTTGTCTAGAATAGAATTGGCTTCCGGACCAGTATGACTTTAAAAGGACATAACGTAGTCTATACATAACCCATTAAGCTGAAATGAGTACCTAAATTTAGCTAAGAAAGATACCTATAACGTTAATGGTTTGAAAATTTACATAATCTAGCTCTAACGAGCTCAAATGGGCCAAACAATTTGCTGGATTTGCCCAGGGCACTCAGTTGGCAGTTCAAGTCATGGAACAGTCATGCTTCCATTCACCATAACTCAAAATATACAAGTCATATGATCCTGAAATTTGGTATAACGATACATAATACATATATATATATACAACTTTTATGTTTTGAGATACTTCAAATAATGGCTTTAACATATTCGAACTCAAATAACACAGTAGCTAACTTGGTTAGGGTTCACACCATGGCCAGTTTCAGTAGAGAGACGATTTCTCTTCCTATACACCAAATCATGCAAAACCATTTACATATCCATAAATAAAGACACAGAGGAACAAATTTTGTGTTTTAAACTTTTCCAGAATCAATTTATATGTGAATCAAAATTGGGTTGCAAATCAGTACCTATTAATGAACCTAAGCAACTCAAATCAACCCTATAGCAATAAGAATTGATTACTTACCAAGAACGAACTTTCAAGGGATCAATTAGCTTCAAAAAATATGTGAAATAAGGAAGAATTGAATTTTGAAAAGGAGGAAAATGAAGAAGAAGTTGGGCTGAAGAAGAAGGCATAAATGGGGAAGAAAGATGAAGATAAAGCCAACTTATTTTTTGTCCTTTTCTCTTTTTCTCTTTTTCTCTTTTTCTCTTCTCTTTTGTCTTCTCATTTCTCATGTCTCTTCTCTTCTATTTCTCTTTTGTTTCATTTTCATTTTATTTTATATTGTTATTATTATTATTATTTACATATATATGTAATTCCACTAATTCACACAATAATACAACTTAATCATTTGGCCCAATTTAACTAAATTAACAATGTAAATGTTTACTAATCTTAATCTAATAATTTTTTCTTACTTTAATTTAGTCACCTTATTCTATTTGTTTCTAATGCTTTGTTATCATCATTTAGGTTATAAGGATACACGTGTGACTCGATACAATTGCCAAATACTATGACACGTAACTAGTGCATGCCATGAACTTGTTACTAAGAAAATATGTATGAAATGAATGTGTTCAATTGGATTATATGGAAGATGCATATGGAGAAGGTCAAGGATGTTACAATTCTCCCCTCCTTTTAAAAATTTTGTCCTCGAAATTTAATACCTGGAAATATGTGTGGATATTTCCTTTTCATATTTTCTTCTGTTTCCCATGTTGCCTCTTCTAGTAAATGGTTACGCCATAATACCTTAACTAAAGGTATTTCTCGGTTTCTTAGTTGTTTAGTCTTGTATCCAATGATTTGCACTGGTTCATCAACATAACTCATGTCCTCTGCAATCTAAATGGTTTGATCTTTAAGTACATGTGTACGATCTGACCTGTATCTTCTAAGCATGCTCACATGAAACACATTATGAATCTGAGCCAGTTCTGGTGGTAATGACAATCTGTATGCCAGTGGACCAACCTTCTCAAGAATTTCGTAAGGCCCTATGTATCTTGGGCTCAATTTACCTTTCTTGCCAAATCAGATTACCCCTTTCCATGAAGATACACGAAGAAACACCTTTTCACCTATCTCGTATTCCATCTCCCTTCTATGCTAATCAGCATAACTTTTCTACCTGTCCTGTGCTGCCTTTAGCTTGTTCTTGACAACCTTGATCTTATCCACTATGTCTTGCACTATCTCTGGCCCTTCTAATGCACGTGCTCCTTCTTCATCCCAAATGATGGGGCTTCGACACTTTCTGCCATACAATGCCTCATATGGTGCCATCTGGATACTGCTATGATACTGGTTGTTGTAAGCAAATTCAATCAATGCTATATATTCATCCCAAGCACCTCTGAATTCCATAGAACATGCCCTAAGCATTTCTTCCAATGTCTATATAGTCCTTTCAGATTGTCCATCAGTCTGTGGGTGGAATGCAGTGCTAAAGTTCAACTTTGTTCCCAATGCATTCTGTAAACTCACCCAAAAATGTGAAGTAAACTGTAGATCTCTATCAGACACAATGGACACTGGAATGCCATGCAATCTGACTATCTCATTCACATATAATTTGGCCAAACTATCAAGTGTACAACCCGATCTGATAGGTAGAAAATGTGTTGACTTGGTTAATCTGTCAATAATTACCCATACTGCATCATTTTTCCATGGAGTTCTTGGCAATCCATAGACAAAATCCATCGTTATTCTTTCCCATTTCCATTCCGACACTGGCAATGGATGTAGTTTACCAACTGGTGCCTGATGTTCAATTTTAATCTGCTGACATGTCAAGCATTTGGAAACATATTCTGCTATGTCTTTCTTCATTCTTGGCCTCCAGCAATGAGGCCTTAAACTGTGATACATCTTTGTCATCCTGGTTGCATTGCATACGGTGCATTGTGTGCTTCTTCCATTATTTCCTAACGCAAGTTCTCAGTGTTTGGAACACATATGAGTGACTTTAACATCAATGTGTCATTATGTAAATGAAACTCTGTATTATTTCCCTGCCTTACCACATCAATTTTCTCACATAATTCAGGATCTTTGCTTTGTGCTTATTTAATTCTCTCCTTTAGCATAGGTCTAACTTGAAGAGTAGCAATCAATGATCCTCTATCATGCATATTCAATTCAAAATTCATGGACCGTAATTGAATCAAATACGAAAAAGATGATGCATGTAAGTGAGCTACGCTACTACAAGACTTCCTACTCAACACATCTGCTACCACATTTGCTTTCCCTGGATGGTATTCAATTGTACAATCATAATCTTTCAATAGTTCTAACCATTGTCTCTGCCTTATGTTTAATTCTTTTTGTGTCAGCAAATAACCCAAGCTTTTATGGTATGTGAAGATCTGGAATGTCTCACCATACAGATAATGCCTCCAGATCTTCAATGCAAATACAACTGCAACCAATTCTAAATCTTGCACTGGATAAGAGATCTCATGTGGTCTCAGTTGCCTAGATGCATAAGCTATCACCTTACCATGTTGCATTAATACACATCCTAAGCCTTGGTGAGAAGCATCACTATATACTGTAAACCCACCTATACCCGTGGGGATAGTTAACACTGGTGCTGAGGTTAGTCTGTGTTTTAGTTCATCGAAACTCCTCTGACATTCTGGAGTCCACTTGAAAGGCACATTCTTTCTCAACAATTTAGTCAAAGGGCTAGCAATTAAGGAGAATCCATCAACAAATCTGCGATAGTATCCAGCTAAACCCAGAAAACTATGCATTTCTAAAATATTTTTAGGAGCTTCCCAATTTACCATGGCCTCAATTTTCTTTGGGTCAACCTCTATGCCCTTACATGACACCACATGTCCAAGAAACACCAAATGATCTAACCAGAATTCACATTTACTCAATTTGGCATATAATTGTTTCTCCCTCAAAGTTTGCAACACAACTTTTAAATGTTGTTCATGTTCTCCCCTATTCTTTGAGTACACCAATATGTCATCAATAAATACTATCACAAACCTATCCAGATATGGTTGAAACACCTTATTCATTAATGCCATAAATGCAGCTGGAGCATTAGTCAACCCAAATGGCATTACTAAAAATTCATAATGTCTATATCTGGTTCGAAAGGCAGTTTTTGGAACATCCGCTTCTGCTACCTTCAGCTGGTAATAGCCTGATTTCAAATCAATCTTAGAGAATATTTGGGCTCCTTGCAACTGGTCAAACAAATCACCTATTATGGGCAATGGATATTTGTTATTCACCGTCATTTTGTTCAGTTGCCTATAATTGATGCACAATCTCATTGTTCCATCTTTCTTTTTAACAAATAATACTGGAGCTCCCCATGGCGATACACTAGGTCTAATATACCATTTGTCAAGTAACTCCTGCAATTGGGCCTTTAGTTCTTTCAACTCAACTGAGGCTATTCTGTAGGGTGACCTTGATATTGGTGTTGTTTCTGGTACTAGTTCAATAGTGAATTCTATCTCTCTATCTGGTGGTAAACTAGGTAGATCATCTGGGAGTACATCAGCAAATTCCCTTGCCACTGGTATATTTTCAAGCAATCTATCAGTGGTTCTAGTATCAGTCACATATGCCAAATATGCTTCACATCCACCTTTGATCATTCAAAATGTCTTTACAACTAAGACTAGACATGTAGGCACAAGTTTTCTTTCACCTATAAATACTACCCTTGGCTGGTTTAGTGATTCCAAAATTACTTCCTTAGTAAAGCAATTCATTATTGCGTGATGCCTAGTTAACCAGTCCATTCCCAATATCACATCAAATTCATATATTGGCAATAAAATCAGATCAGCTATTAACTCAGCTCTATCAATGCATATCAAGCAATCATTACAGACATTATTCACAACTACTACTGTTCCCAATGGAGTGCTCACATTTATGTCAATCCCCAAAGGCTCATGCGTTTGATGCAATTTAGATGCCATATGCAATGATATAAATGAATGAATGGAGCCTGGGTCAATCAATGCATATGCTAACATATCATAAATGTAGTAACTACTTCGGGAGCATCCACCGCCTCATGTCTAGTCATAGAAAACACCCTAGCCTGAGTAAGGGGTCTAGAACTCTGACCTTCAAATCTGGTTATTCCTCTGCCCATTGTACCAGTCATGCCCCTGCCTCTTCCTCAGCCCTGTGTCCCACTAGTAGGGTAGACCCTCGGTGTCTCAACTGTAGTCTTAGATACTCCTCTACCTCTACTAGTCTCTGCTAGTTTGGCTCTTTCTGGACAGTCTTTATACATGTGCTCCATCGATCCACAAAAATAACATGCTCCTGTGAGCCTTCTACATTCGCCCGTATGCTGTCTACCACAATGACTACATGTGGGCCTCTGTTCAACATATTGGCTCTGCCTTCTGCCTGGGTAAGAGAAAGTCGTGCCTCGACCTCTAGAACTGGAGTACCCACTTCTGTTGCCAGACTGGCTCGACATATATCTAGCTTTCTTTCCATATCCTCTACTAGACTTTCTAGAAAACTCTCAGGTCACCTTTTTTACTTGTTGTTCTTCAACTTCTTTCATTAACTTTTCAGCTCTGATTACAACAGCTCTGAGTCTGGCATAATTATCAAGATCAGTAGTCGTGATTTTGTTTCTGATCTCATATTTGAGGCCCTCCTCAAACTTCCTGCATTTGTCTATTTTAGTAGAGACCATGAAGGGGGCATAGTGGGAAATTCTGTTGAACTACACCTCATACTCAGCAACAGAGATGTTCCCCTATTTCAGATTCAGGAATTCCTTCCTCTTCTCATCTTTATATGCTTTAGACATATAATTGTTCTGAAATTCTCGAAGGAAATCATTCCATGTCAGAACCGGTGGTTGTGCATCACTGTCGGGGACTGTCTCCCACCATTCGTAAGCATTTCCTTGAAGCAAAGATACTGCATAATTGAATTTCTTCTCTGGAGTGCATCTCATCATATTCAGTACCCTCTGTGTCCTTTTCAGCCATGTTTCAGCTTCTTCTAGGTCTGTTGTGCCATTGAAATCAGTTGCACTATGTTTTCTCAGCTTATCATAACGTCTTTCCTTGTACATTTCAAGACCATGCACTTCCTGATCTAGATGTTCATAGGGTGCCTCTGCATGAGATGACTGTGATGCATGTGCTGGAGCTCTAGCTCCTAGCGCTGGTTGATCTCTATGTGAATGAGGTGATGCCTCATAAGAATGCATTTCGGCCGACCTCTCCCTCCTTGGTGAATCATGTCTTATGATGTGTAACACCCCCTCACCCCAGCAGCTCGTGCCTGAATGAGGGTGTGCTACACTGACTTCATCAATTAAAATATCATTATATAAGTTATATATAAAGAAAAATCACTCGTACATTTTTTTTCATTTCCAATATTCACTATTTATTTACTTTGCATTTATAAAAGAAATATAACATAAAAGTTAAATGACCTTTTTATATAGTAACATGTTCTTTACAAAACATACTGTTTATTTTACAAATACTACAAAATAGAGTTTACACAAAAGTTGTGTAACCCACGATGTGTGCAACAGGCTGCTTTACTGGATTAGGTCACCGTTGGCTTTGTCTACTATCTTCTATTTATTCTTTACTAAATCTGCGTGAGAAAACTCCCACGCTAAGCTCTTGGCTTAGTGGTGCATATAAATAAGGCAATAAACTATTTTTAATGTCACATGCATTGTCATATAACAATTTATGATCAAATCATGCAAACATACATTTTATAATATTCTAGTATGCATAACATCAATTTATTGTATCTCATTTTGTTTAACATAATCAAATCATCATTCTCATGCAAATCATGGTATTCTAGCAGGTATAAACATCAAATTATATTATATTATCTCATACTTATTTATTTTATTACCACCTTATTGTATAACACTAAACCTTCTTTTTATCCATGCCACAATTCATAATTCCATTTTTATTATCCATGTCACAAATCATAATTCCCGTTTTACTTTCAATAATTCTTTTATGTTCAACAAATTCTTTATTTATGTCTTTATTTATGCCCAAGACACCTATGAACCACTAACTAGGATAACGGAGTTTCCATTCAGGCACTTAGGAGTGCCACTCGGACAATATGATGTGTGCATATAAGTGCCAAATCCAGTGTATATAACCGTGCCAAACTCGGCATAAATAACCGTGCCAAACTCGACGTAGATAATATTTCCAAATCCGGCGTAGATAACATTGCCAAACCCGGTGTAGATAATCATACCATTAATGGATTTAATCATTTTCATCATACTCCCCCCTATTTGGCATGCCAAACTATCCTAAGTTGGTTCTAGTTTGGTGTTCTAGGCTTATACAATTTCATTAAATTTCATAACAATTAATTTCATACTTTTCATGCATGTAATATCTCAAAATAATCACATAATCACTCAATTAAAATAATATTTACATAATATAACAAAGTTCACATCATTTTACTCATTTCATTCATCATCTCATATGCTGCCCTGTCACTGGCAGTTTCTGTTCTCTGGTTTGGACCTTAATTTTGGTCCTGTTCCGTTATGTATTTAGTTACATGATCTTCATAAAAATTTTAGATATGTATCTTAGCTTTAATATGAAACTTTAATCACTTAATTCTGACTTCTGTATCAAAAGACATGATAATATTAACACTAACTGGTCACTGATAATTCTGCCCAGAATTTTCTGGACAGATTCTAAGTCTACAGTTTATGAATTTTTTCTGGACATTTACAGACATATTCAGATATTATGGTCTAAATAAAAATTGTATCCCTATATCTTATCTTTCATACAGAACAAATAACACACAAATCCAATCTCCATAACTCAAGTTATAACAGTTTAAGTACTTACTGCTCCTTATTAACAATTTTGCCCAAAATTTCTGGACAGATTCTATGTCCGAGTTTTATGAATTGTTCTGGATAATTAAAAACATATTCATGTTTTATGGTCTGAATGAAAGTTATAGCCCTATGTCTTATCTGTCAAACCCAATAAACAACATTCAAAACCGAGTTCCATAAATTAAGTTATAACAGTTTAAGTGAACACTGCTCATCAATTTCCAGCAAGGAACATACAAGATAATCACATTCAATTTCTACCAAATTAAATCCTAAGTCTAGAAAACATGCATCCCCAAGATTTTCATCACAAAATAATATCAATTCAGAATCATCAACATGCCAAATAATTAAATCATGCAATTAAAAAAAATAAAATAGGCTATTGCCTTAGGTTATGCACAAACCTCTTTTTTTCTCTTTACTTCTCTTTCTCCTTTCCTTTGCTCCTTTGAGCTAAATCCTTGTCACTTTGAGTTCCTAAAGTTCATAAACAGATTATTAAAACTTTGTAAACCTAATATCTCTCTTTCTTCTTACTCTTTTAAGCTTTCTTAAGCATGAAAATGGAATTTCCCATGCCTTTCTCTCTCATTTTTCTCACTTTCTCTTCTTAGAACAAGGTTTGGTTATGGCTGTCCAAGGGAAAAACGTGGCTGGTTTAGAGAATAGAGTGTTCTAGATGTTAGGATAAGGAAGAAGGATGAGTAATTAAGAGGAAGAAGACAACATTAATCAATACTTTGACACAGGCTATAAAAATCTAGATATTTCCCTTAGGTAATTAATATGTTCATCTTCCTTTGATGTATGATAAAAGGAACGTGGAAGACAATATTGGGAAATTCTAGATACAAAGGATTAAGAAAGAAGAAGAAATAATCAAGAAGAAAATGACAAAGGTTATTAAGATGGGAGGGACACCTAAGCATTAATCTAGAAACATTTATTAATGTTAAATGCATGTATCTTAATTAGCTTATTAAACTTTGCCACTTGGTGTGTTATGCTTCAAGAAACGTGGAAGAAACTTAATGATGGAAAAATTCTAGATCAAGGGTGATAATTAAGAAAAGATAAGCACTTAAGAACAAAGTGACAAAATTACATAATTAATGGAGACACCTAAGCATTTTCTAGAAACTTTTCATTAATTTCTAATTCATGTATGTCAATTGACTTCTTAAAATGTGCCACTTGGTGTGGCTGGCCTCCATATGCATTTTATGTCCCAATTCATGCATTTAATTGATGATTATCCCAATAAATCCTCAAATTTTTGGTAAATTGCAAATTGACCCCTAAACTTTTCAAAATTTGCAATTTAGTCCTTTACCGAAATTTAACATTTTTAAATATTTTGAACACTTTATTAGATATTTTTCATACTTAATTACCATTATTTTCATTATTTTTCGATAAAAGTCCAAATATAGATTTCGGTCAAACCGACGAGTCGATTTAACAACTCGCGTGACTTTAGTCTAAATTAGCGGATATGACATGATGTCCCTAAAATAAATGAAATTATGTCACTACATAATGTTCAACACATAGAATGCATATGTTATCATGCTCTTATGCATATGCATGTTCCCATGGAACCTATCCCTGCTCTGATACCAAAAATGTAACACCACATCATATGCATTTAAGTATAACCTATTTCTGTATCAAATAATCACACACTGCATGTTGGAAAGAGAAAATACCCTGATAACAGTGGTAGTAGAGTTTTTTTTTTAATATCATATCCTGTAAAATCAACTAATGACTTTACAAGTCTTATATCCTGTAATACCATTCAATGACTTTGCAAGTCTCATATCCTGTAATATCACTCAATGACTTTTCAAATCAACATTAAAAATCACAATACGATATATCACATATATTAAAACATAAACTTCACATCCGAAGGATTACGGGTTGCTTCCATTTATACATTTCAAAAATAATCTAGAGTGATAATACATATTCAAACATATAAGTCCAAAATACAGATGACATGTTTTCATACTCGTGTGGAATGCAAAGAGAGAGAGTGATGAGGCTCAACCAGTGACATGTGCTCCATGTCTTCTATACGCTACTTAAAATAAGCTATCACTTTTCTTTACCTGAAAAATGATGCAAATTGATGAGTTGCGGCTCAGTGAGAATAATTATCCAATGAGCTCTAAAGTACCAAACAACTCATAATAATAAATCACAAATCCAACACATACCATGTATTCCATTCCATTCATCGGAATCATATAAATATCAATAAAGTTGAAACATATAATCATTACTCTTTACGTATGCAAATGTTTTTCTTATTTCATTTTGTTGTGACTAAGTTAAATAGAAATTGCCCCGGGTTTCCATGTGAACATTTGTCATGTGAACATTTGCATTTGCATTTGCTAGCTAGCTTGATCATTTGTTTCATTTGCACATTTGTTGGGCCATAGGCCTCTTCTTTTGCTTTACAATATCAATTAACTAGTCACAACACCTTTTAAGTCCATATGCATATGCACTTGTACTTAAGCATACATCAACCATTGCATCTTTATCATATAAAACATACATATATTCCATATATACCTCATATGTCACGCATATACCTTGCATATACTATACATATACCACGTATATATATCACATATGTCAAACATATACCTCAAATATACCACAAGTATACAATTTATATGTACCACAATGTCACAAATTATTCATTATTACATTATCATGGACCAATCGTGACAATCATATGAATCACATAGCAAGCAACATTAATTTGCTCTAAAGAATTCAATTGATAATTAAACTCAATGTTCTCATTTGATTCCGACCCCTAACTTATTGTCTATCCGCTCCTTGTGGGTCTCCAATATGTTGCAAGCCTAATATGAAAACATAATCAATTAACTTATGATTAGCGAGACTTAGTATGGCTTAAACAAATTAATATGCATTGTTCATATCAATAGTTAAGATTTTTCCTATGAGGCAGTGTGATCTTATGGGACTGTTTAGCCTATAACTTTTTCTATACTTGACCAATTAATCTGATTCTTATTCCTAATTAAAATTAACATATAATTATAGAACATATTAAAATTTCAGACCATTACAACATTTGGTGGAATTTCTAAGTGTGTTCTGTTTTCTGCCTTATTTTCTGCCTTTAGGCAGTTTCAGGGTACCAACTTTAGTTCATCATACCTTATAATCTAGATGTCCTATTTTAATTTAAATTTACTGACACTTATATGGGTTCATATGGAACATTTTTCATGTTTTCAAATTTTATCAATTATGTCTCTAAGGTCTTCAAATTATAACAAATAATTTACTGGTCCAAAATAGAATTGGCTTCCGGACCAGTATGACTTTAAAAGGACATAATGTAGTCTATACATAACCAATTAAGCTGAAATGAGTACCCAAATTTAGCTAAGACAGATAACTATAATGTTAATGGTTTGAAAATTTATAGAATCTAGCTCTAACGAGCTCAAATGGGCCAAACAAGTTGCTGGATCTGCCCAGGGCACTTAGTTGGCAGTTCAAGTCATGGAACAGTCATGGTTCCATTCACCATAACTCAAAATATACAAGTCTGATCCTGAAATTTTGTAGAAAGATACATAACACATATATCTACAACTTTTATGTTTTTATATACTTAAAATAATGGCTTTAACGTTTGTGAAATCAAATAACATGGTAGCTAACTTGGTTAGAGTTCACACCCTAACGAATTTTAGTAGAGAGAGGATTTCTCTTCCTATACACTAAATCATGCAACACTGTTTACATATCCATAAATATAAGACATAAAATAACAACTGTTGTGTTTTAAACTTTTCCAGAATCAATTTCTATGTGCATCAAAATTTGGTTGCAAATCAGTGCCTATTAATGAACCTAAGCAACTCAAATCAACCCTATAGCAATAAGAATTGATTACTTACCAAGAATGACCATGCAAGGGATCAATTAGCTTCAAAAAATAAGTGAAGCAAGGAAGAATTGAATTCTGAAATGGAGGAAAATGAAGAAGAAGTCGGGCTGGAGAAGAAGGCAGAAATGGGGAAGAAAGATGAAGATAAAGCCAACTTGTTTTTTGTCCTTTTCTCTTTTTCTCTTTTTCTCTTATTCTCTTCTCTTTTCTCTTCTCATTTCTCTTTTCTCTTCTCTTCTATTTCTCTTTTGTTTCATTTTCATTTTATTTTATATTTTTATTATTATTATTATTTACATATATATGTAATTCCACTAATTCACACAATAATACAACTTAATCATTTGGCCCGATTTAACTAAATTAACAATGTAAATGTTTACTAATCTTAATCTAATAATTTTTTCTCACTTTAATTTAGTCACCTTATTCTTTTTATTTCTAATGCTTTGTTATCATCATTTAGGTTATAAGGATACACGTGTGACTCGATACAATTGCCAAATACTAGGAAACGTAGCTAGTGCGTGCCATGAACTTGTTTCTAGGAAAATATGTATGAAATGCACGTGTTCAATTGGATTATATGGAAGATG
The DNA here is from genome assembly GCA_023653625.1 of Triadica sebifera. NCBI lineage: Eukaryota > Viridiplantae > Streptophyta > Magnoliopsida > Malpighiales > Euphorbiaceae > Triadica > Triadica sebifera. Next base: position 26,210,994 of record CM042901.1, read on the forward strand.
CATATGTTCAAATGAAATGCATATGGGTATGCATGCGGAGAAGGTCAAGGATGTTACATGAAATGCCTTCTGAACATCTTCAGAAGCATTAGCAGCAGGGAGATTAAGGAGTGCCTCATCTAGGACATAGCCATTCTTTTTGGATTTGAGAACTATTCTTAGATTCCTTAGGCAATCCAAAAAATTGGGTCCAGTCAACTTATTTGATTCCATTAGCAATTGTAAATTCACACTTGTCATGATGATGATTCTAGCAACCTAGATGTAAAATAGAACATGTTAGAATGTACATAAAATGCATGTTTATTAGGTCTTTAATAAATCGCATTATGGCTTCCACTATTTTATTGAGAACCTATAGCCCTCATTATGAACCCGAGAGAACCTATATGGAAGTTCTCCTAGTGGGTCGATATCCAACTAGCTAAGAATAACCTTGAGGCAACTCAACAAGCTATCCTTAGTTTGGTTGGTAGGTATCTAATCCATACCAATTGCATTATTCATGCAACTATCGAATCTTGTGCTATGAACTTATTGATGTGTGCACCTACATTGGGCTATCGACTCTTGATATGTGTACATCTCATGTATACAACCCAACTTCACCTCCAATACACATTAACCTTGGCGCAAATCCAACAAGTTAATAATATCGGTTAAGTCTAACCCATTAATCGTGAAATCTAATTTCAATGGATTGAACATATTCTTATAGAGTGAGCTTGAGGCAACTCAACAACCCTATCTCTAGAAGAACTTTGGTTCTCCCCATATTAATGGAAGATGTAAGACTTAATTGTTTATTTATTGAGGGATTTCTTTGTTAAGTCTCATCAAGTTATTATTTCATGCTTTTATATATCATACATTCATCATATTGATATATAAAGATAGTTACATTAACTATATGTCACAATTATGGACATACTAAAGTCAATCTCTTGAGCTAAAGAGAAATTGACTAGGTCTTACCTATGTATATGCATGAATTTACAACCCAAAATAGAAATCAAATTCTTATTTCTAAGTCTTCTTGTTTATGGTTCCATCTCCTTTGCTTCTTGCTCCTTTATATCTTCATTCTATCCTAATCCTATGTAATCTAATTGCATATTTCAAATTATAGAAAACCTCAATTTACATTTGAGGGGAGTAAGATGAGAAGAGAAATACATAAGAAAGAAAAAGAGGTAGGGACACGCAGACACTATTTACCATAAAACAAAATAATTCCATGCATGCTCAATTACATTGGGCCTAAGTCCATAATCATCCATCATGCCTTTTCATACAACCCTAACATGCATTCTCTAATGCACAAAATAAAAATGACAATTTTGGATTTCAATTTGTAAATTGATTCAACACTTGAATCGAAATTGCTTATATGTGTTCTTTCGGTTAATTTAATTTTGTATGTCATTTTAAAGCGGAATTTAATATTTAATAAAATTAAATTAAATTCCATATTTCTAGAAATAATTCAAAATTAATTCTCCTTAAATTCCGAATATTATGATGTTAAAATTAAACAATTTAATTTTAATATACATACCAATTTCTAGTCATACTAGAATTACAATTACACAACTTAAATTAATTCAAAAATGAATTTCCAAAAATTATAAAAATTTCCAAAACATCAAATCACCATTCTAATTATCTTTAGGTCATATCAAGTTCATCAAAATATTTTTGGCACAAGCCAAAATTACTAAGACAAACGAACCAACACACTTAGACGGTCAAAATGACTAGTTTGATATCTAGATTTTTTTAAAATTTCAAATGCTTTCAAAATAATTTTTGCATGCATCTAACATCAAAATAACATATTTTTAATCACATAAAAATTATTTCAAGGTGCTGGAAATAAAATAAACACATACAAAAAAATCAAACAAAACAGCCCCACCGGGTATGCTAAAACAGTCTCATTTTTGTGTTTGTTTGAAAAATTAATTAAAATAATTTTAATTAATTATTGGACACTTTCATAGGCATAAACATATTATTAATCATCCTATGATCATATTAAAGAAATAAAAATATGTAAATTATATTTTGCAAATTAATTTCAATTTTTCAAAACCTATTGATCCAAAATCATAAAAAACATGCAATACCATTGCACTTTCAATTAAAATTAATTTTAATGAATACAAGGAGGCTCTGATACCAATGTTGGGTTTTGAAGAATGAATCATATTCATAAATGCAGTGAAAAATAAAATTTTTTAAAACCCAAAACAAAAGATCATACTTGTACCATTAAAATTAATTTATATAAATGTAAATGTTCAAAATTATACCTTGTAATTTTTATTTGTTCTTCAAATATTCACTTTGTTGGGTTGTAGCAAACCACAACAATCCACACTAGGATGTCTCTAATGATAATCCATGCAAAGAATGAAGAAAAAACTATCAAGAGAAATGGTTTGACCAAATTCAAATTGCTAGCTTTGAAAGTGTTCTTGAGAGAATTTTTGTTGTCTTAAAAAAAATTTTTTCACAAAAAATATTTTCATGTCTATTTTCTGCCATTTGATGTATTTTCTATTTGAATCAAATTCAAAAATAAGATGAAAAGTCAAAAATGGAGAAAATGGAAACTAATGAATAGTAATTGGCCATAATTGGCCTAATTATGGCCGGCCAAAAACAGCCGTTGGCCAATGGATGGGAAGCTGCAGGCACGCTGGGCCTGCTGTGGGCTGCTGCTAGGCAGCCCAGCTGGCCTGCAATGCCAGCCAGTAGCCTGCCTAGCCCGCGCGGGCATGCACGGGCCTATAACATTCCCGAACAATTTTTCCGTGCAATCTCATCGCAATCCCTCCTAAAATAATTATCTCATATTTTGGATCCTATCCAAGACCATTTTACTTATTCTCCATATCTTCAATGCGTGTGACCCATTAGGTTCCCGGTTATGTTGGCCACTTAAATTAACAATTAATTTAAGCAGGTCATGAGCAGTATCTAGCAACATATCTTGACCCCCAATTGACCGAAAAGTCAATGGTTTGACTATGAACCTTTCCATAGACAATTTATGTGCAATTATTCCTTTCACCATTCTATACCCCACTTGGTTTAGAGTATGGACATGTATCAACTCCCACTAGACTGACTACTTCATGTCTAGTCTAAGTAATGTTAGTTCTTGTCCTTGAGGCTCATTACTCTATTAGATATGTCATTGAAGACTATCTTTATGACATTTTCACTCCGGCTAGAGATTCCTGAGTAATGACCACGAGAAGAGCCCATGGGTATACACTCCTTCTATCAAGAGTGGTGAATCCTTTGTTGGTTACCCAATTACCTTCGAATACCTCAAGTTGTATCCAATCACCACCCTATGAGCTACCTCTTTGAGGCAATAAGGAATAGTGTCAAAATACAGAATCAATATTCAAGATATCCTTGAGTATCTCAAGTCTAAGGATACTTGCACCATTGCTATGATGAGACTATCATTGACATTTGAATAGATTATCCATATGATTGTCTCATAGTTAGTCATCCAATGTACTTAGCTACACTTAGTAAGCATCGACATATTAACTCTAAACATCTCATGTTTATAGATTATGAGATCTACTACTCGATCCAATCAAGGAGTGTAACATGTGCTAGTCTGTCGGGATTAATAATGTCCCATCTCATTAATCCTATGACTAGGGATAATTTTGATACTAACATAATTACACATGATATGAATCTCAATATCATGATCTAATCATGATTTCCTTCATGCTATGTTATGTATCAAGGACTTCATTAATTGATTTAAGATCACTTATCAATTCATATATCAAATGAACATCAAATTAATGAAAAAGCCTTTTATTAATCAAATAAATTTGTACAATAAGTGCTAAAGGTGATTGCCTTTATAGCACTCCTCTAACACTGTGCAGTCCCCTACCTTGGGACTATTCTAAATAGAATCAGTCTCTCTTGTCGGTAGTTTATGCCACACTAACTGTAGGTCTTTTTGCATTATTCTTTGTTCTTTTCTTTTTCTTTTCTCTATACTGATAATGGAAAATACAAGGGTTGAGAAGTCATCAAGATGAATAGAAATGACATGATATCCTAGGTCATCATTCAACCCATCCTCAAAATGGTGACACTTATCACTCTCGTCCACTAAGAGACCGGTGGCATATTGTATCAACCGTGTGAAATCTTTCTCATACTCAAAAAATGTCATGCTCATTTACTGCAGACTCATGAATTCCCTTCTCTTCTCATCTATATAGACTTGAGGTACATATTCTTTCTTGAACTCTAGAATAAAATACTCCTAAGTTAGAGGTTATGGGATTTGAGGCTTCTTCAGAATTGTCTTCCATCACTCATATGCATGTTCTTGAAGCAATGATACTGCATACTTGGTCTTGTGCTCCTTAGCTTACTTTAACACTTCAAAGACCCTATCAGCCTTCTTTTGCAAAAACTCGATGACGATAGGATCATCTTCATATTTACTATGAAAATCAGTGGCCTCATTCTTTTGGAGCCTATCTATCTTCAACTTTGGTGCCTCTAGTGGTGGTTATAAAGCTGGTTGTGGTGGTGCATGTGGTATGACCTGTGCCAACTGTTGCAAAATATCGACCATCTGTTGTATGATCAGTATAGCACCTAGATCCATTTGTCCAACAGGTGGCTGCTGAGGAATTGTGGTAGCACCTGAACCTTGTATACTTAAAGCACAAAGCTGATTAGCAGCTCTCAGATCAGGAAAACTGTTGCTCTTGATAACATCACGTGCTTTTAGCTCCATCAATACCTTAGACTCCTATAAGTTGATAGAGAAAGCCCACATCAAAGACATATGAGATGTACTGTGTTTGCATGACAACCTTTAACCCACTTAGGTTCAGAAATGCCTAAACCTAAGCTCTAATACAAACTAAATGTAGTGCCCTGTCTCATCTAACCAGAATTCTCCTGACTAAACAAACAGGTGCTATGGAAACTGGTGTGTGGAAAACTTGTGAAATTTTAAATCTTTTCTTTTCTTTGGAAAATACTTTTCATAAACGCTTATTTAGTATACGAAACCATATTACAATATATCTTATATAAAATCGTCAATAGAGGAATCTTTTGATCCAATAGAGGATTCTTTTGATCCAATAGAAACATCATTATATATATAAAAGAAAATAACATGTTTAGGGCTCAGAAGGCCCGATGTTTACAAAAATACATGCCTTTAAAAAAGCTACAATATATATGTAAATACAAGACATGTATACAGGAAAACAACTCAAATCCCTATGCCATGAACATAATGTAAAATATGACATATGGTATCACCGATCCATGTCGGGTCTGAACTACAATCTCTGATGTGGGATTGGCTTCTCTTGTTCCATTTCAACTCTAACTATAAGGCACTGACATGCATGGGAAAACATTCGCATGCAAAGCTACTGAAAACTTAATGGTACATATTAGTACAAAAATTCACATGCAATCATACCTTAAACAATTTCTTGGCAACATATAAAACTTCATGGCATGGAAAACCTTATAGGATGAACTAACTCATTGAGGATTGAATTATATGAAAGAGAATATATAATTCCTTTTTAATCACAAATAACATATTACTATGTACTCTTTTATACTTGAGTTTTTGGATCTCATTTTTCATTTTCTTATGCTCTTAAATCACTTTGATATGATTGATTGGTTGGTTGGCCAATAACTCTCAACAGAAACTATTTGGATACAAATTGTGAACAGGGGCGCTCTCTAAGCTTAAGCTACCCTACCACTGTAACACCTATAATTAGGGTCTATTAGTTAGGTTGGTTGTTAGTGAGAATTAAGGTTTTAAATGGAGTTTTAAGAGTTTTTATGTTGTTGATTTCAGATGTTTCACGCCTATGAATATCAGTGTCATAACTGTAAATGTTGGGATTTCATTTCACATGTCATGAAGATTGTTCACAAACATGAATGAGGTTTCACGCCCATAAAATAATAAGTCACGACTGTGAGTCCTAGGTAGATAGGACAAGTGAGATAAACACAATTTTCTCTCTACCAATCCCTTTAAATATGTTGTCATACCCTATAACTGACTTAACACGCCACTTTTTCATCTTCTTCACCATTATAAATCATTTTTCTCCATTGTGGAAGATTTGAAGATCAAGTTTTGTGAGGCTAAAGTGAGAGAGAGAAGTGAGAGGAGAATTTTTGAGATTGTGTGTATGAGAGCTTAATTTTGGTGTTTTCTGGGCCTTGGTTTGGGTTCTAGAGGCTAAAGAAATGTTTTTCATCTTGCTAGGATATGAAGATAGAGCTAGAAGTCCATTCCAAGGGAGAGGAAAAGCTTGAGGAGCTAGGGTTGTGGCTCCCTCCATCCTAGGTGTAAGGTTTGTACATAACAACCTCTTAGACTTTAATCTTGCTTTTGTATGTTGGTGTGACTTGAATGCATAATAGTAGGATTTTTGGTTAATGAAATCTATGATATTTGTGGTTGTATGTTGGTGTGACTTGAATGCATAATAGTATGATTTTTGGTTAATGAAATCTATGATATTTGGGGTTGATATGCATGATGGGAGTTTTTATGTTAAATGATTATTTTGAGATGTTAGAGTAATTATTTTGGCTAATGTAAATGATTAGAGAGAATATGGTTTTAATGCATGCTGGAAATGTTGATTAACATTGGTTAATTGTAGAAAGATTGCATGAAAATCATTGTGCTCTATTTTGGTATGAAATATGGAAAATTTCTAGATTCATAAGCGTAAATGTCATAAAGATGAACTTTGTTACTGAAGCATACTCATTCACGAGTAGCTTCACTGTTGGGTTCATGGTGTGGTTCACGCCTTTAAAGGGGTGATCACAGTCGTGAATGTGTGTTAATTCGCAAGTTGAATCAACAATTTGTTTCACAGGAAAACTACTCATGAAGTAGTGATTCACGGCCGTGAAACGTTATTCACGGGCGTGAAGCCGCTTGACTTGATAATCTTATATATTTGCTTGTGAATCAAAGTTGATTCATCATGAGGTGTTATACCTCTATCGTAATATTATAGCATTTTATGAGAATGCATGTTATGGAATGATTAATGTGAATTATGGTAATTGAGATAAATGATTAAGCTCAATACTTTAACTAGGACTAGAGTTAGGATAGAGGGCATGCTATTGAGGGGAGATCGATACCAAGTGACCTAGGTTGGTCATGTTTGAGATTCTTTGAAGGCCAAGAAGCAAACAATGAAAGTTTCTTTGATCGGTTTATATGCAGACTCTTTTCCTCAGAAAGGTGTTATGGAAAGCTCAAGCAAGTGTCCTAAGCCTCTAGTGAGAGTCGTAGATTACCCGTATCCATTTTAGTCTAGTTATGAGAAAGGTGGGCAAAGGTAAGATAATTAACTCTATTTAAGTGTGATATATACTTGTATGATTTCCGGTAATTGTTTGTTATGTCATGTTTGATGTGTATATAGTGTATAAGATTATGATGGCATGACATATAGAATATGGGCTAATGCATATGCGGCTTCAAGGTAAGTCATTATGGTAGGGTTGGTAAGTATCTCATGCATATTTTTATTTATCATATGGGTTGCTTGCATGTTATTATGTATCACTAGGTACGAGTTGCTTAGCGTATGAGTTTCTCATGTGCATGTTTGGAGCTTAGGGGAGGATTGATAGAGGAGAATGCCTAGTGATTAGAGTTTTGGATATACACTTACGGTGGGTGATACACAATTGTATTTTTGGTTGTTTTGTGGTTTGGGTAGTTATAAGAGTACATGTTTTGTATTCTCTTAAAGGCCCATGTAATTTTATAACTACTGTTTTGTATAAATTTTGGGCTAATATTGCCTATTTGACTAATGTAGTTAAATTTATTTTATCAAGACTTTTAATGATGTTTTATTTTATTTAAGTTGTCATGGCCATGGTGCAGTAAATTAGAATTATTCTTAATTATATTGAACGATGTTACAACCATTGTCTATAATCATGTGTGCTAGTCTTGGCATCTCAGTCAATGGCACTCTAGAGCTTAAGCCACATTGACGAGTATAAAAGAGATGTCTCAAGTCAATGACATTACCAGAGCTTAAGCTACATTGATGAGTGTAGAATCATTGTATCATAATCACTATGGTACTGAACCCCCTTAATGACATGCCACCTATCCTACTTCTAGTCCTAGCATTGAGCCTAGGCTTTACTTGTTTATATTATCATATAACATATATACTTTGTTCATATGTAAACTCATCATGTCACATTCATGTTATGATCTTCATAGAAGCGTACTTAAAACATATCATATAGAAAACATGTGCAAAGCCATTGCATTCTAATCATTAATATGAAACATATATCAATTAAAGCAAGCTTTACGAGCATGAACTATGTTTCTATAGTCGTGAAGTCTCATTCATGGATAACCCTACCTGTGAACCAAATCGTGAACTAAGTCGTGAAAGCTTTTCTCCATTTTGTGCACATTTTTCACGGGTGTGAACAAATATGCACAGGCGTGATCTTGTTCATGGGATGAGATTCACGGTCATAAACACCTAGTCACGATTGTGAATCTGGATTTTCTAGCAGTTAATAACATTTAAAGACAATCATTTATTACAAGGCACATGCGAGACTATAAGGATTGTCCCATGAAAACTTTTTCCTATCAACATTTTCATCACATCATGCATTATCATGCTAATCATCAATTAAACTTAAGAGAACACATAATTATTCATTTCTTCCTTTTCATACTCATTATGCATAGTAACAATCATTTATGATCCCATATGTATGAATACATCATTTATTGCTTCTCTCAACCACTTAAGCCACTATCAATCAATATACTCATAAATGCACATTTATTACACTCCACAATATGACATCATTAATAACTCTTATCAAGCATGTTTAACATTTAATTCTTGTAACATCATGGCATTAATTACTTCATTTAAATTCATTATAAACAATAGCTAGCATTTAAGACATTCAAGGAGTTTAACACATATAACATGCAAAAATTGGAATTTAAATGCATATATGTACATACCTCTAATAGAGCCTTAAAAACCAAGCTTCTCTCAAGCTTGCTTATGCTTTTAATGGATTTCACCACCTCCTCTTTCAACTCTTATCACATATAATATGTATCCATCAATTTCTATAAATAAAAAACTTAGTCTTTAAAAGATATAAAGCTCAAACCCTAACCCTAACCTTCTAATCCTAAATTATCTTTCTAAAGCATATTATGACCTTAATCAAGCTTAAATAGGGGTTTATAAATATAAAAAATCATGTTCAATTAAAACCCTAACCTATATGGAAATTAGTTTCTACCAAAATGGGTTCCATATAGAAAAAAAAGTATGAAAGTTTATGAAGAAGAAGAGAAACGTGATTCTTTACAAAGATCAAAGGAACCATGGCTAGAAGGAATGATTCAACTCCCTTCTTCTTCAAGAAGACTTATTATTTATGCTCATCTCTTATTTGAACTTGTTTAAACTTTGATCTTTGGTGTTAGTTTGGTGTTTAAGGTCTAGAAATCAAGAGAAAACATAAGACTTGGTCTGTGGTATGAAAGAATTTCAAGTTATAGGCTTTACTTTTAGGTTTAGTTTATGAGAGAAAGAAAAAACAAATGTTGGAATTATATATCTGACGATGTTTACATGCTTTACAACCACTCTTATGGTTGTGAATTAGTAAGCCTAGAATTTCTTCTTGCAATGGTTCACGGTCATAAAAGTATTGTCACAAGCGTTAATAATGTGACATTTCATTTTCTTGTTTCTTTTCAACTCTCTCCATATACCCTAATTCTTAAACACATACTTAACTTTCCTTAGTCCCTCTTATTTACTAGGCTCTAATTAAGGGCATTACAAAGTTAATGAGTTTTGGTTGGATTTTTGGCATGATTTATGCTTAAATGTGATTTATGAAGTAAAGGCATGTTATTAGCATAATATGTGAATGAAATGTTAATAGGAAAGATTGACATTAGTCAATTTTTAGAGCCATTGCTTATTATGTATATGATGTTCTGTTTTGGCTTGGGTTTTTGTTCTTGAAATTCTAGAATTCACACTTATGACATAGGATTCTCAACTGTGAATGCTTAACCCATAACATGTTTCGTACCTGTGACAAAGGATTCACGCGTATGAAATGTGTGCCTAAGCCAAGTAATAGTTTTTGACGCCTTGGTTCACAGCTAGGAAAGTCGTGAATGCATAAGTTCATGCCCATGAATAATTAGTCACGAATGTAAAAATTGATACCTAGTCTTTCATGTTCAAACTTCTAGAAATTCACAGTTTGTTTCACGATTAACCAACCATGAAACATGGTTTCACGTGAAGGATATTTCATGGTCGTGAATAATATGTGCTTTGAAAGTAGTAGCTTTCACACTTTGATTTATGATTAGATCACTTGTGAAAGACATCTTCATGGCAATGAATGAGTATTCACGCTTCTGAAGAATCGTGAATGTACAATATGTAGTTTTTTTTATGATAATGTAATATGATGGGCTTATTAATCACATGTTATAGGTTATATGAATACATGAATATTCACATATGGGTGGGGTAATATGACTATAAATGGACATGAAATGAAGGATTAATGCATAAAAAAGTGAGTATGAACCAAGATGATATTATGATATGAGTATGCATGAAGTCTTATGACTTGATATGAGGTGTTAAGATTTCTATAAGATTTTGTTATGTTGAAATAACATATGATGAATGATGTTATTGTATGAAACCTAATATGTGAATAACATATTAAGAATGAGAAATGACAAGGAATACGAGGTGAGGTTTTCATGTATGTAATGTTATACAAAGATTATGGTTATAATTGGCATATGAATTGGAAGTATCTTGAATACTTAATATTATGATAAATTCTTATAAGCATGGATGTAATAACGAAAACAAAAAGGAAAAAGGAAAATGTTTTCATGCCATTTTCTCTAATATGGTACTTAACATAAGATAGATGATATGTCATTGAGAATGTTATGGTACCGTAGAATATTATTTATACTCAATTAGGATGCTTAACTCAAATTTTGATCGCTCTTAATTTGAGAAGCTCAGTTAAGCATATCTAGATAAAGGACAATGTGGCTTAAGCTCGGTTTTTGAGTGCTCTTAATCCTGTTGCTTATTACTTAGTCAAGATAGGTTAAGCTCAAGTTGTGAGCAATGTTGACTTGAAGGGCTCAAATGAGCATATATAGTTAGTGAACATAATGGCTTAAGTTCGAGTTGTGAGCGCCCCTATTTCAAAATCTACATCCGAATAGTCAAACTTAAAGTTTTGGGCAAAGTAAAGTAAACGGTATATGGAAAATATAAAATATGTAAATGGTTGAAATGATGTGATATATGAAATATGATGAAATTATGTTATATAAGGATATATTTCTATGGTGGTGTATATATATATATATATATGTTGATAAGGATAAGGAAAACTAGTTATATCGAAAAAATGTTAAAAAGGAATATGTTGATATATAAAAATGTTATAAAAAGGGAATATGGTTTGGTGTTATATTGTGGTATAAATATATAATGTATGTGCACGAATGAAGTTACAAAGGTAAGGATCACAATGAGTATGTGCCTCTAATGCATGATTATTATGAAGACGGTGTAATGAGGATATGACCTTCTATGGATGCATGTTACATCGGTTGTGATTTATGTTACAAGTATGTATGTTCATATGGTATAAGGTATGTTACATTTAAAATGTATATTCTTATGCATGAATACAAAGTAAATAATATGAATAGTGATATGAATCGTTAAGGATGTCAATAAGGTTAATATGCATGTTTAACTAAGGTAGTGTGTTAACATGGTATAAAGGTATGATATAAGTAAAAATGGTTGTATATGCATGACTTAAATGTATACAATTGCTTGTATGTATATACATATGTTCTGATAGGCACAAATTGCTTAGCGTGTGAGTGTTTCTCACACACAAGTTGTCATATCTGCTAATTTAGGGCTCGAGTCACGCATATTGCTAAATCAATGTGCTAGATTGATCGGAGTTTAAATTTAGATTTTGACTGAAAAATAATTAAAATAATGGCAAATAATTATAGAAAATTTCTAATAAAGTGTTTAAATGGTTTAAAGATGTTAGATTATAGTAAGAGACTAAAATGCAAAATTCAGAAAGTTTAGGAGTAAATTTGCAAATTACTGAAAATTAGAGGATTAATTGGGATAATTACCCATTAAATGCATAAATTGGACATTTAATTGAGATGTTGGCCAACACCATAATATAAAAGTAGAGTAAGATGTAAATTAATCTAAATATCATAATTTTTGGTTAAAATTATGGGACCCCTTATGTAGACTTTTGGTTTTCTTTTTTCTATTTCTTTCTTCTTCCTCCCTTGTCATTTTGTTTAACATGATTTCTGTATATTAACAGCCCCCAACCATTCCACCACTTTTTCTCCATAGCCAAAAGCTTGCTTAGAGAGAGAAAGTGAGAAAGAGAGTGAGAAAGGCATAAAAAAAGGCCAATTTCATGTATGACTAAGCTTGAGAAAGCTTGAGGAGGTAAAAAGAAAGAAAAATAAGCAAGAAAAGATGAGAGAGAAAACCTTAATGGTTCATCCATGGAGAGAAAACAGTGAAGGTAAGGTATGTTTCTTCTCCTCTTTAACTTCCTCTAAAGAATGATTTGGTTTTGAGCTCATTTAGAGCTTGAGTCGGAAGATAGAAAGTTTAGAATTTTAAGAGAGAGAAAATAGGTTTTAGAGAAGGTTTGATAAAAAAAAGGTTTTTTTATTATATTTTTATGTATTTTAGGAGTCCAAATTGATAAAGAACAAGCTCAAAAGAAGAAAGGAAAGGAAAAAAAGAGACAGAGAGTTAAAGAGAAGAAAGACAAAGAGTTAAAGAGAAGAAAGACAAAAAGTTAAGTGTATAACTTAAGGCAATAATCTATGAGTATGCTCTTTGTTGGGTTCAAAATTTAAGACATATGGCTAAAACTTTTATGAAGATCATATAACCGGATTGTTAACCTTGAGGGGTATTTCCGTCATTTTGATGATAATAAATAATATAGCAATATTGTATTTAACATACTTGTTTTTGAAAGTATATTATACAGGACATAAAATGGCAAGAATGGAGAATTGGAAGAATAATCCTTAAAGAAATAAAAAGTAAGAAGTAGCATGTTCACTTCCGTGACTCTAGGAGTCACCCCCGTGAAGAAAGCTAACCGTTACCAAAACCAACATTTGAAGTTCACGGCCATGAAGGAAAACTAAACCGTGAAGAAAGCATTTCAGTCACCCCCGTGACTAGAGGTGTCACTCCCGTGAAGAGTTGTGTAAATTCAACCAGAGAGCTTCACGACCAAGGTCACCACTTCAGTCACGGCTTGGGAAGAACTGTCACCCTCGTGACAAGCATATTCACGCCCGTGACCAATGAAAGAGAAAAATGTCAGGAGCGATTTTTTGGTTGGTATAACGGCTAGTTTCTAAATTAATGCACCCCAACGGCTATATTTAGCCATGGGAGTATAAATGGAAGTCATTTATGCATTAAGAAAGAAGAGAATGATAAGAGAATAATAAGAAAAATAAAAGATTAGCATATACTTCAAATCACAAGCTATCTTGTATTTTTATGCTTTGTGAACAAATCTATTCTCTGTAAAAATCTTTTTGCTCCTCATATTTGAGCAATAAAGATTTATAAGTGGTTTTCTCTGTAATCTTTACTCAAGTGAGCATTGGGTAGTTCTGGGTTAAGAGAAGAACACTTGTAAGGGTTATTGTGTGAGCCTGTAAAACACAAGTGTAGGTTATTGTGTGAGCCTGTAAAACACAAGTGTAGGTTGTTTGTGTGAGCCTGTAAAATACAAAGGAATTGGTTATTGTGTGAGCCATTAAAACACAAGGGATTTCTGGGTTAGGTGTGAGCTATTGTGAGAAACACCATAGTTGGGAGTGAGCTTGTAAAACTCCATTGTAACACTTAGTGTGTTAGTGAAACTCCCAATTGCGATTGGGGAGAGGAGTAGGGTTTGTTAATACCCGAACCTCTATAAATCTTTGTGTCTGATTTTCTCTATCCCTTCTAAAATTAGCAATTTTATTTCCGCACTTTAAAGTGTAATTTTAGAAACTCCAATTCAACCCCCCCTTCTTGGTCTAATATCTGGGCAACACGGATTTTGATTATGTTAAATTTGGGCACAAATGTTGAACTAGAAAACTATCCAAAAAATTTTAGGCAAAATTTTTAATAAGCAGTCAGTATTTAATCATGTATATCTTTTGCCATAGAACTACAAATCAAATTGCATATTAAAGCTAAAATTTAAGGCTATAATTTTTTAGAATAACATTTAATTAAATTCGAATAGGAACATGCTCAAAATTTAGATAAAAGGCAGAAAATGAAATATGCCAGTAACATGACAGAATATAAATTAAGAAATTTAATATGTAAATTACACATTGAGTAATTATTATGATTAATTGAAACTTTTGACTCATGAAATATATGAATCAAAGAGTTCTAAATTTTATTATGATAAAGGTGAATCCTAAAAAACCTAGTCTAAAACTAAAGTTTTGGATAATTTGACATGTCAATCAGGAGTCTAGTTATTATGATGATGATGACACATATATTATATAGGTGATAACACTTGTATTATGCTGGTAATAACACTTGTATGTGCATACCACTATACCTGGATAACAATTTTATAATGTTTGGATTACCAACCTCGTTATCCTGATTAATTGTTCGATCTTAGGTTTTATAGTTATAATTATATTGAAAATGATATAAAGTATATTATATGAATTTTGAATGCTAGTTGCTCATGTATGCAAATGAATCTAATGAGCATAATAAGAATAATGTATTTGTATGTAAATGTCATATAATTGCATATTTCATGTATATAGTAGATCGACACATTTATATGTACTACTAAGTTTAGTACTTAATATGAGAGTTTGTTTCACACGGATATAGAAAAGAGAAATTGGAGGCTTGTAAGAAAGTTAATGGAAACCTACTCCAATAAAGCAACCAAAATTACACAGTGGGTTTCACGTTTTTGTGCTTTTTGTTGTGTATTTCTTTTTCTATAGTACTAGTAGAGAAAACTTTGTATTTTTTACAAGTATTATATTTTATCGTAATATTGTGTTATGTCGGATTTAATAAAAACATTACATATTACTTTATGAGTTATATATATTCAAGTTACTTGATTTATTAAATATTTTATCTGAATCCATTTATCTGGGCACTAATTGTGTGACACCTCTTACCCTCCTATATGTATTATCATATACAGTCAGATAAACAATGTTACATGTTGTATAATGTTTTTTAAAAAAAAACTTGACATACTTTAATTTCATTTGAAAATATATACTAATAGTTATAAGCAGAACTAATAAATTATACCGAACATAAATGTATATTAAATTATATTTATAAACACAAAATTAATCAATTTTTCTCACTACCACACTTTCCATATTTTATTCATAATTTACAAACTAATATATTTTACATGTCATGCAATATCTAAAAATACATCAAATACACAAATTAGATTTAATATAACCAACCCTTTTCGGGCGGCTACTGCTGGTATTTGGCTTTATCAGTGGGGTTCAATGGTTTTAGCTACGTTTTTATATATACATGCATCGCTTTACCTTGCTTCAAAATTTTGTGCAAGAAAAACAAACTATTGCACTGATTTTTTCACTCAGTTATGCAAAATACTTATAATAAAAGTCATAATAAAATATAAAATTATTTAATACCTTAAACATTTTTTTAGAAATAACTTATTTTAAAATATAGCCAAAAAAATATTTTTTTTCCATTATTCATTTTAGAACTATAATTTTTTTTTATTGAATCGTGGATGTATTTCCTCAATATGTCAATCAAATAAAAACTCGTAATTTTACTTATAATACCGTTCTAAGAAAATTTGCACAACATCATATCCATAAATATTTAAATTTTTATATTATGTCTACATATTACAACACCTTAGACTTGCTCCTAGAGAATTAAGGGGTTTCATATAACACGGTGCCAATCATTTGGTCCATAGATATGCACTTGACTCATATACATAAATCATGCGGCCCACGGATATGCACATAACCGATAATATTATAATTCATAGAAATTCACATAATAAAAAATAATTCCACAAGATCCACAGATATGCACATAACCGATAATATTATGATCCACATAAATTCACATGATAAAAAATAATTCCACAAGATCCACAGATATACACATAATCTACATGTAATTACCCTATCTACATGCTAACAATACTCTAATTCAAAGTCTAGGTTAATAGATGGGCAAAATAAATCATAAATTTTCTGAATCAATTTCCAACCATTGTCTTAAATTTAATAGTAGAAATAATCAACATTATATTTAGCTAATATGAAAGTTTATTTCATGCCAAAATAATTTTATGGCTCAAGAAAAAATAATAACATAAAATTTCTAACGTTTTACTTAATAATCATTCACCATAAATTATATACTAATCATTTATCATAAATTTCATAAAACCAATTTCTCTTAAACATAAAATCCCAAAGTATAACATCATTTCATAAAAAACTATTTTCATGTAGTAATTTTAACTTTTCTAAACAAATAGAATTTTTCAAATACTTAAAATTCTCATAAAAACAATTGAAATTGTTATGGCTAATATTATAAGGGAGTTTGCACAAATTTTACTACGTTTTGCCGGTATCTGTCGGATTTTTCCCTTATCTCGTCCTAGTACTTGTCTCAACGGTGCATCTGACAACAACTAAATTCCAATAAATTACCAAACCAAAATAAATATCATTATCTCTATTGGAAGTCTAACTATGCATTTAAAATTTTTTTTATCACTCACGTTTACCGTATTTTTATAATGGTATTTATTTTACGTTTCATATTTTTTATGTCAGATTCAAAATTTCGGCTTGTCAACTTGTATTATGTTGCACTAATTTACTTCATAACATTTTCGATGATATATTTTTTTCGCATTTCTCATATAATTAATTTATGTCAAAAGTTTACCTCCAACTTTTTTCCAATTAAATTAAATTCTTCATTTCTTTTATTTTCTCCTCATTTAAAATTTATTTATTTTATTTTTATTTATAATTAAGTTACTTTTCTTCCAAAATTCACCCAATATTTTCTCCAATAATTTCTCTTTAATTCATCAATATATTTTCTCATCTTAATTGAAATTATCCAATGGTTCAAAAACTATCAAAATTCTTCCACCATGGTTTGGCTAAGCTACATCTTCTTTCATTTTTTTTGTCATATTTTATCTCATCTAAAATTCCACCATAATTATTTTTTTTCTAATAAAAATTTAAGTTTGAGTTTCCTTCTCCTCTATCATAAATTTGGTTTCCCCATAAAAAAATACCCATAATTTATTTCTTCATCCAAATTACCAATTTCTACACTTAAAACCATAAATCAAGCCATAGTCTCAAATATGTAGTCAATATTTATATTCCAACACATCTACTACAATAACAACATTAACTTGAATATTTTTAAGAAAAAGTGCAACCAAGGCTTCAAAACCATGAAATAAGGAAGGAGAAAAATAAAAGTTTTTCACTTTCACTTACCCAAGATTTTCGGCCACCCTTTGTTTTGCTCCAAAATATCTCTTTTCTTCACCACCTTGCAAATCCAAGCTCCTTAAATGATTTGATGGTGAGATTGTTAAAATAAAATTAGAAGAAATCAACGAAAATGGAAGAAGATGAGGTTCAGACATATGGAAAAGAAAAGAATAAGAAATTTGAATAAAATGGAAGAAATAAAATAAAATTTAACTCTTTTTTTGATTTAACTCTTGAATAAATATAATTCCTCTAATTCCATATCTCAAACAATTTAATTCCATCAAATTGAACATACCAAATTGTAACATTTAATAATTTAGGTCCCGATTGCACGTGACCGTAGTAAGGCGCTCAAGTTCAATCGGAGTCTAAATTTAAATCCATAAAAATGACTAATAATAAGGGAAAATAATTAAGGGTATTATTATTGGGAATTAAAAAGATTAGTGGTAGAATTAGAAGAAAAAAATTTATATGGACAAAATCGGTATTATGGAGATTGTTTGGGGAAAAAGTGTAAATATGGAGGAAAATGTGGCAAATAAGGAATTTCTTAAATTTTAAAATTTAATTAAAATTAATTTATATTTTGGACCAATGGATGAAGAGCTTAATGTAGTCATGAAACCACCAAATACTCACCTTTAAAAAAAAAGATAAATATCTCATTTTCTCCACCAATTGAAAACCAATTTCCCTCATCTTCTCTCCTCTCTTTGTCGTCCACCATAGCTCTCCCAAAAGCCTCCATTTATTTTCAAATCAAGCTTGAAAAAGTGAGGAAAGAAATAAGTTTTGAGAGAGAAAAAATTCAAAATTAAAGAGTTCATACTACGAAGTAGAGTAAAGAAACAAGAAAGGAAGAAGAAAGAAGAGAAATAAAAGAGAAAAATTGAGGCGAAATTCGGCCAGCTTTGGAAAGATCTTAAGGTGAGTTTATTCTTCTTAAATTCAACCTTTTTCCTTCTATTTGAGACCCATAATGATGATAGATGTGATTAGGTTTGGTAGATTGAGCTTATGTTATAAGATTGGAAGTAGAAATTTAAGTTTGTGATTAGTTGATGAAAGTTGTAGTTAAATTTTAAATTAATGATATTTGATGTTAGTTAATTGTTTTATGGCTTAAAAACCAAAGAAAATATAATTTTAAAGGATGAATGAGGGGTTGCCACAGTTAAACAAATTTGGGGGAAATTGAAATTAACATAGAAACACTACAATTAGTGATAGATTAAGTGTGAGTTGAGTGTTGGATTTAAGAAAATGAATTGGGAACTAGGATATGATTTTTGGGCAGCCATGACATATTAAGAGGGAAGTTTAACCTTAGCACATTTTAGCTCAATTAAGGTATAAAACATATTAGAAGCATTAGAATATTATATTGACATGAAAAGTATTGGAAATGGATGTTGGAATTGAAATATGGTATGGTTGTGTAGGAAAAATCAAAGAACAAGTGAGAGGCCCTCAAGAGGGTGACAAAGGTAAGGAGAAAGCTAGTTAATAAGGGAAAGAAAAGAAGGTTTAAGGGAAGAACCAAGACTGATTAGGTATGTGCTTTATTGATAAAAATCTTGCATGTTAATATATGGAATTATATATTAAGGTTTGATATGTTGTGTTTGTAATATGTTGTGTGATTTGTTGTGGCTTTTGATATTTTATATGGAAATGGGACCAAATGGTGTGAAATAATTGAGACACATGAATGTAGTTGTAAGTCTGGAAATTTTAGTATCAAAATGAATGCAAATGATGAATGTGGTTGAAATATGGTTTGATGTCAATTGATGGCTCAAGTATAAAATTTTAGGAATAACCCTGACTATTTTGATGATAACTTGCGTTCTGGAATTCTGTTTTGTATGTTCTTTATTGGAAATGAAAGCTAAGACACATGAATTTAATTTTTATTTAGATCATAAAATCTAATTATGTCTAGATTTTCCCAGAAAAATGCATGAAGTTCAAACCTAAAATCTGTCTAGAAAATTCTGGACAGAAATTTCTGTGATGATGCAGTATTCAATTGATCATAACTTTTTTTATAAAAAACTGAAATTTGAGTGATTTTTGATGCATCTAAAAAAAATCTCGTCTATTAATAAGTTTCTATTTCAACATGGAAAGAGAAACTTATTAATAGACGAGATTTTACAAAGAAAAAAGTGGAATAATTGGGCATAAAGCGTCTGTAGGTTTAGGCGAAGATAACAGTCAATGCAACTATTGATGTAATTATTCCAACTAACTGTCTCCTCAATCAAGCCGCATCTCCTTTCTAAGACAATAAGCTAAAAATGGTTAGAAGACCATAACTCCCAATTCAAATTATAAATGGGCTAAAAATGAAGCCCAAAAATAGGTCCGAAATCTGTCATAGATAAAAACATGAAATCTTGGGTTTTTGCATGCGTTGTGATTATTATATGTAATAATTAATGTGAATATTTACTTTATTGATAATTATAAATGTTTAACAAATTATTTATGTGTGAGATTTTAGTGCAATAATAATGGGAATAAAGAACAAAAATAAATAAGCATAAATATGATAATTGAATAATATTGGCATTTTTGAAAATATTGGGAATTAAAATAAAAATAGTTAAGCCCAAAGACACCTAGGCTAGAACTAGAATAGATAATAGTTTGACATGTCAATCAGGGGATTTAGGCAATCGGTGCCAAATATGAAAGCTAGTAATGACAATTTATAAATGCGCTTGATGCAAAATTATTAAGCCGGTAATAATATTTTTATAAAAATGCTCGGTGCAACATTATAAAAGCTGGAAATGACAACTCCATTATTCTTATTAGTTAGTTCGGTTATAGGTGTTATGGGCACAAGAAAATAATAATAATAATAATAATAATAATAATAATAATAATAATAATAATAATAATAATAATAACAACAACAATATCGAAGAATGTAATTTTATAAATGTTATATGAATTAAAATTGTTAAATATTGAGTATTTGCTGAAATTTATTGATTTTATATAATTCTTTATTTTATGTTTTATTTATTAAATGGTTAATTAATATGTGAAAAAAATATATGTATGTAAAATTTTTATCATTGAAGAACCACTAAGCTAGTAGCTTAGCGCGGGTGGTTTCCTCTCGCGCAGGTTAGAAGGGTAGTTTTATGAATTAAAATTGTCAGAAGAAGAAGGGTACCAGGAGGAAAGCAGCTAGCAGCTTGGTTTTCTTTTTGGTATATTTTGTTAAAAACTTTGTAAATTAAAATATCGTTTTATTTCATATAATGTGTATTAAATATGTGAGTCACTATGTAAATGAACATAGTTTGAATATAAATAAATGTACTTTATAAATAAATAAAATTTTGAGTATTTATGCTTGTAATAATTTTTATTTCAATGTTTGCAATATTTTCGTTTAAAAAAAAATTTACTTCACTTCATTAATTTTATAAAACAGTAAGACGGATAATACTCACTTGCCTTGCTGAACTACAGTGGGGTAAGGGGGTGTTACACAACATGTATAAAATAATTTTCCCTTCGTAATGCTTTTCAATTTTGAAAACTGACCACTAGAGCAAAATTATATTTTTTCGATTTAGTCTTTTTTCTAAATTAGGCCTGTAAAAATTCATTTGATGTCTTATTTCCAAATTCTCATTTTCATAAGTCTTAGAATTAGATTACAATCATATCGGTTCTATGGTAATCGGAAATGCACATATATAGTTATTGATTGGACAATTGGACCATAGGATGTTCTACTTATATATTAGGGATAATCTCATATATATATATATATATATATATATATATATATATATATATATATATATATATGATGTCATAAGAATAACTAGATAAATTTATCGGAATTAATTTTTTTATTTAATAACTTAAACCATTTATTTATATTGGATTAGGCATGTCATTCTAGTTATCAATATACATATTATTATATTATATACAAATATTAAAATATATGAAATAACTACCAAAACTCATATGCATGTTCAAACTCAAAAAGAAAAGTGATAAACAACCAACCCTCTAACTAAGTCTTTGGTGTCTCCTCTGATATGGGCTTGATTTTCTTTTTGACTAACTTTACAATCTACTATACAACTCTAATATCTGTGTGAGAAGAACCCACGCTAAGCTATCTCTATTTTAGTGGTACATATAGATATTAAACTTTTTTCCAAGTAGTAACACAAATGCATATCTCAAATAAATTATGGAACATTAAATTTTATTTCAAAATTGACATATAAAAGAAATAAGTACATGACATAAAAAGAAATAAACATAACAACCTCATTCAATAATTAAATTCTCACCACTTTGTATAAGCATTTTATAACTTGTTACTTATGTAAATAAATAAATTTCCATATTTCATTTCACAATTCATTAGCTTAAAATCTTGTTCTTGGACTATCCAGATACAATATGTGAAATAGGGGTGCTCGTGGAGGTTCAGCCACCTTGACCAAGTATAATCATGTCATCTATGTGTAATTAGAATCATGGGCTCTCTTAGAGCTATAACTACCATGTCCCTAAATCACATCAATATCGATATCATAATTTTCCCTTTAATGGTACACCATCTATCCTTTGTTAGTTCTCAAGTAGAGAAATGGGCCATTAAAATTATTAATTAATTGTTTTTACTATGTCCTTATTTGTCATAACCAATACTCATTTCATATTAACATAAGTAAATGTTCACAATTTATTCCTAACCATGTAATAATAGGATATTTCATCAAATATTACCATAGTATTAAACCTAAATTAATAACATTTTATAATTTTAAAGCATGCTATAATATATCAATTCATCATTTTGACACATAATTTATGTCATGCACACACAATCATGCATATATATACAAACCTCGATAGCCTTTTTCTTTTCCAAAATATAAACTTGGAGCGTGTTCACTTTTGTTGTTCTTCCTCTTGTTGAGAGACTAATTTGAAAATATAATTAATTAATAAATTGTTAAAATACTTATTCTTAATATAGTTTAGGTAAATAACTAGAATTTCTATTAAATTGGAACATGACCTCTTTGAACTGTTAACTCTATAATTTTTTCTACACTGATCCAATTTATGTGATTCTTATTTCTAATAAATTTAACATATAATAATATAACATACTACAATTTTAGAATTTTTGGACAATTACAAAAGTTTTAGTACAATTTTAATTATTGCTCTATTTTTTAGCCTTAGGCAGTTTTAGGGTACTATATTTAAAAATTCATATCTTTCAACATATATATTTAATTATTATGAAACTTTTTTTTACACTTATATAAAATAATTTGCAACATTTTTTTTCTGTTTACCACTTTTCCAAATTCAGTCTCTAAGGTATACAAACAATAGAGAATCTATAACTGGTTCAGTATGGAATGACAACTAGATCCGTGTCTATTTTTATGATCATAACTCACAAAATACATAACCTATTAGGGTAAGACTTTCACATAAATTTAGATAAGATAATAACCCAAAAAATTCACATTTTGCACTTTGGTTAATTCTGTCTATAAATAGCTAAAAAATAAGGACAAAATTGCTAGAGCTACACAAGTATAAAGAAACAACTCAATCAAGGAACAACCATAGTTCATTTCACTATAACTTAATCTAAACAAAATATATTTATACGAAATTTGGTATAAAATTAGATCATACATAGCGCTACAAATTTTTGGTTTTGAGTTTGCTTTAATTCGGTCTTTAAATAATCAAAATAAGAAAATACAGTAGAGTATCCTATTAATACTCTTATAGGGACCAGTCTTACTCAAATGACGATTTCTCTTCCTATACTCAATTACCATTTGACAGACATATAAATAAGACATAAATGAACAACTTTTATGTTGATGCTTCTCCAAATTTGGTTCATAATACTATCAAAATTAGAGTACAAAATACTACTGTAATCTAACTCTAATAGCTCTAAATAAAACAAGATCAATGGAGAAGAGATTACTTACCAAAAATAAAATTACTTTGAGTGATTTTACTGCAAATATTAGGAGAAATGATGCAAAAAAAGAGGCTGTTGTTGGGAGGAAGAAGAGGAAATGAAAAATAAAATTGGTAGAATTGTGTAGAAGTTAGACTTTTTTTATAGGGCAACAAAAATCTCTTCCCCAATTCCACCCCTTTCTCCCATCCATTTCTTTTGTTTTTTTTCATTTTTTCATTTTTTTCATTTTATTATTTCTTCAATATTTTTTCTATTTTTAGTTATTTTTTCTATTTTATTTATTTAATTTATGGATATATTTAACCAAATTACTCCATCAATCAATTTAATTTATTTTAATTTTTAATTTAGTCATTTATTCAATTTATTTTAATTTTCTAATATTAATCAAGTGTTTTCTATGTATATCACAAACTTATTCTAATTAAACTCTAATTAGTGAGCATTATAAACCACGAGGTTACACCTCAGATCATATTTCTATAATTCTAGACCCAGAACCTTCAAATCTTGCCTCAATATTATACTTACAATCTCAATTTAAAATTTTCTACAC
Organism: Triadica sebifera; assembly: GCA_023653625.1. Classification (NCBI taxonomy): domain Eukaryota; kingdom Viridiplantae; phylum Streptophyta; class Magnoliopsida; order Malpighiales; family Euphorbiaceae; genus Triadica; species Triadica sebifera. Next base: position 26,235,369 of record CM042901.1, read on the forward strand.
CTAGGTATATTTAGTTCAATACTCTGTTACTAGTCGAAAATCACGTATTTCTAGTTCAACTCATTATCTGAATTTTTGTGCCAAATACAAAATCGCAACAGTTTGACTTATTAGTTTAATATTTATGCCAAAAATTTTAATACCATTAATAAGTATTATTTTCTCACTTAAAAATGTACGTACTTAAACTCTAATTGTAATGCTTCTGTCCTACACGGTACAGACATAAAACTCGCATATAATGGTTATGCTTTAAATTGCGAATGTGACAAGTCTCTCCCCTTAAAAAGATTTTTCCCTCGAAATCATACATGATGAATCATCATGAAATAACTATGGATATTGCTTCCGTATAACTTATTTGCTTTTTTCATGTCACTTTTTCAGCTGATTGTCTTCGCCAAAGAACTTTCACAAGAGGTATATGTTTATTCCAAAGTTGATTCACTTCTCTTGCTAGAATGACAACTAGTTCTTCTTCATATGTCAAGTTTGGTTGTACCTCCATATCTTCTACATGGATGACATGGGATGGGTTTGACTAATGCCTTTTGAGCATGGACATATGAAACATATTATGAATCTTATCTATCTTAGGAGGCAAAGCCAATTTATATGCTACTTGTCCTACTTACTCAATCACCTCATACGAACCTATAAATCTGGGACTCAGCTTGTATTTTTTTCCAACCCGCAGTATTTTCTTTTAAGAGGATACTTTCAAAAACATTTTTTCCCTCACTACAAACTCTATATCTCTGTGCTTTAATTAGCGTAAGATTTTTGCCTATTACTTATTGCCTTAAGACTATCTCTAATCTTCTCTTTTGTTTGCTAGACTAAATCTAGTTCCAACAACTTTTGCTCACCGAGCACAGTCCAACATACTAGGGATTTACATTTTCTCCTATATAATGCTTCATTCAAGATCTTATGTTCACTTTTGATTGGTTAGGCATACATAATCTACCTGTAAAAGATACACTACTATCTGATTCCACAGAAAACTCGGGTCACTCCCCCTTAGAAATAACTCCACTGATCTCACTTAGCTTAAGATCTTACTTCTAAGCTTCCTTAATCCTCTAAAGGAATGTAGGTTAGATTCTAAGATTTGCTAGAGTCTTTTGACTTAAAAGCACTAGCCACTGCATTTGTCTTTCTTGGATAATAATCAATCACACAATCATAATCTTTGATTAATTCCAACCACCACCTCTACCTGAGATTCAAGTTCTTATGTAAGGGTAGATATTCATACTCTTATGATCTGAAAAAATATAACATTTCTCTCCATACAAATAATGTCATAAGATCTTCAAAGTAAATACAATTGTTGCTAACTCAAAGATCATGTGCCAGATAATTTTGTTCATATGGCTTTAACTGTCTAAAAGTATAAGTAATTACTTACCCTTTTGCATCATTACACAACCTAAACTGTTCAAAGAAGCATTATTGTATACCATATATTCTTTTCCTAGATTGGGTTGCATCAGAACTGGTTCTTCTATCAATATCGTCTTCAACCGCTCAAAATTGGCTTGACACATGTCTGTCCACTCAAACTATAATGCTTGTAATTAGGGCCTATAAGTTATGTTATTGGTTAGTGGGAAATGGGGATTAATTGGAGTTTTGAGATGTTGAGAGTGACTGAAATCTAATGTTTCAAGCCCGTGACAATAGGTGTCACAACCGTAAGCCGTGATGATATTCTTCATGGCCGTGAATGAGAGGCTCATGCCTATGAAAGAGGAGTCATGGTCATGAAGCCTGGAAAGATAGAGCTAGTTAGACAATCACATTTTCCTCTCTAACATTCTCTTTAAATCAGTTTTCCACTCCCTGTTAATCAACCTAACACGTCGTATGCATCTTTTCCTTCCTCCAAAGCTCTTTTTCTTTCATTGTTGAAGTTTGGAAAGAGTTTGTTTCTCTAAGTAAAGTGAGTGAAAGAGTGAGAAGGATAGAGTTATGGGTTACAAAGTGAAAGCTTAGTTTTTCTTTTTTGGGTGTTGGTCGTTTTCCAGAAGCTAAGAGAATATTTCTTCATCTTGTTAGGACCTAGAGAAAGTGCTGAAAGTCCATCTCATGGGAGAGGATAAGCTTGAAGAGATCAAACTTTAGCCAATCTACATCCTAGGTATAAGATTTGTACATAACAACACTTAAGTCTATTACTTTATGTTTCTATGTTCTTGGCTTTAAAGGCATGTTTTAGATGATAAATGAGTAGAAAAATGGTGAACTGTGGGATTAATATGCATGATGGGAAACCTTATAAACATGGTCACATTGACATTTTTGAGAAACAATTCTGATTATTATTGATGACTAGAGATGATATAGTCATGTTAGATAGCTTGAATAAATGCTAAAATGTTGATAGGGTGGCTGACATTGGTCAACCGTAGTGAGTATTGCATGTGAAATTGGCATGATTTGTGATGCTCTATTTTTTTGGGAAATTTTCTAGATTCAAGGCTGTGAAGGGTGGGTTCATGGGCATGAATATTGTGAGATGCATTTTTGTTCCTGAAGTAGACCCATTCTAGGGCAGCTTCATGGTTGGATTCATGCTCATGAAGGGGTGATCATGACCATGAACATGTATTGATTCACGAGTTGAATCACGACTTGTGTCACGGGGGGGATTACCCGTGAAGTGGTGCTTCACAGCTGTAAATAGTTATTCATGGGTGTGAAGTTGTTTATGATAAAAATTTATATGTTTGGTTTTGAATCAAATTTCATTTGTTAGGAGGCGGTAGGCCTTGGATGCATGCTATTAGCATAGTATGGAAATTTATGATTGTAGAAATCATAAGATTTATATAAAATATGGTAATGAATAATATGAATGTGTGTATGATAATATTGTAACCCCAATACTCCGATTAGGATTAGTGCTAGGATAAATGACATGCCATTGAGGGGAGAGTTCGGTACCGAATGACCTATGTTGGTCATATATTTGAAGGCCCAAAGGTTAGCAGACCAAAGCACCTCGGTGGGTTATATATTTTATAGTCTGGAGTTTAATGGACCATAACACCTTGGTGGGCTGAGTTACCCATATCTATATCCATTTTAGTCTAGTTATAAGTAGGGTGGACAAAGGTAAGATAATTAATAAATTATTGTGTGATAAATACATATATGACTTTAGGAGATTGTTTGAGATGCCATGTAAATCCTGATGGCATTTCATGTAGCATACAACCTAGTGCATGTGTAGGCTTAGAAAAGTAATTGGATGGGGAAAATTGGACATTAAGGGCATAAGTCCTACTATGTGCATGCATGAGATAATTTTAGAGGATAATACAAAACAAATTAGGGATACCTAGAGACGACTTAAACCTAATACATAGGAGGTAGTGAAAAAAGAGGTTCAGAAGTTGTTAGATGAAGGAATCATATATCCTATAACTGATAATATGTGGGTTAGTCCACTTCATGTAGTGCCTAAAAGTATAGTAATTACTGTTATGAAAAAAATGAGAAATGAGAGTTATTTCTAACTAGAACTACCGCAGGATGGAGAATGTATATTGACTATAGGAAACTTAATGCTGCGACCAAAAAGGACCATTTTTTCTCTACCTTTTATTGATCAGATTTTAGAATGTTTGACTGGACATGCTTTTTATTGTTTTCTTGATAGGCTTTCAGGTTACTATCAAGTTCCTATTGCACATGAGGATCAAGAGAAGACTACTTTCACTTTCCCATTTGGCACATTTACTTGTCGGAGAATATCATTCAACTTGTGCAATGCTCCTACCATATTTCAACGGTGTATGTTTTTTATTTTTTGTAATATGCTTGAGGAATGTATTGAGATATTCATGAATGATTTTTTGGTTTTTGGTACCTTTTTGACACATGTTTGAGAAATTTGACACGTGTGCTTGAGAGATGCATTGAGAGCAACCTGATTCTCAGTAGAAAGAATAGTCACTTCATGGTTAAGCAGAGGATCATTTTGGACCATATAGTTTCTAGTAAGGGAAAATATAAGGCAAAGGTCAATTTAATTACTATATTGCCACCATCTACTTTTGTTGAAGGAATTAAAAGTTTTCTAGGGCATACTAGTTTTTATTGGCATTTCATTAAGAATTTCTCTAAAATTGTATGTCGTTTAACAAATTTGTTTGCTAAAGATGTAGATTTTTTGTTTGACCATGATTGTCTTACTGCCTTTGAGACATTGAAAGGGAAATTCACCACTGCACTAGTCATAGTAGCACTCGATTGGTCTTTGCCTTTTGAAATCATATGTGATGCTAGTGATTATAAAATTGGGATTGTACTTGGAAAAAGGATTAACAAGGTTTTACATATTATATACTATGCTAGTAGAACCTTAGATGATGTTCAAGTAAATTATTCCACCACTGAGAAGGAACTTTTGGTTGTAGTATTTTCTTTAGACAAATTTAGATCTTATTTACTAAGATATAATGTTATTGTTCATACAAACCATGTAGCTTTAACATATCTTTTTGACCAAACCAAATGCAAAATCGAGACTTATTAGGTAGGCAATTCTATTGTAGGAATTTGTCTTAGAAATAAATGATAAAAAAGGTAGTGAGAACTTAGTACCTGACCATTTATCTAGGTTAATTTATGATTTTGATGCATTCGCTTCAAGAAAGGCAGTTGTTAAAATATTTTCTAATGAGCATTTGTTTATTGTTACTCATGCCCCATGGTACATCTTGAGACCTGACCTAACTTTTCAAGAAAGGAAAATGTTTGTTGCTATTTGCATGCATTATTACTAGAAAGATCCATACCTTTTTAAGAATTATGGTGACTAGATCATTAGGAGGTGTATTTTAGAGGAGGAGTAGTAAAGCATCGTAGCCTTCTATCATGAATTTCAAGTTAGGGGTCACTTTGTGGTAATAAAACTACTCATATGGTTCTCCAATCAGGTTTCTTTTGGCCCACATTATTTAAAGATGCTCACAATTTTCTTTTAAAATGTGATAAATATCAAAAAAGTGGGAATATAAGTAAAAAAAAAAATGCCTCAAACCTACAATCTTGTTGTGAAATTATTTGATGTTTGGAGTATTGACTTTATATGACCCTTTTCTACCTCAAATGGTTTTGAATTTATACTAATTGTTGTGGATTGTGTGTCTAAATGGCTTGAGGCAATCCTTACTTATACTAATGATGCTAAAGTTGTTGTCAAATTTGTGAAAGATAATATTTTTAGTAAGTTTGTCACTCAAAGGGCACTCATTAGTGATGCTGGGAGTCATTTTTGCAACAAAGAATTTAGTGGACTCTTAAGAAAGTATGGTGTTACTCATCGGGTAGCCATGCCATATCATTCTCAAACTTCAGGCTAAATGGAGGTAAGTAATAGACAAATTAAGTCTATATTGGAGAAGACAGTGAGGCCTTCACCCAAAGATTGGGCTCTAAAGTTAAATGATGCCCTTTGGGCATACCAAACAACTTATAAAACCCCTGTTGGTATGAGCCCTTATTGGGTGGTGTATGAAAATACATTTCACCTACCTATTGAGTTGGAACAAAATGCTTATTGGGCTCTTACGACTTTAAACATGGAGATGAGTGAGGCTGGTGAGAAAAGATTACTCCAATTGCATGAATTAGAAGAGCTGAAAAATGAGGCATATGAGAATGCCAAGATTTACAAAGAAAGAACCAAATGAATTCATGTAAATTTCTAACCCCTAAGAAGTTAATTTATGGTACAAAATTTTTATTGTTTAACTCTTGTTTTAAACTTTTTCTAAGAAAACTAAAATCAAGATGGTCTGGTCCTTTTGATTTTGTTCATGTATTTCCTCATGACAATGTGGAATTGATGAATCCAATGAATGGAGAAAAGTTTAAAATGAATGGTCATAGAGTAAAACCTTATTATGAGAATATTTCATTAGTGAAATAAGTGGTAACTGAAACCACTACAAGAAAGAAAGTCAAAAGATATTATTGTCTTGCCTGAACAATAACTGTGGTGTTTTATGGAAAGAAACCTAAGTTCAACAGTTCAAATTTTAGTTTTAATTTCCTTATTCAATTCTAGTTGTTTTTTAGTTATTTTCATTTTACTTGAAGTTTTTTTTACATAAGATTATGATTGAAGTGTGCTTAAATTATGAAATAGTTGGGAGACAGAAAGGATGGAATTGAGTCATTAGAATGACTATGAGCTAGGTACGCATGATAGTAGATAGTTGTGCCACAAGTGCATTACATTGTCACATGCATGAGGAAGACCTGCCCTGTGAAAAGCATACTTATATCATGATCGTGCCAACACTTTGCGCATGCAATAGTGAAAGCTACATTAGGAGTGTCATGCACGTGACAAGTTGTCACGTATGTGATGAACATTTTATAGCGTTATAGTTGGAATTAAATACTCTATTCTCAATGATTATTTAAAGTTACAGGTTGTAAGATTTCACGATTGTGCTCCCCTTCAACTGCCTATCCAAATTTCTCCTACCTTGCTCCAATCTTTACCCTCAATTGCTTTCAAACTATAATTTAGCACTAATTGTTTCTCTTTCCCATAACCACTTTGCCTAGAATCAAAATATTAGCCATAAAAAATGCAACAGGGAATGATGTGCGCAAAGAGCCATTTAGCAAGCTTAAGCAACCACTTCTTTCTCAGCCTGTGCACGACAAAGAAAATGGCAAAACTGATCCAAAATTTTAATGGTACATATGAGTGGATCCCTTGGGGCGATATTGGTAAGAGCTTCCTGTGTGGATCCTTCACCATCATAGCAAGCTCGACCAGCTACTAGTTCCAGCTTGGCAGAACTTTCCAGCTAGCAGTTGGTGCTCTCTCAGTTAGAGGTGATGAAGGCCGCCAATAGAGCAATGTTTGACCAATTGACTACCAGTAACATGGAGTTGTTGGAAAAATAGGAGACAAGTAACAAAGCTATCTAGGACCAATTGATGGAGTTACAAGATCGTACGGTAAATGTGGAAAGAGAGCAGGGCTATCAAACATTCATGCTCACTAAGTACTTTAAGGTCACTGGAGTTCAAATGCCATCTCTATCACCATCTCTTCCACCTTATTGAATTTAGATTGGACTATAGGGGAGTATTCTCTTTCTTTTTACTTATTTCTATGTCATTGAGGATGATGTCTATAATAAGTATGAGACAAATAATTATATTTTCTGATGATTTTGTGTTAATTTTGTTAATTTTTAAAAAAAAGTGTTTTAACCAATATGCATGATTTATTTTTCTTTATTTTCTCATAAACAAGCGAATTAAGGAATGCTAGATTTTAACTTTATATTGAATTTGCACGATTGATTAAAGTTAGAATAGTTCTAATGCTAGTTTCATGCTTTAGAATTGAAGACATTTTAGCTTAATTATTTATTTACCTCATTTATATAGTATTAATAATATGGTTAAGCTATGAATTATTAAAAGTTATTAACTTATATATTGAGTCTTTAATTACTACAAAAAAAATTAAAAAGCTCAAGTGAGTTATAGAGTTAACAAAAATAGCAAGATGGAGCATAAAGATGCACTTGCTTTATCTACTCCACAATTCCACTAAGGATATGAATATGCAAAGCATCCTAAATGAGTGTAGTGTATTTTTCTAAAAACAAACAGAAAGAAAAAAAGTCTAGAAGTTAAAAATAAGGGAAATGCACTAGGACTGAGGGAAGCATTGTTAGCTCTGAATAAATAGAAAGCAAATTATAAGTTAAAGGCTTATCAAGAAAATAAGTGAGGAGGTTTGATATATGAGTTTTGGCTATTCATGATAAGCAGCTTGAATAGATTATTTTCACTAGATAAGTTGAGGCAATGATGTGATTGAACTGGATTGTTTTTAGTTTTAAGTATGGAATCAATATTAGGATGGTCTTGTGTAACACCCCTTTACCCCATTTTAGTTCAATAAGGTAAATGAGTATTACTCGACTAACTATCTTATAAGGTTCGCTAAAGGAAGTATAAATTTCTTTTTAATTTTTTTAGCAAAAATATTACAAACACTAATACTCAAAATTTGATTTATTAATAAAATATATTATTTTACATCCAAACTATCTCCATTACATTAGTTTTACATACCCCCAATATATACTAGATGAGATAAAACTATAATTTGATTTACAAATCTTTTAAGAAAATATACAAAAAATAGTCCAAATATTTAAGTTGATTTACATTCGGGTACCCTTATTCTTCTGACAGTTATACTATCTACAGCTATTCTTTAGAAATTGTGCAAGAGTAAACCACCCGTGCTAAGCTACTAGCTTAGTGTTGATTCAGGGATCAAAATCTTACATACATATATTTTCTTACATGTCATTTCATAATTCCACAAATAAAGCGTACAAAAAGAAATAGAGGAAATCAAAGAAATGTTATCAAACATTTAAAATTCAACAATCTTGATTTAATAAAACATTATCAAGAGGACATGCTTTTACTTATTTTATCCATACACATTTTACATTATTGTTATTTTCTTTGTGCCTATAACACCCATAACTGAATTAACTAATAGGACTAATGGGGTTGTCATCACCGACTTTTATAATATTACATCGAATGCTTTTATAATAGTGTCATTATCGACTTTCGTAATATTACTATTACCGGTTTAATAATTTTGCTCCAAGCGCATTTATAGAATTGTCATTACCAGTTTTCATGTTTTGGCACCAAGTGTCTTTAATCTCCTGATTGACAAGCAAACTATTTTCTATTCTAGTTCTAGGCTAGGTGTCTTAGGATTTAACTATTTTTATATTTTCTCCCAACATTAAGATTATTATTTATAATATTTTCAAAAGTAATAATTGTATCAAATTTCCACATACATGTTTATTTATTTTTATTATTTTTTTCTTTATTATTAAATTGAAACCTCACACAAATAATTTTGCTAAAAATTTATAACTACAATTAAAGCTAAATTCTTATTAATGAACATATGTATTCCTCACACCACATGCAAAAGCCCAATATGCAAATTCTTTGTTTATGACAGATTTCGAACCTGACATTGGACTTCATTTATAGTTTGAATTTAAATTTATGGTCTTATTATTTTGTGGCTTAATGTCTCATCTTTCAAATTCATTAAAAATCATTCAAATCCAAGTGTTTTAGCAAAATTTATGGTCATTTTTTTGAAGGGTGTTCTATTAGTTTTTACCCAGTATTTTCTGGATACCTACAGGTCCGAGATTATTTATCTAATTTTTAGCCCATTTATAATTAAAATTTGAACTTAGGCTCTTAATAAAAGTTTTATCCTTATGAATCATTTTTCATTTTCAACTAATTTCATCTCAATCTCATTATTATAACATTAATTATGATAAAAAATGTTAGGGCTGCTCCTGAAATTCTGTAACAGAGTAATCAATTGACACAAATCTATCTCATAAATACATTCATCATATGCATTCATTTTTTTACCAAAAGTTTTATATCATAATTACATTCATATATCTTAACATCTTCACTAGTCCCATTACCATAAAAAAAAAAATCAAAAGTAACTATCAATCACATTTCAAGGCAAACCACATTCATATCAAACATTAGAACATAATTTCACACGTTTAGATAACATGTAAGATTTTTATCAATGAAACACATATCTTATCAGTCTTGGAGCTTTCCCTTTTTTCTTTTTTTCCTACCCTCACTAAATAGCTTTTTCTTTGCTTTGTCACCCTTTTGAGGGCCTCTCTTTTACTCACTTGATATTTCTACACAACTATACTATATCTCATTTCTATCATCCCTTTTCAAAACTTTTCATGCCTACATAAAATCCTAATATTCCTAACTTTATTTTAGCCAAACATTACTAAGGTTAAACTCCCTTTTTGATAGGTCATGGCTGCCTAAAAATATTGTCATAGGTTCCAATTTATTTTCTTCAAATTAATACCCTAATCACATTTCAATCATTACTAATTGTCTTTCCCCTAGGTTAATTTAAATTTTCTCCAAATTACTTTAACCAAGGCAGCCCCTCCTTCTTTCATTAGAGTTATATTTCTTTATTTTTTAAGTCATAAAATAATTAATTAATATTAATTAACATTAATTAAAGGTTTAGCTTCACTTTTCTTCAACTAGTTGCCAATTTCAAATCCTAGGTCAAATCTTGCCAAGTAACCCTAATCTACCAATTCCAATCATATCTATCATCCTTATGGGTCTCAAATGAAAGGAAAAATGACAAATTTAAGGAGTAGAAACTCACCTTAATGGCTCTCCAAAGTGGGCCGAAATTCTCCTTAAATCTTTTTTTTTCTTCTTTCTTCATTCCTTCTTGCTCCTTAGCTCTCTTTATGGGAAGAACTCTTTAATTTCTTGGTTCTTCTTCCTATAATACCCTTTTCTATCTCTTTCAAAGCTTGAAATGAAACAAAAATGGAGGCTTTTAGTGGCTTAGATGGGCAGCAACAAAGAAGAAGAAAAGAAAGATGAGTTGATTTTTTTTTGGTAATGGAAGAATGTAGAATTCCCCCTTTTTTTGACTTTTATACTATGATTAAGGAGTGAGCTCCATTAATTAAACTCAATCCTAATTTCTATTGGTTCATTAACTTAATTAATTTTGATTAATTTTTAATTATTAGAAATTCATCATTTTCCACAAATTCCCTTATCTTCACAAATTTTTCCCCAACAATTTCAATAATACCGATTTTGTCTATAGGGTAATTTTAATTTTTTCCAGTTCTAGTACTAATCTTTTTAATTTGCAAATAATAATACCCTTAATTATTTTTTTTATAATTTATCATTTTTTATGGGTCCAAATTTAGACTTTGATTGAACCGACACACCCTACTACAGTCACGTGCAATCGGGGTTTAAATTGCTGAACATTACATCTTGAGCTTTAGTTGATTTTGTGAATTTGATGTAAGTCAAGTTAGTTCATTAGAGACACTTGGAGATGTAAAGATTAAAATTGTGAATATTAGTTATGAATATTAGTTAAGTATGTTCTAAATATTTCTCTATGTTTAGATATTGCTTGAGGGTAAACATTATTTAAATGTGAGAAAATTTAATGTGTTCGTATTTAGTATGATTTTTATTTTTGTTTTTCTTGCTTAATTATAGGTTTTCATTATATTTAGGTACCTTATTGTTTTATTTTCATGATTGCAGGAAGAAGACTTAAAGTGCAGGAAGAAGAGCTAAAGTGCAGGAAAAGACCAAGACCCTTATGCACGTGATGAAGCCTCACACACATGAGGAGAGCAAGCAATCTTTGAAGCCTCACACACATAATAATGTGTCATGCGCATGAGGGATGTTCTTGGCTGTGAGAAATGTTTTCTTTCACTTCTATCATTGGCACAAGGCTTTGGTTATGGGTGCAAAGTTCCTAAAGCCTAACCTTTTGTCACGGGCCTGCGGATTTGATATAAACGCATCGATACCATGCTTAAAATCACTTGTCATGCACATGAAGAATTGTCACAGGCATGAAGAATGCAGAGTTCAATTACTTGTCACAGACGTGATGTCTATCTTTCTGCTGCAAGTCTAGTCACATTCAAACTCCTATATTGTTCAAGTGGAACCCAGACTTTGAAGATTAATGCTAATATGATGATCAACTTTGTGGGAAATTACCTTTTAAATTAGGAAAATTTTGTATATTTAAGAGTTAGAATGCAATTAGAACTCTATGAGTTATAAAAGGAAATTCTTTTTGTAAAAGAGAGGAGTTCGAGACTAGAGGGCTAAAGAGAACTCATAGGCCACCATCTTCTATCCTATTCCAGCAAATGTTTCATCTTTAAAAGAAGCTAATTTGACACTGAATAAGCTAATTTGACATTTGAAGATTGGTTTTGGAGTGTAGCTTTAAGATTCAGGGACCAACCAGTCTTGGGTTAAAACTTTTAGGGAGCAATTAGTTCTTTTATTTCTTTATTGTTGTAACATGTTTAGTACAACATTTGATATTAACATTACTATTGTAATATCAATGTTAGGCTAACTTTCAATGAGTGTTTAGTGAGCTGACCCAATTTGTATGACTTTTTTGTTATTATTTATGAAGTATAATTTCTTTTTACAATTTTAATTGTGTTTATTTAATTTCAATTTGAATAATTGACTGACCACCTTTTGTTTAATTTGGAACGAAAATATTAAGGTTATATTATTAGAAACACCATCTTTAATTTAACCTAAAAATTGGGTTAGACATTAGTTACACCATTTGCTTAGGTAAATGGTGAGTTAAGGCGAGAGCCACTGAAAACTTACTTCATGCCATTCATAATAATATACTTTACTAATTAGATTCATTATTAGCTTAGTTATTTAGGTCTTATTTGTTACTTTGATTCATTCATTAAACTTGGTTAGAGTGTTTAGGATTTCATTCTCTTTATTCATTGGTATTCTAGACATAATTAGGAATCTAAGCCAATAAGTTCTTTGAGAGATCAACTTTGAGAGTAACTTGTCAGCATTACAATTGGCTAGTGCACTTACAAGTACACTTTGAGTTACATCAAAGGCACCTTTGAATGGAAGCTTCATGACTATAAAAGGGTATTCACACCTATGAAGCACACTGAATGTCTGATATAAATGTAAAAGGGTTTTTGATTTTGATGCATTATAATGGCATTGTCTTATTGCATGCTATAAATGATATGGATACATGATTAATCACATGTGTGTGATGTAAATGAGGTAAATTGTTATATGTATCAAAGCATAATATGTAATATGGTTTTATTAATGTTATGGGCATGTAATGTGATAATGACTATTAAAAGGATAAGGAATATGTTGTAAATGCCTAATTCTCTAATATACGACTTAACATAGGATAAATGACATGTTATTGAGAGTGTTTATGGTATCATAAAACTTTAGATTAGGACAAGGTTACTAAAGCTGAAGTAAGAGTGCCCTTAATCCTAGGTTACATATGATTATTTTATTATTATGACAAAGTGGTTGAAGCTCATGTAAGAATTCCTTTAATCTTGTTTTATACTTAGTTAAGGTGGTTGAAGCTTAGGTAAGAGCGTCATTGACTTGAGGAGCTCAGATGAGCACACTCACGGTTAGTAGAAAAAATGGTTGAAGCTCAGGTGTAAGTGCCCATGTTCCACAACTTGCATCCGAATAGTCTAACTCAAAGTCTTGGGCAGGAAAATAATAATGAGATAGTAAGTTTTGGGCAAGCCAAAGCAAAGTAAATTAACATGGAAATAGTAAACTAGATATATGTAAATTATTGAATAAGGATACGATTTAGGTGTAAATGTGTAAAAGGGATATGATGAAATGATTGTGTTATATGGATCATTGTTTATGATGGTTAAATGCAAATCAGGATAAAATGTATAAGGAAACCAAATAAATGAAAAATGTTGATAAATAAATGAACAAAAAAAATGTGGATACACATTGGCATTGTTATGAGTTTAAATGTATTATGTATGTATGCGATCACAATTAACGTATGCCCTATGCATGATCACTAGGCAGAGGTTATTGTTTCCCAGACAATGAAGCAAGAAGAGGGTTGAATTGGTTAGCAACTAAAAATTGCTTAACTTGAAAATGCGAAATGAATTAAATAGAGTAAGGAAGGAGAGATATCACACATAAGATTTATAAAGGTTTGGGTATTAACAAACCCTACTCTTCTCCCCAATCTCAATTGGATGTTTCACTAACACACTAAGTGTTACAATTGAGTTTTTCAAGCTCACTGGCAACTATGGTATTTCTCCGAATAGCTAACACCTAACCCATAAATTCCCTTGTGTTTTTCAATGGCTCACACAAAAACCAATTTCTTGTGTTTTATAGCTCACAAATAAACCCTTACAAGTGTTTCACTCTTAACCCAATCTACCAAAACTCACTTTTGAGTAATTGGTTACAATGAAAACACTCACCAACCTACAATACTGAGGAATTACGAGCAATTAGGTTTTCATAAAAAATAGAGGTTTGTTGGGAAAAATAATTAATGTACAAGACTACAATAATATTAAAGATGTAATGTAATTGTTGTTTTTCTTGTTGAGATTCATAAATGACTTGCATTTATACTTCCTCTGTGAATTATAGCCATTTGGGTGCATTTAATGCGAAAATAGCCCTTGAACCAACTCACAACCATGACACATATATTCACGCCCGTGAACGAGGACAGAGAAACATGACAGGATATTTTCGCATTAAATGCACCCAAACAACTATAATTCCCAGAGGAAGTATAAATGCAAGTCATTTATGAATCCCAAAAAAAGAACAACAATTACTTTGAATCTTTAATCTTCATATAGCCTTGTGCATTAACTAATTTTCAGCAAAACTCTTATTCTTTGTAAAAACCTAATTGCTCATAATTTCTGAGCATTGGTGAGTGTTTTCATTGTAAACAATTACTCAAGTGAGTTTGGGTATATTGGGTTAAGATTGAAACACTTGTAAGGATTTATTGTGTGAGCCATTAAAACACAAGGGAATTTTTGGGTTAGATGTTAGCCATTGAGTGTAACACCCTCTTATATAGTTAGGAATAATCCCAACTATATAGGAGAATGTCACCTGCCTATTACCTTAAAATTCATTTGAATTAAAGTTTCTTCCATTTTAGTTATTATATTTTCATATGTTAATTAATTTTTTTTCATGATAGCAATATGTCATTCAATTAATGAGTCTATTTTATATGCAGAATTAACAAACCATGACCCCTGATGTTTACAAAATACATATAATCCAAATAAAATTACATGTTCCTAACATAAAAAAAAAGACATGTAAAACTTTTGAAAATCATAATTATACTCATCACCCATGACATGTGGACGGGAACAAAATGCATGTCATGTAAAGCACCAACCCTCTGACATAGATTTACTTTATTTGACTCTGTATGGACTTGCTTCTCTTCTTGTCAACTTCTCTCTATAGGCTCCGAACCTGTGTATGGGAAAACACCCACACGCTAAGCAACCTAATGCTTAGTGGTACATATGTGCATAAATATTCATACATACACTTATGATATATCATAAAAATTTCATGTTCATATTATCCAATTTTGCATATAAATAATCATAGATAATAATCCATATATCACAATCCTTTTTATAGCAATATAAATAAAAGAAATCAATTTATCATATAGTAATATGGAATATTGCATACCTGGTTTACTGGTTTAACACATATACGTGCCATAATTTACAAAGGTAAATTCATATTCATACCTCATTTTATGAATTCTGTTTCCTTGTTTCATTTACCTGATAACTAATTTTTTCATATTTCTTTTCTTTAAAATATTTTATCTTTTATAGCCACAAAACTCTAAATCCGGACTATTTGGATGCGGGTTGTGAAACATGAGCGCTCTCACCTGAGCTTAAGCCACCCTGCTCACTATTTGTATCTGTCTATATAAGTGCTCAACCGAGCTTCTCAAGTCAAGAGCACTCTCACCCGAGCTTAAGCCATCTTGTTTGAGTAAAATAAATAATTGCATGCATTTAGGATCAAGGGCGCTCTCACCCGAGCTTAAGCCACCTTGTCCATATAATAAAATTTTTCATATGATCATAATTTCTACGGTACCGTAAATCCCTCAATGGCATGCCATCTATCTTATTTCTAATCCTAAATTAGAGAATTGGGTTTAATTGATGTTATCATCTTATTGTTTACATAAATCATCAAAATTCACATATTCATAATAATTTTCGGTTTACATGCCCTATACATATAAAAATTTCTCAATCTCATTTGAAACCTCAAACCACAACACATCATATTAATTTAGTCAATACACAATAAGAATTTTAAATATAACTACTATCATATTATTCAAAATTAATATATATATATATATGTCACCCAATATTTAAAATACTAAATTACTAAATATTTATTTTTGGATAGATTTCTGCTCTAATTTTGGATTGCACCTTTCACCTATATTTGATTTGAATTTGACCTTATGGAATTCTATGAATTTTTAGATTAATGTCTTATATTTCATACACAAAAAGCATAATATAAATCTGAATTTTCTAGCTAAAGTTATGTCGAAATAATCGTATAGTGCTCAGTAAAAATATGTCCAGTATTTTTCAGAATATTCTTAGGTCCGAGATTTTGTATCAAATTTTAGGTTCAATATAAATCATAACTAGCATTTATACTCTTCATAAACTTTTTGTATATATATGTCTAATTTTATTTCCAACTAGTTTCATCTCGATCTAAGTTCCAGAAAAAAATATATAACCACAATACTATAGAATGTTCAGAAAAATAACTATCCAGAATTTTCTGGATACTTTCAAATCCGAGAACTTGTAGAAATTTTTAGACCAACATAAAAGCAGATATAGAAATTACACTCTTTATAAACTCTTTAGATATATGTGTCTATTTTCATTTCCAACCAATTTTATCCCAATCTAAGTTCTAAAACAAAAGATACAACCAAAATAACATAGAATGTTCATAAAATAACTACCCAGAATTTTCTGGGTATTTCAAAATCAGAGAATTTGTGGAAATTTTTAGACCAACGTAGAATTCGATATAGCGTTTAAACCCTTTATAAACGTTTTATATCTATGTGTCTATTTTCATTTCTAACTTATTTCATCCCGATCCAAGTTCTAAAACAAAAGATATAACCAAAATACCATAAAATGTTCAGAAAATAACTACCTAGAATTTTTTGGGTACTTCCAAATCCGAGAATTTATAAAATTTTTTGGACCAATTTAGAATCAGATATGGCATTTACACTATTTATAAAAAGTTTTATATATATCTGTCTATTTTCATTTCCAACTGATTCCATCCCGATCCAAATTCCAAAACAAAAGATATGGTTAAATACATCAAGACTGTTCCAGACAAATTTTAATAAAATCAACAAACACAATAAGTTATTTGTTCATTTTTTCTTCAACATCAAATATCATTGAAATGCAAATAAAATGCACAAAAGAATAAATATACTCATATGTACAAATCTCGACACAATGAAGTCTTAATCTCTTCAAACCTTAAGCTATTATAATTGTTTTCAGTTTTTTTTTTGAAAGATGAAAAGGAATGAGAGGAAGAAGAAGATGGGTGAAAGAAGAGAGAATTTGTGTATGAAAGAGTGGGAGGAAGGCTAGGGTTCTGAAATTTGGAAAATAAGAAGAAAATAATATTTTTATACTCATGGTAAATACCCTATTAGGCCCCCTTTGTTTTTACCAAATATCCATTTAAATCCTTGGTTTTTATCTTATTATTATTAACTTACCCAACCTTTCAATCTATTTTATTTAACATACATAACTTAATAAAAATTCACTTATAAATATTTTTATTATATTTAATTTCCAAATTTAGTCTCAAATAATTTTAATTACAATCATTAAATATGTTAATTATCCAAACCTAAATTGACAGGCGTTACATTTCTCTCCCCCTTAAGAAATTTCGTCCTCGAAATTTACCTGATTGTTTATGTTGAAAACAACTTGGGATATTGTGCCTTCATCACTTTCTCGCTTTCCCATGTTGCTACTTCAGTTGAATGATTCCTCCATAACACCTTGACTAATGGTACTCATTTATTCCTTAACTCCTTGACTTCACAAGCCAAGATCTCCATTGGTTCTTCCTCGTATGTTAAATTTGGCCTTACTTCGATGCTCTTAGTTGGAATAATATGATAAGGATCTGATCGGTACCTCCTCAGCATGGAAAGATGAAAGATGTTGTGGATCTTGTTCAACTCTGGTGGTAAAGCAAGTCTATAGGCAACTAGTCCAATTCTGTTTAAGATCTCATAAGGTCCAATAAACCTAGGGCTTAACTTGCCCTTCTTTCCGAATCTGAGGACTCTTTTCCAAGGGGAAATCTTGAGAAACACCTTGTCTCCCACTTCATACTCTATGTCTCTCCTTTTGAGATCTACATATGATTTTTGCCTATCTGAAGCCGTCTTCAACCTTTCTTGTAAAATCTTCATCTTTCCTTATGTTTCTTGCACTAACTGTGGTCCTACTAGCTTCTTCTCACTGAGTTCTGCTCAACACAATGGTGTTCGATACCTTCTACCATAAAGTGCCTTATAAGGAGCCATTTCAATGTTTGACTAATAGCTATTGTTGTAGGCAAACTCCATCAATGGTAGGTATTTGTCCCAACTTCCCTCGAACTCTATTACACAACTCCTCATCATGTCTTCCAAAATCTGAATCACCCTTTCTGATTGTCCATCAGTCTGAGGATGAAAGGTTGTGCTGAAACTAAGCTTGGTACCCAAAGCTCTTTGAAGACTACCCCAAAACTGAGAAGTGAACCTGGGGTCCCTATCTGAAACAATGGAGACTGGCACTCCATGAAGCCATACTATTTCATTTACATATAACTCCATTAACTTGCTTAATGGGTAGTCCCTTCTGATGGGTAAGAAGTGAGCTGACTTCGTTAATCTATCCACAATCACCCACACAGCGTCATATTTTTTTGGTGTCAAAGGCAACCCAATCACAAAATACATGGTTATTCGTTCCTATTTCCATTCTAGAATTGTGATTGACTGTAACAACCCTAATGGTATTTGATGTTCTGCCTTGACTTGCTGACATGTCAAGCACCTGGTGGTGAATTATGTGATGTCATTTTTCATACCTGACCACCAATACTTATTCTTCAAGTCATGATACATCTTGTTACTTTCTGGGTGCATGACATATTTTGTCTCATGTGCTCCTTCAAGATCCTCTATCTCAAATCTTTCAATTAGGTACGCATAATCAACCTTGGTAGTATAAACTGTTATATGAACTAATTGTATAATCAGGTCTCTCCCCCTTAGAGAATGACTAGGCTATCTCAACTAACTTGTTATCTTGTTTATGTGCATCTTTGATTTCTTGGTTGAGAGTCAGATGAATATGTAATTCTACCAAAGTCATTTGGCTTAATGAATCGGCCACAAAATTGGCCTTACCTGGATGGTAGTCGATCACACAATTGTAATCCTTGATCAACTCTAGCCATCTTCTTTGTCTTAAGTTCAATTCCTTCTGGGTAGGAAGATACTTTAAACTCTTGTGGTTGGTGTAAATAAAACACTTTTCCCCATACAAGTAATGGCGTCATATCTTTAAAGCAAAGACAATGGCATCCAGTTCAAGATCATGTGTGGGGTAATTCTTCTTATGTGTCTTCAGCTGTTTATAAGCATAAGCTAATACCTTGTCCTCTTGCATCAGTACACACCCCAGTCCATTGTGAGAAGCATCGCTATAGATGACATATTCCTTATCAGGGACTGGTTGTGTCAAAACGGGAGCCTAAATCAACATCTTCTTAAGTCTCTCAAAGTTGTCCTGACATTTTTCTGTCCACTCAAATTTCACATCTTTCCTCAGTAATTTGGTCAAAGGAGAAGCAATCATTGAAAATCCCTTAACAAACCTCCTGTAATAACTGGTCAAACCAAGGAAACTCCTTATTTCTGTCACATTACGGGGAGGCTTCCAACTCATAACTGCCTCTACTTTGCTGGGATCAACTTTGATGCCATCTGCTGACACAATGTGTCTAAGGAAAGCCACATCATCGAGCCAAAACTCACATTTTGAGAGCTTGGCATAAAGCTTCTGTTCCTTGAAGATCTGTAAAACTATCTTCAAATGTTGACCATGTTCTTCCTTATTCTTGGAATACACAAGATATCATCAATAAAAACCACCACGAACATATCCAAATATAGTCTAAAGATCCAATTCATCAAGTCCATAAAGGCTGCTGGAGCATTTGTCAAATCGAAAGGCATCACCAAAAACTCATAATGCCCATATCTGGTTCTAAATGTTAGCTATGTCCTCTATCTTAATTTTTAATTGGTGGTACACTGATCTCAAATCAATCTTAGAGAAAACTCCTGCACCCTTCTACTGATAAAAAAGATCATCAATTTGTGGTAATGGATATCTATTCTTAATAGTCACCTTGTTCAACTATCTATAATCTATACATAACCTCATAGACCCATCTTGTTTTACAAATAATACCGGTGCACCCCATGGAGACACACTTGGTCTGATAAAACCTTTATCTAACAACTATTGCAGTTGTGCCTATAATTCTTTCAACTCTGTCGGTGCCATTCTATACGGTGCAGCTGATATTGGTGTTGTACCTGGAGTGAGCTCTATGGAGAATTCAATCTCTCTATCGGGAGGTAGCCCTAGCAGTTCATCTGGGAACACTTCTAGAAATTCATTCACTATAGGGATATCCTTAAGATCCGGACCTCCCTTCCTAGTATCAGTCACGTGAGCCAAGTAGGCCTCACATCCCTTTTTGATCATTCTTTGAGCCTTCATCATAGATATCACTTGAGCAGGTGGTGGAAACCTTTCACCTTCCACTACTACCTCTTCTAGTTTTGAAGTTTTAAGAACAACTGTCTTAGATCGATAGACCACTACTGCCTCATGTTTAGAAAGTCAATCCATTCCCAAGATAGCATCGAACTCATAGAATGACAATTCAATCAAATCTACTAAAAATTCTTTCCCATGCACTATCAAAGGGCAACTTTTGTATACCCGGTTAACAATCACATTGTGGCCTAGGGGGTTTGTGACCTCAATCTCATATTCTAGATTCTCACTCGTCATACTGTTTTGACTAGGTGTGCTCGTGCATACATAGGAATGTGTAGAACCAAGATCTATTAAAGCACATAAAACTGAGCCATGTAAAGAAAACATACCCATAATCACATCAGTGGCTTTTTGGTCCTCTCTGGCCTTTATAGCATATGTTCTAGCTAGAGTCCTACTGGGTCCCAGCCTATTGATTGTCTATAATATGGCCTGGTTAGGTCCTGCTCAACCTCCTCTAGTCTGAGTCTGATTCTGAACCCAAGCTGATCCTCCAGTTTGTGTAGGTGCACTAATAGTCATCAAAGGGCAATCTCTTTTCATATGGTTCTTGGACCCACATCTGAAACAAGCACCTCTGAAATAAGCACCTCTGACTATCCAACATTCTCCTTTATGGCTTTTGTGGCAGGTACCACAAATTGGAGCGCTCTCTCGGGTAGCCTGTGTATGTATGCTACCGACTGCAGATGTAGCCCTAGAGGGTTGCCCCCTCCTGTGTAGTCCACCATGTGTATAACTCATATTATGTCCCTAACTCATTCCATAAGACTGTCCTGGGTAGTATCGACCTTTCTTGCCGATAGATTGGTTCACTTGAGTTACTGACTGTCTAAAAGCTTCCTCTACTCTATTTCTCTTTCTCTTTTCAACATTAACCACAGATGCAATTAGTTGAGTAAAGTTGACATGCTGAAATGCAGTCACAAAATCCCCAATCACTGCATTGAGTCCATCCTCAAATCTTCTGCGCTTATCTCTCTCACTCATGATAATCTCTGAAGCATACTTACTCAATCGAGTAAACTCTCTCTAATACTCAGTCACTGTCATCTTGCCTTGCTTAAGGTTCAGAAACTCCCTATTTTTCTCATCTATGTAAAATGGAGGAACATATTCTTCCTTGAACTCGGTGATAAAGAATTCCCATGTCATAGGCTTTGGAGCCTCTGGTTTCAAAAGAACGAACTTCCATCAGTCATAAGCATCTTCCTGGAGTAGAGATACGACATATCTTGCCTTTTGGTCAGTAGGAACATCAAGTTCATCAAGGACTCTTTCGGTCTTTTCTAACCAATATTCTGCTGCAGCAGGATCATCATCTTTCGTACCCAGAAAATTTGTGGCCTGATACTTATGAAGCTTGTCCATCTGTACTTTCTGTTTCGGTGGTGGAGGTGGAGAAACTAGAGCATGTTGTGGTACCACTCTTGCGATCTATTGCAGCAAACCAACCATCTACTGCATCAAAGGGTTTTGGTCCTGCTTGACATGTCCAGGAACCTACTGGGCTACGACTGGTATACTGGGCTGGTTCGGTGCTCCAGTATTAGGAGAACTATTGCTTTCAGTAACTTCATGCGCTTGAATTTCCATACTCTCCTCTAATCCTACAAGTCGATAGAGAAGTAGCCCATGACAGAGTCATATGAGATATACAATGCATGCATGATAAACCTTTAGCCCACTTAGGTCTAAGATCGCCTAAACCTGGGCTCTGATACCACTAAATGTAACACCCTCTTATATAGTTAGGAATAATCCCAACTATATAGGAGAATGTCACCTACCTATTACCTTAAAATTCATTTGAATTAAAGTTTCTTCCATTTTAGTTATTATATTTTCATATGTTAATTAATTTTTTTCATGATAGCAATATGTCATTCAATTAATGAATTTATTTTATATGCGGAATTAACAAACCATGACCACATTTTCAAACATATGTTTGGGCTTTCATTATCCCGATGTTTACAAAATACATATAATCCAAATAAAATTACATGTTCCTAACATAAAAAAAAAAAGACATGTAAAACTTTTGAAAACCATAATTATACTCATCACCCATGACATGTGGATAGGAACAAAATGCATGTCATGTAAAGCACCAACCCTCTGACGTAGATTTACTTTATTTGACTTTGTATGGGCTTGCTTCTCTTCTTGTCAACTTCTCTCTATAGGCTCCGAACCTGCATATTGGAAAACACTCACACGCTAAGCAACCTAATGCTTAGTGGAACATACGTGCATAAATATTCATACATACACTTATGATATATCATAAAAATTCCATGTTCATATTATCCAATTTTGCATATAAATAATCATAAATAATAATCCATATATCACAATACTTTTTATATCAATATAAATAAAAGAAATCAATTTATCAAATATCAATATGGAATATTGCATACTTGGTTTACTAGTTTAACACATATACATGCATAATTTACAAAGGCAAATTCATATTCATACCTCATTTATGAATTTTGTTTCCTCGTTTCATTTACCTAATAACTGATTTTTTTCATATTTCTTTTCTTTAAAATATTTTATATTTTATAGCCCCAAAACTCTAAATTCGTACTATTTGGATGCAGGTTGTGAAACAGGAGGGCTCTCACCCGAGCTTAAGCCACCCTGCTCACTATCTGTATCTGTCTGTATAAGTGCTCAACCGAGCTTCTCAAGTCAAGAGTGCTCTCACCGGAGCTTGAGCCATCTTGACAGAGTAAAATAAATAATTGCATGCATTTAGGATCAAGGGCACTCTCACCCGAGCTTAAGCCACCTTGTCCATATAATAAAATTTTCCATATCATCATAATTTCTACGGTACCGTAAACCCCTCAATGGCATGCCATCTATCCTATTTCTAGTCCTGAATTAGAGAATTGGGCTTAATTGATGTTATTATCTTATTGTTTACATAAATCATCAAAATTCACATATTCATAATAATTTTCGATTTACATGCCCTATACATATAAAAATTTCTCAATATCATTTGAAACCTCAAATCACAACACATCATATTAATTTAGTCAATACAAAATAAGAATTTTAAATATAACTACTATCATATTATTCAAAATTAAAACATATATATATATATATAACTTTAAAAAATACTTTAAAAGTTTTTTAGATATATGTGTCTATTTTCATTTCCAACTGATTTTATTCCAATCTAAATTCTAAAACAAAAGATATAACGAAAATACCAGAGAATATTCAAAAAATAACTACCCATAATTTTCTAGTTTCTTCAAAAATTAGAGAATTTGTAGAAATTTTTAGACCAACTTAGAATCCGATATAGCATTTAAACTCTATAAAATTTTTAGATCTATGAGTCCATTTTCATTTCCAATTATTTTCATCCCGATCCAAGTTTCAAAACAAAAGATATAACCAAAATACCATATAATGTTCAGAAAATAACTACCTAGAATTTTTGGGTACTTCCAAATTCGAGAATTTATAGAATTTTTTAGACCAACTTAGAATCAGATATAACATTTACACGCATTATAAAAGTTTTAGATCTATGTGTCTATTTTCATGTTCTATAATAAAAGATATGGTCAAATACATCAAGACTGTTCTAGACGAATTTTAATAAAATCAACAAACACAACAAGTTATTTGTTCATTTTTCCTTCAACATCAAACATCATTGAAATGCAAATAAAATGCACAAAGGAATAAATATGCTCATATGTACAAACCTTGACACAATGAAGTCTTAACCTCTTCAAACCTTAAGCTATTATAGTTGTTTTAAGTTTTTGTTTTTGAAAGAGGAGGAAGGAGAGGAAGAAGAAGATGGGTGAAAGAAGAGATAATTTGTGTATGGAAGAGTGGGAAGAAGGCTAGGGTTCTGAAATTTGGAAGAAAAAGAAGAAAATAATATTTTTATACTCATGGTAAATGCCCTATTAGATCTCCGCTTGTTTTTTCCAGATATCCATTTAAATCTTTGGTTTTTATCTTATTATTATTAACTTACCCAACCTTTCTATCTATTTTATTTAACACACATAACTTAATAAAAATTCACTTATAAATATTTTTATTATATTTAATTTTCAAATTTAGTCTCAAATAATTTTAATTACAATCATTAAATATGTTAATTATCCAAGCCTAAATTGACGGGCATTACATTGAGAGAAACACCATAGTTGGGAGCTTGTAAAACTCCATTGCAACACATAGTGTGTTAGTAAAACACGAAATTGAGATTGGGGAGAGGAGTAGGGTTTATTAATACCCGAACCTCTATAAATCTTGTATGTGATATCTTTCCTTCCCTATTGTATTTAATTTTATTCGCACTTAAAGTTAATAAATTTTTTATTTCATAACCAAATCAACCTCCTTATTGGTTCATTGTCTAGGCAACAATTGGTATCAGAGCTTGTTTAGCAACAAAGCCTAAAAAGTGTTAGCAAATATCAAGAAATGACTAGTGAAGGATTCCAAAGTCTCAAGCCTTACTTTGATAGAGCAAACTACGCTCATTGCAAGTTCCAAATGGAGATATATCTCGATAGTGAGCAAATTGAAGTTTGGGATAGTTTTTGGAAAGAATGGACACCACCAACCAAGAGAGGAGTTGATAATGAAGAAGAAGTTATTTCAAAAGATGATTAGACAAAGCCTCAACGTATAGCAAACTTCAAAAACAAAATGGCAATGACAATCCTCGCAAGCTCTCTATCCATTGAAAAATGTGGTAGAATCCAACACTGCCCTACTGCATATAGTATGTGGAAGACATTAGAGAATTATCATGAAGGAACCAAGCTAGTTAAATCCAAGAAGATTCAACTTCTCACTTCAGAATATAAACTCTTTAAGATGAAATCCAATGAATCTATCACTAACATGATGAATCATCTTCTAGCCATCATAAATGGCATGAGAAAGCTAGGAAAGCACTTAAGCTTGGAAGATGTAAACAACAAAATTTTGAGCAACCTTCCTCTCAAAGACTATGGTTCAAGAGTTGCAGGTATAGAAGAAGTCAATGAAGACATGAGCGTCGTGCCTACTGATATGCTTATTGGCAAACTTCTAACACACGAAATTGTGGTAAATAGAGATAGAGAACTTGAAGTTGAACCAGAGAAAAGAAAGCCTCTAGCACTCAAAGCCTCTACTTCAAAATCTCAAGAAGAAGTTGAAGATGATGAAGAAAAGAGTTGAAGATTAAAAAGAATAATTGAAAAGAGAATTGGCAACTCTCGAAACTTCAAACAAAGAAACCTCAAACACTCCTCAAATGACTCTCAAATAAATAAATAGGAGGAAAATGTTATAAGTGTGGGAAGAAAGGACATATCAAACTAGAATTTCCAAAGCTCAAGAAACACAAGAAAAGATATCAAAAAGATAATGGGGAGAAGGTCACAAAGCCATATGGGATTATGAAAGCTCTTCAAGTGAAAAATATGACAATGAAGGTGAAGAGGTCAACCTATGCTTCATGGCTTTAGGGGATCACTTCACGGATGAGGTAGGTCCTTCTTACTCATACTCATTTAATAATGATAGTAGTGACAACAATAGTGATAATGAAGATGATGATGAATAAAGTTTAATAGAGGTATTAAACCAAGAATTAGAAAAATATAGATGTAGATTCAATGCTTACAAAGATAATATTTTAAATTTGAAAAACAAAATGGAAGTTTTACAAAAGGAAAATCTTGATCTTAAAACTTATAATGAAACTCTTCAAAAATCATTAGATGAGTATTCCTCTAGACCCTTAACTAAATCCTTGCTTAAAGAAAACAATATTTTGAAAAATGAAGTTGAGGAACTTAGAAACTCTATTTCAAGATTTCATAAAGGCAATGAAAGTTTAGATACTCTCATAGTGTCCCAAAAACCACCTTTAATAAGACATGGTCTAGGATTTAATGGAACATCATCTTCATCTCACAATACCACCTTTGTTAAGTCTAGTGCACCTCAAACCTCCACAATAGAAGTAATAGGCCCAAGGGCCAAGAGCACAACACACACTAAACCCCTTATTTATAAGAATAATGGTCAAGGGTTGCACAGCTTAAGAGGGATACCTCATAAGGCCAATCATGCCTTCATGTACAAGAGGCATGCACCTAGAAAATCACCTATTCATCATGCATGTGCATGTCATTGCTTACAAACTCCATCGAAAAGGATAATAGACCTAAAAGCATGGTAAAACCAAAAAATATGTTTAGAGCTAAACAATGCAATTATTGTATGAAATTTGGTCGCATCAACAAACATTGTTGGATAAGAAAGGCTCATTGGGAACCTTCATGTCCTAACCCCCAAGGATCCAAGTTCAGTTGGGTACCTAAAAGCCACACCTAAATTGTGATTTTATAGGTATGCCTCAAGTCCGCTATAAAAGAAAATGTTTGGCTTGTGGACAGTGGATGCTCAAGGCATATGACTTGAAACAAAGAACTATTCAATGACATTAAAAGTATTGATGGTGGTAAGGTAACCTTTAGGAACAATGCTAAGGATAAGGTAATTGGCATTGGCTCCATTGGTATAAATAGAACTACTTTCATTGAAGATGTTTTACTTGTTGATGGTTTGAAACATAATTTGTAAAGTGTGAGTTAATTATGTGATAAGGAAAACCAAGTAATCTTTATCTCAAATGAATGTCATGTAACCTCCTTTAATGGGCAAGAGATATTCAAAGTAGAGATGTCAATACTTACATAATAGACTTACATAAAATATCTAACCTTTCCTCTAAGTGTCTTATGACTACTAGTGATGAATCTTGGCTATGGCATAGAAGGCTTGGTCATGCAAGCATGGATCTTAGCAAAGCAGAGCTAGTAAATGGACTACTAAGAGTCAAATTTGAAAAGAATAAGACATGTGAACCTTGCCAAAGAGGAAAATAACACAAGTCCTCCTTCAAATCCAAAAATATTGTAAGTACCTCAAAGCCTCTAGAACTTTTGCATTTAGACCTTTTTGGACCTACTAGAGTTGCTAGCTTATGAGGTAAACACTATGCTTTTGTCATCATCGATGATTACTCTAGATTCACTTGGGTAATTTTCTTATCTCAAAAGAGTGATGCTTTTGAATCCTTTAAAAACTTTGCTAAGAGAGTTCAAAACGAAAAAGGATATTTCATTTCAAAAATAAGAAGCGATCATGGCAAAGAGTTTATGAATGAAAATTTTGAAAACTTTTGTCTAGAACATGGTATTTCACAAAAATTTTCAACTCCTACGACACCTCAACAAAATGGGGTAGTTGAAAGGAAAAATCGAACTTTAATTGAAATGGCTCGAACAATGCTCAATGAGTATGGGTTACCAACCTACTTTTGGGCCGAAGCCACCAATACTGCATGTTATATTTCAAATTGAGTTTTCAAAAGACCACTCTTAAAAAAACTTCTTTTGAGTTATGGAATGGAAGAAAGCCCATGATATCATACTTTAGAGTCTTTGGATGCAAGTGTTTCATATTAAATACTTAGGACAACTTTGGAAAATTTGCCTCTAAATTTGATGAGGGTATCTTTTTAGGATACTCAACCACTAGCAAAGCTTATAAATTCTTTAATAAAAGGTCATTAGTTGTAGAAGAATCTATGCATGTTGTTTTTGATGAATCAAGTAAGCTTGATCTTGTGAAATGTAGTGTTCTTGATGATATTGTAGGTAAAATGGAAAAGCTTGATCTTGATTATGAGAAAGATAATAATGATCAAGAAAACCCACATCAAGATGTCTCTCTACCTCAAGCTCAATAGCACGACAAACAAGAGCTTCCAAAGAAATGAAAAATGACAAAAGATCACCCCAAGGAACAAATCATTGGTGATCCTACTAAAGGTGTAAGCACTAGATCACATCTCAAACTCTTAGATTCTAACCTTGCTTTTGTCTCTCAAATTGAGCCTAAAGACATTGTCGAGGCTCTTAATGATAAAAATTAGGTGATTGTTATGCAAGAGGAACTCAACCAATTTGAGAGAAGTAAGGTATGAACCTTAGTTCCTAGACCTAAAAAGCATCAAATCATTGGTAGTAAATAGGTATTTAGAAATAAACTAGATGAACAAGGTTCAATAACTAACAATAAGGCTAGGTTAGTTGCAAAGGGTTATAATCAAGAAGAAGGTATAGATTATGATGAGATCTATGCTCCAGTAGCTAGATTAGAAGCCATAAGAATTCTTTTAGCATTTGCATGCCATATGAATTTTAAACTCTTTCAAATGGATGTCAAAAGTGCTTTCTTAAATGGTTTTATAGAGGAGGAAGTTTATGTAGAACAACCTCTGGGTTTTGAAAGCCATAATTTGCCTAATCATGTTTTTAAACTTTCAAAAGTCTTGTATGGTTTGAAACAAGCTCCAAGAGCTTGGTATGAAAGACTAAGTTCTTTCCTTTTAGAAAATAATTTTTCAAAAGGAAATGTTGACTCAACTTTATTTATTAAAAAGCATAAGCATGATATTCTAGTGGTTCAAATTTATATTGATGACATCATATTTGGGTCTACTAATGAATTGGTTTGCCAAGAATTTGCTAAGTGTATGACTAGGGAATTTGAAATGAGCATGATGGATGAACTTAAGTTCTTCCTTGGTCTACAAATAAAACAAAGCAATGAAGGCATATTCATTAACCAATCCAAGTATGCGAAAGATTTAAACAAAAATTTGGAATGGAAGGATGCAAAAATGCCAAAACTCCAATGAGCACATCAACAAAATTGGACAAAGATGAAACGGGGAAGAACATTAATGAAAAGCTCTATAGAGGTATGATCGGATCACTTTTATATCTTACTACCTCTAGGCCTGATATAATGTACAGTGTATGCTTATGTGCTAGATTTCAATTTTGTCCCAAATAATCATATTTGAATGCTGTGAAAAGAATCTTAAAATATTTACATGGCACATTGCATTTAGGCTTATGGTATCCTAGAAATTAATACTTTCATGTCATAGGATATTCATATGCAAACTATGCCGACAGTCTCTTGGTTAGAAAGAGTGCTTTAGGCACTTGTCACTTTATTGGTGAATGCTTAGTCTCTTGGTTTAGCAAGAAACAAGTTTTGGTTGCCCTTTCTACTGCTAAAGTGGAATATGTGGCAGCAGGATGTTGTTGCACTCAAATCCTATCGATGAGACAACAACTTAAGGATTATGGTCATAATTTGGACCATATACCAATCAAATGAGACAATACAAGTGCCATAAACCTATCTAAGAATCCTATTCAACACTCTAAAAGTAAGCATATTGACATAAGACATCATTTTCTTAGAGATCATGTTCAATATGGAGATGTTGTATTAGAATTTATATATACAAACAATCAATGGATAGATATTTTCACCAAATCTCTTAATAAAGAAAGATTTTGCTTCATAAGAAGAGAGCTTCATATGCTTAACGGATCAACCTTATATTATGTATGATTGTCAATTGTCAACCTTGAGTGTTAATTTCCTTCATATGATGCTTTTTAATTGACTATTTTTTAAGGTATGAAGTGGTTAACATGATGAGAATATATGTTCTAAGACATAAAAGCTTTTTAGAAATCTTTTAGTCTTTTTTTGGACTTAGTTTTATTAATTGAAGATTTGAGTTAATTCACGCCCATGACATATATTCATAGTTGTGATCCTAATCGTAAAAAGCTCCAGTAGTTTTCATGTATTGCTTCATGACATCCTTCACGGTTGAAGGTTGTGAAGACTATGTTTCATGCCCATGACTTTTTTCATTCACTCCCGTGAAACTCTTTATTCACACTCGTGACACTTATTCACAACCGTGAACAATAACAACAAATAATTATAGAACCGTTCAAGCTTTGTTTGACACGTTGCCTCATGGTCAGAAGTAGTGAAGATTGCTCTTCACGACCGTGACTCCTTTTGTCACCACCGTGAAATTCGTGGGTAACACCTGTGACTATTTAATGTCATGATCGTGAATCAATTTATATCCTTTATCACAGCTAGAGCGTCTCTTCAACAAACCATGACCCTGACTATTCATGCCTATGATGGACTATTCACGGCTGTGAATCTATCGACTGTAAAACAGGATTTCTGCCATTTTCACATTTCCAACTTTAAAAATTCTCTCAATTAAAGCTCTCATTCAATATTTCTCACAAAATCCGTCCTCCTCATATTCATTTCTATCTATTAATTCATCCAAATCACTTAGTCTTTGAAAAATCTCAACATCTCTAGGTTTATTCTCAAATCCTTGGTTAGAAAATCATTCTCCAAATCCTTGTTCCAAAATTATCACAATGGAACCCGACTTATCTAAAGGCACAAGGAAGAAATCCCATGCTCCGATATGCTACACGGACTACCTTCTCAACATCATTCCAGAGCATTGCCATCCAAAATATGTCATTCTAAAGAAAAAACCCCTACTTTCATCTCGTTCCTTTGAATAGAGTGCTATCAGGACTCTTGGTCTTGAGACAAGCATGATAGAACAATTGCAAGCTTGTCATCTTAAGGATTTCGTAGACATTCATCGGTCAACAATTAGGGAACCAACTCTCGAGTTCCTTAGCACATTGCAAGTCTCTCCCACTAGAACTATAAAATTCTAACTCTATAAGAATTCGAACACTCTTTTAGCAGCAGAGTTTGGCACTATTTTCAAGTTTCCCTCAAATGGCATTCTCAATGAGAGCGAAGTGGAATTCTATGCCAATCCAGCATAGACTCATTTTGGGTTGGAATGTAGCTGGGATGTGAAGAAGACCAAGAGCACGCATATTCGGTCCCCTGTGCATAAAAATTTACATAGGTTTCTTACCTATAGTATATTTATTAGAAGAGATAGCAATGGGGTAATCAGAAAATCAGAGCTTTTCCTATTAGAAATGGCACGAATAAGTCTAATTGTAGCTCTATCTAACTAGTTTGCAAATCATCTTCTTTCAATTGCAACAAAGCCATTGGAAGATATCTTGATTGGTGGATATGTGACTCACCTTGCCATTGAGCTTGGGTATCTAAAACTCGATGAGAATAATTACAATCTCATTCCAGCACATCCTCGAGACCGGCTAGATGTCGAGTCCCTCATAAAGATGGGAGCAGTTGTTCGTATTATTTACAAGAATAATGTCTACTACCGTTTCAGCACTCCAGCTGGTGAAATTGATTGGGAAGGCCAGGACACTGATGATTTCAAAGCTGGCCTCTAGGGTATCCAACAACAAAAATGAGCCCGAGTTGAAATAGCGACACAAGAGGTTGAACAAGAGGTTGGTCAATCTTCAGCTTATACCAGACCCAGCTTAGCACAGTAGGTTGCTGATCTATTACCACCTCGCTCTGACTTAATGCAAGCATCCATCATTGAGAGGTTGGAAAACCTCAAAGATTTCATGGAATCTCATATGGATAGCCTCGAGGCAGAGGTAGCACGACTAAATGATGGTCTGTCAGGATTAAAGCCTAATTAGAGTCCTAGCTTTTCATGTAAAAGATTTATTTTTAATGTTATAGGACTTTACTTCATTTTTTTTAAAAAAAATGTACTTCTTCTCCTTCTTTTAATACAATTATCTTGTTATCAATTCATTTTTTTGTTGTTTTTGTTGATGACAAAAGGTAGAGAACTTAGCAATATAGAAATATATAAGCAAATGTATGTGTGGTTAAATGCAAACGTGTGAATATATGTTTTTTATACAATTTCTTCTGATAATATGCCTAACATATACCTCACATATACCTTGTATATACCTAACTAGTTAGCAAATAACTTTGATATACCTCACATATACCTTGCATATACCTAACTAGTTAGCAAACAACTTTGATACACTTATAATATACCTTGTATATACCTAACTAGTTAGCAAAGAACCGTGCTATATGTCTTTCAATTCTTGCACCCTATTACATTGTTTTAAGCATCTTTTGGGGGGAGACTTCTCAAAAATACATATTGCTAGATTATTTATCACCATCAAAAAGGGGGAGATTATTAAATCTTGAGGGGTATTTTCGTTAGTTTGATGCTAACAAATAAAATTGCAATAATGTATTTAACAAAGCTTGTTTTTTAAGTATGTTGAACATGATATATCTTGAACAGAATATGATGCAAGAATGAAAAACAACTTTTGAAGATCAAAATCAGAAGAAATAGCAAAGTCACGCCCGTGAATATAACTTAGCGCCAACTTTGCACTATTCAAAGTTCACGGCCATAAAGGATCATACCAACCGTGAATGAACCAATTAGTCACGCCCGTGAGATACCAAGTTAAAATTATTCCATAGAGCTTCACGGCCAGAGTCACCACTTGGACCACACTTGGAAGAATATTCACGCCCATGAATGTATAAAGTCATGCCTGTGATCAAACACTTCAAATTCTTCTAGAGAGCTTCACGGCCAGAGTCACCACTTGGACCATGACTTGGAAGAACATTCACGACCGTGACACATATATTCACACCCGTGAATAAGGACAGAGAAACATGTCAGACGTGAAGTTAAGAGTTGGTTCAACGACTATTTTCACATTAAATGCACCCAAACAACTATAATTTGCAGAGGAAGTATAAATGCAAGTCATTTATGAATCCTAAAAAAATAACAATTACTTTGAATCTTTAATCATGTTGTAGCCTTGTACATTAACTAATTTTTAGCAAAACTCTTATTCTTTGTAAAAACCTAACTACTCATAATTTATGAGCATTGGTGAGTGTTTTCATTGTAAACAATTACTCAAGTGAGTTTGGGTATATTGGGTTAAGATTGAAACACTTGTAAGGGTTTATTGTGTGAACCATAAAACACAAGGAATTGGTTTATTGTGTGAACCGTAAAACACAAGGAATTGGTTTATTGTGTGAGCCATTAAAACACAATGGAATTTATGGGTTAGGTGTTAGCCATCGAGAGAAACACCATAGTTGGGAGTGAGCTTGTAAAACTCCATTGTAACACTTAGTGTGTTAGTAAAACACCCAATTGAGATTGGGGAAAAGAGAAAGGTTTATTAATACCCGAACCTCTATAAATCTTGTGTGTGACATCTTTCCTTTTCTACTTTATTTAATTTTATTCTGCACTGAAAGTTAAGAAATTTTTTTATTTCATAACCAATTCAACCCCCTGCTTGGTTCGTTGTCTGGGCAACATCATGTATCATCATTCTTGGCATTTCCTACAACTTTTTGTTCTTCCTTTCCACTATTACATTATGTTAAGGAGTTCTAGGAGGAAAAAAGTTATTCAAAAACCCAAGGTTGCTGCAAAATTCTTTAAAGTGTTTGTTCTCTAATTTTCCATTGTGGTTACCCTTAAAATTGATAAATTAGGGTTATTAGTATGTTAATGGCGGTTAAAATTTGAATAGTGTGAGTTAAGGGTTAATAATAGATTAGAGGAGGAGTTTATGGGCCTAAGATGGGATAGAAGTGATTATAAGCTTGAGTAGGCATTATGTTCATATATAACATTAATGTATAAGGCATAAATTGAAGTACATGTGACTTTGGGCCAAGGAAGTGAGCAACCTCTAGGAAAAAATCAAAAAGCAAATAAGGGCAAAGAGAAAGCCAATTAGAAAGTAGAGAAAGGTGAAGAAAAGAGGACTTTTTGAAGTGAGGACCTTTTGAGGTAAGTACTTGTAGCAAAAATTCAATATGGCAAATGAATGTTGAATGTGATATTATTGTTGATTGTATTGTTATGCTTGAAGTATGATGTCATGTGTATTTATGTAGGTAATTATTGACATATTAATTGAATGATGACATTGGTAATTTGATACATGAAATGATAATTAAGTGATGCCATAAATGTGAAAATAAATTGAGTTTAAGTTAGTGATACATGAAGATTGGAATTGGTGTGATTAATTGAAGTCACTAGAAATATACCTTATGAATAATGCTTACGTTTTAGTATATAAGTTGAGTTCTGAATGTGCTTTTTGAATACATAGGGATTCAACTTTTATTTAGACTATCAGACCTTAATATGCTTGCATCTAGGCTTAAAATATACCTAAATTTTGGACTTCAAATCTGCCTAGAAAAAAATACTGGATAGAATTTGCATAAACGATACATTTTATAAAATCTATAACTTTTGCTAAAAAATTCAAATTGACATGATTCAAATTGGTAATTAAATATAATTTATGAATCTACAGTTTGTTGGCTGATCATTTTTCTTGATGTCATTTAAAATTGGATAAAAAAATAAAGTGTAATATAATATATCAATTCTAACCAGAACATGACAGCTTGTTTAAATGGCTGAATTGTTGAGTTTAATGACAAAAAGATGCTTTATTTAACTTTTTTCACATTTGTAATAATTAAATGAGTGAGTATGATATTGAAGTATATTTCATGAAGATTTATTCCATTTATATGAATTTATATTAGCATTAATATATTGTTGATTTAAATAATAATAATAAAGGAAACAATAATGATTAAGTCCTAGAACATCTAATCGAGAACTAGAAATTAGGATAAGTTGACATGTCAATAAAGGGGTGGAGATGTAGGCACTAGAATATAGTATTGATATTAAATTTATCTAGGCACTAAGAAGTAGTGTTGAGTTTAAAATTATGTAGGCACTAAGAAGTAATGTTGAGTTTAAAATTATGTAGGCCCAAAAAAAGTGTCGAGTTATTATTGATTATGTAGGCATTAAACACCAAGTTACCAAATGATTAAGTAGGTGCTGAGTATACTGTTGAAGAACAGAAACCCTATATCTAATGTTTAGTTCTAGTCTATAATGTCATGGACTATCAAATAAATAAAAATAAAAATAAAGTAAATTATTAAAATAAGATTTATAAACTGTATGTCTTGCCTTCTTATTGATGAATTTCAGTATGATCGATGAATGAAATGTTATAACTAATCAATTATGTATTTTTGCATGATTTAAATGGTATTTGATTTAATTTGATATTTTGGCATGCTTAGAAGAATAATTGTGAATAATAAAATTTTGGTTTAGAGATAAGCATATAATTTTTGGATAGTTGCCAAAAGTATCACTAAACTAGTAGTTTAGCTCATTCATTTCACACGCAGGTTAGTAGGAGTAGTTGTTATGATAGTGACAACCGAAGAAAGGGGGATTCCAAGATCAATTTATAGCAGTTTTCTTTTTGTGTATTTTGGGTATTATGTTGTACTAATAAATTTTAACATTTTTCCTTTTGTTGTAAATATGTGATATGTAAGATTTATAAAAATATAAATTTGTAATTAATATAATTAGTATTATTCTGTAAATGTATTTCTAAATATTTTTAGTTTAATGTATGAGTACTTTTAAATCAAGAAATTTTATGATCAAGATTTTTTTCATCACTAGATATATGTTTAAATAAAAATAATATACATATATATATATATATATATATATATAGATTTAAGATCTAATTTGATGTTTAAAGACCCTTTTGTCAAATTTTGAAGGTCTAAAAGCCTACTTTCTTTTTCAATTTTTCACACTTCAATTTAATATTAAAAATCCTTATTTATAATCAAAAATTGAAAAACTATCAATTATAGTAATTTATATGCAACTATCAAACAAAGCATTAAATATGCCACTTATTATGTCTACTAGTTGTCTGCTGGCTATCTGTTTGACTTCTCCTAGTAGAACACATTTCTACTTCTACTTCTACTTCAATTCTATATAGAAAACAGTTTTCCTTAAAACCATTTTATGTTAAAACCTTTTATCAAATGAGATATCAACATGCATGAAAATCATTTGAACTTTAATTTTAGAAATCATTATGCATGACATGCACTCCTCAATTCTTCATTTTACATTTAAATCTTAAGATCTTCAGTCTTCAATTATTTTCTTTTTTTTTTTTCATAAAATCTTCAATGTATGTTCTTCTTGGTTTTTTCTCCATAAGATTCTTCATGATTATTCTTCTGTAATTTTCTTATGATTTTTGTTTATAATTAATCTCTGCAAAACAAAATCATTAATCCACAAGATCTAATTGTTTTGTAATCTTCGAAACCATATTGGATTTGCAGCCACTTGAGCCAACATCACTATCAGTGTTGGGGAGGGAACTACAAATTTGAATAATTCTAGAATTTGAAGGAAGTGAAAAGGAGAAATTATTGGTTGATTTGGATTTGTAATTGGGTTTTGTGGATTTGAATAAATGGAGAGGAGAAGAAGAAGAGACGGAAAAATTGGATGATTGGTGTTTTCGTATCGGGTGAGCAGATGGAAGAGGAGCTTCTATGTTGTTGGGTTTTGCAAATTTTTTTAATTTTGAATAATGGGATTTGTAATGATTTGATTGGGTTTTATTTATTTATTTTTAATTTAGTGTGTGTAAGTTATGCACTCTATGTTGTTTCAAATAGTGTGAAAATAAGTTTGAAAATGATTGATTTTTTTAATTGGAGTATTTAAGTGTTATTTTGCTAAGTAGATGTGCCAAAATGATGAATATTATCAATTAAAGTGTTTATATGTATTAGACAAAAAAAAAATATTTCATAAAAGGAGATTTTTTTTTTTTTTTGTCTTTTCAACTAAGTTGGACATTCAAAAATAGAAAAAGGAAATAAGTGGAGTGTTATTACAAAGAGAGAGAGAGAAAAAAAAAAAAAAAAACCGACAAAATGCATGGCAAGGAAAAAATAATAATAATAAAGCAATGCTTAGCTTGGCAACAAAGCATAAGCCATCAAGTAAATTGGCTGCATAATCTTCGATTCCAAGCAACATATAAAAGCGTGCTAGCCCAATAGTATAGTTTTCAATTGTGGTTGTTGCTGGGACCCATTTAAGAAAAAGAATAATGATATCCCCGCCGATGAAAAGACATGGCGCCGTCTGGTGGAAACCCACCACTACCCACGAACACCACCACTGTGGTGGTTGATGACACCATCTCTATTCAAGTCTCAAACAAAACAAATTTGAGTTAATTGGTGACATCTAGTCCCCTATGCTGCCCCTCCCCTAATCTATTTTCTTTTTCATTCATATAATATTACTAATAAATATTATGTCTTGCATATATAACCATTAACAAAGAGACGACAGTAATAGAGACAAACAAAAAATAATTGTCCGGTGAAAATAATTGTCCGGTGAAGATAATGTGGGAGTCACTTTTTTCAAGTCAAACAAATATTGGTAATTACATGGATAATAAACAAACATTGAACTAATTTCTTATTCCTTGTCAATTTGTTATATATGGTATTAAGAGAAATTATTAAGACCTCAATCATTCAATGGATAGGTATAAAAAATTTGTAATCAACATTAATAAACTTAAATTGCAACGTGCTAATTTATGATTTATTTGTATTTTGCATAACATTAATATACTCAAATTGGAGACAATGAACTAGTAACCTAATAATTGAGTTGTGTTTCATAATGTATGTTAAGAATTCAAATCGGATAATTTCTCAACCAAAAAAAATTAATCATAATAAATTGCAAAACTATTATTTTAGCTTAGTATGCCAAAGAAAAAGTTGCAATACGAGCATAATATAAAAATATTTAAAAT
Organism: Triadica sebifera; assembly: GCA_023653625.1. Lineage (NCBI taxonomy): Eukaryota > Viridiplantae > Streptophyta > Magnoliopsida > Malpighiales > Euphorbiaceae > Triadica > Triadica sebifera. The sequence goes on from CM042901.1 coordinate 26,273,518, forward strand.
TAATATTAATATATTAAATATATAACTAGTATATATGATTTTATTTCTTTATTATTTTTTTTTAACTCAAACAACTTGCAATATGATGCATAATATTAAAATTGTATCATAAAGAAATTATAACAAAAAACTAGAGTATTTTTTTATATTGGTCCAGGTACAAATATAAAAATCTTGACATATGAATGCATTGATTCGTCAAGTCAGATTAATTATTTGTATGATTGTATCCTTGCTAGTTACAGTATATTTAAATTTTTTTTTATAAGAAGTGCTATATTTTAATATTTTTTGTAATATACTGTGATGACCTATGGTCATTACCAGCAGTTAGAGAAGAATATAGAAGGAAGAAAGCAAATGAGAAATTGAAGTAGAAGAAGCAAAAATAGGAGGAAGAGAGAGGAATTTAGAAGAAGAAGAGAACATAGAGGGAAGAGAAGCAAAAGAAGTAGAGGAAGAAAAAGATGAAGAAGAGAGGAGAAACTAGAGAGAGAGAGAATCAGTTTGTATTTATTCCATTCGATGCTCATTTCGGGTACAATCTTAGCATTTATGGGCTACATTCTAATTATCAATAATAATAAAATAAAAATAAAAGCTATTATGTCCACCTCATTTCATCCAACAACATAGCTTTCTATTGCCACATAAGATTCTAGCTAATTAACTGCTTGACCAGCTAACCAACATTCTGGTGAGTCAAAAGAGCTTGCAAAAAAGGAAGAAGAGCTGGCCCAACTTGAAGACTGACATGGTAATCACTTTCCTCACTTATGTTTCTTCATCCAAGCTCTCTTTAATCATAACAAGCCTAATATTCTCTATAATTCCTGCAAGTTAGGACCTAAAAATAACATGTAACAATAGTATATTACATGTATATAGATGGCATATAAAACATGAAAAATGGTAAAAATGGCTTAAAAAATAAAATATTTTAGTGTTCACGCTTTTGAATATAGCATCATGACCGTAAAATGTTGAGAAATTTGACTTCTGAATACTAGAAGCTTTACAACCATGACACATATGGTCATGCTTGTAAAGATTTGCAGTTTAAATTGGACAATTTTGTATTTTTGATAGAAACTCACAATTCTTGAACCCCATGAATGATTTTAATTTAATTCCCTTGATTTCTAGCTTTGATTATATAAAATTTCCATCATAAATGAGATTAAAATCAATTAAAATTAAGGGTTTTTATCATTCAAAGATGGCATATTTTAGGAGAAGGTAAAACTCAATTTTGAACAAAAAACCAATCTAAAATATACAAAATAAAGGTAAAGAATCATGTTTCCTTCATTCTTTAAACGATTTAATTCGGAGTTAATGGAAATTAGAATTTAAAGACCTTTAATAGATGATTATGTTAAAGGCATATAGATAGTACTTAATTGTATAGGTAGTAAATTAGATTATGATACGATGTTAAAAATTGAGAAAGAAGGGGGGAAATCCACTAGTGAGGCTAAAGACGCTAGAGAGATTGGATTAAGGCTCCAACTAAGGTTTGTACATATACCCATTTAAATTTGTTTCTATGTCATGTTACATGTAATTCTAATATTAACATAGTCTTGGCATAGTCTAGTTTGATGCTGAAATTTGTTTATGTGATGTTAAACTTTAAATGCTTAAAGAATAATGAAAATTGAGAACTTTTGATGTTATATTGATAATGGAAGCATGAAATCTAGGATGAATTATTTTTTGATATATTATGCATGAATGTAGCTTGTAATATGATGTAAAAAGCTAAAAAGTGTTAGGAGTAACTAACATTGGTTAGCCTTAGAGCCTTTACATGTGGTATGCATAATTACCTTTAGATAGTGTTAAAATTTGACATAGACTGTTGTTTCATGACCGTGGAGGAAGTCTTTATGCTCGTGAATGACCATATAGAGTTTGTTCATGATTGAGTCAGGAGCAGACAACTTGTGAAAAAAGGTTTCACGTCCATGATTGTCCATTCACGCACATGAATCTCTTGTAACTAGAAATTGTATTTTTAATTCTATGATGGAATTACATGATTTTGGTACGTATACACAAATTGCATGATTAAATGAGAATGTATACAATATGATAACTTGAATTTGAACATGAATATACATTATATGCTCTAAATTACAAAATACTATATGGTGAACAATTATAACTGATATGGATAACTAGATTTTGTTTAAATAATGCTCATTCTCTATACGAGGACTAGCATAGGATAGATGATATACTATTGAGGGGGTTACACTATTGTAATAAATCTAGTACATGGATTTATATTATAAGGACTATGTGGCTTAAGTTCATGTGAGAGTTCCTTTGATCCTATATGCATACAGTATTTATATTTTACTAAGTCAAGGTGGCTTAAGCTCATGTTAGAGAGCTTTTGACTTAAGAAGCTCGGTTGAGCAATACATAGACATATATAGTTAGTGAACAAGATGCCTTACGCTTGGGTTAGAGCACTCCTGTTTTACAACACGTATCAAGGTAGTCTGAGTTTAGGATTTTGGATAGTGAATTGTTAAAAAATATGGAAATCGAATACAGTTATATCCTATAAGAATAAGAAGAAATAGTAACCAAGTATATGAAACCGAGAAATGGGATTTTAGCATTATATGTTGTGATTGCTATTTCGATATGGTTAAATGGATTTGTATACATGTATTATGATATGTTTGTACTTTAAATTATTTGAATAAGTACATGTGAGGCATATGGATAGCTAATAGCATGATGGAACACTAAGGTACATACACACAATTTGATTTTCTCTCTCCCTTATGCACATTTCGAACTCTATTTATTTAATAATTTGAATCCAATTGGACATCTATTTGAAAGTAAGATAACCAAGATTTTTAGAAATTTTAGTATAATATTCTTTTTTAGTATTCATTTCTTCATTGAAATCAATTCTACCAAAATTACTTCCATTAATACTGAAAAATTTCAGGTTGAAACTATGCATACCAAAACTTCCAGCAGCGGCATTTTGACAAACACCTAATTGCATGAATCTATCTCTAAGAATAAATGGCTTGTCGAGTTCTGAAGCACCGACTTACCACCTAATTTTTGAATCTCTCAGTTCATTTTCAGTAGTTATTCTTTTTAAGGGCCTTAATTCCCCAGTTGCATGTCTTTCATTCTCTTTGCAACCATTTCTAGCTCTTGAATTTGTACATCAATCAACAGTAGTTGCTCTTCAATGGATTGCAATTTTGATTCATTTGTCATGGTGTTGTCATCTTTATTGAAACGGTCTAGAAAATAATTCATTCTCCATTCCATCTTGGTACATCACAACTTGGATTTGATTTGAGACAACATTGATGCAACTTTAAATTTTGTTCTAATCCTTTGCTTCCCAATGTACATCGTTTGAGGTTCATGAAAACCATTTTTTATTTCCAATAGCTGTAAATTCATAGAGTTGAATTGTGATATGTTTATATTTAGTATAGCTATTATTCATGTTTTCCATGTCTAATTATAAATTTCTTAAATGTTTTGAGTACTTAGATGTGCATATTTTGTGTGCGTAGATGTGAAGGAGAAAATGCAGAAAATAAACTCCTTACGAGCATGATAAGGTGTCACACATGTGAGGAAGATGAAAGCAAACAGGACCCTCACATGTGAGACACCTTGTCATGCCCGTGAAGGTGACTTTACAATATTCCTTTCTTAGGCACATGAGGATTTAATGCGAGCATGAGGATTTTAAGGCCGACTCTCATGTCCTGGGTGTAACATGTTATCACGTGAGTGACGATCAGTGAACCTACAAAATCCTTGTTACCATGAAAGTCTGGCTTGAACAATTGGTCCCACATTATGAAGGATTACTTTTAAAGTTTTTAGAGATTTTAATAATGCAAATCATTTGGGATATTTTGTATTTTGGGACTCTAACTTCAAATAAGATTCTTTGTTGTATAAATATAGTTTGTTTTTAAAATTAAGGGGATTCTAATAAAGAAACAAGAAGGAGACATTCTATAAGTCTTAGAGAGGGAGTGGCTGAAGAGAACTTGTAAGTCATCTTTCTCTTTCTATTCCACTAAGCTTATCATCATTAAAGAAAACTACTTTTGACACTTGAAGAATTGTTTGGAGTTTAACTGAAGGTTTGGGGACCAACCGGTCTTGAGTTAGATTCGTAATCAATTTTCAAAGGAGCAACTTAGTCCTTTTATTTCTTTCATTGTTGTAACATGTTTAGTATAGTATTTGATATTAAATAGTATCAATGTTAGGCTAATTTTTATTAGATATTTAGTAAGCTAATCCAATTTGTATGAACTTCCCTTTACTATTTATGAAGTATGATTTCTTTCCCAATTTCAATTATACTTATTTAGTATTAGATGGAATGATTGACTGACCATCTTTTGTTTAATTTGGAATGAACATATTAGGGTTATATTATTAGAAACACTATATTTAATTTAACCTAAAAATTGGATTGGGCATTAGTTACACTACTGGTTTGGATAATTGGTGAATTAAGGTGAGAGTCTTTGAAAACTTGCATTATAGGGCTTAATTGAATAAGGGAATGAATTGTAAATTGGGGAGGCAAGCCAAATATTTACTTAGTCTCATATGAACTTAATTCATTAAATTCACTTAATAGCTTGGTTATTTAGTTCTAATTTCATTACTTCAATCAATTCATCAAACTTAGTTAAAATATTTGGGATTGAATTTTCTTGTTTATTGGTAGTCTGGAATTAATTAAGAATTTAAGGTAAACAATTACTTGAGAGATCGACCTTGGGAGTAAACTTACTGTATTACACTAGTTCGTGCACTTGCAAGTACACTTTGAGTTACATTAAGTCTTTGATGCCATTTTTGGGGAATTATTGATTGAAATCTTAGTTAATTTAGGTTTCCAATGTGTTTTTTATTATTTTAGATTGTTTGACTTGTTTAAATTTATTTTAATTTAGTTTTTCATTATAGAGATAATGAGTTGGTATAGTGAGAATGATTTGGTTTCTTAGATAACTAAGCTTCCAAATCAAGTTAGGATTTTGGCCACCAATAGAGATGGACCATTAACTGAGGTAAGAGGTAGTCGTAGTCTCTATGGATATGAAAATAATGTTTCCTTTTCAATGGATCTGTTGTTAGGAAATGATATGGAGCATGAAGACCATTCAACCAATATACTAGAACAACCGTCACTTCATTCCTCATAACTATAGTTGAGAGAACAATCCTAGTTTTTTAAGAACAATGGTCAATACCCTCCTTAAATTATCTGAAATCAAAACCATTATCTATACCAGCAAATAGAACCTCAATTCCAAAAAACTCCACTTCCATACCCTAACCAATTCAAATAAGGATTTCTTAATACGCATGAAAGGCCTTTTTTAGAAGAAATCCTTCAAAGTTTCATGATAATGACTAAAAATAAAATAGAAAGAACATATAAAGGGTGGATGCTATTGAAATAACTTTGAGAAGATTGGAAATCCAAATTAGTCAGATAGTTGAAATTGTGAATGAAAATAAGAAGGAACGACTTTTGAAGCAATATGAGCAAGTTAAAGCAACCTCAATACTATGAAACAGTAAGGTGCATGATAACAAAATTGCTTTGAGTACTAAAATGGATAATTCTTCTTTTTTAAGTGAAACCCAAGAAGTAGACAAACAATAGGAGAATCTAGAAAAGATGACACAGGTAAAAAGTCAAAAAGGAGAAGAAAATGGTCTACAAAAAAATAAAAAGAAACCGTTTGCAAAACTTGAGCTGTATAAAGCAAATAAGCCTTACAAACTAACTATTCCCTTCCATAGTAGACTGATCGAGAGCAAGAAGGATAAGGAATTTTATTAAATTTTTAATATGTTTTCTATAGTGGAAATTAATCTCCCTTTATTGGATGTTATTAGGAATATTCCTTCTTATGCCAAACTCGTCAAGAAACTGACTTCTACTAAAAGAACATATGGAACTAATGAGAAAATAATGGTGTCAGAGACAGTAAATCTAGTATTTTAGCAGCAACATTCTCAAAAAATTGAAGATCCTTAGAGCTTTATTGTAGATATCACCATGGGAAAAAAATAGCCAAGGCAATGTTAGACTTAGGAGCCATCATCAACTTAATTTCATATTCAGAATATGCACAGCTAGGCTTAGGTGAGCTTAAGCTGACCTCTATATGCCTTCAACTTGTTGATAGGTCAGTTAAATATCCAGAGGTATAGTAGAGGATCTCTTGATACAAATTGGTAAGTTAATTGTACCTGTTGATTTTGTTTTCTTGGATATGGAAATTTTTTCCTTAAAAGAAAAAGAGCAAACCATTCTTCTAGGTAGGTCATTCATGGCAACCAGTAAAAAAATTATAGATGTTAACAATGGTAAGCTTACAATGACTGTTTTAGAGGAGACTGTGGAATTTAATATTTTTTATTCAATGACTTGTCCCTCTAATGCTTTTCATGATGAATGCTCTTATATTGATTATTTAGACTCACTTGTTTATGACACATTTCTACATGAGCAAAAGGATAAGGTGAAGTCCGCTTTAGCTTTAGATAAATTGGATAATTATTTAGAGGAAGTGCTAGAAAACCATAATAGCTCGAACCTAATTGAACCAGTAAAGGATAAGCTAAAATTGAATCCCCTTACACCTAAAGTAGAGAAGAGTGATCTTGGACCACCATTAATAGAACTAAAAGAACTCTCCTCTACTTTGAAATATTCTTTTCAAGAAAAAGCGAACACCTATCCAATAATCATTGCATCTAATCTTTCTCCTAGTGAAGAAGATGTTGTTATTAAAGAATTGAAAAGGCTTAAAAAAGAAATAGGGTGGGGAATATCAGACATTAAAGGCATAAGTACTATTATGTGCATGCATAAGATAATTTTAAAGGAAAATGCCAAACCAGTTAGGGATACCCAGGGGAAACTTAATCCTAATATGTATGAGGTAGTAAAAAAAGAGGTTCAGAAGCTGTTAGATGAAAGAATCATATATCTTATATTTGATAGTAAATGGGTTCATCCAGTTCATGTAGTGCCTGAAAAGTCTGGTATTATTGTAGTAAAAAATGAAAAATAAGAGTTAGTGCCTACAATGATCACAACAGGATAAAGAATATGTATAAATTATAGAAAGTTAAATGCAGCCACAAAGAAAGATCAAAGTGATCTTCCATTTATGGGTCAAATTTTAGAAAAATTGTCTAGACATGCTTTTTACTATTTTCTTGATGGTCTTTTTGGCTAATATCAAGTTCCTATTGCCCTAAAGGATAAGGAGAAGACTATTTTCACTTATCCATTTGGCACATTTTCTTTTAGGACAATGTCATTCAACTTGTGTAATGCCCCTACCACATTTTAGCAATGTATGTTATTATATTTTCTTTGACATGCTTAAGGATTGCATTGAGGAATTCATAGATTATTTCTCAATTTTTTGTACTTTTTTTAATGCATGTTTAAAAAATTTGATATGAGTGCTTGAGAGATGCATTGAAAGCAATCTAACTCTTAGTTGGGAGAAGAGTCATTTTATGGTTAATAGGGACTGTTTTTGGGACATGTAGAGTCCGACAATATAATTGAAGTAGATAAGGTAAATGTGGATTTAATTACTAAATTGTCACCACCTACTTCTATCAAAGGAATTAGAAGTTTTTTTGTGCATGTTGGTTTTTATAGGCGTTTCATTAAGAATTTCTCTAAAATTTCATGCCTTTTAACAAATTTGCTTACTAAAGATGTGGATTTTGTATTAAATAATGATTGTCTTACTACCTTCAAGAATTTGAAAGGAAAATTGACCACTACACCAGTTATAGTAGCACCCGATTGGTCTTTGTCTTTTGGAATCATGTGTGATGCTAGTGATTATGCAATTGGGGCTATACTTGGGCAAAGGATTAACAAAGACTTACATGTTATATACTCTGCTAGTAAAACCCTAGATGATACAAAAGTAAATTGTTCCACCACTGAGAAGGAACTTTTGACTTAGTATTTTCTTTAGACAAATTTAGATCGTATTTGTTAGGATCTAAAGTAGTTGTTCATATAGACCACACAGCTTTGAGATGCATTTTGACCAAACCTAATGTATAATCAAGACTTATTAGATGGCTACTTTTATTATAGAAATTTGACTTAGAAATAAAGGATAGAAAGGGTAGTGATAACTTAGTAGTCGACTATTTATCTAGGTTAATTTCTTCTTTTGATGCATTAGCTTCAAGAAAGGCAATTGTTGAAACATTTCCTAATGAGCATTTGTTTTCTAGAACTCATACGTTATGGTATGCTAATATTGTTAATTATTTGGCTTGTTGCATCTTGAGGCTTGAAATATCTTTCCAAGAAAGGAAAATGTTCATTTCCATTTGCAAGCATTGTTTCTAGGAGAATTCGTACCTTTTTAGGCAATGTACTTATTAGATCAGTAGGAAATGCATTCCAGAGGAGAAGCATTAGAGTATTTTTACCTAATGTCATGAATTTCAAGTTGGGGTCACTTTGGTGGCAAGAAAACAACTTACAAGGTGCTTTAATCAGGTTTCTTTTAGTCCACCTTATTTAAGGATGCTCACAATTTTTGTCTTAAATGTGATAAATGCTAAAGAAGTGGGAATATAGGTAAGAAGAATGAAATGCCTCAAACTTACAATCTAATAGTGGAACTATTTGATGTTTTGGAAATTGACTTCATGGTACCCTTTTCCCCTTCTAATAGTTTTAAATATATATTTATTCTTGTGAATTATGTATCTAAATGGGTTAAGACATTTTCTACACATACTAATGATGCTAAAGTAATTGTCAAATTTATGAAAGATCATATTTTTAGCAAAGTTTGGGATTCATTGAGTACTCATTAGTGATGTTGGGAGCCATTTTTACAACAAAGTGTTCAATAGACTTTTGAGAAAGTATGGTGTTACTCATAGGGTAGCTACACCATATCATCCCTAAACCTCAGGCCAAGTGGGGGTAAGTAATAGGCAAATTAAGTCTATATTGGAAAAAAATAGTGAGGCCTTCATGCAAGGATAGGGCTCTAAAACTAAATAATGCCCTATGAACATACTGGACAACCTATAAGACCCCTATTGGGATGAGCCCCTATTGGGTGTTGTTTGGAAAAGTATGCCACTTACCTGTAGAGTTGGAGTATAAATATTTTTAGGCTATCAAGGCTTTGGACATTAAGATAAGTGAGGTTGGAGAGGAAATATTACTTTAGCTACTTGAATTGGGGGAGCTCAGAAATGAAGCATATGAGAATGTCATGATATACAAAGAGAATACCAAATTGTTACATGAAAAATTATTGATCTATAAGAAACTAATTCCTAGTATAAAAGTTTTATTGTTTAATTCTCATTCTAAATTTTTTCCAAGAAAGTTGAAATTGATATGGAGTGGTCCCTTTGATTTGATTGATGTGTTTCCCTATAGAGTTATGGAGTTGATGAATCCAAAGAATGGAGAGAAGCTTAAAGTAAATTGCCACAAAGTTTAACCTTATTATGAGAACATACCATTAGTGAAAGAGGTGGTCATTAAAACCACAAATTCCCGAGAGAATTAAAAGATGGTAATGTCTTGCTTAGGCAAAAATCTATGATTTTAACATATTTACCTTCGTTAGGCATATATGAATTATATGCATACTAGAATGTTGATAAGATGGCTGACATTGGTCAACCATAAAGATTTTTGCATACGAAAATGGTACAAAATCTCTTGTTTTGTTTTCTAGAAAAAAAATTTAAATTCATGACCATGAACTAGTGGTTCATAGGCATGAATATCGTGAATTGAAGTTTTGTTATTGAAGTAGACCCATTCATGGGTAGCTTCGTAGTTGGGATCACGGTCTAATTCATGCCCGTGAAGGGGTGATCACAGTCGTGAAATCGTAGGTGATTCAAAGGCTAAATCACAATGAGATTCATGGGTAAACTACCTGTGAAGGTTCTTCACGATCGTGAAAATGAGTTCACGGGCATGAAACTATGAAATTACTTTTTCTAGTGTTTTTGCATGTGAATCAAGATTTATTTGTTTTGAGGTAGTATACCTCTGTCGTATGGTTATAACATGGTATAAGAATACATATTATGGTTATGGTTTATGAGAATCATGATATATGGATTAATTTATGATATGAAATAGTAATTGTGTGATAAACGGTTAAACCTAATACTCTGACTAGGACTAGAGCTAGGATAGATGGCATGCCATTGAGGGGAGTTTGGTACCGGGTGACCTAGGTTAGTCACGATCGAGATTCTTAAAGCCCCAAGATTTAAGCTAGGTGTGTTTCCCTTGATAATTGATATGTGTACATTTGTTTCCCTTGATAATTGATATGTGTACATTTTTTTCCTCAAACATGTATTCTGGAAAGCTGAAACAGGCGTTCTAAGGGTTCATATGAGAGTCGTAGATTATCCATATCCAATTTAGTCTAGTTATGAGTAAATGTATGGTAATTAATTCTTTCTAAGTGTGGTATACACTTATATGATTGTTTATGTTAGTTATGTAATATGTCATGATTCGATATGTGTACAATGTAAAAGGCCATCTTAGTGTTTCATGTAGAGTAAGAGATAAAGGATGTGTGCACTTCAAGGTAAGTCATTTTGATATGTCTGTAAGAATATCATGTATGTTGCATTTGTATGTGGTGTTTTGCATGTTGTTATTTACCACTAAGCATTAGTGTGCTTAGTGTATGGACTTTCCATATGGAGGTTTGGAGCTTAAGAGTTGATTGCTAGAGGAGGACACCCAATGATATATATACTTGGAGTGGGTGATACAACTGTTATATTTTTGTTGGTTTTGTTGGGTTTGGGTAGTTATAAATGCATATGTTTTTATTTTCAGAGATATATAATTTTGTAACTATGCATTTTGTAAAATTGTTGGACTAGTGATTGCGCATTTGTATATTTTATTAAATCTTTTATTATTTTTAAGTATGATTTTATTAAGTCATCATGGCCATTGTGCATCAAAGTTTTTAATTATGGTATTTTAAATGATGTGCATCGTAGCATCCTTTGATATAATTGGATTTTTTCTTAATTATATCAACATGTTTATTTAAGGTGCACAGGTTACAAGGTTTTTCATGATCATGCCATCTTCCTGAAAACGTTTGCATAAATCTTAAAATCCCTTTCCAAACATCTCTCATACTTGATTTAATCCTAACCCTAAATTGTTTAGAATCCCTAATTTAGCATTACTCTTCTCTTTCTCTTATAGCCATTATGCCAAAGACCAAGAGAGCTGCTTTTAAGAGTAAAGAAGAGAGCAGGGCATGCGAGGAGCCATCAAACATGCTAGATCAGCCACTCCTTTCTCAGTCCACACACACCAAAGGGAAAGAAAGGCATGTATATTGTTGATGCTAAACCACAAGGGCCTCAACCCACTATGAACGTTTCAATAGATTTTAACGCTCCCTTTCCTATCTATACAGAGAATGATGGAATAGGTTATATTGCTTCTTTAACCCAACGGTTTAATGCATGTAGATTTCTGGATTATGATATTTTTCTAAAACTAAAAAGCTTAGAAACCATTAAAGAATTCCTTAGAAACCTTGGATGGGTCAATTTCATGGACTTAAAATACCCTACCTATAAACAACTACTCCGTGAAATTTATGCAACTATGGTTATCAATAAATCTTTTCATAAGATTACTTTTAGGCTATTTGAAATACAATGTAGTTCTAATATTTATATTATGCAAAATATTTTTGGGTTTTATAAAACGGGTGTTATGGGATTGCCTGATGATTTTTGTTAATGCATCTCATGTGCACTTTTTGGATCCTGCTACTATTGTCATGCATAAATTTATGTGTTATGCTATTTTTGGGCGTGCTGAAAGTAGTAAGGTTTCTGGCTTTGAATTATTTTTATTGTGGTGCATCCATAAGAAAATTAGAGTGTCCACTTTGGCTTTTATTTTTTGAAACATGTTTCATATTATCACTCACCTTACATATCCTTTAAGTTTGGGTCATATTGTTATTGCATTTAGATAAAGTTGACCCTACTTGTACAGAACTAACCAAAGTGCCAAGTTTGGGTAATTTAGATAAAGTTGCCCTTCAAAAGGCGAAGCTTATCCACAACTTTATTGGCTTTTATGAGTGGTTTCCTCAAGGCAGCAGTGGAAAAGGTACACCAAATGCAAGCCTTTCTCAGCCACATCAAAGCAGTCAACTGATGGCACTAGTTCTGTTGAATCTTCGGGATGGCAGTTGGTGCTCTCACGACTTGAGGTAATGGAAACTGCTAACAAAGCCATGTTTGATTAGTTAACCTCCAGTAACTTGGAACTTTTGAACAAATGGTAGACAACTAACAAATCAATCCAAGAGCAATTAGCATAGTTGTATGACGAAGTGGTGTGTGTTGAAATGCTGCATGGCTATCAAACATTCAAGCTCACTAAGTACTTTGAAACCATTAGAGTTCAAGTGTCATCCCCATCACCATCTCCTCCACCTTCTTGAGTTTTTGGTTGCACACTAGGGGAGTACTTTTTCTCTTACACTTATTTCTTTGTCACTCATATTTGCATCATTTAAGGCAATGCCTTGATTAAGTGTGGGGGAAGGAATTTTATTTTAAATTTAGGGTATGTTTAATATTAGTATTGTTTTTTGTCTACTAAATTTTTATTATTCTTAATCTTTTTTCTATCTTTTATCATGCAATAAATTTATGAAATGATGCCAAAATTTGACCTTTGTTGGGATTTCATGGTTGATGAATTTTAGGATAATCTTTAAGTGTTAGTTTCATGTTTTTATTTTAAGGATAGTTCAATTTGATTAATATATTGTCTCATATATATATAATTAGTAATCAACTTGTGCTATACATTATTAAACATTGGTCACTAATATATTAAGTCCTTAATCACATTTATATATACATAAAAAGAAAAAAAAGAAAGGTAAATTTAGAGTTACAAAAAATAGCAAGAATGAGCATAAAATACATTTGCTTTATCTACTCCGCTATTCCACCAAGGATATGAGTATGCAAAACACAATATATGAGTGTAGTGTATTTCTAAAAAAAGAAAAAAAATGGAGAACAAATAAGTTTGAATAAAAGAAATGCACTATGACTTAAGAAAGAATTGTTATCTTTATACAAAATGAAGTTGATTTGAAAATAAGAAAAGGAAAAAGTTCCACAGAAAGATAAGTGTGGAGGTTTATTATATTTTTTATGTTGATAAAGAGTAGCTTGATTAGATTCCTCATATTATATATTATGAGGCAATATAGGTTTAAGTTGAGTTATTTTTAAATTTAAGTATGAAAATTAGCATTATGATGGTCACGAGCTTAGTTGACCATATGATTCTAGTATAGGTCAAGTGGGTGCATTAGTGAAACTTAGAGATATGGAGATGGAGATCAAGGATAATGATAAGTTTTCAACTGATTTCATTTGTGTTCATTTCTCTAAGTTTAGGTATTTCTTGGGGACAAACAATATTTAAGTATGGGAGAATTTGATATGTCTATATTTAGTATAGCTTTTATTCATGTTTTTCATATCTAATTATAGGTTTTTGATATGTTTTGGGTACTTAGATGTGCATATTTTGCATTTGCAGATATGAAAGAGAAAAAGTAGAAAAAAGTTCCTCACGGGTGTGACAAGGTGTCACGCACGTGAGGAGGATGAGAGCAAAGAAGACCCTCACGTGTGTAACACCATGTCACGCCCATTTTATAGTATTCTTCTATCACGCACTTGAGGATTTTGTGTTAACCTTCCTATTGCAGGCATAAGATGTTTTCACGTGTGTAATGATTAGGGAACCTGTAGAGTCCTTGTTACCATGAAAGTCTAGCTTGGACAACTGCTCCCACATTATGAAGGATTATTTTTGAAGTTTTTAGAGATTTTATTAATGTAAATCAGTAGGGATATTTTGTATATTTTGACTCTAACTTCAAGCAGGATTCTTTAAAGTATAAATATAGTTTGTTTTCAGAATTAAGGGGTTCTAACAGAGATACAAGAAAGAGAAATTTTGTAAGTCTTGGAAAAAGGATGGCTGTAGAAAACTCGTAAGCCATCTTTCTCTTTCTGTTTCAGCAAGCTTATCATCATTGAAAGAAGCTACTTTGATACATGAAGAATTGTTTGGAGTTTAGCTTGAAGATTCAGAGACCAACCGGTCTTGAGTTAGATTCTTCATTAATTTTCAGGAGAGCAACTTAGTTGTTTTATTTCTTTCACTATTGTAACATATTTAGTATTGAATTTGATATTTATATGACCATTGTAGTACCAATACTAGGCTAATTTCCATTGGGTATTTAGTAAGATATCCCAATTTGTATGAACTTTCCTTTACTATTTATAAAGTGCGATTTCTTTTCTAATTTCAATTGTGCTCATTTAGTTTTAGATTAAATGATTGACTGACTATCTTTTGTTTAATTTGGAATAGGATTACATTATTAGAAACACCATTTTGAATTTAACCTAAAAATTGGATTGCACATTACTTACACCATTGGTTTGGGCAATTAATGAATTAAGGTGAGAGCCATTAAAAACTTACTTTATAGGGCATAATTGAATAAGGGAAGAGATTGTAAATTAGAGAGGTGAGCTAAATACTTAATGAGTCTCATAAGAACTTAATTCATTAGATTCACTTAATAGCTTAGTTATTTAGTTCTACTTTCATCACTTCAATCAATTCATCAAACTTGATTAGAATGTTTAGGATTTAATTTTCTTAATTATTGGTAATCTAAAATTAATTAAGAATTTAAGCTGGAAAATTCCTTAAAAGATCGACTTTGGGAATAAACTTATCGTATTACACTGGTTTGTGCACTTGTGAGTACACTTTGATTACATCAAATTGATCTTTCCATCGATCAATTGCTCTAAGCCATTACAAGAATGAGTACTGATTAAATCTAAAATTAGCTAGTGAAAAACGTAGGTTGAATTGACTGCTTTGATTTTTCTAGAACCAATTTCTTTGATACCAATTGTAATGATCTTGAGTCATTACCAGCAATCAGAGAAGAATATAGAAGAAGGAAGAAAAAAAATGAGAAGCTGAAGTATAAAAAACAAAAATAACAATAGGAGAAGAAATAAATTTAGAAGAAGAAGAGAATAAAGAATGAAGAGAAGTAGAAGAAGCAGAGGAAGAAAAAGATGAAGAAGAGAGGAGGAACAAGAGAGAAAAAGAGGATAGGAGAGTGTAATTGTCACTAATTAGAGTCTAGTTAAAATAAGTGCATGATATGCATAGAAACTATATGATTGACATTAGAGATTAAAATAAATTGAGTAAATTATTAAATAAAAATAAAAATGAACTCAATAGATTGATAAAGTTAATTTGGTTAGACATATCATAATAAAATTACAGTTTAATAAAAGCTAGTAGAATTTGGTACATGTAAAAATAAATAAATAAATAAAATAGAATAAGTTAAAAAAAAAGGATAGGGGGGCCGAATGTGGTTTTATGGGAGGGGAGAGTGTATTTGAGTTAATGACATTTATTATCATATTAAAACCAATCTTATCTTCATTCTTTTTCTTTTGCTTCCTTAAACCACCAGCCTCCATTTCTTCATTATCTCCTTCATGATTTTCAAGAAGTTCACTCCAAATAGATTTGTTCTTGGTAAGTAATCCTCTCTCAATTATTCTTGTATTTTTAGAGTATTAGGACTATATAGTATCAGTCTTTTGTACTCTATTTTTGAGAGAGTTATCAACCCAATTTGAAGAAGTATAAAACATAAAAGTTGTTCATATATATTTTTTTATATTTCTATCAAATTTCATGAAATTATTTTGGATATAGAAAGAGATAAACTTATTTGAGTGAAACTAGTTCAGGGAGAAGTGTCAACAAAATAACCTACGGTTTTTATTTGATTTGATCATCTTAATGGCTGAATCTAAGGTTTTATTAAACATAAAATTTGTATATCTATGTGTTATTTAGGTCTATGCCAAATTTTGTATCAATATCTCTTGTGTAGGTTGAGTTAGAGTGAAATGAACTATATTTGTTCCTTAATTGAGTTGTGTACTGGTACCTGTGCAGCTCCAATAAATTTGTGTTCCTTTTTGAGCCTCTTAAAGGTCGAATTAGCCAAAGCTCAAAACATAAAATTTTTATTTCTATGTCTTATATAAGTTCCTGTGAAATTATCACCTTAAAATTTCATTTATTATGTGAGTTATGAGCTGAACAATTGAACTGGTCGGGTTGGTACTCTATGCTGAACCAGTTATGGATTACCTAGTGTTTGAGGACCTTAGAAACAAAATTTGAAAAAGTGATAAACATAAAAAAAAATGTTCCAAATTACCTTTTATATATGTGTAGAAATTTTAGTAATAAAAAAAGCTACACATTGAAAGGTATGAATTTTTAAATATGGTACCCGAAACTACCTAAGGGGTAGCAAATAGAGCAATATATATAATTACACTAAACATTTTGTAGTGGTTCAAAAATTTTGAAATTTGAGTATATTTGGGTCTTATATGTTAAATTTAATTAGGAATATGAATCATATTAATTGGATAAGTGTATAAAAATTTATAGAGCCAATAGTCCTAAGAGGTCATGTTCCAACTTAAAAAAAATTAAAATTAATTATAGTAATTTATTCAAACTATATCAAGAATAAGTATTTAACAAATTATTAACTATCATATTTTCAAATTAGGCTCTCAACAAAAGGGAGAACAACAAAAAGTGAACAAGCTATGAATTTAAATTTTGGAAAAGAAAAACGCTATCGAGATTTGGGCTCTATGAGCACCCTTGACTTGAGATTATAGTGAGTAGGTAAGCTCCGCGAGCGCCCTTATTTCACACCCCATATCCGAACAGTTCAGAAAAGAGATTTGGGCTGATACTAATTAAAGACTAGAATAAAATGTGGAAAATTGATTATTAACATAAGTGACAAAACATGAAATGCTTACATGACATAGTGAGAATTTAATTATTGAATATGGTTAGTATGTTTATACTGTTAAGTGATGTGGTTATTTCTTTTATATAATAAATATGCAAAAACAATTCAGTGTGTCATGATTTATTTGAGACATGCATTTGTGTGAGTACTTGGAAAAAATTTAATGTCTATATGTACCACTAAGCTTAACGTTGGTTCTTCTCACGCAGGAATTGGAACAGTAGACGGTAGAAAGTGAAATTGGTCAAGAAGGAAACCTAAGCTCATATCAGAAGAGGCACAAAAGACTAGTTAGAGGGTTGATTACTAATTACTTTTTTTTTTTTATTTTGACTAGACATATGGGTTTTGGTGGACATTTCATGTATTTGGTTCAGGAGAATGTCTTATATTTTGATATTATATTGTAAGTAGTCATGTGTGAGGCTGGTACGCCATAAATGATCAACTATATAATTTAATCAACTACCATAAATATATGTGATATGGTGATATATATATATATATATATATATATATATATATATATATATATATATATATATATATATATTCATAATTAGAACGATAAGCCAAATCCAATATAAATAAATGGATTATTTTAATTTAAACGATAGAAAAACTTAGTCAGAAAGATTTATCGAGTTAAACTTGTGGTATTTTTCTTATATATATGGGATTATTTCTAATATATAAGTGGGGCGTCACAAAGTGAGTGAGAAAAAGAAGAGGGAAATAAATTTGTATTCATTCCACTTGGTGATCATTTTGATTTCAATCCAACATTTTATATGCTACATTCTAATTTTCAATAATAATAAAATGAAAATGAAAGTTATTCTATCTGCCACCTCATTTCATCCAATAACATAGCTTTCTATTGCCATATAAAATTTCATCAAATTAACTGTTTGGCCAGCTAACCAACATTCCTTCTCACACCTCACACCTGATTACCAGGTTGGCCTTCGGGCTGGGCAAGCTCTTCATCCTTTTGTGTAAGCTATTTCAACTCAGCAAGTTAGGCCAATCCTTTCCTCACTTCTATTTCTTCACCCCAAGCTTCCTTTAACAAGCCTAATATTCTCACCTTACTGTTTTATGACATTTATAATTGAAGAATTATTGACATTGATATAGATGACCTCAATTAGGAGAATGATAATATAAAATAAAAGCTTAATCAAACAAAATTTAGAGTATATGATTGTTTTATTTCTTATTTTCAAATTAGAGTTGATCTAATCAATTCGATTCTAGAATTAATATGATTTTTTTTAAATTAATAATTTGAAAAAAAAATTATTTCATAAGTTAAGGTATGTACATTAGTAAACTTGTGTGTTCCCAAGAGGTTTGAGTAATGTTTTATTTATGTAAACATTACTAAATTGATTGTGTATATTTATCGTTTAACAAAAAAATCCATATTATTTATTTTAATTAGATGTATTTATATATTAATTAAATATTATACCATATATTTTGAAATAGTGTGTTTCATCTTGGCCCTCTTAATATTCAATCTTGCATCCACCCTGATGTTACATAAATGAAGAAAGGAGCACAAGCGTGAAATTTATATAGACTCAACTGTTGGAGCTTGAAGCCAATCAGACCCAACCATATTTACTAGTCATTGAAGAACTAAAGAAATTGTGACCGTGATAGAGAAAGTGCAATTCAGATTCTGGGTTTGACAACAAAAAATAAAAGTTACAAAAAAACTAGATGTTGGAAAAGTAACATTATGTAACGGCTCTTTGGAGGTTATATGTTATAAATACCCCCTGAATGTAATGAGAACAAATCCTATATGCTCGAGCTTTGCTAATGTAATTCTCCAACTTTAGTTTTTGTATTCTTGAGTAAAGGAATAGTTTTGAATGTTTAGCCATAAAATATTTGAAAATACGGGTTAGAGTGTGAGCCCTAAGATAAAATATTCGAGGTTGAGAGTTAACCCTAGTGAAAACTCTAGTTAAGATTGCGTGTGAGCCTTTGGAAAAAAAAATATATAAGTTGGCTTAGAGTAGGAGCCCCTATGAAAACACTTCAAGTTAAGAGTTAGCCTATGTAAAAAATCTAGATAAACTTAGGTGTAAGCCTTAGAAAATATCTAAGTTGTGTGTGAGCTTGCAAAATACTTAGGATAAGTTGGGAGTGAGCTTGGAAAATTCTACCATTGTAAATTTTTTAAAGTTAGTGGAAAAATCTCAATTGCAGTAGGACATAATCCCACTATACAAGTGGATGCTATATGACTAGATACCTTATAATCTATTCCAATTAAAATATTTTCCCTATCTCACGTCATATTTCTATAAAACATGCATAACAAAAAATATTCATAATCTATACACATACTGTATAAAATCAATAATCTATATTTGAATTAAATATCTAAATCCCCATCTGAAAATAATTTGTTTTGGGCTACATAACCCTTATTACAAAATCTGACCTCATATAAAATAAAATAATTTAATTAGTTCCAACTAAAAGTTTGACTTTATTGAGAACCTAAAACAAATTTATGTATCGTATGTTGTGAGAAAATGACAAATGAAATAATGAAATGAAAAATAACCCAACACAATGGGTCAACTCTGACTATTTTGACGGCTCAGACTTCTCTTATGATTAACTCAACTATCTATCGGTTCCAAACCTACATGTAGGAAAATCCACACTCTAAGTTACTAAAAGCTTAGTGGTACATATAAGTATATAAATTATACATGCATTCATTCATCATCATAATATATATAGATGTATGTACCTGTGTGCTTGACCATGCTATCATATAACAAAATACTTTGTACATACTTATTTTATTGAATTACAGAACATTCATGTCATATAGCACATAACTAAATCCATAACATCAATTATGTTTAGCATTTATACCATATAATACAAAATTCCATTTCTTAGTTTCATATACTCGGTTACTTTTTTCCTTATTCCTTTTAGAATATAACTATATCTGATTTTTATGTTTTTGACTTATTTTATTTATTACTGATTTTACATTTCACTGCTCAATATTTTAGAACCGGATTATCCAGATGCGAGTTGTGAAATAGAAGTGCTCTAACTCGAGCTTAAGCCATCTTATTCACTATTTGTATTTGTCTATATAGCACTCAACTGAGCTTCTCAAGTCAAGAGTGCTCTAACCTGAGTTTAAGCCACATTGACTAGTAAAATATAAATATTGTATGCATATGGGATCAAAGGTGCTCTCACTCGAGCTTAAGTCACCTTATCTTCAAATAATAAATTCATGTGCTAGATATATTATAGTACCGTAACCTCCTCAATGGCATGTCATATATCTTATTCTAGTTCTCATATAGAGAATAGGCTTAATTAATCATAATCTGGTTATTCATCATATTCCATTATCTCTTTCATAATTTTCACTTAACATAATATGATTTAAAACAAAATAAGCATATTCATGTTCTAGTTTAGGTCATCACACTGTATACCATCTCATTTTATCATGCAAGATGTGTGTGCATATGGACATCATGTAATTTCATCATAAAAATCAAAATACAAACTTATATGTACAAGGCATTTATAAGTGTGAATGGTTATTCACAACCATGAAACCTTCTTTCGCGAATTATCTGTCGTGACTGGTTCTAGATGGACATTCATTGGCATGAAGCCTTCCTTCATGGTCGTGAATCAGTAGTCTGTGTCAAATTCAACATTATTTTGAAACAAATATATATATTATATGCAAAGGCTCTATGGCTAACCAATGTTAGTCACTTATATCAATACTTTCCAACATAATACATCATATTTCAAACTATAATCAAGCACAGTAAATCATTCAACCAATCAAAATAGATTTCACGCTTAAATCATCAAATCATAACTTCTTTAAATCTCAATTGTCAATGATCATAATGCAGATCAAATTTAACATATCTCATGCTCAATTTTCAGCAACTTTAGTATAATAACACATGTCATTTTATATATCTGTTTCATCATATAGCACATAAGAATACAATATTTCGAATTAAAATATGTATACGTACAAACCTTAATTGAAGCTTTAATTTCCAATCTCTCTCATGTGCCTACTACTTCTAGTGGTTATCTTCACTTTCTAACTCGGTCCCTAACAAAAGATCAGAGATCATATTATTGTCTAATCAATTAAATACCATTTATATGCCTTAATTACACAAAACCTTAACTTAATAATCTATTAAAAGTCTATAAACTCTAATCCCCATATAAAACTGAATTGAGCCAATTAAAGAATGAAAGAAACATGATTTCTTACATTTGTTTCACATATTTCAGATTATATTTTAGTTCAAAAATTGATTTCTCATTTTTTCCAATTTTGCCCTCAATAGAAAGGTATAAACCTCTGATTCTAATCAATTTTAACCGCATTTATGGTGAGAAATTTGTATTTTATTAATCATGATTGAAGGGATTTGAAATGAAATCGATTATGAGATTTAGAGAATCCGATGGCTAGGATTTTGAGTGGAAGAATTGTTAGTTTTTGTCAAAAATATGAAACTATCCAATTCAAATGTAGGTTTTCACTGGCGTGAACTTATGTGTCACAACCGTGAAACTCTTCAATTCAAGAATTCTAATTTCGCAACATTCACAGCCATGATGCTATATTCACGGACGTGAATGCTAAGAAATTTCATTTTTTAACCATTTCATATTTCCAACACCCCTAACCATTTATATACATTATAAATATATCTAATATACTCTTATTACAAGTTATTTCTAAGCCCTAACTTATGGAAGTTATAGAAAAGTTGCCCAAATCACTATAAAATCTTATGTGTCTATCTTCTTTATTCTTTCTATCTTTCTCTCTCTTTGTCTTTAATTTTGTCCATTGACAAAAATATATTCCACTGCAAAAGAATTCCATTAGCTCAAAATTCTATATAAACCACCAATTCATCCCTCTTCTTGGTGTGCATCTTTTCTAGCATGTTAGATTGAGCTTTTATAAACTAAATAATTTAAAAGAAAGAGAATATTTAGAATTGAATTTTTTTATTTCCTATATAAAAAAGAAATATATCATTTTTACTAATTTAGATTTCGAGTCACAAGTATCTTAAAATCCAATATGTCAAGTTGACCAATGCCTAAATTCAGCTTTAAAAAATAGCATTAATATTGAAAAAAATTTAATAGAAGGTTTAATTGTAGGAATTTTTTTTTTTAAAAAAGACGGAGCTTTGCCAAAAAAAATTTAGGAAATTGAGGTTAACGTCAAATTAAATTAAAAGATACATAAACCACCACTAGATTATAAGCTCAAATTAGTAACTAAGGAATGTATCTAGGATTAAGAAAAGACAATTATAGGTAATGTGACATTCTTCTATTGAACTATATAAACATAGTAGATAGTGGGATAAGATGGTGTTACAAAGGAAATTGAAAAAAAAAAAATTTAGTTGAAAAGAAATTAAAAGAAAAAAATTTTAAAAAAAAATTGAAAGGGATTTCAAGAAAAAAAAACTATTTAATTGTAAATAAATTAACAAAATTAAAAAAATAAAAGAAATTAGTTGATTTGGTTAAATATATGTATGATGTACATATTTTTAAATAAAATATTAACATATTTAAATTTTTAAATGGTTGATAAATTTAAAATTTTTGAGAAAGAAAACACATATAATTTCTATATGATAAAAAATTATTCAAAATATAAATGTAAAATATTTTATATTTATATTTATAATCTAATTATAATAATTTTATTATTTCAAATTTTCATATATAAAGTAATAAAAAAATTATTTATTACATGTGGGCGATAGACTTGTATGATATAAATGGATTATGATCCCTAATTTCAGGGTGAGGTGGCTAGATAGTGTTAGTAATAAGTAGGACAAAGATATTTTTGTTCAATAAAGATTGATTAAAGTATAAAAAGAACACTGTTTCATTTCTGAAATCAGTGATTTCTTGCTAATACTCTTTTCATCCCAAATGAATAGTCTTTTTTTTATATATAATTCAGATTGACAACATATAACTACTATTGTTATAAATATATATTTTATCTAATAATTTCTAATCTTAATAAAAATTTTCATTTTTTGTGCTACACTAATAAGAAAAATATTAATAACATTTTTTTAATAATCTAAAAAAGAAAATGAAAAATATTAATAATCTAAATAGTTGACTATAAAATGTTTTTAAAATAAATTTCAAGAATTTATGGAGTTTGAGAGTTGTGAAATATTTATTAATTAAAGCAAATGCTAGAGTTAGAAAAAAATTGAAAAGTTTTACTGTTTTTATAAAATATAGAATTATTTGAGACAATTTTCTTTAAAATGGACAAGAGAAATATCAAATGTTTTCTCCATATTACTTTATTTATTACATTTTTTGACACATACTTAATTTTTAATGTTATAAAATTTATATAAAAAATAATGAATATGTGTCACTGAAATAATAAAAAATATAATAAATAAAAAGTGGCTAAAACAGACAATCATATTTAGATGGAGAAAGTATGTTCATACATTAATTCGGAGCATTATTAAAAAGTTAAGAAATGAAAAATCATATTTATGAATAATAATACATATTAAATATAAACATAATAAAAATAATAATAAATTAATATAATTTTTAAAAAAATAAAAATAATATTTTTTTATAACAGATTAAAAAAGAAAGGGAGCCTACCAATTTGTGATGGATGGAGTTTATATTTTCTTTTCTGAAATCGTTCTTCTACATTGACGAGTAGTAATTAGTCAATTATAGTTTGGATGCTGAGGTTTAAAGAAAGCAGATTTGCTGGATATTTTAGCCAGCTTTTCTAGTAAAAAAATATTAAGATGAATTTTTTTTTTAATAAATTCAATCTACTATATTATTTGTATACTAATTTTAAATAGATAATATAATAAAGTAAATTTATCTAAAAAAAATTATCTAACATTTCTCTTATGGTTATTTCTGTCTTTTAAATTTAAACACAAATTTATTCTGCTCTTCTTTAAAGGCAGAAGCAGCTTCTCGCTCTCAAATCAAAAGAACTCACTCCATACATGTGCACACAAATTTCATGAGCTTTTTTTCATTTTATAAGAAACCCCTCTTTTAGATGAACAGAAGGGAGCAACATGATTAGTTTTCTACCTGAAATCTTCTTTTAAATTTTGTTTCCCATTTCCCATTTTCATTCTAGTTCAATTTCAATATATATAGCCCTGTATGTATAGAATGAAGGGCAGATTTTCTCTGATGATGTTTTAATTTGGGTCTCTTGTTTTTGTCATCTTGGGCCTAAAACTTTTGAAATTTGAAGAGATCTCTGCCTTTTTTTAATAGAATCTGAGTTTTCAAGTTCAAAAACTTGTAGATCCTCCATGGGTGGTGATCTGTTTAAAAGCTGTATTTGGGCTACAAAATTGGTACTAATTTGTTGTGGGATTATATCCACTTTAATTTTGTTCAAAGTGGCAATTAATAATATCCCATTTATTTTACATCTTACTGTTTCTACTCTGCCTAACCTTGGGGTCTCTCTCCGATGTTGGCTATCTCCACTCTACATGTATATTATCCTTAATTTCATCATCATCACCATTGCTGCTTACTCCACACTTGAGCACCAAAATAACACTTCTAAATCATCATCCCCAAAGACCCAGTTCTTTTCTCTTGATAAAACCCAAGATCTATGGGCAAATGAAATAATAGATGCCGTTGAAGAAGATGATGAAAAGCAATTGAAGGAACCCGTGATCAGCATCAACCCATCTTCTGATGATCATGAAGAAGAAGGTGATACTCTGGAGAAGACATGGAAGATGATAATGGAAGGGAAAGGAAAGGCGGGGACACGGCAGCTGAAGAAGAGTGAGACTTGGGACACGCCCCCGAAGACAGTATTGGTGGAGGAAAGGGATGATAATGATGATGAAGAAGATCCGGTGGGTTGGGCGAAGAGAGAATTGAAGAAATCAGAGACATTTACAGAGAGATCAGTAGGGCTAAGGAGGGAGAAATGTTGGATGAGTGAAGAGGAGTTGAATAAGCGAGCTGAGGATTTTATTAACAAATTTAATCGACAAATGAGGTTGCAGCGCCAACAATCTCATCAACGATATTTGGCAATGGTTAATCAAGGTGTTTGATCAATCTTTGCTTGGAAACTGCATGTTTTTACTTTGCTTAATGTATTAGTTAATGCAGAGATAGAAAGAGTTTCATTTTCAGTTTTTTTTTCTTTCTTTCATCTTTTTCTCTGTTTTTATATTATGAAGAGAAGAAATTTTAGATATTATGATATGGAAGGTTAAATTTATCTAAAAATTTCTCGATCAATGTATTATTCTCTATCAAATTTGGAGCTGATTGTAAATATATTAGTGTTTGTTTTGCTTTTTGTATCAATATTCTGTAAATGAAATTATTGGAATTGTAGAATCTTTATAGCTACTTACCTATAATAATAATAATAATAATAATGCTGTGGTCTTTGTTTGTTTGTTATCTCTTTTTGTCGATTAGAAGGATAGTTCCATCATCTAGGGTAGAATAGACAATAAAAAAGATCCCACGTTTGCTCTCACAAAACTGCCCTGTCTCCTTTCAAATAATAAAGAGTTAGAGTACGAATAAGACCCCGGAAAACATACATTTTGTCAATGTTGATTCTAATCTTCTTGTTTTTTTTTTAATAAAATAATCCCCTTAAAATTACAAAATTAGTACAAAATTAACCATTATTAATAGAACTGTCAGCTCAACCGACTGTGTGTTAATTTTAATAATTAAAAAACTAAATCATTAGTCCATATCAGATTAATATGTCCACCTCAAATTAATTAAATAAAAAAAATTAAGGAAATTGACAATCAGTCTTCCCAATAATATCTAACCAATTTCAGGTAATGGCCTCTGTTAATCCTGAATAAGCAAATGCTTGTGGTAATACCCATCCAACAATTGGTAATTTGAGCTTCAATTTCGGCTGTCTTGGTTTCAAATTTATTCTTTCTTCCAATTTAGATAGTTATATTGAAGAATTTGATGCTGGGCACTACTATTGCTTCTTGGGTTCATCGAAAAAAGGGATTCATATAGGTTTGTTGCTTTATTCTAATCTATATTCTTTTGCTTGGTCTAATTTTGCTTCATCGAGTGTTACAGTATATATATTTGTGTAAGCTTAATTGGCAGTAGCAGTAGGCAATAGCAGCGCTGTTATCTTAGCACTAGATTACAACATGTTTACTTAGTGTAGCTCTCATTTCTGTTAGTTTGTTAGTAGAGTTTGTCAAGGGAGCTAAGGTGTAGTGTTCTTATAGATTGTTAGTGTAAACGTGGTTATTTCCTCTCAACTGTATATAAGCTGTAGTGTATAGCTTAGAGTAGTTAGTTGAATGAATTCTCAGTGTTAATCTTCATTTCTGCTTACTATTCTCTGTTCTCTATAATTGTTTATGATATCAGAGAAAAGTTAAATCCCTAGCTACTATATTTTCATTTCAAGTCATTTCAGTGTTTATCAAATTTGTTGCAATTGATAATGGAAGCTGCTAGTCGAAATTATCACAGTCATCCTCTGTTTCTTTAATGATCTGATCGGATAGGGATGATCTTGGTGACAAATCCACTTATTAGTGACATGCGTGTTTTTGGTGTGCTTTAGTTAAGCGTTTTTAGTGTAATCTTTGAACTATTTTGTTGATTTTGTGTTATTTTCATACTTAGTTTGTTCTTGTATTGTTTCTGGTGATGGAGACAAAGTTTCAGTAGTTTTTAATGCAAATTGGGATCTTATGGAGCTTAGAATTCATGGAGGAATTGAATAAAATAGCCAAACATATATTCAAGCAAGTTGCAGCTACTGTCGCGTAAGCAACAAAGTGACGCGCACGCAATGGGCTAATAACCAGCCATTGTCGTGCAAGTGACACTGTCATGTGAGTGACACAAAATTTTCAGTGGGATCGATTTTTATTGGTTTAAGAGTTATTTTAGATATCTAGATCCCACTTTTGAGAAAAAAAATATGAGTGAAAAGTTAGAAGAGTTGGATAGTAAATAGAACTCTTATTTTAGATTTTCTTTCGTGGAACACATATATTCTTTTTTTTAAAGAATCATAGCTTCTTCTACATGCACGTTCTCCAATTTTTGCAATGGATTTTTTAATTTTTTTATTGAGAAAATTTTCTCTTGACATTTAATTCCTGAAGATTATTATTTTTCTGAAGATTTTGTGGAACCATGGCTTCTTCTACATGCATGTTCTCCAATTTTTGCAGTAGAGTTTTGATTTTCTTTGATTGACAACATTCCATCTCAACATTTAATTCCTGGAGATCATTATTTTTCTGAAGATTTAGTAGATTGGAGATCACCATTCAAGGGATATTTAAGAAACAACATTCAAAATGGAGCCATTTTTATTTGTTTATTCTCTTCTGTTGTAATATGTTTTGGTTTAGCATTATTATTGTCTTGCTCATAGAGATGATGATGTTAGGCTAAATTATTTGTGGGTGTTTATTTAGCTATCTATTTTTATATGAACCTTTCTTGTTTATTTGAACGAATGGATACAATTTTTCCTTTGCAATAAATTTTTATTAGTTTCAAAACTTGATAATTGATTGGCCACCAATTGTTAGATTTGGAATGAAAATCTCAAGCTTGAATTATTAGAAACATTATTTTTAGTTTAACCTAATATTGAATTGGAATCTAATTGATTAATTGATTTGTTCAATTAGGATTTGGGTAATCACCCTATGCACTATAATTCTTGTAATTAATTGATTAAGGGAAAGAGAGTACAAATTGGGTAATGAACTAAATACCTATATCATCCATATTGTTTACATATAATTAACTTTACTTTGCATTATGTAACACCTCCTCATATAGCTAGGACAATCACAACTATATAGGGATATCCCACACATATATATGCATGTACCAATATGAATGAACTCTTTTAAAATATTTTTTTAATGTATCATAGTCATGATATCTATATTTTAAAAAATCCAAATAAAACATGAAAGATATAAATAATATATTGATTCATGAGTTTGGGCTACAACTAGCCCTAAGATTTACAAAATATATCATCATTATAAAATAGATGCAAGCTTGAAAGAGCCATAAAATACAAATCACAATGTTCAAAAATATGACATGGGCAATAAATGAAGACATTACAAAAAGACATTAACATGACTCATACCATGTATCACTACTAACTTTGTATATAACGGGCTCTTTGTCTTCTGTAGCTCTTCTTGCTAACTTGCTTCACCTACATGTGAGACATAAAAAACTCAGACACTTTCACTTTGTAGTATACAATGACAAGGAAAGGAGAAATAAAAGAATACAATACATAACTTCTAAGAAAAATTATAGATTTGCATATTCAACATGCTTGTCGACATATTAATTTTCCAAACATATCTGATTATAGAATTAAAGTCCACAACATAGCATTTCATGATTTAATTCCTAGATCAAATATAACATTCTTCTATCTTTAATAACTAGTTATATATATACACATGTGTCAAGGATCTCAAATAAAAAATCACAATATATCATTTTAATTATTATACTTTTGCCATATAATTTTCTAACAGCACTGATTAGGATATGGGTTGACTGTCGCAACCTAAGAATTTGACAATCGCTGGCTAGAGAAATAGTGAAAATTAATAAGTTACAATTTATCAGTCCTTAACTAGATAGAAATGCCTATTGCAAGCTAGGGCACCAAATATCATACATAATCTTTTTCCTATGGTACAATTTATACCCTTAATAACATGTCATCTACCTTAGTACAAGTCCTAAAGGAGACGTTATGGGCTTATTTATCTTTACAATTGTTCATCAATATACAACATGTTTTGTTTATCACACTTAACTTATCACACATTGCTAGGCATTATACATAGCATTCATTTAGGAGTTATATCACATAACATCACACTTGATCACTGTAATATCCGCTAATTTAGGCATCGAGTCGCACGTATCGCGAAGTTGACGTGTTTGACCGATCAGAGTCTAAATTCGGATTTTTACAAAAATTAACCAAGTAATGACTAAATTAAATGATATAAGCCTAATTCAGTGTTTATAGAGTTTAAAAAAGTTGATTTACGGTAAATGATTAAATTGCAAATTTTGATAAGTTTTGGAATCAAATTGCAATTTACCAAAAATTTGAGGATTAATGAGATCAATTACTAATCAACATATTAATTTTGGGGACATTTTAATAGGTTTGGCCGGCCACTCAATGAGAAAGAATGAGATTAAGGGGTTCATTAAGCCTAATGTCAAGAAATGGTCAAAATGGTGGGTCCCATATGAAGACTTTTGGGTACCTTATTTAATGCTTTCTTTTCTTCTTCTTCTTCTCTTCATTTTTTTCCTTCTTCTCTCTCTCTTCTCTTCCAGTCATGCCCGCCATTTCTTTTCTTCCATAGCCCATCTTGATTTCTAGAGAGAGAAAGGAAGAGAAGAGAAGGGAAAGAGCAAGACAAGGTGATCTTCATGGTCCATAACTCCTAAGGAAGATGGAAAGAGCAAGAAAGAGGAAGAAGAATCAAGTTTGGTAGAGAGAGAAAAGTTCCAAAGTTGTAATCAAGTGAAGAAAAGTGTAAGGTAAGAAGCATTTCTTCTTCTTCTTCTTCTTCATATTTTCTTAAAGGAAGTTCAAATTTTGAGCTCATCCAAGACTGATATAGAAGGAGAGAGAAATTAGGGTTTTGAGAGAGAAAAAAAGAGTTTAGGGTCTTGAGGAAATCAGATGATGATAATGATCTATGATGTTATAGGAGTTCCAAGTGACAAGGAACAAGCTCTAAGGAGCAAAGGAAAAGAGAAAGCTACCTAAAAGAGTGAAGGAGAAAAATTAAGGTTTATGCATAACTTAAGGCAATAGTCTATTTTTTTTTTGAAATAATGCATGTTGAACATGATTTTAGATAAATGCATTTCAAGAATGATGATGGTTATGGCATGAAACCATAGGTTTAGACATGTATGAATGAGATCATTGTGAGACATTGAATTAATGATGCATGTTAGAAAATCTTGTATGATCAAGACATTTACATATATTAGAAAGTAATTAGTTGAGTAAAGAACCTTAGAAATGCATGAAATAGAAACTTGGTATGATTTTGATGATGTTAGAATGAATGAAAAGTGAATATGCAGATTTCCTGCTGCAAGTCATGGGCATGACTGTTGAGTCACAGGCGTGAACTTGAGGGTTCACGATTGTGACTGATTGTATCACGGTTGTGACCTCTGTGTGAAAATGGTACTATTCATTCCAAAAGTGTTCACGGTTGGGAATCATGGGCGTGAACTCTTTCACGGGCATGAAGGAGCATTCACAACCGTGAATGCTTTTGGGCAATTCATTCTAGTAGCGTTCACGGCTTGGGATTACGGGCGTGAATTAGTAATCACAGCCGTGAATTAGTAATCACGGCCGTGAATGCTCTGTATTTGTAATTATGAATGTAGTTATCAAATGAAAAACTCAGGTAAATAAATAAAAGTCATTGTCTATCCAGGGAAATAAGAATAATTATATATATAAATATTGATGTGAGAACGTGTTATGTTGTGATATAGAAAAATGAATGTTGACATGGATGATATATGAAATCTGATATGGATGAAATACGTGAACTGATGCGAATGATAAACATGAGAATATTGATGTGTTGAAATTGAGCATGATGATGATGTGATGTATATTATGAGGATGATGAAATGGATGTAAAATAAAAATTAATTAAAGATATATGATTGATGTGGAAATATAAAGAAGCCCATTACTCTACCTGCGGACTAGAATCAGGATAGATGACATGTCATTAAGGGGGCGGACGGTACCGTACTATTCCTCGATCAATGTGGCTTAAGCTCAGAGAGCGCCATTGGTTTGAGATGCTCGGTCAATGCGGCTTAAGCTCGGAGAGCGCTATTGACTTGAGAAGCTCTGATGAGCACGTATAAATGAGGACAAAGTGGCTTAAGCTCGGAGAGCGCCCTTGGTCTGGTTATTCATCTATGATGAATTTTTACTCAATCAATGTGGCTTAAGCTTGGAAAGCGCCATTGATTGAGAAGCTCTTTTGAGCCAAATAGTGGACAGGGTGGCTTAAGCTCTAGGAGCGCTCCTGATCCATAATCCGTATCCAGTCAGTCCAAATTTGGAGTAACGTGGGCAAGATAATGAGGATATGTCGGAAAATAAGAATAAGAAAATGATGATGATATGAGATTCAGATATAATAATAAATAGATTATCAGAGTAACTTACCATTAAAGATAAATGAAAATAACATTGTATATGTGAGTATGATGTTTATATTTGTATGAAATAGGAACTTGTTGATAGAAATAGCACGCAAACATTTTAATGCATAAGAAGATACATGTTAATGCTTGTTGCATGATATAGTATATTGTCTTATTTATATGCACCACTAAGCTTAGAGCTTAACGTGGAGTTTTCTTTCCACGCAGATATAGAAAGGTAGTTGAAGGCGTTAGATAAGGCAAGCAGTGTTCCTATTCAAGTAAAGCAGCCGAACCTTGAGAAAGTGGGTTACAAGCTTTGAATTTTTGTATTTGTCTTTTTATATTAAAGAATTTTAGAGTTTGTAAAACTTACTTTTGAAGTTTGTCAAGAATTGATTTGACGCTTAAAACTACTATATTATGTAAATAAATTGTACCCTGGTTTTTGTATATATCTATATATACATGAGTGCTGAGAAAATAAAGGTAAAATAACAATAATAGCGATTTAAAGAAGTAAAGAAGACAGGCAGTAGCGCTCCCTTATCCGGGCATGTGTTGATCGGGTGAGGGGGTGTTACATTACAATCACTTATACAATTATCCATGTTTAATCACTCAACATTTCTCAGCAACACAGTTCACTGTTGTGACTTTAAAGTTTACGGATGAGAAGATGACCTTCATGGCTTGTAACCCATGAATTTGGTTCTAACTCTGCCTATAAAGGCTAATAGATCTAAACCATCATTTAAAAGTTACATTCAAAGTCATGAATTACAATTTAACAAGCATAAAGCTATGCCTTCATGGCTTTCTAATTGTGACTTTAGTTATGACTTTGTGCATAAACATTTCTGCCCAAACTTACAAATTGAGTCACCTAGATTCATGGTTGTGACTCTAAAGTACACGGTCGTGAATATGGAAAATTAACATTTAATTTCATGCTTCAAAACATGACAACCTAAATCATATGCAAAATTTCTAAGATTAGCCAATGTCAATCACTTCTATCAATATGCATTTATACATATATCTCAAGTTCATTCCTTTACATAACTTCTAGCATGTTCTCACACTTAAATAGTGGGATTTTTCATTCCAATTTTCGTAATTTCAACCCAAAGCACATTAATGACATACTCATTAAATACTATTCAACTAATAAGCATCTATTCACCCACCATGCATTTATAGGCACAAGCAACATAATTTGTAAAGAAAAAGGAAACTTTCCATTGTATACTAACCTCTCTTCGAGTTTTACCAAAATCACCCTTTTTTCTTAAGTTCAAGCTTCTCTTCCTTCTTAGAGGCTACTTCTATTCTATTGAGGTGTTTTTATCACTAAATGCAACTACTTTTACACATTATTCCATATTAATAGGATAAAACTTCTCCTTACACTCCAATTTCTATGGTTCCAACCCAAGTTAGTTCGAGTTTTCTTTTTCGCTAGTTAAATGGGTTTACTAGTTGAGTCTCTCCATATAAAACCCCATCTTGGTCTAAAAAACCTAACTTGTTTAAAACCTTTTTTTTTCTTAAGGTTTTAGTTTGAAAAACAAAAAAAGAAAGGAGTAGAAGAAAATGAGGAGAAGAAGGAAGACTTAACTCACCAAAATCTCCTTTAAAAAGAGTGGTCGAATCCACTTGAATCTAGTTCCAAACCTTTCATTTTTTTCTCTCAAAATCTCTCTATACTTGTCCAAATTTCAGTCCTTTCTTCATTCCCTTTGATTCCCAACACAAACAAAGCTTAAATCTTAAATTCTTAAAAGGTTTCAAAGAGAAAAAAATGGAGAAATGGTGGAGGTGAAGTGTGGAGGCAGAAAACACGAAAATGGGAATGGGTTTTGCAAAATATGGGTATGGGGGAGAAAGAAAAAAACAATTTATATATCCTCGTGATTAACCACGATTCACATTCGTGATATATTTTGATGGGCGTGAATCTGTAAATTCCAAGTTTATTTAATTTTATTTGATTAATCATTCCCCTAACAATTTATCATCCTTAACTATCTCTTTTCAGAATCCACAATATTGTATAGGTCCAGAATAGTGGGCGTTACAATTTAATTTACTTTCCAACTTATAAATTTTATTTTATTTTATCTCCGAACAAACTCAAAGTGACGTAGAATGTTTAGGCTTATTTTTATAGTTTGTGCTTATTTTGGCGTTTGTGTCTTCTTAGTTAGGAATTTAATCTCAATAAGTATTTGTGAAAACTATCACATCTACTAATTTAGGCCTGCATGTTACAAAAATTGACGTATCATATTTATCAGAGTCTAAATTTGGGATTCAACAAAAAATTGATAAATAATGGTAAATTAATTAATGGAAATAATAAGTATAGTGTCTGATTTTTTTGGGGGGGGGGAGGATGGATTACAGTAAGGGATTTAAATGCAAAAGATGAGAATTTTTAAGGTGAAAGTGTTAAATTGGAAAAATTGAGGGAACAAAATAGATATTTGCCAAAATAATCAAGAGAAAGCATATTTTTAAACACCCTAAGGCCAGCCACATTAGGAGGAAATATCCTCTCATATTTATCCAAAAATTACCCTAATAAGATAAAAATCAAAGATTTAGTCAAAAGTGGGACCCATCTTTCTTCATTCTAAAATTCTCTCAAATTTTCACCTTTCTTCTTCATTTTAACCATCATTTTCTACCCAAAATTCTACCATTCACATTCTTCCCTTCCTCCCAAGAAAACCTCCATTTTCATCACATTCTAGAAAGAGAAAGCTTAGAGAAGTGAGAGATATAGCAAGAAAAAGTAATTTTATGCACAGAGAAGGCTAAAGGAGTTAAGAGAGAGAATAAATAAGTGAATAAAAGGAAAATATAAGAGAGAATAAACCCATAGGATGGTCATCCATGGAAGGTGATTAAAGGAAGGTAAGTAGATTTTTATTTTCTCTTTCTTTTTTTTCTTGAAGATATGTTAGGATAAAGATTATTTTTGGTTTAAAATAAAGGATTACCAACTAAGAAGGTAAAAAGGGTTTAGAAGGGTTTAAGTAGGAAGAAAAGAGGATATGAAGTATTAAAAAGCCTTAATTCCATATGGAGAAGTTGGAGTTGAAAGACAGTTGACCATGAAGAATTATACCAAACCAGTGATAGGCAATACCACTTCTTGTATTGTCTTGGAAGAAATAGCCAAGAAATATGAATTGAAGAACATTCACTTCAACATACTCCCATCCTTCTATGGGACGCTGGGTGTAGATTCTCTTTCCTTCATTAGAAAATTTTATGCTACTATTAATATTTTTCCTTTATCATATCTGAATGATGATCAATTGAGGATGAGACATTTCCTTTATACCTTAAAAGATATGGATAAAATATGGTTGATGACTCTGCCTCCTAATTATCTACGTTCATGGGAAGAAGCATACCAGAAATTTATGAGAAAATTTTATTCCCATAAAAAACTAAGGAATTAATAGTAGAGATAACAAACTTCTATCAAAAGGTGATGGAACCATTCCATAAGGCATGGGACAAATTCAAGATATTTTTTATCTAGTGTCCTCATCATAGATTTTTTTGCCTGTGATAAATTAATTATTCTATGATGGCTTGACTCAGCAATATTAGTGTATAGTTGATCATGTAGTTAGAAAAGGGATGTTGTAGAATTGCTAAAGAGGTTTTTGATATTTTTGAGACTTTGGGAGCTAATTCATAACAAAAGAGTGTAAGGGATAGGAAAGAAAATATGCATAAGATCTCAAAAGACAATGATTGTCTATGCAACTAGCTGAGTTGACCAAACAAGTTATGATATTGGCCAATAATAGGAATGAATCTACTAATGATATATGTGGTGTTTATGGTCATGGTGCCAATGTTTGCTTTTCTTTTGATTCTTTTGTAGGGAATGAATATAAGCAAACCAATGTAATGGATCCTTTTCAACCAAAGCAACTAAGGAACAAACCTTATTCTAACACATACACCCCTAGTTAGAGAAATCATCTTAAATTTTTCTAGACAACTAATGACTATAACCCACCTCAAGCCAAGAGATACCAAAACCAAAACCCTACCCACTTCCATTACCAAGAGCCTTAATTTCAATGAAACCAAAATCAACCTCAATTTCAAGGCCAAATGCAAAATTAAGTTGGACCTTCAAATGCACCTAGGAAGCAATCTTTGGAAGAGACCCTTCACACTTTTATTATGCCAACTCAAGATAAGAGTAAAAGGAATGATAATATTGTTGACTCTATGAAGGCTTTCATTAAGTGTTTAGAGATACAAATTGGCCAAATAGCTGAGGCAGTTCAAGAAAACAAGAAGGGAAAATTGTTAAACCAATCTAAATACACAAAATTGGTCACCATTTTTCAAAGCGGTAAGGTTTATGATAATCAAGTTGGTTCAAAAAAAAAAGAGTGATTCCTCATTTACAGGCCATTCTTTTAAAGAAAATGAGCAATTCTTTGAAAGAAAATGAGCAAATCAAACATGTCAATGAAGATGTTAAAAACGAAATTTAAAAAAGAATGACCATGGAGTGAAAAAGAAATCAATATAGGCTTTTTACTTCAAAAAGTAGCTATTTAGTGACAACACATTTATGGTTGCTAAATAGTTATCAGATAACAACCACATGACTATTGGGAGACTAAAATTTTATCTTTTGTATTATCGATAAATCAGCGACCAAATTGTGACCAAACCTTTAGTGACCACTATATATGTTCACTAAATCATGCACCAAAAATAGCATGAGATTTTGCAATGATTTAGTGACCACAAAGTAGCTGTTAAATAGTGACCTGTGTGTTGTGATTGCTAAAGTGAGTGCATTATGTTCTAGTGATCAATGACCATTAGTAAAGTGGTTGCTAAATTTTTAGCAATTACTCTAAATTGGTTACAAAATTTTTATCAATCACTTTGTGGTCACTAATTATTATTAAGTCACTTTAACTCATACACTATTATAAAATTTTAGCAACCACTACAAAAGTGGTAACTAAAATTTTAGTGACCACAATATTTGTGGCCATTGATAATCATTAAGTCACTTTAATTTAGAGACCACTATAACTACCAAATGTTGTCAACACTAATTTTATTTATAAAAGCCCCAAATCCTTTTCTCCCATTTTTAGGAACCGTAGCTACACTCGTTTTTAGCCATTGTGTTTGCTCATTGTGTTGTTGTCCTTTTCATTCATGGCCTTACTTGAATTTTTAGTCCATTAAGCCTACTAAAATCTCAAATTTTGTGATTACCCTTGCTACCAATGTCGTCGAGTAATAAGTCTACCTTTCACCACTTGTTTCTCCATCAAGTGACACTCACTACTACTTCACTAGTGGTAGCTCATCATTGCTGCCACATATCTCACTTACAGTCTTTGTCATTTCCTATTGTTTTTGTTTTTCCATTGCCCTCATTTTGAATGTGTATTCCTTCTATCTTTAACACAACTGCACCCACCTCCTTTGCTCACTCACCTTTCACTGTCAACTTCCTAATGAAAAAAAATCGTTAAATGGCACTTTCTTAGTAAGATCCATGCTTTCTCATTAAACTATTTTAACCGAAAAAGTGCGATTACTAGCGATTCCAACTTCATGTTCCCGAGTTGCAGAGAACACACCAACGTTACCCACTTTTGTTGGGCGAGACTTAACAGGTACAATTACACTATTTAGTGGTTATTTGATAGATTTGCCTTTACTTACTTTGCTTCATTTTTCCCAATTTCATATTAATTTTTTAAATTTGAGATTATTATATAATGTTAAGAATTAAAACTAGGAACAAGTCTTGAGAAACTCTGCTCACATAGGGATGTGATTTGCAAAGTCAGCATGAGCTTGTATAACCGAAGAGGCATTTGGTGGATCCTCTATCATAATAAGAGACTATCCAAAGGCAAATGCCCCTTCGCATTCTCTCCTTTTCTTTTTCTTTTACAGTAGAAAGAATGAAAAACACATAATGGATTCTATTAGTACTATTTTAAAATTCTCATTGTAAACTTCTAGTAGATTAAGGCATTTTATATGAGCTAGAATAATGATAGGAAGGTAGAATAATGATAGGAAAACTATTGTAGCCATGGATATACTCTTTCCCTAGGTAATATATTTCTTATAGTTGACTATTTCAATTTAGTCAAAGAATTATGATTTTGCAATTGAGATCCTTTACATCTAGTGTCATCATGAATACTTGAAAAGTAAGAAGCCATTATGGTTCACGAATGTTACTTATCTCAATAAATTTTTTATAGTCTATAAATGGATATAGTTATAGGGTGATTAACTGAAAAATAAAAGAGAGAATGAATTAGGTTGTGTTTTAGAGGTTTTCTTCCTTTTTTACCTATATTTGCTTGTATAAAAGTGTCTTTTGGAGAAAACCCAATGGTCACAAAGTTTAGAACTCTACTTTCAATAATTGTTACTGTTTCATAAGCTCTAAACTATTTTAAGCTGCATACTGGAATTATTGCATAGCAATTCCATAATTATTTATTCCAAGTACAAATCATTTTGAAATTTATGTGAGGAATTATTTTGTTTCGATAGCCTCAACTTTTTTTCTTTCTGAATCTTCTATAACTCACCATAGGAGAAATTATTGTGTTAACATAAACTTATGACATTTTTTTATGAGCAGCATGTATGAAAAATGTGAACTTGAAAATTGAAATGGTTGTTATTTTCCAAACTACTTTATTCTAAATGCAATCAACTGGGTTTTGCTTTATTATGCAAAATAGATATAAATAGTACTTATTTGCTTGAACCAACTAAATTGCTAATGTTCATTTTATAGAAGCAATATTATGTGCATTTTCATTAGAAATTTATTGGACATTTAATTTTTGGTGGTGATCCCTTTGTTCCCTTGAGAGAAAAACCTACCAAATTTTATGTTGGTAAGAGATTCATTTTCCTTCTATCTCTATCTCTTAAACCTTATTACGATATTGAAAGAAAAGTATCCACTATGAAGAATTTTTCCCTGTTTTTTGCACTTACAAGGAGGGGAAATTTATTAGAGCTAGTGAGGCATAAACCCTCATTAACTTGTATTATATTGAAACCTTCAATATATAATTACTATAGATGATTACTTCATCAGTAGGGGAAATCAAATAGAGTTAATGGAGTGAATGGAAACCAAAGTTAGCAATTGAAATTTTAAATGGGCATTTTTAATCTCATAATGGAACTGAATTAAATTTGGAAAAGAAGAAAAATGTCAGATATAGGCATTAGCAATTACTATAAGTGGAAAACTTGCTATTATAATTAGTATTATTGTGCCCTTTTGAAGTTAATGATAGTATGTCTCACAATGGTCATAACAATGCATTTTTAATCAAGTACCTTTTGCAAATTAGAGGACTCACTAGCTCAATAAAATTCAAATTTCAATTAGGGATTTTGTTGCAAAAATTTGAAAGTGAAGGGGCATTTTTATAGCTTTTCTACAATCTTATAAGTCTCAAGAAAAGCTTGTTGGGATGCATATGGTGGTTTAAAAAAATTCCTGAAAAGTACAAGCTAACAACTAAATAAGCATTAAAATTAAATGATAGTAGCCAAAGTTTTGGTGGCATTTTGTCCACCCTTTGTCTCTCATTTTTGTAATGACCATTATTAAAATTCTTGATATGAAATGCTATTATAAGTTATCGATAAAACCATGGATTGTTGTTTAATGTAATGAAATTGTGTCTTTTGGCATAATTATATATTCATTGTTTGACTTGGACTAAAATCCCATTGAGTGACATAATGTGTGGTTGAGGATTGACTAAAAGATGTGGCTTAATCATGACCATTAGTTTTATCAGGGGCATGATGGTAATTTCAGCTAGAAAAGTATAAAAGCTCAATTTTTCCTTTTATATCTTTTAAAAATCTACACACAAAGACTCTTCCTCCACCATTTCTACACCACCATCGCTTTCTTCTCTTCTCATTCACTTTTTTATCCATTTTTACACCAAACCCTAGTTAAAAGTCAAAGAAAAACATACCTTGATGCTAAAAATCGAAAGGGAAGAGTAAAACGAAGGAAATTTCGGCTAGAGTAAAGAGATTTGAAGGAAAGAAAAGAAAGAGAAAGTAAAAAATTTGAAGAAAACCACCCAGCTTAAGAGGGATAACATTTGGTAAGGTTAAAACCCTTTTTTCATCTTCATCCCCTTCTTTTCTTTTATTTTTTTTCTTGATAATCCATCTCTAGCTAAATTGAAGTTTTGATCAACATCTAGAGATTTATTCATCAAGAAAGGATTCTAGCTGAGGAAACATAATGATAAGGCCTAATAGTTGGAAAAGGAGTAACCTTGGAAGATTTATGGCCCCAAAAAGAAACCTTGAACATAAAACCTAAGGTTTACATGTAAAAGAGTAATGTTTTTAGGTTAAATAAGAGTAATGGAAAGTAAAAAAAAAAAAAAAAAGATTTTTGATCTGTTAAGAACACAAGTGAGGCTTGAGGCAACCTTCAAGTTGAAGGAGAACTTGAACTAAAAAAAGAAAGACAATGGAAAGAGGGAGAGAGAGAGAGAGAGGCTCCAAAATTAAAGTTAGTACACAATGGTAATTTTCTTCTTATTGGCATGTTTGTATGTTATTTTATGTGCCTATAAATAAAAAAAATGCATATTTGGTGAATACTGAGAATGTTTAGTGAACTAGTTGTGTATGATTGATGATAAATGCATGAATTGATAATTGTATAGCCTTATAAGAGGCTTGAAGTGTGATAGATTGATATAAGATCTTAATTAATAACATCTAATGCTATGACAAGATTTTTTATGAAAAATGTTTGCATTTGGAATGCTTAGATTCACAAACTATGAGTTTTTGCTATTGAAGTATAAAACAATGTAGAAAATGAGTTTTTGATACAAGTTAAATGTTATGAGAGTTTAAAACCTATAGGAAATGACTTAAAATGGTCTGATTTTTGTATTGGACATGATTTTGATGAAAAATGTGGTTGAAACGCAAGAAGGCCTCTCTGACTCATAAGTGACAGCTTTGTTATATGCATGTCAAGTGTAAAGTTAGGCTCTATTGCACATGCAACAAAGCCTAAAGGGCTATCTATCGTGCGCACAATAAGGTATAGACCTCCAATGCAAATTTCTTTTCTTTGATTTTCATATTTCCAGTGATCTAACATTCAAACAATGATTTTAAACACTTAAAAGAGTTTTAAAAACATGAAATTTAGCATTTTAGAAACTAGAATCAACTAGATTAAGATATGATATGTCATGAATAAATCAAAGTGTGACAAGGTATATAGTATTATGACCTATGATAACATGAAAACAACTAACATATGTCATAAAGCTTGATATATGAGTATGAAACATGTATCATTAGCTTGTATACATTAAAAGTAGTTGTCAAAAGCTTGATTTGACATGTAATCATGATACTATGATATATATGTGATGCCATGATATAATGTGAACATGGAGAGTATGAGTCGCACAATATAAATATAATTTACTTATCACAAGTATGTATGAGATCTTGACCACTTATTTACAACATGATGATAATATATGTCATAACACACATTCATATATATATATATATATATATATATATATATATATATATATATATATATATATATATATTATTTACAACATGATGATAATAGATGTCATAACACACACACACACACACACACATATATATATATATATATATATATATATATATATATATATATATATATATATATATATATATATATATATATATGTATATATATATGAATGGTTGGATTTAATATATGACACTGATGATGTTATGATATATGATATGAGCAATCATACTCATGAAATGTTAAACGAAATTGATGATGATGTTGTGATGATATATAAGTCTAAACATGATAAGCCCATAATTCTAACCTAAGACTAGAGATAAGATAGATAACATTCCATTAAGGGGATAACGACATCGTAGAGATAAGAACATGTCATAAAAACTTTGGAACCCTAGCTTGCGATCAGGCACTTTCATTTTAGTTGATGATCTGGTAATTCTTAGGGTGCGATTAGCCACATGACAAAAATAGTTACATAACTTTAAATATGTTATAGCCTGCAATTAGGCATTATCATACTAGCCAGTGATAAGATAGTGCATGGGCTACAATCAACTAATCTGTATCCAGTTTAGTCCAGTTTAGACTAATATGGGTAAACCAGTTAAAATTAAGTGATTAACATTTCATGATAAACACTATTATTGAAGTATGAGAATAATTATGATTCAAAATGTATGACATGATATGTGTTTATGAAAGTTGAGTTACATGAATGATTTGTCATAAAATAAGTTAGGTTATTATTGATTATAGAATTATTATGTCGAACTGTATATATATATATATATATATATATATATATATATATATATATATATATATATATATATATATATATATATATATATAGTACGATATTATTGCTCTTTTATTATGCTTGATATAGCATGCAATATAAACGAATGAGAAGGTATGTCCCTTGCTTAATTATGATGTTCATAAACATGATGACTAGGTGAACCATTGCATGATATCAATTTGACATACACTCAGCATGCCATGTAGGAATTGTCTTCAATACTAAAATGGATAATAATTCATATGTTATTTGGTACTTATACATATAAGTTTCAGCATGCCATGTAGGAATTGTCTTCATTACTAAAATGGATAATTCATACGCTATTTGGTACTTACGCATATAAGTTTCAGCATGCCATGTAGGAATTGTCTTCATCACTAAAATGGATAATAATTCATATGCTATTTGGTACTTGCACATATAAGTCATAACATTTCTTAACAAAAGTTGTAAGACATGCAGTGAATGTAAACAAAAGATGTTTGTAGACCCTACGTCTCAAAAATTTACATAAACACTAATGTGAAATTTTCTGGTTAGGAACATGTGTACAAACATAAAGGAATATATCTCAGATAATACTCTAATTTAAGACATGTAAATGCCATTCCATCTAAGGATGAGATAGATTAATATTCTGGTAAATATCTTTGAGTGAAGTTGCATTCTAAATCGTAAATAACTAACATAACAATAAACATTCTTACATTTGATATCTAAATTTTTTTTTTAAAAAAAAAGCATGCATGTCTAAAAATTAAAGTATGTGCTAAAAATGGAAAATGATAACTATAATTGTTAAGTTTGCATATTAAAATGGTAGCACGTTAGTACTTGTTAAACAAATGCATGTATGCATACACATATATACATATATACATATATACATACATTTGTGTACCACTAAGTAAGTCTTGTTAAGAGTGTGGGTTATGTCACACACTTAGGTTTGGAATCGAGTTTGATAAAGGAGAGAACAACCCTCCACAAAGTCTATTGAGAAGTTCATTAAGCCATTAGGGAATTTGTAATATTTTAGCATATAATTATTATTTATAAATCATGTTTTAATTTGGGCATGTATTAATTGTGAAATAAAGTAATATGTGTTGTGCCAGTGGCTATTCTATAATTGTAACACCCACCAACACAATCGATAGCACACCGATTATGAGGACAAGTGCTACGCGCTTTTTTCCTTTTTAAAATCTGATTAAAACTTTAAACTTTCTTTGACACACATTATTAAATTTTTGCATTTAAATTCATAACATAAAATATAATACTATATGTAAATAAACTTGGCCTCCACTAGCCACTATTTCCTAAAATAAATTTTTTATACAATAAGGTTTACATATAATTTATACAAAATATAAAGCCCCCAAAAATTATGTCATGTACAAAAAAAAAATGACATGTCCCATTGACTCTTCAAATGAGCACTTTTTCTTCTTGAGTCAACTTTAGTTATCCCTTAGGCTCTAACCTGTGTATAGAAAATCCACACACTAAGTTACTGAAAGTTTAGTAGTACATATAGACATAAAAATTCAAGCATACAACCATACAAGTTAAATCATGACATTTTATGCATGTTCATATTATATCATCATATCATCAATATTATTCTTAAGCATAGTCATACCATCATCATAACTCACATGAACATTATACATAGCAACTATAGCTTTGCTTTACCCAAAACCTACCATAAATTTCATTTTACTTATTATTTTTTTTCTTTTCTTTATCCTTTTATCTTACTTTTCTTTCCTTCCCCTAAAACTCTAAGTTGGACTATCCAGATGCAAGTTGTGGAATAGAGGGACTC
This sequence comes from Triadica sebifera, assembly GCA_023653625.1. Taxonomy (NCBI): domain Eukaryota; kingdom Viridiplantae; phylum Streptophyta; class Magnoliopsida; order Malpighiales; family Euphorbiaceae; genus Triadica; species Triadica sebifera. The sequence continues at coordinate 26,317,260 of CM042901.1, forward strand.
GTGGAGCTTCAGCCACTCTGCCCACTATCTATAACAGCTCAAATGAGTTGATCAAGTCTAGGGCACTCTCAAAGCTTCAACCACCTTATCCTTATAATCAAATGGAACCTGAGGACCAAGGGCGCTCTTGGAGTTTCAATTACCAATGCCTCATATAAAAATATTCTACAGTACCGTAACCTCCTCAATAATATACCATCTACCCATTAATAATCATAAATTAGAGAAAAGGCTTTTTAAAGTCTTAACCTTATTTTTCATTTCCTTTAAAATGCATACTAATTACCAGCATCATCTACCATTTATGCATTCTCATACCAATGCATAAATGTCATATCACATATTTGCCATTATCATATATACTTGCTATCAAGCATTTACCATTGATACATTGTCTTATAAACATCATCCACATGTGATTTACCATACTCATATATCCTTTTATATAGTATGTTTAAACAAGTCATCATATAACATCATGATTTAAAAACTTCCTTAGCCATGAAAAACCTTCATGAGTATCCTTTTACCCATGAGCCATGTTATGAAACTGTCAAGAACAAAGTTTAACCTTATCATTCTAGAAAAAACAGTGCATAAGTCAAATATGATACTTTAAAAAGAATTGCAATTTATATATTTAATATCACCTCCATTATTTCTTAAGTACATTTATGCATTGGAAATGTAACCTTAACATTAATATTTCTAGGATAATTCTTATCTTACTTTTCCTTGAACTCTTAAAATATGAATTTTCAATTACAACTGATATTCATATAAAAAAAATATATTTCAATTAGGATTACCTCTTTTAATACGGTGAGCGTCTTATGTCTCTCATTACTTTCTTAATCTTCTCACCTTTATGTGAAAATATCTGCCAACATTTGATTTGTAGGGTGATACTCAATAGAAACGTTATCTTTCTCTATAGGAATTATCACGTGATTGTATCTCATGATAATATGTTTACTATTATTAGACATCTTTTTATTCATTGTATTGTGAATTGCAGCTTGATTATCACAATATAAAGTAACAGGTCTTTTAAGAACACTAATAAATGGCATGCACTTTATAAATCCCTTAATCCATAGAATATATTTACTAGCTAGAGATAGAAATAAACTTATATTCTATAGATGATAGTGCAACACAAGATTGTTTCTTAGAAGACCATGCAACTATATGTCCACCTATAGTAAATAACCATCCATTAGTTGACTTAAAAGTTCTTCTGTTAAAAGCCTAAATGGCATCACTATAACATTTTAAGACAAAAAATAATGCAAACCATAATTTAAAATATGCTTCAAATATCTCATTAGTTTATTAATAGTTTTCCATTATTCATGACTAAGATTACTAGTAAATCTACTAAGTATGCCAACAACACATGCAATATTAGGCTTAGTATAAATCATAGTATACATTAGACTACCAATTATTTTAGTATACTTTTTCTAGTTAACAAGATCAGTAACATTAGGTATTAAATTATTTTATGAATCAAGAGGAGTTTTACTGGTTTGTATTCTAAATAATTAAATTTTCTAAGCATTTTCTCAATAAAATGTGACAGTGTAAGTACATATTCATTTTCTTTTCTAATTACTTTAATAGCTAATATAATATCAACATGACCCAAGTCTTTTATATCAAATATTTAAGATATTGTTTAGTTTCATCGATGCAAGTCATATTGGATCCAAAGATAAGCAAAATCATCAACATATAAAGTAATAAGAATATTATAATCATTAGTGCATTTAAAGAAAATATAAATTTCTACTTTACTACATTTAAAGCCAATAGATCTAATTTCATTTTAATTTTTTTATAACATCATCTAGATGCTTGTTTAAGACCATATAAAGATTTGTTAAGATTACGTATATTGTGTTCATCACCTTTCACCACATAACCTTTAGGTTTTTGAATGTATATTTCCTCATCTAACTCATAATTGAGAAAGACCATTTTGACATTCTTATATAATTAGATTATTTCTAACTATGTAAGCAAATGTTACAATACCACATGTTGAAAATCCAGTAAAATTTAAAATTTTTTAAAACCCTATTAGTGCATCATGATCATGATGAATATTTAAAATTCTTGAGAAAATATGAAAAGCAATACAATTATGAAATTGATATGTTAAAATGACAGTTTGGACTCCAACTAGCCTTAGAGTTTATAAAAAATATGACGACAAAATTAGTTACATGTTCAAAAATGACATGTACAAGACATCAAGATAACAAGCTTTACAACCAATGTCCCATGATCTATACAAATATAAAAAAATGTGGTCATGTGGGCTTGTCCTTTGACTCTTAGTTGAGCTCTTCTCTTCAACTTTATCTGCCATGCTTCAAACCTAGATGTGAGAAAACACCCACATACTAAACAGCTTAATGTTTAATGGTATATATGTACATACAAACTAAGTCATCCATTCATAGAATAAGGTTATACTTAATCTTAATGCATTAAATTCATAAGTAAACATGCAAAATCATAATATAGTCTTATGCATATATAGATATACATCATCTATGGAAAGAACATATATGTAACTAACTTTTCGTGTACAATGAACATATTTGATAATGTTACCCAAAACAATAACTAGGAAGAGGGGTTGAATTGGTTGGTAATTAAAAATTTTGCTTAAGGCAATTGTACTGAAAAATAATTTGAGAGAGAAAAAGAAAGAGAACTTTATCACACAAGATTTATAGAGGTTCGGGTATTAACAAACCAATAATTCTCTCTCTAGTCTCAATTGGATATTTTACTCACACATAACGTGTTACAAATGGAGTTTTGTCTAGCTCATTCCTAACTATGGTGTTTCTCATTTGGCCAACACCTAACCCAAAAAACTCTTGTGTTTTAATGGCTAACACAACAACCAAATCTTTATGTTTTAATGGCTCACAAAAAAACCCTTACAAATATTTAACTCACAATCCAACTCACCCAAATTCACTTTTGAGTAATTGATTACAAGAATGAAATACTCACCAACCAAAAAGCTCAACAATTCTAAGCAATTATGGTTGTTACAAGATAAAAGATAAGAATGGTGAAATGAATTGAATGCATAAGGCTATACAAGATTAGAAAATTGTATGCACATTTGTATTTGTGTTTTCTTACCTTTGGAAGTCATAAATATGTTGTATCTATACTTCCTTTAACAAAAATAGTTGTTTGGGATGCATTTAATGCAAAAATGCTTGTTCAACAACTTTTCAGTTCGCGCCTGATAATTTTCTCTTTCCAGGTTAACGGGCGTGACTTAATCTTCACAAGCGTGACTGTTCTTCATAGCCATGACTAAAATGGTGAAACTAGTCGTGAATGGTTCTGTCCAGAAATGAGAAGTCTTTCATGGGTGCGACCCATTTCTTCACAGACATGACTAAGTCAAGCTTCATGAGTGGTCAAATATTTCACTTCCATTTCTTCACAGGCTTGACTAAGTCAAGCTTCACAAGTGGTCCAATACTTCACTTACATGAACGTGTGAAAGAACAGTCTTGGAACCAAGTCATTAATGGGCATTACCCATGAGACATGAGCGTGAAGTTCACTTTTCACGGTTGTGGTGATTTTTCACCACGGGCGCGACAATGTTCACTAGCATTAATATCTGTTTCACGGACATGAACCTTTACTAATTTTCATTATTTTCATCTTCAAACAACTTCAATCAACTTGCTTCATGGTCTTAGGAATATGTAACTTGTCTAACACACTTAGAACATAAAAGTGTGGTTAAATTCCTTATTGTCTAATTATTTATTATCATCAAAATGACAAAAATACCTTTAAAGGTTCAACAATCTCTCCCTTTTTAATGGTGTCAAATAATTTTGTAATATGTGGCTTAAGGATAAATGAATTTCTCCCCCTCAAAAGATGCTTAATAGATATGAACTATAAAGAGCATAAGGATACCACATTTTCAAGACATAAACATATAAGAGGTGAAGTTTCAAAAGAAATTTAAATAAAGCATTTGATCATAACATTTATGCCAAGTGTATGGAAGGTATATTTCAAGTATATTTTATGTTAAATGACATTTATATTAAGTATATGCAAAATATATGTTATGTCAAATATATGTTAAGCATTTTCCATTTCTTCTCCCTCTTTGGCATAATTAAAAAGAGACAATGATCAAATATAAGAGAAGAAAATAGACAATATAAGGCAAATCTTAAATTTCATTACACAAACAAAAAATTGCATATATAAATTTAAGTACAAATAAGATTTATCTAATGATCCTAAGGATCCTAAAACAAAAAAGTAAAAGTATAGAAAAGATAAATCATGGCTTGAAGCCAAATACTTACTCGCAAAGACGAGCTACCTCCTTTTCAAGGCTATCAACTCTTGACTCCATGAAATCTTTAAGATTTTCTAGCTTCTGATCAATGGAGTGCTGAAAAAATTCCATGCTTGCTTTAAGCATGTAAAAGCGAGGAGAGATAAGTGCCATAAGTTATTGAGCCATGTCTGGTTGAGATGAAGATGTTTCACCAACTACTAGGGCAACCATATTTCTATCGTAACTTCAGGAAGCTCGACTCTAGCTCATTTTCTCTATTGTGGCCCTTGAAGGCCAACTTTAAAAGCTTTTAAATCCTCTGATTCCCATGCAATTTCACCTACATGGCTGATAAACCTATAGTAGGTGTTATCCTAAAAGATTATTCTCACTATAGCTCCTATCTTGATGAAGGATATAATGTATAGTCAATCTCTAAGGGATGTCGGGACGGTAAAGTTATGATCACTAAGATCCATCAACTTGAGCTCAATTACCAGATGAGTAATGTATCCATCTACTAGAATGTCACCATCTTGACTGAGTGAGCCATATCGAATAGAATGAACTCTAATTTCTTGATTGCTTGTTGTTATCTCCTCAGGCAAATATTGAGTAAGTCAGGAACCGGTGAATATAATGGAGAATCATATTCTTTAAGTGAGTGCTTTTTGTCTTCTTAACATCCCAACAACAATCATTACCAAAGTTGTGTCAATCTGCAAAGGGATTAAAATATGTTACCTCACTCTCATTGATCAAGCCCTCATATGGTATCTTGAAGATTTTTGCAAATTCTAAGATGAATTATTTTGTCTACAATGCTAGAAGGAGACCTTACCAATAAGAGATTCTTGTAAGGCGCTCAGAAATTCCAAGGTTGGCTTTTTGCATGTGGGCTTATAGATGTCTATGAATTCTAGCAAACCATATTGTTGTAGCCAGACTTTCATATCTGATTCAAGGCCAAGAGCCTTGTTGCAACCCTAATCAAATGTTCAAGTAGACAAAATAGGTTGCTTCTTTAGAGAAGAATACTTCTGATGAAAGTACCAAGGTAGAACATTGAGAAGATGATCTACATAGATCATTGGGGTCTTGCTTTTCTCTTCCCTTTGAAGGAATCAGTTCCGAGGCCATGGTAGAGGTCATAATCTTTGAATAATAATGAAAAAAAATCTAGGGTTGCCCGCGTGAAAACTCAAATAAATTTGAGGAAAAATGGATGAAGTTGTTGATTTTTGTTGTTTGGATGATGAATTCGATGAAGATTTTAGGTAAAATGGTGTTTGAAAGGTTGGGTTTGGCCAGAAAGGGGAAAGTGGTGCGACTATTACGATTTTAAAGAGAGAAAAATGAGAGAAATAGTGAAGTTTTAGGCTATATATCGATTGTTTCATAACTGTGAATAAAAATTCATAAGTGTGAATAACCATGTTCAGAGAAATACCAAATGGTGACCCATAAGTTCACAACTGTGACATAAAATAGTCACAGGCATGAAAGAGGATATTCACGACATCAAAATGTGACCCAAGGCGTGAGCTAAAATGTGAACACTTATGTCGTTTTTGTCTACAATTTTAACAACCGGGAATATTTACTCACACACATGAAGACTTAAAACATGGTTAAAAATTAAAACATGATCGAAACAAAAAGATGTGATATATATTTTCTTCCTAAGCAAATTAAGCATGCTTTTTCATAACAAATAATCATTCATCATACAATTTGAACATGCAAATTATCAAATATATGAAATATTACTCAAGGTTCACAATTTGAACATTAAAGATACACAAGTGAGCAAGGTGAATCTAATTCTTAAAAATAATTTTAAGATAATGTGCGCCCATTGCTTAGCGTATGAATTTTCCATGCGCAGGTTCGAGGCTTAGGTTTGGAGCATTAGAGGAGGATGCCCAATGATCAAAGTCAAAGGGACTACATTTGGGGTGGGTGATACAATCAATGTATATTTTTGGTTGTTTTGAGGGTTTGGGTAGTTATAAGTGTACATATTTTTATATTTCCTTAAGATCATGTAATTTTATAACTATCATCTTTTGTACAAACTATGGGCTGGTAATTGCCCGTTTGTTATAGTGTTAAAACCTTTTTTATTGTAACATTTTAAATGGTTTATTTAGACATCATGGCCATAGTGCATTAAAGTTTTAATTTATGACATTTTAAATCATATGTATCATAGCATTCTTTGATTTAATTGGGTTAAGTCCTAATTATGTCGAAAGGTGTTACATTTAGTGGTATCAAAGCCTAGGTTTAGGCGGCTCTGAGCCTAGGTGGGAAAGGTTGTATCACATTAACGAGTGTTATCTTATATGACTCTGATAAGGGCTATTCTTTGTCGATGTGTAGGTCGAGATCAAGTACGGAGATCAAACCACATGATGCTAGTGGGAGTAATAGTCCTCCCAATGTAGAGGCTTAAATTCCTTTGAACCAAACTAGTGTTCATGGGCCGATGTTAGTCCTCCTCCACAGCAGCTAATGGCTGGTCAGGTGGATCAGGCTCAAGATCCTATGATGCAGAATCTTACAGCATTGATGTAGTAGTTGGTACAAGCTATACCTCCTCCACCGCCGCCATCACCTCCACCACCTCTTTAGTTGCCACCAAGACATAAGGTTTAGATTAACAGGCTGAGGAAGTATGGAGCTATGAACTTCACATGTAATAGTAAGGATAATCCGACAGCTGCTGAGTTCTAGTTAGAGAAGACTGAAAGTGTCTTCAAAGAGCTAAATTGTGCTGAGGAGCATAAGGCTAGGTTTGCTCTTTCACTTCTCTAGGAGCATGCCTACGATTAGTGGAAGTCGGTTCTACAGAAGCTACAAGTTCCAAAGCTGATTACCTAGGATTTCTTCACAACTGAGTTTAAGAAATAGTATTTGCCAAAGGCGTATACAAATGAGAAGAAATGAGAATTTTTGAGCTTGCGATAGGGAAACATGTCAGTGATTGCATATGAGAGAGAGTTTATCTGATTGAGCAAGTATGTAACTGGTATCATAAGTGTTGCCGATTTAAGGATGGTTTGAGAGACAAAATCTGAATGCATATGCTTTCACTTTAGCTTAAAGGAATTTTCAAAATTAATGTTTGTGGTCATCAGTATTGAGAAGAGGATTTAGTTGAAGAGACCAGAGGAGTCGTCGATGAGAGACTTTAGAGGGTCTAGTTACAGTGTTGTATAGTCATCAAGCAAGAAAGCTCATACCAATTTTGGACCCTTCCAGTCTAGAGGACAGGAACAGGGTCGGGGTCAATCAAGGTACACCAGGCAGGCACCATCAGTAGGAGCTATCTCTATAGTTGTCAGTAGTCAGGCTTAGACACACAAAGAGTCAGCACCTCAGTGTGCAGGGTGTGGTAGGAGTCATAGAGGGGAGTGCTGGGGACACACATCAGTTTGTTACAGGCATGGGTCTCAAGACCATTATCGGAGAGATTGTCCGATGCAAACAGCTGGGGCACCAACTCAGACACAAAGTTTAGGACTGACTCAGGACAGCGGATAAGGATAGACCCGTGAGGGTAGAGGTAGATCTAGGCAGGTTGTATCTAAGTTAGTGAACAAGCCAAGACCTAGTAGAGCACCAGTGAAGGCCTATGCTATAAAGGTCATAGAGGATCTGAGTGTTTTGGACGTGATTGTTGGTACTTTTCTTATCTTTGACTCAGTCTTAATTGTTTTAATTCATCTGGGTTCTACCCATTCATATATATGTACCAACATAGCTAAGAGGTTTAACAAGATAGAAGAAAGATTAGATTATGAGATAGAGGTGAATAGCCTTTTGAGGAATAGTACAGTGGTGAATCGAGATTGTCCCATCATAATCCAAGGGAAAGAGTTTTCGGTGGACTTAATCGAGTTGCCCTTCTGCGAGTATGACATTATCGTAGGAATGAATTGGTTGTCTCGATAGAATGCAGTGGTAGATTGCAGAAGAAAGGTGGTGGAATTGAGAACTTCAAAAGATGAGATAGTGGTTGTTCAGGGTGAGAGATCCTTACAACAAACAAGGATCATCTCTATGATGAAAGTATAAAAGATGATTAGAAAGGGGTGTGAGGCCTACTTGGATCACATGGTCGACACCAAGAGAGGAGCCCTAGACCTTAGGGATATTTCGACGGTAGAGAAATTCCCAGATGTGTTTCAAGATGAGTTGTCAGGGCTACCTCCGGAGAGAGAGATAGAGTTCTCAATTGAGCTTATTCCAAGTACGACTTTCTTATTAGCAGCATCGTACCATATGGCTATCAGAGATGAAAGAGATGAAGGCACAGTTACAAAAACTATTGGATAGAGGCTTTTATCAGGCTGAGTGTATCTCCATGAGGTGTACCAATGTTGTTCGTCAAGAAGAAAGATGACTCTATGAGGTTATGCATAGACTACAGGCAGTTGAACAGGGAACCGTTAAGAATAAGTATTTGTTACCACATATTGATGATCTCTTTGATCAATTGAAGGGTACAGGGGTTTTCTCTAAGATCGAGGTACCATCAATTGAGAATCAACGTTGGTGATGTTGACAAGATAGCTTTTAGAACCAGATATTGTCACTATGAGTTCTTGGTTGTACCTTTTTGGTTAACCAATGCTTCGATGACTTTTATGGATCTGATGAACCGAATCTTCAGGCCATTTCTGGACCAATTTGTCATGGTGTTCATATATGACATTTTGGTATATTCGAAGGGCAACAAAGAATATGAACAACATTTGAGGAAAGTCTTGCAGTCTTTTAGGGAGTAAAAATTGTATGCCAAGCTTTCCAAATGTGAGTTTTGGCTTGATGAGGTTGTCCTTCTCGGACATGTGATATCGATCGATGGGATTCGAGTGGATCTAGGCAAGCTCAAGGCAATCTTAAGTTGGAAACCCCCGCGGAATGTGACTAAGATCCGAAGTTTCTTAAATTTGGTAGAATACTACCGGAGATTTGTCAAAGGGCTATTACTTCAATAGTAGAAGTTTGTGGTCTGCTTGATTTAGCAAAGACAATGATGAAGCTCCATTAAAGCCTGGATCATGTCTTACTAAGGGAGGTCTTTGAAAGTGTCTAAACTCTCATTCCCTTTGTGAAATCTAGAAATAGAATTTCTAAACTCCTCACCCTTAATTTTTAATGCATTATTTTCTTTTAAGAGAAAACTTGTTGAGAGTTTTGAGGAAATCTCATCCAATGACTTTTTTTAAGGAGTCATTTGAGGTTTTTAGCTCTTCAACTACGTTCTGAAGGTTATTAAAATCAATTTTGAGTTTAAAGTTATTTTTTCTATAAAGATCAAGTTTCATTTTGTATTTTTCTATTTTTAGATTTAGTACTTCAACTATATCATCATCATCATCATCAATTAAATCACATAAATCTTCACAAGGTTGGGAAGTAAAGCATACCTCATAATTGGAGTAATCCTCAATAGCCAAAAAGCACAAGTTAGCAATCTCCTCATCTTCTTCTTCAATGAGTGATGAGGTTTTATCATTCCAAATGGCTTTGTGACCTTTTTCCTCATCTTCTTTATTGGGTCTCCTCTTGTACTTCTTGACCATAGGATACTCTGATCAAATGTGTCTCTTATTTCCACATTTATAGCATTTGACTTCCTCATTGCATTTGTTAGATGAGGAGTTTCTAAGAGGGAATCTTAAGGCTATTTACTTGTAGTTCTTAATTGAGTCATACTTATGAGTGATCAACCTCTTGATTCTCCTTGAAAGTAATACAATTTGATCATTCCTTCATCAACTAACTTTTCATCACTAAGGAGATCTTCATCTATAGGTATTGAAGTTGAAGCTTTAAGTGTTAGAGGCTTTCTCTTCTCATTTTCTCTCTTAAACTTTTTTTCTCTTACTGAAGCCATTTCTTGAGTGATGAATTTGCCAATAAGTACATCCATAGGAATTACTCTTAGTGTTTATTGACTTCCTCAATACCTACAACTCTTGAGCCATAATCTTTCATAGGAAGACTCTTTAGAATCATGTTATTTACATCTTCCAAATTATAATGCTTTCCAAACCTCCTCATGCCATTGACAATAGCAAGAAGTCAATTGGCCATTTCGGTTATGATCTCATTTGGCTTCATCTCGAATAGTTCATATTTAGTGACAAGAATTTGAACCTTTTTGGACTTTACTTGTTTTGTGCCTTCATGGTAATTTTCCATCATTTTCCAAATGGAGTAAGCAGTTGGACAATGTTGGATTCTACCACATTCTTCAAGTGATAAAGAGCTTATTAGAATGATCATGGCTTTGGGCTTGGCCCAATAATCTCTTGGAATGATCTCATCTTCTCATTTGGCATTCCTTCTTTTTCGAGGTGTCCATTCCTTTCGAATGGTGTCCCAAACATCTACTCCCTCATTATCAAGATAAGTTTCCATCTTGAATTTACAATTTGCATAATTTGCTCTATTAAAGAAAGGCTTGAGGTTGTGAAACCCTTCATTGGCCATAATTCGATCTTTGCTAGTGCTTGTTAGGCTTGAATGCTAAACTTAGATCTTATACCAATTTTTGCCCAAAATAATAACTAAGAAGGGGGGTTGAATTGGTTGGTAATTAAATAATTTTGTTTGAGGCAATTTTACCAAAGAATAATTTGTGAAAGAGAATGAGAAATTTGGCACACAAGATTTATAGAGGTTCAGGTATTAACAAACCCGACTCATCTCCTCTATCTCAATTAGATATTTCACTAATACACAAAGTATTACAAATGGAGTTTTGCCTAGCTCATTCCCAACTATGGTGTTTCTCTTTTGGCTAACACCTAACCTAGAAAAACCCATGTGTTTTAATGGCTAACACAACAACCAAATCCTTGTGTTTTTTTATAGCTTACACAAAAACCCTTGCAAATATTTCGCTCACAACCCAATTCACTCAAACTCACTTTTGAGTAATTGATTATAAGAATGAAACACTCACCAACTAAAAAGCTCAAAAATTATAAGCAATTATGGTTCTTACAAGATAAAATATAAAAATGGTGAAATGAATTAAATGCATAAGGTTATACAAGATTAGAAAATTGAATGCACATTTTCACTTGTTTTTCTTACCATTAGAAGTCATAATATGTTGTATTTATAATTTCCCTAACAAAAATAGGCATTTGGAATGCATTTAATGCAAAAATGCTCGTTCAACAACTTTCTCATTTAGTCTAACAACTTTCTCTTTCCAAGTTCATGGGTAAGATTTAATCTTCATGGGCATGACTGTTTTTTATAGTTGTGACTGAAGTATAGAAGCTATTCGTGAATAGTTCTACCTAGAAATGAGAAGTCTTTCATGGGCATGACACATTTCTTCACGAGTGTGACTGAATCAAGCTTCACAGATGGTCTAATACTTCACTACCGTAAATATTTGAAAGAATGGTTTTGGTGCTAACTCATTCACATACATTATCTATAGGTCACGAGTATGAAGTTCACTTTTCACGGTTGTGGCGATTCTTCACCACGGGCATGACAATATTCACTAACGTGAATATCTGCTTCACATGCATGAACCTTTGTTGATTTTCATTCTTTTGATCTTTAAACAACTTTAATCAACTTGCTTCATAGTTTTAGGAATGTGTAACCTATCTAACATGCTGAGAACACAAAATGTGGTTAAATTTCTTATTGCCTAATTATTTGTGATCATCAAAATGATGGAAATACTCCTTAATGTCCAATAGATCACAATAGGATTATCAATCATCAACATCCACAATTAAATTTCATATTCTAGTCATTAATATTATTATTTTGCACAAAGTACTCTAAGCCAGATTATCTGGATATAAATTATGGATTAGAAGCGCTCAACCAAGCTAAAATCGCCTTGATTGAGAGTATAAACTGTAACCTCCTTAACCTTCTCCACATGCATTTTATTTGAACATGCACATCTTGTATGTAATTCACTTCAACACATGCATTCCATATACTTTTTTTTTGAACAAGTTCATGACATACACTTGTTACATATCTAAGTATTTTACAATTGTACCGAGTTGCCTGTGTCCATTTTATAATCTAAATGAGGATGACATAAATTTAAGAATAAAGTGAGTAAAGAGACTAGATTGAAATTGATAAAAATTTAACATAGTTAATATAATTAAATTGAGTTTTTGAGTAAATAAGGGATTAAATCGTATATTTTATATTGACTAGTGAGATTAATAATAATAATAATAATAATAATAATAATAATAATAATAATAATAATAATAATAATAATAATAAAGAAAAAAGAAGAAAAAGAAGTCAACAAGAGTAGAGACATATGGATATTTATCCTTTGGCCACATTTCTACATGTCTATCTCTTTGCTTTGTCACCATTCTTCCTTTTTCTACCTTTATAACAATCTTATTTCCTTCTTTATTTCTCCCTCTGAATTGTAGCAACTAACTTAGCAAAGTTGATTATTGGTGAGTAATTATTTATTATTGTTTATAATCTTAATTAGAGTTGTTAAGGATTTGTGAACAAGTAGTAAGTTTCACCATGATTTTGGAGATTACAGAAACTGATTTTTGAAACGTGTAAAATATAAAACTTGTAAATATATGTCTTATATACATGTATATAAAATATTTTTACAGTATTTGATGTATATGAAAAGAAATCTTCTTTTGAATGACACTGGTTTTGGTTACAATTCTTACAGACTACTTGACTTTGTTTATTTCTTTAAAGCATCATAGAGGTTGAATTAGATGAAGTATAAAATATGAGGGTTGTAAATTTGTATGTAAAATAATTTAGTAAAATTTAATATAGATAATGAGATATAGATGAAAGAATCATAACTATTTCTTTGATTAGAACTACTCTTTTCGCACCTGTGCATATCTAGCAAGTTCGTTCTAATTTTCCAGTTATTTTTAGACCAAATTAATAAAAGTACAAAACATGAAAGTTTAGGGTTATATATTATATAAATTATTGTGAAAGTGTTACCTTCATATATTTTGTATTTTATAGTTATGTTATAAACAATAAAACTAGTTTGAATATCACCCTTGTGCAAAACCAATCACATATTCCCTACTGTTTAAAGGCTTTAGAGGTAGAATTAAAAAGTGTATTAAACATAAAAATGTTCATTTATATCTTGTCTAGGTTCTTAAAAAGTTTCATGATAATTTAAGATAGACATTGTAAGATATGAATGAATAACATTGGTATACTCAAAACTGCCTAAAGAGAGGAAACAAGGCAAACTTTGAAATTCCACTAAAAATTGTTTGAAACTCCAAATGATTTGAAAATTTAATATGTTATAGTCTTATATGTTTACATAGATATAATAATTATATAATTTGAACAAGTATAGAAGAATTTATAGGTTGATCAGCCAGGCGAGATCACACTGCCACATAGAAGGAATATTACTTATTTATACAATGATTTCTAGTTTTGTAGATAATAAAATACTACATATTTAATTTATAGCTATATATTTATTTTTAAAATATACATGACAAAAATGCATGTAAAAGTTCTTTAAGATCATGACATGACTATTAATATTCGATCACTGTTGTACTCTTCTAATAGGATCGTTGAATCTACAACTCTCATCTACCTGTACTTTACTTTTGTTGTGAGTACTAAACGTACTCGAGAGGAAAATAATTCTCACGTTGAATTTTAAACTCAATGGTACACGTTTTTTATAAATAGTTAAACAATATAATAAATTTAAATTTTCATTTGTATCCCTAATATTCTTCGTTTTAGCATTATTAAACATATTTCAAGTTGCTTACCTGTTGTGCCCATAAATCGATTACTTTGACTTAGCTATAGAGAGACACAAGGGGTAACTGTATGAAAAAAGTGTATGTCTATATGGATGTCATGCATCCCCATGTCTGTATATTCAGACCAAGTCGAATGTATTTGTATGTTCCAGTTGAGCTGGATAATATGTTTGTATTTGTATGACTTTATTAGCATGCCAACAAGCCCACCCTACTTTAGTCTAGGCTCATTTATGGACTCATGTCACTTCCATTTGTATATGTTATATCACATATAATAACATATAGAGTTCACTTAAAGCATTTTTTTATTGTCATATATTTTTCTTAACATACATATATTTCATCCGTATGCATGTACTTAGTATGTCATAATTCCAATATATATTATAGTTATTCATACCTTTTTACTTGTCACTCATATATCATACATGTGCAAAATATGCACCAAACATATGCTAGTTATATACCTCCCATATACTAGTTATATACCATACATATATTTGTTATACACTATACATGTTATATATCATACATATACTTATTATATACCATATATAATTATCATATGCCATATATGTACTTGTTATATACCATACATATACTTCTACCATATATACCACACATACACATCCCATATTCTCTATCAACATCATATATATAAACATATATAAATAAAATTTTCACAAAATATTCATATTAATTTATAATAATAGATATTATTAATAATACTAATAATATTATTAGAATTAATATTTTTGCTTTTATGACTATTGTCATAAAGCTTGTACAAATCTCTTCATGGTCCTTTCTACCACCCATTCAGTTTTGCCCTTTTAGTAATTAGCTAATATTTTATGCACTGACTTAGTGCCATAATTCAGGGTAAACATGCTTATATACGTCATTTCCTCAACTATTATTTAAAGTTTAAACCACTACCAATATACTTATCATGTATAGATTAAACCCTTATAAGTGTTTTCCAAAGCTCACACTCAAACATTTACAAGTGTTTTTAATGGTTCAACATAAAACCCTTTCAAGTGTTTAATTCCCCAACCCAATTCACTCAATCTCATTATCAAACAAATATATGCAAGAATAAAAATACTCAAACAACTATAAACTCAAGATCACTTGAGTTTTACACAATTAGAATGAGAACTGTAAATGATACAAGAGAGGTAGCAACAAAGAATTAAAGTTATAAACTCTCACAAAATGATTTCTCAATAATTTCTCAAAGTAATTAAGCTCTTAATGCATAAGTTGATGTTAATCCTTCAAAAATATGAGCTATTTCTAGAGTTCCTTCAAAATCTAGTCATTAGAGACACTTTAATTTGAACTATAGTTGTTCAACAACCATAGGAGCATGCTGCAATGGTCATATTTGTAGGTCTTCATAGGTATGACTTGCCTTTTACAGGCGTGATGTTCTTTTCACGAGTATGACTTCTTTTAGTTTGATGTTTTGAAGATTTGAAATCTTTGACACATCAGAGTCTTTCACAAGCATGACATTATGCTTCTTATGTGTGAATAACTTGTATTTTTCAACAATTAACTTGATTTCATTAGCTTCAATAATTATATAACTTGTTTAATCACTTAAAAAATAAAAAAGAATGATTAAATATCTTATAGCTCAATTATTTGTTTTTCATCAAAATGATAAAAATAATTTTCAAGGTTCAACATCATTAATACCATCATAAAAACTTTATGTTATACACACATAATCATATACTCATACATATGAAGTACACTCATGTAAATCCAAATAATTATCCTTTCATTTAATTTTCCCATGTTACTCTAAGTCTGACTAAATCGGATATGGGTCGGGAGAAATGGCGCTCACATAAGCTAACAATTGACCGATTAGTCACCATTCATATCAAATCGAAAGTGCTTACAAAAATGACAATTGACCTTTTATCCATTAGTCATAAAACTTGTTCCATTCTCATATACTATGGTACCTCTAAAGCCTTAGTGGTATGTCATTTATCATATTTCTAGTCCTACGCTAGAGTAATAGACTTATTATTTTCACTTTTCATATTCATCTCTTTTTGCCTCAAACCTTGTGATTCATATACATTCAGTGTTATATCATGTTTTATAATAGCTTGGAATCATGAGATCATAATATAAAATAGCTTTGGATCATAAGAGGCAACTTTCAAATAATAATTTTCATGCATAGTGCCACGACCACAAACATCCCTTCACGACATGAAGATGGTCTTCACGAGTGGTTACCAATGAATCATTTGGTGAACATAACCATAAACATTTCTATGTAAAAATACCATTCAAGTTGCAAATTTATAGACGTGAACCATGTCATGAAACAAGTGGTGAAGCAAAATGTAAAAGGATCTATTCGAATTGAATATTTCCAAATGCAGGGATTCATGGTCATGAACCACTCTTCACAGACATGAATATGGGTTTCTCTCTTGTGTATAACATGTTCAAAAACATATCATTTCTCTTATACACATGCAAATCTCTAAAATTGGTCAATGTCAATCACTCCTATCACACATAAAAAAAAAGCCTATAACATACTTTTCATGCATATACACCGAATTTAATATTTTTTACACTCAAATCATTCCATAATATCCCTTTAATATTTTTCAATCCATAATGCATATACATAGGCATTTATTACATAATATGTACTAAATCCTCATAAATGCAACCAACAACCAAAAATAATAAGTTTGTTCATTTAAAGCATGCCAATAACACATTAAAACACATTGAAAACCTTGAATGTCAAAGTGTACTAACCTTTACAAAATGGAGTCTAAAATCTCTCCCTTTCTTTAGCTCAAACTTAACCTCTCTCTTAGGGAGTTTTCCTTTACTTGTGCTTCTTATAACATGAAAAATACTCTTTTAAGGTTTAATAGCATCATAGATAGGTTTTCCTTACTTAAACAAACTCTCACTTAAAGCTCAAAACCTTAACTTTTCTATTGAGAAACTTTGACCCACGAAAATGAAGCAAAAAAAAAAGTAGAAGATGGAGAAAAAGAAGAGAAAATCATTCACTTACCCTAAACCCACAAAATTTTGGAAATGGTTTCCTATATCAAGCTTTATCTTTCCTCTTTGCTTTTCAACAATACCCCCTTTATGGTTAATCTTTGTTTTTCTTTGACTTTTACTTTTGAAGTGGTATTTTTACTTAGTTTTAGTTAAGGTTTGAAGTGTTGAAGTGAATAAAATGGAGAAGGAATACAGAAAAAGGTGGGTGGCATGTAAGAGAGTGAAGGAGGAGTGGTACTTGACAGTAAAGTGAGGGAAGAGAGAGAAAACTCTTCCTTTTATACTTTATGTGAAAATCTCCCTCTTGGCCCTTACTTAATATCCCTTTTAATACCTCATGATCTAAGGGTCCACATAAAAAAAACACATCACTCCTCATATGTATCCCTAGATTAACTGTAATTAATTGACCATCTTTTAATTATCCAACTTAATGATATAATTATCATCTTATTTTCCAAAATATCGTTTAAGCCTAAATAAGTGGGCATTACAAAAAGCTTAAGGAAAAATCGATGACCCGATTAGTTAATCAAGAACAGATCAACCCAATTCGAGTAAAAAGGTTTTTTGATTTAAGGTGAATATACAAAATGACATAAACGACATTATTTCTGAGAACTCATAACGATGCATTTTAGATGATATAAAAGTGACACCATTTTAGTGCTCCAAAAATGACGTCATTTTGAACATAGCTTTTAAAAAAATAAACTTAACATAGCTCCATCTCTGTAATTTGTGATGCTTCTCACTCAATTCTCCCTCTCTGTAATCTTCCATGCAAAATAACTTCATTTTAATCACACCACTCATTAGTCGTTAGCTGCCATCCACCAACTGTTAGTTGTGCCATTTGTCAGTCATGCTTTTCCCTCATGCCACTCACTAACTGTGTTTCTACCTTTACCATTCTCTTTCACGCCACTCCTTTTTCCATTATAAGTTGTTTTATGCCACTATATTGCTTTTGAAGCTAATTAATCTTAATTTATCTACTGCACTACTTGACATGACTAATCTCAATTATAACATTATAATTTATATTTCACATATTAGCTTTAAGGTTGAATATCTCTGTGTTGACTTAAAGTGAAACTTTGGAAAGCTTTATTATTGCTATTATTTACCTGGTTAATCTTAATTCTAGCATTATAATTATTATGTTGTTATAATCTTAATTTATTGCTATTATTGCTTTACTTGCAATTGTTAGCTTTTGAAGCTACTATTGTTTGGAAAGCTTTATTGTTTGACTTGGTGAATCTTAATTATAACATTATAATTTTCTAGCATCACTTTACTTCTAAATGTTAAAATTTTAGTGGAATTACTCAAATTTTGAGTCTAAACAACTTATCCATATAAATTCATCTCATTTTTTTCTTTTTTTTTCCTAATTAGAAATAGATTTATATAGTTAATCACTATTTTATATATCATGTTCAATTAGGGTTATTACTAGTTTAATTACTTATGAGCTATTTTTAATTTAGCTTGATAAGAGTTCACTTTAATTTTTCTAATTAAAGTTAAAAAGTCAAACTTGAGCATAATATTAAAACTCATTTACTAAAACTATTAGGAGCCCATTGACTCATTAAAATATTGCAAACTAGATTATTTGTTGGTCCATGAGTTAGTTCATCACAATGCACATTTGCCAATTCATTTTAGATGTTTGTTAATTAATTAATTTGCTGAGACTTGAGAATTTATTTTTTGTAGACAAGGCAAATTATTTACGCGCACATCAATAATCTCAACTACAATGATTCATTATTTTTAGTTTTCCAATTTTTGTATGTCATCTACAAGACAAAAAAACCATATTTTAATAATATATTATATTAGAATGATACATTGTTATGAATAAGAATATCAAAAATTATCATATTATATTAGTTACAATTTATATTTATACAATTGTATCAATTTACTAATTATAATTTATTTTTTTAGGTATTCAATCAATATGAATCCTTTTAGCAATCAATCTTTTGAAAAGCAAATTGTAGCTTCTACACCTTCTATTCCTGGAAAGAGAAATCCTATTTAGGAACATTTCAAAGAAATAATATTAAAAATTGGAAAGTCTATATATACTAGCTTCTATTGTTGATCTTCTTTTAAAGAGAGTGGAATAAACATAATGAAATATCATTTGGCTAGCATTCAAGGTCAAATAAAAAAATGTAAAAAAGTTCATCATGATGTCCATGTCAAAATGGAAGGGATTTTCAAGAAAAATATCGAGAAATAAAAGCAAAGTAAAATGGCATATAACTGGACATATAAAGTTGGTGATGATGATGATGATCTAGTTGAGTTGTTATGAGAGAGCAAGAAGTGAAAGAGATAAATCCAACAATGAAACAATTAAAAAGGAAAGCAAAGCAAAATGCATGGATTGGTGGTTATTTTGTTTCAAGAACATTTGCAGGGTCTTAAACTAATATTTGGAGTGCTCTTGCTGGCAAAGAAGTAATAGGTAAGGCACATATGGCTGTTGCAAAGTGGTTTTATTATGTTTATATATTTTTAATGCAACCAATTCACCTTTTTATCAACCTATTGTGGATGTTATTATTGCTATTAATCTTGGATATAAAGCTCCAACTTATCATGATTTGAGAGTGAATTTGTTAAGGGATAGCAAACAAAAATGTGCATTACTCATTGAGGGTTATAAAAAGCATTGGGTAGAAAATGATTGTAGCATAATGGCAAATAGATGGATTGATCAATGACAGAAGATCTTAATCAACTTTTTGGTATATTGCCCAATTGGTTTATGTTTTTGTGAAGCCTGTTAATGCTTCAAATGCCGGTAAAGATAAAGCAACACTAATGGACTTATTTTCTAAAGTTGGGCAAACAAATGTGCTACATTTGGTTTTAAATAATGCAGCTAATTATGTAGCTACAAGGAGGTTACTATATGAAATGTATAGAAATATTTTTTTAGTCACCTTGTGCAGCTCTTTGCATCCATTTGATTTTAAAAGACTTTATTAACATAGATCATGTGGTTAAATTAGTATTTTGTGCCTCTAAGCTAACAACATTCATTTACAATCATATTGATATATTGACATGGATGAGAAAGAAAAAAGATTGGAAGTAAATACAACATCCAATAATGATGCAGTTTCCTACAACTTTCATAACTTTGAAAAGTATTGAGGACAATAAATATGATTTTTATGCCTTAGCCACAAACAAATTCTTCACTAGTCACAAGCTCTTCAAAAGTTTGAGCGAGAAGCTTTTTGTATCTATTTCTTTAGATAAAAAGTTTTGGGATGGTTACTCAATTATGGTGAAGATTGTTGCTCAATTTGTAAAATTGTTATGATTGGTAGATTCAGATAAAAAAACTTTCATTAGAATATGACTTTGAAAGGATGTGTAGGGCAAACAAATCAATGAAGCATATGTTCAGAAAAAATAAAAAGAAGTACGGACCATATATTGTATCATTGATAAACAATGAGATAAACACTTTTAGGGCAATTTCCATAGAATTGCATATTTTTTAAATTCGACTCTCTTTTATTGTCCAAATTTCTCTAGGAAGTTTGATGTTGATGGATTTATGAACATTTTTGAAAATAAAGCCATAAACCCAATGGAAGTGACAACAATCAAAGAGATAAAGATTTATCAAGATAAGTTTGGAAGTTTTAGTCTTGAATCAGTCGTGGTAACTGCTTCAAAACTTCAACTAGGTAAAATAAATAAATTCTTAACTCATAATATTATTTTAGATATATTTTCAATTTTTATACATGTGAAGAATGTTATTATTATAAAAATTCTTTTGTCATTTTATTTTATTTTAATATGTAGATGAGTGGTGGAAATTCTATAGACATATTGCACCAAATTTGATGAGATTGGTTTTTAAAATTCTAAGCCAAACTACTACTTCTTCTGGATGTTAAAAAATTAGAGTTTATTTGAGCTTATTAATGATCTTGTATATGTGAATTATAATTTAGAATTGAAGAATGTATATGCAAATATAATCATTTATATTCTTGATACTTATTACATTTTATATATACTAGGAATAATCTTAATTTTAAATATTATTGTTTAGGTTCCATAAAAAGAAATGAAACTATGATCTTATTGATTATAAATGTATTGATAAGACTGATTTTTCGATTGAGGAAGATGATACACCTGTTGGGTTGGACGTTGAGAAAATAGAGGATGCTCTTTGTGAAAAGTATGCATATATAGTTGTTGGAAAAAAAACATTCATACTCAAGGTTAATTTTTCTACCTGGTTTATGATTTCAAATTATTGATTTTTTTAATCTTATATTGGCATTATTAATAGATGCAAGAGAAATAGATGATCAAAAATATCAAAATTTAGATGGTGTTGACTTGGATTCATTTGGTCCTATTGGTGAAAGTAATTCTCCTCAATTGAATATGGGTGAAAGTAAAACTTCTTTGAATCAATTTCTTTTAAGAGATGACGTTGATGATGATGAGACTCAACCATATAATGTGAATTTTTAATGTTGATTTTGTTCTATTTTAATTTTAATGTGATTATGTATTAATTAAATTATAGACATTATTCTTTTGAACATATTATTGTGTATGAAATAGGCCTTATATAAGTTTTTTTTATATTTTATTATATATGAGATATGTTATATTTTATTATGTATGAAACATATTATATTTTTAAAAAATTTCACATAGATTAGTTCAATCCCAATTTAACTTGTTTAAACTTAAATATTTAATCCATTACCTTTTCCAGTTCGTTGATCGAGGGCAAGTATGATAACCTTGTATTTAACTATTACAAAACCAAATTTAATATACACAACCACTGCTTTGTCAAGATTCATGCAAGATTCTGGTGAAAAAACATGGTGCCTGCAAAAAAAAGCTCTTAAATATGTGAAAATAACTATGAATTATGGAATCTAGTTTAAAGTTGGGCATCCAATCAATTTGCAAGATTTATATCATAGTGATTGGGTCAAAAGTGTGGATGATTCTAAGAGTGCATTATATTGCACTTTTTCATTTGGTTCATACATATTTTCATAGAGCTTTAAAAAGTAAAAGGTGATAGCTTAATCATTTGAAGTAGAATATACTAGTTGCAGGAGTTGCCAACTAAGCAATTTTTTTATGAAAAATTATAAAGGATTAAAGTATGATTCAATAAGAAGCTACCATATTTTGGGATAATAATAAATCAAGAATATTCATGGCTAATAATTTTATTCTTCATGGGAAGTCCAAGCATATAAAGGTGAAGTTTCATGCCTTGAGACAACTTGAGACCAATCAACAAATTTTTTTAGAGTACTTCAAGTTTAAAGATCAAATTGTAAATATCATGACTAAAGGGCTACAAAATGGGAAGTTTGAGACAATAAGAGAAAAGCTATGAGCATTAAAAAAATATTAAGGAGTGTTGAAACTAAGCAACAATAACACTATCATGAGAAACATTAGAATTATCCATGAAAACATTCACATCATTAATAGTAGATTTCAACACTTTCTTTAACTATTTAGTTCTATTTAAGCGAATGAACAATCCTGAAGAATTCTTCCTCTTTTTAAACTTGTCATTTAGAGGTTTACCTCCACCAAAATTGCTAATGATTAGCTTACCATCTTTATTGACCATCTACTCTTGTATAGAAAGAGTCCCAACTATGACAAAATGATTTCTAGGGCATGAAACATTCATAGTGGCTTAGTGAAAAGACCTAAAAACATGGGAAACTATTTTTTTCATTAGGCAAGGGCAATACATGTTTAAGAGATACCTAGTGGGAAGATTCCTAAATGATTACACCAATATTAGGATCATAATTTTCTTGCTTCTTTTATCAAAACATGGTCATTATTCTCCATTTGGTATTGCCTTGAAAATATCCTTTTCATTGCTTGTTAAATTAGGGAAAACCCAAGCAAGATCTTCAAGTTGATCATTATCTATGTTTTCAAGAATTATCAAATCATAGTCATCAATTACGTTGGATATTTTTTACCTTAGCCTTAGTTTTCCTTTTGGCACTTTACTTAGCATTGCTTAAAGAATTAGCATTATACTTTTTTGGTTCCCCCTAATGTTCACCAACAACCTTAAAAGAGTTATTAGAGGAATGATTTAGAAAAAGGATTGTCAACCACATTAACTTTCTCATTCTCTACTTCAAGAACAACATAGCGAGAATTCTCTCTTTTTTCATATTTCTGATTAACTACATGTTCCAATTCCTACTCTTCTCTTATTTAACCAAGTAATATACCTTCTAGCAAAAATTTATAATCAAATTTTTGCAATGTTATACAAGTCTTAGATTGCATATAAGTGTCCAACTAGACCACAATTGACATAATTTGTAAATCCTTATAAATAATTATTGCATCCTTCTCTCAAATTCCAATAAAGGTTTAAGCAATTTAGTGATATTCAACTCCATTGCAATCTAAACAAAATTACCTTTTATTTAAGAGGAAGTTTTATTATCATATTTCACCATATACCAAGTTTATTACCAATGGTTCTCAAAACCTTTTTTATGATAAAGATGAATGGGAAGGCTAGGAAGACAAACCTAGGTAAAAACCTTAATAATTCTATCAGTTTTAGTGGAAAAAGTCTATTTTCCAAGGTTGATTAATAAGATATCTACCCTTTTCCATCAAAAGAACATGTTTGCAATCTTCTTATTCAAAAAATTGGACTAAAAACAAGATTCTTTCTAGGTCTATAAGTATATACCCTTCATGATGGTTCTAATGCAAAGTCAATATTTTTGTATAAATTGTCATAACTAATGTCCTATCATAGCAATCTCACCACCACTGCTCTCTTTTAAGGTATGACAATACAACATCCAAAGGATTAAGACATTTTTGACAAAAGGGAATTCTTTGTCCTTACAAAATATAGCTTGATCCTCCTCCATTTCCTTTTACTATCTACCAAGTTCTCATCCTCATATGATGTAGAATTTAACATCTTATAATCATTATTATGCGAATTTGAACTCTCGTCATTATGATTTTTAAAAAGAACAATGAGAAAACCATTATCTTTCCTAGATGAAGGGATGTTTTATTGACCATGTGAGAAGAGTTGTAACGCCTACTAACTAGAGTTTAATTAGAATAAATATTTGGTGTAAATAGGAAAAAAATATGATATATAATAGAGATTAAAATAGATGAAATCGTTAATTAAATTAGAAATTAAAATAAATTAAATTGATAGACAATATAAATTTGATTAAATTAGACCACATAATTAAATTATTTTTTTTGTAAAAATTTAAAAGGACTAGATATAAGTAAATATATGAAGATGATGATGATGATGATGATAATAATAATAGTAATAATAATAATAATAATAATAATAATAATAATAATAATAATAATAATAATAATAATAATAATAATAATAATAATGACTATAAAAAGAAAATTAAATTAAAAAAACAGAAATGTGAACAGTACAAGGGACAGCAAAAAAACAAAAAACAAAAAAAACAAAGGAAGACTAAAATCGGAAATAAGGGAGGGGAAGGGAAGTCAATTAAGACTTTATCCCATTTCTTCCAAACTAGAGCTCTCTTCTTCTTCTTTTTCTTCATCCCATTCCTTCCTCCATATTACAGCCCCAAAAAATTCATCATCTCCTTCATGATTTTCAAGAAAATTCACTTCAAATAAATTTGATATTGGTAAGTAATATCCTTTCCCTTATTATTGTGTTATTAGAGCTTTTAAGATTATGTTCTGCTGTATATTTTGTTCATTTTTTTGAGTATCCTATGAATCAAATTTGAGGAGGTGTAAAACATAAAATTTGTTTATATATGTCTTCTGTATCTTTTTGTCAAATTTTATTAAATTATTTTAAGTATAGGAAGAGAAATGGTCATTGAAGTGAAACTGGTTCAAGGAGACGTATCAACTAAATAACCTACGGTTTTTATTTAAATTGATCATCTTAATGGTTGAATATGAGGTTTTGTAAAGTATGAAAGTTGTAGGTATATGTGTTATTTAGGTCTTTGCAAAATTTCGTATAAATATCTCTTGTGTAGGTTGAGTTATTCTAAAATGAACTATAATTGTTCCTTGATTGAGTTGGTTTCATATACCTGTACAGCTCCAGTAACTTCATCCTTATATTTGACCTCTTTTTGAATCGAATTAGCCAATGTTCAAAGCATAAAAGTTTTACTTATATGTCTTATCTAAATTTCTATGAAAGTTTCACCTTAAAATGTCATGTATTTTGTGAGTTATGAGCTGAACAATTGAACTAGTTGGGTTGATACTCTATGTTAAACCAGTTATAAATCCTCTAGTATTTGAGAATCTTAGGGACCAAATCTGGAAATAAGGTAAACATGAAAAATGTTCCAAATTAACTTATATAACTGTATAAAAATCTTCATAATAATTTAAGCTACACATTGAAAGATATGAATTTTTAAATATGGTACCCCGAAACTGCCTAAGGGCAGAGAACAGAGCAACATTTAAAAATATACCAAAAATTGTGTAATGGTTCAAAAATTCAAAAATTTTATTATGCTTTATTTTTAGATGTTAAATTTAATTAGGATTAAGAATGATATAAATTAGATAAGTTTAGAAAAATTTATTGATCCAACAATCCTAAAAGGTCTTGTTCCAGCTTAAAAGAAATTGTAGTTATTTATTTAAACTATATTAAGAATGAATATTTTATCAATGTATTAATTATTTATATTTTTGAACTAGGATCTCAACAAGAAGAAGAGCAATAAAAAGTATACAAGTTCCAAATTTTAGATTTTTGAAAAGCTCCATTGAGGTTTGTACATATATGCATTTTAGTTTGTCTTGTTGCATGCTTGTGTGTTAATTGAATAAGTGACATATTTGAATAATGTATTAAAATGTGTAAATATGAAATGAATTGAGTGCTTAATCAATGAAACTTCATGTTAATGCATGTATAGACATATGGATGAAAAATTGATTGATAAAATGTAGGAAATTTTGGTTTACAATATGTAACATAATATATTTTTCAATATGAATTAGTATATGATTGATTAAAAATGTGATAATTATTAATGGTAATTATTGAATAATTAGGACAATAAAGAGTGAAGTTAGAAAGTCATGTATGACATATGTATTTGTTATGAAAAGAGAGGTTATATGGCATACTTGGACTCATAAAGTTATTATAAATTTTAGTTTTGTAGTAAAAGATTTGTTGGTTTTGATTGTATAGAAAACTAATTAAAGTATGTCAATATTACTTAAATGGTTATATATAATGGAATATCATATGATTATGTGATTTTAAAATTTTATAATCATATTTTTATTATAAATGTAATGGGAATATTAATTATAGCAAATTAATATATAAAGAAAATAAATAAGTAATAACATTAATTGCCAAGTTCTCAACCTGTGGACTAATTAGGGATAGATGGTGCATCATTGCGGGGGCATTACGATACCGATATTGATATGGTTTAGGAATAGGGTGGTATTAGCTCCGAGAGCACATCTGTCCTAATTGTACACATATGATGTGATTATACCCAGTCATGAGGCTTAAGCTCCGCGAGCGCTCTTGACTTGTGACTATAGTGAGTAGGGTGCTTAAGCTCCGCGAGCAGCCTTACTACACGTCCTATATCCGGACAGTCCGAGAATGAGATTTGGGCTATTTATATTAAAACATTATATATAAATTAATTAAAAGACACATATGTACATGTGAGATAAAATGTGTAAAATAGCATGAATTATATATATTTATTAAGATAAGTGAAATTTACAATTGAGTTATATATATATTATCAATGAATTTGGAATATTGTATAATCATGTGGTTGTTCCTATATAATGTATATTGGAGTATTGTAAACTGTATTATGAATTAACTACCATGCAGTTTTGGTAACTGTATGTTAAAATATTTATGCTTATATGGATTGAGAATTGAGTTAACTAAACTAACATAACTTTAGGGAAATCAATTAAATTAAAATGAGATATGGAAACATGAGAGGAGGTAGAATGCTTAATATTTTATATATTACATATGGTTGAATATATGCAATTCATGTCCTGATACAAAGATAATGATAATATAATGGAACATAAATTTTATTTTATTATAATATTTTCTAAATTTATGCAATGATTTATGTTAAACCTTGAGGGGTATTTCTGTCATTTTGATGATAACAAATATAATAGCAATATTGTATTTAACATACTTGTTTTCTAAGTCTATTATACAGGACATGGATTAAAATAGCAAGAATGGAGATTGGAAGAATAATCCTTGAAAGACAAAATTCAAGAAGTAGCATGATCACTATCGTGACTCTATGTGTCATACCCGTGAAAGAGCTAACTGTTACCAAAACCAACTTTTTAAGTTCACGGCCATGAAGGAATCGTGACTCTATGTGTCATACCCGTGAAAGAGCTAACTGTTACCAAAACCAACTTTTTAAGTTCACGGCCATGAAGGAAGAACAAACCGCGAAGTGGACATTTCAGTCACCCCCGTGAATAATTATGTCACCCCCGTGAATGTTCGTGCATTTTCATCCAGAGAGCTTCACAACCAAAATCACCACTTGAATCACGGCTGGGAAGTTTTTCACGCCCGTGAATGTGTATGTCACGCCCGTGACTCAATGTGTGAAAACATTCCAGAGAGCTTCACGATCAAGGTCACCACTTCAGTCACAGCTTGGGAAGAAATGTCATGCCCATGAACAATGAAAGAGAAAAATGTCAGGCGCAATTATTTGGTTGGTACAACGGCTAGTTTCATCTTTAATGCACCCCCAATGTCCATAATTAGCTATGGGAGTATAAATGGAAGTCATTTATGCATTAAGAACAAGAGAATAACAACAGAATAGCAATTACTTTGAATCAAAAATCTTATTTCAAGCTATTTGTACATTCATATTTTGAGAACAAAATCTATTATTTGTAAAAATCTTTTTGCTCTTCATTTATTGAGCAATTAAGATTTGTAAGTGGTTCTCTCTGTAATCTTTACTCAAGTGAGCTTTGGGTATTTCTGGGTTAAAAGTAGAACACTTGTAAGGGTTAGTTGTGTAAGCCTCAAAACACAAATCAAAAGGTTGTTGTGTGAGCCTGTAAAAACACAAAGTGAAGGTTGTTTGTGTGAGTCTGTAAAACACAAGGAATTGATTATTGTGTGAGCCATTAAAACACAAGGGATTTCTGGGTTAGGTGTGAGTCATTGTGAGAAACACCATAGTTGGGAGTGAGCTTGTAAAACTCTATTGTAACACTTAGTGTGTTAGTGAAACTCTCAATTGCGATTGGGGAGTGGAGTAGGGTTGGTTAACACCCAAACCTTTATAAATCTTTATGTCAGATTTTCTCTATCCCTCCTAAAATTAATCATTTATTTATGCACCTTAAAGTTTAATTTTTTGAAATTCCAATTCAACCCCCCTTCTTGGCTTAATATTTGGGCAACAATTGGTATCAGAGTCTTGTCTAGCATCGAAGCCTAAAAAGCACTAGTAAAGATTAAGATATGGCCAGTGAAGGATTCCAAAGTCTCAAACCTTACTTTGATGGAGCAAATTATGCCCATTTGAAGTTTCGGATGGAGACATACTTGGATAGTGAAGGAATTGAAGTCTGGGATAGTGTATGAAAAGAATGGACACCACCAACCAGAAGAGGAGCTGATGGTGAAGAAGAAATCCTATCAAGAGATGATTGGACAGAGCCTTAAAGAAGAGCAAATTTCAAAAACAAAAAGACAATGACAATCCTATCAAGCTCATTATCTATTGAAGAATGTGGGAGAATACAACACTGCCCAACAACATACAGCATGTGGAAGACATTGGAGAATTCACATGAAAAAACTAAACAAGTCAAATCCAAGAAGATTCAACTTCTGACCTCAGAATATGAGCTCTTCAAGATGAAATCAAATGAGTCAGTCACTAACATGACCAACCGTCTTCTAGCCATTATTAATGGAATGAGGAAACTTGGGAAGCATCTGAGTTTGGAGGATGTAAACAATAAAATCCTGAGAAGTCTTCCTCTTAAAGATTATGGCTCAAGAGTTGCTGGCATAGAAGAAGCAAATGAAGATATGAGCATCATGAATACTGATGTGCTGATTGGCAAACTCCTCACACATGAGATGGCAGTGAAGAGAGATAGAGAGCTTGAAGCAGAGCCAGAGAAGAGAAAGCCCTTAGCACTCAAAGCCTCTACTTCAAAATCTCAAGAAGAAAGTGAAGATGATGAAGAAATGAGTGATGATGAAAATGAGGATATTGTTATGCTTTCAAGAAGATTAAAAAGAATCATTAAGAAGAAAATGAGCAACTCCAGAAAATTCAGGCAAAGAAACCTCAAACAAACTTCTAATGACCCATATAGAAGTAAGGAACAGGTAAAGTGCTATGAGTGTGGAAAGAAAGGACATATCAAACCAGAATGTCCAAGGCTCAAGAAACATAAGAGCAAATACCAAAGAGACAATGGGGAGAAAGGTCACAGAGCCACATGGGATGACGAAAGCTCTTCAAGTGAAAAAGATGATAATGAAAGTGAAGAGGTCAACCTATGTCTCATGGCTATCGAAGATCATGTCTCAAATAAGGTAAGATCACTACACTCATACTATTTGAACAATGATAGTAGTGATAATGATGATGATAGTGATGATGACAATGATGATGAGCAAAGCCTAATAGAAGAATTAAATATAGAATTAGAGAAATATAGAACTAAATTTAGTGCCTATAGAAATAATATCTCTAATTTAAAAAATAAGATAGATGGTTTAGAAAAGGAAAACATAAAGCTTAAATCATTTAATGAATCTCTCCAAAAGTCATTAGATGAACACTCATCAAGACCCTCAACAGCTTCCTTACTAAAAGAAAATAATACTTTGAAAAATGAAGTTGAGGAACTTAGAAATTCTATTTCTAAATTTCACAAAGGTAAAGAGAGTGAAGTTGAGGAACTCATAATCATGCCTTTATGTATAGGAAGCATGCATCTAGAAAAATGCAATTTAATCATGATTGTGCATGCCATTGTTCTCAAAATCAGTCTAATAGAATTAAGGCATTCAAATACATAGTAAAACCGAAAAGCAAGTTTAGACCAAAACAATGTAATTATTGTATGAAAATGGGTCACATATATAAATATTGCTGGATAAGGAAGGCTCATTGGGAACCTTCATGTGCTAACCCCCAAGGATCCAAACTCATTTGGGTACCTAAAAATCATACTTGAATTGTGATTCTATAGGTATGCCTCAAGTCCACAATAAACAAAAATGCTTGGCTAGTAGATAGTGGATGCTCAAGGCATATGACAGGAGACAAAGAACTTTTCAATGAAATCAAAAGTATTGATGGAGGTAAAGTTACCTTTGGAAACAACGCAAAGGGTAAGGTAATTGGCATTGGTTCTATTGGTGTTAATGGTACTACTTTTATTAAAGATGTCTTACTTGTTGATGGCTTGAAATATAACTTATTAAGTGTAAGTCAATTATGTGATAAAGGAAACAAAGTAATCTTTACTTCAACTGAATGTCTTGTGATCTCTATCGATGGTCGAGAAATATTTAAAGGAAATAGAGATATCAATACATACATAATAAACTTACATGAACTATATAACCATTCCTCTAAGTGTCTTGTGACCACTAGTGATGAATCTTGGTTGTGGCATAGAAGACTTGGTCATGCTAACATGGACTTAATACAAAGTCTCAGCACAGGAGAACTAGTAAAAGGACTGCCAAGAGTTAAATATGAAAAAGGCAAGACATGTGATCCTTGCCAAAGAGGAAAGCAACACAAGTCATCATTCAAAGCCAAAAACATAGTCAGTACTTCAAAACCTCTTCAACTTCTGCATTTAGATTTATTTGGACCTACTAGAATTGCTAGCTTAGGAGGAAAACATTATGCATTTGTAATCATAAATGATTACTCTAGATTTACTTGGGTAATTTTCTTAGCTCAAAAGAGTGATGCTTTTGAAAACTTCAAAAACTTTGCTAAAAGAGTTCAAAATGAAAAAAAGTACTGTATTTCAAAAATAAGAAGTGATCATGGGAAAGAATTTGAAAATGAAAACTTTGAAAGTTTTTGTCTTGAACATGGCATTTCACATAATTTCTCATCTCCTAGGACACCTCAACAAAATGGGGTAGTTGAAAAGAAAAATCAAACTTTAATTGAAATGGCTAGAACAATGCTAAATGAATATGAATTACCAACTTATTTTTGGGCAGAAGCCACAAACACTGCATGTTATATTTCAAATCGAGTCTTCAAAATACCTCTTTTAAACAAAACCTCATTTGAGCTATGGAATGGAAGAAAGCCCTTGATATCATACTTTAGAGTATTTGGATGCAAGTGTTTTATATTGAACACCAAGGACAATCTTGGAAAATTTGCCTCTAAGTCTGATGAAGGTATCTTTTTAAGGTACTCTACAACCAGCAAAGCATATAGAGTATTTAATAAAAGATCACTAACGGTTGAAGAATCCATGCATGTTGTTTTTAATGAATCTAGTAGACTTGATCTTGTGAAATGTAGTGTTCTTGATGATGTTGTAGGTAATATGGAAAAACTTGATATTGGAAATGGGAAAGAAGAAAATGATCAAGAAAATTTTCAGCAAAATAATTCTCTACCTCAAAATCAAGAACTTCCAAAAGAATGGAGAATGACGAAAGATCATCCAAAAGAGCAAATCATCGGTGATCTATCAAGGGGATTAAGCACTAGATCTCATTTCAAACATCTAGTTACTGACATTGCTTTTATTTCACAAATTGAGCCTAAAAATATTGATGAGGCTCTTGATGATGAAAGTTGGGTAATTGCCATGGAAGAGGAACTCAACCAATTTGAGAAAAATATGGTATGGACCCTAGTACCTAGACCCAAGGATCATCAAATCATAGGTAGCAAATGGGTATTTAGAAACAAATTAGATGAACAAGTTTTAATAACTAGGAACAAGGCTAGATTAGTTGCAAAAGGATATAATCAGGAAGAAGGTATAGATTATGATGAAACATATGCACCTGTAGCTAGATTAGAAGCCATAAGAATACTTTTAGCATATGCATGTCACATGAATTTCATACTTTTTCAAATGGATGTGAAAAGTGCATTTCTAAATGGTTATATAGATGAAGAAGTTTATGTAGAAGAACCACCAAGTTTTGAAAGCTATAATTTGTCAAATCATGTTTTTAAACTCTCAAAAGCTTTGTATGGTTTAAAACAAGCTCCAAGAGCTTGGTATGAGAGGCTAAGTTCTTTTTTATCAGAAAATAGCTTTACAAAGGGAAATGTTGACACTACATTATTCATCAAAAAGCATAAGCATGATATACTAATTGTTCAAATTTATGTTGATGATATAATATTTGGTTCTACTAATGAGTTGCTTTGTCAAGAATTGCTAAGTGTATGACTAAGGAATTTGAAATGAGCATGATGGGAGAGCTTAAGTATTTCCTTTGTCTACAAATAAAGCAAAGCAATGAGTTCATATTCATCAACCAATCCAAATATGCCAAAGATTTAATTAAGAAATTTGGTATGGAAGGATGCAAGAATGCCAAGACTCCTATGAGCACATCAACAAAATTGGACAAGCATGAAACGGGTAAGAGCGTTAATGAAAAGCTTTATAGAGATATGATCGGATCACTTTTATATCTCACTGCTTCTAGACCCGATATAATGTATAGTGTTTGCTTGTGTTCACGATTTCAATCATGTCCTAAAGAATCTCATTTAAATGCAGTAAAAAGAATTTTAAGATATTTACATGGATCTTTGCATCTAGGTTTATGGTATCCTAGGAATTCATCCTTTTATATTATAGGATATTCAGATGCAGACTATGCTGGTAGTCTTTTAGATAGGAAAAGTACTTCAGGTACACTTCATTGGAGAATGCTTAGTTTCTTGGTTTAGCAAGAAACAAGTTTTAGTCGCTCTCTCAACTGCTAAAGCAGAATATGTAGCAGCTGGATGTTGTTGTACTCAAATTCTTTGGATGAAACAACAACTTAAGGACTATGGTCATGAAATGAATCATATACCTATTAAATGTGACAATACAAGTTCCATAAATCTTTCAAAGAATCCTATACAACATTCAAGAAGTAAGCATATTGACATTAGACACCATTTTATTAGAGATCATGTTCAATATGGAGATGTTGCATTAGAATTTATAAGCACAGAAAATCAATTAGCAGATATTTTCACTAAGTCTCTAAATGAGGAAAGATTTAATTTCATTAGAACATAACTTGGTATGATTGATGGATTAACCTTGTGATTGCTAAATTATGAAATTTTAATTGATGATGTTAATTCATATCACAAGACATAAAATAGAAATTTTGATGAAAATTTAAGTTTTAAGGAATAGAATCTTTGTTGAAATGATTTAGTCTTGTTTTAGGACTTAATTTTATTTGATGAAAATTTTAGGGGAGTCACGACCATGACACATATTCACGCCCGTGACTTAAAGGCTAAAAGAGGCAGTGTCGTTCACGACTTGGTTCACGACATGGTTCACGGCTTAAAGTGGTGAAGCTTATTTTCACGGCTTTCTTCACTCCCGTGAAAATAGACTTTCACACCCATGATGAATTTTCACTCCCGTGAACTCTTACACTCCAAAACTCACAGAAGCTTTCACGCCTTGAGTCACGGCTTGCTTCACGGGCATAAGTAGTGAAATTCAACATTTCACGCCTGTGACTATCTGTTCACCCTCGTGACCGTTTATCATTCACGGTCGTGATGTTCAAAGGGCACACCCGTGAACTTATTCATGCCTTCATTCACGGGTGTAACACTCCTTCAGCAAACTGTGAACACGACCATTCACGCTCGTGAACACCCACTTCACGCCCGTGAATGTATCGAGTATATAAAAGAGCAACCGGTTATATTTTTCATTTCAACTCTCCAACTCCCAAAACCGCTCTCATTTACACACATTCATTGAGACATTGAAGATTCTGGCCCCCAAGGCTCAAACTTTTCCTATAAATACCACCAAAAGTTCAAGTCTTCATCAAAAATCATACATTTCTAGGGTTTCTATAAAGATTTTCTGTCAAAAATTTCCACTCCATCACCAACCGAATTCTTCAAATCAAATGGTGACTGCTTCATCCAAGGGAAAAAGAAAGAAGTCCCATGCTCCTAGGAGGTATGCAGATTACCTCATGAACCGCATTCCAGAGCAATGCCATCCTCGATACTTGACTTTGAAGAAGAGACCTCTGCTATCATCACGGTCCTTTGAATGGCAGATAGTTCGAAGTCTCGAGCTCGAGACGGCTATGACAGAGCAACTACAAGCCTGTCATCTGAAAGATTTTGTGGAAATTCACCAGCCAACCTTGAGAGAGCCAACACTAGAATTCCTCAGCACCTTGCAGGTTTCACCTATTGGAGTGGTAAAATTCCAACTCTGCGACAATCCTAACACCCTCAGTGCCATCGAATTTGGGGAATTGTTCAATCTACCATCTGATGGCATCCTAAATGAAAGTGAGGTAGAATTCTCTGCCCCTCGAGCTTGGACACATTTTGGCTATGATTGTAGCTGAGATGTTAAGAAGATAAAAAGCACTCATCTCGTGTCCCCAGTGCACAAGTATTTGCATAAGTTCCTGACCTATAGCATATTCATTAGAGGAGAAAGCAACGGGACTATCAGGAAATCGGAGCTCTTCCTCTTTGAGATGGCTCGCAGAGGACTCACCGTGGCACTTTCTAGATGGTTTGCAAACCATCTTCTATCCATTGCCACCAAGCCTACTGGTGATATCTTGATTGGTGCATATGTCACCCACATAGCAGTGAAGCTTAAGTATCTGAAGTTGGATGAGCATCACTTCAACTCATCCCTGGACATCCTCGAGATCGCTTGGATGTCGAGTCCTTCATCAAGATGGGAGCAGCTGTCAGAATCGTTTTCCAGAACGATATCTTCTACCGCTTCACTAACACTGCTGGGGAGATCAGATGGGAAGATAATGACACAGAGGACTTTAAAGCAGGCCTCCACGGAATCCAACAGAAGAAGAGGGCTCAGGTTGAGGAAGTACCTCCAGTAGCTGAGCAAGACATCGGACAGTCCTCGGCTTCTACACCGACTTTAGCGCAGCAGGTGGTTGACCTCTTGGCACCACGTTGTGAGCAGCTGCAGACTTCGATGGATGAGAGTTTGGAGAACCTCAAAGACTTCATGGAGTCTCAGATGAACATCCTTGAGGCTAAAATAGTTAGGCTTCGTGATAGGATGTCCGACTAGGAGTTAGGCTAGAGTGTAGCCTAAATTTGCTTGTCTTTTGCTTATTTATTTTGTTTATGTTTGTTGGTGTGTAGGAAATTTTCAAATTTCCTTTCTGAACATTATTTAACTTTGTTTGTATCTTTTCCTTTATGCAATATATTTGCTTTTGTTTAGCTCATTGATATATCTTTATATCCTTTTTGATTGATGACAAAAGGGGGAGAAAACTAGCAATATATTATAGGGAAAATGGTATCAAACTAGCAACATAAGTAGAAACTAGCAATATATATTAAGGTAAATGAATTTTGAATCAAAAATTAAAATTGAATTGACTTTGAAATAGATTAAAAGGGATTAGAAACCTTGATTCAAATATTCATATGCAAAGTATAAAATTGAAAATTTGAGCTTTATATACATAAGACATACCTTAAGTATACTTTTCATATACCTTCATGCAAGTTGCAAAAATAAATATGCCATGATATACCTTAAGTATACTTTACATATACTTCATGCCTTAAAAAAGGAATTATGGTATATATTGGAAATACTTCTCATATAACTTGCATATACTTAAAATCTAGTAAGTTTATTTAAATGCTACATCATTCTTTACAATTCTTGCTCTTTACAAATTTTTATCCTAAGTATATTTTGAGGAGGAGACTTCTCAAAATCACATATTGCTAGATTATTTGTCACCATCAAAAAGGGGGAGATTGTTAAACCCTGAGGGGTATTTCCATCATTTTGATGATAACAAATAAAATAGCAATATTGTATTTAACATATTTGTTTTCTAAGCCTATTATACAGGACATGGATTAAAATAGCAAGAATGGAGATTGGAAGAATAATCCTTGAAAGACAAAATTCAAGAAGTAGCATGATCACTGTCGTGACTCTATGTGTCACGCCCATGAAAGAGCTAACTGTTACCAAAACCAACTTTTGAAATTCACGGCCATGAAGGAAGAACAAACCGTGAAGTGGACATTTCAGTCATCCCAGTAAATAATTATGTCACCCTCGTGAATGTTCATGCATTTTCATCCAGAGAGATTCACGACCAAAATCACCACTTGAATCACGGCTGGAAATTTTGTCACGCTCGTGAATGTGTATGTCACGCCCGTGACTCAATGTGTGAAAACATTCCAGAGAGGTTCATGATCAAGGTCACCATTTCAGTCATGGCTTGGGAAGAAATGTCACGCCCATGATAGACATAGTCATGCCCATGAACAATGAAAGAGAAAAATGTCAGGCGCGATTATTTGGTTGGTACAATGGCTAGTTTCGTATTTAATGCACCCCAACGGCCATAATTAGCTATGGGAGTACAAATGAAAGTCATTTATGCATTAAGAACAAGAGAATAACAATAGAATAACAATTACTTTGAATCAAAAATATTATTTCAAGCTATTTGTACATTCATATTTTGAGAACAAAATCTATTCTCTGTAAAAATATTTTTGCTCTTCATTTATTGAGGAGTAGGGTTGGTTAAATCCCGAACCTCTATAAATCTTTGTGTCAGATTTTCTCTATCCCTCCTAAAATTAATCATTTATTTCCGCCCTTAAAGCTTAATTTTTTGAAACTCCAATTCAACCCCCCTTCTTGGCTTAATATCTGGGCAACAATTTATTTAAATTATATCATGATTATTATAACTCACGTTTGTGTGACTGCATGGGAAAACTTAAATGCTTATATGTACCACTAAGCTAGAAATGGCTTAGTGTGAGTTTTTACCGCGCAGGAACTGGAGCTTGCAAGTAGTAAACTGTGAAGTTGATAGAGGAAGTACAAGCCCATACTAGAGGAGATGCATCAGAACTGGTAAAGGGTAGGATGCATATTATTTTTGCATTTTCTTCATTATCATGCATATGGGTTTGTTAGACATGTCTTATATATAGTTAAAAACATATTTTGTATTTTGGTAAAAACCATTAATTTTGATAGTCATAATAAAGTATAATATTTATGTAACATGATGATTTTATTTGATAATTGAATTCATATGTATATTCGAATATTAAAAAAAATATCAATTTAGTTAATAAATGAAAATTTTAAATTTAGGCTAGTTTCATTCAGATTGTTTGTGTCTGTGGCAGCTTCGCCTCCCCACCCGAACCGCAACACGTGCCCGGATGAGGGAGCGCTGCTACCTGTCTTTCTTACTTCTTCAATTCGCTATATTTTTTTTATACTCATGTATATATGGATATAAACAAAAATCAGAGTACAATTTATTTACATAAAATAGTAATTTTTAACATCAGTGTAATTCTTAACAAACTTTAAAATTAAGTTTTACAAACTCAAACATTTCTTTAATATAAAAGCCAAATACAAAAGTTTCAAAACTTGTAACCCACTTTCTCAAGATTTCGGCTGCTTTACTTGAATGGGATCACTGCTTGCTCTATCTAGCGTCTTCAACTACCTTTCTATATCAGCGTGGAAATTAAACTTCACGCTAAGCTCTAAGCTTAGTGGTTCATATAAATAAGGCAATATACTATAACATGCAACAAGCATTAACAAATATCATTTTATGCATTAAATTGTTTGCATGCATGACTATCAATATATTCCTATTTCATACAAGTATGAATGTCATGCTCATATAGACAATGTTATTTTCATTTATCTTAAATGGTAAATTATTATGTTCATCTCTTTATCATTTCATCTCAATCTCATATCATCATCATTTTCTTATTCTTTTATTTTCTTATTTTTCCGACACATCCTCATTATCTTGCCCACATCACTCTAAATTTTTGGATTGACTGGATATGGTTTATGGATCAGGAGCACTCACACAAGCTTATGCCACCCTGTCCACTATCTGGCTCATAAGAGCTTCTCAAATCAATGGCACTCACACAAGCTTATGCCACATTGATTGAGAATAATTTCATCATAGATGAATAACCGGATCAAGTGCGCTCTCCGAGCTTAAGCCACCTTGTCCTCATTTATATGTGCTCATCGGAGCTTTCTCAAGTGAGTAGCGCTCACACAAGCTTTAGCCACACTGACTGAGCATCCCAGACCAATGGCGCTCACACAAGCTTTAGCCACATTGGTTGAGGTATAGTACGGTACCGTTCGCCCCCTTAATGATATGTCATCTATCCTAATTCTAGTCCGCAAGTAGAGTAATGGGATTCTTTATATTTTCACATCAATCATTATTCTCATATTTATGAACATCTCAATTTTCTCATATTTATCAACTTCTCAGTTTTCTTGTTTTGCAAACATATAGTCATACTCATACATACTGGATAACATCTTTTCATTTATTTAACTAGGTATATCATTATTCTCATGTTTATCATCCATATCAGATTTCATGTATTTCACTGATATCGAAATTCATATATCATTCATGACAATTCATTTTTCCATATCAATTCCTTTTTCTATATCACAACATATCACATTCTCACATCAATATATACATATATATATATATATATATATATATATATATATATATATATTATGCAATCATTCTTATTTCACTGGATAGACAATAACTTTCACTTATTTACCTGAATTCTTCATTTGATAACCACATTCATAATCACAATACAGAGCATTCACGACCGTGATTACTAATTTCACGCCCGTGAATTAGTTCATGCCCGTAATCCCAAGTCGTGAATGCTACTGGAATGAATTGCCCAAAAGCATTCACGGTCGTGATTACTCATTCACGCCTGTGAATAAGTTCACTTCCGTGATTCCAACCCGTGAACGCTTCTGGAATGAATAGTACCATTTCCACACATAAATTCACAACTGTGACACAATTAGTCACAACCATGAACCCTCAAGTTCACGCCCGTGACTCAATAGTCACGCCCGTGACTTTCAGCGGGAAATCTGCATATTCACATTTCATTCATTCTAACATCAACCAAATCATACCAAATTCTATTTCATGCATTTCTAAGGTTCTTTACTCAACTTATTACTTTCCAATACATGTAAATGCTTTTATCATACAAGATTTTCTAACATGCATCATTAATTCAATGTCACACAAGGATCACATTCATACATGTCTAATCCTATGGTTTCATGCCTTAATCATCATCATTCTTGAAATATATTTATCTAAATCATGTTCAGCATGCATTATTTCAAACAAAAAATAGGCTATTGCCTTAAGTTATGCACAAACCTTAAATCTTTCTCCTTCACTCTTCTAGGTAGCTTTCTCTTTTCCTTTGCTCCTTAGGGCTTGTTCCTTGTCACTTGGAACTCCTACAACATCATAAATCATTATTTCCATATGATTTTCTCAAGACCCTAACTCCCATTCTCTCTCAAAACCCTAGTTTCTCTCACTTTCCACATAAATCTTAGATGAGCTAAAAATTCGAACTTCCTTTAGAAAAGATGAAGAAGAAGAAGAGATGTTTCTTACCTTACACTTTTATTCACTTGATCACAACTTTGGAGATTTTCTCTCTCTACCAAACTTGATTTTTCTTCTTCTTTCTTGTTCTTTCCAGCTTCCTTATAAGTTATGGAACATGAAAATCACTTTGTCGTGCTCTTTCACCTCTCTTCTCTTCCTTTCTCTCTCTAGAAATCAAGATGGCTATGGAGGAAAGAATGGCTGGCGTGACTGGTATTTTGAGAGAAAGAAGAAGATAGAAAATGAAGAGAAGAAAAAGAAGAAAAGAGTCTTATATAGGGTACCCAAAAAGTCTTCATGTGGGACCCACCATTTTACCATTTTCTCCCAATTTTACACTTAATCAATATTAATTCTCTTCCTTAAGTGTCATGGCCGGCCAACTATCAAAATGTGCCCAAAATTAATATGTTTATTAGCAATTAATCTCTTTAATTCTCCAATTTTTGGTAAATTGCAATTTAGTCCTTTACTGTAAATCAACTCTTTTAAACTTTAAAATCACTTAATTAGGCATTTATCATTTAATTTAGTCATTTCTTTGATCAATTTTTGTAAAAATCGGAATTTAGACTCTGATCGGTCAAACACATCAACTTCGCAACACGTGCGACTCGGGACCTAGATTAGCGGATATTACAGTGTCATTCTGCTTATGTAATGAGATTATTCTTATTATATAGGTGGGATGTCACAAGAGTAATGGTAGAAGAATTTTTTGAAGATTCTCAATTGTATTAGCATCATCTAGGGTTTCTATAATATTAGGTTGTTTTAGTAGAATTTTCTTCCTTCCATAAAGGCAAATGATGATAACAATGTTGTAGATGAATATGGACTTAAGTTTTCAATTTCACAAATAAAACTAAATTTATTGGTAGAGCTTAAATTATCTTATTTGAGATCACATGTTGGTAGTGTAATAACCCAAATACTGAGTTAGTCGTAAACTGTAGTTTTCAAAATTGATCAACATAGGTCAAAAATACAACCGTGAGTGAAGAATATTTTGTTTGATCATAAAAAAATATAAGATATGACTAGTTCGAATGTAAAATTTGGAGTGAAAATAAGGTCAAATAAGCTCTCAGTCAAAACTAAGGAAAAAATGGGACCCGATTTAATTAAATAATTGGTTGACCGTACTTTGATCGAGCTATAAAAAATAACAAATGACATCCAAAATTTTTTTTAAGACATGGATAGATTCTAAATAATACTTAACATTATTTGACAGTGAAAAAGAATTTTACAGTAACACCGAAAATTGAATTATCAATCCAATTTGAGTGAGTCGGACAGGAAACAGACTCTGATTGAGTTGCAAATTTTTGTGTAGACATATAAATATATTTTCTCAATTATGGAATCAAATTTGGGTGAAATTGGATTTGGTAAGTGAGAGAAATAATTTATAGTGCTTAATTGAGCCTAAATGGGTTGGACATTGTTTGGCTTAAGCCCATCCAACTTAAGCCACTATAAATAGGCTCAAGTACCAGAACTCTCTAGATAGAATTATGCCCCATCATCTTCTTCTTCTCCTCCCTCTTGGCTGAAACTTGTCTTCCCATTTTTTTCTCTAAAATTCTTCCATTTTCTCCAATTTTTACACCAAAATCAACCACTCTAAAATAATTTTAGTCTCTCTAGTAGCTAATAGAAACCTTTAATCTTTATT
This sequence comes from Triadica sebifera, assembly GCA_023653625.1. Lineage (NCBI taxonomy): Eukaryota > Viridiplantae > Streptophyta > Magnoliopsida > Malpighiales > Euphorbiaceae > Triadica > Triadica sebifera. The sequence goes on from CM042901.1 coordinate 26,359,082, forward strand.
TGGAGGGCTAGAGTGGAAGAAAATCAAAAGAGATAAGTTAGGATAGAAATTTGAGATAAGTGAAATTTATAATTTTAAATTAGTTTAATGGTTCAAATCAGTAGTTTAAGGAACATAAATGATAATTATGAAGTTAGATTGAGTTAGAAAAGCAAAATATTGGTGGATTAATGATGAATGAATTTCGGTCATAGTAGGTTCAAAGGAAAGTGAAGGTGCTTCCAAGGAAAAGGCTAAGGAAAAGGAAGCCTAGGAAGACCAACGCAAGAAAATAAGGTTAGTGATTTCAAAATCTATCTATTTCCATTGTTAAAGTATAAATTAGGGCTATAAAAATTAGGAATTTTGTGTGTTTTGCATATAATTGATAATTGATGCTTAAAATATGATTAAGGGATTATAAAAAGTGAATTAGAATGGTTAATTTCAATTAAAAAATTAATTAATGGAAATTGGAAAATATGACCTTATTATGTGAAGAATGCATATTAAGGCATAAATACATTTTAGTGTAATATTATGATACATATGGAATAATGAATGTATAAATTTGTGAAATGAATAATTAGAAGGTGAAAGAAAAATTTTGATAATGAAAATAAAATATAGGTCAAAATATGAAGAATGAGAAATTAATATTTTTCTTGCTAATTAAATGAAAATTTAGTCATAAAATGCAAGAAAATATGATTTTCAGTGTGTAAAAATTTATTGAAAATTTTTAAATTATAATTATTGATTATATTATGCATGAAATGAAAAATAATGAATAAAATATGTTTAGTGAGCTTAATAACCTAATTAAATTTTCATAATGAAATATTTATATATTAGAATGAAAATTGTGAAAAATTATGGTAGTGATAAAATTGTATGGATGAATAAAATGTTAAGTGATTAATAATGTAAAAATAATGAAATTTATGAATTTAACGGAAATTGAATTAAAAAATATATAATATTGCACTTAGTTATTTCTTTTTATGGTTAAATCTAGCTCATGATATAATTGGCGAGGCATAAGAACACCATTACCGCAGTGCGGGTCAGAGGGACTCGCTTATATAGGCCAATGATGGTCTATTTCAGTGATAGTGATTCAGTGATCAGTGTACAGTACAATACTTGGGTGGTCCTTCGGGATTACTCTTCAGTATAGTAGACTTTTGAGTCCAAGTCTCATATATCTGGTCCGAAATTTTTTTATCAAATTGAAACTAGGAGGAAAATGTGAAAAAAAAGTACTAAAAATGATTGTTGAGAAAGAATGCGCCTTTCAAGTGGACTCCTGAATGTTAAAGGAGTTTTGATGAACTAAAACACAGGCTAACCTCAGCACCAGTGTTAACCATCCCTACAGGTATAGATGGATTTACAGTATATAGTGATGCTTCTCACCAAGGTTTGGGATGTGTGTTGATGCAACATGGTAAGGTGATAGCTTATGCATCCAGACAACTAAGACCACATGAGATCTCATATCCAGTGCATGATTTAGAATTGGCTGTAGTTGTATTTGCATTGAAGATTTGGAGGCATTATTTGTGTGGTGAGACATTCTAGATCTTCACAGACTATAAAAGTTTGGGTTACTTGATGACACAGAAAGAGTTAAACATGAAACAAAGAAGATGGTTATAGCTGTTAAAAGATTATGATTGTACAATTGAATACCATCCAGGAAAAGCCAATGTGGTAGCAGATACATTGAGTAGGAAGGCCAGTAACAGTGTAGCTCACTTGCATGCATCATCTTTTCCATATCTAATTCAATTACGGTCCATGAATGTTCAATTGAATATGCATGATGGTGGATCATTGATTGCTACTCTTTAGGTCAGACCTATATTGAAGGGTAGGATCAAAGTTGCACAGAGTAAAGATCCCAAATTGTGTGAGAAAATTGAATTAGTAAGGCAGGGAAACAATAAAGATTTTCAATTGCAAGACAATACACTAATGTTAAAGTCACATATATATGTTCCAAACACTGAGAACTTATGTCAGGAAATAATGGAAGAGGCACACAATGCACCCTATGCAATACACCTAGGGATGACAAAGATGTATCACAGCTTAAGGCCTCATTACTGGTGGCCAAGAATGAAGAAAGACATAGCAGAATATGTTTCCAAATGCTTAACATGTCAGCAGATTAAGATAGAACACCAGGCACCAGTTGGTAAACTACATCCTTTACTAGTGCCAGAATGGAAATGGGAAAAAGATAACGATGAATTTTGTTTATGGATTGCCTAAAACTCCACGGAAAAATGATGCAATATGGGTAATTATTGATAGGTTAACCAAGTCAGCACATTTTCTACCTATCAAATGGGGGTGTACACTTGAGAGTTTGGCCAAATTATATATGAATGAGATAGTCAGATTGCATGACATTCCAGTATCCATTGTGTCTGATAGAGATCCACGGTTTATTTCACGTTTTTAGGTGAGTTTACATAATGCATTGGGAACAAAATTGAATTTCAATACTGCATTCCACCCACAGACTGATGGACAATCAGAGAGAACTATACAGACATTAGAAGAAATGCTTAAAGCATGTGCTATGGAATTCAAGGGAGCTTGGGATGAGTATATAACATTAGTGGAGTTTGCATACAATAACCAATATCATAATAGTATTTAGATGGCTCCATATGAGGCATTGTATGGCAGAAAGTGCAGAAGCCCTATCATCTGGGATGAAGAAGGTACACGTGCATTAGAAGGGCCATAGATAGTACAAGATATAGTGGATAAAATCAAGGTTGTCAAGATTAAGCTAAAGGCAGCACAGGACAGACAAAAAAGTTATGCTGATCAACATAGAAGGGAGATGGAATACGAGTTAGGTGAAAAGGTATTTCTACGAATATCTCCATGGAAAGGAGTAATCCGATTTGGTAAGAAAAGTAAATTGAGCCCAAGATACATAGGGCTTTACGAAATTCTTGAGAAAGTTGGTCCACTGGCATACAGATTGGCTTTACCACCAGATATGACTCAGATTCATAATGTGTTTTATGTGAGCATGCTTAGAAGATACAGGTTAGATCCTACACATGTACTCAAAGATCAAGCCATTGAGATTACAAATGACATGAGTTATGTTGAAGAACCAGTGGAAATCATCGGATACAAGACTAAACAGTTGAGAAACTGAGAAATACCTTTAGTTAAGGTATTATGGAGAAACCATTCACAAGAAGAGGCAACATAGGAAACAAAAGAAAATATGAAAAAACAATATTCACACCTATTTTCAGGTATTAAATTTCGAGGACGAAATTTTTAAAAAGAGGAGAGAATTGTAACATCCTTGACTTTTTCCATATGCATTTCTGCAGCATCTCATTTGTGCATAGGCATTTTGCATATATATATCACTTGAACACATGCATAACATGCATTTTTATTTAAATATATTGATGACATACAATTAGTTTATTTTCAAATATTTTACAATTGTATAGAAATGTATATGTCTGTTTTATAATATAGGTGAAAATGACATGAAATTAATATTTAAGTGAATAAAGAGACTAGATTGAATTAATAAAAATTTGACATGATTAATTTAATTAAATTAAAATAAATGATTAAATTATATATTTATTTATTATTGGTTAGTAAAATTGGGTAAATGTATATATATGTATACATGAATGTATGTATATGTATGTATGTATGTATGATGATAATAAAAATAAAAAAAATAATAAAAAAATACATCAAAAGAAAAAGAAAAAAAAAGTGGGGGACAGATGGAAAAGTATAGCAAATGGGGTAGGTGGCTTTTAACTTATTAGGCTACCATTATCTTCCTTTTCTTTCCTTATCTTCTTCTTCTTTTTTGCTTCATTTCTTCAACCTATTTTCTCTCAAGTTCCAGCCACCAATTCTTCCTTTTTTTACTTGGTTTTTGAGGCAAATTGATCCCTTGCAAGTTTGTTCTTGGTAAGTAATCAATTCTTATTGCTATAAGGTTGATTTGAGTTGCTAAGGCTCATTAATAGACACTGATTTGCACCCTGATTTTGATATCCATAGAAATTGATTATGGAAAAGCTTAAAACACAAAAGTTGTTCCTTTATGTCTTAGATTTATGGATATAAAAATATTTTTGTAAGATGTGTTGTATAGAACGAGATATCCTCTTCGTACTGAAAATGGTCCGGATGTGAACCTTATGTAAGTTAGCTATTGTGTTTTGGATATGTTAAATTCAATATTTGAAGTACCTAAAAACATAAAAATTGTAGATATATGTGTTATGTATCTTTATACCAAATTTCAGGTTCATAGGTCTTGTAAATTTTGAGTTATGGTGAATGAAACCATAACTGTTCTATGGTTTGAACTGCCTACGGGGTGCCCTGGAAAGATCCGGAAACTTGTTTGGCTCATTTGAGCTTGTTAGAACTAGATTATGTAAATTATTAAAAAATGAAAGTTATTTGTATATGTCTTAGCTAAATTTTGGTACTAATTTTAGCTTAATATGTTATGTATAGACTAAGTTATGGCCTTTGGAAGTCATACTGGTCCGGAAGCCAATTCTATTCTGAACCAGCAAAATATTTGTTATAATTGTAAGACCTTAGAGACATAATTGATAAAAGTTGTAAACATGAAAAATGTTTCATATGAACCCATATAAGTTTCTGTAAATTTTTATTAAAATAGGACGTATATATTATAAGTTATGATGAACCCAAATGAGTACCCTGAAACTGCCTAAGGGCAGAAAATAGGGCAGAAATCATAACACGTTTAGAAATTCCAACAAAAATTGTATAGTAATTCAATCAGTCTAAAATTTTAATATGTTATATATAAATATGTTAATTTTAATTAGGAACAAGAATCAAATTAATTGGTCAAGTACATAAAAATTTATAGTCAAAACAGTCCCATAAAGTCACACTGCCTCATAGGAAAAATTTTAATTATTGATATGAATAATGTATATTAATTTGTTTAAGCCACATTAAGTTTCTCTAGTCATAAATTAACCAATTATATTTTAATATTAGGCTCAAGACAAATTAGAGATATACAATAAGGGGGTAGACAATAAGTTAAGGGTTGGAATCAAAGGAAAAAGGTGAGTCTAATTATCAATTGAATTCTTTGGTGTATATGAATGTTGCTTGCTATGTGATTCATATGATTGTGATGATTTTTCCTTGATAATATGATGATGAATAATTTTGTGACATTTGTGGTACATATAAGTTTGTATACTTGTGACATATTTGAGGTATATGTTTGATATATGATATATATACATGGTATATGTATAATATATGCAAGATATATGTGTTGCATATGAAGTATATATGTGGTATATGTATGATATATGTGTTGCATATGAAGTATATATGTGGTATATGTTTGATATATGTGATAAGATACAATGGTTGATGAATATGTAAGTACAAGTACATATGCATAATGACTTAAAAGGCGTTGTGACTAGTTAATCGACATTGCAAAGCAAAAGAAGAGGCCTATGGCCCAACAAATGTGAAAATGAAACAAATGATCAAGCTAGCTAGCAAATGCAAATGTTCACATGACAAATGTTCACATGGAAACCCAATGCAATGTCTGTTTAACCTGGTCACAACAAAATAAAATGAATAAGCATAAGCATAAGTAAAGAGCAATTATTGAATACTTGATTTTATCTATATTTATATGTTATTGACTGATGAAATGGAGTATAAAGTATATATTAAGTATACTTGTTATTTGTTATTATGAAATGCTTGGTGCTTTAGAACTCATTTGATGGTTCTTCTCACTGAATCGCAACTCACCAAATTGCATCATTTTTTTCAGGTAGAGAAGATTAGTAGTTCATATTGAGATGCATATAAAAGTCATGGATAAAAGGTCACCGCCCAAGCCTCTTCACTTTCTCTCCTTGCATTCCACATAAGCATAAGAACATTTCATTTATGTTTGGGGATTGAATACTTGTATATATATAATTACAATGAATGTGTACTAAGATATATATATATATATATATATATATATAAATGGATTCAACTTAATGTTTCATTTATTAATATATGTGATGTTATAGGCTATAATTAAAGCTTCCTTATTGATTGTGAAATTATTGTTGATAATATGAGACGAGTTAAAAAAAAAATTACTCTCGCTGTAAACATGAATTTTATTCTATTCTTGTTTCATACGTGATAATTTAATATAAAAATAATATATGCGGTATGTAGATGTATAAGGTGTTAGGTGTTACAAAAAATGTAAGAAAAATAACATAAGTGATAAAAATGATAAAAATGGTATAATAATAATAATAATAATAATGATAAATGTGATAAATATGACAAAAATAGTAAAATTGAAAAGTAAAAAATAAGTGGAAGAGAAATGTTAAATTATGTAGTTAAAAAATAAAAAATAATAAAATAAAATAAAAATAGTTAGTGGTAAAAGTGTAAATAAATATAAAGTAGTGACATGATTATAAATAAATGGAAATTTAGGAACTCAAGTGAAATTTGTAGTTAATTAAATGAAAGATTGAAAAAAAGAGATTAATTGAAAAAAGAATTGTTAAATTAATGAAGATATTAAATAGTAAATTAAGAGTAAAAAATATTAAAGTATTGATAAAAAAAAATAATAAATATATTGAAAAAAATTGAATAGTGTAGTAAATAATATATTGTATGAATGAATAGATGAAAATGTAAGTCAATGAAAATTTTTATATTAGTAATCATCATTAGACATATTAATGATCAATACGTAATTATTTAACTGTGTATAGGTAGTAGTGGGAAAGGTAGGACCAAACGTGTAAGTTTTGGAAGCAGACGGAAAAATATATAATAGTAGATTAGTATCAAAAATTGCATGTATATATATGTATGAATATGGAGTTGTAGTAATAAAATTATGTATATATTCTGATAAAGAATATTTGTGAATTATTTTATGTGTAAAGAATGAAATGTTAATATTGGGGTTAAATGAAGAATATTTTATATTATATTGGTATTGTTGTGCCCAAAAATGGGTTGTGAATTGTTTGCATTGTAAGTAGGATAGTTAATTTATAGTCGTTTTGCTGCCAAAATTTTTGAAAAATAAAAAAAAGATTAATTAACTGTTAATAATATTATGGTCATTAAATTAAATTAAGAAAATTTTTTTGGCACACATCGACTATAATCATATTAACCTATGTAACGTATGTATTATAGCAGTTAGACCACATAAGTTTTTAGAAAATAAAAAAATTTAATTAAGTGTTAATAATATTATGATCATTAAATTAAATTAAATTTTTTTTTGGTATATATCGACTATAATAGTATTAACTCACATAATGTACGTATAAAATGATTGTTATATGGGTGTCGTAGAACTTAAATTATGCAATAGGTCAATTAATAATTTTAGTGCAATAAATTTTGATAATTTTCCATTGGGAGAGTGTAATTATGCTTAGTTTGGCAAAACTTAATTGGTAATATAGTTGCAAGCTGATAATTTAATTATAATTGATAATTTATAAGTTGAAAAATCTAGTAGTTAATAATTTAGTTGATCGAATTAAAAGTATTTGTTAAAATTAACTGAAACTATAGCTAAAAAAATATAAAATAATTGATATGCTTATATTAATTAAAAATTCTTTATAAAATCTATTTAAATACATAATATAAATAAATTATATAAAATATATGCATATTAACCCAATATAATGAATACATACATTCTTATAATCTAACATTCAATTATTATATACATATATATATATATATTAAATAATTAAATTATATATAATTATCTAGTAGTTTTGGATTAAATGGTATAACATATTATTTGACAAAAAAAAAAAGAATATAACGGAAAACAAAAATTATAATATATTAGTTTATAAGTTGAATGTTAATTCTGCTAGCTTTTTTTAGAGGAGATTATAATTTTTTTTCTTCCAAATAATATAATTTACAAAATAAAATTTATTGGTCAAATTATATTAAAATTATAGTCAAACAAAATTATAATGTGTTAACAAAATGTGTCTTACTCTAAAACCTTTCTTAAACCAAATAAGTAAGATTAATTTAAAAAAAAAAAAAACTAGTAAGCTGATGAATTTGGGGTCCAACAAAATTACATCTTTAGCCATTAGTTGATGATAAATTGAAGGGAAGCTAGAAATAAAACAATATCTGGATGCAAGAGGTAACTTTCCTATGTTATAAATAATAATAATTATAAAGAAAAGAAAAAAAGGAAAAAAAAAAAGTAAAGAGAGAGAGTTAAAATCAAAGCAAGGAATCTATTCAAAGAAAAGAGGAAGGAAAAATCAAATCTAGGGGATGGCTCGGCAAGCCGTCGCTAGACTATTCGGCTCGATCCGATCACGGAATACCTCCCTTTCATCGTCGGCAGTTCAGACTCGGAAGTATGCTGCCGCGGCTGCACCACCTTCGCCTGCGGTGTTCGTCGACAAGAACACTCGAGTGATATGTCAAGGTATTACTGGCAAAAATGGTACCTTCCACACCGAGCAGGCCATCGAGTATGGCACTAAGATGGTACCTTTCACCTTCTCTATTTTTTTTTTTTGAACGGACAATTAAATTATTTCAAGACATAATAAAAGCCATTTCATTTTATATTATACAAACGCCATTTCCATTTCATGTGTTATTGTTTATATTTCTCTTGATTTTACATTCCATAGATTTCTTGTTTATCACTTCTTATTTGTCAAACCAACGCCAAATTAAATTGTGTTTTGGCAGCCGCGAAGATTGAAAAAGAAAGTAAAGTTGGATTGGACAATAATAAACGTTATTTAAACAAGAATAAATTAATTTTTTTTTTTCTAATGTGAAGTTGTGCTGCTTGGATGTTGTAGCACCGTGGTAAAAAAAGCTTGTGTTCTTTTAGGTTTCTTTAGATTAGCTTCATGACAACTATTCATGGTCTAATGATCTTTAGGGTCAGAATTTGATTTTTCATGGTCATGTTGTCTTAAATGATTTATAGTTCGTTGTTGGTATTTGAATATTATTGAGCTTTGTTAGAGGTCTTGAGTGGCTTTATTTTGTCTCTTAGCTTCTTTGTATTCTATATTTTTATTTCTTGCATCTTTTTGGCATTTTTCTTAGTTTTCTTGCTTTTTACTAATAAAGAGAAATAAGATACTAAAAGTCACTGAGATGATGCAGATTCATATGCCATAGATTAGTTGTCTGAATATTAAAGAATGACACCCTTTATGCTGAAGATGCCCTTTGTTTTCATTTCTGTAGTTGCTTTATTTTGTTTTTGTACCACTCTTTATTTATGTTATTTACAAAATCTAACACTATGTTTGGATGGGGGTAAGGTAGGGTAAAAGAAGGTGTTTGGGAAAATGGTAAAAGAAAGTGTAGAATTTTTAAGGGTAATAGGAGGTAAATAAAGGTGCTAAAATCCTTGATTTTTCTTAAGGATTTTAATACTCCAAATTGAGGTGCTAATGGAGGTTTAAAATTTTTTAAAATTAAATTTAATGTTATTTAATTTTTTTTAATTTCAAAACTACTTTTTTTCCCTGTATTATTGTACGCATAAAGAAGGCTTCCAGAGCACTAAGACTAGGTTATAAAACTTTCTGTTACTCTACCTTCCTTCCAAACATGACAAAATAAATATCATGCTTTACTTTATTTTATCCTATCTTAATTTACTTTACCTTACTTTATTAAACCCCCTTCTACCCCCATCCAAACAAAATGTTACAAGGTTTAGCTAATACAACAAAGTGGGAGTAGAGAACATTGGCCATGCATTAGGTAAACATTACCACGAAGAATAAAGCTTGAGCTATTAAGTTATTGAGTTAGTGAAAATTCAATATTCAGCAACAAATGTAGAACTCATTTGCACATAATTAATGCAAACACTTATTTTCTGTATGAGAGCATGCACACTTTGACACAGAGTTTGGATTGATCCATCAACAACCTTGGTAAATTATTACAGAAAGTCTTCAAAATGGTCTGTCATTGCAAATTTAATTTTCCCTACTTAATATCTTCTTTCATCTGGGTTTGATCACACAACTTAACATAAAATCTGCTTCCCTTGTAAACATATACTTGAGAATGCTAAGTTAGCCTCTGAAAATCAAGTATTGTCTTTGAACCTTGATTTTCTTAGCTTTTTAGTTCTTCTGTTATGAAACCCTACCCTAATTTCTAGGTACAGTGGCAGATTGAGATCTTATGGCACGTGGAGTTAAATTACTTGTTCGTCTAAGTCCCATACTCCCATACATATTTTTCCTAATTTGGAAATTGAAATAGCATTTTGACTTGCTTGTTTACTACCCTCAAAGCAAGCACTAAGTTTAAAGTTCTTTTCAGGTCTTTAATGAGCTGATTAAATTTGTAAATTGCTTTGTAATGCATTCTCATGACACTCTGTTTTTGGGGGGATGAATTGTGTGTTGTCTTTCCAATTTGTTCAAAGACCTTTTGAATTTTGTATCAAGATTTCTGAAAGAAGCTTTAGCTGTGTTCTTATTGTAGTATGCACAAATGTTGAACCTAATGGGTCTGATCCATTGCAAATAAGGAAGTGTGGACTTGTGGGCTTGAAAATTGGTATGACATTTTTTCCAAAATGCCCAAAGACATTTTGGTTTGACCCCCTTTACTATTATAAATTGCCCATTTTTTTTTGGTTACCTGATGTTGGTTTTTTACATCTCCAACTCTCCTTCTCAAGTCCAACTAGATTGGGGCAGTTGTGACTTGTCATTATTTTTACATTTTAGACTTGCATTTATTGAGTTTCAGAGGCCTTAAGTTTCCATTTTGTTTTACTTGAGCTTGTACTCTTTGAATCTATAAGACCACATGTCCATTTAAGATTCAGAGGCCTCAAGTCTTCATTTTACTTTACCTGAGTTTGTACTTTTAAATCTATTGGACAGATCTTCATGGGCTGCAAGGCTTTTGGACTTTGTTATCATGTTGAAACTGATGGGGTCAGTCCATTGCAAATGGGAAAGTATGGACTTGTGGGCTTGAAAATTGGTTGGATAAGGCATTTTGGTTAGGGCATTTTGGTTTGGTCTCCTATAGTATTATAAATTGCCCATTTTTTTGTTGTTTACCCAATGTGGGTTTTTTTTTATATCTCCAACAACAACACAAGTTTTGGTTGACAATGATGGACTAAGTAGTTCAACAGTGTTTATGTTTTGTTACAACAATTGATATCTTTCTGGATTAAATTCTTGCAATGAAGAATTATGTTTTAAAAAGGGCAAGCAAGCCAAATTGGCACAAGAATGATGTATTCTTCTTTTAGTTTTCTCGTCAAAATTTCCGAGTTAATTTTATGTTACTGTTGTTATCAAAATCTATGTTACTCAGACAATTTAACAATGAAGAAGTACCTGTACCCTTCGGGTATGACATTGGTATGTGTATGAAATTTTTACTGGATTCTTCACTTTAAAAATGTGTACTTATAATTCCAATTTTATTTAAATTACAGGCTATGTTACTCTGACACTTCATTTTTAAAGAAGTACCTGTACCCTTTTGGTATGACCTTGGTATGAATATGAAATTGGTATGAGTATGAAATTCTTACCAAATTTTTCACTTTAAAAATGGGTACTCATAATCCCGGTTTCATTTAAATTACTAGCGTAGATCAAATAGATTTGGAAGAAAATGTTTTTGTGGGGTTAGAAGAATTATCTCTTAATGACCCACAATTGGAGATTGTGATTTGTGATTGTGACAAAAATTAATATAGATTATATAGCAAAATTGGATTGATTTACAATTATAATGGACTTAGAATTATCATTTTATTGTTTGTTTGTAGTTTGAATTTTAGACTTTAAGTTTGTAATTTAAAATATTTTATTCAATTTTATTTTATTTAGCAATTTAATGTTATAATTTGATCTATCTTTTAACTTAAATTAATATATATAAAAATTAAAACATTTACATTTATATATATATAGACGTATTCCTGTACCCTTATTCTAATTTTAGGTACTTTTTAGCTATACCTATGTATCCTAAAATTTAAAAAATAAGAAGCCAGACTTCTAGATATGTAGTCGTGTTGGTACTCGTACGCGAGTCCAAGCAACATAGATTACAGGTGTAGATCAAATAGATTTGGAATAAAATGTTTTTGTGGGGTTAGAAGAATTATCTTTTAATGACCCACAATTGGAGACTGTGATTTGTGGTGGTGACAAAAATTAATATAAATTATATGGCAAACTTGTGCTGATTTACAATTATAATTGATTTATAATTATCATTTTATTGTTTGTTTGTAGTTTGAATTTTAGACTTTAAGTTTATAATTTAAATTATTTTATCTAGCAATTTAATATTATAATTTGATCTATCTTTTAATTTAAATTAATATATATAAAATTAATATATATATAAATTATATAACAAACTTGGGCTGATTTACAATTATAATGGAATTATAATTATCATTTTTTTGTTTGTTTGTACTTTGAATTTTAGACTTTAAGTTTGTAATTTAAAATATTTTATCCAATTTTATTTTATTTAGCAATTTAATGTTATAATTTGATCTATCTTTTAACTTAAATTAATATATATAAAAATTAAAATATTTACATTTATATATGTATATATATGTATATCCCCGTATCTGTACCCTAATTTTGGGTACTTTCTAATTATATTCACGTATCCTAAAATTTAAAAAATAAGAAATTGGACTTTTAGATATGTACCCGTGTTGGGTATCCGTAACCGAGTCCAAACAACAAAGATCAAAATATTGGTACTCTTTTGTCTTCCAAGTGCTTTTTTGTGGAACTGGGTGGGTGGTGTACCACCCAAGAAATGTCATCTAAGTGTTGGTATTTTGTCATATTCTAAATGCCTTTTTGTTGGACTAGGTGGGTGGTGTCACACCCAAGAAGGGAGGAACTGAACACCTAGGGCTTCCTGTGTTCAACACAGTTGCAGAAGCAAAGGCTGAAACGAAGGCGAATGCTTCAGTCATTTATGTTCCCCCACCATTTGCCGCTGCAGCAATTATGGAGGCAATGGAAGCAGAGTTGGATCTTGTTGTGTGCATTACAGAAGGGATCCCTCAACATGATATGGTAAAGTAACACATGTTTTGAATTTCTATTATCAGACTGCATGCATGTCATGTAACTTGATATTCTTAGGGTAGCTTGGCAGTTTATTGTGCATTTAATGTCTTAATATTACCAATTAATATTTGCACTTTTTGCTTGGAGTAATTTGGTATTTGTATTTGAATTTGTTGGACTTTACTTCTCTGAGAAAGCACACTGTATTTTATATCATTTGCCTATGATATTGAATTCCAATAATCTAATGGCTAAGATATTTTGGGATTTACTGAGGGTGTTTCCTGAACTTATGTAATATTGTTGGATATATAGTTCCTGGATAATATGTCTGTTGGTTAAAAAAGAATTATTCAATATTGATATCAGTGTTTAGCTCAATGTATAGTTGATTTGTTGGTGAACTTATAAGAATTTATTGTGTGCTCTTTTTTCTTTTATTTTCTTTTTTTCCCTCTTTCCCAATCGTGAAGAGACATTAAGCTGTTAATATATTCAGGTACGTGTCAAGGCTGCTCTTAACAGACAATCTAAAACTCGGTTGATTGGGCCAAACTGCCCTGGTATTATAAAGCCTGGAGAATGTAAAATTGGCATAATGCCTGGATACATCCATAAACCTGGACGCATTGGAATAGTTTCTCGATCTGGTACTTTGACATATGAAGCGGTAAGTTGTATTTTTGTGTGACTGAGATACATTGATGTTTTATTTGCATATTCAGTTGATTGTTATGATGATTATTATGAGATGTTACTGGGATATAAAATTTTTGTTGTTCTTGCCTCTTTTTATAGTGTTTTCTGTTTTATAACTCGATAAAGCAGTGGAACCTTTGTGAATATTGCCCTTGTGGGCATAGGTTGGTTGGACGTCTTTATAATTTATTTCAAATCTTGTAGGTGTTGTAAACGTGGATTCCATGTAGGATTTTAGGATTAGCTTTAGGAGTCCAATGTTTTCCATAGGTTTATCATTACCATAATCCACAACTCATCCTTATAATGCTTATCTATGCAGTTTATATTCAATTGAATTTCTGCAATTATGCTTCTTTTGGACTCTGATACAATAAACCTTATGGGTGATGCTTATGCGATTTTTGTTGCAATGTCTAAGGAATTCCACATGTCCTGTTTGCCTCAGTAAAATTCTAATCCTGTAACTAGTCCTTTTTTTCTTTTGACCTGATGGGAATATTTGGTTTAAGAATTAACATTTCTAGATGTAGTTTGGATGGAAATGGTTTAGTTGCATATAGTGTATCTAGGCTAGCCTCTTTATTAGGACGTGTCCATGCTTCAACTTTGATTATAAAGGTATTTTCTTTGGAAAGGATTATAAGTCAGTATTGTTTCAGGCATATTAAATGCTTGATTCAATGCTTTTGTTCCTTATTTTGTCTGTGGATTGGCATATCATGAGGTAGTCGGTTATCCATACTCCAAATGGTGAACTGGAAATATGATCAGTGATGCTGAGATCAGCTATCTACAGTGCTTTTCATAAATAATAATGCGTATTAGAAGATATATTAAATATAAACTTTAAGGGTCTATTAAAAGGGAAGGGAAGATACTGATTTTTTCTTTTGACAAGATAGTGATGTACTTTTCTGGCTTAGGGTATTATATTTTTAAATGCAGAATTTTGCATTCTAGTTGTGGGGTGGATTAGTAATTCTAGCATCATTATTTGCATTTAGTTTTTGGTGTTTCTTTGCAGACATACAATAGGTAAAAAGGGCTTTGATTTATAATCAGTGATAATAATGGGAAAGTTTCAAAATTTGAACAATTTTCCAATTTATTCATCCAACATATAGTTTCTGATCAAGTGTTTGAACTTTCAAGAATGCATTAACCAAATCCCAATTAGCTGAAGTTTCATATTGACTTTTTTTTTCTCTATAG
The DNA here is from genome assembly GCA_023653625.1 of Triadica sebifera. NCBI lineage: Eukaryota > Viridiplantae > Streptophyta > Magnoliopsida > Malpighiales > Euphorbiaceae > Triadica > Triadica sebifera. The sequence goes on from CM042901.1 coordinate 26,374,177, forward strand.
AATTTCACTCTTACAACCGTATGCCTTGAAAAATTAGATACCTGCTTCCCAATGCATTAATTCTAAGCCATCAAACTTTTATATGAGGTATCTAATCATGTGTTTTGATCTTATTTATCTGAGTTGTTTCTTATTCTAGTTGTATCTAGGCAATCTCAATTTTGTTTATATTTCAGGTCTTCCAAACAACTGCTGTTGGCCTGGGACAATCAACTTGTGTTGGTATTGGAGGAGATCCTTTCAATGGGACAAACTTCGTTGATTGCATTGAAAAATTCCTGGCAGATCCCCAAACAGAAGGTACACTGTTTATGGAAATATTTGATTACTTGTGTCAACTACTATAAGAGGAATAAGACTACGAAATTTATTGCTGTGAATCTGTGCATGTGCATGCACACATAGATTCTGGCATAATGGCACATGCTTTTATAAATAGATACCGTCATTGCACTAGTTTAATTTTAGTTAAGTAAACATTAGTTGTGTAGGTGCTAAAGATAAAATAGATGTTTGTTTTTAGTATGTGATAATCCTTATTCTTTCTCTCACATGTTTCAACCTCTTTCCCTTTCTTTCAGTTTTTCCTCGTTTCTTTATTTTTTTTTATTTGGCTGTTTGTGTCTAATATTCTGACGTTTGAGAGAACATAAAAAGTTGCATACTTAGGCACTTTGAATCATACAATTTGTTATTTACATTTTGAGCTTCAGTTGGAATATTGGGGTATTATCCTTCCTATTTTATTATAATTGAAAGATTCAAAATCCATGTGCTTTGGTAGTGTCTGGCTTTAGAAGAGCAAGTTATGCAAGTAATGCTATAGGAGAAAAAATGCAGTGACACTGGAATCTTTCCAGAAATTGCCTTATAGTTTTGTATTTGTTCACTTGTTTATCCTTATCTTGTCGTGGGATCTTGGTATGCAAAGGATCAGTTGCTTTCTGTGAAAAATGTGTAGCCATTTTAATTGATAATAGATCCATCGTGTCTATCAATTCAAGCATCAAAATTTTGACAAACTAAAAAGGTTGTATGTGGGCATTTTAAGAATTTGTTTATTATGATGCATCAATAACTGATAAATTTTGCCCTGAAGTATGTTCATATGTGAACCAGTTTAAGAATGCACTTTCTATAATTTAGTTCCGGTGGGATTTTTGTTTCTGGGGACAGTGGTTCACTCTATGTTTTCCTAGATAGCGTGGGCTTAAATCCTTTTTTATATGAGTGTTTTACCATTTTTAGATTATTTTCTCCCTGTTTGTTTAGAAGGTGAAAGAAGCATCATTAAATTCCTTGATAGGAGCTTCAGGGTTGTAGTACACTTGCAGCATTTTAGTGTTTGCAAATTGTTTTAGAGTGCAAATTTATTGATATTTCTTTAGTTTGACACATTTGTTTATTGGGTCTACATCTGGAATGCCATATATTCTAATTGAATAGAATGGCTTTTCAATTTTTTACCCCTAGAAAGTGGGGATGCTTTCCCTCCTATTATTTGTTGTCCCCTTCAGGCATTTACCATTTTCCTGTTTTATTTATTTATTTTTCGAATTAAGAATGCTATGTCCTTTTGTGAATCTCTCATTGAACTTTTTAGAATATGGTGAAAATAATTTGGGGAAAGGAGTGCTTCAAAATTCTGGAAATGTACAGCTCTTCTAAGAACAGGAGTGCTGTAAAGAAGTTTCTCATACATATTTCTTTTGACCATACAGTCAATAAATAGGGAGTTTATTCAGGGGTTGTTAAAGCATTAGGGATCTTTGTTTGATTGTTGACAAGATCACAGTTTTAGAAAAATCTCTATTCTTGGTGATAATTCTCTATACCCTGAGTAAGGGTGTAATGGCCTGGGACTTAATTGTCTTGAACTTATGAAAAGGCAAACCACGTTGGCCTAAAATGGTAACCTCAAGTTATTACTAGTAGTAGAACGATAGCCTTATAAACTTCTTTTCCCACAATTTTTTTCTGATGTGGGATTCCACAATATTTCAATCTTTCATTTCCCTTGGTTCAAGCTCCTACATTCCATACTCAACATCTATTTCGTGTTTTGCTGTTGTAGGATTTGCTTAAGGATGTTACATAGAGTTTTGTTTGATATACTCATTTTCTGAGGGGATGCTAATCCATTTGCAAGTCATTTTGATATGGAAATTGTGATCATAGCTTTTGAGATGAAGTAATTTTAGGGAAGGTGAAGGTGCTACTTCGATTAATATTTTCCTTATATGGTGTAATCATTAGAGAATTTTCAAGATTGTTACTTGGTTTTATGCTATGTTTCTCCGACACCTCATTTTTGAAGAAGTACCCGTACCCTTCGGGTATGACATACTATTACCAGATCTTTCACTTTAAAAATGGGTGTTTATAATTCCGGTTTCATTTAAATTACAGGTGTAGATCAAATGGATTTGGAAGAAAATGTTTTTGTAGAGTTAGAAGAATTATCTCTTAATGACCCACAATTGGAGACTGTGATTTGTGATGACGACAAAAATTAATATAGATTATATAACAAATTTGAGTTGATTTACAATTATAATGGACTTAAAATTATCATTTTATTGTTTATTTGTGCTTTGAATTTTAGACTTTAAGTTTGTAATTTAAAATATTTTATTCAATTTTATTTTATTTAGCAATTTAATGTTATAATTTGATCTATCTTTTAACTTAAATTAATATATATAAAAATTAAAACATTTACATTTATATATATATATATAGGCGTATTCCTGTACCCTTATTCTAATTTTAGGTACTTTTTAGCTATACCTATGTATCCTAAAATTTAAAAAATAAGAAACCAGACTTCTAGATATGTAGTCGTGTTGGTACTCGCACGCGAGTCCAAACAACATAGATTACAGGTGTAAATCAAATAGATTTGGAATAAAATGTTTTTGTGGGGTTAGAAGAATTATCTTTTAATGACCCACAATTGGAGACTGTGATTTGTGGTGGTGACAAAAATTAATATAAATTATGTAGCAAACTTGTGCTGATTTACAATTATAATTGATTTATAATTATCATTTTATTGTTTGTTTGTAGTTTGAATTTTAGACTTTAAGTTTATAATTTAAATTATTTTATCTAGCAATTTAATATTATAATTTGATCTATCTTTTAATTTAAATTAATATATATATAAATTAATATATATATATATATATATATATATATATATATATATATATTCCTGTATCCTTACCCTAATTTTGGATACTTTTTAACTATATTCACGTATCTTAAAATTTAAAAAATAAGAAACTGGATTTCAGATATGTATCTGTGTTGGGTATCCGTACCCGAGTCCAAACAACATAGGTTTTATGATGCTCAAATTTGACTGTCAATTAAAAGGCAGACAGTCTTTCAAGAGGATTTGCTCAAATTTTATATTTAATTAATGATTTAGATTTCTGTTGAGGCCATGTGTTCATTTGTTGCTTCATGTTGGCTAATGGGGAATTCATCTATGACAGTGTTCTTTCTTCAATTATTTTCTAGCATGTGTTATTTTTCTATGATGCTTCTATTGATGGGGATTTCTACGAAGATTTTCTTACATAACAGCTTCGTTGCTGGAGTGGTTAAACAAATAGATTTATGTATTTATTGTAACTATTCTTCACTATTTATCCTTAGTCGGTGTTATGTTTGTTCACTAATATGTGGCAGAATAACTACAATCAAGACAGTACAAAAATCTAGATATCAAGCTAAGAGACTGTTATATGCATTTCAGGTATCATTCTCATAGGAGAGATAGGAGGTACTGCAGAAGAAGATGCCGCTAAACTAATTAAGGTAATCATTGTTGGTTTCATGACTTAAATAGAAGCACAGTTCTTAAGTACTGAATGCTAGGAAACTTGTCAGTTTGGGATCTAAGTTGGACATAATTGAAGTCCAGACATCACTTTATCTTCCCAACATGCTTATTTTTAATAATAGTAATAATAATAATAATAATAATAATAATAATAATAATAATAATAATAATAATAATAATACACTTTATCTTCCCAACATGCTTATTTTTAATAATAATAATAATAATAATAATAATAATGATTTGATGATGATGATGATGATGTTCATGTACTAGTTCAAATTCAAGTCGAATTTGAATTTCACTCTTGCATATTATTATTATCTGTGGTTTTGAATTCATGTTTATGTATATACAACCAGGTTTCAGAATTGGTTTATGCCAAATTTCATAGGTTGTCATAGTAACATACCAGTGGGATCTATCATCATATGAAATGCCATTAGTTTTAATACAAGTGCTTCAAATCGACTGCTGAGATTGTCTAATCTATAAACCCATTTGTAATTTATTTTTCATAGTTCATTTTGACTCAGTTTTATAATTTTATTTATGTAAGATATTTCAAAATGGAGTTGCATATTCAATTTTCTGCTTCTTCTTTCATTCATTTAATTGTACTTTTAAAATCTTTCAAGTGAGTTGAGAACTGAAAGGGAAAAAGCTTTACTGGTGGGCATTGTACTATACCTTTACCATCACCTTTTTCTGTTCTGGTTTACTAAATATTATATATATCATAACTAATATTTGATGAAAATTGTTAGGGAGCTGTACGAGTAAAATATCTATTCATGACTTGTGCCATGGATAATTATTTTGCTATTATATCATTGCTTTAGCTTTATGATAAAAATTGGTTCCGTGATCAAACAGGAAAGTGGGACTGACAAACCCATTGTTGCATTTATTGCTGGACTAACTGCTCCACCTGGTCGTCGCATGGGGCATGCTGGAGGTATACTTTTTTTAATTATGCAATTGAATCTTGATTCTTTATGGTACATGTGGGCGTCAATAGTTTACAGTCATTTTATTATATTATGTAAACAGAGTTGTCTCCCCTCTGTTTTCTCTCTTTTGCTGGCTATTGTTGAATATAATTGGCTGACCTGAAGTGGTCCTCCTTTTTCTTTCCTTTTTTTTTTTTCCTTATTTTGGATAACCTGGCCTGCATGCTTTTCTTTCTGAGAACTGCCTTGTGACTTGAACTTCGAATAAGTATGATAACATTCTCTTGACCAGAAACTAGTTTTTCTGATTCCCAATGGAAACAATTTTTTCAATATTTGTACACACTATATCAAGGTTGTCAATTATTTACTATTAAGCCATCTTGCTAAATAAACTCTGCCTGTTTCATGCTTGATCCTTATCTAGTTTGGCTGGCTTCATTAGGTTTCCCCCCATTTGTTTTACGTGGTTTGAGTTATGAGTGAGGTTTGATGATGCTGATGCCATGTTTGGTTGGAGCAGTGTAGTCAAAAGCACTCGATTCAGCGCTTAAAGTGTTGAAGCGAAACGCAGTATAGGTCTATCGCTTTTTGATAGTTCAAAGCACACTCCTTTAATGAAGCACACGCTTTTTGCGCATAAGCTAGCACTCTGCGAAGCACATAACTCTCGCTTTTTTTCACGTTTTTGAAATTTGTTATCCGGTATTTATTGTAAGAACAAATTCTTTTGGTTATGGGACTTTTTATATTTCTAAAAACTTGAAGTCTGCTGCCAGCTGTCTTTTTTTTTGTATTTAATTCTTATAAAACTTCTTAATTAGTTTTTTAGTCAAAGTGGGTTACTTTGTATATTTTTTTTTTAAAAAAAAAAATTCATGGGCTGCTTTTCACTATTTCTTCAACACTGAAGACACTCTGTTACAAAACTCAAGTATATGACAAAGTCACAAAGACAAGTACTTTTTGATGAAATCAAACCAAGTTAGCAAAGTCAAGTGTTAGTTCAAAAGGCTCTACTTCACAACTTCAACTCAAAGATCTGGAGGATGACTTGGATGATTATGAAATAGATGTTGAAGGAATCTGAATTGGATAATCAAAGTGTTGAGGATCTAAGCAAGAAGTTTGATAATGAATTTTAGTTCTTAGTTATTTGCTATAATATTTTTAGAATTAAGTCATCTTCCCAAGTAATTTTATATATTAAATTTTAAAGTCAGTCTTTTTTGACATGTGAAGTGATGTTTCACAATGTTTCACAATGTTTCTTATTTTTTTTTTGGCATATTATATTAATGTTTAATTCTTTTAGACAAACTAGGCTTTGCTTAAATGAAGCAAACGTTTTATTTTGCGCTTTACGCATTAGAAAAGTATATCGCTTTTAACTGTATTGGGTTGGAGGGATTGCGATAAGGGATTTTAAAGAATTAATGGATTTCAATTTAATCTGTTATTATTTGAACAAAATTATAAAAAATCCATGAATTTTATGAAATATGTCAACATTAGGGTTTTTCTTTGTCAACTCCTGCATTGTTGAACGAGGGATTCTATCAGATTCTTCTGGTAATTTCAAAAATGCCCTTAAAAATGTTATTGATCGCTTCACAACGCTGCTAGATTTGGCATACCTCTTCATTCCCTACAACTCATAATGTACCTAATCTTTCATGCTGGAAACTGTCTCAGTTGCATGGACGGCCAGACCTATTGTTAATGTGTATTTGCCAATTTACCTTCTGCTAAATGCATTTATCCCTTAGCATTTCTTCACAGCTTCACTACTCAATGTTGATACCTTCTTGGTCTCGTCTATCAATATCATAAAGCATGCCTTTTTGGGTGTGAAACTTTTGCTCCATTCAGTTTGGCCACATTTCTCGTAGTTTGGTCAAACAAAAGAAGGAACAAGTCGGACTTAACTGAAAGCTGAAAGTTGATTCCTCCGGTTTAACCACACTCTTAACACATCCTTAAACTTCAAATATTTGCCTATATTTACCCTGTTGCTGAGTTGAATATTCAAAACATCATTTTGTGGGGTATAAGTTCAAGCTTAAGTTGATGAATATTTTTTCTTAAGTAGTAGTTATCGTCATGAATATGGATGTACTATATGTCTATACATGGTGTTGTTAAATGTTGCATATATTTTAACATGGTGGTCTCTGTTTGTGCTGTTGTGCAGCTATTGTTTCGGGTGGGAAGGGAACAGCCCAAGATAAAATCAAGACTCTGAAGGAAGCTGGAGTTACTGTGGTTGAGTCTCCTGCCAAAATTGGAGTTGCCATGCTTGATGTTTTTAAACAGAGAGGCTTGGTAAGTTAGTCTGGGCAATTTACAATGTTAACATTGGTAAAAATGATGCAATTCTCACTTTTGCCTTGCACTGAAGTGCCGACTCAATTTTATGGAATTTGAGGTTTTTTTTTTTTTTTTTTTTTTTTTTTTTTTTTTTTTGTGGCGGCAAACGCGGCATTGAATATACAATAAACTATTTGCAAAACTACACATTATCCAAGCTATGAATTTGTCTTTTGTAGAACTTTTAGAATTATCTACTTTGTTATAGCATGTAAAAATTAAAAATTCTCCATTCGTTGAAAAGTTATATTATCAAGTTTTCTATTTTGGGTAAAAAAAAAAAATTCCTCAGTGCCCATAAAAGCAGCAACCTATCATTTGCTAGATTATTAACTGAAAATGAATATTAGGCTTTGGAAAATGCTTCAGCAAAATTTGTGTGGATATGTTCCTCGGCAAGCTTGGTTTTGTGTGTTGAACTCCTCACCTCTATGGTGCAATAATATTTGAGTTTATTTCTAGCCATGACTAGCTAGCCAAATTTTAGCAACAATTCTTTGAACGTCAACGGGGCAAGATGCATCATCTGCCAACAGAATCAACGTCTTGATGGGGTTGATTATGTTATACAGCCTATTATCTTGCTGTAATCTTTACTTCATTATGTTGTGTATCTACATTTGTCTCTTAAGCTACACAATTCTATAGGTACATACATGTTCTTTGTTGTATTCAATATAACATAAAAACACAATAATTTTAATCCAATAACCGTTTCAGTTCTAATAATATATGAATGAAAGGTCAATATGCCCCCTTAACTTTTCTATGATTATCATCATGCCTTAAATAATTTTTCTTGCCTAATTAGTATCTTATTTTCAATTTGTTGTCCCATTTCATTTTTAAAATCCATCTTGTTTTTGTGCCAAAATTTTAACCTACCATCAGTTTCTGTTACAATTTTGCAGATCGTGCACTAGAATCTCTCTCTCTCTCTCTCTCTCTCTCTCTCTCTCTCTATATATATATATATATATATATATTCTTGAAGATGAAATGGGGTAGTTTGGTTGCAAATTAGAAACTGAAGATTAATTATGACTCACAAATTGATTTCGGGACCGACAAATAATCACGATAAAAGTTTGGGACGAATTGATGCTTCCATCCAATAACATATGCACATTTATTTTGCAAGTATAAAATCTTAATTTCATAAAATATGAACTTAAATTTTGCAAAAAATTATATATATATATATATATATATATATATATATATATAGTTAGACAAAGTATATAATATTTAATGAACTTAATAATTTAATAGTGAATATATCAAATTAAAAATTGTATATTAATTAATTCAAAGAAATTGATTTTGGAACGAACTGATAATGGTAAAAAAGTTTTGGGAGGTGATTTGGTACTTCATTTGATAATATAATATCTATTTCACCCTATTTTATTCACCTTTATTCACCGTCGTTTTTTATTTTTTTAATATAATTATACTTTTATGCTTATGATTTTTCATAATTTACATTATATCCTCTTTATTGAATATATTTTTGAATAATATGAACAATATACGACAATTGATAATTATATTCTTAATTGCTCTATTCCAAACTCTTACACATAAAGAAACATTATTTATTTATTTATCAATGATTATATTTTATTCAATTGGAAAATTTAAAATAATATAAAAGAATATATAAGTAAAATAAGGTATTGAACTTTAAAATTGGTCATCTTCAGGTCAGTTTTGGATTTGGGTAATGATTTTTGAGTTTTTTGGAGCAGGATTTCAGGTTGGGTTGGATCTAGACATGAGAATCAAATAGGGGCATTTAATTAAAATTGAATATGAATATTGGACTTAAATTGAAGTTAAAAGTTCATGATTATCTAAACTTAATAGGATTAAATTGAAGTTCAATTGATTACTTGTAGTTCAATTAATTAACTGAATTTGAATTTATAAAATTGGAGCCATCACGCCTCGTATCTACATAATAAAGTCATATATACATGCTAAGGCGCGACAGCGACGTTGACCGCAACAGGAGGATCATGACCTGAGTTCTCACTAATGCTCTAGCCACTTTTCAGGCTTTGATGCATCAAGTTTTTCAATCTTATCTCAAAAAATTATTATTAGTCTTCTTTGATGATATATTAGTATACAGCAAAACAATAGAGGATCATTTCTCTCATCTACATATTGTTTTTGAAGTACTGGCTACCAACCAACTCCATGCTAAGCTTTTCAAGTGTTCTTTCTGCCAAATTCAAGTGGAGTATTTGGGTTATCTCATTGGTGCCCAAGGAGTAGCTACATACCCTAAAAAGATTAAGGTAATGACTCATTGGCCTAAACCTAGGAGCTCAAAGGAACTCAGAGGCTTCTTTGGCCTCACTAACCATTATGGCATAATAGCCAAGCCATTAACTGATATGCTCAAGAAGGATTGCTTCATATGGACTGAGGAAGCTGAGAAAGCTTTTGTGAATCTAAAAGAGGCTATGAGCAAGACACCTGTGTTAGCCCTACCAGATTTTTCCAAACCATTTACTCTGGAAACTGATGCTTGTAGCAGAGGAATAAGAGTTGTTCTCACTCGGAATGGGAGGCCACTAGCATTCCTAAGTCAATCTCTTTCTCTAAAACATTTAGGTCTCTCAATTTATGAAAAGGAATTATTAGCTATCATTATGGCAGTAACTAAATGAAAGCACTACTTGGATCATTCAGAGTTTTTCATTAAAACTAATCATGAATCCATCAAACATTTGCTCTCTCAATGGCTGCACAACTATATCCCATAGAAAGGTGTCACCAAATTACTTGGATTGGGGTATAAAATATTATATAGAAACGGAGTGGAGAATAAAGCAGCAGATGCCTTATCTTGAAGGGACTTGGAATCAAATGAGGTAGTGGAAGGGAAACTGGCTGTTGTTTCTGTTGTAGTGTCTTCTTAGGTCCAAGAAGTGGTACGAAGCTACGAAGGTGATGACTTTACTAATAAGCATATGGCTGCACTTATGGTAAATTCCACTTATATTCCAACTTCTTCATTACAAAAACATAATATATGTAGGGGCCTCTACTATGCTTTGATCCAATTTGTTGACAATGGCTCATAATTCAGTTGTTGGTGGCCATTCTAGCATAACTAGTACCTACTTCATATTATCATCCTTATTCTATTGGCCTCATATGAAGACTGAGGTTTATGACTGGGTCTCCAAATGTGATACTTGTCAAAGATGTAAAAACAAACAAGTTCGCTAACTTAGACTTCTTCAACCCTTGTCAGTTCCCACATCAGCTTCGGTTCACATTTTAATGGATTTAATAGATCAGCTGCCCAAATCAGACAAGAAAGACACAATTATGGCGGTAGTGGACAGATTCACAAAGTATGCTCATTTCAATCCACTCATGCACCCATTCACCACAACCATAGTGGCCCAAGCCTTCTTAGATCATATCTTCAAGCTCCACGACATGCTTGCAACCATCACTTCTGATAGGGATAAAATTTTTACAAGTTTTTTCTGGCAGGAACTCTTTAAGTTACGTCAAACTAATTTGCAACTCTCCACTACTTGCCATTCCCAAACCGATGGCCAAATGGAGAGGGCCAACCATTGCATTGAGAATTATTTGAGATGCATGAGCTTTCACAAGCCTAAGGCTTGGGCAAAGTGGATTAGCTTAGCAGAATGGTGATATAACAATTATTTTCATACCAACTTGCACACGTCTCCATTTCAGGCCTTATATGGGTATAAGGCACCTTCCTTTCACTTCATCCCTACCATTGAAGCTACCGCCCCCAAGCTAAAAGATTTTCTAAAAGAACGACAACATATGGCTTCACTCCTCCATAAGTAGCTACTCAAAGCTCAAAATAGAATGAAGCCGCTAGCTGATAAACATCACACGAAAACAGAGTTTGCAGTTGGAGATTATGTGTTTTTAAAGTTGCAGCCTTGTAGACAAAATTCAATTGCTGTAAGAAAATGACTCAAGTTGTCTGCAAAACATTATGGGCCCTATCTTGTGATTGCTAAGATTGGTTTAGTATCTTATCGCCTCCAACGTCCTCCTCAAGTTGCCTTACAGGATGTATTTCATATCTCCCAACTGGAAAAGGCCATTGGAGATCATCACCCTATGCTAGATTTGCCAAATTGTACTTTATAAGGAGTTCCCAAAGCTGAGCCCTTGGTTATCCTGGATATAAGAACTACCCTATTATACAAATACTGGTGCAGTAGACGAATCTGCATCCTAAAGAAGCTACATGAGAGGATCTTTGCAACATCCACCCATATAATAAGACATAATCTTACTATACAAGCATATGCCACATGACTAAATGCCTTATAAATTTGTCTCGATTAAAATTTTTTTCCTATCTTAACCACTGTATATGCATAACATACAACAATCCATATACTTCGTATTTCATATACTATATAAAAACTCTATTTTGTGTCCAAATTGAAATCCAAAACCATATACAAAATTACAATCCAAAAACTATGTTTGTCTAAGCACCTTATCCTTAATATCAAAATAATTGGTTTGGGCATATATAATGTAATACCCTCTTATCCCAACAGCAAGTACTCGGATAAGGGAATGCTATGCTACATTCTCTCGGAAATATACTTATTGATCATTGAAAAGCAGAACACTTTTTTTTTCGAAAATGTTACATATAATAATAACATAATAGAAGAAATCATGTACTTTTATATACAAAAGTATTATTTACAAAACATTTGTATTTGTGCGAAATGCAGAGTTTACTTTACATATAACATAAAAGAAATTATATAGCAGGAAGAACAAAAGACATGAAAGCCACTGTGTAAATATGGCTATTGTATTGGACCACATCATCATTAGCTTTATCTACTCTCTACCGATCTATCTTCACTATATCTATGAGAGAGAAACTCTCATACTAAGCTCTAAGTTTAGTGGTGTAATAAATAAGACAATATACTGTAATAAATGCAATGTACAGATATGTTATTTTAACTTGTACATTATGTAAACATACACTTTTCAATACTTGTATGCATTATACGATTATTTCGTATGAACATATGAACATATCATGTATAAGCAATTAACATGTATAATTCATACAAAATTCTTTATATCATTCTCAATGTAATTATGCTCATAACTCCTATGACTGAACTAATAATCAAGATAACAGTGTTTGTCAACTAGACATAATGAAATCACCATTCAAACATAGTAAAGAGTGTGATCACCAACATAATATGAGTTTCATCACTGGTATAATATGACCCCTGATTTACATGCCAAACTATCTAATATTCTAATTCTATACTATGTGTTCTAGGGCTTTACCATTGCTTTTATTCAATTCATAATCCTTTTAGTTTATAAATTTTATAGATCTAATGGCTCATTAATCATATAATTCTGCATTGAAAATATCATTTACATAATATAATAAGGCCCAAATTAATTTACATATTAAATTTCTCAATTTATATTCTACCTTGTTACTGACAGTTTTTGTGCTTTGTTTTAGATCTCACTTTTGAGCCTATTTTCATCCGAATTAAATTAAATTGTCTTATGAAGAATTATAGATTTGGATCTTATCATTAATATTCAATTTGAATAACTTAATTCTAATCTTTATAGCAAAATTTATATGCATTTGAACATCAACTGCTCACTGAATTTTGCCCAGAATTTTGGATACAGATTTCATGTCACACATTAATGCCCAAATTAAACATAGTTACAATTAAAATCAGGTTTAATGTTCTTCATAAAAAATTTATCCCCATGTCTTGTTTGAAACCCAATAAAGAACACATTCATTGGAAATCTAAAACTTACGTTATAGCAATATATATATAAAATACTTCATAAAAATCTAGCAAAACACACACACAATCAACATAACTCATTTTTATCAAGTTCATGCAAAACATTGCAAAGGAAAGTCCATTCTAATTACAACAAACATGCCAAACATTTAAATAATGAAACTACATAAAACAATTATAGGCTATTGCTTTAAGTTATGCACTTAACTCTTTGCTTTCCTTTTCTTTCACTCACTATGTCTCTTTTTCCATTCCTTTGCTCCTTTGAGCTTGATCTTTCTCAACTTGAGCTTCTAACACACATAAAAATACCATTAAAAATCTTCCTTTCATCATACCTCTCTAAACCTTATTTTTTCTCTCTTTAAAATAACCTAAAAATTAGCTCAAAATCTTATTTTCCTTAAGAAAAAATTAAAGAAGAGATGAAAAACACTTTAACTTCACTCTTTTCTTCTCATGGATGAAACACTAGAGGGTTCTCTCCTCTTTTCTTTCTTATCTCTCTTTATTTTTTTGCTTTCTTAAGTTTCTTCAAGCTTAATTATGCATGAAAATGACCTTATCATGTCTTTCTCTCTTTACATTCTCTCTCTAAAAGCAATGTTTTGGTTATGGAGAATGAAGGAGATGTGGGGCTAGTTATGTGAGAAAAAAATAATTGAAGGAAATGAGATAAGGAAGAAGAATGAAAGTCTTCATGTGAGGTCCACCATAAGACTTTATACTTTGATAATTTGGACTAATTAGCATGTTAATCTTCATTTTTATTTGTGGTGGCTGGACAACTCTCAATTTAATGTCCAAAATATATATTTAATTGGTAATTATTCCAATGAATCCACAAATTTTTTGGTAAATTATAAATTTATCCCAAAATTTTTTAAAATTTACATTTTAGTCCCCTATCATAATTTAACATCTCTAAACACTTTATTAGGTATTTTTTTTATAATTATTTACCTTTATTTTAATTATTTTTCTGTTAAAATCCAAATTTAAACTCCGATCAGTCCAATGCATCGATTTAGCAACGTTCGAATTGGGATCTAAATTAATAGATATGACACATAAGCCCTTTATTACAAAATTTATCCTTATTTATTGAAAACATGAATTAAATCATTGTCTTTATCCCATGTCATGAGAAAATAAATGAAATGAAACTAACCTAAACACATGTATGCTTTGACAAGCTCAGACTCCTTCTGATCAACTCAACTATCTAACAGTTCCAAACCTGCATGCAAGGAAACCCATACTCTAAGCTACTGAAAGCTTACTGGTACTTATAAGCATAAAAATTATAGCAAGCATTCACACATTATTATAGCATATAGTTATTGTTTAGATACCTGTGTGCTCAATCATGCCATCATATATCGATATACTTAATACATATGTAGTTTAATAAATTACAGTACATTCATGACACATAGCACATAAATAATCCACATCATCATATTTGTATAGCAAACTATCCCATAATGCCAAATCTTATTTTTTGATTTCATATACCTAGTTATTGGTTTTCCTTATTTCTTTATAGGTTATAGCAGTATCCAATTTCCATATTTTTTTATTTGTTTTCCCCATTACTAGCTTTCAAATTTCACTGCTTAATACTTTAGACCCGGACTATATAGATATAGGTTGTGAAATAAGAATGCTCGTACCTAAGCTTAAGCCACCCTACTTGTGGCGTTCCTATTATATATTAGGGATAATTCCATATATAAGTAGAATGCCACAAGATTAACTAGGTAAACATGTCTGAATTAAAACTTTCTCATTTAATAACTGAATTTATTTATTTATTTTTAGTTAGGCATGTCGTTATAATTATTAATACATATATATCACCATGTTATATACACATATGGTACTTTATTATATATAGCACACTAGCCTCACACATAACTGTATACATATACAATATCAAAATATAAGACATGTTTCTTAACTATATACAAGACATGTCAACCAAAACCCAAATGCATGATCATGAAAAAAATACAAAAATGAGAAATCACCGAGCCACAAACTGGGTCTATACCATCTGCTTTGGGTTAAAGAACAGAGGTACTCCCAGAGCTTCAGCCACTCTGCCTACTATATGTAAAAGCTCACTTGAGCTTTTCATGTGAAAGGTGCTCCCAGAACTTCAACCACCTCGACTGAGTATAAACTAGATCAAGGGTGCTCTAACCTGAGCTTTAGCCACCTTGTCCTTAAAATCACATGGAATTGAGGACCAAAGCCACTATAACTTGAGCTTTAGCTGCCAAGGCCTCTTATCAAGAATATTCTATGGTATCGTAACCTCCTCAATGACATTCCACCTATCTTAGGCCAAGTCTTAGATTATAGAAAAAAGCTTTTAAAGTTTTAATAACATGTTTATAACATATAACCATGTTTATAACATCAACATTGATACATTACATCATCATCATCATCATCATCATCACTTATATGCGATTTACTCATACTGACATACAAATAATAACATGTGATCTATTCACTCATCACATAACATCAAAAACAAAAATTGGGTATATTAAGACTACCAGGATTCACAGGCGTGAATTGCGTGTTCACAGGCATGAAAGGCATTTAGGGGCATTTCTTTATCCATGAGCCAAACCATGACCATTCATGTGAAAATTTATGTACCAAAAGACACTTTATTCCTAGCTCTATGACTATATGTTCACAGGCATGAAACCAAGCCAGACACTTTCTTAGTCGTGACGCAAAGCATGAAAGCTTTTGCCTGTTCTGGCCATTTTTTTAGTTCATGTTTTATGGGCATGACTCCCTTTGTCATGGACGTGAAAAGTGTCTGTGTATACATTCACAGGTGTGATGACCTTATCATGAGCGTGAATTTCTGGGTTATTCAGACTCCAAAATAGAGCATAACAAAGCTACATGCAAAGATCTCAAAGATTGATCAATGTCAATCACTCCTATCAACATTCAACAACCTATCAAGCTAGCAACATATCTTTGACATAAAAAGGAACATTCATAAAACATATCATATTTAAATCTCTCTTAAACATCAAACATAACCCATTTTCCAAGGCATTTTTAGTACTTAACCTATGCAACCATTATAAATTTACATAACTAGAAACCCATATATATCATTTATCACATTTTCATACCATATAACACAACAATAGGCAAAATAGGGGAATTAATATGCATATACATACTAACCTTTAACAATGGAGCCTAAACTCTTCAAGCTCTTCAAGTTTCCCTAGCTTTTAGTTGATCCTCACCTCTTCTTTAACTTCTATCATTAAGAAAAATGTCCTATCTTAGAACCATAGAATAGAAAAAAAAAATTACTAAACACACTCTCAAACTAACCTTTGGGTTAAACCTCAAGAATTTCTCTTATCTCTTAGGTTCAAACTTCCATAAGGATTAAAAATGGTGATTTTTGTGTAATAGAGGAAGAAGAAGCTGAAGAAGATGAATGCATTGTGTAGACTTGGGTTATAGAGGCAGTGAAGTAGCTGAAAAAGCATGGAAGAGAGAGAAAAGAATGAGTCTACTCAACAACTCTACTGACTATCTTTCATAGGCGTGTAGTATTCCTTTGCAGCCATGATCATCGCTTTCTGTCACAAGCGAGATAAATCTTTCACAGGGAAACCTAACACATGACATTCACGGTCGTGAAACCCTTATTCCCGGGCATGAACAACCTCTCTATCACAATGTCAAACCTTTAGAAATCTAATCCCACTACACTTTCTCTTAACCAACACAACTAACTTATAGACCCTAAAAATTGGGCATTACATGTCAAAGGTAATCTAGTCACAAAATCCATAGTAATTTGCTTCCAATTCAATTATGGAATATAGATTGGATGTAATAATCTTGAAGGTACTTAATGTTCTGCCTTGACCTGCTGGCAAGTTAGGCATCTCATAAAATATTTTGTAACATCCTTTTTCACGCCTGTCCACCAAAATCTACTCTTTAGTTCTTAGTACATCTTGTTACTTCTAGGGTGTAAAGTATATTTGTTTTTATGGGCTTCTTTAAGGATCTCTATTTGAGATCTTCAACATTGGGTACACATAATCTGCCTAGATAATATAATCCACCATCTAACTCAATGGTGAAGTCAACTCTCCCTCTTAGAGACCAACTAGCTAACTTGCCATATTGTTTCTATGCATTCTTGACCTTCTGAGTAAGAGTAGGCTGGATGTGCAACTTTGCCACAATCTTCTCACTCAAAGCATCTGCTACCTTATTGGCCTTGCTTGGATGGTAGTTTATCACACAATTGTAATCTTTAATCAACTCAAGCCATCTCTTTTGTCTCAAATTCAACTGTTTCTAAGTAGGTAAATATTTCAAACTCTTGTGGTCCATGTAGATGAAACACTTTTCCCCATATATGTTAGAGAGGTTCTTTAAAGGCAATCGCCTTAAACACTTGATGTACTCATTTATTATTTATAAAAGGAATTTTCATTATTTGGTATTCATTGCATATGAATTGATATATATCTTAAACTATTTAATGAAGTCAATGGTATGTAACACAACATGAAGAAAATCATGATGAGATCATGATGATAAGATTCTTATCATGTGCAATTATGTCTAAACCTAAATTTTCCTTAGTCATGGGACTAACAAAATGGGACATTGTTAATCCAAATAGACTAGCACATGTTATATTCCTTGACTAGGTTAAGCAGCTAATCTCATAAGCTGAAGACAAAAGATGTTTAGAATTAATATCCATATGCTTGCTAGAGTAGCCAAGTACATTGGGTGACCTACTATGAGACAATCATATAGATATATATTCAATGTCAGTGATAGTCTCATCATAACAATAGTGCAAGTATCCTTAGACTTGAGATGCTCAAATTTATCTTGGATACTGAATCCTATACTTTGACTCAATTCCTTTTTGCCTCTTAGAGGTTGCTCATAGGGTGGTGCTTGGGTTTAACATGAGGTATTCAAAGGTAGTTGAGTAGTCAGTAACTGATTTATCACTTCTGATAAAAAAAAGAGTATACCTTTAGCCTCTTGTAGAGATCATTACTCAGAAGTCCTTGGCCGAGGTGGAAAAGTCTTGAAGAAGGTCATCAAGGACATATTAATAGAGTAATGACTCTCATAGACAAGAACTAATATCATTTGGAATAGATATGACATAGTCCATGCTTTGAACCATATGAGGTATAGTTTGGAGAAAGGACAAATTGGACTATAATTGTCTATAGAAGGGTTAAAAATCAAACCAATAACTTTTTGGTTAATTGGGTGTTCATTATATGTTGCTAAACACAGCTCATGATCTTCTAAGTCAAGAAAAATTGATTAGAAATTAATTATGGGTCAAAAGTGTTTGACTCGTAGAATCCTAATTTGATTAGGATTCCTCTCGAGACTTGAGTTGCCAAGATGACTAAAAAACCTATTAGGTCACACGCATAGAGGGAATGAAGAAAATATAAAATGAATTTTGGATAAGATCCAAGTGAGAGAGAAAGAGAATTGGGATTTTTAGAAGTGTTATAAAAATGAGCCAAATCTAATTTGGATTAGGATTACTGACGTGGTCAACGTTGGGCCATTAAGGAAATACTCTTTTTATGGAAAGGGGCCCTTAAGGATTTTTCTTTTCCAACCCTAAAAAGGATTATAAAGAACATAAATACTTTTTTTATGGAGTAAATTTCATGGCTGCCCCTCCTTAAAAAAATAAGAGTTATTTTTCTTCTCTCCATTTTCTCTTTCATAAAACAATTTTTCATAGCTAGCACTTTGGACCTTTGTCACCCTATCTCATTGGAGGTTTTTTTCTTCTTACTTTGCATGAATAATTTTTGAGGAAATCCTAGCTTTGGATTGTTGTGGTTTGCTAAAACCCAAAAAAGAAGGAAAAACTTACAATTTGGAAGATCAAGAGTTGCAAATAAAGGTAATCAACTTCTCCCATTGAATGGTTCAATCCGATTTCAAATTACATAAGGCTTTCCATGGGTTTTGGGTTTAATTAAATTTTATGTTTCCACTGCTATATTTATGAGATGCATATTCAAAACCCAATAGTGGTATCAGAGCCACCCTAAATTAAATTTGGATTTAATTGAAGTATCAATGAGATTGATTGAAAAGGAACAACTTGGATTCCCTTCCGTTAAAAATGAATTTGATTTTGTTTGGCCTCAAATTTTAATTTCAATTCAATAATATGTTAATATGATGATATTATATGTTTTTTCTATAACAATTAAAAGGATTGAATTTGATTTAAACATGAAATTTGAAATTGTGCATGTTGCTGAATTTTTAA
This sequence comes from Triadica sebifera, assembly GCA_023653625.1. Lineage (NCBI taxonomy): Eukaryota > Viridiplantae > Streptophyta > Magnoliopsida > Malpighiales > Euphorbiaceae > Triadica > Triadica sebifera. Next base: position 26,393,551 of record CM042901.1, read on the forward strand.
GGTTTGTGAAACCTAGTATTTCCAATTGAGTTGTTTATGGGGCTGTTCGAATTTGGATTATTAATTTGATTATTCAAATATATTTATGATATATTTAGAATATGTTTTAACTTTTGGATAGAACCTATAATTGTATAAGCCCTAGAACACCTAACTAGAACCAACTTAAGATAGTTTGGCATGCCAAATAGGGGGGAGTATGATAAAAATGATTAAATCCATTAATGGTATGATTATCTACGCCAGGTTTGGCAATGTTATATACGTCGGGTTTGACAATGTTATCTACGCCGGGTTTGGCATTGTTATCTACGCCGGGTATGACATTATTATCTACACTGAGTTTGGCACGGTTATCTACGCCAAGTTTGACACTTATATGCGCACATCATATTGCCCGGGTGGCACTCCTAAGTGCCTGGATGGCAGCTCCGTTATCCTATTAAGTGGTTCATAGGTGTCATGGGCATAAATAAAAACATAAATAAAGAAGTTATGGAACACAAAAGAATTATTGAAAATAAAAATGGAATTATGAATTATGGCATGGATAAAAAGAAGATTTAGTGTTATACAATAAGGTGGTAATAAAATAAATAAGTATGAGACAAGATAATATAATTTGATGTCTATACATGCTAGAATACCATGATTTGCATGAGAATGATGATTTGATTATGTTAATCAAAATGAGATACAATAAATTGATGTTATGCATACTAGAATATTATGAAATGTATGTTTGCATGATTTGATCAAAAATTGTTATATGACAATGCATGTGACATTAAAAATAGTTTATTGCCTTATCTATATGCACCACTAAGCCAAGAGCTTAGCGTGAGAGTTTTTCTCACGCAAATTTAGTAAAGAATAAATAGAAGATAGTAGACAAAGCCAACGGTGACCTAATCCAGTAAAGCAGCCTGTTGCACACATCGTGGGTTACACAACTTTTGTGTATTATCTTGTAAATTTTATTTTGTAGTATTTGTAAAATAAACAGTATGTTTTGTAAAGAACATGTTACTATATAAAAAGGTAGTTTAACTTTTATGTTATATTTCTTTTATAAATGCAAAGTAAATAAATAGTTAATATTGGAAATGAAAAAAAAATGTACGAGTGATTTTGCTTTATATATAACTTATATAATGATATTTTAATTGATGAAGTTAGTGTAGCACACCCTCATTCAGGCACGAGCTGCTGGGGTGAGGGGGTGTTACAGTTTTTGTTATCAGAACACCAGGTTGGTGTTTCTGGGTTTTGGTATTAAAGCCTGGTTTGGGCGGTTTTGGGATTTTAAAATGGTTTTGAAAAATAATTATAACATGTGTGTACCCACAATTTAGTATTACAGTTGCTACTTTCTGATTGGGGCCGTTATTTTATGATATAGGTATAGTATGGCTTCAGGGTCACGACATATTGTGGCCGAAGGAGGCGAAAGTAATGAGCCTACTGAAACACAGGCTTCATCGCGACCTAGTCGTTGCCAAGCTACTGTATCTAGATCCAGTGCTAGCCTATCAAGAGGGTAATCTATTGCTGGCACAGGACAAATAGAGCTTATGAGGAACATGATAGATTTGCTACAAAGAGCATTACAACCAGCCTCATCAGGATTACAATTTGAGAGACTGAGAAAGTTAGGGGCACCTGATTTCTACGGTAAACGGAAAGATAACCCCTAAGTGGCAGAGTTTTGGCTAGAACAGGTAGGGAGAGTTTTTGATCAGCTGCATTGCACAAACGAGCATAAATATGAGTATGCAGTATCTTTACTACCGGAGCATACAAATGACTGTTGGCGATCTGAATCACAGAGCACAGAGGCTCCTGATCCTATGACATGGGAGTTCTTTCTAGAGAACTTTAAGGAGCAGTATATTCCTCCTATATACACAGACGATAAGAAAATAGAGTTTTTGATGCTGAAACAAGGAAACTTATCGGTAACAGAATATGAAAGAGAATTGACACATTTTGCAAGTATGCTGGAGGCATTGTATCCACTGAGGCAGATAAGTGCCGATGATTTGAAGATGGATTGAGAGACCCAATCAAGCTACAAGTCTTAGCTCTACGTCTGATGAGTTTTCCTAGTTTGCTAGCATCTGCCAGAATAGTTGAGAGAGTTCTAGCCACACAATAGTTAACACAAGATAGAGGGTTCAAGAGGCCCATATCACAATCGAGTAGAGTACAGTCAAGTGGCAAAAGAGCTAGATCTTTCAGTGGCTGATTTTAGGATGGGGGTTCCAATAGGCCTTCTTCCTTTAGGCGGGGACAACCCGCGAGATCTGTTTCTTCGGTAGCCAGTGCACCGGCACAAATACCATATAGATCTCTACCCCTACCAGAATGCCAACATTGTGGCCGTTCTCATCCCGGAGAGTGTTGGTGGATGATAGGAGCATGTTTTAGATGTGGCTCTAAAGACCATATGAGGAGAGATTGTCCCTTGTTACAGTATGGCAGAGGTTCAGGGAGCACTAAGCTGATGCAGACATAGGCTTCTAGGTAAGGCAGAGGCCGAGGTCGAGGGCAAGGCAGAGGAGGCCGATCAGGGTCCAATCAGTTCAAATCAGAGACAGTTGAGAGGCCAGAAGGTAGTAGAGTTGCCCCAGCCAGGGCATATGCCATGCGAGGTCGAGAGGAGTAGGATGCACCAGATGTCTTAATTGGTAAATTCCTTCTCTTTGGCTCTGACATACATGCATTGATAGATCCGGGGTTGACGCATTCATACATATGCACACCACCACTGGGTCGAGAGGGTTTAGAACCACAGATTCTAGAATTTGAGATTCTTGTGACTAACCCATTAGGGCACAGTGTGAGGGTGAGCAAGGTGTTTAGGGGTTGCCCAATTGAAATTCAAGGAAGGCCATTCCCAGCAGACTTGATAGAATTATCATTCCATGAGTTCGATGTGATCTTGGGAATGGATTGGTCGGCTCGTTATAGAGTGGTAGTGGATTGTCGAAGAAGACAGATGATCATCAGAATTCCAGAACAAGATGAGATAGTGGTGATGGGTGAGGATAGAAGATACCTAAACAATGTGATATCAGTGTTGAAAGCCCAGAAACTCATCAATAAGGGATGCGAAGCATACTTAGCGTATGTGGTTGATATGGAAAAAGCAAGTCCGAAGTTGGTGGATATTCCTACCATTAGTGAGTTTCCTGATGTGTTTCCAGAGGAGTTGCCAGGGTTACCGCCGGATAGAGAAATTGAATTTGCTATCGATTTGGTACCCGATACCACCCCTATTTCCATTACACCATATAGGATGGCACCAGCAGAGTTGAAAGAGCTGAAGGTACAGTTGCAAGAGTTGTTAGATAAGGGTTTTATACGACCAGTGTATCACTATGGGGTGCTCCAGTATTATTTGTCAAGAAGAAAGATGACACTCTTCGTCTTTGCATTGATTGCAGGCAGCTTAGTAAGGTGACTATTAAGAATAAATACGCACTGCCTAGGATTGATGAATTATTTGACCAATTAAAAGGTGCAACCATATTTTCGAAGATAGATCTTCGATCGGGGTATCAACAACTAAAGATAAAAGAGTCAAATGTACCTAAGACGACATTTAGGACTCGTTATGGTCATTATGAGTTCCTAGTTATGCCCTTTGGATTGACGAATGCACCAACAGCTTTTATGGACCTGATGAACCGAGTATTCAGGCCATACCTTGATCAATTTGTAGTAGTGTTTATTGATGACATTCTTGTCTATTATAGAGATCGAGTAGAACATGATCAACATCACAGAATAGTGTTGCAAACATTGAGGGAGAAGCAGTTGTATTCAAAGCTATCTAAGTGTGAGTTTTGGCTTGAAGCAGTCAGTTTTCTAGGTCATGTAATTTCAGCAGAAGGTATCCGAGTTGATCCTAGTAAAATTGAGGCTATTCTTAATTGGAAACCACCACGAAATGTGACAGAAGTGAGACATTTCCTCAGATTAGCCGGATATTATAGGAGGTTCATAAAGGGATTTTCATCCTTAGCGACGCCTTTAACACGACTGCTGCGAAAAAAGGTCTGTTTTGAGTGGACAGACAAGTGTCAAACAAGTTTTGATCGACTGAAGGCAATGCTGACTGAAGCACCAGTTTTGACTCAACCTACTCTAGGAAAAGACTTTGTTGTGTACAGTGATGCTAGTCATAATGGTTTAGGCTGTGTTCTTATGCAAGAAGAAAAGGTGATTGCTTACGCCTCAAGACAACTTAAGCCTCACAAGCTTAACTATCTAACACATGATTTAAAGTTATATGTGATAGTTTTTGCTCTTAAGATCTGGAGACATTATCTGTATGGGGAAAGATATTATATCTATACAGATCACAAAAGTCTTAAGTACCTTCTCTCACATAAAGAGTTGAATCTGAGACAACGAAGATGGTTGGAGTTGATTAAAGATTATGACTATGTGATTGACTACTAGCCAGGAAAAGCTAATGTGGTTGCACATGCACTAAGTAGGAAGATTTTAGCTGAGATGCGAATAAAATATACTTTGATGTAGAGGATCAAATATGCTCAAAAGCAAGATGAAAAGTTAGTAGAGATAGTCGAGGCAGTGAAAAAGGGAGAAAAGCCTAATTTTTCATTGACAGAGGATGACAAGTGTACTTCAAGAATAGGATTTGTGTGCCTGGTGTAGAAGAGCCGAAGTCCAATATTTTAAAAGAAGCATATGAAACGGTATATACCATGCATCTAGGCGGGAACAAGATGTATCAAGATTTGAAAACTCAATATTGGTGACCAGGGATGAAGAAGGATATCACTAAATATGTTGCTAAATGTCTAATTTGTCAACAAGTGAAAGTGGAACACCAGTTGCCCACAGGATTGCTGCAACCAATACAGATTCCAGCGTGGAAATGGGAAAGAATCACGATGGATTTTGTGTCTGGGTTACTGATGACTCAGAGAAAGCATAAAGTAGTGTGGGTGATAGTGGATTGATTGATGAAGTCGACACACTTCTTACCAGTTAGAATGAACTACTCATTGAACAAGCTAGCTAAAATTTATGTAAGTGAGATAGTGAGGTTGCATGGAGTGCCAATGTCCATCATATCTGATAGAGATCCCAGATTTACTTCACAATTCTGGAAGAGTTTACAACAAGCTTTGGGAACTCAACTCAATTCCAGCACGGCCTTTCATCCGCAGACGGATGGACAATCAGAGAGAGTTATTCAGTTGCTAGAGGATATGATGAGAAGCTGTCTACTTGAGTTTGAGGGAAGTTGGGATAGATATTTACCTCTTATGGAATTTTCCTACAACAATAGTTATCAGACAAGTATAGGCATGGCTCCGTATGAGGCATTGTATGGAAGAAAATGCAGGACACCAATCTGTTGGACTGAATTGAGTGAAAATAAGTTGATAGGGCCAGAGTTAGTGCAACAAATAGAAGAAAAGGTTAGAATTATCCAAGAAAGATTGAAAGCAGCTCAAGATCGACATAAATCATATGCTGACCTTAAGAGGCGAGATATAGAGTATGCTGTGGGAGATAAAGTATTCCTCAAGGTTTCACCTTGGAAGAAAGTATTGAGATTCGGTAAAAAGGGAAAGTTAAGTCCGAGGTTCATTGGTCCTTATGAGATTTTGGAAAGAATCGGACCAGTGGCATATCGGTTAGCCCTTCCACTAGAGTTGGATAAAATCCATAATGTTTTCCATGTATCTATGCTAAGGAGATACAGGTCTGATCCGACTCATGTCATAGCAATTGAAGAGATAGAAGTGCATACTGACATGACTTATGAAGAGGAACCGGTGGCTATATTGGCACATGAAGAAAAAGTTTTATGAAACAAGAAAGTTCCATTAGTTAAAGTGCTATGGAAGAATCATGCTACTGAAGAAGCCACATGGGAGAATGAACAAGTCATGAAGAGGCAATATCCTCAGTTGTTCACATAATTAACAGGTAAATTTCGAGGAAAACATTTATTTTAAGGGGGAGAGAATGTCATATCCGCTAATTTAGACTAAAGTCACGCGAGTTGTTAAATCGACTCGTCGGTTTGACCAAAGTCTAAATTTGGACTTTTATCGAAAAACAATCAAAATAATGGTAATTAAGTATGGAAAATATCTAATAAAGTGTTCAAAATATTTAAAGATGTTAAATTTCAGTAAAGGACTAAATTGCAAATTTTGAAAAGTTTAGGGGTCAATTTGCAATTTACCGAAAATTTGAGGATTTATTGTGATAGTCATAAATTAAATTCATGAATTGGGGCATAAAATACATATGGAGGCCATTCACACCAAGTGGCAAATTTTAAGAAGCCAAGTAACATACATGCATTTAGTATTAATATAAACTTCAAGATTAAGCTTAGGTGTCCCCCCATCATAATGACTTTTGTCATTTTGTTCTTGATTGTTTCTTCTTCTTGCTTATCCATTTTCATTAAGGAAAATTCTGCCTTTCAAACCAACCCACATTTTTCCCTTGGACAGCCATAACCAAACCTTGTTCTAGTGAAAGAAAGTGAGAAAAGAGAGAGAAAGGCATGGGAAATTCCATTTTCATGCTTAAGAAAGCTTAAAAGAGTAAGAAGAAAGAGAGAGATTAGGTTTATAAAGTTTTAATAATCTATTTATGAACTTTAGGAACTCAAAGTGACAAAGATTTAGCTCAAAGGAGCAAAGGAAAGGAGAAAGAGAAGTAAAGAGAAAGAAAAGAGAAAAAAAGAGGTTTGTGCATAACTTAAGGCAATAGCCTATTTTAATTTTTTAATTACATAAATTAATTATATGGCATGTTTATGATTCTGAATTAATATTATTTGTGATGAAAAATCTTGGGGATGCATGTTTGCTAGACTTAGGATTTATTTTGATGAAAATTGAAGATAGTTCATGCATGTATTCTGTGCTGGAAATTGATAAGCAGTATTCACTTAAACTGTTATAACTTAATTTTTGAAACTCAGTTTTGCATGTGGTTTGTTGGGATCGAAAGATAAGACATAGGGTGATAACTTTCATTTAGACCATAAACTTGAATATGTCTGTAATTTTCCAGAAAAAGTCATAAAATTGGGACATGGAATCTGTCCAGAAATTCTGGGCAGAATTGTTAGTAATGAGCAGTGAGTACTTAAACTGTTATAAATTGGGTTCTGGAGCTTGGATTTGTGTGTTATTTATTCAGTTTGAAAGCTAAGACATAGGGATACAATTTTTATCTAGATCATAATATCTGAATATGTTTGTAAATATCCAGAAAAATTCACAAATTCAGACTTAGAATCTGTCCAGAAAATTTTGGGCAAAATTATCAGTGACCAGTTAGTGTTAATATTATCATATAGTTTGCTCCAGAGCTCAGAATTAAGTGATTAAAGTTGAACATTAAAGCTAATATCCATATCTAAAATTTTTACGAAGATCATGTAACTAACTTCAGAGCGGAACAGGACCAAAATTAAGTTCCAAAACAGAGAACAAAATTTGCCAGTGGCAGGGCATCATGTGAATTGAGGAATGAAATGAGTAAAATGATGAGAACTTTCATATATCATGTAAATATTATTTTAATTGAGTGATTATGTGATTATTTTAAGATATTACATGTATGAAAAGTATGAAGTTAATTGTTATGAATTTTAATGAAATTGTATAAGCCCTAGAACACCTAACTAGAACCAACTTAGGATAGTTTGGCATGCCAAATAGGGGGGAGTATGATAAAAATGATTAAATACATTAATGGTATGATTATCTACGCCGGGTTTGATAATGTTATATACACCGGGATTTACAATGTTATCTACGTCGGGTTTGACACTGTTATTTATGCCGGGTATGACACTATTATCTACGTCGAGTTTGGCATGGTTATGTACGCCGAGTTTGGCATGGTTATCTACACCGGGTTTGGCACTTATATGTGCACATCATATTGCCCGGGTGGCACTCCTAAGTGCCTGGATGACAACTCCGTTATCCTATTGAGTGGTTCATAGGTGTCCTGGGCATAAATGAAAACATAAATAAAGAAGTTCTGGAACATAAAAGAATTATTGAAAATAAAAATGGAATTATGAATTGTGGCATGGATAAAAAGAAGATTTAGTGTTATACAATAAGGTGGTAATAAAATAAATAAGTGTGAGATAAGATAATATAATTTGATGTCTATACATGCTAGAATACCATGATTTGCATGAGAATGATGATTTGATTATGTTAAACAAAATGAGATACAATAAATTGATGTTATGCATACTAGAATATTATGAAATGTATGTTTGCATGATTTGATCAAAAATTGTTATATGACAATGCATGTGACATTAAAAATAGTTTATTGGCTTATCTATATGTACCACTAAGCCAAGAGCTTAGCGTGGGAGTTTTTCTCACGCAGATTTAGTAAAGAATAAATAGAAGATAGTAGACAAAGCCAACGGTGACCTAATCCAGTAAAGCAGCCTGTTGCACACATCGTGGGTTACACGACTTTTGTGTATTATCTTGTAAATTTTATTTTGTAGTATTTGTAAAATAAACAGTATGTTTTGTAAAGAACATGTTACTATATAAAAAGGTAGTTTAACTTTTATGTTATATTTCTTTTATAAATGCAAAGTAAATAAATACTGAATATTGGAAATGAAAAAAAAAATGTACGAGTGATTTTGCTTTATATATAACTTATATAATGATATTTTAATCGATGAAGTCAGTGTAGCACACTCTCATTCAGGCACGAGCTGCTGGGGTGAGGGTGTGTTACAATAATGATACAAAAATCATTTTTAATTACGGAATAAACAAAACTAGTAACTAGGTCAAAAAACCTTACTATGTGATGAGAATGTTTTGTATTGTTTGATTTAATGGCATGGAACTTCATGACCATAATCTTAATTTCATGTTTATGAGATATTTATGATATTATTTTGATTTCAATTGCATGTTGGAGTCAAATCAAATTCGTGGTTAAATTCCTAAAGAATCCTAATTCATGTATGTTTCAATTTAGGCAATTTTTGAGTAATTGATTTGCTAGTTAAATGATGAATGAAATAGATTATTAAACCGATTATAAATTACTTATGATGATGAGAATGAATTCTGGAAGTTTTGAAAATTTTTAAATGGAATTTGATTTGAATTTAAAAAGGGTTTTCAAAGTCTTAGTTTAACTAGGGTTCTAGAATGTAATTGTAACCAAAATTGTTTAATCCTATTTAGAATCAAACTAATAACTAATTAAAGTAATTTAATTATGAATTAACTACTGGTCATATTTGGATTTAATATTAAATGTGATTTAATTATCAAATTCGGATTTATATGTTGCATGCATTAAAATGGAAATAACCTAGTTGGCAAAGTTGACAATTTTAGGAAACTTTTTGATATGATTAAATGTATACCTAATCTGCATGATTTTCTTTTAGAAAGTGTTTCTAATTGTTCATATGATCATTTAATGAGATTAAATAATGATTAATGATGAATTTCATTAAAGGACAAATGATAAAAACAAAGTTTCAAGAGTTGAAATAAAAGGAACCCAAATTGTTACTTAGGCCTCTGAGTCCTTGCCTCCTCTATTCTCTCTATTATATTTCTCTTCTCATCTCATTCCCCTCAAATATAACTTGAGATTTTTTTATGAAGAAATTATGTAATTAGATTACATTAGATTAGACTAGAATTGAAGTGCAAAGGAGTAAGAAGCAAAGGAGATGGCTCCAAAAGCAAAAGAGCATTAGAATAGGAAATTATTTTCTATTTTGGTGTTGTAATTTCATACATGTACCTAGGTGAGACCTAGTCAATCCTTTCATGGCTCGAAGGATTGATGTTAGATTATATCCATAATCATGACCATATAATTAGTGTAATTATCTTATATATCTACATGTGATGAATGGATATATCATGCATGCCAAATTGCCATGATGAGACCTAAATTAAAGAAATTTCTTATTAATAATATTAAGGTCATTTCCTTCTATTAATATGGCAAGAACCAGAGTTCTTTTAGACTTTGGGCTGTTAAGAAAACACAAGTCTGCTATATAAGAATATGTTCAAACCATTGAAATATGATTTCATGATTAATGGGCTAGATTTAACTAGTTACATCAGCTTGTTGGGCAAACCCAAGGTCAATGTGAATTAGAGGCAAAGTTGGGTAAGTGTACATGAGATGTACACATATCAAGAGTTGATAGCCTAACAATTCAATAGTTGTATAAAATGATGCAATTGGTGTGAGATACCTACCAATTGACCTAAGATAGTTTATTGGGAAAATCTAAGGTCATTCTTAGTGATGTTGGATACCGACCCACTAGGAGACCTTCGAACGAGTTCTCTCGGATTCATATTGAAGGCAATAGGTTCGTAATAAAATAGTGGGAGTTATAATGCATATTTATTAAAGACCTAATATTCATGCATTTAGTACATTCTCAAACATGATCTTTCTTTACATTTAGGTTGATAGAACCATTTCATCAAACATGAACCTATGCTCAATTCTTGAATATAATAAATTGACTAGCCCAAACTTCCTTGATTGGCTAAGGAATTTGAGAATAATTATCAAAACCAAAAGGATAGCCTATATATTGGAACCACTTCCCTCCTCTTCTACTGATGATGCATTTGTTGATTAACAGTTGGCATATAAGAAGCATATGGATGATAGTGAGTTAGCAGGTTGCACTATGTCTCTCAAGCTTCAAAAGTAGCATGAAAACATGGATGTTACATCTAAGGAAGCTTTTTGATGAGCAAGCTCTAACTGAGCGATATGAGATATCTAAATTGGTTTTCAGCTCCAAGATGATAGAGGGGACATCTCCAGTGCAACATACATTGAAGATGAGCAAGAAAGGTAGATAGATGCCAATGGAAGATGAACTACAAGGCTTATCTAGAGTCTTTGAAGAAGAAGAATGATAAGACATTGGATGCTCCTTTTACTTCAAGTATTTATATTATTAAGGTTAATACTATTTCTAATAATAATATGTGGTTCTCACATATGCATAAATATGAAAAGGACTAAGGAACAATAAATAGCTCAAGAAAGGAGAGTCAGATCTACGTATTGGCAATGGAGAAAGAGTTGCTACATTAGCTATTGAAACTTTTACATTGACACTCCCTAATGAGCTTGTTTTAGAATTAGACAATTGCTATTATGTTCTAGTTTTATCAAAGAATATTATTTATGTTTCTTGTTTAAATAGAAAAGGTTTTCATTTAACTATTAATGGCAAAGTTTGCTCTATATGGTAGAATGATATTCTTTATGGAACTAGTGCATTATGAAATGGGATTTACATTCTTGACATGTCTAATTCAATCCTCAATATCAATAATAAAAGACAAAAGTTTGATTGACCTAAAACCATCATATTTATGGCATTGTTGCCTTAGGCGTATAAATGAGAGGCGCATGACTAAATTACATAAGAATGGTGACTTAGGGTCAATTGATTATGAATTATATGACACATGTAAATCTTGTTTGTTAGGAAAGAAGATAAAATCACCTTTTAGTGGAAAGGGTGAATGTGCTAGTGGGCTATTGGACCTTGTACATACAGATATATGTGGACTAATGTGAGTGCATGCTAGAGGTGGTTTTATCTACTTCATTAATGATTATTCATGATATGGGTACTTGTATATGATGAGATACAATTATGAAGCTTTTGAAAAGTTCAAAGAATTCAAAAATGAAGTAGAGAAACAACTTGGCCAAAGTATTAAAACACTTATATCAGATTGAGGTAGAGAATACTTAAGCCAAGAGTTTCAAGGTTATCAAAGAGATAATGAGATTTTATCTCAATGGAGTCCACCTTACATGGTGCAACACAATGGTGTATCTGAAAGGAGAAATCGAACCTTGTTAGACATGGCGAGGTCTATGACGAGCATTGAAAACTACCTAAGTCCTTTTGGGGTCATACACTAAAGACTTCTGTTTATATATTAAATCGAGTCCCTTCTAAGTCAGTCGATATCACTCCATATGAGATATGGACTAACAAGAGACATATTTTTCTCACATGAAAGTATGGGATTGTCCAGATTATGTGAAGCGGATAATATTCAACAAGCTAGAAGCTAAATCTGATAAGTGTCCATTTGTGGGATATCCAAAAAAGTCATTTGGATATCAATTCTACTACCATTTGGAACAAAAAGTGTTTATTTCAAAGCATGTTGTCTTTTTAGAGAAAAAGTTTCTTCTAAAAGAAGATAGTGGGAGCAAGATTAACTTGATGAAATTCAAGATGCTCAAACAAATGCAGATCAACTGACAGAACCCGAATTTGTTACTCATACAGATGAAGTAATAGTAACACCTTCTGAAACACAAGAACTTCGTAGATCAAGTAGGATACGTATTGTTCCTAAGAGATATAGATTTATCATAAGTGAACATAATGACTTATTGATCATTGAAGATGATGAGCCTACTACCTATGAAGAAGTTATGAATAATTCAGAATCTAACAAATGGTTAAAAGCCATGCAGTCAGAGATGGATTCCGTGTATGAAAATCAAGTATGGACATTAGTTAATCCACCTGAAGGGATAAAACCTATTGGGTGAAAATGGAACTTTAAGAAAAAGACTGACATGGAAGGTAATGTTACTACCTATAAAGCTAGGCTGGTAGCTAAAGTATATCATCAAAGACAAGGTGTTGATTATGATGAGACATTTTCTCTAATTACTATGCTTAAATCCATTAGGATACTCCTAGATATTGCTACTCATTATGATTATGAGATTTGGCAAATGGATGTGAAAATAATTTTCCTTAATGGAAATCTACTAAGGATGTGTACAAGACACAACCTAAAGGTTTCACATCCTATGATGGAAAAAAGTATGCAAATTACTAAGATCCATTCATGGATTGAGGCAAACATTTAGGAGTTGGAACATCTGATTTGATGAGACAATCAAAGAGTTTGGTTTCTCATAAAATATGGATGAACCTTGTGTTTACAAGAAGATTAATGGGAGTGCCGTCGTATTCCTTGTATTGTATATAGATGACATATTTCTTATAGGAAACGACATTTCAATTCTTTAATAAGTCAAAATTTGCCTTTCTAGGAAATTCTCCATAAAAGACCTTGGATAAGCTACTTATATGTTGGGGATTAAGATCTATAGAGATAGATCTAAAAGGTTGCATGGCCTTTCTTAGTCTGCATATATAGATAAGATGCTAAAGAGGTTTAGCATGGAACAATCCAAGGGAAGATTAATTCCTATGACTCATGGGATTACCCTATTTAAGTCTATATGTCCAAAGACACAAGATGAATGGACATGTATGAGTAGGATTCCATATGCTTCGGCTATTGGATCTATCATGTATGCTATTTTATGTAGTAGACATGATGTATCATATGATCTGAGTCTCATGAGCAGTTATCAGTCAGATCTTAGTGAAGGGCATTGGATGGCTGTCAAGAACATCCTTAAGTAATTGAGAAGAACTAAGAATGCAATCTTAATTTATAAGGATGGTAGCTTAAGATAAGTAGGTATATAAATGCCTGCTTCCACACTGATAAGGATGACTCCAAATCTCAATTAGGCTATATTTTCACATTAAATGGCAGAGTAGTCAGTTGGAAGAGTTCCAAACAGGAGATGACTGCAGTTTCCACAACCAAATCAAAGTACATTGCAGCTTTTGAGGCAGCTAAAGAAGCGGTTTGGATAAGGAAATTCATCATAGAGTTAAAAGTAGTTCCTAACATTGTTGATCCAATACATTTGTATTGTGATAACAATGGAGCCATTGTACAAGTAAATATGCCATGGTCTCATCAAAGATCCAAACATGTACTTAGATGTTACCATTTGATTTTGGAAATCATTGGTAGACATGATGTAAAGAGAGAGAGAGTTCCCACTAATTAGAATATAACTGATCCTTTCACTAAGCCCTTTCCCGAAAAGAAATATGATAGTCATATTATTGCCTATGGTATAATGTATAGAGGCGATTGGCTTTAGTGAAAGTAGAGATTGTTAGAGAGGTGCCTTAAAGGCAATCACCTTAGGCACTTAATGTATTCATTTATTATTAATAAAAGGAATTTTCATTATATGGTATTCATTGCATATGAATTTATATAGATCTTAAACCATTTAATGAAGTCCATGGTATGTAACACAACATGAACGAAATCATGATGATGAGATTCTTTTCATGTTTAATTGTGTTTAAACCTAAATATTTCCTAGTCATAAGATTAACAAGATGAGACATTGTTAATCTGGATAGACTAGCACATGTTATACTCCTTGATTAGGTCAAATAGTTTATCTCATAAGTTGTGGATATGAGATGTTTAGAATTAACATGTGTATGCTTGCTAGAGTAGCCAAGTACATTAGGTGACCTATTATGAGAGAATCATATGGATATCTATTCAATGTCAATGATAGTCTCATCATAGTAATGGTGCAAGTATCTTTAGACTTAAGATGCTTAAGGTTATCTTGGATACTAAATCTTATACTTTGACTCCATTCCTTGTTTCCTCTCAAAGGTTCTTCATAGGGTGGTTATTAGGTATAGCATGAGGTATTTGAAGGTAGTTGAGTAGTCAATAGAGGATTCACCACTCCTGATAGAAGAAGAGTATAACTATGACTTTTTATAGAGATCATTCCTTAGAAGTCCTTGGCTGAGGTGGACATGTCTTGAAGAAGGTCTTCAATGACATATCTAATAGACTAATAATTCTCATAGACAAGAACTAATATCATTTGGACTAGATGTGACATAGTTAGTCTAGTGAGAGTTGACACACAATCCATGCTCTAAACCATATGAGATATAGTTTGGTGAAAGGATGAATTGTACGATAATTGTCTATGAAAGGATTAAAAGTCAAACCACTAACCTTCTAGTTAATTGGGCGGTCAGATGTGTTACTAGATACCGCTCAAAATTTGTTAAGTCAAGAGAAATTGATTAGAAATTAATTATGAGTCAAAAGTATTTGACTCATAGAATCCTAATTGGATTAGGATTTCTCCCGAGACTTGAGCTGCCAACATGACTAGAAAAGCTATTAGGTCACACACATAGAGGGAATGAAGAAAATGTAAAATGGGTTTTGGATAAGATCTAAGTGAGAAAAAGAGAATTGGGCTTTTTATAAGAGTTATAAAAATGGGCCAAATCCAATCTAGGTTAGGATTGTTGACTTGGTCAATCTTGGGCCATATATCTTATAGAAAGGGGCTATTAAGGCTTTTCCTTTTCCAACAGTAAAAGGTATTATAAAAGGTATAAATACTCTTTTTATGGAGTAAATTTTGTAAGACATAAAATCATTTTGGAACTTTGTCACCCCATATCTTTGGAGGTTTTCTTCTTCTTCCTTCATATGAATACTCTTAGAGGCAATCATAGCTTTGGATTTTTATGGTTTGCTACAACCCAAAAAAGATAGAAAATCTCACAAATTGGAAGATCAAGAGTTGCAAACAAAGATAATCAACTTCTCCCATTGAATGGTTAAATCAGATTTTAAATTACATAGGCATTCCATGGATTTTGGGTTTAATTAAATTTTATTTTTCCACTGCCATATGAATGAGAAGCATGTTCAAAATCCAACAATATAGATAATGGTGCCAAATCTTCAAGGCAAAGATTATGGTTACTAACTTTGAATCATGTGCGGGATAATTCTTCTCGCGCGGTTTTAACTGTTTAGAGGCATAAGCAACCATTTTCCCTTCTTGCATCAATACATAGCCCAATCCTTTGTGAGATGCATCACTATAGATAACATACTCTTTATCAATAATTAGTTATGTTAAAATGGGAGCCTTTATAAGCATACACTTGAGTTGATCAAAACTAGCTTGACATTCATTTGTCCATTCAAACTTGACATCCTTTCTCAAAAGTCTCATCAAATGGGAAGTAAACATCGAGAAACCTTTGATGGACCTCTTATAATACCCAACTAGACCAAGAAAACTCCTGATCTCGGTCATATTCCATGGATGCTTCCAATTCACAATCATCTCAATCTTGTTAGGTTCAATTTTAATGCCTTTAGCTGACATAATGTGTCCTAGAAATGTCACTTCATTTAACCAAAACTCATATTTTGAGAGTTTGGCATAAAGCTTTTGTTCCTTAAGCATCTATAATACAATCCTTAATGCTTCTCTTACTCTTCTGGATCCTTGCAATAAACTAAGATATCATCAATGAAAAAATTGATCTAAGTATGACCTAAAGATCATGTTCATAAGATTTATGAATGTTGCTGGAGCATGGGTTAGCCCAAATGGCATAACTAAAAACTCATAATGGCTATATGTAGTTCTAAACATTGCATTTGCTATATCCTCTATCTTCACTCTTAACTAATAATAGCCAGATCTCGTATCTATATTAGAGAACACTTTTGCACCATTGAGCTAGTCAAAAAGATCATCAATCCATGGTAATGGATATTTATTCTTGATGGTCACCTTGTTCAACTATATATAATCAATACATAGCCTCAAAGATCCATCTTTTTTCTCATAAGCATCACTGGTGTACCCTATGGGGACACACTCAATCTGATGAAACCCTTATCAAGGAGCTCTTACAACTATGCCTTAAGTTCATCTTTAATGATGCCAACTTATACGATGTAACTGATATAGACATGGTACCGGAAGTGAGCTCCATAGAAAAGTCAACCTCCCTTTCTAATGGTAAGCATGTTAACTCATTTGGAAACACGTATGGGAATTCATTAACCACATGGATTTCCTTAAGATCTAGATCACCCTTTTTGGTATCAATAACATGAGCTAAGTAGGTTTCACACCCTTTTCTCATCATTCTCTTAGATTTTATCATAGATATGATTTGTGGATACTGTATAAATAACTCACCTTTCATAATAACTTCTTCCTAATCATCTATTTTAAGTACCATAAACTTACACTTACAGTCTACCCTTGCTCCATGTTATGAAAGCTAATCCATGCCTAGAATGGCATCAAACTTATGGAAAGACAACTCAATAAATTTGTAGGAAACTTTTTCCTATATGTTACTATAAGGCAATCTCTAAATACTTTACTTACTTTCACACTGTGCCCTATTGGATTTATAACCTCAATCTCATAATCTGAATCCCCTCTGGCCGTGTTATACTGACTAAGTGTATCTGTGCAAATATATGAATGCATGGAACTTGGATTTATAAGTGCACAAATATCAAATCCATATAAAGAAAACATACTAGTGATGACGTCTATTGTTGTATGATCTTATTAGCTTTAATAGCATATGCCCTAGCTGGAGCCCTACTTGAACTTGGTCTATTCATAGTCTTAAAAATTGTCTATTTGGGTCAACCCAGCCCTCCCCTAGGCGTTGCTCTGGCCTGAGTCAGAATTGATCTAGTTGTCTGGGTAGGAGTGTTGCTTGTCAACAATGGACAATCCTTCATCAGATGTTCTTTTGAACCACATCTAAAACAAGTACCCGTGGCTCACCAACACTCACCCCTATGGGGCTTATTACAATTCTCATATACTGATGTAGCTTCCCTATCTACCCGAGGCTGTGAACTAGCTGAAACTGAAAAAGCCTTAGAGGGATGTCCCCTTTTAGCAAATCTTGCCTATGACTGGCTAAAACTCTTCCCCTGCACTCTACCTTGTGATTGACCATAGAAAAAAAATCAATTTTCTTATAGTCTAGGCATTTATAGCAACTGGTCTTCTAAAGGACTCCTATAATTTCCTTTTCTTCCTCCTCTCGAAGTTAAAAGCTAAAGAAATTATTTGTACAAAGCTATTATGCTGAAGAATGGTCATAATATCCGCGGTCTCTTCAATGAGACCATTCTCAAATTTCCTGCATTTGTCTCTCTTATTAGTAATCAAGTCTGAGACATAATTACTCAAATGAGTAAATTCTCTCTGATACTTAGTCACTGGCATACGACCCTACTTGAGTTCCACAAATTCTTTCTTCTTCTCATGAATATAAATCAATGGAATGTATTGCTCCTAAATTCAGACAAAAAGAAATCCCAAGAGACATGTCCAGTAACAATTGACTTAAGAAGAACTGACTTCCACTAATCATACACTTCCTTTTGAAGAAATGAAGTAGCAAACAAGACTTATCATCATATTCCATTTGTAACTCTTTAAAGATCCTTTTAGTCTTTTCTATCTAGTACTCAGCTGTTGTTAGATCCTCGTCCTTCTTACCATAAAATTTAGAAGCACCATACTTGCGAAGCTTTTCACTTACTGCTTTTGGCTTGGGTGGTGTTTGACTAGGCTGAGGAGGAATAGCTCGTACCATCTACTCAAATATCCTAGCCATCTATTGCATAAAAGGGTTTTAATTAAGATCATATTGCTTTGTTGTTAGCTAAAAAGGATTAGGAGCAGCATTAGGTCCCTTAACACTCATTGCATTGAACTAATGGGGATTCCTAGCATCAAAAGAGTTATAACTCTCATCCATACTAGGATCTTCTGAAGACATCTCCCTATAAGCCTATAAATTGAAAGAGAACATATTAGAGTTATGTGAGACACAAGCATCTATGCATGACAAACCCTTTTTCCCACTTAGGTTTAGAAACACCTAAACGTAAGCTATGATACCACGAAATATGGTGTCCTACTTATATATTAGGGATAATCCCATATATAAGTAGAATGCCACAAGATTAATTAGGTAAATCTTTCTGAATTAAAACTTTCTCATTTAATAACTTAATCTATTTATCTATATCTGGTTATGCATGTCATTCTAATTATCAATATGTAAATATCACCATGTTATATACATATATGATACTTGATTATATTACATAATTGATTATTTATGACATATTAGCCTCACACATAGCTGTTTACATATACAATATCAAAATATATGACATGTTCCTTAACTATATACAAGATGTGTCTACCAAAACCTATATGCATGATCA
Source organism: Triadica sebifera (assembly GCA_023653625.1). Classification (NCBI taxonomy): domain Eukaryota; kingdom Viridiplantae; phylum Streptophyta; class Magnoliopsida; order Malpighiales; family Euphorbiaceae; genus Triadica; species Triadica sebifera. The sequence goes on from CM042901.1 coordinate 26,412,612, forward strand.
AGAACAAAATACAAAAGTGAGAAATCACCAACCCACAAATGAGTCTGAACCATCTACTCTAGTATGGGCTTTATCTTTTCTTTACCAACTTCAAAATTCTACTATTTACAAGCTCTAATTCCTGCATGAGAGAAACCCACACTAAGCCATCTCATTCAATAATTAAATTATCGTTACCTCATGTAAGCATTTCATGTCTCATTACTTATATCAAATAAATAAATTTGCATATTCCATTTCATAGTTTATTAGCCCAAAATCTCATTCCAAGATTGTCCAAATACTGGGTATGTAGGGGCACTCATGGAGATTAAGCCACCATATTCACCATAATCTCCTGTCAAGGGCACATGAGGAGCTTAAGCCACTTTGACCAAGTATAACAAAATCATTGGTGAATATATAGGATTAGAGACCCTCACGGAGATATAGCCACCCTGTCCTTAAATTCATACTTAGGTTAGTATTGTAATTCCCATTAATGGTGCACCATCTATCCTAACTCTAGTGCACAGGTAGAAAAATGGGCAATTAATATCATAAATAATTTATTTTCAACATGAATTCATATGCTATAACACCCAAATTTATCATTTTAACATAAAAATCGTGAAATCAACATATACAAAGACACATTAGGGTGAATTAAAATGTGTAGATGTACAAACCTTTATGGAGCTACTAAAATCCAAAGTTGCAGACCTTGTGTACTTTTTGTTAGAAAGGTGTCTTAGAGTCAATTAGCTTAGGCACTTGATGCACTCATTTATTATTGACAAAAGATATTTTCATTTTATGGTATTCATTGCATATGAATTGATATAGATCTTAAACCGTTTAATGAAATTCTTGGTGTTGGGTTTTGAAGATGAATCTCATTCATAAAACACAGCGGAAAAAATAAAATTTTCAAATCCGAAACAAGAATCTTGCTTCTGCCATTAAAACTAATTTATCAAAACATAGAGTAATAAATTATAACTTGTAATTTCTTGATTTAATCTTAAAATTTTCACCTTATTGGATTATTGCAAACCATAACAATCCAGTTTAGGATTACTCTAATTTTAATCCATGCAAAAATATGATAAAAAACTACAAAAGAAATGGTTGAACACACCTCAAAGTGCTAGCAATGGTGTATGCTCAATTTGAGAATACGAAAATAACTATTAATTTTCTTTTTGAATTTCATAATTTCCAAAAACAATTTTTCAGACTTTTCAAACATTTCAAAAATGTTTTTACGCCAAAAATAGTCTAGATACAAAGTGTACAAGACAAAGGGGGGATTTTGGGATTTTTGCCTTAATTAGCTTAATTGGCCAATTAAAGCCAATTAGGCTAGCAACATGCTGGGCTGGCCTATCGATCTAGTTTGGATCCCATCCAATACCATTTTACTCATTCTTCACAACTCCAATGCGTGTGACCCATTAGGTTTCTGATTATATTGGTCATTTAAATTAACAATTAATTTAAGCAAGTCATGAACCTTTCCATAGATAATTTTCGTGCAATTATTTCTTTCACTATTTTATACCCCATTTGGTTCAGAGTAGGGACATATATCAACTCCCACTATACTGACTATGTCATGTCTAGTCTAAGTAATGTTAGTTCTTGTTCCTGAGGCTCATTACTCTATTGGACATGTTATTGAAGACTATTTTCATGACATTTCCACTCCGGCCAGAGATTCTTAAGTAATAATCTTGATAAGAGGTCATGGGTATACACTCCTATTAGGAGTGGTGAATCCTTTATTAGTTACCCAATTACCTTCGAATACCTCAATTTATATCCAATCATCACCCTATGAGCAACCTCCCTGAGGCAATAAGAAATAGTGTGCAAATACATAATCAGTATCCAAGATATCCTTGAGTAATTCAAGTCTAAGGATACTTGCACCATTGTTATGTTGAGACTATCATTGACATTTGAATAGATTATCCATATGATTGTCTCATAACAGGTCATCCAATATACTTAGCTACATTTAGCAAGCATCCACATGTTAACTCTAAACATCTCTTGTTTATAAATTATGAGATCTACTGCTCGATCCAATCAAGGAGTGTAACATGTGCTAGTCTGTCTTGATTAACAATGTCCTCTCTCATTAATCCTATGACTAAGGATAATTTAGATACTAATATAATTACACATGATAATAATCTCTATGTTATATTATGTATCAAAGACTTCATTAATTGATTTAAGATCACTATCAATTCATATATCAAATGAACATCAAATTAATGAAAAAACCTTTTATTAACCAAATAAATTTGTACAATAAGTGATAAAGGAGATTGCCTTTATAAAACTTCTCCAACAAGCTCCCACTTGCACTAAAACCAATCGCCTTTGTATTTAATTCCATAGGCGAGTACATGAGAATCATATTTCTTTTGGGGAAGTGGCTTAGTTAACGGATCAACAATATTATCATCAGTGGGTACTCTTTCTATCTTTACATCATTCCTACCAATGATTTCACTAATCAAATGGTATCTTATGAGTATGTGTTTGGATCTTTGATAAGATCGTGGCTCCTTTGCTTGTGCAATGACTCCATTATTATCACAATACAATTGTATTAGATCAACAATGCTTCCTTTGCTGCTTTAGAAACTGCAATGTATTCGGCTTCGGTTGTGAAATCAGCTGTTGTTTCCTATTTGGAACTCTTCTAATTGACTACTCAACTATTTAGGGTGAATATATACCCTGACTGAGATTTTGAATTATCCTTGTCAGATTGAAAGCTAGCATCGGTATACCAGCTCACAACAAGATCTCCATTTCCATATACTAAGAATACATCTTTAGCCTTTCTCAAATACTTAAAGATATTCTTAACGACCACCCGAAGACTCTCACCAAGGTCCAATTAGTATCTGCTCATGACACTTTAAACATATAATACATCGGGTCTTATACATATCATAGCGTACATGATTGATCCTATAGCTGAAGCATATGGAATCAAACTCATACGTGTCCTCTCATCTTGTGTCTTTGGACACATAAACTTTGAGAGAGTTATCCCATAGGTTATGGGAATATATCCTATTTTGGACTACTTCATGCTAAACCTGTTTGGCATCTTGTCTATGTATGTAGACTGTGAAAGACCAGACAATCTTTTAAATCTATCTCTATAGATCATTATCCCCAAAATATAGACTGTTTCTCTAAGGTCTTTCATAAATAAATTCTTGGATAACCAAATTTTGATTGATTGTAAGATTTAGAAATCATTTCCCATTAGCAATATATCATCTACATACAACACAAGGAATATGATTGCACTCACATAAACATTTTTGTAAACACAAGGTTCATTCAGATTTTATAAGAAACCAAACTATTTGATTGTCTCATCAAACCGAATATTCCAACTCCTGGATGCTTGCTTTAATCCATAAATAGATCTTTAAAGCTTGCATACCTTTTTGCCATATTTGGATATGAAGCCTTCTGGTTGTGTCATGTACACATCCTCGGTCAGATTTCCATTAAGGAAACTTGTCTTTACATCCATTTTCCATATCTCATAATCATAATGAGCAGTAATGACTAGGAGTATCCTTATGGATTTAAGCATAGCTATTGGGCTAAAAGTTTCATCATAGTCAATTCCTTGTCTTTGATGATAACCTTTAGCTACAAGTCTAGCTTTATAGGTAACCACATTACCATCCATGTCAGTTTTCTTCTTGAAAACCCACTTGCACCCTATAGGCTTTATCCCTTCGGGTAGGTCAACCAAAGTCCATACTTGGTTGTCATACGTGGAATCCATTTATGACTTTATGACTTGAAGACATTTGTTAGATTCTGAACTATTTATAACTTTTTCATAGGTTGTAGGCTCATCGTTTTCTATGAGCAATACGTCATATTGTTCACTAATGCGAAATGCATATCTCTCTAGAACAATATGTATCCTACTTTGTAACATCCTTGACCTTCCCCGCATGCATATCCACATGCATTTCATTTGAACATATGCATCTTCCATATAATCTAATTGAACACATGTATTTCATACATATTTTGTTAGAAACAAGTTCATGGCACGCACTAGCTACGTGTCCTAGTATTTGACAATTGTATCGAGTCACACGTGTATCCTTATAACCTAAATGATGATAACAAAGCATTAGAAATAAATTGAATAAGGTGACTAAATTAAAGTAAGCAAAATGATTAGATTAAGATTAGCAAACATTTACATTGTTAATTTAGTTAAATCGAGCCAAATGATTAAGTTGTACTATTGTGTCAATTAGTCGAATTATATATATGTAAATAATAATAATAATAATAATAATAATAATAATAATAATAATAATAATAATAATAATAATAATAATAATAATAATAATAATAATAATAAAATGAAAATGAAACAAAAGAGAAATAAAAGAGAAGAGAAAGGAGAAAAGAGATGAGAAAAAGATAAAAAGACAAAAAATAAAAAGTTAGCTTTATCTTCCCATTTCTGCCTTCTTCTCCAGCCCGTCTTCTTCTTCAATTTCCTCCATTTCAGACTTCAATTCATCCTTGTTTCACTTAGTTTTTGAAGCTAATTTATCCATTGCAAGGTTGTTCTTGGTAAGTAATCAATTCTTATTGCTATAGGGTTGATTTGAGTTGCTTAGGTTCATTAATAGGCACTGACCCAATTTTGATGCACGTAGAAATTGATTCAGGAAAATTTTAAAACACAAAATTTGTTCCTTTATGTCTTATATTTAAGTATATGTAAACGGGTTTGCATGATTTGGTGTATAGGAAGATAAATCCTCTCTCTACTGAAACTAGTCTAGCTACTGTGTTCTTTGATTTCGAATATGTTAAAGCCATTATTTGGAGTATCTCAAAACATAAAAGTTATAGATATATGTGTTATGTATCTGTATAAAATATTTCAGGATCATATGACTTGTATATTTTGAGTTATGGTGAATGGCACCATGACTGTTCCATGACTTGAACTGCCAACTGAGTGCCCTGGGCAGATCCAGCAACTTGTTTGGCCCATTTGAGCTCTTTAGACCTAGATTCTGTAAATTGTCAAAATAGAAAAGTTATATTTATATGTATTAGATAAATTTGGGAACTAATTTCAGCTTAATATGTTAGTTATAGAGTAAGTTATGACCTTTAGAAGTCATACTAGTCCGGAAGCCAATTCTGTTATGGACCAGTGAAATGTTGCTTATGATTTGAAGACCTTAGAGGCATAATTGATAAAAGTTGAAAATATAAAAAATGTTCCATTTGAACCCATATGAGTTTCTGTAAAGTTTCATTGAAATATGACTTATATATTATAAGTTATGATGAACCAAAGTTGGTACCCTGAAACTGCCTAAAGGCAGAAAACAAGGCAGAAAACAGAACACACTTAGAAATTCCACAAAATATTGTACAATGATCCAATTGGTCTAAAATTTTAATATGTTATATAATTATATGTTAATTTGAATTGGGAACAATAATCAGGTTAATTGGTCAAGTATAGAAAAATTTATAGGCTAAACAGTCTTAACTATTTGATATGAACAATTCATATTAATTTATTTAAGCCACATTAAGTCTCCTTAATCATGAGTTAATCGATTATGTTTTCATATTAGGCTCGCAACATATTGAAGACCCACAAGGAGCAGATAGACAATAAGTTAGGGGTCGGAATCAGAGGAGAAAGGTGAGTCTAATTATCAATTGAATTCTTTAGTGCAAATGAATGTTGCTTGCTATGTGAGTCATATGATTGGCATGATTGGTCCTTGATAATGTAATGATGGATAATTTGTGACATTGTGATACATATAAATGGTATACTTGTGGTATATTTGAGGTATATGTTTGACATATGTGATATATATACATGGTATATGTATAATATATGCAAGGTATATGCGTGACATATGAGGTATATATGGAATATATGTATGTTGTATATGATAAAGATGCAATGGTTGATGAATGCTTAAATACAAATGCATATGCATATGGACTAAAAAGGCATTGTGACTAGTTAATTGATATTGTAAAGCAAAAGAAGAGGCCTATGGCCCAACAAATGTGCAAATGAAACAAATGATCAAGCTAGCTAGCAAATGCAAATACAAATGTTCACATGGCAAATGTTCACATGGAAACCCGGGGCAATGTCTGTTTAACTTGGTCACAACAAAATGAAATAAGCAAAGCATTTACATCTGTAAAGAGTAATGATTATATGTTTCAACTTTATTGATATTTATATGATACTGATGAATGGAATGGAATACATGGTATGTATTGGATTTGTGACTTATTATTATGAGTTGTTCAGTACTTTAGAGCTCATTTGATGGTTATTCTCACTGAGTTGCAACTCATCCATTTGCATCATTTTTCAGGTAAAGAAAAGTGATAGCTCATTTTGAGTAGCGTATAGAAGACATGGAGCACAGGTCACTGGCCGAGCCTCATCACTCTCTCTTCTTGCATTCCACATGAGAATGAAAACATGTCATCTGTATTTTGTACTTATATGTTTGAATATGTATTGTCACTCTAGATTAGTTTTGAAATGTATAAATGGAAGCAATCCGTAATCCTTCGGATGTATCGTATTGTGGTTTTTAATGTTGACTTGAAAAGTCATTGAGTGATATTACAGGATATGAGACTTGCAAATTCATTGAATAGCTATTACATAATATGAGACTTGCAAAGTCATTAATTGATTTTACAGGATATGATATGAAAAAAAATTTACTACCAATGTTAACAGGGTATTTTGCTTTTCCAGTATGTTATGTGTGACTACTTGATACAGGGATAGGTTTTACTGAAATGCATAAGGTGTGATGTTACATATTTGACCTACGAAGCTCTTGTGCTTCAGAAGGTTGAGATCCGATATCATCTATATGAATAATAGGCTCAAGTTCAGGCAGTGATCAACATTTACTTGAGCATATTGAACTTTCTCAAGTTCAATTTTGCTCCCACTATCTTCTTTTAGAATAAATTCATTTTCTAGAAGGATAACATGTCTTGAAACAAACACCATTTGTTCCAAGGGGTGGTAAAATTGATATCCATATGATGCTTTTGGATATCCCACAAACGGACATCGGTTAGACTTAACTTCCAGCTTATTTGACATTGTCCATTTCACATAAGCAGGACAACCCCAAACTCCCTTGTAAGAAAATGTGGGCTTTTTGTTATACCATATCTCATATGGAGTAATATCAACTGACTTCAAAGGGACTCCATTTAATATATAAATGACAATTTTTAGTGCCTAACCCCAAAAGGATTTAGGGAGTTTTGCAAAGCTCATCATAAACCTTACCATGTCTAACAGGGTTCAGTTTCTTCTTTCAGCCACACAATTGTGTTGTGGCATGTAAGGTGGAGTCCATTGAGATAATATCCCATTATCCCTAAGATAATCTAGAAACTATTGGCTCAAGTATTCTCCTTCTCAATCTGATTTGTTGCCCAGATATTAGACCAAGAAGGGGGGTTGAATTGGAGTTTCTAAAATTAAACTTTAAAGTGCGGAAATAAAATTGCTAATTTTAGAAGGGATAGAGAAAATCAGACACAAAGATTTATAGAGGTTCGGGTATTAACAAACCCTACTCCTCTCCCCAATCGCAATTGGGAGTTTTACTAACACACTAAGTGTTACAACGGAGTTTTACAAGCTCACTCCCAACTATGGTGTTTCTCACAATGGCTCACACCTAACCCAGAAATCCCTTGTATTTTAATGGCTCACACAATAACCAATTCCTTTGTGTTTTACAGGCTCACACAAACAACCTACACTTGTGTTTTACAGGCTCACACAATAACCTACACTTTGTGTTTTGCAGGCTCACACAAACAACCTTTTAAATTTGTGTTTTGGAGGTTCACACAACTAACCCTTACAAGTGTTCTTCTCTTAACCCAAAACTACCCAATGCTCACTTGAGTAAAGATTACAGAGAGAACCACTTATAAATCTTTATTGCTCAAATATGAGGAGCAAAAAGATTTTTACAGAGAATAGATTTGTTCACAAAGCATAAAAATACAAGATAGCTTGTGATTTGAAATATATACTAATCTTTTGTTTTTCTTATTATTCTCTTATCATCCTCTTGTTTCTTAATGCATAAATGACTTCCATTTATACTCCCATGGCTAAATATAGCCGTTGGGGTGCATTAATTTAGAAACTAGCCGTTATACCATCCAAAAAATCACGCCTGACATTTTTCTCTTTCATTGGTCACGGGCGTGAATATGCTTGTCACGGGGGTGATAGTTCTTCCCAAGCCATGATTGAAGTGGTGACCTTGGTCGTGAAGCTCTCTGGAATGTCTTAACATATAGAGTCATGGGCGTGACATTAATTAGTCACGGGCGTGACACTCTTCCCAGCCGTGAGACAAGTGGTGACTCAGGTCGTGAAGCTCTCTGGATGAAATTGAATATATCCTTCATGGGGGTGACACCTTCATTCACGGGGGTGAACATCTTCACAGCCGTGACCAAAGTGGTGACTCTGGTCGTGAAGCTCTCTGGTTGAAATTACACAACTCTTCACGGGGGTGACACCTCTAGTCACGGGGGTGACTAAAATGCTTACTTCACGGTTTGGTTTTCCTTCATGGCCGTGAACTTCAAATGTTGGTTTTGGTAACGGTTAGTTTTCTTCACGGGGGTGACTCCTAGAGTCACGACAGTGAACATGCTACTTCTTGCTTTTTGTTTCTCAAGGATTATTCTTCCTATTCTCCATTCTTGCTATTTTAATTCATGTCCTGTATAATATACTTTCAAAACAAGTATGTTCAATACAATATTGCTATATTATTTATTATCATCAAAATGACGGAAATACCCCTCAAGGTTAACATGATTGAAGTGTTTTAATACTTTTGTCAAGTTGTTTCTCTACATCATTTATGAATTCTTTGAACTTTTCAAAAGCTTCAAATTTGTGGATGACACCACCTCTGGCATGTGTGGATATTGGGCCACATACATTTGAATGTATTAAGTTTAAAAGCCCATTAGCATGTTAACCATTTCCCTTAAAGGGTAATTTAGTCATCTTGCATAATAAGCAAGATTCACATGTGTCATATGATTCATAATCAAATGACCTCAAACTACCACTCTTGTGTAGCTTAGCCATTCGTTTCTCATTTATACGACCAAGGCGACAATGCCATAAGTAAGATGATTTCAACATATCTTATTTTTGCCTTTTATTATCATTGACGTTTAAAATTGGATTTGACATATCTAATATGTATATGTTATTGCATAATGTGCCACTAGCATAAATAATTCCATTCAACATAATAAAACAACAATTGTTACTAAAAGCTAAATGAAAACTATCTTTATTTAAACTTGAAATAGAAATAATATTTTTAGTTAACATAGCTACATAGTAGCAATTATCCAAATTTAACATAAGCGTACTAGGGAGGGTCAAAACATAAGTTCCCACAGCTAATGGAGCAACCCTTGCTCCATTTCCAATGCGTAGGCCTGACTCTCCCTTATTGAGCTGTCTAGGCTCTGCATATCAGTGCATATGTGTGAGCCACAATCAGTATTTAATACCCATATATCATTATTGGAAACAACAATTATTTCAATGAAAAAAATACCTAAAGTAGATGGGGCATCAGATGCCTTCTTCTTTAAAGACTCCAAGTAAGCCTTGCAGTTTCTCTTCCAATGGCTATCCTTGACACAATGCAAATATGTCCCCTTTGGAGCAGTCTCCTTGGTCACACCTGATAAGAATGTGGACTCCTAACTTCACCCCAAAAGCGCGCTCAAAGGGGAAGGTTTGAACCCAGCCTTATAAACCAGTCCTGGAGTTCCTCCGTAACCGATATGGGACGCATCATCCCCACCCCCTTAAGACCCCGATTGCCTCGGTCGGTGATCTGTCATAACCCGAAGGGACACCGGTGTACAGGGCTAGCTCTGATACCAAATGATAAGAATGTGGACTCCTAACTTCACCCCAAAAGCGCGCTCAAAGGGGAAGGTTTGAACCCAGCCTTATAAACCAGTCCAGGAGTTCCTCCGCAACCGATGTGGGACGCATCAACACCTCCCTTAGGCTTTATAAATTTCCTTTTCTTCTTAAGGTTCTTCTTCTTAGAACTAGAAGAGTCCATCAGCATCATAACCTTATTGTCCTTCTTAATAGATGGCTCAATTGTCATGAGCAAATTGATCAGTTCAGGAATAGTGGTGGAGATTTGGTTCATCCTATAGTTAAGCACAAAATATGAATAACTATCGGAAAAAACCAGTTAGAATTAAGTCAATACTTAATTCATGGTCCATCACAAATCCCAAAGTGGCCAATCTCTCAATATAGCCATTCATCTTCAATGCATATTTCACTAGAGATGTCCCCTCAACCATCTTAGTGTGGAAGAGCAACCTCAAAGTTTTGAAACTTTCGGAACATGCTTGCTCATCAAAAAACTCTCTTAGATGATAGACTATGGAATTAGCATCCATAGCCTCATGTTGCTTTTGCAACTCAACTGATATAATAGCAAACATAATGCAACTTGCCATCTCACTATCACCGAGATGCTTTTTATATGCTTTCTGAGCATCTTCAGAAGCATTAGCAATTGGGGGAATAGGGAGTGCCTCATCTAGAACATAGCCAATCTTTTTAGATTTGAGAACTATTCTCAAATTCCTTAGCCAATCCAAAAAATTAGGCCCAGTCAACTTATTTGACTCCATTAATGTTTGTAAAATTCACATTTGTCATGATGATGATTCTAGCAACCTAGATATAAAATAGAGCATGTTAGAATGTACATGAAAATGCATGTTTATTAGGTCTTTAAAAAATCACATTATAACTCCCACTATTTTATTACAAATCTATAGCCCTCATTATGAACCCGAGAGAACTTATATGGAAGTTCTCCTAGTGGGTCGATATCCAACAAGCTAAGAATAACCTTGAGGCAATTTAACAATCCATCCTTAGTTTGGTTGGTAGGTATCTAATCCATACCGATTGCTTTATTCATGCAATTATTGAATCTTGTTTCTTCAACTAATTGATGTGTGCATATACATTGGGCTATCAACTCTTGATATGTGTACATCTCATGTACACTAACCGAACTTTGCCTCCAATACTCAATAACCTTGGCGCAAATCCAACAAGCTAATGATATCGGTTAAATCCAACCCATTAATCATAAAATCTAATTTCAATGGTTTGAACATATTCTTATAGAGCGAGCTTGAGGAAACTCAACAACTCTAAGTCTAGAAGAACTCTAGTTCTCCTCATATTAATGGAAAACATAAGATTTAATTGTTTATTTAACGAGGGATTTCTTTGTTAAGTCTCATCATGCTACTAGTGCATACTTTTATATATCATACATTCATCACCTGAAAATATAAAGATAGTTACATTAACTATATGACATGATTATGAACATACTACAGTCAATCTCTTGAACCAAAGAGAAATTGACTAGGTTTTACCTAGGTTTATGCATGAATTTACAATCCAAAATATAAATCAAATTCCTATTTCTAAGTTTACTTGTTTATGACACCATTTCCTTTACTTCTAGCTCATTTGTATCTCCATTCTATTATAATTCTATGTAATCTAATTACATATTTCAAAATATAGAAAATTTCAATTTTCATTTGAGAGGAGTAAGATGATAAGAGAAATACATGAGAAAGATAAAGAGGCATGAACATTTAGGTCATATTTACCATAAAACAAAAATATCCTGCATGCTCAATCACATTGGGCCTAAGTCCATAATCATCCATTATGTCTTTTCATACACCCTAATATGCATTCTCTAATGCATAAAATAAAATAATGATAATTTTGGATTTCAATTCGAAAATCAATTTAACGCTTGAACCGAAATTGCCTACTAGTGTTGTTCTAGTTAATTTAATTTTGTATGTCATTTCAATGTGAAATTTAATATTTGATCAAATTAAATTAAATTCCATATTTTCATAATTAATTCACCTTAAAATCAAAAATTATGATGTCAAAATTAAACAATTTAATTTTAATATACATACCAAATTCTTATCATACTAGAATTATCGTTGATTAACTTAAATTAATTCAAAATTAATTTTTAAAAATTCTAAAAGTTTTCAAAACTTCAAATCATTATTATAATAATATTTAGGTCAGCTCAAGTTCAACAAAATATTTTTGGCACAATCCAAAATTACTAAAACAAACGAACCAACACACTTAGACGTTCAAAATGCATTCAAAACGACACATTCGACATCTAGAATTTTTTAAAAATTTAAATTCATGTAAAATAATTTTGGCATGAATCTAACATCAAAATAACATATTTTTAATCACATAAAAATTATTTCAAGGTTCTGAAAACAAAATAATCACATACAAAAAAAATTCAAACAAAACAGTCCTATCGGGTATGCCAAAAGAGTTCCATTTTTGTATTTATTTGAAAAATTAATTAAAATAAATTTTAATTAATTATTGGACACTTATAGAGCCATAAAAATATTCTCAATATGTATAAATAATTTTTCCATAATCATATTAGAAGAAAAATATAAATAGCTCTATCAATTAAGCCAAACAACAACACATGTTCATAAATAAGACTATTTTCAACATTTTAAAATAAATTCAAAATTAATTATTTGAATCACATTAAAACTATTTTTCAATCAAAATAATCATCCTTAATCATCCCATGATTAGATAAAGGAATAAAAATGTGTATAATAAATTTTACAAATTAATTTCAATTATTCAAACTTATTGATCCAAAACCATCAAAACCGTGCAATCCCATCATACTTTCAATTAAAATTAATTTTAATGGACACAAGAGGGCATTGATACCACAGCTAAAAAATAAAATTTTCAAACCCAAAAATAAAAATCTTGCTTGTGCCATTAAAACTAATTTATCAAAACATAGAGGTAAGAAATTAAATCTTTGTAATTTTTTGATTTATTCTTCAAATTTTTACCTTGTTGGGTTATTGCAAACCACAACAATCTATTTTAGGATGTTTCTAATGTTAGTACATGCGAACATATAAGAAGAAATTACAAAAGAAATGGTTGACTTTTTAAACATTTTAAAAATATTTTTACCACAAAAATAGTCTAAATACAAAGTGCACAAGACAATGGAAGAGATTCTTGGATATTTGCCTTAATTGGCCAATTAAGGGAAATTAGGCTAGCTGCTAGTCAATATCCCTGCTGGGTAGGCCAGCAACTCCAGCGGGCCAGTGACCCCCCACGAATGATTTTTCCATGCGATCTGATCGCAATATGTATCAAAATAATTCTTTCATATTTTTGGATCTCATCCAATACCATTTTACTCATTCTTCATATCTTCAATGCGTGTGACCCATTAGGTTTTTGGTTATATTGGTCACTTAAATTAACAATTAATTTAAGCAAATCATGAGTGATATCTAGCAACACATCATAACTCCCAATTGACCAGAAAGTTAGTGATTTGACTATAAATTTTTCCATAGACAATTTTCGTACAATCATTCCTTTCACCATTCTATACCCACTTGGTTCAGAGTATGGACATGTGTTAACTCCCACTAGACTAACCACATCACGTCTAGTCCAAGTAATGTCAGTTCTTGTCCCTGAGGTTCATTACTCTATTAGACATGTCATTAAAAACTATCTTCATGGCATTTCTACTCTGGCCAGATATTCTTAAGTAATGACCTCGACAAGAGGCCATGGATATACACTCCTTCTATTAGGAGCGGTGAATCCTTTGTTGGTTACCCAATTACCTTCAAATACCTCAAGTTGTATTCAATAACTACCCTATGAGCAACCTCACTGAGACAACAAAGAATAGTGTCAAAATATAGAATCAATATCCAATATATCCTTGAGTATCTCAAGTTTAAGGATACTTGCACCATTGCTATATTGAGACTATCATTAACATTTGAATAGTCAATATGATTGTCTTATAGCAGGTCATCTATGTACTTAGCTACACTTAGTAAGCATCCACATGTTAACTCTAAGCATCTTATGTTTGCAGATTATAAGATCTACTGCTCAATCTAATCAAGGAGTGTAACAAGTGCTTGTCTATTTAGATTAACAATGTATCATCTCATTAATCCTATGACTATGGATAATTTAGATACTAACATAATTACACATGATAAGAATCTAAATATTATTATCTCATCATGATTTTCTTCATGTTATGTTATCCATCAAAGACTTCATTAATTGATTTATGATCACTATCAATTCATATATCAAATGAACATCAAATTAATGAAAAATCCTTTTATTAATCAAATAAATTTGTACCATAAGTGCTAAAGGTGATTGCATTTAGAGCACTGCTCTAACACTTGGTATGTAACACAATATGAAGGAATTCATGATGAGATTCCTATCATGTGTAATTGTGTTTATACCCAAATTATCCTTAGTCATAGGATTAACAAGATAAGACATTGTTAATCTAAATAAACTAGCACATGTTTTACTCCTCGACTAGGTCAAACAACTGATCTCATAAGGTGAAAGCATGAGATGTTTAGAGTTAACTTGTGGATGCTTACTAAGAGTAACAAGTACATTGGATGGCCTGCTATTAGACAATCATATGGATATCTATTCAATGTTAGTGATAGTATTATCATAGTAGTGGGGCAAATATCCTTAGACTTGAGATACTCAAGGTTATGTTGGATATTGAACCCTATACTTTGACTCCATTCATTAATGCCTCTAAAGTGGTCGCTTATAGGGTGGTGATTAGGTATAGCATCAGGTATTTAAAGGTAGTTGAGTATTCAACAAAAGATTAACCACTCCTGATAGAAGGAGAATATACTTTTGGTCTCTTATAGAGATCATTACTTGGAAATCCCTTGTAATATCCGATAATTTAGGCCCCGAGTCGCACGTGTCGCGAAGTTGACGCGTTTGATCGATCAGAGTCTAAATTCGGATTTTTACAAAAATTGATCAAGTAATGGCTAAATTAAATGATAAATGCCTAATTAAGTGATTATAAAGTTTAAAGAAGTTGATTTACAGTAAAGGACTAAATTACAAAATTTGATAAGTTTTGGGGTCAAATTGCAATTTACCAAAAATTTGAGAATTTATGAGATTAATTACTAATCAACATATTAATTTTGGGGACATTTTAATAGGTTTGGCTGGCCACTCATTGAGGAAGAATGAGATTAATGGGTTCATTAAGCCTAATGTCAAGAAATGGTCAAATGGTGGGTCCCACATGAAGACTTTTGGGTACCCTATTTAATGCTTTCTTTCCTTCTTATTCTTCACTTCATTTTCTGCCTTCTTCGCTCTCTTTTCTACCAGTCACGCCATTCGTTTCTTTTCCTCCATAGCCCATCTTGATTTCTAGAGAGAGAAAGGAAGAAAAGAGAAGGGAAAGAGCAAGAGCAAGTGATCTTCATGGTCCATAACTCCTAAGGAAGTTGGAAAGAGCAAGAAAGAGGAAGAAAAATCAAGTTTGGTAGAGAGAGAAAATCTCCAAAGTAGTGATCAAGTGAAGAAAAGTGTAAAGTAAGAAGCATTTCTTCATCATCATCATCTTTTCTTAAAGGAAGTTCGAATTTTGAGCTTATCCAGGACTCATATGGAAAGAGAGAGAGATTAGGGTTTTGAGAGAGAAAAAAAGAGTTTAAGGTCTTGAGGAAATCAGATGATGATAATGATTTATGATGTTGTAGGAGTTCCAAGTGACAAGGAACAAGCTTTAAAGAGCAAAGGAAAAGAGAAAGCTACCTAGAAGAGAGAAGGAGAAAGATTAAAGTTTGTGCATAACTTAAGGCAATAGCCTATTTTTGTTTGAAATAATGCATGCTAAACATGAGTTTAGATAAATGCATTTCAAGAATGATGATGATTATGGCATGAAACTATAGGTTTAGACATGTCTGAATGAGATCCTTGTGAGACATTGAATAAATGATGCATGTTAGAAAATCTTGTATGATCAAGACATTTACATGTATTAGAAAGTAATAAGTTGAGTAAAGAACCTTAGAAATGCATGAAATAGAAATTTGGTATGATTTGGATGATGTCAGAATGAATGAAAAGTGAATATGCAGATTTCATGCTGAAAGTCATGGGCGTGACTATTGAGTCACGGGCGTGAACTTGAGGGTTCACGGTTGTGACTTTTGTGTGCAAATGGTACTATTCATTCTAGAAGTGTTCACGGTTGGGAATCACGGGCGTGAACTCTTTCACGGGCATGAAGGAGTATTCACGACCGTGAATGCTTTTGGGTGATTCATTCCAGTAGCGTTCACGGCTGGGATTACGGGTGTGAACTAATTCACGGCCGTGGCGTGAATTAGTAATCACAGTCGTGAATGCTCTGTATTTGTAATTATGAATGTGGTTATCAAATGAATAATTCAGGTAAATAAATGAAATTCATTGTCTATCCAGGGAAATAAGAATAATTATATATATAAATATTGATGTGAGAACGTGTTATGGTGTGATATAGAAAAATGAATGTTGACATGGATGATATATGAAATCTGATATGGATGAAATACGTGAACTGATATGAATGATAAACATGATAATATTGATTTGTGGAAATTGAGAATGATGATGATGTGATGTATATTATGAGGATGATGAAATGAATGTAAAATAAAAATTAATTAAGATATATGATTGATGTGGAAATATAAAGAAGCCCATTACTCTACCTGTGGACTAGAATCAGGATAGATGACATGTCATTAAGGGGGCGAACGGTACTGTACTATTCCTCAACCATTGTAGCTTAAGCTCGGAGAGTGCCATTGGTCTGAGATGCTCAGTCAGTGTGGCTTAAGCTCGGAGAAATCCATTGACTTGAGAAGCTCTAATGAGCACATATAAATGAGGACAAGGTGGCTTAAGCTCGGAGAGCGCCCTTGGTCCGGTTATTCATCTATGATGAAATTTTACTCAATCAATGTGGCTTAAGCTCGGAGAGCGCCATTGATTTGAGAAGCTCTTTTGAGCCAGATAGTGGATACGGTGGCTATAGCTTTGGGAGCGCTCCTGATCCATAACCCGTATCCAGTCAGTCCAAATTTGGAGTAATGTGGGCAAGATAATGAGGATATGTCGGAAAATAAGAATAAGAAAATGATGATGATATGAGATTGAGATATAATTATAAAGAGATTAACAGAGTAACTTACCATCAAAGATAAATGAAAATAACATTGTATATGTGAGTATGATGTTTATATTTGTATGAAATAGGAACATGTTAATAGAAATAGCATGCAAACATTTTAATGCATAAAAAGATACATGTTAATGCTTGTTGCATGATATAGTATATTGCCTTATTTATATGCACCACTAAGCTTAGAGCTTAGCATGGAGTTTTCTTTCCACGCATATATAGAAAGGTAGCTGAAGGCGTTAGATGAGGCAAGCGGTGTTTCTATTCAAGAAAAGCAGCCAAAACTTTAGAAAGTGGGTTACAAGTTTTAAATTTTTGTATTTGGCTTTTTATATTAAAGAGTTTTAGAGTTTGTAAAACTTACTTTTAAAGTTTGTCAAGAATGAATTTGACGCTTAAAACTACTATCTTATGTTAATACATTGTACCCTGGTTTTTGTATATATCTATATATACATGAGTGCTGAGAAAATAAAGGTAAAATAATAATAATAATAGCGATTTAAAGAAGTAAAGAAGACAGGTAGTAGCGCTCCCTTATCCGGGCACATGTTGATCGGGTGAAGGGGTGTTACATTCCTAACCAAGGTGGATATGTCTTGAAGAAGGTATTCACGAACATATCTGATAAGAGTAATGAGTCTCATATATAAGAACTAATATCATTTGGACTAGATGTGATGTAGTCATTCTAGCGGGAGTTGACACACAGTCTATGCTCTGAACCAAATGAGGTATAGTTTGGTGAAAGGACAAATTGCATAGTAATTGTCTATGGAAGGGTTAAAATTCAAACCATTGACTTTTTAGTTAATTGGGTGGTCATGATGTGTTGCTAGATACCACTCATGATTTGCTAAGTCAGGGAAGATTAATTAGAAATTCATTATGGGTCAAAGTGTTTGACTCATAGAATGCTAATTGGATTAGCATTGCTCTTGAGACTTGAGCTACCAACATGATTGGAAAACCTATTAGGTCACATGCATAGAGGGAATGAAGAAAATGTAAAATAGGTTTTGGATAAGAACCAAGTGAGAGAGAAAGAAAATTGGACTTTTTATAAGAGTTATAAAAAATGGGTCAAATTTAATTTGGATTATGAGTGTTGACTTAGTCAACATTGGGCCATATACCTTATGGAATGGGGTCCATTAGGGCTTTTCCGTTTCCAACCCTAAAAGGGATTAGAAAAGTATAAATACTGTAATGGCCTAAATATTGGGATAGTCGTAAACTGTAGTTTCCGAAATTGATCAGCATATCTGGGGGTTAAAAATACACCAATGGGTGAAAAAAAATTTGTAGACATATAAAAATACTTTATGAATTATGGAATCAAATTTAGGTAAAATTGAGATTGGGAAGTGAGAAATATAATTTCTAGTGCATAATTGGGCCTAAATGGGTTGGACTTTGTTTGGCCTAAGACCACCCAATTTAGACCACTAGAAATAGGCTCAACATCAAAATTTTCTAGAGTTAAATCTGCTCCATCATCTTCTTCCTCTCCTTCCTCATGGCTAAAACTACCTTCTCCCATTTATTCTCCAATTTTCTTCAATTTTCTTCAATTTTATACCAAAAGCAACCACCAAAAATAATTTCAGCCTCTCGAGTAGCTAATAGAAGTTTTTAATCTTCATTTGGAGAACTATAGTGGAAAAAAATCAAAAGAGAAAAGTTAGGATACCAATTTTAGGTAAGTAAAATTTATAATTTAAAATTAGTTTAATGGTTCAAATAAGTAGTTTAGGGTATATAGATGATAAATATGAATCAAGATAATGGTGGATTAATGAAGAAAATTTTTTGGCCTTGGTAGGTTCAAGAGAAAGTGAAGGTGTTTCTAAAGGAAATGCTAAGGAAAAGGAAGCCTAGGAAGGCCAAAGCAAGAAATTAAGGTTAGCGATTTTATAATCTACTTATTTCCATTAATTAAGCACGATTTAGGGTTATAGAAAATTAAGAATTTTGTGCGTTTTGCTTGTAAATGCTAATTAGTGCTTAAAACATGATTAAGAGATTATGAAAAGTGAATTAGAATGGTTAATTTCAATTAAAAAATTAATTAGTGGAAATTTTAAAATATGACCTTATTATGTGAAAAATGAATATTAAGGAATAAATACATTTTATTGTAATATTATGATACATATGGAATAATGAATGTATAAATTAGTAAAATGAATAATTAGAAGGTGAAAGAAAAATTTAAATGATGAAAATTAATTATAGGCTAAAAATTGAAGAAGAAAAATTAATATTTTTCTTGCTAATTAAATGAAAATTTGTCATAAAATGCAAGAAAATATGATTTTGAGTATGTTTAAATTTATTGAGAATTTTTAAATGATATATTGAATATTTTTCTAATTATTGATTTTATTATGCATGAAAAATAATGATTAAAATGTATTTAGTGAAGCTTAAAAAATTAATTGAATATTCATAATGAAATATCGATGTAGTAGAATGAAAAATGTGAAAAGATTATGGTAGAGATAAAATTGTAGAGATAAATAAAATGTTAAGTGATTAATAATGTAAAAATAATGGAAATTATAAATTTATTGGAAATTGAATTAAAGGAATAAAATAATACATTTAACTATTTTTCTGATGGTTAAATCTAGCCCATGATATAATTAGCTAGCCATAGAGACACAATTACTGTGGTGCGGGTCATGATAACTCGCTTATGTAGACCAATGATGGTCTACTTCAATGATATTAATATAGCAAATCAATGTACAATACAATGCTCGAGTGGTCTTTCAGGATTACTCTTCAGTATAGTAGATTTTTGAGTTCACATTCCATGTATCTGGTCCCAAGATTTTCCATCGGATAGAAACTAGGGGCAAACTTTGAATAAAAGTAGTAATAATGATAAAAGTGAAAAATATATTGAAAGTATAGGAAACTTTGAAAGTTAAAGTGAAAAATAGAAGTGATCATGGGAAAGAATTTGAAAATGAAAACTTTGAAAGTTTTTGTCTTGAACATGGCATTTCACATAATTTCTCATCTCCTAGGACACCTCAACAAAATGGGGTAGTTGAAAGGAAAAATCGATCTTTAATTGAAATGGCTAGAACAATGCTCAATGAATATGAATTACCAACTTATTTTTGGGCAGAAGCCATAAACACTGCATGTTATATTTCAAATCGAGTTTTCAAAAGACCTATTTTAAACAAAACCTCATTTGAGCTATAGAATGGAAGAAAGCCCTTGATATCATACTTTAGAGTATTTGCATGCAAGTGTTTTATATTGAACACCAAGGACAATCTTGGAAAATTTGCCTCTAAGTCTGATGAAGGTATCTTTTTAGGGTACTCTACAACCAGCAAAGCATATAGAGTATTTAATAAAAGATCACTAACGGTTGAAGAATCCATGCATGTTGTTTTTAATGAATCTAGTAGACTTGATCTTGTGAAAGGTAGTGTTCTTGATGATGTTGTAGGTAATATGGAAAGACTTGATATTGGAAATGGGAAAGAAGAAAATGATCAAGAAAATTTACAGCAAAATGATTCTCTACCTCAAAATCAAGAACAAAATGATCAAGAACTTCCAAAAGAATTGAGAATGACGAAAGATCATCCAAAAGAGCAAATCATTAGAGATCTATCAAGGGGAGTAAGTACTAGATCTCATTTCAAACATCTAGTCACTGACATTGCTTTTATTTCACAAATTGAGCCTAAAAATATTGATGAGGCTCTTAATGATGAAATTTGGGCAATTGCCATGGAAGAGGAACTCAACCAATTTGAGAGAAATAAGGTATGGACCCTAGTAGCTAGACCCAAGGATCATCAAATCATAGGTAGCAAATGGGTATTTAGAAATAAATTAGATGAACAAGGTTAAATAACCAAGAACAAGGCTAGATTAGTTGCAAAAGGATATAATCAGGAAGAAGGTATAGATTATGATGAAACATATGCACTTGTAACTAGATTAGAAGCCATAAGAATAATTTTAGCATATGCATGTCACATGAATTTCAAACTTTTTCAAATGGATGTGAAAAGTGCATTTCTAAATGGTTATATAGATGAAGAAGTGTATGTAGAACAACCACCAGGTTTTGAAAGCTATAATTTGCCAAATCATGTTTTTAAACTCTCAAAAGCTTTGTATGGTTTAAAACAAGCTCCAAGAGCTTGGTATGAGAGGCTAAGCTCTTTTTTCATTAGAAAATAGCTTTACAAAGGGAAATATTGACACTACATTATTCATCAAAAAACATAAGCATGATATACTAATTGTTCAAATTTATGTTGATGATATAATATTTGGTTCTACTAATGAGTTGCTTTGTCAAGAATTTGCTAATTGTATGATTAAGGAATTTTAAATGAGCATGATGGGAGAGCTTAAGTATTTCCTTGGTCTACAAATAAAGCAAAGCAATGAGAGCATATTCATCAACCAATCCAAAAATGCCAAAGATTTAATTAAGAAATTTGGTATGGAAGGATGCAAGAATGCCAAGACTCTTATGAGCACATCAACAAAATTGGACAAGGATGAAAAGGGTAAGAGCATTAATGAAAAGCTTTATAGAGGTATGATCGAATCACTTTTATATCTCACTGCTTCTAGACCCGATATAATGTATAGTGTTTGCTTGTGTGCACGATTTCAATCATGTCCTAAAGAATCTCATTTAAATGCAGTAAAAAGAATTTTAAGATATTTACATGGATCTTTGCATCTAGGTTTATGGTATCCTAGGAATTCATCCTTTTATATTATAGGATATTCAGATGCAGACTATGCTGGTAGTCTTTTAGATAGGAAAAGTACTTCAAGTACTTGTCATTTCATTGCAGAAGGCTTAGTTTCTTGGTTTAGCAAGAAACAAGTTTCAGTTGCTCTCTCAACTGCTGAAGCAGAATATGTAGCAGCTAGATGTTGTTGTACTCAAATTCTTTGGATGAAACAACAACTTAAGGACTATGGTCATGAAATGAATCATAGACCTATTAAATGTGACAATACAAGCGCTATAAATCTGTCATAGAATTCGATTCAACACTCAAGAAGCAAGCATATTGACATTAGACACCATTTTATTAGAGATCATGTTCAATATGGAGATGTTGCATTAGAATTTATAAGCATAGAAAATCAATTAGCAGATATTTTCACTAAGTCTCTAAATGAGGAAAGATTTAATTTCATTAGAAAAGAACTTGGTATGATTGATCGATTAACTTTGTGATTGATAAATTATGAAATTTTAATTGATGATGTTAATTCATATCACAAGACATAAGATAGAAATTTTGATGAAAATTTATGTTTTAAGGAACAGAATCTTTGTTGAAATGATTTAGTCTTGTTTTAGGACTTAATTTTATTTCATGAAAATTTTAGGGGAGTCACGACCGTGACACATATTCACGCCCATGACTTAAATAGCCAAAAGAGGCTGTGTCGTTCACGACATGGTTCACGACTTAAAGTGGTGAAGCTTATTTTCACGGCTTGCTTCACTCCCGTGAAAAGAGACTTTCACGCTCGTGACGAATTTTCACTTCCGTGAACTTTTACACCCAAAAACTCACAAAAGCTTTCACGCCTTGAGTCACGGCTTGCTTCACGGGCATAAGTAGTGAAATTCAACATTTCACGCCCGTGACTATCTGTTCACCCCCGTGAATGTTTATCATTCACGACTGTGATGTTCAAAGGGCATGCCTATGAACTTATTCACGCCTTCATTCACGGGTGGAACACTCCTTCAGCAAACCATGAACACAACCATTCACGCCTGTGAACACCCACTTCACGCCCGTGAATGTATCGAGTATATAAAAGAACAGCCGGTTATATTTTTCATTTCAACTCTTGAACTCCCAAAATCACTCTCATTTACACACATTCATTGAGACATTGAAGTTTCCGGCCCCCAAGACTCAAACTTTTCCTATAAATACCATTCAAAGTTCAAATCTTCATCAAAAATCATATATTTCTAGGGTTTTTCATAAAAAAAATTTTTTTTGACAAAATTCTTCCCAATCCATCACAAACCAATTTCTTCAAAACAAATGGAGATTGCTTCATCCAAGAGAAAAAGAAAGAAGTCCCATGCTCCTAGGAGGTATGCAGATTACCTCATGAACCGCATTCCGGAGCAATGCCATCCTCGATACTTGACTTTGAAGAAGAGACCTCTACTATCATCACAGTCCTTCGAATGGCAGACAGTCCAAAGTCTCGGGGCTTAAGACGGCTATGACAGAGCAACTACAAGTCTATCATCTGAAATATTTTGTGGAAATTCACTAGCCAACCTTGAGGGAGCCAACACTGGAATTCCTCAGCACCTTGCAGGTTTCACCTACTGGAGTGGTGAAATTCCAACTCTGCAACAATCCCAACACCCTCAGTGCCATCGAATTTGGGGAATTATTCAATCTACCATCTGATGGCATCCTAAATGAAAGTGAGGTAGAATTCTCTGCCCTTCAAGCTTGGACACATTTTGGCTATGATTGTAGCTGGGATGTGAAGAAGACAAAGAGCACTCATCTCGTGTCTCCAGTGCACAAGTATTTGCATAGGTTCCTGAACTATAGCATATTCACTAGAGGAGAAAGCAACGGGACTATCAGGAAATCAGAGCTCTTCCTCTTTGAGATGGCTCACAGAGGACTCACCGTGGCACTCTCTAGATGGTTTGCAAACCATCTTCTTTTCATTGCCACCAAGCCTACTGGTGATATCTTGATTGGTGCATATGTCACCCACATAGCAGTGAAGCTTGAGTATCTAAAGCAGGATGAGCATCACTTCAACCTCATCCCTGGACATCCTCGAGATCATTTGGATGTCGAGTCCTTCATCAAGATGGGAGCGGCTGTCAGAATCATTTTCCATAACGATATCTTCTACCGCTTCACTGACACTGCTGGGGAGATCAGATGGGAAGATAATGACACGGAGGACTTTAAAGCAGGCCTCCACGGAATCCAGCAGAAGAAGAGGGCTCGCGTTGAGGAAGTACCTCCAGTAGCTGAGCAGGACATCGGACAGTCCTCGGCTTTTACACCGACTTTAGCATAACAGATGATTGACCTCTTGGCACCACGTTTTGAGCAACTGCAGACTTCGATGGATGAGAGGTTGGAGAACCTCAAAGACTTCATGGAGTCTCGGATGGATAGCTTTGAGGCTGAAGTAGTTAGGCTTTGTGATAGGATGTCCGGCTAGGAGTTAGGCTAGAGTGTAGCCTAAATTTGCTTGTCTTTTGCTTATTTATTTTGTTTATGTTTGTTGGTGTGTAGGAAATTTTCAAATTTCCTTTCTGAACATTATTTAACTTTGTTTGTATCTTTTCCTTTATGCAATATATTTGCTTTTGTTTACCTCATTGATATATCTTTGTATCCTTTTTGATTGATGACAAAAGAGGGAGAAAACTAGCAATATATTATAGGGAAAATGGTATCTAACTAGCAACATAAGGAGAAACTAGCAATATATATTAAGGTAAATGAATTTTGAATCAAAAATTAAAATTGAATTGACTTTGAAATAGATTAAAAGGGATAACAAACCTTGATTCAAAAATTCATATGCAAAGTATAAAATTGAAAAATTGAGCTTTATATACATAAGATATACCTTAAGTATACTTTGCATATACCTTCATGCAAGTTGCAAAAATAAATATGCCATGATATACCTTAAGTATACCTTACATATACTTCATGCCTTAAAAAAGGAATTATGGTATATATTGGATATACTTCTCATATAACTTGCATATACTTAAAATCTAGTAAGTTTATTTCAATGCTACATCATTCTTTACAATTCTTGCTAGATTATTTGTCACCATCAAAAAGGGGGAGATTGTTAAACCTTGAGGGGTATTTTCGTCATTTTGATGATAACAAATTTAATAGCAATATTGTATTTAACATACTTGTTTTCTAAGTCTATTATACAGGACATGGATTAAAATAGCAAGAATGGAGATTGGAAGAATAATCCTTGAAAGACAAAATTTAAGAAGTAGCATAATCACTGCCGTGACTCTATGTGTCACGCCCGTGAAAGAGCTAACCGTTACCAAAACTAACTTTTGAAGTTCACGGCCATGAAGGAAGAACAAACCGTGAAGTGGACATTTCAGTCACCCCCGTGAATGTTCATGCATTTTCATCCAGAGAGCTTCACGACCAAAGTCACCACTTGAATTATGGCTGGGAAGTTTGTCATGCCCGTGAATGTGTATGTCACGCCCGTGGCCCAATGTGTCAAAACATTCCAGAGAGCTTCACGATCAAGGTCACCACTTCAGTCACGGCTTGGGAAGAAATGTCACGCCCGTGACAGACATAGTCACGCCCGTGAACAATGAAAGAGAAAAATGTCAGGTGCGATTATTTGGTTGGTACAATGGCTAGTTTCATCTTTAATGCACCCCAACGGCCATAATTAGCTATGGGAGTATAAATGGAAGTCATTTATGCATTAAGAACAAGAGAATAACAATAGAATAACAATTACTTTGAATCAAAATCATATTACAAGCTATTTGTACATTCATACTTTGAGAACGAAATCTATTCTCTGTAAAAATCTTTTTGCTCTTCATTTATTGAGCAATTAAGATTTGTAAGTGGTTTTCTCTGTAATCATTACTCAAGTGAGCTTTGGGTATTTCTGGGTTAAGAGGAGAACACTTGTAAGGGTTAGTTGTGTGAGCCTCTAAAACACAAATTAAAAGGTTGTTTATGTGAGCTTGCAAAAAACACAAAGTGAAGGTTGTTTCTGTGAGCCTGTAAAACACAAGGAATTGATTATTGTGTGAGCCATTAAAACACAAGGGATTTCTGGGTTAGGTATGAGTCATTGTGAGAAACACCATAGTTGGGAGTGAGCTTGTAAAACTCCAATGTAACACTTAGTGTGTTAGTGAAACTCCCAATTACGATTGGGGAGAGGAGTAGGGTTTGTTAACACCCGAACCTCTATAAATCTTTGTGTCAGATTTTCTCTATCCCTCCTAAAATTAATCATTTATTTTCGCACCTTAAAGTTTAATTTTTTGAAACTCAAATTCAACCCCCCTTCTTGGGTTAATATCTGGGCAATATATAGGACATTATTAATCTGGATAGACTAACACATGATATACTCATTGACTAGGTCAAGTAACTGATCTCATAAGCTGAAGACATGAGATGTTTAGAGTTAACATGTGGATGCTTGCTAGAGTAGCCAAAGTACATTGGATGACATGCTATGAGACAATCATATGGATATATATTCAGTGTCAGTGATAGTCTCATCATAGCAATGGTACAATTATCCTCAGACTTGATATGCTTAAGGTTATCTTGGATGTTGAATCATATACTTCGACTCCATTCCTTATTGCCTCCTAGAGGTTGTTTATAAGGTGGTGATTGGGTATAGTATGAGGTATTCAAAGGTAGTTAAGTAATCAATAAATAATTTATCACTCCTGATAGAAGGAGAGTAACCTATTGCCTCTTGTAGAGATCATTACTCATAAATCCTTTGTTGAGGTGGATAAGACTTGAAAAAGGTCTTCATGGACATGTCTAATAGAGTAATGAGTCTTATAGATAATAACTAATATCATTTGGACTAGATATGATGAAGTAAGTCTAATAGGAGTTGACATAGTTCATGCTATCAACCAAATGAAGTGTAGTGTGGTGAAATGATGAATTGTATAGTAATTAGTTATGGAAAGGTTTCCAATTATACTGCT
This sequence comes from Triadica sebifera, assembly GCA_023653625.1. Lineage (NCBI taxonomy): Eukaryota > Viridiplantae > Streptophyta > Magnoliopsida > Malpighiales > Euphorbiaceae > Triadica > Triadica sebifera. The sequence continues at coordinate 26,439,711 of CM042901.1, forward strand.
AATTTTCTGGTTATTTATGTTGTCATAATGTGTTGCTAGATATCGCTCATGATCTACTCAAAATTATATGATAATTTAAGCTATCAATATAATTAGGATCCTAATGGGTTACACATATGGAATGAAAGAGATTTCAAATGGGCATTGGATTGGATATAAAAAGAAGAGAGAGAAACTTTGGGCTAGGACAATTTGTAATCGCGACACTAGTTCTTATTTTATTGTGGTCATGATAGTGGAGTTCGTAGTCGTTGGACCTTACTTTTTTTTATGCCATTAGGTGTCGCAGATTGTCATAGGTGTGACAAGGTATTCGCGACCACCATTATCATGACATTAACCCAATTTGTGGTTGTGAATTACATTGGTTCAACAACCTTATTTTGAATAAGAAGCTTAAAACCTAAAGTTTGAGGAATACCACTCTAATGCATATTAGATGACATATAAATAGCCTCATTAGATATTAATTTTGTGGCTATCAACTTAGCGAAATAAAATTTATCTCTCTCCTATCTTTTTCACAAGGCAATCCACCTTAGCTAGCACTTAGGTTGATTGTCACTCCATCTCCATTGTGGTTTTCATCTTTGTTCCTTCATATAGATTTCTATGAGAAACAATCTAGCTTTTAGATTGTTGAGTTTTCCTACAACCCAATAAAAAAGAAAAATCTCACAATTTGAAAGATCAAAAGTTGCAAACAAAGGTAATCAACTTCTCCCATTAAATAGTTCAATCTGATTTTAAATTACATAGGGCGTTCCATAGGTTTTGGATTTAATTTAATTTTAAATTTTTGCTACCATATGTTTGAAATGCATGTTTAAAACTCAATAGTGGTATCAGATCTATCCTATATAAATTAATTTTGGATTCAATTGAAGTATCAATGAGATTGATTAAAAAGAAAAAACTTGGATTCTCTCTTTTCGTTAAAAATGAATTTGATTGTGTTTGGCCTAAATTTTCATTTTTCATTCAATAAAATTTATTAATATGATGTTATTAGATATTTTTTTTATGACAATGGAATGATTTATATTGGATTTAAATATGAAATTGTGTATACTTCTGAAATTTCTAGGGTTTATGAAACCTAGTATTGCCAATTGAGTTATTTGAGAGGTTGTTCGAATATGGTTTGTTAATTTGATTAATCAAACATATTTTGACATATTTATAATATGTTTTAATTTTTGTACAACACCTAATATGATGGAAAAAATTATTTTTGAAGATGGAACAAATAAAACCAATAACTAGGAAAAAAACCCCACCATGTGATATGACTGTTTTGTGTTGTATGATTCAATGTAATATAACTTTATGAACTGAAACTTAATTTCATATTTATGAGATATTAAAGATGTTATTTTGATTTCAATTTCATATTAAAGTTAAATTAAATTTATGTTTAAGTTCCTAGAGAATTATAGTTTGTGTATGATTCAATTTAGGTATTTTCTTAAGCAATTGGTTTGCTAGTTAAATTTTTAATATCTTAGAGTGTCTAATGAACGAATTTAACTAGTTTGAACTGATTATAAGTTGCTTACAATTATGAGAATAAATTATAAAAAGTTTGGGATTGTTTTCAAATAGAATTTGATTTGAATTGGAAAAGGGTTTTCTAATTTTAGTTTTACTAGGATTCTAGTATACAATTATAACTAGAATTATTTAATCCTATTTGGTATCAAACTAATAACTAATTAAGATAATTTAATTATTAATTAACTACTGGTCATATTTAAATTTGAGATTTAATGTAATTGAAATATTAAATTTAGATTTAAATGTTGCATGCATTAAATTGGTAGTAACCTAATTGGTTAAGTAGGCAATTTTAGGAAACTTTTTGATATGATAAAATGTATGCCTAATTTGCATGATTTTGAGATTAAATAATGAATGTATGATGAATTTATTAAAGGTCAAACAATCGAAATAATGTTTCAAAAGTTGAAACAAATGGAATCCAAATTGTTACTTTAATAGATAATCTTTATTTATGCATTAGGTAATTCATGCTATGAGTGTATGGACTGGCATGATGACATGATTATGGACTTGACCAATATAATTGTTTATGCATAAAATTTTTTGTTTTGGTAAATAGGATATTTGTGTCTCTGCCTTTTCTATTCTCTCTATTGTATTTCTCTACTCATCTCACTACCCTCAAATGTAACTTGAGATTTTCTTATGAAGAATTTATGTAATTAGATTACATATGTTTAGAATAGAATTGAAGCATAAAGGAGCAATAAGTAATGGAATTGGAGCCAATTACAAGAAAACTTAGAATAGAAAATTGTTTTATATTTCAAAGTTGTAATTTCATCCATTTACCTAGGTAAGACCTAGTCAATCCTTTTGTGGCTCGAAAGATTGATGTTAGATATGTCCATAATCATGACCATATAATTAGTGTAATTATCTTATATATCTAGATGTGATGAATGAACATATTATGCATGCCAAACAGCCATGATGTGACTTAATTAAAGAAATTCTCTCATAAATTATATTAAGACCAATGTCTTCCATTAATATGGAAACAATCATAGTCTTTTAGAGTTTAGGTTGTTGGGTACACCCAAGCCCGCTTTACAAGAATATGTTTAAACAATGAAATATGATTTTATGATTAATGGGTCAATTTTAACTAGTTATATTAACTTGTTGAGCACACCCAAGGTCTCGGTGAATTAGAGGCAATGTTGGGCCAAGGTACATAAAATGTACATCCATCAAGAGTTGATAACCCAATTATTCAGTAGTAGCATAAAAGAATGCAATTGGTATGAGATACTTACTAATTAACCAATTAACCTAAAGTGGCTTGTTAGACACACCCAAGGTTAATCTTAGTGATATTAGATACTAACCCACTAAGAGAGTTTCCAATGAGTTCTCTCATATTCATAGTGAGGGTTAAGGGTTCGCAATAAAATAATGGAAGTAATAACACACGTTATTTAATATCTAATAATCATGCATATAATACATTCTCTAACATAATCTTTCTTTACATCTAGATTGCTAGAATCATATTATCAAATGTGAACCTATGCTCAATTCTAGAATCCAACAAATTGACTATGTTACGCCTACCAGTTAGGCTCTGAATGTTGAATATTTTATGATCTGATACGCTAGACTGATAAAAAACCAAGTGCATTTCCAACCGAAATAGAAGCAATATGATTGGAGTTTAAACTCAAAATATATTTAAGTGAGAAAATTAGTTACAAACCTATGACGTTGAAATTTTGCACAAGAACTGAGAAAAATGACTAAACCGAAAGTTTTGCAATTTTTGTTTCATCATTGAGTTGCAAACTAAGAGTACCGGGATGTAAGGTACAATAAGACGAGTATGTTGCTATATTTATAGGTTAAAACTCCCAAATATAGGGCCAAAATCAAAGAAATATGATTTATGGTCCAATTTCATAGAAACAACGAAAATGTGATTTATCGCTCTAGTGCACAGATTGCGAAACCAAAAATATTAGTACGTAAAATAAATTATAATGAGAATTTTAGTGTATTTAATTATAGAAAACTATTTAGTTTTAGGTGTAAAATTGAAGAATTAAAAATTAGGGTGCAATTAAACTTGAAAAGAGAAAAGTGTGTGGTTTAAAAAGAAAATTTTGGAAATGTTTGATGATATATATGTTTGATTAAAATGAGCTAAAGATTAATTAAGCCAAATCTTTTTTGCATGCAAGCCATGTGCCTTACATGCACATTAATCCATTTTTTGCGCAAAGCGGCGTGAAAATATCTTAAGGTAATTGGTTTGTTCCATATTCCATACTCCACCCGTCCACTTTTTCTTAACCGAGCCCACATTCTCCAATCTTCTTTTATTCATCTTTTCAAATTCCATTAGCTAAACATCCAAATGAATTGGGATCAGTTGGTACAATCGAGAAAGAGAAGAAATGGATCAAGGGAAGTCACGGCTTTGTTGAAGGAGGTGAGCCTATTATTAAAGAATAGTTAAATTATTTCCTTCTTCTATCCGTGAGCTTGTGAGAAAGTTATAATTTTATATTTTATTATTTAATTTTAAGGAAAATCTTGTGAGAGTATTTATAGGATTTTTAATTATAGAGAAAAAAGAACCATGAAGGTAAAACAAGAAATAATCAATTGATGAGTCAATTTATCTTTTGTGGATGTTAATTGGAGGAAATAACCATAATTAATGGACAAGTTATCAACTGAACTGGAGCTATGTGGAGTCTTTGGTTGCTCATGTTTTGAATGAGTAGAGAAAGATGGAACAAGTTAAGAAAACATAATTGATTAATTTATTGGTAAAACCCTTAATGATGTTAATCGAGAGGAAAGCAAGCTTGAATGAGATGTTAATGGTTATAACAGTGACTTGTAAACTCTATTCATCCTTCAATTAGTTTTTCATTCTTTTATGATTTACAGGGTATAATGGAACTTTAGTCCATTTCTTTCTCTTTTTCCTTTTTTGTGTAATGAAGCAAGGTTGACTTGAGATGAGTTCTGATTGAGCAGAAATATAAAAGAGAAGAATTGGGTGTTGTTTTAAGACTTGACCAAAAAGATTGTACGGTTTGAACTTGTGGTGATTGGTGTATGTGCTGAAGCACAAGAAGTGGGAAACGGGCCCTAAATTAAGTTGAAATTGAGTTAGAAATAAATTTAATTAAGTTGAAATTATTAGATAATAAAAAATTGATTAATTGGATTAAGTTGAGATTTAGTTAGACAAAACAATCAAGTTAAAATAAAAAAATTGGAAAAAAAAACTAAAAGAAAAATTATATTGGCTAGGAGGTGAGGAAAAAAATTAAAATTTGGACCTGTACTGTGTTGGACCGAAAAGAGTAAAGAACAAATATGGGATTTGAGTTTTCATGATGAACCGAGGTGGAGTTGTGGGAAATGTTTAAGATGCTATATGACGGATGAAAGAAAATTCATAGGGGGACCAAAGGACCCATTAGTTGCCTGAAATTGTAAGCAACATGAATAGAGAATTATGGCACATGAACATCAGATTTTAAGCTATTAAATTCATAGAATAAACCTCAAGTAAAGATAACCCCGTATGCAGAAAAAAGATATTGGAGGGCCAAGTTTACATAAAACATAAATGGATGGAGATTGATCAAGCTCAATCATCAAGTTTACAAATTAAGAACATAAATATGAATTGGTTAAAACAATTAAAATGTAGAGATTGATCAAGCTTGAGAGTTCGTGAAGAAATGACCAGCAGATTTCTAAATTATGTGCTAATTGTACATAATAAAGGGAATATAGCTTTAAATTGTAAAGGGTGTGTTTAATGTATAACGAAGAACTTAGGAGTTAGCCTAATATCTAAAACTTTAATTAACTGTGAGATAATACTACCTAAAGTATTAAGGAAATAAAAGTCTAGAAGGAAAAGGGTCGAAAGCGTAATAAATTGATGATTGAGCTTTTCGTAACCAATTATTTCAAGTCATAATTTTTAGGATAAAACATAATATTATCTAACATTCAATAAATTTATTTTAGGAATCAACACTATAGGAGCCTAAATGGATAAAGAATAAGGGTCGGGCGGGCGATGGATCAACTCATTAAAAGGTTTGTCCAAACTCTTATAGTAATGATCAAATACATATTTAATTTGATTATAATATTAAATATATTTTTTGTTCTAATATAAAATGAATTCAGGCAAGTTTTATGAAATAACCTTGTATGCATTTATTTAAATTTCAAAGTTTACATATATTTGTGTAATAAAAAAAAATTTATGAAATGGTTTTCTGGCCAGAGAAATGATTATATGAATTGAAATGAATTAATAAAATGATATTGAAAATGTTATTTTGGAATTTACGGTTTTTAGCCATATAAAAATATAAATAATGATCTAGAGATTATTGGCATGCTAATAAGATAGGAACTTCATAACTTGTGGTTATCTTAGTTGTGAGAGGTATTGTATGAATCATGTGGTTATCTTGAACTATATATATTATTTATATGTACCAATCTTGTAATTATCTTGGATCAGATAATGTTAACTATTTGGATTACGTGGTCATCTTTGACCTTAAAATTTTTATCGTTTGATAGTACCTTTTGGTTCCCTAAGATCAAGTCTACAATGTGTTTTATGGATAGAGAAATAATTGAATTATTATTTAGTATATGGATATGATGAAAGATTTGCTAAGTGAATGAATGTAGTTTTTAAGTGAATTTCCTATATTTTACGACATCATTGGTGAAATGTACTTTTAAGTTCAAATGATTATATATATATGTGTGTGTGTGTGTGTGTGTGAGAGAGAGAGAGAGATAAGCTTTTACATTAATCGATAGTGTGATGTATCCATTTACTATCAATTAATTCTATATTTTAAAACTGAACGTTTATTTATAATTGTTTCTTGTTAAGAAGTTTTATTGAAATGAATTATAGTTCAAAAGTTATATTTTAAATGACTATTATAATAAGATTTGCACCACTAATCTAAAACTCAGTGTGGAAGTTGTTTTTCTATCGTGGAAATAGTAAGCATAAAACAGATACCAATGTACAAGTCGAGAATGCATATCCAATGATTTAACTAGAGGAGCGCAACAGTAACAAAAAAAATATAGTTCACATATGTTTAAAAGAATTATTTATTTTCATTTTGAGTTATAAATGGATCTACATATATTGTATGTCCATAAGTCCTACGCAAGCATATTAGTTAGTTAGTTGGAAACACCACTTTACATGACTGAGGTACAAAAGGATAAAAGGGTGTTACAAACTGGCCCAAACTTCCTTGATTGGCTAAGGAATTTGAGAATACTTTTCAAAGCCTAAAAGATATCATATGTCTTGTAAGAGTCGCTTCCCTCTCTTCTGGATGATGATACATCTATTGATGAACAATTAGCATACAATAAGCATATGGATGATAGTGAGTTAGCAAGTTACATTATGCTCGCCTCAATATCTCCGAAGCTTCAAAAATAGTATGAGAATATGGATGCAAATACCATAGTACATCATATAAGGGAGCTTTTTGATGAGCAAGCTCGAACCTAATGATGTGAGATATCTAAGTTGCTTTCTGCACTAAAATGGTATAGGGAACTTCTCTAGTGTAAAATGCATAGAAGATGAATGGGTATATTGAGCAATTAGCTACTTTAGAATTTGTAATAGATCATGAGTTAAGTATAGACTTAATTCTTTAAAGTTTGCCTGATAGTTATGCTCATTTTGTGTTAAACTATTATATGGACAAGATCTTTACATCTATCACTGAGTTGATCAATATGCTCAAGATAGTTGAGCCTTATATCGAGAAAGAGCAGAAGGCTATGATGCTAGTTTATGTTTCTAGTTCTTTTATGAAAAAAGACAAGAAAAATATAAAAAAAAAGTCCACAAAGACCCAAGAGGCATGAAGAATAAGGGAAAAAGACTACTTCAAAGGGAATTTGCTTCCATTATGGCAAGAATGGCCATTGGAAGAGCAACTACAAGGCCTATTTGGAGTTTATAAAGAAAGAGAAGAATAAGTCATCAGATGCACCTTCTACTTTAAGTATTTACATTATTAAGGTTAACACTATTTCTAATAATAATGCATGGATATTGGATACCCGTTGTGTCTTTCACATATGTACTGATGTGTAAGGCCTAAGGAACAGTAAACAGCTCAAGAAATGAGAGTCAAACCTGCATATTGGCAATAGAGCAAGAGTTATTGCATTAGCTATAGGAACATATGTAATGACACTTCTATGTGGGCTTATTTTAGAATTAGACAATTACTATTATATTAGAGTTTTAACTAAGAATATTACTTATGTTTCTTATTCAAATAGAAAAGGTTTCATTTAACTATTAATGGAAATGGTTGCTCTATATGGTTGAATGATATTCTTTATGGAACTGATGCATTATGCAATGGAATTTATATTCTTGAAATATCTAATTCAATCCTCAATATCAATAATAAAAGACAAAAATTGGATAACCTATAACTATCATATTTACAGCATTGTCGCCTTAGCCATATAAATGAGAGGCGCATGACTATGTTACATAAGAATGGCGACTTAGAGTCATTTGATTATGAATCATATGATACATGTGAATCTTGTTTATTAGTAAGATTACAAAATCACCTTTTAGTGCGAAGGGTGAACATTCCAATGGGATATTTGACCTTATATATACATATTTATGTGGTCTAATGTTAGTGCATGCTAAATGTGGTTTTATCTACTTCATTACCTTTATTGATTATTACTCACGATTTGAGTACTTGTATATGATGAGATACAAATTTGAAGCCATTGAAAAGTACAAGGAATTTATAAATGAAGTAAAGAAACAGCTTGGCAAAAGTACTAAAAGCATTATATCAGATTGAGGTGGGAAATACTTAAATAAGGAGTTTCAAGGTTATCTAAGAAATAATGGGATTTTATCTCAATAGACTCCACCTTACACGCCACAACACAATGGTGTAGCTAAAAGAAGAAAATCAACCTTGTTAGACATGGTGAGGTCAATGATGAGCCTTGCAGAACTACCTAAGTCCTTTTGAGATTATGCATTAGAGACTGTTGTTTATATACTAAATAGAGTCCCTTCTAAGTCAGTTGATATTACTCCATATGAAATATAGAATAACAAAAGACCTATTTTTTCTCACATGAAAAGTATGGGATTTTCCTGCTTATGTGAATCAGACAATATCAACCAAGTTATAAGCTAAATCTGATATGTGTCTGTTTATGGGATATTCAAAATAGTCATTCGGATATCAATTCTTCCACCCTTTGGAACAAAAGGTATTTGTTTAAAAGCATGTTTTCTTCTTAGAGAAAAAGTTTCTTCTAAAAGAAGATAGTGGGAGCAAGATTGGACTTTATGAAGTTTAAGATTCTTAAACATTTGCAAATCAACTGATAAAACCCAAATATATTACTCATACAAATGAAGTAACAACTACACCTTCTGAAATACAAGAACTTCATAGATCTAGTAGAATATGCATTGTCCTAGAGATATATGTATTTCCCATAAGTGAATAGAATAATGTACTGCTCATAGAAGATGATGAGCCTGCTATCTATAAAAAAGTTATGAATAATTCAAAATTTGATAAATGGTTAAAATCCATGCAATCAAAGATGGATTTCATATATAAAAACCAAATATGGACTTTGGTTGACCCACCTGAAGGATAAAACCCATTGGGTGAAAATGAATGTTCAAGAAAAAAATCGACATGAAAGACAATGTTGTTTCATATAAAGCTAGGCTAGTAGCTAAAAGATATCGTTAGAGACAAAATATTGACTATGATGAAATATTTTATGTAGTTGTTATGCTTAAATCCATCAAGGCACTTCTAAACATTGTTGTTCATTATGAATATAAGATTTGGAAAATGGATGTGAAAATAATTTTCCTTAATAGAAATCTGACTGAGAATGTATACATGACACCACTTAAGAGTTTCACATCCAGTGATGGAAAAAAGATATGCAAATTGCAAAGATCCATTTATCGATTGAAGCAAGCATCCAAGAGTTGGAACATCTAATATGATGTGACAATTAAAGAGTTTAGTTTCTCACAAAATATGGATGAACCTTGTATTTACAAGAAGGTTAGTGGGAGTGCAATCATATTCCTAGTATTGTATGTAGATAACATATTTCTTATAGGATACAATATCTCAGTTCTTCAATTAGTCAAAATTTGGTCATAATGTGTTGCTAAATACCGCTCAAGATTTGCTCAAAACCATGTGATGATTTGAGTTGCCGACATAATTGGAAACCTAATGGGTCACACATATAGAATGAATAAAAGAGAATTGAAATGGGTCTTGGATTGGATCCAAAAAAGTAGAGAGAAACTTTGGGCCATGACAATTTGCAGTCGTGAATTCATTCTTGCAATCACAACCTTAATTCTTATTTTTTTACAATCATGATAATGGAGTTAACGATCACTAGACCTTACTATTTCTTGATGTAATTATGTGTTGTGGATTGTGACATGAATGATAATTTATTCACAATTGTGACTATGATGACATCAACACAATTCGTAGTTGTGAATTACATCATTCAGCAAACCTATTTTGAATATAAAGCTTAAAATCTAGATTTTGAAGAATCCTACTCTAATATAGATTATAGGACATTTAAATAGCCTCATTAGAGGTTAACTAAATGGTTACCAATTTAGAGAAATAAAAGTTATCTTTCACCCATCTCTCATAAGATAATCCACCATAGCTGGCACTTGGTTTGATCGTCAACCATCTCCATATTGGTTTTCATTTTTGTTCCTTCGTATGGATTTTATTAAAGACAATCCAACTTTTGGATATTTGTGGTTTGCTACAACCTAACAAAGAAGAAAATGCTCATAACTTAAAAGATCAAAAATTGCAAACAAAGGTAATCAACTTCTCTTATTGAATGGTTCAATCCAATTTTAAATTGCATAGGGTATTCTATGGATTTTGGATTTGATTAAATTTTAAATTTTTACTACCATATGGATGAGATTCATCTTCAAAACTCAACACGTGAATCCTATGGGTCACGAGAATATATAAACAATCCAATTTCTCTCGCGTTCCTCATTTCCAACAAACTCTCACCTTTTTCTTCTTCCATCTCATGCACACCAATCCCTTCATCTCTATTCCTCACTCCTTATTGCATCCAAAGCCCAAAATCACTTAAAAGTTAGGGGATTTCACTCTTTCATAGCAAAAAATGAAAGAAAAGAAAGGAAAGAGAGGGTTTGATTAAGGAGGACGGGACTTTGAAGGAGAAAAACAAGCGGAAAGAGTTGAGAAGTGAAACCCATATCTTCATCCTTAAAGAACTCGGTAAAAAAAGTTTTTCTCCATCATTTTCTTTTTCTTCCTTTTTTTCCCTTTTTCATTTCTTTGAAGATCCATTTCAAATGGGTTGGGTACAGGCTTCAACCTAAGATTTTTAAGTGTTAAAATCCCTCCATTAAATCCATAGATTAATAAAAATGGAACTTTGAAAAGGTTTATAATACAAGAGTGAAATCTTAATGTGAGAACCTTGGGTTTATGTATAATGAGTTAGTCTTATGCTTGACTAGTGATAAGAAAGATTAAGGTAAATGTTTTGATGTGTTAGGAAACCCTAAAGAGGGTGAAGATAAAGGAGTCTTGGATATTCAAATGAGGCTTGGATCAAGCTTAGATAGGCTTTGATCAAGCTTGAAGAAGTTAAAAGAGGCTTCTTGGTGGATGTTTGTGCATATATGTATTTTAATACAATTGTATGTCAATAATGAGTTATTAGATGCCTTTGTGCTATAGAAATGCCTAATTTGTTCGTTGTTAATAATTGATTGAAAATGAAGTGGAATTGGGGATGTTAAGAGAACTTAGAAAAAGATTTTGGGTAAGGGTATGTTTATATGTCCTGTTAGCTTGAATTGTAGTTCCAAAATCTATTGTGTTGGGTCATAAGCATGCATATGATGTTATGAGTTCAATGGTGAGTTAATAAGAGTAATTGACATTGGCCAATTTTAAAGACTTGGTGTGTGAAAGTGAAATTCTCTATTTTGGTAAGTTTTCTGCACTTTGAGAAACCCAAAATCACATTCGTGAAAGAAGATTCGCGGCCCTGAATCCCTGCATATGGAAATATTCAATTTGGACAAATTCATTCAAAGTTAGATTCACAACTTGGTTCATACCCATGAATGGTTTGTCACAGCCATTAATGTTGAAGCTGAGCACAAGTTTTGGACAAAACCGTTCACAGGTAGCTCCATCACATGGTTCACGGATAGCCACCCGTGAAATATCACCTTCATGACTATGAAAGTTTGTTCACAATCATGAATCTGGAGATGGTTACGATCATTCAAAATTCGATTTAAATGACTCAATGTTAATTCATATAATGATAAAAATATGTTCTTAATCATTATGAAAACATGGTCTGAGCATGAATAGCTTGATGCACTATATAAGCAATGTATGAAATGTGTAACTTTTGATTGCAAAAATGATGTGTAATTACATGTTATCTCCTATTGTTACATAGTTGAACTATATTATCTAAACTATTACATAACATGATATTTGTATGAACAGACATGAGAAAAAAGGCTAAGATAAAAAAGAGATTATGTAACAAGATGATGGCACATGATTTTATATGTTTCCAATATCAGTATGAGTAAGCATAAGAATCATATTTACATAAATATGCTATAAGTTAATAACCATCAATGTACATATATAGGGAAAATGTAGATGAATTCTATGTTTTAACATAATCTACGAAGCCATAAAAATTTTACAATGTGCACATGTTATATCAAAAAGTCATAAGTTAAGCATGAACCTTTTTATGAAGCATGTAAATTATGAAATGTAGAACATGTCACTAAACTCAGGTTAGCAAATAAGGTTATAGTTATGGTTGCCTTAATAGAAGCATAAAACATGATCATGTCAACTATATGCAGCTTAGGTGAGCAAATGTATATGTTTATGCATAGAATGGTAAAGGTATGAGACATGGTGTTAATATTGAAATTGGAAATAATAGGACTAAAATAAGATAGATAACATGCCATTAAAAAGTAGATGGTACCATGAAATGTACAATCATAGGGTCAATGTCAGCTTGTGTGAGCATCTCTGCTTCATAATTATTTATATTAATGAAATGATTCAAGGTGGAAGGTCTTATGTCAGCTTGTGTGAGTGCTCCTAACCCATTTAAGTATGAATACTTGATTAATAATCCCTCATTAAATGGGTCAATTGTTAGCTTGTGTGAGCACCCTTAACAACCTATGAGCTTGATAGAGCAAGATGTATAGGGATAAGGATTTTGTGTGAACTTGTATAAGTGCCCTTGTTCTCGACTCGTATCCAATTCAATACGATTTATAATAATATGGGTGAAATAACAAAAGTTGATATATGGTATATCAATCGTAATTATGGATGTTAATGAATGAATAATTTATGACTAATGTAATGGACTAAATATGGTAAATAATGAATATGCATATGAAAATATAGTAATTACATGATAGTATATGCATGAACTGAATGTATATTGATGTTTATTGACCCTTGCAGAAGCATGTATTGTGAATGCAAGTGTTTAAGTATACTCGAGGTAAGATAATGATTTAATATGAGATATAAGGTATATGCATATGAAACTTTTAGTGTATATATTGTTGTTTGTTTTATATACAGATATTTACCACTAAGCATGAGTTGTATGACACACAGGATTGGAGCATAATAGATAGATGTTGATAGAGAATAAGAGCTCGAATGAAGAGTCACAGGATAAACACCATTAAGGGTAGGTTGTACACCAAGATTTCATTTTGTTTTAAAGTCATATAAACCTTAAAATGTGTAATCTATATTAAGTATGTATTTGTAAACCTTAGGGACTATTTGATGCTAATATATTCTTTTTAATGGTTATGATATATTATATTTTGTATTCTACTTTCATAATTTTCTTATGGATTTTAAAATAGTCATCATGGTCATGATGCAATCAAAGTAAGGAGTTTCATATTTCATCGGGTTTTTAACATATGGCAACATAATACTCATTTATATAATTGGATTTACTCTAATTATATTAGTGAATGTTACAGTTTCAATAGCAAAAACAAAGAGAGAACCACACATCCATGACATAACAATTAAAGAAAATAAGATATAAAAGTGGATTTGAGCTAGAAAAGGTGAGATATTAAAGATAGAAGAGGAAGAGAGATGAAGAAGAAGAAATCACACCATTTCTGGGAAAGGACAAGATGTGCACAAAGTTCTTTTCTTCTCATTTTTTTTTCATGTTATAATCTTGGAAGCTCAAAAAAGACTGCTTCTCCTTCACATTTTTTTTACCTCTTTCCAGGAAAAAACTAGAGTTTTAAAACTGAGTTAAACTCCAGCCCATTTATTCATCTTATTCTTCCATTCTAGCCTTCATTTCTTCCTTATTTCACTTAATTTTTGCAGTAAATTGATCCCTTGCAAGTTTATTCTTGGTAAGTAATATTTTTTCCATTATTCTAGTGTTGTTTGAGCTATTAGGGTTAAGTTGTAACAGTGTTATACTGGAAAAGTTTAAAACATGAAATTTGTTCCTTTATTTCTTAGATTTATAAATATATAAATATTTTTGTAAACTTTTGTGTATACGAAAAGATATTGCCATCATATTGGAACTGGTTCAAGTGTGAACCCTAGCTGAGTTAGATACTGTATTTGTTGGTTCTGAATATGATATAACCCGTATTTTAGGAAGATCAAAAAATTAAAGATGTATATACATGTGTTATCTATATGTATACCAAATTTTAGGTTTATATGTCTTCTGGATGTTTAGTTATGGTGAAATCAACTATGATTATTCCATATTTTGAACTGTCTACTTAGTGCCCTAGCAGATCCAACAACTTGTTTAGACATTTTGAGCTCATTAGAGATGGATTATGTAAATTATCATAAAATAAAAGTTATAAGTATATGTATTATAAAAAACTTTATACTAATTTAAATTTAATATGTTATGCATAGAGTGAGATAGGGCCTTCACAAGTCATACCGGTTTGGAAGCCAACTATGTTCTAGACCAATGAAATATTTCTTATAATTTGAGGACCTTCAAGACATTATTAATAAAAGTTGTAAAAATAAAAAAATGTTCCATTTTAACCTATCTAAGTTTATACCAATTTTCATTATAATATGACTTACAAATTGTAAGGTATGAAGGACCAAAATTGGTACCCTAAAACTGTCAAAGGGCAGAAACAGAATAGAAAATATAACACAATTGGAAATTCCACAAAACATTGTACAATGCTCCACTTGTCTTAAATTTGAGTATGTTATATAATTATATGTTATATTTAATTAGAAATAATAATGAAATTAATTGGACAATTTTAGAAAAAGTTATAGGCTAATCAGTTTCATAAGGTTACACTGCCCTATAGGAAAAACCCTAACTATGTATATGAACTATGCATATTAATTTGTTTAAGTGAAATTAAGTTTATTTAGTCATAAATTAATTGATTATATTTCCATATTAGACTCACAACATATTAGAGACCCACTAGGAAGGGATAAACAATAAGTTAAGGGTCAGAATCAAATGAGAAATGCGAGTATAGTTATCAAATGATTTCTTTAGTGTATATGAATATTGCTTACTATGTGATATGTGAGATGATTTATGGTCATGTGATCCATATGATTTTCATGATTTGATATTGATAATGAGATAATGGATAATATTATGACATATGTGATACATCTAAGTGGTATATGTGTGGTATATTTGAGATATATGTTTGACATACGTGATATATACATGGTTTATGTATAGTTTATGTGATTTATATGTGTGGTATATATGGTATATATATGACATATGTATGGTATATGTGATAAATATATAATGGTTGATGAATGCTTAGTTACAAATGCATATGCATATTGACTAAAAAAGCATTGTGACTAGTTAATCAATATTATAAAGCAAAAGAAAAGGCTTATGACCTAATGCATCTGCAAATGAAACAAATGATCAAGCTAGCTAACAAATGTAAATGTTCACATGGAAAATGTTCACATGAAAACCCGGGGCAATGTCTATTTAACTTGGCCACAACAAAATGAAAAAAGCAAAGCATGTTCATACGTAAAGAGTAATGATTATATGCTTCAATTTTACTAGTATCGATATGATTTTAGTGAATGAAATGGAATATATTGTATGCATTGGATTTGTGATATGTTACTATAAGTTGTTTGGTACTTTAGAGCTTGTTTGATCATTATTCCCACTGAGTCACAACTCATCAATTTGAATCATTTTTCACGTAAAGGAAAGTGATAGCTTATTTTGAGTGGCATATAGAAGATATGGAACACATGTCACTGGCTGAACTTGATCACTCTCTCCTCGCATTCCACACAAACATGAGATCATGACAACTACATTTTGGACTTAAATGTATAAACGAGTGCAACTCACAATCTTTCATATGTAAAGTTTAAGTCTTAATATATTTGATATATTATGTTGTGGTGAAAACTTCAATGCCGATTTACATTCATCAAGTAATATTATAGGATATGATGGAAAAAAATTTACTATCAATGTTAACAAGATCGTATGATTTATTTGTATGTCATATGTGATTATTTGACATAGGGATAGGTTTTTCTAAAATGCATAAGGTATGATGTTACATTTTTGGAATCAAAGCAAGGATAGGTTCCATGGGAACATGCATTTGCATAAGATCATGATAACATATGCATCCTATGTGTTGAACATTATGTAGTGATGTAATTCTATGTATTTTAGGGCCATCATAAGACATGATTCACTAAGGATGGAGAGGCCGACCAAAATTCATTCTCACGAGGCATGACCTCATTCATATAGAAATCAACCAACACTAAAAGCTAGGGCTCTAGCATATGCATTGCAGTCATCACATGCAGAAGTACCCCATGAAAATCCATAATATGAAGTACATGGTCCTGAAATGTACAAGAAAAGATGTTATGACAAGTTGAGGAAACAAGGTGCAACTAATTATCACCGATGTGTACGTTACGTAGTCTTATGCGATTATCAAGTCTATTGGCATCTTCTAAAATTGATTATAGTCATTGTGTGTAAATTTTTTTTTTAACCTAATGACCATAATATTGTTACCACTTTATTATTTATTTATTTATTTTTGTCCAAAAATTTTGGCAGTATAGCGACTATAAATCTAACTATCTCACTTGCACTACAAACAATCCACATCCCATATTGGGCACAACAATTGAAATATAATATAAGATATTTTTTTATTCAACAAAACTCAACATTTCACGCTTTACATATAATAGTTCATTAAAGTTCTTTATCAAATCATATACATAATCCAAATTTTATATACATATTCATATATACATGTCATTCATAATAATATACTTTGTTATTTTTTCCTTTCAACTGCTCCCAAAAATCAAATCACTACATGCTGAGTATTAAAAACGCTCAGTGGTAATTACAAATCTAAGAATTTCCATTAGTCTAAAAATTACACAAATTCATGCAAAATCAAATTCACAATGCTATTCCAAATTTACTATTCAATATTAATTAAGAATACACTTAAAACTCCATATCTATTTCATGAATATAATTATCCTTTTAATCAATATTTTATTATTATTTACTATTAATTCACTATTCAATATGTAATATTCGCTAATTTGGACACTGAGTCACACGTGTCACTAAATTGACGTGTTGGACTTATCGGAGTTTAAATTCGGATTTTTTATTAGAATTAATCAAGTAATGACTAAATTAAATGATATATGCCTAATTAAGTGATTATAAAGTTTAAAGAAGTTGATTTACGGTAAAGGACTAAATTGCAAATTTTGATAAGTTTTGGGGTCAAATTGCAATTTACAAAAAATTTGGAGGATCAATGAGATTGTTTGCTAATTAACATAAGAGATGGGACATTTTAAATTGGTTTGGTTAGTCATAGCATGAGGAAGAACAAGAATTAAATGTGATTAAGGCTAATGTCAAGAAATTGTCAAAGATTGTGGGTCCCATATGAGGACTTTTTTGTGCTTTCCTTTCTTCTTCTTTTCTTCTTCTCCTTATTTTCTGCTCTCTTCTTTCTCTCTTTTCCATCCAGCTACGCCAACCTCATTTCCTCCATAGCCAAACAAGAATTTTAGAGAGAGAAAGGAAGAGAAGAGGGGGAAAATATCAAAAGCAAGTGATTTTCATGGTCTATAACTCCTAAGGAAGCTGGGAAGAGCAAGAAAGAGGAAAAAAAATCAAGTTCAGTGGAGAGAGAAAATCTCCAAAGTTGTGATCAAGTGAAGAACAGAATAAGGTAAGAAATGATTCTTCTTCTTCTTCATCTTTTCTTAAAGAAGATTGAATTTTGAGCTCATCCAAGATTCATATGGAAAGAGAGAGAAATTAGGGTTTTGAGAGAGAATAAGTGAGTTTAGGGTCTTGAGAAAATCATATGATAATAATGATTTATGATGTTGTAGGAGTTCCAAGTAATAAGGAACAAACACTAAGGAGCAAAAGAAAAGAGAAAGCTACCTAGAAGAGTGAAGGAGAAAGATTAAGGTTTGTGCATAATTTAAGGCAATAACCTATCTTTGTTTGACATAATGCATGTCTAGTATGATAATTGATGATTGAAATGCATTAATGATGACTATGGCATGAAACCATATGTTAGAGATAAAGAATGAGTTTTCTTGTGATTTGTCGAATTAAATGATGCATGTTAGAGAATTTAATTATGATTAAGGCATTTATATGTATTAGGTCATGATATGTTGAATAAAGGACTCTAGAAATGCATGAGTTGTGTTTTGATATGATTTGGTGTAATTAGAATGAATGAAATGTGAATATGCAGATTTCCTTCTGAAAGTCACGGGCGTGGCTATCGGGTCACAGGCGTGAACCTGATGGTTCACTGTTGTGATTGATTTGTATCACGGTTGTGAATTTGGTGTGGAAATGGTACTATTCATTCCAGAAGTATTCACGGTTGGGAATCACGGACGTGAACTCATTCACGACCATGAATGAGTATTCACGACCGTGAATGCTTTTGGCATGATTCATTCCAGTAGCGTTCACGGCTTTGGATTACGGGCTTGAATTAGTAGTCACGGCCGTGAATGCTCTGTTTTCAAATAAATTATGAATATGATTATCTACTGATATATTTGGTTAAACAAATGAAAAGATGTTATCCAGTATGTATGAGCATGATGAGATGTTTGCAAAACAAGAAAATTGAGATGTTGATACATGAGAATATTGATGTGTCAAAATTTAAGAATGATAATGATGTTATGTATAATATGAGGATGATGAAATGGATGTAAATTAAAAATTAAATAAAAAGATATGATTAATGTGAAAATATGAAGATGCCTGTTACACTACCTACAAACTAGAAACATGATAGATGACATGTCATTAAAGGAGCGAATGGTACCGCATTATATGAGATATTCTTTGATCAATGTGGCTTAAGCTCGGAGAGCGCCATTGATATGAGATGCTCCGTCAATGTGGCTTAAGCTCATAGAGCGTCATTGACTTGAGAAGCTTTGTAGAGCATATATAAGTTGAGCACAAGGTGGCTTAAGCTTGGAGAGCGCCCTTGGTCCGGTTATTCATCTATGATAAAATAATACTCAATTAATGTGGCTTAAGCTCGGAGAGCGCCATTGATTTGAGAAGCTCTGTTGAGCCAGATAGTGGATAGGGTGGCTATAGCTTTGAGAGCGCTCCTGATCCATAACCCATATCCAGTCAGTCCAAATTTAAAGTGATGTGGGCAATATAATGAAGCTAAGTCGGAAAATAAGAAAAGATAAAAAAATGAGGATGATATGAGATTGAGATATAATAATAAAGAGATTAACAGAGTAACTTACCATCAAAGATAAGTGAAAAATAACATTGTATATGTGAGCATGATATTTATACTTGTATGAAATGGGGACATGTTGATAGGAATAGAATGCAAAGATTTTAATGCATAAAATGATACATGCTAATGCTTGTTGCATGATATAGTATATTGCCTTATTTATATGCACCACTGAGCTTTGAGCTTAGCGTGGGAGTTTCCTTCCGCCTAGATATAGAAAGGTAGTTGAAGGTGGTAGATAAAGCAAGTGGTGATCCTATTCAAATTAAAGCAGCCGATCTCGAAATAGTGGATCACATACTTTTGAACTCTTATATTTTGCTTTCCGAGTTATATATACTTATAAGTTGTAAATTAGTTTTCGAAGTTTGTTAAATAGTAAATTGGTATTTATAAATACTATCTTATGTAAATAAAATGTACATTATTTATTATATTAAAAAAATGTCTGGCTCTGTAGCAAACATAAAAGAAAATAGCGATTTAAATAAGTAAAGAAGACAGGAAGTAGCGCCTCAGCATCCAGGCACGTGCAGTTTGGG
This sequence comes from Triadica sebifera, assembly GCA_023653625.1. NCBI lineage: Eukaryota > Viridiplantae > Streptophyta > Magnoliopsida > Malpighiales > Euphorbiaceae > Triadica > Triadica sebifera. The sequence goes on from CM042901.1 coordinate 26,459,850, forward strand.
TGAGGGGGTGCTACACAATACCTTTATTAAATTAACAATTTTGCTTAATTAATCTTATAACTATTTTTTTTAATTTATCACTTTTATCATATTTACAATTATACCATTTTTGTCATATTTGCCTTTAGTTTCAATCTGATAGAAAATCTTCAGACTGGATACATGGGATGTGGATCCCATAAATCCATTACACTGAAGAGTGACCCTGAAGACCATCCAAGCAATGCACTGTATACTGATCACTAAATCACTATTACTAAAATAGTTAATAATTGGCTTACCTAAGTGAATCGCCATGACCTGAACCGCGGCAATGACATCCCTATGGCTAGTCAATTATATTCTGGACTAGATTTAACCATCAAAAAACAACTAAGGACAATGAACTTATTCCTTTGATTCAATTCTCATTAAATTCATGAATTCCATTTATTTTACATTATTAATTATTTAAAATTTTATTCATCCATAACCAAATTATCTTTATCATTTTTTTTCCACACTTTCCATTCTAATATATCAAATATTTGCCATTATTTTCAATTAGGCTATCAACCACCATTAGGCACACTTTATTCTTTATGTTCCATTTCATACATAAGGAAATCACTAACTAGAAAAATATTCAATGTATTCTAAAAATTTTCAATCCATTCATATACACTAGATATCATATCTTCTTACAATTTACAGTTTAGTTTTCATTTAATTAGCAAGAAAAACATTAAATTCTTCATATCCATTTTTCGGCCTACAAACCTTTTTCATCAAGTTTTCATTTAATTAGCAAGAAAAATATTAAATTCTTCATATCCATTTTTAGGCCTACAAACCTTTTTCATCATTAAAATTTTTCTTTCACCTTCTAATAATTCATTTCACTAATTCCTATTTCTATTAACATATATATGTCATAATATTACACTAAAACATAGTTATACCTTAATATACATATTTACATAATATGACCATTTTTTTCTAAACTTCCACTAAATAGTTTTTTAATTGGATTTAACTATTCTAATCCACTTTTTATATTTCCTTAATCATAGTTTAAGCTTCTATTATCATTTACATGCAAAACACATTATTACCCTAAATTCCATAATCCTAATTCAAGCATAAATAATGGAAATAAGTAGATTCTGTAACCACTAACTTTATTTCTTTTCTTTAGCCCTCCTAGGCTTCCTTTTCCTTAGCTTTTTCCTTTGAAATGCCTTCTCCTCCTGGAATTGCTACCATGGCTGAAACATACATACCATTAAACCACCATTATTTTTCTTCCATAACTCAATCTAACTTCATAAATATCACCTACCTCTCTATTTGAACCCTTAAATAAATTTTAAACCTTTAAATTCTCTTACCTCAATTTTGTGTCCTATGGTTCCTGGGATACATCATTTTCTACCTATTAGATGGGGGTGTACACTCAAGAATTTGGCAAAATCATATGTGAATGAGATAGTCAGATTACATGGTATTCCATTGTCTATTGTGTCTGATAGAGATCCCTAGTTTACTTCACATTTTTGGGTGAGTCTACAAGATGCATTAGGAAAAAAATAGAAGTTTAGTATTGCATTCCACCCACAAACTGACGGACAATCAGAAAGGACTATACCGACATTGGAAAAAATACTTAGGGCATGTTCTATGGAATTCAGAGGTGATTAGGATGAATATATAACATTGATTGAATTTGCTTACAACCAGTATCATAGCAGTATCTAGATGGCACCATATGAGGCATTGTATGGAAGAAAGTGTAGAAGCCCTATCATTTGGGATGAAGAAGGAGCACGTGGATTAGAAGGGCTGGAGATAGTACAAGACACAGTGGATAAGATCAAAGTTGTCAAGAACAAGATAAATGTAACACAAGACAAATAGAAAGTTACGCTGATTAGCATAAAAGGGAAATGGAATGTGAGTTGGGTGAAAAGGTATTTCTACGAGTATCTCCATGGAAAGGGGTAATTCAATTTGGCAAGAAGGGTAAATTAAGCCCAAGGTGCTTAGGGACTTATGAACTTCTCGATAAGATTGGTCCACTGGCATATAGGTTGGCTTTACCATTAGAGATGAATCAAATTCATAATGTGTTTAATGTGAGCATGCTTAGAAGGTACAAGTCAGATCCTACACATGTACTAAAAGATCAAGCCATCAAGATAGCAGATGATATGAGTTATGTTGAGGAACTAATGGAAATCATCGGATACAAGACTAAACAACTGAGAAACTGAGAAATACCTTTAGTTAAGGAATTATAAAGAACCCATTCATAAAAATAAGCAACATGGGAAACATATGAAAATATGAAGAGGCAATATCCACACTTGTTCCTAAGTATTAAATTTCGATGAAAAAATTTTTAACAAGAGGGGAGAATTGTAACATCCACAACTTCCCAAATATGAATTTCTACCGACATCTCATTTGAACATATGCATTTAGCATGTATTTCACTTGATCACGTGCATTCTACGTGTATTTTTATAGGAACAAGGTCATGGCACGCACTGGCTACATGTCCTAGTATTTGACAATTGTGTAGAGTTGCACATGTCCATTTTATAATTTAGTTGGGAATGACATGAAATTGATATTTAAGTGAGCAAAATGACTAGATCAGAATAATAGAAATATGACATGATTAATTTAATTAAATTGAGAAAAATGATTAAGTTGTATTTTTTTGTATTGATTAGTGGAATTAGATATATGTGTAAAAAAAAAAAATAATAATAATAATAATAATAATATAAATAAAAGAAAATTAAAACACAAGAAATGAAGAAACAAAAAAAGAGAAGGAAAAGACAAAAAAGGAAAAAGGTCATTGGTGGAACTTGTCTTCCTTAAGATAAGTGTGCCTACTTTTCCTTTTCATAAACCTTTGCCTCCAGTTTGTTTCTTCTTCTTCTTCTTCCCCCATTCTAGCCTTAATTTCTTCCTTATTTCACTTAAGTTTTTCAGCAAATTGATCCCTTGCAAGTTTATTCTTGGTAAGTAATATTCTCTCCATTGTTTTAGTGTTATTTGAGCTGTTAGAGTTAAGTTGCAGCAATAGTTTGCACCCGAATTTTGATGCTAATAAAAACTTATTCTGGAAAAGTTTAAAACATGAAAGTTTTTCCTTTATGTCTTACTTTTATAGATATATAAATATTTTTATAAACATTGGTGTATATGAAAAGATATTGGCATCTTATTGGAACTAGTCAAAGTGTGAACCCTAGCTGAGTTAGCTATTGTGTTTGTTGGTTTTTAATATGATTTAACCCCTATTTTAGGAATATCAAAACATGAAAGTTGTAGATGCATGTGTTATCTATATGCATACCAAATTTTAGGTTCATATGTCTTCTGGATGTTTAGTTATGGTGAATAAAACCATGACTTTTCCATAGTTTGAACTGTTTGCTTAGTACCCTGGGTAGATTTCAAGTCCAATATGTTCAATTTTAACCTATCTAAGTGTCTACCAAGTTTTATTATAATCTGACTTACAAAATGTAAGATATGAATGACCAAAGTTGGTACCCTAAAACTGCCAAAGGGTAGAAACAGGGCAGAAAATATAACACAATTGGAAATTCCAACAAAAATTGTACAATGCTCCGATTGCTCTTAACTTTGAGTATGTTATATAATTATATGTATATTTAGTTAAAAATAATAATGATATTAATTGGACAATTTTAGAAAAATTTATGGGCTAATCAGTCCCATAAGGTTATACTGCCCTATAGAAAAAACCCTAACTATGTAAATGAACTATGCACATTAACTTGTTTAAGCCACATTAAATTTCTTTAGTCATAAATTAATCAATTGTATTTTCATATTAGGCTCACAATATATTAGAGACCCACTTGGAGGGGATATACAATAATTTAAAGGTCGGAATCAATGGAGAAAAGTGAGTATAGTTATCAAACTATTTCTTTAGTGCATATGAATATTGCTTACTTTGTGATTTGTGAGATGATTTATGGCTATATGATCCATATGATTGTCATTATTTGATCTTGATAATGAGATGATGGATAATTTGTGACATATGTGGTACATATAATTGATATATGTGTGGTATATTTGAGATATATGTTTGGCATACATGATATATACATGGTTTATGTATAGTATGTGTGAAGTATATGAGTGGCACATATGGTATATATGTGATATATGTGTGGTATATATGATAAAGATACAATGGTTATGAATAATTAGTTACAAATGCATATACATATGGACTTAAAAGACGTTGTGACTAGTTAATCGATATTGTAAAGCAAAAGAAGAGGCCTACGGCTCAACAAATGTGCAAATGAAATAAATGATCAAGCTAGCTAGCAAATGCAAATGTTCACAAGGAAACCCAGGACAATGTATATTTAACTTGGTCGCAACAAAATAAAATAAGCAAATCATGTGCATATGTAAAGAGTAATGGTTATATGCTTCAATTTTACTGGTTATCTATATGATATTAGTGAATAAAATGGAATACATAGTATGCATTGGGTTTGTGATATGTTACTATGAGTTGTTTGGTACTTTAGAGCTTGTTTGATAATTATTCTCACTAAGCCGCAACTCGTCAATTTGCATCATTTTTCAGGTAAAGAAAATTGATAGCTTATTTGGAATGGTATATAGAAGATATGGAGCACAAGTCACCGGCCGAGCCTCGTCACTCTCCCCCCTTGCATTCCACACAACTATGAGATCATGACATCTATATTTTTGACTTATATGAATGTACATGTATAGTTACTCAAGATTGGTTTTAAAATGTATAAATGAGTTCAACTCATAATCTTACATATGTAAAGTTTAAGTCTTAATTTATTTGATATATTATGTTATGGTGAAAACTTCAATGTTGATTTACATTCATCAAGTAATATTACAAGATATGATGAAAAAAAATTACTATCAATGTTAATAGGATTTTTCATTTTATTTGTATGCCATATGTGATTATTTAACACAAGGATAGGTTTTATTTAAATGCATAAGGTATGATGTTATAGAATCAACCTCAAAGAGGGAGGAATAAGTGAAAAAAAGAAATAGAAAGAGTTAAGACTCTAAGAAAGAGGTATGTACACAATGCCAACCCCACTATGTTCATGGCATGATTTTTATTATATCATTGTATGTTTATGTTTGAAATATGTTGGTGTTGAACCTTGAGGGGTATTTCCATCATTTTGATGATAACAAATAAAATAGCAATAACTTATTTAACATTGTTTGTGTTTTACGTGTGTTACAGGATATACCTTGATTAGAACATGATGCAAGATTGAAGACAACTTTTGAAGATTAAAATCAAAGAAATAGCACACCCGTGACTACTAATGTCACGCCCATGAATATAGCTTAGCACTAAGTCTCCACCATTCAAAGTTCATGACCATGAAGGATCAAACCAACCATGAATGATCAAACATGTCACACCCGTGAAATATAGTCACGCCTGTGACCAAACATGTAAAATTCTTACAGAGAGCTTCACGGCCAGAGTCACCACTTGGACCACAGCTTGGAAGAATATTCATGCCTGTGAAAGTATTAGTCATGCCCATGATCAAACACTTCCAATTCTTCCAGAGAGCTTCACGGCCAGAGTCACCACTTGGACACCATTTGGAAGAACATTTACGACTGTGACACATATATCCACGTCCGTCAAAGAGGACAGAGAAACATGTTAGGCGTGAAATTAAGAGTTGGTTCAACAGCTATTTTCACATTAAATGCACCCAAACGGATATAATTCACTGAGAAAATATAAATGTGAGTCATTTATGAATCCCAATAAGAAGAACACAATTATTTTACATCTTTAATCTTGTTGTAACCTTTTGCATTAATTATTTTCTCAACAAACCTCTATTCTTTGTGAAAACATAATTGCTTATAACTTCTAAGCAATATAGGTTGGTGAGTGTTTTCATTGTAATCAATTACTCAAGAGTGAGCTTGGGTATATTGGGTTAAGAGTGAAACACTTGTAAGGGTTTATTGTATGAGCCATAAAACACAAGGTATTGGTTTTTGTGTGAGCCATTGAAAAACACAAGGGAATTTCTAGGTTAGGTGTTAGTCATTGAGAGAAACACCATAATTGGAAGTGAGCTTGAAAAACTCCATTGTAACACTTAGAGTGTTAATGAAACACCCAATCGAGATTGGGGAGAAGAGTAAGGTTTGTTAATACCCAAACCTCTATAAATCTTGTGTGTGATATCTCTCCTTCCTTACTTTATTTTATTTATTCCACACTTTAAAATTAAGCAATTTTTTATTTGTTAACCAATTCAACCCCCCTTATTGGTTCATTGTTTGGGCAACAGTTGGTATCAGAGCTTGTCTAGCAACAAAGCCTAATAAGTGCTAGCAAATATCAAGAAATGGCCAGTGAATGATTTTAAAGTCTCAAGCCTTACTTTGATGGAGGGAACTACACTCATTGGAAATTCTGGATGGAGACATATCTCGATAGTGAAGGAATTGAAGTTTGGGATAGTGTTTAGAAAGAATGGATGCTACCAACTAAGAGAGGAGTTCAAGGTGAAGAAGAAATTCTTTCAAGAGATGATTGGATAGAGCCTTAACAAAGAGCTAACTTCAAAAACAAAAAGGCAATGACAATCCTCACAAGCTCTCTATCTGTTGAAGAATGTGGCAGAATCCAACATTGTCCTACCACATGTAGCATCTGGAAAAAATTAGAGAATTATCATGAAGGAACCAAGCAAGTAAAATCCAAAAAGATTCAACTTGCCACTTCGGAATATGAACTCTTCAAAATGAAATCTAATGAATCCATCACCGACATGACAAACCATCTTCTAGTCATCATCAATGGCATGAGAAAGCTTGGAAAGGATTTGAGTTTGGAAGATGTGAACAAAAAAATATTAAGAAGCCTTCCTCTCAAATACTATGGTTCAAGAGTTGCGGGTATAGAAGAAGCCAATGAAGACATGAGCATTATGTCTACCGATGTGATTATTGGCAAACTTCTAATGCACGAAATGGTGGTAAAAAGAGAGAGAGAACTTGAAGCTGAACCAAAAAAGAGAAAGTGTCTAGCACTTAAAGCCTCTACTTCAATATCTCAAGAGGTAATTGAAGATGACAAAGAGAAGAGTGATAATGAAAATGAGGACATTGTCATGCTCTCAAGAAGAATAAAAAGAATAATTGAAAAAAGATTTGGCAATTCTCAAAACTCCAAACAAATAACCTTCAAACACTCATCAAATGACTCTCAAAGAAATAAAGAGGAGGCAAAGTGTTATAAATGCGAGAAGAAAGGACATATCAAATTAGAATGTCCAAAGCTCAAGAAACACAAGAAAATATTTCAAAAAGATGATGGGGAGAAAGGTCAAAAGCCACACTGGAAAATGAAAACTCTTCAAGCAAAAAAGATGATAATGAAGGTGAAGAGGTCAACCTATGCTTCATGGCTTTAGAATATCACTTCATGGATGAGGTAGATCCTTCTTACTCATACTCTTTTACTGATAATAGAAATGATAATAATAGTAATAGTGAAGATGATGATGATGATAAGCAGAGTTTAATAGAAGTATTGAACCTAGACATAGAAAAATATAAAAGTATATTTAAAACTTATAAAAATAATATTTTAGATTTGAAAAATAAAATGGAAGTTTTACAAAAATAGAATTTTGTTTTTAAAACTTCTAATGAAACTCTTTAAAAATCATTAGATGAGTATTCCTCTAGACCTTCAACTAAATCTTTGCTTAAAGAGAATAATATCTTAAAAAATGAAGTTGAGAAACTTAGAAACTCAATTTTAAGGTTTCATAAAGGGAAAGAGAGTTTAGATACTCTCATAGTTTCTCAAAGACCACCTTTAATAAGACATGGTCTCGTGCACCACAAACCTCCACAATTGAGGTAATAGCCCCAAGGGCTAAGAGCATAGCACACACAAAACCCTTTATTCAAAAGAAGAATAGTCAAGGGTCACTTGGCTTAAGAGGGAAACCTCAAAAGGCCAAACATTATTTTATGTATAAAAGGCATACAACTAGGAAAACACTTATTCATCATGTATGTGTATGTCATTGCACACAAACTCATTCCCAAAAGATGTTAAGACCTAAAAGCATGTCAAAACTGAAAAACATATATGGAACTAAACAATGCTATTATTGCATGAAATTTGGTCATATCAACAAGCATTGTTGGATAAGGAAGGCTTATTGGGAACCTTCAAGTGCTAACCCCTAAGGACCCAAGTTTGTTTGGGTACCTAAAAACCAAACTTGAATTATGGTTTTGTAGGTATGCCTCAAATCCACTATAAAGGAATATGTTTAGCTTGTGGATAGTGGATGCTCAAGGCATATGACTGGAAATAAAGAACTCTTCAATCACTTCAAAAAAAATTAATGGTGGTAAGGTAACCTTTGGGAATAATGCTAAGGGTAAAGTAATTGGCATTGGCTCTATTGGTGTTAATAATACTAATTTTATTGAAGATGTTTTGCTTGTTGATGGTTTGAAACATAATTTGTTAAATGTAAGTCAATTATGTAATAAGGGAAACCAAGTTATCTTTACCTCAAATTAATGTCTTGTAACCTCTTTAAGTGGCCAAAAGATATTCAAGGGAGATAGAGATGTAAATACTTACATAATAAACTTACACAAAATATCTAACATTTCCTCTAAGTGTTTTATGACTATTAGTAATGAATCTTGGCTATGACATAGAAGGCTTGGTCATGCAAGCATGAAATTAATTCAAAGCCTTAGCAAATGAGAGCTAGTAAGTGGACTTTCCAAAGTCAAATTTGAAAAGGATAAGACATGTGAACCTTGCCAAAGAGGAAAACAACATTAGTCATCCTTCAAATCCAAAAATGTAGTAAGTACCTTTAAACCTCTACAAATTTTGCATTTAGATCTTTTTAGACCTATTAGAGTTGCTAGTATAGGAGATAAACACTATACTTTTGTCATTGTTGATGATTACTCTAAATTCACTTGGGTAATTTACTGAGCTCAAAAGAGTGATGCTTTTGAATCTTTCAAAAATTTTGCTAAAAGAGTTCAAAATGAAAAATGTTATTTTATTTCAAAAGATAAGAAACGATCATGGCAAAGAATTTGAAAATGAAAATTTTGAAAATTTTTGTTTAGAATATGATATTTCACATGATTTTTTAACTCCTTGGACACCTTAACAAAATTAGGTAGTAGAAAAGAAAATTCGTACTTTAATTGAAATGGCTCGAACAATACTTAATGAGTATGGTTTACCAACCTACTTTTGGGCCGAAGCCACTAATACTGCGTCTTATATTTCAAATCGAATTTTCAAAAGTCCACTTTTAAACAAAACTTCTTTTGAGCTATGGAATGGAAGAAAACCCATGATATCTTACTTTAGAGTATTTGGATGCAAGTGTTTTATATTAAAAACCATGGACAACCTTGGAAATTTTTCCTCTAAGTCTGATGAAGGTATCTTCATATGTTGATGATATCATATTGATTGTACTTCGATTGAATTCAAGTTGTTCAATATAACTTGGCAACAACTTGAATTCATATAACATTTATAAAAATCGCGTACTTCGATTTTATTATTATTATTATTATTTTCTTGTGCCCATAACACCTATAACCGAACTAACTAATAGCAATAACGGGGTTGTCATTCCCGGCTTTTATAATATAGTGCTGAATGCTTTTATAATAATGTCATTACCGGTTTTTGTTATATTGTCATTACCGGCTTAATAATTTTGCGTCGAACGCATTTATAAATTGTCATTATCGGCTTTCATATTTGGCACCGAGTGCCTTAGATCCCCTGATTGGCATGCCAAACTATTCCCTATTCTAGTTTCAGACTAGGTGTTTTTGGGCTTAACTATTTTTATATTAATTCACTATATTTCAAAAATGAAAATATTATTTAACTATCATAATTATGCTTATTTATTTTTGTTCTTTATTTCCATTATTATCGCAATAAAATCCCATACATAAATAATTTGTTAACATTTATAATTACCATCAAAGTAAATATTTTCATGGATTATTACATATAATTATAACAACACACGCAAAAAGCCCAATATTGTATGTTTTTACCTATGACAAATTTTGGACCTATTTTTGGGCTTCCTTTTTAGCCCATTTATAATTCGAATTTGAAGTTCTGGCCTTCTATCAATTTTTATCTTATTGTCTTAGCTTTCAGATGCATTAAAAATCACTTAAATCACAGTTTTCTATCAAAAGGTATGATCAATTCACTACTGCATCATCACAGAATTTTTTACCCAGAATTTTCTGGACATATTCTAGGTTTAAACTTCATGCATTTTTCTGGGCAAATCTAGACATAATTAGATATTATAGTCTAAATAAAAATTAAATACTTGTGTCTTTTCTTTCATTTCCAACAAAGAACATACAAAAACGAGTTCCATAACTCAAGTTATCATAAAAAGAGTCAGGGTTGTTCCTGGAACTCTGTACCCAAGCCATCAAATGACATCCATCCATATTTCAACCACATTCATCGTTTAAGAGCATAGCACACACAAAACCCTTTATTCAAAAGAAGAATAGTCAAGGGTCACTTGGCTTAAGAGGGAAACCTCAAAAGGCCAAACATTATTTTATGTATAAAAGGCATATAACTAGGAAAACACTTATTCATCATGTATGTGTATGTCATTGCACACAAACTCATTCCCAAAAGATGTTAAGACCTAAAAGCATGTCAAAACTGAAAAACATATATGGAACTAAACAATGCTATTATTGCATGAAATTTGGTCATATCAACAAGCATTGTTGGATAAGGAAGGCTTATTGGGAACCTTCAAGTGCTAACCCCCAAGGACCCAAGTTTGTTTGGGTACCTAAAAACCAAACTTGAATTATGGTTTTATAGGTATGCCTCAAATCCACTATAAAGGAATATGTTTAGCTTGTGGATAGTGGATGCTCAAGGCATATGACTGGAAATAAAGAACTCTTCAATCACTTCAAAAAAAATTAATGGTGGTAAGGTAACCTTTGGGAATAATGCTAAGGGTAAAGTAATTGGCATTGGCTCTATTGGTGTTAATAATACTAATTTTATTGAAGATGTTTTGCTTGTTGATGGTTTGAAACATAATTTGTTAAATGTAAGTCAATTATGTAATAAGGGAAACCAAGTTATCTTTACCTCAAATTAATGTCTTGTAACCTCTTTAAGTGGCCAAAAGATATTCAAGAGAGATAGAGATGTAAATACTTACATAATAAACTTACACAAAATATCTAACATTTCCTCTAAGTGTTTTATGACTATTAGTGATGAATCTTGGCTATGACATAGAAGGCTTGGTCATGCAAGCATGAAATTAATTCAAAGCCTTAGCAAATGAGAGCTAGTAAGTGGACTTTCCAAAGTCAAATTTGAAAAGGATAAGACATGTGAACCTTGCCAAAGAGGAAAACAACATGAGTCATCCTTCAAATCCAAAAATGTAGTAAGTACCTTTAAACCTCTACAAATTTTGCATTTAGATCTTTTTAGACCTATTAGAGTTGCTAGTATAGGAGGTAAACACTATACTTTTGTCATTGTTGATGATTACTCTAAATTCACTTGGGTAATTTACTGAGCTCAAAAGAGTGATGCTTTTGAATCTTTCAAAAATTTTGCTAAAAGAGTTCAAAATGAAAAATGTTATTTTATTTCAAAAGATAAGAAACGATCATGGCAAAGAATTTGAAAATGAAAATTTTGAAAATTTTTGTTTAGAATATGATATTTCACATGATTTTTTAACTCCTTGGACACCTTAACAAAATTAGGTAGTAGAAAAGAAAATTTGTACTTTAATTGAAATGGGTCGAACAATACTTAATGAGTATGGTTTACCAACCTACTTTTGGGCCGAGGCCACTAATACTGCGTCTTATATTTCAAATCGAATTTTCAAAAGTCCACTTTTAAACAAAACTTCTTTTGAGCTATGGAATGGAAGAAAACCCATGATATCTTACTTTAGAGTATTTGGATGCAAGTGTTTTATATTAAAAACCATGGACAACCTTGGAAATTTTTCCTCTAAGTCTGATGAAGGTATCTTCTTATGTTGATGATATCATATTGATTGTACTTCGATTGAATTCAAGTTGTTCAATATAACTTGGCAACAACTTGAATTCATATAACATTTATAAAAATCGCGTACTTCAATTTTATTATTATTATTATTATTTTCTTGTGCTCATAACACCTATAACCGAACTAACTAATAGGAATAACGGGGTTGTCATTCCCGGCTTTTATAATATAGTGCTGAATGCTTTTATAATAATGTCATTACCGGTTTTTGTTATATTGTCATTACCGGCTTAATAATTTTGCGTCGAACGCATTTATAAATTGTCATTATCGGCTTTCATATTTGGCACCGAGTGCCTTAGATCCCCTGATTGGCATGTCAAACTATTCCCTATTCTAGTTTCAGACTAGGTGTTTTTGGGCTTAACTATTTTTATATTAATTCACTATATTTCAAAAATGAAAATATTATTTAACTATCATAATTATGCTTATTTATTTTTGTTCTTTATTTCCATTATTATCGCAATAAAATCCCATACATAAATAATTTGTTACATTTATAATTACCATCAAAGTAAATATTTTCATGGATTATTACATATAATTATAACAACACACACAAAAAGCCCAATATTGTATGTTTTTACCTATGGCAAATTTTGGACCTATTTTTGGGCTTCCTTTTTAGCCCATTTATAATTCGAATTTGAAGTTCTGACCTTCTATCAATTTTTATCTTATTGTCTTAGCTTTCAGATGCATTAAAAATCACTTAAATCACAGTTTTCTATCAAAAGGTATGATCAATTCACTACTGCATCATCACATAATTTTCTACCCAGAATTTTCTGGACATATTCTAGGTTTAAACTTCATGCATTTTTCTGGGCAAATCTAGACATAATTAGATATTATAGTCTAAATAAAAATTAAATACTTGTGTCTTTTCTTTCATTTCCAACAAAGAACATACAAAAACGAGTTCCATAACTCAAGTTATCATAAAAAGAGTCAGGGTTGTTCCTGGAACTCTGTACCCAAGCCATCAAATGACATCCATCCATATTTCAACCACATTCATCGTTTGCATTCATTTTAATACTAAAATTTCCAGAATTACAAATACATTCATATGTCTCAATTATTTCACACCATTTGATCCCATTTCCATATATAATATCAAAAATCACAACAAAACACATAACATCTCAAAAACACAAACATAACAAACCTTAACATATAATTTCATACATATTAACAATATACAAAATTTTTATCAATGAAGCACATACCTCATCAACCTTGGTTCTTTCTTTCCTTAAACCTTCTCTTCCTTCCCTTATTAGCTAGCTTTCTCCTTGCCTTTGTCACTCTCTTGAGGGTCTCTCACTTGTTCACTTATTTTTCCTACACAACCATACCATAACTCAATTCCAACATCCAATTTCAATGCTTTTCATGTCTACATAATATTCTAATGCTCCTAATATGTTTTACACCTTAATTGAGCTAAAATGTACTAAGGTTAAACATCCTTCTTCATATGTCATGGCTGCCCAAAAACTATATCCTAGTTCCCAATTCGTTTTCTTCAATTCAACACTCAAATCATGTTTCACTTATCACCAATTGTTGTGCTTATATGCTAATTTCAATTTTCCCCAAATTTCTTTAACTATGGCAGCCCCTCCTTCATCACTTAACATCATTTTTATTTAGTTTTTAAGTCATAAAACAATTCATTAACATCAAATATCATCAATTCAAAGTCTAATTACAGCTTCCATCAACTAATCACAAACTAAATTTTCTAAGTTCAATCTTGAACATAACCTATATCTATCAACCCTAATCACATCTATCAGCAATATGGATCTCAAATGGAAGGAAAAATGTTTTATTTAAGAAGAATAAACTAACCTTAAGTGTTCTCCAAGGTGGGCCGAAATCTGTCCCACTCTTCTCTCTTTTTTCTTCTTCTTTCTTCCTTCCTTCTTGCTCCTTTGGTATCTTTTATGGTAAGAACTCTTAAATTATGATTTTTCCTCTCTCAAAACTAATTTATTTTCTTTCTTTTTCAAGCTTGGATTGAATGAAAATGGAGATTTATGAGGGACTAAGGTGGACGACCAAAGAGGTGAAGAAAGGATAAGATGATGACTTAGATATTTTGGGTGGAAGAACAAAGAATTCCTCCCATTTTTGACTTTTATACTTTGATTAGGAAGTGGGTCCCACTAATTAAAATTAATCATAATTCTTATTAGTTCATTAAGTTAATTAATCTTGATTAATAATTAAACTTTGACAAATTCCTTTTTTACCACATCTTCCTCCATATTCACACTTTTTCCCCAAACAATTGCCATAATACCAATTTTGTCCATAGGAAATTTTATTTTTTTCTAATTCTACCCCAAATATTTTTAATTCCAAAATAATAATACCCTTAATTATTTTCTCTTATTATTAGTCATTTTTTTATGGGTTTAAATTTAGACTCTGATTGAACCTGCACGTCTTACTACGGTCACGCACAATCGGGGACTAAATTACTGAATGTTACAACTTGTCACTTTATTAGTGAATGCCTAGTTTCTTGGTTTAGCAGGAAATAAGTTTCAGTTGCCTTATCTACCACTGAAGTAGAATATGTGGCAGCAGGGTGTTGTTGCACTCAAATCCTATGGATGAGACAACAACTTAAGGATTATGGTCATAGTTTGGACCATATACCCATCAAATATGACAACACTAGTGCCATCAATTTATCTAAATATCCCATCAACACTCTAGAAGTAAGCATATTGACATTAGACATCATTTTCTTAGGGATCATGTTCAATATGAAGATGTTGTGTTAGAATTTATTGATAAAAATAATCAATTGACGGATATTTTTACCAAACCTTTCAATGAAGAAAGTTTTTGTTTTATAAGAAGAGAGCTTGGTATGCTTAATGGATCAACGTTTTCTTAATTATTGTTTTATGCCAATTCTATGTAGTATGAACCTTGAATGTTAATTCCTTCATATGATTCATATTACTTGACTGATTTTATGGTATGAAGTGGTTAACATGATAGAAATATGTGTTTTAAGCATAAACTCTTTTTATAAAGCTTTTATTCTTGTTTTAGACTTAGTTTTATTTTTTGAAGATTTGAGGTGGTTCACGCCCATGACACATATTCACAGTCGTGAACAAAGATGGCAAACTGTTTCAATAGCTTTCACACCTTGCTTCACAGGTAAAAGTAGTGAAAACTAAGTTTGACCTATGTTACTCTATTTGTCACTCCCGTGAAAAGCTTTCTTCACGCCCGTGAACAAAGGCAGCAAAAAATTCTAGAACCGTTCATGCTTTGTTTCACGCCTTGCCTCACGGGTAGAAGTAGTGAAGACTAAGATTCATGCCAATGACAATATTTGTCACTCCCGTGAAAAAGCCTTCTTCATGCCTGTGACTATTTAATGTCACGACCGTGACTTGATGCATCTTCTTCTTCATGGCTAGAGTGCCCCTTTAACAATCCGTGACCATGATGATTCACGTCTGTGATTAGTTATTCACTTTTGTGAAGCTATCGACTATAAAATGAAATTTTATGTCTTTTCTCATTTCCATCTCTACAAATTCTCTCATTTAACACCCCCATTCATTATTTCTCACAAATTCCGACCTTCTCACTTACATTTCCCTTTATAAAACCCTCTCAAAACTCTTTTTCTTCAAAGAATCACAAGTTTTCTTGAGGTTTTCAACCTTTATTTTGCAAAATTCTTATTTTCCTTTGTTCAAAGCTATCAAAATGGAATCTTATTCTTCAAAAGGCACTAGGAAGAAATTGCATGCTCCGAAATGCCACAACAATTACCTACTCAACGTCATTCCAGACCATTGCCATCTGTGTTATGCCATTTTTAAGAAGCGACCTCTACTCTCGTAATGATCCTTCACGTGGAGTTGTATCAAGGCACTTGGTCTTGAAACTAGCATGATTGAACAATTACAGGCTTGTCATCTTAGAGAGTTCTTGGACATATATCGTCCAACTCTAAAATCCACTCTCGAGTTCCTTAGCACGTTGCAGGTTTCACCCACTAGAACCGTCAAATTTCAGCTATACAAGTATCCTAGCACTCATACTACAGCGGAATTTGGCACCATTTTCAAACTTCCTTTTGATGGCATCTTCAACTAGAGTGAAGTCAAATTCTATGCCCCTCCAGCTTGGACACATTTTGGTTTGGAATGCAGCTGGGATGTGAAAAAGACAAAGAACACCCACCTTCGGTCTCATGTGCATAAGTATATACATAGGTTTCTCACCTATAGTATATTTGCTCGAGGAGATAGCAATGGGGCAATCAGAAAATCCGAGCTCTTTTTGTTGGAAATGGCACGAAGAGAACTATCCGTAGACTTGTCATAATGGTTTGCAAATCACCTCCTTTTCATAGCAATGAAGTCATCGGGAGATATTTTGATTGGCGGATACATGACTCACCTTTCCATTGAGCTGGGTTATTTAAAACTCGAGGAACACATTTACACTCTCATTCCAGCTCATCCATGAGACCAACTTGATGTTGAGTCCTTTATAAAGATGGGAGCAGTTGTCTGTATAATCCATAAAGGAAATGCCTACTACCGTTTCACCACTCCAACTGGTGAAATTGATTGGGAGGACAATAACTCTAATGCTTTCAAAGTTGGCCTTTAGTCTGTCTAGCAACGGAAGTGAGCCCATGATAAGATATTGACACTAGCGGTAGCTGAGGATGTTAGTCAATCATTGACCTCTACCACATACACTTTGGCACAGCAGGTTGTTGATCTTATAGCACTATGCCTCGACATGATGCAGGCTTCCATCAATGAGAGGTTGGAAAACCTCAAAGACTTTATAGAATCTTATATAGACAGCCTCAAGGCAGAGGTAGCACGCCTTAGGGATAATTTTTCAGGCTTGAAGCCTACCTAGAGTCCTAGTTTTCTTGTAGTATCTTTACTTTTGTTGTTATAGGACTTTATCTTTATGCATTCTAATTTCAATGTAATCCTTCTCCTTTAATATTAATACAATCATCTTTTGATATTTCAACTTTTTTTTTTATGACAAAAGGGGCAGAACCTGGCATATATGTGATCTATACATGAATATGATTATGCAATATGCAATGTGTGGTATGAGATATGTAAACTTTATTTTAATTGATAAATATGCATAAGTTATACATCACATCAACCTCACATATACTTTGCAACTTGAACTTATTTGAACTCATTTTATTTAATGCATAAGATATACATAACATATATCTCACATATACTTTGAATACACTTAGATATACATGTTTTATTTGATGAGATATACTTAAGATATACCTTGCATATGCCTTATTAGTTTGCAAATGTCTTTGCTATATTTCTTTCAAATCTTGCACTTCATTATTTTATCTTAAGCACCTTTTGAGGGGAGATATCTCAAAAGCACATATTACTAGATTATTTGTCACCATCAAAAAGGGGGAGATTGTTAAACCTTGAGGGGTATTTCTGTCATTTTGATGATAACAAATAAAATAGCAATAATGCATTTGACAATGTTTGTGTTCTAAGTGTGTTAAACAGGATATACCTTGATTAGAACATAATGCAAGATTGAAAGACAACTTTTGAAGATTAAAATCAAAGAAATAACAAAGTTATGCCCGTGACTACTAATGTCACGCCCATGAATATAGCTTAGCGCCAACTCTCCACCATTCAAATTTCATGGCCATGAAAGATCAAACCAACCATGAATGATCAAACAAGTCACATCCGTGAAAGATAGTCATGCTCGTGACCAAACATGTAAAATTCTTCTAGAGAGCTTCACGGCCAGAGTCACCACTTGGACCATGGCTTGGAAGAACATTCACGGCTGTGACTGATAGAGAAACATGTTAGATGCGAAATTAAGAGTTGGTTCAACAGCTATTTTCGCATTAAATGCACTCAAATGACTATAATTCACAGAGGGAATATAAATGTAAGTCATTTATGAATCCCAACAAGAATAACATAATTATTTTACATCTTTCATTTTATTATAGCCTTGTGCATGAATTATTTTCTCAACAAACCTCTATTATTTTTGAAAATCTAATTGCTCATAACTTCTAAGAAATGTAGGTTGGTGAGTGTTTTCATTGTAATCAATTACTCAAATGAGTTTGGGTATATTGGGTTAAGAGTAAAACAATTGTAAGGGTTTATTGTATGAGCCATAAAACACAAGGAATTGGTTTTTGTGTGAGCCAGTGAAAAATACAAGCAAATTTCTAGGTTAGGCATTAGTCATTGAGAGAAACATCATAGTTGAGAGTGAGCTTGAAAAACTCCATTGTAATAGTTAGAGTGCTAGTGAAACACCCAATCGAGATTAGGGAGAGGAGTAGGGTTTGTTAATACCCAAACCTCTATAAATTTTGTGTGTGATATATCTCCTTCTTTACTCTATTTTATTTATTCCACACTTTAAAATTAAGCAATTTTTTATTTGCTAACCAATTCAACCCATTTCTTGGTTCATTGTCTGGGCAATAGTTGGTTTGATGAATGTGAGGATATGTAAGTCAAGTTAGTAATCATGTTTATGTATGATGATATAAAACATGAAAAAAAAGAGTAGTTTGATGTGTGATGGCCTTATGAGAGGCTTGTGGATGTTTAAATAAAATTGATGATGAAAATTTATGATTAGGTCTCTTGAGCTTGTTGGTTGATTAGGGATTTAAAAATCCATGAAAAATGAGTTATATTGGTTAAATTTTGTATTTATTTTGATTATTGGTGAAAATATTTATGAACAAAACTTGGAAGGACACCTTTCTATCGCTTAAGTGACAATGATAAAAAAAGGCTTTGTTGCACATGCACGATGATTGTCGCTTGCATGATAGAAGCCTGAGGAAGCTCTATCACATGCGTGATGATTTTGTCACTCATGCAACAAAGGCAAGGTACAAGTATGATTTTTTATAAATCGTCGCTAGGCAATGGTGCCATCGCTAGCACAATAACATTAAATATTTAAATGGAATTTTTATGAATGCATTTAGACATCTTAGGGCATGAAACTAATGAAATTTTTGTATATGTGCAGTCATTTATGATGTGTTGATATACATAATACAATGGATAAGGATATAGTATGAATCACTATAGGCAAATAAAGTCAATACATGACATGCTACTGAACATGCCAGAATGTGTTATTAAAGTTGACATGTTTGTATCTATACACATAAGAGATTATAATACAAATTTAAATCATTAAATGTGATACTGTTATGAGAAAGAGATGATGTTATATGACATGAAATGTAAGATTATAATGTTTATCTCGTCAAAATGCATGTGTGAGCATATGTAATGTATATGTCTTATTAGCAATGAGGGAACATAAATATGACATAGAATAATGAATTGGTATCAAATGGGGTAAGCAAACCAAATAAGTATCTAGTAATGACAAAGATTGTATGAATGATGTGAAATGCATTTGATACATATATACATGGAATTATGACACATAGTTGGATTATTATGATGATTTATGAAATCATATGATACTAAGTGATGATATTGCTTCAACAAGTATGCAAACAAAGTGAATGATTACTTTGTTATAAAGTTTGGCCAAGCATACAAAAATTTTGATAACAATGATATGTGATATGAATATCTAAATAAGATGAGCTCATAACTCTAACCTAAAACTAGAGTTAAGATAAATGGTATATCATTAAGTACTAGTCGGTACCATGATAATTAAGTGCATATGTGTGCATGCTTGAACAGTTGGGCCGAAACAAACGATTAGGAAGTCATAAATTTGTGTAAGTGCCTCTAATCTGTAGAAGTTTGTGTGAGCAATTCTAATATGCATGCGGTCAAAGGGTCAAAAGCTTGGATGAGAGCTCTTGACTTATAAAACTTGTGTGAGTAACATTAGCTGCAATCAACTACCCCATATCTAGTTTAGCTCTAGTTTTAGGTTAGATTGTATGACTATGAAGATTATTATTTAACCCACCATGTGATGATATACCATTATATATGTAATTAAAGTATGTAGATCGTTGACATGTACATATATCTATTCCTTGTGGAATATGCTTCCTCGATACTATTCATTCATGCTATGTAACTGTTTAAAAAACAGCCATGAGTGTAGTCGCACGTGAATTGTAAACACTAAACACGTGATATTTGCATGATTGTGAACCTAAGGTCTTAATAAGGGGGCATAAGTATTTTTTTTTTATTACAATCAAATGAGGAATTTTGCATGCTATGCGTAACTGAATAAAAATAATGAATTTAATTTCAATATCACTGTACCCAATGAAATATAATGTTTGTTACAAAATTTGCAAATATGAGGTTAGATTAATCGTTTAGAAATATTTTTGAATGAAGATGCCTAATACATCATGTTGGATATGAGATAATGCATTATATATGTATAAGATTATGAAAACACAATAAACATGTGAATTGCAAAGTAAATTTCGAATTTTTTTTTATTTTTCAAATTATTGAAAATTTTATTTTATTTTTCTTAAAAATATTATATAATTAACTATTGATTTACATGGCTGGTTCCGTTGTACTTTTATACCAACAAATAAAAACTACTTATTTTTTAAAATTATAAAAAAAATTTGGTGACAGATTTTTTAGCTTAAAAAAAAGATTTTTGAAGTCATGACTATTTATTAAGCTGTTACTGAATACCAATCTACTAAAAAATAAAAATAAACATTTTGAGATTGTAGATAACAATTTGTTATTTAACAACTGGTCTAAAAGTGTTTACTAAAACATATTAATCAGCAACTAGCTTATTCTAATACTAATTGGCAGCTGATTGAAAAAATTTTAATTTGGAATTTTTTTCAATTAGCTGATAGTTAAATTTTTATTTTATTTGAACTATATTATCTTCGTGAATTTAAATAATTAGAAAATATTAATTTTCTCTAAATTAATTTTTTCAGTCAATAAATTATTTATAATTACAAATATGAAAAGACTAAAAGTAATAGTAAACTAGTAACAATGTTTATTTTTATATAATAAAAAATATATTATCTTTTTTTAATTGTTTTATATGTTATCTAAAATATTAACATAAGTAATATTAAAAATACTAATACTCTTAATGATCATTTGGCATATAAATAACAACTCATATTATTTTCACTCAATACATTATTTTTTATCCAATTAGCTATTAACTACGGACTACTAGTCATTTCAAACTGTTAAACCAAACAAGCCTCAAATATGGAAAAAATAGAGGAAAATTTACTGAGTTCAAAAATTAAGTTGACATGCCACGTACTTCAATGGAAAACCAACACAGTAAAAATTTTCTACTAAGCGGATAAGTTGACATCCCACGTCCTTTCAAATTAAAGTTCAAGGACATTAAAATGACAATCAAATGTAAATTTCAGAAATGGCGGGTGAAATTTATCATGAGAACAGATTGAGAAACTTTATCCCATAGGCATATTTGATAAATATACTTTTCAACTGATCCGAAAAGATTTTGTTTCCAAAACAAAAAGACTAAAAGACTTAAATCCACGATAACAAAACAGTATCAATAATTATATAAATATTTTGCTGATAACGGAAATTGCAATAACAGAAAGCTTCCTCCCCATGAATGGCACAGTTCCACAAATCATTATTCTGTTTGGCTACATTTTCTGCCATTATTGAAAACTTCCAAATTCCAGCAAAACGAAGTATTTTATTTAAGCCCTGTGAAGAGGAGATGAACCAAAAGAACAGATTAAGTGAATGGACCGAATAACATTTCAAAAACACTAGGAAAGTTACTTACACCTGAGATTACAATAGTAAACCTAGCCTCCGATCATCCTGTTGAAGCCTTCTCATTCTTCATTATCATATGAAATGATTTAACTCGGTCCTCCTCCACCAATTCTCTTAAGACATCATCTTCGATTTTCTCTGCTTGCCAGCGAGAAGGGTCCTCGACAAATGCCTCGCTGAATATCATACTAGAAACCCATTCCTTCCATGTTGTTCTCCTATACTTGTCTTCTTCCAGCGTGCCAGTTGCCAGGAGCTGATATACATAGACCACTTTCTGTTGACCAGGCCGGAAGGCCCTTGCAATAGCCTGCTTTGTCTTGGAAGGATTCCACTCCGAGTCCAACATAATTACTCGTGAAGCCGCTGTCAGACTAATGCCTTCGGCACAAGCTGTAATTGATGCAAGAAGTACCCTTGAAGGACCACCGGGTTCTTCAAACTTATCAATCACTCTTCCTCGCTCAAATAGCTCGAGATCCCCTGTGAGGATCATAATTTCTCTACCCCTCTGCCACCTAAAGACATTCTCAAACAATTCAACAAATAAATTAATTGGTGCAATGTTGTGACAAAAGATGAGAACTTTCTCCTTCTTGACTACTCGATACACGAGATTCAAGACAAACATAATTTTGGACCCTTTTTTAAATTCAAACTTCAGTTTCTCAAGCTGCACCAATTCCTCCCACGTAAAGAACTTGTTCACGCAGTTAGAAGTTTTAACCAACCAAGGATGTATTGATGCAAGTGTTATCAAAAGCTCCAACTCCAATGGGTACCCGTTGTATGTAGCCATAATATTGTGGAGTTTCACTAAAATCTCATGCTGTATATCTGTTGAGTTCATCAAAATGGTATAAATCTGTAAACCTGGAAGACCATCAGAAGACCCACCTTCATACACATCAATAAATCCACTTGTCATGTTTCTCAGCATATTTAAGCCCTCCATTCTCTCATCTGCTATGTTTGAATCAATTTTTCTTGCAATGTTATCTAAGAAGAATTTTCTTGCTCGGGATTCTAACAAATGGCGTGCTTTTTCTGCAACTTTCTTTTTTCGTTTGAACTTTGGGTCCAAATCCTTCAAAACTTCTTTGATGAACTTTGGCCTCGCCAAACATAGGGTGTTGAAATATTCACAGAAATTATTCTGAAACAAGGTGCCTGAAAGCAATATTCTCAGATCAGTTTGTACTTTCATCAAAACCTTCCTTAACCTTGATTTTGTACTCCTGGGGTTGTGCCCTTCATCTAGCACCAAGATTCCTGGACTCTCTCGCAACACTTTAGCCATGTACTTTCTATGATCAAACTTTGAATCTTCTCTCATTAATGTCAGAAATGAGGTATAACCCATGACAAGAACACTTGGTTGTGCATGCCACTTCTGAATTTTCTCTAGGCAATCCAATACGTGCATAACATCTTGACTGGGCTTTGGACCTCCTCGGAATGCCAATGTAGTCTTCCTGAAAACTTGGTAGGTTCTGCGACCGTGGATTAAATGAACTGGGACAGATATCTTCCACTTAATAAATTCCTTGTACCAGGTATATAGCGTTGTTTTTGGAGCAAGGACCAAAGGCCTTTTCCCTGGAAACAACTTCAAGTAGCTAACAAGGAATGCAATAATGAGAAATGTTTTCCCAGCTCCAGGAGTATGGGAGACGACACAACCACCAATCTTTTTAGATGCTTTCTCCATATGTGCTGGAATTAAAGACCCAGCAATATTTTTCCACAAAAACTCAAAAGCCTTTTTCTGGTGTAGGTGCAATTTCATTCTGAGGTCAGGGATTAAGGCCCAAACATTATCATTATCTTCTAATAAAGACATCTCTTCACTGGAAACATACTTGTTGAAAAGATTAAAGCCCTCTGCTTCACCCGGTTTAAGCTCTGAATCTTCACCATTGAATGGCTTATTTGCTGCAGTCCAGCCAACATACTCTATCTAGCAAATAAAAAATAAAACAAATGAAAAATAATATTCATAAATCAGCTTGAAGCAATAATGTTGATCAAGCCTGATATAATGCTTAAAGGTGAACAGAAAGTATCTGGGTCCCATCACAAAAAGGATTCTTTTAGGAGGCTATATATATATATATATCTGATGGGTCTATTTGGGGTTGAGTGAAAAGTACTAAAATAATACAGGTACTTGCATTCGGTCTTGACTTACAAATGGTGCTGAAACGTATTTCACTTCAGTGGTCACAGAGCCGCATATGCAGCATAAAATCCCAATTTCTTCATCCAGTTTGAACACATGCCGGCAATATTCATTTGATTTTTCCATGGTTTCAGTTGAAATTCGCTCCTGAGAATACTTACACAGATCTGAATTAGGGATAGAACAAAGAGAAAAGAGATATATTTGGATGTTCCAACATAAACATATACAAAAATGTACAGTTAGTGGGTTGAGATATAAGAGAAGCAAATTGCAACCCGTGAATAATTTGGCTGAGATATAAGAGGGAGTTATAAGAGAAGCAAATTGCAACCCATGTTTGATAGTATTTAGGTAGAGGGAGTTAGGAATAGCATAATTGCAACCCGTGAATAATTTGGCTGAGATATAAGAGAAGCAAATCATAATAAGATTCTAGGTAGAGGGAGTTAGGAATAGATAATTGCAACCCGTGAATAATTTGGCTGAGATATAAGAGAAGCAAATCATAATAAGAATCTTATATACAATACCTCATTTTCTTCAAGTAGATAAGCTGATGCCAAAGATATTTCCATCTCTCTCCATAACATTTCAGTTTCAGACAATTCTTCCTCATCCTGGGTTGCTAACTGCTCCACTTTTTCACTTCCAACTGTTCGATTTTTTGCTTTGAACTCCTCCCACTGGTCAATGATATGAGGCTCCTCCTTTGACATGATTGTCGAATCAATATTCTTCATGAATGATTTTATGAGTTTATTGTATGCACCTGCACTTAAGGTAGTCCTCTTATAAGTTAGGGACTCACCAGAATTGACCCTCTTTTGATGGGTAGACATATGTCTCCAACTATGACCATTCCTAATGTGTGATTTTGCCTTCCACCTGCTATCAAACACCATATCTTCTAATTCAAAAGTATTCTTCTTTTGTCCAGCTGGACGACCCTTTGTTCTATAATAGCTGAATGCGAAGTCATTGGTCTCTTCAGAATTTCCTGCGGTCTTGGCAGGGGAATTGAACTGTTCAAAGTCTACTGGATCACTTTCAGATGGCACAGGAACAATCGCAAGTTCTCCTTGATGTTCCCTTTGTTTAACCAATTTTGATTTAGCCTCTCTTAACTTAGTCTTGAATTTTGAAATAGGGAGATCCTCAAGAGGTTCTAATCCAGGAGAACCAACTTCCATTTCTCCCTCAGTTTGCTCGGCAGAGGAAATTGCATTTGGACCAAAAAGACATGATAGTGGCAAGAACATTTCATCCTCTTTCAACTTTTCTGGCTTGTATGGCATGGTCCGAACCCAGCCAACATCTGCCTCAGGAGGAACATCACTGCCAAGGAAACGCTCAGGTTGAACATTTCGACGCTTAGATCTCCTCAGACTTGTAACATTATAAAGTGGTGATGGTCCATCTGAATCAGTCCCATGTATGTAGGGAGCAGGAAAATGCTCATCAGCTTCAGGAGCAAATTGGTGCACAACAGACGTCAAAATATCATTTTCTACTTTGAAATTTATGGAATTCAAATGATTATTTGGTTTTATCGAACAGCTATCATCATCACAGCCTAAAATTTCATAGACGATTTTATTTTGAATTGATCTCACATCACATGCGATATGCTTCAAAACGGATGCCACAAGTAGCCATGTAAGGTCAGAGGAGAACTTCCCCAAAAATAATTTAGTTCTTTGTAAAGAAGGGCAGTCTTCAGAAGAATCCCAGCGGTAGAACTGACCTTCACAAGGATATTTCTCAAGCTTTTGAAGGACGCGAATTTGGTCGATTCCCACTTCCTCGATCTCTTTGCCAAGTTTTGCTTTCTCTGATCCAAGAGGACCTTGGTCAACATAGCGTTTAACAAAAAACCGACATTCACACTGAGATTCATGAGGCTTCCTCTCAATAGAATTTATTTTAGCATCAGTCCACACCTATGTAATAGAGGGAGTCTGAAAATTAACCCTAAATAGAGCAATTACAACTTCATATGCAAACTAAATATTGAAAAAAAAATTAAACAATGAAAACTTTCAAGCAAGTTCTCTTAAAAATACTATCAAACATGAGTGATCATAATATTTTCTGCAGTTTGTGGTACATTATTTAAGCCATGACAGCATCTTGAAGAATGTCAAAGTCAGAAGGTGATGCATAGTGATGAAGTCATTTAACGAGTAACAAAGTAAGACAAGAATTCCAAGTCATTCATCCTGCATTATGAAGCTTCTGGTAATGCAGCGGTAGAAAAAGGACGCTTACAAGAGATACATGTTCTTACCTCTGAATTTTCTTTAGAGGATGAAAGCAAACAAACATCAATGGCTTGTCTCAAAAAGCAGGTGCAATCAGATACTGTAGCTTGCCTTGACTTTACACGCAAGTTTGGGAAAGGACCCTTCTCCTTAATCAAACACTGATTATCAGCAAAGTGAAGAGACATAGTCCCATCTCTAATCTCTATAAATTCAACACTTTTCCATGAGCCGCAGTGCAACGCCTCAAAAGCTGTGGATAGAATTTGAAGGCTATATTAGAAAACTATTACCCAGAGAGAGAGAGAGAGAGAGAGAGCACTATACACCATCCATAATAATTTTTTTCAGGCATTGTAAAATTATATGAA
This sequence comes from Triadica sebifera, assembly GCA_023653625.1. Taxonomy (NCBI): domain Eukaryota; kingdom Viridiplantae; phylum Streptophyta; class Magnoliopsida; order Malpighiales; family Euphorbiaceae; genus Triadica; species Triadica sebifera. Next base: position 26,486,732 of record CM042901.1, read on the forward strand.
AATGAAACCATTCATCATTTCAGCAACTTAAATCGTTCAAATATTTAGAAGCAGAAAATCAGAAGTTTTCTGACCACTAACTTAACTGTAAATCATGTCAAATATTCAATACTAAAATTAATGTGTCATCAGAAATCGAAAATATAATGTCTAAATCGAGCTCAGAATAAATAGAATCAGCATTTATAAAATTTGGCCAGCTTTCACAGTAAAATTTAGCAAAATGTTGGCCACTTTTTACTTAAAAAAAGAAAAAAAATTGTGGGAAAATGAAAGGCATCAGTTCAGAAGAAAAATCAAAAAGGAGAAGAATTAAGGAGGAAGTATGCTTACGGTGTACATCAAAGGGATGCTCGGATTCATGTAAGCTCTTTCTCTTCATTGTTGATGAGCCGAAGTGTACAATAATTAACGAGGTTTTCAGAAATCTGCGATTAGGATCGCTACGATCAAAATGAGGATGGCGATGGTTTGCACACTAGAAAGATAAAAGATGAAATAGCAAACCCAATTTACTGATAGAGTGAGAAGAAGGAAGAAGAAGGCCCGCCAAACGAGGCATTTTCTTGAAGATGAATGAGTTTGCAGAGGCGCGAATAAATAATGGGAAGAGAATAGAATGACCAACCGAGACGGGTGGGGCCCGTGGACCTTGCGAATACCTTTTAGCTCAGACATTTTTATTATTCAAATTATATATCGGAATTCCGATTTTAAAATAGCAACATACAATTTAATAATTTATATATTTAACATATTTTTAGTATTTAATGTTTTTTGTTTTTTTATCTATTTTTAATTTTTTTTATCTATTTTAGATTTATCTTAAAAAAATTTAAATTTATATATTTAAATTTATTTTTAATAGTTTTTTAATATTTTAAGTGTTGTTATTATTTATTTGGATGAAAAATATTAGTTTTGATATATTTTGTAAAATAAAATATTTGAAAATAAAAATATTTGAACTAAAAATTAAAAATATATAGAAAAAAAATTTAATTGTCAGATGTTGAAAACGATAAATTTTAATAAAAGCAATAAACTTATAAGTAATGAACTAGCAAATTATAAATAATAAATTTATAAATAATAAATCCGAAAATTTTTAATGATAAACGGTAAATTTTTATATGATAAATATATATGTTCAAAGTTGTAAATAATGAAATTGCAAATAATAAATCTACAAAATTTAAACGATGAATCTGTAACTTATAAACGATGAACCTGCAAATTCAAAACGATAAATTTGTAAGTTGTAAACGATAAATTTGTAAGTTGTAAACGATATATTTGTAAGTGATAAAATAACAAGTTGTAAACGATGAATCTATAAATTCTAAATAATAAACTTGTAGCTTTTTTGAATAATGAACATTTAAGTTATAACTAATAAATATATTTTATATTCATTAGTTCACCAAAATCCAATTTTGGAAAAGGCATATATTTTATTTTTGTTTCGCACGTGCATAATAAGGAGATCCATGATACAATATGGACTGGGGTCCATGATATAAAAACTCTTTTTATTATGACTATTTCATGATAATATAAGTTCTGATTTTTTTTCACTTTAATCCTTGCTTTTGGTTGGTTTAGTGTTTTACATGATGTTCTAATACATAAATGTCCCCTAAAATTTAAAAAAAAAATATAAGTATTGTACTCTTGAGATTGACACAAGGAGTTAATGTTATCTATATTTACTAAACTTTGTTCTAATGGTACTAAAATCATAAAAAAAAAATTTATCCAAGAAAAATTACTAAACTATATTTTCGTTTCACTAAAATTACTTTTAATTAGTTTTCATATATTGGTAATTGAAATATATGACATAACAGTTAACGTATCACCAAATTTTGTGTAACATCATACCTTATGCATTTCAGTAAAATCTATCCTTATGTCTAGTAATCACATATGGCATACAAGTAAGTTAAACGAACCTGTTAATATTGATAGTAATTTTTTTTTTATCATCACATTCATATTATAATTCAATAAATCTGCAAATCAACATATCTCACATATATTAAGACTTAAACTTTACCTCTAAGGTTTAATAGTTGTATCCATTTACATATCATTGTACAACTCTAAGTAAATATACATGTATATTCACAAAAATCCAAAATGTAGATGACATGATTCCATGTTCGTGTGGAATGCAATGAGAGAGAGTGGTGAGACTCGGTCAGTGACTTGTGTTCCATATATTCTATATGTCACTCAAAATGAGCTATCACTTTTCTTTATCTGAAAACGTTGCAATTCTTTACCCGAAAAATCATATAAATTGATGAGTTGCGGCTCAATGAGAGTAATCATGAAACAAGTTTTAAAGTACCAAGCAACTCATAGTAACAAATCACAAATCTATTGCATTCACCATTATCATATTATTTCAAGTAAAATTTAAACATATAATCACTAATCTTTACTTATGCTTATGTTCAACTCATTTCATTTTGTTATAACAAAGTTAAACAGACATTGTTCTGGGTTTCTATATAAACAATTGTCATGTGAACATTTACATTTGCTAGCTAGCTTGATCGTTTGTTTCATTTGCACATTTTTGGGGTCATAGGTCTCTTATTTTGCTTCGCAATACCAGTTAACTAGTCACAATGTCTTTTTAAGTCCTTATGCATATGCATTTATAACTGAGCATTCATCAACCATTGTATCCTTATTACATATATCTCATATATACCTCATATTCCACACATATACCTCACATATACTACACAAATACCATGCATACATCACATATACCCATATATACCTCAAATATACCATGCATGTGCCACATATGTCACAAATTATCCATCATCTCATTATCAATGTCAAACCAGGGCAATCATATGAATCCCATAATCATAAGTCAATTCACATTTCACATAGCAAGCAATGTCCATATGCACAAAAGAAATCACTTGATAATTAAATTCACATTTGATTCTGACTTTTAACTTATTGTTTATCCCCTCCTTATGGATTTCCAATTTGTTGTGAGACTAATGTGAAAATATAATTGATTAATTTATGAGTAAAGAAACTTAATATGACTTAAAAAAATTAATATGCATAGTTCATATACATAGTTAGGGTTTTTCCTAGAGGACAATATGACTTTATGGGACTGATTAGCCCATAACTTTATCTAAAACTGTTCAATTTATGTGATTCTTATTTTTAACTAAATCTAACATATAATTAGATAACATATTCAAATTTCAAAGCAATTGGAGCATTTTACACTTTTTGGTAGAATTTCCAATTGTGTTATATTTTCTGCTCTATTTCTTTCCTTTGGCAATTTTAGGGTAACAACTTTGGTCATTCATATCTTACAATATGTAAGACAGATTATAATGAAACTTGGTAGACACTTAGATAGGTTAAAATGGAACATTTTTTTTATGTTTATAACTTTTATCAATTATGTCTATAAGATCTTAAAATTATAAGAAATATTTTACTGGTCCAGAACAGAGTTGGCTTCCGGACCAGTATAATTTGTGAAGGTCATATCTTACTTTATATATAACATATTAAGGCAACATGTTTTCCAAAATTTTCGTAAGACATACTCTATAACGTTCATATTTTGATAAATTACAGATTTTATCTATAAGAAACTCAAAATGACCAAACAAATTACTAAACCTGCCTAAGCCACTAAGCTCGCAGGTCAAACTATGGAATAGTCATGGTTACATTTACCATAATTCAACATCCACAAGACATATGAATTTGAAATTTAGTATACATATAGATAACACATGTATCTACAACTTGTGTGTTTTGATCTACTTAAAATAAGGGCTTTATCATATTCAAAATAAATGGACACAATAGCTAACTCAGCTAGTATTCATATCCAAACCAGTTCCAATTAGATGCCAATATCTTTTCATAATCACCAAATATTGCAAAACTATTTACACATCCATAAACCTAAGACATAAATTAACAAATTTTATGTTTGAAAATTATCCAAATTTGGTCCCTAAGGTCATCCAAATTAGAATGCAAAACATTACTTTAACACAACCCTAACAGTTCAAACCAATATTAAAACAATTGAGAGAAGATTACTTACCAAGAACGAACTTCAAATGGATGAATTTGCTGCAAAACTTAAGTGAAATAAGGAAGAAAAGAAGGCTGAAATAGAGGAAGAAGAAGAAACGGAATTGGAGTGAGGAAGGAAGAATGATGAGGAGGAAGATATGGTCCACCACCCACCTCCTCACTTTTGTCATCTTCTCTCTTTTGTTTATTCCTTTCTTTTATTTTTCTTTCCCTTTTTTTTGTTTTTCTTTTGTTTCTTTTCATTTTTCTTCATTAATTCAATCTAATAATTTTATTCACATAAATTTCAATTTCATGTTATCCTCAACTAAATTATAAAATAGACACGTACAATTCAGTACAATTACAAAAATACTCAGACACATAGCTAGTGCATGTCATGAACTTGTCCCCATAAAAATACATACAAAATGCATGTGTTCAAGTAAAATATATGCAAATGTATATGCCCAAATTAAATGCACATAAAAATGCATATGTGGGAAGTCGAGGATGTTACAATTCTCCCCTTCTTTCAAAAATTTCGTTCCTGAAATTTAATACTTGGAAATAGGTGTGGATATTGTCATTTCATATTTTATTTTGTTTCTCATGTTGCCTCTTCTAGTAAATGGTTACGCCATAATACCTTAACTAAATGTATTTTTCAGTTTCTTAGCTGTTTAGTCTTGTATTTGATGGTTTGTACTGGTTCCTCAACATAACTCATATCATCTGCTATCTTGATGGTTTGATCTTTAAGTACATGTGTAGGATCTAACCTATACCTTCTAAACATGCTCATATGAAACACATTATGAATTTGAGCCATCTTGGGTGGTAAAGCCAACCTATATGCTAGTGTACCAACCTTCTCAAAAATTTCATAAGGCCCTATCTACCTTGGTCTCAATTTACCCTTCTTGCCGAATTGAATTACACTTTTTCCATGAAGATACTCGTAGAAATACCTTTTAACCTAACTCGTATTTCATCTTCATTCTATGCTAATCAGCATAATTTTTTTGTCTGTCTTGTGCTACCTTTAACTTGTTCTTGACAACCCCGATCTTATCCACTGTGCCTTGTACTATCTCTAGTCCTTTTAATGCATATGCTCCTTTTTCATCCTAAATTATGGGACTTCAGCACTTTTTTTCATACAATGCCTCATATGGTGCCATCTGGATACTACTATGATATTGGTTGTTGTATGCAAATTCTATCATTGTTGTATATTCATCCCAAGCTCCTTTAAATTCCATAAAACATGCCCTAAGCATTTCTTCCAATGTCATAATAGTCATTTCTGATTGTCCATCAGTGTGTGGGTGGAATGCAATGTTGAAGTTCAATTTTGTTCCTAATGCATCTTCTAAACTCATCAAAAAATGTGAAGTAAACCATGGATCTCTATCAGACACAATGGACATTGGAATGCCATGTAATCTGACTATCTCATTCATATATGATTTTGCCAAACTCTCAAGTGTACACCCACATCTGATATGTAGAAAATGTGATGACATGGTTAATATGTCAATAATTACCTATACTACATCATTTTTCCATGGGGTCTTTGGCAATCCATAAACAAAATCCATCATTATTTTCTCTCATTTCCATTATAGCGCTAGGAATGGATGTAGTTTACCAATTGGTGCCTAATGTTCGATTTTAATTTGCTGACATGTCAAGCATTTAAAAGCATATTTTGATATGTCTTTCTTCATTCTTGGCCATCAGTAATGAGGTCTTAAGTTGTGATACATCTTAGTCATCCTTGGGTGCATTACATAGGGTGCATTATATGCCTTTTCCATTATTTCTTGGCACAAATTGTCAATGTCTGGAACACATATGTGTGAATTCAACATCAGTGTACCATCCTGCAAATAAAACTTTGTATTGTTTCTCTGCTTTACCATATCAATTTTCTCACATAATGGAGGATCTTTACCTTGTGCTTCTTTGATCCTCTCCTTTAGTATAGGTCTGACTTGAAGAGTAGCAATTAATTATCCTCTATCATGCATATTTAATTCAACATTAATAGATCGTAATTGACTCAAATATGAAAAAAAGAATGCTTGCAAGTGAGCTAGACTGCTACTGGACTTCTTGCTTAGTTCATCTATTACTACATTGGCTTTCCCTAGATGATATTCAATTGTGCAGTCATAATCCTTCAATAGCTCTAACCATGGCCTCTGTCTCATGTTTAACTCTTTCTGTGTCAGCAAGTAACCTAAACTTTTATAGTCTGTAAAGATTTTGAATGTCTTACCATACAGATAATGCCCCTAAATTTTTAATGTAAATACAACTGCAGTCAATTCTAAATCATGCATTGGATATGAGATTTCATGTGGTCTCAACTATTTGGATTGCCATGTTGCATCAATACACATCCCAAGCCTAAGTGAGAAGCATCATTATATAATGTAAATCCACTTGTACTTGTAGGAATAGCTAACACTGGTGCTGAAGTTAACATATGTTTTAACTTCTCAAAACTCCTTTGGCATTCTAGAGCACATTTGAAAGGTACATTCTTTCTTAGCAATTTAGTCAAAGGGCTGGAAATCAATAAAAATCCATCAACAAATATGTGGTAGTATCTTGCTAAACACAAAAAACTACGCATTTCTAAAATATTTTTAAGAGCTTTCCAATTTACCATGGCCTCTATTTTCTTTGGGTCTACCTCTATGCCCTTGCCTGATACCACATGTCCAAGAAACACTAAATGATCCAACCAGAATTTGCATTTACTCACTTTAGCATACAGTTGTTTCTCCCTCAAAGTTTGCAACACAATTTTTAAATGTTGTTCATGTTCTCCCCTATTCTTTGAGGACACCAATATGTCATCAATAAATACTATAAAAAATTTGTCTAGATATGGTTGAAACACTTTATTCATTAATGCCATAAATGCAGTTGGAACATTAGTCAACCCAAATGGTACTATTAAAAATTCGTAATGTCCATACTTGGTTCAAAAGGAAATCTTTGAAACATTTACCTCTGCTACCCTTAGCTGGTAATAACCTGATTTCAAGTCAATTTTTGAGAATACCTGGGCTCTCTACAACTGGTCAAACAAATCATATATTATGGGCAATGGATATTTGTTCTTGACTATCATTTTGTTAAGTTTCCTATAGTCAATGTACAATCTTATGGTTCCATCTTTCAATAATACTAGAGCTCACTAAGGTGATACACTAGGTATGATATACCCTTTTACTAAGCAATTTCTGCAATTAGGTCTTCAATTTTTTCAACTCAATTGGGGCAATTATGTAAGGTGACTTTGACATTGGTGTTGTTCCTAGTACTATTTCAATAGTGAATTCTATCTCTTTATCCGGTGGTAAACCAGGTAGATCATCTGGGAATACATCTAAAAAATTCCCTCACCACTGGTATATTTTTAAGCAAACTATCAATGGTTCTAGTAACAGTAACATATCCCAAATATGCCTTATATCCTATTTTGATCATCTGAAATGCTCTTATAGCTTAAATTAGACATGTAGACACAAGTTTTTTTTCACCCAAAAATACAATCTTTGGTTGGTTCGGTGATTCTAAAATTACTTCCTTAGTAAAGCAATTCACTATTGCATGATGTCTAGTTAATTAGTCTATTCCCAATATCACATCAAATTCATATAGTGGAAATAAGATCAGATTAGCTATCAATTTAGCATTATCAATGCATATTAAGCAATCACAACAGATATTATTCACAACTACTACTGTTCCTAGTGGAGTGCTCATATTTATGTCAATCCTCAAAGGCTCATGCTTTCGATGCAATTTGGATACCATATGAAATGATATAAATGAATGTGTGGAACTAGGATCAATCAATGCATAAGCATCAACTGCCTCCTGCCTAGTCATGGAAAACATCCTAGCCTGTGTAGGGGTTTAGAACTATGACCTTCAGATATGGTCACTCCTCTACCAGCTGTACTAGTTATGCTCCTACCTCTACCTTTGCCTTGTGTCCCACTGGTAGGGTAGACCCTTTGTACCTCAACCGTAGTCTTAGATAATTCTCTGTGACTACTAGTCTCTACTAGTTTGGCTTTTTCTAGATAGTCTTTATACATGTGCTCCATTGATCCACAGAAATAACATGCTCTTATGAGCCTTCTACATTCACTCGTATGTTATCTACTATATGAGTAAATGTAGGCCTTTGTTCAGCATATTGGCTTTGCCCTCTGCCTGGGTAAAAGGAAGTCATAGCATGACCTCTAGAGCTCAAGTATCCGCCTTTATTACTCGACTGTACTAGCATGTATCTTCCTTTCTTTCCTTTCCTTTTGCTAGACTCTCTAGAAAACTCTCGTGCTACCTTTTTAAATTGTTGTTCTCCAGTTTCTTTAATTAATCTTTCGGCTCTAATTATTGCAACTCTGAGTCTAGTATAACTGTTTAGATCAGTAGTTGTGATTTTTTTCTGATCTCATATTTGAGGCCCTCCTCAAACTTTCTGCATTTTTCTTTTTTATTAGAGACCATTAAGGTGGCATAGTAAGAAAATTTATTGAACTGCACCTCATAATCAGTAACAGACATGCTCCCCTGTTTTAGATTTTAGAATTCTTTTCTCTTCTCATCTTTATATGCTTCAATCATGTAATTATTTTGGAATTCCCAAAGGAAATTATTCCACGTTAGGACTGGTGGTTGTGCATCACTATTTGGGATTGTCTCACACCATTCATAGGCATTGCTTTAAAGCAAGTACACTACATAATCAAAATTTTCCTCTAGTGTGCATCTCATCATATTCAGTAGCCTTGTGTTTTTTAAGCCATGTCTATACTTCTGCTGGTTTTATTGTGCTATTGAATTCAATTGCACCTCGTTTTCTCAACTTGTCATAATGTCTTTTCCTATATATTTCAGGCCCTTGTACTTCATGTTATAGGTTTTCATAGGGTAGCTCTGCATGTGATGATTGGGATGCATGTACTGGAGCCCTAGCTCCTGGTGCTGATTGATCTCTATGCAAATGAGGTGATGGCACATGAGAATGCATTTTGGCTGGCCTCTCCCTCCTTAGTGAATTATGTCTTATGATGGCCCTAAAATACATAGAATTATGTCACTACATAATGTTCAACACATAAGATGCATATGTTATCACAATCTCATGCAAATGCATGTTCCTATGAAACCTGTCTCTGCTCTGATACCAAAAATATAACATCATATCTTATGCATTTCAGTAAAACATATCCCTGTGTCTAGTAATCACATATGACATACAGGTAAGTTAAATGAACATGTTAACATTGATAGTAAATTTGTTTTTTTTCTTAATGATCACATCAATATCATCATTCAATAAATTTTCAAATCAACATATCTCACATATATAAACTTTACATCTAAGGTTTACTAGTTGCATCCATTTACATATCATTGTACAACTCTGAGTAAATATACATGTATATTCACATAAATCCAAAATGTAGATGACATGATTCCATGTTCGTATGGAATGCAAAGAGAGAGAGTGATGAGGTTCGGTCGGTGACCTGTATTTCGTGTCTTATATATGCCACTAAAATGAGTTATCACTTTTCTTTACCTGAAAAATTATGCAATTGATGAGTTATGGCTTAATCAGAGTAATCATCAAATAAGTTCTAAAGTACCAAGCAACTCATAGTAACAAATCACAAACCCATTGCATTCACCATTATCATATAATTTCGAGTAAAATTTAAACATATAATCACTAATCTTTGCTTATGCTTATGTTTGGCTCATTTCATTTTGTTGTGACAAAGTTAAACAGACATTGCCCTGGGTTTCTATATGAACAATTGTCATGTGAACATTTGCATTTGCTAGCTAGCTTGATTGTTTATTTCATTTGCACATTTGTTGGGCCATAGGCCTCTTCTTTTGCCTTGCAATACCGATTAACTAGTCACAACACCTTTTCAAGTCCTTATGCATATGCATTTATAACTGATCATTCATCAACAATTGTATCCTTATTACATATACCTCATATATACCTCATATTTCACACATGTACCTTATATATACGACACAAATACTATGCATACATAATGTATGCCACATATATACCTCAAATATACCATACATATGTCATAAATTATCCATAATCTCATTATCGAGGTCAAATCAAGGCAATCATATGTATCACATAATCACAAGTCAATTCACATTTCACATAGCAAGCAATGTCCATATGCACTAAAGAAATCATTTTGATAATTAAACTCACATTTCTCCTTTGATTCCGACCTTTAAATTATTGTCAATTCCCTCCTTATGGGTCTCCAATTTATTGTGAGTCTAATGTGAAAATATAATTGATTAATGTATGAGTAAAGAAACTTAATGTATCTTAAACAAATAATATGCATAGTTCATATACATAGTTATGATTTTTCCTATAGGGCAATGTGACCTTATGGGATTGATTAGCCCATAACTTTATCTAAAATTGTCCAATTTATTTGATTCTTATTTCCAATTAAATATAACATATAATTATAAAATATACTCAAATTTCAGATTAATTGGAATATTGTACAATTTTTAGTGGAATTTCCAATTGTGTTCTGTTTTCTGCACTGTTTCTATCCTTTGGCAGTTTTGGGGTACCAATTTTGGTCCTTCATATCTTACAATATGTAAGTCAGATTATAATGAAACTGGGTAGAAACTTATATAGGTTAAAATGGAATATTGTTTATGTTTACAACTTTTATCAATTATGTCTTTAAGATCCTAAAATTATAAGAAACATTCACTAGTCCGAAATATAGTTGGCTTTCAGAATAATATGACTTGTGAAGGCCATATCTTACTTTATATATAACATATTAAGACAAAAGTTTTACCAAAATTTAGATAAGACATACCTATAACTTTTAGGTTTTGATAAATTATATATTTTATCTATAAGGAGCTCAAAATGATACTGGATCAGCCCAGGGTACTAAGCAGACAACTTAAACTATGGAACATTCATGGTTACATTCATCATAATTCAACATTCACAAGACATATGAATTTTAAATTTGGTGTACATATAGATAACACATGTATCTACAACTTTCATGTTTTGATAATCATTTGATAATTAAACTCACATTTCTCCTTTGATTCTGACCTTTAACTTATTGTCTATCCTCTCCTTGTGGGTCTCCAATTTGTTGTGAGCCTAATATGGAAATATAATTGACTAATTTATGAGTAAAGAAACTTAATGTAGCTTAAACAAATTAATGTGCATAGTTCATGTACATAGTTAGGGTTTTTTCTATAGGGCAGTGTGACCTTATGGGATTGATTAGCCCATAACTTTATCTAAAATTGTCCAATTTATGTGATTCTTATTTCTAATTAAATATAACATATATAATATAACATACTCAAATTTTAGAGTAATTAGAGCATTGTACAATTTTTTGTAGAATTTCCAATTGTGTTCTATTTTCTGCCCTATTTCTATCATTTGGCAGTTTTGGGGCACCAGTTTTGGTCCTTCATATCTTACAATATGTAAGTTAGATTATAATGAAACTTGGTAGAAACTTATATAGGTTAAAATGGAATATTGTTTTATGTTTACAACTTTTATCAATTATGTCTTTAAGATTCTAAAATTACAAGAAAAATTCATTAGTCCATAATAAAGTTGGCTTTTAGACTAATATGACTTGTGAAGGACATATCTTACTCTATATATAACATATTAAGACAAAAGTTTTACTAAAATTTTGATAAGACATACCTATAGCTTTTAGAGTTTGATAAATTATATATTCTATCTATAAGGAGCTCAAAATGATACTGAACCAACCCAGGACATTAAGCAGGCAGCTCAAACTATGGAATAGTCATGGTTACATTCATCATAATTCAACATTCACAAGACATGAATTTGGAATTTGGTATACATATAGATAACACATATATCTACAACTTTCATGTTTTGATCTATTTAAAATAAAGACTATATCATATTCAAAATAAATGAATACAGTAGCTAACTCAGCTAGGGTTCACATCCAAACCAGATCCAATTAGATGTCAATATCTTTTCATATACACAAAATATTGCAAAACTATTTACATATTTATAAACATAAGACATAAATTAATAGTTTTTTTTTTTATGTTTGAAACTTCTCCAAATTTGGTCCATAAAGTTATGCAAATCAGAATGCAAAATACTATTTCAACACAACACTAATAGTTCAAACCAATATTAAAATAATGGAGAGAAGATTACTTACCAAGAATGAACTTGAAAGGGATGAATTTGCTACAAAACTTAAGTGAAACAAGGAAGAAAAAAAGGCTGAAATTGGGGAAGAAGAAGAAGAAGAAACGAAATTAGAGTGAGGGGAGCTAGAATGGTGAGGAGGAAGAGAATGTCCACCTCCCACCTCCTCACTTTTGTCATATTCTCTCTTTTGTTTTTCCTTTTCTTTTTCTTTCCCTTTTTTTCGTTTTTCTTTTATTTCTTTTCATTTTTCTTCATTAATTCAATCTAATAATTTTATTCACATAAATTTCAATTTCATGTCTTCCTCAACTAAATTATAAAATGGACACGTGCAATTCAACACAATTGCAAAATACTCAGATACATAGCTAGTGCGTGTCGTGAAATTGTCCCTATAAAAATACATATAAAATGCACGTATTCAAGTAAAATATATACAAATGCATATGTCCAAATAAAATGCATATAAAAATACATGTGTGGAAAGTCGAGGATGTTACATTTTGTTATGTTATTGTCCACCTAGATGACACATCAGTAACTTCCAAAAAAATCATATCACATTAACCTCTACGTGGCACACCCAACTGGTAAAAGATTATTATTTTCACCTATAGTCACTAAACTTTACTTCATTTGTTGCAATATCACTATTTTTTTTGTAATGAAAAAATAACAATTTTTTTTCCTTTAAATTCCTACCAAATTTGATAAATAGGCAAATTAAAAATTGACTTGACAGTAGATGTAGCACCAAATTTGTACTAAAATTTTTGAATTTGTTATCTATTTTCTCAAGAATTTTGATTAATTGTGGCTTTAAGAAACTAGATTTTCCAGATAGTGTTGGTTCTAGTTCTGTCCAAGATGGGTTACCTCAAGCTTTCAAGTATGTTGTGCATGAGAAGTATAATAAAGTGGTCAGAGTTAATGGCTATGAAGTTCATACGAAGAATCAAGTGTTACATCAGTTGACAAGTCAGATTTTCAGTTGTCTATTTATCACATTTTACTAAAAGTTATTTAAGTGAAAGAAAATCAAAATTTTATTATTTGTTTCGAACAAATTTTTTTTTGTGATTTTATGGCAAATGAACCCAAATTCAGTAACCGCTGGTGAAAATTAACTTTGACATGTCATCTTTCTCAAGATGAGTCTGCCACGTGGCAACTAAAGTGACACAATTTTTTAAAATTGTTGACTTATCATTAACGTGGACAATAATGTTGTATAACATGACGAAATCAAATGATACATCAACTATCACATCTGATTTTCGATTATTAATATCTAAAAATTGGTGAGAAGTGATTTTAGTAAAATAAAAATATAGTTTTGTGATTTTTTAGGACGAAAAAAATTGTAATCTTATTGTAACTAAAGTAAATTTCAGTAACTATAGGTGAAATTAATCCGAATACAAGTGACACATTTAAATTTTTAATTTGTAAAGCAATAATTTTATGATGTGTATTCTTAATATATATATATGTGTGTGTGTGTGTGTGTGTAATATATGCATTAAAAGCTCACACTTTTAATGTTATATATATATATATATATATATATATGTGTGTGTGTGTGTGTGTGTGTGTGTGTGTGTGTAATATATGCATTAAAAGCTCACACTTTTAATGTTTATTTAGACTTAATATTTTTTAAACCGACATGGACTCTTTCTCTTTGTAATCTCTCATTCTTTTCCATTTCATTTTTTTTCTCTCATGTGTAAATTTGATGAGATAACATTGAAAACAAATGAAAGAAATTTAACAATGGCATTGCTATGTTTTATTTATGGCATATTGCAATTAAGATTTAATTCTTCTTCATTTTAGCTAAAAGAAAAGTCAAATCTAATAGTTTAATTTTTACCATATATAATTAGTAATATGTGAAAATTTTTGCAAAAAAAAAAAAAATCAATCAATGGTAGGGCCTAAAAGCAAGAAAATTAGTCACTTCCAAAGTTTAAAGTGTATAAATTATATTTTTTTTTCTAATTTTAAAGATTCAACAAACTCTTTATTTTAAAAAGTAATTTCATAAAAAAAATGTTTCAAATGGACTCTCTATCTTTAAAATTTAGAGTTGAAAGTGAGTTTAATTCTTTAAATCTAGAAAACCAAATTTAACTCTTCATTTTAATTATAATTAATTTATATTCACTTTTTATACATGTTCTATTTTTTTATTGGTGTGTTTATCTTAAAATATTTTTCTATTTTCTTATAATAAAAGTCATTTATTTTTTTCTCTTGCTAAATATTGATTTGTATATAATAAAGTAAAATGAAAAGTAAAAATGTAAAGAGTTTATTGAATTTGTAAAAAAAAAAGGTATTTTCTATATTTAAATGTTCTTTATTCTACTAAAAATGTTTTTTAAAATAAAGAGTGTTGTTGGATATGATCTTATAGTTTAAGTCTTTTATGATTCATTAATTATGGCATAGTAAAATATTGGCTTAATATTTAAACATGTTTCTAAGTTTGTACCTAATTTCCATTTGCTCACATATTGACTCTCTCTTTACCACGTGTTCTTTTATAGGTTCAAATGTTATACTTTGTACTGTGTGCAAAATATAATTTTTAAAGTTAGAGCATGTAAATAATATTTTTATTAGAGTTGACAATTCATGTTGTATCATGTTATATATGTAATGTGTCAAATATAAATATGTTATTCTGTATTATTTAATTATTTAATATTTTTATAAATATATATACACACGTGTATATGTATATAAATAACTAAAATTAATATTTTATAAGTATATGTTAGTTTTTATAATGAGGCTTTACCACTCATTAAATCTGACACTCTTAAAAAATAAATAGAGTTTTGTATGGTTGGGATTTGAACCATTGCCCTTGGGAGTGTTTCTCAAGCATCTTCTATTATGTCACACTCATATTTTTGGATAAGCAGGTCCCGTTTATTGTATTTCTTGTTAATTAACTAGTTTCAAAACCCATAATAAATGCTTATGGAAGAACTATCAATTTAGTATTTATTTATATAATTATTAGAGATTTTAAATGTAATCTTGACTTGTCATATTCGCTAACTTAGACATTGAGTCGCATGTGTTGCGAAATTGACGCATTTGACCGATCGAAGTCTAAATTCAAATTTTGACATGGATTAAGCGAGTAATGATTTAATTATGTTGATATATTCTTAATAAAGTATATAAAAATTTTAAAAGATGTTAAAAATGGTAAAGGATTAAATTACAAATTTGATTAGTTTTGAGGGGCAATTTGCAATTTACCAAGAATTGAAAGATCTTATGAGTTGTTTATTAGTTAAAAATAATTTATGGACATCATTATATATATATATATATATGGCTGATTTTATTAAGGAAAGAAAAAGGATTAATGTGTTATCATGTTAATTGATCAAATGTTGATGTATAAGTTAAATGTGTAAGTCCCTAGTTAGACATTTTCTTTCTTTTCTTCTTTCTTCCTTAATGTTTCTTCTTCTACTTTTTTTCCTCTACCCAAACTAGTCATGCCAACCACCTTTTTGAATCTTTCATAACCAACCTTGAGTTCTAGTGAGAGAAAGGAAGGGAAAAGATAGAAAATAACAAGACAAAGTGATTTCTATGATCTACAAGTCTTAAAGAAGCTTGGAAAAGCAAGGAGGAAGAACAAACAAGTTTAGTGGAGAGAGAGAATCTCCAAGGTTGTGATCAAGTGAAGAAAAGTGTAAAGGTAAGAAGCTTTTCTTCTCATCTTTCATCTTTTCTTAAGGAAGTTGGAGTTTTGAGATTATTTAAAGCTTATATAGAAAGAGAGAGAGTTTAGGGTTTTGTGAGAGAGAGTTTAGAGTTTAGAAAGTTCCGAGAAAGTAAGTTTTTGGGGATGAGTTTATAATGTTTAGAAGTTCCAAGTGTCAAAGAACAAGCTTAAGGGAGTGTAGGCAAAGAGAAAGCTACTTAGAAGAGTGAAGGAGGAAAATAGAGGTTTGTGCATAATTTAAGTCAATAACCTATCTTTGTTTGAAATAATGCATGTTTAATATGATAATTAATGAATGAATTGCACTAATGATGATTATGGCATGAAACCATAGGTTTAGATATAAAGAATGAGATTTTGTGGTATGTTGAGTTAAGTAATGTATGTTAGAGAATTGAGTTTTGATAAAGGCATTTATATGTATTAGAACATGATATGTTAAGTCAAGGACTTTAGAAATGCATGAGTTTGTATTTGGTATGACTTGGTGCAACTAGAAATGAATAAGAAAATTGAATATGCAGGTTTCTCGCAGATAGTCATAGGTGTGACTTTTGGGTCACGGGCGTGAACTTGCTAAGTTCATGGGCGTGACTGAATTGCATTACGGTTGTGACTTTTTTATGGAAATGACACTATTCATTCTAGAAGCATTCACGACTTTGAATCACGGATGTGAACTAATTCACGGGCATGAATAAGTAATCACAACTGTGAATGCTCTATTTTTAGTAATTATGAATATTGTTAACTAATGAAGTATTCAAGTAAGTAAATGAAAAGATATTATTTATCCAATAAAATAAGAATGTTGATAAGTTTGTATAGGTAATTAAGTAAAGATATATGAATAATGTGGAAATATGGATATGCCCATTACTCTAACTCCGGACTAGAAATAGGATAGACGACATGTTATTATGGGGGCGATTGGTATCGTACTATATGAGATATTTCTCAGTCAATGTGGTTTTAGCTCTAAGAGCACCATTGACTTGAGATGCTCAATTAAACATATATAAATCGAGGACAAGGTGGTTTTAGCTTTAGGAGTGCCCTTGGTCTGGTAATTCATATATGATGATATATTACTCAATCAATGTAGCTTTAGCTCTGGAAGCACCATTGATTTGAGAAGCTCAGATGAGCCAGATAGTGGATAGGGTGGCTATAGCTCTGGGAGCACCCCTGATACATAACCTGTATCTAGTTAGTCCAATTTAGAGTGATGTGGGCGAACTAATGAAGTTAAGTTGAAAGATAATGTAAAATAATATGAAATTAACATAGAATATTAAAAAGATGAAAAAAGTAACTTATAATTAGAAATAAATGAAAATAACATTGCACATGTATGCATGATGCTCATAATCATATGAAATAAGGACATGAGGGGAAAAATAGCATGAAAGGTTATTAATGCATAAAATGACATATGTTAATGCTTATTACATAACATAGTATATTGCCTTTTTGATATGCACCATTAAGCCTCGAGCTTAGCATGAGAGTTTTCCTTCTGTGCAGATATAGAAAGCAGATACAAAAAGATAGCTGAAGGTTGTAGATAAATCAATTGATGATCCTAGTCAATTAAAGCAACAGATCTTAAAATAGTGGGTCACAATCTTTTGAACTTTTATATTTTGCTTTTCATATTATATACTTTCATATTTGTAAATTGACTTTCATAGTTTGTTAGCAATTAACTTGATATTTAAAATTACTATCTTATGTAAATCAAATGTACTATGTTTCTTGTATATCTATGAACTTTGAGTTTTTTTTTAAAAAAATTATGTATGACTTTTTAGCATTTATTAAAATAGTGATTTAAAGAAGTCATTGTAGCGCTCCCTTATTGATGATCCTAAGCACGTGTTGTTTCGATAAGGGGGTGTTATAGATTTTGGTATCAAAGCTCGGTTTGGGCGGTTTTGGGTTTTAAAAGTGAGTTTTGAAAATGTTTATTACTTGAGTGTACCCACATTTGAATTTTTGGAGTCGATGTTTTACTAATTAGGGTCGTTACCTTTATGTTAAAGGTAATAATGAGCCCTTAGAGGTATGGCTTCACGTTCAAGACAGGTTATAGCAGAGGAAGCCGAGAGTAATGAGCCCTCAGAGGCAAGAGCTTCTCGAGACCAAGTCATCACTAAGCTATAGCATCGAGATCTGGTGCTAGCTCATCCCGTAAGCCATCACCTACTAATACGAGTCAGATAAATTTCATGAGAAATATGATAGAATTGCTATAGAGAACAACAAAGCCAACCCCATCAGTATTACCATTTGAGAGGCTGAAAAAGTTAGGAGCACCTGATTTTTATAGGAAGAGAGAGGATGATCCTTCCATGGTAGGGTTCTGGTTAGAGTGAGCTGAGAGGATTTTTGATCAACTACGAGTTTTTTATCAACTGCACTACACAAATGAACAAAAATATAAGTATGCATTATCTTTGCTATAAGAGCATGCTTATGATTAGTGGCAGTCAGAGTCACAAAGCTCAGAAGCACCTGACCCTATGACATGCGAGTTCTTTCTAAAAAAGTTTAAGGAGCAGTATATTCCTCCTATTTATACAGAAGATAAAAAGAGAGAGTTTGTGATGCTGAAACAAAAAAACATGTCGGTAACAGAATATGAGAGAGAATTCACACATTTATACAAGTATGTTGAGAGCATTGTATCCAAATAAGCTAATAAATGTCGACATTTTGAAGATGGGTTGAGGGATCCGATCAAGCTACAAGTCTTAGCTCTACGTCTGGTGAGCTTCCCCAGTTTACTAGCATCTGCTAGAACAGTTGAAAGAGTCCTGGTGACACAGTAGCCAGTGTAGGTTAGTAGGGTTAGTAGACCCGCACCATAGCCAAGTGAGGGACAGTCAAGTGGAAAAAGAGCCATATCTTTTAGTGGTCGATTCTAGGTAGGGGATTCCAGCAAACCTCTTTCTTATAGGCAAGGACAACCTGTAAGATCTATTTCATCAACAACCAGTGCATCGACATAGGTATCCTACAGAGCTACACCTCTACCAATGTGTCAGTATTATGGTCATCCTCACCTAGGAAAGTGTTGGTGGATGACAGAAGTGTGCTTGAGATGTAGCTCCAAGGACCATCTAAGAAGAGATTGTCCATTGCTACAGTTTGACAGAGGTTCAGGGAGTCTTGAGTGAATACTAATACAGATTATGGGGCAAGGCAGAGGTTGAGGCCTAAGGCAAGGCAGAGGAGGCCGTGCAGGGCCAAGCCAGTTTAGGTCAGACACAATGGAGAGGCCAAAAGGCAATAGAGCTGCTCCAGTAAGAGCTTATGCCATGTGAGATCGGGAGGAGCAAGATGCACCTAATGTCATAATAAGTAAAATTTTTCTCTTTGGCTCTTATATACATACATTGATAGATCCGGGGTCAATGCATTCATACATATGCATACCACCACCAAGTCGAGAGGGTTTAGAACTAGAGACTCTAGAATATGAAATTTTTGTGACTAACCCGTTAGGGCACAGTGTGCAGATTAGTAAAGTTTTTCGAGGTTGCCCAATCAAAATTCAAGACAAGCAATTTCTAGCTGATCTGATAGAGCTATCATTCCACAAGTTTGATGTGATCTTAGGAATGGATTGGCTAGCTCATCATGGAGTGATAATAGATTATGGAAGAAGGCATATGAGGATTAGAGTTCTAGATTTAGAGGAAGAGATACTAGTAAAGGGTGAGAATAGAAAATATCCAGATAATGTGATATCGAAGCTAAAAGCTCAGAAACTCATCAATAGGAGATGTGAGGTTTACCTAGTGTATGTGATTGATACAAGAAAGAATAGTCTAAAATTGGCCAATATCCCAATTGTTAGTGAGTTTCCAAATGTGTTTCTTGAGAAATTGCCAGGATTACCACCTAACCAAGAGATAAAGTTTGCTATTGAATTAATACCTGGCACCACTCAATGTGACTGAAATGAGGAGTTTCCTTGGATTAGTTGGATATTATATAAAGTTCGTGAAGGGATTTTCATCCATAACAACTCCTTTGACTTCATTGTTGCAAAAAGACATCCAGTTCAAATAGACGGACAAGTGTCAGGCTAGTTTTGATAGACTCAAGGTAATGTTGACTGAAGCACTAGTCTTAACTCAGCCTACTACAGGAAAAGATTATCTTTGTGTATAGTGATGCAAGTCACAATGGGCTAGGTTGTGTTCTTATGCAAGAGGGAAAAGTGATTGCATATGCCTTTAGACAACTCAAGCCTCTAGACGGATGATTTAGAGCTTGCAACGATAGTTTTTGCTCTTAAGATCTAGAGACATTATTTGTATGGAGAAATATGCTATATTTATACAAACCATAAGAGTCTTAAGTACCTGCCTTGACAGAAAGAGTTGAACCTGAGGCAACGAAGATGGTTGGACTTGATTAAAGACTATGATTGTGTGATTGACTACTAGTCCGAAAAAGCAAATGTGGTGACTAATGCCTTAAGAATAAAAATGTTAGCTGAGTTGTAAGTGGAGTATACTTTAATGTAGAGGATTAAAGCGGTTTAGAGGCAAGATGAAAAGCTAGTAAAGATAGTCGAAACTGTGAAAAATGGAGAAAAATTAGAATTTTCTTTAACAGATGACGGTACCGTGTATTTCCAGAACCATATTTGTGTATTGAGTATAGAAGAATTGAAGTCAGAGATTTTAAAGGAAGCTCATGAAACAGTTTATACTATGCATCCAGGTAGAAACAAAATATACCAAGATTTGAAAGCACAGTATTAGTGGTCAGGGATGAAGAAGGATATCATCGAGTATATTACTAAGTCTCAAAATTGTCAATAAGTGAAAGCTAAACAACAATTGTAACATCCTCGACTTCCCACATATGCATTATTACATGCATTTTATTTTGACATATGCATTTGAATATAATTCAATTGAACACATGCATTTCATACGTATTTTCGTAGGATCAAGTTTATGACACTCACTAGCTACGTGTCCTAGTACATTGCAATTATATTGAGTCACACATGTGTATTTATAATCTAAATGAGGATAAAAAGTATTAAAAAAAATGAATGAAATAAGGTGACTAAATTAAAGTAAGCAAAATGACTAGATTGAGATTAAATTGCATATTATGTTGATTTGTATAATAATAATAAAAAAATAAAATAAAAAAAATAAAAGTCAGAAAAATAAATAAATAAATAAATAAATAAATAAATAAAAGAAGGAAAAAGGGGACGGATGAAACAAAGAAAAGGAAGATAAGGTGGTGGGTGGTGGCTTTTAACTTATTAGGCAGCCACCTTATCACTTCCCTTCCTCATCTTCTTCTTCTTCTTCTTCTTTGCTTCATTCCTTCCATTTCTTTTCAAGTTTCAGCCACCATTTCTTCCTTCTTTCACTCCAAAAATTTCAGAAACAAGATTAGCCAAGAGTGATTATAGGTGAGTAAACATTTATTCTTGTGTTAAGCTTGATTTTGGTGTTTAGGGTTCATTAATAGGCACTGTTTTGCAACCCGATTTTGATGAACATCTAAATTGATTCTGGACAAGTATAAAACACAAAAGTTGTTCCTTTATGTCTTATATTTATGAATATGTAAACGGTGTTTCGTGATTTGGTTTATAGAATTAGATATGCTCTTCGTACTGAAACTGGTCAGGGTGTAAACCCTAACCAAGTTAGCTACTGTGTTACTTGATTTCTAATATGTTAAAGCCATTATTTGAAGTATCTCAAAACATAAAAGTTGTAGATATATGTGTTATGTATCTGTATACCAAATTTCAGGTTCATATGTCTTGTAAATTGTGAGTTATGGTAAATGGAACCATGACTGTTCCATGGTTTGAACTGCCTATTGAGTGCCCTGGGCAGTTCCAGAAACGTTTTTGTCTAATTTTAGCTCCTTAGAGCTAGATTATGTAACTTATCAAAACATGAAAGTTATAGGTATATGTATTAGATAAATTTTGGTACTAATTTCAGCTTAAAATGTTATTTATAGAGTAAGTTATGGCCTTTAGAAGTCATACTGGTCCGGAAGCCAATTCTGTTCTGGACCAGTGAAATGTTGCTTATAATTTGAAGACCTTAGAGGCATAATTGGTAAAAGTTGTGAACATGAAAAATGTTCCATTTGAACCCATATAAATATATGCCAAGTTTCATTATAATCTGATTTACATATTGTAAGATATGGACTACCCAAATTGGTACCCTGAAACTGCCAAAGGGCAGAAACAGGGCAGGAAACAGAACACTCTTAGAAATTCCACCAAAAATTGTACAATGATCCAATTGGTCTGATATTTTAATATGTTTCATGATTATGTGTTATTTTGAATTAGGAACAAGAATCAGATTAATTGGTCAACTATAGGAAAAGTTATAGGCTTAACAGTCCCATAAGGTCACACTGCCCCATAGGAAAAAGCCTAGCTATGTATATGCATTATGCATATTAATTTGTTTAAGCCGCATTAAGTCTCCCTAATCATGAGTTAATCCATTATATTTTCATGTTAGGCTCACAACATATTGGAGACCCACAAGGAGCAGATAGACAATAAGTAAGAGTCGAGATCAAAGGAGAACGGTGAGTCTAATTATCGATTGAATTCTTAGTGCAAATGAATGTTGCTTGCTATGTGATTCATATGATTGTCATAATTTGTCCTTGATAATATGATGATGGATAATTTGTGACGTTTGTGGTTTGACATATGATTGTCATGATTGTCCTTGATAATATGATGATGGACAATATGTGACGTTTGTGGTTTGATATATGATTGTCATGATTGTCCTTGATAATATGATGATGGGCAATATGTGGCGTTTGTGATACGTATAAATGGTATACTTGTGGTATATTTGAGGTATATGTTTGACATATGTGATATATATACATGGTATATGTATAGTATATGCAAGGTATATGCGTGGCATATGAGGCATATATGTGGTATATGTATGTTATATGTGATAAGATGCAATGGTTCATAAATGCTTAGTACAAATGCATATGCATATGGACTTAAAAGGCGTTGTGACTAGTTAATCAATATTGCAAAGCAAAAGAAGAGGCCTATGGCCCAACAAATGTGCAAATGAAACAAATGATCAAGCTAGCTAGCAAATGCAAATACAATTGCAAATGCAAATGTTCACATGGCAAATGTTCACATGGATACCCGGGGCAATGTCTGTTTAACTTGGTCACAACAAAATGAAATAAGCAAAGCATTTGCATACATAAAGAGTAATGATTATATGTTTCAACTTTATTGATACTTATATGATACTGATGAATGGAATAGAATACCTGATATATATTGGATTTGTGATTTATTACTATGAGTTGTTTGGTACTTTAG
Source organism: Triadica sebifera (assembly GCA_023653625.1). NCBI lineage: Eukaryota > Viridiplantae > Streptophyta > Magnoliopsida > Malpighiales > Euphorbiaceae > Triadica > Triadica sebifera. The sequence continues at coordinate 26,510,279 of CM042901.1, forward strand.
AGCTCAGTGGATGATTATTCTCACTGAGCCGCAACTCATCAATTTGCGTCATTTTTCAGGTAAAGAAAAGTGATAGCTCATTTTGAGTAGTGTATAGAAGACATGGAGCACAGGTCATTGGCCGAGCCTCATCACTCTCTCTCCTTGCATTCCACACAAGCATAAAAAATATGTCATCTGTATTTTGGACTTATATGCTTGAATATGTATAGTCATTTTGGAATGAGTCTAAATATGTATAAATGAAATCAACTCGGAAATACTTATGTGTAAAGTTTATATTTTGATATATGTGATATATCGTATTGTGGTTTTAATGTTGACTTGAAAAGTCATTTAGTAATTTTACAGGATATAAGACTTGTAAAGTCGTTAGTTGATTTTACAGGATATGATATGAAAAAAAAAATTTTTACTACTATTGTTAACAGGGTATTTTTTCCTTTTCAGTATGCAGTATGTGACTATTTGATACAGGGATAGGTTATACTTAAATGCATAAGAGGTGTGATGTTACATTTTTGGTATCAGAGCAGGGATAGGTTCCATGGGAACATGCATCTGCATAAGAGCATGATAACATATGCATCATATGTGTTGAACATTATGTAGTGACATACTTTCATTTATTTTAGGGACATCATAAGACATGATACACCAAGGAGGGAGAGGCCGGCCGAAATGCATTCTCATGAGGCATCACCTCATTTACATAGAGAGCAACCAGCAATAGGAGCTAGAGCTCCAGTACATGCATCACAGTCATCTCATGCAGAAGTACCCCATGAAAACCTAGAACAAGAAGTATATGGTCCTGAAATGTACAAGGAAAGACGGTATGACAAGCTGAGGAAACATGGTGCAACTGATTTCAATGGCACAACAGACCCAGCAGAAGCTGAGACATGGCTGAAAAGGACACAGAGGGTACTGAATATGATGAGATGTACTCCAGATGAGAAATTTGATTATGCAGTATCCCTACTGCAAGGAAATGCTTATGAATGGTGGGAGACAGTCCCTGACAGTGATGCACAACCACCAGTGTTGACATGGAATGATTTTCTCCTGGAATTTCAGAACAATTATATGCCTGAAGCATATAAAGATGAGAAGAGGAAGGAATTCCTGAATCTGAAGCAGGGGAATATGTCTATTGCGGAGTATGAAGTACAATTTAACAAGCTTTCCCATTATGCCACTTTCATGGTCTCTACTGAAAGAGACAAATGCAGGAAGTTTGAGGAGGGCCTCAAATATGAGATCAGAAATAGAATCACGACTACTGATCTTGATAGTTATGCTAGGCTTAGAGCTGCTGCAATCAGAGCTGAACGGTTAATGACAGAAGCTAGGGAACAACAAATAAAAAGGCCATCACGTGAATTCTTTGGTGAGTCTAGCAGAAGGTTGGGGAAAAGAGGTAGATATATGCCTGCACAAGCTGGTAACAGAAGTGGGTACTCCAGTTCTAGAGGTCGACGAATGACTTTCTCTTACCCAGGCAGAGGGCAGAGCCAATATGTTGAACAGAGGCCCACATGCAGTCATTGTGGCAGACAGCATACGGGCGAATGTAGAAGGCTCACAGGAGCATGTTATTTCTGTGGATCGATGGAGCATATGTATAGAGACTGTCCAAATAGAGCCAAACTAGCAGAGACTAGTAGAGACAGAGGAGTATCTGAGACTACTGTTGAGGCACCGAGGGTCTACCCTACTAGTGGGACACAAGGCAGAGGAAGAGGCAGGGGCAGGACTGGTACACTGGGTAGAGGAGTGACCAGATCTGAAGGTCAGAGTTCTAGACCCCCTACTCAGGCCAGGGTGTTTGCTATGACTAGACAAGAGGCAGTGGATGCTCCCGAAGTAGTCACTGGTAATATTTATATTTCTGAAATATTAGCATATGCATTGATTGACCCAGGCTCCACTCATTCATTTATATCATTGCATATGGCATCTAAACTACATCAAATGCATGAGCCTTTGGGGATTGACATAAATGTGAGTACTCCATTGGGAACAGTGGTAGTTGTGAATAATGTCTGTCGTGATTGCCTGATATGCATTGACAGAGCTGAGTTAATAGCTGATCTAATTTTATTGCCAATATATGAATTTGATGTGATACTGGGAATGGACTGGTTAACTAGACATCATGCAATAGTGAATTGCTTTACTAAGGAAGTAATTTTGGAATCACCAAACCAGCCAAGGGTAGTATTTCTAGGTGAAAGAAAACTTGTGCCTACATGTCTAGTTTCAGCAGTAAAGGCATTTCGAATGATCAAAGGGGGATGTGAAGCATATTTGGCATATGTGACTGATATTAGAACCACTGATAGCTTGCTTGAAAATATACCAGTGGTAAGGGAATTTGCTGATGTATTCCCAGATGATCTACCTGGTTTACCACCAGATAGAGAGATAGAATTCACTATTGAACTAGTACCAGGAACGGCACCAATATCAAGGTCACCCTACAGAATGGCCCCAGTTGAGTTGAAAGAGCTGAAGGCCCAATTGCAAGAGTTACTTGATAAAGGGTATATCAGACCTAGTGTATCACCATGGGGAGCTCCAGTGTTATTTGTTAAAAAGAAAGATGGAACAATGAGATTGTGCATCGATTATAGGCAACTGAACAAAATGACGGTGAAGAACAAATATCCATTGCCTAGAATAGATGATTTGTTTGATCAGTTGCAAGGAGCCCAAATATTCTCCAAGATTGATTTGAAATCAGGCTATTACCAGTTGAAGGTAGCAGAAGCAGATGTTCCAAAGACTGCCTTTCGAACCAGGTATGGGCATTATGAATTTTTAGTAATGCCATTTGGATTGACTAATGCTCCAGCTGCATTTATGGCTTTAATGAATAAGGTGTTTCAACCATGTTTGGATAGGTTTGTGATAGTATTTATTGATGACATATTGGTGTACTCAAAGAATAGGGGAGAACATGAACAACATTTAAAAATTGTGTTGCAAACTTTGAGGGAGAAACAATTATATGCCAAATTGAGTAAATGTGAATTCTGGTTAGATCATTTGGTGTTTCTTGGACATGTGGTGTCGTGTAAGGGCATAGAGGTTGACCCAAAGAAAATTGAGGCTATGGTAAATTGGGAAGCTCCTAAAAATATTTCAGAAATGCGTAGTTTTCTGGGTTTAGCCGGATATTATCGTAGATTTGTTGATGGATTCTCCTTAATTGCTAACCCTTTGACTAAATTGTTGAGAAAGAATGTGTCTTTCAAGTGGACTCCAGAATGTCAGAGGAGTTTCGATGAACTAAAGCACAGGCTAACCTCAGCACCAGTGTTAACCATCCCTACAGGTACAGGTGGGTTTACAGTATATAGTGATGCTTCTCACCAAGGCTTGGGATGTGTGTTGATGCAACATGGTAAGGTGATAGCTTATGCATCCAGACAACTGAGACCACATGAGATCTCCTATCCAGTGCATGATTTAGAATTGGCTGCAGTCGTATTTGCATTGAAGATTTGGAGGCATTATCTGTATGGTGAGACATTCCAAATCTTCACAGACCATAAAAGCTTGGGTTATTTGCTGACACAGAAAGAATTAAACATGAGGCAGAGACGGTGGTTAGAGCTATTGAAAGATTATGACTGTACGATTGAATACCATCCAGGGAAAGCCAATGTGGTAGCAGATGCATTAAGTAGGAAGGCTAGTGGCAGTGTAGCTCACTTGCAAGTATCCTCTTTTCCATATTTGATTCAATTACGATCTATGAATGTTGAATTAAATATACATGATGAAGGATCACTTATTGCTACTCTTCGAGTCAGACCTATACTAAAGGAGAGGATCAAAGAAGCACAAAGCAAAGATCCTAAATTGTGTGAGAAAATTGAATCAGTAAGGCAGGAAAACAGTAAAGATTTTCAATTGCAGGATGATACACTGATGTTAAAGTCACGCATATGTGTTCCAGACACTGAGAACTTGCGTCGGGAAATAATGGAAGAGGCACACAATTCACCGTATGCAATGCACCCAGGGATGACAAAGATGTATCACAGTTTAAGGCCTCATTACTGGTGGCCAAGAATGAAGAAAGACATAGCAGAATATGTTTCCAAATGCTTGACATGTCAGCAGATCAAAATTGAACATCAGGCACCAATTGGTAAGTTACATCCATTGCCAGTGCCAGAATGGAAATGGGAAAGAATAACGATGGATTTTGTCTATGGATTGCCAAAAACTCCACGGAAAAATGATGCAGTATGGGTAATTATTGACAGATTAACCAAGTCAGCACATTTTCTACCTATCAGATGGGGTTGTACACTTGAGAGTTTGGCCAAATTATATGTGAATGAGATAGTCAGATTGCATGGCATTCCAGTGTCCATTGTGTCTGATAGAGATCCACGGTTTACTTCACGTTTTTGGGTGAGTTTACAGAATGCATTGGGAACAAAATTGAACTTTAGCACTGCATTCCACCCACAGACTGACGGACAATCAGAAAGGACTATACAGACATTGGAAGAAATGCTTAGGGCATGTTCTATGGAATTCATAGGTGCTTGGGATGAATATATAGCATTGATTGAATTTGCTTACAACAACCAGTATCATAGCAGTATCCAGATGGCACCATATGAAGCATTGTATGGCAGAAAGTGCCGAAGCCCTATCATTTGGGATGAAGAAGGAGCACGTGCATTAGAAGGGCCAGAGCTAGTGCAAGACACAGTGGATAAGATCAAGGTTGTCAAGAACAAGCTAAAGGCAGCACAAGATAGGCAGAAAAGTTATGTTGATCAGCATAGAAGGGAGATGGAATACGAGTTGGGTGAGAAGGTATTTCTTCGTGTATCTCCATGGAAAGGGATAATTCGATTTGGCCAGAAGGGTAAATTGAGCCCAAGATACATAGGGCCTTATGAAATTCTTGAGAAGATTGGTCCATTGGCTTATAGGTTGGCTTTACCACCCGAGATGGCTCAGATACATAATGTGTTTCATGTGAGCATGCTTAGAAGATACAGGTTAGATCCTACACATGTACTTAAAGATCAAGCCATTGAGATTGCAGAGAACATGAGTTATGTTGAGCAACCAGTGCAAATCATTGGATACAAGACTAAACAGCTAAGAAATCGAGAAATACCTTTGGTTAAGGTATTATGGCGTAACCATTTACAAGAAGAGGCAACATGGGAAACAGAAGAAAATATGAAAAAGCAATATCCACAACTGTTTTCAGGTATTAATTTCGAGGACGAAATTTTAAAAGGAGGGGAGAATTGTAACATCCTCGACTTCCCACATATGCATTATTACATGCATTTTATTTTGACATATGCATTTGAATATAATTCAATTGAACACATGCATTTCATACGTATTTTCGTAGGATCAAGTTTATGACACTCACTAGCTACGTGTCCTAGTACATTGCAATTATATTGAGTCACACATGTGTATTTATAATCTAAATGAGGATAAAAAGTATTAAAAAAAATGAATGAAATAAGGTGACTAAATTAAAGTAAGCAAAATGACTAGATTGAGATTAAATTGCATATTATGTTGATTTGTATAATAATAATAAAAAAATAAAATAAAAAAAATAAAAGTCAGAAAAATAAATAAATAAATAAATAAATAAATAAATAAATAAAAGAAGGAAAAAGGGGACGGATGAAACAAAGAAAAGGAAGATAAGGTGGTGGGTGGTGGCTTTTAACTTATTAGGCAGCCACCTTATCACTTCCCTTCCTCATCTTCTTCTTCTTCTTCTTCTTTGCTTCATTCCTTCCATTTCTTTTCAAGTTTCAGCCACCATTTCTTCCTTCTTTCACTCCAAAAATTTCAGGAACAAGATTAGCCAAGAGTGATTATAGGTGAGTAAACATTTATTCTTGTGTTAAGCTTGATTTTGGTGTTTAGGGTTCATTAATAGGCACTGTTTTGCAACCCGATTTTGATGAACATCTAAATTGATTCTGGACAAGTATAAAACACAAAAGTTGTTCCTTTATGTCTTATATTTATGAATATGTAAACGGTGTTTCGTGATTTGGTTTATAGAATTAGATATGCTCTTCGTACTGAAACTGGTCAGGGTGTAAACCCTAACCAAGTTAGCTACTGTGTTACTTGATTTCTAATATGTTAAAGCCATTATTTGAAGTATCTCAAAACATAAAAGTTGTAGATATATGTGTTATGTATCTGTATACCAAATTTCAGGTTCATATGTCTTGTAAATTGTGAGTTATGGTAAATGGAACCATGACTGTTCCATGGTTTGAACTGCCTATTGAGTGCCCTGGGCAGTTCCAGAAACGTTTTTGTCTAATTTGAGCTCCTTAGAGCTAGATTATGTAACTTATCAAAACATGAAAGTTATAGGTATATGTATTAGATAAATTTTGGTACTAATTTCAGCTTAAAATGTTATTTATAGAGTAAGTTATGGCCTTTAGAAGTCATACTGGTCCGGAAGCCAATTCTGTTCTGGACCAGTGAAATGTTGCTTATAATTTGAAGACCTTAGAGGCATAATTGGTAAAAGTTGTGAACATGAAAAATGTTCCATTTGAACCCATATAAATATATGCCAAGTTTCATTATAATCTGATTTACATATTGTAAGATATGGACTACCCAAATTGGTACCCTGAAACTGCCAAAGGGCAGAAACAGGGCAGGAAACAGAACACTCTTAGAAATTCCACCAAAAATTGTACAATGATCCAATTGGTCTGATATTTTAATATGTTTCATGATTATGTGTTATTTTGAATTAGGAACAAGAATCAGATTAATTGGTCAACTATAGGAAAAGTTATAGGCTTAACAGTCCCATAAGGTCACACTGCCCCATAGGAAAAAGCCTAGCTATGTATATGCATTATGCATATTAATTTGTTTAAGCCGCATTAAGTCTCCCTAATCATGAGTTAATCCATTATATTTTCATGTTAGGCTCACAACATATTGGAGACCCACAAGGAGCAGATAGACAATAAGTAAGAGTCGAGATCAAAGGAGAACGGTGAGTCTAATTATCGATTGAATTCTTAGTGCAAATGAATGTTGCTTGCTATGTGATTCATATGATTGTCATAATTTGTCCTTGATAATATGATGATGGATAATTTGTGACGTTTGTGGTTTGACATATGATTGTCATGATTGTCCTTGATAATATGATGATGGACAATATGTGACGTTTGTGGTTTGATATATGATTGTCATGATTGTCCTTGATAATATGATGATGGGCAATATGTGGCGTTTGTGATACGTATAAATGGTATACTTGTGGTATATTTGAGGTATATGTTTGACATATGTGATATATATACATGGTATATGTATAGTATATGCAAGGTATATGCGTGGCATATGAGGCATATATGTGGTATATGTATGTTATATGTGATAAGATGCAATGGTTCATAAATGCTTAGTACAAATGCATATGCATATGGACTTAAAAGGCGTTGTGACTAGTTAATCAATATTGCAAAGCAAAAGAAGAGGCCTATGGCCCAACAAATGTGCAAATGAAACAAATGATCAAGCTAGCTAGCAAATGCAAATACAATTGCAAATGCAAATGTTCACATGGCAAATGTTCACATGGATACCCGGGGCAATGTCTGTTTAACTTGGTCACAACAAAATGAAATAAGCAAAGCATTTGCATACATAAAGAGTAATGATTATATGTTTCAACTTTATTGATACTTATATGATACTGATGAATGGAATAGAATACCTGATATATATTGGATTTGTGATTTATTACTATGAGTTGTTTGGTACTTTAGAGCTCAGTGGATGATTATTCTCACTGAGCCGCAACTCATCAATTTGCGTCATTTTTCAGGTAAAGAAAAGTGATAGCTCATTTTGAGTAGTGTATAGAAGACATGGAGCACAGGTCATTGGCCGAGCCTCATCACTCTCTCTCCTTGCATTCCACACAAGCATAAAAATATGTCATCTGTATTTTGGACTTATATGCTTGAATATGTATAGTCATTTTGGAATGAGTCTAAATATGTATAAATGAAATCAACTCGGAAATACTTATGTGTAAAGTTTATATTTTGATATATGTGATATATCGTATTGTGGTTTTAATGTTGACTTGAAAAGTCATTTAGTAATTTTACAGGATATAAGACTTGTAAAGTCGTTAGTTGATTTTACAGGATATGATATGAAAAAAAAAATTTTTACTACTATTGTTAACAGGGTATTTTTTCCTTTTCAGTATGCAGTATGTGACTATTTGATACAGGGATAGGTTATACTTAAATGCATAAGAGGTGTGATGTTACAACAATTATCCACTGGATTACTACAACTAATTTCCATACAAGAATGGAAGTGGGAAAGAGTCATGATGGATTTTGAATCCGATTTACCGGTAACTCAATAATGTGGGTGATAGTAGATTGACTAACGAAGTCAACACATTTTCTACTAGTTCAGATGGACTATCCTTTGAACAACCTAGCCAAGATTTATGTTAATGAGAAAGTGAGACTTCACAGAGTGCCTGTATCTATTATATCTGATAGAGATCACAAATTTACATCGCAGTTCTAGAAGAGCTTATAGCAAGCTTTGGGAGATTCGTAGACGAATGGACAATTAGAGTAAGTTATTCAATTATTAGAAGACATGATGAGAAGTTGTGTGCTCGATTTTGAGAGAAGTTGGGGTCAATATTTATCTCTTATGGAATTTGCCTACAATAATAGTCATCAGACAAGCATTAGCTGGCTCCTTATGAGGCTTTGTATGGAAGAAAGTGCAGGACCCCAGTTTGTTAGATGGAGTTGAATGAGAATAAGTTGTTCGAACCAGAGATAGTTTAATAGATCAAAGACAAGGTTAGAGTGTTCAAAGAAAGATTGAAAGTGGCATAAGATCGACAAAAGTCATATGTTGACCTAAAAAGGCGATACATAGAATATGTTATAGGTGATAAAGTTTTTCTTAAAGTTTCACCTTGGAAGAAGGAATTAAGATTTGGCAAAAAGGGGAAGTTAAGTTCAAGGTTTATTGGTCCTTATGAGATTTTGGAAAGGATAGGACCAATGGAATATCAATTAGCTTTTCCTTCGGAGCTGTTGATGTTGAGGAGATATCACTCAGACCCCACCCACGTTATACTGATGGAAGATATAGTGGTGCGGATAGACATGTCTTATGAAGAGGAACCAGTGTCTATAATAGCATAGGGAGAGAAAGTTCTCAAAAACAAGAAAGTTCCTTTAATTAAAGTCTTATGGCAGAACCATGTAGTGAAAAAAGCCACGTGAGAAAGTGAAGATGTGATGAAGAAGCAGTATCCCAAGTTGTTTAACCCAGAATGAACAGGTAAATTTTGAGGACAAAATTTACTTTAAAGGGGAGAGAATGTCATATCTGCTAACTTAGGCATCGAGTCGCACGTGTCGCGAAGTTGACGCGTTTGACCAATCATAATCTAAATTCAAATTTTGACATGGATTAAGCAATTAATGATTTAATTATGTTGATATATTCTTAATAAAGTATATAAAGAGTTTCAAAGATGTTAAAAATGGTAAAGGATTAAATTACAAACTTGACTAGTTTTGAGGGTCAATTTGCAATTTACCGAGAATTGAAAGATCTTATGAGTTGTTTGTTAGTTAAAAATAAGTTATGGACATGATTATATATATATATATATGGCCGATTTTCTTAAGGAAAGAAAGAGGATTAATGTGTTATTATGCTAATTGATCAAGTGTTGATATATAAGTCAAGGGTGTGGGTCCCTGGTTGGACTTATTCTTTCTTTTTCTTTTCTTCCTTCTTCCTTAACATTTCTTCTTCTTTTTTTTCTCTGCCCAAACCAGTCATGCCAGTCACCCTTGTGAATCCTCCATAACCAACCTTGAGTTCTAGTGAGAGAAAGGAAGGGAAAAGAGGGAAAAGAACAAGACAAAGTGATTTTCATGATCTACAAGTCTTAAAGAAGTTTGGAAGAGCAAGAAGGAGGAAGAACAAATAAGTTTAGTGGAGAGAGAGAATCTCCAAGGTTGTGATCAAGTGAAGAAAAGTGTAAAGGTAAAAAGATTTTCTTCTTTTCTTTCATATTTTCTTAAGAAAAGTTGGGATTTTGAGTTAATTTAAAACTTATATGGAAAGAGAGAGAGTTTAGGATTTTGTGAGAGAGAGTTTAGGGTTTAGAAAGTTATGAGAAAGTAAGATTTTGATGATGAGTTTATAAAGTTGAAAGAGTTCCAAGTGTTAAGGAACAAGTTCAAGAGAGTATAGGCAAAGAGAAAGCTACCTAGAAGAGTGAAGGAGAAAAATAGAGGTTTGTGCATAATTTAAGGCAATAGTCTATCTTTGTTTGAAATAATGCATGTTTAACATGATAATTAATGAATGAATTGCAGTGTTGAGTTAAGTAATGTATGTTAGAGAATTGAGTTATGATAAAGACATTTATATGTATTAGAACATGATATGTTGAGTCAAGGATTTTAAAAATGCATGAGTTTGTATTTGGTATGACTTGGTGCAATTAGAAATGAATAAGGAAAGTGAATATGCAGGCGTGAACTTGTTAAGATCACGGGCATGACTGAATTGCATCATGGTTGTGACTTCTATGTGGTAGTGGCACTATTCATTCCAGAAGTTTTGACGACTTTGAATCATGGACGTGAACTAATTCGCAGGCGTGAATGAGTAATCATGGTTGTGAATGCTCTGTTTTTAGTAATTATGAATATTGTTAACTACTGAAGTATTCAGGTAAGCAAATGAAAAGATATTATTTATCTAGTAAAATAAGAATGTCGATATGTTTGTAAAGGTAATTAAGTAAATATATATGAATAATGTGGAAATATGGATATGCCCATTACTCTAACTCTAGACTAGAAATAGGATAAATAACATGTCATTATGGGAGCGATCAGTGTCGTACTATATGAGATATTTCTCAGCCAATATGGCTTTAGCTCTAGGAATGCCATTGACTTGAGATGCTCAATTGAGCATATATAAATCAAGGACAAAGTGACTTTAGCTCTGGGAGTGCCTTTGGTCCGGTAATTCATATATGATGATATATTACTCAATCAATGTGGCTTTAACTCTGGGAGTGTCATTGATTTAAGAAACTCAGATGAGCTAGATAGTGAACATGGTGGTTATAGCTCTAGGAGTGCCCTTGATCTATAACACGTATCCAGTTAGTCCAATTTAGAGTGATGTGGGTGAACTAATGAAGTTAAGTTGAAAGAGAATGTAAAATAATATGAAATTAACATAAAATATTAAAAAGATGAAAAAAGTAACTTATAATTAGAGATAAATGAAAATAATATTGTACGTGTATGCATTATGCTCAAAATCGTATGAAATATGGACATGAGGGGAAAAATAACATGAAAGGATATTAATGCATAAAATGACATGTGTTAATACTTATTGTATAATATAATATATTGTTTTATTTATATGCACCACTAAGCCTCAACCTTAGCGTGAGAGTTTTACTTCCGCACAAATATGATAGGTAGCTGAACGTTGTAGATAAAACAAGTGGTAATCCTAGTCAATTAAAACAGCTGATCTTAAAATAGTGGGTCATAATCTTTTAAACTTTTATATTTTTCTTTTCATATTATATACTTTCAGATTTGTAAATTGACTTTCATAATTTTTAGGAATAACTTGAAATTTAGAATTACTATCTTATGTAAATAAAATGTACATTTTTTCTTGTATATCAATGAATTTTGAGTTTTTTAAAAAAAATTATGTATGACTTTCTAACATTTATTAAAATAGAGATTTGAAAAAAAATCAGTGTAACGTTCTCTTATCTGAATATGTGCTGTTTGGAAAATGAGGTATTAGATGACTATTTATAAAAATATCCATAGTATTCAAAAGATATATATAATTAATAATGTTGAATTTAATTATTTTTATTTTCATAATAAATTATGGTAAATTTTTTAAATAAATGATTTTTAAACCATTTTGATTTCTATCAATTTAAATGAGTAATAAATATATACTATAATGTATTTTTTTTATATAAATTAATATCTATTTTGACTTTAAAAATTGAAAAATATATAAATATATTAGTTAATTTTATTATTTATTAAATTATTAATAATAAATACAAAAATTATATTATATTTAAGAATATTCTTAAATATGATTATATATTAATTTGAATTATGAATTCATGTAAAATATTATTTTCGAAATTATTAGTTATTATGATTTTTAAAAAATTAAAGAATATATAAATAAGTCTATTCTATTATTTTTAATATAATAGATATAAATATAGATATTATTATACTTGAAAATATTTTTGAATATATATATATATATATATATGTATTGATTTGAATTTAAATATTTAATATTTTGAATACACTATTATATATAAAACACGTACAATGTAAGCATTTATCATATTTTGTTATGTATGAAATATGTGAAATATTATATTTTGAAATAATATCACTTTGACTAGTTCAACTCTAATTGAACTTCTAACCATTGACTCTTTATATTTTTCAGTTCATTAACCGAGTTGGAACTAAAAATAATGTCTCTCATTGATCTTATTCTTTTTTATTGAGCTAACATTATTTGAATCAAATTGAAAAAAATTTCAGGTCTTTGAATCCCTAATTTTTTTAAGCACCCTAATTTTTTTAAACACTCACCACCATCAATTATTTATTTGATAAAAAAAATGAAAATTATTTTAATACAAGAAAAACCGATGAAGAAATCCAATACAATCCTGTTTTTCATTTGATCTCAAAAGATAGCATCGACTATGCGAAAGTAATGGAGATGGAATGAGGTAAAATCGTTTTGTATTGATGATTTATTTATAAATATTTGTATTCGCTTTTCCATGAATACTTAATATACTTTAATTTACAGCTTATATCCCGATGTCATAGAGTGAGTTTGCTTTCTATTTTTGGCCTTTTAATTTATTAAGTTTGATATACAGTTCAATAGATTATAATCAATTAATTATTAAGCCACCAATATGGATGCTTTAAAAAAATTGAAGTCAAATCGGAATAATAAATTAATAATTTTAATGGTTTATAAAACCAAATTTAACTAATTGATTTCAAAAATATGTCCATTATGATTATGTACATAATTTTATATAACATTAGAAAAGTAAATAAACCAAATGAAAATATTTTGATTTCATTCAGTAGAATCATAATTTGAATTAATCAATTTGGATAATTGTTTTTTGAGATATTCAATTTTTAATAAATTCTAATCGATGGACTGTATTAGGATAATGTATAAGAAAATTCTAGATCTAGACACTTTGACTCAAACTATTTGAAACAAGATATTGCTTGGTCAAAATGTTTGCTTCTTCTAATTAAGACATTTACAAAATACTTGCTTGGTCTAATAATAGTAAAAGATTTAAAGGCACATTTGATATATCAAAAAAGAATGAAAAAATAAATTCTATTCATAGATTAGTATTTTGAGATTATAATATTTTTTTTGGTATATTAATGTAATATGAATTAAAATCATTTTTTATGTTTAATGTAATTTTATAAATAAGAGGAATAAAATTTAAAGATTAATTATATTTTCATAATCATTCTTATGTTTAATTGTTATATATTTTATAAGCAAATGAATTAGTAGTTAACTCTATGTTTTATCATAAAAATACAAAAAAAAATTCAAATAACAACAAATTTGATATATTATTTGAATAGAATATATATTTAGACCACATTCACCTTTGTGACAAACTAATTTCCAAAAAAATTAAGCTTTTTTTTTTCCGTTAAAATAGAAAAAAAAAAAAAAGAAGAAGAAGAAGAAGGAAGGATCTTAATTTATTTGATCATCCTACCATACACTAATTAATATTTATTGCAAACATAATATAACACTGAGAGAAATGCTACTCATCCTTTCAACATCAACATTCTAAGAGGTCAATTATTTGAAGCTCTAAAATTGAAATTAAAGTTAACATCGAAATGGAATAGAATGGAATTACAAATAAATTTTAAAACAATCTGGTACAATTTTTTTTATTTGAATATTAGCCAAATGATTCCAACTTGTAAAATTTAAATTAATGGTATAATACATTTTTAGATCTTTATTCACTTATTTTTATTAGGCTTAAAAATAAAATTTATATAATGAATTAATTTGTAAGTCCAAAATAATAAGTCATTTATGTAAATAAAAACTATATACAATTTAAAAATTAAACCTTAAATATAAAGTTCAAATCTATTTGGTATAAACTCATTTCAATTAGTTAATAGTTATATATTTTTAAATTAAAAAAATCTAGATACAAAGTTAACTTTTATATATTTGTTACCTATGATAACAGTTAAAAAATAAATTTATAGATAAATAAGATGCACTCTAAAATTGACCTTCTATAATATATTAATAATTTGGTATAACATAACATATATATATAAATATATATGCACATCAGTAAGTGCGCAAGATAGAATTTATTAGCTTAATAAAATTAAGTATCTAATTATCTATAAGAATATTAATAATACGAATTATATCTATAATTTGCTAATCTTTATTGATATATATTAATATTATTAATTCTAATAAAATATATTGTAAATTTATTCATATATGAACTTATACATATATTAAAAAAATATTAATATATAATTAAGTACATTAATTATTAGATGTTTTACAAATTTTATAATATGTATAATCGCGCCATAACATATTAGACAAGTAAATCTCATATTAACACATTTATTATACATATTCGTTTAACCCAAACTCACATATATTTAAATTTATATCACATCGTATTTTTAATCATATCATGTTTTAAATTATCAGCTATAATTTTTATTCAAATTCTAAGAATGTGAATATATATTATGTTTAAAATATTTAGTTTATTAATAATCTAAACACCGTTACTTTTTGTCCAAGAAAGACATTTATTAAAATAGCGTTAATTATTTTAGTAGTAAAATTGAGATTGGAGTCTAAAGGAAAATCATATATAAAAATAGGACTATCCCATAGGTAGAAACAAAAAGGAAAAGATAAAATTAATGATTTAGTAAAAAAATTTCTTTCTAGTGAAGCTCGTTGTGTGAGAGTATCTCTAAAAGTTCTTTTTATTTGAAAAAAATATCTTTGGTACTGTTGCGCCCTCTTGTCTAACCAGAATTAATCAAACTAAACGAGCGGGTACTATGGAAATTGGGGTATGAAAAATCTGTAAAATTTTAAAACTTTTCATTTATTTGGAAAACTCTTTTTCATAAACACTTCTTTTGTATATTAAACCATATTACAACATCTCTTATATAAAATCATCCATGAAGAAATCTTTTGATTCAAGCGAAAGCACCATCATATATATTAAAAGAAATAACATGTTTAGGGTTCATAAGGCCTAATGTTTATAAAAATATATGTCTTTACAAAAGCAAGCAACATATATATATATATATATAAGACATTTATGCAAGTAAACAACTTAAATCTCTATGTCATGTACAAAATACAAAAATATGATATATGATATCAACAACCTGTGTCGGTCTGAACTATTGTCTCTGATCTTGGGTTGACTTCTCAGGATCAATTTCAGCTCTATCTATAAGGTTTTGACCTGCGTGGGGAAATATTTGCATGCTAAGCTACTGAGAACTTAAAAATTCAACTTGCAATTATACATTAAACAAATTTATGGCAACATATAAAATATCATAACATGACAGTGAATTTATAATATCATGTAGATATTTTATCTTATGGGATGAATTAAACCATTACGCATTAAACAATACAAAATAAAACATATAATTCTTTTTTAAAAACATATAACATATTAACTGTGTATTCTTGTATACTTATGTTTTGAAACTTTTTTTCATTTCATTATGTTTTAAATTACTTTGATACGATTGCCCAATAACTTTTAATACAAACTATTCAGATACAGATTGTGAATAGGGGTGCTCTCTAAACTTAAGCCACCCTACCACTTTCTATAATCGTGTGCACTAGTCGAGGCATCTCAGTCAACGACACCCCTAGAGCTTAAGCCACATCGATGAGTATAGAATCATTGTCTCATAATCAATATGGTACCAAATCCCCTTAGTAGTATACCACATATCATACTTCTAGTCCTAGTATTGAGTCTAGACTTTACTTGTTCATATTACCTTATTATACTTCATTATGACATTTACATCTTATAATGTATATACTTTGTTCATATGTAAACTCATCATGTAACATTCTTGTACTGATATTCATAGAAGCATACTTTAACATATCATCATGAAGGCAAATGCATAGCCATTATATTATAACCATTAAACATACAATATATATCATTTAAAGCAGGTTTCACGGGCATGAACTGTGTTCACAATTGTGAAGTCTCATTCACGGGTAGCTTTATCCGTGAATCAAACAGTGAACTTGGTCGTGAAAGCTTATGTCCATTTTGTACACATTCTTTACAGGCATGAAGAAGTATTCATGAGCGTGGTCTTATTCGTGGGATGAGATTCACAGTCGTGAACACCTATTCATGGGCATGAATATGAGTTTTTTTTCCAGTAGTTAACAATATTAAAAACAAGCATTCATTATTAGTCACATGTAAGGTTCTCAAGATTGTCCCATGACAACTTTTTCCTATCAACATTCTCATCACATCATGCATTAAAACATGTTAAAGCATCATTTAAACCCCTTAGAACATATCTCAACATAAATTACCCTATCAACTCATTTAATGCCAATCCATTCATTTATGGTTTAACAACTTCTTTTATAACTTCAACCATATTTGCTTTTACCATTCCATCATCCTAACTTGGCATTGCATTTAAAACACATATGGCATACTTATAACAAGGTTCCTTTCAAGAATTTCCATTCATGTCTCTTATTCTCTTGGAATTCATTGCATCACTTACTTCTATATCAACAATGAACTAGTATTTAAGGCATTCAAAGAATTTAACACATGCAACATGCCAAAATTGGAATTTAAATGCATATATATATACCTCTAATGGAGCCTAAAAACCAAGCTTCTCTCAAGCTTACTTATCCTTTTGGTAGATTTTACCACTTTCTCTTTCAACTCCTATAATATATAACATGTATCCATCAACTTTTATAAATTAAAAACTTTACCTTTAAAATCTATAAAGCTCAAACCCGAACCTTAACCCTCTAATATAATTTAATATCATAAAACCTCTTACTAAAGTATATTATAAACTTAATCAAGCTTAAAAAGGTGTCTATAAATATAAAAACTCATGTTCAATTGAAACCCTAACCCATATGAAAATGGGTCATTACCAAAATGGGTTCTACATGGAAAAATACTATGGAAGCATATGAAGAAGAAGGAGAAATGTGATTCCTTACCAAAATTGAAGGAAACACAGCTAAAAAGAATGATTCGACTCCACTTTTCCTCTTATAAGTCGACTTCCTCATGAACACCTCTTCTTTATGTTCCTCTCCCATAAGAACTTGTCTAAACTTTGATCTTTGGTCTTGTTTTGGTGTTTAAGGTTTAGGAATCAAAGAGGCAGCAATACTTGGTCTTTGATAGAAAGAACATTCAAGTTCTAAAGTTTAATTTTTGATTTAGTTCATGAGAGAAATATAGAACAACTGTTGGTCACTAGCGTTACAACCACTGTCATAGCCATGAATCAGCTTAAAGTCAAAATTCCTTCTCGCGATGGTTTATGATCATCAAAGCATTGTCACGAGCACGAACAATATGACATCTCATTTTTTTGTTTATTTTCAGCTTTGTCTATATACCTTAACTCTTAAACACATACTTAACTTTTCTTAATCCTTTTTATTTACTAGGCCCTAATTACGAGCATTAAATTTCTCTCTCCTTTAAAAGAATTTTGTCCTCAAAATTACCTGTGGTACTATGTTGGAACAGTTAGGGGTACTGTGCTTTCATCACCTTTTTTCTTTCCCATGTAGCCTTTTCTATTGGGTGATTCCTCCATAGGCCTTTGACTAACAATACTTGCTTATTTTTGAGCTCTTTAACCCCTTAGCCAATATCTCAATCGATTTTTCCTTATTAGTAAGATATGGTCTTACCTCTATGTCTTCAGCTATGATGACATGTCAAGAATTTGACCTATACCTCCTCAACAGAGAGATATGAAAGACATTGTAAATCTTACTCAACTCTAATGGTAAAAAAAATGTAGGTGACTGATCACATTTGTTGTAAGATCTCATAGGGTCCAATGAATCTAAGGCTCAACTTGTCATTCTTTCCAAACCATAGGACCTTCTTCCATAGAGAAACTTTAAGAAACACTTTGTCTCCCACTTCATATTCTATATCTCTTATGTTGAGATATGCATATGATTTTTGTCTATATGAAGTCACCTTTTACATCTCTTATATAATCTTCACTTTTTCCTCTATCTTTTGCACCAACTCTAGCCCTACTAACTTTTGCTCACTAAGCTTTGTCCAACATAACAATGTTCGACACTTTCTACCATATAATACTTCATAAGGAGTCATCTGGATGCTAGATTGATGGTTTTTGTTGTAGGCAAACTCTATTAATGGTAGATATTTCTCTCAACTACCTTCAAACTTGATCACACAACTTCTCATCACATCTTTCAAAATCCATATCACCTTTTTCAACTAATCGTCCTTTTATGGGGGCAAAGTCCTATTAAAACTGAGTTTTGTATCTAAAGCTTGTTGTAAACTTCTTTAAAAATTAGATGTGAATTTTTGATCTCTATTTGATATTATGAAGACTAGAACTCCTTATAACTGTACTATCTCTTTCACATATAGCGCTACTAGCTTGTTCAAGGAATAATCTCTTTTGATAGGTAAGAAGTGCCATAACTTCATTAACCTATCCACTACGACCCAAATGGCGTCAAACTTTGTTAACGTTAGAGGTAACCCATCAACAAAATCCATCCTGATTCATTCCCATTTCCATTTTGGTATTGTAATCGGCTGCATCAAACTTGAAGGTACCTAATATTCTCCCTTGACTTGCTGACATGTCAGACATGTTATTGTGAACTCTGTGATATCCTTTTTCATACATGCCCACCAAAACCTTCATTTTAGATCATGGTACATCTTATTACTTCCCCGATGCATGGAAAATCTAGTTTCATGTGTTTCCTTTAAAATCCTTTGTCTCAATTTCATAACATTAGGCAATCATAAGTGGTATTGGTAGAACAAACTGCCATATGATTCAACTGTGTATTATGATCTCTCATTCTTAGAGACCAACTTGGCGATCTTAACTAGCTTGTTATCTTGCATATATGCATATTTGAATTCTTAGTTGATCGTTGGTCAAACATGCAACTCTGTTATGGTCTTTTTGCTTATGGCATCAACCATAACATTAGTCTTGCCTAAATGATAGTCAATGACACAATCATAGTCCTTGATCAATTCTAACCATTACTTTTGTCTCAAATTAAGTTCCTTATATGTCGGAAGATACTTTAAGCTTTTGTGATCGGTGTAGATAAAACACCTTTCTCCATATAGGTAGTGACCCTATATCTTTAGAGCAAAGACAATGGCTGCCAACTCAAGATCATATGTGGAGTAATTATTTTCATGCGGCTTCAATTGCCTAAAGGCATAAGCAACCACTTTTCCTTCTTGCATCAAGACACAACCTAAACTATTATGAAAAGCATCATGTAGATGACATACTCCTTATCATGAACTAACGGTGTAAGAATTCGAGCTTAAGTCAATATACACTTCAGCTCGTCGAAACTAGTTTAACACTTGTCATTCCACTCAAACTTCATATCTTTTGTCAAAAGCTTGATCAAAGGAGAAACAATCAATGAAAAACCTTTCATAAATTGCCTATTAAACTAATAAAACTCTTGATTTTGATCACATTATGAGGTCGATTCCAATTTAAGATTCCCTCAACCTTGCTGGAATCTATTATGATGTTGTCTGCTAACAAAATGTGTCTAAGGAAAGCTACTTTGTCAAGCCAAAACTCATATTTGGAGAGTTTGGCATAAAACTTATGATCCCTGAGGATCTGCAATATTGTTCTCATAAGGTTGTGGAAACCTCTCACCTTCTACTACCACTTCTTCTTGTTCTAAAGTCTTAAGAATAACTATCTTAGATTGATAATCCACAACTGCCTCATGCTATGAGAGCCAATCCATACCTAATATGGCATTGTACTCATGAAGCGACAACTCTAAAAGATCTATGGAAAATTCTTTCCCACGCACAATTAAAGGGCAAGTTCTATATATCCAGTTCATAATTACATTATGGCCTAAAAGGTTTATGATCTCAATCTCGAACTTTAACTTATCCATTGTCATACTGTGCTGATTAGGCATGCTAGTGCATACATAAGAATGTGTAGAGTATGGGTCTATCAAAGCACATAAATTATGTAAAAAAAAAAAACATACCCACTATGACATATATGGCTCCCCCTTATGGGCTTTCATTGCATATGCCATACCCAGAGCTCTATTAGATCCCGACCTGTTCACTATCTCTAAAACAGCCTAAATATGTCCTGCAAGACTGGTTCCTATTCTAAACTGGTGTTGACATTGTTGTTTGTGTGGGTGTAGCATTTGCCAAGAAAAGGTCAATTCCTCCTCATGTGATCTAGAGCTTTGCACCTGAAGTTAGCCCATGTGTTCACCTTATGCTTTCCCTTGTGATTCCTCTAATATGTCCCACATAAGGGACCAAAATCTCTAGCTGTATGAGTGCTGGCAGTGGCTGACATAGTCTTAAAGGGTGGTCCCCTCTTTAAAGAACTAGATTGAGTGTGACTCTGTCCTATGCTTTGTTCTCTCTCCTAGTACAGTCCTAAAAAGAATGACTCTCTTACTGGTAGTTTCTGCCACACTAGTTATAGGTCTTTTAACATTCTCATATGTTTTTCTCTTTTTTCTCTTATCAGTACTGATAGCAGCAGACACAAGCATTGAGAAGTCCTTAAGATGTAGAGAAATGACATGATATCCTTTGGTATCATTCAACTCATCTTCAAAATGAAGAACACTTATCACTCTTGTCCACTAAGAGACTGATGGCATATCAGCTTAATCATGTGAACTCTTTTGTATATTCAAAAACTGTCCTACTCCTCTATTGCAGACTCATGAATTCCCTTCTCTTCTCATCTATATAGACTCGAGGTACATATTCTTTCTTGAACTCTACAATAAAGTACACCCAAGTTAGAGGTTGTGGGGTCTGAGGATTCTTCTGAATCATCTTCCACCATTCATATACATGTTTTTGAAGCAACAATATTGCATATTTAGCCTTGTGCTCCTCAATACACTATAACTTCTAGAAGACCCTCTCGGTTTTTTCTAACCAAAACTCAACGACGGCGGCATTATTCTCACCTCTACCATGAAATTCAGTGGACCCATAATTTCGGAGCCTATTTTTCTTCATCTTTGGTGCCTCTAGTGATGGAAGTGGAATTGGTTATGGCGGTGCCTATGGTATGGCTTGTGCCAACTGTTGCAAAATACCAGCCATCTGCTTCATGATTGGTATGGCACCTAGATTCTCTTGTCCAACAAATGGCTACTGAGGAAATATGTCAGCACCTAGACCTCATATACTTGAAGCACTAGGCGGATTAGCAACCTTTGGATCAAGAGAACTGTTGCTCTCGGTAACGTCATGTGTTTTTAGCTCCATCTATATCTTATATTCCTACAAGTTGATAGAGAAAGCCCACATTAGAGATATGAGATGTACTATGTATGCATGATAACCTTAACCCACTTAGGTTTAGAAACACCTAAACTTAAGCTCTAATACCAACTAAATGTAGTTCTCTCTTGCCTAACCAGGATTAACCTGACTAGATGAGCAGGTGCTATGGAAACCAGTGTGCAGAAAACTTGTGAAATTTTAAAACTTTTAATTTCTTTGGAAACCCCTTATTAATAATCACTTCATTTGCACATGAAACCATATTAGAATATCTCTTATATAAAACCATCCATGGAGAAATTTTTTGATCCTGGATATATATAAGAAATAACATGTTTGGGCTCAGAAGGTACATATATATCTCAAAATACAAAACATGCATGCAAGAAAATGACCCAAATCCATATGCCATGTATAAAATTTAAAACTATGACAAATGATATCACCAACCCATGTCAGTCTGAACTATTGTCCCCAATGTTGGGTTGATACCGCATGCTAAGCTACTAAAAGCTTAGTGGTACATACAAGCATAAAAATTCAACATGCAATCATACATTAAACAAATTCATGACAACATATAAAACATCATGGCATGGTATTGAATTTATAATATCATGTAGATACTTTACCTTATGGGATGAAATAACCCATTAAGCATTGAACAATATGAAAAAGAACATATAATTAGAACATATAATTCCTTTTTAAAAATATATAACATATTAACTGTGTATTCTTATATACTAGTATTTTTGAACCTCTTTTACATTCAATTATTTTCTTAATCACTTTGATATGATTTTCTAATAAATCTTAACACAAACTATTTGAATACGGGTTATGAACAGGAGCGCTCTCTGAGCTTAAGCCACCCTACAACTGTCTATAATCATGTGTGTCAATTGAGGCATCTCAGTTAATGGTGCTACTTGAGCTTAACCACATTGATGAGTAATAAACATATATGACAATCGAAGCATCTCAAGTCAATACTCTCCTAGAGCTTAAGCCACATTAATGAGTTTAGAATCATTGTCTCATAATCACTATGGTATTGAACTCCCTTAATGGCATGCCACCTATCTTACTTCTAGTCCTAGTATTAAGCCCAAGCTTTACTTGTTCATGTTACCTAATTAAACTTCATTATGACATTTACATCTTTTAACATATATACTTTGTTCATATGTAAACTCATCATGTAATATATGTGTACTAATATTCATAGTAGCATACTTTAATATATCATCATAGAGGCATACACATAGCCATTGCATTATAAACATTAAACATACAACATATATCATTTAAAGCAAGCTTCATGGATATGAACAATGTGTTTGTGACTATAAAGTCTTATTTATGGGTAACCTTACTCGCGAGCCAAACTGTAAACTTGGTCATGAAAGCTTTTTATCTATTTTGTGCACATTCTTCATAGGTATGATCTTGTTCGTGGGATGAGATTCACAGTCATGAACACCTAGTCATGGGACATGAATATGAATTTTTCAGCAGTTAACAACATTAAAAACCACCATTCATTACAAGTGACATGCAAAGTTCTCAGGATTGTCCTATGACAACATTTTTTTAATCAATATTCTCATAACATCATGCATTAAAACATGTTAAAGCATCATTTAAACCCCTCAGAACATTTTTCAGCATAAATTACCCTATCAACTCATTTAATGCCAATTCATGCATTTATGGTTTAACGACCTATTTTATAATCTTAGCCATATTTCCATTTAACTTTCTAACATCATAACTTGGCATTACATTTAAATCACATATGACATAGTTATAATAAGGTTCCTTTCAAAAATTTCCATTCATGTCTCTTATTCTCATGACATTCATTGCATCACTTACATCCATATCAATAATCAACTAGTATTAAGGCATTCAAAGAATTTAACACATACAACATGCCAAAACTAGAATTTAAATGCATATATGCACATACCTCTAATGGAGCCTCAAAAACCAAGCTTCTCTCAAGCTTGCTTATCCTTTAGTGGATTTCACCATCTCCTCTTTCAATTCCTATCACATATAACATGTATCCATCAACTTCTATAAATAAAAAACTTAGCCTTTAAAATCTATAAAGCCCAAACTCTAACCTTAACCCTCTTATATAACTTTAGTCTTATAAAACCTCTTACTAAAGCATATTATGACCTTAATCAATCTTAAAGAGGGATTTATAAATATAAAAACTCATATTCAATCGAAATCCTAACCCATATGGAAATGAGTCTCTACCAAAATGGGTTCTTACATGGAAAAATACTATGAAAGCTTATGAAGAAGAAGGAGAAACGTGACTCCTTACCAAATCGAAGAAAACACGACTAGAAAGATCGGTTCAACTCCACTATTCCTCTTATGGGTCGTCCTTCTCATAAATACCTCTTCTCCTCTCCCATAAGAACTTGTTTAAACTTTGATCTTTGGTATTGGTTTCGTGTTTAAGGTTTAGAAATTAAAGAGAATACAAGACTTGGTCTTTAATAAAAAGAACATTCAAGTTCTAGGGTTTACATTTCAATTTAGTTCGTAAGAGAAAGAAAGAACAACTGTTGGGATTTTATGTCTAATGATGTTCACCGGCGTTACAACCATTGTCACAACCATGAATCAACTTAAACTCAGAATTCCATCTCGCATGGTTCATATTTGTGAAATTATGATGGGCGTGAACAATGTGACATTTCAATTTCTTATTTCTTTTCCAACTCTCTCCATATACCCTAACTCTTAAACATATACTTAAATTTACTTAATCCCTTTTATTTACTAGGCTCTAATTATGGGCATTACAGGTATAATGAAAAATATCTTATAATATCTCGAAATATATAAAGTAAAAATTTTCTTACAAGTCAAATAGATTCTTTATATTTTTCTCTTAATTTTATTTTATCTCATACAAATTAATATTTATCAGATGAAAATAGTAAATGACTTTTATTATAACGAAAAAGAAAAATATTTTTAGAGAAATATACTAATAAAAAGTAAAACATGCATAAAAGTATAAGTGAATTAATTATTGTTGAACAAGTGTTATTTCCATTATTTTGATGACAACAAATAATTTAGTAATAAGAAATTTAATCATTTTTTAATGTTTTAATGTGATTAAATAAGTTAATAATTATTGAACCATCTAAGTCAATTGAAGTTAATTTGTTGCAGAATAGAGCCTATCCACACTCATGAAACAATGAGTTATGATCGTGAAAACATTGAAGTGCCAAAAGAATTTAAAAATTCAAATTAATAATGGTTAGAGAATGAGTCGTGCTTGTGATAGGGTATTCACACATGTGAAGGTTGAGCCCAAAAATTCCAAATTCATTCATTGCTTATTTCACAATGTAGTTCACGACTTGCATCAAAGCTTCACGCCCTAAATAGTTGAAGGTCATGTTTTAGCAATTTCAAATTTAAAGAGTGAAGTAATTTACACCAGTGAAATAAAAGTCATGCTCATAAAGATATACAAATATGACCATTGTAGCATGCTCCTGAGGTAATTGAACAACCATAATTCAAATTAATACATCTCTAATGGCTAGATTTTGAAGTAACTCTATAAATACTTCATAGTTCTAAAAGAAGAAATGCAACTAGAGCATTAAATAACTTTATTTACTTTAAGAATTCTTTGGAAAATTCTTTTATGAGTGTTTATGCTTTAATTTTTTGTTGCTATCTCACTTCTATTATTTTCAATTCTCTTTTTGATTATGTGAAGCTCAAGTGATCTTGAGTGAATTGGATTGGGAATTAAACACTTATTGAAGGTTTTGTATTGGGCCATAAAAACACTTGCAAGAGTTTAAGAGTAACCCTGGGAAACACTTGTGAAAGTTTAATCTACACTTGAAAAGTAGATTATTAGTGATTAAAACTCTCAACAGTAATTGAGGATAGGACGTAAGTTTTGAGGATCGAACCTCTATAAATCTTTAGTGTTATTTTTTCACTTGCTTTTCATTTTTAAAATTTTTTTAATTTTCCATTCTTTATAAAAATTACTAATTCACCCCCTCCTAGTGCTTGAGGGCTTTCAATTATAATTATAATAGAAAATATCTTTATAGTGCTTAGGGCCTTTCAATTATAATTATAATAGAAAATATCTTTATTCAAAATTTTAAAATAGAAGTGTATTAAAGATTTTCTTATGCAATGAATATTGAAAATAAATAGTATAACTAAAATCAAAAGTCTATTAAATATGCTCTAATAACTTTATATAATCTTTTGACATTGGTATATAAAAGTACCATACTTTTTGGGCTTTGAGCCTAATAGTTTTATTTTATTATTATCAACAATCATAGAGTTGACATAAATTTATCCTATTTTATGATTTTAAAAATTAGAATGGAGCTATTAGCCAAAGTATTATATATTACTAAAACTCTTCATGAATTTATTGTTGCTACAATTAATTTACATGTTAGGCTTAAGCCTATAAGTTATTTGGGCCCAAAAATAATAAAAAGTTATACACAAATATTTATCTCACTCATTATTTCATATTCTACAACTTTGTATCTCTCTCTTTAGCTGCTCCTTTCACTCTTAGATAAGTTTAAAAATTATTTTACTGCAAAAAAATTACAATTAGTCATAATTATACTTTTTTTTCTATTGTTGACTTCAATTACCTTTTTTATTCTATTTTTTCTTTAATAGTTGAAATTAGGATATATTTGTTGGATTTTGAAGATAAATCTCATTTATGAAATGTAGCAGAAAAATAAAATTTTCAAAATCCGAAATAAGAATCTTGCTTATGTTATTAAAACTAATTTATCAAAACATAAAGTAAGAAATTATACATTGTAATTTCTTGATTTATTCTTCAAATTTTTACCTTGTTGAGTTGTTGCAAATCGCAACAATCTACTTTAGGATGTCTATAATATTAATCCACATGAAAATATGATAAGAAACTATAAAAAAAATTGTTGAACACATCTCAAAGTGCTAGCAATGGTGTATGCTCAATTTGAGAGAATATGAAAAATAACTATTATTTTTTTATTTTTGAATTTTCATAATTTCCAAAAATAATTTTTAGACTTTTTAAACATTTGAAAAATATTTTTACCTAAAAAATACTCTAGGTACAAAGTGCACAAGACAAGGGGAGAGATTTTGGAGTTTTTGCCTTAATTAGCCTTAATTGGCCAATTAAGGCCAATTAGGCTGGCTACTGGCCAGCAGCCTAGTTGACTTGCTTGGCAGGCTAGTAGCTCGCGCAGGTCCATGACCCCCCAAATGATATTTTCATGCAATCTCATCGCGATCCATACCAAAATAATTCTCTCATATTTTTGGATTCCATAAAAGACCATTTTACTCATTTTTCACATTTCCAATGCGTGTGGCCCATTGGATTCCTGATTATGTTGGTCACTTAAATTAATAATTAATTTAAGCAAGTCATGAGCGGTATCTAGCAATACATCATAACCCCCCCTTGATTGGAAAATCAGTGGTTTGACTATGAACCTTTCCATAGACAATTTTTGTACAATTATTTCTTTCACCATTCTGGACATGTGTCAACTTCCACTAGAATGACTATATCATGCCTAGTCAAAGTAATGTTAGTTCATCTTCTAATAATGTTAGTTCTTGATCCTGAGGCTTATTACTCTGTCAAACATATAATTGAAGACTATCTTCATGATATTTCCACTCCGGTTAGAGATTTCCAAGTAATGACCCCAATAATAGGTCATAGGTATACACTCCTTCTATCAGGAGTGGTGAATCCTTTATTGGTTACACAATTACCTTCAAATAGCTCAAACTATATCCAATCAAAATCCTATGAGCAACCTCTTTGAGACAATAAGGAATAGTGTCAAAATAAAGAATCAATATCTAAGATATCCTTGAGTACCTCAAGTATAAGGATACTTGCACTATTGCTAGACTATCATTGACATTTAAATAGATTATCCATATGATTGTCTCACAGCTGGTCATCCAATGTACTTAGCTACACTTAGCAAACATCTACATGTTAACTCTAAATATCTTATATTTATAGATTATGAGATCTTTTACTTGATCCAATCAAGTACTATAACATATGCTAGTCTATCCGGATTAACAATGTCTCGTCTCATTAATCCTATGAATAGGGATAATTTAGATACTAACATAATTACACATGATAAAAATCTCGATATTATGATCTCATCATGATTTTCTTCATGTTATGTTATGTATCAAGGACATCATTAATTGATTTAAGATCACTATCAATTCATATATCAAATGAATATCAAATTAATGAAAATCATTTTATTAATTAAATAAATTTGTACAATAAGTGCTAAAGCTGATTGCCTTTAGAGCACTTCTCTAACAAGCTTTCGCTTGCATTAAAGTCAATCTCCTTTGTATTTAATTCCATAGGCGACTACACGAGAATCATATTTCTTTTGGGGAAGTGACTTAGTTAAAGGATCAACAATATTTTGGTTAGTGGGCATTATTTCTATCTTTACATAATTCCTACCAATGATTTTTCTAATCAAATGGTATCTTCTGAGTACATGTTTAGATCTCTGATGAGACCATGGCTTATTTGCTTATGCAATGGCTCCATTATTATCACAATACAATTGTATTGGATCAACAATGCTAGGAACCATTCCAAATTCTATGATGAATTTCTTTATCTAAACCGTTTCCTTTGCTGCTTCAGAAGTTGCAATGTACTTTACTTTGGTTGTAGAATCAGCAGTCGTTTCCTATTTGAAACTTTTCCAATTGACTGCTCTACCATTTAGTGTGAATATATAACCTGATTGAGATTTTGAGTCATCCTTGTTAGATTGGAGGTTGGCATCGATATACCCACTCACAACAAGATCTCCATCTCCATATATTAAGGATACATCCTTAGTCCTTTTCAAGTATTTAAGGATATTCTTGACAACTGCCTAATGACTCTCACTAGGGTCTGATTGGTATCTACTCGTGACACCCAGAACATATGATACATCGGGTCTTATACATATCATAGCGTACATGATTGATCCTATAGCCGAAGCATATAGAATCAAAATCATGTGTGTCCTCTCATCTTGTGTCTTGGGCATATGTACTTTGAGAGAGTAATCCCATGGGTCATGGGCGTATATCCCCTCTTGGCCTGCAACATGCTAAACCTCTGTAGCATCTTTTCTATGTATGCAGATTGTGAAAGACCAAGCAATCTTTTAAATCTATCTCTATAGATCCTTATCCCTAAAATATACACTGCTTCTCCAAGGTCGTTCACAGAGAAATTGTTGCATAACCAAATTTTTACTGATTGTAAGGATAAGACATCATTTCCCATTAGCAATATGTCATCTACATGCAACACAAGGAATATGATTGCACTCCCACTAACCTTTTTGTATACACAAGGTTCATTCGAATTTTGTAAGAAGCCAAACTGTTTGATTGTCTCATCAAACTGAATATTCTAACTCCTGGATGCTTGCTTAAAAGCATAATTGGATCTTTGAAGCTTGCATACCTTTTTGCCATATTTGGATATGAAGCCTTCTAGTTGTGTCACGTACACATCCTCAATCAAATTTCCATTAAGAAAAATCATTTTCACATCCATTTGTCATATCTCATAATCATAATGAGCAACAATGGCTAGGAGTATCCCTATCGATTTAAGCATAGCTACTGGGCTAAAATTTTTATCATATTCAATTCCTTGTCTTTGATGATAACCTTTAGCTACAAGTTTAGCTTTATAGGTAACCACATTACCATCCATGTCAATTTTCTTTTTGAAAAACCTACTTGCATCCAATAGGCCTCATCCCTTCGGGTGGGTCAACCAAAGTCCATACTTGGTTTTCATACATGGAATCCATTTTCGACTTCATGGCTTAAAGCCATTTGTCAGATTCTGAACTATTCAGAATTTCTTCATGGGTTGTTGGCTTATCGTTTTCTATAAGCAATATGTCATTGTGTTCACTAATGAGAAATCTAAATCTCTCTGGAACAATACGTATCCTACTTGACCTATGAAACTTTTATGTTTCAGAAGGTTGAGTTGTTATATCATTTGTGTGAATAACAAGTCGAGTTCAAACAGTTGATCAATATTTGCTTGAGAATATTGAACTTCCTCAAGTTCAATTTTGCTCCTGCTATCTCCTTTTAGAAGAAATTCTTTTTCTAAAAAGATAACAAGTCTTGAAACAAACACCTGTTGTTCTAAGGGGTGGTAAAATTGATATCCATATGATGTTTTTGGATATCCCACAAGTAGACATCGATCAAACTTAATTTCTAGCTTATTTGACATTGTCCGCTTCACATAAGCAGGACAACCCCAAACTCTCAAATAAAATGTGGTCTTCTTGTTATACCATATCTCATATGGAGTAACATCAACTGACTTCAAAAGGACTCCATTTAATATATAAATGACAGTCTCTAGTGCATAACCCCAAAAGGATTTAGGGAGTTATACAAAGCTCATCATAGACCTTACAATGTCTAACAAGGTTCGGTTTCTTCTTTCGGCCACACCATCATATTGTGGTTTGTAATGTGGAGTCCATTGAGATAATATCCCATTATCCCTAAGATAATCTAGAAACTCTTGGCTTAAGTATTCTCCTCTTTGATCTGATTGAAGTGTTTTAATACTTTTGCTAAGTTGTTTCTCTAGTTCATTTTTGAATACTTTAAACTTTTCAAAAGCTTTATATTTGTATCTCATAAGATACACTACCCATATTGTGAGTATTCATCAATAAAAGTAATGAAGTAAATGAAACCACCTCTGGCGTGTGTGGACATTGGACCACATACATCTGAATGTATTAAGTCTAAAAGCCCATTAATATGTTCACCCTTTCTTTAAAGGGTAATTTAGTCATCTTACCTAATAAGAAAGATTCACATGTGTCATATGATTGATAATCAAATGACCCCAAACTACCACTCTTGTATAGCTTAGCCATGCGTTTCTCACTTATATGACAAAGGCGACAATGTCATAAGTAAGATGATTTCAACATATCTCATTTTAGCCTTTTATTATCATTGATGTTTAAAATTAGATTTGACATATCTAATATGTATATTCCATTGCATAATGTACCGCTAGCATAAAGAATTTCATTTAATATAATAGAACAATAATTGTTACTCAAAGCTAAATGGAAACCATCTTATTTAAACTTGAAACATAAATAATGTTTTTAGTTAAAATAGGAAAATAATAGCAATTATCCAAATTTAACATAAGTCCACTAGGGAGGGTCAAAACATAAGTTCCTACAGCTAATGCAACAACCTTTGCTCCATTTCCAACGCATAGGTCTCACTCTCCCTTATTGAGTTGTCTACTATTCCTTAGGCCCTGCATATCAGTGCATATGTGTGAGCCATAACCGACATCTAATACACATATATCATTATTGGAAACAATATTAATTTCAATAAAAAAAAATACTTGAATTAGATGGAGCTTTAAATGCCTTCTTCTTCAAAGACTCCAAGTAAGCCTTGCACTTTCTCTTTTAATGGTCATCCTTACCATAATGGAAGCATGTCCCTTTTGGAGCAGTCTCATTGGCCTTCTTCTTAGCCTTGCCTCCTTTAGGCTTCATGGACTTCTTCTTCTTAAGGTAATTTTTCTTAGAACAAGAAGAGTTCACCAGCATCACAACCTTTCTATTCTTTTTGACATATGGCTCAAATGTCTTGAGCATGTTGATCAACTCGGAAATAGTGGTGGAGATTTGGTTCATGCTATAGTTAAGCACAAAATGTGAAAAAATATCTAACAAACCAATTAGAATTAAGTCAGTAATCAATTCATGATCCATCACAAGTTCCAAGATGGCCAACCTCTCAATATAGCCATTCATCTCCAATGCATAGTGCACTAGAGATGCCCCCTCAACCATCTTAGTGCAGAAGAACAACCTTGAAGTTTCAAACCTTTCGAAATATGTTTGCTCATCAAAAAGCTATCTTAGATGGTTGACTATAGAATTAACATCCATAGCCTCATGCTGCTTTTGCAACTCAACTGATATAGTAGCAAACATAATACAACTTGCCATCTCATTATCATCGAGATGCTATTGATATGCCTTCTGAACATCTTCAGAAGCATTAGCAATAGGGGAATTAAGGAGTGTCTAATCTAGGACATAGCTAATCTTTTCAAATTTGAGAACTATTCTCAAATTCCTTAGCCAATCCATAAAATTAGGCCTAGTCAACTTATTTGACTACATTAATGTTCATAAATTCACACTTGTCATGATGATGATTCTTGCAACCTAGATGTAAAATAGGGCATGTTAGAATGTACATGAAAATGCATGTTTATTAGGTCTTTAATAAACCACATTATGACTCCCACTGTTTTATTGTGAATCCATAATTCTCACTATGAACCTAAGAGAACTTATATGGAAGTTCTCCTAGTGGGTTGATATCCAACGAACTAAGAATAACCATTATTCATGCAACTATTAAATCTTGTGC
Source organism: Triadica sebifera (assembly GCA_023653625.1). Lineage (NCBI taxonomy): Eukaryota > Viridiplantae > Streptophyta > Magnoliopsida > Malpighiales > Euphorbiaceae > Triadica > Triadica sebifera. The sequence goes on from CM042901.1 coordinate 26,542,719, forward strand.
CATCAACTAATTGATGTGTGCACATACATTGGACTATCAACTCTTGATATGTGTACATCTCATGTGCAATAACCCAACTTTGCCTCCAATACACATTAACCTTGGTGCAAATCCAACAAGCTAATGATATCGGTTAAATCCAACCCATTAATCGTGAAATCTAATTTCAATGATTTGAACATATTATTATAAAGTGAGTTTGAGGCAACTCAACAGCTCTAACTCTAGAAAAACTATGGTTCTCCTCATATTAATGGAAGGCATAATACTTAATTGTTTATTCAGCGGGGGATTTTTTTTGTTGTCTCATCATGTTATTAGTGCATGATTTTATATATCATACAATCATCACATGGATATATAAAGATAGTTACAATTATTATATGACATGATTATGGACATACTAAAGTCAATCTCTTAAGCCACAAAGAGATTGACTAGGTCTTACCTAGGTATATGCATGAATTTACAAATCCAAAATAGAAATCAAATTCATATTTCTAAGTCTTCTTGTTTATGACACCACCTCATTCACTTCTTGCTCATTTGTATCTTAATTCTATCACAATCCTATGTAATCTCATTACACATTTCAAAGTATAGAAAACCTAAATTTACATTTGAGGGGAATAAGATGAGAAGAGAAATACACAAGAAAGAAAGAGAGGTAGGGACACGCAGACCTTATTTACCATAAAATAAAATAAATTCATGCATGCTCAATCAAATTGGGCATAAGTCCTTAATCATCCACCATGCATTTCCATACACCCCTAAAATACATTTTCTAATGCATAAAATAATATAATGACCATTTTGGATTTCAATTTGAAAATCGATTCAATGCTTGAATCGAAATTGCCTACTTATATTGTTTCAATTAATTTAATTTTGTATGTCATTTCAATGTATTTAATATTTAATAAAATTAAATTAAATTCTATATTTTCAGAATTAATTCAAAATTAATTCACCTTAAAATCAAAACATTATGATGTCAAAATTAAACAATTTAATTTAAATATACATACCAATTTCTAGTCATACTAGAGTTACCATTGCTCAACTTAAATTAATTTGAAATTAATTTCCAAAAATTCTAAAAATTTTTAGAACTTCAAATAATAATTCTAATAATATTTAATTCATATCAAGTTCATCAAAATATTTTTTTCACAAGCTAAAATTACTAAGATAAACAATCCAACACACTTAGATGCTCAAATTGACTCATTCAATATCTAGAATTTTTTAAAATTTTAAATTCATGAAAAATAATTTTGGAATAATCTAAAATAAAAATTACATATTTTTAATCACATAAAAATTGTTTCTAGGTGTTGGAAATGAAAAAATAAAATAAAAAAATCAAATAAAACAGACTCGCTAGGTATGCCAAAATAGTCTTATTTTTGTGTTTATTTGAAAATTTAAATTAAATAACTTTTAATTAATTATTGGACACTTCCAAAGCTATAAAAACATTCTCCATATGTATAAATAATTTTTATATAATCAAATTACAAGAAAAATATGAATAACTCCATCAATTAGGCCAAACAACAACACATGTTTATAAACAAAAATAATTTTTAGTATTTTAAAATAAATCCAAAATTAATTATTTGAATCACATTCAAACTATTTTTCAATCAAAATAATGATCCTTAATCATCCCATGATCATATTAAAGAAAGAAAAATGTGTAAACAAATTTTATAAATTAACTTCAATTATTCAAACATATTGATCCAAAACTATCAAAACTATATAATCTCATTGTACTTTCAATTAAAATTAATTTTAATGGACACAAGGGGGCTCTGATACCATAGTTGAATTTTTAAGATGAATCTCATTCATGAAATGCAGCGGAAAAATAAAATTTTTAAAACTCAAAACAAAAATCTTATTTAGGCCATTAAAACTAATTTATCAAAACATGGATGTAAGAAATTATATCTTGTAATTTCTTGATTTATTCTTCAAATTTTCACATTGTTGGGTTGTCTCTAATGTTAATCCATGGGAAAAAGATGCTCAAATTGACTCATTCAACTACTTTAGGATGTCTCTAATGTTAATCCATGAGAAAATATTAGAAAAAACAACAAGAGAAATAGTTGAACACACATTAAAGTGCTACCAATGATGTATGCTAAATTTGAGAGAATATGAAAAATAACTATTTTTTTGAATTTTTATAATTTCCAAAAATAATTTTTAAATTTTTTAAATATTTCAAAACTATTTTTACCCCAAAAATAGTCTAGGTATAAAGTGCACAAGATAAAATGAGGGACTTTGGGATTTTTGTCTTAATTAGCTTTAATTGGCTAATTAAGGCCAATTAGGCCAGCATGTTGGGTAGGCCAGCAACCCAGCTAGCTTACGTGGCAGGCCTTCTGGGCAGGCCAATAGCCCGCACGGGCTCGTGACTCTTCCGAACGATTTTTCCTTGCGATCTTATCGCGATCCATACCAAAATAATTCTCTTATATTTTTAGATCATCTCCAAGGCCATTTTACTCATTTTTCACATCTCCAATATGTGTGAACCACTATGTTCCCAGTTATGTTGGCCATTTAAATTAACAATTAATTTAAGCAAGTCATGAGCGATATCTAACAACACATCATGACCCCCAATTGACTGGAAAGCCAATAGTTTGACTACAGACATTTCCATATATAATTTTTGTACAATTATTCATTTCACCATTCTATGCCCCACTTGGTTCAAAGTATGGATATGTGTCAACTTCCACTAGACTGACTACATCACGTCTAGTCCAAGTAATATTAATTCTTGTCCTTGTGGTTCATTACTTTGTTTGACATGTCATTTAAGACTATCTTCATGACATTTCCACTTCACCCAGAGATTCCCAAGTAATGACTTCGACAAGAGACCATGGGTATACATTCATTCTCTCAGGAGTGGTAAATTCTTTGTTGGTTAATCAATTACCTTCGAATACCTCAAGTTGTATCTAATCACCACCCTATGAGAAAAATACATAATCAGTATCCAAGATATCCTTGAGTATCTCAAGTCTAAGGATACTTACACCGTTACTATGACAAGATTATCCATATGATTGTCTCATAGCTGGTCATCCAACGTACTTAACTACACTATCAATTCATATATCAAATTCATTAATTCAAAATTACTATCAATTCATATATCAAATTAATGAAAATACCTTTTATTAATCAAATAAATTTGTATAATAAATGCTAAAAGTGATTGCCTTTAGAGCACTTTTCTAACAAGATTACCAATTTTAAAGTTTTGTACCACAGTGAGAATATATTAAAGTAATTGTATTATTGTATTGGATATAAGATTGACTCAATATCAAAATTATAATTTAAACTAAATTTCATATTGCTAAGAATCTATTTTCTAAAGGTCAAAAAGAGGAATAATTTTTTTTTTAAAAAAAATCACTTCAGTTGAAAGGATGCAATTTGCAGTTTCATATAGAGGTTCGACTATGTCTTTTGGAAGAGTAGAAAAGGTTGGTTTCAAAATTATTATAAAATGTAGTAATATAATTTTTAGAGTATTGAGAAATATTTTGGAGTTATAAGGGGTATATATATATATATATATATATTACTCTATATTTCTTGAACTGTTTATTAATATAAAATTTGGAATTGCTTTTATTTTATTTAGCTTTTTTACTTTAATTTATATTATTTAATTTTTAGATTATTTAATTATATATAAATTTCTCAAAATCATGGAAGGAAAAATAATATTGATCCCTTATAAACGCCCACATATAGTGACTACTAAAAATTATTTGTTTGATGGTAATTATAGTAAACTTGCTTCCATTATTTCCTTTTAAATTATATGAGAATGAACTATTAGATTAAAATTTAAATTATAAACATTTGTTATGCTTTATAATTAATTTGATATAAAAAAATTATTTGTTTTACATGGTTATAAAACTATTTACATATTTTTGTCTATATTTTGTCTATAGTTATTGGTATAATAAAAGTTATTCAAAGTTTGTAAGAAATAGTGTTGTGCAAAGTGGACACAAATATGGTTAGCCTCATTTTTAAAATTCACTATTAGTTAATTTACGTATTCCAATGAAGTTAATTGAATGAATGTTAACTTTATATATATATTATACATTATTTTTCACTTTTAAATGATAGCCATAAACTTCAATATTTTCTAGGCTTCATCAAACAATTTATTATTTTTGTTTGAAATACTTAGCAGTACTAAGTACTCACATCAATTACATAGTGTTTAGAAATTCTTCTCTCTTAAAGCTTATCTAACATAGTATTGTTGAAAAAGAAGTAAAGATTAAAAAATGAAAAAAAATCAGCATGCAACGTAACCTATAATGTCAATAATATTGAGAAAGAAAAAAGATAAATGATGAAATAAAACCAAAATTTGAATTGGATAATAATGTAATTACACAAAAAAAAATCAAAAAACCTGAACATAAAATCATTTAAATAATTAAGAGGAAACAAATTTCTCAAAAAAGGTAAATGTAATTTTTTAAATATCATGATGAAACAACTGTCTCAAATACTTCTCCAGTTGATGAACGACTAGATGACACTATTGACCGTAATAATAATTTTAATTTTGATACTCAAACTATGAATATTTTCAAAATTATCTCAGTGTTAGTCAAATAAATAGTTAAACTCATCAAATATAAATATCAAGTCATCAACATATAAATACACAATAAGTAAATTACCTCTTTTGTTCTTCATATTAAGAGTGTGCTCAAAATAAGCATTTATGCGACTGTGCCAAGCTCATGGTATTTGTTTCAGTCCATAGTGTAATTGATGGCTTAATAAACATTTCTTGCATATTCTCAAGTAAAAATGTTGACTTTACATCTAGTTGAAAATTTAACCATGAGTTTTGAGCTATCAGCAAAATCACTAATCTGTTAGTTTCTTACCTTGCAACTAGAGCAAATATTTCCTTGTAATCAATCCTATGGCTTTTCGCTAGTACAATAACAACTTTAAGTTAAATATTATATATATCTGTTGCGTAAATGACAAATGTTTAAAATAGATGCGGTGACATTTCTATAAATATGTTAGGCTGTATGCTTGTTACATGTGCCTGTTAATATAAATGTTAGTCATATAAAGTTTTAGACGTCTATTTTTATTAAATGACAAACGCATATTCTATATAATAGACATCTGTTATAATTTAAGACAGACACTTATAAATTTTTTTAAAAAATAGGGACATTTTCATTTGTTGTCTATAACAGTAATATATATATATATATATATCGTCTACAATAAATTAATTAATTTGGAAAGTAAGAGTGGTAATTAACAAATTGAATTAAAAAAAGAGAAATTGATATTTAAACAAATAAAATTTGAATTAATTAATTAAATATATGTCAGGCTTGGTTAACTAATAATATATATATGATGAATTAATTAATTAATATTAATTTAATTTTTTTATTATTTTTAGTTATATATATATATATATATATATATATATATATATATATGACAAATATTAAAGGTTGCCTACTTAATTATAGGTTTGTATTTGTAATAATAATAATTATTATTATTATTATGTAGATAATTAAGTTTAATTTTATATATTAAATATTAAATAAACATGTAATAGGCATCTGTTTTTATCTAATGCCAGATGCATAAAAATATTATAGGCTTCTGTCTTTAATTAATAACAGACGTATATGCTATTAATAGGTAGTGACATTTTTGTAAATATGTCAAAGTTATATGTGTCTGTTATTATAAATGATAGACATATAAAGTTTTAAGCGTCTGTCATTATGTAATGATAGACGCATATACTATTATAATAGGTGTCTGTTATTATTTAAGACAAACGCATATAAGTTTTTTAAAAACAAAAAATGAGCGTCTTTCAGTACTATGACATTTGGTCTGCAACAAATCACACTATTCTGAAAATCTCTCATACATTTCGTCTCAACACATCGAGCTCGACCATTGTTTCTCCCACACTAGAGATGTGCTCGCTGACGGTATTGGGGTGAAGAGATTGAATGATTTGTTTGTACTGAAAAGAAGATCGCCAACGGTATTGAGCCATTTTTAGGTAATTTTTTTGTATCTTTTATTTTGGTATGCAAAGTTTTTGACGAAATGCTTATGAAAGGGTATTTTTTTACTTGAATATGGGTAGTTTGTATGAACAGTTTTATTTTATTTGCCCTTCATTGTTCAAAAATGGTGTATTACACCTCATTACTTAAATGGTCCAATGGACCTTATTGCAAGAAATTCCTCCACATAGTAGAATCTAGCGACTTCTCACTGTAGACTTGATGTATTAGAACTTGATAGAATGCAAAACAAGTGGTTATAAATTTCTAATATAGTGTAAAATCTCATTGCATATTGTAATTTGTTTGCCACAGCCCTACATGTGAAGTTGATTGCACAGACTAGATTTTCGTATATCATAACAGTGATACAAGATTGCTTAAGGTATGTTCTTTCAAATACTAGTCAATTTATATTACAAGTATGATACATAACTAGCTATTAATTTATATTCTTTTTTGATTTGTCTTGTAGGCTTTTGAAAATGGATCATATAGTCAAGATCAAATAGATGAAATTCGACATATGTGGTCAAATTACTTTTATGAGATAGTGTATGTAATCTTTTTATTTACTTTTGTAAAATATTTCATATTAATGAGAAATACAATTTTAAATTAAAGAATTTTGAAGAACTTGTGGATTAATTATTTTCATGTGAATTTTTTTAGGCATGATGTTGCATTGCTTTGATTTATTTTATTTTTTTTAGTTTGTGTTGTCTTGTGAATTCTTGATTATTGAGTATTTGTGACTTGAATATTGGATGTCTATTGTGGCTTATTGAAGCAGATTTATTATGAATTTTGAAGCAGGTTATATATGAATAGTAGCAGTATAATATGAGTTTTAATTTAAAAAAAAAGACAATAGACGTTTGTCGTTTAGTAATTGCATACACATATAATCAGTTATACATGTCTGTCATTAAAAATAACAGAAGCGTATAACCTGATTATAAGCATATGCTATTAATAAACGACAGACGTGTATAATATGATTATATGCGTCTGCTAATACTAAATGACATACAAGTATAACCTGATTATATGTGTCTGCTAATAATAAATGACAGACGCATATAACCTGATTATATGCGTCTGCTATTACTAAACGACAGATGCGTATAATATGATTATATGCGTTTGTCATAACGACAGACCCATAAAATTTATATCATATGTGTCTCCTATATATGTGTCTACTATTTGACAGACACATAAAATACAAAATAACAGGCACATATAACTCTATTTTGTACTAGTGTTTGCTTATAATATTTTGCTACAAGTTAAACTTTATGCTTGTCAATTTCATATTTTTCATTCAATTTTTTTGCTAAAAACCCATTTAGTACTAATAATTTTATATCTTTTATGCAAATATGTTAGCTCTCAAGTGTGATTTTTCTTAGTAGAATCAATTTCTTTGTCCATTTCTTCTCTTTGACGACCTCTTCATATGTGATTGGATCACTTTGCACAAATAGTGCAAATTGAGTATTATCATCTTCAGAACTTGAATAATGTACATTGTAATCTATCATCCATATTTGTCTCTTTCTTATATTTTCATCCATCAAATTGTAACATTTTTCTTCTTCTAATTCTTGCCCCATGGGTGGAGATAAGAGCTACTCTAGTAGTTCGAATTGAGATGATGGTCTCTTAGATTTCAAAAACATCTTCATTCTCATCTTCTAACACATTATCATCATTAAGTATTAGATTTGGAACTAAATTGCTATTAGTCTAATTCCATTTGAATTCTTAATAAAAAAAAACTACATCTTTAGTTATTACCACCCCTTTTGTCATATGATTATACAATTTTTAAGCCTTTGAAGATTCACTTACCCCAAAAAGCACACATGTTTCGCTATTGTCATCAAGTTTGTCTTCTTTTATTAGGTATATGTGCATATGCAATGCACCCAAATACTCTGAAGTGGTCAATTGATGTTTTTTTCCACTCCATGCCTTTTAAGGTGTCATGTGCTTCACTGCAAATGTTGGACTTTTGTTTAAAACAATGATTGGCTATAACACTACTTCAGGCCAAAATCTTTTTGAAACTCCTCTAGTAGCTAGCAAGCTTCAAATCATGTTGAGAATTGTTATATTCATTCTTTCACACACCCCCACTTTATTATGGTTTGTATGAGGCATTTAACTGCCTCTTTATGCCATTTTTCTCAAAATACGCATTCGATTTAGTATAACAAATTTCTCCATCATGCAATGTTCTAAGAATTTTAATCTTTTTATCAGCCTTGATTTTAACTAAAGCCTTAAAATTATGAATGCTTGGAAGACATCAAATTTTTTCTATAAAAAGTATACCCAAATCTTCCTGCTAAAATCATATATGAGTGATATAAAATATTTTTTTTATTTCCATTTGAACTTAAATTAATTGGTCCACCCAAGTATGAGTAAATAAAGTCAAGTACAACTCTAGTTTTTTCTACTTTTTCACCAAAAACTGTATCCCTTTGATTCTTTCCAATAACATATTCTTCATTAGTTTTTTATAGAGTAGTGATTGGTGGAACCAATAATCATATGCTTTTGATTAGGATTTTTTAGCCCATTAAAATTCAAATAACCATATTTATGATATCATCTCCATAAGCCATCTTTTTTAACAAACAAACAAGCTGGTGCAATTTTAGTTTTAAAATAAACAACCTGTTTTAAGTCATTTTTGTTACAACTATGGAGCCTCTTTTTGGATCATACACTTCATATTTTCCTTTAAATATTATTGTAATATATTCTTTGTCCTATAACTGACCAACACATAGAAGATTTATTTTAAATCAAGAATATAAAAAAATGTTTGAAATGGTTTAAATAAAATATTACTAGTCCTGATTTGGATGCTCCATTTTCCCATTATATTCATAATTGAATGGTCCCCAAAACTTACAACTATATTAACCTCCGCCAATGCATGAAAGGTCATTAAAATTGTTTTTTTCTCATTTTTTTTCAACAAAATTGGTCTTTTCTCCCTTCTCTTTTGATAGCTTTGTATAATATTTATTCTTATAGTGGCCATAGTTTCCACACTTGTAACATTCAATATGAGATTTGCTATGATGCTTTATTCTTTCTTCTTAAGAGTCATATTCTCTCTTAGAGACTTGAGATGAATGATTACTAGCTACACCAACTTTTCCTTCTCTATTTCCACGATCTCTTCCATGACCTCTCCCACAACCTTTACCTCTCATGGTTAAGGATTTAGTTGAGGCTTTTGGAGTTGTCTGCTCCTTAATATTACTTATGCAATTGAGTTTTTGTTCTTGAAAAAGTAAAGAACTTTGAAGCTCATCAATGGACATATGGTCAATGTCCTTGGACTCTTCAAACCCACAACATAGATCCACTTTGAAGTCATTAATCCCAAGATTTTCTCAACAATTTTAACATTTTCCATGGTTGCACTATGAAAGTGCATCTTGTTTGCAATTCCCACTGACCTTCCAAAGAAATATGTTATAGACTCACCTAATGCAATGGTCACTAATTAGAGTCTAGTTAGAATAAGTGTGTGATATACGTAGAAACTACATAATTGACATTAGATATTAAAATAAATTGAGTAAATGACTAAATAAGAAATAAAAATGAACTAAATAGGTTGATAAATTTAATTTGGTTAGACATATCACATAATGAAATTACAGTTTAATAAAAGCTAGTAGAATTTGGTACATGTAAAATAAAAATAAAAAAAATTTAAAAAAATAAAGGGGCTGAATGTGTTTATTATGGGAGGGGGGAATGTATTTTTGATTAATTACATTTATTGCAACTTCTACACAATTCTATCAACCTTATCTCCATTCTTCTTTTTCTTCAAACCACCAACCTCCATTTCTTCATCCTCTCTTTCATGATTTTCAAGACATTCACTCCAAATAGATTTGTTCTTGGTAAGTAATCCTCTCTGTTCTTGTGTTTTTAGAGTTATTAGGACTGTGTAGTATCAGTCATTTACACTCTAGTTTTGAAGGAGTTATCAACCAAATTTGAAGAAGTGTAAAACATGAAAGTTTTTCATATATGTGTTGTTTATATATCTATCAAATTTCATGAATTTATTTTGGGTATATAAAGAGATAAACTTGTTTGAGTGAGACTAGTTCAGGGAGATGTGTCAACAAAATAACCTACAGTTTTTGCTTGATTTGATCATCTTAATGGATGAATTTAAGGTTTTGTAAAACATAAAAGTTGTAGATATATATGTTATTTAGGTTTCTATAAAATTTTGTATAAATATCTTTGGTTTAAGTTGAGATATAGAAAAATTAATTATGGTTGTGCCTTGATTGAGCTGTTTCCTTATACCTGTGCAGCTCTGTTAAATTCGTATTCCTTTTTGAGCTTTTTAAAGGTCAAAATTTCCAAAGTATAAAAAATAAAAGTTTTATTTTCATCACTTATCTAAGTTCCTGTGGAATTATCACCTTAAAATGTCATTTATTTTATGAGTTATGACCTAAACAATTGAACTGGTCAGGTTGGTACTCTATGCTGAACTAGTTATAGATTATCTAGTGTTTGAGGACTTTAGAAAAAAAATTTAGAAAAGTGGTAAACATGAAAAAATGTTCCAATTACCTTTTATAAATGTGTAGAAGTTTAGTAATAAACAAAGCTACATGTTGAAGGGTATGAATTGTTAAATATGGTACCCCGAAACTGCCTAAGGGGTAGCAAATAGAACAATATTTAAAATTGCACTAAAAATTATGTAATGGTTCAAAAATTCTGAAATTTTAGTATGTTTTATTCTTACATGTTAAATTTAATTAGGAATAGGAATCATATAAATTGGATAAGTGTATAAAAAGTTATAGAACCAATAGTCCTAAGAGGTCATATTCCAACTCAAAAGATATTATTGTAATTTATTTAAACTATATCAAGAATGAGTATTTTAACAAATTATTAACTATCATATTTTCAAATTAGGTTCTCAACAAGAGGAAGAACAACAAAAGTGAACAAGTTCTGAGTTTATATTTGGAAAAGAGAAGCACTATCGATGTTTGTACATATATGTATTCTGGTTTGCCCTTATGCATGATTGTGTGTGCATGAAATAAATTATATGTCACGATGATGAAATTATATATTATGGTATGTTTTAAAATTATAGAAATCTTATTAACTATGAACTTAATATTATGCTAATATTTGATAAAATATCATACTATTACATGGTTTTGAAATAAATTGTGAGTATATGATTATGTTAATATGAAATGAGTATTGGTTATAGAAACAAGTAATTAATGGTGTTAATTGCCCATTTCTCTACCTGAGGACTAACGTAGGATAGATGGTGCACCATTATGGGGAAGTTACGGTACCAATATGGATATGATTTAGGGATAGGGTGACTTAAACTCTAGAGAGCGCCCCTGATCCTGATTACACACAGATAACATGATTATATTCATGTCAAGGTGGCTTAAGATCTAGGAGTACCCTTGACTCGAGATTGTGGTGAGTAGGGTGGCTTAAGCTCTGGAAGTACCCTTGACTCGAGATTGTGGTGAGTATGGTGGCTTAAGCTCCGCGAGCACCCCTATTTCACATCCAGTATCCGGAGAGTCTGGGAATGAGATTTAGGCTAATACTAATTAAGGACTATGGAATGAAATGTGGAAAATTTATTATTTACATAAGTAATAAAACATGAAATTCTTATAGGGAAAATTTAATTATTGAATAAGGTTATTATGTTTATACTATTATGTGATGTGCTTATTTCTTTTATATGACAAATATGTAATAAAATATAATGTGCCATGATTTTATTTGAGACATGCATTTGTGTGACTGCCTGGGGAAGACTTTAATATTTATATGTACCACTAAGCTAGAGATAGCTTAGCATGGATTCTTCTCACATAGGAATTGGAGCTGTAAATAGTAGATAGTGAAGTTGGTTAAGAAGAAATCCAAGACCATATCAGTGGAGGAATAAAAAAATGTAGTTAGAAAGTTGGTTACTTAATCACTTTTTTTTAGTTAACCATACATATGGGTTTTGTAGGCATGTCATGTATTTGGTTTAGGAGCATGTCTTATATTTTGGTATTATATTGTAAGCAGTCATGTGTGAGGTTGGTATGCCACAAATGATCAAAACTTAATCAACTACCAGAATTATATGACATTGTGATATATATATATATATATATATATATATATATATATATATATTGATAATTAGAACGATAAGCCAAATTCAATATAAATAAATGAATTATTTTAATTTAAATGATAGAAAACTTAGAGATTTATCGAGTTAAGAATGTGGTATCCTTATTATATATATGGGATTATCCCTAATATATAAATGGGGTGCTACACCTAATTTCATTTGAATAGTCACAAAGTGTCTTGTAAGGGCTTGAAGTTGTGCTCACTTCACCCTAGTTGTGTCTGAATACTTCTTTTTCATCAAATCCCAAATATGTTTGGAAATGTCCTTTTGAAAACTAGTCTCTAAAATCGAAAGATCAATTGCTTGTAATAAATATTTCATTGTTTTTAGATCCTTAAGCTTTCGATCTGCTAAAGCATTGTATTGTGCTTCAGTGAGTGTTTCTCTTTCAGCTAGTTAAGTTACTCCAGTTGGACCTTAAAAAATTTTCCATTAACATGCCCCAATAGTCATATGACCATCAAAATGAGGAATCACTAGTTGCACAAAACCATTATTCTTAGATGCCATATGATCTTGCTAGTGTAAGAGGATTGTTGTATCTTTGGTTTTTATACCAACTCTGATACCAGATGTTAAAAATTCACTTTATTAAATTGACAAAAAACTTACAACTTAAATAGAGAATCTTAAACAACAAATAAACCACTATCAACATGTACATATTTTTAGGACTCACTAATCAACATTTGCAAATTTTAAGAATCTAAAAAACTAACTAAAATCAAAATGGTGAACAACCTCAACCATCTTATTACTAATTCATATGCTTTAACTAGTAAAATTATCAAAGCCAAATATTATCTGATTGAGGATTTCTTTACTGCCTAATTGGGATCAAACCCAAGCCTTGTGTGGAGGAGAATTCAAAGTGCAAAATCTTTGTTTGAAGATGGTCGGGTCATTTATCATAATTTAATATTTTTACACTTTTAATATGCCTTAATTATCACTTTTCATAATTTTAATTTTTCTTTGGTCACAAACAGAATTTAGACAACGCGTCAACATAGCGATGTGTGAGACTCAGTGCCTAAATAAGTGAATATGACATCTTCTCCCTCTTAAAATAAATTTCTTCATCGAAATTTTAACTGTTCATTTTGTACTGAACAACTGGGGATATTGCCTCTTCATAACCTCTTCACTCTCCCATGTGGCTTCCTCAACCGAATGGTTTTGTCATAATACTTTAACTAGAGAAACTTTCTTGTTCCTAAGATCTTTCTCTTCACGTGCTAATATAGCCACCACCTATTCATCTTTGTACACTATATCTATATGTAGTTAAATTTTCTTGATTGGGATAACATGAGTTGAGTCCGAGTGATATTTTTTCAACATAGATATATGGAATATATTGTGAATACTATCCAACTCTAGTGGAAGTGCTAATCGATATGCCACCAGTCCAATTCTTTCTAGAATCTCATAAGGACCAATGAACCTTAAACTTAACATTCCTTTCTTGCCAAATTTCAATACCTTCTTCCAAGGTAAAAATTTAAGAAACACTTAATCCCCTATGACATATTCTATGTCTCGCCTCCTTAGGTCAACATATGACTTATGTTGATCCTGTGTTGCCTTTAATCTTTCTTCGATAATTTTTACTTTTCTTCCATCTATTGAACTATCTCTAGCCCTATCAACTTTTTCTCATTTAGCTTGGTCCAGTAAATTGGTGTCCTGCACTTCCTTCTATACAATGCCTTATAGGGAGCCACACCGATACTTGTCTGATGACTATAATTATAGGTAAACTCCATAAGAGGTAAATATTGATACCAACTTCCTTCAAACTCAAGTATACAACTTTTCATCATATCTTTTAATAACTGGATAACCCAATTTGATTGTTCATCTGTCTATGGATGGAAAGTCATACTAAAATTAAGTCAGGTTCTTAAAGCCTATTGTAAGCTCTTCTAAAACTTCAACATAAATCTGGGATCTCTATGAAAAATGATGGATATTGGTACTCCGTGAAGCCTCACAATTTCATCCACATAAATCTCGGCTAGTTTATTCAGCGAAAAATCCATCCTAACTGATAGAAAGGATAGCGCCATTTTGCCTAACTAGGATTAACTCGATTAAATGAGCATATGCTATATGAATTGTGTGCAGAAAATTTGTGAAAATTTAAAACTTTTCTTTGCATCATGGCCATGATGACTTGGATAAAACATACAGTAAAAGAAATGCTTGACATAATATTTAAATTCTATTTCATAATAAAACATGTTAACCTTTGACCAGGGGTTTGCAAAAATACATGCCCTTAACAAGGAATTATATAATTCTTCAATATTGACATATATACAAGTAAATAACCCCTTTACATGACATGTACACAAAATGCAATAATGTAACATATGCTATAACCGACCCACGTACGGTCTGATCTAATGTCTCTGATGTTTGGGCTACTTCTCTTATTTAACTTCTACTTATCTATGAGGCTCTGACCTACGTGGGGAAAACATCCACATGCTAAACTACTGAAAGCTTAGTGGTACATATAGGCATAGAAATTCACTTACAATTATGCACTACACGTATTTCATAGTATCATGTAAGAATATCATGGCATGACAATAGAATCATAATATCATATAGATTATCATGGCAAGACAATAGAATCATAATATCATATAGACTATCTTACCTTGTGGAAGTAAAATTTGTTGAACATATATAATAATAATTATAGCATGTAACATTTCACTATGTGCATAAACTTACTTGCATACTTATGCCTTTACATTTATTTTATATTACTGTATTCTTTACTTTAATATATTTGATATTATTTCCCAACAACTCTCAACACTGACTATTCGAATATGGGTTATGGACAGGAGTGCTCTCTGAGCTTTAGCCACTTTGCTACTATCTGTAAACATGTGTTAGTCCAGATTCCTCAAGTCAATGACACTAGTCCAAGCTAGCTATATTGACTAAGTACAATATATAGCTTTTGCATGTAATATCATATGTAATAACATGTGGCAGTCCAGGCTCCTCAAGTCAATGACGCTTTTCGAGCTTAAGTCATATTGACTAGGTAAACATATAACTAAATTACCATAACCCGTTTAATGGTTCACTATCTATCCTACTACTAGTCTTAGTATCGAGTATGGGCTTAACTTGTTCATATTGCGTTTATTACACTTCAATATAACATTCATATCATATATCATGTGTACTTTGTTCAAGTGGAAATGCATCATGTAACATTCTCATGCTGGAAATCAAATGAGAATACTTTAATCATACCATTATGAGACATGTGCATAGCCATTACATTGAAACAATTTGTAAATCTCATTTAAAGCAAGCTTCACGGGCGTGAACTATATGTTCATAGCTGTGAAGGTGCCTCTACCCGTGAAGCAAACCGTGAATTATGTCGTGAACACTTCTATTTGTTTTGTGCGCTTTCTTCACGGGCGTGAATAATATAGTCATAGGCATGACATATGAGATTCACGATTGTGAACACCTAGTCATGGGCATGAATTTGGGTTCTCCAGCAATTAACAACATTAAAAATATGCATCCATTACAAGTCACATGTAAGGCTCTAAGGATTGTCCTATGCAACCTTTTTCTATCAACATTCTCATCACATCATGCATTAAAACATGTTAAAGGATTGTTCAATATACATAATCACTACACTTACCATTTTCTTATTCATGAACTATTTTTTTCAAGCATTTATGCTTTTATATATATTTAATTATTTCTTCCTTAACTCTTTAACCCATTAGGCATCACCATTTAATATCTCATAAATTCCTGTTTAGGCACATTTATTACATATACATTAACATTCTTTATCAAGGCAATTCTTGCCTAACTTAGCATCATGCTCATATCATTTATTCAATTACATTTATCATGACATTCATTACTACTTTTCATCTTACCATAGTCATCAACTAGCATTTAAATCTTTCAATTCATTTATTACACAACATGCCATATTTTGGAATTTAAATGCATATATGTACATGTCTCTAATGGGGCCTAAAAAACCAAGCTTATTTCAAGCTTGTTTATCCTTATGGTAGATTCCACCACCTCCTCTTTCACTTCCTAACATATATAGTATATCTATATAAAAAAAAACTATAACTTTTAAACTTAGCTATTAAAGCCATAAGGATGAAACCCTAACTTTCACCCATCAACAACCTTAAACTCTTATAACTTGTGACTAACACATGTTATGGCCTTAGAACTATATAAGGAGAGATCTTTAACCATAAAATCTTAAGATCATAGCATAACCTATCCCATTATGAAATGGGTCTTAACCAAAAATGAATGAGACATTATCAAAGCTATGAAAACTTCTCAAAACTAAAGCAAAAGATGATTCCTTACCTTAATTGAAGGAAAACACAGCTGAAAAAGGGAGATTCATCTCCTCTCTTCCTCCTATTGTTTGGCCTCTTCAAAACACCTTTTCTTTAAGCTCATATTGCCCAAAATCTTGCTTAATCTTTGATCTTTTACTTTGGTTTAAGTGTTTAGGGTTGGAAATAAAAAAACAAAAGCATTGGCCACTGGTAGGAGAAATGTTCAAGTTTTAGGGTTTCTTTTTGATTTTTGGTTGTGAGACCAGGAAATGACAACTACTCTGATTTTATAGTTGATGATGTTCACAGATGTGACTTTACTTTCTCGGCCATGAATCTGGTCAAACCCGATGTTTCACGGCCATTGTAACATATCATTTTCTTATTTCTTATCAATTCTTATCCCATAACTTTTAAACATACTTATCTTTTCTAAATCCATATTAATTACTTGGCCCTAGTTACGGGCATTATAGAAAGTGTGTTGACTTTTTCAGTCATTCTACTATTACCCATATTGTATCATGTCTCTTTTGGGTCATTGGCAACCCTGAAACAAAATCCATAGTGATTCTTTTCCATTTCCATTATGGAATATATATCAGTTGCAACAATCCTGTGGTTAACTGATGTTTGGCTTTCACTTGTAGGAAGTCAGACACTTAGCTCCATATTATGTGATATCTCTTTTCATTCCTAGCCACTAGTACTATGTTTTCCAATCTCGATACATCTTGCTCCCACTTGGATGTATAGTATACCTTATTTTATAAGCTTCCTTCAAAATATTTGTCTTCAATTCTTCTTCACTTGGCACACAAAGTTTATTTCCATAGCATACAATACCATCTTCTTTCACTAAATATTTGGACTTTTGTCCTTTTTCCGTAGCATCTACTATCTTTATTAATCTTTCATCCTATTTCTGAGCCTCTTTAATTCTTTGCATCAAACTAGACTCCACTTGCATCTCAGTTAACATCCTTTTACTTAATGCATTTGCAACTATATTGGCTTTTCCTAGCTGGTGGTCGACACAGTCATAATCTTTAATCAACTTCAACCATCTACTTGCTTGAAATTTAACTATTTATGTGAAGGCTAGTACTTGAGACTCTTATGATCGATATAAATATAACATATTTCTCCATATAAATAATGTCTCAAAATCTTAAGAGAGAGACTATAACCGCTATCAAAATCTTAAGAGCAAAGACTATAACCACTAACTCTAAATCATGTGTTAAATAGTTAAGTTCATATGACTTAAGTTGTATGGAATCATATGCAATCATCTTTCCTTCTTACATCAAGATACAACCTAAACCATTATGACTTGCATTTCTGTACACGACAAAATATTTCCTTGGAGTAGGCCAAGTCAAAACTAGCACTTCAGTCAACATTTTCTTAAGCCGATAAAAACTTGCTTGGCATTTATCTTTCCATTCCAACCATATGCCTTTTCCTATGAAAATATTTTCACGTCTATCAGTTTAGGTCCTAGTCGACACGTGTGCTTTGCAATCGGATGCATCAGATTGATTGGAAACTGAGTGCATTTGCAATCAAAATAAAGCCAATATGACTAGAGTCTAAATTCAGATTGATAATAAGTGAGAAAATTAAATCACAAATATATGATGTTAAACTATTTTTACGAAAACTGAGAAAAATGAAGTTTAACCTTGAAATACGCGATTTTTGTACTATCAGTGAATCGTAAAACCAAAAATATCAGTGTGTAGGATAAATTATTCTATGAATAATAGTATATTTAATTGTAAGGAATTCATTTTTTTCGGTCTTGAACTTGAAGAAATAGAAAATATGGTTCAGTAAAAATATAAATAGTGGAAAGTTCAAGAATTAAAAAGAATATTTGGTTTTGATAAATACAAATGGACATTAATTAATTAATTAAGTGATGTTAATTAAATAAATAAAAATTAAATTAGTTTGAATCCTCACATGCATGAAGACATTTGTTTAACATGCATAAAAATCAAATTGTAACTTAAAAAAAAGAAAATGTGAGGAAACCATTCTTCCATTTTTAACAATTTGTACCATTTCTTTACATCCTAGCCGAAATCCTTCCCTAAGCCACTTTTCTTTCCACTAAATTGGCCACCCATTTCCTTAAGTTACGTGTACCATTAGATGCAAAATAAAGAAATGTTATTTTGTGTAAGAAGGAATTATGGTCGACCATCACTTCATTGTACCACCATCCATCAACTTTTAATCTCTTGCACACTTTTCCAAGTACTTCTTTCTCATTTTATTTGGTTGATTGAGATGGTGGTAAGGAAAGAGCCAAAATAAATTTTAGTCATCTCCTTCTTCTTCCATATCATTCTCCCCTGCTGCCCCTTTTATGGTCTTCTATAACCAAACACTTACTCCATTTTCTCCAATTTCTTACTCATTTCCTTAAATCAAACACTTGAAAATCAAAAAGGCAAGTTTAAACTTTATTCATCTTTGTTTTTACTCCTCACTCAAAACCAATTTTGGGATAACTTTGGGCGTGTAGTTTCAGTCAAGCTGAGGCTTTACAAATTCAAGGTTAAATGTGGCTTTGAGGTGGAGAGAAGGTCAAGGCTAGGCATAAAATACCACAAGCATGAGGAAATTTCCTAGAGGCTTCCATGAGGGTCTATTTTGGAGAGGCACATAATCGGCTCACATTTTGAATAATTTTGAGAAAAGTAAAGATTTTATCTTGTTTCCTCCTTCTATAGTTGAGAGTTGCATGTTCTATTCTCCATTATTTTCTCACTTTTCTGTTATCAAAATCCATATCTAAATTTTCTTTATGTTCTTTCTTGTTGTGTTGTTGAAGTTGAATTGTAAATGAACTAAGGGAAGTGTTGGTGAGTTGTTTATCATCCTTTATTTAGTTAATTGAACATACAACCCATGCTTGCGTTGATTTCCTTACGATTCTTGGGATATGGTGGTAAAAGAATCCAAAACAAAGAGTTAAGGTCTAATTTTCTTCTTGACCGAGACTCATTGTAAGAAGTTTGAGGTATTATTTGATATTTTAAAACTCTTGGACCCATAAGCTTGAGAAGATGTGAGCTTTAGATATGGAAATTAAATTGGAATGACTTGATCGAGGGTTAATGATGGAAAAAATGGCATTTTGGGCATCTAATTGTATAAAATGGATATGAAATTAAGGGATATGTCATTGAAATATAACTTACTTGAGACCTCAATGGCATAAAGAAGTTGATTTAGGATTGGATACAAGGTTGATCAAGAACATGGGAGGAATAAAACATAGACATTGATATTTAAATTGGATTAATTAAAAAGGGATAATGCTTTGAATTCAAAATGGCCTATAATATAAAATACCAAAAGAAAGTGAAATTCAGCAAAAAAATTTGACATGGCTAAGATATATATAGGTCCATTAAGGAACCCTTAATAATAGTGACAAAGCAAATTTAATAGGCCAAATGAAGTAAGGATCCTTGGTGAATTTGGATATTACATAAGGATTAAAAGACATGTATAAAATATAAATAAGAAAAATAAACTTAACACAAAATTTATAAAATTATATCAATAACCTTTAAATTCGCCGCGAATAATAATAATCATTGTATATCGTGTTTACTTTGATAAATGTGTCACGTGATTGAGACTTGAATAATATGTTAACCACATGGAATTCAAATCATATAAAGATACATAAACAAAAATTGACATAAGAGACATTTTAAAAAAAAAAGGGCAATGCTTCAATTATTAAAAGAATGATTATACTCCTAAATGCTTGATATTTAAATTATATATATTCTATTAGGAGCACCCACAACGTTGGCGCCCATGCCGGATAAAGGAAAAGGGTCAGCAGATGTGAGAAAAAGACTAATCAGGTATGTGCAAGCTTTATGGCAATAGCCATTAAAGTAAAATTTTCAATATGATAGAAATAAAATGATATGATGATTATATGTGGTATATACGTAATTTATGAATGATATGTGCATATATATATAAGGTATATGAATACGTTACTACTAAGATATAATAAAGATATAATGGTTATAGATGTAAATTATACTGATGTCATGATTTAAGCTTATGAATAAGCCTGGACTAGTATAGGGTAACTTATTGGCATGCCAATGGGGTCATATGACTTGGTCGGGACATACAACTTCAGCCGAGATATATGGCTTCAGCCAAGACATACGACTTGGGTCGAGATATTCAAATTTTAGCTGAGATATATGTATAGACATCGTTTTCATACGACAACGAGGTCGGAATATCCTTTTTGTGTATCCCTGGCATATAGTCTAAGCAACTTAATTTATAGGCAAAAGAGATAACGTCTTGTAGTTATAAATTTCGATGTTAATGTGCTATATTATATAATGGTATGAAATGCCATGATATATGGATTATATATTTTTTTAGCATGCTAACATAACATGTAAAATTTTTATATATGTGAAAAGTTGACTACTTCTATAAAAGCTTGCACTACTAAGCATGTCTTCCAGTAATTGAATAACTCATTCGGATTGCCCATCTATTTGTGGGTGAAATGATGTACTAAAAGTAAGTCGGTTCCTTAATGCTTGTTATAGAATTTTCCATAATTAGTCAATGGTAATTATTTTCCCTTATTATTAGCCATTTTTTATGGGTTCAAATTTAGACTCCGATTGAACCAACGCACCCCACTACACTCACGCACAATCGAGGCCTAAATCACCGGATGTTACATTATCACTACATGATGAGCCAACCAATCCATTCCTAAAATCACATCAAATTAGTGGAATGGTAGCTATATAAAATCCATTGCAAATTGTCTACCTTGTATTTCAACTAAACAACTCTTAAACACTTTACTAACCTTTACACTGTGTCCTAAAAAGTTAGTGATAAGAATCTAAAATTCTAGAGCCTCTGGTTCCAAACCTTTTCAACCTGGTGGTGGTGTTCATATGTATGAATGCATCAACCCTAGATCAATAAATGCATGTATGTTAAAGACAAAGAGAAGGAATTTACACACTATAACATCGAATGCATCCTGCTCCTCATGACCTCACATGGCATACGCCCTAGCTAGAGCAGCTTTATTGCCTTTTGACCTCTCCACTGTCTTTGATCTAAACTGGATAAGCCCTGCTCAGCCTCATCTATCTTGTCTTGGAGTCGGTATCTATAATGGCTCAACACTCTTCGAACCTCTGTCGTACTATAGAAATGGACAATCTCTTCTCAAATTATCTTTGGAGCCACACCTCAAGCAAGCTCTAGTTATCCACCAACACTCTTCTAGATGAGGCTGACCATAGTAATGACACAATGGTAGAGTGTAGATCTACATTATGTTTGTGTTGGTGCATTAACTGCTGAAGATACAAATCTCGTGAGCAGTCCCAATCTAAAAGAAGAAGGCCTGTTGAAACCCCCATCATGGAATTGGCCACTGTAAGATCTATCTCTCTTGCCACTCGACAATCCCCTACTTGGTTGTGGCATAAGTCATCTAACCCTATCATCATATGTTGGTTGTTGTGTTGTTGAAACTCTTTCAACTATTTTAGCATATGCTAGTAAACTAGGGAAGTTCATCAGAAGTAGGGTTGAGACTTATAACTTGATCGGATCCCTCAACCCATCTTTAAATTTTAGGAACTTATCAGTCTAAGTGGATACAATGCCACCAGTATATTTGCATAGATGTGTAAAATCTCTGATACTGACATGTACCCATATTTCAGCGTTAGAAATTCCTTCTTCTTATCATCTATATAGAAAAAGTGAATGTATTTCTTCTTAAACTTTTCCAAAAAAAATCTCATGTCATGGGATCAAGTGCCTTTAAACTTTGTGACTTTGACCGCCACCAGTTGTATGCATGATCTTGGTGCATATTCATACTTATTCTTATTGGTGCAATGCAACTGATTGAAGACTATTTTTTCCCGTTTTAATCAAAACTCTACAACATAAGGGTAATCTTCCTTTTTTCCATAAAATCTTACGCCCCTAACTTCTATAGTTTCTCAAATTGTAACATGATGGGGTTGGCTATGTTGTTCTCTGTAATAAGTCTATCATTTTTTTATAAGCTCTGTCTATCTCGTACCAGTGATAGACTACTCACGTGATGAACTAACACCGAATCTCAATGTAGCAACTTAGTAGCGACTTGGTTGCTATAAAGCCTCTATCCTTGTGGGCTTATTACTTTCGGCCTCTTCAGCTATTATATATCATGATTTAGATGCCATAACCTACCTATATCAGAAAAATAATGGCCTAATAAGTAAGCAACAACTCATATGTGTAAATATGGATACACTCATGTCATAAATATTTTTAAAACTTTTTGAAGTCCAAAACTGTTCAACCATACAATGATGTGTTATGCTTTCTTCTTCAAATTGTCATTGATAAATGAAAAGTAATACATTTTTTCTTTTTAACTATACATATTATAAGAGAAATAACATATATTTTATTTATGAATATATGATTTATAAAACATAAAGTTACTTTACGAAACCATAAAAGAAGATTCCAAACTAAAGATACAAAAACGTGACCCACGGTGTTCGAGTTCGACTGCTTTACTAGATAGGATCTTTGTTAACTTTATGTACCTATCTCAACTCACTTTTCTATATCTTTAAACTCCTATAACACATAAAACAAATATAAAAAAACCTTCCCTTCGTGATATCTCTCTAAATTCTATTTTCTTTTTCCTAAATCCTAAACTCTCGTTCTTCAAACATAAACTCTAAATGAGCTCAAAACCATGTTATTCTTTAGAGAAGATTAAAGAGGAGAAGAAAAACATCTTACCTCTACTCTCTTCCTTCTAGGTTCGGATTAGGAGGTGTTCTAATCCCCTTTTACTTTCTCTTTTCACTTCCTTCTTATAGGTGCATGAAAATGGCTTTAACTTGTCTTTCTCCTTCTTCTTTCTCTCACTAGAACAAGCTTTGGCTATGGAGGGGATATGAAGAATGGTTGGGACTAGTTTTAGAGGAAAAAAATGAAGTAAGAGAAAAAGGTGATAAGAAAGAAAGAAAAAAGAAGAAAAAATGAAAACGAAATTTCAAAAATGGGTCCCACCATTTGACCCTAAAACATGATATTATGCTTAACTAACCCATTAATCGGCTCTCTTTTTATTATGGGGGGCCAGCATATATTTAGGTGTCCAAAATTAATCTTTTAATTAGCAAACAACTCATTTGGTTCTCCAATTTTTGATAATTTACAAATTGATCTTTCTAAATTTTCATTTAGGTCATTTACTATAATTTAACATTTTTACACTTTTAATATGCCTTAATTAGCATTTTCCATCATTTTAATTTTTCTTCAGTCAAAAACCGGATTTAGACTTCAATCAGTTTGACGCATCAACTTAGCAACATGTATGACTTGATATCTAAATTAGCGGATATGATAGGAGAGGTACATATAAAGTCAAGTCGGGCTATTTATTGGCTTTTAGTAAGAATTTTGGCCATGATGAAATAATGGTTGGTGTGAGGTCTGAAAATTCCTTCAAAAGTTAAATTGTTTTTGTGCAAAGCTTGTCGTGATCTTTTGCCAATGAAGGAGGCTTTTTGTTAAAGGGCTTGCTATGGAAAATAATTGTGTGCATTGTGGAGAGTTTGGGGAGCACAAATTGCATGTGTTTGTCGATTGCCAGTTGTTCTTTAATCATGAGATGCAGCGAGAATTGATTTGATAAAAATGCACTTGGAAGATTTTGCTGAATGGTTCGGGTATATGATGATTTTAGGTAGCAGTCCTTTGAGGAAAATATGTGCATAGTCATTTGGGGCATTTGGAACCAAAGAAATAATTGGTTATGATCTGCTATAAAACCTTCACAAGCACGTTGCATGGCAAGCTACATGGATTTTCTTCATAATTTTCAAAAAGCCAATGCAGGTCACGGTAATTAGACAACCGAGTGTCCAGCCTAGGTTTGCAGCAAGTGGAAGTGCCCTCCCCCTAGTTTGATGAAGCTCAACATAGATGCTACTATTAATTTCCAAATAGGTATTGTGGGTCTTGGCATGGTGGTGCATGATAATCATGGACAAGTTCAATGATGCAGGTCAATTTTTGTTGTTGGGCAATGGACATTCAACTTAGCTGAACCTTTTTTATCTTAAGGAAGCCTCAAGTTTGGATTAAATCACGGAACTTGAGCAATGTTCTCATTGAATCTGATTCCAAATGCATAGATAGGTACAGTAATATGCAAGAGGATCGATCAGAGATTGGTAGCTTAATTTAAGCTTGTCGTGCCATTGCTTTATTGTGCAGCAATATTTTCGTTAGTTTAGTTAGAAGGCATGAGAATGAAGCTGTCCATGCTCTTGCTAAGCCTGCTCATAATTTTGATGTTACTTATGTTTAGGAAGAAGCTTCTCACTTTATAAGGTCTCTTGTCTTCAATGATACATTAGCTTCTTGATTTAATATGTTGGTTTCTTCGGTAATAAATAAATAAATTCCTCAACCGCATCTCCTACAATATAGGACATATACTTGACCATGACAGCATAATTGAACTAAAAAAACTTAGTGACTCTTAACAACGTCATAGATTTGCTATTGCGCAAGTATGTTCAATATGTGGACTACTTGCCTTTATTATTGAACAAGACACCGAACAAGAAGGGGAAACCTCGCCCTAATGTTTTCGTCAATTCATGCGGCTGTTTAAGCCGATGTGGTGCCAGCCCCAATGTCGCCTTTCTCCTTCAAGGCATCATCGTCGGCCACTGCGCCTCCGCTGCTTGTGCTGCCCGCCTTATTGCTGGACATAACAGTAATAATGCTATTGGGGATATCACAAGCCGTAATGCTTTAGACGCTCTTGCTCTGAGGAAGAAAGCCGATGCTGAAATTGATCGAGCCAATTTCTCTCAGGCCGAAATCCATCTTTCAGAGGTTAATTTAATTACTAAGATTATATATTGCAATTGGGTTCCTAAATATTAGTATGTATGGATCTTAATTTTTGTTTCTCAATCATGCAGACTATATATCTTAAACCATTTGGTGGTCTCCATATTATGTACAAATACAGGTTTATAAACGGAAACATTTCTATGTTTTATGATTCGAATCTAAATTTTATTTTTATGACTTTGCAACTCTTTTGCATTATTTGAACAAAATTTAAAGAGCTTAAGTTCTTCTTTGATTGTGTGTTTATGTTATTACTTCACTCCACAAACCACTTTACTTTCAGTTTGTCTTGTTGTTTACTGCTTGCAGGGTTTTTGCCTTATTCTTTTGTATTTTACCTCATATGTTATGCTTACTGCATTAAGGAAAAAAAATATTAAAAAAAAAAGCTTTCCTTCTCTTACTAGAATTTGCTTTGATTTCCCCGTTTTAGGTCTCTTGAAAGATTGGCAATGGAAAACTTTATGGGGGCTCTTGAAGATGCACTTGAAGCTTTGAATATAGCTCCTCAATATCCTGGGGTTGGATGAATTTTAAAGGTATGGAACTGCATCCCAGAAGAACCAAACAACTCATAATCATATGGTTTGATAAATGATTTTAATTATTGTTATAACAAATGACTATTATTTGATTTTAATAGTTTTTATCTATATCTTTTTTTTACATATAATATTTGAAATAACTAGAGTTAGTTTTATGCAAAAGTTTGATAAGGTATAATGTTTGATAATATATACTTATTCACTTAAAAGTTTTACTAATTTGTCTAGTAAGAATTCTTCGAAAATGTATATTAGATGGTTTGCTACGATTCTTTAATAAAATCTTTTGATGGATATTTAAGTATATTTGTTTAAATAAATGGAAATTCTGCATGAAAAACACCATTTGGAGCTTTTGAGAACAGTGTTGATAGGTGTCCTAATTACTACCAGCTGTTTCTTAAAACGTATAATCAAATGGTAAATGAATGCAGTACATAGTGAAAACAAATTAAGTGAAGAAGCAACACCCTCTGATCATACTGAATTGTAATTTTTCTTTTTGGAAATTTAATTCAGGTAAACTCTAAAGAAATTATGTCTGCAATATTTATTCCTTCTGAGCTACAATCCAAATTTGATGATAGAAGTTGCGTGTTGGTTGTGTTGCAGCCAATTTTACTTTTGTTTTTTAATCTGTAAAAAATGTAGTCTCTTTTTCTTGGACACATGCAGGAAGAGCTCACTTTGTCTCTGTTATTACTTGTGTGTTACAAATAGAGGGATAGAACATGCATATCCATGGCTCGATGCAGTTGTAATAAGAGCATATGAGTTATTGGGTCTAAAATGTGTTTGCAAATATGTGAATGAGATTATTTGTGAAAATAGATGTCATGACTGTGTATAGGAATGGTAACAGGCGAATTTCATCATCTCCGTTTCTATCTCCGAAAATTTCATCTTGTCTTCAATTCCGTCTTATTATCCGATGGAAAAAAAATATTAGTCTTCATCCTTGCACTATATGGGGACTGAAATTTCTAATTTTGATCCAATGCTCCAAATTCATTAAAAATATTTACTTTATTTTAACATTAAAATTTTTTTTTTCATTTTTTTATTTTTATATTAATTATAAAATTTTGTTGTATATTGCAAAAAAAAATTAATAATGATATATATTTTTAGAAAAATAAAATTTAAATAGGATAAATTGACTGTAAATATTAAGTTTTTAACTAATTATAATTAAAATATAATTTGAAGTAAACTGATCATTGTCAAAAAAAATTAAAGGGACAATTTGACTCTTCGCTTCAAAAACATATATAATGTATTTATTATAATTGAGATTGGTTGAATTGAAAAATATTTGAATCTCAATTGCATTTTTTTCCAGAAATTAATTATATAATAAACTAATTATCACGTGATTAGTTTCATATTAGGTATTAATATTAATTATTATTGTCATAGTATTAGTTATATAAGGGTATTAAAGATACTTATTAAATATATATATATATATATAGGGGCAGGGTATATATATATATATTATTCCCAGAGACTTCAAGTTTGGAACGAGGCATATAAATGGTCAAAAAGCCACTATGTTCTAGATAGGTTTGAATCGACACTACACATATGCAGGTTCAATTATCATTCCTAACTGTGTATTTCTGAATTGCCATTAACAGACATATATGTGTGTAAAAATGATGCCTTCATAGCAATGGAACAATGTGATGCAGCTGAGAAGTCGTAGTCATTATGTCTACAGATCAATCCTATTATTCGTCGTTCCAAAGCATTCAAAGTATCATCATTTTCGAAGTTTTTTTTTTTCAAAAATAAGCTTTCTCTCTTCGAATGATCATACAATTTTAAATGAGCAGTTTCCATTGTAAAGTGTTTTGCTTCTACATCACCAAATTGCAATATAAATAAAATTTTCTAGCTTCCCTTTCTAATAGTCCCTTTTTCTTTTGCTTTTTGGTTTGGCAAGGGTTTTGGGGATGTTTGAGGTTTGGTGTAGATGTTATTTGCTTTTAGTCTAAGTTTTGATGCAAGCAACTAATGAACCAAGGAAATCTTCTTCTACACACCATTTTTTACTAATTTATATGGATCCCTTAATCATAGGGGGAGGAGGTGTATGGTAAGATGATAGTGAGAAGAATTAAAAAACGAACATTTTATGTGTAATACTCTATATTTTTAATTTTGCTCAATTAAGATTTTTCTTATTTTATTTCATGGTTTAATAATTTTATTTGATTAAAAATCTGAAAATTATGAAAAATTAAAAAATTACCCGTTAATATATATATATATATATATATATATATATATATATATATATATATATATATATATATATGGTAAAAATTCAATTTCTTTCTTCTCTCACTTTCTCTCCTTCTCCCTACTCCACTCTCATCTTTGTTCATTATCAAAATGATCTTTGATCTTCATTAAATTTGAACCACAAGTAGTTTTTCACTTCCTTATCACTCGACAGCATCCAATTTTCTTAAAATTGACACGATTTTTCAGAATCGATGAGAATAAATTTGGGCATCAAGGTTGCCCTCTTGTTTCTCATATTTTCTAACTTCTTTTATCAAATCTAACAATGGAAATAGACTTAAGATATCTAAACATCTTGGATTGAACAATTTGAGCTCTAGACACTGTCATTTAAGGG
Source organism: Triadica sebifera (assembly GCA_023653625.1). Lineage (NCBI taxonomy): Eukaryota > Viridiplantae > Streptophyta > Magnoliopsida > Malpighiales > Euphorbiaceae > Triadica > Triadica sebifera. The sequence goes on from CM042901.1 coordinate 26,571,689, forward strand.
CTGACTAGAAACGATTTTTCTTGTATGAGCTGCCGCATAATTTTTTAGATCTAAATATTTCTAGTCACTTCCAAGCCACGAAACTTATATATTTGGACTTCTCATATCTTAGGATTTCTTTTAGTACCATTTGATTATCAATCTGCTGCCTTCGGAAATTTTCTGGTCACCGGAATCCGCCGACCACTGATTGAACAATTTTGGACATAATCTTTAGCTCGTTAAATCGAATCATCAGGTATCAACGACACCTAGTTATTTTTAGATAGTGAGATATTAATTTATTTATGAAAGTTTAAATATACTATTTTTAATTAAGGTGATTAATTAATTTAATTGAGTAAAATGATCAATTGCATAATTATTAGAGTTTATTAGAGATTATTAGTGAATAATTGGATTTTATATTATTAAATTGAGGATATTATTAGTTAAGTTGGATTATTAATAAATAAAATTATTTAATTAATAATTGAGAATTATTAATTATTGAGTTATTTTATATGTTGATTAGTTATATTGTACAATTGGAGACACAAATAGTATTGGATTATATTAAGATGATGAGAAAATAGTTTATAGGATTTTCACCTTTGCATAGGAGATTATACCCAGTTTAAGAGAGATTCTATCGAATATTTTTTGATAGAATTTATGTTAAGAGTTTAAATAAGAGTTTTCTCGGATGATTCCTTAGAGAGTCTAGACATAAGATTTATTCTTAAGATTATATTAATTTTAATATATTTTTCTAGATTCTATAGAGGCCCCACCAGCTACAACAAAATCTTAAAAGCAGCAATTAAGGAATCTACATATTTGTGAGTTAATATCATATGATTTTATAACATGCTACCCTTCTTCCATATATCTTCTTTGACATGCTAGATAATGTTATTATTGTTGTTATAATATTATTTTATATGTAAATATATTTGTATTTGATTATTGCTGGATATGTGATTGGGTGAGATTGTAATGTGATATGATGTGTAGTGATGATGTGATTATGGATTGAGAACTAATGTGGAACATGTCACCTGATGGGTCACATCAAGATCGTGTGTATACTGGTGATGATCATATGATTATGAATGAATTAAGGTGATAACCCTAGTGGAGCTTGCTCTCAGGGCACCGACTATTATAGTATATGCTTGCCAAGGTGATAACCCTGGTGGATCTTGCTCTCAAAATACTGGCATCATTTTGATAAGTGGCCGACCAAATAAAGGACTCCGATTGATGCATTACTCTCAAGGTGCCGGTCCATTGGAAGTAAAAGAGTTCAGTGTCTAATATCATTGAGTTTTGGGGTTCTGGTTAAGTTTTTCACCCATATACTATGATTATTGATGATATTTGATATGGACCCATTTACATGTATAAATATGGTACCACTATATTATTGTGTGATTGTATGTTATAAAATTATATGATGTTACTGGCATGAATGAGTAATCATGAACGTGAATCCTATTGGACGATTCATTCTAGTAGCATTCACGGCTTTGAATTACGGGAGTAAATTAGTAATCACGGTCGTGAATGCTCTGTATTAGTAATTATAAATGCGGTTATCAAATGAAGAATTCAGGTAAGTAAATGAAAATCATTGTCTATTCAGTGAAATAAGAATGAATATATTATATTATATATATATATATATATATATATATATATATATTGATGTGAGAACGTGTTATGTTGTGATATAGAAAAATGAATGTTGATACAGATGAAATATGTGAATTGACACAGATGATATATGGAATATGATACGGATGAAATACGTGATCTAATACAGATAATAAACATGAATATTGATATGGTTGTGATTGGAAGTAAATAAAGATATATGAATTATATGATATTGAATAAGCCCTAGAACAACTACCTAGAACTATTCTAAGGATAGTTTGGCATGCCAAGCAAGGGGGAGTATGATGAAAACCATTAATGGAATGATTTACGACGCCGATAATGGCATGGATTATGAATACTACGCCGGTAATGGCACGGATTATGCGCACATCATATTGTCGTGTGTCACTCCTAAGTGCCTGGATGGCAACTCCGTTATCCTAGACGGGAGTTCATAGGTGTTGTGGGCTAATATATATATATATATATATATATATATATATATATATATATATATATATATATATATATATATATATATGTATGTATGTATACATATATAAATACATTATTGATGATGTAAAAGAGATGTTTATAATTAATGGAAATGAAAATGATATTTGTCATGTATGCATGGAGTCATTATTGTATGAGATAGGATTATTAGGAATAGAATTTGTATGGAAGAACATTAATATGAAAAATGATACATGTTATTGCCTGTTGCATGACATAGTATATTGCCTTAATTATATGCACCACTAAGCTTAGAACTTAGCGTGGAGTTTTCTTTCCACGCAGATATAGAAAGGTAGCTGAAGGCGTTAGATAAAGCAAGCGGTGATCTTGTTCAAGTAAAGCAGCCGAACCTTGAGAAAGTGGGTTACAAGCTTTGAATTTTTTGTATTTGTATTTGGCTTTTTATATTAAAGAGTTTTAGAGTTTGTAAAACTTACTTTTTAAGTTTGTCAAGAATTAATTTGATGTTTAAAATTTCTATCTTATGTAAATAAATTGTACCTAGTTTTTGTATATATCTATATATACATGAGTGCTAAGAAAATAAAGGTAAAATAATAATAATAGCGATTTCAAGAAGTAGATAGACGAGGGTAGCGCTCCCGCATCCGGGCACGCGTTGATCTGGTGAGGGGGTGTTACAGTAGTTTTGGTATCAAAGCCCGGTTTGGGTGGCTTTGGGTTTTTAAAAAGCAAATTTTGAAAATGTTTATTTCTTGAAGTGTACCCACTATAGTATTTTTGGAGTTGCTGCTTTATTGATTAGGGTCGTTACCTTTATGTTATAGGTAGGATATGGCTTCAGGATCAAGACGAATAGTAGTAAAAGAAGCTGAGAGTAATGAGACTTCAGAGGCAAAAGCTTCGTCGCAACCAAGTCATCGTCGAGCTGCGACACCGAGATCTAGTGCCAGCTCACTTCGTGAGCATTCAGCTATTAATATGGGTCAGACTAAGCTCATGAGAAATATGATAGATTTGCTACAGAGAGCATCACGATCAGCTTCGTCTAGATTATAGTTTGAGAGATTGGGGAAATTAGAGGTATCTGGTTTCTATGGTAAACAAGAATATGACCCCTCAGTGGCAGAATTTTGGTTGGAATGAGTAGAGCGAGTATTTGATCAACTGCACTACATAGATGAGCAGAAATATGAATATGTAGTATCTCTGCTACAGGAGCATGCATATGATTGGTGGCAATCTAAATCACAGGGCACAGAGGCTCCTGACCCTATGACATGGGAATTGTTTCTAGAGAAGTTTAAGGAGCAGTATATTCCTTCTATCTACACAAACGACAAGAAGAGAGAATTTCTGATGATAAAACAGAGGGATATGTCAGTAACAAAATATGAGAGAGAATTCACTCATCGTTGCAAGTATGTTGGTGGTATTGTGTCTACAGAGGCTAATAAATATCGACGATTTAAAGATGGGTTGAGAGATACGATCAAGTTACAAGTTTCAGCCCTATGTCTAATGAGCTTCCCCAGTTTACTAGCATCTGCTAAAATAGTTGAAAGAGTCTTGGCGACACAACAACCAGTATAGGTTAGTGGGGTTAGTAGACCTGCACCACAGCCAAGTGGGGGATAGTCTAATGGCAATAGAGCTAGATCTTTTGGTGGCCGATTCTAGGCTGGGAGTTCCAGCAGACTTCATTCTTATAGATGGGGACAACCCGTAAGATCTATTTCGTCGGCAGCCAGTGCACCGACACAAGCATCCCGTAGGTCTACACCTATACCAGTGTGTCAGCATTGTGGTCGTTCGCACCCAGGAGAGTGTTGGTGGATGACAGGAGCATGCATGAGATGCAGCTCCAAGGACCATCAAAAAAGAAATTGTCCATTGGTACAGTTTAGCAGAGATTCAGGGACTGTTGACTCAGTACCAATACAGACTATGGGATAAGGCAGAGGACGAGGCTGAGGGAAAGGAAGAGGGGGTCGTATAGGGCCAAACCAGTTTAGATCAGACACAGTAGAGAGACCTAAAGGCAGTAGAGTTGCTCCAGCAAGAGCTTATGCCATGCGAGGCTGAGAGGAGCAGGATGCACCTGACGTCATAGCGGGTAAATTCCTTTTATTTGGCTCTTATATTCATGCATTGATAGATCCCGGATCGACACACTCATACATATGCACACCACCATTGGGTCGATAGGGTTTAAAACCAGAGACTCTAGAATATGATATTCTTGTAACTAACCCGTTAGGGCACAGTGTGCGGATTAGTAAAGTGTTTAGGGGTTGCCCAGTCGGAATTCAAGGCAGACAATTCCCAGCGGATTTAATAGAGATACCATTCCACGAGTTCGATGTGATCTTGGGAATGGATTGGCTTGCTCGCCATGGGGTGATAATAGATTGTGGAAAAAGGCATATGAGAATTAAAGTTTCAAAACAAGAAGAGATAGTAGTGATGGGCGAGGATAGAGGATATTCAAACAATGTGATATCGGCGTTGAAAGCTCAAAAACTCATCAATAAGGGATGTGAGATTTACCTAGCGTATGTGATTGTTACCCGAAAGAAAAGTCTGAAGTTGGCTGACATCCCAATAGTTAGTGAGTTTCCAGAAGTGTTCCCTGAGGAGTTGCCAGGACTACCACCTAACCGAGAGATAGATTTTGCTATCAAATTAGTACCTGACACCGCTCCTATATCTATTACACCATATAGGATGGCACCCATAGAATTGAAAGAGTTGAAGATAAAGATTTGTTGGATGTGATGGATTTTGATGTGATTTTGTCATGGATTGGTTGGCAATGCATTATGCCACTATTGATTGTAAGATAAAAGGTGATTTTTAGAATAATTGGTGAGTATGAGTTTTGTTTCCGAGGAGATGTGAGTGTGTCACCAACTAATCTTATTTCAGCCCTAACAACTAGATGTATGTTGTGTCACGGATGCTAAGGTTATTTGGCACTTGTTAGAGACATCTCGACAGAGAAAGGTAAAGTTAAAAGATATACCAATTGTCTGTGAGTTTTCTGATATTTTTCTAGATGAGTTGTCAGGATTACCACTTGACAAAAAAATAGAGTTTTGCGTTGATGTGGTACCTAGTACAACCACAATTTCTATGTCACGTTATAAGATGACGCCAGAAGAGTTGAAAGAGCTTAAGGAACAGTTATAAGAATTGTTAGATAAAGGTTTTATCAGGCCTCATACTTCTTTTTAGGGTGATCTTGTGTTATTTGTCAAATAGAAAGATGGATCTTTTTGCCTTTGCATTGATTATCGTCAGTTGAATAAGGTGATTGTTCATAACAAACACCCATTTTCTTGCATAGATGATTTATTTGATCAGCTATAAGGTGTTACGTGTTCTCTAAGATTGATTTATATTCTAGTTATCATCAATTGAGGATATGTCAAAAGGTTATACCCAAGACAGTGTTAAAGATCCATTATGGCCATTATAAGTTCTTGGTGATGTCATTTGATCTCACTAATGTGCTTGCACCTTTTATGGATTTGATGAACATAATGTTTAAGTCGTTCTTAGATAAATTTGTCATTGTGTTTATTGATGACATTTTGGTATATTCTTTTAGTGAGGAAGAATATGCATGGCATTTAAGAATGGTGTTACAGACTTTAAGAGAACATCAGTTATATGTTAAATTCTCTAAGTGTGAATTTTGATTAGAGAGTGTTGATTTCTTAGAACATGTGGTGCCTAAGGATGGTATCCAGGTGGATCTTAGAAAGGTAAAGGTAGTGACCAATTGGCAGAGACCGACTACAATGATTGAAATATGTAGTTTTCTGAATTTGGCAAGCTATTATCATCATTTTGTGCAATTTTTCTCAAGGATAGGATCATATTTAACTAGATTGACCCAGAAGAATGTTAAGTTCCAGTGGATTGATGCTTATGAAATGAGTTTTCAAATGCTAAAGGATTGTTTGACTTCAGCTCCAGTGTTGACCTTACCTTTTTGAACATATGGTTTTACTGTGTATTGTGATGCTACTAGAGTTGGTTTAGGGTATGTTTTGTAACATCCCCTCACGCCAATAACACATGCCCAGATAAGGGAGTATTATACTGACTTCATTAGTTAAAATATCATTTTAAAATTTTTTTTACACATGAAAATCTCTCATATATATTTATTTATTTACCATTCATTTACTTTATAATGTAAAAGAAATCATAATAAAGAAACATAATACATTTTATATAATAAAGTATTATTTACAAAATGTGTGCTTACTTTGATAATACTATAAATTAAAACTCAAACTATAAATACTACGGGTGTATGACCCACAGTATTGATACAAGCTACTCTACTGGATCAGGCCACCGCTATATTTATCTACTATCGTCTGCTTATTCTTGACTAAATATGCACAAGAGAAAACTCTCACGCTAAGCTCTAGACTTAGTGGTGCATATAAATAAGGCAATATACTGTGTTATGCAACAATCATTAACATATGTCATTTAATGTATTAATATCTTTTCATGTTATTCTTCTCTTCATGTCCCTAATTCATACGATTATGAGCATCATGCATACATGTACAATATTATTTTTATTTAACTCTAATTATAAGTTACTCTTTTCATCTCTTTAATATTCTATATTAATTTCATATTATTTTGCATTATCTTTCAACTTAAAGTCATTATTTATCCCATATCACTCTAAATTATACTAACTGAATACGAGTTATGGATCAAGAGCGCTCTCAAAGCTATAGCCACCCTGTCCACTATCTGGCTCAACAAAGCTTCTCAAATCAATGGCACTCCCAGAGTTAAAGCCACATTGATTGGGTAATATATCATCATAGATGAATTACCGGACCAAGGGCGCTCCCAGAGCTAAAACCACCTTGTCCTCAATTTATGTATGCTCAATTGAGCATCTCAAGTCAATGGCGCTCCCAGAGCTAAAACCACATTGACCGAGAAATATCTCATATAGTATGGTATTGATCGCCCCTATAATGACATGTTATCTATCCTGTTTTTAGTCCTGAGTTGGAGTAATGGCATATCCATATTTCCACATTATTCATATATCTTTACTTAATTATCCTTACAAACACATCAACATTCATTTTTTCACTGGATAAAAAATATCATTTCATTTACTTACTTGAATACTCCATTAGGTAAAAATGTTCATAATTACTAAAAACAGAGCATTCACAGCCGTGAGCACTCATTCACGCCCGTAAATTAGTTAACACACATGACTCAAAGTCGTGAACGCTTCTGGAATGAATCGTGTCATTTCTACACATAAGTCACAACCATGATACAATTCAGTCACACCTATGAACTAGCAAGTTCACGCTCATGACCCAAAGGTCACGCGTGACTATCTGCAAGAAATCTGCATATTCATTTTCTTATTCATTTCTAGCTACACCAAATCATACCAAATACAACTCATGCATTTCTAAGGTCCTTTACTCAACATATCATGTTCTAATACATATAAATGCCTTTATCATAACTCAATTCTCTAATATACATTACTTAACATATCATAAAAAATATCATTCTTTATATCTAAACCTATGGTTTCATGTCATAATCATCATTAGTGCAATTAAATTGTTAATTATCATGTTAAACATGCATTATTTCAAACAAAGATAGGCTATTGCCTTAAATTATGCACAAACCTCTATTTTTCTCCTTCGCTCTTCTAGGTAGCTTTTTCTTTGCCTTTACTCCCTTAAGCTCCTTCTTTAACACTTTGAGCTACTACAACATCATACATTCATCATCAAAACTTTACTTTCTCCAAACTTTCTAAACCCTAAACTCTCTCCTTCCATAGAAGTTCTAAATAAGCTCAAAACCCCAACTTCCCTAGAAAAGATGAAAAAGAAGAAGAAAGTTTCTTACCTTTACACTTTTATTCACTTGATCACAACCTTGGAGATTTCTCTCTTCTCAAAACTTGTTTATTTCTCTTCCTTCTTGCTCTCCTAAACTTCCTTCAGACTTGTAGATCATGAAAATCACTTTGTCTTGGTATTTTTCCTCTATTCCCTTCCTTTCTCTCTCTAGATTTCAACGTGGGTTAATGGAGAATGTGAGAGTGGCTGGCATGAAAGCTGGGCAGAAAAGAAAAGAGAAATGAGGAGAAGAAGAAAAGGAAGAAAAAAGAAGAGAATAAAAAGTCTTCATATGGGACCCCTCAAATTTGACTGTTTCTTTGCTACTTAGGCTTAATTAACATTAATTATCTTCTTTTCCCTTATGAAAACCATCCAACCCAATTAAAATGTCCAAATTTCATATGTTAATTAGTAAATAATCTCATTAATCCTCCAAATTTTGGTAAATTGCATTTTGATCCCAAAACTTATCAAATTTTGCAATTTAGTCCTTTACCGTAAATTAACTTCTTTAAACTTTATAAACACATAATTAGGCATATATCAACATAATTTAGCCATTACTTGATTAATTCCCATCAAATCCAAATTTAAACTCCGATCGATCAAACGCATCAACTTCGAGACACGTCGGACTCGGTATCTAAATTAGTGAATATTACATGTTTTGAAGTAACATGGCATGGTTAGCCTATGTATCATATTAGTTAATTTAGGTCCCACGTGGCATGTGTTGTAAAGTTGACACATTTGACCGACCAGAGTCTAAATTTGGATTTTGTTAGGAATTAATCAAAGTAATGACTATTTTTGATGATATATGTCTAATAAAGTATTTAAAATGCTTAAAAATATTTAAAATAGTAAATAATTAAATTGCAAAATTTGACAAATTTTGGAGTCAATTTGCAATTTACCGAAAATTGAAGGATTATATGAAATGTTGTTAATTAAACATGATTTTTGGACATGATTATATATGTTGGTTGGGTATTAAAAGAACGAGAGTGAGATTAACATGTTAATTATGCTAAGCATCAAGTTTTGGTCAAGATGGTGGGACCCACAATAAGACTTTTAGTTTCTTTTCTTTTCTCTTTTCTTCTTCTTTCTCATTATATTTGATCTTCTTTTCTGGTTTTAGAACCAATCTCGCCAGCTTTTTATAAACTCCATAGCCAAGAACTTCTTCAAGAGAGATAAAGGAAGAGAATAGAGAGAAAAGAAAAAGATAAAGTGATTTTCATGCATAACAAAGCTTGTAAAAGCTAAGAAAAGCAAGAAGGAAGGCAAACAAGTAAGTTTTAAGGAGAGAGAAATCTCCAAGGTGGCGATTAAGAGGAGAAAAGAGTATAGGTAAAAAGCTTTCCATCTCTTTTTTTATATTTTTTTTAAGGAAGTTATAGTTATGAGCTCTTATAGAGCTTATGAAGGATAAGAAAGAGAGAGAGAGAGAGAGAGAGAGAGAGAGTTCAGGGTTTCATTTGGGTTTTGAAAGCTTGATAATGGTAGATTTTTTATGGCAATCTTATGATATTGTAGGAGTTTCAAGTGGCAAGGAACAAGTCAAAGTTAGTAAAGAAAAGGAAAAAAGCTACATCGAGCAAGTGAAGGATAAAAGATTAAGGTTTGTGCATAATTTAAAGTAATAACCTATAATTTGCTTGTAAATGACATGATATACATGTATAATATGTTAGTTAATGAATAAGTTACATTGATTATGATTTATATCATGAAACCATAGGTTTAGATATAAAGAAATAAGATTTCAAGATATGTGATTCAAGTAATGCTTATTAGAGAATTGAATGTTGATTAAAATAATTTATATGAATTAAAATATGATAAGTTAAGTAAAGGACTTTAGAAATGCATGATAGGGTATTGGTAGGGCTTTAGGAAGCTTGAAATGAGTATAACTTTGTATATATATATATATAATGCTCATAATTAGTGTGAAATAGAGTTATGAGGAATAGAATTGCATGAAAAGATGTTTGTGCATAAAATAACATATGATAATGTTTGTTTCATAACATAGTATATTACCTTAATTATATGCATCACTAAATCTAAAGTTTATCGTAGGAGTTTATCTTGCGCGGATATAACAAAGTAGCCAAAGTTTGTTGCTAAAGCTAGTAGTGATCCTATTCAAGTAAAGCAGCTGATCTTGAAACCATGGGTCACAATCTTTTGAACTTTTGTATTTCATATTATATATTTCTGGATTTGTAAAATTAACTTTATAGTTTTGTAATACTATATTAGTAAATAAATTGTACAATATTTTCTCTTACATCTCTTTGGCGAATATATATATATATGTGTGTGTGTGTGTGTGTGTGTGTGTGCACTGTGTTTCAATATTTATCAATTAGTGATTTGAAGAAGTTAGCGTAGTGCTCCCTTATCTGAGCATGTGCTGCTGGGATGAGGGGGTGTTACACTATGCTTCTAGGCAATTGAAGAAACATGAGTAGAATTATCCCATCCATGACTTAGAAATAGTAGCAGTGATATTTGCACTTAAAATTTGGAGACATTATTTATATGGTGAGACATGTGAGATCTATACGGATCACAAGAGTTTGAAGCTTATTTTCCAACAGAAAGAGTTGAACTTAAGGAAAATGAGTTGGTTGGAACTTTCTTAAGGATTATGATTGCAATATTCTTTACCATCCAAGTAAAGCCAATGTTGTGGCAGATGATTTAAGTAGAAAGTTCATTAATGGTCTTGCCCACGTTAGTGTGGAGAAGAGACTGTTGACTAAAAAGTTACATGAGTTGTACGATCAAGGATTACAGTTTGAGGTACCGAATTCCGAAATGCTTTTAGCTCATTTTAGAGTTCAATCTGTTCTTATTGGTAGAATTAAGGCAACACAAGGTCAAAACCCACAGTTGAAGAAAATTATAAATGAAGTAATACTTTGTCAAGCTAAGGATTTAAAGATTGATAGCGATAGAATTCTTAGAATAGATACTAAATTACATGTTCCTAATGTACATAATCTTAGAAAGGAAATTATAGAGGAGACTCATTACACAACATATATTGTTCATCCAGGATCCACCAAAATGTATCGTTAAATGAAAAGTATTTATTGGTGGAATGGTATGAAGAGGGATGTGGCAGAGTTTGTGTCAAGATGTTTGACTTATCAACAAATGAAGCTTATGCATCTGAAGCCATCAGGATTATTACAATCCCTTCCTATTCCAAAGTAGAAGTGGGAGAGAATTACTATGGATTTTATGTCAAGATTGCCTAAGACATTTACAGAGTATGATTCTATTTGGGTAATTGTGGATCAGTTGACTAAATCAACCCACTCTTTACCTGTGAAGATGACATATTCTATAGCTAAGTATGCTAGATTATACATTGAGAGAATTGTATATCTTCATGGAGTTTTAATTTCTATAGTGTCGGATAGAGGACCACAATTTACTTCTAGATTTTGGAGGAAGTTGTAGGAAGAACTTGGTACTATATTAGATTTTTATACAATTTTTCATCCTTAGATTGATGGTAAGTCTGAAAGGACTGTTCAAACTTTAGAGGATGTGTGTTATGCATTTTGGCGGACAATGGGATTGACACTTACCTTTGATTAAATTTGCTTATAATAACAATTATCATGCTAATATTGAGATGACACCATTGAAGTATTATCTTGTAGGAAGTGTATCTCTAATATGTTGGAAAGAAGTTGTGAAAGGAAATTGACAGGTCTTGAATTGATACAGATTACATAAAAAAAAATTCATATCATTTGTGAGTGCTTAAAGACGACTTTTAGTAGGTAAAAAAGCTATGCATATCCCAAAAGGAAACATGTGGAATTTGAAATTGGTGAATATGTGTTCTTGAAAGTGTTACTAATGAGAGGAATAATGAGGTTTGGTAAGAAGGGAAAATTAGCTCCTTGTTACATAGGACATTTTGAAATTCTAGATAAAATTAGTGAAGTAGCCTATGAACTAGCATTACCTCCAGACTTCTCTCATGTCCATTCAGTTTTTCATATTTCCATATTAAGGAATTATGTTTCATATCCTTCTCATATGTTATAGCTTCAGAGTATAAAAGTGAATGAAGACTTGTCATACGAAGAGCAACCAGTGGAAATCATAGATACTCATATTAGACAACTTCAATCTAAGAGTATACCTATGGTGAAGGTTAAATGGCATAATCACTCATATGAGGAGTGTACTTAGGAGACAGAGCAAGAGATGCGAGATTCATATCCACATTTTTTCAATCTTAAGATATTATCTTTTCTAAAATTCGAGGATGAATTTTTTAAAAGGGGAGAATGTAATATCTTATATTTTTAATTTTACTCAATTAGAAATTTTCTTAATTTATTTCATAACTTAATAATTTTATTTGAGTAAAATTTGATTAAAAATTCAAAACATATAATATATTTGGAATCTTCAGACCTCAAGCTTTCTTTTGGTACTATTCGATTATCAAATTTGCTGCCATCAAAAATTTTCCGGTCACCAGAGTCCAGCAAATACTGATCGAAAAATTTTGGATATAATCTTCAACTCGTTAAACTGAATTATCTAGTACCAACCACACCTTCTAGTTATTTTTAGATTGTGAGATATTAATTTATTTGTGAAAGTTTAGATATATTATTTTTAATTAAGGTAATTAATTAATTTAATTGAGTTAAATGTTCAATTATATAATTATTCGAGCTTATTAGAGATTATTGGTGAATAATTGGATATTATATTAGTAAATTGATGATATTATTAGCTAAGTTGGATTATTAATAAATTAAGTTATTTAATTAATAATTGAGGATTATTAATTATTGAGTTATTTTATATGTTGATCGAGTGTATTGCATAATTGGAGACCTGAATAGTATTGGATTATATTAAGATGATAATAATGTAGTGTATAGGATTTTGACCCTTTGTATAGGAGGTTATACCCAGTCTAAAAGAGGTTATACCGAATATTTTTTGATGGGATTTACATTAGGAGTTTAGATAAAGATTTTCTCAAGTGATTCCTAAGAGAGTCTAGACATAAGATTTATTCTTAATATTATATTTATTTTTCATTATATTTTTCAAGATTCTCGAAAGGGCCCACTCACTGCACTAGAATCTTAAAAGCAACAATTGAGAAATCTACATATCTGTAAGTTAATATTATATGATTTCATAACATGTTACCCATCTCCCATATATCTTCTTTGGCATGCTATATAATATTATTGTTGTTATAATATTATTTTATATGTAGTGGAGATGTGATTGGGTGAGATTATAATGTGATGTGATGTGTTGTGATGATGTGATTGTGAGTTGAGAACTATAGCAAAACATGTCATCTGATTGGTCATATCATGACCATGTGTACACCGGTGATGATCATATGATTATGAAAGAATTGAGATGATAAACCTGGTGGACTTTGCTCTCAGGACACTGACTATTATGGTATATGGTTATCGAGGTGATAACTCTAGTGGAGCTTGCTTTTAGGGCACCGACACCATGTGGATAAGTGACCGACATGATAGAGGATCATGGTTGATACATTGCTCTCAACTGTCGGTCCATTGGAATTAAGAGAGCTCAATGGCTAGTATCATAGAAGTTTAGGGTTCTGCTTAAGTTTCTCACCCATCTATTATGATTATTCATTATGTTTGATGTAGACCCCTTTGCATGTATAAATATGGTACCATTATATTATTGTTTGCTTATATGATTTAAATTATATAATATTAATTCACTCACCGCAAGCTAACCCCTCTCAACTATTTTACCAGGATGTAAATTCATCTTATACAACTTATTTGGATTGCCCTGCATCTTTTTCACTCTGCGAGGGCTTTTATGTAAAATATCCATATTGTATTCAGATTGGAATTAATATTCTAGATCTTTGCATTACTATTTTCAAAAGTGATAGAGTTATATATTTTATGGACATGAAGGGATGAGCATATATTTTTCATGATGAAATTATGCATATTCAGTAAGGTATATGTATAATTATGGAGTTAGACCTCTGTTTTTAATATTTAGAAAATGATTGTTATGGGATGATTTCATATTAAATTTTTATTATTAAATTATATGGTTTAAATTATATGAACGAGTTTAGGTTTGTTACGAATTTCAGTGGCCTTAAGCCTACTCATTCCCTAGTGTCGGTCACAATCTCAGGATTGAATCATGACATTATGACTACTAGAATGTTGAGATTAGTTACATGGGTTGTTGTAGCTTGTAGGTTATGGGAGAAAAAAAAAAAGAAAATAGATAAATAGGAAATTCTAAGTTAACTCAAAAAGGAAATCAAACAATTTTATGATAAATAAGAAACTCTTGATGTTGATTATCAACTACATACTAATAAATAATTGTTTTGTTTTGTTTTGCTTGATCATGTAATGCTTCTTCTCTTGCTTCAAACTAATAATGCAATGATGATCTATTTTATCATTGTGGATGGTATTGACATAAATAAAAAAAAATCCCAACATTTGTGTGTTTTTTAATTTATCCCCTTTTTCTAATTTTATCAAGTATAACATATTGTATGATGTTGGTATTTATCAACTATCTTCCCATACTATAACAATATTTTAACAAATTTAAGGTCAAAATTATGATCTCAGTAGTCAAAAATTAGTTAAAAATATATCATTTATTATCCAACATGAAGTGGAATATTGTAAAAAAAAATGATATAAATAAGGATAACAAATATATGAACATAGACAAATTGAGCCTATATGCATATATTTCAGAAGAACAATCTTAAATTTATCTTGAAATTTGTTCTTTTTGTTTCGTTCATAGAACATGTATGATATCCTACCAAGTATGCTAATAGGATGTCGGCTCAAGTATTAGTTTATTTTAGACCTAATGTGAAATTGCTTCTTTACTTGTTTTTCTTTCATATTGCTTACATGAATGAAATTTCCTTTTATTCTAAGCAATGTGTAAACATGATGTGATTGCACAATTTCTTATTTTTTTCCCATTTTTCATCATTATTTATTCCTACATTTGTGTCACTACTATATAAAAAAGTCTATTGCAACACTTAAATTTTATTGCATAATATTATAAAAGTATTGCACAAAGCCTATTACAACGAAAAAACAATCGCTACATCTGACCCCTATTACAATAGGTTAATGCAATACTTTACTCCAACTATCGCAGTGATTTAGAAAGTATTGTATATAATATCCTATAGATCATTTTTTTTTGTAGAGCTTTATATTTTCAACAATAATTTAAAATATATTGTTGCGCTTTTTTGTAAAAAAAATATAGTGATTTTTTCAAATTATTGCAAGTGAATTGTATTTACAACTCTTTTCAAAATATATTGTAAGGGTTTTGCATAAAGATTTTGCAACACTTTTTGCTTATATTACAGCAGTTTGTTGTTATATTGCAGTGATTATACCTTTAGATTATGCAATTTTTTTATTTTAATTACTGCGATTATATGACAAATGTAACTAAACACTTTTTGACATCTATTACAATGGTCAACAATATTTATTGCAACATTTTATATTATGTATTACAATACTTACAAATCTTCTATTACAACAGTTATTATTATTTTTGCAATATTTTACAAAATTCATATTATAATTTGCCTAATGATTTTAATAATTTAATCTCAATCAAGTTATAACAATATTAAACATGTAAAAAAAGAAAGAATTACATATAATCAAATAAATCTCAAAATTATATAAATATTTAACATGATAAAGAGTCTTATACAATGAACATAACACAAATTCAGCTTTGAAGTTATGAAACTAATTTTTAGAAGTACTAAGATACATGAAAATAAAGTCAATAATATATGTCATAAGCTCACAAATTTTAAAATAGTAATTATAAAACTATTTAATCTTGTAGTCAATATTCAATCACAATACCAACTTGTTGAATTATCAAAATGTGCAGTCAATGTTCAAGTCAAATCTGCACAAAATAGAAAAAGCAACAGGAGTTAATCATGGGGGAACTTGATATTAAATTAGGATTCTAAGGTCTTTTTCTAGATTTTTGCCCAGAGAACAAGTTACAACAAGAAGCAGTATGTTTGAAAGCATTATTAAATTATGGAAACACGAAAGGAAAAATTTTTAACATGATAAAAATACACATATTACAAATATTTTAGTTAACAGAAAAATGACCTAAAAACATATAAGTCAGAAGTTAATTAGGAGATCAAAGTTATTCATTATCCAATACTTTAAATAGCAAAAGGCATGTTTTGCTCCAATGAACTATAGCCCTAGACTTTACTATTGGATTTCTCAACAATTCATGCAGAGATACATATTTGTGCATAAGAGAACAATTCATACAGAGATATAAAAAAATTCTAAAAGCAAGTGAATTGAAATCCTATGTCCAACAATTCAAACAGAAATATATTTTAATGAAGCTAGTGATTCAAAGATTAAAAAAAAAAACTATATCTAACAATTATTACCTAAAATCACTCATGAAATTGTTGCATCTTTTGAAGTTCACATGCACTTAAGCAAGAAAATATATGTGCCAATGTGGTGTAGTAGTTAAACTCATGTATTAGCTTTATCATCCGAGCATCACATTAAATGTAGGCATGGTACTATATATATATATATATATATATATATATATATATATATATATATATATATATATATATATATATATATATATATATATATAGTTTGTCAATTGAATACCTTGAAGAACTCATAGACGTAGTACTTTGATAGCGAGCGAATGGAAGAAATCAAAAATAAACCTGTTCAAAGACTGTACAAAGTTCCAAGAAACAAATAAGCATTTTATGATTACTATTTATGGGTTGATGTCAGTAATGTCCCTGTAATGACATGAAGAGCCAAAGATTGGACTGGTTGTGTTGTGGTTAGGTACCCTCACCAAACTTTCAGTCATATAATAATAAAAATGATAATAATAATAATTGTTTATTAGATATTAATTAACAAATTATTATGTAAGATAATAAGTGGATTAGAATAATTTAGTTCAGAATTTTCAATATTTTTTAAATTAATTTAATTCATGTTGAGCAACCATAAATTGTATGGAATTTATTTATTTTATATGTTTGTATTTTTAATTTTTTGTGATTAATTGATAAATTTTAAAAAATTATTTATTATGCATTTAAATTATTTTTGAGGAATAAAATATTTTGCACACAAACCTTTTTTTTCCCTATATACTAATCAACCATAAAACTCATCCTTTCATTAGGACACTCCAATTGTTTTTTCTTATGTTGTCTCCACTAATTAAACTGCCCCATAGTTTAGTTTCAAGGCAGCTAAGGTACTGTTGCAACTCTAGGCCAAGAAACAGTCAATTCAGGTCATGCAACGCAATTCCATTTCAGTCTACAATATCCACAAACCTCAATTTTTGAATTTTTAACCTTACCCCCTATTTTGTCACAGTTTCGCCCACCACAAAGGCATACATAGGCAGATCTCAAATCTAACCTACATTGTCACAGTATACAAAAATATGTAGAACTTATCAAAAAGTTACAATCTTACATGGCCGATGCGGCACTTTAGGGGTCCGTTTGGCATTGCGTTTGACAACAACGCTTTTGGAAAAAAAAATTATTTTTAAGTTTTTTGAGTTTTGAAAATTGTTTTTAGAGAAAAACAGGTAAATTGATATTTTTCCTAAAAGCAGATTTAAGAAAAACAGTTTATAAAAAATTAAAAAAATCAATCAATTAAATCAAAAAAATTCTAAACATGCTTTTTGGACACCTAACAGCAATTCCAAACATATCCTAGATATGCATACCAATAAAAAAAATTTATGCCTAAGTTTCAGCCTCTAAATCCTATGTATATTAAAGTTTGTCAATAATTATGAAACTCATGGCAGTTTAATAAGATTCTCAAAATGACCCATATGTAGTTTAAAAAATAATTAAGTGAGTCGATTAAATAAATTTCTAATTAAAGAATTTTATTACTCAAATGCTTACTTGAAATCTTGAAGAATCAAAAAAATATTTTATTTACCCATATATATGTTAGTATATGGAGGGGTGTAATATTAGGACCACCATTATTACCTTGGCTACCTTGTTATCCTGGTAAAAACTCATTAGATGCAGGCCTGTTTTATCCTTCATCTAAGCCCAACCACATAACCATAATTCAAATTTTCCAGTAGTAAGATTTAATACAAGATAATCCATAAGCTAGTGCGGGAAGCATGCATATATTAGTCCTCCAGTTGAAGATCTAAATTCATTCTGCTATTCAAGCAACCTTAGACAACTAAACCCTTATATCTTAACAATGCAAAAGAAAATTAATTGTCTAAGTTCTAAGTATGAGCAAGCCTTGCAGTATCTCCACTCTCATCCTTTAGCTAATTGAAGGATTATATTTATCATTAATATGTTAGTATATTGTACAAACACATTTCTAAACAATATGATCATTTAAGTCTAATTGTATTGATTTAGTTGTGACTTGTCATCATTTTTATGTCTGAGCTTGTATTCATTCGAGTCTTAGAGGTTTCAAGTCTCCATTTTAGATTGCTTGAGCTTGTACTTTTTGAATCTCAGAAGTCGCAGATCAAATTAGAGTCTCAGATACCACAGATCTCCATTTTGCTTTGTATGGGCTTCTATTCTCAAATTAAATTGGATCTGCATAGGCCGTTTGACAATTGGCTTGTACTCTTAAATAAATTTGATGGATCTCCATGGGCTGTTTAACAATTGGCTCTGATACCATGTTGAAATTGACGGGTCCAGTCCATTGCAAATAAAGAGAATGTGGATTTTGCGAGTTTGAAAATTATTGTGTAGGCCTTTACACCAAAATGTCAGAAGGCATTTTTGATTTGACCCACTTGAATCTTATAAATTGTCCATTTTTCCTTAAGTCTTTAAATGTGAGATCTCCAACACTCCCCCTCAAGTCCAACTGTATTGATTTAGTTGTGACTTGCCATCATTTTTACGTCTGGGCTCGTATTCATATGAATCAAAGAGGTTTCAATTCTTCATTTTACTTTGCTTAAGCTTGTACTCTTTGAATCTCAGAGGTCGTAGATCAAATTAGACTCTCAAAGTCCACAAGTCTCTATTTTTCTTTGTCTGGGCTTGTATTCTCAAATTAAATTAGATCTTCATAGGTCATTTGTCAATTGGCTCTGATAATGTTAAAATCTTATAGGCACAGTCCATTACAAATAGGAAGAGTGCAGATTTTATGGGCTTGAAAATTATTGTGTAGGCCTTTTCACCAAAATGCCCGAAGGTACTTTGATTTGGCCCACTTGACATCTATAAATTGCCCAATTTTTAGTTATCCCACCGATGTGGGATTGGAATCTCCAACATTGAGGAAAATGCTAAAGCAATTTCCACAACTGCAAAACAATCAAGAAAAGAATAAACTACTTACTCGCATTCAACTAGAAAAACTCTAGAGAGATCCATCAATTAAAACAAAACGACCTCAAATCCATGACTAAGAGTTAATTGAGGATACCAATCCAACTCAGATTAGTTAAAAGTAAAGTTGTAAGTTAAAATAATAAAACATTAGTAAAAAACAATAAAGAAAATAGATGGAACTTGAAATTTTATTTATCAATTTTACAAAATCATTACAATTGTCAAATATTACAGAAGAAAATTTGAATGGGAATATAAAATTTATACCTGGAGAGAAGGGATTTATGGAAATAGTGAGTCGACAATTAGAAACCTAAACCGTTTTTCTAGATGTTGTTTATAGAATGAGATATCATCTTTGTACTAAAACTGGTCAGGGTGTGAACCCTAGCCAAGATAGCTACGGTGTTCTTTGGTTTTGAATATGATAGAGTCATTATTTGAAGTATCTCAAAACATAAAATTTGTATATATATATATATGTGTTATGTATATGTATACCAAATTTCAGATTCATAGGTCTTGTAAATTTGGAGTTATGGTGAATGGAACCATGACTTAAACTACCAACTGAGTACCTTGGGCAGATCCAGCAACTAGAATATGTAAATTCTCAAAAATGTAAAGTTATGGGTATATGCCTTATCTAAATTTTGGTACTAATTTCATCTTGATATGTTATGTATAGACTAAGTTATGGCCTTTGAAAGTCATACTGGTCCGGAAGCCAATTCTATTCTGGACCAGTGAATTATTTGTTATAATTTGAAGACCATAGAAACCTATTTGATAAAACTTGTAAACATGAAAAATGTTCCATTTGAACCCATATAAGTTTCTGAAAATTTTAATTAAAATAGGACATATAGATTATATGTTATGATGAACCACATTGGGTACCCTGAAACTGCCTAAAGGCAGAAAATAAGGTAGAAAATAGAACACACTTAGAAATTCCACCAAATATTGTACAATGATCCAATTGGTCTTAAATTTTAATATGTTATATAATTATATGTTAGTTTTAATTACGAATAATAATTAGATTAATTGGTCAAGTATAGAAATAGCAATAGGCTAAACAGTCCCATAAGGTCACACTGCCTCATAGGAAAAATCTTAACTATTGATATGAACAATGCATATTAATTTGTTTAAGCCACATTAAGTCTCCCTAATCATGTGTTAATTGATTATATTTTCATATTAGGCTCACAACATATTGAAGACCCACAAGGAATGGATAGACAATAAGTTAGGGGTCGGAATCAAAGGAGAAATGTGAGTCTAATTATCGATTGAATTATTTAGTGCAAATGATTGTTGCTTGCTATGTGATTCATAAAATTATCATGATTTGCCCCTGATAATATGATGATTGATAATTTGTGACATTGTGGTACACATAAGTGGTATACTTGTGATATATTTGAGGTATATGTTTGACATATGTGATATATATATAGGGTATATGTATAATATATGCGAGGTATTATGTGGCATATGAGGCATATATGCAGTATATGTATATTACATGTGATAAGATGCAACGGTTGATGAATGATTAAGTACAAGTGCATATGCATATGGACTAAAAAGGCATTGTGACTAGTTAATCAATATTGTAAAGCAAAAGAAGAGACATATGGCCCAAATGTGCAAATGAAACAAATGATCAAGCTAGCTAGCAAATACAAATGTTCACATGGAAAATGTTCACATGGAAACCCGAGGCAATGTCTATTTAACTTGGTCACAACAAAATGAAATAAGCAAAGCATTTGCATACATAAATAGTAATGATTACATGTTTCAACTTTATTGATACTTATATGATACTGATGAATGGAATGGAATACATGGTATATATTGGATTTGTGATTTATTACTATGAGTTGTTTGGTACTTTAGAGCTCATTGGATGATTATTCTCACTGAGCTGCAACTCATCAATTTGCATCATTTTTTCAGGTAAAGAAAAGTGATAGCTCATTTTGAGTAGTGTATAGAAGACATGGAGCACAGGTCACTGGCCGAGCCTCATCACTCTCTCTCCTTGCATTCCACACAAGCATGAAAAATATGTGATATGTGGTTTGTATTTACATGTTTGAATGTCTATAGTCATTTTGGAATGAGTTTAAAAATATATAAATGAAAGCAACTCGTAAATACTTATGTGTAAAGTTTATGTTTTGATATATGTGATATATTATATTGTGGTCAAAACCTCAGTGTTAACTTTGCAAAGTCATTGGAGAATATTACAGGATATGAGACTTGTAAGTCATTGATTGAAATTACAGGATATGAGACTTGCAAAGTCATTGAATGATATTATAGGATATAAAAAAATAATTTACTATCACTATTAACAGGATATTTTGTTTTTCCAGCATGTTATGTGTGATTATTTCATACAGAGATCGGTTATACTTAAATGCATAAGATGTGGTGTTACATTTTTTGTATCAGAGCTAGGTTAGGTTCCATGGGAACATGCATATTCATAAGAGCATGATAACATATGTGTCCTATGTGTTGAACATTATGTAGTGACATAATTTCATTTATTTTAGGGACATCATATGACATGATTCACCAAGGAGGGAGAGGCCGGCCGAAATGCATTCTCATGAGGCATCACCTCATTTATATAGAGATCAACCAGCACTAGGAGCTAGAGCTCCAGCACATGCATCACAATCATCTCATGCAGAAGTACCCCATGAAAACCTAGAACATGAAGTATATGGTCCTTAAATGTACAAGGAAAGACGTTATGACAAGCTGAGGAAACATGGTGCAACTGATTTCAATGGCACAACAGACCCAGCAGAAGCTGAGACATGGCTGAAAAGGACATAGAGGGTGTTGAATATGATGAGATGTACCCCAGATGATAAATTTGATTGTGCAGTATCCTTGCTTCAAGGCAATGCTTATGAATGGTGGGAGACAGTCCCCGACAGTGATGCACAACCACCGGTTTTGACATGGAATGATTTCCTTCAGGAATTTCAGAACAATTACATGCCTGAGGCATATAAAGATGAGAAGAGAAAGGAATTCTTGAATTTAAAATAGGGGAACATGTCTGGTGCGGAGTATGAAGTACAGTTTAATAAACTTTCCCACTATGCCACCTTCACGGTCTCTACTGAAAGAGACAAATGCAGGAAGTTTGAGGAGGGCCTCAAATATGAGATCAGAAATAGAATCACGACTATTGATCTTGATAATTATACCAAACTTAGAGCTGCTGCAATCAGAGTTGAACGGTTAATGAAAGAAGCTGGGGAGCAACAAATTAAAAGGGCAGCACGTGAGTTCTCGGTGAGACTAACAGAAGGTCGGGAAAAAAGGTAGATATATGCCTACACAGTCTAGTAACAGAGGTGGATACTTGAGCTCTAGAGGTCATGCTATGACTTTTTTTTACCTAGGCAGAGGGCAGAGCCAATATGTTGAACAGAGGCCCACATGTACTCATTATGGTACACAACATACGGGTGAATGTAGAAGGCTCACAGGAGCATGTTATTTCTATGGATTGATGAAGCACATGTATAGAGACTGTCCAAAAAGAGCCAAACTAGCAGAGACTAGTAAAGGTAGAGGAGTCTCTAAGACTACTGTTGAGGCACTGAGGGTTTACCCTACTAGTGGGACATAGGGCAGAGGAAGAGGCAGGGGCAAGACTGGTACAATGGGCAAAGGAGTAACCAGATCTAAAGGTCAGAGTTATAGGCCCCCTACTCAGGCCAGGGTGTTTGCCATGACTAGACAGGAGGCAGTTGATGCTCCCGAAGTAGTCACTGGTAATATTTATATTTCTGAAATATTAGCATATGCATTGATTGACCCAGGCTCCACTCATTCATTTATATCATTGCATATGGCATCTAAACTACATAAAAAACATGAGCCTCTGGGAATTGACATAAATGTGAGTACTCCACTGGGAACAGTAGTAGTTATGAATAATGTCTATCATGATTGCTTGATATGCATTGATAAAACTGAGTCAATAGCTGATCTGATTTTATTGCCAATATATGAATTTGATTTGATATTGGGAATGGATTGGTTAACTAGACATCATGCAATAGTAAATTGCTTTACTAAGAAAGTAATTTTGGAATCACCAAACCAGCCAAGGGTAGTATTTCTAGGTGAAAGAAAACTTGTGCCTACATATCTAGTCTCAGCTATAAAGGCATTTCAAATGATCAAAGGGGGATGTGAAGCATATTTAGCATATGTGACTGATACTAGAACCACTGATAGCTTGCTTAAAAATATATCAATGGTAAGGAAATTTGTTGATGTATTCCCAGATGATCTACCTGGTTTACCACCAGATAGAGAGATAGAATTCACTATTGAACTAGTACCAAGAACATCACCAATATCAAGGTCACCCTACAAAATGGCCCCATTTGAGTTGAAAGAACTGAAGGCCCAATTGCAGGAGTTACTTGACAAAGGGTATATTAGACCTAGTGTATTGCTATGGGGAGTTCCAGTATTATTTGTTAAAAAGAAAGATGGAACAATGAGATTGTGCATCAATTATAGGCAACTGAACAAAATGACGATGAAGAACAAATATCCATTGCCTAGATTATATGATTTGTTTGACCAGTTGCAATGAGCCCAAATATTCTCCAAGATTGATTTGAAATCAGGCTATTACCAGCTGAAGGTAGCAGAAGTGGATGTTCCAAAGACTGTCTTTCGAACCAGGTATGGACATTATGAATTTTTAGTAATGCCATTTGGGTTGACTAATACTCCAGCTGCATTTATGGCATTAATGAATAAGGTGTTTCAACCATATTTGGATAGGTTTGTGATAGTATTTATTGATGAAATATTGGTATACTCAAAGAATAGGGGAGAACATGAACAACATTTAAAAATTGTGTTGCAAACTTTAAGGGAGAAACAATTATATGCCAAATTGAGTAAATGCGAATTCTGGTTAGATCATTTGGTATTTCTTGGACATGTGGTGTCATGTAAGGGCATAGAGGTTGACCCAAATAAAATTGAGGCTATGGTAAATTGGGAAGCTCCTAAAAATGTTTCTGAAATGCATAGTTTTCTGGGTTTAGCCGGATACTATCGCAGATTTATTGATGGATTCTCCTTAATTGCCAGCCCTTTGACTAAATTGTTGAGAAAGAATGTGTCTTTCAAGTGGACTTCAGAATGTCATAGGAGTTTCAATAAACTAAAACACAGGCTAACCTCAGCACCAGTGCTAGCTATTCCTACGGGTACAGGTGGATTTACGGTATATAGTGGTGCTTCTCACCAAGACTTGGGATGTGTATTGATGCAACATGGTAAGGTGATAGCTTATGCATCCAAATAGTTGAGACCACTTGAGATCTCATATCCAGTGCACAATTTAGAACTGGCTGCGGTTGTATTTGCATTGAAGATTTGGAGGCATTATCTGTATGGTGAGACATTCCAGATCTTCACATACCATAAAAGCTTAGGTTATTTGCTGACACAAAAAGAGTTAAACATGAGGCAAAAATGATGGTTAGAGTTGTTAAAAGATTATGACTGTACAATTGAATACCATCCAGGGAAAGCCAATGTGGTAGCAGATGCATTGAGTAGGAAGGCTAATAGCAGTGTAGCTCATTTGCAAGTATCCTCTTTTCTATATTTGATTCAATTACGATCTATGAATGTTGAATTAAATATACATGATGAAGGATCACTAATTGCTACTCTTCAAGTCAGACCTATACTAAAGGAGAGGATCAAAGAAGCACAAAACAAAGATCCTCAATTATGTGAGAAAGTTGATATGATAAGGCAGGGAAATAGTACAGAGTTTCATTTGCAGAATGATACACTGATGTTAAAGTCACACATATGTGTTCCAGACACTAAGAACTTGTGTCAAGAAATAATGGAAGAGGCACACAATGCACCGTATGCAATGCACCTAGGGATGACAAAGATGTATCATAGTTTAAGGCCTCATTACTGGTGGCCAAGAATGAAGAAAGATATAGCAGAATATATTTCCAAATGCTTGACATGTCAGCAGATTAAGATTGAACACCCAGCACCAATTGGTAAGTTACATCCATTGCTAGTGCCAGAATGGAAATGGGAGAAAATAACGATGGATTTTGTCTATGGATTGCCAAGAACCCCACAGAAAAATGATGTAGTATGGGTAATTGTTGATAGATTAACCAAGTCAGCACATTTTCTACCTATCAGATGGGGGTGTACATTCGAGAGTTTGGAAAAATTATATGTGAATGAGATAGTCAGATTGCATGGCATTCCAGTGTCCATTGTGTCTGATAGAGATCCACGATTTACTTCACGTTTTTGGGTGAATTTACAAGATGCATTGGGAACAAAATTGAACTTCAGCACTGCATTCCACCCACAGACTGATGGACAATCAGAAAGGACTATATAGACATTGGAAGAAATGCTTAGGGCATGTTTTATGGAATTCAGAGGTGCTTGGGATGAATATATAGCATTGATTGAATTTGCTTACAACAACCAGTATCATAGCAGTATCCATATAACACCATATGAGGCATTGTATGGCAGAAAGTGCCAAATCCCTATCATATGAGATGAA
Source organism: Triadica sebifera (assembly GCA_023653625.1). NCBI lineage: Eukaryota > Viridiplantae > Streptophyta > Magnoliopsida > Malpighiales > Euphorbiaceae > Triadica > Triadica sebifera. The sequence goes on from CM042901.1 coordinate 26,597,883, forward strand.
GAAGGTGCACGTGCATTAGAAGGGCCAGAGATTGTACAAGACACAGTGGATAAAATCAAAATTGTCAAGAATAAGCTAAAGGCAACACAAGACAGACAGAAAAGTTATGCTGATCAACATAGAAGGGAAATGGAATACGAGTTGGGTGAAAAGGTATTTCTACGAGTATCTCCATGGAAAAGGGTAATTCGATTTGGCAAGAAAGGTAAATTGAGCCCAAGGTACATAGGGCCTTATGAAATTCTTGAGAAGGTTGGTCCACTGGCATACAGATTGGCGTTACCACCAGAGATGGCTCAGATTCATAATGTGTTTCATGTGAGCATGCTTAGAAGATACAGGTTAGATCCTACATATGTACTTAAAGATTAAGCCATTGAGATTGTAGAGAACATGAGTTATGTTGAGGAACCAGTGGAAATCATTGGATACAAGACTAAACAGCTAAGAAACTGAGAAATACCTTTAGTTAAGGTATTATGGCATAACCATTTACTAGAAGAGACAACATGGGAAACAGAGGAAAATATGAAAAAGCAATATCCACACCTGTTTCTAGGTATTAAATTTCGAGGACGAAATTTTTAAAAGGAGGGGAGAATTGTAACATCCTTGAACTTCCTCACATGCATACCCACATGCATTTCATTTGAACATATGCATCTCCCATATAATCCAATTGAACACGTGCATTTCATACATATTTTCTTAGAAACAAGTTCATGGCACGCACTATCTATGTGTCCTAGTATTTGGCAATTGTATCAAGTCACACGTGTGTACTTATAACTTAAATGAGGATAACAAAGCATTAGAAATAAATTGAACAAGGTGACTAAATTAAAGTAAGCAAAATGATTAGATTAAGATAAGTAAACATTTACATTGTTAATTTAGTTAAATCGGGCCAAATGATTAAGCTGTATTATTGTGTAAATTAGTGGAATTATAAATATATGTAAATAATAATAATAATAATAATAATAATATAGACAAAATAAATTGAAAATGAAACAATAGGAAAATAAAAGAAAGGAGAAGAGAAAAGAGAAGAAAAAAGAAAAGAGAAAAGAGAAGAGAAAAGAGAAAAGGGAAGAGATGAAGAGGAAAAAAAATAAAAAGACAAAAACAAAAAGTTAGCTCTATCTTCTTCACCTATTTCTGCCTCCTCACTTCAGCCTCATTTTCTTCTTCATATTCCTCCATTACAGAACTCAATTCTTCCTTGTTTCACCTGGTTTTTGCACCAAATTTATCCCTTGCAAGTTCGTCCTTGGTAAGTATTCAATTCTTATTGCTATAGGATTGATTTGAGTTGCTAAGGTTCATTAATAGGCACTGAATTACACCCCGATTTTGATATTAATAGAAATTGATTCTAGACAAGTTTAAAACACAAAAGTTGTTTATTTATGTCTTATATTTATGTATATGTAAACCGTTTTTCTAGATGTTGTTTATAGAATGAGATATCCTCTTTGTACTAAAACTGGTCAGGGTGTGAACCCTAGCCAAGATAGCTACTGTGTTCTTTGGTTTTGAATATGATAAAGCCATTATTTGAAGTATCTAAAAATATAAAAGTTGTAGCTATATGTGTTATGTATCTATATACCAAATTTCAGATTTATAGGTCTTGTCAATATGGAGTTATGGTGAATGGAACCATGACTGTTCCATGACTTAAACTACCAACTGAGTACCCTGGGCAGATCCAGCAACTAGAATATGTAAATTCTCAAAAATGGAAAGTTATGGGTATATGCCTTATCTAAATTTTGGTACTAATTTCATCTTGATATGTTATGTATAGACTAAGTTATGGCCTTTGAAAGTCATACTGGTCCGGAAGCCAATTCTATTCTGGACCAGTGAATTATTTGTTATAATTTGAAGACCATAGAGACCTATTTGATAAAACTTGTAAACATGAAAAATGTTCCATTTGAACCCATCTAAGTTTCTGAAAATTTTAATTAAAATAGGACATATAGATTATATGTTATGATGAACCACATTGGGTACCCCGAAACTGCCTAAAGGCAGAAAATAAGGTAGAAAATAGAACACACTTAGAAATTCCACCAAATATTGTACAATGATCCAATTGGTCTTAAATTTTAATATGTTATATAATTATATGTTAGTTTTAATTACGAATAATAATTAGATTAATTGGTCAAGTATAGAAATAGCAATAGGCTAAACAGTCCCATAAGGTCACACTGCCTCATAGGAAAAATCTTAACTATTGATATGAATAATGCATATTAATTTGTTTAAGCCACATTAAGTCTCCCTAATCATGTGTTAATTGATTATATTTTCATATTAGGCTCACAACATATTGAAGACCCACAAGGAACGGATAGACAATAAGTTAGGGGTCGGAATCAAAGGAGAAATGTGAGTCTAATTATCGATTGAATTCTTTAGTGCAAATGATTGTTGCTTGCTATGTGATTCATATGATTGTCATGATTTGCCCCTGATAATATGATGATGGATAATTTGTGACATTGTGGTACACATAAGTGGTGTACTTGTGATATATTTGAGGTATATGTTTGACATATGCGATATATATACAGGGTATATGTATAATATATGCGAGATATTGTGTGGCATATGAGGCATATATGCAGTATGTGTATATTATATGTTATAAGATGCAATGGTTGATGAATGATTCAGTATAAGTGCATATGCATATGGACTAAAAAGGCGTTGTGACTAGTTAATCGATATTATAAAGCAAAAGAATAGGCTTATGGCCCAACAAATATGCAAATGAAACAAATGATCAAACTAGCTAGAAAATACAAATGTTCACATGGAAAATTTTCACATGGAAACCCGGGGTAATGTCTATTTAACTTGGTCACAACAAAATGAAATAAGCAAAGCATTTGCATACATAAAGAGTAATGATTATATGTTTCAACTTTATTGATACTTATATGATACTGATGAACGGAATGGAATACATGGTATATATTGGATTTGTGATTTATTACTATGAGCTGTTTGGTACTTTAGAGCTCATTAGATGATTATTCTCACTGAGTCGCCACTCATCAATTTGCATCATTTTTCAGGTAAAAAAAAGTGATATCTCATTTTGAGTAGTGTATAGAAGACATGAAGCACAGGTCACTTGTCGAGCCTCATCACTCTCTCTCCTTGTATTCCACACAAGCATGAAAATATGTCATATGTGTTTTGTATTTATGTGCTTAAATATGTACAGTTAGTTTGGAATGAGTTTAAAAATGTATAAATGAAAGCAACTCGTAAATACTTATGTGTAAAGTTTATATTTTGATATATGTGATATATTATATTGTAGTGAAAACCTCAATGTTAACTTTGCAAAGTCATTGAATAATATTACAGGATATGAGACTTTCAAGTCATTGAAAGAAATTACAGGATATGAGACTTGCAAAGTCATTGAATGATATTATAGGATATAAAAAAAATTTACTATCACTATTAACAGGATATTTTAGTTTTCCAGCATGCTATGTGTGATTATTTGATACAGAGATAGGTTATACTTAAATGCATAAGATATGGCGTAACATATCATTTGAATATATGCATTTATCTTGTACTTCTACAAGCATATCACGTGCATTCTACATGTATTGTTATAGCAACAAGTTCATGACACGCACTAGCTACATGTCCTAGTATTTGACAATTGTGCTGAATTGCACGTGTCTATATTATAATTTAGTTGGGAATGACATAGAATTGTAATTTATGTGAAAAAAATTATATCAAATTAATGAAGAAAAATAAAAAGAAATGAGAAAAAAAAAAACAAAAGAGAGAAGATGACAAAAAGTGAGGAGGTGGGAGGTGGACTTTATCTTCCTCATCACCATTCTACCTCCATAACTTCATTTTCGTTTCTTCTCCTTCTTCCACCATTTCAATCTTCTTTTATTTATTATTTCACTTAGGTTTTGTAGCAAATTTATCCCTTTTAAGTCCGTTCTTGGTAAGTAATATTCTCTCCATTGTTCTAGTGATGTTTGGGTTGTTAGGGTTAAGTTACAATAGTATTTTGCACCCTGATTTTGATACTAATAGAAACTTATTCTAAAAAATTTTAAAACATAAAATTTGTTCTTTTAGGTCTTAGTTTTATGGATATAGAATTATTTTTTTAGGATATTTTGTATATGAAAATATATTGGCATCTTATTGTAACCGGTCTGGGTGTGAACCCTAGCTAAGTTAGCTACTGTGTTTGTTGGTTTTGAATATGATAGATACAGTATTTTATGAAGCTCAAAACCTAAAAGTAGTATATATATGTGTTATTTATATTTATACCAAATTTTAGGTTCATATGTCTTGTGGATGGTGAGTTATGGTGAATGCAACCATGATTGTTCCACAGTTGAACTGCCTACTTACTATCCTGGGCAGACCCAGCAATTTGTTTGGAAATTTTGAGCTCTTTAGAGATGGATTATGTAAATTATCAAAACATGAAAGTTATAGATTTATGTCTTAACTAAATTTTATATAAATATCACCTTAATATATTATGTATAAAGTGAGATAGAGCATTTACAATATATACTGGTATAGAAGTCAACTCTGTTTTGGACCAGTAAAATGTTTCTTATAATTTGAAGATCTTAGAGATATAAATGATAAAATTTTTAAACATAAAAAATGTTCCATTTTAACCTATTTAAATTTATACCAAGTTTAATTTTAATATGATGTTGCCCAAATAATGAACCAAAAAGGGGGTTGAATTGGTTATGAAATAAAAATTTCTTGACTTTAAGTGCGGAATAAAATTAAATAGAGTAGGGATGGAGAAATATCACACACGAGATTTATAGAGATTCGGGTATTAACAAACCCTACTCCTCTCTCCAATTTAAATTGGGAGTTTACTAATACACTAAGTGTTACAATGGAGTTTTACAAGCTCACTCCCAACTGTGGTATTTCTCTCAATGGCTAACACCTAACCTAGAAATTCCCTTGTGTTTTAATGGCTCACACAATAAACCAATTCCTTGTGTTTTACGGCTCACACAATAAACCAATTCCTTGTATTTTATGGCTCACACAATAAACCCTTACAAGTGCTTCAATCTTAACCCAATATACCCAAACTCACTTGAGTAATTGATTACAATGAAAACACTTACCAACCTATAATGCTCAGAAATTATGAGCAATTAGGTTTTTACAAAGAATAAAGGTTTTTTTTGAAAATAATTAATGTACAATGGCTACAATAAGATTAAAGATTCAAAGTAATTGTTGTTCTTCTTATTAGGATTCATAAATGACCTGCATTTATACTTTCTCATCGAATTATAGTCGTTTCAGTGCATTTAATGCAAAAATAGCCATTGAACAAACTTTTAACTTCGCGCCTGACATGTTTCTATGTCCTTATTCATGGGCGTGACTATATGTGTCACGATCGTGAATGTTCTTCCAAGTCATGGTCTAAGTAGTGACTCTGGTCATGAAGTTCTCTAGAAGAACTTGAAGTGTTTGATCACGGGCATGACTTTATACTTTCATGGGCGTGACTTTATACTTTCATGAGCATGAATACTCTTCCAAGTTGTGGTTCAAGTCGTGACTCTGGCCGTGAAGCTCTCTGGAAGAACTTGACATGTTATTTCACGAACGTGTCTTTCTTTCACGGGCGTGACTGATTTGATCATTCACGGTAGGTATGATCTTTCATGGCTGTGAACTTTAAATGTCAGAGATTTGGCGCTAAGCTATGTCACAGACGTGACATAAGTAGTCACGGGCATGACTTAAGTAGTCACGGGCATGACTTTGCTATTTCTTCTTATTTTGATCTTCAAAAGTTGTCTTTCATTCTTGCATCATATTATATTCAAGATATATCATGTTCAATAAACTTAGAACACAAGCATTGTTAAATACATTATTGCTATTTTATTTGTTAGCATCAAAATAATGGAAATACCCCTCAAGGTTCAACAATCTCCCCCTTTTTGATGGTGACAAATAATCTAGCAATATGTGCTTTTAAGAAGTCTCCCCTCAAAAGATGCTTAATACAAAAATAATAGAGTGCAAGAATTGAGAGACACATAACATGGATCTTTGCTAACTAGTAAGGTATATGCAAGGTATATTCAAAGTATATCAAAGTTTGCTAACTATTTGCTAACTAGTTAGGTATATGCAAGGTATATGTTATACAACATATTTGCATTTTACTACACATTTGCATATATTGCTAGGTTCTCCCCCTTTTGTCATCAACAAACCATACAAAGTAAAAAGATAATAAGGTAATTATATCAAAAGAAGGAGAAAGATTACAAAGTTTAAAAATATAAATTAAAGTCCTACATCCTTAAAAATAAAACTAGTACATGAAAAAACTAGGACTCTAATCAGGCTTCAAGCTTGACAAATCATCTCTAAGGCGTGCTACCTCTGCCTCGAGGCTATCCATATGAGATTCCATGAAGTCTTTGAGGTTTTCCAACCTCTCATCGATGGAAGCCTGCATTAGGTCAAAGCGATGTGCTAAAAGATCAGCAACCTGCTGTGCCAAGCTAGCTGTGGTAGAAGCTGATGATTGACCAACCTCTTACTCAACCTCTGGTGTCGCTGTTTTGACTCAGACTCATTTTTGTTACTGGATATCCTGGAGGCCAGCTTTGAAATCATCAGAATCCTAGTCTTCCCAATTAATTTCACTAGCTAGAGTGGTGAAACGGTAATAGACATTATTCTCGTAAATAATGTGAACAAATGCTCCCATCTTTATGAAAGACTCGACATTTAGCCGGTCTCAAGGATGTGCTAGAATGAGATTGTAATTGTGCTCATCAAGTTTTAGATACCCGAACTCAATTGCAAGGTGAGTCACATACCCACCAATCAAGATATCTCCCAATGGCTTTGTTACAATTGACAGAAGATGATTTGTAAACTAGCGAGATAGAGCTATGGTTAGACCTCTTCTTGCCATCTCCAATAGGAAAAGCTCCGATTTTCAGATTGCCTCGTTGCTATCTCCTAACGAAGATACTATAGGTAAGAAACCTATGTAAATATTTATGCACATGAAAACAAAGATGTGTGCTCTCTAGATACATTCCAACCTAAAATGAGTCCATGCTGGATTGGCATAGAATTTCACTTCACTCTCATTGAGAATACCATCTAAGGGAAGTTTGAAGATAGTACCAAACTCCGCTGCTGTGAGAGTATTCAGATGCTTACATTGTTGGAATTTGATTGTTCCGGTGGGAGAGACTTGCAAAGTGCTAAGGAACTCGAGAGTCGGTTCCCTTAGCGTTGGTCGATGAATGTTTACAAATTCCTTAAGGTGACAAGCTTGCAATTGTTCTGTCATGCTTGTCTCAAGACCGAGAATCTTGACATCACTCAATCGAAGAAACAAGATGAAAGTAGGGGTCTTTTCTTTAGAACAGGATATCTTGGATGACAATGCTCTGAAATGATGTTGAGAAGGTAGTCCGTGTGGCATCTCAGAGCATGGGATTTCTTCCTTATGCCTTTTGATGAGCTGGGTTCCATTGATAATTTTGGAACAGAGATTTGGAGAAATAATTTCTAACCAAGGATTTGAGAACAACCTTGAGATGTTATGATTCTTCAAAGAAAAAAGAGTTTTGAAAGATTTTATCGATGGAAAAGAATATAAGGAGGCCGAATTTTGTGAGAAATATTGACTAAGACTTTAATTGAGAGAATTTTTAAAGTTGAAAGTGAGAAAAACTACAAGTCGACAGATTCACGGCTGTGAATCGTCCATCACGGGCGTGAATAGTCATGGTCACGGTTTGTTGAAAAGGCGCTTTAGTCTTGATAAAGGATACTAATCGATTCACGGTCGTGACATTAAATAGTCACAGGTGTTACTTATGAATTTAACGGTGGCAAAAAATGAGTCACAGTCGTGAAATGCAATCTTCACTACTTCTTACCATGAGGCAACACGTGAAACAAAGCGCGAATAGTTCTGTAATTATTTGACGTTAATGTTCATGGTCTTGAAAAAGTGTCACGGGCGTGAATAAAAATTTTAATGGGAGTGAAATAAAAGAGTCAAGGGCGTGATACAAAGTCTTCACTACCTTCAGCCGTGAAGGATGTCGTGAAGCAAGGCGTGAAAGCTACTGGAACTTTTGGCAATTATGATCACGGTCGTGAATATATGTCACAGGCATGAATTTCCTTAAATCTTCAATTAATAATCTAAGTATAAAATGACACTAAAAGATTTCTAAGATGCTTCTATGCCTTAGAACATATATTCCCATCATGTTAACCACTTCATACCTTAAAAGATTAGACAATTAAAAAAAACAACATATGAAGGAAATTAACATTGAAGGTTGACAATTGACAATCATACTTAAGATAAGGTTAATCCCTCAAGCATACCAAGCTCTCTTCTTATGAAGCAAAATCTTTCTTCATTAAGAGATTTGGTGAAAATATCTGTCAATTGATTGTTTGTATCAATATATTCTAATACAACATCTCCATATTGAACATGATCTCTAAGAAAATGATGTCTTATGTCATTATGCTTACTTATAGAGTGTTAAATGGGATTCTTAGATGGATTTATGGCACTTGTATTGTCACACTTGATGGGTATATGGTCCAAACTATGAACATAATCCTTAAGTTATTGTCTCATCCATAGGATTTGAATGCAACAACATTCTGCTGCCACATATTCCGCTTCAGCGGTAAAAAGGGCAACCGAAACTTGTTTCTTGCTAAACCAAGAGATTAAGCATTCACCAATAAAATGACAAATACTTGAAGTACTATTTCTATCCAATAGACTACCGGTATAGTCTGCATCTGAATATCCTATGATATGAAAGGATGAATTTCTAGGATACCATAAGCCTAGGTGCAATGTGCCATGTAAAATATTTTAAGATTCTTTTCACAGCATTTAAATGTGATTCTTTAGGACACGATTGAAATCTAGCACATAAGCATACACTGTACATTATATTGGGCCTAGAAGCAGTAAGATATAAGAGTGATCCGATCATGCCTCTATAAAGCTTTTCATTAATGCTCTTACCCTTTTCATCTTTGTCCAATTTTATTGATGTGCTCATAGGAGTCTTGACATTTTTGCATCCTTCCATTCCAAATCTCTTTATTAAATCTCTAGCATACTTGGATTGGATGATGAATATGTCCTCATTGCTTTGTTTTATTTGTAGACCAAGGAAGAACTTAAGCTTATCCATCATGTTCATTTCAAATTTCCTAGTCATACACTTAGCAAATTCTTGGCAAAGCAATTCATTAGTAGACCCAAATATGATGTCATCAACATAAATTTGAACAATTAGAATATCATGCTTATATTTTTTAATAAATAATGTTGTGTTAACATTTCCCTTTGAAAAACTAAAAGGAAAGAACTTAGTCTTTCATACCAAGCTCTTGGAGCTTGTTTCAGACCTTACAAAGCTTTTGAAAGTTTAAAAACATGATTAGGCAAATTATGGCTTTCAAAACCTGGTGGTTGTTCTACATAAACTTCTTCTTCTATAAAACCATTTAAGAAGGCACTTTTGACATCCATTTGAAAGAGTTTAAAATTCATATGGCATGCAAATGCTAAAAGAATTCATATGGCTTCTAATCTAGCTACCAGAGCATAGGTCTCATCATAATCTATTCCTTCTACTTGATTATAACCCTTTGTAACTAATCTAGCCTTATTCCTAGATACTGAACCTTGTTCATCTAGTTTATTTCTAAATACCCATTTACTACCAATGATTTGATGCTCTTTGGGTCTAGGAACTAAGGTCCACACCTTACTTCTCTCAAATTGGTTGAGTTCCTCTTGCATAACAATATTTTTAGGCTCAATTTGAGAGGCAAAAGGAAGGTTATAATCTAAAAGTTTGATATGAGATCTAGTACTTACTCCTTTAGTAGGATCACCAATGATTTGTTCCTTGGGGTGATCTTTTGTCATTTTCCATTCCGTTCAAAGCTATTGTTTGTCTTGCTCTTGAGCTTGAGGTAGAAAGACATCTTGATGTGGGTTTTCTTTATCATTTTCATCTTTCTCATAATCAAGATCAAGCTTTCCCATTGTACCTACTATATCATCAAGAACATTACCTTTCACAAGATCAAGCTTACTAGATTCATCAAAAATAACATGCATAGATTCTTCAACAACTAATGACTTTTTATTAAAGACTCTATAAGCTTTGCTATAGGTGGAGTATCCTAAAAAGATACATTCATCAGATTTAGAGGCAAATTTTCTAAGGTCGTCCTTGGTATTTAATATGAAACACCTACATCTAAATACTCTAAAGTATGATAACATGGGTTTTCTTCCATTCCATAACTCGAAAGATTTTTTGTTTAAGAGTGATCTTTTGAAAACACGATTTGAAAAATAACATGCAGTATTGGTGGCTTCGGCCCAAAAGTAGGTTGGTAACCCATACTCATTGAGCATTTTTCGAGCCATTTCAATTAAAGTTCGATTTTTCCTTTTGACTACCCTATTTCGTTGAGGCGTCCTATGAGTTGAAAAATTTTGTGAAATATCATGTTCTAGACAAAAGTTTTCAAAGTTTTCATTTTCAAATTCTTTACCAAGATCGCTTCTTATTTTTGAAATAAAATATCCTTTTTCGTTATGAACTCTCTTAGCAAAGTTTTTGAAAATTCAAAAGCATCACTCTTTTGAGCTAAGAAAATTACCCAAGTGAATATAGAGTAATCATTGACGATGACAAAAGAATAGTGTTTACCTCTTAAGCTTGCAATTCTAGTAGGTCCAAAAAGATCTAAATGCAAAAGTTGTAGAGGCTTCGAGGTACTTACAATATTTTTTGGATTTGAATGAGGACTTGTGTTGTTTTCCTCTTTGGCAAGGTTCACATGTCTTATTCTTTTCAAATTTGACTTTTGGTAATCCACTTACTAACTCTCCTTTGCTAAGGCTTTGAATTAAATCCATGCTTGCATGACCAAGTCTTCTATGCCACAGCCAAAATTCATCACTAGTAGTCATAAGACACTTAGAGGAAAGGTTAGATATTTTGTGTAAGTCTATTACGTAAGTATTGACATCTCTATTTTCTTTGAATATCTCTTGGCCACTAAAAGAGGTGACAAGACATTCATTTGAGGTAAAAATTACTTGGTTTCCCTAATCACATAATTGACTTACACTTAACAAGTTATGTTTCAAACCATCAACAAGTAAAACATCTTCAATGAAAGTAGTATTATTAATATCAATGGAGCTAATGTCAATTACATTACCCTTAGCATTGTTTCCAATGATTACTTTACCACCATCAATACTTTTAATGTCATTAAATAGTTTTTGTTTCCGGTCATATGCCTTGAGCATCCACTATCCACAAGCCAAGAATTTGCTTTTATAGTGGACTTGAGGCATACCTCATCCATGAAGTGATCCTCTAAAACCATGAAGTGATCCTCTAAAGCCATGAAGTATAGGTTGACCTCTTCACCATCATTGGCATCTTTTTCACTTAAAGATCTTTCGTCATCCCATGTGGCTTTATGACCTTTCTTTCCATTATCTTTTTGATGTATTTTCTTGTGTTTCTTGAGCTTTGGACATTCTGGTTTGGTATGTCCTTTCCTCCCACACTCATAACATTTTACCTCCTCTTTATTTCTTTGAGAGTCATTTAAAGTGTGTTTGAAGTTTCGAGAGTTGCCAATTCTCTTTTCAATTATTCTTTTTAATCTCTTTGAGAACATGGAAATGTCCTCATTTCCATCATCACTCCTTTCTTCATCATCTTCAACTTCATTTCGTTTGTTAGAAGTTTGCCAATGAGCATATCGGTAGGCATGACGCTCTTACATCTTTCAAGCTCAAGTGTTTTTCAAGCTTTCTTATGTCTTTTATGATGGCTAGAAGACGGTATGTCATATCGGTGATGGATTCATTGGATTTCATCTTGAAGAGTTCATATTCTGAAGTGAGAAGTTGAATCTTCTTAGATTTAACTTACTTTGTTCCTTCATAATAATTCTCCAATGTCTTCCACATACTATATGCGGTAGGGCAATGTTGGATTCTGCCACATTCTTCAATGGATAGAAAGCTTGTGAGGATTGTCATTGCCTTTTTGTTTTTGAAGTTTGCTCTACGTTGAGGCTCTATCCAATCATCTCTTGAAAGAATTTCTTCTTCACCATCAACTCCTCTCCTGATTGGTGGTGTCCATTCTTTCGGAACGTTATCCCAAATTTCAATTCCCCTACTATCGAGATATATCTCCATCTGGAACTTCCAATGAGCGTAGTTTGCTCCATCAAAGTAAGGCTTAAGACTTTGGAATCTTCCATTGGCCATTTTTTGATCTTTGCTAGCATTTTTTAGGCTTTGATGTTAGACTTGCTCTGATACCAATTGTTGCCCAAATAATGAACCAAGAAGGGGGTTGAATTGGTTATGAAATAAAAATTTCTTGACTTTAAGTGTGGAATAAAATTAAATAGAGTAGGGATGGAGAAATATTACACACAAGATTTATAGAGGTTCGGGTATTAACAAAACTTACTCCTCTTCCCAATCTCAATTGGGAGTTTTACTAACACACTAAGTGTTACAATGGAGTTTTACAAGCTCACTCCTAACTATGGTGTTTCTCTCAATGGCTAACACTTAACCTAGAAATTCTCTTGTGTTTTAATGGCTCACATAATAAACCAATTCATTGTATTTTATGGCTCACACAATAAACTCTTGAAAGTGTTTCAATCTTAACCCAATATACCCAAACTCACTTGAGTAATTGATTACAATGAAAACACTCACCAACCTATAATGCTCAGAAATTATGAGCAATTAATTTTTTACAAAGAATAAAGGTTTTTGTTGAAAATAATTAATGCACAATGGCTACAATAAGATTAAAGATTCAAAGTAATTATTGTTCTTCTTGTTAGGATTCATAAATGACTTGCATTTATACTTCCTCAATGAATTATAGTCGTATGGGTGCATTTAATGTGAAAATAGTAATTGAACCAACTCTTAACTTTGTGTTTGACATGTTTCTCTGTCCTTATTCTCGAGTGTGACTATATTATCACGGTCATGAATGTTCTTCTAAGTCATGGTCCAATTAGTGACCCTAGTCATGAAGCTCTCTGAAAGAACTTGAAGTGTTTGATCACGAGTGTGACTTTATACTTTCATGGGCGTGAATATTTTTCCAAGCCGTGGTTCAAGTGGTGACTCTGGCCATGAAGCTCTCTGGAAGAACTTGACATGTTATTTCATGGGCATTTCTTTCTTTCACGGGTGTTACTGATTTAATCATTCAAGGTAGGTATGATCTTTCATGGCCGTGAACTTTAAATGTTAGAGAGTTGGCACTAAGCTATATCACGGGCGTGACTTAGCTATTTCTTCTTATTTTGATCTTCAAAAGTTGTCTTTCATTTTTGCATCATATTTTGTTCAAGATATATCATGTTCAACAAACTTAGAACACAAGCATTGTTAAATACATTATTTTTATTTTATTTGTTAGCATCAAAATGAAGAAAATACCCCTCAAGGTTCAACATATGAGTTACATATTGTAAGATATTAAGGACCAAAGTCGGTACCCTAAAACTGCTAAAGGGAAAAAATAGGGCAGAAAATATATTACAATTGGAAATTTCTCCAAAACTTGTACAATGCTTCAATTTCTCTGAAATTTGAGTATGTTATATAATTATATAATAATTTTAATTAGGAATAAGAATCACATAAATTGGACATTTCTAAAAAAAAGTTATTGGTTAATCGGTCGCATAAGGTTACACTGCCCCATAGGAAAAATCCTATCTATATGAACTATGCACATTAATTTGTTTAAGCCACATTAAGTTTCTCTAGTCATAAATTAATCGATTATATTTTCATATTAGGCTCACAACATATTAGAGACTCACAAAGAGGGGATAGATAATAAGTTAAGGGTTGGAATCAAAGGACAATGATGAGTATAATTATCAAACGATTTATTTAGTGCATATGAATATTGTTTACTATGTGATATGTGAGATGATTTATGGTTATGTGATTCATATGATTGCCATGATTTGACCTTGATAATGAGATGATGGATAATTTGTGACATATGTGGTACATATATGTGATATATGTGTGGTATATTTGTGATATATGTTTGGCATATGTGATATATACATGATTTATATATAGTATATGTCAAGTATATGTGTGACATATGTGGTATATATGTGATATATGTATGATATATGTGATAAAGATACAATGGTTGATAAATGCTTAGTTACAAATGCATATGCATATGTATATGGACTAAAAATGTATTGTGACTAGTTAATCGATATTGTAACATAAAAGAAGAGACATATGGCCCAACAAATGTACAAATGAAACAAATGACCAAGCTAGCTAGCAAATGCAAATATTCACATGGAAACCTAGGGCAATGTTTATTTAACTTGGTCATGACAAAATAAAATAAGCAAAGCATATGCATACATAAAGAGTAATGATTATATGCTTCAATTTTACTGATATCTATATGATAATGGTGAATGGAATGGAATATATAACATGCAATGGGTGATGATTTATTATTATGAGTTATTTGGTACTTTAGAGCTCATTTGATAATTATTCTCATTGAGTCATAACTCATTAATTTACACCATTTTTCAGGTAAAGGAAAGTGATAGCTTATTTTGAGTGGCATATATAAGACATGGAGCACAGGTCACTAGCGGAGCCTTATCACTCTCTCTCCTTGCATTCCACACGAGCATGAAAACATGTCATTTATATTTTGGACTTATATGTTTGAACATGCATTCCACACGAGCATGCATGAAAACATGTCTCCTTGCATTCCACACGAGTCATTTTGGATTAGTTTTAAAATGTATAAATGGAAGTAGCTCGTAATCCTTCAGATCTAAAGTTTAAGTTTTAATAGATGTGATATATTATATTGTGGTGAAAACCTCAATGTTGACTTGCGAAAAAATTTATTATTACTGTTAACAAGATCTTATGTCTTATTAATATGTCATATGTGATTATTTGACACGGTGGTAGATTTTACTGAAATGCATAAGGTATGACGTTACAATCATTCTCTTCTTGAAGCAAGTGAGACTGAAAAGTTACCAGATTTTGTTCCTATGGAGCAAGATCATGAGCAATCTCAATCTTGATGTAGTAATCATGAAAAAATTCCCCGTCTTCGATTTGAAATTAAGGGGGAAGCTTTTATGATTGCTCTAGATGAAGAAGAGCCTAAAATAGTACAACAAGCTCTCTTTAGTCCTAAAGTTAAGAAATGGATTAAAGTTATGAAAAATAAAATAAATTCGATGAAATCTAATCAAGAATGAGATTTAGTTGATTTACCGCCAAGTCATAAGTTCATTGGAACAAGTGAGTTCTCAAAATTAAATGTAAGGCGGATGGGACAATTGAAAGACACAAAACTCATTTAGTAGCCAAGGGTTACACACAATAAGAGGGAATTGACTATAAAAAGAAATTCTCACCTATGGTCAGGTTTGCATTAATTCGCCTCATTCTAGCTATAGTAGCACAAATGGACTTAGAATTATATCAAATGGATGTTAAGACTGCTTTTCTCAATGGAAAACTAGATGAAGAGATCTATATGGATCAACGTTTAGGTTTTGAACTTAAAGAACAAGAGCACAAAGTTTGCAAGCTCAAAAGATCCATTTACGGTCTTAAAAGAAACTCTATAAAACAACAATTGTGAGCAGTCAAAACTTAACTTAGTCAATCAGACCGAATAAAATTGGTCAAATAAATTGATTTATTTTGTGAATAACTGGGTGGATTATTTTTACGTGGATTAATTATATAATCAGTTTAATTAGACATAATTAGTTAGTTGTGTTAGATATAATTGTGCATGACACGTTTAATGATACGACATGATACGGTTAAAATTCATATTAATATGACACGACACGATTAATTAATCATGTCATGTACAGATTTAGTATAATCATATCATATCCGATTGAGATACGACATGATACGAATTGTCAGCTCTAATTTTAAGTTAGAAAACTAGTTAAACCTTTTGGGAAAAAAAGGAAAAAAGAAAAAATAGTGAAAATAATATTAATAGTTCCTTTTGAAATAAATAATGATACATACATTATATATTGTGGGGAAAATTTTGTTATTACATATTGAAAAGCATACTACTAGGAAATGTGAAATCAATCTTCATGGTGTTCAAGTTATAGCTAGGAATTAATATAACATAAAAGATATAGCAACTTTCGGAAAAAAAAAAGTTATATATATATATATATATATATATATATATATATATATATATATATATATATATATATATATATATATATTGTTCTGTGTTATCAGGGAAAAGATTTATGCTTAAGTGGTTATACGGATGCTAATTGGGGAGGTGTTATTGATCAGCGCAAATCAGCTTCTGGATATGCATTCTTACTCAATGATTGAACAATTTCATGGAGTAGCAAGAAGCAATCTTGTATAGCTTTATCAACTATGGAAGCTAAATATGTAGCATGTTCCTCAGCTATACAAAAGGTAGTTAGATTGAAGAGATTTTTGCAGCACTTAGAGATTGTCAAGATAGCATTAGAACCTATGACAATCCATTGTGATAGTATAGTTGCATTAGCTTATGTTAAGGATCATAAATATCATGGAAAGACCAAACACATCCAAATTAGGTATCACTATGTTAGAGACATGATTGCAGAAAAAGAAGTGGTTTTGAAACACATTTCTACAAATAAAATGGTAGCAAATCCATTTACCAAACCAATAGCTAGGGATGCATTTGTTAGGCATATGAAATCCCTATGCATATGTAGAATGTGATCAACTTGTATATTGTGACAAACCACTTGGTTTTACTAATAATGATTTATATCATTTCTCATTATTTAATTGTTTAATAAATTTTCATTATATGAATATGTTGTAAATACCAGTTAGCACAATTTGATGAACTATGTCGATAGACTTAGATTGACTCACTCATATGAGTAATCGCCTCTAACGTTATGGAGCAAGTAGAGATGAGACCATAAATACAGAAACATTAAGTGAATAACTAAGATGCAGTAGAAGCAGTCTTGGTCTCATTATTAAAGGTCGCCTTGAAAAAGTTTAAGATGAAATTCTTCATATTTATAAGAGTCGACATGAATAATTTTTCTCCATTCATGTGTCTATTCAAAGGAAGCTAAGTGTAAAATTTATTGTTTAACATTGTTGAATATGTAAATAAAGGTTTCAAGTTTAGCGCTTACAGAGCGACAAGACTAAGACTCATATAGTGTTATTTATTTGTAAACTAACAGCGAGACATACACTCTTTTATTTTTTGACAAGAAAAGAGTAGCTCCACCATAACATGTATTTTATGTTGTATGTGCTATATGACCTATTAGGAAGCGAAAGAATGAATTCTTGCTTCTTCGTTATATGAGTCTTAAAAATCCTAAAAATGGATTTCAAACATTTTTACCCTTTATGACTTTTGACTACATCATGATATGATGAATTAATATTAGTTATCTTAGGATGTATCATATAGTCATGAGATGATTCGACTTAATGGAACACTCCTAGAAAAACAAGTTAATTCAAATCTAATTGATGTGAAGGCGAAAGAAAGAGTATTTTTGCTTATGCACTAACATCTTGTATTCACCAGTCGGAGATGTTTCACTTGATGAAGTTTTAAGTAACTTAGAATACTAGCAATTGTAAGAAGGATTTGAGTATGGATTCTTGAGGGATTGAATGATACTCATTCATGTGCATTAAAGAAAGATATTTAGGGTAAATAAGCACATCATCAAAAGTAATTACATTGTTAGATTGATGTCTCCTATATGGCTTATGATTAGGTTTGTATATTGAAGCTCCCATTATTTTGTGTGCTTCAGGTCGCACGGTCCGTTCGTCTGTATGAAAGATTCACTATTTAAGTTTGAGATTTGAGATCACATTTTGGGATTAGCTACTATGGGTGAGTGGGAGATGTTAGGTTTTGAATGAGTTTGGGTTGCCCATGTGGGCTTAAACAAGCCCAAGCCCAAGCCCAAGCCCAAGCCCAAGCCCAATTAACTTAGAATAAAATAAAGAAAAAAAACTGCTCATGGTTGGTTTTTTGAAGTTAAATAACATAACTCCCACAAAACCTCTTCTCTAAAAATTTTCTGAAAAATCAGTTTCATCTTCTTCATAATTCTTCAACACCAAGAGGATTAAAGGCATTCATATTGTAATTTTAAGTCTGATTCTAGTAACTAGGTCTACCCAAAGTATTAAAAATGTACTATGAACGCTCAACAAATAAGTTTTTGCTGCCCGAAAAACCTTACAAAAATTATTAATATCAATTTGCAATATTGTAATAAAATTTGGTATTATTTATCTTATTAACCCTCTATGCTGCCTACCATTGCATACTTTTGTACTCCTATATGTTTTTCTTTTGTTTTTGCCTTCAAAAGTAATTTAAATTTTAAAAATATATAAAAATCTTTTAAAAAAACATTTTTCTTCTATATTTTTATGAGTGTTAGGCTAACTTTTGCTTAGATCTCCAAAGCAGGAAGTAGATGTACCAAAATTTTCATGAATGTCCAACATACCAAATGGAAAATTAAAAAAAAAAAAAGATGCTTGCAAAGAAACCAGTAAAACCTCTAAGACTAAGGAAAAAGGGGAGTAAAGAAGAAAGAAGAAACAACAACAAAGTGAGATAGCAAAATGAAATGAATAGAAGAAGAAAAACACAACAAAAAATAGGTAAGAGTCTTCAATATGCTTGACAATATATTAAAATAAGTGATCTCTAAGTGGCAATACTGAGTGTAATTCTAAGGTTAATAATACGCTTGAATTAAACATATAGAATTAGCTTCTGGATAAGTAGATATGGAAACACAAATTTGCTGATAGAGAGGAAAAGGAAAATTTTTATTATAATTTCTTACTTCCAAGTTTTAAAGACAAATCACTTTTTCTTTTCATTTGTTAGTTCATATCATCCCTGAAAGTTTACTGAAAAGATGTCTTAGGCTCGGTGAATTGCTAATCTGAATAGATTTTTTTTTGGGATGTGGTTGGGTAGGTTTAATTAATTTAATTTGGCAGAAAAAGTTTCTTAACGTGATGGTAGAATTCAGTATTTATCAACATTCAATTATCATACTCACGAAGGCTAAAAAAAGTGGTAGAATGGTTAATTACAGTCTTTTAAATTTATTAACACTAAAGAATTCATTACTACATTCTCATCTAAAACTATGTACGCTGATGGCATGAGGAAGTGCATAATGATAAACTCAAAACAGGGGGAGATGAAAAGGATCCCGAGAAGTTAATTTCCTCATTTGCGTTAACTGTGTTCAATTTCTTGAAAGTGTCAAACTGCATTTTCATTTACTCAAGAATTGAAAAAAGTAATATTGGTGCACTTAGATATTGTTATCTAATGAAGCAAATTGATGGTCACTTTTTAGCCTTTTTGACATTGCTCACTTACTCACATATGAATCAAAATTTGCCAACCTCTTATAATACAATGGAGTTACTTCCTCTATTGAAAAGTCACATATACCATCTTCAAGAAAAGAAAAAAAAAACACAGAGAGAAGTCCCATATGTTGTATGGAAGGAGGTACATTCCCCTAAAATTTTTGAAAATTTTTAGGAATAATTTAATAGATTTGATATTCTTTTAAAAAAAACTTTAATATTTCATTTTATTTTGAAGTATATTTTTCTATTTTTATGTTGTTTTTGCTGTGCCTTCAATACTTTTTCTATATCTACTCTTTTAATTGGACATCCAATTAAAATTTTTGGCTCTCCAATTAAAATTTCTGGCTCTGTCATACATGTCCTCTATCCAATGTTCACATGCAGTTAATGCGTGCAAATCCTTTTTTATATTTGGGGTATATTTGATACTATTTGTAGACGTTAAAAAATTAGATTTAAAATTTTTTTGTTTAATTGACTGATTTTTTTAATTTTTTATAAACTGTTTTTCTGAAACATGTTATTGAAAAAAATATCTATTTACTTGTTTATTTTCAAAAACAGTTTTTTCTCCAAAAATATTTTTATCAAATACAATATTAAAAGTACCGTTAAACTCTGATACGAAAATATCAGGAAAATCATGTTTCTTGATAAATTGCATTGTCTTATGAGTTTAAATTTTTATTTTTATTTTTATTTTTTGCAGGTCCATAATATACGCTGGCGTGAGTTTAAAATGAAAAGGCATTAAGTAGCAAATTAGTATAATAATAGATTGGGATTACTAAATCAACTTAGTGCACTTAGCTTTCCGTTTTTGGATTTCATTTTTTAAATTAAGGAAAATTATACGGTGGTCCAGTTATTCCATTTCTCTCTTTCTCTCTTCTTCTTTCTTCTCCACTCCACTCTTTATCTTTAATTAGCATCACCACCACCATTGTATTGTTTCACTCTTTAGCCATGAAGATGCTATGAGAATTCTCTTTTCTTTCTCTTTCTTTTTTTTTTTTTTCTCACCCTCTTTTTACCAATTATCTTTATATGCCAAAGGACATTAATTTCGTATTGTTTTATTTTATTATATATTGTAATTAACAACCCTCAAAGGCTCATGAAAAAATTGGAATTTTTAAACCAGAAAAAAACTAATCATATATTTTGGTGTGAAACTGACGTTCTTAGTTTATATGTTTGATTTAAAAAAACACAAAAATTTAAAATAGAACATTAATAATATCTAGTACAATTGATGAAAATTTAATGGAGCAAATAATCAAGTAGTTGAAGAAGAAGAAGAAGAAGATGAAGAGAAGCCATGAAGAGCAAACTTCTCCCACCACTTTCTTCTCCCTCTATTCTCTTCGTCACCATTACTAACAGCTTCATTTGTTTTTTTGAACTTGATTTTCTCAGATTGAAAACATCTCATCAATGGATTATTATTCTTCATTATTGTTTTCTCTTGATCACTTTCTGGGTTTTCTTTCATCATCAACAGCTGCTGATTATAGTCTTTGTTCCTCTTCTTCAACCCATAAATTTGCCTTTGAAGATCTTCAATTTTACTCGAAAGCAAGAAAATCCTATGATCTTCTCTCAATTTGAGTACCAGTGAAGCTAACTGAGCAGCTTTTCTCTTGAAAAACATGGCCTCTGATGATATCCTTTGGTTCTCGTCCATCAATTCTGCAACTTTATAACCCGATCTCGCATTCTCGTTCAGTAAAACTATCCTTTCTGATTCTAAAACCTCAATCAGCTTCTTGAGTATGTCGATTTTTCTTGAAGAGTCATGGCATTGCTGTTCCATCTCACCCACTAGCTGTTTCAAAAGATTTTCTTCTACATTCTTCATCACAAGATGAGAAACAATCTCATCAAACCCACTTATAATTTGTGATGAAGAAGCAGTTGGATAGAGGATTCTAGGGTCATCATCATCAGTAGAATGATGATAGGAGAGTGAGCTCTGAACATCCCAAGTATCAATTTGGTCCTGTTGATGAGCAAACATTGTTGTTAAAGAAGATTGTGGCTGTTGGCGGTGGTTGTGGTGGTGGCTGCAATGATCCTTTAAGGTAATATACCCATTGTACAAATCCTTAAGAAGAGCAAGAAGATGAGGACGTTTACTGAAGAACCATTCAGCTCGCCCTGCGAAAGTGTCGCCGCCGCCGCCGCCGCCGGCAGCCGTGTCATCTTCTTCTTCTTGAGGAAGATAAATGTCTTTCAGAAATATTTTCATTCTTTCTTCTAAGTTTTCCATCACAAATTGACAAGGAAAAAGGCCAAAAGATTTAGCTTGTAAATGTGCTCTGAGTATGTGCAAATTTTGAGCATATATATTTTTTTCCAACTAACCAACCTTCAAGTTTTCAACATAAATGGAATTGATAAATAGTATCAATATCCTTATCTCAAAATTCAGTTCAAAAAAAAATTTGTTTGAAAATGATAGCACATCCTTATATATATATAGAACTGAATTTTGATAATTCAATTTTTATTTTGAATTATTATTATAATATATATATATATATATTTAAATCAATTTTGTAATTTTTAATATTTCAAATCTTGTCCAGCAAAAGTACTACAATATTTATTACAATGTCTTATAATAGATTTAAATGCTGTAAATTGAAATCAAATCCTCGCATACAAAAGTAAAGTTAAGTGACATCACTTCAAATTCTGACACCAAAAAATTATTAAATTATTAATGCGGATGTGACATGTTAGGGTTTTTGAAATTTATCATTTTATTTATCACTAAATTTTTAAATTTTATCCATCAAAAAAATACATTTACTTTATTTTTTTCTAAATTAAATAAAAAAAATAAGTTAATATGATTGAAATTGCATATATTATTAAAAATTAAAAAATAATTAATTCAAAATGTATTTATAATAAGACATATTAAATAGGATTATAATAAAAGTTAAAAATAATATAAATATTAAAAACCAAAGTGAAACTTCTTTTTTGAGATAAATAAAAAAATTCTACTATTTTGGAATGAAGAAAATATATATTTATAATATAAATTGAAAAACATAAATAAATTTATTTATATATTAATTTATTATTATCTTTTCACTACTTCCTTTACATAAAAATAGACCCACTTATATTTTTCAGCATAGATTAAAAAAAATTAATTAATATGATTAAAACTATATCTGTTTTCTAATATATTCATATATTTATTAGATTTAACTTTTTCTTATTCCTATATTAGTTGGAGGCATAAAAAATAAAAATAACAATTCCTATAAACAAGTAAAATTAAATAGAAATCTAATAAAACATTAAAAAATTAATTAAAATTTTTTAAAAATGATATCATTTGAGATAGATAAATAATAATAATAATAAAATTGATATATTTTGTGTAATGTGAGAGTATATTAATTGAACTTTAAATTTTAAATTAAATAATATTTTCAAGGTTATTTGATATTCTCTCACTGTGCCCGAGGATAGTAGAGTTAAGTAGATCGGGTAAATAAAGTCTCTTATTAAGCAGGAATATCAATTATACACTAAAATTACTTTTTTCAATTAATGAATTCTATTTTGAGCTTTAAACTTTATATACTCAACTATAAAAATTACGATATACTGTTGAATTCAGGTAAAATAGGTAAATTAGTCCTAAACTATACATAAAATTATGAATTATATTTTAACATTTCACTCAATACAATTAAATACTTTAAATTTCAAATCAGTATAATTAATTTTCTAAACTATCATATCCTTTTACCTATTAATATTTTTTCATTGAATTAATCCAGTTCTCTTTTTAACCAAAGAAAATTTAATATTTATTATCATGTTGTGTTCCTCTTTATTGGATGATATTATTTAATCAATTAAAAGACCAAATAATTAAATTAATCTTTGAATTATATCTAAAAATATACATTAGACTCTAAATTTCTAATTCAGTACAATTAATCTCTTTAATTTTTAATTTGGTACAAATAAGTCCGAAACTATTTGTACCATTTAATAAAACTTATTGAGTTAACTAGCAATCCCAAATAGGCACATGACATTTTTTAAGAGAATAAATTGTATTAAAAAATAATTTTTTTATAATAAAAAAATAATTGATTTTTTATGGTAATAAAATTATTACAAAAAATAAAATTTTAATTTAATAAATTTGTTAAAAATTATATTAACTAAATTATTATAAAAAATAAATAAATTAATAAATTATATAATGACACGTTTGATCATTTTTTATTTTTTTACAAAAATTAAAGATACAAATTAAATATTTTCCTAAAAAATTAAACATTAAAAACTTTTTTTTTAAATTATTTGATTACTGACTACTTTCCTCTATTTTAACTTTAAAACTATCAGATTCTTCAAAAGTTCAATTCCAATTTTTATTTTATTTTATTTTTCTGATACAGACTTTTTATTTTCATGGAAAAATCAGATTTTGTATGATTTCTGGTCCCCACATGGCAATTTTCATTAAATCAAACCTATTAACCAAATTGGAAGTATTTACATTTTTCTCTCTCTAGCTAAACCAAAATTTCTTCTCTATCTAAACCAAAATCAAATTAATATGAAATTTATAATAACAATAAATTCGAATAATTGAAAATTTTTGAAAAAAAATTGGAAAAAAAATGACGACACATGTCATCATATAATTTATTAATTAAATTATTGTGAATAATAATTTAGTTAATATAATTAATTAATTAATTTAAAATTTTATTTATTTCTTATGAAAAAATTAATTTATTATAAAAAACCAATTTTTAATATAACTTATTTATTTTTCAAAATAAAAATATATTGTAAGTTGAGCTAAAAAATATAAATGATTTAATTGTACAGAGTTAAAATTTAGAATTTATTTTTATTTTTGAGTATAGTTTAGAAACTAATTTGATCATTTGACCATTTAATTGGTTAGACGATACAATTTTTAAGCAGTAATGTATTTTGATGATAAGTGTTGACTTTTTATTAGTTAAAAGAAAAATGGAGTTAATTCGAAAAGAAAATGTTAACGGTACCGACGATGAAATAATTTAATAAAATTAATTATATAGAGCTTAATTATTCCGAGTAAAACTTTAAAATATGACTTTTAGGTATAGTATGGAGCTAATTTATCCATTTCGCTTTAAATTTATCATTACCATTCTTTCATTCAATATTTTATTAACTAAAAAAATGATAAAATATATGAAGGGTTATCATGAGAATAAAAAGTGGAGAAATTACAATAATAAGTCTAATGTATAGGGTATTTTCAATTTAAAACTTAACATTTTTTTACTATTAATCTCAATTCACGTAATCTCTATCCACCTTTGGTCCAATGAAAAATAAGCAAACTATTAAAATTAAAATGTCATGCTGGTTCAATAACAGTGCAACAAACTCGCTTCTTCTCTCAAAAAGCTATGCTAGAATACTTTAAAATGAATCAGAAATTTCTCTCAAAGTGTAATTTATTATAATATTGAAAAAGTTTATTTTATAGGTTTTAATGAAGGAGTTACTATGTCAGCTTAGCATTTTATTCTTCAATTGGATTATAATTGAATAGAAATGGTGTGAATTAAAAATAAATTACGCATTAAAATTTAGGTTGGTGGTAGAAAAAAAAATATTGAGTTTTAAATTGAAAATACTCCTATAGACTATATTTTAAGATTTTTGTTGTAATTACCCAAAAATGGAGAGTGTAGTTTGAATTTTGTTTAAAAATTTGAGACAAATATTGAGTGCTCTGAATGTTTAAATTTTGAAAATAACAGGATGGTAGATGGCTAATGGAAAGGTCTAAATCATTCACTGGACAACTGTTGATGTGGGACAGTACATAGACAAAGAGACCCTGTTCTTTTATCTTTACTTTATTTTCTTTTATTTTTGAATTACTTTCTAAAATTTATTAATAAATTTTTAAAAATTTAATATTTTATTTTTATATTATTTTATAAAAATATTATTTAAAATAAATATTAAAAAAATTAAAATTTAAATGTGTTGTTTGCTTAAAATCGTTAATAATAAATAAAAATTATATGTACGTATAAAAAATTATTAAATTATATATAAAATTTTAAAATTTTTATTTAAAAATAATATTTAATATATAGAAAAAGAAAAATTATACTATTTTAATATTTAAAATTTATAGAAGTTAATTTTTTAAAATTTTATTTATATATTTATATATATATATAATTTAAATAATTCATGCCTAAAAAAAAGTAAAAAGACTTGGCACGCAAACCCATTTTATGATTCGATTGGAAGTGTAATAGTCTGTGCCATGCCATGAAAGGTCGCTATTAATCTGTTCCACAGAATCCATTGGACTCTGCAACAAGAAAATCAAATTAATGCGTTATATGACCAAAATATTGGAAATTAAATAATATTTGTTTTTCTAACAAATTAAATGATAATTGTTAAATCAATTTTTTTTTGTTGAAGAAATTGTTAGATAAACTTGAAATTTTTATTTAAAAAAACATAAACAAGAAAATAATTAAAAGTTAATATTTGCAAGTTTAAAGAGAGTAAAATCCATTATTAATTTAAACCTCTAAGGTTCTAATTTTATTTTATTTAAAGGTCAATTGCATTTTACTTTTAAGTCATATTGAATTCTTCTATCAACTGGGGTTAAGTGGGAAGCCCAAGCTACTCATAGATTATCTCTAACATGATGTATAAATGTTAAAAGGACTTAACATTGCCGAATTGTTTTGTTTATTACATAAAAAATTGAGTTAACACCAAGTGAGTTAAATGGCCTTTTCTTTCTTTTTTCCTAAATCTTTTTAATTATATGTCCAATTTGCTAATCGGATTTGCATTTTCATTGATAAAATTTAATGTAATTTGAGTTGGTCTTTCATCATGTTTGTAACTTAACCCTTTTAGTTTTTTTGTTAATTTATTTAAAGAATATATGTTTATCATAATAAAATACGCTATAATCATATTAGGGATGAAATATGTTTCTTAAAAATAAAACACAAGATATTTAATCAAATCAAATAAAAACTTAGGGTGCATTATGTACGTAGAGATAATTCTCCAGTTTTCTAGAAAAATTTTCAAAATAAAAATAAAAAATAAAACTTTATGTTTACTTTGGGTATTTTCACTAAAAGTTCACTTGAAAAACTATTTTTATTATTTTCACAATTTTAAAAGAAAAGTGTAAAACAAATATTTGTTTTCCAAAATTTTCCTTATTAAAATTAAAAATGAAAACACAAATATTTTTACTTTTGAAAACACGCATATTAGGACATCTTTCTATTTTGTTTTCCTTCATTATCTATTAATAGAAAAGCTTAATAGAAGAGTTGTTTTCTCAGCTTCTCCCCGATCGGCGATTATCAGTGCTCTTGTACTACCATTGTTGCATCGTTGCCGACTCTCCTTCAATCTCTTCGATTCTTTAGTTGAGCAGGAGCAAAGTAATTTTTAAAAAAAATCTCCACAATATGAGTTTGCACATTCCTTCAGTTCTTTTCAGTTCATTCATATTGTTGTATATATCAATACAAGAATTTTTTTTATTATGACCTAAACTCAAAATTGTTTTCTAAATCTTCTAATTGTCAATTTTGATATTCTTAATTATGTCATGCAATTATTTCCTTCCCCTCCTTCCCAAATGAAGTTAGAGAATATTGACCATAGGGTGATTGATTTTTATTTTGATATTGACAACATCCAGTGATTTAACCTCTGATTACACATGACCGTAGTGGAGTATGCTGGTTCAATCGAAATTTAAATTTGAACTCATAAAAAAATAACTAATAATAAGAAAAAATAATTAAGGGTATTATTATTTGAGAATTAAAAAGGTTAGTGCTAGAATTGGAAAAAAATAAAATTTTCTATGGATAAAATTGATATTATGACAATTGTTGGGGAAAAAAGTGAAAAAATGAAGAAATTTGTGGCAAATAAGGAATTTTTCAAAGTTTAAAAGTTAATCAAGATCAATTATGTTAATGAACCAATGAAAATTATGATTAAGTTTAATTAGTGGGGCTCACACTTTAATTTTGGTATAAAAGTAAAAAAGATGACCAATTTCTACATTCTTCCATCTAAAATATCTAACTCTTTTTCTTCTTCTTTCTCTTCTCTTTGGCCATCCACCTCTCCCTCCAAAAAACACCATTTTTTATTCAATCCAAGTTTGAAAAAGAGAGAAAAAAATAGTTTTGAGAGAGAAAACTTCAGAATTAAAGAGTTCTTGCCATAAAGGGAGCAAAAAAGTAAGAAGGAAGGAAGAAATAAAAAAAAAGGAAAGGGAGGAAATTTGGGACAGATTCAGTCCACCTTGAAGAACCATTAAGTTAAGCTTCTTAAATTCAATATTTTTTCTTCCATTTGAGACCCATAAGGATGATAGATATGATTGAAATTGGTAGATTGATGTTATATGGCAAGATTGTAACTAGAAATTGAAAGTTGTAACTAGTTGAAGAAAAGTGTAGTTAAAATTTTAACTAATGATAATTGATGTTAGTTAATTATTTTATGAATTAAAAACTAGAGAAAGGTAACTCTAATGGAGGAATGAGGGGCTGCCTTGATTAAATTAAATTGGAAAATTTTGAAATTAACCTAGAAGCAACACGAACCTATCATCATAGGAATGTTTCTATCAAAACCACATTAACATAAATGACCTAAAACAATCCTAAAAATTGAGTTCTACTTGTATCTTGGAAAAACTCTATCAAACCTCCATATTTTCTCAAGTTTTCAAGCTTCAACAATGGTTCTTTAGGGGTAGGAGAGTATAGAAGATGACTAAGAAGTCTCTAGGTGTGTCATATGGTGTTCTGGTGCAGTAGAGATGATTTTAAAGCAAGATATGATGCATAGGAAAGAGAAAAGTGCAACTGCTCATGGACAACCAACCTACATTCATAGGCATGACACTTAACTTCATAGGCATAAAATGCCATTCAAGGTTGTGAACATCCTTCATGGGCATGAATGTCCTCTTTTCTCAAAACAATCATGTCATATTTAAAATTCTGTTTTTTTGAACCATAACACAACTTTTCACGGATATTAATAACCATTTATGGGCATGAAAGTTTTCCATTTACAATAAGCATTAGGTAGGCTTGGGACATGAGCAAATGAGAAGAAAAAACTATTATTTCACTATCTCACCTTTAAGCAAAACACTCAATTGAAGAGAAAAGGTTGGCTATGGCTTGATTAATGAAGAGGTGGTCTTGCATGTTGAGCATAAGGAGTGTAAAAGAGTTGATTGTGAAAGATTTACATAAGAAAGAAAGATTGAGTAAACGAGGGCTTCAGTTTTGAAAAAAAAAATTCAAAGAGGATCTAAGCTGGAAAGCAAATGTTGGATTAAAATGGAATTTGGGTATGTTGTGATTGCTTGCTTTAGGCTTAGCAAGAAGAGAGGTGTACCCAAGACATTAAAAGAAGCCATGTAAACTCCGAGTCTTGAAAGAATTATGAAAGGTAAATTTTTCTTTACCTCTTATTTTGGCCAAGAGCCATAAGCCCTCTATTTTTCCTTGATTTTTTGCTTGTATATCTTATTTTTATCTAAACTCTTCCTTTGATCACCTTAGAAGATATATCTATGGTATTTTGTATTATTTGGTGTTTGTAGTTGCTGCGAATGAACCCGAAGACAAGAAGCAAGGAGAGCCATTTTAGCATGTTAGGTCGAGGCATACTAGAGATGGTCCTTGAATTTTGTTGTTTATTAGATTTATTTAGTGATATTTAGATGTTAGACATTTAGGTTATGAGTTGCTTGAATTAATGGATCAATTAGAATATCGAGACCGAAAGCTGAGGAGGAGAAATTGGACTCAAAGACAAGGATATATAATTAAGCTAAGTTATGGTTAAACAATGAGTTAATTAAATTACAAATTTGATAAAAACAATATTAGCCAAAGATTACACCATGGTCGTGACATGGTGTAATTTTTGTAATTAACATTTTAATTAGATAATTAAAGAAAGAAAAAACAAAATAAATAATAAGTTTTAAAAGAATCATGAGACAATAAGTCAAATTAAAGTGAACCATGATATTAGAGACCAATATCTTCAAAGATTGAAGGACTGGGAAAGGTACTGAAAATTTAAGTGAGAAAATACCCAAACTTTGAACTCAAATTGAGATGTGGCTAGTCATGAAAAATTATAGATAGAGACGATCACAAAAAAAAGAAGTAGAATAAAAGGAAGACTAAATTTCATTGGAACGGAAGTATTTGAAATTATCTAGACCCTTTATTAAAGATCTCTAAGATTAGAAATAAAAGAAAAATGACAACTTTCAAGACCGTGAACCTATATAATAATAAAATAAATATGACACATAATCCTAGTGTAAATCAAAGAATCCGCTTTATTATTTTCAAGGGACGAATAAGTTAAGTTATTAGACCAATATAAGTGTTGCCCAGACAATGAACCCAGAAGAGGGGTTGAATTGGATATTAAATAAAATTTCTTAACTTTAAGTGTGGAATAAAATTAAATAGAGTAGGGATGAAGAAATATCACACATGAGATTTATAGAGGTTCGGTTATTAACAAAGCCTACTCCTCTCCCCAATCTCAATTGGAAGTTTCACTAATACACTAAGTGTTACAATGGAGTTTTATAAGCTCACTCCCAACTATGGTGTTTCTCTCAATGGCTAACACCTAATCCAGAATTTCCTTTGTGTTTTAATGGCTCACATAATAAACCAATTCCTTGTGTTTTATGGCTCACACAATTAATCCTTACAAATGTTTCAATCTTATCCCAATATACCCAAACTTACTTGAGTAATAGATTACAATGAAAACACTCACCAACCTATAATGCTCAGAAATTATGAGCAATTAGGTTTTCACAAAGAATAACGTTTTGTTGAAAAATAATTAATTCACAATGGCTACAACCAGATTTTAGATTCAAAGTTATTGATGTTCTCTTGTTTAGGATTCATAAATGACTTGCATTTATGCTTCCTCAGCGAATTATAGTGGTTTGGATGCATTTAATGAGAAAATAACCATTGAACCAACTCTTAATTTCATACTTGACATGTTTCTCTTTCCTCATTCACAGGCGTGGATATATGTGTCACGATCGTGAATGTTTTTCAAGCCGTGGCTCAAGTGGTGACTCTGGCCGTGAAGCTCTTTGGAAGATTTGAAGTGTTTGATCACAGACATGACTTTATACTGTCACAGGCATGAATATTCTTCCAAGCCATGGTTTAAGTGGTGACTCTGGCCGTGAAGCTCTCTGGAAGAATTTGACATGTTATCTCACGGACATGACTGATTTGATCATTCACGGTTGGTATGATCCTTCATGGTCGTGAACTTTAAATGTTGGAGAGTTGACGCTAAGCTATATCACGGGTGTGACATAATCAGTCATAGGCATGAACATGCTATTTCTTCTTATTTTAACCTTCAAAGGTTGTCTTTCATTCTTGCATCATATTTTATTCAAGATATACCATGTTCAACAAACTTAGAACATAAGCATTGTTAAATACATTATTGCTATTTTATTTGTTAGCATCAAAATGATGGAAATACCCTTTAAGGTTAAAAAATCTCCCCATTTTTTATGGTGCCAAATAATATAGCAATGTGTGCTTTTGAGAATTCTCCCCCTCAAAAGATGCTTAAGATAAAAAAGTAATAGAGTGCAAGAATTGAGCCACGTATAACATGGATATTTGCTTACTAGTTAGGTATATGCAAGACATATTCAAAGTATATCAATTTGTTTGCTTAACTAGTTAAGTATATGTAAAGTATATTCAGAGTATATCAAATTGTTTGCTTAACTAGTTAAGTATATGCAAAGTATATCAAATTGTTTGCTTAACTAGTTAAGTATACAACACATTTGCATTCATATATTGCTAGGTTCTCCCCCTTTTGTCATCAATAAAAAATAAACCATAAAATGATAATGATGTAATTATATTAATACAAAATAGAGGAAGTAAAAAGTTTTAAAATGTGAATTAAAGTCCTACACTCATAATAATAGAAACTAGTAAAAAAATGAAAAAGCTAGGGCTCTAACTAGGCTTTAAGCCTGACAATCCATCTCTAAAGCATGCTGCTTCTGTCTTGAGGCTATCCATATGAGATTCCATGAAATCTTTGAGGTTTTCCAACCTCTCATCAATGGAAGCCTGCAATAGGTAGCGTTCACGACTTGGGATTACGGGCATGAACTAATTCACGAGCGTGAAATTAGTAATCACGGTCATGAATGCTCTGTATTTGAAATTATGAATGTGGTTATCAAATGAAGAATTCAGGTAAGTAAGTTAAAGTTATTGTCTATCCAATGAAATAAGAATGATTGCATATATATATATATATATATATATATATATATATATATATATATATTGATGTGAGAATGTGATATGTTGTGATATAGAAAAAGGAATTGATATAGAAAAATGAATTGTCATGGATGTTATATGAAATCTTATGCGGATGATAAATATGAGAATATTGATGTGTTGATAAATTTGAGAATTATGATTGATGTGAAAATATAAAGAAGCCCATTACTCTACTTGCAGACTAGAAACAGGATAGATGACATGTCATTAAGGGGGTGAACGGTACCATACTATACCTCAACCAATGTGGCTTAAGCTCAGAGAGCGCCATTGGTCTGGGATGCTCAGTCAGTGTGGCTTAAGCTCGGAGAGCGCTACTGACTTGAGGAAGCTCTGATGAACACATATAAATGAGGACAAGGTGGGTTAAGCTCGGAGAGCGCCCTTGATCCGGTTATTCATCTATGATAAAATTATACTCAATCAATGTGGCCTAAGCTTGTGTGAGCGCCATTGATTTGAGAAGCTCTTATGAGCCAGATAGTGGACAGGGTGGCATAAGCTTGTGTGAGCGCTCCTGATCCATAACCCGTATCCAGTCAGTCCAAAAATTTAAAGTGATGTGGGCAAGATAATGAGGATATGTTGGAAAATAAAAAAAAAAGAAAAGAATAAGAAAAGGATGATGATATGAGATTGATATGTACTGATAAAGAGATTAACAGAGTAATTTACCATCATAGATAAATTGAAATAACATTGTCTATGTGAGCATGACATTTATACTTGTATGAAATAGGAATATGTTGATAGTCATGCATGTGAATATTTTAATGCACAAAATGATATTTGTAAATTCTTGTTGTATGACATAGTATATTGCCTTATTTATATGCACCACTAAGCTTAGAGCTTAGCGTGGAGTTTAATTTCCACGCAGATATAGAAAGGTAGCTGAAGACGTTAGATAAAGCAAGCGGTGATCTCATTCAAGTAAAGCAGTTGAACCTTGAGAAAGTGGGTTACAAGTTTTGAAAACTTTTGTATTTGGCTTTTATATTAAATAAATGTTAGAGTTTTTAAAACTTACTTTTAAAGTTGTTAATAATTACTTTGATGTTAAAATTACTATCTTATGTAGATAAATTGTACTATGATTTTTGTATATATCTACATATACATGAGTGTTGAAAAAAAAACTATAGCGATTTGAAGAAGTAAGGAAGACCGGTAGTAGCGCTCCCTCATTCGGGCACGTGTTGCGGTTCGGGTGGGGCGGGCGCCGCTACAGATCCAATCATATTTGTTAACCTTGAGGGGTATTTCTATCATTTTGATGATAATAAATAAATAGTAAAGATTTATAAGTTGTTCTCTCTGTAATCTTTACTCAAGTGAGCATTAGGTAGTTCTGGGTTAAGAGAAGAACACTTGTAAGGGTTAGTTGTGTGAACCTACAAAACACAAATTAAAAGGTTGTTTGTGTGAGCCTGTAAAACACAAGTGTAGGTTGTTTTGTGTGAGCCTGTAAAACACAAAGTGTAGGTTTTTTGTGTGAGCCTGTAAAACACAAAGTGTAGGTTTTTTGTGTGAGCCTGTAAAACACAAAGGAATTAGTTATTGTGTGAGCCATTAAAACACAAGGGAATTCTGGGTTAGGTGTGAGCCATTGTGAGAAACACCATAGTTGGGAGTGAGCTTGTAAAACTCCATTGTAACACTTAGTGTGTTAGTGAAACTCCCTATTGCGATTGGGGAGAGGAGTAGGGTTTGTTAATACTCGAACCTCTATAAATCTTTGTGTCTGATTTTCTCTATCCCTTCTAAAATTAGCAATTTTATTTCCGCACTTTAAAGTTTAATTTTTGAAACTCCAATTCAACCCCCCTTTTTGGTCTAATATCTGGGCAACAATTGGTATCAAAGCCTTGTCTAGCATCGAAGCCTAAAAAGTGCAAGGAAAGAGTAAGATATGGCCAATGAAGGATTCCAGAGTCTCAAACCTTACTTTGATGGAGCAAATTATGCCCATTGGAAGTTTAGGATGGAGACATACTTGGATAGTGAAGGAATTGAAGTCTGGGATAGTGTACGAAAAGAATGGACACCACCAAACAGAAGAGGAGCTGATGGTGAAGAGGAAATCCTATCAAGAGACGATTGGATAGAGCCCCAAAGAAGAGCAAATTTCAAAAACAAGAGGGCAATGACAATTCTATCAAGCTCATTATCTATTGAAGAATGTGGGAGAATACAACACTGCTCAACAGCATATAGTATGTGGAAGACATTGGAGAACTATCATAAGGGAACTAAGTAAGTCAAATCCAAGAAGATTCAACTTCTAACCTCAGAATATGAGCTTTTCAAGATGAAATCCAATGAGTCAATCACTGACATGACAAACCATCTTCTATCCATTATAAATGGAATGAGGAAACTTGGGAAGCATCTGAGTTTGGAAGATGTAAACAATAAAATCCTGAGAAGTCTTCCTCTTAAAGACTATGGTTCAAGAGTTGCTGGCATAGAAGAAGCAAATGAAGATATGAGTATCATGAACACTGATGTGCTGATTGGCAAGCTTCTCACACATGAGATGGCAATAAAGAGAGATAGAGAGCTTGAGGCAGAGCCAGAGAAAAGAAAACCATTAGCACTCAAAGCCTCTACTTCAAAATCTCAAGAAGAAAGTGAAGATGATGAAGAGATGAGTGATGATGAAAATGAGGACATCGTTATGCTTTCAAGAAGATTAAAAAGAATCATTGAGAAGAAAATGAGCAATTCCAGAAAATTCAGGCAAAGAAACCTCAAACAAACTTCAAATGATACACACAGAAGTAAGGAAGAGGTAAAATGCTATGAATGTGGAAAGAAAGGACATATCAAACCTGAATGTCCAAGGTTCAAGAAGCATAAGAGCAAATTCCAAAGAGACAATGGGGAGAAAGGTCACAAAGCCACATGGGATGACGAAAGCTCTTCAAGCGAAAAAGATGATAATGAAAGTGAAGAGGTCAACCTATGCTTCATGGTTATTGAGGATCACATCTCGGACAAAGTAAGATCACTACACTCATACTCTTTCAATAATGATAGTAGTGATAATGATAGTGATAGTGATGATGATGATGATGAGCAAAGCCTAATAGAAGAATTAAATATAGAATTAGAGAAATATAGAAGTAAATTTAGTACTTATAGAAATAATATCTCTAATTTGAAAAACAAGATAGATGGCTTAGAAAAGGAGAACATAAAGCTTAAATCATCTAATGATTCTCTTCAAAAGTCATTAGATGAATACTCATCAAGACCTTCAACAGTTTCACTTTTAAAAGAAAATAATACTTTGAAAAATGAAGTTGAAGAACTTAGAAATTCCATTTCTAAATTTCACAAGGGTAAAGAGAGCTTAGATACTCTCATTGTGTCTCAAAGACCACCTTTAGTAAGACATGGTCTAGGATTTAAGGACACATCATCATCTTCTCACAAAACTATATTTGTCAAACCTAAAGAACCTCACATCTCCACACTTGCTGAAAAAGCACCAAAGAATAAGTATACTAATCCCTCTATACATAAAAGGAATAATCAAGGATTAGTAAACCTAAGAAACAATCCTCAAATTCATGCCTTTATGTATAAGAAGCATGCATCTAGAAAAATGTAAATTAATCATGAATGTGCATGCCATTGTTCTCAAAATCAGTCTAATCAAATTATGGCATTTAAATACAGTACAAGACCAAAAAGCAAGTTTAGACCTAAACAATGTAATTATTGTATGAAAATGGGTCACATAAATAAACATTGCTGGATAAGGAAGGCTCATTGGGAACCTTCATGTGCTAACCCCCAAGGACCTAAACTCATTTGGGTACCTAAATATCATACTTGATTTCTAACTTTGTAGGTATGCCTCAAGTCCACAATAAACAAAAATGCATGGCTAGTAGACAGTGGATGCTCAAGGCATATGACAGGAGACAAGGAACTCTTCAATGAAATCAAAAGTATTGATGGAGGTAAAGTTACTTTTGGAAACAATGCAAAGGGTAAGGTAATTGGCATTGGTTCCATTGGTGTTAATAGTACTACTTTTATTAAGGATGTTTTACTTGTTGATGGCTTGAAACATAACTTGTTAAGTGTAAGTCAATTATGTGATAAAGGAAACAAAGTAATTTTCACTTAAAATGAATGTCTTGTAATCTCTATTGATGATCAAGAAATATTTAAAGGAAATAGAGATATCAATACATACATAATAAACTTACTTGAACTATCTAACCATTCCTCTAAGTGTCTTGTGACTACTAGTGATGAATCTTGGCTGTGGCATAGAAGACTTGGTCATGCTAACATTAGTAAAAGGATTACCAAGAGTTAAATATGAAAAAGGCAAGACATGTGATCCTTGTCAAAGAGGAAAGCAACACAAGTCATCTTTCAAAGCCAAAAACATAGTAAGTACTTCAAAACCTCTTCAACTCTTACATTTAGACTTATTTGGACCTACTAGGGTTGCTAGCTTAGGAGGAAAACATTATGCATTTGTCATCGTAGATGATTACTCTAGATTTACTTGGGTAATTTTCTTAGCTCAAAAGAGTGATGCTTTTGAAATTTTCAAAAACTTTGCTAAAAGAGTTCAAAATGAAAAAGGGTACTGCATTTCAAAGATAAGAAGTGATCATGGGAAAGAATTTGAAAATGAAAACTTTGAAAATTTTTGTCTTGAACATGGCATTTCACATAATTTCTCATCTCCTAGAACACCTCAACAAAATGGAGTAGTTGAAAGGAAAAATCGAACATTAATTGAAATGGCAAGAACAATGCTTAATGAATATGAATTACCAACTTATTTTTGGGCAGAAGCCATAAACACTGCATGTTATATTTCAAATCGAGTTTTCAAAAGACCTCTTTTAAACAAAACCTCATTTGAGCTATGGAATGGAAGAAAGGCTTTGGTATCATACTTTAGAGTATTTGGATGTAAGTGTTTTATATTGAACACCAAGGACAATCTTGGAAAATTTTCCTCCAAGTCTGATGAAGGTATCTTTTTAGGATACTCTACAACCAGCAAAACATATAGAATATTTAATAAAAGATCATTAACAGTGGAAGAATCCATGCATGTTGTTTTTAATGAATCTAGTAGACTTGATCTTGTGAAAGGTAGTGCTCTTGATGATGTTGTAGATAATATGGAAAAACTTGTCATTGAAAATGGAAAAGAAGAAAATGATCAAGAAAATCTACTACCTCAAAATCAAAAACAAATGGAGCAAAAACTTCCAAAAGAATGGAGAATGAACAAAATTCATCCAAAAGAGCAAATAATTGGTGATTTATCAAAGGGAGTAAGTACTAGATCTCATTTCAAGCATTTAGTCAGTGACATAGCTTTTATCTCACAAATTGAGCCTAAAAACATTGATGAGGCTCTTAATGATGAAAGTTGGGTAATTGCCATGCAAGAGGAACTCAACCAATTTGAGAGAAATAAGGTATGGAACCTAGTACCAAGACCTAAGAATCATCCAATCATAGGCAGCAAATGGGTATTTAGAAATAAGTTAGATGAACAAGGGTTAATAACCAGGAATAAAGCAAGACTTGTTGCAAAAAGATATAATCAGGAAGAAGGTATAGACTATGATGAAACATATGCACCTGTAGCTAGATTAGAAGCTATAAGAATACTCTTAGCATATGCATGTCACATGAATTTCAAAATTTTTCAAATGGATGTGAAAAGTGCATTTCTAAATGGCTATATAGATGAAGAAGTGTATGTAGAACAACCACCAGGTTTTGAAAGCTATGATTTGCCAAATCATGTTTTTAAACTTTCAAAAACTTTGTATGGTTTAAAACAGACTCCAAGAGCTTGGTATGAGAGACTAAGTTCTTTTTTATTAGAAAATAGTTTCACAAAGGGAAATGTTGACACTACACTGTTCATCAAAAAGCATAAGCATGAGACACTAATTGTTCAAGTTTATGTTGATGATATAATATTTGGTTCTACTAATGAGTTGCTTTGTCAAGAATTTGCGAAGTGCATGACTAGGGAATTTGAAATGAGCATGATAGGAGAACTTAAGTATTTCCTTGGTCTACAAATCAAACAAAGCAATGAAGGCATAGTCATCAACCAATCCAAATATGCCAAAGACTTAATCAAAAAATTTGGTATGGAAGGATGCAAAAATGCCAAGACTCCTATAAGCACATCAACAAAATTGGACAAAGATGAAAAGGGTAAGAGCATTAATGAAAAGCTTTATAGAGGTATGATCGGATCACTTTTATATCTCACTGCTTCTAGACCTGATATTATGTATAGTGTTTGCTTATGTGCACGATTTCAATCATGTCCTAAAGAATCTCATCTAAATGCTGTAAAAAGGATTTTAAGATATTTACATGGTACATTGCATCTAGGTTTATGGTATCCTAGGAACTCATCTTTTTATATTATAGGATATTCAGATGCAGACTATGCTGGTAGTCTTTTAGATAGAAAAAGTACTTCAGGTACTTGTCACTTCATTGGAGAATGTTTGGTTTCTTGGTTTAGCAAGAAACAAGTTTCAGTTGCTCTCTCAACTGCTGAAGCTGAATATGTAGCAGTTGGATGTTGTTGTACACAAATTCTTTGGATGAAACAACAACTTAAGGACTATGGTCATGAGATGAACCATATACCTATAAAATGTGACAACACCAGTGCTATAAATCTTTCAAAGAATCCTATTCAACACTCTAGAAGTAAACATATTGACATTAGACATCATTTTATTAGAGATCATGTTCAATATGGAGATGTTGAATTAGAATTTGTATGCACAGAAAAGCAATTAGCAGACATTTTCACTAAGTCTCTAAATGAGGAAAGATTTAATTTCATTAGAAGAGAACTAGGTATGATTGATGGATTAACCTTGTGATTACAAGAATAAGAAATTTTAATTGTTGATATTAAAACATATCACAAGTTATAAGATAAAATTTTTGATGAGAATTTATGCTTTATGAAGTAAAATTTTTGTTGAAATGATTTAGTATTGTTGCAGAACTTAATTTCAATCTGATGAAAATTATAGGGGAGTCACGCCCGTGACTTATCCTCACACCCGTGACTCAAGTGGCCCAAAGAGGTAGTGTCATTCACGGCTTTGGGTCACGGCATGTTTCACATCTTCAAGCGGTGAAACATAGTTTCACGGCTTGAGTCACGCCCGTGGAAAAGAACCTTCACGCCCGTGACAAAGTTTCACTCCTGTGACCCATTACACCCCAAACTAACAGAAGCTTTCACGCCTTGTGTCACGGCTTGCTTCACGGGTATAAGTGGTGAAATTCAACAGTTCACGTCTGTGACAATATGTTCACCCCCGTGACCTATGATCATTCACGCCCGTGATGTTCATCTATCACACCCGTGAACTTATTCACACTTTCATTCACGGGTGGAACACTGCTTCAGCAAACCGTGAACACGACTATTCACGCCCGTGAACAATTAAGTCACGCCCGTGAATGTATCGAATATATAAGAAAACAGTCGGTTACACTTTTCATTTCAACTCTCCAACTCCCAAAACCGCTCTCATTTACTCTCATTCATTAAAACATTCATGATTCCAACCCCAAAGACTTGAAATTTCACTATAAATACCATCAAAAGTTCGAATCTTCAGCAGAAAATAGACATTCCTAGGGTATTTCATCATACTTTCTCTGTCAAAAATCTTCTTAAATTCCATCAACTACTAAATCTTCAAATATGGAGTCTGCTTCATCAAAGGGAAAGAGAAAGAAGTCCCATGCACCAAAGAGGTATTCAGATTACATCATGAACATTAT
Organism: Triadica sebifera; assembly: GCA_023653625.1. NCBI lineage: Eukaryota > Viridiplantae > Streptophyta > Magnoliopsida > Malpighiales > Euphorbiaceae > Triadica > Triadica sebifera. The sequence goes on from CM042901.1 coordinate 26,637,858, forward strand.
TCCAGAAAGTTGCCATCCTCGGTATGCAACTTTGAAGAAGAGACCTATTTTATCTTCAAGGTCCTTCGAATGGCAAGCAGTCCGGAATCTCGGGCTCGAGATGGCTATGACAGCGCAACTTCAAGTCTGTCATCTAAAGGAATTTGTTGACATTCATCTGCCAACTCTACGGGAGCCAACGCTGGAATTTCTCAGCACCTTGCAGGTTTCACCAACTGGAGTGGTGAAATTCCAACTCTGCAATAATGCAACCACCCTCAGCGCCATTGCATTTGGAGAATTGTTCAACCTACCATCTGATGGCATTCTGAATGAGACTAAGGTAGAATTCTCTGCCTTGGCAACCTGGACTCACTTTAGATATAACTGTAGCTGGGACGTAAAGAAGACGAAGAGCACTCATCTCGTAGCCCCAATACACAGGTATTTGCATAGGTTTCTAACCTATAGCATTTTTGCTCGGGGAGAGAGCAATGGAACAATTAGGAAGTCAGAACTCTTCCTATTCGAGATGGCTCGACGGGGAGTCACAGTGGCACTTTCAAGATGGTTTGCAAACCATCTTCTCTCAATCGCCACTAAGCCCATAGGAGATATATTGATTGGGGCTTATGTCACTCATATGGCAGTGAAGCTCAATTACTTGAAGCTGGATAACCACCACTTCAACATCATTCCTGCACACCCACGAGATAGGCTGGATGTAGAGTCATTCATCAAGATGGGAGCAGCTGTCAGAATCGTTTTTCAAAACGATATCTTCTACCGCTTCACTGATACTGCTGGAGAGATTATCTGGGAAGATCATGACACGGAGGATTTTAAAGCAGACCTCCAGGGAGTCCAGCAGAAAAAGAGGACTAGGATTGAGGAAACAACTCCAACCATCGAGCAGGACATTGGACAGTCCTCAGCCTCCACACCGTCTTTAGCGCAGCAGGTGGTCGACCTCTTGGCACCACGTTTCGAGCAGCTGTAGACTTCCATGGATGAGAGGTTGGAAAACCTCAAGGACTTTATGGAGTCTCGGATAGACAGCCTTGAGGCTGAAATAGCTAGGCTTCGTGATAGGATGTCTGGCTAGGATATAGGCTAGAGTGTAGCCTAAATTTGCTATGTTTGATCATTTTTTCTTTGATTGTTTGTTATGTTTGCGTAGGAAATCTTAAATTTCCTTTCTTAGTTTGTATCCTTTCCTTCGTAATATATATTTGCTTTTGTTTACTTCAATCTACATATTCTTTTTGATTGATGATAAAAGGGGGAGAAAACTAGCAATATGCAATATAATATGATAAGGCAAAGTAGTATCAAACTAGCAATACAAGAATTGTGAATCAAAAAGTAAACAGTTTTTGAATTGATTTAAAAATCTTGATGCAAAGTAGATAATTGAAAAAATGAGCTTCTATATACTTTAAATATACCCTAAGTATACTTTGCATACACCTTAAAAGCAAGTTACAACATGCCATGATATATCTTAAATACACCTCACATACACTTTATGTCTTGAAAAGGAATTATGGTATTGGATATACTTCTCATATAACTTAAAATCTAGTTAAATGCTACATCTTTATTTACTATTTTTGCACATTATAATTTTTTATCCTAAGTATATTTTGAGGGGGAGACTTCTCAAAATCACATATTGCTAGATTATTTGTCACCATTAAAAAGGGAGAGATTGTTAACCTTGAGGGGTATTTCCGTCATTTTGATGATAATAAATAATATAGCAATATTGTATTTAACATACTTGTTTTTGTAAGTATATTATACAGGACATAAAATGGCAAGAATGGAGAATTGGAAGAATAATCCTTAAGAAACAAAAAACAAGAAGTAGCATGTTCACTGCCGTGACTCTAGGAGTCACCCCCGTGAAGAAAGCTAACCGTTACCAAAACCAACATTTGAAGTTCACGACCATGAAGGAAAACCAAACCGTGAAGTAAGCATTTCAGTCACCCCCGTGACTAGAGGTGTCACCCCCGTGAAAAGTTGTGTAATTTCAACCAGAGAGTTTCACGACCAGAGTCACCACTTTGGTCACGCCTGTGAAGAATGTCACCCCCGTGAATGAAGGTGTCACCCCCGTGAAGGATTCAATCAATTTCATCCAGAGAGCTTCACGACCTGAGTCACCACTTGTCTCACGGCTGGGAAGGGTGTCACGCCCGTGACTAATTAATGTCACGCCCGTGACTCTATATGTCAAGACATTCCAGAGAGCTTCACGACCAAGGTCACCACTTCAGTCACGGCTTGGGAAGAACTGTCACCCCCGTGACAAGCATATTCACGCCCGTGACCAATGAAAGAGAAAAATGTCAGGCGCGATTTTTTGGTTGGTATAACGGCTAGTTTCTTAATTAATGCACCCCAACGGCTATATTTAGCCATGAGAGTATAAATGGAAGTCATTTATGCATTAAGAAACAAGAGGATGATAAGAGAATGATAAGAAAAACAAAAGATTAGCATATACTTCAAATCACAAGCTATCTTGTACTTTTATACTTTGAGAACAAATATATTCTCTGTAAAAATCTTTTTGCTCCTCATATTTGAGCAATAAAGATTTATAAGTTGTTCTCTCTGTAATCTTTACTCAAGTGAGCATTGGGTAGTTCTGGGTTAAGAGAAGAACACTTGTAAGGGTTAGTTGTGTGAACCTCCAAAACACAAATTAAAAGGTTGTTTGTGTGAGCCTGTAAAACACAAGTGTAGGTTGTTTTGTGTGAGCCTGTAAAACACAAAGTGTAGGTTTTTTGTGTAAGCCTGTAAAACACAAAGTGTAGGTTTTTTGTGTGAGCCTGTAAAACACAAAGGAATTGGTTATTGTGTGAGCCATTAAAACACAAGGGAATTCTGGGTTAGGTGTGAGCCATTGTGAGAAACACCATAGTTGGGAGTGAGCTTGTAAAACTCCATTGTAACACTTAGTGTGTTAGTGAAACTCCCAATTGCGATTGGGGAGAGGAGTAGGGTTTGTTAATACCCGAACCTCTATAAATCTTTGTGTCTGATTTTCTCTATCCTTTCTAAAATTAGCAATTTTATTTCCGCACTTTAAAGTTTAATTTTTGAAACTCCAATTCAACCCCCCTTCTTGGTCTAATATCTGGGCAACAATATCTCTATAGAGCTTTTCATTAATGCTCTTACCTTTTTCGTCTTTGTCCAATTTTGCTGATGTGCTCATTGGAGTCTTGGCATTTTTGCATCCTTCCATTCCAAATTTCTTGATTAAGTCTTTGGCATATTTGGATTGGTTGATGAATATGCCCTCATTGCTTTGTTTTATTTGTACACCAAGGAAGAACTTAAGCTCACCCATTATGCTCATTTCAAATTCCCTAGTCATACACTTAGCAAATTCTTCGCAAAACAATTCATTAGTAGACCCAAATATGATGTCATCAATATAATTAGAATATCATGCTTATGCTTTTTAATAAACAAAGTAGTGTCAACATTTCCCTTTAAAAAATTATTTTCTAAAAGAAAAGAACTTAATCTTTCTTACCAAGCTTTTGGAGCTTGTTTAAAACCATACAAAGCTTTTGAAAGTTTAAACACATGATCAGGCAAATTATGGCTTTCAAAACCCGGTGGTTGTTCTACATAAACTTCTTCTTCTATAAAACCATTTAAGAAAGCACTTTTGACATCCATTTGAAAGAGTTTAAAATTCATATGGCATGCATAGGCTAAAAAATTTTTATGGCTTCTAATCTAGCTACTAGAGCATACGTCTCATCATAATCTATTCATTTTTCTTGATTATAACCCTTTGCAATAACCAAGCCTTATTCCTAATTATTGAACCTTGTTCATCTAGTTTATTTCTAAATACCCATTTACTTCCAATGATTTGATGCTCCTTGGATTTAGGAACTAAGGTCCATACTTTACTTCTCTCAAATTGGTTGAGTTCCTCTTGCATAACAATCACCCAACTTTCATCATTAAGAGCCTCATCAATATTTTTAGGCTCAATTTGAGAGACAAAAGCAAGATTAGAATCTAAAGGTTTGAGATGAGATCTAGTACTTACTCCTTTAGTAGGATCACCAATGATTTGTTCTTTGGGGTGATCTTTTGTCATTTTCCATTCCTTTGGGAGCTCTTGCTTGTCTTCCTCTTGAGCTTGAGGTAGAGAGTCATCTTGATGTGAGTTTTCTTGATCATTATCACCTTTTTCATTTTCACGATCAAGCTTTTCCATTATACCTACAATATCATCAAGAACACTACATTTCACAAGATCAAGCTTACTAGATTAATCAAAAATAACATGCATAGATTCTTCAACAACTAATGACCTTTTATTAAATACTCTATAAGTTTTGCTAGTGGTGGAGTATCCTAAAAAGATACCCTCATCAAATTTAGAGGCAAATTTTCTAGGTTGTCCATGGTATTTAATACGAAACACTTGCATCCAAATACTCTAAAGTATGATATTATGGGCTTTCTTCCATTCCATAACTCAAAAGAAGTTGTGTTTAAGAGTGGCCTTTTGAAAACTCGATTTGAAATATAACATGCAGTATTGGTGGCTTCGGCCCAAAAGTAGGTTGGTAATCCATACTCATTGAGCATTGTTCAAGACATTTCAATTAAAGTTTGGTTTTTCCTTTCTACCACCCCATTTTGTTGAGGTGTCGTAGGAGATGAAATTTTTTGTGAAATACCATGTTCTAGACAAAAAATTTCAAAGTTTTCATTTTCAAATTCTTTGCCATGATCGCTTCTTATTTTTGAAATACAATATCCTTTTTCGTTTTGAACTCTCTTAGCAAAATTTTTAAAAGATTCAAAAACGTCACTCTTTTGAGATAAGAAAATTACCCAAGTGAATCTGGAGTAATCATCAACGATGACAAAAGCATAGTGTTTACCTCCTAGGCTTGCAACTCTAGTAGGTTCAAAAATATCTATATGCAAAAGTTGTAAAGGTTTGGAGGTACTTACAATTTTTTGGATTTGAAGGAGGACTCGTGTTGTTTTCCTTTTTGGCAAGGTTCACATGTCTTATCTTTTTCAAATTTGACTTTTGGTAGTTCGTTTATCAGCTCTCCTTTGCTAAGGCTTTGAATTAAATCCGTGCTTGCATGACCAAGCCTTTTATGCCACAACCAAGATTCATCACTAGTAGTCATAAGACACTTAGAGGAAAGGTTAGATATTTTGTGTAAGTCTATTATGTAGGTATTGACATCTCTATTTCTTTTAAATATCTCTTGGCCATTAAAAGAGGTTACAAGACATTCGTTAGAGGTAAAGATTACTTGGTTTCCCTTATCACATAATTGACTTACCCTTAACAAGTTATGTTTCAAACCATCAACAAGTAAAACATCTTCAATGAAAGTAGTATTATTAATACCAATAGAGCCAATGCCAATTACCTTACCCTTAGCATTGTTTCCAAAGGTTACTTTACCTCCATCAATACTTTTAATGTCATTGAATAGTTCTTTGTTTTCGGTCATATGCCTTGAGCATCCACTATCCACTAGCCAAGCATTTTCTTTTATTGTGGACTTGAGGCATACCTATAAAATCACAATTTAAGTATTGTTTTTAGGTACCCAAATGAGCTTAGTTCCTTGGGGGTTAGCACATGAAGGTTCCTAATGAGCCTTCCTTATCCAGTAATGTTTATTGATATGATCAAATTTCATACAATAATTACATTGTTTAGCTCTAAATATGTTTTTCGGTTTTACCATGCTTTTAGCTACCATTTTCCTATTAGGTAGAGTTTGTGAGCAGTGACATGCACATGCATGATGACTTGGTGCTTTCCTAGGTGCATGCCTCTTATATATAAAAAACATGATTGGCCTTTTGAGGTTTCCTTCTTAGGCTTACCGACCCTTGACCATTCCTTTTATATATAGAGGATTTAGTGTTTGTTGTGCACTTAGGCCTTGGGGCTATTACCTCTAATGTGGAGATATGAGGTTCACTTGACTTAACAAAAGTGGTCTTGTGAGATGAAGATGATGTTCCCTTAAATCTTAGACCATGTCTTATTAAAGGTGGTCTTTGAGACACTATGAGAGTATCTAAACTCTCATTGCCTTTATGAAATCTTGAAATGGAGTTTCTAAGTTTCTCAACTTCATTTTTCAAAATATTGTTCTCTTTAAGCAAGGATTTAGTTGAGAGTCTAGAGAAGTATTCATCTAATGATTTTTGAATAGATTCATTATAAGATTTAAGCTCAAGATTTTCCTTTTCTAAAACTTCCATTTTGTTTTTCAAACTTGAAATGTTATTTTTATAAGTATTGAATTTACATCTATATTTTTCTAATTCTAGGTTCAATACTTCTATTAGACTCTGCTCATCATCATCTTCACTATCACTATTATTATCACTACTATCATTATTGAATGAATATGAGTAAAGTGGTCCTACCTTATCCGTGACGTAATCCTCTATAGCCATGAAGCATAGGTTGACCTCTTCACTTTCATTGTCATCTTTTTCACTCGAGTAGCTTTCGTCATCCCATGTGTCTTTGTGACCTTTCTCCCTATTATCTTTTTGATATTTGTTCTTGTGTTTCTTGAGCCTTGGACATTCTAGTTTGATATGTCCCTTCTTCCTACACTTATAACATTTTACCTCCTCTCTATTCCTTTGAGAGTCATTTGGGGAGTGTTTGAGATTTCTTTGTTTAAAGTTTTGAGAGTTTCCAATTATCTTTTCAATTATTCTTTTCAGTCTTCTCGAGAGCATTACAATGTCCTCATTTTCATCATTACTCTTTTCTTCATCATCTTTAACTTCTTCTTGAGATTTTGAAATAGAGGCTTTTAATGCTAGAGGCTTTTTTTTCTGGCTCGATTTCAAGTTCTCTATCTATCTTTGCTGCCATTTCATGTGTTAGAAGTTTGCCAATAAGCACATCGGTATTCATGACGCTCATGTCTTCGTTGACTTCTTCTATACTAGCAACTCTTAAACCATTATCTTTGAGAGGAAGGCTTCTCAGAATTTTTTTGTTTACATCTTCCAAGCTCAAGTGTTTTCCAAGTTTTCTCATGCCGTTTATGATGGCTAAAAGACGGTTCGTCATATCGGTGATTGATTCATTGGATTTCATTTTGAAGAGTTCGTATTATGAAGTGAGAAGTTGAATCTTCTTGGATTTAACTTGCTTTGTTCCTTCATGATAACTCTCCAATGTTTTTCACATACTATATGCAGTAAGGCAGTGTTGGATTCTGCCACATTTTTCAATGGATAGTGAGCTTGCGAGAATTGTCATTGCCTTTTTATTTTTGAAGTTTGCTTTACATTGAGGTTTTGTCCAATCATCTTTTGAAAGGATTTCTTCTTCACCATCAATTCCTCTTCTGGTTGGTGGTGTCCATTCTTTCCGAACGCTATCCCAAACTTCAATTCCCTCACTATCGAGATATGTCTCCATCTGGAACTTCCAATGAGCGTAGTTTGCTCCATCAAAGTAAGGCTTGAGACTTTGGAATCCTTCATTGGCCATGTCTTGATCTTTACTAGCATTTTTTAGGCTAGACCAAGCTCTGATACTAATTGTTGCCCAGACAATGAACTAAGAAGGGGGGGTTGAATTGGATGTTAAATAAAAATTTCTTAACTTTAAGTGCTGAATAAAATAAAATAGAGTAGGGATGAAGAGATATCACACATGAGATTTATAGAGGTTCGGGTATTAACAAACCCTACTCCTCTCTCCAATCTCAATTGGGAGTTTCACTAACACACTAAGTGTTACAATAGAGTTTTACAAACACACTCCCAACTATGGTGTTTCTCTCAATGGCTAACACCTAATCTAGGGTTTCACTTGTGTTTTAATGGCTCACACAATAAACCAATTTCTTGTGTTTTATAGTTCACACAACTAACCCTTACAAGTGTTTCAATCTTATCTCAATATACTCAAACTCACTTGAGTAACAGACTACAACTAGATTTCAGATTCAAAGTTATTGTTGTTCTCTTGTTTAGGATTCATAAATGACTTGCATTTATACTTCCTCAGTGAATTATAGCTGTTTGGATGCATTTAATGCAAAAATAGTCGTTGAACCAACTTTTAATTTCATGCCTAACACGTTTCTCTTTCCTCATTCACGGGCATGAATATATGTGTCACGGTCGTGAATGTTCTTCCAAGTCGTGGCTCAAGTGGTGACTTTGGTCGTGAAGCTCTCTAAAAGAATTTGAAGTGTTTGATCACGGGCGTGAATTTATACTTTCACAGGTGTGAATATTCTTCCAAGCCATGGTCCAAGTGGTGACTTTGGCCATGAAGCTTTCTGGAAGAATTTGAAATATTATCTCACGGTCGTGCCTATATTTCACGAGCGTTACTGATTTGATCATTCATGGTTGGTATGATCCTTCATAGCCGTAAACTTTAAATGTTGTAGAGTTGGCGCTAAGCTATATCACGGGTGTGACATAATCAGTCACTGACATGAACATGCTATTTATTCTTATTTTGACCGTCAAAGGTTATCTTTCATTCTTGCATCATATTTTATTAAAGATATACCCTGTTCAACAAACTTAGAACTCAAACATTGTTAAATACATTATTGTTATTTTATTTGTTAGCATCAAAATGACGAAAATACCCCTCAAGGTTCAAAGATAAGTATATGAAAGACAACTAATATTGAATTATTTATATCAGGCGTGTCAACACTGTAGGACCCTATGCAAGATAAGAAAAAAATTTCGTAGACATAGAGAAGTCGTAACCGAATTTGTGCAAACTGTTATAGTAATAATCAAATACATATTTAATTTGATTACAACATTAAATATATTTTGTGTTCTAATATGAAATGAGTTTAAGCAAGTTTTATAAAATAACATTACATGCACTTATTTTAATTTCAAAGTTTATATATCTTTATATAATGTATTATGAAATAATTTTCTATAAATTTGCATTTTAGAAAATAGTTTTATGCAACATTTATGGAAATTTTAATTAATCATTTTATGAGAAATTAGATATTTTAGCACATATATTAACCTAGATATTGAACTAGAGATTGAACTAAAGATTTGTTGGCATGTCAATATGGTAGTTGCTTCGTGGCAATGTGGTTATCATTGGTCATGTGAGATTGTATACTTTTGGTCATATAGTTATCTTAGACTATGTACTTATTGGTCCTGTGGTTATCTTGGACTATGTGATACATTTTTGGGACATGTAGTTATCGTTGATCCGGTGACTAATGCTTTTAGCATCCAGTACCCCTTAAATCCCTAGGAGCAAGTCTACGGTGTCTTAATATATGGGCATGATAAGGAATTTTAATTAATATATGGATATAATGTATTATGAAATTTTGGTATTATTGATGAGATGATTTTTTCTTTTCATTATTTTAATAAGAGGTGATTATTTTAGAAAAGATCATTTATGTTTCAAACGACAGTGTAATGCATCCATTTACAATCAGTTAATTTTTTATTTTAGAAGAAAATATTTATTTATAATTATTTCTTATTATAAAATTTTATTGAAAAAATTATAGTTCCAAAGTTATATTTTAAATAACTATTATTATAAGACTTGCACCACTAAGTTAAAACTCAGTGTGAAAGTTGTTTTTCTCTCGCACAAGTTTAGTTTATACAGCGAAAGCAAAATAGATAAGAGTTGTAAATTCAATGCTTCCACCAGAAGAATCCAACAATAGTAACAACTATGTCATACTCATAAAGAAAGTTTTACTTGCATTGTATATATCTTAAAACAAATGCATGCCTATAAATAAAACATGTATCAGTTAAAGTCTATAAAAGTATAGTTCACTTGTATATATATAATAATCATTTATTCTTATTATGAGTTATAGATTAATTTGCATATATTGTATATATGTAAGTCTAATGTAAACATATCAATTAGTCAGCCAGAAACATCACTTTATATAGCACTCCCTTACCTACTAGCCGATAATAGTATAAGAGTATTGAACCTTAAAGGGTATTTTCATCATTTTGATGCTAACAAATAAAATAGCAATAATGTATTTAACATACTTGTTTTTTAAGTTCATTGAACAAGGTATGGAACATGATAGCAAGAATGAAGAATGGAAAACTAATCTTAAAAAAGACAAAACAAATGAAGAAATACATGTTCACGTATGTGACCTTATATGTCACACTCGTGATGAAGCTTAGTGCCAACTATCCAACATTTAAAATTCACGGCCATGAAGAATGATAGCAACCGTGAATGATCATATCAGTCACGACTGTGAGAGAAAGTCACGCCCGTGAGATGACATGACTAATTCCTCTAGAGAGCTTCACGGTCAGAGTCACTACTTGACCACGACTAGGAAGGATGTTCACGGCCGTGAATATATAATGTCACGCCTGTGATCAAACACTTCAAATCCTTTCAAAATGCTTTACGGCCAAAGTCACCACTCAAGTCACAACTTGGAAGAACAGTCATGATTGTGACACTCGTACTCACGACCATGAAAGAGAAAAGAGAAACATGTCAGGAGCGAAAATAAGAGTTGGTGCAACGACTATTTTGGCATTAAATGCAACCAAATGGCTATAATTCACCATGGAAGAATAAATGCAAGTCATTTATGAATCCAGAACAAGAGAATAGCTAATACTTCGGATCAAAATCTTGTTGTAAGCCACTTGTGCATTTAATACTTTTAAAACAGACATTTATTCTTTGTAAAAATCTTTTTGCTCATTATTCTCTGAGCATTATAGATTTGTAAGTGTTTCTTTTTATAATTTACTACTCATGTGAGTTTGGGTATTTTGGGTTAAAAGTAGCACACTTGCAAGGGTTATTTGTGTGAGCCTTTAAAACACAAGGAATTGGTTTATTGTGTGAGCCATTAAAACACAAGGGATTTCTGGGTTAGGTGTGATCCATTATTAGAAACTCCATAGTTGGGAGTCAGCTTGTAAAACTCCATTGTAACACCTAGTGTATTAGTGAAACTCTCAATTGAGATTGGGGAGAGGAGTAGAATTTTTTAACACCCAAACATCTATAAAAATTCCTATGTGAAATCTTCATATCCCTACTCAACTTAACTTTTAATTCCGCACTTAAAAGTTAAAATTTTTAATATCCAATTCAACCCCCCTTCTTAGTTCAATATCTGGTCAACAATTGGTATCAGAGCTAAATCTAGCATCGGAGCCTAAACAACGCTAGCAAAGATCGAGATATAGCCAATGAAGGATTCCAAAGTCTCAATCCTTACTTTGATGGAGCAAATTATGCTTATTGGAAGTTTCGGATGGAGACATATCTGGATAGTGAAGGAATTGAAGTCTGGAATAGTATTCGGAAAGAATGGACACCACCAACTAGAAAAGGAGTTGATAGTGAAGAAGAAATCTTGTCAAGAGATGATTGGACAGAGCCTCAAAGAAGAGCAAACTTCAAAAACAAGAAGGCAATGACAATTCTCTCAAGCTCATTATCCATTGAAGAATGTGGCAGAATACAACACTGCCTAACTACTTACAGCATGTGGAAAACATTGGAAAACTATCATGAAGGAACAAAGCAAGTTAAATCCAAGAAGATTCAACTTCTTACTTCAGAGCATGAGCTCTTCAAGATGAAATCTAATGAGTCAATTACTGACATGACCAACCGTCTTCTAGCCATCATAAATGGCATGAGAAAACTTGGAAAACACCTGAGCTTGGAAGTGTTAATAACAAAATCCTGAGAAGTCTTCCTCTCAAAGATTATGGTTCAAGAGTTGCCGGTATAGAAGAGGCAAATGAAGACATAAACATCATGAATACTAATGTGCTTATTGGCAAACTTCTTACACATGAAATGGCAATGAAAAGAGATAGAGAGCTTGAAGCAGAGCCAGAAAAAAGAAAGCCTTTAGCACTAAAAGCCTCTACTTCAAAATCTCAAGAGGAAGTTGAAAATGATGAAGAAAAGATTGATGATGCAAATGAGGACATTGATATGCTCTCAAAAAGGCTAAAAAGAATTATTGAGAACAGAATGAGCAACTCTAGAAAATTCAGGCAAAGAAACCTCAAACAGACTTTTAATGATGCACAAAGAAATAAAGTGGAGGTAAAGTGCTATGAATGTGGGAAGAAAAGGCAAATTAAACCGGAATTTCCAAGGCTTAATAAGCATAAGAGAAAATACCAAAGAGAAAATGGGGAGAAAGGTCACAAAGTCACATGGGATGATGAAAGCTCTTTAAGTGAAAAAGATGACAATGAAAGTGAAGAGGTCAACCTATGCTTCATGGCTATAGAGGATCACGTCTCAGATAAAGTAGGATCACTTCACTCATACTCTTTCAATAATGATAATAGTGACAATGATAGTAATAGTGAAGATGATGATGAGCAAAGCCTAATATAAGTATTGAATCTATAACTAGAGAAATATAGAAGTAAATTCAATACTTATAAGAATGACATTTCTAATTTGAAAATTAAAATGGATGTTTTAGAAAAGGAGAACTTTAAGCTTAAATCATCTAATGAATGTATTCAAAAATCATTAGATGAATACTCTTCAAGACCCTCAACCAAATCCTTGCTTAAAACAATACTTTGAAAAATGAAGTTGAGGAACTTAGAAACTCCATTTCAAAATTTCATAAGAGAAAAAAGAGTTTAGATACTCTCATTGTGTCTTAAAGACCACCCTTAAATAGACATGGTTTAGGATTTAAGGGTACATCATCATCTTCTCATAAGACTACTTTTGTTATGTCAAGTGAACCTCACATCTCCACATTTGCTGTAACAGTCCCAAGGGCTAAGAGCACAAAATACACTAACTATTCTATACATAAGAGGGATAATCAAGGATTGGTAAGTCTAAGAAAGAGACCTCAAAAGGCTAATCATGCCTTTATGTATAAGAAGCATGCATCTAGAAAAGCACCAATTCATCATGATTGTGCATGTCATTGCTCTCAAACTCAGTCTAATAGAAATATGGCATTCAAAACCATTGTAAGTCCAAAAAGCATTTTTAGACCTAAACAATGTAATTATTGTATGAAATTTAGTCACATAAATAAACATTGATGGATAAGGATGACTCATTGGGAACCTTCATATGCTAACCCCAAAGGACCCAAGCTCATTTGGGTACCTAAAAATCATACTTGAAATGTGATTCTATAGGTATGCCTCAAGTCCACAATAAATAAAAATGCTTAGGTAGTAGACAGTGGATGCTTAAGGCATATGACAAGAGACAAAGAACTTTTCAATGAAATCAAAAGTATTGATGGAGATAAAGTTTCCTTTGGAAACAATGCTAAGGGTAAGGTAATTGGTATTGGCTCTATTGGTATTAATGGTACTACTTTCATTAAAGATGTCTTACTTGTTGATGGTTTGAAACATAACTTGTTAAGTGTAAGTCAATTATGTGATAAAGGAAACAAAATAATCTTTACTTCCAACGAATGTCTTGTAACCTCTATTAATGGACAAGAGACATTTAAAGAAAATAGAGATGTCAATACCTACATAATAAACTTACACAAAATATCTAACCATTCCTCTAAGTGTCTTATGACTACTAGTGATGAATCTTGGCTTGGCATAGAAGGCTTGGCCATGTAGGCATGGATTTAATTCAAAGCCTCAGCATAGGAGAGCTGGTAAAAGGACTGCCAAAAGTCAAATTTCAAAAAGATAAGACATGTGAACTTTACCAAAGAGAAAAACAACACAAGTCATCCTTCAAATCCAAAAACATTGTAAGTACCTCAAAACCTCTACAACTCCTACATCTAGATTTATTTGGACCTACTAGAATTGCAAGCTTAGGAGGTAAATACTATGCCTTTGTCATCGTAGATGATTACTCTAGATTTACTTGGGTAATTTTCTTAGCTCAAAAGAGTGATGTCTTTGAAACTTTCAGAAATTTTGCTAAAAGAGTTCAAAATGAAAAAGGATATTGTATTTCAAAAATAAGAAGTGACCATGGCAAAGAATTTGAAAATAAAAACTTTGAAAGCTTTTGTCTTGAACATGACATTTCACAGAGTTTTTCATTTCCTAGGACACCTCAACAAAATGGGGTAGTCGAAAGGAAAAATCGAACTTTAATTGAAATGGCTCGAACAATGCTCAATGACTATGGTTTACCAACTTACTTCTGGGCCGAAGCCACAAATACTGCATGTTATATTTCAAATCAAGTTTTCAAAAGACCTCTCTTAAACAAAACTTCATTTGAGCTATGGAATGGAAGAAAACCCTTGATATCATACTTTGGAGTATTTGGATGCAAGTGCTTCATATTAAATACCAAGGACAACCTTGGAAATTTTGCCTTTAAATCTGATGAAGGTATCTTTTTAGGATATTCTACAACTAGCAAAGCATATAGAATATTTAATAAAAGGTCATTAACTATTGAAGAATCTATGCATGTTGTTTTTAATGAATCTAGTAGACTTGATCTTGTGAAAGGTAGTGTTCTTGATGATGTTGTAGGAACCATGAAAAAACTTGATCTTGGAAATGAAAGAGAAGAAATGAGCATGATGGGTGAGCTAAAATTCTTCCCCAGTCTACAAATAAAACAAGGCAACTAGGGCATATTCATTAACCGATCCAAATATGCCAAAGACTTACTTAAGAAATTTGGAATAGAAGGATGCAAGAATGCCAAGACTCCAATGAGCACATCAACAAAATTGGACAAGGGAGCGTTAATGAAAAGCTCTATAGAGGTATGATTTGATCACTTTTATATCTTACTGCCTCTAGACCCGACATAATGTATAGTGTATGCTTATGTGCTCGCTTTTAATCATGTCCTAAATAGTCTCATTTAAATGCAGTAAAAAGAATTTTAAAATATTTACATGGCTCATTGCATCTAGGTTTATGGTATCCTAGAAATTCATCCTTTCACATTATAGGATATTTAAATGTTGATTATGCTGGAAGTCTTTTAGATAGAAAAAGTACTTTAGGTACTTGTCACTTTATTGTAGAATGCTTAGTTTTTTGGTTTAGCAAGAAACAAGTTTCAGTTGCTCTTTCTACCGCTGAAGCGGAGTATGTGGCAATAGGATGTTGTACACAAATCCTTTGGATGAAACAACAACTTAAGGATTATGGTCATAGTATGGACCATATACCTATTAGATGTGACAATACTAATGCTATAAATCTATCTAAGAATCCCATTCAACACTCTAGAAGTAAGCAAATTGACATAAAATATCATTTTATTAGAGATCATGTTCAATACGGAGATGTTGTATTGAAATTTATAAGCACATACAATCAATTGGCAGATATCTTCACTATGTCTCTAAATGAGGAAAGATTTAATTTCATAAGAAGAGAGCTTGGTATGATTGATGGATTAACTTTATGATTGCCAAAATTGTTAAACCTTGATTGATAATCTTGTGTTTTTTGTCTCATCTTTTTAGATATGAGGTAACTAATTTGATAGAAATATATGTTATAGGGGATAGAAGCTCCTTAGAAATGTTTTAGTCTTAATTTTATTTAATGAGGATTTTAGGCAATTCACGCCCATGACATATATTCACTGTCGTGATCAAAATCGTCAAAAGCTCTAGTAGCTTTCACGACTTGCTTCATGACATGCTTCACGACTGAATGCAGTGAAGACTATGTTTCACGCCCTTAACCTTTTTCTATCACCCCCGTGAAACCCTTTGTTCATGCCCATGATGCTTATTCACGACTGTGAACATTTCCACCAAAAAAACTTACAGAAGCATTCACGCTTTGTGTCATGCTTTGTTTCACGATCACAAGTAGTGAAGATTGTACTTCGCGCTCGTGACTCATTTATCACCACCGTGATAGTTCATCATTCATGCTCGTTACCTTTAATTTTCACGACCGTGAATAGTTTCACCTCTTTCTTCATGGGTAGAGTGTCTCTTAAGCAAACAGTGAGCACGACATTTCACACCCGTGACTTACTTTTCACGCCCGTGAAGATGTCGACTATAAAACCTTTTTGCCGTTATTTCTCTCATTTTAAACTCTCCAACTTCTCTCAACTTCTCTCATTTATCACCATTGAATACCATTTTAAATATTCTAACCCCCTAGCAACTCATTCCATTTATAAATATCTTCAAAAACTTTCTCCATCATCAGAAATCAAAACACCTTAGGTTCTACTCCAAAATTTCCATCAGATTTTTCACTATTCAAAAGTACATTTCTCAATCAAAAATGGAAATCAGCTCCTCCAAAGGTACCAGAAAGAAGTCTCATGCTCCAAGAAGGTACACGGACTACCTTCTAAACATTATTCTGGAGCACTATTATCCAAGATACTCGGTTCTCAAGAAAAGACCACTCATTTCCTCTTGATCATTTGAGTGGAAAACTATCAAAACACTTGGACTCGAGACAAGCATAATGGAACAACTCCAAGCTTGTCATCTGAAAAATTTCATCGATATCTATCAACCGATGCTGAGGGAACCAACTCTAGAGTTCTTGAGCACCCTGCAAGTCTCTCCTACTGGCACGGTGAAATTCCAACTTTGCAAGCATCCGAACACCCTATCTGCCACAGAGTTTAGTGACATATTCAACCTTTCCTCTGACGGTATCCTAATGAGAGTGAGGTGGAGTTCTATGCTACTTAGACATGGACTCACTTCAGGCTTGACTGCAGCTGGGACGTCAAAAAGACGAAAAGCACCCACCTTCGATCCCAATGCATAAGTACTTGCATAGGTTTCTAACCTATAGCATTTTTTCCAAAGGAGACGGCAATGGATCGATTTGGAAGTCCGAGCTCTTTCTTCTAAAGATGGCCCGAAGAGGCCTAACAGTGGCTTTATCTCGATGGTTTGCAAACCATCTTCTGTCAATTGCCACCAAGCCCTCTAGAGACATTCTGATTGGTGGGTACGTGACTCACCTTGCTATCAAGCTGGGGTATTTAAAGCTAGAGGAGCACCACTTCAACCTTGTACCAGCACATCCTCGAGACCGAATAGACGTCGAGTCCTTTATCAAAATGGGAGCGGTTGTTCGTATAGTTCATGAGAACAACATCTACTACTGCTTCACCAACACTGCTGGTGAGATTATTTGGGAGGACAATGAATCGGATGACTTCAAAGCCGGCCTTCAAGGAATCCAGCAAAGGAAGAGAGTTCAAGTTGAGATGGCACCTCCAAAGGTTGAGCAGGAAATTGGACAGTTCTCTACCTCCACACCAAACTTGGCTCAGCAAGTGGTTGATCTCTTGGCACCACGGTTTGAGCAATTGCAGGTTTCAAAGGATGAGAGGTTAGAAAACCTCAAGGATTTCATGGAGTCTCACATGGAGAGCCTCGAGGCGGAAGCAGCTTGCTTTAAAGATGAGATGTCCGGCTCAAAATCTAGTTAGACTATATGTTAGTTATGTTATTTTTTAGCTTGTTTGATGTAGGACTTTCAATTTCTTTTCAAATCTTGGTATTTGTCTTTTTATGTTAATATAATTGCTTTTGTTTTCCATTATGATTTATCTTTTTGTTATTCTTTTTGTTGATGACAAAAGGGGGGAGAACCTAGCAATATATTATATTTAAAGTTAAATGCAATCCTTATTTTGAATCAAATGATTATGCAAGTATGCAAATGAGTTGATATACTTTAAATATACCTTAAATATACTTTGCATATACTTAACCTGTCTTAAGTAAAAATTTGGTATACATTGGATATACCTTGCATATAACTTGCATATACCTAAAACTAGGAAGCATATTTTGATGCTACACTTCATCATTCTTTACAATTCTTGCACTTCAGTAATTTTGTATTATAAGCATCTTTTGAGGGGGGAGACTTATCAAAAGCACATATTGCTAGATTATTTGTCACCATTAAAAAAAGGGAGATTGTTGAACCTTGAGGGGTATTTCTATCATTTTTATGCTAACAAATAAAATAGTAATAATATATTTAACATACTTGTTTTCTAAGTTTATTGAACAGGGCATGGAACATGATAGCAAGAATGAAGAATGGAAGACTAATCTTAAAAAAGATAAAAAAAAATGAAGAAATAACATGTTCACGCCCGTGACCTTATATGTCACGCCCGTGATGAAGCTTAGAGCCAACTATCCAACATTTAAAGTTCACGACCATGAAGAATGATAGCAACCGTGAATGATTATATCAGTCATGCCCGTGAGAAGACATGACTAATTCCTCTAGAGAGCTTCACGGCGAGAGTCACTACTTGGACCACGACTAGGAAGGATGTTCACGACCATGAATATATAATGTCACGCCTGTAATCAAACACTTCAAATTCTTTCAGAATGCTTCACGGCCAAAGTCACCACTCAAGTCACGGCTTGGAAGAACAGTCATGATCGTGACACTCATACTCACGACCGTGAAAGAGGAAAGAGAAACATGTCAAACACGAAAATAAGAGTTGGTGCAACAACTATTTCCGCATTAAATGCAACCAAACGACTATAATTCACCATGGAAGTATAAATGCAAGTCATTTATAAATCCAGAACAAGAGTGTTAAACCTTGAGGGGTATTTCTGTCATTTTGATGATAACAAATATAATAACAATATTGTATTAACATACTTGTTTTCTAAGTCTATTATACAGGACATGGATTAAAATAGCAAGAATGGAGATTGGAAGAATAATCCTTGAAAGACAAAATTCAAGAAGTAGCATGATCACTATCGTGACTCTATGTGTCACGCCCGTGAAAGAGCTAACCGTTACCAAAACCAACTTTTGAAGTTCACGGCCATGAAGGAAGACCAAACCGTGAAGTGAACATTTTAGTCACCCCCGTGAAATAATTATGTCACCCCCGTGAATGTTCATGCATTTTTCATCCACAAAGCTTCACGACCAAAGTCACCACTTGAATCACGGCTGGGAAGTTTGTCACGCCCGTGAATGTGTATGTCACGCCCGTGACCCAATGTGTCAAAACATTCCAGAGAGCTTCACGATCAAGGTCACCACTTCAGTCACGGCTTGGGAAGAAATGTCACTCCCGTGACAGACATAGTCACGCCCGTGAACAATGAAAGAGAAAAATGTCAGGCGCGATTATTTGGTGGGTACAACGGCTAGTTTCGTCTTTAATGTACCCCAATGGCAATAATTAGCTATGAGAGTATGAATGGAAGTCATTTATGCATTAAGAACAATAGAATAACAATTACTTTGAATCAAAATCATATTACAAGCTATTTGTATATTCATACTTTGAGAACAAAATCTATTCTCTGTAAAAATCTTTTTGCTCTTCATTTATTGAGCAATTAAGATTTGTAAGTGGTTTTCTCTGTAATCATTACTCATGTGATTTTTGGATATTTCTGGGTTAAGAGTAGAACACTTATAAGAGTTAGTTGTGTGAGCCTCTAAAACACAAATTAAAAGGTTGTTTGTGTGAGCTTGTAAAAACACAAAGTGAAGGTTGTTGGTGTGAGCCTGTAAAACACAAGGAATTGATTATTGTGTGAGCCATTAAAACACAAGGGATTTCTGGGTTAGGTGTGAGCTATTATGAGAAACACCATAGTTGGGAGTGAGCTTGTAAAACTCCATTGTAACACTTAGTGTGTTAGTGAAACTCCCAATTGCGATTGGGGAGAGGAGTAGGGTTTGTTAACACCCAAACCTCTATAAATCTTTGTGTTAGATTTTCTCTATCCCTCCTAAAATTAATCATTTATTTCTGCACCTTAAAGTTTAATTTTTTGAAACTCCAATTCAACCCCCCTTCTTGGCTTAATATCTGGGCAAAAATTGGTATCAGAGCTTTGTCTAGCATCGAAGCCTAAAAAGTGCTAGTAAAGATTAAGTTATGGCCAGTGAAGGATTCCAGAGTCTCAAACCTTACTTTGATGGAGCAAATTATGCCTATTGGAAGTTTCAGATGGAGACATACTTGGATAGTGAAGGAATTGAAGTCTGGGATAGTGCACGAAAAGAATAGACACCACCAACCAGAAGAGGAGCTGATGGTGAAGAAGAAATCCTATCAAGAGATGATTGGACAGAGCCTCAAAGAAGAGCAAATTTCAAAAACAATAAGGCAATGGCAATCCTATCAAGCTCATTATCTATTGAAGAATGTGGGAGAATACAACATTGCCCAATAACATACAGCATGTGGAAGACATTGGAGAATTATCATGAAGGAACTAAACAAGTCAAATCCAAGAAGATTCAACTTCTGAACTCAGAATATGAGCTTTTCAAGATGAAATCAAATGAGTCAATTACTGACATGACCAACCGTCTTCTAGCCATTATAAATGGAATGAGGAAACTTGGGAAGCATTTGAGTTTGGAGGATGTAAACAATAAAATCCTGAGAAGTCTTCCTCTTAAAGACTATGGCTCAAGAGTTGCTGGCATAGAAGAAGCAAATGAAGATATGAGCATCATGAATACTGATGTGTTGATTGGCAAACTCCTCACATGAGATGGCAGTGAAGAGAGATAGAGAGCTTGAAGTAGAGCCAGAGAAGAGAAAACCCTTAGCACTCAAAGCCTCTACTTCAAAATCTCAAAAAGAAAGTGAAGATGATGAAGAAATGAGTGATGATGAAAATGAGGATATTGTTATGCTTTCAAGAAGATTAAAAAGAATCATTGAGAAGAAAATGTGCAACTCCAGAAAATTCAAGCAAAGAAACCTCAAACAAACTTCTAATGACACACATAGAAGTAAGGAAGAGGTAAAGTGCTATGAGTGTGGAAAGAAAGGACATATCAAACCAGAATGTCCAAGGGCTTAAGAAACATAAGAGCAAATACCAAAGAGACAATGGGGAGAAAGGTCACAAAGCCATATGGGATGACAAAAGCTCTTCAAGTGAAAAAGATGATAATGAAAGTGAAGAGGTCAACCTATGTCTCATGGCTATCGAAGATCATGTCTCAAATAAGGTAAGATCACTACACTCATACTCTTTGAACAATGATAGTAGTGATAATGATGATGATAGTGATGATGATGATGATGATGAGCAAAGCCTAATAGAAGAATTAAATCTAGAATTAGAGAAATATAGAACTAAATTTAGTACCTATAGAAATAATATCTCTAATTTAAAAAATAAGATATGTGGTTTAGAAAAGGAAAACATAAAGCTTAAATTATCTAATGAATCTCTCCAAAAGTCATTAGATGAATACTCATCAAGACCCTCAACAGCTTCCTTGCTAAAAGAAAATAATACTTTGAAAAATGAAGTTGAGGAACTTAGAAATTCCATTTCTAAATTTCACAAAGGTAAAGAGAGCTTAGATACTCTCATTGTGTCTCAAAGATCACCCTTAATTAGACATGGTCTAGGATTTAAGGACACATCATCATCTTCTCACAAAACCATATTTGTTAAGTCTAAAGAACATCACATCTCCACACCTGTTAGAACAACACCAAGAAATAAGCATGTTAAAACTTTTATACATAAAAAGAATAATCATGCCTTTATATATAGAAAGCATGCATCTAGAAAATCTAAAATTAATCATAACTATACATGTCATCAATCTCAAAATAAATTTGATGGAAAAATGGTATTTAAAAATATTGTAGGACCAGAAAATAAATTTAGACCAAAACAATGTAATTATTGTATGAAAATGGGTCACATAAATAAGTATTGCTGGATAAGGAATGCTCATTGGGAACCTTCATGTGCTAACCCCAAAGGACCCAAACTCATTTGGGTACCTAAAAATCATACTTGAATTGTGATTCTATAGGTATGCCTCAAGTCCACAATAAACAAAAATACTTGGCTAGTAGATAGTGGATGCTCAAGGCTATGACAGGAGATAAAGAACTTTTCAATGAAATCAAAAGTTTTGATGGAGGTAAAGTTACCTTTGGAAACAATGCAAAGGGTAAGGTTATTGGCATTGGTTCTATTGGTATTAATGGTACTACTTTTATTAAAGATGTCTTACTTGTTGATGGCTTTAAACATAACTTGTTAAGTGTAAGTCAATTATGTGATAAAAGAAACAAAGTAATCTTTACTTCAAATGAATGTCTTGTGATCTCTATCGACGGTCAAGAGATATTTAAAGGAAATAGAGATATCAATACATACATAATAAACTTACATGAACTATCTAACCATTCCTCTAAGTTTCTTGTGACCACTGGTGATGAATCTTAGTTGTGGCATAAAAGACTTGGTCATGCTAACATGGACTTAATACAAAGTCTCAGCACAGGAGAACTAGTAAAAGGACTGCCAAGAGTTAAATATGAAAAAGGCATGACATGTGATCCTTGCCAAAGAGGAAAGCAAGACAAGTCATCATTCAAAGCCAAAAACATAGTAAGTACTTCAAAACCTCTTCAATTTTTGCATTTAGATTTATTTGGACCTACTAGAATTGCTAGCTTAGGAGGAAAACATTATGCATTTGTCATCGTAGATGATTACTCCAGATTTGCTTGGGTAATTATCTTAGCTCAAAAGAGTGATGCTTTTGAAAACTTCAAAAACTTTGCTAAAAGAGTTCAAAATGAAAAAGGGTATTGTATTTCAAAAATAAGAAGTGATCATGGGAAAGAATTTGAAAATAAAAATTTTGAAAGCTTTTGTCTTGAACATGACATTTCACATAATTTCTCATCTCCTAGGACACCTCAACAAAATGGGGTAGTTGGAAGGAAAAATTGAACTTTAATTGAAATGGCTAGAACAATGCTCAATGAATATGAATTACCAACTTATTTTTGGGCAGAAGCCACAAACACTGCATGTTATATTTCAAATCAAGTTTTCAAAAGACCTCTTTTAAACAAAACCTCATTTGAGCTATGGAATGGAAGAAAGTCCTTGATATCATACTTTAGAGTATTTGGATGCAAGTGTTTTATATTGAACACCAAGGACAATCTTGGAAAATTTTCCTCCAAGTCTGATGAAGGTATCTTTTTAGGGTACTCTACAACCAACAAAGCATATAGAGTATTTAATAAAAGATCACTAACGGTTGAAAAATCCATGCATGTTGTTTTTAATGAATCTAGGAGACTTGATCTTGTGAAAGGTAGTGTTCTTGATGATGTTGTAGGTAATATGGAAAGACTTGATATTGGAAATGGGAAAGAAGAAAATGATCAAGAAAATTTACAGCAAAATGATTCTCTATCTCAAAATCAAGAACAAAATGATCAAGAACTTCCAAAAGAATGGAGAATGACGAAAGGTCATCCAAAAGAGCAAATCATTGGTGATCTATCAAAGGGAGTAAGTAATAGATCTCATTTCAAACATCTAGTCACTGACATTGCTTTTATTTCACAAATTGAGCCTAAAAATATTGATGAGGCTCTTAATGATGAAAGTTGGGCAAGTTCCATGCAAGAGGAACTCAACCAATTTGAGAGAAATAAGGTATGAACCCTAGTACCTAGACCCAAAGATCATCAAATCATAGGTAGCAAATGGGTATTTAGAAACAAATTAGATGAACAAGGTTTAATAACCAGGAACAAGGCTAGATTAGTTGCAAAAGGATATAATCAGGAAGAAGGTATAGATTATGATGAAACATATGCACCTGTAGCTAGATTAGAAGCCATAAGAATACTTTTAGCATATGCATGTCACATGAATTTCAAACTTTTTCAAATGGATGTGAAAAGTGCATTTCTAAATGGTTATATAGATGAAGAAGTGTATGTAGAATAACCACCAGGTTTTGAAAGCTATAATTTGCCAAATCATGTTTTTAAACTCTCAAAAGCTTTGTATGGTTTAAAACAAGCTCCAAGAGCTTGGTATGAGAGACTAAGTTCTTTTTTATTAGAAAATAGCTTTACAAAGGGAAATGTTGACACTGCATTATTCATCAAAAAGCATAAGCATGATATACTAATTGTTCAAATTTATGTTGATGATATAATATTTGGTTCTACTAATGAGTTACTTTGTCAAGAATTTGTTAAGTGTATGACTAAGGAATTTGAAATGAGCATGATGGGAGAGCTTAAGTATTTCCTTGGTCTACAAATAAAGCAAAGCAATGAGGGCATATTCATCAACCAATCCAAATATGCCAAAGATTTAATTAAGAAATTTGGTATGGAAGGATGCAAGAATGTCAAGACTCCTATGAGCACATCAACAAAATTGGACAAGGATGAAAAGGGTAAGAGCATTAATGAAAAGCTTAATAGAGGTATGATCGGATCACTTTTATATCTCACTGCTTCTAGACCTGATATAATGTATAGTGTTTGCTTATGTGCACGATTTCAATCATGTCCTAAAGAATCTCATTTAAATGCAGTAAAAAGAATTTTAAGATATTTACATGGATCTTTGCATCTAGGTTTATGGTATCCTAGGAATTCATCCTTTTATATTATAGGATATTCAGATGCAGACTATGCTAGTAGTCTTTTAGATAGGAAAAGTACTTCAGGTACTTTTTATTTCATTGGAGAATTCTTAGTTTCTTGGTTTAGCAAGAAACAAGTTTCAGTTGCTCTCTCAACTGCTGAAGCAGAATATGTAGCAGCTGGATGTTGTTGTACTCAAATTCTTTGGATGAAACAACAATTTAAGGACTATGGTCATGAAATGAATCATATACCTATTAAATGTGACAATACAAGTTCTATAACTCTGTCAAAGAATCCTATTCAACACTCAAGAAGCAAACATATTGACATTAGACACCATTTTATTAGAGATCATGTTCAATATAGAGATGTTGCATTAGAATTTATAAGCACAGAAAATCAATTAGCAGATATTTTCACAAAGTCTCTAAATGAGGAAAGATTTAATTTCATTAGAAGAGAACTTGGTATGATTGATGGATTAACCTTATGATTGATAAATTATGAAATTTTAATTGATGATGTTAATTCATATCACAAGACATAAGATAGAAATTTTGATGAAAATTTATGTTTTAAGGAATAAAATCTTTGTTGAAATGATTTAGTCTTGTTTTATGACTTAATTTTATTTGATGAAAATTTTAGGGAAGTCATGCCCGTGACACATATTCATGCTCATGACTTAAATAGCTAAAAGAAGCAGTGTCGTTCACGACTTGGTTCACGACATGGTTCACGGCTTAAAGTGGTGAAGCTTATTTTCATGGCTTGCTTCACTCCGTGAAAAGAGACTTTCATACCCGTGAAGAATTTTCACTCCGTGAAATTTTACACCCCAAAACTCACAGAAGCTTTCACGCCTTGAGTCACGGCTTGCTTCACGGGCATAAGTAGTGAAATTCAACATTTCACTCCCGTGACTATCTGTTCACCACCGTGACCATTTAACATTCACGGTCATGATGTTCAAAGGGCACGCCCGTGAACTCATTCACACCTTCATTCACGGGTGGAACACTCCTTCAGCAAACCGTGAACACCCACTTCACACCCGTGAATGTATCGAGTATATAAAAGAACAGCCAGTTATATTTTTCATTTCAACTCTCCAACTCCCAAAACTGCTCTCATTTACACACATTCATTGAGACATTGAAGATTTCAGCCCCCAAGACTCAAACTTTTCCTATAAATACCAATAAAGTTCAAATTTTCATCAAAAATCATATATTTCTAGGGTTTTTCATAAAAATTTTCTTTTTTGTCAAAATTCTTCCCAATCCATCATAAACCAATTTCTTCAAAACAAATGGAGACTGCTTCATCCAAGGGAAAAAGAAAGAAGTCCTATGCTCCTAGGAGGTATGCAGATTACCTCATGAACCGCATTCCGAAGCAATGTCATCCTTGATACTTGACTTTGAAGAAGAGACCTCTACTATCATCATGGTCCTTCGAATGGCAGACAGTCTGAAGTCTCGGGCTCGAGACGACTATGACAGAGCAACTACAAACCTGTCATCTGAAAGATTTTTGTGGAAATTCACCAGCCAACCTTGAGGGAGCCAACACTGGAAATCCTCAGCACCTTGCAGGTTTCACCTACTGGAGTGGTGAAATTCCAACTCTGCAACAATCCCAACACCCTAAGTGCCATCAAATTTGGGGAATTGTTCAATCTACCATCTGATGGCATCCTAAATGAAAGTGAGGTAGAATTCTCTGCCCCTCGAGCTTGGACACATTTTGGCTATGATTGTAGCTAGGATGTTAAAAAGACAAAGAACACTCATCTCGTGTCCCCAGTGCATAAGTATTTGCATAGGTTCCTGACCTATAGCATATTCGCTAGAGGAGAAAGCAACGGGACTATCAGGAATGAGCTCTTCCTTTTTGAGATGGCTCGCAGAGGACTCACCGTGGCACTCTCTAGATGGTTTGCAAACCATCTTCTATCCATTGCCACCAAGCCTACTGGTGATATCTTGATTGGTGCATATGTCACCCACATAACAGTGAAGCTTGAGTATCTGAAGCTGGATGAGCATCACTTCAACCTCATCCCTGGACATCCTCGAGATCGCTTGGATGTCGAGTCCTTCATCAAGATGGGAGCGGTTGTCAGAATCGTTTTCCAGAATGATATCTTCTACCGCTTCAGTGACACTGCTGGGGGAGATCATATGGGAAGATAATGACACGGAGGACTTTAAAGCAGGCCTCTAGGGAATCCAGCAGAAGAAGAGGGCTCGCGTTGAGGAAGTACCTCCAGTAACTGAGTAGGACATCAGACAGTCCTCGACTTCTACACCGACTTTAATGCAGCAGGTGGTTGACCTCTTGGCACCACGTTTTGAGCAGCTGCAGACTTCGATGGATGAGAGGTTGGAAAGCCTCAAAGACTTCATGGAGTCTCGGATGGACAGCCTTGAGGCTGAAGTAGCTAGGCTTCGTGATAGGATGTCCGGCTAGGAGTTAGGCTCGAGTGTAGCCTAAATTTGCTTGTCTTTTGCTTATTTATTTTGTTTATGTTTGTTGGTGTGTAGGAAATTTTCAAATTTCCTTTCTGAACATTATTTAACTTTGTTTGTATCTTTTCCTTTATTCAATATATTTGCTATTGTTTACCTCATTTATATATCTTTATATCCTTTTTGATTGATAACAAAAGGGGGAGAAAACTAGCAATATATTATAAGGAAAATGGTATCAAACTAGCAACATAAGGAGAAACTAGCAATATATATTAAGGTAAATGAATTTTGAATCAAAAATTAAAATTGAATTGACTTTGAAATAGATTAAAAGGGATAAGAAACCTTGATTCAAAAATTCATATGCAAAGTATAAAATTGAAAAATTGAGCTTTATATACATAAGATATACCTTAAGTATACTTTGCATATACTTTCATGCAAGTTACAAAAATAAATATGCCATGATATACCTTAAGTATACCTTACATATAATTCATGCCTTAAAAAAAAGAATTATGGTATATATTGGATATACTTCACATATAACTTGCATATACTTAAAATCTAGTAAGTTTATTTCAATGTTACATCATTCTTTACAATTCTTGCTCTTTACAAATTTTTATCCTAAGTATATTTTGAGGGGAAGACTTCTCAAAATCACATATTGCTAGATTATTTGTCACCATCAAAAAGGGGAGATTGTTAAACCTTGAGGGGTATTTCCGTCATTTTGATGATACAAATATAATAGCAATATTGTATTTAACATACTTGTTTTCTAAGTCTATTATACAGTACATGGATTAAAATAGCAAGAATGGAGATTGGAAGAATAATCCTTGAAAGACAAAATTCAAGAAGTAGCATGATCACTGTCGTGACTCTATGTGTCACGCCCGTGAAAAAGCTAACCGTTACCAAAACCAACTTTTGAAGTTCACGGCCATGAAGGAAGAACAAACCGTGAAGTGAACATTTTAGTCACCCCGTGAAATAATTATGTCACCCCCGTGAATGTTCATGCATTTTTCATCCACAAAGCTTCACGACCAAAGTCACCACTTGAATCACGGCTGGGAAGTTTGTCACGCCCGTGAATGTGTATGTCACGCCCGTGACCCAATGTGTCAAAACATTCCAAAGAGCTTCACAATCAAGGTCACCACTTCAGTCACGGCTTAGGAAGAAATGTCACTCCCGTGATAGACATAGTCATGCCCGTGAACAATGAAAGAGAAAAATGTCAGGCACGATTATTTGGTTGGTACAACGGCTAGTTTCGTCTTTAATGCACCCCAACGGCCATAATTAGCTATAAGAGTATAAATGGAAGTCATTTATGCATTAAGAACAAGAGAATAACAATAGAATAACAATTACTTTGAATCAAAATCATATTACAAGCTATTTGTACATTCATACTTTGAGAACAAAATCTATTCTCTGTAAAAATCTTTTTGCTTTTCATTTATTAGCAATTAATATTTGTAAGTGGTTTTCTCTGTAATCATTACTCATGTGAGCTTTGGGTATTTCTGGGTTAAGAGTAGAACACTTGTAAGGGTTAGTTGTGTGAGCCTCTAAAGCACAAATTAAAAAGTTGTTTGTGTGAGCATGCAAAAACACAAAGTGAAGGTTGTTTGTGTGAGCCTGTAAAACACAAGGAATTGATTATTGTGTGAGCCATTAAAAAACAAGAGATTTCTTAGTTAGGTGTGAGCTATTATGAGAAACATCATAGTTGGGAGTGAGCTTGTAAAACTCCATTGTAACACTTAGTGTGTTAGTAAAACTCCTAATTGCGATTGGGGAGAGAAGTAGGGTTTGTTAGCACCCGAACCTCTATAAATCTTTGTGTCAGATTTTCTCTATCCCTCCTAAAATTAATCATTTATTTCCGCACCTTAAAGTTTAATTTTTTGAAACACCAATTCAACCCCCCTTCTTGGCTTAATATTTGGGCAACAAAGAGAATAGCTAATACTTCTGATCAAAATCTTGTTGTAAGTCATTTGTGCATTTAATACTTTCAAAATAAACACTTATTTCTCTGAGCATTATAGATTTGTAAGTGTTTCTCTTTGTAATCTACTACTCAAGTGAGTTTGGG
This sequence comes from Triadica sebifera, assembly GCA_023653625.1. NCBI lineage: Eukaryota > Viridiplantae > Streptophyta > Magnoliopsida > Malpighiales > Euphorbiaceae > Triadica > Triadica sebifera. Next base: position 26,666,881 of record CM042901.1, read on the forward strand.
TATTTTGGGTTAAGAGTATAACACTTGTAAGGGTTATTTGTGTGAGCCTTTAAAACACAAAGAATTAGTTTATTGTGTGAGTCATTAAAACACAAGGAATTTTTGGGCTAAGTGTGATCCATTGTTAAAAACACCATAGTTGAGAGTGAGTTTGTAAAACTCCATTGTAATAACTAATGTATTAGTGAAACTCCAAATTGAAATTGGGGAGAGGAGTAGGGTTTGTTAACACCCGAACCTCTATAAAAATTCATGTGTGAAATCTTCATATCCTTACTCAACTTAACTTTTCATTTTGTACTTAAAAGATAAAATTTTTAATATCCAATTTAATCACCCTTCTTGATTCAATATCTAGGCAACAAAGATAATGTTACCTAGCTTAATATTTGGAAACAAATGCCCAATTTATATTATTTTGCAACTCCGATAATGATATTCATATATATATATATATATATATATATATATATATATATATATATATAATGATAAAAATATTTATGATCATAAAATTTCATAATTAAAATGCACTCTTTTTATAAATTAAAATTTACAGAAATATGTTACAAAATATTACTAATTAGGTTAATTGCAAATTTTCATTTTAATAAATTCTACAAGTTGCATATTTATAACAAACTCTTGAAATTTATTATTATAAAATTGTATCCAAAATTCACAAAGATATGCTGCAATATGATCTTTGGATTTTCTTTCTTCAGTCGATACTATCGTAGACAACTATTTTTACTAACATAGGCATAAAACACATGCGCTAAACTATTAGCTTAGTAATACTTTTAGCAATTATCTAATAATAACAATTATCATTTAAATCATATCACATAAAATAAATCTTCATTATGTAATTTTATTCATCAATGCATAATATAATTCACAATTAAATGACAAGACATAAAAATCATAATTACATATACATTATCTATTTTTTTTATATACTATTGGTAGCCCACAACATTATAGATTGGAACTAAATATCAGATACAATGTCTGCTCTTTGTTTGTATACTCGACGCCTGCATAAATATTTAATAACTCGACGTTTAATGTCTATATAATCAATAATAACTTGACCCTTTTTTGGTTCCTAATAATTTTTAATCTCAACAATACTTTTCTAGTACTTACATCTTTGCCTCTTTATTAGCATACCAATATATCTAAATTTTTAGTTTTCGATTAGATATTTTAGAGCTTAATCATAATTATTTTATTTAATATTAGTTACATCAACAATACATTAAATGTTAATATAAATTCATATAAATATAATTAATTTTTATTAAATACACCTCAATATCATACTCACTCATTTAATCATCATAAAAATGAGAAAAAGTTAAATAAAATATTTTTTTCTATATCTAAAACTCAATAATTTAACCATTCAGCAAACTGTCATGTTTTGTACAAAATTGATGTATTATATTGTACTACATTTTTTTATCTATTTTTAATAGAATTGGAACAAAATATTACCTACGAAATTCTAACTTAATGGCTTATATTTAATTAGAAACTTTAATCACATCAATCCGAATTGTATTGCAAAAGTTATAAATTTTTATAAATGGTTGTGTTCAAGCTAATTTTGCCTAATATTTTTCTGGATAGCTTACAGGTTTGAATTTTATATATTTTTCTGGATAAATGTAAATATTTTTAAATTTCATAGTCTAAATAAAAATTAAATTTTTATGTGTTAACTTTCTATTCCAACAAGAATCACTCAAAAATCATATCTAAAACTCAAGTTATGAATTAAAACGTAAGCACTATTCATATGATAAATTTTCAACAATTTCTACTTATCATACCAATTATTACCTTCATGCATCATTAATGTAAATTCACTCAATTTTCACATTTATAATACCACTTCATTACCATTTTATGCATCAAATGACCAATGCCATTATTTAATTAAAATGTAAATAATTATCTATAATGTTACCTCTTTGTTAGTATACTCGGCGCCTACATAAACATTTGATAACTCGGTGTTTAACACTTATATAATCAATAATAACTTGACACTTTTTTGTGCTTACATAATTTTTAATCTCAACACTACTTTTCTAGTGCCTACATCTCTGCCCCTTTATTAGCATACCAATCTATCCAAATTTCTAGTTCTCGATTAAATGTTCTAGGGCTTAATCGTAATTATTTTATTTAATATTAGTTTCATCAATAATACATTAAATGTTAATATAAATTCATATAAATAGAATTAATTTTCATTAAATGCACCTCAACATCATACTCACTTATTTAATCATTACAAAAATGAGAAAAAATTAAATAAAATATTTTTTCTATATCTAAAACACAATAATTCAACCATTTAGCAAATTGTCATGTTTTATACAGAATTGATGTATCATATTGTATTTTTTATCTATTTTTAAATAGAATTGGGACAAAATATTACCTAAGAAATTCTAACTTAATGGCTAATATTCAATTAGAAACTTTAATCACATCAATCCGAATTGTGTTGTAAAAGTTATAAATTTTACAAATGACTATGTTCAAGCTAATTTTGCCTAGTATTTTTCTAGATAGCTTTCAAGTTTGAATTTTAAGTATTTTTCTGGGTAAATGTGAATATTTTTAAATTGCATAGTCTAAATAAAAATTAATTCTTTATGTGTTAACTTTCCGTTCCAATAAGAATCACTTAAAAATCATATCTAAAACTCAAGTTATGAATTAAAACATAAGCACTATTCATATAATAAATTTTCAGCAATTTCTACTTCATACCAATTGTTACCTTCATGCATCATCAACCTAAATTCACTCTATTTTCACATTTATAACACCACTTCATTACCATTTTATGCATCAAATTACCAATATTATCATTCAATTAAAATGTCAATAATTATCTATATAATCATACATAATATTTTACTTCAAACATAACAGCACATAATCAACAATATTATCACATTTACTCACATTTAACATTCATTTGTCATATTGAATTTTTGCCAAAAGTATACACCTTAAAAATCCTTCATTATTCTTTCTTATTTTATCTCTATGTGGCTTTCTCTTGCTTCTATTTTTCTTTGTATTTATGCCTTAAAGTTGTTCACTTCATAGGCTTAACAATAATATCACATGTTCATCAATCCATGCTTTAAATCCTAATGTTATGCATGAATAAAAATTCTACTTAAACTCCTAATCAATTCAGCTTTATTTATCCTTCATTAAACCTTCAATTGGTAGCCTAAAATCTATAATTAGAGGGTACAATTAGAGCTTGACTATGACTGTCCAAAAATCAGTCCAAAATCATCCAACTCTTTTCCAAAATCAACACTCAATTCTTACATCTTATACCTCTAATTAGCTATTTACTTAATTAATATCATAATATTCTAAAATTAATCCATATAGGCTGCCCCATAATCAATTTTTTAGATTGATTTCTTTGAGTTTTAAGTCACAAAAACATCACTCAAAATTAATTCTAACATCAATTAACACTAATCACACCATACTCATCATTAACATACTAATAACCCTAACTAACCAATTTTAATGGTAATCAACTTCAAATTAACACTAAAAAAGAAGAGAAAATCAAGAGGATGAATGATTTACACTTACCTTTGAAAACCCCCCAAAGTGACCGAACTAATTTTCCATTTTTTCTCTTTTTTTCTTCCTTCTTTTTCCTTTGATTAGCTCACTTTCATTCACTTCCTTATTGATCTTACCTTAATATTTCTTTTTCACTCTTAAATCATGACTTGAATTAAAGAAAAAAATGATGAAGAATTGGAGCATATGGGTCACAACAAACAGAGGGAAAAAATGGAGAGAAATTTTGTTAAGAAGTAGATATTTTTGCATAAGGTGAAAATATTGACTTTTATACTTAAATTAGGTAGATAACTAGGATTAATTTAGGCTAATCTTGCTTTATATTGGTCTATTAACTTTAATTAATCTCACTTAAAAATAATTCCAAATAATATTTATTTCCTTAGATAAATAATATTATCTTTAAAAATATCAATATTAAAAATACTATAAATTCAATTTTCGTTCAGTAAAAAATTACTATTTTCCAAATTTTACTGCCTAATCAGAAAATTCTCAAGTAATAATATTCTAAGATATTTTTTTCATATTTTTTTGCGCATTTGAATTTAGACCTCTATTGGTTCATTGTGTCGGGTTATGATCATGCATGATCGTGATCTAAATTACTGGATGTTATATTTTACTTGACCAAAATATAGGAAGGCGAGAGTGTGTTACACTACATGTATGATACGATACTCTTATTCTAATGATGCACGAGAACATGATTGTGTGACTATGAATATTATGATATAACATGCAATATATAAGGTAGTACCGTTAGATCATTAGAGAATATGGATTGTATATATGTGGATATATGTATGTTTGTTTGCATATTATACTTGTATGCCTTTCTAAACTACTAAGCATTATTACTTAGCATGTGAGTTGCTTCTCACGGGAAGATTTAGAGTCACATAGATAGAAGTTGCCAGAAAAAAAAAAAAGTAAAAGCCTTGTAGAAGAATCGATAAGACAAATCCATTATAATGAGTTGGTGATATTACATGTCTTTTAATTTTGTATGTGGTATATAGGATAAGTAGAGACACATATTTTGTTACAATGATTTTTGTGCATGTCTTAATATAACATGTTTAATCATTTGACTGCTCTTTTTGTATATCTCAAGGGCTAGTGAAAGCTTAAACCTATATTTTATTATATTTGATAACATATTTTGCAAAGTCTTCTATTTTATTATTTCCATTTAGCTTTCACAATAATTTTACTTATAATACTGCAAGAATGAAATTTAATATTCCCACAAAGTTTTAAATGGTAAGTTGTTTGATAAAACATTCACCTGTTAACCAAAGACTGCTTTTTTCTATATATTAATCATGTTTCAAAAAGTTCTAAATTTTATCGATTTGAGTTAAAGCTACCATAACATCTCCCTATATAGTTGCGTATAATCCTAACTATATAAAGATGTGTTGCATGTTTAGTAAAGGATATCCTAAATCCTCTATCCATTTCCTACTCGAATATGTGATAGGTAATGAAATCATTACACATATCCATTCCAAATCCATTTAAGAGCTCTCCTCTATCATTCTATTAAGGCCAAATCGATTCGAGTACCCCCAACTGCCATCCCAAATTCAAACAGGTAAGCCAGCATCAATTAACAAAGTAGTCCAGAAAAGGACTAGTCAATAGATTATCAAATATTAAATTTAAAAAAGGGCTTTATTTGCAATATGATGCCTTAACTTTTTCTTCGTCACTACTCACTTTTTAGCATTTCATATTAGAAAGTTAGTATTAATTAGAGATTTCAATAACATGCAAATGATAAAAACTATGATTTTTTTTTCATTTATAACTAATATTCACTTGCAATTAAATCCAACTCATCCTTTATTTTATGCCTAGTGAATCCTTATTAATACATGTCCTTTCAACTCTTATAAAAATTTCAAATTGTGAATAAATGTACATAAATTAATTTTAATATATATTACTTACTACTAAAAAGAAAAACAAGCATTTAAAATATTTTTCAAAATGTAAATAAATGTGCATAAATTAATTCGAATATATATTACTTACTACTAAAAAGGAAAACAAGCATTTAAAATATTTTGGCAAATTATGGAATTGGAAGTTCATATATTCACTTTATCCTAAAATCGAAAATCTTACTCCTTTTTAGTCTAATCGCTCATCACATTATGGATAGGTCATCCATGATGGGTCCCAAACCGATTTATATAAATTAAATTAAACAAAAATTAAATTAATTAAGTGATAATTGCCTAGCAATTACTACAAGCTCATGCTCATGTTTACAGAGAAATTGAAAATTAAAAAGTTAGCTTTAACTTTTATAGAAGAACTGTCATGTAAATCTTTCTCTCTCTTAATTATAAAACAAGAAATGCTCAAAGAAAGAAGAAGGGTATGTTTTTTTGTCAATTTTATCTCTTTAATATTCAAACTTTCAGGTCTCTACAAGAGATATTTAGGCCGTACATTTATTTTATACAGTTCACTAATATGTATAAATATTATTGTGCAATTTATTTGCATAATTTAGTATTCAATTATGTTAATTTATGTGAATTATTTGTGATTTTTATGAAATCTAACATTCTAGATCTTGTATTTTATTTTTTCATTAGGGGTTGGCAGGTCATGTTTATATCGTGTTGATATGTTCTAATGACATGATTAGAATCAATATAAACACGATTCATTTACTAGTCATATCAATACAAATATAACAAAATTAAATGAGGTATACAAACAAAATATATGTAATACATTTAATTTTCGTATCGTGTTATGATCATAAAATCTGTCATAATACAACATGACCTATATATCATTATATAATCTGTGACTTGACATTATATTGACTTGAAATAATTCGATAGGATCTATATATTAATGTATCAATAAGTATAAATATTTTTTTTTGTGAAATTAAAATATTAATTTTGATATTACTATAAATTACGTTCGTCATAAATGAGTTGAGATACGTTAATACGATCCAACAAAACATATAAAAATTAAATAAATTATAATAAATTTACATGCCATGAATCCGTATATGCTTAGTACAAACATATTTTGTTTCGAATTCATGTTTCGTGTTAGTGTACCATTTTTAAACTCCTAAATCTAATATTGACATTTCTTGATTGGCAACCCCAACAAGAGTGTAAGCTTACCAATTAGGAACATTTCAAATTCCACTAAAAGACCTATCAAATTTTAACACTTTAACATCTAGAGAAGCAAATCTTAAGTGGAATCAGTTGATATTTGGATTTAAATTTTGAATCAATCCCATTTGAATTTTTTATTTATTTATTTCGAGTTGATCTCGTTTGGAGTTTTTTCAACTTTGGATAGACTTTTATTAATGTTTCAACCATAAATTTTGATTGAGTCAGAAATTGAAATTCTATTTTGATAATTTTTAACTATGCCATCAATATTTTTCTTTTGTCTAAATTTTTAGCTAAATAAGTCAAATTTTGATGTATTGTTTGGTAAAGTTTCATAAAAAAATAAAATACTGGAGAAGAGTAAATCCGTAATTTTCTTTTATGAAATTTGCATTACCAATGTTGTAATGTATGATAAATTATAAGAATCAATTAATTTCATTTGCCAATGGGACTTTGACGGCAATCAATATTTTTTAATATTTATGTTTTAATTGGTTGGTTGACGATGGAAAAAAATAATGAGAAAAAAAATTATTTTAAAAAATTTTCTGATTTCACCAATAAATTAACCAATTAAAAGATTCGCCCACCAATTAACCAATTAGGAGGAAGTGAGGGACGGAGACTGTATTTATCAAAAGAAAAAGAGCCAACGGTTGCATAAAGTCAGTGGGAGTGGGGCTGTGCAATCAAATATTGTGCTTCATCTTAAAAAGTAAGCACAGAAATGGAAAAATCGAGTTTTGTGATTCTCTGTAAACGAAAATAGGTCAATGTTAAGATCATTAGGGAAGGGTGGTGGTAATGGCATTAGCTCATCTGAATCTGATACCAACTCTTCCTCCATCCTTTTCTTTTTCTTCTTCTTGTTGTTTGTGCCGTGATTACAATTCGAGGTGCCAAAAACATGCCTTTCCTTTGGGTTTTTCCAATAGAAGAATCTTTATATCTGTTTCTGTCTTTAGGGTTCTGGGAAAAGGAGATTTCACCTTTAACCGATCAATTTTGAACGCCACTGACACTCGCATTTCGGAAAATGTCTCTGCTCGGAATCCCCCCACCACCGCCACTGTTGAAATTCCCGTCACTTGTTACCAGGTTCGGAATCCCTCTCTCTCTCTCTCTCACTTCATATATGGTGTAGTTATTAAACCTTATCCGTATATTTATCCTGTATAATACATATTCCGTTACGTTCCTTTCAGAATTATATACTCTCTGTATAGGTGTATAATCAGTGTGCAAACTTGAACTGTTTTCCTTTTCTTCACCCACTGAGCCATTAAGTTAATTTATCAATTTACGAAAAATCATATGAACCAAATTATACGAGGATATGCTGGTACACTTTTTGTGATGTTGCTCTATTTGTGGCCATTTACATAATTAAGAGAAATTCTTTTCTGTAGTAGCAGCTGATCTTATTTCTTTTTAAATGATTAATCGATGTGAAAATAAAATTTTTGAAAGTGACTGGTTTTTCTCTGGTATCTACAAATAATAGTAATTTGCAAGAGTGTATTTTTTTTTTAGTCAAGAAACCTTCAAATCCAATCAGTGAATGCTTTTATTTTCTAAACTGTCGATGTTTTGTATTATGGTAGGATCTGATTCAATTGGTTGGCACTTTATTCCATCATTATTTTACATTTTCCTTTCTTAGGTCCTGGTGTTTCAATGAGGACTTCTATTCAATTTAATGTGCTTTCTTCGTTTCTAGATTTTGATACTCAAGTAACTTTAGTAATTCCTTATGCTTCACATGTTTCACAGATATCTATGAAAAATATTTTACGTTGACAATGAATTATTTTCTTTGACATTTGTTGTGCATTAAAAACAAAAAGGATGTGACATTCCCCTGTTTTGCCAGTTTGTTTTTTCCATGATTTTCCATGAGTCCTTAAGGACTCATTGGAGCTACAATAAAATTGCAGTAAGATTTGAAAGATGTAATATTTTTTTTTCCAATTAAGAAACTGTTAGAAAATTAGAACCTTGTGTTTTTATATTTTTAAAGGAAGAGAAATTGAACAAGAAGAAGCTTAATTTGTGATTGTTGTCCCTGCAGCAGCTGGTGCTGGGAATAACTGATGGTTATCGATGGTAATTAGTAGAATAATGGGTGCCTTGTCGTTCTTTTTTGTTGGTTCCTCTTTTCTCAGTTTGTATATATATATATATATATGTCTGATTTATGATTTTTCTGCTTGGAAACTTTGTAGTCTTTTTCATTAATCATGGCTTGGTGTTTTCCCTTAGACCGGAATAACCTTTTTATTTGCCAATTCTTCTATGCACTGCAAGCACTCCAAAGTGCTGAAATTGTTCTCTTTTCATCCATTTTTTGTGTGGCGTATTAATTCATTCTTGCCACTTTTTTGGTCCCAAGTCATATTACATCTTTTTATCCTATACATTGTAAACATGTGCTTGTTTCATCATTTCATTCCACAGGTTATCAACATGTGTTTGGTTCTCCTTCGTGGAATCTTATCTTGAATGTCCCTCTCTAGACATCAAATTGGACAGGCTCAGATAGGTTTATGTAGGAATTTAAAACATGACATGTAAAATGCATGTGTGTCAACTAAATGCAAAGTGCCTTTTATGTTATCTTATTCAGCCATTTGCAGTATGGTTCCTGTCATTTGTTTGGTTAGTCACTTGCTGTGAACTGAATAAATCTACAGCTTGTTGGTGTTCCTGAACAAGCAGAGAAAGATGAGATCGTTAAGTCAGTGATTCAGTTGAAAAGTGCTGAGGTAGAAGAGGGTTATACAATGGATGCTGTTATATCTCGTCAGGTAGAGACTTGAGAATGAAATTTTCCTGATGTTTTTCTTGATTGGCAGAAATTTTTTCTTTTATAGATGCTATTTTTAGATATTTAGATTTTCTTTATCATACTTGGGATTGCAGGATCTTCTGATGGACCTAAGAGACAAGCTTCTTTTTGAACCTGAATATGCTGGGAATCTGAGGGAGAAGATCCCACCTAAATCTTCTCTTCAAATTCCATGGGCTTGGCTGCCAGGGGCTCTTTGCCTACTTCAAGAGGTACAAATTTTCAATGTCCTTCTTAGTTCCTTTTTAGAGGTAGTTTGAAGAAAATTATAGCTTTTTTATGATTAGAGGATTTTCTTCAAGTGGAATTTGCCTGGTTTCACATATTACTTGCTGCACTAGCATTGTCATTCTGCTTCCAGTTACTATTTATCATCTTGTGACAGCATATTATTATTTTTTTTAAAGAACTGTTTATTATTGTCATCAATTATTGTCAATCTGGAAGAGTTTCTCACTATTACTGAGCTTCTGTCTATTCAGAGGACTCCTTTTATAGTGAAATCTATATTTCTCCAATCCAGGCAGGAGAAGACAAGCTGGTGCTAGATATTGGCCGAGAAGCTCTCCAGCATCCTCATGCTAAGCCATATGTTCATGATTTGCTTCTTTCTATGGCACTAGCGGAGGTAAGATAAACTGGTCAAGGAGGTTAGGAAGTTGAACCAAATTATTGTACCAGCCTTGTTATTCCTCCCTTTCTTATCATAGGTACTTTCTTGAAGTGTGCTATTGCAAAGATTGGTCTTGAGAAGAATAAAGTGTCTCATGGATTTGAAGCTCTTGCACGTGCTCAGAGTCTTCTCAGGAGTAGAACCTCTCTTGGAAAAATGGCATTGCTATCTGAGGTAATGTATACTTTGTAATTTTGTATGCCTTTATCTGAAAATCTATTCAGAGCTTGATTTCTCTGTATATGATGGTTTTGTATTTTATTTTTTTCATATTGTTTCTGCCAAAAAAGGAGGGTATGAAATTCTCATTAAAATTGTCCAAATTTTTTCACACTCTAGTTCATGAAGGGGTCGAAAATATTTTATTGGTTGATAAAAGTTTTGTAGAAAAACAAATTTTCTGAGTGAAATTTTGGTTATGATAAAATTCATTAAAAGTATTGGACAGTGTAAATTCATGTCTGGCTTTCTCATTACCTGACATCTGCTATATAATTTTTGGTCATGATTTCAGATAGAAGAATCTCTAGAGGAGCTTGCACCTGCTTGCACATTGGAATTATTAGGCTTGCCTTGCTCTCCTGAAAATGCTGAACGCAGACGGGGTGCAATAGCAGCCTTGCGAGAATTGCTCAGGCAGGGTCTTGATGTGGAAACCTCATGCAGAGTTCAAGACTGGTCATGCTTTCTGAGCCAAGCACTCAATAGGCTCATGGCTACAGAAATAGTTGACCTTATTCCTTGGCATGATTTAGCCCTCTTGCGGAAGAATAAAAAATCTCTTGAATCGCAGAACCAAAGGGTTGTTATCGACTTCAATTGTTTCTATGTGGCAATAATAGCTCATATAGCTGTTGGTTTTTCAAGCAAGCAAAAAGAGATGGTACAAATGAAAATTGCAGTGTTTATTTCTTCTTTTGAGCTTATAATGTTTATTGAATTGATGAATTTTGTGAAACAGTTGTGTGTTTGACATTTCTGATCCCATATTTCTCGTGATTGTTAGATAAACAAAGCAAACATTATATGCGAGTGTTTGATGGCATCAGATGGTATTGATCTAAAATTTGAGGAAGCTCTTTGCTTGTTTATTCTCGGCCAGGTATATTTTCTTGTCCGTTGGCAATGGTCATTGTAGCTCCTCTTTCATTTCTCAGGAATCTTTAATTTGCATTTACTATTATGCAATATATCCTTGTTTCTTCCCATGTCTCCATTTCAAGTTGTAACCATAGTGGAAATTCACATCTTGATTTTCAGGGTACTGAGGCCCAGGCTATTGAAAAACTTCATCAGCTAGAATTGAATTTGAATCCTGCTTCACAGAGTTTACTCCCTGTGAAGGAGACAAAAGATGGCTCTGGTCTAAAACCATCATTGGTATGCCTTTCTTATACATGTGGACCCATTATCACTTGAAACAAATTTAGGAGGAGCTATTTTGCTAGGATATTGTACATATACATCAAAAAAAGCCACCGGGCACCCCTTGCAATTGGATTAGATGCTTGTTAATGTGGCATGGTAATTTGGTCATCTATCTTTAGTCATAACTAGCTTATGTCTGAGTGGATAAGATATTTTGTATCATTAAGGAAGAGACCTTGATATTTTCAGATATCTTCAACCAGTAGCTCGGGCCTTTGTGTGTTGGATGCTGCAACTTGTATAGAGCTTTGCTGATATTTATGTTTCTTGCTACACTAACCTAGTTTGTTGATTGTTTTAATTTAGCTCGTTGTCTTTATGTTGTTTTCTTGGGTCCATACATGAAAGAGATTGTTGATCCTATTTTTGTCATATAGTGTTTGAAGATGCAGCCTGCCAAATTGGTATTGTGGTCAAATATCCAATTTAAATCAGTAAATGTGCTATGATGAAAGGGTAAGCACATTGAAGTCATAGGAGATAAGAAAGCGAGGTGTACCCTAATGATGATGAGAAAAAAGTAGTGAGAAAAAATTTAGCATCGCTGATTTTATTTTCTTACAAGTTGTAATAATAAATATGGTGGAATGGAATAAAAGATTTATACAGTTGTCCTATCTAGTTTGGGATTAAAACTCAGTTCAGCTAAGAATTTGAAGCTTGATTTATGTTGTGTAGTATGTGTCATACAAGGTGTTGATCAGGGAAATCCTAGTAGTGAGCTACTCTTATGTGTTATTGTTACTGTTGTTGGGAATATGGCACATAATATTTCCAAAATGTTCATTGCTGGGCGACAGCTTTCACTTGATATGAAAAGTTAAAGAACCCAAGTGGAATATTGGAATTTTTGTCATAATCAATTTAGGTTGTGGAAATAGGCCTATCCGTCATTATTTTATCCTTTCTTCCTTTGCTCTTTTTATTTTATGGTTTCCCTACAAATAAAATAATGCAGGACTTATTACTGGACGATACTTGTTAGCATGGTCTGACATGCCCCTTCAAATTTGGCAAAAAAAAGGAAAGGGGAAAAAAAAAGCTCCGGCTTAGAACTTTACTTGTTTAATCATATGTTTGATGCTTGTATTGAATGTTTGATACTTTCTCATGTCAGAATGTGTGCTGAACTTGACCAGGAAACATGGCTGAAGGATGCTGTACTGTCTGTATTTCCAGATACCAGAGACTGCTCTCCATCTATGGTGAGACTTTTGAGTATGATTGTAAACAAGCTATAATCTTCATTTTTAGCTGGGGTTATTGCTTACAGAAACATGCTCTTCCAGGTCAAGTTTTTCCGAGATGAAAAGAGATCTCCAGGAAGCAACAGAAGTAAAGTATCTTCACAAACAAATCCTGCTCTAGACAACAGACCATTATCTAATTTTGCATTGAAACAAATAGATCGTGGGAATTCTCTTCCTAATATGAACACTGGTCAACATCTTGGCTCTGCTATTAACCAATTGGTTCCCACTAATTTGCAAAGCTCCTTGTTATTGGGGAAGAATGACCGTGGAGGTGATGTTAGTGAACCTTCTGTTCAATTGAAGAGGAATCTTGGTGTGCATCATGCCGGAGGTTGGGAATTTAGGTTGGCCAATATTGATATGGTTGGAAAGAAAACTTTTGTTGTAGTACTGGGATGCATAATTTTTTTTACCTTTAAGCTGTCTGGCATGAATCTAAGAAGTGCAATTGCATCCAAATTGGCCTTCAGTAAACCTAGAATGGACAACAGTCCCCTTCTCTGCACAGTTCCCTCTCAGAATAGCAATGTAGGACCTGCTTATATGAGGAGAAGTAGCATAGCTAACAGGATGAAGAAGCTGTTGACAATAGTTAAAGGGCAATTCCAAAAGCAGTCTTATCCTAGAAAACCTAAGAGCACAGATCTCACTGCTGATCCGTCATATTGCATGACAACAGTAACTAGGAAGCAGATGCCTGCTGAAGAAGCTGAAGTGCTCGTTAAGCACTGGCAGGCAATTAAAGCTGAAGCTCTGGGGCCCAACCATGAAATTCATTGCCTTGCTGAAGTTCTTGACGGGCAAATGCTTTCTCAGGTAAAATATATGGATTGCTTTTACTTCTTTCAGCATTGAGTCATCTATATAATAATTTGGACAAGAAAGTAAAAGCTTTGAGATATTGTTTGGTTATCTGATTTTGATATGATATAGATCCAATAAGAAACATATATATGTTGAGATGTAATATTAATTCTCCTGGACACAAATACAGAGAAAGATATGTGAACAAATACAGACATATATGACACAAACACATATACATGTAGATTTAGACAGAGGAAAAAAAGACATAAATTCAGAGGCATAAACATAGATATAGACATAGACAAATAGAGACAGCGACAAAAACAAACACAAACAAACAAACAAGAGATACATGGACTGACAAACGCAGCACAAACACATATAGAAGGGTATTTTTGGAAAAATAATATTTTGAGTTGAATTCTTCATTTACACCAAACACACTTCATTTCATTTTAAAGTAATTTGATATTTTGTATATTTCATACTACCCAAAGGAATTCATTTGTAAATGAATTGAAATCATCCTGATTTTAACCGAACAGTTCCTTTACATGAACTCCCACTTTTGATGAGCACATTGTGGGGGAACTAATAAGCCTACTATAAATGATAGTGGTGCTTATGTGTTTCCTCAACATTCAAGCTGTTAACAAATTAGGAACATTATTTTTGTTTCTGATTCACAGTGGCAAGCTTTGGCCGATGCTGCAAAAGCTAGGGCTTGTTATTGGAGATTTGTTTTGCTGCAATTGTCTGTGCTGCAAGCTGACATAATATCAGATGGGTATGGTGTTGAAATGGCAGAAATTGAAGCTCTTCTTGAGGAAGCAGCTGAGCTTGTCAATGAATGTCACCAAAAGAATCCAAACTATTATAGGTGAGCACATATTATGCATTTGTTTTGCGGATTCATACCACTTGGTCCCTATCTAGGTGCAATAATTTGTGAAATACCTGCTACTTTGAAGAAAATTACTTACCATGCACTATATTAGTAAAATGTGATCATGGATAGGGCATAACCATGAAATTTTTAGTCAATATTCTTCACCATCTTTTCATAATAAATTAATAATTTGGCAAACCTATCTCAACCAAAAATGTGATTTTTGACACCATTTAGTAGAATGATAACTTGTTGTCTAAGTTGACAAGTTCTAAATGTGCTCCATATGTATAATTAGTATAAATTACTTTTCTGGCAATAAATTTAGTGGAGAAACCTTACCTTCTCTTCCAAGTTTTCATTAATGCGATAAATTCATTGATAATATGATTCAACTGTTCGTTTTGGACACCTATGGGTTTGCTTGATGGGTATTATAGAACATGCACGGATACAAGGAAAAGAAAATGGAAATTTCATTTATCTGAATTATTGATGTTGGCAACATCTCCTGTTTGCTCTTTGCTAAATTTATGATAATATAATATATATTCTTTTTCACCCCTTAGGACATCATGAGTCATACCTAACCAGGAAAGAAATAAAGTATCCTCAATTCAATTCAAGTCTTGATTCTAAAAAGTCTCTGTTTTCTTAGTGGATACTATTACCCTTCTACCCGGCTTACAACTAAACCCTTTGACAGATTTAAGATTCTGCATTACCTCATGTCACCTTAATTTGTTACTTCCTAATTTTCTTCAATCTCCAATTTTTTTTTAATATGCTTAGTCATCCGTGCTAGCATATATGTGGGTCTAGCATGGATGCATCAATAATTTCATTCTCCTTTTCTTGACTTTTTGCCAATTGATGCAGCTTTCACCTTCCTACTAGTTTTTTTATTCCATATGGAAACCCTTGTGTTCTCGTACATCCTTCAGCATCTGCCAGGTTAATCTTGTGCACTTGTTGCTTGTCATTACTTAAAATACATTGGCTATAAATGATAGCTGGTCCAATGACAGTCCTGCAAGCCTTTCCTTTTGAATTAGATGGTATTTTTCACCTTCTCTGCTTCACCTTTCCTATTGTAGTCCTATTGGGGGGGGGGGGGGGGGGGGGGAGGAGGGGGGAACATGAGCTGCAACTTCTTTATCCACACTCAAGGAGAGATTGAAAACATGCCTGCTAGGAATGTAGGTATGTAGTCAAGCTTAATTGATCATAAGGAGAGTTACTCTACAAGATTCCATTTCAATAAATGAGAACAGGAGAATAAACAATTTCCAACATCACACATGAGGTAATAGAGTACAATAACCAGTTATTATCAATCGAAGTAATAGAAAATATAAATCAAGAAGTGGAAAATTGAAAGTTGATTTTGTTTGTTCAATATTTCAGGGTAAACCTTCTTTGAATGAAATTTGGAAATTAACATTATTATATGCTTTATTTTTGTATTATAAACACGGAGATTGTATTATGAATTTAAATTCTGAGGATCTTAATATTATAGATAGCAATTTGCATACAAAGGCTAGTTCCTAGTTAATTTTTCATTCCCTCTTGCATAGTGCTGGCTAAAAATCCAAAATTTGTTTCTGGAAACGAATATAAAATTAGTAATATTCAATTACTTCTGTTAATTTATCTTCTGAAATCCAATTTGAATATTAATATTATTCTAGACTTTTGATAGTTTGTATTCGGAACATGTGAATTGATTCAATGCAGCACATATAAAATTCATTATGTCCTTAGAAGGCAAGATGATGGATCATGGAAGTTTTGTGAAGGTGATATTCAGACCGCATTATAATAATCAGCGCAGTTGTCAAAGCACGGGCAAGCAATGATTACTAATTTTCTGCTAACATGTTTGTTTTACTTTCAATTTTAACACATGGAGGTCTGAATTCTAGTAAATCCATAGGATGAAGGTGATTGTTTACATATAATATAGTAGATCATATGGCAAGGGGAATTCCAATTGTTGCTAAGGAGGTTCTTGTGACTAATGCTTATGTAGGAAATTATATTGTTTCCGGCTCTTTTTTTATTTTATTTTTTATTTTTTTAAATATTGAAGAGTTCTGTTCTGAAAGCACCAATTGTTTATATTAAAGAATTGTTTTTAAATTCCATTGTTCCTAGTTCTTCTCTTTATAGTAAAGAATTGTTTTTAAATTCTTTACTTTTGTGACTGATTATGTTTGGACAAATGTAAAGGGAAAAAAAGGACGATAACAGTGCAGGGTTGGAAGAATGGTGTCAGAACTTTCCTGACTTTTTCAAACCATTGTAAGCATGAAAATCGGAATTCAAAAAATGTCTTATAGGAATTAGAGAGAGGAGAAATGGCGCAATGCTTTCAGAAAGAAGCTCAAGTGATGCTAAGATATGCGGTTGAAACACTCGCTAGTTGTATATGCTAAACAAGTTTGGAAGTTAAATTCATGTTTTCATTTAAAAATCTTAGGAATGCAAATACATATATGTGTGTGTGTATATAAAATGAATATTTTGTTTTATATTCCATTGAATTATAAAATGTAAGGAAATATGTTTCAAAATTAAGATTGCTGTTGTTGATCGAATTTAATATATGAATAACTTATAAAAATTTTGCTCAATCAACGCAGACTTAGAAATTTTTTACTTGTGACTTGACTCTGGAACTCAAAGAAATTTTTCGGGTTAAACAGTCCTGGACTGGAAACTTGAGGAGAGTACTTTTCAAAATATCCAAAAGATCAACTCGAAAACTCAATCTGATTCGTGATTCTATTTTTTTTTAATTAAATTTAAAGTCATAAAAGCTAAATGTACTATTTTTGTAATTTTTTTATTTGTACAATATTATTAATTTGTATATTAAATTTTACCTTGAGTTCATTATCAGTTGATTCAAATATGTTAAAGAGGAAGAAGATGATGATGATGGCGATGGAGAATAGAATGTTAGACTACTTTATGTTAATATTGTGCTAATAAAATCCTTCAATCATAAATTATTGGTTAATATTAATTAAAAATTTATGATTCTATAAAAATTTTGATACATTATATTTTTTTATCATATATCAATCTATTTAATTTTAATTAATAAAATGATTTATTAATATTGTATTAAAATTCTATCTATACATGAACTTTTTTTTTCTTTCTATTTCTCAGATATATTTTAGTTGTATATGAAATCTAATACAATGATTGTTAATATATAATGCTATTGCTCAATTATAATTTAAATTTGTATATTAATAAAATTCTATTTGATAAATAACTTAAATAAATTTTTTGAACTTTTAAAAGTAAAAAATTATACAAAAAGAAAATAAATTGATATACAGTGATAATAGTAATTAGGAAGAGATAATTTGTAACAAATGGTCAAATACATGTACGTTTTTATAGTAAGATATAATTATTATATATACTGTCTTTTTTTTAAAGATAGTGTGACATGTGACCCTTGGTCCAGATCCACTCAATTTGACCCCAACTACCAATTATGTCAACTAACGGAAAGTATTGTAACTAGGTAAATCACAATGTTCTAAGTTCAAAATTGTAAGAAAAGTAGATGGACAGTGAAAGATTTGATACAATGTTTTGATAGTCAATTATCACTCTCTTCAAGGGAATTTACCAATTTGCTTCAATTGCTAATTGGATTCGATAACAATTTTTTTCAGCATAATCAAAATAAACTTGAATTTAATGAGAGTAATATCAGTTAAACTCATTTAAGAATAAGTTTAAGAGTAAAACAAGAAAATTGGTAACTAAAATTGAATTCTAAAAAATTGAGTAAAACGGTTAATAAACATTAAATAACCACCTATTAGTCGTTATAGCAAAATCGCGACTGCAATACATGGTGTTTCAGGAACAATATTGTTTACAACATCTTTTTATGACCATGACATTGTCTGTGAACAATTTATCACGACCACACCAATCTTTTAACTACCATACTTTTTAGTGTCGTAATTACCTTTAGAAATAGGATGGTTCGCCCACAAAACTTGTCACTAAATGACATTATGTGATCACAAAATTCAAAAATTAATTAATATTAATTAATTTTAGATTGGTGCCCAAGTGCTCTAAGTTTTAAGTGTCGTCTTTTGATTATTTAAATAAGAGTTAATTATTATATATCTCCTGAGATTTGACATAATACATTATGTTTGCTCTCTATATTTTATCATATTATATTAATAAATTATTTTGTTAGATTTTTTGTTAGAAAAATATTAAATTATTATGAAATGATAAAAAAAACTCTTTTATAATAATTTTTTCTAATATAAGAAAATTACTATTTACCCCTGAAGATTTGACATATTACACTAGTATTCTCTCCGAGCTTTTAAAATTTATATTAATTGCCTCTTGAAGGATAATTTTGAATTTTTTTTAATTATTTAGCTCTTTCATTAACGGTAAAACCATTAAAATTAATATAATGATTATATAGTCTGACTGAAATAAAACTGAGAGGGCAAATAAGATAATTTTAAAATCTCAAATATATTGTGTACATTTGTGATATGTTATTAAAAATTGTTTGGTACTTTAAAGTTTAATTGATGGTTATTCTCGTTGAGTTGCAACTCACCAAATTACATCATTTTTAAGGTAGAGAATAGTAAATAACTCATTTTGAAGTTTATATAGAAGTTATAGAACAAAGTTTGTCAGCTGAGCCTTCTCACATTCTCTCCATGCATCCTTCATAAGCATTAAATAATATCATATATAATTTGGCCATATATGTTTTCACATGTATTGTTACTCATAGTTGGTATTAATATGTATAAATAGATACAAATCATAAACCTTTAGACATGAAATTTAAGTCTTAATATATGTGGTATATTTTGTTGTAGTGAAAGCCTTGATATTGATTCACAAATTTACTAAACATTGTTATGGGATAAAAAAATTTATTATCAAGATTAACAGGTTCTTATGTCTTATCATATGTCATGTATAATTAATTGATACGTGTATTTGTGATATCAAAATAAATAATGTATAAGGTGTTATAGGTTAGGCCCCACACATGTGATTTCAGAGGAATCCATTAAAGTGCGACCTGACTTCGCTTTTGTGGAAAAGTCAGTGGAAGTTTTAGCAAAAAAAGTGAAAAAGTTGAGAAATAAGAGAGTCCTATGGTAAAAGTGTTATAGTTGAACCATACAATGGAAGAAGCCACTTGGGAGAGTGAATAAATAAAACGGGCTCAAAATCCACAGTTGTTTTTAGATGGACAACTAGGTAAAAATTTTGAGGTTTTCTTAAGATGGAAGAAATAACACACCTGTAACATAAGGTCTAAATGTTAATATGGTAATGTGGTTGTTAATTAATAAGTAAGTGGGCTTAAGAGTTGATGCATTAGGGAGATAGAACAAGGAAATAAAAGAAAAATGAGACAACAGGTGATTCACACCCGTGAAACATGAGTCACAATCGTGAATCATGAGTCAGAATAGAGAGATAAATGTAGCAGGTGATTCACGCTCGTGAAAGATAAGTCACAACCATGAATCATAGGTCAGATTAGAGATAGAAACATAGGCATGAATCACGGGATCTAAAATAGAGTTTCTTTATCTTCCTCACTATTAATAGAGAAAAACCCAACCCCTCTGCCCCTTTAATTGATCAGACCCCATACCACCTATCCCTTCACTCAAAACCCACTAAAACCAAATGGAGAACAATTAATCTAGTGAGAAATCAAAGAGAAGTGAAGATCATCTAAGAAATATAGATTGGAGAGGAAGTAGGGTGGAGCTTCTTGAGTCGGAACTAATCCTCTGTTCTGTGTAGGAACCTCCCGAGATTGCAAAGAACAATCTCTCTTGTAGTGACCTTGGGCCCCACATCTGTAACAAGACCCTGAAAATTTGTGACACTTTCCTCTGTGGAATTTGTGACAAGTCTCGCACAAAGGTGCACTATCCATGGTCGAGTGTGTATTGGCGGCAGCAGATGTAGTCCTAAAAGGTGGTCCCCTCTTGAATGAACTAGATTGGGAATGGCTCTGTCTCGATCCTCTGCTCTGTGAATGCCTTGAAGAGAAACGACCTCTATTTCCTGAAGTCTGAGCCACTAAACTTGTTGGCTTTTTAGGAGCTTCCTCGACTTTCTTTCTTTTTCTCTTCTCCACACGAATGGCGGAGGATACCAACTTGGAGAAACTCATGTGCTATAGAGCTATCATGAAATCTCTAATCTCTATTGTAAGACCATATTCGAATTGGTGGCACTTGTCATCCTCATTCGTGATCAACTCAAAGGCATATTTACTAAGGCGAATGAGTCTCTTTGGTACTCAGTGACCATCATCCATCCCTGCTTATGGGCTTATGGTTCAAGCACTCTCTCTTTTTCTCGTCAATGTAAACTCAAGGGACATAATGTTTTTTGAACTCTGCCAAAAAGAACTCTCATGTCAACAGGTGAGGAACCTCTGGTTTACATAGAATTGTCTTCCACTAGTCATAAGTACCTTCCTATATATCTAGCTCTGTGCTCTTTGGCACACTCCAACTCATCAAAAACCATTTCGGTCTTTTCCAACCAATATTTGACCGTTGTAAGGTCATCCTCACCATTACCAAGAAAATTTGTAGACCCATACTTTTGAAGCTTGTCTATCTTTACCTTGGGTGCCTCTGGTGGTAGTAGTAGTGGAACTGGTTGTGGCGCTACTTGAAGTAGTACTTGAGCCAACCTCTTTAAAAGAACTACTAGGTTATGCATCAATGGATCTTAAGCCTGACCCACTAGACCAGCCATTCGTTGTTGTGGAGGAACTAGTGCCACACTTAGGCCACAGACACTTGCATCATTGGGCTGAGCTTGAAGCCCATCCTTCGAAAGACTGTTGCTCTCAGCAACGTCATGTGGTTATATCTCCATAACCTTCTCACTCTAATCCTACAGTTGACAAAGAAGTAGCCTATGTCAGAGTCAGATGAGATGAACTATGCATGCATGATAAACTATTTTTACCCCACTTAGGTCTATAAATGCGTAAACCTATGCTCTGATACCAATAAATTTAACATCCGTCGACACAATCGGTGGCACACCAATTATGCGGGTTAGTGCTACGCTCTTTTTCCCATTTTAAAATTCGATTAAAACATTAAACTTTCTTTGACACACATTATTAAACTTTTGCATTTAAATTCATAGAATAAAACATAATACTTTGATCCCTTCATATCAAATTCACATATATGTGTAAATAAACCTAGCCTCTACTAGCCACTGTTTACTAAAATAAATCTTTTACATAATCTTGTTGACATATAATTTATACAAAATATAAAGCCCCAAAAAATCATGTCATGTACAAAAAAAATATGACATGTATCACTGCCTTTTTAAAATGAGCGCTTCTTCTTCTCAAATCAACTTCAGCTATCCCTTAGACTCTAACCTACATGTAGGAAACTCACACACTAAGCTACTAAAATCTTAATGGTATATATAAGCATAAAAATTAAAGCATACAACCATACAACTTAAATCATGGAATTTTATGTATGTTCATGTTATACCATCATATCATCAATACTATTCTAATGCATGGTCATACCATCATCATAACTTACATCAACATTACACATAGCAACAATAGTTTTGCTTTACCCAAAACCTACCATAAATTTCATTTTACTTACTATTATTTTTCTTTTCTTTATCCTTTTGTCTTACTTCTCTTTCCTTTGCCCAAAACTCTAAGTCGGACTATCCAGATGTGGGTTATGGAACAAAGGCACTCATAGAGTTTCAGCCACTTTGCCCATTATTTATAACAGCTCAAATGAGCTTCTTAAGTTAAGGGTGTTTTCGGAGCTTCAACCATCTTGACTAAGTATAAACCTGACCAAGGGCGCTCTCGGAGCTTCAGCTACCAAGCCCTCATATAAAAATATTCTACGATATCGTAACCCCTTCAATGGTATACCATATACCCATTAACAGTCATAGATTAGATAAAAGGCTTTTTAAAGTCTTAACCTTAATTTTCATTTCCTTTAAAACACATGCTAATTACCATCATCATATACCATTTATGCATTCTCATACCAATGCATAAATGTCATATCACATATTTGTCATTATCACATATACTTGCTATCAAGCATTTACCATTGATACATTGCCTCATAAACATCATCCATATATGATTTACCATACTCATATATCCTTTTATATAGTATGTTTAAATAAGTCATCACATAACATCATGATTTAAAAACTGCATACAACGCATTCACGGGTGTGAACTACTTATTCATAGGCGTGAAAGACCTTCACGGGTACCCTTTTACCTATGAGGCAAATTGTGAAGCTAAGGCATAAATTATGGAATTCGATGTTCATAGTCGTGACTATATGTTCATGGGCATTAACCATTACATTTATGACTTCCTTAGCCGTGGCACAAGCTGTGAAAGTTTCTGCCTGTTCTAGGCATTTTCTGGGTTCATGTGTTATGGGAGTGACATACCTTGTCATGTGCGTGAAACCTGTCTGTGTTCACCATTCAAAGGCATGAAAATCGTGCCACGAGTGTGAATTTTTGGGTTTTACAGACCCAAAAATAGAGCATATCAACACAATCATGTAAGGGTTTCTAAGATTGACCAATGCCAATCACTCCTATCATCATTCAACAATATTTCATGCTAGTAACATGCCTCAATCATAAAACGGAGGATTCATAATATGTTTCATGGAAAAATACCTGTTGAACTTTATAATCTCCCTAACTCATTTCATGACATTATAACATATTTTTCTCATGACCAACATGTATATATAATCAAAGGCACTATCATGTTCTTTATCATTTTTCTCATTCATTCATGGCATAAAACATAGCAAACACATAAGACTTGGAATTAATATGCATATATGTATTAACCTTTAAAAATGGAGTCTAAACCCTCCAAGTTCTTCAAGCTTGCCTAGCTTTTAGAAGATCCTCACCTTTGCCTCTAGCTCCTAACAATAAGAAAGAAATTTTTGTAACCTCTAGAACTGAATCAAAACTCAGAAAACATTAAAACCAAGCTCTCACCCACAAGCTCACAACTTCTCCACTCACTTGTCTCTCTCACTTACCCCTCACAAAGCTTGATCTTCAAAGCTTCCACTATGGAGGAAAAAGGTTTCTGATGGTGAAGGAGATGGAAAGGTGGCATGTTAGGTCAGTTAAAAGAGCATGGGAGTGGATTTAAAGGGACATGGTAAGGTGGAAATTGTGGCTGTCTCACTTGCCCATACTGCTTAGGCTTCACTGTCGTGACCCATATTTCATGGGTGTGAACCACTCCTTCATAATCATGAAGAAACTCTTTACGGCCATGAAAAATCTCATTGCAACTACTAATTGGAACCCAATATTCATGGCCATGACACCTATTGTTACGAGCATGAAAAACTATTTTCAGCAATATGAAAACTCTTAAACTCCCTTTAAAACCCCAACTCTCACTAAACACCCACTTAACTTATAAAACCCAAAAAGGGTGTTACACTAATAGGCTAGCTGATGTCCGAGCTATGCATATTATTAAGGTTTGATATTATAGGATTTAGTAAATGACAACATGTTGGTTTTGAAATAATGATATAAACACAAGATTTTTAAAAAGTAGCATTTTTTTCTTAAAAGCAACAAAATTTTTAGTGTCTTTTTAGAAGTCTATGTTTTAAAACGGTTTTTAATTATACTGATCTTAATGCATATGAAAGCATGACATCGTCATATATAGTTTGATTAGTTTAACTATATAAGGGGGTGTTACATAAATACATTGTAACATAAATATGAAGGGCCCCAGTGGTTTGCTTATCATTATTTTGATAATATGTACTATTTACACTTGTTTGTTTACTAATTGGATTTGATTCAAGTTGGATTTGATCCCACTATGCAAATGTTATAATTTTTACCCTTTTTCTGTTAGGTACTTTCAATCATTAGTTTCTTAAGTTTTCAAGTTGCAGTTATGTTTCATAATTATTTAATAATATATGTAATTATTATTTAATAACTATAATATTACATAATTATAAAAAATACCATTAATTGAGTGACCACGTGATGTGATCGCTACATTTAGTGACCAACTTTTTATGACTACTAATATTAGTCGTTGTTTGTTCGTTATATGGTCAACTAGGTCTCACCGTGGTTTATAATTAAAGAACATAAAGAGCCCATTTAGCGACTACAAAATATGGTCATTAAATGGGTTTATCAACCACAATATGTGTTCACGGAATAGCTTTTGCTACCACTTTTTGTTGTCTCTAAAATGCTATTTTTTGTAGTGTTTGCTAGACCCAAATTTCATAAGGAAATTATGCCTTACAAGCCTCCAATTTCATTCCCTAATCAATTTAAAAAGAGCATGAATGATAATCAATTGTTTGACATTTTTGAAATGCTTTATAAAGCTAATATTATTTTGCCTTCATTCGATGTTTTCAAGAACATGCCCACCTGAGAAAAATTCTTTAAAGAGTTGAATTCAAACAAATGAAGGTATGAAAATAATGAATAGGTGATAGTCTTAGAAATTGCAAGTGCATACATTATTTTCCTTAGAACGTAAAGGATCCAAGGAGTTCCCATGGGGATAAAAAGGTCACAAAAGTCATGCTCGACTTTGGAGCAAACATTAATTTGAAGTTGTTAGAGAGATGTCTTAAAAGCAATTGCCTTGACACTTGATGTATACATTTATTTATTAATAAAGATATTTCTTCATTAATTAGTATTCATTTATTATGAATTTGATATAGATCTTAAACCATTTAATGAAATTTTTGGCATCAAACACAACATGAAGGAAATCATGATGAGATCATGATCGTATCATATGTAATTGTATTTATACTTAAATCATCCATAGTCATAAGATTAACAAGATGAGACATTGTTAGTCCAGATAAACTAGCACATGTTTAACTTCTTGACTGGGTCAAACTGTTGATCTTATAAACTGTAGACATGAGATGTTTAGAGTTTAATAAATGGATGTTTGTTAGAGTAGTCAAATAAATTGGATGACCTAGCCATAAGACAATCATATGGATATCTATTCAATGTGAGTGATAGTCTCATCATAGCAATAGTGTAAGTATCTTTATAGTTGAGATGCTCAAAATTATCTTGGATACTAAATTCTATACTATGACTCCAATCCTTGTCACCTTTTAAAGCTGTCTTATAAGTTGGTCATTGTGTATAACATTTAGTATTCGAAGGTAGTTGAGTGGTCAATAAAGGATTCACCACTCCTAAAAGAAAGAGAATATAAATATGGTCTCTTATGAGAGATCATTACTAAGAAATCCTAATTGGCCAAGGTAGATATGTCTTAAAAAGAGTCTTCAAGGATCTATCTAATAGAGTAATAGATCTTAGAGATAAAAACTAATATCATTTGGACTATATAAGATGTAGTTAGCTAAGTGGGACTTGACACACAGTTCATGCTCTAAACAAATAAGGTATAACATGGTGAAAGGATAAATTATACAATAATTATCTATGAAAAGGTTAAAATTCAAACCACTGACTTTCTAGTTATTTAGTTGGTCATGATGTGTTGGAAGATATATCTCATGATTTGCTAAGTCAAGAAAAAATGAATGGAAATCAATTATAGGCCAAAAGAGTTTGACTCATAGAATCCTAATTGGATTAGGATTACTCTCTGGACTTGACTTGCCAATATGACGGGAAAAACTATTAGGTCACATGCATAGAGGAAATGAAGAAAATATAAAATGAGCTTTGGATAATGTCTAAGTAAGAGAGAAAGAGAATTGGGCCTTTTATAAGAGTTATAAATGGGCTAAATCCAATTTAGATTAGGATTGTTGACTTAATCAACATTGGGTTATGTACCTTAGAGAAAGAGCCCATTAGCATTTTTCCTTTTCCAACCCTAAAAGGAATTAGAGGGTATAAATACTCATTTGAGAAAGAAATTTCATGGTTGCCCCCTTTACAAAAAGAAGATCATCTTTCTTCCTCCCATTCTCTTGGGCAAAATACCTTAAATAACACTTAGGGTTTTGGTCACCCCATTTCCATCAATAATTGGTATTTTTGGCCTTTTTCCTTCATATGGATACTTTTAGAGGTAATCTTAACTTTGGATTGTTATGTTTTGCAACAACCCAATAAAAAGGAAAACTCATAAACAAAAGAGAATTAAAGCTATAGAATCAAGGTAATCATTCCTTCTATGGATAGATAGAAAATTCCAATTTTGAAATACACAGGCACAAATTCTTTTTTATGATATATGAGATGTATGTTAAAACCCTTCAGAAAATAGCCCAATAATAGAGAGGTTCGCAGGCACGAGTGCAATCACAATTTAGGTTATGAAGCATAGAACGTGTTTGCACCACAAATGCTAAACCGCGATTATGGTTGTAAGGAGAAAATGATATTTTAACAGAAAGATTCGCAATCATGAGTGTGACTATGACCTAGGATGTGAAAGATCAGTTGTAACTACAATTTTGATGGTGCAACCAAAATAAACTATATTTTGGGCATATGATTTTAATAGACCAATTCTAATGAAATACTATGATATTAATGATATGAAATCAAGATATTATGATGTTGAAACCAATCTCTAGCTCGTGTGAGCATATGAAAAGTATGATGATGATGATACATTATATGGATATCTAAACAAGATAAGCTCATTGTTCTAACCTAGGACTAGAGTTAGAACAGATGACATGTCATTAAGGGAATAAATGGTACCAAAGTGATAAGATTATATGATGATGATACTTTAGCTCCCAAGCCTACAATCAAGCAAACATTGAGGCTAAGATTAGTCACTTTGATTAAAAAAAAATCTGAAATGGTATACTGTAGCCTATGATCAGGGTACTTTTAAAGACAATCCTAGCTTTGGATTTTTATGTTTTGCAACAATCCAAACAGAAGGAAAACTCACAAACAAAATAGAATTAAAGCTATAGAATCAAGGTAATCATTCCTTCTGTGGATAGGTAGGAAAATTCCAATTTTGAAATACACAGGCACAAATTCTTTTGGTTTTAGTTTTATTTTTCTGGTTCTTATGATATATGACATGAATGTTAAAATCCTTTAGAAAATAGCCCATGAATAGAGAGGTTTGCAGGCATGAGTGCAATCGCAATTTAGGTCATGAAGCATAGAATGCGTGTGTACCCCAAATGCTAAACCACAATTATGGTTGTAAGGAGAAATGACATTTTAATAGAAAGATTCGCGATCACGAGTGTGACCATGACCTTAGATGCGAAAGCTCAACTGTAACTACAATTTTAATAGTGCAACAATGATTTTGGTCTACCCTAAAATGAACTATATTTTGTTCATATGATTTTAATAGACCAATTCTAATGAAATACTATGATATTAATGATATGAAATCAAGATATTATGATGTTGAAACCAATCTCTAGCTTGTGTGAACATATGAAAAGTATGATGATGATGATACATGATATGGATATCTAAACAAGATAAGCTCATTACTCTAACCTAAGACTAGAGTTAGAACATATGACATGTCATTAAGGGAATAAATGGTACCATAGTGAGAAGAATATATGATGATGATACTTTAGTGCCCAAGCCTACAATCAAGCAAACATTAAGGCTAAGATTAGTTACTTTGGTAAAAAAAAAAAAAGTGAAATGGTATATTGTAGCCTATGAGTAGGATACTTTTAAAGAAAATCCTAGCTTTGGATTGTTATGTTTCGCAACAACCCAATAAGAAGGAAAACTCATAAACAAAAGAGAATTAAAGCTATAGAATCAAGGTAATCATTTCTTCCGTGGATAGGTAGGAAAATTCCAATTTTGAAATACACAGGCACAAATTCTTTTGCTTTTAGTTTTATTTTTCTGCTGCTTATGATATATGTGATGTATGTTAAAACCCTTCAGAAAATAGCCCAAGAATATAAAGGTTTGTAGGCACGAGTGCAATCATGATTTAGGTCACGAAGCATAGAACACGTTTGCACCCCAAATGCTAGACCGCAATTATGACTGTAAGGAGAAAATGATATTTTAACAGAAAGATTCACGATCACGAGTGTGACCATGACCTTGGATGCGAAAGCTCGGTTGTAACTACAATTTTGATGGTGCAGCAGTGATTTTGGTCTACCCCAAATAAACTATATTTTGTGCATATGATTTTAATAGACCAATTCTAATGAAATACTATGATATTAATGATATGAAATCAAGATATTATGATGTTGAAACCAATCTCTAGCTCGTGTGAGCATATGAAATGTATGATGATGATGATATATGATATGGATACCTAAACAAGATAAGCTCATTGCTTTAACCTAGGACTAAAGTTAGAACAAATGACATATCATTAAGAGAATAAATGGTACCATAGTGATAAGAATTTATGATGATGATACTTTAGTGCCCAAGCCTACAATTAAGCAAACATTAAGGCTAAGATTAGTCACTTTGATTAAAAAAAAACTTATGAAATGGTATACTCTAGCCTATGATCAGGTACTTTCATTTAAGTCAGGAATTCGGTAATAATTAGTCTACGATTAGCTACCTCATATCCAGTTAATTCAATTTAGAGTGTCATAAACAAACCAATTAAGATAATCAGTGAACTAATTCTTCCTTGAGACTATGATTGAACTATGAGAATTGTTATGATCCAACATGTATGTTGTGAAATACCTATTGTGATTTTCTTGAATATGATTGTTTCATATGTATGGATGAAAGATGATATGCTCCCACTTTTTATACAAAAAGACTTAGAAAAGTAATGGTTGTATGAGGTTGTATGCCATAAGATAGAATGTCAGTAAATAATCTAAGTATGATTTATATGTTTGCATGTTTATATGTATGTATATTATATGAGTACATAGAAGTGACAAAGCAGAAGAGAAAGCCTTGTAGAGAAGTCAATAGGACAAACCCATCATCTTTGGATTGGTGATATAGCCATGAAAACTTTTGTTTTTGTTTATGTCATGGGAACAGGGGTATAGATAGCATTTTGATACAATGATTTTGTACATGTCTTTTAACAATATATTTAACTATTTAGCATATTGTAATTTCATTGAAGTGATATTTTGATATTACTTATTTTGTAAACCATAAAGGCTAGTGGAAGCTCCAAACTTCTATTTTGATTTATTATGATGATATATATATTTTGTAAAGTATTGATCTTCACGATTTTAATTCTCAAAATATGTATAATTGTGAAATTGAATGAATGAAATTTATTATTTCTACAAAGTTTAAAGGATGATTTAGATGATAAAGCATTTTACTTATTAAACAAATGAAAAGAAAATGGCTTTATAGTATCATTAACATGTTTTCAAAAGTTTTAGTTTTATCGTTTTGAGTTAAGCAAGCGAGACATCTCTGTATATAGTTTTGAATAATCCAACTATACAAAGAGGTATTACATGACATCTATATTATTGATTGTTGGTTACACCCATGATGGAAAATCAAATCTATAATGGAAAGTCACTCATTATGAAGTGGGGAGTTACCTATACAATGAGAAGTAACTCATTATAGTGGAAAATTACTTTCAAGTGAAAAATAACTTCTACTGGATAATGCAAGTTAACAAAATCTCTCTAATACTTATTAAATTTTTTTACACTCTAAAAATTCAAAAATAGACTCTTTAATTCTCCTTTGTGGATTTCTTGAAAAGGTAAGTCATCTAAGTTGTGAAACTTTAATTTCAATTCATTATATGTTAATGTGATTGGAATCTTGATTATGCATGTTTATATAATCTTAGAAATTATATACGAAAATTAGATTCAATTATATGTTAAATTTATGTTAAAATCCTTTGAATGGTATCAGAGCTCTGACTAAAATATGCATAGAATTAATTTTTCGTTTTTCAGTTCATAAGTTTTAGAAACATAATTTTTATGCCTATTGTTTTCAATTATTACATCTTATGTAGTTAGTTTCTATACATGTTTTTAATTTCTCTGGAAAGTAGATTTTATAAGCTTTAATTTGGTATATTATATGCTTAATTTGCTAGAATATTGAATTAGTTATGAATTATTTAAATTGATCAACTGATTCTGGAACTTGTAAATTATGTTCAATATACTATGTTTGAGATTTTATTTTTCTCTATACACTGCGATTCTGCAAATGTTTTTAACTCCATTATAAATTAGAGTTGTCAATCTTTAATTTGGTATATAGATCACAATTTTTGGTTAATAATTAAGTGAGATATTGAGTCTCAAAGATTCCCCACCATCTCTAAACAAAAAAAATCATTTTTTTTTTCAAAAATTCAAATGATGAAGATGATAAAAAGATTACATTTGTGCCAATATTCGATTCACATAGTTGTGAGTGTGCATTGACTAATATGACCTTATAGACAATCTTAGGAGACCCATAAACCCCCATCGAATGAAATCCAGTCGTTGGAACCTGCCACTAACACGCGTCACGTAAAAAAAATTAAAAAAATATATAGAC
Source organism: Triadica sebifera (assembly GCA_023653625.1). Classification (NCBI taxonomy): domain Eukaryota; kingdom Viridiplantae; phylum Streptophyta; class Magnoliopsida; order Malpighiales; family Euphorbiaceae; genus Triadica; species Triadica sebifera. The sequence continues at coordinate 26,698,227 of CM042901.1, forward strand.
ACGTGTAGTACACATGCCAGACAGAAAATGAATAGGTGCAAGAAATTTTTTTATTTTAATTAAATATGGAAAAAAATTTATACTTATTCAAACAAATATATATATATATATATATATGTATATATATATATATATATATATATATATATATATATATATATATGTATATATATAGTGACTTAAATATTTTTTTGTTAATGTTTAATCTTTCTTTATCATGGTTATTATCTTTTTAGAATAAAATATTAAATGTCTAACTGATGTATTTTTAACAGAAATTATGGCAAGACTGATAAGATCAGTAAAAATAGCTAGAACCATAGAACATAAAAGAAGAAAAAAAAAGATGATAAATGAAGTTAGAAACGTTGAAATGGACCCAAATGACAAAAGCGATGACTTACAATGTCTTGTAAATCATATAATTAAAATCAATGGTCTTATTCAATCGATAATATGGGAATGGGGTTTGTTGACTCACTATGAGAAATATGAGGCACCGAAGTCCGGCTTTAAGTCTGTAAATGATTAAGAGATTATTACTTCATTATGGAATATTTGTAACCATAGAGGGTCATACGGAATGCTCGTTAAGGAATTTGTTAATGCATTTGTGAATTGGATTGCGAAGAAGACGTTTAGTGCTTCATATAGTATGTCCATTCGCAAGGACAATCAAAAGAAATATGGAAATCCTATGATACCCAAAGTCAATAATATATTACCTTTAAAACTCAAAGGAAAGTTATGTAAGTCTATCCCTGTCCATAGGATGAGACTATCTTAAATTTTATTTTTGTATGATTAGTTCTAATTTAAATGTAATGACAGTACATGAATTGTGATTGTAAATATTTGTATTTATTAATTCAGTGAAATTCATGATATTAATTATTGGATAATTTGTTTAGCATCAAATTACTTTAGTTGAATTATGAAACTTGTTAAAATTTGAATTTGTTAAGTACAAATTAATCAAAGTTTTAGTAACTTTAAACTGTAAATAATTAATTATAAAATAATTAGTCAAACATAGGAATTTTAGATAATGATTGGGAACATAGTGTGTAACACCACATCTTATACATTTAAGTACAACTTATCCCTGTATCAAATAATCACACATATAATACTGGAAAGGCAAAATACCCTGTTAACAATGGTAGTAAATTTTTTTTTATATCTTGTTTTCATTCAAAAACTTTGTAAGTCAATTTTGAGGCTTTTTCCACAATATAATATATTAAAACATAAACTTTACACATAAATATTTACGAGTTGCTTCCATTTATACATTTTAAAAACCAATCCAGAGTGACTATACGTGTTCAAACACATAAATCCAAAATACATATGACATATTTTCATACTCGTGTGGAATGCAAGAAGAGAGAGTAGTGAGGCTCGACCGGTGACCTTTAATCCATGTCTTCTATATGGCAATGAAAAAGAACTAACACTTTTCTATACCTGAAAAATTATACAAACTAATGAGTTACGACTCAATTAGAATAATCATTAAATGAGCTCTAAAGTACCAAGCAACTCATAGTAACAGATCATAAATCCAATGCATACCATATATATTCCATTCCATTCACCTTTATCATATAATCAAAAATGAAATTTAAAATATATAATCACTTTTCTTTACTTATGCTCATGCTTTGCTTATTTGATTTTTTTGTGACCAAGTTTGCATATGAACATTTTCCATATAAACATTTGCATTTGCATTTGCTAGCTAGCTTGATCATTTGTTTCATTTGCACATTTGTTGGGTCATAGGCCTCTTCTTTTTCTTTGCAATATCGATTAACCAGTCACAATTCCTTTTAAGTCCATATGCATATGCACTTGTGCTTAAGCATTCATCAACTATTGTATCTTATCACATATACCATACATATACCGCATATATATCTCATATGCCACACACGGACCTTGCGTATACTATACATATACCATGTATATATATCACATATGTCAAATATATACCTCAAATATAACATAAGTATACTACTTATATGTACCAAAAATGTAACAAATTATCCATTATCATATTATCAAGACAAATCATGACAATCATATGAATCACATAGCAAGCAACATTCATATGCACTAAAGAATTCAATAAATAATTAGACCCACATTTCGACTCTTAACTTATTGTCTACCCCCTTCTTTTGTATCTCCAATTTGTCTTGAGCCTAATATTGAAATATAATTGATTAATTTATGACTAGAAAAATTTAATGTGGCTTAAACAAATTAATATACATTGTTCATATCAATAGTTAAGATTTTTCTTATGAGACGGTGTGACCTTATGAAACTATTTAGCCTATTATATACATGAAAAATTAATCTTATTCTTATTCCTAATTAAAATTAACATATAATTATGTAACATATTAAAATTTCAGAGCAATTGGAGTATTGTACAATTTTTGGTGAAATTTCCAATTATGTTATGTTTTATGCCATGTTTTCTGCTATTAGGCAGTTTCAAGGTACCAACATAAGTTCATCATAACTTATGATATATAATTCATATTGCAATGAAAATTTACAGACACTTATATGGGTTCAAATGGAACATTTTTTATGATTAAAACTTTTATCAATTATGTCTCTAATTATAAGCAATATTTTATTGGTTCAGAACAGAGTTAGTGTAACATTCAGTAATTTAGGCCCCGATTGCGCGTGACTGTAGTGAGGTGCGCATGTTCAATCGGAGTCTAAATTTAAGCCCATAAAAAAAAGACTAATAACAAGAGAAAATAATTAAGGGTATTATTATTTGAGAATTAAAAAGATTTGGGAGTAGAATTAGAAGAAAATAAAATTTTCTATGGACAAAATTGGTATTATGGCAATTGTTTGGAGAAAAGTGTGAATATAGAGGAAGATGTGGTAAAAATGGAATTTGTCAAAGTTTAATTATTAATCAAGATTAATTAACTTAATGAACCAATAAGAATTAAGATTAATTTTAAATAGTAGGACCCACTTCTTAATTTATGTATAAAAGTCAAAAAGGAAGACAAATTCTACATTCTTCCATAAGCCATTTTCTTCTTCCTTTTCCCACCCTTTTGTCGTCCACTTTAGTCCCTCCATAAGCCACCATTTTTCTGTAAATTATGCTTGATAAAGTGAGGAAATAAATTAGTTTTGAGAGAGGAAAAATCAGAATTTAAGAGTTCTTACTACAAAGGTACCAAAGGAGCAAGAAGGAAGGAGGAAAGAAGAAGAGAAAGGGAGAAGAATTTGGGGCAGATTCGACCAGCCCTATAACTCCATTAAGGTGAGTTTATTCTTCTTAAATTTAACCTTTTTTCTTCTATTTGAGACCCATGATGATGATAGATGTGATTAGGTTTGATAGATTTAGGTTGGTTGCAAGATAGAACTTAGAAAATTAAGTTTGTGTTTAGTTGATGAAGTTGTAATTAGACTTTCAATTGATGATATTTGATGTTAGATAATTGTTTTATTGCTTAAAAACTAAAGAAAATATGATGTTAATGGATGAATAAGGGGCTTCCATAATTAAAGAAATTTAGGGAAAATTGAAATTTATATGGAAACACCACAATTGGTGATTGAGTAATTGTGAATTGAGTGTTGAATTGAAGAAAATGAATTGGGACCTAGGATATGGTTTTTGGGCAGCCATGACATATGAAGAAGGAAGTTTAACCTTAGTACATTTTAGGTCAATTAAGGTGTAAAACATATTAGGAGCATTAGAATATTATGTAGACATGAAAAACATTGAAATTGGATATTGGAATTGAGATGTGGTATGGTTGTGTAGGAAAAATAAGTGAACAAGTGATAGGTCCTCAAGAGGGTGACAAAGGCAAGGAGAAAGCTAGTCAATAAGGGAAGAAAAATAAGGATTAAGGAAAGAGCCAAGGCTGATTAGGTATGTGCTTCATTGATAAAAATTTTGCATGTTGTTAAAATATATGGAATTGTATATTAACGTTTGTTATGTTTGTGTTTTTGAGATATTAGGTGATTTGTTGTGACTTTTGATATTTTATATGGAAATGAGACCAAATGGTATGAAATAATTGAGACATATGAATGTAGTTGTAATTCTGGAAATTTTAGTATTAAAATGAATGCAAATGATGAATGTGGTTGAAATATGGATTGATGCCAATTGATGGCTCGGGTACAGAATTCCAGGAACAGTTCTGTCTATTTTGATGATAACTTGAGTTATGGAACTCCTTTTTGTATGTTCTTTGTTGGAAATGAATGCTAAGACACATGACTTTAATTTTTATTTAGACTATAACACCTAATTATGTCTAGATTTCCCCAAAAAAATGCATGAAGTTTAAACCTAGAATCTGTCCAGAAAATTCTGGGCAGAAATTTTTGTGATGATACAGTAATGAATTGATTATAACTTTTGATAGAAATTGTGATTTAAGTGACTTTTGATGAATCTGAAATCTAAGACAATAAGCTAAATTCTATTTTTAAATGGGCTAAAAATGAAGCCCAAAAATAGGTCCGAAATCTGCCATAGGTACAAAACGTGAAATGTTGGACTTATGCATGTGGTATGTTAATTATATGTAATAATTAATGCAAATATTTACTTTGATGATAATTATAAATGTTTAACAAATTATTTATGTATGAGATTTTATTGTAATAATAATGGGAATATAGAACAAAAATAAACAAGCATACTTATGATAGTTGAAAATATTGTGAATTAATATAAAATTTGTTAAGCCCAAAAGTACATAGTCTAGAACTAGAATAGGGAATAGTTCGGTGCCAAATATGAAAGCCGATAATGGGAAATTGATAAATGCGCTCGGCGCAAAATTATTAAGCCGGTAATGACAATATAACAAAAGCCGGTAATGACATTATTATAAAAACGCTTTGACGCTATATTATGAAAGCTAGAAATGACAATCCCGTTATTCCTATTATATAGTTCGGTTATAGGTGTTATGGGCACAAGAAAATAATAATAATACTAATATTGAAGTATGTGATTTTGATAAATGTTACATGAATTAAATTTGTTACTATTACATGTTGAATGAAATTTATTTGATTTTATATAAATTTTTATTTTATGCCTTATTTATTAAATGGTTAATTAATGGGTGAGAATATATATATGTATGTAAAATTTTTATCATTGAAGCACCACTAAGCTAGTAGCTTAGCGCGGGTGGTTTCCTCTCGCACAGGTTAGAAGGGTAGCCGTAGATCTTAGAATTGTCAGAAGAAGAAGGGTACCTAGAGGGAAGCAGCAAAAAACTTTGGGTTTTCCTTTTTGGTATATTATGTTAAAAATTGTGTAAATTAAATTATCATTTTTATTTCATATAATGTGTATTAAATATGTGAATTGCAATGTAATAGAACATAGTTTGGATTTAAATTACTGTATTTTATAAATAAATGGAATTTTAAATATTTATACTTGCAATAATTTTTATTTTAGTGTCTGCAATATTTTCGAAAAAAAGAAAAAAATAATATTTATACTTCATTTCATTGAATTTACAAAACAGTTAGACAGGTAATGCTCGCTTACCTTGCTAAACTATAGTGGGGTAAGGGGGTGTTACAGTTGGCTTCTAGACCACTATGAATTGTAAAGGCCATAACTTACTCTATACATAACATATTAAGCTGGAATTAGTATCTAAATTTAGATAAGACATATATCTATAACTTTAATGTTTTGATAATATATATAATCTATCTCTAAGGAACTCAAAATTTCCAAATAAATTTCTGGATCTACCTAGGGCATTAAGCAGTCAGCTCAAACTATGAAATATTCATGGTTCTATTCACAATAACTCAAACTCCACAAGATATATGAATCTAAAATTTCGTATATAGATACATAACACATATATATACAACTTTTATGTTTTGAGATACTTCAAATAATGACTTTATCATATTCAAAACTAATAAACATAGTAGCTAACTCAGCTAGAGTTCATATCTAGACCAGTTTCAATCAAGAGAGGGTTTCTCTTCATATACATCACATCATGAAAACATGTTTATATATCCATAAACCTAAGACATAAAGGAACATGTTTTATGTTTTACACTTCTCCAAATTTGATCTTGAAGATCATCAAAACCATGGTACAAGACACTGCCTATTTATGAACCCTAAACATTATAATCAAGATTAACACAAGATAAATATTTACTCACCTATCACCCTTGGCTAACCTTGTTGCTGTAATTTTTGGAGTGAAAGAGAGAAGAAAAGGTGGTTGGAACGCCAAAAAAATGGACTGAAGGAATGAAGCAAAGAAGAAGAAGAAGAAGAAGAGAAAGAAGAAGATAAGGAAATGAAGAAAATGACTTAGCCTAATAAGTTAAAGGCCACCACAAAAGTCTTCCTTTCATTCATTTCCTTTTTTTTTTTAATTTTAATTTTTTTACTTTTCTTTTTCTTTTATTTATTCTTATTCTAATTATTCTTATTATTATTACACAAATCAACACATTATGCAATTTAATCTTTTGATTCAATTTAATTAAATTAACAATGTAAAATATTTATTAATCTTAATCTAGTCATTTTACTTACTTTAATTTAGTCATTTTACTCAATTTATTCTTAATATCTTGTTATCCTCATTTAGGTTATAAGAACACACCTAAGAATCGATACAATTACAATATACTAAGACACGTAGCTAATGCGTGTCATGAACTTGTTCCTATAAAAATATACATGGAATGCACGTGTTCAAGTGAAATACATGTAAAATGCATATTTTCAAATGAAATGCATGTAGATATGCATTTGGAGAAGGTCAAAGATGTGACATAGTGAACTTTCGAATCTAAGCCCATGCAAGATTAATACTTTATAATTAATTAAAATTCATGTATGTTCTAGGAATTACTTATCGTGCATATATATCTTTCAATAGTATAAAGAATGGCATCTGTTGCCAAAAATATTGTAACCAAACTCAATAAGCGTGAGAAATTGAACGACGACAATTATAAGATTTGGAGTATGAAAATTCAAAATGTGCTAGAAGAGCAAGAGGCTCTTGAGGCTTTGAACATGTCTATGATTGAACCTGAGCAAGGTAACACAACCCGATATTAGAAAGATTGTGATGCTTATGAGACTTGAAAGAAGAAAAACTCCACCACTCGTATTATGTTGCTGAGCAGTATGGATGATGACATCATGAGGGATTTCTGAAAGTATGAGATTGCAAAGGACATGTGGTCCGCTCTCTTAGAAAGGTTGGGCGACATGTTCGTAACCAAACTAAGATCACTTACTATTAAGTTTGATACTTATAAGAAACGTCCTAAACATACAATGAAAAAAAATTTACGGCATATGTCAAACATGATAAGTGAGCTCAAAGATACAGGTCATATCCTTACTGATGAACAACAAGTTCAGGCTATGATCCATTCACTGCCTTATAGCTAGGAAAACATGAAAATGCGTTTGATCCAAAATAAAAACATCAAGACTTTGAAGGATGTCATATGCCATTTGGAGCTTGAGGAGGATCGCCTCATGGCTAACAAGTCTAGTACTGATGTGTACATGGGTGGCTCTATCTCTCAAATTGGAAAATGACGCAAATGAAAGTTTTATGGTGGGAACTAGTAAAAAGAAAGTAAGGGCAATGCTCAAGCTAAGAAGAAGCAAAAGTTCAACTAACTTGGAAATGGAAAATGTTTTTTAAGAAGAAGAAACACGTATCCAAGCTCAAGTGCTATAACTATGGCAAGAAAGGGCATTTTGCATGTGACTGCAAACAACCCAAAGAGGTAAATGATCTTTGTGTACTTGTGAATGAAACTAATGTTTCAAGTTTTGTTTTTTCTAATTGAATCTAATCCTATGTGGACTGTAGACTTAGGAGCAACAAACCATATGGCGAAAGACAAGAACACCTTCATTGAATTTCGACGGATTCCAAGAGAAACTAAATGGATATATGTGGAAAAAAACTCTAAAGCTGAAGTAAGAGGTATTGACACTTGTAAGTTAGTCATGCATGGCGGCTAAACCTTATTCCTACATGATGTATTATTTGCTCTTGAAATTCGTCGTAATTTAGTATCAGTATTGGTTCTACTTAAGTTAGACTTTGAATCATGTTTTCAAGGACATGATGTTGATTTGTTTTTAAGACAAGACTACTATGGTTGTGGTTCTTTTTTGGATGGTTTTATTGTTCTTAATATTGAACACAATGCATGTTTTTCATATTTTACATATGTTGTTGGTTATGAAAATGATATGAATGTTTGGCATGCTAGACTTGGTCATATTGGCCAACAACATATGAATCGATTAGCCAAAGAAGGCTTACTAGATAATTTAAACAAAGTTGATGTGCCAACTTGTGAATATTGTCTAATTGGAAAAATAACACGAAAACCATTTTGAAAAGGAACTAGAGTTGAAACTCCACTGCAATTAATCATTTAGATATTTGTGGTCCAATGAATATTAAAACTAGACATAGGGCAAGTTATTTCATCACATTTATAAATAATTACACTCGTTATGGTCATGTTTATTTGATTTCTCACAAATATCAAGAATTAGATTGCTTTATAAAATACATGAATTTAGTTGAGAATCTGTTAGATAAGAAAATTAAAATGTTGAGAACCAATCGAGGACTAGAATATATTTCTGACGATTTAAAATATTTATATGATGAAAAGGGAATAGTACATCAGTTGACTATTCGATACATCTTGCAACAAAATGGTGTTATAGAAAGGAAAAAAAAAGAACTTTCTTGAAATGGTTAGGTCAATGATGGCACAAGCTCATTTGCCTATAATTTATTGGGGTGATGATTGTTAATAGCCACATTTATACTTAATCGTGTACTCTCAATGTGTGTTACCACCACTCCATATGAGTTATGGACATGTAGAAAACCTGACCTATGTATTTTAAAACATTGGGGATGTGCATCCTATGTACTATATTCCTCTCATAAATATGGAAAATTAGGTCCGAGAGGAAGGAAAAGTATCTTTTTAAGATACTCAGAATAATAAAAAAGATAGGTTTTCATAGGCAAACAAGATGGTGGTAACATTACTAAGTTTGAATCACGAGATGTCACATTTCTAGAAAATGATTTTCTTAAATAGGGTCAGATAGGCGAATACCAGACTATTTCAATTGCACAAGAGTTGAATCCATTTTATTCGAGTGGGAGTGATTTGAGAAATGATAAATTAGTTTCTACAAAAACTCAATCACAACCTGAGTTGGATCCAACTATGATTACTGGTCTGAGTGGCAGTAACATTACAATTGAAGACTCTCAAATCCGACAGACAAACTGTAAACAAATTCCTCATCATCGTTTTAATATTGAAGGGGAAGTTTTAATTGTTACTCCACAAAATAAAAAAAGCCAAGGAATATAAATGAGGCTCTCAAATGCCCTACCAAGGAAAAATGGATGAAAGCAATGGTTTAAGAAATGGATTCCATAAAAACAAATCATATGTGGGAAATAGTTGACCCACCCAAAGGATGCAAACCTATTGGAAATAAATGAATTCTTAAAATTAAGCATAAGGCTAATGGCATTCTCGAAAGATATAAAGCCCATTTAGTTACGAAGGGGTATACACAGTAGGAAGGAATAGATTATGAAGAAACTTTTTCACCTGTTGTAAAGTTTACCTCAATACATTTAGTTCTGGCCATCGTAGCAAGTATGGACCTAAAATTACATCAAATGGATGTGAAGAATGCTTTTCTCAACGGAGAATTAAATGAAGAAGTTTATATAGAACAATTAGAAAGTTTCATTATAAAATGCCAAAAATATAAAGTATGTAAACTTTTAAAGTCAATCTATGGTCTTAAATAGTCTTCAAGGCAATGGTACATTGGATTTCATAATATGTCTTATGATTTTGAAATGATTAAAGAAGACCATTGTATTTATATTAAGAGGTCCAAAGATAAGTTTATGATCTTATCCTTATATGTTGGTGACATATTAATAGCTGAAAATAATGTGGAGTATGTAACATAAATTAAGGGATGGCTGTCATCCAACTTTGAAATGAAAGATATGGGTGAAACTACATTTATCCTTAGAGTTAAGATTTTAAGAGATCGATTAAGAAATCTATTGTCTCTTTCACAAGAGTCGTACATAAAAAAAAATCTTGAGCGATTTCATATGCATGATTGTAAACCCATTGATACTCCAATTATAAAAAGTGAAATTCTAAGCCAAAGGATGTGTCCTATAACCTCCGAAGAAAAGGAACAAATGAGCAAAGTTCCTTATTCTAGTGCGGTTGGGAGCCTAATGTATGCTATGATGTGTATTAGGCCCAATATTTGCTTTGTTGTAGGAATGGCAAGCATATATCAATCCAACTTAGGACAAAGCACATTGGAAAGCAATAAAAAAGATACTTAGGTATCTGAAAGGCACAATTGATTACTCATTATGCTATCAAGGGAGAGATATGCATTTGAAAGGCTATACTGATGCTGATTGGGGAGGAAATTTAGATGAGAGAAAATCTACCTCAGGATTTACATTCTTTCTCAACAATGGCACTATATCGTGGAGTAGTAAAAAGAAATCTTGTATAACTCTATCATCAATGGAAGCTGAATTTGTAGCTTTTTCAGCTGCTATACAAGAAGTGATTTGGTTGAGAAGATTTTTGGAATATTTAACAATGAGGGGAAATGTTATAGAGTCTGCACTTATAAATTGTGATAGTTAGGTTGCAATAGCATACATAAAAGACCCTAAGTTCCATGCCAAGATTAAACACATTGACATCAAGTATAATTTTATGAAAGACATGGTTGCACGAAAAGAAGTGAACATAAGGTACATAACATCACAAGAGATGGATACTTTATGTAACATCCGCTAATTTAGGCCCCGAGTCGCACGTGTCGTGAAGTTGACGCGTTTGACTGATCGGAGTCTAAATTCGGTTTTTTTCACAAAATTGATTAAGAAATGGCTAAATTAAATGATGAATGCCTAATTAAGTGATATTAAAGTTTAAAGAAGTTGATTTACGGTAAAGGACTAAATTGCAAAATTTGATAAGTTTTGGGGTCAATTTGTAAATTACCAAAAATTGGAGGATTAATGAGATTAATGGCTAATTAACTTAAGAAATTTGGAAATTTAAAATTGGGTTGGCCGGCCATGATATTAAAGGAAGATGATTAATATTGATTAAGTGTAAAATTGGGAGAAAATGGTAAAATGGTGGGTCCCACATGAAGACTTTTTGGGTACCCTATATAAGACTTTTCTTCTTCTTCTTCTCTTCATTTTTTGCATCCTTCTCTCTTTCTTTACCAGTCACGCCAGCTTCATCCATTCCTTCATAGCCAATCTTGACTTCTAGAGAGAGAAAAGAAGGGAAGAGAAGGGAAAGAGCAAGATAAAGTGATATTCATGTTCTATAACTCATAAGGAAGCTGGAAAGAACAAGAAAGAGGAAGAAAAATCAAGATTGGTCGAGAGAGAAAATCTCCAAAGTGGTGATCAAGTGAAGAAAAGTGTAAGGTAAGAAGTATTTCTTCTTCTTCTTCATCTTTTCTAAAGAAAGTTCGAATTTTGAGCTTTTCTAAGACTTATATGGAATGAGAGAGAAACTAGGGTTTTGAAAGAGAGAAAGAGAGTTTAGGGTCTTAATGAAATTAGATGATGATGAAAATGATCTATGATGTTGTAGGAGTTCCAAATGACAAGGAACAAGCTCTAAGGAGCAAAGGAAAAGAGAAAGCTCCCTAAAAAAGTGAAGGAGAAAGATTAAGGTTTGTGCATAACTTAAGGCAATAGCCTATTTTGTTTGAAATAATGCATGCTGAATATGACTTTAGATAAATGCAATTTCAATAATGATGATGATTATGGAATGAAACCATAGGTTTAGACATATATGAATGAGATAATTGTGACATTGAATTAAGGATGCATGTTAAAGAATCTTGTATGATCAAGGCATGTAAATGTATTGAAAAATAATAAGTTGAGTAAAGAGCCTTAGAAATGCATGAAATAGAATTTGGTATGTTTTGCATGATGTTAGAATGAATGAAAGGTGAATATGCAGATTTTCTGCTGAAAGTCACGGGCGTGACTATTGAGTCACGGGCGTGAACTTGAGGGTTCACGGTTGTGACTGATTGTGTCACGGTTGTGAATTTCTGGGTGGAAATGGTACTATTCATTCCAGAAGCGTTCACGGGTTGAAATCACGGCAGTGAACTTATTCACGGGCGTGAATGAGTAATCACGACCGTGAATGCTTTTGGGCGATTCATTCCAGTAGCGTTCACGACTTGGGATTACGGGCGTGAACTAATTCACGGGCGTGAAATTAGTAATCACGGCCATGAATGCTTTGTATTGTGATTATGAATGTGGTTATCTAATGAAGAATTCAGGTAAGTAAGTGAATGATATTGTCTATCCAGTGAAATAAGAATGATATGAATATAGATATATGTATATATTGATGTGAGAATGTGATATGTTGTGATATAGAAAAAAATGAATTGATGTAGAAAAATGAATCGTCATGAATGTATATGAAATTCGATGCAGATAAACATGAGAATATTGATGAATCTAGTAAATGAATGAAAAGATATATGATTATGACTATATGATTCCAAAACAAGAAAATTGAGATGTTGATTAATATGAGATATTGATGTGTGGAAATTTGAGAATAATGATTGATGTAAAAATATAAAGAAGCCCATTACTCTACTTGCGAACTAGAATCAGGATAGATGACATGTCATTAAGGGGGCGAATGGTACCGTACTATACCTCAACCAATGTAGCTTAAGCTCGGAGAGTGCCATTGGTCTGGGATGCTCAGTCAGTGTGGCTTAAGCTCTGGGAGTGCTACTGACTTGAGAAGCTCTGATGAGCACATATAAATGAGGACAAGGTGTCATAAGCTTATGTGAGCGGCCTTGGTCCGGTTATTCATCTATGATGAAATTATACTCAATCAATGTGGCTTAAGCTCGGAGAGCGCCATTGATTTGAGAAGCTCTTATGAGCCAAATAGTGGACAGGGTGGCTTAAGCTTGAAGAGCGCTCCTGATCCATAACTCGTATCCAGTCAGTCCAAAAATTTAGAGTGATGTGGGCAAGATAATGAGGATATGTCGGAAAAATAAGAAAAGAAAAGAATAAGAAAATGATGATAATATGAGATTAATATGCAATGATAAAGAGAATAAGAAAATGATGATGATATGAGATTGAAATGCAGTGATAAAGAGATTTACATAATACTTTGCTATTAAAGATAAATGAAAATAACATTGTCTATATGAGCATGACATTCATACTTGTATGAAATAAGTATATGTTGATAGTCATGCATGCAAACATTTTAATGCACAAAAATGATAATTGTTAATGCTTGTTGCATGATATAGTATATTGCCTTCTTTATATGCACCACTAAGCTTAGAGCTTAGCGTGGAGTTTAATTTCCACGCAGATATAGAAAGGTAGCTGAAGACGCTAGATAAAGCAAGTGGTGATCCCATTCAAGTAAAGTAGCCGAATCTTGAGAAAGTGGGTTACAAGTTTCGAAACTTTTGTATTTGATTTTTATATGAAAGAAATGTTTGAGTTTGTAAAACTTGCTTTTAAAGTTTGTTAAGAATTTCGTTGATGTGATAAATTACTATTTTATGTAAATGAATTTTACTATGATTTTTGTTTATATCCATATATATACATGAGTATAAAAAAAAAATATAGCGAATTGAAGAAGTAAGAAAGACATGCGGCAGCGCTCCCTCATCCGGGCACGTGTTACGGTTCGGGTGGGGAGGTGTGGCTGCTACACTTTAGGCATGTTAATTCACTAGGCTTGCATAGATGTTAAATGTATTTACAATTTTTTTTTCAAGAATGTTCAAATTATATATATTTTTCTCTTAATTGATAATGAATTTCCATCATGGTTCAATTCCTAGATATATTTATTATAAAACATACATGAAAATATATGTTGAGTATATATTTGAGTACAGAAGTATGTTGGACATATATGAGATTACCCTTCTCACACAGACATTCGCCTTTGTTGCTTTGTATAAACAAACATGAGACAAATTTTGAGCTTTATTATCTAGATGATAATCAAGAGCCAAACCTTAAATGAAAATGTCATCATTCTACGTGAAATGAAACAGATGATTGATAAAATATTTTAACATTAAATGGATATTAAAACATATCACTTCATATGTCTTAATGCCATATCAGGGTTTTAAAAGAATTAATGAATCAAGCATGTATGTGAACTCATAGTTGGACATTGAGTGTGTCTAACTACGATCTATACTGTATTATATAACATGAAGACATACGTTCCAATGGGAAAGGAATTAATACCATAACATGTGATTCATACCACATGTGCATAATTCAACCAAATAGGGTAATAAAGTTTATATCATAACTTTATTTAGTGTGAGACCCTCTAGTTTAAATGTAATCTCATTTGGTATCCTTATGACTCAATTCTGGTTATGTGACTAGTATTTAATATTTGTTATCTTAGAATGTTATCAAAGGATCATGAATGATTCGGTATACTTGAACACTTTTAGAAAAGCGAGTTAAATAAGAATTATGGAAATTGAGAAAGAGGAAGATCATATTTAAATTATCGCATTGATATGTATTTAATGGTCGACCAGTCATGTTCATCTTAATGATGGAACATTATTATGAATACAAATAAATATGAATAAGAAATGAGATCTCATGAAAGAATATGTGATAAATGATCTAGGATACAACATACAAAACATACTCGAAGATCTATTAATCGAGAAGCTATATACTCCTAATAGATATGTAGCATATGCGCTCTCGAAGTGTGCATGGTCGCGCGACTTATTTGATAAGTCGTAGTTGGACATTGAGTATGTCTAACTACGGTATATACTGTATTATATAACATGAAGGCATACACTCTAATGGGAAAGGAATTAATACCATAACATGTGATTCATACGACATGTGCATAATTCGACCAAATAGGGAAATAAAATTTATGTCATAACTTTATTTAGTCTAAGACCCTCGAGTTTAAATGTAATCTCGTTTGATATCCTTATGACTCAATTCTGGTTCTGTGATTAGTATTTAATATTTGTTATCTTAGAATGTTATCAAAGGATCATGAATGATTCGGTCTACTGGAACACTTCTGGAAAAGCGAGTTAAATAAGAATTATGGAAAACGAGAAAGAGAAAGATCTTATTTAAATTATCGCATTGATATGTATTTAATGGTCGACCAGTTATGTTCATCTTAGTGATGAAACATTATTATGAATACAAATAAATATGAATAAGAAATGAGATCTCATGAAAGAATATGTGATAAATGACTAGGATACAACATACAAAACATACTCCAAGATTTATTAATCGAGAAGTCAATCCCATCATGTATGAGTGGAAGATGTTGGTTACACCCATGATGGAAAATATAAACTGCAATGGAAAGTTACTCATTATGAAGTGGGGAGTTACCTATACAATGGGAAGTTACTTCTAAGTGAAAAATAACTTATACTTGATAATGCAAGTTAACAAAATCTCTACAATACTCACTAGATTTTTTTATACTCTAAAAAATCTGAAAATAGACTCTCTAATTCTCCTTTATGGATTGCTTGAAAAAGTAAGTTATCTAAGTTGTGAAACTTTAATTTCAATTCATTATATATTAATGTGATTGAAATCTTGATTATGCGTGCTTATATGATCTTGGAAATTATATATGAAAATTGGATTTGATTATGTGTTAAATTCATATTAAAATCCTTCATTGATACATGAGCTTCCTCTCATATGACTTCTAATTTTTCCTTGTTATATCACCCTATCTCTATCAAAAACTAATTAATGGAAAACTTCCAGATAACAAAACTGAGTCAATTCATCATATCGGTAAAGTTAAATTGCATCCATATACTGAATTACTTCGTATACTTCATATACCATCATTCAAATGCAAACTGCTTTCAATTAACAAATTGACAAGAAGCGCTAAGGTACCCTTTGCTTTCTATCCTAATTAATGCTTTTTACAGGAGATAAAGTGGCAAGCAATCTTTATGTTTTTTATTCACATTCTTTTACTTCTGAAACCATTAATAAATATACTAAAACCCACATTTTCTGTAATAAACCACATGTTACATACTTATATACGATGTACTAATTTAGCAGTAATTCAAATTTCAGTACTTGTAATGACTCTAATCTTGTAAACAATGTTGTTGATAATGATTGTAACGCCCACATATTTATATGCCATATGTTGTGGAACCCGGATACGAGTATGTGTACTAAATACAGTGTATAAATATGGGCTAAGGTAGTTATAAATTAAATGGGGAAAATTGATTTATGGATTTAAATGCAAAGGATGAAATATGGAGACCAACTAATTATAAATAAATTGAGAAGATGATATATAAGTTGGATTGAGTAACTAGCAAATTCTAGAATTCTCTAATAATAATAATAATAATAATAATAATAATAATAATAATAGAAAGTAGGTCGACAAAACAAATGACAAGAAGGAAAAAAATACAAAAAGAGGGGGCC
Source organism: Triadica sebifera (assembly GCA_023653625.1). Classification (NCBI taxonomy): domain Eukaryota; kingdom Viridiplantae; phylum Streptophyta; class Magnoliopsida; order Malpighiales; family Euphorbiaceae; genus Triadica; species Triadica sebifera. Next base: position 26,714,939 of record CM042901.1, read on the forward strand.
AACTTTTCTTATTCTAGTAAGAAGAACCTGTGACCACTTTATTCTATCCTCCCCATTTTCTTCCATTTTTCTACCTCCCAAAAGAAAAACTTCCATAATTAAGTGCTCAAAGGTGAAGAAAAGGAAGAGGATCTAAAGTCACCTATCTTTAATGCATGATAGTTCAAATAAAGGCTAGAAACCAAGATAAATGAAGAAGAGTGAAGAAAAAGAGATGAGTGGAATTCAAGAGAATTTGTGTTTTCCATTCAACAAGGGGGGCTACGATTCTAAGAGGAAAAGAAAGGAAGGGCTGGAACAAGCGGAAGCCATGAAAGAAGGGGAAGTGGTTACCTCACAAAGGGAAAAAGGAGATAAAAGAAAGAAAAAGGCTTAGAGGTGAAATTAAAGAAAGAAAATAAATTTGGAGTTTTGGAATTATTCTTCACTTAGATTAATTGTTTGAATAATGATTGAAATTATGATGATTATAAGATAAGACAATGCTTGTGTTTTGTTAAATATAAACTATTGAATTAATTGACTTTACAAATTTAAGACTTCAAGCCCCTTTGGTGTGTAGATTCTCTCTTTAAATCGCTTTCTCTTGCTTCAATAATAATGTTTGATACCCAAAAATGATGACTTAAATGTGGGTTAGTTGCTGGAAATGAAGGTGAATGAATGAGAGTGTGAGAATGAGGCAAGTGGGTTGTTGATTCATCCCCTACTTTGCGAAAATGATACCTTTTATAGAATGGTTGAGGCACAGAGCTCCAAAATGATGCCCCATAGGCATTTTGGACTCTTCACATGCTTTGGAGAATCAAACATGTGTATCTTTCCAAGTGGTGGTCCTGGCCTTAGAGTGGAAGAAAAATGCCAAAAATCGCCTAAGGGAGCCCATATGTGCCGCCCACACGGTCATGTGGCTGACTGTGTGAGGCTTAGGGAAAAAGCCCCGTTCTGCCCAATTTTCTCCTCGCACACACCTATTGACATGGACCTGTGAGTGGTTCCTCTTAAGGGTGTGCAAAACTGAAATTCAACCTAACCGGTTTGGATTATTCAGTTTTGGTTTGTTCGATTCAGTTAGTTATCAAAATATTGGTTTATTCGATTAGGTTGAAAATATTGAAAACCGATTAAACTAAAACGACCAAATACACACACACACACATATATATATATATATATATATATAGTAATTATTTTTTAATTTTTATAGAAAAGAAAAGAAATTGTAGTTCATGATAATTAAATTTGATAGTTGATAGTTGATAAAATTAAGAACTATTACAATTTATTCTAATTTGTATTAACTAATTTAAATTTATAAAATTATTATAATTAATTTTAATTTATGCTAATGCTAATTTATAAAGTTTTTATAATTTATTTTAATTTATGTTAATTGACAAAGTTTTATGATTGATTTTAATTTTTTATAATTGATAAAATGTGATAATAATTATAATTTATGATAATTAATAAATTAATTATCAAAACCGATTAAACTGAACAGAACCAAACCGAAATATTTTGGTTCGGTTTTGGTTTTCTTACTGTAGGTTGATTCAATTCAATTTTTTTCGTTAAATCCAACTGAACCAAATCACACCCCTAATTCCTCTATACATGCCCCAAACTTGCACGATTTTGCTTCAAATTGACTCGCACTTGGATTTTTCATGCAAATTTGATTTTTTTTTTTAGCTCCATTTATGCCCAAAAACCTCTCCTCTAACTCAAACAGTAGCTGAACAGAGAAAAACATAAAAAGAAATCAAAATATAGCAAAATAATAACATAAAGAAAAACAACTAAATATAGTGTAAAATGGTCGAAAAAATCATGCATTTTAAAATGTTATCAATAGGTATAAGCCTAAAATAATTTATAGGCTGCAAGTCTATTTAACAATTTTTTTTTTTGAGATAATATGAGCCATTTTTAAGTTTGAAATGAGTTAAAGGATTAAGTATTTATGGTTGAGTTTTATTAATACATGCTCTGTATCGTATAATAATTTTTTTAGAAAGTGTTTTTACACATGGGGGTGAGGAAATTTTAATTATCATACCTTTTTCGTATTTTAGCAAGCAAATAATTTGTTTTACCTTCTGCCTTTACTATTATAAAAATGTAAAAAAGAAAATTAAATGGAGAAAAGATAAGAATTTAAATTCTTAGCATATTAAAAATACAATTTGTTTCAAATCATTTCTTGTTTCAAATCAAGACATGGATGCTTAGTATAAGAAAATAAATTGAAATATGAACCAAATACATACATGATACATTCACATTTTATATATATATATATATATATATATTCAAAAAATTATTATATATCTATATATAGATTGAATTAATCACTTAAAATAAGTAAATATGATAATGAAAATAGAGATAATAGTAATGCAAATTAGTATCAAAATCGATATTAATTAACTGTGTGTTCCAAAAATAGAAGATATCTTTCCAATTTCACAAAGGCAGATTTCCTTCCAAATTTAGTCAAAAGAATGCAGAATTGACTTTTCACAAAGAGAGAACGTGTCCATGCAAATCCATAACAAGATTTATAAATTATTGAATAAGGATTCACCCTTTAGAACCATTCATAGGAAGGAATTGAGGAGTGTTAATTTGAATTTTTTTTCTTCACCAGTGATCAGCTATTAATCTTCAATAAGGTAATATGTACATAAAATTATTTAATTTTTTTTTACTTTATTAATTGATGGTTGTTAAATTAGAATTACTTGTAAATTGACAGGATAATGAGTTGCATAAGCATATCATCATCATATTCAGATAGACTAAGTGAGCTACCAAAGGACATAACAGAGAAGATTTTGATGAGGTTACCACAGAAAGATGTGATTAGGACAAGCATATTGTCATCCAAATGGAGATATAAATGGCTATCAATTCCTCAACTTGTATTTGATTATCCCTTCAATTATAGTCTCTCACCAACAGAAAAAACTAAACTTATTTCACTTGTTTACCAAGCTTTGCTACTTCATCAGGGGCCCCTCATCAAGTTCAGTTTCTCTGTTCCTGATTTTGATTTTGATCTTTTTTGTCATATAAATCATTGGTTGCATTTCCTATCCAATAATGATATTGAAGATTTTAGCCTTGGGATTTGGAGAGGAGGAGATGATCATCACCATAAATATAAATATAAATTACCATTTCATTTCTATTCTTTTCAACAATTGAGGCACCTAAGTTTAAATAATTGTGTGTTTAAGCCTCCTACTTCATTTAGAGGATTTGATCAGCTTATTAGCCTCCAATTTCAGAATGTGATTTTTGCAGCTGAAAGGTTTGGGATTTTCATTTCTAACTGCCCATTATTACAAAGTTTAACTCTTCAGGGTTGTCCCCATTTCTTCTGCCTAAGAATTACTTGTCCAAATCTTAAATTTTTGTATTTTCATGGTACTTTTGATTCTGTTAATTTCAAAATTACTCCTCTTCTTCAAGTTGTTTCCATTGCTTTAAATTGTATGCCTCAAATTGCCAAGTATTTCAATGATAGAAAAACATCTCATTTGGTTGACATTGCTTCTAGTATGCCAGCAATCCAGGACTTATCCATTCACCTCTATTTTTTAAAGGTAAGCATTTTATTTTATTTTTACAAGATTATATATTTTGTACTAAAATATCTATGTATATTAACTAACTGAAAAATTATTCTATTAACTCTCTCAATTATCAATTGTGTTCAACTGCCTTTCTAAACTGGTATATTTGTTCAATTGACTCCCTCTATTGATTTTGAATTAGTTCTTACTATGAAACACTTAGTCTATAATTAATTATTTTAAAAGTTTCAATTGAATAAATTTTCAATCCAAAGATTTAATTTTATAAATTTTATTGTATAAATTTATGTATACAATAATATATATATATATATATATATATATATATATATATATGAATAATATTGTGTAATTTCCTGTTTTTGTTTTAAGTTTTTGGCAAAAGGAGGTGTGCAAAATAGGCTTCCGAAGATTTTAGATCTCCTCAGGACTCTTCATATATCAGATATATGCTTTGAAAAGATAGAGGAAGTGTCATGTGCTCTTTGTTTGATTAGAAGCTCACCCAACTTGGAAAAACTTACCATCACGGTGAGTATTATATGCTTTATATTTTAAATCTAAAAAAAAAAAAAGTAAAGATATTGATAGGTCCATAAGATATGTGCTAGAAAAGGCATATGGCTCATAAGGTAAAATTTCGTCCAATTAGCTCTTATATTAAAAGTTCAGTCTAAATGACTCTCCTACTAAAATTTTATAAAGTAAAGCAATTTAAAATTTTAATATGATGAACTAATTGGGCTGAGTTTTATAACAGGTAAAAGACCTATTTGCAAGTTTGATTTTTAGAAAATGAATGGTTAATACATAATTATATGGTATTCTAGGCATGTACCCAGACAAATGCAGAGATAGAAGGAGTTGTGGAAGATTTGAGAAAGCAGGATTTGTCAGACTGTTCGTTGAATGAATTAAAAATAGTGAAGATGGAGAAGATTGGAGGCGTGCAATCAGAATTAGAGTTGATGAAGTTTTTGCTGTCTACTTCAACTAAACTTGAGAAATTTGAAATTTTGCCTATAGAAGATAAGACTATTGATAAAGGATTTCAAATTTTAAAAGAGCTTATTCGATTTAGGCGAGCGTCTTCAAATGCTGAAATCATTTACTTAGATCCACACCTACATGAATAACTTTGCTTCTCATTATGAGGGTTTTTTCCCTATTTATTTCTCTTTTTTTAATTACTTTTTATCGAGTGCATGCTTAGAGAGATTATGAGATTAAAACCTATATTAATTGATTTTTTTTTAGAGTTTTCAATCAATTGGGTTACTGGCGATTCTTTATAAGAATTTTTTATTTTGAGATTTTATTAGACAAAATTTGATATCTTAATTCAATGGTAGCCATAAATTTATTTATAAATTAATTAATTACTGCTCAAAACACATATCTTGCTCCCCAAATTATAAAACTAAAATGGTAAAAGATGTTTTCTCATACAATGCCACATGATTTAGTTTTTCTTGCTTCTCAATATCGTATATTGCCACAAAATTTCATGCATATCTCATTGATAATATTGTGAATATTTCCAAGCGTATTTCTATATACAATAAAGGGATGTTTCTATTTATACCTTTCCACATGATCATGTTCATATTGATTTCTTAGCTAAACATTATAGCAGATTAAAGAAATAACACAATTAAAATGCTCCCTTGAATCAATAAAAATTTTAACCCTGAAAGTGGTTGATATTCAATCCTTCAAATGCCAAGTTCTACTAATCTTCAAGCAATAGAATAGCTCCACAGCAAGAAATCCAATCTTTTGGAAGTGAAATTTGCACACCAAAAGTTCTATTGCACTTACGGAGAATGAATTCCGAAAACCAAAAAAAAAAGCTAACTAAGTGTCTATGTCTCTAAACCCTACTAAAAGTTGAAATATATACTAAACTAGAAACCTAAGTGATGTTAACTTCCTAAAATACATAAATTCTCTTTTAAAATAATGAAGAGACTCATTCAGACTTAAATTTCTAGGTTCAGGATATCATCGCGCAATCTGCAGAATAGGGTATGTCACGTGCTCGATAGTGAGGTGCTTCCATGTGTCGCGCACTCTTGACGTTGCCCTTGCACATGCGATAGTAGACTTTTTTGTTCTCTTCACTTGCTCGTGATGATCTCACTTGCATGTGGCACCTTTCATTCAAAACATCTACAATCCTTATTAAATGCTCATTCAACCTTCAGTCAAGCTCGAATATGTCTTTGTTGCTCCCAAATAATTTTCTTTCACCCCTTTCACCATCTTTTACCTAAAAAGATAAAAATTTCACCTAAGTATCACATTAAACCAAAAATAATTATAAAACACATAATGCAAATACTGAAAGACCCTACAAAACATATCACAAAGTTTGACACATCAATTTCTAATACAAAAACAAAATAGAGAATGTAGTTCAGTAGTAAATAGTAGTTATTCTATAGTCAATGGCCATTGGGGAAAGGGGGCTACTTATAAGGTTTATCTACCAATTAATTGTTACACATATTGGTCATAACTCTCCTTAATGTTCTAAAAGTGTTACATTAAATGTTGTCAGTCATAAGAAAATCATAGTCGTAATATGGCTGTTGCGGTCGCGATTTTTTGTTATCTTTTAGTCCATGACACATGCAACACTCACCCATATAGTAGGACATGACTCCACTATATAAGTAAATATCACAAAACTGGATACCTTATAAGTATGTTTCATTTAAAAACTTTTTCTATCTTATATAATCATATTTGTATATCATGTATAATTAAAACATTTGCATTCCATATAGAAGATCAACAAAATAATGTATCAATAAATTTTTGTGTCTGATTTAAAAAAACAAAATCATTATTCTCCAAATAACTGGTTTGGCAATTCATCAGCCTTTTTTTATTTATTTCAAAACAATCCTTATTTAAAACAATCAAATCAATTACATGTCCTTATAATATAAAAATATAAGTAAAATACATATATATGTCCTATGTCATGAGTATAAAACAAAATATAAATGAATGACAATGACATCAACCCAAATATGGGTTTGCTCTGACAGGCTCATACTTCTCTTACATCAACTCAGTTATCTAATGACTCATAACCTGTATGTAGTAGAACCCACATACTATGCTGCTGAAAGCTTAGTAGTACATATAAATATAAAAGTTCTAGCAAGCAATCATGAAATCACATAGTGTATAAACTGTATGCTTACCTTATAAATTCGATCATGCCATCAACATTAGTACAAAATATAGAAGGTACCTCTATATATATTCACATTAATATAACATTCATATTATGATAACATTCTATGGTATTGTAATTCTCTCAATAGCATATCATATATCCTATGCAGTTCTCATATATAGAATGAGCATATATGGTTATAATATAGTTATTCATCTCATTTTATAGTTTTTTAATTATTTTTCATGTGATATCCATATAATACTTCACAAATTGGAGCATACAAAGCATTTTCTTCTTTATGTTTATGTAATCATATTATATACATTCTTATCTCATCATAGTGTGTGTGCGTGTGCGCGTGCATACCAGTTCCTTACTAATTCATCGCAAAAATCAATATATAAAACTATATTAGGGCTTCACAAGCATAAATGTTCATTCACAACTGTGGAAACCCCTTTTTATGAGTGGTCTACCCATGACTCAAGCCTTGAATCATGCCATGAACAACATTGTCCACTTTTGCAACATCATTCATAGTCATGAACAAAATAATACGATAATGAATTTGCAGTTTGTAACCTTATTAGCACCAAAAAAAAGCAATTAAGCACACCACACGCAATGGCTCTAAGGCTAACCAATATTAGCCACTCCTATCAATACTTTTCAGCATTTTACATTATTTCACAAGCTCTAAATATACAAATACATCAATTAACTATTTAAACTAGGTTCAGTGCTTTAGTTATCAAGTCCTATCAACAAATAGTTTCAACTATCAATATTCTTTGTGCATATCAAGATCAATATGTTACAATCCAACAACTACTTTACCATTTTACGTCAAATACAAATGTCAATTGCATAATTCAACACATAAGCATATCGCAAGACAAATTTAAATGCATATATGTACAAACTTGAATTGGAGCCTTTATTATCAACCTCTCTAATGTCTCCAATCCTTCTGGCGGTTTTCTCCACCTTCATTTTTTCCTCCTAACACAATATCATAACCAAAATTACCATTTTTTTTCACTTATAAGCCATTTGTTATGCTATTAACAATATAAACCCTAACTTAATATACCATTACAAGGCATTAATTTTGTTTCCCATATTAAATCAAACTAAACTTAATAAAAGGATAAGGGAAAACATAATTTCTTACCACCATTTCATAGAATCAGAATGGTTTTGGGCTCAAATTAGATTTCTCCTCACACTCCGAATTCTTCCCTATTTGAAAAGATCATTTTCTCTTGATTCTATTAATTAAACTTTGTTAATGGGTGGATTTTCATGTTATTAAGGCTAAGAATAGAAGGGAAAACTATTTCTAGTCTTTCTGGTCTATGTCTAGGATTTGGTGTGGAAAATGTGAATGTTTGCCAAAAAAAATACATTGTTCATTTTCTACTACAAGACTTCACAAGCATGACTATACTTTCACGGCTGTGAAGCTATTATGCTTTAGAAATTCTTATTTCGTAATGTTCACGACTGTGAGGCTATAGACACGGAAAAATCCATGAAAACTTATTTTCCACTTTTATTCTCTTGTTACATGTTGTTTCTAGCCTTAACTTATGAGCATTACATTTCTCTCCCTTTTAAAAACATTTATCCCCGAAATTACCTAGTGTATTATCTTTGAAGAGTTGTGGATGTTGGGTCTTCATCACTTCATCACTTTTTCATGTAGCATTTTTTGTTGCATGATTTTTTCGTAAGACCTTAACTAATGGTATCGCTTATTCTTGAGCTCTTTGATCTCTCTAGCTAGAATCTAAACTAACTTTTCTTCATATGTCAAATCTAATATCACCCCATTGCTCTCAACTAGAATAATGTGAGAGGGATCTGACGTGTATCTCCTTAACTTGGAGATGTGGAACATATCATGTATCTTAATCAACTCTAGTGGTAGAGCAACCTTATAAGCAACTGATTTGATTCTCTCTAAATCCTCATAAGGCCTAATGAATCTCAAAATCAACTTGCCCTTCTTCACAAATGTTAAGGAAAAATTTATCTCCAACTTCATACTCTATATCTCTCCTCTTGAGATCTGCATATAATTTTTGCATGTTTGAAATTGTCTTCAATCTATCCTAGATAATCCGTACTTTTTCCTCTGTCTACTGTACCAAGTCTAACCCCACTAGCTTTTTCTCATTAAGTTTTTTCCAACAAAACGGTATTCGACACTTCCTACCATAAAGTTCCTCATAAGGAGTCATCTCTATACTAGATTGATAGTTGTTGTTGTTGTAGGAAAACTCCAACGAAGGAAGATACCTATCTTGGCTATCCTTAAACTATATCATGTAACTCCTCATCATATCCTATAATATCTATATAACCCTTTCTAATTACCCATCTATCTAGAGATGAAAGAGTGTGTTGAAATTGAGCTTGGTACCCAAAACTCTCAGCAAAATACCCTAAAATTGAGAAGTAAACCTAGTGTCCCCATCTAAAACAATGGAGACTAGTACTCTATGAAGCCATTCTATCTCATTAACATAAATCTTTACTAGTCTGGTCAAAGGGTAATCCCTTTTTATATGCAAGAAGTGAATTGACTTTGTAAGCCTATCCATTATAACTCGTATGACATTATATCTCCTATGAATCACTAGCAACCCAATCACAAAATTTATAATAATCTGCTCCTATTTTCATTCTGGTACAATGATAGGCTACCATAATTATGATGTAATTTGATGTTCTGCCTTGATCTGGTTATAGGTTAGACATCTAGTTATATATTCTATTATGTCTCTCTTCATACCTACCTATTAGTACTTACTCTTCATATCATGATACATCTTATTACTTTCTAAGTGCATAACATATCTGGCCTTGTGTGACTCCTAAATGATCCTCTGTCTTAACTCATCAACATCAGGCACATATACACAACCCTAATAATATATCCCACCGTCTAACTCAATTATATAACCTAGTATCTCCCCCTTAGAGACCAACTCGAATGTCTCAATAAGTTTACAATCATATCTTTGTGCAACTCTAATTTCCTAGTTATGTGTTGGTCAGATATACAACTCAACCAACATCTTTCTACTTAATGCATCAGCCACTACATTAGCCTTGTAGTGGTGGTAGTCAATAATACAATTATAATATTTTATCAACTTTAACCACTGTCTTTGTCTCAGATTAATATCTCTCAATGTAGGAAGCTATTTCATACTCTTATGGTCCATATAAATGAAACATTTCTCCCTATAAAGATAATGTTGTCATATCTTCAATACAAATACAATGACAATCAACTCATGGTCATGTATAAGGTAATTATTTTTATGTATCATCAACTGTCTGGAAGCATAAGCTACTACCTTGCCCTCTTTCATTAGTACACACCCTAACCATTGTGAGAAATATCAGTGTAGATGACAAACTCCTTATCAAGGACTGGTTGTGTCAAAATGGGAGCCTCTGTCAACATCTTCTTAATCTTTTCAAAACTATCTTGACATTTCTTTATCCACTCATATTTCACATCTTTCCTCAATTGTTTGGTCAAAGAAGAAGCAACCATAAAAAAGCCCTTAATAAATCTCCTATAATAACCAGCCAAACTTAGGAAATTCCTAATTTTTGTCACATTATAGGGCGATTTCCAACTCATAATGTCTCAAGCTTGCTAGGATCTACTCTAACGTTGTCTGCTAGCATAATGTATCCAATAAAAGCTACCTCATTAAGCCAAAACTCATATTTTGAGAGCTTGACATACAATTTATGTTCATTAAGTGTCCGCAACACTATCTTTAGATGTTGATTATGCTCTTGAAGTGTCATAGAATACACCAAAATAGCATCTATAAAGACCATAACACACTGGTCTAGATAAGGCCTAAATATTTGGTTCATCAAGTTGATGTGTTTTTGTTTAGTTTAGTTTTTAGTGCTTAATTATTGTTTTTTTTTGCATGTTTAGTTACTTACTGATTTTGTTTTCATGATTTTAGGAAAGGAAAGAAAAGTTGCAGCATAGAGCAAAGTATCACGCGCATGAGGAATGTGTCACTCGAGTGAGGAGTCCTTGCCACCAAAGTGTCACACACGTGAAGAAGTGTCATGAGCATGAGGAGTTGTTGCAAGTGTGAGGGATCCCTCCAATTTTTTTGTTGGTGAGAGACTTTGATGTGGGTGTGAAGTTTTTAAAGCTCAATCTCTTGTTGCAATCGTGTTGATTCTACACAAGCATGTCACTACTATGTCCTATTTCCTATCATATGCATAAAGAATCAGTGTGCGCATGACGATAGCTGAACTGAAGAAATTATCGCACATGTGATGCCTTTTTTTGCTATAGAGTCCAGTCGTATTCAAACTCCTATTCTGATCAAGTGGGTCTATGCTTTGAAGTTTAATGCTAATTTGAAGAACTACTTTTGGAGAGATTATCTTTTATTTAAGAAGTTTTATATATTTAGAATTAGATTTTAAGTATGACTTTTTAGATTATAAATTCCAGTTTATTTTACATTTATAACACACAGAGGGAAAGGTTCATTGCACATGCAGGAAAAAATCTCTTTTTAGCAGACTTCATTGAGAATTTCAGGGAGTTTATCTTTTTCATATTTTTTTCTTTAATGTTTAACTTAGTCATCAAAATAGACATAAACCATTGATATTAAGATGCTAGGCTAAACTCTTTAATGGGTGCTTAGTAAGCAACCCCAATTTGTATGAATCTTACTTAATGTTTTTAATGGATGAATGATTTTCTTTTTGATCACTAATTATTGAGGTTTAAATGGAAATATCACTGCTAAGATATTAGACACACCATCTGTAATTTAACCTAAAAATTGGACTGAACACTAGATAATTTATTAGCTTGATTAATTGGTATTTGAAGGCAAAAGCCATAAAATCTACATTCATTAGTTCTTAATTTGTTAAGGGGCATACAAGCTGGGGGTTGTGAGCTAAGTTCCTATTTTCTCTCTCATTGATTACTTTTATTACTTTCTACATCCATCTTAGTTATTATTAGTTCTCTTTTCTTAACTTAATCAATTCATCATACTTGGTTAGAGTTTTAGGATTTTAATTCACTATTCATTGGTCATTTAAAGTTAATTAAGAGTTTAAGCCAATAAGTTCCTTGAGAGATCGACATTGAGAGTGAGTTTACCAACATTATAATTAGCTTGTTCATTTGTGAGTACATTTTGAGTTACATCACAAGTCTACAAAGACTACTGGAGCATTGATTAACCTGAAAGGCATCACTAAAAACCCATAATGGTTATACCTAGTTCTGAACACTGTCTTATTTTTGTCCTTTGCCTTAACTCTCAACTAGTGGTACCCTGATCTCAAGTCAATTTTTGAAAATATACCTACACCCTTCAATTGGTCAAACATGTCATCAATCTATGGTAAAGGATATTTGTTCTTGATTTTTACCTTATTCAGTTGTCTGTAGTCTATCATAAACCCATCCTTATTTTTCACAAAAAACCCTGGTGCACCCCAATGAGACATGTTTGTTCTGATGAAGTCCTTGTCTAACAGTTCCTACAACTAAGTTTTTAGCTTTTTCATTTCAGATGGTGCCATTTTGTATGGCACTGCTGATATGGGTGTTGTGCTTAGGGCGAGTTTAATAGAGAACTCAACCTCTTTATTGGGTGGTAATCTTGGTAGATCATCTAGGAACACATCTGAAAATTCATTTACTATAGGGATATCCTTAAGATCTAGACCTTCTTTTTGTCCCTGACTTTTGCCTTGAGTCTAACCTGAATAATATTGACCCTTCTTCTTTGTAGTCTGGGCCACTTGAGCTATATTATATCTAAAAGCTTCATCTACTCTCTTCCTCTTTCTATTCACCACACTAACGGTTGATGAGACCAATAGCCTTCCTCAAATCTTCTACACTTATTTATTTCATCAGTAATCAATCTAGCTGTGTATTTACTCAGTTAAATAAATTCCCTCTGATACACTGTACTAGTCACCTTTCCTTGCTTGAGATTCAGAAACTCTTTCTTTTTCTCATCTATATAGATTTGAGGTACATAATACTCCTTAAATTCATCATCAAAAAATCCCCACGTCACTGGCTTAGGAACCTGTGGTTTCAAGATAATTGACTTCCACCAGTCATAAGCATTCTCCTGTAGCAAGGATATGACATATTTCACTTTCTGCTCAATAGCGACCTTAAGCTTTAATATTCACAAATTAAAACTCACAAGTGCACGAACCACTATAGTGTGGTAAGATACTCCTAAGATCGGTCTCTTAAGGAATTATTTGACTTAAATTCCTAATTAACCATAGATTACCAGTAAACAAAAAATTAAAACCAATAGCGATATTAGTTATGGAATTAATTAAATTAAACTAAAATCTAAAAGTAATAAAATTGCAACCTAAACTGATTAATATAACCAATTATATGAGATAGGGATTTAGCTTCACTTTTCCAATTATGCATTTCCGTTTTTAATCAATTAAGTATAATGAAAAATAATTCTATGGTGATCACCTATGTTGCCCAGATATTGAACTAAGAAGGAGGGTTGAATTGGATATTAAAAAATTTCACTTTGAAGTGCGAAAATAAAATTTAAGTTTAGTAGGGATAGAAAAATGAGAAACAAGAATTTTTATAGAGGTTTGGGTGTTAACAAACCCTGCTCTTCTCCCCAATCTCAATTGGGAGTTCACTAACACTCTAAGTGTTACAATAGAGTTTTACAAGCTCACTCCCAACTATGGTGTTTCTAACAATGGATCACACCTAACCCAAAAATCCCTTGTGTTTTAATGGCTCACACAAATAAACAATTCCTTGTATTTTAAAGGCTCACACAAATAACCCTTACAAGTGTTCTACTCTTAACCCCAAAATATCCAAACTCACTTGAGTGGATAATTACAGAGAGAAACACTTAAAAATCTTTAATGCTCAGAAAATAATGAGCAAAAATATTTTGACAGAGAATAAATGTTTGTTTTGAAAGTATTAAATGAACAAATGGCTTACAACAAGATTTTGATTCGAAGTATTAGCTATTCTCTTGTTCTGGATTCATAAATGACTTGCATTTATACTTTCATGGTGAATTCTAGCCGTTTGATTGCATTTAATGCAAAAATAGCCGTTGCACCAACCCTTATAATCGCGTCTAACATGTTTCTCTTTCATCTTTCGTCGTGACTATGTGTGTCACCGTCGTGACTGTTCTTCCACGTCGTGACTTGAGTGGTGACCTTGGCCGTGAAGCATTCTGGAAGTTTTTATAAGTATTGGTTCACGGGCGTGACATTTCATCTTCACGAGCGTGACATCCTTCCAAGTCGTGGTCCAAGTGGTGACTCTGACCGTGAAGCTCTCTGAAAAAATTTGCCATATCTTTTCACGGGCGTAACTGATATGATCATTCACGATTGCTATCATTCTTTATGGCTATGAATTTTAAATGTTGGTTTGTTGACGCTAAGCTTCATCACGGGCGTGAACATGCTGTTTCTTCAATTTTATCTTTTTAAGATTAATCTTCCATTCTCCATTCTTGTTATCATATTGCATACCCTATTTAATAGACTTAGAAAATAAGTATGTTAAATACATTATTGCTATTTTATTTGTTATCATCAAAATGACAGAAATATCCCTAAAGGTTCAACAATCTCCCCTTTTTTGATGGTGACAAATAATTTAGTAATATGTGCCTTTGAGAAGTCTCCCCCTCAAAAGATGCTTAGGATAAAGAATGCTGAAGTGCAAGAATTGTAAAGAATGATGAAGTGTAGCATCAAAATATACTTCATAGTTTTAAGTATATGCAAGTTATATGCAAAGTATATCCAATGTATACCAAAATTTTCTTTAAAGCATTAAGTATATTTAAGGTATATTCAGAGTATATCAAGTGCATATTCATTCATTTTACTTGCATCAAGGAATATACAAACATACTTAAGATATATTTAAGGTGTATAAAGCTCATTTGCATACTTGCATATTCATTTTGAATCAAAATTTAAGTATTGCACTTAACTTTATATTGCTAGGTTTAAGTATTGCACTTAACTTTATATTGCTAGGTTCTCCATTTTGATTCAAAATTAAGTTTTGCATTTATCTTTAAATAATATATTGCTAGGTTCTTCCCCTTTTGTCATCAACAAAAAGAATATCAAAAAGATAAAACACAATGAAAAACAAAGAAAATATATATATTAAGAAAGAAATGTACAAACACAAAAGTAAATAAAATTCGAAAAGGAAATTTAGAATTTCCTACAAACAAGCAAGCTAGAAACAAACATAGCAAGGCTAACATAAACATCTAGCCTAACATATAGTCGAACATCCTATCTCTAAGATGAGAAACTTCCGACTCGAGGCTGTCCATCCGAGACTCCATGAAATCCTTGAGGTTCTCTAACCTCTCATCTATCGAAGCCTGCAACTGCTCAAACCATGGTGCCAAGAGGTCAACCACTTGCTGAGCCAAGTTTGGTGTGGAGGCAGAGGATTGTTCGATGTCCTGCTCAACCTCTGGAGGTGCCACCTCAACTCGAGCCCTTTTTTTCTGCTGAATTCCTTGGAGGCCAGCTTTGAAGTCCTTCGAGTCATTTTCTTCCCAAATGATTTCGCTAGTAGTGTTGATGAAGTGGTAGTAGATGTTGTTCTCAAAAACAATTCAAATAGCCGCTCCCATCTTGATGAAAGACTCGACGTCCAGTTGGTCTCGAGGATGCCCTGGGATGAGGTTGTAGTGATGTGCATCCAGCTTCAAATATCCGAGCTTCAAGGCAATGTGGGTCATGTACCCACCAATAAGAATGTCTTCAGAGGGCTTGGTGGTAATTGATAGGAGATGGCTTGCAAACCATCGAGATAATGCCACTATGAGGCCTCTTTGGGCCATCTCCAGAAGAAAAAGCTCAGACTTCCAAATTGTGCCATTGCAATCTCCTCGGGCAAAGATGCTATAGGTTAGAAACCTATGTAGATATTTATGCACTGGGGATCGAAGGTGAGTACTCTTTGCCTTTTTAACATCCTACCTGCAATCCATACCAAAGTGAGTCCATGCCTAAGTAGCATAAAACTCTACTTGACTGTCGTTTAGGATGCCATCCGAGGGAAGGTTGAACAAATCCCCAAATTCTATGGCAGATAGGGTGTTCGGATGCTTGTACAATTGGAACTTGACTATGCCAGTGGGAGATACTTGCAAGGTTCTCAAAAAAATCCAAGGTTGGCTCCCTCAAAGTTGGTTGATGAATGTCAACAAATTCCTTCAAATGATAGGCCTGGAGTTGTTCTGTCATGGCTATCTCGAGGCTGAGAGTACGAACTATTTTCCACTCAAATGATCTTGAGGAAATGAGAGGCCTTTTCTTGAGCACAGAGTACCTAGGATGGCAATGCTCTGGAATGATGTTCATAAGGTAATCTGTGTACCTTCTGGGAGCATGAGATTTATTCCTAGTACCCTTAGATGAACCGATTTCCATCTGGATTGAAGAAATAAACTTTTGAAGAATGGAAAAGTTTGACAGAAATTTTGAGGAAAACCTTAAGGAAATATGATTTATGATGATGGAAGAGGTTTTTGAAGGTATTTATAGATGAAATTTGTGGCTAGGGGGCTGGAATCTTCAATGTGACATTCAATGTGGATAAATGAGAGCAGTTGAGAGAAGTTGTAGAGTTGAAATGTGAAAAATAACGGCAGAATCATTATATAGCCGACATCTTCATGGGCGTGAAAAACATAGTCACGGGCGTGAAGTGTCGTGTTCACGGTTTGCTTAAGAGATGCTCTACTCGTGAAAAAAGGCATGAAATTGATCACGGTCGTGACATTTAAAGGTCATGGGCATGAAGGATGAACTATCACGGTGGTAAAAAAAATGAGTCATGGGCGTGAAGTGTTAAACTTCACTACTTATGATCGTGAACCAAAGCATGACACAAAGCGTGAATGCGTTTGTAAGTTTTTGGTGGAAATGTTCACAGTCGTGAAAATGCATCACAGGCATGAACAAAGGGTTTCACAGGGGTGAATGAAGCCGTGAAACATAGTTTACACTACTTTAAGCCGTGAACTATGTCGTGAAAGCTACTGGTTCTTTTGGTGATTTAGTTCACGACTGTGAAAATGCATCACGGGCGTGAATTGCCTAAAATTTTCATTAAATAAAATTAAGTCTAAAACAAGACTAAAGCATTTCTAGGAAGATTATATCCCTTATTACATAAATTTCCATCAAATTAGCTACCTTGTATCTAGTAAGATGAGACAAAAACAAGATTATCAATTAAGGTTTGATAATTTGGCAATTACAAAGTTGATCCATCAATCATACCAAGCTCTCTTCTTATGAAATTAAATTTTTCCTCATTTAGAGACTTAGTGAAGATATTTGCCAATTGATTTTCTGTGCTTATAAATTCCAATACAACATATCCATATTGAACATAATCTCTAATAAAATGGTGTCTAATGTCAATATGCTTACTTCTAGAATGTTGAATGGGATGCTTAGAGAGATTTATTGCACTTGTATTGTCATATCTAATAGGTATATGGTTCATACTATGACCATAATCCTTAAGTTGTTGTTTCATCCAAAGGATTTGTGTACAACAACATCCTGTTGCTACATACTCTGCTTCAGCGGTAGAAAGAGCAATTGAAACTTATTTCTTGCTAAACCAAGAAACTAAGCACTCTCCAACAAAGTGACAAGTACCTAAAGTACTTTTTCTATCTAAAAGACTACCAGCATAATCAGCATCTGAATATCCTACAATGTAAAAGGATGAATTTCTAGGGTACCATAAACCTAGATGCAATGAGCCAGGTAAATATCTTAGAATTCTTTTTACTGCATTTAAATGAGACTCTTTTGGACATGATTGAAATCGTGCACATAAGCTTACACTATACATTATGTCAGGTCTAGAAGCAGTAAGATATAAAAGTGATCCGATCATACCTCCATAGAGCTTTTCATTAATGCTCTTACCTTTTTCATCCTTGTCCAATTTTGTTGATGTGCTCATTGGAGTCTTGGCATTCTTGCATTCTTCTATTCCAAATTTCTTAAGTAAGTCTTTGGCATATTTGGATTAGTTGATGAATATGCCCTCATTGCCTTGTTTTATTTGTAGACCAAGGAAATATTTGAGCTCACCCATCATGCTCATTTTGAATTCCCTAGTCATACACTTAGCAAATTCATGACAAAGAAATTCATTAGTAGACCCAAATATGATATCATCAATATAAATTTGAACAATTAAAATATCATGCTTATGCTTTTTAATGAATAATGTAGTGTCAACATTCCCCTTTGTAAAGTTATTTTGTAAGAGAAAAGAACTTAGTCTTTCTTACCAAGCTCTTGGGGCTTGTTTCAAACCATATAAAGCTTTTGAAAGTTTAAATACATGATTAGGCAAATCATGACTTTCAAAACCTGGTGGTTGTTCTACATATACTTCTTCTTCTATAAAACCATTTAAAAAGGCACTTTTCACATCCATTTGAAAAGAGTTTGAAATTCATGTGGCATGCATATGCTAAAACTATTCTTATGCCTTATAATCTAGCTACAAGAGCATGAGTCTCATCATAATCTATTCCTTCTTCCTGATTATATCCTTTTGCAACCAATCTAGCCTTATTCCTAGTTATGGAACCTTGTTCATCTAGTTTGTTTCTAAACACCCATTTGCTACCTATAATTTGACGATCCTTAGGTCTAGGTACTAAGGTCCATACCCTACTTCTCTCAAATTGGTTGAGTTCCTCTTGCATGGTAATCACCCAACTTTCATCATTAAGAGCCTCATCAATATTTTTAGGCTCAATTTGAGAAACAAAAGCAATGTCAGAAGCTAAATGTTTGAGATGAGATCTAGTACTTACTCCCCTTGAAGAATCACCAATGATTTGCTCTTTGGGGTGATCTTTTGTCAATCTCCATTCCTTTGGGAGCTCTTGCCTATTTTCCTTTTGAGCTTGAGGTAAAGAATCATCTTGATGTGAATCTTCTTGATCATTTTCTTCTCTTTCATTTCCAAGATCAAGTCTTTCCATGGTTCTTACAACATCATCAAGAACACTACCTTTCACAAGATCAAGTCTACTAGATTCATTAAAACAACATGCATAGATTCTTCAATAGTTAATGACCTTTTATTAAATACTCTATATGCTTTGCTAGTTGTAGAATATCCTAAAAAGATACCTTCATCAGATTTAGAGGCCAAATTTTCAAGTTTGTCTTTGGTATTTAATATGAAGCACTTGCATCCAAATACTCTAAAGTATGATATCAATGGCTTTCTTCCATTCCATAGCTCAAATGAAGTTTTGTTTAGGAGAGGTCTTTTGAAAACTTGATTTGAAATATAAAAAGCAGTATTTGTGGCTTCTGCCCAAAAGTAAGTTGGTAAACCATATTCATTGAGCATTGTTCTAGCCATTTCAATTAAAGTTCAATTTTTCCTTTCAACTACCCCATTTTGTTGAGGTGTCCTAGGAGATGAAAAATTCTGCGAAATGCCATGTTCAAGACAAAAACTTTCAAAGTTTTCATTTTCAAATTCTTTGCCATGGTCACTTTTTATTTTTGAAATGCAATATCCTTTTTCATTTTGAACTCTTTTAAGAAATTTTTTGAAATTTTCAAAAGCATCACTCTTTTGAGTTAAGAAAATTACCCAAGTGAATCTAGAGTAATCGTCTACATTGACAAAGGCATAATGTTTACCTCCTAAGCTTGCAATTCTAGCAGGAGTTGTAGAGGTTTTGAGGTATTTACTATGTTTTTGGCTTTGAAAGATGACTTGTGTTGCTTCTCTCTTTGGCAAGGTTCACATGTCTTGTCTTTTTCAAATTTGACCTTTAACAGTCCCTTTACTAGTTCTCTTGTGTCGAGGCTTTGAATTAAGTCCATGTTTGCATGACCAAGTCTTCTATGCCACAGCCAAGATTCATCACTAGAAGTCATAAGACACTTAGAGGAATGGTTAGATATTTGGTGTAATTCTATTATGTAGGTGTTAACATCTCTATTTCCTTTAAATATCTCTTGGCCATCAATAGAGGTTACTAGACATTTATTGGAAGTGAAGGTTACTTTTGTTTCCTTTATCACATAATTGACTTACACTCAACAAGTTATGTTTCAAGCCATCAACAAGCAAGACATCTTTAATAAAAGGAGTACCATTAATACCAATAGAACCAATGCCAATTACCTTACCCTTAGCATTTTTTCCAAAGGTAACTTTACCTCCATCAATACTTTTGATTTCATTGAAGAGTTCTTTGTCTCCTGTCATATGCCTTGAGCATCCACTATCTACTAGCCAAGAATTTTTGTTTATTGTGGACTTGAGGCATACCTAAAGAATCACAATTCAAGTATGATTTTTAGGTACCCAAATGAGCTTGGGTCCTTGGGGGTTAGCACATAAAGGTTCCCAATGAGCCTTCCTTATCCAGCAATGTTTATTTATGTGACCAATTTTCATACAATAATTACACTGTTTAGGTCTAATATTGTTTTTTGGTCTTACAATATTTTTGAATGCCATAGTTCTATTAGACTGATTTTGAGAACAATGGCATGCACAATCATGATTAATTGGTGCTTTGCTAGATACATGCTTCTTCTACATAAAGGCATGATTATTCTTTTTATGTATAGAAGGTTTAGTGTACTTATTCCTTAGTGTTGTTCCAGCAAGTATGGAGATGTGAGGTTCACTTGACTTAACAAAAATAGTTTTGTGAGAAGATGATGATGTGCCCTTAAATCCTAGACCGTGTCTAATTAAGGGAGGTCTTTGAGACACAATGAGAGTATCTAAACTCTCTTTTCCTTTGTAAAATTTTGAAATGGAATTTCTAAGTTCCTTAACTTCATTCTTCAAAGTATTGTTTTCTTTAAGCAAGGATTTAGTTTTGGGTTTTGAAGAGTATTCATCTAATGACTTTTGGAGAGATTCATTAGATGACTTAAGCTTAAAATTCTCCTTTTCTAAAGCTTCTATTTTGATTTTCAAATCAGAAATGTTATTCTTATAAGTACTGAATTTACTCTTATATTTCTCTAGGTCTAGATTTAATTATTTTATAAGGCTTTGTTCATCATCATCATCATCATCTTCACTATTACTATCATTATCACTACTATCATTATTGAAAAAGTATGAGTGAAGTGATCTTACCTTATCCGAGACGTGATCCTCTATAGCCATGAAGCATAGGTTGACCTCTTTGCTTTCATTGTCATCTTTTTCACTTGAAGAGCTTTCATCATCCCATGTGGCTTCGTGACCTTTCTCCCCATTGTCTCTTTGGTATTTGCTCTTATGCTTCTTGAGCTTTGGACATTCCGGTTTCATATGCCCTTTCTTTCCATATTCAGAGCACTTTACCTCTTCTTTACTTCTTTGTGTATCATTAGAGGTTTGTTTGAGGTTTCTTTGCCTGAATTTTCTAGAGTTGCTCATTCTTTTCTCAATGATTCTTTTCAGCCTTCTTAAGAGCATAACAATGTCCTCATTCACATCATCAGTCTTTTCTTCATCATCTTCAACTTTCTCTTGAGATTTTGAAGTAGAGGCTTTCTTTTTTCTGGCTCTGCTTCAAGCTCTCTATCTCTTTTTACTGCCATTTCATGAGTGAGAAGTTTGCCAATAAGCACATCAGTATTCATGGTGCTCATGTCTTCATTTGCCTCTTCTAAACCGACAACTCTTGAATTGTAATCTTTGAGTGGAAGACTTCTCAGGATTTTGTTGTTTACATCTTCCAAACTCAGGTGTTTCCCAAGTTTTCTCATTCCATTTATGATGGCTAGAAGACGGTTGGTCATGTCAGTAATTGACTCATTGGATTTCATCTTGAAGAGCTCATATTCTGAAGTAAGAAGTTGAATCTTCTTGGATTTAACTTGCTTAGTTCATTCATGATAGTTTTCCAATGTTTTCCACATACTGTAAGCTATTGGGCAGTGTTGTATTCTACCACATTCTTCAATGGATAGTGAGCTTGAGAGAATTGTCATTGCCTTCTTGTTTTTGAAGTTTGCTCTTCTTTGAGGATTTGTCCAATCATCTCTTGATAAGATTTCTTCTTCACCATCAACTCCTCTTCTAGTTGGTTGTGTCCATTCTTTTCGAACACTATCCCAAACTTCAATTCCTTCACTATCCAGAAATGTCTCCATCCAAAACTTCCAATGAGCCTAATTTGCTCCATCAAAGTAAGGCTTGAGACTTTGGAATCCTTCATTGGCCATATCTTGATCTTTACTAGCACTGATTAGGCTTCGATGCTAGACTAAGCTCTAATACCAATTGTTGCCCAGATATTGAACCAAGTAGGGGGGTTGAATTGGATATTAAAAAATTTAACTTTGAAGTGCGAAAATAAAATTTAAGTTTAGTAGGGATAGAAAAATGAGACACATGAATTTTTATAGAGGTTCGGGTGTTAACGACACATGAATTTTTATAGAGGTTCGGGTGTTAACAAACCCTACTCCTCTCCCTAATCTCAATTAGGAGTTTCACTAACACTCTAAGTGTTACAATGGAGTTTTACAAGATCACTCCCAACTATGGTGTTTCTAACAATGGATCACACTTAATCCAAAAATCCCTTGTGTTTTAATGGCTCACACAAATAACCAATTCATTGTGTTTTAAAGGCTCACACAAATAACCAATTCCTTGTGTTTTAAAGGCTCACACAAATAACCCTTATAAGTATTTTACTCTTAACCCCAAAATGCCCAAACTCAGTTGAGTGGATAATTACAGAGAGAAACACTTACAAATCTTTAATGCTCAGAAAATAATGAGCAAAAATATTTTGACAGAGAATAAATGTTTGTTTTGAAAGTATTAAATGCATAAATGGCTTACAACAAGATTTTGATTCGAAATATTAGCTATTCTTATGTTCTGGATTCATAAATGACTTGCATTTATACTTCCATGGTGAATTCTAGTTGCTTGATTGCATTTAATGTGGATATAGCCGTTGCACCAACCTTTATAATCGCGTCTGACATGTTTCTCTTTCATATTTCACGATCGTGAATAAGTGTGTCACAGTCGTGACTGTTCTTCCAAGTCGTGACTTGAGTGGTGACCTTGGCCATGAAGCATTCTGGAAGGTTTTGTAAGTGTTGGTTCACGGGCGTGACATCCTTCCAAGCCGTGGTCCAAGTGGTGACTCTGGTCGTGAAGCTCTTTGGAAGAATATGCCATGTCTTTTCACGGGTGTGACTGATATGATCATTCACGGTTGCTATCATTCTTCATGACCATGAATTTTAAATGTTGGTTTGTTGGTGCTAAGCTTCATCACAGGCGTGACACATAATGTCACGGGCGTGAACATGCTATTTCTTCAATTTTATATTTTTAAGATTAATCTTCCATTCTCCATTCTTGCTATCATATTCCATACCCTGTTCAATAGACTTAGAAAACAAGTATGTTAAATACATTATTGCTATTTTATTTGTTATCATCAAAATGACAGAAATACCCCTCAAGTTTCAACAACCTATATTCACTAATTAAACAAACCAATGAATTAATTAGTGTCTAATCCAATTTTTAGGTCAAATCATAGATGGTTTGTCTAATAATCCAATGTTAATATTTTCAAAGTGAATAATTGGTGGTCAATCAATCATTCAACTTGAAATCTAAAAAAGTACACTTGCAATGGAAAAAAAAAACATTCATTCATAAAAATATAAAAAGGTCCATACAAAATTGGGTAGCTAATTGACATATTATAGCAAAAAAGAAAAGAAAAATAAAACTATGAGCTCCCCTGAATTTTGATAACTTGAATCTTTTTGTAAAGGTTGATTCCCAATTCTCCAAGCTCTAAGTTTAATCAATCTTTAAGAATTCAAAATAGATTCACAATTAAAGATTAAACTCTACTGGAATTAAAGTCTACATGCCAAAAATTTGCTTGAACGTGCAGATAATGAATTATAAAATAAAAAGTTGCAAAGAAAATGTGTTTTTTTCTCAATCCTCCTAAAAGTTGGAATAAATACTAAACTAGGTCCTAATTGATGTAAACTTCCTAAAATGCATTAATTCCATTTTAAAAGTAATAAAAATACTTTTTCCAGACTTTAATTTTCAAGTTTCAGATGTCATTGCACAATTTGCATAAATAGGAACTATCGTGCGCAACAATGGAGTGCCCAATTGTTCTCCAACATCGCATGCTCACAACACTGCCCTTGCACCCGCGATAAAAGGCTTCTCTTTTTCACTTGCTCATAATTATCCTAATTTTCATGCCAAGAACTTCATCTAAAATATCTCCAATCACATCAATCACACAACCAACCATCAATCAAATCCAAATATGTTTTCCTTGCTTCCAAACCACCTATTTTCACCTCTTTTACTGTTTATGACCTATAAACACCAAAAAAAATACCTAAGTACCAAATCAACAAAAAACCACATAAACAAATACAATTCAAACACTAAAAGAGGATTGTCATGCACAATTGTGGGATGCCCAATTTTTCTCCAACGTCACCTGCTCATGACACTGCCTTCCCACATGCTACATGAGGCTTCTCTTCTTCATTTGCTCACAACGATCCTCATTTTTACATGATGAACTTCATCTGAAAAATCTCCAATCACCCAACCAACCTTCAATCAAGTCCAAATATGTTTTCCTTACTCCCAAACCACCTCTTTTCACCTCTTTTATTGCTTATGACCTATAAACACCAAAAACAACACCTAAGTACCAAATCAAACCAAAAACCACATTAAAAAACACAATTCAAATGCAAAAACCACATATAATATCATCACAAATATGAACACATCAAATTCTCCTACACTTAGACATTATTTGTCCCCAAGCAACAACTAAGCATATAATCCAACACTAAACCTAAATCATTAACAAGATCAAACTAACACACATAAACAACTAAACCCAATCCATATGCTCAGAATTTTGACTTTATTATTCTCAAAGGCTCACTACTACTCCAAATATATAAACTTTAAAATTATGCAAATCAATTAAGTTTGAAATAAAGTTAATACTAATTTCAAGTCTTAATTCACAAAACAAACCAAACCAATATAATCATCTCTTTGCCTCAAAAATTTAGAGATTAATACTTTAGCTAAACTACTAACTGTCATATATAAAAAACATGCAACAAACTTCTTTCATTTCCTTTTTTCTATTTCCTTTTGTTTTATTTTTGAGGTTACAATTCTTCCCTAAGTCGTAATGCATTTTATACTTTTAACTTTAATTTTCATTCTTTTTTTTTTCTTTTTATGGGGAGTAGATTACACACATTTAGGGTGATTTGCTTACTCATATCCTTGGCTATCGACAAACCAAGGATAGAGGAGTAGATAAGGTGAGTGCATTTGATGCTCCATCTCACTATTCTTGTAAGCTCCTTAATTTTATTTTCTTAAATAAGTGCATGTTATGCTCCATCTCACTAATAACTCATTAAGCGTAATATATTTGATAATTTCTCATTAATAGCCTAACTATCATATTAACAACTATATCTTCAAGTCACATCGATTTCATGTAGGAAATTTTTTAAAAAAAGTTATGTCATCAATATTAATACTTTCCCAAACTAGATCAATTAATTGCAATCCTAAACTAAGCACACTTCAGCACTCATTCATTGAATTTTACAGAGAAAAACAAAACAAAATTGAGCATATATGAAGATACTATTAACATACAAAAGACACAAAATAATAACTTAAAAATGCAAATAGAAGAAACATGGACACAAATACTAAACACAAGAATAAAAAAAAAACTAAACATTTTGAAATACAATCTCAAGGTAAAAATCCTCTCCCCCACACATAAACTTGACATTGTCCCTAATGTCAAATAAAGAATATTAAAGATCATGAGTAAAAGAGAAAAAAAATACTCCCTTGGGAGTGGTGAGCAACTCCTGATAAAAGTAATGGTGACAAAACTTGTTGTCCCATAAGGTGGAAATACTAAATACTTTCACATTCTTTATGAAGTCTTTTTTTCTCATAAATTGGCTCACACCCTCATATAAGACCACAAATTTCCATTTTTAAACCAATCCCTTAAAACAAAAAAGAAAATACGCACCAATATAGAACACAAACTAGAACTAAGAAAATAAAATCTAAAACAAAAGAAAATGAAAAAAGAAAACTTGGGTTACCTCCCAAGAAGTGCCATATTTATTGTCTCGACAAGACATTATTGCTATTTACCATAAGATGGGGTTGTAGCCACCTTAAAATGATCATTCACTCTTATACCACTCAAAAGTTCACCTAACATGTTTTCTAACTTATACATAATAAAGTCATAAACAAATGAATTCACATAATCAACATAAAAACACTCATCTATAAAATTGGAAGAACAAGTTAGAGAATGAAACACTTCAAATTTAGTAGTGACTCTTAAAACTGACATGGTCAATTTCCTATGCTTTACATCAATAATATTGTCAGTAGTGGCCATGAATGGCCTACCTAAAAGAATTGCTTGATTCTTAACCCTTATATGACAATTTTCCATATGCAGCACTATAAAATCTATAGGAACAATCAACTTTCAATTTGGACTACAAGGTCATCCACTATACATTTAGGATGTTTAACTGACCTGTTTGCCAGCTGAAGGCTAATAGTAGTTGGCTTCAACTTAGCTAACCCCAGCTGAGAGTAGAGTGAGTATGGCATCGAGTTGATGTTGTCCCCCAAATCAAGCATGGCATTCACCTTTCTACCATCTCCTAAGGTGATATCTATTATAAAACTCCTGGGATCTTTCATCTTCTAAGATAGATGTTGTTCAAGAATAGCACAAACTGTCTTTGCCACCTAAATCTTCTTATTGTCCTAATATCTCCTCTTATTTGAGAGCAAAATTTTGAAAAACTAGGCATAAGATGAGATTTTCCTGATAACATCCAAAAGAGGTAAATTAATATCAACTTTAGAGAGCATTGCAAAAATATAAAAAAAATTCTTATCCTTTTTATGATCCCTAAGTCTATTAGGGAAGGGAATGGGAAACTTATAAGGCACAATTTCCTTATGCAATTTAGGACTTGAAAAGTCCTCTTCCTTCTTCTGCACACAATTGTCATGTTCCATCTACTTCACAATGATCATCCTTTTATGGCTGTTATGTTGGCTCATTCTCCTTATTAGGTGCACCTATATAAGAGAAATTATCTATATTAGTTTCTAAGTCAGCTATATTATCATAAATCTTACCACTTCTGAAGACTTTGACTGATTTTGCTTGCTTAATCTGCCTTGGCAATTTCTCCTTTTTGCTTTCCTAAATTGCCTCTGCTATCTGCCTAATTTGGATTTCCAGCCTCTTCAATGAGGTCTCAAGGGAAAAAATCCTTTTTTCAGTCCTCTCATGTTTGTCCTGAGTAGCCACTATAAAGTTATGAACATTATCCTCTAAAGATGGTTTTCTAGGTGTATTAGAAGGTCCAACCTTGTTTGGAATTGGATATGTAAGTTGACTATGAGGCTCAGGGTAATTAAATTATGGGTTCAGGTTTTGGCTCCTAAGGATTTGAGGAGGATTGAGTTAGGGTTTCTTTAAGAAAAATTAGGGTGATTCCTCCAGCCAGGATTAAAGTATTAGAGTAGGGGTTATTCTACTGTCTAGGATGGAAGAAATTCAGGACATTGGCTTGCTTTAAGTCATTTCCTACATAAGAATCAAAAGAAGAACAAATATTAGCCATGTGCTCCTAAACACCACAAATATCACATACCTCGTGTGTGGGCAGATTTCTATTGTTGACCAGCATTCTAACTTGCTTAGTCAACTATGTTATCTAAAAGGTTAGCTCGGTTCCATTAGAAAATTTATACACTGCCATCTTTCTAACTCTCACATTCTTTTGTTGAGAATTAGCCTTTAACAATTCAAAAATGTCATACACCTCCTCTACTATTTCCTCTCTCATGGCTCCCCCAGCTACATTATCTACCATACATTCATATTATTGGGTCAAGCCATCATAGAAGGACTGATTGGTCATTAGAAGAGGGTAACCATAATGAGGGCATTAAAATATGATCATATAAATCTATTCCAAGCCTCATGAAATGTCTCTGAATCCTTATGATAAAAATTAGTTATCTCAACTCTCAGTTCCTGTAGGGCCCTTTCGCCTAACTAGGGTTAGCCTGGTTAAATGAGCAAGTGCCACATAATTTGTATGCGGAAAAATTGTAAAAATTTAAAACTTTTTCTTTGCACCATAGCCATGATGACTTGCATAAAATGTAAAATAAAAATAGTATTTGACTTAACATTTAAAATCTCAATTCTATAAAATATGACTAACCCTTGTTTAGAGGTTTACAAAAATACATGTCTTTGACATAGATTACATAATTCTTACATTTATAGACATATATAAGTAAACAACCCCCTTACAATGACATGTACAAAAAATGCAAAAGTGTAACATGAGATATCACCAACCCTCGTAGGGTCTAATCTATTATCTCTAATGTTGGGATAACTTTTCTTAATCAACTTCTATCTTTATTTTCCTGCAGGCTAAGCTACTGAAAGTTTGGTGGTACATATAGGCATAAAAATTCATACATTCAATCACGAAGCAAACATCAAGTCATATATAATCATATTATCATATAAACAAATTGTGGCATGAGTGATAATCATACTATCATGTAAAATAACTTACCTCATAGGTGCAATAATTTACTAAGCTCTGATAACATAAACAAGAGAATTTAATATCTTTTAAAAGCATATAACATATTAATTGTGTATAATTGTACCTTTGAACATCTTTTTTCCATTTAATTTATATTCCTTAATCACTTTGAAATCATTGCCCAACAACTCTCAACATAGACTAATCGAATATGGGTTGTGAATAGGAAAACTTGTCTGAGCTAAGCCACTCTGCCATTGTCTACAATTATATATCAGTATAGACTAATCAAGTCAATGACGCTCTTCGAGCATATACCACATTGACTAAGTAAATATATAAATTTTGCATGCAATATTATTGATCATCAAGTGTGCTAGTTCAGGCTCCTCAAGTCAATGGCGCTCTCTGAGCTTAAGCCATAATGACTAAGTAAACATATAACTACAGTACCATAAATTCCCTTAATGTCATGCCACTTATCCTATTTCTAGCCCTAGTATCAAGTCTGGGCTTTACTTGTTCATATTATTTTTATTATACTTCATTATAACATTTATATATCATAACATATACATTTGATAATATGTAAACTCATCATTGTATAACATTCATGTACTGATATCCATAGAAACAAATTTATACATATTATCATTAAGGCATGCAAATAAGCATTAGGTCATTATATTTAAGAAAACATCATAAATCATTTAAAATAGGCTTCACGGGAGTGAAATATATGTTCATGGTTGTGAACGCTTCAGTCACAAGTAACCCTACTCGTGAACCAACCCATGAAAGTTTCTAGCCGTTTTTGGCATTTACTGCACGGTCGTGAAGAAAGACTTGTGGGCATGACCTTATTCTTCGGATGAGTTTCACAGTTGTGAACACCTAGTCACGGGTGTGAATCTAGATTTTCCAATAGTTAACAATATTAAAACATGTATTTATTACAAGTCGTATGCAAACCTCTAAGGATTTTTCCATGACAATCTTTTCCTATCAACATACTCATCGCATTTTATGTGTCATCATGTTAAAGTATAATTTAAACACATCATCATTCCAGTTACTCTTTTTATTCTCATAAGCCATCCTATCAACCATTTATATTCCATATACATTTCACCATTTTTTACTTACCTCTTTTACCTAATAGGGCATCATCATTCATTACTCTATTTATTACATCCTATGCACATTAATTACATATACATAAGAAGCATCACCAATACTCATTTAAGGCATACATAAACTTCTCATACAATTACTCCTATCTCATGACATTAACTTCATCATTCAACTTTGCATTTAGCATATAGAGCATATAGTTCAATTATCGCTTAATTCTCACACAATATGCCATATTTTGGAAATTTGAATGCATATATATACATATCTCTACGAAGCCTCAAAAACCAAACATCTCTCAAGCTTGCCCCTTTGGTGGATTTCACCAACTCCACTTTCAATTCCTGTCACATATAACATATCTATATCAAAATCTATAACCCTTAAACTTATCTTTTAAATCCATAAAGATGAAAACCTTTATTTTAACCCTTATTGCAACCTTAATCTCATATAACTTCTTACAAACACTTGCTATAACCTTTAAACAACTTAACGAGAGGTCTTTAATCATAAACCCTCAAGATCAAACTATAACCTAACCCATTTGGAAATGGGTCTCTACCATAAATGAACTAAACATGATTAAATTATGGAATCTTGTAAAAATGAAAAGGAAACATAATTCCTTACCTCAATTGAAGGAAACACGGTTGGGATGGAAGATTCGTCTCCTCTTTTCCTCCTGTTGTTTGGCCTTCTTAAGAGCACCTATTTTCCATGTTACCCTTACATAAGATCTTGCTTAAACTTTGATCCTTCTGCTTTAGATTAGGTGTTTAGGGTTGGGAATCAAAAGAAAACATAAGGCATTAGCCTCTGGTGTGAAAAACTTTGAATTTTAGGGTTTCTTTTAATTATTAGGTCCTGAGAAAAAGAAAGAAAAATTGATAAAATTTATATCTAACAATGTTCACAGGCGTGACAACTATTGTCACGACCATGAATCTGCTTTAACCAAAAATTTTATCTCACAATGGTTCACGAATGCGAAAGTATTGTCACGGGTGTGAACCTTGTGACATTTCACTTTCTTGTCTCTTTTCAACTCTCTTTTCATAACCCTTCATCACATACTTATATCTCTTAGTCCGCATTATTTACTAAGCCCTAATTATGAGCGTTATATTTCTTTCCCCCTTAAAATAATTTCGTCCTCAAAATTACCTGTAGTGTTGTATTGAACAATTGGGAGTACTATACTTTCATCACCTCTTCACTTTCCCATGTAGCCTCTTTCATTGCATGATTCCTCCATAAGACTTTGACTAACATTACTTGCTTATTTTTGAGCTCTTTAATCTCTCGAGCCAATATTTCAATCGGTTCTTCCTCATATGTGAGATATGGTCTCAACTCCATATTTTTTGTTGTAATGACCTGTGAAAGATCTAGCATGTACCTTCTCAACATGGAGACGTGAAAAATATTGTGAATCTTACTTAACTCTAGAGGTAAAGCTACTCTATAGGTGACTAGCCCAATCCGTTCTAAGATCTCATATGGTCTAATGAATCTTGGGCTTAACTTGCCCTTCTTTCCAAACTTTAGGACCTTTTTCTATGGAGAAAATTTGAGAAACACTTTGTCACCCCACTTCATATTTGTATCTCTTTTTTTGAGATCTACATATGATTTTTATCTATCTAAAGTTGCATTTAACCTTTCTTGTATAATCCTCACTTTTTCCTCTGTCTCTTGCACCAATTATGGCTCCACTAACTTCCCTCACTGATCTCTGTCTAACATAATAGTGTTCGACACTTTTTATAGTATAGTGCCTCATAAGGAGCCATCTGGATGCTAGACTAATAGCTATTGTTTAGGCAAACTCTATTAATGGTAGATCAATAACACAACTTCTAATCATATCTTCCAAAATTTGTATAACCCTTTTTAGCTAATCGATAAATCTGTGGGTGGAAAGTTATGCTGAAACTGAGCTTAGTACCCAAAGCTCGTTGTAAACTTTTCCAAAACTGAGAAGTGAACCTTGGATCTCTGTTTGATATGATGGACACTGGATCTCTATATAGTCATACTATCTCATTAACATAAAGCTCTGTTAGCTTATTTAGAGAATAATCTCTCATAATAAGAAAGAAGTATGCTAATTTCATTAACATATCCATTATGACCCAAACGACTTCGAATTTCCTTGGAATCATAGGCAACCCAATCACAAAGTCCATCATCATCTGTTTGCATTTCCATTCCAATATTGTAATCTGTTGCATCAAACCTGAAGGTACCTGATGTTCTGCCTTGGCTTATAAACATGCCAAGCATCTTGTCTCAAACTCTATAATGTCCTTCTTCATTTCTACCCACCAATACCTTCCTTTTAGATCATGGTACATCTTGTTACTGCCTGGATGCATAGAAAATTTGGTTCTATGTGTTTCCTTTAAAATCCTTTGCCTCAACTCTATAATATTATGCACGTATAAGCGGCCTCGATAAAACAAATTTTTGTCCGATTCGACAGTGTATTGTGGTCTCTCCCCTTGACAATCTCAACTAACTTGTTATCTTGTCTTTGTGCTTCTCTAATTTTATGGTTAAGAGCATGTCAAACATGTAACTCTACTATAGTCTTTATGCTTAAAGTGTTAGACACAACATTGGCCTTGCTTGGATGATAGCCAATGACATAGTTATAGTCCTTGATCAATTCTAAACATCATTTTTATCTTAAATTGATCAATACTTTAAGCTTTTATGATCGATGTAGATGAAACACATTTTCCCATATCTTTAGAGAAAATACTATGGATACCAACTCAAGATCATGTGTGGGGTAATACTTTTCATGCGGTTTCAATTGTTTAGAAGCATAAGCAATGACCTTTCCTTTTTGCACCAAAGCAGACCTTAAACCATCATAAGAAGCATCATTGTAGATGACATATTCTTTATCAAGAACTGGTTGTGTAAGAACTGGAGCCTATGTCAACATACTCTTGAGCTTGTCAAAACTAACTTGACACTTTTCATTCCACTCAAATTTCACATATTTTCTCAAAAGCCTGTTTATAGGAGAAGCAATAAAAAAAAAACTTTCACAAACCTCCTGTAGTAACATGTCAAACTAAGAAAACTCTTGATTTTGGTCACATTCAGGGGAGGCTTCCAATTCAAGATTGCCTCAACCTTGCTTAATTAACTCTTATGCCATCTATTAAGATGATGTGTCCGACGAATGTTATTTCATTAAGCCAAAACTCATATTTGGAGAGCTTGGCATAAAAATTGTTATCTCTAAAGATCTGTAACATTATTCTCAAATATTGATTATGCTTTGTTTGGTTTTGAGAATACACCAAGATGTTATTGATGAAAACAATTATGAACTAGTCTAAGTATGGCCTAAAAATCCAATTCATCAAGTCCATAAAAGCTACTAGAGTGTTGGTCAAATCAAATGGCATATCCAAAAACTCGTAATGACCATATTTGGTTTGGAAAGCTGTCTTGGTTATATCCTCTTCTTTTATCTTCAACTAGTGATAACCTGACCTCAAATAGATCTTGCAAAACACACTTGCACCTTTAACTGATCAAAAAGATCATCAATCTGTGGTAACGAATATTTGTTCTTAATAGTCACCTTTTTCAATTACCTATAATCTATGCACAACCTCATAGTCTCATATTTTTTCATTACAAACAAAACCGATGTACCCCAAGGAGATACACTTGGCCTGATAAAACCATTTTCTAGCAACTCTTGCAACTGAGCTTTCAACTCTTTCATCTTTAAAGGTGCCATTCTGTAAGGTGTCATGGATATCGATGTTGTATCTGGTGTGAGCTCTATGGAGAAATCAACATCTCTATTCGATGGTAATTATGCCAAATCATCTAGGAAGACATCTAAAAACTCCCTCATCGTAGGGATATCCTGGAGATCTAGAGCTACTTTTTTGGTGTCCATCATGTGAGCCAAATAAGCCCCACATCATTTTCGAATCATTTTTTGTGCCTTCATTGTAGAAACTATTTATGGAGGCTGTGGAAATCTCTCACATTAAACTATCGCTTCTTCTTGTTTTGAAGTCTTAAGAACAACTGTCTTAGACTGATAATCAATAACTGCCCCATGCTGTGAGAGCCAATCCATACCTAATATGGCATTGTACTCATAAAATGATAACTTTATCAGATCCATGGGAAACTATTTCCCATGCACAACCAAAAGGCAACTTCTGTATACCCAGTTCATAATAACATTATAGCCTAAAGGATTCGTGACCTCAATCTCAAACTCTAACTTCTCTATGGTCATATTGTACTGACTAGGCATGCTCATGCAAACACAAGAATGTGTTGAGCCTGGGTCTATCATATAAATTTGAGTAATGTAAAGAAAACATACCTACTATGATGTTTGTGGCTCCCTGATCCTCACTAGCTGGAGCTCTACTGGGTCCCAGCCTATTTACTGTCTCTGAGATAGTCTAGTTAGGTCTTGTACGACTTTATCATGTCTTGTTTTTGCTCTAAACTGGTGTTGATACTGCTATCTATATGGGTGTAGCATTTGCCAACAAAGGGTAATCCCTCCTTATATGATCTAGGGCTCCACAATTGAAGCAAGCCCTTAAAGCTAGCCGACAATCTCCTCAGTTATTTTTTTGACATGTCCCACATAAAAGGGTAGGATCCCTAGATGTATGAGTGCTAGCAGTGGCTGAAGTAGTCTTAGAGGGTTGACCTCTCCTGAAAGAATTGAACTTAGTGTGACTCTATCCTCTACTTTGTCCCCCACCATGGGACTATCCTGAAAAGTATCGACCTCTCTTGCCGGTACTTTATGCCACACTTGTAACATATTTGACCTTTCCTACATGCATATCCATATGCATTTCATTTGAACATATGCATCTTCCATATAATCCAATTGAACACATGTATTTCATACATATTTTCTTAGAAACAAGTTCATGGCACGCACTAGCTATGTGTCCTAGTATTTGGCAGTTGTATCAAGTCGCACATGTGTACTTATAACCTAAAGGAGGATAACAAAGCATTAGAAATAAATTGAATAAGGTGACTAAATTAAAGTAAGCAAAATGATTAGATTAAGATTAGTAAACATTTACATTGTTAATTTAGTTAAATAGGGCGATATGATTAAGTTGTATTATTGTGTGAATTAGTGGAATTATAAATATATATAAATAATAATAATAATATAGACAAAATAAAATGAAAATGAAACAAAAGGAAAATAAAAGAAAAGAGAAAAGAAAAGAGAAGAGAAAAGAAAGGAGAAAAGAGAAGATAAAAGAGAAGAGATGAAGAGAAAAAGATAAAAAGCCAAAAAAACAAAAAGGTTGGCTTTATCTTCTTCCCCCATTTCTGCCTCCTCACTCCATCCTGTTTTCTTCTTCATCTTCCTCCATTATAGAACTCAATTATTCCTTGTTTCACTTGGTTTTTGAGGCAAATTGATCCCTTGCAAGTTTGTTCTTGGTAAGTAATCAATTCTTATTGCTATAAGGTTGAGTTGAGTTGCTAAGGCTCATTAATAGGCACTGAATTGCACCCCAATTTTGATATTAATAGAAATTGATTTTGGAAACGTGTAAAACACAACAGTTGTTCCTTTATGTCTTATATTTATTTATATGTAAACATATGTGCAAGATGTGGTGTATTTAATGAGATATCCTCTTTGTACTGAAATTGGTCTGGATGTGAACCCTAAGTGAGTTAGCCACTGTGTTTGTTAGTTTTGAATATGAAAAAGCCATTATTTAAAGTATCTCAAAACATAAAATTTATATATATATATATGTGTTATGTATCTTTATACCAAATTTCAGGTTCATAGGTTTTGTACATTTTGGGTTATGGTGAATGGAACCATGATTGTTCCATGGTTTGAACTGCCTACTGAGTGCCCTGGCAGATCCAGTAACTTGTTTAGATAATTTGAGCTCGTTAGAGCTAGATTCAGTAAATTATAAAATCATTAAAGTTATAGGTATATGTATATGTATTAGATAAATTTTGGTACTAATTTCAGCTTTATATGTTACGTATAAACTAAGTTATGGTCTTTGGAAGTCATACTGGTCCGGAAGCCAATTCTATTCTAGACCAGTGAAATATTTGTTATAATTTGAAGACCATAGAGACATAATTGATAAAGTTTGTAAACATGAAAAATGGTTCATTTTGGCCTATATAAGTTTCTATAAAGTTTCATTAAAATAGGACTTATAGATTATAAGTTATGATGAACCAAAGTGGGTACCTTGAAACTGCCTAAAGGCAGAAAATGGAACACACTTAGAAATTCCACTAAAAATTGTAAAATGTTTCAAGTGGTCTAAAATTTTAATATGTTATATAATTATATGTTATTTTTAATTAGGAACAAGAATCAGATTAATTGGTCAAGTATAGAAAACGTTATAGGCTAAACAGTCCCATAAGGTCACACTGCCTCATAGGAAAAATCTTAACTATTTATATGAACAATGCATATTAATTTGTTCAAGCCACATTAAGTCTCCCTAATCATGAATTAATCGATTATGTTTTCATATTAGGCTCGTAACATATTGGAGACCCACAAGGAGCAGATAGACAATAAGTTAGGGGTCAGAATCAAAGGCGAAAGGTGAGTCGAATTATCAATTGAATTCTTTAGTGCATATGAATGTTGCTTGCTACGTGATTCATATGATTGTCAAGATTTTCCCTTGATAATATGATGATGGATAATCTGTGACATTGTGGTACACATAAGTGGTATACTTGTGATATATTTGAGGTATATGTTTGACATATGTGATATATATAGGGTATATGTATAATATATGCGAGGTATATGTGTGGCATATGAAACATATATGCGGTATATGTATGTTATATGTGATAAGATGCAATGGTTGATGAATGCTTAAGTACAAGTGCATATGCATATGGACTTAAAAGGCATTGTGACTAGTTAATCGATATTGTAAAGCAAAAGAAGAGGCCTATGGCCTAATAAATGTGCAAATGAAACAAATGATCAAGCTAGCTAGCAAATGCAAATGTTCACATGGAAACCCGGGGCAATATCT
This sequence comes from Triadica sebifera, assembly GCA_023653625.1. Classification (NCBI taxonomy): domain Eukaryota; kingdom Viridiplantae; phylum Streptophyta; class Magnoliopsida; order Malpighiales; family Euphorbiaceae; genus Triadica; species Triadica sebifera. The sequence continues at coordinate 26,751,775 of CM042901.1, forward strand.
GTTTAACTTGGTCACAAAAAAATGAAATAAGTAGAACATTTGCATATGTAAGGATTAATGATTATATGTTTCAACTTTATTGATATTTATATGATACTGATGAATGGAATGGAATACATGGTATGCATTGGATTTGTGATTTATTATTATGAGTTGTTCGGTACTTTAGAGCTCATTTGATGGTTATTCTCACTGAGCCTCAACTCATCAATTTACATCATTTTTTAGGTAAAGAAAAGTGATAGCTCATTTTGAGTAGCGTATGGAAGACATGGAGCATAGGTCACTGGCCAAGCCTCATCACTCTCTCTCCTTGCATACCACTCGAGCATGAAAATATGTCATCTGCATTTTGTATTTACATGGTTGAATATGTATAGTCAGTTTGAAATGGGTTTTAAAAATGTATAAATGAAAGCAACTCGTAAATACTTATGTGTAAAGTTTATGTTTTAATATATGTGATATATTATATTGAGGTGAAAACCTCAGTGTTAACTTTGCAAAGTCATTGAATAATATTACAGGATATGAGACTTGCAAGTCATTGAATGAAATTATAGGATATGAGACTTGCAAAGTCATTGAATGATATTACAGGATAAAAGAAAAAAATTTACTATCACTATTAACAGGATATTTTGTTTTTCTAGAATGCTATGTGTGATTATTTGATACAGAGATGCATAAGATGTGGTGTTACAACACTAGCAATAGGTCTCCTGACATTCTCTTATACTCTTCTCTTTCTTCTCTTCTTTATACTGATAGCAACATACACAAGTGTAGAGAAGTCCCTAAACTGTAGGGAAATGACATGATATCCTATGTCATCATTCAAACCATCCTCAAAATGGTGGCACTTATCACTTTCGTCCCCTATAAGACCGGTGGCATATCTTCTCAACCGTGTGAATTCCTTTGCATACTCAATAACTGTCATACCCCTCTATTGCAAATTTAGGAATTTCCTTCTTTTCTCATCTATATAGGCTCGAGGCACATTCTTTCTTGAATTCTATAACAAAATACTTTCAAGTTGGGGGTTGTGGAGTCTGTGGCTTCTTTAGAACTAATTTCCACCACTCATATGCATGTTCTTGTATAAGTGATACTACATAATTAGCCTTGTGCTCCTTGGCACACTCTAACTCTTTGAAGATTCTCTCGGTCTTCTTTACCCAAAACTCGGTTGTGATATGATCATTCTCATTTATGCCCTAAAAATCACTAGCCCTATATTTTGGAGCCTATCTATCTTAATCTTTGGTGCTTCTAGGGGTGATGGTTGTGGTGCTGGCTGTGGCAATGCATGTGCCAACTGTTGCAAAACACTGGTCATCTGCAACATGATCAGTATAGCACCTAGATCCACTTATCTAATAGATGGCTATTGAGGGACTGTGGTAGCACTTAGACCTTTATATTTAAAGTGTTAGGTTGCTTAGCACCCCTCAGATCAGGAGAATTATTGCTCTTAGCAACATCATGTGCTTCTAGCTCCATATATACCTTATACTGCTACAAGTCGATAGAGAAAATCCATATAAGAGACATATGAGATGTACCATGTATGCATGAAAACCCTTAACCCACTTAGGTTTAAAAAGGCCTAAGCCTAAACTCTGATACCACTAAATGTAGGGCCCACTTGTCTAACCAATGTTAGCCCAGCTAAACGAATGAGTGCCATATAATTTGTATTCGAAAAACCTATAAAAATTTAAAATTATTTCTTTGCACCATGGCCATGATGACTTGCATAAAATGTAAAGCAAAAATGGTGTTTGACTTAATATTTAAAATATCAATTCTATAAAATATGACTAAACCTTGTCTAGGGGTTTATAAAAATGCATTCCTTTGACATAAATTACATAATTCCTACATTTAAAGACATGTATACAAGTAAAAAAAACTCCCTTACAATGACATATACAAAAAAGCAAAAGTGTGACATGAAATATCACCAACCCTTAGAAGGTCTTATCTATTGTCTATGATATTGGGCTAGCTTCTCTTGATCAATATCTATCTTTATCTACTGAGCTCCAACCTGCATGGTGAAAACACCCACACCCTAAGCTATTGAAAGTTTAATGGTACATATAACATAAAAATTCATACATGCAATCACGCATCATAAAACAAGTCATATATAATCATATTATCATATAAACAAATCGTAGCATGAGTGATAATCATGTTATCTTGTAAAATACCTTACCTCATCGGCACAATAATTTACTAAACTTTAACAACATAAACAGGTGCATTTAACTTCTTTTAAAAGTATATAACATATTAACTGTGTATTCCTATATACTTGTACCCTTGAACCTTTGAACCTCTTTTTCCATTAATTTTTATTTTTTAATCACTTTGAAATCATTGCCCAAAAACTCTCAACTTAGACTATTTTGATACGGGTTGTGAACAGGGGCATTCATCTGAGCTAAGCCACCCTGCCAGTATCTAAAATCCTATGCCAATCCAAGCTCCACAAGTCAATGACACTCTTTGAGCTTAAGCCATATTCACTAAGTAAATATATAACTTTTGCATGCAATATTATCGATCATCATGTGTGCCAATCTAGGCTCCTCAAGTCAATGGTGCTCTCTGAACTTAAGTCATATTGACTGAGTAAATATATAACTATGATACTGTAAACCCCCTTTATGGCATGTCACCTATCCTACTTCTAGTCCTAGTATAGAGTCTGGGCTTTACTTGTTCATATTATTTTTATTATGATCATATGTAAACTCATTGTATAACATTCATCTACTGATACCTATAGAAATATACTTAAAACATATTATTATGAAGGCATGTGAATAGCCATTAGGTCATCACATTTAAGAAAACATCATATATCACTTAAAACAAGCTTCACGGGCATGAACTATATGTTCATGGTCATGAATGCTTCAGTTATGGGTAATCCTACCCGTGAACCAACCCATGAACTAAGTTGTGAAAATTTTTGTCCATTTTTGGCATTTACTTCATGGTTGTAAAGAAAGAGTCATGGGCATGACCTTGTTCTTCAGATGAGATTCACAGTCATGAACACTTAGTCATGGGTTTGAATATGGATTTTCCAGCAGTTAACAACATTAAAACATGCATTTATTACAAGTCGTAAGCAAGGCTCGAAGGATTATCCTATGACAATTTTTCCTATCAACATACTCATCACATTATGTGTTTTATCTTGTTAAAGCATCATTTAAACACATCATCATTCCATTTGCTCTTTTTGTTCTCATAATCCATCCTATCAAGCATTCATATTCCATATATATCTAACCATTTCTTACTTACCTCTTTCACCCAATAGGGCATCATCATTCATTACTCTATTTATTACATCCTAGGCTCATTTATTACATATACACAGCAAGAATCATCAATACTCATTTTAGGCATACATACACTTCAATTACAATTACTCCTATATCATGGCATTAATTTCATCATTGAACTTTGCATTTAGAATATAAAGCATACAATTCAATTATCACTTAATTAACACACAACATGCCACATTTTGGAAATTTGAATGCATATGTGTACATACCTTTAATGAAAATTTGAATGCATATATGTGCAACTTGGCCACCATCTTCTTACTCAAAGCATTAGACACTACATTGGCTTTGCCTGGGTGGTAATCAATAACATAGTTGTAGTCTTTTATCTATTCTAACCACCATCTCTATCTCAAATTGAGATATTTCTGTGTAGGCAGGTATTTTAGACTCTTATGGTTTGTATAAATGAAACATCTCTCCCCATAAAGATAATGATGCCATATCTTCAATGCAAAGATAATGGCCACCAACTCTAAATTGGTTATGAGGTAATTCTTCTCATGAACCTTCAACTACCTAGATGTGTATGCCACTACCTTACCTTCTTGCATAAGTACACACCCTAATCCAATGTGAGAAGTATCGCTATAGATTACATATTCCTTATTAGGAACTGGTTGTGTCAAAATCAGAGCCTCTGTTAACATCTTTTTCAAATTGTCAAAATTTTACTAACATTTCTTAGTCCACTCATATTTCACACCTTTTATCAGTAGTCTAGTTAAAGGAGAAGCAATCATAAAAAATTCTTTAACAAACCTCCTGTAGTAACCAGCTAATCTATGCAAACTTCTGATCTTTGTCACATTGTAAGGAGGCTTCTAACTCATAAAAGCCTTTACCTTACTAGGGTCAATTCGTGTACCATCTGATGGCACAATGTGTCTTAGAAAAGCTACCTCATCAAGCCAAAATTCACACTTTAAGAGCATACAATTTCTACTCCCTAAGTGTCTGTAACACTATTCTCAAATGCTAATTATGCTCGTCATGTGCCTTAGAATACACTAGAATGTCATCAATAAAGACCACAACACACTAGTTTAAGCAGGGTCTAAATACCCTATTTATCAAGTCCATAAAGACTGCTGGAGCAGTGGTTAACCCAAAAGGCATAACCACAAATTCATAATGCCCGTACCTAGTTCTAAATGTCATTTTGGCTATATCTTTCCCCCTAACTCTCAGCTGGTGTTACCCTTATCTCAAATCAATTTTTGAAAACAAACCTGCACCCTTCAACTAATCAAATAAGTCATCAATCCATAGTAACAGATATTTGTTCTTGAATATCACCTTATTCAGTTGTCTATAGTCTATACATAACCTCATAGACCCATCTTTCTTTTTCACAAATAACATCAGTGCACCTCTTGAAGATACACTCGGCCTAATATAACCCATTTCTAACAAATCATACAATTGAGACTTAAGCTCTTTCAACTCGATTGGTGTCATTCTGTATGGCACTATCAATATAGGGTGAGCTTTATAGAGAACTTAACCTCTTTGTATGGTGGTAATCTTAGTATCTCTTCAGGGAATACATTTGGGAATTCATGTACTATAGGGATATCCTGAAGTTCTAGACCTCCCTTTCTAGTATTAACCACATGAGCCAAAAAGGCTTCACATCATTTCCTCATCATTTTCTCTACCTTCATCATTGAAATAACTTATGGAAGCTGTGGGAACAACTAACTTTCCACTTTCACATCTCTCTGTTTTGCAGTTTTCAATATTACAAATTTTTCCTTACAGTCTACAACTTCACCATGTTGTGCTAGCCAATCCATGCCCAATATGGAATCAAATTCCCAAAAAGCAACTCTATCAAGTCTGTCGGGCACTCTCTCCTTTATACAATCACAGGAAAACCTCTATATACCTGATTCACTATCATGTTGTGCCTTAAAGGGTTTGTGACCTCTATTTCTTATTCAAGATTCTCATTGATCATATTCTATGTGTCTATGAGTGTTTTTACATATGTAAAAGTGTATTAAACCTGGATAAATCAATGCACATATATCAGAGTCATAGAGAGAAAACATACCAATAATCACATATGTAGCCTCCACATATGTAGCCTACAGGTCCTCTTTGGCCCTCATAGGATAGGTTTCAGCTAGAGCTCAGCCTGGTCCTGGCCTATTGATAGTGTCAGTACAACCCTTGGTCTGTTGCTTAGGTTGAGTTGGAGCTGAACATATAGTCTGTACCAGTGCACTGCCAATCATCAGAGGACAATCTCTCCTCATATGCTCATTTGATCCACATCTAAAGTATACAACAATATTCTTCTAACACTATTCTCTGTGACTCTTATGGCAAGTGCCACAAACTAGAATACTATCTTTGGTAACATGTGTCTAACTGCTACCTGCTGCAGATGTAGCTCTAGAGGGCTACCCCCTCCTCTATGAACCTCCTTATGTATAACTTATGTTTTGTCCCTAACTTCTGCCATGGGATTGTGAGTGAAAATGACCTTTCTTTCCTAAAGGCTAGGTCACTGTCTATTTAGATGCTTCCTCAGCTCTCTTTCTCTTACTCTATTCCACACTAACTGCAGCTACAATCAGCTTCGTGAAATTGTCATGCTAAAGTGTAGTGACAAAATCGCATTTATGTGCATTAAGGCCATACTTGAACCTTCTGCACTTGTCTCTCTCACTGGTGATCATCTCAGAGGCATATTTACTCAACGGAGTAAACTCTCTCTAGTACTCATTCACTATCATCATCCCATGCCTGAGACTCAAAAATTCTCTCTTCTTCTCATCCATATTAATCGAAGGAATATATTGTTCCTTGAATTCACCCATAAAAAAGTCCTAAGTTATAGGCTGTGGAATATTTGGTTTCAGTAGGACTAGCTTCCACTAGTCATAAGCATCTTCCTGCAAAAAGGAGATAGCATACTTGGCCTTTTGATCAATGGCCACCTCAAATTCATCACAAACCCTATCTATCTTCTCACTCTAATATTCTTCAGCAGTCGGATCATCGTCCTTTGTTCCTAGAAAATCAATAGCTCCAAACTTAGGGAGCTTGTCTAGTTTTACCCTTGGCCATGGTCGTAGAGGTAGAGGAGCTAGTGCTGGTGGTATAGCTCTAACTATCTGCTGCAATAGTCCTGCCATCTACTACATTAATTGAATTTGGTCTTGGTTAGCTTGTTCAGGACCCTAAATACTAGTAACACTGGGTTGGTTTGGTGCCTTATTATATGGAGAGCTCTAGCTGTCAGCCATGTCATTTGATTCAGATGTCATCTCACTCTAGTCCTACAAGTTGACAGAGAAAAAGATATAGTCAGAGTCAAACGAGACACATGCATGCATGCATGATAACCCCATAATCCATTTAGGTCTAGAACCGCCTAAACCTAAGTTCTAATACCACCAAATGTAGTGCCCACCCACACAACCAGGCGAACTTCACTGAATTAACGGATGCCACATGACTAAAACTGAATCTACTTGTCTGAATTAAAATTTTTCAATGTATTTTCATATTGACATTTTCACTTCTGAATCAATCCCATATATAAAAACACAAACTTTTCTCATGTATCTGGATCACATCCAAAATCATAAAAATATTAACTTGGGCATTAAAATCCCTTATTACAAAATTTGAGCTCATTGTACGTATTTTTTGAATTTATTACATGCCTTTATAACTATAAACATGAATTTATTACCTATATCCCATGATATGCAAAAAGTAAATAAAATGCATGGAATAGTGAACAGACCCAACTCGAGTCATCTCCGACTGCTCTGAATGGCCTAATCTTCTCTTCATGTAACTCAACAATCTATCGGCTCTAAACCTGCATGCAAAAAAATCCACACGCTAAGCTACTAAAATCTTAGTGGTACATATAAACATTTAAATTCTAGCATGCATTTACATATTCATATAACATCTCATATTTATTAACATACCTATGTGTTTGCCCATATTGTCATAAATACATAATATTCACAAGATAGCTTAAACTTACTTATTTGCATCATATTCACTACTCTCATGACATATATCGCATAAATGAGTTCATCATCAGAATAGTATTACATGTCAGTTATCATATCTACATATCATCATGTATTCAGATTTACTGATTTTTGTACATTTTATTCAACTTTCTATATTCCTAATTTCTAGTTTCATAGCCCAATACTTTGAACGTGGACTACTCGGATGCAAGTTGTGAAATAGGAGTGCTCTAACATAAGTTTAAGCCACCCTACTCACTAATGTATCTTTCTGTATTACTATCACTAAGCTTCTCAAATCAGGAGCACTCTGACATGAACTTAAGCCACCTTGATGAGTAATGATTGTATGCATATGGGTATAAGGGTGCTCTGACATGAGCTTAAGCCACCTTGCCCCTAATTTGGATATGCTACTTGTTATATCTGCAAATTTAGGCCCGAGTCGCGTGTGTCATTAAATTGATGCATCGGTTTGACCGGAGTCTAAATTAGGATTTTGACTGGAAAAAAATTAAAATAATGGAAAATAATTATGGAAAATATTTAATAAAGTATTTAAAGTATTTAAAGATATTAAATTATGATAAGGGACTAAATTGAAAATTTTAAAAAGTTTAGGGGTCAATTTGCAATTTACCAAAAAAATTGGAGGATTAATTGGGATAACCATCAATTAAATGCATGACAAATGGACATTTTGCAGCTTATGGTTGAGGTGCCTTCCAATGGTTATAACAATACAAAATTTACGATCGTACCATTGGAATCATAATCATGATCCAACTTTAGTGATTTATTTTGCAGGCATGATTAACATTGCAAACTGTACTAAAATTCAAGGTGAATTTTTCCTTTAAGGCTATCGCCGACGTGCTTCTCTTCTTACAATCGTGAAACACCTTCTACGAGAAGAATCATGGTTGCATTTGAGGTCACAAAACTCTCTAGAATTTAAGGCTCAATCTTCAAACTTTGATGCAGTCTAGCTCTTCTAAGTGCGGTCGTGATACTCCTTTCGCAGTCGTGTTTTTTTGTTGCGATAATGAATTGCATGACTTTTATGATTTTTGGATAATTGACTAAGTGATCAAAATTCTATTGACTTGAAATTTTAAATACTGTCAAAGCAACACTAAAATGAAGACTTTAGTAACAATTAATTTGATTGTCAATATTAAAAAAATAATCAATCACCCTAAAGTCAATATTCTGTAACTCCATTTGGGAAGGCGGGGAAATAAACAACTATACAACATAATTGAGAACATCAAAATTGACAATTAGAAGATTTAGAAAATAAAATTTGTATTTAGGTCACAACAAATAAAATTCTTGCAATGATACATACAACAATATCAATGAACTGAACTAATTTTGTCCTATTTGAAAAAATCACTTTCTCTTGATTTTAAAGATTAAACAATGTTAATGGGTGGATTTTCATGTTATTAAGGCTAAGAATTGAAGTGGAAACTATTTATGCTCTTTTTGATCTATGTCAAGGGTTTAGTCTATGGAAAAATGCGAGCATCTGTCAAAAAGACAACACAGTTCATTTTATACTATAAAGCTTCATGGGTCTAACTATACTTTCACGACTGTGAAGTTATTAAGCTTTAGAATTCCTTATTTCGCGATGTTCACCACTATGAGGCCATAGTTATAATACCACTTACCTACCCGTATACACTACTGTACACGGTCAGATAAAAAATGTTATGGAATATTTATTTGAAATAATACATTATTAAAACTTATATATATATATATATATATATATATTGGTGTAAAAATAATTTAATTAAAATAATATATTACATTAACAAAAATAAAATAATTTTGCTTCCTCTCACTATTCACATCTCATATACATAATTTACAAAATATGTTCATGCATCATAATTTTTAAAGATTTAAATATATCAATCGAAATATATAAAAATCATAATACAAAACTCACCTTTGCAGAGTGATTGTCACTACTGTTTGGTTCCATCAGTAGGGTCCACTAATTCCAGTGAGGGCTTCTATATACGTACTTGTCATCGTTTAACAATGCTAAAACCTACACAATAGAAAACAAACTTCTGCACTAAGTATAAAACTCAGTGGTGCAAAAACTTATAATGCATGTCTTTATAAATATGAATAATAGTTGTAAATTCATATAAATTCTAGAAAAAAATATTTTTCCATAAATCAAAACCATTAATAAATTTTATATTGAAATAAACATAAAATCATTTACAGTAAATGGATGTAATAATAACATTTTTCAAAATCTAATCCATTATTGCACATAAAACTAACATAATATCAAAGAATAAAAATTACATCTATTTACTAAATAAAACTTGCTCATTTCATATATTAAGATGTCATAGATATATTTCTAGGGAAACAAGGGGTACCGTCAATAGAAAAAAATCTCAGAATCCAAAATAACTACATGACTAGTGTAACATCTAGTGATTTAGGCTCCGATTGCGCGTGACTGTAGTGGGGTGTGTTGGTTCAATCGGAGTCTAAATTTGAACCCATAAAAAATGACTAATAATAAAGGAAAATAATTAAGAGCATTATTATTTAAAAATTAAAAAGATTAGTTTTAGGACTGGAAAAAAAATAAAATTTTCCTATGAACAAAATCGGTATTATTGTAATAGTTGGGGGAAAAGTTTGAAGATGAGGAAATTGGTGGAAAATAAGAAAATTCTCAAAGTTTTGAGAGATAACCATTAAGGTGAGTTTATTCTTCTTAATCATAAGGATGATAGATATGATTAGGATTGATAGATTAAGATTATTTGGCAAGAATGGAACTAGAATTTGAAATTGGTAACTAGTTGAAGAAAAGTGAAGTTAAACTTTTAATTAATGATAATTGATATTAGTTAATTGATTTATGACTTAAAAACTAGAGAAAGATAACTCTAATGGAAGAATGAAGGGCTGTCTTGGTTAAGGTAATTTGGAAAATATTGAAATTAACCTAAGAGCAACACAATTGGTGATAAATTAAGTGTTATTAGAATGTTAATTTGAAAAAAATAAATTGGGACCTATGATAAGTTTTTTGGGCAGTCATGACATATCAACAAGGTAACCTTAGTAATTTTTGGCTAAATAAAAGTATAAAATATATTAGGAACATTAGAATTTTATTTAGGCATGAAAAGTTTTGAAAATGAATGATAGAAAAGAGATATGGTATGGTTGTGTAGGAAAACCAAGTGAGCAAATGAGAGACCCTGAAGAGGGTGACAAAGGCAAAGAGAAAGAAAATTAGTGAGGGGAGGAAAAAAAAAGAAAAAATGGAAGCTCCAAGGCTGATTAGGTATGAGCTTCATTGATAAAAAATTTGTATGTTGTTTAAATGCGTGAAATTATGTATTAATGTTGATATGAATATGGTTTGACATGGAATGTGATTAGTTATTGCTTTTAATGTGTTATATGGTATTGGGAACAAATGGTGTGAAATCATTAAGATATATGAATGTAATTGTGATCTGGAAACTTTGGTATAAAAATGAATGCATATGATGGATGTAATTAGTAATAGGTTTGTGCCAATTGATAACCCTACTGTAGAAATTTTGGAGCAATCATGACTATTTTGATAATAACTAATGTTATGGTAATTATATTGAGGTAAACTCAATTGGAAATGAAAGTGGACTCATAAGGATAAAACGTTCATTCAGAACCTAAGTTCAAACTCTAATTGAAAATGAGCTAAAAATTGGACACAAAATTTCGAACCTATAGGTACCCATAAAATATTGAGTAAAACTAATGGAACGTCCTTCAGTAAAATGACCATAACTTTTTATAGAAAATTTTGATTTGAATGATTTTTGATGTATCTGAAATCTGAGACAATAAGCTCCAAAATATTAGAAGATCATAAATTCAAATTCAAATTATAAATGGGCTAAAAATGAGACCTAAAATCAAGGCCAAAATCTGTCATAGACAAATATTTGATATATTGGGCTTTTCATTTGGTATAATGATTATATATAGTAATTAATGTAAATTTTGACTTTAATTGTAATTATAAATGTTTAATAAATTATTTAGTGTGATTTTTTAATGCAACAAAAATGGAAACAAATAACAAAAATAAATAAACATATATGTGGAAATTTGATACAATTATCATTTTTGAAAATATTGGAATAAATATAAAAATAGTTAAGTCATTAGACACCTAATCTAGAACTATAGTTTGGCATGCCAATTAGGAAAGTTAAGGCACTCGGTACCAAATATAAAAGCTGGTAATAGCAAATTTATAAATATGTTCGATGCAAAATTATTAAGTCGGTAATAGTAATATTACAAAGGCCGGTAATAACACTATTATAAAAGCGTTCGGCACAATATTATGAAAATCGGTAATGACAACCCGTTATTCCTATTAGTTAGTTCGGTTATGGGTGTTATAGAATAAAGAAAATGAAAAACAATATTAATATAAAAGTATGTCATTAAATAATATTGCGTTAAATCAAAATTATTAAATATTATATGGTTGATGACATTTATCTGATTTCATATAATTCTTTTATTTTATATCTTATTTGTGAAATTATTAAATGACATGTAAGTGTATGTAAGATTTTTATCCTTGAAGCACCACTAAGTCAGTAGTTTAGCGTGTGTGGTTTTCTCTCCCATAAGTTCTAAAGAAAAACCATATATAGGATAATTGTCAGAAGAAGAAGGGTATTCGGACAAAATGCGGCATAAAACCTTGGAGTATTTTGGCATATTTTGTAAAAAAATTTGTAAATTAAATTATAGATTTATTTTATCTAGTATATATTAGGGATGTGTACCTTTAATGTAATGGACATAGTTTGAATATAAAATAATATATTTTATAAATAAATAAAATTTTGAATATTAGTACTTGTAATAATTTTATTTTAGTGTCTCTAATATTTTCGGAAAAAAATTATACTTAATTTAGCTAATCTTATAAGACAATTAGTTAGATAATGCTCACTTACCTTACTGAACTAAAATGAGGTAAGAGGGTGTTACAACCAGGATCAAAAATAACCACATGACCCAAAATAATATCATATGATTTAATATAACCACAAAACCAGCTTTAATCTAAGAGAAGCACATGATCGGTAAATAAATAATATACATGATCCAAGATAATCACATGAGTTATACAATACCTCTCATGACTAAAATAACCAAAGGTTATGAAGTTCTTACCCTATTGACATGTCAATAATTTCTCAGTTTACTGTCAAGGATAATATATGGATTTAAATCATACATACAATGTTAAATCATCTATTTCACCAATATAATTTTTATACCAAAATATAATTTTTATCATGAAATATATTTCCAACAAATTTCTAAACATTTAATATTTTCATAAATGTTATATAAAACTATTTTCTAAATGACAAATCCATTTCATATACAAGAATATTTTTATTATCATTATTATATTTCACAAATAATATAATAATTAATTTCTCATAAGATATTTCATGTCAAAAAGCATATAAAATATTTAAAAATATTAACGACTTATATCATAAGTTAATGCACAAACTTTTAATATAGTTTGATGGAAGTTGTCGGCTTTTTTCTTTTATCTAATCTTGGTATATTTTTTTACGGTGTATCTGAATAATCATTAAATTTTTAATTAGTTACCGAACTAATAAAAATTACCAAATTTAAAAAAAAAATTAAACTGCCCATTTATTTTCCGGGCTCTCAAGTTATATTGACATTTTTCTATCGGTGTTTATTTCTTACTACATACTACTAATGCGAGATTTCCAAATACTTCAAGTATTCCAAATTAATTAAATTCTCTTCCCTTCAAATTTTTCTCAATCTATTTTTTTATATTTATATTTTCTATTTTTACTTAATTTAACAAAAAAATCCAATTTCTCATACACAAACTTTCCAATCTCCACCCAAATAATTTCCACAAAAATTCTCTTCAATTTTTTTTCCTTAAATCCAAAATTATCCTCTCATCATCAACTTCACCACAACTCAAAAATTATCAAAATCAAGTTAAAATTTCAAAATTTCCCTTTCCATCATTTTTTTCCATAACCTAATTAATTTTATAAAAAATCACCAAAAATCCATAAAATTCATTTCTTCTCAATTCCCATCACTACTACTATTCTCATCCTCCAATTAACTCATTTCTTAATTTTATTCTATTAATTTTTCATTTTCCATCAAATCTTAACTTTATAGTTCTTACAAATTTTTACCAATTTATCCCAAATTCTTGCAAAAATATAAAATAATCAAACTCAACAATATCATGTCATGAAAATAAATAAGAAATTGGAAGAATTTCTTACCTTCCCACACGCTAGAGAATTTGGCCAAGCTTCTCAAATTTTCCACCAATTTTTTTCACCCCAATCTAATTTCTCTTGCTCCTTATACTTGGATGGTGGTATTTATGGTAATATATGGGATCAAATTGGAAGAAATTAAGGAAGAGCAGAAAGATGGAGTTCAACTAGGGAGGATAAGGGAGAAGAAGATGGCAATTTTTTTATTTTTAATTTATCTTATGGAAAAATGAGAGAAAAAAATCAATAATTTCCTTTTTATAGCTCAATTAGTGGCTATCCAAGCTCTTATTGGCCAATTAAAATTCAATTAATTTCTTAAATTAAAGAATGACCCAATCAAATTTTAATTAAACTTGACTTTCCTTAATTGCAACCAATGATAATTTTTCCTCCAAATTAATTCATAATTTAATTTAATTCTCTAAAATTTAACCTCCAAACAATTTAATTCTGTTAAATTAAATATGAAAAAATTATATAATAATTTTTTCTTCGAAACGGTCTTTTCAATTTTGCGAAAACGATTTGTAGTGTGAAAATCGCATTTTTATTGTGTAATAATTTTTCTTAAACTGTAAAAATTTCTCCATTATCTAATTTCTAAATTATCAGTTTTAAAAATTTTAAAATTCAATTACAATTACATCAATATCATTGTGATCGTGAACGTGTCTTTTTAATCTCTGATTAGAAAATCAAACTATAAATTCACACCGGATACCGTATTTCTGAAAATCGGAGCTCTTAACTTTAAAATATTGCTTTATAACTCCATCTATGGACTTGAAATAATATTTTCCTATAATTTGGTATGCTTAAATCATATTTTCACTATCGGGCAAAAAAATCATATTTCTGACCTGAGTTATTGCCTCGATTTGTGTGTAAAACACATAATCGTAACGATTTATCAATTTAATTCAATAGTTATATTAAACATATTATTATATTAAATAAATTTTCTCAAGCTCATTTTTTTGTATTTAGATTTTGATTGATACATATTTGTAACGCAGTACAGATTACTGCAATACATGTATATGGTCAAGGTCCATATCACGAACGTGACAATAGTCACGAGTATGTACCCTATGACACCTCATTTTTTCCATGTCTTCTTAACTACTTTCCTATCTCAATACCTATGTACCCTTATTTACCATTTATATAATATTGCTACATGTTATTTCTAGACCGTAATTGTCAGACATTACAACACATGGTAGCATCATCTTCATTTCCGCTTTTAATGGCTATATCAGATGAAAAAACATGGGCATGCTCCAAAAATCACAATGACACTTTTCCTTTTACGATCGTTATCTTTATCCTGAAATGTAATGGAATTCATGGACTTCTGGCTTTGATAAATTCACAGTCATGGTTCCCGATGTCGCAGTCACAACATTTAAAACTCTAGAAATCCTCTTAAACCATGATGCACAAATGGACATTTTGTAGCTTGCGGTTGAGGTTCCTTCTAACAGTTATAATAATAAATATTTTGCGGTCGCAACACCGAAATCATGGTTGCAATCTAGCTTCAGTGATTTGCTCTGCATGCACAGTTGACATTGCAAAATGCCTGAAATTCAAAGTGAAATTTCCCTTTAAAGTTGTCGTGTTGTGATTCTCTTCTTGTAGTCGCAAAAACACCTTTTACATGATGAATCATGGTCATGTTTGAGGTTCCAAACCTCTCTGGAATTTGAGGCTCAATCTTTAGACTTTGGTAGAGTCCCGCTCTTCTAGGTGCAGTCACGATACTCCTTTCGCGGTCGTGCTTTCATGTTGCTCTCGTGAATTATAAGGCTTCGATGATTTTTGAATAATTGACTAAGTGACCAAAATTTTGTTGACTTTAAATTTGAAATACTATCAAAACAACATTAAATGAAGATATTAGTAACAATTAATGTGATTGTCAATATCAAAATAAAGATCAATCACCCTAAGGTCAATATTCTGTAACTTCATTTCGGAAGGAAGGGAAGGAAACAATTGTACAATATAATTTAGAACATCAAAACTGATAATCAAAAGATTTAGACAACAAATTTTGAATTTATGTCACAACAAAAAAATTCTTGCATTAATACATACATCAATATCATGGAATCGAATCAATTATGCCCTATTTGAAAAAATCATTTTCTCTTGATTCTAACAATTAAAGTTTATCAATGGATGGATTTTCATGTTATTAAGGCTAAGAATTGAAGTGGAAACTATTTTTGCTCTTTTTGGCATGTTTCTAATAATTATTTCTAATAATTACTATTACTAATACTAATAATTACTATTACTAATAATTATTACTAATTTTACTATTATTACTAATTTTACTATTACTAATAATTATTACTAATAATTAATATTAATAATTAATATTTAATTAATATTAATATTAAATTATATTAATATTTATTTAATATTTAATATTTTTGAATTAATATTAATATTTAATTAATATTTTTGAATTAATATTAATAATATTTTTAGGATTTGGCTCAGGATTGCCCATTTTTAAATCCAGGGTTTCTCTGAATTTGAAAGTTATCACTTAGTAAGTTTCCATACCAAGGCTCAATCCAATTAAGTCCGTAGCGTCTACCAATTTCGCCATATCCCCTTTTTTGTTTTGAGATTAAGATCTTATTATTATCCTTATCCCCCTTTTCATTTCTATTCTACAGATAACCCCAATACATCGAAACTCATTGCCCATGGATAAAGAAAAACTGTTTCAACATCAAACATAAGTACACTCCTATGAATGCGGAAAATATACTAGATTAATCAAGTCGAATTGGAATTAATTTCTAACTCATTCCTAACCAGTTAGTAAAAACAACAATTTTTTTTTGATAATTATATATTAATTTAATTTTTATATATTTATATTTTAATATTTTATATATATATATATATTAATATTTATATATATTTAATTAATATTTATATATATTTATATATATATATTAATTATATATATATTAATTTCATTTTTAATTTATAGCGCTGTGCGTATCGACCCGTGCAGTACTGTAGCTAACGCGTTAAGTATCCCGCCTGGGGAGTACGTTCGCAAGAATGAAACTCAAAGGAATTGACGGGGGCCCGCACAAGCGGTGGAGCATGTGGTTTAAGCCAATAAGACAACACTGTTCATTTTTTATACTACAAAGATGCACGGACATGACTATACTTTCATGGTCATGAAGCTATTAAGCTTTAGAATTTCTTATTCCACGAGTTCAATGCTATAAGGCTATAGTCATAGGCATGAACCCTATAGCACCTTACTTTTTTCATAGCTTTTTAACTACTTTCCTGTCTCAATACACATGAACACTTATTTACAAATTATATACTCTTGTTACATGTTATTTCCAGATCCTAACTTGTCTACGTTACTACATATGGTAGCTTCATATTCGTTCCCACTTCTAACAGCTATATCATATGAAAATCGTGGGCACACTCCCTGAATCACAGTCACACTTTTCCTTTCACAAATTTTATCTCTATTGCAAAATGTTATGAAATCTATGGACTTCTAGCTTTGATAAATTTGCGGCCACGCTTTTGGATGTTGCAGTTGCAACATTTGAATCTTTAGAAACCCTCTTGAAACTATGATGCACAAATGGACATTTTGCAGCTTATGGTTGATGTGCCTTCCAATGGTTATAATGATGAAAATTTTGTAGTTGCACCACTGGAATCACGGTTGCAGTTTGGCTTCAATGATTTGTCTTACAGGCATAGTTGACATCGCAAAATGCACTAAAATTCAAGGAGAAATTTGCCTTTTAAGGCTATTACGATTGCACTTCTCTTCTTGCAATCGCGAAAATACCTTTTGTGGGAAGAATCATAGTCGTGTTTGAGGTTGAAAATCTCTCTCAAATTTAGGGCTCAATCTTCAGACTTTGTTGTAGTCGCGGTTTCTAAATGCGGTTGTGATACTCCTTTCGTGGTCACGCTTTATTGTTGTGGTCATGGATTACAAGACTTTGATGATTTTTGGATAATTGACTAAGTGACCAAAATTCTATTGACTTGAAATTTGAAATACTAACAAAGCAATATTAAATGAAAACAAATTAGTAACAATTAATTTGATTGTCAATATCAAAATAAAGATCAATCACCATAAGGTCAATATTCTGTAACTTCATTTAACAAGGAGGGGAAGGAAACAATTGTACAACATAATTGAGAACACTAAAATTGACGATCAGAAGATTTAGAAAATAAATTTTGAATTTAGGTCACAGCAAAAAAATTATTGCATTGATACATACAACAATATTAATGAACCAAACCAATTATGCCCTCATTGAGAAAATCACTTTCTGTTGATTCTAAACATTAAACTTCATTAATGGGTGGATTTTCATATTTTTAAGGCTAAGAATTGAAATGGAATCTATTTATGGTCTTCCTAGTCTGTGTCAAGGGTTTGGTGTGTGGAAAAATCCAAGTGTGTGCCAAAAAGATGACATTGTTCATTTTATACTACAAAACTTCACAATTGTAACTATACTTTCACGATTGTGAAGCTATTAAGCTTAAGAATTCCTTATTTCTCGATGTTCACCATCATGAAGCTATAGTCACGAGCATGAACCCTATGACAATTCACTTTTTCTTTCTTTTTAGCTACTTTCTTGTCTCAATACTCATGAACACTTATTTACCACTTATATATTAGTTTTATATGTTATTTTTAGACTCTAAGTTGTCGACATTACAACATATGGTTGCCTCATATTCGTTGCCACTTTTAACAGCTATATCAAATGAAAAATCGTGGGCACATTCCCTGAATTGCAGTCACACTTTGCCTTTTGTGGTCATTTTCTATCGCAAAAATGTTATGGAATTCATAAACTTTTGGCTTTGATAAATTTGCAATCGCGCTTTCTAATGTTACAGTCACAAGATTTGAATATTTAGAAACCCTCCTTAAACCATGATGCACAAAATGGACATTTTGCAGCTTGTGGTTGAGGTGCCTTCCAATGGTCGTAACAACAAAAATTTTGTAGTCGTACCACTGGAATCACAGTCGCAATTTATCTTCAACAATTTGTTTTGCAGGCACAGTTGACATCTCAAAATGCACTGAAATTCAAGGTCAATTTTTCCTTTAAAGCTGTCGCATTTACACTTCTCTTGCAATCATAAAACACCTTCTACAGGAAGAATTAGGTCGTGTTTGAGGTTGTAAACCTTGTTGGAATTTAAGGCTCAATCTTTAGACTTTGGTACAATATTGCTCTTCTAAGTGCAATCATGATACTCCTTATGTGGTCACACTTTCTTGTTGTGGTCCTGAATTATAGGACTTTGATGATTTTTGGATAATTGACTAATTGATCAAAATTCTATTGACTTGAAATTTCAAATACTATGAAAGCAAATGTAACACTCTTTTACCCCACTTTAGTTTAGCAAGGTAAGTAAGTATTACTTGACTAACAAACTTATAAGTTTAGCTAAATGAAGTATAATTTTTTTGCAAAAATATTACAAACACTAAAATAAATTTATTACCAATACCGATATTCAAAATTTTATTTATTTATAAAATATATTAATTTATATTCAAACTATGTCCATTACATTACAAGTCACATATCTAATACACATTAGATGAAATATAACTATAATTTAATTTGCAAAGTTTTTGATAAAATATACCAAAAATAAGTCCAAAGCTTTTAGCTACTTTCGTCTGGTACCCTTCTTCTTCTGACAATTTTACTATTTACGGCTATCCTTTAAAACCTGTGGGAGAGAAAACCATCAGCGCTAAGCTACTAGCTTAGCAGTGCTTCAAGGATAAAAATCTTATATATATATACTTTCTTGCATATCATTTATTAATTTCACACATAAGGCATAAAATAAAAGAATTATATGAAATCAAATAAATTTCATCAAACATTTAATATTTCACAATTTTAAATTTAACATGACATTATCAAAATGACCTACTTTTATATTATTGTTATTTTTTATTTTTCTTGTGCGCCTAACACTTATAACTGAACTAACTAATAGGAATAACGAGGTTGTTATTACTGGCTTTCATAATATTGTGTCAAACGCTTTTATAATAATGTAATTACCGACTTTTATAATATTGTCATTACAGGATTAATAATTTTGCACCGAGCGCATTTATAAATTTGTCATTACCGACTTTTATATTTGGCACCGAGTGCCTTAAATCCCCTAGTTGGCATACCAAACTATTATCTATTATAATTCTAGATTAGGTCTTTTAGGGTTTAACTATTTTTATATTTATTCACAATATTTTCAAAAATGATAATTGTAATAAATTTTTCACATATATGTTTATTTATTTTTGTTCTTTGTTTCCATTGTTATTGCATTAGAATCTCACACATAAATAATTTATTAAGCATTTATAATTACCATTAAAGTCAAAATTCACATTAAGTACTACATAAACTCATCATACCACATGCAAAAACCCAAAATTTTAAGTTTTTATCTATGGCAGATTTCGGCCCTAATTTTGGGCCTCATTTGTAGCCTATTTATAATTCAAATTTAAATTTATGGTTTTCTAATATTTTGTATCTTATTGTCTCAGCTTTCAAATGCATAAAAAATACTCAAATCCAAATTTTGTATGAAAAGTTATGACCCTTTTACTGAAGAATGTTCCATAAATTTTACCTAGTATATTCTAGGTACCTACAGATCTGAGATTTTGTGTCCAATGTTTAACCCATTTGCAATTAGATTTTGAACTTAAGTTTTGAATGAAAGTTTTAATATTATGAGTTCACTTTCATTTCCAATTGATTTCATCTCAAAATCATTACTG
Organism: Triadica sebifera; assembly: GCA_023653625.1. Lineage (NCBI taxonomy): Eukaryota > Viridiplantae > Streptophyta > Magnoliopsida > Malpighiales > Euphorbiaceae > Triadica > Triadica sebifera. Next base: position 26,772,413 of record CM042901.1, read on the forward strand.
GAGCATTAGTTATGATAAGAATAGTCAAGATTGCTCCAAAATTTCTATAGTAGAGTCATCAATTGACACCAATCTATATACTACTTACATTCATCATATGTATTCATTTTAATGTCAAAATTTCCATATCGCGATTACCTTCACATATCTTAATGATTTCACACCATTTGGTCTCATTACTATATAAAACATTAAAAGCAATAACTAATCACATTTCATATCAAATCTCATTCACATCAAGCATTAAAGCATAATTTCACACAATTAAACATGTATGATTTTTATCAATGAAGCACATACCTAATCAGCCTTGGAGCTTCCCTTTATTCTTCTTTTCCTCCTCTTACTAGTTTGCTTTCTCCTTGCCTCTGTCACCTTCTTAAGGGTCTCTCATTTGTTCACTTGGTTTTCCTACACAACCATACCATATCTCAATTCTATCATCCCTTTTCAAAGCTTTTCATGCCTACATAAGATTCTAATGCTCCTAATATGTTTTATACTTTAATTTAGCCAAAATGTACTAAGGTTAAACTTCTTTCTTGATGTGTCATGGATGCTCAAAAACCTTATCATACGTCTCAATTTATTTTCTCAAATCACACTCTAATCACACTTCATCTATCACCAATTGTCGGCTAGTGAGAAGAAGAACACATCACAAAAGGGAAAGCAAGCTTAAAAAGCTTGGAAAGTTAGTTAAGGCTCCATTATGGTAAAAGGTATGTACATATGTGCATATTAATTCATTTATCATGCAACTTAATGTGTTTTCTATTCTATAAATATGAGAGAATGGTACAATGGCATGTTATGGTTGATTAATAACATGGTTATATGGTTTAAAGTGTTAAAATGACATAAATGGTAGGTTATGGTTTAACATGATCTAGGGATGGATCTAATGCTTTAAATGCTAACACTTAAAACCACATAACCATATAACCATGTTCTTAATGTTATTTAATGCTTTCATCACCAAGTCCATAGATACATATAGATAAGCTTAGAAAGTATGGGGCCACTAATTTCACTGGTAAGAGTGAGGATGATCCAACATCTATTGAGTTTTGGTTAGTGAAGACCAATAAGGTCTTCATGGAGCTATAGTGTGCTGATGAGAATAAAGTGAGGTATGCAGTTTCTTTGCTTTAAGATCATGCATACGATTGGTGGAAAGCTATTTTGTTAAGGCCACATACACCACAACCATCGACATAGGTCTTTTTTGTGGCAAAGTTTAATAAGAAATACATGCCATATGTATATGTGAATGAGAAGAAAAAGGAATTTCAAGAACTATAAAAGGATAATCTAACTGTTATAGAGTATGAGCAAGAGTTCATCAAACTGAGTAAGTATGCAACCGAGATTCTTGAGGATGAGACAAATCAATGCTGCCAGTTTGAGGATGGTTTATGTGAGGATATTAGCTATCAGGTTACTGCTCTTCAGATTGAGGACTTTGCAAAGCTAGTATTCGCAACCATCAGTGTTGAGAGGAAAAAAAGGAAGAAGACAAATGAATCTTCTAGAAGCCATCAACTAGCATGACACATACTTTAGGCAAGAAGGACCATTTTTTCTCTAGGCAGTCACAATTTAGGGGAAACAGCTAGGGATTTTCGTAGCTGAATACCTTTGGGAGGGGACCATCCTCCAGAGCTACTTCTACCATTCCAGTTCACAACTGCATAACTTGAAAAGAGTTGCACCAGTATGTGGGACTTGTCGCAAGAGCAATTAGGGCGAGTATTGGGCAGTTGCCAGGGCTTGTTATAGATGTGGGGCCTAAGATCATCTGAAAAGAGATTGCCTATTATTGAACAGTACAACGCCTGCAAAGATAATTGGATCGACTCAAGTGTATAGTTGAAGTAGAATTGGAGAGGTTGGACATGACCTAGTCATATTGCATCAGAGATGGTAAGCAAACTTGGACCCAATAGGACTCTGGCGAGAGCTTATGCCATGAGGACACGAGAGGATCACGAAGCCACTGATGTTATCGTGGGTACATTTTCTCTCCATGGTTTATATTTATGTGCTTTGATAGATCCTAGATTTACACACTCATATGTTTGCATAAGAATACCTAGCCAACACAGTATAATAGTTGAGAACTTAGAATATGATATTGAAGTCACAAATCCTCAAGGTCACAATGTGATTGTTAATCGGGTGTATAAGGGTTGTCCGTTGGTTGTACAAGGAAGAGAGTTTCCTACGAACTTGATTGAGTTGCCTTTCCACGAGTTTGATGTTATTTTAGGCATGAATTGGCTTTCTCAACATAAGGTGATAGTGAAATATCTGTCTAATATGACCCCAAAATGAGATGAGATAGTTGTGGAAGGTGAGAATTTTCCACAGCCAACCCAAGTCATTTCTATGATGAAGGCTCAGAAGATGATTAGAAAGGGATGTGAGGCTTACTTAGCTCATATGATTGATATCAAAAAGAAATGACTAGATCTACAGAATTTCCCAATAATGAGGGAATATCCAAAGGTATTTCATGATGATTTACCAAGATTACCTTTAGATAGAGAAATAAAGTTCTCCATAGAGCTTGCACCAAATATAGCTCCAATATCAGTCGAACCGTACAAAATGACACATTCAGAGTTAAAAGAATTAAAGGCACAGTTGCAAGAGTTCTTAGATAAATGTTTTATCAAGTTAAGTATATCCCTATAGGATGCACAAGTTTTTTATTAAGAAAAAGGATAGATCAATGAGGTTGTACATCGATTACAGGCAGTTGAATAAAGTTACTATCAAGAACAAATATCCTTTTCCAAGGATGGATGACCTATTCGATCAATTAAAGGGTGAAAGAGTTTTTTCTAAGTTAAACCATAGGTTAGGGTATCATTAGTTGAAAGTTAAGGTGGATGATGTGGCAAAGAAAACTTTCAGGACTAGATATGACCACTACAATTTTTTAGATTGGAAACCTCAAATGTACATGACAAAGATAAGAAGTTTTCTTGGTTTAGCGGGTTACTACAGGAGATTTGTTAAAGGATTATCCATAATAGCTTCTCCGTTAACCAGATTATTGAGAAAAGATGTGAAATTTGAATTGTCAAACAAGTGTCAGTATAATTTTGATTAGCTTAATAGTTTGTTACAGAAGCTCTAGTTCTGACACAACCATTTTTTAGCATGGAGTATGTCATTTATAGTTATGCTTCTGACAGTGGTTTGGGCTGTGTTTTAATGCAAGAAGGAAAGTTTGTTGCCTATGCTTGGCGATTGAAACCTCATGAAAATAATTATCCAACCCATGATATAGAGTTGAAAACTATAGTCTTTGGATTAAAGATTTGATGTCATTATCTATATAGGAAAAAATGTTTCATTTATACCGATCACATGAGTTTGAAATATCTTCCTACTTAGAGAGAGTTGAATTTGAGACAAAGAAGGTGGTTGGAGTTGATCAAGGATTACAATTATGTAATCGATTACCATCCAGGCAAGGCCAATATTGTGGTTGATGCGTTGAGTAAAGAGGTAATGACAGAGTTGCACATTCGACCTACTTTGAATCAGGAGATCAGAAATGCTTAGAGGTAGGATGCCAAATTAGTTGAGTTGATCAAGTTAGTCTCCATGGGGGGAGACCTGAGTTTTCAGTTGGGTCAGATAATGGCTTGTACTTTCAGGGCCAGTTATATGTATCGAATATACCAAATTTGAGCCAGAAGATCTTGAAGGAGGCATATATGGCCAAACTTGTCGTATGAGGAAGAGTTTATTGAGATTTTGGCTTAAAAATTCAAAGAATTGAAGAATAAGCAAATAGTGCTAGTCAAAGTGTTATGGAAGAATCATGTTACCGAAGAGGTGACATGGAAAAGTGAGGATATGATGAGAGCTCAGTATCCTCAGCTGTTTCAATCCAACACAACAGGTAAATTTTGGATGAAATTTATTTAAAGGGGAGAGAATTGTAACACCCGTAAAGTAGGACCTATGAGTTATGTGTTAGAGAGGAAAATATTAGGGTTAAGGTGTATTAAAGTTTAAGTTTTAATATGTGAAATGGAAAGCTTTCACCCTCATGAATGGTTATTCACACCTGTGAAAAGTTGTGCTATGGTTCAAAATGACAGAGTTTTAAATATGGCGGGATCGTCGTTTTGAGAAGAGAAGATATTCATGACCATGACTGGTGTTTCATGCCGACGAAGTTAAGTGTCACGCCTGTGAACACATGTAGGTCGGTAATGAGCAGGCACCCTTTTCTCTTTCCTATGCATCATATCTTGCTTTAAAATTATCTTCATCGCCTTAAATCACTCTTTGACACACCTAGAGACTTCTTGGTCATCTTCTCTACTCCTCCAAACCCTAAAATACCATTGTTGAAGCTTGAAAGCTTGAGAAAACATGGAGATTTGATAGATTTTTGTGAACATAAAGGTAGAACTTGGTTTTTAAGGTTGTTTTAGGTTGTTTATGTTTATATAGTTCTGATAGAAATGTTTTTGTGATGATAGGTTCCGCTAATGAGAAGAGAAACACATAAAAAAAGGGAAAGCAAGCTTGAAAAGCTTGGAAAGTTAGTTAAGGCTCCATTTTAGTAAAATGTATGTACATATGAGGATATTAATTCGTTTATCATGCATCTTGATGTGTTTTGTATTCTGTAAATGTGAGAAAATGGTACAAATGGCATGTTATGGTTGATTAATAACATGGTTATATGGTTTTAAGTGTTAAAATGACATAAATGGTATGTTATGGTCTAACATGACCTACGGAAGGATTTAATGCTTTAAATGTTGTTTAAACATGTTATAGACATACTATAAGTATGAAAGTGTTGATAAGAGTAATTGGCATTACTCAATATTTAGAGATTTTGCATAAAATGCATGATTTACGCTTATTGCAACATGTGGTATGTCAAGCGTGTTAAGATCGTGAATGTCAATACCAGATGAACTTGTATGAACCTAGAATTTTAGGGTTTGGTGTCACAGTTGGGAAGCTGTGACGATGTGGTGAATTTCAGGGTTTGGTGTCACGGTTGGGAAGCTGTGATGATGTGGTGAACCCATAATAGGTAATTCATGCCTATGTCATGAGTAAGTAGTTCACTCCCATAAAGCATGATGAATGTAATATATGCACATTTTGGTTTATGATCTTAAGTACATATTATGGGATGTATGTATACATGAAGTGTAACATGTGAAATATATGACTTGGCATTTATGTGTTGCTATGAGAATGCATAAATGGGATATAATGCTGGTAATAGCATATGACAAAATGAATTGATAGATAAATGGTTATGAGTTAAATGCCCAGTTCTCTAGTCTTGGACTTGACATAGGATAGATGGTATACCATTGAGGGAGGTAAACGGTACCATATATGTTACTTTGATATGATATAAGGATATGTAGTTAAAGCTCAGTGTATGAGTGCACTTGATCTTGGATTTGTTGGCATGCTATATTATTCTCAATCAACGTGGCTTAAGCTTGGGTTGTTGAGCGAGTTCAGATGAGCTGATATTTTTTGAGCAGGATGGCTTAAGCTCGGATTGTTAAGTGCCTCTATTTGATGTCCTGAATATGGATAGTCAAGCTTAGAGAGTCTTGGGCCTACTAATGAATGATAAATCACTAAAGGTAATAAAATATATGCTTATTGCAACATGTGGTATTGCAATGTTAATATCAGGTAATTGATATGGTATGAAAATATGATATATGTATGTGTACAATGTACATGGATTTATTATAGTGTGTCTATGGTAAGATAGATGTGTTGATATGATATTAAAGCATGAAATGGGTAGAATGTATAATTCTAGGAATGATCATACAGTGAATGACATGACATTATATGATATTATACAAATTTAGAATTTTAATGCACATATGTACAACTAAGTATTAGTTTGCTTAGCATATGGATTTTCTGCAAGTAGGTTTGGAACTAGTAGATAAGAGTTGACTGGAAGACTCGTAAGCTCCCAGAGATCAATCAGAGTGCACCCAGTTTGGGGTTTATTTACATCCATGACATATTATGCATTTTTTTTATTATGTCATAGGATTTTGGGTTTCGTTTTACATGTCTTTAGTTTTAAGAACATGTAATGTTAATTATATGATATATTTATAATACGAGGCTAATGAAGCCAAAAAATATATTTTATATTTTATGTTATATCGATCATTGCATCGGGTGTTATATTATGATGGTTTTATGCATCATTCTGTTAAACATATTTTAAATATAGAAAGTTTTAATTTAATTAGTTTTCTGTAAAACAACCCATAACATCTATCGATATAGTTGGAAGGCTTTCTCGGCTATATCAGAGGGTGTTACAACACAAGTCTTCAATTGAGGTCGTGATTGTTATAATGTAGTCCCAAATCAATCATCGTGACCAAAATTGTGGACTCGATGCTATCTGTTAATCATTCTAGAAATCAAAACATTGAGTAGTGTGGTTATGATAGAGGGAATTACATTCACGATTTACAATATTTATGCATGTTTTCCAAATTTTTCTTAATAAATCTCATTTTAACCTCACATACAACCTATTTAAGCACAGTATGAGAATTTAGACATGTTTTTATCCATTTATTAAACATAAATTATGCAATTTTGTAATTTATCATAGAAAGCATACAATCCCTCAAAATTAAATTTCAAACTCATTCAAACACATCACGTGACATAATTTGTTCATAAATCTACTTTTCACAACAAAATGATAGTCCCAGATCAAATACCACATAGTAAAGCCTCTTATAAGGCAACACAAAACAATATTTATACATATATCAACACATATTCATTTAGCTTAACACACACACACACACATCATCATCATCATCAAGCAACTATTTTTATCATTACAAAGCATACAACATTACACAAAACATGCCAATGTGTACATACCTGTCTTCTTGGAGCATTGAAAACTCACTTTTTGCTTTTGCTCATGCAACTCCTCGCTCTTGGAGATTCCTTTCACCACTTGGCTTTCCTAATACATAAAAACGTCTCTTTAACTTTTTATTCTCTTGTATAACATAAAAAAAATACTCTTTTTATGCCTAAACCCTATGTTTCATTATTCGAACTTTGGGGCCTTAAACCTTTCAAGGTTTCACTTTTATTAATCTATAATCTTAATGGTTGGGTTTTCTCAATTAAAAGTCTTAGCTTAAATAAAAATCTCAACTTGGTCTAGATAGCGTCTTTCAAAATGAAAATGAAAGAGAATAAGAGAACCAAAAAAAGACAAAAAGGACAAATGGAGTATTAAGCTTACTAAGGTCATCCTTCCTCTTAAGTTGGAAGTTTTCCCTTCAAAATCTAGCTCTTGGAAGTTTTCCCTTCAAAATCTAGCTCATCATCTCTTTCTTTTCCTTTGAATCTCTTTGCTCTAATTGAAATTCCTACCTTTAATTCATTTCCTTCAATTTCCAACAAGGTGTGATTTTTTTCTTGCTAAAGGCTAGGTTTTGCTATTGAGTGAAGAAGAAAGTGGAAAGAAGAAGAAGATAAAAAGTGTGCATGAAATGAAGAAGAAAAAGTGAAAAAAAAATAAAAGAGAAGAAAATTTGCCTTAGCTCTCCATCTTCATCTCTTTCTATATATATTTTTTTGGGGAAAAATGGCCTAGATTGAGCCACATCACCCATTTAATCTCCACCATTCATTATTTCAGCTAATAAGAAGATTGTTTTTGGTCAACTTATCCATTAAGAATTATGCACAAGCAAAAATTACCATTTTCCTTAAATATGCATCTCTTCCAAAATTACCCTTAATTAATGTCTCCTTTTTTAATTAATCATGTCCCATAATTTAATCATTCTTTTAATTGTCTAATTTTTTAATCCAAATTTAGACTCCAATATGAACCGTTGTGCCCTTTTGATGTGCTCATAATTTGGGTTCTAAATCAACAAACGTTACATTTCTTTCTCTTTAAGAAATTTCATCCTTAAAATTTACATGATTGTTCAATGTGAAACAGTTGGGGTACTGAGCTCTCATGACATTCTCATTTTTCCACATAGCTTATTTGGTGGAATGATTTTGATACAAGACTTTGACTAGTGACACTCCCTTATTCCTTAATTCTTTAACTTTCTGACTCAAGATCTCCACTGGATCTTTTTCATATGTTAAGTCTAGTCATACACTTATGGTCTTGGACAATATGATATGTGTTGAGTACAATCGAAACCATTTCAGTATGGATACATGGAACATGTTGTGAATCTTTCTTAACTTTAGTAGTAAGGTAAGTCTATAAGCAATTGGGCCTGTTATTTCTAGAATTTCACATGGTTATCAATTTTCCTTTTTTCCCAAATATGGAGACACTTTCAAGAATACTTTGTCACCAATTACATATTCAATCTCTTATCTTCAAGTCGTATAAAACTTTTATCGGTCTGAAGCTACTTTTCAATCTTTCTTTAATGATCTTCACTTTTTTTGATTTTTTTTGTACAACTCTAGTCCCACTAGTTTTCTTTCAATCAATTAGGTGCAACATAAAGGTATCTGACATTTTCTACCATAAAACATTTTATAAGGTGCCATGTGAATGTTTGACTAGTGACTATTATTGTAGACAAACTTCATTAATGACAAGTACTTGTCGCAACTCCTCTCAAATTCAATAACATAACTCCTCATGACATCATTAAAAATCTGGATGACTCATTATGATATTCCATCTGTCTGATGATGGAATATTGTGTTGAAATTGAGTCTGATACCCAAGGCTCATTGCCAATTTTTCCAAAATTGTGATGTGAACCATGGTTTTCTGACTGATATGGTGGAAACATGTACTTAATAAAGCTTAACAATCTCATTTACATATAGTTTCACCTACCAATTCAAAGAAAAATATCTTTTGACCATTAAGAAGTGGGGTAGACTTAGTAAGCCTATCAACAATCACAACATTGTATCATATCTCCTCAGTGTCACTTGCAGGTTAGTCAGAAAATCCTTAGTGATTTGCTCCCATTTCCATTATAAAATTGTGATTCATCGTTGCAAACTGGATGGAACTTGATGTCTTGCCTTGACTTGCTAACATGTCATGTGGTGTATTCTGTGATATCCTTATCCATTCCTAACCATTAATACCTTGACCTCGAATCCTGATACATTTTATTGGTTATTGAGTGCATTGCATACTTAGTTTCATATGCCTCCTTCATAATCCTCTGCCTCAATTTCTCAAAATTAGTCACACACAACTTACCTTGGTAATACAAACTCTCATTTAACCCGATCCTGTACTAAGGTCCTCCTTCTTATAAACCATCTTGACTATTTTCATCAACTTAACATCTTGTTTCTAGGAATCCTTAATCTTTTGATTCTATATGGGACTAATGTGTAATTCTATCAATGTCTTCCTGCTCAGAATATTAACTACCAAATTGGTCTTGCTTGGATAGTAGTCAATGATGCAATTTACAATCTATGATTAATTTCAACCATGGTCTTTGTCTCAAGTTTAGCCCCTTTTGTAAGGTGAGATATTTCAAACTCTTATGGTTAGTATAAATGAAGCACTTTTTTGCATATAAATGGTGGGGTCATATCTTTAAGGAAAAAACAATGGTTACTAACTTTAGATTGTGAGTTAGATAATCCAACTCACAGGGTTTTAGCTACTTGGATGCATAAGCCACTACCTTCATTTTTTACATTAACACACATCCTAAACCATTTTGGGAGGCATGTCTGTATATTGTAAAATCTTTGTCTAGGACTAGTTGGGTCAACACTTGTACTTTAGTAAATATAGTCTTTAGCTTATCAAACTTGGCTTGACATTTGTCAAACTGTTCAAACTTAGTTTTCTTCCTTAGCAATATGGTCAATGGGGATGCTATCATAAAAAACCCTTTAACAAATCTTCTGTAATACCCTACTAGCTTAAGGAAACTCCTTATCCTGATCACATTTCTTTATGGTTTCCAATTAAAGATTGCTTCCACCTTACTTAGATCCACCCTAATGCCATCTACAAACACTATATATCCCAAAAATGCCACTTCTTTAAGCCAAAATTCACATTTAATAGTTTATCGTACAACTGTTTGTCTTTGAGGGTTTGAAACATTGTATAGAGATGTTGATCATGCTCTTCCTTAATATTGGAATAAACCAAAATGTCATCAATTAACACTATAATAAACTTATTTAAATACGGCCTGAAGATTATGTTCTTCAAATCCATGAAAACTGCTGGTGTATTTGTCAATCCAAATGACATCATTAAGAACTCATTATCGTAATATCTAATCCTAAAGACCATATCAGGGGCATTTGTCTCCTTGATCTTTTAGTAGTGATACCCTGACCTCAAGTATATCTTAGAGAACACTTATGCTTTCTTCAACTAGTCAAATAGATCATCAATCTTGGGTAATGTATACTTATGTTTAATGGTTACCTTTTTTAATTAACTATAGTTAATATATAACTGCATAGTACCATCATTGTTCTTCATAAATAATACTAGTGCACCTCATGGTGATACACTCAGCCTGATAAAATCATTGTCTAACAACTCTTAAAATTGCACCTTTAACTCTTTCAACTCTACTGATGCCATTCTATATGGCTTAATAGATATTGGGGCTGCAGTCGAGGTGAGCTTGATGGTAAACTCAATCTACCTATATAGGGGTAGCCTTAACAAGTAATTTAGGAACACATTAAGAAACTCATTCACTATCAGTATGTCTTTCAGGTCAAGCTTCTCCTTTCTAGTATCAATCACACGAGCTAAGAAAGTCTCACAACCTTTTTTGAAAATTTTCTCTACTTTCATCACAAAAATGACTTTAGATAGTTAGAAAAAAATTTTCACCTTACATTATACCTTTATGTCCTAGAGTTTTAAGAACCACTGTTTCATATTGATAGTCCATTGATGCCTCATGTTGTGAGAATTAAGCCATCTTTAAGATAACATCAATTTTGTGGAATGATAATTCAATCAAGTCAGTTGGGAACTATTTCCCTTGAACAACTATCAAGCAATTTTTGTACACTCTATTAACTATAGCACTATACCTAGAGGATTGGTGACTAGGATCTCATGTTCTAGTTTCTCGATTGTCATATTACTTTAACTAGGGGTGTTGGTGCAAATGTAGAAGTGTGTGGAACTAAGGTTTATCAATGCATAAAGATATGAGTTAAGAAGAGAATATTCCAACAATAACATTTGTAGCCTCCTAGTCCTCTCTGGCCTTATGACTTATGCTTCGGCTAGTGCTCTATTAAGTTTAAGTTTGTTGACTGTCTCAAACATGGTCAGCCTAAATTATGCTTGACCTCTTCTGCTCTAACTCTGAATCCTGTTGTAACACCTTTTTATCCCACTGAATTATCAACTGAATAAGATGATTCCATGTGTCCACTTGATTTAACTTGTTATATGTATTTATCACTAGAAATAATAGATTATTTAAGTTTTAATCTACCAAGCATTTTAGATATGATGTTTACTTTGTTCTCAAAACACAGTTACAAAAAATCTAGCCATTTGTATATATATAAACATGATCTTATTTATCCAATTTTTGAAGTTATTACATGTTGAGTTTGATTTCCATATACATCATGCTTAACAAAAAAAAAATGAACAAAAGTGATAACCCATAATTAGGTCTCGGGTTGCTACTCTAGAAATGAATCCCACTAATTTTTTAGCTTTGTAGATAATCTACCTATTTCCAACCTTCTTACCTATGTGAGAGAAATACATAAACTCTCGTGCTAAACAAAAACTTACTGATGCATGCTTTTTAGCAATAAATATAATACTTTATATACAAGCAAATTCAATTAAACAGCCATAAAAAATTCAATATTATAGCTTCATACTTATTAACAGGTGACACATAATATATTAATATTACCTAACATTACATCACATACACAAAGGTTTCATTTAATGTGGTCCCAAACCATGATTTCAACAACTCATTTAAAATTTATAGTCAGATGTAACTCACTTTATCATTCAATTTACATAATTATTCCTTCCACTTTTTTCTCAAATTGTTGTCCATTATCACCTAGACCATACTTAGAGAGACACAAGTATTTCACGGGCCATTCAGCCTAATTAAATGGGCACTTGAATTATGTATAATAGGATGTTGTGCATTCTAATATAAAACTAGTCGTGTTCTACTTGAGATCATATAAACATGCAATGTTATACTTGAGGTTTACTTTCTAGGTTATTACAACCTGTATCACGGGCTATCATAGCCTATATTAACCTTCAATTGTCATGTCAACTTGTCTTATAACACCCTCTCATCTAATTGGGATTAATCCAACTAAATGAGCAACTGCCATATGTACCTATAGCAGACAACCTGTATATAACCATAATATTGCATAATAAAAGAGAACAACATTGTTCATTTTAAACAAGCTTCACGGGCATGAAAAATATATTCACAATCGTGAAGGTTCATTCACAGGTCCCCTACCCATGAACCAACCAATTAGCTTGGTAGTAAATGTTTTTGTCCATTTTGTGTACATTCTTCATGATCATGAAGAACTAGTCATGAGTATGACTATCATGATTCACGATTATGAATCAAGCGGTGACTCAAATTGTGAAGTATTTTATCTAAATAGGATAGTTTTAGGTTTGATGATTCATGACCATGAATCCTTTATCACGGGTTTGAATATGGTTCTTTAGCATATTACAACATAAAACAAGGCATTTAATGTAAATCACATGGAAGGATTTTATTAGTTGTCCAATGATAACCTTTTATTATCAACACTTTTAACAACTCATGCATTTAACATACTATAATATTAATTAAACACGTAATCACTCAAATTTACCTTTTCATACTCATTAATTATTCTAACAAACATTAATGATTCCATATGCATTTATGCATCCTTACTTAACTCTTTTAACCACTAATGGCATCGTCATTCAATATGCACATAATTGTACCTTTGACATATTTATTACAAGGTTTTTTTTTCAAACTTTCTTATCAATTCATTTCATGCCTAACTTAGCAATTATACATATAACATTCAATTTTCATATTCCTAAGGCATTAATTGCATCTATCAATTTCATTGCATTCAAAACTAGCATTTGAAACATACAAAAGTATTTATCATATATAACATGCCAAATTTGGAATTTAAATGTATATATGTACATACATCTAATGGAGCCACAAAAACTAAGATTTAATTTAAGCTTGCCTATCCTCTTAGTGGGTTTTATCATCTCTTATTCCAACTCCTATCATAAATAACACAACTCTATCAACTTTTATTAAAATCCATAAAGATAAAACCCTAATATAAACCTTTTTTATAATCTTAAACTCACTTAATCCCCTTTCTAACACATGTTATAACCTTAATCCAACATAAAGTAGGATCTATAGTAATCAAAACTCAAGCTTGAACTTAAACCTAACCCATTTGGAAATAGGTCTCTACCAAAAATGGGTTCCATCATGTAAAAAGGTATAAAAACTTATAAAGATGAATGAAAAACGTGATTCATTAATAGAAATGAAGGAAATACAACTTGGATAGAAGATTTCAAACTCTTCTACCCTTCTTCTAGGTCTGCCTCTTCAAAAACAAAGCTTCATTTCGCCTCTCTCTCTCAAGAACTTGAGAAACCTTAATCTTTACTTTGGGGTAAGGGCCCGTGACCCTCCCGAATGATTTTTTCAGTGTGATCTCATCGCGATCCATCCCAAAATAATTCTCTCATAGTTTGGATCACATCTAAGACCATTTTACTCATTCTCCATATCTTCAATGCATAGGATCCATTAGGTTCCCGATTATGTTGGTCAGTTAAATTAACAATTAATTTAAGCAAGTCATGAGCGGTATCTACCAACACATCATGACTCCCAATTGACCTGAAAGTCAGTGGTTTGACTATGAACCTTTCCATAGACAATTTTTTATTCAATTATTCCTTTTACCATTATATACCCCACTTGGTTCAGAGTATGGACATATGTCAACTCCACTAAACTGACTACATCACGTCTAGTCCAATAATGTTAGTTCTTATCCTTAAGGCTCATTACTCTATTAGATATGTCATTGAAGACTATCTTTATGACATTTCCACTCCGGCTAGAGATTCCCAAGTAATGACCACAACAATAGGTCATAGGCATACACTCCTTCTATCAGGAGTGGTGAATTCTTTGTTGGTTACCCAATTACCTTCGAATACCTTAAGCTATATCCAATCACCACCCTATGAGCAACCTTCTTGAGGCAACAAGGAATAGTGTCAAAATACAGAATCAGTATCTAAGATATCCTGGAGTACCTCAAGTCTAAGGATACTTGCGTCATTGCTATGATGAGACTATGATTGACATTTGAATAGATTATCCATATGATTATCTCATAGCTAGTTATCTAATGTACTTAGCTATGCTTAGCAAGTATCCACATGTTAACTCTAAATATCTCATGTTTATAGATTATGAGATCTACTACTCAATCCAATCAAGGTGTGTAACATGTGCTAGTGTGTCCGAATTAATAATGTCCTATCTCATTAATCCTATGACTAGGGATAATTTTGATACTAACATAATTACACATGATAAGAATCTCAATATCATGATTTCCTTCGTGCTATGTTATGTATCAAGGACTTCATTAATTGATTTAAGATCACTTATCAAATTAATGAAAAAGCCTTTTATTAATCAAATAAATTTGTACAATAAGTGCTAAAGGTGATTGCCTTTAGAGCACTCCTATAACACCTTGGTCTTCAAATCCAGCAATGCAATGATGACATCTTCATCAACCAATCCAAGTACCCCAAAGAACTATTAAAGAAATTTGGAATGGAAGGGTGTAAGATTACAAAGACTCTAATGAGCACATCTAACAAATTGGACAAAGATGAGAAGGGTAAGAGTATAGATGAAAAGTTTTATAGAAGTACAATTAGATCTCTTTTATACCTTACTACTTCTAGACCTGACATTATCTATAGTGTATTCTTATGTGCTAGATTTCAATCATGTCCTCAAAATTCACATTTGAATGTTATTAAATGAATCTTAAAATATTTACATGGCTCTTTACATCTAGGTCTATGGTATCCTAAGAATACTTCTTTTCATATCATTGGCTTTTCGGATGCTGATTATGTCGGTAGTCTATTAGATACAAAAAGTACTTCAGGTACTTGTCACTTCATAAGAGAATGCCCAGTTTTTTAGTTTGGCAAGAAACAAGTTTTAGTTGCCTTATCCACCGTTGAAGCGAAATATGTGGTAGCAAGATGTTGTTGCATTCAAGTTCTTTGGATGAGACAACAAGTTAAAGATTATGGTCAAATAATGGATCACATTCCCATTAAATGTGACAATACTAGTGCTATAAATCTTTTTAAGAACCCTATCTAGCACTCTAAAATAGATATTAGGCATCACTTCCTAAGAGATCATGTCAAAAATGGAGATGTTATGTTAGAATTCATTGACACAAACAACCAATTGGCTGATATTTTTACCAAGCCTCTCAATGATGAAAATTTTTTTGTTTATAGAAGGAGAGCTTGGAATGTTTGATGGCACCACATTCTCTTAAATGACAATTCTTATGTCATGGGGATACATTGATATTTTGATATTTCTTATATTGTGAACCTTGAGTGATATTTTGATTATTTGATGATTTGCATGATCATATTATGTAACAAAGTGTTTATCTTTATGTTTAAAATGTTTAGGTATCACATACTCTCGAATGGGACTTAGTTTTTTTTATATAAAATTGTTATGTATTCACGCATATGAATAAATCTTCACAGCTGTGAAAATGGTAGCCAAAACCAACAGATTCAATCACGACTTGTTTCACACCTTGGATCATGGTTGGATCCCGTGATAGTCTTTATTCATGCCTGTGACTGTTTAGCATCAACACCATGAAAATGCCTCTATTTTTAGGTAGTCTCATTCATGCCTTTGGTCACGGTTTGCATCACTATCTTGCTTAACTGTGAACATGATCGTTCACACCCGTGAACATTTATTCACGATAGTGAATCGATCAAAATATAACATGAAATTCACAGTTTTCTCTCATTTTCTCTCTCTTCAACCTCATAACAATCATGATTCCTCACCTTTTCTGGCCAAATCCATCCTCTCAAACACCATTTTTACCACATTTCTTTGTCAAAATCAAACACCAAACACCTTATTCACTCTTTTTCTAACATTTAGGGTCTTAGTTCAACCCTAAGCTCATGTTTCATTTTTCTCTCAAACCTTCAAACTCTTCAATGGCTTTAGAATCCAGTCAATCAAAAGGGAAGAAGAAAAGTGTAGCCCTAAAGCTCCACACGGATTATTTACTCAATGTCATACCCTAACATATCCATCCAAGATATGTTTGCTCAAAAAATGGTCTCTCTTATCAACATGGACCTTCAATTGGGGGTGTGTCAAGATGCTAAGCCTTACCTCCAACATGAAGGTTTAGCTATGCAAGTGCGGCCTGCTAGAGTTTGTTGATATCTATCAACCCACTTTTCAAGAGCCGACTTTAGAATTTCTTAGCACATTGCAAATCTCTCCGATTGGGAAGGTCTTCTTCTAGCTTTGCAAGCAAGAGAAAACCCCGAACATTGCTGAATTCGGAGAAATTTTCAAGCTCCCGCATGAGGGATTGATCCATGATAATGAGCCTAGAATTTACCCTCACAATGTTTAGTCTTATTTTGGCAGTGACTGCAGCTGAGACGTAACAGCACACATTTGATATCACCAGTGCTTTGCTACATTCACACATTTGATATCACCAATGCTTTGATACATTCACTAGTTTCTAACCTACAACATATTTGGAAGTCTGAATTACTTCTATTTGATATGGCTCAAAAGAATGAGCCCATGGCACTATTCCGGTGGTTTGCTTCTCACTTTCACTCCATTGCCTCTAAGCCTTTAGGAGACATTCTTAATAGAGGTTATGTGACTCATTTGGCAGTAGAGTTGGGATATTTGGACCTCAACAATCATGTTTACAATATTGTTCCAGCTTCTTCTAGAGACTAACTTGACATTGAGTCATTCATTAAGATGGGAGTACCAATTAGAGTCCATTGTAAGTATGAAGTGTCTTACCGCTTCATCACCCCAATATGAGAGGTGGCATGGGAGCCTAAAGATTCAGAGGAATTCAAAGTGGGACTTCAAGGGCTCCAATGGAGGATGAGAGCCCGAGTTGAGACTCCTCCTTCAGTTTTTCCATATGCCCCTCCTACCAGTAAGACCTCTTCGGGTCCTCCACCAGACTTGGCACAGCAGATTGCTGCACTCCTGACTCCTCGCTTTAACATGCTTCAGAAAGCATGGATACCTTTTAGGAGTCAATTGATGCAAAGCTAAAAAGCCTTAAGGACTTTTTTGAGTCTAGGATTGATAGCCTTGAGAAGGAGGTAGCTCGTCTTCATAAGCAGATGTTTGGCTTCAAGCCATGACTTTCATTATTTTAGTTTTACTTTTTATGTCTTAGGATCCTTAGGATAATGTTATCGTAGTATTATTTTTGTGTATATAGGAAAGTCTTTTTTATATTCTTACAACTCACATGACTTGCAAATCTTTTGTTAAAGTAATAACATATGTTTTATTTTATTATTCTCTATTGTCTTATATCTCTTTTTTATTGTGACAAAGGGGGACAATAAGTAAGCAAATGCATATGTTAAGTTGAATGCAATATGCATATGATGATGAATGAATGCAATATATGACAATATACTTTGAAATATATATTACATATACTTTCCATATTCCTTGCATATAAAGCATAAAATGCTTTATCAATATATCATATACATGCAATATACCTTTCATATACTTGGCATGAATACTATGTTTATCTTGGTATGAAGGCCATGTTTAATATTTATTTCAATATCTTTTGAAGCTTCTTATGCATCCTATACTTCCTATGATTCATGTTTATTAAGCATCAATTGAGGAGGAGAAATTTTACTTTCTCTTTAGACCCCATATTGCTTAATTATTTGTTACCATAAAAAATGGGGAGCTTGTTGAACCTTGAAGGATATTTCTGCTATTTTGATCATAACAAATAATTAAGCAATAAGGAATTTAACCACATTTGTGCTCCAAGTGTGTTAGATAGGTTATGCATTCCTAAAATCTTGAAGCAAGTAGAAAAAAAAACAATTGAACTTCAAGATATTAAAAATAGGCAAAGAGTCATGAATATGAATTGAAAAATCACCACCCCCATGAAAATAGCTATTTACGCCTGTGAATACTTAGTCATGCTCATGAAACTAGTAAGCACTAAGATTGTTCATTCAAATGTTCATAACAATGAAGCATTGGCCTAACCATTAAGATTGATCAAGTCACATTCGTGAAGATTTATGAAGCTCGTGAATGACCATTCATTTTCAGAGAGAATGAGTCACGGCCAAAGTCACGACTTTCATTCATGGCTATGAAGAATAGTCACACCCATAAATAGTCAGTCATGCCCGTAAACTTGGAGAGAGAAACTTGTCAGACACGAAAGAGAATGCAGTTGAACGACTATTTTCACATTAAATGCACTCGAAAATGGCTATATTTGATATGGAAGTATAAATACAACACATTTATGACTTCTACAAGTTAGAAAAATAATCATTCAATCTTCTAATCTTGTATAGCTTTGTGCATTTATTGTTGATTCAACAACTTTCATTATTTGTGATTGTAAAACCATAATTGCTCATAATTGATGAGCATTTTGGTTGGTGAGTGATTTCATCTTGTAATCAATTACTCAAAAGTGAGTTTGAGTGAGTTAGGTTATGGGGTGAAACACTTGTAAGGGTTTCTATGTGAGCCATAAAAAACACAAATATTTAGTTTTTTGTGTTAGCCATTAAAACACAAGGGTTGTTTTTTGGGTTAGGTGTTAGCCAAGAGAGAAACACCATAGTTGGGAGTGAGCTAGAGATAAAATTTCATTGTAACCCTTCAAGTGTTAGTGAAACACCCAACCGAGATTGGAGAGAGGAGTAGGGTTTGTTAATACCCGAACCTTTATAAATCTTCTGTGCACTATATCCCTCTTCCTTTCACCATTCATTATTTAGCTTCTTCTTCCTTCAAGTAATTTTTATTTTCCAACTAATTCAACCCCCTTCTTGGTTGTTTTGGGCAATAATTGGTATCAAAACCAGGTTTAGCAATTAAGCCTAAAGAGTGCTAGTAAAGATCAAACTATGGTCACTGAAGGATTTTTAGTCTCAAGCCCTTATTTGATGGAGCTAACTCTGTGAATTGGAAATTCAAGATGGAAATCTATCTTAATAGTGAATGAATAGACGTTTGGGAGTTCATTCAAAATGAATGGACACCTCTAACAAGATAAAATTCTAAAGGAGAAGAACAAATCACTCTAAGGGATGATTGGATAGAAATTTAGAAAATAGCAAATGGCAAGAATAAGAAAGCCATGACTATCCTAATAAACTATTTTTGTCTTGAAGAGTGTGGTAGGATTCAACATTGTCTTATCGCTTACTCTATTTGGAAGACGTTAGAGAACTACCATGAAGGCACCAAACAAGTTAAGTCCAAGAAGGTTCAATTTCTTGTCACTGAGTATAAGCTCTTCAAGATGAAGCCAAACAAGACCATAACCGAAATGAAATATTGTCTTCTTGCCATTGTCAATGGCATGAGGAAACTTGGAAAACACTACTTTTTGTATCTTTTGTTAGCTCATATTTATACTATTTTTTTATTATTTTTTGTTAGCTCATATCTATACAATAGTCGGTTTGACTCGATCGTTAACCGAACATGAACAACACGAGACGTGATTCAACGGGTGTTACACTTGCTCTGCAAATGAGCTATCCTCAGAATCTCATGGGAGTCACACTAAGAAGTCTAAGTCAATCCTTCCTCTGATGGTCTTAGGTCCCGCAACGGAAATAGGCTCTTGTTGCCAATTAGCACTCCCTTCTGTGATTCCTACCATATAAAGCACAAGGAGTAGATGAGTAGAAGAAGAAGAAGAAGAAGAAGAAGAAATAAAAAGAAAGAGAAAGAGAAAAAGAAAAAGAAAAAGAAGAAGAAAAAGACAAAAAAGGAAAAAGGGCAATCAGTGGAACTTGTCTTCCTCAAAATAAGGTGTGCCTATTTTCCCTTATCACTCCAGCCCCATTTCTCCTTCTTCTTCAACTATTTCAAGTTTATTTTTCCCATTGTTTCAATTGAGTTTTGCAGCAAATTCAACCCTTACATGTTTGTTTTTAGTAAGTAATCAATTCTCATTGTCCTTTTGTTATTTAAAGTTATTAGGGTTATGTTGCAACAGTATTTTGCACTCTAATTTTGATGACCTTATGAACCGAATTTTGAAAAGTGTAAAATATAGAAGTTGTTACTTTATGTCTTAAATTTATAGATATATAAATATTTTTGAAAGATTTGTTGTATATGAAAAGATATTAGCATATAAGTGAGACTAGTTCGGGTGTGAACCCTAATTGAGTCACGTACTATTTTCAACTTTTTTTTTTAAATATGATAGATACATGTGTTATCTAGCTATATACCAAATTTTGGATTAATATATGTTGTGGATGTTGAGTTATAGGGAAGAAAACCATGATTGTTCCATAGTTTGAGCTGCTTGCTTAGTGTCTCGTACATATTTAGAAATTTGTTTTATTATTTTGAACTCCTTATAGATAAAATTTGTAATTTATCAAAATATTAAAGTTATAGGGTTATGCTTGATCTAAATATTGGTATATTACCTTAATATTTTATGTATAGTATGAGATATGACTTTTACAAATCAAACTGGTCCAGAAGTCAACTTTGTTCTGGACCAGTGATATGTTTCTTATAATTTGAGGACCTTAGACATAGTATTGATAAAATTTGTAAACATAAAAATGTTTCATTTTATTTATCTAAGTTCTTATAAATTTTTACTGTAATATGACTTACATATTATAAGATATGGGGGACCAAGTTGGTATTCTAAAACTACCTAGAGACATAAAACATGACAGAAAATATAACACAATTAGAAATCTCACAAAAAAATTGTACAATGCTCCAATTTATCTAAAATTTGAATTTTTTTATATAATTATATGTTAAATTTAATTAGAAACAAGAATCACACAAATTATATTAGTGTAGAAAAAGTTATAGGCTAATCAGTTATATAAGATCACACTGTCTCATAAGAAAAACACTAACTATTGATATGAACCATGCACAGTAATTTGCTTAAGTCCTATTAAGTTTTTCTAGTCATAAATTAATCAATTATATTTCCAAATTAGGCTCACAACAAGTTAAAGACCCACAAGCAGGGGATAAACAACAAGTTAAAGGTCAGAATGAAAGAAAAAAATGTGAGTTTAATTATCAAATGATTTCTTTAATACACATAAACATTGTTTGCTATAAGATATGTGAAATGATTTATGGTTATATGATTTGTATGATTGCCTTGATTTTACCTTAATAATGAGATGATGGATAATTTGTGACATATGTGGTATATATAGGCAATATATGTATGGTATATTTGAGGTATATGTTTGGCATATTTGAGGTATACATGGTATATGTATAGTACATGTGAGATACATACGTAGCATATGAGGTATATTTATGGTATATATGGGGTATATGTAATAAGGACATAATAGTTAATGAATGCTTAGTTACAAATGCATATGTAAAGGATTTAAAAAGACGTTGTGACTAATTAATCGATATTGTAAGGCAAAAGAAGAGGCATGTGGCCCAACAAATGTGCATATGAGACAAATGATCAATCTAATTAGCAAATGTAAATGTTCATATGGAAACTTGGGGCAATGTTTATGTTGCTCAGACAATGAACCAAAAAGGGGGTTGAATTGGTTAGTAAATAAAAGTTTCTTAACTTTAAGGTGTGGAATAAAATTAAATAGAGTAAGGAAGGAGAAATATCACACACAAGATTTATAGAGGTTCGGATATTAAAAAACCCTACTCCTCTCTCCAATCTTGATTGGGTGTTTTACTAACACACTAAGTGTTATAATGGAGTTTTACAAGCTCACTCCCAACTATGGTGTTTCTCTTAATGGCTAACACCTAACCCAGAATTTCCCTTGTGTTTTTCAATGGCTCACACAAAAACCAACTCCTTGTGTTTTATGGCTCACACAATAAACCCTTACAAGTATTTCACTCTTAACCCAATATACCCAAACTCACTTAAGTAATTGATTACAATGAAAACACTCATCAACCTACAATGCTCAGAAATTATGAGCAATTAGGTTTTTACAAAAAATAGAGGTTTGTTGAGAAAAAATAATTAATGCACAAAGATACAACAAGATTAATTGATAGAAAGTAATTGTTGTTCTTGTTCCTCTTTTTTAGGATTCATAAATGACTTCCATTTATACTTCATCTGTGAATTATAGCTATTTGGGTGCATTTAATGCGAAGATAGTCGTTGAACCAACTCTTAATCTCACACTTGACATGTTTCTCTTTCCTCATTCACATGCTTGAATATATGTATCACGGTTATGAATGTTCTTCCAAGCCGTGGTCCAAGTGGTGACTTTGGCCGTGAAGCTCTCTGAAAGAATTTGAAGTGTTTGATCACGGGCGTGAATATTCTTTCAAGCCATGGTCTAAGTGGTGACTCTAGCCGTGAAGTTCTCTAGAAGAATTTTGACATGTTTGGTCACGGGCATGACTATATTTCATGGGCATAACTGTTTGATCATCCACGACTGGTTTGATCCTTCATGGTCGTGAACTTTGAATGTCAGAGAGTTGGCGCTAAGCTATATTCATAGGCGTGACATAAGTAGTCACGAGTGTGACTTTGCTATTTCTTTGATTTTAATCTTTAAAAGTTGTCTTTCAATTTTACTTCATGTTCTAGTCATAGTATCTCTTATTTTACACACTTAGAACACAAACATTGTTAAATACATTATTGCTATTTTATTTGTTATCATCAAAATAACGAAAATACCCCTCAAGGTTCAACAGTTTGTTTAGCTTTGTCACATCAAAATAAAATGAGAAAAGCATGATCATAGGTAAAGAATAGTATTTATATGTCTAAATTTCAGTTGTAATTATATGATAATGATGAATGAAATGGAATACATAGTATGCATTGGGTTTGTGATTTGTTACTCTGAGTTGTTTGGTACTTTAGAGTTTGTTTAATGATTATTCTCATTGAGCCGCAACTCATCAATTTACATCATTGTCTAGGTAAAAAAAAGTGATACCTCATTTTGATTGGCACATAAAAGACATGGATCAAAGGTCACCGACCAAGCCTCACCAGTTTCTCTCCTTGCATTCCACATGAATATGAAATCATGTCATCTACATTTTGGACTTTTATAAATATACATGTATATTTATTTAGGGTTGACTCTGAAATGTGTAACTGGATGCAAATTGTAAATCTTTAAGTGTGAAGTTCAAATTCTAATATATGTGATATATTATGTTGTGATGAAAGTCTCAATGTCGACTTGTAGATTCACTAAATGATATTGTAGAATGTGATAAATATATATATTATCAATGTTAACATGATCTTATGTCTTACTAGTGTGCCATATATAATTAATTAACACAGGGATAGATTGTACTTAAATGCATAAAGTATGACTCTTATTATCAATATGTGTGCTAGCAGTGGCAGAGGTCACTCTAGAAGGTGATTCGTATCTAAGGGACATTTCCTGAGCTTAGCTCTGGCTTTAGACTTGAAATTGCCCAGAATTCAACTTGGCCCTCTTATTCGATGTCTAAACTAAATTATCTAGAGATATCCTAACATCCTTATCCCTTTGTGTCTTCTCATTTCACTTTATCCTCTCTATATTTGGGGTGGAAAATACTAATCAAAAAAATTCCTCGATTTTGAAAGCATTGATATGGAATATGATGTAATAATTGAGGACATCTTTGAACCTCTTGCACAGCCTTATCTTGCATTCCTACTGAGCTGGACAAACTCTTGCTCATACTCTGTCACTGTTATGACCCGTTGTCTCAAGTTGAGAAACTTCCTTTTCTTGGTATTAATGTAGATCAAAGGTACATATTTCTTATGAAACTCAGCCAAAAAAAATTTCCAAGTCAGTGATGTGGTTATCTGAAGATTTATCAAAATATTTCTCTACCAATTGTATACATGCTTCTGAAGTAAAGAGACCGCAAACTTAAACTTATGCTCCTCTATGCATTGGAGTTGTTGGAACACCCACTCAACCCACTCTAATCAGAACTTGGTGGTGGTTGAGTCATCATCTTTCCTACCATATAAATACGTACCTCCATACGTCCTTAACTTATCAAACTAAAGCTTATGCTATGGTGCTGCATAAGTAATCTTTTAGAAGAAGTCAACCATTTGCTAAACAAAAGGGATCTGAACTTGTTTGGTTGGTCATGTAATTAATGACTTATGTGACATCTCGCCTATATAATAGGAATAATCTCATTACATAAGTGGAATAACACCGACAAGCTAAATGAAACTAGCTTGAGTTTAAAATTTTCATTTAATAACTTAATTGATATATTTTTTATATTTGAATATACATACGAATTCAATTATCAAAATACGTCATCCTATTACATAAATATTATACTTCATCATAACTATCAAAATTAATGACTTTCACCTCACATCTAACTATATAGATATAATATCAAAATGCAAGACATGTTCTTAACTATATACCAGACATATCTATCAAACCCATATGCATCATAATGAATAAAATGCAAAAATAACATGCATCCGACCCTCAACCAGTCCTGACGCATCTTCTCTAGTATTGACTTGCACTTCCTCTATCAACTTCACAGTTTACGATATGCAAGCTCTAATTCCTATGCAGGAAAAACCTACACTAAGTCATTTCTAGCTTAGTGGTAATATCAACATTTAATTTTTTCCATGCAGTCACACAAACATGAGTCATAAAAATCATGACATAATTTAAATAAATCATTGCATAAAAATTTAAAGAATATTATAATAAAATAAAATTTATGTTTCATTATATTATCATTATATTTGCATCAAGACATGAATTATATATATTCAACCATATGTAATAAATAAAATATTAAACATTCTACCTCATCTCATGTTTCCATATTTTTTTACCTTTCTTACCATGTCCTTTAAGTTATTTATTAAATTTCCACATATAGACTTAATTTAAATAATTTTTTTTACATATTATTTTAATTTAATTGATTTTTCTAAAATTATTTTAGTTTAGTTAACTCAAATCTCAATTCATATAAGTCTAAATGTTTTAACATACAATTGCCAAAACAACATAGTAGATAATTCATAATGTAGTTCACTATAATCCAATATACATTATACAGGAACAAACACATGACTATACAATATTACCAAATTCATTGATAATATATATATAGCTCAATTATAAATTTAACTTACTTTAATAAATATTTATAATTCATGTTATCTCACACATTTATCCTCAACATGTACATGTATGTCTTTTGATTAATTTATATATAATGTTTTAATATAAATAACCCAAATCTCATTCTCGAACTGTCTGGATATAGGACGTGTAGTAGGGCCATTTGTGGAGCTTAAGTACCTTACTCATTATAGTCTCAAGTCAATAGCGCTCACTGAGCTTAAACCTCATGACCGAGTATAATCACATCATCCATGTACAATTAGGACATGGGTGCTTTTGGAGCTATCACCACTCTGTTCCTAAACCATATCAATATTGGTACCATAATGCCCCTGCAATGGTGCACCATCTATCCCTAATTAGTCCACAGGTTGAAAACTGGGCAATTAAGGTTATTACTTATTTATTTTCTTTATATATTAATTTGCTAGAATCAATGTTTCCTTTACATTTATAATGAAAATATGATTATAAAACTTTAAAATCATATAATCATATGATATGTCATTATATATAATCATTTAAGTAATATTGGCTTACTTTAATTATGTTTTCATACAATCAAAGCCAACAAATCTTTTAATACATAACCAAAATTTATAATATCTTTATGAGTCAAAGTATGTCATATAATCTCTCTTTTCATATCAAATACATATGTCATATATGAGTTTCTAACTTCACTCTTTATTGTCATAATTATTCAATAATTATCATTAATAATTATCACATTTTTAATCAATCATATACTAATCCATATTGAAAAATATATTATATTACATATTCTATATTCACACCCCTTAATACACATTTACAATCTTAAACCAAAATTTTTCCTACATTTTATTAATCAATTATTCATCCATATGTCTATACATGCATTAACACGAAATTTCATTAATTAAGCACTCAATTCATTTCATTTAATCCTCAACCTAAGTCACATGTTATGATAATCACATAACATTTTATCAATAATTCAATGTTCATATATAGGTTTTACATACCTTCTATCACAACAGTCATATATATATACATATATTCTTTAACATCTTATTTATCATATTTTATATGACACCTATATTATTTTTTTCCTCATTTATATTTCCTAGCAGGTCATCTTATCCCTTGTCAGCCATTTCATATTTACACATTTTAATACATTATTAAAATATGCAACTTATTCAACTAACACACAGGCATGCAATAAGACAAACTAAAAAGCATATATGTACAAACCTCAATTGAGCTTTTCCAAAATCTAAAATTTGGAGCTTGTCTACTTTTGTTGCTCTTCTTCTTTTTGAGGATCTAATATAAAAATATAACTGATTAATACCTTGTTAAAATAGTTATTTTTATTATAGCTTAAATTAATAACAAAAATTTCTCCTAAATGGTCATATGACATTTGAGAACTATTAACTCTATAAATTTTTATACACTTATCTAATTTATATGATTCCTATTTTTAATTAAATTTAACATGTAGGACTAAAATATTCTAAAATTTCAGAATTTTTGAACCATTACATAATTTTTAGTATAATTTTAAATGTTACTATGTTTTCGGCCCATAGGCAGTTTTGGGATGCTATATTTAAAAATTTATATCTTTCACCGTGTATATTCAATTATTTTGAAAATTTTTATAAAGTTAGATAAGTTAATTTGAAATTTTTTTATGTTTAACTTATGTTCATATTATGCCTCTAAGATTCTCAAATACTAGATGATCTATAACTGGTTTGGAATAGAATGACAACCTGACCAGTTCATTTGTTAAGGTCATAACTCACAAAATAAACAACATTTTTAGGTAATTCTTTCATATAAACTTAGATAAAATATAGAAATAAAACTTTCAAGATTTGAACTTTGGAAAATTTGACCTTTAAGAAGCTAAAAAAGGAATACGAATTTATTAGAGCTACACAGATATATGGAAACAACTTAATCATGGAACAACCATAATTAATTTTTCTATAAATCAACTTAAACAAGAGATATTTATAAAAAAATTTATAAAAACCTAACTAAAACATAGATCTACAACTTTTATGTTTTACAAAACCTTAGATTCAGCTATTAGGATTATCAAATTAAGCAAAAACCGTAGGTTATTTTGTTCACACATCTCCTTGAACCAGTCTCACACAAATAAGTTTATCTCTTTATATACCCTAAATAATTTTATGAAATTTAACGTGCATATAAAACACACATATATGAACAACGTTCATGTTTTACACTTCTTCAAATTCGGTTGTTAACTCTCTCAAAACTAGAGTGAAAAAGACTGATACTACATAGTTCTAATAACTCTAAAAACACAAGAACAATTGAGAGATGATTACTTACCAAGAACAAATCTATTTAAAGTGAATTTATTGCAAATCATGAAGGAGATGATGAATACATGGAGGCTAGTGGTTTGAGAAAAAAGAAAAATAGAGATAATGTTGATAGAATTGTGTAAAAGTTACAATAAATGTAATTAATCTAAATATATTCCCCCCTCCCATAACAACCACATTCGGCCCCCTTATCTCTCTCTTTTTTTTTTTTACAATTACCAAATTCCATTAGCTTTTATTAAACTGAAATTTTATTATGTGATATGTCTAATTTAATCAAATTTATCATGTCAATCAATTTAATTTATTTTAATTTCTAATTTAGTCATTTATTCCATCTATTTTAATTTATATTGTCTATCATAAGTTTTTTTATGTATACCATATACTTATTCTAACTTAGAGTAATTAGTAGGCGTTACAACTTCTGAATTGGAGTACAACTCCACCCAATGGCTCTCACCTCTTTGGCTAGATTGATGCCTCGATGTTGGTTGGACTGTTGCTCTTGGTGTGTTCATTCTCAAAATCCATTCTTGACAGCTTCATATTGACAGAAAGTAGCCCTTATCAGAGTCATATAGGATACTACAAGCATGCATAATGACACCCTTGTCCCGTTTAGGTATAGAAAATGCGTAAACCTAACCTTTAATATCACTAAATGTAACATCTTCATATGTAGCTAGGTTATACACAATTATATATGAAGATATCATGCTAACTTAACTCAAATCAATAAAATTTAAAACTTTTTGAAACATGATTAATGTGCAGACAAAACTTTCTCCTTTAGTTAACAAGTGAATATTTTGATAAAGTTACTTTTTAAAACTTTATGTGAATATTAAATTTCATTCTTGCAATCTTATAAGAAAGTTATTGCCAAAACTAAATAGAAATCATAAAATAGAAGACTTTGCAAATTATACCATCAAATATAACAAAATATAGGTTTGGGCTTTCACTAGCCCTTAAGATATACAAAAAGAGTACCCAAATTTTGATATACAAAATATAATATCTAGAAAAAAGAGTATCACATTTATAAACTGATAAATTTTGACAGAAAAATTGACAAAATTATCTAATTGAAAACTATACTAAATGTCAGAGATTTAATTGTAATAAGAATATATTTAGATGTTCAACTGAAACCCACTTAAATATTGATTTTTTTTTCGCTAGTATTCCCAAAATTATAAACACGAGGCATATGTACATTGTAACAAACAATCAGTAAAATCACTTTTAAGTTCTTTCATTTTTCATTGTATTTAGTACTAATAGATATACAATATACATTAAATAAGATTGAAATTTTCAAAAAAAAAATTGAAAAGTTATACAAATATGTTTTAAAAATAAAGAGTCATTTCTACATCCAACTTGATTTGTGATAAGGTGCCTCATAATCTAATCAGAAAGCAATCAGATGCCCACGTGCATATGTCTTCTCCATAGTTAAATATTGATTCATTGGCGTCAAATGGGCAATTTGGACATAGTTCTAATGGACTTATTTAACTTATATTCCTGCAACCACATTTATAATATTAGAGTTTAAAACATCAAACTGGCAAAAGCTGAGCTTTTGTATCAATAATCAATAATTAATATAAAGAGAAATATAAATGTTGCAGATAATAAGAAGGATATAATTGAAAAAAGGAAAAAAAAAAACATCTAAAATTAAGGACGCTTGAAAAGAGATCTGTGGGAGCATGATATGTACTTACAATCAAAAGTGGCCCAACGAGTAGGAAGCCCATTAGAGGTTTCTTTTTGTGCATCATGGATGTAAAGCAAGTTAAATACATTTTTGTTTGTAATAGATTCCTTCATTTGCTTTCCTGCTGGACCTATACCACTCACATGATCCTTCATGTCTAAAGAAGCCTATATTTGGAAACAAAAACAAATATAAAATATATAAAGAAAAATTATCTAAGATAATGTGTAATAAATGGATTCCAAACATGCTTCCATATTGATGAGTATCTATAAAACAATTTATTGGACTGTATTTAGTAGTCTATTAAGAGGATAAGACTATATATATATATATATATATATATATATATAGTTGTAAGGGTGTGTGTGTATATATATATATTGAGTGCCAAAATTACCCCACGAGGTCTTGTTAATGAAGCACATCCTTCCATAGGTTTGAGGAAATTGGCTTCATCAAGAGAATGCCTTCTCGTATGTTGTCGATTGTAATTCTTGGTTGCACCCTTTACTACATTGTTGTTCTGTTCCTCAGGTTCTTGTGTTGGTTGTTTTGAAGCCCATCTCTTTGCTTCATATCTAAAAAGGAATATTTTTAAATTCTTAATTAATATTAATAAAAAATTAATGCTGTATATTAATTCTCTAATCATATGCAAACACATTATATATTGAGTTCTAAGGAATTGTTTTACTTGGCACGGATAAATGTCTCAGTTCCATTCCTATCAACATTTGACGGCATTTCTGCTTCCCAATATGAATTTGACTTCTCATTACCCATAGCTTCGCAAAAAACGTAGCAAATATTAACAGTTATGACAAAACCAATATAATCCCTTTAAATTTAAAAAAAAAAAACAAAAAGAAAAGCATATTTCAGTTCACGAATTTTACAAATTTGTGCAATTAAATTTTTCAACTAAAAATTTATTCAATTAATTTTCTAAATTGTTAATTTTATTCAATTAGCTTTCTCAAACTATCAAATACTATTATTATTTTTGTTTAATGTTAAATGGTTTTTTTTAAATATCTAATAAAGGCTGAATATTTAACTTCTAACCTCCCACTTCTGCCATATGTATAACGTCAAATGGTTTTTTTTTTTTAATAGACTGAATATTTAACTTATAACTTCTCGCTTCTGCCATATGTATATAATGGTAGATGTACCCCAGTTGAGTTTGTTCCAAGTAGTAGTTGGCTATATTTAAAAACTAGAGTTAGAAAGTTGAACTATTCATAACAATAATTACAACCTTGAGAATTTCAACGGCTATATATAGTTGATACTAGGCAGGACCATGTTTTTTATCTGATATTCTATATGTTGTAAATGGTTAGAAAATATACCCAAAATATAGTTGAATTAAAAAGTTAAAAAAAATGCAAGTATTTACTTGTAAAAAAGGGAAATCCATATAGTTCAACTATATCTAACACATTTACCAATGCAATAATTAATGAGCAAGGTTGAACTTCTTTATAACTAATACAAATGACATGAGTGAAATTTATATTAGAAAGAAAAAAATAAATAAATAAAGAAGCATATTCTTACATTGCATAAAAGCGACCTGCTCAGGTAACCAAGTATCTAGAGTAGTAGATCGTACCTATTTTCAAGTCAAAATACAAAGTTATCTTAATTTGGAATGCATATTTATAAGGAAAAAAGAAAAACAAAATCGATAATTTTACAGTTTAATCGTAAAATGAAAAGAATTCCTTAATTATTTGCTGTATTTTTCAAATCTCAATAAACAATAATAAATTAGAATTGAATAATTTGAAATAAAAAATAACTTGATGAGATATAAGCACCAACATTAATTTACCTTTGAAATATGGACTCCAAGACTACGATGAATTCCTGAGCATTGCATGCATATAAATATCCCAAGGTTCACACTCGCCCATCTTGGTGCCCTAAAAACAATAATATATCCATAACCAAAATAATAAATTTAAAAATTAATTATACTAAAAATATATAAATGTGTATAAAATTAATTAGTTTAATATGTATTAGATAAACTAATTGCAAGTATTGAGAAAGGTTTTTCAAAGAGTACTTGTTATGACAATCAGCACATTCTCTATTTTCTGGCCGTTTTAGAAGACCCTCCAAAATCTGCAAAAATTCAACCATAAGAAAGTAAATATAAATAAAAAAAAGAAGAAATTATGAAAATATATTACCCCTCTTAAACAATATTTTAATAATTAAAAAATGCAAGTCTTTTGTTTGATTGTGATTAGGAGTAAATTGCACATGTAGTTTTGTCTTTTCATGGAACTTCCATTCTCAAATCATTAGGAAGAGAAAAAAAGAAAGAAAGAAAAGAAATAGATACTATGAGAAAAAGTTTTGACTAATACTATCGTATAATTAGCTAACAAAACTATATAATGATTAAAAAATATTTTTTGATTCTTTAGAATACACATTTTTATTGATAATCAAATACTATAATTAACCTAATGCTCTTCTTGTTTTTAGACTTTCCTTTAACTGTTATTTCAATCGTTATATGTAGTTATGTAATCTTGAACCTAACAAAACATTATGCTCTTCTTGTTATGCTTACATTCTGCACAGAGCAAAATATTATTATAACGAAACATAATCATAGGAATTAGGCAAAAGACATACTCGTATTTGTCCATTTTAGTCATTTTTCATTATTAATAGATTTTTGGTTCAAATTGCCCTTATATTTCTTTTCTTTTTTTGCCTATTTTGCTTTTTAAAATTACAAATTTTTTTCATAATATGTATCTTCTCATACCAAAAAATAGTGTGTATATTTCACACATCAATGAATTTTTCAACATGTTATGTCATCATATGATGGCCTGCTGTATAATGTAATTAAAATAATATTAAGTGACAAAATATACTAAAAACGAAAAATAAATGGGTAATCTAAACCAAAAAAGGGAATAAAATGATAAATATAGATAAATATAGGTGGTTGAATATGCAATATACCTAGTAATTAATATAGAATAACAATGGATAACAATGACTATTATTATTATTATTATAACAAAACACTAAATTCATCATTTAAGAGATCAATTCTATTAAATTTTTACATAACAGTAAAAGAAAAAAAAAGGGTATTCATATGGAGATAGATTAAGAATGAAGGAAGGATGAATAAGGAATATTAATGAAAGCCTACCTTGATGTGCTTGTCATTGAGTTCCTTGGAGACGGAGGCCTTCCCATTCATTTTTGTCTCCTAAATTTCTTTTTGATGATTATTTTGCAAAATAAATAAATGATAAACACAATGAAAACAAAGATGAAGGTATAGTGAAATTCTGATGGAAAAGAGAGATAAAAACTAATAATAGGAATAAAGGAACCAAAAAAAAAAAAGGAAAAGAGATTTCTAAGTGAAATGAGGAATTCCTCCTATGGGTGAGGTATGAGTTTTGCGGCAAAAAATGAACAATGAAGAAATTGTTGGTAAACCTTGAAAGACGGAAACAATCACATTTTTTATACTTGGAGTAGCACCATTATTATATCAGAGGGTTTTTTTTAGCAATTTAAAAAGTTGTACTACATAGACAATTTAAAAAGTTGTACCTCATTACACAAGACAGGAGAATAAGTAAGAAATTTTTGTTTAAGAAAATGCAAACCATATAAATAAAAGTTTAAGTATAAAATAAGTTGTTTAAAATAAGAGTGTCTATAACACCATTTACCCTACTTTAATTTAGCAATTTAATGAGTATTATCCGACTAATTATTTTATAAGATTCACTAAAGAGAGTATAAAATTTTTTTTAGCAAAAATATTACAAATACCAATACTCAAAATTTTATTTATTTATAAAATATATTTATTTTACATCCAAACTATCTTTATTACATTAGTTTTACATACCCTCAATATATACTAGGTGAGATAAAAATATAATTTAATTTATAAAACTTTTAACAAAGTATACCAAAAATAGTCTAAACTTTTAAGTTGTTTTCCGTTCAGATACCCTTGTTCTTCCAACAACTATATTATCTATAACTATTCTTTAGAACATGTGCGAAAACTATCTGTGCTAATCTACTAGCTTAGTAGTACTTAAGGGATAAAAATCTTACATACATTTATTTTCTTATATATCATTTCATAATTCCACAAATAAGACATACAAAAAGAAATACAGAAAATCAAAAAAATGTAGAAAATCAAAAAAATGTTATCAAATATTTAATATTCAACAATCTTGATTTAACATAACATTATAAAGAGGACATACTTATACTTATTTTATGTCTACACATTTTACGTTATTTTCATTTTCATTTTCATTGTACCCATAACACCTATAATAAAATAACCGATACAAATAATGGAGTTGTCATTACCGGTTTTCATAACATTGCACTGAGTGCTTTTGTAATAATGTTATTACTGACTTTCATAATATTGTTATTACTGACTTAATAATTTTGCATCGAACGCATTTATAGAATTGTCATTGTTGGCTTTCATATTTTGGCATCGAATGCCTTTAATCTCCTGATTTATATGTCAAACTATTTTATATTCTAGTTCTAGATTAGGTGTCTTATGGCTTAACTATTTTTATATTTACTCTCAATATTAAGATTATTATTCATAATATTTTAAAAAGTGATAATTGTACCAAATTTTCATATACATGTTTATTTATTATTGTGATTTAGTTTCATTATTATTAAATTAAAATATCACTTACAAATAATTTTATTAAACATTTATAACTATAATTAAAGCCAAAATTCTTATTAATTAACATATGTATTCATCACACCACATGCAAAAGCCCAATATGCAAATTCTTTGTTTATGACAGATTTTCGCTATGACATTGAACCTTATTTTTAGCCCATTTATAGTTTGAATTTAAATTTATGGTTTTCTATAATTTTGTAGATTAATGTCTCAGATTTCTGATGTATTAAAAATCATATAAATCCAAGTTTTTTAGAAAAAATTATGATCATTTTACTAAAGGGTGTTCTATTAACTTTTATCTTGTATTTTCTAGATACCTACAAGTCTAGGATATTGTATCCAATTTTTAGCCCATTTTCAATGAAAATTTGAACTTAAGTTTTTAATGAAAGTTTTATTCATATAAATTCACTTTCATTTCCATCTAATTTCATCTCAATCTCATTACCAGAACATTAGTTATGATTACATATTTCAACATTGCTCCTGAAATTCTGTAATAGAGTTATCAATTGTCACAAATATATCGCATAACTACATCCATCATATGTATTTATTTTTATACCAAAATTTTCAGATCACAATTACATTCACATATATTAATATCTTCACACCATTTAGTCCCATTACCATAAAAAAAAAAAGTAACTATCAATCACATTTCATGGCAAACCACATTCTTATCAAGCATTAGCACATGATTTCACACATTTAGATAACATGTAAGATTTTTATCAATGAATCACAAACCTAATCGGTCTTGGACCTTTTCTTTTCCCTTCTTTTTCTCTGCTCACTAAATAGCTTTTTCTTTGTCTTTATCACCCCCTTGAGGACCTCTTTTTTGCTCACTTGATTTTTCTATACAATCATACAATATCTCATTTCTATCATTCATTTTCAAAACTTTTCATGCTTACATGAAATTCTAATGATCCTAATATTTTTTATACTTTATTTTAGTTAAAAAGTACTAAAGTTAAACTCCTTTTTTGATAGGTCATGGCTAACCAAAAATATTATCATATGTGCCAATTTATTTTCTTCAAATTAACACCTTAATCACACTTCACTCATCACCAATTATCTTGTCCTTAGGTTAACTTTAATTTTCTCCAAATTACTTTAACCAAGATAGCTTCTCCTTCCTCCATTAGAGTTATTTTTCTTTAGTTTTTAAGTCATAACATAATTAATTAAAATCAATTATCATTAAATAAAAGTTTAGCTTCACTTTTCTTCAACTAGTTACCAATTTTAAATTCTAGGTCAATTCTTGCAAAATAACTCTAATCTACCAATTCTAATTATATCTATCATCCTTATCGGTCTCAAATGAAAGAAAAAAAATGATGAATTTAAGGAGAAGAAACTCACCTTAATGGCTCTCCAAAGTGAGCCGAAATTCCCCCCTAAGTCTTTTTTTTCTTTCTTTCTTCCTTCCTTCTTGCTCTTTAGCTCTCTTTATGGCAAGAACTCTTTAATTTCTTGGTTCTTCTTCCTCTAATACACTTGTTCTCTCTCTTTCAAAGCTTGAAATGAAATGAAAATGGAGGCTTTTGGTGGCTTAGGTGGGTGACAACAAAGAAGAAGAAAAGAAAGATGAGTTGATTTCATATATATATATATATATATATATATATATAAATATATAATGGAAGAATGTAGAATTCCTCCATTTTTTGACTTTTATACTATGATTAAGGAGTGAATCCCATTAATTAAACTTAATTCTAATTTCTATTGGTTCATTAACTTTTAATTATTAGAAATTTATCATTTTCCTTAAATCCAACAATTTCAATAATACCAATTTTGTCCTTAGGGTATTTTTTTTCCAGTTATAACACTAATCTTTTTAATTCCCAAATAATAATACTCTTAATTATTTTTTCTTATAATTTATTATTTTTTTATGGGTCCAAATTTAGACTCCGATTGAACTGACGCACCCTACTACGGTCACACGCAATCGGGGCCTAAATCGCTAGATGTTTCAATTCTCTCCCCTTGAAAAAAATTTCATCCTTGAAATTTACCTGATTAGCTGGAGCTAAATAACTGAGGATACTGAATTCTCATCATTTCTTCACTCTCCCAAGTGATTTATTCTACTGCATGATTGCACCATAGGACCTTTATTAATGATACCTTCTTGTTCCATAGTTCCTTAACTTCTTAAGCTAACATTTTCACAGGCTCTTTTGCATAGGTCAAGTTTGGTTACACCTCTATCGATCCCACAGGTATTACATGTGTCGGATTTGATCGGTATCTCCTAGCATTGAGACATGAAACACATTGTGGATCTTATCCAATTTTAGTGGTAAGGCCAACTAATAAGCCATTGAGCCCACACATTCAAGTATTTCATATGGTCCAATAAATCTAGGGCTCAATTTTCCTTTTTTACCAAAATGAAGTACTTTCTTCCAATGCTAGACTTTTAAAAACACCTTGTCTTTGATAACATATTCAATATTTTTCCTCTTCAAATCAACATAGGATTTTTGTTGATCAATTGCAATTTTTAATCAATCTTGGATTAATTTCACTTTTTCCTCTGTCTGCTGCACCAATTTTGAGCCCATTAACTTCTTTTCACCAAGTTTTGTCCAGTATAAAGGTGTCCTACATCTTCTTCCATACAAAACTTCGTATGGAGCCATGCCAAGACTAGCTTGATAGCTATTGTTATATGCATATTCCATCAATGGTAAATACCTATCCCAGCTACCCTCAAAGTCAATTACATAGTTTCTAAGCATGTCTTCCAATAATTGAATAACCCGTTCAAATTGTCCATCTATTTATGGGTGGAATGTCGTACTAAAAGTAAGTCGAGTCCTCAATGCTTATTGCAAACTTTTCCAAAATTGTGATGTGAATCGCGAATCTCAATAAGAAATAATAGATACTAGCACACCATGCACTCAAATTATCTCATTAACATATATTTCTATTAACCGGCTCAATGAATAATCTATCCAAACTAGTATAAAGTGAGCTAATTTTGCAAGCATGTCAACAATTACCCACACCGCATCATGCTTCTTTTGTGTCAAAGGCAAACCAGTTACAAAATCCATCATAATCCTTTCTCATTTCCATTCTGAGATAGCAATAGGTTGCAACAATCCAAATGGTACCTGGTGCTTTGCTTTCATTTGTTGGCATGTCAAGCATCTCATAGTATATTCTATGATATCCTTCTTCATTCCTGGCCACCAATGTCTTAAGGTCTTAATACATCTTATTACTTCCTGGATGCATGGAATAAGTTGTATTATGCGCCTCTTTTAGAATTATTTTCTTTAATCCACTGTTATTTGACACGGAAAATCTTCTCTTATAACTTATACTTCCATCATTTTCAATCTTAAATTCGGGTCTCTCCCCCTTTTTAACTGCCTGAGCAGTTATCATCAATTTCTGATCTTGCCTCCGAGCTTCTCTCACTTGTTGCCTTAAGGTAGGTTGAACCCGTAACTCTGCCAAAATAAAATATGAGTCTCCTATTAATTTATTATTGATTATTATATATTATATTATAATGAGTAAATTATAAGGTATACCTACTAATATTTTTCTACTTAAGGCATCGACTACTACATTGTCTTTACCCGGTTGGTAATCAATAATACAATTATAATCCTTAATTAACTCCAATCAACGTATTTGCCTTAAGCTCAACTCCTTTTATATGGATAAAATTTGAGGCTCTTATGATCTGTATATATGTAGCACCGTTGACCATACAAATAATGTCAACATATTTTTAAAGCAAACATTATTACTGCCAACTCCAAATTATGAGTAGGGTAATTTAGCTCATGAGACTTCAATTGCCTAGATGCATAAGCAAGTACTTTACCCTCTTGTATTAATACATAGCCTAGCCCATTATGAGAGGCATTACTGTATATCATAAAATATTTCCCTATAGTAGGTTGGGTCAAAATAGGTGCTTCAGTTAGCATGACTTTTAGTTTTTCAAAGCTTGTCTGGCACTGATCAATCTACTCAAACTTAGTTTTTTCTTTTCTGAGCAACTTGGTAATTTGTGTGACTATACTTGAAAATCCCTTCACAAACCTTTTATAATAGCTAGCTAATTCAAGAAAACTCTGGATCTCTGTCACATTGTGGGGTGGCTTCCAACTTAAAATCACTTATATTTTGCTAGGATCCACACGGATTTCTTCAACTAACACAATATGCCCTAAAAATCCTACTTTTTCTAACCAAAACTCATATTTTGACCGTTTTGCATACAATTGATTTTCCTTAAAAGTCTGAAGCACTATTCTAAGATCACTGTCATGTTCTCCTTTGTCCTTTGAATACACCAAGATATCATCTATAAAAACTACCATAAATTAATCGAGATAAGGCCTAAAAATCTTGTTCATCATATCCATAAGGGCAGCTGGTGCATTCATTAAGCCAAAAGGCATAATCAGGAACTCATAGTGGTCATATCGAGTCCTGAAGGCTATTTTGGGCACATCTGTTACCTTGATTTTCAGTGGATGATACCTGGATCTGAGATTAATTTTAGAGAATAACCCTGTTTTCTTCAATTAATCAAACAAATCATCAATTTTAGGTAGTGGGTATTTATTTTTAATCGTCATCTTGTTCAATTGTTGGTAATTAATACATAATTGAAGAGTGTCATCCTTCTTTTTCATAAATAATACCGGAGTACCCCATGGTGATACACTAGATCTTATGAACCCCTTGTCTAGCAATTCCGTCAATTGAACATTCAACTCCTTCAATTTTGCAGGTGTCATTCTATAAGGAGTAATTGATATCGAGGTTATACCAGTAATCACATCAATAGCAAATTCTATCTCCCTATCTAGTAGTAATCCTGACAAGTCTTCAGGAAACACATATGGGAACTCACACACTGTGGGGATGTCTTTGAGTTCCGGGCTCCCCTTCTTGGTATCTATCACATGGGCCAAGTATGCCTCACATCCCTTCCTAATGTATTTCCAAGCTTTTAATGTAGAAATAACACTGGTCAAACATGTTTGACCTTCACCATGAATGATAGTCTCATCCTGCCCAGGAATTTTAAGTACAACTTTTCTAGATCGACAATCAACTATAGCTCCATGCTTTGTCCACCAATCCATACCTAGAATAATATCAAATTCATGAAAAGGTAATTCTATTAAGTCTTTTGGAAATTCTCTGCCCTGAATTATTATTGAGTTGTTTCTATAAATCTGATTCACTTTCACCCTATTTCCCAACGGCTTGGTTATAACTATCTCATATTTGTAGGTCTCAAGTATCATGTTCCCTTGTTTAAATGCAAGTGTGCTTATGTATGGATGTGTGGAGCCAAGATCTATTAACGCATGCAAATCAAAGTCAAATAAAGAAAATTTACCAACTGTAACATCTGGCACATCTTGGTCCTCCCGAGCTCTCATCATGTATGCGCGAGATGGAGCTTTATTACCTCTAGGTCTATCAATTGTCTCTAATATCCCCTGACTCTATCATGTATGACCACCTCTAAATTAGCTTTAACCTCTACCACGACTCTGTACGGATGCCATAGTCTATGCTAGTGCCATACTGCCTATACTAAGTCTGGGACAATCTCTCTTCATATGATCAGTAGCTCCACATCTCAAGCATACCCCAGTCAACGATCAATACTCTCTTATATGAGATCTACCACAATGCTAACACATAGTATTTTGGACAATAATGCTGGTTGTTGCCCAGATATTGAGCCAAGAAGGGGGGTTGAATTGGAGTTTAAAAATTTAACTTTAAAGGGCGGAAATAAAAATTAAGTTTAGAAGGGATAGAGAAATTTGATACAAGGATTTTTATAGAGGTTCGGGTGTTAACAATCCCTACTCCTCTCCCCAATCGCAATTGGAAGTTTCACTAACACACTAAGTGTTACAATGGAGTTTTACAAGCTCACTCCCAACTATGGTATTTCTCGCAATGGATCACACCTAACCCAGAAATCCTTGTGTTTTGATGGCTCACACGATAACCAACTCATTGTGTTTTATAGGCTCACACAAACAACCTTTACTTTGTGTTTTACAGGCTCACACAAACAACCTTTCCCTTGTATTTTACAGGCTCACACAAACAACCTTTCTTTGCATCTTAAAGGCTCACACAACTAACCCGTACAAGTGTTCTGCTCTTAACATAGAAATACCCAAAACTCATTTGAGTAATAAATGATTACAGAGAGAAACACTTACAAATCTTTATTGCTCAAAAAATGATGAGCAAAAAGATTTTCACAAAGAATAGATATTTGTTTTGAAAGTATTAAATGTACAAATAGCTTACAACAAGATTTTGATTCAAAGTATTAGCTATCCTCTTGTTCTGAATGCATACATGACTTGCATTTATACTCTCATGATGAATTATAACTGTTAGAATGAATTTAATATGAAACTAGCCATTGCACCAACCCTAATAATCACGCCTGACATTTTTCTCTTTCATCTTTCACGGGCGTGACTATGTTTGTCGTGGTCATGACTGTTCTTCCAAGCCATGATCCAAGTGGTGACTTTTGTCGTGAAGCTCTCTAGAATAATTTGTCATGTTTGTTCATGGGCATGACATTTCTTTCACGGGCATGACTAAAAAGTTCATTTACGGTTGCTATCTTCCTTCATGGCTATGAACATCAAATGTTGGTTTGTTGGCAGTTAGCTTCCTCACGGGGGTGACACATAGGGTCATGGGCGTGAACATGCCACTTCTTCAAATTTTATCTTTTGAAGATTAATTTTCCATTCTCCATTCTTGCTAACATATTTCATACCCTGTTCAATAGACTTAGAAAACAAGTATGTTAAATACAATATTGCTATTTTATTTGTTATCATCAAAATGACGGAAATTCCCTTCAAGGTTCAACAATCTCCCCCTTTTTGATGGTGACAAATAATCTAGCAATATGTGTTTTTGAGAAGTCTCCCCCTCAAAAGATGCTTAGGATAAAAAATGATGAAGTGCAAAAATTGTAGAGAATGATGAAGTGTAGCATTAAAAAATACTTTCTAGTTTTAAGTATATGCAAGTTATACGCAAAGTATATCCAATATATACCAAAATTCTCTTTAAATCATAAAGTATATGTAAGTTATATTTAGAGTATATCAAGTGCATATTCATTTATGTAACTTGCATCAAGGTATATGCAAAGTATACTTATGATATATTTAAGGTGTATAAAGCTCAATTGCATACTTGCATATTCATTTTGAATCAATTAAGTATTGCACTTAACTCAATATATTGTTATTTTCTCCCTACTTAATTCAATATATTTGTAGGTTCTTCATTTTTATTCAAAATTAAGTATTGCTTGCACTTATCTTAATATATTGCTATTTTCTCCCCCTTTTGTCATCAACAAAAAGAATAAAGATTAACCATAATAGAAAAATAAAGCAATTATATTAATTGATGAAAAGTGAAATACAAAAAAAAAAGTAAATAAAATTCAGAGAGGAAATTAAAATTTCCTACAAACAAGCAAGCTAAAAACAGACATAGTAAGGCTAATAGAGACATTTAGCCTATCATCTAGTCGGACATCCTATCCCTAAGACGAGCAACTTTTGCCTTAAGGCTGTCCATCTGAGACTCCATGAAGTCTTTGAGGTTCTCCAACCTCTCATCCATCGAAGCCTGTAGTTGCTCAAATCGTGGTGCAAAGAGGTCAACCACTTGCTGAGCCAAATTTCGTGTGGAAGCCGAGGATTGTCCGATGTCCTGCTCAACTACTGGAGGTGCCTCCTCAACTCGAGCCCTTTTTCTCTACTGGATTCCTTGGAGGCCAGCTTTGAAGTCCTCCGAGTCATTGTCTTCCCATATGATTTCGCCAGCAGTGTCGATGAAGCGGTAGTAAATGTTGTTCTCATGGAAAATTCGAACAGTCGTTCCTATCTTGATGAAGGACTCTACATCCAATTGGTCTCGAGGATGCCCTAGGATGAGATTATAGTGATGGTCATCCAGCTTCAGATATCCAAGCTTCAAGGCTATGTGGGTCACATACCCACCAATAAGTATGTCTCCGAAGGGCTTGGGGCAATGGACAGGAGATGGTTCGCAAACCATTGAGAAAGTGCCACTGTGAGGCCTCTTCGAGCCATCTCCAAGAGAAAAAGCTCAGACTTCCGAATGGTGCCATTGCTGTCTCCTCAAGCAAATATGCTATAAGTTAGAAACCTATGCAGATATTTGTGCACTGGGGACCGGAGATGAGTGCTCTTGGTCTTCTTTACGTCCTAGCTGCAATCGGTACCAAAGTGAGTCCATGCTCGAATTGCATAGAACTCCACTTCGCTGTCGTTGAGGATGTCGTCCGAGGGTAGGTTGAATAAATTCCCGAATTCTGCGCAAAGCGAGTGTTCGGATTGCTGCACAGTTGAAATTTCACTACGCCAGTGGGAGACACTTGCAAAGTGCTCAAAAATTCCAAGGTAGGCTCCCTCAAGGTGGGCTGATGAATGTCCACAAAATCCTTCAAATCATAGGCTTGGAGTTGTTCTGTCATCGCTGTCTTGAGCCTGAAAGTGCGTACCGTCTGCCACCC
Source organism: Triadica sebifera (assembly GCA_023653625.1). NCBI lineage: Eukaryota > Viridiplantae > Streptophyta > Magnoliopsida > Malpighiales > Euphorbiaceae > Triadica > Triadica sebifera. Next base: position 26,815,490 of record CM042901.1, read on the forward strand.
AAAAGCCCTTGATGAAATTAGAGGCCTTTTCTTAAGGGTTGAGTACCTAGGATGACAATGCTCCGAGATTTTGTTCATTAGGTAGTCTGAATACCTCTTGGGAGCATGAGATTTCTTCCTAGTACCCTTTGATGAGCTGGTTTCCATGTTGATTTGATGAAATGAACTTTGAAGAGTTTGAAAATGATTGACAGAATTTGTGAGGAAACCCTAAGGAAAGATGATTTTTGATGATGGAAGGGGTTTTGATGGTATTTATAGAAGAAATTTGTGACTAAGGTGCCGGAATCTTCAATGTACCATTCAATGTAAATGAGAGCAGTTTCAAGAAGATAGAAAGTTGAAATGTGAAAAATAATCGACATAAATGTTACATAGCTGATACCTTCACGGGCGTGTAATATGTAGTCATGGGCGTGAAGTGTCGTGTTCACGGTTTGCTGAAGGGGTGCTCTACCCGTGAATAAAGGCGTGAAATGGTTCACGGGCGTGAATGATGAACTATCACTGTAGTGAAAAAGGAGTCACGGGCATGAAGTGTTGAATTTCACTACTTATGCCCGTGAAACAAAGCGTGACTCAAAGCGTGAACCTTTTGTGAGTTTTTGGTGAAAATGTTCGTGGGCATGAAAATGCGTCACGGGCGTGAACAAGGCTTTTCACGGGAGTGAATGAAGTCGTGAACATAGGCTTCACAACTTGAAGCCGTGAACCATGTCATGAATCAAGTCGTGAAAGCTACTGGTTCTTTTGGCTATTTAATTCACGAGCGTGAACATATGTCACGGGCGTGAATTGCCTAAAATTTCCATCAAATAAAATTAAGTCCTAAAATAAGACTAAATCATTTCTATGAAGATTTTATCCCTTATAACATAAATTTCCATCAAATTTACTATCTTATATCTAGTGAGATGATACAAAAGCAAGATTATCTCTTAAGATTTGACAATTTGTCAATCACAAGGTTAATCCATCAATCATACAAAGTTCTCTTCTAATGAAATTAAATATTTCCTCATTTAGAGACTTAGTGAATATATCTACCAATTAATTTTTTGTGCTTATAAATTCCAATGTAACATCTCCATATTGAACATGATCTCTAATAAAGTGATGTCTAATGTCAATATGCTTACTTCTAGAACGTTGAATGAGATTCTTTGATAGATTTATAGCACTTGTATTGTCACAACTAATAGGTATATGGTTCATATCATGACCATAATCCTTAAGTTGCTGTTTCATCCAAAGGATTTCTGTACAACAACATCCTGCTGCTACATACTCTACTTCAGCAGTTGAAAGAGCAACTGAAACTTGTTTCTTGCTAAACCAAGAAACTAAACACTCTCCAATAAAGAGACAAGTACCTGAAGTAATTTTTCTATCTAAAAGACTACCAGCATAATCTGCATCTGAATATCCTACAATATAAAAGGATGAATTTCTAGGATACCACAAACCAAGATGCAATGAGCCATGTAAATATCTTAGAATTCTTTTTACTGCATGTAAATGAGAATCTTTTGGACATGATTGAAATTGTGCACATAAGCAAACACTATACATTATGTCGGGTCTAGAAGCAGTAAGATATAAAAGTGATCCGATCATACCTCTATAGAGCTTTTCATTAATGCTCTTACCCTTTTCATCCTTGTCCAGTTTTGTTGATGTGCTCATTGGAGTCTTGGCATTCTTGCATCCTTCCATTCCAAATTTATTAATTAAATCTTTGGCATATTTGGATTGGTTGATGAATATGCCCTCATTGCCTTGTTTTATTTGTAGACCAGGGAAATATTTAAGCTCTCCCATCGTGCTCTGTCATATCCGCTAATTTAGACTAAAGTCACGCGAGTTGTTAAATCGACTCGTCGGTTTGACCACAGTCTAAATTTGGATTTTATCGAAAAATAATATGGAAAATATCTAATAAAAGTGTTTAAAATATTTAAGATGTTAAATTTCGGTAAATGACTAAATTGCAAATTTTGAAAAGTTTAGGGGTCAGTTTGCAATTTACCAAAAATTGAAGGATTAAATGGGATAATCATAAATTAAATGCATGAATTGATACATAAAATGAATATGGGGGCCAGCCACACCAAGTGCCAACCCTTAATTGGCCATATAACATGCATGAATGAGACATTTAATGTATATAAGCTTAGGTGTCCCATAATTAATTAAGTTTGTCATCTTTCCTTTAATTGTATTTCCTTCTTCATTATCACTTTTGATCTAGAATCCTCCATCATTAAGTGTCTCCCACGTTTCTTGAAACACCACACCCCAAATGGCATACAACAATTAGCCAAGTGAGGTGCATGAATTAAACATTAATAAGAGTTTTTAGATGAAGCTTAGGTGTCCCCCCATCATAATGACTTTTATCACTTTGTTCTTGATTGTTTCTTCTTCTTCCTTATCCATTTTCATTGAGGAAAATTCTGCCTCTCAAACCAGCCCACGTTTTTCCCTTGGACAACCATAACCAAAGCTTGATTATAGTGAAAGAAAGTAATAAAAGAGAGAGAAAGGCATGGGAAATTCCATTTTCATGCTTAAGAAAGCTTAAAAGAGTAAGAAGAAAGAGAGAGATTAGGTTTATAAAGTTTTAATAATCTGTTTATGAACTTTAGGAACTCAAAGTGACAAGGATTTAGCTCAAAGGAGCAAAGGAAAGGAGAAAGAGAAGTAAAGAGAAAGAAAATGAGAGGAAAAAAGAGGTTTGTGCATAACCTAAGGCAATAACCTATTTTATTTTTTTTATTATTTTCATGATTTAATTATTTGGCATGTTGATGATTCTGAATTGATATTATTTTGTGATGAAAATCTTGGGGATGCATGTTTGCTAGACTTAGAATTTAGTTTGGTAAAAATTGAATGTGGTTATCTTGTATGTTCCTTGCTGGAAATTAATGAGCAGTATGTACTTAAACTATTATAAATTGAGTTCTGAAGCTTGGATTTGTGTGTTCTTTGTTCAGTTTGAAAGCTAAGACATAGGGATACAATTTTTATTTAGACCATAATATTTGAATATGTCTATAATTGAGAAAAATTCATAAAGTTCAGACTTAGAATCTGTCCAGAAAATTCTGGGCAGAATTATCATGACTAGTTAGTGTTAATAATATCATATCTTTTGCTACATAACTCAGAATTAAGTTATTCAAGTTTCATATTAAATGTAAGATCCATGTCTAAAATTTGTATGAAGATCATGTAACTAAATTCAGAATGAAACAGGACCAAAAGTAAGGTCCAAAATAGAGAACATAATCTGCCAGTGACAGGGCAGCATGTGAATTGAGGAATGAAATGATTAAAATGATGAGAACTTTGTTATATTATGTAAATATTATTTTAATTGAGTGATTATGTGATTATTTTGAGATATTACATGCATGAAAAGTATGAAATTAATTATTAGGAATTTTAATGAAATTGTATAAGCCCTAGAACACCTAAATAGAACCAACTTAGGATAGTTTGGCATGCCAAATAGGGGGGAGTATGATGAAAATGATCAATTCCATTAATGGTATGATTATCTATGTCAGGTTTGGAAATGTTATCTACATCGGTTTTGGCACTGTTATTTATGTCGGGTATGGCACGGTTATCTACGCTGAGTTTGGCACGGTTATCTACGCCGAGTTTGGCACGGTTATCTACGCCGGGATTGGCACTTATATGAGCATATCATATAGCCCGGGTGGCACTCCTAAGTTCTTAGATGGTAACTTCATTATCCTATTCAGTGGTTCATAGGAGTTCTAGGCATAAATGAAAATATAAATAAAGAAGTATGGAACATAAAAGAATTATTGAAAGTAAATATGGAATTATGATTTGTGACATGGATAATAAAAATGGAATTATGAATTGTGGCATGGATAAAAAGAAGGTTTAGTGTTATACAATAAGGTGGTAATAAAATAAATAAGTATGAGATAATATAATATAATTTGATGTCTATACATGCTAGAATACCGTGATTTGCATGAGCATATGATTAAGCATGAATTGATATATGATAATGCATAATTGCATAAAATAGTTTATTACCTTATCTATATGCACCACTAAGACAAGAGCTTAGCATGGGAGTTTTTTCATGCAGATTTAGTAAAGAATAAATAGAAGATAGTAGACAAAGCCAACGATGACCTAATCCAGTAAAGCAGTCTGTTGCACACATCGTGGGTTACACAACTTTTGTATATTATCTTATAAATTTTATTTTGTAGTATTCGTAAAATAAACAGTATGTTTTGTAAAGAACATGTTACTATATAAAAAGGTAGTTTAACTTTTATGTTATATTTCTTTTATAAATGCAAAGTAAATAAATAGTAAATATTGGAAATAAAAAAAATGTATGAGTGATTTTGCTTTATATATAACTTATATAATGATATTTTAACCGATGAAGTCAGTATAGCACACCCTCATTCGGGCACGAGCTACTAGGGTGAGGGGGTGTTACATGCTCATTTCAAATTCCCTAGTCATACACTTAGCAAATTCTTGACAAAGCAATTCATTAGGAGAACCAAATATGATATCATCAACATAAATTTGAACAATTAGTATATCATGCTTATGTTTTTTAATGAATAATGTGGTGTCAACATTCCCATTTCTAATGTTATTTTCTAAGAGAAAAAAACTTAGTCTTTCATACCAAGCTCTTAGGGCTTGTTTCAAACCATATAAAGCTTTTGAAAGTTTAAAAACATGATTTGTCAAATCATAGCTTTCAAAACCTGGTGGTTGTTCTACATAAACTTCTTCTTCTATATAACCATTTAGAAAGACACTTTTCACATCCATTTGAAAGAGTTTGAAATTCATGTGACATGCATATGCAAAAAGTATTCTTATGGCTTCTAATCTAGCTACAGATGCATAGGTCTCATCATAATCTATTCCTTCTTCCTCATTATATCCTTTTGCAACTAATCTAGCCTTATTCCTAGTTATTGAACCTTGTTCATCTAGTTTATTTCTAAATACCCATTTGCTACCTATAATTTGATCATCCTTGGGTCTAGGTACTAAGGTCCATACCTTACTTCTCTCAAATTGGTTAAGTTCCTCTTGCATTGAAATCACCCAACTTTCATCATTAAGAGCCTCATCAACATTTTTAGGCTCAATTTGAGAAATAAAAGCAATGTCAGTGGCTAAATGTTTGAAATGGGATCTAGTCCTTACCCCCCTTGAAGGATCACCAATGATTTGCTCCTTGGGATGATCTTTTGTCATTTTCCATTCCTTTGCGAGTTCTTGCCCGTTTTCTTCTTGAGCTTGAGGTAGAGAATCATCTTGATGTGAATCTTCTTGATCATTTTCTTCTTTTGCATTTCCAAGATCAAGTCTTTCCATAATTCCTACAACATCATCAAGAACACTACATTTCACAAGATCAAGTCTGCTAGATTCATTAAAAATAGCATGCATAGATTCTTCAACAGTTAATGATCTTTTATTAAATACTTTATATGCTTTGCTAGTTATAGAGTATCCTAAAAAGATAGCTTCATCAGATTTAGAGGCAAATTTTCCAAGGTTGTCTTTGGTATTCAATATGAAGCACTTGCATCCAAATACTATAAAGTATGATATCAAGGGTTTTCTTCCATTCCATAGCTCAAATGAGGTTTTGTTTAAAAGAGGTCTTTTGAAAACTCGATTTGAAATATAACAAGTAATGTTTGTGGCTTCTGCCCAAAAGTAAGTTGGTAGACCATACTCATTGAGCATTGTTCTAGCCATTTCAATTAAAGTTCGATTTTTCCTTTCAACTATCCCATTTTGTTGAGGTGTTCTAAGAGATGAAAAATTCTGTGAAATGTCATGTTCAAGACAAAAACTTTCAAAGTTTTCATTTTCAAGTTCTTTGCCATGGTCACTTCTTATCTTTGGAATACAATATCCTTTTTCATTTTGAACTCTTTTAGCAAAGTTTTTGAAATTTTCAAAACATCACTCTTTTGAGATAAGAAAATTACCGAAGTAAATCTAGAGTAATCATCTACGATGACAAAGGCATAATGTTTACCTCCTAAGCTAGCAATTCTAGTAGGTCCAAATAAATCTAAATGTAGGAGTTGTAAAGGTTTTGAGGTACTTACTATGTTTTTGGCTTTGAAGGATGACTTGTGTTGCTTCCCTCTTTGGCAAGGTTCACAGGTCTTTCCTTTCTCAAATTTGACTCTTAGCAGTCCCTTTACTAGTTCTCATGTGCTGAGGCTTTGAATTAAGTCCATGTTAGCATGACCAAGCCTTCTATGCCACAACCAAGATTCATCACCAGTAGTCACAAGACACTTAGAGGAATGATTAGATAATTCATGTAAGTCTATTATGTATGTGTTGACATCTCTATTTCCTTTAAATATATCTTGACCATCGATAGAGGTCACAAGAAATTCATTGGAAGTAAAGATTACTTTGTTTCCTTTATCACATAATTGACTAACACTCAACAAGTTATGTTTCAAGCCATCAACAAGTAAGACATTTTTAATAAAAGTAGTACCATTAATACCAATAGAACCAATGCCAATTACCTTACCCTTAGTATTTTTTCCAAAGGTAACTTTACCTCCATCAATACTTTTGATTTCATTGAAGAGCTCTTTGTCTCCTGTCATATGCCTTGAGCATCCACTGTCTACTAGCCAAGCATTTTTTTTCATTGTGGACTTGAGGCATACCTATAAAATCACAGTTCAAGTATGATTTTTAAGTACCCAAATGAGCTTGGGTCCTTAGGGGTTAGCACATGAAGGTTCCTAATGAGCTTTCCTTATCCAACAATGTTTATTTATATGACAAATCTTCATACAGTAATTACACTGTTTAGGTCTAAAATTGCTTTTTGGTCTTACAATATTTTTGAATGTCATATTTCTATTAAACTAATTTTGAGAACAATGGCATGCACATTTATGATTAATTGATGCTTTTCTATATGCATGCTTCTTATACATAAAAGCATGATTATTCTTTTTGTGTATAGAAGGTTTAATATACTTATTCCTAGGTGATGTTCCAACAAGTGTGGAGATGTGAGGTTCACTAGACTTAACAAAGATGGTTTTGTGAGAAGATGATGATGTGTCCTTAAATCCTAGGACATATCTAATTAAAGGTGGTCTTTGAGACACAATGAGAGTACCTAAACTCTCTTTTCCTTTGTGGAATTTTGAAATTGAATTTCTAAGTTCCTCAACTTCATTTTTTAAAGTATTATTTTCTTTAAGCAAGGAATTTGTTAAAGGTCTTGATGAGTATTCATCTAATGACTTTTGAAGAGATTCATTAAATGATTTAAGCTTAGAATTCTCCTTTTCTAAAGCATCAATTTTGATTTTCAAATTAGAAATGTTATTCTTATAAGTATTGAATTTACTCCTATATTTCTCTAGTTCTAAATTTAATTCTTCTATAAGGCTTTGCTCATCATCATCATCATCATCACTATCACTATCATTATCATTATCACTACTATCATTATTGAAAGAGTATGAATGTAGTGATCTTACCTTATCCAAGACGTGATCCTCAATAGCCATGAAACATAGGTTGACCTCTTCACTTTCATTATCATCTCTTTCACTTGAAGAGCTTTCGTCATCCCATGTGACTTTGTGGCCTTCATGATAGTTTTCCAATGTTTTCCACATGCTATATGCAGTTAAATAGTGTTGTATCCTGCCACATTCTTCAATAGATAATGAACTTGAGAGAATTGTCATTGTCTTCTTATTTTTGAAATTTGCTCTTCTTTGAGGCTCTGTCCAATCATCTATTGACAGGATTTATTCTTCACCATTAACTCCTCTTCTAGTTGATGGTGTCCATTCTTTTCGAATACTATTCGAGACTTCAATTCCTTCATTATCCAGATATGTCTCCATCTGAAACTTCCAATGGGCATAATTTGCTCCATCGAAGTAAGGTTTGAGACTTTGGAATCCTTCACTGGCCATATCTTGATCTTTACTAGTGTTTTTTAGGCTTCGATGCTAGACAAAGCTTTCATACCAATTGTTGCCGAGATATTGAGCCAAGAAATGGGGTTTAATTGGAGTTTAAAATTTTAACTTTAAAATGCTGAAATAAAAATTAAGTTTAGGAGGGATATAGAAATTTGAAACATGGATTTTTTTAGAGGTTCGGGTATTAACAAACCCTACTCCTCTCCCCAATCACAATTGGGAGTTTCACTAACACACAAAGTGTTACAATGGGGTTTTACAAGCTCACTCCCAACTATGGTGTTTCTCACAATGGCTCACACCTAACCCAAAAATCCCTTGTATTTTGATGGCTCACACAATAACCAATTCCTTGTGTTTTACATGCACACACAAACAAACTTTACTTTGTGTTTTACAGGCTCACACAAACAACCTTTCTCTTGTGTTTTACAGGCTCACACAAACAACCTTTATTTGTGTTTTAAAGGCTCACACAACTAACCCTTACAAGTGTTCTACTCTTAACCCAGAAATACCCAAAACTCACTTGAGTAATAAATGATTACAGAGAGAAACACTTACAAATCTTTATTGCTCAATAAATGATGAGCAAAAAGATTTTCACAGAGAATAGATATTTGTTTTGAAAGTATTAAATGTACAAATAGCTTACAACAAGATTTTGATTCAAAGTATTAGCTATCCTCTTGTTTTAAATGCATAAATGACTTGCATTTATACTCTTATGGTGAATTATAGCCGTTAGAATGCATTTAATATGAAACTAGTCATTGCACCAACCCTAATAATCACGCCTGACATTTTTCTCTTTCATCTTTCACGGGCGTGACTATGTTTGTCACAGTCATGACTGTTCTTCCAAGCCTTGACTAAAGTGGTGACCTTGGTCGTGAAACATTCTGAAAGGTTTTGAAATATTGGGTCACGGGTGTGACATATATCTTTACGGGCATGACAACCTACCAAGTTGTGATCCAAGTGGTGACTTTGGTCGTGAAGCTCTCTTGAAGAATTTGTTATGTTTGTTCATGGGCATGACATTTCTTTCACGGGCATGACTAAAAAGTTCATTCATGGTTGCTATCTTCCTTCATGGCCATGAACTTCAAATGTTGGATTGTTGGCGGTTAGCTTCATCACGGGCATGACACATAGGGTCACGGGCGTGGACATGCCACTTCTTCAAATTTTATCTTTTGAAGATTAATCTTTCATTCTCCATTCTTGCTAACATATTTCATACCCTGTTCAATAGACTTAGAAACAAGTATGTTAAATACAATATTGCTATTTTATTTGTTATCATCAAAATGACGGAAATATCCCTCAAGGTTCAACACTGGTGAACTAGTAGATGATGTAGTAGGTCTAAACTGCTGACCCTACCTAACAAAAAATGTATGCCCAGCAACCCGTGATTGAAATGGCCTAGGTACTATCCGCCCTTTTTTAGTAGATGTTTGGGCCACAATAGCTATTGATTTCTTAGAGAGCTCTTTTGTCTTCATCTTTTTCCTTCTTTCAACACTAATGATAGAGGACACTAGTGTAGCAAAGTCTATCTATTGGTGGGAATCCCTCCAATATCCTCATCGAGGCCATCTTTAAATCTACAACAATTATCAACTTCATCTCCAATAATCCCCATTGCATACTTACTCAACTTGGTGAACTCCATCTCATACTTAACTACTGTCATACCCCTCTGCTTCAAGTTCAAAAAAATTTCGTTTTTCTCATCAACATAGACTTGTGGCACATATTTCTTTTTAATTTTTTCTACAAAGAAATTCCATATCTGATGGTTTGGAGTTTGGGGCATTGCTAGTATCGATTTCCACCAATTGTAGGAATTCTCCTGAAGAAAGGATACTGTATACCTAACCTTGTACTCCTTTGGTCATTGGAGCTCCTTAAAAACTTGTTCTATCTTTTCCAACCTAAATTTAGCTGCTACTGGTCATTCGCTTTCTTACCTGTAAAATTCATCACCCTATATTTTGTTAGCCTATCAATCTGGGGTTTTAGCTAAGATGGGAGAGTGGTGCAACTGGTGGTGGCACAACTTGTGCTATCTGCTGTAACAAAGTAGCCATCTGTTACATAAGGGGTACCTGACCCAAACCAACTTATTCTTCAGCATGTTGTAGAGCTACAATACTAGGCTCCCAGGCTCTAACTGATGTTACCTTTCTATGAGCAATAGAGTTAGCAATATTATCACCCTTTTCTTTTTCATGACTTTGTCTTGATTTAGAATCCATTAAAACTTATATTTTCATAAGAAGATTCTCTTATCAGAATATAGCATCTTAAAAAAAATGCATAAGCATGAAAACATGCATTTATCTCCCATACCCACTTAGCAGAAACTGTTTAAACCTATAACTCTGATACCAAAAATTATAACACCCCCTTACTCCATTTTAATTTAGCAAGGTAAATGAGCATTACCCGACTAACTATTTTATAAGATTCACTAAAGGGAGTATAATTTGTTTTTAGCAAAAATATTACTAATACCAATACTCAAAATTTTATTTATTTATAAAATATATTATTTTACATCAAAATTATCTCCATTACATTAGTTTTACATACCCCCAATACATACTAGATAAGATAAAACTATAATTTAATTTACAAATATTTTAACAAAATATACCAAAAATAGTCCAAAGCTCTAAGCTACTTTCCGTCTGGGTACTCTTCTTCTTCCGACAACTATACTATTTACAACTATTCTGTAAAACCTGTGGGAGAAGAAACCACCCACACTAAGCTACTAACTTAGTGGTGCTTCAAGGATAAAAATCTTACATGCATATATTTCATTCCATGTCATTTCATAATTTCATAAATAAGACATACAAAAAGAAATACAGGAAATCAAAGAAATATTATCAAACATTTAATATTCAACAATCTTGATTTAACACAACATTATCAAGAGGACATACTTTTACTCACTTTACATTATTGTTATTTTCATTTTCTTTGTACTCATAACACCTATAACCGAGCTAAATAATAGGAATAACGGAGTTTTCATTACTGGCTTTCATAACATTGCACCGAGTACTTTTGTAATAATATCATTACCGTCTTTCATAATATTATCATTACATGCTTAATAATTTTGCATCGAACGCATTTATAGAATTGCCATTATCGACTTTTATGTTTTGGAATTGAGTGCCTTTAATCCTCTGAATGACATGCCAAACTATTCCCTATTCTAGTTCTAGGTTAGGTGTCTTATGATTTAACTATTTTAATATTTACTCCCAATATTAAGATTATTATTCACAATATTTTCAAAATTGATAATTGTACCAAATTTCCACATACATGTTTATTTATTATTATGATTTATTTTCATTATTATTAAATTAAAACATCACACACAAATAATTTTATTAAATATTTAAAACTACAATTAAAGTCAAAATTCTCATTAATTAACATATGTATTCATCACACCACATGCAAAAGCCCAATATGGAAGTTCTTTGTTTATGACAGATTTTGGCTTTGATATTGGGCCTTATTTTTAGCCCATTTATAGTTTGAATTTAAATTTCTGGTCTTCTATAAATTTTTATATTAATGTCTCAGCTTTCATATGCATCAAAAATCATCCAAATTTAAGTTTCCTAGTAAAGGTTATGGTCATTTTACTAAAAGGTGTTCTATTAGTTTTTACCTAGTATTTTCTGGGTACCTACATATCCAAGATTTTGTATCCAATTTTTACCCGATTTGAAATTAAAATTTGAACTTAGGTTCTTATTGAAAGTTTTAGATAACATTTCATGGCAAACCACATTCTTATCAAGTATTAGTAGATGATTTCACACATTTAGATAACATGTAAGATTTTTATCAATGAAGCACATACCTAATCAGCCTTGGAGCTTTCTTTTTCCCTTCTTTTCCTCCCCTCACTAAATAGATTTTTCTTTCCCTTTGTCACCCTCTTAAAGGCCTCTCTTTTTCTCACTTGATTTTCCAACACCACCATACCATATCTCATTTCTATCATCTCATATTTATCATTCCTTTTCAACACTTTTCCTGCCTACATAAAATCCTAATGCTCCTAACATGCTTTATATTTTATTTTAGTCAAAAATTACTAAGGTTAAACTCCCTTTAATATATAAAAGGTAGTCTCTAGAGCATAACCCCAAAAGGATTTAGGGAGTTCCATAAAGCTCATCATAGACCTTACCATGTCTAACAAAGTTCAATTTCTTTTTTCAGCTACACTATTGTGTTGTGGCATGTAAGTTTGAGTCCATTGAGATACTATCCCATCATCCCTTAGATAACCTAGAAACTCTTGGCTCAAGTATTTGCCTATTCGATTTGATCAAAGTGTTTTAATAATTTTGCCAAGTTGTTTCTCTACTTCATTTCTGAATTCTTTGAACTTTTCAAAAGCTTTAGATTTGTATCTCATAAGATACACGTACCTAAATTGTGAGCAGTCATTGATAAAAGTAATGAAGTATATGAAACCATCTCTGGTGTGTGTGGACATTAGACTATATACATCCGAATGTATTAAGTCTAAAGTCCATTAACTCATTCACCATTTACCTTAAAGGGAAATTTAGTCATCTTGCCTAATAAGCAAAATTCACATATGTCATATGATTCATCATCAAATAACCCCAAACTAACACTCTTGTATAGCTTAGCCATACGTTTCTCATTTATATGACCAAGTTAACAATGTCATAAGTAAGATGATTTCAACATATCTTGTTTTTGCCTTTTATTGTCATTGATGTTAAAAATTGGATTTGACATATGTAATATGTATATCCCATTACATAATTTACCACTAGCATAAAGAATATCATTCAACATAATATAACAACAATTGTTACTAAAAGCTAAATGGAAACCATCTTTATTTAAACTAGTAATAAAAATAATATTTTTAGTTAAAGTAAATACATAAAAACAATTATCCAAATTTAACATAAACCCACTAAGGAGGGTCAAAACATAACTTCCTATGACTAATACAGTAACCCTTGCTCCATTTCCAATAGGCAAGTCTGACTCTCCCTTATTGAGCTGCTTAATGTTCCTTAGACCCTGCATGTCAGTGCATATGTGTGAGCCACAACCTATATCTAATACCCATATATTATTATTGGAAACAGTATTAATCTCAATGAAGTAGATTGGGCATCAAATGCCTTCTTCTTGAAGGACTCCAAGTAGCCCTTACATTTTCTCTTCCAATGGCCATCCTTGCCACAATGAAAGCATGTTCTCTTTGGGGCAGTCTCCTTGGCTTTCTTTTTGGCCATGCCTCCCTTAGGCTTCATAGACTTCTTCTTCTTCTTCTTAAGGTTCTTCTTTTTAGAACTAGAAGATTCCACCAACATCACAACCTTATTGTCCTTCTTGACATATGGCTCAATAGTCTTGAGCCATTTATTCTGCTCAAGAATAGTGGTGGAGATTTGGTTCATCTTATAGTTAAGCACAAAATGTGAAAAACTGTCGAACATGCAAACCAGTTAGAATTAAGTTAATACTTAATTCATGATCCATCACAAATCCCAAGGTGTCCAACCTCTCAATATAGTCATTCATCTTCAATGCATATTGCACTAGAGATGTCCCCTCGACCATTTTAGTATGGAAGAGCAACCTTGAAGTTTTGAACCTTTCAGAATGTGCTTTCTCATCAAAAAGCTCTTTTAGATGGTAGACTATGAAATTAGCATCTATATTCTCATATTGCTTTTGCAACTTAGCTGACATAGTAGCAACCATAATACAACTTGCCATCTCACTATCATCGAGATGCTTTTGATATGTCTTTTGAACATCTTCAGAAGCATTAGCAGTAAGGGGATTCAGGAGTGCCTCATCTAGGACATAGCCAATCTTTTCAGATTTGAGAACTATTCTCAAATTCCTTAGCCAATCCAAAAAATTAGGCCCAATCAACATATTTGACTCCATTAGTGATCGCGAATTCGCACTTATCGACATAATGAAGATTCTAGCAACCTACTGGTAAAATAAAGCATGTTAGAATGTACATAAATGTGCATATTTATTAGGTCTTTAATAAATCACATTATGACTCCCACTATTTTATTGTGAATCCATAGCCCTCATTATGAACCCGAGAGAACCTATATGGAAGTTTTCATAGTGGACCAATATCCAACTAGCTAAGAATTGTGATGCCCCAGTTATAAATTAGGGATAATCCCACATATATAAGAAGGATGCCTTAAGCTTAACTCGATAAATTTGTTCGAATTAAAATTTTTTCATTTTAAATAACTTAATCTATTTATTTATATTGGTTTAGGCAAGTCATTCTAATTAATAATATATACTTATCATTATGTTGTATACACATATGGCACCCAATTATGTTGCATAATTATTTACATATACAATATTAACATATAAGACATGTCTACCACAAACCATATACATAGTTAAACTAAAAAAATAAAACATAATAGGTAACCAACCCTCTAACTACATCTTTTGTGTCTCCACTTATATGGGCTTGGATTTCTTCTTGATCAACTTCACTATCTACTAGCTACATCTTCAATTCCTATGTGAGAAGAACCCAGGCTAAGCTATCTCTAACTTAGTGATACATATAAGAATTAAAGTTTTTCCCAAGCAGTCACACAAATGAATGTCTCAAATAAAATCATGGCACATCAAATTTTATTATATATTTGTCATATAAATAAAAAAATACATAACATAAAAAAATAAACATGATAACCTTATACAATAATTAAATTTGCACCACCTCATGTAAGCATTTTACACTTTGTTACTTACATCAATTAATAAAATTTTATATTTTATTCTATGATTTATTAGCCCAAAATCTTATCCCTGAACTATTCGGATGCGGGGTGTGAAATAGGGGCGCTCGCGGAGTTTAAGCCACCCTATTCACTAGAATCTCAAGTCAAGGGCACTCCCAAAACTTAAGTCACCTTGACCGAATATAATCATATCATCTGTGTGTAATCAAGATTAAGGACGCTCCTAGTGCTTAAGCCACCCTATCCCTAAATCATATCCATATCAATACCGTAACTTCCCCATAATGGTGCACCATATATCCTATGTCAGTTCTCAGGTAGAGAAATGGGCAATTAGAAACATTAATTACTTGTTTCTATAACCAATACTCATTTCATATTAATATAATCATATACTCACAATTTTATTTCAATACCATGTAATAGCATGGTATTTTATCAAATATTAGCATAATGTTGAGTTCATAGTTAATAACATTTCTATAATTTTAAAACATGACATAATATAATATTTCATTATTGTGACAAATAATTTATGTCATGCACATACAATCATGCACAAGGGGCAAACTAGAATATATATATATATATATATATATATGTACAAACCTCGATGGTGTTTTTCTTTTCCAAAATATTAACTCAGAACTTGATCACTTTTGTTGTTATTCTTCTTGTTGAAATCCTAATTTAAAAATGTAATTAATTAATACCTTGATAAAATATTTATTCTTAATATAATTTAAATAAATTACTACAATTTATTTTAAGCTAGAACAGGACCTCTTAGGACTGTTGGATCAATAACTTTTTCTACACTTATCTAATTTATATGATTCTTGATCCTAATTAAATTTAACATGTAAGAATAAAATATACTAAAATTTTAGAATTTTTTGAACCATTACACATTTTTTGGTATAAATTTAAATATTGTTATGTTTTCTGCCCTTAGGCAGTTTCAGTGTACCATATTTAAAAATTCATATATTTTAATGTGTAGCCTCAATTATTATGAAAATTTTTATGCAGTTATATAAGTTAATTTAGAACATTTTTCATGTTTACCTCATTTCTAGATTCAATCTCTAAGGTTCTTAAATACTAGAGGATCTATAACTTGTTCAACATAGAGTATCAATCCGATCAGTTCAATTGTTCAGCTCATAAATTACCAAATACATGACATTTTTAGGTGAAACTTTCATAAGAACTTAGATAAGACATAGAAATATCTAAACAATGAGAACCAATGATGTAGCATCTACATCGAGAATTTCAGTATTGTATACATCATTAGTCCGATCTTTTGTAGGAGCTACCCGAAAGGGTCGATCTCGTAGTTTTTGGTCTGTGAAGATACGTTGTTAGGTGCTCCATTTTATTTTCCCATTGAGGCCGAACCTAAAACTATGCTCGAGAGATCACTGATCCAATTTGAGTACCTCTACAGGATAGACCTCAACAGAAAACTGAAGAGTAATGATAGCAAGTGATTGAGTTCAGTAGTTCCTCATCACAAACCTCCTTTTTTCTTTTCTATTGCAATTTCTTGATTATTATATGATGATTTTTAAACTTTCCATATATATATAGAGTGATACACACAACTTCCAATATCCATCATTTATGGCTAGGACTAGTGGGGTATCTAATCTCATTCGCTCCTTTAGCTTTCGTCTCTCAGTGTCAGTGTCGGCCCAGCTAGACCACACAAGTGCACGACAAGCCCACGCAAAGGGTTTGGTTAAGATATGCCAAATTCCACCAAGTATAAAGATGGAAAAAATCTTTTATTCTTCAAACTTTGGCTAATTCGTCCTTTAAAAATCTCAAAAAGGAATACAAATTTACTGGAGCTGCACAGGTATATAAAACCAGCTCAATTAAGGAATAATCATAGTTCATTTTACTATAACTCAACCTACACAAGAGATATTTATACGAAATTTGGTAGAGATCTAAATAACACATATATCTACAACTTTTATGTTTTACAAAATCTCAAATTTAGCCATTAAGATGATGAATTTAAACAAAAAATGTAGGTTATTCTGTTGACATGTCTCACTGAACTAGTTTCACTCAAACAAATTTATCTCTATATATACCCAAAATAAGTTCATGAACTTTGAGAGACATATAAACAATACATATATGAACAACTTTTCATGTTTTACACCTCTTTAAATTTGGTTCATATGGTACTCAAAAATAGAACAAAATACATTGCAAAAACATAATCTTAAAAGCTCTAATAACATAATAACTATGGAAAAGAGATTACTTACCAAGAATAGATTTGTTTGGACTGATTTTGATGCAAATCTTAAAGGAAATGACAAAGAAATGGAGGCTAGTTGTTTGAGGAAGAAGAAGAATGGAGATAAGTTTGATAGAATTGTGTAGAGGTAGGATAAAATGGGGCAAAGTCAATTGACTTTCCCCTCCCCCACCCTTCTCCTGTTTTAGTCTTCCTTCTTTTTTTCTGCTGTCCCTTTTTTACTGTTCACTTTTTTGTTTTTTTTTTTCTTTTTTCTTTTATTATTATTATTATTATTAGTATTATTATTATTATCATCATCATCATCATCGTCATCTTCACATATTTAGTTATATCTAGTCCCTTTAATATTTTTACCAAAAATACAATTTAATTATGTGGTCTAATTTAATCAAATTTATATTATCTATCAATTTAATTTATTTTAATTTCTAATTTAATAAACTATTTTATATATTTTAATCTATATTATCTATCAGGTTTTTCCTATTTATACCACATACTTATTCTAATTAAACTGTAATTAGTGGGCATTACAATTCTCTCCCCCTTAAAATGTTTTATCCTCGAAAACATACCTAATGCATCGTTGCTAAACAGGTGAGGGTCTTGAGCTTTTATCACCTTCTCACTTTCCCATGTTGCTTCTTCGATTGCTTGATTCCTCTATAGTACTTTTACTAATGGTACTCTCTTGTTCCTCAACTCCTTAATTTCTCTTGTTAAAATTTGAACTGGTTCTTCTTCATATGTTAAATCTTGTCTCACTTGAATGCTTTCAACAGGTATGATGTGATTAGGATCTGATCTATATCATCTTAACATTGAGACATGGAAAACATTATGTATCATACTCAACTCCGGTGGTATAGCGAGTCTATATGCAACATGTCCAACTCTTTCTAATATTTCATAAGGTCTAATGAATCTAGGACTTAACTTGCATTTCTTTCCAAATCTCATATTTTTTTTCCATGGAGAAACTTTAAGAAAAAATTTATCACCCACTGTATAATCAATATCTCATCTCTTAAGATCAGCATAAAATTTTTGTCTATCTGTAGCTGCCTTAAGTCTTTCGCAAATGACTCTCATTTTTTCTTCTATCTCTTGCACTAGGTCTGGTCCCACAATCTTCCTTTCGCTGAGCTATGTCCAACATAGAGGTGTTCGACACTTTCTGCCATAAAGTGCTTCATATGGAGCCATCTAGATACTAGACTAATAACTGTTATTATAGGCAAATTCCATTAAAGGAAGATATTTGTCCCAGCTACCTTCAAATTCGATGACAACTTCTCATCATATCTTCTAGAATTTGAATGACTCTTTCTGATTGTCCATCTGTCTGCGGATGAAAATTCGTGCTGAAATTGAGCTTAGTACCTAGAGCTTACTGTAGACTACCCCAAAATTGAGATCTGAAGTGGGGATCTCTGTTAGACACAATAGAAACAGGAACTCCATAAAGTCGTACTACTTCATTCATATAAATTTCTGCTAATTTATTCAGTGGGTAGTCCTTTCTGATAGGTAAGAAATGTGTTGACTTTGTAAATCTATCCACTATGACCCATACAGTATCATGTTTCTTTGGAGTCAAAGGTAATCCAATCATAAAATCCATAGTGATTCATTCCCACTTCCATTCTAGAATAGAAATTGGATGTAGCAACCCCGAAGGTACTTGATGTTCAGCTTTGACCTGCTGACAAGTCAAAAATTTTAAAGTGTATTCCGAGATGTCCTTTTTCATACCTACCCACCAGTATCTACTCTTCAACTCTTGATACATCTTGTTACTCCCTGGGTGCATAGCATATTTGCTTTCATGGGCCTTTCTAAAAATCCTCTGTCTAAGATCTTCTACATTAGGCACACATAATCTATCTTGATAGAACAGTCCACCATCTAAGTCCATAGTGAATCCAAGTCTCTCCCCTTTAGAGATCAACTCAGCTAATTCAATCAGCTTTCTATCATGTCTTTGTGCTTTCTTGATTTCCTGAGTAAGAGTGGGTTAAATGTGCAACTCTGCCACAATCGTTCGGCTTAAAGCATCTGCTACTACATTAGCTTTGCCTGGATGGTAGTCAATCACACAATTATAATCATTTATTAACTCTAGCCATCTTCTCTACCTCAAATTCAATTCTTTCTATGAGGGAAGATATTTCAAACTCTTGTGATATGCGTAAATGAAACACTTCTCCCCATATAAATAATGGTGCCAAATCTTCAATGCAAAAACTATAACTGCCAACTCTAGATCATAGGTAGGATAATTCTTTTCATGCGACTTTAACTGCCTAGGAGCATAAGCAACCACATTTCCATCTTGCATCAATAAACAACCCAATCCATTATGAGAAGCATCACTATAAATGACATGTTCCGTATTTAGGATCGATTGTGTCAAAACAGGGGCCTTAGTGAGCATACTTTTGAGCTTATCAAAACTAGCTTAACACTTATGTGTCCACTCAAATTTAATATCCTTTCTCAATAGTCTTGTTAAAGGAGAAGCAATCATTGAAAAACCCTTGACGAATCTCCGATAATATCCAGCTAAACCCAAGAAACTTCTGACCTTAGTCACATTCCGTGGAGGCTTCCAACTCACAATTGCCTCAACCTTGCTAGAATGCATTTTAATGCCTTCTGCGGAGATAATGTGTTTCAGAAATGTCACCTCCTTCAACCAAAATTCACATTTTGAGAGTTTAGCGTAGAGCTTATATTCTCTGAGAGTCTGCAACACTATTTTCAAATGCTTTTCATGTTCTTCTGAATCTTTAGAATATACCAAAATATCATCAATGAAAATGACCACAAATTGATCAAGATGCGGCCTGATGATCCTATTCATAAGATCCATAAATGTTGCTGGAGCATTAGTTAGCCCAAATGGCATAACCAAAAACTCATAATGACTATATCTGGTTCTGAATGCGGTTTTAGCTATATCCTCCGTCTTCATCCTTAATTGATGATAACTAGATCTCAAGTCTATCTTGGAAAATACTCCTACATCTTTCAGTTGGTCAAAGAGATCATCAATCCGCGGTAATGGGTACTTGTTCTTAATGGTTGCCTTATTCAACTGTCGATAATCAATACATAGCCTCAAAGATCCATCCTTCTTTTTCAGAAACAATATCGGTGCACTGCATGGGAATGTACTTGGTCTAATTAAATCCTTATCAAGTAGTTCTTGCAATTGTGTCTTAAGTTCTTTCATTTCTGATGGGGCCATTCTGTATGGAGTCTTTGATATAGGCATAGTTCCTAGAATAAGATCAATAGCAAACTCGACCTCTCTCTCTGGAGGCAACCTAGGTAAGTCACCAGGAAACACATTTGAGAATTCATTTACCACCAGAATATCTTCAAGATTTGAACCTCCTTTTCATGGGCCAAATAAGATTAATGCCCTTTTCTCATCAATCTCCGAGCTTTCATTATGGATATGATTCGAGGATGTGAGAATAATTCCCCTTTCACAATAATTTCTTCTTGAGTTTCTATCTTAAGTACCACAAATTTAAACTTGCAATCCATCACTACTCTGTGATGTGAGAGCCAATCCATGCCTAAAATGGCATCATACTCATGGAAAGGCAACTCAATCAAATCTGCACAAAACTCCTTCCCATGTACAACTAAAGGACAATTCTTGAATACTTTATTCACTATTACACTGTGACCCAAAGGATGCCTAACTTCAATTTCATATTCTAGATTTGCTTTAATCATATTATGTTGACTAGGTGTATTAGTGCAAATATAGAATGTGTGGAACCCAGATCTATGAGTGCACAAATGTTAAAATCATATAATGAAAACATACCAACAATAACATCTGTTGCCACCTAATCTTCCTTATCTTTCATGGCATAGGCTATGGCTGGAGCTCTGTTGGATCCAAGTCTATTCACTGTCTCTGAAATAGCCTACCTCGATTAACCTGGTCCTCTTTTAAACTGAACTCCAAACTGAGTCGGAGCTGAACTAGTAGTCTAAGTAGGAGTACAACTTCTCAAGAGTGGGCAATCCCTCCGTATGTGTTCCTTGTACCCACATCTAAAGTAAGCACTTGTGACATGCCAACATTCCCCTCTATGGTTTTTATTGCAAATGGTACATATTAGTATAGCTTTCTTGCCAACTTGAGGTCATGAACTGGCCATAGCAGAAGGTGCCTTAGAGAGCGGTTCCCTCCTAAAAGACCTTGTTTGTGAAAAGCTAAAACCCTTTCCTTGTCCTCTATTCTGTGAACGACTAGTAAATAAATGACTCTTCTTCCCGATGAATTGAGTCTCAGGAGTAGCTGACTCTTTAAAAGATTCTTCTATTTTTCTCTTTTTTCTTTTTTCAAGGCTAAGTGCTGTAGAAACTAGTTGGGAAAAATTGATATGTTAAAGAGCAGTCACAATATCTCTAACCTCTTCATTAAGGCCATCTTCAAGTATTCTGCATTTATCTCTTTCATTTGCAACTAATTCAGGGGCATACTTACTTAGTCTGGTAAAATCCCGCTGATACTCAGTCACTGACATTTTACCTTGCTTGAGATTCATGAACTATTTCTTTTTCTCATCAATATAGATCAATGGAATATATTGTTCTTTGAATTCAAAGAGAAAGGAATCCCATGAGACCTGTTCCAGCACATCTGGCTTAGTAAGAACTGATTTCCACCAATCATATGTCTTATCTTAGAGTAGAGAAGTAGCAAATCTAGCTTTGTCATTTGCTTCCACTTGCAAGTCTTTAAAATTTCTTTCAGTCTTTTCCAACCAATACTCAATTACAGTTGGATCCTCATCTTTCTTACCATAGAAATTGGAAGCCTCATACTTACAAAGCTTATCAATTGTTAATTTTGGTTTAGGTGGTGGCACTGAGGTAGACTAAGGAATGGCATGTACCAGGATCAATCTGTTCTGCTACCTGCGGTGGGGGATTTGGAGCAACATTTTGCCCTTGCACGTTCACTGCACTAGGTTAATGAGGAGTCCTAGTATCAGGAGAGCCGGTACTCTCAGCCATATCCCGTTCATCCGAAGACATCTTCCTACAATCCTACAAGTTGCCAAGAAGAAAGCCATATCAGAATTATATGAGACATGCGTATATTTATGCCTAATATCCTTTTTTCCACCTAGGCCTAGAAATGCCTAAACCGGCTCTGATACCACTAAATGTGATGCCCCACTTATATATTAGGGATAATCCCACATATATAAGAAGGATGCACAAGCTTAGCTCGATAAATTTGTTCGAATTAAAACTTTTTCATTTTAAATAACTTAATCTATTTATTTATATTGGTTTAGGCAAGTCGTTCTAATTAATAATATATATTTATCATTATGTTGTATACAAAAATGGCACCCAATTATGTTACATAATTATTTACATATACAATATTAACATATGAGACATGTCTACCACAAACCATATACATAGTTAAACTAAAAAAAACATAATAGGTAACCAGCCCTCTAACTACGTCTTTTGTGTCTCCACTGATATGGGCTTGGGTTTCTTTTTGATCAACTTCATTATCTACTAGCTACAACCTCAATTCCTGCGTGAGAAGAACCCACGCTAAGCTATCTCTAGCTTAGTGATACATATAAGTATTAAAGTTTTCCTCAAACAATTACACAAATGCATGTCTCAAATAAAATTAGGGCACATCAAATTTTATTGTATATTTGTCATACAAAATATATAAATACATAACACAAAAAAATAAACATAATAACCTTATTCGATAATTAAATTTCCACCACCTCATGTAACCATTTTACACTTTGTTACTTACATCAATTAATAAAATTTTATATTTTATTCTATGATTTATTAGCCCAAAATCTCATCCCCGAACTATCCGGATGCGGGGTGTGAAATAGGGGCGCTCGCGGAGTTTAAGCCACCCTATTCACTATAATCTCAAGTCAAGGGCGCTCCCAGAGCTTAAGCCACCTTGACCGAATATAATCATATCATCTGTGTGTAATCAAGATTAAGGATGCTCCTAGAGCTTAAGCCACTCTATCCCTAAATCATATCCATATCAATATCGTAACTTCCCCATAATGGTGCACCATCTATCCTATGTCAGTCCTCAGGTAGAGAAATGGGCAATTAACAACATTAATTACTTGTTTCTATAACCAATACTCATTTCATATTAACATAATCATATACTCACAATTTTATTTCAATACCATGTAATAGCATGGTATTTTATCAAATATTAGCATAATGTTGAGTTCATAGTTAATAACATTTCTATAATTTTAAAACATGACATAATATAATATTTCATTATTGTGACAAATAATTTATGACATGCACATACAATCATGCACAAGGGGCAAACTAGAATATATATATATATGTACAAACCTCTATGGTGTTTTTCTTTTCCAAAATATTAACTCAGAGCTTGATCACTTTTGTTGTTATTCTTCTTGTTGGGATCCTAATTTAGAAATGTAATTGATTAATATCTTGATAAAATATTTATTCTTAATGTAATTTAAATAAAGAACTACAATTTCTTTTCAGCTGGAATAGGTCCTCTTAGGACTGTTGGATCAATAAATTCTTCTACAATTATCCAATTTTTATGTTTCTTAATCCTAATTAAATATAACATGTAAGAATAAAATATACTAAAATTTTAGAATTTTTTGAATCATTACACAATTTTTGGGATAATTTTAAATACTGCTTTGTTTTCTGCCCTTATGCAGTTTCTGGGTATCATATTTAAAAATTCATATCTTTTAATGTGTAGCTTCAATTATTATGAAACTTTTTATACAATTATATAAGTTGAATTGGGAACATTTTTTATGTTTACATCATTTCCAGATTTGTCTCTAAGATTCTCAAATACTGGAGGATCTATAACTGGTTCAACATAGAGTATTAATTCAACCAGTTCAATTGTTCAGCTTATAAATTACTAAATACATGACATTTTAAGGTGAAACTTTCACATAAACTTAGATAAGACATAGAAATAAAACTTTTGTGTTTTGAAATTTGACTAATTTGACTTTTAAGAAGCTTAAAAAGGAACACGAATTTACTGGAGTTGCACAAGTATTTGAAACCATCTCAATCAGGGAACAGTCATAGTTCATTTCACTATAACTCAACCTACACAAGAGATATTTATACAAAATTTGGCAGAGACCTAAATAACACATATATCTACAATTTTTATATTTTAAAACATCTCAGATATAGCCATTAAGATGATCAATATAAACAAAAACCATAGGTTATTCTATTAACATGTCTCCCTGAACCAGTTTCACTCAAACAAATATATGTCTATATATACCTAAAATAATTTCATAAAATTTGACAAACATATAAACAACACATATATGAACAACTTTCATGTTTTATACCTCTTCAAATTCGGTTCATAAGGTACTCAAAAATAGAATGAAATACTGCAAAAACATAATCTTAAAAGCTCTAATAACACTATAACTATGGAAAAGAGATTACTTACCAAGAACATATTTGTTTGGACTGATTTTGATGTAAATCTTGAAGGAAACGATGAAGAAATGGAGGCTGGTGGTTTTAGAAAGAAGAAGAATGGAGATAAGTTTGATAGAATTGTGTAGAGTTAGGATAAAATGGGGCAAAGTCAATTGACTTTCCTCTCCCCCACCCTTCTCCCGTTTTAGTCTTCCTTCTTTTTTTCTATTGTGTCCTTTTTTACTGTTCATTTTTCTTTTCTTTTTTTTTAATTTTCTTATTATCATTATTAGTATTATCTCCACATATTTACTTATATCTAGTCCCTTCAGTTTTTTTTTACCAAAAATACAATTTAATTATGTGATCTAATTTAATCAAATTTTTATTGACAATCAATTTAATTTATTTTAATTTATAATTTAATCAACTATTTCATTTATTTTAATCTCTATTATCTGTCAGGTTTTTCCTATTTATTCCACATACTTATTCTAATTAAACTCTAATTAGTGGGCGTTACAAGAATAACCTTAAGGCAACTCAACAAGCCATCATTAGTTTGGTTGGTAGGTAATACTAATTGCATTATTCATGCAACTATTGAATCTTTTGCTATCAACTAATTGATATGTGCATATACATTAGGCTATCAACTTTTGATATGTGTACATCTCATATAAACTAACCCAACTTTACCTCCAATACATATTAACCTTGGCACAAATCCAACAAGCTAATGATATCAGTTAAATCCAATCCATTAATCGTGAAATCTAATTTTAATGGTTTAAACATATTCTTATAGAGCAAGCTAAAAAAAACTCAACAACCCTAACTCTACAAGAACTCTGGTTCTCCCCATATTAATGGAAGGTGTAAGACTTAATTATTTATTTAACGAATGATTTCTTTGTTATGTCTCATCATGTTTTTATTGCATGCTTTTATACATGCAACTATCGAATCTTTTCCTATCAACTCTTAATATGTGTACATATCACATACACTAACCCAATTTTACCTCTAATACATATTAACCTTGGCGCAAATCCAACAAGCTAATGATATCGGTTAAGTCCAATCCATTAATCGTGAAATCTAATTTCAATGGTTTAAACATATTCTTATAAAATGGGCTTGAGGCAACTCAACAACCCTAACTCAAGAAGAATTCTAGTTTTCTCCATATTAATGGAAGATGTAAGACTTAATTGTTTATTTAGCAAGAAATTTCTTTGTTAAGTCTCATCATGTTTTTATTGCATGCTTTTATATATCATACATTCATCACATGAATATATAAAGATAGTTACATTAACTATATGACAAGATTATGGACATACTAAAGTCATTCTCTTGAGCCAAAAAGAAATTGACTATGTCTTACCTAGGCATATACATGAATTTATAAACCCAAAAAAGAAATCAAATTTCTATTTCTAAGTCTTTTTGTTTATAGCACCACCACCTTCACTTTTGGCTCCTTTTTATCACCATTATATTCTAATTTTATGTAATCTAATTACATATTTCAAAATATAGAAAACCTTAATTTACATTTGAGAGGAGTAAGATAAGAAAAGAAATACATGAGAAAGATAGAGAGGCAGGGACATGCAGACCTTATTTACCATAAAACAAAACAAATTCATGCATGCTCAATCACATTAGGCCTAAGTCCATAATCCTTCACCATGATTTTTCATACACGCCTAACATGCATTCTCTAATGCATAAAATAAAATAATGACAATTTTGGATTTTAATTTGAAAATCGATTCAATTCTTGAACCGAAATTGCCTACTAGTATTATTTTGATTAATTTAATTTTGTTTGTCATTTCAATGTGGAAATTAATATTTAATTAAATTAAATTAAAATTTATATTTCAAAATTAATTCACCTTAAAAAATTATTAATATGTCAAAATTAAATAATTTAATTTTAATATACATACCAATTTATAGTCATACTAGAATTATCATTGCTCAACTTAAATTTTTAGAACTTCAAATCATCATTCTCAGTATCTTTAGGTCAACTCATGTTGATTAAAATATTTTTGACACAAGCTAAAATTGCTAAGACAAACGAACTAACACACTTAGATGCTCAAAACAACTCACTCGACATCTAGAATTTTTTTAAAATTTTAAATTTGAGAAAATTTTTTTTGGCATGCACCTAATGTCAAAATAACATATTTTAACTACATAAAAATTATTTCAAGATACTGGAAACAAAATAATCATATACAAACAAAATAAAATAAAACAATCCCATCGGATATATCAAAACAGTTCCCTTTTCGTGTTTTTTGGAAAATTAATTAAAGTAATTTTTAATTAATTATTGGACACTTCCAAACGCTTAAACACATTATCAATATATATAAATAAATTTTCAATAATCAAATTACAAAAATATATATATAAACAACTCCAGCAATTTTTAGCATTTTTGGAAATAAATCCAAAATTAATTATTTAAATTACATTAAAACTATTTTTTAATCAAAATAATCATCATTAATCATCTCATGATTAGATCCAAAAAATAAAAATACGTAAAACAAATTTTACAAATTAATTTCAATTTTTCTATCCTATTGATCCAAAACCATCAAAATTGTGCAATCCTATTGCACTTTCAATTAAAATTAATTTTAAAGGACACAAGAGAGCTCTGATACTACTGTTGGGTTTTAAAGATGAATTTCATTCATAAAATGCAGCGGAAATATAAAATTTTCAAATTTTGGAATAAGAATTTTGCTTATGCCATCAAAACTAATTTATCAAAATATAGAGGTAAGAATTTATACCTTGTAATTTCTTAATTTATTTTTCAAATTTTTAACTTGTTGGGTTGTTGCAAATCACAACAATCCACTTTAGGATGTCTCTAATGTTAATCCACACGAAAATATGAAAAGAAACTACAAGAGAAATTGTTGAACATACCTCAAAGTGCGAACAATTGTGTATATTCAATTTGAGAGAATACGAAATTAATAATTTTTTTGAATTTTTTAATTTCCAAAAATAATTTTCAGACTTTTAAACTTTTCAAAAATATTTTTACTCTAAAAATAGTCTAGGTACAAAGTGCAAAAGATAATGGGAGAGATTCAGGGGTTTTTGTCTTAATTGGCCTTAATTGGCATGTTATAATCAATGCAATGTAAAATCTTTTGATTAAGTAAATAACTTTGACAATCATTCCAGTGTAATGCACATGACTACGGAAAGAATTTTTATTTTGATGGTGGAATAATTATTTTGACAATCATTCCAGTGTGCAGATGTATATTATACTATTTGTTCCTTGCCATTTTTAACTTGCTTTAGGATGTCACCATATCTTGATTCTGATGCATTTATTTCAACAATTTTTAGAGTCAATGGGTCGGCTATATGCAAACATGGGATTTTTTTTACACTTGTTTCTTATTCAACTGAACGATCTTAACATGTTCATAAGACCAAGGCATTCGATTTTTCTTTAATCTATCATGCAAAGGTGTTTGAAGACAGTTAATGTTTACGTAAAAATCTATGATATAGTTTAAACTGATTAAAAACCTTTGAAGTTGGGTTGTTTATTCTACGATTTTTTCTAGGAATTTATTTTCTAATTGTAAAGATATATCAACATGTTTGATCATTCCTTTGGAAATACAATGACCGAGAAACAAACTTTTGTTTGGAACAAAAAAGATTTTGGATTTTGAAAGACCTTTAAATGCTTGAAATGTTGTTTTATTGATTTAAAGAATAGGGTTGAAAATATCATGCACAATTTTTTGAAATTTAGAAAAAAAAAACATTTTTTAAACTGAATGACATTCTTATCCATTCGTATTGATCAAAAAGGATTGTAAAAGAAATTTTGTAACAATTTTTTGGATGAATTTGAATTTTCTAGAAACTAAATTTCATATCAAACTTCGAGAACATATATGAAGAATTTAATTTTTGAAGTAAATCATTTTTATTTGGAATAAGATCTCTTATCTTATTTTAAAATTTTTTAAGGGTTTGTAGTTGATCATTAGTCCTAGTATGCCTCTTTTGTTTTAGAATTTTTGTTAACATAGAAAGTTGCACAACTTCATAGTCACTTAAATTCTACATAAGACTCTTGGATTCTAGATCTTAAATTTCTTTCTTACAATACTCCTCAAGTTCATGATTCATTTAGCTTGTCGAGCTTTTATGGGGAATCTTTTCTCTTAAAAATCATTTTCATATGGTAAATCTAGCAATGTTGCTTTTTTTCATAAAAAACATTTGGTAAATTAGCACAAATTTCATTTTGAAGTTGCTTTTAATTTTTTTCTCTGGAAAACAAAGTAAGAAATTCTTTGTTTTATCAAATCATTTTGAAGTTGCTTTCCAATTTTAGAAGTGAGACATCTTATTGTAAAAACTGTAAACGTTTTTGTTTTCCTTTAAGCAAACAATTTATTTCATTTTCATAAAATGAATATCCTTTCAAAAGATTGAAATTTATTTTTTTGGGTTTTCAAACAAAAGGGAAAATGAGTTTTGAATCTTTTGTTTCAAAAGAAATATTATGATAGTTGATAAAATAGAGATATATTGAATTCAAAAAAGATGTTTTTAAAATGATAGTATGATTTTTTTTTAACAAAACAAAGGTGTTCATATTGAAAAACTTTCGTTTGTAACAAAATCTTTAGTATTAAATCTAATTGGCAAAGTTGAATTTTTCATAGCAACTAAATTGCTTATCTTGAATTTGTTTGAAAAAGTTTAGGAAAACTACCTTTTTTTTTTATACAATTTAAGTTTGAACCTATAGCAAAAATAACAATTGCATCAATTTTGAAATCTTCCAAGAAATAAATGTAATTTGAATAGAATATTTTTGTGTAGTTATTTTTCTTAAAACAAAATGAAAATCTTTATTAACCCTTTTTAGATTTTCAATCTTTTGTATATCTTATTCATCAATCAATTGTTCTTTGTCAGAAAATGAAAAAGAAGAGTTTGAAGAACTTGGTTAATTTGGATTTGGTTATTCTCTAAATTCTTTAAATCTATTTTGATCTATTTAATCTCTTGTTGAAAAGATCAAGTAGTTATAGGTGGCAGTTTTGAAATTTTTTGCTTTTCTAACATTCTTGTTAGATCATACGGTTTTGAAGTAATCAAATAGAAAAATTTTAGAGTTTTTGAAGACACTATTTGATTTTCCTCAAAAATAAATTATGAGTTTTTCAAGGAGTTATTATTGAAGCTGGGGATTCTCTATTTGTTTGATTATCTCAAAGATGAGATTTTAATTTTTGGTGAGAACATTTAGAGAATTCGTATATCACCTGCTGATGTAGCTAGAAGACTCTAATTATATAGAAAGATGCTACGAAACTTTTTTGTGAAAAACCAATTAAATTAAAACTTTTTTCATGTTTAAAACCTATTTTAGCATATGCATACATTTGAAATATCAAATCACCATATATCTTAAAAACTTAATCCAACCGATCGATATAATAAAATAAAACTTGTTTGGCTTACACTAGCCATGTGTTTACAAAAGTACATAATAATACCAAATACTTACTATTGAATTAAAAATCTTATACAAATTCGTAACCCATATCCCATGACATATACAAAAAGAATCAAGAATGTCATGTATGAAACACCTACCCTCATATGTGGGTTTATTTTGACCGAACTCTGTAAGGGCACTACTTCAAAACCTATCAACTTCAACTACTAGCTCTAAACATGTATGCAGAAAACTCATACACTAAGCAACCTAATATTTAGTGGTACATATTTGCAAAAATATTCTACATACTATTATGTAATATCATACTAGTATCATGTCATATTGTGATACCCTTATAACAATTATTCTATACATACGTTACATAGTTTTATGCAATTACCAAATTTGTTAGTATCTTCTAAAATTAATTATAACCGATATGTGTAAAACAAATTTTGTTAACTTAATGACAATAATATCATTACCACTTTAATATTTTTTTATCCAAAAATTTTGATAACATAATGACTATAAATCTAACTATCTCACCTATACTGCAAACAATTCACAGCCCATTTTAGACACAACAATACAAATATAATATAAATATTATTCATTTAACCACAAAGTCAACATTTCATTCTTATACATATATTCATATATATATATATATATATATATATATATATATATATATATATATATATATATATATATATATATATATATATATATATATGTTATTATTAGCAATATCCTACTATTATTTTGTCATTTCATCTCCTTCTTAAAGGTAGTATGCTTTGCTCTAATGTCTTCCTAGTTATTACCTGCATGCAGATAAATAATTGTGCTAAATATTAAAAATACTCAATAAAGATTATCAATCTAAGAATTTCCATTATTACCAAATTATACACATCATGCAACATTATATTCATTACACTATTCAAAATTTTCTCTTTAATATATTAATTATATTTTTTCTCAATATTTTATTATTTATCATTCATTTGCTATTTAATACCTTTATCAAATTAACAATTTTGTTTAATTAATGTTTTATTTTTATTTTTATTTTTTCATTTCAATCCTCCATTTTATTTTATTTAGATACAAATTACATTTTGATTTCTAAACTTCCATTTATTTACAAATATGTCATTACTTTATACTTATTTATATTTTTACCACACACACACACACACACACACATATATATATATATATTTATTCTCATTTATTTTATTTTTAAATATATAAATTACCATTTAACTCTTATTTTACTAATTTGTCTCATATCTTTTCTCTTTTTTTTTCAATTAAGTCAATTTTCATTTTATTTCTTTAATTATCTTTTTTTTTTCACTTTTATTCCATTTTACTATTTTACTATTTTTGTTATCTTTATCACTTTTATCATTTTTATTTTTATACCATTTTTATTACATTTATCACATTTATCACTTTTATCATATTTATTACTTTTATTATTTTTATCATATTTGTCATTTTTATCATTTTTACAATTATACACTTTTTGTGATATTTTTCACGTTATCATTTTTATCATATTTATTACTTTTATCATTTTTATCATATTTTCTACTTTTATCATTTTTATTATATTTACAATTATACTGTTTTTGTCATATTTATCACTTTTATCATATTTATCATATTTGTCACTTTTATCATATTTGTTTATCATATTTGTCATATTTGCTATTATATTTGCCCCTAGTTTCAATCTGATAGAAAATCTTTGGACCGAATACATAGAACGTGGATCCCACAAGTCCACTACACTAAAGAGTGACTTTGAACGACCACCCGAGCACTGCACTGTACATTGACCATTGAATTACTATTACTGAAGTAGACTGTTATTGGCCTACATAAACAAGTCGTCATAACCTGCACCGCGATAATGATGTCCCTATGGCTAGCCAATTATATCCTGGACTAGATTTAACCATCAGAAAATAACTAAGGGTGATACTTTATTCCATTGATTCAATTTTCTCTTAAATTCATAAATTTCATTATTTTTACATTATTAATTACCTAACATTTTATTCATCCATAACCATAATCTTTTTCCACACTTTCCATTCTAATATGTCAATATTTCATCATTAATATTCAATTAAGTCATTAAGCTCACTAAGCACACTTTATTCATTATATTTCATTTTATGCATAAAATAATCAATAATTACAAAAATATTCAATATATATTTAAAATTTTACAATAAATTTATATACACTCAATATCATGTTTTCTTGAATTTTATGACTAAATTTTCATTTAATTAGCAAGAAAAATAATAATTTCTTCTTCTTCATATTTCAGCCCACATTAAATTTTGATCATTAAAATTTTTCTTTTACCTTCTAAATATTCATTTCACTAATTTATACATTTATTATTCCATATGTATCATAATTACACTAAAATGTATTTATGCCTTAATATGCATTTTTTCCCATAATATGGTCATATTTTCAAAGTTTCACTAAATAATTTTTTTTAATTGAATTCAACCTTTCTAATCCACTTTTTATATTCCCTTAATCATGTTTTAAGCATTAATTATCAATTACATGTAAAACACACAAAATTTCTAATTTTCATAACCCTAATTCGTACTTTAACAATGGAAATAGGTAGATTTTGAAATCACTAACCTTATTTTCTTCCTTTGGCCTTCCTAGGCTTCCTTTTCCTTAGCCTTTTCCTATGAAGCACCTTCACTTCCTTGTGCACCTACCATGGCCGAAATTCACATTCTATTAATCCACCATTATTTTGCTTTTCTAACTCAATTTAACTTCATAATTATCATCTACATACCTTAAACTACCTATTTGAACCATTAAACCAATTTAAAAATCTTAATTTCACTTACCTCAAATTTGTATATTAACTTGTCTCCTTTGATTTTCTTCCACTCTAGCCTTCTAAATGAATATTAAAGGCTTCTACTAGCTACTAGAGAGGCTAAATTTATATTAGGGTATTTGATTTTGGTGTAAACATTGAAGAAAATGGAAGCAATTTGGAAGAGAAATGGGAAGAATATGGTTCATCCAAGCAATGGACTTTGGGGAAGAATAAGTTACAAAATTCTCTCTCAAGCATTTTGATATTTAAGTCTTTATATAGTGGCGTAAGAGCCCAACCCATTTAGGCCCAATTAAGCATTCTAAATTATTTCTCTCATTTTCCAAGCTCAAATTTATCCAAATTTGATTTCATAATTCATAAATTTTTTTTATATTTTTACATAAATTTTTTTAACACAATCGGAGTCTGTTTTCTGTCCAGTCCACTCTAACTGGACTGATTAATTAAATTTTAGCATTACCGTAAAATCTCTTTTCCACTTTCAAATAATCCTAAATATTATTTAGAGTTTATCCATGTCATAAAATAAATTTTTAGATGTCGTTTGTTATTTTTTATAGTTCGGTCAAAGTATGGTCAACTACTTTATTAATTAAACTGGGTCCCTTTTTTCTTAGTTTTGACTTTTGAGGACTTATTTGACTTTATTTTTACTTCAAATTTTACTCTCATACTAGTTATAACCTATATTTTTTATGATTAAATAAAATATTTTTTACCCACTGGTGTATTTTTGACTCATGAATATACTGACTAATTTGGGAAACTACAGTTTACGACTAACCCGGTATTCGAGCCATTACATATATACACTGTGGTCATACATGATAACATACATTCTAGATGTTACATACTTTGTTGTCTTATGTACATACATATTTATACCATGAATCACATTAATAATAACATGCAACTCATATAAATATTTGTATTCCACGTACTATATACAAAAATAAATAATAATAATTTTGGTTATTTAGCACTAATTAAATTTTGGTGTAGTCATTGGGGATTGGTTGTCTTCTTATTGATTTTAATTATCTATTTTAATTAGTTGATATTTTGTTTGTTTTTGTTCTTGATTGTGTAGCATTTTAGTTTTCAATGGAACTATTAACAACATAATTTTCAATGAAATTAGGAGTCGATCAAGTATCCATTTTGAATAAAACAACGAGCTAAACAAGACTATTCCATTGTTTGGTAGGGTTTTAGGCCATTTTTTTTATTTTTGGTTATTAATTTTTAGTTTATCCAAATTTTTTTTTTCCATGTTTTTAGTTAATATTAGCTTTTTAATAGTTTATGACTCGATACTTACAATTTGATGAATTGAAATTTGATCCTAAAATTGAAAAAATAACCAAACAATCCAGGCAACAAACTCTACAAGCTCGAGCTGCTACTTCAAACCTGACCAAGCTATTGTTGCATCATCAGGTTTAAATCTAACATTTGATCTAGTTTTCAACAATTCATCAAGTTCATCTAGTAATTCAGAAGAGGAAGTCATGGTTGCTAAAAACAACAACAACAACAACAACAACAACAACAATAATAATAATAATAATAATAATAATAATAATAATAATAATAATAATAATAATAATAATAATAAGACTTTAAAGTAGTTGACTACTCATAATCTTAATTTATAGTCATTGGGTATGAAGTATCCTAAATTATATGCTACTTTTGAATTGAAATTAGGACTGATACACTTGTTGTAATGAGAGTAAATTAGGACCTATAGGTCATAGCAGTTTTAAATAGAGAGGATGGGTATGGGGTGTTTAAAAAGGTTAAGTTTTTATGAAAAATAAAGTTTTCATGTCTGTGACTAGATGCTCATGCCTATGAAAGTCGTGCTATGGTTTAAAATATCAGAGTATTGAGTGTGGCATGATCATTTTGTGTGTTTGAGAGTAGAGTGGACATTCATGGCCATGAATTGCTTAGTCACAATAGTAAATGGTGATTCATGCCTATGAACACAAATCAATTGACTAAGTTACTATCGCACTTTTCTCTCTCATTTACTCCATATCTCTACTTTAATAGTTCCCCCTGCCTATAATCCTCTTCTAACATGCCAAGAATTCTTCTCCACCTTCCTTACCTCCTTTTCAACCTAATCTTCCATTGTTGAAGCTTGAAAAAGCTTAAAAGATAAGAGCTTTATGAGAGTTCTAGAAAAAGTTAAGGTATAACTCAATTTTAGGGTTAGTATGAGCTTATTTTCTATTATATGGATATTATAAGAATGTGTTTGTGTTCTTAGGATCGGCCAGGGAACTTGGAAACACATTCTAAGGGGAGAGACAAACATAAAAGGCTTAAAGAGTTAAATAAGGCACCATTTTGTAGAGGTATGTATATATTTGCATATTAATTCATCTTTCATGCATTTTGGCATGTATTTTATATGGTAAATGTATTATGAAAGTGTAAAGTCTTATTATGAATGAGAATGGCGCGATTGTTTTGAGTTTATATATTGAATGTCGTGGTTGTTTAGCTATGAAATGTAATGGGTTAAAGTTGACATGTTTAGCATGATTTTGGGGTAAACATGTTTAAATATTGTTAAGATATGTTGTTGGTATGTTATATGAGCTGAAATATTGATAGGTCTGGTTGACATTGGTCAATCCTTAGAGCCTTTGAATGTAGTAAGTGAATACTCTATTTTGGCTCGTTTTTACCATAAAAATTCTGATATTTACATCCATGACACAAGGTTTATGATCATGAATACATGAACAAAACTAGGTTTCATACTTGTGAAATACGTGCCCAGAAAAGGCAATAACTCTTCATGCCTTGACATGTCCGTGAATATTTAGTTATGGCTGTGAACATCGAGACCCAATTATTCATGTTTGAACCCATAATTTTATAGTTTGTTTCTTGGTCAAGAAGCTGTAAAACATGAGTTTAAGCCTATGAAGGATATGTCACAGTCATGAACAATATGTGTTTTGTATGCAGTAGTTTTCACGTGTTGGTTCATATGCAAAACACATGTGAAAGGCACTTTTATGGTCATGAATCATAGTAAATGCATAGTATGTAGTTTTTATTAATGATATTATCTTATGGTTGTTGGATTTTGAACATGCATCACATAAATGGAACAAAAAAAAATTTAAAGTTTAATTAAATCCAAAAACACATGGAACTCCTCATTTAATTTAAAATCGAAATAACCATCACATGGAAGAAGTTGAATTACCTTTCAATTGCAACTTTAATATTCAAGTTGTGAGCTTTCCTTCTAGTTGGGTTATAGCAAACCACAACAATCCAAATCTTATGGATTGGTTTAGTAGTATCCACGCAAAAGAAAGAAGGAAATAACCTGAAAGGCAATGAGGTGATCAACCAACAAGGTTTTTATTTCTCCAAGTTGGCAGCCTTCTTTTTGAGCCCTTTTAAGGGTATTTATATGTTTTCTAATCATAATTAGAGTTTTAATACTTAAAAACTCTACATTTGGCTTCCTATTCAGAGTGAAATTTTGCATAATTGCATATCATCACGTCCATGACAAGTTTGTCACATGCACTACATTCTCATAGCTAAAAGAGAAAAACATGGCATGATAGCAAAGTCATCATGCACTGAAGATATGTCACATGCGTGATACCAAGGTCATCATACGTGTGACACCAAGGCCATCATACACATGACAACTTAGGCCCTAATTGTCACTTGCCTCTGTTAATGTGCACGTTGTGGGTGTCGCACATGCTATGTGCAACACTTTGCACATAAATGCAAAAATCTTTTGCACAAATATCTTTATCATGTTTTGGATCCATTCCAAAATTCATTTCATATTTCCTTCATTCCTTTTATGTGTGTGACCTATTAGGTTCCTAATTATATTGGCAGCTCAAATCATCACATGATGTTGAGAAAATCATGAGCCATATCTAGCAACACATCATGATCATCCAAATACCTAGAAAGTCAGTGGTATGACTATAAACCCTTTCATAGGCAATTGTCATGCAATTTGTCCTTTCACCATACTATACCTTATTTGATTCAAAGCATGGACTATGTGTCAACTCCCACTAGGCTAACTATATCACATCTAATCCAAATAATATTAGTTCTTTTCTATGAGACTCATTACCTTATTAGGCATATCCTTGAAAGCCTTATTCAAGACTTGTCCACCTCAACCAAGGATTTCTGAGTAACGATCTATATAAGAGGCCATAGGTATACTCTCCTTCTATCAGAAAAGGTGAATAATTTATTGACTCCTCAATTACCTTCAAATATTTCATGTTATACCTAATCATCACTGAATAATTTATTAACTACTTAATTACCTTCAAATATTTCATGTTATACCTAAGCATCACTCTAAGAGCAACCTTTGAGAGGTAACAAGGAATGGAGTCAAAGTAGAAGATTTAATATCCAAGATCACCTTAAACATCTCAAGTCTAAGGATACTTGCACCCTCGTTATGATAAGACTATCATTGACATTGATTAGATATCCATGTGAATGTCTCATAGTAGGTCATCCAATGTAATTGGCTACTCTAGCAAACATCAAACATCTCATGGTTTTAGCTTATGAGATCAGTTATTTGACATAGTCAATGAGTATAACTGTGCTAGTCTATCCGAATTAACAATGTCTTATCTTGTTAATCCAATGACTAGGGATAATTTAGGTATAAACATAATTGCACATGATAGGAATCTCACTATCATGATCTCATAATGATTTCCTTCATGATGTGTTACATACTAAGGACTTCATTAAACGGTCTAAGATCTAAATCAAATTCATATATGAATGAACACCAATATAATGAAAATGCCTTTTATTAATAATAAATGAGTACATCAAGTGCCTAAGGTGATTGCCTTTAGGGTACCTCTCTAACAATGGTTTTGTTTAAGCACATGTTATATGATGTATGCATACATAGATAATAGCATGTGAGTGATGTATTATGGCATTTAAGTATTGTAATATGATAGATGCATAAATGGGTCTAAATGCTGAATAACATGTTTATAATAATGGAATTAAAAGATAAAGGCTATGATTTAAAGCATAGTTCTTTAATCTATGACTTGACATAGGATAGATGACATGCTATTGAAGGGGGTTACGGTACCATAGGATATATTGATATTGATATAAGGACAAGGTAACTTAAGCTCGGGTTATAAGTGCATTTGATCCTATATTACTGGTATTGTTTATATTTCTCAATCAAGGTGGTTTAAGCTTGGGTTATAAGCACTCTTGACTTGAGGGGCTCAAATGAGTTGATACAGATACTAAGCAGGGTGGCTTAAACTTAAATTATTATCACTCCCATTTCACAACCCGCATCTAAACAGTTAGGCTTATAGTCTTAGGTAGGAACAAGAAAATAATATTGATATGGTAAACTGGAAATGTGGAAATGGTTTAACACGAGTATTGTTGCTTATGGTTTATTATATATAGATTCTACATACGATTTATAGATATGGATATGAATGCATGTTATATCTTTTGTGGCTATAGTGCAAAAATGCTTAATCAGAGGTAAAATGATATGATATGATATATTGTAGAATTTTTTTTGCATATATATAGCTGTAAGTATTAGGTTGCTTTGGATGTGAATTTCTTGCGTGCTAGTTTGGAGTCAGTAGATAAAAGTTGATTTGAAGAGTAGTGAGCCCAATCAAAATCTTTCAGAATAAACCTATTCTTGGGTTTGTTTTCATACATGGCATTTCTATTATTCTTTTTGTACATGTCATGAGATATGGAGTTGTTTGTACATGTTTTTACTTTAAAAACCTATAATTATATTTTATGATATATTTTGTACCAACTTGGTTCTACTTATGATATCGATCCTTTGGATCAATTTTAATGCATGGTGGTTTTATATTTTGAATGAATGTTTCCATGTTAACATGATTTTAAATAAAAAAAGGTTTTAAATAAGAAATTTTTTTAATTAAACCAGTGTTTTTGCAAAAAGTTTTTATAGCATCCACTAGTACAGTTGGGGTCTTCTCGGCTATATTAACAGGTGTTACACTTGTTGCCTACCCTTCATGGTCTTACAAATTAAGATCCAAATAAGCATCTCAAAGAATTCCAAATGGTGTGCTCTAGTATGAAGTCGTAGGGTGTATTCGAATAACATATTAAGCTTTGAGCTTTTCCATTCTTGTTGCCAGATTTGGCAAAGATTGGTTGTAATGTCTTCCTGTCTAATTAAGCAATTCATGGAATGAGATGCAATGACTATTCTTAGAGAAATGTTTTTCCTACATCTAGAGATGCTAATATAAGGAAGGAAATGTATGGCATTAAACAATAGAATGGAGAGTTCTCTTATAAGTATAAGGAAAAATTCAAAAGTTGGAGGCAAGTTACCCACATTCCCAAATTTCTTACATTCAAATTCAAAATTTTTATAAGGGGTTATTGCCTACAGATAGAAGCATTCTTGATGTTGCTAATGGATGAGAACTAGTTGATAAAATCCTAATAAATGCTAGGAACCTGATTCTAAATACGGCAGCCAATTCATAATAATTTAGGACCATAATGGATCATATACCTAGAAAGGTGAATGAGATAAGTAAGTATAACCTTGAACATCAAATTTCTAATTTAACTGTTATGGTTTGTCAAATGACTACATGAAATATGCCAGTAAGAAGAGTATGTGGCATTTGTTCATTATTTGGTCATAACACAGTTGTGTGTCCAACTTTGCGAGTGGATGAAATAGTCTAACAAGCTAATGCATTTGGAAATTTCTAAGACAGTACCAACACAAATATGACCTATACTCAAATACATATAACCCTAGATGGTAAGATCATCCTAATCTGAGTTATGGTAACCAAACTAGGCATGGACGTTTTCAACCCCCATTCCAAATGAAACAACAAGAAAATCAAACTCACAATTTAATTATGTCACTCGATCAAATTGTTAAGGCTCTAGATAACAATACAATGCAATTTCAATATGAGGCGAGATCTAACACACTGCAAACTAAAATGAGCATACAAAATTTGGAGACATAGATTAGGCAACTTACAACAATAATGAGCAAGCTTAAAGCTAAAAATTCAGGAAACTTACCCTCTCAGACAATTGTAAATCCTAGAGAAAATGCTAGTGTAATATTTTTGGGCGGTGGAAAACATATTTAAAATTGAAGCCTTTACCTAAGGATTTAAAATACATATACTTGGGAGAGAATGGGACATTTCCTATCACGATTTTAAATCAATTGACAACTTTGCAAGAAGAAAGGGTGTTTAGAGCACTTCATAGTCGTAAGGAAGCTATTGGTTGTACTATAATCGACAATAAAGGCATTATCCCATTCATATGCATGCATAAAATTCTATTAGAAAAGGGATCCAAAGTAAGTATTGAACCTCAAAGGAGATTGAACTTTGAAGATGATGGAAGTAGTGAAAAAAATAGATAGTGAAATAGGTGGATGCATGTATTATTTACCTAATTTTGGATAGTAAGTGGTAAGTCTTGTGCATGTTATGCCCAAAAAGATTAGAATTATAATGGTAAAAAATAAAGATAATGAGCTTATTCCAACAATCATATAAAATGGGTGAAGAGTGTGTATATATTACAACAAGCTAAATATGGAGACTAGAAAAGATCAATTTTCTTTACCTTTTATTGATCAAATGTTTGAATGTTTAACCGATCAATCTTACTATTATTTTTTATGGTTTTTCAGGTTATTATCTGTAATACCCATAAATAGGGCCTATGAGTTATGTGTTTAGAGAGAAAAATATTAGGGCTAAGGTGTGCTAAATTTTAATTTAAAAATTTATGAAATGGAAAGCCTTTCATACCCGTGAATTGTTATTCATTCCTGTGAAAAGTTGTGTTATAGTTCAAACAACAGAGTTTTAAACATGGTAGGATCATTTTGATAAGAGAAGACATTCACATCCATGAAGGATTTTCACGAACATGAATGGTGTTTCACATCCATGAATACAGGTCGGTTAGCCATGAGCTGTCACATTTTTCTCTTTCCTACGCATCTTATCTTGCTTTAAAATCATTTCCACTACCTCAAATTACCCTCTAACACACTCAGAGATTTCTTAGGCATCTTCTCCTTTTCTTCTAATGCTAAAACACCATTGTTGAAGCTCGAAAGTGTGAGAAACATGGAGGTTTGATAGAGTTTTGCAAAATAGAGGTAGAAATTGGTTCTTAGGGTTTTATTTAGCTTGTTTATGGTTATAAGGTTCTGATAGGAACATTTCTATGATTATATATTCGGTTAGTGACCAAAGGAACACATCACAAAAGGGAAAATAAGCTTGAGAAGCTTGTAAAGTTAGTTAAGACTCCATTTTGGTAAAAGGTATGTACATATGGTCATATTAATTCGTTATCATGCATCCTGATGTATTTTGTATTCTGATAGAGTGATTAAATGGCATTTTATGGTTGATAAATAACATGGAAAAATGGTTTTAAGTGTTAAAATGACATATAATATGTTATAGTTGGACATGACCTAAAAATGATTTTATTGATTTAACTTATGCTTAAACATGTTGTAGAAATAGTATATGAGTGAAAGTGTTGATAAGAGTAGTTAACACTGGTTGATCTTTAGAGATTTTACATGAAATGCACATTTTCTCTATTTAGGGTTCTTGGAAATGCATGATTCATACCCATGAACAAGGCTATCAAAGTCATGAATGTCGAGGCTAATGAACTTGCATGAATCCAAAATTTCACGATTTGGTGTCACGGTTAGGAAGTCATGATGATATGGTGTCACAACTGTGAATAGGTAATTCACATTTGTGAATGGTATGTTATGATGGTTCATGGGTAAGGTAATTGTGAAAATATGCATTCACAACCATGAATAAGTAGTTCACGCTTGTGAAATAGGATGAATGTATTATATGTACATTTTGGTTTATGATCTTAATTAATGGTTTGTTAAATACATGTTATAGGATGTATGCATACATGGAAAATAACATGTGGAATATATGATTTAGCATTTATGTGTTGGTATGAGAATGCATAAATGGGATATAATGTTGGTAATAACATGTGACAAAATGAATTGACAGATAAATGATTATGAGTTAAATGTCCAATTCTCCAGTTTTAGACTTGACATAGGACAGATGGTATACCATTGAGGGAGGTGAATGGTATCGTATGAGTTACTTTGATATGATATAAAAATAAGTGGTTAAAGCTCGCTCGATCCTAAATTTGCCAACACGCTATATTATTTTCATTCAAAGTGGCTAAAATTTAGGTTGTTGAGCACCATAGACTTGAGAGGCTTAGATAAGCTATTATAGATTGTGAGTCGGGTGGCTTAAGCTCATATTGTGAGTACCCATGTCTCATGTCCCGCATATGAATAATCAAGTTTAGAGTTCTGAGGTAGGAACATATGTAATATTAAAGCTTAGAGAGTCTTGGCTCGGTTAAAACAAATATAATATTAATATCAAGTAAGTGATATGGTAATTGGAAATGTGATATATGTATATGTGTGTGGTATACATGGATTATTATAGTATCTCTATGGTAAGATCGACATGTTGGTATGATATTAAAGCATGAAATGACTAGAATATATGATTTTAAGAATGATCATGAGGTGAATGGCATGACATTTTATAACATTATTTAAATGTATAATTTTTATGCACATATATACCACTAAGCATTAATTTTCTTAGCGTGTAGATTTAACGATTGTAGGTTTAGAGCAAATAGATAGAAGTTGACTGGAAGAGTCACGAGCCCTTAAAGATCAGTCAGAGTGCACCCAGTTTGGGGTGTATTTATATTTATGGCATATTATGTATTTTTAGCTTTATGTCATAGGATTGTGGGTTTTTTTTACATGTAATGATGTTTATTATGATGTATTTGTAAAATAAGGCTAATAAAGCTAGAAACATATTTTATGCTATTATCAATTGTTGGATCAAAATTTTAATATTATAATGGATTTTGATGCTTTAAATGCATAATTATGTTAAACAAGTTTAAAATATGAAAAGTTTTAATTTAATCAGTTTTCGGCAAAACAACTCGTAGCATCCGTCAGTATAGTTGGGAGGTTTTCTCATCTACATTGGAAGGTGTTACATTTATTGGTATTCAAGCTTAGGTTTAGGTGTTTCTGAACCTGAGTGAGGAAAAGGGTTTTTCTAATCATACATTCATTATGTCTCATCTGACTCTAATATGGGCTACTTTTTTTTCAATTTGTAGGTGTAAGTGAGAGTTTATGAAAGGTGATGAGGTAAATCCTTATGATGTTGCGGAAGGAAATAGTCCTACTAATACTCGGGCTCAGGATCAACCTAGTGTTGGTAGCATTCATATTCCGGGTGTTGCACCAGTTCCTTTGTAGCACACCACAAGACAGACTAAATAGGGCCAAATCTTGTTTTTTGCAGCAGATAGCAGGTTTGCTACAGTAGCTAGTACATAATATGCCATGGGTAGCTTCATAGCTAGTACCACCTCCAGTTCCACTGCTTCCACCATGAAGACCACATATACAAATAGATAAGCTTATAAAGTATAGGGCTATTGATTTTGCTGGTAAAAGTGAAGATGATCCAATATCACCTGACTTTTGGTTAAAGAATATCGAGAGAGTCTTTGAGGAGCTAAAGTGTGTCGATGAGCATAAGGTGAGGTATGTACTTTTTTTTCTTCAAGATCATACATACGATTGGTGGAAGGTAGTTTTGTTGAAGCCACAGACATCATAGCCACTGATATGGGTCTTCTTTGTTGTAGAATTTAAGAAGATGTATGTGCCATAAGTGTATGTGAATGAGAAAAAAATAGGGAATTCCAAGATCTACAGTAGGGAAATCTGACTGTTCCAAAGTATGAATGAGAGTTTATCAAGGTGAGTAAGTATGCAGCCAAGATTCTTGAGGATGAGATGGATTAGTGTCGGTGGTTCGAGCATAGTTTATGTGAAAAATATTAGCTATCAGGTTACATCTCTTCAGATTGAGGGCTTTGTAAAGTTGGTATCCATAGCCATCAGTTTTGAAAGAAAAAAAAAAGAAAGAAGATAGATGAGTCTTCTAGGAAGCCATTAGCTAGCATGGCATAACCTTCAGGTAAGAAAGCTATTTTTTCTTTAAGTAATCACAATTTAGGGAAACAAGCAGTGCTTTTCACAACCAAATTCCTTTGGGAGGGGACCATCCTCTAAAGCTACTTTTGTCTCTGCCAGTTCCTAACTGGATAACTTGAGAAAAGTTGCACC
This sequence comes from Triadica sebifera, assembly GCA_023653625.1. NCBI lineage: Eukaryota > Viridiplantae > Streptophyta > Magnoliopsida > Malpighiales > Euphorbiaceae > Triadica > Triadica sebifera. The sequence goes on from CM042901.1 coordinate 26,859,937, forward strand.
AGTATATTCAATTTGTCATAAGAGCCATTAAGGCGAGTGTTGGGCAGCTGCTAGGGCTTGTTACAAATGTGGGTCTCAAGATCATTTAAAGAAAGATTGTCTATTGTTGTCAATACAATACCTACATAGACAGTGTAGAGTTGACAGCAGAACTGAGGAGGTTGATCAGGATCTAGTCAGACTGCATCAAAGACGGTCGACAGACCAAGACCCAATAGGACTCCGGCGAAAGCTTATGCCATAAGGATGTGGGAGGATCACGAGGCCACTGATGTTATCGTGGGTACATTTTCTCTCAATGGCTTATGTTTATGTGCTTTGATAGATCCTAGATCTACACATTCATATGTTTGCATAAGAACATCTAGCCAGCATAACATGATAGTAGAGAACTTAAAATATGAGATTGAAGTCACAAATCCTCTAGGTCATAGTGTGATTGTGAATTGGGTGTATAAGGGTTGTTCGTTGGTTGTACACGGAAGAGAGTTTCTCGCAAACTTGATTAAGTTGCCTTTTCACGAGTTTGATGCTATTTTAGGCATGGATTGACCTTTTTGACATGAGGTGATAGTGAAATACCAATTTAAGAAGTTAATTTTTACAACCCTATAACGAGATGAGATAATAGTGAAAGGTGAGAAATTTCCATAGCCAATCCACATCATTTCCATGATGAAGGCTCACAAGATGATTAGGAAGGGATGATACCTCATATCGCACTCATAGATATGATATGATTTGTAGTTCATTTGTAGACATAAATCACCATTGCATGAATGTTATGTTTGGATGTGGTTTTCGATCAAATGAGATGATAATATTTTGTATGGTTGTTTAGTACTTTTTTAAGATTTATGGGTGGGACACATCTATAAACAATAATGACAAGACCAATTTGTTGCTATGGCTACTGCAATTGCTAAAGTATTTCTAAAGTCACACCACACGTTTTGTATATGGCAGATAGAAGAGAACTCTAATAAAAACATCAAGTTTTTAATAAGTCAAAAAAGATTTATTAAATTATTCAATTATGTGCTGAAATATACTGATACAAAGGCTGAGTTTGAGTTTCATTGAACCAGATACGTCAAATTCTCTGATAAATTTTAATTTAAGCTATTCTCCAATTGTAAATTCAATAATTTTTTAATACTTTTTAAAATTGTATGAAATATATACTTTTATTGGACTAGGTTCATCATTTAGAAGCCAGTTTCATCATTTACATGTTACATGTTCATCATTTAGAATGTAGGAATTATATATTTATCATTTAAAAGTTACAAGTTCATCATTTAGAATGTAAAAGCTATAGGTTCATTATTTAGAACTTACTTGTTCATCATTTAGAACTAACAAATTCATCATGTAGAAATATGTTTATCAAAGGTTCATCATTTAGAGGTTTCCGATTCATCACTTTAAGTTTACAGATTCATCATTTAAAATTTGCAAGTGCATCACTTAGAAGTTGCAGGTTTATCATTTAGAGGTTACAGGTTTATCATTTAAAGCTTACAAATTCATTATTTAGAGCTCATAGATTCATCATTTAGAGCTTAAAGCTTTTGCAAACAAACTTTGCAGTCTCACTGTAGGTCATGATCCATTCTATTTCTCTAAATGATGAACCTTAAAGCTTAAAGCTTTTTGGCTTGATTGAAGCGTGGTTGCTATTAATGAGTCATGGTGGCGAAATTCTTATTGTGAGCAACCATTGTCATCGCAATCATGAATTTGTTTGAAATTGTTTTGTGATGAAATACCATATGATGCATAGGCATTAATTGACAATTATTGTGAACATGCAATCTAATTTATTTTTGTAGAAATTTTTTAATAAAATTATGTTAAGTGTGCTTAAACCTTTGTAGTCAACTGAAATAATATTTCTTGAGAAATTATGTGGATTAAGTATTGAAGCACAACTTTGCAATGTATGACTTGTTTTAAGATTATTCTTTTTAAGCTAGTCCTGAATTCAGGTTTAAGCAAATAGGGAGAGCAAAAAAGATTGCAAAAAGACAACAAAAAAAGAGCAAATAATTAAGTAGGATGGAGCGTAAAATACACCTATTGGCTCATTATTATTCAAGTAAGATGGATCACAAAATGCACTAACTAGAAAGAAAAGTGCACTTAAGTAAGATGGAGCATAAAATGCACTCATTGAAAAAGGAAAAAAAATCCTTAGTTTGCTACTTGATCATTCTTAGAATCCTAAATTCTAGCTATTACACACTTTTATATCATATCACCATGTCTATCTTACCATAGACATACCATAAAATCCATGTATAATGTACACATATACATATCCATGCTACCATACCATATCTTGTATTTAGTTTAGATTACCATATATCATATATTTAGTTTCTAATATCCTGATATTAGCATTCATTTAGCTTACATATATCTTTCCATTTAGATTACCATATATCATATATTTAGTTTCTATTTAGCTTACCATATATCATATATATAGTTTCCATTTAGCCTGGAACTCTCTAAACTTTCATTATTATACCTATTTCTGCTTGAGAACTCTAAGTTCGACTATCCGAATAAGGGACAAGGGGCAAAGGTGCTCAACAACTCGAGCTTAAGCCACCCTGCTCACAAAATATCAGCTCATTTGAGTCTCTCAATTCAATGGTGCTTAACAACCCAAGCTTACGCCACATTGACCGAGAATAGTATAGCATGCTAGCAAATCTAAGATCAAAATGTGCTCATATCCTAAGCTTTAACTACTTATCCTTATATCAATCACAAAGTAGCTCTTTACGATATTGTTTCCTCCTCCAATGGTCTACCATTTATCCCATGACAAGTCCAAGACTAGAGAATTGGGCATATAACTCATAATCTTTCATCTTACAATTCATTTCATCACATGTTATTACAAGCATTATATCCCATTTATGCATTCTCATACCAACATATAAATGTCATATCATAAAATTCATATGTTATATTCTTGTAGACATACAACCCATAACATGCATTTAACAATTCATTAATTGAGATCATAAAATAAAATGTACATATTATACATCCATTATACTTCATGGACGTGAACTACTTCTTCACGACCGTGAAGGTGTCTTTTACAGTTTCCTTACCCATGAACCATCATGTGAAACAAAATATAATATTCACGGGCGTGAATTATTTATTCATAACTATGACACCACATCATCATGGCTTCCCTACCATGTCGCTAACCCGTGAAAATCTGGGTTCATACAAGTTCATCTGACCTCAACATTCATAGCCATGACACCCTTGTTGATAGGCATGAATTATGCATTTCAAAAACCAAAACACAATTCAAAACAAAGTATCTCATGCATTTCATGCAAAATCTCTAAAGATTGACCAGTGTTAATCAACCCTATTAACACTTTCATACTTGTACTATATCTACAACATGTTTAAATAACATCTAGATCATTAAATCCATTTCTAGGTCAAGTTAAACTATAACATATCATAAATATCATTTTAACAGTTAAAATCATATAACCATGTTATTAATCATCCATAACAAGCCATTTTACCATTCTTTCATGTTAACAACATACAAAACACATCAATATGCATGAAAAGTGAATTTAAATGCCCATATTTGCTAACCTTTTACCAAAATAGAGCCTTAACTAACTCTCTAAGCATTTCAAGCTTGTTTTCCCTTTTTTGATATGGTTCCTTACTCCCTAGTAGATCATATCATCACAACAATGTTCCTAACAAAACTACATAAACATTAACAACCTAAAATAACCCTAAAAATTAAGTCCTACCTCAAACTTGGAAAAACTCACTCAAACCTCCATGTTTTCTCAAGCTTCAAGTTCTAACAATGGTGTTTAGGGTTAACAAAGGTGGAAAGAATGATTAAGAAGTCTCTAAGTGTGTTAGAGGGTGATCAAGGGCAGTGGAGGTGGTTTTGAAGTAAGATATGGTGCATAGAAAAGAGAAAACTAAGGTTGTTTATGGCCAATTGACCTAAATTTAGGGGTGTGAGACTTACCTTTACAGGTGTGAAATGTCAATCATGGCCATTACTCAACCATTCACAGGTATGAACATTACTCAACCATTCATAGGTATGAACATTCTCTTTTCTCAAAATGATCATGCCATGTTCAAAACTATGTCATTCTGAACCATAGCATGACATTCATGGGCATGAATATTTATTCATGGGTTTCAAAGCTTTCTTTTTCACATACTTAAACTTAAACTTTAACATAACTTAACCCCATCCTTAAACTTTAACATACCTTAACCCCATCCTTTCCATCTCTAAGCATATAACTCATTGGCCTTAATTTATAGGTGTTATAATTCATTCTCCTTGAAAGAAATTTCTTTTTGAAATTTACTTATTGTGTCAAGTTGAAACAACTAAGGATACTGAGCTCTCATCACATTCTCACTCTCCCATATCACTTTTGTAGTAATGTGATTCTTCCATAACACTTTGACTAGTTTTATTTGTTTATTCCTCAACTCTTTAACTTTTCGAGCCAAAATCTCAACTGGTTCTTCCTTATACAATAAGTCTGGTCTAACCTCGATGTTTTCGACTATAATGATATGAGAAGGATCCAACCTGTACCTTCTCAACATAGATACATGAAAAACTTTAAAAGATCCTGAATCATCTTTACTTTTTCTTCCATCTCTTGACTAATTTTGGCCCTACTACCTTCCATTCGCTAAGCTTGGTCCGACATTTTCTACCATAAAATGCCTTGTAGGAAGCCATCTGAATGCTTGATTGATAACTATTATTGTTGGCAAGCTTCATCAATGATAGATATCTGTCCCAACTAATATTAAACTCTATAATACAACTTTTCATCATGTCTTCTAAAATCTAAATCACCCTTTTTGACTGACCGTCCATCTAGGAATGAAAAACTATATTGAAGTTGAGTTGTGTACCTAAAACTCGCTATAAACTACCCTAAATATGTGAAGTGAACATTGGATATTTATCTAAAATTATGGAAACTAGAACTTCATGAAGTCTTACCACTTGGTTCATATATAATTTTGCTAGTCTATTCAACTGATAATCTCTCATGATAGGTAAGAAGTGAGTTGACTTCATTAACCTTTCTACTATGACCCATATGGCATCAGACTTCCTCGGTGTCAGAGGTAAACCAATCACAAAATCCATTATGATCCTTTCCCATTTACATTATGGAATAGTGATCGACTGTAACAATCCTAATGGTACTTGATGTTTTGTCTTGACTTACTGACACATCAGGCATCTTATAGTGAACTTTGTAATCTATTTCTTCATTCATGCCCATAAATACTTTGCCTTCAAGTCTTGATATGTCTTGTTGCTTTTTGGATGCATCGTATATCTAGTCTCATGTGCCTCTCTTAAGATCCTCTATCTCAAATCTAGTACATTTGGCACACATAACAGCCCTGATAGTACAACCCACTATCTGACTCAACTAAAAACTTAGGTCTCTCCCCCTTGGAGACTAATTTATTCAACTCGACTAATTTGACATCATGTCTCTGTGCATCTCTAATCTCTTGATTCAAAGTAAGTCGAATGTGCAACTCTGCCATGACCTTTCTATTTAACACATCGGCCATAACATTGGCTTTGCTTGGATAGTAATTGATTACACAATTGTAATCCCTAATCAACTCTAACAACCTTATTTGTCTCAAGTTCAACCCTATTTATGTAGGAAGATACTTTAAACTCTTATGGTCGGTGTAGATAAAATATTTTTCTTCGTATAGATAATAATGCCAAATCTTTAATGCAAAAACTATAGCTGCCAACTCTATACCATGGTCAGATAATTCTTCTTATAATGTTTCAATTGCCTTGAAGCATATTTCACAACCTTCCCTTCCTATATCAAAACACATCCTAAACCGTTATGAGAAGCATCGCTATAAATGACATACTCCTTATCTGGAACTGGTTGTGTCAGAACTAGAGCTTCTATTAACAAACCCTTAAGCTGATCAAAATTATGTTGACACTTGTTTGACCATTCAAACTTCACATCTTTCCTCAACAATCTAGTCAATGGAGAAGCTATCATAGAGAATCCTTTAACAAATCTCCTGTAGTAACCCACTAAACAAAGAAAACTCTGGATCGCGATCACATTTTTGGAAGGCTTCCAATCCAATATTACCTTGACCTTACTGGGATCTACTTTAACTCCATCTATTGATACTACATGTCTGAGGAATGCAACCTCATCTAGCCAAAACTCACATTAAGAGAGCTTGGCTTACAATTTTTGATCCCTAAGGATTTGCAAAACTGTCTTCAAGTGCCTGATCATGTTCTTCTCTGTCCTTGGAGTAGACCAAGATGTCATCAATGAAAACCATAATGAACTGATCCAAATATGGCCTGAATATCCAATTCAACAAATCTATAAAAGTTGTTGAAACATTAGTCAACCCAAATGACATAACCAAAAACTCATATTGGTTATAACTAGTCATAAAAGTTGTCTTTGCAACATCATATACCTCAACTTTTAACTGATGGTACCCTGACCTTAGAAAACTCTCACACCCTATAATTGATCGAACAGATAATCTATTCTTGGCAATTAATATTTGTTCTTGATAGTATCTTTGTTCAACTGTTTGAAATCGATACACAACCCCATCGATCCATCATTCTTCTTAATAAACAACATTGATGTTCCTTATGGTGATACAATCATCCTGATAAAACTTTATTTAACAACTCTTGCAATTGTGCCTTTAATTTATTTAATTCTAAATGTGTTATTTTGTACAGTGCAACTGATATCAAAGTTGCACCAAGTGCAAGCTCTGTGGAGAACTCTATCTCTCTATCTAGATGTAATCCTGGTGAGTCATCAGAAAATACGTCTGCATATTCCCTCACTATCGAAAAATTCTGCAAATTTGGTTTTTTCTTCCTTGTATCAATCATATGAGCTAAGTAAGCCTCACACCTCTTTCTAATCATCTTCTGAGCCTTCATCATGGAAATGACTTGAGCTGGTTGTGGAAATTTCTCACCTTTCACTATGATCTCATCTCATTTTGAGGTTTTAAAAAATCAACTTCTTAGACTAGCAATTCATTATTGCCTCATGTTAAGAAAGTCAATCCATGCCTAAAATAACATCAAACTCGTGGAAAGGAAACTTGATCAAATCTGCGAGAAACTCTCTTCTGTGTATAACCAACGGACAACCTTTGTACACCTTATTCACAATCACATTATGACCTAGAGGATTCATGACTTCAATCTCATATTCTAAGTTCTCAACTATCATACTGTGCTAGCTAGGTGTTTTTGTGCAAACATATGAGTATGTCGATCCATAATCTACCAACGTATATAAACATAAGCTATAGAAAGAAAATGTACCCATGATAACATCAGTGGCCTCATGATTCTCCCATGCCTCATGGTATAAGCTCTCATTAGAGACCTACTGGGTCCTAGCCTATTGATCTTCTCTGAGGTAGTCTGGCTAGGCCCTCCATGACCTCATCGATTTTATTGTCGACTCTGCACTTGAGTTGATCGCACTATCTATGTAAGCATTATACTATCCAATAATGGATAATCTCTCTTCAAATGATCTCGAGACCCATATTTGTAACAAGCCCTTGGTGCGCTACCCAACACTCGCCCTAATGACTTTTATGACAAGTCTCACATACTGGTATCATCTCTCTCAAATTCTACAATTGCAAACTAGCGATGACAGAACTAGTTTTGGTGGTTAATCCTATTCCAAAGGAATTCATTTATGAAAAGACTTGGATGTTTCCCTTATACTATGATTGCCTGGAGAAAAAATTGCCCCATCTCGCCTGAAGTCTGTGCCATGCTAGCTGATGCTTTCTTGGAAGACTCATCTTGCCTGAAGTTTCAATATTGATGGTTACAGATACCAGCTTCACAAAGTCCTCAATTTGAAAAGTAGTAATATGATAGCTAATATCCTCACGTAAATTATACTTGAACCGACGACACTTATCCACCTCATCCCTAAGAATTACAACTGCATACTTACTCAGCCTGACGAACTCTCGTTCATACTTTGTAACAATCAAATTTTCTTGCTATAGATCTTGGAATTCCCTTTTATAAGCACTTGTGGCACATACTTTTTTCTTGAACTCTGCCACAAAGAAGACCTATGTCAGTGGCTATGGTGTATGTGGCTTTAATAGAATTGCCTTTCACTAATCATATACATGATCTTGAAGCAAAGAAACTACATACCTCACCTTGTGCTCATTGGCACATTTTAGCTCCTCAAAGACTCTCTCAGTCTTTTCTAACCAAAACTCAGCAGATGCTAGATCATCATTGCTCTTACAACAAAATTAGTAGCCCCATACTTTCAGAGTTTATCTATATGTATTTGTGGCCTTAATGGTGGAGGTGGTGGAATTGGTGGTAGTACTAGTTATGGAGCTGTCTGTGGCATATTGTGTACTAGATGTTGTAGTAAGCCAATTATTTTTTGCATAAATAGTATCTAGCCTTACACAGCCTGTCTTGCAGCATGATGCGAAGGAACTGGTGCAGCACCTGAAACATGTATGCTAGCAACACTAGGAGGATCCTGAGCCTGAGTGTTGGTAGTACAATTGCTTTATGCAAGATCATGAGGATTTAACTCCTCACCCTCTATAAACTATCACTCAAATCTACAAGTTAACAAGGTAACAACTCATGTCAAAGTTATATGAGACACAATGAATGCATGATTAAAAAATTTGTACCCCACTCAGGTTCAGAAACACCTAAATCTGCCTTTAATACCAATAAATGTAACACTTTCTGATGTAGCCGATAAAACCCCATAACTATACTAACAGATTATATAGGTTGTTTTTGTGAAAAACTGATTAAATTAAAACTTTTCATATTTAAAACCTATTTAGACATAATTATGCAATTAGAGCAATAAAACCATCATAATATTAAAAATCGATACAAACATAAAAAAAAATATTTCCAGCTTCACCAGCCTCATATTACAAATACGTCAAACAAAAAATCATTATATGTTTTTAATGTAAAAAGACATGTAAAATAAAAATCCAAAATCCCATGATATAAATAAAATATATAATATGCCACGAATGTAAACACATCTCAAACTGGGTGCACTCTAACTAATTTTCGGTGTGCTCATTACTCTTATAGTGAACTTTTTTATATCGGATCTAAATTTGCATGCAGGAAATCTACATGCTAAGCAAACTAATGCTTAGTGGTACATATGTGTATAAAAATTATTCATTTATATAATGTCATATAATCTCATGTCATTCATCTCATGATCATTCCTAGAATCATATATTATAGTTCTTACATACTTTGATGTCATATCACCATTACCATAGACATACCATAAAATCCATGTATACTGTACGCATATACATATCCAAGCTGCCATACCATATCATGTTTCCTGATATTAGCATTCATTTAGCTTACATATAACTTTCCATTTAGATCACCATATATCATACATTTATTTTCCTTTTAGCTTACCATATATCATACATATAGTTTTTGTTTAGTCCGAGACTCTATAAGCTTTCATTATTATATATTTTTCTGCCCAAGAAATCTAAGCTTAACTACGAATGTAGGACATGAGATAGAGGCACTCAACAAACTGAGCTTAAGCCATTCTGTTTACAAAATATCAGCTCATCCGAGCCTTTTGAGTCAATGGAGCTTAACAACCCAAGGTTAAACTATATTGACTGAGAATAATATAGCATGCTAACAAATTCAGAATCAAATGCACTCATATCTTGATCTTTAACCATTTATCCTTATATCAATCATAAAGTAGCTCTTTATAGTACCGTTTTTTCCCTCAATGGTATATCATCTATCTTATTATAATTCTAAGTCTAGAGGAATGGACATATAACTCATAACATTTTATCCTTCAATTTATGTCATCACATGCTATTACCAATATTATATCTTGTTGAACCTTGAAGGGTATTTCCGTCATTTGGATGCTAACAAATAAAATAACAATAATGTATTTAACATACTTGTTTTCTAAGTTTATTGAACAAGGTATGGAATATGATAGCAAGAATGGAGAATGGAAGACTAACCTTAAAAAGACAAAAATTGAAGAAATAGCATGATTCACGCTAGTGACCTTTTATGTCACGCCCGTGATAAAGCTTAACACCAACTACCAAATATTTAAAGTTCATGGCCATGAAGGATCATAGCAATGATGAATGATTATATCAATCACACCCTTGAGAAAACATGTCAAATTCCGCTAGAGAGTTTCACGGCCAGAGTCACCACTTGGACCATGGCTTGGAAGGATGTTCATGCCCGTGAAAGAGTAATGTCACGCCCGTGATCAAACACTTCAAATCCTTCCAAAATGCTTCACGGCTAGAGTTACCACTCAAGTCACGGCTTGGAAGAACATTCACGACTGTGACACACATATTCATGACCGTGAAAGAGGAAAAAGAAACATGTCAGACGCGAAATTAAAAGTTGGTGTAACGACTATTTTCGCATTAAATGCAACCAAACGGCTATAATTCACCATTGAAGTATAAATGCAAGTCATTTATAAATCCAGAACAAGAGAATAGCAAATACTTCAAATCTCAATCTTGTTGTAGCCATTACTACTTTAAAACAAACATTAATTCTCTGTAAAAAATATTTTTGCTCATTATTTTCTGAGCATTATAGATTTGCGGGTGTTTCTCTTTGTAATCTACTACTCATGTGAGTTTGGGTATATTGGGTTAAGAGTAGAACACTTGTAAAAGTTATTTGTGTGAGCCTTTAAAACACAAGAAATTGGTTTATTGTGTGAGCCATTAAAACACAAGGGATTTCTGGATTAGGTGTGATCCATTGTTACAAACACCATAGTTAGGAGTGAGTTTGTAAAACTCCATTGTAACACTTAATGTGTTAGTGAAACTCCCAATTGAAATTGAGGAGCGGAGTAGGGTTTGTTAACACCCGAATCTCTATAAAAATTTTTGTGTGATATCTTCCTATCCCTACTCAACTTAACTTTTCTTTCCGCACTTAAAAGTTAATAAATTTTAATATCCAATTCAACCCCCCTTCTTGGTATAATATCTGGGCAACATATCCCATTTATGCATTATCATACCAATATATAAATGCCACATCATATAATCCACATGTTATATTCCATATAGATATACATCCCAAAACATGCATTTAAGAATCCATTAATTGAGATCATAAAATAAAATATGCATATTATACATCCATCATTTTTCACGGGCATTAACTACTTATTCATAGCTGTGAAGGTATCTTTCACGGTTTCCTTACCTATGAACCATCACATGAAACAAAACATAACATTCATGAGTGTGACACCACATCATCATAGATTCCCAATCATGACACCAACCTGTGAAATTTTGGGTTCATGCAAGTTCATATGGCCTTGACATTCACGGTCATGACACCCTTGCTCACGGGCATGAATCATACATTTTCAGCAACCAAAATACGATTCAAAATAGAGTATCTCATGCATTTCATGCAAAATCTCTAAAGATTGACTAGTGTCAATAACCTCTATCAACACTTTCATACTTGTACCATGTCTACAACATGTTTAAAGAACATTTAGATCATTAAATCCATTTCTAGGTCAAGTTAAACCATACATATCATGTATGTCATTTTAACATTTAAAGCCATATAACCATATTATTAATCAACCATAACATGTCATTTTACCATTCTTTCACATTAACAACATACAAAACACATTAAATATACATAGAAAGTGAATTTAAATGCCCATATGTACTAACCTTTAACAAAAATGGAGCCTTAACTAACTCTCCAAACTTTTCAAGCTTGTTTTCCCCTTTTGTGATGTGGTTCCTTGCTTCCTAGAAGATCCTATCATCATAAGAATGTTCCTATCATAACTACATAAATATAAACAACCTAAAATAACCCTAAAAATTGAGTCATACCTCAAACTTGGCAAAACTCACTCAAACCTCCATGTTTTCTCAAGGTTCAAGCTCTAACAGTGGTGTTTAGGGTTAAAAAAGGTGAAGAAAATGACTAAGAAGTCTATAAGTGTGTCAGAGGGTGATCTAGGGGTGGTGGAGGTGGTTTTAAAGCAAGATATGATTCATAGGAAAGAGAAAAGTGTGGCTGCTCATAGCCAACCGACCTGCGTTTAAGGGCCTGACACTTACCTTCACAACTGTTACTTAACCATTCTTGGACGTGAACGTCTTCTTTTCTCAAAACAATCATGCCATGTTCAAAACTATGTCATTTTGAACCATAGTGTGACCTTCGCCGGCATGAATATTTATTCATTGGCGTGAATATATATTCATCTGCATGAAAGCTTTCATTTTCACAAACTTAAACTTTTAATACACCTTAACTCCATCATCTCCCTTTCTAAACACATAACTCATAGTGTCATATCCGCTAATTTAGACTAAAGTCAGGCGAGTTGTTAAATCGACTCGTCGGTTTGACTGAAATCTAAATTTGGACTTTTATCAAAAAATAATGAAAATAATGGTAATTAAGTATGGAAAAATATCTAATAAAGTGTTCAAAATATTTAAAAATGTTAAATTTCAGTAAAGGACTAAATTGCGAATTTTGAAAAGTTTAGGGTCAATTTGCAATTTACCGAAAATTTGAGGATTTATTGGGATAATCATCAATTAAATGCATGAATTGGGACATAAAATGCATATGGAGGCCAGCCACACCAAGTGGCACATTTTAAGAAGTCAATTGACATACATGAATTAGAAATTAATGAATGTTTCTAGATTGATGCTTAGGTGTCCCTCCCATCTTAATAACCTTTGTCATTTTTTTCTTGATTATTTCTTCTTCTTTCTTAATCCTTTGTATCTAGAATTTCCCATCATTGTCTTCCATGTTCCTCTTATCACACATCAAAGGAAGATGAACATATTAATTACCTAAGGAAAATATCTAGATTTTTATAGCCTATGTGTCAAAGTATTGATTAATTTTGTCTTCTTCCTCTTAATTACTCATCCTTCTTCCTTATCCTAACATCTAGAACACTCTATTCTCTAAACCATCCACATTTTTCCTTTGGACAGCCATAACCAAACCTTGTTCTAAGAAGAGAAAGTGAGAAAAAGAGAGAGAAAGGCATGGGAAATCCCATTCTCATGCTTAAGGAAGCTTAAGAGAGTAAGGAGAAAGGGAGAAATTAGGTTTATGAATTTTTAAAAATCTGTTTATGAACTTTAGGAACTCAAAGTGACAAAGAGTTAGATCAAAGGAGCAAAGGAAAGGAGAAAGAGAAGTAAAGAGAAAGAAAAGAGGAAAAGAAAGGTTTATGCATAATCTAAGGCAATAATCTATTTTAATTTTGTTTTAATTGCATAATTTAATTATTTGGCATGTTGATGATTTTTAATTAATATTAATTGTGATGAAAAATCTTGGGGATGCATGTTTGCTAGACTTAGGATTTAATTTGGCAAAAACTGAATGTGATTGGTTCGTATGTTCTTTGCTGGAAATTGATGAGCAGTGTGAACTTAAACCGTTATAACTTAATTTATGGAACTCGGTTTTCCATGTTATTTATTGGGTTTGAAAGATAATACATAGGGATATAAATTTCATTCATACCATAAAACCTGATTATGTCTGTAATTATCCAAAAAAATTCATAAAGCTCGGATATAGAATCTGCCCAGAAATTCTGGGTAGAATTCTTAATAATGAGCAGTAAGTACTTAAACTGTTATAACTTGAGTTCTGGAGCTTGGATTTGTGTTTTCTTTGTTCTGTATGAAATCTAAGACATGGGGATACAATTTTTATTTAGACCATAATATCTGAATATGTCTGTAATTGTCCAGAAAAATTCATAAAGTTTAGACTTAGAATCTGTCCAGAAAATTCTGGGCAGAATTATCAGTGACCAGTTAGTGTTAATATTATCATATCTTTTGATAAAAAATTCAGAATTAAGTGATTAAAGTTGAATATTAAATATAATATCCATATCTAAAATATGTATGAAGATCATGTAACTAAATTCAGAATGGAACAGGACCAAAATTAAGATCCAAAATGGAGAATATAATCTGCCAGTGACAGGGCAGCACGTGAATTGAGGAATGAAATGAGTAAAATGATGAGAACTTTGTTATATTATGTAAATATTATTTTAATTGAGTGATTATGTGATTATTTTGAGATATTACATGCATGAAAAGTATTAAATTAATTGTTATGAATTTTAATAAAATTGTATAAGCCCTAGAACACCTAACTAGAACCAACTTAGGATAGTTTGGCATGCCAAATAGGGTGGGAGTATGATGAAAATGATTAAATCCAATAATGGTATGATTATCTATGCTGGGTTTGGCAATGTTATCTACACCGGATTTGGCACTGTTATTTATGCCGAGTATGACATTATTATCTACGCCGAGTTTGGCACGGTTATCTATGTCGAGTTTGGCACGATTATCTACGTCGGGTTTGACACGGTTATCTACGCCAGGTTTGGCACTTATATGCTCACATCATATTGCCCGGGTGGCACTCCTAAGTGCCTGGATGGTAACTTCGTTATCTGAGTCAGTGGTTCATAAGTGTCCTGGGCATAAATAAAAACATAATTAAGAAAGTTATGGAACATAAAAGAATTATTGAAAATAAAAATGGAATCATGAATTGTGGCATGGATAAAAAGAAGATTTAGTGTTATACAATAAGGTGGTAATAAAATAAATAAGTATGAGATAATATAATATAATTTGATGTCTATACATGCTAAAATACCATGATTTGCATGAGAATGATGATTTGATTATGTTAAACAAAATGAGATACAATAAATTGATGTTATGCATACTAGAATATTATGAAATGTATGTTTGCATGATTTGATCATAAATTGTTATTTGACAATGCATGTGACATTAAAAATAATTTATTGCCTTATTTATATGCACCACTAGGCCAAGAGCTTAGCGTGGAGTTTCTCTCGCGCAGGTATAGCAAAGAATAAGTAGACAGTAGTAGATAAAGCTTACGGTGACCTGACCCATTAAAGCAACGTATATCAACCACCGTGGGTCACACATTTGTTGTATTTATGTTTTAAATTTTATTTTATAGTACTTGTAAAATAAACGGTACACTTTGTAAAGAAGATGTTATTAAAGAAAATATATTTTTATCTTTGATGTTATGACTTTTCTTTATGCTACAAAGTAAATAAATGGTAAATAAAAAAATGATTTTCAGGTGTTCAAAATTTAATAAAGATATTTTAAACGATGAAGTCAAAGGTAGCACTCCCTCATCCAGGCACGAGCTACTGGGTTGAGGGGGTGTTACAGTTTTTGGTATCAGAGCACTAGGTTGGTCTTTCTGGATTTTGGTATTAAAGCTTAGTTTGGGCAGTTTTGAGATTTTAAAATGGTTTTCAAAAATAATTATGATATGTGTGTACCCAAAATTAAGTATTAAAGTTGATGCTTACTGATTGGGGCCGTTATTTTATGATATAGGTATAGTATGGCTTCAGGGTCACGATATATTGTGGCCGAATGAGGCAAAAGTAATGAGCCTACTGAAACACAAGCTTCATCGCGACCCAGTCGTCGCCAAGCTAATGTATCTAGATCCAGTGCTAGCCTATCAGAGGGCAGTCTATTGCTGGCACAGGACAAACAGAACTTATGAGGAACATGATAGATTTGCTACAAAGAGCATCACAACCAGAATCATCAGGATTACAATTTGAGAGACTGAGGAAGTTAGGGGCACCCGATTTCTACGTTAAACGGGAAGATGACCCCTCAGTGGCAGAGTTTTGGCTAGAACGGGCAGAAAGAATTTTTGATCAACTGCATTGCACAAACGAGCATAAATAGGAGTATGCAGTATCTTTACTACAGGAGCATGCATATGACTGGTGGCGATCTGAATCACAGAGCATAGAGGCTCATGACCCTATGACGTGGGAGTTCTTTCTAAAGAAGTTTAAGGAGCAGTATATTCCTCCTATCTACACAGATGACAAGAAAAGAGAGTTTTTGATGCTGAAACAAGGAAACTTATCGGTAATAGAATATGAAAGAGAATTCACACATCTTTGTAAGTATGCTGAAGGCATTGTATCCACTGAGGCAGATAAGTGTCAACGATTTGAAGATGGATTGAGAGACCCAATCAAGCTACAAGTTTCAGCTCTACGTCTGATGAGTTTTCCTAGTTTGCTAGCATCTTCCAGAACAGTTGAGAGAGTTCTAGCCACACAACAGTTAACACAAGATAGAGGATTCAAGACGCCCATATCACAATCGGGTAGAGTACAGTCAAGTGGCAAAAGAGCTAGATCTTTCAGTGGCCGATTTCAGGCTGGGGGTTCCAATAGGCCTTCTTCTTTTAGGCGGGGACAACCCATGAGATCTGTTTCTTCAGCAGCTACTGCACCAACACAGACACCATATAGATCTCTACCCCTACTAGAATGCCAATGCTGTGGCCGTTCTCATCCCGGAGAGTGTTGGTGGATGACAGGAGCGTGTTTTAGATGTGGCTCTAAAGACCATATGACGAGAGATTGTCCCTTGTTACAGTATGGTAGAGGTTCGGGGAGCACTGAGCTGATGCAGACACAGGCTTCTGGGTGAGGCAGAGGTCGAGGACGAGGGCAAGGCAGAGGAGGCCGATCAGGGCCCAGTCAGTTTAGATCAGAGACAATTGAGAGACCAGAAGGTAGTAGAGCTGCCCCAGCCAAGGCATATGCCATGCGAGGCCAAGAGGAGCAAGATGCACCGGATGTCTTAATTGGTAAATTCCTTCTTTTTGGCTCTTACATACATGCATTGATAGATCCAGGGTCGACGCATTCATACATATGCACACCACCACCAGGTCGAGAGGGTTTAGAACCAAAGACTCTAGAATTTAAGATTATTGTGACTAACCCGTTAGGGCACAGTGTGAGGGTTAGCAAGGTGTTTAGGGGTTGCCCAGTTGAAATTCAAGGAAGGCAATTCCCAGCAGACTTGATAGAATTACCATTTCATGAGTTCGATGTGATCTTGGGAATGGATTGGTTGGCTCGTTATTGAGTGGTAGTGGATAGTGGAAGAAGACAGATGATCATCAGAATTCCAGAACAAGATGAGATAGTGGTGACGGGTGAGGATAGAAGATACCCAGACAGTGTGATATCAGTGTTGAAAGCCCAAAAACTCATCAATAAGGGATGTGAAGCATACTTAGCGTATGTGGTTGATATGGAAAAAGCAAGTCTGAAGTTGGTGGATATTCCTACTGTTAGTGAGTTTCCCGATGTGTTTCCAAAGGAGTTGCCAGGGTTACCACCGGATAGAGAAATTGAATTTGCTATCGATTTGGTATCCGGCATCACCCCTATTTCCATTACACCATATAGGATGGCACCAGCAGAGTTGAAAGATCTGAAGGTACAGTTGCAGGAATTGTTAGATAAGGGTTTTATACGACCCAGTAATCACCATGGGGTGCTCCAGTATTATTTGTCAAGAAGAAATATGGCACTCTTCGTCTTTGCATCGATTATAGATAGCTTAATAAAGTGACTATTAAGAATAAATACCTGCTGCCTAGGATTGATGACTTTTTTGACCAATTGAAAGGTGCAGCCATATTTTCAAAGATAGATCTTCGATCAGGGTATCATCAACTGAAGATAAAAGAGTCAGATGTACCTAAGACGGCATTCAGGACTCGTTATGGTCATTATGAGTTCCTGGTTATGCCCTTTGGATTGACGAATGCATCAGCAGCTTTTATGGACCTGATGAACCGAGTGTTCAGGCCATACCTTGATCAATTTGTAGTAGCGTTTGTTGATGACATTCTTGTCTACTCTAAAGACCGAGTAGAACATGATCAACATCTCAAAATAGTGCTGCAAACATTGAGGGAGAAGCAGTTGTATGCAAAGCTATCTAAGTGTGAGTTTTGGCTTGAAGCAGTCAATTTTCAAGACAACGAAGATGGTTGGAGTTGATTAAAGATTATGACTGTGTGATCGACTACCAGCCAAGAAAAGCTAATGTGGTTGCAGATGCACTAAGTAGGAAGATTTTAGCTGAGATGCGAATACAATCTACTTTGATGCAGAGGATCAAATATGCTCAGAAGCAAGATGAAAAGTTAGTAGAGGTAGTCGAGGCAGTGAAAAAGGGAGAAAAGCCTGATTTTTCATTGACAGATGATGGCACAATGTACTTCAAGAATAGGATTTATATGCCTGGTGTAAAAGAGCTAAAGTTCGATATTTTAAAAGAAGCACATGAAACGGTATATACCACGCATCCAGGCGGGAACAAGATGTATCAAGATTTGAAAACTCAATATTGGTGGCCAGGGATGAATAAGGATAACATTAAATATGTTGCTAAATGTCTAACTTGTCAACAAGTGAAAGCAGAACACCAGTTGCCCACAGGATTGCTGCAACCAATACTGATTCCAGAGTGGAAATGGGAAAGAATCGTGATAAATTTTGTGTCCGGTTTACCGATGACTCAGAGAAAGCATGATGCAGTGTGGTTGATAGTGGATCAATTGACGAAGTCGGCACACTTCTTACCTGTTAGAATGGACTACTCATTGAACAAGCTAGCTGAAATTTATGTAAGTGAGATAGTGAGATTGCATGGAGTGCCAATGTCCATCATATCTGATAGAGATCCCAAATTTACTTCGCAATTCTGGAAGAGTCTACAACAAGCTTTGGGGACTCGACTCAATTTCAGCACGGCCTTTCATCCGCAAACGGATGGACAATCGGAGAGAGTTATTCAGTTGCTAGAGGATATGATGAGAAGTTGTGCGCTTGAATTTGAGGGAAGTTGGGATAGATATCTACCTCTTATGGAGTTTGCCTACAACAACAACCATCAGACGAGCATAGGCATGGCTCCGTATGAGGCATTGTTTGGAAGAAAATGCAGGACACCAATTTGTTGGACTGAATTGAGTGAAAAGAAGTTGATAGGGCCAGAGTTAGTGCAGCAAATAGAAGAAAAGATTAGAATTATCCAAGAAAGATTGAAAGCAGCTCAAGATCGACAGAAATCATATGCTAACCTTCAGAGGCGAGATATAGAGTATGTTGTGGGAGATAAGGTGTTTCTTAAAGTTTCACCTTGGAAGAAAGTATTAAGATTCAATAAAGAGGGAAAGTTAAGTCCGAGGTTCATTGGTCCTTATGAGATTTTGGAAAGAATCGGACCAGTGGCATATCGGTTAGCACTTCCACCAGAGTTAGATAAAATACATAATGTTTTCCATGTGTCGATGCTAAGGAAATATATGTCTGATCCGACTCATGTTATTCCAACTAAGGAGATAGAAGTGCAGACCGACTTGACGTATGAAGAGGAATGAGTGGCTATATTAGCACGGGAAGAAAAAGTTTTACGAAACAAGAAAGTTCCATTAGTTAAAGTGCTATGGCGAAATCATGCTACTGAAGAAGCCACATGGGAGAGCAAAGAAGTCATAAAGAAGCAATATCCTCAGATGTCAACAAAGAATGAACAGGTAAAAATTTCGAGGACGAAATTTATTTTAAGGGGGAGAGAATGTCATATCCGATAATTTAGACTAAAGTCACGCGAGTTGTTAAATCGACTCGTCGGTTTGACCAAAATCTAAATTTGGACTTTTATCAAAAAATAATGAAAATAATGGTAATTAAGTATGGAAAATATCTAATAAAGTGTTCAAAATATTTAAAGATGTTAAATTTCGGTAAAGGACTAAATTGTGAATTTTGAAAACTTTAGGGGTCAATTTGCAATTTACCAAAAATTTGAGGATTTATTGGGATAATCATCAATTAAATGCATGAATTGGGACATAAAATGCATATGGAGGCCAGCCACACCAAGTGGCACATTTTAAGAAGTCAATTGACATACATGAATTAGAAATTAATGAATGTTTCTAGATTGATGCTTAGGTGTCCCTCCCATCTTAATAACCTTTGTCATTTTCTTCTTGATTATTTCTTCTTCTTTCTTAATCCTTTGTATCTAGAATTGCCCATCATTGTCTTCAACGTTCCTCTTATCACACATCAAAGGAAGATGAACATATTAATTACCTAAGGAAAATATCTAGATTTTTATAGCCTATGTGTCAAAGTATTGATTAATTTTGTCTTCTTCCTCTTAATTACTCATCCTTCTTCCTTATCCTAACATCTAGAACACTCTATTCTCTAAAAAATCCACGTTTTCCCCCTTGGACAGCCATAACCAAACCTTGTTCTAAGAAGAGAAAGTGAGAAAAAGAGAGAGAAAGGCATGGAAAATCCCATTATCATGCTTAAGGAAGCTTAAGAGAGTAAGGAGAAAGGGAGAAATTAGGTTTATGAATTTTTAAAAATCTATGTATGAACTTTAGGAACTCAAAGTGACAAAGAGTTAGATCAAAGTAGCAAAGGAAAGGAGAAAGAGAAGTAAAGAGAAAGAAAAGAGAAAAAGAAAGGTTTGTGCATAATCTAAGGCAATAGTCTATTTTAATTTTGTTTTAATTGCATAATTTAATTATTTGGCATGTTGATGATTTTGAATTAATATTAATTGTGATGAAAAATCTTGGGGATGTATGTTTTCTAGACTTAGGATTTAATTTGGTAAAATTTGAATGTGATTGGTTGGTATGTTCTTTGCTGGAAATTGATGAGCAATGTGAACTTAAACTATTATAACTTAATTTATGGAACTCGGTTTTCCATGTTATTTGTTGGGTTTGAAAGCTAATACATAGGGCTATAAATTGCATTTAAAATATAAAACCTGATTATGTCTGTAATTATCTAGAAAAATTCTTAAAGCTCGGACATAGAATCTGTCCAGAAATTCTGGGCATAATTGTTAATAATGAGCAGTAAGTACTTAAACTGTTATAACTTGAGTTCTGGAGCTTGGATTTGTGTGTTCTTTGTTCTGTATGAAATCTAAGACATGGGGATACAATTTTTATTTATACCATAATATCTGAATATGTCTGTAATTGTCCAGAAAAATTCATAAAGTTTAGACTTAGAATCTGTCCAGAAAATTCTGGGCAGAATTATTAGTGACCAGTTAGTGTTAATATTATCATATATTTTGATACAGAATTCATAATTAAGTTATTCAAGTTGAATATTAAAGCTAAGATCCATATCTAAAATTTATATGAAGATCATGTAACTAAATTCAAAATGGAAGAGGACCAAAATTAAGATCCAAAATAGAGAACAGAATCTGCCAGTGATAGGGCAGCACGTGAATTGAGGAATGAAATGAGGAATGAAATGAGTAAAATGATGAGAACTTTGTTATATTTTATAAATATTATTTTAATTGAGTGATTATGTGATTGTTTTGAGATATTACATGCATGAAAAGTATTAAATTAATTGTTATGAATTTTAATGAAATTGTATAAGCCCTAGAACACCTAACTAGAACCAACTTAGGATAGTTTGGCATGCCAAATAGGGGGGAGTATGATGAAAATGATTAAATCTATTAGTGGTATGATTATCTACGTCTGGTTTGGCAATGTTATCTACGCCGGGTTTGGCACTGTTATTTATGTCGAGTATGACATTATTATCTACGCTGAGTTTGGCACAGTTATCTGTGCCGGATTTGCCACGGTTATCTACGCCGGGTTTGGCACTTATATGCTCACATCATATTGCTCGGGTGGCACTCCTAAGTGCCTGGATGACAACTCCGTTATCCGAGTCAGTGGTTCATAGGTGTCCTGGGCATAAATAAAAACATAATTAAGGAAGTTATGGAACATAAAAGAATTATTGAAAATAAAAATGGAATCATGAATTGTGGCATGGATAAAAAGAAGATTTAGTGTTATACAATAAGGTGGTAATAAAATAAATAAGTATGAGATAATATAATATAATTTGATATTTATACATGCTAAAATACCATGATTTGCATGAGAATGATGATTTGATTATGTTAAACAAAATGAGATACAATAAATTGATGTTATGCATACTAGAATATTATGAAATGTATGTTTGCATGATTTGATTATAAATTGTGTTAACCTTGAGGGGTATTTCTGTCATTTTGATGATAACAAATAATATAGCAATATTGTATTTAACATACTTGTTTTTGTAAGTATATTATACAGGACATGAATTAAAATAGCAAGAATGGAGAATTGGAAGAATAATCCTTGAAAAACAAAATTCAAGTAGTAGCATGTTCACTGTCGTGACTCTAGGAGTCACTCCCGTGAAGGAAGCTATCTGTTACCAAAACCAACATTTGAAGTTCACGGCCATGAAGGAAACACAAACCGTGAAGTAAGCATTTCAGTCACCCCCGTGAATAAAGGTGTCACCCCCGTGAAGATTCATGCAATTTCATCAAGAGAGCTTCACGACCAGAGTCACCACTTGGATCACGGCTGGGAAGATTGTCATGCCCGTGAATTAGTATGTCACGCCCGTGACTCAATATGTCAAAACATTCCAGAGTGCTTCACGACTAAGATCACCACTTCAGTCACGGCTTGGGAAGAACTGTCACCCCCATGACAATCATAGTCACGCCCGTGAACAATGAAAGAGAAAAATGTCAGACGCGATTTTTTGGTTGGTACAATGGCTAGTTGTTATTTAAGGCACCCCAACGGCTATATTCAGCCATGGGAGTATAAATGGAAGTCATTTATGCATTAAGGAACATGAGAATGATAAGAAAAACAAAAGAATAACATATACTTCGAATTTAATTACAAGCTATTTGTACTTTGATACTTTGAGAACAAATCTATTCTCTGTAAAAATCTTTTTGCTCCTTATATTTGAGCAATAAAGATTTATAAGTGGTTCTCTCTGTAATCTTTACTCAAGCGAGGTTTGGGTAGTTCTGGGTTAAGAGTAGAACACTTGTAAGGGTTATTTGTGTGAGCCTATAAAAGACAAAGTGTAGGTTGTTTGTGTGAGCCTGTAAAACACAAAGGAATTGGTTATTGTGTGGGCCATTAAAACACATGGGATTTCTGGGTTAGGTGTGAGCCATTGTGAGAAACACCATAGTTGGGAGTGAACTTGTAAAACTCCATTGTAACACTTAGTGTGTTAGTGAAACTCCCAATTGCGATTGGGAAGAGGAGTAGGGTTTGTTAACACCTGAACCTGTAACATCCGCTAATTTAGGCCCCGAGTTGCACGTGTCGTGAAGTTGACGCATTTGACCGATCGGAGTCTAAATTCGGAATTTTACACAAAATTGATTAAGAAATGGCTAAATTAAATGATGAATGCCTAATTAAGTGATTATAGAGTTTAAAGAAGTTAATTTACGGTAAAGGACTAAATTACAAAATTTGATAAGTTTTGGGGTCAAATTGCAATTTACCAAAATTTTGAGGATTAATGAGATTAATGGCTAATTAACTTAAGAAATTTGGAGTACCCTATATAAGACTTTTGGGGTAAAATGGTAATCACTTAATTAGGCATGGTGGGTCCCACATGAAGATTTTTGGGGTACCCTATATAAGACTTTTCTTCTTCTTCTTCTCTTCATTTTCTGCTCCTTCTCTCTTTTCTTTACCAGTCACGCCAGCCACAACTTCTCCTCTATAGTTCACCTTGATTCTAGAGAGATAAAGGAAGGGAAGAGAAGGGAAATAGCAAGACAAAGTGATATTTATGTTCCATAACTCATAAGGAAGCTGGAAAGAACAAGAAAGAGGAAGAAAAATCAAGATTGGTAGAGAGAGAAAATCCCCAAAGTGGTGATCAAGTGAAGAAAAGTGTAAGGTAAGAAGTATTTCTTCTTCTTCATCATCTTTTCTAAAGGAAGTTCGAATTTTGAGCTTTTCTAAGACTTATATGGAATGAGAGAGAAACTAGGGTTTTGAAAGAGAGAAAGATAGTTTAGGGTCTTAATGAAATTAGATGATGATGAAAATGATTTATGATGTTGTAGGAGTTCCAAATGACAAGGAACAAGCTCTAATGAGCAAAGGAAAAGAGAAAACTACCTAAAAGAGTGAAGGAGAAAGATTAAGGTTTGTGCATAATTTAAGGCAATAGCCTATTATCTTTGTTTGAAATGATGTATGCTGAACATGATTGTAGATAAATGAAATTTCAAGAATGATGATGATTATGGCATGAAACCATAGGTTTAGACATATATGAATGAGATAATTGTGACATTGAATTAATGATGCATGTTAGAGAATCTTGTATGATCAAGGCATGTAAATGTATTGAAAAGTAATAAGTTGAGTAAAGAGCCTTAGAAATGCATGAAATAGAATTTGGTATGTTTTGGATGATGTTAGAATGAATGAAAGGTGAATATGCAGATTTCCTGCTGAAAGTCACGGGTGTGACTATTGAGTCACGGGCGTGAACTTGAGGGTTCACGGTTGTGACTGATTGTGTCACGGTTGTGAATTTCTGGGTGGAAATGGTACTATTCATTCCAGAACCGTTCACGGGTTGAAATCACGGCAGTGAACTTATTCACGGGCGTGAATGAGTAATCACGACCGTGAATGCTTTTGGGCGATTCATTCCAGTAGCGTTCACGGCTTGGGATTACGGGCGTGAACTAATTCACGGGCGTGAAATTAGTAATCACGGCCGTGAATGCTCTGTATTGTGATTATGAATGTGGTTATCTAATGAAGAATTCAGGTAAGTAAGTGAAAGATATTGTCTATCCAGTGAAATAAGAATGATATGAATATAGATATATGTATATATATATTGATGTGAGAATGTGATATGTTGTCATACAGAAAAATGAATTGATGTAGAAAAATGAATCGTCATGAATGTATATGAAATTCGATGCGGATAAACATGAGAATATTGATGAATCTAGTAAATGAATGAAAAGATATATGATTATGACTATATGATTGCAAAGCAAGAAAATTGAGATGTTGATTAATATGAGATATTGATGTGTGGAAATTTGAGAATAATGATTGATGTAAAAATATAAAGAAGCCCATTATTCTACTTGCGGACTAGAATCAGGATAGATGACATGTCATTAAGGGGGCGAACGGTACCGTACTATACCTCAACCAATGTAGCTTAAGCTCGGAGAGCGCCATTGGTCTGGGATGCTCAGTCGGTGTGGCTTAAGCTCTGGGAGCGCTACTGACTTGAGAAGCTCTGATGAGCACATATAAATGAGGACAAGGTGTCATAAGCTTGTGTGAGCGGCCTTGGTCCGGTTATTCATCTATGATGAATTATACTCAATCAATGTAGCTTAAGCTCGGAGAGCGCCATTGATTTGAGAAGCTCTTATGAGCCAGATAGTGGACAGGGTGGCTTAAGCTCGAAGAGCGCTCCTGATCCATAACCCGTATCCAGTCAGTCCAAAAAAATTTAGAGTGATGTGGGCAAGATAATGAGGATATGTCGGAAAAATAAGAAAAGAAAAGAATAAGAAAATGATGATAATATGAGATTGATATGCAATGATAAAAAGAATAAGAAAATGATGATGATATGAGATTGATATGCAATGATAAAAAGAATAAGAAAATGATGATGATATGAGATTTATATGCAATGATAAAGAGATTTATAGAATACTTTGCTATGAAAAGATAAATGAAAATAACATTGTCTATATGAGCATGACATTCATACTTGTATGAAATAGATATATATCGATAGTCATGCATGCAAACATTTTAATGCACAAAAATGATAATTGTTAATGCTTGTTGCATGATATAGTATATTGTCTTCTTTATATGCACCACTAAGCTTAGAGCTTAGTGTGGAGTTTAATTTCCACGCAGATATAGAAAGGTAGCTGAAGATGCTAGATAAAGCAAGCGGTGATTCCCATTCAAGTAAAGCAGCCGAATCTTGAGAAAGTGGGTTACAAGTTTTGAAACTTTTGTATTTGATTTTTATATGAAAGAAATGTTTGAGTTTGTAAAACTTGCTTTTAAAACATAAATACAACAGATGTGTGACCCACGATGGTTGACATACGCTGCTTTACTGGGTCAGGTCACCGTTAGCTTTATCTACTACTGTCTACTTATTCTTTGCTATATCTGCGCGAGAGAAACTCCCACGCTAAGCTCTTGGCTTAGTGGTGCATATAAATAAGGCAATAAACTATTTTTAATGTCACATGCATTGTCATATAAAACTTTATGATCAAATCATGCAAACATACATTTCATAATATTCTAGTATGCATAACATCAATTTATTATATCTCATTTTGTTTAACATAATCAAATCATCATTCTCATGCAAATCATGGTATTCTAGCATGTATAGACATCAAATTATATTATATTATCTCATTCTTATTTATTTTATTACCACCTTATTGTATAACACTAAACCTTCTTTTTATCCATGCCACAATTCATAATTCCATTTTTATTATTCATGTCACAAATCATAATTCCCGTTTTACTTTTAATAATTCTTTTATGTCTCATAACTTCTTTATTTATGTTTTCATTTATGCCCAGGACACCTATGAACCACTGAATAGGATAACGGAGTTGCCATCCAGACACTTAGGAGTGCCATCCGGGCAATATGATGTGCGCATATAAGTGTCAAACCCGGCGAAGATAACCGTGCCAAACTCGGCGTAGATAACCGTGCCAAACTCGGCATAGATAATAATGTCATACTCGGCATAAATAACAGTGTCAAACCCGGCGTAGATAACATTGTCAAACCCGGCATAGATAATATTGCCAAACCCGGTGTAGATAATCATACCATTAATGGATTTAATCATTTTCATCATACTCCCCCCCTATTTGGCATGCCAAACTATTCTAAGTTGGTTCTAGTTAGGTGTTCTAGGGCTTATACAATTTCATTAAAATTCATAACAACTAATTTAATAATTTTCATACATGTGATATCTCAAAATAATCACATAATCACTCAATCAGAAATAATATTTACATAATATAATAAGGTTCACATCATTTTACTCATTTCATTACTCAATTCACATGTTGCCCTGTCACTGACAGATTCTGTTCTCTGTATTGGACCTTAATTTTGGTCCTGTTCCATTCTGAATATAGTTACATGACCTTCATACAAATTTTATATATGGATCTTAGCTTTAATATTCAACTTGAATCACTTAATTCTGAGTTCTGTATCAAAAGATATGATAATATTAACACTAACTGGTCACTGATAATTCTGCCCAGAATTTTCTGGACAGATTCTAAGTCTAAACTTTATGAATTTTTCTGGATAATTACAGTAATATTCAGATATTATGGTCTAAATAAAAATTGTATCCCTATGTCTTAGCTTTCATACAGAACAAAGAACACACAAATCCAAGCTCCAGAACTCAAGTTATAACAGTTTAAGTACTTACTGCTCATTATTAACAATTCTGCCCAGAATTTCTGGACAGATTCTATGTTCGAACTTTATGACATTTTCTGGAACATTGTAGACATATTCAGGTTTTATGATCTTAATTAAAGTTATATCCCTATGTCTTATCTTTCGAACCCAATAAATAACATGAAAAACCGAGTTCCATAAATTAAGTTATAACAGTTTAAGTGTACACTACTCATCAATTTCCAGCAAAGAACATACCAACCAATCACATTCAATTTTTACCAAATTAAATCCTAAGTCTAGCAAACATGCATCCTCAAGATTTTTCATCACAAATAATATTAATTCAGAATCATCAACATGCCAAATAATTAAATTATGCAATTAAAACAAAATTAAAATAGGCTATTGCCTTAGATTATGCACAAACCTCTCTTTCTCTCTTTTCTTTCTCTTTACTTTTCTTTCTCCTTTCCTTTGCTCCTTTGAACCAAATCCTTGTCACTTTGAGTTCCTAAAATTCATAAACAGATTATTAAAAATTCATAAACCTAATTTCTCCCTTTCTCCTTAGTCTCTTAAGCTTCCCTAAGCATGAGAATGGGATTTTACCTTACTTTTTCTCTCTTTTCTCATTTTCTCTTTCTAAAATCAAGCCTTAGCTATGGAGGAACAAGGGAAAACGTGGCTGGTTTGAGAGAACAGAATTTTCATCAATGAAAAATGGATAAGGAAGAGAAAGAAGCAATCAAGAACAAAGTGACAAAAGTCATTAAAATGGGGGACACATAAGCCACATTCTAGAAACCTTCATTAATGTCATATGCATCTATCTTCATTAGCTTATTAAACTTTGCCATTTGGTGGGTTATGCTTCAAGAAACGTGGGCTGGTTTGAGGAAAATATAAAATTCTTCTAGATGTTTAAGTGATAAGTAAGAAGGATGAGTAATTAAGAGGAAGAAGACAAAATTAATCAATACTTTGACACATAGGCTATAAAAATCTAGATATTTTCCTTAGGTAATTAATATGTTCATCTTCCTTTGATGTATGATAAGAGGAACGTGGAAGACTATGATGGGCAATTCTAGATACAAAGGATTAAGAAAGAAGAAGAAATAATCAAGAAGAAAATGACAAAGGTTATTAAGATGGGAGGGACACCTAAGCATCAATCTAGAAACATTCATTAATTTCTAATTCATGTATGTCAATTGACTTCTTAAAATGTGCCATTTGGTGTGGCTGGCCTCCATATGCATTTTATGTCCCAATTCATGCATTTAATTTATGATTATCCCCTTTAAATCCTCCAATTTTCGGTAAATTGTAAATTGACCCCTAAACTTTTCAAAATTCGCAATTTAGTTCTTTACCGAAATTTAACATCTTTAAATATTTTGAACACTTTATTAGATATTTTTCATACTTAATTACCATTATTTTCATTATTTTTCGATAAAAGTCCAAATTTAGATTTCGGTCAAACCGACGAGTCGATTTAACAACTCGCGTGACTTTAGTCTAAATTAGCGGATATGACATTCTCTCCCCCTTAAAATAAATTTTGTCCTCGAAATTGTTACCTGTTCATTCTTTGTTGAACATCTGAGGATATTGCTTCTTTATGACTTCTTCGCTCTCCCATGTGGCTTCTTCAGTAGCATGATTTCGCCATAGCACTTTACTAATGGGACTTTCTTGTTTCGTAAAACTTTTTCTTCCCGTGCTAATGTAGCCACTAGTTCCTCTTCATACGTCAAGTCAGTCTGCACTTCTATCTCCTCAGTTGGAATAACATGAGTCGGATTAGACCTATATCTCCTTAGCATCGACACATGGAAAACATTATGGATTTTATCCAACTTTGTTGGAAGTGCTAACCGATATGCCACTGGTCCGATTCTTTCCAAAATCTCATAAGGACCAATGAACCTCGGACTTAACTTTCCCTTTTTACCAAATCTTAATACTTTCTTCCAAGGTGAAACTTTAAGAAACACCTTATCTCCCACAACATACTCTATATCTCGCCTCTTGAGGTCAGCATATGATTTCTGTCGTTCTTGAGCTGCTTTCAATCTTTCTTGAATAATTTTAACCTTTTCTTCTGTTTGTTGCACTAACTCTAACCCTATCAACTTCTTTTCACTCAATTCAGTCCAACAGATTGGTGTCCTGCATTTTCTTCCATACAATGCCTCATACAGAGCCATGCCTATGCTCGTCTGATGGCTGTTGTTGTAAGCAAACTCCATAAGAGGTAGATATCTATCCCAACTTCCCTCAAATTCAAGCACACAACTTCTCATCATATCCTCTAGCAACTGAATAACTCTTTCCGATTGTCCATCCGTTTGCGGATGAAAGGCCGTGCTGAAATTGAGTCGACTCCCCAAAGCTTGCTGTAGACTTTTCCAGAATTGTGAAGTAAATCTGGGATCTCTATCAGATATGATGGACATTGGCACTCCATGCAATCTCACTATCTCACTTACATAAATTTCAGCTAGCTTGTTCAATGAGTAGTTCATTCTGACAGGTAAGAAGTGTGCCGACTTCGTCAATCGGTCCACTATCACCCAGACTGCATCATGCTTCCTCTGAGTCATCGGTAAACCGGACAAAAAATCCATCGTGATTCTTTCCCATACAGATAATGTCTCCAGATCTTAAGAGCAAAAACTATCGCAACTAACTCCAAATCATGTGTCGGATAGTTAAGCTCGTGAGGCTTAAGTTGTCTTAAGGCGTAAGCAATCACCTTTCTTTCTTGCATAAGAACACAGCCTAAACCATTATGACTAGCATCACTGTACACAACAAAGTCTTTTCCTGGAATAGGCTGAGTCAAAACTGGTGCTTCAGTCAACATTGCCTTCAGCCGATCAAAACTTGCTTGACACTTGTTTGTCCACTCGAATCGGACCTCTTTTCGTAGCAGTCGTGTCAAAGGAGTCGCTAATGATGAAAATCCCTTCACAAACCTCCTATAATATCCGGCTAATCCGAGGAAACTTCTCACTTCTGTCACATTTCGGGGTGGTTTCCAATTAAGAATAGCCTCAATTTTACTAGGATCAACCCGAATACCTTCTGCTGAAATTACATGACCTAGAAAACTGACTGCTTCAAGCCAAAACTCGCATTTAGATAGCTTTGCATACAACTGCTTCTCCCTCAATGTTTGCAGCACTATTCTGAGATGTTGATCATGTTCCACTCGGTCTCTAGAGTAGACAAGAATGTCATCAATAAACACTACTACAAATTGATCAAGGTATGGCCTGAACACTCGGTTCATCAAGTCCATAAAAGTTGTTGGTGCATTAGTCAATCCAAAGGGCATAACCAGGAACTCATAATGACCATAACGAGTCCTGAATGTTGTCTTAGGTACATCCGACTCTTTTATCTTCAGTTGATGATACCCTGATCAAAGATCTATCTTTGAAAATATGGCTGCACCCTTCAATTGATCAAACAAGTCATCAATTCTAGGCAGCGGATATTTATTCTTAATAGTCACCTTATTAAGTTGCCTATAATCGATGCAAAGACGAAGAGTGCCATCTTTCTTCTTAACAAATAATACTGGAGCACCCCATGGTGACACACTAGGCCGTATAAAACCCTTATCTAACAACTCCTACAACTGTACCTTCAGCTATTTCAACTCTGCTGGTGCCATCCTATAAGGTGTAATGGAAATAGGAGTGGTGTCGGGTACCAAATCGATAGCAAATTCAATTTCTCTATCCGGCGGTAACCCTGGCAACTCCTCTGGAAATACGTTAGGGAACTCACTAACAGCAGGAATATCCACCAACTTTGGACTTGCTTTTTCCATATCAACCACATATGCTAAGTACGCTTCACATCCCTTATTAATGAGTTTTTGGGCTTTCAACACTGATATCATATTGTCTGGGTATCTTCTATCCTCACCCATCACCACTATCTCTTCTTCTTCTGGAATTCTGATAATCATCTGTCTTTTTCCACAATCCACTACCACTCCATAACGAGCCAACCAATCCATTCCCAAGATCACATCGAACTCATGTGTTAACCTTGAGGGGTATTTCCGTCATTTTGATGATAATAAATAATATAAAAATATTGTATTTAACACACTTGTTTTTGAAAGTATATAATACAGGACATAAAATGGCAAGAATGGAGAATTGGAAGAATAATCCTTAAAGAAATAAAAAGTAAGAAGTAGCATGTTCACTGCCGTGACTCAAGGAGTCACCCCTGTGAAGAAAGTTAATCGTTACCAAAACCAACATTTGAAGTTCACGGCCATGAAGGAAAACCAAACCGTGAAGTAAGCATTTCAGTCACCCCCGTGACTAGAGGTGTCACTCCCGTGAAGAGTTGTGTAAATTCAACCAGAGAGCTTCACAACCAGAGTCACCACTTTGGTCACGGCTGTGAAGATGTTCACCCCCGTGAATGTAGGTGTCACCCCCATGAAGGATATATTCAATTTCATCCAGAGAGCTTCACGACTTCAGTCACCACTTCTCTCACGGCTGGGAAGAGTGTCACGCCCGTGACTAATTAACGTCACGCCCGTGACTCTATATGTCAAGACATTCCAGAGAGCTTCACGACCAAGGTCACCACTTCAGTCACGGCTTGGGAAGAACTGTCACCCCCGTGACAAGCATATTCACTCCCGTGACCAATGAAAGAGAAAAATGTCAGGCGCGATTTTTTGGTTGGTATAACGGCTAGTTTCTAAATTAATGCACCCCAACGGCTATATTTAGCCATGAGAGTATAAATGGAAGTCATTTATGCATTAAGAAACAAGAGGATGATAAGAGAATAATAAGAAAAACAAAAGATTAGTATATATTTCAAATCACAAGCTATCTTGTATTTTTATGCTTTGTGAACAAATATATTCTCTATAAAAATCTTTTTGCTCCTCATATTTAAGCAATAAAGATTTATAAGTGGTTCTCTCTGTAATCTTTACTCAAGTGAGCATTGGGTAGTTCTGGGTTAAGAGAAGAACACTTGTAAGGGTTAGTTGTGTGAACCTCCAAAACACAAATTTAAAAGGTTGTTTGTGTGAGCCTGCAAAACACAAAGTGTAGGTTATTGTGTGAGCCTGTAAAACATAAGTGTAGGTTGTTTGTGTGAGCCTGTAAAACACAAAGGAATTGGTTATTGTGTGAGCCATTAAAACACAAGGGATTTCTGGGTTAGGTGTGAGCCATTGTGAGAAACACCATAGTTGGGAGTGAGCTTGTAAAACTCCATTGTAACACTTAGTGTGTTAGTAAAACTCCCAATTGCGATTGGGGAGAGGAGTAGGGTTTGTTAATACCCGAACCTCTATAAATCTTTGTGTCTGATTTTCTCTATCCCTTTTAAAATTAGCAATTTTTATTTCCGCACTTTAAAGTTTAATTTTAGAAACTCCAATTCAACCCCCCTTCTTGGTCTAATATCTGGGCAACATTTGGTATCAGAGCCTTGTCTAGCATTGAAGCCTAAAAAGCGCTAGTAAAGAGTAAGATATGACCAGTGAAGGATTCCAGAGTCTCAAACCTTACTTTGATGGAGCAAATTATGCCCATTGGAAGTTTATGATGGAGACATACTTGGATAGTGAAGGAATTGAAGTATGGGATAGTGTACGAAAAGAATGGACACCACCAACCCGAAGAGGAGCTGATGGTGAAGAGGAAATCCTATCAAGAGACGATTAGACAGAGCCCCAAAGAAGAGCAAATTTCAAAAACAAAAGGGCAATGACAATTCTATCAAGCTCATTATCTATTGAAGAATGTGGGAGAATACAGCATTGCTCAACAGCACACAGTATGTGGAAGACATTGGAGAACTATCATGAGGGAACTAAGCAAGTCAAATCCAAGAAGATTCAACTTCTAACCTCAGAATATGAGCTTTTCAAGATGAAATCCAATGAGTCAATCACTGACATGACAAATCGTCTTCTATCCATTATAAATGGAATGAGGAAACTTGGGAAGCATCTGAGTTTGGAAGATGTAAACAATAAAATCCTGAGAATTCTTCCTCTTAAAGACTATGGTTCAAGAGTTGCTGGCATAGAAGAAGCAAATGAAGATATGAGTATCATGAACACTGATGTGTTGATTGGCAAGCTTCTTACATATGAGATGGCAGTTAAGAGAGATAGAGAGCTTGAGCCAGAGCCAGAGAAAAGAAAACCATTAGCACTCAAAGCCTCTACTTCAAAATCTCAAGAAGAAAGTGAAGATGATGAAGAAATGAGTGATGATGAAAATGAGGACATCGCTATGCTTTCAAGAAGATTAAAAAGAATCATTGAGAAGAAAATGAGCAATTCCAGAAAATTCAGGCAAAGAAACCTCAAACAAACTTCAAATGATACACACAGAAGTAAGGAAGAGGTAAAATTCTATAAATGTGGAAAGAAAGGACATATCAAACCTGAATGTCCAAGGCTCAAGAAGCATAAGAGCAAATTCCAAAGAAACAGTGGGGAGAAAGGTCACAAAGCCACATGGGATGACGAAAACTCATCAAGCGAAAAAGATGATAATGAAAGTGAAGAGGTCAACCTATGCTTCATGGCTATTGAGGATCACATCTCGGACAAAGTAAGATCACTACACTCATGCTCTTTCAATAATGATAGTAGTGATAATGATAGTGATAGTGATGACGATGATGATGAGCAAAGCCTAATAGAATAATTAAATATAGAATTAGAGAAATATAGAAGTAAATTTAGTACTTATAGAAATAATATCTCTAATTTGAAAAATAAGATAGATGGCTTAGAAAAGGAGAACATAAAGCTTAAATCAACTAATGAATCTCTTCAAAAGTCATTAGATGAATACTCATCAAGACCCTCAACAGCTTCACTTTTAAAAGAAAACAATACTTTGAAAAATGAAGTTGAAGAACTTAGAAATTCCATTTCTAAATTTCACAAGGGTAAAGAGAGCTTAGACACTCTCATTGTGTCTCAAAGACCACCTTTAGTAAGATATGGTCTAGGGTTTAAAGACACATCACCATCTTCTAACAAAACTATATTTGTCAAACCTAAAAAACCTCACATCTCCACACTTGCTGGAAAAGCACCAAAGAATAAGTATACTAATCCCTCTATACATAAAAGGAATAATCAAAGATTAGTAAACCTAAGAAACAATCCTCAAAAGACTAATCATGCCTTTATATATAAGAAGCATGCATCTAGAGAAATGCAAATTAATCATGAATGTGCATGCCATTGTTCTCAAAATCATATTAATAAAATTATGGCATTTAAATACAGTACAAGACCAAAAAGCAAGTTTAGACCTAAACAATGTAATTATTGTATGGAAATAGGTCACATAAATAAACATTGCTGGATAAGGAAGGCTCATTGGCAACCTTCATGTGCTAACCCCCAAGGACCCAAACTCATTTAGGTACCTAAATATCATACTTGATTTCTAACTTTGTAGGTATGCCTCAAGTCCACAATAAACAAAAATCCATGGCTAGTAGACAGTGGATGCTCAAGGCATATGACAGGAGACAAGGAACTCTTCAATGAAATCAAAAGTATTGATGGAGGTAAAGTTACTTTTGGAAACAATGCAAAGGGTAAGGTAATTGGCATTGGCACCATTGGTGTTGATAGTACTATTTTTATTAAGGATGTTTTACTTGTTGATGGCTTGAAACATAACCTGTTAAGTGTAAGTCAATTATGTGATAACGGAAACAAAGTAATTTTCACTTCAAATGAATGTCTTGTAATCTCTATTGATGGTCAAGAAATATTTAAAGGAAATAGAGATATAAATACATACATAATAAACTTACATGAACTATCTAACAATTCCTCTAAGTGTCTTGTGACTACTAGTGATGAATCTTGGTTGTGGCATAGAAGACTTGGTCATGCTAACATGGACTTAATACAAAGTCTCAGCACAGGAGAGCTAGTAAGAGGATTACCAAGAGTTAAATATGAAAAAGGCAAGACATGTGATCCTTGTCAAAGAGGAAAGCAACACAAGTCATATTTCAAAGCCAAAAACATTGTAAGTACGTCAAAACCCCTTCAACTCTTACATTTAGACTTATTTGGACCTACTAGAGTTGCTAGATTATGAGATAAACATTATGCATTTGTCATCGTAGATGATTACTCTAGATTTACTTGGGTAATTTTCTTAGCTCAAAAGAGTGATGCTTTTGAAAATTTCAAAAACTTTACTAAAAGAGTTCAAAATGAAAAAGGGTACTGCATTTCAAAAATAAGAAGTGATCATGGGAAAGAATTTGAAAATGAAAACTTTGAAAGTTGTTGTCATGAACATGGCATTTCACATAATTTCTCATCTCCTAGAACACCTCAACAAAATGGAGTTGTTGAAAGGAAAAATCGAACATTAATTGAAATGGCAAGAACAATGCTTAATGAATATGAATTACCAACTTATTTTTGGGCAGAAGCCACAAACACTGCATGTTATATTTCAAATCGAGTTTTCAAAAGACCTCTTTTAAACAAAACCTCATTTGAGCTATGGAATGGAAGAAAGCCCTTGGTATCATACTTTAGAGTATTTGGATGCAAGTGTTTTATATTAAACACCAAGGACAATCTTGGAAAATTTTCCTCTAAGTCTGATGAAGGTATCTTTTTAGGATACTCTTCAACCAACAAAGCATATAGAATATTTAATAAGAGATCATTAATAGTGGAAGAATCCATGCATGTTGTTTTTAATGAATCTAGTATACTTGATCTTGTGAAAGGTAGTGCTCTTGATGATGTTGTAGATAATATGGACAAACTTGTCATTGAAAATGGAAAAGAAGAAAAAGATCAAGAAAATCTACTACCTCAAAATCAAGAACAAATGGAGCAAGAACTTCCAAAAGAATGGAGAATGAACAGAAATCATCCAAAAGAGCAAATAATTGGTGATCTATCAAAAGGAGTAAGTACTAGATCTCATTTCAAGCATTTAGTCAATGACATAGCTTTTATTTCTCAAATTGAGCCTAAAAACATTAATGAGGCTCTTAATGATGAAAGTTGGGTAATTGCCATGCAAGAGGAACTGAACCAATTTGAGAGAAATAAGGTATGGAACCTAGTACCAAGACCAAAAAATCATCCAATCATAGGCAGCAAATGGGTATTTAGAAATAAGTTAGATGAACAAGGGTTAATAACCAGGAATAAAGCAAGACTTGTTGCAAAAGGATATAATCAGGAAGAAGGTATAGACTATGATGAAACATATGCACCTGTAGCTAGATTAGAAGCTATAAGAATACTCTTAGCATATGCATGTTACATGAACTTCAAACTTTTTCAAATGGATGTGAAAAGTGCATTTCTAAATGGTTGTATAGATGAAGAAGTGTATGTAGAACAACCACCAGGTTTTGAAAGCTATGATTTGCCAAATCATGTTTTTAAACTTTCAAAAGCCTTGTATGGTTTAAAACAGGCACCAAGAGCTTGGTATGAGAGACTAAGTTCTTTTTTATTAGAAAATAGTTTCACAAAAGGAAATGTTGACACTACACTGTTCATCAAAAAGCATAAGCATGAGACACTAATTGTTCAAATTTATGTTGATGATATAATATTTGGTTCTACTAATGAGCTGCTTTGTCAAGATTTTGCTAAGTGCATGACTAGGGAATTTGAAATGAGTATGATGGGAGAACTTAAGTATTTCCTTGGTCTATAAATCAAACAAAGCAATGAAGGCATATTCATCAACCAATCCAAATATGCCAAAGACTTAATCAAAAAATTTGGTATGGAAGGATGCAAAAATGCCAAGACTCCTATAAGCACATCAACAAAATTGGACAAAGATGAAAAGGGTATGAGAATTAATGAAAAACTTTATAGAGGTATGATCGGATCACTTTTATATCTAACTGCCTCTAGACCTGATATTATGTATAGTGTTTGCTTATGTGCACGATTTCAATCATGTCCTAAAGAATCTCATCTGACTGCTGTAAAAAGGATTTTAAAATATTTACATGGTACATTGCATCTAAGTTTATGGTATCCTAGGAATTCATCTTTTTATATTATAGGATATTCAGATGCAGACTATGCTGGTAGTCTTTTAGATAGAAAAAGTACTTCAGGTACTTGTCACTTCATTGGAGAATGTTTGGTTTCTTGGTTTAGCAAGAAACAAGTTTCAGTTGCTCTCTCAACTGTTGAAGCTGAATACGTAGCAGTTGGATGTTGTTGTACACAAATTCTTTGGATGAAACAACAACTTAAGGACTATGGTCATGAGATGAACCATATACCTATAAAATGTGACAACACCAGTGCTATAAATCTTTCAAAGAATCCTATTCAACACTCTAGAAGTAAACATATTGACATTAGACATCATTTTATTAGAGATCATGTTCAATATGGAGATGTTGAATTAGAATTTGTATGCACAGAAAAGCAATTAGCAGACATTTTCACTAAGTCTCTAAATGAGGAAAGATTTAATTTCATTAGAAGAGAACTAGGTATGATTGATGGATTAACCTTGTGATTACAAGAATAAGGAATTTTAATTGATGATATTAAAACATATCACAAGTTGTAAAATAAATTTTTTTTTTTTATGAGAATTTATGCTTTATGTAGTAAATTTTTTTGTTGAAATGATTGTTGCAGAACCTAATTTCAATCTGATGAAAATTATAGGGTAGTCACGCCCGTGACTTAAGTGGCCCAAAGAGGCAGTGTCGTTCACGGCTTCGGGTCACGGCATGTTTCACTGCTTCAAGTGGTGAAACATAGTTTCACGGCTTGATTCACGCCCGTGGCAAAGATCCCTCACGGCCGTGACATAATTTCACTCACGTGACCAATTACACCCCAACTAACAGAAGCTTTCACCCCTTGTGTCACGACTTGCTTCACGGGTATAAGTGGTGAACTTCAATAGTTCACGCCCGTGACAATATTTTCACCCCCGTGGTCTATGATCATTCACGCCCGTGATGTTCATCTATCACACCCATGAACTTATTCACACTTTCATTCACGGGTGGAACACTGCTTCAGCAAACTGTGAACACGACTATTCACGCCCGTGAAACCATAAGTCACGCCGTGAATGTATCGAATATATAAGAAAACAGTCGTTTACACTTTTCATTTCAACTCTCCAACTCCCAAAACCGCTCTCATTCACTCTCATTCATTGACACATTGAAGATTCTGACCCCAAAGCCTTGAAATTTTACTATAAATACCATCAAAAGTTCGAATCTTCAGCAAGAAACAGACATTTCTAGGGTATTTCATCATATTTTCTCTCTGTCAAAAATCTTCTTAAATTCCTTCAACTACTAAATCTTCAAATATGGAGTCTGTTTCATCAAAAGGGAAGAGAAAGAAGTCCCATGCACCAAAGAGGTATTCAGATTACCTCATGAACATCATTCCCGAAAGTTGTCATCCCCGGTATGCAACTTTGAAGAAGAGACCAATTTTATCTTCAAGGTCCTTCGAATGGCAGACAGTCCGTAATCTCGGACTCGAGATGGCTATGACAGCGCAACTTCAAGCCTGTCATCTACGAGAATTTGTTGACATTCATCTGCCAACTCTACGGGAGCCAACGCTGGAATTCCTCAGCACCTTGCAGGTTTCACCAACCGGAGTGGTGAAATTCCAACTCTACAATAATGCAACCACCCTCAGCGCCATTGCATTTGGAGAATTATTCAACCTACCATCTGATGGCATTCTAAATGAGACTAAGGTAGAATTCTCTGCCCCTGCAGCATGGACACATTTTGGCACGGATTGCAGCTAGGATGTCAAGAAAACTAAGAGCACACATCTCAGGACCCCAGTGCACAGGTATTTGCATAGGTTTCTAACCTATAGCATTTTTGCTCGCGGAGAGAGCAATGGAACAATTAGGAAGTCAGAACTCTTCCTATTCGAGATGGTTCGACGGGGAGTCACAATGGCACTCTCAAGATGGTTTGCAAACCATCTTCTCTCAATCGCTACCAAGCTTATGTCACTCATATGGCGGTGAAGCTCAATTACTTGAAGATGGATAACCACCACTTCAACATCATTCCTGCACACCCACGAGATAGGTTGGATGTAGAGTCATTCATCAAGATGGGAGCAGCTGTCAGAATCGTTTTTCAAAACGATATCTTCTACCGCTTCACTGATACTGCTGGAGAAATTATCTGGGAAAATCATGACACGGAGGATTTTAAAGCAGGCCTCCAGGGAGTCCAGCAGAAGAAGAGGGTTAGGATTGAGGAAACAACTCCAGTCATCGAGTAGGACATTGGACAGTCCTCAGCCTCTACACCGTCTTTAGCACAGCAGGTGGTCGACCTCTTGGCACCACGTTTCGAGCAGCTGCAGACTTCCATGGACGAGAGGTTGGAAAACCTCAAGGACTTCATGGAGTCTCGGATAGATAGCCTTGAGGTTGAAGTAGCTAGGCTTCGTGATAGGATGTCTGGCTAGGATATAGGCTAGAGTGTAGCCTAAATTTGCTATGTTTGATCATTATTTTTTTTGTTTTGTTTTGGTATGTAGGAAATCTTAAATTTCCTTTCTTAGTTTGTATTCTTTCCTTCATAATATATATTTGCTTTTGTTTTCTTCAATCTACATATTCTTTTTGATTGATGACAAAAGGGGGAGAAAACTAGCAATATGCCATATGCAATAAACAATATGCAATAGAATATGATAAGGGAAAGTAGTATCAAACTAGCAATATAAGAATTGTTTATCAAAGCAAGTTACAACATGCCATGGTATATCTTAAATACACCTTACATACACTTTATATCTTGAAAAGGAATTACGGTATGTATTGGATATACTTCTCATATAACTTGCATATACTTAAAATCAAGTTAAATGCTACATCTTTATTTACTATTCTTGCACATTATAATTTTTTATCCTAAGTATATTTTGAGGGGGAGACTTCTCAAAATCACATATTGCTAGATTATTTGTCACCATCAAAAAGGGGAAGAATGTTAACCTTGAGGGGTATTTCCGTCATTTTGATGATAATAAATAATATAGCAATATTGTATTTAACATACTTGTTTTTGAAAGTATATTATACAGGACATAAAATGGCAAGAATGGAGAATTGGAAGAATAATCCTTAAAGAAATAAAAAGTAAGAAGTAGTATGTTCACTGCCGTGACTCAAGGAGTCACCCCCATGAAGAAAGCTAATAGTTACCAAAACCAACATTTGAAGTTCACGACCATGAAGGAAAACCAAACCGTGAAGTAAGCATTTCAGTCACCCCCGTGACTAGAGGTGTCACTCGCGTGAAGAGTTATGTAAATTCAACCAGAGAGCTTCACGACCA
Organism: Triadica sebifera; assembly: GCA_023653625.1. NCBI lineage: Eukaryota > Viridiplantae > Streptophyta > Magnoliopsida > Malpighiales > Euphorbiaceae > Triadica > Triadica sebifera. Next base: position 26,900,868 of record CM042901.1, read on the forward strand.
GAGTCACCACTTTGGTCACGGCTGTGAAGATGTTCACCCCCGTGAAGGATATATTCAATTTCATCCAGAGAGCTTCATGACTTCAGTCACCACTTCTCTCACGGCTGGGAAGAGTGTCACGCCCGTGACTCTATATGTCAAGACATTCCAGAGAGCTTCACGACCAAGGTCACCACTTCAGTCACGGCTTGGGAAGCACTGTCACCCCCGTGACAAGCATATTCACGCCCGTGACCAATGAAAGAGAAAAATGTCAGGCGTGATTTTTTGGTCGGTATAACGGCTAGTTTCTAAATTAATGCACCCCAACGGCTATATTTAGCCATGGGAGTATAAATGGAAGTCATTTATGCATTAAGAAACAAGAGGATGATAAGAGAATAATAAGAAAAACAAAATATTAGTATATATTTCAAATCACAAGCTATCTTGTATTTTTATGCTTTGTGAACAAATCTATTCTCTGTAAAAATCTTTTTGCTCCTCATATTTGAGCAATAAAGATTTATAAGTGGTTCTCTCTGTAATCTTTACTCAAGTGAGCATTGGGTAGTTTTGGGTTAAGAGAAGAACACTTGTAAGGGTTAGTTGTGTGAACCTCCAAAACACAAATTTAAAAGGTTGTTTGTGTGAGCCTGCAAAACACAAAGTTTAGGTTATTGTGTGAGCCTGTAAAACACAAGTGTAGGTTATTTGTGTGAGCCTGTAAAACACAAAGGAATTGGTTATTGTGTGAGCCATTAAAACACAAGGGATTTCTGGGTTAGGTGTGAGCCATTGTGAGAAACACCATAGTTGGGAGTGAGCTTGTAAAACTCCATTGTAACACTTAGTGTGTTAGTAAAACTCCCAATTGCGATTGGGGAGAGGAGTAGGGTTTGTTAATACCCGAAACTCTATAAATCTTTGTGTCTGATTTTCTCTATCCCTTTTAAAATTAGCAATTTTTATTTCCGACTTTAAAGTTTAATTTTAGAAACTCCAATTCAACCCCCCTTCTTGGTCTAATATCTGGGCAACATCATGGAATGGTAATTCTATCAAGTCTGCTGGGAATTGCCTTCCTTGAATTTCAACTGGGCAACCCCTCACACTGTGCCCTAACGGGTTAGTCACAATAATCTCAAATTCTAGAGTCTGTGGTTCTAAACCCTCTTGACCTGGTGGTGGTGTTCATATGTATGAATGTGTCGACCCCGGATCTATCAATGCATGTATGTTAGAGCCAAAGAGAAGGAATTTACCAATTAAGACATCTGGTGCATCCTGCTCCTCTCGGCCTCGCATGGCATATGCCCTGGTTGGGGCAGCTCTACTACCTTCTGGCCTCTCAACTGTCTCTAATCTAAACTGACTGGGCCTTGATCGGCCTCATCTGCCTTGCCCTCGGCCTTGGCCTCTGCCTTGCCCAAAAGCCTGTGTCTGCATCAGCTCAGTGCTCCCCGAACCTCTGCCATACTGTAACAAGGGACAATCTCTCCTCATATGGTCTTTAGAGCCACATCTAAAACACGCTCCTGTCATCCACCAACACTCTCCAGGATGAGAACGGCCACAGTGTTGGCATTCTGGTAGGGGTAGAGATCTATATGGTGTCTATGTCGGTGCACTAGCTGCCAAAGAAACAGATCTCGCAGGTTGTCCCCACCTGAGGGAAGAAGGCCTGTTGGAACCCCCAGCCTGAAATCGGCCACCGAAAGATCTAGCTCTTTTTCCACTTGACTGTACTCTACTCGGTTGTGATATGGGCCTCTTGAACCCTCTATCTTGTGTTAACTGTTGTGTGGCTAGATCTCTCTCAACTGTTCTGGCAGATGCTAGCAAACTAGGAAAACTCATCAGACGTAGAGCTGAGACTTGTAGCTTGATTGGGTCTCTCAATCCATCTTCAAATCGTCGGCACTTATTTGCCTCAGTGGATACAATGCCTCCAGCATACTTGCAAAGATGTGTAAATTCTCTTTCATATTCTGTTACCGATAAGTTTCCTTGTTTTAGCATAAAAAAACTCTCTTTTCTTGTCGTCTGTGTAGATAGGAAGAATATACTGCTCCTTAAACTTCTCTAGAAAGAACTCCCACGTCATAGGGTCAGGAGCCTCTGTGCTCTGTGATTCAGATCGCCACCAGTCATATGCATGCTCTTGTAGTAAAGATACTGCATACTCATATTTATGCTCGTTTATGCAATGCAGCTGATCAAAAACTCTTTCTGCCCGTTCTAGCCAAAACTCTGCCACTGAGGGGTCATCTTCCCGTTTACCATAGAAATCAGGTGCCCCTAACTTCCTCAGTCTCTCAAATTGTAATCCTGATGAGGCTGGTTGTGATGCTCTTTGTAGCAAATCTATCATGTTCCTCATAAGCTCTGTTTGTCCTGTGCCAGCAATAGACTGCCCTCTTGATAGGCTAGCACTGGATCTAGATACATTAGCTTGGCGACGACTGGGTCGCGATGAAGCCTGTGTTTCAATAGGCTCATTACTTTCACCTCCTTCGGCCACAATATGTCGTGACCCTGAAGCCATACTATACATATATCATAAAATAACAGCCCCAATCAGTAAGCAGCAACTTTAATACTTAATTGTGGGTACACACATGTCATAATTCTTTTTGAAAACCATTTTAAAATCTCAAAACTGCCCAAACCAAGCTTTAATACCAAAATCCAGAAACACCAACCCGATGCTCTGATACCAAAAACTGTAACACCCCCTCAACCCAGCAGCTCGTGCCCGGATGAGGGAGTGCTACCTCTGAATTCATCGTTTAAAATATCTTTATTAAATTTTGAACACCTGAAAATCATTCATTTTTTTTATTTACCATTTATTTACTTTGCAGCATAAAAGAAAAGTCATAACATCAAAGATAAAAATACATTTTCTTTAATAAAATCTTCTTTGCAAAGTGTACCGTTTATTTTACAAGTACTATAAAATAAAATTTAAAACATAAATACAACAGATGTGTGACCCACGATGGTTGACATACGCTGCTTTACTGGGTCAGGTCACCGTTAGCTTTATCTACTACTGTCTACTTATTCTTTGCTATATCTGCGCGAGAGAAACTCCCACGCTAAGCTCTTGGCTTAGTGGTGCATATAAATAAGGCAATAAACTATTTTTAATGTCACATGCATTGTCATATAAAACTTTATGATCAAATCATGCAAACATACATTTCATAATATTCTAGTATGCATAACATCAATTTATTATATCTCATTTTGTTTAACATAATCAAATCATCATTCTCATGCAAATCATGGTATTCTAGCATGTATAGACATCAAATTATATTATATTATCTCATTCTTATTTATTTTATTACCACCTTATTGTATAACACTAAACCTTCTTTTTATCCATGCCACAATTCATAATTCCATTTTTATTATTCATGTCACAAATCATAATTCCCGTTTTACTTTTAATAATTCTTTTATGTCTCATAACTTCTTTATTTATGTTTTCATTTATGCCCAGGACACCTATGAACCACTGAATAGGATAACGGAGTTGCCATCCAGACACTTAGGAGTGCCACCCAGGCAATATGATATGCGCATATAAGTGTCAAATCCGGCGTAGATAACCGTGCCAAACTCGGCGTAGATAACCGTGCCAAACTCGGCGTAGATAATAATGTCATACTCGGCATAAATAACAGTGTCAAACCCGGTGTAGATAACATTGTCAAACCCGGCATAGATAATATTGCCAAACCCGGCGTAGATAATTATACCATTAATGGATTTAATCATTTTCATCATACTCCCCCCTATTTGGCATGCCAAACTATTCTAAGTTGGTTCTAGTTAGGTGTTCTAGGGCTTATACAATTTCATTAAAATTCATAACAACTAATTTAATACTTTTCATACATGTAATATCTCAAAATAATCACATAATCACTCAATCAGAAATAATATTTACATAATATAATAAGGTTCACATCATTTTACTCATTTCATTACTCAATTCACATGCTGCCCTGTCACTGACAGATTCTGTTCTCTGTATTGGACCTTAATTTTTGTCCTGTTCCATTCTGAATATAGTTACATGATCTTCATACAAATTTTAGATATGGATCGTAGCTTTAATATTCAACTTAAATCACTTAATTCTGAGTTCTGTATCAAAAGATATGATAATATTAACACTAACTGGTCACTGATAATTCTGCCCAGAATTTTCTGGACAGATTCTAAGTCTAAACTTTATGAATTTTTCTGGATAATTACAGGAATATTCAGATATTATGGTCTAAATAAAAATTGTAGCCCTATGTCTTAGCTTTTCATACAGAACAAAGAACACACGAATCCAAGCTCCAGAACTCAAGTTATAACAGTTTAAGTACTTACTGCTCATTATTAACAATTCTGCCCAGAATTTCTGGACAGATTCTATGTTCGAACTTTATGACATTTTCTGGAACATTGCAGACATATTCGGGTTTTATGATCTAAATTAAAGTTATATCCCTATGTCTTATCTTTCAAACCCAATAAATAACATGAAAAACCGAGTTCCATAAATTAAGTTATAACAGTTTAAGTGCACACTACTCATCAATTTCCAGCAAATAACATACCAACCAATCACATTCAATTTTTACCAAATTAAATCCTAAGTCTAGCAAACATGCATCCTCAAGATTTTTCATCACAAATAATATTAATTCAGAATCATCAACATGCCAAATAATTAAATTATGCAATTAAAACAAAATTAAAATAGGCTATTGCCTTAGATTATGCACAAACCTCTCTTTCTCTCTTTTCTTTCTCTCTTTTCTTTCTCTTTACTTTTCTTTCTCCTTTCCTTTGCTCCTTTGAGCCAAATCCTTGTCACTTTGAGTTCCTAAACAGATTATTAAAATTTGATAAACCTAATTTCTCCCTTTATCCTTAGTCTCTTAAGCTTCCCTAAGCATGAGAATGGGATTTTACCTTACTTTTTCTCTCTTTTCTCACTTTCTCTTTCTAAAATCAAGCCTTAGCTATGGAGGAACAAGGGAAAACGTGGCTGGTTTGAAAGAACAGAATTTTCATCAATGAAAAATGGATAAGGAAGAGAAAGAAGCAATCAAGAACAAAGTGACAAAAGTCATTAAAATGGGAGACACATAAGCCACATTCTAGAAACCTTCATTAATGTCATATGCATCTATCTTCATTAGCTTATTAAACTTTGCCATTTGGTGGGTTATGCTTCAAGAAACGTGGGCTGGTTTGAGGAAAATATAAAATTCTTCTAGATGTTTAAGTGATAAGTAAGAAGGATGAGTAATTAAGAGGAAGAAGACAAAATTAATCAATACTTTGACACATAGGCTATAAAAATCTAGATATTTTCCTTAGGTAATTAATATGTTCATCTTCCTTTGATGTATGATAAGAGGAACATGGAAGACTATGATGGGCAATTCTAGATACAAAGGATTAAGAAAGAAGAAGAAATAATCAAGAAGAAAATGACAAAGGTTATTAAGATGGGAGGGACACCTAAGCATCAATCTAGAAACATTCATTAATTTCTAATTCATGTATGTCAATTGACTTCTTAAAATGTGTCATTTGGTGTGGCTGGCCTCCATATGCATTTTATGTCCCAATTCATGCATTTAATTTATGATTATCCCCTTTAAATCCTCCAATTTTTGGTAAATTGTAAATTGACCCCTAAACTTTTCAAAATTCACAATTTAGTTCTTTACCGAAATTTAACATCTTTAAATATTTTGAACACTTTATTAGATATTTTTCATACTTAATTACCATTATTTTCATTATTTTTCGATAAAAGTCCAAATTTAGATTTCGGTCAAACCGACGAGTCGATTTAACAACTCGCGTGACTTTAGTCTAAATTAGCGGATATGACAACACATCTGTTGTATTTATGTTTTAAATTTTATTTTATAATACTTGTAAAATAAACGGTACACTTTGTAAAGAATATGTTATTAAAGAAAATGTATTTTTATCTTTGATGTTATGACTTTTCTTTATGCTGCAAAGTAAATAAATGGTAAATAAAAAAAATGATTTTCAGGTGTTCAAAATTTAATAAAGATATTTTAAACGATAAAGTCAGAGGTAGCACTCCCTCATCCAGGCATGAGCTGCTGGGTTGAGGGGGTGTTACACATAGGCCCTACTTTACGAGCGTTACAACTCTCTATTTTTATGTTCTCATCTATCTTTTTGGCAACTGAATTTAGAGAATCATTTTGAGTATTGGTTAATTCTTGTAGTCACAATGATTGGCTAATTCTTTTATTTTCAATTCAAGAGATTCAATTTAGGTTCATTATCAATTTGTGAGACTAAATTCTTAATTTAATACTTTCTTTAATTTTCTATCTATTGTTTCTTAGTATTTTGATGATCTATGAATCCCTACGTAAATAACTAAGTGGCATATTAGTTTCTTTAATTTTCTATCTATTGTTTCTTTAATTTTCTATCTATTGTTTCTTAGTATTTTGATGATCTATGAATCCCTACGTAAATAACTAAGTGGCATATTAGTTTGATATTTATTAGATTTGAATTCTTTATAAATCTCTTCAACCGTAATAGTTTTGAATGTCTATAAAAAAGTGATTAGATAACAATAATTTTGATCCAAAATTTTGTTGTTCATCTAAGGGTAACATAGATCAAATTAAATAATTTATGCTTGTGAAATTAATATTTTTCCTTAACTCTCTTCTAAAATCTTAATGTTATTTATAATATGATGAATATTGCTTGAATACTTAATCAATTAGAAATAAGGGTTAAATTAGGTGTTGTGCTTTAATTAATTTAATTAAGGAGGATTAGGAATTATCTAGGTTTATATAAAATTTTGGCTAAGCAAACAATGATAAAATAGTAATTTTTTAGATGTCAATTCAATATGATTAATAACATGAATGATTCTCCCTTCAATTGAAGTTGTTTATATTTTGATTTTCAATTTAAGTTTTGCAATATGTTTCTCGTTGTTGTTATTTAAGTAATAGTTAAAATCAAACCCCTCATTTATTATTCAAGAATTTTGATTATAATTAAAATTGATAAAATTAACTTGTCACTAGAGTTCGACTTGGACTTGCGGTTTCTACAAGTTTCGGTAAGCACAATAAATAATTTTGGTGATTAGGCACTCTTGAATTTCTATTTGTTGTTGAGTAAGATAAAAATTGCACCATCTTTTGAGTTGGCCAAAGAATCCTACAATGATGAGTTTTGTTGTGGCTTTATCAGATGTATTTGTTTTGGATTTTGTAAGCATTAATTGTCATAGTAATCTATTGTAGAAAACTAAGAATCTTGTACTTAAACATACTATTTATATTCTATTCATAGACAATAAAAGGCATTAAAGTCGGATTAGTTTAGAATATATGGTATGTTTTCTAAACCTATGTCTGTGAATGTTGCGATAGGAAAAGACGACGTTTTTGGCCAATAAAGTTTATTTTAATTCTATTTTACCTTAAGAGCATCTTTAAGAATAGGTTGATTGATGAGATTGAAGAAGCATGAAGCTCTAACCTTAAAAGTAGGGAGGTTTAGAGCAAGCAAGGAAGATAATCAATATGGATAAATGAGTTTCTCTTAGCTTTCTCTTCAAATTCAATTGGAATTTTAATAGCAAAATATATTTTTTAAATGATTCAAAATTTGTTTGCCAAAAGGAAAAGCTAACAAAAAAATAGGGGCAAGTAGCATCTTTACCATGCCGCATAATGGAGTATTTATAGAAAGCGCCAATTTCAAAAAATATGCTTTCTTCTTGTGCTTTCTATATCCCTAATGGCTAGTAATATACTAATGAAGTTTTAATACAACTAAAAAGATATGAATTGATTTTAGCTATTTTACACAACACTTCTTGAATATGAATCGTTCAATGTTTTACCTAAAACCTCATATTTATGCACATTGTGCTTAGAGTTATAAATGAACCAAACTGCTAACGAGTTATTCATATCTCAGTTTAAAAAAACTTTATTTGAGATCGTTTATTATTATTAATAAGTCGAACTCGAACTCAAATTTGAATTCAAAAATAGTTTCGAGTTTGAGTTTAATACTGTTTGATTCGTTAGTTTCCGAACATGTTCGTTTATAATCTCGTGAGCACATTCACAAATATATTTGTTTATGATTTGTTTATGTTATATTTTGTTATTAAACTTAAACTCGAATTCGAATTTTTGTTATTATTAGTTAACAAGTCAAAGTCAAGATTTTGTTAATATTAATTAATGAGTCAAACTTGAACTAAGTTTGTTAAGTATAATAAATAAACTTTTTACAAATCGAGTTTAAATTGCTTGTAATTTTAATAATTTTCAATAAACACTCAAATCGAGCTCAATCTACTATGATAAAATCAAATGAGTGGTGCTAAACCTCACAAATGTTTTATTCTGTTCGGCCCATCTAATTTACAACTCAAGTTGCACTTCTTAATAATTTTAAAAAAATTATATTAACATTGGTAAGATAATTTTATTAATAGATTAAAGAAATTAGTTTAATTTTAAATAATGTCAAAAAAGAATTGAATGGTCTATAATTATAAGATAATAATAAATAATTTAAAGTATAAATCAAATCGAAAACAAAAATTAAGGTCAAATTATATTCTAGGTTTTACCATTTATTTCTTTTTTCTTTTAAATTCGCATTATTTGCTTTGAAAACAAACCAAAAAAGCATAGAATTTTCGGTTTGTGATTTGAGTAGATGAGATCAGGAGGAGCGAAGATGTTGATGTCAAGGGCAAACAGAATGAAAATGAAATTGCAATCGGCACTGGAAGCAACCGCCATAGAAATCGAGGACGTTTCTCACCAGCACGCAGGCCATGCTGCCTTTAAAGGCAATAATGCTGAGACCCATTTCAATTTGAAGATTGTTTCTCCCAAATTCCATGACCAGACCCTTGTCAACCGCCATCGCATGGTCTATGATGCACTCGCTGATGAGCTACGCTCCGGATTGCATGCTCTCTCCATTGTCGCCAACACTCCTCGTGAAGAAGAAGCAGCTGCTTCTGCTTCTCATAGATAAATATCAGTTCTTCTCTACCATTCGGATTAGAGGTTGGGTTACTCCTTTTTTTTTTTTTGGGTTTTGTTTTATTTATTTCCTTATGCTCTTCATGTTACACACTATTCACTTTTGAATATTCTAATTGGAGACTGGTTTTTTCATTCATATCTTGAGTGTTTTATGGCCAATGATTGAGTGATGATAACGATTTCTGAGTTTTATTGTACATTTTTTACCTAATTACTGCTAATTTTTATTTGTTCTGCTGTTTTGTTACATTGACCTTCTTCACAACCTGTACTTGTATGGATATCTGATCTCAATTTTTGTCATACCAAGTGATCATAAGTGGTTATTCCATGTTTGAAAGACATATATATGTTTGAGATTTTTCTAATCTATTAATAGGAATTATGATTTTTTATGGTATGCTTGTGTAATGGACTGCTGTAGTAAGGAGAAATGAATGTTTTCATTATAGGAAATATGCCGTTTCAGTCTTAATCTATTTAGACTATTCTAACAAAATATAGTATGTCCAAATACTGCCTGCGTTGTCAATTAATATAAAGTTGCCGATCAATGTAACATGCTTATGTGATGTAAAAAAGAAGCATACATTCTTTTCCATACAATTTAAATGTCATCTGGATATTAAAAATTCTAAAGATCAGTTGAAAACAAAAATAAGAATAATAAATTAGCCTTCTCTAAATAATTTAAGAAATACAGGAAGTTTTGAGGGCATATTATTTCCATCTCTGTTTGCCTTATATTGTATATATATGAACTGCCTCTCTCTTATGTTATTTTCATGATTCTGTTCCTTTTGTCTTTTTCTTTCTTGTGTTTTGATAAACATTCTGATGCTAAACTTTACAAGATACATTATTTGATTGTTTTCTTTTGTTTTTAAATAATCAATCATTTACAATTGTATTTATAACTTTTGTGGGCTTCATGAACAAAATTTCTTAACAAGGGTTTGAAGAATTTGGTGGTCCTAATAGATAAAATTGTCAATCTATGTGGGTGCAACTAAAATTTTAGAAATGGCATCAAATCAAAATCCATATATCAGTTTATTAAAAGTTTCTGAATTAGAATTCAGGTGGGCATGTGCCCTCAGTTTTTTGTAGCTAACTCCACCCCTTATATATAGACTAGTAGAGGATGTGCTCCATCATGTTTGTGACATGTTTAATAACTTGATCTGTCAATTTTAGAAAATGGATCTTACATTTTATGAGACTTCCTACATTATAGGTTCTTTCTATTGTTGGATATATTTGATTTCCTTGATCAGTCATCTTGTTTATCATTTGCTTGAAGACTACAGCAACTATAAAAAGAGGGTCTTCCACTGCATGAGGTTTTTCTACATTGTAACTCTTGGGTTGGTTGAGTGTATATAGGTTTTTCCTGGCATTATTAGGAGGTTGCTTCTATGTTTCAAACTTGTTGCCCCTGGGTGAGGATGGAGCTAAGCGTCGCAGCAAATAATATGTAAATGGCAATAGTAATGTCCCATCAATATCAAGTGCATATATGCCACCTCTGAACTAGTATATATCAGTTCCAAGTGAATAGCATATCATTTGTCTTGATAACCCTTTTATGGCTTCTTTTTGGATTTTTCTTTGCATTTTATTTTAGATATATAAATGATTTTCATTTCCTATTCTTAAGCTTGAAATGATTGTCAATTTCATGATAAATAACTTATGGCTGATTTTTAGTACTATCACGTTTTCATGTATTTTCTGGACAATCAAAATTAATTTTTTTTTTTGGTTCTCTTTAATTTACAAGGATAATGAAATAAGAAGTTGTTGAACTTTGAGGGGATATCTATTCAAGTACTCAAATTTAATAATTTGCAGTTAAGGCAGGGGCAGACAAAATTTTCTTATCAAGTGCATGCAACTATTACTTTCACAAGAATGTTGAACTGAAGATTAGGGCTCAATTTTCTCAAAGATTGAACCTGTAGATATGCCTAAAGCAATTACATCTAATTGTATTTATATTTATGTGATTAGGTTTTAACTATGGGCTAGTGATAATGCCTATTAGTTAGCTATAGGGATGTTTAGCGAGATTCAGCACTGTGGGCTCTTGATAGGACCCTCAAAGTGATGATGGAGATGAGTCTTGTTTCATTGAAAAACAATCCTATGCGTTCTCTATCTAAAAAGTGCTCTCTCTCTCTCTCTAGACCTCAAGCTTATCTAGCCCCTGTCATTTGGTACTCCCTACTCCCTAGACATCAAGGGCTCCACCCTCACATACCCTAATCATTTATCATCCCCATCCTTACCTTATCTGTCATTTCCAAATGTCCATAGGGATTGCTTGTCCTTCCTCTCATGCTTCTCTCAAGATTGTCCTTTCGGTTGAGAGTATTAGTTAGAAAATGCTTAACTGTTCCCTCATTATACTAACTACCATGAACCCCATTTATGAGAGTAAACAGCAAATTGTGTACATAATTGGTAGAAAATTCCATCCATGACTTGATTGCATGATATTGAAGTTGAAACACTTCGATAGATATTCATTTAGATGTTTGGTTGTCTATATTTCCTTGGGTTAGCATTATAGTCTCAGGATAATGCTTTACTATGAATGAGGACATTATTATCTATGGGTCAGCTGTTTCTGTTTTGTAGCCCTGCTGGTCCTTTATAATTAATCTGGGCACCGGAAACATTATTTCTTGATATTTCAAAATTTACATGCAATAGCCGTGTTATCATATTAAGTAGAACATGGACAAACCCTTGTCTGGTTTCTGATATTGTTTTCTACAAATTTGAGTAGTGCAATTTATTTTGATTATTTTTCTGTTTTAAATGATTGCATAGTTTGTTGTTTTATATGTGATAGGTAGTTAAATCAATTTTATTTCTTAAATTTTCTACAATTCAGAAATTCACTGATCTGATTATATTACTGTGAATTTGACTAAATATGATTTGTTGACTTGGCCAGAGGGTTGCCTTTTCTTCTTTTTCTGATACATTGGTTCTTCTTAAAGGGGGAATGCCTGAAGGACTTTGCTGTTGACCTTCTAATATGCTAAGAGGTGATTGCTTGATTACTAGGCAATTGGTGTTGCGCTTTAATAAGCGTTAATAAATAGTAGCTGCCTCCTGAACATCTAGACAATCTAAACACCTGAAGGATGGTTACATGTTTGAACTTATAGAATTTTGTGTTGTTCTTATATACTCATCAGGTGCTTGTTTTTGCGAAATATAGATATCAATCATGAACTATAACTGTATCTAGGCTTCTTTAAAATAGTATTAGTTTATTACTCAGTACAATGAAGGAAAACAGCTGAAGTTTTCTGCAATTGCCCAAGTTATGTTTTTCTTTTTCTTTTTTTCTTTTCCAATAAATTGTGTCATGCGCCCTGTAGACAGGATAAGAAATTCTATAATTTTTCTCTGTTTCCAATTTATACTTCATGTAGGGATCAAATTTTTTGATCACTTTTCATTATAAAGTGTGAATGTTGAATTCCAGTTAATGCGCCCTCAGTCTTAATTTACTTCAAATGCTAAATCTTTCTACCACCATTTTTAGTATATTGCTGAATTTGCAATTCTTTTTTCTTTTTCCTTCTAACGAATTATATATATACTCATTTTAATGTTTTGCTTTTATGGATCTATTATGTTGGATGTGGCAAAACTATGTTAGTTACCCATCTCTCGACTTATTGGTAATGGTTGCTACATTCACCTTCATACAAATTTATCCATTTGTAATCTGGTCCTTCTCTGTGTTTCAACTCAAGTAGTTTATATTCCAATCTTGTCACACAAATTTGGTGTTTTTTCACATTTTTTATAATGCATCTTTGGTTGTTGAGAGATTATTTACAATATCACTTCTCCATTTTAACCATCTTTTCTGGCTCTTTCCTTTCCTTTCATTCATATGGGACTTGGATATTGAAGGTGATTACTTGGCAGAATTTATGCCCTCCAGATTTACCTTAGCTCTCTGCTCTTTCCTAATATTACATTTTAGTTCTACTTGATTCAAAAGCTTTCAGGTCCTTTGGTTGTTGCTTCTTGAATCGCTTATGATTAAATGCATTATTGGGTTTTTCTGTATCAGAAAGTTGTCAACAAAAGCGACATTTTATAGCTTACTAATGCATGCATAAATATATGTGTTTATGTATGTATGATTATATATACAGATATAACTGTATATGTACGGGTTTGATTGGTTGTGATATGCGTGTTAGTATAGCTATAGGCTACGCGTTAATACATGTATATATGATGCATATTAGCATCCATTATTAGGTTAGATAGATGTAATTTATAGCTTTAAGGGGCGTTTGTTTATTATATAACATATTAATGTAATTTGAGGTGGTCATTATTATAGGGGACAATTACTATTTAACTCTTAGGCTTGATATATTATACTAGTACCTTTCTGAAATTTTAAAATTATACTATTTGCTAACTTTATTTTATCCTATTATTTTAATAGGTCATTCCGTTAGATTTTCTGTCATAAAAAATGTTAAATTATTGTGAAATTATAAAAAAAATATTTTATAATAATTTTTTCTTATTAGAAAAAATTACTATTTACTTTTTGAAATTTGATATATTACATAAGTATTTCTTTCGATATTTAAAATTTATACTACTTGCCTCCTGAATTTAAAGGTAATATCTGACATTTTGTAATTATCTAACTCTCTTATTAACAGTGAAATTATTAATATTAACAAAATGACTATATATAGTCTAATGGTAGTAAAATTATTAAAATTAATAAAATAACTATATATAGTCTAATAGTAATAAAATTGAGGGGGCAAGGATTTTTCTTTCCATTTTGAACAGCACCCGTTGCTAATGTACCTGGTTAATTTTGCTACAAGTTAGGTAACAATATGGACGCGCTAAAAGCAAATCAATTTTTATTGGTAATTTATTAAGATACATTTTTGCGAAGATTTTTCATTAATTGCATTTGAAATTGAAATGTTTACAGTTCTATGGGATAGGACGGCCGTCCTAATTTAATATATATATATATATATTTTTTGGGTATAAATTCAATATTACACTTGTGCTTAATCAACAAATAATACAATTAAACTGCTTAAAAATAAGAATATTAAAAATAGCATTTTTACATGAAAATATACAACTATTATTACAAATTTTCGAATATGAAAAAATCAATATGGATAATCATAAAAACAAATGTACACAATTATATAACAAAAGTATTAGTGCTAGTGATCAATTGTATGCTCTTAATCAGTCGGTATATGGCCATCATAATCAGTTAGAGGAGGATGAGAAGGGGCTTGGTGCGACTTGAGCCTCAAAAACTAAATCATTGTTATCAAACCCAGTCCAACTTGACAGATTGAACTGGTTTAACAGGGAAGTGGTCTTAAAGTTGGAAAGGATCACATTACTGTGCCGGACTTAATTGGACTGGTGAAAAAACTGGTCATCTGAGCAGTTGAATCAGAAACTTTTCAATCCGGTCAAGGTGCGACCGGTTCGATAGGTTAGAAAATTCTATTAAATGTTGAAAAATGGCCGAATTGTTGCTCCTCCTCGAACATATGACCTGCAGTAATATTTTGCCACCGCTTACCAACGCAAATGGTTGGTCATGTAATTGGTCTTTCATAACGCCTAATATAATGTACTTACAAACTATTATTATATTATTAAAAAAATGCTTATTTTACAAGATATATATAATTGATAAACTTGCATTTAATTACTCGTATTTTTATTAATAATATATATTATTGAAAAAATTTCAGATAAATTAAATTTTAATTTTTGTAAAATAAATTATTTTAGAAATAAATTATATATATAAGTAATGATTTTTTTTTGCAAAAGAGTTTTAATGATAATATTATTAAGAAAATAATAATATATTAATATCATTAAAAGTGGGCTTGAAAAACACTATAGAAAATATAGTGTTCTTACAAAAACACCATCTGAAAAACGACATCATTTTTCAACATATTTTTTTTTACCCAGCCAGCCAACCAAACAACACCGTATTACCCTTTTTATTAACTCTCTGCTCATTAAATGTTAGTTTTTCCCTGCCCCACTCAACAATAGCCCCACCCATCATAAGGCTTTTTTGTCTTTAACTTTCTAAAGCTACTCGGCTCCCTAATCCACTCTCAAATAATTTCTCTTAAAAAAACACTCATTTGGAATTTCATCGATGTCCCATCCCTGTCCTGGAAATAATGTTAATTTCTTTATAATCAGATTTATGAGAAAACAAAGAAAATGCGAAATAATAAGACACACAAATTGATAACAGAGTTTGACCAATTATGCTTACTTTCCGGATTGCTGCAGATCTTTTACTGAAAGAAAAAAAATTCATAAAGTATTTATAAATACTCATAACTCACAAACTCTCACTAAAGTTTTTCTAACCTTTTATTTTTCTCCCACTTTTTGAATGAAATATATTACAAATGAATTTCTAAGGATATATATAGGTCTACACCTCCTCAATGGACAACCAAGATTAATTCTCACATACTTTGATGGATGATTGAGATCATTTCTCACCTACTGTCTTACCTACCAAATGAATGGTCAAGATTAATCTTTACCTACCATCTTATCTACCAAATATGTTGTAAACTAATTATTAATTAGTTCAACAAAAGATGTATCATCCATATTTACTGTCATTTATTTCTGATGCATGTAGTTTGACCAACAATCTCCCACTTGAAGACTGGTTTCGATCTGTCTTCACACCTTGATCAATCCAGCAGACTTTCTGGTCTTGTTACTATAGTAGACCAACTGAAGTTGAACACAACTTCAGTTTGTCGATAGTCACTGCCTTTGTCAACATATCCACTAGATTCTTGCTTCCTTGGATCTTTTGTATTTGTGACATCCAACTAATAGTTGTAGTTCCAACAGTGAATATATAACCGGTGGTGCTGCTTCGGTTATCGACTTCACCTTCAAAGTCTACATCTACGTAACTTTTTACTTTTAACTCTCATTTACCAAAGTATAAACACTTCTCCATGGTGTTCCAATCCAAACACCTCTTGTTATAAGATTTGAGCCAACACCTCCTGTTACTACTAAGCCCATTCCTGTTTCCCGACCAGCACGTAAATACCTCAAAATCCACTTGACTGCTTTTCAATGAGATTTTCTTGGATTTGACATAAATCTGTTAACAACTCCCACTGCATGACTAATATCTGGCCTAGTACAGACCATTGCATACATCAAACTCCCAATAGCTGAGGCATAAGGAACTTTAGCCATGAGTTCTCTCTCTTCTTCCGATTAAGGGGATTAATTCTTGGATAGACGAAAGTGACTGGCCAAGGGTGTGCTAACCGGCTTAGTGTTGCTCATATTGAATCTCTGCAAAACACGGTTGATGTACTCTATTTGAGATAACTGCAAGAACCCTCTCTACTTATCTTTTATGATTTGCATTCCAAAAATCTTCTTCGCTAGACCCAAGTCTTTTTTGTCAAACTCTTTTGACAATTGATGCTTCAACCTTCTAATATCATCCATATTTGAACCTGCTCATAACATATCATCGACATAAAGTAGCAAAATGATATAACTGGATCTATATCTCTTGAAGTAGCAATAGTGGTCGGCATTGCACTTCTAGAAATCTTCCTTGTGCATGAAGTCGTCAAACTTTTTGTACCACTGTTTTGGGATTTATTTCAGGCCATACAAACTCTTATTAAGTCTGCACACCATGTTCTTTTTCCCTTTTTCTAAGAAACCTTCTGGCTGATGCATATATATTTTTTCATCTAAGTCTCCATGAAAAAATGCGGTTTTCACATCCAACTGTTTAAGATGAAGATCTTCAATAGCCACAATACTTAATACTGTTATGATAGTATTGAGCTTTACAACGGGAGCAAAAATATCGGTGTAGTCAACTCCTTCCTTCTTATGGAATCCTTTCTCTTGAGACCATCATGATCTTCTTTTACCCAATCCACCCATTTGTTATGAAGTGCCTTCTTCCTTATGGGTAACTCAGCTAGTTCCCATGTTTGGTTGGAGATCAGAGACTTCATTTTGTCTTTCATGACAAGCTCCCACTTACTAGCATCTCCAGTATGATAAGTTTTATCATAGCATTTAGGCTCCCATTCATCAGTCAATAATAGATAGTTCATGTATCTCCTGTTAGGCACATGAGGCCGAGAGGACGTTCTCAATACAGGAGCTGGAGTAAAAGGTTGTGGTGTGTCAGACTGTTGTGCACTGCTTTGTTCAAAAAAATTCCTCTATAGGAGGATTTGCTACAACTGGTTCCATTACATAACTATCTTGGACATCATCTGCATCTACAAATACTAGCTCATTCTGTTTTGAGCTGCTAGGGACTGTTTTATGCATGTCCTTGTACATCACTCTTTCGTAGAAGATTACATCTCTGCTACGGATCACTTTCTTATTTTTGTCATCGCAAATACAGTAGCCAAACTCATCCTCACCATAGGCGAGCATGGTGCATTTCTTGGATTTGGGATCAAGCTTATTTCTTCCTTGATCACTGATATGCACATATACTACACAACCAAAATTTTTTAGATGTGACAGTTTTATCTCTTTTTGGCTCCATACCTCCTCTGGTAGGAACCAATGGTCCTCGATTGATTAAGTAAACAGTTGTGTTGACTGCTTTTGCCCAGAACTATTTCGGTAGACCTGACTGTATACGAATGCTTCTGGCTCTTTCTGTCAATATTTGGTTCATACGCTCAGCTACACCATTGTGTTGAGATGTGACTGACACGGTTCTCTCCATTCTGATACCGTTATCATAACAAAATTTCTTAAATCTGGTGTCTTCATATTCACCACCATTGTTAGTTCTGAGCTTTTTAATCTTTAGACCTGTCTCATTTTCAACCATAGCTTTCCATCTTCTAAAAGTCTTGAACACTTAAGACTTAAGTTTTAGAAAGTAAACCCATACCTTCTAAGAGTGATCATCAATGAAGTCACGAAGTAGTGTTTCCCACCAATGGATGAGACAGTTGTTGATCCCCAAACATCAAAGTGAACAAGCTCTAGCCTTTATTTCTTTGGGATTCTGCCACTTGTCTGAAAGCTGACTCTTTTCTACTTTCCAAGTATGCAATCTTTGCTCATGTCTATCTCTATTGACTGTAGACCTGAAAGTTTTCCCTTCGAATGCATACTCTTCACCCCTTTTTCACTCATATGACCTAGCCTCTAGTGCCATAGATTGGGATTTTCATTCCAAGCTATAACTGTGATCGAACAACATGCTTCTATTGTCATGTAAAGAGTGCCACTCTTTTTTGCCTTGAGTAACCGTCATTGCTCCCTTTGAAATCTTCCAATTATCACCATGGAAGATCGTAGTGTAGCCTTCGCTAGCCAGCTGCCCTACTGAGATTAAGTTCTTTCTCAGGTCGGGAATATGTCTAACATCCTTCAGCTCCCAAACAGATCCATTCAACTTAATATTTACTACACCTTTGCTAATTATAGCACAAGATTGATCATCACCAAGATATACCTTTCCAAGGTTTCTAGGGACATACCTTTCGAAGAATTCTTTCTATGAAGTAGCATGGAACGATGCTCCAGAGTCTAACACCCAAGACTCTTCTTTGCTTTCCCAAGAGCATATCAATGCATCATTGCCTCAAGAGGTGGAAGCAACATTTGCCTCTACCTTTGCTTCCTGGTTCTTCGGTGCACTCTTGCACTAATTTTTGTAGTGCCCAGTCTTCCCATAATTCCAACATTCGACAGCTTTCGAACTATATGAATTACTGGGATTCCTATATTTGGACCTCCTGTCCTTTGATCCACCTCGATAGTTCTATTTTCCTTATCCATTGCCTTTGGTTGAATTTCTTCCTATTGACTTTGTATGCAAAACTGAAAAAGTTGATGATTCACCCGACTCTCTTCATCGGATCTCTTTACTGAGAACCAAATCATGAACATCATCAAATTTCAACTTAGTGCTTCCTGACGAGCTACTCACAGCCGTAATAGTAGCATTCCAGCTTTCTGGTAGAGAAGACAAAAGTATTAATGCTCGTACTTCTTCATCAAATTCAATTCTAACCGAACTCAATTAGGTTGTGACTGTATTGAGTTCATTGAGATGTTGAACTATCGATGTGCCTTATGTCATTTGCAAGTTGAACAAGCGCCTCATGAGGTGCACTTTGTTTGAGGCTAAAGGCTTCTCATACATACTAGAGAAAGCCGTCATAAGACCTGTCGTGGTCTTTTCCTTTGCTATGTTGAAAGCAACATTGCGGGATAACGTCAATCAGATAACTTCGATAGCTTGTCTGTCGAGAAGACTCCAGTCTTTTTCCTTCATAGCCTCTGGCTTCTTCCCTAAGAGAGGTTGATACAGACTTATTTGATACAAATAATCCTCAATTTGCATTTTCCAAAAGCCAAAGTCCGCTCCATCAAACTTCTCAATTTTCATATTTCCTTTGTCTGCGGCCATCGCTTCCACTCGAATCTAACTTCCTTTGGATCATTTCTCACAATTTTTGCAAACCAACGTGCATAGAACACCTCCACGGACAATTTGGTACAACTAACCAAAATTCACTATTCACAAAATTAACTATTCATGTAAATAGTAATCGTCGAAAAAAAAGACAGAAAAATGCAACCAAAGCTCTGATACTAGTTGTTGGGAAAAGAACACCAATTTCTCTATAATTAGATTTATGAGAAAGTGAAGAAAATGCGGAATAATAAGACACAAATTGGTAATGGAGTTTGACCAATTATGCCTATGTCTCCGGACTGCTGTAGATCTTTTACTGAAGGAAGAATAATTCACAAAGTGTTTACAAGTACTCACAACTCACAAACTCTCACTAAAACTTTTCTAAGCTTTTATTTTTCTCTTTCACTTTTTTGATGGAATACATTACAAATGAATTTCTAAGGCTATATATAGGCCTACACCTCCTCAATGGACGACGAAGATTAATTCTCACCTACTTTGATGGATGGTTAAAATCATTTCTCACCTACCGTCTTACCTACCAAATGGATGGTCAAGATTAATCCCCAGTCACCAAATGGATGGTCAAGATTAATCTTCACTTACCATCTTACCTACCAAATATTTTGTAAACTAATTATTAATTAGTTCAACAAAAGATGCACCATTTATCTTTATTGTCATTTATTTATGATGTATGTGTAGTTTGACCAACACCTATTCCACCCCTTTCTCCCTAATTTCTTCCTTTCTTCAGCTGACCTCTAGGTTAGAGTACTTTTATTTTATAACCCACATCCGGGTAGTCTGGATCTAGAGTTTTGAGCAGTGAATTGTTAAAATCAGTAATCAGAAAACTAAATCAAAAACATAAAATTTGGATACAATTATAACCTATAAATGAATAAGAAAATCAATATCTAGGCTTATGAAACCTGAAACTGGAATTTGGCATTTTATGATTGTGATTCCTACTTCGATATGGTTAAATGGAATCGTATATATGTATTTTGGCATATTTATACTTTAATTCAGTCGATTAAGTATGTATGAGCATTTGGATATATGATGACATAATGGAGTACTCAAGTACATACGCAATACATTTATGTATGCTATGATTATGAATGAATGCATGTACAATTTTTTTGCTTATATGTACCACTAAACTTTTAGTAGCTTAGTGTGTGGATTTTCTTGAATACAAGTTTGAAGCCATTAGACAGTTGAGTTGACGAGAAGGGGAGTCCAAACCTGTTAGAGTATACTTGTGTTGGGTCGGTTTCTTTTTATTTCATTTTTTGTTGTTTCTTATAACATGGAATAGAGGCAGATAATTATTTATATTTTTAAATAAAAAAATATGTGTTTGAATTACTTTATTTTATAGCAGGTTGGATCTTGTAAGAAGCGTTGTTGTTGCCCTAATAAAAATTGGATGTAAAATGGTATGCTCTGTTTTAGCTTATTTTTTTTTAGGATTTTTCCCATATTCACAACTATGAATTGGTAGTTCACAGTGTGAAAAATAGTGTTAATGATGTTTTGGTGAAGCTGACCCATTCATAGATAGCTGTACAACCAAGTTCATGCCCATAAAAGTTTAGTCACGACCATGAAAGCTAAAGGTGATTCATGAGTTAGATCACAGTGCGTTCATGAGTAAACTACGTCGTGAAGTGTTGATTCATGGCCGTGAAAGATTGTTCATAGGCATGAATCTATTTGATATTGAAAATCTATAATTTTTATGCATGATTCAAGGTTAATTCGGTATGATGTGGTATACCTCTATTATTCTTATAATATGGTATCTTATGGCATATGGAAATCAAGGTTAATACATTGAATGATTATGGTATGTGTTATGTGTAACACTCATCCATACATTAGGATATAATCTCATTATACAAGTAGATGCCACATAACTAGATCTTAACCACTAGCTACACTAGGTTAGTTCGGTGCCCTGATATGTGAGGGCTATGGCCCTCATCCATATCAATCGATTTAGATACCATCTAACTCTAGTCCTACAAGTTAATAGAAAAGTAACTTAAGTCAAAGTCAGATGATACACATGTATGCATGCATGATAATCCCATTGCCACTTAGGTCTAGAATCACCTAAACCTAAACTCTGATACCACTAAGTGTAACACCCATCCATACAGTAGGAAATAATCCCACCATACAAGTGGATGCCATATGACTGGATCCATATAAATCTGTTCCAACTAGAAATTTTTCTTGTCTCATTTACTGTATTTGTATTATGTTCATAAACTGTCTAATATGCAAAATAAAACATTTATTTTCCATATTACAAATAAATCAAGTATTGTATAAACATTTTCCTATATTTGAATTTAAAACCAAATATATATATCGTATCAACATTTTAGTGTTCATTGCCATTAATAAACATGCCATTAGCTATTTTAACATCAACATTCAACAAAATAATCACATTTACCAATCAAACTAACAATGAATTTTCATAGCATATAACTTATAAGCCCTAATTAATGGGCATTATATTTCTCTCCTCTTTAAAGAATTTTTTCCTCAAAATTTACTTACTTTATCGTGCCTAAACAAATAGGGGTAATGTGTCAACATCACATCCTTGCTTTCACACATCAACTCTTCGTTAATATGATTCCATAATAGGACTTTGACTAGTGGTACTCACTTGTTTTTGAGCTTCTTGACCTTCCGGGCTAATAATTTCAACTGGTTTCTCTTTAAAAGGCAAGTTTAGTCTCACTTTGATGCTCTTTGCTGAAATGATGTGAGAATGGTCCGACCTGTATCTTCTCATCATTGATACGTGAAAGACATTATGTATCCTACTATAATTTTCTCTAAAATGTGATTGACAAATGGAAATGGAATATGGTCTTTCTTTGTAGTTATATTTAACTTTCTATAATCAATACACATTCTTTATCATATAATGGTCCTAGTAGGCATTAGTTCTCCTTTTTAATTTTTCACTATTGTGATTCCTAATTTTTTAGGAACTACATGCATTAGACTCACCCATTTACTATTTGAAATGGGTTATATAATCCTTTAATCTAGTAACTTTTGAACCCCCTTTTTAACAGTCTCTTGCATATTAGGATTTATCCTTATTTGAGTGTCCTTAACAACTTTGGCATTATCCTCTAAAATTCTTTTATGCATATACATGATAGGACTAATATTTTTTTATGTCTAAAATTTTCCACCCAATAACTTTCCTAAGCCTATTCAATTCCCTAACAACAAACTCTTCCTCCCTAGAAGAAAGGTCAAATGCAATAATCATTTGGTAGGTGTTTCCCTTTCCTAGAAAAGCATACTTAAAATTTGAGGGGAGTTGTTTTAGTTCTAATTTAGGGGGCTCAAGGTCACTCTTCTCTACTTTAAGTATGAGAGGGTTCAAATTCATATCATCATCCACTGATTCAGTGGGGTCTGAGCTTTTGTGATTTTCTAAAACTTCCTCCAAATTGTATTCCATTATATCTAAGTCTAAAGTTAACTTTACATTGTCCTTTTGTTCTTGTAAAAACTTGTCAAGAATCAGTGAATCCAACTAGTCTATATAGAAGCATTCATTATGAGCAGTATTAAAGAGACAAGTCAATGAATCAAAAAATTTAAATTCTATAATCTCTTCTAAAATAGTCATTATGAGCTTACCATTGTCAACATTTATTATAGTCTTAGTGGTTGCCATGAATGGCTAACCAAAAACAATGGTATGCTTTTTTCTCTAAAGGGAGAAGTCTTCATATCCAAATCAACACAATGAACAGGTGTAATTAATTTACCAATTTGTACTTAGAGATCCTCTACTATACCTCTGGAATATTTTATTGACCTATCAACAAGTTGAGGGCACATAGAAGTGGGCTTAAGCTCACCCAAACATAGAAGTGGGCTTAAGCTCATCCATACACTAAATATGGCATTAAATTGATGTTGGCTCTCAAGTCTAGCATAACCTTAGCTACCTTATTATCTCTCATGGTAATATCTATAGTAAAGCTCCTAGGATCCTTCAATTTTTGAGGAAGTTGATGTTGAAGGAATACACTTATTGTTTTAGACACCATTACTTTCTCATTAATTCCATACCTTCTTTTTGTGGAAATTAGTTCCTTGAAAAAATTGGCATAAGAAGGTATGTTATTAATAACATCCAACAAAGGTAAGTTAATTTCAACTTTAGAGAACATGTTAAAAATTTCAGAAAATTCCTTGTCCCTTTTGCTCTCCTTCAATCTACTAGGAAAGGGAATAGATGGTTGTAAAGTTCCTTTGTTTTATGTAGTTCAGGTCTTGCAAAGAATTCATTTTGTTCTCTTTTATGCCGCTCTCATCTCCTTCTTGACTTTTTTTTCTTGTGTCTTCTCTTTTGGATACTCTTTCTTTATGTCCTTTTTTGGTGTCTCCTCTGAAATTGAAGAATTACCCATTTTAACATTCAAAACAACCTTGTTATCATAAACCTTACCACTTGTAGTACTAAGATTGCTTTAGTTTGCTCAGATTGACTCAAAACCTGATCCTTCTTGTTTTCCTAAATTGTTTTAGCTATCCGTCGATTTTACGTCTCCAACCTTCTTAAATATGCTTTAATAGAGTTTACCGTTTTATCAGTTTTCTCTTGAGTAGCTACTATGAAATTATGAAGGATTTCTTTTAATGAAGGCCTTTTAAGTGCATTTAAAAGTCCATATTGGTGGTGAATAGGATATGAAGGTTGAGTCCTCTAAAAGTGAAATTCTAAATACACTAGTAATGAGAATTGTTTGGATTTTTAAAAATTTGAGGAAGATTTTGTTCAATGTTTTTCCAAGAAGAATTGGGGTAATTTCCCCAGCCAATTTTCTAAGAATTGAAGTAAGGATTGTTCTGATGTCTAGACCGGAAAAAGTTCATAATGTTGTCCAGATATTGAACCAAGAAGGAGGGTTGAATTGGATATTAAAAATTTAACTTTTAAGTGTGAAAAGAAAAGTTAAGTTTAGTAGGGATAGAAATATATGACACAAGAATTTTTATAGAGGTTCGGGTGTTAACAAACCCTACTCCTCTCCCCAATCTCAATTGGGAGTTTCACTAACTCATTAAGTGTTACAATGCAGTTTTACAAGCTAACTCCCAACTATGGTGTTTCTAACAATAGATCACACCTAACTCAGAAATCCCTTATGTTTTTAATGGCTCACACAATAACCAATTCCTTGTGTTTTAAAGGCTCACACAAATAACCTTTACCTTGTGTTTTAAAGGCTCACACAAATGACTCTTACATTATGTTTTAAAGGCTCACACAAATAACCTTTACAAGTGTTCTACTCTTAACCCCAAAATACCCAAAACTCATTTGAGTAGATAATTACAGAGAGAAACACTAACAAATCTATAATGCTCAAAGAATGATGAGCAAAAATATTTTCACAGAGAATAAATGTTTGTTTTGAAAATATCAAATGCACAAATGAATTACAATAAGATTTTGATTCAAAATATTAGCTATTCTCTTATTCTCTTGTACTCCTATTGTTCTGGATGCATAAATGACTTGCATTTATACTTCCATGGTGAATTATAGCCGTTAGAGTGCATTTAATATGGAACTAGCCATTGCACCAACTCTTATTGTCACGCCTGATATGTTTCTCTTTCATTTTTCACGGTAGTGAATATGTGTGTCACGGTTGTGACTATTCTTCCAAGCCATGACTTGGGTGGTGACCTTGGCCATGAAGCATTCTGGAAGGTTTTGAAGTGTTTTATCATGGGCGTGACATCCTTCCAAGCTGTGGTCCAAGTGGTGACTCTGGTCGTGAAGCTCTCTGGAAGAATTTGTCATGTCTTCTCACAGGCGTGACTGAAATGTTTATTCACGGTTGCTATCATTCTTCATGGTCATGAACTTTAAATGTTGGATTTTTGGCGCTAAGCTTCATCACGGGTGTGACATATAAGGTCACGGGCATGAACATGCTATTTCTTCATTTTTTATCTTTTTAAGATTAATCTTCCATTCTCCATTCTTGCTATCATATTCCATACCCTGTTCAATAAACTTAGAAAACAAGTATGTTAAATACATTATTGCTATTTTATTTGTTAGCATCAAAATGATGGAAATACCCCACAAGGTTTAACAATCTCCCCATTTTTTATGTTGACAAATATTCTAGCAATATGTGCTTTTGAGAAGTCTCCCCCTCAAAAGATGCTTAGGATAAAAAATGCTGAAGTGCAAGAATTGTAAAGAATGATGAAGTGTAGCATCAAAATATGCTTCCTAGTTTTAAGTATATGCAAGTTGTATGCAAAGTATATCCAATGTATACCAAAATTTTCCTTAAAGCAAGTTAAGTTTATGTTAAGTATATTTTAGGTATATTCAGAGTATATCAAGTGCATATTCATTTATGTAACTTGCATCAAGGTATATGAAAACTATACTTAAGATATATTTAAGGTGTATAAAGCTCATTTGCATACTTGTATATTCATTTTGATTCAAAATAAGTTTTGCACTTAACTTTAAACAATATATTGCTAGGTTCTCCACCTTTTGTTATCAAAAAAAGAATAACAAAAAGATAAAACATAATGGAAAACAAAAGCAAATATATTAATTTAGGAAAACCAAATACAAAAGTAATTGAAATTCTGAAAGGAAAATAGAAATTCCTACAGCAAACAAGCTAGAAAATGACACATCGAACTTAAAATCTAGCCGGACATCCTATCTCTAAGGCGAGCTACTTCTGCCTTGAGGCTCTCCATGCGAGACTCCATGAAATCCTTGAGGTTCTCTAACCTCTCATCCATCAAAGCCTGCCAATGCTCAAACTGTGGTGCCAAGAGGTCAGCCACTTGCTAAGCCAAGTTTGGTGTGGAGGCAGAGGATTGTTGTAACACCACATCTTATGAATTTAAGTATAACCTATCTCTGTATCAAATAATCACACATGGCATGCTGGAAAAAACAAAATATCTTGTTAATAATGATAGTAATTTTTTTTTATATCCTATAATTTCATTCAATGACTTGCAAGTCTCATATCCTGTAATATTATTCAATGACTTTGCAAAGTTAACACTGAGGTTTTCACCACAATATAATATATCACATATATTAAAACATAAACTTTACACATAAGTATTTACGAGTTGCTTTCATTTATACATTTTTAAAACTCATTCCAAAATGACTATACATATTCAAACACGTAAATACAAAATGCAGATGACATATTTTCATGCTCGTGTGGAATGCAAAGAGAGAGAGTGATGAGGCTCGGCTAGTGACCTGTGCTCTATGTCTTCTATACGCTACTTAAAATGAGCTATCACTTTTCTTTACTTGAAAAAATGATGCAAATTGATGAGTTGCGGCTCAGTGAGAATAACCATCAAATGAGCTCTAAAGTACCGAACAACTCATAATAATAAATCACAAATCCATTACATACCATGTATTTCATTCCAATCATCAGTATCATATAAATATCAATAAAGTTGAAACATATAATCATTACTCCTTACGTATGCAAATGCTTTGCTTATTTTATTTTGTTGTGACCAAGTTAAACAGACATTGCCTCGGGTTTCCATATGAACATTTGCATTTGCTAGCTATCTTGATCATTTGTTTCATTTGCACATTTGTTGGGCCATAGGCCTCTTCTTTTGCTTTACATTATCGATTAACTAGTCACAACGCCTTTTAAGTCCATATGCATATGTACTTGTACTTAAGCATTCATCAACCATTGTATCTTATCACATATAACATGCATATACCGTATATATGCCACATATTCCATGCATATACCTTTATATACTATACATATACCATGTATATATATCACATACGTCAAACATATACTTCAAATATACCAAAAGTATACCATTTGTAAGTACCACAATGTCACAATCCATCATCATATTATCAAGGACCAATCATGACAATCATATGAATCACATAGCAAGCAACATTCATTTGCACTAAAGAATTCAATTGATAATTAGACTCACATTTCTCCTTTGATTTTGACCCCTAACTTATTGTCTATCTACACCTTGTAGGTCTCAAATATGTTGTGAGCCTAATAAGAAAACAAATTGATTAACTCATGATTAGGGAGACTTAATGTGGCTTAAACAAATTAATATGCATTGTTCATATCAATAGTTAAGATTTTTTTTCCTATGAGGGAGTGTGACCTTATGGGATAGTTTAGCCTATAAAGTTTTCTATACATGACCAATTAATCTGATTCTTATTCCTAATTAATATTAACATATAATTATGTAACATATTAAAATTTCAGACCAATTGGATCATTGTACAATTTTTGGGGGAATTTCTAAATGTGTTATGTTTTCTGTTATGTTTTCTGCCCTTTGGCAGTTTCATGGTACCAACTTTGGTTCATCATAACTTATAATATATAAGTCATATTTTAATGAAACTTTATAGACACCTATTGGGTTCACATGGAACATTTTCCATGTTTAAAACTTTATCAATTATGTCTCTAAGGTCTTCAAATTATAACAAACATTTCACTGGTCTAGAATAGAATTGGCTTCCGGACCAGTATGACTTCTAAAGGCCATAAATTAGTCTATTCATAACTTATCAAGGTGCAATTAGTACCAAAATTTAGATAATATACCTATAACTTTTATGTTTTTATAATTTATAGAATCTAGCTCTAATGATCTCAAAGTAGTGAAACAAGTTGCTGGATCTGCCCAGGGCACTCAGTAGGCAGTTCAAACCATGGAACAACCATGGTTCCAATCACCATAACTCACATTTTACAAGACCTATGAACCTGTAATTTGGTATACAGATACAAAACACATATAGATACGACTTTTAGGTTTTTAGATACTTCCAATAAGGGCTTTATCATATTCAAAACTAACAAACATAGTAGCTATCTTGGCTAGGGTTCACACCCTAACCAGTTTCAGTAGAGAGAGGATATCTTTTCCTATACACCAAATCTTGCAAAAAAGTTCACATATCCATAAATATAAGACATAAAGGAACAAACTTTGTGTTTTAAAATTTTCCAGAATCAATTTCTATTAATATCAAAATCAGGGTGCAAGTCAGTGCCTATTAATGAACCTTAGCAACTCAACTCAACCTTATAGCAATAAGAATTGATTACTTACCAAGAACAAACTTGCAAGGGATAAATTTGCCTCAAAAACTAAATGAAACAAGGAAAAATTGAGTTATGGAATGGAGGAAGATGAAGAAGAAAACGGGATGGAGTGAGGAGACAGAAATGGGGGAGGAAGATAAAACCGACCTTTTTGTTTTTTTGTCTTTTTATCTTTTTCTCTTCATCTCTTCTCTTTTCTCTTCTCTTTTCTCCTTTCATTTCTCTTCTTCTTTCCTTTATTTTCCTTTTGTTTCATTTTAATTTTATTTTGTCTATATTATTATTATTATTTACATACATTTATAATTCCACCAATTCACACAATAATACAACTTAATCATTTGGCCCGATTTAACTAAATTAACAATATAAATGTTTAATAATCTTAATCTAGTCATTTTTCTTACTTTAATTTAGTCACCTTATTCAATTTATTTCTAATGCTTTGTTATCCTCATTTAGGTTATAAGTACACACGTACGACTCGATACAATTGCTAAATACTCGAACACGTAGCTAGTGCATGCCATGAACTTGTTTCTAAGAAAATATGTATGAAATGCACGTGTTCAATTGGATTATATGGAAGATGTATATGTTCAAATGAGATGCATGTGGATATGCATGTGGGAAAGGTCAAAGATGTTACAATTCTCCCCTCCTTTTAAAAATTTCATCCTCGAAATTTAATCCCTGGAAACAGGTGTGGATATTGCTTTTTCATATTTTCTTTTGTTTCCCATGTTGCCTCTTTTAGTAAATGGTTATGCCATAATACCTTAACTAAAGGTATTTCTTGGTTTCTTAGTTGTTTAGTCTTGTATTTGATGATTTGCACTAGTTCCTCAACATAACTCATGTCCTCTGCAATCTCAATGGCTTCATATTTAAGTATATGTGTAGGATCTGACCTGTATCTTCTAAGCATGCTCACATGAAACACATTATGAATCTGAGCCATCTCTGGTGGTAACGCCAATCTGTATGCCAATGGACCAACCTTTTTAAGAATTTCATAAGGCCCTATGTACCTTGGGCTCAATTTACCTTTCTTGCCAAATCGGATTACCCCTTTCCATGGAGATACTCGAAGAAATACCTTTTCACCCAACTCGTATTCCATTTCCCTTCTATGTTGATCAACATAACTTTTTTTTCTGTCTTGTGTTGCCTTTAGCTTATTCTTGACAATTTTTATTTTATCCACTGTGTCTTGTACTATCTCTAGCCCTTCTAATGCACGTGCACCTTTTGCATCCCATATGATAGGGCTTCGGCACTTTCTTCCAGACAATGCCTCATATGGTGCCATCTGGATACTACTATGATACTGGTTGTTGTAAGCAAATTCAATCAATGCTATATATTCATCCCAAGCACATCTGAATTCCATAGCACATGCTCTAATAATTTGTTCCAATGTCTGTATAGTCCTTTCAGATTGTCCATCAGTCTGTGGGTGGAATGTGGTGCTGAAATTCAATTTTGTTCCTAATGCATCTTGTAAACTCACCTAAAAATGTGAAGTAAACCATGGATCTCTATCAGATCAATGGACACTGGAATGCCATGCAATCTGACTATCTCATTCACATATAATTTTTCCAAACTCTCGAGTGTACATCCCCATCTGATAGGTAGAAAATGTGCTGACTTGGTTAATTTGTCAACAATTACCCATACTGCATCATTTTTTGCGGGGTTCTTGGCAATCCATAAACAAAATCCATCCTTATTCTTTCCCATTTCAATTCTGGTATTGTCAATGGATGAAGTTTTCCAATTGGTGCCTGATGTTCAACTTTAATTTGCTGACATGTCAAGCATTTGGAGACATATTCTACTATGTCTTTCTTCATTCTTTGCCACCAGTAATGAGACCTTAAACTGTGATACATCTTTGTCATCCCTGGGTGCATTGCATACGGTGCATTGTGTGCCTCTTTCATTATTTCCTGACGCAAGTTCTCAGTGTCTAGAGCACATATGCTTGATTTAACATCAGTGTATCATTTTGCAAATGAAACTCTGTACTATTTCCCTACCTTATCATATCAACTTTCTCACATAATTGAGGATCTTTGTTTTATGCTTCTTGGATACTTTCCTTTAGTATAGGTCTGACTTGAAGAGTAGCAATCAATGATCCTTTATCATGTATATTTAATTCAACATTCATAAACCGTAATTGAATCAAATATGGAAAAAAGGATACTTGCAAGTGAGCTACACTGCTACTAGCCTTTCTACTCAATGCATCTGCTACCACATTGGATTTCCCTGGATGGTATTCAATTGTACAGTCATAATATTTCAATAGCTCTAACCACCGTCTCTGTCTCATGTTTAAATCTTTTTGTGTTAGCAAATAACCTAAGCTTTTATGGTTTCTCACCATACAGATAATGCCTCCAAATCTTCAATGCAAATAAAACTGCAGTCAATTCTAAATCATGCACTGGATATGAGATCTCATGTGGTCTCAGTTGCCTAGATGCATAAGCTATCACCTTACCATGTTGCATTAATACACATCCTAAGCCTTGGTGAGAAGCATCACTATATACCGTAAATCCACCTGTACCCGTAGGAATAGCTAGCATTGGTGCTGAGGTTAGCCTGTGTTTTAGTTCATCGAAACTCCTCTGACATTCTGGATTCCACTTGAAAGGCACATTCTTTCTCAATAATTTAGTCAAAGGGCTAGCAATTAAGGAGAATCCATCAACAAATCTGCAATAGTATCCGGGTCAACCCATAAAAATATGCATTTTAGAAACATTTTTAGGAGCTTCCCAATTTACCATAGCCTCAATTTTCTTTGGGTCAACCTCTATGCCCTTACATGACACCACATGTCCAAGAAATACCAAATGATCTAACTACAATTTGCATTTACTCAATTTGGCATATAATTGTTTCTCCCTCAAAGTTTGCAACACAATTTTTAAATGTTGTTCATGTTCTCCCCTATTCTTTGAGCATACCAATATGTCATCAATAAATTCTATCACAAACCTTTCCAGACATGATTGAAAAACCTTATTCATTAATGCCATAAATGTAGTTGGTGCATTAGTCAATCCAAATGGCATTACTAAAAATTCATAATGTCCATACCTGGTTTGAAAGGCAGTCTTTGAAACATCCGCTTCTGCTACCTTCAGCTGGTAATAGCCTGATTTCAAATCAATCTTGGAGAATATTTGGGCTTCTTGCAACTAGTCAAAAAAATCATTTATTCTGGGCAATGGATATTTGTTCTTCACTGTCATTTTATTCAATTTCCTGTAATCGATGCACAATCTCATTGTTCCATCTTTCTTTTTAACAAATAATACTGGAGCTTCCCATGGCAATACACTAGGTCTAATATACCCTTTGTCAAGTAACTCCTGCAATTGGGCCTTTAGATCTTTCAACTCAACTGGGGCCATTCTTTAGGGTAACCTTGATATTGGTGTTGTTCCTGGTACTAGTTCAATAGTGAATTCTATCTCTCTATCTGGTGGTAAACCAGGTAGATCATCTGGGAATACATCAGCAAATTCCCTTACCACTGGTATATTTTTAAGCAAGCTATTAGTGGTTCTAGTATCAGTCACGTATGCCAAATATGCTTCACATCCCCCTTTGATCATTCGAAATGCCTTTACAACTGAGACTAGACATGTAGGTACAAGTCTTTTTTCACCTAAAAATACTACCCTTGGCTGGTTTGGTGATTCCAAAATTACTTCTTTAGTAAAACAATTCACTATTGCATGATGTCTAGTTAACCAGTCCATTCCTAGTATCACATCAAATTCATATATTGGCAATAAAATCAGATCAGCTATTAACTCAGCTTTATCAATGCATATCAAGCAATCACGACAAACATTATTCAAAACTACTATTGTTCCCAATGGAGTACTCACATTTATATCAATCCCCAAAGGCTCATGTGTTTGATGTAGTTTAGATGCCATATGCAATGATATAAATGAATGAGTGGAGCCTGGGTCAATCAATGCATATGCTAACATATCATATATGTAAATATTACCGGTAACTACTTCGGGAGCATCCGCCGCCTCCTGTCTAGTCATAGCAAACACCCTGGCCTGAGTAGGGGGTCTAACACTCTGACCTCAGATCTGGTCACTCCTCTACCCATTGTACCAGTCCTGTCCCTGCCTCTTCCTCTGCCCTGTGTCCCACTAGTAGGGTAGACCCTTGGTGCCTCAACAGTAGTC
Organism: Triadica sebifera; assembly: GCA_023653625.1. Lineage (NCBI taxonomy): Eukaryota > Viridiplantae > Streptophyta > Magnoliopsida > Malpighiales > Euphorbiaceae > Triadica > Triadica sebifera. The sequence goes on from CM042901.1 coordinate 26,933,965, forward strand.
TTAGATACTCCTCTGCCTCTACTGGTCTCTGCTAGTTTGGCTATATTTGGGCAGTCTCTATACATGTGCTCCATCGATCCATAAAAATAACATGCTCTCGTGAGCCTTCTACATTCGCTTATATGTTGTCTACCACAATGAGTACATGTGGGCCTCTGTTCAACATATTGGCTTTGCCCTCTGCCTTGGTAAAAAGAAGTTATAGCACGACCTCTAGAGCTCGAGTATCCACCTCTGTTACCAAATTGTGCAGGCATATATCTGCCTCTTTTTCCTAACCTTCTGCTAGACTCACCAAAGAACTCACGTGTTGCCCTTTTAATTTGTTGTTCCCCAGCTTCTTTCATTAATCGTTCAGATCTTATTGCAGTAGCTCTGAGTCTGGCATAACTATCAAGATCAGTTTTTGTGATTCTATTTTTGATCTCATATTTGAGGCCCTCCTCAAACTTCCTGCATTTGTCTCTTTCAGTAGAGACCATGAAGGTGGCATAGTGGGAAAGTTTGTTAAACCGTACTTCATACTCTGCAGCAGACATGTTCCCCTATTTTAGATTCAGGAATTCCTTTCTCTTCTCATCTTTATATGCCTCAGGCATGTAATTTTTCTGAAATTCCAGGAGGAAATCATTCCATGTCAGAACCAGTGGTTCTGCATCACTGTTGGGGACTGTCTCCCACCATTCATAAGCATTGCCTTGAAGCAAGGATACTGCATAATCAAATTTCTCATATGGGGTACATCTCATCATATTCAGTACCCTCTGTGTCCTTTTCAACCATGTCTCAGCTTCTGCTAAGTCTGTTGTGCCACTGAAATCAGTTGCACCATGTTTCCTCAGCTTGTCATAACGTCTTTCCTTGTACATTTCAGGACCATATACTTCCTGTTCTAGGTTTTCATGGGGTACTTCTGCATGAGATGACTGTGATGCATGTGCTGGAGCTCTAGCTTATAGTACTGGTTAATCTCTATGTAAATGAGGTGATGCCTTATGAGAATGCATTTCGGCCGGCCTCTCCCTCCTTAGTGAATAATGTCTTATGATGTCCCTAAAATATATATAAAATTATGTCACTACATAATGTTCAACATATATGATGCACATGTTATCATACTCTTATGCATATGTATGTTCCCATGAAACCTATCCCTGCTCTGATACCAAAAATGTAACACCACATCTTATGCATTTAAGTATAACCTATCTCTGTATCAAATAATCACACATGGCATGCTGGAAAAAACAAAATATCTTGTTAATAATGATAGTAAATTTTTTTTTATATCCTGTAATTTCATTCAATGACTTTCAAGTCTCATATCCTGTAATATTATTCAATGACTTTGCAAAGTTAACACTGAGGTTTTCACCACAATATAATATATCACATATATTAAAACATAAACTTTACACATAAGTATTACGAGTTTCTTTCATTTATACATTTTTAAAACTCATTCCAAAATGACTATACATATTCAAACACGTAAATACAAAATGCAGATGACATATTTTCATGCTCGTGTGGAATGCAAAGAGAGAGAGTGATGAGGCTCGGCTAGTGACCTGTGCTCTATGTCTTCTATACGCTACTTAAAATGAGCTATCACTTTTCTTTACTTGAAAAAATGATGCAAATTGATGAGTTGCGGCTCAGTGAGAATAACCATCAAATGAGCTCTAAAGTACCGAACAACTCATAATAATAAATCACAAATCCATTACATACCATGTATTTCATTCCAATCATCAGTATCATATAAATATCAATAAAGTTGAAACATATAATCATTACTCCTTACGTATGCAAATGCTTTGCTTATTATATTTTGTTGTGACCAAGTTAAACAGACATTGCCCCGGGTTTCCATGTGAACATTTTCCATGTGGACATTTGCATTTGCTAGCTAGTTTGATCATCTGTTTCATTTGCACATTTGTTGGGCCTTAGGCCTCTTATTTTGCTTTACAATATCGATTAACTAGTCACAACGTCTTTTAAGTCCATATGCATATGCACTTGTACTTAAGCATTCATCAACCATTGTATCTTATCACATATAACATACATATACCACATATATGCCTCATATGCCACACATATACCTTGTAGATACTATACATATACCAAGTATATATATCACATATGTCAAACATATACCTCAAATATACCAAAAGTATACCATTTGTATATACCAAAATGTCACAAATTATCCATCATCCTATTATCAAGGACCAATCATGACAATCATATGAATCACATAGCAAGCAACATTTATTTGTACTAAAGAATTCAATTGATAATTAGACTCACCTTTCTCCTTTGATTCCGACCCCTAACTTATTGTCTATTCTCTCCTTGTGGGTCTCCAATATGTTGCAAGCCTAATAAGAGAACATAATCAATTAACTCATGATTAGGGAGACTTAATGTGGCTTAAACAAATTAATATGCATTGTTCATATCAATAGTTAAGATTTTTTTCCTATGAGGCAGTGTGATCTTATGGAACTACTTAGCCTATAAAGTTTTTTATACTTGTCCAATTAATCTGATTCTTGTTCCTAATTAAAATTAACATATAATTATGTAACATATTAAAATTTCAAACCAATTGGATCATTGTACAATTTTGGGTGGAATTTCTAAATGTGTTATGTTTTCTGCCCTTTGGCAGTTTCATGGTACCAATTTTGGTTCGTCATAACTTATAATATATAAGTCATATTTTACTGACACTTTATAGAAACCTATATGGGTGAACATGTAACATTTTCCATGTTTACAACTTTTATCAATTATGTCTCTAAGGTCTTCAAATTATAACAAACATTTCACTGGTCCATAATAGAATTGGCTTCCGGACCAGTATGACTTCAAAAGGCCATAACTTAGTCTGTACATAACATATCAACTGAAATTAGTACCCAAATTTATATAATACATATAAATATAACATTTATGTTTAAATAATTTACAGAATCTAGCTCTAATGAGCTCAAAGTAGCCAAACAAGTTGATGGATCTGCCCAGGGCATTTAGTAGGCAGTTCAAACCATGGAATGGTCATGGTTCCAATCAACATAACTCACAATTTACAAGTCCTATGAACCTAAAATTTGGTATAATGATACATAACATATATATCTACAACTTTTATGTTTTAAGATACTTCAAATAATGGCTTTATCATATTCAAAACTAACAAACACAGTAGCTATCTTGGCTAGGGTTCACACCCTTACCAGTTTAAGTAGAGAGATGATATCTCTTCCTATACAACAAATATTGCAAAACAGTTCAAATATCCATAAATATAAAACATAAAGGAACAACCTTTTCATTTTAAAATTTTCTAGAATCAATTTATATTAATATCAAAATTGGGGTGCAAGTCAGTGCCTATTAATGAACCTTAGCAACTCAACTCAACCTTATAGCAATAAGAATTGATTACTTACCAATAAAAAAATTGCAAGGGGTCAATTTGATTCAAAAAATAAGTGAAACAAGGAAGAATTGAGTTCTGGAATGGAGGAATATTAAGAAGAAAACAGTATGGAGTGAGGAGGCAGAAATGGGGGAGGAAGATAAAGCCAACCTTTTTGTTTTTTGTCTTTTTATCTTTTTCTCTTCATCTCTTCTCTTATCTTTTCTCCTTTCTTTTCTCTTCTCTTTTCGCTTATCATTTCCTTTATTTTCCTTTTGTTTCATTTTCATTTCATTTTGTCTATATTATTATTATTATTATTATTATTATTATTATTATTATTATTATTATTTACATACATTTATAATTCCACTAATTCACATAATAATACAGCTTAATCATTTCGCCTGATTTAACTAAATTAACAATGTAAATGTTTGCTAATCTTAATCTAGTCATTTTTCTTACTTTAATTTAGTCACCTTATTTAATTTATTTCTAATGCTTGGTTATCCTCATTTAGGTTATAAGTACACACGTGCGACTCGATACAATTGCTAAATACTATGACATGTACCTAGTGCGTGCCATGTACTTGTTTCTAAGAAAATATGTATGAAATGCACATGTTCAATTGGATTATATGGAAGAGGCATATGTTCAAATGAAATGCATGTGGATATGCATGTGGGGAAGGTCAAGGATGTTATAATTGTCCCATTTCCTGCTCAACCTCTGAAGGTGCCACCTCTACTCAAACTCTCTTCCTCTATTGGATTCCTTGGAGGCCAGCTTTGAAGTCATCCGAGTCATTGTCCTCCCAAATGATCTCATCAGCAGTGTTGGTGAAGCGGTAGTAGATGTTGTTCTCAAACACTATAAGAACAACCTCTCCCATCTTGATGAAGGACTCGACATCTAGTCGGTCTCAAGGATGTCCCGATATGAGGTTGAAGTGGTGTTCATCTAGCTTCAAGTATCTGAGCTTCATGGCAATGTGACTCACATACCCGCCAATCAGAATGTCTCTGGAAGGCTTGGTGGCAATTGACAAAAGATGGTTTGCAAACCATCGAGATAAAGCCACTGTTAGGCCTCTTCGGGCCATCTCCAAGAGAAAGAGCTCTGACTTCCTGATCGTTCCATTGTTGTCTCCTTTGGAGAAAATGCTATAGATTAAAAAGCTATGCAAATATTTGTGCACTGGGGATTAAAGGTGGTTGCTCTTCGTCTTCTTGACGTCCCAGCTGCAGTCAAGCCCGAAGTGAGTCCATGCCTGAGTAGCATAGAACTCCACTTCACTGTCATTCAGGATGCCATCAGATGGAAGGTTGAACAAGTCTCCAAACTCTGTGGTAGAGAGGGTGTTTGGATGTTTGTAAATTTGGAATTTCACCATGTCGGTAGGAGAGACTTGCAAGGTGCTCAGAAATTCTAAGGTTGGCTCCTTTAGAGTTGGTTGATGGATATCAACAAATTCTTTTAGATGACAAGCCTGGAGTAATTCCATCATGCTTGTCTCGAGGCCGAGTGTACGGATGGTTTGCCACTCAAATGATTTAGAGAAAATGAGTGGCCTTTTCTTGAGCACTGAGTATCTAGGATGACAATGCTCCGAAATAATGTTTAGAAGGTAATCTGTGTACCTTCCCAGAGCATGAGACTTCTTCCTTGTACCCTTGGAGGAACCGATTTCAATTTTGATTGAAAAAATAAACTTTTGAAGAGTGAGAAATTGATAGAAATTTTTGGAGTAAAACCAAAGGTGATGTGATTTCTAATGATGGAAATGGTTTTTGAAGATATTTATAAATGGAATGAGTTGCTTGGGGGCCGGAATCTTCAAAATGGTATTCAATGGTGATAAATGAGATAATTTGAGAGAAGTTGGAGAGTTGAAATGAGATAAATAATGGCAGAAACGTTATATAGCCGACATCTTCACGGGCGTGAAAAACTAAGTCATGGGCGTGAAGTGTCCTGTTTGCGGTTTGGTGAAGAGACGTTCTATCCGTGAAGAGAGAGGTGAAATTATTCACGGTGGTGACAGATGAGTCACAAACATGAAGTATAAACTTCACTACTTATGATCGTGAACCAAAGCGTGACACAAAGCGTGAATGCTTCTGTACGTTTTTGGTGGAAATGTTCATGGTCATGAAAAAGCATCATGGGCATGAACAAAGGGTTTCACGGGGGTGAATGAAAAAGGTTATGGTCGTGAAACATAGTCTTCACTACCTTAAACCGTGAAGCATGTCGTGAAGCAAGTCGTGAAAGCTACTGGTTCTTTTGGCGTTTTAGTTCACGCTCGTGAATATATGTCACGGGCGTAAATTGCCTAAAATTCTAAGTAAATAAAATTAAGTCTAAAATAAGACTAAAGCATTTCTAAGAAGCTTCTATCCCATATAACATATATTTCCATCAAATTAGCTACCTTATTTCTAGTAAGATGAGACAAAAACAAGATTATCAATCAAGGTTTGACAATTTTTCAATCACAAAGTTAATCCATCAATCATACCAAGCTTTTCTTATGAAATTAAATCTTTCCGCATTTAGAGACTTAGTGAAGATATCTGCCAATTGATTGTCTGTGCTTATAAATTCCAATACAACATCTTCATATTGAACATGATCTCTAATAAAATGGTGTCTAATGTCAATATGCTTACATCTAGAATGTTGAATGAGATTCTTAGATAGATTTATAGCACTTGTATTGTCACATCTAATAGGTATATGGTTCATATTATGACTATAATCCTTAAGTTGTTGTTTCATCCGAAGGATTTGTGTACAAAAACATCCTGCTGCTACATACTCCACTTCAGCGATAGAAAGAGCAACTGAAACTTGTTTTTTGTTAAACCAAGACACTAAGCACTCTCCAATAAAGTGACAAGTACCTGAAGTACTTTTTCTATCTAAAAGACTACCAGCATAATCAGCATCTGAATATCCTATAATGTAAAAGGATGAATTTCTAGGATACCACAAACCTAGATGCAATGAGCCATGTAAATATTTTAGAATTCTTTTTACTACATTTAAATGAGACTCTTTTGGACACGATTGAAAGTGATCACATAAGCATACACCATACATTATGTCGAGTCTAGAAGCAGTAAGATATAAAAGTGATCCGATCATACCTCTATAGAGCTTTTCATTAATGCTCTTACCCTTTTCATCCTTGTCCAATTTTGTTGATGTGCTCGTTGGAGTCTTGGAATTCTTGCATCCTTCCATTCCAAATTTCTTAAGTAAGTCTTTGGCATATTTGGATTGGTTGATGAATATGCCTTTATTGCCTTGTTTTATTTGTAGACCGAGGAAATATTTTAGCTCACCCATTATGCTCATTTCGAATTCCCTAGTCATACATTTAGCAAATTTCCCCTAGTAGGATCACCGATGATTTGCTCTTTGGGGTGATCTTTTGTCAATCTCCATTCCTTTGGGAGCTCTTTCCTGTTTTCCTCTTGAGCTTGAGGTAGAGAATCATCTTGATGTGAATCTTCTTGATCATTTTCTTCTTTTCCATTTTCAAGATCAAGTCTTTCCATAGTACCTATAACATCATCAAGAACACAACCTTTCACAAGATCAAGTCTACTAGATTTATCAAAAACAACATGCATAGATTCTTCAACAGTTAATGACTTTTTATTAAATACTTTATATGCTTTGCTAGTTGTAGAGTATCCAAAAAAGATACCCTCATCAGATTTAGAAGCAAAATTTTCAAGGTTGACCTTGTTATTCAATATGAAGCACTTGTATCCAACTACTCTAAAGTATGATATCAAGGACTTTCTTCTATTCCATAGCTCAAATGAATTTTTTTTTAGGAGAGATCCTTTGAAAACTCGATTTGAAATATAACAGCAGTATTTGTGGTTTCTGCCCAAAAGTAAGTTGGTAAACCATACTCATTGAGCATTGTTCTAGCCATTTCAATTAAAGTTCGATTTTTCCTTTCAACTACCCCATTTTGTTGAGGTGTCCTAGGAGATGAAAAATTATGCAAAATGCCATGTTCAAGACAAAAACTTTCAAATTTTTTATTTTCAAATTCTTAGCCATGGTCACTTCTTATTTTTGAAAAGCAATATCCTTTTTCATTTTCAACTCTTTTAGCAAAATTTTTGAAATTTTCAAAAGCATCACTCTTTTGAGCTAAGAAAATTACCCAAGTAAATCTAGAGTAATCATCTACGATGATAAAGGCATAATGTTTACCTCATAAGCTTGCAATTCTAGTAGGTCCAAATAAATCATGATGCAGGAGTTGTAGAGGTTTTGAGGTACTTACTATATTTTTGGATTTGAAGGATGACTTGTGTTGCTTCCCTCTTTGGCAAGGTTCACATGTCTTGTCTTTTTCAAATTTGACTTTTTCCAGTCCCTTTACTAGTTCTCCTATGCTGAGGCTTTGAATTAAGTCCATGTTTGCATGACTAAGCCTTCTATGCCACAACCAAGATTCATCACTAGTAGTCACAAGACATTTAGAAGAATGGTTAGATATTTTGAGTAAGTCTATTATGTAGGTATTGACATCTCTATTTCCTTTAAATATCTCTTGACCATCAATAGAGGTTACAAGACATTCGTTGAAGTAAATGTTACTTTATTTCCTTTATCACATAATTGATTTACACTCAACAAGTTATGTTTCAAACCATCAACAAGTAAGACATCTTTAATAAAAGTAGTACCATTAATACCAATAGAACCAACGCCAATTACCTTACCCTTAGCATTGTTTCCAAAGGTAACTTTACCTCGATCAATACTTTCAATTTCATTCAAAATTTCTTTGTCTCCTGTCATATGCTTTGAGCATCCACTGTCTACTAGCCAAGCATTTTTGTTTATTGTGGACTTGAGGCATACCGATAGAATCACAATTTAAGTATGGTTTTAGGTACCCAAATGAACTTGGGTCCTTGAGGGTTAGCACATGAAGGTTCCCAATGAGCCTTCCTTATCCAGCAATGTTTATTTATATGTCTAATTTTCATACAATAATTACACTGTTTAGGTCTAAAATTGCTTTTTGGTCTTACATTGTTTTTGAATGCCATATTTCTATTAGACTGAGTTTGAGAACAATGACATGCACAATCATGATTAATTGATGCTTTTCTAGATGCATGCTTCTTATACATAAAGGCATGATTAGCCTTTTGAGGTTTCTTTCTTAGGCTTACCAATCCTTGATTATTCCTCTTATGTATAGAAGATTTAGTGTATTTAGTGCACTTATCCCTTGGTGTTGTTCCAGCAAATGTGGAGATGTGAGGTTCACTTGACTTAACAAAAGTAGTTTTGTGAGAAGATGATGATGTGCTCTTAAATCCTAAACCATGTCTAATTAAGGGAGGTCTTTGAGACACAATAAGAGTGTCTAAGCTCTCATTTCCTTTGTGGAATTTTGAAATGGAGTTTCTAATTTCCTCAACTTCATTTTTCAAAGTATTGTTTTCTTTAAGCAAGGAATTAGTTGAGGGTTTTGAAGAGTATTCATCTAATGACTTGTGAAGAAATTCATTAGATGATTTTAGCTCAAAGTTCTCCTTTTCTAAAACATCCATTTTGATTTTCAAATTAGAAATGTTATTTTTATAAGTATTAAATTTACTCTTATATTTCTCTAGTTCTAGATTCAATTCTTATATTAGGCTTTGCTCATCATCATCATATTCATTATTACTATCATTATCACTACTATCATTATTGAAAGAGTATGAGTGAAGTGATCTTACCTTATCCGAGACGTGATCCTCTATAGCCATGAAGCATAGGTTGACCTCTTCGCTTTCATTATCATCTTTTTCACTTGAAGAGCTTTCGTCATCCCATGTGGCTTTGTGACCTTTCTCCCCATTGTCTCTTTGGTATTTGCTCTTATGCTTCTTGAGCCTTGGACATTCCAGTTTAATATGCCCTTTATTTCCACATTCATAGCACTTTACCTATTCTTTACTTCTTTGTGCATCATTAGAAGTTTCTTTGAGGTTTCTTTGCCTAAATTTTCTAGAGTTGCTCATTTTCTTCTCAATAATTCTTTTTAGCCTTCTTGAGAGCATACCAATGTCCTCATTTGCATCATTACTCACTTCTTCATCATCTTCAACTTCTTCTTAAATTTTGAAGTATAGGCTTTTAGTGCTAGAGGCTTTCTTTTTTCTGGCTCTACTTCAAGCTCTCTATCTTTTTTCACTGCCATTTCATGTGTGAGAAGTTTGCCAATGAGCACATCAGTATTCATGATGCTCATGTCTTCATTTGCTTCTTCTATACTGGCTAATCTTCAACTGTAATCTTTGAGAGGAAGACTTCTCAGGATTTTGTTATTTACATCTTCCAAGCTCAGATGCTTCCCAAGTTTTCTCATGCGATTTATGATAGCTAGAAGACGGTTGGTCATGTCAATGATTGACTCATTGGATTTCATCTTGAAGAGCTCATATTCTGAAGTAAAAAGTTGAATCTTCTTGGATTTCATCTTGAAGAGCTCATAGTTCCATCTTTCTTTTTAACAAATAACACTGGTGCTCCCCATGGTGATACACTAGGTCTAATATACCCTTTGTCAAGTAACTCCTGCAATTGGGCCTTTAGTTCTTTCAACTCAACTGGGGCCATTCTGTAGGGTGATCTTGATATTGGTGCAGTTCCTGGTACTAGTTCAATAGTAAATTCTATCTCTCTATCTGGTGGTAAACCAGGTAGATCATCTGGGAATACATCAGCAAATTCCCTTACCACCGGTATATTTTCAAGCAAGCTATCAGTGGTTCTAGTATCAGTCACATATGCCAAATATGCTTCACATCCCCCTTTGATCATTCGAAATGCCTTTACAGCTGAAACTAGACATGTAGGCACAAGTTTTCTTTCACCTAGAAATACTACCCTTGGCTGGTTTGGTGATTCCAAAATTACTTCCTTAGTAAAGAAATTCACTGTTGCATGATGTCTAGTTAACCAGTCCATTCCCAGTATCACATCAAATTCATATATTGGCAATAAAATCAGATCAACTATTAACTCAGCTCTGTCAATGCATATTAGGCAATCACGACAGACATTATTCACAACTACCACTGTTCCCAATGGAGTACTCACATTTATGTCAATCCCCAAAGGCTCATGCATTTGATGTAGTTTAGATGCCATATGCAATGATATAAATGAATGAGTGGAGCCTGGGTCAATCAATGCATATGCTAATATTTCAGAAATATAAATATTACCAGTGACTACTTCGGGAGCATCCATTGTCACTTGTCTAGTCATAGCAAACACCCTGGCCTGAGTAGGGGGTCTAGAATTCTGACCTTCAGATCTAGTCACTCCTCTGCCCATTGTACTAGTCATGCCCCTGCCTCTTCCTCTGCCCTGTGTTCCACTAGTAGGGTAGACCCTCGGAGTCTCAACTGTAGTCTCAGATACTCCTCTATCTCTGCTGGTCTCTGCTAGTTTGGCTCTATTTGGACAGTCTCTATACATATGCTCCATTGATCCACAGAAATAACATGCTCCTGTGAGCCTTCTACATTCGCCCGTATGCTGTCTACCACAATGACTACATGTGGGCCTCTGTTCAACATATTGGCTCTGCCCTCTACCTGGGTAAGAAAAAGTCATGCCTCGACCTCTAAAACTGGAGTACCCACTTATGTTACCAGATTGTGCAAGCATATATCTACCTATTTTTCCCGACCTTCTTCTAGACTCACCAAAGAACTCACGTGATGGCCTTGTAATTTGTTGCTCCCAGCTTCTTTCATTAATCGTTCAGCTCTGATTGCAGCAGCTCTGAGTCTGGCATAATTATCAAGATCAGTAGTCGTGATTCTGTTTCTGATCTCATATTTGAGGCCCTCCTCAAACTTTCTGCATTTGTCTCTTTCATTAGAGACCATGAAGGTGGCATAGTGGGAAAGTTTATTAAACTGTACTTCATACTCCGCAATAGACATATTCCCCTGTTTCAGATTTAGGAATTCCTTCCTCTTCTCATCTTTATACGCTTCAGGCATGTAATTGTTCTGAAATTCTAGGAGAAAATCATTCCATGTCAACACCGGTGGTTGTGCATCACTGTCGGGGACTGTCTCCCACCATTCATAAGCATTTCCTTGCAGCAAGGATACTGCATAATCGAATTTCTCATCTGGGGTACATCTCATCATATTCAATACCCTCTATGTCCTTTTCAGCCATGACTCAGCTTCTGCTGGGTCTGTTGTGCCATTGAAATCAGTTGCACCATGTTTCCTCAGCTTGTCATAACGTCTTTCCTTGTACATTTCAGGACCATATACTTCTTGTTCTAGGTTTTCATGGGGTACTTCTGCATGAGATGACTGTGATGTATGTACTGGAGCTCTAGCTCCTAGTGCTGCTTGCTCTCTATGTAAATGAGGTGATGCCTCATGAGAATGCATTTCGGTCGGCCTCTCCCTCCTTGGTGAATTATGTCTTATGATGTCCCTAAAATAAATGAAAGTATATCACTACATAATGTTCAACACATAGGATGCATATATTATCATGCTCTTATGCTTATGCATGTTCCCATGGAACCTATCCCTGCTCTGATACCAAAAATGTAACGTCACACCTCTTATGCATTTTAGTATAACTTATCCAAATATCAAGTAATCATACATGGCGTACTGGAAAGGTAAAATACCCTGTTAACAATAGTAGTAAATTTTTTTTCATATCCTGTAATATAATTCCATGACTTTGCAAGTCTCATATCCTATAATTTCATTCAATGACTTGCAAGTCTCATATGCTGTAATATTATTCACTGACTTTGCAAAGTTAACACTGAGGTTTTCACCACAATATAATATATCACATATATCAAAACATAAACTTTACACATAAGTATTTTCGAGTTGATTTCATTTATACATATTTAGACTCATTCCAAAATGACTATACATATTCAAGCACGTAAATAAAAAAACACATATGACATATTTTCATGCTTGTGTGGAATGCAATGAGAGAGAGAGTGATGAGGCTCGGCCAGTGACCTGTGCTCCATGTCTTTTATACGCTACTCAAAATGAGCTATCACTTCTCTTTACCTGAAAAATGATGCAAATTGATGAGTTGCGGCTCAGTGAGAATAACCATCCAATGAGCTCTAAAGTACCAAACAACTCATAGTCATAAATCACAATTCCAATATATACCATGTATTCCATTCCATTCATCAGTCAATAACATATAAATATAGATAAAATCAAGTATTCAATAATTGTTATTTACTTATGCTTTGCTTGTACATTTTATTTTGTTATGACCAGATTAAACGAACATTGCCCCGGGTTTCCATGTGAACATTTGCATTTGCATTTGCTAGCTAGCTTGATCATTTGTTTCATTTGCACATTTGTTGGGCCATAGGCCTCTTCTTTTGCTTTGCACATTTGTTGGGTCATAGGCCTCTTCTTTTGCTTTGCAATGTCGATTAACTAGTCACAACGCCTTTTTAGCCCATATGCATATACGCTTGTATTTAAGCATTCATCAACCATTGCATCTTTATCATATACAACATACATATATTCCCTATATACCTCATATATCAAGCATATACCTTGTATATACTATACATGTACCATGTATATATATCACATTTGTCAAACATATACCTCAAATATACCACAAGTATACTATTTATATGTACAACAATGTCACAAATTATCCATCATTACATTATCAAGGACCAATCATGACAATCACATGAATCACATAGCAAGCAACATTCATTTGCACTAAAGAATTCAATCGATAATTAGACTCACCGTTCTCCTTTGATTCCGACCCCTAAGTTATTGTCTATCTGCTCCTTGTGGGTCTCCAATATGTTGCGAGCCTAATATGAAAATATAATCGATTAACTCATGATTAGGGAGACTTAATGTGGCTTAAACAAATTAATATGCATTGTTCATGTCAATAGCTAAGATTTTTCCTATGAGGCAGTGTGACCTTATGGGACTGTTTAGCCTATAAATTTTTCTATAATTGACCAATTAATTTGATTCTTGTTCCTAATTAAAAATAACATATAATTATAGAACATATTCAAATTTCAGACCAATTGGATCATTGTACAATATTTGGTGGAATTTCTAAAAGTGTTCTGTTTTCTGCCTTGTTTTCTGCCTTTAGGCAGTTTCAGGGTACTCATTTGGGTTCATCATAACTTATAATATATAAGTCATATTTTAATGAAACTTTACAGAAACTTATATGGGTGCATTTGGAACATGTTTCATGTTTACAATGTCTACCAATTATGTCTCTATGGTCTTCTAATTATACCAAACAGTTTACTATTCCAGAATAGAATTGGCTTCCGGACCAGTATGACTTCCAAAGGCCATAACTTAGTCTATAGATAACCAATTAATATAAAATGAGTACCAAAATTTAGCTACGACATATACCTCTAAATTTCATGTTTTTATAATTTACATAATCTAGCTCTAACAAGCTCAAATTAGCCAACCAATGTACTGGATCTGCCCAGGGCACTCAGTAGGCAGTTCAAACCATGTAATAGTCATGGTTCCATTCATCATAAATCACCATTTACATGACCTATGAATCTGACATTTGGTATAAAGATACAAAACACATATATCTACAACTTTTATTTTTTGAGAGACGTGAAATAAGGGCTTTAACATATTCGAAATCAAACCACACTGTAGCTAACTTGGTTAGGGTTTACACCCTGACCAGTTTCAGTACGAAGAGCATATCTCTCCCTATACATAACATATTGCAAAAATGTTTAAATATACACAAATCTAAGATATAAAGGAACAAATTTTGTATTTTACATATTTCCAGAATCAATTTCTATTAATATCAAAAGCGGGGTGCAATTCAGTGCCTAATATTGAACCTAAGCAACTCAAATCAACTCTATAGCAATAAGAATTGATTACTTACCAAGAACAACCTTGAAAGGGATCAATTAGCTTCAAAAACTAGATGAAACAAGGAAGAATTGAAGTCTGAAATAGAGGAAATTGAAGAAGAAAAAGGGGCTGAAGTGAGGAGGCAGAAATGGGGAAGAAAGATGAAGATAAAGCCAACTTGTTTTTTTGTCCTTTTCTCTTTTTCTCTTTTTCTCTTCTCTTTTCTCTTCTCATTTCTCATTTCTCTTCTCTTATATTTCTCTTTTGTTTCATTTTCATTTTATTTTATATTGTTATTATTATTATTTACATATATTTATAATTCCATTAATTCACATAATAATACAACTTAATCATTTGACCCGATTTAACTAAATTAACAATGTAATTGTTTACTAATCTTAATCTAATCACTTTGCTTACTTTAATTTATACACCTTATTCAATTCATTTCTAATACTTTGTTATCCTCATTTAGGTTATAATTACACACGTGTGACTCGATACAAGTGTCAAATACTAGGACACGTAGCTAGTGCGTGTCATAAACTTGTTCCTACGAAAATACGTATGAAATGCACGTGTTCAATTGAATTGTATGCAAGATGCTTATGTTCGATGAAATGCATGTGGGGAAGGTCAAGGATGTTACAATTATAGAGAGAAACACTTACAAATCTATAATGCTCAAAGAATGATGTGCAAAAAGATTTTCACAAAGAATAAATGTTTGTTTTGAAAATATATCAAATGCACAAATGGCTTACAACAAGAATTTGATTCAAAATATTGGCTATTCTCTTATTCTCTTGTACTCCTCTTATTCTAGATGCATAAATGACTTGCATTTATACTTCAATGGTGAACTATAGCCGTTAGAGTGCATTTAATATGGAACTAGCCATTGCACCAACTCTAGCGCCTGACATGTTTCTCTTTCATCTTTCACGGTCGTGAATATGTGTGTCACGGTCGTGACTATTCTTCCAAGCCGTGACTTGTGTGGTGACCTTGGCCGTGAAGCATTCTGAAAGGTTTTGAAGTGTTTGATCACTAGCGTGACATTATATCTTCACGGGCGTGACATCCTTCCAAGACGTGGTCCAAGTGGTGACTTTGGTCGTGAAGCTCTCTGGAAGAATTTGTCATGTCTTCTCACGGGTGTGACATTTATTCACGGGCATGACTGAAATGTTCATTCACGGTTGCTATCATTCTTCATGGCCATGAACTTTAAATGTTGGATTGTTGGTGCTAAGCTTCATCACGAGCGTGACATATAAGGTCACGGGGCGTGAACATGTTATTTCTTCATTTTTTATCTTTTTAAGATTAATCTTCCATTCTCCATTCTTGCTATCATATTCCATACCCTGTTCAATAGACTTAGAAAACAAATATGTTAAATACATTACTGCTATTTTATTTGTTAGCATCAAAATGACGAAAATACCCCTCAAGGTTCAACACATAACATGAGCTTGTTCCATCTCATTTCATGAAAAAGGATAAATAGAAAAACATGTATTAGTTTCATATCCATAAATACCACTAATACTACTTACCTCATTTGTCAATGCATTTTTTTTGTTGGCTAAAATCCTCATTTGCTTTGTAAGCTCTGGTATCTATGAAACCAAGTCATTGTCACTATAATGAAAAACTAAAATAGAGCAAATATTAACAAATAAAACAATAAAAAACATGTTGGCAACTTAATGAACTAAGAATTTGATCAACAATAGTTCCATGACAATGGTGATCTAACTTAAAATATACTCGTAGATGCATGATATAATTGTAATATAAGCAATCTTACTTCTGAAGTCAATCTCTCAAGAAACTTACTTAGCTTAAATTCTTAATTAATTTTAGACTACCAGTGAATGAGAAAATAAATCTTAAACACTCTAAACAAGTTTGATGAATTGATTGAAGTAACAAAAGTAAAGTTGAATGAATAAAATATCAAACAAATCTAATGAATTAAGATCCAATAAGACTGAACAAGTATTTAGCTTGCATCCCCAATTTATAATCCTTCCCCTAATTCATTTAAGCATGATGAAATAAGTTTCTTATAGCTCTCACTTTAACTCACCAATTACCCAAACTAATGGTGTAACTAATGCTCAATCCAATTTTTAGGTTAAATTAAAGATGATTTTTCTATTAATATAACCCTAATATGTTCATTCCAAATTAAAAAAAAGGTGGTAAGTCAATCATTCAATCTAAAATCAAATAAATACAATGGAAATTGGAAAAGAAATCATACTTTATTAATAATAAAGGAAAGTTCATACAAATTGGGTTAGTTTACTAAATATCCAATGGAAATTTAGCCTAGCATTGATACTACAACGGTCATGTTAATATCAATTACTATACTAAACATGTTACAACATAAATAGAAATAAAAGAACTAAATTGCTTCCCTGAAAGTTGATGAAGAATCCAACTCAAGTCCAATTAGTCTCTGAATCTTCAAGCTACACTCAATCCACTCTTCAAGTATTAAAGTAGCTCCCTTCAATGATGAAAAGTCCACTAGAAAAATATAATAAAGGTAGCCTACAAGTTCTCTTCAATCACCAGTCTCAAAATTGGCCAAATGTCCTCTCAAATTCTAAAAAGAACCTACCTTTATACTACTAGAGTTCTAGTTGCATTCTAATTCTAAAAATACAATATTTTCCCTTTAAAAATATTAATAAATTTGCCAAAAATAAGCTCCAAAAGTAATCCTTTATAATGTGAACCCACTTGTAGAAAGCAAACTTTCATTACATATTGGACTCTACAGGATCACTAATCATCGTACGCATGATAATTCCTCACACACACTACAGGTTAAGATGAAACAACTTCACGCTCGCAAAAATTTATCACACTCACTACAGTAACTTGGAGCTTTGGCTTCGACGCACCTGCACTAAATTCACATACCAGTGATAAAAGGATAGGCTATAAAATACTCACATCAGCATTGATGCTTCACGTGTAGCACATACCGATACAGCTGACAAACACTCACCAACTGTACTAATGGATGCCACGATGTTGTTTTGCGGAAAAAATTCATTAAATTAAAACTTTCACATTTAAAATGTATTTAAATATCATAATGCAATTGATGCATAAAATCAATATAAATAAAACTTCAATCCAACGATCGATATCATAACATAAAATCTATTTTCGGCTTCATTAGCCTCATATTACAAAAATACATTATAAGAAAATATTACGTGTTTTTAAAACCAAAAAACATGTAAAACATTAATTCCAAAATATCCTATGACATAAACAAAATATAAATATGTCATGAATGTACACACCCCAACTGGATGTTCTCTTACTGAACTCTGGTGGCTTGTTGCTTTACAGGTCAACTCCTATCTACCAACTCTGAACCTGCGTGCAGGAAACCCACAGACTAAGTAAACTAATGCTTAGTGGTACATATGTGCATAAAAATTCTACACTTAATTCGTGTCATACCGTCATACAATTCATCTCATGATCATTCCTAAAATCATACATTCTAGTTGTTTCATGCATCAATGCAAGTTCACATGCCTATTAATACCATAGACATCATATAGTAGAACTATGTATATTATACACATATACATTTTTAACACATCATATATCTGACATCATCAATAAATACATGTTTAAATTTTCAACCAATATATTTTATTTCATTCAACCCCAGACTCTCTATACTTGACTATCACACCAAACTCCTAACTTACAACCTACGGGACATAAGTCAAGGGCACTCATTGCCGAGGTTAAGCCACCCAACTTACAACTTGTAACTGCCCACACCAAGCTCCTCAAGTTAATAGCGCTTCACAACCTGAGCTTAAGCCACATTGACTGAGTATAATAATACTTGTTAGCATATCTAGAATCAAATGCTCATAATACCTGAGTCACTTTGTCCTCATATAAAAGTATCTCATATGGTACTATTTACCTCCCTCAATGGTATACCATCTATCCTATATCAAGTCCAAGCCCAGAGAACTATGCTTTTTTTTTATCTCATAACCATTTATATTTTGATTCATTTTAAAACATAGGCTATTACCAGCATTCACTTTATCACATGCTATTACCAACATTTACTTTTCCATTTATGCATTATCATATCCAATACATAAATATCATATGATGTCATTCATTTGTTATTTACCATGTATACATACATTTATAATATACATTAAGCTAACCTATCACCATAGGTCATAATATAGATTGTACACATTTTACATTCAAAAAGTTTTACGGGCATGAACTATTTATTCACAACTGTGAAGGAACCTTTCACAGTTACCTTATCTGTGAACCATCACTTGAATCACCACATAATCATCACGTGCATGAATTACTTATTCACAGCCATGACACCATATTATCACGACTTCCTTACCGTGACACCAACCCATAAAATTTTGGGTTCATGTAGTTCATACCAAATCGACATTCACAACCATGACACCCTTGTTCACGGGCATGAATCTTGCATTTCCAGCAAACTCAAAACAGAGCACATCATGTATTTCATGCAAAATCTCTAAGATTAACAAGTGTTAATCACTCCTATCAATACTTACATACTCATACCATGTTTGCAACACATTTAAACCATATTTAACTCATGAAATCCATTATTAGGTCATATCAAGTCATAACATAACACATTTTCCATTTTAACACATAACCCATACATCCATATTATTTGTTAACCATAAAATGTCTTTTTGCCATTCATTCACATTTCTAGAAACACAACATACATTAATATGTATGAAAATAGAATTAATATGCTATATGTACATACCTTTCACCAAAATAGAGCCTTAACTATCCCTTCAAGCTTTTCAAGCTTGATTTCCTCTTTGTGACATGTTCCCTTACCCTCTAGCTGAACCTAGCGTCACAAACATGTTCTTATTAAAAACTTATAACTATAAACAACCTAAAATAAACCCTAATAACCAAGTTCTATGTCAACTTTGGCAAAACTCTAATAAAACTCCATGTTTTTCAAGCTTCCAAGCTTTAACAATGGTGTTTAGGATTCTTTGATGGTGAAGAAGATGACTAACAAATCTTGGCATGTGTTAGAGGATGATAATGGGCGGTGGAAATGGTTTTAAAGAAAAATTTAGTGCAAATGAAAGAGAAAAGTGCAGTTGGTCAGGGCCAACTGACCTGCATTTCATGGGCGTGACCCTTACTTCACAGGCGTGAAATGCCTTTCACAACCGTTACTAAACCATTCATGGGTGTGGAAGTTCTCTCTTCTCAAACACTCTCACCATGCCCAAAACCCTATCATTTGAACCACATCATGACCTTTCATGGGCGTGAAAGTTTTCCTTTTAAAAATTTTAACTTTAACTTTAACACACCTTAAACCTCACCTTTTCCCACTCTAAACATGTATATAACTTATAGGCCCTATTTTAAGGGCGTAACATCATGTGTGCTAGAAAGAGAGGCTAAAGAACCCTCCCTCATGGGATGACATGGTGTTACACATGTGAGGCTCATCTTAATGCTTAACTCCTTCAAGGGTGTGACACCTTGTCATGCCTATAAGGGTCTTCACTTCCTGCAATCCTTCTGAAACATTTGCAATCACCAAAAATACATAACTAAATACCCAAAATATGCTAAAAATCTATAATTAAATATTATATATAAAAACTATACTAAATAAGAACACATCAATAAAATAAATTTGGTTTCACTTTAATGATTTTTCGTTGAAATGATATGAGAATGATTCGACCTTAACTTCTCAAAATGGATACATGAAAAGACATTGTGTATCCTGCTCAACTCTAGTGGGAAGGCAAGTTTATGGGCAACTAGTCCAATCTTTTGCAAGATCTCATAAGGTCTAATAAATCCAGGGGTCAACTTGTCATTTTCTCAAATCTAAGTAGTTTCTTTTATAGAGAAACTTTGAGAAACACCTTACCTCCCACTTGGTATTCTATATCCCTCATCCTGAGATCTACATATGACCTATATCTATTTGAAACTGTCTTAATCGATCCTGAATGATCTTTACTTTTCCTTTGGTCTTTATCACTAAATCTAACCCCATTAACTTTCTCTCACTGAGCTCGATCCAAAACAAAGGTGTCTGACACTTTTTATCATTAAGTGCCTCATAGAGAGCCATCTGAATGTTGGACAGATAGTTGTTGTTGTAGGCAAACTCCATCAATGGTAAATACTTGTCCCATCTTCCTTCAAACTCCATCAAATAACATATAATCATGTCCTCTAAGATTTGAATTACCCTCTATGATTGATTGTCTTTTTGAGAATGGAACATTGTGCCAAAATTGAGCTTGGTGCCCAAAGCTCACTATAGACTACTCCAAAACTGAGATGTGAACCATAGATATCAATCCAAAATGATGGAGACTAGAACTCCATGTGTCCATACTATGTCATTCATATACAATTCTGCTAATCTATTTAACGAATAGTCTCTTTGGATAGGTAAAAAGTAAGTCGATATGGCTAACATTTTCCATAATCACCCATATGGTATCGTACTTCCTTAATGTCAGAGGAAATTGATTTAACTCAAAGTGTACTCGCAAGTGCACAAGCCAATTGTAATATTAGCAATCTTACTCCCAAGGTTGATCTCTTAAGGAACTTATTGGCTTAAGCTTTTAGTTAACTTTAAATTACTTATGAATGGAAAATTAAAATCCTAAACACTCTAACCAAGTCTAATGAATTGATTAAAAAAAAGAAAAGAGAACTAATAATAACTAAGATTGCAGTAGAAGGTAATAAAAGTAATCAATGAGAGAGAAAATAGGAACATAGCTCACAATCCCCAGCCTATATGCCCCTTAACAAATTAAGAACCAATGAATGTAGATTTTATGGCTCTCGCCTTTAAGCACCTTTTAAGCACCAATAAATCAAGCTAACAAATTAACTATGTTCATTTCAATTTTTAGGTTAAATTATAGATGGTTTGTCTAATTACTTAACCTTAAGATTTCCATTTAAAGTTCAATAATTGGTAATCAAACAACTATCAAGCTAAAAACTTATTAAGCATAATTGAAACTGAAGAAAATTATTCATTCATTAAAAAGATAAATAAGGTTCATACAAATTGGGGTTGCTTACAAAACACTCATTACAAAGTTTAGCCTAGCATCTCAATAACAATGATGATGTCGATTTTGATGACTAATTTGAACATAAAAGAAAATAAAGATTAAAAAGAAAAGCTCTTTGAAATGCTCAATGAAGTTTGCTAAAAAGAGCTTTCAAATTTTGCATGTGATGAACCTCTATATCTTAACATAAAACAAACTTGAATTTATAATCTAAAAGGTTCTACTTAAAATCTAACTTTAAAGATATAAAAATTCCTAAATAAAAGATAATATCCTAAAAGTTGTTCTTCAAATCATCATTAATATTCACAGTTTGGGCCCACTTTATTAGAATATATAGGATTTTGAATGTAACTGGACACAACAGCAAAAAAAGGTGTCACACAAGCACTAATTCCTCACATATGTGATAGCTTCTTTAGTAAAACAATTGTCACATGTGTGCTAATTCTTCATGCATATGATAGGAAATAGGATATAACAAAAATGTGTCTGCACCGAATCTACATGCCTACAATAGGAGGTTGGGCTTCACTAGTATAGAAATATGCTATATGTGTCGGTGAAATGAGTGATGCATATCAGTTGGACGCATATGAGTTGAGCTTTATGCATCAGCCAAAATGACCGATGTATATGGTTTGGCTATATGCATCGGCTATAAATAAAAACCTACATATATAGTATTTTTTTTAAATAGAACTATATGCATCGACTCTAACTTTTAACCGATGCTTATAGCATGACTTCAAATTTTTGTTATTATTTAAAAGAACTATATGTGTTGGTTTTTTTCTTATAGTCGATGCCTATTGTTCATTTCTTTAAATATTAGCACTACCATATATGACATGATGATCACCTGCTATATATATATATATATATATATATAAATTTACACCAACACAAGATCCAGAATAGTCGCAAGAACCATAAAGTCAATACATAGAACTAGAAACCAATACAAAAGCCACAAATTAAGCCAACACATGCATACACATGCATGCATATACACAATTAAGCTTTTAAAAACATCAGCAATACCAAATATTCAACAAAAATATAATTCCAAATATTCAACAATAATATTAATCCATAAGCTATGAAGAAATTAATTTCAAATTGCATTTCTAATTAATATGATTTTAATTTACAAAGTTTATAAACTGAAAAAATTACATTCACTCTCTTAAAAAATAATTGGACCATAAATATAGAATTTCAACAATTTGTTCTTCACTATATGATCTATTTTGAAAAGTCTACAAAACAAAACAAACACAGAAGAGAGCACATTATAGAAATAATTAAACTAATAACAATATATCATACATGCATTTAAATAAATTAACTAAGTATTATTTAAAATAACATACCTTAAGTAATGTATTGTTACAGCTATGATTTATAAATTGTTACAGCTATGATATATAACAATTTTGTACATATACCTCATGACATAGTATTCACATTCTATATATCCTTATTGTTGAGGGCATTTAAAATAGAAAAAATAACAAAAATAATCAAATAAAAGATTAATAACTCATAAAAAATTTCAATCTAACTAGTAATTATGAATATAAATTTCTCACTGAAATGTCACTCGATTTTAGCTTAGCAACTTTATTTTTCCTACCTACCATAGAATAAGTTATATAGGTGCTGAAAAATAAGTATATATCAATATATGCATCAATATATTAAAAAGTCTGCAAAACTGTAAAAAATAGTAGGTAGTATTATAACTTACTAGTTAATGTGAGGTTTCAGACTTATTTGTTGGTTGCCACGGGCTAGAGGATTCATGAAAAAGTTTCAGTACATCCACCGTGAAACAAAGTGTGACACAAAGTGTGAACGCTTCTATAAGTTTTGTGTGGAAATGTTCGCGGGCGTGAAAATGCGTCACGGGCATGAACAAGGCTTTTCACGAGAGTGAATGAAGTCATGAACATAGACTTCACTACTTTAAGCCATGAACCATGTCGTGAATCAAGTCATGAAAGCTACTGGTTCTTTTGGCTATTTAGTTCACAGGCATGAGCATATGTCACGGGCGTGAACTACCTAAAATTCTCATTAAATAAAATTAAGTCCTAAAATAAGGCTAAATCATTTCTATGAAAATTCTATCCCTTATAACATAAATTTCCATCAAATTTACTACCTTATATCTAGTAAGATGATACAAAAAACAAGATTATCACTTAAGGTTTGACAATTTGGCAATCACAAGGTTAATCCATCAATCATACCAAGTTCTCTTCTTATGAAATTAAATCTTTCCTCATTTAGAGACTTAGTGAATATATCTACCAATTGATTTTATGTGCTTATAAATTCCAATGCAACATCTCCATATTGAACATGATCTCTAATAAAGTGGTGTCTAATGTCAATATGCTTACTTTTAGAATGTTGAATGGGATTCTTTGATAGATTTATAGCACTTGTATTGTCATATCTAATAGGTATATGGTTCATATCATGACCATAATCCTTAAGCTGTTGTTTCATCCAAAGGATTTGTGTACAACAACATCCTGCTGCTACATATTCTGCTTCTGCAATAGAAAGAGCAATTGAAACTTGTCTTTTGCTAAACTAAGAAATTAAGCATTCTCCAATAAAGTGACAAGTACCTGAAGTATTTTTTCTATCGAAAAGACTACCAGCATCATGAGCATCTGAATATCCTACACTATAAAAGGATGAATTTCTAGGATACCACAAACCTAGATGCAATGAGTCATGTAAATATCTTAGAATTCTTTTTACTGCATGTAAATGAGACTCTTTTGGACATGATTGAAATCGTGCACACAAGCATACACTATACATTATGTTGGTTCTAGAAGCAGTAAGATATAAAAGTGATCTGATCATACCTCTATAGAGCTTTTCATTAATGCTCTTACCTTTTTCATCCTTATCCAATTTTGTTGATGTGCTCATTGGAGTCTTGGCATTCTTGCATCCTTCCATTCCAAATTTCTTAATTAAATCTTTGGCATATTTTGATTGGTTGATGAAGGTGCCCTCATTGCCTTGTTTTATTTGTAGACCAAGGAAATATTTTAGCTCTCCCATCATGCTCATTTCAAATTCCCTAGTCATACACTTAGCAAATTCTTGACAAAGAAATTCATTAGTAGAACCAAATATGATATCATCAACATAAATTTGAACAATTAGAATATCATGCTTATGTTTTTTAATGAATAATGTGGTGTCAACATTCCCCTTTGTAAAGTTATTTTCTAAGAGAAAAGAGCTTAGTCTTTCATACCAAGCTTTTGGGGCTTGTTTCAAGCCATATAAAGCTTTTGAAAGTTTAAAAACATGATTTGGCAAGTCATAGCTTTCAAAACCTGGTGGTTGTTCTACATAAACTTCTTCTTCTATATAACCTTTTAGAAAAGCACTTTTCACATCCATTTGAAAGAGTTTGAAATTCATGTGACATGCATATGCTAAAAGTATTCTTATGGCTTATAATCTAGCTACAGGAGCATAAGTCTCATCATAATCTATTCCTTCTTCCTGATTATATCCTTTTGCAACTAATCTAGCCTTATTCCTAGTTATTGAACTTTGTTCATCTAGTTTATTTCTAAATATCCATTTGCTACCTGTAATTTGATGATCCTTGGGTCTAGGTACTAAGATCCATACCTTACTTCTCTCAAATTGGTTGAGTTCCTCTTGCATTGCAATCACCCAACTTTCATCATTAAGAGTCTCATCAACATT
This sequence comes from Triadica sebifera, assembly GCA_023653625.1. NCBI lineage: Eukaryota > Viridiplantae > Streptophyta > Magnoliopsida > Malpighiales > Euphorbiaceae > Triadica > Triadica sebifera. Next base: position 26,959,314 of record CM042901.1, read on the forward strand.
TTTAGGCTCAATTTGAGAAATAAAAGCAAGGTCAGTGGCTAAATGTTTGAAATGAGATCTAGTACTTACTCCCCTTGAAAGATCACCAATGATTTGCTCCTTGGGGTGATCTTTTGTCAATCTCCATTCCTTTGGGAATTCTTGTCTGTTTTCCTCTTAAGCTTGAGGTAAAGAATCAGATTGATGTGAATCTTCTTGATCATTTTCTTCTTTTCAATTTCCAAGATCAAATCTTTCCATAGTTCCTACAACATCATCAAGAACACTACATTTCACAAGATCAAGTCTACTAGATTCATTAAAAACAACATGCATAGATTCTTCAACAGTTAATGACCTTTTATTAAATACTCTATATGTTTTGCTAGTTATAGAGTATCCTAAAAAGATACCTTCATCAGATTTTGAGACAAAATTTCTAAGGTTGTCCTTGGTATTCAATATGAAGCACTTGCATCCAAATACTCTAAAGTATGATATCAAGGGCTTTCTTCCATTCCATAGCTCAAATGAGGTTTTATTTAAAAGAGGTCTTTTGAAAACTCAATTTGAAATATAACAAGTAGTATTTGTGGCTTTTGCCCAAAAATAAGTTGGTAAACCACACTCATTGAACATTATTCTAGCCATTTCAATTAAAGTTCGATTTTTCCTTTCAACTACCCCATTTTGTTGAGGTGTCCTAGGAGATGAAAAAATTCTGTGAAATGCCATGTTCAAGACAAAAACTTTCAAAGTTTTCATTTTCAAATTCTTTACCATGATCACTTCTTATCTTTGAAATACAATATTTTTTTTCATTTTGAACTCTTTTAGCAATTTTTTTGAAATTTTCAAAAGCATCACTCTTTTGAGCTAAGAAAATTACCCAAGTAAATCTAGAGTAATCATATACGATGACAAAGGCATAATGTTTACCTCCTAAGCTAGCAATTCTAGTAGGTCCAAATAAATCTAAATGCAGGAGTTGTAGAGGTTTTGAGGTACTTACTATGTTTTTGGCTTTGAAGGATGACTTGTGTTGCTTCCCTTTTTGGCAAGGTTCACAAGTCTTGTCTTTTTCAAATTTGACTCTTGGCAGTCCCTTTACTAGTTCTCCTGTGCTAAGTCTTTGAATTAAGTCCATGTTAGCATGACCAAGCCTTCTATGCCATAGCCAAGATTCATCACTAGTGGACACAAGACACTTAGAGGAATGGTTAGATATTTCGTGTAGGTATTGACATCTTTATTTCCTTTAAAAATCTCTGAACCATCAATTGAGGTTACAAGACATTCATTGGAAGTAAAGGTTACTTTGTTTCCTTTATCACATAATTGACTAACACTCAACAAGTTATGTTTCAAGCCATCAACAAGTAAGACATCTTTAATAAAAGTAGTACCATTTGTACCAATAGAGCCAATGCCAATTACCTTACCCTTAGCATTGTTTCCAAAGGTAACTTTACCTCCATCAATACTTTTGATTTCATTGAAGAGTTCTTTGTCGCCTGTCATATGCCTTGAGCATCCACTGTCTACTAGCCAAGCATTTTTGTTTATTGTGGACTTGAGGCATACTATATAATCACAATTCAAGTATGATTTTTAGGTACCCAAATGAGGTTGGGTCCTTGGGGGTTAACAGATGAAGGTTCCCAATGAGCCTTCCTTATCTAGCAATGTTTATTTATGTGACCAATTTTCATACAATAATTACACTGTTTAGGTCTAAAATTGCTTTTTGGTCTTACAATGTATTTGAATGCCATAATTCTATTAGGCATGATTATTCTTTTTATGTATAGAAGGTTTAATGTATTTATTCCTTGGTGTTGTTCCAGCAAGTGTGGAGATGTGAGGTTCACTTGACTTTACAAAAATAGTTTTGTGAGAGGATGGTGATGTGTCCTTAAATCCTAGACCATGTCTAATTAAAGGTGGTCTTTGAGACACAATGAGAGTATCTAAACTCTCTTTTCCTTAGTGGAATTTTGAAAATGAATTTCTAAGTTCCTCAACTTCATTTTTTAAAGTAATATTTTCTTTAAGCAAGGAATTAGTTGAGGATCTTGAAGAGTATTCATCTAATGACTTTTGAAGGGATTCATTAGATGATTTAAGCTTAATGTTCTCCTTTTCTAAAGCATCTATTTTGATTTTTAAATAAGAAATGTTATTTTTATAAGTATTGAATTTACTCCTATATTTCTCTAGTTCTAGATTCAATTCTTCTATTAGGCTTTGTTCATCATCATCATCATCACTATCACTATTACTATCATTATCACTACTATAATAATTGAAAGAGTATGAGTGTAGTGATCTTACCTTATCCGAGACGTGATCCTCAATAGCCATGAAGCATAGATTGACCCCTTCGCTTTCATTGTCATCTTTTTCGTTTGAAGAGGTTTCGTCATCCCATGTGACTTTGTGACCTTTCTCCCTATTGTCTCTTTGGTATTTGCTCTTATGCTTCTTAAGCCTTGGACATTCTGGTTTAATATGCCCTTTCTTTCCACATTCATAGCACTTTACCTCTTCCTTACTTCTTTATGCATCATTAGAAGTTTGTTTGAGATTTCTTTGCCTGAATTTTTTGGAGTTGCTCATTTTCTTCTCAATGATTCTTTTCAACCTTCTTGAGAGCATAACAATGTCCTCATTCTCATCATCACTCATTTCTTCATCATCTTCACTTTCTTCTTGAGATTTTGAAGTAGAGGCTTTTAGTGCTAAAGCTTTCTTTTTTTTGGCTCTGCTTCAAGCTCTCTATCTTTTTTCACTACCATTTCATATGTGAAAAGTTTTCCAATAAGCACATCAGTATTCATGATGCTCATGTCTTCATTTGCTTCTTCTATGCCAACAACTCTTGAACCGTAGTCTTTAAGAGGAAGACTTCTCAGGATTTTGTTGTTTACATCTTCCAAGCTCAGATGCTTCCCAAGTTTCCTCATTCCATTTATAATAGCTAGAAGAAGGTTGGTCATATCAGTGATTGACTCATTGGATTTCATCTTGAAGAGCTCATATTTTGAAGTAAGAAGTTGAATCTTTTTAGATTTGACTTGCTTAGTTCCTTCATCATAATTTTTCAATGTCTTCCACATGCTATAGGCTGTTAGGCAGTGTTGTATTCTTCCACATTCTTCAATGGATAATGAACTTGAGAGGATTGTCATTGCCATCTTGTTTTTGAAATTTGCTCTTCTTTGAGGCTCTGTCCAATCATCTCTTGTTAAGATTTCTTCTTCACCATTAGCTCCTTTTCTGGTTGGTGGTGTCCATTCTTTTCGTACACTATCCAAGACTTCAATTCCTTCACTATCCATGTATGTCTCCATCCGAAACTTCCAATGGGCATAATTTGCTCCATCAGAGTAAGGTTTGAGACTTTGGAATCCTTCACTGACCATTGCTTTTCATGTCTTTTCACGGGCGTGACATTGCTTTCACGGACATGACTTAAATGCTCATTCACAGTTTGTTATCTTCCTTCATGGTCGTGAACTTCAAATATTGGTTTGTTGGCTCTAGGCTTAATCACGGATGTGAATCATGCTGCTTCTTCAATTTTATCTTTCAAAGGTTAATCTTCCATTCACCATTCTTGCTATTTTATTTCATACCCTGTTTAATAGACTTAGAAAACAAGTATGTTAAATATATTATTGCTATTTTATTTGTTATCATCAAAATGACGGAAATACCCCTCAAGGTTCAACAAATTATTTCTCTCTGTTCCTTCATAGCTGCTATAATATAATTTTCTGTCGCTTCAATCTATGAGAACATCAAACGGAGCATGGCTGGACATAGAAATTTGATTGATGATATAGTGAATTAAGTGCACAAACTATGAAGATACCTGCAATCATGAATCACAAAACATACATAATTTATTATTTTCCAATATGGAAGTTCAAACTACAATGTTATCAATAAACAATATAATCTTATGTCATAAATATACAAATGACTGGGACATCAAACCATTCCATGGAAATGAGTTGAGCGATGTCTTCCATACCAATATAAATCGTATAATTATCCATTGGATACTTAAACACCTCAATGTTTATAGGGACTTTAAACATGTACCCAAAAGGCAATTTAATAACCATGTCATGCAAAAACAGCATGTCACCACTCAAACTTGCAAAAATTCTTTCATTAATTAAAGGCCCATGTTGCTTTGTAGCTAATTTTTTGGATAAACTGCTACTTTGTTTATTCTTTGGATCCTTGTTTAAAGGTTTAAATCTAGGTTCCTATCAATTAATAATGTTATGACATATTATGACATATGAAAAGTGATAATCTAAATTCAAGGAATTGTTACCTCTCTAAGAACCACAAGATGTTGTGGCCACTAAACAAAGCTACCCTCTATTTCTACAACTGTATTATGGTATTCAATAGGCACAGGTAGTGGTGCTTCATGGTAACCATATAATACATCATCTACATACACTTTTATGTGATTGGGCATGATAGGTTTGTTGTGTACCATACCATCAGTTAGGGATGGAAAAACCATGCACCTTGCCACAATCATCTGTTGACCTTCACTACTAAAAGCAAGTCTGCACAATGTATACATCTATAAAATAATCAAAAATAAATATTAGATACTTTAAAGTGGAAGCAGAAGTGGAAGTGGAAGTGATATTAATGAAATTTAAAATTTTTGTACCTGCAATTCTACAACTACAAATGGTGGGTTCAAAGATTGGTAACTACTAGGCATTGGATGAGCGTGTGTAGGGTCCATATCCATCTCCTTCTCATGGAAAAATTGAGAGGTCTTGGTTGTCCTTTGCTCTATAATCATGCTCTTAAGGTGACCTATCTATGCTTGGAACATTGCATAGGAAGCCTCGAATTCGGCTTTGAATTTGGCCCCTAATTTGGCCTCAATGGCTACAATGTCCTCTGATGAGATGGAAGTAGAGGATTTCCTCTTGCCAAGATTACCATAAAATTTCTTGATGGACATTGACCCTCCAACACCCTTGGCATGGCCTGAATGTTTGGATTTTTCAAGTGCACGTGACAATATATTATGTCTTTCAAGTACCCAGCTACCTTTAGCGATTTTTCCCATAACTCGGCTTGTTCACCATATAATTATCAATATAAGCTAACATATATAAGTTAAACAAATCATTTATTTAGCAAGTCAAACATACCATTTTTTGTGCCACTTCTCATCTTCTCTATTGGGATTATATAATTTCCTTCCTTGCTCTTTTTTTGGCTCTTAGCTAATCGAGACTTCAATCATATGATGAGGTAACAGCGGAACTCATTGATGATGATGTCGAAAAAGAAGATATGGGGTCTTCAATGACCCATTGGGGCCTTTTCCCAGGATAGCCTACACAACCCAAGAAATATGGATGCATATTATGTGCTTGAGTGTCATTTGCCTTAGCACTAATTATCTGTTAATGAAAACATAAATAAGGAATAAGTTAGTACCATGAGATTAAATAAATATAAATGTAAAATACATTCTACTTAATAATTATATACTCCATATTCTTTAGATTCACGAGCTTGTTTAAATTCCTCCCAATCGTCCTCAGTGATGAAGTCATATAATTCTAATGGTGACTTTTGATTTGAATTTTTCTTTGTGTACTCATCCACCAAGCAATGCTTAAAATTCTTCCACCACATCCCTGCATTTTTTGATACAACATTTTTCTTCTCATACAGAACATTGAACTTTTTCTTCAAAACAAGATTTTAGATTCATCAGTATTAATCACAAATTAATCCATTTATCAAGATGGTTAATAACTTTGAAAGAAAATTGCCTTGATATATTTCCAAATCATATCCTTCAGACCCTTATTAACCATATCCCAGTTTTTTATTGTAATCTTCACATGGGAATGTGCTACAAGCCCAATATAGGAACTAAATCTATAAGCCTATGTTCCTACTAGGTGATCAAACTCATCGAACTCTATCACCTTTTGTTCATCCCCTTACTTCTCCATTTTCTTGCATGTGGTAGTTCTCCTAGTTTTCCTTCATGTCATGCTACTCGATGACACCGATTCTTCTTGTTGGTCAGACATAATTTCCTGCAATATAAACACAACAAAAAAATATGTTAGTATAATCCACAATTATAGAAATTTATTTAAGTTAATAATTATTAGTATAAACCACATTTCTTCCCCAACTGCCATAGGTAGCCCAAGAAAAAAACAGGGGAGTCTCATCAAATTGATCATACTCTTCCTTATCTACCATATCATCAATGCCAACAATACGTCTTTTACCTTCAAAAACAATAGATCACTTATTATCGCCAAAGTCAACAATGTAAAATATTTGTTTGGCTTGAGAAGCGAGAATGAATGGATCATCTTGATAATCCAAACAACTAAAATTGACCAATGTGAATCCTGATTCATCCATTCTAATAAAATAACAAATAGTTAATTATTATAAAATTATTTCTTAATTAGATTAAGTTCCTAATAAAATCAGTTTACTAATAATATTAATTTCATTAAAAATATTATTAAGTTTTCATTCAAGGATTAATTAAGTTCCAATTATATTAATTTTAAGGCTTTGTTAATTCAGTTCATTCCACTTTTTTAAAATTATTTTATGAATAATTATTTTGATTAATTAAGTTCCAATTATTGTTGATCAATTATTTTATGAATAGCTAAATACATGAAGATTGAATACATGAAAAAAAATCACTAAATATAATATTACTTTTTTTAAGTGTAAGAATATAATGTCTTATGGGACAAGAAATTTAATTAAATTTTGCTTCTAATTAAAATTTTGATCATATAATATTTTTTTAAGTGTAAGAATATAATGTCTTATGGGATAAAGAATTTAATTTAATTTTTAGCCTATCATCTCTTTTTCTTATTAATTTTAATCATCAATTCAAACAAGTATAAATTTTTATGAAAATTTCAAGACTTCAACATAACAAAATAGATATACAAGAATTAAAATAAATAGCTCAAACATGATCATACTAAAAATGATTTAACTAAATAAAAAAAACTCATTGATCGACAAAATTATCAAATTCAAAATATAAAAATATTTTCTTTGAAATTATAAATTTATTTATGGGATATTGTTTTAATTTGAATTTTTCATTTTGTGGCTCTATTTTTTTTAGTTTGTGGTCGCCTTAAAATAATTTTATAGTATACTTATAAAAACAATTATAATTATCTTTATAGTTATTAAACATTGGAAATATAATTAAATTATTATTTATTAATCTACTGTTAATTTATTTATATATTGTTATTTTAAAATCAAATTAGAAAATATATATGTGTACAAATGAATATAAAAAATAAAAATAAATAAATCAAACAAAAATGGATGGGGCGGCAAGAACTGGCGGTAAAGTCTTGTACATATATTTTCTAAATAAAATGCATAAATGGAGTGAAATTAGCAAAAAAAATTAAAAAAAAAAAAAGAAAACTGGCTTGAGTGGGGCAGCGAGAAGCAAATAGTAGCAGCAGTGCATGCAACGTGGGTGGGGCAACGTGAGGAGTGGCAGCAAAGTCGATGTGGGTGGGGTGGTGAGAAGCGAATAGCACCAGCAGTGCCTACGACGTGGGTAAGGCGGCATGAGGAGTGGCAACAAAGTCGATATGGGTGGGGCTCGAACAACTGCAGCAGCGAGGAGGGGTATAAATTGAAAATAATGCAGATAGAAAATGAGAGGGTGATGTCGGTTCGATCTTTTTATGTTTAGAGCTTTATGCATCGGTCTCATATAAAGGCCAATGCCTATACTATACGTGTCAATTGTTTTATAATAACCGACACCTAAAATGAGACTATATGCGTCAGTTATTTTTTTAACCAACGCGTATAATATCTCTTAGTTTTATGCGTCAGTTATTATATAATAATCGACGCGTATTCTTTGTAATTTTGATTTTAATTACAAAAAATCCACCATTTTTAATATATGCATTAGATTTTTTTTATAAATTGATGCATATAATCTTAAACCTAAAGTACTTTTTGTACTAGTGCTTTAAGAACTTTGTGCTCATGTCAAAGTCTCGTACTAGTGATAGAAGTGGAAGGATCCCTCACACTTGCAGCAACCCTTCGCGCTCGTGACACTTCCTCACTTGCGTGACAAGTTTCTAGCAAAATCTTCTCTCACGCACATGATATGGCCCTCATATGCATGACACTTGCTTTATGCTGCATCTTGTCTTTCAACTCCCACAAACACAAAAGTAAAACCACTAACTATGTAAGACATGATAAAATTCTATAATTAAGCACTAAAAATATAACTAAAAACTATATCAAACAAGAACACATTAGCAACCCAGTCACAAAATCCATAGTGACCAACCTTGACCTTCTAACAAGTCAAGCATTTATAAGTGAACTATGTGATGTCTCTCTTCATTCCTACCCAATAATATCTACTATTCATGTTGTGATACATCTTATTAATCCCTAGTTCTATGGAATACTTTATCTTTTGAGCTTCTCTTAGAATCCTCTGTCTCAAATCCTCTATACTAAGCACGAATAATCGACCTTAGTAGCACAAACTATCATCTGGCACAATTGTGCACCTCGGTCTCTCCCTCATCAGCAACCAACTCCACTAACTCCATTAACTTGACATCTTACTTTTGTGCATCTCTAATCTCTTGATCCAAAGTAGGTCAGCTGTTCAGCTCTACTAAGGTCTTCCTACTTAGTGCATTAACCACCACATTGGCCTTTCAAAAATGATAATCAATGACATAGTCGTAATCCTTTATTAATTATAATAATCTCTTTTGCCTCAAGTTCAACTCTTTTATGTAGAAAGACATTTCAAGCTTTTATGGTTGGTGTAAAATGTAGCACTTTTTTTGTACAAATAATGGCATCATATCTTCAGAGAGAAAATAATGGCTGCTGACTCTAGATAGTATGTTAGGTAGTTCTTCTCATAGGGCTTCAACTATTTGGAAGCATAGGCAACAACCTTCTCCTCTTGCATCATGACATAACCTAATATGTTATGAGAAACATCATTGTAAATGACATACTCTTTGTCAGGAACTAGAGCTTCAATTGACAAACTCTTGAGATGATCAAATCTTTGCTAGCATTTATCTGCACACTCAAACTTGATGTCCTTCTTTAGCAATCTGGTCAACTAAGAAGCAATCATTGATAACCCCTTAACAAATCTCTTATATTACCCTGCTAAGTAGAGAAAACTCTTGATTTCAGTCACATTTCAAGGAGGCTTCCAATTTAATATTGTCTCAACCTTACTAGGATCCATTCTAATCCCATCTTTTGACACTATATGTCCGAGAAAAGCAACTTCATTAAGCCAAAACTCACATTTTAAGAGCTTAGCATAAAGCCTATATTCCCTAACGGTCTGTAAAACTGTCTTCAAATATTGATCATGCTCTTCCTTTCTCCTAGAGTACACCAAAATATCATTTATAAAACCACCACAAACTGGCCCAAAAATCGCCTGAAAATCTAGTTTATCATATCTATTAAAACTAACAAAGCATTGGTCAACTTGAAAGGCATAACCAAAAATTCATAGTGACCATATCTGGTTCTATATCATTTGTCTTGATTCTCACTTGAAGGTACCCCAACCTAAAATCAATTTTGGAGAATACTCTTGCACTTTTCAATAAATAGAAGAGATCATCAATCTATGACAACAAATACTAGTTCTTAATGGTCACCCTATTCAACTGTCTATAGCCTATATATAACCTTATAAACCCATCATTCTTTTTAACGAACAACACTAGTGCACCCTATGGTGATACACTCGGTCTAATATAGTCATTATCCAGTAGTTCTCGTAATTGTGCCTTTAGCTCTTTCATCTTTAACTGTGCCATTTTATACAGTACTGTTGATATAGGAGTTATACCTAGAATGAGCTCTATGGAGAATTCTCTCTCTACTTGGAGATAGCCTCAACAAGTCATCTTAGAACTCATTTAGAAACTATTCCACCATTAGGTTATCCTTAAGCCTAAGCTCTAATACCACTAAATGTAATACTCTCTGATATAATTAAGATTAACACAACTATACCAAAGAATATTACAATGAACATGATTTCCAAACATGTTAAATTAAAAACTTTTATGGACCATAGCCATGATGACTTACAAAAATAAAATATCGGATTAATTAACCCAATTTTATAACACTATAGAAAACAAATGCAATAATATATAGGCAAACACTAGCCTAAAAGTTTTACAAAAATGGATAGTTCCAAAACTACATGTCATTTAAATATAAAACATGTACATTTATAACTACCTGATTCCCAAAAGAATAACTAAAAACAAAAAAGTACAAGGGTGCATCGCCAACCTCTTAAGCTCATCTTAAGACTTTAAACTTGGGTGTCCTTTTTTGTCGATCTAACTTCTAGGCTCCAAATCTATACATGGAAAACACCCACATACTAAGCAACCTAATGCTTAGTAGTACATAACAATATCTAAAATGTACAAGGACACATATATAACATGCATGATAAACTTACCATCATACCTTTATGCTTTACCTCAATTGTTCACATATATAATACTCATTTTAATAATGATGTCATGCTCTAAACTACTTATAGATGATGCATAAGCTCGAACATGACATAACAATAAATCAACCATTACACAAACAAGTGTATACACACTTAAATTATCATAGAACTATTTGTTTGATATACTCTTAACTAGACTAAATTGGATATAGAAATATAATCTATGACTCTTACTCGAGCCCCTTAAGACATCTGTTTGATTCCCTTACAACACCTATCTGAGAAAAGAGAAGTATATGCATGTAACTAACCAAGGGAGCTCACAAGAGCTTTTAATCCTTTATCCTTCCCTTTCAAGTTTCACGGCCATGACTAAACCTTCATGAGCGTAAACCTGGCTATGAAACAAAATGTGAAGCTACTCATGAACGGGTATGTTTTACCAAAATATCATCAACACGACTTTCATACCCGTAAATCTAGAAATATTCGTGGAAAAATAAGACAAAACAGACCATACCATTTCACATGCACTTTTTCTCTACAATTGACCAATGTCAATCACCCTATCAACATTCCAGTGTTCATTGCCATTAACTAACATGACATTAACCATTTTTAACATCAACATTTAACAAAATCATCACATTTACCAATCAAACCATATATTCCTCATAGTATATTAAGTCCTCAAATTGCATTAATAACTCTAAAAACATAAAAATCATGTAATTTAACCATACCAATAACAATTCCAAATGCATTTAAGGCATGCCAAACACACCATGATAAAAGATGAGACTTAAAATGTGGTTATGTATATACCTTTTACCTAAAAAAAGAGCATTAACTATCATTCTAAGCTTTTCAAGCTTGTCCCCTTCTTGGGATGAACATTTTAACATTTTTCCATTTCCTAGCAAGGTCAACAGCTTCCTCTCATTCCATAAAACTGGTAAATAACACAAAACACCCTAAAACTGAACATTTCTCACTTAAGTCTGAAGCACACTTTTCTTTCTTTCTTAGTTTTCAAGCTTCTATAAGTTTCCAAGGTTATAAACTCATGTCAATAGAGAGAGAAAAGGTGAAGGTGATTGAGAAGATGATGATGACATGTAAAATTGCTTAAAAAGGAATGGGGGTAGGTTTGAGATAGATTTGAGGCATAAAAAAGAGTGAAAATTGTATTTACCTCACCTGCTTTTTATTGACTAGGATTCATAACATTCACATACGTGAGCCTAAGCATTCGCAGTTGTGACTATCTGTCATGGGTGTGAGCCTAAAGCCACGATATTCATGATCATGACAAAACTCTTTCACAGGCGTGAATCTCACCAAAACCTATCCATTTTTAACCATGTCACTTTTCATGGGCATGAAAGCATTTTCACTATTTTCAACTTTTATCCCAAAATCAACCATTCTCTTTTACTCTCTAATAACCTATATAACTTATAGGCCCCTAATTAACGGGCATTACAGACAAAATTATAAAAACCCAAATTTTTAGCTTATGCAATTTGGAACACATATGTTTGAATGAACAATTTTAAACATATATGTGCTCCTATTATTTACTTGTTTAGGGAAAGAAGTATGAGCATGTTTCCAAAGTTGACATAACTTACACTTTATAAAAGATAGCTTAGACATACTAGGAACCATTTTCTTGAGTTTAGAAAGACTAATGTTGAACCTTGAGGGGTATTTTCATCATTTTGATGATCACAAATAATTAGGCAATAAGGAATTTAACCACATTTTATGTTCTAAGTGTATTAGACAGGTTACATATTCATAAGACCATGAAACAAGTTGATTGAAGTTGTTTGAAGTTTAAAAGAATGAAAGCAGAGGTTCACACTCGTGAAGCAAATATTCATGCTAGCGAACATTGTCCCGCCTGCGGTAAAGAATTGCCACAACTGTGAAAAGTAAATTTCACGCCCGTAACTCATGGGTAACACTCGTGAAATAGTTAGCGGCAAAGACTGTTCGTTTAAAAATTTCACAGCAGTGAAGCATTGGACCACTCATGAAGTTTGATTAAGTCATACCCATGAAAGACTTCTCATTTCTAGACAAAATTGTTCATAACCAGGTTCACTACTTCATTTACAGCTATGAAGAATTGTCATACCCATGAACCTAGAAAGAGAAAGTTGTCAGACACAAATGGAAAAGTTGTTGAACATGCATTTTTGCTTTAAATGCATCCCAAATGGCTATTTTTGTTAAGGGAAGTATAAATACAACATATTTATTACTTCCAAATGTTAGAAAACAAGAGAGAAACACCATAATTGGGAGTGAGCTAGGAAAAACTCCATTTGAAACACTTTGAATGTTAATGAAATATCCAATTGAGATTGGAGAGAGGAGTAGGGTTTGTTAATTCCTGAACTTCTATAAATCTTATGTGTCGAATTTCTCTCTCTCTCTTTCTTATAAATTGTTCTTTAGTAAAATTGCCTCAAGCAAAATTTTTAATTACCAACCAATTCAACCCTTTTTCCTGGTTACTGTTTTAAGCAACAATTGGTATTAGAGCTAATTTTAGCATTTAAGCCTAACAAATGCTAGCAAATATGGAATTATGGCTAATGAAGGGTTTCACAATCTCAAGCCATTCTTTGATGGAGCAAATTATGCGAATTGGAAATTCAAGATGGAAACTTATCTTAATAGTGAAGGAGTATATGTTTGGGATAACATTCAAAAGGAATGAACACCTCAAGTAAGAAGGAATATCGATGAGAAGATGAGATCGTTCTAAGAGATGATTGGACTGATCCTTAAAAGAAAGCTAATGGAAAAAATAAGAAAGTCATGATCTTTCAAATAAGCTTTTTATCACTTGAAGAGTGCGGTAGAATCCAACATTGTCCAACCACGTACTCCAATTGAAAAATATTGGAAAACTACTATGAAGGCACGAAACAAGTAAAGTCCAAAAAGGTTCAACTTCTTATTAACGAATATGAACTCTTCAAGATGAAGCCCAAAGAGACCAGAACCAAAATTACCAATCGACTTCTTGCTATTGTCAATGGCATAAGGAAGCTTGGAAAGCATTATAATTTGGAAGATGTAAATAACAAGATTCTAAAGAGTTTTCCTATGAAAGATTATGGCTCAAGGGTTACAGTATTGAGGAAGCCAATAAAGACTTAAGCATAATTCCTACCGATGTACTTACTGGCAAAATCCTCACTCATGAGATGGCTCTAGTAAGATAAAAAGAGCTTGAAGGAGAAATGGAGAAAAGAAAGCCTTTATCACTTAAATCTTCAACCTTAATGCCTATAGATGAAGATATCCTTAGTGATGAAGAGTTAGTTGATGAAGGAGATTATCAAATAGCCTTGCTTTCAAAGAGAATCAAAAGGTTGATCACTCACAAGTATGGCGCAATTAAGAATTATAAGCAAAGAGCCTCAAGATTCCATCCTAGAAACTCCTTATCTAACAAAGATAAAGATGAAGTCAAGTGCCATAAATATGGATATAAGGAATACATTTTATCGGAGTGCCCCATGGTCAAGAAGTACAAGAGGATATCCAATAAAGAAGATAAAAGAGTCACAAAGCCATTTGGGATGATGAAATCTCATCACTCATTAAAGAAGAAGAAGAAGAGGAGGTGGCTAACTTGTGCTTCATGGCTATTGAGGATTATTCCAATGATGAGGTATCACTACTTCTCAACATTGTGATAATTTATGTATTTAATTAATGATGATGATGATGATGTTGATGATATAGTTAAAGTAGAAAATCTAGAAATAGAAAGATACAAAATGAAACTTGATCTTTACAGAAAAAATAGCTCTAAACTCAAAAATGATTTTAATGACCTTTAATAGGTAGTTGAAGGGCTAAAAACCTCAAATGAAGTCATTTGATGAGATTTCCTCAAAACTCTCATCAAGTTCTCTATTAAAAGAAAATAATGCATTGAAAATGAGGTTTATAAATTTAGAAATTCTATTTCTAGATTTCACAAAGGGAAAGAGAGTGTAAACACTCTAATTATATCTCAACAACCTCCCTTAGTGAGACATGGTCTAGGCTTCAATTGAGCATCATCATCTTCCAAAATTGTATTTGTTAAATCAAGCAAACCAAAAAACTTTTACTATCGAGGTAATAGCCCCAAGGGCTAATGGCAAAGCACACACAAAACTCACTACTCAATAAAAGAGTAGTCAAGGGTCACATGGCCTAAGAGAAAAACCTCAAAAGGCCAATCATGCTTTCTTATACAAGAAGCAAGCACCTAAGAAAACACCTACAACACATGTATGTTTATGTCAATGTGCACATACTCCTTCTATGAGAGTAATAAAGCCTAAACCAATTGCAAAGTGGAAAAGCATATTTAAATCTAAATAATGTCACTATTGCATGAAGCATGGACATATAAACAAATATTGTTTCATAAGGAAGGCCCATTGGGAACCTTCTAATGCTAACCCCTAAGACCCAAGCTCAATTAGGTACCTAAAAATCAAACCTAAATTGTTATTTTGTAGTTGTGCCTCAAATCCACATCAAAGAAAAATGCTTGGCTAGTGGATAGTGGATGCTCAAGGCACATGGCTGGAAATAGAAGCCTTTTCACTCAAATCAAAAGAATTGATGGTGGTAAGGTAACCTTTGGAAACAATGTCAAGGGTAAGGTAATTGGCATTGCCTTAATTGGTTTAAATAATGTCTCTTTAATTGAAAATGTTTTACTAGTTGATGTTTTAAAACATAATTTATTAAGTGTAAGTCAAATACATAATAGGGGAAACCAAGTCACCTTTTTCTCTAACAAATGTCTTGTGACCACCTCAAATGGTCAAGAGAAGTTCAAAGGAGATAGAGATGGGAATACTTAAATAATACATTTACATAAGCTATTTAACCTTTTCTTTGAGTGTCTTATGACAATTAGTGATGAATCTTGGCTATGGCATAAAAGGCTTGGTCATGCAAGTATGGACTTAATTCAAAGCCTTAGCAAAGGAGTGCTAGTGGATGAACTTCTAAAAGTCATATTTGCAAAGGATAAAACATGTGAACTATGTCATAGAGGAAAAAAAATACAAAACATCATTCAAGTCAAAGAGTGTAGTAAACACCTTTAAACATTTACAACTTTTGCACTTAGATCTTTTTGGACCTACTAGAATTACTAGTTTAAGAGGTAAACATTATGTTTTTATCATTGTTGATGTTTACTTTAGATTTACTTAGGTAATTTTCTTCGCTCAAAAGAGTGATGCCTTTGAGTCATTTAAAAACTTTGCCAAATGAATTCAAAATGAAAAAAAATATTTTATTTCCAAAATAAGAAGTGATCACGGTAAAGAATTTGAAAATGAAAATTTTAAAAATTTTTGTTTAGAATATGGTATCTCTCATAATTTTCCAACTCTTAGAACACCTCAACAAAATGGGGTTATTGAAAGGAAAAATAGAACTCTAATTGAAATGGTTAGAACAATGCTCAATGAGTATGGTTTACTAACCTACTTTTAGGCCGAAGCCACTAGTACCGTATGTTACATTTCTAACTGAGTTTTCAAAAGACCAATTTTAAATAAAACTTCTTTTTTGAGCTATTTAATGAAAGAAAGTCCTTTATCTCATACTTTAGAGTATTTGGATGCAAGTGTTTTATATTAAATACTAAGAAAAACCTTGGAAAATTTGACTCTAAATCCGATGAAGGTATCTTCTTAGGATATTCCACAACTAGCAAACCTTATAGATTCTTCAATAAAATATCATTAGTTGTAGAAGAGTCTATGCATGTTGTTTTGATGAATCTAGTAAACTTGATCGTGTGAAATGTAGTACTCTTGATGATATTATAGGTACTATGGATAAGCTTGGTCATCATGAAGAGGATGGTGAAACCTCAAAATCCAATAAAGGTATCTTCTTAGGATATTCCTCAACTAGCAAACCTTATAGAGTCTTCAATAAAAGATCATTAGTCGTAGAAGAGTTTATGCATGTTGTTTTGATGAATTTAGTAAACTTAATCTTGTGAAAGGTAGTACTCTTGATGATATTATAGGTACTATGGATAAGCTTGGTCTTGATCACAAAGAGGATGGTGAAACCTCAAAGAGAAATAATAATGGTGATCAAAAAGAGAAACAACAAGAGGAGCATCAAGATAATTTACTACCTTAAGATCAAAAGGAATGAAAATTCATAAGAAATCATCCCATAGAGCAAATCATTTGTGATCCCACCAAAGGTGTAAGTACTAGATCCAATTTTAAGTTTTTAGAGTCTAATCTAGCTTTCATCTCTCAAATTAAGCTAAGAAATATTGATGAGGCTTTTAGTGATAAAAGTTGGGTGATTGCTATGTAAGAGGAACTCAACCAATTTGAGAGAAATGAGGTTTAGACCTTAGTTCCAAGACCTAAGGATTATCCCATCATTGATAGTAAATGGGTTTCAAGAACAAGTTGGATGAGCAAGGACATATAACTAGAAATAAAGCTAGATTTGTTGCCAAAGGGTACAACCAAGAGGAAGGCATAGATATGATAAGACCTATGCTACAGTGGCATATGAACTTTAAACTTTTTCTTATGCATGTCATATGAACTTTAAACTTTTTCAAATGGATGTCAAAATGCCTTTTAAATGGTTTTATAGATGAGGAAGTTTATATTGAACAACCTCCGGATTTTGAAAGCCATACATTTCCAAATCATGTATTTAAACTATCTAAGGCATTATATGGTCTAAAACAAGCTCTAAGAAGGTATTTGAGACTCAGTGCATTGCTTTTAGAAAATAATTTTTCAAAAGGACATGTAGACACTACTTTTTTTATTAAAAAACACAAGCATAACATATTACTTGTTCAAATTTATGTTGATGATATTATCTTTGGATTTACTAATGAATTGTTTTGTCAAGAATTTGCTAAATGTATGACTTAAGAATTTGAAATGAGCATGATGGGAGAGCTCAAATTTTTCCTTGGTCTTTAAATCAAGTAAAGAAAAAATGGCATCTTCATCAACCAATCCAAGTATACCAAAGAACTATTAAAGAAATTTGGAATGGAATGATGTAAAAGTGCCAAGACTCTAATGAGCACATCAACCAAATTGGAGAAAAATGAGAAGGGTAAGGTTATAGATTAAAAGCATTATAGAGGTATGATCAGATCTCTTTTATACCTTACCGCTTCTAGACCTAATATAATGTATAGTGTATGCTCATGTACTAGATTTCAATCATATCCTAAAGAATTTCATTTGCTTGCTGTGAAAAGATTTTAAAATATATACATGGCACAATGCACTTAGGCTTATGGTATCCTATAAACACTTCATTTCATACCAATGTTTTTTTAGATGTTGATTATGTCGGAAGCCTTCTAGATAGAAAAAACACATCTGAAACTTGTTACTTCATTAGTGAATGCTTAGTTTCGTAGTTTAGCAAGAAACAAATTTCATTTTCCATGTTCACTACTGAAGCAACATATGTAGCAATAGACTATTGGTGCACTCAAGTTCTTTGGATGAGACAACAACTCAAGGATTATGGTCAAGATATTGATCACATTCCCATCAAATGTGACAATACGAGTGCTATAAACCTTTCTAAAAATCTCATTCAACATTATAGGAGCAAAGACATAGACATTAGGCATCATTTTATAAGAGATCAAGTATAAAATGGTGATATTGTGTTAGAATTTATTGACACAAATAATCGATTGGCTGATATTCTCACCAAGCCTCTCAATGATAAAAGTTTTATTTTATAAAAAGGGATATTGGTATGCTTAATGAGAGCATATTATCTTAAAATTATGTTTAAAGAATTGTATTCACTTTGGTCAATTGTGTATCTTTGATATTCAAAGTGTAAACCATGAGTAATATTTCATATATTTGATTGTTTGCATATTCAATTTGTATGATGAGTGATTATTTTTCAAGAAAAAGTATGCTTAATTTACTTAGGAAGAAAATGAATATAACATCTTTTTGTTTGGATCATTTGTTTTTTTTCCATGTTTTAGGTCTTCATGCCCATGAGTAAAACTTCACGGTCGTGAAAATAGTAGCCAAAACCAGTAGAAGTGTTTACATGATGGCTCACGCTTTGGGTCACTTTTTGATGTCGTTAATATCCTTTTTCACACCCGTGACTATTTTATGTCACAGTCGTCAACTAAACATACTTCAAACGGTAGAAGCGTTCACGTCTTCAGTCATAGGATGAATCACCATTTGATCTTTCCATGAACATGTTTATTCATGCTCGTGAATCGATCAATATATAGCTTGAAATTTCACTATTTTTCTTTCTTCAAAAATGCAAAATCTGCACTACTAACCCTCCAAACATCCTTTCACTAAAAATCTTTATCGGTTTCATCATTTATACATCAAAATAATCGATCATCTGATTTCTTCAAGTCCTCTTTGAGTTCTTCAATCAATAATCAAACTTAAGGTTCTCTTTTTCATCTTTTTCTACTTTTGTTAAGGATTTTGACCACCAATGTTGCCTTCAGAGCTAGTTCCTCCAAAGGGAAGAGAAAAAGCACAACCCCAAAGATCTATGTCAACCATCTTCTGAATATTCTACCCCAACACTTTCATTAGAAGTATGCTTCTCTCAAGAAAAGGTCCATTTTGTCCATCCAAACATTTGATTGGAGTTACGTCAAGGCTATCAGCCTTGAATCTGATATGAAAGTGTTGCTTCAATAATATGGATTTCTGGAATTTGTAGATATCTATAAGCCTATGTCCAAAGAGCCAACCCTAAAATTTCTAAGCACCTTGAAAGTATCTCCTGTTGGCAAGGTCTTCTTTCAGCTCTATAGGTAAGATAATTCACTCACTGCCTTGGAATTCACATAAATCTTCAAGCTACCATATAAGGGCTTGATCAATGGGAGTGAAGCAATGAATTTTAATTCCTCTGCAGATTCGCACAACTTTGATAGTGACTATAACTGGGATGTCAAGTAGATGAAGAGCACTCACTTAAAGAACCTGATACTCCATTACATTTACCAGTTCCTGACTTACACAATATTTGCCCAAGGAGATAACAATGGGGCAGTCAGGAAATCAGAGTTGCTTCTATTTGAGATGGCTCAAAAAATTAGCTAGTGGCTCTGTCAAAATTGTTTGCATCCCATCTTCAGTCAATTGCCTCGAAGCCATCATGTGACATTCTAGAAAGTGGCTACATTACTCATTTGGAAATTGAGCTCAAGTTGATGGATCTTAGCGATCACAATTTCACCATCATTCCAACATCCCCTAGAGATCGACTGGACATTGAATCCTTCATCAAGATGGGAGTCGTAGTAAGAATCTTCTTTCAAGATAACACATACTATAGGTAACCTGCAAGTGAAATTGCATGGGAACTAGAGGATTCAGAACCTTTTAAAGCTAGCATTTAAGGGCCACAACAGAGAAAGGGAGTTATAGTCGTGCTTTCTCAAGCTACGACAGAAACACCGATTGCCCAGTAGTTGGTGAAACATCGTCCTCACAACTAGACATGGCTTAACAGCTTATAGTGTTTATCACTCCTCATCTCAACTTGCTTTAAGTAAGCATGGATTCCTTTCAGCACTCCATTAATCAGAAGTTGGAGAATCTTGAGAACTTTATAGAGTCGAGAGTTGATAGCCTCGAGGAGGAGGTAGCTCATCTTTGCGAGCAAGTATTTGGCTTCTAGCCATGAGTTATCCTTTTTTTGGTTTTAGATTCCTGCTTTAAAATCATGTATTTAGGTTCATTATGATCCTTAGGATCATTAGGTAAATCTTTTTTGAATTTAAACCTCTATATGTTATTTTTGTAATGGAATATAAGATTTACCTTATATTGTTTATTTTCTTCTCTTATATTTAATCTTTGGCTCTTTTTTATTATGTCAAATGGGGAGAAGAAATACAATATGCTTAACATAATATATACTTGACATATACTTTGCATATACTTAACATAAAAGTCATTTAACATAAAATATACTTGAGCTATACTTTCCATATACTTGGCATAAATGTTATGATCAAATGCTTTATTTGAATTTCTTTTGAAACTTCACCTCTTACATGCTTATGGCTTGAAAATATGGTATCCTTATGTTCTTTATAGTTCATATTTATTAAGTATCTTTTAAGGGGGGGAATTCATTTCTCCTTAAAGCCACATATTGCAAAATTATTTGTCACAATCACAAAGAAGGAGATTTTTGAACCTTGAGGTATATTTCTATCATTTTGATGATCACAAATAATTAGGTAATAAGGAATTTAACCGCATTTTTATGTTCTAAGTGTATTAGTCAGGTTACATATTCCTAAGACCATGAAACAAGTTGTTTAAAGTTCAAAAGAATGAAAATACCAAAGGTCATGCCCGTGAAGTAAATATTTATGCTAGTGAACATTGTCATGCTCGTGGTGAAGATTTGCTACAATCGTGAAAAACACATTTCACGCTCATGACTCATGGATAACACTCATGAAATAGTTAGCACCAAAGACTGTTTATTCAAATATTCACGGTAGTGAAGCATTAGATCACCCATAAAAGCTTGATTAAGTCACACCCGTGAAGAAATATGTCACGCCTATGAAAGACATCTCATTTATGGACATAACCATTCATGGCCAACTTCACTACTTCGTTTATGGAGAATAGTCACGTCTGTGAAGATTATGTCATGCTCGTAAACCTGGAAAGAGAAAGTTGTCAAGCGTGAATGGAAAAGTTGTTGAATGGGCATTTTTGCATTAAATGCATCCCAAATGACTATTTTTATTAGAAAAAGTATAAATATAATATATTTATTACTTCCAAAGGTTAGGAAACAAGAGAGAAACACCATAGTTGGGAATGAGCTCGAGAAAACTCCATTTATAACACTTTGAGTGTTAATGAAATACCCAATTGAGATTGAGGAGAGGAATAGAGTTTGTTAATACTCAAACCTTTATAAATTTTATATACCGAATTTTTTTCTCTCTCTCTCTCTCTCATAAATTGTTCTTTGGTAAAATTATCTTAAACAAAATTTTTAATTACCAACTGCTTCAACCCCCCTTTCTTGATTATTATTTTGGGCAAACACTAGGATAACCCAAAACGGTTATAAAGAAGATCAATACAAGTTGCAGAAGTAAAAACAATTGGAAATGTAGTAGGACAAGAGAGATAATATAGTCCATAAGACTAAAGACCTTCATGATTATCTTCCAGTACTTTACTCCTGCACAGAGATGAAATTAGGATCATATATGACTTTACAATTAAGTTGTTTGGCTAGTTTACTAATAAAGATCAAAATTTTAGGGTATATATATAAATGAAATTATAGGAATAGAAGAAAAAAAATATCTACTTCTCCTCTTACTCCTTTAATCAATTTTTTTGACCCATTAGCTAAGAGTGGAGAAAGAGGAAAAAGAAGTAAGAGTGGAGAAAAAACTTTTTATTATCAGAGATGTGATCAAAAGCACTAAAGTCAAAAGATCCAAGTTCTATATGGTAAATATAGTGTTAGGTAACCAAATGAATTACCCAATTAAGCAACAAAAATCATAAAATGTTTGATACTGCAAGAACTCATTAATAATCATTCCCAACTAAGATAACTGATTTAGACCCCTTTCCTTTAGATTGAACCTTATGAGATAAAAGAATAAGTCTTCAATGTAGCTGATGGGACAAAGAATTAAAATACTAAATAGATGAAAAGTTAGTTTTGAGAACCAAAATATTGCATAATGTCAACATAGCAAACAAATGCAACCATTAGAGTTGAAACAACTAGGCAATACTTTTAGAAGAGTAACATTCAAAAATAGTGGTCGAAAATAAGCTTATGCACCTCTACGTGCTAATGTGTGGGATTAAGGCAAAATGGTGACAATGGTGCATGTAGTCACACACATGGCTTTCTAATGATGAAACTTCTCCTAAATGTCTATCGGTGTCTAATGCCTTTAGAGAAAGGGGCATTTAGAAAAAAAAAAAAAAGAGGATTCAACTTTAAATGGGTTTATTAAAAAGGGTGACATAGAAAAAAGTGAGAATAGCAGTACTGGGGGTTAATTACACCAGTGGTTACTAAACTTTTACCCTAATTGTAATACAATCAGGAAAGAAACTTTTTTAACCAAAAAATGCTTGAACTTTTAGAGATTATACACTAAAATCATTATTGGCTAGTTTTGATAAGTCAACAACTAAAAAAGTGAGCTAAAATGATAGTTGGTGTCGAAGTTTTGCCACAGAGTGTCATGTCATTCCACATTAGATTACACTCAAGCATTTAATCAATCTAAATGCCAAATGTCATGTGGACAACAAGACAAGAGTGTAATTTTGTTTTTCTTCATGGAGTGCCACTTGGAATGACGTGCCATTTTAAGACAAACTCCTGCACATGAATGGGGTCCATATATAGTGAGAAAGGGAACAAACGATTGCGATGTAGAGATAAGAAGAATGGAAGGTTGCAAAGACGATTGTAAAGAGGAAAGACTGAAGAAGAGAGAAAAGGAATAAATAGTTAAAATGCATAAAGAAAAAAAGCAGACAACTACGATGCGAAGAGGAGAGAAATAGAGGACTTCGAGAACGATTGCAGGCAACAATGTAGAGAGAAAAGGCTGGAGTAGAAAAAAAAAGAGTGAACAGATGATTGCCACATAATCACACATAGAGGAGTCAAAAGATGAATGAAGAGCTATGAGACGATAAGGAAAGGAAGAGCAAAAAAAATTATTTAGGAATATTTTTTAAATTCAAAATTTTTTTATGGAGTTTATTAAATTAATGGGGTTCACTTAATTTTTAACATAAATATAAGACTACTTTATTAAAAAAAAGTATATTAAAAAGATTTTTTTATAAAAAGTGGTGTCTAAAGACCTACTTTTCTTATTGTAGATCTGCCCTTGCTCCTATGCTAATTGATATTCCTAACTCACTTTTTTGAATTTACTCATCACAAACTGGCCAAAAACAATTTTAATGTATAATTTCTAAAAGTTTTAAGTAATTTTAGGTTAAAAAATTTTCTTTCCTTATTGTATCACAACTAGGATGAAAATTCAGTGACCACATGTATAATTAACTGTGGTATTGGAGCTACCAACCAAATTTTAATACCATAATAAATTATAAAAAAAAGAAAAAATAAGATGAAGTCTAAATATTTCAGTTTGATTATTGCCTCAACATAATGAGAGCTTATGTATAATACTATATAATCGCTAAGATCATGCTTATGATTGAAAATATCTCAATATAAATTATAGAAGTGTTTGAAATTGCTATTTAGTATTAAAAAATAAAATTTATTTATTTTTATTTAATTCACTGATTTTAGCCATCAAAAAGGTGATTTTTTCCTTATATATATATATATATATATATATTTGAAAATTGAAAATTATAATTTCTGCAAGCATAAGAAAAATAAAAATTGTTTTGGAACAGTGCTTAGGGAACTTTCATAAATTGTGAAAGGAAAATAAAAGGGAGGGAGACATAATTGGAAAAGCCAAAATGCTTAGATGCCGTGGGCAGGTCATAGGCTAATCACCGCCACTACTGATTTAAACAAACAACACTGCATTATTAACCTCTTGCGCAGATGCTTAGAATCCTCCAACTTTCTCTATGGAAGAGCCATTCACGCCAAATTCATTAAAACTTTTCTTCCTTCCCTCTATCTCGACAACTACATTCTTAATTTCTATCTTAAATCAGGACAGCTCAATTACGGATTTAAACTGTTCGACCAAATGCCCGAAAGAAACGTTGTTTCCTGGTCTGCTATCATTGCTGGTTTTGTCCAACATGGTTATTTCGATCAAGCTCTTTCTCTCTTTTCCCTCATGCATTTTGATTCTACGGTGTCCCCTAACGAGTTTACACTCGTCAGTACACTCCATGCTTGCTCTTTATCCCAGAACCCAATCTATCTGTACCAAATTTATGCGTACATTTTTCGGCTAGGGTTTATATCCAATGTATTTGTGATCAATGCATTCTTGTGTGCCTTGATACGGCATGGAAGGTTGCTTGAGGCTAAGGTGGTTTTTGATGAGTGTCAAACCAAAGATATTGTCTCTTGGAATTCCATGATGTCTGGGTTCTCGAAGTATTCTTGTATCCAACTGCCCAACTTTTGGCATAAGATGGTTTGTGAAGATATCAAGCCTGACCACTTCACTTATGCTACTGTTTTAACTGGATTGGCTCCTATTTCTGATCTCAAGATGAGTTTGCAAGTTCATGCACAGCTCATCAAGAGTGGTCATGGTGCTGATATCTGTGTTGGAAATTCTCTGTGTGACATGTACATGAAGAACTGGAGGCTGGCTGATGGTTTCAATGCGTTTCATGAAATGGATTACAGAGACGTGCGCTCTTGGACCCAGTTGGCTTCTGGATTCCTACAATGTGGCGAGCCAGGCAGAGCACTTGATCTTATTGCAGAAATGCTGAAGATAGGTGTGAAGCCCAACAAGTTCACTCTTGCCACAGCACTTAATGCCTGTGCCAATTTACCTTCCTTGGACGTTGGCAAAAAATTTCATTGCTTGAGAATCAAATTTGGTTCTCAAGTTGATGTCTGTGTTGATAATGCTTTATTTGATATGTATGCAAAATCTGGATGCATGGATGAAGCACGGATTATTTTCCGGTCAATGCCTCATCGATCTGTTGTTTCATGGACATCTATGATCATGGGTTGTGCACAAAATGGCCATGCCAGAGAAGCTCTGGATATTTTTGATGAGATGAGGATGGAGGCAATAGAACCGAATTATATCACCTTCATATGCGTGCTTTATGCATGTAGTGAAGGAGGGTTTATTGATGAAGGGTGGAAATATTTCTTCTCCATGTCTAATGACCATGGAATCTCCCCTGGAGAAGACCACTATTCGTGCATGGTGAATTTACTTGGCCGTGCTGGACGTTTAAAAGAAGCTGAGGAATTGATATCAAGAATGCCATTTCAACCAGGCGTACTTGTTTGGCAGACTTTATTAGCTGCTTGCCGGCTTCATGGGGATATGGAAATTGGTAAGCGAGCGGCAGAAAATGCAATCAACTTGGATGGAATCGATCCATCAACTTATGTTTTATTATCTAATATGTTTGCTGGTCTGAAGAATTGGGACAGTGTGGGGATGGTAAGAAAAGTAATGGGGAATAAGGATGTGAAGAAAATTCCTGGATTTAGTTGGATTGGAACAGAAAAAGTTTGCTGAGTGTTTTCAGCTCATGGAGTATTAAAATGACAGTATAATTGATTTCATCCATTTAAACTTTCATCGGATTATTCATCGGTTTAAACTTTCATCAGATTATTAGAAGCCAAGATACACTGCCTTCTGTCCCATTGTAAGTTCTAGAAGAAACACCCCAATGCTGTAAACATCACTCATTTCTGTTGAAGTCCCTAATACTCCTATCGTATACATTTGAGATAATTTAATTTGCGGAATGAATTGAGTTGTGCCTTTAATATATCTAAGGATGTGTTCAACACCTTGAATATGATCTCCCCTTGATTTTGCAAAAAATGATGTAATTGATGGACAAAGAAATCTTAAGCCTTGAAAAAGTTAAGTATTGCAAAGCACCAACCAAGTTTCTATCCCAATTGCTAATGATGGTTCAAAAACAATTAGAGTTGCCATGGTCTGACATTTATTGTCATGGGGCTGATGCTTTTTTGTTGACTTGTGCAAGAGTTGTAATCTATTCAACTATATATATATATATAATTTTTTTTTCTGATAATAGTCCCTCAAATTTACTTTGCAGAGGTAGAGTGAAGTAACTTTTGCCTCCTCTATGTGTAATTTTATGGTGATTAACGTTGTTGCTAATTATTATTGATTTGTAAATTTACTGCAACTGTCTTTGGTTTGGGATATGATTATAATATTCCGTTCCCATATTCATTTAAGTTTTCACTTTGTAACTTGAAATTGGAATCCTGAAACATGAATTTCGAAAATAGTTTTAAAGAATTTCTGCGTGCCGCTGAGTTCTTGTTTTTAGATTTTAAGAATTCCATTTCATCTAAAAGCTGGCTTGATAATCAGCAGAGAATAATTGGGACTTCACCTACTAGTTTAATTTCTCTTGAACTATCAATGTATCAGTATGTGCAAATGCATTTAGTTAGTGTGGTTATTAATCACGCTATCATTTTCTAGCTAGCCTATAGTTCACAGCGGTTCTCTTTATTTTTATGATAACTTCTTGATATATTTGATCTGGCCTCTCTTTCCTTTTTGTTCTTTGATATTTGCTTGTAAGGTACTTATATGCATGCTTCTATATGGAATTAAATATATGCATATCTATTTACTTAAAAAAAAGAAGGGAGAAATTACAGGGAAAAGAAAAGAAAAAAAAAACTTATGGGATCATTCTAATTTAAACCCCAATCTTTTTTATTTTAATTTTTTAATCTTTTATATCAACTCGAATCCTAATTTTTTTTTTTAGCTTTTAATTCTACCCCTGTATTCGACTTCCATCCATTTGATGGATGGAAGTTCAACATGAACACTATAATAATACTAACTAGGGTCATATTTATCTAACTATAATTATATAGCAATCCTGCAGTTCGAATTTTATCCTAATTTGATTTGATGTATCCTGGTTCATTTGAATACTTCTTCACTACTTTAGCTTTCATATATTTACTAGACATATACCCACACTCTGGAGAAATTTTCATTATTTATGTATTAAATTACATTACTAAATGTCAAAATATGAAAATAAAAAAAAATCCAAATAGAAAACAAAGGATCTTGGAGAAACTCCAAATGGAGGCAAGGTTTGGTCCATAATGGTTTTGGTTCAGAACTAGGCGGACTGCTATGAATTTCGTGATCATCTCAGGCGGTGGTTCACCCTTAGAACTTGTAATGTTCCTGTTCATGAGTTGCCCAGGTTTGTAGAAACTGATTTGGATGAATAACTGTGGATAGAAGAGTCCTCTTCTTTCTTTCCTCTTTTCCTCTATTGCTGCTGATGTAGCCTTTCAATCTTTCTAATGCATTTTGCTGAGCTCTTTCCTGAAAAAAGAAAAAAAGAAGGATAGATTATCATTAATTGGATGACAAGGTGTTATATAAATAAAAATTAAATTAATTAAAAATTAATGATTAAGAGAATTAATTGAATACTATTTAATAGTTAATTAATTAAATTTTCTATTATTATATAAAAATTAATTTTTCAGTTTAACTACAGAAATTGGCATTCAGATACTAATATAATAGAAATTAAAAAGTTGACCAAAAAGACAAAAATTGCGTTTGGAATAAAAATAAAATAATTGGCATTCAGAACAAAAAATGTTTTGAATAAAAATAAAATAATAATGATAACTTTCACCAAAAGCGCCCAAGTGGGATCAATATTAATCAGTATCCATGTACGTCCACATAATAAATATTAAGGCTAACATAGCGCCGACGGACTGGCGGACTTTTCCAAGTCTTCACGGTCTCTCGCTTTTAGTCCTTCTCTTTTCTCTTACACAATTTCTCTCTTCTCTCTGTTTCTTTCCTTATTCCTGAGGTTTCTGCTGATTGTCTCCGTATGCCTCGTTGATCCGTTTTGGTTTCTAGTTTCTTTCTCTACATCGAAATTCACCTCCGACTTGGCTCTACCGGTTTGCATCTCTCTTAACATTCCCTTAGTTAAACACTAATTAGCTGTTTAATCAGCTTTGCATTTGATTTTATTCAACGAATAAGTTTCAATTAGCTAACATGGTCGATACATGGTGTTTCTTTGAATTGCTACAAAACTAAGACTGGAATTAGCTTTTTTATCATTAATTGACCTTTAATCAATAAGGCTTTATCTTTTAAGAGGGTAAAGTAGTCGACATCTTTGATAAATAATAACTTAATTAAGCAACCCATTCACTTGGACAGCTTGTTGGTCTGTCCGAGGTCCTGTTCCTGCGGTTCCTGCTTGTGCATGGAAGTCCATGTACCCTTTGCTCATGTGATCGATCCAATAGGGATTTCATTGTGGAATCAATGAGTTTCCATATTTTATGATGTGCTATATAAAGTGCATGCATTAACATAAGCAGGATATTTGAACTTAGCACATCAACTTTCCTAACATCTGCCACTTTGTTTTATTGCTACATTCCATAAACTAAATTCCAGTGACTACTTCTAATCTTTTGTGGTCTAATTTTTAAATGGAATAGCCATTTTCTTGGCTATGGTGCAAGAAAGTCTGTGACTTGCTAAAGAGAGATTTAGAAAGAGATTTTCGATGGTGTAGTTCATGAGGAATAGAGAACAAATAGAATAATGAAGGAACTACATGGAATGTAACCACCCTACTGCTTTATTCAACTTGTTGACCTTTGTCCATTGAGATGTCACATATATTGACTGAGAAATCTAACATATACATGGATATCTATACTCAAGCATAATGATATGTGCATATATATATCTGTGTATTGGTCTATGAACATGTCAAACTAAAGCAATACAAAGACTAAGCTTAAGTAAAAATGGCCAAGAAAAATGTTCTTGTTCTTCGGTTCACAATTTGCTATAGTTGGTATCTCTTGTATTAACAATGAAAAGCAGTAGAACACTAAGATAAGTGCTGCCTGTCATAGCATCACAGATGGTGTTAAGATCTAGAATAAGTATTTCATTCGTCAGCACCATGTAATGGCATGTTTGACTGAAAGTTTTGGAGCTTTGTCGAAGCAGCTTTGACCCTTCTTCATCAATGTTCAATATCCACTTCGAAAATAAACCACACGCTCACACTTATATAAGAAAAAAAGATAGAAAGGAAGAAGAAAAATAATATGTTTTCTGACTTTTGTCCAAAGCTTTTACTATACAGTACCTTCTCAAAGTATGAGCCACAATCTCACCTTGTTCTACTATATTTTATCTTGGCCATGCTATGTTTATTTGTAATGATGTTTTGATCTCATCCCTTTTCAGAATTTTTTTTTATTTTGATGCTTTAGCATTTTTTGCTTCTACAGTTTTGGTTTTGAATTTTTTTGTAATTTGAGAAGGTACTGTGATGTAATTTTTTCCTTCTTTTAATGGGATGGATCAGCATGATTTACTCAAATAATCTCGCCTTGCTTCTACAGAATTTTTTTGTAATTTTTTGGTTTTGTAATTTTTTTTATTCTTAAAGTCAGATTAAGTTTTTATTTTTGTATTGTTTGTATTAAAGTCTTTTATTTTTCTTGAATATTGAGTTTATTTGGTATTTCTTCTTCAGGTCTTATGTGTTGAAATGGCTAATTATGACAAGGATGAGGTGCCAATGCTGTCAGATGTACATCCCCAATTGTTTGATGAAAATGTGGATTCTCAATCCCAAGCAATTATTTCTAGGACTCGGAGTGCTTCAATATCTATTCCTATGAATTTCATGGAGCCCTATGAAAGTGAAGCCAACCTTGTAGGCTACACTGGTCCCTTGCGTAGTGAAAGAAAAGCTCCAATGATACAGATGAGTGGTCCAATCTATCCCAATCGTAAAACTAATAGTATTTTTCGAGTAAATCATGATATAACGGGTCACAAAGTTGGAGAGCCCAAGGTTGAAAATTTTCCTTCTTTTAATGGGATGGATCAGCATGACTGGACAAATGATAAGTATACTGGTAAAAATGAACATTTAATGAGGTCTGGCCAATTGGGGGTGTGCAATGACCCTTATTGCACTACATGCCCAACGTACTACAATTTTAAACAAGCACAGCAGAAACATTCAAGAACTTCGATTATATTCGATGCAAAGGTAATTCTTTGTCCTTTTTCATTGCTTTAAGAAGATAAACTAGAATTTTCTTAAGCTGGATAGTTGTTCTATCTGACCATGTTATTTAGACGTTTGGCACTAAAAGTTTTTCTTGCTTGCTATAATATGAATCAACAAACAAGGAATTGATTGATGCTTTAACTCTAAAATCTTAAAAATGAGTATATCTTATTTCAGATTTTGTTAGCCACTCCAAAAAACATGCAAGTATCACTTATTTATGGTACCATAGAATTCCACAACCAAGACAATGCTAGTCTTTTTCATAACATGGATCATGTTTGAGGTCCGTGGTTTTGGACACATATCAAGCAATGCTTAGTTTTTCTTTTCCTTCAAAGATGTATAAACCAATTGAGATAATTTCAAATATGTTTCCCTGTTTAATTTATATGCTTCTTGGATATTCTACATTTCACTTGTGGACACATGGTTGCCATTATTAGTCACAAGTCTTTGAATGTATTCTTGATTTTTGTGGAATTTGACCATGGTTCATAAGATGAAGGGAGCAGGAAAAAAAAAAAAAAAGAAGGGAAATTCCTAGATGGTCAAAGAAGTAAGGAAAGGAAAATTAGGGTTAGGAAAAAAATTACTTCTTTTTCAATGACAAGGAAGAACAAGAATTGCAGGTAGACCCAAAAACCCCTTAAACAAAACCTAATGCTTTGATATAGACCGAGTAAGAATTCTAATTTGATTGTAATTAATCATCATATAAGTGTACATATATATACTTTGAAGAGGGATAAAACTATTCTAGGTAACTTCCTATGTCACACAATCAATTTACAGTAAACATTAATCCCTAAAGTTTAGGACAATAACCCCTAATGGTTACTTATCGAGATATGTGTCTAGGAAGCTGATCCGCATGTCATGGTTGTGGAGGATGATTATGGCAAGTATTGCCTTTAAACCCAACAAAATCACCACAATCATGGCATATGCCATAGGGTGGGTTGTGGTACCATTAGTTCTAAATTCCTTTAGATTGGCCATGGCCACAGCACTCTCCATAGGATGGCCATGGCATTCACTACTAATTTTTCACACAACTCCTCAAATTGGTGAATTAACATTATTCTTTTTTAGCTTGCCAATAATTAATGACATACAACACTTGTCAAACTATTATGAAGCCTTTGTTTAATAAAATGCTTATCAATTTCAATATTTTTTTTGTACAATGATGTTGCATTGGGTTATGTGCATATTGGTGGCTGATTAATGTCATAATAATGCTTCATTAGACCTTCCTACCTAACTTTTAGGTCATTCAAGATTATCTTTAGACAAATTGTTTACAAAATTTTAAGTGCCATAGCTCTAAACTCATCTTCTACCCTTGACCTAGCAATGACATTGTGTTTCATATTTCTCCAAGTCAAAATATTACCACAAAAGAAAATTCAATATCTGAGTGTAGATGGTCTATCAATTGTATTCCTAGTATGATCAACATTTCATATAGTGTTCAAGTGTCAACCTTTTTCCCTTTTTAAATTGAATGCTGCTTCTAGGAGAACCTTCAAATATTGCAAAATTCTATTCACAACTCTATGATGAGATTCTTTGGAATTGTGCATAAATTGACTTACAATACTCACAACATAGGCAAACATTAGGTTTAGTATGAGATAAATAGATTGACTTCCCCATAAATATCTAATAAGAATCTTTAGCAACCATTAGGTCCTCAGTAACATCACATAGCTTATGATCAATTCCATTGGTGCGTGTATAGGTTCACACCCAATGATACTTGTTTCAGCGAATAAATCTAAGACATACTTCTGTTGAGAAATGAAAATTACTTATGAGAATGAGCTAAGTTAATACCCAAACTCTTTAACCTGAAACTCTTTGACCTTCTCTCCAAGCTATTTACTCCCTTTAAATCACCCCTTGTCACTATATCACCAACACAAACTAGCAATGTCGATGTTGACAATGGACGAACTATACTTTTTAGAGCTCCAATTCCCATTTTTGAAGTGATAGTAGAGTGATGGTACTGTTGCTTGATGGGCTCAAGGAGTCTAATATCAATATCAAGCCTAATGTTGGATCCATAGGCTAGCTTTGTTGCATGGAAATGGATGGGACCATGAGAGGTGTTAAAATATCCCACATCGGCTAATTAAAAAATCCTAGTGCTCCTTATAATTACTTGAGCATCCCTCTTCTCTTAAGCTAGCTTTTGGGATGAGTTAGACCCAAAATCTATTTTATTCCATATGGTATTAGAGTCAGATTATCTTCCGATGTTGGGTCAACCGCAAATATAAAGTCTTGCAACTTCACACTCCAGGTTTCTCGTATATGTTCGGCCCTGGACGTGAGGGAGATATGTTAAGATATCTCACATTGCCTAATTAAAAGATCAAAGTGCTCCTTATAATGGTTTGGGCATCCCTTCTCTCTTAAGCTAGCCTTTGGGATGAGTTCGGTCTAAAACCCATTTTATTCAACAAGAGGGTTTAGTGGTCATGCGCTTACGATAAAACCTTATATTCTTCATCTTCTGCTTCACAAGGCTTTTGGACCACCGTATCTCCTCGCGCCATACTGTTACTACTTTCTACCCTGTTGAGCAGCTTCTCCACCACTTTTTTCCAGAGCCTTTTCAAGAATGGCAAGTTCTCAATTGCCTTCTTGCTCTCTTCAATAAGTGACTTACCAACTGACCAATATACATCATTTCAGCAACTTTGAATAACTTCTTTAGGTGCATGTACCGGAATGCACAATAGAAAGTGACACGGACCAACTGAGAGCTACCATATTGATTGTGAATGATAACGATGACCACTTCCTTGAAACAACCATCACGCTCGCCCAAGTGAACTCTGACAGGGCTCTTTTGGTGGTGGGTGTAGGACTTGAAGACGGAGCCTGCACCTTTATGTTGGGATAAGATCACACGACCTATGAGTTTGTTAGTTCTTATAAATTTGTAAAAGAGCAGGTGATCGATGGATAATAAGAATTCTAAGCAGAAATTGGAGACTAGAGTTGATGCCATTAAAGAAGAGCTGAACAATTTGAAGAATTCGGTGGAAGAACTCTCATCAAAGCTTGACCAATTTCTGAAACGGCATGGGAAATCATTCAAGATGGTGACATTGCTTGGGAAAGGCAAGGAAAGAGAGGAGACCTCACCGGAGCTAGAGAAAGGAACGATCACACCTATTCTCAAACCAACAAATGCGAGCCGAAAAGCGTCACAACAATGAAATCAAAAGGTATTTCTGAATTATACTCAAATATTGAAAGTTTCAAGCAATTCGAGAGACTTGTTCTCTCCATAGTCACAAGGACTAACAAAAATATACTTAGCATAAATCTGCCTAAAACCACCTCCCCTATATATATATTTACATCACTCTTCCCTATATAACAAACTCTACCAAATTCTCTAAACCACCCTTCAACAAACCTAGCTCCTCAACAATCTAGAAACAACACTCACACAATTATCTAGTAGCAAACCACACTCTAAGACTTCTCTCTCTTTTTCCTAGCATAAGTATAATGCATAGGAGGCTTATCAAACTTCCATATACATTTTTTCTAGATGATCACCATTCAAGAAGGAATTTTGGCATCAAATTGTTGTAATTGCTAGTAAAGCTTTACTACCAGGACAAAAAGATTCTCACATATTCATTTTTGCAACGGGAGCAAAGATTTATAGTTGTTCCATGCCATAGGTGTGAGCTCATCCTTTGACAATGAACCTTGCCTTATATCATCTTAGAGTTCCATTTGAGTTGTGTTACACAACTAACATTCACCTACACCTAACTACTTTCCTTTTTGTGACCTCACCAAGCCCAATTCTTGTTTTTCTTTGGTGCTTCCATTTCAAACTACATAGCACGTTTCCAATTTTATTCTCTAATGCTTCAGATAATGTTTTTGGAATGGGCATGGTATTTAGCCTAGTGAGAAACAATTTGATGGTTATACGATAGGTTTCTATATGATACAAACAAATGCGTGGGATATATATTACAACTTCGGGTTCCCATTCTTAAAGTAATATGAACATTTAAATCATCAAAGGGTGAGGACTTACATCAACACTATCAAGAAGAAATTGGATGATTGAATTAGGTTATGGAAAATGATCCTTTTGTTCTTGAATAAACTTGTAGCGGATGTGTAGAGTTTTGAGTTTGTTTCCCATGAACCTGCTCGTGCAAGATGGATGGATGAGGTTCAAATCTGTTAGATTTAGGTGTAGACTCAAGAGGGTCATTTTGTTGTTTGATTTCTAAAGCACTAGTGTTTGGAAGTTCAAGAAGGAAAAAATCCTTATCGTTATTGTGAAGAAAAGATTGCCCCTCTTGACGATAAGGATTACTGAAGTAAGATCTTGGAAGCAAAAGTAACATCAACATACTTGTATAATCTTCTTATAAAAGAGTAATAGCATTTGTATCCTTTTTGGGTAGAGGAATACTTGATAGGGCATTTAAAAGCTTGAGGATCGAGTTTACTCCTATTGTGACTATGTATATGAACTAAGCTATACATCTTAGTAACCTTGGATGAAGATTATTGAATATATGAACTAATGAGATGAGTAGTGTGTAAAACTATATTCCCCAAATAATGTTTTGACATATGATTATGAAATAAGACAGCTTTTGTGATGGTCAAAAGGTGATCATTTTTCCTTTCAACTATTACATTTTATTAAGGTGTATATTAACACAAGAATATTCATATATGACCTTGTTTTTAAGAAAGAGGATAGAGTTTATTTAAAAAATTCCTTTGCATTATCGAATTGAAATATTTTTACTCAATCCCAAAATGAATTTTTATCATATTATAAGAGAGGAAATATTGAACTAACATCATATTTTTTAAAAAAAAAGAAAAATTAGACTTGGACAATTTCTGACCAAACTAGAGAATCCAATAGAAAAAAGTGACCTAAATTTGAATCCGGACCTAAAGATTGTCACCTGATTTAATTATAAAAGAAATTACATTTTTAAAGTTATAAAAATTAAATATATTTTATATTTTTATTTGTAAAATTTTATTAATTTATGCATTAAAGTTTGACTCAATTTATGCTTAATATAGTTACAAATTTAAATATGCTTAAATAATTTTTTTGTATAAATAAATATATAAATTATATGAGAGTTTGTGTGACTATATATTATTTATTATTAATATTACTTAATTTAATTTAATACTTTTATAGTTTATACAATTATACTTTATACACTTATAGTATACTTTATTAAAATAGTTTAAATTCATAAGTTTATAATATAAGTTACATAGCTTATATTATATCATAATTTTGTAATTTAAAAATATATTATATATTTATATTCTTTTAACTTTTAACTTTCTCCATAACTACATAGTTTTATTCAAAACTATTTAGTTTTGATTATATGATTTATTAATTAAGTCATAACTTATTTGATTACATGACTTACTATAGTTCAATTGGCAAAATAATAAAAATTTATAGTTTTAATTTTTATCTTTTTATTTTCTCCAAAACTATGTAGTTTTATCCCAAAATACAGTTTTGATTGCATCACTAGTTATTACTTATTATTTTAATTAGAAAAAAAAAATTGTATGTTTAATTTTCTTTGACACGATGAAGTTTTGAACACATGATTTATTATATTACTTCTTTTTCTCTATAATTAGCATAAGAACATTAATTTATAATTTTAATTTTTTTCAAAACAATGTAGGTTTATCTAAAACTATATAATTTTGAACTTTTGATCACATGACTTATTATTTTCATTAGTAAAAGAATAAAAATTTATAATTTTGATTCTCTCTAAAACTACGTGGGTTTATCCAAAACTACAAATTTCTGATCAAATGACTTGCTCTATTGCTTATTTTTTTAATTAGTAAGTGATAAAAATTTATAAGTTCAAAGGCTAGTGCAACTTGCAACTCAACTTGAACTCGATCCGAACATGCTATGACCTAGTTAGCAGTAGTTTGAAATTGAAATGAACCGAATCTCAAATGACCTGAATCCAACTCACTTGACCTGATTGGTCTGTCT
Source organism: Triadica sebifera (assembly GCA_023653625.1). Lineage (NCBI taxonomy): Eukaryota > Viridiplantae > Streptophyta > Magnoliopsida > Malpighiales > Euphorbiaceae > Triadica > Triadica sebifera. Next base: position 26,995,855 of record CM042901.1, read on the forward strand.
AAGAAAAATCAAAGAAGCGTGGGAACAATATATGAATGAATGAGGTAAACCACTAAGCCTTAAAAATGCTAGCAACAATACATGATTGACAGAAAGTTTCTCAATGATTCTTCTAGAAGTACCAAAGTAATTAATCCTTTAACTTAGGGAACAAAACAAAAAAAAATATAGGAAAAGTTCAAGTCAAGGAAGTAAAAAAGAAAATGAATCTAGGAACCTAACAATTAAATCCAATATTGTGAACAATGCAACTAACTTTTTTGGGTGCCCTATTAGACACTTGAACTTACTTAAAATGACTCATTAGACACTTCAATTTGGCTAAAATGTTGTATTCTCTTTTAGTAAAAAAAACTCATACTGCCATATTTCATTAAGTGTGTAATGAGTGGGCATTTTAGACCCGTTCAAGTGTTAAATGAGTTAACTGAAAAGTACAGAGTGACAAATGACTTTTAGGGACAAGTTGAGTTGTGCATTTTATATTTATAAAAAGAAACACTAAAATCAACATAAATAAGACTTGCATTACATTAATCCATATCTCCCTTTCATTGGTTACTGCATCATTATCATTCTTTGAAAATTTTCTTTTTTACTTTTTTTTCCCATCTACCAAATATGATTTTTTTTAATTGCATATCTCATGATTAAGTTCTACTTTTTAAAGTAACTACTTTTTGTATCCATCAGGTGAGATATATTCTAAGTTGCTTGATATTGTAAATATCTATTCAACTATTGCTAGATCATACACTGTCATGTCCTTGCTTCCTTTGTTTACTTGAATAATGACTATGCAACTATATTAACATATTAATGCAGTTTTGTTTTTCTTTTTTCTTTTGTGGTCCTTTTTGTCCAGTTCCATAATGCTCTATATGGGGATGCCAAAGGTTGGGCAAGGAGATTTATATCTTTTCTAAATCCATATATTCCTGGAGTTATGAATCCTCATACCAGAGTTGTTCAACAATGGAACAAATTTTTTGTCATTTCTTGCTTGGTGGCAATTTTTGTGGATCCCTTGTTTTTCTTTTTGCTCTCTGTGAAACAGGTAAGGATTTTTTGTTCTTATTAAGGACTAGAGTGGAAACTAAACCGTAAATGTTTATTGGATGTGCAATAAGTTTAGCTCCGATCACGTACTTCTGGTGACCTTTAAAGTTTTATGCATTAGGGAAAACTCATGCGTAGGCAAAAAAAATGTTTAATTTTTTTTTTTTGGTTAAAATGTGTTATGATATACTTGATTCTATGCTATATGTCAGAGATTGTAACAGCTTTAAATATTGTGATTTTAGGCATAGAATGTGGCTATAAATTAACATTAACTGTTAGATTGTATATTTCTTATTTTGTATCTGTCATTTAGTATAAATCCCCAACTAGCTTGATGGAATAATCAAGTTGATTCTTTCAAACTTCATTGTACTCCTCTCTCTTCTTTCTCTAAATGTAACATGGTATCAGAGCCCTAGTGGTTCCACTGATCCTATTTTCTCTTCTTTTCTCCTATGTTTCTCTCTATTCACAAAACCCATTAATTTCCTAGCAATTATTTCTCACTGCCTCTCTTCCTTGGAGAACTGGATGCCGATCATTGTTCCAAAGACAGTTCATCGTTGGAAAGCCTTGTGTGATCACATGTGCTATTGCCATCGTTTTGCTAGACTAACACATGCTAGCTTGTGAGCCTATTTTTGGCCACCTTTTCGAACGTGACTCCTTTAGAAGTGTGGCCCAGTCATTCCGCCTTCAATCGTTGTGTTATTTTGCAATTCCGATTTCATCTAGTATTCTGACTCGAGACAAACTATATTTTTGTCTGATATTCTGGTCTCCATTTAATATGTCTAAGATTTCAGGTTCTACTAAACCCCTTTTCTCATCTATTCTAGTTCCCCTGCCATTACTATTGTTAAATGACAAGGTAGTGGTAATTATGTTTCATGAGCTGAATCTGTTGATTTATGGTTTGTGGGACAATGATATAATTATCATTTAGAAAGAAATTTCACTACTATTGATAAAAAGAATAGGATTGCATGGATTAAAATTGATGCACAACTATGTAATTTGTTGTGTCATTCTCTTGAGCCAAAATTACTTGCTCAGTTTTAGTTCTACATAACTTGTTATGAAGTCTAGACTATAAACCAATAATATTCAACGTATTTATAAAGTTATGTTAGATCTTGTCCATTTACAACAAAGTTTCCAAAGATATGACTAGCTATTGGGAAATTTGAAGGATGAATTTAATTCTCTGATGCATTTTTTTGGAAGCATTACTGAGTAGGAAAATCAAAGAGAAAGAGTCTTTATGGTATTAGCCCTGATAGGACTTCCGATAGATTGGCTTCCATAAGATATCAAATTCTTACCAGTTCAGTCATTCCTACTTTGGAAGAAATATTTGCTTGATTATTGTGTATCTCCTCCAACAAGAATAAAACTGACTCATCTGTGCTACAAAAAATTAGCTAGCAAGGACATAATCGCAAGTGGAAAGGGAAAAGCTCTAAATCCCACTGTACTTGTTATAAGGGAGGTCACACACGTGATATTTGTTAGGCTCTTCATAGTCGACTTCGAATAAATAATTAGAGTACTCGATGACTACTCAAATGGCTCAATCTCAAGGAGATGGGTTTATTCCTCTATCGACTGCCCATGCTTAGGGGTCCAATTCAGTTACCTTAAATAAGGTTGATTATGATGAGTGTTTTTTTGTATCAAGCATTGAAACAACAATCATCTTATTCCATGGTATCTATTGCTCAACCGAATAGTTCTTTTTCTTGCCTAACACGGGTTTTTACCTAATGGATCTTGGATATTTGAGAGTATCGTAAAGTCCATTGTCTTCACAAATCTCTATATGGATTCAAACAGAGTCCTAGAGCATGGTTTGACAAGTTTAGTTAAACAGTTGAGCAATTTGAGATGCTGAAATGTAAGTCTGATCACTCAGTCTTTTTCAAACAATTCTGAAGTTGGGGTTATTTTGCTAGTTGTGTATGTTGATGACATTATTATTACTAGAAGTGATAGTATAGGAATCTCCTCTTTGAAGTCTTTTCTTCATACTCAGTTTCACACTAAAAACTTATGAATGCTGAAGAATTTTTTGGGTGTTGAAGTTACAAGGAGTAAAAAAAGTATTTTCCTATCTCAGAGAAAATTTGTGCTTGACTTGTAGTATGAAATAGAAAAATTAGAGGCAAATCCATTAAGTATTCTGATGATTCCTAATATGCAATTTACAAAAGATGGAGAACTATTTGAAGATCCTGAGAAGTATAGAAGATCGGTTGGGAAGTTGAATTATCTTATAGCGACTCGTTCAGATATTGCATATTCTGTTAGTGTTGTGAGACGGTTTATATCATCACTAACAATTCACCACTAGATAGCTTTAGAACTGATTTTGTCTTACTCGAAAAGGGCTCTTGGACGTTGTATTTTATATGCAAATAATAGACATACTCATATTGAGTGTTTCTTAGATGTAGATTCAAAGGTAAATTGAAGATCCACATTAGGCTATTGTGTCTTTGTTTGAGGAAATTTAGTTTCATGGAAGAGTAAGAAGCAAAACGTTGTATAACGTTCGAGTGTAAAATTAGAATATCAGGCTATGACACTATCTATATGTGAAATTATGTGGTTATATCAACTCTTGATTGAGGTGCGTCTCAAGACTTCAGTACTAGCAAAATTGTGGTGTGATAACCAAATTTCCCTTCATATTGCATCTAATCCTGTTTTTAATGAACGAACCACATTGAGATCGATTGCCTCTTCATTTGTGAGAAACTGCAAATTTCCACAAGATACGTGAAGACAGAAGAACAGTTAGGAGATCTTTTCACTAAAGCTTTAAATGGGACTCGGGTTGATTATTTTGTAACAAACTGGACATAATACTCCAGCTTATAGGGGAGTGTTATAGGTTGTAAATATATTGTAAATATGCTAATTATCCTAATTAGTGTAGTTTCCTAATTATAGCAAACTTTTATATATATATATATATATATATATATATATATATTTCTAATGATCAATACACTCACGAAATATTACATTCCCATCTTTGTTTCACAATTAAAGTCGTACGCAATGATAATGCACGAGATTATCCACCTCTTCCTTTCTAGGAATTGATGGCTTCTTAGTGAATTATTCACTAATCTTGTTGTGCATATACCTCTCAACAAAATGAAATGACTAAATGAAAGAATCATGAAACAACTTGCACCATGCTCATCCATCATAATGTACCACTTTGTTTTTGAGGTAATGCTATCCTAATTGCATACTATCTAATCAACAGCATGCCTTCTCCAGTCTTGCAAAACCAAAGTCTGCTTTCTATTTTTTTCCCATGTCAACCATCTTATCCTCTATCTACTCGTGTGTTTTGGTGTACTTTGTTCACAATCATACACTTGGTAAAGATAAACTACAACCCCAATCCATTAGAATATTCTCGCCTTCATAATGGTTACAAATGCTATGATCTTTTACACAAATATTTTATATTAGTAGATGTAACCTTCTCTGAGACATTCTTATATTTTTCACCCCAAACAACATACCAAAAGGGCATTGTAAAGGCTCTTTCGATTCCTATTCTACTTATTTCTAATGTCACACTATCTCCTAAGCCATTGCAAGTCTACTCTAGACGACATTTTACACATTTTTTGTGTTACATTTTGTCTTGACCTAGTAAGGTGTCAATAGGCTTGGGGAAGAAATGCAAGAGAAGTTAATAGAAAGGAATATGGCCCAACTCAATCAGAATGCATCAACAAAAGGGAATATGGCTTATCTCAGCCAACATGCAGAAATGAACGAGAAGTTAGCTCAACATGAGAAGCACAATGATGATCACCAGCAAGGGTGCATAAGTAGCAGTATGAAATCTAACCAAGTTGTTAATTGTTAGCTGGCCTCTTTTATCAAGTTGTTATAGTTAGTTACTAGTTATTATAAGGTGGCATTACACCAGTAATAATGGAGCTATGGTATTGGTTGAGTATAGGTGTACTGAGGTGGAGATTATGAGCTTGTTGCATTGTTGTAATTTCCATTATTTTCATTCCTTTATAATTCAGTAATTACAAACTATAAATATTAGTGAATTGTAACTATATGATTATCGATAAATGAAATACAACTAGTTTTTCCTCTCAAAATCTTTTTTCTCTCCTCTTTTCTCATTTTTCTCCCTTTTCTTCTTCTTTCTCCTTCTTCTCTATTTTTCCCTCCTTTGTCGACTTTTGCTTCTATTACTATCTTTCACTTTGCTAATTTAGTCTTGTGCTAGTTATGATCTTCGGGTCATAGCAACTTGGTATTAGAGCTTGACCAATGCAAACGCTCTCCGTCAGCTTCAGAGCCAATCGATCCTTATTTTTTGTGATCCTTTTATTTCTTTTACTCCTTTTCAAATTCTAACTCATCTCAATTTCTTCTCCTCTACCCTAAATTTCCTTTGTAATTTTTTTTCCTTTAGCAACACATCTTGAATTTTTTTTTCCGGCAAAATGGCACACAACAATATATCAATCGAAGATCGATTCAAATCCATGATGTTATGGCTAATGGAAAAAGAAAATGGCTTAAGTGAATCCAAAACAATTAACATGGGGAAGCAAGGGATCGAAACACAAATTCCCACAAGATCAAGATTATTTCAAATCAAATCTAATTTGCTTTGGACCAAAATGGAATGACGATTTAACTGCATATTTGAATTGGAGCTGCAATCAATTGAAGAGCAACTAATCTTGATTGATATGTAACTCTATGAGCTGAAAATTGTTACCAAGCTTCATGAAATTCTCCGCTTTTGCAACTTCTATATGATTTCCCTCGATGATGTAATCATGGCATTAAAGGAAGATTTGGGCATTGTTTTGGCAAGCCGGAAGGAGTTCCTCAAGGACTAGATTTCCCTTTATTTTAAAACCTTTGCATATGAAGAAGATGAATATGGCGAGATGAAGAAAGAGTCGGTGCAGCTCAAACCAAAGGCTCGCTCCAATTCTAGTGATAACAATGACAATATACCTCATATTCTTATACTGATTGTGGTGATGAGTTGATTGTGATTGATGAAATTGGCCATGTTCCATGCTATATAAAGAGAGATACATGCCCAACCAGTGTTTGTAAAAATGCCAAGATGAACTATAGGTTACCGAAATTCTCAATTTGGAGTACTAGAATGGATTTAATCAATTTTAATGCTAGTACTGAAAATTTTACAGGTTATGAACAGGAAAATGCATAAGTGAAATATTTTATTGCTAGAAATATTGATGAGCAGAGTTTCAAATTCAATTTTTCTGATGTTATTTGGATTGATGTTGGGTGGTTGTCTGGCTTGACTATTCTCCTCAAAGAAATGATAATCGAAATGTGGTGAAGGCAACAAAAGGAACGCAGCACTTATGCAGAGGAACAAAAATGGAAGCTCTAATCCGACTATTTTACTTTGTAAAGGAACAAAAATGTAAGCTCTAATCTCACTATTTTACTTACACCTTAAGGACAAGGTGGCTCAAAAGGAGGAAGGAAATGTCATGACCTAGCAACTTGTCAATAGGCTTGGGGAAGAAATACAGGAGAAGTTAACAAAAAGGAATATGGTCCAACTCAATCAAAATACATCAACAAAAGGGAATATGGCCTAGCTCAGCCAACATGTAGAAATGGACAAGAAGTTAACTTAGCATGAGAAGGACAATGATGATCACGAGCAAGGGAGCATAAGCAGCAGTATGAAATCCAGCCAAATTGTTAATTGTTAGTTGGCCTCTCTTATCAAGTTGTTATAGTTAGTTACTAGCTAATATAAGGTGGCATTACACTTGTAATAATGTAGCTATGGTATTGGTTATTGAAGTGGAGATTATGAGCTAGCTGCATTGCAGTAATTTCCATTATTTCCATTCCTTTATAATTCAATAATTACAAACTAATAGTGGAGAATTGTAACTGTACAATCATTGATAAATGAAATACAACTAGTTTTCCCTCTCAAAATCTCCTCTCTGTCTCTTTTCTCCTTCTCCCTCTTCTTCTTCTTTCTTCTTCTTCTTCTTCTCTATTCTTCCCCCTTTCTTGATTTCTGCTTTGTTACTATCTGTTATTATCTTTCACTCAAACAAAAGAATTCACTCCACCTATTGCTGTTAGAAAATGTATTTGTTCTTCTCGTATTTCTCATCATATTTGCAATTTTTTGAGTTATCACCGCCTGTCACCTTATATGCTTTGATCTCCAATTTTATCCATTGCGTCTATTCTAAAAACTATTAGTGAAACACAAACTCACTGAGGTTGGCAATAGACAATGGTTGAGGAAATGACCACTCTTTTTGCTAATAATACTATGGAGCTAGTTCCATTACCATCTAGTAAATCTATAATTGGTTGTCACTAGGTATATATAGTGAAAGTTAATCCTGATGGCAAAATAAACCACCTGAAAGTCCATTTGGTTGCAAAAGGGTACATTAAGATCTTTGGCCCTTGATTATCAAGACTTTTTCTTTGCAGTTGCAAAAATTGTCTTTCAACTTCTTATTTCTTTTATTGTCATGCATCATTAGATTATTCACCAACTGGACATTAAAAATGCGTTTCTACATGGAAAATTGATTGAATTGTGTCTAACTTAAGGTATTGCCATGTGACAAACTTGTGTTTAACAATTTTTGAGCTCTAGCTTTATAATATATAGAGATTCTAATTAAACCATAAGGGGCATTTGATTAGCTATTTCCATGTGATGTAGTATAACTTTTTCTTTGCAGGGAATAGAGGAGGAAAGAAAATATAAGTTATTGTCTTATTCTTTTGATGGTCATTTGGCTTATATGGATATATGTTTTAGAATTGGTGGTTCTTATTATAGTTTTCTATATGAAGTTGTCTTCAAATTGATGGATTTTCAATATTTTTAAAGGCACCATGTATTGCATGTAACTGAAAGGAACTTTACACATGGACTTGTGATATAAGACTTTATGACCAAATATATGAACATTATTTTGTCGAATCTCCAAAATATCCAGCTTGAGATTGGGAATAATATCCATATACAATTAATGGTTCTTGCCTCCATATGTGAAATTCTAGTTGCTTTTCTTCTTGCTAATGCTTTTTTTTTTTGTTCTTTTTTTTGTTTTTTTTTTCCTATCCAATTTTGATTGTTGGGCAATGAAGTATATGTCAAAGGTGATTATAGGGATTTATTGTTGTCGTAAGATACTAATTTCTACATGTGTAATTAAAGATAGGTGAAGGTAGGTGAGACATGTGCAATTAAAGGTAGGTGAGGTTATGTATGATTAAGGTTGTATATATATGGGAAATCTTACCATCAATAAAAATCATAAAAAAAATTCTCTCAATTCTTTATTCTTTACATGGTATTAGAGTCTTGGTTATGAATTCTCGCATGATTCTTCTTCTTAAATTCAACTAAGTCCTAGTTTAGTCTTGTGTTCTTGGTTATTCTTGGTCAAGATTCTCTTGGAATCATGTCTTTAGACTAGTATGAATCAGCCTTTTTGATTCGTTTTAATAGCAAAAACTACTCAGCATAGGCATTCCACTTCAAGATATTCATTAAAGGTAAGGATTTGTGGGGCCATATTGATGGCAACAAACCTACTCCTAAGAAAGATAAAGACAAGGATGAGCTTGCCAAGTGGGAGGTCAAACATGCTCAAATCTTGGCATGGATACTAGGGTCTGTGGAACCCAACATCATCTTGAATCTTCAACCTTTCAAAATTGCAGTTGAGATGTGGAATTACTTAAAAACAACTCTACAATAAACACAACATTGCTCGTTTGTTCCAACTTGAATATGAATTAGCCACTCTTCAGCAGGGAAGTCTCTCTATCTCTGATTTTTATTCTAGCTTCATGAATCTTTAGGCTGAATATATTGATATAGTCTATGCTACGTTACCGCCTAAAGGTATTAGTTTTGTACAATCAGTCCATGAAATTACTAAAGGGATCAAGTTCTTTTGAAACTGAGATCTGAATTTGAAAGTACCAAATCCAATCTTATGAACCGAGAACTTGTACCATCCTTAGATACATGATCATTGAATTGTTTTGGCACCCTTCTATTAGAATCGTTGTGCCCTCTCAATTTTGGTGTGAAGCTCTTTCAACTGTTGTCTACCTCATCAGTAGATTGCCTTCTTACTCATTAAACCATGACTTTCCTTTCACTCGGTTATTTGATCATACCTCAAATTAATCTAACTTTTGATTTTTTGGTTGTGTATATTATGTTCATCTTCCTCCTCACGAATGCAGAAAATTCACAACAATTTTGTTCAATGTGTTTTTTTAGGTTATTCGATACACCAAAAAGTTTTTTTTGTTATGATCCCAATCTGTGTCGTATTTGAGTTTCTCGCAACGTTATTTTTTTTGACAATCAGTATTTTTTTTAATGCACCATGATTCTCTTTCTCATTCATTTTTTGTTTTGCCATTGTTTACTAACTACACTGCAGATCTTGTACCTTCTAAGCCTTTCCTAGTGTATTAGCGATGCATGTCCAACACATTTAATCAAGCTTCCACACCTATTAGGCTTACTCAAGATCATTCCTTGACTACTAATCCTGTTCAAATAATTGAACCAGCCCCTTGGAGGCACAATACTCGGGTTAGTAAACCCCTTAGATAGGTATGGTTTCACTCCTCCTTTATCCTTGACTGTCATCTTGTCTTCTGTTCCTATTCCCTCATCTTACAAATAGGCAATGGAGCAAGAATGTTGGAGTAATGCTATTGAAACGGAACTTCTTGCCCTTGAAGAAAACCAAATTTGGGATGTTGTTCCATGTCCCCCATCTGTGAAACCTCTTGGTAGTAAGTTTGTAGTTTCTATCAAGTTTCGTTATGATGTATCCATAGATGGTTATAAGGCTCGGTTGGTGTTATTTGGCAATAGGCAGGAGTATGGCCTAGACTATGATGAGACTTTCACACCGATAGCCAAAATGACCACTGTATGAATAATACTAGCCCTTGTGGCATTTCAATCATGGTTTTGACGCCAAATGGATGTCAAGAACGCATTTTTACACGATGATCTCAAAGAGAGAATTTACATAAAACTTCCCTATAGTATGTCGTACTTCATCTACGAATGATGTTTGTAAACTCAAATGTTTTTTGTATGGCTTAAAGCAGGCACTGCGAGTATGGTTTGAAAAGTTCCGATCTACACTCGTTGATTTTTCCCTCATTCAAAGCCAGTATGACTCTTCTCTCTTTCTGCAAAAGACATTTAAGGGCATAGTTATTCTCATTGTTTATGCGGACAACATCATTATCACCAGTTCTGATAAGGAGGTCATCTCTACAGTTCAGAAAATGTTGCATTCTACTTTCCACATGAAAGACTTTGGACAACTCACTTATTTTTTGGGATTAAAGGTACATCATAGGCCTCAATGTCTCTTTCTTAATCAGCACAAGTATATTCTAGATTTGGCCAAGTAAGCTAGACTCCTGAACATTAATCTTGTTGATACACCCATGGAAATTAATGTGAAATACATAGAGACGAAGAGGAGCTTCCTGAAGACCCAACATTATATTGGAAGTTGGTTGGTAGTCTTATCTATTTAACCATCACCCGACCAGATATCTTTTATGACATCCACATTGTCAGCAAATTCATGCAAGCCCCACGGCATCTCCATCTCTCAATAGCCGACGCATCATTAGATATATTCTTGGGACACCTAGTCGCAGCTTATTCTTTCCAACTGGTTCTTCACTCCATCTACAAGCTTATAGTGATGTTGATTGGGTCGGTTGCCCGGACACTAGAAAATTTACTACAAGATGGTGTATGCTTTTTTGTGATGCTTTTATCTCTTGGAAATGCAAGAAGTAAAACTATCTCCAAATCATCAACAGAGGCAGAATATCGTGCCATGTCTACTGCTTGCTCTGAGATCATTTGGTTGTAGAGGCTCCTCACAGAGCTAGGTTTCTCCCAAGTTCGATCTACTCCACTACATGCTAACAACACTATTGCCATCCAAATTGATGTCAATCTTGTCTTCCATGAACAGACCAAGCACATAGAGGTTGAGTGCCACTCTATTTGAGAGGCATATGACTGCTAAGTCATAATACTCCCACATATCTCCACCTCTCTATAGATTGCATATATCTTCACCAAATCATTGACACATTAGCGTCATAATTTTCTTGTTAGCAAATTGATGCTTACAGATTTACAAGCATCAATTTGAAAGGGGATGTCAAAGGTGATTTTAGGGATATATTGTGTTCTAAGATATTAATTTTTACATTTGTAATTAAGGGTAGGTAAGGTAGGTGAGACATATGTAATTAAAGGTAGGTGAAGGTAAGTATAATTAAAGTTTTATATATATATAAGACATCTTATTATCAATAAGAATAATAAAAAAGTTCTCTCAATTTGTTTTTTACAGTATCCTGTCATTTAGGCTTTCTGTGCTCAGATAATACTATATTGGCAAATTACTTTAATTTTTTTTTGTCTTCATCGGAACATCAAGATTTAACCCTTTTTTTTTTAAATTTTATGCAGGATAATAAATGCATTGTTATTAACCAGCCCATGACTACGACAATTGTTGTATTTAGGAGCATGACTGATTTCATATACTTATTGAACATACTTCTTCAGGTGCACAATTCTTTTAGCTCCTTGTGTTGTTGTCTGTTATTTGTTGGTTTGTTTATTTATATATTATTTTTAAATATCGAATGTTTATTTCTTACTAAAACTAATGGAGTCATCTTGCAATGCACTAAATGTCACTTAATGTTCTATCTTCATCAATATACTCTAATTTTGAGGGAAAAAGTAGTCTATTTGGATTCAAAAGCCAAAGATAGTCAATAAACGCATAAGCAATGTGAAACCCATATTAGAGAACATTTTAGCTTGATTTTGTATTTCCTACTTTTCCTTAATGCATATTGTCTAACATCATGCATGCATAATTAATTGCAAATATCTCAAATGCATTTTTTGCAAGTGAGCAAAAATTATTACTTGGGTCTTCGTCTTTATATGATTAGACAATTAATATTGTTTACTATTTCTTTCCTTATTTTTAGGATTAAAGGAGTTTGCTCCATATCTATATAAGATCAAATTTAAATTATTCAACATTTGGATTTCTCTATAGTAATTTCTATATTTTAAAAAAATTAATTATGTCAATATCATTTTTTTTGTTTCTTGTAGTTTAGATTGGCTTATGTTGCTCCAGAGTCTAGAGTGGTTGGTGCTGGAGAATTAGTTGACCATCCAAAGAAAATTGCTTTGCACTACCTTCGTGGATATTTTGCTATTGACTTATTTATTGTATTGCCACTTCCTCAAGTGAGTTGGATACTTCATTTTGTGTGTGATGATTTTGTTTTATTCTTCATCTTGCATGGTTGCTGTTTTTTTCCTAACTACTTCGTGTTATGATTCAGACTTTTGCATCCATATTGCTGATATTAGAATATCAAGTTATTGAAGTATCGAGGTTTAGGGTCATATACACTTCAATCTTTTGCGCTGTTTCAATTGAATTCAATTATACTCCTCAACTATTCGAAATATCAAAGTTGCTTAATTGAGCCAATTCATCAGTGTTAAGTGCTAGGAGTAATATGCTCAAATTTTACCTGTTTGAACTCCTTTAACTTTGTTTCAGATCACCACATCACCATATTGTATTGAAAAAATATCTCCAATAAGTTGGATATGCAACCTCTGTAGTTTCTGTAACTTTTTCACAAAGTGATTTGCTGAGTTTGTTTATAAAATAACATTTGTATATACTTCATGTTGATGGCTATCATGTGCAGATTATTATATTAATGGTCCTGCCAAATGGCTTGGGAACATCTGGAGCAAATTATGCCAAAAATCTTTTACGAGCAGCAGTTCTTGTCCAGTATATACCCAGGTTGTATAGGTTTTTACCTCTTCTTGTTGGGGTGTCTCCGACTGGCTTCATATTTGAGACTGCATGGGCCAACTTTTTCATAAATTTGCTCACCTTCATGTTATCTGGGCATGTTGTTGGGTCATGCTGGTATCTATTTGGGTTGCAGGTGGGCGAAACTTATTAAGTACATGCTTGTCATGTTATGTTTCTACCTTTCTTCCAAGTTTATAAATTTCAATAGACTCTTGTTTTGCAATTATTTATAAGCTTTAGTTTTTGAGCATATTGATTGTCCATTATTTTTGTCCTTTTAAATCACAAAAGATTAGATGTGATGAAATATGGTAGTAATAACCACTAATCTGAAAATAGATTCAACTCTATATTGTCTATTTCTCATTTAATTTCACAATGTGATGTTGCTTTGAAATATATGATGCAAGTAGTCAATTAGGTTTTACATTTTTGCAACATTCATCTTGTGGATAAGTTGAGCTTCAGTTGCCCAACACTCACTCCTGTGTAGCATAGCTGGCCTAATTGCATTCTATAAAACTTTTTCTTCACTTTATTCGGTATCTTCTTATCACATATCATCCCTGTAGCAATATAGAGGAAATATTCTGAAGCATCTATACATGTGTCGGTGTGTTGTGTGTGTGGGTGCCCATGTATGTACATGAATATTTAACACATTTCTCTCTTCTTTATGTCTTATTGTTTGGAACCTTTTTCCAGCACCAATCTTGTATGTTTTAGAGTTATTATATATATCAAGTTGTCATTGTTTGGTTTATAAGCGTGAATGCTTGTGCATAAATTTAGATGTTCGGTCGATACATGTTCTTTTAAAGGAATAAAATAAATTATTATTTATATTTGATATAGTTGCATGAAATTCTTAGTAGGATGATGTGTGTGGGCGCACACTCATCTACTTGTATGCATGTCTGCACATGGGTCTGTCGTGTTGGCTTCATTAACGATACAATGTAGGAGTGATGAATATGATATTCAAATGACTTAACTCATCATCTGATTTCTATCACCCACCCATTCTTGACACAGAGGGTGAATCAATGTCTTCGTGATGCCTGCAATAAATCTAGCATTGCAGATGTGTGTATGAATTTCATAGACTGTGGCCATGGGAATATTGCAAGTTTTAATTCCATCCCAAATTGGAATAACTGGACAAAAAATGAAAATGCTACTGCTTGTTTCACTGAAGAAGGTTTTTCATATGGAATCTATATCCAAGCTGTCAACCTGACAACAAAGCACAGCATTGTTACCAGATATATATACTCATTGTTTTGGGGATTCCAGGTAACCAACACATAGTGTCTTTATCTACTAAATCATCTTCATGATACTCTCACTCTTCTTGTTTGAGTTTCTTTTGTTACCAGATATATATACTCATTGTTTTGGGGATTCCAGGTAACCAACACATAGTGTCTTTATCTACTAAATCATCTTCATGATACTCTCACTCCTTGTTTGAGTTTCTTTTGTGCTGATCAGATTAGGAGGATACCTTATTTTGTATCCTCTGTATTATTATCCATTTCTTTTTTTTTAATTAGTTTTTTTTTCTTAGGGAAAAAAATTATTTTTTATTAGTTTAACATTTATCATGCATTTTTGCTCTAAATGGTATCTTGGATTAACTTGTAACTGATATTCTTGCAAGTTTATTTTTCAAGCAGTTTTAATGCACTGCATACATTTGTCATACTCGTATCCTAATTATTTCCAAAAAAATCTTGGACAGAAAGACCTATTCGCAACATCTGTCATTTTTTTAGACATAAGAAACTGAAACTATTAATTCTCATTTGGGTTGTTTAGTAATTTTCAGTTTTATTTCTGCACATAATGATGCCACTTAAGGCCCATCTTTAGGTTTTTTGTTCATCAGTATTTTATGGTAAAGTGAAGCATAACAAAAACTTATTCCAAGGACATTACTCTTTACTTCATTGTTAGATTTTGAGAACCATATATTTTGGTTAAAGGTTTTGTCAAAATTGCTAGAACTTATTGTTTTAATCTTGGTCTTTTTTAAACTGAGCTTTCAATTACTTAGCTTTTCCACCTAACTTGGTTGCAACATTACCACCTATAGACATAAGCTGCTGGTCGCAGGATTACTTCTTAAATAAGTATGCACTTTTATCTTATTTTGAGTTTGCCCATTGCACTTGCATAGATGCTGCTTTGATATAATTGATTTTACATATAAAATTCCTTACTAGGCAAGATTTACATTATACTCTGAATTTTAAGTTTAAAAGGAAAGGAAAGGACAATAGTCAAAAGATGCATATGGAAAGAAAGGAAATGAGAGATTAACCAATTACCTGAGTTTGAATGTTTCAAGGGATAGGAAAAGATTAAGTATTAAGTGCAAAATAGTTTTAGTTAAAGTGAAGGAGGGATTACTCTTAATTTTCTCAATTTTGAGAAGATAGGAAATTGGGGTTTGAAGGGATAACTTATCCTTTCTTTGTAAATTGAAAGAGACTTAGGAGAATCGATGATTTCTCATTGATAGTAATCATACATATATATACAGCTCTATAATTCATAGAATAGAAAACAAATATACATAATAGGAAATAATCTTTACCTACCCCTAATCACATAAATCAAGCTAAATCAAATCAGACTAATTAGGAAAGCTATTTATGGCTATATATTACAACAACACTCCCCCTCAAGTTGGAGTATAGATATTAAGCATGCCCAACTTGTTGCAAATGTAAGAAGCTTGAGCTCTATTTAGAGCTTTTGTAAAAATATCTCTAAGTTATTTTCCATTCTTGACATACTTTGTTGAAATTGAATTTTGTTGCACATTTTCACAAACATTAGATGCAATATGGATTGTATTTTGATTATCACACCACAATATTGCTATTGTTGAGAATTCGAAACCAATCTCTTCTAAAAGTTAAAAGATCCATATTATTTCACACGTGGATTGAGTAATGGCTCTAGACTTTGACTCAACACTAGATTGAGATACAACTTTTTGCTTCATGGTCTTCCACAAAATCGGATTCAGTAGTGGATCAACGATCAATTTTAGAACTTGCCCAATCTGCATTATAAAAACACTTAATTCGAGTATGACCATAGTTCTTATACAACAAACCTTGTCCTGAGGCCCCCTTTCAAATAGTACAAAATATGTTCTAATGTTGTTTAGTGATGAACTGTTGGAGCAAATGGGAACTGACTCAAAATGCTAACTGCATAAGCTATGTCTGAACGAGTTACTGTAAGATAATTTAATTTGCTAACCAATCTCCTATATCTCTCTAGCTCTTGAAATATATTTCCATCCTTCATAAGTTGAAGGTTAGGAGTCATTAGAGTATTACATGGCTTGGCTCCCAGCTTTCTTGTTTCAGTTAATAAATCTAGAACATACTTTCTCTGAGATAAAACAATACATTTCTTGCTTCTTGAAATCTCAATTCCCAGAAAATACTTCAACACCCCCAAATTTTTAAATTAAATTGACTCTAAAGAAACTCATTTAGAGATGATATCCCTTGAACTTCACTTCCACTAATGGTAATATCATCTACATACACAACTAGAAGTATAATTCCAAATGCAAATTGTTTATAAAAGACAATATGATTACATTGACTCTTAATCATCCCAAATGCTTCCACAACTTGACTGAACTTGTCAAACCAAGCACGAAGACTCTGCTTTAAACCATACAGAAATTTCTGAATTCTATATACTTTCCCTGACTCTTCTTGAGCAACAAACCCAGATAGTTGCTCCATATACACCTCATATAGATCACCATGCAAGAATGCATTTTTGATATCAAGCTGATAAAGGCGTCAATCGTACATTGCTGCCAAAGAAATAATCAAACGAACAGAAGTCAATTTGGCAATAGGAGAAAACGTATCAGAATAATTCATCTCATAGGTCTGTGCATAGTCTTTGGCTACCAGGCAAGCCACTGATCCTTCAGAATTAAATTTGATTGCAAAGATCTATTTGCATCCAACTGCTTTCTTACCATTATGTAAATTCACCAAAGTCTAGGTACCATTGTCTTAAAAGGCATACGCCAAGGTGCAACAATGCTTCATGAACTGTTTTAGGAATATAATTGAATCTATAGAAGCAATAAAAGAACATGGCGATGGTGACAAATGATTATAAGACAATACACTGACATTTACCTTTCTGAAGAGAAATAAAAAGGTCATCCAGATTGATAGACTGACTGGATCTGACAAAGAGAGAGTTGGTGCAATTTGTGTAGGACATGGTCCTAAGGGAGAAGTTTATCGAGAATAGACTTGTATTATAAGAAGCTTTGATCGAGTCAGGACTGACTCAATAGGATTAGGAACTGAAGATGTAATATAAATTAACAAATCATTATCCTCATCCTAACTTGTGTAAGATGTAGATGTAGAAAATGGAGTATTTTCTAATAAAGTGATATCAGTTGAATCAAGATACCTGTTAAGAGTATGAAAAAAAACATTTATATCCCTTTTGAATAGGAGATTACCCAAGAAAAATACACTTTAGGGATTTAGGATAAATTTTTGTAATATGTAGTCGAACATCCCGAACAAAACAAGTACACCCAAATGTTCTAGGTTCAATAGGAAATAATGCTTTATCGGAAAAACGAACATGATAAAGTGTCTCACCATTAATGACAAATGATGATATGCAATTAAATAGAAAATAAGTTATAGAAACAGCATTAGTCCAAAAATATTTTAAAAGATGTATATTTTTCTGGTTAGTAACCCCATTTTGGGATGATGTATCAACACAAGAAGTCTGCTAAAGAATACCATGTTGAATCATGTAATTTTGAAAAGTGGCAAACGTATATTCCTTAGCATTGTCACTTTTCAAAGTTTGAACAAATATATGAAATTGAGTTTTATTTTCAGCACAAAAAACAGAAAAATGAGATAACATCTCAAAACGATTTTTTATTAAATATAACTATGTCATTTGAGAATAATCATCAACAGATGTAATAAAATACTGAAACCCTATTGGGGATGTAATGGGACAATAACCCTGAACATCTAAATGAACTAACTCAAAAGGAGCACTAGCTTGCTTATCGACTTTTGGACTTGAACTAAGACAATAATGTTTTGCAAATTGACACGATTCACAATTTGAAAAAGATAAACTTTGAAATGGAGGACATAATTTCTTTAATACAGAAAGAGACGGATAACCGAACCTATAATGTGCTTCAAATGAGTTGACTATTCCAGAACAAGCTATGGATCTCAGCACTTTTGTATTAAGAATGTAGAGTCCCTAGACTCATGTCCTTTACCACTAACCTTATTCATCGCAAGATCCCGTAACACTCAATAATCAGAAGAGAATGAGACAACAGTTTAAAGTGCGAGTAAGCTTGCTATTAGAAATTAAATTAAAAGATAATTAAGGTAAACTAAGAACGTATGACAAAGGAAGCGATAAAGTGGGAATAACTGTGTCAGATCCAAGAACAAATGATATAGATCTATATGCTAAAGTAACACTAGAGTTAGATGTGTGTTTTTGAAAGATAGAGAATAAACTAGAATTACTTGTCATGTGATCTACAACACCAGAATCAATAACCCATTTGGAAGAATAAGACATAAGACGTGTATTGGATTTATCTATTTGACAATAGTAGTAACAATAGTAGGTTGACTAGGCTGAGATTTCAGTAACTCTTGGTACTTAGCATATTCATCAACAGATATCATGACAAATTCCTTCTCCATATTTTGTCAAACTAACAACTAAAAAAAATATTCCAAATACTGAAAGAGTATAAAAACAAAACCTGTAACAAAAAGCCTCACACCACACTGATGTAGATCCAACCAGGTAGGAAAATTTAATACTCAAACCAAAATAGCAGCAAATTTAACACTCAAACAGCAATAGAGATAACACCCGGTACTAAAATATTTACTACATAAGGAAAATAAAGAATACATACTTTCTTGATGAGCAAACAAATACCGTCAAAGGAATGGCAAGGCTGAGATGACCGTCAGAGAAGAAATCGGGGATTGCAGGTCCTTAACACACGCCACCCTGTGAAGGATTGGACATAAATAGGCGGTGGTGCATGACACTCATGCGCAATGTTTCCAATGACTGGATTTCTGAAATAGGCCGATCTGAAGGTGGAGCTTCTTCCGGGTGGGGCGGTGATGAAGAAAAGTCACTCGCAAGGGTGACCTAAGAATTTAACCAATCTACTCTCTAGGGTAGAACTGAGAACTGTCTAAAATAAAATGTCAAACGCTGGAAATTTTGAAACCAGCTCTGATACTATGTAAATTGAAAGAGACTTGGGAAAATCGATATTTTCGCATTGATAGTAATCATACATATATATACAGCCCTATAATCCATAGAATAGGAAACAAATATACATAGTAGGAAATAATCTCTACGTACCCCTAACCACATAAATCATGCTAAATCAAATCAGACTAATTAGGAAGACTATTTACAGCTATACATTGCAACAACATCCACCATCATTAAACTCACAAATTAGAGATAACTCATCCCTAGTTCTTATCATTTCCTATTCCTTCTTATACGATCATCAGAACTTAATGTTAACAAAATGGAAGAGTTTGTGGCTAAATCTTATAATAAGGTTATAGTGACATTACAATGAACTTAATGACATAGGACAGGTTGTATGGCTGGTATTTAGATTCAAATCTTACATTGCGAAACAGGCATATAGGTTAGAAAAATTAAAACTTTATTTTCATGGCTCAATTTGGAGAGCAAAAGACAAGATTTGGTGGCTGAAATCTGCAATCATTTGCAGGTTATCAGGTTCAATTTTTAGGGAAAAAAAAGGGAAAGCTTAAAAATAGGTTCTGAGCATCTTAGGAAATTATGGCAATTTGAAAATGATTCAGCTACCATCATAAGCTGAAGAAGTCTTCGTATGCATCATTATCTCACTAGTTCCACTTTGCAATTCGGTAAAAGAAGAAAATCTTGAGTTGGATTGCAAACATGGGCTTTGATTTTTTGTTGGTCATAGATATAATAGGATAATATCTCATAAAAATGTTACCTTCTGGCTTTTGTTTTGATTTGGAGTGATATACCTGATATAAAAACCATTTCTGATGATAATTGTCAACATAGCTTTTGTCAATTTTATTGTCAATTCCATAAGCTTATTTTTATTTACTGTTGACTTAATGTGTACCCAATTTTTTCCTTTATATGAAGCAAATCAGTACTCTTGCTGGAAATCAGATACCAAGTTATTTTGTTTGGGAAGTCCTTTTCACAATGGCCATTATTGGACTTGGCCTATTGCTCTTCGCTTTTCTCATAGGAAATATCCAGAACTTTCTCCAGGCTCTTGGTCGGAGGTAAAACTTTTTGTCAAAGCAGATAGTATGCTAACTGTTTTTTAAATGTACACATGATTTTGTTCCGCTGTGTTGCTTACATTTTTCTTCTCTCATTTTTGATAGCTGCAAATGTATTATTTTCGTGCCTTTTAAAGTAAATACTTTATTAGAGTGCATTTTTAGTGGGCATCGGTCCAAGTTTTAACTAAGCCAGGTACCAATGATGTTATTATCCAGTAGTTTTTGCTGAAAATTCTTGAAGGTGTCCACTCATGCCATGTCATCTCAAATTTGTTTATTAATTTTAATGTAATCAAAGAGGAGAATGCACTATTTAGGTGCTTGATGTAATTCCTTCGGATGATATTTGAGATTATTGCCACAATAACGTCTTGAGAACAAAATTCGACAATTAACATGTACTTTATCCTCCACTTATGATGTAGTTTAGATGTGTATTGAATTTTTTTGTTCATTGAATGTCATTTAACTTTTTTTTTTTAATTCTCCTTTAGTTTTACAAAGTAACTATTTCTTTCATGACTTTTTATTTTTCTGTCCTATAGGAGGTTGGAAATGTCACTAAGACGTCGTGATGTTGAGCAATGGATGAGCCATCGGCGTTTGCCACAAGAACTGAGAAGGTGCACCCTTATAAACTCAACTTTTGCTACCCACCCCCCTCCCCTTCTTCCTGTTTTAATGGACTTAGGAAGGCAAACTGCCTTTTGCTTATGTATAAAAATGCATTAATTTAAAATGATATGATGATTTTTTATACAAAATGGAGCTTGTGCTAAATTAAAACAGATACTTTGACTTCCTAATTCAAAAGCTAATCTTATGGTCTGGGCTTATTCTATTTCTCGCAATTAAACAAATGGTAAATTGCTAATTTTTTTATGCACATCATTCCTATTCTCCATAAGAATATTATTCTAATAGTGCCGTAAAAAATTACCTAGTCTTGCTATATTTTAGCTATATGTTTGAGCTGTATTTTCCTAATGTAACCCTTCAACTATAGGAGGTTCTTATTTTTTTGTATGTTGATACTTCTCAACAGAATATATATGGGTGAATTTGTGAAAGCTATTCACTTGCTTATTTCACTCTTTTTATCTGATTTAGCAAAACTGTCATAAACAAACTAAAAATTTAAAGGAAAACAGTTAATAACCATAGCAACCTTACACATTAGTTGGCTGTTTTTATCGTAAGTATAGCAGTGCTGGTCATTGACAGTTGACGAAATAACTATTTGTTATCATCTACGGTTGACTCAACAAATTTTTAGCTAGAGGAGTGAACAACACATTTCAAATAAACCTCGTACCCTCATTGGTCTGAATAAGACTGCCTTTTCCTTGAGCTTGAACTACTTGCCCATTAACAACTGTGATGTTGGTTTTAGTCGACTTTTCCAGCTTGCTGAACATGCTCTTCTCCTTGACTATGTGATGGTACAACCACTAAAACATAAAGAAAGAAAAGAGAAGATGAGAGGAGAATTAGAGAAGAATGAGAGGAATTAGATTGCTTGATTATTCCCTCAAGCAAATAGGTGTATATATACACTGATTACACAACAGAAGATCTTCATATCCCCGACCTATAAACCATAATTCCCCCAAAGCTGCCCTTGACACATTACAAGCACCTTGTAATTTGACAGTAGTAATAGAAGGAGAAGTTGAAAGAGAAGAAAGAGGTTAATATTACTTTTCTCCGCCATAATGATACAATAACCAAAAGAAAAGTGCTGACTCAGCCAACTTACAGAAAACAGTATTTGGAGACCTGCTAGCACTCAACCAGAGTTGGAATGGTAAGAGAATATCGTCAGAAAAAGAAGCCTTAAAAAACGATGGCTGGAGAACTGTTCACGTGCCGACGCATGAGATCAAAGCATGGGGTTGTGCAGCTGTTACTGCTGACAGGATTTCACTGAAACATCAGTCGGCGTTTGGCACTGCTACTGGTGTGAGAGGTGAGAATTAGAACTCTCTTTAGAGAAATAGGTATTACAACCCTAGTGAAGTAAAAAGAATAAGTAGACCAATGGAGTTAGCCGGAACCAGACTCTGATACCATAAAACTTAAAGAAAGAAAAGAGAAGATTAGAGGAAAATTAGAGAAGGGTGAGAGGAATTAGAATGCTTGATTATCTTTCAAACAAATGGGATGTATATATGCACTGATTATACGAGGTAAATAAGGAAAGGAGAATCAAAGCATCCTAATCTATGGCAAAGTTATAGGAGCATAATTACAGGAATTAATCGGCATATACAACTATAATATGTTAACAACCACTATTAATTAACCAGGTCTACTGATTGAAATTCTTTGACTTGAAAAGCTATGAACAATAACCTTCCTCATCATCCTCTTATTTATTATTGTAATTAACTTATTCTTGATTAGTCATTTGATTGGCGGTTCCTCATCCGATTAGTCATTTGATTCTTCTTAGTCCTGCAGAACTTCTCAAAATGTCCAAACTTCATGTGGCTCTGGTTCATTGCGGCCAGAACCAGAGTTTTTGTCGTCGTCTCTGGTTGCTGTTAATTTGAACTCCCAAGTGTGCACCTTGATTGCTGGTATGATTCAGTATGTCTTGGGCAGAAGTTGCCGCCCCTTTTCCACATGTAAACTTGCAGAGTAATGTCTCAATATGTTTCAGTTTTGCATCAATTTGTGCTTCCAATGCATCCACTTGTGCTTTCTGCCAAGTCTGCTTTGCGGAGCAAGTTGCGAATTTTTCATCAAAGGTGTTCTCATCCATGGTTAATGGCTCTGATACCAAATTGTTATGAACTGTCATGTTACCAGACGTCGGATTTTATGCAGCTAGTTAAAGGAAATTGCGACCTCAAAACTCATTAGAGAGAGCTGCCTCTCTATTAGGTTTTGCTGGAATTTCGTATTTGAGTTTTATTGATAATCATTATGTCTTTTAAATAGAGGTTACATGCCAATAGTAAAATTATTAAAAATAGGAATTCTTTTCTAACTAGAAAACTAGATATTTTTCTAACTAGGAAACTAAATAGTACTCCTAACTAGGAAATATAAGGAATCCTCCATAAATAAAATACTGCCTAAACCAAACCCCTAACTTTAGGAATTACATCCGTAATAGTTGGCAACTGAAATAATTGGCTAATAAGTGGTGATGTGGTTGACATTTAGACAGTCTCCTTTGTTTTTGTAGCTTACTGCTCGGTTGGAAAAATATCACCCTTTAATAGGAAATAACTTTTTGTTCACCCTTTTGTCAAATATATATATATATATATATATATATATATATATATATAGAGAGAGAGAGAGAGAGAGAGAGAAAGATAATATTTTCTTTTACATTGTGATGAAAAGAAGTACCAAAAAAAATTGTTGTTCAAAGGTGATGGATGTCATTTTGATGCAGAAATTATTTGAAGTGTTTCCCATGACAAAATTTGTATCATCTCAATATGCAATAGTTGTTTGCTTATGATCCATACAATTGTTGTAATGTAGGAAAGTATTAGAAGCTGAAAGGTATAATTGGGCTGCAACAAGAGGGGTAAATGAAAAAATGCTCTTGGAGAATTTGCCAGAAGACCTCCAAAGAGATATAAGACGACACCTCTTCACATTTGTTAAGAAAGTGAGATTTGGAATATTTTGCATAATTATAGAATATATTCCTTCAATGCATTGCATGCTTATTGCTCAATAAAATATATTTTGATAGGTTTACTTCTTTTTTCACTCAAAATTAAGAAAACATAGTTAATATTGTTAGAATTGTACTTTTTGGCTAGTATATTCCTATATTAATTAGGGGTATTACTAGAAAATTAAGAAATGACAACTTGTATTTGTGGATAACAAAGACACATTAAATAGGTACATTATAGAGGATTAACAAATCATTGTAATCTTAAAAAGGAAAGTGAGCTATCTTTTTGTGATAAACCAAAAAGGAAAGGAAACCTATCGATTTGGGATAAGGGAGTGTGGCATAATTTTGATCCTTAGGATTTGATAAATTCCTAATACATTAGGACTTGGTTGCCTATGGTTTTTTTTTTTTACCCTTAGGGTGATACTCAAAAATTACTAGTGAACCAAGCAACCTTCAAGCAACATGTGGCACTTAATTTTGAAATGTTGGATTATCCTTTCTAGGGCTAACAATTCGGGTCATGTCATGTATAAATGTATATACGTGACAAATATAAACGTATTGTTTAATTGTTTAACATATTTATAAATATATATACACAAATGTATATAACTACATGCAACAAAAGTTAATATTTTATAAGTATATATTAATTTTTATAATGTATTAATAATTTTGTATAGTATAATACATATATATATATATATATATACTCGTACGTGTATGTGCATACTATAGAATTTATTAGTATAACAAAATTTAAGCATCTAATTATCTATGAGATTATTACTAATACAAATTATATCACTAATTTGCTTATTTTTATTTATATATATTAATAAAATTTATTCTAATAGAATATAATGCAAATTTATTCTTATAAGAACCTATACATATATTTAAAAATATTAATATATAACAAAACATTTTAATTGTTAGATGTTTTACATATTTTTAAAGATATTCAATCGTTTCATAACAAGTTAGGTAAATCAAACCTGTATGACGTATCTGTTTAATTCAAACTCATGTTTAGATTCGTTATCGTGTTATGTCATGTAATCGTATCGTATTTAAAATGGCCAACTCTAGTATCTTCTCTTATTGCACAAAATGCATAATTGCATGTTTCCTCCGTTGCATATGAAATCTTAAAATGTTGCCTGACAATAATGATAGTTCCTTCAAATAGCATTATGGATGAAGATGATTTCTTCATTCCATAGTGATGTCATAATATGACAATACAATCATCTATGATTTAGAAAAAAAAAATTCTAGACCGTAGAAAAACAATATTATCCATAAATAATCATTAATAAAATACTAACTAGATAAGCGATAGAATCCAACAACTGGTGAAGGTTGCATTAGTTGGGGAACTCTACTTAAGATGTTTCAATTAATTGACTTTTTGGGGATTTAGGCTAGTAAGGAATAATGATACAGATTAAATTAAATGGACAAAAAGATTAAGAAATGGACATTAAATTGTTTGGTTGAACTAACACTTGAATCCACTTCATGAATATAAATGGTGTCTCCATTCTAACCTTGAGTTTGTCGAGGGAAGGTATGCATGATTTGAAAATGATATGCAAGAGAGAAAAAATCTTGTTAAGGCTTTATTTGTTAGTAGAAAATAATTTGTCTTTGGAAAATATTTTCCAATAAAAATATAATATTTTCCAATAAAAATATAATATTTTCCAATATTTTGTTGCAATACTATAAAACAATTGGAAAATATTTTTCAATGTTTGGTTGACAATATATTTTTTTCCCAAGTAAAACTAGTAAAGTTACTTTTATATGTATAATTGTGAACTTTTATATAGTTATGAACATTTGTATAGTTATAACTATCAGCAATTATATGAGAAAATTTAATAAAAATTATATAATTGCTAGCAATTATACAGTTATACATTGAAAATGATATATAACTGTCAATAATTATATAATTGCTAACAATTATATTGTTATACATAAAAAATAATATATAATTGTTAACAATTATATGAAAAAACATAGCAAAAATTATATAATTGTTAACAATTATATGAAAAAACATAGCAAAAATTATATAATTGTCAATAATTATATGGTTAAACATAAAAAAAATGATATATTTGAGATAGATTATTACATGTGCTACATACTTTTTGTTGTATAAATAAAAATATTTTATAATGAAGTAAAAAATTCTTATTTTAAATAAATAATTTTTTTTATAATTAATTAATATTTTTTAATTTAACAGATTTTTAATAATAATTTATATATTATTATTTTATTAATAAATATGCTACATATTTTTTACTGTATAAGACAATAAAGTAAAAAAAAAACTGATGGATTATTACATGGCCACGTCACCACATGTAAGGAAGGGAAGACATTAGAAAATGCTTTTGCAAATGGGAAGTCATTTTCCGAGAAAGTGGTTAGTTTTTCCATTGACTGGAAAATATACTTCTTTGACTTATTTTCTATTGTCTATTGTTGCTCCAAACTTTTGAAAATGAAGAAAATATTTTCTGGAAGATTATTTTCCACAAAACAAACAGAGCCTAATTATCATAAATTTTTCCTTAATTTACCTTTTACATTCAGACCCTTATGAGTATTCATTTTTGTATTTTGATGGTTGTTTTATTGATTCTTATGGTTTCATGAACCTTTGCTGGTTGAAGGTGGTAGAGTTATAGGAGTACCAAATAGATAGAGCCCTGGGACATTATCAGAAAAGTTGATTGGTCCAATATAGAATGCTGTTTACATTTCTGAAAGCAGTTGATGGTTGCCTAAGTTTTTCTAGTATTATTTTGGGCAGATTTGTCTTTGCCACTCAACACAAGGGCATGAAATTCGAAAGTTGATAGAAATCTGAGAGCCATAATTGCATCATAACTTCCTAGCCTAAATAATGTTTTAATTAATTCACGATCACTTACATTACATTAGCTTGTTATGAATTTTCTAAAAATTGAAGCATATATATGATATAGCAGGTTTGGATTTTTGCCTTGATGGATGATCATGTCTTGGATGCCATTTGTGAGAGACTTAAACAAAAAATATTCATCAAGGATAGTGAAGTTTTGTGCCAGGGTGGTCTAGTTGAGAAGATGATCTTTATTGTCCGTGGAAAGCTGGAAAGCATAGGAGAAGATGGAACTATAATCCCTTTATCTGAAGGCAATGTCTGTGGTGAGGAACTTCTCACTTGGTGTCTTGAGCATTCTTCTGTTAGCAAAGGTATGGTCATAATTCTTATGCTTAATTAACTCTCTATTTATAGCCCATCTTGCAATTTCTGACTTTTTTAAATTATCAGTTAGTTAAACATGTGGTGATCAGTATATTTGGTGCACCATAAGAAGCACGTGAATAAAATCATGCATTTTGGGTACTGTAGTACCATTTCCAAGGGGACACTTGCTATTTCGAAATCTGGAAATCTGATAAAGATATTATATTTGATTTGAAGATACTGGGAAGTCCCAGTAAAATGAGGTGTTATGAGTCTGTGTTATCAGGATGCTATCTACCTTGCATGCCCAAGGCATGTCAATGATGAACCAAAATTAAACATTTTTGGAGAAACGTTTTTTTCTCTACAGATGGAAGGAAAATCAGGACTCCTGGACAGCGATTGCTTAGCAGCAGGACAGTAAGATGCTTGACAAATGTGGAAGCATTTTCACTTCATGTTGCGGATCTTGAAGAAGTAACAAATCTCTTTGCAAGATACTTGCGGAATCCACGTGTTCAAGGAGCCATAAGGTTCTTTCTATCCCAATTCATCTTCTTTCATCATTGGACACAGCAGTTAAAATCTTTACCCTAGGATAATCTTCCCTGATATTTTTCTTATATATTATTTGTTTAGTTGCACAAAGTATTCAGAATTAGAATTCAAATTTTTTCATTTCTTTTGTTTTTTGGTTAAAAAAAATATTGAGAAAAAAGAGAAGGGAAATACACTAGGGAGAAACCACCCCCCCCCCCCCCCTGAAGCACTGGAAAGCATCTGCCTTCGAAGAAGCTGAAGATGCAATCTTGTATCTAAACAAATCAAAAGACAAAATCTGATTTTTAAAGCTGTGTTATGTCAAAAGACTTGTAACACAGAAAAAAAAAATCATAATTACTTGTAACATTGGAATTTTCCGACCCACAAAATATCTCAACTTTGTGTCAATTGAGGTTTCTTGTGGCTTTTGACAAACCTAATTCTCCTCAAAGATTGAAGAGTACCTGAATATGTAAAAACAAGTGTGGATGAGTCTCACCCTGTTTGTAAGTCAATTTGAAAATAAGGCCTAATTAGGTTTTCATTTTTGCCCAAAGAAAATTAGTATGCATCTTTTGGAGAACTGCAGATCTAGCCTAAGACTACAGAGGAACTCAAGTCTAGTACTCTAGGGAAAGGGATTGATCTCTCGATCATTTAAGACTAGTTAGAGCATAAGGATTAGTAGAATCGGAAAATAAATGTCTGTGATGAACTTGTTATGATTAGGAGCAACCATAGAAAGTGTTGTTTAATTGTGAAGGAAATTCTTTCTTAATCAAGAGAGTTCCCTTTCGTTAAGCGCATTGAGCCAGGAGTAGACATCATCAACACCATCTTTTCATCATTAAGAGAAGACCTAACTGATTTTAGCAAATAATTAAAAGAAATTTTCTTTGGAGGGACACATAAGATAAGAATTGAAGGAATTGCAAGAAAATTTTTTGGAAGAATCCCAAGACAAAATCCTTATATTCATCTATTTGCTCAGGAAACAAGTAGAGAAAATGTAGTGAAACAAGCAAAAAGGTAAATTTGTCATCGTTACAGTTGCTATAGGTGAAATGTGTTAAAAGAGAATTGTGAGGGTTAATTTTACTAATGGTCACTATACTTTGGATTACTTGTCCACAAAAATCACTAAACTATTTTTTTTTTTCCAATAAAATCACTTACCACAACTCTAGTGGTGTCAGCAGCCGGATTGTTGATGTGGATGTTGACTTGGCACCAGAATCTTTACATGTAATGCCATCTCAGCAGCATATTGCACATCAGATGATAGCTAGGATGCACATCAACAACACACGGGGACTAAAAGACAAACTACAGTTATCTCCCAATTGTAAAATGACACGTGACATTGTCTTGAAACTCATTAACCCTCTTCTTTTCTTTTACAACTCCTCGTTGCTTTCTACTTTTGTCTTCTATGATCAAAATAGTAGATCCTTCTCATCAAAATCTTTGAATCGCCACACAAGCTACCAAAAAAAAAAACGCTACTGAACTCTCTTCAGATCACTGCATTTTTTCTTCTTGTTACTCCACTCATTTTCTCTCTTAGCACATATGGCCTTGCTCTCCTTTTTGGTTAGATTCTGACAACTGCATGCCACTGGCATGAAATCACTTCTATTAATCTTTGAGTCACTTCAATTTTTCTCCCAAACAGAAGCCTTACTAGTTATTTACCTTCGGAATCGGTCTTCTTGACTTGTTAACTCGACTCACATCGTCTAACAATAACTTCTCCAAACCTATTCCTTCTCATCTCTTCAATGCCACCGTTCTCCGCTCTTTTGATTTGTCCCATAACACTCTTTCGGGTCCCATTCCTGCCCAGATTACATCCTTACGAGTTACAAGCTATAACCCACTTGGATTTATCTTCAAATGTAATTAATGGGTCTCTCCCTAAAATTCTCACTGAGCTCAAAAGCCTCACCAAACTCTAAATTTGTCTTAAAATACATTTTCTGGTGAGATTCTAGAATCTTTTCAGAATTTCAAAATGATGGTTAGTTTGGATTTGAGGAACAACAATCTTAGCGACAAGGTGCCTCTATTAGGATCATTGGTAAACCAGGGTCCCATTGCATTAGTAGGAAATCCCAGTCTGTGT
The DNA here is from genome assembly GCA_023653625.1 of Triadica sebifera. Classification (NCBI taxonomy): domain Eukaryota; kingdom Viridiplantae; phylum Streptophyta; class Magnoliopsida; order Malpighiales; family Euphorbiaceae; genus Triadica; species Triadica sebifera. The sequence goes on from CM042901.1 coordinate 27,025,892, forward strand.
GGATTTCCGTTGCAGACTCCATGCCCAAAGCTCTTAATATGACCAGTAGCAAAAACACAAAATCCTTAAAACCCAGAAATTGGATGGCGTCGACGCCGCCGCATTGCTCAATCACTGCCACCAAGCCTTATCAAATCATGGCCATCTTTTTGCCAGCTCAACGGCAAAACTACAAGAGGTGGTGTCGAACTCGGTGGACATGATAAAGACGGGAGTAATGAATATGAAGGTGGGTGAACGCAGGGAATCTGGTAGACGTGATAAAGACGATTTAAAGTGTGCTTACTTTTGATTATACTTTCTTGCTTGAAGAGCTTGGAAATAAACGGGACTATGCTAATGCTATCAAAATCTTTGAGTTTGCATTTAGAAGAGAAAAGGGGAAGACCGAGCAAGGAGAAAGAAGAGAAAAGAAAGAAGTCCACAATACCAAGTGTCATTTTACAATTGGGAGACAAAGACTGCTGGGCTGGCAACTGCATGCCACTGGCATGAAATCACTTCTATGCAGAACGTCCAAAAAACGAAAATATGTTCTTGTTCTTTTTTGCAACAGAAAAAGACTGCTGGGCTGGCTTCATTATTTTTATCAGAGCTTTTTCCTTTAAATCTAACGTGGATGTTCTGTTGAGACTCTCATTTCATAGCCCTTCTCTCTCTCTCTCTCTCTCTCTCTAAATTTTCTTGTTCTGATGTGAACATGCTATTGGGATCTACATTTTCATTGTTTGAAAACGGAGATTGTAACGGCTGGATCTCATTCACAGCATCGGCCCTACCTGAAGTCCACATGGTACAATTGGTAGTCTCTTACTGAGGCTAAAGGGAGGTTGGGGTTTCGAATCCCAGCTCCAACAACCTACCTGGTAAGCAGGGGATGGGTTGGAGGTACTGGGCCATGGACCCCGAAAGCCCGTTGGTCTCAGTGAGACGACGGGTGGGCTTTTCCTGTAGACTTCGGGTAGGGCCGATGCTGTGGATGAGACTCAGTCGTTACATAAAAGCCTTTTATGTAACGGCTGGGTCTCATCCACAGCATTGGCCCTACCCGAAGTCCACAGGACAAGCCCACCCGCCGTCTCACTGAGACCAACGGGCTGCCGGGGTCCATGGCCCAGTACCTCCAACCCATCCTCTGCTTACCAGGTAGGTTGTTGGAGCTGGGATTCGAAACCCCAACCTCCCTTTAGCCTCAGTAAGAGACTACCAATTCATATACTGACTTTTATCCCATCAACTTCGAAGGCTATCTTGCTAATTATTGGACTCATAGGTGAAATAGGTAGATAGTATATTGGATCTATCTTATCTTTATATATCAAAGCCATCATATCCATCCCTGCTTCATCATCATCCACCTGAGGCACGCTTGAAAGCGTTTTTCTTTTCTAACAGTTGATCTTTCGGGTTTTTCAAGCCGAAAGATCAACCGGAGGGGTCAAGAAAGACCTATTTTCGATATATAAAGATAAGATAGATCCAATATACTATCTACCTATTTCACCTATGAGTCCAATAATTAGCAAGATAGCCTTCGAAGTTGATGGGATAAAAGTCAGTATATGAATTGGTAGTCTCTTACTGAGGCTAAAGGGAGGTTGGGGTTTCGAATCCCAGCTCCAACAACCTACCTAGTAAGCAGGCGATGGGTTGGAGGTACTGGGCCATGGACCCCGGCAGCCCGTTGGTCTCAGTGAGACGGCGGGTGGGCTTGTCCTGTGGACTTCGGGTAGGGCCGATGCTGTGGATGAGACCCAGCCGTTACAGAGATAGAGATAGAGACAGAGAAAATGGCTCTGAAATGTGGGTCCTAGCCCTGTGTCAATGTCAGGTTTCCACTAAGATATGAATGAAATCTAATAAATGAGCTAAATTGAGAGGAATTGCGAAGATTAGGGTTTGAATTCTAGAAAGAAAATAATAAGTTTTTAATTAGAAAGCACCCAATTTTGTTTTTAAATAATTTTGGATGAAGATATTAAAGAGAATTCATATTTAAATAATGATCATACCCTTACTAAAGAGCAATAGTCCCAATCCCTAAATAATCTATCTACCAACTGCTCATCCTCAAGCTCAATATAATCTTCTTCACCATCGCATTCAAATTCATCAGTTCCACTTTCCGCTTATTGGCCCTTAAATGAGAATATGCCTTTCATCACATGCTTGCTTAGTACTAAATCCTACTTCAAACTCAAGTTCAAACCCACAATCAAACAGCATATTTACGTATTCATTCAATTGAATAATTATAGTTTCCAAATTATGCAGCCCCTATCCTTAACTATTGCCAAAATACCCTAAACTTATGCTAAAAATGTAATAGTGTTGGTTTGAATACAAGGGTAATAGTGAATTATTACAAACAGCTCGAGTTCTAAACAAAAACATAAACTTATATGTTGTATGTATAGAGGGACCATTATTGACTTAGAAGTTTAGTCTTACAGGTGAAGCAATACTTTGCAGCTAAATTTCAGATGCTAGTTGATTCAAAAGATGGTAATTTCAATGCAAATTTAGAATTATATTTCTGGGATTTCAGAGCTTGAAGCAACAATATTATAATTCGACATATCTAATGTTGAAGGGACCATAATTTGATACTGGACGATGCCTCATGGTTTCAGGCTAGTCTTCATTGCTTGGAAAACAATGAACATAAAATTTCTCTGGCATTCGTCTAAACTGTTTAATTGAGATGCGGGCCCTTATTTTATCAGTTCTATTCTTTTTGCAAAGCTATTCTATTTATCTACCCATTTGATAATTCTTTTTGCTGTTTCCTTACCATCATTTATTCAAGTGACCTCTTTGTTGTTAAAAAATTTAAATTTATGCCTTCTGGTAGGTATGAATCTCCATATTGGAGAGCTCGAGCAGCTACACTAATTCAAGTCGCATGGAGGTATAGACAAAAGCGTCTGAAGCATGCCGCCACCTCTCAATCAAATGCATCTAAATCCTAATGGACTTTGTTGTATAATGTATAAATACATCAAGGAAGAAGATATATTTGGTCCTTGAATATGCTTTTTGTATTTAGTCCCTGAATTTCTATTGTGTTCTATTAGATCTTTAAATATTTAGTTTACCACACATTAGGTCCAATCAAGGACTCAATAGAAAAAAATATATAATTATACAGGGACCCAATGTACTTTAAGGCACATTGACTCCCTGAATTAACATTTTTTTTTTATTGAGTTCTTGTTTAAACCCAATATGTATTAAAAATAAATGTTTAAGCAATCAGTAAAACAAAATAGAAGTTTAGGGATTAGGTAGTAGATGTAATTCAAGGACCATAGGATGCTTTTTGCCATATATCATATAAAATGCATATAGTACACTGAAATCCCAATTTGTATTACATTTTCTGATAATTTCCATATAAAGTAGACGACTAGATCATCTATTATGTTCTTGTATAGGAAAATTCACTTTTTAGGGGTGTTATTATTGGAGCTGAGTAAATGAACACTCATTGCCAGCCTGCCAGGGGCTTTTAATCGATTTCACCAAAAAAAAATTAACGGGAACATAGCCATTCGTAGATTTATCAAAGTTGTATAGGTCATTGTTGTTCGATAAACGGTTAGAGATTTAGGCTAGTTTTGTTTTTTATTTGGTACGGTTAAAATCATAAAAAAATAAAAAATAAAAATTTCTGATTTACTGAATTAATTGAACTTAAGCACGTTTTCGTTTTTTGCCAAAATTTTAGCTGATGCTTTTCAATTTTCGTTTCTTCCATCCTTTCCCAATTACTATTCTTCTCCTAGTTTCCTAATTCCTAAATTGAAAGAGAGCCCTAGTCTTCTCCGGAGTGGGCACTTTTGCATGTAGAGTTAAAGCTAATGGTGATGATCAGAGACAAAAAGTTATTAAGTGATTAAATTATACAAGCCTAATACCCAAAATTAAAACCCAAAGCTTGAGGTCCAAAATAAAAGGAAATTATCAAGTAAATGTCAAAAGTCCACAAGCCCAATTTGAAGAATTTCTCAAATCAAGAAATTATCTATTAAATACCGAGTCATCTCCTAATTGATATGTTTACTTATTCAATTATGGTAGCTCATTAATTTCCTTGACTTACAAACTCTTATATTAAATTGAAACTTTTAATGCTTGATTTTTTTCTTATACTTAATTTAAGACCAAACTTACTTATAAATGCCTCTCTTTGAAAGAGGTTGGGGGTAATTTTTTACTCAAATTTCACTCTCATAAGTCCCAATAAAATCTAGAATAGGTTTTGGACTTCTATAATTTCAGTATGTAATATAAAGTATTTCTATCTCGATTATTATCATTATTAATTATTCTCATTATCATTATTATCAAAAAGTATTCACCACTAAACGTTAGCTCAATGCGGGAGTTCGTTTTTTCTTGCGTATGTATTATACATTTTGCAACAAACTGGTAGATTGGACTACAAAAATTGGTGAAATCCACATCCAGAATAGCACAATAGGTCTGAACCTAAATGTCTATATAAAGATATATATAATAAAGTTATTTTAATTTTTATTCAAGTTAGGTTGTGTGAGTAATGTATATTTACATGTAATGTAAAAAAAATTAATGATTTAGTGAGATAAGTAAGACGTAGCATAACCTTACTTGACTGTTATACAATAGGGTAAAATAGTGTTACATTTAGTGGCATAAGAATGAGGTTTAGTTGGTTATAGGATGTAAGAAGGTACATGCATTTATATTAGTAAATGTGTTTATATATATTACTTGACTCTTATGTAGGCCATTGCTTCTGACAAATAGGAGAGATGAATCTCGAGTCACAACATACTCCTGTGAATGAGATAAAGGGATTTGAACTTATCTTATACTTGTCTATACCCAGATATCATCAATAAACATGATGGAACTAAGAATTATATTTTTCCCATGACAACTATTAGTAGAATCAGTAACCTAAAATCAAGCTCAAGCTTTTCATTGGATGACCAAACATGCTTGGTAGATAGCCAAAATGGTTATAATAGAACTACAAGAAATAAGCACGAAACATAGTAAAGGTTTAGCTCATGCAGTTCCCAATAGATTTGACCCAACCTTCGCTTTATAAGCATGATGTCATTATAGAGATAAAATGGCTAACGTAATCCAATACAATAGGCAACTGTCGAACTAGATGGATAGTACATAAGTATTAAAGCAATATGACAACACAGTGTAGAGTGATGGATAAAGATGTCCAGTTAAGGAAATAATAGCTATGAAGGCCTAAAGACTTATCAAGAATGGGCATAAGCCTATTTGACTCACAAGAGTTGTACAAGAAAGAAAAACCTAAAACTTTAAAATATACTCACCATATATAGAGAACATTGAATGGACCCTATCAAAATGGAAATAAAACTCCAATGGAAAACACTCGAAAGGATGAAAAATGTGAGAAGTATACTTGAAACGATAAGGACATTAAAGAAATGTGGTTAAAGAATTCCTTCCATTGATGAATGCTTTAGAAAAGACCATCGGATTAAAATGGTAGGACAAGTGTTGAATTAGTTGGTCAATCGGAAGCTCAATGGATAGAGGTATTAATTATTCTCATCTATCTTAAGGAAGGACCACATAGTGAGTTGTAGGATTTTGTTAAATAAGATATAAATCTCAAGGAAATAAACAAGAGGAGGCAAACACTTGTAACTACAAATTGGTAAGGTAACATGAAGTGATAAGTCATCTAATAATAAGATGGTATTACCTAAGTAACAAAAGAGTGTAGTTGCACTCATGAGTTATGAGAGCCACAAATACACATTATTCCCTCTATAACTAAAAACCAAAACCTAAGAATGATGACAAGAAGGTCTATACTATACCATTAGAACAACGAGATTATATACTTAGCCTATAATATTCCTATGAGTGACAAGTTTACATATCTTGATTTAGTACCATGAGGAGAAGGCAAGTGTGAGTTTGTAAAGAAAAATTTGGAACAGTAAGTGATAGATGAATGGAGAAAAATTAAAGGTGTTATCACCCTGGAAAGTGGAAAAGCTAGGAAATTCTTATGGTAAAAGAAATGGGTGTTAGAGTTAAGCCCCCTATAGAAAATAAAGTATAATTGGTTGAAAAGAAGAGTAATGAGAAGGAGTGTGAACTCCTAAATACAAACCTAAAACAATAGATGATAGACAAATGAATGGAAGTAAAAAGTTATATCATTCTAAAAGTGAAAGGCTTGAAAAGCTAACGATGATTTCTGATGGAGGTCTAGAGACAAAATTATGCAATAACAAAGGCAATAATAGAGAGTGAAGAAAAAATACAGTGCTAATACCCCCCAATGGCCTAAATTGAGTTAGCCAAGTAAAATTTGAGGATGAAATTTTCTTAAAACTAAGAGAATTTTAATGTAACTGACATGTACGTTTTGCAATTGGATATACTGGACTAATCAGAAACTAAACGTTTTTACGATCAAAACAACATCGATATTATCAAAATCCAAATTCGGACTTAATAAAAGTAAGAAATTAAAATACGAACATTTATTAAGAATTAATTGAGTGAAATTGGAAGACTTGACTAAACTGTAAAAATATAATTTTCACTTTGGAGTACCATTTGTTGAACTAAGGACATTGTGACATAAATTAAATTATAACATGAATATTGGTGTATGTAATTATAGAAAATTAATTAATTTAGGGTTTAAAATTGATGAAATTAAAATTAGAGTGCAGTTTAATTTAAAAAATTTTGAGGATCAAATTGGAACTATGGAAATTATTATTATTAAGCAAGATTATTTAGGTTAATTAATCATGTTTTGCATAGATTACGCGTGGCTAACATGCAACAATCACACCTCTTAGTTATTTAAATGAAGTGGCAAATGGTGGCATTAATGGGAAATGATGAAAAAACAAAATTCTAAAGAAAAATGGTATTCTTTCATCCTCCTCTTCTTCTCCTTCACCAACCCAAACTCTCTCTTCAATTTTCTATTATTTTCCTAATCAATTAGGAATGACAACGGAGCAAGTTTGAGATGAGTTTGTCATCCCCGCCCTCAACCTTGAAACCCCACCCTGTTCTCCAACTCCACCAGAAAAGTTTTTTGAATCCATATCCCTGCACCACATGGAAATGGAGATCCCCGGCACTGCCCAATTTGCTAATTTTTATTAAAAATTTTTATTTTATTTCAATGTTAAAAATATTTTTATTTTAATTATTTAGTTAATTATATAGTTTTTTAAATAAAAAAATATTATTTTACTTTAGATAAGTGTTATATTTTTATTTTATTATTTTTTAGGGCGGAGATTAAGGCAAAAAATGTATATTCCATCCTCACTTCATTCTCATCATAAAAAAAATTTAGAATCAGGGCAGGGAAGAAAAATTATAAAAAATTCTATCCCGTTCGGGGCAAAGTTGGGTCGAGTCCAATTGTCACCCCTTTAATCAATTCCCACGACCAAATATGAAAATGAGACAATTAAGATTTGGTTACAACTGAGAGTTCAAGGAAAAAAAGCATCACCAACTTGATTTCTACACTAGTTGAGATATCAATGGAGAAAGGAGGGAGAGTTACTTTGGTCTTGGAGAAAACTAGAGATAGAACTCTTTGCATGCAAGAAGTGGAGCCAAAAGAAAAAAATTAGCACAAGAGGAAACTCATACAAGGCCACGGGTTGAAAAGTGTGAGTAGATAAATTTTGTGTCCTTAAAAATTGTGTAGCTATCGTGGGTTTGTAAACCCTGTCTTTGACTTTCTCTTTTTCCTTTTTCTTGTGGTTTGAGATGAATTAATTTTCTCTTTCTCTTTCTTTTTTTTTCTTTCTTTCTTTGAAGATTTGAAGCTAGATGGACTATGGTAGAAATTGCTTGGTTGTGGCATGTTGTAGCAAGGAAAGAGGATTGTAGTTTTAAATTGAAAAGTTATGATTGGTGGTGTGTGTGTGTATGGTCGAGACAAAATAGGATTTAACCTTTATTTGAGTTTTGAAATTAAGTTACAATTAAATCTAGTTAAGCTAAGAATTAACTCATTAATGGGTTAATTAATTTAATTATGCCAAGATTTAGTTAGACAAAATAATAATTAATTGGAATAAACTTGGGAAAATTAAGATAAAAATTAAATTGGCCGAGAGATGACAAATAACTACAATTTGGAACTTTGACTATGTTTTGGACAAAGAAGAATAAAGAAAAAAATCTTAGCCTTGAGTTTTCATCATGAGCCAAGGCATAAAGCATAGCTATGAGAAGTGTTTAAGATGATACATGACTGGGTGAAGGAAGATTCAAAAAAGACCAATTAGTTGTCTGAAATGGTGAATTGTTAGGAACTAGAAGTTATGGCACATGAACTTTGGATTAGGTTATTAAATTTATAGAATATAAATCTCAAGTAAAGATAACACCATAATGCAATAAAAGATGTAAAGAGGACCAAACATACATAAAACAGAAATGGAGAGTAACTTAAAATCATAAGCAAGAACTGACCAAAACAATAAAAAAAGGTGGACATTGATCAAGCTCGAAAATCAGTGAAGTGACCAATAGATTGTTAAACCATGAGCTGAATGTACATAATTAAAGGATATGGATTTGAATAACTGAGAGTGTGTTGTATTGCATCAAAGGAAGAACTTAAAAGTTAATTGAAAATCTAAAATCTTATTCAAGTTATAAGATGATTCCACCTAGGATTAAATGAGGAAATAATGGTCTATAAGGAAATGACATAAAAGGTTAATAAGTTGTTAATTTGGTTTTCATGAGTAATTAATTCAAATCATAATTTTTAGGACAAAATATAGTATTGGTTAATATTAGATAAATTATTTTAAGCACTAACTTCAAAAGAGCCCGAACGGATTAAAGGCTAGGATCGGATGGATGATGGAAAGGCTCATTAAAATGCCAATGCATATTTTTTGCCAATAGCCATTAAAGCAAAGGTATAAATAAGATGATATATATATCAGGCGGTCTTTGTTTTAGGCAGTTGTTCACTGTTGGATCTCGCCAATACAGCCTCATATAGTTTTCACTACCGAGATATCTTTTTTTTCATTGTTCCTAGGGATATTTTGGGTAATCCACTCCCATGCTGCAAACAGTAAAATATGAACTAAACCTTGTCACTCTTCTTTCTTTCCTTAGGTATATGTTGTATATATTTGGTTTATATGTGTGCCAAATTTGTCTACTATGTCTACATGTGTAATTCATGTGAAATTTAGTATGGTATAACAAATGATATAGGTTGGTGGTAAGAGTAACACTAAATAACATTTTGTAAATGACATGTTACATATGTGTATACGTAAGGTATGTGTGTGTTATAGGAAATGCATAAGTTTAATATATGTTTGCTATATGAAAGGTATACCAATATGTTTGTTATGTTTACTACTTATGAGTTTGTATTGCATGTCTAATCATATGTCTGCTATGAAGGATATGTTTGTCATGTATACTATGAATATGCCATGATTTGTTTGTAGGGCCATGTAATGTATGAAATCAATAATAATTTATTTGAAATGTTATGTCATGTATGAAATCAATAATAAGATATGTATGCTAGTTGTGATATAGTAAGTTTATATATGATAACAAGAGTATGTAATGACTTAACAAGGCATGATAGCAAATAGAGAAATATTAGAAAGAACAATATGAACTCAGAGGTATGAATAAGAAAGATAGCCATATTAGGTGAACATATGTAAATTCATTATTATAATATGTTATTAATGTTTGTGACATGGTATGAAAGCAGTAATAAATGTAAAACTGAAATGATGGAGCACCACGAAACATGAGATACATAAAGTAGAAGTATGGTTTAGAAATGACAAAAAGAGATTAATACTTTTGATAAACATGTATTGATAACATGAGAATTGTAAACATATGACTTCTACAATATGATAACGAACACTTGGAAATACATTATTTGAGTCTATGATCAAGCCAAGATTATAGTAGGATATATTTGTTTGTATACCAATAGGGACACAACTTTTGAGTTGACACAATTTTGGAGCTAGTACAACCTTTGTGCTAGTTTTAAGGATGTATGACATCCATTTGATATCTTGATTATAGAGTCAGCATTTACCTTTGACATGACCATAGAGGTTGTAATATGCTTCTGACACAACCATATATATTACTGACTAGACCAATGGATTGATTTCTCCTTGTGTCTCCCTAAAGTCTGGTCTAAGTGGCTAAGTTTATGGGCAAACAAGTAAGACTTTTCATGTATATTGTGATATGTTGCTATATGGGAACATGTTGAACATTATCTGAAAGTAAGTGTAAGACATGTAAGCTACATGAAAATATGATATGATGTGTGAAGTAATTAAGATTGGCTTGTTTGGAAGTCTGACTTTTACTAGTTGTAACTGTGTTTGGTGTGTTATATGCTTTGAAACCATGATTTATATTATTTTCTTAATATTTTGCTAGTGGTAAGGCATGCAAGGAAAATGTTCTTTGATAATGGCTTGATATTTATTTACTATTATTCCTTGGGAAGACATGATTTTTCTATTGTATGTTTATGTTTGACTTTTTTTAGAAACGCATGCTAGGATACATGTGTAATAAATAAATAAATATATATATATATATATATATATATATTATTAGTTTATGCTAGGGGAAGTGAATGTGATAACAGAGCTATGGTATGAAAAATAAGGTAATTCCATATTTTGTGTAATTGTTCGTTATGTTCTGAATACATGTATGTTATAATATGTACTAATATGACACTTAGTAAGAGTAAAAAATGGTAAGTAACACCATTGCACAATTAAAGTAATGAATCTTAAAATGTAATATGAAATATTACCATCTCGATTTTTATCATTACTGTTGTTATTATCATTATTGCCAAAAAGCATACACCAGTGAGTATTAGATCAACATGGGAGTTTATTTTCTCTCACACAGGTGAGAAGTTTGATATACATTATGTGACAGACTGGTAGATTGAACCACATAAATTTGTGAAACCTACATCCAAAGTAACACAACAGGTGTGAACCATCCAACTTGGGTTGGTATTTATATAATCTAAATGTCTATATAAAGATATGTAATAAAGTTATTATAATTGTTATTCATGTTGGGTTGTGAAAGTAATGTGTATTTACTTGTAATGTAAAAAAAAACTTAGTGGTTCAGTGAGATAAGCAAGGCATAGCATCACCTTACTAGATTGTTAAAAGGGTGTTACAATAGCTGTGATGGACTGATTTCCACCGAAATGTTTTAGTACTTCATTGTGTTTGGATGGAGCAAGTTATAAGGTTGTTAGCAAAATAGACCATCTTTTGCTTCCCGACCAAGAAGTTTTTGTCCTCAAGTTCCCCATCCTTTTGCTTGTAAGATCATTTTTTTGGAGAAATTGCCTCATTCAACTTTGTTTCAACTAGTGTGGCTACAGAAAGAAAGACCTACCCATAGGTTATAACTCCTACCCGTGCTCATTTTCTACTTTATTTACCATTCTTTTCTCATGTAAGGCAGAAGCTTGCCTATATATAAAAGGCATAGTAAAAAATAATAAGTTTTCCTCCTCCGACAAAGTAAGAAACTACTTATAATGATTCAACTATTTCTTATGCCCCACTTTTTGTTACAACGTCTAATGTCGAAGGCTTTAGTTTTGAGTTTAGGGCTGAGGGTGGAAAATTTTCCTATAACCTAACTTTTGTTTGCCTTCTTTCTTGCATACCAGTTGTGCTTTGCTTTGCCCCTTTCTTTTATGAATTGCTTTATACTTTGTAAGATAACAAAGCATATGAGCTTATCGAGGTAAAAAGCTAGCTAAGGCAACTTAGGAGTAAGATTGAATAAGTTGTGGGAATAACTAATGTTGGAGGCATTATCATCGCTACTCCTCTTATACGAGTAGGAGTTGTGAACCTATTAGAAAAACCAGTAGTTAGTCTTGTACATAAATAAGATGGTATCTCTTGAGATGAATGGGTTTCTTCGTCGTATGATTTCTCTCCTGATTACTTTTTTGTATTGTCATTTCCTTTTCTACTCCTTTATGGATAAGGAATTACCATATGAATCACCTTTATTTCCTTTTTCTTCCTAAAGTGCTTTAGTAGGGTAATATCATATCAAAAGGGAAACACTATTGTTTTGAGTTGTTTTATTGAACTTTTGTCATTAATCTTTTCCATAGGCAGTGCTGAGTTTGATGAACACTTCTTAATGAATGCAAATCAATCCTCTCTATCCATGAAACCAGTATTAGACTTCCACCATCCATATGGATTTATGGCTATAAATGATAAGTATGAATGACCTTATAATGGTTCAGTACTTTTGTGCATATTGTTGATGGAGGCTAGTGAATTCTGTACAGTCCCAATAATATTAAGTCAAAGGCTTAAGCTTTTGAAGGATAATAAGGGCTACCGCTTGAGTACCTATTTGGTTCAGGAATCAAATTGCACCAATATTTCCATGGTGAGCTTGTTAGACTTATGTTCTGGAAGATGGCCCTAAAAGATTTAGTTAAGCCTCACACAAGGTTTTCCTAGTTTTGTAAGAGTTTCATAGGTCTTTCTAGTCAACTATTAGTCTCAGACTAGGCATAAGGTAGTTTATAGCTTTTACAAAAGAGATGATTGGGATCACTTGCATTTGTACTCTTGTAACACCCGCTAATCTAAGCTTCGGATCGCGAGTGCATCTAAAAGGTGTAATTATGCTTACCAAAATTTAAATATAGATTAAAATAGTAAATTGGATGTCTAAGAGGATAATTAAATTATTGAACATGATTAATTAATAGGTGGAGATTTAATGAAAGACAATTTTGGAATAAAAACATGAGTAATGGCATAATGGTAAATATAAAAGTGCATTAATTTTTTATTTATTGTTTGACTTGGACGAAAATGCTTTTGGATAAAAGAATATGTGGTGAGGATAAAATGGGGTGAGGTGAATTAATCTTGGCCATTGATCTTGGAGTATAAAAAGAAGGTGAAAAGGGAATTTAGGGCAGAAAAATCAGCATTTAACCCCATTCTTCTTCTTCTCTTCATGCCACCCACTCTCTCTTCATCTTTGTTTCTCTTCCTTCTCATTGGTAACACTAAAACCACCAAATACAGTTGCAAAATAAGAAAGAAATCATGTTTATAATTGGATTTAAAAGAGGAGACTTGAGCTGGAAAGAATGAGTTTTTGAGGAAAGAAAAGGAGATAAAGGGATGATAAAGAGAGACCCTCACCCAGGCTTAAAGATTTTGGCAAGCCAATCATCTTTCCTAACTTTTCTCTTCATCTTCTTTTTATTCTTCTTGCATTTTCGTACTTAAGAGAACCACCATTGAAAAATTAGGGTTTTGATGTTAAAATTAGTATACAATGACACTTTTTCCTTGTTGATGGCATGTTTTTGTATGATGTTTTATGTGCTTTGAGATAGAAAAATGTAAACTTGATGAATTTTTTGTATGTGTGAGGAGATGGGAAAAACCCTTTGTATTATTATTGATAACTACATGACTTGTTATGTTATGGTCTTATGAGAGGCTTGATGTGTGGTAGCATGATTTAAAATCTTCAAATGTGAAAATATGTTTTGGTGAGTATGAATATGAAGAATAATTGAGTTTGAATGATTGAAATTAAAAAAGCATGAAATTTCTACTTGAATTGTGAAAATATTGCCAAGTATTTTTCTTAAGGCATGTTGTCTGTTTTAAATCCAATAATCCATGAAAAATGAATTAATTTGACTACATTTTGTATGGAAACGTTTGTGTATGAAGATGTGTTGAAAAATAAAAATAAGGATGTGAGAGAGCCTCTATGTTGCATTGGCGACATTTCATTGTGCACGCATTGCAATAGAGGAAGACTCGGTCATGCGTGCAAAATGGTGTGTCATGTGTGACATCACAAGTTTATACCTTAACTGATCATGCACATTTAGAGACCGAAAGCACCATACCAATTGGTAATAGGACGTGTTTGCAATCGAAACAACGCTGATATGATTGAAGCTAAAACTTGGAATATATTTAAGAGAGAAAACTAGTTATGAACTTCTAATGTTGAATTTTTCAAGAACCAAAAAAAATGATTAAACCGAAAAGTTCATGATTTTTGGTTTTTTATCGATTTGCTAATTGAAAGTGTTGAGATGTAGAATATATTGAGACAAGTCAACGAATATAAATATATGTCAAAAGTTCAACATTTAGGGCAAAAAATTAGGAAAATAAAATTTAGAGTCTGATTTTGCGAAAATAATGGGACGCGTGATTTTTCGCTCTAGTGTGTGAAACACAAAACCAAAAATATTAATATGTAGAATAAATAAAATATGAATATTGGTATATTTAATTAGTGAAAACTAATTAGTCTGGAATTTAAAATTACATAAATTAAAATTATGATGCAACTTAATTTGAAAAGGGAGTTTTATTACAATATGAAAATAGTGCAATTCAATTAAGTGATAAATAGAAAATTTTATGGAAAATTTTATAGGGTATGTAATTGGTAGTGATTAATTAATTTGAAGCCAAATGGGAAAAATATATTATTTTATAGACTAAGTTGAAAAGAGCAAAAATTTAGAGGGCCAATTAAAATAAGTTAGAAAAATAAGAACCAAATGGAACAATTACCAAATTAAAGTTTATTCACTACCATTACCTTACCTCCCCTTTTCGCCAGTGGAATCCAAAACTCTCCACTTACTTTTTTTATTAAAGGATAATCTACTTATATATATAAATCTAATTCCTTATTATTCTAGCAAATTTCATTATATTTCTTCTTATCTTATTTTGCCTTCCTCCTATCCCAAACCCATAACCCCAATTTCTAATTCATTTTTACACTAAACACCATTATTGAATAAGAAAGAAAATTATGGCCCATAAAGATAAGAGATAGAGGCCTAAATGAGCAATACTCATTCAAGCTTGGGAGAAAACAAAAAAGGAGAGATAGAGGCCTAAATGAGCAATACTCATTCAAGCTTGGGAGAAAACAAAAAAGGAGAAACAAATGGAAAATTTGTGTGTGGTGTCTCAGCCTCATCTTGAGAGTTTGGGAAAAGAGGAAATCATGTTATACTTGAGGGAGAAACTTACATATTAGATGTAAACAACCTAAGAAATTAAAAAAAAAAAAAAAAAAAAAAAAAGAGGAAGAGGGAAAATGGGTTGCATGCTTCGGCCTAATAAATTGTAAAGTAAATCCAAATAAATTCATATTTAAATTAACCAATTCTTCTTGCTTTTGATGTTTATATTGGGAAGGATTTGAAGATGCAAAATAAATTGTTGTGATGTTAATTGAGGGTGGCTGTTGTTATATGGTAAAAAGGATGAAATTTTAGTTAATTATTTTTGTGTTGATTGAATGAATGAAATTAATAATAATAATAATAATAATAATAATAATAATAATAATAATAATAATCAAAATTATGAAAATTTAGTTTAAAGGAGGAATTAACCCCTTGAGTTGTGGCTATAGATGGTTGAATAGGGGCAGTTTTTAAGGAATGGAAAGTTAATTGATTAAGAAGATTGGGTTAATTAAGTAGTTAATTGAATTTGATTAATACAAAACTAGACAAATAAAATTTAATGAAAAAAAGGGATTCAAACCACAACTTTGTGAGTATAAAAAGAAGGTTGTTCAAGACTAAAGAAAATGTTGGTAAAGGAATATGAAATCAAGAACCTTGGAATAAAGTGAAGGGACCAAAACATATTGAAAGCAAATGGGGACTGATTGTGTCTTGTTCACTAAAGCTAGAAGTAGTGAAAATAATGAGATATTGACTTAGGAAAATGGATTAAATTGAGGGAGAATGAGAACCTTATGTGTTTTTATTTGTTCTAATCTTTATTTACATTTCTTATGTTTAATTATGGATTTTTATTATATTTAGATACTTAATTGTTTTGATTTTGTGATTGCAGGAAGATAAGTTAAAATGTAGGAAAATGACTAAGGTCTCACACACGTGAAGAAATCCTCAAGCATGTGAGGAGTAGATGAAGATGATCAAGCCTCACACTTGTGACACCTTATCACGCACGTGAGGAATGTCTCTAGCTGTGAGGATTTTTCCCTTTCACTCTGTAGTTGATGCAAGGTTTTAATCGCGAGTACGAAGTTCCTGAAGCCTAGTCTCATGTCACGACCATGTGGATTGGACTGCAGGTGCATCATTTCTTTGTTTGCATATCATGAACGTAAGGAATCATCACGATCATGCTAAGTATTTTGTTGAAGAATGTCTTATGCACGTAACCATGTCATGCACGTGACAATCCTTTTTTATGCAATAGTCCAGCAGTATGTAAACTCTATTTCGATTAAGTGGGATCCAGACTTTGAAGATAAATGTCAATTTGAATATCATCTAAAGGGGAAAATTATCTTGTAATTAGGAAGTTTTATATCTTTAGAAGTAGAATTCAACTAGGACTTTTAGGTTATAAATTCTAATTTTTCTTTTATATTTAAAATGAGAAGAAAAAAAATAAGAAACACATAAAAATACTATAGTTGTCCACTTGGAAGAAAAATTAAGAATTGTGTGGCAGTGGTTCAAAAAGTTTTTTCATCTTTTATTTTCTGTTATGTTTAACTTAGCCATTAGAATAGACATAACCATTGCTAGGCTAAATACTTTAATGGGTTTTTTGTGAGCAACTCCAATTTGTATTATTCTTTTTTATCTATTTAATAAATGTATGATTTCTTTAGTTTTAATTATGCTTAATAAGTTTTTGGTTTAATAGTTGATTGATCACTAATTATTTAATTTTAAATCGATATATTACGACTAGATAATTAGACACATCATTTGTAATTTAACCTAAAAATTGGATTGAATATTAGTTAATTCATTAAATTAATTAATTGATGCATTAAAGTTGGAAGCTATAAAATCTACATTTATTGGTTCTTAATTCATTAAAGGATATGCAAATTCGGAGTTGTGAGCTAGGTTCCTATTTCTTCTCTCATTGATTTTCTTAGTTACTTTTTTACTGCAATCTTAGTTTGTAGTTTCTTTTTATTAACTCGTTAAAATTGGTTAGAGTGTTTAAGATTTTATTTCACTATTCATTGGTAACTTAAAACTAATTAAGAATTTAGAACCATATAGTTCTTTGAGAGAACGTCCTCGGGAGTAACTTGCTAAGATTAAAATTAACTTGTGCACTTGAAAATATACTTTGAAATACATTAGAACCCTTGCTTAAGGTTATGAATTAACATATGAGGATGAAAGAAAAGAAAAAAATGGTGACAAATTTAATTGCACAAAGTAAACTGAGAAAGCCCAGGACCTCTTTCAATTGAGATCAAATTGAGACAAATTCTGGAAAAAAAAAGGGGCTTGGAACTAAAGTAGATTTGCTAGGGAAT
Organism: Triadica sebifera; assembly: GCA_023653625.1. Classification (NCBI taxonomy): domain Eukaryota; kingdom Viridiplantae; phylum Streptophyta; class Magnoliopsida; order Malpighiales; family Euphorbiaceae; genus Triadica; species Triadica sebifera. The sequence goes on from CM042901.1 coordinate 27,043,367, forward strand.
AGACTTTGTAAAAAGGTAAACTAAATGGGAGATAAAAAGGCAACAAAAGAAGGAATAAACATAAATTGTTTCGTGAAAGGAAATCAATAATAATAATAATAATAATAATAATAATAATAATAATAATAATAATAATAATAATAATAATAATAATAATAATAATAATAATAATAATACGTAGAAGCTTTCATTTTTAAAGTCATAATATTAGAATATGGTTGGAAAAATATAAATAAATAGAGAATTAATGACAATTAATCAAGGCAAATTGATAATGAGAATTAAAGTAAAAGAAAAAATTAGTTCGAAATCAAAAGAGAAAAAAATTAAGTAATTGAATTATTAGGTGAACTACTAGAAATTTTAAATTATCTGTGTTATGTGTACCCTCAGCTAGAAAGGCAACCACAAATATGGAATGAGATTGAAGCCTCAACAGTAAAATGAAAAGAGTAATAATTAGAACCTTGTTGGCGTCAGGTTTGTGTAAATTTTATGACAATAATAATAATAATAATAATAATAATAATAATTATAATTATTATTATTATTATTATTATTATTATTATTATTATTATTATTATTATTAAGTGATATAGCTTTTAGCATAAAATGTTGCTTAAATGGAGCTAAAAGTTGTTAAGGCATGTTTCTGGTATAGCAAATGTTGTGAATATTGATAGGAGTGATTTTCATTAGTCAATCTTAGAGACCTTGTGTGCATGGGTACGTAAGTATGTTTATGATAATGGAAACAAAAAGATATATGTTATAAGATGAGCTATATCATAAGAACATGACTTGAATGATATGAACAAGTTATGCCCATTTCTCTAATTAGAGACTAGCTATAGGATAAATGACATTTTATTAAGGGAGTTATGGTATTGGAAGTTTATATAATAAACAGTTTTTTTTATTATAAGGATAAGGTGGCTGAAATTCGGAGAGCATCTTTGATCCTATTCTTACAAGCAATATTTATAGACTTAGAAAATGTGGTTGAAGATAAGAGAACGCCCATGTTTCACAATTCGTATCCAATTAGCATTCACAAATATGAATATCACCATGAAATAATGTTGGACCTATCTTGTTATGAGCAATCAAATAGAAGTAGCATAACTAAAATAAATTATCATAAAAAAATATGTAAATGTACATCATTTATACAAGCATGTTGCAATGACGTTATACTTATAATAGTGGTGATGGACATATCATCAAATATTTGTCACAACTAAGATTTGAGAAATAAGCATGCTCGACCTAAAAAATAGGATATGATGATAGTGAGTAGTGATAGTTGTAGTTATTAAACTTGTAAATGGTGGCGTTAATATGGGTTCTCATGTTAATTAAATGCACAGTTGCATATCTATATCTATATATGTGTGTCATTGTGTACCACTAGGCATTTATTGCTTAGCTTGTGAGTTGTCTCTCACACGTAAGTTCAACATTGTATAGACAAAGTCTAATAAATAAGAGGAAATTTTCCACATAATCCATAAGAAAAATCATATAATCAATGGGGGAATGTAATATTAAATTTATTTTTTCTATTTAAAAGCATGCTTTTATTATGAGAATGTAATAATTATATAGTAAAGTAAAACATGAGGCGTATGTGATTCTTATACCAGTAAAGGCTTGATAATACCGGATAATGCATTTTGATAATATGAAAAAAAAATATAAGACAAAGTAGAGGATACTAGGTCAAACTTTGAGTACACATGGAAATTCATTGTTTTGAATTAAAGTGTTTTCCTCAAAGCAATTAAGTTTTTAATGATTTTTTTAAAATCATGTTGAAAAATATTTTAAATTTTTATCAAGTTTTGAACACATGTTTTAGTGACACTCTCATATATGATTGGATGTTCTAACTATACAAGGGGGTGGTACACCTTTAGGAGATGGCTTGGCTGGAAGGTTGTATATGGGAATATGGATTGATTCTAAAGTATAAACGGTAAGAATGGGATTAGGTTTATATTCAATTTTGCTTGTAAAATAAAAAAGTTCTAGTATGAATTTTATTTGTTTATTCTTAGCAATGAGGTTTTTTAGCCTTCTCATTCATATCTTTCTTATTTTTCTTGTCCAACAACTTTTCTATTCTTACTTTTGCTTTAGAATTTGTGGTTGGTTCCATGGATGCATTGAATTCAATGGATTTCTTTATCAATTTAGCAACTACTTCAAGTCCATGAGAATTCTATTTGGAAGTTGCAACCTATATCAAGAAGTTACATACTCCTTTCTTCTACTAACAACCTTACTTCTTCAATTTGGGAACACAAAGAATATAATTATCCCAATTAAAACTAATAAAACCCAAAGCAATTTGTTCATTCCTCCTTTCTTGTAATTAGTGCACTTTTTTTTATCTCCATCTCCTTCGTTCTTCTAAAAAACGTTCATTTATAACACTTCTAGATTGATCACCAATTATGGGATCAAAATTGGTGATCAATCCAATCTATGAAATCACAACCACCATCAACAACAAATTTCTTTTATCAAAGAAAAGAAATCACCAATAAGTATATTTTTTTGTCTAATAATGGAAAAAAAACATAATAATACCAAAAAAAAGGTAAAAACTCAATTTGTCTTACACTTTAGTTTCAACATCCAAACAATTCAAAGGTTGCTAAAATCTAAGAAACTTTGATTACAATAAATAACTTACACTTGCACTCTAGATGTGACACTCATACTCTTGGCATAATGCATTTAGCACTAGAAACATATTTACGTATTAAGTGAAAAATACATTATAGATGATCATATAGTATGCTGATTTTTTTTCTAGCTTATTAACCCATTGAATTTTACCTTTAATTTGATCTCTTAATTAGCCTGATTTCCTACTCAATTTAGCATAAAAATACATAATTAATAAGTGAGGTGCTTATATTAATGGGTCATGTGTGTGACATGTGACTAGTTAATCAGAAAAAAGACAAAAACATATCTTTTTTATATAAAGCTTATCAAATCCGAACCCAACTTTTTCGAGGAAAAAATTTCATTTCTTCTCTCCTTCATCATCCTCCTCATACCATCCAACCCTTACCCACCATTAAAACTACACCTAAGCTTTAGCCACATCTCCAAATTACTATAAAAATGAGTTAGGTTTAACTTTTTAGCCTATTTCTCCATTAGATATAAACCTAAAGCTCAAGAAGGAGTTAGTTTGGTAATTCGTTGGTGACAAAATTACCATATTCAAGGAGAATAATTAAGGTTTGATGAATTTTGGATTTTAAATCGTGATTTCAAGTAGCCAACTTTATTTTTACTTCATTATATATCTTTATTAGCTTTGTATAATAAGTATTTTTAGTTTAATATTTAAGAGATGAGCTTAGTTTAAGGATTGCTCAAAGGAGTTCACAAGCTTAGATAAAATTTTACTAATTTTTAGGTAAGGTGAGTGGATATCTATAAAATAAGCTTGTTGTTTTTCCTTATAAATTTTTATGGTACTTTGTTAATTAATGGAATATTGATGGAATTATTTTAAAAATATATTCTTATGCAGAACTTATTTATTTAGGGTTGAAATTATATTTTTAATTATTACTTAATGAAATACAACTTGAATTTGTGATAAGAATGCAAATTTGAGTTATGGAAGGAAAATATTCTATATTTTGATGACATTGATTTAAAAATATGCTTATAAAAATTAAAAGGTTTAGGTAGACTGCTTATGTTGAATTAGTTGGTTATTCATATTCTATAAGATTGATTTAAAAATGCATTTAAAGTACTAGTTTTATGGAAATTACATTAATAAAAAAAATGGGAATAAAAAATGTTATATTTTTATTTTATATGAATTTTGACATATGAAATGATGATTTTAAGTGGCTAAATGAATCATATTAATACACTTAATCTATGAATCCATTATATCACACTTTTGATGACGGATGTTTTATGAATAGTGTTTGGATTGAAAGAGAAAATTTCTTTTGGAACAACGTTCAATATACACAATGCCTTTAGGGCGTCTGTCAGGTGGTCGCACTTTGGGGATTATTTGCATATAGATATGACTACTTTATTTGCTCCCTCATAATTGATGTTGGACATCGCCTCTCATATTGGTTGCTAGTTACTCCTTTATGATTGAGATGTTGAAACTCGCCTCTCGTGCGGGGATCTAATGCTCTTTAGTGGCTACTAGTTATTGTCATCGTTGCACACCTTTATGCCCCTTGGATGCTAGGGATCTATGTGACACATATTTGAGTGTATGGTAATTGATTTTATCACATAAAGAGGTTTTTAATTTAAGTTTCAATTATGCTATCTTATGGATGTTTTATTATTAATTTTATGAGAAAAATGGTATGACTGACAATTAATATTTATCCAGGTATATTAGTATATTTCATATATACTTTATAATAAAAATTATATTATGTTCCTCTTAATATATTTATTTCCCCTCACTGAGTAAGTGTATTCACTACTCATATTACTCTTCAAGATTCCTCTAAATGATTAGCTGATATAAAAAGCAGTCTCAATTTGTGCTTAGAGAAGGTTGGACCTCTAATCTAAGTTGTGGACATTTTGAACTCTCAATTGTACATATAATGTATATAAGTGTGACAATAATGTATTTTGGGCCTTTCAATATGTTGGTCATATCAATGTATAAATGGTGATGTAAATAGTAAACAATGTATATATGTTATGTTAAGTGAAAATGATGTAACTTTTATAAATAATGGTCATAAGTTAGGAGATTTTTTTCTAAAATGAAACATGTTTATGGAAGTGATACCTATAATGATTGGTGAAATGACTTTGTGATTTTTTGAATGGTTGTTGGATGTAAGAGTTGTAATAAACACTATGAGTTTAAGAGAATGTTATATAGATTTTTAGGTGATTCTCATCCTTTTGAGAAATGATGGATATGACAATTTTATTTTGGCATCAGAGTGTAGGCTTATAGATTTTGTGGACTTTTATTAGTTAGAGGAATATCTTGTAGTAGTACTAATGTATGACATAGTGGTTTTGAAGGAAAATGTCATCTCGATATAAATCTAGTAGAGGCAGAGTTAGTAGAGCTCATGGAAGAAATCGTGGCCGAGAGAATCATGATGTTGATATAGGAGAAAATGGCTAATCTCATAGGAGTCATTCACCACTATCACCTTCAAGAAGGGTTACATATCATAATTTACCTATAGGTGGTGAGCAGTCTAGAGCAAAAACTATTTCTTCCCTTTCCACTTGCACATCATCATGTTCCACCTCCTACTCTACCCATTGCCCAACCTTTCATAGCTCAAATAGATGTTAGTTTTGCTTCCACCTTAGCATAGGCCTTTGCAGCTACTATTGCATCTAATGATCAGAATCAAAAGTTATAGGATGTTGTTGATCTGTCACAAGTTAGAAATTGAGACTTTTGAAGGCTCCTTAGATGCAGAAAAATTTAATGATTTGTTTAAGAAGCTTGATAAGGCATACACATCCATGCACATGTCTAATGCTGATAAAGTAGTATATGTTTGTTCTTTCTTGCAAGAAGTGGCAGAAAGTTGGTTTGATAGAACATGTTGTCTCTATAGTGATGATTGAAATTGGAAAACTTTTGTAACAAAATTTCATAAGGCATATATTACTGACAGTTACAAGAAAGAAAAAAAAAAGACTATTTTTCAATCTAAGCCAGGGCAGTATGAATGTAACTGAATTTGTTAAAAATTTGAAGATATTTACAAGTATGTGGCACATTATATTAGTGAATAGAGAGATAAATGCCGCAAGTTTTATGATAGGTTACAATTGTCACTTTGTGTGACTCTTATTAATCATGATGGTAATTTTCATCAAATGGTAGATAAAAAGTTGAGAAGTTGATGAGAGAGAGTGCAGAGCTAAAGCAAAAGAAGAGAAGACAAATTGATAGTTCTTTTCAGGAGTATTTAAGGAAGCAACCTAGAAGATGGGGTAATTTTACTCAATCATTGGCAATATTGTTGTTGGATAGAGGCCTAAGTTTGGTGGTAGTTCAAGTTTAGTCAAAGCATTCCACCCTAGTGCACTATTTGTAGTAAACAGCATGATGGTGAGTGTAGGAATGGAAAATGGGTTGTTACGAATGTGGAAAATTTGTCCATATTAGGAACAATTATCCAAGGCTTTTGTGACCTAGTGAATCCAATCAGGGATCAATGACATTTGAAAATTAGAGATGAGGTAGAACATAGACCTAAGGAAAGTCACTTGTCAATCCTGGTGTTAGTATAAGTGCGAGTAGAGCCATTAAAGCTACTGGATCTACATCTTTTTAACCTAAGCAAAATGATCAACCTAGTAGACTATTAGCTAATGCTAGAATTTTTGCTATAACATCATATAAGGCATTAGTCTTTTGAAGTTGTGGTCGGTATGTTATATATTTTTAGTAAAGAAGTATGTGTTCTTATTGATCTCGATTCTTTCCATGCACTAATAAAAATGACAAACTTCGAATAATTTTACTCCACTAATATAAACTAATGGGTATAAATAGAGAAATTTTTTCTTAGACAAAGGCTATAAGTAATATATAATTTGAGATAAACTCAAAATAATAATGACACGACTATTTTCTAAAAATATCACAAAAATATTTTCTCACTATTTTTATCACTTTTCTTTTTTGTGGAAAATTTTCAAAAACCTAACTCACTCACACATCACTCAAATAATTTAATCATTTGGACTGATTGTTCAACATTTACAGTTTGTAGTACAATAAAATGCAAGAGATTGTGCCTTTTTATAGGCATTGATGAGAGTCAAAGGCCAACAATCTCAAGCTTGTCGATGGAAATTTAATTATATAACTATTTAATCATTTGGACTGTTTGCTCAATATTTGTAGTTTACAATACAATAAAATGCAAGAGATTGCACCTTTTTATAGGCACTGATAAGAGTCAAAGGTCAACAATCTCAAGCTTATCGGTGGCAATTTAATTCAACAACTTTGAATTAAATTAGTGGTGGGTCCCACACATCACTGACTCACAAATATTTGACATGGGACATTGTTTACCTACTTAACAATCCTTCCCTCAAATAAAATACCACTGAATCTCTCCTCAAATGGCCATTCATTCACGTCTCCACAAAATCGTACTTCATCGAGTTAACTGCTCACTTTACTGCATTAGGCAGCTCGTCTTAAGTGAAGCATTAAAGCATTACTAACCTTGAGAGCGTACTGGAATCTCCCAATCTTTGTTAAGCATTTTGAGGATTTTATATTGGTTTGTCTCTAATACCATTTGTTAGGCACAATTAATAAAATAACGAGATAAATGCGGAATAAATGATCATAAAAAATCAATACTAAATATTTAACGTGATTCATCCTTTTAATTATATTATGGTCATGAAACAAACTTTGAATAATTGTTTTTTACTAATATAAATTAATGAGTATAAATATAAAGTTTTTCTTAGACAAAGACTAGAAGTAATACAATAATTTGGGATAAATCTAAAATAATAGTGATACACAAGTATTTTTCAAAAATATCACAAAGATATTTTCTCACTATTTTTGTCGCTTCCATTTTTTAGAAAGATTTCAAAATTTTAACTCTCTTGAATTTGACATTTTGCAGTAAATTGAAATGGTTCGATCTTTGCCTATTTATAAGCAAAGAAACAATGGAAAAAAAAAATATAATGTCAATAATAACTTTTAATTTAAAACAATTTGGGTGATTTATTTACTTTTTTTTCCATAATATGTTAAGTAACACTTTGATCGTCGTCCACCTAACAATCCTCCCATTGAACAAAGTACCACTGAGTCTCCCCTCAAACGGTCATTCATTCACATCTCTACAAAACTGTACTTCAACAAGTTAACTGCTCACTTCACTACATTGGATAGCACATCTTATGTGAAGCACCAAACAACAACTAATCTCGAAAGTGTACTGGGATCTCACGACTTTTGTTCAGTATTTCGAGAATTTTATACCTAATCAAGCTCTGATACCATTTGTGAGGTAAAACATATAAAACAATAAGATAAATGAGAAATAAATTATCAACAAACAATCAACACCATATATTTTATATGGTTCATCCTTTTAATTATGTTACATCTACAGAATAAATTTCAAATATTTTTCTTCTACAAATATAAATTAATAAGTACAAATAGATAGTTTTTCTTAAACAAATGCTAAAAGTAATATAATAATTTAAGATAAATCCAAAATAATAGTGACATACAAGTGTTTTTCAAAAAATATTCTAAAGATATTTTTCACTACTTTTGTCATTCACTTTTTTAGAAAAATTCTAACAATATAACTATCTCGCACAATACTCAAATAAATTAATCATTCGGACAACTTGCTCAACATTTGGAGTACAATAAAATTGTGTCTTTTACAGGTACTTATGAGTGTTAAAGGTCAACAATCTTAAGCTTATTAGTAGCAATTTAATTCAATAATATTGAATTAAATTGTTGGTGGATCCCACATTGGAGGGATCTACATACCAAATTTCAATATCATCACTGACTCACAAATACTTAATGTGGAATATTGTTCGTCCACTTAACTATATACACACGCGTGTTGTTATTTTTACAATATTAATAGTATACAATATTCATTTATTTATTGAAATACTGAATGTTTTTTAGAAATATAGTTTTTATTATATGTAGTATATCATATAAAGTAAATCAAATTGCTTCTAAAAATATATATTCAGCATTTAAAAAAAGTAAAATATATTTATTAAGAAATTTAATTACGATGAAATTGAGGAGAGAGATGGGAGGGAGAGAAGCAATCTAAGTGTCCCTTGGGATGTTGGAGAAAAGTTAAGAATAACGACAACTAAAGCAGACCGAAGTTAGGATTTAGTCATTGCTTTTTCATTCCTTTCACCCAATTTTCACTACTTGTAGGCAAACACATCACGAGAAAATGTTGATTCCTAAGCATACATCTTCTTATACCCTCTTTCAATTACTTTTCTGTATTCTCATAGGGTAAACATGCAAATTAATTTCAATTCATCATTCTCAAAATATAAGTTTTTACTCCTAAACTCATAGAATTAAGAACTAGGTGTGAGCATTTTGTTCAAATCAAATCGAATTAAACTTAACTTTTTATAAGAAAAATAATCTAATAGAATTAAAAAGCAACACTTTCATTTGTTTCAATTTGCACAATAACAAATGAATTTTATTATTATTATTATTTTGATGATACATATATATATTTTCTTATGTGGGTCTCATTACAGAAAATTATTACATCTCATTATTCAAATAACAAAAAGAATTAAAAAAATAGACAGTCCAATAATAAAATTTTTTTGGGCTTGAATATTGTCAATTTGTTACTTTGAATTTTAAAAGAAGAGGAATAGAAAAAACTCAGAAGCTGCTTTGTGTTTATGTGATTTGCAATTCTTGTGGGTAATCTTTAAATGGATCATATGTAGAATTAAGGGATCCAAGTTGAGCTTTAACTCGGAAAATTTATATTCAAGGCAGATAGCAAATTTAAAGAAAAGGGAACCATGGTGGCTAAACAATCCTGCACTTGTGTAATATGCTGAAAAAAGGGTAATATCAATTAAAGTTCACATTCAGATTTTTTTTAAAAAAATAAAAAAAATAAAGAAATCCCCCTCTTAATAAAGTAAAATTGTAAGTAAAGGAGTTGACAACAAAAGAAAGAAAAAATAAATAGAAAAAGCAGGAGGAGGTTTCTTTTTTTAAAAAAAAAAAATAATAATTTTGAGGTTTTGGTCCACAGTATCTAGTAATGGAAGTAGCTTATAATGTGGGTCCAATTGCAAATCAAATGGGTTTTGTTCATCATTTTACTTTGAAATTTTATTTTATATTTAAGCAGAGCAAAACTGCGAACTTTTTGTTGGGGTACCTACGAGTTATGGCACAAAAATCCGCTTTTTCCAAAAAGGTATTAAGTTTGACTTTTGGGTCATGTCTTTCAAAAATACAAAAATCCAAAAATTATTATTTCCAGAGAAATTAAAAAAAGAAACTTATATATATATATATATATATATATACAGTATAGATAATCAATGTAAAATTAGTACATTAAATATAATTAAATTGAAATACTAAATAATATTAAATTATCATAATCATTGTTATATGTAATCAGAATATTAAATTTTAATCAAATAGTTAAAAAATAATACTTTTAAATAGTTAAATAATGCGGTAATTATCAAAATCTCATATATATATATATATATATATATATATATATTTCTTAAAACTTTATAAATGACCTAGAACATTTGGCCCCCTCTAAATTTGTTTTAATTTTCTATTTTACCTCATATATTTATTATTTTTCTCATTTACTTTTTTACTTAGTTTGTAGTACAATCGACTCTTAATTTGTTATTTTTATTTTTATTTTACCTGAATAAAATGACATGTAAGAGAGGGTGGATTAACAAGAAGGATTATACATGTGAAAGCCTTCATATGCTTTTTGTTTTTTAAAGAAAATTAAAATTTGTTTATACTAAATACCTAACAATAATAAAAACCAAAAATCACAGGACACATATAATTTTTCACAAAAAAAAAAATATATGTATATCAAAAATTTCTCCTCAATATTTCATTGAATGCTTATCTATAACTCTAAAGCCTAACCTCTTGCAATAACCATTGAAAGTATAATAGATCCGCAACAACAACATGATATATATATATATATATATATATATATATATATATATATATATATATATGCGTTTAGTATTTAAAATGGTGTAAAAGCTATAAATAAGGACAAAAGTGATGTCTTTTACATTTCTTCAACTAACGCCATTTTTCATGCCAAAAAATGATGCGACTTACAGTTAAATGTCATTTTTGATATTACATTGTAGTTATGTCGTTATTGTTCTCTTTATATATATATATATATATATATATTAAAGAATATGATGAAAAAGAAGAAAAAATATATCTCTCCTACAATGAAGAAAAGATGGATTACATAATAGTTTTTAGGAATTTTGAAAAAAAAAATAGTGGCCTTTTAATGATAAAAAAAATGATGGGATAATATATATATATAAACAGTGGCCTTTAAAAAAAATAAATTTTTTTTAATGGATTGGAAGAATATATATAAATTTTTTTTATATATATAATAGTATTATGAGTTGAAAATAAATTTACTGTTGTTATATTATTATAGTGTAAAAGTTGCACGTGACATCACATACAAAAAAAATAAAAAATTAATACAAAGAAGCAGTTAATATAAGCAAAATAAATAAAATTTGGAATAATTTGGTTAACTGTATAAGACTATAAGTAAACCCATTATAGTTAGATTATCAATTATAACTAAATTATTAGCTTAAAGTTAAATTATTAGCTAGTTTTACAAAATAAAACCTAAAAAATTCAGTCTTAGATCTAGTTAAGACTCTTCATTCCTCTCCAAAGATGTATTTAGTGATATTCGAATTTAAAATTTTTCCTAACAAATTCAATATGTAAATGTTATGTCTTGCTTTATGAAATATCAGAGTGATATCTCCCAATTCTACAGGACACATAAGCAACAAACTATTGTTTCAAATTGACATCACCAATTTCATCCAATTAGTAATCTCAAGAGAAAAAAACATTTCAACTAAAAAAATTCAATTTTTGCAATTTTCATACTATCACATGAACTGCTCACGAATTATGTTTTGATATAGGCCAAGGCCACCACAATGGATGTGAGCTGATAAAATTGCATTTTTGGAATAGTTTGCAATTCTAATACACCATTCATGCAAACAACCTATAAATTTGGCGGTAAATTCTTGCAAGATTTTAGGCAGAAAAATACTGATTGAATCTTGGTTTCAAGCCAAACATACATTTTCAAAAGACGTATTCTTTTTTGATTTAGAAAAATATCATCCATGGTAAAACACGAACCATTAGATAGTTTTGATCTATGAGTTAATTCATCCATTTCTTCATGATTTGGCTCCTACACAAATAGAATTGAGTCATGTGTAAAGGATTCAGTTGCAGCAAATTGTGTTGTTGGAGCTGTTCAAGGAGGACTGACCATCCTTATAGATGGGATGGAAGAATCACTTTGATCATTTTCAGAAAAAAATAAATATAAGTCAGATGATGAGTGATATTGTATGTTAATTTGAACGTGTTGTAAGGAATTGTCTAAGTAGGTTTTGTAAAAAAATGGTGATAGTATTCGGAGACTTTTGGATCATATATTGATAAAAGATCTTTAGTGCTGGCATAATAGAAATAAAATTAATAAATCAAGGAGGCTCATTACACCAAAAACTAGGTTAAAAGGGTAAATGAGAAAAATAAATATAAGGGAAAAATAAAAAGTTGGGAGAAATTCAGGGGTACTAGATTTATTAAGCCTTTATAAATTTGTGTATTTTAATTTCTCAGCTTATAATTTATTTAATTGATTGTTTGAAATATCATATTTATTTATTATCTATTTTAATTATCAATTGTTAACTAATATAATTACAATTTATGAAAACATTTAATGTCTGATAAATCATATTCTCTCCATTTCATTTTATTTTAATATTTCACATAGATTAATAAAATGACTAATTATTATCAATTTTATAAATATTTTATCATAATTTACCTTAATATCGTTTTATAACTAACAAAAAAGTATATAATTTTAATAAATACAGGTAAAGTAGAAAAATATAAATTAAATGCTCCTGGAATTTCTAGATTGGATATTTGAAATAAGAAAAAAAAATAAAAGTAGACATTTGAAATGTAATGAGAGAATAATTAAGAGAGTTAATTGAATAATTTTTTAATTAGTTTTTATGCATAAAATACTTAATTGAATAATTAAGTTAATTTAAATTAATAGTTAAAAAGAATCCATCAAATAAATTATCAATTGAGACATAAATTTATAAAATTTTTCATATAGCAGAATAATGTTTTTTTACTTTTTGAAAAAAGAAGAGCGGGGAGGATTTATTTGATTTAGCGGGTTCATAAAGAGAGAGAGAGAATGGTTGTTTATAATTAAAAGCTCTGTTGTGCATATATGGCCTGAGCATGAGCGTGTGTACCACTCTACTAGAGAAAAGAAAAAGCAGACAGAGACTTTAATTTAGAGAGAGAAAATGGCTTCAAATTGGGGAGAATTAGAGCTCGCAAAATTTTAAAAATTTAATACTGACACAATACTATATTTCAATTTAATTAATATTTAAAATAATATTTTTAATAAATTTTAGATAATAATTTTAATATAAAATATATTAGATATAATTTTTTTAATAAATTAAACAATATATACTTTAATTTAAAAATATAAAATAATAAATAATTTAAAATAATATTATTTTATAAATTTAATATATTATATAATTACAAATATATTAAATAAATCAATTCGTTTATAATATGACAGATTAGATGGAAATTAAAATAAATTAACATAAATACTAATTTAATCTATTAAGCACGCAAAAATTAAGAGTTTAGAAGAATACTAAATAAATACTGAATACTCATATCTCCTCTCTGATATTTAAATTTAATTAAAACGCTCTCTTCTTATATATGAGAGACAAATACTGCTATCATCAATTAATAAATCAATAATGTTTTTTTTAAAAAAAACCTTCAGTTACAACATCTTCACCAAAACTAGAATAATATCAATGAACAATATTTACACATACCAGAGAGGGACACTGATTTCCTCACTCTCACTTCACTGCTCCTCTCTCCTCTCCTATTGATTGATTTTTATTTTTGAGAGACTTAATTAAAGCCCACGATTTTATTTTTATGTCATAATAATCAATCTCCTTAACTCACTCCCTTGCTCTCCCAAATCATGCCAATTTCTTTGATTTTTCTTCAGCCGTTTCTCTCCTTATGATTTCTACCTCTCACCTAAATTCAAACTCGAACTCCTCCTATATCATAATCTCATCATGGGTCTTCTTCAAGTTTGAATCTTTTTGCACCCACTTTATCAAATAATCCAATCCAATCCAATCCAAACCTCTTCTCTTTTTGATGTACAGTATGGAGTATAGCAGCCTTGGAGGAGGTGACGGTGGTTCTGGTGGGGACCATGACCCCTCCGACCTCCAGCAGAGAAAGAAGCGTTATCATCGCCACACTGCAAATCAAATTCAGAAGCTTGAAGCGTAAGCACCTCTTGGCATTGAGCATTAGTTTATGTTGTGTATACAATACATAAATGTCATTGCGTGATATTGAAATGTAATGATTGGTTTGTTATTGTTGTTTCTGGCAATGAATATTTGAAGGATGTTCAAAGAGTGTCCGCACCCAGATGAGAAGCAGAGGTTACAGTTAAGTAGAGAGTTGAATTTGGCTCCGAGGCAGATCAAGTTTTGGTTTCAAAACAGGAGGACTCAGATGAAGGTGAAACCTCTTTCTGCATTTGTCTTTTTTGTTTTCGATTAATTTTTGAACGCTCCAGTGATATGAATACCAATCAGGCCCAACACGAAAGAGCTGATAACTGTGCACTTCGAGCCGAGAATGATAAGATCCGATGTGAAAATATAGCCATCCGAGAGGCACTCAAGAATGTTATCTGCCCCTCTTGTGGAGGTCCTCCAGTCAGTGAGGATTCTTACTTCGATGAACACAAATTAAGAATGGAGAATTCCCAATTGAAAGAGGAGGTTGATTATCCTTCTTCTTCTTCTTCTTCGTCTTAAATTGTTAATTGTTGGAGTTATTTTATATCATTCCTAAAGTCCTTCATTTCTCAGCTTGATAGAGTTTCCAGCATTGCCTCCAAATACATAGGAAGGCCAATTACCCACCTTCCTCCAGTACAGCCCATTCATATTTCTTCTTTGGATTTGTCAATGGGAAGCTTTGGTGGTGGACCTTACATTGATCTTGATCTTGATCTTATACCTCCTACCTCAACTTTGCCATTTCACCCTCTTAGTATTTCAGATATGGATAAGTCCCTCATGACTGATATTGCTGCAAATGCTATGGACGAATTGCTAAGGCTTTTGCAAACTAATGAGCCTTTGTGGGTGAAGTCATCCACTGATGGAAGAGATGTTCTCCATCTTGATACTTACCAAACTATTTTTCCAAGATCAATTTCTCGCTTGAAGAATCCGAATGTTCGAATTGAGGCGTCCAGAGATTCAGGTGTTGTTATCATGAATAGTTCAGTCTTAGTCGACATGTTTATGGATCCAGTAAGTCCTACACTCTTTTGCTTCTCTGGATTTTCCAAATTATCAATGGATTATAATTCCTGATTTGTAAATGGTTGGAGTTTGCAGAACAAATGGGTTGAGCTATTTCCCACCATGGTCTCTGTGGCTAAAACCCTTGAAGTAATTTCATCTGGAATGTTGGGCAGTCACAGTGGTTCCTTGCAACTGGTATTGATAGTTTTATATATCTGAAAAGGGCTTAAATTGATTGTTTTGATGTCAAATTGTGTTTGAGGAATGGTTTCTTATATGAAATCTGGCCTTTGTAGATGTATGAAGAGTTGCAGTTGCTCTCACCATTAGCACAAACTCGAGATTTCTATCTCCTCCGTTACTGTCAGCAAATTGAGCAAGGCTTGTGGGCAATTGTTAATGTTTCGTATGATATTCCACAATTTGCTTCTCAATGTCGATCTCATAGGCTTCCTTCTGGATGCTTGATTCAGGAAATGCCTAATGGCTACTCCAAGGTTGTCAAATTGCTCCATTGAGGTTTATTATCAGTGGTTAGTTTAGTTTATTATTCTTATTTTCAAATCCAGCATAGGTGCAACGATATTTTTGGACTCAACTATTTGCCCCAAATGCCAAAACAGGTTGCCTGGGTGGAACATGTGGAGGTCGAAGACAAAGCCCCAACTCATAGGCTTTTCCGAGATCTTGTTCACAGTGGGATGGCTTTTGGGGCTGAACGATGGCTTGCTACCATGCAAAGGATGTGTGAAAGGTTTGCATGTCTAATGGTGACCAGCACTTCAACTCAGGACCTTGGTGGGGGTAATTTTAGCATCATGCTCACTGTGTTTTACTTCGATAATCATGAAACTAACGAGCTTTTTATTTTTAAATTTTCTTCAGTGATTCCGTCACCTGAAGGTAAGAGAAGCATGATGAGACTTGCCCAAAGAATGGTCAACATTTTCTGTGCTAGCTTTAGCACGTCTAACAGCCATCGATGGACCACTGTATCTGGTCCAAATGAGATTGGAGTTCGAGTCCACAAAAGCACAGATCCTGGGCAACCTAATGGAATAGTTCTTAATGCAGCTACTACATTTTGGCTTCCAGTTTCTCCGCATGATGTCTTCAATTTCTTCAAGGATGAAAGGACTAGAGCTCAGGTTCATAATATTGGAACTCAATGGCAGCTTTTTGGCTTTTGCATTGATGAAAATTAAAGTTTCGTGCTGTTGCTTACTTATTGAAACTTTCTTCTTCAGTGGGATGTTCTCTCTACTGGCAATGCAGTGCAAGAGGTTGCTTATATCGCCAACGGCTCACATCCTGGGAACTGCATATCTGTTCTTCGAGTAAGGCTAATAGTTTTCAGCTCGTCTTGATTTTTAGGTTGTCCCCATTTTATGCAAATTACTATTCTTAAAGCATTCCTAATTGTGGTATTGGTTTTGATAATAGGCATTCAACACAGGGCAGAACAATATGTTAATACTGCAAGAGAGCTGCATAGACCCGTCAGGGTCACTCATAGTCTACAGCCCAATTGATCTACCAGCCATCAACATAGCAATGAGTGGAGAAGACCCTTCTTATATACCCTTACTGCCCTCAGGATTCACAATTTCACCTGATGGGCGAGCGAAGCAAGGGGACGGAGCATCAACAAGCTCGAGTACTGGCAGGTCCATTGGTTCACTAATTACAGTATCATTTCAAATACTAGTGAGCAATTTTCCATCTGCCAAACTAAACATGGAGTCTGTAACCACGGTTAATAACCTGATCAGTACAACTGTCCAGCAAATTAAGGCTGCAATGAACTGTCCTAGTTGATGATGATGATCTGATACTGCTGCTGCATACTGCAATACAACTGTTTTCTCTCTACCAGTATAAATATGGAGATAGAGAACAACAAGCAATCAATGCGAGGAAAGTCATTGGGGGAGTTAGTTGAGGCTTTGAATGCCCTCTCATCAAGAGATGAAGATGGCTAATTACTGCTGTTTTTTTTTTCGTTTGCTGCGACCCAACTTGATTACAGTCTACACCAGCTAGATTTTTCATTTTTCATTTTTTGTGAGGGTATCTGAGAAAATTTAATTAAAGAGGGGGGAGTCAAGAACGCACCATCCATGTCTTTGGTGCAGAGTTGGATTGGAGGGTGTCTTCATCTTGATTGTGTCTATCATCTCTTCATAGCTACTACTACTTCAACAACAACACTGCAAAAAGAAAAATGTGTGGTTCGGGTATTGACTTCCGTGCTTTTACATTTATTTGAGCAATCAATGAATGATATTTCCTTTCCTTTTTTTTTTTTTTAATTTTCACTGCTTGTAATAAAATTCCTTTTTAAATCTCTCTCATTGGACGCATATGCATGTCTGTTATGAATGAACAGAGTCAGAAGTTGAAATTCATGACTGATGTGGGCCAATATTTAGTATTGCCTTCCATGTGGGATTCCACCTCCATTCCTAAGCTTTTCCCACTTTCAACATTTTCGTATATATATATATTTTTTTCTTTTTAAAAGTTCAGGCTTTGACTTCTGATGGAGAATTGTAGACATATTTTATTCTCTTATGATGTGATTTTTGCTAAAAAAATGAAAATTTATAAAAAAAATATTTTTTTTTGAAAAATGATCCCTTAATTTTTAAAAATGACACTTGAAGACGAACATAAATTTTTTTTCTAAAAAGACACCTATATATATATATTATGAATAATTGTCCTATTAATGCTACTTTTGTATATTTTGGTGGGATGCAGATTGCTGATTAATTCTGATTAATTATCTTTAAACAATCTTGATCTTCCCTTCAAAACTAAGGGACATTATGTTTTTCAAGTTTATATAACTAAACATTTACTGGAAATTCTTAATTAGATTTTAATTGAACCTTAGCTAATCTAGTTACATTTTAATAATGACTTTGGGAATTGAGATGCCAATGCTCAAATTGCTAGATTTTCATGAAACCCAAATAATAATGTTCAGTACTTTAAAATTTTTTTTATAAGGATAAATAAACAAATATATAAAACAACGGGCTCAAACCTATCTCTGTGCAAATAGAATAATTTTGATAATAATAATAAAGAAAAATATTTGAGTTTTGTATTTTGTGATTTTTTTGATTTAACATTTGAAATTTATTTCACACTTTAATGTTTTAAAATTTATTCTCATAAAAAATTCATAAAATTTATTAATAATAAATTTATTATACTTTTTTAACATTATTTTTTATTAATAATAATTTATAAATTAAAAAATTTAATGATAATGTAAAACTAAAAAGTAAATATTATATTAATAATAAGTTAAATATATTAATATAATATACATAATAAATTTAATGGTTTTACACTGCTATTTTTTCAGTTTCTAATAATACGCTTAGAGCAAGTGTTTGTTCAGATTGTGTGCTTTGTCTTTTCTCATCATGAATATCCCTTTTGAAAATATTTCTTTATTATCTATTGAGGAAGCTGAAGATTTACCTCTCGAAGGTACTTTTGAACCTACTCAGACTGATAGTACTGATTGATGTCTAGTGGGACACTTTCTCACTGACCCAAACATAAAATTTTGGATAATGCGGGATAGATTAGCAACATTGTGGAGGCCTGGAAGGGGAGTTTGTGTTTCAGAATTGGATCAACATCAATTCCTATTTAAATTCTTTCATGAAGTTGATGTGAAGAGGGTCTTAGAAGGAGGTCCCTGGACTTATGTCAACCATCTTCTCCTCTTGCATTGATTAAAGATGGGAGATTTACCTCGAACAGTCCCTTGACTCATGCAGATTTTTGGGTCCAAATTTATGATCTTCCTAATGGCTACATGTCGGAAACTGTGGGCAAGCAAATTGGGAATTTTATAAGGCACTTCTTAGAGTATGATTTGCATAATAATATAGGTATCCAGAGGGAATCTATGCACCTACGAGTTTCAATAGATGTTAGGAAGCCTCTCCTATGAGGGAAGAAGATCCATAAGCGGGGAGGACAGTGGTTCTTTGTCACTTTCAAGTACGAACGCCTGAGTACTTTCTATTTCATTTGTGGACGGCTTAGACACTCAAAAAGGTTCTGTGAAATCCATTTTATGATATCAGAAAAGGAGATTGTTAGAGCTTGTGGTAATTGGCTGAAAGCTCCGACAAGAAGAATCGCTTCCGAAAGAGGTAGCCAATGGCTGTATAACAATGTTGGAGAGAAAGAGATGATTCTGTTGTCGAGTTGGATAGCAAGTAAAGTTTCGGATTCCCTGGGTAAATCCGCTTCTGAAAAAGCAACTGCCTACGTTTCAGGAGTATCAGGAGAATTGGGAAGTAGTGGGGACTTGCAGTATTCTGGTATGGATAAGTCAACAAATGTACCGGTTGAAGGGAAATGCACTGTTGAATATTTTGAGGAAGAAGGCTTGGAATTATCTGGTGATAAGAATAGAAGAAGGGTTGAATTAAGTGGCAAAGCCCATTTAACTCAGGAGGCCTATGGGGTTATGTAAGGGACCTCTAAACCAAATGAAACTGAAAATAGCCCACTTAACATTTTTTTTAATCTGTAGGACCTCGGTTCCTGGCCTAAGGAGCCCATGAATTGTTTAAGCCGGAATTGCCGAGGGCTAGGCCACCCTCAAGTAGTCTGAGCCAGTTGTGAGTTAATCAAAACTCACAAGCCTGCTGTTGTTTTTCTTTTTGAAACTCTAGTTCACAGTAATAAAATGGAAGAGATTTGGGTTAAGTTGGGTTTCCTCATTTGCTAGCAGTAGATAGTGAGGATAGAGGTGGCGGTATTGCAGTTTTATGGAATCAAATTGTGGAGGTTTTGACACATTTTAGAAATCATATTGATTTGATTATCAAGGATGATGAGAAAGGCAACTGGAGATTGACGGGATATTATGGCTTTCTTGAGCGTTCAAGAAGGAATGAGGCTTTGAATATTATCAAATCTCTTCAGAATTCCTCAAGTCTACCATAGTGCATCATAGGTGATTTTAATGATATGGTTGAGGAAGCTGATAAACGAGGAAGAGTATAACATCCTCAATGGTTGTTTAGGGGTTTTCGTGAAACCATTTTTGAATGTGGGCTCACAGATCTGGTTTTGGAAGGATACCCATTTACATGGGAAAGAGGAAAAGGAACGAATCATGGAGTTGAAGAACGTTTGGATTGAGCTATGGTTTCTGTTAGCTGGCTTAGTCTTTTCCTAAATGCGCAGCTTTCTAACCTTATTGCCCTTGTTTCTAATCACAATCCGATCCTTATGTGTTCAGATCGTTGGTCCAAAACATAACCAAAGGTTAGACGATTTCATTTTGAAAATAGCTGTTTAATTGAGGATGACCTAAGTAGTGTGGTTGAAGTGGGATGGAGAGGAAGAGAAGGTACGACTCTTGAAAAACTTAGGGATTGCTCTTCAGCTCTTTCAGATTGGGGTAGATATTTTTCTCAGCATTTTCGCCATGGCATATTTTGGAAAATGTTGCAGAATATTTTGGAAAATGACATGATTCAGCAATGCAAAGCCTTAAAAAAACAGCTTTTTCACTAGTTAGAGTAGAAGGAATTACACTGGAAAACAACGTGCAAAGGTCTTTTGGCTAAAGGAAGGGGATTTTAATACAACGTTCTTTCACCTAAGTGCCTCTGCTAGGGAAAAAAGTGAACCAATTTCAGGGTCTAGTTGGAGAAGATGGAGGTTAGATAGAGAAGGTATGTGTGCAATTGCAAAAGACTATTTCTATTTTTTAATTTCTGAGTGTCATGGTCAGTATGAGGAAATACTCCATTATGTGGATGGCTATTTTCAAAATGCAGTTGTTAGTGGCAATTTTCATGCAATTTTCATTCAATTTTCATTCAAGTATCGTAGGCAGATAATGCAGTTCTTTTGGCACCGTGTACTCAAGAGGAGTTTAAAAGAGCTATTATGCATATGAGCCCTGAAAAATTGCCTAGGCCCGATGGCTTCAATCCTACTTTCTTATAGAAATTTTGGGACCTGGTTGGAGCTGATATTTTTCATGATTGTGTTGGTTGGCTTGAAAGGTTAGCTTTTCCAGATTCCTTAAATTGTACAAATTTATGTCTGATTCCTAAGTGTGAGAATCCGAGAAATATGAAAGATTTGAGGTCTATTGCCTTGTGCAATGTGGTCTACAAGATTTTGGCTAAAGTCCTAGCAAATTGGCTTAAACTTATTCTACCTAACCTAATTTCTCCTTTTCAATTAGCTTTTTGTTCCTGTTCGTGCTATAGCTGATAATGTGTTGGTGGCTTTCAAGCTTATTCACTATATGAAGAAGAAAATGAAAGGTAAAATGAGAGATATTGCTCTCAAAATTGACATAAGTAAGACATAGGATATGATTGATTGGGGATTTTTAAAAGGTAATATGTTGGCTTTTGTATTTGATGAGTGATCGATTTGGTATATCATGATCTGTGTAACTGCGGTGTCCTATACAATATTGATCAATGATGCCGAAGTTAGTCCAATTTCTCCCAAACGAGTTCTATGACTGGGAGACCCTTTATCCCCATATTTTTTCATCATTTGTGTTAAGGGTTTTACTCCTTTCCTTAAAAAGGTAAAAAATGATGTTTCTTCATGGAATTCAAATTTGTTGTTGAGCTCCTTGCATTTCTCATTTGTTGTTTACCGAGGGCAACATTTCTTTTAGGGGCACCAAACAAGAGTGTAGTACTGTGAGACATATTCTTTAAACTTATG
Organism: Triadica sebifera; assembly: GCA_023653625.1. Taxonomy (NCBI): domain Eukaryota; kingdom Viridiplantae; phylum Streptophyta; class Magnoliopsida; order Malpighiales; family Euphorbiaceae; genus Triadica; species Triadica sebifera. The sequence goes on from CM042901.1 coordinate 27,065,420, forward strand.
AATGGGCTTCAGGACAAGCAGTCAATTTTTCAAAATCTGGGGTGTTTTTTAGTCTAATGTTTCAGAAGCTACAAAGAGGAAGCTCTCCCCCATTCTTAGGGTGTCATCATATCTCAATACTAGCTGTTATCTTGGACTCCCTTCATTGATTGACAAAAAACAAAAAAATAGGTATTTAATAATCTTAAGGAGCGTATTTGGAAGAAGCTGCAAGGGTGGCGTGTGAAATGCCTTTCTAATATATGTAAATAGGTGTGACTGGAATTATGATTTGCTAGCCTAGGTTTTTAATGATAGGGACATGTTTGAGATAACCAATATCCCTTTAAGCTCCACGATTACCAGTGATAGACCTATTTGGCATTATAGCTCTACAAGCTATTATTCGATCAAAAGCTGGTTATGTAGAGCTCATGAAGGTTTTGGGTTCTCAATTTTAGCTTGAGGTAGTAAGCAATTGGAAAAGGCTTTAGACTTTGCAAATTCCTCCAAAAATTAAGAATTTTCTATGGACATTACTGAGGAACTGTCTCCCAACTCGGGTAAATTTTCAAAAGATAGGTATTCAAACATCTTTAAATTGTTTGCTATGAGGGGTAGATGTTGAGCATCATTGGCACTTATTTGTTGATTATTCTTTTGTAAAGGATAGTTGGAATAGTGTGGGGTTGAGTTAGGTTGTTAGTGGCAATTTTCATTCAATTACTAGCTTTATAGATTGGTTTTTCCTTAATATATGCTAAGGTGATTGTTGCCCAAATATTGAACCAAAAAGGGGAGTTGAATTGGATATTAAAAAATTTAACTTTGAAGTGCGAAAATAAAATTTAAGTTTAGTAGAAATAGAAGAATATGACACAAGAATTTTTATAGAGTTTCGGGTGTTAACAAACTCTACTCCTCTCCCCAATCTCAATTAGGAGTTTCACTAACACTCTAAGTGTTACAATAAAGTTTTACAAGCTCACTCCCAACTATGGTGTTTCTAACAATGGATCACATCTAACCCAAAAATCCCTTGTGTTTTAATGGTTCACACAAATAACTAATTTCTTGTGTTTTAAAGGCTAACACAAATAAACCTTACAAATGTTCTACTTTTAACCTCAAGACCCAAACTCACTTGAGTGGATGATTATAGAGAGAAACATTTATAAATCTTTAATGCTTAGAAAATAATGAGCAAAAAGATTTTCACAGAGAATAAATGTTTGTTTTGAAAGTATTAAATGCACAAATGACTTACAATAAGATTTTGATTCGAAGTATTAGCTATTCTCTTGTTCTGGATTCATAAATGACTTGCATTTATACTTACACGGTGAATTATAGTTGTTTGATTGCATTTAATGTGGAAATAGCCATTGTATCAACCCTTATAATCGCGTCTGACATATTTCTCTTTCATCTTTCACGGTTGTGACTAAATGTGTCGCGGTCGTGACTGTTCTTCCAAGTCGTGACTTGAGTGGTGACCTTGGTTGTAAAGCATTCTGGAAGGTTTTGTAAGTGTTGGTTCACGGGCGTGACATTTCATCTTCACGGGCGTGACATCCTTCCAAGCCGTGGTCCAAGTGGTGACTCTGGCAGTGAAGCTCTCTAGAAGAATTTTTCGTGTCTTTTCTCGGGCGTGACTTTATTTCACGGGCGTTACTGATATGATCATTCACAGTAGCTATCATTCTTCATGGCCGTGAACTTTAAATGTTGGTTTGTTGACACTAAGTTTCATCATGGGCGTGAACATATTATTTCTTCAATTTTATCTTTTTAAGATTAATCTTTCATTCTCCATTTTTACTATCATATTTCATACCTTGTTCAATAGACTTAAAAAACAAGTATGTTAAATACATTATTGCTATTTTATTTGTTATCATCAAAATGACAGAAATACTCCAAGGTTTTACAATGGCCTTTTTGATGACGACAAATAATCTAACAATATGAGCATTTGAGAAGTCTCTCCCTCAAAAGATGCTTAGGATAAAAAATACCGAAGTGCAAGAATTGTAAAGGATGATGAACTGTAGCATCAAAATATACTTTCTAGTTTTAAGTACATGCAAGTTATATGCAAAGTATATTCAATGTATACCAAAATTTTTTTAAAGCATAAAGTATATTTAAGGTATATTCAGAGTATATCAAGTGCATATTCATTTATGTAACTTGCATCAAGGTATATGCAAAGTATATTTAAGATATATTTAAGTTATATAAAACTCATTTGCATACTTGCATATTCATTTTGAATCAAAATTTAAGTGTTGCATTTAACTTTAAACAATATATTGCTAGGTTCTCCATTTTGATTCAGAATTAAGTATTGCACTTATCTTTAAATAATATATTGCTATGTTCTTCCCCTTTTGTCATCAACAAAAAGAAGATAAAAAAGATAAAACACAATGGAAAACAAAAGCAAATATATTAACTTTAAAAGACAAGTACAAAAAAGATTAAAAAGTCTGAAAGGAAAATAGAATTTCCTACACCAAACAAGCATAACAAGGCTAACATAAACATCTAGCCTAACATCTAGCCGGACATCCTATCTCTAAGATGAGCAACTTCCGACTCGAGGTTGTCCATCCGAGATTCCATGAAGTCTTTGAGGTTCTCTAACTTCTCATCCATCGAAGCCTACAACTGCTCAAACCGTGGTGCCAAGAGGTCAACCATTTACTGAGCCAAGTTTGGTGTGAAGGCAAAGGATTGTCTCATGTCCTGCTCAACCTCTGGAGGTGCCACTTCAACTCCAGCCTTCTTTTTCTGCTGAATTCCTTGGAGGCCAGCTTTGAAGTCCTCCGAGTCATTTTCTTCCCAAATGATTTCTCCAGCAGTGTTGATGAAGCGGTAGTAGATGTTGTTCTCAAACACAATTCGAACAGCTGCTCCCATCTTGATGAAGGACTCGACGTCCAGTCAGTCTTGAAGATGCCCTGGGATGAGGTTGAAGTGATGTGTATCCAACTTCAAGTATCCAAGCTTCAAGGCAATGTGAGTCACGTACCCACCAATGAGAATGTCTCCGGAGGGCTTGGTGGCAATTGACAAGAGATGTTTCGCAAATCATCGGGATAGAGCCACTGTGAGGCCTCTTCGGGTCATCTCCAGGAGAAAAAGCTCTGACTTTCTGATTGTGCCATTGCTGTCTCCTTGATCAAAGATGCTATAAGTCAGAAACCTATACAGATACTTGTGCATTGGGGATCGGAGATGAGTACTCTTCGTCTTTTTGACGTCCCAGCTGCAATCAAGACCAAAGCCAGTCCATGCCTGAGTAGTATAGAACTCCACTTCACTGTCGTTCAGGATGCCATCAGAGGAAAGGTTGAATAAATCTCCGAATTTTGTGGCAGAGAGGGTGTTTGGATGCTTGCATAATTGGAACTTTACCGTGCTAGTGGCAGTGGGAGATACTTGCAAAGTGCTCAGAAACTCTAAGGTTGGCTCCCTCAGAGTTGGTTGATGAATGTCAACAAATTCCTTCAGATGACAGGCTTGGAATTGCTCTGTCATGGTTGTCTCGAGGCCGAGGGTACGTACGGTTTGCCACTCAAATGATATTGAGGAAAGGAGTGGCATTTTCTTGAGCACTGAGTATCTAGGATGGCAATGCTTTAGAATGATGTTCAGAAGGTAATCAGTGTACCTTCTAGGAGCATGAGACTTCTTCCTAGTACCCTTGGATGAACTGGTTTTCATCTTGATTAAAAGAATGAACTTTTGAAGAGTGAGAAAGTTTGACAGAAATTTTGAGTAAACCCTAAGGAGATATGATTTCTGATAATGGAAGAGGTTTTTGAAGATGTTTATAGATGAAATTAGTGGCTAGAGGGTCGGAATCTTCAATATGACATTCAATGTTGATAAATGAGAGCAGTTGAAAGAAGTTGGAGAGTTGGAATGTGAGAAATAACGGCAGAATCATTATATAGCTGACATCTTCACGGGGGTGAAATACTTAGTCACGGGCGTGAAGTTTTGTGTTCATAGTTTGCTGAAGATATGCTCTACCCGTGAAGAAAGGCATGAAGTTGATCACGGTTGTGACATTTAAAGGTCACGGGCGTGAATGATAAACTATCACGATGGTGAAAAAATTAGTCACGGGTGTAAAGTGTTAAACTTCACTACTTGTGATTGTGAACCAAAGCGTGACACAAAACGTGAATGCTTTTGTAAGTTTTAGGTGGAAATATTCACGGTTGTGAAAAAACGTCACGAGCGTGAACAAAGGGTTTCACGGGGGTGAATGAAAAAGGTTGCAGTCATGAAACATAGTCTTCACCACTTTAAGCTGTGAATCATGTCGTGAAGCAAGTCGTGAAAACTACTGGTTCTTTTGGCGATTTAGTTCACGGGCGTGAATATATGTCACGGGTGTGAATTACCTAAAATTCTCATCAAATAAAATTAAGTCTAAAAACAAGACTAAAGCATTTCTAGGAAGATTCTATCCATTATAACATAAATTTCCATCAAATTAACTACCTTATATCTAGCAAGATGAGACAAAAACAAGATTATCAATTAAGGTTTGACAATTTGGCAATCTCAAAGTTAATCCATCAATCATAACAAGCTCTCTTCTTATAAAATTAAATCTTTCCTCATTTAGAGACTTAGTGAAGATGTCTGCCAATTGATTTTCTGTGCTTATAAATTCCAATACAACATCTTCATATTGAACATGATTTCTAATAAAATTGTGTCTAATGTCAATATGCTTACTTCTAGAATGTTGAATGAGATTCTTAGAGAGATTTATTGCACTTGTATTGTCACATCTAATAGGTATATGGTTCATACTATGACCATAATCCTTAAGTTGTTTCATCCAAAGGATTTGTGTACAACAACATTCTGCTGCTACATACTCCGCTTCAACGGTAGAAAGAACAACTAAAACTTGTTTCTTGCTAAACCAAGAAACTAAGCACTCTCCAATAAAGTGACAAGTACCTGAAGTACTTTTTCTATCTAAAAGACTACTAGTATAATCAGCATCTGAATATCCTACAATGTAAAATGATGAATTTCTAGGATACGACAAACCTAGATGCAATGAGCCATGTAAATATCTTAGAATTCTTTTTACTGCATTTAAATGAGACTCTTTTGGACATGATTGAAATCGTGCACATAAGCATATACTATACATTATGTCGGGTCTAGAAGCAGTAAGATATAAAAGTGATCTGATCATACCTCTATAGAGCTTTTCATTAATGCTCTTACCCTTTTCATCCTTGTCCAATTTTGTTGATGTGCTCATTGAAGTCTTGACATTCTTGCATTCTTCCATTCCAAATTTCTTAAGTAAGTCTTTGGCATATTTGGATTGGTTGATGAATATGCCCTTATTGACTTGTTTTATTTGTAGACCAAGGAAATATTTAAGCTCACCCATCATGCTCATTCGAATTCCCTAGTCATACACTTAGCAAATTCTTGACAAAGCAATTCATTAGTATAACAAAAAATGATATCATCAACATAAATTTGAACAATTAGAATATTATGCTTATGTTTTTTAATGAATAATGTAGTGACAACATTCCCCTTTATAAAGTTATTTTCTAAGAGAAAGGAACTTAGTCTTTCGTACCAAGCTCTTGAGACTTGTTTCAAACCATATAAAGCTTTTGAAAGTTTAAATACATGATTAGACAAATCATAAAAGGCCTAGAGCCTGTACGAAGTAGTTACTAAATGTCATAAACTTGTGCAAAAAGTTGTCTTGTTTCTCTAATGGAAACTCTAATAAGAACAGAGATTTGATTCCTAACAAATACCAAGTACTATATTAAGTATATTTTAAGTGCATTGGGTTCAATTACATTAGATTTTAGGTGAGTCACTCATTGACATACTTTTAGTGGCATTACAAAGTATCTCTTCCATTCACACTTTAAGATGGTTGGGTATTAGTATCATCACTTACAAATATCATATCACTTGTATATAGGGGGACTCATAGTATATAAAAAGGTGAACCATTTAGGCCATTTGAATCCTTGAATGAGGAAGCTTGAGTGGAAGGGACCTCGATTGTAAAGACCATTGGACTTTATGACCTTATTGGACTTTGACCCACATATAGTTTGTTTAGAAACTTTCTCTAGGTGGCATTGACCCACTTATGTGTTTTATTACTTGTGTTATAGACTTTTGTTATTAAGCCCAATTCAATTCATTAAAGCATGAACTTAGCCTATTGAACCATTTTATACTTCTAAGATGGGCATTGCCATTGTTTTGGATAAATTGAATGGAACAAATAAGAGAAAAAAACACATTATGTGGACATCAGACGCTTACCATTTCATATAAAACAAATTGGTGATAGGGAAAGCGCTACCATTAGCCTTATCTTGTACACTCCAAGTACCCACGACATTCGACTGTGACTTGACCCCATACTAGGGCCTCCACCATAGGACAATTGCTACCACACCTTGGCTAACAATCTCCCCCTCAACAATTGCTTACTAGGAATCGAACCCGTGACCTTAGCTCTGAAACCAATTATGGATCTCCTTGCTTACTATTTCACCTAAAACCAATTGGTGATAGGGAAGACGCTATCATTAGTCTTATCTTGTACAACCCAAGCACCCATAATATTTGACTATGACTTGACCCTATACTGGGGTCTCTGCCACATGACAATTGCTGCCATACCTTTCCTAACACACTATACCCATTTTTTTTCCAACAATTCCATGTTTATTGTCATTTTATCTTGTGGAAGGAAATATCTTTTCCATGTTTTAGTTTTTCCATTATTACATTTTTTGGGACAAACTCGTTAGGTGTTTGGTTTGATGTGTTTGCCTCTCTCTCTTGGGTGCTTTCTGCATCTTTTTTAAGTTCTCTCTTCATCAACTCTTCCCTTTGCTGATGCCTCTGAATATATAAACAATGCTTTAATAATTGCTACCAAAATCTAGAGAGCTTTTTTTTTTGTCCGTGAGAGAAAGAGAGACAACAATGGCTCTTAAACTTAACCAAATTACCTACCCATCATCAACTCACAATTTTTTTCCCAATCTCAAATTCAGAAATCCCCCAACACTGTCTCAGTGGTAGCTATTATAGGCTCAGCTTTGATCAAGTGAGATCAACACTATTTAAATGATTTTATATTTTTTGTATTGACCTTGTGTTGTATTTATCAACACTACTTGCCTATAAGAACTTTCGACTGGAATTGTATCTAGGAATTAGGATTGGAATCTGATATGAGAGTTTGCCTTTCAAAGTATGGCCTCATCGAGTTTGTTGACATTTATGAGCCCACATTCAAAGAGCTAATACAAAAGTTTCTCAACACCTTGTAAGTGTCTCTAATGTTCAAGGTTTCTTTCTATCATTGCAAGCAAGAAAAGACTCACAACTGTTGAATTTGTAGAGATTTTTAAGCTTCCACATGAAGGTTTGATCAATGAAAATGAGGCAAAATATTTTTGGCCTTTTTCGGTATGGCACACATTTAGTAGTAATTGTAGCTGGGATGTTAAGAAGACCAAGAGCTCTCATTTGAAGAATTCGATTCTCTGTTACATTCACTGATTTCTGACATACTATATCTTTGCTCGAGGTGATAGTAATGACTTAATTCGGAAGTATGAATTGTTGCTATGTGAATGGGCTAGATCAAATCAAGCAGTCGCCTTGTCCAGATGGTTTGTGTAACACCCCTTTACTCTACTAATAGTAGCAAAGTAAATGAGTGCTACAGTACTCTTGATTTTCTGTCTAATTTGCTTACATAATTGTTTTGCATATTTTCATTTTAAAATATCCGAATGTAAATCTAAAATGCAGTCTCCCATTTTTTTTCCATACATATATACTTTATACCAATTTATATTCATTCATAATAAATCATTTCATTTTCTGAAATATTACATACCAAGTTCTATTAATTAATATTTTATTTACAGACCCTAATATGAGTATCACACAATATAAAAATAAAACTTGCTAATATATTTTACAAAAAGTAATACATTGAAACAAAAAAATCTTCAAATGCTGCTATCCACTATCTGGTGTTCTTCTCTTTCTGGCAGCTTCATCCTTTATTTACTAACTATTTGAGTACCTACGCGTGGGAAAACCACACGCGCTAAGCTACTAGCTTAGTGGTGCTTTATATGACAAAAGCTTAATATGCAAATTTATAAAATTTCACACATTCATACATTTAAAAATCAAATAAAAGAAATATCATAAATTTATCAGCAATAAATTAATTTGCAGGTTAATTGTTACTACATAAAATTGTTTTTTCACATGATAATTATGTTAATTGCATAATATCATTGGATAATATTATTTTTTTAATAACACCATAATTTTTCTCATTTTATTATTCAATAATTATTCACAATAAGTCAATTTTATCATATCTTATGTTGTCTTGTTTATTCAAATTTATGTCCAACATCAATAACTAGAACTATCAGCTAGGATACGGGGTATTTTTGGTCGACAAATTTTAACTCGGCGCATGGCGCATACATAATTTAACTCGGCACAATATGGTGCCTACATAAATTAACTCGGCACATTTAGTGCCTACATCAATCAACTCGGCATATGTAGTGCCTACATAAATCAACTCGGCACATTTAGTGCCTACATCAATCAACTCGGCGTTTTACGCCTACATATCCTACCCCTTATTGGCATGTCAATCTATCATTTACCTTAGTTCCCAACTAGGTGTTTTAGGCCTTAATTATTTCATCTCAATTTATTCAAGTAATAATTTCATTATGGTCAAAATATACACCAAACAATTATTTCATAGTTTTATTTTCTCAATAAAGTTTTATGGACTCAATGGCTTATCACATAATAATCACTCATATCAACATCATTCATCTCATATCATAAGACCCAAATCAATTTATATGTAAAACTCATTTTTTTTTCAACAGCCCTGTTCTGGACAGATTTTGGGCTCTGTTTTGGGTCTCAGTTTTGATACTGTTATTGGACGAATTTAGTTAAGTAGTTTTCTAATAAATTTTAGCCGCAGATCTTATCTTTAATTTCCATTTTGAATCAACTAATTCTGATCTCTTTAGTTGATGCTGAATAATTGAGGATATTGGGCATTCATTACCTCTTCACTTTCCCATGTGGTTTCTTCCGTATAATGGTTGCACCATTGGATTTTCACCAGAGGTACTCGTTTGCTCCGCAGTTCTTTAACTTCCCTAGCTAAAATTGCCACTGGTTCTTACTTATAAGTCAAATCTGGTTGCACTTCTATGGTTTCAACATGTATTATGTGTGATGGATCCGACCTATATTTCCTCAGCATTGATACATGGAATACATTATGGATTCTTTCTAACTCTGGTGGTAATGCTAATTTGTATGCCACTGGGCCCACACGTTCAAGCACTTCATACGACCCAATAAATCGAGGACTTAACTTTCCCTTTTTGCCAAACCTAAGGATTTTCTTCCAAGGTGAGGCTTTCAAGAATACTTTATCACCAACCGCATATTCTATGTCTTTTCTCTTCAAATCTGCATAGGACTTTTGTCTATCAGTTGCTGCTTTTAGTCTATCCTTTATCACTCTCACCTTTTTTTATGTCTATGAACTAATTCCGGCCCCACTAGTTTCCTTTCATCAAGCTCTGTCCAACAAAGAGGTGTCCTACATTTCCTCCCATACAAAGCTTCATACGGTGCCATCCCAATACTTGCTTGATAACTATTGTTATATGCAAACTCTATTAATGGAAGATACTTATCCCAACTACTTTCAAACTCAATTACACAACTTCTTAGCATATCTTCCAATATTTGAATAACCCGTTCTGATTGACCATCGGTCTGTGGGTGGAATGCTGTACTAAAATTGAGTCGAGTACCCAAGGCTTGCTGCAAACTTTTCCAAAACTGTGATGTAAACCGTGGATCCCGATCAGAAATTATAAAAAACTGGGACACCATGAAGTCGAACTATCTCATTAACGTATAATTTTGCCAGTCGAAATAGTGAGTAGTCCATCCTAACTGGTAGAAAATGAGCTGATTTAGTAAGTCTGTCTACTATTACCCATGCTGCATCATGCTTTTTCTGTGTCAATGGAAAGCCAGATACAAAATCCATTGTAATTCTCTCCCATTTCCATTCTGGAATAGAAATTGGCTGTAACAAACCGGATGGCACTTGATGCTCTGCCTTCACTTGCTGGCACGTCAGACATCTAGTAGTATATTCTGTGATGTCCCTTTTCATTCCAGGCCACCAATAACACGTCTTTAAATCTTGAAACATTTTATTGCTTCCTGGAAGCATCGTATAAGTAGTATTATGCGATTCTCTCAAAATTTCTTGCTTTAACTCTTGGATATCTGGTACACACAACCTGCCTTTGTAGCTTACACTTCCATCAACCCCACTGGTAAACTCTGACCTCTTCCCCTTTTTCACCAACTCGGAGATTTCTACCAATTTCAAATCTTGCTTCTGAGCTTCTTTCACTTGTTGAATCAAAGTGGGTTGAACTTGCAATGTTGTCAGTGTTTTCCTACTTAAAGCATCAGCCACTACATTGGCTTTCCCTGGCTAGTAATCAATGATGCAATTGTAATCTTTGATTAATTCCAACCATCGCCTTTGTCTTAAGTTGAGTTCTTTTTGCGTGGACAGATACTTCAAACTTTTGTGATCCGTATAGATGTAGCATCTCTCGCCATATAAATAGTGCCTCCATATTTTTAGAGCAAATACAATGGCTGCTAGTTCTAAGTCATGAGTAGGATAATTCTTCTCATGTGGCTTTAATTGTCTAGAGGCATATGCAATTACTTTACCCTCATGCATTAATACACAACCTAACCCATTATGTGAAGCGTCACTATATACCACATAATCCTTTCTTGGAGTTGGTTGTGTTAACACAGGTGCTTCAGTTAACATGGCCTTCAATTTATCGAAGCTAGTTTGACACTGTTCTGTCCATTCAAACTTAGTGTCCTTCCTAAGGAGTTTTGTCAATGGTGAGGCTATCATTGAAAATCCCTTCACAAATCTCCTATAATATCCTGCCAAGCCAAGGAAACTTCTCACTTCCGTCACATTTCGGGGTGGTTTCCAATTAAGGATCGCCTCTATCTTACTATAATCCACTCTAATTCCCTCTACTGATATGATATGTCCCAGAAAAGCCACCTCACTTAGCCAAAAAGCACATTTTGATAACTTTGCATATAATTGCTTCTCCCTCAATGTTTGAAGCACTATTCGCAGATGCTGATCATGCTCCTCTTTATTCTTAGAGTATACCAAAATGTCATCGATAAATACCACCACAAATTGATCTAAATAAGGTCTGAAGACCCTATTCATCATATCCATAAAAGCCGCTGGGGCATTAGTCAAACCGAATGACATAATTAAGAACTCATAGTGGCCATACTGAGTCATAAATGTTGTTTTAGGAACATCTGACTCCTTAATTTTTAATTGATGATACCCCAATTTGAGGTCAATTTTGGAGAAAACCCCGACCCCTTTTAATTGATCGAACAAATCATCTATTCTGGGTAGGGGATATTTATTCTTGATCGTCACCTTATTCAGCTGTCGATAATCAATACAGAGTCGTAAGGTGCCATCTTTCTTCTTCACAAATAACACTAGAGCACCCCAAAGTGACACACTGGGTCTAATAAACCCCTTATCCAGCAGTTCTTGTAGTTGAACCTTCAACTCCTTCAGTTCTGTGGGTGCCATTCTGTACGGGGTAATGGATATTGGAGTCGTACCTGGAATAACCTCTATACCAAATTCTATTTCTCTATTTGGTGGCAATCCTGACAAATCATCTAGAAAGACATATGGGAATTCACATACTGTAGGTATGTTCCTGAGATCAGGACTCTCTTTCCCAACATCCACTACATGTGCTAGATACGCCTCACATCCTTTCCTTATAAGTTTTCTAGCTTTCGTAACAAAAATGACATGAGTTAGGTATGGTCGATTCTCACCCTGAATCATTATGTCATCTTGCCCCGGAATTGTAAATATCACTATTCTGGATCGGCAATCAACAATTGTTCTATGTCGAGTCAACCAATCCATCCCCAAAATAACATCAAATTCATGAAAAGGTAATTCAATTAAGTCCGCTAGGAACTCTCTACCCTGAATTTTCACCGGACAATTTTTATACACTCTATTAACTGTAACACTATGGCCCAAAGGATTTGTCACCACTATATCATAATCTAATTTTTCTGCTATCATCTTGCCCTGACTAGGTGGTGGTGTGCATAAATAGGAATGAGTAGATCCCGGATCAATCAAAGCAAATAAATCAGTATCAAGGAGAGAAAATTTACCAACAATCACATCTGGGGCATCCTGCTCTTCACGAGCTCTCATAGCATAGGCATAGGCTGGCACTCTACCTCCCTCCGGTCTGTCAATTGTTTCTGATGCTCCATGACTCGACTCTGCTCAGCCTCTTCTCATCTGACCACGACCTCTGCCTCTGCCCTGGCCTGAAACTCTGGTTTGAACTGGTGTTGTGCTGCCTGTACCCCTACCAGCAATCCATCATGGACAATCTTTCTGCTTATGATCTGTAGCTCTACATTTTAAACAAGCCCCTGTCAGCCACCAACACTCTCCTGCATGTGTCCTTCCACAATGTGGACAAATTTCTGGAGCTGATCTCCTAGAACTGAGTGTAGGTGCACTAGCTATGGATACTGCAGGTCTCTGTTGCTGATTTCCCCTGAAAGTAGAAGCTCTACCAACATTTACTATTCGTGGTCGGCTCCCCGCTAACCTAGCCCTTTTTCTACCAGATGGGCCTGCTCTGAATTGTGATAAAGGTCTTTTAAAACCCTTCTCAGTTGTTACTTGCTGCTGATCTACTAATGCTTCCTCCACACTCTCCGCTGCAGACACTAATCTTGAAAAGTCTTTGATCTGTGAGGCCGCCACTCTGTCTCTAATGGGATGTCTAAGACCCTGCTCAAATTGTCTACATCGATCAATCTCATCCGATATAATGCCTTCTGCATACTTGCTTAGGTGAGTAAACTCTTTTTCATATTCAGTTACAGTCAGAGTGTTTTGTTTCAGATCTAAGAATTCCTGTTTCTTCTTGTCTCTGTATGATCTGGGAACATATTTGGCCCGGAACTGTGTCAAAAAGAAATTCCATGTGGGAGGATTTGGTGTTTGTGGCCTTTGCAAAATGGTTTTCCACCAATCATATGCACTTTCTTGCAAAAGAGATAATGTGTACTGATATTTCTGATTAGGAGTACACTCCAGTTGCTCAAACACCCTCTCATTTCTCTCCAACCAGTACTCTGCTGCTGCTGCATCTTCTTCTTTACGACCATAAAAGTCGGTAGCACCATACTTTCGGAGCTTGTCAAACCGTAGACTCGAAGTGGTAGGTCTAGCAGCTTGTCGGATCAGTTCCACTACATTCTCTAATAAATCCCCTTGATCTACACCTCTAGTTTCAAAATGACCATGAGATGACATAGATTCACTAGCTCTAGCAGCTCTCCGATGTTGCCTTGAATGAGATGATACTTCAGTGTCAGATGGATCATTACTTTTAGCGCTTACTCTCACAGTTCGTTGTGAACTCGATTCCATAACTGTCTAATGCAAGAAAGAAGAACCCTTCTTGTAAGATAGCAGCATATATATGTAAGATGCATATGCATGAGACACACACTTTATTTAGTTACCCACTTAAATTATAATCACTCTAAACCAAAGCTCTGATACTAAAAATTGTAACACCCCTTTACTCTACCAATAGTAGCAAAGTAAATGAGTGCTACAGTACTCTTGATTTTCTGTCTAACTTGCTTACATAATTGTTTTGCATATTTTCATTTTAAAATATCTGAATGTAAATCTAAAATGCAGTCTCCCATTTTTTTTCCATACATATATACTTTATACCAATTTATATAATTCATTCATAATAAATCATTTCATTTTCTGAAATATTACATACCAAGTTCTATTAATTAATATTTTATTTACAGACCCTAATATGAGTATCACACAATATGAAAATAAAACTTGCTAATATATTTTACAAAAAGTAATACATTGAAACAAAAAAATCTTCAAATGTTGCTATCCACTATCTGGTGTTCTTCTCTTTCTGGCAGCTTCATCCTTTATTTACTAACTATTTGAGTACCTACGCGTGGGAAAACCACACGCGCTAAGCTACTAGCTTAGTGGTGCTTTTTATGACAAAAGCTTAATATGCAAATTTATAAAATTTCACACATTCATACATTTAAAAATCAAATAAAAGAAATATCATAAATTTATCAGCAATAAATTAATTTGCAGGTTAATTGTTACTACATAAAATTCCTTTTTCACATGATAATTATGTTAATTGCATAATATCATTGGATAATATTATTTTTTTAATAACACCATAATTTTCCTCATTTTATTATTCAATAATTATTCACAATAAGTCAATTTTATCATATCTTATGTTGTCTTGTTTATTCAAATTTATGCCCAACATCAATAACTAGAACTATCAGTTAGGATACGGGGTATTTTTGGCCGCCAAATTTTAACTCGGCGCATGACGCCTACATAATTTAACTCGGCACAATATGGTGCCTACATAAATTAACTCAGCACATTTAGTGCCTACATCAATTAACTCGGCACATGTAGTGTCTACATAAATCAACTCGGCACATTTAGTGCCTACATCAATCAACTCGGCGTTTTACGCCTACATATCCTACCCCTTATTGGCATGCCAATCTATCATTTACCTTAGTTCCCAGCTAGGTGTTTTAGGCCTTAATTATTTCATCTCAATTTATTCAAGTAATAATTTCATTATGGTCAAAATATACACCAAACAATTATTTTATAGTTTTATTTTCTCAATAAAGTTTTATGGACTCAATGGCTTATCACATAATAATCACTCATATCAACATCATTCATCTCATATCATAAGGCCCAAATCAATTTACATGTAAAACTCACTTTTTTTTCAACAGCCCTGTTCTGGACAGATTTTGGGCTCTTTTTTGGGTCTCAGTTTTGATACTGTTATTGGACGAATTTAGTTAAGTAGTTTTCTAATAAAGTTTAGCCACAGATGTTATCTTTAATTTCCATTTTGAATCAACGAATTCTGATCTCTTTAGACAAAGTTATGATAGATTGCGTAATGACTGCTCAGCTAAAATCTGCCCAGAAAATTCCGAGACAGATTTCAACTCTCATCTTTATGTCAATTTTTAGCATAGTTACAGTCATAATTAGATCTCATATTCTTCATGGAAGTTTTAGATATATTTCTTAAGTTTCCAAAACATCAAAGAAAACAAAATTTATAGTTTCAGAACTTAAGTTATCAAATTTTTAATGCATGCTGATCCATGATAAAATTTCCAGCAACACATATAACAACACAACTACTCATTTAATCATGCAATTAACACAAGATTTAGCAATAAAATCAACATATTAAATTTTTTTCATACAAGCACATACCTTATTAATCTTTTCTCCCTTTCCTAGGCTTTTTCCTTTCCTTTCCCTTCCTCAAGATTGCTTCTACCATTGTCCTTGGTTTGCCCTAAAACCATCAAACATATCTCATATCATCAAACCAATTTCTTTTTATTTCAACCCACCATCACCTAGGCAGTCCCGTCTTACTCATTTCTAACCTTAATTATCATCACTTTAATCTCAATTAATAAAGAAAAGTAAGAGAATTGAAGAAGAAAACTTACCAAAGAATTTTTTTTTTCTTTCTTTCTTTCTCTTTCTTTCTTCTACCCTTTGTAGGGGGCTTCCTTTTTATTTTCTTGAGTTTTCTCTCTTAGATCCTTTCTTCCTCTCTTTTGCTAGCTAAGTTGGGAACAAGATGGTAGATAATTGGTGGAGATGGTGGTCGGCCATACAAGATAAGGATGAGGGATTTTTTTTAATTGCTTTTAATGTCTAATTAATGAAGAAGATTCTAGACTAAGGTAAGGTTCATTGAATCTTAATATCATTAATTAGCAAGATAAGGATAAGACTCATTAATGCCTCATTAATGAAAGAATTCTAGAATGGTGACAAGGCATATGATTCATCACCATTAATTAATGTTCATTAATGTATAAGATGAATATTAGGTTAATATTCATTAATATATAAAAATATTCTAGATTTGTTTCCTATTGGTCAATTTCATTAATTAATCATAAAAAATTTTTAATCTTTAAATAATACATCATTTAACTCATAATCTCCTCTTTGTACAAAATAATCCCAAACCATTCCATAAATCCTCATTTAATCCAAAGAGAAATTTTATTTCAACTAATTTTGGCACTAAACCTTTCAATTCCTAATTAATAATGTCCTTAATAAATCTCCCTTAAATATTATTATTTTTCTGTGCATCCGGATTTAGACTCCGATCGACCCGGTGTGCATTGACTTTGTCACATACGATCAATGTCTAAATAACCGGACGTTACAGTTTGCTTCTCATCTCTAGTCGATTGCGACAAAGCCTTTGGGTGACATCCTTAGCTACATCATCCATTTGGGCCAAAGAAAAGATCAAGAGTCAAAAATTGAGAAAAGAAAACTTGAATGAATAGTAAATATGTTTAATGGCCATAATTGGCCTAATTAAGGCCAAATTTACCTGTTGGCCAACGGGAGGCTATAGCACGCATGTTGGGCCTACTACAGGTTGTCGCTGGGCAGCCTGCCTAGCCCGTGCGGATCCGTGATCCTCTCAAACGATTTTTTTCATGCGATCTTGTTGAACCTTGAGGGGTATTTCTGTCATTTTGATGCTAACAAATAAAATAGCAATAATGTATTTAACATACTTGTTTTCTAAGTTTAAGAACAGGGTATGGAACATGATAGCAAGAATGGAGAATGGAAGACTAACCTTAAAAAGACAAAAAATGAAGAAATAGCATATTCATGCCTATGACCTTTTATGTCATGCCCGAGATGAAGCTTAGTGCCAATTATCCAACATTTAAAGTTTATGGCCAAAATCATAGCAACCGTGAATGATTATATCAGTCACGTCCGTGAAAGAAAGTCACGCCCATGATAAAACATGTCAAATTCCTCCAGAGAGCTTCACAGTCAGAGTCATTACTTGGACCACGGCTAGGAAGGATGTTCATGCCCGTGAAAGAATAATGTCACACCCGTGATCAAACACTTCAAATCCTTCCAGAATGCTTCACGGCCAAATTCACCACTCAAGTCATGACTTAGAAGAACAGTCACGACCGTGACACACTTATTCACAACCGTGAAAGAAGAAAGAGAAACATGTCAGGCGTGAAATTAAGAGTTGGTGCAACAACTATTTTCACATTAAATACAACCAAACGACTATAATTCGCCATGGAAGTATAAATGCAAGTCATTTATGAATCCAGAAAAAAAAAAGAATAGAAAATACTTCGAATCAAAATCTTGTTGTAGCTATTTGTGCATTTACCACATTCAAAACAAACATTAATTCTTTGTAAAAATATTTTTGCTCATTATTTTCTGAGCATTATAGATTTGTTAGTGTTTCTCTTTGTAATCTACTACTCAAGTGAGTTTGGGTATATTGGGTTAAGAGTAGAACACTTGTAAGGGTTATTTGTGTGAGCCTTTAAAACACAAGAAATTGGTTTATTGTGTGAACTATTAAAACACAAAGGATTTCTGGGTTAGGTGTGATCCATTGTTAGAAACACCATAGTTGGGAGTAAGCTTGTAAAACTCCATTGTAACACTTAGTGTGTTAGTGAAACTCCCAATTGAGATTGAGGAGAGGAGTAGGGTTTGTTAACACCCGAACCTCTATAAAAATTCCTGTGTGATATCTTCCAATCCCTACTTTGCTTAACTTTTCTTTCCGCACTTAAAAGTTACGAATTTTTAATATCCAATTCAACCCCCCCTTCTTGGTTCAATTTCTGGGCAACAGATCTCATCGCGATCCATCTCGAAATAATTCTCTCATATTTTGGATCCTATCCAAGACCATTTTACTCATTCTCCATGTTGTATCTAGCAACACTACAAACCTTTCCATAGATAATTTCCATACAATTATTTCTTTAACCATTATATACCCCACTTGGTTCAGAGTATGGACATGTGTCAGCTCCCACTAGACTGACTATGTCATGTCTAGTCCAAGTAATGTTAGTTCTTGTCCTTGAGGCTCATTACTCTATTAGATATGTCATTGAAGACTATCTTTATGACATTTCCACTATGGCTAGAGATTCTCGATTAATGACCATGAAAAGAGGCTATGGGTATACACTCATTCTATTAGGAGTGGTGAATCCTTTGTTAGTTATCCAATTACCTTCGAATATGTCAAACTATATCCAATCACCACCCTATGAGAAACCTCATTGAGGCAATAAGGAATAGTGTCAAAATACAGAATCAGTATCTAAGATATCCTTGAGTACCTCAAGTCTAAGGATACTTGCACAATTGCTATGATGAGACTATCATTGACATTTGAATAGATTTTCCATATGATTATCTTATAGCTGGTCATA
This sequence comes from Triadica sebifera, assembly GCA_023653625.1. Lineage (NCBI taxonomy): Eukaryota > Viridiplantae > Streptophyta > Magnoliopsida > Malpighiales > Euphorbiaceae > Triadica > Triadica sebifera. The sequence continues at coordinate 27,084,050 of CM042901.1, forward strand.
CAATGTACTTAGCTACATTTAGCAAGCATCCACATGTTAACTCTAAACATCTCATGTTTACAGATTATGAGATCTACTACTTGATCCAATCAAATAGTGTAACATATGCTAGTTTGTCCGGATTAACAATGTCCCGACTCATTAATCCTATAACTAGGGATAATTTTGATACTAACATAATTACATATGATAAGAATCTCAATATCATGATATCATCATGATTTCCTTCATGTTATGTTATGTATCAAGGACTTCATTAATTGATTTAAGATCACTATCAATTCATATATCAAATGAACATCAAATTAATGAAAAATCCTTTTTATTAATCCAATAAATTTGAACAATAAGTGCTAAAGGTGATTGCCCTTAGAGTACTCCTCTAATAAGCTCCCACTTGCACTAAAGCCAATCGCCATGAGAATTGTATTTCTTTTGGGGAGTACATGAGAATTGTATTTCTTTTGGGGAAATGGCTTAGTTAAAGGAACAACAATATTTTGATCAATGGGCACTCTTTCAATCTTTACATCATTCCTTCCAATGATTTATCTAATCAAATGGTATCTTATGAGTTTATGTTTAGATTTCTGATGAGACCGTAACTCCTTTTCTTGTGCAATGGCTCCATTATTATCACAATACAATTGTATTTGATCAATAATGCTGGGAACCACTCCAAGTTCTGTGATTAATATCTTTATCCCAACTACTTCTTTTGCTGCTTTAGAAACTACAATGTACCATGCTTCAGTTGTGAAATCAACAGTCGTTTCCTGTTTGGAACTCTTTCACCTAACTGTTCCACCATTTAGTGTGAATATATAACATGATTGAGATTTTGAGTCATCCTTGTCAGATTAGAAGCTGGCATCGGTATACCCACTCACAATAAGATCTCCATCTCCATATACCAAGAATACATCCTTAGTCCTTCTTAAGTACTTAAGGATATTCTTGATAGCTACCCAATGACCCTCATCAGGGTCCGATTGGTATCTGCTCATGACACTCAGAGCATATGATACATTGGGTTTATACATATCATAGCGTACATGATTGATCCTATAGCTGAAGCATATGGAATCAAACTCATATGTGTCCTCTCATCTTATTTCTTTGGACACAAAGACTTTGAGAGAGTAATCCCATGGGTCATGGGAATATATCCCCTCTTGGATTGCTCCATGCTAAACCTCTTTAGCATCTTATCTATGTATGTAGAATGTGAAAGACCAAGAAATTTTTTAAATATATCTCTATAAATCCTTATCCCCAAAATATAGACTGCTTCTTCAAGGTCTTTCATAGAGAAGTTCTTGGATAACCAAAATTTGACTGATTGTAAGGTTGAGACATCATTTCCCATAAACAATATGTCATCTACATACAACACAAGAAATACGGTTGCACTCCCACTAACCTTCTTGTAAACATAAGGTTCATCCAGATTTTGTAAGAAACCAAACTGTTTGATTGTCTCATCAAACTGTATATTCCAACTCCTGAATGCTTGCCTTAATCCATAAATGGATCTTTGAAGCTTACATACCCTTTTTCCATCTTTGGATATGAAGCCTTTTGGTTGTGTCATCTACACATCCTTAGTTAGACTTCCATTAAGGAAAGTTGTCTTCACATCCATTTGCCATATCTCATAATCATAATGAGTAGCAATGGCTAGGAGTATCCTTATGGATTTAAGCATAGCTATTGGATTAAAAGTTTCATCATAGTCAATTCCTTGTCTTTGACGATAACCTTTAGCAATAAGTCTAGCATTATAGGTAATCATATTACCATCCATGTCAGTTTTCTTTTTGAAAACCCATTTACACCCTATAGTTTTTATCCCTTCGGGTGGGTCAACCAAAGTCCATACTTGGCTTTCATACATGGAACTAAAGTCCATACTTCATGGCTTGAAGCCATTTGTTAGATTTTGAACTATTCAGAACATCTTCGTAGATTGTAGGCTCATCGTTTTCTATTAGCAATACATCATTTTTTTCACTAATGAGAAATCCATATCTCTCTAGAACAGTACGTATCCTACGTGGCCTATGAAGCTTTTGTGCTTCAGAAGGTTGAGTTATTATATCATTTATATGAGAAATAAGCTCGGGTTTAGGCAGTTGTTCAACATCTATTTGAGCATCTTAAACTTCCTCAAGTTCAATTTTGCTCCCATTTTCTCCTTTTAGAAGGAATTCTCTCTCTAAAAAGATAGTATGTCTTGAAACAAAAACCTTTTATCTCAAGGGGTGGTAAAATTGATATCCATATGATGTTTTTGGATATCCCACAAACAAACATCAGCCAGACTTGGCTTTTAGCTTATTTGACATTGTCCACTTCACATAAGCAGGACAACCCCAATTCTCATGTAAGAAATTATGGGCTTTTTGTTAGACCATATCTCATATGAGTAACATCAACCGACTTTGAAGAAACTCCATTTAATATATAAATGACGGTCTCTAGTGCATAACCCCAAAAGGATTTAGGAAGTTCCATAAAACTCATCATAGACCTTACCATGTCTAACAATGTTCGGTTTCTCCTTTTGGCCACACCATTGTGTTGTGTCTGTAAGGTGGAGTCCATCAAGATAAAATCCCATTATCCCTAAGATAATCTAGAAACTATTGGCTCAAGTATTCACCTCCTCGATCTGATCGAAGTATTTCAATACTTTTGCCAAATTGTTTCTCTACTTCATTTATGAATTCTTTAAAATTTTCAAAAGCTTCAGATTTGTATCTCATAAGATACATGTACCCATATCATGAGTAGTCATCGATAAAAGTAATGAAGTAGATGAAACCACATTTGGCGTGTGTAGACATTGGAACACATACATCGGAATGTATTAAGTCTAAAAGTCCATTAGCACGTTCACCTTTTCCTTTAAAGGGTAATTTAGTCGTCTTGGCTAATAAGCAAGATTCACATGTGTCATATGATTCATAATCAATTGACCCCAAACCACCATTCTTGTGTAGCTTAGTCATGCATTTCTCACTTATATAACTAAGGCGACAATGCCATAAGTAAGTTGATTTCAACATATCTTGTTTTTGCTTTTATTATCATTGATGTTTAAAATTGGATTTGACATATCTAATATGTATATTCCATTGCATAATGTATCACTAGCATAAAGAATTTCATTCAACATAATAGAACAACAATTGTTACTCAATGCTCAATGGAAACCATTTTTATTTAGACTTGAAATAAAAATAATGTTTTTAGTCAAAGAAGGTACATAATAGCAATTATCCAAATTTAACATAAGTCCACTAGGGAGGGTCAATACATAAGTTCCTACAGCTAATGGAATAACCCTTGTTCCATTTCCAATGCGTAGGTATGACTCTCCCTTATTGAGCTGCCTACCGTTCTTCAGGCCCTGCATATCAGTGCATATGTGTGAGACACAACCGGTATCTAATACCCATATATTATTATCAGAAACGGTATTAATTCCAATGACAAAAATACCTGAAGTAGATGGGGCATTAGATGTCTTCTCTTCAATGACTCCAAGTAAGCCTTGCAGTTTCTCTTCCAATGGCCATCATTGCCGCAATGGAAGCACGTCCACTTTGGAGCAATCTCCTTAGCCTTCTTCTTGGCCACGCCTCCCTTAGGTTTCATGGACTTCTTTTTTTTTCTTAAGGTTTTTCTTTTTAGAACCTGAAGAGTCCACCAGCATCACAGCCTTACTATCCTTCTTGACAGATGGCTCAACTATTTTGAGCAAGTTAATCAGCTCAGGAATAGTGGTAGAGATTTGGTTCATCCTATAATTAAGCATAAAATGTGAATAACTATTGGAAAAACCGGTTAGAATTAAGTCGATACTTAATTCACGGTCCATCACAAATCCCAAGGTGGCCAACCTCTCAATATAGCCATTCATCTTTAATGCATATTGCACTAGAGATGTCTCCTCAACCATCTTAGTGCAGAAGAGCAACCTCAAAGTTTCGAACCTTTCAGAATGTGTTTGCTCATCAAAAAGCTCTCTTAGATGGTATACTTTGGAATTAGCATCCATAGTCTCATGCTGCTTTTGCAACTCAGCTGACATAGTAGCAAACATAATGCATCTTGCCATCTCACTATCATCTAGATGCTTTTGACATGTCTTCTGAACATCTTCAGAAGCATTAACAACAGGGGGATTAGGGAGTGCCTCATCTAGGACATAGCCAATCTTTTTGGATTTGAGAACTAATCTCAAATTCCTTAGCCAATCCAAAAAATTAGGCCCAGTCAACTTATTTGATTCCAATAGTGATCGCAAATTTACACTTGTCATGATGATGATTCTAGCAACCTAGATATAAAATAGAACATGTTAGATGTATATAAAATGCATGTTTATTAGGTCTTTAATAAATTGCATTATGACTCCCATTATTTTATTGTGAATCCATAGCCCTCACTATGAACCTGAGAGAACTTATATGGAAGTTCTCCTAGTGGGTCGATATCCAACTAGCTAAGAATAACCTTGAGGCAACTCAACAAGCTATCCTTAGTTTGGTTGGTAGGTATCTAATTCATACCAATTGCATTATTCATGCAACTATCGAATCTTGTGCTATCAACTTATTGATGTGTGCATATACATTGGGCTATTAACTCTTGATATGTGTACATCTCATGTATACAAACCCAATTTCGCCTCCAATACACATTAACCTTAGTGAAAATTAAACAAGTTAATAATATCGGTTAAATCTAACTCATTAATTGTGAAATCTAATTTCAATGGTTTGAACATATTCTTATAGAGTGAGCTTAAGGCAACTCAACAACCCTAACTCGAAAAGAACTCTGGTTCTCCCCACATTAATGGAATGTGTAAGACTTAATTGTTTATTTAGCGACAGATTTCTTTGTTAAGTCTCATCGAGTTATTATTTCATGCTTTTATATATCATACATTCATCACATGGATATATAAAGATAGTTACATTAACTATATAGCATGATTATGGAGATGCTAAAGTCAGTCTCTTGAGCCAAAGAGAAATTGACTAGGTTTTACCCAGGTATATGCATGAATTTACACCTCCAAATAGAAATCAAATTCCTATTTCTAAGTCTTCTTGTTTAGGGTACCACCTCATTTTCTTCTTACTCATTTGTATCTTTGTCGCCCAGATATTGAGCCAAGAAGAGGGATTGAATTGGATATTAATAATTTTAACTTTTAGGTGCGGAAATAAAAATTAAGTTTAGTAAGGATAGAGAAATTTGACACAAGAATTTTTATAGAGGTTTGGGTGTTAACAAACCCTACTCCTCTCCCCAATCGCAATTGGGAGTTTCACTAATACACTAAGTGTTACAATGGAGTTTTACAAGCTCACTACCAACTATGGTGTTTCTAACAATGGATCACACCTAACCCAAAAAATCCCTTGTGTTTTAATGGCTCACACAAATAACCAATTCCTTGTGTTTTTGAAAACTCGCACAAATAACCTTTACCTTGTGTTTTAAAGGCTCACACAACTAACCCTTACAAGTGTTCTACTCTTAATCCCAAGATACCCAATAACTCACTTGAGTAGATGATTACAGAGAGAAGCACTTACAAATCTTTAATGCTCAGAAAAAAATGAGCAAAAAGATTTTCACAGAGAATAAATATTTGTTTTGAAAGTATTAAATGCACAAATGGCTTACAACAAGATTTTGATTCGAAATATTAGCTATTCTCTTTTTCTGGATTCATAAATGACTTGCATTTATACTTCCATGGTGAATTCTAGCCGTTTGATTGCATTTAATGCAGAAATAGCAATTGGACCAACCCTAATAATCGCGCCTGACATGTTTCTCTTTCATGTTTCACGGGCGTGCCTATGTGTGTCACAGTTGTGACTGCTCTTCCAAGCTGTGACTTAAGTAGTGACCTTGGCTGTGAAGCATTCTGGAAGGTTTTGAAGTATTTATTCACGAGCGTGACATTTAAGTTTCACGAGCGTGACAACCTTCCAAGCCGTAGTCCAAGTGGTGACTTTGGTCGTGAAGCTCTCTGGAAGAATTTTCCATGTCTTTTCACGGGCGTGACTTTATTTCACGGGCGTGACTGATATGATCATTCATGGTTGCTATCTTTCTTCATGGTCGTGAGCTTTAAATGTTGGTTTGTTGGCGTTAGGCATAATCACGGGCATGACATATAGGGTCACGGGCGTGAACATGCTACTTCTTCAATTTTAGCTTTTGAATTTTAATCTTCCATTCTCCATTCTTTGCTAACATATATCATACCCTGTTCAATAGACTTAGAAAACAAATATGTTAAATACAATATTGCTATTTTATTTGTTATCATCAAAATGACGGAAATATCCCTCAAGGTTCAACAATCTCCCTCTTTTTAATGGTGACAAATAATCTAGCAATATGTGCTTTTGAGAAGTTTCTCCCTCAAAAGATGCTTAGGATAAAAAATGATGAAGGCAATAATTGTAAAGAATGATGAAGTGTAGCATTTAAAATATACTTTCTATTTTTAAGTATATGCAAGTTATATGCAAAGTATATCCAGTATATACCTAAATTTTCTTTAAATCATGAAGTATATGTAAGGTATATTTAGGGTATATCATGTGCATATTCATTTATGAAACTTGCATCAAGGTATATGGAAGGTATACTGATGATATATTTAAGGTGTAAAAAGCTCAATTCCATACTTGCATATTCATTTATAAAGCTCAATTGCATACTTGCATATTCATTTTGAATCCAAATTAAGTATTGCTTGCACTTATCTTAATATATATATATATATATATATATATTGCTAGTTTCTCCCCTTTTTGTCATCAACAAAAGGAATAAAGATTAACCATAATCGAAAAACAAAGCAATTATATTAATTGAAGAAAAGTGAAATACAAACAAATGTTAATAAAGTTCAGAAAGGAAATTTAAAATTTCCTAAAAACAAGCAAACAAATAAGCAAACAAACATATCAAGGCTATCATCTAGCCTAACATCTATCCAGACATCTTGTCCCAAAGACGAGCAATTTCAGTCTCGAGGCTGTCCATCCTAGACTCCATGAAGTCTTTGAGGTTCTCCAACCTCTCATCTATGGAAGCCTGCAGCTGCTCAAATTTTGGTGCTAGGAGGTCAACCACTTGCTGCGCCAAATTCGGTGTTCACGCAGAGGATTGTCCAATGTCCTGCTCAATCGCTGGAGGTGCCTCCTCAACCCAAGCCCATTTCCTCTGCTGGATTCCTTAGAGGCTAGCTTTGAAGTCCTCTGAGTCATTGTCTTCCCATATGATTTGGCCAACAATGTCAGTGAAGCGGTGGTAAATATTATTCTCATGGACAATTCTAATAGCCGCTCCCATCTTAAAGAAGGACTCGACATCCAATATATCTCGAGGATGCCCTGGGATGAGATTAAAGTGATGGTCATCCAGCTTCAAATATCAAAGCTTCAATGCCATGTGGGTCACATATCCACCAATAAGTATATCTCTGGAGGGCTTAGTGGCAATGGACAGGAGATGGTTCGCAAACTATCGAGAAAGTGCCACTGTGATGCCTCTTCGGGTCATCTCAAAGAGAAAGAGCTCAGACTTCCGAATGGTGCCATTGTTGTATCCTCGAAAAAATATGTTATAGGTTAGAAATCTATGCAGATATTTGTGCACTGGGGACCTGAGATAAGTGCTCTTGGTCTTTTTTACATCCCAGCTGCAATCCGTACCAAAGTGAGTCCATGCTCGAGTTGCGAAGAACTCCACTTCGCTGTCGTTGAGGATGTCTTCCGAGGGTAGGTTGAATAAGTCCCCGAATTCTATGGCAGAGAGAGGTTCGGATTGTTGCAGAGTTGAAATTTCACTACTCTAGTGGGAGATACTTGCAAAGTGCTCAAGAATTCCAAGGTTGGCTCCCTCAAGGTGGGCTGATGAATGTCCACAAACTCCTTCAAATGACAGGCCTAGAGTTGCTCTGTCATCGCTGTCTCGAGCCCGAGAGTTCGTACGGTTTGCCACTCAAAAGATCTTGAGGAATTGAGAGACCTTTTCTTCAGGGTTGAGTACTTAGGATGGCAATGCTCCGGAATTTTGTTCATTAGGTAGTTTGAGTACCTCCTGGGAGCATGAGATTTCTTCCTAGTACCCTTTGATGAGCCAGTTTCCATGTTGATTGAAGAAATGAACTCTGAAGAGTGTGGAAAATTTTGATAGAAATTGTGAGGAAACCCTAAGGAAAAAAGATTTTTGATGATGGAAGGGATTTTTGATGGTATATATAGCAGAAATTTGTGACTAGAGGACCGAAATCTTCAATGTACCATTCAATGTGTGTAAATGAGAGTGGTTTTAAGGAGTTGGAAGGTTGAAATGTGAAAAATAACCGGCATAAATGTTATATAGCCGATACATTCATGGGCATGAAATATTTTTTCAAGGGCGTGAAGTGTCGTGTTAACGGTTTGCTGAAAGGGTGTTCTACCTGTGAGTAAAGACGTGAAATGGTTCACGGTCATGACATTTAAATGTCACGGGCATGAGTGATGAGCTATCACGGTGGTGAAATACGAGTCACAGGCATGAAGGGTTGAATTTCACTACTTATGCCTGTGAAACAAAGCGTGAACGCTTCTGTGAGTTTTTGATGAAAATGTTCACGGGCGTGAGAATTCATCACGGGCGTTAACAAGGCTTTTCATGGGAGTGAATGAAGTCGTGAACATAGGCTTCACTACTTCTTGAAGTTGTGAACCAAGTCGTGAATCAAGTCGTGAAAGCTATTGGTTCTTTTGGCTATTTAATTCACGGGCGTGAACATATGTCACGGGCTTAAATTGCCTAAAAATTTTATCAAATAAAATTACGTCCTGAAATAAGACTAAATCATTTCTATGAAGATTATATCCCTTATATCATAAAATTTCATAAAATTTACTACCTTATATCTAGTGAAATGATACAAAAAGCAAGATTATCTCTTAAAATTTTGACAATTTGGCAATCACAAGGTTAATCCATCAAACATATCAAGTTCTCTTCTAATGAAATTAAATCTTATCTCATTTAGAGACTTAGTGAATATATTTGCCAATTGATATTCTGTGCTTATAAATTCCAATGCAACATCTCTATATTGAACATGATCTCTAATAAAGTGGTGTCTAATGTCAATATGCTTACTTCTAGAATGTTGAATGAGATTCTTTGATAGATTTATAGCACTTGTATTGTCACATCTAATAGGTATATGGTTCATATCATGACCATAATCCTTAAGTTGTTGTTTCATCCAAAGGATTTGTGTACAACAACATCCTGCTGCTGCATACTCTGCTTCAGCAGTTGAAAGAGCAACTGAAACTTGTTTCTTGCTAAACCAAGAAACTAAGCACTCTCAAATAAAGTGACAAGTACCTGAAGTACTTTTTCTATCTAAAAGACTACCAGCATAATCTGCATCTTAATATCCTACAATATAAAAGGATGAATTTCTAGGATATGACAAACCTAGATGTAATGATCCATGTAAATATCTTAGAATTCTTTTTACTGCATGTAAATGAGATTCTTTTGGACATGATTGAAATTGTGCACACAAGCAAACACTATACATTATGTCGGGTCTAGAAGCAATAAGGTATAAAAGTGATCTGATCATACCTCTATAGAGTTTTTCATTAATGTTCTTACCTTTTTCATCCTTGTCCAATTTTGTTGATGTGCTCATTGGAGTCTTGGCATTCTTGCATTCTTCCATTCCAAATTTTTTAACTAAGTCTTTGGCATATTTGGATTGGTTGATGCATATGCCTTCATTGCCTTGTTTTATTTGTAGACCAAGGAAATATTTAAGCTCTCCCATCATGCTAATTTCAAATTCCCTAGTCATACACTGGGCAAATTCTTGACATAGCAATTCAATAATAGAACAAAATATTATATCATCAACATAAATTTGAATAATTAGTATATCATGCTTATGCTTTTTAATGATAATGTGGTGTCAACATTCCCCTTTGTAAAGTTATTTTCTAAGAGAAAAGAACTTAGTCTTTCATACCAAGCTGTTGGGGCTTGTTTCAAACCATATAAAGCTTTTGAAAGTTTAAAAACATGATTTGGCAAATCATAGCTTTCAAAGCCTGGTGGTTGTTTTACATAAGAACAAAAACTTCTTCTTTTATAAAACCATTTAGAAAGGCACTTTTCACATCCATTTGAAAAAGTTTGAAATTCATGTGACATGCATAAGCTAAAAGTATTTTTGTGGCTTCTAGTCTAGCTACAGGAGCATAGATTTCATCATAATCTATCCCTTCTTCCTGATTATACCCTTTTGCAACCAATCTAGCCTTATCCCTAGTTATTGACCCTTGTTCATCTAGTTTATTTCTAAACACCCATTTGCTACCTATGATTTGATGATTCTTGGGTCTAGGTACTAAGGTCCATACCTTACTTCTCTCAAATTGGTTGAGTTCCTCTTGCATTGCAATGACCCAACTTTCATCATTAAGAGCCTTATCAATATTTTTAGGCTTAATTTGAGAAATAAAAGCAAGGTCAGTGGATAAATGTTTGAAATGGGATCTAGTACTTACTCCCCTTGAGAGATCACCAATGATTTGCTCTTTTGGATGATCTTTTGTCATTCTTCATTCTTTTGCGAGTTCTTGCCCGTTTTCTTCTTGAGCTTGAGGTAGAGAATCATCTTGATGTGAATTTTCTTGATCATTTTCTTCTCTTTCATTTCTAAGATCAAGTCTTTCCATGGTTCCTATAACATCATCAAGAACACTACCTTTCACAAGATCAAGTCTACTAGATTCATTAAAAACAACATGCATTGATTCTTCAACAGTTAATGACCTTTTATTAAATACTCTATATGTTTTGCTAGATGTAGAGTATCCTAAAAAGATACCTTCATCAGATTTAGAAGCAAAATTTCCAAGGTTGTCCTTGGTATTCAATATGAAACACTCGTATCCAAATACTCTAAAATATGATATCAAGAGCTTTCTTCCATTCCATAGCTCAAAAGAGGTTCTATTTAAAAGAGGTCTTTTGAAAACTCAATTTGAAATATAACAAGTTGTATTTGTGGCTTCTGCCCAAAAGTAAGTTGGTAGATCATACTCATTGAGCATTGTTCTAGCCATTTCAATCAAGGTTCGATTTTTCCTTTCAACTACCACATTTTGTTGAGGTGTTCTAGGAGATGAGAAATTCTGCGAAATGTCATGTTCAAGATAAAAACTTTCAAAGTTTTCATTTTCAAATTCTTTGTCATGGTCACTTCTTATTTTTGAAATACAATATCCTTTTTCATTTTGAACTCTTTTAGCAAAGTTTTTGAAATTTTCAAAAGCATCACTCTTTTGAGCTAAGAAAATTACCCAAGTAAATCTAGAGTAATCATCTACGATGACAAGGGCATAATGTTTACCTCCTAAGCTTGCAATTTTAGTAGGTCCAAATAAATCTAGATGCAGGAGTTGCAGAGGTTTTGAGATACTTACTATGTTTTTGGCTTTGAAAGATGACTTGTGTTGCTTCCCTCTTTGGCAAGGTTCACATGTCTTGTCTTTTTCAAATTTGACCTTTGGCAGTCCTTTTACTAGTTCTCCCATGCTGAGGCTTTGAATTAAGTCCATGTTTGCATGACCAAGTCTTCTATGCCATAACCAAGATTCATCACTAGTAGTCACAAGACACTTAGAGGAATGGTTAGATATTTTGTGTAATTCTATTATGTAGGTGTTAAAATCTCTATTTCCTTTAAATATCTCTTGACCATCAATAGAGGTTACTAGACATTTATTGGAAGTGAAGGTTACTTTGTTTCCTTTATCACATAATTGACTTACACTCAACAAGTTATGTTTCAAACCATCAACAAGCAAGACATCTTTAATAAAAGGAGTATCATTAATACCAATAGAACCAATGTGAATTACCTTACCCTTAGCATTGTTTCCAAAGGTAACTTTACCTCCATCAATACTTTTGATTTCATTGAAGAGTTATTTGTCTCCTGTCATATGCCTTGAGCATCTACTATCTACTAGCCAAGCATTTTTGCTTATTGTGAATTAAGGCATACCTATATAATCACAATTCAAGTATGATTTTTAGGTACCCAAAAGAGCTTGGGTCCTTGGGGGTTAGCACATGAAAGTTCCCAATGAGCCTTCCTTATCCAGCAATATTTATTTATGTGACCAAATTTCATGCAATAATTACACAGTTTAGGTCTAAAATTTTTTTGGTCTCATGTGCTTTTGAATGACATATTTCTATTAGACTGATTTTGAGAACGATGACATGCACAATCATGATTAATTGGTGCTTTTCTAGATGCATGCTTCTTATACAAAAAGGCATGATTATTTTTTTTTATAAATAGAAGGTTTAGTGTACTTATTCCTTGGTGTTGTTCCACCAAGTGTGGAGGTGTGAGGTTCACTTGACTTAACAAAAGTAGTCATGTAAGAAGATGATGATGTGCCCTTATATCCTAGACCATGTCTAATTAAGAGAGGTATTTGAGACACTATGAGAGTATCTAAACTCTCTTTTCCTTTATGGAATTTTGAAATGGAATTTCTAAGTTCCTCAACCTTATTTTTCAAAGTATTATTTTCTTTAAGCAAAGATTTAGTTGAGAGTTTTGATGAGTATTCATCTAATAACTTTTGAAGAGATTCATTAGATGATTTAAGCTTAAGATTCTCCTTTTCTAAACATCCATTTTGTTTTTTAAATTAGAAATATTATTCTTATAGGTACTGAACTCACTCTTATATTTTTCTAATTCTAGATTCAAATCTTCTATAAGGCTTTGCTCATCATCATCATCACTACTACTATTATTATCACTACTATCATTATTGAAGGAGTATGAGTGTAGTGATCTTACGTTATCCGAGACATGATCCTCAATAGCCATGAAGCATAGGTTGACCTCTTCGCTTTCGTTGTCATCTTTTTCGCTTGAAGAGCTTTCGTCATACCATGTGGCTTTGTGACCTTTCTCCTCATTGTCTCTTTGGTATTTGCTCTTATGCTTCTTGAGCCTTAGACATTCTGGTTTAATATGTCCTTTCTTTCCACATTCATAGCACTTTACCTCTTCTTTATTTCTTTGTGCATCATTAGAAATAGGTTTGAGGTTTCTTTGCCTGAATTTTCCAGAGTTGCTCATTTTCTTCTCAATGATTCTTTTCAGCCTTCTTGAGAGCATAACAATGTCCTCATTTGTATCATCACTCATTTCCTCATCATCTTCAACTTCTTCTTGAGATTTTGAAGTAGAGGCTTTTAGTGCTAGAGGCTTTCTTTTTTCTGGCTGTGCGTCAAGCTCTCTATCTCTTTTTACTGTCATTTCATGAGTGAGAAGTTTGCCAATAAGCACATCAGTATTCATGGTGCTCATGTCTTCATTTGTCTCTTCTATACCAGCAATTCTTGAACCGTAATCTTTAAGAGGAAGACTTCTCAGGATTTTGTTATTTACATCTTCCAAGCTCAGATGCTTCCCAAGTTTCCTCATTCCATTTATGATAGCTAGAAGATGTTTGGTCATGTCAGTGATTGACTTATTGGATTTCATTTTGAAGAGCTCATATTCTGAAGTAAGAAGTTGAATCTTCTTGGATTTGACTTGCTTAGTTCCTTCATGATAATTTTCCAAGTGGGGCAGTGTTGTATTCTCCTACATTCTTCAATAGATAATGAGCTTGAGAGAATTGTCATTGCCTTATTATTTTTGAAGTTTGCTCTTCTTTGAGGCTCAGTCCAATCATCTCTTGATAAGATTTCTTCTTCACCATTAGCTCCTCTTCTGGTTAGTGGTGTCCATTCTTTTCTTACACTATCCCAGACTTCAATTCCTTCACTATCCAAATATGTCTCCATCTGAAACTTCCAACGGGCATAATTTGCTCCATCAAAGTAAGGCTTGAGACTTTGGAATCTTTTATTGGCCATATCTTGATCTTTACTAGCGTTGTTTAGGCTTCGATGCTAGACAAAGCTTTGATACCAATTGTCACCCAGATATTGAGCCAAGAAGAGGGATTGAATTGGATATTAATAATTTTAACTTTTAGGTGCGGAAATAAAAATTAAGTTTAGTAGGGATAGAAAAATTTGACACAAGGATTTTTATAGAGGTTTGGGTGTTAACAAACCCTACTCCTCTCCCCAGTCGCAATTGGGAGTTTCACTAACACACTGAGTGTTACAATGGAGCTTTACAAGCTCACTCCCAACTATGGTGTTTCTAACAATAGATCACACCTAACCCAAAAAATCACTTGTGTTTTAATGGTTCACACAAATAACCAATTCTTTGTGTTTTTGAAGGCTCACACAAATAACATTTACCTTGTGTTTTAAAGGCTCACACAACTAACCCTTACAAGTGTTCTACTCTTAATCCCAAGATACCCAATAACTCACTTGAGTAGATGATTACAGAGAGAAGCACTTACAAATCTTTAATGCTCAGAAAATAATGAGCAAAATGATTTTCACAAAGAATAAATATTTGTTTTGAAAGTATTAAATACACAAATGGCTTACAACAAGATTTTAATTCGAAATATTAGCTATTCTCTTTTTCTGAATTCATAAATGACTTGCATTTATACTTCCATAGTGAATTCTAGCCGTTTGATTGCATTTAATGCGGAAATAGTCGTTGCACCAACCCTAATAATTGCACCTGACATGTTTCTCTTTCATGTTTCACAGGCGTGACTATGTGTGTCACGGTCGTGACTGTTCTTCCAAGCCGTGACTTAAGTAGTGACCTTGGCCGTGAAGCATTCTGGAAGGTTATGAAGTATTTGTTCATGGGCGTGACATTTAAGCTTCACGGGCGTGACAACCTTCCAAGCCGTGGTCCAAGTGGTGACTCTGGCCGTGAAGCTCTCTAGAAGAATTTGTCATAGGGTCACGGGCGTGACATATAGGGTCACGGGCGTGAACATGCTACTTCTTCAATTTTAGCTTTTGAATTTTAATCTTCCATTCTCCATTCTTTGCTAACATATATCATACCATGTTCAATAGACTTAGAAAACAAGTATGTTAAATACAATATTGTTATTTTATTTATTATCATCAAAATGACATAAATACCCCTCAAGGTTCAACAATCTTCATTCTATCATAATTTTAGGTAATCTAATTACATATTTCAAAGTATAGAAAACCTTAATTTACATTTGAGAGGAGTAAGATAAGAAGAGAAATACATAAGAAAGAAAGAGAGGTAGAGACACGTAGACCCTATGTACCATAAAATAAAACAATTTCATGCATGCTTAATCACGTTGGGTGCCTAAGTCCATAATCATCCATCATACCTTTTCATACACCCTTAACATGCATTCTCTAATGCATAAAATAAAAAAGATAATTTTGAATTTTAATTTGTAAATCGATTCAACGTTTAAATCGAAATTGTCTACTTGTATTCTTTTGGTTAATTTAATTTTGTATGTCATTTTAAAGTAAAATTTAATATTTAATCAAGTTAAATTAAATTCCATATTCACAGAATTAATTCAAAATTAATTCTCCTTAAAATCATAATATTATGATGTTAAAATTAAACAATTTAATTTTAATATACATACCAATTTCTAGTCATATTAGAATTACAATTGCTAAACTTAAATTAATTCAAAATTAATTTCCAAAAATTTTAAAAATTTTCAGAACTTTAAATCATTATTCTAATCATCTTTAGATCAGCTCAAGTTCATCAAAATATTTTTGACACAATCCAAAATTATTAAGACAAACGAACTAACTCTCTTAGGCGTTCAAAACGACTCATTTGACATCTAGAATTTTTTAAAAATATCAAATGCATGTAAAATAATTTCGGCATGTATCTAACATCAAAATAACATATTTTTAATCACATAAAAAATATTTCAAGGTGCTGAAAATGAAATAAATACATACAAAAAAAATCAAACAAAACAGCCCCACTTGGTATACTACAATAGTTTCATTTTTGTGTTTGTTTGAAAAATTAATTAAAATAATTTTTAATTAGTTATTGGACACTTCTAGAGATATAAAAAATTCTCAATATGTCTAAATAATTTTTTCATAATCCAATTATAAGAAAAATATAATCAACCCCATAAATTAAGCCAAACAACAACACATGTTCTTAAATAAGGCAATTTTAGACATTTTTGAAATAAATCCAAAATTAATTATTTGAATCACATTCAAATAATTTTTCAATCAAAATAATCATCCTCATCCCATGATCATATTAGAGAAAGAAAAATATGTAAAACATATTTTAAAAATTAATTTCAATTTTTCAAAACCTATTGATCCAAAATTATCAAAACCATGCAATCCAATTGTACTTTCAATTAAAATTAATTTTAATAGATACAAGGGGGCTCTGATACCACTGTTGGATTTTGAAGAATGAATCACATTCATAAACGCAGTTGTAAAATAAAAATTTTTAAAATCCGAAACAAAATATCATACTTGTGCTATTAAAACTAATTGATATGAACATAGAGGTTAGAAATTATAACTTGTAATTTCTTATTTGTTATTCAAATCTTCACCTTGTTGGGTTGTAGCAAACCATAAAAATCCACACTATAATGATAATCCACGCGAAGAATGAAGAAAAAACTATTAAAAGAAATGGTTTGAACAAATTCAAAGTGCTAGTTTTGAAAGTGTTCTTGAGAGAATTTTCATGTCTATTTTCTATCATTTGATGTCTTTTCAATTTGAATCAAATGCAAAGAAAAGATCAGAAGTCAAAAATTTAGAAAAGGAAACTTGAATGAATAGTAAATATGCTTAATGTCATAATTGGCCTAATTAAGGCCAAATTTAGTCGTTGGCTAACGGGAGGCAGCAGTGCATGCACTAGATCTGTTGCGGGCTACCGTTGGTCCTACTGTGGGCTACCTAGTAGCTTGTTGGGCAGGCCAGCAGCCTGCCTTGCCCGCACGGGATTGTGACTCTCCCGAAAGATTTTTTCCGTGCGATCTCATCGCGATCAATCCCGAATTAATTTTCTCATATTTTGGATCTCATCCAAGACCATTTTACTCATTCTCTATATCTTTAATGCGTGTGACCCATTAGGTTCTGGATTATGTTGGCCACTTAAATTAATAATTAATTTAAGCAAGTCATGAAATGTATCTAGCAACACATCATAACTCCCAATTTACTGGAAAGTCAGTGATTTGACTACGAACCTTTCCATCGACAATTTTCGTGCAATTATTCATTTCACCATTCTATAACCCCCTTGGTTCAGACTATGGACATGTGTCAACTCCCACTAGACTGACTACATCACGTCTAGTCCAAGTAATATTAGTTCTTATCCATAAGGCTCATTACTCTATTAGATATGTCATTGAAGACTATCTTTATGACATTTCCACTCCGGCCAGAAATTCCCGAGTAATGACCATGACATAAGGCCATAGGTATAAACTCATTCTATCATGAGTGGTGAATCATTTTTTGGTTACCTAATTATCTTTGAATACCTCAAGATGTATCCAATCACCACCCTGTGAGAAATCTCCTTGAGGCAATAACGAATAGTGTCAAAATACAGAATTAGTATCCAAGATATCCTTGAGTACCTCAAGTCTAAGGATACTTGCACCATTGCTATGATGAGACTATTATTGAAATTTGAATAGATTATCGATATGATTGTCTCATAATTGGTCATCCAATGTACTTAGATACACTTAGCAATCATCTACATGTTAACTCTAAACATCTCATGTTTACTCATTATGAGATCTACTACTCCATCCAATCAAAGAGTGTAATATGTGCTAGTTTGTCCGGATTAACAATGTCTCATCTCATTAATCCTATGACTAGGGATAATTTTGATACTAACATAATTACACATGATAAAAATCTCAATATCACGATCTCATCATGATTTCCTTCATGTTATGTTATGTATCAAAGACTTCATTAATTGATTTAAGATCCCTATCAATTCATATATCAAATGAACATCAAATTAATGAAAAAGTCTTTTATTAATCAAATAAATTTGTACAATAAGTGCTAAAGGTGATTGTCTTTAGAGCACTCCTCTAACAAGAGGACCTCAAAGACTTTTTAAAGTCCAGAGTTGACACCCTAGAGGAGGAAATCGCTAGTCTTTACGAGCAATTATCTAGCTTCAAGCCATGAACTATCCTAGCTTTAAGTTTTTTTTTGGTATTAGGATCATTAGGATAGAAAAATATCTTTTGTTTGAAATCAAACTCTTGCTTATAACTTTTTTTTGTTTAAGTAATGGATATGAAAATTGCTTTCATCTTGTTTATTGTCTTTTTTCTTTATTTGTTTCTTTTTTATGATGACAAGAGGGGAGAAAAAAATAATAAACATATCTTTATATATGAAAATTCAAATTTTCTAAACATAATATATACTTGACATATACCTTCCATATACTTGGCATATGTTGTGATCAATCATCTGATTGAATCTCTTTTGAACTTCTTCCTTTATATTTTTATGGTTTAAAATGTCGCATTATTATGCTTTTTTTTCACCTTTTGATAAGCATCTTTTGAGGGGAAAAATTGATTTCTCCTTAGCCACATATTGCAATATTATTTGACACCATCAAAAAAGGGGAGATTGTTAAACCTTGAGGGGTATTTCTGTCATTTTGATAATCACAAGTAATTGAGAAAAAAGAAAATTAACCATATGTTGTGTTCTAAGTGTTTTAGATAGGTTATATATTCCTAATATCTTGAAGCCAGTTGATTCAAATTAATTGAAGTTCAAAAGAGTGAAAATCAGCAAAGATTCATGCTCGTGAATAAAGTAACGTATGTGGTTAATAATCACCACTACAGTGAAACTTTAGTTTCATACCTGTGTCTTTCATAGCCACATCTGTGAAATCCTTAGGGCCAATTCTCTCAAGTTCAAATGTTCACAATTGTGAAGCATTGGCCAACCATGAAGCAAAAACAGTCACACTCGTGAAAGATCATGCATTATTGGACAGATGCGTTCAAGACCAGCTTTACCATTTCAGTCACGACTTCACCAAAAATAGTCACGCTTGTGAAGACTTAGTCACATCCAAGAAGCTACATAATTAATATTGGCAAATACGAACAGAAAAGTGGTTAAATGTTTAGTTTTGCATTAATTGCACCCAAAACGACTTTATTTCTCAGAGTAACTATAAATACGAATCATTTATGAACTTCCCAGGAAAAGACAAAAAGAAATCAAACATTCAATCTTTGTAAATCCATTTGTGCAAATATTGAAATCTGATTTTTATAATCTCTGTTGTGAAAACTAATTTAGCTCAGTTTGTTGAGCTTTTTTGGTTAGTGAGTGATTTCATTCCTGTAATCTAATACTCATTAGTGAATTTGAGTGATTTGGGTAGTGAGTGAAATACTTGTAAGGGTTTTTGTATGAGCCATTAAAAACTCAAAGATTTGGTTGTTGTGTTAGCCATTAAAACATAAAGGGTTTTGGGTAAAGTTAGACAAGAAAGTAAAACACCATAGTTGGGAGTGAGATAGAAAAACTCCCTTTGTAATACTTTAAGTTTTAGTGAAATACCCAATTGAGATTGAGGAGAGGAGTAGGGTTTGTTATACCCAAACCTCTATAAATATTGTGTCTTCATCTCTTTACTTCTTCTCTATCTATTTTTATTCATTTGCTTGAAATAAAATATTTATTTGCTAACAAATTCAACCCCCCTTCTTAGTTATTATTTTGGACAACAACTGTATCAAAGCTAAGTTTAGCATTCAAGCCTAACAAGCACTAACAAAGATCGAATTATGGTCGATGAAGGGTTTCACAATCTTAAGCCTTTCTTTGATGGAGCAAACTATGTGGATTAAAAATTCAAGATGGAAACTTATCTTGATAGTGAGAGAGTAGACGTTTGGGACACCGTTTGAAAGAAATGGACACCTCCAATAAGAAAGAATGTCGACATAGAAGATGAAATCATTCTAAGAGATGATTGAATAGAGCCCCAAAAGAGAGCTAATGGAAAAAACAGGAAAGTCATGATCATTCTAATAAGCTTTCTATCACTTGATGAGTGTGGTAGAATCCAACATTGTCCAATTGCTTACTCTACTTGGAAAACTTTGGAAAACTATCATGAAGGCATTAAGAAAGTGAAGTTTAAGAAAGTTTAACTTTTTATCACCGAATATGAACTCTTCAAGATGAAGCCCAATGAGACCATAACCAAAATGACCAATCGACTTCTTGCTATAGTCAATGGCATGAGGAAGCTTGGAAAGCATTATAATTTGGAAGATGAAATTAACAAGATTCTAAAGGGTATTCTAATGAAAGATTATGACTCAAAAGTTGCAAGTATTGAGGAAGCCAATGAATACTTGAGCGTAATTCCTATCGATGTACTTATTAGCAAACTATTCACTCATGAAATGACTCTAGTAAGAGAAAAAGAGCTTGAAGGAGAAAAGGAGAAGAGAAAATCTCTAGCACTCAAAGCTTGAACTTTTCATGCCTATAGATGAAGATCTTCTTAGTGATGAAGTGTTGGTTGATGAAGGAGATAAACAAATAGCCTTACTTTCAAGGAGAATCAAGAGGTTGATCACCCATAAGTATGACTCAATTAAGAACTACAAGCAAAAAGCCTCAAGATTCCCTCCTATAAACTCCTCATCCAACAAAGGCAAAGAGAAAGTCAAGTGCTATGAGTGTGGAAAGAAGGGACACATTAGATCAGAGTGCCCTATGGTCAAAAAGTACAAGAGGAGACCCAACAGAGAAGATGAAGAAAAGGGTCACAAAAACACTTAGGATGATGACATGTCAATATTTATTGAAAAAGAAGAAGAGGAGGAGGTGGCTAACTTCTGATTTATGGATATTGAGGATAACTCCATTGATGACGTATGCTTTATATCCCAACCTTTGTGATGAAATGTGTGATTTAATTGATGATGATGATATAGTTGAAATCTTGAACCTAGAGATAGAAAGGTATAAAATGAAACTTGACCTTTATAGAAAAAGTATCTCTAAACTTAGAAATGATTTTAATGACCTTCAAACGGTAGTTAAAGATCTAAAAACCTCAAATGACTCCTTAAAGAAGTCATTGGATGAGTTTGCTTCAAAACCTTCAGCCAATTCTCTATTAAAAGAAAATAATGCTTTAAAAAAAATGAGGTGAAGGGCTTAAAAATTCTATAAAAATGAGGTGAAGGGCTTAAAAATTCTATCTTTAAATTTCATAAAGGGATGGATAGTTTGGATACCTTAATTGTATCTCAAATACCTCTCTTGGTGAGACATGGCTTAGGCTTTAATAAAGCATCATCATCCTCCTCACTTATAACTATATTTGTTAGGTTTAACACTTTACAAACCTCTTCTATTGAGGTAATAGTCTCAAAGGCTAAAAGCAAAGCACACACAAAATACCCTACTCAAAAGAAAAGTAGTGAAGGGTCACATGGCTCAAGAGGCAAACCTCAAAAGACCAATCATGCCTTCTTATATAAGAGGCATGCACCTAGAAAAATACCCACTACACATGCTTGCACATGTTCTTCTGTGCATGATATCTCTAGAAAGGTTGTGAGGCCTAAACATAATGCAAAATGGCAAGGTCAATTTAAATCTAAACAATGCCACTATTGAATGAAGCTTGGGCACATAAATATTAATTGTTTTGTGAGGAAGGCTCATTGGAAACCTTCCAAAGCTAACTCCCAATGACCCAAGTTCATTTGGGTACCTAAGAACAAAACCTAAATTATTGTTTTTGTAGGTGTGCCTTAAGTCCACTTCAAATCAAAATGTTTGGCTAGTAGATAATAGATGCTCAAGGACATGACCAGAAATATGACATTTTTCACCCAAATCAAAAGGATTTATAATGGTAAGGTAACCTTTGGAAACAATGCTAAGGGTAAGATAATTGACATTGGTTCTATTGGTTTAAATAATATTTCTTAAATTGAAGATGTTTTGCTTGTTGATGGTTTAAAACATAACCTTTTAAGTGTAAGTCAATTATGTGATATGGGAAACCAAGTCACCTTTAGCTTTAATGGATCTCTTATGACCACCCTAAGTGGCTAAGACATATTCAAAGGAGAAAGAGATGGAAACACTTACATAATTGACTTACAAAAGTTGACTAACCTTTCCTCTAAGTGTCTTATGTCTATTACTGATGAGTCTTGGTTATGGCATAGATGACTTGAACATGCAAGCATGGACTTAATTCAAAGCTTTAGCAAAATGGAGCTAGTGAATGAGCTACCCAAAATAAAATTCACCAAAGATAAGACATATGAGCTTTATCAAAAGGGAAATCAACATAAAACATCTTTCAAGACTAATAATGCTGTAAGTACTTCTAAACCTCTACAACTTCTGTATTTAGATCTTTTTGGACCTACTAGAGTTGCTAGTTTAATCAAACATTATACTTTTGTAATTGTTGATGATTATTCTAGGTTTACTTGGGTAATTTTCTTAACTCATAAAAGTGATACTTTTAAATCTTTTAATTTTTTTTCAAAAGAATTCAAAATGAAAAAAGTTATTTTATTTCTAAAATAAGAAGTGATCATGGAAAAAAATTTGAAAATGAGCATTTTGAAAGCCTTTGTTTGGAATATGGGATTTCTTATAATTTTTAACTCTTAGAACACCTCAATAAAATGAGATTGTTGAAAGGAAAAATGAAATACTCAATGAGTCTAGTTTACTAACCTACTTTTGGGCCGAAGCCACCAATACAACATGTTACATTTTTAATCGTGTTTTCAAAAAGTCTATCTTAAATAAAACCTCTTTTGAGGTATGGAATGGAAGAAAACCCACAATCTCATACCTTAGAGTATTTTGATGCAACTGTTTTATATTGAATACCAAGGAAAACCTTAGAAAATTTACTTCTAAATGCTATGAAGGTATCTTTTTAGGATACTCCACAACTAGCAAGACTTATAGAGTTTTTAATAAAAGATCATTACTTGTAAGTCTATGCATGTTGTTTTTTTATGAATCTAGCAAACTTGATCTTGGAAAATGTATTATTTTTTATAATGTTATAGGACCAATGGAAAAGCTTGATTTTGATTATGAAGAGGGTGGTGAAACAAAAGAAAGATGATGATGATGATCAAAAGGAGAATTAAGAAGAGCATCAAGAGAAACAATTGTCTCAAGCTTAAGAACAAGGCACCCAATAGCTACCAAATGAGTGGAAGTTTATAAGAAACCATCCTATGGAGCAAGTCATTGATGATCCCACCAATGGTGTAAGTAGTCGATCACACCTTAAGTTTTTATATTCTAATCTTGCTTTTGTCTCTCAAATTGAGCTAAGGACTACTGAAGAGGTTCTTGGTGATGAGAGTTGGGTTATTGCTATGCAAGAGAAACTTAACCAATTTGAGAGAAATAAGGTTTGGATCTTAGTTCTAAGACTTAAACACTACCCAATTATTGGTAGTAAATGGGTCATGAGGAACAAATTGGTTGAGCGAGGTCAAATCACTAGAAACAAAGCTAGATTGGTTGCCAAATGAAATAACCAAGAGGAAGGCATATATTATAATGAGACTTATGCTTCGGTTGGAAGATTAGAAGCCATTAGGATTTTTTTAACATTTGCATGCCATATGAATTTTAAATATTTTTAAATGGATGTTAAAAGTGCATATCTAAATGGTTTAAAAAGGAGAAAGTTTATGTTGAGCAACCTCCTAGTTTTGAAAGTCATGCATTTCCAAATCATGTATTCAAACTCATTAAGGCCTTATATGGTTTAAAACAAGCTCTAAGAACTTGGTATGAATGGCTTAGTACATTTCTCTTAGAAAATAGTTTTTTAAAAGGATATGTAGATACTACTCTTTTTATCAAAAAAACAGAAGCATGACATTCTACTTGTTCAAGTTTATCTTGATGATATCATCTTTGGGTCTACCAATGAATTGTTTTGTCAAAAATTTGCTAAATGTATAACTAGGGAGTTTGAAATAAGCATGATGGGAGAGCTTAAATTCTTCATTGATCTTTAAATCAAGCAAAGCAAATAGGACATATTTATCAACCAATCCAAGTACACCAAAGAGTTGCTAAACAAATTTAGAATTGAAGGATGCAATAGTGCCAAAACTCCAATGAGCACATCAACAAAGTTGGACAAAGATGAAAAGTGTAACACCCGCAAGTTAGGTTATGGAATTAATATGTTAACAAAGGTATATTAAGAGTATATGAGAGGTATATAGTGGTTAAGGGTTTTGGTAATATGAAATTAATGAAAAAGATAAGAAAAAGTGAAGTTCCCAGCGTTCATGGCAGTGACATAGGTAATCATGACTGTGAATGTCGCAAAATTCAGATTCTGAAGCTGAGCAGCTTCACAACCATGACACTGTGGTTCATGCCCATGAAGACTTGCATATTTAAATATAACAATTTCATATTTTGACATAAAACTCATGTATTTTCAATAAGGAACCTTAGCCATCAGACTCTGAATATCCTAGAACCAATTCCCCTCATTCCCTTTCAATTTTAGTTGATTAAACATGAAATCCCCACCATAAGCAAAGCTAAAACATATTACAAACAAGGATTTCAGTATACAATTGAAATCAGAATCAAAGAGTATTGGAATACATTCTGAGACTAGAAAACCAATTTATAACCCTCGGGATAAAGGTAAGAATCATATTCCCATGTGTTCTTTGATCCAATTCAATTTGTTGTTAATAGGGGAATGGAATTTAAGGGTTTAAGATAGGTTTACATATCGTTTATGGTATATGTAGATGGAATGTCAATATAGAATATTGATATGGTCTCTGATTTTGTGTTAGGGATTGAAACAATGGGTGGAGAATTCCACCAAAGGTAGTAGACACCAGAAAGTTGAGTTTTAGGCTCCAAGTAACGAGGTTTGTACATATGCTCATTTCAATTCACATTATTGGCCTATTGTGTGTTTATGTGATGTAAATTGTTGTGCTAATTGATATGCTATAATAAGTAAGAGTTGCTAGAATACGGATTATGAAATGTTAAATTCAAAATGCATGATGAATATGGGAAATAAGGATTGTTGATGATATGGTATTGATGAATAAGGCATGAAGACTAGTTAATTGATGAAGTATGAATATATGCATGTTTATAATTATTTTATTGTTGAATACATTGAAAGGTGTTGATAGGAATGGCTAACATTGGTTAGCCTTAGAACCCAATGCATGTTGTGTGTGAAATTGACTTAAAACAGTGTTGGAATTTTGCTACAATCTGATGTGTCATGCCCATGAAGTCAATCTTCATGCCCTTGAATATACGAATACACTATGGTCACGTCTGTGAACTAGTGTTCATGCCCGTGAATGATGACAGAGCCAGTCACGAGTAGACAACCCATGACAGAAAGTTTCACTACCATGAATACCCTGCATCCAAAAATGATTAATTGAATGATATGATTGAGTTATATGTATATGATTTACACACACATCCTTAGCATGAATAAATGAGATATAATACAGTATGATTATAGGTTTTTGAGCAATGATTATGCACTATGTGCTTTACATTACAAAACGATATGTGATAATTAAGCAGAACTATGAAATGTGACATAAATGATATTGATAACCAGAATATATTTAAATATACCCATTATTTATTCGAGGACTAGCTAGGATAGGTGACATGCTATTGAGGGGGTTATGGTATTGTAGTATATTATTATTATTGTGTTAATCAGGGTGGTTTAAACTCAAGTAAAATGCTCCTAATTATTTAAGACAAGGTGACTTAAGCTCGAGTAAGAGTGCCTTTGTACCCATATGCATGCAGATATTATTACTCATCAGGATGGCTTAAGCTCGGGTAAGAGTGCTATTGATTTGAGATATGAAATTTGTAATATAGACAAATATAGATAATGAGCATAGTGGCTTAAGCTTGGGTAAGAGTGCTCCTATTTAACAACCTGCATCTGGGTAGTCATAGTCTAGAGTATTGGGCTAAGAAATCAAAAATTGTTAGGAGATCATTGTAACATTGTTAAATAGAAATTAGATAATCATAATACAATTGTATCTTGGAAAATGAATGTGGAAATCAGTAATCAAATAGATGAAACCAAGAGCTAGATAATTGCAATTTATGATAAAATTTACTATTCCTACGATGATATAGAAATGTTATGAATGAAATGTATTATGATTATGATGATATGGATTCACATGTGCAATATATGCAGTGAATGTATTGAAATCAATTCAATGCAGAATGATTGAGCTATTATGTAGATGTTATTGTATTTGACAATGTGGTCAAGCATAAAGGTATGTTTTAGATTATGAATGCTATGTTAATATGTGAATGCATGATAGAATTTTAATGCTTATATGTATCACTAAGCTTTCAGTAGTTTAGCATATGGGTTTCTCTACATGCAGGTTTGGAGCGAATAGATAGCTGAGTTGGCAAAAAGAGAAGACCAAGCCAATCAGAGTTGATTTGTGTGAATCTGTTCATTTATTTTATTTATTTCATTATTGGTTATTTAGCATGACATTGGATAGAGACAAAATTTTTTAATATGATTTTAATAAGGATTTGTAATTGATTTTATTTATGGTTAATAAGGTTGATTTTGCAATAAAAGAAGTAATTGTCCACCCATGTTTTTTATTCAATTTATGATTATTATCTGGATACAAAAAAAATTTTATGCAATACATTGTAAATGGATTTTTTAATTTCATGTAACATACAGAGATGTAAAGTAAGTGGAAAAGTTTTAATTCAAAACAATTTGGACGATACAGTTGTGTGATATCCATCTGTGCAGTGAGGTTTGCCCTAGCTTTATAGAGGGGTGTTACATTTAGTGGTATCAAAGCTTGGTTTAGGCAGTTTTAGACCTAAGTGGATTATGGGGTTATCATGCATACATATATGTATTTCATCTGACTCTGACTTGGGCTACTTTTCTGTCAACTTGTAGGATTATAGTGAGATGACATTTGAATAGAATGATATGGAGGAGAGCCAAAGCTCTCCACATAATGGGGCACTGAACTAGCCTAGTGCAGCTAATGTTTAAGGTCCAAGTGCAGTATTAGCCCCTAATTAACATGCTCATGAACAAGATAATCAGGACTAGACTCTGTTGATGCAGTAAATGGTAGAATTACTGCAACAAATAGCTAGAACTGTACCACTTGCTCCTCCAACTCCACCATCAAGGGCAAGGGTACAACTAGACAATCTCTATAAGTTTGGAGCTACTGATTTTCTATGAACAAATGATGATGATCTAGCTGCTGCAGTATATTAAATTTAGAAGATAAAGGGGGTTTGTGATGAATTTGAGGTGGCCACTGATCAAAAGGCCAAGTATGCTATTTCTTTTTTGCAGGAAGATGCTTATGATTAGTGGAAAACAATGTTGTTAAAACCAAAGATTCCCTAGCCAATGACATGGGATTTTTTTGTAACTAAGTTCAAGGAGCAATATGCCCCTCCAATTTATGTAGATGAGAAGAAGCGAGAATTCCTGAGCCTTAAGTAGGACAATATGACTATGACATAATATCAAAGAGAGTTTACTCGATTGAGTAAATATGCCCCAGAGATGATCACAAGTGAGAGAGACAAATGTAGAAGGTTCAAATATGACTTCAATGCAGAGACAGGTGATTTTGTGACTACACTTTAGCATGTGAGCTTTACTAAGTTGATTGCATCCATTGTGAGTGTGGAACAGAGAAAGAGAAAGAGAGCAGAGGAAGCGTCTGGACAGATATTGACTCTAGTGATTTAGCCTTCAAGTAAGAAGGGTCATTTCTATCCAAGATAATCTCGTGGCGGGAGTTAAAGACAAAGTAAGGGTTACACATAGGGTGAACCACACAAGAGGGGACAACCTTCCAGAGCTACATCTGTAATGGATAACACTCAGACATAGGCAACCAGAAAGAGTATTTCAGTTTGTGGCACTTACTACAAATACAGATATAAGGATCATATGAAGAGGGATTGTCTTCTAATGATAGGTAGTGCACCTACCCAGACTACTCGATCAGCTCCAGTTTAGACCAGATAGCATACCAGAAAAGGTCGTACAGGATCTATCTAGGAAATCTTTGAGACTGTGAATAGGCCAGGACCAGGCCGAGCACCAGTTAGAGCTTATGCTATGAGAGCTAGAGAGGACATGAAGCTACTAATGTGATAATGGGTATGTTTTCTTTATAATCTATGATATATATGCATTAATTGATCCAGATTCAACACACTCTTATATATGCACAAGTACACCTAGACAATAGAATATGGGTGACAAAATTATCCATATCCATTGATCTACCCATACCCACCCACTTAAATAAAGGTATGAGTAATAAATGGGTAGTTAAAATATAAATGGGTATTAAATGGATTCAACTCATTAATATATAGGTATTAAAGGGTTGGGTATGGGTATCTATTTCAATTCATTTTTTTTTGTCCACAAAACAAGTTATTTGACGTGTTTCAAAGATTCATAGCCCTATTAGTCCAACACCATTCCCTCTATGAAAAAAAGCTATCACAGATTCTACAACTGGGTTCCACTCCCACTTGCTTGTAACTTTTTGGGGACCTCTGTGGGGATTGTGACCATCCAACTCAAATTTTTTTGAAAACCAATTATGAAAATTTATTATTATTTCTCTTAAAACTTTTTAAATGTTTTCTTAATTCTTCTATATGTATATATATTTTTTACATGACAAGCAATCAATAAAGTATTTAACATTTATATTTATATAGAATTAAAAATAAGTTTAAAAAATTATAAAGAACAACTTGATAAAATTGATTAGTTGTTAAATTAATATATCACCTGATATATTTAATATTATGATAAAATTACAATTATAAGACATTATTATTATTTTTTAAAAAATCTCAAATACTGAAATCAAAATCTGAAAATTATATACTCAATAATCAAGATACAATGAAAAACTCAATTAAAAACTGAATTAAATATTCACATAAAAAACTGAATCAAATATAAAATAAAATAAAAATTAATATTTCAATAACTCTACTCTATTATTGAAGTAATTAAAAGTGATCTCATTGAGAATCAAAGAAAAGTTAGATTATACTCACCTTCATAATAATCTTAGGTGGCATAATCAAAATCAATATTTATATAAATAAATAAATTTAATTGCTTAATTTTTTATTTTTATGTACAACATTTTTTTAAAACATCAATAGAAATATTATTGGTAAAATCAATGAAATTTTTAATTAATAATAATAATTTATTTAAAATATTTAATTATGAAAAAAATATTTTAATAATATTTTAATATTTAATGAGAAAAAAGTCAAATTTTGAAATAAATTTGAGATATATTATTATTATTATTATTATTATATAATAAATGGGTAAATGGGTGGGTTAGAGTCAATTAGGGTTAAATGGGATGGGTACCCATATAATAATTAAATGAGTCATAAATGAATAAATGAGTGACAAACAACCCATCCCATTTAGATCCAACTCATACCCACCCAAACCCATCCATTTTCCACACCTACAATAGAACATGGATAGTGAAAATCTTGAATATGAAATTGAGGTTTTGAATCCTTTAGGACACAATATAATAGTGAAAGGGTTTATAGAGGATGTCCTTTGATTGTACATGGGAAAAAAATTTTGGCAGACTTGATAGAGTTGTCATTTTATGAGTTTGATGCTATTTTGGGTATGAATTGACTATCACATCATGGGGAAGTAGTAGACTGCCAGAAAAAATTTGTGATGCTAAAAACACCTGAACAAATAAATGTAAAAGTGGAAGGTGAGTTGTTTCCACAGCTTCCACGAGTCATTTCAATGATCAAAGTTAAAGGAATGATGAGAAAATAATGTGAAACCTATTTGACTCATGTGGTTGATATTATAAAGGGAGGTCTAGAACTTCAGGGTATCCCTACAGTGAATGAATTTCTAGATATTTTTTCTGAGGATATACCAAGTTTACCACCTAACAGAGAAGTTGAGTTCTTTATAGAGGTTACACCAGACACAACACTCATATCAATAGCACCATACAGAATGACACCGTCTAAATTGAAAGAGCATAAGACTCAATTGTAGAAATTATTGGATAAAAGGTATATTAGACCAAGTGTATCTCCATGGGGAGTACTAGTATTGTTTGTGAAAAAGAAAGATGAGTCTATAAGATTATGTATAGACTACAGAAAATTGAATAAGGTGACAATCAAGAACAAGTATTCGTTACCACAGATTGATAACATATTTGATTAATTGAAAGATGCAGGTGTTTTTAAAAATTGATTTGAGATCGAGGTATCACTAGTTGAGAGTCAAGGCAGAATATATAGCTAAGACGATGTTCAGAACCAGGTTAACTAATGCTCCAACAATCTTTATGGACTTGATGAGTAGCGTATTTAGACACTACCTAGACTAGTGTGTTGTGGTCTTCATTGATGATATTTTGGTGTATTCTAAGACACATGAGGAGCATGATCGATAACTGAGAGGAGTGTTATAGACATTTAGAAAGTAGAGATTGTACGCCAAGTTCTCAAAATGTGAAATTTGGTTGGGTGAAGTAGCTTTTCTTGGGCACATTGTATCTTCAGATGGTATACGAGTTGATCCTAGCAAGGTAGAGGTTGTTATGCGTTGGAAGCCTCATAGCAATGTGATAGAATTTAGAAGTTTCCTTGGATTAGCTGGTTACTATAGGAGATTTGTTAAGGGCTTTTTCGATAATTACTTCATCTTTAATTAGACTACTAAGGAAAGATGTGAAATACGAGTGGATAGTCAAATGTCAAGAGAGTTTTTGATAGTTTGAAGAAGATGTTAATAGAGGCTCTTCAAATTTGACTTCAGCAATGGCATACAGAGCCGATTTTTCCAAAGGGAGGAAAAAGAGCACAACCCACAAACTCTACACAGACTATTTGCTTAATGTCTTACTCCCGCACATTTATCAAAAGTACTCCGCCCTCAAGAAATGATCCATTCTGCCTATAAGAACTTTTGATTGGAATTGTATCAGGGCACATGGACTGGAATCTGACATTTAAGTGTGACTTCGAAAGTGTGGCCTCCTTGAATTTATTGACATCTACAAGCCCACATTCAAAGAGCCAACACTGGAGTTTCTTAGCACCCTACAAGTGTCTCCAGTGGGCAAGGTTTATTTCCAGCTTTGTAAGCAAGAAAAGACTCACAGTCAATGAATTTGCAGATATTTTCAAGTTGCCACATGAAGGTATGATTAATGAAAGTGAGACAAAATATTTTTGGCCTTCTTCGGTACAACACACTTTTGGTAGATATTATAGCTGAAATATCAAGAAGACCAAAAATACTCATTTGAAGAATCTGGTTCTCCGCTACATTCACCAGTTTCTGACATACTATATCTTTGCCTAAAGTGATAACAACGACTTAATCTGGAAGTCCTAATTGTTGCTATTTGAATGGGCTAGATCAAATTAGTCAGTCGTCTTGTCTAAATGGTTTGCCTCATTGGGAACTTTGTTACTCATTTGGAGGTGGAGCTAGGACTTTTGGATCTTAACGATCACATTTATACCATCGTCCTGGCTTTCTCAGAGATCCGCTTGACATTAAAACTTTTATCAAGTTGGGAGTTGCTATTAGAATTATATACCGGGATGATGTTTATTATCGCTTCGTCACACCTGAAGAAAAAATAACACGGGAGCGAAAGGACTCTGAGGCATTCAAAGTTGGTCTTCAAGGGCCATAGTAGAGGAAAAAGGGCTAGAATTGAGCCTTTTACAGATTCAACAGATGTCCTAGATGCCCCAGCAATTGGCAAGACATCTTTAGTGTCTCAGACATACTTGGCTTAATAACTCATGGCTTTGATCACTTATCGATTTGACATGCTTCAAGTAAGATGGATTCCTTTGAGCAATCGATTGATAAAAAGTTAGAGAACCTCAAAGACTTCATAAAGTCTAGAGTTGACATCTTAGAGAAGGAGATCGCTAGTCTTCGCAAGCAATTATCTGGCTTCAAGCCATGAATTATCCTACCTTTAAGGGTTTTTTTTCTTTTGTATTAGGATAATTAGGATAGAAAAACATCTTTTGTTTGAAATCAACTCTTGCTTGTAACCTTTTTCCTTGCTTAAGTAATGGATATGAAATTTGCTTTCATCTTATTTATTGTCTTCTTTTTTTATTTATTTTATTTTTGATGATGACAAAAGGGGAGAAAAAATAATAAACATATCTTGATATATGCAAATTCAAAATGTGTCTAAACATAACATATATTTGACATGTACCTTCCATATACTTGACATATGTTGTGATCAATATTTTGATTGAATATCTTTTGAACTTCTTTCTTTATGTGTTGCTTTAAAATGTGGTATTATTATGCTTTTTTTTAAAAAAAATTGATAAGCATCTTTTAAGGGGGAGAAATTTATTTCTCCTAGCCATATATTGTAAGATTATTTGTCACCACTAATAAGGGGGATATTGTTAAACCTTGAGGGCTATTTTCTTCATTTTGATGATCACAAATAATTGAGTAATAAGGAATTTAACTATATGTTGTGTTCTAATTTTTTTAAATAGGTTATATATTCCTAAGACCTTGAAGCAAGTTGATTCAACTTAATTAAAGTTTAAAAGATTGAAAATAAATAAAGATTTATGCTTGTGACAAAGTTCATCACGCCCTTGGTATTTAATTCCCATTACCGTGAAACTTCAGTTTCATGCCTATGTCTTTTATAGCCATGCCCATGAAATCCTTAGCACCAATTATGTAGATTCATCACTTCAGTCATAGCTTCACCAAGAACAATCATGTCCGTAAAGACTTAGTCATATCTATGAAGCTATGTAATTAATGTTGACATGCACGAACGAGAAAGTGGTTGAATGACTAGTTTTGCATTAATTGCACCCAAAACGGCTTTATTTCTTAGAGTAAGTATAAATACAACTCATTTATGAACTTCCTAAGAAAAGACAATAAGAAATCAAACATTCAATCTTTGTAAAACCATTTGTGCAATTATTCAAATATGATTTTTATAATCTTTGTTGTGAAAACCAATTGAGCTCAATTTGTTCAGCTTCTTTGTTCAGTGAGTGATTTCATTCCTGTAATCAAATACTCATTAGTGAATTTGAGTGATTTGTATAGTGAGTGAAACACTTGTAAGAGTTTTTATGTAAGCTATTAAAAGTATAAAAATTTGGTTGTTATGTTAGCGATTAGAAAACAAGGGATTCTAGGTTAGGCAACTACAAAAAAGTAAAATACTATAGTTGAGAGAGAGTTAGGAAAACTCTATTTGTAATACTTTGAGTGTTAATGAAATACTTATTTGAGATTTGGAAGAAGAGTAGATTTTGTTAATACTCGAATCTCTATAAATTTTGTGTCTTCATCTCTTTGCTTCTCTATATATTCTATTCATTTGCTTGAAAGAAAAAAATTGTTTGCTAATCAATTCAATCCATTTCTTGGTTATTATTTTGGACAACATACTATATAAATCTCATATGCTTTTACCATCATTTTTTATTAATAATATATAATGTTATTTATAAAACTTCCACCTCAGATATATGCTATATATAAATAATAAACATAATTGAATGTACTTTTAACATATAATCAACATATAACATTTACTATACCAAATTCATATATCACATATTGTACTAAATACACTTAATATATAATGTATTAAATATAAATATAATTTATACATAACGTATATCTATATTTTGCAGTCAATTTGAGTTTGCATTTCATAAACAACTTATAAGCTATATATACTTTACATATAAGCTATATATACTTCACATATACAATTGCATATATAATGCAAAAAAAATATCTATAGAAAAATGTAACAGATGGTTATACATACTTCATATACATTAAGAGGAACATTACCTACATAAAATGCGGCAAGCACTATTATTATTATTATTATTATTATTATTATTATTAAAAGGATTAAATTCACAAAATCAGTAATATGAGATAATAATTGATAAATCAATAAATAATTAATTTTTATTGACACTCACATTCATATATAATCTCTATTAGTACATCTAAATTTCGTACATAAATAATTTGATGACTGAGTCCAGCCAAATAGTAATAGATAATTTTCTTACTTTATTAATATATATTTTTTAAAATTGAGGCAAATTGGTGATTTTTTCTTCAATTATATAATATCATAATTTCTTTATTTTCTTATTTATTATGAAATTATATTTTTTTCTAAATTATTTTCTCGATATTATTAAAAGCCTTTTTCTATTATTTTTTTCAACCATATTTATCATAAAACTATATATGCCGATAAAAGTAAGAATTCAAAAACAAATACTTAAAATAAAATTCAGTAGACTAATTAAGGAAAAATTATGTTATTTAACTCCAAAATTGTTTTATCCCGAAAGATGATACAAAGACAAATTAATTATCCCAAAAAAATCGAAAAGGATTTCAATTCAGCTAATTATGTTGTATATTAAAGATTGAATTAAAAAAAAATCTGATTTAAATCAAATGCATATATCATGGGACACTTGCTTATTTTAACACATTGCCAACACTTAAGAACACGTGTCACGTGTTATAATTTTTTTTTTTCAAAGCAAATAGCCACTATGAATAACTTAATCCCTCTTTACTTCCTTTAAATCCGTCCTACCAACTTTTAATGAAAATATATTTTTGGAATTGAAAAACTCGGAAAATGTATTTATGAAACTTTTTAAATTCCCGCGGTAAAAATGAAATGGTATTTATGTCCTTTAACCCAACAAATAACTTAGGTCAAACTTGCTTTGTAAGCTTTTGGCATTTTTAAAGAGATATACAATATGAGTCAATTCACCTCTGTAATGCTAAAATAAAGCCATTGCTTAGGAAAAAAATTATTGGACCAAGACCTGTGTGAGACAAATAAAGCTGGAACCACGAATGTGTGTTGTTGTCATTTGACTCACGCATGTACATATCATGCATAATGTGCAAACATGCTTCACTTATTCACTACTTAGAAATGAGGTGGTGGGAGTAGTAAGAAAGATTATTATAAAACCATTAATATAATTTGAAAGCAATAAAAAATAAAATATTTAGGACATCTCCAACCAGTACCATTTTGGTGCACAAATAAGAAACATATAAAAATAGTGTAGAAATTATGAACTCTAACAAGAAACTAAAATGGTGTCAAAATTGATGTTAACCACAGTACCGCGCCATATTTGACATTCACTGTAGCTACACCATTTTAGATTAAAAAAAAGGTAAGTTGCAGGTAGGGAAAGAAGAAGAAGAAAAGAAAGGGAAAGGGAGAGAGGACACGGGAAAGAGATTTAGGTTTTTTTTTTTAAGTTAAATATTTTTATTTATATTTAAAAATAAAAATTTTAATTTTTAATTACTAAATTTTACCCAAATTTGTATTTTTTTATAAATAAATTTATTATATTTGATTAAATAAATTTTTAATTAGTAAATTGATGTTTAATTAATATTAAAACATATTTAATTGAAAAATTAAATAAAAATAATATTAGTAAATTGAAAATTAATTAATAGTAAATTGATGTTTAATTAATAGTAATATTTAAATTGATCTTTTTTTTCTTCTTTTTCATAATTAAATTGCAATTTAATTAAATTATATCATCCAATTAAATTGTATTCTAATATTTTTAATATTATGTAATTTTAAGTGCATAACAATTTAATTTCTTAATTGAATATAATTGAACGAAAAAAATTAAATAGAATGTAAAAAATATATAAATATAAAATGCATATATTATAATTTAAAATAATAATACATTTATTACTAACACGTAATAAGATTACAAAATATTAAAACTAAACTAGTAACGAAAATTTAAAATGTCTAACATAAAACAAACAAAATTCAATAATTAATTATTTAATAATCTAGAAGATTGGTTCTAGATCCGTTAATATGATTAAAATAATCTCAAAACTCATTAGATACAGAAGGTGGTTGTGTTTAATGTTATTGAGATCGTTTTTATAAAATTTGTATTTGTTCAACTTCGATATATGCATGAATTCTTGGATCGCTAATATATTTAAGTCTCGCATCAAAATTTTATTTTTTTCAATTCTTTTAATGTCAAATTTTTGCTTTGAATTTCAAGGTGGTATTGTCAGTCCGAACTAATCTTCTTCAATATCTCCAAACAAACAAAATTCAATAATTAATTATTTAATAATCTAGAAGATCGGTTCTAGATTCGTCAATATGATTAAAATAATCTCAAAACTCATTAGATACAGAAGGTGGTTGTGTTTGATGTTATTGAGATCGTTTTTATAAAATTTGTATTTGTTCAATTTCGATATATGCATGAATTATTGGATCGCTAATATATTTAAGTCTCACATCAAAATTTTATTTTTTTCAATTCTTTTAATGTCAAATTTTTGCTTTGAATTTCAAGGTGGTGTTGTCGGTCCGAACTAATCTTCTTCAATATCTCTAAAAGCTGTCAATTTTTTTCTTTGAGACTCTTAATGACAGATGACATTTGTTTATTATTTTTTCTCTTCAGTTTGGCATTTTTGACCTCAATTGGTGGTTCTGATGACAAACCATCAATATCATTATCTAAATTAAGAGAAAATGATAACAACCCGGGAGATGTCAATATTGGAGACTTAGGAGTAAGATTATCTGACTCTGATGAAACATAATTTAAATTTTGCTTTCGATTTGTTTTTTTTTATCTGCTGACATTATTTTAAATTTTTCAAAATTTTTCACTATCTTCCATACATGGTCAAATTTAAATCTCTTTTTTGTAACTGTCTGTAACACCTCTTACCCTTCTGTATACCCATCTGTGTACCGGATGGATAAGAGGTGTTACAGAAAATAAAACTCTCCAAAAATATTTCTTTAATTTAAAACATATTTAAAATAAGAAATTTTAAAAAAATATATACTAAAATATTATACATACACATTTTTTTATTTTATTTATATACATATTGTAATGAAATTTAAAAACTTGTATATGTACATATCAAAATATAATAAAAAGACCAACCCGCTCTGAGTGGCTATCACTGCTACTGCTGTGCTCCATAATGCGGTTCCCAATCAGCGTCTCTATCTACAAATCAGGATGTTCTCTGCTACTTTGGTAACCTACACAAGAGAAAACAAACTCTCGCACTGATTATATAACTCAGTGGTGCAAAAACTCTTATAATAATAATCATTAAAATAAAACATATATTTAAAATGAAATCAATTCAAAATTTACGTATTTTTCTGTAAATACCACAATACAATATTTTTATAATTCAAATATCGATGAGTTCTTAATAATATATTTTTCATATACCCACATATTATAACATTCTAGACTTGCTCCTAGCTCCAACTTAGGATGCACAAGATCCAAATGTAATATGACTCAGTCCACAAAAAATGCACAGGACTGACAATTGTATAAGGTGATCTACAGAAATGTACAGGATCACAATATTTCATTGGTCCACAGAAATGCATAGGACCATAATTTTTACCCTATTGGCATGTCAACAATACCCTAGTTCACGTCTACGCTAACATGTGAAAAAAATTCTCATATTCATAGTTCACTTCATTTTTCATAAAATTAATAAATATTCTTTAAATACCAAAATAATTATCATCATAGAGAATTTTTAACATTTAAATTTTCTGAAATACAAAAATATATTTTCAATACAATAATTGAAAAAATTCCAATTTTCACATAAAATATATTTACATGACTATTATTATAAAACTAGTTGCACTAACCTTTTTACGCTCTGCTGGTATCAGCCGACTCTTTTCCTTTATCTCGAGTTGACATCTGGTCCAACGTCGTGCCTACAGATAGAAAATTTTCGATTAGCTATTGGACCCCTTACGACATAAAATCTAGCAAAATTTAAATTTTCTGCTCTCACGAATATCGAGATCCTATAATTTAAAATTTTCTTATTATGCATGTTTAATGCATATATTCCGGTTTTGGTCGTTATTACGCTTTTCGATGCGACTAAAAATTCAAATATAAATTTTTATTATGATATTTTATTTTTTTTTATTTTTCTGCATCCAAAACTATTTTTCTCTATTTATTTCTTTTATTTTTCTAGTGTCCATTTCCAATTCAAGAATTTTTATTAATTCAATAAATACTCTAAAAATTTCAAATAAATTCCGATCATCACTCTAACTCATTTTCTTTCATTTACCATAACCAATTTCACCAAAATAATATTCCACAACTCCCAATAAATTTTTCCATAACTTGGCTAAAAATCTAAAAGTTCCCCAAAAATCCTATAAAAAATTTCTCCCATCCCAAAATTTATTTTCCACTTCCATACACTCCAATTAACTCCATTATCTTTAATTTAAGGCAAAATTCCCCCAAAATAATTTTTTCAAAATTTAACCATAATTATGGAAATTCTCTAAAAATTCCACAAAAATTCCTAAAATTTATTTTCATTAATTCTTCACTCAATCCATCATCCTCAAGCCTTATTCTCTTCATTTCCTATTTTTCTCTATTTTTTCAAGATTTTTTCCATAAATCCTAATTTTTCCATTAGCAATTTCAACCAACAACACACCACAACTTTAATTTCTAATTTAAATAACTGTCAAATCCAACATAAAATCCATATAAATTTGAAGGAAAAGTTAATAAAAACTTACTTCCAATTTGTCTTGAAAATTTTGGCCAAATAAATAATTTTCCTCAAATTTTCCTTTATTTTCGTCACCCACCAATTAATTTTTCTTGCTCCAAATACTTGATTATTGGTGATCTTGTGAAATTAAAGTGAAGAAAAAGCTTAATCCAGCTCCCATGGTGGACGACCACACAAGAAGAAGAAGAAGAAGAAATAGATTTTGATATTTTGTACATTTTTGTCCTATTTATACTCAATTAAATTAATTAATCTTAATTAATTTCTTAATCCATCTTCTCATTGGTCAATAGCACAATTAATTATCCCATAATATTGACACATGACCCAATTACATTTTAATTAATTTTGACTTAAAAATTTTCCAACCAATAACAATTTTTCTTCATTTATATTCATAATTAAATTTTAATTCTCCAAAATTCAACCTCCAAATAACTTAATTTCATCAAATTAAATATTCCAAAAATTATAAAATAATTTTCTCTTAGAAACGGTTTTTTCGATTTTGTAAAATGACCACCGGTGCAAAAATCGAGTTTTTACGGGTTAATCATTTTTCTTAATTTGACCCGTAAAAATTCATCCGCTGTCCGATTTCTAATTTATTAGTTTTAAAAATCTTACAATTAAATTTTGATCACATCAACTCCATTGTGATCGTGATCGTATTTATCTATCTCCTGATCTGAAATATCAGACTATAATCATGTACTGAGGATCCTATTTTCACAATTTAAACTCTTAACCTTAAAATTTCACCTTATAACTTCACCTATGACCTTAAAATAATATTTTTCATATTTTGGTATGCTTAAATTATAATTTCACTACCGAGCGAAAAACCAAAATTTCGGTCCAGACTGTCGTCTCGATTTGCCTGCATAACACGAAATTGCATTGTTTCATTTGATAAAACTCCTATTCATTTTATCATATTAATATAATTAAATTTTTTATGTATTTATCCGTATTTAGACTCCGATCGTACGCCTTTATACTGCAGTATAAACGACCGCAGTACACGTATTCGGTCAGTGTCTAACTTACAAATGTGACACTGTCATCTTGCATTAATAATATTTTAGCTCTATTGATTTGCAAATAATTTGAACTATAAAGTTTTAGTTTTCCAGAGATATAATAATAAAAAATAAAAATATTTGCAAAAAAAATACTCACAATATATTTATCTGATGCACTACTAGGATGCATATTTTCATCTTGTCATATGCAATAATTCAATTTTTGAACAACTTTCTCTATAGTTTGAATTCAGGATTGCACAGATCTTTTATTACGATACTCCCCACATTCAGTTATTGCGCTGTTATATGCATCTTCCACATGAGACCAAAATTGATTTGAAGATTGGTTCACACCCGTAATAGAATCTTGAGAAATGTCTATATAAACTTGACACAGTAGCACATCTTCATCAACATTATAAGAAGAAGATCTAACATACATATTTGCAAATAGTGTTTGAAGTATAGTTTATAGTAGAGTAATGAAATACAAAATATAAGTTGGAAAAATAATATGAGATGTACACACACACACACACACACACACACACACATATATATATATATATATATATATAGCATGTGATATAGATAAAGTATAGATAATGAATATCTATTCAATAATTATTATCCGTATGATGGATTTTATGATAATCTTAGCCGACAAATGAATTTCATCCTTATTTACATCCTATTATTAATTCTGTCATTATTTCAACCGTCAGATTAATTTCATCATAATCTTAACTGTTCAATAGATTTCATTACAATATAAGCCGTTGGATGAATTTCATTATAATCTTAGTCATTTAATTAATTTATTCCTTATCTAAATCTTATCATGATTGCTATTATAATCTTAGTCATCAAATGAATTTCATCTTAATTTTAGCCGTCGGATTATATTTTCTAACTTTAGGATTTCATCAAATTTTTTCTATAAATAAAACCATTATTTATGAAATTTCTTCATACTGATTATCATTTACGTATCAAATATTTATATTCATATTCTCCAAATTACTCAAACAATAATCTTTAAAGATGAACTTCAATATTGGAGGTCCATCAAATGTGCAATTCGAAAATTCATCTTCATCTTTAGATGACAATGATGATATATCAGTAATGAGTAATTTTATTACTGAACAAGAAGCAATTTGTTGTGCAATTCACAATAACAACATGATTTTGGAGTCTTACATCAGTCAACAAAATAATTAGAATACTCATGGTGGCTCTATTCCATATCATATTTGTGATCAATCGTGATCGTGAAGCTGTAGATCATAATTTATTTAATAATTATTTTTTTGATCGGTCACGATACAATGAAGATATGTTTCGTCGCCGATATCGTATGTCTCATAGTTTATTCTTATGTATCATTGATGCCATTAAAGATCATGATAACTACTTCCAGCAACGAAGAGATGACTTGGGTAGAGTTGGATTATCAACTTTACAAAAAGTCACAACAGTGTTTTGAATGTTAGCATATGGTTTACCAGCAGATGCTACTGATAAATATGTTAAAATTGGTGAGTCAACTGCAATTGAAAGTTTAAAGAGATTTTGTCATACTATCGTACAAATTTTTGTAGAGAGATATCTTAAATCACCTAATGCTAATGACATTGTTAGGCTACTCTATGTTGGTCATCAACGTGGTTTTCCAGAATTGTTAGGCAGGCTTGATTGTATGCATTGGAAGTGGAAAAATTGTCCAACAGCATAGGCCGGACAATATGCAGGTCGAAATTGATCACCAACAATTATTCTTGAAGTTGTAGCAGATTATGATCTATGGATATGACATACATATTTTGGTGTGTTGGGCACAAATAATGATATTAATGTCTTGGAGTCATCACATTTATTTTCTAATTTTGCTCAAAATATTGCTCATTCCGCTTATTATATTATTCAAGGAAAAAAATATAATATGAATTACTATTTAGCCGATAATATATACAAAATGGTCCACCATTATGTAAACAATTCATAAGTCACGCGGTCCGAAAAAAAGTATTTTGCAAAGAAATAAGAGGCTTGTAGAAAAGTTGTTGAGCGTGCATTTGAAGTTCGGCAATCACGTTTTACAATTATTGTAGGACCAACATGATTTTGGAGAAAAGAAGTGTTACATGATATAATAACTGCATGCATTATCATGCATAATATGATAATTGAGAATGAACGTAATCTAAACGCACCAATTAATGAAACAATGAATGCATCTGATCCTACAGTTGAAATAACAGTGGATGAAAATTTTCGATTTCAACAATTTTTTACTCGACATAAACAAATTAAAGACAAAGATGCTTATATTGCACTCCATAATGCATTAATAGAACATTTGTGAGAGCAATATACTAATTTAGATGATTGAATCAATAGTAATATTATTTTTTTATTGTAATTTTGTATTATTAATTATTCAATGTCAAGTTTTTTTTATTGCGTTTTTAATAAATCTGCGTTTTATTTAATATTTTTTTAATTAAAAAATTTTATTAATATTTGATATTAAATTGAATTTGTATTTTATAATATTATTAAATAATAAAATTTTTAATATTGGATGAATATATTAAAAAATATTTATTTTATAAAATAATTATATAGTCTAAAATTAATAAAAAAGAAAAATAAAGTATAAAGAAGAATATATATAGAATATTGTTTTTAGTGTAAAAAATAGTGTAATGGGTTGAACATAAATTTACTTTAGTTACACAATTTCGACATAAAAGTTATACCATTTTGGCGCATTGAGTTGGAGATACCTTTAGAAAGGTTATTTTTTTTGTTTTTAAATAAGAAAAAATATATAGAATAGAAGAAATAAGTTTGAACATTAAAGAGGGGGAAAGATAATGTAAAAATTAAATTAATATTGACTTTAAATACCATAAATAGTGAATCATCCTAGCAAATAGAACTAAAAAAATAAAAAAAAATTTCATTATCTAACAAAAAAAAATTATAAAACTTGCAAGTTTTTAATCCTATCCTTTTGAATAATAATATTTTTACAAATATAATAACAAAATTATTTATTATTTT
Source organism: Triadica sebifera (assembly GCA_023653625.1). Classification (NCBI taxonomy): domain Eukaryota; kingdom Viridiplantae; phylum Streptophyta; class Magnoliopsida; order Malpighiales; family Euphorbiaceae; genus Triadica; species Triadica sebifera. The sequence goes on from CM042901.1 coordinate 27,127,112, forward strand.
ATTTCTTAAAATATTTCATATATGTTTATTTTCTTTTATGTTTGTTTTATACATAAATAAATATATTTTGAAAATAATTTTAAATTTTTTTATATATTATATATTTGATTGTTTATAGAAAAAGAACATGTAAACTTTTTCTTAAAATTATATTTTTTTGAATAAAATTTCTAATTGAAAAATATATTTAAATATGTTTATTAAAAATAATATATCTCGTGGGCGCCGGTCAAACTCCAAACCCCATCCACAAAATGTCTGCTCGACATTATTTTTTTATTTTAACGCAAACGCGTTTCTTTGTAAACCATATGATGCGTTTCTAATGTAGTGCTGGAGGAATTTTTGACCCAATATCTCCAATGTATAACTTCATGTTAGAGATAGTTAACAATGTTATTTGTTGCTATCAATAAAAATCCAAATCATCATTGTTTTTTCCACTCTCTTTCCACCAATGTCCCACTTTATTAACTTGAAAATTCTATTATAACCGCTTATTTCGATTCCCATTAAACGGAAACCTAATCTGTAGTGGAATTGTAGAATTGTAGATTGATGGAGGCAGCAGGGGATGGAATGGCGAGATGCGGGTCGTGGATCCGCAGACCCGAGAAACTTAATTTGGTGGTCTTGGGCAAGTCAATCAAACGCGATTCTTCTTCTTTTTCTTCTTCTGTAATCGAGATTTTCTCCTTTGATCCCAATTCTACGTCTCTCTCTCCCTCTCCCCTGGTATTCATATCCTCTCTCTGCAAAACTTTAATTGACAAATTGTTGAAATTAGGAGCTTCGCAAACTCATCTCGTTTTTCTCGATTATATATATATATATATATCTTTTTGTTTCTGGGCAATCAAACAGGGTTTAGGATTTTAAATATTCTGTTTTATTTTGGATTTATGTAGGCTACTTATGTGCTGGAAGAAACTGAAGGGGATCCATTGACAATTGCTGTGCATCCTAGTGGAGATGTTTTTGTATGTTCTACAACCAAAGGTGGCTGCAAGTGAGTGTCTTTGTTTTCACTTTTTCATGATTTATGGCCTTTAATGAATGCCCATTGTAAAGAAATTGAAAAAAGGAAAAAAAAAATGAAGGCAATAGTCTAGGAGGGTCTTTTTATTTTCTTTATTTTGAGAGTTTAATGTTCAAGAAATAGTGACTTGGTTTTGTGATTAGAACATTTAGGACATTTTAGGGTTGGGATTGATGTTGAGTGTAAAAAAAAAAGTTTAGAATTTTTTTTTGATTTAATTGACTAATATTTTTAATTTTTTATAAACTGTATTTTTTAAACTTGTTTGTTATAAAAATATTTACTTCCTGCTTATCTCCAAAAATATTTTTCTAAATTCAAAAAAATAAAATATAAAAAAATTATTTCAAAAAACGTTTTTTTCAAACGTAATACCAATTAAGACTTTTGAATTTTTTGATTTAATTTACTGATATTTTTAATTTTTTATAAATTGTGTTTTTTAAATTTGCTTGTGATAAAAACATATACTTACTGCTTCTCTCCAAAAATATTTTTCTAAATTAAAAAAAATTAAAAACTAAAAGTATTATTCCAAAAAGCGTTTTTTCTAAGCGTAATATCAATTAAGGCTTTTGAATGAGGGCTTCGGACTTGTGGTTTTATGAATTTATTCAGTGAAGCTTGGTGCATTCATGTGTGTACTACATATGAATTCATGGGTAAGTCCAACATGAACAGGAGAGGTTGAGTATGAATGCTTGATTTACTTAAACATGAGTAGTATTACGGTTCAAGTGAAATTCAGATGACTTAGTTATGCTTTATAGGAATATTAAGATTCTTTTAGGTTCAATGAGTTTAAAGATAAAATTTCAATAATGACATGGGACATGTATTTTTCCCTAGCATTGCTGTGGAGCACTCTTGTGATGATATGAAGTTTGATTAATTGCAACGTGCAGATTGTTTGAATTGCAAGGCCAAGAAACAAATATTAAGGTGTTGGCCAAAGAATTAACTCCTTTACAAGATGTTGGTCCCCAAAAATGCCTAGTCTTTAGTGTCGATGGATCTCGATTTGCAACTGGGGGGATGGTAAGCTATAGCCTTTAGTTCATCAATAGTTATCATGTGCTTTGTTTGAAATGCTTGCTTGTGGAGTCATGTATATTGTGATATTGTTTTATAATGAACTATAGGATGGGCATCTCAGAATTCTTGAGTGGCCGAGCCAACGAATTATTTCAGATGAACCAAAAGCACACAAATCCTTTTGCGATATGGATATTAGGTAGGTTTTCTCTCCTCTATTTATTAATGTAAATCTATGCATCAGTATCTGAGAAGAATGATGCATATGTGTAAATGTATATGGGCAACTATTGAATGGGAGACTGATTTTCCTCTAATCTGTTGATGATGTTGTATGTTGCAATTATGGCTTTAAAGAAGAGAAAGTTGTGACCTATCTTTGGAATCAAAGTTATTGTTTGCTGTTTTTGGATAACAAGGAGCAAAGTCTATTTATTTCTTTTTTCAAGCACCCTTTAGTTTAACCAAAATGGGGAAAAAAGAATGTTGGACTATTGGAACCTCTGTTGCAAGTTTGATATGTGAAACCCTGCTTGGAATATTTTTCCAATTTTTCATCCTTTTTAAGACTGAACTGACAATATTTAAAAGGATTTTTTCCCCTCCAATCCTTGATGTGAATTGTGCGCCATGTGTTTTCTGTAAATTGTAGCCTAGATTCAGTATTTTTAGCTTCAACATCTACTGATGGTTCTGCAAGGATATGGAATATAGAAAGTGGTCTGCCATTGACGACTCTAACACGCAACTCGGTACGTTATTTAATCTAGCAATTTTCTGAGGTTCAATGCAGATTTTTCCCTATGTTGAGTTTATAGTGTGCTTTATTCTATGCAGGATGAGAAGATTGAATTATGTCGGTTTTCTAAGGATGGGACAAAACCATTTCTATTTTGTGCTGTTCAAAAAGGTATAGATATCTGTTGGTTGGAGAGAACAATGTTTCCTTTTTTTTTTTTTTCCATCTTTTATCATGACAACATATAACTTATTCTAAATTCTGTAATATCATTGAATCAGGTGATAAAGCTATTACTGCTGTTTATGACATAAGCACATGGAAGAAAATTGGGTATAAAAGGCTGCTTAAAAAATCTGCTTGTATAATGTCTGTCAGCCTGGATGGGAAATATCTTGCTCTGTAAGCAATTACATTTTCATTTGCTGTTAACCAAGCAAAAAATAAGCTTTTCTGTTCTGGTGTGCCTCTTTAGAACCTAGACTTGGATTTCAATTTGGCATTAATAAATGAAACATGTTGCTTATGTTTGATATGAGCTATTCCATTTATAAATGTTGAAAAATGTGAGTTTGATATTGATTTATTGGCTAGGCTAGAAGTCTGAATTTTGACTAAAAGATGAAAAGCTGTGTTTTGTTAGTCTTGAACCTTAAATATGTTTGAAGTACTAGCTTTTTATTATCTCTTGGAACTAGTTTTAGAGCACAAAAACTTATTCTTATGGTGTTATACTTACCCGTGGCTGAGTTTTCATGTCAAGATTGGGGAATCGATTTGAACTGAAAATATAGTCAGAATAGGTGCAAAATTTTTGTGTGTGAATATTCATAGAATATTATGCAAAGTAGTTGATAAATTTTGAACTAGGAACTGTCTTTGACTTTGAGATATCTTGTTAGCAAGTTTGTAGCACACCAGCAACATTGCATGTATTCATGATATTGCATGTGGAATATACTGACATGCCAATTTTGTTAATTCTAGAGGAAGTAAGGACGGGGACATTTGTGTAGCTGAAGTAAAGAAAATGGAAGTAAGTCACTGGAGCAGGAGGCTGCACCTCGGTACATGCATTACATCTCTTGAGTTCTGTCCCAGTCAACGGTATGGCTCATCCTGATTGTGATGCCTTTTGAATAGAGAGCCATTTTTCATGAATGAATTGGTTTTCTGCCTGCTGTTTTAATAAATTATTATAGTTGCTGCAATGAATTAAACAATCATTACTATGAAGAAGATAATTAAATCTGATTAAGGCCAATTTAGTAAAAGAAGTGGTACTATTGTACATCAAGTGATTGAATGCTTTTGTGTTTTCTCTTCACACTTGGTATCGGAGAGTCTGATATGTTCCTGGAATTTATTCTGCCGCTTTCTGGTCTATGTTCAATTACTGTTGTCTCTCACATAATTGAGAGCTTCTAGAAGAACAATTAAATATTTTTTCATCAAATCATTGTCTGCATATTTATTCTCTGACATGGTTGAGTGTAATAATTTCTTGTATCTATATCCTGTTATGCAGCTGCCTTATATTCTAGCTATTTTCTTGTTTCCCATGTATATAAAAAACGCTGATGTTTTAATATGGTTTGGTTATTCACAGCCTATAGGCTAGCTTTCTGCTTTAATCTCATTGCGTCCTTCGTCTATGTTTCCTTTGCCTTGAACAGTTAATCCAGCAAATACAACTCTTTTGTGCATAACGCATCTTTGCTTATATGTCTATGTGGCACCCTATAGTATTTTTGTTATCCAAGTAAAATTAATTGCACACTATCAAGCAATTAGCCGAGTTATATGTGCTTCTGTAATCAGACCTTGGTTATAAGCTCTTTCTAACGGATTGCAATCCATGTCATTATCTTCTTCTGGTTCTTGATAAGTTACTTTCCTCTATGTGTGGTACCTTTTTTTAGGGTGGTACTTTCTACTTCCAGTGAATGGGGAGCAGTGGTGACGAAGCTAAATGTTCCTGCAGATTGGAAAGGTCTCTCTCTCTCTCTCTCTCTCTATATATATATATATATATATATATATATATACGGTTTGACAACTGGCTTCTATTCTCTCTTGTGCAGAGTGGCAGATCTACTTGCTGCTTGTTGGGCTATTTTTGGCATCCGCTGTTGCATTTTACATTTTCTATCAGAGCTCTGATTCATTTTGGAACTTCCCTCTTGGAAGAGATCAACCTGCAAGACCAAAGTTTGAGTCAATATTACAAGATCCGCAGTCCTCTGAAGATGTGTTTGGGCCTTTAGACATGTGAGCATTTTTTAGATGAATTCCTCAACAGAGTGAGGTACAGCACAAGCTCCACAGTTTTCAGGGTATTTAAAGAAATTTTACATATCCACTGTAACTTCCAATTTGTTTATGCTTTTGGAAAATATGGTGTCAAGTGGGCTGGTGCTGTTTTTCTTATTTTCTTTGTAATGAATTATTCACTCGCACAGAAACGGGAAGTATGAAAATAAAATATACTTCCTCAGGAAATGTTCGACAAATGGAAACTTTGGTTTGGGAGATTGTAGAAACAATTCCTCTTGCATTGTGCTTGTACTCACTATTCTTTTATCCGTCGTTCTATTTTTTTTACATACCATAATGTAAATTAGCTGATTTTATGTTTGTGTAGTACGGAGCTAAACCGAACCGCAATGCAAAACCGACTGGGTCTATTAAGTTTGGTTTTTTGTTTTTCAGTTTGTATCGGTTTCAAGTTTTTGAAAAGTTTGATTTTTCGGTTTGAATCGTAATTAATGTTCAAAAAATGAAAAACATCAAATTGATTGAGCTTTATATATATAAAATTTTAAAACTCAGATCCAAATAACTTGATTCAAACTGCCAAATTTGCTGTGTTCGTTGTTTGCATTCTTCTATTCATCAGAAATTAGTTTTTATTTTAAATTTGTGATAGGTTGTGATTGGATTAGTTATTAAGTAGGTTTAGACAGGAGAAAGCCTATAAAATTTGGTACCTTGTAGTGTGTAAACTTAACAGCCCAAGTATCTATTTCATAATTTATTGAATGCCATATTTTTCATTGTTTGCGGAGGATAAAAACATAGTATTCGTGAAGTTTAAAAACAGACTAAGATATTAATTAACATTATACTAGTGGAAGATCAGAATATTTGACTTTGCTCTTCTATGAAATCTAGTGTAATATAAATTATTTTGAAATTAGATTTCTTCTATGTTATTGTGTTGTAATTTTTTTTTGCCTCAATTTTGTTAATAATAAAAGTTAACTTTTTATTATTTAAAAAAATTATGAAAATAAACAATGGAGAGTTCAAAGTTTTTGTTGATTTTGTTTTTGGAGATAATACAGAAAAAAAAACTACAAAAGAATCATCCTAGAAAAAAGAGTTCCAGCAGCCTCTCCTATGAGCAATAACCAAACATCTGGAGGGGAAATTTCATTAACCCAATTAGCCATGCAATTTGCACACTATTAGCTTCTCTTAATATCTTAGTCTTGATTAATCAGCCCTCAAATAACACTGTAAATTCTAATTTCGTTCAGCGAAAAATTATTTTTTTCTAAATTTTAATTCTGAATTTCAAAATTCTCAATTAATAATTTCTAAAATATTTTTTTCATATTTTATTATTATTTTTATTTTTTCCTTCATGTCTGAATTTAGACCTCGATCGGTTTGACGCACCGGATTTCAATCAACCGCAACCGCGACCTAAATTATCAGACATTACAAATTTAATTGGTATAAACTAATTATAAATTTCTTATAATTATGAGAATGAATTCTGAAAATTTTGAGAATTTTTAAATGGAATTATAATTGAATTAGAAAAAGGTTTTCTAAATCCTAGTTGACTAGGATTTTAGTATGCAATTGTAACTAGGATTGTTTAATCCTATTTTACATCAAACTAATAATTAATTATGGTAATTTAATTATGAATTAACTACTAGTTATATTTGGATTTAATATTTAATGTGATTTAATTATTAAATTCGCATTTAAATATTGCATACATTAAATTGGTAAAAACCTAATTGACAAAGTAGACAATTTTAGAAAACTTTTTGAAATGATCAAATGTGAGCCTAATTTGGATGATTTCATTTTAGAAAGTGTTTCTAAATGTTTATATGATTATTTAATCGGATTAAACAATGAATTTATAATTAATTTCATTAACAACCAAATAATCAAAACAAAGTTTCAAGAGTTAAAAAAGAGAACCCAAATTATTACTTTAATAGATTACCTTTATTTAGGCATTAGAGAATGCATGCTAGGGGTGTATGAAATGACATAATGGTATGATTATGGACTTGACCAATGTGATTAATCATGCATTAAAATTTTATTTTGGTAAATAGGGTATGCAAGTCCCTGACTTCTTGATTCTCTCTATTGTATTTCTCTTCTCATCTTACTCCCCTCTGTTAGACAGGTGCCCTAAAGAAAATCACTTTAGATACTTGATATACTAATTTATTATTAATAAAAGACATTTTCATTATATGGTATTCATTGCATATGAGTTGATATAAATCTTAAATCGTTTAATGAAGTCCTTGGTATGTAGCATAGCATGAAGGAATTTATGATAAGATCATGATGATGAGATTTCTATCATGTGTAATTGTGTTTATATCTAAATAATCTCTAGTCATAGAATTAACAAGATAGAACATTGTTAATCCAGATATACTAGCATATGTTATACTCTTTAACTAGGTCAAGAAGCTAATCTCATAAACTGATAACATAAGATGTTTAGAGTTAACATATGGATGTTTGCTAATAGTAACAAGTACATTGGATGACCTGTAATGAGACAATCACATGGATATCTATTCAATGTCAGTGATAGTTTCATCATAGCAATGGTGCAAGTATCCTTAGACTTGAGATACTTAAAGTTATCTTGGATACCGAATCCTTTACATTGATTGTAATGCTCGATAATTTAGGCCACGATCGCGGTTGACCTAAATCTGGCGCATTGAATTGATCGGGGTCTAAATTTGGATATGAAAGAAAAAAATTAAAATGATAATAAATTATGAGAAGAATATTTTGGATATTATTAATTAAGAATTTTGAAGTTCGGAACTAAAATTTAGAAAATAATAATTTTTACTGAACAAAATTGGAATATACAGTGTTTTTGACAAATGTTTTAAAAATGTATAAAAATAGAATATTCTTTATCTAAGGAAAGAAATATTTTTTGGATTAAAATAAAGTAAGAGTGATTTAAATTAATGGACCAATGAGGGACACAATTATCTAATTAATCATAATTATCCACCTAATCCAACTATAAAAGTCAAATTTCACTTTTTGCCTTTATTCTTCTTCCTCATCTTAAACAAACTAAATTCTCTCTCTTTTTCTCCCTTGTTGCCGTGACCCATATCCCCCTAATTCTTCTTCTGCTTCTTCAATTAAAGTTAAAGTTTAGATGGAAAAAGATGGATTAAGGCAAGATCAACAAAAAAAGTGAAGCAAAGTGAGCAAAACAAAGGAGGAGGAAGGAAGAAAATAAGAGAAAAAGAGAAGGAAGATTTTAGTCATTTTGAAGATCTATAAAGGTCAGATTAGATTTTCCATCTACTCACTTTTCTTGTTCTTTTTTCTTTGATTTTGGGGTTAGCTACCATAAAGATTGGTAATTTAAGGTTATTAGTATGTTAATGATGATTAAGGGTTAATTAGTGTGAAATTTGTTGTTAGCCCAAGGAGATGAACAATCTTTGAACCATAATCAAAGAGGAAGTAAGGACAAGGAGAAATCTAACTAGGAGGAAGAGAAATGTAAAGTGAAGTAGACTTTTTGAGGTATGTACATTTAGCAAAAATTCAATATGGAAAATGTTGATTTTTGATTTTGTGATATTATGTGTAATTATGTATGTAGTTCTTAATATTTTGATTGATTGATGAATTGGTGATTAAATAATGTCATGAATATAAAAATAAAAATTTGAATTTGATGTTGATGCATGAAGATGAAAATTGTACGAATTAATTGATATGCTGTAAATTTTGTCTTATGAACAATATCTACTTTTCTGGTCATAACTTTAGTTCTGGAAATGAATTTTGAATGTTTCTTATTGAGTTGAAAATGTAAGACATAGGGTTTCAATTTTTATTTAGACCATTAGACCTGAATATACTTGCAATTAGATGTAAAATGGACTCAAAATTCGAACTAAAAATCTATCTAGTAAAATACTGGGCAAAATTGAATGAACGTAGCTTAGTAAAAAATTCATAACTTTTGTGAAAAAATTAAATTTAATGTGATTCTAGTTGAAAATTAAAGATAAGACATGTATCTACAGTAGTTTAGATGATCACTTGGCCAAATTCCATTTAAAAATGGATGAAAAATGCAGAGAAATGTGAGACATAAATGTTGTCCAGAATAAGGTAGCTTGTATACATGTGTTGGTTGTTGAAATTTGTGATAGATAAATATATTATTTGACTTTTCTTACAGTTATAATGATTAAATGAGCAAGTATGGTATTGTAAAATATTTAATGGAGATTATCACATTTATGTGAAATTATATTAGTATTACATATATAATTTAAGTAAATAATAATAAAGGTAACAAATATAATTAAGCCCTATAACATTTAGTCGAGAACTAGAAATTAGGATAAGTTGACATGCCAATAAAATGGTAGAAATGTAAGCACTAGAAAATAGTGTTGAAATTTAATTTATATAGACATTAAAAAATAGTTGTGAGTTTAAAATTATGTAGGCACTAAAAAATAGTGTTGAGTTTGAATTTACGTAAGCACCAAAAAAGTGTTGAGTTATTATTGAAAATATAGGCATTAAATGACAAGTTATAAAATAATTAAGTAGGTACCGAGTATACTGCCGCAGAATATAAATCCTGTATCTAGTGTTTAGTTCCGGTTTAAGATATCGTGAGCTATCAAATAAATAAAAAAAGTGTGTAAATTATTAAATTGATATTTTAAATTGCATGTCTTGTATTACTAAAGAATTTCAAGCATACTTAATGAATGAAATGTTATAATTGATGGATTATATATTTTTGCATGACGTAAATAGTTTTGATATTATTTGAATATTTTGGCATGCTTAGTAAATTAATTGTAGTTTTTAAAATTTTATTTTAAAAATATTTATGTAATTATTAGATAGTTATCAAACGTACCACTAAACTAGCAGCTTAGTGCGTGTGTTTCACGCGCATATTATTAGACGTAGCTGTTGCAGTAAGACGGTCGAAAAAAAGGGGAATTCCAAGATCAAATAGCAGCAGTTTATTTTCTTTTTATATGTTTTGAAAATTTTATTGTATAATTAAATATTAAGAAATTCCTTTTGATGTAAATTTGTGGCATGTAGGATTTATTAAAGAGTGAATTTTTTGATTAATATATTTGATATTATTTGTAAATGTATTTTTAACTATTATGGTTTAATGAATTAGTTCTTTTAAATCAAAATATTTACATCACTAGTTACATATTTAAATGATAAAAAAATAATAAAAAAATAAAGTAATGCATATTCTGCTAATAATAAACTTGAAAATTAAAAAAAATTATACAATAAATTGAGCATTGGTTTTTACAAAAATGAGTTTAGTAGCACTTCCATACACTATTAACGACTAGTAGGGTAAGAGAGTCATTTCTTATTACCTCTGAAGAGGTTGCTCATAGGGTGTTGATTGGGTATAGCATAAGGTATTCAAAGGTAGTTGAGTAGTCAACAAAAGATTCACCACTCTTGATAGAAGGAGAGTATACCTATGACCTCTTATAGAGATCATTACTCAGAAATCCTTGGCCAAAGTGGACATGTCTTGAAGAAGGTCTTCAAGGACATATTTGATTAGAGTAATGAGTCTTATAGACAATAAATAATATCATTTAGACTCGATGTGATGCAGTCAGTCTAGTGGGGGTTGACGCACAGTCCATGCTCTGAACCAAATGAGGTATAGTTTGGTGAAAGGGCAAATTGCACGATAATTATCTATAGAATGGTTAAAAGTCAAGCCACTAACTTTTTAGTTAATTGAATAGTCATGATATATTACTAGATACCACTCATGATCTATTATGTCAAGGGAAATTGATTAGAAATTCATTATGGGTCAAAAGTGTTTGACTCGTAGGATTCCTCCCGAGACTTGAGCTGCCAACATGACCAGAAAACCTATTAAGTCACATACATAGAGGGATTGAAGAAAATTCAAAATAGCTTTTAGATAAGATCCAAATGAGAAAGAAAGAGAATTGGGTCTTTTGTAAGAGTTATAAAAATGGGTCAGCTCCAATTTGGATTAGAATTGTTGACTTGGTCAACATTGGCACTTATATCTTAGAGAAATGGACCCATTAGTGTCTTTCCTTTTCCAACCGTAAAAGGGATTAGAAAGTGTATAAATACTCCTTTTAAAGAGTCAATTTCATGGTTGCCTCATTAAAAAAAAAGAGTTATTTTTCTTCTCTCCCTTTTCTCTTTCATATGACAATTTTCCATAACTAGCACTTTGGACTTTTATTATCCCATCTTCTTTGAGGTTTTCTTCTTATTTGTTCACATGGATATTCTTAGAGGCAATCCTAGATTTGTATTTTTTTGGTTTACTACAACCCAACAAAGAAGGAAAAACTCACAACTTGGAAGTCCAAGAGTTGGAAACAAAGGTAATAAACTTTTACCATATTGATGGTATAATCTGATTTTAATATTCACAAACATTCCATGGTTTTGGGTTCAATTAATTTTAATTTTCCACTGTGATATATATGTGATTTATGTTAAGAACCCAACAGTGGTATTAGAGTCGCTCTATGTAAATTAAATTCGGATTTAATTGAAATATCAATGAGATTGATTGTTAAAGAACAACTTGGATTCCCTCTTTTCTTTAAAAATGATTTTGATTCTGTTTGGCCTAAAATTTTAATTATAATTCAATTACATTTTAATATGATGATATTATATATTTTTGATGATAATTAAAAGGTATGAATTTGATTTAAACATGAAATTCAAAGTTATGCATAACTGCTGAATTTATCGGGTTTGAAATCTAGTTGTACCAATTGAGTTGTTTGAGGGGCTGTTCGAATTTGGTTTATTAATCTGATTAATCAAATATGTTTATGACATATTCATAATGTGCTTTAACTTATGCACAACACCTATAACGAAAAGGAACAAACAAAACATATAACTAGGTTCATAACCTTACCATGTGATGAGACTATTTTGTTTTATTTAATTTCATGGCATGTAACTTGATGATCAGAACCTTATATCATGTTTATAAGATATTCATGATATTATTTTTATATCAATTTCATTATGGATTCAAATTAAATTTGTGGTGAAATTCCTAAAGAATCCTAATTCATGTATGATTCAATTTAAGCAATTTTTGTGTAATTAGTTCGCTAATTGAATGATGAATGATTTAGATTGTCTAATGAGCAAATTTAATTAGTTTAAACTGATTATAAGTTTCTTATAATGATGAGAATGAATTCTAGAAATTTTAAAAATTTCTAAATGGAATTTGATTTGAATTTGAAAAGGGTTTTTAGAGTCTTAGTGTGACTAGGATTCTAGTATGCAATTGCATATAGGATTGTTTAATCCCATTTGACATCAAACTAATAACTAATTAAGGTAATTTAATTATGAATTAATTACTTGACATCCTTAGTTTAATATTTAATGTGATTTAATTATTAAATTCATATTTAATATTGCATGCATTAAATTAGAAGTAACCTAGTTGGCAAAGTAGGCAATTTTAGGAAACTTTTGATATTATCAAATGTATGCCTCAAATGCAATATTTTCTTTTAGAAAGTGTCTAAATATTTATATGATTATTTAATAAGATTAAATAATGAATTTATGGTGAATTTAATTAAAGCCAAATAATCAAAATAATGTTTCAAGAGTTGAAACAAAGGGACCCAAATTATTACATTAATAGATTACCTTTATTCATGCATTAAAGAATGACCCAAATTTGGGACTTGACTAATATGATTGATCATGCATGGAATTTTGTTTTTTTGGTAAATAGGGTATGCAAGTCCTTGCCTTTTTTATTCTCTCTATTGTATTTCTCTTCTCATCTTACTCCCCTCAAATGAAACTTGAGGTTTTCTTATAAAGAATTTATGTAACTGGATTACAAAAGATTAGAATAGAATTGCAGTACAAAGGAGCAGGAAGCCAAAGAGATAGTGCCAAAAGCAAATAACCATTAGAATAGGAAATTATTTTCTATTTTGGTGTTGTAATTTCATGCATCTACCTAGGTGAGACCTAGTCAATCCTTTCATGGCTTGAAGGATTGATGTTAGATTATGTCCATAATCATAACCATATAATTAGAGTAATTATCTTATATATATGTGTGTAATGAATGGATATATAATGCATGCCAAATTGCCATGATGAGACCTAAAATTACAGAAATCCCTCATTAAAAATATTAAGGTAAATGCCTTCTGTTAATATGACAAAAACTAGAGTTATTTTAGAGTATGGATTGTTGGGCAAACCCAAGCCTGCTTTACATGAATATGTTCAAACCATCAAAATATGACTTCATGATTAATGGGTTGACTTTAACTAATTACATTGGTTTGTTGGGCAAACCCAAGGTTAATGTGAATTAGAGACAAAGTTGGGTAAGTGTACATGAGATGTGCACATATCAAAAGTTGATAGCCCAATGATTTGGTAATTGCATAGAGGATGCAATTAGTATGAGATACCTACCAATTGACCTAAGATGGCTTGTTGGGCAAACCCAAGGTCATTCATAGTGATGTTGGATATTGACTCACTAGGAGAGCTTCCAATGAGTTCTCTCAGATTCATAATAAGGGTTATGGGTTCACAATAAAATAGTGGGAGTTATAATGCGCATTTATTAAAGACCTAACATTCATGCATTTAGTACATTCTATAACATGATTGTTCTTTACATCTAGGTTGCTATAATCAAGTCATCAAATGTGAACTTATGCTCAATTCTTGAATCCAAGAAATTGACTAGTCATAACTTCCTAGATTGGCTAAGGAATTTGAGAATAATTCTCAAAGTTGAAAAGATAGCCTATGTCTTGGAAGAGCCATTTCCATCCCTTCTAGTTGATAATGCATCTGTTGATGAATAGTTGGCATACAAAAAGCAAGTGGATGATAGTGAGTTTGCAGGTTACATTATGCTCTCCTCTATGTCTCTCGACCTTCATAATAGGCATGAGAACATGGATGCTAATACCATTGTCGATCATCTTAGGGAAATTTTTGATAAGCAAGCTCAAACCGTGCAATATGCGATATCCAAGTTGCTTTTCTGCTCCAAGATGATATGAGGGACTTTTCCAGTGCAACATGCATTGAAGTTGAATGGGTACATTGAGCGATTGGCTACCTTAGGGTTTGTAATGGATCATGAGTTTAGTATAGACTTAATTCTTTAAACTTTGCCTGACTTTGATCCCAAAATTGATCAATATGCTTAATATAGTTGAGTCTTATGTCAAGAAAAAGTAAAAAGTTGTGATACATGTCTAATTCAATCCTCAATATCAATAATAAAAGACAAAAGATAGATAACCTAAAACTATCATATTTATGGCATTGTCATCTTGGCTATATAAATAAGAGGCGAATGACTAAGTTACACAAGAATGGTGACTTATGGTCATTTGATTATGAATCATATGACACATGTAAATCTTGTTTGTTAGGAAAGATGAAAAAATCACCTTTTGGTGGAAAGGGTGAACATGCCAATGGGATATTGGCCCTTGTACATATAGATGTATGTGGACCAATATTAGTGCATGCTAGAGGTAGTTTTATCTATTTCATTACTTTTATTGATGATTATTCATGATATGAGTATTTGTATTTGATGAGATACAAATATGAAGTTTTTGAAAAGTTCAAAGAATTCATAAATGAAGTAGAGAAACAACTTGGTAAAATTATTGAACCACTTAGATCAATTTGAGGTTGTGAGAGTTTTAAGGTTATCTAAGAAATAATGAGATTTTATCTCAATGGATTCCACCTTACATACTACAACATAATGGTATGGCTGAAAGGAGAAATAAAACCTTGTTAGACATGGTGAGGTCAATGATGAGCTTTGCAGAACTGCCTGAATCCTTTTGGGGTCAAGCACTAGAGACTTATGTTTATATATTAAATCGTCCCTTCTAAGTTAGTTGAGGTTACTCCATATGAGATATGGACTAACAAGAGATATATTCTTTCTCACTTGAAAGTATGGGGTTGTCCTACTTATATGAAGCGGACAATGTCAAATAAGCTAGAAACTAAGTCTGATAAAATGTTTATTTGTGGGATATCCAAAATAGTCATTTGGATATCAATTCTACCAACTTTGGAGCAGAAGTTGCTTGTTTCAAAGCATGTTGTCTTCTTAGAGAAAGAGTTTCTTCTAAAATAAGATAATAGGAACAAGATTGAACTTGATGAAGTTTAAGATGCTCAAACATATACAGATCAACTAACAGAACCAGAATATGTTACTCATAGAGATGAAGTAACAACTACACCTTCTGAAACACAAGAACTTTGTAGATCAAGTAGGATACACATTGTTCCTGAGAGATATGGATTTCTCATAAGTGAATAGAATGGCGTATTGCTCATAGAGGATGATGAGCCTACTACTTATGACGAAGTTCTGAATTGTTCAAAATCTGACAGATGGCTAAAAGCCATGCAGTGAGAGATGGATTCTATGTTTGAAAACCAAGTGTGGACTTTGGTTGACCCACTTAAAGGGACTAAACCTATTGGGTGCAAATGGGTCTTCAAAAAGAAGACCGACATGGAAGGTAATGTGGTTAACTATAAAGCTAGGCTAGTAGCTAAAGGATATCGTCAAAGACAAGGTGTTGACTATGAAAAAAAAATTTCTCCAGTTTCTATGCTTAAATCGATCAGGATACTCCTAGCCATTGCTCCTTATAATGATTATGAGATTTGGCAAATGGATGTGAAAATAGCTTTCCTTAATGGAAATCTGACTGAGGATGTGTATATGACACAATCTGAGGGCTTCACATCAAGTGATGGCAAAAAGGTATACAAATTGCAATGATCCATTTATGGATTGAAGCATGCATCCCAGAGTTGGAACATCTGATTTGATGAGACAATCAAAGAGTTTAGTTTCTTATAAAAATATGGATGAAACTTGTGTTTACAAGAAGGTTAGTAGGAGTGCAATCTTATTCCTGGTATTGTATGTAGATGACATACTTCTTATAGGAAACGACGTCTCAGTTCTTCAATCAGTCAAATTTTGGCTTTCTAAGAATTTCTCCATGAAAGACCTTGGAGAATCAACTTATATATGGGGGATAAAGATCTATAGAGATAGATCTAAAAGGTTATTTGGTCTTTCTCAGTCTACATACATAGATAAAATGCTAAAAAGTTTTAGCATGGAACAGTCCAAGAGAGGATATGTCCAAAGACATAGGATCAACGGACATGCATGAGTAGGATTCCATATGTTTCGGCTATTGGATCATTCATGTATATTATGTTATGTACTAAACCTGATATATCATATGCTCTAAGTGTCATGAGCATATTTCAGTCAGATCCTGGTGAGAGGCATTCTGTGGCTGTCAAGAATATCCTTAAATACTTGAAAAAAACTAAGGATGCATTCTTAGTTTATGGATATGGTGAGCTTAAAGTAAGCATGTATGCAGATGCCAACTTCCAAACTAATGACGATGATTCCAAGTCCCAATCAGGATAAGTTTTCATGTTAAATGGTGAAGTAGTCAGTTGGAAAAGTTCTAAGTAAGAGATGACTATAGATTCCACAACCCAAGCAGAGTACATTGTAGCTTCTAAGACAGCTAAGAAAGCGATTTGGATAAAGAAATTCATCACAGAGTTAAAAGTGGTTCCTTGCATTATTGATCCAATACCCTTGTATTGTGATAACAATGGAGTCATTGCACAAGCAAATGAGCTACAGCCTCTTCAAAGATCCAAGCATGTACTTAGACGTTACCATTTGATTTGGAAAATCATAAGTAGACATGATGTAAAGATAGAGAGAGTTCCCATTGATCATAATATAGTTGATCCTTTCACTAAGCCACTTCTCCAAAAGAAACATGATAGTCATGTGCTCGCCTATGGTATATTGTATAAAGCCAATTTGCTTTCATGCAAGTAGGAGATTATTAGAGAGGTGCCCTAAAGGAAATCACCTTAGGCACTTGATGTACTCATTTATTATTAATAAAATACATTTTCATTATATGGTATTCATTACATATGAATTGATATAGATCTTAAATCATTTAATGAAGTCCTTAGTATGTAACACAACATGAAGGAATTCATGATGAGATCAGGATGATGAGATTCCTATCATGTGTAATTGTGTTTATACCTAAATAATCTCTAGTCATAGGATTAACAAGATAGGAAATTGTTAATCCAAATAGACTAGCACATGTTATACTCCTTAACTAGGTCAAACAACTGATTTCATAAGTTGATAACATGCGATGTTTAAAGTTAACAAGTGGATGCTTGCTAAAAGTATCAAGTACATTAGATAATCTGCAATGAGACAATCACTTGGATATCTATTTAATGTCAATGATAGTCTCATCATAGCAATGGTGCAAGTATCCTTAGCCTTAAGATACTCAACGTTATCTTGAATGCTAAATCCTATACTTTTACTTCATTCCTTGTTGCCCCTCAAGAGGTCGCTTATAGGGAGGTGATTGGGTATAGCATGAGGTATTTGTTGAGAAGTCAAAAAAGGATTCACCATTTTTTATAGAAGGAGAGTATACCTATGGCCTCTTGTAGAGATCATTACTCGAAAATCCTTGGCCAAGATGAATGTCTTGAAGAAATTCTTCAATGACATATCTAATCAGAGTAATGAGTCTTATAGACAAGAACTAATATCATTTGAACTAGATGTGATATAGTCACTCTAATGGGAGTTGACACACAATCCATGCTCTGAACCAAATGAGGTATAGTTTGGTGAAAGGACGAATTGCACGATAATTGTCTATGGAAGGGCTAAAAGTCAATGGTTTGACTTTCTGGTTAATTGAGTGGTCGTGATGTGTTGCTAGATATCGCTCAAGATCTTCTAAGTCAAGGGAAAATGATTAGAAATTCATTATAGATCAAAAGTATTTGACTCATAGAATCGTAATAAGATTATGATTTCTCCTAAGACTTGAGCTGCCAATATGAACAGAAAACCTATTAGGTCACACGCATAGAGACAATGAAGAAAATGTAAAACAGGTTTTGGATAAGATCTAAATGAGAAAGAAAGAGAATTGGGCTTTTTATAAGAGTAATAAAAATGGGCCAAGTCCAAATTGCATTAAGATTGTTGACTTGATCAACATTGGGCCTTATACCTTAGGAAAATGAGCCCATTAGGGCTTTTTCTTTTCCAACCCTAAAAGGGTTTATGTTAAACCTTAAGGGGTATTTCCGTCATTTTGATGATAAAAATAAAATAGCAATATTGTATTTAACATACTTGTCTTCTAAGTCTTTTATACAGGACATGGATCAAAATACCAAGAATGGAGAATTGGAAGAATAATCCTTAAAAGACAAAATTCAAGTAGTAGCATGTTCACTGTTGTGACTCTATGAGTCACTCCCGTGAAAGAAGCTAACCGTTACCAAAACCAACTTTTGAAGTTCACAGCCATGAAGGAAAAACAAACCGTGAAGTAAGCATTTCAGTCACCCACGTGAATAAAGGTGTCACCCCCGTGAAGATTCATGCAATTTCATCCAGAGAGTTTCACGACCAGAGTCACCACTTGGATCACGGCTAGGAAGATTGTCACGCCCGTGAATTAGTATGTCACGCCCGTGACTATATATGTCAAAACATTCCAGAGAGCTTCACGACCAAGGTCACCACTTCAGTCACGGCTTGGGAAGAACTGTCACGCCCGTGACAAGCATAGTCACTCCCGTGAACAATGAAAGAGAAAAATGTCAGGTGTGATTTTTTGGTTGGTACAACGGCTAGTTTCTTACTTAATGCACCCCAATGGCTATATTCAGCCATGAGAGTATAAATGGAAGTCATTTATACATTAAGGAACAAGAGAATGATAAGAAAAACAAAAGAATAACATATACTTCGAATTTAATTCTTATTACAAGCTATTTGTACTTTGATACTTTGAGAACAAATCTATTCTCTGTAAAAATCTTTTTGCTCCTCATATTTTAGCAATAAAGATTTATAAGTGGTTCTCTCTGTAATCTTTACTCAAGTGAGCTTTGGGTATTTCTGGGTTAAGAGCAGAACACTTGTAAGGGTTAGTTGTGTGAGCCTCCAAAACACAAATTAAAAGGTTGTTTGTGTGAGTCTGTAAAATACAAGAAAGGTTGTTTGTGTGAACCTGTAAAACACAAAGAGTAGGTTGTTTGTGTTAGCCTGTAAAACACAAAGAGTAGGTTGTTTGTGTTAGCCTGTAAAACACAAAGAATAGGTTGTTTGTGTGAGCCTGTAAAACACAAGGAATTGGTTATTGTGTGAGCCATTAAAACACAAGGGATTTCTGGGTTAGGTGTGAGCCATTGTGAGAAACACCATAGTTGGGAGTGATCTTGTAAAATTCCATTGTAACATTTAGTGTATTAGTGAAACTCCTAATTGCGATTGGGGAGAGGAGTAGGGTTTGTTAACACCCGAACCTCTATAAATCTTTGTGTCTGATCTTCTCTATCCGTCCTAAAATTAATTATTTATTTCCGCACTTTAAAGTTTAATTTTTTGAAACTCCAATTCAACCCCCCTTCTTGGTCTAATATCTGGGCATCAATTGGTATCGGAGCTTTGTCTAGCATCGAAGCCTAAAAAGTGCTAGTAAAGAGTAAGAGATGGCCAGTGAAGGATTCCAAAGTCTCAAACCTTACTTTGATGGAGCAAATTATGCCCATTGGAAGTTTAGGATGGAGACATACTTGGATAGTGAAGGAATTGAAGTCTGGGATAGTGTACAAAAAGAATGGACACCACCAACCAGAAGAGGAGCTAATGGTGAAGAAGAAATCCTATCAAGAGATGATTGGACAGAGCCTCAAAGAAGAGCAAATTTCAAAAACAAGAAGGCAATGACAATCCTATGAAGCTCATTATCTATTGAAGAATGTGGGAGAATAAAAGACTGCTCAACAACATACAACATGTGGAAGACATTGGAGAACTATCATGAGGGAACTAAGCAAGTCAAATCCAAGAAGATTCAACTTCTAACCTCAGAATATGAGCTCTTCAAGATGAAATCCAATGAGTCAATCACTGACATGACCAACCATCTTCTATCCATTATAAATGGAATGAGGAAACTTGGGAAGCATTTGAGCTTGGAAGATGTAAACAATAAAATCCTGAGAAGTCTTCCTCTTAAAGACTATGGTTCAAGAGTTGCTGGCATAGAAGAAGCAAATGAAGATATGAGCATCATGAATACTGATGTGCTGATTGACAAGCTTCTCACACATGAGATGGCAGTGAAGAGAGATAGAGAGCTTGAAGCAGAGCCAGAGAAAAGAAAACCCTTAGCACTCAAAGCCTCTACTTCAAAATTTCAAGAAGAAAGTGAAGATGATGAAAAGATGAGTGATGATGAAAATGAGGACATCACTATGCTTTCAAGGAGATTAAAAAGAATCATTGAAAAGAAAATGAGCAATTCTAGAAAATTCAGGCAAAGAAACCTTAAACAAACTTCTAATGACACACATAGAAGTAAGGAAGAGGTAAAATGCTATGAATGTGGAAAGAAAGGACATATCAAACCAGAATGTCCAAGGCTCAAGAAGCATAAGAGCAAATACCAAAGAGACAATGGGGAGAAAGGTCACAAAGCCATATGGGATGACGAAAGCTCTTCAAGTGAGAAAGATGATAATGAAAGTGAAGAGGTCAACCTATGCTTCATGGCTATTGAGGATCACGTCTCGGACAAAGTAAGATCACTACACTCATATTCTTTCAATAATGATAGTAGTGATAATGATAGTAATAGTGATAGTGACGACGATGATGATGAGCAAAGCCTAATAGAAGAATTAAATATAGAATTAGAGAAATATAGAACTAAATTTAGTACCTATAGAAATAATATCTGTAATTTGAAAAATAAGATAGATGGTTTAGAAAAAGAGAACATAAAGCTTAAATCATCTAATGAATCTCTTCAAAAGTCATTAGATGAATACCCATCAAGACCCTCAACAACTTCGTTGTTAAAAGAAAATAATACTTTGAAAAATGAAGTTGAGGAACTTAGAAATTCCATTTGTAAATTTCACAAAGGTAAAGAAAGCTTAGATACTCTCATTGTGTCTCAAAGACCACCCTTAATTAGACATGGTCTAGGATTTAAGGACACATCATCATCTTCTCACAAAACTATATTTGTTAAACCTAAAGAATCTCACATCTCCACACCTGTTAGAACTGCATCAAGAAATAAGAATGTTAAACCTTCTATACAGATGAAGAATAATCATGCCTTTATGTATATGAAGCATGCATCTAGAAAAACAAAAATTAATCATGAATGTGCATGCCATTGTTCTCAAAATCAGTCTAATAAAATTATGGCATTTAAACACAGTGTAAGACCAAAAAGCAAGTTTAGACCTAAACAATGTAATTATTGTATGAAAATGGGTCAAATAAATAAACATTGCTGGATAAGGAAGGCTCATTGGGAACCTTTATGTGCTAAACCCCAAGGACCCAAACTCATTTGGGTACCTAAAAATCATACTTGATTTGTGATTCTATAGGTATGCCTCAAGTCCACAATAAACAAAAATGCATGGCTAGTAGACAGTGGATGCTCAAGGCATATGATAGGAGACAAAGAACTTTTCAATAAAATCAAAAGTATTGATGGAGGTAAAGTTACCTTTGGAAACAATGCTAAAGGTAAGGTAATTGGCATTGGTTCTATTGGTGTTAATAGTACTACTTTTATTAAGGATGTCTTACTTGTTGATGGCTTGAAACATAACTTGTTAAGTGTAAGTCAATTATTTGATAAAGGAAACAAAGTAATCTTTACTTCAAATGAATGTCTTGTAATCTCTATCGATGGTCAAGAAATATTTAAAGGAAATAGAGATATCAATACGTACATAATAAACTTACATGAACTGTCTAACCATTCCTCTAAGTGTCTTGTGACTACTAGTGATGAATCTTGGTTGTGGCATAGAAGACTTGGTCATGCTAACATGGACTTAATACAAAGTCTCAGCACAGGAGAACTAGTAAAAGGATTACCAAAAGTTAAATATGAAAAAGGCAAGACATGTGATCCCTGTCAAAGAGGAAAGCAACACAAGTCATCTTGCAAAGCCAAAAACATAGTAAGTACTTCAAAACCTCTTCAACTCCTGCATTTAGACTTGTTTGGACCTACTAGAATTGCTAGCTTAGGAGGAAAACATTATGCATTTGTCATCATAGATGATTACTCTAGATTTACTTGGATAATTTTCTTAGCTCAAAAGAGTGATGCTTTTGAAAATTTCAAAAACTTTGCTAAAAGAGTTCAAAATGAAAAAGGGTACTGCATTTCAAAAATACGAAGTGATAATGGGAAAGAATTTGAAAATGAAAACTTTGAAAGCTTTTGTCTTGAACTTGGCATTTCACATAATTTCTCATCTCCTAGGACACCTCAACAAAATGGAGTAGTTGAAAGGAAAAAATCGAACATTAATTGAAATGGCTAGAACAATGCTTAATGAATATGAATTACCAACTTATTTTTGGGCAGAAGCCACAAACACTGCATGTTATATTTCAAATCGAGTTTTCAAATGACCTCTTTTAATTAAAACCTCATTTGAGCTATGGAATGGAAGAAAGCCCTTGATATCATACTTTAAAGTATTTGGATGCAAGTGTTTTATATTGAACACTGAGGACAATCTTGGAAAATTTGCCTCTAAGTCTGATAAAGGTATCTTTTTAGGATACTCTACAACCAACAAAGCATATATAGTATTTAATAAAAGATCATTAACGGTTGAAGAATCCATGCATGTTGTTTTTAATGAATCTAGTAAACTTGATCTTGTGAAAGGTAATGCTCTTGATGATGTTGTAGGTAATATGGAAAAACTTGATATTGAAAATGGAAAAGAAGAAAATGATCAAGAAAATTCATTTCCTCAAAATCAAGAACAAATGGAACAAGAACTTCCAAAAGAATGGAGAATGACGAAAGATCATCCAAAAGAGCAAATAATTGGTGATCTATCAAGGGGAGTAAGTACTATATCTCATTTCAAGCATTTGGTTATTGACATTGCTTTTATTTCACAAATTGAGCCTAAAAATATTAATGAGGCTCTTAATGATGAAAGTTGGGTAATTTTCATGCAAGAGAAACTCAACCAATTTGAGAGAAATAAGGTATGGAACCTAGTACCTAGACCCAAGGATCATCAAATCATAGGTAGCAAATGGGTATTTAGAAACAAATTAGATGAACAAGGGTTAATAACCAGGAATAAAGCAAGACTTGTTGCAAAAGGATATAATCAGGAAGAAGGTATATATTATGATGAAACATATGCACCTGTAGCTAGATTAGAAGCTATAAGAATACTCTTAGCATATGCATGTCACATGAATTTCAAACTTTTTCAAATGGATGTGAAAAGTGCATTTCTAAATGGTTATATAGATGAAAAAGTGTATGTAGAACAACCACCAGGTTTTGAAAGTTATGATTTGCCAAACCATGTTTTTAAACTTTAAAAGCTTTGTATGGTTTAAAACATGCTCCAAGAGCTTGGTATGAGAGACTAAGTTCTTTTTTATTAGAAAATAACTTTACAAAGGGAAATGTTGACACTACACTATTCATCAAAAAGCATAAGGATGATATACTAATTGCTCAAATTTATGTTGATGATATAATATTTGGCTCTACTAATGAGTTGCTTTGTCAAGAATTTGCTAAGTGCATGACTAGGGAATTTGAAATGAGCATGATGGGAGAACTTAAGTATTTCCTTGGTCTACAAATAAAGCAAAGCAATGAGGGCATATTCATCAATCAATCCAAATATGCAAAAGATTTAA
Organism: Triadica sebifera; assembly: GCA_023653625.1. NCBI lineage: Eukaryota > Viridiplantae > Streptophyta > Magnoliopsida > Malpighiales > Euphorbiaceae > Triadica > Triadica sebifera. The sequence continues at coordinate 27,151,154 of CM042901.1, forward strand.
TCAAGAAATTTGGTATGGAAGGATGCAAAAATGCCAAGACTCCTATGAGCACATCAACAAAATTGGACAAAGATGAAAAGGGTAAGAGCATTAATGAAAAGCTTTATAGAGGTATGATCGGATCACTTCTATATCTTACTGCTTCTAGACCCGACATTATGTATAGTGTTTGCTTATGTGCACGATTTCAATCATGTCCTAAAGAATCTCATTTAAATGTTGTAAAAAGAATTTTAAGATATTTACATGGATCATTGCATCTAGGTTTATGGTATCCTAGGAATTCATCTTTTTATATTATAGGATATTCAGATGCAGATTATGCTGGTAGTCTTTTGGATATAAAAAGTACTTCAGGTACTTGTCACTTCATTGGAGAATGCTTAGTTTCTTGGTTTAGCAAGAAACAAGTTTCTGTTGCTCTCTCAACTGCTGAAGCTGAATATGTAGCAGTTGGATGCTGTTGTACACAAATTCTTTGGATGAAACAACAACTTAAGGACTATGGTCATGAGATGAACCATATACCTATAAAATGTGACAACACTAGTGCTATAAATCTTTCAAAGAATCCTATTCAACACTCTAGAAGCAAACATATTGACATTAGACACCACTTTATTAGAGATCATGTTCAATATGGAGATGTTGCATTAGAATTTATAAGCACAAAAAATCAATTAGCAGATATTTTTACTAAGTCTCTAAATGAGGAAAGATTTAATTTCATTAGAAGAGAACTAGGTATGATTGATGGATTAACCTTGTGATTGTAAGAATATGAAATTTTAATTGTTGATCTTAAATCATATCACAAGTTATAAGATAGAAATTTTGATGAGAAATCATGTTTTAAGAAGTATAATTTTTGTTGAAATGATTCAGTCTTGTTGTAGAACTTAAATTGATGAAAATTCTAGGGAAGTCATGCCCGTGACATATATTCACGCCCGTGACGTAAAAGGCCCAAAGAGGCAGTGTCGTTCACGACTTTGGTTCACGACATGGTTCACGGCTTCAAGTGGTGAAACTTAGTTTCACGGCTTGAGTCACACCCGTGAAAATGGACTTTCACGCCCGTGACTAATTTTCACTCCCGTGAACAATTACACCCCAAAAACTCACAGAAGTTTTCACGCCTTGCGTCACGGCTTGCTTCACGGGCATAAGTAGTGAACTTCAACAGTTCACGCCCGTGACCATTTATTCACCCCCGTGACCGATGATCATTCACGCCCGTGATGTTCAAACACCATGCTGGTGAACATATTCACGCCTTTATTCACAGGTGAAACACTCCTTCAGCAAACCGTGAACACGACCATTCACACCTGTGAAACCATAATTCATGCCCGTGAATGTATCGAATATATAAGAAAATAGCCGGTTACAACCTTCATTTCAACTTCTCATCTCCCAAAACCGCTCTCATTTACTCTTATTCATTGAGACATTGAAGATTCCGACCCCAAAGACTTGAAATTTCTCTATAAATACCACCAAAAGTTCGAATCTTCAGCAAATATCATACATTTCTAGGGTTTTACATCAAATTTTCTATCAAAATTATTTTTCAACTCCATCAACAACAAATCTCTTCAAAAATGGATTCTGCTTCATCCAAGGGAAAGAGAAAGAAGTCCCATGCACCTAAGAGGTATGCATATTACCTTATGAACCACATTCCGGAGAATTGCCATCCTCGGTATGCAACTTTGAAGAAGAGACCTCTTTTGTCTTCAAGATCCTTCGAATGGAAAATAGTCCAAAGTCTCGGACTTAAGACGGCTATGACAGAGCAACTACAAGCCTGTCATCTCAAAAATTTTGTTGAAATTCATCAGCCGACTCTAAGGGAGCCAACACTGAAATTTCTCAGCACATTGCAGGTTTCACCTACTGGAGTAGTGAAATTTCTCAGCACACCCTCAATGCCATTGAATTTGCTGAATTGTTCAACCTACCATCTGATGGCATCCTGAATGACACTGAGGTGGAATTCTCTGCCCCTCGAGCCTGGACACACTTTGGCACCGATTGTAGCTGGGATGTCAAGAAGACAAAGAGCACACATCTCAGGGCTCTAGTACATAGGTATTTGCATAGGTTCCTAACCTATAGCATTTTTGCTAGGGGAGAAAGTAATGGAACTATTAGGAAGTCAGAAGTCTTCCTCTTTGAGATGGCTCGCAGGGGAGTCACAGTGGCACTTTCCAAATGGTTTGCAAACCATATTCTCTCCATAGCCACCAAGCCCATAGGAGATATTTTGATTGGGGCATATGTCACCCATATCGCAGTGAAGCTCAACTATTTGAAGCTGGATGCCCATCATTTCAACATCATTCCTGCACATCCTCAAGATCGCCTGGATGTCGAGTCGTTCATCAAGATGGGAGCGGCTGTCAAGATCGTTTTCCAGAACGATATCTTCTACCGCTTCACTGACACTGTTGGGGAGATTATCTGGGAAGATAATGACACAGAGGATTTTAAAGCAGGCCTCTAGGGAGTCCAACAGAAGAAGAGGGCTCAGGTCGAAGAAGCACCTCCATCAGCCGAGCAGGACATCGGACAATCCTCAACTTCCACACCATCCTTAGCACAGCAGGTGGTTGACCTCTTGGCACCACGTTTTGAGCAGTTGCAGACTTCAATGGATGAGAGGTTGGAAAACCTCAAAGACTTCATGGAGTCTCGGATGGACAGCCTTGAATCTGAAGTGGCTAGGCTTTGTGATAGGATGTCTGGCTAGGAGATAGGCTAGAGAGTAGCCTAAATTTGATTTTTTTTGCTTGTTTGTTATTTTTTATGTTTGCTTGTGTGCAGAAAATTTTTAAATTTCCTTTCTGAACATTTTAACTCAGTTTGTATCATTTCCTTTATGTTATATATATTTGCTTTTGTTTACTTCAATTTTCATATCCTTTTTGATTGATGACAAAAGGGGGAGAAAACTAGCAATATATGATAGGCAATATATGATAGGGAGAATGGTATCAAACTAGCAATATAAGATCAAACTAGCAATATATATTAAGGTAAATGATTTTTGAATCAAATAATCAAAATTGAATTGACTTTGAAATGGATTACAAATCTTGATTCAACATTTCATATGCAAAGTATATAATTGGAAAATTAAGCTTTATATACTTTAGATATACCTTAAGTATACTTTGCATATACCTTAAAGCAAGTTACGAATATAAATATGCCATGATATACCTTAAATATATCTTATATATACTTCATGTCTTAAAAAGGAGTTATGGTATATATTGGATATACTTCTCATATAACTTGCATACACTTAAATCTAGTTAAGTTTATTTCAATGCTACATCATTATCTACTATTCTTGCACATTATAAATTTTTATCCTAAGTATATTTTGAGAGGGAGACTTCTCAAAATCACATATTGCTAGATTATTTGTCACCATAAAAAAGGGGGAGATTGTTAAACCTTAAGGGGTATTTCTGTCATTTTAATGATAACAAATAAAATAGCAATATTGTATTTAACATACTTGTTTTCTAAGTCTTTTATACAGGACATGGATCAAAATAGCAAGAATGGAGAATTGGAAGAATAATCCTTGAAAGACAAAATTCAAGTAGTAGCATGTTCACTGTCGTGACTCTATGAGTCACTCCCGTGAAAGAAGCTAACCGTTACCAAAACCAACTTTTGAAGTTCACAGCCATGAAGGAAAAACAAACCGTGAAGTAAGCATTTCAGTCACCCCCGTGAATAAAGGTGTCACCCCCGTGAAGATTCATGCAATTTCATCCAGAGAGCTTCATGACCAGAGTCACCACTTGGATCACGGCTGGGAAGATTGTCACGCCCGTGAATTAGTATGTCACGCCCGTGACTATATATGTCAAAACATTCCAGAGAGCTTCACGACCAAGGTCACCACTTCAGTCACGGTTTGGGAAGAACTGTTACGCCCGTGACAAGCATAGTCACGCCCGTGAACAATGAAAGAGAAAAATGTCAGGTGCGATTTTTTGGTTGGTACAACGGCTAGTTTCTTACTTAATGCACCCAATGGCTATATTCAGCCATGGGAGTATAAATGAAAGTCATTTATACATTAAGGAACAAGAGAATGATAAGAAAAACAAAAGAATAACATATACTTCGAATTTAATTCTTATTACAAGCTATTTGTACTTTGATACTTTGAGAACAAATCTATTCTCTGTAAAAATATTTTTGCTCCTCATATTTGAGCAATAAAGATTTATAAGTGGTTCTCTCTGTAATCTTTACTCAAGTGAGCTTTGGGTATTTCTGGGTTAAGAGCAGAACACTTATAAGGGTTAGTTGTGTGAGCCTCCAAAACACAAATTAAAAGGTTGTTTGTGTGAGTCTGTAAAATACAAGGAAGGTTGTTTGTGTTAGCCTGTAAAACACAAAGAGTAGGTTGTTTGTGTCAGCCTGTAAAACACAAAGAATAGGTTGTTTGTGTGAGCCTCTAAAACACAAGGAATTGGTTATTGTGTGAGCCATTAAAACACAAGGGATTTCTAGGTTAGGTGTGAGCCATTGTGAGAAACACCATAGTTGTGAGTGAGCTTGTAAAACTCCATTGTAACATTTAGTGTATTAGTGAAACTCCTAATTGCGATTGGGGAGAGGAGTAGGGTTTGTTAACACCTGAACCTCTATAAATCTTTGTGTCTGATCTTCTCCATCCCTCCTAAAATTAATTATATATTTCCGCACTTTAAAGTTTAATTTTTTGAAACTCCAATTCAACCCCCCTTCTTGGTCTAATATCTGGGCATCAGTTTAGAAAGTATATAAATACTCCTATTAAGAAGTCAATTTCGTGGATGCCCCATTAAGAAAAATAAGAGTTATTTTTCTTCTCTCCTTTTTTCTATTTCATAAGACAATTTTCCATAGCACTTTGGGCCTTTGTTACCCCATCTCCTTGGAGGTTTTCTTCTTCTTCCTTTGCATGGATACTCTTAGAGGCAATCATAGCTTTAGATTATTGTGGTTTGCTACAACCCAACAAAGAAGAAAAAGCTCACAACTTGGAAGATTAAGAGTTACAAATAAAGGTAATCAACTTCTCCCATATTGATGGTATGATCCAATTTTAATATTCATAGGGTGTTTCATGGTTTTAGATTCAATTAATTTTAATTTTTCGTTGTGCCATATAAGTGATGCTTGTTAAGAACCCAATAGTCTCAAATGTAACTTGATGTTTTCTTATGAAGAATTTATGTAATTAGATTACATAGGATTATAATAGTATTGAGACACAAAGGACCAATAAGCCAAGGAGATAGTGCCAAAAGTAAAGGTGTATTAGAATAGGAATTTTTTTTTTCTATTTTGGTGTTGTAATTTTATGCATTTACCTAAGTGAAACCTAGTCAATCTTTTCATGGCTCAAAGGATTGATGTTAGATATGTCCATAATCATGACCATAAAATTAGTGTAATTATCTTGTATATCTATATGTGATGAATAGATATATTATGCATTCCAAAATTGCCATGATGAGAAAATAAAATAAATTAGAATTAAAGAGCAGAAATGTATAAATAACTAGATTCATGGTGCTCAAATCCTCTTGGGCTATCAAAGCAAAGACCCTTGCTTGTGTTAAGCTAGGCCCTACCCTATTCAATGTCTCATAAGCTATTCGCCTGTGCCCACCTCCCTAGCCCTTACCTTGAACTGGTGTTGATGCCTGTGTCTGTATGGGTTTCTCACTAGTTTGGAAAGGGCACTTTCTCTTATCGTGATATCTAGACTTGCATATGTAACATGCCCTGAAGGTCTCTAGCATTCCCCTCAATGTTTTCTGCCACAAGACGCATATTATGATGTTGGCTCTCTCTAAGACTAGGTCTGGCTGGTGGCAATAGTGGAGGTGGCTTTACAGGATGGTGCTTATCTAGTAGGTGCTAAGTGATTATGATCTTGATTTTGTACCCTAGATTAGAACTATCCCAGACCTGTACAAGCCTTCTTGCTTAAAGTTTGTGTGGCACTAAAAAGGACTTTTGGAAGTCTTTTATAGATGGCTTACTAGGTCTCTTCATTCTTTTTATCTTCTCAACAATAATTGTTGAAGACACCAACTTGGAGAAGTCTTGATACTTGTAGGAATCCAGATGAAATTCGATGTTTGAATCAAGTCCATCCTCAAATCAATGGAATTTGTCCACATCATCAACAATCAATTTGGTTGCATACCTGCTTAGCCTGTTAAATTCTCATTCATACTCAATCACTGACTTACTCCTTTGTCTCAAGTGTAGAAATTTATGCTTCCTCCCATCGACATAGATACGTGGCACATACTTTTTCTTAAACTCTACAATGAAGAAGCTCCAAGTGGGTGGTTTCGATATTTGTGGATTTGCCAATATAGATTTCCACAATTATATGCATCCTCCTAAAGCAAAGAGATTGCATGTCTATCCTTCAGCTCCTCTGGATACTCAAGCTCAACAAATACTCTTTCTATATTCTCTGGCCAATATTCTGTAATAGTTAGATCATCTTTACACTTGCTTAGGAAATTTGTGGCCCTAAATTTCCTCACCTTATCCATTTATACTCTAGGCTACAGTGGAGAAGGCAACAATAATGGAGGTGGCGATGGGGCCTGTGACACAACCTGTGCTAATTTTTGTAGGAGTTCAAATAATTGTTGCTTCACTAGATCCAAAATCTAACCTAATGGCCTTGTCATGTTTGGTTGTGAAGAAGGGTTAGCACTCGACCTTTGAACACTAGTCTAGCTCTGTTGATTTTAAGCCTTATTGTTTGTAGGATTGTTGCTTCCATCACAATTGTGAGGTTCACTCTCCATATCTCTTATCCAAAACTGACACACCGACAAAGAAAAGCCCACATTACAGTCATATTGAAAAAAACCAGTCATATTGGACAAAACCTGTATTCCATGATACAACCTCATACCCTGCTTAGGATCAAAACTGACTAAACCTAACTTCTAATACCACTGAATGTAACACTCATTCATACAACCAACAAACTTCCCAATTATATAAAATAAAATTACAATTCATGAGTTAAAACCTACTCAATTAAAAAATCCACTTTATGCCATAGCCATGATGACTTATGTAAGAACATAGAAAAAATGGACAATGCTCAAAATAAATTTCAAAATAATAAAGTTGGAGCTAAAACTTGCCTAAGAGTTTACAAATTAATATGACTAGTTAAAAAAATTACATCTTCTTTAAAATCCCCAAAGCATGTACATATGTAACTAATTCCATACAAAAAAAAAACAAAAATAATGAAGCGTGGTTTATCACCAACTCCTAACAGGTTTTTCCTTACACATCTTCTTTTGTCAACATAAAATCAGCTCTAAACAATGTGCAAGAGACAAAACACCCACACATTAAACAAACTTTGCTTAGTAGTATATAACAATTTTCAAAATATAGTATAACGTGTATACATTACTATTAGATACACATGTCGAAATAATGTATGCATGAACATGAAATTCTCAGCTTATACATTTTAATTTACCTTATTAATTAGTTCATGTCACAATTATAAAACATTCTCAATCTCATATACATGCTTTTATCTCAATTATAGCATTATCTTCATATACAATTGTACAAAGCCCATTACAAGTTAATTTATCAAAACAACCTTGCTCAATAATTCTAAATTGGATTAAAATGGATATGGGTTATCTAAAGATCTCTGTCTCTTACCCAAGCTACTCAGGATACCTGTTTAAGAAAAAAATGTGCATACATTTCATCTCCAAAGAATCTCACCTGAGCTTTAACCCTTAAAATATGAATTTCATATCACATGTCGAAATAATGTATGCATGAACATGAAATTCTCAGCTTATACATTTTAATTTACCTTATTAATTAGTTCATGTCACAATTATAAAACATTCTCAATCTCATATACATGCTTTTATCTCAATTATAGCATTATCTTCATATACAATTGTACAAAGCCCATTACAAGTTAATTTATCAAAACAACCTTGCTCAATAATTCTAAATTGGATTAAAATGGATATGGGTTATCTAAAGATCTCTGTCTCTTACCCAAGCTACTCAGGATACCTGCTTCAGAAAAAAAATGTGCATACATTTCATCTCCAAAGAATCTCACCTGAGCTTTAACCCTTAAAATATGAATTTCATATCTATATTGGACAACCTATGCCTTCTAATACCAAATCCCCCTTAATGACATGTCATATATCTTAACATTTGTCTTAGTTAGAGTGTCAGGCATAATTTAACTTACCAATATGATTCTCATTTCATTCATCAATCATGTATATTTATAATCACAAAAATTATTCTCTTATAAATATATCTCAAGGTGTTCCACTAACATTTGAATCAATCATGATTCAATTAACCAAAAATATCAAAATCATCATATAGGTAGTTCACAATCATGAAAGACCTTTTCACAATCATGAATAACAAATTCACGGCTTGTCTGCTTTATGAACAAGTGATGACACAGACTGTGAATGATTTTGCCCCCAACATTTCTTATAGTCAGTTGATTCACTCATGCAAACCCTTGATTCATGATTGTGAATCCTGGGAATTCAACAAAATGATGTCTAAACAGAGCATTTACTATTCTACATATAAAAATCCTAAGGTTTACCAATGTTAATCACACTACCAACACTCTTTCAAACACATATTCTGCCATTTGTCGTACCAATCATTAAATTTCATGTATTAAGAGTATATTCCATAACTTAAGCATGACATAATCACCTATAAATTTTATTCACTGTTTCCCTCATCAATTAAGTGCATCTAACCCATTCATACATGTCATGATTCAAAATCTAAATATTCCTACATACCAATATCCATATAACACATACTAAGTATCATTTATTACACAATTATGCATATATGGCATATCCAATCTCATCAAAACATCATTTATTACCAAAATATAACACACTCCATAAATATATGAATTAATTCATCTCAACAATCATGCATTTAAGCAAGTAAAGCATGCAAATGCGTCAAATGCACTTTGAATGTGGTTATGTACAAACCTTAGCCAAAAAGAGAGTTTCAAGAATGCCTCTCAAGCTTTTTTGAAGCTCTTTCCCTCTCTTGAAGGTAGCTTCCTCACCAACAATGGATCTTACCACACAAATACATTAAAAACCACAATAAAACTAAGATTTTCTAATGGTTCCACCTCTCCCTACTCAACATTCATCTAAAGAGGGATTTTCCTAACCCAAACCCTAAATTAACTATACCCAAACTCTAACCCACGAAAAAGAAACAACAAATTGAAGATTAAGAAGGAGAAAAAGGCTACTTACTCAAACCTATGAGTTATAATGGTGGGGGTTTAAATTTCTAGCTCAAAGCTTTACTTTTCCTTCCACTATAGTTGTTCTCTTTAGAATTCTCTCTCTTATCTTTGATTTTATCATAAGATTAGTTGTTTTTCATTTGATTTGGATTGGTTTTGAATGAAGGTATGAGTGGAATGAGGTCTGGTCTCTTGAGGAGATGAAAGGGGTAAGGTTTGGTATGTTAAGAATGAGGAAGACATAGGGTGTTTCTCTTTTATATTATGTGATTCACAGTCGTGACTCATGATTCATGGGCATGAATCATATGTTGTGTTTTCTCTCTCTTTTTTCTCTCATGATTCACAGTTGTGAATCATCCTTTACCGACATGAAGTACTTGTTGTCTCATTTTTCTCTATTTCTTATTCTTCCCTTAAAAAAATAAATGCCCACTTACTTGCTAATTAGCAATCACATAATCATATTAATATATATACCCTATCTTATGAGCGTGACAGTTCTTCCCCTTTAAAACAATTTATCCTCAAAATTTTACCTGATTAATTATCCAACGAAAAAACAATTGTGGATAATGATTTTGCATGATTTCTTCACTCTCCTAAGTGGCTTTTTACCATAGAGTGATTCCTCCATAGCACGTTTACCAAGGGCACTCTTTTATTCCTTAACTATTTCATTTCTTGTGCTAAAATTTCCACTAGTTTTCCCTCATATGTCAAGTCAAATTGAACCTTAATGGATTCCTCTAATATCATATATATAGGGCCCTATCTATATCTTTGAAGCATGGAAACATTAAAAATATTTTGAATCTTTGTTAACTTTGGTAGCAAAGCAAGCCAATATGTAATTTGCCTAACCCTCTCTCGACTATCATACAGTCTTATAAACTGATGACTCAATTTCCCTTTCTTACCAAAGCCACTTCTTCCAAGAAGATTCAAAACTGCATAAGACTTTTGTCAGTCTAATGCAACTTTCAATCTATCCCTAGTAGTTCTAACCTTTTCCTCTGTATTTTGCACCAACTCAAGTCCCACAAGTTTCATCTCATTGAGTTCCATCAAACATAGAGGTATCTGGACTAATGACTACTATTATAAGTGAACTATATAAGAGGTAAGTACTTCTCCCAAACTCAATAGCACAACACCTCATCATGTCGTCAAGAATCTGGATAACCCACTCAATTTGATCATTTGTCTGAAGATACAAGGTCATACTGAAATTAAGTCTAATACCTAAGGCTTTCTGTAGACTACCCTAAAACTGCATCGTAAACCTAGGATCTCTATTTGATAGGATAGAAAGGGGCACCCTATTCAACCTAACTATTTCACTCATATACATCTCTATCAGCTTGTTCAAAGGGTAATCTCTCCTTATTAGTGAGAAATAAGCCAATTTGGTTAACTAGTCATCAATAACCCATACCATATCATGTTAACTAAGAGTCGAAGGTAGCCTGATTACAAAGTCCATGGTAATATTTTCCCTTTTCCATTTCGGAATGGTAGTCAATTGTAACAAACTAAAGGGTACTTAGTGCTTTTGCCATAACTACCTGATAGGTTAGGCATCTAATAGTAAACTCTAAGATATCTTTCTTTATTCTCGGCCACTAGTAACTTTTCCTTAAATCATGATACATTTTTTTGCTCCTTGAATGCATAGCATACTTAGAGTCATGAGCCTCTCTCATGATTCTCTTTCTTAACTCTTCTATGCTAGGCACATACAACTTATCCAAAAAATATATAATTCCATCTTTCTTAATTTTAAAAGTTGGTTTCTCTCCCTTAAAAACCATTTCCATCTCTATCAATTTCAGGTCCTACTTTTGTGTATCCATTACCTCTTGATTTAATGTAGGATGAATATGAAACTCTGCCAAACACTTCTTGTGCTACCACATTAGCCTTGTCTATATGATAATCAATAATGCAATTACAATCCTTGATCAATTCAACCCATCTCTTTTTCTTAAGATTCAACTCTCTCTGTATGAGGAGATATTTTTGGCTCTTATGGTTGATGAAGATGTAACACTTCTCTCCATAAAGATAGTGATGTCATATTTTAAAGCAAACACAATTGTCACCCATTCTAAATCTTAGGTAAGATAATTATTTTTATGTGCTTTAAGTTGCCTAGATGCATAGGCCACTTACCTTCCCTTTCTGCATCAAGACACAACCCAACTTGTTTTGAGAGGCATCACTGTAAGTGACATCATCTCTGTGAGGTACCGATTGTGCTAGAATTAGGGCTTCTGTCAACATACGCTTGAGTCAATCAAAATTGTCCTGACATTTGTCATCCCACTCAAATTTCACATCCTCCTTTATCACTAGTGTAGAGGGAGAAGTAGTGATAGAAAAGCCTTTTACAAATATCCTATAATACCCTACTAGTCCTAGAAAAATTTTGATCTCTGTTACATTTCTTGGTGGCTTTTAATTCATGATCACCTCTATCTTGCTGGAATCTACTCTAATACTCTCTACTAACACAATATGTTCCAGGAAATCAACTTTATCAAGCCAAAACTCACATTTGGAGAGTTTGGCATACAATTGGTTCTCCCAAAAGGTTTGTAAAACAATTCTTAAGTGTTGGTCTTATTCTTCTCTATTATTGGAATATACCAATATGTAATCAATAAAAACCACCATAATACGAACCAAATACAGCCTAAATATTTGGTTCATTCAATCTATGAATGTTGCAGGAGCACTGGTTAGCCCAAAAGGCATAATAAAAACTCATAATGGCCATATACGGTCCTAAAAGCAGTATTGGCCACATCCTCTCTCTTAATTCTCAACTAATGATACCTGATCTCATATCAACTGGTCGAATATATCATCAATTCATGGTAACATATACTTATACTTTATGATCACTTTATTCAACTGTCAATAGTCTATGCACAACCTAATAAACCTATCATTTTTTAACAAAAAGGACTAGTGCATCCCAGGGAGAAACACTTAGTCTTATGAAACCTTTGTCTAGTAACTCCTATTGTAATGGCCCAAATACCGAATTAGCTGTAAACTGTAGTTTCCGAAATTGATCTACATATCCGAGGGTTAAAAATACATCTATAGGTAAAAAATATTTTATTTGATCATCAAAAAATATAAGTTTTGAATAGTCTGAGGGTAAAATTTAGAGTGAAAATGAGGTCAAATAAGTTCTCAAAAGTCAAAACAAAGAAAAAAATGGGATCTGGTTAATTAAATAGTTGGTTGACTATACTTTGACCGAGTTATGAAAAATAGCAAATGATATCCAAAAATTTATTTTAAGACATGGATAGACTCCAAGTAGTATTTATAATTTTTTGACAGTGAAAAAGAAATTTTACGGTAACACCGAAAATTGAATTATCAGTCCGATTTGAGTGAGTTAGACAGAAAATGAACTCTAATTGAGTTGAAAATTTTTTTATAGGCATAAAAAAATATTTTATAAATTATGAAATTAAATTTGGATGAAATTGAGCTTGGAAAGTGAGAAAATTAATTTATAATGCATAATTGAGTCTAAATGGGTTGGACTTTGTTTGGTCCAAGCCCACCCAAATTAAACCACTATAAATATCCTTAAATATCAGAATTATCTAGAGAGAATTCTGAAACTCCTTCTTCTCTAAAACCCCTTGCTTGGCCAAAGTCATCTTTTCCCATTTTCCTTCCAATTTTCTTCCATTTTCTTCACTTTTTACACCAAAATAAACCACCCAAAAATAATTTCAGCCTCTCTATTAGCTAATATAAGTTTTTAACCTTTAATTGGGGGGTTAGAGTGAAAGAAAATCAAAGGAGAAAAGTTAAGATACAAATTTGAGGTAAGTGAAATTTATGGTTTTAAATTAGTTTAATGGTTCAAATAAGTAGTTTAAGGTATGTAGATGATAAAAATGAAGTTTATTTGAGTTAAGGAAGCAAAATAATGGTGGATTAATAAAGGAAAAATTTTGGCCATGGTAGGTTCAAGAGAAGGTGAATATGCTTCCAAAGAAAAGGCTAAGGAAAAGAAAGATTAGAAAGGCCTAAACAAGAAATTAAGGTTAGTGATTTCAAAATCTATTTATTTCCATTTATTAAGCATGATTTAGGGTTATGGAAAATTAAGAATTTTGTGTGTTTTGCATGTAATTGCTAATTAATGCTTAAAACATGATTAAGAAATTATTAAAAGTGAATTAGAATGGTTAATTTCAATAAAAAAAAGTAATTAGTGGAAATTGAAAAATATGACCTTATTTTGTGAAAAATGTAAATTAAGGTATAAATACATTTTATTGTAATATTATTATATATATGGAACAAGGAATGTATAAATTAGTGAAAAGAATATTTAGAAGATGAAAGAAAAAATTTTAATGATGAAAATTAATTATAGGCCGAAAATTGAAGAAGAAAAAATTAATATTTTAAAGGCTAATGAAATAAAAATTTAGTCATGAAATGCAAGAAAATATAATTTTTAGTGTGTATAAATTTATTGAGAATTTTTAATGAAATATTGAATATTGAATTATTGATTTTATTATGCATGAAATGAAAAATAAGGAATGAAGTGTATTTGGTGAGCTTAATGACTTAATTGACTATTAATGATGAAATGTTGATATAGTAGAATGAAAAATGTGAAAAGATTATGGTAGAGATAAAATTATTTGGATGAATAAAATGTTAAGTGATTAATAATGTAAAAATAATGAAAATTATTAATTTAATGGAAATTGAATTAAATGAATAAAATAATATCATTAGTTATTTTTCTGATGATTAAATCTAGTCTAGTATATAATTGAATAGCCATAGGGACATCATTATTGATGTGCGGGTCATGGTGACTCGCTTATGTAGGTCAATGATGGTCTACTACAGTGATTCAGTGAACAGTGTACAATGCAGTGCTCAGGTAATCCTTTGAGATTATTCTTCATTGTAGTGGACTTTTGGGTCCACGTCCCATGTATCTGGTCTGAAGATTTTTTATCGGATGGAAACTATGGGTAAATTTGAATGAAAGTAGTAATAATGATAGAAGTGAAAAATAAGTGAAAAACATGATAAGAATGAAAAAAATGTAGAATTGTAAAAATAATAATTGTGAAAAATATAATAAAAATAATAAATATAAAAAATATAATAAAAATGATAAATGTGAAAAATATGAGAAAAATAATAAATATGAAAAATATGATAAAAATGAATAAAGTGAAAAATATGAGGAAATAATAAAAATGAAAAATATGATAAAAATGAATAAAGTGAAAAATATGAGAAAAATAATAAAAATGAAAAATATGATAAAAATGAATAAAGTGAAAAATATGAGAAAAATAATAAAAATAAAAAATATGATAAAAATGATATAAGTGTTACATTTGATAAATAGGATAAAAGCGATGAAGATAATAAAAAGGTATAATAATAATAATAATAATGATAAAAGTGATAATGATGACAAAAGAAAAAAAATAGTAAAATTAAAAAATAAGAAATAAGTGGAAGAAAATGAAATAAATGTTAAATTATGTAGTTAAAAAGGTAAATAAATGAAAAATAAAATTTATTAGTAGCAAAAGTGTAAAGAAATATAAAATAGTTGTATAATTGTAAATAAATGAAAATTTAAGAATTAAAATGAAATGTGTAGCTAATTAAATGAAAGATGAAAAAAAAAATTTAAAATTAATTAAGATATTAAATAGTGAATTAAGGATAAATAAAAATAAAATATTTATATAATAATAATTATTATTATTATTATTTTAAATAGTGTATTAAAAATATTATTGCATGTATGAATGCATGAAAATATAGGACGATGAAAATTTTTTAGATTAGTAATCACCACTGATCATATTAATACTTTACACGTAATTATTTGACTGCGTATAGGTAGTAGCAGAAAAGACAAGAGCAGACATACAAACTTTGGGAGCTGACGGAAGATCGAAATAATTGTAGATTATTATATATATATATATATATATATATATATATATATATATATATATATATATTGTTGTATGAATAGAATTATGTACATACAAATTATTACAAACATAAAAATAAATTTATTACTAACACCGATATTCGAAATTTTATTTATTTATAAAATATATTAATTTACATTCAAACTATGTCCATTAAATTACAAGTTACATCTCTAATACATACTAGATGAAATAGAATTATAATTTAATTTACAAATCTTTTGATAAAATATATCAAAAATAAGTTCAAAACTTTTAGGTGCTTTCGTTTGGATACCCTTATTCTTTTGACAACTATATTATCTACGACTACTCTTTAAAACCTGCGCGAGAGAAAACCACACATGCTAAACTACTAGCTTAGTGGTGCTTCAAGGATAAAAATGTTACATACATATATTTTCTTACATGTCAATTAATAATTTTATAAATAAGGCATAAAATAAAAGAATTGTATGAAAACAAATAAATTTCATCAAACATTTCATATTTAACAATGTTAATTTAACATAACATTATCGAAATGACATACTTTTATATTATAGTTATTTTTCATTTTTTTTATATTCATAACACTTATAACCGAACTAACTAATAGAAATAATAAAGTTTCTATTTTCGGCTTTTATAATATTGCGTCAAATATTTTTATAATAATGTAATTATCGGCTTGTGTAATATTGTCATTATCGACTTAAAAATTTTGCGCCGAGCGTATTTATAACTTTATCATTATCGGCTTTTATATTTGGCTCCAAGTACCTTAAATCTCTTGATTGACATACCAAACTATTCTCTATTTTAGTTTTAGATTAAGTGTCTTAGGGCTTAACTATTTTTATATTTATTCACACTTTTCAAAAATGATATTTGTACTAAAATTTTCACATATATGTTTATTTATTTTTGTTCTTTGTTTCTATTGTTATTGCATTAAAATCTCACACATAAATAATTTATTCAATATTTATAATTACAATTAAAATAAAAATTCACATTAATTACTATATATATTCATGATACTACATGCAAAAGCCCAATAAATCACATTTTTGTATATGACAAATTTTGGTCCTGATTTTGACCTCATTTTTAGCCCATTTATAATTCAAATTGGAATTTATGGTCTTCTAATATTTTGTATATTATTGTATCAACTTTCAGATTCATTAAAAATAACTCAAATCCAAGTTTTCTATCAAAAGTTATGGCCCTTTTACGGAAGGACATTCTATTAATTTTACTCAGTATTTTCTGGATATCTACAGATCCAGATCTGTGTCCAATTTCTAGCCCACTTACAATTAGAATTTGAACTTAAGTTCTCAAAGAAAATTTTAGCATTATATGTACACTTTAATTTCCAACTAATTTCACCTCAATATCATTACCAAAGTATTAGTTATGATCAAAATAGCAAGACTGCTCCAAAATTTCTACAGCAGGGTCATCAATTGACATCATTCTATATACTACTTACGTTCATCATATGCATTCATTTTTACACCAAAGTTTTCAGATAACAATTATATTCACATATCTTAATGATTTCACACCATTTGGTCTCATTATAATATAAAACATTAAAAGCAACAATGAATCACATTTTATGTCAAACCATATTCATATCAAATATTAAAACATAATTTCACACAATTAAACATGTAAGATTTTTATCAAAGAAACACATATCTAGTCAGCCTTGGAGCTTCCCTTTATCCTTCTTTTTCTCCCCTTACTAATTTTCTTTCTCCTTGCCTTTGTCACCCTTTTGAGGGCCTCTCATTTGTTCACTTGATTTTCCTACACAACCATACCATATCTCATTTCTATTATTTATTTTCAAAGTTTTTCATGCCTACATAAAATTCTAATGCTTTTTATACTTTAATTTAGCCAAAATGTACTAACGTTAAACTTTCTTCTTGATATGTCATGGCTTCCCAAAAACCTTATCATAGATCTCAATTTATTTTCTTCAAATCAACACTCAAATCACACTTTATTTATCACCAATTGTTTTGCTCCTAGGTTAATTTCAATGTTTCCCAATTTAACTTAATCAAGCAGCCCTTTGTTCCTCCATTAGAGTTACCTTTCTATAGTTTTTAAGTAATAAGACAATTAACTAACATCAATTATCATTAATTAAAAGCTTAACTACACTTTTCTTCAACAAGTTACAACTTTCCATTTCTAATTCCAATCTTGCCACATAACCTCAATCTATCAATCCTAATCATATATATCATCCTTATGGGTCTTAAATAGAAGAAAAAATATTGAATTTAAGAAGAATAAACTCTCCTTAATGGTTTTCCAAGGTGGGCTGAAATTCGCCCTAAATTTTCTCCTTTTTCTTGTCTTCCTTCTTGCTCTTTTGCTCCATTTATGGCAATAACTTCTTAATTCTAAATTTTCATCTCTCCAAACTAATATTTTTCTCTCTTTTTCAAGCTTGTATTGAAGCAAAAATGGAAGCTTTTGCAGGCTATGACGAATGGCAACCAAGAAGAGAAAAGAAGAAGAAGAGTTAGATATTTTTTTAAGTGGAATAATGTAAAATTTCTTCATTTTTTGACATTTATATGATGATTGAGGAGTGGGTCCCACTAATTAAAATTAATCCTAATTTTCATTGATTCATTAACTTAATTAATCTTGATTAACTTTTAAACTTTGAGAAATTCCTTATATGATCCAAATTTCCTTATCTTCACACTTTTTTCCCTAATAATTTCCATAATACGGATTTTGTCCATAGAAAAATTTTATTTTTTTTCATATTCTAGCACTAATCTTTTTAATTCCCAAATAATAATACCCTTAATTATTTTTTCTTATTATTAGTCATTTTTTATAGGTTTAAATTTAGACTTCGATTGAACCACTGAACCCACTATGGTCACGCTCAATTAGGGCCCAAATCATATCATATCATATTTCCTAAGAGTCAAAGGTAACCTAATTACAAAGCCCATGGTAATATTTTCCATTTTCCATTTCAGAATGGTAGTCAACAGTAACAAACCAAAGGGTACTTGATGTTTTTTCCTTACTACCTGACAGGTTAGGCATATAATAGTGAACTTTAAGATATCCTTCTTCATTCTCAACCACCAGTAACTTTTCTTTATATCTTGATACATTTTGTTGCTCCTTGAATGCATAACATACTTAGAGTCATAGGCCTCTCTCACAATTCTCTATCTTAACTCTTTTATACTAGGCACATATAACTTACCCTGAAAAAATAGAATTCGATCTGTCTCAATTCTAAAATTTGGTCTCTCGCCCCTAAAAACCATTTCCGTAATCTCTATCAGTTTCAGGTCCTACTTTTGAGTATCCATTACCTCTTTATTTAATATAGGTCGAATATGACACTCTACCAAACACTTCCTATATGATAATCAATGATGCAATTACAATCCTTGATCAATTCAAACCATCTCTTTTTCCTGAGATTCATCTCTTTCTATATGTGAAGATATTTTTGGCACTTATGGTCGGTGAAGATGTAGCACTTCTTCCCATAAAGATAGTGATGTTATATTTTCAAAGTAAACACAATTGTTACCAGTTCTAAATCATGAGTAAGATAATTATTTTATATTGTTTAAGTTGCCTAGATGCATAGGCCACTTACCTTCCCTTCCTCCATCAATACACAACTCAAACTATTGTGAAAGACATCACTGTAAATGATATAATCTCTATGAGGTACCGGCTGTGCTAGAATTAGGGCTTCTGTCAACATACTCTTGAGTCAATCAAAATTGTCCTGACATTTGTCATCCCACTCAAATTTCACATCGTCCCTTATCAATCCTGTCAATGGAGAAGCAATGATCGAAAAGCGTTTTCACAAATATCCTGTAATACCCTATTAGTCCTAGAAAACTTCTGATCTTTGTTACATTTCTTGATAGCTTCTAATTCATGATCACCTCTATCTTGCTGGAATATACTCTAATACTCTTTACTAACACAATATGTTCGAGGAAATCAACTTCATCAAGCCAAAACTCATATTTGGACAGTTTGGCATACAATTGGTGCTCCCAAAAGGTTTGTAAAACAATTCTCAAGTGTTGGTTGTGTTCTTCTCTATTATTGGAATATACCAATATGTAATCAATAAAAACCACCATAATACAAACCAAATATGGCCTAAAAATTTGGTTCATTCAATCTATGAATGTTGTAGGAGCATTGGCTAGCCCAAAAGGCATAATAAACACTCATAATGGCCATATATGGTCTTGAAAGAAGTATTGACCACATCCTCTCTCGTAATTCTCAACTGATGATACCCCGATCTCATATCAAATAGTCGAATAGATCATTAATTCATGGTAACATATACTATACTTTATGGTCATGTCATTCAGCTCTCGGTAGTCTATGCACAACCTCATAGACCTATCATTTTCTTAACAAAAATGACTAATGCATCCTAGGGAGAAACACTTCGTCTGATGAAACCTTTATCCAGTAACTCCTGTAACTATTCCTTCAACTCCTTCATTTCTGAGGGCACCATCCTATATGGTGTTATTGAAATGGGAGAAATACCTGACATGAGTTCTATGGAGAACTTTACCTTTCTTTTTGCTGATAACCCTAACAAATCCTCTAGAAATATATCTGGGTACTCAATCACTACAGGGATGCTTTCTAAGTTTGAACTCTCTTTTCTCTTATTTATCACATGAGCTAGATAAATTTCACATCCCTTACAAAACATCTTTTGTACCTTCATCATGGAGATCATTCTTGATTGTTGTGAGAACCTCTCATTGTGGACTACCAATGTCTCTCTTGTCGAGGTTTTCAACCTAACCATTTTCTTTTTGTAGTCAACCACTGAACTATCTTGAGAAAACCAATCCATACCAAGGATGACATCATAGTCATGGAAGAGTAATTCAATCAAGTTCACCAGAACTTATTTCCCTTGGACAATAATAAGCCAATTTCTACATATTAGGTTTACTAATGCATTATGCCCCAAAGAATTAGTGACCTCTATCTCATAGCCTAGTTTCTCTACTAGCATATCATATTGTTTGACTAGGTTGGTTCAAATATAAGAGTGGGTGGAACCCGGATCTATCAAAAAAATAAATCAGAATCAAATAGTAGAATTGTACCAATAACTACATTTGTGGTACTCTGATCCTCTTGGGCTCTCATAACATAAGCCTTTACAAGTGCTAGGCTGGGTCCTTCCCTATTCATTGTCTCAGAAGTCACTAGCCTGTGTCCACCTCTACCACCTCTGGCCTATCACTAGTCCCTACCTTGAACCGTACTAATGCCTGTGTGTGTATGGGTTCCTCCCTAGTCTAGAAGGGGAAATTTCTCTTGTAGTGAACTCTGAACATGCATCTATAACAAGCCTCTAAAAGGTCCCCTAACATTCCCCTCTATGTTTCCTACCACTAGATTCATATTTTTGATATTTTGCTCTCTCTAAAACTGGGTTTGGATGATGGTAGCAGTGAAGGCAGCTATACATGATGTTGTTTGTTTAGTAGGTGATAACTAGCTCTAACCCTAATTTTGTCCCCTAGATTAGAACTACCCTAGACCTATGTGAACTTGTTGCTTGAAGTCTGTATGGCACTAAAAGAGGACTTTTAGAAATCTTTCCTTAATGGCTCACTGGGTCTTTTCATACTTTTTATCTTTTTAACACTAATTGTTGAAGACACCAACTTGGATAAGTCCTAATACTTGTAGGAAACTAGATGAAATCTGATGTTTGAATCAAGCCCATCCTTAAATTGATGACATTTATCCACCTTATCAATAATCAATCTGGAAGTATACCTGTTTAGCCTAGTAAATTCTCGGTAACCAACCTGCCCCTCTATACTGGGTTAAGAAATTCTTGTTTCCTTCCATCGACATTGATACGTGGCACAAACTTTTTCTTAAACTCTGCCACAAAGAAGCTCCAAGTGGGTGGGGATGTTTGTGGATTCCCCAATACAAATTTCTACCAATCATATGCATCCTCTTGAAGCAAAGAGACTGCATGTCTAGCCATCAGCTCCTCTAGACATTCAAGCTCCTCAGAACTCTTTTTATCTTCTTTGGCTAATATTTTGCAGCAGCTGGATTGTCTTCACTTTTGCACAGAAAATCTATGGCCCCAAATTTATTCACCTTGTCCAATTGTACTCTATGCTACAGTAGAGGAGGTGGTGACAATAAAGGTGTTGGTGCAGCCTGTGGCACAAACTGTGTTAATCTTTGTAGGAGTGCACTCAATTGTTACATCACTAGATCCAAAATCTGACCTGATGGCCTTGCTATGTGTTGTCGTGAAAAAGGGTTAGCACTTGATTCTTGAACACTAGTCTAACTTAGGTTAATTTTGAGCCTCATTGTATGTAGGATTGTTGATCCCACCACAATCATGAGGTTCACTCTCCATATTTCTTACTCAAAACCTACATACCGATAAAGAAAAGCCCACATTAGAGTCATATAGGAAAAAACCTATATTGCACAATACAACCTCATACCCTGCCTAGGTTTAGAACCGATTAAACTGAAGCTCTAATACCACTAAATACAATAGTCATTCATACAACCAAGAACATTCCCAATTATATAAAAGAATATTACAATGCTTGAATTAAAACTTGTTTAATTTAAAAATCCACTTTACACCATGGCTATGATGACTTAAGTAAAAACATAGAAAAAAATGGACAAAGCTAAAAATAAAATTTCAAAATAATAAAGTTGGGGCTAACACTTGCCTAAGAGTTTATAAAATAATATGACTACGTACAAAATTACATCTTCTTTAAAATCCCAAAAGAATGTACATATATAACTAATCTCATCCCAAAACCAAAAAGAATGATTTGTGGTGTATCACCAATCTCCAATAGGTTTGTCCTTTGTTTTTCCTTGGGCATCTTCTTTTGTCAGCATAAAAATCAGCTCCAAACAGTGTGCCAGACATAAAAACCCACACATTAAGTAAACTTTGCTTAATGGTACATAAAAACATATAAAATATACCATAACGTGTATACATGACTATTAGATACATATGCCAAAATAATGTATGCATGAACATGAAATTCTCATCTCATACCTCTTAATTTACCTTATTAATTAGTTCATGCCATAATTATACAACATTCTCAATCTCATATACGTGCTTTTATCACAATTATAAAATTATCAATATATACAACCATACAATGTTCATTACAAGTTAATTCATCAAAACAACCTTGCTCAATAATTCTAAACTGGACTAAATGGATATAGGTTATCTAAAGATCTTCAGCTCTTACCCAAGCCACTCAGGACACTTGTTTGATAAAAAAAAGTGTGCATACGTTTCATCTCCAAAAGAGCTCACTTGAGCTTTAACCCTTCAAATATGAATTTCATCTCTGTATTGGTCAACCTAAGCCTCTCGATACCGAATCTCCTTTAATTGCATATCATATATCCTAGTTTTAGTCCTATAAGAGTGTTTGGCATAATTAAACTTACCATTATGATTTTCATTTCATTCATCAATCATGTATGTCCATAATTACAAAAATCATTCTCTTATAAATATATCTCAAGGTGTTCCACTAACATTTGAATCAATCATGATGCAATTAACCAAAAATATCAAAATCATCAAACAAGTGGTTCATAGTCATGAATGGTCCCTATTCACGACTGTGAATAACACATTCATGACTTATCTGCTCGTGAACAAGTGGTGACACAACCTATAAACGATTCTACCCACTAACATTTCTAGTAGTGATTTGATTTACGTATGTGAACCCTTGATTCATGATTGAAAATCCTGGTAATTCAATAGAATTATGTCTAAACAAAGCATTTACCATTCCACATGCAAAAATCCTTAGGTTTACTAGTGTAAACCACTATACTAACACTCTTTCAAACACATATTTTGCCATTTGTCATACCAATCATTCAATTTCATGTATTAAGAGTATATTCCACCATATAAACATGCCATAATCGCCACTTAAATTCATTCATTATTTTCCTCATCAATTCAGTGCATTTAGCCAATTCATACATGTCATCATTCAAAATCTCAACATTCCCATAGACCAATATCTATATAACTTATTACGAATCCCCCTTAATTGCATATCATATATCTTAGTTTTAGTCCTAGTCAAAGTGTTTGGCATAATTACACTTATAATTATGATTCTAATTTCATTAATCAATCATGTATGTTCATAATCACAAAAATCATTCTCTTATAAATATATCTCAAGGTGTTCCACTAACATTTGAATCAATCATGATTCAATTAACTAAAAATATCAAAATCATCATACAAGTGGTTCATAATCATGAATGACCCATTCACGACTATGAATAGCACATTCATGACTTGTCTACTCGTGAACAAGTGATGACACAGCCTGTAAACGATTCTACCCACCAACATTTCTAGTAATGATTTGATTTACGCATGTGAACCCTTGATTCACGTTTGAAAATCTTGTAATTCAGTAGAATTATGTCTACACAAAGCATTTACCATTCCACGTGCAAAAATCCTAAGGTTTACTAGTGTAAACCACATTACCAACACTCTTTCAAACACATATTCTGCCATTTGTCATACCAATCATTCAATTTCATGTATTAAGAGTATATTCCACCACATAAACATGCCATAATCACCACTTAAATTCATTCATTGTTTGCCTCATCAATTAAGTGCATCTAGCCAATTTATACATGTCATCATTCAAAATCTCAACATTCCCACATACCAATATCTATGTAACTTATACCAAGTAGCATTTATTACACAATTATGCATTTATGGCATATCCAATCTCATCAATGCATCATTTATTACCAAAATGTAACACATTTCATAAATATATGCATTTATTCATCTCAATAACCATGCATTTAAGCAAATGAAGTACACAAATGCATAAAATATACTTTAGATGTGGTTATGTACAAACCTTAGCAAAAAAAAAAAAGAGCTTCAATAACACCTCTTAAGCTTCTTTCAAGCTCTTTCCATCTCTTGAGGGGGAGCCTCCTCACCAACAATGGATGCTAATACACAAATACAATAAAAAGCATATTAAAACTAAGATTTTCTAATAATTCTACCTCTCCCTATTCAACATTCATCAAAAAGGGATTTTTCTAACCCAAACCCTAAACTAACTATACCCAAACTCCAATGCATGAAAAAGAAACAATAAATTGAAGATTAAGAGGATGGAAAAGGCTACTTATTAAAACCTATGAGTCATGGTGGCTAGGGTTTAAATTTCCATCTCAAAGCTTTAGTTTTCTTCCGACTATAGCCTATCTCCTTAGAATTCTCTCTCTTCTCTTTGATTTTCTCACAAAATTAGTTGTTTTTTACTTTATTTTGGTGGAAGGAATGGGTTGAATAAGATTTGATACATTGATGAGGCAAAAGGGTTAGGGTTTGATCTATCAAGAATGAGGAAGTCAAAGTGCGTTTATCTTTTATATCCCGTGAAATCACCTATTGTGTTTTCTCTCTCTTTTATCTCACGTGATTCACAACCATGACTTATGTTTCACGAGTGTGAATCACCTACAGTCTCATTTTTCTCTTAGTTCTTATTCTTTCTCCCCAAAACATTAATTTCCTATGTCCACTTGTTAATTAGCAATCTCATAGTCATATTAACATCTAGACCCTATATTACGGGCATGACATCAATAATTCAATTTTCTGCACCACCATCATAAAAGTTTTACTTAATAAATTATTTTTAACATTAAAAAATTTCAATTATTTGATTTCTTAACTTGGAAATTTTTTCAATTATGTAAATTCATTGTTATTATAAAATGTCATTGTGATCAAAAAGTTAGCTAAATTTCGCAAAGTTCAGAAATTTTTTATGGATGTCAAATGACATTATTTTAGCGCCATTTTACATAACATAATTAGTTTATGTAGAATGATACGTCATTCACTTACATGTATCACGTTATTAACACATCAAATCCATGTAGATTCAAAACTAGATTTCAATCAAGTCTATATTTATATTAAAAATAAAAGTTCATATAAGTAAACTGAAAATTTTTATTTTAAATATAATAGTGAAATTTGATAAATTTCAAAATTTTTTATGATATTTTGGTTAAAAAGAAACTGCTTCAAAATGAGAACAATTTTTTTTTTTTAGAATTTGAAAGTATTAATAAGGTGAAACGTATCAAAGCTGAAGCATTAAAAGACGTGTTTAGAAATGATTGAATGTGGCAATTAAAAGCTGTCAATCAACTAAGATTGAGAATGAAGTCACTCGAAAGATTAGTGTAATCCGGGTCGGTCTTATAATTCGATGAATTATAGACCGGCAAATGTTCGCACCAACCCCAAACGCTCAATCATGTCAGCCCGTAATAACACGACCACGAACCCTTTGATCTTTACTGTGAGCTTCACCAGTGCGTGAAGCCTAACAAACAATGATATCACTGAAATTTCACCCAAAAAAAATGATCTCACTGAAATTATTATAAAATTTACAACACCTACATAAAATAATAATAATTAAAAAAAATTAACAGTTTTCTGTTGTTTTTTTTTTTCCTTAACGGATTCACAATAAAGACTTTCTACATCAGCCAAATGCCTCTTAGTTGTACTAAAAGATCAACTTCTATGATGAAGGGTAAGCAACTTTTTAAAATTGCTTGTGCTTACGGCCTTGGCGAAGCTCTGTCCTAGATTTTGCAACTTCCACGAATATTACCCTGCCATCCAAAAACTAGAAGGAAATAGTTTATGCTTGTTCAGAATCTAATGGCATTTCAAACATATTGCAATTATGAACCGTATAAGAAAAATAATAATTATTCCAACTGAGAAATACTTCTTAGAAAATCTTAATTTATACCATAAAATAAAGGACTATTGGTAGTCTCCGATTAGGTCCAGAACAAAAATTCATATTTAAGCTCGACAGCTTTCCTAATCATTGATATAGATATAGGAGTCCCAAGTTTAAGGGACTACCAATGACCAGAATAATCATGAACCATCCACTGCCCCAGGTTCTGCAGAATTTTATATTTTGCAGAAAACAAAATAACACCAGGTTGCATGAAAGAGTTCAGACGTATCAGGGAAAGATGGAAAAACAACGGTGAGAAAGTTTCAAAAAAATTTATAGAACATCAATCACATGCATTTAAGACAATGAATCACATATATTTAAGACATGACAATAAAAGGTGGCAATTCCAGCAAACAAAAAAAAACATGTTTAACCGAGAATGGACAAAGCTATAATTTGTTTGGTAAAATAAAAGTTTCCGTTATTAAGTGAACCCGTGTGATCACGAACCTATGTAATGTTTTTTCTATGTTTTTCAACTCTTTCACCAACTCCTGAATCATAGTCACAAGTCCTATTCCATGGATGTAATTTCCTATAACAAAGAGACAAACCTTGCCATGCATTCCATCAATAGCTTTTTGGGATTCCTCCTCAGTTTCATAACGCAGGAAAGCAAATCCTCTAGGTCGGTTAGCTATTTTATCCATCACCAGATTGACTGTAAGGTGAAGAAGTAATTTTAGTAACCCAACAGTGCATAATAAGCAGGTAGGGGATGATAAAACATCATTGAACTAAAGGCAGCAATCTCTACAGATCTCACCTTCCACAAGTTGGCCAAAATCTCGGAAAGCATTTCGTAGACTCTCTTCAGTGGTCCGAAAAGATAACCCTGCATTAAAATTTATATAAAATATAAGTTGCAGAGATATCAACCCCCACTGAAAAGGTTAGAAATTGCAAGCTAGAGATAATAGAAGAACTTTGACAATATAAAGGCATTAAGCTGAAACTTTTATTGAAATCCCATGAATGTGAAAATCAAGCTAAACTCTGATTTTTCGCACAAAGCTCAAGGTTCGCTCAACTAGCCAATGTACACAGGCAGAGAGAGCAAGAATTTAACCATGAAAGGTTAAAATTTCAGATGATAGTTTAATGCCAACACACTAAATCTGTGCAGCAATAGTTCAACTCTCTCCTTTCATCTTGCAAAGGACACATAATTATCTTTTTAAAACTGAAACAATGCTCTACAAGAATTGGGTTGGTCTCTTTTGAACTTGTAAACTAGAACACATTCTCAAGTTCGATCAACTCAATAACATATCTAGGTTCACTAAATGATGTTAAATTAAGATAAAGCAACAAGTAGATACTCTTATATTTGGTTTGACATTTTGCTTTTTTCCAAAAGAACAATTACAGCAACTTTTTATTTTTATATGAAGCAAACGTAGCAATAAAAGAGTATTCTTAGTATATGACTTTTACATTACATGAGAGTAGAAACAGATTACTATGAAAGAAAAAAGTAAAACAATTCATTCTAACCGAGTTTCTGCTTTCAGAATAGCTAAATAGAAAAGAGACAGTGAGAGAACTCTGGTCAGCTAACCAAGCAGAGCCTTAGATTCCATGGTAAGATCTCCAGTCTAAAGCTGCTGCTTATCATTCTTACAATAATTTTCCTTCTGTTCTGTCATCTATGTCTCCATCTAAATCAACTAAAAGTAAAACTTCACAGAATATAAGCAAGTTTAATCAATAATGAGATTTTCCATCAATTTTTTATTTTACAAAGAGCTTGTAGCATCAGGAATCAGGAATACTTTACAGTTAAATAAAACTACCCATGTATAATAGGGAAACCAGACAAATAAAAGGAACTGAATATGGTATTTCATGAAATGGACACAAATGTTTGACTATTAAGCTCATCAATAGATTCCACATATTCTTCATGCAAATATAAGGACCACTTGATGAGAAAAGCGAATTACTGACGAAGAATCTAACATTTCAGAAGGTATTTTTCTGAAATGACAACCAAGTTGGCGGATCTTAGTGCTACCTCTAGATAAATATGAGATTTCGTTTGAATTGAATCCAACTATGAGATTAGCAATGACTCCTACCAAAATATGTATTCATATAAAATATGCAACAGAGGAAGGTTGATATGCACAAACCTGCAAAAGTTACAAATAAATTTTAAAGATCTAACACCGAAATCATAGCTTACACCTCATCTCAACTTCAGCAAAGCTTCAACAACATAATGAAATAAAGAATAGGAAAAAGACAAGAATTGTTAGGAAGATTAAAACTTTCTCTTGCTTTTCAGTGTGCTTAAAGCAACAATGTATCAAACATATAATTTAAAAAATCAAAATCTAATTTAGCAGAAAATTCTCTAAAAATTTATTAGCAGCAACTGTATTCCCTTCCCCCCAGTAAAGGTTTGTAATGTTAAACCGAATCTCTCGATCCCCTTCCCTTTCTTTGATCGCTCTTGTATAACATTGAGCGAATTTGCGGTTGAAATTAACTAATTAAGCCACGAATGAACAGAAAAATGAAAATCAAAAGCAGAAAGCAGAAAACAAAAAACAAAACAAAACAAAACAAACTAACCGCTTACGAAGAGCCTGGTTTTGGAAGATTTGGGGGAGAAAGCAGAAGAAGCTGAAGAAGAGGCAGCGGAGAGTGGGAAGGCTGGTGTTGTATGGAGGAGGAAAGGAGGAGATTGGATGGTAAAGCCATTAAAGCAGGAAGATGAAAACGATGAATATGCAATCCTTTTAATCTCAAAGGACATTTTCGGAATTGAAAATGAATAACTTAATACTATAATAGTGCTCCCCACCATTTCCACCTGCTGAGGATTTCACTGTATGGAACAACTAAACCAGAGACTTGCAGCTTCGTTTTCCCCTTCCCAGCCTTTTTAATTCTACTTCATCCCTTTTTCTCTTTAAATAAATTAAAAAAAGGAAAAAGTAAAAAGGAAAAAAAAAGTGTGCAGAAAGGGGAAATTTGTTAAAATAATGTTAAAAAATAAATTAAAAAAATGTGTGAAACGAAAATTTTATAAAATTTAGATAATGAAGCAAGAAAAAAAAAAGTTAATTGTATTATTGTATACACTAGTAAAAATGGTTTTGGACCAGACTCTATTTATAGAGGAGATATATGTTTGGGTTAAAGATAAAGGTGATGAAAATAAGTTTGAGCCGGATAGATAAGTCTTGCTGTTAAAGATATATTAATTCATATAGATAGGCTTATTGTATCTAATTATGATAGAATTTATTATATCAATGGAGTTCATCTAGGATTATAAATATACATTAATTGTTCTTTAAATATTGTGAATGCTCATTAGTACAAACTCTTATTTTATAAAACAAAAACCTTTTTCTTTCGTTTTTAGTATTTTTCGTTTTCTTTCTTTTGTGATTCATCAATCGATAACATGTGCTTGCTAGATTATCTGGTCTCAGATACTCTTTGATTGCTTGTCAAAATTCTTGTAGATAGTAACTCAGGACACTATCCTTGCTTGGTGAAACCTACAAATTTCATTAACTATAGTGCTTATTACAAGTACTAGACCAACGAACTAAATGTTTATTAGATTTTACTTTGCGATCATTTCTGGAGTAAACATCTTTTATTACAACCACAGTGGGAGCCAATGTAGGGTATATCCCTATGTTACTAAATATCAATACCGATTGAAAATTTTAGCCAAAAACTTATTTGAATCAAAGATAGACACTTCGATTGAAGAAAAAAGAAGCAACTCACAAACTTCCACTTTAGGAACAAAGACAACCTAACTACTGCCATGGCTAAGGCAATCGGCTTTGACATAGAGTTAGGAAATGAGTATGATAGTATAGCTTAGCCAATTAAGCGGCCTCAGTTATCTGGAATTGATCATTTTTTTTTTTTTTTAACAATGTGGTTAAGGAGAACTTTTAATGCTCACTGACCTGATTGTACAAATGGTTATGGTGTCGGCTTATTCAAGATCACACAGAAAGAACCCAACAAAATATGCAAGCCTCAGTTGAAGCACTAAAAAAATCCTCTAGAAAGATTTTGCACTACTGGAAAAAAAAAAAAAAAAGACAACCTTATGAGTATAGTAATCGGCAACCACAAGAGCATCGAAGGGAACATGATGGACCTATATATAGGGGAGTCCAAGTAATGAGAAGACATGAAGGTCAAGAGAATGAACATCCAGCCAATGTTGCGCCTGAATACCCAAACCATGTGGACAATCCTGATTTTCAAGTTAGGAATGAATAGAACGACAATTGGCAAGAATTTTGACCTAAATATGAGTTTCGACCTCAGGACATGGGGAGGCACTACCAACTGGAGGAGCTTGAAAGATTAGGAGTAGATATTCTGCCCACCCCAAGGCCATACTATAGGAAGTCGTACCCTAAGTGGGTTGATTAACTTTATCCTTTTCCAAAAGGCTTAAAAATTCTTGAATTTACACTATTTTCAGGGGAAGACAACAAGTAAACCGTGAAGCACATTGCTCAACTTTTGATTCAATACGGAGAAGCTAGAGCTAATGATTTCTGGAATTTGTGGCTATTTGGCAATTCATTGACCTAAGCCACATTCATATGGTATATAAATCTCTCTTCCAAATCAATAACTAATAAGCAAGAATTAAAAGAGAAATTCCACATGGAGTTCTTCATAACACACTCATAAATAACCCTAGCCGATCTAGCTAGGATTCAGTAGTTACTTAGTGAATCAGTTGAATAATATGTTTTGAGATTCAAAAGGCCAAGGATATTCTGTCAAATGGCCATAACTGGGGCCTATTGTATGGAATTTGTAATGAAAAGGCTTTCTTTTACTATTCGAGAGTGCTTTAAGGATTACAAGTTCAAAGATATATTTGATTTAATGGCTAAAACATCTAGCTATGAAAGGTTGTTAAAAGAAAACGAACAAAAAAATTTCTGCGAAAGAAACCTATTATAAAGATCAAAAGAATGTTTCGACATCATGTGAAGTTAAATCAAATAGTGAAGAAAAAATTAGTTTAGACAAATGGAAATCTAAAAAACCATTTGAGTGCTTCGCTCTATCTAAACCTTCAGCTAATAATAATAAAAATAAGAAAAAAAAAAGGAATTGACATAGTAAAGGAATACTCCTTTATAGAACCAAATTCGATTATATATTTGATTGGCTTTTAAAAGACAATCAAATAACTTTGCCTGAGGGACATATCATACCATCGGCTGAAGAAAGACATGAATAAAATTACTATAAGTGGTGTGTCACAGTACAAATAATGGTGTTGCTTTTAGGCATTGTATTCAAAAAGAGATTACTGATGTCCAGTTGATTTTGTCTAGGAAGAACTAATCGGTAGATACAAAACCATTCACGACTCTGAACATCAGCATGGTTATTCCAAGAAAGAAGGAAGTGGCTTTAAGTCATGGATACATTTTTGAAAGACAGAAACCTAAAAAGACGAGGATGAGAATTAAGATTGGCAACACTAACAAAGTTGAATCTTCAAGATTGGCCTGAAAGATGACATTTGATGATAAATCGTCACTTGAGGTTACATGCCCATAATGTCATACTGACTTCCTTCTATATCAGGCAAACAAGAAACCCGGAACATTGGTACCAAAGCAAACCAAGAAGGAAAAATGGGAAAAGCACAATTTGAAGGGGTATGTGTTTAACTAGCGGGATATCAATCCATCGGACAAGAAAGATTTTTAAAGGAGACATGCATCGATGGATGCTAAAGTTGAAACAGACTCCACCGCCAAAGCCAAAATAGTTGTATCTAATAAAAACTCAAAAGCAGAGACTTTTGAGGCAACAACAACAAGAGAAAATGAAGAAAGCCAATGCTAGAGAAGAAGAAATTCAAACTCTCTTTAAAGATCATTGGCTCTAAAAAGGCAAAACCAAGCCGAGAACTAGAAAACCAATCCAAAATTAAGAAATAGACCATTAATAAAAAATAGTGTAGACCAAAGGCTTAAAGCAACGAATCGACTGAGATAAGCATAGCACAAATGAAAGTCAATTCAAAAGAAATAGGTGTCCAAATTGGAGTTGTCTCCCTTTTGGAGGAATTCAAGACAAAATAAGGGCAAAAGATAACTCTTAATGGAGATGTAATAGAACCTGAAGATCGTGAGGAATCGGCCATCATTCTCTAAAGGTCACCAAAAGTACTCACTAAACATAATCAACCATCTTGCGTTAAGGTTGAATTCAATGAATCCCTTGTAGCCAAAATTTGGTTGATAATGGCGCAAGGATATATTTGCTTCCTTCTAAAATGTTGAAAATGTTGGTATCCCAGCCCATCGATTAGAGAAACTAGATGTATATATTACCAGATTTTTGGGGAAGCAAACTAATGCTTATGGTTTTATTACATTGCAGGCTAAGATCGACTGAATAATGAGAGAATAGGGTTTCCTTATAGTCAATGTCAATTGCGATTACAGCACACTACTCAACCGAATTTAGATCCATTCAACATATGTTTGCCCTCCATAATGCACCAGACTCTCTACATGTGGGAAGATGATGATGGCTCGAATAAAACAATTCGTGTTGATCCAAATCCATACAGTAAAGATGTGTGCATACGAAATCTTTTTGTTACGCACCGAAAGCCACTGTGATCCAGTTGATTCGATAAACTGATGGGACATATAAACTAAAATCAACTCTAATTAATCAACAGTTCATCAACAAACTGCATAAGCCAAAATTCTTCGGGAAGAATGGATCCAAATGATCAAGTATTTTTAATAGGTTGTATAATGACTCATGTCTAACTATCCTATAACCTATAAATGACCAAACCATGTGACTTCAAATGGTTAAATCAGGTAATTACTAGAAATTAGTGTATAGACTTATAAATCTCTCTTCCTATCTCATTTCTTTCCAATATGGGAGTGAAAAGCTAGTACGTCAAGCTATCACCTCTTCAGGTTTGAGTTCTTACACTTGGCTCAAAATTTTTCTTATATTATACTGACGTGAAATTTTTCTAGGGATGTTATAGGTCAACTTTATGATGAGATCCACCTGAAGATCAAAGGGTTCATTGAGGAACATAGTATATTGACAGCAGAATACATAAAAAAAGATGAATTGTTTGAGCCAGTAGATATGCTAAATAAAACAAAATTTGAAATATCTCCAACAAAACTTAATGAGACACCAACTAAACTGCAAGATCCTTTAAAAGAAATAAATGTGGGAATAAAAGACCTACCTTGGCTTCTATTCATCAGTGAGAAACTAAATAAAGATTTTGAAAAAAGTTGATCAAATTATTGAAAGAATTTAAGGATTGCTTCATATGGGATTATAGCAAAATTCTAGGACTTAATAGAGATCTAATAGAACATCAATTACTAATCAAGTAAAGATTCAAGCCTTATAAATAGTTGATGAGGATGATGTCCAATGAGATAAACAATGGCTATTGAAAGCTAGATTCATAAGAATGGCTAAGTATAAGGAATGGTTGTCTAACATAAAAAATTGGAAGTTACGATATATGTAGACATTAAAAACCTCAACTTGGCAACTTCTAAGGATGGGTATCCTATGCCCATAGTCGATATGTTGTTAGATTTAGTTGCTTGCAATCTTATACTGAATTTCATGGATGAGCATTCAACATATAATCAAATCTTTATCGCAGAAGATGACAAAGAAAAACAACATTCAGATGTCCTAGGCCAATAGGGGCTTATGAGTGGGTGTCATGCCATTTGGCTTAAAGAATGTATGGACAACCTATCATTGGGCTATGATGCCATCTTTCATGATATGATTGGAAAATATATAGAAGTACACATTAATGATGTCATGGTTAAGTCTTAAGCCAAGCAATAATGCCTAAAGCGTATGAGGATGTCATTAGAAAGAATGCAGGTGCATAAGATAAAAATGAACCCCTTGAAATGTGCTTTTGTGGTGTTAGGATTTTTGGTTCACTACAAATGGATAGATATAGATAAAAACAAAGCCAAGGCGATAATCAAATTGATTCCATAAAAACCAATAAAGAGTTGTAAACATTATTGGGACAAATAAATTTTTTAAAGTGCTTCATTGCGAATTTGGCTAGAAAGTTTAGACCTTCATCTAAGTTACTAAGACTCAAAAATGAATTTGAATTTGACTGGTGTGAGGAACAATAATAAATATTTAAAGAATTAAATGTACTTGACAAATCCTTTTGTGATGATGTTTCTCAAACCAAGACAACCATTAATTCTTTATGTATTGTCTTCTAATAATTCCACTGGATCAATGTTGGCTAAACAATAAAAGGGCACTAAAAGAGCAATATACTACTTGAGTCAAGTTCTTCTTGATACAAAGGCTAAATATTTGGCAATAGAAAAGATGGACCTTGCATTTACTATTATTGTAAAAGGCTTTGTTATTATATGTTACTGGTGGTGGTACTAGTGGTCAACCAGATGGATATTGTAATATCTCCTTATCTAGTTAGGGTATTCCTAACTATATATGGAAATGTCACACAACCTAATGTTTATGATAAAAAAAATACTAAATCTTTTAAATATGAATTTAAGAGATGTTAAAACAATTTTTTTTCCTTTCATTCTAACAAGAACACTTTAATAAAAACCAAACCATTCAAGATCATCCTTTAATAATTAATGTATGAGAAATAAAAAATTTATTTTTTAAACACCTTAATAATGTGGATATTGTGAAAGCTAAATCATAAAAGATTGCTTCTATAGAATTTTTCAATTAATACTTATCAAAATATAAAGTTTGGCCTTTAACTAGCCCTTAATTAATACAAAAAGAGTTTGATTCAAATTACATTTTTGTATAGTTAAACTATACTCAATTAAATAACATGTGTTCATAGAAGACAGGGCCAAAACACTATAACAAAATGAAATTATATCTTCCTTTTCCCCATGACATGAACAAAAACAAAAATGTCATGTGTGTATCACCATCCAAAACCAATATGGGCTTATCCTGTTGACTCTTAAACTGACTCTACTTTTTCTCTATTTGCACTCCTATCTGCACGACTTAGACCTATGTGTGACAAAATATTCACACGCTAATCATATATGCTTAGTGGTACACAAAGGCATGTATGGTACTATACACAAAGTAGTATGCATATATGCACATATATTTTTACTTTACAAACTTAGATTATTTAACAACAATGTATCACATGGCAAGTTACTTCATGACATTCACACTACAAGAAAAATGCATTTTAGCGACAAACAAATCCATCACTAAATTTAAGAATTCCATCACTAATCTAATTTAGCAATAAAATTGTGATGGATTTAATCCATCTTAGAAATACTCCTCACAAGTCCAATAGCAACATATTTTTTTTCTATTGCTAAATTTAGCGATAGAATTAGTGACAAAATATTTGTCACTGAAGTGTGGTCGTAGGAGTTGTAATGAAGATAAATCAATGAGGGATTTTGCGACAAAAAATTCATCGCTATTTAGCTATGGATTTTATCTGTCGCTAAAGTTTGTAGGGCATTACTTTAAACAATTAGAGATAAATTTTCAGTCTTTGCTAATTGTGACGGCGGCATTCCGTCGTATATCCATTTTTTATATTTTATATTTTTTAATTTAATTATTTTTGTAATTTTAAAATTCAATTAAATAAAAAACAAATATTTTTTTAACACGATTCATAAAATAAATATTAAAAGTTTTTAGTCCAACATGAAAAATATTCAATAATTGAAAATACTACAGTATTATTAATATATAGTCCTACATGTTATTAGAATGAGTCATCTCTACTATCAGCTGTTGCATCTTGTCTTGAAACTCAAGTCGAAGTTCTTCACGTATCTGTTCTCGCATTTGCTGCTTTAGTGACTCCAATATAGTTTGAATGTCATACTGCATATCTTGTATAATACTAGCACGCAGCTGCTTTGTATTAATATCTTATGATGTGACCATGGAGTGAAAAAAGGAGGTACCAGTGTAGAAATGTGCTACCTTTGTGCCCATCCCATATACGCACCATTTTTTCTGGCTACCAGCAGCAACTAAAAATAACTGCCTCAAATCTGGCTCACATGGCTCGTTGGATCCTTCCATTGGTTGAGAAGCAGTCTCTCTAAGGGCTTGTACTCGATCTTTCAATACAAATTTTAAGAAGAAAAAATTATAAATTCCATGAGATTAATCGAAAAAATGAGCAAACAAAATTTAAATATGCACAATTACTGAGTTTGGTAGATACATACTGCAACAGCTTTAGACTGTTGGTCCACATACTCAATTCCTAATGAAGTTTTTCTAATGTGTGTTGCCTCAAAGAGTTCTATAGGATTTGGTTAATGTCCTAACTCTTTTGCCTGATTATAAGAATAAAATAAAAACAAAAACATATTAACTATAAAATTACAAGCATAATACATAAGCAAATAAAAACAAAGACATTAACATACATTTTACAACCTAAATATATAAATAAATAACAAATTCAAATTAAGTTATCATTATCAATATACCATCTGCATGTTACGCTCAACCATGGATATAAAACCTATTGTATGTCGTGAGGGACATGAATCTGAGCCGCTCGTCTCAGTAAGTCTGTTCTCAGAGGCAATGACAGATTTTTGCTTGAACTCAAGAGTGGACCATTCTTTTTGCTAACTATCCCAAACTTGCTCTGGAACATATGGTGGTTTACTGCCAGAAGATCTCCACTTGCTCAAAGTGTCACTATAACGTGTTGTAGCCTGTTGTAACCATCTACGCTTGATTACCATCTCAAGTTCTAGATCCCAAGTAAAGTCCTTCTGAAATAGAAATAAAAAAACAACATATAAGACAAATTTTTGTCTTACAACATTCAATTAAGATTAATATTTAATATCAAAATAAAATTTTGGCAGAGTTTCATCTATAACATAAGTAACCAGACATGAATTAAGAGGTCTCTAACAAACAATCAAGCACAAAAGAGATTAAATATTCAATTTCAAACTGAAATTTTGGCAGAGTTTTGCCTATAACATAAGTAACTTGACATGAATTATGAGGTCTCTAACAACCAATCAAACATAAAAGAGATTAAATATTAAATTTCAAACTAAAAATTTGGCAGAGTTTTGCCTATAACATAAGTAACCTGACCTAAAGTACAAGGTCTCTAATTACCAATTAAACACAAAATAGACTAAATATTCAATTTCAAACTGAAATTTTGGCAAAGTGTCGTCTATAACATAAGTAACCTGACCTCAAGTATGAGACATCTATCAACCACACTAAAGAGATTAAATATTTAATATCAAACTGTAATTTTGGCACAGTTCCTACTACATTATAAGTAACTTGATCTCATTTATGAGGTCTCCAACAACCAATCAACCACAAGAAATACATTTTTAACAAAGTCATATTCGCCTCATCACATTTTTTACTTAAATAATTGGATTTTACCTGAAACTCAAGCCAATAGAAGTCTTTGACATCGTCAATCATAGTCTTCCATGCATGTCCTTTATCACTCAAACAAAGCAAAAAACTACGGGTGATAACTGTAGAAGCTACATTAGACTGAAGAAAACTCCCACTATGCATAAAGCATAAAAAAATAATACATCAAAAACAAACTAAATGCATGAATGCAAAGATTTCAAGAAATAATAATAGTAATATTACCTTCTAGGATCAAGATTGAGTTGTCGTCTACCATAGGTTGACTCAGCCACTCATGCTTTAGATTGTAAATATAGGGTTGAACCAACTAGATGAGATGATGTAGTAGGTTGTGATGTAGGAGATGCTGATGTAGAACCTCCTAAGATCGACATAGTTGCTGATAGAGGAGCTGATGATAATGTTTGTTGCGGTGGTGTTGATTGTTGTGGTTGTGCTAATTACCGTAGCAATGACTATGATGGTGTCAATGAATGTTGTGATGGTGTAGATGATTGTGGTGATGGTGGTACATGAAGGGTGGAACTGGTGGTCGATTTGAGAAATTACTCTTTTTCATCAATCACTCTGCCTCTACCATGTAATATATCTTCAGATGATATGGGACCCATATGCATATTAGTTACTCGATAACAGTAAACAATATCAAAACCAACAATGAACACAAATATCAATTGCTACTTAAAAAGAATAATAATAATAATAAAGCAATATCGATGTAACAATTTACAAACATATCTCAAGTGATTAAATATTTGTGAATATTACATAATACCAAAAAGAAAATAACATCTTTGGTTTAGCCATTACACCTAATCACTATCATGATCGTTAGAATCCCACTCATCCATATCAGTTTCTTCGTCATCATCATGTGATTCAATTTCAAGATCAGGCTCTTCTTCTTCTTCTTCATTATCCTCTTTGATATCAATAAATGCACCTGTTGAATCAACTAAATTATCACTTTCATCATTTCAATATCTATATAATGAATATCAGTGTCATCTTCTTGGAAAGCTGTTGATACATTGGAAAGTTGACTACTTGATGATGCTTGTGGAATTTCAAATTTAGCCCTAGCTTTAATTTTGCAAACAGCTAACCACTCACTTCTTTCATGTTTAATAGTTGGATATGTGATGAAATTCACCTAACAAGCTTGAGCCGCCATAGCAAATGGCTTGCACCTATTAAATCTACGTTTCACCTCAACCAACTTATAATGTGGATGCACTTTTGCACCCAAATTTGGCATTGGATCAAACCACTCACACTTGAATAACATAGTTCTCTTAATTGGTAATGCAGGGTACTCCAACTGAACAACTTCAATCAAACCACCATAATAGTTACATTCATTTGCACTATAGTTTGACCCTTTTATGCATACACTACTGTTCATTGTAGATTTACCAAATCCATGCACTTTAGTGTGAAATTTGTATCCATTCACATAATAGCCCGAGTAACGCATAATTTTAGGTAATAGACCTTTTGCTAAGTCCTTTATGAATTGATTGGATATGTTGCTTAATGGATTGTGTGTCTAAAACAAATGTCATGAATTGTATTAGCTAACATTAAAGCAGAATTCTTGTTAATTGTCAATAAGAAAATGTTTGAAAGAAAATCATTAATCACATGTTTATTAAACCAAATTGGGAATTCTTTTTCAAGTTTAGCATCAATCTCTTGAGTAGAAATGTTTACTAGAATTTGCTTCAGCTCCTCAATATAAATTCTTCAAGGTACAACAAAAAGCATTAATTAAATTTTATAATTTACCCAATGCTCAAATGAAAAGATTAAAATTTATTAGGAGTTTATGGCTTACTTAATAAAAGGTGCAACTTCAGTGCAATTAAGAAGAATGTATGATTGTGTAGCTGCATATTTTTCCTCTGTCAAAAATCAGGATTTACTCTTTCCAAAGGCTCGACCTGGTTGTGTGAATATGGATAAGTTGTCTTCATATTCTTCCACCTTATATTAACCACCGTCATCATTGTGTGACACTTTTCGGTGCCTTGTATTCACATGATCCTCAAAATAGTAAGAACAAAACAATGAACCTCTTTCCACCAAATAAACATTAGATATTGAACCTTCAACTCTAGCTTTATGTTGGACATTTTTTTCAATCATCGAAGGTACCTAATACATTAAATTTACAATTATGGTAAATCTAACACAAATAATAATGATATGCATTATTATTAAGTTCTTTTATATTACCTGTAGCGGCACCGCCTCCCCACCCGAACACACGCAACACGTGCCCGGATGAGGGAGCGCTGCTACCTGTCTTTCTTACTTCTTCAATTGTATTATATTTATTATTTTTTTTATATTCATGTATATATATGGATATAAACAGAAATCATAGTACAATTTATTTACATAAAATAGTAATTTATAACACCAGCGGAATTCTTAACAAACTTTAAAAGCAAGTTTTACAAACTCAAACATTTCTTTAATAAAAAGTCAAATACAAAAGTTTCAAAACTTGTAACCCACTTTCTCAAGGTCCGGCTACTTTACTTGAATGGGATCACTGCTTGCTTTATCAAGTGTCTTCAGCTACCTTTCTATATCTGCGTGGAAATTAAACTCCACGCTAAGCTCTAAGCTTAGTGGTGCATATAAATAAGGCAATATACTATGTCATGCAACAAGCATTAACAATTATCATTTTTGTGCATTAAAATGTTTGCATGCATGACTATCAACATATTCCTATTTCATAAAAGTATAAATGTCATGCTCATATAGACATTGTTATTTTCATTATCCTTAATATCAAAGTATTCTCTAAATCTCTTTATCAATACATTTCAATCTCATATCATCATCATATTCTTATCCTTTCCTTTTCTTATTTTCCCGACATATCCTCATTATCTTGCCCACATCACTCTAAATTTTTGGACTGACTGGATACGGGTTATGGATCAGGAGCGCTCTCCGAGCTTAAGCCACCCTGTCCACTATCTGGCTCATAAGAGCTTCTCAAATCAATGGCGCTCTCCGAGCTTAAGCCACATTGATTGAGCATAATTTCATCATAGATGAATAACCGAACCAAGGGCGCTCTCCGAGCTTAAGCCACCTTGTCCTCATTTATATGTGCTCATCAGAGCTTCTCAAGTCAGTAGCGCTCCCAGAGCTTAAGCCACACTGACCGAGCATCCCAGACCAATGGCGCTCTCCGAGCTTAAGCTACATTGGTTGAGGTATAGTACGGTACCGTTCGCCCCCTTAATGACATGTCATCTATCCTGATTCTAGTTTCCACACATCAATATCTCATATTTATCAACATCTCAATTTTCTTGTTTTGCAAACATATAGTCATAATCATATATCTTTTCGTTCATTTACTAGATTCATCAATATTCTCATGTTTATCATCTGCATAGGATTTCATATACATCCATGACAATTCATTTTTCTACATCAATCCATTTTTCTATATCACAACATATCACATTCTCACATCAATATATATATATATAGACATATATTTATATTCATATCATTCTTATTTCACTGGATAGACAATAACTTTCATTTACTTACCTGAATTCCTCATTTAATAACCATATTCATAATTTCAAATGCAGAGCATTCATGGCCGTGATTACTACTTTCACGCCCGTGATCCCAAGCCGTGAACGCTACTGGAATGAATTGCCCAAAAGCATTCATGGGCGTGATGGTCGTGATTACTCATTCACGCCCGTGAATAAGTTCACTGTCGTGATTTCAACCCGTGAACGCTTCTGGAATGAATAGTACCATTTTCACCCAGAAATTCACGCCCGTGACTCAATAGTCACACCCGTGACTTTCAGCAGGAAATCTGCATATTCACCTTTCATTCATTCTAACATCATCCAAAACATACCAAATTCTATTTCATGCATTTCTAAGGCTCTTTACTCAACTTATTACTTTTCAATACATTTACATACCTTGATCATACAAGATTCTCTAACATGCATCCTTAATTCAATGTCACAATTATCTCATTCATATATGTCTAAACCTATGGTTTAATGCCATAATAATCATCATTCTTGAAATTGCATTTATCTAAAGTCATATTCAACATGCATTATTTCAAACAAAATAGGCTATTGCCTTAAGTTATGCACAAACCTTAATCTTTCTCCTTCACTCTTTTAGGTAGCTTTCTCTTTTCCTTTGCTCCTTAGAGCTTGTTCCTTGTCATTTGGAACTCCTACAACATCATAGATCATTTTCATCATCATCTAATTTCATTAAGACCCTAAACTCTCTTCTCTCTTTCAAAACCCTAGTTTCTCTCTCATTCCATATAAGTCTTGGATGAGCTCAAAATTCGAACTTCCTTTAGAAAAGATGAAGAAGAAGAAGAAATACTTCTTACCTTACACTTTTCTTCACTTGATCGCCACTTTGGAGATTTTCTCTCTCTACCAAACTTGATTTTTCTTCCTCTTTCTTGTTCTTTCCAGCTTCCTTATGAGTTATAGAAAATGAAAATCACTTTATCTTGCTCTTTCCCTTATCTTCCCTTCCTTTCTCTCTCTAGAAGTCAAGATTGGCTATGAAGGAATGGATGAAGCTGGCGTGACTGGTAAAGAAAGAGAGAAGGATGCAGAAAATGAAGAGAAGAAGAAGGAAAGAGTCTTTTATAGGGTACCCAAAAAGTCTTCATGTGGGACCCACCATTTTACCATTTTCTCCCAATTTCACATTTAATCAATATTGATCTTCTTCTTTTAGAGTCATGGCCGGCCAAACCTATCAAAATGTGCCCAAAATTAATATGTTGATTAGCAATTAATCTCATTAATCCTCCAATTTTTGATAAATTGCAATTTGACCCCAAAACTTATCAAATTTTGCAAATTAGTCTTTTACCGTAAATTAACTTCTTTAAACTTTAATATCACTTAATTAGGCATTCATCATTTAATTTAGCCATTTCTTAATCAATTTTGTATAAAAATCCGAATTTAGACTCCGATCGGTCAAACCGTTAACTTCACGACACGTGCGACTCGGGGTCTAAATTAGCGGATGTTACATTACCTATCAAAAGGATACATCCATTGGTATTGCACTGGACCTGATATTCTTGCTTCATATGGTAAATGTATCGGTAGATGTTACATGGAACCAAATAAGCTTGGAGGGAATATACACTCAAACTTACAGAGAATAATAGGAATCTCTTTTTCAATCTGTGCCATATCATCGGTTATAACAATAGATGTTAAATCCTTAAAGAACAAGCTTAATTCTGTTAATGTCTTCCAAACATTGTTTGGAAGTAGTTTACGAAATGCAATAGGTATTAAACACTGCATAAACACATGATAATCATGGCTTTTCATCCCAAACAACTTAAGTTTCCTCATATCAACACCTCTAGCCATATTTGACACATAACCATCGGGAAATCTCAAATTTCTTAGCCATTCACACACAACTGATTTTGATTGATTATCTAGCATGTAACAAGCCCTAGGATATTTTTCCCTTACAGAATCTTGTTCCAATTTTGGCCGGCAACAGTATGCATTCAACTCATTTCGAGATTTGTATGTATCTTTTGTTTTCGCATCAACATTAATTATAGTGTTAAAAACATTGTCAAATACATTTTTCTCAATATGTATTACATCTAAGTTATGTCAAATGAGAATGGTACTCCAATAAGGAAAATCCCAAAAGATACTTCTCTTCTTCCAACCATATTGCTTGCAAATAGAGCCATTAGTTCTCTCGACATCCTGTTCTATTACCTTCTTCAAACCCAACTGATCAATTTCAAATAATATTTCACTTCCAGATCTAATATGGGGTGCTTCTTTAGTCATTATCTTATTCTTTATGAATGATGTTTTGTTCCGTCAGAATGGATGGTCTTCAAGTAAGAATTTAAGGTGGTTGTCAAACCACGATTGTTTTCTACTCTCTGAAAAAGTAAAAGCATTAGTCTGACTCATACAATAAGGACAAGCTAACCTTCTAACAGTACTCCACCCATACAGCATCGCATATGCAGGAAAGTCACTAATTGTCCACATAAGAGCAGCATGCATTTGAAAATTTTGTTT
Organism: Triadica sebifera; assembly: GCA_023653625.1. NCBI lineage: Eukaryota > Viridiplantae > Streptophyta > Magnoliopsida > Malpighiales > Euphorbiaceae > Triadica > Triadica sebifera. The sequence goes on from CM042901.1 coordinate 27,195,099, forward strand.
TATCGAAATATCATAAGTTTGCACACCATTGAGCCATAGATGATTAAGTTCTAATATCAATGGTTATAAGTAAACATCCAACTTATCCTTAGGGTTAATTGGCCTAGGAATCAATATAATTAAGAACATGTAAGCGTATTTCATACATAACCAAGGTGGCAAATTGTACGGAGTCACAATGACTGGCCAAGAAGAATATTGTTATATAGATTGTCCAAACGGTTGAAAACCATCAGTGGAAAAACCCAATCGAATATTTTGAATCTCTAATGTGAATTCTGGATAGTTATCATCAAAATGTTGCCATGTAGGGGAATCAAATGGGTGGATCATAACCCCATCTTCAATTTGTTACTCAGCATACCACCTCATTTTTGTTGCTGTGACATTGGATGCAAACAATCTTTGCAATCTAGGACTGAAGGGAAAGTAATACATCTTCTTTTCAGAAGTAACTATTTTGCTACCATGACGTTGCCTTTTGTATCGAGAATGACCACAAAACTTACAACTAGTCAAAATATTGTCTTCACTCCAGTATATCATGCATCCATTTTTACAACAGTGCATCTTTTTAATCGAAAGACTCATTCCTTGTACTAACTGCTTTATTCTATAGAAGTTTTTAGGCACCAGACTTTCTTTAAGAGTAATCTCTTTCATTAATTGAACCGTGTCATCAAAAATATGTTTAGACATATGGAGTTCTAACTTCATGTGCATTAATTGAGCAACAAATGACAACTGTGAATGATTTCTACATCCAGGGTATAAGTCATCATCTGTAGCCCTAAGCATATCATAAAATTTTTAGGCACTCGGATTCGATGTTTCTTTCATGTAAGTTTCATTGAATGCTTAACCAGTAGCTTCCATAACCATGGAATGGTACCGACTGGATGATTCTACATAATTAAATGCAGCAGAACCTTCACCCATATAATTGACATTGCTATTCAAGTTACTTCTAACTGCTTGTTCCCTGTGCAAAGTCCAATAATAATAATATGGTACAAAACCGTTTCTATACAAATGCAACTTAACTGTATCCATGTGATGGAACATGCAATTTTGACACTTGCCATGAAAAGATGGACACCTTATCCTATCATTGTCCATCATTTCCGGGTGACTGCATGCAAATTATATGAATTGTCTCATACTAGTAATGAACTCCGGGTTCAAATGTCCATTTTTAACCGTTTATACATCCATTGATGATTTGGTCTGATTTTTTATTACCTCTATTAAATCAAGGAAAACATTAAAATTGATTTGAAGTTTGAAATTGTAATTGATAAATCATAATGAAATCAAACTAGGCCTTTGTTTATTATTATAACCATTGCTATTAACTTTCATAAAGATTTCAAGTTATACTAATCTAGCTTTAGAGCAACTTAGCTCTTCTTTCAAGTGAATGATAATTTCATAAATGTACTAATATTATGTAAGTACATATTAGCTCGTAACACATACGAAGCTACTATTTAACATTCTAAGCTCCTAATTAGAATTTATATAATTGTCATTGATTGTAAACTAGTCAATCTAAAATCCCATATATACTGTCATTTATCACTTATCAAAATTAAATATATAATTTTAATAATTTTATCATATCAAAACAGAAATCTAAGATCCCTTTCCCTAATTTACTTGATCAAATTTCTACATTTTCATAAAATACTAATTTTTTTTTAAATAAAAACCAATTTTTTTTTTATCATATTTCAATTAGCATTGATAAATCCAAAATAGAGCTTATTCCACAATCTAAGCTAAATAAATATACTTGGCTATTGTTTCTACAGAGTGAAAAAAAAATTTACAACCGAGCTTCTCAATTAGTTAGTCGAGTTAGCTAGCTATTTTATTAAACTTAGTAATTAAATCAAAAAAATATTATAAAATAAAATTATCCTGACTATATCTTAACTATTTTATTAAACTTAGTAATTAAACTTAGCTATTTTATTAAACTTAGTAATATTGCAATTACGTTATCTTAACATAACTTAAACATATTGCTACTACACATATAAAATAAACAAAGGTCATGTCTCATATAAACTATCATATCTTTCAAAAAAAAAATCAAATTAGCAACATAAAATATGATTTTTTTTTTCAATTACAGAACACGAAGCATAACTACCATCGATATAATTTTTTGCCTAAATTCTCTATAATGTGTTCTAGCTTTATATTATTTATATAATTATGTAACATGAAATATGTAACTTATTCATAAATTAATTAATAAAAAGTTCTATAATATGTTCCAACATATCGAAATTAAATTAATAAAGAAATACAAAGAAGTAAAATAAAAAATATGCAAACAAATAAAAAAAATAACAGTAGCTACCTTCAATGGATGGAAGAGAGGTGCAGCAGAATAAAGTAGTGGTGCAGTGGCATAGCAGGAGATGACTGGAGCTGGGAGGTGACAGGGGTTGGGAGACAATCAGAGCTAGAAGAGGATCGAAGCTGGGAGATAGGAGCGAGACATATGGACCAGAGAAATAGTGCACGAGTAAGACACACGGAGTAGATGTGGGAGATGACCAGAGCTGGACATAAGACCAGTGGCCGAACGAGCAAGTGGGACATGAAAATGTACTCAATTTGTGGGCTCCAAACAAAGGAGAAGGAAAAAGTCGGCTGGGTAAAAAAATTGAGGCAAAAATTTTGGCAAAGTTTAGGTTGCAGGGTTATAATAAACCAAGTAAAAACAACATCGTTTCATGGGAAAGAAAAGATGTCATTTCTTTCATTTTTAACAACGACATCTTTCGTCACTAATAGTCATCCCCAAAAGTAGTGACGACATACACTGTCGTTAACTCATAGCAACAGCTCATCCATCGCTAATGTTTGGAATGGTGGATGCCATCCTTCGCCTTTAGCGACAACTATTTTCCTTTTCTAAATATAGCGATGACCTTTTTTCTGTCGCTAAATATAGAGATAAACTGACCTTATGATTTAGCGACGGTATTTTCTGTTGTAACTTTTGCGACAAATATAATTTTGTTGCTATTCTATCAAATTTGTGATGGTTTCTATCCGTCACTAATTGGCTCTCACAAATTTGTCTCTACACCGTCGCAATTTTTTGGCACTATGTTTTCCCGCCATATTAGCTACAACATTTAGCTATGGTCATGATCTGTAGCAATTTACCCTCGTTAATCTATCGCTAATTTTGACTTTAGTTTTCTCAAATATTTTTTTAATTTAACTCATCGATTCGTCACTAATCCGAAGCTAAATGTTACGGATGTCAATCCATCACTAAATTTCATCATTATTCTATTCTTTTCTTATAGTGCCATAAGCATATAACAAATCATTCAAGTTTATCATCAAAATGAAAGAATCATATCATACATGTTTGAACAATACCATTTCATAATTCATCAACTATATCAAACTTGGAAATTAAATTTATTTATAATTTATTGGTTTGTCCATGACATTCTAAACTATAATACATAGGATATGAGGTGGCTGATTACAGTCTAAAAGTTGCTTGTAATATCCTCTAATATAGTTAGAATATCCAACCATATACAAGAGAGTCACAAAAATATGTGTTTAAACATTGATAAGATTTAAAACTTTTTAAAACATGATTTTTAATAAAAACATTAAAAACATAATTGCTTCGAGGAAAACACTTTAATTCAAAGCATTGCGTTTCCATGAATATTCAAAAATCGATATATTATTCTCTACTTCACCTCATGATTTTCAAATATTGTTAACATGCATGGCTCGAACATTATTAAGCCTTTAATGACATATAAAATCACATACTCTGCATGCATTACTTTGTCTTATAATTATTACATGCCCAAATTAAAATATGCTTTTAGATAAGGAATCATAACTTTAAAATTACAATTCCCTTATAAATCATATGATCTTTCCTACAAACTCAGTGGCAGACTCTTCTTTTCTTTGCCAAACTTTATCTTCTCAACTTTGAACCTATGCGTGAGAGACAACTCATACACTAAGCAATAATGTTTAGTGGTACACTAAGGCATATATATGTAAATATATAATCATGGATTCAATTATCCATGCCATATGTAATAGCATTTTAACTACAATCGTACCATTTGTAACTACCATGGTTTATTTTAGTCTATTCCTTTATTCACAAAATACGTGCATGTTCTGTTTTCTATATCTTAACTATAAAAGATGTTCAAATTTATGCTTAGTATTTACATTGTAGGGCGTAACCTTAGTCGAGACATTTACTAGCTTATTTCCTAATCTTATTCTTATGTACTTGGCACAACACTTCCATATCATAAAATATAACTTTATTATATTTATACTCCATTATTCCTATTCACATATTCATAACAAGAACCTTTATGTGATTATGGTAATTGTTCAAACCCATATTATTTGTAATACCTTAAGTTCTTAACATACAATTGTCTCTTGTTTATACTTACCATGTGCTTACAACTTTACCTAAGGATGATTATGAATCAATATTATTATTACAACCTATACATATAATTATTAACTAACACGTGAATCCTCAATAATGATAACAATAGTGATGGCTTTTACATGGCATAACAAATTCATATTGGTCTGATATCATATAATGATTCACATAATCATTATGTTTCTAAGCATCAATATCAAAGCAATAGCATACCTTTTTCTTATTCATTTTTTTAGTGAACTACATCATACATATTAATAGCATAAAGACATTTCATCATAAAAATTTAACGTCAACACTCATATGATTCAATACTCACACCATACATATTATATCATAACCTTCATAAACTATAATTGTAACGCCTATCAATTTAGGCCCGAACAGTTAGAGTGCCTTATGGTTGTAACTAAAATTATCGGAGTCTAAATTCAGGATTATAAGCCAATAAAAGGATTTTTTAAGGGAAATTATAAGATTATGGGTGGTTTATAAAAAGGTAAAAGGTTGGGTAACTTTAAAAAGAAAAAGAACAAAACCAAGGACCAAAGGGGTAATTTGGCAAAATAATGAAGGATTAAATTGGCATTTTTTCCAATAGAATAAAAGCTTTTTTCCTTTTTCTTCATTTTTAACTAGCCATAAACCCTAAAACTCTCCTCTCCAAAATGTGAAAACCAGCCCCATCTTCCTTCTTCCATTTTTTCTTCATCTTTCATCTCCCAAAATCCTAGAATCACTCTAAAAAGCTTGAAGAAACGACACCCATGGCTAAAATTTGAAGGAAAACCTGGAAAGGTGACCTTTTGTATAAGAAGAACCCACTTTATGGAGGAAAATGGAAGGAGGAGCTAAATACACCACACTCATACCCTAACCTTGAGAATTTCTATAAGAAAATCATTCTTCCTTCTTCTACATTAAGTTTTTTTTTATTTTTTCACCATTTATGTTCTTAGTGGAGACCGATTTCAAATGGGTTATGTTCCATGTCAAGCTAGGGTTTATTATAGTCAAAACCTTTTCTTTAAACATTCATAGGGATAAAAGGTAGAGCTTGGCATGGATTAAGGCGTAAAAGAGTAACCTCGATAGTTAAAGTTAGGGTTTAAGTTTAAGAGTATAGTTTTTATAATATGAAAGTGAGATATAGCATAAAAATGGTATTTTTATGTGTTAGGATAATCTCGAGAGGCTAGGAGAAACCTCCAAGAGGGAGAATGAGCTTGATGCTAGCTAAAAGTGTGGTTTATGTAAAGGATACATTAAAGGTTTGTATATAATAGCAACTGGCATGTTTATGCATTGTTTTTATGTGTTTGTGATTAAAACATTTGCTTAAAGTATGAAAACTAGGTGTTGTATTGAAAAAAGATGGTTTAAATGTTTTTGGCATGTCTAAGTTATGAAATGGGCTAAATAATGTTTAAGGCATTAATTTGGATGTTAAATGTTGATTTCTATGTTGATAAGGTTATTAACATTGGTTAACATATATTATTGCATATTGATGTGCATTAGAATGGTAAAATTTGGGTTTTAGTATGAATTTGGGACTGAAAATTTGTTGAAAAATGCATAAACGTGTAGATGAGAGCCTCTATCGCAGGTTTGACATACATGTTATGTGTGCAACAAGGCCTAATGCGGATGGGCATGACAATTGCCTAGAAGGAGGTGTTGGGGGCATGACAATTCGTCATAGATTGCAACGAATGTTGTCTCCCTCTAAAATGACCTAAATAGGTATAACATGATTTCTAATGAATGTTTGAGGCTTGTAAGTCCCAATAATGTAAGAATCGGTATGTTATACACTCCTTAAATGGAAGAATACCTAAGGGATAACCCTATGAACATGCAATATTATATAGAATGTCAAAGTATAACACATGAGCATGATATGTACTATGGAAAACCTTCTAAACATGGTAATTCAAGATGATATATGAATATGTATGGCTCAATGTCATGGTCATATGGTATGAGGATATGCATATGAGATTGATGAGAACCTAATATGTATGAATTTGTTTAATGGGAACATATGATTGATAAGATAGTAATATTAACCAATAATGTGATTTGTATATGTTATGGTTGTGTGTTGACATTAAAAGTGTCATTGGTACATGAAATAAACATGATATGGCAATGATGCAAAACACAAAAAAAGGAAATAAAAAGAGATATGTGTAAGCCCATAACACCTAACCTAATTATAGGATAGATGTCATGTCATTCATGGTGTAGATGGTACTATAGAAATAAGGTCATTGATGATTTTGGCACCTTAGCCTACGATCAAGTACATTTACCAAAGTCAATGTACCTGCAACTTATGAATAAAGGAAATGGTTTCAGTATCATAATTTAGCCTCTAATCAAGCACCACTATTTTAATCGATGATATGATAATTCATAGGCTGCGATTAGTAAACTCGTATCCTAGTAAGTCTGGTTTAGGATTTATAGGGTTATTCACAATATGGTCATTGTTGCCCAGATATTAAACCAAGAAGGGGGGGGTTGAATTGGATATTAAAAATTTAACTTTTAAGTGCGGAAAGAAAAGTTAAGTTTAGTTGGGATAGAAAAATGAGACACAAGAATTTTTATAGACGTTCAGGTGTTAACAAACCCTACTTCTCTCCCCAATCGCAATTGGGAGTTTCACTAACTCTCTAATTGTTACAACGAAGTTTTACAAGCTCACTCCTAACTATGGTGTTTCTAACAATGGATCACACCTAACCCAAAAATCCCTTGTGTTATAATGGCTCACACAAATAGCCAATTCCTTGTGTTTTAAAGGCTCACACAAATAACCCTTACAAGTGTTCTACTCTTAACCCCAAAATACCCAAACTCACTTAAGTGGATGATTACAGAGATAAACACTTACAAATCTTTAATGCTCGGAGAATAATGAGCAAAAAAAGATTTTCACAGAGAATAAATGTTTGTTTTGAAAGTATTAAATGCATAAATGGCTTACAACAAGATTTTGATTTGAAGTATTAGCTATTATCTTGTTCTGGATTCATAAATTACTTGCATTTATACTTCCATGGTGAATTATAGCCGTTTGATTGCATTTAATATGGAAATAGCTATTACACCAACCCTTATAATCGCGCCTGACATGTTTCTCTTTCATCTTTCACGGTCGTGACTAAGTGTGTCATGGTTGTGACTGTTCTTCCAAGTGGTGACTTGAGTGGTGACCTTGGTCATGAAGCATTCTGGAAGGTTTTGTAAGTGTTGGTTCACGGGCGTGACATTTCATCTTCACGGGCGTGACATCTTTCCAAGCCGTGGTCCAAATGGTGACTCTGGCCGTGAAGCTCTCTGGAAGAATTTTCCATGTCTTTTCATGGTCGTGACTTTATTTCACAGGCATGACTTATATGATCATTCATGGTTGCTATCATTCTTCATGGCCGTGAACTTTAAATGTTGGTTTGTTGGCGCTAAGCTTCATCACAGGCGTGACACATAAGGTCACGGGAGTGAACATGCTATTTCTTCAATTTTATCTTTTTAAGATTAATCTTTCATTCTCCATTCTGGCTATCATATTCCATACCCTGTTCAATAGACTTAGAAAACAAGTATGTTAAATACATTATTGCTATTTTATTTGTTATCATCAAAATGACATAAATACCCCTCAAGGTTCAACAATCTCCCTCTTTTTGATGGTGACAAATAATCTAGCAATATGAGCCTTTGAGAAGTCTCCCCCTCAAAAGATGCTTAGGATAAAAAATACTGAAGTGCAAGAATTGTAAAGAATGATGAAGTGTAGCATCAAAATATGCTTCCTAGTTTTAAGTATATGTAAGTTATATGCAAAGTATATCCAATGTATGCCAAGATTTTCTTTAAAACATGTTATAGTTATGCCAAGTATATTTAAGGTATATGAAGAGTATATCACATACATGTAACTTGCATCAAAGTATACTTATGGTATATTTAAGGTATATGAAGCTCATTTGCATAACTCTTAACTTTTTTTAACTTAAAACAATATATTGCTAGGTTCTCCCCCTTTTGTCATCAATAAAAAGAATATCAAAATGATAAAACATAATGGAAAACACAAGCAATTATATTAATTTAAGAAAGAAAAGTACAACAGAGATTAAAAAATTCTGAAAGGAAATTAGAATTTCCTACAACAAACAAGCTAAAAACAAAAAATAACATCTAACATAACATCTAGCCAGACATCCTATCTCTTAGATGAGCTACTTCCACCTCAAGGCTCTCCATGCGAGTCTCCATGAAATCCTTGAGGTTCTCTAACCTCTTATCCATCGAAGCCTACAATTGCTCAAACCGTGGTGCCAAGAGGTCAACCACTTGCTGAGCCAAGTTTGGTGTAGAGGTAGAGGATTGTTCGATTTCCTGCTCAATCTCTAGAGGTGCCACCTCAACTCGAGCTCTCTTCCTCTACTAGATTCCTTGGAGGCCAGCTTTGAAGTCCTCGGAGTCATTGTCTTCCCAAATGATTTCACCAGCAATGTTGGTGAAGCGGTAGTGGATTTTGTTCTCAAACACTATTCGAATAGTCGCTCCCATCTTGATGAAGGACTCGACGTCCAGTCGGTCTTGAGGATGCCCTGGGATGAGGTTGAAGTGATGTTCATCCAGCTTTAAGTATCCGAGCTTCAAGGCAATATGAGTCACGTACCCACCAATCAGAATGTCTCCGGAGGGCTTGGTGGCAATTGACAAGAGATGGTTCGCAAACCATCGAGATAAAGCCACTGTGAGGCCTCTTCGGGCCATCTCCAAGAAAAAAGCTCTGACTTCCTGATTGTGCCATTGCTGTCTCCTCTGGCAAAGATGCTATAGGTCAGAAACCTATGCAAATACTTTTGCACTGGGGATCGAAGATGAGTGCTCTTCGTCTTTTTGACGTCCCAGCTGCAATCAAGACTGAAGTGAGTCCATGCCTGAGTAGCATAGAACTCCACTTCACTGTCATTCAGGATGCCATCAGAGGGAAGGTTGAACAAGTCTCTAAACTCTGTGGTAGAGAGGGTGTTCGGATGCTTGCATATTTGGAACTTCACCGTGCCAGTAGGAGATACTTTCAAAGTGCTCAGAAACTCTAAGGTTGGCTCCCTCAGAGTTGGTTGATGAATATCAACAAATTTCTTCAGATGATAGGCCTGGAGTTATCCTGTCATGGTTGTCTCGAGGTCGAGTGTATGAACGGTTTTCCACTCAAATGATCTAGAGGAAAGGAGTGGCCTTTTCTTGAGCACTGAGTATCTAGGATGGCAATGCTCTGGAATGATGTTCAGAAGGTAATCCGTGTACCTTCTTGGAGCATGAGACTTCTTCCTAGTACCCTTGGAGGAACCAGTTTCCATTTTGATTGAAAGAAGAAATTTTTGAAGGGTGAAAAACTTTGACAGAAATTTTGAGTAAACCCTAAGGAGAAATGATTTCTAATGATGAAAGTGGTTTTTGAAGATATTTATAGATGGAATTAGTGGCTAGGGGGCTGGAATCTTCCAAATGACATTCAATGGTGATAAATGAGAGAAGTTGAGAGAAGTTGAAATGTGAGAAATAATGGCAGAAACGTTATATAGCTGACATCTTCACATGCATGAAAACTTAGTCACAGGTGTGAAGTGTCGTGTTGACAGTTTGCTGAAGAGATGCTCTACCCGTGAAGAGAGGCGTGAAATTGATCACAGTCGTGATATTTAAAGGTCATGGGTGTGAATGATGAACTATCACGGTGGTGACAAATGAGTCACGGGCGTGAAGTATTAAACTTCACTACTTATGATCATGAAACAAAGCATGACACAAAGCGTGAATGCTTCTGTAAGTTTTTGGTGGAAATGTTCACAGTCATGAAAAATCGTCACGGGTGTGAACAAAGCGTTTCACGGGGGTGAATGAAAAAGGTTATAGTCTTGAAACATAGTCTTCACTACCTTCAGCCATGAATCATGTCGTGAATCAAGTCGTGAAAGCTACTGGCTCTTTTGGCGATTTAGTTCACGGTCGTGAATATATGTCACGGGCGTGAATTGCCTAAAATTCTCATTAAATAAAATTAAGTCTAAAACAAGACTAAAGCATTTCTAGGGAGATTCTATCCCTTATAACATATATTTCCATCAAATTAGCTACCTTATTTCTAGTAAGATGAGACAAAAATCAAAATTATCAATCAAGGTTAGGCAATTTGGCAATCACAAATTTAATCCATCAATCATACCAAGCTATCTTCTTATGAAGTTAAATCTTTCCTCATTTAGAGACTTAGTGAAGATATCTGCCAATTGATTGTCTGTGCTTATGAATTCTAATACAACATCTCCATATTGAACATGATCTCTAATAAAATGATGTCTTATGTCAATATGCTTACTTCTAGAATGTTGAATGGGATTCTTAGATAGATTTATAGCACTTGTATTGTCACATCTAATAGGTATATGGTTCATGCTATGACCATAATCCTTAAATTGTTGTTTCATCCAAAGAATTTGTGTACAACATCCTGCTGCTACATACTCTGCTTCAGTGGTAAAAAGAGCAATTGAAACTTATTTCTTGCTAAACCAAGAAACTAAGCACTCTCCAATAAAGTGACAAGTACCTGAAGTACTTTTCTATCTAAAAGACTACCAGCATAATCAGCATCTGAATATCCTACAATGTAAAAGGATGAATTTCTAGGATACCACAAACCTATATACAATGAGCCATATGAGTATTTTAGAATTATTTTTACTGCATTTAAATGAGACTCTTTTGGACATGATTGAAAGCGTGCACATAAGCATATACTATACATTATGTCGGGTCTAGAAGCAGTAAGATATAAAAGTGATCTGATCATACCTCTATAGAGTTTTTCATTAATGTTCTTACCCTTTTCATCCTTGTCCAATTTTGTTGATGTGCTCATTGGAGTCCTGACATTCTTGCATCCTTCCATTTCAAATTTCTTAAGTAAGTCTTTGGCATATTTGGATTGGTTGATGAATATGCCCTCATTGCTTTGTTTTATTTGTAGACCAAGGAAATATTTAAGCTCACCCATCATGCTCATTTCGAATTCCCTAGTCATATACTTAGCAAATTCTTGACAAAGCAATTCATTAGTAGACCCAAATATGATATCATCAACATAAATTTGAATAATTAGAATATCATGCTTATGTTTTTTAATGAATAATGTAGTGTCAACATTCCCCTTTGTAAAGTTATTTTCTAAGAGAAATGAACTTAGTCTTTCGTACCAAGCTCTTGGGGCTTGTTTTAAACCATATAAAGCTTTTGAAAGTTTAAATACATGATTAGGAAAATCATGGCTTTCAAAACCTGGTGGTTGTTCTACATATACTTCTTCTTCTATAAAAGCATTTAAAAAGACACTTTTAACATCCATTTGAAAGAGTTTGAAATTCATATGGCATGCATATGGTAAAAGTATTCTTATGGCTTCTAATCTAGCTACAGGAGCATAGGTCTCATTATAATCTATTCCTTCTTCCTGATTATACCCTTTTGCAACCAATCTATCCTTATTCCTAGTTATGGAACCTTGTTCATCTAGCTTGTTTCTAAACACCCATTTGCTACCTATAATTTGATGCTCTTTGGGTCTAGGTACTAAGGTCCATACCTTACTTTCTCTCAAATTGGTTGAGTTCCTCTTGCATGGAAATCACCCAACTTTTATCATTAAGAGCCTCATCAATATTTTTAGGCTCAATTTGAGAAACAAAAGCAAGGTCAGAAGCTAAATTTTTGAGATGAGATCTAGTACTTACTCCCCTTGAAGGATCACCAATGATTTGCTCTTTTGGGTGATTTTTTGTCAATCTCCATTCCTTTGGAAGCTTTTGCCTGTTTTCCTCCTGAGCTTAAGGTAGTGAATCTTCTTGATCATTTTCTTCTCTTTCATTTCCAAGATCAAGTCTTTCCATGGTACCTACAACATCATCAAGAACACTACCTTTCACAAGATCAAGTCTACTAGATTCATTAAAAACAACAAGCATAGATTCTTCAACAGTTAATGACTTTTTACTAAATACTCTATATGTTTTGCTAGTTGTAGAGTATCCTAAAAAGATACCCTCATCAGATTTATTAGCAAATTTTCCAAGGTTGTCCTTGTCATATCCGCTAATTTAGACCTAAGTCACGCGAGTTGTAAAATCGACTCGTTGGGTTGACCAAAGTCTAAATTTGGATTTTTATTGAAAAATAATGAAAATAATGACAATTAGGTATGAAAAATACCTAATAAAGTGGTCTAAATATTTAAAGATGTTAAATTTCGGTAAAGGACTAAATTGCGAATTTTGAAAAGTTTAGGGGTCAATTTGCAATTTATCGAAAATTGGAGGATTTAAAGGGGATAATCATAAATTAAATGCATGAATTGGGACATAAAATGCATATGGAGGCCAGCCACACCAAGTGTCACATTTTAAGAAGTCAATTGACATACATGAATTAGAAATTAATGAATGTTTCTAGATTGATGCTTAGGTGTCCCTCCCATCTTAATAACCTTTGTCATTTTCTTCTTGATTATTTCTTCTTGTTTCTTAATCCTTTGTATCTAGAATTTCTCATCATTGTCTTCCACGTTCCTCTTATCATACATCAAAGGAAGATGAACATATTAATTACCTAAGGAAAATATCTAGATTTTTATAGCCTATGTGTCAAAGTATTGATTAATTTTGTCTTCTTCCTTTTAATTGCCTCTCTTCTTCTTTATCACTTAAACATCTAGAAGACTTTTATCCTTTCCTCAAATCAGCCCACGTTTCTTGAAGTCCAATACACCAAATGGCAAAGTTTAATAAGCTAATGAAGATACATGCATATGACATTAATTAAGGTTTCTAGAATATGGCTTATGTGTCCCCCATTTTAATGACTTTTGTCACTTTGTTCTTGATTGTTTCTTCTTCTTCCTTAACCATTTTCATTTAGGAAAATTCTGTTCTCTCAAACCAGCCACGTTTTCCCTTGTTCCTCCATAGCTAAAGCTTGATTTTAGAAAGAGAAAGTGAGAAAAGAGAGAAAAAGTAAGGTAAAATCCCATTCTCATACTTAAGGAAGCTTAAGAGAGTAAGGAGAAAGGGAGAAAATTAGGTTTATGAATTTTAATAATCTGTTTATGAACTTTAGGAACTCAAAGTGACAAGGATTTGGCTCAAAGGAGCAAAGGAAAGGAGAAAGAAAAGTAAAGAGAAAGAAAAGAGAAAAAGAGAGGTTTGTGCATAATCTAAGGCAATAGCCTATTTTAATTTTTTTTTAATTGCATAATTTAATTATTTGGCATGTTGATGAGTTTGAATTAATATTAATTGTGATGAAAAATCTTGGGGATGCATGTTTGCTAGACTTAGGATTTAATTTGGTAAAAATTGAATGTGATTAGTTGGTATGTTTTTGCTGGAAATTGATGAGCAGTGTTCACTTAAATTGTTATAACTTATTTTCTGGAACTCGGTTTTGCATGTTGTTTATTGGGTTTGAAAGATGAGACATAGGGATATAACTTTCATTTAGACCATAAAATCTGAATATGTCTTTAATTTTCCAGAAAAATTCATAAATTTCAAACATAGAATCTGTCCAGAAATTCTGGGCAGAATTGTTAGTAATGAGCAGTAAGTACTTAAACTTTTATAACATGAGTTCTGGAGCTTGGATTTGTGTGTTATTTGTTTTGTTTGAAAGCTAAGACATAAGGATATAATTTTTATTTAGAAAATAATATCTGAATATGTCTGTAAGTTTCCAGAAAAATTCATAAAGTTCCGACTAAGAATCTGTCTAGGAAATTCCGGGCAGAATTGTTTAGTGACCAGTCAGTGGTAATTTTATCATATCTTTTGATAAAGAACTCAGAATTAAGTGATTCTAGTTTCATGTTAAATCTAAGATCCAGATCTAAAATTGGTAAGAAGACCTAGAAACTAAATTCAGAACTTAACAGGACCAAAATTAAGGTCCAAGACTGAGAACAGAATCTGCCAGTGGCAGGACAGCATATGAGATGAGGAATGAAATGAGTAAAATGATGTGGACCTTGTTATATTATGTAAATATTATTCTGATTGAGTGATTATGTAACTATTTTGAGACATTAAATGCATGAAAAGTGTGAATATAATTGTTGTGAAGTTTAATGAGATTGTATAAGCCCTAGAACACCGAACCAACTTAGGATAGTTTGGCATGCCAAATAGGGGGGGAGTATGATGAAAATGATTAAATCCATTAATGGTATGATTATCTATGCCGGGTTTGGCATTGTTATCTACGCCGGGTTTGGCATTGTTATTTATGCCGAGTATGGCATTATTATCTACGCCGAGTTTGGCACGGTTATCTATGCCGAGTTTGGCACGGTTATCTACGCCGGGTTTGGCACTTATATGCGCACATCATATTGCCCGGGTGGCACTCCTAAGTGCCGGGATGACAACTCTGTTATCCTAGTTAGTGGTTCATAGGTGTCTTGGGCATAAATAAGGACATAAATAAAGAAGTTGTGGAACATAAATGAATTATTGGAATTTAAAATGGAATTATGAATTGTGACATGGAAAATAAAAGAAATAATGACTTGTAACATGATTGGTTATGACATGTTATATATAATGATGTTTTAGTAAAGTAAACAAGTATGAGATAAAAGAATATGATCTGATGTTTATACATGCTATAATACCATGATATGTATATTTGCATGAGAATATCATTAAGCATGAGTTGATATATGATAATGCATGATTGCATAAAATAGTTTATTGCCTTATTTATATGCACCACTAAGCCAAGAGCTTAGCGTGAGAGTTTCTCTCGCGCAGGTATAGCAAAGAATAAGGAGACAGTAATAAATAAAGCTAGCGGCGACCTGATCCAGTAAAGCAGCATATTTGAACCACCGTGGGTCACACATCTGTTGTATTTATGTTTTTAAATTTTATTTTGTAGTATTTGTAAAATAAATGGTACACTTTATAAAGAAGATGTTATTAAATAAAATGTATTTTTATCTTTAATATTATGACTTTTCTTTTATGCTGCAAAGTAAATAAATAGTAAATTAAAAAAATGAATGATTTTCATGTGTACAAAAATTTAATAATGATCTTTTAACCGATGAAGTAAGAGGTAGCACTCCCTTATTCGGGCACGAGCTGCTGGGGTGAGGGGGGTGTTACAGTCCTTGGTATTCAATATGAAGCATTTGCATCCAAATACTCTAAAATATGATATCAAGGGTTTTCTTTCATTCCATAGCTCAAATGAAGTTTTGTTTAAGAGAGGTCTTTTGAAAACTCGATTTGAAATATAACAAGCAGTATTTGTGGCTTCTGCCCAAAAGTAAGTTGGTAAACCATACTCATTGAGCATTGTTCTAGCCATTTCAATTAAAGTTCGATTTTTCCTTTCAACTACCCCATTTTGTTGAGGTGTCCTAGGAGATGAAAAATTCTGTGAAATGCCATGTTCAAGACAAAAATTTTCAAAGTTTTCATTTTCAAATTATTTGCCATGGTCACTTCTTATTTTTGAAATGCAATATCCTTTTTCATTTTGAACTCTTTTAGCAAAATTTTTGAAATTTTCAAAAGCATCACTTTTTTGAGCAAATAAAATTACCCAAGTGAATCTAGAGTAATCATCTACGATGACAAAGGCATAATGTTTACCTCCTAAGTTTGCAATTCTAGTAGGTCCAAATAAATCTAGATGCACGAGTTGTAGAGGTTTTGAGGTACTTACTATGTTTTTGGCTTTGAAAGTTGACTTGTGTTGCTTCCCTCTTTGGCAAGGTTCACATGTCATGTCTTTTTCAAATTTGACTTTTGGCAGTCCCTATACCAACTCTCCTATCCTGAGGCTTTGAATTAAGTCCATGTTCGCATGACCAAGCCTTTTATGCCACAACCAAGATTCATCACTAGTAGTCACAAGACACTTTCATGTAATTCTATTATGTAGGTGTTAACATCTCTATTTCCTTTAAATATCTCTTGACCATCAATAGAGGTTACAAGACATTCGTTGGAAGTAAAGGTTACTTTGTTTCCTTTATCACATAATTGACTTACACTCAACAAGTTATGTTTCTAGCCATCAACAAGTAAGACATCTTTAAGAAAAGTAGTACCATTAATACCAATAGAGCCAATGCCAATTACCTTACCCTTAGCATTGTTTCCAAAGGTAACTTTACCTCCATCAATACTTTTGATTTCATTGAAGAGTTCTTTGTCTCCTATCATATGCCTTGAGCATCCACTGTCTACTAGCCAAACATTTTTGTTTATTGTGGACTGGAGGCATACCTATAGAATCACAATTTAAGTATGGTGTTTAGGTACCCAAATGAGCTTAGGTCCTTGGGGGTTAGCACATGAAGGTTCCCAATGAGTCTTCCTTATCCAGCAATATTTATTTATGTGACCAAATTTCATACAATAATTACACTGTTTAGGTCTAAAGATGGATTTTGGTCTTACAATGCTCTTGAATGCCATATTCCCATTAGATTGAGTTTGAGAACAATGACATGCACAATCATGATTAATTGGTGTTTTTCTAGATGCATGCTTCTTATACATAAAGGCATGATTATCCTTTTGAGGTTTCTTTCTTAGGCTTACCAATCCTTGATTATTCCTTTTATGTATAAAAGGTTTAGTGTACTTATTCCATGGTGCTGTTCCAGCAAGTGTGGAGATGTGAGGTTCACTTGACTTAACAAAAATAGTTTTGTGAGAAGATGATGATGTACCCTTAAATCCTAGACCATGTCTAATTAAGGAAGGTCTTTGAGACACAATGAGAGTATCTAAGCTCTCCTTTCCTTTGTGGAATTTTGAAATGGAGTTTCTAAGTTCCTCAACTTCATTTTTCAAAGTATTATTTTCTTTAAGCAAGGATTTAGTTGAGGGTTTTGAAGAGTATTCATCTAATGACTTTTGAAGAGATTCATTAGATGATATAAGCTTAAAGTTCTCCTTTTCTAAAGTATCTATTTTGATTTTCAAATCAGAAATGTTTTTCTTATAAGTATTGAATTTACTTCTATATTTTTCTAATTCTAGATTCAATACTTCTATTAAGCTTTGCTCATCATCATCATTTTCACTATTACTATCATTATCACTGCTATCATTATTGAAAGAGTATGAGTGAAGTGATCTTACCATATCCGAGACGTGATCCTCTATAGCCATGAAACATAGGTTGACCTCTTCACTTTCATTGTCATCTTTTTAACTTGAAGAGCTTTCGTCATCCCATGTGGCTTTGTGACCTTTCTCCCCATTGTCTCATTGGTATTTGCTCTTATACTTCTTGAGCCTTGGACATTCCGATTTAATATGCCCTTTCTTTCCACATTCATAACACTTTACCTCTTCTTTACTTCTTTGTGTATCATTAGAGGTTTGTTTAAGGTTTCTTTGTCTGAATTTTCTAGAGTTGCTCATCCTTTTCTCAATGATTCTTTTCAACCTTCTTAAGAGCATAATAATGTCCTCATTTGCATCATCACTCTTTTCTTCATCATTTTAAACTTCCTCTTGAGATTTTGAAGTAGAGGCTTTTAGTGCTAGAGGCTTTCTTTTTTCTGGCTATGCTTCAAGCTCTCTATCTCTTTTTATTGCCATTTCATAAGGGAGAAGTTTTCCAATAAGCACATCAGTATTCATGGTGCTCATGTCTTCATTTGCCTCTTTTATACCCGCAACTCTTGAACCGTAATCTTTGAGAGGAAGACTTTTCAGGATTTTGTTATTTACATCTTCCAAGCTCAGGTGTTTCCCAAGTTTTCTCATTCCCTTTATGATGGCTAGAAGATGGTTGGTCATGTCAGTAATTGACTCATTGGATTTCATCTTGAAAAGCTCATACTCTGAAGTAAGAAGTTGATTCTTCTTGGATTTAACTTGCTTAGTTCCTTCACGATAGTTTTCCAATGTTTTCCACATGCTGTAAGCTGTTAGGCAGTGTTGTATTCTACCACATTCTTTAATGGATAATGAGCTTGAGAGAATTGTCATTGCCTTCTTGTTTTTGAAGTTTGCTCTTCTTTAAGGCTTTGTCCAATCATTTATTGATAAGATTTCTTCTTCACCATCAACTCCTCTTCTAGTTGGTGGTGTCCATTCTTTTCGAACACTATCCCAAACTTCAATTCCTTCACTATCTAGATATGTCTCCATCCGAAACTTCCAATGAGCATAATTTGCTCCATCAAAGTAAAGCTTGAGACTTTGGAATCCTTCATTGGGCATATCTTGATCTTTACTAGTGCTGATTGGGCTTCGATACTAGACTTTGCTCTGATACCAATTGTTGCCTAGATATTGAACCAAGAAGGGGGGTTGAATTGGATATTAAAAATTTAACTTTTAAGTGCGGAAAGAAAAGTTAAGTTTAGTAGGGATAGAAAAATGAGACACAAGAATTTTTATAGAGGTTCGGGTGTTAACAAACCCTACTCCTCTCCCCAATCTCAATTGGGAGTTTCACTAACACTTTAAGTGTTACAATGGAGTTTTACAAGCTCACTCCCAACTATGGTGTTTCTAACAATGGATCACACCTAACCCAAAAATCCCTTTTGTTTTAATGGCTCACACAAATAACCAATTCCTTGTGTTTTAAAGGCTCACATAAATAACCCTTACAAGTGTTCTACTCTTAACCCCAAAATACCCAAATTCACTTGAGTGGATGATTACAGAGAGCAACACTTACAAATCTTTAATGCTCAGAGAATAATGAGCAAAAAAAGATTTTCACGGAGAATAAATTTTTGTTTTGAAAGTATTAAATGCACAAATGGCTTACAACAAGATTTTGATTCGAAGTATTAGCAATTCTCTTGTTCTGGATTCATAAATGACTTGCATTTATACTTCCATGGTGAATTATAGTCATTTGATTGCATTTAATGTGGAAATAGCCATTGCACCAACCCTTATAATTGCGTCTGACATGTTTCTCTTTCATCTTTCACGGTCGTGACTAAGTGTGTCACAATTGTGACTGTTATTCCAAGTCATGACTTGAGTGGTGACCTTGGTCGTGAAGCATTCCGGAAGGTTTTGTAAGTGTTGGTTCACGGGCGTGACATTTCATCTTCACAGGCGTGACATCCTTCCAAGCCGTGATCTAAGTGGTGACTTTGGTTGTGAAGCTCTCTAGAAGAATTTGCCATGTCTTTTCACAGGCGTGACTTTATTTTACGGGCATGACTTATATGATCATTCACAGTTGCTATCATTCTTCATGGTCGTGAACTTTAAATGTTGGTTTGTTGGCACTAAGCTTCATCACGGGCGTGACACATAAGGTCACGAGCGTGAACATGCTATTTTTTCAATTTTATTTTTTAAGATTAATCTTCCATTCTCCATTATTGCTATCATATTCCATACCCTGTTCAATAGACTTAGAAAACAAATATGTTAAATACATTATTGCTATTTTATTTGTTATCATCAAAATGCCGAAAATACTCCTCAAGGTTCAACAGTCATGATATTAATCATTGTGAAAAAGGCTGGACAAGGACTTATGCATAAGTTTGTGTCAATATAAATATATAATTGATTGAATTATATATGGACATTATTTATATGCATAAGGACTTTCTATACAACATGAATGACGTCATCCATGAAATTTTTTAAATTAAGGAATGTAATGATAAAGTATGTTATATGTATGATGGTAATAGGATATAGTGAGGAAAACCATAATAATCTTAGTATATGCAAGATTGGTATGGTTACATATATGTGCATGCTTTGTTGTTGTATACTACTAAGTGATATGCTTAGTGTGTGAGTCTTTTTTATCTCATATGTAGGTGGAGTGGAGTAGAAAAAGAAGCCTATAGAAGACATAGAGCCTATTGACTAGAGTCAATAGATAGTACTTAGAGTATATTTCATGATGGTAATAATCATTGCAAGATACATATTTTATACATGTTATTTTCAAAGACATGTAATTTATTTTGGTTTTGTAAACCTCAAGCTAGTGGAAGCCCAAACTATAACATCCTCGATTTTCCACATAAGCATTTCTACATGCATTTCCTTTGGACATATACATCTTGCAAAATACTTGGACACGTAGCTAGTGAGTGTCATAAACTTATCCCTATAAAAATACATATGAAATGCACATGTTCAAGTGAATTATATGCAAGATGTATATGTTTAAAGGAAATGCAAGTAGAAATGCTTATGGGGAAAGTCAATGATGTTATAGTTCTCCCCTCCTTTTAAAAATTTTGTCCTCGAATTTTAATACATGGGAACAGGTGTGGATATTGCCTTTTCATATTTTCTTCTGCTTCCTATGTTGCCTCTTCTTATGAATAGTTTCTCCATAACACTTTAACTAAAGGCATTTCTCGGCTTTTGAACTGTTTGGTCTTGTATCCGATGATTTCCACTGGTTCTTCGACATAACTTATTTCATTTGCAATCTCAATGGTTGATCTTTAAGTACATATGTAGGAATTGACTTGTATCTTCTAAGCATGCTCACATGAAATGTAGTAAGAATCTGAGCCATCTCAGTAGTAAAGCCCACTTGTATGCCAATGGGCCAACCCTCTCAAGAATTTCATAAGGCCTATGTGCCTTGGGATCAATTTACCCTTCTTGCCAAATTGGATTACCCCTTTCCATAGAGATGTTCATAGAAATACCTTCTCACCTAACTCATATTCCATTTCCCTTTTATGTTGATCAACATAACTCTTTTGTCTGTCTTGTGCTACCTTTAGCTTACTCTCGACAATCTTAATCTTATCCACTTTCTTGTACTATTTCTGGCCCTTCTAATGCACATGCTCATTCTTCATCCCAAATGATAGGGCTTCTACACTTTCTGCCTACAATCTCATATGGTACCATCTGGATACTGCTATGATATTGGTTGTTGTATGCAAATTCTATCAATGGTATATACTCATCCCAAGCTCCTCTAAATTGCATAAAATATACCCTAAGCATATCTTCCAATGTTTGTATTATCCTCTGTAATTGTCCATCAGTCTGTGGGTGGAATGCAATACTGAAGTTCAATTTTTTCCCAATGCATCTTGTAAACTCACCCAAAAATGTGAAGTCTATCAAATACAATGGACATTAGAATGCCATGTAATCTTACTATCTCATTCAATATAATTTTGTCAAACTCTCGAGTGTACACCCCCATATGATAGGTAGAAAATGTGCTAACTTGGTTAATTTGTCAATAATTACCCATTTTACATCATTTTTCTGTTGAGTTCTTGGCAATCCACACATAAAACCCATCGTTATTTTCTCTCATTTCCATTCTGGCACTGGTAATGGATGTAGCTTACCAATTGGTGATTAGTGTTCAATCTTATTATGCTGACATGTTAACCATTTAAAAATATTTTCTCACCAATGGTATGTTTTCAAGCAAGCTACAAGTGGCTCTAGTATTAGCCACATATGCCAAATATGTTTCACTTGTGTCGAGTTGCACATGTTCATTTTATAATTTAGTTGAGGATGACATAAAATTAAAATTTAAGTGAGTGAAATGAGTATTAAAATAATAAAAATATGACAGTTAATTTAGTTAGATTGAGCCAAAAGATTAAATTGCATTTCATGTTGATAAGTGGAATATATGTATGGATATAATAATACTAATAACAACAACAACAACAACAACAACAACACAACAACAACGACAACAACAACAACAACAACAACAACAACAACAACAACAATAGCAACAGCAACAACAACAACAACAATAATAATAAAAGGAAAAAGGGAAAAGAAAAAAAAATGAAGCAATCGGTGGACATTTATCTTTACCTTAACATTGTGTTCCATCCACCATAACCTCCGAATTCTTCTTCTTTTCATTTTCTTCACTCTCTTTAAAGTTTTTAGAAGCAAACCAAACATTTAATCATCTGTAAGTTAATTATTTCTCTTGAATTATTAAGTTAAATTCATGGTTTATAGGTTATAACTCATAGTGTGCTAATAACTTAAAGACCCTAAATTATGTCTTCATGATAGAATATTAGAGATTACTTTTTGAGTTCTTAGAGGACGAATTTGAAGATTTTCCAAACATAAAAGTTATATATTTATGTCTTAAGTTTCTCTTTATAAATAGTTTTTCAAGATTTAGTGTATATGAAAAGATACTAGCATTTAAGTGAAATTGGTTTGGGTATGAACTATGACTAAGTCACCTATTGTGTTCACTTATTTTGAATATAATAGAGAAATTATTTGAAAATTATCAAAATATGAAAGTTTTATATACATTGCCATCTATTTGTATACCAAATTTTAGGTTCATATATATTATGGATGTTGAGTTATGCTGAAAGGAACTATGGTTGTTCAATAGTTTAAGTTATCAGCTTAGTGTCATATGTAGGTCCAGCAAATTGTTTTTTCATTTTGAGCTCCTCATATGCTGAATTTGTAATTTATCAAAACATAAAATTTATAGGGTTATGTCTTATATAAAGTTTTGTAAAAATATCACCTTAATATATTATGTATACTGTGATATATGGCCTTCATAAGTTAGACTGGTCCGGAAGTCAATTCTATTATAGACTAATGATATATTTTTTATAATTTGAGGACCTTAGAGATAGAATTGATAAAAGTTATAAAAAGAAAAATGTTTCATTTCGACCTATCTAACTGCCTACAAATTTAACTATAATATGACTTACATATTATAAGATATGAAAGACTAAAATTGGTATCCTAAAACTGCCATAGAGCATAAAACAAAACATAATTAGAAATCTCACTAAAAATTGTACAACACTCCAATTTTTCTAAAATTTGAATATGTTATATAATTATATGTTATATTTAATTAGAATCAAGAATCACATAAATTGGACAAATATAGAAAAATTAATAGGCTGGTCAAGGTTACACTGCCACATCAGAAGAACACTAATTATTTGTATAAACTATGCACATTAATTTGTTCAAGTCATATGAAGTTTATTTATTCATAAATTAATGAATTATATTTCCAAATTAGGCTCACAACAAATTGGAAACCCATAAAAGGGGATAAACAATAAGATAAAGGTCAGGATCAAAATAAAAAGGTGAGTTTAATTATCAAATGATTTCTTTAGTACACACAATTGTTATTTGCTATGTGAAATGTTAAATGACATATAGGTATGTGATTTATATGATTTCCATAACTTGACCTCGATAATGAGATGATAGATAATTTATGACATGTATGTCGTATATATATAGTATATATAAGGTATATGTATGGTATATGTAAGGTATATGTGTGGTATATATATGATATATATGTGGTATATGTGAGACTATGATGTAATAAGGATATAATGGTTGATGAATGCTTAGTTACAAATGCATATGCATAAGGACTTAAAAAAGCATTATGGCTAGTTAATGAACATTGTAAGGCAAATGAAAAGGCCTATGGCCCAATAATTGCACAAATGGAACAAATGATCAAGCTAGCTAGCAAATGCAAATGTTCATATGGAAAATGCTCACATGGAAACCCAAGGCAATATCTGTTTAACTTAGTCACAACACAATGAAATGACCAAAGCATGAGCTTAAGTAAAGAATAATGATTATATGCTTTAATTTTACTTTTTTCTATAAGATATTAGTAAATTAAATGAAATACATAACATGTATTATATATATTTGTGATCTGTTATTAAAAGTTTCTTGGTACTTTAGCACTTATTTGATGATTATTCTTACTGAGTCACAACTCATCAATTTGCATCATTTTTCATGTAAAGAAAAGTGATAGCTCATTTTGATTGGCATATAGAAGACGGAGCAAAAGTCACCAGTCGAGCCTCACCACTCTCTCTCTCCATGCATTCCACATGAACATGAAATCATTTCATCCATAAATTAGGGCTTATATGTTTGCATCTATATAGTTACTTAGAGTTTGAACTAGGATATGTAAATGGATGCAACTCATAATCCTTCATATGTAAAGTTTAAGTGTTAATATATGTGATATATTATATTATAGTGAAAACGTAAATATTGATTTGCGGATTTATTGAATGATGTTATGGGGCATGATGGAAAAAATATTTACTATCAATGTTAATAGGATCTTATGTCTTATTTGTATGCCATGTATAATTACACAGGGATAGGTTGTACTTAAGTGTATAAGGTGTGACATTACACAAACTCTTATTTGTATACACTTATAATGTTATTTACGTATAGTTAACTTTTATATTTTGCAAAGGTTTTAAAATAGTCATCATGGTCATTATGCAAAAATAGAGTTTGAAAAAGTTTTTAATTTTATGGGATTTTTGGCATATGGTCTTGAAGCATTTGCTTATATAGTTGGAGTGATCCTAATTATATAAGAGAGTGTTACAACAATCATGTTATTAAACTTAAATATCATGTTTACTTTCTTTTATCGATTCACTTATGGCACTTTAAACTAGACTAAATTGATGGCCTATTGTGGAGATCATTACTCAAAAATCCTTAGTCGAAGTGGACATGTCTTGAAGATGGTCTTCAAGGCCATATCTAATAGAGCAATGAGTCTTATAAACAGGAATATATATATATATATCTGTGTGTGTGTGTTTTTGACTAGATGTGACATAGTTAGTCTAGTGGAAGTTGGCACATAGTCAATGCTTTGAACCAAATGAGGTATAGTATGGTTAAAGGATGAATTATGCAGTAATTCTCTATGAAGGGTGTATAGTCAATCCACTAACTTTTCAGTTAATTTGATGTTCATGATGTATTGCTAGATATTGCTCATGATATACTGAATCATGTGATGATTTGAACTGCCAATGTAACTAGAAACCTAATAGGTCACACACATAAAAGGTTTAAAGGAAATGTGAAAAGGGGTTGTTCACAAGGATGTGACAAGTGTTGAGTGACATTATGTCATACGCAAGGATCTGTCATGAGCATGGGAAGGCTATTGTGGGCACATGAGGATTTGTCATGCACATGTGAAGGCTGTCACGCACATGCTAGGGCTGTGTCATGCACGTGCATGCTCGTAGTTATGTAATGGGTTGTCGTGCACACGATGCCCCTCTTGTGCACATGATGCTATGCAATTTTTTAGATTTTTCATTGTGAATAGGAAGCTAACCCTAGGGGCATAAGTGTCTATCTCTAATTCATATTAAATGGCATATAAATACCCCCATTTTAGGGTTATTTTTAGCAGCCTCCACTCTAGAGATAAAAGTTATCTCTCTCCCATCTTTCTCGAAGTTGATGTTTCATTACTAGCACTTTGGATTATCAACAACCCATTCCCTTTAAGGTTTCTTTTTTCATCCTTTGTGTGGATACTCTTAGAGACAATCCTAACTTTAGATTATTGTGATTTGCTACAACCCAACAATAAGGACAACTCACAAATCAAGAGTTGATAAATCAAAGGTAATCTTCTTCATCCATTTGATGGTTTGTATCCAATTTTGAATCAAGCCTATGGGTTTTGGGTTAAATAAATTTTAATTTTCTGCTACCTTATGTATGATGTAACACCCCTTTACCCCACTTCCGTTTAGCAGGGTAAGTGAGTATTACCAATCTAACTGTTTTGTAAATTTAATGAAATGAAGTAACATTTTTTTTATGAAAATATTGCAAACACCGAAATAAAAATTATTACAAGCACAAATATTCAAAATTTTATTTATTTATAAAGTACATTAATTTACATTATAATTCATGTCTATAATACATACTATGGGAAATAAAACCATAATTTAATTTACAGAATTTTTTTATAAAATATACCAAAAAGAAACCCCAAAGTTTTTTGCTGCTTCCTTTCGGGTACCATTCTTCTTCTGACAATGCTAATTTCTACGGCTACCCTTCTAAACCTGCGCGAGAGGAAACCACCTGCGCTAAGCTACTAGCTTAGTGATGCTTCAATGATAAAAATTTTACATACATATATATTTCCTCACATATTAATTAACCATTTAATAAATAAGACATAAAATAAATAATTATGTACAATCAATAAATTTCAGCAAATACTCAATATTTAACAACTTGAATTCATATAACATTTATAAAAATCACGTACTTCGATTTTATAATAATAATAATAATAATAATAATAATAATAATAATAATAATAATAATAATAATAATAATAATAATAATAATTGAAGCTCCATAAAGGTATGTATATATGTTTGCATTTAATCCTATATGGTGAGTCCTTGTATGACAAAATGCATTTAATGAGTGAGTAATGGCAATGAAAATGTGATAAATGAATGGTATGCTTTAAATGCTAATGATTAAGTTCAAATAATATAAATTAATGACATGATAATATGAGTTATGAATTGACAATGATATAAATGCTAAGTGAAGTATGATATATATTGATAGTATAATATGGGATTTGCTTTAATGATGCCAACGATGCATTTAATAAGAATATTGATTGATGACGCCCTTAATGGTGGAAAGAGATAAGTAAGAATGCAAAAATGAAAAAAAAGGAATCATTATGAGTTCAATTATGATGATATATTCTCTAAGGTGTTTAATGGAGTGATCAAAAGGCATGATATGGTATTGAATGAGGTTGATAAGTTGTGATTATTATGTTTTCCATTGTGATCATTATATGTCCCTGAGTGTTATTGATATTATGGCATGATAAATGCATGATTTCATGGGACTGTTGATAGGAATGGGTTGCCATTAAACAACTATTAAAGCCTTTGCATGTGACTTGTAATAAATATTTTTTTTAATGCTATCAACTACTGGAAAATCCAAATTCACGCCTGTGACTAGGTATTCACAATCGTGAATATCATCTCACAAACAAGGTCACACCTGTGACCAATTCCTCATGCATGTGAAGAAATGTGCAAATTTCAAGCAAAAGCTTTCACCATATGGTTCGCATGGAGGGTTACTTATGAATGAACATTCACGACCATGAACATATAGTTCATGCCTGTGAAGCCTGCTTTAAATTAAATATGTTATTCCTTCAATGGTTACAATGTAATAACCATAAGCAAGAACAACACATTTTCATGAAGTCTTACATGTGATTAATACATGAAGATTATTTGTATGACTAAACAATAAATGTAATAAGATGTGTGATATGATAAAGTATATGATTAAAAGATGTTAAGTTATGATGTTTGTCATGAAGTCTTCACATGGAAATAGGAATTATGTATGAACACAAGGATATGATTTTGCATGAAATCTTGAGAATTGGTAATAGATGTCAAAATTACTATCAGTAGTAATTTTGTTGTGATAATACGACTATATGGGCTTGTGTAAACTTGGAAAAGATTTTGGTGATGTAATTGTGCATACATAAGCCATCTAGTTGCATGAAATCATGGAATAACGAGAAAATGTGAACAGCTTGTGTGAGCACCTAAGTGTACACCCCCATCTGATAGACAAAAAATGTGTTGACTTGGTTAATCTGTCAATAATTACCCATATAGTGTCATTTTTCTGTGGAGTTCTTAGCAATCCATAAACCTAAGACATAAATGTGCAACTTTTATGTTTGAAACTTCTCGAAATTTGGTTCATAAGGTCATCCTAATCAGAGTACAAAATAGTGTTGCAATACAACCCTAACAGTTCAAACAAACACTAGAATAATGGACAAAAGATTACTTATTAAGAACGAACTTGCAAGGGATCAATTTGCAGCAAAACTTAAAGTGAAATAAGGAAGAAATGAAGGCTAAAATGGTGGAAGAAGAAGGAGAAATGGAGCTGGAGGGAGGGAGGCAAATGTGTTGTGTATGTTAAGTTATGATGAACAGAACCATGACTATTCCATAGTTTGGAATGCTTGCATAGTGCCCTAGGTAGGTCTAGCAGCTTGTTTGGTTATTTTGAGCTCCTTATAGATGGAATCTATAATTAATCAAAACATGAAAGTTATAGGTTTATGTCTTAGCTAAATTCTGGTACAAATATCACCTTAATATGTTATGTATAGAGTGAGGACATTAAAGATGTTGCTCTGGACCAATTAAATGTTTCTTATAATTTGATTTGGAAGCCAACGTTGTTCAGGACTAATGAAATGTGTCTTATAATTTGAGGACATTAGAGACATACTTAACAAAAGTTATAAACATGAAAAATATTTCATTTTAACATGTCTAAATGACTATAAAGTTTAAGTATAATATGACTTGTATGATGTAAGATATGAAGGACAAATTTTGGTAACTAAAACTGCCTAAGGGCAAAAAACAAAACATAACTAGAAATTCCACCAAAAATTATACAAAGCTCCAATTGCTTTACTAAGGAAGTAATTTTGGAATCACCAAACCAATCAAGGGTTCTACTTCTAGGTGAAAGAAAACTTGTGCCTACATGTCTAATCTCAGCTATAAAAGTATTTCGAATGATCAAAGGAGGATGTGAATCATATTTGGCAGGTGTGACTGATACTAGAACCACTGATAGCTTGATTGAAAATATACCAATGGTGAGGGAATTTTTTGATGTATTCCTAGATGACTTACCTAGTTTACTGCCAGATAGAGAGATAGAATTCACTATTGAATTGGTACCAGGAACAACACCAATATCAATGTCACCATATAGAATGGCCCCAATTGAATTGAAAAAACTAAAGACCTAATTGCAAGAGTTGCTTGATAAAGGGTATATTGGACCTAGTGTATCACCATTGGGAGCTCTAGTATTATTTGATAAAAAGAAAGATGGAACAATGAGATTGTGCATTGATTACATGCAACTGAACAAAATGACAGTCAAGAACAAATATCCATTGCCCATAATAGATAATTTGTTTGACTAGTTGTAGGGAGCCTAGATATTTTCTAAGATTGACTTGAAACCAGGCTCTAATACCAAAAATGTAACATCATACCTTATGCACTTTAGTAAAACCTATCCCTGTGTCTAGTAATCACATATGGCATACATGTAAGTTAAACGAACTTGTTAACATTGATCGTAAATATATTTTTTTATCATCACATCCATATCATCATTCAATAAATATGCAAATCAACATATCTCACATATATTAAAACTTAAACTTTACATTTAAGGTTTACTAGTTGCATCCATTTACATATCATTATACAACTCCAAGAAAATATACATGTATATTCATATAAATCCAAAATATAGATGACATGATTCTATGTTTGTGTGGAATGCAAGGAGAGAGAGTGGTGAGGCTCGGCTAGTGACCTGTGTTCCATGCCTTCTATATGCCACTAAAAATAAGCTATCACTTTCTTTTACCTGAAAAATGATGCAAATTGATGAGTTGTGGTTGAGTGAGAGTAATCATCAAACAAGTTCTAAAGTACCAAGCAACTCATAGTAACAAATCACAATTCCAATGCATACTACGTATTTCATTTCATTCATCAATATTATATAGTTACTAGTAAAATTAAAGCATATGATCACTATTCTATGCTTATGTTGATGCTCTACTCATTTTTATTTTATTGTGACATAGCTAAACATATATTGCCCCGAGTTTCCATATGAACATTTTTCATGTGAACATTTGTATTTGCTAGCTAGCTTGATTATTTGTTTTATTTGCACATTTTTCAGGCCATAGGCCTCTTATTTTTCCTTGTAATATCGATTAACTAGTCATAACACCTTTTAAGTCCTTATGCATATGCATTTGTGACTAAGCATTCATCATCTATTATGTCCTTATTATGTATACCTCATATATATACCATATGTATACCATATATGCTATGCATGTACCTCAAATATGTTATACATATACCATATATATATCACGTATGCCAAACATATACCTCAAATATACCACTTATATATACCACATATGACACAAATTATCCATCATCTCATTATCAAGGTCAAATCATGACAATCGTATGAGTCACATAACCATAAATCATCTCACATATCATATAGCAAGCAATATTCATATGCACTAAAGAAATCATTTGATAACTCTACTCACCTTTCTTTTTTTTGTTTCTTTCTTTCTTTTCTTTTTCTTTCCTTTATTTTTTTGTTTCTTTTCATTTTTATTTTATTTATTTATTATTACTATTATTATTTCTTCCACATATTTACATGTATTTAGTCCTACTAGACAATGGCAAAATTATAATTTAATCAAGTAGTCCAATTTAACTATATTAACTATGTCACATTATCATTTATTTGGATCTAGCCATTTTATTTATTTTAGTTTAGTTACTTTATTCAATTTATCTCTAATACCTTGTTACCCTCATTTAGGTTATAAGCACACATGTATGACTCAATATAATTGCAATACACTTAGACACGTAACTAGTGTATGTCATGAACTTATTCTCATAAAATTACATATGAAATACACGTGTTCAAATGAAGTATATGCAAGATGGATATGCTCAAATGAGATGCATGTAGAAATGCATATGGGAAAGATCGAGGATGTTACAGGTGGCATGCCATTAAGGGAATTTATGGTATTATAGTTATATGATACACAATGATTCTTATGGACAAGGTGGCTCAAGCTCAGAGAGCACCCTTGATTCTATATTGCATACAAAAGATATATGTTTACTCAATCAATGTAGCTTAAGCTCGGAGAGTATCATTGACTTGAGGAGCCTGGACTGGCACCCATGTTTATAAACAGTGGTAGGGCGGCTTAAGTTCAGAGAGCATCCCTGTTCACAACCCATATCTGAATAGTCCACGTAGAGAGTTTTGGGTGAATATAAACATGGATGTGGCACATAAAGGTTTATTTTATTAAGTTGGAATGGATACTCCACCTTTATGGAAGATTCTTAATTAAGTTACATAATGGATTGGAGCAAAAAGGATGAATGTTTATAATGAGAGGTAAAAAATCAAGTGGGTGTGACGGTATTGAAGTTAGAGTTGAAGTTGTTGGATTTGATAAATATGATACAAAAGAGGTATGCAATGAAACATATAAATATTAGAGACACGAGGATACATGAAATGAAATGATTACCTTTAGATTCCAATTTCGAATTCACAAGATGAATGGTTATGATAGGATATCAAAAGGTCTGGATTAATACAACCTCCACTGCTAGGAAAGGGTGACCGATCAAACAACAAGCTAGTTTAAAGATAAAGAAATAAAGAGGTAATGGTTGGTGTAAGGATTTGCATCATGGTAACCTAAGTTCGGAGATGGATCCCGATTTCATCCAAAGGTGCATAAAAGTATTTATGAAGATACAATAACTCCAAAATCGTTGAACTAAAAGAGAGATGGATACGACATCTATAGCACTCTCTTACCCTACTAGCCATTAATAGTGTAGGAAAGTGCTACCTAACTCTTTTTTTAATCAGATGCTCAAATTATTGTATTATATATTTTTATTTTTTTCAATTTTCGAATTTATTATTAGCGGAATATTTATTACCATATATTTTTGTATATATCATTTTAATATGTAACTAGTGATATAAATATTTTAATTTAAAAGTACTCATTCATTGAACCATAATATTCAAAAATACATTTACAAATAATACCAAATATATTCATTACAAAATTCACTCTTTTATAACTCCTACATGCCACAAATTTATATCAAAAGAAAATTTTAAAATTTAATTATACAATATAATACCCAAAATATACAAAAAGAAAATAAAATGTTGCAATTTGATTTTAGAGTTTCCCTTTCTTCGGTTGATCCTAACGCAATAGCTTCTTCTACTAATATGCGCGTGAAACACATGCGCTAAACTACTAGCTTAGTGGTTCATTTGGCAACTATCCAATATTCAAAAATACATTTACAAATAATACCAAATATATTCATTACAAAATTCACTCTTTTATAACTCCTACATGCCACAAATTTATATCAAAAGAAAATTTTAAAATTTAATTATACAATATAATACCCAAAATATACAAAAAGAAAATAAACTGTTGCAATTTGAATTTAGAGTTTCCCTTTCTTCGGTCGGTCCTAACGCAACCGCTACTTCTACTAATCTGCACATGAAACATATGCGCGAAGCTACTAGCTTAGTGGTTCATTTGGCAACTACCCAATAATTATATAAATATTTCTAAAATAAAAATTTTATCAATTACAATAAATTTTCTAAGTATCCCAAAACATTCAAATTAAATAAAAACTACATAAAAAATACAAAATATATAATTAATCAATTATATTATTTCATTCATTAAGCATACTAAAATTCATTAATAATAACACAAGACAATCATTTTAATAATTTACATTTTTTTTATTTATTTGATAGCCTACAACATATTAAACCAGAACTAAACATTGGATACATGTTTTCTACTCTTTGGCAGTATACTTGGAGCCTACTTAATTATTTGATAAGTTGGCGTTTAACACCTACAATTTCAATAATAACTCAGTACCTTTTCAGTGCCTAAGTAATTTCAAACTCAGCATTATTTGCTTAGTGCCTATATAAATTAAATCTCAACACTATTTTATAATGCCTAAATTTTTACCATTTTATTGGCATGTCAACTTATCCTCATTTCTAGTTCTCGACAAGATGTATATGGCTTAATCACATTTGTTACTTTTATTATTATTTACCTCAATTATGTATGTAATACTAATATAATTTCACATAAATGTAATAATCTCCATAAAATATATTACAACATCATACTCACTCATTAAATCAGAATAAATATCAGAAAAGTCAAATAATATATTTTTCTATCATAAACTTCAACAATAAGCTCACATATACATGTTGCCCTATTCCATGCAGAATTTATGTCTCATATTACCCTGCAATTTTCATCCATTTTTAAATACAATTTAGACAATTGATCAACTAATAAAATATAGATACATTTCTTATCTTTAATTACCAACTACAAGCACATTGGATCAAATTTTGAAGCAAAAGTTATGAATTTTTCACTCAATTATGTTCATTTATTTTTGCCTAGTATTTTACTGGATATATTTCCAGTTTGAATTTTAAGTTAATTTTAAACTTAAATGCAGGCATATCCAAATCTAATGGTCCAAATCAAAATTGAATCCTATGTCTTAATTCCCAACCCAATAAGAAACACTCAAAAATAATTTCCAGAACTCAAGTTATGGCCTAAAATGTAGATACTGTTCATAAGACAAATTTCTAGCACTTTCTTAAATCCTACAATTTCCTATCTTCATGCATCAACAATATATTCTAATTTTTATTTTCACATTCATGACATCATTTAATCACCAATTCATCGCTCAATCAAAATAACAATAATTTCATACACAATTATACATAATATCACAAAATCAACAATTAACATTTTTCCATATTAAATTTTTGTCAAATGTACATACCTCAAAAATTCCACTTTTCTTCACTCTTCTCTATCTCCTAATTAGCTTTCTCCTTGCCCTTATTTTCTCTATGATTATGGCCTAAAGATTTCTCGCCTCCTTGGCCTAACAACAATTTCACACTAATCAAGCACTAAATACACTAATCAACCCTTAATTACTATTAACATACTAATAACCCTAAATTACCAACCTTAATGGTGACTAACCTCAAAATGGAAGTAAAAATAAGAATAAAAGTAAGAAGATGAAGAATCTAACCTCACTTTTGTAGATCTTCAAAATGATCAAAATTTTTCCTTCTCTTTTTCTCTTATTTTCTTCCTCCCTCTTCCTTTGTTTGGCTCACTTTGCTTCAATTTCTTTTTGATCTTGCCTTAATCCATCTTTTCTCTTTAAAATATTAGCTTTAATTTGAAGAAATAGAAGAAAAAATGTGAGCTAAAGGTCATGGAAAAAGGGAGAGAAAAAGAGAGTGATTCTTGGATTAAGATGATGAAGAAGAAGAATTAATGACCAAAAAAGTGAAATTTGACTTTTATAGTTGGATTAGGTGGATGGTTAGGATTAATAAATAATCTTGTTCATCATAGGTCCATTAATTTAATCACTCTTACTTTATTTTAATCTAAAGAATATCCATTTCCTTGGATAAAGAATATTTCATTTTTATTCTTTCTTAAAAAATTTGTGTAAAAAACACTGTAAATTCAAATTTTGTTCAGCGAAAAATTATTATTTTCTAAATTTTAACTCCAAACCTAAAAATTCTCAATTAATAATATCCAAAATATTTTTCTCATATTTTATTATCATTTCAATTTTTTTTATTTCATGTCCAAATTTAAACTCTGATCAGTTCAGCACACCAAATTTCGGTCAACCGCGACCGTGGCCTAAATTATCAAGCATTACAATTTTCTCCTCCTTAAAAAAAATTTCATCCTTGAAATTTACCTTTTTAACTCGAGTTGAACAATTGTGGATACTGAGCCTTCATCAAATTTTCATTTTCCCAAGTTGCCTCTTTCGAATTATGATTTTTCAAAAGAACCTTCACCAACGATACCTTCTTGTTCCGTAGCTCATTCACTTCTTGGGCTAAAATTTCTACTGGCTCCTCTTCATAAGTTCGATCTTGTCATATCTCTATAGGTTCTACAGATACAATATGAGATGGATCCAATCAATATCTTCTCAACATGGATACATGGAATACATTGTGAATCTTGTCTAACTTTGGTGGTAGAACTAATCTATATGCCACGGGACCTATGCATTCAAATACCTCATATGGTCAAATGAATCGAGGACTCAACTTTTCCTTCTTTCCAAATCGAAAAATTATTTTCCAAGTTGATACTTTTAGGAATACTTTGTCACCAACTGTATACTCAATCTCCCTACTTTTCAAATCTGCGTATGATTTCTGTCTATCTGCAGCGGCTTTCAACTTATCTCTTATCACTCTCACTTTTTCTTCTGTCTATTGCACTAACTCTGTACCCACTACTTTCTTTTCACTAAGCTTGGTCCAACATATAGGCGTTCTACATTTTCTCCCATACAAGACTTCATACGGTGCCATACCGATACTAGCTTGGTAACTATTATTATAAGCAAATTCTATCAATGGAAAATGCTTGTCCTAACTGCCTTCAAATTCCATCACACAACTCCTTAACATATCTTCCAATATTTGTATAACCCTCTCTGATTGTCCATCTGTTTGTGGGTGGAAAGTTGTGCTAAAGTTGAGTCGAGTACATATGGCTTGATGCAAACTTTTTCAGAATTGTGAAGTGAACCTCGGGTCTCGATCTGAAATTATTGAAACTGGCATACCACATAAATGGATTATCTTAACATGGATCTCTACCAAACAGTTATCTAGATAATCCATCCTGATCGGTAGAAAATGAATTGATTTGGTGAGCCGGCCCACCACTACCCATACTGCATCATACTTCTTTTGTGTCAAAGGAAACCTAGAAACAAAATCCATTGTAACTCTTTCCCATTTCCACTCTGAAATTGAAATTGACTGCAATAATTCACTTGGTACTTGATCCTCAGCCTTCACTTGCTAACAAGTTAAACATCTAGTAGTATACTCTGTGATATCTCTTTTTATTCCTGGCCACCAGTAATATGCCTTCAAGTCATGATACATTTTGTTGCTTCCTAGGTGCATTGCATAAATAATGTTGTGAGCCTTTTTCAAAATATCTCGTTTCAATTCTAGTATGTTTCGCACACATAACTTGCCTTTATGCCTTAAACTCCCATATGTTTCAATAGTAAATTATGGTTTTTCACCTTTTTTTACCATTTCAAAGATTTCCTTTAATTTCGTGTCTTGCTTTTGATTGTCCTTTACTTGTTAGATCAGTGTGGGTTGAATCCACAATTCTGCCAAAATAATATATAAATTACTTATTATTTCATTTTTAGTTATTTAATCTTGTTCACTTCATAAATTTAAGTTTTAACGTTTACCTGCCATAGTTTTTCTACTCAAAGCGTCAGCTACCACATTAGCCTTACCCGGTTGATAATCAATGATACAATTGTAGTCTGTGATCAATTTTAGTCATCACCTTTATCTCAAATTGAGTTCCTTTTGTGAAGATAAATATTTCAGACTTTTATGGTCAGTATAGATATAACATTACTCGTCATACAGGTAGTGTCTCCATATTTTCAATGCAAACACAATGGCTGCTAGTTCTAGATCATGTGTCGAATAATTTCTCTCATGAGATTTCAGTTTTCTGGAAGCATAAGTGATCACTTTTCCTTCCTGCATTAGTACACAGGCCAAACCATTAAGGGAAGCATCACTGTACACCACATAATCTTTTCCCTCAGTAGGTTATGTCAACACTGATGCCTTTGTCAACATTTTTTTCAACTTAACAAAACTAGTATGGTACTGGTCTATCCACTCAAATCTGGTTTCCTTTCTAAGCAATTTTGTTAGTGGTGAGGCAATCATTGAAAATCCTTTCATGAACCTCTGATAATAACAAGCCAAACCAAGAAAATTTTTCACCTCTATCACATTCTGAGGCAGTTTCCAATTGAGGATTGCCTCTACCTAGCTAGAGTCAACTCTGATCCGTTTGGCTGAGACAATATGCCCTATAAAGGCTACTTCATCCAACCAGAATGCACATTTTGACAACTTCACATATAATTGATTTTCTCTCAAGAAGTGGAAGACCATATAAAAATGTTCATTATGTTCTTCTTTTCTTTTGAAGTACACCAAGATATCGTCTATGAACACCACCACGATCTGGTCCTAATAAGGCCTAAAGATTATATTCATTAGATCCACCACTGCCCTATGCTAAGTTAACCAATCTATCCCCAAGATTGCATCAAACTCATGGAATGACAACTCTATCAGGTCAGCTGGGAATTCTATATTCTGAGCTTTGACTGGATTATTTTTATAGACTCGACGAACTTTCACTCCATGACCCAGAGGATTTGTCACTAATATATCATAATTTAATTCCTTTGCTACCATGTTACCCTAACTAGGTGGTGACATGCATAAATATGAATGGGTAGAACTCAGATCTATCAGTGCAAAAAAATCAATATCATAAAGAGAAAATTTACTGATAATGACATCCAACACATCCTACTCCTCACGAGATCTCATGGAATAAGCTCAGGCTGGGGTTTGACTACCTTCTGCTCTATTCACTAATTTTGATACACTCTGACCAACCTTGCCTCTTTTAGACTATCCATGTCCCCTGCTTCTGCCTCGAGTGAAATTATAAACCTGAACTGATACAACACTACATGTGCCTCTTTCTTTGGGGCAATCTTTCTGTTTGTGCTCAGTAGATCCGCATCGTAAGCATGCTCTAGTAATCCACCAGCAATCATCTACATATGATCTTCAACAATGTTGACATGTGACAGATATAAATCTCCTATTACCCGAAGCTAGTGTACTAACTGTAGACCTTTCTAGCCTCGACTGTTGGCTTTGCCTAATTGAAAAGGTTGGCCTAGAACTCTGTAATTGGAAAAAAAATTAGGTGTTGTCTATCCCCTTTTACTGGATGTCTGGGCCATGCTAATTGTCAATCTCTGAGGTGGCTCTTCTATCCTCTTTCTCTTTGACTTTTTTTCCACACTGATGGTCGAGGATACTAGTGTAGCAAAATCCTCAAGCTGAAAGATGACAACCATTTTTCCAATATCATCATTAAGCCCATCCTCAAATCTATGACACTTATCTGCTTCATCAATAATTATTCTAGTTGCATATTTACTCAATCTGGTGAATTTCATCTCGTATTCTACCACTGACATGCTTCCTTGATTTAGGTCTTAAAACTTCCGCTTCTTTTCATTAACATAGACTCTAGGCACATATTTCTTAAGAAATTCTACCTTGAAGAAATTCCATAAAGGTGGTTTCGGTGTCTAAGGCTTTGATAAAATTGATTTACACCAGTCATAAGCATGATCTTTTAGAAAGGACACTGTATACCTGACTTTCGGTTCCTTTGGACACTTGAGCTCCTCAAACACCCGTTCTGTTGATTTCATCCATAACTCTGATGCTGCTAGGTCATTCTCTCTCCTTCCCATAAAGTTTGTGGCCCCATATTTTCTCAATTTATCAATCTGGGGTTTTGGCTGAGGTGGAGGAGCTGGTGGTTCTAGTTGTGGAACTGCTTGTAATATCCGTTGCAATAAATTAGCCTGTCCCTTTTCTCTCGGCAAAGCTAATACACTCGGCTCGGAATCTCTCATTGATGGAGGTTGTCCAAGATCGGTTAAGTTTGAAAGACTGTTACTCAATTCATCTTTCGATAAATCTTGTTCTTATGCTGAATCCATATCTACCTATAAACCAGAAGAAGGGACCCAAATCAGATCATTGTAGCATTTTATGCATGAGACGTACTTTCTATTTTACACCCACAGTTTAAGAATCAATTAGCCTGAGCTTTGATACCACTAAATGTAGCACTCCCTTACCCTACTAGTTGTTAATAGTGTAGGGAAATACTACCTAACTCTCTCTTTTTTTAAACCAATGCTCAAATTATTGTATTATTTTTTTCAATTTTTGAGTTTATTATTAGTGGAATATTTATTACCATATTTTTTTATATCATTTTAATATATAACTAGTGATGTAAATATTTTGATTTAAAACTACTCATTCATTAAACCATAATATTCAAAAATACATTTACAAATAATACTGAATATATTAATTATAAAATTCACTCTTTTATAAATTCTACATGCCACAAATTTACACCAAAAGAAAATTTTAAAATTTAATTATACAATATAATATCCAAAATATACAAAAATAAAATAAAATGCTAAAATTTGATCTTGGGCTTCCCTTTCTTCGGTCGGTCCTAAATCAACAGCTACTTTTACTTATCTACGCGTGAAACACACACGCTAAGCTACTAGCTTAGTGGTACGTTTGACAACTATCTAATAATTATATAAATATCTCTAAAATAAATTTTTTTTATCAATTACAATAAATTTTCTAAGTATCCCAAAATATTCAAATTAAATAAAAACGATATAAATCATACAAAATATATAATTAATCAATTATATCATTTCATTCATTAAGCATACTAAAATTCATTAATAATAAAAAAAATCATTTTAATAATTTATATTTTTTTATTTGTTTGATAGCCTACGACATCTTAGACTAGAACTAAACACTAGATACATGATTTCTACTATTCGGCAGTATACTCGGCACCTACTTAATTATTTGATAACTCGGCATTTAGTTCCTATATTTTCAATAATAACTCAGCACATTTTCGGTGCCTACGTAATTTCAAACTCAACACTATTTCTTTAGTGCCTACATAAATTAAATCTCATCACTATTTTCTAGTGCCTACATTTCTACCCTTTTATTAGCATGCCAACTTATCCTCATTTCTAGTTATCGACTAGATGTTATAAGACTTAATCAGGTTTATTACTTTTATTATTATTTACCTCAATTATGTATGTAATACTAATATAATTTTACATAAATACAATAATGTCCATAAAATATATTACAACATTGGACTCACTCATTAAATCTGTATAAATATCATAAAAGTCAAATATTCTATTTTTTAATCTTAAAATTCAACAATAAGCTCATATATACAAGCTGCCCTATTCCAGGCTATTCGAGGCAGAATTTATGTCCCATATTGTCCTGAATTTTTCATAAACATTTTTAAATGGAATTCAAACAAGTGATCATCTAATAAAGTATAGTTACATGCCTTATATTTAATTACCAACTAGAATCACATCAAAGTGAATTTTTTAGCAAAAGTTATGAATTTTTTACTCAACTACATTCATTCTATTTTGTCCAGTATTTTACTGGACATATTTCCAGTTTGACCTTTGAGTCAATTTTACACCTAAATGTAGGAATATCCAGATCTATTGATCTAAATGAAAGTTGCAGACATATGTCTTATATTTCCAACCCAATAAGAATCACGTAAAAATAATTTCCAAAACTCAAGTTATGGCCTAAAAAGTAGACACCTTTCATAAGATGAATTTCCATCACTTCCTTAAATCCTACAATTTCGTATCTTCATGCATCAAAAACATATTCTAATTTTTATTTTCACATTCATGGCATCATTTAATCACCAATTCATCACTCAATCAAAATATCAATTATTGCATACACAATTATACATAATATCACAAAATCAACAATTAACATTTTTCCATATTGAATTTTTGCCAAATGTACATACCTCAAAAAGTCCACTTTTCTTCACTCTTCTCTACCTACTAATTAGTTTTCTCCTTGCCCTTATTTCCTCTTTAATTATGGCCCAAAGAATGCTCGCCTCCTTAGCCTAACAACAATTTCACACTAATCAAGCACTAAATACACTAATCAACCCTTAATCACCATTAACATACTAATAACCCTAAATTACCAACCTTAATGGTGACTAACCTCAAAATGGAAGTAAAAAGGAGAAGAAAAGTAAGAAGATGAAGAATCTAACCTCACCTTTGTAGGTCTTCAAAATGACCAAAATTTTCCTTCCTTTTTTTTCTTCTTTTCTTCCTTCCTCTTCCTTTAATTGGCTCACTTTGCTTTAGTTTCTTGTTGATCTTGCCTTAATCCATCTTTTCTATCTAAAATCTTAGCTTTAATTTGAAGAAAAATAAGAATAAATGTGAGGTGAGGGTCATGGAAAAAGGGAGAGAAAAAGAGTGTTTCTTTGGTTAAGATGAGGAAGAAGAAGAATTAATGACAAAAAAAGTGAAATTTGACTTTTATAGTTGAATTAGGTGGGTGGTTAGGATTAATATATAATTTTGTCCCTCATTGGTCCATTAATTTAATCACTCTTACTTTATTTTAATCCAAAGAATATTTCTTTCCTTAGATAAAGAATATTCTATTTTTATTTCTTCTTAAAATATCTGTGTTAAAAACACTGTAAATTCAAATTTCGTTCAGTGAAAAATTATTATTTTCTAAATTTTATCTTCGAACCTCAAAATTCTCAATTAATAATATCCAAAATATTTTTCTCATATTTTATTATCATTTTAATTTTTTTCTTTCATGTCCGAATTTAGACTTCGATCGATTTGACGCACCATATTTCGGTCACTTACAGTCGTGGCCTAAATTATCAGGCATTACAACATCATGAATCTAAGACAAGGAAACATAAGTTAGGATTGAACAAAACCACACACACACACACACACACACACACACACATATATATATATATATTACCAAGCAGAGGTATAAAAAAAAGGGCAATAAACCAGAATTTGCTAAAGGGGAGGTTAGGCATAGAACTTTCAAAATTTAATGAATGATAAAGACAAGAGTAGAAGAAATTACCCAATCATTGTCATCATCTTTGTTACAGAAATAGAGAAATTAAGTTAAGGAAGGTAACCAAACATAGAGAGGAATACTAATAGAAGACAAGATGGAAAAAGTACTTTAGATGTCTTGCCAAGTACACCAAATAAAGATATAAAGTTTGGCATGGTTTATTTCCGGGTGGAGCCAATTATAATTCAATGATACACGCATCTATGATTAATGGAAAGGATTGTTAATACAATTTAAATAACTTTTAAATAAGGTATTATTATAATTTCATATTATACATCAAAATGATGAATACCACCATAGGTGGCACCAAAAAATTTTAAATCAAAGGATTGGGAACAACCGTAAAGAGGCAGAAAGTGAAGTTTAATTCGAGAATATTTCTAAAACATGGTACAATGGGTGAATAGAGGTACACAAAGATTTATAAAACCAAATGAAAAAGGGGCTTCAGTCATCATGTTTGGATATTGTTCCAGCATAAAGCACATGATGGTTAATGGACTTGTCCTCATACTACAGGTCGATAACCGATACGAATAAAAAGGAAGTTAATCACATAATCTATAGAATTGAGAGATGGTACAAGTAATGATTTAAGATCCATGTAATGATTCGCTAATAATGTTATGAGGAAAGATAGAAGCGTAGCTTCAGAAGCTGAAACTTTACTATCCAAAGGGTTTGATAAGGAAAAAGTGGGTTAACAAAAATTATATGAATCAGATTATTTAGATCTCTCAAGAATTTGATATCTTCAACCCAGATTATTATTCAAAGTATGTCAAAGTCTTCTGGAAAGCAACAGGGAACCCAGAACTTCTAAATTCATAGTGCTTTCAATGTTTAACCATGTAAAGCAGGACGCTGAGGAAGGATTATGCAAATGTTGATGTTACCAATAAGAGTTATATGATTTAGTTTATAAGTGAAATAAGTGTTTTGTACTTCGATGATACATATTCATCAATAAGGTAAATTTCAAGGAAAAATTTCTTAAAGGGGATAGAAAAGTAACAACCGCTAATTCACGCTTAGTTAATAAGACGAATTAAAGGAATATAAGCATCTAATTAAGGGTTATGGTAGGCAAAAAGACTTAAAAGGAAACAAGAAGGTGAAGTGTCACAGGGTTCACGCCTGTGACAATGCCTTTACGGTTATGAACCATCACGAAATGGAATCTGTGACATTTATTGACATGCCCATAAACATCTTCTAGTATAAAAAGAATCAATCCGATAATTCCTTTTTCCTCAAGAATTTTCTAAAAACCCTAGTCATCATTTTTATGTTCTCTTGCCAGAAACATTATTTCATCAATTTTCCTTTGATTTCTTACTCAAAAAACACAAGATTATAAGTCAAATAACAAGATTGAACCAAGCTCACAAGAGATTTTGGCCATAGGGAGATTTTCTTGAGAGGAAAAACCTAGAGGAAGAGGAAGAAAGTTCAAAAATCCTAATCCATATGGTGTTTCCTTCAATTTTGGTAAGGAATCATGTTTTCTCCTTTTCTTTTACATGTTTTATGCCTTTTCATACAATTCTAGTTTTGGATAGAGACCCATTTTCAAATGAGTTAGGTTTTCGAAGCATGTAAGACCACATCTTATGAAATTAAGTATAACCTATCCCTGTATCAAGTAATCACACATAGCAGACTGGAAAAGCAAAATGCCCTGTTAACATTGGTAGTAAATGTTTTTCATATCCTGTAATATCATTCAATGACTTTGCAAGTCAACTTTGAGGTTTTCGCCACAATACGATATATCACATATATTAAAACATAAACTTTGCACATAAGTATTTACGAGTTGCTTTCATTTATACATTTTTAAAACTCATTCCAAAATGACTATACATATTCAAACACATAAATACAAAATATATATGACATATTTTCATGCCTGTGTGGAATGTAAGGAGAGAGAGTGATGAGGATTGGTTAGTGACCTGTGCTTCATGTCTTCTATATGCTACTCAAAATGAGCTATCACTTTTCTTTACCTGAAAAATTATGCAAATTGATGAGTTGCGACTCAGTGAGAATAATCATCCAATGAGCTCTAAAGTACCAAATAACTCATAGTAATAAATCACAAATCCAACACATACCATGTATTCCATTCCATTCATCAGTATCATATGAATATCAATAAAGTTGAAACATATAATCATTACTCTTTACGTATGCAGATGCTTTGCTTATTTCATTTTGTTGTGACCAAGTTAAACAGATGTTGCCTCGGGTTTCCATGTGAACATTTGCATTTGCTAGCTAGCTTGATCATTTGTTTCATTTGCACATTTTTTGGGCCATAGGCCTCTTCTTTT
Organism: Triadica sebifera; assembly: GCA_023653625.1. Taxonomy (NCBI): domain Eukaryota; kingdom Viridiplantae; phylum Streptophyta; class Magnoliopsida; order Malpighiales; family Euphorbiaceae; genus Triadica; species Triadica sebifera. Next base: position 27,239,363 of record CM042901.1, read on the forward strand.
GCTTTACAATATCGATTAACTAGTCACAATGCCTTTTAAGTCCATATGCATATGCATTTGTAACTAAGCATTCATCAACCATTGCATCTTTATCATATATACCATACATATATCACATATAGACCTCATATGTCACGCATATACCTTACATATACTATACATATACCATGTATATATATCACATATGTCAAACATATACCTCAAACATACCACAAGTATACCACTTATATGTACCAAAAACGTCACAATTTATCCATCATCATATTATCAAGGAAAAATCTTGACAATCATATGAATCACATAGCAAGCAACATTCATATGCACTAAAGAATTCGATTGATAATTAGACTCACCTTTCTCCTTTCATTCTGACCCCTAACTTATTGTCTATCCACTCCTTGTGGATTTCCAATATGTTGTGAGCCTAATATGAAAATATAATCGATTAACTCATGATTACAGAGACTTAATGTGGCTTAAACAAATTAATATGCATTCTTCATATCAATAGCTAAGATTTTTCCTATGAGGCAGTGTGATCTTATGGGACTGTTTAGCCTATAATTTTCTCTATACTTGACCAATTAATCTGATTCTTATTCCTAATTCAAATTAACATAAAATTATGTAACATATTAAAATTTCAGACCAATTAGATCATTGTAAAATGTTTGGTGCAATTTCCAATTGTGTTCTATTTTCTGCCCTGCTTCTACCCTTAGGCGATTTCAGGGTACCAACTTTGGTTCATCATAACTTATAATATATAAGTCATATTTCAATGAAATTTTACAGAAACTTATATGGGTTCAAATGGAACATTTTTAATGTTTACAACTTTTATCAATTATGTCTCTATGGTCTTAAAATTATAAGAAACATTTCGCTGGTCCAGAGCAGAGTTGGCTTCCGGACCAGTACGACTTCTAAAGACCATAACTTAGCCTATACATAACATATTAAGCTAAACTTAGCACCCATATTTAGATAAGACATATACCTATAATTTTATGTTTTGATAAGTTATCTAATCTACCTCTAAGGAGCTCAAAATGGCAACACAAATTGCTAGAACTGCCAGGGCACTAAGCAAGCAGTTCAAACTATGGAACAGTCATGGTTCTATTGACCATAACTCAAAATATAAAAGAAATATGAACCTAAAATTTGGTATAGAGATACATAAAACATATATATACAACTTTTATGTTTTGAGATACTTCAAATAATGGCTTGATAATATTCAAAACTAACAAAAACATTGACTAACTCACTTAGGGTTCACATCCGGACCAGTTTTAGTAGAGAGAGGATATCTCTTCCTATACAGAAAATCTTGAAAAAATTTTTACATATCCATAAATATAAGACATAAAGGAACAACTTTTGTGTTTTAATATTTTCCAGAATCAAGTTCTATTGATATCAAAATCGGGGTGCAAGTCAGTGCCTATTAATGAACCTTAGCAACTCAAATCAACCCTATAGCAATAAGAATTGATTACTTACCAAAAGTGAACTTGCAAGGGATCAATTTGCTTCAAAAACTAATTGAAACAAGGAAGAATTGAAGTCTAGAAAGGAGGAAAATGAAGAAGCAAACTGGCTGGAGTAAGGAGGCAGAAATGTGGGAAGAAGATAAAGCTAACTTTTTTTGTTTTTGTCTTTTTCTCTTTTCTTTTCTCTTCTCTTTTCTCTTATCTTTTCTTTATTTTTATTTTGTTTCATTTTCATTTTATTTTATCTATATTATTATTATTAATTACATAAATTTATAATTCCACTAATTCACACAATAATACAACTTAATCATTTGGCCCGATTTAACTAAATTCAAAATGTAAAATTTTTACTAATATTAATCTAGTCATTTTTCTTACTTTAAATTATTCACCTTATTCAATTTATTTCTAATACTTTGTTATCCTCCTTTAGGTTATAAGTACACATGTGCGACTCGATACAATTGCCAAATACTAGGACACGTAGCTAGTGCATGTCATAAACTTGTTCCTATGAAAACACATATGAAATGCATGTGTTCAATTGAATTATATGCAAGACGCATATGTTCAAATGAAATGCATGTGGATATGCATGTGGGGAAGGTCAAGGATGTTACAAATCAAGCTTGGGTTTTATAGGTAAAAACCTCCATTGGAAGCTTAATAACATGTAAAAGCATGATCTTGAAATGGATTAGTTGATAAAGGTGTAAGCTTGAAGGTTTAAAGTTAGGGTTTGGTATCTAATAGCTTTATGTTCATGGTTATAGATCAAAGATGTTAAAGGTAGTATTTCTATGTGTTAGGAGTTACAAGAGGGGGTGGTGAAACCCACCAAGATGGCAGGTAGCTTAAGCTTAAACTAGAAGTTTTGAGGCTCCATAAAGGTATGTATATATATGTTTGTATTTAATTCCAATTGGTGAGTCTTTGTATTCTAAAATGCATTCAGTGACTGAGTAATGGCAATGAAAATGTGATAAATGAATGGTATGCTTTAAATACTAATGATTAAGTTCAAATAATATAAATTAATGACATAAGAATATGAGTTATGAATTAACAATGGTATAAATGGTAAGTAAAGTATAAAATGTATTGATAGTATAATATGGGATTCGCTTTAATGATGCTAAAGATGCATTTAATAAGAATATTGATTGATGTTGCCCTTAATGGTGGAAAGAGGTAAATAAGGATGCATAAATGAGAAAGGGATTCATTATGAGTTTAATTATGTTGATATATGGTCTTAGGTGTTTAATGGAGTTATCACAGGGTTGTTGAATCATAAAGGCATGATATGGTATTGAATGAGGTTGATAAGTTGTGATTATTATGTGTTCCTCTGTGATCACTATATGTCCTTAAGTGTTATTGATAGTATGGCATGATAAATGCATGATTTTATGGGAGTATTAATAGGAAAGGGTTTCCATTGGACAACCATTAGAGCCTTTGCATGTGACTTGTAATAAATGTTTGTTTTAATGTTGTCAATTACTGAAAAATCCAGATTCACACCCTGACTAGGTGTTTACGACTGTGAATATTATCACATGAACAAGGTCATGCTCATGACCAATTCCTCACATCTGTGAAGAAATGTGCAAATTTCAGGTAGAAGCTTTCACCATATAGTTCACGGGTAGGGTTACTCGTGAATGAACCTTCATGACCATGAACATATAGTACACGCCTGTGAAACCTGCTTTAAATTAAATATATTATTTTTTCAATGGTTACAATGTAATAGTGATTTACATGTACTCTTATGACAAACCATAAGCATGAACAACACGTTTACAAGATGTCTTACATGTGATTAATACACGAAGATTATTTGTATGACAAAATAGTAAATGTAATAAAATGTGTGATATGATAAAGTATATGATTAAAAGATTTTAAGGCATGATGTTTGGCATGAAGTCTTCACATTGAAATATCAATTGTGTATGAACACTAGGATATGATTTTTCATGAAATCTTGAGATTTGGTAATGGATGCCAAAATTACTATGAGTAGGAATTTTTTGTAATAATACAACTATATGGTCTTTTATATATGAATATGGAAAAGATTATGGTGATGTAAATGTGCATACATGACTCATCTAGTTGCATGAGATCATGGAATAACAAAAAAATGTGAACGGCTTGTGTGAGCACCTAAATGTGTATAACACATTAAATATGCAAACGATATGTTATATGAAAAATACACATGTTTCTATATATGTTAATACGTGAATGGAACATAGCAAGTTTTTATATGTTCAATGTAAATATGTTATACGATAGATACGTAATGAAAAGTATATAAAGAGGAAATCCCATACTCAATACTAAGACTAGAAGTAGGATAGGTGGTATGCCATTAAGGGGCTTTATGGAACCATAGTTATATGAGACAAAGTGATTCTTATAAACAAAGTGGCTTAAGCTTGGAGAGCCCTTTGATCCTATATTGCACACAAAAGATATATGTCTACTCAGTCAATGTGGCTTAAGCTCGAAGAGCGTCATTGACTTGAGGAGCCTAGACTGACACCCATGTTTATAGACAGTGGTAGGGTGGTAATTGGCAATGAAAAGGTTTATAATCAAGCCACTAACTTCATCGTTAATTGGGAGGTCATGATGTTGTTAAAGGAGTGCCCTAAAGGCAATCACCTTTAGCACTTATTGTACAAATTTATTTGATTAATAAAAGGCTTTTTCATTAATTTGATGTTCATTTGATATATGAATTGATAAGTGATCTTAAATCAATTAATGAAGTCCTTGATACATAACATAGCATGAAGGAAATCATGATGAGATCATGATATCGAGATTCTTATCATGTGTAATTATGTTAGTATCAAAATTATTCCTAGTCATATGATTAATGAGACGGGACATTATAAATCTAGATAGATTAGCACATGTTACACTCCTTGATTGGATCGAGGAGTAGATCTCATAATCTATAAACATGAGATGTTTACAGTTAACATGTAGATGCTTGCTAAGTGTAGCCAAGTACATTGGATGACCAACTATGACATAATCATATGGATAATCTATTCAAATGTCAATGATAGTCTCATCATAGCAATGGTGCAATTATCCTTAGACTTGAGGTACTCAAGGATATCTTGAATATTGATTCTATGTTTTGACACTATTCCTTGTTGCCTCAGGGAGTTTGCTCATAGGGTGGTGATTGGATACAGTTTGAGGTATTCAAAGGTAATTGGGTAACCAATAAAAGATTCACCACTCTTGATAGAAAGAGTGTATACCCATGGCCTCTTGTCGTGGTTATTACTCAGGAATCTCTGGCCGGAGTGAAAATGTCATAAAGATAGTCTAAATGACATATCTAATAGAGTAATGAGCCTCAAGGACAAGAACTAACATTTCTTGGACTAGACGTGACGTAGTCAGTCTAGTGGAAGTTGACACATGTCCATACTCTGAACCAAGTGGGGTATAGAATGGTGAAAGGAATAATTGCACAAAAATTGTCTATGGAAAGGTTCGTAGTCAAACCACTAACTTTCCGATCAATTAGGGGTCATGATGTGTTGCTAGATACCGCTCATGACTTGCTTAAATTAATTGTTAATTTAAGTGGCCAACATAACCGGGAACCTAATGGGTCACATTCATTGAAGATATGGAGAATGAGTAAAATGGTGTTGGATAGTATCCAAAATATCAGAGAATTATTTCGGGATGGATCGAGATGAGATCGCACGAAAAAATTATTCAGGAGAGTCATGAGCTAGGCAGGCTACTGGCCTGCCTAGCATGCCAGCTGGGCTGCCCAGCTACAGCCCTCAGCAAGCTCAGCATGCTGCTGCCTCCCACCTGTTGGCCAACAGCAGATTTTGGCCTTAATTATGCCAATTATGGCCAATTACTATTCATTCATTTCCCTTTTCTCCATTTTTGACTTTTCATCTTTTTTTTTGAATTTGATTCAAATAGAAAAGACATCAAATGGCAGAAAATAGATATAAAAATATTTTTTTGTGAAAAAAATATTTTTAAGACAACAAAATTCTCTCAAGAACATTTTCAAAGCTAGCACTTTGAATTTGTTCAAACCATTTCTCTTGATAGTTTCTTCTTCATTTTTCATGTGGATTATTATTAGAGATATCCTAGTGTGGATTGTTGTGATTTGATACAACCCAACAAAGTGAAGATTTGAAGAACAAATAAGAAATTACAAGGTATAATTTCTAACCTTTATATTTATATAAATTAGTTTTAATGGCACAAATATGATCTTTTGTTTCGGGTTTTGAAAATTTTATTTTGTTGCTGCGTTTATGAATTTGATTCATTCTTAAAAATCCAACATTGGTATCAGAGCCCCCTTGTGTCCATTAAAATTAATTTTAATTGAAAGTGCAACAGGATTGCATTATTTTGATATTTTTGGATTAATAGGTTTTGAAACATTGAAATTAATTTGTAAAATATGTTTTACACATTTTTCTTTCTCTAATCTGATCATGGGATGATTAAGGATGATTATTTTAATTGAAAAATGATTTGAATGTGATTCAAATCATTAATTTGAAATTTATTTCAAAAATGCCTAAAATTGTCTTGTTTATGAACATGTGTTGTTGTTTAGCTTAATTGATGGGGCTGGTTATATTTTTCTTCTAATTTGATTGTGAAAAAATTATTTAGACATATTTAGAATATTTTTATGCCTCTATAAGTGTCCAATAATTAATTAAGAATTATTTTAATTAATTTTTCAAACAAACACAAAAACGGGACTGTTTAAGCATACCCGGTGGGGCTGTTTTGTTTGATTTTTTTTTGTATGTGTTTATTTTATTTACAGCACCTTAAAATAATTTTTATGTGATTAAAAATATGTTATTTTAATGTTAGATGCATGCCTAAATTATTTTTCAAGCATTTGAAATTTTAAAAAATTCTAGATATCGAATTAGTCATTTTGAACGTCTAAGTGTGTTGGTTCGTTTGTCTTAGTAATTTTGGCTCATGCCAAAAATATTCTAATGAACTTGAGATGACCTAAAGATGATTAGAATGATGATTTGATATTATAAAAATTTTTAGAATTTTGGGAAATTAATTTTGAATTAATTTAAGTTGTGCAATTGTAATTCTAGTATGACTAGAAATTGGTATGTATATTAAAATTAAATTGTTTAATTTTAACATCATAATATTCTGATCTTAAGAAGAATTATTTTTGAATTATTTTTGGAAATAAGGAATTTAATTTAATTTGATTAAATATTAAATTCCACTTTAAAATGACGTACAAAATTAAATTAACCGAAATAACACATATAGACAATTTCGGTTCAAGCATTGAATCGATTTACAAATTGAAATCCAAAATTGTCATTTTTATTTTTTGCATTAGAGAATGCATGTTAGGGGTGTATGAAAAGGCATAATGGATGATTATGGACTTAGGCCCAAAGTGATTGAGTATGCATGGAATTATTTTGTTTTATGGTAAATAAGGGTTGTGTGTCCCTACCTCTCTTTCATAGGATAGAATGCAGATACAAAGGAGCAAGAAACAATGGAGGTGGTACCATAAACAAGAAGACTTAGAAATAGGAATTTGATTTCTATTTTGGGTTGTCAATTCATGCATATACCTAGGTAAGACCTAGTCAATTTCTCTTTGGCTCAAGAGATTGACTTTAGTATGTCCATAATCATCCCATATAGTTAATGTAACTATCTTTATATATCAATGTGATGAATGTATGATATATAAAAGCATGAAATAATAACTTGATGAGACTTAACGAAGAAATCCCTCACTAAATAAACAATTAAGTCTTACGCCTTCCATTAATATGGGGAGAACCAGAGTTCTTCTAGAGTTAGGGTTGTTGAGTTGCCTCAAGCTCACTCTATAAGAATATGTTCAATCCTTTGAAATTATATTTCACGATTAATAGGTTAGACTTAACCGATATTATTAACTTGTTGGATTTGCGCCAAGGTTAATGTGCATTGGAGGCGAAGTTGGGTTTGTATACATGAGATGTACACATATCAAGAGTTGATAGCCCAATGTATGTGCACACATCAATAAGTTGATAGCACAAGATTCGATAGTTGCATGAATAATGCTTGGTATGGATTAGATACCTACCAACCAAACTAAGGATAGCTTGTTGAGTTGCCTCAAGGTTATTCTTATCTAGTTGGATATTGACCCACTAGGAGACTCTCGGGTTCATAGTGAGGGCTATGGATAATCAATAAAATAGTGGGAGTCATAATGCGATTTCTTAAAGACCTAATAAACATGCATTTTATGTACATTCTAATATGTTCTATTTTACATCTAGGTTGTTGGAATCATCATCATGACAAGTGTGAATTTGCGATCACTAATGGAATCAAATAAGTTGACTGGGCCTAATTTTTTGGATTGGCTAAGGAATCTGAGAATAGTTCTCAAATCTGAGAAGATTGGCTATGTTTTAGATGAGGCACTCCCTAATCCCCCTGCTGCTAATGCTTCTGAAGATGCTTAGAAGGCATATCAAAAGCATCTCGATGATAATGAGATGGCAAGTTGCATTATGCTTGCTACTATGTCAGTTGAGTTGCAAAAGCAGCATGAGCCTATAGATGATAATTCCATAGTATACCATCTAAGAGAGCTTTTCGATGAGCAAGCATGTTCCGAAAGGTTCAAAACTTCAAGGCTGCTCTTCCGCACTAAGATGGTTGAGGGGACATCTCCAGTGCAATATGCATTGAAGATGAATGGCTATATTGAGAGGTTGGCCACCTTGGGATTTGTGATGGACCATAAATTAAGTATTAACTTAATTCTAACCAATTTTTCTACTAGTTATTCACATTTTGTGCTTAACTATAGGATGAACTAAATCTCCACCATTATTCCTGAGCTGATTAACTTGCTCAAAACAGTTGAGCCATTTGTCAAGAAGGACAGTAAGGCTGTGATGTTGATGGACTCTTCATGTTCTAAAAATAAGAACCTTAAAAAGAAGAAGAAGTCTATGAAGCCTAAGGGAGGTGTGGCCAAGGAGATTGCTGCAAAGGGGACATGCTTCCATTGTGGCAAGGATGGCCATTGGAAGAGAAACTGCAAGGCTTACTTGGAGTCCTTGAAAAAGAAGGCATCTGATGCCCCATCTACTTCAGGTATTTTTGTCATTGAAATTAATACTGTTTTTGATAATAATATATGGGTATTAGATACCAGTTCTGGCTCACACATATGCATTGATATGCAGGGCCTAAGGAATAGTAGATAGCTCAATGAGGGAGAGTCAGACCTACGCATTGGAAATGGAGCAAGGGTTGCTGCATTAGCTGTAGGAACATATGTATTCACCCAAAGCTTATATTAAATTTGGATAATTGCTATTATGTACCTGCTTTGACTAAAAATATTATTTCTGTTTCAAGTCTAAATAAAGATGGTTTCTGTTTAGCTTTTAGTAACAATTGTTGTTCTATTATGTTTAATGGAATTCTTTATGCTAATGGTACATTATGAAATGGAATATATATATTAGATATGTCAAATCCAATTTTAAACATCAATGATAATAAAAGGCAAAAAACAAGATATGTTGAAATCATCTTACTTATGGCATTGTCGCATTAGTCATATAAGTGAGAAATACATGGCTAAGCTACACAAAAGTGATAGTTGAGGGTCATTTGATTATAAATCATATGACACATGTGAATCTTTCTTATTAGGCAAGATGACTAAATTAACCTTTAAGGGAAATGGTGAACATGCTAATGGACTTTTAGACTTAATACATTCAGATGTATGTGGTCCAATGTCTACACACGCCAGAAGTGGTTTCATCTACTTCATTACTTTTATCAATGACTACTCACGATATGGGTACATGTATCTTATGAGATAAAAATCTAAAGCTTTTGAAAAGTTCAAAGAATTCAGAAATGAAGTAAAGAAACAACTTGGCAAAAGTATTAAAACACTTTAATCAGATTGATGAGGTGAATACTTGAGCCAAGAGTTTCTAGATTATCTTAGGAATAATGGGATTTTATCTCAATGGCTCCACCTTACACGGCACAACACAATGGTGTGGCTGAAAGTAGAAACTGAACCTTGTTAGACATGGTAAGGTCTATGATGAGTTTTGCGGAACTGCCTAAATCTTTTGGGGTTATGCACTAGAGATTGCCATTTATATATTAAATGGAGTTCCTTCAAAGTCAGTTGATGTTACTCCATATTAGATATGGTATAACAAGAGGCCCATATTTTCTTACATAAGTATTTGGGGTTGCCCTGCTTATGTCAAGCAGACAATGTCAGATAAGCTAGAATCTAAGTCTGACTGATGTCTGTTTGTGGGATATCTAAATGCATCATATGGATATCAATTTTACCACCCATTGGAACAAAAGGTTTTTGTTTCAAGACATGTTATCTTTTTAGGGAGAGAATTCCTTCTAAAAGGAGATAGTGGGAGCAAAATTGAACTTGAGGAAGTTCAAGATACTCAAACAGATGCTGATCAACTGCCTGAACCCGAGCTTGTTTACTCATACAGATTATATAACAGCTCAACCTTCTAAAGCACAAGAGCTTCATAGGTCAAGTAGGATACGTACTGTTCCAGAGAAATATGGATTTCTTAATAGTGAACAGAACGACGTATTGCTCATAGAAAATGATGAGCCTACAACCTATAAAGAAGTTCTGAATAGTTCAGAATTTGACAAATGGCTTCAAGTCAGGAAGTCAGAAATGGATTCCATGTATGGAAACCAAGTATGGACTTTGGTTGACCCACCCGAAGGAATAAAGCCTATAGGGTGCAAGTGGGTTTTCAAAAAGAAAACTGACATGGATGGTAATGTGATTACCTATAAAGCTAGACTTATTGCTAAAAATTATCGTCAAAGACAAGGAATTGACTATGATGAAACTTTTAGCCTAGTAGCTATGCTTAAATCCATGAGGATACTCCTAGCCATTGCTACTCATTATGATTATGAGATATGGCAAATGGATGTGAAGACAACTTTCCTAAATGGAAATCTGACTGAGGATGTGTACATAACACAACCAGAAGGCTTCATATCCAAAGATCGCAAAAAGGTATGTAAGCTTCAAAGATCCGTTTATGGATTAAAGCAAGCATCCAAGAGTTGGAATATTTGGTTTGATGAGACAATCAAACAGTTTGGTTTCTTACAAAATCTGGATGAACCTTGTGTTTACAAGAAGGTTAGTGGGAATGCAATTGTATTTCTTATGTTATATGTAGATGGCATATTGTTAATGGGAAATTATGTCTCATCCTTACAATCAATCAAAATTTGGTTATCCAAGAATATCTCTATGAAAGACCTTGGAGAAACAGTCTATATTTTAGGGATAAAGATCTATAGAGATAGATCTAAAAGATTGCTTGGTCTTTCACAGTCTACATACATAGATAAGATGCTAAAGAGGTTTAGCATGGAGCAGTCCAAGAGGGGATATATTCCCATGACTCATGGGATTACTCTCCCAAAATCTTTGTGTCCAAAGACACAAGATGAGAGGACACACATGAGTTTGATTCCATATGCTTCAGCTATAGGATCAATCATGTACGCTATGATATGTACAAGACCCGATGTATAATATGCTCTGAGTGTCACAAGCAGATACCAATCAGACCCTGGTGAAGGTCACTAGGTGGCTGTCAACAATATCCTTAAGTACTTAAGAAGAACTAAGGATGTATTCTTGGTATATGGAGATGGAGATCTTATTGTGAGTGAGTATACCGATGCCAGCTTCCAATCTGACAAGAATGACTTAAAATCTCAGCCAGCTTATATATTCACCCCAAATTGTGGAGCAGTTAGTTGGAAGAGTTCCAAATAGGAAACGACTGCTGATTCCACAACCGAAGCAGAGTACATTTTAGCTTTTGAAGCAGCAAAGAAAGCAGTTTGGTTAAAGAAATTCATCACAAAACTTGGAGTGGTTCCCAGCATTATTGATCCATTACAATTGTATTGTGATAAAAATGGAGCCATTGCACAAGCAAAGGAGCCACGGTCTCATCAGCGATCCAAACATGTACTCAGAAGATACCATTTGATTAGAGAAATCATTGGTAGGAATGATGTAAAGATAGAAAGAGTGCCCACTAATCATAATATTATTGATCCTTTAACTAAGCCACTTTCCCAAAAGAAATATGATTCTCATGTACTCGCCTATGGAATTAAATACAAAGGCCACTGGCTTTAGTGCAAATGGGAGCTTATTAGAGGAGTGCTCTAAAGGCAATCACCTTTAGCACTTATTGCACAAATTTATTTGATTAATGAAAGGATTTTTATTAATTTAATGTTCATTTGATATATGAATTGATAAGTGATCTTAAATCAAAGAGCATGAAGGAAATCATGATGAGATCATGATATTGAGATTCTTATCATGTGTAATTATCAGAGGAGTGCTCTAAAGGCAATCACCTATAGCACTTATTGTACAAATTTATTTGATTAATAAAATGTTTTTCCATTAATTTGATGTTCATTTGATATATGAATTGATAAGTGATCTTAAATCAATTAATGAAGTCCTTGATACATAACATAGCATCAAGGAAATCATGATGAGATCATGATATTAAGATTCTTATCATGTGTAATTATGTTAGTATCAAAATTATCCCTAGTCATAGGATTAATGAGATGGGACATTATTAATCCAGACAGACTAGCACATGTTACACTCCTTGATTGGATCGAGTAGTAGATCTCATAATCTATAAACATGAGATATTTAGAGTTAACATGTGAATGCTTGCTAAGTGTAGCTAAGTACATTGGATGACCAATTAAGAGACAATCATATGGATAATCTATTCAAATGTCAATGATAGTCTCATCATAGCAATGGTGTAAGTATCCTTAGACTTGAGGTACTCAAGGATATCTTGAATATTGATTCTGTATTTTGACACTATTCCTTGTTGCCTTAGAGAGGTAGCTCATAGGGTGGTGATTGGATACAGCTTGAGGTATTCGAAGGTAATTGGGCAACCAACAAAGGATTCAGAACTCTTGATAGAAGGAGTGTATACCTATGGCCTCTTGTCGTGGTCATTTGGCCGGAGTAGAAAAGTCATAAAGATAGTCTTCAATGACATATCTAATAGAGTAATGAGCCTCAAGGACAAGAACTAACATTACTTGGACTAGAAGTGACATATTCAGTCTAGTGGGAGTTGACACATGTCCATACTCTGAACCAAGTGGGGTATAGAATGGTGAAAGGAATAATTGCACATAAATTGTCTAGGGAAAGGTTCGTAGTCAAACCACTGACTTTTCGATCAATTGGGAGTCATGATGTGTTGCTAGATACTGCTCATGACCTACTTAAATTAACTGTTAATTTAAGTGGCCAACATAACTGGGAACCTAAAGGGTCACACACATTAAAGATATGGAGAATGAGTAAAATGGTCTTGGATAGGATCCAAAATATGAGAGAATTATTTTAGGATGGATCGCGATGAGATCACACGGAAAAATCGTTTGGGAGTGTCACGGGTCCGTACGGGCTAGGCAGGCTGCTGGCCAGCCTTGCAGGCCAGCTAGGCTACCCAGCAGTAGCTCGCAAAAGGCCCAGCGCGCCTGCAGCTTCCCATTCGTTGGCCAACGGCTGGTTTTGTGCCTTAATTAGGCCACTTATGGCAAATTACTATTCATTTATTTCCATTTTCTCCATTTTTGTCTTTTCATCTTTTTTTTGAATTTGATTCAAATAAAAAAGACATCAAATGGCAGAAAATGGACATGAAAATATTTTTTGTGAAAAAAATATATTTTTAAGACAACAAAAATTCTCTCAATAACACTTTCAAAGCTAGCACTTTGAATTTGTTCAAACCATTTCTCTTGATAGTTTCTTCTTCATTCTTTGCATGGATTATCATTAGAGACATCCAAGTGTTGATTGTTGTGGTTTTCTACAACCCAACAAAGTAAAGATTTAAAGAACAAATAAAAATTACAAGGTATAATTTTAACATTTACATTTATATAAATTAGTTTTAATGGTACAAGTATGATATTTTGTTTTGGGTTTTGAAAAATTTTATTTTTCGCTGCATTTATGAATATGATTCATTTTTCAAAACCCAACAGTAATTATGTTAGTATCAAAATTATCCTTAGTCATAGGATTAATGAGACGAGACATTATTAATCAGGACAGACTAGCACAAGTTACACTCATTGATTGGATCAAGTAGTAGATCTCATAATCTATAAACATGAGATGTTTAGAGTTAACATGTGGATGCTTGCTAAGTGTAGCTAACTACATTGGATGACCAGCTATGAGACAATCATATGGATAATCTGTTCAAATGTCAATGATAGTCTCATCATAGTAATGGTGCAAGTATCCTTAGACTTGAGGTACTCAAGGATATCTTGAATATTGATTCTGTATTTTGACACTATTCCTTATTGTCTCAGGGAGGTTGCTCATAGGGTGGTGATTAGATACAGCTTGAGATATTTGAAGGTAATTGGGTAACCAACAAAAGATTCACCACTCTTGATAGAAGGAATGTATACCCATGGCCTCTTGTCATGGTCATTGCTCGGGAATCTCTGGTCGGAATGGAAATGTCATAAAGATAGTATTCAATGACATATCTAATAGAGTAATGAGCCTTAAGGACAAGAACTAACATTACTTGGACTAGACATGACGTAGTCAATCTAGGGGGAGTTGACACATGTCCATACTCTGAACCAAGTGGGGTATAGAATAGTGAAAGGAATAATTGCACGGAAATTGTCTATGGAAAGGTTCGTAGTCAAACCGCTAACTTTTTGGTCAATTGGGGGTCATGATTTGTTGCTAGATACTGCTTATGATTTGCTTAAACTAATTGTTAATTTAAGTGGCCAACATAACCGAAAACTTAATGGGTCACAAGTATTGAAGATATGGACAATGAGTAAAATGGTCTTAGATAAGATTCAAAATATGAGAGAATTATTTTGGAATGGATCGCGATGATATCGCACGGAAAAATCGTTCAGGAGGGTCACGTGCCCGTCCGGGCTAGGCAGGCTGCTGGCCTGCCTAGCAGGCTAGCTGGGCTACCCAGCATGCTGCTTCCTCCCACCTGTTGGCCAACGGCAGATTTTGGCCTTAATTAGGCCAATTACTATTCATTCATTTCCTTTTCTCCATTTTTGACTTTTCATCTTTTCTTTTAATTTGATTCAAATAGAAAAGATATCAAATGGCAAAAAATAGACATGAAAATATTTTTTTTGAAAAAAAATATTTTTAAGACAACAAAATTCTCTCAAGAACATTTTCAAAGCTAGCACTTTGAATTTGTTCAAAACATTTCTCTTGATAATTTCTTCTTCATTCTTCGTGTGGATTATCATTAGAGACATCCTAGTGTGGATTGTTGTGGTTTGATGCAATCCAACAAAGTAAAGATTTGACGAACAAATAAGAAATTATAAGGTATAATTTCTAACCTTTTATATTTATATAAATTAGTTTTAGTGGCACAAGTATGATCTTTTATTTCGGGTTTTGAAAATTTTATTTTTCCGCTGCGTTTATGAATTTGATTCATTCTTCAAAACCCAATAGATGTATTGCTAAATACATCTCATGATCTGCTTAAAATCATGTGATGATTTAAACTACCAACATAACTGGAAACCTAATAGGTCACACACATAAAAGATTTAAAGGAAGTGTGAAATGGGCCTTAGATTGGATCCAAAAACATAAAAGAGAGTTTCACAAAAGAGTTTTGTGTTTACGAACAAAAGGGGTTGTTCGCATGCATGTGACAAGTGCTGAGTGACATTATGTCGTGAGTACAAGGATCTACCACGAGCATTTGAGGATCTATTGTTGGCATGCAAGTGATGTCGCAAGCACGTGAGGATTTATCAAGCACACATGAGGGTTTTCGTGCCCACACTAGGGCTATGTCATGCATATGACAACAACCCTTATGCATGCACATGCTCGCAGTTATGCAGTGGGCTATCATGCACGGGTTGTTGTGCAATTTTTTAGATTTTTCATTGTGAATGGGCAGCTAACCCTAGGAGTATATGTGTCCATCTCTAATTTGGATTATAGGGCATATAAATACCCTATTTTAGGGTTATTTTGCAATAGCCTCCGCTTTAAAGATAAGAGTTTTCTCTCTCTCATCTCCCTCATCTCTCTCTAAGTTGATCTTCTATTGCTAGCATTTTGGATCATCAATAATGCATTCCCTTTGAGGTTTTCTTCTTCATATTTTGTATGGATACTCCTAGAGACAATCCTAAATTTGGATTGTTGTGGTTTGCTACAATCCAACAAGAAAGAAAAACACAAATCAACATTTGATAGATTAAAGGTAATCTTTTTCATCCATTTGATGGCTTGTATCCAATTTTGAATCAAGCCTATGGGCTTTGGGCAAATAAATTTTAATTTTTCGCTACCTTATGTATGACATACATGATCTAAACCTATCAGGTCAAAGGCACCCACACAAGCTAATATAGACCCTTTAATCGAAGTTCAAAAATTTTACATGCATTTTGAATCAAGAGAGCTCACACAAGCTGACATAGACCTCTGGCCCAATTATCATAATTGTTCATAAAGCAATCACGAATCAGAAGCGCTCACACAAGCTGACATAGACCTTTTTATCATATTTCTTATGGTGTCGTTTACCTTTAATGGCATGTCATTTATCACATCTCTAATCCTAGGTTAGAGCAATGGGCTTTTATTTTAGTAACTACGCCATATGTCATGCCATCATCATCCTCATCATCATTATATATGTTTTCTCTCACGAGGTGTATATAGTTCTCATCATTCCAAACATTTGCATGCTCATATTATATGTTCACATACTCATACCATGTGTCATCACCCTTTTTCATACATTCCATGACTTCATGCATGCTTTTTGTTAATCAATTCACGTGTGCATTTCATGATTCATAATTTATATGTATGTACCATATCATACCATCACATACCAAAATAACATGATCATAACATTTGTATGCTCATATCTTTCATGCCTTTCATAATTATTATGATTGTGTTTAGACGTAAAAATGCATGTTCCATACTCATATAACATGTGTCATGTCATTAGATCATTGATTTCCTAATCATAACATCATGTACGCATGATATCTCATCAGCTTTATATTATAAGGTCACGTATTGTCCGTATCATAATTTTATGATTTGATATCTCAAAACACTCAATTTTATACTTAAAAATCCCTTTTGGATGTTTTAAAACCATTGCATTCAAGTTGGAACTCATTTTATATGACAATAAGGTCAAAAAAACATTGTGGATAAGACCAACACTCATCACACACGCAATGCACACATGATGCGCTGCTGCAGCCACGACCGCACTTGAGCTAGCTATGTCTCAGGTGAGATAGAAGGCTTGCTAGTTGTATCGTGCATGCAACAACTTATTATACGAATGATAGAGCTTGCATCAAGCTATATTGCATGTACAACAATTTGTTGTATGTGTGACAAAGTCTTCCTATACTCATATATCGCAAGCGACGAAGTTGTCACTCACACATAGAAAAGGCTCTTTAACATCTAAACAACTTTTTGCATATCCAAAACATCATCAAAACATATTTAAACCATATAAAAACACTTTTATAGCCCAAATTGTTTCAGAAACAACTTAAGCATGCATCAAATCACCCAGTTCATGACCATTCCAAGTTAACCATTTTTCAAGCCTCACTAATGTTAGGTTCAATATAATTGACTCTAAAGGTATACCAAACTCATAATTTTCAACATTTAACATAACATAAATATAAATCTGATCTCTTCAATACAAAAACAATCCTAATGCATCTACCACATAGCACTACCACTCATAAGGCCATAACATAAATGAATCAAAAAATCAAGGCAACATTTTTAATCACTAAAAGCATGCCAAGTCACAATAAATGCAAAATAAGGACTTTGAATGCCTAAGTGTACATATATTTTCTAATGGAACCTTAAAATCACTTTTTGAAGCTTGCTCAAGCTCCATCACCCTGTTAGGTGTTGTTCCTTTCCTCTCTAAGGTCTTCTGACATATCAAAACACTTCATTTTAATTATTATTCACATGTTAAATATATAAAAAAAAACCCTTTTTATACTTAAACCCTTTATTTAAGTTTAAAACCTTCTTTTTATGTTTTAATCTCTTTCAAGGACCCCCTTTTTCTAACTTATGGTATCTCTAATGGGTTTTCTAGCTTAAAAATCCTCACTTGGCATTGAAAAGGATGGTTTTTCAAGCATGAAATGTGGAATTTAAAAAAAAAAAGACAAGAAGAAATGCTAGACTTACCAAACCCATAAAAACTGGAAATAGGTCTTTTAGCAACGTCTTTTCTTTCTCTTTTTCTCCCTAGAATTTATCTTTCTCACTTTAAATTGCCTCTTTTCCTTCTTTTTCTTCAATTTTGATCATGAATCTATAGTTTCCCTGTGATTTTTAGCTAGGTTATGCTAAAAAATGGAGAAAATGGAGAAGAATAGTGGGAGGATAAAAATGGTATGTGAATGGGGAATGGAAGAGAAGTTTTCTATAGAAAATGGGAGAAAGAGAAGGAGAAAAGGCTTTTATATACTCACTATGAAATTATAACCTTGCCCTTCTTTTATGTACCAAAAGTATCATTATACCCTTAGTGATCCAATGGTCTAGATTGGGCACACCTCCATTAAATTTCAACCACGCATTATTTTAACCTAAAGAATTTTTGTCCAGGTCAACATATTACTTATAACAAAATTCTTGCATATGTAAAATTACTATTTTGCCCTTAGTTTACCACTTATTCCAATATTATCCTTAATTAATTCTCCACCCCTCAATTAACTATCTTTAATAACTTAATTAATTTTCTACACATCCAAATTGCCATTTTAGTTCTCATTTAGAGTTCAATAAGCGAGATTGTGCCCGTAAGATATGTTCATGATTCGAGACCTAAATTGATGGGCATTATAAGTTGCTCAGACAAGCTTTATAAATATTGATCAAAATTGCTCACAAAAGCTTTATTGATCATAAGTGCTCACATAAGCTTTAAGATTGCTTGATCACAGGGTAGGAGCCCAAAGTTCATATGTGGAGCACACGTGCCTTTAAATTTTATGGTACCAACTATTTCCTTAATGGCATGCCATTTATCGTACTTTAGTCCTAGGTTAGAGTTATAGGCTTATTTTGCTTAAGTCCATATATTACATTTTATTCTTATCATGTTTTTCATATGATCACACAAACTTGGTATCAATTTAAGCAATTATTGTACTTGCATGCTTCATGTCACATAATGCTACCATTATTTCATACATACTTTGTGATAGATAGTTCATTCTCATATTGCATGCCTCGTATCTTATATTTGTTCACATCATATCATAACATCATTGATTTCATGTTCACTAATATTTTTAGTACCTCTAGAAACATTCATTTAATGTTGCAATTATATAAATTAGTTTATTTTGGGGCATACCAAAATGGCAGTCGCTACCCTAGAATCACAATCATGACTTACCTTTCGTGACCACCTTCATGGTTGTGCATGTGCCCACAAACTTCTTTGTTCAATTTTACATCTACCTTCAACATACTGCAAATAACATACGCCTTTTTAAAAGCATAGTAGTGCTTTATATTTTGTGACGCTTATTTGCAGACACATTTTTACTGATGAACCATTCTAATTCTTGGGCCAATTATGCGTTTTGTTGCCTAAACAATCCCCAAAAAGGGGGTGAATTGATGGAAAATTATAATTTTATCTAAGGCAAATAAATTCGAAATGATTTGAGAGTAGAAGAACAGATAAGAGACATAATCTTTATAAAGGTTCTGGTGTTAACTGACCCTATTTCCTCTTCCCAATCTCAATTGAGTATTTTCACTATCTCACTAAAAGGGATACAATGAATTTTTCCTAGTTAACTCCTAACTTGGTATTTTCACTCTTGGCTTACACCAAAACCAAATTTTCTTGTGTTTTAATGGCTAACACAACAATCCATTCCTTGTGATTATTTTTAGAGGAGTGATCTAAAGGCAATCACCTTTAGAACTTATTGTACAAATTTATTTGATTAATAAAAGGCTTTTTCATTAATTTGATGTTCATTTAATATATGAATTGATAAGTGATCTTAAATCAATTAATGAAGTCCTTGATACATAACATAGCATGAAAGAAATCATGATGAGATCATGATATTGAGATTCTTATCATGTGTAATTATGTTAGTATCAAAATTATCCCTAGTCATCGGATTAATGAGACGGGACATTATTAATCCAGACAGACTAGCACATATTACACTCCTTGATTGGATCGAGTAGAAGATCTCATAATCCATAAACATGAGATGTTTACAGTTAACATGTGGATGCTTGCTAAGTGTAGCTAAGTACATTGGATGACCAACTATGAGACAATCATATGGATAATCTATTCAAATGTCAATGATAGTCTCATCATAGCAATGGTGCAAGTATCCTTAGACTTGAGGTACTCAAGGATATCATGAATATTGATTCTGTATTTTGACACTATTCCTTATTGCCTCAGAGAGGTAACTGATAGGGTGGTGATTGGACACAGCTTGAGGTATTCGAAGGTAATTGGGTAACCAACAAAGGATTCACCACTCTTGATAGAGGGAGTGTATACCCATGGCCTCTTGTAGTGGTCATTTCTCAGGAATCTCATGCCGGAGTGGAAATGTCATAAAGATAGTCTTCCATGACATATCTAATAGAGTAATGAGCCTCAAGGACAAGAAATAATATTACTTGGACTAGACGTGACGTAGTCAGTCTAGTGGGAGTTGACACATGTTCATACTCTGAACCAAGTGGGGTATAGAATGGTGAAAGGAATAATTGCACAGAATTGTCTATGGAAAGGTTCGTAGTCAAACGACTGACTTTCCGATCAATTAGGGGTCATGATGTGTTGCTAGATACCGCTCATGACCTGCTTAAATTAATTGTTAATTTAAGTGGCCAACATAACCGGGAACCTAATGGGTCACACGCATTGAAGATATGGAGAATGAGTAAAATGGTCTTGGATAGGATCCAAAATATGAGAGAATTATTTTAGGATGGATCGCGATGAGATCGTACGGAAAAATTGTTCGGGAGTGTCACGGGCCCGCTCGACGCGGGCTAGACAGGCTGTTGGCCTACCTTGCGGGCCAATTGGGCTACCCAGCAGCAGGCCCAACACGCCTGCAGCTTCCTATCCATTGGCCAATGGCTGTTTTTGGCCTTAATTAGGCCAATTATGGCCAGTTACTATTCATTTGTGTTCGTGTCTGGTCTCTATGTCAACCATTTCTTCTCCAATTTGTAACATCCAGTGATTTAGGCCCCAATTACGCGTGACCGTAGGGAGGTGCGCATGTTCAATCGGAGTCTAAATTTGAACCCATAAAAAATGACTAATAATAAGGAAAAATAATTAAGGGTATTATTATATGGGAATTAAAAATATTAGTGGTAGAATTAGAAAAAAATAAAATAAAATTGTCTATGGACAAAATTGGTATTATGGCAATTGTTGGGGGAAAAAATGTGAATATGGAGGGAGATGTGGTAAATATGGAATTTCTCAAAGTTTAAATGTTAATTAAGATTAATTAACTTAATGAACCAATAAGAATTAGGATTAATTTTAATTATTGGGACCCACTTCTTAATTTAGGTATAAAAGTCAAAAAAAGGAAGAAGAAATTCTACATTCTTCCATAAGCCATTTTCTTCTTCTTTTCTCCCACCTTAGTGTCGTCCACTTCTCCATCCCAAAAGCCACCATTTTTCTACAAATAAAACTTGAAAAAGTGAGGAAATAAATTAGTTTTGAGAGAAGAAAAATCAGAATTAAAGAGTTCTTACTACAAAGGGAACAAAGGAGTAAGAAGGAAGGAAGAAAAAAATGAAAAAGGGAGAAGAGTTGGGACAGATTTCGGTCCACTTTGGGTACACTTAAGGTGAGTTTATTTTTCTTAAATTAAACCTTTTTCCTTCCATTTTAGATCCATATTGATGATAGATGTGATTAGATTTAGTAGATTTAGGCTATGTTGCAAGATTGGAATTAGGAATTTAAGTTTGTCATTAGTCGATGAAAGTTGCAGTTAGACTTTGAATTGATGATATTTGATGTTAATTAATTGTTTTATGAAATAAAAACTAAAGAAAAATGATGTTAAGGGATGAATGAGGGGCTGCCATAGTTAAAAAAATTTAGGAGAAATTGAAATTAACATAGAAACACCACAATTGGTGATATATTGAGTGCGAATTGAGTGTTGAATTGAAGAAAATGAATTGGGAACTAGGTTATGGTTTTGGGCAGCCATGACATATTAAGAGAGAAGTTTAACCTTAGTACATTTTAGCTCAATTAAGGTGTAAAATATATTAGGAGCATTAGAATATTATGTAGACATGAAAAGCATTGAAAATGGATATTGGAATTGAAATATGGTATGGTTGTGTAGGAAAAATAAGTGAACAAGTGAGAGGCCCTCAAGAGGTTGACAAAGGCAAAGAGAAAGCTAGCTAATAAGGGAAGGAAAATAAGGTTTAAGGGAAGAACCAAGGCTGATTATGTATGTGCTTCATTGATAAAAATCCTACATTTTGTTAATATGTATGGAAGTATATATTAAGGTTTGATATGTTTGTGTTTGTGATATGTTATGTGATTTGTTGTGGCTTTGATATTTTATATAGCAATGGAATCAAATGGTGTGAAATAATTGAGGCATATGAATTTAGTTGTAATTCTGAAAATTTTAGTATCAAAATGAATGCAAATGATGAATGTGGTTGAAATGTGGATTGATGCCAATTGATGACTCGGGTACAGAATTTCAGGAACAGCCCTGACTATTTTGATGGTAACTTGAGTTCTGGAACTCATTTTTGTATTTTATTTATTGAAAATGAAAGCTAAGATATATATATTTAATTTTTATTCAGACCATAAAAAATAATTATATCTAGATTTTCCGAGAAAAATGCATGAAGTTCAAACCTATAATCTGTCTAGAAAATTCTGGGCATAAATTTCTATTATGATGCAGTATTCAATTGATCATAACTTTTGATAGAAAACTGGGATTTGAGTGATTATTGATGCATCTGAAATCTAAGAAAATAAGATAAAAATGGTTAGAAGACCATAACTCCCAATTCGAATTATAAATGGGCTACAAATGAAGCCCAAAAATAGGTCCAAAATCTGTCATAGGTAAAAGCATGAAATCTTGGGCTTTTGCATGTGTTGTGATTATTATATGTAATAATTAATGTGAATATTTAATTTATTGATAATTATAAATGTTTAAAAAATTATTTATGTGTGGGATTTTAGTGTAATAATAATGGGAATAAAGAACAAAAATAAATAAGCATAATTATGATAATTGCATAATATTGTCATTTTTTAAAATATTGTGAATTAATATAAAAATAGTTAAGCCCTATGACACCTAATTTAGAACTAGAATAGAGAATAGTTTGGCATATCAATCAGGAGATTTTAGGCACTCAGTGCCAAATATAAAAGCTGATAATGGCAAATTTGTAAACGCGTTCGGCGCAAAATTATTAAACCGGTAATGACATTATTATGAAAGCGCTCAGCGCAATATTATGAGAGCCAGAAATGACAATCCCGTTATTCCTATTAGTTAGTTCGGTTATAGGTGTTATGGGCACAAAAAAAATAAAAAATAATAATAATGTTAAAATATGTCATTTTTCTAATGTTAGATTAATTAAAATTGTTAAATGTTGAATAGTTGCAGAAATTTATTGATTTTATATAATTTTTTATTTTATGCCTTGTTATTGAAATGATTAATTAATAAGTGAAATATATATATATATATATATATATATATATATATATATATATATATATATATATATATGTAAACTTTTTATCATTGAAGCGCCACTAAGCTAGTAGTTTAGTGCGGGTGGTTTCCTCTCACGTAGGTTAGAAGGGTAGCTAGTAGAAATTATAATTGTCAGAAGAAGAAGGTACCCAGAAGAAAACAGCTAGAAGCTTTGGTTTTCTTTTTGGTATATTTTGTTAAAAACTTTGTAAATTAAATTCTCATTTTTATTTCATATAATGTGTATTAAAGATATGAATTACAATGTAAAAGAACAGAGTTTGGATGTAAATTAATGTATTTTATAAATAAATAAAATTTTGAGTATTTATGCTTGTAATAATTTTTATTTCAGTGTCTGCAATATTTTCGTAAAAAAATATATCTTCACTTCATTAATTTTATACAACAGTGAGACGAGTAATGCTCACTTACCTTACTGAACTACAGTGGGGTAAGGGGGTGTTACACAATTGGTAGAAACTTTAACAAATCTCCCTCTCCTTTTACTTCGACTAACTTGAGAAATAAAAAGAGAACTATATTTTCATGAGGGAAATTTTATAGAATAAAGGAAAAATTTGTTTAATTTGTCTTGTGAGAAGGGAAAAAAGAGAAAAGAGAGTGACTAGCAAGGTGGTCCAGCTAAGCTTTGAAATTAGATGAGATGAGTTGATTTCTCCCAATTCTTGAATTTTTTATTAAAATTACGTAATGTCACACCTTATACCTTTGGAAACCATATATCCTTGTATCAAGTTATCACATGAATAAGACAAAAATCTTGTTTATAATTATAGTAATTTTTTTATTTATCTCATCACATCTAATATCATTCAATAATTCAACAAATCATCATAGGGGCTTAACCCATAAATTTAATATATATCACATACTAGTACAAACCATTTTAACTATACATATGCAAACATTCGGACCCAAAATGTAGATGTTATGATTTCATGTTTGATTGCAATGCAAGGAGAGAGAGAGTGAAGAGGCTTGGTCGGTGACTTTTGATCCATATCTTTTATATGCACCTCAATATGAACTATTACTCTTATCTACCTGTTAAATTATGCAATTTGGTGAGTTGCAACTCAGTAAGAATAACCATCAAATGAGTTTTAAAATACCAAGCATTTCATAATAACAACTAACAAGTGTACACAATACACGCTTTATATTCCATTTCATTCATCAATATCATATAAAATGTAAGTAAAATCAACATACAATAATTGCTCTTTACTTATGCTCATGATTTTTTCATTTCTTTTTGTTGTTAACAAGTTAAACAAACATTGCCCTGGGTTTCTATATGAACATTTGCATTTGCTAGCTAGTATGATCATTTGTCTCATTTGCACATTTGTTGTGTCATAGGTCTCTGCTTTTGCTATTCATTTGCATTTGATCATTTTCTTAGGCCTTCCTCTTCTTTTGCTTTACAATATCATTTAACGTTTTTCCATATACATATGCATTGATAACCAAGCATTCATCAACCATTGTCATTGTATCAACTTGCATATCAATTTTTCCATCACATTAAGTAAAGAAAGCAGATACTTTTAACACAATCATGTTACAAACATATTCATAAATTATTCATCATCTCATTATCAAAGTCAAATCATGGCAATCTTATAATTCACTTAATCACAAATCATTTCACATTTCACATAGCACGCAACATTTGTCTATACTAAAAAAATAATTTGATAACTATACTCACTTTTTTCTTTATTACCCAAATCTTAACTTATTGTTCACTTCTATCTTATTTTTTGCTAACTTTTTTTGAGCCTATTTGGAAATATAATTGATCAATATATGGTAGAGAAACTTAATCATAATATAACATAAGCAAATAATTAATATTTTTTTCCTATGTGGCAGTGTGACCTTTCTTGAATGATAACCTATAATGTATTTTATACTTTTCCAATTTATGGGAATCATAAATCTACTTAAAGTTAACATATAAGGATATAACATATTCGCATTTTAGAATCTTAGGAGTATAACACTATATTTAGTGGAATTTCAAAGTGTGTATGGTTTCCTACCCTTAGGAAGTTTTGAGCATACCAAATTTAATAATTCATATTATATTAGTATATGCTTAATTATTATAAAACTTTTCAGACACCTAGATAAGATACAAATACACATTTTTCATGTTTAGCACAGTTTCTAATTATGCATCTAAGGCCTTCAAACAATAGGAAATATATGACTAGTCCTACACAGGAGTAACATCTATACTAGTTTTTTTTTTAATATCATAACATACAAAATAAACTAAATATTAAGGTAAAAATTTACTGAAATTTAGATAATACATAATCCTAAACTTTTATGCTTTTCACTTGTATAAAAGGTCAAATTTTAGGTTAACTTTCCAAAGCTGCATAGGTACAAAGGACACAGCTTTAATCAAAAGAACAGTTATGATTCGTTCATATATATCTTTTTATACATATGGAATTTTACTATGAAAATTTACAAAAGTGTATTAGAGACTATGATGGTCTAAAAATTAAAAAAATTTGGATAACTTGTAGAAATAGTAATAAAAACTAGTTTTAGTAAAAAGATGATATCATATAATATACATAAACTCTTGCAAAAATATTTTAAAGATATAGGTATAAGACATAGATATATGAGTTTTGTTTGGTATTGGGTTTTGAACATGCATCTCATACTTGGCACAGTGGAAACATAAATATTTAATTAAACCCAAAACCAATGGAATGCCCTATGTAACTTAAAATCGGATTGAATCATTCAGTGGAAGAAGTTGATTACCTTTGTTTACAACTTTTGATCCTCTAAGTTGTGAGATTTTCCTTCTTCGTTGGGTTATAGCAAACCACAAAAATCCAAAGATAAGATTACCTCTAAGAGTATCAATGAGAAGAAAAAAGAAGAAAACCTCCAAGGAGATGGAGTGACAAAGGTCTAAAGTGTTAGCTAAGGAAAATTGTCTTATGAAAGAAAAAAGGGAGAGAAGAAAAATAACTCTTATTTTTCTTATGGGGAAAACCACGAAATTTACTCCATAAGAAGAGTATTTATACTCTTTCTAATCCCTTTTAGGGTTGAAAAAGGAAAAACCTTAATGGGCCCCTTCCCATAAGGTGTATGGCCCAATGTTAACCAAGTCAACCATCCTAATCCAAATTGGATTTGACCCATTTTTATAACTCCTATAAAAGGCCCAATTCTCTTTCTTTCTCCCTTGGATCTTATCCAACATCCATTTTACATTTTCTTCTTTCCCTCTATGCGTGTGACCTAATAGGTTTTCTGGTACTGTTGGTAGTTCAAGTCTCGAGAGGAATCTTAATCCAATTAGGATTCTATGAGTCAAACACCTTTGACCCATAATTGATTTCTAATCAATTTCTCTTGACTTAATAGATCATGAGCGGTATCTAGCAACACATCATGACCACCCAATTAACCAGAAAGTCAGTGGTTTGACTTTTAACCTTTTATAGACAATTACTGTGCAATTTATCCATTTCCCAAACTATACCTCATTTGGTTCAGAGCATGGACTGTGTATCAACTCCCACTAGATTGACTACGTCACATCTAGTCCAAATGATATTAGTTCTTGTCTATGAGACTCATTACTCTATAAGATATGTCTTCGAATACCTTCTTCAAGACATGTCCATTTTGGCCAAAGATTTTTGAGCAATGATCTCTATAAGAGATGGGTATACTCTCCTTCAATTAGGAGTGGTGAATCCTCCATTGACTACTCAACTACCTTCGAATACCTTTTTCTATACCTAATCACCACCCTATGAGCAACCTTTGAGAGGCAACAAGGAATGGAGTCAAAGTATAAGATTCAGTATCCAAGATAACCTTGAGCATCTCAAGTCTAAGGATACTTGCACCATTGCTATGATGAGACTATCACTGGCATTGAATAGATATCCATGTGATTGTCTCATAGTAGGTCATCCAATGTACTTGACTACTCTAGCAAGCATCCACATGTTAACTCTAAACATCTCATGTCTACAACTTATAAGATCAACTACTTAACCTAGTCGAGGAGAATAACATGTGCTAGTCTATTCGGATTAACAATGTCTCATCTTGTTAATCCTATGACTAGGGATAATTTAGGCATAAACACAATTGCACATGATAGGAATCTCACCATCATGATCTCATCATGATTTCCTTCATGTCATGTTACATACCAAGGACTTCATTAAATGGTCTAAGATCTAAATCATATTCATATATGTATAAATGCCAATATAATGAAAATGCATTTTATTAATAATGAATGAGTGCATCAAATGCCTAAGGTAATTACCTTTAGGGCACCTCTTTAATAATCTCCCACTTGCACTAAAGTCAATCGCCTTTATACATTATACCAAGGGCAGGTATATGACTATCATATTTCTTTTGGGCAAGTGGCTTAGTGAGAGGATCAATTACATTCTGATTGGTGGGAACTCTCTATATTTTTACATCATGTCTACCTATAATTTTCCAAATCAAATGGAAACGTTTGAGTACGTGCTTAGATCTTTGATGGGATAGTGGCTCCTTTGCTTGTGAAATGGCTCCATTATTATCACAATATAAAGGTATTGGATCAACAATGCTAGGAACCACTTCTAACTCTGTAATGAATTTCCTTATCCAAACCACTTCCTTAGCTGCCTCAGAAGCAGAAATGTACTCTACTTCAGTTGTGGAATTTGCAGTCATCTCCTGTTTGGAACTCTTCAAACTTACTGCTCTGCCATTTAATGTGAAAACATAGCCTAATTGGGACTTGGAGTCATCCTTATCAGTTTAGAAGCTGGCATCCATTTACCCCCTTACCTTAAGCTCACCATCTCCATAAACCAATAATGCATCCTTAATTCTTCTCAAATGATTTGATTAATATTTGCTCATGACACTTAAAGCATATGATACATCGGGTCTAGTACATAATATAGTATACATGATTAATCTAATAGCCGAAGCATATAGAATCCTACACATGTGTGTCCATTCATTCTGTGTCTTTGGACATATCGATTTAGAAAGATTAATCCTATGAGTTATAGGAATAAATCTTTTCTTACATTGTTCCATGCTAAACCTCTTTAGCATCTTATCTATGCATGTAGACTGAGAAAGACCAAGCAACCTTCTAAATCTATCTCTATAGATCTTTATCCCCAGTATGTAGGTCGCTTCTCCAAGGACTTTCATGAAAATTTCTTAGAAAGCCAAATTTTGACTAATTGAGGAATTGAGATGTTGTTTCCTATAAGAAGTATATCGTACGACTGCACTCCCACTAACCTTCTTGTAAACACAAGACTCATCCAGATTTTGTGAGAAACCAAACTCTTTGATTGTCTCATCAAATCGGATGCTCCAACTCCTCAATGCTTGTTTCAATCCATAAATGGATTTTTCAATTTGCATACCTTTTTGCCATCATTTCATGTGAAACCCTCAGTTTGTGTCATGTACACATCCTCAGTCAGATTTCCATAAAGGAAAGTTCTCTCCACATCCATTTCCAAATATCATAATCATAATAAGCTGCAATGGCTTGGAGTAGCCTGATGGATTTAAGCATAGCAACTGGAGATAAGGTTTTGTCATAGTAAACACCTTATCTTTGATGATATCCTTTAGCTACCATCCTAGCTTTATAGGTAACTATATTACCTTTCTTGTTCGTTTTCTTCTTAAAAACCCATTTGCACCCAATGGGTTTAATCCCTTCAAGTGGGTCAACCAAAGTCTATAATTGGTTTTCAAACATTGAATCTCTTAGGAACAGTGCATATCCTACTTAATCTTTGAAGTTCTTGTGTTTCAGAAGGTGTAGCTATTACTTCGTCTGTATGAGTAACATATTAGGGTTCTGTCAGTTGATGTGCATATGTTTGGGGTTTTTGAACTTCATCAAGTTCAATCTTGCACCCACTATCTTCTTTTAGAAGAAACTCTTTCTCTAGGAAGACATCATGCTTTGAAATAAACATCTTTTGTTCTAAAGGATGGTGGAATTGATATCCAAATGACTCTTTTGGATATCCCATAAACAAACACTTATCAGGCATAGCTTTTAGCTTGTCTAACATTGTCCATTTCACATAAGCAAAACAACCTCATACTCTAATGTGTGAAAGAATAGGTCTTTTGTTATTCCATATCTCATATGGAGTAACATCAACTGACTTAAAAGGGACTGTATTTAGTATATAAATAGAAGTCTCTAGTGCATGGCCCCAGGTGGTTCTACAAAACTCATCATTGACCTCACCATGTCTAACAAGGTTCAGTTTCTCCTTTTAGCCACACCATTATGATAATGCATGTAAGGTGGAGTCCATTGAAATAAAAGCCCATTATCTCTTCAATAACCTTGAAACTCTTGGCTTAATCTCAAACTCTTGAGCCTATGGTTCTAAACCCTCTTGACCCAGTGGTGGTGTGCATATGTATGAATGTGTTGACCCCGGATTTATCAATGCATGTATGTCAGAGCCAAAGAGAAGGAATTTACCAATTATGACATTAGGTGCATCCCGCTCCTCTCGGCCTTGCATAGCATAAGCCCTAACTAGGGAAGCTCCACTACCTTCTGGCCTCTCAACTATCTCTGATCTAAACTGACTGAGCCGTAATCAACCTCCTCTACCTTGCCTTTGACCTCGGCCTCTGCCTTGCCCAAAAGCATGAGTCCGTATCAATTTAGTGCTTCCCAAACCTCTGCCATATTGTAATAAAAGACAATCTCTTTTCATATGATCTTTGGAGCCACACCTCAAGCAAGATCATGTCATCCACAACACTCTCCTGGATGAGGATGACCATAATGCATACATTCTGGTAGAGGTAAAGACCTATGTGGTGCCTATGCCAGTGCACTAGCTACCGAAGAAATAGATCTCATGGGGTGTCCCTGCCTGCAAAAAGGAGGTCTATTGGACTCCCAGCTTGAAATTGGCCACTGAAAGATCTGGCCTCCTTGCCACTTGATGGTCCCCCACTCGGCTGTGATATGGGTCTTTTGAACCCTCTATCTTGTGTTGGCTATTATGTTGCTAGAACTCTCTCAATTGTTCTAGCAGATGCTAGCAAACTAGAAAAATTTATCAGGCGTAGGGCTGAGACCTATAGCTTGATCGAGTCTCTTAACTCATCTTCAAATCGTCAACATTTTTCAGCTTTCGTGGATATAATGTCACCAGCATATTTGCAAAGATATGTGAATTCTTTTTCATATTCTATTACCGATATCTCCATTTATTTTAGCATCAAAAACTCTCTCTTCTTGTCATCTGTGTAGATAGGAGGAATATATTATTCCTTGAATTTCTCTAGAAAGAATTCCCAAGTCATGGGATCAGGAGCCTCTGAACTATTTGACTCCGATCGCCACCAATCATATGCATGGTCTTGCAATAAAGGTACCAAATATTCAGATCTTTGCTCATCTATGCAATGCAGTTGATCGAAGACTATCTCTTCCCATTCCAACCAAAACTCTACAATGGATGGGTCATATTCCTGTTTAACACAGAAATTGGGTGCCCCGAACTTCCTCAGTCTCTCAAATTGTAGCACATATGGGGCTGGCTGTGATGCTCTCTATAACAAATTTGTCATGTTTCTCATAAGCTCTGTTTGTCCTGTGCCAGCAATAAACTAGCCCCTTGATAAGCTAGCACTGGATTTAGATGCAGTAGCTTGGCGGCGACTGGGTCGCAATGAAGCCTTTGTTTCGGTAGGCTCATTACTTTCGCCTCCTTCAGCCATAACCTATCATGACCCTGAAGCCATACTCTACCTATATTATAAAAGTAATAGCCCCAATCAGTAAGTAGCAACTTTAATACTTAATTGTGGGTACACAAATGTCATAGTTATATTTGAAAAAATTTCGTTCTTTTCTTTACTTTTTTTTTTAAAATCCCAAAACAGCCCAAACCGGGCTCTAATACCAAAAACTGTAACACCCACTCACCCCAGCAACACGTGCCTGGATAAGGGAGTGTTATGCTGACTTCATCGGTTAAAATATCATTTCATAGAAATATATGAATATGAGACACTCGTATATTTTTTTTCTTTATTATTATTTATTATTTACTATTTATTTTCTTTATGGTGTAAAAGAAATTATAATAAGGAAACAAAATACATCTTATATAGCAAAGTATTATTTACAAAATGTGTTGTTATTATACAACCATTATAAAATAAAGTTCAAACCAAAATATACAAAAGTTGTGTGACCCATAGTGTGTGAAATAGGCTGCTTTACTAGATCAGGTCACCGCTAGTTTTATCTACTATATTCTATTCATTCTCCACTATATCGACGTGGGAAAACTCCCACGCTAAGCTCTTAGCTTAGTGGTGCATATAAATAAGGCAATAAACTATTTCATGCAACATGCATTGTCATATATCAATTTATGCCCAATCATCTTTTCATGCAAATATACATCTCATAATATTTTCGCATGCATAAGCATCAAATTATATTCTTTTATCTCATACCTGTTTTACTTAATTACAACATCATTATATAATCCATCATAATTAATCATATCACAAGTTATGATTCCATTTATTTTTCATAACTTCTTTAAGCCCACAACACCTATGAACCACTGACTAGGATAACGGAGTTGCCATCCAGGCACTTAAGAGTGGCACCCGGGCAATATGATGTGCATATATAAGTGTCATTACCGACTTCAATAATAGTGTCATTATCAGCTTCAATAATAATGTCATTACAAGATTCAATAATAGTGCCATTACCGGCTTCATTAATCATACCATTAATAGATTTCATCATACTCCCCCCTGCTTGGCATGCCAAACTATCCTGAGTCTAGTTTGAAATTAGGTGTTCTAAGGCTTAGTTAATGTCATTAAAATTCATAGTATAAAATTCACACTTTTCATGCATTTAAAGACTCAATTAATCACATAATCACTCAATAAAAATAGTATTTGCATAACTTAACAAGGTTTACATTATTTTACTCATTAAATTCCTCAACTCAAATGTTGCCCTATCACCAGTAGATTCTGTGCTCTGTTTTAGACCTTCATTTTGGTCCTATTATGATCCGAATTTGATTACAATGTCTTATTGACAATATTAGATCTGGATCTTAAATTTAATATGCAAGTTGAATCACTTGGTGTCGTCGGTTTCCACATGCATATAATGTCCCAATTCATGTATTTAATTGATGATTATCCCAATTAATCCTTTAATTTTTGGTAAATTGTAACTTGACCCCTAAACTTTTCAAATTTTGCATTTTAATCTCTTACTGTAATCTAACATCTTTAAATATTTTAAATACTTTATTAAATATTTTTCATAACTATTTATCATTATTTTAATTATTTTTCAATCAAAATCCAAATTTAGACTCCGGTCAAACCGTCGAGTCGATTTAACAACTCAAGCGACTAAGGGCCTAAATTAGCGAATATGACACTTAACATATGTAATTGATACTAGAATCACTAATAGTCTGCTTAAAAATATTCCTATAATGAGAGAACTTCCTAATGTATTTCCAAATGATTTACTCGGTTTACCCTTGATAGAGAAATAGAACTCATTATTGATCTAGTACCAAAAATAACACCAATATCAATATCACCCTATAAAATGGCCCCAATTGAGCTGAAAGAACTAAAGACCTAATTGCAAGAATTATTCAAAAAGAGGTATATCAAACTTAGTGTATCACCGTGGGAAGCCCCACTATTTTTTGTTAAAAAGAAAGATGTCAGGTAGAGGCATAGAGGTAGATCCAAAGAAAATAAGGTCATAATAAATTGGGAAGCTCTTAAATATATTACAGAAGTACATAGTTTTCTTGGTTTGTTCGGATACTACCACATATTTATTAATAGTTTCTCATTGAATATTGACCTTTTGACTAAATTGTTAAGAAAGAATGTGTCTTTCAATTTGACGCCAAAATGTCAAATAAGTTTTGATGAACTAAAATACAGGTTAATCTCAGCACTAATATTAGTTATTCCTATAGGTACATGTGGTTTTACAGCATACAGTGATGTTTCTCACTAAGGCTTGGGGTGTGTATTAATGCAGCATGGTAAGGTGATAGTTTATACATCCAAATAGTTGAGACCACTTGAGATGTCATATCCAGTGCATGGCTTAGAACTATAGTTGTATTTGCATTGAAAATTTGGAGGCATTATTTGTATGGCCTGACATTGCAAATCTTCACAGACCATAAAAGATTGAGTTACTTTCTAACACACAAAAAAAGGTAAATAAGAGACAAAGACGATGGCTAGAATTGTTAAAAGATTATGACTACATTATTGAATACCAACCAAGGAAAGCTAATGTAGTAACAAATACAATAAGTAGGAAGTTCAATAGCAGTATAACTCACTTGCAAGTATTCTCTTTTTCATATTTGATTCACTTGCGATCTATGAATATTGAATTGAATATGCATAATGGTGGATCACTTATTGCTACTCTTCATATTAGACCTATACTAATGGAAAGGATCAAAGAAACAAAGAGCAAAGATCTTCAATTACATGAGAAAATTGAAATGGTAAATTAGGGAAACAATACAGAGTTTCATTTGTAGGATGATTCACTAATGTTACACATATATGTTCTAGACATTGAAAACTTGAGCTAGAAAATAATAGAAGAGTCACATAATGCACCCAAGGATGACTAAAATGTATCACAGTCTGAGACCTCATTACTAGTGGCTAAGGATGAAGAAAGACATAATTGAATATGTTTCTAAATGCTTAACATGTCAATAGATTAAGGTAGAGCACCGGACACCAATTGGTAATCTACATCTATTGCTAGTGTTATATTGAAAATGAGAGAAAATAACGATAGATTTTGTTTATGGATTGCCAATAACTCCAAGGAAAAATAATGCAATATGGATAATTATTGACATATTAACCAAGTCAACACAGAAGAAAAATGAACTATGAGGTAGGTGAGAATGTATTTCTACGAGTATCTATATAGAAAGGGGTAATCTGATTTGGCAAAAAGGGTAAATCAATCCTAAGGTGCATAAGTCTTTATGAAATTCTTGAAAAAGTTGGTCTATTGGAATACAAGTTAGTTTTACTACCGAAGATGGCTCAGATTAATAATGTGTTTCGTGTAAGAATGCTTAGAAAATACATATCAGATCCTACACATATTTTAAAGATCAAGCCATTGAGATTGTAGATGGCATTAGTTATGTGGAGGAGCCAGTGGAAATCATTTGATATAAGACAAAATAGTTGAGAAATTGGAAAATTCCTTTAGTTAAATTGTTATGGAACAACCATTCATAAGAAAAGGCAATAGGGAAAACAAAAGAAAATATGAAAAGATTAGTATCTACACTTGTTTCCAAGTATTAAATTTCGAGGGCAAAATTTTTAAAAATAGAGGAGAATTGTAACGTCCTCAATCTTCTCCACATGAATTTCTACATGCATCTCATCCGAACGTATTCATCTTGCATATAAATTCACTTCAACACATGTATTTCATATGCAATTTTTGGTTCAAACAAGTCCATGACATACAATTGCAATGTGTCCAAGTATTTTGCAATTGTTTCAAGTTGTATATTTCTATTTTATTATCTATATAGGGATGGAAAAAATATAAGAATAAATTCAATAAAGAAACTAAATTGAGTTAATAAAAATTTGATATAGTTAATTTAGTTAAATTGAAATAAATGATTAAATTGTATTTTTGTATTGGTTAGTAAAATTAGATATATATACATATGATGATGATGATGATGATGACAATAAAAATAAAACTAACAATAAAAGAAAAATGAAAAAAAGAGCAGACAGCAAAAGAAAAGAAATGTGGAGCCTTAGCGTGCCTTATACTTATCCTTCCCAAGCTTTTTTTTTCCTACCACCAACTCCTTCTTCTTCCCATCATTTCTTCTATTTTCTTTCAAAGTTTCAGTCACAAATCAAGTAAGCAAATCTTTGGTGAGTTAATTATTTCTCCTTATGTTGCTAATCTTGAATTAAAGGTTTGATAGATTATGGTTTATGAGGCGTAAATAACTAAATCAAAGGACTAAATTCTATTTTCATGGCAAACTATTAGAGCTTAATTTTTGTGGTCTTATAGGAATAATTTGGAAAAGTTCCACATGTTAGAAAGGTACCCTAAAAGCAATCATCTTAGGTACTCGATGTACTCATTCATTATTAATAAAAGGTATTTTTATTATATTGGTTTTCAAACATATATGTATATGATTTAGATCTTAGATCGTTTAATAAAGTTTTTGGTATGTAACATGACATGAAGAAAATCATTATAAGATCATGATGGTGAGATTCCTATCATATGCAATTGTGTTTATACCTAAATTATCCCTAGTCATAGGATTAATAAGATGGGACACTGTTAATCCGGATAGACTAACATATGTTATACTCCTTGACTAGGTCAAGTACCTGATCTCATAAGCTGAAGACATGAGATGTTTAGAGTTAACATATGGATGCTTGTTAGAGTAGTCAAGTGTATTGAATGACCTGTTATGAGACAACCACATGGATATCTATTCAATGTCAATGATAGTCTCATCATAGCAATGGTGCTAGTATCCTTAGACTTCAAATGCTCAAGGTTATCTTGGATACTAAATCTCATACTTTGACTCAATTCCTTGTTGTCTCTCAGAGGTTGCTCATAAGGTGGTGATTGGGTATAGCATGAGGTATTTAAAGGTAGTTGAGTAGTCAATAAAGGATTCACCACTCCTGATAGAAGGAAAGTATACCTACGACCTCTTGTAGTGATCAATCTCAGAAATCTTTGACTGAGATGGACATGTCTTGAAGAAGGTTTTTAAAAACATATCTTATAGAGGAATGAGTCTCATAGACAAAAACTAATATCATTTGGAATAGATGTGATGTAGTCAGTTTAGTGGGAGTTAACACACAGTCCATGCTCTGAACCAAATGAGGTATAGTTAGGTGAAATGATGACTTACACGGTAATTGTCTATGGAAGGGTTAAAAGAACCACTAACTTTCTGGTTAATTGGGTGGTAATGATTCACAATACATACAATAATTTCTCTTTACTTATGTTCATGCTTTATTCATTTCTTTTTGTTGTGACAAATTTGAACAGACATTTCCCTGGGTTTATATGTAAACATTTGTTATGTGAACATTTTTATTTCCCAACTAGCTTGATCATTTATCTCATTTGCACATTTATTGGGCCATAGGCCTCTACTTTTGCTATTAATTTACATTTGATCATTTGTTTAGGCCTTAGGCCTCTTGTTTTGCTTTACAATGTCGTTTAACTAGACACTACACCTTTTAAGTCTAAATACATATGCATATATAACCAAGAATTCATCAACTATTACCATTGTATCAACTTTTGCATTTCAATTCATCCATCACATTAAGTAAATAAAGCAAATATTTTTAACACAATCATGTTACAAACATATTCACATATTATTCATCATCTCATTATCAATGTCAAATCATGGCAATCTTATAATTCATTTAATCATAAATCATTTCTCATTTTACATAGCAAGCCATATTTGTCTGTACTCATCTTTTTCTTTATTATCCAAACCTTAACTTATTGTTCACTTCCTTTTTGTATGTCACCAACTTGTTTTAAGCCTATTTAGAATTATAATTGATCAATACATGGCTAAAGAAACTTAATCATAATATGATATAAGTAAATAATAAATTTTTCCTAGGTGCTAATGTGACATTTCCTGAATGATCACCCTATATTATATTTTATACTTGTCTAATTTATGTGATTCTTAATTATAATTAAAGCTAACATATAATATACAGCATATTCGCATTTCAAATATTTTGGAATATCACATTATTTTTAGTGGAATTTCAAACTGTCTTGTTACCTGTCCTTACGCGGTTTTGAACATACCAACTATAATAATTCACATCTTATTTATTACATATATGCTTAATTATTATGTAACTTTCTAGAAACTTAGAAAAGATTAAAAAAACACATTTTAATACCATTTCTAATTATGCTTTTAAGGCCTTCAAACAATAGAAAACTTATGGCTGGTCCTGTATAGAGGTGATATCGAGACTAGTTTTCTTGTTAATGTCATAGCTTACAAAATAAACTAAACTCAAAGGTAAGAATTTCACTAACATTTAGATAACATATAACCCCAAAACTTTCATGTTTGCACTTGTATAAATTAGGTCTATAAATAGCTCAAAAATTAATTTAAACTTTCTAGAGTTGCATAGGTACAAAGTGTTAGAGGAGTATTCTAAAGGCAATCACCTTTAGCACTTATTGTACAAATTTATTTGATTAATAAAAGGCTTTTTCATTAATTTGATGTTCATTTGATATATGAATTGATAAGTGATCTTAAATCAATTAATGAAGTCCTTGATACATAACATAGCATGAAGGAAATCATGATGAGATCATGATATTGAGATTCTTATCATGTGTAATTATGTTAGTATGAAAATTATCCCTAGTCATAGGATTAATGAGACGGGACATTATTAATCCGGACAGATCAGCACATGTTACACTCCTTGATTGGATCGAGCAGTAGATCTCATAATCTATAAACATGAGATGTTTAGAGTTAACATGTGGATGATTGCTAAGTGTAGCTAAGTACATTAGATGACCAGCTATGACACAATCATATGGATAATCTATTTAAATGTCAATGATAGCCACATCATAGCAATGGTGCAAGTATCCTTAAACTTGAGGTACTCAAGGATATCTTGAATATAGATTATGTATTTTGACACTATTCCTTATTGCCTCAGGGAGGTTGCTCATAGGGTGGTGATTGGATACAGTTTGTGTTGGGTTTTGAAGAATGAATCATATTCATAAATGCAGCGGAAAAATAAAATTTTCAAAACCTGAAACAAAAGATCATACTTGTGCTATTAAAACTAATTTATATAAATATAGAGGTTAGAAATTATACCTTGTAATTTCTTATTTGTTCTTCAAATCTTCACTTTGTTGTGTTGTAGCAAACCACAACAATCCACATTCAGATGTCTCTAATGATAATCCACGTGAAGAATGAAAAAAAACTATCAAAAGAAATGGTTTGAACAAATTCAAAGTGCTAGCTTTGAAAGTATTCTTGAGAGGATTTTAGTTGTCTTAAAAATATTTTTTTCACAAAATAATATTTTCATGCCTATTTTCTGCCATTTGATGTCTTTTCTATTTGAATCAAATTCAAAAAAAAATGAAAAGTCAAAAATGGAGAAAAGGGAAATTAATGAATATTAATTGGCCACAATTGGCCTAATTAAAGCCAAAATTTCTTGTTCACCAATGAGCGGGAGGCAGCAGTGCACTGGGCCTGCTGCAGGCTGCTACTGGTAGCCCAACTGGCCCGTTAGGCAGGCCCGCGCGGGCCCGTACTGGCCCATGACCCTCCCGAAGGATTTTTCCATGCAATCTCATCACGATCCATCCCGAAATAATTTTCCCATATTTTGGATCCTATCCAAGACCATTTTACTCATTCTCCATATATTTAATGCGTGTAACCCATTAGGTTCCTGATTATGTTGGCCACTTAAATTAACAATTAATTTAAGCAAGTCATGAGCAGTATCTAGCAACACATCATGACCCCCAATTCACCGGAAAGTCAGTGGTTTGACTATGAACCTTTCCATAGACAATTTCCATGCAATTATTCCTTTCACCATTCTATACCCCACTTGGTTCAGATTATGGACATGTGTCAATTCTCACTAGACTGACTACGTCATGTCTAGTCCAAGTAATGTTAGTTTTTGTCCTTAAGGCTCAGTACTCTATTAGATATGTCATTCAAGACTATCTTTATGACATTTCCACTCAAGCCAGAGATTCCCAAGTAATGACCACGACAAGAGGCCATGGGTATACACTCCTTCTATCAGGAGTGGTGAATCCTTTATTGGTTACCCAATTACCTTCGAATACCTCAAGTTGTATCCAATCACCATCCTATAAGCAACCTCCCTGAGGCAACAAGGAATAGTGTCAAAATACATAATCAATATCCAAGATATCCTTGAGTACCTCAAGTCTAAGGATACTTGCACCATTGCTATGATGAGACTATCATTGACATTTGAATAGATTTTCCATATGATTGTCTTATAGTTGGTCATCCAATGTACTTAGCTACACTTAGCAAGCATCCACATGTTAACTCTAAACATCTCATGTTCATAGATTATGAGATCAACTACTCGATCCAATCAAGGAGTGTAACATGTGCTAGTCTGTCTGGATTAATAATATCTCGTCTCATTAATCCTATGACTAGGGATAATTTTGATACTAACATAATTACACATGATAAGAATCTCAATATCAAGATCTCATCATGATTTCCTTCATGTTATGTTATGTATCAAGGACTTCATTAATTGATTTAAGATCACTTATCAATTCATATATCAAATGAACATCAAATTAATGAAAAAACCATTTATTAATCAAATAAATTTGTACAATAAGTGCTAAAGGTGATTGTCTTTAGAGCACTTCTCTAACAAGCTCCAAGTTGCATTAAATTCAATCGCTTTTGTATTTAATTCCATAGGCGAGTACATGAGAATCATATTTCTTTTGAGGAATTGGCTTAGTTAAAGGATCAGCAATATTCTGATCAGTGGGCACTTTTTCTATCTTTACATCATTCCTACCAATGATTTCTCTAATCAAATGGTATCTTCTGAGTACATGTTTGGATCTCTGATGAGACTGTGGCTCCTTTGCTTGCGCAATGACTCCATTATTATCACAATACAATTGTATTGGATCAATAATGTTGGGAACCACTCCAAGTTCTATGAAGAATTTCTTTATCCAAACTGCTTCCTTTGCTGCTTCAGAATCTGCAATGTTCTCTGCTTCGTTTGAGGAATAAGCAGTCATTTCCTGTTTGGAACTCTTCCAGCTAACTGCTCAACCATTTAGTGTGAATATATAACCTGACTAAGATTTTGAATCATCCTTGTCAGATTGGAAGCTGGCATCGGTATACCTCCTCACAATAAGATCTCCATCTCCATATACTAAAAATACAGTCTTAGTTCTTCTTAAGTACTTAAGGATATTCTTGATAGCCATCCAATGACCCTAACCAGGGTCCGAATGGTATCGGCTCGTGACACTCAAAGCATATGATACATCGGGTCTTGTACATATCATAGCGTACATGATTGATCCTATAGCTGAAGCATATGGAATCAAACTCATGTGTGTCCTCTCATCTTGTGTCTTTGGACACAAAGACTTTGAGAGTAATCCCATGGGTCATAGGAATTTATCCCATCTTGGACTGCTCCATGCTAAACCTCTTTAGCATCTTATCTATGTATGTAGACTGTGAAAGGCCAAGCAATCTTTTAGATCTATCTCTATAGATCTTTATCCCCAAAATATAGACTGCTTCTCCAAGGTCTTTCATAGAGAAATTCTTGGATAACCAAATTTTGACTGATTGTAAGGCTGAGACATCATTTCCCATTAACAATACGTCATCTACATATAACATGAGAAATACGATTGCACTCCCACTAACCTTCTTGTAAACATAAGGTTCATCCAGATTTTGTAAAAAACCAAACTGTTTGATTTTCTCATCAAATCGAATATTCCAACTCTCAGATGCCTACTTTAATCCATATATGGATCTTTGAAGCTTACATACCTTTTTACCATCTTTAGATATGAAGCCTTCTGGTTGTGTCATGTACACATCCTCAGTCAGATTTCCATTAAGGAAAGTTGTCTTCACATCCATTTTCCATATCTCATAATCATAATGAGTAGCAATGGCTAGGAGTATCCTTATGGATTTAAGCATAGCTACTGGGCTAAAAGTTTCATCATAGTCAATTCCTTGTCTTTCACAATAACCCTTAGCAACGAGTCTAACTTTATAGGTAGTCACATTACCATCCATGTCAATTTTCTTTTTGAAACCCCACTTGCACTCTATAGACTTTATTCCTTCGGGTGGGTCAACCAAAGTCCATACTTGGTTTTCATACATGGAATCCATTTCTAACTTCATGGTTGAAGCCATTTGTCAGATTCTGAACTATTCAGAAATTATTCATAGGCTGTAGGCTCATCATTTTCTATGAGCAATACGTCGTTCTATTCACTAATGAGAAATCCATATCTTTCTGGAACAGTACGTATCCTACTTGACCAACGAAGCTCTTATGCTTCAGAAGGTTGAGCTATTATATCATCTGTATGAGTAACAAGCTCGGGTTCAAGTAATTGATCAGCATCTGTTTGAGCATCTTGAATTTCCTCAAGTTCAATTTTGCTCCCACTATCTCCTTTCAGAAGGAATTTGTAACACCCCCTTACCCCAATTCCGTTCAACAGGGTAAGAGATTATTACCCGTCTAACTGTTTTTTTTTAAATTTAATGAAATGAAGTAACATTTTTTTTATGAAAATATTGCAAACACCGAAATATAAATTATTACAGACATAAATATTCAAAATTTTATTTATTTATAAAGTACATTAATTTACATTATAATTCATGTCTATAATACACACTATGGGAAATAAAACCATAATTTAATTTACAGAATTTTTTTATAAAATATACCAAAAAGAAACCCCAAAGCTTTTTGCTGCTTCCTTCCGAGTACCCTTCTTCTTCTGACAATGCTAACTTCTACGGCTACCCTTCTAAACCTGCGCGAGAGGAAACCACCCTCGCTAAGCTAATAGCTTAGTGGTGCTTCAATGATAAAAATTTTACATAACATATATATATTTTTTTCACATATTAATTAACCATTTAATAAGTAAGACATAAAATAAAGAATTATATATAATCAATAAATTTCAGTAAATACTCAATATTGAACAACTTGAATTCCTATAACATTTATAAAAAAATCGCGTACTTCGATTTTATTATTATTATTATTATTATTATTATTATTATTATTATTATTATTATTATTATTATTATTATTATTATTATTATTATTATTATTATTATTATTTTCTTGTGCCCATAACACCTATAACCGAACTAACTAATAGGAATAACGGGGTTGTCATTCCCGGCATTCATAATATAGCGTCGAGCACTTTTATAATAATGTCATTACTGGCTTTTGTTATATTGCCATTACCGGCTTAAAAATTTTGCGCCGAGCGCATTTGTAAATTGTCATTACCGGCTTTCATATTTAGCACCGAGTACCTAAATCCCTTGATTGGCATGCCAAACTATTCTCTATTCTAGTTCTAGCCTAGGTGTCTTTGGGCTTAACTATTTTTATTTTAATTTCCAATATTTCAAAAATTGCCAATATTATTCAACTATCATAATCATGCTTATTTATTTTTGTCCTTTATTTTCATTATTATTGCACTAAAATCTCACACAAAAATAATTTGTTAAACATTCATAACTACCATTAAAATAATTATTCACATTAATTATTATATATAATTATCATAACACAAGAACAACTCTAATATTTCATGTTTCTACCTATGGCAGATTTGGGACCTATTTTTGGGCTTCATTTTTAGCCCATTTATAATTCGAATTTAAAACTATGGTCTTCTAACAATTTGTATATTAGTGTCTTAGCTTCCCGATGCATCAAAAATAACTTAAATACCATTTTTCTATCAAAAGTTATGATCAATTCACTACTACATCATCACTGAATTTTTTGCCCAGAATTTTCTGGATAGATTCTAGGTTTAAACTTCATGCATTTTGCTGGGAAAATATAGACATAATTAGGTTTAAATTCAAGGCCTGTTTCTTAGCTTTCATTTCCAACAAAGAACATATAAAAACGAGTTTCGAAACTCAAGTTATCATCAAAAGAGTTAGGGTTGTTCCTGAAACTTTATACTCGAGCCATCAAATGGCATCCATCCATATTTCAACCACATTCATCATTTGCATTCATTTTAATACTAAAATTTCCAGAATTACAAATACATTCATATGTCTCAATTATTTCACACCATTTAGTCCCATTTCCATATATAATATCAAAAATAACAACAAAACACATAGCATCTCAAAAACACAAACATAACAAACCTTAACATATAATTCCATACATATTAACAACATGCAAAATTTTTATCAATGAAGCACATACCTAATCAGCTTTGGTTCTTCCTTTAAACCTTCTTTTCCTTCCCTTAGTAGCTAGCTTTCTCCTTTCCTTTGTCACCCTCTTGAGAGCCTCTCACTTGCTCATTGATTTTTCCTACACAACCATACCATAACTCAATTCCAACATCCAAGTTCAATGCTTTTTATGTCTACATAATATTCTAATGCTCCTAATATGTTTTACACCTTAATTGAGCTAAAATGTACTAAGGTTAAACTTCCTTCTTCATATGTCATGGCTTCCCAAAAAGCATATCCTAGTTCC
Organism: Triadica sebifera; assembly: GCA_023653625.1. Taxonomy (NCBI): domain Eukaryota; kingdom Viridiplantae; phylum Streptophyta; class Magnoliopsida; order Malpighiales; family Euphorbiaceae; genus Triadica; species Triadica sebifera. The sequence continues at coordinate 27,283,510 of CM042901.1, forward strand.
CAATTTATTTTCTTCAATTCCACACTCAATTCACAATTAATCAATCACCAATTGTGGTATTTCTATGCTAATTTCAATTTCCCCTAACTTCTTTAACTATGGCAGCCCTTCATTCATCCCTTAACATCATTTTTCTTTAGTTTTTAAGTCATAAAACAATTCATTAATATCAAATATCATCAATTCAAAGTCTAATTACAGCTTCCATCAACTAATCACAAACTAGATTTTCTAAGTTCAATCTTGCAACATAACCTATATCTACCAACCCTAATCACATCTATCATCAATATGGATCCCAAATGGAAGGAAAAATGTTAAATTTAAAAATAATAAACTCACCTTAATGGAGTTATAGGGCTGGTCGAATCTGCGCCAAATTCTTCTCCCTTTCTCTTCTTCTTTCCTCCTTCCTTCATGTTCCTTTAGTACCTTTGTAGTAAGAACTCTTAAATTCTGATTTTTCCTCTCTCAAAACTAATTTATTTCCTCACTTTTTCAAGCTTAATTTACAGCAAAATGGTGGCTTTTGGGATGGAGAAGTAGACGGCCAAAATGGAAGAAAATATGAGGAAGAGAAAGTCATGGAAGAATGTGGAATTTGTCTTCCTTTTTGACTTTTATACCTAAATTAAGAAGTGAGTCCCACTAATTAAAATTAATCTTAATTATTATTGGTTCATTAAGTTAATTAATCTTAATTAACATTTAAGTTTTGAAAAATTCCATATTTGCCACATCTTGCTCCATATTCACACTTTTTCCCCAAACAATTTCCATAATACCAATTTTGTCCATAGGAAATTTTATTTTCTTCTAATTCTACCCCAAATCTTTTTAATTCCCTAATAATAATACCTTTTATTATTTTCTCTTATTATTAGTCATTTTTTTATGGGTTCAAATTTAGACTCCGATTGAACCAGTGGACCCCACTACGGTCACGCGCAATCGGGGCCTAAATCACCGAATGTTACAATTTTCTCCCTCTTAATAAAATTTCATCCTCGAAATTTACCTAATTAGGTGGAGCTGAATAACTGAGGATGTTGAGTTCTCATCATTTCTTCACTCTCCCGGGTGGCTTCTTCTACTGCATGATTGCGCCATAAGACCTTTACCATTGGTACCTTCTTGTTCCATAGTTCCTTGACTTCTCCAGCTATGATTTTCACTGGCTCTTCACCATATGTCAAGTTTGGTTGTACCTCTATTGATTCCATAGGTATTACATATGTCAGATCCGATCTATCTTCTTAACATTGAGACATGAAACACATTGTGGATCTTATCCAATTCTGGTGGTCAGGCCAACCTGTAAGCCACTAGACCCACACGTTCAAGTATTTCGTATGGTCCAATAAATCTAGGACTCAGTTTCCCCTTTTTACCAAAACGAAGTACTTTCTTCCAAGGTGAAACTTTCAAAAATACCTTGTCTCCGACGGCATATTCAATGTCTTTTTTCTTCAAATCAGCGTAGGACTTTTGTCGATCAGTTGCTACTTTTAAACGATATTGGATTAATTTCACCTTCTCCTCTGCCTGTTGCACTAATTCTGGCCCCATTAATTTCTTTTCACCGAGTTCTGTCCAACATAGTGGTGTTCTACATATCCTTCCATACAAAGCTTCGTATGGTGCCATGCCAAGACTAGTTTGATAGCTGTTGTTGTATGCAAATTCCATCAATGATAGGTACTTATCCCAGCTACCCTGAAAGTCAATTACACAACTTCTAAGCATATCTTCCAGCAATTGAATAACTCGTTCGGATTGCCCATCTGTTTGTGGGTGAAATGTTATACTAAAAGCAAGTCGGGTCCCCAATGCTTGCTGCAGACTTTTCTAAAATTTTGATGTGAACCGTGGGTCTCGATCAGAAATAATAGATACTGGCACCCCATGTAGTCGAATTATTTCATTAACATATATTTCTACTAACTGACTCAATGAATAATCCATTCGAACTGGTAGAAAGTGAGCCGATTTGGTGAGTCTGTCAACAATCACCCATACCGCATCATGCTTCTTTTGGGTCAAAGGTAAACCAGATACAAAATCCATTGTAATCCTTTCCCACTTCCATTATGGGATAGCAATAGGTTGCAACAATCCAGATGGTACTTGGTGTTCTGCTTTCACTAGTTGGCATGTCAAGCATCTTGTAGTATATTCCACTACATCCTTTTTCATTCCTGGCCACCAATAATGAGTCTTCAGGTTCTGATACATTTTATTGCTCCCTGGATGCATGGAATAAGTTGTATTATGTTCCTCTTTTAGAATTACTTGCTTTAATTCGCTATCATTTGGCACACACAATCTTCCTCTGTAACTTATGCTTCCATCATCTTCAACCTTAAATTCAGGTATCTCCCCCTTTTTAACTGCCTCAGTAATTATCATCAATTTCTGATCTTGCCTCTGAGCTTCTCTCACTTGTTGCCTTAAAGTAGGTTGGACCCGTAACTCTGCCAAAATAAATTATGAATCTAATATTAATTCATTATTAATTTCTATATATTATATTATAATTGAGAAAATTTTAAACTATACCTGGTAGTGTTTTTCTACTTAAGGCATCGGCTACTACATTGGCTTTGCCTGGCTGATAGTCAATAATGCAATTATAATCCTTGATTAACTCCAACCAACGTCTTTGCCTTAAGTTCAACTCCTTTTGTGTGGGCAGATATTTGAGGCTCTTATGATCTGTATATATGTAGCACTGCTCGCCATATAAATAATGTCGCCAAATTTTCAAAGCAAACACTATTGCTGCCAACTCCAAATCATGAGTAGGGTAATTTAGCTCATGAGGCTTCAATTGTCTAGATGCATAAGCAACTACTTTACCTTCTTGTCCCTGGCGTAGGTTGGGTTAAAATAGGTGCCTCGATTAACATGGCTTTTAGTTTCTCAAAGCTTACCTGACACTGATATGTCCACTCAAACTTAGTTTCTTTTCTGAGCAAATTGGTAAGTGGTCCAGCTATGCTTGAAAATCCCTTCACAAACCTTTTGTAGTAGCCAGCTAATCCAAGGAAACTTCGGACTTCTGTTACATTGCGAGGCGGCTTCCAACTTAGAATGGCATCTATTTTGTTAGGATCAACCCGAATACCTTCAACTGAAATAACATGCCCTAAGAATCCCACTTCTTCCGACCAGAACTCACATTTTGACAGCTTTGCATACAATTGATTTTCCCTCAAAGTCTGCAGTACTACTCTGAGATGTCTGTCATGTTATACTTTGTCCCTCAAATACACCAGGATATCATCTATAAAAACTACCACAAACTGATCAAGGTAAGGCCGAAAAACCCTATTCATCATATCCAGAAAAGCAGCTGGTGCATTCGTTAAGCCAAACAGCATAACCAGGAATTCATAGTGGCCATAGCAAGTCCTGAAGGTTGTTTTGGATACATCTGATTCTTTGATTTTTAGTTGGTGATACCCGGATCTAAGATCAATCTTGGAGAAAACTCCTGCTCCCTTCAATTGATCAAACAAATCATCAATTCTAGGTAGTGGGTATTTATTTTTAATCGTCACCTTGTTCGATTGTCGGTAATCAATACATAATCGTAGGGTGTCATCCTTCTTTTTCACAAACAACACTAGAGCACCCCATGGTGACACACTGGGCCTTATGAACCCTTTGTCGAGCAATTCCTGCAATTGAACCTTCAACTCTCTTAATTCTGCAGGTGTCATTCTATAAAGAGTAATTGATATCGGGGTTGTACCAGGAATCACATCAATAGCAAACTCTATCTCCCTATCTGGTGGTAACCCCGGCAAATCTTCAAGAAACACATCTGGGAACTCACACACTGTGGGGATGTCCTTGAGTTCCAGGCTCCCCTTCCTGGTATCTATCACATGGGCCAAATATGCCTCACATCCCTTCCTAATATATTTCTGAGCTTTTAATGCAGAAATAACACTGGTCAAACATGTTTGACCTTCACCTTGAATGATAGTGTCATCCTGCCTGGGAATTTTAAGTATGACTTTTCTAGATTGGCAGTCAACTATAGCTCCAAGCTTTGCCAACCAATCCATACCCAGAATAGCATCGAATTCATGGAAAGATAATTCTATTAAGTCTGCTGAAAATTCTCTACCCTGAATAATTATTGAACTGTTTCTATAAATCTGATTCACTTTCACACTATGTCCCAGCGGATTGGTCACAAATATTTCATATTCTAAGGTCTCAGGTATCATGTTCCCTTTGTCTAAGTGCAGCTGTGCTTATGTATGAATGCGTGGAACCAGGATCTATCAATGCATGTAAATCAAAATAAAATAAAGGTAATTTACCAACTATGACGTCTGGTGCATCCTGGTCCTCACGGGCTCTCATCACATATGCCCGAGCTGGAGCTCTACTACCTCTGGGTCTATCAACTGTCTTTGATACCCCCTGACTCTGTCCGGTATGACCACCTCTAAACTAGCCTCGACCTCTACCACGACTCTGTACCGGTGTCATAGTCTGTGCTGGTGCCATACTGTCTGTACTAAGTCTAGGACAATCTCTCTTCATATGGTCAGTAGCTCCACATCTCAAACATGCCCCAGTCAACCACCAACACTCTCCTGTATGAGCTCTACCACAATGTTGACACAAAACCGGAGCTGGTCTCTTGGGAAATGATGCTGGTGAACTAGCAGATGATGTTGTTGGTCTAAAGTGTTGACCCCGCCTACCAGAAAATGTCTGCCTAGCCACCCTTGACTGAAATGGTCTGGGTACTATTTGTCCTTTCCTACCTGATGTCTGGGCCACACTAGCTGTTGATTTCTTGGAGAACTCTTCTGTCTTCAGCTTCTTCCTTCTTTCTACACTAATGGCAGAGGACACTAGTGTAGCAAAATATGTATGCTGGTGTGAAGCCACTAAATACCCAATCTCCTCATTAAGACCGTCTTCAAATCTACAAAATTTATCAGCTTCATCTCCAATAATCCCAGTAGCATACTTGCTCAGCCTGGTGAACTCCATCTCGTACTCAGCTACTGTCATACCACTCTGCTTCAAATTCAAAAATTATCGTTTTTTCTCATCAACATAAATTCTTGGCACATATTTCTTTTTAAACTCTGCCACAAAGAAATCCCATGTCTGAGGGGTTGGAGTCTGAGGTTTCGCTAACACCAACTTCCACCAGTCATAAGCATGCTCCTGAAGGAGGGATACTGCATATCTGACCTTGTACTCCTCAAGACACTGCAGCTCCTCAAAAACCTACTCTGTCTTTTCCAACCAAAATTCTACTGCTGCTGGGTCATCCTCTTTCTTGCCCATAAAATCCGTAGCCCCATATTTTCTTAATTTATCAATCTGGGGTCTCGGTTGAGGTGGGGGAGCTGGTGGAGCTGGTGGCGGTACAACTTGTGCTATCTTCTGTAACAAGGTAGCCATCTATTGCATAAGGGGTACCTGACCTGGGTTAACCTATTCTTCAGCATGCTGTGGAGCTATAACACTAGGCTCCGAGGCTCTAATTGATGTTGACTGTCTATGAGCAGCCAAGTCAGCTATACTATCACCCTCTTGTTCTCATGACTTTGTCTTTGTTGCCTAGATATTAAACCAAGAAGGGGGGGTTGAATTGGAGTTTCAAAAAATTAAACTTTAAAGTGCGGAAATAAACAATTAATTTTAGGAGGGATAGAGAAAATTTGACACAAAGATTTATAGAGGTTCTGGTGTTAACAAACCCTACTCCTCTCCCCAATCGCAATTGGGAGTTTCACTAACACACTAAGTGTTACAATGGAGTTTTGCAAGCTCACTCCCAATTATGGTGTTTCTCACAATGGCTCACACCTAACCCAGAAATCCCTTATGTTTTAATGGCTCACACAATAACCAAATCCTTGTGTTTTACAGGCTCACACAAACAACCTTTTAATTTGTGTTTTGGAGGCTCACACAACTAACCCTTACAAGTGTTCTTCTCTTAACCCAGAAATACCCAAAGCTTACTTGAGTAAAGATTACAGAGAGAACCACTTACAAATCTTAATTGCTCAAATATGAAGAGCAAAAAGATTTTTACAGAGAATAGATTTTGTTCTCAAAGTATGAAAGTACAAATAGCTTGTAACAAGAATTTAAATTCGAAGTATATGCTATTCTGTTGTTATTTTCTTTCTCTTGTTGTTCTTAATGCATAGATGACTTCCATTTATACTCCCATGGCTGAATATAGCAGTTGGGGTGCATTAAATACGAAACTAGCCGTTGTACCAACCAAAAAATTGCGCCTGACAATTTTCTCTTTCATTGTTCACGGGCGTGACTATGCTTGTCACGGGAGTGACATTTCTTCCCAAGCCGTGACTGAAGTGGTGACCTTGGTCGTGAAGCTCTCTGGAATGTTTTGACATATAGAGTCACGGGTGTGACATACTCATTCACAGGCATGACAAGCTTCCCAGCCGTGATCCAAGTGGTGACTCTGGTCGTGAAGCTCTCTGGATGAAATTGCATGAATCTTCACGGGGGTGACACCTTAATTCACGGGCATGAATGAAATGCCTACTTCACGGTTTATTTTTCCTTCATGGCCGTGAACTTCAAATGTTAGTTTTGGTAACGGTTAGCTTCTTTCACGGGAGTGACTCATAGAGTCACGGCAGTGAACATGCTACTACTTGAATTTTGTCTTTCAAGGAATATTCTTCCAATTCTCCATTCTTGCTATTTTAATCCATGTCCTGTATAATATACTTACAAAAACAAGTATGTTAAATACAACATTGCTATTTTATTTGTTATCATCAAAATGACGGAAATACCCCTTAAGGTTTAACAATCTCCCCCTTTTTGGTGGTGACAAATAATCTAGCAATATGTGATTTGGAGAAGTCTCCCCCTCAAAATATACTTAGGATAAAAAATTTATAATGTGCAAGAATAGTAAATAATGATGTAGCATTGAAATAAACTTAACTAGATTTAAGTATATGCAAGTTATATGAGAAGTATATCCAATATATACCATAATTCCTTTTTAAGGCATGAAGTATGTGTAAGGTATATTTAAGGTATATCATGGCATATTTGTATTTGTAACTTGCATTAAGATATATATGCAAAGTATACTTAAGGTATATCTTATGTATATGTGAAGCTCAATTTCTCAATTTTATACTTTGCATATGAATTCTTGAATCAAAGTTCAAAGTTTCTAATCCCTTTTAATCTATGTCAATTCATAATCCAATTTTAAATTTTTGATTTAAAATTCATTTACCTTGATATATATTGTTAGTTTTCTCCCTCTTTTGTCATCAATCAAAAAAGGATATAAAGATATATCAATGAAGTAAACAAAAGCAAATTCATTAAGTAAAGGTAAAAACATACAAACAAAGATAAATAATGTTCAGAAAGAAAATTGAAAATTTCCTACATACTAGCAAACATAAATATAACAAACAAGCTAGAAACAATCAAATTTAGGCTACACTCTAGCCTAACTCCTAGCCGTACATCCTATCATGAAGTCTAGCCACTTCAGCCTCAAGGCTGTCCATCCGAGACTCCATGAAGTCTTTGAGGTTCTCCATCCTCTCATCCAACGAAGTTTGCAGCTGCTCAAAATGTGGTGCCAAGAGGTCGACCACCTGCTGCGCTAAGGTCAGTGTGGAGGCTGAGGACTGTCCGATGTCCTGCTCAGTTGCTGAAGGTGCTTCCTCAACCCGAGCCCTCTTCTTCTGCTGGACTCCCTAGAGGCCTGCTTTAAAATCCTCCGTGTCATTATCTTACCAGATGATCTCTCCAGCAATGTCAGTGAAGCGGTAGAAAATATCGTTCTAGAAAACGATTCTGACAGCCGCTCACATCTTGATGAACGACTCAACATCCAAGTGATCTCGAGGATGTCCAGGGATGAAGTTGAAGTTATGCTCATCCAGCTTCAGATAATTAAGCTTCACTGCTATATGGGTGACATATGCCCCAATCAAAATATCTCCAGTGGGCTTGGTGGCAATGGAGAGAAGATGGTTAGCAAACCATTTGGAAAGTGCTACTGTAAGTCCTCTTCGAGCCATCTCAAATAGGAAGAGTTCTGACTTCCTGATAGTCTCATTGCTTTCTCCCCTAGCAAATATGTTATAGGTTAGGAACCTATGCAAATACCTGTGCACTGGGGTCCTGAGATGTGTGCTCTTTGTCTTCTTGACATCCCAGCTACAGTCGGTGCCAAAGTGTGTCCAGGCACGAGGGGCAGAAAATTCTACCTCAGTATCATTTAGGATGCCATCAGATGGTAGGCTGAACAATTCCCCAAATTCGGTGGCACTGAGGGTGTTGGGATTGTTGCAGAGTTGGAATTTCACCACTCCAGCAGGTGAAACCTACAATGTGTTGAGGATTTCCAGTGTCAGTTCCCTCAGGGTCAGCTGATGAATCTCCATAAAATCTTTGAGATGACAGGCTTGTATTTGCTCTGTCATATCCGTCTCAAGCCCGAGACTTTGGACTGTCTACCATTCGAAGGACCTTGATGACAGAAGAGGTCTCTTCTTCAAAGTTGCATACCGAGGATGGCATTGCTCCGAAATGCGATTCGTGAGGTCATTTGCATACCTCTTAGGAGCATGGGACTTCTTTCTCTTTCCCTTGGATGAAGCAGTCTCCATTTTTCAAGAAATTTGTTGGAGATGGAGTTGGAAATAATTTTTGACAGAAAATTTTATGGAAAACCCTAGAAATGTATGTTTTCTGATGAAGATTCAAACTTTTTGTGGTATTTATAGGAAAATTTTAAGTCTTTGGGGCTGGAATCTTCAATGTCTCAATGAATGTGAGTAAATGAGAGCGGTTTTGGGAGTTGGAGAGTTGAAATAAAGGTTGTAACCAGCTGTTCTTTTATATATTCGATAAATTCACGGGCGTGAAGTAGATGTTCACGAGCGTGAATTGTCGTGTTCACGGTTTGCTGAAGGAGTGTTCCACCCGTGAATGAAGGCATGAATAAGTTCATGGGCATGATCATTGAATGTCACGGGCGTGAATGATCATCCGTCACGAGGGGTTAATATATTGTCACGGGTGTGAAATGTTGAATTTCACCACTTATGCCCGTGAAGTAAGCCGTGACTCAAGGCGTGAAAGCTTCTGTTAGTTTTTGGGGTGTAATTGTTCACGGGAGTGAAAATTCATCGTGGGCGTGAAAGTCTTGTTTCACGGGCGTGACTCAAGCCGTGAAAATAAGTTTCACCACTTGAAGTCGTGAGCCATGTCGTGAACTAAGTCGTGAACGACACTGCCTCTTTGGGCCATTTAAGTTCACGGGCGTGAACATATGTCACGGGCGTTACCCCCCCAAAAATCAAATTAAACTTAAGTCCTAAAACAAGACTAAAACATTTCAACAAAGATTCTATTCTTTAAAACATGAATTTTCATCAAAATTTCTATCTTATAATTTGTGATATGATTTAAGATCAACAATTAAAATTTTCATATTTTTGCAATCACAAGGTTAATCCATCAATCATACCAAGTTCTCTTCTAATGAAATTAAATCTTTCTTCATTTAGAGACTTAGTGAAAATATCTGCTAATTGATTTTCTGTGCTTATAAATTCTAATGTAACATCTCCATATTGAACATGATCTCTAATAAAGTGGTGTCTAATGTCAATATGCTTGCTTCTTGAGTGTTGAATAGGATTCTTTGAAAGATTTATAGCACTTGTGTTGTCACATTTGATAGGTATATGGTTCATCTTATGACCATAATCCTTAAGTTGTTGTTTCATCCAAAGAATTTGTGTACAACAACATCCAGCTGCTACATATTCTGCTTCAGCAGTTGAGAGAGCAACTGAAACTTGTTTCTTGCTAAAACCAAGAAACTAAGCATTCTCCAATGAAGTGACAAGTACCTGAAGTACTTTTCCTATCCAAAAGATTACCAGCATAGTCGGCATCTGAATATCCTATAATATAAAAAGATGAATTCCTAGGATACCATAAACCTATATGCAATGATCCATGTAAATATCTTAAAATTCTTTTTACTGCATTCAAATGAGATTCTTTAGGACATGATTGAAATCGTGCACACAAGCAAACACTATACATAATATCGGGTCTAGAAACAGTAAGATATAAAAGTGATCCGATCATACCTCTATAAAGCTTTTCATTAATGCTCTTACGCTTTTCATCTTTGTCCAATTTTGTTGATGTGCTCATAGGAGTCTTGGCATTTTTGCATCCTTCCATACCAAATTTGTTAATTAAATATTTGGCATATTTGGATTGGTTGATGAATATGCCCTCATTGTTTTGCTTTATTTGTAGACCAAGGAAATATTTAAGTTCTCCCATCATGCTCATTTCAAATTCCCTAATCATACACTTAGCAAATTCTTGACAAAGCAATTCATTAGTAGAACCAAATATTATATCATCAACATAAATTTGAACAATTAGTATATCATGCGTATGCTTTTTGATGAATAGTATAGTGTCAACATTTCCCTTTGTAAAGCTATTTTCTAATAAAAAAGAACTTAGCCTCTCATACCAAGCTCTTGGGGCCTGTTTTAAACCATATAAAGCTTTTGAAAGTTTAAAAACATGATTTGGCAAATCATAGCTTTCAAAACCTGGTGGTTGTTCTACATACACTTCTTCATCTATATAACCATTTAGAAATGCACTATTCACATCCATTTGAAAAAGTTTGAAATTCATGTGACATGCATATGCTAAAAGTATCCTTATGGCTTCTAATCTAGCTACAGGTGCATATGTTTCATTATAATCTATACCTTCTTTCTGATTATATCCTTTTGCAACTAGTCTAGCCTTATTCCTGGTTATTAACCCTTGTTCATCTAATTTGTTTCTAAATACCCATTTGCTACCTATGATTTGATGATCCTTGGGTCTAGGTACTAGGGTCCATACTTTATTTCTCTCAAATTGGTTGAGTTCCTCTTGCATGGCAATTACCCAACTTTCATCATTAAGAGCTTCATCAATATTTTTAGGCTCAATTTGTGAAATAAAAGCAATGTCAGTGACTAAATGTTTCAAATGAGATCTAGTACTTACTCCCCTTGATAGATCACCAATTATTTGCTCTTTTGGATGATCTTTCATCATTCTCCATTCTTTTGGAAGTTCTTGATCATTTTGTTCTTGATTTTGAGGTAGAGTGTCATTTTGCAGTAAATTTTCTTGATCATTTTCTTCTTTCCCATTTCCAATATCAAGTCTTTCCATATTACCTACAACATCATCAAGAACACTACCTTTCACAAGATCATGTCTACTAGATTCATTAAAAACAACATGCATGGATTCTTCAACCGTTAAAGATCTTTTATTAAATACTCTATGTAACATCCTTGACCTTCCCCCACATGCATTTCATTGAACATAAGCATCTTGCATACAATTCAATTGAACAAATGCATTTCATAAGTATTTTCGTAGGAACAAGTTTATGACACGCACTAGCTACGTGTCCTAGCATTTGGCACTTGTATCGAGTAGCACATGTGTACTTATAACCTATATGAGGATTATGAAGTATTAGAAATAAATTGAATAAGTGATCAAATTAAAGTAAGCAAAATGATTAGATTAAGATTAGTAAACATTTTGCATTGTTAATTTAGTTAAACCGGGCCAAAAAAAATTAAGCGGTATTATTGTGTAGATTAGTCGAATTATATATATATGTAAATAATAATAATAATATAGATAAAATAAAATGAAAATGACACAAAAGATAAATAGAAGAGAAGATAAGAGAAAAGAGAAGAGAAATGAGAAATGAGATGAGAAAAAGATAAAAAGACAAAAACATAAATCTGCCTTTATCTTCATCTTTTCCCATTTCTGCCTCCTCACTTCAGCCCCGACTTCTCCTTCAATTTCCTCCATTTCAGACTTAAATTCTTCCTTGTTTCATCTAGTTTTTGAAGCTAATTGATCCCTTTCAAGGTTTTTCTTGGTAAGTAATCAATTCTTATTGCTATAGGGTTTATTTGAGTTGCTTAGGTTCAATATTAGGCACTGAATTGCACCCCGATTTCGATATTAATAGAAATTGATTCTGGAAATGTGTAAAACACAAAATTTGTTCCTTTATATCTTAGATTTTTGGATATGTAAACATTTTTTCAAGATGTTATGTATAGGAAGAGATATGCTCTTCGTACTGAAACTGGTCAGGGTGTAAACCCTAACCAAGTTAGCTACTGTGTGGTTTGATTTCGAATATGTTAAAGACCTTATTTGACGTCTATCAAAACATAAAAGTTGTAGATATATGTGTTTTTTATCTGTATACCAAATTTTAGGTTCATAAGTCATGTAAAGGGTGAGTTATGGTGAATGGAACCATGACTGTTCCATGGTTTGAACTGCCTACTGAGTGCCCTGGGCAGCTCCAGTACATTGGTTGGCTAATTTGAGCTTGTTAGAGCTAGATTATGTAATTTATCAAAACATTAAAGTCATATTTATATGTCTTATATAAATTCTGGTACTAATTTGAGCTTAATTGGTTATCTATAGACTAATTTATGGCCTTTTGAAGTCATACTGGTCCGGAAGCCAATTCTATTCTGGAACAGTAATATGTTTGGTATAATTAGAAGACCTTAGAGACATAACTGGTACAATTTGTAAACATGAAACATGTTCCATATGAACCCATATAAGTTTCTGTAAAGTTTCATTAAAATAGGACTTATAGAGTGTAAGTTATGATGAACCCAAATGAGTACCCTGAAACTGCCTAAAGGCAGAAAACAGAACACTCTTATAAATTCCACCAAATATTGTAAAATGATCCAATTGGTCTGAAATTTTAATATGTTCTCTAATTATATGTTATTTGTAATTAGGAACAAGAATCAGATTAATTGGTCAATTATAGAAAAATTTATAGGCTAAACAGTCCCATAAGGTCACACTGCCTCATAGGAAAAATCTCAACTATTGACATGAACAATGCATATTAATTTGTTTAAGCCACATTAAGTCTCCCTAATCATGAGTTAATTGATTAATGTTTTCATATTAGGCTTGCAACATATTGGAGACCCACAAGGAGCAGATAGACAATAAGTTAGGGGTCGGAATCAAAGGAGAACGGTGAGTCTAATTATCGATTGAATTCTTTAGTGCAAATGAATGTTGCTTGCTATGTGATTCATGTGATTGTCAGGATTGGTCCTTGATAATGTAATGATGGATAATTTGTGACATTGTGGTACATATAAATGGTATACTTGTGGTATATTTGAGGTATATGTTTGACAAATGTGATATATACACATGGTATATGTATAGTATATGCAAGGTATATGCTTGACATGTGAGGTATATATGGAATATATGTATGTTGTATATGATAAAGATGCAATGGTTGATGAATGCTTAAATACAAGTGCATATGCATATGAGCTAAAAAGGCGTTGTGACTAGTTAATCGATATTGTAAAGCAAAAGAAGAGGCCTATGGCCCAACAAATGTGCAAATGAAACAAATGATCAAGCTAGCTAGCAAATGCAAATGCAAATGTTCACATGGCAAATATTCACATGGAAACCCGGGGCAATGTCTGTTTAACTTAGTCACAACAAAATGAAATAAGCAAAGCATTTGCATACATAAAGAGTAATGATTATATGTTTCAACTTTATTGATACTTATATGATACTGATGAATGGAATAGAATACCTGGTATATATTGGATTTGTGATTTATTACTATGAGTTTTTTGGTACTTTAGAGCTCATTGGATGATTATTCTCACTGAGCCGCAACTCATCAATTTGCGTCATTTTTCAGGTAAAGAAAAGTGATAGCTCATTTTGAGTAGTGTATAGAAGACATGGAGCACAGGTCATTGGCCGAGCCTCATCACTCTCTCTCCTTGCATTCCACACAAGCATAAAAACATGTCATCTGTATTTTGGACTTATATGCTTGAATATGTATAGTCATTTTGGAATGAGTCTAAATATGTATAAATGAAATCAACTCGGAAATACTTATGTGTAAAGTTTATATTTTGATATATGTGATATATCGTATTGTGGTTTTAATGTTGACTTGAAAAGTCATTTAGTAATTTTACAGGATATAAGACTTGTAAAGTCGTTAGTTGATTTTACAGGATATGATATGAAAAAAAAAATTTACTACTATTGTTAACAGGGTATTTTGCCTTTTCAGTATGTAGTATGTGACTATTTGATACAGGGATAGGTTATACTTAAATGCATAAGAGGTGTGATGTTACATTTTTGGTATCAGAGCAGGGATAGGTTCCATGGGAACATGCATAAGCATAAGAGCATGATAACATATGCATCATATGTGTTGAACATTATGTAGTGACATACTTTCATTTATTTTAGGGACATCATAAGACATGATACACCAAGGAGGGAGAGGCCGGCCGAAATGCATTCTCATGAGGCATCACCTCATTTACATAGAGAGCAACCAGCAATAGGAGCTAGAGCTCCAGTACATGCATCACAGTCATTTCATGCAGAAGTACCCCATGAAAACCTAGAACAAGAAGTATGTGGTCCTGAATTGTACAAGGAAAGACGGTATGACAAGCTGAGGAAACATGGTGCAACTGATTTCAATGGCACAACAGACCCAGCAGAATCTGAGACATGGCTGAAAAGGACACAGAGGGTACTAAATATGATGAGATGTACTCTAGATGAGAAATTCGATTATGCAGTATCCTTACTGCAAGGAAATGCTTATGAATTGTGGGAGACAGTCCCTGACAGTGATGCACAACCACCGGTGTTGACATGGAATGATTTGCTCCTGGAATTTCAGAACAATTATATGCCTGAAGCATATAAAGATGAGAAGAGGAAGGAATTCCTGAATCTGAAACAGGGGAATATGTCTATTGCGGAGTATGAAGTACAATTTAACAAGCTTTCCCATTATGCCACTTTCATGGTCTCTACTGAAAGAGACAAATGCAGGAAGTTTGAGGAGGGCCTCAAATATGAGATCAGAAACAGAATCACGACTAATGATCTTGATAGTTATGCTAGGCTTAGGGCTGCTGCAATCAGAGCTGAACGGTTAATGAAAGAAGCTGGGGAACAACAAATAAAAAGGCCATCACGTGAATTCTTTGGTGAGTCTAGCAGAAGGTTGGGGAAAAGAGGTAGATATATGCCTGCACAATCTAGTAACAGAAGTGGGTACTCCAGTTTTAGAGGTCGAGGCATGACTTTTTCTTACCCAGGCAGAGGGCAGAGCCAATATGTTGAACAAAGGCCCACATGTAGTCATTGTGGCAGACAACATACGGGCGAATGTAGAAGGCTTAGAGGAGCATGTTATTTCTGTGGATCAATGGAGCACATGTATAGAGACTGTCCAAATAGAGCCAAACTAGCAGAGACTAGCAGAGGTAGAGGAGTATCTGAGACTACTGTTGAGGCACCGAGGGTCTACCTTACTAGTGGGACACAAGGCAGAGGAAGAGGCAGGGGCAGGACTGGTACATTGGGCAGAGGAGTGACCAGATTTGAAGGTCAGAGTTCTAGACCTCCTACTCAGGCCAGGGTGTTTGCTATGACTAGACAAGAGGCAGTGGATGCTCCTGAAGTAGTCACTGGTAATATTTATATTTCTGAAATATTAGCATATGCATTGATTGACCCAGGCTCCACTCATTCATTTATATCATTGCATATGGCATCTAAACTACATCAAATGCATGAGCCTTTGGGGATTGACATAAATGTGAGTACTCCATTGGGAACAGTGGTAGTTGTGAATAATGTCTGTCGTGATTGCCTGATATGCATTGATAGAGCTGAGTTAATAGCTGATTTGATTTTATTGCCAATATATGAATTTGATGTGATACTGGGAATGGACTGGTTAACTAGACATCATGCAATAGTGAATTGCTTTACTAAGGAAGTAATTTTGGAATCACCAAACCAGCCAAGGGTAGTATTTCTAGGTGAAAGAAAACTTGTGCCTACATGTCTAGTTTCAGCTGTGAAGGCATTTCGAATGATCAAAGGGGGATGTGAAGCATATTTGGCATATGTGACTGATATTAGAACCACTGATAGCTTGCTTGAAAATATACCAGTGGTAAGGGAAATTGCTGATGTATTCCCAGATGATCTACCTGGTTTACCACCAGATAGAGAGATAGAATTCACTATTGAACTAGTACCAGGAACAGCACCAATATCAAGGTCACCCTACAGAATGGCCCCAGTTGAGTTGAAAGAGCTGAAGGCCCAATTGCAGGAGTTACTTGATAAAGGGTATATCAGACCCAGTGTATCGCCATGGGGAGCTCCAGTGTTATTTGTTAAAAAGAAAGATGGAACAATGAGATTGTGCATCGATTATAGGCAACTGAACAAAATGATGGTGAAGAACAAATATTCGTTACCCAGAATAGATGATTTGTTTGATCAGTTGCAAGGAGCCCAAATATTCTCCAAGATTGATTTGAAATCAGGCTATTACCAGTTGAAGGTAGCAGAAGCGGATGTTCCAAAGACTGCCTTTCGAACCAGGTATGGACATTATGAATTTTTAGTAATGCCATTTGGATTGACAAATGCTCCAGCTGCATTTATGGCTTTAATGAATAAGGTGTTTCAACCATGTTTGGATAGGTTTGTGATAGTATTTATTGATGACATATTGGCGTACTCAAAGAATAGGGGAGAACATGAACAACATTTAAAAATTGTGTTGCAAACTTTGAGGGAGAAACAATTATATGCCAAATTGAGTAAATGTGAATTCTGGTTAGATCATTTGGTGTTTCTTGGACATGTGGTGTCATGTAAGGACATAGAGGTTGACCCAAAGAAAATTGAGGCTATGGTAAATTGGGAAGCTCCTAAAAATATTTCAGAAATGCCATGTTCAAGACAAAAACTTTCAAAGTTTTCATTTTCAAATTACTTCCCATGATCACTCCTTATTTTTGAAATGCAGTACCCTTTTTCATTTTGAACTCTTTTAGCAAAGTTTTTAAAATTTTCAAAAGCATCACTCTTTTGAGCTAAGAAAATTACCCAAATAAATCTAGAGTAATCATCTATGATGACAAATGCATAATGTTTTCCTCCTAAGCTAGCAATTCTAGTAGGTCCAAACAAGTCTAAATGCAGGAGTTGAAGAGGTTTTGAAGTACTTAATATGTTTTTGGCTTTGAAAGATGACTTGTGTTGCTTTCCTCTCTGACAAGGATCACATGTCTTGTCTTTTTCATATTTAACTCTTGGCAGTCCTTTTACTAGTTCTCTTTTGTTGAGACTTTTTATTAAGTCCACATTAGCATGACCAAGTCTTCTATGCCACAGCCAAGATTCATCACTAGTAGTCACAAGACACTTAGAGGAATTGTTAGATAGTTCATGTAAGTTTATTATGTATGTATTGATATCTCTATTTCCTTTAAATATTTCTTGACCATTGATAGAGATTACAAGACATTCATTTGAAGCAAAGATTACTTTGTTTCCTCTATCACATAATTGACTTACACTTAACAAGTTATGTTTCAAGCCATCAACAAGTAAGACATCCTTAATAAAAGTAGTACCATTAATACCAATAGAACCAATGCCAATTACCTTACCCTTTGCATTGTTTCCAAAGGTAACTTTACCTCCATCAATACTTTTGATTTCATTGAAGAGTTCTTTGTCTCCTATCATATGCCTTGAGCATCCACTGTCTACTAGTCAAGCATTTTTGTTTATTGTGGACTTGAGGCATACCTATTGAATCACAATTTAAGTATGAATTTTAGGTACCCAAATGAGTTTGGGTCCCTGGGGGTTAGTACATGAAGGTTCCCAATGGGCCTTCCTTATCCAGCAATGTTTATTTATGTGACCAATTTTCATACAATAATAACATTGTTTCGGGCTAAACTTGCTTTTTGGTATTACAATGTATTTGAATGCCATAATTCTATTAGACTGATTTTTAGAACAATGCCATGCACAATCATGAGTAATTTGCATTGTTCTAGATGCATGATTCTTATACATAAAGGCATGGTTATTCTTTTTATGTATATAAGGTTTAACTTGCTTATTTCTTGGTGCTGTTCTAGCAAGTGTGGAGATGTGAGGTTCTTTAGACTTTACAAATATAGTTTTGTGAGAAGATGATGATGTGTCCTTAAATCCTAGATCATGTCTAATTAAGGGTGATCTTTGAGACACAATGAGAGTGTCTAAGCTCTCTTTACCTTTGTGAAATTTAGAAATGGAATTTCTAAGTTCCTCAACTTCATTTTTCAAAATATTATTTTCTTTTAACAATGACGCTGTTGAGGGTCTTGATGAGTAATCATCTAATGACTTTTGGAGAGATTCATTAGATGATTTAAGCTTTATGTTTTCCTTTTCTAAACCATCTATCTTATTTTTTAAATTAGAGATGTTATTTCTGTAAGTACTTAATTTACTTCTATATTTCTCTAATTTTATATTTAATTCTTCTATAAGGCTTTGCTCATCGTCATCACCATTATCATCACTATCATCATCATTATCACTACTATCATTATTCAAGGAGTATGAGTGTAGTGATCTTACCTTATTCGAGACGTGATCCTCAATAGCCATGAAGCATAGGTCGACCTCTTCACTTTCATTATCATCTTTTTCACTTGAAGAGCTTTCGTCATCCCATGTGGCTTTGTGACCTTTCTCCCCATTGTCTCTTTGGTATTTGCTCTTATGCTTCTTGAGCCTTGGAAATTCTGGTTTGATGTGTCCTTTCTTTCCACATTCATAGTATTTTACCTCTTCCATACTTCTATGTGTGTCATTAGAAGTTTGTTTAAGGTTTCTTTGCCTGAATTTTCAGGAATTACTCATTTTCTTCTCAATGATTCTTTTTAATCTCCTTGAAAGCATAGCGATGTCCTCATTTTCATAATCACTCATTTTTTCATCATCTTCACTTTCTTCTTGAGATTTTAAAGTAGAGACTTTGAGTGCTAAGGGCTTTCTTTTCTCTGGCTCTGCTTCAAGCTCTGTATCTCTCCTCACTGCCATCTCATGTGTAAGAAGTTTGCCAATCAGCACATCAGTATTCATGATGCTCATATCTTCATTTGCTTCTTCTATGCCAGCAACTCTAGAACCATAGTCTTTAAGAGGAAGACTTCTCAGGATTTTATTGTTTACATCTTCCAAACTCAGATGCTTCCCAAGTTTCCTCATTCCATTTATAATGGCTAGAAGTCGGTTGGTCATGTCAGTGATTGACTCATTGGATTTCATCTTAAAGAGCTCATATTCTGAGATTATAAGTTGAATCTTCTTAGATTTGACTTGCTTAGTTCCCTCATGATAGTTCTCCAATGTCTTCCACATGCTATATGTTGTTGAGCAGTGTTGTATTGTAACATCACACCTCTTATGCATTTAAGTATAACCTATCCCTATATCAAATAGTCACATACTGCATACTGAAAAGGCAAAATACCCTGTTAACAATAGTAGTAAAAAATTTTTTTTCATATCATATCCTGTAAAATCAACTAACGACTTTACAAGTCTTATATCCTGTACAATTACTAAATGAATTTTCAAGTCAACATTAAAACCACAATACGATATATCACATATATCAAAATATAAACTTTACACATAAGTATTTCCGAGTTGATTTCATTTATACATATTTAGACTCATTCCAAAATGACTATACATATTCAAGCATATAAGTCCAAAATACAGATGACATATTTTTATGCTTGTGTGGAATGCAAGGAGAGAGAGTGATGAGGCTCGGCCAATGACCTGTGCTCCATGTCTTCTATACACTACTCAAAATGAGCTATCACTTTTCTTTACCTGAAAAATGACGCAAATTGATGAGTTGCGGCTCAGTGAGAATAATCATCCAATGAGCTCTAAAGTACCAAACAACTCATAGTAATAAATCACAAATCCAATATATATCAGGTATTCTATTCCATTCATCAGTATCATATAAGTATCAATAAAGTTGAAACATATAATCATTACTCTTTATGTATGCAAATGCTTTGCTTATTTCATTTTGTTGTGACTAAGTTAAACAGACATTGCCCCGGGTTTCCATGTGAACATTTGCATTTGCATTTGCTAGCTAGCTTGATCATTTGTTTCATTTGCACATTTGTTGGGCCATAGGCCTCTTCTTTTGCTTTGCACATTTGTTGGGCCATAGGCCTCTTCTTTTGCTTTACAATATCGATTAACTAGTCACAACGCCTTTTTAGTCCATATGCATATGCACTTGTATTTAAGCATTCATCAACCATTATATCTTATCACATATAATATACATATACCACATATATACCTCATATGCCACACATATACCTTGCATATACTATACATATACCATGTATATATATCACATATGTCAAACATATACTTCAAATATACCACAAGTATAACATTTATATGTACCAAAATGTCACAAATTATCCATCATTACATTATCAAGGACCAATCATGACAATCATATTAATCACATAGCAAGCAACAGTCATTTGCACTAAAGAATTCAATCGATAATTAGACTCACAGTTCTCCTTTCTTACTTATTGTCTATCTGCTCCTTGTGGGTCTCCAATATGTTGTGAGCCTAACATGAAAATATAATGGATTAACTCATGATTAGGGAGACTTAATGCGGCTTAAACAAATTAATATGCATAATGCATATACATAGCTAGGCTTTTTCCTATGGGGCAGTGTGACCTTATGGGACTGTTAAGCCTATAACTTTTCCTATAGTTGACCAATTAATCTGATTCTTGTTCCTAATTCAAAATAACACATAATCATGAAACATATTAAAATATCAGAAAAATTGGATCATTGTACTATTTTTGGTGGAATTTCTAAGAGTGTTCTGTTTCCTGCCCTGTTTCTGCCCTTTGGCAGTTTCAGGGTACCAATTTGGGTAGTCCATATCTTACAATCTGTAAATCATATTATAATTAAACTTGTCAGACACTTATATGGGTTCAAATGGAACATTTTTCATGTTCACAACTTTTACCAATTATTCCTCTAAGGTCTTCAAATTATAAGCAACATTTCACTGGTCCAGAACAGAATTGGCTTCCGGACCAGTATGACTTCTAAAGGCCATAACTTACTATATACATAACATTTTAAGCTGAAATTAGTACCAAAATTTAGCTAAGACATATACCTATAACTTTCATGTTTTGATAAGTTACAGAATCTAGCTCTAATGAGCTAAAATTAGAGAAAAACGTTTCTGGAACTGCCCAGGGCACTCAATAGGCAGTTCAAACCATGGAACAGTCATGGTTCCATTTACCATAACTCACAATTTACAAGACATATGAACCTGAAATTTGGTATAAAGATACATAACACATATATCTACAACTTTTATGTTTTGAGATACTTCAAATAATGGCTTTAACATATTCTAAATCAAGTAACACAGTAGCTAACTTGGTTAGGGTTCACACCCTGACCAGTTTCAGTACGAAGAGGATATCTCATTATATACACAACATATTGCAAATATATTCACATATCCATAAATATAAGACATAAATGAACAACTTTTGTGTTTTAATATTTTTCAGATTCGATCTCTAAGATCATCAAAACTATGGAACAATATACTGCCTATTAATGAACCCTAAACACCAAAATCAAGCTTAACACAAGAATAAATGTTTACTCACCTATAATCACTCTTGGCTAATCTTGTTCCTGCAATTTTTGGAGTGAAAGAAGGAAGAAATGGTGGCTGAAACTTGAAAAGAAATGGAAGGAATGAAGCAAAGAAGAAGAAGATGAGGAAGGGAAGTGATAAGGTGGCTGCCTAATAAGTTAAAAGCCACCACCCACCACCTTATCTTCCTTTTCTTTGTTTCATCCGTCCCCTTTTTCCTTCTTTTTTTTATTTATTTATTTATTTATTTATTTATTTATTTATTTATTTATTTTTCTGACTTTTATTTTTTTTATTTTATTTTTTTATTATTATTATACAAATCAACATAATATGCAATTTAATCTCAATCTAGTCATTTTGCTTACTTTAATTTAGTCACCTTATTTCATTTATTTTTTTTAATACTTTTTATCCTCATTTAGATTATAAATACACATGTGTGACTCAATACAATTGCAATGTACTAGGACACGTAGCTAGTGCGTGTCATAAACTTGATCCTACGAAAATACGTATGAAATGCATGTGTTCAATTGAATTATATTCAAATGCATATGTCAAAATAAAATGCATGTAATAATGCATATGTGGGAAGTCGAGGATGTTACAATTCTCCCCTCCTTTTAAAAATTTCGTCCTCGAAATTTAATACCTGAAAATAGGTTTGGATATTGCTTTTTCATATTCTCTTCCGTTTCCCATGTTGCCTCTTCTTTTGAATGGTTTCTCCATAATACCTTAACTAAAGGTATTTCTCTGTTTCTCAATTGTTTAGTCTTGTATCCGATGATTTCCATTGGTTCTTCTATATAACTCATGTCCTCTGCAATCTCGATGGCTTGATCTTTAAGTACATGTGTAGGATCTGACCTGTATCTTCTAAGCATGCTCACATGAAACACATTATGTATCTGAGCCATCTCTGGTGGTAAAGCCAATCTATAAGCCAATGGACCAATCTTCTCAAGAATTTCATAAGGCCCTATGTATCTTGGGCTCAATTTACCCTTCTGGCCAAATCGAATTATCCCTTTCCATGGAGATACACGAAGAAATACCTTCTCACCCAACTCGTATTCCTTCTCCCTTCTATGCTGATCAACATAACTTTTCTGCCTATCCTGTGCTGCCTTTAGCTTGTTCTTGACAACCTTGATCTTATCCACTGTGTCTTGCACTAGCTCTGGCCCTTCTAATGCACGTGCTCCTTCTTCATCCCAAATGATAGGGCTTCGGCACTTTCTGCCATACAATGCTTCATATGGTGCCATCTGGATACTGCTATGATACTGGTTGTTGTAAGCAAATTCAATCAATGCTATATATTCATCCCAAGCACCTCTGAATTCCATAGAACATGCCCTAAGCATTTCTTCCAATGTTTGTATAGTCCTTTCTGATTGTCCGTCAGTCTGTGGGTGGAATGCAGTGCTAAAGTTCAAATTTGTTCCCAATGCATTCTGTAAACTCACCCAAAAACGTGAAGTAAACCTTGGATCTCTATCAGACACAATGGACACTGGAATGCCATGCAATCTGACTATCTCATTCACATATAATTTGGCCAAACTCTCAAGTGTACAACCCCATCTGATAGGTAGAAAATGTGCTGACTTGGTTAATCTGTCAATAATTACCCATACTGCATCATTTTTCCGTGGAGTTCTTGGCAATCCATAGACAAAATCCATCGTTATTTTCTCCCATTTCCATTCTGGCACTGGCAATGGATGTAATTTTCCAACTGGTGCCTGATGTTCAATTTTAATCTGCTGACATGTCAAGCATTTGGAAACATATTCTGCTATGTCTTTCTTCATTCTTGGCCACCAGTAATGAGGCCTTAAACTGTGATACATCTTTGTCATCCCTGGGTGCATTGCGTAGGGTGCATTGTGTGCCTCTTCCATAATTTCCTGATGCAAGTTCTCAGTGTCTGGAACACATATGCGTGACTTTAACATCAGTGTATCATTCTGCAAATGAAAATCTTTACTGTTTCCCTGCCTTACTGATTCAATTTTCTCACACAATTGAGGATCTTTGTTTTGTGCTTCTTTGATTCTCTCCTTTAGTATAGGTCTGACTTGAAGAGTAGCAATCAATGATCCTCTATCATGCATATTTAATTCGACATTCATAGATCGTAATTGAATCAAATATGGAAAAGAGGATGTTTGTAAATGAGCTACACTGCTACTGGCCTTCCTGCTCAATGCATCTGCCACCACATTGGCTTTTCCTGGATGGTATTCGATTGTACAATCATAATCTTTCAATAGTTCTAACCATCGTCTCTGCCTCATGTTTAATTCTTTCTGGGTCAACAAATAACCTAAACTTTTATGGTCTGTGAAGATCTGGAATGTCTCACCATACAGATAATGCCTCCAAATCTTCAATGCAAATACAACTGCAGCCAATTCTAAATCATGCACTGGATATGAGATCTCATGTGGTCTCAGTTGCCTGGATGCATAGGCTATCACCTTACCATGTTGCATCAACACACATCCCAAGCCTTGGTGAAAAGCATCACTATATATTGTAAACCCACATGTACCTGTGGGGATGGTTAACACTGGTGCTGAGGTTAGCCTGTGTTTTAGTTCATTGAAACTCCTCTGACATTCTGGAGTCCACTTGAAAGGCACATTCTTTCTCAACAATTTAGTCAAAGGGCTAGCAATTAAGGAGAATCCATCAACAAACCTGCGATAGTATCCGGCTAAACCCAGAAAACTACGCATTTCTGAAACATTTTTAGGAGCTTCCCAATTTACCATAGCCTCTATTTTCTTTGGGTCTACTTCTATGCCCTTGCCCGATACTACATGTCCAAGAAACACCAAATGATCTAACCAGAATTAACATTTACTCAATTTGGCATACAGTTGTTTCTCCCTTAAGGTTTGCAACACGATTTTTAAATGTTGTTCATGTTCTCCCCTATTCTTTGAGTACACCAATATGTCATCAATAAATACTATCACAAACCTATCCAGATATGGTTGAAACACCTTATTCATTTGAGCCATAAATGCAGCTGGAGCATTAGTCAATCCAAATGGCATTACTAAAAATTCATAATGTCCATACCTGGTTCGAAAGGCAGTCTTTGGAACATCTGCTTCTGCTACCTTCAGCTGGTAATAGCCTGATTTCAAATCGATCTTGGAGAATATTTGGGCTCCTTGCAACTGGTCAAACAAATCATCTATTCTGGGCAACGGATATTTGTTCTTCACTGTCATTTTATTCAGTTGTCTGTAATCGATACATAATCTCATTGTTCCATCTTTCTTTTTAACAAATAACACTGGAGCTCCCCATGGTGATACACTAGGTCTGATATACCCTTTATCAAGTAACTCCTGCAATTGGGCCTTCAGCTCTTTCAACTCAACTGGGGCCATTCTGTAGGGTGACCTTGATATTGGTGTTGTTCCTGGTACTAGTTCAATAGTGAATTCTATCTCTCTATCTGGTGGTAAACCAGGTAGATCATCTGGGAATACATCAGCAAATTCCCTTACCACTGGTATATTTTCAAGCAAGCTATCAGTGGTTCTAATATCAGTCACATATGCCAAATATGCTTCACATCCCCCTTTGATCATTCGAAATGCCTTTACCGCTGAAACTAGACATATAGGCACAAGTTTTCTTTCACCTAGAAATACTACCCTTGGCTGGTTTGGTGATTCCAAAATTACTTCCTTAGTAAAGCAATTCACTATTGCATGATGTCTAGTTAACCAGTCCATTCCCAGTATCACATCAAATTCATATATTGGCAATAAAATCAAATCAGCTATTAACTCAGCTCTGTCAATGCATATCAGGCAATCACGACAGACATTATTCACAACTACCACTGTTCCCAATGGAGTACTCACATTTATATCAATCCCCAGAGGCTCATGTTTTTGATGCAGTTTAGATGCCATATGCAATGATATAAATGAATGAGTGGAGCCTAGGTCAATCAATGCATATGCTAACATATCATAAATGTAAATATTACCGGTGACTACTTCGGGAGCATCAACCGCCTCCTGTCTAGTCATGGCAAACACCCTGGCCTGAGTAGGGGGTCTAGAACTCTGACCTTCAGATCTGGTCACTCCTCTGCCCATTGTACCAGTCCTACCCCTGCCTCTTCCTCTGCCCTGTGTCCCACTAGTAGGGTAAACCCTCGGTGCCTCAACCGTAGTCTCAGATACTCCTCTGCCTCTGCTAGTCTCTGCTAGTTTGGCTCTATTTGAACAATCTCTATACATGTGTTCCATCGATCCAAAGAAATAACATGCTCCTGTGAGCCTTCTACATTCGCCCGTATGTTGTCTACCACAATGAGTACATGTGGGCCTCTGTTCAGTATATTGGCTCTGTCCTCTGCCTGGGTAAAAGGAAGTCATAGCACGACCTCTAGAGCTTGAGTATCCCCCTCTATTACCAGACTGTACTGGCATATATCTACCTCTCTTTCCTGACCTTCTGCTAGACTCACCAAAGAACTCATGTGATGGCCTTTTTATTTGTTGTTCCCCAGCTTCTTTCATTAACCGTTCAGCTCTGATTGCAGCAGCTCTGAGTCTGGCATAACTATCAAGATCAATAGTTGTGATTCTGTTTCTGATCTCATATTTGAGGCCCTCCTCAAACTTCCTGCATTTGTCTCTTTCAGTAGAGACCATGAAGGTGGCATAGTGGGAAAGTCTGTTGAACTGCACCTCATACTCTGCAATAGACATGTTACCCTGTCTCAGATTCAGGAACTCCTTCCTTTTCTCATCTTTATATGCTTCAGGCATGTAATTGTTCTGAAATTCCCGAAGGAAATCGTTCCATGTCAGAACCGGTGGCTGTGCATCACTGTCGGGGACTGTCTCCCACCATTCATAAGCATTGCCTTGAAGCAAAGATACTGCATAATCAAATTTCTCCTCTGGAGTGCATCTCATCATATTCAGTACCCTCTGTGTCCTTTTCAGCCATGTCTCAGCTTCTGCTGGGTCTGTTGTGCCATTGAAATCAGTTGCACCATGTTTTCTCAGCTTGTCATAACGTCTTTCCTTGTACATTTCAGGACCATATACTTCTTGTTCTAGGTTTTCATGGGGTACTTCTGCATGAGATGATTGTGATGCATGTACTGGAGCTCTAGCTCCTAGTGCTGGTTGCTCTCTATGTAAATGAGGAGATGCCTCATGAGAATGCATTTCGGCCGGCCTCTCCCTCCTTGGTGAATCATGTCTTATGATGTCCCTAAAATAAATGAAATTATGTCACTACATAATGTTCAACACATAGGATGCATATGTCATCATGCTCTTATGCATATGCATGTTCCCATGGAACCTATCCCTGCTCTGATACCAAAAATGTAACATCACACCTCTTATGCATTTAAGTATAACCTATCCCTGTATCAAATAGTCACATACTGCATACTGAAAAGGCAAAATACCCTGTTAACAATAGTAGTAAAAATTTTTTTTTTCATATCATATCCTGTAAAATCAACTAACGACTTTACAAGTCTTATATCCTGTAAAATTACTAAATGACTTTTCAAGTCAACATTAAAACCACAATACGATATATCACATATATCAAAATATAAACTTTACACATAAGTATTTCCGAGTTGATTTCATTTATACATATTTAGACTCATTCCAAAATGACTATACATATTCAAGCATATAAGTCCAAAATACAGATGACATATTTTTATGCTTGTGTGGAATGCAAGGAGAGAGAGTGATGAGGCTCGGCCAATGACCTGTGCTCCATGTCTTCTATACACTACTCAAAATGAGCTATCACTTTTCTTTACCTGAAAAATGACGCAAATTGATGAGTTGCGGCTCAGTGAGAATAATCATCCAATGAGCTCTAAAGTACCAAAAAACTCATAGTAATAAATCACAAATCCAATATATATCAGGTATTCTATTCCATTCATCAGTATCATATAAGTATCAATAAAGTTGAAACATATAATCATTACTCTTTATGTATGCAAATGCTTTGCTTATTTCATTTTGTTGTGACTAAGTTAAACAGACATTGCCCCGGGTTTCCATGTGAACATTTGCATTTGCATTTGCTAGCTAGCTTGATCATTTGTTTCATTTGCACATTTGTTGGGCCATAGGCCTCTTCTTTTGCTTTGCACATTTGTTGGGCCATAGGCCTCTTCTTTTGCTTTACAATATCGATTAACTAGTCACAACGCCTTTTTAGTCCATATGCATATGCACTTGTATTTAAGCATTCATCAACCATTATATCTTATCACATATAATATACATATACCACATATATACCTCATATGCCACACATATACCTTGCATATACTATACATATACCATGTATATATATCACATATGTCAAACATATACTTCAAATATACCACAAGTATAACATTTATATGTACCAAAATGTCACAAATTATCCATCATTACATTATCAAGGACCAATCATGACAATCATATTAATCACATAGCAAGCAACAGTCATTTGCACTAAAGAATTCAATCGATAATTAGACTCACAGTTCTCCTTTGATCCCGACTCTTACTTATTGTCTATCTGCTCCTTGTGGGTCTCCAATATGTTGTGAGCCTAACATGAAAATATAATGGATTAACTCATGATTAGGGAGACTTAATGCGGCTTAAACAAATTAATATGCATAATGCATATACATAGCTAGGCTTTTTCCTATGGGGCAGTGTGACCTTATGGGACTGTTAAGCCTATAACTTTTCCTATAGTTGACCAATTAATCTGATTCTTGTTCCTAATTCAAAATAACACATAATCATGAAACATATTAAAATATCAGAAAAATTGGATCATTGTACTATTTGTGGTGGAATTTCTAAGAGTGTTCTGTTTCCTGCCCTGTTTCTGCCCTTTGGCAGTTTCAGGGTACCAATTTGGGTAGTCCATATCTTACAATCTGTAAATCATATTATAATTAAACTTGTCAGACACTTATATGGGTTCAAATGGAACATTTTTCATGTTCACAACTTTTACCAATTATTCCTCTAAGGTCTTCAAATTATAAGCAACATTTCACTGGTCCAGAACAGAATTGGCTTCCGGACCAGTATGACTTCTAAAGGCCATAACTTACTATATACATAACATTTTAAGCTGAAATTAGTACCAAAATTTAGCTAAGACATATACCTATAACTTTCATGTTTTGATAAGTTACATAATCTAGCTCTAATGAGCTAAAATTAGAGAAAAAAGTTTCTGGAACTGCCCAGGGCACTCAATAGGCAGTTCAAACCATGGAACAGTCATGGTTCCATTTACCATAACTCACAATTTACAAGACATATGAACCTGAAATTTGGTATACAGATACATAACACATATATCTACAACTTTTATGTTTTGAGATACTTCAAATAATGGCTTTAACATATTCGAAATCAAGTAACACAGTAGCTAACTTGGTTAGGGTTCACACCCTGACCAGTTTCAGTACGAAGAGGATATCTCATTATATACACAACATATTGCAAATATATTCACATATCCATAAATATAAGACATAAATGAACAACTTTTGTGTTTTAAGATTTTTCAGATTCGATCTCTAAGATCATCAAAACTATAGAACAATATACTGCCTATTAATGAACCCTAAACACCAAAATCAAGCTTAACACAAGAATAAATGTTTACTCACCTATAATCACTCTTGGCTAATCTTGTTCCTGCAATTTTTGGAGTGAAAGAAGGAAGAAATGGTGGCTGAAACTTGAAAAGAAATGGAAGGAATGAAGCAAAGAAGAAGAAGATGAGGAAGGGAAGTGATAAGGTGGCTGCCTAATAAGTTAAAAGCCACCACCCACCACCTTATCTTCCTTTTCTTTGTTTCATCCGTCCCCTTTTTCCTTCTTTTTTTTATTTATTTATTTATTTATTTATTTATTTATTTATTTATTTATTTTTCTGACTTTTATTTTTTTTATTTTATTTTTTTATTATTATTATACAAATCAACATAATATGCAATTTAATCTCAATCTAGTCATTTTGCTTACTTTAATTTAGTCACCTTATTTCATTTATTTTTTTTAATACTTTTTATCCTCATTTAGATTATAAATACACATGTGTGACTCAATACAATTGCAATGTACTAGGACACGTAGCTAGTGCGTGTCATAAACTTGATCCTACGAAAATACGTATGAAATGCATGTGTTCAATTGAATTATATTCAAATGCATATGTCAAAATAAAATGCATGTAATAATGCATATGTGGGAAGTCGAGGATGTTACAGTATTCTCCCACATTCTTCAATAGATAATGAGCTTGATAGGATTGTCATTGCCTTCTTGTTTTTGAAATTTGCTCTTCTTTGAGGCTTTGTCCAATCATCTCTTGATAG
Organism: Triadica sebifera; assembly: GCA_023653625.1. Classification (NCBI taxonomy): domain Eukaryota; kingdom Viridiplantae; phylum Streptophyta; class Magnoliopsida; order Malpighiales; family Euphorbiaceae; genus Triadica; species Triadica sebifera. The sequence continues at coordinate 27,313,725 of CM042901.1, forward strand.
GATTTCTTCTTCACCATCAGCTCCTCTTCTGGTTGGTGGTGTCCATTCTTTTCGTACACTATCCCAGACTTCAATTCCTTCACTATCCAAGTATGTCTCCATCCTAAACTTCCAATGGGCATAATTTGCTCCATCAAAGTAAGGTTTGAGACTTTGGAATCCTTCACTGGCCATATCTCACTCTTTACTAGCGCTTTTTAGGCTTCAATGTTAGACAAGGCTCTGATACCAATTGTTGCCCAGATATTAAAACAAGAAGGGGGGTTGAATTGGAGTTTCAAAAAATTAAACTTTAAAGTGCGGAAATAAACAATTAATTTTATGAGGGATAGAGAAAATCTGACACAAAGATTTATAGAGGTTCGGGTGTTAACAAACCCTACTCCTCTCCCCAATCGCAATTGGGAGTTTCACTAACACACTAAGTGTTACAATGGAGTTTTGCAATCTTACCCCCAACTATGGTGTTTCTCACAATGGCTCACACCTAACCCAGAAATCCCTTGTGTTTTAATGGCTCACACAATAACCAAATCCTTGTGTTTTACAGACTCACACAAACAACCTTTTAATTTATGTTTTGGAGACTCACACAACTAACCCTTACAAGTGTTATTCTCTTAACCCAGAAATACCCAAAGCTTACTTGAGTAAAGATTACAGAGAGAACCACTTACAAATCTTAATTGCTCAAATATGAAGAGCAAAAAGATTTTCACAGAGAATAGATTTTGTTCTCAAAGTATGAAAGTACAAATACCTTGTAACAAGAATTTAAATTCGAAGTATATGCTATTCTGTTGTTATTTTCTTTCTCTTGTTGTTCTTAATGCATAGATGACTTCCATTTATACTCCCATGGCTGAATATAGCAGTTGGGGTGCATTAAATACGAAACTAGCCGTTGTACCAACCAAAAAATCGCGCCTGACAATTTTCTCTTTCATTGTTCACGGGCGTGACTATGCTTGTCACGGGAGTGACATTTCTTCCCAAGTCGTGACTGAAGTGGTGACCTTGGTCGTGAAGCTCTCTGGAATGTTTTGACATATAGAGTCACGGGTGTGACATACTCATTCACGGGCATGACAAGCTTCCCAGCCGTGATCCAAGTGGTGACTCTGGTCGTGAAGCTCTCTGGATGAAATTGCATGAATCTTCACGGGGGTGACACCTTTATTCACGGGCATGAATGAAATGCCTACTTCACGGTTTGTTTTTTCTTCATGGCCGTGAACTTCAAATATTAGTTTTGGTAACGGTTAGCTTCTTTCACGGGAGTGACTCATAGAGTCACGGCAGTGAACATGCTACTACTTGAATTTTGTCTTTCAAGGAATATTCTTCCAATTCTCCATTCTTGCTATTTTAATCCATGTCCTGTATAATATACTTACAAAAACAAGTATGTTAAATACAACATTGCTATTTTATTTGTTATCATCAAAATGACAAAAATACCCCTCAAGGTTTAACAATCTTGATTCCAAATCCATTAAAACCTATATTGTCAGAAGAAGGGTCCCTTATTAGAATATAGCAGCTTAAAACAATGCAAATACTGAAAACATGCACTTATTTTCCCATACCCACTAAATAAGAATCGTTAAAACCTATGGCTCTGATACCAAAAATTGTAACACCCCCTTACCCCAATTCCGTTCAACAGGGTAAGAGAGTATTACTCGTCTAACTGTTTTTTTTTTTAATTTAATGAAATGAAGTAACATTTGTTTTATGAAAATATTGCAAACACCGAAATATAAATTATTACAAACACAAATATTCAAAATTTTATTTATTTATAAAGTACATTAATTTACATTATAATTCATGTCTATAATACACACTATGGGAAATAAAACCATAATTTAATTTACAGAATTTTTTTTATAAAATATACCAAAAAGAAACCCTAAAGCTTTTTGCTGCTTCCTTCCGGGTACCCTTCTTCTTCTGACAATGCTAACTTCTACGGCTACCCTTCTAAACCTGCGCGAGAGGAAACCACTCGCGCTAAGCTAATAGCTTAGTTGTGCTTACATATATATTTTTTCACATATTAATTAACCATTTAATAAGTAAGACATAAAATAAAGAATTATATACAATCAATAAATTTTAGCAAATACTCAATATTGAACAACTTGAATTCCTATAACATTTATAAAAAAATCGCGTACTTCGATTTGATTATTATTATTATTATTATTATTATTATTATTATTATTATTATTATTATTATTATTATTATTATTATTATTATTATTATTTTCTTGTGCCCATAACACCTATAACCGAACTAACTAATAGGAATAACGGGATTGTCAGTTTTGGCTTTCATAATATAGCGTCGAGCGCTTTTATAATAATACCATTACCGGCTTTTGTTATATTGTCATTACCGGTTTAATAATTTTGCGTCGAGCACATTTATAAATTGTCATTACCGGCTTTCATATTTGGCACCGAGTGCCTAAATCCCCTGATTGACATGTCAAACTATTCTCTATTCTAGTTCTAGCCTAGGTGTCTTTGGGCTTAACTATTTTTATTTTAATTTCCAATATTTCAAAAATTGCCAATATTATTCAACTATCATAATCATGCTTATTTATTTTTGTTCTTTATTTTCATTATTATTGCACTAAAATCTCACACAAAAATAATTTTTTAAACATTCATAACTACCATTAAAATAATTATTCACATTAATTATTATATATAATTATCACAACACAAGAACAACTCTAATATTTCATGTTTCTACCTACGGCAGATTTCGGACCTATTTTTGGGCTTCATTTTTATCCCATTTATAATTCGAATTTAAAATATGGTCTTCTAACAATTTTTATATCAGTGTCTTAGCTTTCAAATGCATCAAAAATCACTTAAATACCATTTTTCTATCAAAAGTTATGATCAATTAACTACTGCATAATCACTGAATTTTCTGCCCAGAATTTTCTGGACAGATTCTAAGTTTAAATTTCATGCATTTTTCTGGGAAAATATAGACATAATTAGATGTTATAATCTAAGTACAAATTAAATCCATGTATCTTAGCTTTCATTTCCAACAAAGAACATATAAAAACGAGTTCTGGAACATAAGTTATTTCAAAAGAGTCAGGGCTGTTCCTGAAACTTTATACTCGAGCCATCAAATGGCATCCATCCATATTTCAACCACATTCATCATTTGCATTCATTTTAATACTAAAATTTCCAGAATTACAAATACATTCAGATGTCTCAATTATTTCACACCATTTGGTCCCATTTCCATATATAATATCAAAAGTCACAACAAAACACATAGCATCTCAAAAACACAAACATAACAAACCTTAACATATAATTCCATACATATTAACAACATGCAAAATTTTTATCAATGAAGCACATACCTAATCAGCTTTGGTTCTTCCTTTAAACCTTCTTTTCCTTCCCTTAGTAGCTAGCTTTCTCCTTGCCTTTGTCACCCTCTTGAGAGCCTCTCACTTGCTCATTGATTTTTCCTACACAATCATACCATAACTCAATTCCAACATCCAATTTCAATGTTTTTCATGTCTACATAATATTCTAATGCTCCTAATATGTTTTACCCCTTAATTGAGCTAAACTGTACTAAGGTTAAACTTCCTTCTTCATATGTCATGGCTGCCCAAAAACCATATCCTAGTTTCCAATTTATTTTCTTCAATTCCACACTCAATTCACAATTAATCAATCACCAATTGTGGTATTTCTATGCTAATTTCAATTTCCCCTAACTTCTTTAACTATGGCAGCCCCTCATTCATCCCTTAACATCATTTTTCTTTAGTTTTTAAGTCATAAAACAATTCATTAACATCAAATATGATCAATTCAAAGTCTAATTACAGCTTCCATCAACTAATCACAAACTAGATTTTCTAAGTTCAATCTTGCAACATAACCTATATCTACCAACCCTAATCACATCTATCATCGATATGGATCCTAAATGGAAGGAAAAAGGTTAAATTTAAGAATAATAAACTCACCTTAATGGAGTTATAGGGCTGGTCGAATCTGCCCCAAATTCTTCTCTCTTTCTCTTCTTCTTTCCTCCTTCCTTCTTGCTCCTTTGGTACCTTTGTAGTAAGAACTCTTAAATTCTAATTTTTCCTCTCTCAAAACTAATTTATTTCCTCACTTTTTCAAGCTTAATTTATAGCAAAATGGTGGCTTTTGGGATGGAGAAGTGAACGGCCAAAATGGAAGAAAAGATGAGGAAGAGAAAGTCATGGAAGAATGTGGAATGTCTTCCTTTTTGACTTTTATACCTAAATTAAGAAGTGGGTCCCACTAATTAAAATTAATCTTAATTCTTATTGGTTCATTAAGTTAATTAATCTTAATTAACATTTAAATTTTGAAAAATTTTATATTTGCCACATCTTGCTCCATATTCACACTTTTTCCCCAAACAATTTCCATAATACCAATTTTGTCCATAGGAAATTTTATTTTCTTCTAATTCTACACCAAATCTTTTTAATTCCCAAATAATAATACCTTTTATTATTTTCTCTTATTATTAGTCATTTTTTATGGGTTCAAATTTAGACTCCGATTGAACCAGTGGACCCCACTACGGTCACGCGCAATCGGGGCCTAAATCACCGAATGTTACAATTCTCTCCCTCTTAATAAAATTTCATCCTCGAAATTTACCTGATTAGGTTACAGAATTCTCTCTCTAAAAAGATAGCATGTCTTGAAACAAAAGCCTTTTGTTCCATGGGGTGGTAAAATTGATATCCATATGATGACTTTGGATATTCCACAAACAGACATCAGTCAGACTTAGCTTCAAGCTTAGCTGACATTGTCTGCTTCACATAAGCAGGACAACCCCAAATTCTCATGTAAGAAAATGTGGGTCTCTTGTTATACCACATCTCATATGGAGTAACATCAACTGACTTTGAAGGAACTCCATTTAATATATAAATGGCGGTCTCTTGTGCATAACCCCAAAAGGATTTAGGCAGTTCTGCAAAACTCATTATAGACCTTACCATGTCTAACAAGGTTTGGTTTCTTCTTTCAACCACACCATTGTGTTGTGGCATGTAAGGTGGAGTCCATTAAGATAAAATCTTATTATCTCTAAGATAATCTAGAAACTCTTGGCTCAAGTATTCACCTCCTCGATCTAATCGAAGTGTTTTAATACTTTTGCCAAGTTGTTTCTCTACTTCATATCTAAATTCTTTGAACTTTTCAAAAGCTTCAGATTTGTATCTCATAAGATACATGTACCCATATCGTGAGTAGTCATCGATAAAAGTAATGAAGTAGATGAAACCACTTCTGGCGTGTGTAGACATTGGACCATATACATCTGAATGTATTAAGTCTAAAAGTCCATTAGCGCATTCACCATTTCCATTAAAGGGTAATTTAGTCATTTTTTCTAATAAGCAAGATTCACATGTGTCATATGATTCATAATCAAATGACCCCAAACTACCACTTTTGTGTAGCTTAGCCATGCGTTTCTCACTTATATGACCAAGGCGATAATGCCATAAATAAGATGATTTCAACATATCTTGTTTTTGCCTTTTATTATCATAGATCTTTAAAATTGGATTTGACATATCTAATATGTATATTCCATTGCATAATGTACCATTAGCATAAAGAATTTCATTCAACATAATAGAACAACAATTTTTACTAAAAGCTAAAAGGAAACCATCTTTATTTAGACTTGAAACAGAAATAATATTTTTAGTCAAAGTAGGTACATAATAGCAATTATCTAAATTTAATATAAGCCCACTAGGGAGGGTCAATACATATGTTCCTACAGCTAATGCAGCAACCCTTGCTCCATTTCCAACGCGTAGGTCTGACTCTCCCTTATTGAGTTGTCTATTGTTCCTTAGGTCCTGCATATCAGTCCATATGTGTGAGCCACAACCGGTATCTAATACCCATATATTATTATCGGAAACAATATTAATTTTAATGACAAAAATACCTGAAGTAGATGGGGCATCGGATGCCTTCTTCTTTAAGGACTCCAAGTAAGCCTTGCAGTTTCTCTTCCAATGGCCATCCTTGCCACAATGGAAGCATATCCCCTTTGGAGCAATCTCCTTAGCCTTCTTCTTGGCCACGCCTCCCTTAGGCTTCATGGACTTCTTCTTCTTCTTAAGGTTCTTCCTTTTAGAACTTGAAGAGTCTACCAGCATCACAGCCTTACTGTCCTTCTTGACAGATGGCTCAACCATTTTGAGCGAGTTAATCAGCTCCAGAATAGTGCTAGAGATTTGGTCCATCCTATAGTTAAGCACAAAATGTGAATAACTATCAGACAAACCGATTAGAATTAAGTCAATACTTAATTCATGGTCCATCATAAATCCCAAGGTGGCCAACCTCTCAATATAGCCATTCATCTTCAATGCATATTGCACTGGAGATGTCCCCTCAACCATCTTAGTGCGGAAGAGCAACCTTGAAGTTTCAAACCTTTCGGAACATGCTTCCTCATCAAAAAGCTCTCTTAGATGGTATATTATGGAATTATCATCCATAGCCTCATGCTGCTTTTGCAACTCAGCTGACATAGTAGCAAGCATAATGCAGCCTGCCATCTCACTATCATCGAGATGCTTTTGATATGCCTTCTGAACATCTTCAGAAGCATTAGCAGCAGGGGGATTAGGGAGTGCCTCATCTAGGATGTAGCCAATCTTCTAGGATTTGAGAACTATTCTCAGATTTCTTAGTCAATCCAAAAATAGAAATCAAATTCCTATTTCTAAGTCTTCTTGTTTATGGTACCACCTCTTTTGCTTCTTGCTCCTTTGTATCTTCATTCTATCCTAATCCTATGTAATCTAATTACATATTTCAAAGTATAGAAAACCTCAATTTACATTTGAGGGGAGTAATATGAGAAGATAAATACATAAGAAAGAAAGAGAGGTAGGGACACGTAGGCCCTATTTACCATAAAACAAAACAATTCCATGCATGCTCAATCACATTGGGCCTAAGTCCATAATCATCCATCATGCCTCTTCATACACCCCTAACATGCATTCTCTAATGCACAAAATAAAATTGACAATTTTGGATTTCAATTTATATCTCGATTCAACGCTTGAACCGAAATTCCCTATTTGTGTTATTTCGGTTAATTTAATTTTGTATGTCATTTTAAAGTGGAATTTAATATTTAATTAAATTAAATTAAATTGCATATTTCCAGAATTAATTCAAAATTAATTCTCCTTAAAATCAGAATGTTATAATGTTAAAATTAAACAATTTAATTTTAATATACATACCAATTTCCAGTCATAATTAATTCAAAATTAATTTCCAAAAATTCTAAAAATTTTCAAAACATCAAATTATCATTCTAGTCAACTGTAGGTCAACTCAAGTTCATCAAAATATTTTTGGCACAAGCCAAAATTATTAAGACAAACGAACCAATACACTTAGACGGTCAAAATGACTAATTCGACATCTAGAATTTTATAAAATTTCAAATGCTTGAAAAATAATTTTGGCATGCATATAACATTAAAATAAAATATTTTTAATCACATAAAATTATTTCAAGGTGCTATAAATAAAATAAACACATACAAACAAAAAATCAAACAAAACAGCCCCACCGGGTATGCTAAAACGATCCCCTTTTTTGTATTTATTTGAAAACTTAATTAAAATAATTTTAATTAATTATTGGACACTTACAAAGGTATAAACCTATTCTCAATATGTCTAAATAATTTTTTTATAATCAAATTACAAGAAAAATATAACCAGCCCCATCAATTAAGCCAAACAACAACACATGTTCATGAGCAAGACAATTTTAGGCAATTTTGAAATAAATCTAAAATTAATTATTTGAATCACATTCAAATCATTTTTCAATCAAAATAATCATCCTTAATCATCCCATGATTAGATTAGAGAAAGAAAAATGTGTAAAACATATTTTACAAATTAATTTCAATTTTTAAAAACCTATTGATCCAAAATCATCAAAACTATGCAATCCCATTGCACTTTCAATTAAAATTAATTTTAATAGATACAAGGAGGTTTTGATACCAATGTTGGGTTTTGAAGAATAAATCATATTCATAAACGCAGTGGAAAAATAAAATTTTTAAAACCCAAAACAAAAGATCATACTTGTGCCATTAAAACTAATATATATAAATACAGAGGTTAGAAATTATATCTTGTAATTTCTTATTTGTTCTTCAAATCTTCATTTTGTTGGGTTGTACCAAACCAAAAAAATCCACATTAGGATGTCTATAACGATAATTCACGTAAAGAATGAAGAAGAAACTATCAAAAGAAATTATTTGAACAAATTTAAAGTGATAGCTTTGAAAGTGTTTTCTTTCCGCACTTAAAAGTTAAAATTTTTAATATCCAATTCAACCCCCCCTTCTTGGTTCAATATCTGGGCAACACATAGCTCTACAATTTTTATGTTAGAACTTCTCTAAATTATTCTTCTAAGACTATAAAAATTAATAAGACATGACATTGTTAATCTGAATAAACTAGCATATGTTATACTCTTTGACTAGGTCAAGTTGTTGATCTGATAAGTTGTAAACATGAAATGTTTAGCATCCACATGTGGATGTTTGCTAGAGTAGTCAAGTACATTTGATGACCTAGCCATGAGACAATCACACAGATATTTATTCAATGTCAGTGATAGTCTCATCATAGCAATGGTGCAAGTATCCTTAGACTTGAGATGCTTAAGGTTATACTAGATGTTGAATCCTATATTTTGACTTCATTCCTTATTGCCTTTTAGAGGTTGCTCAGGATGGTGAATGGGTATAGCATGAAGTATTCAAAGGTAGTTGAGTAGTCAATGGAGGATTCACCACTCCTAATAGAAGAAGAGTATACCTATGGCCTTTTGTGGAGATCATTCCTTAAAAATCCTTGGCCAAGGTGGACATGCCTTGAAGATGATCTTCAAGGTCATTTTGACCATATATGACATAGTCAGTCTAGTAGGAGTTGATACACAGTACATGCTCTGAACCAAATAAGGTACAATGTGATGAAAGGATGAATTGCATAGTAATTGTATATGAAAGAGTTTATAATGAGACTATTGTCTTTTCAGCCAATTGGGTGGTCATGATATGTTCCTAGATACCGCTCTTGATCTACTCAAAATCATGTGATGATTTAAGCTGCAAATATAATTGGAAACCTAATAGGTCACATGCATAAAAGGAATGAATGCAATGTGAAATAGGCCTTGCCTTGGATTGGATCCAAGATATAAGAGAGAAACATATAGGCCAAGCCAATTCATGGACAGTAAAGGGTTTCACATGTGTGAATGATGTGTTGCATGGCACGTGCATTCCGTGGATGTGATAACATGTGTCATGACTACGATAAGGTTTGTCACGAGCAAGACAACATGTTTGTCACAGGCGTGACACACGTGACAGCAGCTTTTATGATTTTAGATTTTCTATTTTGAATAGAACATCAATGCTAGGGTTTCATATGTTTAATCCTAATTATGATTAGATGACATATAAATAACCCTTTTAAAGGTCAATTTGTGGCTGGCACTTAGAGAAATAAAATTTATTCTCTTTCAAGTTTATTCACCACTGCTAGCATTTTAGTGCTCTGACACCCCATCTCTCTATTGTGGTTTTTTCTTCGTTCCTTCATCTGGATTTCTATTAGAGACAATCTAGCCCTTGGATTATTTTGGTTTTCTATAACCAAACTTGAAAGAAAGACTCACAAGTGAAAGAACAAGAATTGAAAGATAAGGTAATCATCTTCATCCAATTGGTGGCATAATCTGATTTTGAATTACATAGGGCATTCCAAGGGTTTTTGGATTGATTTTAAATTTTATTTTCACTTTCATATGTATGATATGTATGTCAAAAACCCAGCAGTGGTATCAGAGCTACCCTATGTAAATTAATTTTGGATTTAATTGAAGTATCAATGAGATTCATTAAAAAAAATAACTCGGATGCCCTCATTCCATTAAAACGATTTTGAATTTTTTTGGTCTCAAATTTCATTATTCATTCAATTACATGTTAATATGATGATATTAGATTTTTTTTATGATAATGGAATGATTTAAAATTGATCTAAATATGAAATTCAAAATTATACATGTTATTGAAATTTATAGGGTTTATGAAACCTAGTATAACTAATTGAGTTCTTTAAGGGGTAGTTCGAATTTGGTTTACTAATATGATTAATCAAACATGTATTTAATATATTTATAATGTGTTTTAACTTCTGGACGACACCTAATATGATACAAAAACTATTTTTGTTCATGGTACAAATAAAACTAGAAACTAGGACAAAAACCCTACCATGCTATGTGATGTAAATTCATGAAAAGCAACTTAATTACATATTTATGAGATATACATGATGTTATTTTTATGTAAATTCCATGTTAATATCAAATTAAATATGTGTTTGAAATTCCTTGCAAATTTTAGTTCATGTATGAATCAATTTAGGCAATTTTTAAGCAATTAGTTTTCTAGTTAAGTTTTTAATGATTTAGATTGTCTAATGAATGAATTTGATTATTTTAAACCCATTATAATATGCCTACAATGATGAGAATGAATTCTAAGATTTTTCAAATAGAATTTGATTAGAATTAGAAAAGTGTTTTCTAATCCTAATTTGACTAGATTTTGGTATGCAATTATAATTAGGAATGCTTAATCCTATTTGGCATCAAACTAATAATTAATTGAGGAAATTTAATTGTGAATTAACTACTGGTCATATTTGAATTTGATATTTAATGTGATTTAATAGTTAAATTCAGATTTTGAAATTTCATGCATTAAATTGGAAGTAATCTAGTTATCTAAGTAGGCAAATTTAGGAAACTTTTTGATATGATCAAGTATTTGCATGATTTGCATGATTTCCCTTTAGAAAGTGTTCTTGAATGTTCATATGATCATTTAATGAGATTAAATGGTGAATGTATGATGAATTTCACTAAAGGCTTCAAGAGTTGAAACTAAGGGAACCTGAATTGTTACTTTAATATATTACCTTTCTTTATGCATTAGAGAATGCATGCTAGGGGTGTATGGAATGGCATGATGGGATAATTATGGACTTGAACAAAATGATTGGTCATGCATAGGATTTTGTTTTTGGTAAATAGTGTTAGTGAGTCCTTGTCTTCTTTATTCTCTTTATTGTATTTCTCTTCTCATCTCACTTCCCTCAAATTTAACTTGAGATTTTCTTATGAAGAATTTATGTAAATAGATTACATAAGATTATGATAGAATTGAAGTGCAAAGGAGCAAGAAGCCAAAGAGATAGCACCAAAAGCAATGAGCATTAGAATAGGAAATTATTTTCTATTTTGGTATTGCAATTCATACATCTACCTAGGTGAGACCTAGTCAATCCTTTCATGGCTCAAAGGATTTATGTTAGATATATCCATAATCATGACCATATAATTAGTGTAATTATCTTATACATCTAGACTGTGATATATGGATATATTATGCATGCCAAATAATATGATGAGACTAAATTAAGAAAATTCCTCATAAATTATATTGAGGTCAATGTCTTTCATTAATATGGCAAGAACTAAAGTTCTATTAGAGTTTGGGTTGTTGAGCACACTTAATTCGATATTATAAGAATATGTTCAAATCATCAAATATAATTTCATAATTAATGGGTCATCTTTAACCAGTTACATTGACTTGTTGGGCACACCCAAGGTCAATGTGAATTAGATGCAATATTGGGTCAGTGTATATCAGATATGCACGCATCAAGAGTTGATAGCCTAATGATTCAATAGTTGAATAAAAGATACCTACCAATTGACCTAAGGTGGCTTGATGGGCACACCCAAGGTCATTCTTAGTGATATTAGATACTGGTCCACTAGGAGAGCTTCCAATGGGTTCTCTTGGATTCATAGTGAGGGCTATAGGTTCACAATAAAATAGTGGAAGCAATAATGTATGTATATTAAAGACCTAATAATCATACATTTAGTACATTCTCCGACAATCTATTTCTTTACATCTAGGTTGTTAGAATAATGTCATCAAACATGAACTTACGCTCAATTCTCGAATCCAAAAAATTGACTGGTCTGAACTTCCTTTACTGACTTAGAAATTTGAGAACTGTTCTCAAAGCCAAAAATGTAGCCTATGTCTTGAAGAACCGTTTCCCTCCCTTCCTACTAATAATGCATCTGTTGATGAACAGTTGGCATACAAGAAGAATGTTGATGATATTGAGTTGGTGGGTTGCATTATACTCACTTTTATATCTTCCAAGCTTCAAAAGCAACATGAAAATATATATGCAAATACCATTATGTATCATCTAAGGGAGCATTTCTATGAACAGGCTCGCACTGTGCGATATGGGATATCTAAATTACTCTTCTGCTCCAAGATGATAGAGGGGACATCTTGAGTACAACATGCATTGAAGATGAAGATGTACATTCATTGATTGGCAAATTTGGAGTTTGTAATGGATCATGAATTAAGTATAAACGTAATTCTTCAAAGTTTGTATGATAGTTATGTACACTTCATGCTAAACTATCAGTTGAACAAGATCTTTACATCAATCCTTGAGTTGATCAATATGCTCAAGACATCTGACCTTTTTATCAAGAAAAAGCAAAAGGTTGTGATGTTGGTGGACACTTCTAATTTTTCTAAGAAGAAGAAGGACAAGAAAAAGAAAAGCAAATCTACAAAGGGCCAAGGAGGCATGAAAAAAAAGGTAAAAAGACGGCACCAAAGGGGACTTGCTTCTATTGTGGCAAGAATGGCAATTGGAAAATAAACTGTAAGGCCTATCTAGAGTCTCAGAAGAAGGGGAAGGATAAGACACCAGATTCATTTGCTTCTACTTTAGGTATTTATGTTATTAAGGTTAATACTGCTTCTAATAATAATACATGGGTAATGGATATTAGTTGTGGCTCACACATATATACTAATATACAGGGCCTAAGGAACAATAGATAGCTCAAGAAGGGAGAGTCAGACATATGTGTTAGCAATGGTGCAAGAGTCAGACATATGTCTGATAGATGTTTGTTTGTGGATATGTAAAAAAAGTCATTTGGATATCAATTTTACCACTCTTTCAAACAAAAGATGTTTGTTTCAAATCATGTTGTTTCTTGGAGAAAAAGTTTTTTCTAAAAGAACATAGTGGGAGCAAAATTGAAATTGAAGAAGTTTAAGATACTCAAAGAGACGCAGATCAACTGACTAAACCCTAATTTGTTACTCATACAAATGAAGTAACAATAATACCTTATGAAATATAGGTACTTTATAGGTTGTAGGATACGCAATGTTCCTAAAAGATATGAATTTCCCATAAGTGAACATAATAGTATATTGCTCATAAAGAATGATGAGCCTACTACCTATTAAGATGTTTTGAATAGTTTACAATTTAACAAATGGTTAAAGGCCATGTAGTCAGAGATGGATTCCATATATGAAAACTAAATATGGTTTTGGTTGACCCAACTAAAAGGATAAAACCCATTAGGTGCTAATGGGTCATCAAAAAAAGACCGATATAAAAGATAATGTAGTTACCTATAAAGTTAGGTTGGTAGCTAAAGGATATCGCCAAGATAAGGTGTTGACTATGATAAGACCTTTTCTCCAATTGTTATGTTTAAATCCATCAGAATACTCCTAGTCATTATTGCTCATTATTTTTAATGGAAATCTAATGGAGGATGTGTATATAACACGACCTAAGGGATTCACATCCAACGATGGAAAAAAGGTATGCAAATTGCAAAGATCCATTTATAGATTGAAACAAGTATCCAAGAGCTGGAATATATGATTTGATGAGATCAAAGAGTTTGGTTTTATACAAAATATGGATGATCATTATGTCTAACATAAACTAGAATAGGGTAGATAAGTTGGCATGTCAATTAGGGAGAGTTCAGGCTATATTAGCCAATTATATAAGCTGTAACAACCCGTTCAAGCATATTATTGCTCATTTTCTTAGGCAGAAAATTGTCCATTTACATTAGGATGCACAGCATCCCATTATATAGGTGTCCATTCATATAGGTTATATGCCCCATTTATTTAAGCTAAAAGGCTCGTGATACCCCTTGTGTCTTCCTAAGTCTCATCAAAGAAAAATTGGTGGATTTATCTAATGGTGTGAATTAAATAAATAATTGAGTTGCATGATAATATATATTATGATTAATTAGTTAAACTAATTGTTGAGATAGTGTGGAATGGAATTTGTGTGAATGTGATGTGATATTAGCAGTTGTTTTTCCCTTGCTGCTATTTATGAGTGTGTATGGAAATATAAAATTGACTTGATTGCATGCTAAATTAAACTTGCTTTTATACAAAAATATTATCATTGTTATTTCCATCAAGCATGTACCACTAAGCATATTGCTTAACGTAGGAGATTATTGTTTCTCTCACATAGGTAAATGAGTTGTGTAGTGGTCAAAGGTATATTCTAAATAAAGCTGATGGAAATCAGTGGAGTCCATATCCAAAGAAGTAGCTAAAGGCCTATGTTGTGGGTTAATTCTATTTTGTATATTTTAAGTTTTTTCTAATCATTTGTGTGTATAACCAAACTAATCATGTAAATAACGTTGAAAGATATAGTTTGTAATCAAAGTTTGTACATATTAAATGTTAGCATTTTTTTGTGAGATCAAGTGATGATATTGAGAAAGAGAACATGATCGAAATCTAAAATGTGATATAAGATTAAGTTTTGAAAAAAAATTATGTCATTCCATAATAAACTAATAGGTTGAGTAAAAGGTGAATACACGGCATCTCCTTACTCGATTGGTATTTTAGTAAGGTAAGGAGATGTTACCTTTATTTTTTTTAAATAAGGGACAAGTTCTTGAGGTGTTCAAGAGGTTCAAGCCAATGGTTGAATTACAAAGTGGATGCAAATTGAAAGCATTGAGATCAGATAATATAAAAGAGTATATTTCTCATGAATTTCAAAAATTTTGTTTTAAGAATGGAATAGATCACCAGTTATATGTTAGCTACTCTCCATAGCAAAACAATGTTTATGAAAGCAAGAACATATTAGTAGTAGAAATGGGCATATGTTTATTAGCAAAAAAGAACATGCCAATTGAGTTTTAGATAGAAGTGGCTTTCTCGATTATCTACTTACTAAATAGATTACCAACAAAGATAACAAAACATATGACTACAGTAGAAGCTTGGTCTTGTGTGAAACCAATGGCTAAGCATCTCAAAATTTTTGGTTCAATCTGCTACATTTATGTTCTAGTGGTTAAAAGAACTAGGTTAGATCAAAAGGCAAAAAAAAAAAGGATTTTCTTGGGCTATGCTATTGCTTCTAAAGTTTATACGGTGTATAACCTTGCTACAAATAAAGTTCAGATCAAAAAGGATGTCGTGGTTAATGAACTTTCTCACTAGAATTGGGAATTGTAAAAATTCAAAGTAGATCAACATGTGACAAGGTACTTTAATTCTTCTATAGATCAATCTTCTAATATATCAAAAGGTAGTAGTTAATCTTCTAATGGTTTGGACAACTCTCACTCAATTAATTTTGAGCTTGGAGAATATAGCATAAATCGGTCATCTAATTCTAGTAACTAATTTAAGAGCACAGTCATCCAATTCAAGAAGTTCATCATAACACACAACAGAATAGAAAACTAGATTGCTAGCAGAAATCTATGAGCAATGTTATTTTGTTATGGTGGGGCCTTCAACCTTTGAAGAGGTTGTTAAGCATGAATAATTGAGATATGCAATGGAGAAAGAGATGAAGATGATTGCCAACAATTAAACTTGGGATTTGGTTGATAAGCCAAAAGATAATAAAGCTATTAGGGTGAATTTTGGAGATATGTTTGCACCAATTGCAAGGCATGAAACAATTAAACTTCTATGGGCTCTTTCGGATCAAAACAAATGGGAGATCTATCACTTGGATGTCAAATCGGCATTTATAAATGGTGAAGTTGAATAGGAGCTTTATGTTGAGCAGCCCAAATGATTCAAAGTCTCTAGTATGGATGACAAAGTGTACAAGGTTCACAGGGCTTTATATGGCCTTAAACAACCTCCAAGGGTGTGGTATAACAAAATAAACTTTTACTTAGCTCAATGTGGCTTTGTCAAAAGTGAAAATGAACCAATTTTGTATGTTAAAAAATTCTAGAAATGGTGATGTGCTCATTGTTTCTATATTTGTTGATGATTTATTAGTAACAAAAAGTAAACCAAAGTTAATTTCTCAATTCAAGAAGGAGATGGAGGAGATATTTGAAATGTCCAATTTTGGGATGATTTCACATTTTCTTGGAATGGAAATTAGTCAATCCTTAAATAGAATTTTCATTTCTTAAAGGAAGTATGCTCAAGGTTTATTGAAGAAGTTCAAAATGGAGAATATCAAGTTTATCAGCACTCCATTAATTCTGAATCAAAAAAGAAATGAGTCGAAGTGGATGCTTCTTATTATAAAAGTCTAGTTTGTTGAACTTTGAGGGGCATTTCCGTCATTTTGATGATAACAAATAAAATAGCAATAATGTATTTAACATACTTGTTTTCTAAGTCTATTGAACAGGGTATAAAATATGATAGCAAGAATAAAGAATAGAAGATTAATCTTAAAAAGATAAAATTGAAGAAATAGCATGTTCACGCCCGTCACCTTATGTGTCACGCCCGTGATGAAGCTTAGCGCCAACAAACCAACATTTAAAGTTCACGACCATGAAGAATGATAGCAACCGTGAATGATTATATAAATTACACCCGTGAAATAAAGTCACGCCCGTGGAAAGACATGGCAAATTCTTCCAGAGAGCTTCACAGCCAAAGTCACCAATTGGACCACGGCTTGAAAAGATGTCACACCCGTGGAGATGAAATGTCACGCCAGTGAACCAACACTTACAAAACCTTCCAGAATGCGTCACGACCAAGGTCACCACTCAAGTCACGACTTGGAAGAACAGTCACGACCGTGACACACTTAGTCACGACTGTGAAAGATGAAAGAGAAACATGTCAGGCGCGATTATAAGGGTTGGTGTAACGGCTATTTCTGCATTAAATGCAATCAAACAGCTATAATTCACCATGGAAGTATAAATGCTAGTCATTTATGAATCCAGAACAAGAGAATAGCTAATACTTCAAATCAAAATCTTGTTGTAAGTCATTTGTGCATTTAATACTTTCAAAACAAACATTCATTCTCTGTGAAAATCTTTTTTTGCTCATTATTCTCTGAGCATTAAAGATTTGTAAGTGTTTCTCTCTATAATCATCCACTTAAGTGAATTTGGGTATTTTGGGGTTAAAAGTAGAACACTTGTAAGGGTTATTTATGTGAGCCTTTAAAATACAAGGAATTGGTTATTTGTGTAAGCCATTAAAACACAAGGGATTTTTGGGTTAGGTGTGATCCATTGTTAGAAACACCATATTTGGGAGTGAGCTTGTAGAATTTCATTGTAACACTTAGAGTATTAGTGAAACTCCCAATTGAGATTGGGGAGAGGAGTATGGTTTGTTAACACCCGAACCTCTATAAAAAATTTTGTGTCTCATTTTTCTATCCCTACTAAACTTAACTTTTCTTTCCGCACTTAAAAGTTAAATTTTTAATATCTAATTCAACCCCCCTTCTTGGTTCAGTATCTGGGCAACATAGTTGATAGTCTATTATACTTGATTGCAACTAGACCACATCTATTGTCTGTTGCTACTATTTTATCCATATTTATGCAAGAACCATGTCAAAATCATCTCAACATAGCAAAGAGGGTGCTAAGATATGTCAAGGGCTATCATTTATACAAGTTGAAGATGAGAAGTGGACCAATTATGTAGATAATGATTGGGCAAGTTGTCCATATGATATGAAGAGAACCATGGATTCTCTCTTTTCTTTGGGTTCTGGTGTTTTCTCCCTTGGATGTAAAAAACAACATGTGGTGACTCAATCAATGGTAGAACTAGAGTATATGGTTGTCACTATTACTTCAAATCAAGCATTTGGCTCAGAAAAGTGTTAGTAGATCTGCAATAGAATAGGTATTCAAATTTGTGTTCTATTTTGCACCAAAACACTAATGCATATCAGAATTAGTCTTTTGATGCAATAATTATCAAAGTAGACAATTAGTTAGCTATTCTAATAGATAAAAATCTAGTTCAATATGGTCGTACCAAGCATATTCAGGTAAAATGTCATGCAATCATACTAGCTGAAAAGAAAGGGAAAGTTTCACTTGTGCATTGCAATTCAAGTAATCAATTGGTTGATATTTTAACAAAGTTTTTGGGAAAAGAATGTTTAAAGAATTAAGAGAGAAGATTTGTCAAGAAAAATTATTGAGTGTTGGAAGATTAATAATTAATTTTTCATATATTTTATCTTTTTCTTATTTCTAATTAATTCTCTAGTTAATGGTGATAGTCAAATATAGGCAATCGGGGTCAATTAATGTCTTATGGTTTCATTGTAGTATTTTCCCATGTGTTTATTAGCTATAATCATTTTGTGTAAAAGGTAAATATCTAAAAGCATAATTAAGAGTTACAGAGTGAATGCATAATTAAGAGTTACAGAGAACGACATTTGAGTTCCTTTTTTTTTTTTTGTTATGTTTTCTATTCTAATCCGGGTCTGGGTTTTATAATTTCTAACAAATTTTTGTGGAAAGAGGAGGGTTGCCTCAGCTCTTGCCGCTAAAGGTGAAGGTTTAAGGCAAGCGGTGATCTATTGTGTCAACCGTGCTATCTCCTCGATGATTTGTGAATCCAACTGTCGTCAATTGATCAAGTGCATCCAAGCCCCTGGTTGTTCTCCTTGGTAAGTCAAAGCTCTTATTGAAGATATCTTGCAAAGCTTAAAGGGTACAGGAAATGTGTTTCGTCAATATTCCTAGAACTATTAGTAGGGCAACTGACCATGCAATGAATTTGATTAAAAATTATACTCTTATATTTGATTGGATTTATCATCCCACTGCCCTGTAGAGACATTTTTCTGTGGATATTGGAGTTGTTTAATGCAATATAGTTTTTGTTCAAAAAAAAATGAAAAGAGTGGATGTTCTATACTACCAGTTGGATGTAATATATTAAATTTATTTATCGATATTAGATTAAATTTTATTGAAATGAAATGTTTGAATTTTTTTACTTGAATTTTTGACAAGCTTAGTTTAAAGGTTAATTAGTTAAAAACCAATAACCAGACAGAAAAAGAAAAAAAAAAAAAACTGAGTCCCAATCCATGCTAATCCCCAAAAAATCCTGCCATTATGTAACCAGGGGACCCGATCACAATTGGCCAAGACACTCGGTTTCCTCGTAACTATTTTTTGTACTCAACATAAAAGACAAGATGGTTACACATCTATAATTTGTAAACTGATAATGGCATTTGATCTTTCAATCGCGAAAACAAATAATATATATATATATATACATATGAAAATCAATTCGGAAAGTCAACAAATTATAAAGTGACAACTGACAACTAGTGGTGTTGAAACTATTGGAGACGATGCTGAAGAGGTTAGGAAAAGGGACATCAGCCAATCAGCCTGACTTTTGTAGGAAAAGACTGCAAAACCCACTATTGACACTAAATTTTATCAACCTTTCTCTCAACTCTCAATTCCACAATCTAAATATTTCTTACGCTTCATCCCCTTATATTAGATTTTATTAACACGTTTTTTATTTTTCCGAAACAATTTATGTATCCAATAACAGTTATTCATGTCACAATTTGAAGCTAAAATTGAAAAACTATTTTTATTTTTTTTCGTTGGGCCTATTTTATAATAAAGTCGAGAATATGATCCAAGATGTGCTTACAGATAAAAAGGCATTGAATAAATTTTTGATCCCAAATCACTAACCAACAAAGTTGAAGAAATTCAAATTTAAACAAACCTTGCATTTGACGTCAACAAAGCATTTATAAAAACCATTACAAATCAGAACCTCGAAAAGTAACTCAACACAGAGTCATAAAGCCACGGGCAGAATTTAATTAACAGTAAAACATGACTCGCTTAACATTCTCCTTCAAAGCAGGTAAAGGTCGCACAGCAGCAGTAGCACCAGGCCCTCGTGTGCTTCGTGCACCTCCAACTCCACCCATGCCTCCACGTCCAGCAACTGGCCCACTTGTCATGGATCCACTGTCCGATGTCTCTGGTTCCATGTAGAACCGAGCTCGGAATGCTGCAAGATGAGCATAGTATGCAGGAGGCACTGAATGCCAAACCAGCAATTACAGTCAATATGCTTGTACATACACCAAAACTATGCATGACAAAAATCTGAGATAATGTTCACGAAGACGAGACTCACCTATGGACACGGATCGTGTACATCTTGCATATCTGCAACAAAGAAATTTTTTAGATAAAAAAAAGGATATGAATTAGTGCCATTATTTTTAGCACATTACAACTGTATCAA
This sequence comes from Triadica sebifera, assembly GCA_023653625.1. Lineage (NCBI taxonomy): Eukaryota > Viridiplantae > Streptophyta > Magnoliopsida > Malpighiales > Euphorbiaceae > Triadica > Triadica sebifera. The sequence continues at coordinate 27,334,352 of CM042901.1, forward strand.
TTTAATCAAATTAAGCCTCAAGCACAACAGAAGAATAATATTGGCAAATTATTTATGGTGAAGTATCATAAATTTAAGCAGAGAGCAAAACATAATGCCAGTATATTCCTTCATTGGGACTGAAAGAACCAAAAATAAGTCACACAAGACCCAACCATCACATCAAGTATTTCTACAGTGAGATTGAAGAAACCAAAAGCATTCCACGTGATCAATCCATAATCTCAAGTAATACTTCCTACTTTGAGATGAAGGAAAGGAACCGGTACTTACGTATAGCAAAGGTTATTTGTGAGCGATTGCAATCCATCAGCTGAGAACTTGTTCTCATCCCATAATACATGGTAATGAGCTGGACGGCTTGTACCCTACAGTCATGTTTGTCATATGTTATCAAGCATCCAACTATTGAACCAATAAATTAAGATGAAAACAGTTCCACAAGATACCTGAATCCCGGCATGGCTACACAGATAAAAGTCATTTTCTGTCGGATGACAGATTTGAGAGTCCACAACAGTGCCTGCCACATGGGAAGAATTATGGATTACATTGCTCAAAACACAGACCCAAAATATTATCAAACTAAAATGTACACTATATCAGTTACCAGGTAATATATTTCCGCTCTTGTCAACAGCATTACGGTCACGATGGTTGTTGGCAAATAACCTGGTGTGGTGACGCTTCTGAACAACAACAAACGTCACAGGAGGCTGATAATTGGACTCTAAGGAAGCACATGCCTGAAAGTAAGGCAAAGTAAACAATTTAATTAAAAAAATCTCTAAAATGGATAAGAATATATATATATATATATATATATATGAGTAATAGGCTGATAAAATTTGTTAAAAGCAGCATGTCTACAGCCAAAAAAATTGGAAAACATGCTATATATATATCATGAAGCAGCACCAAATTCCACTAGATGAACACCAAAATTAGCATTACCTTACGGATAGCATCTAGCTCATACAGCAAAACTTGATAAAATTGCCCTTCGCTCACACCATCTCTGAAGACAAGTGATTAAAATCATCAGAGAATGGACAAAAAAACAACAGGTACAAAGAAACAATTGGAGAATGGGACAATGCCTGTAAAATATAATTCGCTGGGGCTTCTGTCCAGTTGCTCTGCGGAAAGATATAAGAAGTTCCCTGCATCGTGGAAAGAACTTTGAAAAAAAAAATCTAGAACAGACCATATTTTGTCAAAAGCACAAAACAGAATAGTTGAGAAGTAAAAACATTAAAGATTTATTACACATCAGCAACTCAGTAAAAGGTAACTACCAGATCCAGTTCAAAACAGGTCATAAGCACACTAGAGAACCCAATCATAGATAGAGAAGCTAAACACAAGCTAGATTATTTTTCATGCACACGCATTAGTAGTAGTATTATTAATAATACTGCTACTAGAAATGCTGCTGCTAATAATAATAATAATAATAACAATAGCAGTAGTAATGATATCAACAAGAAGTCAGCACATTCAAAACAGACAATATGATTCCTACTCTTCATCACTTCCTTTATACTCTAACCAAATAGACCTAATCTTTTGTCACTGCACAATTTACCAAATTGTGCTTATAATATAAAAAAAGATAAAAAAAAATAAAAGTTAATATCAATCAATTGCTAAAATCAAAGTACAAATTTATGGTAAAAACAAATAAATAGAGCATAACTGATAAAAAAAATTAAAAAAAATCTCCCTATCTCCATAAGCAAAAAAGGGTGCCCCTTAGAGACTTGGGCATAGGCATGGGCATCCAGGCAAATGGCTTAAATTGGAGCTGGTTCTAATGCTACAAACAGTAAACCTCAAGCCCGAATTAGTCCGAAGCAAACATGTCAATCACAACAATGAAAGAAGCAAACAAAAGATGGCAAGTCATACTTTATCATGCCACCAGTGACTTTTCCTCTTACAGGATCTTGCCACTCTTTGAACAAATCTTGGATAAGCTCTTGCCGATGGGCTTGAGCACAAACCAAACCAGCATATTTTGTAATCTCTGGCCAATCTTGAGAAGCCACAACCTGTATTAAAATATCAAGCCTTAGAAAATTTAAAAATGGAAAAGACTAAATAGCAAGGTAGTCAAAGGAGCAACACGCACTCAAGGCAATAAAGCCTTTTATCGCCTGAGGTGCGTGCAAGGCGCAAAAAAAAAAAAAAAGCTCGCCTGATCGAAGGCACAAATTTCTAAAAAAATGTAACATATATATAAATGAGAAAATATCAGCATAAAATCCTAAACATAACAGGATTCAAGTTTCAACAAAAAACTAAAAGGTTTATTTGATAAAATCCTAAATCTTATGGTAGTAAAAAAAAACAAAAAACTATCTTAAAACTTAGCATCTATCATTAATAAGATCCTAAAACCCATCACTAGAATCTCCATTCAAATCTTCATCACTTTCAGCTGCACCATCACTTTCATATCCTTCAATTTTATTATACCAGGCGATGGCAGCAGCTGCACTTTCTTTTAGAATATAAAAAGGAACGTTGTTGTCACTGCTGGAAGGAGAAGATGCGGGCAGCCGTTCGTGTCTTTTGTTTTAAGTATAAAAAAACCCTAAAAGAGTCCTAATATAACTTAAAATATAACCCTTAGAAGCTTAAAGTCTGACTTTGACTATAATGTCCTTAAAATTAAAAAAAGAAAAGGCTACTAGGACAATCAAAACGTGAAACGTCGTATTAGGGTTATAAGACTTTCATTAGGCGCAAAGGGCACACAAGAAAAGGGGGACAAAAGGCGCAGGCCTGAGTAAAGGCGCCTCGCCTGGCATGTCCAAAGGCGCTAAGGGCTGTGCACCTCGGCAAGCACCCCTTGCGCCTTTGACAACAATGCTAAATAGGTTCAAGAGCTAAAAGAGATGCAGAAGCTAAAAATGGGAGAAAAATTAAATAGCATACAGCTGCAATAGAGGGGCTTGAGTCCTCCCCAGGATGGGGATGAGTAACATCTGCACCAAAAATAATAGTTGGCCGGTCACTGACTAGAGGAATACGCCTTGATAATGCATCAACAAGTACAGTATTTCTTCCTCCAACCTTCACATTTATCTTAAGAGCCACATTTGCCAGATATTGCTTGTTCATTCGAAATACATGCTTTGTCAAACAGCACTGGGAAACCAGTCCAAGATCTGTCTCACAAATCCGTTTCAAATCACCTGCATAGTATGTAAAGCCAGGAATTTCACTGTTTCCAGAAGATGTTATGAAAAAGATGCAAATAAAAAACAAGTACACTGAAACTGTATTAAGCCTACCATAAAGAGAGCCATTATTATCAGGGAGAATTACAATAAGCAAATCAAGCTCTTTGCCCTGGGGCTGGAGTTTTGTCATAGCATCATGATAACGAGTTTTCAAGACCTTCTCTACCTGCTCAGGACGAGCACTGACAGGAGGAAGGACTGGCTCAGGATTAAATGCCTTCAAACAAACAGCAGTCCACTTTAGAGGTGAAGCAAATATTTCCAAAAAGATAAACTAACAGATACCTATAGAAATATTGCAATCCCATACCATGCCAGAAATGTAACACATTTGTGCAAGTTCATAGCAAAATCCACGAGCCACACTGTCTTGAACATTTCGAGAAAAGTTTACACAGATCCAGTTGTTCACAGTTCCCCCATTAACCATTTTCTGCAACAAAGTGACAATAAATATAACATACAGAATTCTGAGTTCGAAAGTTAAAGAAAAGAGTATAATATAAGCACACATCCATGCGGCCACTTTCCTAAGCAATTAATGTTCATGAATTATTCTTATATCATCACAAACCTTGATAATAAAAGCATTGTTACAAGAAATAGTTTCTAATCCATGAATCCCCTTTTTTCATTCTCTAAATCTGATGCAGTCTTGCATAAAAAAGGAAAAAAAAAAATTCAACATCAAAAGAAATGCTATGTAAATTGTCCAGCTTATGCAGGGCCAAAACATGAAATTAGAGCATTCTCTATAATATGGAGTCCTACATATGTTTACCTACACGCTAAGATCTAGATTTTCCAGTCCATGTACGAAATAAGGTTTTCACAAATTTTAAATTATGCTGAAATAGAATGCAGCAGAAGTACAAGGGGTCTGCTTCCCAGAATTTTATTAGCCATCTTTGCTAATAAGCAAGACAAAAGGTATATGCCAGTATTTCAGATTCCATGGTCCAGACTATGTAATAAGTTTCTGTGTTCTCAGCAGCCACTCCGCTCTGTAGTTATAAGATAATCTTCTTTTTCCTAGGTGGAATTGCCTACATTTATAATACTTTTTCTCTACTATAAGAACCAAATCCTTGCAGATACCACTAATACTCAACTCAGTCACCATTATCCACTGTAATCATCATTTCTCCAAACACACTTGATAACCAAAGCTTTTATCTACCCATTAAAACCATTAAAATACATTGTTTCCACAACAACCTCCACTTGTGCATTACCATCTTTCAAAGAATAGCCTTAACAATGACCAAAATAGCAGGCCTTAAAAGTAATTATGCATTCTCAACACATTTAGCAATTGAATAATACCCGGAAATGTGTAGACATACATCAATGAAGAGTCAGCAAAACATCCAAGAGGAATATATCATCAACAATTACTGAAAAGTGAGCGACAAACCATACTGGATACATAAACAGGCATGTGCACCTGATGATGCCAGAACAAACAGGAACTACCTTATTAGTAGTGTTGTAGTCTTATAACAGGAAATACCTTGTTCATCATGTTCCATTGTCCAACTTGAGGCAGGCAATCCTTCTCTCTACCTGTGTCATGATATTTAAGCTGCACAAGCAGTACCCAAAAGCCAATACTTTTAATAAAATATATCCAGCAGACAATATATGGGGGAACAAAGTAAAAATAATTTACCCATGGAGCAGGCAAAATGCGAGCTTCAACTGAAGCAAGCTTCTCACTGATTTTAATTCCAAACTCCTTTGCATAGGGATCATTGTGGTAAGCATTGTGATGAACAGTCTACACAATCAACATTAAGCATGTCAGAAGTAAGAATGTAAAAGAAGCCTTGCACAATCCAGGATTTCATGCACAAATAATAACTTAGAACAACCAACAAACATAAGCAATAGCCAGTTAAAACACACAAGTAGAAATGCAACAGCTACTTCAACTATTGTGCCATACGCTCTCAGACTATAACCATGTCACCAGAGGGAAACTGTAAATGAGGGAAGAGAAGAATAAGTAATACTGCAATGCAAGAATCACTCGTATCAATTTCCTTAAAAGATTTCCGAACTACATGTATGGAAATTTAAGTTTGATTCTTAACTCAATAGTACTAACACATACATAACAAAGTTTCTACCATAATCTAACATTTGTCTTCAGCTACCTGATAGTCATAAATTTGTCCGCAATTAAATTATGAAAACGGCGCATTGCAATATTCAGTAAAATTTTGTGCATTGTAATATTCATTAAAATTTAGTGCATTGTAATATTCAGTAATATTTACTCATTGAAACAATGATTTATAGCATATGCAACAGTACTTATGAGTGACACCTTTCTCATCAATACATGCACTATAGCATAATACCTCTCATTAGCATTATGTTGCACAACCACAGACAGACAAGAGAACACATGGTTAATTACATATTATTATGAACCAAACATACTTTGTATACTAAAAAAATATTCAACAAGCTAATAAAACTTTCTTGTACTAGAGGAAAAGTACTCTATAGGATATTAGAAAATAGAATAGAAGCTTCATGAATTCTAACAAGACATGCAATCGACTATGACGTCAGCTGAGAAATGCAGATAATGAAGTCCAAGGGAGTATCGGAATGACTCACATGATCATCATTATAAATAACAATAGAACAATACATTATTTATAAATAATGATAGAACAGTACATATACCAAAAACAACACACCTGCATGATATCAAGCTCCCTTTCCTGAGGACGCTGACAAGTCACCTTCAGTAAAGCAGTGATTTGCCTCTCATTCAGTCTCTTAGAGTACCTCTGACCCTCAACTATCTTGCATACCTGTTTTGAAGTAACAGCCCATAAGCAGACATGTTTAAACAACAATGAAAATAACACAGCAACACATATTTACCTCCATAGGCAAATAATTTGGTCTCTGCTGATTTCCCACTTGAAGACAGGGCCATTGAGTATGTTGAATAACAAAGCCATAGGTCTCATAAAAGTACTCTACAACAGACTTCATGGTTCCTCTTTCATCTACCGGAAAACTAATACAAAAGGAATCAAACAAGGGAATAGATGCATAAAGCAGGACTCTCAGATCAATAAACAATAAAAGAACTGACACCATGATACTCACGTCAATTCCCGTGTTGCTTGAGATGTTAAACCTGATATGCGGTATTTTCTGCGCATATTTCCACGATGTGTAACTTCGACCTTGACTCCTCTTAAAGCCTTTTTTATCTATTGGGATACAAAATAGAGTGCTCATTATCTCCTAGTCAGTAAATTATTCTAAGCAAACCTCAATATGCAAAACCAAAAAAACAACATAAGTGTCGTCCAACCAAAAAAAGTTTCACAGTGCATCACATGGTAGTGCATCTAATGCCTAACAGGAAGAAGAATTGATCCGATAACCAGACTTAGCCACAAGGGTAACCAAGATAAAACTAATAAACAGTACCAAAAACAAACTAACATATTCTCACCTTCACACGGTCAGCATCAGATAATGGTCGAGAGGAAACATCTCGATTCAAGAGTTGGGTAACGAAGTCAATGACTGGCAGTGGCTCAATGAAAGCAGTAGATGACATATCTGCACCCAACAGACCACAAATAAAATATTACGTCAAGCAAAATGGAAAAAATACAAATTTTAAATAATACATGGTAGAATAAATCATGCATACACAATAGCAATGGACTCAGACAGGAACCTAAAAACAAACAAATTGTAATCTACATATATTGATGGGAAAAAAGAGCCAAACATCATGTACCAATATTCAGCGATAGTCCCATTTGTGTAGGGCGAATACTTTGGTAAAAACCACGCCAACTCTCCAAACCCTCACCAAGGGGCTGCCTTCTTCCTAGATTAGGGGAATAAAATGATCGACCCACAGGGCAATACCTACAGTTGACTAATATTAGTCTTCAGACACAATGGAACATATAATTATATGCCAAAAGGAAAATGATCCACACCGAGTAGTAGGTAATTCACGCAAGACAATGTCAAGAACTTGAAGGGCTTCTTGTGGAGCATCTGCTTGCCTGCCCTGCAAAAAGAGCCCTAAATGATGCAAGTCAGCACGTGCAGCTAATTTGATGACAACTTTAAATTCTCTCTCTCTCCTGCAACAAGAAGAAAATACAATTACCAACTAATAGAAATGGATTGCAAACGGAAGTAACAAATAAATGCAAAAGGAAAAACCATAAACCTTTGTCCGCCTGATCCATCATCTTCGTCAATCAGAGTGATTTTGAATTCCTTTGACAAAAAGGGAAGTGGCCCAGCAGTGTATAGACTCTTCCGACCATCATAGGCAGGAAGACGCTTCCCAAGATGAGATTCTCTGTACAACTTCACCAGTTGATCCATCACTGCACGGTTGACACCCCTTGAAGTGACCTCAGGTGTAATTGCAACCTAACGCCATTGAGAATACCAAATAACTGTAAGCACTAAAGCTAACATAAACTATTCAAGTAAATAAAAGATGAGCAAACTTACATCATACTGGTGCAAATCCTTGTCTGGTAACTCAGCAAAGAAGTGGTTAGCCTTTACTATACACTTTATGCCAGTGCTGCCCTTGCCAGGCCGAAGGGGGAACCTCATTGATTTACTCGATGGTGGTGGTGCAACCTGAATTGCCTGACTTGATGCGCCTTCCTGCATCTGCTGCAACACTACCGATGATGTCTCCGGTGGACGGGATGAAGAGCTCGCTTCAGATGACATCGGCTGAGGGGACACCCCAGCTTCATGAGGAGCCAGGGTTGCTTGGTGCAGCTCGGGAACTGGTAGTCTGGATGGGCCACCAGAAGAAGAACCTCCTCCACGGATACTACTGCCTCGACCACTGCCATAACCTCCTCGGCTTCCTTGCTGAGGTGGCCCTCCTCTTCCCCTGCCTTGATGATCAGGGGGCCCACCATACTGCTGCTGCTGCTGCTGGTAAGGCACTCCACCACGGCCACCATAACCACCCCCACGACCTCCTTGCTGAGACTGGGGCCCCCAACCCCTGCCACCTTGGTGTGATCCTCCCTGCTGAGGAGGTACATTCCTCTCAGGTGGGCGCTGGGATCCTCGAACATCACTCCCAACAGCCTCCTGAGAAGCAGAGCTCTCACCCCCACTTGAAGGAAGTTCTGTTCTCCTCTTTCTCACCATAATGATAGCTATGGACAAATCAGAGATGGAGGTGTAAGGATAATTGCATCAGATGATGTCACGCATTTTAATACCATCAAACAATAGTAAAATAGTTGATATTTCTCTATAAACAGCAACATAAATGCCAGACAACAAAAAGAAGGGCACAGGCTCAGCCATACAAAAACATGTATGTCGTAGAATAATATCTGGTCTTTTGCATTAAAAGACAACTCCATACAGTTATTTACATGATCTTACCAACTAAAAAATTAAACAAAAATATTAAAAAAAAAACAATCATTAACAACATAGAGAGCCAATTAAAATAAACGTTCAGAAACTGACATTAACAACAGTAAAATAAAATCGCGCAGGAGGCAAACAATAAAAAGCGGCGGCTCACAAGTAATATTTCACCAAAATGAGAAATACAAAATGAAAACGCAGACCCCAACACATCTCCCAGGAAAAACATGATCTCACCAAAACCCTTTACGACATCGCTTGTAATGCATTGCTACAAAACCGACCAAAAGGTCTAGCGATCTAAAACGAGAACAAAGGATTTTACAAGCATGCATCAAAAGAAGCAAAAATCTCAACTAAAATGATACAACACAGTCACTAAGAGTAAATAGTTACAAAAAATCAAATAGATCTGTGGAAAAGAAGACCGAAAAATACAAAATACAGCAGATCCAAATTCTACAGCAAAAACCAAGCAAAACCCTGAGCAATGACAAGACAGACAAAAGAGAATCGGAAAAACCATTGATGAAGAAAAAATCAGAACAAAAACAGACCGAAAAACACCTAAAACCACTGTCATCACCTGAAAACCGCTATCGGAGAACCACGGATGGTATTCAGAAAGTAAGAGAGGAATAAGAACTAGCGCTGTGTAAGTGTACGACACCACTCCTCAGAAATTAAGAAAAAAAAATAGAACAGAGAGACAGAGAAGGAGAGAGAAGGTTGCTAAGCCCTACCAACACTCTCGTTTGTGAAGAATGAAAATCTCAACAATGACCTTCACACTCTGCTTATAAAAGAGGGGTAGGTGTTCTAAAATGACAATTGTGTCCCTACAATCCCTATCCTACATCCCCACGCCTCACCTTCTCCACTATTAAATACGTACATGCTGACATGGCATTTTTTATTATTTTTTTCATTTTTCTATTTTATTCTGATCTGGAAAGAGTTGTTTTTACACTTGTTCTAATTGAAGTGGACGTCTCGAACTAAATATAAAAGACCCTTGTTAGGATATTAAACATTCAATCCAATTTAGCTTAAAAATTTATCAATCCAATTTAATTCATAAATATAAAAAAATCAATTGATCCAAATCACAATTATAGATTAAATTTGATCAGTTTGCTATTTAATTTTATATATTTTTTATTTTTTATTTAATAATAATAATAATAATAATAATATCTCATAAATATTTATAATATCCCAAAAAATTTTAGTTTATTACATAAACTACTTAATAGCAAGTCATAGAATAAAAAATTACAATGGAAATATTCTCAAAAAAAATACAACAACAAATTATCAAAATACTCCAAGATCAGGAATCTACAGCACAAAAAATTCAACACTACAAGTATATTTACATGAGTAGAAGTGTTAATCTACAACAAAAATAAATATAAAAAATACAAATTTTTAAAGTTGAATTAAATGTAAAAATAGTAAAAATGGTTTTTACCATTGCAATATGCACATATTAAATTTAAATTAAAAAATATCGTTTACCTATTTTATCATTTATCATCATCATTATCATTATCTTCAGCTTCGTCATTAGTTGTAGTAATTGTACTAGGTCCAAAATTTTCTATTAACAAAAAGTACCAATGTTATAACTTGTGCATTGAAAATATAATTTTATTTTTTTGGAAAGAGAATGAAAAACTTGTTACCTTGTGTGATTGCTTCAAATTTTTCTATATCATCCAAAATTTCTTAAAAGTCAAAAGAGATGGTTTTGGACTGCAACTAATTTTGTACATACGCAATGGCCTCTATCATTTTAGGAGTCATTGAAATTCAAAATGGATCAATAATTCTTCCATTTATGCTAAAAGCTGATTCGGAGTGAACTGTTAAAATTAAAATTACTTAGATATCTCTCGCAATTTTTGAAAGTATAAAAAATTTTGAAGTAACTTTTGTCATTAAAGTTGTTGTCATGCTCTTATCATATACCTCTCCAAAGAGAAAAACTACATATTTTCATCTTATAACGAGGATCGAGGACAATGGTATCATATAAAAATTGATTCATATTGTTAAAATTCTCCTAATACTTGGAAAAATTAAATTTCATTTTTCTTGTTTGAAAAGCTAAAATCATATCACTACTACCAGCTAATTTTCTCAAAGCCCTTTGAATATTTACAATCTTTTAAAAAAATATTTTATGACATATAAAGATCCGGAAAATTTGAGTCACATCATAAAATAATTTTAAAATTTGCATAAATACCTAACATTATCCCAATCGTCCTTCAAAGGAGGTCATTTCACATGTTCTTTTTTAAAGTTCTTTTTATACTTTAAATCCTCATATTCAAGTCTCATGAATGCAATTTCAAGCTTTTCCATTGTCTCTAATATTAGATAGGTAAAATTTCATCTTGTTTTCATATCAAGATAAAGTAAGCTCTTGCTAGAATTTTTCATTTTATCAATATATTTTTTTTAAGTTTTCAACCTACTTGGGGAGCCCCTCATGTTGGATTCTTAACATACATCTCATACATGGCACAACGGAAAATTAAAATTTATTGAACCCAAAAATTATAGAATGCCCTATGAACATTAAAATCGGATTGAACTATTTTATATGGAAGAAGTTGATTACCTTATTTATTTCTTTTGATCTTCCAAGTTTGTAAGTATTTCTTTTAAGTTGGGTTGTTGTAAACCATAACAATCCATAGGGTTGTTGCAAACCACAACAATCCAATTGGATTGTTGTGGTTTGCAACAACTCAACTTAAAGGTTGAATTGTCTCTAACAGTAATCTACGCAACAGAATGAACAAAACAATCACAAGGGTGATGAGGTGTCAAAACACCAAGGTACTAGCTATAGTGTTTCAACTTGAAAGAGAAGAAAAAGAGAGAATAATTTTTATTCCTTAAGGTGGCAGCTATAAATTTGACCCTTAAAAATATTTATTTATATTTCTTCTAATCATATTAGAGTTGAACATAAGTTTCTCTTGTATAGAAATTATATTCAAAATAGAAAATCTAAAATTGCAAAAGCTGATATCGGGGCCTTTACGACCATAAATAGTAGTGTTATAGTCGTGACTCCCTTTTGTCACGAGTGTGACAACCTTTGTCACAGTCGTGACACCTAGTGTATGGACAAATCATTTTTCTCTCATATATTTGATCCAATCCAAGTCTCATTTCATATTTTCTTCATTCATTCTATGTGTGTGACCTATTAGGTTCGCAGCTCAAATCATCACATGATTTCAAGCAGATCATGAGCTGTATCTAGCAACAAATCATGACCTCAAATTGCCCGAAAAGTCAGTAGTCTAAGTGTAAACCCTTTCATAGATAATTACCATAAATTTTGTCATTTTACCAAACTATACCTCATTTGGTTCAAAGCATGGTCTGTGTGTCAGCTCTCACTAGACTGACTACATCACATCTAGTCCAAATGATATTAGTTCTTGTCTATGAGACTCATTATCCTGATCAAATATGTCCTTGAAAACCTTCTTCAAGACATGTCCACCTTAGTCAAGAATTTCTGAGTAATAATCTCTACAAAAGGTCATAGGTGTACTCTCCCTCTATTAGGAGTAGTGAATCATTTATTAACTACTCAACTACCTTTAAATACCTCATGCTATACCTAATCACCACCTTATGAGCAACCTCTGAGAGACAATAAGGAATGGAGTCAAAATATAGAATTCAATATTCAAGATAAACATTGAGTATCTCAAGTCTAAGGATACTTGCATCATTGCTATAATGATACTATAATTGACATTGAACAAATACCTATGTGATCGCCTCATAACAAGTCATCCAATGTACTTAGCTACTCTAGCAAACATTCATATGTTAACTCTAAACATCTCATATTATCAGCTTATGAGATCAATTGTTTTGATCAATTGTTTGACCTAGTCAAAGAGTATAACATGTGATAGTCTATTTGGATTAATAATGTCATATTTTGTTAATCATATGACTAGGGATTATTTAGGTATAAATATAATTGCACATGATAGAAATCTTATCATCATGATCTCATCATGATTTCCTTCATGTTGTGTTATGTACCAAGGACTTCATTAAATGGTTTAAGATCTTTATTAATTTATATGCAATGAATATCATATAATGAAAATATCTTTTATTGATAATAAATGAGTATATCAAGTGTTTAAGGTGATTGCCTTTAGGGTACATCGCTAATAATCTCCCACTAGCACTAAAGTCAATCGTCTTTATACATTATACCATATACGAGTACATTTTGGGAAAAGGCTTAGCCAGAAGATTAGCTATATTCTGATCAGTGTGAACTCTCTCTATCTTTACATCATGTCTACCTATGATTTCTCAAATTAAATGGTAACATCTTGAGTACATGTTTGGATTTTGATATGACTGTGGTTCATTTGCTTAAGCAATGCCTCCATTGCTATCACAATACAATTTGGATCAACAATGTTAGAAAACCACTTTTAGTTTTGTGATGAATTTTTTTATCTAAGTTATTTCTTAGCTGCCTGAGAAGCTGCTATGTACTTTGATTCGGTTGTGGAATACGCAGTTATTTCCTATTTTGAACTCTTCCAACTAGTTGCTCTGCCATTTAACGTGAAAACATATCCTTATTGGTATTTAGAGTCAACCTTATTAGTTTGAAAGTTGGCATCCGTATACCCACTTACCTTAAGCTCTCCATCTTCATGAACCAATAATACATCCCTAGTTCTTCTTAAGTACTTAAGGATATTCTTGACAACCACCCATTGCCCTTTGTCGGGATCTGACTAATATTTGCTCGTAATACTTAAAGCATATGATACATTGGGTCTAGTGCATAACATAGCATACATGATGGATCTAATAGCTGAAGCATATGGAATCCTACTCATGCGTGTTTATTCATCATGTGTCTTTAGACACATGGACTTAGAGAGGGTAATCCCATAAGTCATTGCAATTAATCATCTTTTAGACTATTTCATGTTAAACCTCTTTAGTATCTTATCTATGTATATAGATGTTGAATCTTGAGGGGTATTTTTGTCATTTTGATGCAAACAAATAAAATAGCAATAATGTATTTAACAATGTTTGTGTTCGAAATATTTTGAACATGATATATCTTACATAGAATATGATACAAGAATGAAAGACAACTTTTGAAGATCAAAATTAGAAGAAATAGCAAAATCACGTCTGTGAATATAGCTTAGCGCCAACTTTGCACCATTTAAAGTTCACGGCCATGAAGGATCATACCAACCGTGAATGATCAAATCAGTCACACCCATAAAAGATAGTCACGCATGTGAAAGATAGTCACGCCCATGAGATAACATGTCAAATTCTTCCAGAGAGCTTCATGGTCAAAGTCACCACTTGGACCACGACTTGGAAGAATATTCAGGCCCGTGAATGTATAAAGTCACGCCCGTGAGATAACATGTCAAATTCTTCCAGAGAGCTTCACGGTCGGAGTCACCATTTAAACCATGACTTGAAATAACATTCACGACCGTGGCACATATATTCATGCCCATGAATGAGGACAGAGAAACATGTCAGACGCAAAAGATAAGAGTTGGTTCAACGACTATTTTCATATTAAATGCACCCAAACGGCTATAATTCGCAGAGAAAGCATAAATGCAAGTCATTTATGAATCCTAAAAAAATAGAACAACAATTACTTTGAATCTTTAATCTTGTTGTAGCCTTGTGCATTAACTAATTTTCAGCAAAATTATTATTCTTTGTAAAAACCTAATTGCTCATAATTTCTGAGCATTGGTGAGTGTTTTCATTGTAAACAATTACTCAAGTGAGTTTGGGTATATTGGATTGAAAATTTTGTAAAGGTTTGTTGTATGAGCCATAAAACACAAGGAATTAGTTGATTGTGTGAGCCATTAAAATACAAGGGAATTTCTGGGTTAGGTGTTAGTCATTGAGAGAAACACCATAGTTGAGAGTGAGCTTGTAAAACTCTATTGTAACATTTAGTGTGTTAGTAAAATACTCAATTGAGATTGGGGAGAGAAGTAGGGTTTATTAATACCCGAACCTCTATAAATCTTATGTGTGATATATTTCCTTCCATACTCTATTTAATTTTATTCCGCACTTAAAGTTAAGAAAATTTTTTATCTCTTAACCAATTCAACCCCCTTCTTGATTCATTGTCTGTGCAACAATTGGTATCAGAGCTTGTCTAGCGACAAAGCCTAAAAAACGCTAGCAAAGATCAAGAAATGGCTAGTGAAGGATTCCAAAGTCTTAAGTCTTACTTTGATGGGGCAAACTACGCTCATTGGAAGTTCCGAATGGAGACATATCTCAATAGTGAGGGAATTGAAGTTTGGAATAGTGTTCGAAAAGAATGGACACCACCAACTAGGAGAGGAGTTGATGGTGAAGAAGAAGTTATTTCAAGAGATGATTGAATAGAGCCTCAACGTAGAGCAAACTTAAGAAACAAAAAGGCAATGGCGATTCTCGCAAGCTCTCTATCCATTGAAGAATGTGGCAGAATCAAACACTACCCTTTCGCATATAGTATGTGGAAGACATTAGAGAATTATCATGAAGGAACCAAACAAGTTAAATCCAAGAAGATTCAACTTCTCACTTCAGAATATGAACTCTTCAAAATGAAATCCAATGAATATATCACCAACATGATGAACCGTCTTATAGCCATCATAAAAGACATGAGAAAGCTAGGAAAGCATTTGAGCCTGGAAGATGTAAACAACAAAATTATGAGAAGCCTTCATCTCAAATACTATGGTTCAATAGTTGCAGGTATAGAAGAAGCCAATGAAGACATGAGTGTCATGCCTACCAATGTGCTTATTGGTAAACTTCTAACATACGAAATGACAGTAAAGAGAGATAGAGAACTTGAAGCCGAACCAAAGAAAAGAAAGTCTCTAGCACTCAAAGCCTCTACTTCAAAATCTCAATAAGAAGTTAAAGATGATAAAGAAAATAGTGATGATGCAAATGAGGACATTGTCATGCTCTCAAGAATATTAAAAAGAATAATTGAAAAGAGAATTGGAAACTCTCGAAACTTCAAACAAAGAAATCTCAAACACTCCTCAAATGACTCTTAAAGAAATAAAGAGGAGGTAAAATATTATGAATGTGGGAAGAAAGGACATATCAAACTAGAATGTCCAAGCTTAAGAAACACAAGAAAAGATATCAAAAAGATAATGGAGAGAAAGGTCACAAAGCCACATGGGATGATGAAAGCTTTTCAAGTGAAAAATATGACAATGAAGGTGAAGAGGTCAACCTATGCTTCATGGCTTTAGAGGATCACTTCACAGATGAGGTAGGTCCTTCTTATTCATACTTATTTAATAATGATAGTAGTGATAATAATAGTGATAGTGAAGATGATGATGAACAGAGTTTAATAGAGGTATTAAACCAAGAATTAGAAAAATATAGATGTAGATTCAATACTTACAAAAATAATATTTTAAATTTGAAAAACAAAATAGAAGTTTTACAAAAGGAAAATCTTGATCTTAAAATTTCTAATGAAACTCTTCAAAAATCATTAGATGAGCATTCCTCTAGACCCTCAACTAAATCATTGTTTAAAGAAAACAATATTTTGAAAACTGAAAGTGGGGAACTTAGAAACTCTATTTCAAGATTTCATAAAAGCAATGAGAGTTTAGATACTCTCATAGTGTCCCAAAGATCACCTTTAATAAGACATGGTATAGAATTTAATGGAACATCATCTTCATCTCACAAGACCACATTTGTTAAGTCTAGTGCACTTCAAATCTCCACAATAAAAGTAATAGGCCCAAGGGTTAAGAGCACAACACACACTAAATCCCTTATTTATAAGAAGAATGGTAAAGGGTCGCACAGTTTAAGAGGGAGGCCTCATAAGGCCAATCATGCCTTCATGTATAAGAGGCATGCACCTAGGAAATCACCTATTCATCATGCATGTGCATATCACTGCTCACAAACTCCATCGAAAAGGATAATGAAACCTAACCAATTTTTGACTGATTGAATAACTGAGACGTCGTTTCCTATAAAAAGTATGTTATCTATATACAATATTAAGTTCTTTCCTTTTAGAAAATAATTTTTCAAAAGGAAATGTTGACACAACTTTATTTATTAAAAAACATAAGCATGATATTCTAGTTGTTCAAATTTATGTCAATGACATCATATTTGGGTCTACTAATGAATTATTTTGCCAATAATTTGCTAAGTGTATGACTAGGGAATTTGAAATTAGCATGATGGGTGAACTTAAGTTCTTCCTTGGTCTACAAATAAAATAAAACAAAACAATGAGGGCATATTCATCAACCAATCCAAGTACGCCAAAGATTTAATCAAAAAATTTAGAATGGAAGGATGCAAAAATGTCAAGACTCCAATGAGCACATCGACAAAATTGGACAAAGATGAAAAGGGAAAGAGCATTAATTAAAAGCTCTATAAAGGTATGATCGAATCACTTTTATATCTTACTGCCTCTAGGCCTGATATAATGTATAGTGTATGCTTATGTGCTAGATTTCAATCTTGTCTTAAAGAATCACATTTGGATGCTGTGAAAAGAATCTTAAAATATTTACATGGCACATTGCATCTAGGCTTATGGTATCCTAGAAATTCATCCTTTCATATCATAGGATATTCAGATGCAGACTATGCTGATAGTCTCTTAGATAAAAAGAGTACTTCAGGCACTTATCACTTTATTAGTGAATACTTAGTCTCTTGGTTTAGCAAGAAATAAGTTTTGATTGCCATTTCTACTACTGAAGCGGAATATGGGGCAGCAGGATGTTGTTGCACTCAAATCCTATTGATGAAACAACAACTTAAGGATTATGGTCATAATTTGGACCATATACCCATCAAAAGTGACAATACAAGTGTCATAAACCTATCTAAGAATCTTATTCAACACTCTAAAAGTAAGCATATTGACATAAGACATCATTTTCAGAGATCATATTCAATATAGAGATGTTGTATTAGAATTTATCGATACAAACAATCAATTGACAGATATTTTCACCAAATCTCTTAATGAAGAAAGATTTTGCTTCATAAGAAGAGAGTTTAGTATGCTTGATGAATCAACCTTATCTTAAGTAAGATTATCAATTGTCAACCTTGAGTGTTAATTTCCTTCATATGATGCTCTTTAATTGACTAATTTTGAGGTATGAAGTGGTTAACAAAATGAGAATATATGTTCTAAGGCATAGAAGTTTTTTAGAAATCTTTTAGTCTTTTTTAGAATTAGTTTTATTAATTGAAGATTTGAGGTAATTCACGCCCACGACATATAATCTCGGCTGGGATCCTAATCGTAAAAAGCTTCAGTAGTTTTCACGTTTTGTTTCACGACATCCTTCACGGTTGGAGGTTATGAAAACAATGTTTCACGCTCATTACTCTTTTCATTCACTCCCATGAAACTCTTTATTCACACTCGTGACACATATTCACGACTGTGAACATTAACAACAAATAATTATAGAACTGTTCATGCTTTGTTTCACACGTTGTCTCACAGTTAGTAGTAGTGAAGATTACTCCTCACGACTGTGACTCCTTTTGTCACCACCGTGAAATTCATAAGTAACATTCGTGACTATTTAATGTTACGACTGTGAATCGATTCGTATCCTTTATCATGGCTAGAGCGCCTCTTCAATAAACCGTGAGCCCGACTATTCACTCCCATGATGGATGATTCACGGTCGTGAATCTGTCGACTATAAAACAGGATTTCTGCCCTTTTTCACATTTTGAACTTTAAAAATTCTATCAATTAAAGCTCTCATTCAATATTTCTTACAAAATTCGGCCTCCTCATATTCATTTATATCTATAAAATTCATCCAAATCACTTTGTCTTTGAAGAATCTTAACATCTTTAGGTTTATTCTCAAATCTTTGGTCCAAAAATCATTCTCCAAATCCCTGTTCCTAAATTATCACAATGGAACCCGACTCATCTAAAGGCACGAGGAAGAAATCCCATGCTCCGAGATGCCATATGGATTACCTTTTCAACATCATTCTGGAGTATTGTCATCCAAGATATGTCATTCTAAAGAAAAGACCCCTACTTTCGTCTGGTTCCTTCGAATGGAGTGCTGTCAGGACTCTCGATCTTGAGACAAGCATGATAGAACAATTGCAAGCTTGTCATCTTAAGGATTTTGTAGACATTCATCGGCCAATGCTAAGGAAACCAACTCTTGAGTTCCTTAGTACATTGCAAGTCTCTCCCACCAGAACTGTAAAATTCCAACTCTATAAGCATTCGAACACTCTTTTAGCAGTAGAGTTTGACACTATTTTCAAGCTTCCCTCAAATGCCATTCTCAATGAGAGAGAAGTGGAATTCTATGTCAATCCGGAATGGACTCATTTTGGGTTGGAATGTAGCTGTGATGTGAAGAAGACCAAGAGCACACATCTTCAGTCTTCTGTGCATAAATATTTACATAGGTTTCTTACCTATAGTATGTTTGCTAAAAGAGATAGCAACGGGGCAATCAGAAAATCGAAGCTCTTCCTATTGGAAATGACATGAAGTGTTAGAGAAGTGCTCTAAAGGCAATCACCTTTAGCACTTATTTTACAAATTTATTTGATTAATAAAAGATTTTTTCATTAATTTGATGTTCATTTGATATATGAATTGATAAGTGATCTTAAATCAATTAATGAAGTCCTTGATACATAATATAGCATGAAGAAAATCATGATGAAATAATGATATTGAGATTCTTATCATGTGTAATTATGTTAGTATCAAAATTATCTCTAGTCATAGGATTAATGAGACGGAACATTATTAATTCGGACAGACTAACACATGTTACACTCCTTGATTGGATCGAGTAGTAGATCTCATAATTTATAAACATGAGATGTTTAAAATTAACATGTGGATGTTTGTTAAGTGTAGCTAAGTACATTAGATGACCAACTATGAGACAATCATATGGATAATCTATTCAAATGTCAATGATTGTCTCATCATAGCAATGGTGCAAGATCCTTAGACTTGAGGTACTCAAGGATATCTTGAATATTGATTCTGTATTTTGACACTATTCCTTGTTGCCTCAGGGAGGTTGCTCATAGGGTGATGATTGGATATACCTTGAGGTATTCAAAGGTAATTGGGTAACCAACAAAG
The DNA here is from genome assembly GCA_023653625.1 of Triadica sebifera. Lineage (NCBI taxonomy): Eukaryota > Viridiplantae > Streptophyta > Magnoliopsida > Malpighiales > Euphorbiaceae > Triadica > Triadica sebifera. The sequence goes on from CM042901.1 coordinate 27,354,272, forward strand.
GATTCACCACTCTTAATAGAAGAAGTGTATACCCATGGCCTTTTGTCGTGGTCATTACTCGAAAATCTCTTATCGGAGTGAAAATGTTATAAAGATACTCTTAAATGACATATCTAATAGAGTAATGAGCCTTAAGGACAAAAACTAACATTACTTAGACTAGACATGACGTAGTCAGTCTATTGGGAGTTGATACATGTCCATTCTCTGAACCAAGTGGGGTATAGAATGGTGAAAGGAATAATTGCATGGAAATTGTCTATGGGAAGGTTGATAGTCAAATCACTGACTTTCTGGTCAATTGGGGGTCATGTTGTGTTGCTAGATACGACTCATGACTTGGTTAAATTAATTATTAATTTAAGTGGCCAACATAACCGGGAACCTAATGGGTCATACGCATTGAAGATATGGAGAATGAGTAAAATGGTATTGGATATGATCCAAAATATGAGAGAATTATTTTGGGATGAATCGCGAAGAGATCGCGCAAAAAAATCATTCGGGAGGGTCATGGGCTCGCGTTGGCTAAGCAAGCTGCTGCCTCCCACCAGTTGGCCAACGACACATTTTGGCCTTAATTAGGTCAATTATGCTCAATTACTATTCATTCATTTACTTTTTCTCCATTATTGACTTTTCACATTTTCTTTCAATTTGATTCAAATAGAAAATATATTAAATGGCAAAAAACAGACATAAAAATATTTTTAAGACTCAACAAAATTCTCTCAAGAACACTTTCAATGCTAGCACATTAAATTTGTTCAAATCATTTTTTTGATAGTTTCTTCTTCATTATTCACATGAATTATCGTTAGAGATATCCTAATGTGGATTGTTGTGGTTTTCTACAACCCAACAAAGTGAAGATTTGAAGAACAAATAAGAAATTACAAGGTATAATTTCTAACCTCTATATTTATATAAATTAATTTTAATGGTATAAGTATGATCTTTTATTTTGGATTTTGAAAATTTTATTTTTCCACTGCGTTTATGAATATGATTCATTTTTCAAAATCCAACATTGGTATCAGAACCTCCTCGTGTCCATTAAAATTAATTTTAATTGAAAGTGCAATATGATTACATTGCTTTGATAATTTTTGATCAATAAGTTTTGAAAAATTGAAATTAATTTGTAAAATATGTTTTACATATTTTTATTTCTCTAATCTGATCATGGGATGATTAAAGATAATTATTTTGATTAAAAAATTATTTAAATGTGATTCAAATAATTGCTTTCGGATTTATTTTAAAAATGCCTAAAATTGTCTTGTTTATGAACATGTGTTGTTATTTGGCTTAATTGATGAGGTTGGTTATATTTTTCTTATAATTTTATTATAAAAAATTATTTAGACATATTGAGAATATGTTTATACCTCTGCAAGTGTTCAATAATTAATTAAAAATTATTTTAATTAATTTTTCAAACAAACACAAAAGAAGAATGTTTTAGCATACCTGATTGGGCTATTTTGTTTAATTTTTTTATATGTGTTTATTTTATTTTCAGCACATTCAAATTTTTTTATGTGATTAAAAATATATTATTTTGATGTTAGATATATGCCAAAATTATTTTGCAAGCATTTAAAATTTTAAAAAATTCTAGATGTCGAATTAGTCATTTCGAGCGTCTAAATGTGTTGTTCGTTTGTCTTAGTAATTTTGGCTTGTGTCAAAAATATTTTGATAAACTTGAGCTAACCTAAAGATGATTAAAATGATGATTTGAAGTTTTAAAAATTTTTAGAATTTTTGGAAATTAATTTTGAATTAATTTAAGTTGTGCAATTGTAATTCTAGTATGACTAGAAATAAGTATGTATATTAAAATTAAATTGTTTAATTTTAACATCTTACTATTCTGATTTTAAGGAGAATTAGTTTTGAATTATTTCTGGAAATATAGAATTTAATTTAATTTGAATAAATATTAAATTTTACTTTAAAATGACATACAAAATTAAATTAACCAAAAGAACACATATAGGCAATTTCGGTTCAAGCGTTGAATCTATTTACAAATTGAAATCCAAAATTGTCATTTTTATTTTGTGCATTAGAGAATGCATGTTAGGGGTGTATGAAAATGCATGATGGATGATTATGGACTTAGGGTCAATCTGATTGAGCATGCATGAAATTATTTTGTTTTATAATAAATAGAGTCTGCGTGTCCCTACCTCTTTTTCTTTCTTATGTATTTCTCTTCTCATCTTACTCCCCTCAAATGTAAATCGAGATTTTATATAATTTAAAATATGTAATTAGATTACATAGAATTATGATAGAATGAAGATACAAAGGAGCAAGAAGCAAATGAGGTGGTATCATAAACAAAAAGACTTAGAAATAAGAATTTGATTTCTATTTTATGTAGTAAATTCATGCATATACTTAGGTAAGACCTAGTCAATTTCTCTTGGACTTAAGAGATTGACTTTAGTATGTCCATAATCATGTCATATAGTTAATGTAACTATCTTTATATATCGATATGATGAATGTATAATATATAACAAAATGAAATAATAACTTGATGAGACTTAACAAAGAAATCACTCACTAAATAAATAATTAAGTCTTACACCTTCCATTAATATGGGGAGAACCAGAGTTCTTCTAGAGTTAGGGTTGTTGAGTTGTCTCAAGCTCACTATATAAGAATATGTTCAATCCATTAAAATTATATTTCATGATTAATAGGTTAGACTTAACTCATATTATTAACTTGTTGGATTTGCGCCAAGGTTAATGTGTATTGCAGGTGAAGTTGAGTTTGTATACATGAGATGTACACATATCAAGAGTTGATAGCCCAATATATATGCACACATCAATAAGTTGATAGCACAAGATTCGATAGTTGCATGAATAATGCAATTGGTATGAATTAGATACCTACCAACCAAACTAAGGATAGCTTATTGAGTTGCCTCAAGGTTATTCTTAGCTAGTTGGATATCGACCCACTAGGAGAACTTCCATATAAGTTATCTCGGGTTCATAATGAGGGCTATGGATTCGCAATAAGATAGTGGGAGTTATAATGCGATTTATTAAAGACCTAATAAACATGCATTTTATGTACCTTCTAACATGTTCTATTTTACATCTAGGTTGCTAGTGAGAATCTAGGTTACACCTATTTTACATCATCATGAAAAATGTGAATTTGCGATCACTAATGGAATCAAATAAGTTGACTGGGCCTAATTTTTTGGATTGGCTAAGGAATCTGAGAATAGTTCTCAAATCCGAAAAGATTGACTATGTCCTAGATGAGGCACTCCCTAATCCCCCTGTTGCTAATGCTTCTGAAGATGTTCAAAAGTCATATCAAAAGCATCTCGATGATAGTGAGATGACAATCTGCATTATGCTTGTTACTATGTCAGCCGAGTTGTAAAAGCAGCATGAAGCTATGGATGCTAATTTCATAGTATACCATCTAAGAGAGCTTTTGGATGAGCAAACACGTTCCAAAAGGTTCAAAACTTCAAGGTTGCTCTTTCAAACTAAGATGGTTGAGGAGACATCTCCAGTGCAATATGCATTGAAGATGAATGACTATATTGAGAGGTTGGCCACCTTAGGATTTGTGATGGACCATGAATTAATTATTAACTTAATTCTAACCGGTTTATCTGATAGTTATTCACATTTTGTGCTTAACTATAGGATGAACCAAATCTATACCACTATTCTTGAGCTGATTAACTTGCTCAAAACAGCTGAGTCATCTGTCAAGAAGGACAGTAAGGCTGTGATGCTGGTGGACTTTTTAAGTTCTAAAAGGAAAAACCTTAAGAAGAAGAAGAAGAAGTCCATGAAACCTAAGGGAGGCGTGGCCAAGGAGATTGCTCCAAAAAGGACATGCTTCCATTGTGGCAAAGATGACCATTAAAAAGAAACTGCAAGGCTTACTTGGAGTCTTTGAAGAAGAAGGCATCTGATGCCCCATCTACTTCAGGTATTTTTGTCATTGAAATTAATACTATTTTCAATAATAATATATGGGTATTAGATACCGGTTGTGGCTCACGCATATACACTGATATGCAGGGCCTAAGGAACAATATATAACTCAATAAGGGAGAGTCAAATCTACGCGTTGGAAATGGAGCAAGGGTTGCTGCATTAGCTATAGGAACATATATATTGACCCTTCCTAGTGGGCTTATATTAAATTTGGATAATTGCTATTATGTACCTGCTTTGATTAAAAACATGATTTCTATTTCAAGTCTAAATAAAAATGGTTTCCTTTTAGCTTTTAGAAACAGTTGTTGTTCTATTATGTTGAATGAAATTCTTTATGCTAATGGTACATTATGTAATGGAATATACATATTAGATATGTCAAATCCAATTTTAAACATCAATGATAATAAAAGGCAAAAACAAGATATGTTGAAGTCATCTTACTTATGACATTGTCGCATTGGTCATATAAATGAGAAACGTATGGCTAAGCTACACAAAAGTGGTAGTTTAGGGTCATTTGATTATGAATTATATGACACATGTGAATCTTGTTTATTAGGCAAGATGACCAAATTACCCTTTAAGGGACAGGGTGAATGTGCTAATGAACTTTTAGACTTAATACATTCAGATGTGTGTTGTCCAATGTCTACACACGCTAGAGGTGGTTTCATCTACTTCATTACTTTTATCAATGACTACTCATGATATGGGTACGTGTATCTTATGAGATACAAATCTGAAGCTTTTGAAAAGTTCAAACAATTCAGATATGAAGTAAAGAAACAACTTGGCAAAAGTATTAAAAGACTTCGATCAAATCGAAAAGGTGAATACTTAAGCCAAGAGTTTCTAGATTATCTTAGGGATAATGGGATTTTATCTCAATGGACTCCACCTTACACGCTACAACACAATGGTGTGGCTGAAAGAAGAAACCGAAGCTTGTTAGACATGGTAAGGTCTATGATGAGTTTTGTGGAACTACCTAAATCCTTTTGGGGTTATGCACTAGAGATCGTCATTTATATATTAAATGGAGTTCCTTCAAAGTCAGTTGATGTTACTCCATATAAGATATGGTATAACAAGAGACCCACATTTTCTTATATGAGAATCTGGGGTTGTCCTGCTTATGTGAAGCGGATAATGTCAGATAAGCTAGAAGGTAAGTCTGACCGATGTTTGTTTGTGGGATATCCAAAAGCATCATATGGATATCAATTTTACCATCATTTGGAACAAAAGGTTTTTGTTTCAAGACATGATATCTTTTTAGAGAGAGAATTCCTTCTAAACGAAGATAGTGGGAGCAAAATTGAACTTGAGAAAGTTCAAGATGCTCAAACAGATGCTGATCAATTGCCTGAACCCAAGCTTGTTGCTCATACATATGATATAACAGTTCAACCTTTTGAAACACAAGAGTTTCGTAGGTCAAATAGGATACGTATTGTTCCAGAGAGATATGGATTTCTCATTAGTGAACAGAACGACGTAATGCTCATAAAAAATGATGAGCCTACAACCTATGAAGAAGTTCTGAATAGTTCAGAATCTGACAAATGACTTTAAGCCATGAAGTCATAAATGGATTCCATGTATGAAAACTAAGTATGAATTTTAGTTGACCCACCCGAAGAAATAAAACCTATAGGGTGCTAGTGGGTTTTCAAAAAGAAAACTGACATGGACAGTAATGTGATTACTTATAAAGCTAGACTTGTTGCTAAAGGTTATCATCAAAGACAAGGAATTGACTATGATGAAACTTTTTGTGACACTCTTATAACACTTATTTTATACATACGTTACGTGGGTAAATACGATTATAGCCGATGTATGCCAAAAAAATTTTATTTTAATTTAATGACTATAATATTATCAACACTTAATTAATCCTTTTTATTTTTTTGAAAATTTCGGTAGCATAATGGTTATAAATTAACCCACTCACCTGTAAAGCAAACAATCCACAACCCATTTTTGGCACAACAATTCACATATAATATAAAATATTTTTCATTCATCCACAAATCATCATTTCATTCTTCACACACATAACAATTTACAAATATCATAATATGTAAAAGGTTTATTCTTACAACTTCATATCTATGCATATATATACATGTCATTATTAGTAATATTCTATTACTATTTTGTTCTTCTGTCTACTCCCAAAATTTGCATATTTGATCCTGTTTTTCCCGCTATTACCTGCACGCAGTCAAATAACTACGTGCTGAACATTAATATGCTCAGCGGTGATTACTAATCTAAAAATTTCCACTAATTATATTTTCATGCAATTATATTTTTAATATACTATTCAATTTTTCTCATTAATATATAATTCGTTTTATCAATACTTTATTTTTAAGTACTCTTAATTAATGCATATATATACATGTCATTATTAGTAATATCCTGTTACTATTTTGTTATTCTGTCTGCTCCCAAAATTTGCATACTTGATCCTGTTTTTCCCACTATTACTTGCACGCAGTCAAATAACTACGTGCTGAACATTAATATGCTCAGCGGTAATTACTAATCTAAAAATTTTCACTAATTATATTTTTAATATACTATTCAATTTTTCTCATTAATATATAATTCGTTTTATCAATACTTTATTTTTAAGTACTCTTAATTCACTATTTACTACCTTAATTAATTTTATCAAATTTTTTTTCTCAATAATTTTTTTTCTTTTTAATCATTCTTTTCTTTCTTCTTTTCAATTTTTTTATTTAATCTGTTACAAATTTCACTTAAATTTCTAAATTTTCATTTATTTACAATTATGTCATTAACTATATATTATTTACATTTTTGCCACTAACATTATTATTTTTTAATTATTTATATTTATTTATTTGATTATTTATTTTTACTACACAATTTAATATCTATCTTCCACTTATTTTTCATTTTTCAACTTTATTATATTTTTTGTCACATTTATCACATTTATCATTATTACGATTATACCATTTTTTTATCATATATATATATATATATATATATATATATATATATATATTCATTTATCTTGTATTTCTCACTTTCATTATTTTATTATATTTTTTACTTATTTCATGTTTATCATATTTTTTTCTCATATTTTCCACTTATTTCATTTTTAATCATTTTTCTCATTTTTCATTTACAAATGTCTCTTTTATCATTTCATTCACATTTATCATTTCATTCACAAATGTCTATTTTATCATTTCATTCACATTTATTATTTCATTTTTTTTATTTGCCCCTAAATTCAATCCGATAGAAAATTTTGGACCAGATATATGAGACGTGAATCCCAAGAGTCCACTACACTGAATAGTAATCTTAAAGGATCACTCGAACACTATACTGTACACTAAATCACTGAGTTACAATCACTGAAGTAGATCATCATTGGCCTATATAAGCGAGTCGTCATAACTCACACCGCGGTAATAATGCCCCTATGGCTAGCCAATTATATCATGGACTGGATTTAACTATCAGAAAAATAACTAAGGGCATTATTTTATTTTTTTCAATTCAATTTTTATTAAAGTCATAAATTCTATTACTTTTACATTATTAATCACTTAATAATTTATTCTTTCATAACAAGTTTATCACTACCAAAATTTTTTACATTTTTCATTCTAATATATTAATCTTTCATTATGGATAATCAATTAAGTTATAAACTCACTAAATACATTTTATTCATTATTTTTCATTTCATACACAATATCATCAATAAATAGAAAACTATTCAAAATTTAATTTAAAATTTTTCAATAAATTTCTACCAACTTAAAATCATATTTTCTTACATTTCATGACTAAATTTTCATTTAATTAGCAAAGAAAATATTATTTTCTCCTCTTTCATATTTCGGACTATATTTAATTTCATCATTAAAATTTTTTTTTCACTTTCTAATTATTCATTTCACTAATTAATACATTCATTATTTCATATATATCATAATATTACACTAAAATGTATTTATTTCTTAATATTCATTTTTTACATAATAAGGTCACATTTTACAATTACAACTAATTAATTTTTTTAATTGAAATTAATCATTCTAATTCATTTTTCATAATCGATTAATCATGCTTTAAACATTAATTAGCCATTACATGCAAAACACACAATTTTCTAAATTTCCATAACCCTAAATCATACTTAATTAATGAATATAATTAGATTATGGAATCACTAAGATTAATTGCTTATTTTGGTCTTCCTAAGCTTCCTTTTCCTTTGCCTTTTCCTTGGAAGAACCTTCATCTTCTCTTAAACCTACCATGACCAAAAAAAATTTTCATTAATCCACCATTAATTTACTTTCTTAGGTCAAATAAACTTCATATTTATTATCTACATATCATAAACTATCTATTTGAACCATTAAATTAATTTAAAATTATAAATTTCACTAACCTCAAATTTGAATCCTAACTTTTCTCCTTTGATTTCCTTCCACTTTAGCCTTCCAAATGAAGATTAAAAACTTATATTAACTATTAGAGAACCTGAAATTATTTTTGGGTGGTTGATTTTGGTGTAAAAAGTAAAGAAAATGGAAAAAATTGGAAGGAAAATGGGAAGAGGAGACTTCGGCCATGAGGGAGGATTTGGGGAAGAGGATTAAGCAGAATTATCTATAGAGAATTCTGATATTTATGCCAATTTATAGTGGCTTAAGTTGGTTGGGTTTGGGCCAAACAAAGTCCAACCCATTTAGGCCCAATTATGCACTATAAATTATTTTTCTCACTTCTTAAGCTCATTTTTACCCAAATTTAATTCTATAATTCATAAAATATTTTTATATATCTACAAAAAAATTTTCAACTCAATCAGAGTTCATTTTCTATTCAGCTTACTTAAATCGAACTGGTAATTCAATTTTCGGTGTTACCATAAAAAAATTTTTCACTGTCAAATAATCCTAAATATTATTTAGAGTCTATCCATATCTTAAAATAAATTTTTAGATTTCGTTTACTATTTTTTATAACCCGATCAAAATATGGTCAACCAACTATTTAATTAAACTACGTCATTTTTTCTTAATTTTGACTTTTGAAAACCTATTTGATCTCATTTTCACTCCAAATTTTACCCTCAAACTAGTCAAAACCTATATTTTCCGATGATTAAATAAAATATTTTTTACCCACGGGTGTATTTTTGACCCCCGGGTATACTGATTAATCTCGGAAACTACAGTTTACGACTAACCCGGTATTTGGGCCATTAAACTTTTAGCCCAGTAGCTATGCTTAAATCCCTAAGGATACTCCTAGCCATTGCTACTCATTATGATTATGAGATATGACAAATGGATGTGAAGACAGCTTTCCTTAATGGAAATTTGACTAAGGATGTGTACATGTCACAACTAGAAGACTTCATATCCAAAGATGGCAAAAATGTATGTAAGCTTCAAAGATCCATTTATGGATTAAAGCAAGCATCCAAGAGTTGGAATGTTCGGTTTGATGAGACAATTAAACAGTTTGGTTTCTTACAAAATCCGGATGAACCTTGTGTTTACAAAAAGGTTAGTGGGAGTGCAATCGTGTTTCTTGTGTTATATATAGATGACATATTGTTAATGGAAAATGATGTCTCAGCCTTACAATCAGTCAAAATTTGGTTATCCAAGAATTTCTCTATGAAAGACCTTGGAGAAGCAGTCTATATTTTGGGGATAAAGATCTATAGAGATATATCTAAAAGATTGCTTGGTCTTTCATAGTCTACATACATAGATAAGATGCTAAAGAGGTTTAGCATGAAGCAGTCTAAGAGGGGATATATTCCCATGACCCATGGGATTACTTTCTCAAAGTCTTTGTGTCTAAAGACACAGGATGAAAGAACACATATGAGTTTGATTCCATATGCTTCAGCTATAGGATCAATCATGTACGCTATGATATGTACAAGACCCGATGTATCATATGCTGTGAGTGTCACGAGTAGATACCATTCGGACCCTGGTGAGGGTCATTAGGTGGCTATCAAGATAATCCTTAAGTACTTAAGAAGAACTAAGGATGTATTCTCGGTATATGGAGATGGAGATCTTATTGTGAGCGGGTATACTGATGCCAGCTTCCAATCTGACAAGGATGACTCAAAATCTTAGTCATGTTATATATTCACATTAAATAGTGGAGCAGTTAGTTGGAAGAGTTCCAAACAGAAAATGACTGTTGATTCCTCAACCAAAGCAGAGTACATTGCAGCTTCTGAAGCAGCAAAGGAAGCAGTTTAGATAAAGAAATTCAACACAGAACTTGGAGTGGTTCCCAACATTATTGATTCAATACAATTGTATTGTGATAATAATGAAGTCATTGTGCAAGCAAAGGAGCCACGGTCTCATCAGAGATCCAAACTGTACTCAGAAGATACCATTTGATTAGAGAAATCATTGGTAGGAATGATGTAAATATAGAAAAAATGCCCACTGATTAGAATATTGCTGATCCTTTAACTAAGCCAATTCCCAAAAGAAATATGATTCTTATGTACTCGCCTATGGAATTAAATACAAAGGCGATTAACTTTAGTGCAAATGGGAACTTGTTAGAGAAATGCTCTAAAGGCAATCACCTTTAACACTTATTGTACAAATTTATTTGATTAATAAAAGGTTTTTTCATTAATTTGACGTTCATTTGAATTGATAAGTGATCTTAAATTAATTAATGAAGTCTTTGATACATGACATAGCATGAAGGGAATCATGATGAGATCATGATATTAAGATTCTTATTGTATGTAATTATGTTAGTATCAAAATTATCCATAGTCATTGGATTAATGAGACATGAATTATTAATCCGAATAGACTAGCATATGTTACACTCATTGATTGGATCGAGTAGTAGATCTTATAATCTATAAACATGAGATGTTTAAAGTTAGCATATGGATGTTTGCTAAGTGTAGCTAAGTACGTTGGATGACCAACTATGAGATAATCATATGGATAATATATTCAAATGTCAATGATAGTCTCATTATAGCAATGGTGCAAGTATCCTTAGACTTGAGGTACTCAAGGATATCTTGAATATTGATTATGTATTTTGACACTATTCCTTATTGCCTCATGAAGGTTGCTCATAGGGTGGTGATTGGATACACCTCGAGGTATTCGAAGGTAATTGGGTAACCAACAAAGGATTCACCACTCCTGATAGAAAGAGTGTATACCCATGGCCTCTTATTGTGGTCATTACTCGGGAATCTCTGGCCGGAGTGGAAATGTTATAAAGATAGTCTTCAATGACATATTTAATAAAGTAATGAGCCTCAAGGATAAAAACTAACATTACTTGGACTAGACATGACGTAGTCAGTCTAGTGGGAGTTGACACATGTTCATACTCTGAACCAAGTGGGGTATAGAATGGTGAAAGGAACAATTGCATGGAAATTATCTATGGAAAGGTTCATAGTCAAACCACTGACTTTTCAGTCAATTGGAGGTCATGATGTGTTGTTAGATACTGCTCATGACTTGCTTAAATTAATTGTTAATTTAAGTAGCCAACATAACCGGAAACCTAATGGGTCACACGCATTGAAGATATAGAGAATGAGTAAAATGGTATTGGATAGGATCCAAAATATGAGAGAATTATTTCAGGATGGATCGCGATGAAATCATACAAAAAAATTGTTCTGGAGGGTCATGGGCATGTACGGACCCGCGTGGGCCCCCGCGGGTTGTTGGCTTGCCGAGCTGGTCAACTGGGCTGCCCAGTAGCAGCCCGCAGTAGACCCAACGCGCTGCTGCCTCCCACCCGTTGACCAACGGCAGATTTTGGCCTTAATTAAGCCAATTATGGCCAATTACTATTCATTCATTTCTCTTTTCTCCATTTTTTAGTTTTCATATTTTCTTTAAATTTGATTCAAATAGAAAAGACATCAAATGGCAGAAAATAGGTATGAAAATATTTTTTTGTAAATTTTTTTTAAGACAACAAAATTCTCTCAATAACACTTTCAAAGTTAACACTTCGAATTTATTCAAACCATTTCTTTTGATAGTTTTTCTTCATTTTTCGTGTGGATTATCGTTAGAGACATTCTAATGTGGATTTTTATGGTTTTCTACAACCCAACAAAGTAAAGATTTGAAGAACAAATAAGAAATTATAAGGTATAATTTCTAACCTCTATATTTATATAAATTAGTTTTAATGGCATAAGTATAATCTTTTATTTCGGATTTTGAAAATTTTATTTTTCCGCTGCATTTATGAATATGATTCATTTTTCAAAACCCAACACGAAGAGGTCTAACCGTAGCTCTGTCTCGCTGGTTTGCAAATCATCTTCTTTCAATTGTAACAAAGCCATCGGGAGATATCTTGATTGGCGAGTATGTGACTCACTTTGCCATTGATCTTGGGTATCTGAAACTCGATGAGCTTAATTACGATCTTATTCTAGCACATTCTTGAGACCGACTAGATATCGAGCCCTTTATAAAGATGAGATCAGTTGTCCACATTATTTACGAGAATAATGTTTACTACCGTTTCACCACTCTAGCTGGTGAAATTGATTGGGAAGACTAGGACACTGATGATTTCAAAGTTGGCCTGCAGAGTATCCAACAACGAAAATGAGCTCGAGTTGAAACAACAACACTATAGGTTGAGTAAGAGGTTGGTCGATCATCGGCTTCTACCACACCCAGCTTGGCGTAGCAGGTTGCTGATCTATTAGCACCTCGCTTTGACTTAATGCAGGCGTCCATCGATGAGAGGTTAGAAAACCTCAAATACTTCATGAAATCTCGTATGGATAGCCTCGATGCAGAGGTAACATGCCTTAAGGATGGTCTGTCAGGCTTGAAGCCTAATTAGAGACCTAGTTTTCATGTAGTAGATTTATTTTTAATGTTATAGGACTTTACTTCATTTTTTTAAAAAAAAAACTTTGTACTTCTTCTCATTCTTTCAATACAATTATCTTTTTATCAATTCATTTTTGTTGTTATTTTTTTATGACAAAAGGGGAAGAACCTAGCAATATAGAAATATATATGCAAATGTATGTGTGGTTAATAGATATATGTTTTTTATGCAATTTCTTCTAATAATATGCCTAACATATACCTCACATATACCTTGCATATACCTAACTAGTTAGCAAATAACTTTGATATACCTCAAATATAGCTTGCATATACCAAACTAGTTAGCAAATAACTTTGATATACTTAGGATATACCTTGCATATACCTAACTAGTTAGCAAAAAACCATGTTATATGTCTTTCAATTCTCGCACCCAATTACTTCGTTTTAAGCATCTTTCGAGGGGGAGACTTCTCAAAAGCATTTATTGTTAGATTGTTTGTCACCATCAAAAAGGGGGAGATTGTTGAACCTTAAGGGGGTATTTCCATCATTTTGATGCTAACAAATAAAATAGCAATAATGTATTTAACAATGCTTGTGTTCTAAGTATGTTGAAAAGGATATATCTTGAATAGAATATGATGCAAAAATGATAGACAACTTTTGAATATCAAAATCAGAAGAAATAGCAAAGTTATGTACGTGACTACTTATGTCACGTTCGTGAATATAGCTTAGCGCTAACTTTGTACCATTCAAAGTTCACAGCCATGAAGGATCATACCAACCGTGAATGATCAAATCAGTCACGCCCGTGAAAGATAGTCACACCCGTGAGATAACATGTCAAATTCTTCCGGAGAGCTTCGCGGCCAAAGTCACCACTTGGACCATGGCTTGGAAGACTATTCATGTCCGTGAATGTATAAAGTAACGCCCGTGAGATAACATGTCAAATTCTTCCAGAGAGCTTCACGGTTGGAGTCACCATTTAGATCACGACTTGAAAAAACATTTACGACCGTGACACATATATTCATGCCCGTGAATGAGGAAAGAGAAACATGTCAAGCGCAAAATTAAGAGTTTGTTCAACGACTATTTTCGCATTAAATGCACCCAAATGGCTATAATTCGCAGAGGAAGTATAAATGCAAGTCATTTATGAATCTTAAAAAAAGAGAACAACAATTACTTTGAATCTTTAATCTTGTTGTAGCCTTGTGCATTAACTAATTTTCAACAAAACTCTTATTTTTTGTAAAAACCTAATTGCTCATAATTTCTGAGCATTGGTGAGTGTTTTCATTGTAAACAATTACTCAAGTGAGTTTGGGTATATTGGGTTAAGATTGAAATACTTGTAAGAGTTTATTGTGTAAGCCATAAAATACAAGGAATTGGTTTATTGTGTGAGTCATTAAAATACAAGAGAATTTCTGGGTTAGGTGTTAGTCATTGAGAGAAATACCATAGTTGGGAGTGAACTTGTAAAACTCTATTATAACATTTAATGTGTTAGTAAAACACCCAATTAAGATTGGGGATAGGAGTAGAGTTTATTAATATCCAAACCTCTATAAATCTTGTGTGTGATATATTTCCTTCCTTACTTTATTTAATTTTATTCTACACTTAAAGTTAAGAAAATTTTTTATTTCATAACAAATTCAACCCCCTTCTTGGTTCATTGTCTGGGCAACAATAGACTTAGAAAAACTAAGTAACTTTTTAGATTTATCTCTATAGATCTTTATCCTCAGTATGTATGTCGTTTCTCTAAAGTCTTTCATGGAGAAATTCTTAAAAAGCCAATTTTTGACTGATTGAATAACTGAGACATCGTTTCCTATAAAAAGTATGTTATCTATATACAATACTAGGAATATGACTACACTATCACTACCTTTTTTGTAAACACAAGGTTCATCCACATTGTTTCATCAAATTGGTTGTTCCAACTCTTGGATGCTTGCTTCAATCCATAAATGGATCTTTATAATTTGCATACCTTTTTCCCATCACCTGATGTGAAACCCTTAGGTTGTGTCATGTACACATCCTCAATCAAATTTCCATTAAAGAAAGTTGTTTTCACATTCATTTGTTAAATTTCATAATCATAATAAGCAGCAATGACTAGGAGTATCCTGATAGATTTTAGCATAACAATTGGAGAAAAAAGTTTTGCCATAGTCAACACCTTGTCTTTGATGATATCCTTTAGCTACCAGTTTAGCTTTATAAGTAACTATATTACCTTTTATGTTAGTCTTATTTTTGAAGACCCATTTGCACCCAATGAGTTTAATCTTTTCAGGTGGGTCAACCAAAGTTCACACTTGGTTTTCAAACATAGAATCCATCTCTAACAACATGGCTTTTAGCCATCTGTTAGATTTTGAACAATTCAGAACTTCTTCATAAGAAGTAGGTTCATCATCCTCTATAAGCAATACATAATTATGTTCACTTATGAGAAATTCATATCTCTCAGGAACAATGTGTATCCTACTTAATCTATGAAGTTCTTGTATTTCAGAAGATGTAGATGTTACTTCTTCTTTTTAATATTTATGAAGATTTATTTTCCAATTTTAATTGTGCTTATTTAGTTTTGGATTGAATGATTGACTAATTATCTTTTGTTTAATTTGGAATGAATATATTAAGGTTATATTATTAAAAATACCATATTTAATTTAACCTAAAAATTGGATTGGACATTAGTTACATTATTGGTTTGGGTAATTGGTGAGTTAAGGTGAGAGCCATTGAAAATGCACTTTATGAGACTTAATTGAATAAGGGAAGATATTGCAAATTGGAAAGGCAAGATAAATACCTACTCAGTCTCATTATATCTTAATTCATTAGATTTACATGTTATCTTGTTTATTTAGTTTCACTTTCATTACTTCAATCAATTCATCAAATTGGTTAGAGTGTTTAGAATTTAATTTTTATTATTCATTGGTGACCTAAAATTAATTTAGAATTTAAGCCGAACAATTTCTTGAGAGATTGACCTTAGGAGTGAGCTTGCCAGTATTATAATTGGCTCGTGCACTTGCGAGTATACTTTAAGTTACATCAGTGTAGCAGCCTACTCAATATACATCTACCATTCATAACCAATATCACCAATTCAAACAACAAACGAAAATATGAATTGTATAGCAAAGTTTGTTGATATAGCAATGTACTTTGGGGTTTAAAGCCCTCAATTCGAAGACCTGATATAATAATGTTAATTTTTAATTCTTGATTATATCGAAATATGAAATTTTGTTGCCCTTTACCCAATAAACTGGATTTGTCAAACTTGTCATCTTAAAATCCTATTATTATAATAATTTTCTATAGCCCCAAGTTATGTATTCTTCAACTACTACTTTCTCTTCATTATATCTGAAGGCACTCTTTAGGATAAACTAATTTGCAAAGCTAATTTAATCATTGCAAGTTTCTTTAGGCATAGTTAATTTTTGACCATAGTCTTTGTGATCTTGTGAGAATGGAGATAGTACACACCAAAATTTGAGCTTTATTCTATACGATCTACACCTAAAGACTAAAGCTATATCACACAACAAGTAGACCCAAATATCTTAGATGGTTTAGTAAGGGCCTAAAGACTAAAGGAAACTTAATTCGTTTAGTAAGGGTCTGTTCCTCTTAGCCCAACAAGTAGACCTAAGACAAAAAATGCAAAAAATTGCAAAAAGAATTACCTTTCCTCTATATCTCTCGATGCTCCTTAAACATAACTTTTATCTTATACCTTGTCCAAAACAAGATTAGTATGATCCATTGATACCATTCGTATAGTTGAAAAGTCAAGATTCAAGAAGTATAATATTGCCTAAAAGTGGTGAATATTGTTTTATTGACCATTTTGGATTTTATTATAAGCAATGAAAACCTAACCAGAAAAGTGCATTTTTGTTTCAAGATTATCACTAAAATATAATATGTAAAAACATTTTCTTAGAATATAGGTATGTATACATAATTTCCTCCTCGTATCTACAGTCAAAGCTTGAAAAATAACACATTTAAATTTTATAAGAAAAAACCATTCATAAAGCAAAATAGAGTGAGAACAATAAGTATAAAAAGGGCTTACTTAAACTGAAGTGATGTTGGAGTCAGTAAAGGTGAGACTTGGTGAATAGTTGGCAACTGTTTGCTCCGACAGAGAAACACTTGGTGATGGCTTGCTCTAGCATTGAAAATGACTAGAGATGACTTCCTCTGGCATAAAAAATGAATGGCAATGACGAGTGGCTAAGAGATCTAAAGAAAGAAAGATATGAAATCAGAGAATTGGGAAGATATTTATGTTAATGATCATGATAATGAGGGAGAATTGGGGATTTTCTGAATGAAAGTAGAGACCATATAAAATAGTCACCTATGGTCCCTAAAATAATGAAATTCAAGTGAAACAATAGGTTCTTTATCGTTTCACATACAACAATTCAGTGATCACATACATAGTGATCAGTTTTTAGTGACCACATCAAGCGTGGTCACTAAAAATTGTTATGAAGAAACATAACAACCACTACAAAGTGGTCACTATATAGCTACCACAACACATGTGGTCATTAAATAGTGACCATATTAAATGTGTGTTCACTTAGTATAAAAAGGCAAAACGGCAAAACTGCTGTCGTTTACTTGTGACCACCATAATAGTGGTCATTAATTTCATAATTAACTTTTACTAAAAAAGTGGTCATTGTTATGAAGAACCAAATGACACCAAATCCTATCGTTTTAATCCAATGTAGGGACCATAATTTGTTGTCATTAATCAATGATTACATAGTGGTTGCAATCATGTCACTATATATCACGCTAAAAAAAAGCACGAGAAAAGTGGTCGCTAAGCAATTGGTTGCAAAGTGGTTGTTATAAGATCATTAAATTAAAAAAATAAAAATTTAGTTTCATATGTTCGTTAATTGGTAGCTGTAATGACCATTTTATTGTGGTCGCTAAATGTGGTTGCAATTTTGATTTTTTTTGTGGTGAAAAGGAGGTTGAGTATAAATTATTCCTAATAAAGACTTGTGTTCAGTTATTAACAATGAAGTTCAAACAAAACTACCTATCTGAACACAAAGAATGATGTCGTTTATATTAATAGCTTGGAAATAAAACTTTTGTGAGTATTCATGAATTCAAGAGGTAGCAGAAAACTAAAATGTGGTGTTAAAATACATGGTGAACTTATTGGAAAAATTAGTAAAGTTTATGTGTATGGCTTCCAATCTTGTCATTTAGGAATCATGAATTAGTTAATTATCACAACCATTCATTTTGATAAGGTTTTGTATAGTTTATACAAATAGAAAGTTTAAGTTGAAAAATAACATCCAAATGCATAAATCTCTTATGCCTTGTTTAATGGAAAACAAAGAAAAAAAAATTATTTTCCTTCCTTATTTTTCTTCATCCTCTATCATATTTGACAATTTTTTCCGAAGAAAAAAATATGAAAGGAAAAATATATTTTATTTTCCCTCTTTATTTTTTTTATCATGTTTTGGATTGAAATAATATAAGTAAAATAACAAGAGAGATGAAAAAAATAAGACATTTTTTTTATTTGGATAATTTTGTTATGAGAAGAAAAAGTTATATCATTACATATTTGCTATTTTGTACATCATTTTATAAAATAATAAATACTTTATTATAATGATTAATGATCAAAAAAGTAATTTTATTAGTTATATTGACATTTTTGTGTCAAATCTCTCGTATTTTCTCTCCAAAATGGAGAGAAAGTGAGGTGTGAAAAATAAATATTAATTTACATCCCCTCCTTATTTTCTTTCATTTCCAAACAAAGTAAAGTGAAAATACATTTTTATTTTCTTTCATTCCATATTTTTCTTATATCAAATTACTTGAGAGTGGAAAATAAATGTTATTTTTCCTCTCCACCTTACTTTCCTTCCTTCCCAAACATGATAAAATGAAAATATCTCCTTATTTTACTTTCTTATTTTTCTTCCCCCATATTTTACCTCCTCCTAAACATAGACCTAAAGTTTAATTGTACATATCACTAACTAAGTGGGGGATTGAAAGATTAGTTAGTTATATTAATCCCGCATTGAATATAAAGAAGAATAAATTTGGAGGGAAAAGATTTCAAATGTCGCAGTTATTATTTAAGACAACGATTGAGGCATATCTTTCACGATGGAGTTTGTGGTCATGATTTTGATTGCGAACCTTAATGTTTCTAAAGACATTTTGACATACTGAAAAATGTAGTTGCTATTTATGGGTGCGGTCGCGAAATTGTTCATGGGCATCATTATGGGTATGATGTACACCGTAAACTACACTATCTCTTATGGTGCTTTGTCATAGTGACAATCATGGTCATGAATATTGTTGGCACAATCACAAATTTTTTTATGAGAAAAGTTGCAAGTTGTGACATGGACCATGAGCCTATTTGTTTCTAATATTCAAGCAGTGGTCGCGAAAAAAGCTTAATAACTAATTTGACAGTTAATAACGTTCAAAAAATATCGGTGCTTTTTTTAATAGATATGCCTCTCCTGATCATCTATTTTAGTGCTTATAAATTGATGTTGTATGTCAGTTTTGATTAATTAATCTTCTTCCTTCTTCTTCTACTCTTGCAATCAAATCAATCCATTTTCTAAAAAATTATTAGGAGAATTTATAAATATTATTTTCTATAAATTTTAGTTTGTTTTGATATTCCGAGAGATTGTCATAAAACCCAAACAACAATACTGTAGAGATAAATTTATTTAAATAGAATACTTTTCACGATTTAAAAAAAATAAAAATTAGCCTTCACTGTATACCCTTTTCTAACACATTTCATCCTTTCTATCATCTCCACTAAATTCTAGAAGCATCTTTTGGTTTTTCTTTTATCTAGTTGGTGTTGAGAAAATGCATAAAGACAACAAGTTTGTACTGTTTTTGGATGATGATGTTAGGCTACACATTGGATTTATTGAGTTCTTATTTCTGAAATGGAAAAAAAATTCTTGAATATGGATTTTGACTTATGTTTATAAATTAATTTTTTTAATGATTTTAACTTTTGGCTAATGACATGCATATATTTATTCAAACACAGGACACCCACTTGAGGTGTTTGGGAAGCTATTGCCCCTATGAATATCATATTGTATAGTATGGTTGTACACGGATCTTGTATCTTTTCGAACTGGACCGAAAAAAATCAAGAATTGAACTGTATTGTTGATTTTGTGACTAGAACCAAACTGTATTGTATCGTTGACTATTATTTTGACGGATTTGGATCATTTAGTGATATCTAGACCTATAACTGTACTGAATTGTTTTATAACCGAACTGTACTGAAAAATCGATATTTAAATATTTATAATTTTACTATATATAATAATTTATAAAAATGAAATAATTTATATATCATTATACAAATATAATATAACTTAAACTTTTAATTAAATATACTTTAATCTATAAAATTAAATTATAATAAAATTTATATGACATTTATAATAGTAAGGAATTCAAATAATTGAAATTTTTAAATGCTAAAATTTTTGTGATGATTGTGTAAAAAATTGAATTCATAACCTTCAAGTAAGTTTAAAATAAGTTCATTATCAATATAATCAATTATATTTATTATTAATATATAAATAAAAAATTTATTTATAATATATTGTTAGTTTTATTTTTTACTATAAATTTTTTTTTATCACTAATTATATTTTTTAGCATTTATAATTTATTTTAATTGTATTATATAATAAATCTACATTATATTAATTATTTGGTAAATTAATTTAAGTGAATCAATTATAAAATAACTTAATTTATAATAAATGTACTATAATTATATGATAAATCAATATAAATTATGATTTATTCTAATTATATTATATGATTTTTTGTTAAAATAATTTTATTATTTTAAATTTAAATACTAATATATATTATATTATTAAATAAAAATATATAATTGATATATTTAATAAATTTATATGTTTATATAATTTTATAATTAGTGAAAACATTATAGTTATATATATATAGTCATAAACTTACATACTTTATAATTATGTACTTATAGTTATATATTTATCTTTATACTTATGAGTTTATATATCTAATAATTTAAAATTTTAAATAATATTATATGCATAATAAGCTGTATGCAATAGCTAATTGATTTTTTTTCCTATTATTCCAGATGAGAGAATTTTAAGAGAGCCACTAACTCCAATTATTGTCCATGTACGATCCATACTAGATTCGACCAACTGTCTATTTTATCTCATTTATATTATTGACAGCTAATTTTTGTCTCAGTATAATCTTTTAATATCATATTTTGATTATATTAAAATTAAATAATCACAAATATATATATTTATAATTTATATTATATACTTATACTTATATTTCCGAGTTTATATACCTAATAATTTAAATTTTAAATATTACTATATATATTATATTATATATTTTTTTTATCAAAACAATTATATTATATTAAACTTACATACTAAATAATATATATAACTAATATACTTAATAAGTTTATATCATTTATAATTAGTGAAGATATTATAATTATATATATAGTTTAAAATTAAATAGTCATAAATATAACTAATCATATATTTAATAAACTTATATATTTTATATATTTTTATAATTAATGTGCACACTATAATATATATATATATATATATATATTAAATAATCACAAACATACATACTTTTACTTTATAATTATATACCTATACTTTTGAGTTTATATATAATAATTTAAATTTTAAATATGATTATATGCATAGCTTATTATATATATTATATTATTTTTTTATCAAAACAATTATATTATATTAAACTTATATAGTAATCTAAATTATATTAATAAATAATATATATAATTAATATTATAACATTTCTTATCTACCGTATACACTATCGTACACGGTCAAATAAAAAATATTATAAGATATATTTATTTAAAATAATATATTATTAAAACTTATATATATATATATATATATATTTACATGAATATAACTTAATAAAATAATATATTAATTTAACAAAATAAGATAAAATTTCGTTTCTCATTATTCTTATATTATGGTTTTAGTTTATATGCTCATATAAATAACTTTTATATATATATATATATATATATATATATATATATATATATATATATATATATATATATTAAAATACATCAAGTGAAATATATAAAATACATATGTAGTAAAAACCGATGCTTACGGGGTGACTGCCATTTTTGTTTGGTTTTTTAGGTGAGATCCACTGATACTAGCGACGAATTTTATGTACACATATCTTGTTGTTTAACTCTATTATCTTGTCGTTTAACTCTATTAAAAGGTACGCAAGAGAAAACAAACTATTGTACTTAGTATAAAACTAAGTGATGTAAAAACTTATAATAAAAATCACTTTAAATGAAAATATACACTAAATCAACAAAATTCTGAAAAAAAAATTAATGTATTAATACTATTGATAAATTATTTATTTATACACAAAAGTATATATATATAAATTATTAAATAAAATTTACCAAAATCAAAGTCATTGGTATTAATACCACAAGTATGTAATAAATGCAATAAAAATTTTAATCATTCATTAAAATAAAAACTTTATCCAACTCATATATTAATAGACCATAGACCTACCTCTAGAAAAATAAAAGGTATCGTCAAATGACAGAAATCTCAAAATCTAAGATAACCACAAAATCATGGTTAAAAATAATCACATAACCCCAAATAATATAATCTGATTCAAGATAACCACATGACCAATTTCGATCCAAAATAACCACATAATCAGTAATAAATAATATATATGGTCCATTATAACCACATGAGTCATATAATACCTCTGATGACCAATATATCCACAGGTTACGGAGTTTCTACTCTATTGGTATGTCAATAATTTTCTAACTTATTATCTATGCTAATATATGAGTTTATCGACATACATAAAATATTAAAACATTTATATTACCAAAATTTTTATAGATATAATTGTTATCAATTTCTCATTTAATTATTTAATAGTATAAAAATTCACCACATGAAAAAAATAAATTTATTTTATTAAAATTTCATATCAACGTATTTATTTCATACCAATACAATTTCTTTACCAAAACATTTTATTTTTATCAAAAAATATATTTTTCACGAACTTTCTAAATATTTAATATTCTCATAAATGGTATATATAAATATTTTTCTAAAATATAAATCAATTTCATATAAAAAAGTATATAAAAATTAATTTAAATTGCAATAGACTTATATTATAAGTTAATATACATATCTTTATGGTAACTTATCAGAGATTGTCGACTTGTTTCTTCTTCCAACTCCTGACACCTGCTTTGATGGTGCACATGAATAATCATTAAATTTCTAATTGGTTACCGAGGCAATACAAATTACTAAATTTAAATGAAAATTAAACTACTTATTTAATTTTTCCGACTCTCACATGTACGAATATTTTTCTACCGATCTTATTTCACGCTATACACTACTAACGAGAAATTTCCAAATTAATTAAAATTTTCTCTTCTTTTCTAATTTTTTTCAATATATTTACTTTTTCCTTCATATTTTTATTTTCTATTTTTTCCTCAAAAAATCTATTTCCAACTCAAAATTTTATATTAATTCAATAAATGGTCTAAAAATTCCAACTAGATTTTTATAATTACTATGATCCATTATCTTCCATTTTCCATCACCAATTTCACCAAAATTACATTCAATAATTTCCAATAAAAATTTCAATAATTATGCCAAAAATCCAAAAAATTCACCAAAATTTATATTAAATTTTTCTCCCATTCCAAAAATTAATTTCCATATATCTCAATTATCATCATTTTAAGGAACAAATCATGCAAAATATTTTTTCAAAAATTTGGCTATAATTATGAAAAATTCTCAATAATTCCATAAAAATTCTTAAAAATTATTCTCATTAATTTTCCATCACATTCATCATCCTCAAATCTCATTCTACTTATTTTCTATTTTTATCTAATTGATCATTTATTATGAGAATTTTTATGTGATGATTGTGGATTTTTTATAATACTATTAAATACCAATTTTAGATTTTATGCACTTTTTATTTAGTTCAAAATATCCAAGTACTGAATTGTTTTGTACTGTATTATTTAGTACCGAAATAACCGAAGAACCGTACCAAATTGTTCCGAATTTTCAAGACAATACAATACGAAATTTTTTTATTTTCAATACAATACAAAACTTATATTTATAAATATCTAAATTTTCAAGACAATACCGGAGATTTTTTAATCTCCGAATTGAACCGGACCGTATACACCCCTATTATATAGCACATCTTATACCGTTTCATTTTGCTCACCTTTCACTAACATTGTGACAATTATGCATGTTATACTATATTTTGTTATGGAGATTTAACGATGGTGTTAGTTAACTTTAATTTGGATAAGAGGGAACATGTGGATTGATGACTCTTGCAATAATATTTTTTAAACGTCATGTTCTCAGTTATGTGGATTGATGACTCTTGCAATCTTCTGGTAATTTTAATTTATTTATAAATTTTGATAATATATATATATATATATATATATATATATATATATATATATATATATATATATATATATATATGCTTAAATATTATATATCATATTATAAATTAAATTATAAGTGTTTTATAAAATCATGCTAACACATTAGTATGACTAATGAAGCATTATCTCAATTTCCTAATAATGGTGTGGATCCTTTTCTATTTCCTGATCATTTACCTTGCTAATTAATATCACCTTCTGATTTTTTTTTTTCACATTCATTGGTTCTTATTGTATGGTGCTATTGTGATTTTTTTTTTTGTATCTTGAGAAATTTCAAATTTACAAAAGCTAATTCTTAATATTATATATATATATATTATAATTTTAAAAAACTAAAAAATTTGTCAATATATATATATATATATATATAATATAACAAGAAATTACATATCTCAAGGAATCACATAAATACATTCTTTTAAACTTATGTTTATATGGTACTAATTGTATATTTACACTATGCAAGTATTAAATTAATTAGTGTAATATATTTATTTTAGTAATAAATATTTATATAATTTTTCACACTCTATCCAAAATTATATAACCATTATTAAAAATATAACTAGTGCTAAAATAATTAGTTAATTAGTCAAAAAATAATAACTAGTTATAAAAAACAAACTATATTTTTTATTTGCATATTTTAATTAAGATAATTAGTTCGCTTGATAATAAGTTCAATGAGACTTGCATAGAGTTCATATGTTAAATTCTTAATACAACTATAAACTTTACCCTATAAAATTTTTAATTCTCCATTCCCGTTGCCGCCATTTAATTATTAAATTATCACATTAGCTTTGTTAACTAATTAAGAAAGTTACCATTTTAATTCAAATTATATGTTTAGTTATATTATTACTGTATAAGAAAAGTTATAAATAATGTCAACATCCCTATTTTCTATAGGAAAAAGTTAATAAATATTTAAATATCATTTTTTTTTATATAATTTAGTTTCAAAATAGTTTTGATATAATTTAATACAATTCTCATTTTAAATATTACAAAAAATTTAGATCTATAAAAATTAAAGCTAGCTGTAAAATATCATAAGAATGAGTATGATTATTCACATTTGCCCCTCTTTCTGTGTCATGCTCGACACATCGTACACTGCTTTATTTACTTTCTGTTATGGCGTATCAACAGGTAGCAATAGCCTCAGGGAATGTTTAGGATTACTGTTGGATATTCAAAAAATATATTTAATTTTTTTGATTTAATTAAGTGATTTTTTTAAAATTTTTTATAAACTGATTTTCTCAAGCTTATTTCTAGAAAAATTATATTTACATGTTTATCTCCAAAAACAGTTTTTAAAATTAAAAAAATTAAAAATATTTTTTTTAAAAGCGTTTTTCACAAATATAATGCCGAACGGATTCTTACTTCATCGCATTGTAACCTTTAATCCTTCTTTGGTTCAAACTTCCAAGGCAAAATCAATTCTTTCCAGCTTTTCTACAAAGGTAATTAAAATTTCAAAGTACTAGTGGTGAGAGATCTGAGATTATATTTATTTTGGGAGAGATACATTTGTAATGTGGAGAAATGAATTATTTTTCTGCTAATTTTGCTTGTAACCCTGAAACTAGAAAGTATTTTCTGTTGCCAATTTTATTAGTCATTGCAAGCCAAAGACATTAAAATACAAAACATTTGTTTTCGGGTAAATTATAATATAGTTTTGCAGATATATATTTTATGGAGGTTAGTGGATATAATAGCTTTTAAAAGCCTAATGATTTTGGTTTGAAAGATAGTGTTTTGCGGTATTAGAATTTAAATTCCAAAAAAATTATTCATGAATGTGAGTTGCCACTTATTCAAATTTGTCAATTCCCAGTAGTGTTAGAATTGGGAAATTATTCGTAAAAGTTAGTTGGGAAATATTTTGTTTATGTTTAATTGTGGTTGAAAATTTTAAATTATGTATGTTGAGTTGTGCTAATTTTTTGGCTTTTTAACTTGGTATAAAATTTTGAATATGGAATTAACTTTTATGAGATGTCCTTAAATTCAAGAATGAATGATTATTCATGTTTGACTAGATTTTCAATTAATTGGTTAATGACTAAATTTATTTGGTTCTGAGATATTAAGTGTAGTTGATAATTGATAGCTAATTGATATTAATATTTGATATAATTAATTGAACTATTGCTGTTATAATGTAAAATTATAAATAGAAATATAATTTATTCTATTCAAAAAATATATATTTTATATAATATATGAATAAACAAAGTAATCATTTGATGTAATTATTTATTATAATTAAAATAATAAAATATAATCAATTATAAATACAATTATAAATAAATGTGTATATATAATTTATAAACAAATTCAATTAATTTATCATAATTTATGTTTAATATATTAAATATATATAGTAATTAAAAATATAGTATATTATTTATAATATTTTTATATTTATAATTATAAGTAATTTATTGATTAAAAGATTAATAATTACAAATAATTTATTGATTGAAAAATTAATTTAGAGGAAATAAGTATTTTTAATTAATAAAAAATATAAGGGTAATATAGTCCAATAAAAAAATAAAATTAAATAAGCTTCTAAATTATGGGATAAAATTACAAAATAAATTTTTTTCAATTAGCAGCTAATTGAAATATTTTATCAAATACCATTTTAGTAGTTGTTAGATATCAAACAATTATCTCTTGCACAAAAAAACTAAACCAAATGTCTTCAAAATTTTTTATATTGATTCAGTTGGTTAACCAAAAACATATTGTGGGGTGCAGAGCTAGAAGCAGGCCGACTAAAAATTTGTGTGACCCTGGTTAATAATTAACTAGGAGTTCTTTTAATTTTATAAACAAAACTTTTAAAATTATTCAAAATTTACTTATGTAAAATCACTAATTAAAGTTTTATATTCAATTAAAAATAAAAAATTTCTTTAATATTTAGTGTTTAGTTTATTATATAAAGCCAAAGACTAACTGTATTTAAGCTAATCTATTAGCTAGCTGTTTAGCCAATGAAAATTAAATTTATCTACAAAATTAAGCTAATTTTCAATACAATCGTTTAATGGATAACAAATAATTAGTTTTTTAAATTTAATGTTATACGTTCAAAATTTAATAAAATAATAAATTTATTTCTTTTATATAATTAATAACAAATTTGAGTCACCTAAACACGTATACGATCAATGAAAAAAATTAGGGACCCAATTCGGGTCGCCATAGCTAGAAGTTTTATGAATTTTTTGATGGAATTAACCTATGCTCATCTTTATAATTCGGTCTTGTTATAGTAAAAAAGTCACGGCATAATTTGGTTTTGAATTTTATTTCTTAATAATTTTGTTTGGTTCAAAAATATCCTAAATTCGTGTACTAACCGTAAACATTAGTAGATCTGACAAAATTAGACAGAAAGGGATACTTCAAGATAAATCCAAAAGTACAGGGACTCAATCAATGGGTTAAAACAAAAGTATAGGGGTCAATGATGGAAAAAGGTAAAAGATAAGGGCCAAATTTTGAGTTTTTGCCTAGAATTAACAGAGGCCTAAAAAGAAGAAAGAATTGGGCTATGAAGCTCAAGATCTAAATTTACCGGTATTAGTATATAGGCTTACAGGCCGTTGCTGAGGTCAAAAAAGCCCAAATAAATATCGAAAGGCGGTGCTGTTTGATGATTTGCGTGACCTGTGCTGAATAAGAATCCCTATATTCTTTCTAATCTGTGTTATCATCCCAAGTTTTGTGGCGAGTTGATATGCTAGAGTTGGTTGTGGAGGAGAGGGAGATTAATTTATTTCCTTAATTAAATATTTTGGCGCCTATATAGCAATGGCAGGAAGGGAAGTCCGCGAGTACACCAATCTTACGGATCCAAAAGGTGATTCCTTTTATGCTTCTTTCTTTCTTGTTTTGTTTTGTTTTAAGATGATGAGCAACAATAACAATTTGTAATGAATTCGAAGATAAGAAATGGGGAAAAGGGAAGGATAAAATTGATGATGAAGACATTACTTTTCAGCGCATGGTTGCCAAGGTTAGCGCGTCGCCTCTCCTTATCTCTCTCTTTCCTTTTTTTTTTTCCTTTTTCTTTTTGTATTAAGTATCAATGTTACTGAACCCAGTTGTTTTACAATTGATAGCTAGATTTTTATCAATCCTTTGTTTTAGGACATTGCTGATGGCCAAGAAAACACCTGTATTGTATAATTACTAGGCAGCTCTATTATTCTTTTTATAGCTTCTGAGTTAGAAGCTTTCCTGCTAGTTTAAGTGTCCGAACTGACTTTATTAAAATGAAGTTTTGGCATTCTGGTAAAACCAGATTGAGAAGGATTTATGAGGTTTAGACAGATGGAGAAACAGGGTAATCAACTAGCTGTTAATAAGGTATCAGGATATAGTTTCCATTTTCCCCATTTTCAAATATTGCAATTGATAGTAGATTAATGAAGATTGTTAATAAGTGTGCCCTTAGTGAACACACGTGCTTAACAGAACTCTGATTGCTGGTAAAGAAAATTGAAAGGATCCCTTTTTGGGGTCAATGAGTGGGTAGGATACCTGGATGAAGTTCCATTAATGTCGTAGTTGCCAGATTGTCATGAAGCCTGTTAATCTTTGATACATGATTTACTATGTTGAGTGAATTGGCAAATAGTATTGTTTTATCTTTTAAGTTTTAGTAAATGTAGACAAGCACATTGGAGCTGCTTTGAGAATTGTTTAATACAGTTTCAGCTATAGGTATCAAGTTGATGAAATCATGGTTCTGAAACTTGAAGATTTCTGCATGTAATGTGTATAATTTTCAATTTGATAATTAAATCTTAAGCAAGTATTCACACAATTCATGCTGAAAGTTTTTCTCATTGTAGTGTTTGCGATGTGATGGAGGTAAGCTAAAAGAGGTCAAGTTATTGCAAAAAATGTAACAGCAGCCATCACTGCTGAAGGAATATGGTTTCATTTCAACTCAGAATGGATAACTAGATTAGCTTACTTGGATCTCTAATTTGCTCCCTCTTCTACTAGTGAGCTTTATCAAGATTTTTTCATTGCATTATTTGTAAATTGCACAACCTGCAATTCAAATTGGAATTTATTCATATGTTATAAATTTCATTTTAGTTTTTACGAAGAAATAAAAGAATTAACTACTTTTAAAATAAAAGTGATGCATAACATGATTAACATACCAGTTAAGCTTACCCCCTTTGTATCCCACGAAAAACAAACTTGCATCTCTTTCCCTACCAGTTCCATGATAGAGAACATACTATTCCAGGTAACTACTACTTGGATAATTTGCTCAGTAAAGCTCTTAAACCTAGAGAATGGAAGTCAGACTAAGGAGATTCAAGTATGGCTAGTCAGAGTATCAAAAGGAGAGAAGGTCGTGGCTGCTTAGTGTTTGTTGGTAGTAGCTTGGGGTTATTGTAGCTCAAACCTTTTGTAAGAAAGAAAGATGACAATCCTAGGATGAAGAGGAGAAAGAAGAGAGAAGAGGGGGTGGGGGGAATATTAAAAAAAGGAAGGGATCTCACAGGGCTTCCGAATATACTCATATGTATATATTGGGAGAATATTTTATGCCTGTTCAACATTGTTATACTTGGAAGAAAATTTCTTAGTATTTACCAATTAAGAATTAATAAGTTCCTAATTAAGAAAATTCCTATTAAATCAGAGGTTCCAAGATGATAAGTAAATTGTATTTCATATAAGAGAATGTTCAACTAAACAGTTACTTGTTATTCATAATTAAAAAAAATCCTCAAGATCTACAGTTTTAGAGTTAAGAAATAATCAAAATAATTCATAAACTTTGGTTTCCTTACAGTTGGAGTTAACTTGTCCTAGAGTTCTCCGATGACCAAGTTTGAAATACATTTGCCTCAAACATGAGTTTGGAGGCTTGAAACTTAACTTACTTCTTTAGAAAAGTAGCATAAAGCTGTTAACTGACTTCTTTAGAAAAGTAGCATAAAGCTGTTTGGTTTCTTTCTATCATTAGCTATATAAAGTCAGTATACAAGTCGCGTATCTTTCCCTTGGCCACAAGTTGTTAATGTTAAATGTCTTTTTCTCCCAATTCAACTGTTTCTTTTGTTCTTTCTTTATCTAGCTTCCTCATGTGGCCTCTTATTCTAATTATCCTTCGATGTCTCAAGCAATTAATATCCTTGATTCTTCAATTTCATTCTATCTCTCATGACAAGATTCGTACCTTGCATTTTCTATATTGGCATGTACTCTCATGAGAGAAATTTCAAGGTTTTTGACATCTTGTTTACTTGTAAAAAGGTGTCTTCTATCCTACGCTTCATTTTTTATTTATTTTTAGTGGAAAGCTTTGCAAACATCTTCGTTTGTTGTTAACAAAATTTTTTTCCAATTTGGAACACTAGTATATTTGTATTGTTACTATCAACTATAAGAGTTTAAAAAAAAAAAAATTTTTCAAAATATTGTTTTTCTTCAAAAAAATAGAAAAGAGTGCACTATGTCCCAAAGGAAAGAAGAAGGAAAAAAACTAAAAAATAAATATAATTTGTTGTTTAGAAAGGAAAGGTTTTTAAGAATTTAAATGACAAACCCAGATGGAAAATTGAAGAAAGGGATGTGGACCTATGAATACATGTAAAAAAGGACATTGAGCAGCTGAGAAATGAAGAATGAGGAAAAAAGCAAGCTTACAGTGAAGTAATGTAAAGTGTGTATTTCTTGGGTTAAAAAATCAACTCAACTCAAGCTAGTAAAACATTCAATAAAATCCAGTATTCAAGCCTTGGAAAAATTAACATTTGTGATAAAGGAAATTATGGAGAACATCTTGAACGTAGTTATAAGGATTAATTACAATCTTAAAAAGCTAGTTAATGGGACTTTGTTTTGTTGTTTTTCTATTTTGTATTTTCCATATTTCTCTATCTTCACCATTTTTCCTGTTTTTATTTCTTGAATGAGAATTAGGAAAGTGAAGACATGTTCACGAGTTTGGTTTCCAATTTCCCATTTTTCATTTGAAAAATTTGTTATCGAACTTTTTCTTGTTTTAAATAAGCACCATTATTTTTATTCGATGTGAATATATATAAATATTTTTGCAATCTACATTGTTCTCAATCTTTAAACCTAAAACAATTTCCATGAGATTCGTTATGAATTTATTTAGTCTAATGTTTCAAAATCAATATAGAAATGGTGTATCAATAAACTTTTTTGATTGGGAAAAAATATGTCTTCATATGAATGATGGAACCTATTATTGAAGGAAGTTTAACGAGACTAATATACTAATATAAAATATTATTAGCTTATCCATTCAATAATAGAAATAAATGAATGGTAGCTGAGCAATAACTTAGTTTGTTTTGCCTAGAAAATATTATTGCCATTACAAAAGAAATCAAAGGTCTGATTTAATAGAATTGTTTTTGTGTCAGAAAGGTATCAAAATGGAAAGATAGCCAATTGGTTTACCATCACTACTTAAATGTTTGAGTGAACTTATATTTGCAAGTAAGTGGGAGGAAATTGAGAATAGAAGCACTAAACGCCATTACCTGCAGATGTTGGGGGGTGTTGAACTGTTAGAGTTTTGTAACACAAAAAATGATTTTGCAGAAGAGAAGGCAGCAAATACAACAAATATACTTTCTTTTAATTTTTTCTCTTAACATACATGAGGGCTGCTTATATATACCAGCTGATGAAGTACTACTGAGATCGAATTTTATACCTAATCCACCCTTAAAATACACAAAATTCTTATAAGTAATCTGTCCAACCATAACCGGCAAAAGTACAACAGAAAATAGTGAATACAAGCAATACCCAAACCGTACCTGCAAAACCATACTTGACAGCACCAAAAAAACTTCCATATATCTGAGAAAAATCTCACTACTTTAACACTCCTTGAGATATTTCTTAGATATTTCAAATATACTTTTCATTCTTTAAACTATCAGCATTAGTTGAAATAGTAGTCTGATTCTCTGATTTCATATCAAAAGTTTTCTTCTTTGCAGCTTTTGTTTTGTTGAAACTTTTTACCAAATCTTGCTGCCACATTTTGATCTTTGAAGCTCTTTTATAATTTCTGGACCCTGCAAACTAGTGGATGAAGATGGGACTCTATGTTTGCACTGAAGACAATATGTTGCTTTTCTGAACCTGCTCTTGAATTTGATTTTGAACTTGTATCTTCACGAACTAAATTGGATTTTCTCTTGGCTTATCTTTTCATCATTTTTAACCACTTTATCAACTTCAAAGACAAAATTACTTGGAGTTCCATAATCAGTGCTCAAACAAAAATATTTATCTACCATCTTCACGCTAGTTATCTCACTTCCATTAGGATAAAAAATAGTGCAGTAATTTTTCTGAAAGATCAAAGAATAACTTTTTTCTAATATTTCACCCACACTCAACAAATTTTGACCTAAAGAGGTTGTGAACAAAACATCAAAATGATTTTCATTCGTTGCCTTGTTTGTAAAGATACTGAACCTTTTCCTTCAACTTGAACCACATCTCCATTACCCATCTTGACTTGAGTTCTAAAATTTCAGTCCAATGATGTGTAAAGAGATCTTTAGCCATGTGGCTTATACATCCACTATCTATGAACCAAACATGCTTTCCATTTTGCTGAAAACTTCAGATGCCATGAACAAGTGATCTTCGTCTTGTGATTGATCCTCGATGAAATTAGCTTGCTGAGTAGAAGGCCATTTCTCTTGGTTTAATTTGAGCCTGCAGAATTTTTCATTGTCACCAATTTTGTTGTAATGTCTACATTGAACTTTCTTCCAGCAATTTCTTTCCAAGTGATTTGTCTTTTTGCAAACCCCACATGGAGGGAACTTGCCATCCTTACTGCTGTCCCCTTCATTTTCTTTCTTTGTTGCATTAAAGTTGCTTCCTCCATCACTTGATTTTGCAGTCCTCATATGCCAAGCTTAAAGTGCTCCTTCAATGGTGTATTCTTTTCTCAATGCTCTTCTATGCTTAAATGCTTGCATAGCATTGACAATCTCTTGCAAAGTTAATTGAGAAACGTTGCTAGAGTCTTCAAGAGATGAAATTTTTGCTCCATATCTTTTTGGTAGGCTGACTAACACTTCCTCAACAATTTTTTTTTTCAGGTAGCTTCTCACCCAACAATCTAATTTGATCAACCAATTTCATGACTCTATCAACATACTGCTTGATACTTTCTGCATCTTTCATCTTTAAAACTTCAATTTCTCTTCTCAAATTCAAAACTTGCATTTGTTTTGTTCTGTCCTTCCCCACAAACTCCTCTTAAGTTTATCCTAAGTTTCTTTTGGAGATTCATAAGCCATAATTCTTGTGAAAATATCAGATTCAACTGACTGAATACAAGAGAGCGCCTTAAATCTCTTTGCACACTCTACACTATTTTGCTTAATTTGGGCTATGGTTGCATTCGATACTAATTGTAATGATCTCAGAAGAAATCAATAGGAAAGAAGAATTGGAGAAGAAGAATAGAGATGAGAAGAGCAATTAAGAAAGGAAATTCAAGCAGAAAAGGAAAGGAAATTCAAGCAGAAAAGAGAAGGAAATAGCAGCAGAGAAGTTCAGAGTCGAGAGAGAAACGTTTAGAGGGAAATTCAATTTCTAAATTCTCATTCATGCTTCCAAATCTGTTACAACTTATATTATTTATAGAGAATAATTGGCAGCTCATTAACACCGCATTACACCAATAAGATATGCCATTGTGCAACTAAGATGCCACCTATTCAATTCTAAACATTTTTCCAAAATGCCTGCTTCTTAAGCTCCATAAGAAGATTCTCAAACTTCTCCATTCCACTGGGTTTTCATTTTGCTATTGGGCAGGGCTTCCTTATGTTTTCCTTCATTAATATCTTTGCTGAAGCTAAATTGTCCTTCTTCTGGCCTTTCCATTGTCTGCTTCTGGGCTGCTATTCCCAGTCCATTTCCTTTATCCAGATCCATGACACCCTCAAGGGGAGGAGGATCTCTTCCTGTTTCAACTACATCCCACATATCAAAGGCTTTCAAACAGGTCTTTATTTTGATGGCCCAAATTTGGTAATTTTCACCTGAAAAAATAGGTGGTGCAGGGCAGAATTTTTGCTTGAAGCCATTTAGGTCACTTGCTGGTTTTTTTTTTCTTTCTTTTTTAGTGATGAATCTTGCTGGTTTTCTCTCACACTGGTCCCTTAAGACCAATTTGCTTTGATACCCTGTTAGAGTTTTGAAACACAAAAAATGATTTTGCAGAAGAGAAGACAGCAAACACAACAAATACACTTTCCTTTAATTTCTTCTCTTAGGTATAACAGACATGAGGGCTGCTTATATATAGCAGCTGATGAAGGACAATAAGATTGATTTTTACACCTAATGCACCCATAAAATACACAAAATATCTTACAAGTAATCTACCCAACCATAGCATGCAAAAGTACAATAGAAAATACAACTAATACCCAGCCATACCCTGCAAAACTATACTTGACAGCTCCAAAAATTTTTCATATCTAAGACAAATCTAACTACTTTAACATGAACCCAATTCCAAGGCATTGAATTTCTATTCACTTCGATCAATAAATCTTTGTTCTAAAGATGATGTGGGAAAGGGAGCTATCTAAAGGTTAGTGTGAATTTGAAAATACTTGGTCTTCTATTTTCTCTTGATTAGAAAAAAGTGCAAATAAGCACAAATCCCTATTTTCCAGTATTCCAACAAGTTCCCTGTTTGGAAGAATATTGAATTCGAATATAATGGAACCAAGTTGAAGCTAAATTAAAAGATACTAGCCCATATTGTTATTGCATTTCCCCCACTTTAGATATTTAAATACAAGCAAATGGCAATTGATGATAAAGATTGGTTTCATAACGAGGATACTTGTGCTTGAAGCAACTCATCTAACTAGACCTTGTAATCTTTGAATTTTGCTTCAAATAATGCTCTCCATCAAGTTTGGTTGGCAAGAATCTCATGCTCTAGTACCAAATTGATATAGGAAATACCAAATATTTACCTACTAAAGCTCCTATGATTGACGCATCAAAAGTAGAAAATGAATTTTACGGTTCATAATGAAAGAAGATTAAAGAGAGAAAATATGATTTAGTGGCTACAGGAGAACAGTAATATAGTTGCCAGCACTTGTACAAAAGATAGATTTTGACAAAGGAAAAAGAAAGGAATCTTACGAGGAAAACACATCTTCCAAATGCTCAATATAATATTGTATTTCTTTTATCAAAGCCTACAAAATATTAGATACATATTTATTTCTCGACTAATTTTCCTTTTTAAAATAGACTCCTAAGAAAAATTCTTAATAATCACTAAATTACAAGGAAATATTGTTCAATTATGAAAAGCATTTCCTATTTTCCTATATTAGATTTCTTTTACTTTTTCTAAATTTCTCTATTTTTTATTTTTGAAGTGGAGAATCCAAATGTTAGAAAACATGTTTGCATCCATTTTTCATTCTCTCCAAATGTTAGAAAACATGTCCGCATCCATTTTTTGTTCTCTTTGTAAAGTCTTTTATTAAAGTTTATGTGTGCTAATTAAGTGCAATTTTATTAAAATATAATTCATTTGCATGTGATTATCCCATGGAAAACAATCACTAGTATGTTGTCTATGAATTTTGTTTTAGGCACACTTAAAGGGAGTCTCAAAACCTTTCTTCATTTTGAATAATATAGTTGTTCATGCATATAAACTTCAAATTTTATACAGGATTAGGACACCAATTATTTTAGCAGTTTCTATGAAGGAAAAAGAATGTTTCATTTGAGGTAAAAAGAAAAAATTTAACCCCAAAAAGAAAAAAAAAATGAAATTACCAATTGCAATATGTTGATGATGGTTTCATTACAAACTGAATCTTACTAAGCTGCATTTTCTAGATTAATTAGTTGCTATAGGTAACATAAAGGAGGGAGGTGTCTTGAATTAGGATTCGTAGGCAAGTATGGGGAAGAGATTAGCAGAGTTGACTGTTCACTATAAATTTAAAATAATATTCCATAGACCAAGATTTATGGTTTCTTGAATCACATTTCATGTTTCTTAAATAGTTAGAAACTTACAAATGAAAATTGAAATGCTTTAAGAAGACATGATTTGTTTCTGTTTTAACCAAACAAACACATGTGAGCACCCGGAGATATATCTTTTCTAGGGAATCTTCCATAAGAAGCAAAATCGTTCGGCGATGAGGACTATTGGATGCAACAAACGCCATCCTAATGCTGAATTATTCTGATCTGAGATGCCCCAGATTATGATACTATTGGGTGTGGCAAATTATATAATTTTTGTTTTGAATGTCACTTGCATGTTTATGCATTATCAATTGCTAGATTTCATCTTTGATATCGTCATTAATTATGTTTTTGACATCAAATATAGTAACCTTCCATTTCTTAATGGTTGCTGCATTTATATTGTTAAATTAAATATTTCAAGTTTTCTGATAACATGCCCTGACAGGGATCTTGGCTTCTCCTATTGGTCGGTTGATGCAAGCAGATGCAAGAGGTTGCTGGAGAACGTGGAGGCTATCTTCATGGACGAGGGGGGTACTGCCTTCAATCTCTGTTTTTAAATATAAGATCATGCACATGTTTTCCATAACTTTTTACTATCAATAGTTTCTTGAGTTTTGTTTATGCAGCCTTGGACAGTGATGACTTGCTTTATCTCAAAGAGCAGATGGAAGCTGAGGAGGATGCAGAACGCCTCCTTCGGCGCACAGAGAAACGAGCATTTGCCGCATTTAAAATATCCTTTTTTGTTCTTTTACGAAAAACTTTCATTTAGCAAATATCATGCTGGTTTTGTTTGATGCTATTAATGAAACTGTTTGCAAATAGTATTTATGTATATCAGGGAATCTGCTACTTTTTTATTTAGGGAATTCTTGATGTTAATGTTTCTTGAACTTAGTTTCTAAATCAGTTAATGTTAGTGCATGTTCCATTTTGTGATGCTATTGGTAGAAGTTTTATGAGGGAATTCCTAAAGTTCTAAGAATTGTTTTTTTACTTTGTGACAGTTGAACTAATGTATCTTGCTTTCATTGAGAAACTTCTGAAGTCACTCCCCTGCAGGCAATTGCCAATATGCAAGTCCTACCTGAATGCGGTTCATTTATGAAGTCATATCAGTTTTTGCATACTTCAAGAAACTAAATCATGTTTATATAAAAAGATATGCATGTTGGCTTGTCTTATGCTGGGGCAAATCACTATTAGCCTTATCGTATTTGTGTCCTTGACAAATGAGCA
This sequence comes from Triadica sebifera, assembly GCA_023653625.1. NCBI lineage: Eukaryota > Viridiplantae > Streptophyta > Magnoliopsida > Malpighiales > Euphorbiaceae > Triadica > Triadica sebifera. The sequence continues at coordinate 27,392,261 of CM042901.1, forward strand.
CAAAGCTGCGAGTTTAGCAGATTCTTTGCCTGCATCAGTTCCCTTGCCGCTCCGCGTGCCCAAGCCGAAAAGTGGGATTAGGTAATTTCCAGATCCAAATTTAATTGTGCTTGTTCATCTATTCTGTGATCTGATCTTGTAAAATTATATGGATTAAAATAGACAGCAGGATCTACTGAAGAAGGTGGTAGAAGTTAAGCCTAAACGACCAAGAGTCTTGAACCATTCTGATGCAAGCCATTCCACTCCAACATCAAGTGATTATTCATCAGCAAATTCTGAATCTATGGCTGAGCAAGGGAAGAAAGAGAGGGTGGTATCGAAACTTGGGAAGGCAGGTGAGATTAATGGGGAGAAAACAGCTAATATTGAGACTGGGCAGGTAAATCATGTTAAAAGCTTGCTGGGGTTAGCATATGCAAGTTCTGATGATGAAGACTGAGTGATCAACCTTGTACGGGAGGCCAATAGATGACTGCTTTTGAATTGATAAATTGTCTGACCAACTTCTATGTGAATTCTATGTTTGTAGAAATTAATATGACATAATGACAATGGAGAAAATTGTTTACTTTGTGTAGTTATTCGATGTTTGTTCAAAGTTGCTTTGTTTTATAATTTGAGATAAGTTTTTTCAGAAATTCTTAATGTTGCCCTTGATGTTTTCTTTGGGCCATTTATATTCTGAATTTTGAGAACAAGCGCATATGTTTTGTTTTAGGTGTTTTGCTAACCCTAAGTGGGTCAAGTAAGCAAAGCAGGATGAGGTGCTCTTTCGCCATTGAACATGTAAAATCCTTCAGATTTGAGTTAGATTTGAGGTTGGATTTTGGGCTGAGGTGGGAAAGGATTCAAGGACAAAATTATTTGCCTTTTCAATATCAGCTCTATGGTTTGCTTTTGCAGTTATCTATCTATGCTGGGATTTTTGTAATCTATTCAAAATTTTTGGAATTTAAATTTGAATTCTGTGTTGCTTGAAATCAATCTCATTCCTTCTTGTTGCTAATTTAATAGAGCCAATTCAGTTTCCTTTAAAACATTATTGTAGGATTAAAAAGAAGAAAATCCAGTTGTGTTTCGTTTCTTTGCTTAATGGTGAATCTTTTGTTTCCAATTTTGTAGTTTATTCTCTACCTTATCGTTGCAGTATTTATCGTAGCCCAAGAAACTAATATTAAATTTCTGATCTTCACCATGCTTTCTTTCTCAGCTTAAGTTTTTGTTTCCTTGAATTGGTGCATATGTGCAAATTTTTTAATGATATTTAATTATGTTAGAAATTATATATTTAATTTTGGAAATTATATACCCTACAACCACAACTAAAACAATTGGGTAAAACAGTTGATGCGAATTGAAATATTAAATTAGTAATTTAGTGCTAAATGAACTTATATTTCATTATTTTATTTGCTAAAAAGACAGAAATTGGTTTACTGTAGATTTATCCCTAACGCTTTCTAATGCCATTTTACATTTTTCTTTTCACTGATCAATTGATAACTTTTGCATTTGATAAATTAATTAATATTCAAAAGTTTGGTCAAAGATCTTTATTTGCTAAGCATTAGACTTTGGGTTTATCATTGTCACGTTTTCGGGCAGTGTGTAGCGAACATGCAATTCCTCAATTTCTGTCTCTTTTTCTTTGGTTATATAGTATTATTGTGGCAATTCCACCAGAACTCTCTTTCTCTCTCTCAAAAATCATTACACAAGAAGATGGGCACTTATGAAATAGATTCAACAATAATGATCTCAACATTATTATTCTGCATAGTTTTTGTTGTTAAATTCATTTGCAGTAACAACAAATGCAATCTTAAAGGAAGATACAGATCACCCCCTGGAAGAAGAGGTTGGCCAGGAATTGGTGATAGCTTCAACTGGTATAAAGCTGTGGCCAGTTCTTATCCATCACAGTTTGTTCATCAACAGGCAAATAGGTAAAACAAAAACCCACAAAATTTTTATCATTGGCAACATATATATATATATTAATGATTATTATTATTATTTTTGGGTGAGCAGGTTTGGTAAGATCTTCTCTTGCAGCTTATTCGGAAAATGGGCAGTTGTGTCAACAGAGCCAAGTTTCAACAGATTTATAATGCAGAATGAAGGGAAATTGTTTAAATCAAGTTACCCAAAATCATTTAGAGATTTGGTTGGTAAAAATGGAGTAATTACAGTTCAAGGAGATCAACAAAGGAAACTCCATGGAATTGCTTGTAACATTATGCGTTTAGATAAGCTCAAATTTCATTTTCTTGAGGATATTCAATTAGTGATTCTTCAAACTTTGAATAACTTTAACAACAATCAAGTCATTCTGCTCCAAGATGTTTGCAGAAAGGCAAGTTCTTTTCTTTTCTTTTCTTTTCTTTCCTTTTTCTTTTAATTCTTTTTTCTGATTTCAAAATTATTAAAATTCATAATGGGTTAATTTGCAGGTGGCAATCAATCTAATGGTTAATCAGCTATTAGGAGTATCAACAGAATCAGAAGTTAATGAGATGGCTGAATTATTCTCTAATTTTGTTGATGGATGTTTATCTATTCCTATTAGTTTGCCTGGTTTCACTTATTACACAGCCATGAAGGTATTATAGTTTAAACATAATTAATTTATTTCATTTTCCTGTGTTCATCATTTATTTATTTCCCAAATTAATTAATTCCCAAAATTTTAGGTCTATTATCTTTATTAGGAAAAAGTATATATTCTTCTCTTAACTATAAAATTTTTCTGTTTAATGCTGAAACTTGTATTATTTTTTATTATATGTTCCTAGATATTTATTTTAGCACAAGTTAAATCTAAACAATTCTGGGACTCAATATATAAAAAAATAACAATTCAGGGATTTTATATGTACTTAGGTAATATTATACCACGGTTTTAAAATATTATTTTTTTTCCTATTGAATTGAATCTCTACTTAGACTTAATACGTATTAAAATAAATATTCAGACATTTATAAATTTTGGGAGACTAAAAAAAATAAACATAGCCCCCCCCCTCCCCCCCCCCAAAAAAAAGCTTTTCCCATCTTAATTTTGCACAAAATTGGTCATGCAGCACGATGGGCTCTATGAGTTGGCTTTCTATGACGTCTGGGCTTTTAAGTATCATTTATTAGAAACTAAGTCCAATGGCTTGGGCAAGGTTTTTTTTTTTTCCTCAAAACTTCTTTCATTTTGATAGGCAAGAGCGAAAATTATAAAGAAGATAAAGAAGACAATAGAGAAATATAGAGAAAATGAAAGTGAAGCAAATGGTGTTCTTGGAAGAATATTGAAGGAAGAGAGTCTAGATGAAGAAGCAGTTGCAGATTTCATTATTAATCTTCTTTTTGCTGGAAATGAAACTACTTCTAAAACTCTGCTTCTTTCTGTTTATTTCCTCACTCACTCTCCCACTACAATGCAACAATTACTGGTACGTCTTTTAAAAAATTTCCTTTTTTTTTTAATTTATTCATAAGGAGTTTTATTTATATTTTTCTATTCTGAATTTTTTTTAACAATTATTATGGCAATTGGAACAGGATGAACATGATAAATTAAGAAGGAACTCTATTAGAGATGAAATGCTTACTTGGCAAGATTATAAAGCAATGTCCTTCACTCAATGTGTAAGTTCTATTTCTTATTGCATAATAATAATAATGTTGAGAGTTCCTTATGTGGAGAAATTATTCTATTAATCTCTTTTAGAAGGAAATTGAACTAAGATAGCCCAATTCATTTAAAGGCAGGTCTAAATCTTATCAACCGGATACTCACCCAGATAATAAATGATAATTTTAGTAGTTAATCAATCTGATTAGGAAATAATCTTGAAAGCTTCATATGAGAAAGTCTTAATGACCAAGGTATACTCAAAATAGGCAACTTTAACTTTATATAAACAACCATTTACAAGATTGAGGCAAGTATTCAATTATTTTTCATTCATCTTTTTTATTCTTTACGCTCTCACACTTATTTCAAAATTACTGACTTAAGTATCAGAGTCTTTTCTGCTTGCAAGTAGGGTCAAATTTCTTATCTCTTATAGGTTATCGTGCACTTTATTATAGCATATCCTTCTCCCGAAAGCTTCAATTTTATCCAGTTGGTGTTTTCATTGAGAGCCTATGGCAAACAACATCGGAAAAGAAAAACAAATTCCTCATTGTTTTAGAATTCCAACTTTCAATAGAGGAGATCTAACCTTTGGAGCTAGATGAATCATACTAAAAGAAGTCAAGAGAGCCCTTGAAACTTTACTGACTTTTGAAGGACTTCAAATGGAAAAGGAAATGCTTAATGAGAGAATTCAAGAGGTATTAGAGGTATTTTACCTTCTAAGAATAGACGATTACCTATAAGGCGGTCTCCTTAATGATCCTCAGATGATCGTAGATCTCACACTACTTCAAATAGAAGATAATGTCCACGAGACAAAAACTCTCCTAATAAAAGCCAAACCCTAACTCAGTTACGAGATCAGATAACTTGAAGCTAGAGATCTGCAATATAGGTGGCAACAATCATGCAACTCTAATCAATTGAGCTCAAATATGTTCACAACTCGAGAAGAAGGGATCAATATGATACAAGAAAGGAGTCAATCGGTGATCTCCCAAATCTTGAAAAAAAGATTGTGGAAATTTTGAAAAGGAACAAGGTGGTTGGATTCATGAGAGATGATTACAACAACTTATCTCCTTTTGTCGAAAATATCTATTCTAAATCCTTTTCAAAATATTTTTGATTGCCTAAGCTTGATAAGCACAATGGAATTGAAGATTAAAAAAGTCATTACCTTAATGCTTTTAACTTTTGATCCAATTTTATGCAAATGTTTCTCTCTAACACTAATTGACTTTATACAAAAATGGTTTCATAAACTACATTTGAATTTCATCTCATCTTTTGATCAATTGACCTCCAAATTCAAAGTAAGATTTGTAATCCTCATCAAAACTGGAAACTCTATTATTGATTTACATAATGTCATTCAAAGGGAGGATGAAAGCCTTAAAGAATTTGTCACATAATTGAATAGGATGACCTCTGATATTGATGATTTGAATCCTCAGATCATGATAAATGTGACAACTCAAAATGTTCGAAGTCTTTAGTTATATAACTCAGGGGGTAAATCCATCCTCCATATTTGAAGAATTAATGGATAGAGCAAACTCATTCATTATAGTTGATGATTCCAACAGAGTTGAAGGTAGATACTTGCCTTAGGTACCACAAGTAGCAATTTATGAAGAATTATAATAAAAAGCCTATCAATAAAAAGTAGCACAAAAAGTAGAAGCAAAGTAATGCTCAAATTAAAAGAAAACAACACACAAAAGAAAAATGTGCGGATGAATTTTTTTGTTGTTGTAATATTGAGTATACAAATGCTAAATGTACCTCAAATAATCCCCTATAATCCAAGTCGAGATGACATCCAAATTAATTTAATATAAATCTTTAAGTTTTAACCCAATTGAAAAGGAAACCTTTCACCCTTAAACCAATGAGAATTTGGTAACAAAAAGTATACTAAAAAGCCCATTTGATGTGGAACACCAAGATTATAAATAATCTGAAACCCTAACAAAAAATTAGAAATAAAAACTAACAACCTAAATAAATGCCCTACTAAAACCCCAAATGACAAGCAAATGGAAACGTTGATAATCATACTTAAAATTGGAAAAGAATAAGTGCCACAAGTGTAATTTTGGATGCAATAAGAAGAAGTAGAATGCTCTCTCTTAAAGAATGCAAAACCAAAGCAATTTGATATGAAACTCCAAGATTATAAAGAATTTGAAATCCCAACACACAAATTCAACATAAAAAACAAATCCTAGATAAAATGATTTTATCCTATTAAACCCCTAATTGACATGCAATCAGAAACTTAGATAACAGGATGGAAGAAAATAAAAAGAGAATAAACACCAAAAAGTAAATACCTTAATAAGACCACTCAATTTTTAATGCAACAAAAAAAAAAAGAAAATCTCATTTTTTGCAAATTTTGACTAAGCCAAGAAAATTAGAAAACAAAGTCTTTAACCACCCTTGATACATGACCTAATAGGGGTATTTATACCCTTAATATGTTGCCTAACCCTAATTAAAAAACAATGGGCATGTTTGGATGCCTATTAAATCATAAGAAACAAAAAATACATTAATTAAGTATCAACTAAACTAGACCCTTTTGTTTTAAACACAGTTGGCAATTAAATAATCTAAGAATCCAATCAACCATATTCCCTGATAACAAAGCCAAAAACTTGATGTAACTCAAAGTGTACTTGCATGTGTATGAACCAATTATAATATTAGCAAGCTCACTCCTTGAGGTCAATTTCTCAGGAAACTTGTTTGGCTTAAATCCTTAATTAATCTTAGATATTCTAACTAAGTTACAGTAATTTGATTAAACTAATAAGAGTGAACTAACAATAACTAAAATTGCAGTAAAGATAGATAAATTTAACCAATGAGAGAAAAACAAAAACTTAGTTCACAAACCCTAGCTTGCATTCCCCTTAACAATTAGAACTAATGAACTAAAATTTTATAGCTCTTATCTATAAACACTAATTAATCAAACTAATGAATTAACCAGTATTCAGCCTAATTTTTAGGATAAATTACATATAGTTTGTCTAATAACTCAAACTTTTTATAATTGGTGATCAGACAACTATCAAGCTAAAAATTAAATAAGCACAATTGAAACTGAAGAAAATCATTCATTCATTAAAAAAATAAATAAGGTTCATACAAACTAGGATTGCTCACTAAGTACCCATTAAATGGTTTAGCCTAGCATCATAATAATAATGATCATGTCTATTTTTATATCTAAGTTAAATATTGCAACAAAAAATAAAGATATAAGAAAAATCTCCCTAAATTGGATCTCTAGCTAAAATGTTGCTCTGTTGAAAATATCCAATGAGAAAGACAAGTTTGTTGCTAAAGAGAACCTATATGTCTTAAGAACACTTATTTTAAACATAATACAAGTATAAATTTATAATCTAAAAGTCCTACTTGAAATCTAACTTTGAAAATATAAAACTTCATAAATAAAAGATATAATTATTATCTTCCACAAAGTGGTTCTTCAAATAAGCATTTATCTCTAAAGTCTAGGCTCCATTTGATCAGAATAGGAGTTTGAATACGATTGGACTCTGTGAAAAAAAGAATCATCATGCATGCGCTAATGCTTTACACTCAGGATAGATGGATGTACATTAGAACAATTGTTATGCCTGCACTGAAACTTCACACATGTGATAGCATAATTGGGTCATGGCATCGATGTGCCCATGACAGGAAGATAGGCTTAAAGATCTTCGAGCCAATGTCAAATCCTCCCGCTAGTGTTGCATAGGAAGAACATCACGGGTCTGTGTTAAGCATGCATGTCCATGAAAAGGTTGGGGAGAAAAGACCCCTCACGGGTGTGACGTGTTGTCATGCACGTGATACCCTCTTGCTCATGTTTGCTTCTTTCTTCAACTCTTGTAAACACAAAAATAATACAACTAAGTACCTAAAACATGCTAAAAACCTATAATTAAACATTAAAAACATTAATAAAATTTATATTAATCAGATACACATTGGTTTTACCTTATTTTCTCTCATTCTTCTCTTTTTCAAATTTTGACAAAATCTTCATACACTTCTTCAAGTGTTAAAACTAGATCCACTATATCCAATCCATTCTTACAACTAGTTCCATACAATTCTACCATTTTGCATTCATACTTTAGGAAAAATCGAAAATCTTCAATAAAGCATTAAGTAAGCAAAAATTTATGAATTCAACAAAAAAAATTAAAGAGTTAAGGATGGATCAACAACATAAATACTAGGAGAACTAAAGTCATATATAAAAACTATGTCTACTCTTGAGGATTAGCAACAAAGACTTCAATGGCATAGTCATCAGGGTTCTAACATACAATATTATTGGGTGATCAACCCAATCATTTCCTTTAAGATCTTCAACTTTATCATCTTTTTGTCTTCATCAATAGCATTAACACTTGGAGGAGGAAACTTTGTGTCCATCACAATCATTGCAAAATCAATACCAGGGAATTTGACCTCAAGGTTGGCAATTATATTGTCGCGTTACTTAGCCAAGTGTGAAATCACAGATGGGAGAGTCACATTCTTATTGGCTCATAACTGCTCAAGTAGATTCGTTTCTCAATGAAGGATCTCCTGATTAAATTCTTCCACTATGTTGTTCAATTTTTCAATCTCTTTTTCCATCTATAGTTCATTTTCTTGTGCCTTAATCTGTTTGTCTTTCTCAATAGTAGAATTTTTCAATTGATCTCTTATGCTCAAATAGTCATCCACTTTTTTTTTTTTCTTTATGCAACACAACTATAGCCAAACACTGTATATCCACGACATATTTGGCTTGCTACAATATCTAAATCAACAAGAGGAGGGTATAACTACAAAAGCAAAGTTAAAGACTCGATAGAGAGAAAGAAGGCAACGACATATCAAAAAAGACATGGATTTCATCCGCATAACAACTTTAATTTCAATAGCCACTTGGAAGACAAATTTGTCACAATTAAAATAAACTCCATTAAGGACACTATCTGCCATATAAATATTTAAAACAAAAGCTTTCCCAATTCCAAACTTCTTTGTAAGGACATCTTTCAGTTCAAAATCGAACGGTCTAGAAGGTAAGTAGAATCATTAAACCTCACTCTATTGAGAGTTCAGATATCCTCCATGCCTAAAAAGATGAAGTGAGAATCTGATCCAAAACCTAACCCACTTTTGCTTGGAATTGATCGCATCATTCCAATATAAGTCTTTTCAAGAGGACTTAAGGTCTAGGTGATTTTCATTCGCTTTTGCACTGGCAGAACTAGTAACATTGGGATCACTAGAAGTCTTGGACAAATTGAAAAGAAAAGTGAAACTTTGATTCCTAAATTTACTAATTTTTTTCATCCCCTTCAACTTCGAGATGAGGCTTGCCATAGCAGGATCAATGTCAAGATTCACAGCAAAACAACAAATATGAGGAGTGCATTCAATCCTAGCCAAGAAAAATATACAAACCAAGGAGCTTAATATCAATATAAGGATTTTTAGTTAGTGGTGGAGTATACGTTCTAGGATTAGCTAAACTAATTAGATCCATGGCAAAGTACAAACTATCTTCTGAAGTTATGCATTAGGAGAAAATGATTAAACAAAGGTAGTCCAACTCTCTAGGAGATTTGCCTAGCCTTTCTATATTAAGAGAAGGGAAAAAGTAAAAATGGGAAGATTTGTCATGTGGGAAACATTTATAGAGGAAATAAAACTTCTAGAATCTTCACAACTATTCTCAATGAGATGTAACGATACGGCGAAGACACTTGGTCAAATGGGACATAACTTAGAACATTATGATGGCTCAATGAGAAAATTATAAAAGGGTGTTAGAAAAAATATCACATCAATCTCCAAAAACTGAAAAATTCCAAATATGGATTAGATGATCCACATGGATCATATGAGTCAAATTCTAATTATTGATTTGCGAAATTGATATGGAAAAATTAAAGCACTAGTCGATTTTGGCTACTTCAAGTTTGCAACAAAGACCATCTAAAAAGATCAATACGATCGGACTTGATCCAAACATAAGTGTTAGCATTTATATTGGATCAAACCCCTTTTAGGGGGGAGGATAATTGATACCATAATAAAAAAAAACTTGGACCCTGGTTCATACACAAGCCTGATTAGATGGCTCAATCCACTCAAAGGAAGCTGGGGTTTAGAGTCCTACCTAAACCTTATTACTTACACACTCATCTAGATAAGAAATGATAATCTCAAAAGTTAATCAATCTAATCAAGAAGTAATATTGAAAGCTTCTTATTCTATAGGAAGTTTTAATGACCAAAACACACTAAAAATAGACAATTTCAGCTCTACAGAAACGATCAATTATAGGGTTGAGGCAAGCATTCAATTATTTTTCATTCATTTTCTTTATTCTTTACCCTCTCACACTTATTTCATATTACTAACTTAAGCATCAAAGTCTTTCCCACCTTCAAGGGAATCAAATTTCTTATCTCTTATAGGTTAAGTTATCATGCACTCTATCGTTGACTGGATGATCCATTAGATTAAAAATGACACAAGAATAATATTCCGATAATGATCAACCTTGGAATCTAATTCTTATTTAAGGATGTCTAATGTACATATACCATAGAAGCAATTATTCTATTTGATCCTATCAATATGTAAATATTGGATGAGAAATAAACATGTACACAATGAAAAGGCAATACCAGACCATAATAGATTATGTCCGACTAAAATTTATGATATTAATGGAATTGATATTTTATTATTAATCAACACAGGTTATTGATGAAACACTTAGAATTGGGGGCATTGCAATATGGTTAATGAGAGAGGCCATAAAAGATGTTATTTACAAAGGTACCTTTTAAAACTTCTTTCTTTCCACTATATATCTCTTGTATTTGATGTAATATACATGAAGTATAAAAAAAAATTAATTATACAACATTAATAAGAATAATAATTTATTTATTTTGTTGGAAGATTATTTTATTCCTAAAGGATGCTTTGTGGTTCCATTTCTCTCTGCTGTTCACTTGGATGAAAATTTATACAAAGAAGCTCAAACTTTTGATCCAAGGAGGTGGATGGATCTGGAATATCAGGTACATCTGAATATTTTGTGATATATATATATATATGTTTAAGATGAAAAATATTGTAATGCAGGAAAAGAGAAATTGGAGAAATAGTGAGGTTTATACTCCATTTGGAGGAGGTGCTAGATTTTGTCCAGGAGCAGAATTAGCTAGACTTCAAATTTCTCTCTTTCTCCACTACTTTGTAACTATGTACAAGTGAGTTTTCTTCTCTCTTTTTCTCATGAATTAATGCTATTATCTAACCTCCATTCATTTATCATGAAATTATATTAAAAAGTAGCATATTTTGTTTATTAAATTTTTAAACTTTCATTTGTTTTGATTAAACTCTTCAATATTGATTTCGTCAAAATTAAGCCTTTATTAATTGACATAATAAATAATCCGGTGATGAAATTTGGATAAAATTAAAGTTAGAGTCTTATTATACACAAAACCAAAGCTGGATAGCTTGATTTTGATATAATAAAAATTTAAAAACTCAATATATAAACCACGTACAATTCGAGAGCTTAATTATGATTTTTTTTCCAAATATTTATTACTTCTTGTGATAAACAATATTATTTTTTATATATATAAATTAACTTTTTTTTTTCTTTTTTCAGGTGGACTCAACTTAAAGGAGACGAATTATCATTCTTTCCTTCTGCTCGTTTAGTCAATGGTTTTCAAATTCGCTTGGAAAAGAGAAATGAAGAAAAGAATGATTAAAATTATAACATTGACAATTTGACTAATTAAATATAAGTTCATAATTTTAGATGTTTATTTAATATCTATATCATGGCATGGGCACATTGGGCAGAGCTCTTGTTCTATACTTTGAATATCACATGGATTATGATATATGCCATTTTTCTTTCATCCGATAGAAGAAAGGTTCACTTGGCTCTTTTCTATATATATATACACTATTTTTTTTTTCAACTTTTCATTATAATGTATTTCAACAAAGTTAAAGTAAGTAGTTTTATGGAAAAAATCATGGTTTTTTCTAATTTATTTTATATTTTTATTTAATTCTATTAGATTTTAGAATAATTATTTTTTACAATAATTGAATTTTTTTTAAAAAGACTTGATGATAATGCAACTCCCTTTCTCACATGGATTGTTAGTCAACCTTTATCCCTGAAAAATGCACCAGGTGGGAAAGAGACGGATATAATCTTTAAATGAGAATGAGAGCCAAATTTTAGAAATTAGGTTAAAATAAATTAAAAAAATGCATTGTTTTGATTTATATTAGATTTAGCTAATTATTTTGGTACATTAGCTTTGCTAATTAAGAGGATAACCTTCTATTATATTTTGAAAGAAAGAAAACAAAGAACAAAGAAAGTAACAACAGAAAAACGTGTAAAGAGAAAATAAAAATGAACTCAACTCATTAATTCCAAATGCAAGTTACATATAAAATTGAAATAAAATCATGAAGATCATGAGCTAAAGATCATGCCATGATCACAACAGAAAATAAAATACTTTCTAAAAATTAGGAACTAATAAATAACTTTAATTAGCAACTAAAAAAACAAAGCACACGTGGACTTTCAAATAGGTATCCTAAACACCTCAGCAACACTCCTTATTTAGGAGCTGCAAATTCTAAGTTTACCTCTTAAATCTTCAAATTTGTTAGCTAGCAAGAGCTTAATTAGGATGTTCGCAACTTAATTTTCTGATTTGCAGTAGACAAGCTCTGTCTCTACTCTGCTGCACTTCCCTTAGAAAACTTGATGTTAAAATGCATAGTTTTCCAATAGAATACTGGATTTCTTGAGATTGCTATAACTGCCTGGTTATCAACTAATATCTTAGTGCTTTCATCTTGTCGCATACTTAAATCAGTTAAGATTTTTCTCAGCTACAATGCTTGATTCACAATAGCAGTGGTGGCTACAAACTCAGTTTCAGCAGTGGATTGAGCCACTATTTCTTATTTTCTTGAACACTATGAAAATGCATCTGATCCCATATTAAAAATAGTAACCTGAGGTACTCTTCAAATCATCAATTGAGACTTTCGAGTTATTGTCAGAGAATCCAACCAATTTATACTCTTTGCACCACACAAATTTAACACCAAAATTAAATGTTTGTTTAACATATCTTAGCACTCTTTTTGCTGCCTTAAGATGCATTTCAATTGCACAATGCATAAATCTTGACAATATACTCATTGCATTTAGGATGTTTGGTCTGGTAGCAGTGAGATACATCAAGTATGCAACAAGACTCCTAAACTGATCCTCATCCACTTTTCCATAACCTTCATCCTTGCTGAGTTTTTCTTTTGCATTTATAGGAGTACTCATCCCTTTGCATTCTTCTAGTTTGAATTTATTTAAAATCTCCTTAGCGTAAATCTTTTGGCATACAAAAACCTCATAATTTCTCTATTTGGTTTCCATCCGAAAGAAGAAGGTCATTAATCCCATATCAATTATTTTGAAAACTTTTATCATCTTTTGCTTGAATTGCTCAACTGCATACACATCATTTCCAGTCACTAATAAATCATCAACATAAAGTGAAACAATGAGAATATCAACTCCATTCTATTTTACGCACAAATTTGCTTCACAATGACTTTTGGTAAATCCCAGACTCCTTAAATGTTCTTCAACCCTGCTATACTAGGCTCTTGGTGCCTACTTCAGGCTATAGAAAGCATTTTTTTTCATAGATATACCTTATTTTCTTCTCCTTGTTTCATATATCCTTCTGGATGGACTACATAGATCTCTTTTTCTAAGAAGCCATTCAAGAAGGTTGACTTTACATCATGTTGGTAGACCTTCCAATTCATTTGAGCAGCAACAACAAGCAAGAGCCTTATTACATCCAATTTCGCTACTAGTGCAAAGGTGTTTGAGTAATCAACACCTGGAATTTTTACAAAGCCTTTTACTACCAATTTGGCTTTGTGCTTATTAATCGAACCATCGACATTCAATTTGGTCCTAAAAACCCACTTCACACCAATTACTTTCTCATTTTGAGGCTTGTCCACTAGCTCCCACGTACCATTTTTTTCTATCATGCATAACTCCTCATGCATTGCAACCTTCAATCTTTGGTCCAACTTTGCTTCTTCATAAATAGTTGGTTCACACACTACCACATTGCATCTTTCATATACTTCATCTAATGACTTGGTTCTTTTGACAAGTCGGTCATCTATTGTATCTACATTAGGATTTTCAAGGTTTTGATCTATTGAGATAAAATTAGATAGCTTAGGAGTTTTCTTTTTCTATTTCACTTCCTTCTTATTTTCCCAATTCCACTCTTCATTTTCAACAAAGTGAACATTCTTACTTATAATAACCTTTCCATTTTATGGTTGAAAGATTTTATAAGCCTTTGAAACTACACTATAACCTATGAATACCTCTAGCAATGCTCTCTCATCTAGTTTATCCCTTTTAACTTGAGGAACATGAGCAAAATATAAACAACCAAATACTTTAAGATGACTTAGAGAGGGTTTAAAAGCATACCAGGCTTTGAATGGAGTGATATGCCTTACTGCCTTTGAAAAAATTATGTTTTGCAAGTAGACTGATGTACTTACAACTTCTGTCTAGAATTATTTAGGTAGATACTTTTCATGCAACAAGCATTTGGTAATCTCTAGTACGTACCTATTTCTTCTCTTACTTACTCCATTTTGTTGTGGAGTGTATGAAGCTATTAACTGGCGGTGAATGCCAACATTTTTATTGAACTTATTAAATGCATCAGATGTGTACTTCTTTCCATTATCTGACCTGAGCATTTGAATCTTGAACCCACTTTCATTTTCAACCATTGCCTTAAACTTTTAGAAGATTTGTGTAACTTCTGATTTGTGTTTCTGAAAGTATATCCAACACATCCTTGTGCAATCATCAATGAAAATGGAAAATTAAAGATTGTCATTTAATGATGGAGTTCTTTGAGGACTAGCTATATCTGTGTGCACAAGTTGCAAATTTTTAGTTGCTGTAGCGCTCCCTTACCCTACTAGCCGTTAATAGTGTAGGAAAGTGTTACCAAACTTATTATTTGAAAACCAATGCTCAAATTATTGTATATTTATTATTTTTTTTAATTTTGAGTTGTTATTAGTGAAATATTTATTACTATATATTTTATTTATTTATTATATCATTTAAATATGTAACTAGTGATATAAATATTTTGATTTAAAAGTACTCATTCATTAAACTATAATATCCATAAATACATTTACAAATAATATCAAATTTATTAATTACAAATTCACACTTTTATAAATCCTACATAACACAAATTTATAACAAAAAGAAAATCTTAAAATTTAATTATACAATATAATACCCAAAATATACAAAAAGAAAATAAACTACTGTAATTTAATATTGAGATTCCCCTTTCTTCGGTCAGTCCTAATACAAAAACTATTTATGCTAACCCGTACATGAAACACACGTATTAAACTACTAGCTTAGTGGTATAATTAATTAATTACATCATTTCATTCATTAAGAATACTAAAATTCATTACTAATAATACAAGATAATCATTTTAATAATTTATATTTTTTCTTTTTATTTATTTGATAGCCCACGATATCTTAGATCAGAACTAAATATTAGATACAAGATTTCTGCTCTTCAACAGTATACTCGGTGCCTACTTAATTATTTAATAACTTGGCGTTTAACGTCTATATTTGCAATAATAACTCAATACCTTTTCGGTGCTTACGCAATTTCAAACTCAGCATTATTTCTTAATGTCTACATAAATTAAATCTCAACATTATTTTCTAGTATCTACATATTTACCCTTTTATTGGCATGCCAACTTATCCTAATTTCTAGTTCTCAACTAGATGTTATAGGGCTTACTCATGTTTGTTACCTTTATTATTATTTACATCAATTGGGTATGAAATACTAATATAATTTCTCATAAATACAATAATCTCTATTAAATATATTACAACATTATAATCACTCATTAAATCATTATAAATTTAAGAAAAGTCAAACAATATATTTTTCTATTATAAAATTCAACAAGAAACTCATATATATACAAACTGCCCTATTTTAGGTAGAATTTATGTCTCATATTGCTATGCATTTTTCATGTATTTTTAAATAAAATTCAGACAAGTGATCAACTAAAAAAATATAGATATATATCTTATCTTTAATTGCAAATTGGAATCGCATCAAACCGAATTTTTTAGCCAAAAGTTATGGATTTTTCACTCAGCTATGTTTATTTCATTTTGTATAGTATTTTACTGGATAAATTTCTAGTTTGAATTTTAAGTTAATTTTAAGACTAAATGCAGGCATATCCAGATCTAATGGTCTGAATGAAAGTTGAATCCCTATGTCTTACTTTCCAACCCAATAATAAACACTCAAAAATTATTTCCAGAACTCAAGTTATGCCCTAAAATATAGACATTATTTCCTATCTTTATGCATCATCACTATAATCTAATCTTACTTTCACATTCATGGCATCAATTAATTGCCAATTCATCACTCAATCAAAATATCAATAATTACATACACATTTATATATAATATCATACTCAACATAATAACACAATCAACAATTAATATTTTTCCATATTGAATTTTGCCAAATGTACATCCCTCAAAAAGTCCACTTGATACACCCTTATCTACCTCCCAATTAGCTTTCTCCTTGCCCGTATTTCCTCTTTGATTATGGCCCAAAGGTTGCTCACCTCTTTGGCCTAACAACAATTTTACGCATACACTTCAATTTATCTTATACTTCAATGTTACATATGCACATAAACTCACTTAAACCACTAATCACCTCTACCCCATCTTATGTCCATAAACTACTCTTTTAATCCATCATTAACCCTTAACTCACTCTAATCAAGCATTAATGACACTATTCAATTCTTAATCACTATTAATGTACTAATAACTCCAAATTACCAACCTTAATGGCGACTAACCTAAAAATGAAAGTAAAGAGGAGAAGAAAAGTGAGAAGATGAAAAATCTAACCTCACATTTGTAAATCTTCAAGATGGCCAAAATCATTCCTTCTCTTTTTCTCTTATTTTCTTCTTTCCTCTTCCTTTATTTGGTCCATTTTGCTTCAATTTCTTGTTGATCTTACCTTAGTCCATCTTTTCTAGCTAAAATCTTTACTTTAATTGAAGAAAAAGAAGAAGGAAGGGGAAGATGTATGTCACGGCCAGGAGAAGAAAAATGAGAGAGAATTTTGTTTGTTTAAGATGAGGAAGAAGAAGAAATAAAGGCAAAAAATGAAATTTGACTTTTATAGTAGGATTAGGTGGGTGATTAGGATTAATTAGATAATCTTGTCCCTCATTGGTCCATTAATTTAAATCAATTTTATTTTATTTTAAGCCAAAGAATATTCATTTCCATAGATAAAGAATATTCTATTTTTATTTCTTCTTAACATATCTGTCAAAAATACCGTAAATTCCAATTTTGTTGAGCGAAAAATTATTATTTTCAAAATTTTAGCTCTAAACCTCAAAATTTTCAATTAATAATGTCCAAAATATTTTTCTTATATTTTATTATCATTTCAATTTTTTTCTTTGATGTCCGAATTTAGACCTCGATCAGTTTGGCGCGCCAAATTTCTATCACCTGCAACCGTGGCCTAAATTATCAGACATTACAGTTGCTCTCCAAGTTTCTTTAGGAAATAGTTTTGTTACTTGTTTTCCTGTTTGACAAACTTTACAAGTTGGAGCTTATGCTATTGTTTCTAGAAGTTCTATCACAGGTTCTTAAGACTTCATTTACAACAACCCTTGATAATTGAAGTACCCCAATCTCTTATGCCACAACTTAAAGATATCAATTTTTTTATTGAAAAAGCAATTTGCTCCTCCTCTAATGGATTAAGAACAAAGTTTTTTCTACTCACTTGTATTCTAAATAATGTTTTACCAGCTGCATCTTGAGGGATAGGATTTTCTCACCGTCAAATTTCTTTCAACTCTAAAATTAAAAAGAACCGTTTGAGTGAGATTAGCTACTACATGATCATATTTTCTATGTTTGGAAATAGGTATGCATTGAAAAAAGGCCGATGTGGGCAGAGCTTTTGATTTCTTCACCCATGGTTATTTGAATGAAACTATAATGACCTAAACCTACTCTGAATTCTAGAAAACCATTTACATTAAGAAAAATCATGATAAATACTCCAACTCTAAACACATAAAGTCTCTTCTCCATTGGGTTTTGCACTGAATAATCACTTTCAAGATAAATGCTAGAGGGGATGGGAATAATAAGGTATCTCAAAATGACCTTTTTTTTATCTTTTTTTTTTCCATGATAAAAAAATGCCTATGGACACCACTTCTCTCTTCTTAAACCAACTCTACCACGTTGCCAACACTAGAATATGGGTAGTTTATGTCACTTTCCATGTCTCTCTTATAGCCAAACATATAAATCTTCTTACTAATGAGAACTTCCAACTTCTTAAGCATTACCATGATATAAACACTAACCTTATTGATATATCTTATCTTTTAAATTGCAAAGCTATACAAAAATTTGGAGATGATAGCTTTATATATGTCTTAGGAGAGTAAGGAGCCCAATCTTTAACCAAACAAGTATCCAAGAAAAGGGCTAGACTTGCAATTGGAGAAAGTTCTCAAACTCAAGTAGAAGAAGGGGCCCCTATTCAAATCCTTACTCAAGTTCCATCTCAACCTCCCTCATTTAAACAAATGTATGCTCTCCAAATAAGACCTTTGAAATGATGAGACACCTTCATTTTGACTTTCAGAACATCTAAAGGAGGATGAGATGGGCAGCTTGTCTAGTATCTTTTAAGGATGAGCCACACTTTGAGGGGGAGTCACACGGAGAAGAAGCACAAAGACATGACCATGATGAGGCCCTATGACCAATTCCAAAAATCCATCTTCCACCACTAAACTTTTCAACCTTCATCGATCATTCCATAGTGTTTTCATTCTTGCATTACACATCTTTCATTTTTTCTTGTCCTAGTGTGGCATACAATTGATCAAATATTGTATTTTTCTTTATTATTAATGAAAATTGTGTTTTTATTTGTTCATTTCTCTCTCTTTTTTATCTTGTTTCTCACGTATGTTTTATTCTTTTTGATCTTGAAAAATGGGGAGAAAGGGCAAGCAAACATTCTAAAAATCATCTTAAAATTCCAATTTTGGCATTTAAGTAAAATTGTTGACATTTTGGACATAATTTTTGATTGTGATTAACTATGCTAATGTGTATGAACTACCTTGAAATTTTATGAATCCATATTTCAATACCTTAATTTGATTTCTAAAAAATCAATTTTATATTTTTTCTTAGTTTGATTGTAAAAATCAAAAGAGGGAGATTGTTGACCTAAAGGTGATTAATCTCTATTTTTGATTTTAACAATCAAATTAAATGTCACTAATGTTTTCATTTAGTGTTGTTTTGATAGTCTGTAAAGTTTCAAGATAATAGAAAATCAAATACTTAATCAATTTTTGAAGAAAATAAAATGACTTGTAATTCATGGTCGAGACAAAAGACTCATGCCGACAACATATGTCTCATAACCACACCATAAAAAATTTGCTAAAAAAAGCCATGGAAGATGAATCGTGAGAAATAGATTAATTTGCGGTGGCAAGCATGACTGTTGGAAGATGCTTCTACTAGATCATGACATGTGTCCTAGCTTCATTAAGGTTTAAAGTGGGCTATGAGACCTTTGAAATTTGCAACCGCAGCCTAATAAAGTAGAATTATAAATTTGCTATGACAAAAACAACTTCAGTTCCATAATTATTTGTGAAGTCAGGTGCAATTGCGATTCCTATTGTGAAAGGGTGAAGTGTGATTGCGAAAATGGAGCACGCTCATGAATAGTCACCTAATATAGCCATTGGAAATGAGAATGAATTACAATAAGCCAGGTATTAGGGACCACTGGTTATATGAATTTTGTGACTGAGAAAGAGGAATCACAACCACAAATCTCTCAATGCAAACAACATTTAATGCACCTAAATTAAAATATTAGGGAGAGTTATAACCATCATTTGTGATAGCTAATTGGTGGGTAAACACTATCAATATGTCATCACAAGGCCATTGAACATACTCTAACAACTTCTAAATGGCCGAACTCTTGCAAATTTATTTCTCAACTTTTTTTTTTTAAATTATGAGTGATTGTGGTTCAAGTGTTAGCCTTAAACATTTGAGATTTTTTAATGGTTATTGTTGGGCTTTATGGTAATGGGTTGCCCATGTGGGCTTGACCCAGCCCAGACCCATATCTTCTTATATATAAAGTTATGAAAAGATATAACTTATAATGAATTGATATAAAAAAAGAGATAACTTTTCATCAACAATTTTCTCTGAAATTCGGAAATCCTCAAAAAGGAATTTCTTCATCTCTGTTCAACTACAAAAGAATCAAAGCGTTTGTACTATAAAACCGAATCAAGTTCTAGTAATTTGTCTCCACCTAAATAATTGAAAGTGCACGATTCACGCTCAACAAGTAAGTATCCGCTGCTCTAGTTGTTTCTACATTGGTATCAGAGCCCGTTTTGTGCGTTTTTGTGCTTAAAATCATAATTGTGATGATTTTGGAGAAATTTACTATGCAAATTCGAATTTTCTTCAATTTTCGTTAAATAATTCTTCAATTTCATATTTCAAATTTGTCGTTGGAAATCTCTAATCACAAGCTTTCTAACGAGTATTTTTGCATAATTTTCTGATGAGTGGATGAATTTTTATGTTTTTTCAAAGTTTCTGTATATATTTTTTTGAAAATAATCATTAAAACGATTTCCACTCTCAAATTGGGTATGTGTTGTCCAAACATGGCCAAAATGATGTTGAAACGAAATAAAAATGGTCCTAGTAGTTTTAAAATTGTAAAAAATGTGTAAAATTTCAAAAATAGGTGCAAAAACAACCTCGAAAGACGGCGCATGTACTGCACGCGCCGCCTCGGTGTGTGATGCGCTGGCAGTTGAAGAAAATGGTTTCTGACGATTTTTTCCACATGTTATGCCACGTGTCCATGACATGTGGCACGCTTGGCCACGTGGCGTTCCCCCAATTAGTCCACGATTGCTGATGTGGCTTGTACGCACGTGTGGTGCGTGATGGCGCGTGTGGCCCGTGACGGCACGTGTGTGCGCGTGATGGCACGTGTGAGCGCGTGACGACTCGTATGGCGCGTGGGCAGACTTCGTTCGGCCCGTGAACGAACATTTTTGGTCAAATTTTTTTTTTGAATTCTTAAAAAATTTAATTTCTAATTTAATGGATATTTTTTCAATTTTTTTTTTGTTACTGTTTTGATGAGAAATTTGGAGAAAAGATATGCAAATAGGACCATAATTACATGTGAAATTTTTTTTGTCACATAACATATATGATATTTAATTAAGTCTAATGTTGGTTTAATTTATTCAAATATGTAGTGAGGAATCTGATGATTTGCACTTTGGAGCGATTATGTGCATATAAGAAAGATCCAGAACATTCTCTTGAAAAACATATTGATGAAATGTACCATAAAATTTGAACTTTCTATATGATGTTTAGTGAAGACTATGACTTAGCTGTGGAACAACAGATGTCAATAGTTCTTGATTCCTTACTTGATTCATGGGAAGAGGAAAGAAAGACGCTTAAAGAAAGATTAAGCAACTTAACTTATGAAAATCTTGAAAAAGATTTGAATCGAAAACTGGAGCGTCGTATACAAGATGGTATTAGGCGATCTAGTAAATCGATAAATAGTTTCCCATAGATGAATAAGGTATCTGGTACACTGGCAAAAAGAGAATTTGCTGAGAGGGAACCAAAGGTTCAACCAGATGATGAATGAATTAAAATCAATATTAGAGAAATATTAATTTTTATGTGTGACAATATGTTATTTTTTGTTTTGAACATGTAATTGATGTTTATCTTATTTTAATGTATATATATTATTGTTGTTATATTACATTATATAATGAATTTATTGTGGGAATATTAGATTGGTAGATTAATGAATCTCATCTAATATAAAATTAATTGGCACATGTTTAAATTAAAAAATGATAACTGGACTTTGTTAGTAGGAGTTGATTGAACTGTATATATAGTTTTTTTTGTTTCTACTACTTGTGTTAGGTTATTATTGATTAATTTAAAGCATTGTGACTTGAAATTGATAAAAATCAATAAAGAATTGTGCTAATCCTAATTATAATAATTGTTTCTCAATAGTTGAAATGACTGCTACAAAAAGCATTATTGCTTACTTGAATCAAGGAGATAAGCTGAATGATAAAAATTATGACATTTGGCATCGTAAAATTCAGTATCTCCTGGAAGAGCAAGATATGCTGGAAACAATAATACAACCAATGGCTGAGCCTGAACATGGAAACACTACTCAACATAGGCGAGATATGGAAGCATATCAAGCCTATAAGCGCAAGGACAGAGTTGCTCGCATATTGATGCTGATCAGCAAGAGAAATGACTTGATGCTACATTTTGAAAAGCACCGCTCCGCCCAAGCAGTTTGGGATGCTGTTAAGGTTCAATTTGGTGGAACCTCAACAACAAGACTGCGTCAGTTAACTCTAAAGTTTGATGCCTATAAGAAAAATTCTAATTATACAATGAGGCAATACCTTACTGTCATGTCTAACATGATAAGTGAACTGAAAGGTGCTGGCCATGAGATGACTAAAGAGCAACAAGTTCAAGCTGTGATTCGCTCCCTTCCAAAAGCCTGGGACCACATGCGTGTCAACCTTACCCATAATGATAATATAAAATCTTTTGATGATGTTGCCCGACATGTTGAGCTAGAGGAGGATTGCCTTCTCGCTGATAAGCCTGAAGGAGAGGCTTATATGACTGAGTCTAGAGGCAAAGGGGCTTCTGGCTCTGGGCAAAAGAAATGGAAAGGTAAGGGCAAATGGCAAGGCAATGGAGAGAATAAGACAAAATTTAGTGGAAATAAGCGCAAGCGTGGGAAACGCAGTGGAAAGAAAGGCAAGAACATGAATTGCTTTAACTGTGGGAAGCATGGTCACTTTGCTCGTGATTGGACTGGGCCAAAGGTATTGTATGACCAAATTAGTCCCTCGCATTTATATGTTAGTAGTTGCTTGATGTTAGCTGAAATTGTTCCTTATTGGACTGTAGATTCAGCAGCAACAGACCACATAGCAAGGGACCGATCTGCCTTTGTGGAATTTTGTCGAATTCCAAAGGGGAGTAGAAAAATCTATATGGGGAATAATGCTTCGACTGACGTGCTTGGGATCGGTTCCTGCAGGCCAGTGCTGCGGGGAGGTCGCACGTTTTATCTCCATGATGTGCTTTATGCTCCTGATATTCGACGAAATTTAGTTTCTATTATTGTTTTGCTTGGACTTGGCTTCGAAATTATTTTTGAAGATAGTTGTGTTAAAATACTTTTGAATGAAGTTTTTTATGGCTCTGGACATATGTTGAATGGTTTTATAGTGTTAGACACTAATTTTATGGATGTTAAGCAATCTATATTTCTTGTTGAAAATTCCAATAATGTTTCATTAATTGATGATACTAAATGGCATGCTAGATTAGGACACATTGGGCAAGATTGTTTAAAAAGATTAGCAAAAGCTGGTCTTTTAGGATCTGTTAATAAAATATATTTGCCTATTTATGAGCATTGCCTAGTTGGAAAAGCAACAAGATTGCCATTTGGCAAAGCCAAAAGTGCCACATTTCCTTTACAGCTTGTACATTCTAACATCTGTGACCTAATGAATATTAGAGCAAGACATGGTGCTCATTATTTCATCACTTTCATAGATGATTTCACCAGATACGGTCACATTTATTTGATCTCCCATAAATCTGAAGCATTAGATTGCTTCATACGATATAGTAAATTGGTTGAGAATCAATTGAATTTGAATATAAAATCATTACAGACCGATTGAGGGCGTGAATATCTATCTGATTTATTCAAAAATTATTGTGATGATAAGGGTATAGCTAGGCAGCTAACTATTCTTTCTACTCCGCAACAAAATGGCGTAGCAGAAAGAAGAAATAAAACCCTATTGGACATGGTTAGGTCAATGATGGTGCAGACTAATTTACCAATTTCTTTTTGGGGAGATGCTTTAATGACTGCTGCCTATATTCTTAATCGTGTACCATCAAAATCTGTTCATTCCACCCCATATGAATTGTAGAAAAGCGAAAAGCCTAACTTAAGCCATATGCGCCCATGGGGTTGCGCAGCTTATATCCACAACACTTCCCATGAATATGGAAAACTTGGTCCGAGGGGGAAGAAACGTATCTTTATAAGATACTCAGAATTCTCCTAAGTATATGTATTTCTGGGGGAAGACACAAATGGAAGAATAACAGAAATTGAGTCACGAGATGTCATTTTCTTAGAAGAGGACTTTCTTGAAAGAGGTGAGATAAATAAGGATTTCCAATTTTATGAATTGGAAGATCATAAGACTAGTGGGAGTGCAAGTATAATTGATTTAGCACTCACAGAGCAAGAATTTATTGCTCTTCCTGAACCAAGTGGGAGTGAAAGAATGTCAGTTTTTGTTCCAATGGAGCAAGACCTTGAACAATCTCAACCTCGACATAGTAATCGTGACAAGATTCCCCGTCGTCGATTTGAGATTGAGGGGGAAGCTTTTATGATTGCTCCAGATGAAGAAGAGCCTAAAACAGTACAACAAGCTCTTTTTGGTCCTAAAGCAAAAGAATGGATTAAAGCTATGAAAGAGGAAATGGATTCGATGATATACAATCAAGTCTGGAATTTGGTTGAGAAACCGTCTGATCGTAACGTAAGAATATTGGGAACAAATGGATTCTCAAAATAAAACGTAAGGTGGATGGGACAATAGAAAGATTTAAAGCTCGATTAGTAGCTAAGGGCTATACACAAAAAGACGGAATTGACTATGAAGATACATTCTCACCTGTAGTCAGGTTTGCATCAATTCGCCTCATTCTGGCTATAGTATCACGAATGGACTTAGAATTATATCAAATGGACGTTAAAACTGCTTTTCTCAATGGAGAACTAGATGAAGAGATCTATATGGATCGACCTTTAGGTTTTGAACTCAAAGGACAAGAGCGCAAAGTTTGCAAGCTCAAAAGATCCATTTACGGTCTTAAGCAAGCGTCAAGACAATGAAACCTCAAATTTCATCAAGCCGTATTAAAGGATGGTTTTACAATGATGGAGGAAGACCATTGCGTATATGTTAAACGTTCTAACAATGGTTTTATAATTATGTTCTTGTATGTCGATGACATTTTAATAGCTGGAAATGATAAGAAGTTGATTGATACTACCAAGAAATGGTTATCATCGAACTTTGAAATGAAAGATATGGGTGAGGCTAGTTATGTACTTGGTGTTAAGATCCTAAGGGATTGCTCTAAAAGGCTTATGGGTTTATCTCAGAAGACTTATATAAAGAAAATGTTAGAGCGTTACCATATGCATGAATGTAAGCCTATGGATACCCCTGTCGAAAGGAATCTGAGCCTTAGTCTAGATATGTGTCCCAAGACATCGGATGAAAAAGAACAAATGTCTAGAGTACCCTACTCCAATGTTGTAGGTAGTCTGATGTATGCAATGATGTGTACACGTTCAGACATTTGCTATGCTGTTGGGCTAGTAAGCATATTTCAATCTAATCCAGGTCTAAAACACTGGATGATAGTCAAGAGAATATTGAGATATCTAAAAGAAACTTCAGACTATGTTCTATGTTATCAAGGGAAGGATTTGCGCTTGATTGGTTATACTGATGCTGATTGGGGAGGTGATATAGATCAATGCAAATCGACCTCTGGATATGCATTCTTGCTTAATGATTGCACAATTTCATGGAGTAGCTATAAGCAATCTTGTATAGCTTTATTGACGATGGAAGCTGAATATGTAGCATGTTCCTCAGCTATACAAGAGGCAGTTTGGTTGAAAAGATTTTTGCAGCACTTAGAAATTGTCAAGTCAGCATCTGAACCTATGACAATCTATTGTGATAGTATGGCTGCATTAGCTTATGCTAAGGATCCAAAATATCATGGAAAAATAAAACATATCCAGATTAGATATCACTATGTTAGAGACATGATTGCGGAAAAGGAAGTGATTCTGAAATACATTTCTACAAATAAAATGGTAGCAGATCCATTTACTAAACCAATAGCTAGGGATGCGTTTGCAAGGCACGTAAAATCTCTAGGCTTATGTAGAATGTAATCAATATAAGTTATGTCAGATCACTTGGTTTTTACAAATGATATATCATTTTAATTGATTAATGATTTTTCAATTATATGAATATATTGCAAATACCAGTTAGCACAATTCGAATAAGTATGTCGATAGACTTAGATTGACTCACTCACATGAGTAATCTCCTCTGGCGTTATGGAGTGAGTAGAGATGAGACCATAAATGCAGAGGCATTAAGTGAATGACTAAGATGCAGTGGGAGCGGTCTTAGTATTTTATTCATTTTTATAAGGTCGCCTTGATGTGGATCAAGATGAGATTCTTCGTATATATAAGAATCAACATGAATGACTTCCCCACCATTCATGTGTCTATATAGAGGAACCTGAGTGTGAAATTTGTTATTTAACATTGTTGAATGTGTAAATAAAAATTTCAAGTTTGGCGCATTTGGAGCGACAAGACTAATACTCATATGGTGTTTATTTATTTTGAACTAAGAGCAAGGCATACACTCTTTTATCTTTGACAAGAAAAGAGTAGCTCCAATATAGCATGCATTTCATACTGCATGTGCTATACGACCTATTAGGAAGCGAAAGAATGGATCCTTGCTTCTTCGCTATGTGAGTCCTAGAAATCCTAGAAATAGATTTCAAACAACTTTTACCCTTTTTGACTTTTTACTATATCATGATGTGATGAATTAATGTTGGCTATCTTAGGATGTATCCTGTAGTCATGGAATTATTAGACTTAACAGAACACTCCTAGAAAAGCGAGTTAATTCAAAGCTGATTGATATGAGGGCAAAAGAAAGAGTACTTAGCTTATACACTCACAGCTTGTGTTCACCGACCAGAGTTATTATGCTTTATGAAGTGAGAAGTAACTTAGAATACAAGTGATTGTAAGAATGATTTGATTATAGATTCATGAGGGATTGAATGATACTCGAATTAAGTGTATTGAGAAAGATACTTGCAGTAATTAAGCACATTATCGAAAATAATTATAACTTTGGGTTGATGTCTCCTATATGGCCTATAATTAGGTTTGTATTGGAGCTCTCACAATTTGTGTGCTTCAGGTCATACGGTCCGTTCTCTTGTATGAAAGATTCTTTGTTTAAATTTGAGATGTGAGATGATATTTAGATTAAGCCAAGCCCACTTTGGGCGAGTGGGAGATGTTGGACTTTATGGTAATGGGCCGCCCATATGGGCTTGACCCAGCCCAGACGCATATCTTCTTATATATAAAGTTATGAAAAGATATAACTTATAACGAATTGATATAAGAAAAAAAGATAACTTTTCATCAACATTTTTCTCTGAAATTTGGAAATTCTTGAAAAGGAATTTCTTCATCTCTGTTCGACTATAAAAGAATCAAAGCGTTCGTACTGTGGAACTGAGTCAAGTTCTAGTAATTTGTCTTCGCCTAAAGCATTGAAAGCGCACGATTCACGCTCAACAAGTAAGTATCTGCTGCTCTAGTTGTTTCTACAGTTATTGTGTGAGCCATAAATATAAGAAATTGATTATTGTATTAGCCATTAAAACACCAATATAATTGGATTTGGTGTGCGCCAAGTGTGAAAATACGTGGTTGGGAGTTAGCTAGCAAAACTTTATTATATTTCTTTGAGTGTGATAGTGAAAATATCCAATTGAGATTGGAGAGAGGAAGCATGGTTAGTTAATACCCAAATCTTTATAAATATTGTGTCTCCTATGTATTCTTCTACTCTCTTATATTATTTATTTATTTATTTATTTGTCTTAACTAAAATTTTAATTTGTGACCAATTGATCTCCCTTCTTGGTTATTGTTTTGAAAATAAAAAGTTTAGTGGGTCAATTAATGTAAATTAACAAAATGGAGGATCGAATAAGGAAAATGTGAAGTTAATTAAATTAATCTTAAACATGCTGCCCACCTCCACCAATCAATGAACTAATTTCTCACTAAATTACTTAATCATTTTTAATCCAAGAATATATATGACGATGGGTCCAAATTCCTCGCATTCCATCAAATTCTGCAAAGTCGTAATACTTTCTTCTCCCATTTTCACTAATTCCTGATGTATGTTGGCCATACACCTCTGAAATCTATCTTACTAGCTTCAGCCACCATTAAAGCAAGAGTAAGAAATTATGCTACAAAGGTGGAAAAAATTGATGGAGTGTAGAAAATTCAAAGAAATATATACTTGGTGTCTCGACCTAACCTCAAATTTGATGAAGTGTGATTTTGGCAAGACAAGCAGTTTAGTTTGGAAATCAAGCCTAAGTGAGCCAAGAAAAAGAAAGAAAAGAAGAAAAAAATGGGGGTAGTGCCTTGCATGTCTCGACCAAGGATGCAAAATAGGTAAAAATTGGACCCTTTTTCTTTTCTTTTTCTTTCTAGCTTGAGATCTTAGAAAAGAGATGTGTGTGACCTTAAACCTAACGAATTACTGTGACTTAAAGAGTAGATTTGAGGGTTGGCTTGGCTGATGCAAATGGAAAGGGGTTTAATTAAATTGAGATGTTAAGTAATTAAGGTGGAATCAAGCTTAATCAAAAGATTAATTAAGTGAAAATGAAATTCTACGAAGCAATTGTGTTGAACCCGTGCTCATGGATGGATGAAAGAGGGGTTATTTTGTTTGGTATGAGAAGAAGAAGATTGATGAAATTTAAGGATTAATTTAATAAAATAATCCAATAATTAGTTGATTAATTTTAGTAATATTAATTGGATAAAAGTAGCCCTGAGTGGAATAAGTGTGCAAACTGTGAGTTATGGACTAAAAAGGGGTTGTCCAATTGTTCTAGCAATAAATAAAATGAGAAAATTGTTAGAAGTATGAAATTTAGACTTTAAAGATGAAAAAGGGATTAAAAACTTGAACTGTAATTATAATAAACTGAGGTGGAATAACCCTTGCAAGTTGGGGAGCCTAAATAAATGAAACACTAGACTAAAGTTGATAAATAATAAGCTACCTAAAAATGGACATAAAAAGGAGAAGTTAAAGTTAAGGAAAAACCGCTGCCATAAAATGATCTATTGCGGTGGGAAGGCGCTAAATTGGACTGAAACTGTAGCTAAAAATTATTCTGACATAGATTATGGATTAGACATCTGGAGTCGGGCTAAGACCAAGATAATGCACCATATAACTATAGTTTGAAATTTAAAGGAATCAAATTGACGACTAGTGTGCATGTAAATATTGCGAATAGACAAGTTTTGATAAACGAGAGAAAATCCCTAGGAGCTAGAAATTTAAATTAAACAATATTTTGGTATGTAATGACTTAAAATGAGTTAATAACATGTCAGGTGCTCCTTACTGCGGTCGAGTGGGACAAGAGACAGACCTTGATAGTAGACACAAAAAAATAGTGAGAAGAGTCGAATTTGATGAAAGGTTTGTGCATGCTTTTTGGTAAATAATTTTATTTTACATTTTATTTATTTGAGTTTATTTACTAATATGACTGAATATTTAACTACTAGTTGAATGATTTGTGATTTTATTATTTTGAAATATAGAAGGTTTGGATTTTTAACTAAGAGTTTGGCTCGATATTTTAAATTGAAAAATATAAGTATTGATAACTGTATGACATGACTAAATTTACAGATACTAATATCAAAAATGGATTTAATATATATAAATATTAAACTCATATAATGCCTAGTCTAGAACTAGTGGGATAAATAGGTTGGCATGCGAAATGGAAAATTGGTAGGCGCGAATAGCATTGAGATGCTGGTATTACATAGGCATAAATGCGCTGAACTGACTGTAAAAATAGATACACAACATTGATTATAACATCTTTTAACATAACTAGGAACATTTCCAATTACATGAAAAAATATTATAAAAGATGACACAATTTAAAATTTATTTATGTACCATGACCATGATGACTTTTGATAAAATATAAAATAATGACAATACTAAAATTGAAATTGAAATATCAAATTAATAGAAATAGGGCTAACATTTGCCCAAAGGTTTACAAGAGAATATATATATATATACACAAATAATTATAATTATAAGCATGTACAAGATTACATATAATTATAAATTTAAAGCATGTACACAAATAACTAATCCAATTTTCCGAACAAAATAAACAAAAAGTGGTATATCACCAACCACCAAAGTGGTATATCATGTTGCCTTACATCTCATAACACCGTACAAAGTCCATAACAATTTAGTTATTCCATATTATTGCCCACTAACTCTAGACATGACTTAAATTAATACGGTAGTCAATGGCTCACTTCGAGCCACTCATGACACCTGTATGAGGAAAACAACATCGTACTTGCATGTCTCCAAGGGGCACAACAGAGCTTAACCCTAATTAAACAAATTTCATTCCTGTAATGGCCAACTTAGGACTCTTGGTATCATAAATCCTCAATGACATGCCATTTCTTCTAGCTATAGTCTTAACAGAGTATTAGACATTATACCTTTCACATTCCTCATGTTAACCATCATATTGTTTCCCATCTTTGTAAAACACGCACGCACACACATGAACAATCTCAATTGTATATCATTATCATTAAAGTTATCCAAGGTTCATTTAAATAAAATTAATAGTAATCAACATACATGTAATTCATGGTCGTGAATACTCATTCACACCTGTGAACACCTTCTTCACGATTGATCTGGTCATGAACCATGAGGTGAAACATTATGTGAATGAATTTGTCCATAATTACCATATATTTCATGCCCGTGAACCCTAAAAAATCTGCAGAAATTATGCTTGAACACCACACTTGGTAATCCACATACAAATCCTAAGGTTTACCAATGTAAACCATACTACCAATATTCATTTAAACATAAATTCCATCATTTAACTTACCAATTATGCATATTACCCAACCATAATGCATATTAATCCCTATATATTCAATCACCTCATCAACATGCATATCACATTCAAAACACACACATAAATGCAATAATTATATTTAAAATATGATTATGTACAAACTTCTCTAAAAAAGGGACCCTCAAAACTCTTTAATATCCTCATTCAAGCTCTTTCTGTGTGACATCCCGCCTATATAATAGTAACAATCCCATTACATAAGCGGAATGACACAGACAATCTGAATGAAACTAGTCTGAATTTAAAATTTTCATTTTGTAACTAAATTGACATTTTTTTAATATTCGAATATACATATGGATTCAATTATCAAATACATCATCATGTTAGATAAATATTATACTTCATTATGACTATCAAATTTAATGGATTTTACCTTACATCTAACTATATAGATATAATAGCAAAATACAAAATATGTTCTTAACTATATATAAGACATGTCTAACAAACCCATATGCATGATAATGAAGAAAATGCAAAAATAATATGCATCCGACCCTCAACCAGTTCTGACGCGTCTCCTCTAGTGTGAGTTTGTACTTTCTCTATCAATTTCACAGTTTACTACTTGCAAGCTCCAGTTCATGCGCGGAAAAAACCCACGCTAAGCCATTTCTGGCTTAGTGGTACATATAAGCATTTAAGTTTTCCCATGCAGTCACACAAACGTGGGTCATAATAATCATGATATAATTTAAATAAATCATTGTATAAAATTTAGAAAATATTATAATAAAATAAAATTTATGTTCCATTATATTATCATTATATTTGTATCAGGACATGAATTGCATATATTCAACCATATGTAATATATAAAATATTAAGCATTCTACCTCCTCTCATGTTTCCATAACTCATTTTAATTTAATTGATTTCCCTAAAGTTATGTTAGTTTAGTTAACTCGAATCTCAATCCATATAAGCATAAATATTTTAACATACAGTTACCAAAATGCTTGGTAGATAATTCATAATACAGTACACAATATTCCAACATATATTATACAGGGACAACCACATGATTATACAATATTATCAAATTCATTGATAATATATATATATAATTCAATTATAAATTTAGCTTACCTTATTAAATATTTATAATTCATACTATTTCACACATTTTATCTTTTAACATGTACAAGTATATCTTTTAATTAATTTATATATAATGTTTTAATATAAATAGCCCAAATCTCATTCCCGGACTGTTGGATACAGGGCGTGTAGTAGGGCCGCTCGCGGAGCTTAAGCACCCTACTCACTATAGTCTCAAGTCAAGAGTGCTTGCGGAGCTGAAGCCTCCTGACTGAGTATAATCACATCATCTGTGTACAATTAGGACAGGTGGTGCTCTCAGCGCTTAGACCACCCTGTTCCTAAATCATATCAATATCGGTATCGTAATGCCCCCGCAATTGTGCACCATCTATCCCTAATTAGTCCACAGGTTGAGAACTGGACAATTAATGTTATTACCTATTTATTTTCTTTATATAGTAATTTGCTAGAATCAATATTCCCATTGCATTTATAATGAAAATATGATTATAAAATTTTAAAATCATATAATCATATGATGTTGCATTATATAACCATTTAAGTAATATTGGCATACTTTAATTAGTTCTCTATACAGTTAAAGCCAACAAATCTTTTATTACAAAACTAAAATTTATAATAACCTTATGAGTACAAGTATGCCATATAACCTCTCTTTTCATATCAAATACATATGTCATACATGACTTGCTAACTTCACTCTTTATTATCCTAATTATTCAATAATTACCATTAATAATTATCACATTTTTAATCAATCATATACTAATCCCTATTGAAAAATATATTATGCTACATATTCTACATTCACACCCCTTAACACACATTTACAATTTTAAACTAACATTTTCTACATTTTATCAATCAATTATTCATCCATGTGCCTATACATGCATTAACATGAAGTTTCATTAATTAAGCATCTCAATTCATTTCATATTTACACATTTTAATACATTATTCAAATATGCAACTCATTCAAATAACACACAAACATGCAACAAGACAAACTAAAATACATATATGTACTAACCTCAATGGAGTTTTTTTTCCAAAATCTAAAATTTGGAGCTTGTCTACTTTTATTGCTCTTCTTCTTGTTGAGATCATAATTCGAAAATATAAATAATTAATACATTGATAAAATATTTATTCTTAATATAGTTTAAATAAATAACTACAATTTCTTTTAAGCTGGAACAAGACCTTTTAGGACTGTTAGATCAATAACTTTTTCTAAATTTATCCAATTTATATGATTCTTAATCCTAATTAAATTTCACATCTAAAAATAAAACATACTAAAATTTCAGAATTTTTGAACCATTACACGATTTTTGGTATATTTTTAAATATTGCTCTGTTCTTTACCCTTAGGCAGTTTCGGGGTACCACATTTAAAAATTCATATCTTTCAATGTGTAGCATAAATTATTATGAAAATTTTTATAAGGTTATATAAGTTAATATGAAACATTTTTCATGTTTAATTCATTTCCAGATTCAGTCTCTATGGCTCTTAAATACTAGAGGATCTATAACTGGTTTAACATGAAGTATCAACTTGACCAGTTCAATTGTTCAGATCATAACTCACAAAATACATGAAATTTAAGGTGATAATTTCACAGGAATTTAGATAAGACATAGGAGTAAAACTTGTATGTTTTAAACTTTGGCTAATTAAGTCTCTATGTCTGCTATTATTAAACGACAGACGCGTATTTATTTTTTTTTTTAAATTTAGGTTCATATATATTATAATGCTACCATATATATATATATATATATATATATATATATAACTTGCGCACTTCAAAATTCATAATAATTCGGCTTCAATAAGCCACAATAGGCATCCAACATTCAACTCACAAAACTCAATAATCAAGAATTCACAGGACAATTCAAACTAAAAAAATAAAATAAATCAAAGCAATAGCACATCATGCCTAAAACAATTCACATTAAATAATTAATCTACAAGTTCTTCAAAATTCTTTAATTTAAAATTGTATTTCTCATTAATATGAAATATTTTACAAAAGTAAATAAAAAGATTACATACACTCTCTCATAAAGTAATTTGACCACATATGTCGAATTTCATCTATTTGATCTTGACTATATGATCCTTTTTCAAAAACCTACAAGACAAATAAACAGATAATAAAAAATATGTTAGAAATGAAAAAAATTAATAGTTAGTTATGTATCATACTTGTAATATAAACTGACTAGTATTTGAAAGAACGTAACTTAAGTAATGTTGTATCACTGCTATGATATACGACAATTTTGTATATATACCTTATGATGTAATATCCGCATTCAACACCTCCTTGTTGTTGAGGGCACTTAAAATAGAAAAAACAACAAAGGTTCATGCTAAATAAAGGATTATAAAATCATAAAAATTTTAATTTAACTAGTAATTCAGAATATAAAATTCTCACCGAAATGTCATTCCATTTTAACCTGACACCTTTATTTTTTCCACCTTCTATAGCATAAGTTTTATAGGCTCTGAGAAATAAATGTATATCAAAATCGGCATTAATATTGAAAATGGTACAAACATCGTAGAAACTATTAGCTAGTAGTATTATAACTTACAGGTTAATATGAGGTTTCAGACTTATATCACGGCTGCCACGAGATAGAGGATCCATGAAAAATGCCTCACTCCGTTCACAGCAAAATACAATCAACATCCAATGGTTACTATAGATATACAAATATGTTAGAAGTTAGTAAACATGTTGAGAATAAAAATTATGCAAACATGAATGTAAATATTTCTTACTTCTCGAAATATGGTAGTAGAATGAAATGTTGATCTATTTGTTCCTTCAAAGCTTCTATAATATATCTTTCTACTGAGTTAGTCTTTGTGAACATCAAACGAAGCATTGTTGGACAAAGAAATCCGATCGACGATATGAACAATGTATCGCACAAGTTATGAAGGTACCTGCATGCATGAATCACAATACATACATAAGTATTATTTTTGTATTTTTTAAATCAATCTTATAATATTAGTAATAAATAGTATAATCTTACATCATAAATATTCGAATGATCGAGACATCAAGCCATTCCATGGAGATGAGTTGAGCGATGTCTTCCATACCAACATGAATCATCTGATTATCTACTTGATACTTAAATACTGTAATGTCTATAGGAACTTCAAAAATATACCCAGTAGGCAATTTAGCAACCATCTCATGCATCAACCTCATGTCACCACTGAAAGTTGCCAAAATGTTCTCATTAACTAAAGGCCCATGTTGCTTTGTAGCTGATTCTTTCGATAAACCGCTACCTTGTTTATTCTTTGGAGCCTTCTTTAATGGCTTGGATTTAAGTTTCTATCAATTAATAATAAATTATAATATATTATGATATATGAAATGCGATAATCTATATTTTATTGTTTTATAAGTTTAGAAATTATTACCTCTCCAAGAACCACGAGATGTTGTGGCCATTGAACAAAGCTACCTTTTGCTTTCCCAACTGTAGTTAAGTATTCAGTAGGCACAGGAAGTTCGGCTTCATGACAGCCAGATAATACTTCATCTACAGATACCTTGACGTGATTAGGCATGATAGGTCGATTGTGCACCATAACATCAATAAGGGATGGATAAACCATTCCCTTTGCCACAATCACCTGCTTACCTTCATTAATGGTAGCAAGTTTGCATGATGTAGGTGTTTGGAAAAACACAAAAAATCAATATTAGCTAGATTAAAGTGGAAGTGGAAGTAATGAAATTAATGTACTTTTTACCTGTAATTCTGATATTGGAAATGGTGGGTCCACAGAGTGACAACTACTGGGAGTTGGGTGAGCAAATGAAGGACCCATCTCCACCTCCATATCAGGGCCAATTTGAGAGGACTTCCTAGTTCTCTCCTTTATCATATTCTCAAGATGTTCAATATGTGCCGAGAATTTAGCAAATAATCTGGCCTTTACTTTAGTCTCAAACGCTTCTATAACTTCAGGTGAGACGGATGTTGCTAGTTTCCTTTTTCCAGGATTACCATAAATTTTTTGGATGGTCACAACACTTCCAACACCTCTTACATAGCCAGAATGTTCGGGCTTTTCAAGTGCACGTGACAATATGTCATCATGCCTCTCTGGTACCCAGCTACCTTAGGCTACTTCTCCCCGTAATGTCTCATATTCACCAGATAAAAAATATGTTATAAGCAATCATAGATAAAAAAAACATATTCCTTGATATCATTGTTTGTTTAGCAAGTTATACTTACGATTTTTGTTGCCACCTCTTTTGTCTTTTCTACTGGGATTATATAATTTCCTTCTTCTGTATTTTTTGTTCTAGCTCTTACCCAATCTAGGCTTCGATCATATGATGATGTAACATCAGAGCTCATAGATGATGATGATGAAAAAGAAGAGATGGGATCTTCAATAATCCATTGAGTCCTTTTCTGGGAATGTTCTCTAGCACAGAGATATACATCTAGTCTACCATTGTTGGAGGTATAGTTCCAAGTTTTTGACAAGAATTATGCTACATGATTACCTTTCAATGTAAGAAAAATGAGGAATAAAAAGAAGCACCACTTATCTTCTTCCTAAATATCTATCTACCATCCTTTAAACCTATCACACAATATACGACTCAAAAAAAATCGTTTCAATCCATTTTACTATCTCATAGGACAAACTTCCCACTATTCCCTTATCAAAAATCTTGAGCAATCTCAAGATACTCCAAGTCCATTAAATCCCAAAAACTATAATGTAGCAAAACATTTCATTGTCAACTGCTGACTTTTGCGCTTTTTATCATATATCATACATGCAATTCCATAGTCATATTACAACACATAATCTTGTGCAATTGACATTAAGCAGAAATTCAGGAAGCAATTTCGATCATAACCCTTTATGGAAAAGCCTTTTTCTTTTAGACAAATACTGTAATTTAAGAATCATATAGTTCAACAGAATAAATTTTCTCCAAAAAATTAGGTCATATTCTAATAATTTATCATAAAATTTACTTAGTTAAATTGGCTTCCCATTTCTTATGAATTTCCCAGCATAACTATTTCAAGTAACTATTCCTTATCCAACCGAAAAAAAGGCATAACCAAACACCAAAAATCACACTAAACCATAGATTAATCATCGAAATCCATACCCACATTAGTAAATCAAGAAATAAACAAAACCCAGTACTCATAATGCCAAGATATTGGTGTCAATCAACATACTCAATCAATAAATAGATAATGCAAATCGCTTACAGTCAGCCCTAGAGTGAGAAACAACCCATTAAAATCTTCACGTTATTGATCGATGCAGGTTCTTTTCCTTTATTCTTTCTCCAACTCTTCAAGATTCGGACTCTCCAAGGTTCAAGCTATAGCAGTGCCACACAAACCACTTCAAAATCTATCCTTTCTGCTTCCTTGTTCCTACAAGCCACCATGATATAAGCTCAACTAAAAGCCAATAGAGATGTATTATTATTATTGTTTCGAAGTACAGGTTTTGGCCCTCCAGTTATCTCAAAATTTTACAATCTGATATGGATACATAAAAACATAGGGATGTTTGGTTAAATTTGGGAACAACATCGAGCTCGAAGGTCAGAATCGGAACTAAATTTTTTACTTTTTTTTTAAATATATATTTGATTATAAAATTGTTTGAATGCTAAAAGTAATGAAATTGCATGTCGAATGAAAATATAAAAAATTAAATAATAAATAAATGTAATTATAAGAGATTTTTGTATAATGATTTAAATTGAACTAATTAAAATTCAACCAAGGAATTATGCTGATTTGGAAAATGCACTTTAAAATTTTTTGAGAAGAAATTTCATAAAAAAATTTAAAAATATTATTTAGAAGAAATGTTAATATAGAGAGTCAAACTTCATTTTGTATTCTATTATAACATCATATGCGTATGTTATTATTTAAGACAAACGCCTAACATTTATATGTCTGTCATTTATAATAACAGACGCATATTCTTTTATAGTTATATACGTCTGTCATTTATAATGACAGATGCATATTATGTTGTCTTGGAGGCAATATTTTACTTGTTATATGCGTCTGTCATTATAAATGACAGATGTCTAAACTTTATATGACTGACATTTGTAAATGACAGATGCATATAACAAGTAAAATATTTACAAAATTGCCACCGCATCCATTTTAAGCGTCTGCAATTTAGACAATAGACATATATAACCTTTAACTTAAAGTACTTATTGTACTCGCATGGTAGACTCATCTTCAGGCATATGAAATGTATGTGTCTCTATTCTCCATCTCTCAACTAGTGTAGTGATTAAATGCTAGTCTAGTTGAAAAAAAGACAACTGCATTAATTCATAAAAATGGTATGTCTGAGCATCTCCATAAGGCAGTCATCTATCTGACTGTTGTTACCTATTTTATGTGTAGCTCTACTACTACGTCTACAATATAACATCTCATCCTCAATCTTATAAAAAAAATTATATATGTCATTATATGGCCTAGAATGTCATATAAATGATGATATATTGAATTGTTTGTAATTTTAATTACTTCATTATTCCAAATTGCCTGAGATCTATATTGAAGCTGTAAATACAATAATGATGTATTGTATGGTCTATAATGCATATAATCACATGGATGAGAAGTCATACATAAAATAATGACAAAGAAAATATGCAAAATGATGTGACCATATGAAAATTGAAAACCACAACACTTTAAAATATGCAAAATGAGGTGAACATACAAAAATTGAAAACCACAACATATTAAAGATATGCAAAATAATATGACCATATAAAATTTTAAAATTATGTAGAATGATGTGATGATACATAAATTTAAAGATAAGTAAAATTATGTGACTGTACATAAATGTTTATGAAATTGTTATTCATCAACCATCATATTTGGAAGTAATAATTAATTTTATTTCACTGATTACAACCGAATATTCTAACAATCACTTAATGTAATTATTACCTAACACAATTATTCTAATAATATTTAAGTAAAGAAGCAAGTAGGTACTTTATAAAATTATTGTCATCACAATCACTATAATCTAATATACAATCTTCATCTAAAGAGGTTTCGATTAAATATGAGTTGGTGCAACCTATAATTTGTAATGGGTTTGTAGATTCATGGAATAATACTAAAAAATTATGCATTATATTTATCTTTTTCTGCAAGTACTCCATTACAACTTCAATTTATTAAGGAGTAACTCGAGGTAAAATGGTTGAAATAACTTTCGGAATTGGTAAGTCATGGTAACCACAATATGCTTCAAGCTTACACCTTATTTTCTAGAGTCTTCCCCATCTTGGTTATGTGCTGAAAACATAATTTTGTAACTCATTCATTTTATTCATATGATGACCAATCATTGTATGATTAACATTGCCTGGTTCAAGTGTTGTATGAGTTGGCCAATTTATGAAGACTCATTTTTTTCCGTACCATAATTCACCATTAGGATCTATATATCTATCAACTTTATTAACAATATGGGTATTTAACCTCTTACTAGTACATCCTTTTAATGCCTTTTCATACGTTTCATACTTAGCAAATCTACTAAATAATTGACAAATAATTTAATAGTTTAGAACATAAATACATTTAGGTTGAACAACAAAGTTTTTAGTCTACAAATACATTTAACTAAAACATCAAATAATAGTTCAATTTTCATTTCACATAATTAGATCCTATGACAAGTTCTTGCATTATGACTCATCTAACCACATTTGCCACAAAAGGACACATATTGATCCTCTTCTGTTTTCCAGTCCATTTCATTTTTCCTTTTAAATGATTTTGGTCTCCCTTTTTTGCGCTTTCATGTAGGATTTGGCACAACAGGTAACTTAGTTTACTTTGCCCAATAATCTTTGTCATCGAGTGGTTGAAAATAAGTTGCCCACACATTTTTCATCTCAATCAAAATAGGAAATTAAGAAATATATTGAGTGTAATTTATCCTATATTTCATACAAGTTGTAATAACATGGGAATAAAATATTTTACTTTGTTGAAACTTCCTACATGTGCATATATGTTGTGTCAATTTCACTGTTTGGTTGTGACCATGTAACGCCCATTAATTAGGATTTAATTAGAATAAGTATGTGGTGTAAATAAGAAAAATATGATAGATAATAGAGATTAAAATAGATGAAATAAATGATTAAATTAAAAATTAAAAGAAATTAAATTGATAGATATGATAAATTTGATTAAACTAGACCACATAATTAAATTGTATTTTTGGTAAAAAAATTAAAAGGATTAGAGATAAGTAAATATGTGAAAATAAATAAATAAATAAAAAAATGAACAATTAACAATAAAATAATGGGCATAGCATGAAAAAAAAGAAGAAAACAGGAGTAAGGGAAGGGAGGGGAAAGTCAATTAAGACTTTGCCCCATTTTTTCCAAATTCAAGTTTTCCTTTTTCTTCCTCATCATCCCTTTTCCTTCCTCCATATCACAGCCCAAAATCTTCATCATCTCCTTCATGATTTTCAAGAAAATTCATTCCAAATAAATCTGATCTTGATAAGAAATATCTTTCCCATGTTTATTGTGTTATTAGAACTTTTTAGGTAATGTTTTTACAGGATATTCCACTCTGTTTTTGATTATTTTGTGAATCGAATTTGGGGAAGTGTTAAACATAAAAGTTGTTCATTTATGTCTTGTGTATCTTTTTTTTCATATTTTATTAGATGATGTTGAGTATATGAAGAGAAATTTTCATTGGAGTAAAACTAGTTCAGGAAGACATGTCAACTGAATGACCTACGGTTTTTGAACAAATTGATCATTTTATTGGTTAAATCTGAGGTTTTGTAAAACATGAAAGTTGTAAATATATATGTTATTTATGTCTCTGCAAAATTTTGTATAAATATCTCTTGTGTAGGTTGAGTTATAGGGAAGTGAATTATAGCTATTCCTTGACTGAGTTGTGTTTTGGTACCTGTGCAGCTCCAGTAATTTCATCCTTATATTTGACCTATTTTTAGATCGAATTAGCCAAAGTTAAAAACATAAAAGTTTTAATTCTATGTATTATCTAAATTCCTATGAAAGTCCCACCTTAAAATGTCATGTATTTTTTGTGAGTTATGAGCTGAAAAATTGAATTGGTTGGGTTGATACTCTATGTTGAACCAGTTATAGATCCTCTAATATTTGAGAACCTTAGAGAACCTAAAAATGAGTTAAACATGAAAAATGTTGTAAATTAACTTATATAAATGTATAAAAATTTTCAGAATAATTGAAGATACATATTAAAAGATATGAATTTTTAAATATAGTACCCCGAAACTGGCTAAGGGCAGAGAACAGAGCAACCTTTTAAATTATACCAAAACGTGTGTAATGGTTCAAAACTTCTAAAATTTTAGTATATTTTAGTTTTACATGTTATATTTAATAAGGATCAATAATCATATAAATTGGATAAGTGTAGAAAAATTTATTGATCCAACAGTCCTTATAGGTCTTGTTCTAGCTTAAAAGAAATTGTAGTTATTTATTTAAATTATATTAAGAATAAATATTTTATCAAGGTATTAATTAATTATATTTTTAAATTAGGATCTCAACAATAAGAAGAACAATATAAGTGAATAAGCTCTGAGTGTATATTTTGGAAAAGAAAAACACTAGTGAGGTTTGTACATATTTGTATTCTAGTTTGCCCTTTATGCATGTTTGTGTGTGTCTGACATAAATTATATGTCACAATGATGAAATTATATATTATGACATGTTTTAACATTATAGAAATATTATTAACTATGGACTTAACATTATGCTAATATTTGATAAAATATCATGCTATTTATGGTTTTGAAATAAGTTGTGTGTATATTATTATGTTAATATGAAATAAGTATTGGTTATAGAAACAAGTAATTAATGGTGTTAATTGCCCATTTCTCTACCTGAGAACTGACATAGGATAGATGGTGCACCATTAGGGGGAAGTTCTGTACCGATATTGATATGATTTGAGGACAGGGTGGCTATAGCTTCGAGAGCACCCCTGCTCCTATTTACACACAGATAAATGATTATACTAGGTCAAGGTGGCTAAAGCTCCGCGAGGGCCATTGACTTGAGATTATAGTGAGTAGGGTGGCTTAAGCTCCGCGAGCGCCCCTATTTCACATCCCGTATTCGGACAGTTCGGGAACGATATTTTGGGCTAATAAATCATAGAATAAAATATGAAACTTTATTAATTGATGTAAGTAACAAAATGTAAAATGCTTGCATGAGGTGGTGCAAATTTAATTATTGAATAAGGTTATCATGTTTATTTTTGTTTTATGTTATGTATTTATTTATTTTATATGACAAATATGTGATAAAATTTGATGTGCCATGATTTTATTTGAGACATGCATTTGTGTGACTGTTTGGGGAAAACTTTAATACTTATATGTACCACTAAGCTAGAGATAACTTAGCATGGGTTCTTCTCACATAGGAATTGGAACAGTAGCTAGTAGATAGTGAAGTTGATCAAGAAGAAATCCAAGCCCATATCAGCGGAGACACAAGAGACATAGTTAGAGGGTTAGTTACTTATTATGTTTTTTTTAGTTTGACCAGACATATAGATTTTGGTAGACATGTTATGTATTTAGTTCAGGAGCATGTCTTATATTTCGATATTATATTGTAAGCAGTCATGTGTGAGGCTGGTATGCCATAAATGATCAACAATGTAACTTAATCAACTACCATAAATATATATGACATGGTGATATATATATATATATATATTGATAATTAGAACGATAAGCCAAATCTAATATGAAAAAATGATTTTTTTTTAAATTTAAATGAAAGAAAAATTTAGTCAAATAGATTTATCACATTAAGCTTGTGGCATCTTTCTTATATATGTGAGATTATCCCTAATATATAAGTGAGATGTCACATTTAGTGGTATTAGAGAAGGTTTAGGCATTTCTAGGCCTAGGTGGGAAAAGAGATATTAGGCATAAATATACATGTGTCTCATATAATTATGATATGGGTTTTTTTCATGGAAACTTGTAGGATTGTAGGAAGATATCTTCAGATGAATGTGATATGGCTGAGAGTACGGGCTCTCTTGATACAAGGACTCCTCATCAGCCTAGTACAGCGAGCGTGCAAGGGAAAAATGCTACTCCAAATCCCCCACCACAGAGAGCAGAACAGATTGATCATGGTCAAAATTCATTTATTCAACAGATGACTGGATTATTCCAACAGATGGTACGAGCCATTCCTTAGCCTACCCCAGTTCCACCACCTAAACCAAAAATAACAATTGATAAGCTTCGTAAGTATGTGGCTTTGGATTTCTATGGTAAGATAGATGAGGATCCAGCTGCAGTTGAGTATTGGTTGGAAAAGACTGAAATAATTTTTAAAGAGTTGCAAGTGGAAGCAGATGACAAAGCTAGATTTGCTACTTCTTTACTCCAAGATGAGGCGTATGATTGGTGGAAATCAGTTCTTACCAAGCCAGATATGGTGGAACCGGTCTCATGGGATTCCTTCCTTTTTGAATTTAAAAAGCAATATATTTTGTTGATCTATATTGATGAGAAAAAGAAAGAGTTCATGAATCTCAAGCAAGGTAAAATGTCAGTGACTTAGTATCAGCGGGATTTTACCAGACTGAGCAAGTATGCCCCTGAATTAGTTGCAAATGAAAGAGATAAATGCAGAAGATTTGAAGATGGCCTTAATGAAAAGGTTGGAGATATTGTGACTACTCTTCAGCATAACAATTTTTCTTAGTTAGTTTCTGCAACACTCAACCTTGAAAAAAGGAAAAAGAGAAAAATAGAAGAATCTTCTAAAAAGTCAACTACTCTGAGACTCAATTCACTGGGAAGAAGAGTCATTTTCTTTACTAGCCATTCACAGAAAAGAGGACAAGGAAAACGTTCTAGCTATTCACAAATAGGGTCTTTTAGGAGGGGACCGCTCTCTAAGGAACCTTCTGCTACAGCCAGTTCATAACCTCAGGTTGGCAAGGAAGCTATACCGACATGTACCATTTGTAATAGGAGCCACTCACAGACGCTTGCTTTAGATGTGGGTCCAAGGAATATATACGGAGGGATTGCCCACTCTTAACAGATGGTACTCCTAGGTTAGCTCCGACTCAGCTTGGAGTTTAGTTCAGAGGAGGACCAGGCC
The DNA here is from genome assembly GCA_023653625.1 of Triadica sebifera. Classification (NCBI taxonomy): domain Eukaryota; kingdom Viridiplantae; phylum Streptophyta; class Magnoliopsida; order Malpighiales; family Euphorbiaceae; genus Triadica; species Triadica sebifera. Next base: position 27,436,640 of record CM042901.1, read on the forward strand.
GACAGAGGCAGGCTGTTTTAGAGACAGTGAATAGACCTGGATCCAGCAGAGCTCTAGCCCGAGCCTATGTCATGAAAGTTAAGGAAGATCAGGCGACAACAAATGTTATTGTTGGTGTGTTTTCATTATATGATTTTGATATTTGTGCACTCATATATCCGGGTTCCACACATTCCTATATTTGCACTAGTACACCTAGTCAACATAATATGATTAAAGAAAACCTAGAATATGGAATTGAAGTTAAGAATCCTTTGGGTCATAGTGTAATAGTGAATAAAGTATTTAGGAATTGTCCTTTAGTTGTGCATGGGAAGGAGTTTTCTGCAGACTTGATTGAGTTGCCTTTCTAGGAGTATGATGCCATATTAGGCATGGATTGGCTCTCACATCACGAAGTAGTGGTGGATTGTAAGTCTAAATTTGTGGTACTTAAGAAAGAAAATCAGGAGGAAATTATTGTGAAAGGTGAATTATTTTCACAACATCCTCGAGTCATATCCATAATGAAAGCTAGGAGATTGATGAGAAAAGGGTGTGAAGCCTATTTGGCCCATGTGATTGACACTAGAAAGGGAGGTTCAAATCTTGAAGATATTCTGGTGGTAAATGAATTTCCAGATGTGTTTCCCGGATGACTTACCTGGGTTACCTCTAGAGAGAGAGGCAGAGTTTGCTATTGATCTTGTTCCAGGAACTATGCTTATATCAAAGATGCCATACATAATGGCCCCATCAGAGATGAAAGAACTTAAGACACAATTGCAAGAACTCTTTGATAAGGGTTTCATTAGACCAAGTACATCCCCATGGAGTGCACCAATATTGTTTGTGAAAAAGAAGGATGGATCTTTGAGGCTATGTATTCATTATTGACAGTTGAATAAAGTGACCATCAAGAACAAGTACCCACTACCGCGGATTGATGATCTCTTTGACCAACTGAAAGGTGCAGGAGTATTTTCCAAGATAGACTTGAGATCTGGTTATCATCAATTAAGGGTGAAGACAGAGGATATTGCTAAAACTGCATTCAGACCCAGAAATGGTCATTATGAGTTTTTCGTTATGCCATTTGGGCTGACCAATGCTCTAGTAGCATTTATGGATCTTATGAATCGGATCTTCAGGCCACATCTTGATTAATTTGTTGTCGTTATCATTGATGATATTTTGGTATATTCTAAAGATTTATAATAACATGGAAAGCATTTGACAATAGTCTTGCAAACTCTCAGAGAATATAAGCTTTATGTCAAACTCTCAAAATGTGAGTTTTGGTTAAAAGAGGTGACATTTTTGGGACACATTATCTCTACAGAGGGCATTAAAGTGGATTCTAGCGAGATTGAGGCAATTGTGAGTTGGAAACCTCCACGGAATGTGACCGAGGTCAGAAGTTTCTTGGGTTTAGTTGGATATTATCGGAGATTTACCAAGGTTTTGCAATGATGGCTTCTCCTTTAACAAGACTATTGAGAAATGATGTTAAATTTGAGCGGACAGATAAATGTCAAGCTAGTTTTGATAAGCTCAAAAGTATGCTCATTAAGGTCTCTGTTTTGACACAGCCGATTCCTAATTAGGAGTATGTCATTTATAGGGATGCTTCTCATAATGGATTGGGTTGTGTATTGATGCAAGATGGAAAGGTGGTTGCTTATGCTTCTAGACAGTTAAAGCCACATGAGAAGAATTATCCTGCCCATGATAAGGAGTTGGCAGCTATAGTTTTTGCATTGAAGATTTGACGCCATTATTTATATGGGGAGAAGTGTTTCATTTACACAGATCACAAGAGTTTAAAATATCTTCCCTCACAGAAAGAATTGAATTTGAGGCAGATAAGATGGCTACAACTAATAAAGGATTATAATTGTGTGATTGACTACCATCTAAGCAAAGCTAATGTAGTAGCAGATGCTTTAAGCAGAAAGATGGTGGCAGAGTTGCACCTTCAACCCACTCTTATGCAAGAAATCAAAGATGCACAAAGACAAGATAGAAAGCTAATTGAATTAGCTGAGTTGAACTCTAAGGGGGAGAGACCTGGATTCACTATGGACTTAGATGGTGGACTATTTTGTCAAGACAGATTATGTGTGCCCGATGTAGAAGATCATACATAGAGGATTCTTAGAGAGGCCCATGAAACCAAATGTGCTACGCATCCAGGGAGTAACAAGATGTACCAAGAGTTGAAGAGCAGATATTGGTGGGCAGGTATGAAAAAGGACATCACAGAATACACTTCCAAATGTTTGACTTGTCAGCAGATCAAGGCTGAACATCAAGTACCTTTAGGGTTGCTACATCCAATTTCTATTCCAGAATGGAAGTGGAAACGAATCACTATGGATCTTGTGACTGGATTGCCTTTGACTCCAAAGAAACATGATACTGTATGGGTCATAGTGGACAAATTTATGAAGTCAGCACATTTCTTACCTATTAGAAAGGACTATCTACTAAATAAATTGGTAGAAATTTATATGAATGAAGTTGTACAATTTCATGGAGTGTCTATTTCTATTTTTTCTGATAGTGATCCCCGCTTCACATCTCAATTTTAGGGTAAATGAATTTCCAGATGTCTTTCCTGATGACTTACCTGGGTTACCTCTGGAGAGAGAGGTAGAGTTTACTATTGATCTTGTTCCAAGAACTGTGCCTATATCAAAGACGCCATACAGAATGGCCCCATCAGAGATGAAAGAACTTAAGACACAATTGCAAGTACATCCCTATGGGGTGCATCGATATTGTTTGTGAAAAAGAAGGATGGATCTTTAAGGCTATGTATTGATTATCGACAATTGAATAAGGTGACCATCAAGAACAAGTACCCATTACCGCGGATTGATGATCCATTTGACCAACTAAAAGGTGCAGGAGTATTTTCCAAGATAGTCTTGAGATCTGGTTATCATCAATTAAGGGTAAAGATGGAGGATATAGCTAAAACCGCATTCAGAACCATATATGGTCATTATGAGTTTTTGTTATGCGGTTTGGGCTGACCAATGCTCCAGCAGCATTTATGGATCTTATGAATAGGATCTTTAGGCCACATCTTGTTCAATTTGTTGTCATTTTCATTGATGATATTTTGGTGTATTCTAAAGATTCAGAAGAACATGAAAAGCATTTGAAAATAGCATTGTAGGGTTTTAGAGAATATAAGCTTTATGCCAAACTCTCAAAATGTGAGTTTTGGTTAAAGAAGGTGACATTTTTGGGACACATTATCTCTGTAGAAGGCTTAAGTGGATTCTAGCAAGGTTGAGGCAATTGTGAGTGGGAAACCCCCACGGAATGTGATCGAGGTTAGAAGTTTCTTGGGTTTAGCTGGATATTATCGGAGGTTTGTTAACGGTTTTTCAATGATTGCTTCTCCTTTAACAAGAATATTGAGAAAGGATGTTAAATTTGAGTTGACAGATAAGTGTCAAGCTAGTTTTGATAAGCTCAAAAGTATGCTCACTAAGGCCCCTGTTTTGACACAGTCGATTCCTAATAAGGAGTATGTCATTTATAGTGATGCTTCTCATAATGGATTGGGTTGTGTATTGATGCAGGATGGAAAGGTGGTTGCTTATGCTTCTAGACAGTTAAAACCGCATGAGAAGAATTATCCTACCCATGATCTGGAGTTGGCAGCTACAGTTTTTGCATTGAAGATTTGGTGCCATTATTTATATGGGGAGAAATGTTTCATTTACACAGATCACAAGAGTTTAAAATATCTTCCCTCACAAAAAGAATTGAATTTGAGGCAGAGAAGATGGCTAGAACTAATAAAGGATTATAATTGTATGATTGACTACCATCCAGGCAAAGCTAATGTAGTAGTAGATGCTTTAAGCAGAAAGATGGTGGCAGAGTTGTTCCTTCAACCCACTCTTATGTAGGAAATCAAGGATGCACAAAGACAAGATAGAAATCTAATTGAATTAGTTGAGTTGATCTCTAAGGGGGAAAGACCTGGATTCACTATGGACTTAGATGGTGAACTGTTCTATCAAGACAGATTATGTGTGCCTGATGTATAAGATCTTAGACAAAGGATTCTTAGAGAGGCCTATGAAAGCAAATATGCTATGCACCCAGAGAGTAACAAGATGTACCAAGAGTTGAAGAGCAGATATTGGTGGGCAAGTATGACAAAAGGACATCACGGAATACATTTCAAAATGTTTAACTTGTCAGCAGGTCAAGGCTGAACATCAAGTACCTTTAGGGTTGTTACATCCAATTTCTATTCCAGAATGGAAGTGGGAACGAATCACTATGGATTTTGTGACTAGATTGCCTTTGACTCCAAAGAAACATGATACTGTATGGGTCATAGTGAACTGATTTACAAAGTCAGCACATTTCTTACCTATGAGGAAGGATTACCCACTGAATAAATTAGCAGAAATTTATATGAATGAAGTTGTACGACTTCATAGAGTGCCTGTTTCTATTGTGTTTGATAGAGATCCCCGCTTCACATTTTCAATTTTGGGGTAGTCTACAACAAGCTCTAGGTACTAAGCTCAATTTTAGCACGGCTTTTCATCTGCAGACAGATGGACAATCAGAAAGAGTCATTCAGATTCTAGAAGATATGATGAAAAGTTATGTCATCAAATTTAAAGGTAGCTGGGACAAATATCTTCCTTTAATGGAATTTGCCTATAATAATAGTTATCAGTCTAGCATTCAGATGGCTCCATATGAGGCACTTTATGGTAGGAAGTGTAGAACACCTCTATGTTGGACAGAGCTCAGTGAGAGGAAGCTTATGGGACCAGACCTAGTGCAAGAGACGGAAGAAAAAGTTAAAGTCATTCACAAAAGACTTAAGGCAGCTACTGATAGGCAGAAATCGTATGCTGATCTTAAGAGATGAGACATTGATTATGCAGTGGGTGATAAAGTTTTTCTTAAAGTATCTCCCTGGAAGAAAGTTCTGCGATTTGGGAAGAAAGGTAAGTTAAGTCCAAGGTTCATCGGACCTTATGAAATATTAGAAAGAGTTGGACCTGTTGCTTATAGACTCGCTCTACCACCAGAGTTGAGTCAAATACATGATGTCTTCCATGTCTCAATGTTAAGACGATATAGATTAGATCCTAATCACATCATACTTGCTGAAAGCATTCAAGTGAGGCAAGATTTGACATATGAAGAAGAACCAGTGCAAATTTTAGCAAGAAAAATTAAGGAGCTGAGGAACAAGTGAGTACCATTAGTGAAAGTACTATGGAGGAATCATGCAATCGAAGAAGCAACATGGGAAAGCGATGAGGTGATGGAAGCTCAATATCCTCACCTGTTCAGTGACGATGCATTAGGTATGTTTCGAGAACGAAACATCTTAAGGGGGAGAGAATTGTAATGCCCATTAATTAGGATTTAATTAGAATAAGTATGTGGTATAAATAGGAAAAATATGATAGATAATAAAGATTAAAATAAATGTAATAAATGATTAAATTAGAAATTCAAATAAATTAAATTGATAGACATAATAAATTTGATTAAACTAGACTACATAATTAAATTTTATTTTTGGTAAAAAAAATTAAAAGGATTAGAGATAAGTAAAAATGTGAAAATAAATAAATAAAATAAAAATAAATAAATACAAAAAAATGAATAGTGAATAGTAAAATAATGGGCACAACAGAAAAAGAAAAAAAAGAAGAAAACAGGAATAAGGGAAGGGAGGGGAAAGTCAATTAAGACTTTGCCCCATTTCTTCCAAATTCAACTTTTCCTTCTTCTTCTTCATCATCCCTTTTCCTTCCTCCATATCACAGCCCAAAATCTTCATCCTCTTCTTCATGATTTACAAGAAAATTCATTCCAAATAAATATGATCTTGGTAAGTAATATCTTTCCCATGTTTGTTGTGTTATTAGAACTTTTTAGGTTATGTTTTTAAAGGATATTCCACTCTATTTTTGATTATCTTCTGAATCGAATTTGGGGAAGTGTTAAACATAAAAGTTGTTCATTTATGTCTTGTGTATCTTAATGTCAAATTTTATTAGAGGATGTTGAGTATATGAAGAGAAATGGTCATCTGAGTGAAATTGGTTCAGGAAGACATGCCAACTGAATGACCTATGGTTTTTGTAAAAATTAGTCATCTAAGTGGCTGAATCTGAGGTTTTGTAAAACATGAAAGTTGTAGATATATATGTTATTTAGGTCTCTTCTCCAGTAAATTCGTCCTTATATTTAACCTATTTTTAGATTGAATTAGCCAAAGTTAAAAAAAAATATGAAAGTTTTAATTCTATGTCTTATCAAAATTTCTATGAAATTCCCACCTTAAAATGTCATGTATTTTGTGAGTTATGAGCTAAAATATTGAACTAGTTGGGTTGATACTCTATGTTGAACCAGTTATAAATCCTCCAATATTTGAGAACCTTAGAGAACCTAGAAATGAGTTAAAAATGAAAAATGTTCCAAATTAACTTATATAACTATATAAAAAATTTCAGAATAATTGAAGCTACACATTAAAATATATGAATTTTTAAATATAGTACCCCGAAACTGCCTAAGGGTAGAAAACAAAACAACTTTTAAAATAATACCAAATATTGTGTAATGGGTCAAAAATTCTGCAATTTTAGTATATTTTAGTTTTATATGTTATATTTAATCAGGATCAATAATCATATAAATTGGATAAGTGTAGAAAAAATTATTGATCCAATAGTCCTTAGAGGTCTTGTTCTAGCTTAAAAGAAATTGTAGTTATTTATTTAAATTATATTAAGAATAAATATTTTATCAAGGTATTAATTAATTATATTTTTAAATTAGGATCTTAACAACAAGAAGAACAATAGAAGTGAACAAGGTCTGAGTGTATATTTTGGAAAAGAAAAACACTAGGGAGATTTGTACATATTTGTATTCTAGTTTGCCTTTTATGCATGTTTGTATGTGCCTGACATAAATTATATGCCACAATGATGAAATTCTATATTATGGCATGTTTTAACATTATAGAAATGTTATTAACTATGAACTTAACATTATGCTAATATTTGATAAAATATCATGCTATTATATGGTTTTGAAAAAAGTTATGTGTATATTATTATATTAATATGATATAAGTATTGGTTATAGAAACAAGTAATTAATGGTGTTAATTGCCGATTTCTCTACCTGAGGACTGACATAGGATAGATGGTGCACCATTAGGGGAAGTTCGGTACCAATATTGATATGATTTGAGGATAGGGTGGCTATTTTTACACAGATAAATGATTTTACTAGGTCAAGGTGGCTGAAGCTTCGCGAGCGCCTTTGACTTGAGATTATAGTGAGTAAGGTGGCTTAAGCTCCGTGAGCGCCCTTATTTCACATCCCGTATCCGAATAGTCCGAGAACGAGATTTTGGGCTAATAAATCATAGAATAAAATATGAGACTTTATTAATTGATGTAAGTAACAAAATGTAAAATGCTTGCATGAGGTGGTGTAAATTTAATTATTGAATAAGGTTATCATGTTTATTTTTTTTATGTTATGTATTTATTTATATTTTATATGACAAATATGTAATAAAATTTGATGTGCCATGATTTTGTTTGAGACATGCATTTGTGTGACTGCTTGGGGAAAACTTTAATACTTATATGTACCACTAAGCTAGAGATAACTTAGCGTGGGTTCTTCTCATGCAGGATTTGGAACGGTAGCTAGTAGATAGTAAAGTTGATCAAGATGAAATCCAAGCCCATATCAGCGGAGGCAAAAAAGACATAGTTAGAAGGTTAGTTACTTATTATGTTTTTTTTAGTTTGACCAGACATATAGATTTTGGTAGACATGTTATGTATTTAGTTCAGGAGCATGTCTTATATTTCGATATTATATTGTAAGCAGCCATGTGTGAGGTTGGTATGCCACAAATGATCAATTATGTAACTTAATGAAATACCATAAATATATATGACATGGTGATATATTTATATATTCATATATATATATATATATATATATATTGATAATTAGAACGATAAGCCAAATCTAATATAAATAAATGATTTTTTTAAAAATTTAAATGATAGAAAAACTTAGTCAAATAGATTTATCACGTTAAGCTTGTGGCATCCTTCTTATATATGTGGCATTATCCCTAATATATAAGTGGGGAGTCACATACCACCTTTCCGCCTGTCATTTTGCATGTTGTTTTTTTCACAAAGGAACCATTTTTTCTATCATATGACTTCACATGATGACCATGAGCTTTCTGAAGTGTTCTTGTTTCTTCTAGTTTTAATTAATATTTATATGTTTAATTATAGGTTTTTATTATGTTTTAGTTACTTAATTGTTTTGATTTCATGATTAAAGGAAAAATAGTTGTATGTAGGAAAAGGCCAAGTCTCACATGTACGTGAGGAAGCCTTACGCACATAAGGAGGGAGAGCAAGCTTTGGATCTTCACGGACATGAAAATGTGTCATAGGCATGAAGGGTGCTTCTGGCCATGAGGAGTTTCTCCCTTCATTTCTATCACTGGTGTATAGTTTTGATCGCGAGTGGAAAGTTCCTAAAGCTCAAACCTTCTGTCACGAGTGTGGGGATTTGATTGTGGGCACATAGCTGCATTATTTTGCCTGTCATGCATGCGAGGAATCATCACGATTGTGCTGAATATTTTGCTAAAGAATGTCTGATTTTTGTGACACCTTGTCACGCGCGTGACAACTATTTTTATTGTAGAAGTTCAGTTATATGAAAACTCTATTCTAATCAAGTGGGGTCTAGACTTTGAAGTTAAATGCCAATCTGAAAATCATCTTCTTTTCATCTTTTATTTCCTTCTAATGTTTAACTTAGCCATCAGAGTATACATGATCATTGTTGTTAAGGTGCTAGGCTAAACACTTAAATGGGTGCTTTGTGAGCAACCCCAATTTGTATTATTCCTTTTTATCTAATTAAAGAATGCATAATTTTCTTCAGTTTCAATTGTTCTTAATAAGTTTTTAGTTTAATAGTTGCTTGATCAATAATTATTTAACTTTAAATGGAAATGTCAAGGCTAGATTATTAGAGACACAGTCTGTAATTTAATCTAAAAATTAGATTTCGAGTAATTGGTGCTTTAAAGGTGAGAGTCATTAAATCTACATTCAGTAGTGCATAATTCATTAAGCGATATACAAATTGGGGTTTGTGAGCTAAGTTCATGTTCCTTTTCTCATTCATTTCTTTAGTTACTTTTTACTATTATTAGTTTCTCTTATAACTTAATCAATTCATGAATATTTGTTAGAGTGTTTAGGATTTTATTTCATTGTCCATTGGTAATTTAAAACTAATTAAGAATTTAGAACCACATAGTATCTTGAGAGATCGACATCGGGAGTAAACTTACCATATTACATTGGTTCGTTCACTTGTGAGTAAACTTTGAGTTAAATGGAGTTTTTCGTGCCGTTGCTGGGGAACTACTATTTGTTAGATTTTTAGTTAACTAAATTGCGAATGCTTATTATCTTTTAGAAAAAAAATTTTGAAATTTTATGTCTTTTCTTCCTTTTCATATTTTTCAGTTGTTAGCTTTAGTGTTATGCTAGGTATTAGTAAATGAACCAAGTTAGAAGAAACATCCACTCAACAGAGTTACAAGGCCTAATGACCATAATTGTTGTGCACTGTACAACACGCAACATGGGCCTACCTGGCCAGTGGGCTAGAACAGACCTGTTAACCAGCGGCCTTACGACCCCTGTTGAGCAATTTTTTTTTGCGATCTCATTTTGATCTGACTCGACACGAAATAATTCTCTCATATATTTGAGTCATATCTAAGACCATTTTACTCATTCTTGACATCTCCAATGTGTGTGACTCTTTAGATTTCCGGTTATGTTGGCCACTTAAATTAACGATTAATTTAAGTAAGTCATGATAGATATCTAGTAACACATCATGACCCCTAATTGACCGGTAAGTTAATGTTTGACTACGAATCTTTCCATAGATAATTTCTGTGTAATTATTCCTTTTACCATTATGTACCCCACTTGGTTCAGAGTATGGATATGTGTCAACTCCCACTAAACTGATTACATCACATCTAGCCAAAGTGATGTTAGTTTTTTTTCCCTGAGGCTCATTACTTTGTTAGATATGTCATTGAAGACTATCTTCATGACATTTCCACTATGACCAGAGATTCTTGAGTAATGACCCTGACAAGAGGATGTGGTTATACATTTTTTTCTTTTAGGAGTGGTTGTTGGTTACCCGATTACCCAATCACCACCCTATGAGGAACCTCTATGAGGCAACAAGGAATAACGTCAAATTGCAGAATCAGTATCCAAGATATCTTTGAGTACCTCAAGTGTAAAGATACTTGCACCATTGTTATAATGAGACTATCATTGACATTTGAATAGATTATCATATGATATTCTCATAGAAGGTCATCCAATGTACTTAGCTACATTTAGCTATCATCCACATGTTAAGTCTAAACATCTATTGTTTATAGATTATGAGATCTACTGCTTAATCTAATCAAGGAGTATAACCTGTGCTAGTCTGTCCAGATAAACAATGTCCCATTTTATAAATTCTATGACTAGGGATAATTTAGATACTAACATAATTACACATGATAAGAATCTCAATATCATGATCTCATCATGATTTCCTTCATGCTATATTATGTATCAAGGACTTCATTAATTGATTTGAGATCACTGTCAATTCATATATCAAATGAATATCAAATTAATGAATATGCATTTTATTAATCAAATAAATTTGTACAATATGTGCTAAAGGTGATTGCCTTTAAAATATTTCTCTAACAAGAGCCCAATATAGTATTTTCATTATGATGAAATATTTTATTTTGCTTTCTCTTTTAATATCTTTCATAAGGAATTTAAAATAGTTATCATGGCCATGATGCAACTAAAGTGATTTCAATGAAAGTTTTATTTTAATCGATGTATATTTGGATTAATGCTAATTATATTAGAGGGTGTTACATAAAACTTAATGTTTTTCTCTAAAATAAAACTTATATTTTTGAGTAAACATAATGCAAATGGCATACGTATATTTTTGAGGAAACCAAAATATTATTCGTAACAAACGTATATTTTTGAGTAAACATAATGCAAATGGCATAATAGAGTGTTATAAGGTGTGATTGGTGGCCCAGGGTTACACCCAACAATTTGGAATTGACTATCTTGAAACATTTTCTCCCGTGGTTAAATTTACATCTATTCGCACATTTCTTTTGCTTGCAACACAACATGATTGGCTAATTAAACAACTAGATATCTCAAATGCCTTTCTACATAGTCATTTGGACACCAAAATCTTTATGGAATGGCCCCAAGAGTTTGTTAATCTGGATTTCCCAAACCATGTTTGTCGATTGTTGATGACATTTTGGTTACCTCTTTAGACTCTGCCAAACTTAAATGGTTCCTTGCTAAACTTTGGACCCACTTTCTTGTTCGAGACTTGGGAGATTTGCATTTCTTCCTTGCTATTCAAGTTGAGTAGCATTGTGATGGCAACATACTCTCTCATTCCAAATACATTCATGATATTCTTGAGGAAACCAAAATCCAAGATTCAAAGCCATGTCTCACACAAATGGCTACCATCCCTAGTCTCAGCAAAGAGATGGGAATGCCATATAGTAATGGAGAATAATATCAACAAATCATAAAAGGCTTTTCACTATGTTTCATTGACACATCCTTACATGGTTTTTAGGGTCAATCAACTAGCCCTATTTATGCACAGAGCTACTGACATTCACTAGCAAGTGGTAAAGCATTTTCTCTATAACCTTTGTGCTACTCCATCCTTGGGCCTCTACATTTACTTAACTCCTCTCTTCAATTGCAACATTTTTTTGATAGCGATTGGGCCATGTATCTTGATGATTTACACTCCGCCAATGGCTATCTAGTGTTATTTGGTCGAAATTTTATCTCATGATGCTCTAAGAAACAAGTATCAATTACAAGATCATCAACTAAAAGCGAATATCGGTCTCTAGCCAATGCTACTCCTTAAGTTATATGGATCCGCTCATTACTATAAGAGTTAGGCATTGGTCCTTCTTTTCCAACTCAGGTTTGGTGTAACAACAATAATGCTATTTAATTTACATTTAATATGATGTATCATGCTTGAAAAAAATATGTAGAGTTTCATCTTCACTTTATAAGGAAGCAAGTTCAGTTGGGTATTATCTAAGTTCATTTTATATCTACAGATGATTAACTCACAGACATATTAATGAAGCCTCTTGTTTCTCATCTATTTCAGATTCATTGAGACAAACTTCGACTTGTTCCCTTTTTATCATCAATTTGTGGAGGGTGTTGGAAATAATTATCAATTGTACATTTATTTAAATTTTACATTATTTTATCTCTTTATATATATAGTTATACTCATGCATATTGACAACTTATATGGGTTCTCCAATATTTTTCATTGACACATCCTAACATAGCTTTCAGTGCCAATTAATGAGCCCAATTATGCACTGTGCTATTGACATTCACTGGAAAAGCAGTAAAGAATTTGCTCCATTACCTTTATGTCACTCAATGTTTAGGCCTTTACATTTCATGTAATTCATCTCTTTAATTGCAGTATTTCTCTGATAATGATTGAACTAGGTGTATCGATAACCAGTGCTCCACCAATGGTTATCTAGTATTCTATGGTCGAAGTTTTATCTCATGTTGCTCTAAGAACAAGCTACAGTAACAAGATTATCAACTAAATTTGAATAGCGGTCTTTAGCTAATGCTATTGCTTAAGTAATAGGGATCCACTCATTGCTACGCGAGTTGGTCTCTGGCCCTTGTAATGCCCTCTTGCCTGACTAGGATTAACCTGACTAAATAAGCAAGTGCTATGGAACCTGGTGTGTGAAATACTTGTGAAATTTTAAAATTTTTCTTTTCTTTGGAAAACTTTTTTTCATAAAAACTTCCTTGCATATGAAACCATATTACAACATCTCTTATATAAAATCATTCATAAAGAATTCTTTTGATCCAAGAGAAATCATCATATATATATATATATATATAATAGCATGTTTGGGGCTCAAAAGCCCAATGTTTACAAAAATACATGCTTTTGCAAAAGCTACATATATCTCAAAATATAAGACATGTATGCAGGTAAACAACCTAAATCCCATTCCATGAACATAATGCAAAAGTGTGGCCCTCGTATCAGTCTGATTTGTTATCTCTGATGTTGGGATTGCTTCTCTTGATCAACTTCAACTCTATCTACAAGGCTCTGACCTACGTAGGGAAACACCTGCACACTAAGCTACTGAAAGCTTAGTGGTACATATAGGCATAAAAATTAACATGTAATCATACATTAAACAATTTCATAGCAACATATAAAACATCAATGCATGGCAGTGAATTCATAATATCATATGGATACTTTACCTTATAGGATGAATTAACCCATTAAGCATTGAATAATACAAAAGATAATATATAATTCCTTTTTAATAACATATAACATATTAAATGTGTATTCTTGTATACTTGTGTGTTCAAACGTCTTTTTCATTTCATATGTTCTTAAATCACTTTGATATGATTGATTACCTAACAACTCTCAACTTGGACTATTTGGAGACAGATTGTGAATAAGGGCATTCTCTGAGCTTAAGCCACATTGCTATTGTCTATAATCATGTGTGCCAGCCGAGGCATCTCAGTCAATGATGTTTCCAGAACTTAAACCACATTGATGAGTATAAACATATGTGCTAGTCGAGGCATCTCAAGTCATGGCGCTCCCAGAGCTTAAGCCATATTGATGAGTATAAAATCATTGTATCATAATCACTACAGTGACAAACCCCTTTAATGGCATGCCACCTATTTTACTTCTAGTTCTAGTATTGAACATGGGCTTTACATGTTCATGTTACATCGTTATACTTCATTATAACATTTACATCTTATAACATATATACATTGTTCATATGTAAACTCACCATGTAAAATTCATGTATTGATATTCATAAAAGCATACTTTAAACATATCATCATGAAGGCATATGTATAGCCATTGCATTATAACCATTAAACAAACAACATATGTCACTTAAAGTAGGATTCACGGGCATGAACTATATGTTCACGATCGTGAAGTCCCATTCATGAGTAACCCTACCCATGAACCAAACTGTGAATTTGGTTGTGAAAGCTTCTGTCTGTTTTGTGCACATTCTTCACGGGCGTGATGTTGTTAGTGGGGTGATATTCACAGTCATGAACACCTAGTCAAGGGTGTTAATATAGGTTTTCCAGTAGTTAACAACATTAAAGACAAGCATTCATTACAAGTCACCTTCAAGGCTCTAAGGATTGTCCTATGACAACCTTTTCCTATCAACATTGTCATCACATCATGCATTATCATGCTAAATCATCAATTAAACTCACAAGAGCACATAATAATTCAATTCCTCCTTTTCATACTCATTATACATATTAACAATCATTTATGATCATGTGTCTATTAAGGCATTATTAATGGCTTCTTTCAACCATTTAAGCCATTATCCATCAATATGTTTGGTTTTGAAGAATGAATCAAATTCATAAACATAGTGGAAAAATAAAATTTTCAAAATCCAAAAGAAAAGATCATACTTGTGCCATTAAAACTAATTTAAATAAATATAGAGGTTAGAAATTATATATTGTAATTTCTTATTTGTTCTTCAAATCTTCACTTTGTTGGATTGTAGCAAACCACAACAATCCACACTAGGATGTCTCTAATGATAATCAAAGCGAAGAATGAAGTAGAAACCATCAAAAGAAATGCTTTGAACAAATTCAAAATGCTAGCTTTGAAAATGTTCTTGAGAGAATTTTGTTGTCTTAAAAATATTTTTTTCAAAAAATATATTTTCAAGTCTATTTTCTACCATTTGATGTCTTTTCTATTTAAATCAAGTTCAAAGAAAATATGAAAAGTCAAAAATGGAGAAAAGGGAAATGAATGAATAGTAATTGGCCAAATTAAGGCCAAATTCTATCGTAAGCCAACGAGAGGAAGGCAGCAGCGCGCTGGGCCTACAGCAGCAGCCCAATTGGCCCGCACGGCCTGCCTAGCCCACGCAGGCCCATGACCCTCCTGAAGGATTTTTCCCATGCGATCTCATCGCGATCCATCTTGTAATAATTCTCTCATATTTTGGATCATATCCAAGACCATTTTACTCATTCTACATATCTTCAATGCGTGTGACCCATTAGGTTCCCGGTTATATTGGCCACTTAAATTAACAATTAATTTACACAAGTCATGAGCGGTATCATCATGACCCCCAATTGACCGAAAAGTCAGTGGTTTGATTACGAACCTTTCCATAGACAATTTCCATGCAATTATTCCTTTCATCATTCTATACCCCACTTGGTTCAGAGTATGGACATGTGTCAACTCCTACTAAACTGACTATGTCACATCTAGTCCAATTATGGTAGTTCTTGTCCTTGAGGCTCTTTACTCTATTAGATATATCATTGAAGACTATCTTTATGACATTTCCACTCCGGTCAAAGATTCCTGAGTAATGACCACGATAAGAGGCCATGGGTATACACTCCTTTTATCATGAGTGGGGAATCCTTTGTTGGTTACCCAATTACCTTCGAATACCTCAAGCTGTATTCAATCACCACTCTATGAGCAACCTCCTTGAGGTAACAAGGAATAGTGTCAAAATACAAAATCAGTATCCAAGATATCCTTTAGTACCTCAAGTTTAAGGATACTTGCACCATTTCTATGATGAGACTATCATTGACATTTGAATAGACTATCCATATGATTATCTCATAGCTGTTCATCCAATGTACTTAGCTACACTTAGCAAGCATCCACATGTTAAGTCTAAGCATCTCATGTTTATAGATTATGAGATCTACTGCTCGATCCAATCAAGAAGTGTAACATGTGCTAGTCTATCTAGATTAATAATGTCCCATCTCATTAATCCTATGACTAGGGATAATTTTGATACTAACATAATTACACACGATAAGAATCTAAATTTCATAATCTTATCATGATTTCCTTCATGCTATGTTATGTATCAGGGACTTCATTAAATGATTTAAGATCACTTATCAATTCATATATCAAATGAACATCAAATTAAAGAAAAAGCCTTTTATTAATCAAATAAATTTGTACAATAAGTGCTAAAGGTGATTGCCTTCAGAGCACTCCTCTAACAAGCTCCCACTTGCACTAAAGCCAATCGCCTTTATATTTAATTCCATAGGCGAGTACATGATAATAATTTAATTTATTTTGGGAAATTAGCTTAGTTAAAGGATCAACAATATTCTGATAGTGGGTACTCTTTCTATCTTTACATCATTCCTACCAATGATTTCTCTAATCAAATGGGATCTTCTAAGTACATGTTTGGGTCTCTGATGAGACTGTGGTTCCTTTTCTTATGCAATGGCTCCATTATTATCACAATCCAATTGTATTGGAAAAATAATGCTGGAAACCACTCCAAGTTCTGTGATGAATTTCTTTATCCAAATTGCTTCCTTTGCTTCTTTAGAAGCTGCAATGTACTCTGCTTCAGTTGGGGAATCAGTAGTCGTTTCCTGTTTGGAACTCTTCCAACTAACTGCTCCACCATTTAGTGTGAATATATAACTTGAATGAGAGTTTGAGTCATCCTTGTTAGATTGGAAGCTGGCATCGGTATATCAGCTCATAATAAGATCTCCATCTCCATATACCAAGAATACATCCTCAATCCTTCTTAAGTACTTAAGGATATTCTTGACAACCACCCTCACTAGGGTTCGATTGGTATCTGCTCGTGATACTCAGAGCATATAATACATCAGGTCTTGTAAATATCATAACATACATGATTGATCTTACAGCTGAAGCATATGGAATCAAACTCATGTGTGTCCTTGTGTCTTTTGACATAAAGACTTTTAGAGAGTAATCCCATGGGTCATGGGAATGTACCCCCTCTTGGAATGCTCCATTCTAAACCTCTTTAGTAGCTTATCTATGTATGTAGATTGTGAAAGACCAAGCTATCTTTTAAATCCATCTCTATATATCTTTATCCCCAAAATATAGGTTGTTTGTCCAAGGTCTTTCATAGAGAAATTTTTGGATAACCAAATTTTGACTGATTGTAAGGCTGAGACATCATTTCCTAATAACAATATGTCATCTACATTTAACATAAAAAATATGATTGGACTCCCATTAACCTTCTTGTAAACACAAGGTTCATCTGGAATTTGTAAGAAACCAAACTGTTTGATTGTCTCATCAAATCGAATATTCCAACTCCTGGATGCTTGTTTTAATCCATAAATGGATTGTTGAAGATTACATACCTTTTTCCCATATTTGGATATGAAGCCTTATGGTTGTGTCATGTACACATCCTCAGTCAGATTTCCATTAAGAAAAGCTGTCTTCACATCCATTTGCCATATATCATAATCATAATGAGTAGCAATGGCTAGGAGTATCCTTATGGATTTAAGCATGGCTACTAGGCTAAACTTTTTATCATAGTCAATTCCTTGTCTTTGACAATAACCTTTAGCAACAAGTCTAGCTCTATAGGTAATCACATTTCCATCCATGTCAGTTTTCTTTTTGAAAACCCATTTGCTCCCTAGAGGCTTTATCCCTTCAGGTGGGTCAACCAAAGTCCATACTTGGTTTTCATACATGGAAACCATTTTTGACTTTGTGGCTTGAAGCCATTTGTCAGATTCTGAACTATTCAGAACTTCTTCATAGGTTGTTGGCTCATCGTTTTCTATGAGCAATACATCATTCTCTTCACTAATGAGAAATGCATATCTTTCTGGAATAGTACGTATCCTACTTGACCTACGAAGCTCTTGTGCTTCAAAAGGTTGATTTTTTGTATCTTCTACATGAGTAACAAGCTCGGGTTCAAGCAGTTGATTGACATCTGTTTGAGCATCTTGAACTTCGTCAAGTTCAATTTTGCTCCCACTATCTCCTCTTAGAAGGAATTCTCTCTCTAAAAAGATAGCATGTCTTGAAACAAAGACCTTTTGTTCCAAGGGGTGGTAAAATTGATATCCATATGATGCTTTTGGATATCCCACAAACAGACATTGGTCAGACTTAGCTTCTAGCTTATCTGACATTGTCCACTTCACATAAGCAGGACAACCCCAAATTCTCATGTAAGAAAATGTGGGCCTTTTGTTATACCATATCTCATATGGAGTAACATCAACTGACTTCGAAGGAACTCCATTTAATATATAAATGGCGATCTCTAGTGCATGAACCCAAAAGGATTTAGGTAGTTCCACAAAACTCATCATAGACCTTACCATGTCGAAGAAGGTTTGGTTTCTTCTTTCAGCCACACCATTGTATTGTGGCATGTAAGGTGGAGTCTATTGAGATAAAATCCCATTATCCCTAAGATAATCTAGAAACTCTTGGCTCAAGTATTCACCTCATCGATCTACTCGAAGTGTTTTAATACTTTTGCTAAGTTGTTTCTCTACTTCATTTTTGAATTCTTTGAACTTTTCAAAAGCTTTAGATTTGTATCTCATAAGATACACGTGCCCATATTGTGAGTGGTCATCAATAAAAGTAATGAAATAGATGAAACCACCTCTGGCGTGTGTAGACATTGGACCACATACATCTGAATGTATTAAGTCTAAAAGTCCATTAACACATTCACCCTTTCCCTTAAACGGTAATTTAGTCATCTCTAATAAGCAAGATTCACATGTTTCATATGATTCATAATTAAATGACCCCAAACTACCACTTTTGTGCAGCTTAGCCATGCGTTTCTCACTTATATGACCAAGGCGAAATTGCCATAAGTAAGATGATTTCAACATATCTTGTTTTTTCCTTTTGTTATCATTGATGTTTAAAATTGGATTTGACATATCTAATATGTATATTCCATTGCATAATGTATCACTAGCATAAAGAATTCCATTCAACATAATAGAACAACAATTGTTACTAAAAACTAAAAGGAAACCATCTTTATTTAGACTTGAAACAGAAATAATGTTTTTTGTCAAAGCAGGTACATAATAAAAATTATCCAAATTTAATATAAGCCCACTAGGGAGGGTCAATACATATGTTCCTACAGCTAATGCAACAACCCTTGCACCATTTCCAATGCATAGGTCTGACTCTCCCTTATTGAGTTGCCTACTGTTCTTTAGGCCCTGCATATCAGTGCATATGTGTGAGTCACAATCGGTATCTAATACCCATATATTATTATTGGAAACAGTATTAATTTCAATGACAAAAATACCTGAAGTAGATGGGGCATCAAATGCCTTCTTCTTCAAGGACTCCAAGTAAGCCTTGCAGTTTCTCTTCCAATCGCCATCCTTGCCATAATGGATGCATATCCCCTTTGGAGCAATCTCCTTGGCCTTCTTCTTGGCCATGCCTCCCTTAGGCTTCATGGACTTCTTCTTCTTCTTAAGGTTCTTCCTTTTAGAACTTGAAGAGTCCACTAGCATCATAGCCGTACTGTCCTTCTTGACAAATGACTCATCTATTTTGAGCAAGTTAATCAACTCAGGAATAGTGGTAGAGATTTGGTTCATCCTATAGTTAAGCACAAAATGTGAATAACTATCCAACAAACCAGTTAGAATTAAGTCAATACTTAATTCATGGTCCATCACAAATCCGAAAGTGGCCAACCTCTCAATATAGCCTTTCATCTTCAATGCATATTGCACTGGAAATGTCCCTTCAACCATCTTAGTGTGGAAGAGCAACCTAGAAGTTTTGAACCTTTTGAAATGTGCTTGCTCATCAAAAAGCTCTCTTAGATGGTATACTATGGAATTAGTATCCATAGCCTCATGTTGCTTTTGCAACTCAGTTGACATAGTAGCAAGCATAATGCACCTTGCCATCTCACTATCATCAAGATGCTTTTGATATGCCTTCTGAATATCTTCAGAAGCATTAGCAGCAGGGGGATTAGGGAGTGCCTCATCTAGGACATAGCCAATCTTTTCGGATTTGAGAACTATTCTTAGATTCCTTAGCCAATCCAAAAAATGGCTCAGTAACAGATGGTTTCTTCCGAAGCGTGTCCCATTTGTTCCGCTCGCAACAATCCAATTAGTTCTCCGGGTAAAAAAACATTAGACATTCCCATTCTGATTAGGCCCAGTCAACTTATTTGATTCGATTAGTGATCGCTCACACTTGTCATGATGATGATTCTAGAAACCTAGATGTAAAATATAACATGTTAGAATGTACATAAAATGCATGTTTATTAAGTCTTTAATAAATCGCATTATGACTCCCACTATTTTATTGCTAATCCATAGCCCTCACTATAAAATCGAGAGAACTTATATGAAAGTTCTCCAAGTGGTTCGATATCCAACTAGCTAAGAATAACCTTGAGGCAACTCAACAAGCTATCCTTAGTTTGGTTGGTAGGTATCTAATCCATACCAATTACATTATTCATGCAACTATCGAATTTTGTGCTATCAACTTATTGATGTGTGCATATACATTGGGCTATCAACTCTTGATATGTGTGCATCTCATGTATACAAATCCAACTTCGCCTCCAAAACACATTAACCTTGGTGCAAATCCAATAAGTTAATAATATCGATTAAGTCTAACCCATTAATCGTGAAATCTAATTTCAATGGATTGAACATATTCTTATAGAGTGAGCTTGAAGAAACTCAACAACCCTAACTCTAGTAGAACTCTGGTTCTCCTCATATTAATGGAAAGCTTAAGACTTAATTGTTTATTTAGTGAGGGATTTCTTTGTTAAGTCTCATCAAGTTATTATTTCATGCTTTTATATATCATACATTCATCATATGGATATATAAGGATAGTTACATTAACTAAATGGCATGATTATGGACATACTAAAGTCAATCTCTTGAGCCAAAGAGAAATTGACTAGGTCTTACCTAGGTATATGCATGAATTTACAACCCAAATTAGAAATCAAATTCCTATTTCTAAGTCTTCTTGTTTATGGTACCACCTCCTTTGCATCTTGCTCCTTTGTATCTCCATTCTATCTTAATCCTATGTAATCTAATTACATATTTCAAATTATAGAAAACCTCAATTTACATTTGAGGGGAGTAAGATGAGAAGAGAAATACATAAGAAAGAAAGAGACGTAGGGACACGCAAGCCCTATTTACCATGAAATAAAACAATTCCATGCATACTCAATCACATTGAGCCTAAGTCCATAATCATCCATCATGCCTTTTCATACATCGTTAACATGCATTCTCTAATGCACAAAATAAAAATGACAATTTTGGATTTCAATTTGTAAATCAATTCAATGCTTGAACCGAAATTGTCTATTTGTGTTCTTTCGGTTAATTTAATTTTGTATGTCATTTTAAAGTGGAACTTAATATTTAATCAAATTAAATTAAATTTCATATTTACAGAATTAATTCAAAATTAATTCTCCTTAAAATAAAAATATTATGATGTTAAAATTAAACAATTTAATTTTAATATACATACCAATTTCTAGTCATACTAAAATTACAATTGCACAACTTAAATTAATTCAAAATTAATTTCTAAAAATTCTAAAAATTTCTATAACTTCAAATAATAATTTTAATCATCTTTATGTCAGCTCAAGTTCATCAAAATATTTTTGGCACAAGCCAAAATTACTAAGATAAATGAACCAACACACTTAGACGCTCAAAATGACTCATTCAACATCTAAAATTTTTTAAAATTTCAAATATTTGCAAAATAATTTTGGCATGCATCTAACATAAAAATAACATATTTTTACTCACATAAAAAATATTTCAAGGTTTTGAAAACAAAATAAACACATACAAAAAAAATCAAACAAAACAGCTCCATCAGGTATTCTAAAACTGTCCCATTTTTGTGTTTATTTGAAAAATTAATTAAAATAATTTTTAATTAATTATTGGACACTTCTAGAGGCATAAACATATTCTCAATATGTATAAATAATTTTTTCATAATCAAGAAAAATATAAACAACCCCATCATTTAAGCCAAACAACAACACATATTCATAAATAAGATAATTTTAGACATTTTTGAAATAAATCCGAAATTAATTATTTGAATCACATTAAAATCATTGTTTAGTCAAAATAATCATCCTTAATCATCCCATGATCATATTAGAGAAAGAAAAATGTATAAAATATATTTTACAACTTAATTTCAATTTTTCAAAACCTATTGATCCAAAATCATCAATAACATGCAATCCCATTGCACTTTCAATTAAAACTAATTTTAATAGACGCAAAAGGGCTTTGATACTACTGTTGGGTTTTGAAGAATGAATAATATTCATAAATGCAGCAAAAAAATAAAATTTTTAAAACCCAAAATAAAATATCATTCTTGTGCCATTAAAACTAATTTATATAAATATAGAGGCTAGAAATTATACCTTGTAATTTCTTATTTGTTCTTCAAATCATTACTTTGTTGGGTTGTAGCAAACTATAACAATCCACACTAAGATGTCTAATGATAATCCACGTGAAGAATGAAGAAGAAACTATCAAAAGAAATGGTTTGAACAAATTCAAAGTGCTAGCTTTGAAAGTATTCTATAGAGAATTTTGTTGTCTTAAAAATATTTTCTTCAAAAAAAATATTTTCATGTCTATTTTCTGCCATTTGATGTCTTTTCTATTTGAATCAAATTCAAAGAAAGGATGAAAAGTCAACAATGGAGAAAAGGGAAATGAGTGAATAATAATTGGCCATAATTGACCTAATTAAGGCCAAATTCTGTTGTAGGCCAACGGGAGGGAGGTAGCAGCGCGCTGGACCAGCTATGGGCTGCTGCTGGGTAGACCAGCTAGTCCGCTAGACAGGCCAGTAGCTTGCCTAACCCACGCGGGTCCGTGACCCTCCCGAACGATTTTTTCGTGCGATCTCATTGTGATCTATCCTGAAATAATTCTCTCACATTTTGGATCATATCCAAGACCATTTTACTCATTCTCCATATCTTCAATGTGTGTGACCCATTAGGTTCCCAGTTATGTTGGCCATTGAAATTAACAATTAATTTAAGCAAGTCATGAGCGGTATCATTATGACCCCCAATTGACCGAAAAGTCAGTGGTTTGACTACGAACCTTTCCATAGACAATTTTCGTGCAATTATTCCTTTCATCATTCTATACCCCACTTGGTTCAGAGTATGGACATGTGTCAACTCCCACTAGACTAACTACATCACGTCTAGTCCAATTAATGGTAGTTCTTGTCCTTGAGGCTCATTACTTTGTTAGATATGTCATTGAAGACTATCGTTATGACATTTCCACTCCGGTCAGAGATTCCCGAGTAATAACCATGACAAGAGGCCATGGGTATACACTCCTTCTATCATGAGTGGTGAATCCTTTGTTGGTTACCCAATTACCTTCAAATAGCTCAAGCTGTATCCAATCACCACCCTATGAGCAACCTCCTTAAGGCAACATGGAATAATGTCAAAATATAGAATCAGTATCCAAGATATCCTTGAATACCTCAAGTCTAAGGATACTTGCACCATTGCTATGATGAGACTATCATTGACATTTGAATTGACTATCCATATGATTGTCTCATAGTTGGTCATCCAATGTACTTAGGTACACTTAGCAAGCATCCACATGTTAACTCTAAACATCTTATGTTTATAGATTATGAGATCTACTACTCGATCCAATCAAGAAGTGTAACATGTGCTAGTCTATCCAGATTCATAATGTACCGTCTCATTAATCCTATGACTATAGATAATTTTGATACTAACATAATTACACATGATAAGAATCTCAATGTCATGATCTCATCATGATTTCCTTCATGCTATGTTATGTATCAAGGACTTCATTAATTGATTTAAGATCACTTATCAATTCATATATCAAACGAACAACAAATTAAAGAAAAAGCCTTTTATTAATCAAATAAATTTGTACAACAAGTGCTAAAGGTGATTGCCTTTAGAGCACTCCTCTAACACAATATACTTATAAATGTACAATTGGCACATTTAT
This sequence comes from Triadica sebifera, assembly GCA_023653625.1. Taxonomy (NCBI): domain Eukaryota; kingdom Viridiplantae; phylum Streptophyta; class Magnoliopsida; order Malpighiales; family Euphorbiaceae; genus Triadica; species Triadica sebifera. Next base: position 27,460,855 of record CM042901.1, read on the forward strand.
TACACTCCCCAACATATTAATAACTCTTATCAAGCATACTTAGCATTCAATTCTTATAACATGATGGCATTAATCACTTCCTTTAAACTCATTATAAACAATAGTTAGCATTTAAGACATTTAAGGAATTTAACACATACAACATGCCAAAATTGGAATTTAAATGCATATATGTACATACCTTTAATGGAGCCTCAAAAATTAAGCTTCTCTTAAGCTTGCTTATCTTTTTGGTGGATTTCACCAGCTCCTCTTTCAACTCTTATTACATAAAATATGTTTCAACTTCATAAATCAAAACTTAGCCTTTAAAATCTATAAAGCTCAAAACCTAACCTTAACCCCTTTATATAACTTTAATCTCATAAAACATCTTACTAAAGCATATTATAACCTTAATCAAGCTTAAAGAGGGTTCTATAAACATAAAAACTCATGTTCAATCGAAACCCTAACCCATAAGGAAATGGTTCTTTACCAAAATGGGTTCTACATAGAAAAGACCATGAAACCTTATGAAGAAGGAGAAACATGATTCCTTACCAATATCAAAGGAAACACACTTGGGAAGAATAATTTTGGACTCCTAACTTTTTCTTTAGGTTGGTCTCCTCAAGAACACAACTTTCCTCTTACCTTTCTTTTTTAAGAACTTGATAACTTTGATCATTGGTGTTGGTTTTATGTTTAAGGTCTAAAAATCAAGATAAAACATAAGATTTGATCTCTGATAGGAAGAACATTCAAGTTCTAGGGTTTACTTTTGGATTTAGTTCGAGAGAGAAAGAAAAAAAAACTATGGGAATTTTATATCTGATGATGTGGATGGGCATTACAACCACTGTCACAGTCGTAAATCAACTTAAACTAGAATTCCACCTTGCGATGGTTCAGAGTCGTGAAAGCATTGTCACGAGTGTGAACTATGTGACATTTCATTTTCTTGTTTGTTTTCAACTCTGTCCATATACCCTAACTCTTAAACACATACTTAACTTTCTTTAATCCGTTTTATTTACTAGGCCCTAATTACAGGCGTTATAGACCTTGTAGTGCCCTTTTGCCTAACCAGGATTGGCCTAGCTAAACAAGTGAGTGCCACATAACCTGTGTGAGGAAAACCTATGAAAATTTTAAATTTTTTCTTTGTATAGTGGCCATGGTGACTTACATAAAACATAAAGAAAAAGTAAAGCTTGACTTAACATTTAAATCTTAGTTTCTTAAAAATATGACTAACCCTCATCTAGGGGTTTAAAAAAATATATGCCTTTGACATAGATTATATAATTCTTTCATTTACAGACATGTAGACAAGTAAACAACCCCCATACTAAGACATGTAAAAAATACAAAGGTGTGACATGTGATATCGTTGACCCTCACAGGGTCTGATATGTTGTGTCTAATGTTGGAATAACCTCTCTTGATCAACTTATATCTCACGCTAAGCTACAGAAAGCTTAGTGGTACATATAGGCATAGAAATTCAACATGTAATCAAACATTATACATAATCATGGCATCAAATAAAATATCGTGGCATGATAGTAAATTCATAGTATCATATGATTTCCATTACCTTATAGAATTGATAAACTCCTTAAGCATATTACCATAACTACAACGTATAACTATTAATTGGGTGATCTTACATACTAGTTCCTTTAAACCTCTTTTCATTTCATTATGTTTTTTAATCACTAAATATAATTGATATCATTGCCCAACAACTCTTAACACAGACTATTCAGATACGGGTTGTGAACATGGGCACTTTCTAACCTTAAACTACCTTGCCATTGTCCATAATCATATATGCCAGTCCAGGCTCATCGAATCAATAGTGCTCTCTAAGCTTAAGCCATATTGATTGAGTAAACACATAACTTTGCATGTAATATACGATCAAGGGTGCTATCCAAGCTTAAGCAATACTGTCCTTAAAAGAATAATTGTATCATATCACTACGGTACTGAACCCCCTTAATGGCATGCCACCTATCCTACTTTTAGTCCTAGTATTGAGTATGGGCTTTACGTATTCATATTATCTTATTATACTTCATTAAGAAATTTATATCTTATAACATATATACTTTTTTCATATATAACCCATCATGTAACATTCGTGTATTGATATTCATTGAAGTACACTTTCAGCATAACATTATGAAGGCATGTGGACATTCATTGCATTATAACCATTAAGCATAAAACATATCTCATTTTAGCATGCTTCACATGCCCCTCTACCCATGAACCAAACCATGAACTAAGTTGTGAAAGCTTTTATCCATGTTGTGCACTTAATTCACGTGCATGAAGAAAGAGTCATGAGCGTGAATTCATTCTTTTGATTAGATTCACGGTCGTTAACACTTTTGTTGGGTTTTAAAAAATGAATCACATTCATAAACCCAGTGGAAAAATAAAATTTTCAAAACCCGAAACAAAAGATCATACTTATGCCATTAAAACTAATTTATAAATATAGAGGTTAGAAATTATACCTTGTAATTTCTTATTTGTTATTCAAATCTTTACTTTGTTGGGTTGTAACAAACCACAACAATACACTAGGATGTCTCTAATGATAATCTATGGGAAGAATGAAGAAAAAACTATCAAAAGAAATGGTTTGAACAAATTCAAAGTGCTAGCTCTGAAAGTGTTATTGAGAGAATTTTATTATGTTTTAAAAATATTTTTTTCACAAAAAAAATATTTTCATGTCTCTTTTTTGCCATTTGATGTCTTTTTCATTTGAATCAAATTCAAAGAAAGATCAAAAGTCAAAAATGGAGAAAAGGAAATTAAAGGAATAGTGAATATGCTTAATGGCCATAATTGGACTAATTAAGGCCAAATTCACCTGTTGGCCAACGGGAGGCACCAGTGCGCGCTGGGCCTACTACGGACAGTCACTGGGTAGCCTAGCTGGCCCGCTAGGTAGGCCAGCAGTCTGCCATGCCCGTGAGGGCTAGTTTCGCCCCATTACCCCTCTGAATGATTTTTTCCGTGCAATCTCATCACGATCCATCCCGAAATAATTCTCTCATATTTTGGATCCCATCCAATACCATTTTACTCATTCTCCATATCTTCAATGCATGTGACCCATTAGGTTACAAGTTATGTTGTCCACTTAAATTAACAATTAATTTAAGCAAGTCATGAGCGGAATCTAGGAACAAATAATAACCCCCAATTGATCGAAAAGTCAGTGGTTGGACTATGAATATTTCATAGACAATTTCCATGCAATTATTCATTTCACCATTTTATACCCCACTTGGTTCAGAGTATGGACATGTGTCAACTCCCACTAGACTGACTACATCACATCTAGTCCAAGTAATGTTAGTTCTTATCCTTGAGGCTTATTACTCTATTAGATAGGTCATTGAAGACTATGTTTATGAAATTTTCACTCTGACCAGAGATTCTCAAGTAATGACCATGATAAGAGGCCATGGGTATACACTCCTTCAATTAGAAGTGGTGAATCCTTTGTTGGTTACCCAATTACCTTTGAATGCCTCAAGCTGTATCCAATCAACACCCTATGAGCAACCGCCCTAAGGCAACAAGGAATAGTATTAAAATACAGAATCGATATCTAAGATATCCTTGAGTACCTTAATTCTAAGGATACTTGCGCTATTGCTATGATAAAATTATCATTTTCATTTGAATAGATTATCCATACGATTGTCTCATAGCTGGTCATCCAATGTATTTAGCTACACTTAGTAAGCATCCACATGTTAACTCTAAATATCTCATGTTTATAGATTATGAGATCTATTACTCGATCCAATCAAGGAGTGTAACATGTGTTAATCTGTCTAGATTAACAATGTCCCATGTCATTAATCCTATGACTTAGAATAATTTTGATACTAACATAATTACACTTGATAAGAATCTCAATATCTTGATCTCATCATGATTTCCTTCATGCTATGTTATGTATCAAGGACTTCATTAATTGATTTAAGATCACAATCAATTAATATATGAAATGAACATCAAATTAATGAAAAAGTCTTTTATTAATCCAATAAATTTGTACAATAAATGCTAAAGGTGATTGCCTTTAGAACACTATTCTAACAAGCTCCCACTTGCACTAAAGCTAATCGCCTTTGTATTTAATTCCATAGGCGAGTACATATATATCATATTTCTTTTGGGGAAATGACTTATTTAAAGGGTCTACAATATTTTGATCAGTGGGCACTCTTTCTATCTGCACATCATTCCTACCAATGATTTCTCTAATCAAATGATATCTTATGAGTACATGTTTGGATCTAAGATGAGATCGTGGCTCTTTTTCTTGCACAATGGCTCCATTATTATCACAATTGTATTGGATCAATAATGCTAGGAACCAGTCCAAGTTCTGTGATGAATTTCTTTATCCAAACTGCTTCCTTTGCTGCTTCAGAAGCTGTAATGTACTCTGCTTCAGTTGTGGAATCAGTAGTCGTTTCCTGTTTGGAACTCTTCCAATTAACTGCTCCACCATTTAGTGTGACTATATAACCTGACTGAGATTTTGAGTCATGCTTGTCAGATTGGAAGTTGGCATCAGTATACCCACTCACAATAAGATCTTCATCTCCATATACCAAGAATACATCCTTAGTCCTTCTAAAGTACTTAAGGATCCACCCAATGATCCTCACTAAGGTCCTATTGGTATCTTCTCATGACACTCAGAGCATATGATACATCGGGTTTTGTACATATTTTTGCCCAATTAATGAACCAACAAGGGGGGTTGAATTGGATATTAAAAATTCTTAACTTTTAAGTGCGAAATGAAAAGTTAACTTTTAAGTGTGGAATGAAAAGTTAAGTAGAGTAGGGATAGGAAGATAATACATAAGAAATTCATAGAGGTTTAGGTGTTAACAAACCCTACTCCTCTCCCCAATCTCGATTGGGAGTTTCACTAACACACTAAGTGTTATAATGGAGTTTTACAAGCTCAGTCCCAACTATGGTGTTTCTATCAATGGATCACACCTAACCCAAAAATCCCTTGTGTTTTAATGGCTCACACAATAAACCAATTCCTTATGTTTTAATGGCTCACACAAATAAACCTTACAAATGTTATACTCTTAACCCAATATACCCAAACTCATTTGAGTAGTAGATTACAAAGAGAAACACTCATAAATCTATAATGCTCAGAAATTATGAGCAAAAATATTTTTAGAGAGAATTAAAGTTTAGTTTAAAGTAATTAATACACAAATGGCTACAATAAGATTTTGATTCGAAGTAATTACTATTCTCTTGTTCTGGATTCATAAAAGACTTGCATTTATACTTCCTTAGCGAATTATAGCCGTTTGATTGTATTTAATGCGAAAATAGCCATTGCACCAACTCTTAATTTTGCGCTTGACATGTTTCTCTTTCCTCATTCACAGTCGTGAATATGTGTGTCATGGTCGTGAATGTTCTTCCAGGCTGTGGTCCAAGTGGTGACTCTGGCCATGAAGCATTCTAAAAGGAATTGAAGTGTTTGATCAATTTGAGAGATAATGGCAAGATTAGAATCTAAAGGTTTGAGATGAGATCTAGTACTTACTCCCTTTATAGGATCACCAATAACTTGCTCTTTGGGGTGATCTTTTGTCAATCTCCTTTCCTTTGGGAGCTATTGCTTGTTTTCCTCATGAGCTTGAGGTAGGGAGTCATCTTGATGTGAATTTTCTTGATCATTTTCTTCTTTTCATTTTCAAGATCAAGTTTTTCCATTGTACCTATAACATCATCAAAAACACTATCTTTCACAAGATCAAGCTTACTAGATTCATAAAAAATAAAGTGCATAGATTCTTCAACAGCTAATGACTTTTTATTAAAAGACTCTATAAGCTTTGCCAGAGGTGGAGTATCCTAAAAATATACCCTCATCAGATTTAGAGGGAAATTTTCCAAGGTTGTCCTTGGTATTCAATATGAAACACTTGCATCCAAATACTCTAAAATATGATATCATGGGCTTTCTTCCATTCCATAACTCAAAAAAAGTTTTGTTTAAGAGAGGTCTTTTGAAAACTCAATTTGAAATATAACATGCAGTATTTGTGGTTTCGGCCCAAAAGTAAGTTGGTAAACCATACTTATTGAGCATTGTTCGAGCCATTTCAATTAAAGTTTGAATTTTCATTTCAACCACCCCATTTTGTTAAGGCGTCCGAGGAGATGAAAAATTCTGTGAAATGCCATGTTCTAGACAAAAATTTTCAAAGTTTTCATTTTCAAATTCTTTGCCATGACCACTTCTTATTTTTGAAATACAATATCCTTTTTCATTTTGAACTCTCTTAAGAAAGTTTTTGAAAGTTTCAAAAGCATCACTCTTTTGAGCTAAGAAAATTACCCAAGTGAATCTAGAGTAATCGATGATGACAAAGGCATAGTGTTTATCTCCTAAGCTTGCAGCTCTAGTAGGTCCAAAAAGATCTAGATGCAAGAGTTGTAGAGGTTTTGAGGTACTTACAATGTTTTTGGATTTGAAGGATGACTTGTGTTGTTTTCCTTTTTGGAAAGGTTCACATGTCATGTCTTTTTCAAATTTGACTTTTGGTAGTCCCTTTACCAGCTCTCATTTGTTGAGGATTTGAATTAAATCCATGCTTGTATGACCAAGCCTTTTATTCCACAATCAAGATTCATCACCAGTAGTTGCAAGACACTCAGAGGGAAGGTTAGATATTTTGTGTAAGTCTATTATGTAGGTATTAACATCTCTACTTCCTTCAAATATCTCTTGGCCATTAATAGAGGTTACAAGACATTCATTAGAAGTAAAGATTACTTGGTTCCCCTTATCACATAATTGACTTACACTTAACAAGTTATGTTTCAAACTATCAACAAATAAGACATCTTTAATGTAATAGTACCATTAATACCAATAGAGCCAATGCCAATTACCTTACCCTTAGCATTGTTTCTGAAGGTTACTTTACCTCCATCAATGCTTTTGATGTCATTGAATAGTTCTTTATCCCCAGTCATATGCCTTGAGCATCCACTATCTACTAGCCGAGCATTTTTTTTTATTGTGGACTTGAGGCATACCTATAGAATCACAATTCAAGTATTATTTTTAGGTACCTAAATGAGCTTGTGTCCTTGGGGGTTAGCATATGAAGGTTCCCAATGAGCCTTCCTTATCCAGTAATGTTTATTTATATGATCAAATTTCATACAATAATTATATTGTTTAGCTCTAAATATGCTTTTTGGTCTTACTAAACTTTTAACAGCCATATTCCTATTTGGTAGAGTTTGTGAGCAATGGAATGCACATGCATGATGACTTGGTGCTTTCCTAGGTGCATGCTTCTTATACATAAAAGCATGATTAGCCTTTTGAGATTTCCTTCTTAGGCTTACGAACCCTTGATCATTCCTCTTATGTATAGAAGGTTTGGTGTATGTTGTGCACTTAGCCCTTGGGGCTGTTACTGCTAATATGGAGATGTGGGGTTGACTTGACTTAACAAAAGTAGTCTTGTGAGATGAAGATGAAATTCCCTTAAATCCTAGACCATGTCTAATTAAGGGTGGTCTTTGAGACACAATGAGTATCTAAACTCTCATTTCCCTTGTGAAATTTTGAAATGGAGTTTTTAAGTTCCTCAACTTCATTTTTCAAAATATTGTTTTCTTTAAGTAAGGATTTAGTTGAGGGTCTCGAGGAGTACTCATCCAATGATTTTTGAAGAGATTCATTAGATGATTTAAGCTTAAGGTTCTCCTTTTCTAAAACATCCATTTTGTTTTTCAAACTAGAAATGTTATTTTTATAAGTATTGAGTTTACTTCTATATTTTTCTAGTTCTAGATTCAATACTTCTATTAAGCTTTGCTCATCATCATCTTCACTATCACTATCATTATCACTACTATCATTATTGAATGAGTATGAGTGAAGTGATCCTACCTTATCTGAGACATGATCCTCTATAGCCATGAAGCATAGGTTGACCTCTTAACTTTCATTGTCATCTTTTCCACTTGAAGAGCTTTCGTCATCCCATGTGTCTTTGTGGCCTTTCTCCTCATTGTCTCTTTGGTATTTGCTCTTGTGTTTATTGAGTCTTGGACATTCTGGTTTAATATGTCCATTCTTCCCACATTCATAGCACTTTACCTCCTCTTTACTCTTTTGAGAGTCATTTGAGGCCTGTTTGAGATTTCTTTGCTTGAATTTTCGAGAGCAGCCCATTCTTTTCTCAATTATTCTTTTCAGTCTTCTTGAGAGCATTACAATGTTTTCATTTGCATCATCATTCTTTTCTTCATCATCTTCAACTTCTTCTTAAGATTTTGAAGTAGAGGCTTCTAGTGCTAGAGACTTTCTTTTTCCAGGCTCGACTTCAAGCTCTCTATCTCTTTTTACTGCCATTTCATGTGTTAGAAGTTTTCCAATAAGCACATTGGTGTTTATGACGCTCATGTCTTCATTGGCCTCTTCTGTACCAACAACTCTTGAACTGTAATCTTTGTGAGGAAGACTTCTCAGAATTTTGTTATTTACATCTTCCAAGCTTAGGTGTTTCCCAATCTTTCTCATGCGATTTATGATGGCTAGAAGATGGTTTGTCATATCGGTGATTGACTCATTAGATTTCATCTTGAAGAGTTCATACTCTGAAGTGAGAAGTTGAATCTTCTTGGATTTAACTTGCTTTGTTCCTTCATGATAGTTTTCCAATGTTTTCCACATGCTATATGTAGTTGGGTAGTGTTGTATTCTGCCACATTCTTCAATGGATAATGAGCTTGAGAGAATTGTCATTGCCTTCTTGTTTTTGAAATTTGCTTTTATTTGAGGCTTTGTCCAATCATCTCTTGACAAGATTTCTTCTTCACCATCAACTCCTCTTCTAGTTGGTGGTGTCCATTCTTTCTGAACGCTATCCCAGACTTCAATTCCCTCACTATCGAGATATGTCTCCATCTGGAACTTCCAATGAGCATAATTTGCTCCATCAAAGCACGACTTGAGACTTTGGAATCCTTCATTGGCCATTTCTTGATCTTTGCTAGCATTTTTTAAGCTTCGATGCAAGACTAAGCTCTAATACCAATTGTCGCCCAATTAATGAACCAAGAAGGGGGTTGAATTGGATATTAAAAATTCTTAACTTTTAAGTGCGGAATGAAAAGTTAAGTAGAGTAGGGATAGGAAGATATCACACAAGAAATTTATAGAGGTTCCGGTGTTAACAAACCCTACTCATCTCTCCAATCTCGATTGAGAGTTTCACTAACACATTAAGTGTTACAATGGAGTTTTACAAGCTCAGTCCCAACTATGGTGTTTCTATCAATGGATCACACCTATCCCAGAAATCCCTTGTGTTTTAATGGCTCACATAATAAACCAATTCCTTATGTTTTAATGACTCACACAAATAACCCTTACAAGTGTTATACTCTTAACCTAATATACCCAAACTCACTTGAGTAGTAAATTACAAAGAGAAACACTCACAAATCTATAATGCTTAGAAATTATGAGCAAAAATATTTTTACAGAGAATTAAAGTTTAGTTGAAAGTAATTAATGCACAAATGGCTACAATAAGATTTTAATTCCAAGTAATTGCTATTCTCTTATTCTAGATTCATAAATGACTTGCATTTATACTTCCTTAGCGAATTATAGCTGTTTGATTGCATTTAATTCAAAAATAGCCATTGCACCAACTTTTAATTTCATGCCTGACATGTTTCTCTTTCCTCATTCACGGTCGTGAATATGTGTGTCACGATCGTGAATGTTCTTCCAGGCCATGGTCCAAGTGGTGACTCTGTCCGTGAAGCATTCTGGAAGGAATTGAAGTGTTTGATCATGGGCATGACATTATTCTTTCACGAGCATGAATATCCTTCCAAGCTGTGGTCCAAGTGGTGACTCTGGCCGTGAAGCTCTCTGGAGGAATTTGACATGTTTTCTTATGAGCGTGACTTTCTTTCACAAGCGTGATTGGTATGATCAGTCATGATTGCTATGATCCTTCGTGGTCGTGAACTTTAAATGTTGGATAGTTGGCGCTAAGCTACATCACGGGCGTGACATAAACAGTCATGTGCGTGAACATGCTATTTCTTCATTTTTTTGACTTTCAAAGTTAGTCTTCCATTCTTGCATCATATTCCATACCCTGTTCAATAAACTTAGAACACAAGTATATTAAATATATTATTGCTATTTTATTTGTTAGCATCAAAATGACAAAAATACCCTTAAAGGTTCAACACATATCATATCATACATGATTGATCCTATAGCCGAAGCATATGGAATCAAACTCATGTGTGTCCTCTCATCTTGTGTCTTTGGACACAAAGACTTTGAGAGAGTAATCCCATGGGTCATGGGAATATATCCCCTATTGGACTGCTCCATGCTAAACCCCTTTAGCATCTTATATATGTATGTAGATTGTGAAAGACCAAGCAATCTTTTAGATCTATCTCTATAGATCTTTATCCCCAAAATATAGATTGCTTCTTCAAGATCTTTCATAGAGAAATTCTTGGATAACCAAATTTTGACTGATTGTAAGGCTGAGACATCATTTCTCATTAATAATATGTCATCTACATACAATATAAGAAATACGATTGCATTCCTACTAACCTTATTGTAAACACAAGGTTCATCCAGATTTTGTAAGAAACAAAACTGTTTGATTGTCTTATCAAACCGAATATTCCAACTCCTGGATGCTTGCTTTAATCCATAAATGGATCTTTGAATTTTACATACCTTTTTGCCATATTTGGATATGAAGACTTTTGGTTGTGTCAAGTACACATCCTCAGTCAAATTTGCATTAAGGAAAGGTATCTTCACATCCATTTGCCATATCTCATAATCATAATGAGTAACAATGGCTAGGAATATCCTTATGGATTTAAGCATTTCTACTAGGCTAAAAGTTTCATCATAGTCAATTCTTTGTCTTTGACGATAACCTTTAGCAACAAGTCTAGCTTTATAAGTAATCACATTACCATCCATGTTAGTTTTCTTTTTGAAAAACCACTTGCACCTTATAAGCTTTATCCCTTTGGGTGGGTCAGCCAAGGTTTATACTTGGTTTTCATCATGGAATCCATTTTTGACTTCATGGCTTGAAGCCATTTGTCAAATTCTGAACTATTCAGAACTTTTTCATAGGTTGTAGGCTCATCGTTTTCTATGAGCAATACATCATTCTGTTCACTAATGAGAAATCCATATCTCTCTAGTATAGTACATATCCTACTTGACCTATGAATCTCTTATGCTTTAGAAGATTGAGCTATTATATTATCTGTATGAGTAACAAGCTCTGATTTAGGCAGTTGATCGACATCTATTTGAGCGTCTTGAATTTCCTCAAGTTCAATTTTGTTCCCACTATCTCTTTTTAGAAGGAATTCTCTCTCTAAAAAGATAGCATGCCTTGAAATAAAATTTTTTTGTCCCAAGGGGTGGTAAAATTGATATCCATATGATGCTTTTGGATATCTCACAAACAGACATCGATCAAACTTAGCTTCTAGCTTATCTGACATTATCCGCTTCACATAAGCAGGACAACCCCAAATTCTCATGTAAGAAAATGTGGGCTTTTTGTTATACCATATCTCATATGGAGTAATATCAATTGACTTTGAAGGAACTCCATTTACCTACTTTTGGGCTGAAGCCACCAATATTGCATGTTACATTTAATATCGTGATTTCAAAAGGCCTATTTTAAATAAAACTTCTTATGAGCTATGGAATGGAAAAATACTCAAGATCTCATACCTTAGGTATTTGGATGCAAATGTTTTATATTGAACACCAAGGACAACCTTGGAAAATTTGCCTCAAAATCTAATAAAGGCATCCTCTTAGGTTACTCCATAACTATCAAAGCTTATAGAGTATTTAATAAGAGATCATTAGTTGAAAAAGAGTCTATGCATGTTGTGTTTGATGAATGTAGTTGACTTGATCTTAGGAAAGGTAGTGCTCTTAATGATGTTGTAGGTTCAATGGAGAAGCTCGATCTTGATCATAAAGAGGATGATGAGCCTTCAAAGAAAAATGATGATGATGATCAAGAGGAGAAATAACAAGAGGAGCATCAAGAGGAACAACTACCTCAAGCTTAAGAGCAAGGCACCCAAAAGCTACCAAATGAGTGGAAGTTTGTAAGGAACCACCCTATGGAGTCAAATTATTAAGGATCTAATGAAGGGTGTAAGTACTCTATCTCATTTTAAGCTTTTGTATTCTAATCTTGTTTTTGTCTCTCAAATTGAGCTAGGCACAATTGAGGAGTCATTTAGTAATGAGAGTGGGGTGATTGCTATGTAAGAGAAACTGAACCAATTTGAGAGAAATAAGGTTTGGACCTTAGTTCTAAGACCTAAAGACTACACAATTATTGGAAATAAATGGGTCTTTAGGAACAAATTAGATGAGCAATGAAATATAACTAGAAATAAAGTTAGATTAGTTGCCAAAGAGTATAACCAAGAGGAAGGCATAAATTGTTATGAGACCTATGGTCCAATTGCAAGCTTAGAAGCCATTAGGATTCTTTTAGCATATGCATGTCATATGAATTTTAAGCTATTCCATCTGGAGGTCAAATGTGCATTTTTAAATGGTTTTATAGAGGAGGAAATATATGTTTAACAACCTCCCAATTTTGAAAGTCACGCATTTTTAAACCATATTCTTAAGCTCACCAAAGCCTTGTATGGTTTAAAACAAGGTTCAAGAGTTTGGTATGAAAAACTCAGTGCATTCTTTTGGAAAATGGATTTTCAAAGGGACATGTAGATACTACATTTTTTTTATTAAAAAAGACACGTATGATATCTTACTTGTTCAAATTTATGTTGATGATATTATCTTTACGTTTACTAATGAATCTCTTTGACAAAAGTTTGCTAAAGTGTATGAGTAGGGAATTTGAGATGAGCATGATAGGAGAACTCAAATTCTTTCTTGGTGTTCAAATCAAGCAAAGCAAGAAGGGCATCTTTATCAACCAATCCAAGTACACCAAAAAATTATTGAAAAAGTTTGGAATGGAATGATGTAAGAATGTGAGAACATGTGACATCCCGCCTATATAATAGGAACAATCCCATTACATAAGCAGAATGACACAGACAATCTGAATGATCTAGCCTGAATTTAAGATTTTCATTTAATAACTAAATTGACATTTTTTTTAATATTCGAATATACATATGGATTCAATTATCAAATACATCATCATGTTACATAAATATTATACTTCATTATAACTATCAAAATTAATGACTTTTACCTTACATCTAACTATATAGATATAATACCAAAATACAAAATATGTCCTTAACTATATAAAAGACATGTCTAACAACCCATATGCATGATAATGAAGAAAATGCAAAAATAATATGCATTCGACCCTTAACCAATTCTGAGGTGTCTCCTCTAGTATGGGCTTGTACTTCCTCTATCAACTTCACAATTTACTACTTGCAAGTTCCAGGTCCTGCATGGGAAAAACCCACGCTAAACCATTTCTAGCTTAGTGGTACATATAAGCATTTAAGTTTTCCCATGCAGTCATACAAACGTGGGTCATAATAATCATGATATAATTTAAATAAATCATTGTATAAAAATTTAGAAAATATTATAATAAAATAAAATTTATGTTCCATTATATTATTATTATATTTGTATCAAGACATGAATTGCATATATTCAATCATATGTAATATATAAATTATTAAGCATTCTAGCTCCTATCATGTTTCCATAACTCATTTTAATTTAATTGATTTCCCTAAAATTATATTAGATTAGTTAACTCAAATCTCAATATATATAAGCATAAATATTTTAACATACAGTTACCAATACTTCATGGTAGATAATTCATAATACAGTTTGCAATACTCTAACATACATTATACAAGAACAACCACATGATTATACAATATTACAAATTCATTGACAATATATATATAACTCAATTATAAATTTAACTTACCTTAATAAATATTTATAATTCATGCTATTTTACACATTTTATCTCTCAACATGTACATCTATGTCTTTTAATTAATTTATATATATAATGTTTTAATATAAATAGCCCAAATGTCATTCCCTGGCATGTAGTAAGGCTGCTCGCGGAGCTTAAGCACCCTACTCACTATAGTCTCAAGTCAAGAGCGCTCGCGGAGCTTAAGCCTCATGACCGAGTATAATCACATCATCTGTGTACAATTAGGACAGGAGTGCTCTCGGAGCTAATACCATTCTGTTCCTAAACCATAATACCATAATGCCCCTGCAATGGTGCAACATCTATCCCTAATTAGTCCACAGGTTGAGAACTGGACAATTAATGTTATTACTTATTTATTTTCTTTATATATTAATTTGCTGGAATCAATATCCCATTACATTTATAATGAAAATATGATTATAAAATTTTAACATCATATAATCATATGATATTCCATTAAATAACCATTTAAGTAATATTGACATACTTTAACTAGTTCTCTATACAATCAAAGCCAACAAATCTTTTAATACAAAACTAAAATTTATAATAACCTTATGAGTACAAGTATGCATATAACCTCTTTTTTCATATCAAATACATATGTCATACATGACTTGCTAACTTCACTCTTTATTGTCCTAATTATTCAATAATTACCATTAATAATTATCTCATTTTTAATCAATCATATACTAATTCCTATTGAAAAATATATTATGTTACATATTCTACATTCACACCCCTTAACACACATTTACAATCTTAAACTAAAATTTCCTACATTTTATCAATCAATTATTCATCCATGTCTATACATGCATTAACATGAAATTTCATTAATTAAGCACTCAATTCATTTCATATTTAAATATTTTAATACATTATTCAAATATGCAACTTAATCAATTAACACATAAACATGCAACAAGACAAACTAAAATGCATATATGTATAAACCTCAATGGAGCTTTTTCCAAAATATAAAATTTAGAGCTTGTCTACTTTTATTGCTCTTCTTGTTTAGATCCTAATTCGAAAATATAAATAATTAATACATTGATAAAATATTTATTCTTAATATAGTTTAAATAAATAACTACAATTTCTTATAAGCTAGAACAGGACCTCTTAGGACTGTTGGATCAATAACATTTTCTACACTTATCCAATTTATATGATTCATGATCCTAATTAAATTTAACATCTAAAACTAAAACATACTAAAATTTCAGAAATTCTGAACCATTACACAATTTTTGACATATTTTTAAATGTTGCTCTGTTCTCTATCCTTAGGCAGTTTTGGGGTACCATATTTAAAACCTCATATCTTTCTATTTGTAGCTTCAATTATTATGAAAAATTTTATAAAGTTATATAAGGTAATTTGGAACATTTTCCATGTTTACCTCATTTCTAGATTAGGTTTCTAAGGTTCTCAAATACTGGAGGATCTATAACTTGGTTTAACATAGAGTATCAACCCGACCAGTTCAATTGTTCAGTTCATAACTCACAAAGTACATGACATTTTAAGGTGAGAATTTCACATAAATTTAGATAAGATATAGGAGTAAAACTTTCATGTTTTTAACTTTGGCTAATTCGACCTAAAAAGAGGTCATATATAAGGATGAATTTACTGGAGCTGTACAGGTATATGAAACCAGCTCAATCAAGGAACAGTCATAGTTCATTTCAGAATAACTCAACCTAAACAAGAGATATTTATACTAAATTTTTTAGAGACCTAAATAACACATATAAATACAACTTTAATTTTTTACAAAACCTCCGATTCATCCATTAAGATGATCAATTTAAACAAAAACCGTAGCTTATTTAGTTAATACGCCTCCCTGAACCAGTTTCACTCCAATGACCATTTCTCTTCATATACTGAACATCATTCAATAAATTTCACATAAAGATACACAAGACATATATGAACAATGTTTATTTTTTATATTTCTTCAAATTCAGTTGATAACTCCCTCGAACATAGAGTGAAAAAGACTGATACTATACAGTCCTAATACTCTAAAAACACAAGAATAATTGATAGAGGATTACTTACCAAGAACAAATCTATTTAGAGTGAAATTCTTGCAAATCATGAAGGACATGATAAAGAAATGGAGGTTGGTGGTTTGAGGAAGAAGGATAGTGCAGATAAGGTTGTTGTTAATATGGTCTTAAATGCAACTAACTCAAATACATTCCCCCCTCCCATAAAACCACATTCGGCCCCCCTATCCTTTTTTTTTTACTTGTTCTATTTTAATTACTTAATTAATTATTTATTTTTACATGTATTAAATTTCACTAGTTTTTATTAAACTATAATTTTATTACGATATGTCTAACCAAATTAAATTTTATCAATCTATTTAGTTCATTTTTATTTCTTATTTAATAACTTACTCAATTTATTTTAATATCTAATGTCAATCATATAGTTTCTATGCATATCATACACTTATTCTAACTAGACTCTAATTAGTGGCCATTACAGAACATTAACAAAATTGGACAAAAATGAGAAGGGTAGGACTATAGATGAAAAGCTCTATAAAGGTATGATCGGATCACTTTTATACCTTACCACTTACATACTCGATATAATGTTTAGTGTATGCTTGTGTGCTAGGTTCAATATGTCATAAGGAATCTCATTTAAATGTTGTAAAAAGAATTTTAAAATATCTTAATGGTAGAATGCACTTAGGATTAAGGTATCCTAAGGACACTTTATTTCATATCATTGGTTTTTTATGATGATGGTAGACTCTTAGATAGGAAAAACACTTTCGGAACTTGTCATTTCATTGGTGAATGCTTGGTTTCTTGGTTTTGCCTTGTCCACTGCTAAAGCAGAGTATATGGTGGTAGGTTATTGTTATGCTCAAGTTCTTTGGATGAAACAACAACTCAAGAACTATGGAAATGTAATTGTTCACATTCCCACCAAATGTGACAATACAAGTGCAATAGATCGTTCTAAAAATCCCATTTAACATTCTAGACATCATTTTCTTAGAGATTATGTCTAAAATGGTGATGTTATGTTAGAATTCATTGAAAAAAACCAATTGGTTGACATTTTTCTCTAAGCCTCTCAATAAGGAAAGTTTTTCTTTTATAAAAAGGGAGATTGGTATGCTTGATGGGAGCACATTGGCTCAAAAAGTGATTTAATGCCATGCATTGTATATTTAATGTTTTGTCATAGTGATAAGGGCTTGATCCTAACACTTGGCATATTTAAATATTTTGGTTAAGAATTGCATGTTATTGGATGCTTATATGCTTTACATGTATCATATTTCTTGTTCATTTATGAACCTTGAGTGTAATGCCACGTTTTTATGATATATTTCTTTTGATGATGTGATACATGCTTGTATGCCATGAGAAAGTATGCTTAATTTTCTTAAAAAAGGTTTTGCAATATAAACATTCATGTTTAAAATTATTTTATATTGTTGTGTTTTAGGGATTAATGCTCGTGAATTTAGAGTTACGATTGTAAAGTATTTTTTCCAAAATGGCAGATTCATTAATGTTTTGGTTCATGCCTTGTGTCACAGTTTGGTGCCCATGACAATAGGTGTCACACTTATGAAAATATTGTCACACCCATGAATCGGGTCATATAAAACCTATGTTCATTATTTTCTCTCTCACTTTGTCTTTCCTCTATACCCAATTGCTTCGTTTTCTTTAGTTTTTCAGCCGTCTTCGATCATTTTTCAATCTTTTTACCTAAAATTTCCTCAATCACATTGCGCCTAAGTCTATAATCATCCATCATGCCTTTCCATATACCCTTAAATACATTCTCTAATGCATAAAATAAAATAATGAGAATTTTAGATTTCAATTTGAAAATCAATTCAATGCTTGGACCAAAATTGCCTACTTGTATTGTTTTGGTTAATTTAATTTTGTACATAATTTTAATGTAGAATTTAATATTTAATCAAATAAAATAAAATTCCATATTTTCAGAATTAAATCAAATTTAAATTACCTTAAAATCAAAATATTATGATGTCAAAATTAAGTAATTTAATTTTAATATACATACAAATTTCTCGTCATACTAGAATTACCATTGCTCAACTTGAATTATTTTAAAATTAATTTCCAAAAATTATAAAAATTTATTAAACTTCAAATCATCATTCTAATCATCTTTAAGTCAACTCAAGTTCATCAAAATATTTTTTGCGCAAGCCAAAATTACTAAGGAAAACGAACCAATACATTTAAATGTCCAAAACGACTCATTCGATATCTAGAATTTTTTAAAATTTTAAATTCGTAAAAAGTATTTTTGGCATGCATCTGACATCAAAATAATATATTTTTAATCACATGCAAATTTTTTCAAGGTGTTGGATACAAAATAATCACAAACAAAAAATGTCAAACAAAACAGTCCTGATGGATATGCCAAAACAGTCATATTTTGTGTTTGTTTGAAAAATTAATTAAAATAATTTTTAATTAATTATTGGACACTTCCAGAGGTATAAAAATATTTTGAATATGTATAAATAAATTTTTCACAATCAAATTACAAGAAAAATATAAACAACCATATCAATTAAGCCAAACAACAATATATGTTCATAAACAAAACAATTTTCAGTATTTTTAAATAAATCTGAAATTAACTTTTTGAATTGTATTCTACCATTTTTTAATCAAAATAATCATCCTTAATTATCCCATGATCAAATTAAAGAAAAAAAATGTGTAAAACAAATTTTACAGATTAATTTCAATTATTCAAACCTATTAATCCAAAACCATAAAAACCGTGCAATCCCATTGCACTTTTAATTAAAATGAGTTTTAATGGACACAAGGAGGCTCTGATACCACTGTTGGATTTTGAAGATGGATCTCATTCATAGAGTGTAGTGGAAAAATAAAATTTTCAAAATCCAATACAAGAATTTTGCTTGTGCCATTTAAACTAATTTATCAAAACGTAGAGGTAAGAAATTATGTCTTGTAATTTATTGATTTATTCTTCAAATTTTCACTTTGTTGGGTTATTGCAAACCATAACAATCCACTTTAGAATGTCTCTAATATTAATCCACGGGAAAATATGAGAAGAAACTACAAGAGAAATGGTTGAAGACATCTCAAAATGCTAGTAATGGTGTAGGCTCAATTTGAGAGAATATACAGTAATTTTTTGCTTAACGAAATTAGAATTTACAGTGTTTTTGATACAAATATTTTAAAAAGATATAAAAATGGAATATTCTTTATATAAAAAGGAATATTCTTTGGATTAAAATAAAGTAAGAGTGATTTAAATTAATGGACCAATGAGGTATAAGATTATCTAATTAATCCTAACCACCCACCTAATCCAACTATAAAAGTTAACTATCACCTTTTTACCTTTATTGTTCTTCTTTCTCATCTTAATCAAACCAAAAAACACTATCTTCTTCTCCTTTGTTGCTGTGACATACCTCCCATTTTCTTTTTTCTTTTCTTCAATCAAAGCTAAGGTTAGATGGAAAAATGGTTGGATTAGTAAGATCAAAAAGAAAGTGAAGCTAAGCGAGCAAAACTAAGGAAGGGGAAAGAAGAAAGGAAGAGAAAAAGAGAAGGAAAAATTTGGTCATTTTAAAGATCTGCAAAGGTGAGGTTAGATCTTCCATCTTCTCATTTTTCTTCTTCTCTTTTCTTTGATTTTGGGGTTAGTTACCATTAAAGTTAGTAATTTAGGGTGATTATTATATTAATGGTGATTAAGGGTGGATTAGTGAGATTAGTGCTTGATTGGTATGAAATTTTTTGTTAGGCCAAGGAGGTGAACATTATTTGAACCAAAATCAAAAAGGAAGTAAGGTCAATGAGAAAGCTAACTAGGAGGAAGAGAAAAATAAAGTGAAGTAGACTTTTTGAGGTATGTACATTTGGCAAAAATTCAATATGAAAAATGTTGATTTTGATTTTGTGAAATTATGTGTAATTGTGTATGTAATTCTTGATATTTTGATTGAGTGATGAATTGATGATTAAATGATGCTATGAATATGAAAATAAAAATTTGAATATGAGGTTGATGCATGAAGATGAAAATTGTAGCAATTAATTGAAGTGCTGAAAAATTCGTCTTATGAACAGTGCCTACTTTTCTGATAATAACTTGAGTTCTGGAAATTATTTTTCAGTGATTATTGTTGGGTTGGAAATATAAGACATAGGGCTTAAACTTTCATTTTGACCATTATACCTGAATATTCTTAGAATTAGATGTAAAATAGACTCAAAGTTCAAACTATAAATCTATCTGGTAAAACATTGGGTAGAATGGATTGAACATAGCTTAGAGAAAAATTCATAATTTTTGCTAAAAAATTCGGTTTAATGTGATTCTAAATAGAAATTAAAAATACAACATTTAGCTAGATTTTGTTAGGTGATCACTCATCCAAATTCCATCTAAAAATAGATGAAAAAGGTAGGGTAATACAAGGTATAAATTCTGTCCAGAATAGGGCAGCTTGTATATATGTGTTGATTGTGGAATTTCGTGATAGAAAAATATATTATTTGACTTTTCTTATAGTTATAATGATTAAATGAGAAATTATGATGTTATAAAATATTTAATGGAGATTAATGCATTTATGTGAAATTATGTTATTATTACATATATAATTTATGTAAATAATAATAAAGGCAACAAATATAATTAAGCCCTATAACATCTAGTCGAGAACTAAAAATTATAATAAGTTGGCATGTCAATAAAATGGTAGAAATGTAGGTACTAGAAAATAGTGCTGAGATTTAATTTATGTAGGCACTAAGAAATAGGGCAGAGTTCGAAATTATATAGGCACCGAAAAGGTGCTGAGTTATTGTAGAAAATGTAGGCATTAAACGCTGAATTATAAAATTATTAAATAGGCATCGAGTATACTGTCATAGAGCAAAAATCCTGTATTCAGTGTTTAGTTCCAGTCTAAGATGTCATGGACTATCAAATAAATAGAAAAAAAATGTAAATTATTAAATCAATATTTTAAATAGTATGTCTTGTATTGTTAAAGAATTTCAAGCATGCTAAATGAATGAAATGTTATAATTGATAAGTTATTTATTTTTTCTTGACGTAAATGGTATTGATATTATTTAAATATTTTGGCATGCTTCCTAAATTAATTGTAGTTTCTAAAATTTTG
The DNA here is from genome assembly GCA_023653625.1 of Triadica sebifera. NCBI lineage: Eukaryota > Viridiplantae > Streptophyta > Magnoliopsida > Malpighiales > Euphorbiaceae > Triadica > Triadica sebifera. The sequence goes on from CM042901.1 coordinate 27,482,195, forward strand.
CTTTAGAAATATTTATATGATAATTGGATAGTTGTCAAATATACCACTAAGCTAGTAACTTAGCGTGTGAGTTTCACACATAGATAAATAGACGTAGCTGTTGCGTTAGAGTGACCAAAAAAAAGGGGAACCCCAAGATCAAATTGCAGTAGTTTATTTTATTTTTGTATATTTTGGAAATTGTATTGTAAAAATTAAATTTTAATAATTTCTTTTGATGTAAATTTGTGGCATGTAGGATTTACAAGGAGTGAATTTTGTAATTTATATATTTGGTATTGTTTGTAAATGTATTTCTAAATATTATGGTTTAATGAATGAGTTTTTTTTAATCAAAATATATACATCATTAGTTACATATTTAAATCATAGAAAAAATATAAATATATTAATAAATATTCTACTAATAATAAACTCGAAAACTGAAAGGAAAAAAAATTTATAGAATAATTTGAGCATTGGTTTTTACAAAAATGAGTTTAGTAGCACTTCTATACACTATTCACGACTAGGAGGGTAAGGGAGAGCTACACTAACTACATCACGTCTAGTCTAAGTAATGTTAGTTCTTGTCTCTAAGGCTTATTACTCTGTTACACATGTCATTGAAGACTATCTTCATGACATTTCTACTTCGGCCAAAGATTTCAAACTAATGACCCCGATAAGAGGGCATGGGTATACACTCTTTCTATCAGGAGTGGTGAACATTTGCTGGTTATCCAATTACCTTTAAATACCTCAAGTTGTATCCAACCACCACCCTATGAGCAACCTCCTTGGGGCAATAAGGAATAGCATCAAAATACATAATCAGTATCCAAGATATCCTTGAGTACCTCAAGTCTAAGAATATTTGTACCATTGTGATGTTGAAACTATCATTGACATTTGAATAGATTATCCATATGATTGTCTCATAGTCGGTCATCCACAACTTAACTCTAAACATCTCATGTTTATAAATTATGAGATCTACTGCTTGATCCAATCAAGAAGTGTAACATGTGTTAGTTTGTCCGGATTAACAATGTCCTGTCTCATTAATCTTATTACTAGGGATAATTTAGATACTAACATAATTACACATGATAAGATTCTCAATATCATGATCTCATCATGATTTCCTTCATGTTATGTTATGTATCAAGGACTTCATTAATTGATTTAAGATCACTATCAATTCATATAACAAATGAACATCAAATTATTGAAAAAGTTTTTTATTAATCAAAAAAATTTGTATAATAAGTGCTAAAGGTGATTGCCTTTAGAGCACTTATCTAACATTTCTCTCATCCTATTTCATTGTAAGTCATAAGGGTTTTAGGTTAGGTGTTAGCCAAGAGTGAAAAATACCACACTTGGGAGTGAACGAGGTAAAACTTCATTGTAACTCATTTGAGTTAGTGAAATACACAATTGTAATTGGGGAGAGGACATAAAGTTCATTAATACCCAAACCTCTATCTCTTCTCTTCTCTCTTAATTATTCCATTGTTATTGCTTTAGTAAAATTTTTTAATTAGCCACCAATTCATCCCCCATTCTTAATGATTGCTTAGGCAATAACAATTTTTATGTGATAACAACTAGGTTGGGAGTCTCGATGATCGGTGATCCACCAACAACTTCAATTTCTTTGTCAAAATATTATCTCCTTCTACTCTAAGAAAAAATATACAGTTGCAAGATCATCAACTAAAAGTGAATATCGGTCTCTAGCTAACGATATTACTTAAGTTATATAGATCCACTTATTGCTAAATGAATTAGGCTTTGGTCCTTCTTCTCCAATTCAAGTTTGGTGAGACAACTTTAGTGCTGTTTATTTGTTATCTAATTTGGTGTATCATGCTTGAACAAAATATATAGAACTTGACCATCACTTTATAAGGAAGCAAGTTCAGTTGGGTACTATCCAAGTTCATTTGATATTTATAGATGAATAGCTCGCCAACATTTTAATCAAGCCTCTCAGTTCCCATCACTTTTAGGTTCATTGAGACAAACTTCAACTACTTTTCTCTCCATCATTAATTTGTGGGGGGTGTTTGGGATAATTGTCAACTGTACATTATTTTATCTCTTTATGTATATAGTTGTACTCATGCATATCTTGTACCCGTGTGTATAAAAACCTCTCATGTATGTGTATAGCTATACTTATGCATATCAACGAATTATAGTGGCTCTTTAGTATGTTACATTGAGACATCTTGACATAGCTTTTAGTGTCAATAAACTAGCCCAATTTATGCACTGTGATATTGACATTCACTAGCAATTGGTAAAACATTTGCTCTACTACCTTTATGCTACTCCATTTTTTGGCCTATACATTTCAAACAACTCATTTCCTTAATTTCAACATTTCTCTAATAATGATTGGGTTGGGTGTCACGATGATTGGTGCTCCACTAATGACTCTCTAGTGTTCCTTAGTCAAAATTTTATCCCATACAAGCTACAATTGTGAAATAATCAACTGAAAACAAATACAAATCTGCAGCTAGTATTACTGCTTAAGTTATATGGATCCCCTCATTGCTACACGAGTTGGGCTTTGGTCCTTCTTCTCCATCTTAGGTGTTGTACGACAACATTGGTGTTATTTATTTGATATCTAATCTAGTGTTTCAAGCTCGAACAAAATACGTAGAGGTTGCCATCACTTTATAAGGAAGCAAGTTTAGTTAGGTACTTTCCAAGATCATTTTATATCTACAGATGATTAGCTAGATGGCATTTTAATGAAGCATCTTGGTTCCCATCTATTTTAGGTTCATCAAGACAAACTTTGACTTCCTCCCTCTCCATCATCAGTTTGTAGGGTGTGTTGGGGATAATTGTCAACTGTACATTATTTTATCTCTTTATGTACATATTTGTACTCATGCATATCTTATACCTATATGCATAAAAACCTCTCATGTACATGTATCATTAATTAAAATATACAATTCAAAAATTCTTCAATTTTTATAGGTGATGCTTTTTTGTCCGGTCTATGTAGATGACTTGGATATAATCAAAAGTAACAATAAATCGATTGATGCCTTATTATCTTCAAGGCTAATTTTCTTTTTTGGAATTATATTATTTTATACTACTTTTTACGCATTAAGGCCAATTGTAAGCAATGTAGTCTTCATCTCGTTCAACCAAAATATGTCTAGTGACCATTTGAATCATGTTGTGTTGGGATTTCTACACTTGCATGTCCTGGTGACAAACTTTCTCCTTTTTTAGGTGAAGCCTTTAAAGATCCAATATGTAATGCTTGTTAATTTAGGTTCGGATAATTAAAGTTCCTTAGGGTTGCAATTAAAATTATAGTTGTCCAAATTTTGGGTTAAGAATTAATAAAACGATTTTAAATTATTAGTAAGGTTATGGGTGGTTTATGAAAGAAACTAAAATCGATTTTTGGCAAAAACAATGAGGGATTCAAATGGTAATTTGAAAATTGGTATATAAAGGGTATTCATCTCTTCTTTCTCTTCATTTTTACCCATTCCATTATCTCTCTAACTCTTAAAATCAAAATCTTTCTTATTCTCCCTCATTTTGTTCTTTTTCTCCCACAACTACGAACCCTAAATCATTAAAATTTAAGAGAAAGATTTCCCTTATGCTCGAAACATAAAAGAAAGGAAGAAAAGAAACTCCTCAGAGCTAGAAGAACCCATTTTTGAGTAAGGGAAAGAAAGGGAAGCCAACAAATACCCATGCCTATGTCCTTATAGGAAGTAAAATAGTAAGAAAAGCTTAATCTCTTTTTTGGCCTTATTTTTTTCTTTTTTCTACCATGTTAGCCTTAGGGTGATTGATATCTATTTTGATGTTGACAATCAAATAAAATATTGCTAATAATTTTATCTGGGGTTATTTTGATAGCATGCAAAGTTTTAAGACATTTGGACTCCATTTACTTAGGCAAATTTGAACAAATGAGAATGACATGAACATCGCAGTCGAGATAGGATATATGCAACTAAAATTGACCATTTTGTGATTTTCATCAAGGAATCATGACCACTATGAGTCTTTATACATGAAAGATAGTTTAGTTATCAAAGGCGTGACCCATAAGAGCTAAGCTTGTGACCATAATAGATCAAATGCGCTTACAACTATGCTTCATCAAATGAACACCATACCTCCAGAGAGTTGTTAAAATCACTATTTTCCTCTCGATAAGAAAAATCGCAATTGCAATACTATGGCACGACCATGAAGTTCAAACCAATATGACTATTGGAAACCGATCAATTTAAAAGCTAACATGTGTCTAAATGATTCAAAAGAATTTCAGAGAGTTTCAAAAGTTTCAAAAGTTGTGATCGTGACACAAAGAGAACGACTACTGTTTAATCTAGGTTAAGAAACAAAAAGCAACAGTGATTGTGATCTTAATCATGAAAGGATAACTCATGACTACGATGTTCAATCAGACATAGCTTTCTAGAAAGAAAAAAATTAAAAATTATCATATGTCGATGAAGCATCAAAGATTTAAATCTCGTGACTGCAATAGGGAAATCACAACTGCAAATTAACCAAAGACAACATTTTATTTCAAATGTTTTTAGAACATTAGAAATAATTATTGCAACTATTTGTAATAGCTAATCGGTGTGAAAACTTTATAAATGCCTCACCAAATGGCCATTGAAAGAAGCACAACAATCTCTAAGTGGCAATTGTTTCAATTTCATTTCCCAACAATTTTTGTATTCAATTGTGATTAATGTTTTTACGTGAGCTATAAACGCAGTTGTGTTAGCCATTAAAACATAAGGGTTTATTAGGTTTGGTGTGAGTCAAAAGTGAAACATCTAGTTAAGAGTGAGCTTGCAAAACTTCATTGTTTCTCTTTGAGTGAGATAGTGAAAATACCTATTAAGATTGGAGAGAGAATGTAAGGTTTGTTAACACCCGAAACTTTATAAATTGCTTGTGCACTTTCTCTCGTTCTCTACACTTTTGTTATCTTTATTTATCATTGTGAAAAGTTTTAATTTGCCACCAATTTATCCCTATCCCCTTTATGGTGATTATTTGGGCAACAATTGGTATCAAAGCAAGGTTTAGCATCAAAACCTAACCAATGCTAACAAAAGATTGAGAAATGGCCAACAAAATGATTTCAAAATCTCAAGACTTACTTTGATGGGTCTAACTATGCCTATTGGAAGTTTAAGATGGAGGAAAATCTTGATAGTGAGGGGATTGATGTTTAGGATAGTCTGTGTAAAAAATAGACACCACTAATTAAAAGAGGAACAAATGGTGAAAAAGAACTCATCCTAAGAGATGACTAGACAAAGCCTTAACAAAGAGCAAATGGCAAAAATATGAAGGTAATGATGATTCTTTCAAGCTCTCTAACCGTTAAAGACTGTGGTAGAGTTCAACATTATCTTACCACTTATAGCATATGGAAGACATTAGAGAACAGCTATGAAGGAATCAAACAAGTGATGTTTAAGAAGATTCAACTTCTTATAGCTGAATATGAGCTCTTTAAGAAGAAGCCAAATCAATCCATTAATGACACAACAAACGATCTTATAGCCATCGTAAATGGCTTGAAGAAAATTTGAAAGCATAGTAGCTTAGAAGATGTCAACAATAAAATTTTAAGAAGTCTTTTGTTGAAAAATTACGGTTCAAAGGTGGCTAGTATAGAAGAAGTCAATGAGGATATGAGCACCACTCCAACCAATGTTCAATTGGCAAGCTTCTAACTCATGAGATAACTATAATAAGAAATAGATAACTTAAATCATAACCCAAAAAGGGAAAATCTCTAGCATCAAAAGGTTCAACCTTAAAACCTCAAAAGGAGATTCCAAGTGATGAAAAGAAGAATGAAGAAAAAGATGTGGAAATTGTCATGCTCTTGAGAAAGATAAAGAGAATCATCAACAACAAATATGGCAATTTTAGAAACTTTAAGCAAAAAGCTTCAAATGACTCATCACCGAAGAAAAGCAAAGAGGAGGTGAAATGTTATCAATGCAGAAATAAGAGGAATATAAAAACAAATTCTCCAAGGCTCAAGATGTACAAGAAGAAGTCCCACAAGGAAGATGGGAACAAATGCCATAAAGCTACACAAGATGATAGCTCTTCAAGAAAAAAATGGGAAAAATGATCAAGAAGTAGCCAACTTGTGCTTCATGGCTTTAGAGGACAACTCCATTGATGAGGTAGGCTACTATTCCCACTTTTGTGATAATTACTATTTTGATGATGATAATGATGGATGTGATCTTTTATAAGTCATAAACCTAGAAGTAGAGAAATATAGAAAGGAAGAGTTGATTTTTATAAAAAGGGTAACTCAAAATTAAAAACTGATTTAAAATATTTACAAAATGTTGTCTTTGAGCTCAAAACCTCTAATGATTCTTTTAAGAAATTTTTGGATGAAATTTCTTCAAAACCCCCCAACTAAATCTTTACTTGAAGAAAATAATGCTTTGAAAAATGAAGTTGAGAAGCTTAGGAATTCTATTTCGAAATTTCATAAAGGAAAAGAAAATTTTGATACACTAATTATATCTCAAATACCTCATTTGATAAGACATGTGTTAAATTTTAATGAAGTATCAATATCATCATCTGCATTTAGTATTATATTTGTTAAATCTAGCACACCACAAACTTCTTCCATTTAGGAAGTAGCCTTAAAGGCTAGGTATAAGGCACACACAAAGAACCCTACTCAAAGAAAGTGTAATAAAGGGTCATATGGCTTAAGAGAAAAACCTCAAAAGCCAATTATGCTTTTATCTATAAGAGACATACACCTAGGAGCTCACACACTAGACATACATGTGCTTGTTCATATACTCATTATGCACCTATGAATGTTGTGAGGCCTAAACCTCATGTAATGTGGAAAAACCTTCTTAAAACAAAATAATGTCATTATTGCATGAAATTTAGTCATATTAATTCACATTGTTTTGTAAGGAAGGGACATTGGAAACCTTGCAAATCTAACACCCAAAGACCCAAGTACATTTGGATACCTAAGAACAAAATATAATTTTTTTTCTTTTCCGTGTGTCTTAAATCCATAATGAATGAAAATATATGGCTTGTTGAGAGTTCATGTTCAAGACACATGACTGAAAATAGGAGTTTGTTCACCATAATCAAAAGAATTGATGGTGGTAAATTTACCTTTGCAAACAATGCTAAGGGTAAGGTAATTAACATTGGTTCTATTGGTTTAAATGATATTTCTTTGATTGAATATGTTTTGCTTGTTAATGATTTGAAACATAATCTTTTAAGTGTAAGTTAATTATGTGATAAGGGAAACCAAGTCACCTTTAACTCTAAAAAATGTCTTATAACCACCATAAATGGTCAAGAGATATTTAGAGGAGATAGAGATGGCAACACTTACATAGTTGATTTACATAACTTAACTAATCATTCCTCTACATGTGTTATATTTATTAGCAATGAATCTTGGCTATGACATCGAAGGCTTGGACATGCAAGTATGAAATTAATTCAAAGTCTTAGTAAAAAAGTGCTAGTGGATAGGATACCAAAAGTAAGATTTATTAAAGAAAAGACACGTAAACCGTGTCAAAGATGGAAACTATACAAAACATCCTTTATCCTAAAAAATGTTGTAAGTATTTCTAGACCTTTACAACTTATTCATTTAGATTTATTTGGTCTTAGTCAAGTTGCTAGTTTTGGAGGTAAATACTATGCATTTGTTATTATTGATGACTACTCAAGGTAACCTAATGAGTGGTCGGATAAGAGGATATTACGTCACATCCTTACAGAAATCGATTATTTAATATTGAAAACCAGAACACATTTTTTTAAATACATTTACAAACATAATTATTTTAAACAAAACATAATAAATCAATTGAGATAAATCTATATATATATAAATTTTATACACAAAAGTATTGGTTGATAAAAGACTTTCAAACCTATCCAAAAACATGGTCTATTTACACACAAAATGAATTTATGAATAACAAAAGATATAAAAGTGTGAAATCCACTGTGTAAATATCGCTGCTACTTTACTGACACTTTATTGAATCAGGTTTCCACTGACTTTATGTACTATTTACAGTCTTTTCCTCATTATATCTGCGAGAGAGAAACACTCTCATGATAAACTCTAGCATTAATGGTGCATATAGAAAGACAATAAACTATAACATGCAACATATATTCATATGCACCTTATTAAGGACAATTGATTTTTCTATACTTAGTATAGTTTTAATTCATATTTTTCATGATTAATAATTGTTTTTCAACATATTTTAGATATTTAATTATTTAAATTTGTGTTTACAGGTATTGACAGAAAATATGCCTCATAGTGGCTAGTGTCACGTGCATGACATATCATCATGCCTATGAGGGGTTCTTTCCTATTCTTCAACCATCGTGGGAGTTAAGCACCAGCATGGGCATGCGGAGTTCCTCCTATTTAGGGTTGGTGCAAGGATTTGATGTAGGCATGATGTTGCCATGACCGTATACTGTAATGTCGCATGGGTGAGGTATCAGCACGGGCATGACAATTGTTATGATGAATATAAGTGTCACATGTGTAAGGGGATGTAGCATGTGTCATGAAGACTTGTGCGCTGAAGTCCAGTTCTATTCAAACTCCTATTTTGATCAAGTGGGGCCCAGACTTTGTAGATAAATGTTGATTTAAAGAATGACTTTATGGGAGATAATAATTATATCTTTTGTTTAGAAAGTATTGTGTTTTTAGAGTTAGAGTTAAAATAGGACTTTTAGGTTAAAAATTCAAACTTATATCAGATTTAGGAATGAGGAGATAGATAGTTACTAAAGAGATTCTTGAAGCAACAAACTTTGCTTTTCTTGTTTGGATTTCCAGGGAGCATACTTTTATTTCAAACATCTTTACTCTCTATTGTAATGTTTAAATTAGTTATCAAAATAAACATGATTATTGTTATTATGATGGTAGGCTAAACTACTTAATGGTTGCTTAGTGAGCAACCCAGTTTGTGTGAATCTTATATATCTTTTTAATGAATGAATGACTTTCTTTAGTTTCAATTGTACTTATTTAATTTTTAGCATGATATTTACTTGATAACCAATTATTAAACTTAAAATGCAAATCTTAGGGTTGAGTTATTCGACAAACCATATGTAATTTGGCCTCAAAATTAGACTGAACACTAGTTAAGTCACTAGCTTGATTAATTAATGCTTAAAGATAAAAGCCATGAAATCTGAATTCAATAGTTTTAAATTGTTAAGGGCAATGAAAGCTAGGAGTTGTGATCTAAGTTCCTATTTTTCTCTCATTGATTACATTTATTAATTTTTACTACATTTTAGTTATTATTAGTTCACTATCATTAGTTTAACCAAATTACTGCAACTTGACTACGATGTTTGGATTTCATTTTTTTCTTCATTGGTAATGTAAGATTAATTAAGATTTTAAGTTGAACAAGTCTTTTAGCAATTGACCTTGGGAGTGAGCTTGTTAATATTGCAATTGGCTCATGCACTTGCGAGTACACTTTGAGTTGCATCAAGTTTTTAGTGACGTTATTAAGGATTATTATTGATAGGATTTTAAGTCAACTTAATTTCCAACATTTTTCTTTTAAATAGTTTCAAACTGTTTTATGCATTTTTGTGTTCATTTTTTTTCTAGTTTTGTATTTTACTTATTGATTAGTTTGCTAACTTTAGTTTTATATCAGGTACTAGTAAATGAACCAAGTTAGGTGAAGCATCCACTTAGAGGAATTGCGAGTTGAGGCCCAATATACAAAGATAAGAAGAACAACCTTCTAAATATAAAAAAGAAAATTTTAAAAATAATGAGAATTTGGAAGAAGAGATAATAAATGAGTTGATGGTGATTCCACCTAGAGAAGCTAGTGCACAAAGACAATTAGCCATGAAAGATTGTTCCAGACCAACAATTGGCAACACTACCTCAAGTATCATGTTAGGAGAGGCAATAAGGAATTATGAGCTAAAGAGCATTCACTTAAACATGCTCCCATCCTTCTATGGCTTACCTAATGAAGATTCTCTTATGTTCATTAGGGAATTTTAAGCAACAATCAATTAAGGATGAGGTATTTTCCATATACTTTCCCTTTAAACAAGCAAAATGAAAACTAATTAAGGATAAGGTATTTTCCATATACCCTAAAAGATAAAGCTAATGAATGGCTAATGAATTTACCACCAAATTCTCTAAATAACTGGACTGAGATATATAACAAATTTATAGGTAAATTTTATTCCCACTAAAAGACGAATGAGTTATGGGCAGAGATCATTAATGTCTATCAAAAAAGACTTTGAAACCTTGATAAATCAATCCTTTCTATAATGGTTTAGCCAGCAATATCAATGCATGGTTGACAATGCAGTTGGGGGAGCTATAGGAGAAAAGATAGCTGAGGAGGTTTATGATATTTTTGAACTACTAGGAGCTAACTCTTAATGAAAGAGTGTAAGAGGAAGAAATATGACAGTGTATGAAGTTTCTAATGGCAATGAATTGGCTTTGCAAATAGTTGAATTGATAAAACAAGTTCGAATGTTAACTAGCAAGTGATAAGCATCCACGAATGAGGTATGTGGCATCTATGGTATTTATGGACAATGAGCTAGTAAGTGCTCTTCTTTTGATTCTTTGATAGGAAATGAGGTGGATCAAGTCAATGCCTTAAATTCCTTCCAACTTAGGCAGTAGAATAACCCTTACTCTAACACTTATAATCCTAGCTGGAGGAACCAACCCAACTTCTCATAGAGAAACTCTAATCAGAACCCCCTTTAGGTCCTTAAAAACCAAAATTTGAATTCACAGGACGATTACCTAAAATCTCATAATCAACCTCCATATCAAAATTCAAATTAGATTGGACCTGCTAATGCACCTAGAAAACTATCTCTTGATTCGATTAAAGCTTCATTCAAGAGGTTGGAAATTTAAATTGGACATATAGGAAAGGTAGTATAAGAAAACAAAAAAAGGGAAGTTACCAAGTCAAATAGAGCTAGCTAAATCAATAACTTTGTATGGTAATACTTATAATGATGAAGTAAATTTAGAAACTGACTTGGATTGTTGCTCTCTTATAGAAATACATGAAGCACAACCAATGAGTTGGAACCACTAAAGAAAGAGACAAAAGGGGACACAATGAAGCAAAAAATTTCTTCACAATAATTGCCTAAGGCTACAGAGCCTTACCAACCACCTTTTCTCAAATTTTAAGAACATGACAAGAGTAAGCAATGTGAGATACCCAAAGTGACACTAGTAGCATTTATTGATGACAAATGTGAGCTGAAGTTACCTAAAAAGAAGACAGATCATGGGAACTTCCCCATTGACATTACCTAGGGTGAAAAGAAAAAGGCAAAGGCTATGCAGGATTTAGGCGTGAGTATTAATTGATGCCCTATTTAGTTTATAAGAACTTTGGTTTAGGAGAATTAAAATCAACCAACATAGGTCTCCAGCTAGGTGATGGTTCAATAAGATTTCCTACAGGTATAGTAGAAGACTTTATGGTTCAAATTGGTAAGTTAATAGTACCTGTAGATTTTGTGGTCATGGATACTGAAAATGTTAGTTTAAAAGAAATGAATTTAGTAATACTTCTAGGTACAACTTTTATGGCCACTAATGATGGTGATTTGATCTTAAGCATGGGAAATTAACCATTACAGTATTGTGTGTGACTGATGAAATTACAATATATGATTTTTCAATTTATTTTTCTGAGCCAACTGCAAAACAATATTTTCTCATTAATAAGGTTAATCAACTTGTCAATAAAGTGCATTTTCAAGAACTAATAATAAGTTACATGAAACTTTGAGTGGTGCAGGGGTGGATGACCAGCTTTAAATGGCTTTCTGCCCACCTTAAAAGAACCATAGTCAGTAATGCCTTACCTAGACAATAAATGTAGCGCTTCTTAGGATGCAATCTATGTTATTTATTTGATTTTTTATTTTTTTGTTTCAATTTCCTTTTTGTTTGGATATAAGTTTCTATTTGCATTATAACTCTAAATTGTGTTTAGAAAATAAATTACAAAAGTGAAGCTATGCTAGAGTATGCAAATGAAGGAGTTGAGGAATGATATGAGCTAAGACTATCACGGTGTGAAGGGGAGTCACAACTGCAACACAATTAGAAAATAAGGTAGCATGTCACCGTCACACACATGGCACTCATGATGAGTAAGAAAGTGTCATGGACATGACACATTGTCAGGTGCATGCCACTTGATTTTTTTTTTACTGTATTCTGACACATGAGATTTTAAATGTGCAACTCCCCATTTTCTTTCTCACGATCATGCTTTTCTTCCTCAATATATATTATCCTTTTTCATTTTTCTCTCAAAATTTTCCAAACCCTAACTCTCAAAATCTTCCTTAATTTTCATTTTTGTTCTTCTATTACACTAAATCCTATAAACCCATCAAGATTTCGGCCCCTTTCCATTATTTTTCATCAAATTAAAGATGCCTAGGACAAGAAGTTCATCAGATAGGTATAAAGAGTCCTCACGCACATACGACTGTACTCCTTCACCAAGTCACAATTATGATGAAGAGGAAGCCACACGTGACGGTGTTGAGGCTATATCAGATGATTCATATATAGACATATCTTTCAGGTATGATGCTCATTTTCCCATTTATTCTTATGAATAAGGCATAAGGTATGAATATTACATGACTATACCTTTAATTGCATGTAGATTTCATGATTTTTCAACTTTAGTGCAATTAAGAAGTTTAGAAACTATGCAAGCTTATGCTAGATGCTTAGGATGGTTAGATTTTATTAACATGATATACCTTAGCTTTAAGGAACTAGTTTTATAATTTTATAGCACCATGCTAATTAATAAAGAATGCACTAAAATGATTTTTTGATTGTTGGGCAAATGGTGTAGTGTCTCATAAAACAATGGGAAAAATTTTATGATCTTTATGGAATGAGCTAGAGATGTTCCAAACACTTTTAATCCTAATGAAATTTGGCAAGTTTTGATAGAGAATCCTGCTACAATCCTATGAATGCTTCAACTATGAGCTTTCAAGCTTAATGTATTGCTCTCTTTCACAAGTTTATGTGCCATGCAATATTTGGAAAAGTTGAGAGTAATAAAGTTTCAAAGATTGAATTATTTTTGTTATGATGTACACATTCTAAGACTAGAGTTTGCACTTTTGCTTTTATTTTTAGGCATATGCTGTACACCACCAGACATCCTAAGGTGACACTTGGTCTAGGCCATATTATTACTGCATTTGCTAGACATTTTTGTACTTTTAATATTTTTGCATATATTATAATATTGATTCCAAACAAAGGGGATTTCAATAGTATTGCTTTGCAGAGATCTAACCTTGTTATCATAGAAGGAGACACTATTAAATGGTCTATGGTACCAAGTGGGGTAGGGGAATATTCACATTAAGCTGAGGATGCATAACAAAATGAGGAATAACCAATTGGTCCTGCGCAATCTTTGATTCCAAAGAAGCAGTGAGTTATGCAGCACCTGGTTTGCATGGATCATTGGTTGGATCATTTGTAGTGCACTAATGCCCAACACATTGTTTTACCCCACACTTAGAACACAAACATTGTCAGTTAAGTATGTTGAATATTTCTCTGTGTTTAGGTACAAGAAATGTTTAAGCGTGGGGAATTTGATGTGTCACTATTTAGTATAGTTTTAATATATGTTTTAATGTTTAATTTAAAATTTTTAACATGCTTTAGATATTTATTTTTTTTATTTTGTGTTTACATGTATTGGAGTAAAATATGCAACATAGTGGGTAGTGTCACATGCCTGATAGATCATCACGCCTGTGAGGAGTTCTTTCCCATTCTTCAACTATCGCGGACATGATGCACTAACACGAGAGAATGAAGTTCTTCCTATGTAGTGCTGGCATGAGAATTTGATGTAGATGCAATGATCTTGAGACCTATTTCTCTATCGCGAGAGCCAAAAATCACTGTGGGCTCATATCTGCTATAAGCCTACATTACAGTGTCCTGTGTGTGAGGTATCAGTGCAGATGTGACAATTGTTATGTTGAACATTGGTGTTCCATATGTGAGGGGATATAACATGTGTGATGAAGCCTAATGCGATGAACTCTAATTCTATTGAAACTCCAATTCTGATCAAATAGAGCCCAAGCTTGGGAGATAAATTATGAATTGAAGAATGACGTTGTGGGAGATAAAAATTATATCATTTGTTTATGAAGTATTGTGTTTTTAGAGCTAGAGTTCAAGTAGGACTTTAAGGTTACAAATTTAGATTTATGTTATGTTTAGGAAGGAGAAGATAAATAGTTACCAGAGAGGTTCTTGGAGCAACAAACTTTGCTTCCTTCATTTGGATTTCCACTAAGCATACTTTTATTTCTAAAATTTTTACTTTTTACTGTAGTGTTTAACTTAGTTATCAAAATAAATATGACCATTGTTCAACCTTGAGGGGTATTTCTATAATTTTGATGGTAACAAATAAAAATAACAATAATGTATTTGACAATGTTTGTGTTCTAAGTGTGTTAAACAAGATATACCTTGATTAGAACGTGATGCAAGATTGAAAGACAACTTCTGAAGATTAAAATCAAAGAAATAACTAAGTCACGCCTGTGACTACTAATGTCACGCCCGTGAATATAGCTTAGTGCCAACTCTCCACTATTCAAAGTTCACAGATATGAAGGATCAAACCAATCGTGAATGATCAAACAAGTCACGCTAGTGAAAGATAGTCATGCCCATGACCAAACATGTCAAATTCTTCCAGAGAGCTTTATAGCCAGAGTCACCACTTGGACCATGGCTTAGAAGAATATTCATGACCATGACACATATATTCATGCCTATGAAAGAGAACAGAGAAACATGTCAGACATGAAATTAAGAGTTGGTTCAATGACTATTTTCACATTAAATGCACCCAAATGGCTATAATTCACAAAGGGAATATTAATGCATGTCATTTATGAATTCCAACAAGTCAAACACAATTATTTTACATCTTTAATCTTGTTGTAGCCTTGTGCATTAATTTTTTTCTCAACAAAAGACTTTATTCTTTGTGAAAACCTAATTGCACATAACTTCTAAGCATTATAGGTTGGTGAGTGTTTTCATTGTAATCAATTACTCAAGAGTGAGCTTGGGTATATTAGGTTAAGAGTGAAACATTTGCAAGGGTTTATTGTGTGAGCCATAAAACACAAGGAATTGGTTTTTGTGTGAGCCATTGAAAAATACAAGGGAATTTCTAAGTTAGGTGTTAGCCATTAAGAGAAACACCATAGTTGGGAGTGAGCTTGAAAAAATCCATTGTAACATTTAGAGTGTTAGTGAAACACCCAATCGAGATTGAGGAGAGGAGTAGGGTTTGTTAATACCCGAACCTCTATAAATCTTGTGTGTGATATCTCTCCTTCCTTACTCTATTTTATTTATTCCACACTTTAAAATTAAGCAATTTTTTATTTGCTAACCAATTGAACCCCTCTTCTTGGTTCATTGCCTGGGCAACAACCATTGTTATTATGATTCTAGGCTAAACTACTTAATGGGTGCTTAATGTGCAACCCTAGTTTGTATGAACCTTATTTATCTTTTTTAATGAATGAACGATTTCCTTCAGCATCAATTGTACTTATTTCATTTTTAGCTTGTTAGTTGTCTAATAGCCAATTATTAAACTTTAAATGGAAATCTTAGGGTTGAGTTATTAGAAAAATCATATGTAATTTAGGCAAAAGATTGGACTAAAGACTAGTTAAGTTGTTAGCTTGATTAATTAGTGCTTAAAGGTGATAGCCATTAAATCTTAGTTCGCTAGTTCTAAATTGTTACGAGAATACAAGCTGGACATTTTGATCTAAGTTCTTGTTTTTCTCTCATTAATTACATTCACTAATTTGTACTGCATTTTAGTTATTGTTAGTTCATTGTTATTAGTTTAACCAAGTCACTGCACCTTGATTACAATGTTAGGATTTAATTTTCTTATTTATTGGTAATTTAAGATTAATTAATAATTTAAGTTGAACAAGTCTTTGAGAGATTGACCTGGGGAGTGAGTTTGCTAATATTACAATTGGCTCATACACTTGTGAGCACACTTACATTAGTAGTAAAACTGTGTGTGGGCATTAAATGCCTATGGGCATGAAGCCTATGGGCACTATAGCCTCTCACCTCTAATTCACATGCCAACCTGTCTACCCATTCTAGTCTAGGCATATAATATGAGCTTAACTGTTCCTATCCACATTTCATAGATTATTTTGTAAAACCACAATTTCTTATGCTTTTCTCTTAATAATTTCATTATTACTACTTTTTAATTCTTTCCTTTTAATTCTTTTTTTCCCACATATTCTCTACCCTTATTTATTTAATATATCATATTTTAAAATTCTTTTCCTTGAATAATTTATTAATTAACAAATAAATTTAATGTTGAAAATAGGGCATTCACGGCAGTCACCGTATGTTTATGCCCATGAACAAGTCAAGTTAAACTGTTTCATAGTTATGAAAAAGTGTCACAACTCGTGAACAACACTAAGGTTGTTTCACAAATGTGGTCAACTCTCCATGATTATGACTCAGCTTCACTCCTATGTTAATTTTACTTCAATTCGTGAATGAATCTAGATAGAACAGTAAATATGATTCACACTTATGAATACCCGCTGGAAAACAGCCTTTCCAAACAAAACTTCACTTTATGGCTTACCAACTAATCGTAAACTATCAAACATGAATCTAAAGCTCAAAACACATTTCATAACTCAAATCCAAACATTTACAACCCTATTTACCATTTTTCTCACTACTCGCATGTCTTAATTAAACCATTAATTTAAATAATACTCAAATTACCACTATAAAGTCTAAAACTCATACACAATACACAATTATCACATTCAAATTACAAATTGACATGCCAAACATTACTATCATGCAAATACACATTCATTTTATAGGCTATTGCCTAGAAGTATGCATTTACTTTATTTGATTCCTCCTTAGGCTTCTTTAAGCTTCTTTTCCCTTTCTTTTGTTTCCTTTGTCTTCTTGGGTTTGATTTATTTCCCCTTAAACACCTAAAACATGTAAAAACCTCATTAAATACTTTATTCATAATTCTAACTCATCTCCCTATTTTCTCTCTCTACAACCCTTAAAATCTCTCTCTTCACAACTTATGGTTCTAACCCTCTTCTAGCCTTCCTACCCTAACCTTTTTCAATTCTCAATGTTTTTAACCACCTTTTATCATCTTTTACACCATCAAAACCTCACAAAAGCCTAACTTCCTTATATCCTATTTTTCTTCAAAACCATGTTCCAAATGAGCTTAAAACAAGCTACACCTTTTAAGAAAGATGTAGATATAATGAAAAGAATCTTACCTTCACTTCTTTCCTCTCATGGCAGGCCCAAAAGAGACATCTTTCCTCCTCTTCCCTTGCTCCTTTCTCTTCCTTTGGCTTCTTTTAGCTTCCTCAAGCTTTCTAGTGCATGAATCTATCTCTCTCTAACACAAGGTTTAACTATGGTGGTTTGAAGGGAAAGGTTTAAGGCTAGTAAGGGTGCCAAAAATGAGTTAGGAGAAGGTGATAAGGAAGAAGAATAAGAGAAGCAATGAAGAAAAACTAAAAACCCTTGATGTGGGACCTATTTTTTTTTACCATAAATCATGATATGATTTTAATCTTACCTTAATCCATTCTTCCTCTCTTTGTTAATGATATTGTTGGCTATCATGTAAAAATTATAGTTAGAATTTAATTATATGGCAAATATCTTAATCCCTTAATTTTCAATAAATTATGAATTTGCCCTAAAACTTCTCATATTTTACATTTAAATACATTATCATAACTTTACATATTTACACCCTTTTATATACTTTATTAGGCATTTTCCATAATTATTTATCATTATCTTAAAGTTTCTCCAGTCAAAATATGAATTTAGACTCCGGTCATACCAATGCGTCGATTTCATAACACGCATGATACGAGACCTAGATTAATGGATATGACACAAGGTTTATATGGATAATTTTCTTAGCTCATAAAAATGAAGCTTTTAAATCTTTCAAAAAATTTGCTAAAAGAATTCAAAATGAAAAAGGATATTGTATTTCAAATATAAGATGTGATCATGACAAAGAACTTGAAGATGAACTTTTTGACAACTTTTGTTTGGAAAATGGTATTTCACATGATTTTTTTTAATCCTAGAACACCTGAATAAAATGAGGTTGTTAAAAGGAAAAATAGAACTTTGGTAGAAATGCATCGAACAATGCTTAATGAGTATGATTTATCAACCTACTTTTGGGCCAAAGCCACTAGTATCACATGTTACATTTCAAACCGAGTTTTCAAAAGTCCTATTTTGGATAAAGCTTATTATGAGCTTTGGCATGGAATAAAATTCAAAATCTCATACCTTAGAATATTTGGATGCAAATGCTTTATATTAAACATTAAGGACAACTTTAGAAATTTTGCCTCAAAATCATATTAATGCAACTTTTTAGGTTATTCCTCAACTAGCAAAGCATATAGAATTTTTAATAAAAGGACTTTAGTTATAGAAGAGTATATGCATGTTACTTTTGATAAATCTAATAGACTTGATCTTGGAAAAGGTAACGCTCTTGATAATATTAAGAGTTCAATAGAGAAACTCAACCTTGATCATAAGGATAATGGTGAATCTTCAAAGAAAGAAGAAAATGATGAAGATCAAGAAGAACATCAAGAACCATAGAGCACCCAATAATTACCAAGGGAATGAAAATTTGAAAGAAACTATCTAGACAAGCAAATTATGAATGATACCACCAAAGGTGTAAGTACTAATTCTAAACTTTTAAATTATAATTTTGCTTTTGTTTCTCAAATTGAGTCAAGGACCATTGATGAGATTCTTAGTGATAAGAGTTGGGTGATTTCTATAGAAGAGGAACTCAACTAATTTGAAAGAAATGAAGTATGGATCTTAGTTTGAAGACCTTGGGATGAACCTATTATAGGTAGTAAATGGGTCTTTAAGAAAAAGCTGGATGAGCAAGGTCCAATAACTAGGAATCAAGCTAGATTAGTTGCCAAAGAGTATAATCAAGAAGATATTGATTATGATGAAACTTTTGCACCAATTGCTAGATTAGAAGCAATTAGGATTCTTTTAGATATGAATCTTATAGGAACTTTAACATTTTTCAAATGGATGTTAAAAGTGCATTCTTAAATGGTTTTCTTGAAGAAGAAGAAGAAGAAGAAGAAGAAGAAGAATAAGAAGAAGAAGAAGAAGAAGAAGAAGAAGAAGAAGAAGAAGAAGAAGAAGAAGAAGAAGAAGAAGAAGAAGAAGAAGAAGAAGAAAAATCATATGTTGAATAACCACCTGGTTTCATAAGTCATAAATTTCCTAACCATATTTTAAAAATCACTAAGGCCTTATGTGGTTTAAAAGAAATACCCAGAGCTTAGTAAAAAGGCTTAGTGCATTTCTTTTGGAAACTAAGTTTTTGAAAGGACATGTAAATACAACTCCTTTTATGAAAAAATAGAAGCACAACACCTTAATTATCCAAAATTATAATCATGATATTATTTTTAGGGCTACTAATGAACTTCTTTGGCAAGAATTTGCTAAGTGTATGACTAGAGAATTAGAAATGAGCATGATGGGAGAACTCAAATTTTCCTCAGTCTTTAAATCAACCAAAGCCAGGAGGATATCTTCATCAACTAATCCAAGTACACCAAAGCACTATTAAAGAAGTTTGGAATGGACGAATGCAAAAACAATAAAACCCCAATGAGTAAGTAAACTAAATTGGACAAGGATGAGAAAGGTAAGATTATTGATTAAAAGCTCTATAGTGATATGATCGACTATTTTCTTTATCTTACTGCTTTTAGACCTGATATTATGTTCAATGTTTGCTTATGTGCTAGATTTCAATCTAGTCTTAAGGAGTCACATTTAAATGTTATGAAAAGAATTTTGAAATATTAATATAGCACTATACATTTAGGTTTATGGTATCCTAAAAATACATCTTTTAATTTCACTGGATTTTTAAATGTTGATTATGCTGATAGTTTTTAAGATAAAAAAAGACTTTTGGAACTTGTCACTTTATAGGTGAATGTTTGGTTTCTTGGAAGTAAAATATGTTGCGACAAGTTATTGTTGCACTCAAATTTTGATTGTTTAAAAATTACATGCTTATATATTGTTATGCCATGTGAAAATTTTGAATTTTTGAGTAGTTGGAGTTCAATTGAATGATCTTTAGGATTCAATTGATAAAAAACATTATAAATTAGTCATAAATTTTGAGGGATAAATGAATTCATTCATTCATTTTCACATGTTTTAAAACAAATTTGCATAAAACTCATAATTCATAGTTTTTAAATATGGCTTTCAATCGTGAATTGTACCACTTTCAGTTATTGACTATTATAACCTTTTGTGCTAGCGATAGGATGTTTCGTGCTCATAAAATTTGAACTGTTTCTTGACCGTTGCTCGTGAAACTCATCTTCGCATTCGCAAAATTCATATCATTTCATGACCATTGTATTGGTTCTGATTTGCGGCCTCAACACTTTTTTTTTTTATGATAACTACATATTTAAACTTTTTAAATTCCTAACTGTTACTTGTTTTGCGATCGTGACTCACCGTTCACAATAACAACAAAATTCAAATGGACACAAACATTTGAGATTTGAATTTTAAACCATCTTTAAAAGCTCCTACCCACTAAAAACACCCTATTTCCCTATAAAAATGTCACTTTTCATATTTCACACTTTTACTCATTTTCAATCATCTTTCTACTTTCTCTCACTAAAGTTCTCTCTCTCTCTCATGCCTATTTCATTTTCTTCTTTCCAAACTAAACAACTCATCTCAAATGGTACCTAAATAACTTCTTTCACGTGCTACAAAAGGCTAAGCTCTAATGACCTCTTCCCGACCTCTAAGATGCAGTCTAAATAATTTTATCAAAACTTGGATGGTAGAGGAACGATCAAGGTAGGAGTTGATAAAAACCAAACCTTTTCTTCCAAACAAAGTTCTTGTTCATTCTGATCTTGCCAAACTTGGCATTCTTAAAGAATCTGAAGACTCCATTAAGAAAGTTGGATGGTCCAAATTCTTAATTCCTCAAGCTGAAGGTGATGACTTCATCACTGCTAAATTTCTTGCCACTCTCCACATTGACATAAAAGGTAAAAAAAATATGGGATACTATGGCATTTGTTTTTCAATGTTTGTCTATAATGCTTGCTAACTGGGGCCTAATTAATAAGACAAATTAAGAAAATATAAGTTTGCGACAAAGGATTATGGGATGTAGAAAGAGTTAAAAAGAAATAAGAAAGTGATATGTCACAAAGTTCGCGCTCATGACAATGTCTTCACGACCGTGAACCATCATGAGATTGAATTTTGGGTTTAAGAAGATTCATAGTTGTGACAGTTATTGCATGCTTTTGAACATCGATCAGTATAAAAAGAATCACTCCATTCCTATTTCTTGATTAAATTTTTCAAAACCCTAGTCCCCTATGTTCTCACACTAAAAACACCCTTCCAACATTTCCTTAGATTTTTGGTCAAAAACACAAGATTATAAGTCAAAGAACAAGATTTAACCAAGCTCATTAGATTTTATGGCTAGAGGGAGTTTGTTCTTGAGAGGATAGACCTAGAGGAAGAGGAGGGGAGCTCAAAAACCCAAATCTCTATGGTGTTTCCTTCAATTTTAGAGTTGTAAGAAAGGGTAAGCAAGTCCACTAAAGAGAGGGACAAGCTTGAGTTAAGCTTGGGTTTTGAGGATCCATATAGGTATGCATATATAGATGTATCTAAATTCCAAATGTGGCTTGTTTGAAGGTTGAATGCATTTTATGTGTGAATGGTGGCATAAAGATGTGTGAATTATGGAATGAAATTTCTAAATATATGAGACAATTGGCTATAGGTAATAAATACCATGATAATATGAAAATTGAAAAATAAGAGTTGTAAATATTGTATATATGCATAATGGACATTAAAGATGCTTCAATTGAAATACGTAATAAAGGTACATTATGAAAATAGTAATATGAAGTGTTATAATGGATGAGCTTTAAATGATGGTTGAAAAAGGTATAAATGCATATGGAATTGTTGCCCAATATAATAACCAAAAAATGGGGGTTGAATTGGTTGGTAATTAAAATTTTGCTTGAAGCAATTTTACGAAAGAATGATTTGTGTGAGAGAGAAATTTGGCACACAAAATTTATAGAGGTTCGGGTATTAACGAACCCTATTCCTCTCTCGAATCTCAATTGGGTGTTTCATTAACACTCAAATTGTTATAAGGTGAGTTTTTTCTGGCTCACTCCCAACTACGATGTTTTACTCTCTTGGCTAACACCTAACCTAGAAAAATCCTTATGTTTTAATGGCTAAAACAATAACCAAATTTTTGTATTTCACTCATAACCTAACTCACTCAAACTCACTTTTGAGTAATTGATAACAAGAATGAAAATACTCACAAATCAAAAAGCTTAAAAATTATGAGCAATTATGGTTTTTACAAGATAAAAATATAAGATTAGTGGAATCAATTAGATGTAGAAGGCTATACAAGATTAGAATATTGAATGTACATTTTCTAATCATTGGAAGTTATAAATATGTTGTATTTATACTTTTCTTAACAAAAATATCCATTTGGGATGCATTTAATGTGAAAAAATCCATTCAACCACTTTTCCATTTGTGTCTGACAACTTTCTCTTTCCAGCTTCACAAGTGTGGCTTAGTGTTCATGGGCGTGACTATTCTTCATAGCCATGACTGAAGTGGTGAACCTGGCCATGATTGATTCTATCTAGAAATGAGAAGTCTTTCACAGGTGTGACTTAGTCAAGTTTCATAGATGGTCCAATACTTCGCTGTCGTGAATATTTGAATGACCAGTCTAGGTGCTAACTAATTCATGGGCATTACTCCATGAGCCACGAGTGTGAATTTCTCTGTTTATGATTGTGGCAATTTTTCACCACAAGCATGACATTGTTCACTAGCATGACATTGTTCACTAGCATGGGTGTGAAGCTTTGCTGGTTTTCATTCTTTTGAACTTCGAATAATTTCAATCAACTTGCTTCATGATCTTATAAATGTGTAACCTGTCTAAAACACTTATAACACAAAATGTGGTTAAATTCCTTATTTCCCAATTATTTATGATCATCAAAATAATGGAAATACCCCTCAAGGTTTAACAGGAATCACAAATGATTGTTGGCTTAATAGATGAGCATGAAAAGGAAAATTTAATTGATTATGTGTTCAATTGTGAGGTTTATATATTATCTTAGATGTTTAATTGATGTTATAGCATGATAAATACATGAATTGTTAAGAATGTTCATAAAAAGAGGTTGCGATTAGACAACCATTAGAGCTCTTGTATGTAATTTGCATTAAAGGCTTTGTTTTATGGTTGAATTGTAGGAAAATCTAGATTCGTGCATGTGACATAAGATTCATGGTCATGAATAATACATTGATATGAAATATTACATGTGATTAATATATGAAGATGAGTTGTATGATTACAAGGGTATATGTGTTAAGATGTGTTTTATGTTAAAGTATATGCTTAAAAGATGTTAAGACATGATGTTTGGTATCAAGTGATCACACGAGAATGACACATTGAAATAACTATTATGTATAAAGATTATGATATGAGTATGCATGAAATTCTAAGACTTGGTATGAGATATCAAGATTCCTATGAGTATGTATTTTGTTGTAAAAATATGAATGATGAATGAAACCATTGTATGAACCTGACTATGCAAGCGTGTAAAAGAAATATCATAATTAGGTAATTATGTATGCATGACTGATCTAGTTGCATGAGGTCATGAAATCATGAGAAACTGTGTATAGTTTGTGTAAGCACTTAAATGTGTACAACATATTAATATGATAATGATATGATTTCACATAATGGATGAAATGTAAAAAGGAGGAATATGATAAAGTAAAACCCAAGCTTGATACTAGAACTAGAAGTAGGATAGATGGTATGCCATTAAGGGGGTTTATGGTATCATAGTGACATGTTGCAATTATTCTTTTAAAGACAAGGTAGCTTATGTTGGGTTTTGAAGACAAATCTCATTCATAAAATGCAGTGAAAAAAGAAAATTTTCAAAACTTAAACAAGAGTCTTGCTTGTGCCATTAAAACTAATTTATCAAAACATAGAGATAATAAATTATACCTTGTAATTTCTTGATTTATTCTTCAATTAATCCATGTGAAAATATGAGAAGAAACTACAAAAGAATTGGTTGAACACAAAAGAAGTGCTAGCAATGGTGTATGCTCAATTTGAGAGAATATGAAAAATAACTATTATTTTTCTTTTTTCAATTCTTAATTTCCAAAAACAATTTTTAGACATTTAAACTTTTCAAAAATATTTTTACCCGAAAAATAGTCCAGGTATGAAATGTGCAAGACAAGGAGAGGGATTTTGGGGGTTTTTTGGCCTTAATTGGCCAATTAGGCCAACTACTGGACAACAACATGCTAGGCAAGTGAGCAACCCAGCTGGCTTGCCTAGTAGTCCAGTAGCTCGCATGGGCCTGCACGGGATCGTGACCCCCCCGAATAATTTTTCAGTGCAATCTCATCGCGATCTATCCCAAAATAATTCTCTCATATTTTTGGATCTCATCCAAGACCATTTTACTCATTCTTCACATCTCCAATGCATGTGACCCATTAGGTTCTTGGTTATGTTGGCCACTTACATTAATAATTAATTTAAGCAAGTTATGAGCGGTATTTAGCAACATATCATGACCCCCAATTGACAGGAGAGTCAGTGGTTTGACTAAGAGCCTTTCCATAAACAATTTTTATACAATTACTCCTTTCACAATTCTATACCCCACTTGGTTCAGCGTATGAACATGTGTCAAATCCTACTAGACTAACTACGTCACGTTAAGTAATGTTAGTTCTTGTCCCTAAGGCTCATTACTCTGTTACACATGTCATTGAAGACTATCTTCATGACATTTCCACTATGGCCAAAGATTCCCAAGTAATGACCTTGACAAGAGGCCATAAGTATATATTGCTTCTTTCAAGAGGGGTGAATCCTTTGTTGGTTATCCAATTACCTTTGAATACCTCAAGTTGTATCCAATCACCACCCTATGAGCAACCTCATTGAGGCAACAAGGAATAGTGTCAAAATAGAAAATCAGTATCCAAGATATCCTTGAGTACCTCAAGTTTAAGGATTTTGCACCATTGTTATGTTGAGACTATCATTGACATTTGAATACATTATCCATATGACTGTCTCATAGCAGGTCATCCAATGTACTTAGTTACACTTAGCAAGCATCCACATGTTAACTTACAACATCTCATGTTTATTGAATATAACATCTACTATTCGATCCAATCCAGGAGTGTAACATGTGCTAGGCTGTCTGGATTAACAATGTCCTATCTCATTAATCCTATGACTAGGGATAATTTAGATACTAACATAATTACACATGAGAAGAATCTTAATATCATGATCTCATCATGATTTTCTTCATGTTGTGTTATGTATCAAAGACTTCATTAATTAATTTAAGATCACTATTGTTGCTCAGATAATGAACCAATAAAGGGGGTTGAATTGGATATTAAATAAAAATTTCTTAACTTTAAGTGCGAAATAAAATCAAATGGAGTAGGGATGAAGAGATATCACACACGAGATTTATAGATGTTCGGGTATTAACAAACCCTACTCCTCTCCCCAATCTTAATTAGGAGTTTCGCTAATACACAAAGTGTTACAATGAAGTTTTACAAGCTCACTCCCAACTATGGTGTTTCTATCAATGGCTAACGCCTAACCCAAAAATTCCCTTGTGTTTTAATGGATCACACAATAAACCAATTCCTTGTGTTTTATGTCCCACACAATTAACCCTTACAAGTGTTTCACTCTTAACCCAATATACTCAAACTCACTTGAGTAATAGATTACAATGAAAACACTCACCAACCTATAATGCTCAAAATTTATGAGCAAATAGGTTTTCATAGAGAATAAAAGTTTTGTTGAAAGTAATTAATGCACAATGGCTACAACAACATTTTTGATTTGAAAGTAATTGTTGTTCTCTTGTTTAGGATTCATAAACGACTTGCATTTATACTTCCTCAGCGAATTATAGCTGTTCAAAAGCATTTAATGCGAAAATAGCCATTGAACCAACTCTTAATTTCGCGTTAGCCATGTTTCTCTTTCCTCATTCATGGTCGTGAATGTTCTTCCAAGCTGTGGCTCAAGTGGTGACTTTGGCCGTGAAGCTCTTTAGAGGAATTTGAAGTGCCTAATCATGGTCGTGACTTTATTCTTTCAAGTCGTGGTCCAGGTGGTGACTCTAGTCGTGAAGCTCTCTGGAACAATTTGACATGTTATCTCATGGGCGTGACTGATTTGATCATTCATGGTTGGTATGATCCTTCATGGCCGTGAACTTTAAATATTGGAGAGTTGGCGCTAAGCTATATCATGGGCGTGACATAATAAGTCATGGGCATGAACATGTTATTTCTTCTTATTTTGACCTTCAAAGGTTGTCTTTTATTATTGCATCATATTCCATACCCTGTTCAACAAACTTAGAAAACAAGCATTGTTAAATACATTATTGCTATTTTATTTGTTAGTATCAAAATGATAGAAATACCCCTCAAGGTTCAACAACTATCAATTCATATATAAAATGAACATCAAATTAATTAAAAAGCTTTTTCTTAATCAAATAAATTTGTACAATAAGTGCCAAAGGTGATTGCCTTTAAAGCACTTCTCTAACAAGCTTCCATTTGCACTAAAGCCAATCACCTTTGTATTTAATTTCATAGGCGAGTACATGTGGATCATATTTATTTTAGGGAAGTGGCTTAGTTAAAGGATCAACAATCTTTTGATTAGTGGGCACTCTTTCTATCTTTACATCATTTCTACCAATGATTTCTCTAATCAAATGGCATCTTCTGAGTACATGTTTGGATCTCTGATGAGACCATGGCTCATTTGCTTATGCAATGGCTCCATTATGATCACAATGTAATTGAATTGGATCAACAATGCTAGGAACCACTCCAAGTTCCATGATGAATTTATTTATCCAAACTGCTTCCTTTGCTATTTTAGAAGCTGCAATGTACTCTAGTTCGGTTGTGGAATCAATAGTCGTTTCCTGTTTGGAACTCTTCCAATTGACTACTCCACCATTTAGTGTGAATATATAACCTGACTGGATTTTGAGTCATCCTTATCAGATTAGAGGCTAGTATCGGTATACCCACTCACAACAAGATCTCCATCACCATATACTAAAAATACATCTTTAGTCCTTCTCAAGTACTTAAGGATATTCTTGATAGCAACACAATAACTCTTACTAGGGTCTGATTGGTATCTACTCATGACACTCAGAGCATGTGATATATTGGATCTTGTACATATCATAGAGTATATGATTGATCCTATAGCTGAAGCATATGCAATCAAACTCATGTGTGTCCCATCATCTTGTGTCTTTGGACTTATAGACTTTGAAAGAGTAATCCTATAGGTCTTAGGAATATATCCCCTTTTGGACTGCTCCATGTTAAACCTCTTTAGCATATTGTCTATGTATGTAGACTATGAAAGACCAAGCAATCATTTAAATATATCTCTATAGATCCTTATCCCTAAAATATATATTGTTTCTCTAAGGTATTTGATAGAGAAATTCTTGGGTAAAATATTTTGACTGATTGTAAGGCTGAGACATCATTTTCCATTAGCAATACGTCATCTACATACAACACAAGGAATATGATTGTACTACCATTAACCTTCTTAAATACAAAAGGTTCATCTGAATTTAGTAAGAAACCAAACTGTTTGATTGTCTCATCAAACAGAATATTCTAGCTCCTACATGCTTGCTTTAATCCATAAATGGATCTTTGACGCTTGCATATCTTTTTGTCATCTTTGGATAGGAAGTTGTCTAGTTGTGTCATGTACACTTCCTCAGTTAGATTTCCATTTAGGAAAGTGTCTTCACATCTATTTGCAATATCACATAATCATAACAAGCAGCAATGACTAGGAGTATCCTTACGGATTTGAGCATAGCTACTGAGCTAAAAGTTTTGTCATAGTCAATTCTTTGTCTTTGATGATAACCTTTAGCTACAAGTCTAGCTTTATAGGTAACCACATTACCATCCATGTTAGTTTTCTTTTGAAAACCCATTTGCACCCTATAGGCTTTATCCCTTTAGATGGGTCAACCAAAGCCCATACTTGGCTTTTATACATGGAATTCATTTTTGACTTCATGGCTTGAAGCCATTTGTCAGATTCTAAACCATTTAAAACTTCTTCAAATGTCGTAGGCTGATCGTTTTCTATGAGCAATACACCATTCTGTTCACTAATGAGAAATCCATATCTCTATGGAATAGTATGTATCCTGTTTAACCTATGAAGCACTTGTTCTTTAGAAGGCTGAGCTACTATATCATCTATATGAATAACAGGCTTTGGTTCATGTAGTTATTAAACATCCTCTTGAGCATCTTGAACTTTCTCAAGTTCAATTTTTCTCCCACTATCTCCTTTTAGAAGAAATTCTCTCTATACAAAAATAGCATATCTTGAAACAAAACACCTTTTGTTCCAATAGGTGGTAAAATTGATATCCATATGATATTTTTGGATATCCCACAAATAGACATCGGTTAGACTTAGCTTCCAGCTTATCTGACATTGTCTGCTTCACATATGTAGGATAACCCCAAACTCTCATTTAAGAAAGTGTGGACTTCTTGTTATTCCATATCTCATATGGAGTAACATCAACTGACTTCGAAGGGACTCCATTTAATATATAAATGGCTATCGCAAATGCATAACCCTTAAAAGATTTAGGAAGTTCTGCAAATCTCATCATACACCTTGCCATGTGTAATAGGCTTTAGCTTCTTCTTTCTGCCACACCATTATGTTGTGGCATGTATGGTGGATTCTATTGAGATAATATCCCATTATCCCTAAGATAACCTAGAAACTCTTGGCTCAAGTATTCACATCCTCGATCTGATCGAAATGTTTTAATACTTTTGCCAAGTTGTTCCTCTACTTCATTTATGAATTCATTGAACTTTTTAAAAGCTTCAGATTTGTATCTCATAAGATACACGTACCCAAATCATGAGTAGTCATCGATAAAAGTAATGAAGTTGATAAAACCACCTCTAGCATGTGTGGACATTGGACCACATACATCCGAATGTATTAAGTCTAAAAGCCTATTAACGGATTCAATCTTTCCCTTAAAGGGTAATTTAGTCATCTTTCCTAATAAGCAAGATTCAAATGTATCATATAATTCGTAATCAAATGGCCTCAAACTACCACTCTTGTGTAGCTTAGCCATACGTTTCTCACTTATATGACCAAGGCAACAATGCCCTAAGTATGATGATTTCAACATATCTTTTTTTGCCTTTTATTATCTTCGATGTTAAAAATTGGATTTGACATATCTAATATGTATGTCCCATTACATAATGTACCATTAGCATAAAGAATACCATTTAACATAATAAAACAACAATTGTTACTAAAAGCTAAATGGAAACCATCTTTATTTAAACTAGAAACAGAAATAATGTTTTTAGTTAAAATAGGTACATAAAAGCAATTATCCAAATTTAACATAAGCCCATTAGGGAGGGTCAATACGTAACTTCCTATGGCTAATACAATAATCCTTACTCCATTTCCAATGCGCAGGTCCTACTCTTGCTTATTGAGCTGCTTATTGTTCCTTAGGCCCTGCATATTAGTGCATATGTGTGAGCCACAACCGATATCTAATACCCATATATTATTATTGAAAATAGTATTAATCTCAATGACAAAAATACCAAAAGTATGTGGGGCATCAGATGCCTTCTTCTTCAAGGACTCCAAGTAGGCCTTTCAGTTTCTCTTCCAATGGCCATCCCTGCCACAATGGAAGCATGTTCCCTTTGGGTAGTCTCATTGGCCTTATTTTTCATCACGCCTCCTTTAGGCTTCATGGACTTCTTTTTTCTTTTGAAGGTTCTTCTTTTTAGAACTAGAAGAGTCCACTAGCATCACAACCTTACTGTCATTCTTAATAGATGGTTCAATTGTCTTGAGCATGTTGATCAACTCATGAATAGTGGTGGAGATTTGGTTCCTCCTATAGTTAAACACAAATTGTGAAAAACTATTCGAAAAACCAGTTAGAATTAGTCAATGCTTAATTCATGGTCCATCACAAATCCCAAGGAAGCCAACCTCTCAATATAGCCATTCATCTTCAGTGCATGTTGCACTAGAGATGTCCCTTCAACCATCATAGTGCAAAAGACCAACCTTAAAGTTTCGAACCTTTCAGAACATGCTTGTTCATTAAAAAGTTTCTCTTAGATGGTAGACTATGGAATTAGCATTCATAGCCTTATGCTGCTTTGGCAACTCAGTTGACATAGTAGCAAGCATAATATAACTTGCCATCTCACTATCATCGAGATGCTTTTGATATGCCTTTTGAACATCTTCAAAGAACTTAGGGAGTTTTGCAAAGCTCATCATAGACCTTACCATGTCTAATAGTGTTTGGTTTCTCCTTTCAGGCACACCATTGTGTTGTGCCATGTAAGGTGGAGTTTATTGAGATAATGTCCCATTATCACTAAGATAATCTAGAAAATATTGGCTTAATTGTTCACCTCTTCAATTTGTTCAAAGTGTTTTAATACTTTTGCCAAGTTATTTCTCTACTTCATTTTTGAATTCATTGAACTTTTCAAAGGCTTCAGATTTGTATCTCATAAGATACATGTACTCATATCGTGAGTAGTCATCGATAAATGTAATGAAGTAAATGAAACCACCTCTAGCATGTGTGGACATTGGACCACATACATCCAAATGAACTAAATCTAAAAGCCCATTAGCATGTTCACCCTTTCCCTTAAAAGGTAATTTAGTCATCTTGCCTAATAAGCAAGATTCACATATGTCATATGATTCATAATCAAATGATCCTAAACTACCACTCCTATGTAGCTTAGCCATGCGTTTCACACTTATATGACCAAGGTGACAATGCTATAATTAAGATGATTTCAACATATCTTATTTTTCCCTTTTATTATCATTGGTGTTTAAAATTGGATTTAACATATCGAATATGTATATTCCTTTGCATAATGTACCACTAGCATAAAAAATGTCATTCAACATAATAGAACAACAATTGTTCCTAAAAGCTAAATGGAAACCATCTTTATTTAAACTTGAAACACAAATAATGTTTTTAGTCAAAGAAGGTACATAATAATAATCATCTAAATTTAACATAAGCCTACAAGGAAGGGTCAATATATAAGTTCCTACAGCTATTGTAATAACCCTTGGTCAATTTCCAACGTGCAGGTCAATTTCCAATGTGCAGGTCTGACTTTTCCTTACTGACTTGCTTCTTGTTCTTTAGGCCCTGCATATTAGTGCATATGTGTGAGCCACAACCAATATCTAATAATTGGAAATAGTATTAATTTCAATGATAAAAATACCTAAAGTAAATAGGGCATTAGATGTCGTCTTCTTCAAGGACTCCAAGTAGGCCTTGCAGATTCTCTTCCAATTGTTATCCTTACCACAATAAAAACATGTCCCTTTTGGTGCAGTCTCCTTGGCCTTCTTCATGGTCACGTCTTCCTTAGGCTTCATAGATTTCTTCTTTTTCTTAAGATTCTTCTTCTTAGAACCAGAAGAGTCCACCAGCCTCACAACCTTACAATCCTTTTTGACAGATGGCTCAACTATTTTGGGCATATTGATCATCTTAGAAATAGTTGTGGAGATTTGGTTTATCCTATAGTTAAGCAGAAAATGTGAAAATCTATCAGACAAACCAGTTAGAATTAAGTCAATAGTTAATTCATGGTCTATCACAAATCCCAAAGTGGTTAACCTCTCAATATAGCCATTCATCTTCAATGCATGTTGAACTAGAGATGTACCCTCAACTATCTGAGTGCAAAAGAGCAGCCTTAAAGTTTCAAACCTTTTGGAATGTGCTTGCTCATCAAAAAGCTCGCCTAGATGGTAGACTATGGAATAAGCATCGATAGCCTTATGCTGCTTTTGCAACTTAACTGACATAGTAGTAAGCATAATGTAGCTTGCCATCTCACTATCATTGAGATGCTTTTGATATGCCTTATGAACATATTCAGAAGCATTAATAGTAAGGGGATTGGGGAGTGCCTCATTTAGGACATAGCCAATTTTTTCGGATTTGAGAACTATTCTCAAATTCCTTAGCCAATCCAAAAAATTAGGCCCAATCAACTTATTTGACTCCATTAGTGATCACAAATTCACACTTGTCAGCATGATGATGATTCTAGCAATCTAGATGAAAAATAGAGCATGTTAGAATGTACATAAAATTGCATGTTTATTAGGTCTTTAATAAATCACATTATGACTGCCAATATTTTATTGTGAATCCATAGCCCTCACTATGAATCTGAGAGAACCTATATGGAAGTTTTCCTAGTGAGTTGATATCCAACTAGCTAAGAATAATCTTGAGGCAACTCAATAAGCCATCATTAGTTTGGTTGGTAGGTATCTAATCCATACTAAAAGCATTATTCCTTCAACTATTGAATCTTGTGCTATTAACTAATTGATGTGTGCACATACATTAGGCTATCAACTTTTGATATGTGTACATCTTATGTACACTAACCTAACTTTGCCTTCAATACACATTAACCTTGGTGCAAATCCAACAAGCTAATGATATCGATTAAGTCTAATCCATTAATCATTCAATCTAATTTCAATAGTTTGAACATATTCTTATAGAGCGAGCTTGAGGCAACTCAACAATACTAACTCTAGAAGAACTCTGGTTCTCCCTATATTAATGGAAGACATAAGAATTAATTGTTTATTTAGTGAAGGATTTCTTTGTTAAGTCTCATCATGTTTTTGTTGCATGCTTTTATATATTATACTTTCATCACATGGATATATAAAAATAGTTACATTAACTATATGGCATGATTATGGACATACTAAAGTCAATATTTTGAGCCAAAAAGAGATTGACTAGGTCTTTCCTAGGTATATGCATGAATTTACAAACCCAAAATACAAATTCCTATTTCTAAGTTTTCTTATTTATGGCACCACCTCATTTGCTTCTTGCTCCTTTATATCACCATTTTATCCTAATCCTATGTAATCTAATTATATATTTCAAAATATAGAAAATCTCAATTTACATTTGAGAGGAGTAAAATGATAAGAGAAATCCATGAGAAAGATAGAGAGATGGGGACATGTATGCCCTATTTACCATAAAACAAAACAAATTCGTTCATGCTCAATCACATTGCGCCTATGTCCATAATTATCCATCATGTCTTTCCATACACCCCTAACACGCATTCTCTAATGCATAAATTAAATGAAATTGACAATTTTGGATTTCAATTTGAAAATCGATTCAATGTTTGAATAGAAATTGCTTATTTGTGTTGTTTCGGTAATTTAATTTTGTATATCATTTCAATGTTGAATTTAATATTTAATCAAATTAAATTAAATTTCATATTTCTAGAATTAATTCAAAATTAATTCACCTTAAAATCAAATTATTATGATGTCATAATTAAACAATTTAATTTTAATATACATATCAATTTCTAGTCATACTAGAATTACCATTGCTCAATTTAAATTAATTCAAAATTAATTTCCAAAAATTCCAAAATTTTTCAGAACTTCAAACCATAATTTTAAGCATCATTAAGTTAGCTCAAGTTCATCAAAATATTTTTGGCATAAGCCAAACTTACAAAGACAAATGAATCAATACACTTAGACGCTTAAAAGGACTCATTCGACATCTAGAATTTTTATAAAATTTTAAATTCTAGTAAAATGTCACATCCACTAATTTAGGCCCTGACCGATATGCATGTTCTGTGATCGAATGCACTGGATCGACAGAAACCTGAGCGCATTCGTGATTAGAAAAAAACTAGTACAATTGTAGTCTAAATTCAAACTATTGCAAGTGAGAACAATGATTTTGAATAAGTAATGTTGAATTTTTTCATGAAAATCGAAGAAAACGAGTATGACTATAAAATACGTGATATTCGCACTGTTAGCAAATTATGAGTGGAGGACATCGTGACGTAGAGATTTTTGACACAAATTTGTTGGTATAATTTGGTGTTAACACTCCAATGTTTAGGGTACGAAATTAAAGAAGTAAATTTAGGGTAAAAAATGCAATTTTTTGCTCTGGTACCCCAATTGTGAAGCTGAAATTCTTCTTCTTCTCACCTAACCCGAGCCATACTTTTGGTTTCTTGCTTCACAAATCCTATCTAGCTAAAGTAATTAGTGATCTAAGGAAAGTAATATCTCCTCCCCACAAACCTATATGCATCCAAGTCAAAGTTGAAGAAGAAGGGCTTGGTCAACCTTTGTCCAAGGTGAAAAGAGATTGCATGTCTAAGTTAGGGTTGGAGAAGAAAAAAAGAATTTTAGGCTAAATCAAAAAGGAAATCAAGAGCCTCTCCATGCTTTTCTATTTTCTTTTCCTCTCATTCAAATCCCTTTGGTCAAGCATCAAATTAAGGTTAGAAGAGAGATGAGAAGGTGATCTTGTATGAAAAAATTTCAAGATGGGAAAAGTTGGATGATTTTTCAAGGTATGGCTAGAGGTGATTGAAAAGGCATAAAAGAAGTTTAAGTTTTTTCTTATTCAATTTATCTATTATTCAAAAGCTCAAGCTCTACTATTTTTGTTGTATTGTTTTTAATTCTTGTTGCTTTGTGGAGATAAAATATTCTAGATATGTAGAAAGAAGTATGGTCAAGACACATGATTGGAGGGAGGTTTGATTTAGATTGTTGGGAGGATGAAAAATTGTTGCGTATATTAAAAGAACTTTTAGCCGAATATTGATGATAGTAAGGATCCAAGAATTAAAATAGATTCATCTAAATTTTAGTTAATTAATAGATTCATTAATGAACTCAAATGAAATTGATTTAAAGAATTGAGTTAATTGAGGTAATAAAATGGTTAATTAGTATTAAATGGGAAAAAGGAAATAATGAATATGAGAATTTGCTGGTGACCGAAGCATAAGAGTTTGAAATGCAAAATTTGGGTTGATAATTACCTAAACTCTTACTAAATGGGAGATAAAGAAAAGATTTAATTCTTGAACTAGGAGTAAAAATTAAAATTTAGTGAGATTAAAATAATTAAGGCAATTAATTGGGTTACTTTGGAACCCAAAATTAAGACAATGAATCATAAAATTTTACTATATTAACTGAACTAAAACGGATTCTAATTTATACGAAGAATATTTAAGACTGAATTTATATTGATAGATGGATATGCCTCTATACATATAAGTTATAATGTGTTATGGAGAATATTAGATATGAGTTTTTGAACTGCTAATTAACCAAAATTTTGAGACTTCGAATTATTAGGAGAGTCATCAGGTTGATTCTAATAAGGGGATAGTTCTTTTTTATTTATTACAAAAATTATTATTACTCTAAATGTTTGATATTTAATTATGTATATTTTATTAGACACCTTCGATACAAATTGTTTGTGTCGGATAAAGGAAAAGGGCTGGTGGATGGGAGGTGAAACTAATCAGGTTTGTCCACTTTTATGGCAATAGCCATAAAAATAAATAAATAAATAAATATATATACACACATATATATTAATTATAAAAATATTATAATTAGTTTTTTATGCTATGAATTAAAATGTCATGTGGAGTTGTGTATTATTTCAACATTTTGAAAATATATGTTTAATGGTTATGTGATACGTGAAATTTGAGATATTCAGTAATTTAGAAAACTCAGTATGTGGATATATTTGAAATGAATTATATAAACATCATGATTTAAGCCCATGAATAATCCTGGACTAGTACAAGATAACTTGTTGGCATGCTAATAGGGTCATACGGCTTCGGCCAGGACATACGGCTATGACTAGGACATACAGCTTCGGCCGGGATATATAGCTTTGGCTAGTACATACGGCCTCAGCTGGGACATTAAGCTCTTAGCTAGGATATATATAGGTGTCTTTTTTTTCATACGACCTCTAGCTCGGGATACCCCTTGTGTTTCCCTAGGATCTTGTCTAAGCAACTTAATTTATGGGCATAACAGGTAAAGCCTTGCAGTTAGAAATTTCAATGTTAATATACTATTCTATGTGATGGTACAAAATGACATGATATATGGAATATGTTCTTTCTTTTGAAAAGCAAGCTATTATAACTTGTATAATTGTTATTTATATATAAAGTTGACTATTTTTATAAAGCTTGCACCACTGAGCTAAAACACAGTGCGAAAGTTTATTTTTCTCTCGCGCAGTTATAAGGACAAGGGCCAGGTGTGGCGAGTTATCTGAGGGAACCGTTAGTCCAGTGAATCCCATTCATGGATTAGAGCAACAACAATAGCCACCCAGATAAGGTTGGTTTCTTTTTGTACCACTTACATATGCATATAAATAATATGTATAATATATACTAGACTCTTATAAATAATTATGATCCGTTTTGGTTGTATAAAGTTCTATAAAAAATAAATATGTAAGTTAAAAAAAAATTCAGCTTGTGCATATATTGTATTATACAGGGGCTTGTGATTAGAGGTGTGTGTGTGTATATATATATATATATATATATATATATATATTTATAGGTATATTTAATAATATCACATAGGCAGATAGTGACATCAACTTACCTGATTATTACGTAGAAAGGTAAGGGGGTGTCACAATTAGTGGTATCAGAGCGGGTTTATGCGATTATAGGTTAGAAAAAGGTAATGTGAGGAATGCATGTGCATGAATTTGCATTAAATAAACATTATCTTTATATATAAGCTATTGTTCTCTAATATGGGACACTGTTTTTGAATTTATAGGAAAATGAGGGAATGAGCTCACAGTGGACCGTGATAGAAGCCACTGAGAGTAATCAACAATCTAATTTTGAATTACTCCCTCTATGATGATAATGGACAGTTAGGGGTGGTGCATCTTCCCATAAACAACCCTTAGCCACAAAATAAGATGAGGGAGACTTAGTGCATAATGTAGTTGAATTGGTATAGTGAGCAGCTCGGCCAACACCATTAGAGTAAAATTTTGATAAACTACATAAGTTTGGGGCTACAAAATTTTATGGCTACAGTGAAGATGATGCTGCTACAGATAAATATTGGTTAGAATGGAATGAAAGAGTTTTTGAACAGATGGAGTGTACATTTGAGCATAAAATATTAGTATACAATATCTATATTGCAAGAAGGTGCATATGATTAGTGGAAAAAAAATATTGTGAAGACCTTAGAGTCCAAAACCTCCTACATGGGACTGCTTCTTGAAACAGTTTAAATCAAGGTATGTTCCAAGAGCCTATAGAGACAAGAAAAAGCAAGAGTTCTTGGACCTACGAAAGAATACCCTAATAGTAAATGAGTATAAGAAGGAGTTCACTCGACTCAGTAAATATGCAGAGGGTGTGCTCATTGATGAGATTGACCAGTGCAGATGGTTTGAGTAGGGGCTTAGAGCACTATTAGAGACTGAGTGGATGCCTATCAGATAGAGGAGTTCTCTAGGTTGATATCTAAAACATTCAGTGATTTAGGCCCCGATTGCGCGTGATCGTAGTGGGATGAACAGGTTCAATCGGAGTCTAAATTTGAACCCATAAAAAAAATGACTAATACTAAGGGAAAATAATTAAGGGTATTATTGTTTGGATATAAAAAAATATTAGTGCTAGAATTAAAAAAAATAAAATTTCCTATGCAAAAAATTAGTATTATGGCAATTGTTGGGGGAAAAAGTGTGAATATGGAGGAAGATGTGGTAAATATGGAATTTCTCAAAGTTTAAATGTTAATCAAGATTAATTAACTTAATGAAACAATAAAAATTAGGATTAATTTTAATTAGTGGGACCCACACCTTAATCAAGGTATAAAAAGTCAAAAAAAGGGAAAGACTTTCTACATTCTTCCGTAAGTCATCTTTATCTTCTCCTTTTGTCCTTTCTTTGCTGTCCCACCATAGCCCCAAAACCTCCATTTTTTCTTCAGCCACAACTTGAAAAAGAGAGAAAAAAATGAGTTTCGAGAAAGGAAAAATCAAGAAATTAAAGAGTTATTGCCAAAAGTAGAGTAAAGAAACAAGAAAGGAAGAAGAAAGAAGAGAAATAAAAGAGAAAAATTGAGGGTAAATTCGGCCAGCTTTGGAAATATCTAAAGGTGAGTTTATTCTTCCTAAATTCAACCTTTTTCCTTCCATTTGAGACCCATAAGGATGATAGATGTGATTAGGTTTGGTAGATTTAGGTTATCTTGCAAGATTGAACTTAGAAATTCAAGTTTGTGATTAGTTGATGAAAGTATAGTTAAACTTTGAATTAATGATATTTGATGTTAGTTAATTGTTTTATGACTTAAAAGATATAGAAAATGATGTTAATGGATGAATGAGGGGCTACCATAGTTAGAGTAATTTGGGGACAATTGAAATTAACATAGAAACACCACAATTGGTGATAGATTAAGTATGATTTGAGTGTTGAATTGAAAAAAATGAATTGGGAATTAGGATAAAGTTTTTGGGCAGCCATGACCTATAAAGAAGGAATTTTAACCTTTGTACATTTTAGCTCAATTAATGTATAAAACATATTAGGAGCATTAAAAGATTATGTAGACATGAAAAGCTCTGAAAATGGATATTGGAATTGAGATATGGTACGGTTCTGTAGGAAAATCAAATGAACAAGTGGGAGGCCCTCAAGAGGGTGACAAAGGCAAGGATAAAGCTAGCTAATAAGGGGAGAAAAAGAAGGATTAAGGGAAAATCCAAGGTTGATTAGGTATTTGCTTCATTGATAAAAATCTTACATGCTGTTAATATGTATGGATTTAAGTGTAAAGGTTTGATATGATTGTGAATTGTTGTGGATTTTGATATTTTATATGGAAATGGGATCGAATGGTGTAAAATAATTGAGACATATGAATGTAATTAAATTCTGGAAATTTTAGTATCAAAATGAATGCAAATGATGAATGTGGGTGAAAAGTAGATTGATGCTAATTGATGACCCTGCTGTAGGGATTCTGGAACAGTCTTGACTCTTTTGATTATAACTTGAGTTATGGAATTCCGTTTTGTATTTTACTTTTTGTAAATGAAAGGTAAGACAAAGGGGTTTAATTTTTATTTAGACCATAAAATCTAATTATGTCTGAATGTTCTATGAACAATGCATGAATTTCAAACCTAGAATTTGTCTAGAAAATTCTGGGCAGAACTTTCTGTGATGATGTAATGTTCAATTGATCATAACTTTTGATAGAAAACTAGTATTTGAGTGATTTTTGATGTGTCATAATTAAAAGACTAAGATAAAAATTGTTAGAATACCAGAACTCCCAATTCGAAATATAAATGGGCTAAAAATGAAGCCCAAAAATAGGTTCGAAATCTGTCATAGGTAAAAACATGAAATATTAGGCTTTTGCATGTGTTGTGATAATTATATGTAATAATTAATGTGAATATTTACTTTAATGGTAATTATAAATATTTAACAAATTATTTATGTGTGAGATTTTAATGCAATAATAATGGGAATAAAGAACAAAAATAAATAAGCATAATTATGATAATTGAATAATATTGTCATTTTTGAAAATATTGTGAATTAATATAAAAATAGTTAAGCCAAAGACAACTAGTCTAGAACTAGAATAGAGAATAGTTTGACATTCCAATAAAGGGACATAAGGCACTTGATGCCAAATATAAAAGCCGGTGATGACAATTTATAAATACGCTCGGTGCAAAATTATTAAACCGGTGATGACAATATTACAAAAGCCGATAATGACATTATTATAAAAGCGTTTGGCGCAAGATTATGAAAGCCGAAAATGACAATCTCGTTATTCCTATTAATTAGTTTGGTTATAGGTGTTATGGGCACAAGAAAAAAAAATTTATACTTCATTTCATTTATTTTATAAAACTGTTAGACAGATAATGCTCACTTACCTTGCTAAACAGAAGTGGTGTAAGGGAGTGTTACAAATTTTGGTATAAGAGCTATAGGTTTTAATGATTCTTATTTAGTGGGTATAGTAAAATAAGTGCATGTTTTCAGCATTTGCATTGTTTTAAGTTGCTATATTCTAATAAAAGACCTTTCTTTTGACAATATAGGTTTTAATGGATACAGAATCAAAAGAAAGTCACGGAGAATAAGAGGGTGATAATATAGCTAATTCGGCTACTCATAGACAGTCAACATCAATTAGAGCTTCAGAGCCTAGTGTGATAGCTCCATAACATGCTGAAGAAGAAATTGATCTGGGTTAGGTACCCCTTATGCAACAGATGGCTACCTTGTTGTAGCAAATAGCACAAGTTGTGCCACCACCAGCTCCACCACCTCCCCCACCGCAACCAAAACCCCAGATTGATAAATTCAGAAAATATGGGGCTATAGATTTTATGGGCAAGAAAGAGGATGACCTAGCCATAGTAAAATTTTGGTTGGAAAAGAGAGAGTGGGTTTTTGAGGAGCTACAATGTAACACCACATCATATGCATTTAAATATAACCTATCCCTGTATCAAATAATCTTATACTACATGTTGAAAAGAGAAAATACCCTGATAACAATAGTAGTAATTTTTTTCATATCATATCCTGTAAAATCAACTAATGACTTTGCAAGTCTCACATCCTATAATTTCATTCAATGACTTGCAAGTTTCATATCCTGTAATATTATTCACTGACTTTGCAAATCAACATTAAAACCACAACACGATATATCACATATATTAAAACATAAACTTTACACAGAAGTATTTTCGAGTTGATTTCATTTATACATTTTTAGACTCATTCCATAATGACTATACATATTCAAGCACATAAATACAAAACACATATGACATATTTTCATGCTTGTGTGGAATGCAAGGAGAGAGAGTGATGAGGCTCGACCAGTGACCTGTGCTCCATGTCTTTTATACGCTACTCAAAATGAGCTATCACTTTTCTTTACCTGAAAAATGATGCAAATTGATGAGTTGCAGCTCAGTGAGAATAACCATCCAATGAAGTACCAAACAACTTATAGTAATAAATCACAAATCCAATATATACCATGTATTCCATTCCATTCATTAGTATCATATAAGTATCAATAAAGTTGAAACATATAATCATTACTTTTTATGTATGCAAATGCTTTGCTTATTTCATTTTTTTGTGACTAAGTTAAATAGACATTGCCCCGGATTTCCATGTGAACATTTGCCATGTGAACATTTGCATTTGCATTTGCTAGCTAGCTTGATCATTTTTTTCATTTGCACATTTGTTGGGCCATAGGCCTCTTCTTTTGCTTTGCACATTTGTTGGGCCATAGGCCTCTTCTTTTGCTTTACAATATCGATTAACTAGTCATAATGCCTTTTTAGTCCATATGCATATGCATTTGTATTTAAGCATTCATCAACCACTGTATCTTATCACATATAATGTACATATACCACATATATACCTCATATACCACACATATACCTTGCATATACTATACATATACCATGTATATATATCACATATGTCAAACATATACTTCAAATATACCAAAAGTATACCATTTATATGTACTAAAATGTCACAAATTATCAATCATTACATTATCAAGGACCAATCATAACAATCATATGAATCACATAGCAATCAACATTCATTTGCACTAAAGAATTCAATCGATAATTAGACTCACCGTTCTCATTTGATTCTGACCCCTAACTTATTGTCTCTCCGCTCTTTGTGGGTCTCCAATATGTTGTGAGCCTAATATGAAAACATAATCGATTAACTCATGATTAGGGAGACTTAATGTGGCTTAAACAAATTAATATGCATTGTTCATGTCAATAGTTAAGAGTTTTCCTATGAGGCAGTGTGAACTTATGGGACTGTTTAGCCTATAACTTTTTCTATACTTGACCAATTAATCTGATTCTTCTTCCTAAGTAAAAATAACATATAATTATAGAATATATTAAAATTTCAGACCAATTGGATCATTTTACAATATTTGGTGGAATTTCTAAGAGTGTTCTGTTTTCTGCCTTGTTTTCTGCCTTTAGGCAGTTTCAGGGTACTCATTTGGGTTCATCATAACTTACAATATATTAGTAATATTTTAATGAAACTTTACAGACACTTATATGGGTTCATATGGAACATTTTTCATGTTTTAACCTTTTATCAATTATGCCTCTAAGGTCTTCAAATCATAAGAAACATTTCACTGGTCAAGAACAGAATTGGCTTTCGGACCAGTATTACTTATAAAGACCATAACTTAGTCTATACATACCCAATTAAGCTGAAATTAGTACCCATATTTATCTAAGACATATACCTATAAATTTAATGTTTTTAACATTTAAATAATCTAGCTCTAACGAGCTCAACTTATCCAAACAAGTTTCTGTCTCTGCCCAGGGCACTCAGTAGGCAGTTCAGACCATGGAACAGTCATGGTTCCATTCACCATAAATAAATATTTACAAGACCTATGAACCTTATATTTGGTATAAATATACATAACACATATATATACAACTTTTATGTTTTGAGATACTTCAAATAATTGCTTTAACATATTCTAAATCAAATCACACAGTAGCTAACTTGGTTAGGGTTCACATCCTAACCAGTTTCAGTACGAAGAGGGTATCTAATTCTATAAACCAAATCATGAAACAAAGTTTACATATTCATAAATATAAGACATAAAGGAACAAAGTTTGTGTTTTACACTTGTCCAGAATCAATTTAGATGTGCATCAAAATCGGGCTGCAAAACAGTGCCTATTAATGAACCTAAGCAACTCAAATCAACCCTAAAGCAATAAGAATTGATTACCTACCAAGGAATAACTTGAAAGGGATCAATTTGGTGCAAAAAATAGGTAAAAAAAGGAAGATTTGAAGTCTGAAATGGATGAAAATGAAGGAGAAGTCGGGGCTGAAGTGAGGAGGCAGAACTGGGAAAGATGAAGATAAAGGCAGATTTATGTTTTTGTCTTTTTATCTTTTTCTCATCTCATTTCTCTTCTCATTTCTCATTTCTCCTCTCTTTTCTCCTCTTCTCTTCTATTTCTCTTTTGTTTCATTTTCATTTTATTTTATCTATATTATTATTATTATTATTTACATATATATATAATTCGACTAATCTACACAATAATACTGCTTAATCTTTTGGCCCGGTTTAACTAAATTAACAATGCAAAATGTTTACTAATCTTAATCTAATCATTTTGCTTACTTTAATTTGGTCACTTATTCAATTCATTTCTAATACTTCATAATCCTCATATAGGTTATAAGTACA
Organism: Triadica sebifera; assembly: GCA_023653625.1. Taxonomy (NCBI): domain Eukaryota; kingdom Viridiplantae; phylum Streptophyta; class Magnoliopsida; order Malpighiales; family Euphorbiaceae; genus Triadica; species Triadica sebifera. The sequence continues at coordinate 27,526,060 of CM042901.1, forward strand.
CATGTGCTACTCGATACAAGTGTCAAATGCTAGGACACGTAGCTAGTGCGTGTCATAAACTTGTTCCTATGAAAATACGTATGAAATGCATTTGTTCAATTGAATTGTATGCAAGATGCTTATGTTCAATGAAATGCATGTGGGGGAAGGTCAAGGATGTTACATACAATGTCCAAAGGAGTACAACGTTAGATATGTAGTGTCCCTCCTTTAAGAGCATGCCTATGACTGGTGGAAGTTGGTATTAGCGAAACCCTAGAATCCAAACCCTCAAACATGGGATTTCTTTGTGACAGAGTTTAAAAAGAAATATGTGCCAAGAGTTTATGTGGATGAGAAAAAGCGAGAATTTCTGAATTTGAAGCAAAGGGTTATGATAGTAGCTGAGTATGAGATGAAGTTCACCAGGTCGAGAAAGTATGCCACGGGGATTATTGGAGATGAAGCTGACAAATGTCGTAGATTTGAAGATGACCTTTATGAGGATATTGGATATTTAGTGGCTTCCCACCAGCATACAAATTTTGCTATGCTAGTGTCCTCTGCCATTAGTGCTGAAAGAGGAAAACACTGAAGATAGAAGAGTTCTCTAAGAAATTGACATCTAGTGTAGCCTAGACATCTCGTAGGAAAGGGCAAATAGTACCCAGACCATTTCAATCACGAGTTGCAGGGCATACATTTTATAGTAGGTGGGGTCAACATTTTAAACCCGCAACATCATATGCTAGTTCACCAACATCATTTTCCAAGAGACCAACTCCTATTATGTGACAGCATTGTGGTAGAGCTCATATAGAAGAGTGTTGGTGGTTGATTGGGGCATGTTTGAGATGTGGAGCTAGTGACCATATGAAGAGAGATTGTTCCAGACTTAGTATAGGCAGTATGGCACCAGCATAGACTATGGCACATATACAGAGTCGTGGTAGAGGTCGAGGCTAGTTTAGAGGTGGTTGTACTGGACATAGTTAGGGGGTATCTGAGACAGTTGACAGACCCAGAGGTAGTAGAGCTACAGCTTGGGCATATATGATGAGAGCTCGTGAGGACCAGGATGCACCAGACGTCATAGTTGGTAAACTTTCCTTATTTGACTTTGATCTACATGCATTGATAGATCCTAGTTCCACACATTCATCCATAAGCATAGTTGCACTTAAACAAGGGAACATGGTACTGGAGACCTTAGAATATGAGATAGTTATGACTAATCCACTGGGACATAGTGTGAAAGTGAATCTGATTTATAGAAACAGTTCAATAATAATTTAGGGTAGAGAATTTCCAACAGACTTAATAGAATTACCTTTTCATGAATTTTGTGCTATTCTGGGTATGGATTGGTTTACAAGGCATAGAGCTATAGTCAACTGCCGATCTAGAAAAGTTGTACTTAAAATTCTCGGGCAGAATAACACTATCATTCAAGGTGTAGGTCAAATATGTTTGACCAGTGTTATTTCTGCATTAAAAGCTCAGAAATACATTAGGAAAGGATGCGAGGAATATTTGGCCCATGTGATAGATACCAATAAGGGAAGCTTAGAACTTAAGGACATCCCCACAATGTGTGAGTTCCCAAATGTGTTTCCTGAAGATTTTCCGGGGTTACCACCAGATAGGGAGATAAAGTTTGCTATTGATTTAATCCTTGGTACAACCTTAGTATCAATTACTCCATATAGAATGGCACCTGCAGAATTGAGAGAGTTGAAGGCTTAATTGCAGGAATTGCTTGCCAAAGGGTTCATAAGACCAAACATGTCACCATGGGGTGCTCCAGTGGTGTTTGTGAAAAAGAAGGATGGCACCCTACGATTATGTATTGATTACCGACAATTGAACAAGGTGACGATTAAAAATAAATACCCACTACCTAGAATTGATGATTTGTTTGATCAATTGAAGGGAGCAGAAGTATTCTCTAAGATTGATCTTAGATCTGGGTATCACCAACTGAAAATCAAAAAATTAGATGTGTCCAAAATAGCTTTCAGGACTCGATATGGCCACTATGAATTCCTGGTTATGCCTTTTGGCTTAACAAATGCACCAGCTGCCTTTATGGATATGATGAACATAATTTTTAGGCCTTACCTTGATCAGTTTGTGGTAGTTTTTGTAGATGATATCCTGGTGTATTTGAGGGACAAGGGAGAATATGACAGACATCTCAGAATAGTACTTCAGACTTTCAGGGAAAATCAATTATATGCAAAACTGTCAAAATGTGAGTTCTGGTTGGAAGAAGTAGGATTCCTAGGGCATATTGTGTCAGTTGAAGGAATCTGTGTGGATCCTAGCAAAATAGAAGCAATTCTAAGTTGGAAGCCACCCCGCAATTTGATAGAAGTCCAAAGTTTCCTTGGATTAGTTTGCTACTACAAAAGGTTTGTGAAGGGATTTTCAAGCATTACTGCACCAATTACCAAGTTGCTCAGAAAATAAACCAAGTTTGAGTGGACAGATCGGTGTCAGGCAAGCTTTGAGAAGCTAAAAGTCATGCTAACTGAAGCACCTGTTTTGGCCCAACCTACTCCAAGGAAAAATTTTGTGATATACATTGATGCCTCTCATAATGGGCTAGGTTGTGTATTAATGCAAAAGGGTAAAGTAGTGGCTTATGCATCTAAGCAATTGAAGCCTCATAAGCTAAGTTACTCTACTCATGATTTGGAGTTGGCAGCAATAGTGTTTGCTTTAAAAATATGGCGACATTATTTGTATGGAAAGCGATGCTACATATATACAGATCATAAGAGCATCAAATATTTGCCCACACAAAAGGAGTTGAACTTAAGGCAAAGATGCTGGTTGGAGTTAATCAAGGATTATAATTGTATTATTGATTATCAGCTAGGCAAAGCCAATGTAGTAGCTGCTGCCTTAAGTAGAAAAACACTAGTAGAGTTACGGGTCCAACCTACGTTAAGGCAATAAGTGAGAGAAACTAAGAGTCAAGATCAGAAATTGATGATAATTGCTGAGGTAGTTAAAAAGGGGGAGAGACCTAAATTTAAGGTTGAAGATGATAGAAGTATAAGTTTTAAAGGAAGATTGTTCATGCCAAATGACAGCGAATTAAAGCAAATAATTCTAAAGGAGGCACATAATACAACTTATTCTATGCATCCAGGGAGCAATACAATTTCTCAGAACCTAAAGACTCATTATTGGTGGCCAGGAATGAAGAAGGATATCATGGAATATACTACAAGATGCTTGACATGTCAACAAATGAAAGCAGAGCACCAAGTACCATCTAGATTGTTGCAACCTATTGCTATCCCAGAATGGAAGTGGGAGAGGATTACAATGGATTTTGTATCTGGTTTGCCTTTGACACAAAAGAAGCATGATGTAGTATGGGTAATTGTTGACATGCTTACCAAATTAGATCACTTTTTGCCAATTGGAATGGATTATTTGTTGAGCTGGTTAGCAGAATTATATGTTAATGAGATAATTTGACCGCATGGGGTGCCAGTATCTATTATTTCTGATCGAGATCCACAATTCACATCAAAATTTTGAAAAAGTCTACAACAAGCATTGGGGACTCGACTTACTTTTAGTACAACGTTTCACCCACAAACAGATGGGCAATCCAAATGATTTATTCAATTGTTGGAAGACATGCTTAGAAGTTGTGTAATTGACTTTGAGGGTAGCTGGGATAAGTACTTACCATTGATGGAATTTGCATATAACAATAGCTATCAAACTAGTCTCAGCAAGACACCATATAAAGCTTTGTATGGAAGGAGAATTAGGACACTATTATGCTGGATAGAACTTGGTGAAAAGAAGTTAAGGGTCCCAAAATTAGTGCATCAGACAGAGGAGAAGGTGAAATTAATCCAAGATTGATTAAAAGCTGCAACTGATCGATAAAAGTCCTACGCCGATTAGAAGAGGAAAGAGATTGAATATGATGTCGGAGACAAGGCATTTTTGAAAATTTCACCTCGAAAGAAAGTAATTTGTTTTGGTAAAAACGGGAAACTGAGTCATAGATTTATTGGACCATACGAAATACTTTAATGTGTGGGTCTAGTGGCTTACTGGTTGGCCTTACTACTAGAATTGGATAAGATCCACAATGTGTTTCATGTCTCAATGTTAAAGAGATACATATCAGATCTAGCATATGTAATAATAGTGGAATCAATAGAGGTACAACTAGACTTGACCTACGCAGAAGAGCCGGTGACAATCATAGCTCAAGAAGTCAAGGAACTACAGAACAAGAAGGTACCATTAGTAAAGATCCTTTGGCGCAATCATGCAGTAGAAGAAGACACCTAGGAGATTGAAGAAATCATAAGAACTTAGTATCCTTAACTATTCGGCTCCAGTTAATCAGGTAAATTTCGACGACAAAATTTTCTTAAGGGGGAGAGAATTATAACATCAAGTGATTTAGGCCCTGATTGTGCGTGACCGTAGTGGGGTGCGCAAGTTCAATCGGAGTATAAATTTGAACCCATAACAAAATGACAATTACAAAGAGAAAATAATTAAGGGTGTTATTATTTGGGAATAAAAATAGATTAGTGCTAGAATTAGAAAAAAATAAAATTTCCTATGGACAAAATTGTTATTATGGCAATTGTTGAGGGAAAAAGTGTGAATATGGAGGAAGATGTGGTAAATATGAAATTTCTCAAAGTTTAAATGTTAATCAAGATTTATTAACTTAATGAACCAATAAGAATTAGGATTAATTTTAATTAGTGGGACCCACACCTTAATCAAGGTATAAAAAGTCAAAAAAAAGGGAAAGACTTTCTACATTCTTCCATAAGTTATCTTCATCTTCTCCTTTTCTCCTCTCTTTGTCGTCCCACCGTAGCCCTAAAACCTCCATTTTTGCTTCAGCCCCAACTTGAAAAAGAGAGAAAAAAAAAGTATTTTGAGAAAGGAAAAATCAAGAAATTAAAGAGTTCTTGCCAAAAGTAGAGTAAAGAAACAAGAAAGGAAGAAGAAAGAAGAGAAATAAAAGAGAAAAATTGAGGGGAAATTCGGCCAGCTTTGGAAAGATCTTAAGGTGAGTTTATTCTTCCTAAATTCAACCTTTTTCCTTCCATTTGAGACCCATAAGGATGATAGATGTGATTAGGTTTGGTAGATTTAGGTTATGTTGCACGATTGAACTTAGAAATTCAAGTTTGTGATTAGTTGATGAAAGTATAGTTAAACTCTAAATTAATGATAATTGATGTTAGTTAATTGTTTTATGACTTAAAAACTAGAGAAAATGATGTTAATGGATGAATTAGGGGCTGCCATAGTTAGAGTAATTTGGGAAAAATTGAAATTAACATAGAAACACCACAATTGGTGATAGATTAAGTATGATTTAAGTGTTGAATTGAAGAAAATGAATTGGGAATTAGGATAAGGTTTTTGGGAAGCCATGACCTATGAAGAAGGAAGTTTAACCTTAGTAAATTTTAGCTCAATTAAGGTATAGAACATATTAGGATCATTAGAAGATTATGTAGACATGAAAAGTTTTGAAAATGGATATTGGAATTGAGATATGGTATGGTTGTGTAGGAAAATCAAATGAACGAGTGAGAGGCCCTCAAGAGGGTGACAAAGGCAAGGAGAAAGCTATCTAATAAGGGGAGAAAAAGAAGGATTAAGGGAAGGGTCAAGGCTGATTAGGTATGTGCTTCATTGATAAAAATCTTACGTGTTGTTAATATGTATGGAATTATGTGTTAAGGTTTGATATGATTGTGAATTGTTGTGGCTTTTGATATTTCATATGGAAATGGGATCAAATGGTGTAAAATAATTGAGACATATGAATGTAGTTAAAATCTGGAAATTTTAGTATCAAAATGAATGCAAATGATGATTGTGGTTGAAAAGTGGATTGATGCTAATTGATGATCCTGCTGTAGGGATTCTGGAACAGTCTTGACTATTTTGATTATAACTTGAGTTATGGAACTCCGTTTTGTATGTTCTTTATTGGAAATGAAATTTAAGACATAGGGCTTTAATTTTTTATTAAGACTATAAAATCTAATTATGTCTGCATTTGTCTAGAAAAATGCATGAAGTTCAAACCTAGAATATGTCCAGAAATTTATGGGCAGAAATTTCTATGATGTTGCAGTGCTCAATTGATCATAACTTTTGATAGAAAGCGGTATTTGAGTTATTTTTGATGTGTTTGAAAGATATGACAATAAGCTAAAAATTGTTAGAAGACCAGAACTCCCAATTCGAATTATAAATTAGCTAAAAATGAAGCCCAAAAACAGGTCCAAAATCTGCCAAAGGTAAAAACATGAAATATTGGGCTTTTGCATGTGCTGAGATAATTATATTTGATAATTAATATGAATATTTACTTTAATGATAATTGTAAATGTTTAACAAATTATTTATGTGTGATATTTTAGTGCAATAATAATGGAAATAAAGAACAAAAATAAATAAGCATAATTATGATAATTGAATAATATTGTCATTTTTGAAAATATTGTGAATTAATATAAAAATAGTTAATCCCAAAGACACCTAGTCTAAAACTAGAATAAAGAATAGTTTGACATGTCAATAAGGAGATATAAGGCACTCGGTGTCAGATATAAAAGCTGGTGATGACAATTTATAAATGGGCTCAGTGCAAAATTAATAAGCCGATAATGACAATATTACAAAAGTCGGTAATGACATTATTATCAAAGCACTTGGTACAATATTATTAAAACAAAAAATGACAACCCCGTTATTCCTATTAGTTAGTTCGATTATAGGTGTTGTAGGCACAAAAAAATAAAAAATGATAATAATGTTAAAGTATGTTATTTTGAGAATGTTATATTAATTAAACTTGTTAACTATTGCATGTTGAATGAAATTTGTTTGATTTTATATAACTCTTTATTTGATGCCTAAATTGTGAAATATATAAATGACATGTAAGAACATATGTGTATGTAAAATTTTTATCATTGAAGCACCACTAAGCTAGTAGCTTAGCGCGGGTGGTTTCCTTTAGCGCAGGTTTTAGAAGGGTAGCCATAGGAAGTAGAATTATCAGAAAAAGAAAGGTACCCAGAAGGAAGTAGCTAAAAGCTTTGGTTTCTTTTTGGTATATTTTATCAAAAACTTTATAAATTAGATTATAGTTTTATTTCATATAATGTGTATTAAAGATGTGAATTATAAAGTAAGAGACATAGATGATTGTAATTAATATATTTTATGTATAAATAAAATTTTGCATACTTGTGCTTGTAATAATTTTTATTTCTACATCTGCAATATTTTTTCAAAAAAAAAATTATACTTCATTTCATTAATTTTATAAAACAATTAGACGGGTAATGCTCACTTACCTTGCTGAACGGAAGTGGGGTAAGAGGGTGTTACAATATCTGCAGTTGAGAGTGTAGAGGAGGCACTTACAGACCAACGTTAGGCAATACTTGAGAGTGGGGTAAGGAGGCCTTTTTTTCAGTCCAACGCGTGCCTGGCGGCTAGTAAAAGAGCTAGACCAGCATGTGACCATTTCCAGTCAAGGATTAGAGGCCAGGCCTCATTTATCAGGTAAGGCTAGCCTGCAAGACCTGTGCCATCATCTGCTAGTGCCCCAACATCATGTACTGTGAGTGAGACTAGCCACATACCCTTTGTGTCAACATTATGGTAGATACCATCTGGGTGAGCATTGGTGGCAATCAAGAGTCTATTAAGGGTGTGAAGCTATTGGTCATTTCAAGAGAGATTGTCCCTTGTGGGTTCAAAGTGTAGACACTACTAGTGCAGGATTAGTGAAGGTACATAGGCCAATGCCAGCTAGAAACATTGATCGAGGGCAGTTTAGAGGAGGCTATACAGGGCCAATTCAGGTTGCCTTATAAATAGTTTATAGCCAAGGAGTAGCAGAACTGAACCAGCTAGGGCGTATGCTATGAGGGCTAAAGAAGAGTTGGATGCCCCAGACATCATAGTAGGCAAATTTCCTCTCCTTGGCTCAGATATATATGTTTTAATTGATCCTAGGACTACACATTCATATATTTCTACAACAACACCTAGTGAGGAGAATAAACAGATGGAAAACCTTAGGGTATGACATACTGGTAACAAATCCTCTAGGCCATAATGTAAAAGTGAATGGAGTGTATAGACAATTGCCTTTAGTGATTATGAGTGAACAGTTCCCAACATATCTTATTGAACTTCCCTTTCATGAATATGATGCTATCTTGGGTATGGACTGGTTGGCCTGACATGGTGTAGTAGTGGAATGTCAAGGTAGAAAGGTAGTGTATAGAAGGCTTGGATAAGATGACAGACATAGATTATCAGCCTTGACAATCTTCGAAAATAATTTTCATACTTTTAAACTTTTCAAAAATGTTTTTACTCCAAAATATTCTAGGTACAAAGTGCAAAAGATAAAAGGAGGGATTTTGGGTTTTTTTTTTTTACCTTAAATGGCCTTAATTAGCCTTAATTGGCCAATTAAGGCTAGCTGTTGGCTAGCAGCCCATACGGGCTCGTGACCCCCTTAAGCGATTTTTCTGTGTGATCTCATCACAATCCGTCCCAAAATAATTCTTTCATATTTTTGGATCTTATCCAAGACCATGTTACTCATTTTTCACATCTCCAATGTGTGTGACCCATTAGGTTCCCAATTATGTTGGCCAATTAAATTAACAATTAATTTAAGAAAATCATAAGCAGTATCTAGCAACACATCATGACTCCCAATTGATCAGAAAGTCAGTGGTTTCACTACGAACCTTTCCATAGATAATTTCCATGCAATTATTCCTTTCACTATTCTATACCTCACTTGGTTCAGAGTATGGACAATTTCAACTTTCACTAGACTGACTACATCACATCTAGTCCAAGTAATGTTAGTTCTTGTCCCTGAGGATCATTACTCTGTTAGACATGTCATTGAAGACTATCTTTATGACATTTCCACTCCAGCTAGAGATTCCTGAGTAAGAACCTCGACAAGAGGCCATGGGTATACACTTTTCTATCAGAAGTGGTGAATACTTTGTTGGTTAACCAATTGCCTTTGAATACCTCAAGCTGTATCCAATCACCACCCTATGAGTAACCTCACAGAGGCAATAGGGAATAGTGTCAAAATACAGAATCAATATCCAAGATATCCTTGAGTACCTTAAGTCTAAGGATACTTGCACCATTGCTATGTTGAAACTATCATTGACATTTGAATAGATTATCCATATGATTTTCTCATAACAAGTCATCCAATGTACTTAGCTATACTTAGCAAACATCCATATGTTAACTATAAACATCTTATGTTTACAGATTATGAGATCTACTGCTCAATCCAATCAAAGAGTGTAACATGTGCTAGTTTATCCGAATTAACAATGTCCCATCTTAGTAATCCTATGACTAGGGATAATTTAGATACTAAGATAATTACACATGATAAGAATCTCAATATCATGATCTTATCATGATTTCCTTCATGTTATGTTATGTATCAAGGACTTCATTAATTGATTTAAAATCACTATCAATTCATATATCAAATGAACATTAAATTAATGAAAAAGGCTTTTATTAATCAAAATTTTTTTTACAATAAGTGCTAAAGGTGATTTCCTTTGGAGCACTTATCTAATAGCTTAGGCTTTAGGAGCACCTTTGATCCTACATTACATACAAGATATATTTACTCAGTCAATGTGCCTTAAACTCTAAAAGTGCTTTTGACTAAAGGAGCTCGGACAAGCATATATGAGTATAGACAGTGGAAGGGTGGCTTAAGCTCAGAGAGCGCTCCTGTTCATAATCTGTATTTGAATAATCCATGTAGAGAGTTTTGGGTGAGAAAATTTAAGGAAGTATGATACAAATAAAAAGGTAATATGTAAATGATTATCTAGTACTTGGATTATATGCCATATGATTATTGACATGTTGGTATGCAATACCTATGTATAATTAAAGGAATATATATATATATATATATATATATATATATATATATATATATATATATATATATATATATATATATATATATATATATATATATATATATATACACACACGATGTAATGATTTCTCACATGAGATGAAATATGATTATAAAGTATCACATTTCTATTGTCATGCCACAATGTAAACGAATATGAATATGACAAACCCGAGTTATATGATACGCTCAGCATGAGTTTGTTATGAATGTTATAAGATTAGTGATTTATGATTTATGTTAATTATCTACTGATCATATTGAAAATGGTGAGTATAGCAATTGTGAATTATAGTCCATGATGATGCATACTCTTATGCTAAGCTTCGGTATTGTCATTATATACATTGAAACATGATGGGTTTTAAAATGTGTGGTTACAAAGGATTGCTTGTTATAAATTGCTAATGCATATTAGTGAATGTGAGTTAGTGTATTCAGAATTCATATGTTAAATAAGTATATAGAAAGAAATTATCTAGACATGATATATAAGTATGACATGCATATATGAAATTTGTTATCATTATGATTTTTACAACATATATGCACATATATACTACTAAGCATGAGTTTCTTAGCGTGTGAGTGTTTCTCACACCTAGGTTGGAGTTGAATAGGTGTTGTGGATAGAGAAGAAAAGCCTAAAAGAAGAGTCACTAGAAAAAACCCAGATTGGGTGGTGATACACTAAGAAGTCTTAAAGTTTGGTTTCAATGTTTTAAAGGAATTGTATTTACTTTTGGGATGTTGGCTGTAACCCTTAAGAATATTTGTATTTCAATTCAGTTTTTCAATGTGATTTAATATTTTATTTGTTTTTTCCTATTTTATAAACTTTTATGGATTTTAAAATAGTGATCATGGCCATGATGCAAATAAGGTATTTCAAGGAAATTTTTTATTTAAACGGGATTGAAAAAGAAAGGTTCTATGACATTCGCTAATATAATTGGTATAATACTAATTATATTTGTAGGTGTTACATTAACAAAAGGTATGAACTCTCAAAAATCCAAATAACTCAAATCTTCCTATTTATTTCTTATAGCATTTTCAATGTCATTGATGTGAAACAAACATATTATGAGTTTTGACGAAGCATTTTTATTGAAACCCGTCATGACAAACACTCTATTGTAAAAAGCCTTAAAACTCTTTTTCATTGGGTTATTCATCAAGTTATAACCTTTACCATGAACTTAAGAGGGGGTGGCAATGGGAAAATGCCTCGTAAAGACCACATCCATCTTTATGCTATTGTTCACAAACAACCTTTTGATAGCACCATTCCCTTCCTCAATAGTCTCTCCCGTCTTGGTAAAAATAACAAAGATTTTGTGTGCATCACTTCTCACATCTTTCTTATTGCTAATCATCTCAAACTCCTAATCGATGAGAATGTTGATTTACTAAAAGTCTTTGAGCCTTGGGGAGAAAATCTTCTTGATATCCCCTATATGATTAGTGCTAAAGTTGTCAAAAAGGTCATGGAAGATGAATATGTCTATATCCTTAGAGGACATGGTTCCTAGGATTCATCAATCCAACAAATTCGAAAAAGGGCAAGACTATCTATTAGAGAGTCTTGTCAAGCACAAAAGAGGCCCAGCCTTCTCAAATGCCACATTGACCTCATTCCCTAGAGAAAATGTGTGCTTTTCACTTGAAAATATTTGCAATGATGAGGCATTTGCATCTTGACATTGAAGACCTTCAAAGGTAAATGGCAAAAAATGTTTGCCCAATAAACTTTGATAAGCCATTGGTTAAAGGGGAGACACAAAGAGAGATGAGCAAGGGGATGTCCATGATGAAGAAGATTTTTATTTCACCAAACCAATTTAAATTTTCACCTCTATACATTTTGACGTTCTTTCCATCTTCTATTTTTGTGTTTAAAATTTTGGTGCATTTCATATGTTTTTTGGTATAAAAATGGTTGATCATATATTGTAATGCTTTTCTTTTAATATTGATGAATTTTTATGCTTTTATGTCCATTTCTTTAATTCATTTTTTATCTTGTCCAAGAGGGAGAAAAATAGCAAAAATGGAATAGTATTTAATTATTTTTAACATAAATTGGGGGGTGGGGGTGGGGGGAATATTAGCAAAAATAAATTAGAATGGACTTAATTCTCAAAGTTTGGCCTAATTTAAAAAGTCGTCTTTTTTGTATACATTTTGACTATGTGATTATATATGGTAATGTTCATGAATTGTCTTGATATTTGACACACATATATTTTAATAATTGAATTTCATTTTTGCAAGTTCAATTTTATATTTTTGCTATGTTTGATTGTCAAAATAAAAAAATGAGCGATTATTAGCCTTAGGGTGAATGATCTTTAGTTTGATCTTGATAATCAAATTAAATATTGCTAATACTTTTATCTACTTTGATAGCATGCAAAGTTTTAAGACAATTGAACTTTATCTATATAGGCAAATTTGAAGAAATAAAAATGACCTAAAAGTCATTGTTGAGACAAGATATATGCGACTGCAACTGATCATTTAACAATCACCATCAAGGAATTACGACCACTGTGTCTCTAGACATGAAAGGCAATTTAGGTATCAATGGCACAATCGTGATTGTAACTGCAAAAGCTAAGTTCACAACAATTATAGGTCAAATGCACTTGTGACTACCCTACATCAAATGAACACTAAACTTCCAAAGAGTTGTTGTGATCACTATCTTCCTCACAATAGGCAAAATTGCAACTACAACACTATGGTGTGATCGTGAAATTCAAACCAACATGACCATTGAAAATCTATCCAATTAAAAGCTAACACATGTCTAAATAATTTGAAAGAATTTAAGAGATTTTCTAAAGTTTTAAAAGTCATAACCATGACATAAGAAAACGACTGCGATTCAGTCAAGCTTTAGAAACAGAGAGAAACATTGACTATGACCTTCATCAAAAAAGCATAACTTGCAATATCAACAAATATATAGTGGCTCAAAGTTCAATTTGACATAACCATAGAGAAAGAAACCAATCAAAAATTTCCACATGCCAATGGAGCATCAGAGTTTCAAAACTCATGATCATGATAGGGAAACTGTGACCACGAATTGACCAAAGAAAGTTTTTTTATTTCAAATATTTTTAAAACATTAGAAATAATTATTTTCATTATTTGTAATGGATAATTGGTAAAAAAAAAACTCTATAAATACCATATCAAATGGACATTGAAAGAAGAACAACAATATATAAGTGTCAATACTCTTTCAATTTTATTTCCCAATAATTTTTGTATTTAATGTGATTAAGGTTTTTGTGTGAGCCACAAACACAAAGAATTGGTTATTGTGTTAGCCATTAAAACACAAGGGTTAATTGGGTTCAATGTGAGCCAAGAGTGAAACACCTAGTTAAGAGTGAGTTAGCAAAACTTCATTGTATCTCTTTGAGTGAGATTGTGAAAAATACCCAATTGAGATTGGGGAGAAGATGTAGATTTTGTTAACACTTAAACATCTATAAATTGCTTCTATTCTTTCTACCATACACTTTTATTATCTTTGTTTGCCTTTGTGAAAAGTTTGAATTTGCCACCAATTCATCCCTTTTTCTTAGTGATTGTTTGTGAAACATACCATTTTTGAGTATGGCACAGACTCATTTCAAATGGGTAAGATTTTATGTCATGCTAGGGTTTTTAATGGCTAAAATCCTTCCTTTAATTGTCTAAAGTGATAAAAACTAGAGCTTGACATAGATTAAGGCATAAGTGGTAGTTTTATAGATAAAGACATGGTTTAATCCCTAAGAGTGAGTCTATGCTTAGATATATGTTATATATGGGTTAAAATAATTTTTTTATGTCTTAATAGGTGATAAAAAAATGATGAGGGAGTTTGAACTAAAAATCAAGGTAAGATGTTAATACAAATAGGATTACATAGAAAAGACATCAAATGGTAGAAAATAGACATGAAAATATTTTTTTGTGAAAAAAATATTTTTAAGACACAATAAATTTCTCTCAAGTACACTTTCAAAGCTAGCACTTTGAATTCTTTCAAACCGTTTCTTTTGATAGTTTCTTCTTCATTCTTCACATTGAATTATAAGGTATAATTTCTAACTTCTATGTTTATATATATTAGTTTTAATGGCACAAGTATGATATTTTTTTCTGGTTTTGAAAATTTTATTTTTCCGTTGCGTTTATGAATGTGATTCTTTCTTCAAAACCCAACAGTGGTATTAGAGCCCCCTTTTGTCTATTAAAATTAATTTTAATTGAAAGTGTAATGGGATTGGATAGTTTTGATGATTTTTGATCAATAGGTTTTGAAAAATTGAAATTAATTTGTAAAATATGTTTTACACATTTTTCTTTCTCTAATCTAATCCTGGGATTAGATGTGTTGTTGTTTGGCTTAATTGATGAGACTGATTATATTTTTCTTGTAATTTAATGATGAAAATATTATTTAGACATATTGAGAATGTGTTTATGCTTCTGAAAGTGTCCAATAATTAATTAAAAATTATTTAAATTAATTTTTCAAACAAAAACAAAAGGAAACTGTTTTAGCATACCTGGTGTGGCTATTTTGTTTGATTTTTTTTGTATGTATTTATTTTATTTTCAGCACTTTGAAATATTTTTTTTGTGATTAAAAATATGTTTTTTTGTTAGATGCATGCCAAAATTATGTTGTACGCATTTGAAATTTTAAAAAATTCTAGATGTCGAATGAGTCATTTTTAGCGTCTAAGCGTCTAGACTTAACCGATATTATTAACTTGTTGGATTTGTGCCAAGTTTACTGTGTATTGGAGGTAAATTTGGGTTTGTATACATGAGATGTACACATATCAAGAGTTTATAGCCCAATGTCTATGCATACATCAATAAGTTGATAGCATAAGATTCGATAGTTGCACGAATAATGTAATTGGCATGGATTAGATACCTACCAACCAAACTAAAGATAGCTTGTTGAGTTGCCTCAAGGTTATTCTTAACTAGTTGGATATTGATCCACTAGGAGAACTTCCATATAAGTTCTCTTGGGTTCATAGTGAGGGCTATGGATTTGCAATAAAATAGTGCGGGTCATAATGCGTTTTATTAAAGACCTAGTAAACATTCATTTTATGTACATTCTAACATGTTATGTTTTACATCTAGGTTGCTAGAATCATCATCGTGACAAATGTGAATTTGCGATCACTAATGGAATCAAATAAGTTGATTGGGCCTAATTTTTTGGATTGGCTAAGAAATTTGAGAATAGTTCTCAAATCTAAAAAGATTGGCTATGTCCTAGATGAGGCACTCCTTAATCCCCTAACTACTAATGTTTCTGAAGATTTTCAGAAGGCATATTAAAAGCATCTTGATGATAGTGGGATGGAAAGCGAGCATGAGGCTATGGATGCTAATTCCATCGTATACCATCTAAGAGAGCATTCTAATGACCAAGCGTGTTTTGAAAGGTTCAAAACTTTGAGGTTGCTCTTCCACACTAAGATGGTTGAGGGGACATCTCCAGTGCAATATACAGTAAAGATGAATGGATATATTAAGAGGTTGGCCACCTTGGGATTTGTGATGGACATTATTTAAGCATTGACCTAATTCTAATCTGTTTGTCAGATAGTTATTCACATTTTGTGCTTAACTATAAGATGTACCAAATCTCTACCACTATTCATGAACTGATTAACTTACTCAAAATAGTTGAGCCATCTGTCAAGAAGGACAGTAAGGTTATGATGCTGGTGGACTCTATAGGTTCTAAAAACAAAAACCTTAAGAAGAAGAAGAAGTCCATGAAGCCTAAGGGAGGCGTGTCCAAGAAGAAGGCCAAGGAGATTGCTCCAAAGGGGACATGCTTCCATTGCGGAAAGAATGACCATTGGAAGAGAAACTGGAAGGCTTACTTGGAGTTCTTGAAGAAGAAGGCATTTAATGCCCATCTACTTCAGGTATTTTTGTCATTGAAATTAATATTGTTTCCAATAATAATATATGGGTATCAGATACCGGTTATGGCTCACGCATATGCACTGGTATGCAGGGCCTAAGGAATAGTAGGCAGCTCTATAAGGGAGAGTCAGACCTACACGTTGGAAATGGAGCAAGGGTTGCTGAATTAGTTGTAGGAACTTATGTATTGACCATACTTTGTGGGCTTATGTTAAATTTGGATAATTGCTATTATGTACCTATTTTGACTAAAAACATTATTTCTATTTCAAGTCTAAATAAAAATGGTTTCCATTTAGCTTTTAGTAATAATTATTGTTATATTATGTTGAATGAAATTCTTTATGCTAGAGGTACATTATGTAATGGAATATACATATTAGATATGTCAAATCCAATTTTAAACATCAATTATAATAAAAAGCAAAAACAAGATATGTTGAAATCATCTTACTTATGGCATTATCGCCTTGGTCATATAAGTGAGAAACGCTTGGCTAAGCTACACAAAAGTGGTAGGTTAGGGTCATTTGATTATGAATCATATGAAACATGTGAATCTTGCTTATTAGGAAAGATGACTAAATTACCCTTTAAGGGAAAGGGTGAACATGCTAATGGACTTTTAGACTTAATACATTCAGATGTATATGGTCCAATGTCCACACACGCCAGAGGTGGTTTCATCTATTTCATTACTTTTATCGATGACTACTCACGATATGGGTATGTGTATCTTATGAGATAGAAATCTGAAGCTTTTAAAAAGTTGAAAGAATTCAAAAATGTAGAGAAACAACTTGGAAAAAGTATTAAGACACTTCAATCATATCAAGGAGGTGAATACTTGAATCAAGAGTTTCTAGATTATCTTAAGGATAATGGGATTTTATCTCAATGGACTCCACCTTACATGCCACAACACAATGGTGTGGCTTAAAGGAGAAACCGAACCTTGTTAGACATGGTAAGGTCTATGATGAGTTTTTTGGAACTCCCTAAATACTTTTGGGGTTATGTACTAGAGATCACCATTTATATATTCAATGGAGTTCCTTCGAAGTCAGTTGATGTTACACTATATGAGATATGGTCTAACAAAGAGCCCACATATTCTTATATGAGAATTTAGGATTGTCCTGCTTATGTGAAGCGGACAATGTCAGATAAGCTAAAAGCTAAGTCTGACCGATGTCTATTTGTGGGATATCCAAAAGCATCATATGGATATCAATTTTACCACCCCTTGGAAGAGAGGGTTTTTTTTTCAAGACATATTGGTGTTTTAGAGAGATAATTTCTTCTAAAAGGAGATAGTGGGAGAAAAATTGAACTTGAGGAAGTTCAAGATGCAAAAATAGATGTTGATCAACTGCCTGAACCTGAGCTTATTACTCATACAGATGATATAACAACTCAACCTTCTGAAGCACAAGAGCTTCATAGGTCAAGTAGGATACATACTGTTTTAGAGAGATATGGATTTCTCATTAGTGAACAGAACGGCGTATTGCTCATAGAAAATGATGAGCCTACAACCTATGAAGAAGTTCTGAATAGTTTAGAATTTGACAAATGGCTTCAAGCTATAAAGTCAGAAATGGATTCTATGTATAAAAACTAAGTATGGATTTTGGTTGATCCATTAGAAGGGATAAAGCCTATAGGGTGGAAATGGTTTCAAAAATAAAACTGACATGGATGGTAATGTCATTACTTATAAAGCTAGACTTATTGCTAAAGGTTATCGTCAAAGACAAGGAATTGACTATGTTGAAACTTTTAGCCTAGTAGCTATGCTTAAATCCAAGAAGGCTAGTGGGAGTGTAATCGTATTTCTTGTGTTGTATGTAGATGACATATTGTTAATGGGAAATGATGTCTTAGCCTTAAAATCAGTTAAAATTTGGTTATCTAAGAATTTCTCTATGAAAGACCTTGGAGAAATAGTCTATATATTGGGGATAAGGATCTATAGAGATAGATCTAAAAATTTGCTCGTTATTTCACATTCTACATACATAGATAAGATGCTATAGAGGTTTAGAATGGATTAGTCCAAAAAGGGATATATTCCTATGACCCATGGGATTACTCTTTCAAAGTCTTTGTGTCCAAGGACACAAGATGAGAGGACACACATGAGTTTGATTCCATATATTTCAGCTATAGGATCAATCATGTATGCTATGATATGTATCATATGCTCTGAGTGTCACGAGTAGATACCAATCGAACCCTAGTGAGGGTCATTGGGTGGCTGTCAAGAATATCCTTAAGTACTTAAGAAAGAGTAAGGATGTATTCTTAGTATATGACAATGGAGATCTTATTGTGAGCGGGTATACCAATGCTAGCTTCTAATCTAACAAGGATGACTCAAAATCTCAATTAGGTTATATATTCACACTAAATGGTGGAGAAGTTAGTTGGAAGAGTTCCAAACAGGAAATAACTGTTGATTCCACAATTGAAGTAGAGTACATTGCAGCTTATGAAGCAGCAAAGGAAGCAGTTCGGATAAAGAAAATCATCACAGAACATGGAGTGATTCCCAACATTATTGATCCAATACAATTGTATTGTGATAATAATGAAGCCATTGCATAAGCAAATGAGCCACGGTCTCATTAGAGATCCAAACATATACTCAGAAGATACTATTTGATTAGTGAAATCATTAGTAGGAATGATGTAAAGATAGAAAGAGTGTCCATTGATCAGAATATTTCTAACCCTTTAACTAAGCCACTTCCCCAAAAGAAATATGATTCTCATGTACTCGCCTATGGAACTAAATACAAAGGCAATTGGCTTTAGTGCAAGTGGGAGCTTGTTAGATGAGTGCTCTAAAGGTAATCACCTTTAGCACTTATTGTACAAATTTATTTGATTAATAAATGCTTTTTCATTAATTTGATGTTCATTTGATATATGAATTGAGAGTGATCTTAAATCAATTAATGAAGTCCTTGATACATAACATAGCATGAAGGAAATCACAATGAGATCATGATATGAATATTCTTATCATGTGTAATTATGTTAATATCAAAATTATCCCTAGTCATAGGATTAATGAGATAGGACATTGTTAATCTGGATAGACTAGCACATGTTACACGCATTGATTGGATTGAGTAGTAGATCTCATAAGCTGTGAACATGAGATGTTTAAAGTTAACATGTGGATGTTTGTTATGTGTAGATAAGTACATTGCATGACCAGCTATAAGACAATCATATGGATAATCTGTTGAAATGTTACTGATAGTTTCATGATAGCAATGGTGCAACTATCTTTAGACTTGAGGTACTCAAGGATATATTGAATATTGATTTTGTATTTTGACACTAGTCCTTGTTGCCTCAGGGAGGTTGCTCATAGGGTGGTGATTGGATACAACTAGAGGTATTCGAAGGTAACTGGGTAACCAACAAAGGATTCACCACTCCTGATAGAAGGAGTGTATACCCATGGCCTCTTGTCGTGGTCATTACTCAAGAATCTTTGGCCAGAGTGAAAATGTCATAAAAATAGTCTTCAATGATATATCTGATAGAGTAATGAGCCTCAAGGAAAAGAACTAACATTACTTGGACTAGACGTGATGTAGTCAGTCTAGTGGGAGTTAACACATGTTCATACTCTGAACCAAGTGGAGTATAGAATGGTGAATGGAATAATTGCACGAAAATTTGTAATATCCACTAATTTAGACACCGAGTCGCACGTGTCGAGAAATTGATGCGTTTGACTGATCGGAATTTAAATTTAGATTTTGATCGGAATTAATCAAGTAATGACTAAATTAAATGGTATATTCCTAATTAAGTGATTATAAATTTTAAAGAAGTTGATTTACGGTAAGGGACTAAATTCCAGATTTTCATAAGTTTTGGGGTCAAATTGCAAATTTCCAAAAATTTGAGGATTTATGAGATTAATTACTAATCAACATATTAATTTTGGGGACATTTTAATAGGTTGGACGGCTACTCAATGAGGAGGAGTTAGATTAGTGTTGATTAAGTAAAATGGGAAGAAGATGGTCAAGATGGTGGGTCCCATATGAAAACTTTTGGGTACCCTATTTAATTCTTTCTTTTCTTCTTCTTCTTCTCTTCATTTTTTTGCTTTCTTCTCTCTCTTTTCTACCAGTCACGCCAGCCCCATTCCCTCTATAGCCAAACTAGAAATTTAGAGAGAAAAATGATGAGAAGAAAGGGAAAAGATCAAGACAAGATAATCTTCAGGGTCCATAACTCTTAAGGAAGCTGGGAAGAGCAAGAAAGAGGAAGAAAAATCAAGTTTGGTGGAGAGAGAAAATCTCCAAAGTTGTGATCAAGTGAAGAAAAGAGTAAGGTAAGAAGTGATTCTTCTTTTTCATCATCTTTTCTTAAAGAAGTTTGAATTTTGAGCTCATCCAAAACTCATATGGAAAGAGAGAGAAATTAGGGTTTTGAGAGAGAATAAGAGAGTTTAGGGTCTTGAGAAAATCAGATGATAATAATGATCTATGATATTGTAGGAGTTCCAAGTGACAAAGAACAAACACTAAGGAGCAAAGGAAAAGAGAAAGCTACCTAGAAGAGTGAAGGAGAAAGATCAAGGTTTGTGCATAAATTAAGACAAAAGCCTATCTTTGTTTGAAATAATGCATGTTAGTATGATAATTGATGATTGAAATACATTAAGGATGATTATGGCATGAAACCATATGTTAGAGATAAAGAATGAGTTTTCTTGTGATTTGTTGAATTAAGTGATGCATGTTAGAAAAGTTAATTATGATTAAGGCATTTATATGTACTAGTCATGATATGTTGAATAAAGGACTACAGAAATACATGAATTGTGTTTTGATATGATTTGGTGTAATTAGAATGAATGAAATGTGAATATGCAGATTTCCTGCCGAAAATCATGGGCATGACTATCGGGTCACGAGTGTGAACATGATGGTTCATGGTTGTGACTGATTTGTATAACGGTTGTGACTTTGGTGTGGAAATGGTACTATTCATTCCAGAAGTGTTCACAATTGGAAATCACGGGCGTGAACTCATTCACAGGCACAAATGAGTATTCACAACCGTGAATGCTTTTGGCACGATTCATTCCAGTAGCGTTCACGGCTTTGGATTACGGGCGTGAACTAATTCACGGGCATGAATTGGTAGTCACGGTCGTGAATGCTCTATTTTCAAATAAATTATAAATATGATTATCTATTGAAGTATCTAGTTACAAAATGAAAAAGATTTTATCCAGTATGTATGAGCATGATGATATGTTGCAAAACAAGAAAATTGAGATGTTGATACATGAAAATATTGATGTGTCGAAATTGAGAATGATGATGATGTGATGTATAATATGAGGATGATGAAATGGATGTAAAATAAAAATTAAATAAAGATATATGATTGATTTGGAAATACAAAGATGGCCATTACTCTACCTATGGACTAGAATCAGGATAGATGACATGTTATTAAGGGGGCGAACGGTACCGTACTATATGAGATATTTATCGATCAATGTGGCTTAAGCTCGGAGAGCGCCATTGATCCGAGATGCTCGGTTAATATGGCTTAAGCTCGGAGAGCGCCCTTGGTCCGATTATTCATCTATGATAAAATAATACTCAATCAATGTGGCTTAAGCTCGGAGAGCGCCGTTGATTTGAGAAGCTCTATTGAGCCAGATAGTGGATAGGGTGGATATAGCTTTGGGAGCACTCCTGATCCATAACCCGTATCCAGTCAGTCTAAATTTAGAGTGATGTGGGCAAGATAATGAAGATAAATCAGAAAATAAAAAAGGAAAAAAAATGATGATGATGATGATGATATGGGATTGAGATAAAATAATAAAGAGATTAACAGAGTAACTTACCATCAAAGATAAATGAAAATAACATTGTATATGTGAGCATGATATTTATACTTGTATGAAATAGGAACATGTTGATAGAAATAACATGCAAACATTTTAATGCATAAAATGATACATGTTATTGCTTGTTGCATGATATAGTATATTGCCTTATTTATATGCACCACTAAGCTTAGAGCTTAGCGTTGGAGTTTCTTTTCGCATAGATATAGAAAGGTAGCTAAAGGTGGTAGATAAAGCAAGCGGTGATCCTATTCAAATTAAAGCAACCGATCTCGAAATAGTGGGTCACAAACTTTTGAATTCTTGTAAATTGTTTGTCGCATTATATATACTTTTAAGTTGTAAATTAGTTTTCAAAGTTTGTTAAATAGTAAATTGGTATTTATAAATACTATCTTATGTAAATAAAATGTTCATTATTTATTATATATAAAAAAATGTCTGGCTCTATAGAAAATATAAAAGAAAATAGCATTTTAAAGAAGTGAAAAAGATAGGCAGTAACTCCCCTGCATCCGGGCACGTGCGGTTTGGGTGAGGGGGTGTTACAAAATTATCTAAGGAAAGATTTGTAGTCAAACCACTACCTTTATGGTCAATTAGGGGTCAAGATGTGTTGCTAGATACCGGTCATGACTTGCTTAAATTAATTTTTAATTTAAGTGGCCAGCATAACAAGGAACCTAATGGGTCGCACACATTGAAGTTATGGAGAATGAGTAAAATAGTCTTGGATGGGACCCAAAATGTGAGAGAATTATTTTGGGATGAATCGTGATGAGATTGCACAGAAAAAATCATTTGGGAGGGTCACAAGCCCGCACGGGCTAGGTAAGCTGCTGGCCTGCAGCCCGCAGCATGCGCACTGCTACCTCCCGTTGGCAACGAGTAAATTTTGCCTTAATTAGGCCAATTATGGCCATTAATCAAATTTACTGTTCATTCAAGTTTCCTTCCTTTTCTCCATTTTTGACTTTTGATCTTTTCTTTGAATCTGATTCAAATATAAAAGACATCAAATGGCAGAAAATAACAATGAAAATATTTTTGTGTGAAAAAAATATTTTTAAGACACAATAAAATTCTCTCAAAAACACTTTCAAAGCTAGTACTTTGAATTTGTTCAAACCATTTCTTTTGATAGTTTCTTCTTCATTCTTCTCGTAAATTATCATTAGAGACATCCTAATCTGGATTGTTGTGGTTTGCTACAACCCAATAAGGTGAAGACTTGAATAAAAAATAAGAAATTACAAGGTATAATTTCTAACCTCTATGTTTATATAAATTAGTTTTAATGGCACAAGTATGATCTTTTGTTTTGGGTTTTGAAAATTTTATTTTTCCGTTGCGTTTATGAATGTGATTTGTTCTTCAAAACCCAACAACGCACATTTTTTAAATGGATGGAAATGTATGTAATACATCATGAACATGTAAATTTATGATAAAGGGAAAAATATGAAATATATTCATGACATGTGAAACGAAAATAACATTAATATGATAT
Source organism: Triadica sebifera (assembly GCA_023653625.1). NCBI lineage: Eukaryota > Viridiplantae > Streptophyta > Magnoliopsida > Malpighiales > Euphorbiaceae > Triadica > Triadica sebifera. The sequence continues at coordinate 27,549,463 of CM042901.1, forward strand.
GGTATGATGATATTTGCATGCGTTAGATGAATAAATGTTTATATAATGCTATGAATATGTAAGGATATGATGAAAGTAAATGCATAAGACATGAAGATGGTTTGGGAACTAAGAATACTATTAATATGGAACACTCAAAATTTATATGGAACATGTATGACTTGATATTATGTTTTTGTGATGACTATGATATTGGCCCAAAGAAGATGATATATATATATAAGGGATAAGTATTATACATGTATAACATGATGTCATGAGAATATATGATTGATGATACATTAATCTTGATCATATGAACATGTATATGATGAGTTATACGAATAGTAAAGGATAAATGTTGAAAGCTCATTTCTCTAATATAAAACTAGAAATAGGAGAGATAACATGTCATTGAGGGGATTTACAGTACAATAAAAATTATATTATGAGGATAAGGTGGCTTAAGCTCAAGTGAGAGTGCATTTGATCGAAAATGCATGCAATTGATCTTATACTTAGTCAAGGTAGTTTGAGCTTGGGTGAGAGTGTTATTGACTTGAGCGGCTCAGATGAGCACACATATATAGTTAGTCAGCATGGTGATTAAACTAGGAAGTTTGGCTTAGAGTTTTGGGTGAATAAAAAGGATAAATTAATTGTTTTCTATGATGATTTACATGTTGAACATGATTGTGATGATATATATATATATATTAATGTATCCTAAGGTGCAATCAAGGCATGAAATGCTACATGTTGATATGATAATTTAAGTGTTGCCATGATTGATCATATCTAAGCTTGGTCATAAAGATGAATGTATGTTAATGGAACTACATGTTACATCATAACTTGAATAAATGTCATTTTGTATGCTTGGTGAGTGTCAATCATAGAAGGGCAAGAAAGGTTATGTTCTTTGTTTTGTTTATTATGCTTTAAACATGAAATGAAAGGGTTAGCACGTGACATTAGAATGACATGAATTTGGCATGACACATAGGAATTATCATTAATATTAAAATTAATGTTGACTAGGATATATGTGTTGATTAATATTTGAATATAGTAAAGTAGGTTAACATGCTAAGGTATATAATAGGATTGCTCATATATACATGTAAAGTGTTAGAGGAGTGCTCTAAAGGTAATCACCTTTAGCACTTATTGTACAAATTTATTTGATTAATAAAACGATTTTTCATTAATTTGATGTTCATTTGATATATGAATTGAGAGCGATCTTAAATCAATTAATGAAGTCTTTGATACATAACATAGCATGAAGGAAATCATGATGAGATCATGATATGAAGATTCTTATCATGTGTAATTATGTTAATATCAAAATTATCCCTAGTCATAGGATTAATGAGATAGAACATTATTAATTTGCACAGACTAGCATATGTTACATTCATTGATTGGATCGAGTAGTAGATCTCATAATCTGTAAATATAATGTAACGCCCACAAATTAGTCTAAATTAAAATAAGTATGTGGTATACATAGAAAACACATGATAGACATAAAAAAATTTAAATAAATTAAATAAATGACTAAATTAAAAATTAAAATAAATTAAATTTATTGACATGATAAATTTGATTAAATTATAACACATAATTAAATTGTATTTTTGGTATAAAATAATTAAAGATATTAGATATGTGATGATGATGATGATAATAATAATAATAATAATAATAATAATAATAATAATAATAATAATAATAATAATAATAATAATAATAATAATAATAATAATAATAATTTTTTAAAAAAAGAGAAGTGAACAGTGAACAGTAAAAAAACACACAGCAGAAAAAAAAAGACAAAAAAAACGTGAATTAGGGTGGAAGTCAATTAAGACTTCTTTTGGTCATTCTTCCAACTCTATCTCTCTTCTCTTTCTTCTTCTTCATCATCCCTTTTCTTTCCTCCATATCATAGCCCAAAATCTTCATCATTTCCTTCAAGATTTGCATCAAAAATCAGTCCAAATAAATCTGATTTTGGTAAGAAATATTTTTTCTATGATTATTGTGTTATTAGAACTTTTTGGATTATGTTCTGCAGTGTACTTCGTTCATTTTTTTGATTATCTTGAGAATCGAATTTGGGGAAGTGTTAAACATAAAATTTGTTCATCTATGTTTGTGCATCTTTATGCCAAATTTTATTGAATGATTTTGAGTATTTGAAGAGATATGTTATTGGGGTGAAACTGGTTCAGGGAGACGTATCAACTAAATAGCCTACGGTTTTTGTAAAACTTGATCATCTTAGTGGCTTAATCTAAGATTTTGTAAAACATTAAATTTGTAGGTATATATGTTATTGAGGTGTCTAAAAAATTTCATATAAATTTCTCTTGTGTAGGTTGAGTTATTCTGAAATGAATTATGATTGTTCCTTGATTAAGCTGGTTTCATATACCTGTGCAGCTCCAGTAACTTCTTCCTTATATTTCTCATATTTTTAGATCGAATTAGCCAAAGTTAAAAAAAAAACAGTTTTACTACTATGTCTCATCTAAATTTCTGTGAAAGTCTGACCTTAAAATGTCATTTATTTTGCGAGTTATGAGCTGAACAATTGAACTGGTCAGGTTGATACTTCATGTTAAACTAGTTATATATCCGATAGTATTTGAGAGCCATAGAGACCGAATATGGAAATTAGGTAAAAATGAAAAATGTTTTGAATTAACTAATATAACTATATAAAAATTTTCATAATAATTTAAGGTACACATTGAAAGATATGAATATTTAAATGTGGTACCCCAAAACTGCCTAAAGGCAAAGAACAGAGCAATATTTAAAAAAATACCAAAAATCATGTAATTGTTCAAAAATTATTAAATTTTAGTATGTTTTAGTTTTAGATGTTATATTTAATCAAGATTAAGAATCATATAAATTGGATAAGTGTAGAAAATGTTATTCATCCAACAGTCCTAAAAGGTCCTGTTCCAGCTTATAAGAAATTGTAGTTATTTATTTAAACTATATTAAGAATAAATATTTTATCAATGTATTAATTATTTATATTTTCAAATTAGGGTCTCAACAAGAAGAAGAGCAATAAAAGTAGATAAACTCCAAATTTTAGATTTTGGAAAAAACTCCATTGAGGTTTGTACACATATGCATTTTAGTTTGCCTTGTTGCATGCTTGTGTGTTATTTGAATGAGTTGCATATTTAAATAATGTATTAAAATGTGTATATATGAAATGAATTAAGATGCTTAATTAATGAAACTTCATGTTGATGCATGTATAGACATATGAATGAATAATTGATTGATAAAATGTAGGAAAGTTTGGTTTACAGTATTTAACATAATATATTTTTCAATATAGATAAGTATATGATTGATTAAAAAATGGGATATTTATTAATGATAATTATTGAATAATTAGGACAATAAAGAGTGAAGTTAGAAAGTCATGTATGACATATGTATTTGATATGAAAAGAGAGGTTATATGGCATGCTTGGACTCATAAAGTTATTATAAATTTTAGTTTTGTATTAAAAGATTTGTTGGTTTTGATTGTATAAAAAACTAATTAAAGTATGTCAATATTACTTAAATAGTTATATATAATGGAATATCATATGATTATATGATTTTAAAATTTTATAATCATATTTTCATTATAAATGTAATGGGAATATTGATTCAGCAAATTAATATATAAAGAAAATAAATAAGTAATAACATTAATTGTCCAGTTCTCAATCTGTGGACTAATTAGGGATAGATGGTGCACCATTGCGGGGGCATTACGGTACCGATATTGATATGGTTTAGGAACAGGCTGGTATTAGATCCGAGAGCACCCCTGTCCTAATTGTACACAGATGATGTGATTATACTCAGTCATGAGGCTTAAGCTCCGCGAGCGCTCTTGACTTGAGACTATAGTGAGTAGGGTGCTTAAGCTCCGTGAGCGGCCTTACTACATGCCCTATATCCGGACAGTCCAAGAATAAGATTTGGGTTATTTATATTAAAATATTATATATATAAAATAATTAAAAGACATACATGTACTTGTTGAAAGATAAAATGAGTGAAATAGCATGAATTATAAATATTTATTAAGGTAAGCTAAATTTATAATTGAGTTATATATATATATATATATATTATCAATGAATTTGGTACTATTGTATAATCATGTGGTTGTCCCTGTATAATGTATGTTAGAATATTGTGTACTGTATTATGAATTATCTACCATGCATTTTGGTAATTGTATGTTAAAATATTTATACTTATATGGATTGAGATTTGAGTTAACTAAACAATCATAATTTTAGGGAAATCAATTAAATTAAAATAAGTTATGGAAACATGAGAGGAGGTAGAATGTTTAATATTTTATATATTCCATATGGTTGAATATATATACAGTTCATGTCCTGATACAAATATAATGATAATATAATGGAACATAAATTTTATTTTATTATAATATTTTCTAAATTTTATACAATAATTTATTTAAATTATATCATGATTATTATGACCCACGTTTGTGTGACTGCATGAGAAATTTAAATGCTTATATGTACCACTAAGCTAGAAATGGTTTAGCATGGGTTTTTCCTGCGCAAGAACTAGAGCTTGCAAGTAGTAAACTGTGAAGTTGATAGAGGAAGTACAAGCCCATACTAGAGGAGACACGTCAGAACTGGTTGACGGTCAGATGCATATTATTTTTGCATTTTCTTCATTATCATGCATATGGATTTGTTAGACATGTCTTATAAATAGTTAAGAACATATTTTGTATTTTGCTATTATATCTATATAGTTAGATGTAAGGTAAAAGTCATTAATTTTGATAGTTATAATGAAGTATAATATTTATGTAACATGATGATGTATTTGATAATTGAACCCATATGTATATTCGAATATAAAAAAAATGTCAATTTAGTTATTAAATGAAAATTTTAAATTCAGGCTAGTTTCATTCAAATTGTTTGTGTCATTCCGTTTATGTAATGGGATTATTCCTATTATATAGGCAGGATGTCACACATGAGATGTTTTAAGTTAACATGTGGATGCTTGCTATGTCTAGCTAAGTACATTGCATGACCAACTATGAGACAATCATATGGATAATTTGTTAAAATGTCAATGATAGTTTCATCATAGCAATGATGCAACTATCTTTAGACTTGAGGTACTCAAGGATATCTTGGATATTGATTTTGTATTTTGACACTAGTCCTTGTTGCCTCAGGGAGGTTGCTCATAGGGTGGTGATTGGATACAACTAGAGGTATTCAAATGTAATTGGGTAACCAACAAATGATTCACCTGTAACATTCAGTAATTTAGGCCATGATTGTGCGTGACCGTAATAGGGTGCGCAGGTTCAATAGGAGTCTAAATTTGAACCCATCAAAAATGACTAATAATAAGAGAAAATAATTAAGGGTATTATTCTTTGGGAATTAAAAAAATTAGTGCTAGAATTAGAAAAAAATTCCTATGGACAAAATTGGAATTATGGCAATTGTTGGAGGAAAAAAGTGAATATGGAGGAAGATGTGGCAAATAAGGAATTTCTCAAAGTTTAAATGTTAATCAAGATTAATTAACTTAATGAACTAATGAGAATTAGGATTAATTTTAATCAGTAGGATCCACTCCTTAATTTAGGTATAAAAGTCAGAAAAGAAGAAGAATTTCTACATTCTTCCATAAGTCTAATTCTTCTTCTTCCTTCTCCCACCTTGGTCGCCCACCTCTTCCTTCCATAAGCCACCATTTTTCTTCAAATCAAGCTTGAAATCCACTCCTTAATTTAGGTATAAAAGTCAAAAAAGAAGAAGAATTTCTACATTCTTCCATAAGTCAAATTCTTATTCTTCCTTCTCCCACCTTGGCCGCCCACCTCTTCCTTCCATAAGCCACCATTTTTCTTCAAATCAAGCTTGAAAAAGTGAGGAAAAAAATTAGTTTTGGGAGAGGAAAAATAAGAATTTAAGAGTTCTTAATACAAAGGGAACAAAGGAGCAAGAAGGAAGGAAGAAACAAGAAAGGAAAGGGGGATTTGTTAGGGGGAATTTCGGCCCACTTCGGGAACTCCTAAGGTGAGTTTATTCTTCTTAAATTCAACCTTTTTCCTTCTATTTGAGAGCCATAATGGTGATAGATGTGATTAGGTTTGGTAGATTGAGCTTATATTGCAAGATTGAACTTAGATATTGAACGCTTGCAACTAGTTGATGAAAGTGTAGTTAAACTTTGAATTAATGATAATTGATGTTAGTAAATTATTTTATGACTTAAAAACTAGAGAAATGTAACTTTAATGGAGGAATGAGGGGCTTCCATATTTAAAGTATTTTGGGAAAATTGAAATTAACGTAGAAGCACCACAATTGGTGATAGATAAAGTGTGAATTGAGTGTTGATTTGAAGAAAATAAATTGGGAAGTATATTCATATTTTTGGGCAGCCAGAACATATGAAGAAGGAAGTTTAACTTGTGTAAATTTTGGCTAAATTAAAGTATAGAACATATTAGGAGCATTAGAATTTTATGTAGGCATAAAAAACTTTGGAAATGAATATTAGGATTGAGATATGGTATGGTTGTGTAGGAAAATCAAATGAACCAATAAGAGACCCTCAAGAGGGTGACAAAGGCAAGGAGAAAGCATACTAGTAAGGGGAGGAAAAGAAGGATAAAGGGAAGATCTAAGGCTGATTAGGTATGTGCTTCATTGATAAAAATCTTACATGTGATTTAATGGTATGAAATTATGTTTTAATGTATGTGATATGAATGTGGTTTGTCATAATGTGGCTAAGTGTTGGTTTTAAATGTTTTATATGGTAATGAGACCAAATGGTGTGAAATCATTAAGATATATGAATGGAATTGTGATCTGGAAACTTTGACATAAAAATGAATGCATATGATAAATGTAAGTAGCATATAGAGTGATGTCAATTGATGACTATGCTGTAGGGATTCTGGAACAGTCTCGACTATTTTGATTATAACTTGAGTTCTGAAATTCTATTTTATATGTTCTTTATTGGAACTGAAAGCTAAGACATAGGGATTTAATATTTATTTAGACCATAAAATCTACATATGTCTGAATTTTACCAGACAAATACATAAAGTTAAGACCTAAAATCTGTCCAGAAAATTCTGGGCAGAAATTGTAGTGATGATTCAGTGTTCATTTGGCATAACTTTTGATAAAAACTTGGATTTGAGTGAAGTTTAATCCATCTGAAAGTCAAGACAATAAGTTTCAAATTGTAAGAAGCACATAACTTCCAATTCGAATTATAAATGAGCTAAAAATGAATCCTAAAATCAGGGCTGAAATCTGCCATATAGATAAAAACTTGAAATATTGGGTTGTTGCATGTGGTGTGATAGATATATGTAATTATTAATGTGAAATTTTAATTTAATGGTAATTATAAATGTTTAATAAATTATTTATGTTTGAGATTCTAATGCAATAATAATAGGAACAAAGAACAAAAATAAATAAGCTTATTTGTGACAATTTAGTAAAGTTATCAATTTTTGAAAATAATGTGAATTAATATAAAAATAGTTAAGCCCTGTGATACCTAATCTAGAACTAGAATATGGAATAGTTTGGTATGCCAATCAAGAAATTTAAGGCACTCAGTGCAAAATATAAAAGCCAAAAATGAGAAATTTATAAATGCGTTCGGCGCAAAATTATTAAGCTGGTAATGGTAGTCCCATTATTCCTATTAGTTAGTTCGGTTATAGATGTTATGGGCACAAGAAAAGTGAATAATAATAATAATAATAATAATAATAATAATAATAATAATAATAATAATAATAATAATATTAATATTAAAGTATGTCATTTTGGTAATGTTATATTAATTAAAATTGTTAAATATTACATGTTTGATGAAATTTGTTTGATTTTATATAATTCTTTATTTTTATGCCTTATCTGTTAAATATATAAATGACATGCAAGAAAATATATGTATGTAAAATTTTTATCATTGAAGCAAATAAGGAATTTCTCAAAGTTTAAATGTTAATAAAGATTAATTAACTTAATGAACCAATGAGAATTATGATTAATTTTAATTAGTAGGACCCACTCCTTAATTTAGGTATAAAAGCCAAAAAGGAAGAAGAATTTCTACATTCTTTCATAAGTCTAATTCTTCTTCTTCCTTCTCCCACCTTGGTCGCCCAACTCTTCCTTCCATAAGCCACCATTTTTCTTCAAATCAGGCTTGAAAAAGTGAGGAAAGAAATTAGTTTTGAGAGAGGAAAAATTAGAATTTAAGAGTTCTTACTACAAAAGGAACAAAGGAGCAAGAAGGAAGGAAGAAAGAAGAAAGGAAAGGGAGATTTGTTAGGGGGAATTTCAGCCCACTTTGGAAACTCTTAAGATGAGTTTATTCTTCTTAAATTCAACATTTTTCCTTCTATTTGAGACCCCATAATGATGATAGATGTTATTAGGTTTGGTAGATTGAGCTTATGTTGCAAGATTGAACTTAGAAATTTATAGTTTGCAACTAGTTGATGAAAGTGTAGTTAAACTTTAAATTAATGATAATTGATGTTAGTTAATTATTTTGTAACTTAAAAATTAGAGAAAGGTAATTTTAACGGAGGAATGAGGGGCTACCATACTTAAAGTAATTAGGAGGAAATTGAAATTAACATAGAAGCACCACAATTGGTGATAGATAAAGTGTGAATTGAGTGTTGATTTGAAGAAAATAAATTGGGAACTATATTAATATTTTTGAGCAACCATAACATATGAAAAAGGAAGTTTAACTTGTGTACATTTTGGCTAAAATAAAGTATAGAATATATTAGGAGCATTAGAATTTTATGTAGGCATAAAAAGCTTTGGAAATGAATATTAGGATTGAGATATGCCATGGTTGTGTAGGAAAATCAAATGAACCAATAAGAGGCCCTCAAGAGGGTGACAAAGGCAAGGAGAGAGCTAATTGGTAAGGGGAGGAAAAGAAGGATAAAGGAAAGAACCAATTCTGATTACGTATGTGCTTCATTGATAAAAATCTTACATGTGATTTAATGGTATGAAATTATGTTTTAATGTGTGTGATATGAATGTGGTTTGTCATAATGTGGCTAAGTGTTGGTTTTAAATGTTTTATATGGTAATGAGACCAAATGGTGTGAAATCATTAAGATATGTGAATTTAATTATGATATGGAAACTTTGACATAAAAATGAATGCATATGATAAATGTAAGTAGTATATAGAGTGATGCCGATTGATGACCCTGCTTTAGGGATTTTGGAACAGTCTTAATTATTTTGATTATAACTTGAGTTCTGGAATTCCGTTTTATATATTTTTTATTGGAACTGAAAGCTAAGACATATATATTTAATATTTATTTAGAACATAAAATCTAAATATGTTAGAATTTGCCCAGAAAAATATATAAAATTTAGACCTAAAATCTGTTTAGAAAATTCTTGGTAGAAATTGTAGTGATAATTTAGTGTTCATTTGGTCATAAATTTTTATAAAAAACTGGGATTTGAGTAAATTTTTTTGAATCTGAAAGCTGAGATAATAAGCTTCAAATTGTTAGAAGGATACAACTTCAAATTCGAATTATAAATGGGCTAAAAGTGATGCCCAAAGTCCGAGATGAAATTTGCCATAGATAAAAACTTGAAATATTGGTTTGTTGCATGTGGTGTGATAGGTATATGTAATAATTAATGTGAATTTTTACTTTAATGGTAATTATAATTGTTTAATAAATTATTTATGTGTGAGATTCTAGTGCAATAATAATGGGAACAAAGAACAAAAATAAATAAGCTTATTTGTGACAATTTAGTAAAGTTATCAATTTTTGAAAATAATGTGAATTAATATAAAAATAGTTAAGCCCTATGACACCTAATCTAGAACTAGAATAGGGAATAGTTTGACATGCCAACGAAGGAATTTAAGGCACTCAGTACCAAATATAAAAACCAAAAATGACAAATTTATAAATACGTTTGGCGCAAAATTATTAATCCGGTAATGACAATATTATGAAAGCCGACAATGACATTATTATGAAGTGGTCGGTGCAATATTATGAAAGCCGATAATAGCAATCTCGTCATTCCTATTAGCTAGTTCGGTTATAGGTGTTATGGGCAAAATAAAAGTGAAAAATCATAATAATATTAAAGTATGTCATTTTGGTAATGTTATATTAATTAAAATTGTTAAATATTACATGTTTGATGAAATTTGTTTCATTTTATATAATTCTTTATTTTATGCCATATTTGGTAAATATATAAATGACATGCAAGAAATTATATGTACGTAAAATTTTTATCATTGAAGCACTACTAAGCTAGAAGCTTACCGATGGTGATTTCCTCTTGTGCAGGTTTAGAAGGGCAGTCGTAGATAGTAGAATTGTCAGAAGAAAAAGGCACCCGGACGAAGGCAGCTAAAAGCTTTGGATTTATTTTGGTATATTTTTTCGAAAAGTTTTGTAAATTAATTTATAGTTTTATTTTATCTAATGTGAATTAGAAATGTGAACTTGTAATGTACTGAACATAGTTTGAATGTAAAAAATTTTATTTCAGTGTCTGTAATATTTTTGTAGAAAAACATTATACTTCATTTTATTAATTTTATATAGCAATTAGATGGGTAATGCTCGCTTACCTTGTTGAACGGAAATAAGGTAAGGGTGTGTTACATCACCACTCCTGATAGAATGAGTGTATACCCATGACCTTTTGATGTGGTCATTACTCGGGAATCTCTGGCCGAAGTGGAAATGTCATAAAGATAGTATTCAATGACATATCTAATAGAGTAATGAGCCTCAGGGATAAGAACTAACATTACTTGGACTATACGTGACGTAGTCAATCTAGTGGTAGTTACAGATGTCCATACTCTAAACCAAGTGGGGTATAGAATGGTGAAAGTAATAATTGCATGGAAATTGTCTACGGAAAGGTTCATAGTCAAATCACTGACTTTCGGGTCAGTTGGGGCTCATGATGTGTTGCTAGATACTGCTCATGACTTGCTTAAATTAATTATTAATTTAAGTGGCCAACATAACTGGGAATCTAATGGGTCACACGCATTGAAGATATGGAGAATGAGTAAAATAGTATTGGATATGATCCAAAATATGAGAAATATTTCGAGATCAATCGCGATGAGATCGCATGGGAAAATTATTAGGGAGAGTCATAGTCCCGTACTGCCCACACGGGCTAGGCAGGCTGTTATCCTGCCTAGCGGGTCAGTTGGGCTGCCCAACGGCTGGCCGCAGTAGGTCTAACGCACTGCTACCTATTAGGTTTTGAAGAATGAATCATATTCATAAATGCAGCGGAAAAATAAAATTTTCAAAACCCGAAACAAAAAATCATACTTGTGCCATTAAAACTAATTTACATAAATATAAATATAAGAAATTATACCATGTAATTTCTTATTCGTTCTTCAAATTTTCACTTTGTTGGTTGTGGCAAACCACAACAATCCACACTATGATGTCTCTAATGATAATCCACGCGAAGAATGAAGAAGAAACTATCAAGAGAAATGGTTTGAACAAATTCAAAGTGCTAGTTTTGAAAGTGTTCTTGAGAGAATTTTGTTGTCTTAAAAATATTTTTTTCATAAAAAATATTTTCATGTCTATTTTCTTCCATTTGATGTCTTTTATATTTGAATCAAAATCAAAGAAAATATGAAAATTCAAAAATGGAGAAAAGGGAAATTAATGAATAGTAATTGGCCTAATTAATGTCAAAATCTGCCGTTGGCCAACGGGTGGAAGGCAGCAGTGCGTTGGGCCTGCTGCGGGCTGCTGCTGGGCAACCCAGCTAGCCTGCTAAGCGAGCCAGTAGCTTGCCTAGCCCGCGCGGGCCCGTGACCCTTTCAAATGATTTTTTCGTGCGATCTCATCGCGATCCATCTCGAAATAATTCTCTCATATTTTGGATCCTATCCAAGACCATTTTACTCATTCTCCATATCTTCAATGCAAGAAACCCATTAGGTTCCCGATTATGTTGGCCACTTAAATTAACAATTAATTTAAGCAAGTATGAATGGTATTTAGCAACACATCATGACCCCCAATTGATCGGAAAATCAGTGTTTTAACTACGAACCCTTCTAAAGACAATTTCCGTGCAATTATTCCTTTCACCATTTTATACCCCACTTGGTTCAGATTATAGATATGTGTCAGCTCCTACTAGACTGACTACATCGCGTCAAGTCCAAGTAGTGTTAGTTCTTGTCCTTGAGGCTCATTACTCTATTAGATATGTCATTGAAGACTATCTTTATGACATTTCCACTCCAGTCAGAGATTGCAGAGTAATAACCACGACAAGAGGGCATGGGTATACACTCTTTCTATCAAGAATGGTGAATCCTTTGTTGGTTACCTAATTACCTTCGAATACCTCAAGCTGCATCCAATCACCACCCCATGAGCAACCTCTCTGAGGCAACAAGGCATAGTGTCAAAATACATAATCAATATTCAAGATATCCTTATCATATTAGAGAAAGAAAAATGTGTAAAACATATTTTACAAATTAATTTCAATTTTTCGAAAACTATTGATCCAAAATCATCAAAACCATGCAATCTCATTGCACTTTCAATTAAAATTAATTTTAATGGACACAAGGAGGCTCTGATACCAATGTTGGGTTTTGAAGAATGAATCATATTCATAAATGCAACAGAAAAATAGATTTTTCAAAAACCGAAACAAAAGATCATACTTGTTCCATTAGAACTAATTTATATAAATATAAAGATTAGAAATTATACCTTGTAATTTCTTATTTGTTCTTAAAATCTTCACTTTGTTAGGTTGTAGCAAACCGCAACAATCCACACTAGGATGTCTCTAATGATAATCCACACGAAGAATGAAGAAGAAACTATCAAGAGAAATGGTTTGAACAAATTCAAAGTGCTAGTTTTGAAAGTGTTCTTGAGAGAACTTTGTTGTGTCTTAAAAATATTTTTTTCATAAAAACTATTTTCATGTCTATTTTCTACCATTTCATGTTTTTTCTATTTGAATCAAAATCAAAGAAAAGATGAAAAGTCAAAAAATGGAGAAAAGGGAAATGAATAAATAGTATTTGGCCACAATTGGCCTAATTAATGCCAAAATCTGTCGTTGGCCAACGGGTGGAAGGCAGCAGTGCGTTGGGCATGCTGCGGGCTACTGCTGGGCAGCCAGCTCGCCCGCTAGGCAGACCAACCGCCTGCCTAGCTCGCGCAAGCCTGTGACCCTCCCAAACAATTTTTCAGTGCGATCTCATTGCGATCCATCTTGAAATAATTATCTCATATTTTGGATCCTATCTAAGACCATTTTACTCATTCTCCATATCTTCAATGCATGTGACCCATTAGGTTCCCAATGATGTTGGTCACTTAAATTAACAATTAATTTAAACAAGTCATGAGTGGTATCTTGTAACACATCATGACCCCCAATTAACCGGAAAGTCAGTGGTCTGACTACGAACCTTTCCATAGACAATTTCCATGCAATTATTCCTTTTACCATTCTATACCCCACTTGGTTTAGAGTATGGACATGTTTTAGCTCCCACTAGGCTGACTACGTCACATCTAGTCCAAATAATGTTAGTTCTTGTCCTTGAGGCTCATTACTCTATTAGATATGTTATTGAAGACTATCTTTATGACATTTCCATTTCGGCCAGATATTGCGGAGTAATAAACACGACAAGAGGCCATGGGTATGCACTCCTTCTATCAAGAGTGGTGAATCCTTCATTGGTTACCCAATTACCATCGAATACCTCAAGCTATATCCAAACACCACCCTATGAGCAACCTCCTTGAGGCAACAAGGAATAGTATCAAAATACAAAATCAATATTCAAGATATCCTTGAGTACCTCAAGTCTAAGGATACTTGGACCATTGCTATGATGAGACTATCATTGAAATTTGAATAGATTATCCATATGATTGTCTCATAGTTGATCATCCAATGTACTTAGCTACACTTAGCATGCATCCACATGCTAACTCTAAACATCTCATGTTTATAGATTATGAGATCGGCTACTCGATCCAATCAAGGAGTGTAACATGTGCTAGTCTATCTGGATTAATAATGTCTCATCTCATTAATCCTATGACGAGTGATAATTTTCATACTAACATAATTACACATGATAAGAATCTCAATATCATGATCTCATCGTGATTTCCTCCATGCTACGTTATGTATCAAGGACTTCATTAATTGATTTAAGATCACTTATCAATTCATATATCAAATGAACATTAAATCAATGAAAATATCTTTTATTAATCAAATAAATTTGTACAATAAGTGCTAAAGGCGATTGCCTTTAGAGCACTTCTCTAACACTGCCTCCCTCCCATTGGCCAACGGGTGAATTTGGCCTTTATTAGGCCAATTATGGCTAATTACTATTCATTCATTTCCCTTTTCTCCATTTTTTACTTTTCATCTTTTCTTTGAATTTGATTCAAATAGAAAAGACATCAAATGATAGAAAATAGATATAAAAATATTTTTTGTGAAAAAAAATATTTTATAACACACCAAAATTCTTTCAAGAACACTTTCAATGCTAGCACTTTGAATTTGTTCAAACCATTTCTTTTGATAGTTTATTCTTCATTTTTCGCGTGGATTATCATTAGAGACATCCTAGTGTGGATTGTTGTGGTTTGCTACAACCCAACAAAGTGAGGATTTGAATAAGAAATAAGAAATTATAAGGTATAATTTCTAACCTCTATGTTTATATAAATTAGTTTTAATGGCACAAGTATGATATTTTGTTTCGGGTTTTGAAAATTTTATTTTTCCATTGCATTTACGAATTTGATTCATTCTTCAAAACCCAACATAAAGGTATTGTAGCAATAAGGTATATGCGAATAGATAATCCTGTGATAAAAGATGACATGTATTCTAGAAAAGTGTGTCTACACCCATACATGAGCATGTGATAGAATAAATGTCATGCATACAACATATCATATGTATGAAAATTATAGTTTGTATGCACATATGTGCCACTAAGCACTAGTTGTTGAACGTATGGGTGTCTTTTCACATGCAAGTATGGAGCTATGAAAAATCAACAAAAGAGAAAAGAAAGTTCCCTAGGAGTCATATGGATAAGCAGACATCTCAAAGTGATACCATATATTAAAGTATTTTTTTTATGTTGTATATCTCATGTGATAAAAAGGGTTGTAAAATTTATATCCTTTTAGTTGTATAAAATTCGTTTTAAACATATATCACATAATGTAATGTTTTATATATTTTTATGAAAGTTTTAAAAATAGCCATTATGGCCATGATGAGTCAATTTGATTTACAAAGTTTTAAGTTTTATCGGATTTTAACACATGGTGTTGTATCATTCACTTATATAGTGAGATTTAATCTTATTATATAAGTTCTTACACAATATTTAACATTTACAAAAATAGATATCACTAAAAAAATAATAAAAAAGGTCGTTCTATTTATGCACGCTGCATGGATGTTCATTAGTAAGTTATTAGGCATATTCTAAGCAATCTAATGCAAACTTCTACACATGGCATTCTTATTTGATTTGGTCTATCTATGCGTCTTCAAGCTTATATTGATGCTGACTGAGGTTAGTCAATCAATGACTATATGTCTAGTATTAGCTATATTCCTTATATTGGTAACAACGGTCTCTAGATCCACCATTTAGTCATGAGACCAAGCCTTTGACCACTGCTGCTTCCGAATTGTTGCGAGCCTAGTCCTTCCTGCATGAGATTGGCTATCCGTACACCATACACACCTATTATGTCATGTGATAATCTATTTGCAAAATTGCTATCATGCACGAAGGTATGTGAATGTACTCTTTCCTTGTGAATAGTTGCTAGGATTATAGTTCTTTCCTTAGGGGTTACAATTGTTGTATAAATATGCTCATATGAATACAATTATAATCAGAGTATTATTTTTATATCAACTTTTTGGTTGTATCTAATACGTAAACAACAATCTCAAGCTATCATTCATAAAACCACCTTGGTAGGAATTAAATTAATATATAATAATTATATAAAAGATAAATAGATATATATCAAAGAGCATGAACGCATATATATCTATTTATTTTTATTGGGATAATTATTCTATAGCCATTGGCAAGGGATATATTTTTTTATATATATATTTGATAATTTTTTTATGTTTAGTGAATTACTAATATATTATGCTATTAATCAATTTATATACATGTTGCCCAAAATAATAACCAAGAAGGGGGGGGGGGGGAGGGTTGGATTGGTTGGAAAAAAAAAATATTGCATGAAGAACTATGCTAAAAAATAAATTGATAAAGGAAAAAGGATATTATGCATAGAAGATTTATAAAGGTTGGGGTATTAACAAACCCTACTCCTCTCCCTAATCTCGATTGAGTGTTTCACTAACACTTGAAGTGTTACAATGGATTTTTTCCTAGCTCACTCCTAACTATGGTATCTCTGTCTTGACTAACACCTAACCCATAAAAACTCTTGTATTTTAATGGCTAACACAACAACCAAATCCTTATGTTTTTATGGCCCACACAATAAACCCTTAAAAGTGTTTCACTCACAACCCAACTCAATCAAACTCACTTTTGAGTAATTAATTATAAGTAGAAAACATTTGCCAACCAAAATGCTAAACAATTATGATCAATTATTGTTTTACAATCAAATAATGAAAGCTTGTTGTGTCAAAGTAAATGCACAAGGCTATACAAGATTAAAGATTGAATGATTATATTTCTTAAGATTAAAGATTGAATGATTATATTTCTTACTTTTGGAATTCATAAATGTGTTGTATTTATACTTCCAAATCAAATATAGCCATTTTGGGGTGCATTAAATGCAATAATAGTCATTTAACTGCTTTTCCCATTTGCCCTTGACAAGTTCTCTCTCTAGGGTCATGAACGTGACTGATTCTTCATGGGCGTGACTGTTCTTCGTAGACATGAATGAAAGACATGACTCTGGCCATGACTCATTATATCTAAAAATGAATGGTCATTCACAAGCGTGACAAAAATCTTCACGGGCGTGACTTGATCAATCTTTATAGTTGGGCTAGTGCGTCACTGCAGTGAACATTTGAATGAACAATCTTAGCATTTACTTGATTCATGGTCATGATTTTGTATTCATGGGCATGAAGAGTTATTTTCATGGGGGTGGTGATCATTCACCACAGGCATGACACTTTGCATTTTATCAATATCTTCATCTTTAATTCTGTTCTTTCAACTTGCTTCATGGTTTTAGGAATGCATAACTTATCTAACACACTTAGATCAAAAAATGTGATTAAATTCCTTGTTGCCTAATTATTTGTTATCATCAAAATGGCAAAAATATCCCTCAGCAACAATCTCCCCTTTTTTTATGGTGATAAATAATAAAGCAATATGGAGGTCTAAAGAGAAAATAAAATTTCTCCTTCTCAATTGGTGTTAAACATGAATCATAAGAAGTGCAAGATGCTTCAAAAGGGATTCAAATAAGCAATAGACATAACATTTGTGTTAAGATAAACAAAGTATTCATGCCAAGTATATGAAGGTTATATTGCAAGTTGATTAGGCCAAGTCATATTTGCATTAATATTTTTATTGCTTACTTATTCTCCCCCTTTGTCACAATCATAAAAGAGATAAGACAATAGGGAATAAAATAAAATATATATCATTGCATAAACAAAAGATTTGCAAGTCACATTAGTTGTAAAAAAAAAAAAAAGATTTGCCTAAACATAAAAGAGTACTATGATAACATGATCCTAAGGATCCTAAGACATAAAAAGTAAAAAATAGATAATGACAGTCATGGCTTGAAACCAGACATTTACTCTAGAAGATGAGCTACCTCCTCATCAAGGCTATCAATATGTGACTCAACAAAGTCCTTGAGGTTCTCCAGCTTTGCATCAACTGACTCTTGAAAATTGTTCATGCTTTCCTGAAGCATGTCAAAATGAGGAGTCAGAAATGTGGAAATATTTTGTGCCAAGTCTGGTAGAGGTGTCGAAGAGGTCTTGGTAGTAGTAGGAGCATCTAGAACAGCTTAAGGTGGAGTCTCAACACGGGCTCTCTTCCTCTAATAGAGCCCTTGAAGTCCCGCTTTGAATTCCTCGGAGTCTTCAAGCTCCCATGCCACCTCTCCTACTGGGGTGATAAAGTGGTAAGACACTTCATCCTTATGGTGGACTCTCATTGCTTCTCCCATCTTGATAAATGACTCAATGTTGAGTTGGTCTTTGGGAGAAGCTAGAATGATATTGTTAACATGATTATTGAGATCCAAAAATCCCAACTCTACTTCCAAATGAGTCACAAAACCTCCAATAAGAATGTCTCCTGAATGCTTAGAGGCAATGGACTATAGGTGAGAAGCAAACTATCGGGATAGTGTCACGAGCTCACTTTTCTTAGCCATATCAAATAGAAGAAATTCAGACTTTTGAATTGAGCCATTGCTATCAACCCGAGCAAAGATGATGTAGGTGAGAAACTAGTGAATGTAGCGAAGCACTAGTGATATCAGGTGTGCGCTTTTCGTCTTCTTGACGTCCCAGTTATAGTCACTACTAAAATAGGACCAAACATCATGAGGGTAGAATCTAGCCTCATTGTCATGGATCAATCCCTCATGCGAAAGCTTTAAAATCTCCCCAAATTCAGCGGTGGTCAGGGTTTTCTTTTGTTTGCAGAGCTGGAAGGAGACTTTGCCAATCTGAGAGACTTACAATAGAAATTACAAAGTTGGCTCATGAAAGGTGGGTCAATAGATGTCAACAAACTCTAAGCCGCACTTGCATAACCAAACCTTCATGTCAGAGGTAAGGCCTAAAGTCTTAACACACTCCCAATCAAAGGTCCTTGTTGATAAGAGAGGCCATTTTTTTAGGCTAACATATTTTTTATGACAATGTTGGGGTATGACATTGAGTAAATAATCCATATTACTCTTTGGTGTCGTACTCTTCTTTTTCCCCTTGGATTGGCCAGACATGGAAGCCATTTGTGAGATGGAAGCTTTGAGAGAGAAAGGGCAATCGAGCCTAGGGTTGGAAACTTTATCAAAACTTGATGAAAAACCTTGAAATCAAGCGGAGGAAGTGTTTTGTGAAATATTTTGGCAAATCTTAGTGGTGAAATGGTGATTTGGAGGTCAGAATTTGTTCGGCGAAGGTGATAGGTTGAATTAGTTGGAAGGTTAAAAAGAGAGAAAATGAGAGAAAATAGTAATTTTTAGGCTTTATTTTGATTAATTCACGGTCGTGACTGAATGTTCACCGATGATGAACGATCGTGTTCATGGTTAGTCAGATAGAAAATTAAATCATGACTCAGGGTGTGAACGATACTGCTTAAAAATTGAGGCATTTTCACAGTCATGACACTGAACAGTCATAGAATGAAAAAATCTTGTCACGATATCAAACTGTGATCCAAGGCATGCATAAACCATGATTGAATCTGCTGGTTTTGGCTACCTTTTTCATGACGATGAAGATTTATTTGCAGACGTGAATGCCTAAAAGTTATCAAAAAAATAAAACTAAGTATCATTTAAAAGCATGTGATATCTAAAGGATTCCCAAACATTTTAAACATGTTTTTTTTAATAAAATTAAACACTCTACCATACATTTTGATGATGTAAAACATCAAATAATCAAAAATATCACTTAAGGTTCGCAATTAATCAAGATATACATATGAAAAAAAAATCATTTAAAACAATATGGTGCCATCAAGCATTCCAAGCTCTCTTTTTATATTAAAAAACAAAACCTTTCATCATTAAAGAGGCTTGGTAAAAATATTAGCCAATTGGTTGTTTGTGTTAATGAATTCTAATACAACATCTTCATTTTGGACATGATCTCTTAGGAAATGATGTCTAATGTCTATATGTTTGCCTCTAGAGTGTTGGATAGGGTTCTTAGAAATATTTATACCACTAATATTGTCATATTTGATAGGAATATGATGCATAATTTGACCATAATCTTTAAGTTGTTATCTTATCAAAAGAACTTGAGTGTAATAACACCCTACTGCCACATATTCCAATTTAGCGGTAGATAAGGCAACTGAAACTTATTTCATACTAAATCAAGAAACTAGGCATTCTCAAATGAAGTGACAAGTACCTGAAGTGCTTTTTCTAGTTAATAGACTATTGACATAATCAGCATCCAAAAAAACAATGATATGAAAAGAAGTATTCCTAGGATACCATAGACCTAGATATAGAGAGCCATGTAAATATTTTAAGATTCTTTTAATAGCATTCAAATGTGATTCTTTAGGACATGATTGAAATCTAGCACATAAGTATACACTATACATAGTGTCAAGTCTAGAAGCAATAAGGTATAAAAGAGATCCAATCATACCTTTATAAAGCTTTTCATCTATACTCTTACCTTTCTCATCTTTGTCCAACTTGGTTGACGCGCTCATTGGAGTCTTTGCAATCTTACACCCTTCCATTCCAAATTTCTTCAATAATTCTTTGGTGTACTTAGATTGGTTGATGAAGATGTCATCATTGCATTGCTTGATTTGAAGACCAAGGAAGAACTTGAGCTCACCCATCATGCTCATTTCAAACTCCCTAGTCGTACACTTAGCAAATTCTTGGCAAAGCAATTCATTAGTAGACCAGAAAATGATATTATCAACATAAATTTGAACAAGTAATATATCATGCTTATGCTATTTAATAAAAAGAGTTGTGTTTACATGTCTTTTTGAAAAATCATTTTCTAACAAAAAATGCAGTAAGCCTTTCATACTAAGTTCTTAGAACTTGTTTTAAACCATATAAGGCCTTAGTGAGCTTAAACACATGATTTGGCAACGAATGACTTTCAAAACTAGAAGGTTGTTCAACATAAACTTCCTTTTCTATAAAGCCATTTAAAAAGACACTTTTGACATCGATTTGAAAAGTTTAAAATTCATGTGATACGTAAAAGCTAAAAGTATTCTAATAGCTTATAATCTAACAACTGGAGCATAGGTTTCATCATAATATATGTCTTCCTCTTGATTGTACCCTTTAGCAACTAATCTAGCCTTATTTCTAGTTATAAGACCTTGTTCATCTAACTTGTTTCTAAACACCCATTTACTACTAATGATTGGATAGTCCTTGGGTTTAGGAACTAAGGTCCAAACCTTATTTCTCTCAAATTGATTAAGTTCCTCTTGCATAGCAATCACCCAATTTTCATCATTTAGAGTCTCATCAATATTCTTTGGCTCAATTTGAGAGAAAAAAGCAAGATTAGAATCTAATAGTTTAATATTAGATCTAATACTTACACCCTTAGAAGGATCACTAATGATTTGTTCCATAAGGCGGTTTTTTTTATGAATTTCCACTCCTTTAGAAGCTCTTGGGTCCCTTGCTCTTGAGCTTGAGGTAGAGAAATATCTTGTTGTTGCTCCTCTTGATCATTGTCATCTTTTGTTGAGGTTTCATCATCCTTCTCATGATCAAGATCAAGTTTTTCCATTGTCCCTACAATGTCATCAAGAACACTACCTTTCATAAGATCAAGTTTACTAGATTCATCAAAAATAACATGTATAGGCTTTTCTACAACTAATGACCTTTTGTTAAAGACTTTATAAGCTTTGCTAGTTGTTGAGTATCTGAAGAAGATGCCTTCATAGGATTTAAAGGCAAAATTTCCAAGGTTATCCTTGGTGTTAATATAAGACACTTGCATCCAAATACTCTAAAATATGCATCCAAAATTTCCAAGGTTTTTTTCCATTCCATAGCTCAAAAAAGGTTTTATTTAAAAGATGTCTTTTGAAAACCCAATTAGAAATATAACAAGCGGTATTTGTGACTTTGGCCTAAAAGTAGGTTGGTAAACCATACTCATTGGGCATTGTTCGAGCCATTTCAATGAAAGTCCTATTCTTCCTTTCAACTACCCTATTTTGTTGAGGTGTTCTAGGAGTTGAAAAATACCATATTCTAAACAAAATTTTTCAAATTTTTCATTTTCAAATTCTTTTCCATGATCGCTTCTTATTTTAGAAATAAAATATCATTTTTTCATTTTGAACTCTTTTGGCAAAGTTTTTAAAGGAATCAAAAGCATCACTCTTTTGAGCTAAGAAAATTACCCGTGTGAATCTAGAATAATCATCAACAATGAAAAATTCATAGTGTTTACCTTCTAAACTAGCAACTCTAATAGGTTCAACAAGATTTAAGTGCAAAATTTGTAATGGTTTAGATGTACTTACAAAATTTTTAAACTTGAATGATGTTTTGTGTTGTTTTCCTCTTTAGTCTTATCTTTTTCAAATTTGACTTTTGGTAGTCCATTTACTAGTTGTCCTTTGCTAAGACTTTGAATTAAGTTCATGCTTGCATGACGGAGCCTTCTATGGCATAAGTAAGACTCATCGCTAATAGTCATAAGACACTTAGAGGATAGGTTATATATCTTGTATAAGTCTATTATGTAAATATTGTCATCTTTATCTCCTTTGAATATGTTTTGGCCATTTAGTGTGGTTACAATATATTCATTAGAGGTAAAGGTGACTTGGTTTCCCTTCTCACATAATTGACTTACACTTAAGAAGTTGTGTTTTAAACCATCAACAAGAAAAATATCTTCAATTAAAGTTGCACCATTTAAACTAATAGATTCAATGCCAATTACCCTACCATTGTTCCCAAAAGTTACCTTACCACCATCAATCCTTTTTGATATGGGTGAAGAGACTTTTGTTACCTTCATATGCCTTGAGCATCCACTATCCACTAGCCAAGCAGTTTCCTTTTACGCGAATTTGAGGCATACCTACAAAGCCATAATTTAGGTTTGGTTTTTAGGTACCCAAATTAACTTGGGTCCTTGGGGGTTAGCACTAAAAGGTTCCCAATAAGCCTTCCTTATAAAATAATGTTTGTTTATATGTTCAATTCTCATGCAATAGTGATATAGTTTAGACTTATGTATGTTTTTCCATTTTTCCATGTATTTAGGCTTTATTATTTTCCTAGATGGTGTATTTGCACAATGACATAAATATGCATTTGTGATAGATGCTTTCTTAGGTGCACGCTTCTTGTACAAGAAAGCATGGTAGGATTTTTAAGGTTTTGCTTTTGAGCCAATTGACCCTTGATGAAACAACCCCCTCACCCAAACTGCATGTGCCCGGATGGGGGAGCACTACCCTGATCTTCTTCCTCTTCATATCACTATTTAAAAAAATAACTCAAGAAAGCCATACACTTTTTTCTTTTACCAAAACTCAATGTCCATAGGTATACAATAAATAATATTCATTTTTCTTACATAAGATAGTAATTATAAATAACAAGTTAATTCTTAACATACTATAAAAAATAAATTTCAAATATGAAAGTTTACAATGTGAGCAACAAAATATACAAGTTCAAAAGTTTGTGACCCACTATCTCAAGATCAGCTGCTTTAATTACCTAGGATCACTGCTTACTTTATCTACAACCTTCAGCTACCTTTCTATATCTAAGAGGAAGAAAAACTCTCATGCTAAGCTCTAAGCTTAGTGGTGCATATAAATAAGGCAATATACTATTTTATGCACCAATCATTAGCATATGTCATTTTATGCATCAAAATCTTACCACACTATTCTTTTTCTCATGCCCTATTACATACGATTATGAGCATTATACATTTTTAAATATTAAATCATGCCCACTAATCTTTTATGCAAATATAAATTGCACATTATCCTAGCATGCATAAACATCAAATCATATTATTATATTCCATATTTGTTTTCACTTTATCAAAACATCATTATTATCCATATCACCATTCATGATTTCCTTTTTAACTTTCATATTTTCTTTATATTCATAACACCTTTATAGCCCCCAACACCTATGAACCCCTGACTAGGATAATGGAGTTGCCATCTAGGCATTTAGGAGTGCCACACGACAATATGATGTACGCATACAAGTGTCACTTTCGGCTTCAATAATAGTGTCATTTCCGGCTTTATAATAGTGTCATTATCGGCTTCATAATAGTGCCATTACCAGCTTCGTAATTCATACTGTTAATAGATTTCATCATACTCCCTCCTGCTTGGCATGCCAAACTATCCTAAATCCGATCCTAGTTAGGTGTTCTAGGGCTTACACAATAATATTAAAATTCATAACATATCCATTTTTCTTCATTATTCATGACATATCCCTATTTCTCTACTTAATCACCTTCACAAACATATCAACATTCATTATTTCACTAGATAAAAAATCTCATTTCATTTACTTACCTGAATACTTTATTAGGTAATAATGTTCATAATTACTAAAAACAGAGCATTCACGCCCGTAAATTTGTTCACACTCTTGACTCAAAGCCGTGAACGCTTCTGGAATGAATCATGTCATTTCCACACATAAGTCACAACTGTGATATAATTCAATCACACCCGTCAACTAGGAAGTTCATGCCCATGACCCAAAGGTTACGCCCATGACTATCTGTGGAAAATTTGCATATTTACTTTCTTATTCATTTGTAGCTGCACCAAATCATACCAAAAATACAAACTCATGCATTTCTAAAATTCTTTACTAAACATACATGCTCTAATACATGTAAAATGCCTTAATCAAAACTCAATTCTCTAACATGCATCACTTAACTAAACATATCACAAAAATCTCATTCTTTATATCTAAACCTATGATTTCATGTCATAATCATCATAGATGCAAATTAATCAACAATTATCATGTTAATCATGCATTATTTCCAACAAAGATACGCTATTGCCTTAAATTATGCACAAACCTCTATTTTTTCAACTTCAATCTTCTAGGTAGCTTGCTCTTTGCCTTTGCTCCTTTGAGCACCTTCTCTAACACTTTGAGCTCCTACAACATCATACATTCATCATCAAAACTTTACTTTCTCCAAACTTGATAAACCCTAAACTCTCTCTCATGAAACCCTAAACTATCTCCTTCCATAGAAGCTTTAAATAAGCTCAAAACCCCAACTTCCTTAAGAAAAGTTGAAAAAGAAGAAGAAAGCTTCTTACTTTTACACTTTTCTTCACTTGATCACAACCTTGAAGGTTTATCTCTCTTCAAAACTTGCTTATTTCTCTTCCTTCTTTCTCTCCTAAGCTTCCTTAAAACTTGTAGATCATGAAAACCACTTTGTCTTGGTATTTTCCCTCTCTTCCTTTCCTTTCTCTCTTTAGATTTCAAAGTTGGCTATGGTGGAAAAGAGGGCTGGCGTGACTAGCTGGTTTTGGGTAGAAAGAAAGAAGAAATGAGGAGAAGAAGAAAAGGAAGAAAGAAGAAGAGAATTAAAAGTCTTCATGTGGGACCCATCAAATTTGACCATTTCTTTGCTACTTAGGTTTAATTAACATTAATTTTCTTCTTTTCCTTATGAAAACCGGCCAACTCAATTAAAATGTCCAAATTTCATACATTAATTAGCAAATAATCTCATTAATCCTCCAAACTTTGGTAAATTGTAATTTGACCCCAAAACTTATCAAAATTTGCAATTTAATCCTTTGCTGTAAATCAACTTCTTTAAACTTTATAAACAATTAATTAGGAATATATCAACATAATTTAATCATTACTTGATTAATTTTGGTCAAAATCCGAATTTAAACTCAGATCGGTTAAACGCATCAACTTTGTGACACGTGCGACTCGGGACCTAAATTAGCGGATATGATAATTGATTACTCATCTTTTGAGTAAGGGGTTTTGTTAGTGCATTGCCTTTAGCCTCTGGCGCTATTACCTCAATTGTAGAGGTTTGTGGTGTGCTTGATTTGACAAATATAGTTTTAGGTGAGGAGGGTGTTGATGCTCCTTTGAAGCCTATACCATGTCTCACTAAGGAAGCTCTTTGTCATATAATTGAAGTATCTAAACTCTCCTTCCCTTTGTGGAATCTAGAAATATAATTTCTAATCTCCTCAACTTCATTTTTCAAAACATTATTTTCTTTTAAAAGAGAATTTGTTGAGGGTTTTCAAGAAATTTCATCTAATGATCTTTTTAAAGAATCATTGAAATTTTTAGCTATTCAACTACCTTTTGAAGGTCATTGAAATCATTTCTAAGCTTTGAGTTATTCTTCCTATAAAGTTCTAGTTTCTTTTTATATCTTTCGATTTCAAGATTCAAGACTTCAACTATACCACCATCATCATCATCAATTAAATCACATTGATAATCACAATTTTGGGATGTAAAGTATACCTTATCAATGGAGTCATCCTCAATAGCCATGAAGCACAAGTTAGCCACCTCATCTTCCTCTTCTTCTTTAATGAATGAGGAGGAGAAGTCATCCCAAGTGGCTTTTCTTCATCTTCTTTATTGGGTCTCCTCTTGTACTTCTTAAGCTTGGGAACTCTGATTTGATATGACATTTCTTCCCACATTCATAGCATTTTACTTCGTCCTTGCCTTTGTTGGATGAGAAGTTTTTGGGAGGGAACTTTGAAGTCTTTTACTTATATTTCTTGATTGAGCCATATTTGTTGAAGATCAATCTCTTGATCCTCCTTGAAAGTAGGGCTATTTGCTCATCTCCTTCATCAATTAAGTCTTCATCACTAAGAAGATCTTCATCTAGAGGCATGGAAGTTGATGCTTTGAGTACAATTGGTTTTCTCCTTCATTTTCTTTATCTTTTACTAGAGCCATCTCATGCATGAGAAGTTTTCCAATTAACACGTCAGTAAAGATCACACTTAAATCTACATTTGCTTCTTCAATGTTTGCAACTCTTGAGCCATAATCCTTTATTGGAAGACTCTTCAAAATATTATTATTTATGTCTTCCAAGCTATAGTGTTTTTCAAGCTTCCTCATTCCATTGTTAATGGAAAGGAGACGATTTGTCAATTTGGTTATGGTCTCGTTTGGCTTCATCTTGAATAGCTCATATTCGATGACAAAAAGTCAAACCTTCTTAGACTTAACTTGTTTGGTGCCTTCATGGTAGTTCTCCAAAGTCTTCCAAATAGAGTAGACAGTAAGACAATGTTGAATTCTACTACACTCTTTAAGAGATAAAGAGCTGATTAGGATAGTTATGGCTTTTTTGTTCTTTCCATTTTCTCTTTTTTTGAATTTCTATCCATCCATCCCTTAGTGTGATTTCTTCTTCTCCTTCAGAATTCCTATTTTTCAGAGATGTCCATTCTTTCCGATTGAACTCCCAAACATTTATTCCTTCACTATCAAGATATATTTCCATCTTGAATTTCCAATTCACATAGTTAGCTCCATCAAAGAAGAGCTTAAGACTATAAAATCCTTCATTGGCCACAGTTTGATCTTCACTAGGGCTTTTTTAGGCTAGATTTCTAGTCCTTGCTCTTATAGTAACTGTTGCTCAAAATAATAACCAAGAAGTGGGGGTTGAATTGGTTGGAAAATAAAATTTTGCTTGAAGGAATATGCTAAATAATAAATTGAGAAAGGAAAAAGGACATTATGCACTCAAGATTTATAGAGGTTCAGGTATTAACAAATCTTACTCCTCTCCCTAATCTCAATTGGGTGTTTCACTAACACTTGAAGTGTTACAATGAAATTTTTCCTAGCTCACTCCCAACTATGGTGTTTCTCTCTTGGCTAACACCTAACCCAGAAAAATCATTGTGTTTTAATGGCTAACACAACAACCAAATTCTTATATTTTTATTGTTTACACAATAAACTCTTGTAAGTGTTTCACTCACAACCCAACTCACTCAAATTCACTTTTGAGTAATTGATTACAAGTAGAAAGCACTCACCACCCAAAATGCTCAGCAATTATGAACAGTTATGGTTTTACAATTAAATAATGAAAGTTTATTGAATCAAAGTAAATACACAAGGCTATACAAGATTAAAGATTGAATGATTGTATTTCTTACTTTTTGGAAGTCATAAATGTGTTGTATTTATATTTCTAGATCAAATATAGATATTTTGGATGCATTAAATGGGAAAATAGTCGTTCAATTGTTTTTTCGTTCGTGTCTGACAAGTTTCTCTCTCTAAGGTCAAAGGCATGACAGATTCTTCACAGGCGTGATTGTTCTTCATAGCCATAAATAAAAGTCGTGACTTTGGTCATGACTCATTCTATTTAAAAATGAATGGTCATTCACAGACGTGACAAAATCTTCATTGGTGTGACTTGATCAAATCTGCATGATTGGGCTAGCGCTTCACTATCATGAACGTTTGAATGAACAATCTTGGCGCTTACTTGTTGATTTGGTATTCACGGGTGTGAAGAGTTATTTTCATAGGGGTAGTGATCTTTCACCACGGGCTTGACTTTTTAAATCACAGGCACGACATTTTGCATTTTATAAATATTTTGATATTTAATTCTTTTCTTTCAACTTACTTCAAGATTTTAGAAATGTATAACTTGTTTAACACACTTAGAGCACAAAATGTGATTAAATTTCTTATTGCCTAATTATTTGTTATCATCAAAATGACAAAAATATCTCTCTAAGGTTCAGGAATACATATTTAAGTTTAATTTTGACTGCACTCGGTTAGCCTTTTTAAAAAAAAAATTTAGTTCCATCCTAAATGTTTGTGTAAGTTCAACCTTGTACGTAGTAAAATACAAAGTCGCTTCTCTTGAAGTATGCACAAAAAAAGGAAAATGAATATGACAATAGCCAAAAGAAAAAATATATAAAATAAGAAGATGAAGAAGAATGGGCATTAAGGATCAATAAGTAACACCGAGAACGCATCCATGGAGTAGATGTAACCCCGATAAAAATAAAAAAATAAAAACTCATTTGATAAATTGGCATCATGGGGATCTACCTGCCATTCTTCCATGGCGAAAAAACTCAACCAAATTAGCTAGATTCATGGCAATCTTCTAATAGTGATAATTAATTGACAGATTCTTGATTACTAATTAACAACGTGGATTTTTAAATCTTATTGTAAGAAAAATAAATCCAACTTATATATATATATATATATATATATATATATATATGTTATTAACCGTATACACCAATTAAGAGCACCACTTAATCATATGCGTATGGTTTAATGAGTGAAAGTGAGTTGAGAAACCACTTCACTAACCATATTAGAAGTGTTAGAAGAAGACCATGGATCATCTGTGATGAATTGCATCCATGAATCATCTTTGTCTTCTTCATCTGCGCAGCAAGATGATGCAATTGGAACATCTGATATTGGTGACATTGTTTCAAATTCGTTTATTGCACTCTGTGAACAATTCTCCATTTGTGATATACTGCATTGTCCTGCCTCTTCTATTTCTGAGCATGTTCCATTTTTCTTGAATACTCTACATAATGCAAATGAGTCCTGCCAAAAGTACCATTCTTCCTTCTGTTAATAAAGCTAGAGAATGTTACTCCAGTTAATTTATCAAGATATATAACATTTTTTTTCTTTTTTCTTTTTCTCTTTCTTTTGTCATCCCTGGTAATATCCTAAATAAATAAAATGAGCCTCTAATATTGATTAAAAGATTATTCGTAATTAACTGTATATATTCCAATCATAATTGGAAAAAAAGTCTCTTATTCCTAATAGGAATACAAACACTATCAAAAGCTATAAATAGCCTAAAGGTAAGCTTTTCACATATATACGCTCTAGAAGCTAATCAAATCATGATATACTCCATCTAATTTCCAACTCCATTCACGACATATGATATATTTTCAAAAAAAAATTCAATCTGAATTGATAATTTGTAGCAAATCAATAATGGTAATCAAGTATAGTGTAGAAGTTTGTAATTTGTAGCATAGCAATATATAATACTTATCAGATGCAGGAACCATATACCCCTTAGGGCTATTACCCTAAAAATAAATTTAAGAATTAATGAGATGGTTGGAAATAGTTAATATGTTTTGCACAGAAGAGAGTTTGATGAGCATTGGTTGATTATGATGTTTGTAATAAAAAGGAAAAAAGTAATGCCGACACCCTTCTTCTTACACCCTGAAAGTGATGGATTTTGCTTTTGGATTTGGATATTTTTAATGATTTTGATTAGTGTTGGAATCTGGACTTGATTTAAAAAGATAAAATAATATAATCTGATAGCAAAGTACAAAGGGCGTAATCAGATTGGAGGATAATACTTTTGTCTCATTGGAGAATTTTTTGTTTCCTCAAAAAAAAAAAAAAAAAGTGAAGCTAAATCTTACACCATTCAAGCAACGAATATATGTCAATGTATCTCTAAAATTAATATTAAAAATTAAAATAAAATACATAGTAGAAGACAATAGAAAGAAAAAAGCTTTAGTCCTAGCTTTGCATGCAAGTCATGCACTTAATTACCACGATCAAATCTAAAGCTATATATCACATAATAATTTTGCTTTTAATTTCTTGACTTGATCTTTAACCAAAAAAAAAAAATTCCATATCTTATTCAGAAGCTATATCATCAGCCCAGAGCTAAATAAGAAAAATTCATATAAAAATATAAAAAAGAAATTCGGTTTTGTTGTTTATTTTAATTGTATGATTAATAAAAGCATGATAAAAAAAATTAGATTATTTTTGACTTGATACGAAATATGATGAAATTTAAAATCAATCTGAACCTAAAAATTATGTCAATTTAGCCTAAAAAATGGATTAACCGATAACCCGCTTAATTAATTCGATTTAAAATTCTAAACTGACTAAAAATTATATAAAAATGAAAAAGAATGATAAAATGTAAAATGCAAAAACTACCTGAATTCCACAAGTATCTTCAGAGTCCTTATCGTCGAGACGATATTCGTGCATAACCCAATTAGTTCTAATGCCTTGAGGAGCTCTGCCTCTGTAATACACTAAAGTTTTCTTCATCCCAATGGATCTATTGTGGAAACTTACTCGTCTGTCTTTTCCAGTTGATTTCCAATATCCAGCTTTAGTTGCTCTATTTGTTCTAAACCCATTTGGGTATTTTCTGTCTCTTGGTCCAAAGAAGTACCATTCTGGATCTCTACTGGGAAGAAATGATTTTTCTGCATAAAGTTAACTATTATATAAATATGAGAAAATGTATATATATATATATATATATATATATATAAGAAAAGAAAAACAAATTAATTAAGGAATTAAGAAAGTAGATCACCTGCTAACTCCCACGGTTCACATTTGTAAAGATCAACCTCAGGAATGATATCAAGTTCAATTTCTTGGCCACTAATTTTGCGTTTGAGATAATAATTGACAAGTTCTTCATCTGTAGGATGGAATCTAAAACCAGGAGGCAATCCCACTGGAGCCATTTAAATTTCTTTCCCCTTAATGAATTCTCTGTTGTTCTTAATTTGGAAATATTGACACTTCCATTGTTGATGTCTATATATAAATATATATTATTTAAAAGACTTTTTCGCTTTCCCTTTTACAGATCCTTAGACAAACGTTTCTTTCAAGCCGCTTTATAAATTTCTTGGTTTCATTCATACTATTGATTTCATTTTCTTATAATTAACTCTGATTAATTCCGGAAGACATAAATAATAGTTGTTGGATGGCAACGAGTTCAATATTTAGGTGTATAGACTCCATTCGTTCCAATTAATTATATATATAAAGTTAATTAGGTAGTGATAATTAAAATAGTTTGAAATGAATATGAGTAATTAATTATTTATAATCGGTTCGAGTTGGATATATTAGGTTTTTAGGTACAGCACTACTAAAATCCAATTATATTTGCTTTTTTTTTTCCTTTTTTAGTTATGATGTAATTATAATTTTAAAAAAAATGTGTGTTATATATACATATTATTTAGTATAAAATTAAAGTATAAATTATCTTAATTAATATGTGAATTTTTTTTTATCTAAATATGAGAGTTTAAATTATTACGTACTCTATTTAATTTCTTTATATACTTTTGTTAATATTTTGAGGCAGAAAATGATTTTAAATAAGTAATGATATTTTAATCGAAATTGATTAATGGAGAGAGAATTACAAATGAAATTACTAAAACAAGATGCATAGTTTATTATTAAATGAGATCAGGAATCGATATGGGAATTTTCCGCTATATTTTTTAAAAAGGAAATATGAATATTATATTGGGTTGAATCTTTGATATCTCCATATTCTCCATGTAATGCCTCAAATACCGGGTTAGTTATAAAACTATAATTTTTAAAATTGATCAGCATATTCGGGCGTTATAAATTCTTCTGTTGATAAAAAATATTTTATTTGATCATCGGAAAATATAGATTATGACTAGTCCGATGGTAAAATTTAGAGTGAAAATGAGGTTAAATAAGTTATCAAAAGTCAAAACTAAAAAAGAAATAGAATATAGTTTAATTAAATAATTGGTCGACTGTACTTTGACCAGACTATGCAAAATAGCAAATGATATCCAAAAATTTATTTTAAGATATGGATAAACTCTAAATAATATTTAGAATTATTTGACAATGAAAAAGGAATTTTATGGCAATACCAAAAATTGAATTATTAGTCAAGTTTAAGTGAGCTGGATAGAAAACAAACTCCGATTGAATTGAAAAATTTTTGTGTAGACATATAAAAATATTTTATGAATTATGGAATTTAATTTGGGTGAAATTGAGCTTGGAAAGTGAGAAAAATAATTTATAGCGAGTAATCGAGCCTAAATGGATTGAATTTTGTTTGGTTCAAGCCTACCCAACTTAAGTCACTATAAATTGGCCTAAATATCATAATTCTTTAGAGAGAATTCTACAACTCATTCTTTCCCAAATCCCCTTGCATGGCAGGACCTATCTCCTCACATTTCTCTTCCAATTTTCTTCAATTTTCTTCAATTTTTACACCAAAATCAACTACCCAAAAATAATTTTAGCATCTCTATTAGTTAATAGAAATTTTTAATTTTCAATTGGAGGGATAGAGTGAAAGAAAATCAAAGGAGAAAAGTTATGATACAAAATTGAGGTCAGTGAAATTTATGGTTTTAAATTAGTTTAATGGTTCAAATAAGTAATAAGATATGTAGATGATAAAAATGAAGTTTATTTGAGTTAAGGAAGCAAAATAATGGTAGATTAATGAAGAAAAAAATTTTAGTCATGGTAGGTTCAAGAGAAGGTGAAGGTGCTTCAAAAGTAAATGCTAAGAAAAAGAAAGATTAGGAAGGCTGAAACAAGAAATTAAGGTTAGTGATTTCAAAATCTATTTATTTTCATTTATTAAGCATAATTTAGGTTATGAAAAATTAAGAATTTTGTGTGGTTTGTATGTAATTGTTAATTAATGCTTAAAACATTATTAAGAAATTATTAAAAGTGAATTATAATGGTTAATTTCAATAAAAAAAATTAATTAGTGAAAATTGGAAAAATATGACCTTATTATGTGAAAAATGTAAATTAAGGTGTAAATATATTTTATTGTAATATTATGATATATATAGAACAAGGAATGTATAAATTAGTGAAAAAAATATTTAGAAGATGAAAGAAAAATACTAATGATAAAAATTAATTATAGGCCGAAAATTGAAGAAGGAAAAATTAATATTTTTCTTTCTAATTAAATAAAAATTTAGTCATGAAATGCAACGAAATCTGATTTTTAGTGTGTATAAATTTATTGAGAATTTCTAAATGAAATATTGAATATTTTTCTAATTATTGATTTTATTATACATGAAATGAAAAATAAGGAATAAAGTGTATTTAGTGAGCTTGATGAAATGTTGATATAGTAGAATGAAAAATGTGAAAAGATTATGGTAGAGATAAAATTGTATGGATGAATAAAATGTTAAGTGATTAATAATGTAAAAATGAATTTAATAGAAATTGAATAAAATAAATAAAATAATGTCTTTAGTCATTTTTCTAATGGTTAAATCTAGTTCATGATTCAGTGAACAATATATAGTGTAATTCTTGAGTAATCATTCGGGATTACTTTTTAGTGTAGTTGACTTTTGAGTTCACGTTCTATGTATCTGGTCCGAAAATTTTCTATCAGATGGAAACTAGGAGCAAATTTGAATAAAAGTAGTAATAATGATAAAAGTGAAAAATAAGTGAAAAACATGATAAGAATGATAAAATGGTATAATTGTAAAAATGATAAAAGTGACAAATGTGAATAAAATAATAAAAGTGAAAATATGAAAAAATTGATAAATGTGAAAAATATAATAAAAATGATAAATGTGAAAAATATGATAAAAATAAAAGTGAAAAATATGAAAAAAAATAATAAAAATAAAAAAATATGATAAAAATGGCATAACTGATAAATTTGATAAATATGATAAAAAGTGATGAAGATAATAAAATAATATAATAATAATAATGATCAAAGTGATAATTGTGACAAAAGAAAAAAAATAGTAAAATTGAAAAATGAGAAATAAGTGGAAGAAAATGAAATAAAATGTTAAATTATATAGTTAAAAAAGTAAATAAATAAAAAATAAATTTTTTTAGAAGCAAAAATGTAAATAAATATAGAGTAGTAGTATAACCGTAAATAAATAGAAATTTAAGAATTAAAGTGAATTTTGTAGCTAATTAAATGAAAAATTGAAAAGAATGATTAATTAAAGAAGAAAAGTGAAAAATGATTAAATTGAGAGGAATTGAGAAAAAAAAAAGATGAGTTAAAATGAGAAATATTGTTAAATGAATAAAGATATTAAATAGTTAATTAAGAGTAAAATATTTATAAAAGAATAACAAATATATATTAAATAGAAAATTTGAATGATGTATTAAAAATGTTATTGTATGTATAAATGCATGAAAATATAGACAATAAAAATTTTTAAATTAGTAATCATCACTTGACATATTAATGTTCAACACGTAGTTATTTGACTGCGTGCAGATAGTAGTAGGAAAGAAAAAAGTAAGCGTACAAGTTTTGGAAGCTGATGGAAGAATAAAATAATAGTAGGTTAGTATTAAAAATAACATGTATATATATATGGATAAGGAGTTGTAGGAATAAAATATTGTACATATTATGATAAAAGATATTTGTAAATTATTATTATATATGTAAATAATGAAATATGTATTTATGAATGAATGGAGAATATATGGTATTATATAAGTATTGTTGTGCCAAAAAATGAATTGAGAATTATTTGTTTTGCTGGTGGAATAGTTAGTTTATAACCATTATGCTACCAAAATTTTTGAAAAATAAAAAAAGATCAATTAAGTCATAATAATAGAATGGTCGTTAAAGTAAATTAAAATAAAAAAAATTGGCACACATAGGTTATAATCGTATTAACCCACGTAACATACGTATAGAATGATTATTATAAGAGTGTTACACTCCATATCGTGACAAAGTCAAAATCTTAAATCTCTGGGTCAAGGCAGTGGTAGAGCCAGATTTACTTGGTGGACAATTGTACTCTCTCAATTTTTAAAAATATATGTAATAATTGAAAAATGGGTGAAAAATTAAACACCTTAATGAGAGATGCACCCAAGGTATGTATTAAGATATACATAGTTATCCAATACAAAAGTTGTTATAAAAGACACATATGCAAAGTTATACAAAGGGAAAATATTCTCTCTATCTACTACTTTATCACCCCCTTCACTTTGGGCATGGGTTGTGATGCGTAGATTGTTTCTCAAACGATCTTGTCTGGAATACTTTATTTACAAATATTCTTCATTGTCATCAAATTTATGATCAAATATATAGTTCTTCTTCTTGTCCCTCTCAACTCATATTGTAACACCCTTTCATTCCAACAAACTCATGTCCAGATAAAGGAGTGTGATGTTATCTTATTCAAATTTTCATTGAATAAACGTTGAAAAATGACATATTATTATTATTATTATTATTATTATTATTATTATTATTATTATTATTATTATTATTATTATTATTATTATTATTATTTCTTTATATAATATAAAAGAAATTATATACATTGTAGATACAATACTGTTAAATACGAAATAGTTATGCTTTTATAAAACATAGAGTCATTTTACAAAACCATAAAACAAAAATCATAAACCAAAATATAAAAGTCATTTAAATCATGGATTGAAATCAGTTATTTTACTGTATCAGATCATTGTTAGTTTTATCTATTATATGTTGCTTATTCTTCACTATATTTGAGTGAGATAAACTCTTACGCTAAGCTTTAAGCTTAGTGATATATATAGATAAAACAATAAACTATTTCTATACAATATACAATCACATACCACGATTCATAAATGCCAAGTTACCTTATTATTTATTTTTTTTCTTCTTTTCCTTATCTACATTATCCTTTTAGACAAATGCATATGTCAGATGATCAATTTATGCTATTACATTATCATTTCATATTCTTGTATGAAAATAGGCAATTCACTTATGTGCTCATACAATTCATTTTTTACTATTTTTATCTTATTTATGCTCATAATACCTAACAACCAATAATTAAGATAATAGGTTTAGTCATCCAGGTATTATAAAAGTTGACACCCGGGCATAACGGTATGCGTATACAAGTGTCATCACCAGTATTAGTATACGTCCCATCACAACATTAGTATATGTGTCATAACCAACATTAGTACATGTGTCATCACAAGTATTAATATACACCGAATTGACATGTTAAACTATACAAATCTCTAATTCTAAACTAGGTGTTCTATAGCTTATTCTGTATTATCATCAAATTCTCACCCTTTTTTTTTGTCCATCTCATTTTTCTTTGCTCTTTTCCTTACATCATGCCTTCACATATTATGGTGTAACGCCTATAATTAGGGCTTAGTAATTAATACGGATTAAGAGATATAAGTATGTGAGTAAGGGTTATGAGAAAAGAGTTGAAAAGAGACAAGAAAGTGAAATGTCACAGGGTTCACACCCGTGAATCATTGCAAGATGGAATTTTGGGTTTAAGCAGATTCAAAGCCATGAAAGTAGTTGTCACACCCATGAACATCGTCAAATATAAATTTCATCAGT
Source organism: Triadica sebifera (assembly GCA_023653625.1). Taxonomy (NCBI): domain Eukaryota; kingdom Viridiplantae; phylum Streptophyta; class Magnoliopsida; order Malpighiales; family Euphorbiaceae; genus Triadica; species Triadica sebifera. Next base: position 27,586,692 of record CM042901.1, read on the forward strand.
TCTTTCTTTTTGTCACGACCAAAAAATCAAAATGAACCATATAATTCAAAGTTTTCTCACACTAGAGGTAATGCCTTATGTTTTGTTTTGATTTCCAACCCTAAACACCTAATCTAAAGCAAAAGATCAAAGTTTAAGCATTTTCTTGTGTAAGAGGAACATAGAGAAGAGGTGCTCTTGAGGACGCCAAACCATAGGAGGAATAAAGGAGACGAATCTTCATCCCAGATGTGTTTCCTTTGATCGAGGTAAGAAATCACATTTCCTTTTTGTTTTTACAGGATTCCATAGCTTTAATTATGATTAGTTCATTTATGGTAGAGACACATTTCTAAATGGGATAGGTTATGGATTTTTCTTGAGAGTTTATAGTTAAAGACCTCTCTTTAAGTTTTTTAAAGGTTATAACAAGTGTTTGTAAGAAGTTATATGAGATTAAGGTTGTAAGAAGGGTAAAAGTTGGGATTTCCATCTTTATGGTTTTAAAAGCTAAGTTTAAGGGTTATAGATTTTGATATAGATATGTTATTTGTGATAGAAGTTGATAGAAGAGGTGGTGAAACCCACCAAAAGGATAAGCAAGCTTGAAGGAAGTTTGGGTTTTGGGGTTCCATTAGAGGTATGTACATATATACATTCAAAATTTTGAAGTATGGCATGTTGTGTGTTAATTAGGTGATAATTGAAATCTATGCTTTATATTATAAGTGTAAAGTTCAAATGATGTAATTAATGCCATGAGATATGATATGAAATAAGAAGTGCCATGAATGCGAGTGTGTCTTGAATGAGCATTGATGATGCTTATTGTGTATATGTAATAAATATGCCTAAGATGTAATAAATAGAGTAATGAATAATGATGCCCTAATGGGTGAAAGTGGTAAGGAAGAAATGGTTAAATGTATATGGAAACATGAATACTTGATAGGATAGCTTGTGAGCATGAAAAGGGTTAATGGAGTGATTAAATGTTTATTGATGCTTTGGCATGTCTCAATGTATGCTTGAGATACATGTTGATAGGAAAAGGTTATCATAGGATAACCATTAGAGACCTTGTATGTGACTTGTAATAAATGGATGTTTTAATGTTATTAACTACTGGAAAATCCAGATTCATGCCTAAGACTAGGTGTTCACGACCGTGAATCTCATTAGAAGAATAAGGTCACGCCCGTGACTTTTTCTTCACGCTCATAAAGAAAGTGCACAATATGAATAGAAGCTCTCATGGCTTAGTTCACAGTTTGGTTCATAGGTAGGATTGCCCATGACTGAGGCATTCACAACTGTGAACATATAGTTCACTACTGTGAAGCCTATTTTAAATGATATATGATGTAATGGCTATTCACATGCCTTTATGAAAATATATTTTAAGTGTGTTTCTATAAGTATCAGTACATGAATGTTAGAAGATGAGTTTACATATGATTAAGTATTTTTGATGATGACAAATAATCTAGCAATATGAGCCTTTGAGAAGTCTCCCCCTCAAAAGATGCTTAGGATAAAAAATACTGAAGTTCAAGAATTGTAAATAATGATGAAGTGTAGCATCAAAATATGCTTCCTAGTTTTAAGTATATGTAAGTTATATGCAAAGTATATCCAATGTATACCAATTTTTTTTTAAAACAAGTTATAGTTATGCCAAGTATATTTAACGTATATGAAGAGTATATCACATAAATGTAACTTGCATTAAAGTATACTTATGGTATATTTAAGGTATATGAAGCTCATTTGCATAACTCTCATTTGCATACTTGCATAACTCTTAACTTTTTTAACTTTAAACAATATATTGCTAGGTTCTCCCCCTTTTGTCATAAAAAAAAAGAATATCAAAATGATAAAACATAATGAAAAACACAAGCAATTATATTAATTTAAGAAAGAAAAGTACAAAAGAGATTAAAAAATTCTGAAAGGAAATTAGAATTTCCTACAACAAACAAGCTATAAACAAAAAATAACATCTAACATAACATCTAGCCGGACATCCTATCTCTAAGATGAGCTACTTCCACCTCGAGGCTCTTCATGCGAGTCTCCATGAAATCCTTGAGGTTCTCTAACCTCTCATCCATCAAAGCCTGCAATTGCTTAAACCGTGGTGCCAAGAGGTCAACCACTTGCTGAGCCAAGTTTGGTGTGGAGGCAGAGGATTGTCCGATTTCCTGCTCAACCTCTAGAGGCGCCACCTCAACTTGAGCTTTCTTCCTCTGCTGGATTCCTTGGAGGCCAGCTTTGAAGTCCTTAAAGTCATTGTCTTCCCAAATGATTTCACTAGCAGTGTTGGTGAAGCAGTAGTAGATGTTGTTCTCAAACACTATTCGAATAGTCGCTCCCATCTTGATGAAGGACTCGATGTCCAGTCAGTCTCGAGGATGCCCTGGGATGAGGTTGAAGTGATGTTCATCCAGCTTTAAGTATCCGAGCTTCAAGGCAATGTGAGTCACGTGGTGGCAATTGACAAGAGATGGTTCACAAACCATCGAGATAAAGCCGTTGTGAGGTCTCTTCGGGCCATCTCCAGGAGAAAAAGCTCTGACTTCCTGATTGTACCATCGCTATCTCCTCTGGCAAAGATGCTATAGGTTAGAAACCTATGCAAATACTTGTGCACTGGGGATCGAAGGTGAGTTCTCTTCATCTTTTTGATGTCCCAGTTGCAATCAAGACCGAAGTGAGTCCATGCCTGAGTAGCATAGAACTTCACTTCATTGTCATTCAGGATGCCATCAGAGGGAAGGTTGAACAAGTCTCCAAACTCTGTGGCAGAGAGGGTGTTCGGATGCTTGCAAATTTGGAACTTCACCATGCCAGTAGGACATACTTGCAAAGTGCTCAGAAACTCTAAGGTTGGCTCCCTCAGAGTTGGTTGATGAATATCAACAAATTCCTTCAGATGACAGGCCTGGAGTTGTTTTGTCATGGTTGTCTCTAGGCCGAGTGTACGAATGGTTTGCCACTCAAATGATCTAGAGGAAAGGAGTGGCCTTTTCTTGAGCACTGAGTATCTAGGATGGAAATGCTCTAGAATGATGTTCAGAAGATAATCTGTGTACCTTCTTAAAGCAAGAGACTTCTTCCTAGTACCCTGGGAGGAACTAGTTTCCATCTTGATTGAAAGAATGAACTTTTGAATAGTGGAAAATTTTGACAGAAATTTTGAGTAAACCCTAAGGAGATATGATTTCTGATGATGGAAGTGGTTTTTGAAGATATTTATAGATGGAATTAGTGACTAGGGGGCCGGAATCTTCAAAATGACATTCAATGGTGATAAATGAGAGAAGTTGGAGAGTTGGAATGTGAGAAATAACGGTAGAAATGTTATATAGCTGACATCTTCACGGGTGTGAAAAACTTAGTCACGAGCGTGTAAGTGTCGTGTTCATGGTTTGCTGAAGAGATGCTCTACCCATGAAGAGAGGTGTGAAATTGATCACGGTCTTGATATTTAAAGATCACAGGTGTGAATGATGAACTATCACGGTGGTGACAAATGAGTCATGGGCGTGAAGTGTTAAACTTCACTACTTGTGATCGTGAAACAAAGCGTGACACAAAGCATGAATGCTTATGTAAGTTTTTGGTGGAAATGTTCACAGTCATGAAAAAGTGTCACGGGTGTGAACAAAGGATTTCACAAGGGTCAATGAAAAAGGTTGTAGTCGTGAAACATAGGCTTCACTACTTTAAGCCGTGAATCATGTTGTGAAGCAAGTCGTGAAAGCTACTGGCTCTTTTGGCGATTTAGTTCACGGTCGTGAATATATGTCACGGGCGTGAATGACCTAAAATTCTCATTAAATAAAATTAGCTACCTTATTTCTAGTAAGATGAGAATTTTTCACGACAAGACTAAAACATTTCTAAGGAGCTTCTATCCCCTATAACATATTTTTCCATCAAATTAGCTACCTTATTTCTAGTAAGATGAGATAAAAACAAGATAATCAATCAAGGTTTGACAATTTGGCAATTATAAAATTGATCCATCAATCATACCAAGCTCTCTTCTTATGAAATTAAATCTTTCCTCATTTAGAGACTTAGTGAAGATATCTGCCAATTGATTGTCTGTGCTTTTAAATTCCAATACAACATCTTCATATTGAACATGATCTCTAATAAAATGATGTCTTATGTCAATATGCTTACTTCTAGAATGTTGAATGGGATTCTTAGATAGATTTATAGCACTTGTATCGTCACATCTAATAGGTATGACCATAATCCTTAAGTTGTTGTTTCATCTAAAGACCATAATCCTTAAGTTGTTGTTTCATCCAAAGAATTTGTGTACAACAACATCCTGCTGCTACATACTCCGCTTCAGCGGTAGAAAGAGCAACTGAAACTTGTTTCTTGCTAAACCAAGAAACTAAGCACTCTCCAATAAAGTGACAAGTACCTAAAGTACTTTTTCTATCTAAAAGACTACTAGCATAATCAGCATCTGAATATCCTACAATGTAAAAGGATGAATTTCTAAGATACCACAAACCTAGATGCGATGAGCCATGTAAATATTTTATGTTAACCTTGATGGGTATTTCCATCATTTTGATGATAATAAATAATATAGCAATATTATATTTAACATACTTGTTTTTGAAAGTATATTATATAGGACATAAAATGGCAAGAATGGAGAATTAGAAGAATAATCCTTAAGAAATAAAAAGCAAGAAGTAGCATGTTCACTGCCGTGACTCTAGGAGTCACCCCCGTGAAGAAAGCTAATCGTTACCAAAACCAACATTTGAAGTTCACGGCCACGAAGGAAAACCAAATCGTGAAGTAAGCATTTCAGTCACCCCCGTGACTAGAAGTGTCACCCCCGTGAAGAGTTGTGTAATTTCAACCAAAGAGCTTCACGACCAGAGTCACCACTTTGGTCACGGCTGTGAAGATGTTCACCCCCGTGAAGGATATATTCAATTTCATCCAGAGAGCTTCACGACCTGAGTCACCACTTGTCTCACGGCTGTGAAGAGTGTCACGCCCGTGACTAATTAACATCACGCCTGTGACTCTATATGTCAAGACATTCCAGAGAGCTTCACGACCAAGGTCACCACTTCAGTCACGGCTTGGGAAGAACTGTCACCCCCGTGACAAGCATATTCACGCCCGTGACCAATGAAAGAGAAAAATGTCAGGCGCGATTTTTTGGTTGGTATAACGGCTAGTTTCTAAATTAATGCACCCCAACGGCTATATTTAGCCAAGGGAGTATAAATGGAAGTCATTTATGCATTAAGAAACAAGAGGATGATAAGAGAATAATAAGAAAAACAAAATATTAGCATATACTTCAAATCACAAAATATCTTGTATTTTTATGCTTTGTGAACAAATCTATTCTCTGTAAAAATCTTTTTGCTCCTCATATTTGAGCAATAAAGATTTATAAGTAGTTCTCTCTGTAATCTTTACTCAAGTAAGCATTGGGTAGTTCTGGGTTAAGAGAAGAACACTTGTAAGGGTTAGTTGTGTGAACCTCCAAAACACAAATTAAAAGGTTATTTGTGTGAGCCTGCAAAACACAAAGTGTAGGTTATTGTGTGAGCCTGTAAAACACAAGTGTAGGTTATTGTGTGAGCCTGTAAAACACAAGTGTAGGTTGTTTGTGTGAGCCTGTAAAACACAAAGGAATTGTTATTGTGTGAGCCATTAAAACACAAGGGATTTCTGGGTTAGGTGTGAGCCATTGTGAGAAACACCATAGTTGGGAGTGAGCTTGTAAAACTCCATTGTAACACTTAGTGTGTTAGTGAAACTCCCAATTGCGATTGGGGAGAGGAGTAGGGTTTGTTAATACCTGAACCTCTATAAATCTTTGTGTCTGATTTTCTCTATCCCTTCTAAAATTAGCAATTTTATTTCTGCACTTTAAAGTTTAATTTTTAGAAACTCCAATTCAACCCCCCTTCTTGGTCTAATATCTGGGCAATAATTGGTATCAGAGCCTTGTCTAGCATCGAAGCCTAAAAAGCGATAGTAAAGAGTAAGATATGGCCAGTGAAGGATTCCAGAGTCTCAAACCTTACTTTGATGGAGCAAATTATGCTCATTGGAAGTTTAGGATGGAGACATACTTGGATAGTGAAGGAATTGAAGTATGGGATAGTGTACGAAAAGAATGGACACCACCAACCAGAAGAGGAGCTGATGGTGAGGAGGAAATCCTATCAAGAGACGATTGGACAGAGCCCCAAAGAAGAGCAAATTTCAAAAACAAGAGGGCAATGACAATTCTATCAAGCTCATTGTCTATTGAAGAATGTGGGAGAATACAGCATTGCTCAACAGCATACAGTATGTGGAAGACATTGGAGAACTATCATGAGGGAACTAAGCAAGTCAAATCCAAGAAGATTCAACTTCTAACCTCAGAATATGAGCTTTTCAAGATGAAATCCAATGAGTCAATCACTGACATGACAAACCGTCTTCTATCCATTATAAATGGAATGAGGAAACTTGGGAAGCATCTGAGTTTGGAAGATGTAAACAATAAAATCCTGAGAAGTCTTCCTCTTAAAGACTATGGTTCAAGAGTTGCTGGCATAGAAGAAGCAAATGAAGATATGAGTATCATGAACACTGATGTGCTGATTGGCAAGCTTCTCACACATGAGATGGCAGTAAAGAGAGATAGAGAGCTTGAGGCAGAGCCAGAGAAAAGAAAACCATTAGCACTCAAAGCCTCTACTTCAAAATCTCAAGAAGAAAGTGAAGATGATGAAGAAATGCGTGATGATGAAAATGAGGACATCGCTATGCTTTCAAGAAGATTAAAAAGAATCATTGAGAAGAAAATGAGCAATTCCAGAAAATTCAGGCAATGAAACCTCAAACAAACTTCAAATGATACACACAGAAGTAAGGAAGAGGTAAAATGCTATGAATGTGGAAAGAAAGGACATATCAAACCTGAATGTCCAAGGCTCAAGAAGCATAAGAGCAAATTTCAAAGAGACAGTGGGGAGAAAGGTCACAAAGCCACATGGGATGACGAAAGCTCTTCAAGCGAAAAAGATGATAATGAAAGTGAAGAGGTCAACCTATGCTACATGGCTATTGAGGATCACATCTCGGACAAAGTAAGATCACTACACTCATACTCTTTCAATAATAATAGTAGTGATAATGATAGTGATAGTGATGATGATGATGAGCAAAGCCTAATAGAAGAATTAAATATAGAATTAGAGAAATATAGAAGTAAATTTAGTACTTATAAAAATAATATCTCTAATTTGAAAAATAAGATAGATGGCTTAGAAAAGGAGAACATAAAGCTTAAATCATCTAATGAATCTCTTCAAAAGTCATTAGATGAATACTCATCAAGACCCTCAACAGCTTTACTTTTAAAAGAAAATAATACTTTGAAAAATGAAGTTGAAGAACTTAGAAATTCCATTTCTAAATTTCACAAGGGTAAAGAGAGCTTAGATACTCTCATTGTGTCTCAAAGACCACCTTTAGTAAGACATGGTCTAGGGTTTAAAGACATATCATCATCTTCTCACAAAACTATATTTGTCAAACCTAAATAACCTCACATCTCCACACTTGCTGGAAAAGCACCAAAGAGTAAGTATACTAATCCCTCTATACATAAAAGGAATAATCAAGGATTAGTAAACATAAGAAACAATCCTCAAAAGACTAATCATGCCTTTATGTATAATAAGCATGCATCTAGAAAAATGCAAATTAATCAAAAATGTGCATGCCATTGTTCTCAAAATCAGTCTAATCAAATTATGGCATTTAAATACAGTATAAGACCAAAAAGCAAGTTTAGACCTAAACAATGTAATTATTGTATGGAAATAGGTCACATAAATAAACATTGCTGGATAAGGAAGGCTCATTGGCAACCTTCATGTGCTAACCCCCAAGGACCCAAACTCATTTGGGTACCTAAATATCATACTTGATTTCTAACTTTGTAGGTATGCCTCAAGTCCACAATAAACAAAAATGCATGGCTAGTAGACAGTGGATGCTCAAGGCATATGACAGGAGACAAGGAACTCTTCAATGAAATCAAAAGTATTGATGGAGGTAAAGTTACTTTTGGAAACAATGCAAAGGGTAAGGTAATTGGCATTGGTTCCATTGGTGTTGATAGTACTACGTTTATTAAGGATGTTTTACTTGTTGATGGCTTGAAACATAACCTGTTAAGTGTAAGTCAATTATGTGATAAAGGAAACAAAGTAATTTTCACTTCAAATGAATGTCTTGTAATCTCTATTGATGGTCAAGAAATATTTAAAGGAAATAGAGATATCAATACATACATAATAAACTTACATGAACTATCTAACCGTTCCTCTAAGTGTCTTGTGACTACTAGTGATGAATCTTGGTTGTGGCATAGAAGACTTGGTCATGCTAACATGGACTTAATACAAAGTCTCAGCACAAGAGAGCTAGTAAAAGGATTACCAAGAGTTAAATAGGAAAAAGGAAAGACATGTGATCCTTGTCAAAGAGGAAAGCAACACAAGTCATCTTTCAAAGCCAAAAACATTGTAAGTACTTCAAAACCCCTTCAACTCTTACATTTAGACTTATTTGGACCTACTAGAGTTGCTAGCTTAGGAGGTAAACATTATGCATTTGTCATCGTAGATGATTACTCTAGATTTACTTGGGTAATTTTCTTAGCTCAAAAGAGTGATGCTTTTGAAAATTTCAAAAACTTTACTAAAAGAGTTCAAAATGAAAAAGGGTAATGCATTTCAAAAATAAGAAGTGATCATGGAAAAGAATTTGAAAATGAAAACTTTGAAAGTTTTTGTCTTGAACATGGCATTTCACATAATTTCTCATCTCCTAGAACACCTCAACAAAATGGAGTTGTTGAAAGGAAAAATCGAACACTAATTGAAATGGCAAGAACAATGCTTAATGAATATGAATTACCAACTTATTTTTGGGCAGAAGCCACAAACACTGCATGTTATATTTCAAATCAAGTTTTCAAAAGACCTCTTTTAAACAAAACCTCATTTGAGCTATGAAATGGAAGAAAGCCCTTGGTATCATACTTTAGAGTATTTGGATGGAAGTGTTTTATATTAAACACCAAGGACAATCTTGGAAAATTTTCCTCTAAGTCTGATGAAGGTATCTTTTTAGGATACTCTTCAACCAGCAAAGCATATAGAATATTTAATAAGAGATCATTAATAGTGGAAGAATCCATGCATGTTGTTTTTAATGAATCTAGTAGACTTAATCTTGTGAAAGGTAGTGCTCTTAATGATGTTGTAGATAATATGGACAAACTTGTCATTGAAAATGGAAAAGAAGAAAATGATCAAGAAAATCTACTACCTCAAAATCAAGAACAAATGGAGCAAGAACTTCCAAACGAATGGAGAATGAACAGAAATCATCCAAAAGAGCAAATAATTGGTGATCTATCAAAAGGAGTAAGTACTAGATCTCATTTCAAGCATTTGGTCAATGACATAGCTTTTATTTCTCAAATTGAGCCTAAAAACATAGATGAAGCTCTTAATGATGAAAGTTGGGTAATTGCCATGCAAGAGGAACTCAACGAATTTGAGAGAAATAAGGTATGGAACCTAGTACCAAGACCAAAAAATCATCCAATCATAGGCAGCAAATGGGTATTTAGAAATAAGTTAGATGAACAAGGGTTAATAACCAGGAATAAAGCAAGACTTGTTGCAAAAGGATATAATCAGGAAGAAGGTATAGACTATGATGAAACATATGCACCTGTAGCTAGATTAGAAGCTATAAGAATACTATTAGCATATGCATGTCACATGAATTTCAAAATTTTTCAAATGGATGTGAAAAGTGCATTTCTAAATGGTTGTATAGATGAAGAAGTGTATGTAGAACAACCACCAGGTTTTGAAAGCTATGATTTGCCAAATCATGTTTTTAAACTTTCAAAAGCCTTGTATGGTTTAAAACAGGCACCAAGAGCTTGGTATGAGAGACTAAGTTCTTTTTTATTAGAAAATAGTTTCACAAAAGGAAATGTTGACACTACACTGTTCATCAAAAAGCATAAGCATGAGACACTAATTGTTCAAATTTATGTTGATGATATAATATTTGGTTCTACTAATGAGCTGCTTTGTCAAGATTTTGCTAAGTGCATGACTAGGGAATTTTAAATGAGCATGATGGGAGAACTTAAGTATTTCCTTGGTCCACAAATCAAACAAAGCAATGAAGGCATATTCATCAACCAATCCAAATATGCCAAAGACTTAATCAAAAAATTTGGTATGAAAGGATGCAAAAATGCCAAGACTCCTATAAGCACATCAACAAAATTGGACAAAGATAAAAAGGGTAAGAGCATTAATGAAAAACTTTATAGAGGTATGATCGGAACACTTTTATATCTCACTGCCTCTAGACCTGATATTATGTATAGTGTTTGCTTATGTGCACGATTTCAATCATGTCCTAAAGAATCTCATCTGAATGCTGTAAAAAGGATTTTAAGATATTTACGTGGTACATTGCATCTAGGGTTATGGTATCCTAGGAATTCATCTTTTTATATTATAGGATATTCAGATGCTGACTATGCTGGTAGTCTTTTAGACAGAAAAAGTACTTCAGGTACTTGTCACTTCATTGGAGAATGTTTGGTTTCTTGGTTTAGCAAGAAACAAGTTTCAGTTGCTCTCTCAACTGCTGAAGCTGAATACGTAGCAGTTGGATGTTGTTGTACACAAATTCTTTGGATGAAACAACAACTTAAGGACTATGGTCATGAGATGAACCATATACCTATAAAATGTGACAACACCAGTGCTATAAATCTTTCAAAGAATCCTATTCAACACTCTAGAAGTAAACATATTGACATTAGACATCATTTTATTAGAGATCATGTTCAATATGAAGATGTTGAATTAGAATTTGTATGCACAGAAAAGCAATTAGCAGACATTTTCACTAAGTCTCTAAATGAGGAAAGATTTAATTTCATTAGAAGAGAACTAGGTATGATTGATGGATTAACCTTGTGATTACAAGAATAAGGAATTTTAATTGATGATATTAAAACATATCACAAGTTGTAAGATAAAATTTTTGATGAGAATTTATGCTTTATGTAGTAAATTTTTTGTTGAAATGATTGTTCCAGAACTTAATTTCAATCTGATGAAAATTATAGGGGAGTCACGCCCGTGACTAATACTCACGCCCGTGACTTAAGTGGCCTTAAGAGGCAGTGTCGTTCACGGCTTCGGGTCACGGCATGTTTCACGGCTTCAAGTGGGGGAGTCACGCCCGTGACTAATACTCACGCCCGTGACTTAAGTGGCCTTAAGAGGCAGTGTCGTTCACGGCTTCGGGTCACGGCATGTTTCACGGCTTCAAGTGGTGAAATATAGTTTCACGGCTTGAGTCACGCCCATGGCAAAGAACCTTCACGCCCGTGACAAAGTTTCACTCCCGTGACCAATTACACCCCAAACTAACAGAAGCTTTCACGCCTTGTGTCACGGCTTGCTTCACAGGTATAAGTGGTGAACTTCAACAGTTCATGCCCGTGACAATATGTTCACCCCCGTCATCTATGATCATTCACGCATGTGATGTTCATCTATCACGCCCGTGAACTTATTCACACTTTCATTCACGGGTGGAACACTGCTTCAGCAAACCGTGAACACGATTATTCACGCCCGTGAACATTTAAGTCACGCCCGTGAATGTATCGAATATATAAGAAAACAGCCGGTTACACTTTTCATTTCAACTCTCCAACTCCCAAAACCGCTCTCATTCACTCTCATTCATTGAGACATTGAAGATTCCGACCCCAAAGCCTTGAAATTTCACTATAAATATCATCAAAAGTTCGAATCTTCAGCAGAAAACAGACATTTCTAGGGTATTTCATCATATTTTTTTTCTGTCAAAAATCTTCCTAAATTCCATCAACTACTAAATCTTCAAATATGGAGTCTGCTTCATCAAAAGGAAAGAGAAAGAAGTCCGATGCACCAAAGAGGTATTCAGATTACGTCATGAACATCATTCCAGAAAGTTGCCATCCTCGGTATGCAACTTTGAAGAAAAGACCGATTTTATCATCTAGGTCCTTTGAATGGCAAGCAGTCCAGAATCTCGGGCTCGAGATGGCTATGACAGCGCAACTTCAAGTCTGTCATCTAAAGGAATTTGTTGACATTCATTTGCCCAACTATTCACGCCCGTGAACAATTAAGTCACGCCCGTGAATGTATCGAATATATAAGAAAACAGCCGGTTACACTTTTCATTTCAACTCTCCAACTCCCAAAACCGCTCTCATTCACTCTCATTCATTGAGACATTGAAGATTTCGACCCCAAAGCCTTGAAATTTCACTATAAATATCATCAAAAGTTCGAATCTTCAGCAGAAAACAGACATTTCTAGGGTATTTCATCATATTTTTTTTTGTCAAAAATCTTCCTAAATTCCATAAACTACTAAATCTTCAAATATGGAGTCTGCTTCATCAAAAGGAAAGAGAAAGAAGTCTGATGCACCAAAGAGGTATTCAGATTACCTCATGAACATCATTCCAGAAAGTTGCCATCCTCGGTATGCAACTTTGAAGAAAAGACCAATTTTATCATCTAGGTCCTTTGAATGGCAAGCAGTCTGGAATCTCGGGCTCAAGATGGATATGACAGCACAACTTCAAGTCTGTCATCTAAAGGAATTTGTTGACATTCATCTGCCAACTCTACGGTAGCCAACGCTGGAATTTCTCAGCACCTTGCAGGTTTCACCAACTGAAGTGGTGAAATTCAAACTCTGTAATATTGCAACCACCCTCAGCGCCATTGCATTTGGAGAATTGTTCAACCTACCATCTGATGGCGTTCTGAATGAGACTGAGGTAGAATTCTCTACCCCTGCAGCATGGACACATTTTGGCACGGATTGCAGCTGGGATGTCAAGAAAACTAAGAGCACACATCTCAGGACCCCAGTACACAGGTATTTGCATAGGTTTCTAACCTATAGCATTTTTGCTCGGGGAGAGAGCAATGGAACAATTAGGAAGTCAGAACTCTTCCTATTCGAGATGGCTCAATGGGGAGTCACAGTGGCACTCTCAAGATGGTTTGCAAACCATCTTCTCTCAATCGCTACCAAGCCCACAGGAGATATATTGATTGGGGCTTATGTCACTCATATGGCAGTGAAGCTCAATTACTTGAAGATGGATAACCACCACTTCAACATCATTCCTGCACACCCACGAGATAGGTTGGATGTAGAGTCATTCATCAAGATGGGAGCAGCTGTCAGAATCGTTTTTCAAAACGATATCTTCTACCGCTTCACTGATACTGCTGGAGAAATTATCTAGGAAGATCATGACACGGAGGATTTTAAAGCAGGTCTCCAGGGAGTCCAGCAGAAGAAGAGGGCTAGGATTGAGGAAACAACTCCAGTCATCGAGCAGGACATTGGACAGTCCTCAGCCTCCACACCGTCTTTAGCGCAGCAGGTGGTCGACCTCTTGGCACCACGTTTCGAGCAGCTGCAGACTTCCATGGATGAGAGGTTGGAAAACCTCAAGGACTTCATGGAGTCTCGGATAGACAGCCTTGAGGCTGAAGTAGTTAGGCTTCGTGATAGGATGTCTGGATAGGATATAGGCTAGAGTGTAGCCAAAATTTGCTATGTTTGATCATTTTTGTTTGTTTGTTTGTTTTGTTTTGTTATGATTGCTTGGTATGTAGGAAATCTTAAATTTCCTTTCTTAGTTTGTATTCTTTCCTTCACAATATATATTTGCTTTTGTTTACTTCAATCTACATATTCTTTTTGATTGATGACAAAAGGGGGAGAAAACTAGCAATATGCCATATGCAATTTAATATAATATGCAATATGAAATAGAATATGATAAGGGGGAAAGCATTATCAAACTAGCAATATAAGAAATAGTTAATCAAAAAGTAAACAGATTTTGTATTGTTTCAAAAATCTTGATGCAAAGTAGATAATTAAAAAAACTGAACCTCTACATAATTTAAGTATACTTTGCATACACCTTAAAAGCAAGTTACAACATGCCATGATATATCTTAAATACACCTTACATACACTTTATGTCTTGAAAAGGAATTATGGTATGTATTGGATATACTTCTCATATAACTTGCATATACTTGTTAAATTCTACATCTTTATTTACTATTCTTGCACATTATAATTTTTTATCCTAAGTATATTTTGAGGGGGAGACTTCTCAAAATCACATATTGCTAGATTATTTGTCACCATCAAAAAGAGGGAGATTGTTAACCTTGAGGGGTATTTCCGTCATTTTGATGATAATAAATAATATAGCAATATTGTATTTAACATACTTGTTATTGAAAGTATATTATACAGGACATAAAATGGCAAGAATGGAGAATTGGAAGAATAATCCTTAAGAAATAAAAATCAAGAAGTAGCATGTTCACTGCCGTGACTCTAGGAGTCACCCCCGTGAAGAAAGCTAACCGTTACCAAAACCAACATTTGAAGTTCACGGCCATGAAGGAAAACTAAATCGTGAAGTAAGCATTTCAGTCACCCCCGTGACTAGAAGTGTCACCCCCATGAAGAGTTGTGTAATTTCAACCAGAGAGCTTCACGACCAGAGTCACCACTTTGGTCACGGCTGTGAAGATGTTCACCCCCGTGAATGAAGGTGTCACCCCCGTGAAGGATATATTCAATTTCATCCAGAGAGCTTCACGACCTGAGTCACCACTTGTCTCACGGCTGTGAAGAGTGTCACGCCCGTGACTAATTAACATCACGCCCGTGACTCTATATGTCAAGACATTCCAGAGAGCTTCACGACCAAGGTCACCACTTCAGTCACGGCTTGGGAAGAACTGTCACCCCCGTGACAAGTATATTCACGCCTGTGACCAATGAAAGAGAAAAATGTCAGGCGCAATTTTTTGGTTGGTATAACGACTAGTTTCTAAATTAATGCACCCCAACGGCTATATTTAGCCAAGGGAGTATAAATGGAAGTCATTTATGTATTAAGAAACTAGAGGATGATAAGAGGATAATAAGAAAAACAAAAGATTAGCATATACTTCAAATCACAAGCTATCTTGTATTTTTATGCTTTGTGAACAAATCTATTCTCTGTAAAAATCTTTTTGCTCCTCATATTTGAGCAATAAAGATTTATAAGTAGTTCTCTCTGTAATCTTTACTCAAGTAAGCATTGGGTAGTTCTGGGTTAAGAGAATAACACTTGTAAGGGTTAGTTGTGTGAACCTCCAAAACACAAATTAAAAGGTTTTTTGTGTGAGCCTGCAAAACACAAAGTGTAGGTTATTGTGTGAGCCTGTAAAACACAAGTGTAGGTTATTGTGTGAGCCTGTAAAACACAAGTGTAGGTTGTTTGTGTGAGCCTGTAAAACACAAAGGAATTGGTTATTGTGTGAGCCATTAAAACACAAGGGATTTCTAGGTTAGATGTGAGCCATTGTGAGAAACACCATAGTTGGGAGTGAGCTTGTAAAACTCCATTGTAACACTTAGTGTGTTAGTGAAACTCCCAATTGCGATTAGGGAGAGGAGTAGGGTTTGTTAATACCCGAACCTCTATAAATCTTTGTGTCTAATTTTCTCTATCCCTTCTAAAATTAGCAATTTTATTTCCACACTTTAAAGTTTAATTTTTAGAAACTCCAATTCAACCCCCCTTCTTGGTCTAATATATGGGCAACATTTTAGAATTCTTTTTACTGCATTTAAATGAGACTCTTTTGGACATGATTGAAAGCATGCACATAAGCATACACTATACATTATGTCGGGTCTAGAAGCAATAAGATATAAAAGTGATCCGATCATACCTCTATAGAGCTTTTCATTAATGCTCTTACCCTTTTCATCCTTGTCCAATTTTGTTGATGTGCTCATTGGAGTCTTGGCTTTCTTGCATCATTCCATTCCAAATTTCTTAAGTAAGTCTTTGGCATATTTGGATTGGTTGATGAATATACCCTCATTGCCTTGTTTTATTTGTAGACCAAGGAAATATTTAAGCTCACCCATCATGATCATTTCAAATTCCCTAGTGATACACTTAGCAAATTCTTTACAAAGCAATTCATTAGTAGACCCAAATATGATATCATCAACATAAATTTGAAAAATTAGAATATCATGCTTATGCTTTTTAATGAATAATGTAGTGTCAACATTCCCCTTTGTAAAGTTATTTTATAAGAGAAAGGAACTTAGTCTTTCGTACCAAGCTTTTGGGGTTTGTTTCAAACCATATAAAGCTTTTGAAAGTTTAAATACATGATTAGGCAACTCATAGCTTTCAAAACCTGATGGTTGTTCTACATAAACTTCTTCTTCTATAAAACCATTTAGAAAGGCACTTTTCATATCCATTTGAAAGAGTTTGAAATTCATATGGCATGCATATGCTAAAAGTATTCTTATGGCTTCTAATCTAGCTACAGGAGCATAGGTCTCATCATAATCTATTCCTTCTTCCTGATTATACCCTTTTGCAACCAATCTAGCCTTATTCCTAGTTATGGAACCTTGTTCATCTATTTTGTTTCTAAACACCCATTTGCTACCTATAATTTGATGCTCATTGGGTCTAGGTACTAAGGTCCATACCTTACTTCTCTCAAATTGGTTGAGTTCCTCTTGCGTGACAATCATCCAACTTTCATCATTAAGAGCCTCATCAATATTTTTAGGCTCAATTTGAGAAACAAAAGCAAGGTCATAAGCTAAATGTTTTAGATGAGATCTAGTACTTACTCCTCTTGAAGGATCACCAATGATTTGCTCTTTGGGGTGATCTTTTATCAATCTCCATTCCTTTGGGAGCTCTTGCCTGTTTTCCTCTTGAGCTTGAGGTAGAGAATCATCTTGATATGAATCTTCTTGATCATTTTCTTCTCTTTCATTTCTAAGATCGGGTCTTTCCATGGTACCTACAACATCATCAAGAATACTACCTTTCACAAGATCAAGTCTACTAGATTCATTAAAAACAACATGCATAGATTCTTCAACAGTTAATAACTTTTTATTAAATCCTCTATATGTTTTGCTAGTTGTAGAGTATCCTAAAAAGATACGCTCATAAGATTTAGAAGCAAATTTTCCAAGGTTGTCCTTGGTATTCAATATGAAGCACTTGCATCCAAATACTCTAAAATATGATATCAAGTGCTTTTTTCCATTCCATAGCTCAAATGAATTTTTTTTAGGAGAGGTCTTTTGAAAACTCGATTTGAAATATAACAAGTAGTATTTGTGGCTTCTGCCTAAAAGTAAGTTGGTAAACCATACTTATTGAGCATTGTTCTAGCCATTTCAATTAAATTTCGATTTTTCCTTTCAACTACCCCATTTTGTTGAGGTGTCCTAGGAGATGAAAAATTCTGCGAAATGCCATGTTCAAGACAAAAACTTTCAAAGTTTTCATTTTCAAATTCTTTGCCATGGTCACTTCTTATTTTTGAAATGCAATATCCTTTTTCATTTTGAACTCTTTTAGCAAATTTTTTGAAATTTTCAAAAGCATCACTCTTTTGAGCTAAGAAAATTACCCAAGTGAATCTAGAGTAATCATCTACGATGACAAAGGCATAATGTTTACCTCCTAAGCTTGCAATTCTAGTAGGTCCAAATAAATCTAGATGCAGGAGTTGTAAAGGTTTTGAGGTACTTACTATGTTTTTGGCTTTGAAAGATGACTTGTGTTGCTTCCCTCTTTGGCAAGGTTCACATGTCTTGTCTTTTTCAAATTTGATTTTTGGTAGTCCCTTTACCAGCTCTCCTATGCTGAGTCTTTGAATTAAGTACATGTTCGCATGACCAAGCCTTCCATGCCACAACCAAGATTCATCACTAGTAGTCATAAGACACTTAGAGGAATGGTTAGATATTTTGTGTATTTCTATTATATAGGTGTTAACATCTCTATTTCCTTTAAATATCTCTTGACCATCAATAGAGGTTACAAGACATTCATTGGAAGTAAAGGTCACTATGTTTCCTTTATCACATAATTGACTTACACTCAACAAGTTATGTTTGAAGCCATCAACAAGTAAGACATCTTTAATAAAAGCAGTACCATTAATACCAATAGAGCCAATGCCAATTACCTTACCCTTAGCATTGTTTCCAAAGGTAACTTTACCTTCATCAATACTTTTAATTTCATTGAAGAGTTCTTTGTCTCTAGTCATATGCCTTGAGCATCCACTATCTACTAGCCAAGCATTTTTGTTTATTGTGGACTTGAGGCATACCTATAGAATCCCAATTTAAGTATGGTGTTTAGGTACCCAAATGAGATTGGGTCCTTGGAGGTTAGCACATGAAGGTTCCCAATGAGCCTTCCTTATCCAGCAATATTTATTTATGTGACCAAATTTCATACAATAATTACACTGTTTAGGTCTAAAGATGCGTTTTGATCTTACAATGTTCTTGAATGCCATATTCCCATTAGACTGAGTTTGAGGACAATGGCATGCACAATCATGATTAATTGGTGTTTTTCTATATGCATGCTTCTTATACATAAAGGCATGATTAGCCTTTTGAGGTTTCTTTCTTAGGCTTACCAATCCTTGTTTATTCCTTTTATGTATATAAGTTTTAATGTACTTATTCCTTGGTGCTGTTCTAGCAAGTGTGGAGATGTGAGGTTCACTTGACTTAACAAAAATAGTTTTGTGAGAAGATGATGATGTGCCCTTAAATCCTAGACCATGTCTAATTAAGGAAGGTCTTTAAGACACAATGAGAGTATCTAAGCTCTCATTTCCTTTGTGGAATTTTGAAATGGAGTTTCTAAGTTCCTTAAATTCATTTTTCAAAGTATTGTTTTCTTTAAGCAAGGATTTAGTTGAGAGTTTTGAAAAGTATTCATCTAATGACTTTTGAAGAGATTCATTAGATGATTTAAGCTTAAAGTTCTCCTTTTCTAAAGTATCTATTTTGATTTTCAAATCAGAAATGTTTTTCTTATAAGTATTGAATTTACTTCTATATTTTTCTAGTTCTAGATTCAATACTTTTATTAAGCTTTGCTCAACATCATCTTCACTATCACTATCATTATCACTACTATCATTATTGAATGAGTATGAGTGAAGTGATCCTACCTTATCCGAGACGTGATCCTCTGTAGCCATGAAGCATAGGTTGACCTCTTCACTTTCATTGTCATCTTTTTCGCTTGAAGAGCTTTCGTCATCCCATGTGGCTTTGTGGCCTTTCTCCCCATTGTCTCTTTGGTATTTGCTCTTGTGCTTCTTGAGACTTGGACATTCCAGTTTAATATCTCCTTTCTTCCCACATTCATAACACTTTACCTCTTCTTTACTCCTTTGAGAGTCATTTGAGGCCTGTTTGAGATTTTTTTGCTTGAATTTTCTAGAGTTGCCCATTCTCTTCTCAATTATTCTTTTCAGCTTTCTTGAGAGCATAACAATGTCCTCATTTGCATCATCACTCTTTTCTTCATCATCTTCAACTTCTTCTTGAGATTTTGAAGTAGAGGCTTTTAGTGCTAGAGGCTTTCTTTTTTCTGGCTCGGTTTCAAGCTCTCTATCTCTTTTCATTGCCATTTTATGTATTAGAAGTTTGCCAATAAACACATCGGTATTCATGATGCTCATGTCTTCATTTGCCTTTTCTATACCGGCAACTCTTGAACCATCATCTTTGAGTGGAAGACTTCTCATGATTTTGTTATTTACATCTTCCAAGCTCAGGTGTTTCCCAAGTTTTCTCATTCCAATTATGATGGCTACAAGACGGTTGGTCATGTCAGTAATTGACTCAGTAGATTTCATCTTGAAGAGCTCATACTCTAAAGTAAGAAGTTGAATCTTCTTGGATTTAACTTTCTTAGTTCCTTCATGATAATTTTCCAATGTTTTCCACATGCTATAAGCTGTTGGGCAGTGTTGTATTCTACCACATTCTTTAATGGATAATGAGCTTGAGAGAATTGTCATTGCCTTTTTGTTTTTGAAGTTTGCTATTTTTTGAGGCTCTGTTCAATCATCTTTTGATAAGATTTCTTCTTCACCATCAACTCCTCTTTTAGTTGGTGGTGTCCATTCTTTTCGAACACTATCCCAAACTTCAATTCCTTCACCATCCAGATATGTCTCCATCTGAAACTTCCAATGAGCATAATTTGCTCCATCAAAGTAAGGATTGAGACTTTGGAATCCTTCATTGGCCATATCTTGATCTTTACTAGCACTGATTAGGCTTCGATGCTAGACTTTGCTCTGATACCAATTGTTGCCCAGATATTGAACCAAGAATGAAGGTTGAATTGGATATTAAAAATTTAAATTTTAAGTGCAGAAAGAAAAGTTAAGTTTATTAGGGATAGAAAAATGAGACACAAGAATTTTTATAGAGGTTCGGGCGTTAACAAGCCCTACTCCTCTCCTCAATCTCAATTGGGAGTTTCACTAACGCTCTAAGTATTACAATGGAGTTTTACAAGCTCACTCCTAACTATGGTGTTTCTAACAATGGATCACACCTAACCCAAAAATCCCTTGTGTTTTAATGGCTCACACAAATAACCAATTCCTTGTGTTTTAAAGGCTCACACAAATAACCCTTACAAGTGTTCTACTCTTAACCCCAAAATACTCAAACTCACTTGAGTGGATGATTACAGAAAGAAACACTTACAAATCTTTAATGCTCAGAGAATAATGAGCAAAAAGATTTTCACAGAGAATAAATGTTTGTTGTGAAAGTATTAAATGCACAAATGGCTTACAACAAGATTTTGATTCGAAGTATTAGCTATTCTCTTGTTCTATATTCATAAATGACTTGCATTTATACTTCTATGGTGAATTATAGCCATTTGATTGCATTTAATGTGGAAATAGCCATTGCACCAACCCTTATAATCAAGTCTGACATGTTTCTCTTTCATCTTTCACGGTCGTGACTAAGTGTGTCACGGTCGTGACTGTTCTTCCAAGTCGTGACTTGAGTGGTGACCTTGGTCGTGAAGCATTTTGGAAGGTTTTGTAAGTGTTGGTTCATGGGTGTGACATTTCATCTTCACGGGCGTGACAGCCTTCCAAGCCATGGTCCAAGTGGTGACTCTGGCCGTAAAGCTCTGTGGAATAATTTTCCATGTCTTTTCACGGGTATGACTGATATGATCATTCACGGTTGCTATCATTCTTCATGACCATGAACTTTAAATGTTAGTTTGTTGGCACTAAGCTTCATCACATGCGTCACACATAAGGTCACGAGTGTGAACATGCTATTTTTTCAATTTTATCTTTTTAAGATTAATCTTCCATTCTTCATTCTTGCTATCATATTCCATACCCTATTCAATAGACTTAGAAAACAAGTATGTTAAATACATTATTGCTATTTTATTTGTTATCATCAAAATGACGGAAATACCCATCAAGGTTCAACACAAAAGTTATAAAAATTTTCAGAACCTAAAATCATCATTCTAAGAATATTTAGGTGAGCTCAAGTTCATCAAAATATTTTTGGCACAAGACAAACGAACCAACATGTTTAGATGCTCAAAACGACTCATTTGACATCTAGAATTTTTTTAAAATGTTAAATTCTAAAAATATAATTTTAGAATTCATATAAAATTAAAATAATATATTTTAATCATATTAAAATTATTTCAAGGTGCTAAAAACAAAAAAAAACCATATATAAAAAATTAAACAAAACAGTCCCACCAGTATATTAAAATAGTCACATTTTTTTTGTTTTAAAATTAATTAAAAGAATTTTTAATTAATTATTGGACACTTATAAGGGCTTAAACACATTCTTAATATGTATAAATAATATTTTCATAATCAAATTACAAGAGAAATATAAAGAGGCTCATCAATTAAGCCAAACAACAACACACCTTCAAAAATAAAGCAATGTTCAGTATTTTTGAAATAAATACAAAATTAATTATTTGAATCACATTCAATCTATTTTTCAATCAAAATAATCATCCTTAATCATCCCATGATCAGATTAAAGAAAGAAAAATAGGTAAAAAAAATTTTGCAAATTAATTTCAATTATTCAAACCTATTAACCCAAAACCATCAATAACATGCAATCCTATTATATTTTCAATTAAAATTAATTTTAATGGATGCAAGGGGGCTTTGATACTAATGTTAGGTTTTGAAGATGAATGTCATTCATAGAATGCAATAGAAAAATAAAATTTGCAAAACCCAAAATAAGAATCTTGTTTGTGCCATTAAAATTAATTTATCAAAATATTGAGATAAGAAATTATAACCTGTAATGTCTTGATTTATTCTTCAAATTATCACCATATTGGATTGTTGCAAACTACAAAAATCCATTTTAGGATGTCTCTAATGTTAATACACATGAATATATGAGAAGAAACTACAAGAGAAATGGTTGAATACACCTCAAAGTGCTTGCAACGGTGTATGCTCAATTTGAAAGAATATGAAAAGTGACTATTATTTTTCTTTTTTGAATTTCAACATTTCTAAAAACAATTTTTAGACTTTTAAACTTTTCAAAAATGTTTTTACCAAAAAATAATCTAGTTACAAAGTGCATAAGACAATGGGAGGGATTTTGGGGGTTTTGCCTCAATTGGCCTTAATTAGCTTTAATTGGCCAATTAGGCTAGCTGCTGGCTAGACCAACTGGCTTGCTTGGTAGACCAGCAACCCATGTGGGCCCGTGACCCATCCTAAATGATTTTTCCATGCAATCTCATCAAAATCCATCCCAAAATAATTCTCTCATATTTTTGGATCTCATCCAAGATCATTTTACTCATTCTTCACATCTCCAATGCGTGTGACCCATTAGGTTCTCTTTGGCCACTTAAATTAATAATTAATTTAAGTAAGTCATGAGAGGTATCTAGCAACACATCATGACCTCCAATTGACTGAAAAGTTAGTGGTTTGACACAAACCTTTCTAAAGACAATTTTTCTTGCAATTATTCCTTTTACCATTATATACCCTACTTATTTTAGAGAATGGATATGTGTCAACTCCCACTGGACTGACTACGTTACGTCAAGTCCAAGTAATGTTCATTCTTTTCCTTGAGGCTCATTACTCTGTTAGATATGTCATTGAAGACTATCTTTGTGACATTTCAACTCCGGCCAGAGATTCCTGAGTAATGACCCCGACAAACCATGAGTATACACTTCTTCCATCAGGAGTGGTGAATCCTTTGTTGGTTAACCAATTACCTTCAAATACTTCAAGTTGTATCCAATCACCAGACTATAAGCAACCTCCCTGAGTCAACAAAGAATAGTGTCAAAATACAAAATCAGTATCCAAGACATCCTTCAATACCTCAAGTCTATGGATACTTGCACCATTGTCATGTTAAAACTATCATTGACATTTGAATAGATTTTCCATATGATTGTCTCATAATAGGTCATCCAATATACTTAGCTACACTTAGAAAGCATCCACATGTTTACTCTAAATATCTCATATTATATAATTTATGAGATTTACTTCTCAATCCAATCAAGGAGTAGTATGTCTAGATTAATAATGTCTCGTCTCATTAATCCTATGACTAGGGATAATTTAGATACTAACACACATGATAAGAATCTCAATATCATGATATCAACGTGATTTCCTTCATGTTATATTATGTATCAAGGACTTTGTTAATTGGTTTAAGATCACTATCAATTCATATATCAAATGAATATCAAATTAATGAAAAAGTCTTTCATTAATCAAATAAATTTGTACAATAAGTGCTAAAGGTGATTGCCTTTAGAGCACTTCCCAAAGAAAATAGAAATGGAAAAGGATCACAATGGACTTTGTGTTCTATTTACCTCTGATGTCAAGAAAGTATGATGCCATATGGGTCATAATAGATAGGTTAACGAAGTCAACTCACTTCTTACACATCAGGAGATGTCATCAGTTGAATAGATTAAAAAAATTGTATGTGAATGAAATAGTAAGACTTCATGGAGTTTTAGTTTCCATCACATCGAATATAGTTATGAGGTTCACATCACAGTTTTGGAAGAGTCTACAACAAAAATATTGAGAAATATTGAATTTAATAATTGAAATTGAATCTATTTTAATTCTATTTTATCTATTTTAATTTTAATTCTATTTTATCTATTTTAATTTTAATTCTATTTTAATTTAATATTTAATATTAAAATAGGGTACAAAGCTCAACTTCAGTATAACATTTTATTGTCAAATGGACTGTCAGTCAAAATGGGTGATTCAAATATTAGAAGATATGATGAGAAGTTGTATTATAGAATTTGAGGGGAGTTGGGAGATATTTCTACCATTAAAGGAATTTGCCTATAATAAGAGTTATAAGTCGAGCATTCACATGGCTCCCTATGAGGCACTTTATGGTAGAAGATGTTGGACACCATTATATTGGACCGAACTTAGTGAGAGGAAGCTAGTGGGGCTACAATTAGTACAAGAGAGAGAGAACAGAAAATAAAGATCATTCAGGATCTTTTGAAAACAACATAAATAGGTAAAGGTCATATGCAAATCTCAAGAGGAGAAATATTGAGTACATAGTGGGAGACAAAGTATTTCTTAAAGTTTCTTCATGGAAGGAAGTTCTTCAATTTGAAAAGAAGGGCAAGTTAAGTCCTAGATTAATCAGACCTTATGAGATCCCAGAAAGGATTAGGCCAGTTGCTTATGGACTAGCATTACTGCTAGAGTTGAGTAGGATACATAATATTTTTTTTTTATGTATCTATGTTAAAGAGGTACATATAGGATCCTTCTCATGTCATTTCAGTCGAAAGCATTAAGGTTAGGCCAAACTTATCGTATGAGGAAAAACCAATCAAAATTTTGGCTTAAGAGGTTAAGAAATTGAGGAACAAACATATAGCACTAGAAGAATCACATTACTCAAAAGGCAATTTGAGAAAGTGAGGATGTGATCATAACTCAGTATCCTCAATTGTTTTAACATGGCACAATAGGTAAATTTTGACGATTAAATTTCTTTAAGAGGGAGAGAATTGTAATGCCCATAAGTTAGGGCTTGTGAGTTATATGCATTTAGAGAGGGAAAGAATGGGGTTTAAAGTACTGTAATGTTTAAATGTTATGAAAAAGAAAGCTTTCATGTTGGTGAATAGTTATTCACTCCCATCGAGGTCGTGCTATGGTTCAAATGGTAGTATTTTAGACATGGCAAAAGTGTTTTGAGAAGAGAAAATGTTCATGCTCATGAACGGATTAGTCATGGCCGTGAATGGTGTTTCATGCCTATGATGGTAAGGGTCACGCTCGTGAACACAGGCCAGTTGGCTATGTGTACCAATACTTTTCTTTTGTCTCTGCACCAAATCTTAGTTTAAAACCATTTCTACTGTCTCTTGTCACCTCTGATACATGCAAGACATCTTAGTCATCTTCTCCACCACAAAGGAATGTTAAACACCATTGTTAAATCTTGAAAGCTTGAAAGGCATGGAGGTTTGATAGATTTTCCCAAAGATAAAGGTAGAACTCAATTTTTAGATTTTTTTAGCTCATTTATGGTTTTAAGATTCTGATAGGAACATTTTATGATGATAGGATTGGCTAGTGAGCAAAGAAACACATCACAAAGGGCAAAACAAGCTTAAAAAGCTTGTAAGGTTAGTTAAGGCTCCATTTCAGTGAAAGGTTAGTACATATTGGCATTTAAATTCGTTTTCGATGCATCATAGTATGTTTTACATGTTGTGAACTATCAAATGATGAAAATGGCATGTTATAGATGATTAATAACATGGGTAAATAAGTTAGGAGACATATGCGATATGTTATATTTTCAAATGACCTAAAATGAGGTTGGAATGACATGAATGTTTGTGTAAACATGTTATGGACATGGTAAATGTATGAAAGTGTTGATAGGAGTGATTAACACTAGTTAATCATAGAGTTTTTGTATGGAATGCATGAAATGCTCTGTTTTGAGTTTGTTGGATATGCATGATTCATGTTCGTGACAATGGTATCGCATTATGAATGGGGTGTCTAAATCCGATAGTAGAGTTCACACTTTGTTTCATGGTTGGAGAAGTCATGAAATTCAAGCATTTATGCCTATGAACATATAGCCATGGTCATGAATGTTAAGGTTGATTAATTTGCATGCACCCAGAATTTCACTATTTGGTGTCATGGTTGGGAAGCCGTGAACCATGAATGGGTAATTTATGCCTATGAATGCTCTATTTCTTTCACGCGATGGTTCACGGGTAAGGTAATCATGACAGAATACCTTCACGTCTGTGAAGCAGGATAAATGTATTATATGTACATTTTGGTTTACAATCTTAATTGATGATTTGTTAAATACATGTTATGGGATGTATGTATATATGGAGAATAACATGTGGAATATATAATTTGGCATTTATGTTTTGGTATGAGAATGCAGAAATGGGATATAATGCCGGTAATAACATGTGATGAAATGAATTGAAAGATAAAAGGTTATGAATTAAATGCCCAGTTCTCTAGTCTTGGACTTGTCATAGGATAGATGGTATACCATTGAGGGAGGTGAATGGTACCATATGAGTTATTTTGATATGATACAAGGATAAGTGATTAAAGCTCAGTATATAAGCTCACTTGATCTTAGATTTACTATCATGCTATATTATTCTCAATCAATATGGCTTAAGCTTGGGTTGATGAGCGTCATTGACTTGAGGAGCTTAGATGAGCTGTTACAAGTTATGAGCCATGTGGTTTACGCTCATATTGTGAGTGCTCCTATCTCATGTCCTGCATTTGAATAGTCAAAGTTTAGAGTTTTGTGGCTGAAACAATTAAAATAATGAAAGTTTAGAAAGTCTCGGGCGATATAAATTTGGAGGTTAAATGAATATAAAAAGAAAGCTTTTGTATGGTTGTTATATGACCTACTGTTTATTGTTTAGAAATTATTATAATGTAATGTTTATATCAATTAAGTGATATTGTAATTAGAAATGTAATATATGTACATGTGTATCATATACATGGTTTTATATGTTCATGATAGTAAATTTATTCAGCTGCTTGTAATCAATGCAAACCTCATTGATCCATCTTTCTTTTTAACAAATAACACCGGTGCACTCCATGATGATATGCTCGGCCTGATAAAATCTTTATCTAAAAATTCTTGCAACTGTGCCTTTAATTCCTTTCACTCTGAAGGTGCCATTCTATATAGTCCATTGATATCGGAGTTATAGCTAGTGCAACCTCTATGGAGAACTCTATTTCCTTGTCTAAAGATAATCCTAGTAATTCATCGAGAAATACCTCTGGATATTCCCTCACTATCGGGAAATCCTACAAACCTAGTCCTTTCTTTTTTGTATCAATCACGTGTGCTAAGTAAGCCTCACATCCCTTCCCAATCATTTTCTAAGCTTTTATCATGGAAATGACTTTGGGCTGGCTATGGAAATTTCTCACCTTCCACTATTCTCTCACCTCATTTTGGGGTCTTAAGAATCAACTTTTTAGACCAGCATTTCACTATCGCCTCACGACGAGAAAGCCAATCCATGCCTAAAATAGCATCAAACTCGTGGAAAGGCAAATTAATCAAGTCTACGAGAAACTCTCTTTCTATGTACAACCAATAAACAACCCTTATACACCCAATTCACAATCACATTGTGACATAGGGGATTCATAACTTCAATCTCATATTCTAAATTCTCTATTATCATTTTGTGTCGTCTAGGTGTTCTTCTATAAACATATGAATGTTTAGATCCATGATCTATTAAAGTACATAAACATAAGCCATAAAGAGAAAACATATGCATGATAACATCAAAGGAATCATGATACGCTTGTGTCCTCATGGTATGAGCTCTGACCGGAGTCCTACTTGGTCATGGTCTATTGATCGTCTCTGATGCAGTCTAACTAGGTCCTGATTGACCTATTTAGTTCTGCTGTCAACTCTGCACTAGAGTCTATCCCATTGTTTGTGTAAGAGCTATACTACCCAACATCAGATAATCTCTCTTCACATGATCTCAGGACCCACATCTGTAACAAGCCTTGGTAGCTACCCAACATTTTCCCCAATGGCTCTTGCAACAAATCCCATATATTGGTGTAACTCCTCTCAAGTTTTACACTGTGAACTGGTAGTCACAGAAGTAGCTCTAAAGGATGGTCCCCTCTCAAAGGAATTCAACTTTGAAAAGCCCTAGCTGTTTCCCCTAAACTGTGACAGCCCGGAGAAAAAATGACCCTTCTTGCTTAAAGGTTATGTCATGCTAGCAAATGGCTTTCTAGAAGATTCATTTGTCTTCTTCCTCTTTTTCCTCTCAACATTGATAGCTATAAATACTGACTTCGCAAAATCCTCAATCCAAAGAGTTGTAACCTGATAGCTAATATCCTTATGTAAACCATCCTCTAACCGAGTGGAGGCGGTGGAATTGGAGGTGGTACTGGTTGTGGAGCTGCCTATGGTATATTTTGTACTAGATAATGTAGCAAACCTGCTATCTACTGCGTAAATGGTATTCTGCTTAGACTATCATGCCATGCGTTGTGAGGGAAATGGTGCAACACCTAGAACATGTACACTAACAACACTAGGCTGATCCTGAGCCTAAGTATTGGTAGGACTGTTGCTTTCTGCAATGTAATCAGGATCTATCCCATCACCCTCCATAAACTCTCACTTACATCTACAAGTTAGCAAAGAAGTAGCCCATGTCAAATTCATATGAGATATAATGAATGCATGATTAAAAACCTTCTACCCCACACAAGTTCATAAATTCCTAAACTAGGCTTTGATACCAATAAATGTAACACCCTTTGATGTAGCCAAGAATACCTACCAACTATACCGACGAATGTTATGGGTTGTTATGCACAAAACTGATTAAATTAAAAATTTTCATATTTAAAACCTAATTAACAATTGATTTAATACAAGACATAAAATATGTTTTTTTTGCTTCATTAGCCTTAGTTTACAAATACATCATAATAAACATCATTACATGTTAAAACAAAGACATGTAAAACAAAAACTCACAATCCCATGATATAAACAAAAATGCATAATATGCCATGAATGTACACACACCTATCTAAAAAAAACCCTAAGAATCGAGTTCTATCTATATCTTGACAAAAATCTATCAGATCTCTATGTTTTTCAAGCTTTCAAGTTTTATCAATGGTGTTTTAGGGTTATGATAAATGGAGAAAATGACTAAGGGATCTCTGAGTGTGTCAGAAAATGATTTTGGGTGGTAGAAATTATTTTAAAGCAAGATAAGATGCATAGGAAAGAGAAAAGTGCGGCTATTCATGGCCAATTGACTTACATTCACAAGTGTGATACTTAACTTCATGGGTGTGAAATGCCATTAATGGTTATGAAAGTTCTTCAGAGGAGAGAATATCCTCTCTTCTCAAAATGATCCTTCCAAGTTCAAAACTCTGTTATTTGAACCATTACAAAACTTTTTTTGGGTGTGAAAGCTTTCCATTTTACAAATTTGAACTTAAACTTTAACATTCCTTAACCCCCATTCTTTTCATCTCTAAACACATAATTCATAGGCCCTACTTTATGGGCATGACATCCTATGTAATCTAATTACATAAATTCTTCATCAAAAAACCTCAAGTTACATTTGAGGGGAGTAAGATGAGAAGAGAAATACAATAGAGAGAATAGAGAAGGCAAGGACTTGCAGGCCTTATTTACAAAAAAAAAAATTCCATGCATGATAAATTAAATTGGCTAAGTCCATAATCATACCATCATGCCATTCCATACACCCTTGGCATGCATTTTAAAGTAACAATTTGGGTTCCCGTTGTTTCAACTCTTGAAACTTTATTTTGATTGTTTGGTCTTTAATGAAATTCATCATAAAATTATTATTTAATCTCATTAAATAATTATATGAATATTTAGAAACACTTTCTAAAAGAAAAATCATACAAATTAGGCATACATTTGATCATATCAAAATATTTTCTAAATTGCCTACTTTGCTAACTAGGTTATTACCAATTTAATGCATGCAATAATTAAATCTGAATTCAATATTTTAATCACATTAAATGTTAAATACAAATATGGCTAGTAGTTAATTCGCAATTAAATTACCTTAATTAATTATTATTTTCATGTCAAATAGGAATAAATCATCCTAGTAACAATTGCATACCAGAATCCTAGTCAAACTAAGATTTAGGAAACCCTTTCCTATTTCAAATCAAATTGCATTTAAAAATTTTCAAAATCTTCAGAATTCATTCTCATGATTATAAGAAATTTATAATCAGTTTATACCAATTAAATTCGTTCATTAGAAAATATAAATCATTAATCATTCAATTAGCAAACTAATTACTTAAAAAATGCCTAAATTGAATCATGCATGAATTAGGATTCTCTAGGAACTTAACTAAAATTTTAATTTGAATTTAGCATGTATTTACATAAAAATAATATCATTAATATCTCATAAACATGAAATTAAGGTTTTGTTCATGAAGTTACATCCTATTAAATCAAACCGCACAAAACAGTCCCATCATATGGTAAGATTTTTTACCTAGTTACTAGTTTACTTGTACAATGATCAAAAATTATTTTTGATTCAATTAAGTGGTTATACAGACCTTAAAAAAATTATAAATATGTTTGAAATATGTTTTAATAGTCAAATTAACAAACCAAATTGAACAACACCAACTTAATTGGCAATACTAGGTTTCACAAACCCTAAATTTTCAACAAGCACAATTTCTAATTTCATGTTTAAATCAATTTTAAAACTTTTAATTATCATAAAAAAACATATAATATCACAATATTAACATGTCATTGAATTAAAATTAAAATTTTAGGCCAAATAGATTCAAATTCATTTTTAACGAAATGAGGGAATCCAAGTTGTTCCTTTTCAATCAA
Organism: Triadica sebifera; assembly: GCA_023653625.1. Classification (NCBI taxonomy): domain Eukaryota; kingdom Viridiplantae; phylum Streptophyta; class Magnoliopsida; order Malpighiales; family Euphorbiaceae; genus Triadica; species Triadica sebifera. The sequence goes on from CM042901.1 coordinate 27,617,802, forward strand.
TCTCATTGACACTTCAATTAAATCCAAAATTAATTTACATAGGGTGGCTCTAATACCAATTTTGATTTTTGAACATACATCTCATACATATGGCAGTGGAAATTTAAAAATTAATTAAATCCAATACCTATGGAATGCCCTGTGTAATTTAAAATTGGATTGAACCATTCAATGGGAGAAGTTGATTACCTTTGTTTGCAACTCTTGATCTTTCAAGTTGTGATCTTCTCCTTCTTTGTTGGGTTACAGAAAACCACAACAATATAAATCTAGGATTGCCTATAAGAGTATCCACACAAAGGAAAAAGAAGAAAATCTCCAAGGAGATGGGGTGACAAGGGTCCAAAGTGAGAACTATGGAAAATTGTCTTATGAAAGAAGTGAGAGAAGAAAAATAACATCTATTTTTCTTTTGAGGGAAGCCACAAAATTGACTCATTAAAAGGAATATTTATACTCTTTATAATCTTTTTTAGGGTTGGAAAAGGAAAACCCCAATGGGCTCCTTTCCTTAAGGTAAATGGCCTAATGTTGACCAAGTCAACAATCCTAAATGAAATTGGATTTGACCCATTTTTATAACTCTTATAAAAGGCCCAATTCTCTTTCTCTCTCACTTGGATCTTATCTAAAACCCATTTTACATTTTCTTCATTCTCTCTATGCATATGACCAAATAGGTTTGCTAGTCATGTTGGTGGCTGAAGTTTCAAGAGGAATCCTGATCCAATTAGGATTCTATGAGACAAACTCTTTTGATCATATTTTATTTCTAATCAATTTCCCTTGACTTAGCAGATTATGTGTAACATCCTTGACTTTTCATATATATATTTCTACATGTATTTCATTTGAACATATACATTTTCATATATTTCACTTGAACACATGCATTTCATATGTATTTTTATAGAAATAAGTTCACAATACCCACTAGCTACGTGTCTGAGTATTTTGCATGCTAAGTTGCACATGTCTATTTTATATTTTAGTTAAAAATGGCATGAAATTGAAATTTATGGGAATAAAATGACTAGATTGAATTAATAAAGAAATTTGACATAGTTAATATAATTAAATGGGACTACTTGATTTAATTGTAATTTTGATATTAACTAGTAGGACTAGATACATGCAAATATGTAGACGAGATAATAATAATAATAATAATAATAATAATAATAATAATAATAATAATAATAATAATAAAAGAAAAATGAAAAGAAACAAAAAAAACTCATTTCTCCTTCTTCTTCCACCATTTTAGCCTTGTTATATCCATTGTTTCACTTGAGTTTGACAGCCAATTCATCCCTTGCAAGTTTTTTCTTAGTAAGTTATTATCTTTGATTGTTTTAACCTTGATAAGTGTTGTTTAGAGTCTTTGAATGGTAGAAAGTTGTGCCATAAATTCAAAGACCTTAGAGGCTTATTCCAGAAAAGTGTAAAACATAAATTTTTTATAATTATGTCTCAGATTCATGGCTATATAAATATTTTTTCAGTATTTAGTGTGTATGAAAAGATATTAGCATATAGGTGAAACTGGTTGGGATGTAAACCCTAGCATAGTCACCTACTGTGTTTACTTATTTTGAATATGATAGAGCTCATATTTTAAGTATCTCAAAACATGAAAGTTGTAGATAATTATGCTAAATTTCTTAACACCAAATTTTAGATTCATATGTATTGTGTATGTTGAGTTATGATAAACATAACCATGATTGTTCCATAGTTTGAAATGTTTACTTAGTGCCTTGGGCAAGTCCAGCAATTTGTTTGATAATTTTGAGCTCCTTATAGATTTAATCTATAATTTAAGAAAACATAATATTTATAGGTTTATATCTTAGCTAAAATTTTATGCACATATAAACTTAATATCTTATGCATAGTGTGAGATATGGCCTTAAATATTCATACTGGTCCGGAAGCTAACTCTGTTATGCACCAGTGAAATATTTCTTATAATTTGAGAACCTTAGAGACATAATTGATAAAAGTTGTAAACATTAAAAATGTTTCATTTTAATCTATATAAGCATATATAAAGTTTCACTATAATATTACATATATAATGTAAGATATGATGGACCAAAATTGGTATCCTAAAACTGCATATGGACAAAAAATAGGGCAAAAAACATAACTCAATTAGAAATTGCACCTAATATTGTACAATGCTCCAATTGCTCTGAATTTTTAATGTTATATAATTATAGTTAAATTTAACTAGAAACAAGAATAAAAGAAAATGGACAAGTGTGGAAAAAATTTATAGGCTAATCAGTCTCATAAGGTCAGACCGCCTCGTAGGAAAAACCCTAACTATCTATATGAACTATGCATATTAATTTGTTTAAACTACATTAAATTTCTCTAGTCATGAATTAATCAATTATATTCCCATATTAGGTTCACAATAAATTAGAAATCCATAAGGAGGGGATAGATAATAAGTTAAAGGTCAGAATTAAAGGAGAAAGGTGAGTTTAATTATCAAATGATTTATTTAGTGCACATACATGTTGCTTGCAATGTGAAATGTGAATTGACTTATGATTATGTGATTCATATGATTTCCCTAATTTGACCTTGATAATGAGATGATGGATAATTTATGATTTATGTGGTATATATAAGTGGTATATGTATGGTATGTTTGAGATTATATATGGCATACGTAATGTATGCATGATATATGTATAGTATATGCGGGGTATATGCATGAAATATGAGGTATATATGCGGTATATGTATAGTATATGTAATAAGGATATAATGGTTTATGAATGCTTAGTTACAAATGCATATGCATAAGGACTTCAAAAGGAATTGTGGCTAGTTAATCAACATTTCAAGGCAAAAGAAGAAGAGGCTTATGGCCCGACAAATGTGCAAATGGAACAAATGATCAAGTTAGCTAGCAAATGCAAATGTTCACATGGCAAATGTTCACATGGAAACCTGGGGTAATGTCTGCTTAACTAGGTCATAACAAAATGAAATTAGTTAAGCATGAGCATAAGCTAAGATTGGTGATTATATTTTTAAATTTTATTCATAATTATATGATAATGGTGAATGCAAGGGGTTTTTGATTTGTTACAATGAGTTGCTTATTACTTTAGAACTTGTTTGATTATTACTCTCACATAATCGTAACTCATCAATTTACATAATTTTTCAGGTAAAAAAAAATAATACTCATTTTGGTTGACATATGGAAGACATGGAACAAAAGTCAACAGCCAAGACTCACCACTCTCTCTCCTTGCATTCCATACAAATATGGAATCATATCATCTACGTGTTTAATTTATGTTAATATGCATGTATATTTACTTGTGTTTGAACAATGATATGTAAATGGATGCAACTCGTAAACCTATATGTGTAAAGTTTAATTTTAATATATGTGATATATGTTGAGTTGTTAAATTTTTTGAATGATGATATGAATGTGATGGAAAAAAAATTCTATCAATATTAACAAGTTCATTTATCTTACTTGTATGCCACATGTGATTAATAGACATAAGAAAAAGTTGTACTTAAATGAATAAGGTATGATGTTACATCATGAGTGGTATCTAGCAACGCATTATGATCAACCAATTAACCAGAAAGTCAATGGTGACTTTTAACCCTTCCATAGACAATTACCATACAATTCATCCTTTCACCAAACTATAACTAATTCAGTTTAGAGTATGGGTTGTGTGTCAACTCCCATTTGACTAACTACATCACATCTAGTCCAAAAGACATTAGTTTTTGTCTATAAGACTCATTACTCTATTTGACATGTCCTTAAAGACCTTCTTTAAGACTTGTACTCCTCATCCAGGGATTTCTAATTAATGATCTCTACAAGAGGCAATAGGTATACTCTCCTATCAGAAGTTGTGAATCCTTTATTAACTACTCAATTACCTTTGAATACCTTATGTTATACCTAATCACTACCTTATGAGCAACCTCTAAGAGGCAATAAGGAATGGAGTTCAGAGTATGAATTAAGTATCCAAGATAACCTTGAGCATGTCAAGTTTAAGGATACTTGTACCATTGCTTTCATGAGACTATCACTGACATTGAATGGATATCCATGTAATTATCTCATAGCATGTAATATAATATACTTGGCTACTCCAGCAAGCATCCACATGTTAACTCTAAACATCTCATATTTTCAGCTTATGAAATTAGCTACTTGACCTAGTGAAGGAGTATAACATGTGCTAGTCTATTCAGATTAACAGTATCCCATCTTGTTAATCACATGACTAGGGATAATTTAAGTATAAATACAATTATATGTTATAGGAATCTCACTATCATGATTCATCGTGATTTCCTTTATGATGTGTTACATACTAAGGACTTGATATAGATCATACATACATTTGTATATGTTATATGTATGCATACAACATACCATGTATTTATGATGCCATGCCTCAATGTTCTCAACGCAATACTCAATTATGCATAACATAACAATATAACCAACCATCAAATATACAAGTGTATACCACACAAATAAATTATTAATTACCTTTTTTCTTGCCCAGTTTACTCATGACTAGACTAAATTGGATATGGGTAATTTATGGATCTCATTTGAGCCCTCAAGACATATGTTTGAGCTTTCTAGAACACCTGTATGAGGAAAAAGAGTGTGCACATATTAAGCATTGAGGGAAGCAGACCTGGCTTCACCCAGGCCTTAAGAATCTTGAACATGACCAACCTAAGTCACTTAGTACTAATCTCCTCTCAATGGCATGTCATCTCTCCTAGCTCTAGTCTTAGTCAGAGTAATGGGTTACCTTTTATCACATCACATACCATTTTCATAATTTATATCATCCATAACATGCATTCTTGTGACAGGCTATAAATATACGATAGAGGTACTCTGCCTCAAACCAAATCAAACTCAATACACATGCAACATGCAATTTTTGAAATTTTAGCATATTCATGCCCATGAATACTCTTTTCGCAGTCGTGAAAAACCTCTTCATGAATAGTTTATCCTTAAATTAAATTGTGATTCACCTGTGAATCAGCAACATATTCAAGACCATGATCCACCCTTCATGGGCATGGACCAAACCGTGATCTTAACCATGAAGCTGCTCGTGAATGGGTCTACTTCATCAACACAACTTATATTTATGACATTCACACCCATGAACTACTAGTTCACTATGTGAATATGGAAATATTTCCAAAAAAAAAAAGAGCACGCCATCTCATACAATTTTCATATGCAATAATCTCTACAATTGACCAATGTCAACCACCCTATCCACACTCCAGCATGCAAACAAACCATATACCATGCCAATAATATTTATAAATATCAACATTACCAATGTAATCCATTTAACATCTCAATCTACCAGCTCAACCTATCAACCATAATATATTTCTAAGTGCAATTAACCCAAAATCATGTCCTATCTTACCCCATAAATCAACATAATAAGATGCAAGTTAAAGCTTTGAATGTGGTTATGTACAAACCTTTCGCTTAGGATGGAGCCTAACCAAAGCTTTAGTTCTCTAAGCTTATCCTCTCTTTTGAGATGAACTTCCAACACCTCTACTAGCTCTTAGCAATAAGAAAATGTCTCCTTAAGCTTTCTAGAACTTGAACCAAAAGCAAAAATACCAAAACTAACTCTCTCTTTGCAACTCACAATCCTCTCTTTCTCACTCTTCTCTCTAACTTTCCTCTCATAAAACTAGGTCTTTGAAGCTCCAAAAATGGAGAAGAAGGGTTTCAAGTGATAAAAAATGAATGGAGGTGACATTTTTGGTTGGTTAACAGGGAGTGAGGAGCATATTTTAAAGGATGGCAGAGAAAGAAAATCACAACTAGCTCACATGCCCTGACTTCCTAGGTTTCACGGTTGTGACTCATCTTTCACAAGCATGATCCACCCATTCATGGGTATGAAATAGCAAAATCAACAACTTTAAAACTTTTTAATACTCTTCTTAACTCCTAACTCTCACCAACCATTAACACAACATATAGACTCTATATACGGCCATTACATGCATTGTACACCTCCTTGTTGTTGAGGGCACTTAAAATAGAAAAAAATGATAAAAAAAAGTCCAATAAAGGATTAAAAAATCATAAAAATTCAATCTAACTAGTAATTAGGAATATAAAATTCTTAGCCATTGAAAATTATCATAACTCTAGTTATATTCAATTTGAATTTTCATTAATTCTTTGTCATTGAAACACTTACCTCAATTGCTCTCCTCCTTTCACTATTTTAGTCTTCAAGTAGTTTTTCTCCTCCTTCAAATGGCTATCTAAAAAAAATATTCTCCTTATTCAAGTGTCTTTCTTTATTGTAATTAATACATGACTATTTTAATTTTAATCCTAAAAAGTATTTAATGTTAAATCTAGCAACACTTAATTTAAATATAAGAGTTTGAAAAAATGTTGACATATTTAATGTTAAGTGTACTTTAGGAATCGTTGAGATATATTATTTAGAATTCAAATTAAAAAAAATAATAGTGATATAGTAATTAAAATTGAAATTTAAACAATGTTTTTATTCATTTTAAATTTAATTTTTAGGGAAAATACAATTCATTCACATAATATGAAAATTCAAAGCTAATTAGAAACATGAACCATAAATAGAAAATTAGATCCATTAAAAAAAATAGTAAACAAAAACCACATAATCAAACAAAACAATAATTTCTTAAAATTAGAAATTTAAACCAAATGTCTCCTAATTATTAAAGTTAAGTCATTTATTAATAAGATACAAAATATTTAATAATAAATTGAAAAAGTGATTGTTATTAGCATTTTTTTAAATATCAATTTATTTTCTTTTAAAACATTAATGGAATTCTTATATAGGAATTAAATTTTATGTCTTTATTTTATTATTATTTTTCTCCATTTATTTTGTGTAAGAAAATTGCATGTAGTTTATGTTGCCCAGATAATGAACCAAGAAGGGGGGTTGAATTGGATATTAAAAATTCTTAACTTTTAAATGCGGAATGAAAAGTTAAGTAGAGTAGGGATAGGAAGATATCACACAAGAAATTTATAGAGGTTCGGGTGTTAACAAACCCCACTCCTCTCCCCAATCTCAATTGGGAGTTTCACTAACACACAAAGTGTTACAAAGGAGTTTACAAGCTCACTCCCAACTATGGTATTTCTATCAATGAATCACACCTAACCCATAAATCCCTTGTGTTTTAATGGCTCACACAATAAACTAATTCCTTGTGTTTTAACCCAATATACCCAAACTCACTTGAGTATTTGATTACAAAGAGAAACACTCACAAATCTATAATGCTCAGATATAATGAGCAAAAATATTTTTACAGAGAATTAAACTTTTGTTGAAAGTAATTACTGCACAAAACGACTATAACAAGATTTTGATTCGAAGTAATTGCTATTCTCTTATTTTGGATTCATAAATGACTTGCATTTATACTTCCATGGTGAATTATAGTTGTTTGGATGCATTTAATATGAAAATAGCGTTGCACCAACTCTTAATTTCGTGCCTGACATGTTTCTCTTTCCTCTTTCACGGTCGTGAATATGTGTGTCATGGTCGTGAATGTTCTTCCAAGTCATGACTCAAGTGGTGACTCTAACCGTGAAGCATTCTGGAAGGAATTGAAGTGTTTGATCACGGGCGTGAATATCCTTCCAAGTCGTGGTCCAAGTGGTGACTCAGGCCATAAAGCTCTCTGGAGGAATTTGACATGTTTTCTCACGGGCGTGACTTTCTTTCACGGGCATGACCGATATGATCATTCACGGTTGCTATGATCCTTCACACCCGTGAACTTTAAAAGTTGGAAAGTTGGCGCTAAGCTACTTGACGGGTGTGACATAAACAGTCACGAGCATGAACATGCTATTTCTTCATTTTTTGACTTTCAAAGTTAGTCTTCCATTCTTGCATCATATTCCATACCCTGTTCAATAAACTTATAACACAAGTATGTTAAATACATTATTGCTATTTTATTTGTAAGCATCAAAATGAAGAAAATGCCCCTCATGGTTCAACAATCTCCTCCTTTTTTATGGTAACAAATAATCTAGCAATATGTGCTTTTGAGAAGTCTCATCCCCAAAAGATGCTTAAGCTAAAAAATAATAAAGTGCAAGAATTTTTAAGAATGATGAAGTGAAGCATGGATGCTTGCTTCCTAGTTTAGGTATATGGAAGGTATATGCAAAGTATATCCAATGTATACCGAATTTATGCTTATAACTAGTTAAGTATATGCAAAGTATATTGAAGGTATATTCAAAGTATATCAAGTTATTTGCTTTAACTAGTTAAGTATATGCAAAGTATATTGAAGGTATATTCAAAGTATCAGCACATTTGCATTCATAACTTGCATATTCATTTAATTCAATTATATTGTTAGGTTCTCCCCCTTTTGTCATCAACAAAAAGAACATAAAAGATAAATCATAAGGGAAAACTAATGCAATTATATTAATACCAAATGGAAAAGTACAAAGGTTTGAAAAGTAAATTAAAGTCCTACATTTGTAATACTAGAAACTTATAAGAAAAATGAAATAAAAAAAACTAAAGCTCTAGCTAGATTTGGAGCCAGACATCCCATCTCTAAGGCGAGCTACTTTCGCCTCGAGGCTATCCATGCGAGGCTCCATGAAATATTTGAGGCTCTCCAATCTCTCATCAATCGAAGCTTGCAATTGGTCAAAATGAGGTGCCAAAAGGACAGCCACATGTTGAGCCAAGTTTGGTGTGGAGGCTGAGGATTGTCCAACTTCCTGCTCAACCTCTGGGGTCGCCGTCTCGACTCGAACTCTTTTTCTTTGCTAAATTCTTTGAAGTTCAGCTTTTAAGTAGTCCAAATCGTTGTCTTCCCAAATAATCTCACCAGCTATATTGGTGAAGCAGTAGTAGATGTTATTCTCATGAACTATACAAACCGTCGTTCCCATCTTGCTAAAAGACTCGACGTCTAGCCGGTTTCGAGGATGTGCTAGTACGAGGTTGAAGTTGTGCTCTTCTAGCATCAGATAACCAAGCTTGATAGCAAGGTGAGCCACATACCCACCAATCAAGATGTCTCCAGAGGGCTTCGTGGCAATTGATAGTAGATGGTTTGTAAACCATCGAGATAAAGCCACTGTTAGGCCTCTTCGGGTCATCTCCAAGAGAAATAACTCGAATTTGCGAATTGAACTGTTGTTGTCCCCTCTAGCAAAGATGTTGTAGGTTAGAAACCTATGCAAGTACTTGTGCACGGGTGATCGAAGGTGGGTGCTCTTCGTCTTTTTGACGTCCCAACTGTAATCAAGTCTGAAATGAGTCCATGCCTGATTGGCATATAACTCCACCTCACTTTCTTTGAGTATACCATCAAACGGAAGGTTGAACATGTCACCAAACTCCATTGCAGTGAGGGTGTTCAGATGTTTGCAAAGCTGAAATTTCATCGTGCCGGTGGGATAGACTTGCAGGGTGCTAAGGAACTTGAGGGTAGGTTCCCTTAGCGTCGGTTGATGGATATCAACAAAATCTTTTAGATGACAATCCTGGAGTTATTTCGACATGCTTGTCTCGAGACTAGGAGTCCTAACAGTGTGCCATTCAAAGGATTGAGAGGAAAATAGTGGTCTTTTCTTGAGAACCGAGTACCTCTTATGACAGTGCTCCAAAATAATATTGAGAAGGTAATCCGTGTACGTTCTTGGAGCATGAGACTTCTTTTTGGTGCCTTTAGAGGAGCTGGATTCCATTTTTGGGTTTGAAATTGATTCTTGAAAAGAAAAAATCTGATAGGATTTTTGAAGAGTACCTAGTGATTTTTGATTTCTGATGAATGAAATAGTTTTTTTTGAAGGTATTTATAGATGGAAAATGTTGCTAGGGGGCTGAAATCTATGAAATGTATTGAATGGTGATAAATGAGAGAAGTTGGAAATTTAGAAATGAGAGAAATAACGGCAGAAAATGTTTTATAGCCGACATCTTCACGATCTTGAATGCTTAGTCACGGGCGTGAAATGTCGTGTTCACAGTTTGCTTAAGAGGCACTCTGCCTGTGATGAAGAATATGAAATGATTCACAGTCATGACATTTAATTGTCACGGGCGTGAATGATGAAATGTCACAGTGGTGACAATTGAGTCACGATCGTGAAGTACAATCTTCACTACTTGTGGCCATGAGACAAAGCGTGAACGCTTCTGTAAGTATTTAGTGGAAATGTTCACGATCATGAATAAGTGTTATGGTCGTGAACAAAGAGTTTCATGGGTGTTGCCCAGATATTGAGCCAAGAAGGGGGGTTGAATTGGATATTAAAAAATTTAACTTTTAGGTGCGAAAATAAAAATTAAGTTTAATAGGGATAGAGAAATTTGACACAAGGATTTTTATAGAGGTTCGGGTGTTTCACTAACACACTAAGTGTTACAATGGAGTTTTACAAGCTCACTCCCAACTAAGGTGTTTCTAACAATGGATCACACCTAACCCAAAAAATTCCTTGTGTTTTAATGGCTCACACAAATAACCAATTCCTTGTGTTTTAAAGGCTCACACAAATAACCCTTACAAGTGTTCTATTCTTAACCCCAAAATACCCAAACTCACTTGAGTGGATGATTACAGAGAGAAACACTTACAAATCTTTAGTGCTCAGAAAATAATGAGCAAAAATATTTTCACAGAGAATAAATGTTTGTTTTGAAAGTATTAAATGCACAAATGGCTTACAACAAGATTTTGATTCGAAGTATTAGCTATTCTCTTATTCTGGATTCATAAATGACTTGCATTTATACTTCCATGGTGAATTCTAGCCGTTTGATTGCATTTAATGGGGAAACAGCCATTGTACCAACCCTTATAATCGCACCTGACATGTTTCTCTTTCATGTTTCATGGGCGTGACTATGTGTGTCACGGTCGTGACTGTTCTTCCAAGCCGTGACTTAAGTAGTGACCTTATCCGTGAAGCATTCTGGAAGGTTTTGAAATATTTGTTCACGGGGGTGACATTTTATCTTCACGAGCGTGACAATCTTCCAAGTCGTGGTCCAAGTGGTGACTTTGGTCGTGAAGGTCTCAGGAAGAATTTGTCATGTCTTTTCACGGGCGTGACATTTCATTCACGGGCGTGACTTAAATGCTCATTCACGGTTGCTATCTTCCTTCATGGCCGTGAACTTTAAATGTTGGTTTGTTGGCGATTAGCTTCATCACGGGCATGAACATGCTACTTCTTCAATTTTATCTTTTGAAGATTAATCTTCCATTCTCCATTTTTGCTATCAAATTCCATACCCTATTAAATAGACTTAGAAAATAAGTATGTTATATACAATATTGCTATTTTATTTGTTATCATCAAAATGACGGAAATACCCCTCAAGGTTCAACAACGGGAGTGACAGAAAAGGTTATGGGCGTGAAACATAGTCTTCACTACCTTCAACCGTAAAGCATGTCGTGAAGCAAGGTGTGAAAGCTACTGGAGCTTTTGGCGATAATGATCACGACCGAGAATATGTCACGGGCGTGAATTACCTAAAATCCTCATTAAATAAAACTAAGTCTAAAACAAGACTAAAGGATTTCTAAGGTGCTTTTATCCCCTATAACATATCTTTCTATCAAGTTAGCCATTTCATACCTTAAAAGGTGAGACAATAACACAAGATTAACAATCAAGGTTCGACAAATTTGGCAATCATAAAGTTAATCCATCAATCATACTAAACTCTCTTCTTATGAAGTTAAATCTTTCTTCATTTAGAGACTTAGTGAAGATATCTGCCAATTGATTGTTTGTGTTTATATATTCCAATACAACATCTCCATATTGAACATGATTTCTAAGAAAATGATGTCTTATGGAAATATGCTTACTTCTAGAGTGTTGAATGGGATTCTTAGATAGGTTTATAGCACTTGTATTGTCACATATGATAGGTATATGGTCCAAACTATGACCATAATCCTTAAGTTGTTTCATCCAAAGGATTTGAGTACAATAACATCCTGCAGCCACATACTCTGCTTCAGTGGTAGAAAGAGCAACTGAAACTTGTTTCTTGCTAAACCAAGAAACTAAGCATTCACCAATAAAGTGACAAGTACCTGAAGTACTCTTTCTATAGAGCTTTTCATTAATGCTCTTACCCTTTCCATCCTTGTCCAATTTTGTTGATGTGCTCATTGGAGTCTTGGCATTTTTGCATCATTCCATTCCAAATTTCTTGATTAAGTCTTTGGCATATTTGGATTAGTTGATGAATATGCCCTCATCAGATTTAGAGGCAAATTTTTCAAGGTTGTCCTTGGTATTCAATATGAAAAACTTGCATCCAAATACTCTAAAATATGATATCATGGGTTTTCTTCCATTCCATAACTCAAAAGAAGTTTTGTTAAAGAGAGGTCTTCTGAAAACTCGATTTGAAATATAACATGCAGTATTTGTGGCTTCGGCCCAAAAGTAAGTTGGTAAACCATACGCTTTGAGCATTGTTCGAGTCATTTCAATTAAAGTTCAATTTTTCCTTTTGACCACCGCATTTTGTTGAGGTGCCCAAGGAGATGAAATATTCTATGAAATGCCATGTTCTAGACAAAAAATTTCAAAGTTTTCATTTTCAAATTCTTTGCCATGATCACTTCTCATTTTTGAAATGCAATATCCTTTTTCAATTTGAACTCTCTTAGCAATGTTTTTGAAAGTTTCAAAAGTATCACTCTTTTGAGCTAAGAAAATTACCCAAGTGAATCTAGAGTAATCATAGACGATGACAAAGGCATAGTGTTTACCTCCTAAGCTTGCAACTCTAGTAGGTCTAAAAAGATCTAGATGCAAGAGTTGTAGAGGTTTTGAGGTACTTACGATGTTTTTGGATTTGAATGATGAATTGTGTTGTTTTCCTCTTTGGCAAGGTTCACATGTCTTGTCTTTTTCAAATTTGACTTTTGGTAGTCCCTTTACCAGCTCTCCTTTATTGAGGCTATGAATTAAATTCATGCTTGCATGACCAAGCCTTCTATGCCACAACCAAGATTCATCACTAGTAGTCACAAGACAGTTAGAGGAAAGGTTAGATATTTTGTGTAAGTCTATTATGTAGGTTTTAACATCTCTACTTCCTTTGAAAATCTCTTGGCCATTAATAGAGGTTACAAGACATTCATTAGAAGTAAAGTTTACTTAGTTCCCCTTATCACATAATTGATGTACACTTAACAAGTTATGTTTCAAATCATCAACAAGTAAGACATCTTTAATGAAAGTAGTATCATTAATACCAATAGAGCCAATGCCAATTACCTTACCTTTAGCATTGTTTCCAAAGGTTACTTTACCTCCATCAATGCTTTTGATGTCATTGAATAGTTCTTTGTCTCTGGTCATATGCCTTGAGCATCCACTATCTACTAGCCAAGCATTTTTGTTTATTGTGGACTTGAGGCATACCTATAGAATCACAATTCAAGTATTGTTTGTAGGTACCCAAATAAGCTTGGGTCCTTGGGGGTTAGCACATGAAGGTTCCCAATGAGCCTTCCATATCCAGCAATGTTTATTTATATGACCAAATTTCATACAATAATTACATTGACTATCATTTTTCTATTAGGTTGAGTTTGTGAGCAATGGCATGCACATGCATGATGACTTGGTGCTTTTCTAGGTGCATGCTTCTTATACATAAAAGCAAAATTAGCCTTTTGAGGTTTCCTTCTTGGGATTACCAACCCTTGATCATTCCTCTTCTGTATAGAAGGTTTAGTGTATGTTGTGCACTTAGCCCTTGGGGCTGTTACTGCTAATGTGGAGATGTGACGTTCACTTGACTTAACAAAGTAGTCTTGTGAGATGAAGATGATGTACCCTTAAATTCTACACCATGTCTAATTAAAGGTGGTCTTTGAGACACAATGAGAGTATTTAAACTCTCCTTTCTCTTGTGAAATTTTGAAATGGAGTTTCTAAGTTCCTTAATTTCATTTTTCAAAATATTGTTTTCTTTAAGCAAGGATTTAGTTGAGGGTCTTGAGGAGTACTCATCTAATGATTTTTGAAGAGATTCATTAGATGATTTAAGCTCAAGGTTCTCATTTTATAAAACATCCATTTTGTTTTTCAAACTAGAAATATTATTTTTATACGTATTGAATTTACTTATATATTTTTCTAGTTCTAGATTCAATACTTCTATTAAGCTTTGCTCATCATCATCTTCACTATCACTATCATTATCACTACTATCATTATTGAATGAGTATGAGTGAAGTGATCCTACCTTATCCGAGACGTGATCCTCTGTAGCCATGAAGCATAGGTTGACCTCTTCACTTTCATTGTCATCTTTTTCGCTTGAAGAGCTTTAGTCATCCCATGTGGCTTTGTGGCCTTTCTCCCCATTGTCTCTTTGGTATTGGCTCTTGTGCTTCTTGAGACTTGGACATTCCGGTTCAATATCTCCTTTCTTCCTACATTCATAGCACTTTACCTCTTCTTTACTCCTTTGAGAGTCATTTGAGGCCTGTTTGAGATTTTTTTGCTTGAATTTTCTAGAGTTGCCCATTCTCTTCTCAATTATTCTTTTCAGCCTTTTTGAGAGCATAACAATGTCCTCATTTGCATCATCACTCTTTTCTTCATCATCTTCAACTTCTTCTTGAGATTTTGAATTAGAGGCTTTTAGTGCTAGAGGCTTTCTTTTTTCTGGCTCAGCTTCAAGCTCTCTATCTCTTTTCACTGCCATTTTATGTGTTAGAAGTTTGCCAATAAGCACATCGGTATTCATGATGCTCATGTCTTCATTGGCTTCCTCTATACCAGCAACTCTTGAACTATAATCTTTGATAGGAAGACTTCTCAGAATTGTTTATTTACATCTTCCAAACTCAAGTGTTTCCCAAGCTTTCTCATGCCATTTATGATGGCTAGAAGAAGGTTCGTCATATCGGCGATTGACTTATTGGATTTCATCTTGAAGAGTTCATACTCTGAAGTAAGAAGTTGAATCTTCTTGGATTTAACTTGCTTTGTTCCTTCATGATAGTTTTCCAATGTTTTCCACATGCTATATGCAGTTGGGCAGTGTTGTATTCTACCACATTCTTCAATGGATAATGAGCTTGAGAGAATTGTCATTGCCTTCTTGTTTTTGAGATTTGCTCTCCTTTGAGGCTCTATCCAATCATCTCTTGACAGGATTTCTTCTTCAGCATCAACTCCTCTTTTAGTTGGTGGTGTCCATTCTTTCCAAACACTATCCCAGACTTCAATTCCTTCACTATCCAGATATGTCTCCATCCGAAACTTCCAATGGGCATACTTTGTTCCATCAAAGTAAGGCTTGAGACTTTGGAATCCTTCATTGGCAATTTCTTGATCTTTGTTAGCGTTGTTTAGTCTTCGATGCTAGACTAAGCTCTGATACCAATTGTTGTCCAGATAATGAACCAAGAAAGGGGGTTGAATTGGATATTAAAAATTATTAACTTTTAAGTGCGGAATGAAATGTTAAGTAGAATAGGGATAGGAAGATATCACACAAGAAATTTGTAGAGGTTCGGGAGTTAACAAACCCTACTGTTCTCTCCAATCTCAATTGGGAGTTTCACTAATACATAAGTGTTACAATGGAGGTTTACAAGCTCACTCCCCACTATGTTGTTTCTATCAATGGATCACACCTAACCCAGAAATCCCTTGTGTTTTAATGGTTCACACAATAAACCAATTCCTTATGTTTTAATGGCTCCCACAAATAACCCTTACAAGTGTTCTTCTCTTAACCCAATATGCCTAAACTCACTTAAGTATTTGATTACAAAGAGAAACAAAGGATTTTTGAGTGTTTCTCTTTGTAATCAAATACTCAAGTGAGTTTAGGCATATTGGGTTAAGAGAAGAACACTTGTAAGAGTTATTTGTGGGAGCCATTAAAACATAAGGAATTGGTTTATTGTGTGACCCATTAAAACACAAGGGATTTCTGGGTTAGGTGTGATCCATTGATAGAAACAACATAGTGGGGAGTGAGCTTGTAAACCTCCATTGTAACACTTATGTATTAGTGAAACTCCCAATTGAGATTGGAGAGAAGAGTAGGGTTTGTTAACTCCCGAACCTCTACAAATTTTTTGTGTGATATCTTCCTATCCCTATTGAAGTGTTTGATCACAGACGTGACTTTATTCTTTCGCGAACATTAATATCCTTCCAAGCCATGGTCCAAGTGGTGACTATGGTCGTGAAGCTCTCTAGAGGAATTTGACATGTTTTCTCAAGGGCGCGACTTTCTTTCACGGGCGTGACTTATATGATCATTCATGGTTGCTATGATTCTTCATGGTCATGAACTCTAAATGTTGGAAAGTTGGCACTAAGCTACATCACGGGCGTGACATAAAACAGTCACAGGCGTGAACGTACTATTTCTTTATTTTTTGACTTTCAAAGTTAGTCTTCCATTCTTTCATCATATTTCGTACCCTGTTCAATAAACTTAGAACACAAGTATGTTAAATATATTATTGCTATTTTATTTGTTAGCATCAAAATGATGAAAATGTCCCTTAAGGTTCAACAGTTTATATAAACATTAAATAAATAAAATTGCATGTTGATATATATTTTTCCCTTTTTAACAATGTACGAAGAATTATGATATCAAAAAGGGATGAACCTATATTAAAGGTAAAGCGGAATCTGATTTTTTAAAAAAACAAATTTCTCTAACTTGGGTAAAAAAAACCAAAAAAATCAAAATATCAAAAGAAATTTTCAAATGCACGCGTTCTTCCAAAAAAAATCAAACACATTAATAATATTAAAAAAATGAACAAAAACCTTAAAATGGAAAAGGCCAGTCTTATGGCAGTGAGCGACTATAGATCTACAACGAGGGAAATGCATATGTCAAAAGGTGGTGAGTGGTTATAAATTTACGGTGGTGAAGGGCAGCTCTCCATTCATGGTGAAGAGGGAAATGTGTGCGTAGGAGCTTTGAGGACTCCAATCAACGAGGAAACGGCTATAGATTTTGAACCCTTTGTTGCGTTCGAAAGAGAGAGAGTGAGAAATATGCAGAAATGGGGTCTTATTTGTTATTGATAGAAATATGAGTTAAAATAGGAGACAACAGTTATTAGATTATTTATAAGACATGTACGTTTGTTATCAATTATCAACATATGCATAAAACCATACATATGCGTCTATGAATAACTAATGACAGTTGACCAATTGTTAATTTTTTTAAGGAATACATGTCTGTTATTAAGTATTAACAGACACATAAAACTTTCAATGCACATCTATTAATAATTAATAATAGATGTCTATTATTCACAACAATATACATATGCTTTTATTAAATAGTAGACACATATTTTGTACATATAGGTGTCTTTCTTTATTTTTACCTGAAGCCTATAATGCAGTTGAACATTACATGTCTATCATTAAAAAATATCATATGCATATAATTGTTATATTTTCATTTATTTACAGTATGCCATTGTATTTTCAATATGTGTCTGATGTTTTTAATGTTGACACATATGACCTTCATCTTAAAATATTTTGTGTACTAGTGGTAGTGAGGAGAGAAAAGAAACTAAGCCTATTTGCAAGGGAGAAAGATTTGAGAGGTGCTTTTATTGAACAAAAAAGTCTCATTGTACTTAAGATAAGGAGAATCTTATGTGTATAACTAATCTTGACCCTTATTTGCTTAATCCTTTTGTGTCTTTATTGCATGAATTAGTAGTGAGTTTGTTGAAGAAATTCCAAAAGGCCTTCCACCATTGAGAGACATTGAGCATCAAATTGACTTTGTCTCTAGGGTTGCCATACAAACTATCCAACCTATAGATTGAATCCCAAGGACAAGGGTTGCATATGAGCTGAGTCGAGTCAAATAATGGTGAGCTCAAGCTCAACTCATTTATGTTTATCACAACTTGAGCTCAATTTGAACTTTTATACTTAAGCTTGAGCTTGGTTCATTTGTGAATCATTAAGTTCACGAGCAGCTTGAGCTCGGTTCCTAAAAAGCTCATTTATTATGCTTAATGAGCTTAGCTCAATTTCAATTCATTAACTAATAATTAAAAATGCTCAAGTTCAATTCGTTAAACTAATAATGACAAAATCTTGTGTTCGAGCTCAAGCTTGATAACAAAATATAACATAAATGAACATATTCACGAGCTTTTAAATGAACATGTTCATGAGATTTTAAATGAACACATTTGAAAACTTTTAAATGAATACGTTCACAAGCTTTTAAATAAAAATGTTCACGAGCTAATAAAGCAAACAATATTAAGCTTAAGTTCGAGCTTGAAAAGGTTTTTGAGATCGGATTTTAGTTTGAGCTCGACTAATTAATAATAATAAATGATCTCGAATGAACTTTTTTTTAAACTGGTACCCGAATAGCTCACGAGTAGCTACGTTCATTTATAGTCATACTAAGGCAACAAAGGAGATACAAAGATAAGTACAGGAGGTGAGGTGTTGGAGAAGCATTACAAGAATTTAATATTGTAGCGACACCATTTATTGTGTCGCTAAAGTGGACTAGTGATGTCGTAGCAATGCTATTATAACATCTCTAAAAATCTTATCGCTAAGACGATTTAGCAGCATTAGAAAAATGATTAGCAACACCACAACAACATCACTATCTATAAAACTTCATCACCAAATTTGGTGACAGGAATCAACAAGAGACATAGTTAGTAATAATATTAGAGAGTTGGTGTCGCTAAATTGCTATATTTATTTTTTCAAAGTATATATTAAATTAATTATTTTTAGTTACACGCATAGCTAATTTTTTATATATTTTAAATAAAAAAATTGACATGCTTATAATCGAATAATCAAGCTGGATATTATACCATTTATCATAATCACACCATTTAACATTTATCATAATCCAAAATTAATGGTTTCAATAAACTCTAATAAAAAAATTAAATTACAACATTAATCCAAAATTTTATTAAATAATATGTCTAAAAAGTAATTAAATTTGACATAGTTAATTTAATTAGATTGAGCTTTTGAGTAAATAAAAGTTTAAATTATATCTTTGTATTGACTAGTGGGATTAATATAAAATAGTAGTAGTAGTAGTAAAGGAAAAAAATGAAAATTAAGAAAGTCAAAAGGGGTATGTGGTGGAACTTAGCAAAGTTAATTATGATGTGCCTTCTTCCTTGCCTTATCACCATTTTGCATACCTATTATTTGCCTCATCCTTGTTATATATTTTTCTACTAGCATAAAAGCCTTTTTTCCTTATTTATTTCACTCAATAACTTTAGCAACCAACTTAGCAAAATCGATTATTAGTGAGTAATTATTTCTTATGGTTGCTAATCTTGAATTAGAGTTGTTTAAGGTCTATAAAGAAGCATTAAGTTGCACCATAATTTTATTGACCATAGAAAATGAATTTCAAAACGTAAAAAATAAAAAACTTGTAGATTTATGTCTTATGTATATGTCTGTAAAAATATTTTTGTAAAATTTGATGTATATGAAGATAAATATTCCTTTGAGTAAGAATGGTTCTAGTTATAATTCCTATAGGCTACCCAACTTTGTTTATTTGTTTAGACCATCACAGAGATTGAATTACATGAAATGCAAACATGAAAGTTTTACATATATATATGTCCCCTACATGTATTTAAAATTTTTTAGTGAAATTCAGTATGTATAAGGAGATATATATGAATGAATCATGACTATTTTATTTTATTAGAGTTGATATCTATATACCTGTGCAGCTCCAACAAGTTTGCACTAACTTTTGAGCTATTTATAGGCTGAATTTATGAAAGTGAAAATATAAAACTTTTATTGTTATGACTTAGCTAAATTTTTGTGAGAGTATTACTTTCATACATTATGAATTTTGTTAGTTATGTTATTAACATTAAAATTGATTTGAATGTCGCCCTTGTGTTAGACCAATCACATGTTCTTTATTTTTTGAAGACCCTATAGGCTGAATTAGAAAACATGTTAAACATGAAAAATTTTACTTTGTATCTTGGATAGGTTCCTAAAAACTTTCATAACAATTAACGATGGACGTTGTCAGTAGTGGTGTAAATGAGTCAAACTACTCATGAGCTACTTGAGTTCGACCTGTAAAATATTTGAATTCGACTCGGTATTAATTGATTTGAGCTCAAGCTTGAGAAGTTTATCGAGTTGAGTTTGAGTATCATAATACCCCACTCGAAAAGCTCACAAGCTTAATCGAGTAGTTTTTTTATTATTTATTAAATTACTTTTATATACTCAATATGTAAATATATTCAAGCTTAATCGAGTTGAGTTAACTCTAGTTAATTTTGAGTTGAGTCAAGTCGAGCTGAGTGTTAGAGGAGTGCTCTAAAGGCAATCACCTTTAGCACTTATTGTACAAATTTATTTGATTAATAAAAGGCTTTTTCATTAATTTGATGTTCATTTGATATATGATTTGATAAGTGATCTTAAATCAATTAATGAAGTCCTTGATACATAACATAGCATGAAGGAAATCATGATGACATCATGATATTGAGATTCTTATCATGTGTAATTATATTAGTATCAAAATTATCTCTAGTCATAGGATTAATGAGACGAGACATTATTAATCCAGACAGACTAGCACATGTTACACTCCTTGATTGGATCGAGTAGTAGATCTCATAATCTATAAACATGAGATGTTTAGAGTTAACATATGGATGCTTGCTATGTGTAGCTAAGTACATTGGATGACCAACTACGAGACAATCATATGGATAATCTATTCAAATATCAATGATAGTCGCATCATAACAATGGTGCAAGTATCCTTAGACTTGAGGTACTCAATGATATCTTGAATATTGATTCTGTATTTTGACACTATTCCTTGTTGCCTCAGAGAGGTAGCTCATAGGGTGGTGATTGGATACAGCTTGAGATATTCGAAGGTAATTGGGTAACCAACAAAGGATTCACCACTCTTGATAGAAGGAGTGTATACCCATGGCCTCTTATCGTGTTTATTACTCAGGAATCTCTAGCCGGAGTGGAAATGTCATAAAGATAATCTTCAATGACATATCTAATAGAGTAATGAGCCTCAAGGACAAGAACTAAGATTACTTGGACTAGACGTGACGTAGTCAGTCTAGTGGGAGTTGACACATGTCCATACTCTAAACCAAGTGGGGTGTAGATTGGTGAAAGGAATAATTGCACAGAAATTTTCTATGGAAAGGTTCGTAGTCAAACCACTGACTTTCTGGTCAATTGGGGGTCATGATGTGTTGCTAGATACCGCTCATGACCTGCTTAAATTAATTGTTAATTCAAGTGGCCAATATAACTGGGAACCTAATGGGTCGCACGCATTGAAGATATGGAGAATGATTAAAATAGTCTTAGATAGGATCCAAAATATGAGAGAATTATTTTAGGATGGATCGCGATGAGATCGCATGAAAAAAATCGTTCGGGAGTGTCACGGGCCCACGCGGGTTAGGCAAGCTATTGGCCAGCCTTGTGGGCCAGCTGGGCTGTCCAGTAGTAGGCCTAGTGCGCCTGTAGCTTCCATCCGTTGGCCAACGGCTGTAATTGGCCATAATTAGGCCAATTATGGCCAATTACAATTCATAAGTTGTCATTTTCTCATTTTTTGACTTTTCATCTTATTTTTGAATTTGATTCAAATTGAAAAGATATCAAATGGCAGAAAATAGACATGAAAATATTTTTAAGACAAAACAAAAATTCTCTCACTTTCAAAGCTAGCACTTTGAATTTGTTCAAACCATTTTCTCTTAATAGTTTCTTCTTCATTGTTCGCATGGATTATCATTAGACACATCCTAATGTGGATTGTTGTGGTTTGCTACAGCCCAACAAAGTGAAGATTTGAAGAACAAATAAAAATTACAAGGTATAATTTTTAACATTTACATTTATATAAATTAGTTTTAATGGTACAAGTATGATCTTTTGTTTTGGGTTTTGAAAAATTTTATTTTTTGCTACTTTTATGAATATGATTCATTCTTCAAAATCCAACATTGGTATCAGAGCCTCTTTGTATCCATTAAAATTAATTTTAATTGAAAGTGCAATGGGATTGCATGTTTTTTGATGATTTTGGATCAAGAGATTTTGAAAAATTGAAATTAATTTGTAAAATATAATTTACACATTTTTATTTCTTTAATTTGATAATGGTATGATTAAAAATGATTATTTTGATTGAAAAATGATTTTAATGTGATTCAAATAATTAATTTCGGATTAATTTCAAAAATGCCTAAAATTGCCTTGTTTATGAACATGTGTTGTAGTTTGGCTTAATTGATGGGGCTGGTTGCATTTTTCTTGTAATTTAATTACAAAAAAATTATTTAGACATATTGAGAATATTTTTATGCCTCTGGAAGTGTCCAATAATTAATTAAAAATTATTTTAATTAATTTTTCAAACAAACACAAAAAGGGGACTATTTTAGCTTACCCGGTGGGGCTGTTTTGTTTGATTTTTTTGTATGTGTTTATTTTACTTCCAGAACCTTGAAATACTTTTTATGTGATTAAAAATATGTTATTTTGATGTTAGATGTATGCCCAAATTATTTTGCAAGCATTTGAAATTTTAAAAATTCTAGATATCGAATTAGTCATTTTGAGCGTCTAAGTGTGTTGGTTCGTTTGTCTTAGTAATTTTGGTTTGTGCCAAAATTATTTTGATGAACTTGAGCTGACCTAAAGATAATTAGAATGGTAATTTTATGTTCTTGAAATTTTTATAATTTTTAGAAATTAATTTTGAATTAATTTAAGTTGTGCAATTGTAATTCTAGTATGACTAGAAATTGGTATGTATATTAAAATTAAATTGTTTAATTTTAACATCATAATATTATGATTTTAAGGAGAAATAATTTTGAATTATTTATGGAAATATGAAATTTAATTTAATTTTATTAAATATTAAATTTCACTTTAAAATAACATACAAAATTAAATTAACCGAAAGAACACATATAGGCAATTTTGATTCAAGTGTTGAATCGATTTACAAATTGAAATCCAAAATTGTCATTTTTATTTTGTGCATTAGAGAATGCATGTTAGGGGTGTATGAAAAGACATGATGGATGATTATGGACTTAGGCCCAATGTGATTGAGCATGCATGGAATTATTTTATTTTATAGTAAATAGGGTATGCGTGTCCCTACCTCTTTTTTCTTTCTTATGTATTTCTCTTCTCATCTTACTCCCCTCAAATGTAAATTGAGGTTTTATATAATTTGAAATATGTAATTAGATTACATAGGATTAGGATAGAATGAAGATACAAAGGAGCAAGAAGCAAAGGAGATGGTACCATAAACAAGAAGACTTAGAAATAGGAATTTGATTTCTATTTTGGGTTGTAAATTCATGCATATACCTAGGTAAGACCTAGTCAATCTCTCTTTGTCTCAAGAGATTGACTTTAGTATGTCCATAATCATGCCATATAGTTAATGTAACTATATTTATATATCAATGTGATGAATGTATGATATATAAAAGCATGAAATAATAACTTGATAAGACTGAACAAAGAAATCCCTCACTAAATAAACAATTAAGTCTTACGCCTTCCATTAATATGGGGAGAACCAGAGTTCTTCTAGAGTTAGGGTTGTTGGGTTGCCTTAAGTTCACTCTATAAGAATATGTTCAATCCATTGAAATTAGATTTCACGATTAATGGGTTAGACTTAACCGATATTATTAACTTGTTGGATTTGCGCCAAGGTTAATGTGTATTGGAGGTGAAGTTGGGTTTGTATACATGAGATGTACACATATCAAGAGTCGATAGCCCAATGTATGTGCACACAATAATAAGTTGATAGCACAAGATTCGATAGTTGCATGAATAATGCAATTGGTATGGATTAGATACCAACCAACCAAACTAAGGATAGATTGTTGAGTTGCCTCAAGGTTATTCTTAGCTAGTTGGATATCGACCCACTAGGAGAACTTCCATATAAGTTCTCTCGGGTTCATAGTGAGGGCTATGGATTCGCAATAAAATAGTGGGAGCCATAATTCGATTTATTAAAGACCTAATAAACATGCATTTTATGTACATTCTAACATGATCTATTTTACATCTAAGTTGCTAGAATCATCATCATGACAAGTGTGAATTTACGATCTCTAATGGAATCAAATAAGTTGACTGGGCCCAATTTTTTGGATTGGCTAAGGAATCTGAGAATAGTTCTCAAATCCGAAAAGATTGGCTATGTCCTAGATGAGGCACTCCCTAATCCCCCTACTGCTAATGCTTCTGAAGATGTTCAGAAGGCATATCAAAAGCATCTCGATGATAGTGAGATGGCAAGTTGCATTATGCTTCCTACTATGTCAGCTGAGTTGCAAAAGTAGCATGAGACTACGGATGTTAATTCTATAGTATACCATATAAGAGAGCTTTTTGATGAGCAAGCACATTCCGAAAGGTTCGAAACTTCAAGGTTGCTCTTCCGCACTAAGATGGTTGAGGGGACATCTCCAGTGCAATATGCATTGAAGATGAATGGCTATATTGAGAGGTTGGCCACCTTGGAATTTGTGATGGACCACGAATTAAGTATTGACTTAATTCTAACCGGTTTATCTGATAGTTATTCACATTTTGTGCTTAACTATAGGATGAACCAAATCTCTACCATTATTCCTTAGCTGATTAACTTGCTTAAAACAGCTGAGCCATCTGTCAAGAAAGACAGTAAGGCTGTGATACTGGTGGACTCTTCAAGTTCTAAAAGGAAGAACCTTAAGAAGAAGAAGAAGTCCATGAAGCCTAAGGGAGGCGTGGCCAAGAAAAAGGCCAAGGACATTGCTCCAAAAGGGACATGATTCCATTGTGGTAAGGATGGCCATTGGAAGAGAAACTGCAAGACTTACTTGGAGTCCTTGAAGAAGAAGGCATCTGATGCCCCATCTACTTCAGGCATTTTTGTCATTGAAATGAATACTTTTTCCAATAATAATATATGGGTATTAGATATCGGTTGTGGCTCATACATATGCATTGATATGCAGGGCCTAAGGAACAGTAGACAGCTCAATAAGAGAGAGTCAGACCTACGCGTTGGAAATGGAACAAGGGTTGCTGCATTATCTATAGGAACATATGTATTGACCCTCCCAAGTGGGCTTATATTAAATTTGGAGAATTGCTATTATGTACCTGCTTTGACTAAAAACATTATTTCTGTTTCAAGTCTAAATAAAGATGGTTTCCTTTTAGCTTTTAGCAACAATTGTTGTTCTATTATGTTGAATGGAATTCTTTATGCTAATGGTACATTATGCAATGGAATATACATATTAGATATGTCAAATCCAATTTTAAACATCAATGATAATAAAAGGAAAAAACAAGATATGTTGAAATCATCTTATTTATGGCATTGTCGTCTTGGTCATATAAGTGAGAAATGCATGGCTAAGCTACACAAAAGTGGTAGTTTGGGGTCATTTGATTATGAATCATATGACACATGTGAATCTTGTTTACTAGGCAAGATGACTAAATTACCCTTTAAGGGAAAGGGTGAACGTGCTAATGGACTTTTAGACTTAATACATTCAAATGTATGTTGTCCAATGTCTACACACACTAGAGGTGGTTTCATCGACTTCATTACTTTTATCGATGACTACTCATGATATGGATACATGTATCTTATGAGATACAAATCTGAAGCTTTTGAAAAGTTCAAAGAATTCAGAAATGAAGTAGAGAATCAACTTGGCAAAAGTATTAAAACACTTCGATCAGATTAAGGAGGTGAATACTTGAGCTAAGAGTTTCTAGATTATCTTAGGGATAATGGGATTTTATCTCAATGGACTCCACCTTACACTCCACAACACAATGGTGTGGCTGAAAGAAGAAACCGAACCTTGTTAAACATGGTAAGGTCTATGATGAGTTTTGTGGAATTGCCTAAATCCTTTTAGGGTTATGCACTAGAGACCGCCATTTATATATTAAATGGAGTTCCTTCAAAGTCAGTTGATGTTACTCCATATGAGATATGGTATAACAAGATGCCCACATTTTCTTACATCAGAATTTGGGGTTGTCCTACTTATGTGAAGTGGACAATGTCAGACAAGCTAGAAGCTAAGTCTGACCGATGTCTGTTTGTGGGATATCCAAAAGCATCATATGGATATCAATTTTACCACCCCTTGGAACAAAAGGTTTTTGTTTCAAGAAATGTTATCTTTTTAGAAAGAGAATTCCTTCTAAAAGGAGATAGTGGGCCCAAAATTGAACTTGAGGAAGTTCAACATGCTCAAACAGATGTTGATCAACTACATGAACCCGAGCTTGTTACTCATACAGATGATATAATAGCTCAACCTTCTGAAGCACAAGAACTTCGTAGGTCAAGTAGGATACGTACTGTTCTAGAGAGATATGGATTTCTCATTAGTGAACAAAATGACGTATTGCTCATAGAAAATGATGAGCCTACAATCTATGAAGAGGTTTTGAATAGTTCAGAATCTGACCAATGGCTTCAAGCCATGAAGTCAGAAATGGATTCCATGTATGAAAACCAAGTATGGACTTTGGTTGATGCACCTGAAGGAATAAAGCCTATAGGGTGCAAGTGAGTTTTCAAAAATAAAACTGACATGGATGGTAATGTGATTACCTATAAAGCTAGACTTGTTGCTAAAGGTTATCGTGAAAGACAAGGAATTGACTACGATGAAACTTTTAGCCCAGTAGTTATGCTTAAATCCATAAGGATACTCCTAGCCATTACTACTCATTATGATTATGAGATATGGCAAATGGATGTGAAAACAGCTTTCCTTAATGGAAATCTGACTGAGGATGTGTACATGACACAACTAGAAGATTTCATATCCAAAGATGGAAAAAAGGTATGTAAGCTTCAAAGATCCATTTATGGATTAAAGCAAGCATCCAAGAGTTAGAATATTCGGTTTGATGAGACAATCAAACAGTTTGGTTTCTTACAAAATCCGGATGAACCTTGTGTCTACAAGAAGGTTAGTGGGAGTGCAATCGTATTTCTTGTGTTATATGTAGATGACATATTGTTAATGGGAAATGATGTCTCAGCCTTAAAATCAGTCAAAATTTGGTTATCCAATAATTTCTCTATGAAAGACCTTGGAGAAGCAGTCTATATTTTAGGGATAAAGATCTATAGAAATAGATCTAAAAGGTTGTTTGGTCTTTCACAGTCTACATACATAGATAAAATGCTAAAGAGGTTTAGCATGAAGCAGTCCAAGAGGGGATATATTCCCATGACCCATGGGATTACTCTCTCGAAGTCTTTGTGTCCAAAAACACAAGATGAAAGGACACTCATGGGTTTGATTCCATATGCTTCAGCTATAGGATCAATCATGTATGCTATGATATGTACAAGACCCGATGTATCATATGCTCTGAGTGTCACGAGTAGATACTAATCGGACCCAGGTGAGGGTCATTGGGTGGCTGTCAAGAATATCCTTAAGTACTTAAGAAGAACTAAGGATGTATTCTTGGTATATGGAGATGGAGATATTACTGTGAATGGGTATACCAATGCCAGCTTCCAATCTGACAAGGATGACTCAAAATCTCAGTCAGGTTATATATTCACACTAAATGGTGGAGCAGTTAGTTGGAAGAGTTCCAAACAGGAAACGACTGCTAATTCCACAACTGAAGCAGAGTACATTGCAGCTTCTGAAGCAGCAAAGGAAACAGTTTGGATAAAGAAATTCATCAAAGAACTTGGAGCACTTCCCAGCATTATTGATCCAATACAATTGTATTGTGATAATAATGGAGCCATTGTGCAAGCAAAGGAGCCACGGTTTCATCAGAGATCCAAACATGTACTCAAAATATACCATTTGATTAGAGAAATCATTGGTAGGAATGATGTAAAGATAAAAAACGTGTGCACTAATCAAAATATTGATGATCCTTTAACTAAACCACTTCCCCAAAAGAAATATGATTCTCATGTACTCGCCTATGGAATTAAATACAAAGGCGATTGGCTTTAGTGCAAGTGGGAGCTTGTTAGATGAGTGCTCTAAAGGCAATCACCTTTAGCACTTATTGTACAAATTTATTTGATTAATAAAAGGTTTTTTCATTAATTTGATGTTCATTTGATATATGAATTGATAAGTGATCTTAAATCAATTAATAAAGTCCTTGATACATAACATAGCATGAAGGAAATCATGATGACATCATGATATTGAGATTCTTATCATGTGTAATTATGTTAGTATCAAAATTATCTCTAGTCATAGGATTAATGAGACAAGACATTATTAATCCAAACAAACTAGCACATGTTACTCTCCTTGATTGGATCGAGTAGTAGATCTCATAATCTATAAACATGAGATGTTTAGAGTTAACATGTGGATGCTTGCTAAGTGTAGCTAAGTACATTGGATGACCAACTATGAGACAATCATATGGATAATCTATTCAATTATCAATGATAGTCGCATCATAGCAATGGTGCAAGTATCCTTAGACTTGAAGTACTCAAGGATATCTTGAATATTAATTCTGTATTTTGACACTATTCCTTGTTGCCAAAGAGAGGTAGCTCATAGGGTGGTGATTGGATACAGCTTGAGGTATTCGAAGGTAATTGGGTAACCAACAAAGGATTCACCATTCTTGATAGAATGAGTGTATACCCATGGCCTCTTGTCGTGGTCATTACTCAGGAATCTCTGGCCAGAGTGGAAATGTCATAAAGATAGTCTTTAATGACATATCTAATAGAGTAATGAGCCTCAAGGACAAGAACTAAGATTACTTGGACTAGACATGATGTAGTCAGTCTAGTGGGAGTTGACACATGTCCATACTCTGAACGAAGTGGGGTGTAGATTGGTGAAAGGAATAATTGCACAGAAATTGTCTATGGAAAGGTTCGTAGTCAAACCACTAACTTTCCAGTCAATTGGGGGTCATGATATGTTGCTAGATACCGCTCATGACCTGTGTACATTAATTGTTAATTTAAGTGGCCAACATAATCGGGAACCTAATGGGTCACACGCATTGAAGATATAGAGAATGAGTAAAATGGTCTTGGATAGGATCCAAAATATGAGAGAATCATTTTAGGATGGATCACGATGAGATCGTACGAAAAAAAAATCATTCAGGAGTGTCACGGGCCCGCGCGGGCAGCCTGCCTTGCGGGCCAACTGGGCTGCCCAGCAGCAGCCCGCAGCAGGTCCAGCGTGCCTACAGCTTCCATCTGTTGGCCAATTACTTAAATTAATTGTTAATTTAAGTGGCCAACATAACCAAATACCTAATGGGTCACACGCATTGAAGATATAGAGAATGAGTAAAATGGTCTTAGATAGGATCCAAAATATGAGAGAATTATTTTAGGATGGATCGTGATGAGATCACAAGAAAAAAATTGTTCGGGAGTATCACGGGCCCGTACGGGCTGCCGGGCCAGCTGGGCTGCCCTGTAGCAGCCCGCAGCAGGCCCAGCGCGATTGCAGCTTCCATCTGTTGGCCAACGGCTGTAATTGGCCATAATTAGGCCAATTATGGCCAATTACTATTCATAAGTTGCCATTTTCTCCATTTTTGACTTTTCATCTTATTTTTGAATTTGATTCAAATTGAAAAGACATCAAATGGCAGAAAATAGACATGAAAATATTTGTTGTGAAAAAAAATATTTTTAAGACAACAAAAATTCTCTCAAGAACACTTTCCAAGCTAGCACTTTGAATTTGTTCAAACCATTTTCTCTTGATAGTTTCTTCTTCATTCTTCGCGTGGATTATCATTAGAGACATCCTAGTATGGATTGTTATGGTTTGCTACAACCCAACAAAGTGAAGATTTGAAGAACAAATAAAAATTACAATGTATAATTTTTAATATTTACATTTATATAAATTAGTTTTAATGGTACAAGTATGATCTTTTGTTTTGGGTTTTGAAAAATTTTATTTTTTATTGCATTTATGAATATGATTCATTCTTCAAAACCCAACACCGAGTATATTATTTATTACAATTTTTATTTGATTCGAGCTTTTATTGAGTCAAGCTCGAGTAGCTTAAATATTTTACGAGTCGAGTTTCGAACAAGTAAAAATAAGATCAATCGTATTTTTTGATCGAGTCAAGCTCGAGCCTGGCACTATATCGGCTCAAACTTGATTATACCCCTAGTTGTAAGATATGAATGAATAAAGTTGGTTTACTCAACTGCCTAAGAACATAAAACAAGGTAAACTTTGAAATTCCACTACAAATTATGAGATGTTAAAAATGATATGAAATTTTAATATGTTATAGACTTATATGTTAAGTAGTGGCAAGAATCATATAATTTGGATATGTAATAAGAAGTTATATAGGTTCACTAGTATGTTGGGGCAACATTGCAATATAGGAGAAACATTAAGTTATTTATGTAAACCATGTACATAAATATATTTTAACCAAGCTAAGTTTCTCTAGCCATGTCTTGATCAATTAATAGGTTCACAATAAGCTGGTGATATACAAGGAGGAGGTCCGATATGTAAAAAAGGTGAGTATAGTTATCAAAAGAATTCTTTAGTGCACATAAATGTTGTTTGTTATGTGAAAAGTGAAGTGACTTATAGTAATATAAATTGAATGATTGCCATTAGTTAAACTTCATAATGAAATGTTGATAAATAATTTATAGACATGATTAATTTATATGTATATGAATTCCTTACATAATGTGATGGATGAAAGGATGCACAAAGGCTGATGAATGTTTGATTACAAATGCATTTGCATATAAACTTAAAAGGCATTATGACTAGCTAAACAACATCGCAAAGGAGTGGAAAAGGCCTAAGTCCCAAACAATTGATCAAAACCAATAAATATTAGTGGAGGAGGCCTATGGCCTAACAATTATGCAAATGAAATATATGATCAAGCTAGCTTGCCAATGAAAATAATCAAATGGCAAATGTTCATATGAAAACCCAGGGCAATGTCTGTTTAGCTTGGTCATAACAAAAGAGAGGCTCCCTATTCTATTTCCTTGCATTCCACATGAGCATAAAAACATGTCATTTTTATTTTGACCTTGAATTCTTAGATATGTATAATTACAATGAGGTTATACTAAGATGTGGAAATAGACAAAAACTTACAAACTTAAAAACTTTCGAACGTAATGTTTAAGTTATTAATATATGAGATACAATAGGTTATGATTAAAGCCAAACGTTGATTTGCTGAATTATTGAATGATACTATGAGATGTGATGGTGAAAAATAATTACTATCAATGTAAACTAGATCTTATGTCTTGTCTTATGTCATGCGTGATAACATGATTAAGGATAAATGGTGTCTAAAGGTATAAGGTATTATAGTGAATGAAGAAAAACTAGGACATGATATACTCATTGATTAGGTTAAACATTAGATCTCATAAGCTGTAGACATGAGGTGTTTAGAGTTAACATGTGGATGCTTACTAAAGTAGTCAAGTCCATTGGATGACCTAGCTACGAAACAATCACATTGATATCTATTCAATGTTAGTGATAGTCTTATCATAGCAATTGTGCAAGTATCCTTATACTTAAGATACTCAAGGTTATTTTGGATATTGATGTCTATGTTTTGACTTCATTTCTTGTTGTCTTTTAAAGATTGCTTTTCACATGGAGATTAGGTATGGCATGAGGTATTCAAAGATAATTGAGTGATTAACAAAGAATTCACCACTCTTGATAAAAAGATAGCGTGCCTATGGCCTCTTAAGGGAGATTATTACTCAAAAATCCTTAACCAAGATGGTCATGTCTTGATAAGAGTTTTCAAGGATATATCTTATAGTATAATAGATTTTAGAGACAAGAACTAATATCATTTGGACTAGATGTGACATTGTCAATCTAGTGGGAGTTGACACAAAGTCTATGCTCTAAACCAAAAGAGGTATATAATAGTTGTTACCCAAATAATCACGAAGAATTGAGGGATGAATTGGTGGCTAATTAAATATTCAAATAAGGCAATAACAAAGAAATGATAAAGATATAAGAGAATAGATGAGAGATATGAGATTTATAGATATTCAATGGTTAATGAACCCTACAATCCCTCTCCAATTGCAATTGGGTATTCCACTAACTCAAAGGAGTTACAATGGAGTTTTACCTTGCTCACTCCTAATTATGGTGTTTTTAACTCTTGGCTAATGCCTAACCCAAAACCCTTATATTTTAATGGTTAACACAACAACCAAATCCTTATATTTTGATGGCTCACACAAAAATCCCTACAAATATGTTTCACTCCTGACCAAATTCACTCAATCTCACTATTGAGTAATTGAGTACAAGAATGAACACACTCAACTACAAAAAAACTCAAAAACATTTGAGTAGTAATAGTTTACAACATAAAATTAGAAGAGAGAGAAGGTAGTTGAAGATTTTTAATACACAAGTCTTTACAAAGATTAAATATTATAAGAGAGAAAAGGTAGTTGAATCTTAGTTCTCTAACATTAGGAAGTCATGAATATTGAATATTTATACTTCCTCCATGAAATAAAGTCGTTTAGGGAGCATTTATTGCAAAAATAGTTGTTAAACTACATTCCCATTTGTTCCAAACAACTTTAATTCTCTAGATTCATTGGCATGAATGTTTTTGGCAAGTTGTGAACTAAGTGGTGAAGTTGATTGTGACTAATTCTAGAAAAAGTTTGAATTTTGGTGGTTAAGTCTTCAAGGGAGTGAAATGTTGAGTCACATGCATTCACCTTGATGATAATTGTGAACCATGTTATGAAGCAAGTCGTGAATGAATCTATAAAATTTGGCATTCTCGGGGTGCAACTTTCAAGTCATGAATGGTTGGACTTTGAATGTTTTGGTGCCACAAGTCTTAACGGGAATGAATAACTTAGGATTTTTGAACTTTGAATTTCAATTGAGCTGATTTGATTGGCTTTGATAGTTTAATTATCATTTAACTTGTTTAAATAATTAAAACAAAAATTTGGTAAAATTTCCTATTGCTCAATTATTTGTTATTATCAAAATGACAGAAATATCCCTCAAAGTTCTACAATCTCTCATTTTTTATAGTGATAAATGATTGTGCAATATGTGACTAAGGAGAAATGATTTTCTCCCCCTTAAATGATGTTTATAAAAGTTTGAATTTAAGGAACAAGCAAGCCACAATCTCAATCCAAAAATATATTATCAATTAAGTTTAATCAAATTGAATTAAGTTCAAGAAGAGTTTAGTTAGCCTAATGAAGTTCATATGTCATACCAAAAATAATTCATAAGCCAATTATGCATCATAATATATCAATTAATTAATTCATGCATATCACTTAATCTTCCTCATATTCCATGTTTCTCCCCTTTTGTCACTATAAAAAAGAATCAAGCATAAAAGGAGAAATGGCAAAAACATCAAGCATTATCATAAAGAGATCAAATGCATGAAAAACTAAATATGTTAACAAAAGATTCAAAGCTTAAAAACCAATTTCATTGCATAGAAATGTTAAGCTATAAGATAAAGTTTGTTCAAAAGCTTTCATTATAAAGATCAAAAGCTAAAACAATCCAAAAGAGGAAAAGAATCTTAAAAGATAAGGGATAAAAAACAAGAGAGCATTAATGGTCTCTTGATAGAGGATGATCTCGAAGGAGAGCAACCTTAAACTATCACTCGGTGGAGGATGATCGTAAAAGAGAGCAACCTCACTATTGCAAGTCAAAGTGCTAATTGAGATCCTACTGAAGTAAGTTGAAGAGCCTATCAAATTGTGCAAGCAACTGCTGCATCAAGTCTAGAACTGATGACAAAGAAGCCTCACCACCTGTTGGGGCCTCAGGAGTCTCGACTTGAGTTCTCTTCCACTATTGATTCTCTTACCATCTATCCATAAACTCATCTGAATCCCTATGCATCCATTATATCCCATCCTTCTGTGACTTGAAGCAAAAAAATATATCATTGTCAATAATTCTAACTATAGCTCCCATCTTGAAAAAGGAATTGACATCTAGTCGATCTCAAGGAGAATCAAGAATGATGGGGTAGGAGTGATCCTTAAAGTCTAGAAAACTGAGCTCAACTACTAGATGGGTCACATAACTGCCAATAAGAATGTGACTAGCCAGTTTCGTCGCTATGAGAAAAGGTGAGATGTAAACCATTTGGATAAAATGATCAACTGCTTTTTTCGAGCACATTTGAAAAATAATAACTTAGTTTTCCTCATTGCTCCATTATTGTCTCCTTGTGTGGAGATGTTCTAAGTGAGGAAACAATCAATGTAATTGAGAGTTAGAGAAATAAGGTGAGTGTTATTCGTCTTCTTCAGATCCTAGCTGTAATTATAGCCAAAGTAACCCTAGCCATTGTTAGGAGAAAAGTCATTAGCATCGACCTCATTAATCAACCCTTCATAGGGAAGCTTGAAAATCCTTGCAAATTCAACAGGTTCTATGACCTTTGATTGCTGTGCCAGAAGAAAGCATACTTAAGGACCGTTTGGCATTGCATTTGCCAAAAGCACTTTTGGAGAAAAAAAAATTATTTTTAAAATTTTTGACTTTTGAAAACTACTTTTGGAGAGAAGCATGTAGAAAGATGTTTTTCCCAGAAGCAGATTTGAGAAAAGCAATTTATAAAAAATTTAAAAAATCAATCAATTAAATCAAAAAAATTATAAACTTACTTTTTGAACACCTAACAGCAATCCTAAACACCCCCTTAAGGAATTTATGAATTCCAAGGTTAGCTCCTTGAATGATGGTTTGTAGATATTAACAAACTCAAGCATACCTAAGTACTTTAACCAATTTTTCATATCTTCTACAAGGCCTAGGGCTATGACATAGTCCCAATCAAATGGTTTGGAAGGTAGAATGGACCATTCTTTTTTAGTGACAATTACTTAGAGTGATAGTTCCTATGAAAATTAGAAAGGATAGGGTTCGGGGTTGTAACACTCTCTCACCCAAACAGCACGTGCCTGGATGAGGGAGTGCTACCACTATCTTCTTAAATCAATGGCGCTCCCAGAGCTAAAGCCACATTAATTGAGTAATATTTCATCATAGATGAATAACCAGACCAAGGGCACTCCCAAAGCTAAAGGCACCTTGCCCTCAATTTATATATATTCAACAGACCTTCTCAAGTCAATGGCACTCCCAAACCTTAAGCCACATTGACCGAGCATCTTAGATCAATGGAGCTTCCAGAGCTAAAGCCACATTGATCGAGGAATATCTCATATAGTATGGTACCGTTCTCCCCCATAATGACATGTCATTTATCCTGTTCCTAGTCCATAGTTAGAGTAATGGGCATGTTCTTATTTCCACATTATTCATATATCTTTGCTTTTTCAAACATATCATTCTTGTTTTTCAAACATATCAACAATCTCATATCACAAACATATTGTCATTCTTATCTTACAACATCTCAACATTCTCATATCACAACATTTTATCATTCTTATCTTACTTGATAAACAATATATTTTCATTTGCTTACCTAAATACTTCATTAATTAACCATATTCATAATTATTAAAGACAGAGCATTCACGACTGTGATTACCAATTCACGCCCATGAATTTGTTCACGCCCGTGAATTTGTTCACCCCCGTAATTCAAAGTAGTGAATGCTTTTGGAATGAATCATGCCATTTTCACACCGAAGTCACAACCGTGATACAATTCAGTTGCGCTCGTGACCCAAAAGTCACGCCCATAACTATCTGCAGGAAATTTGCATATTCACTTTCCTTATTCATTTCTAATTACACCAAATCATACCAAAACACAACTCATGCATTTCTGGAGTCCTTTATTCAACATATCATGACCTAATACATATAAATGTCTTAATCATAATTAAATTCTCTAACATACATTACTTAATTCAAAAAATCACAAAAAAAATCTCATTCTTTATCTCTAACCTATGGTTTCATGCCATAGTCATCATTAATGCACTTCAATCATCAATTAACATGTTAAACATGCATTATTTCAAACAAAGATAGGCTATTGCCTTAAATTATGCACAAACCTCTACCTTTTTCCTTCACTCTTCCATGTAGCTTTCCATTTGCCTTTATTCCTTTGAATTTGTTCCTTTTCACTTGGGACTCCTACAACATTACAGAACATCATCAACATCTTACTTTCTCAAAACCCTAAACTCTCTCTCATGAAACCCTAAACTCTCTCTCTACATAATCAAGCTCAAAATGAGCTCAAAACTCCAACTTCCTTAAGAAAAGATGAAATAGAAGAAGAAAAGCTTTTTACCATCACACTTTTCTTCACTTGATCACAACCTTGAAGATTTTCTCTCTCCACTAAACTTGTTTATTCTTCCTCCGTATTGTTCTTACAAGCTTATTCAAGACTTGTAGAACATGGAAATCACTTTGTCTTGCTCTTTTCCCTCTTTTCCCCTCCTTTCTCTCTCTAAATTTTAAGGTTGGGCTATGGAGGATTCATGGGTGTGGTTGGCATGAAAGCTAGGTAGAACAGAAAGAGAAGAAAGCATAAATAAGGAGAAGAAGAAAAAGGAAGAATAAGAAGGGACCAAAAGTCTTTATATGGGACCCACCTATTTGACCATATCTTTGATATTTAACTTAATCAACATTAATCCTCTTTCTTTAATGCTATGGATGGCCAGCTCAAATTAAATGTCCAAATTTCATATGTTTAAATAACAATTATCTCATCAATCCTCTAAAGTTTTGGTAAATTGCAATTTGACCCCAAAACTTATCAAATTTTGGAATTTAGTCCTTTACCGTAAATCAACTTCTTTAAGCTTTATAACCAATTAATTAGGCATATATCAATATAATTTAGTCATTACTTGATTAATTCCAATCAAAATCCGAATTTAAACTCCAATCGGTCAAACGCGTCAATTTCGCGACACGTGCGACTTGGTATCTAAATTAGCGGATATTACATTCTCTCCCCCTTAAAATAAATTTTGTCCTTGAAATTCACCTATTCATTCTGGGTTGAACAACTGGGGAAACTACTTCATCATTTCTTCACTTTTCCACGTGGCTTCTTCAATTGCATGGTTCCGCCACAAGACTTTAACTAGAGGAATTCTCTTGTTCTGGAGAACTTTCTCTTTATATGCTATTATAGCCATGGGTTTATCTTCATAAGACATGTCTATATACACTTTTATCTCTTCAATCGGTATAATGTTGGTCGGGTCCGAGTGATATCTCCTCAACATCAACACGTGGAACACGTTATGAATTCTTTCTAGCTCTAGAGGAAGAGCTAATCAGTAAGCCACTGGTCCTATTCTTTCCAGAATCTCATAAGGACCAATAAACCTTAGACTCAACTTTACCTTTTTTCCAAATCTTAATACCTTTTTCCAAGGTGAAACATTAAGGAAACCTTTATCACCTATAGCATATTCTATGTCTCGTCTCTTTAAATTAGCATATGATTTCGGTTGATCTTGTGCTGCCTTTAGCCTTTCCTTGATCACTTTAACTTTCTCCTCAGTCTGCTGAACTATCTCTAGTCTGATCAACTTCTTTTTGTTTAACTCGGTCCAACAGACTAGTGTCCTACACTTTCTTTCGTACAATGCCTCATATGGAGCCATGCCAATGCTTGTTTGATGACTATTATTGTATGCAAACTCCATAAGAGGTAGATATTGATCCCAACTTCCATCAAATTCAAGTACATAGCTTCTCATCATGTCTTCTAATAACTGAATAATTTGCTCCGATTGTCCATCCATCTAAGGATGGAAGGCTGTGCTGAAACTAAGTCGAGTTCCCAAAGTCTGCTGTAAGCTCTTCCAGAACTGCGACATAAATATGGGATCTCTGTCATAAATAATAGATATAGGTACTCTTTGAAGTCTCACTATCTCATTCACGTAAATCTCGGCCAGCTTGTTCAAAGTGTAATCCATTCAGACTAGTAGAAAATGTGCTAACTTTGTTATTGATCCACTATTATCCACACTGCGTCATGCTTCCTCTGAGTTACCAGTAAACCGAACACAAAATCCACTATAACTCTTTTCCAATTCAATTCTGGTATGGAAATTGGTTGTAGTAATCCTGTGGGTAATTGGTGTTCAACTTTCACTTGTTGATAAGCTAGACATTTAGCAACATATTCAGTGACATCCTACTTCATCCCTAACCACCAGAACTGTGCTTTCAAATCCTGGTACATTTTATATCCACCTAGATGCATAGTATAAAATGTATCATGAACTTCCTTTCAAATCTCTGACTTCAACTCTTCTATACTCAGTACACAAATCCAGTTCTTGAAATACACAGTACCATCTTCTGTTAAAGAAAATTCTGACATATCTCCATTTTTCACAGCTTCGACCATCTTTAACTAACTTTTCATCTTGCCTCTGAGCATTTTTAATTCTCTGCATCAGTGTGGATTCCACTCACATCTCAACTAAGATTTTTCTGCTTAGTGCATTTGCAACCACATTAGCTTTGCCTGGCTGGTAGTCGATCATAGAGTCATAATCTTTAATCAACTCGAACCATCTTCGTTGTCTCAGATTCAACTCTTTCTATGAAGGAAAATACTTAAGACTCTTGTGGTCTGTATAAATGTAACATCTTTCTCCATACAGATAATGTCTCCAGATCTTAAGAGCAAAAACTATTGCTGCAAGCTCTAAATCATGCGTCGGATAGTTAAGCTCATGAGGCTTGAGTTGTCTGGAGGAATATGCTACCACTTTTCCCTCTTGCAAAAGAACACATCCTAGCCCATTGTGACTTGCATCACTATACACAACACAATCTTTTCCTGGAGTAGGCTGAGTCAAAATTGGTGCTTCATTCAACATTGCCTTCAATCGATCAAAACTTGCTTAACATTTATCTGTCCATTCAAAATGTACCTTTTTTCGTAGCAGCCGTGTCAACGAAGTGGCTAAGGATGAAAATCCCTTCACGAACCTCCTATAATATATGGCTAATCCAAGGAAATTTCTCACTTCTGTCACATTTTGAGGTGGTTTCCAATTAAGGATAGCCTCAATTTTTCTAAGGTAAACTCGAATACATTTTTTTGATATCACATGACCCAGAAAACTAACTTCTTCCTGTCAAAACTCACACTTAGATAGCTTTGCTTACAATTGTTTCTCCCTCAAGGTTTGCAATACTATTATGAGATGTTTATCATGCTCTACTTGGTCTCTAGAGTAGACAAGAATGTCATCAATGAATACAACTACAAATTGATCAATATATGGTTAAACACTAGGTTCATCAGGTCTATAAAAGTGTCGGCGCATTCGTCAATCCAAAGGGCATAACTAGAAACTCATAATGACCATAACGAGTACTGAAAGTCGTCTTCGGTACATCTAACTCTTTGATCTTCAGTTGATGATATCCCGATCGAAGATCTATCTTTGAAAATATGCTTGCAGCTTTCAGTTGATCAAAAAGGTCATTAATCCTAGGTAGTGGATACTTATTCTTAATAGTTACCCTATTAAGTTGCTTATAATCGATACACAACCGTAAGGTGCCATCTTTTTTCTTTTCAAATAATATTGGAGAACCCCATGGTGATACACTAGGCCGTATAAATCCTTTATCTAACAATTCTTGCAATTGCACCTTCAACTCTTTCAACTCCATTGGTGCCATCTGGTATGGTGTAATAGATATAGGAGTGATTCTAGGTATTAACTCGATAGCAAACTCCATCTCTCGGTCAGGTGGTTACCCTGGCAGCTCCTCAGGAAATACATTTGGAAACTCACTAACTTTTGGGATGTTGGCTAACTTCGAACTATTCTTTCTTGTATCAATCACATACACTACATAAGCCTCACATCCTCTATTGATGAGTTTCTGACCTTTTAGCACCGATATCACATTATCTAGTTATTTTCCATTCTCACCCATCACCACTATCTCTTCCTCTAAATCTAGAACTCTAATCCTCATCTGCCTTCTTCCACAATCTACTATTACTCTATGATGAGCTAGCCAATCCATTCCTATGATCACATCGAACTCATGGAATGGTAGCTCCATCATATCAGCTGGGAATTGCCTGTCATGAATTTTGACTGGGCATCCTTAAAAAACTTTACTAACCCTCACACCATGCCCTAGCGGGTTAGTCATAAGAATCTCATATTCTAAAGTCTCTGGTTTTAAACCCTCTCGACCTAGTGGTGGTGTGCATATGTATGAATGCGTCGACCCCAAATTTATCAATGCATTTATATAAAAGCCAAAGAGAAGGAATTTACCCACTATGATGTTAGGTGCATCTTGCTCCTCCCCGCCTCGCATGGCATAAGCTCTTGCTAAAACAGCTCTACTGCCTTTTAGTCTCTCCATTGTGTCTGACCTAAACTGGCTTGGCCTTGCTCGGCCTCATCTGCCTTGCCCTCGACCTCGACCTCTACCTTGTCCCATAGTCTGTATC
Organism: Triadica sebifera; assembly: GCA_023653625.1. Lineage (NCBI taxonomy): Eukaryota > Viridiplantae > Streptophyta > Magnoliopsida > Malpighiales > Euphorbiaceae > Triadica > Triadica sebifera. Next base: position 27,658,534 of record CM042901.1, read on the forward strand.
GATACTGACTCAACACTCCCTGAACCTTTGTCAAAAAGTAGTAATATACAATCTCTTCTTATATGGTCCTTGGAACCACATCTCAAGCATGCTCCTGTCATCCACCAACACTCTCCTGGGTGAATATGTCCACAATGCTGACACACTAGCAAAAGGGTAGATCTACGAGATGCCTGTGTTGGTGCACTGCCTGCTGATGAAATAGATCTTACGGGCTATCCCCGTCTATAAGAATGAGGTCTACTTGAACTCCCAGCCTGGAATTGACCACCAAAAGATTTGGCTCTCTTGCCACTAGACTGTCCTCCACTTAGCTATGGTGTGGGTTGAATAACCCCACTAACTTGCATGGGCTGCTATATTGCCAGGACTCTTTCAACTATTCTAGCATATGCTAATAAACTGGGGAAGCTCACTAGACGTAAATTTGAGACTTGTAGTTTAATTGGGTCTCTCAATCCATCTTTAAATCGCCGACATTTATCAGTTTCTTTGGATACGATGCCCTCAGCATACTTGCATAAATGTGTGAATTCCGTCTCATATTCTGTTACTGACATGTTTCCTTGTTTTAACAACAAAAGTTCTATTTTCTTGTCATCTGTATAAATAGGAGGAATATACTGCTCCTTAAACTTCTCTAGAAAGAATTCCTATGTCATAGGGTCGGGTGCTTTTGTGCTTAGTGACTCAGATCCCCACAAGTCATATGCATGCTCTTGCAGTAGAGATATTACATACTCATATTTCTACTCATCTGTGCAGTGCAGTTGATCAAAAACCCTCTCAGCTCACTCTAACTAGAACTCTACCATGGAAGGATCATCTTCTCTCTTCCCATGGTAGTCTGGTGCCCCAAACTTTCTCAATCTCTCAAATTGTAATACCAATAGGGTTGGCTTTGTTGCTCTCTGTAGCAATTCTATAATATTTTCTCATGAGCTCTATCTGACCCATATTAGTAGCTGACTGCTCAAGGGATGAGCTAGCACAAGATCTCGATGCTACAGCTCAGCAATGACTTGGTCGCGATGAAGCTCTTGCCTCTGAGGGCTCATTACTCTCAGCTTCTTCTACTACTATTCGTCTTAATCCTAAAGCCATACCCTACCTATAACATAAAGGTAACGGCCCTAATCATTAAAGTAACAACTCCAAAAATTCAATTGTGGGTACAATCAAATAATAAATATTTTCAAATTTCACTTTTAAAATCCAAAACTGCACAAATCGGGCTCTGATACCAAGAACTTGTAACACCCCCTCACCCAAACAGCATGTGCCCGGATGAGGGAGCGCTACCACTATCTTCTTACTTCTTCATCACTATTTTCTTTTAAATTGCTAAAAAGCCATACATAATTTTTTTATATACATACAATAAATAATGTACATTTTATTTACATAAGATAATATTTATAAATATCAAATTACTACTTAACAAACTTTGAAAATAATTTAAAAACTTATAAGTATATAACACGAAAAGCAAAATACAAAAATTCAAAAGATGGTGACCCACTATTTCAAGATCGACTGCTTTATTTTGAATAGGATCACCGCTTGTTTTATCTACCATCTTTAGCTACCTTTCTATATCTGCTCAAAAGGAAACTCCCACACTAAGCTCTAAGCTTAGTGGTGCATATAAAAAAGGCAATATACTCTGTTATGCAACAAGCATTAACATGTATCATTTTATGCATTAAAATCTTTTCATGTTATTTGTATCATCATGTCCCTATTTCATACAATTATCAATATCATGCAGACATGCACAATGTTATTTTCATTTATCTTTAATGATAAGTTACTCTTTTAATCTCTTCATTATTTTATATCAATCTCATATCATTTTTTTCTTACCTTTCAACTTAACTTTATTATCTTGCCCACACCACTCTAAAATTTGGACTGACTAAATACGGGTTATGGATCAGGAGCGCTCCCAGAGCTATAGCCACCCTGTCCACTATCTAGCTCAATAGAGCTTCTCAAATCAATGGTGCTCCCAGAGCTAAAGCCACCTTGTCCTCAATTTATATATGCTCAACAGAGCTTTTCAAGACAATGGCGCTCCTAAAGCTTAAGCCACATTGACCGAGCATCTTAGATCAATGGAACTTCTAGAGCTAAAGCCACATTGATCGAGGAATATCTCATATAGTATGGTACCGTTCACCCCCATAATGATCTCGAAACTCCAACTTCCTTAAGAAAAGATGAAAAAGAAGAAGAAAAGCTTCTTACCTTTACACTTTTCTTCACTTGATCATAACCTTGAAGATTTTCTCTCTCCACTAAACTTGCTTGTTTTTCCTCCCTATTGTTCTTCCAAGCTTCCTCAGGACTTGTAGATCATGGAAATCACTTTGTCTTGACCTTTTCCCTCTTTTCCCCTCCTCTCTCTCTCTAGATTTTAAGGTTGGGCTATGGATGTAACACCCTCTTACCCCACTGTAGTTCAACACGGTAAGTGAGCATTACCTGTCTTACTGTTTTATAAAATTAATGAAGTGAACTAAATTTTTTTTTTACGAAAATATTGCAGACATTGAAATAAAAATTATTACAAGCCTAAATTCTCAAAATCTTATTTATTTATAAAATACATTAATTTACATCCAAACTATGTTCTATTACCCTTCTTTTTCTGACAAATCTAATTTCTACAACTACTCTTCTAACCTGCAAGAGAGAAAACCACTCGCGCTAAGCTACTAGCTTAGTGGTGCTTCAATGATAAAAATTTTACATACATATATATTTTCTCACATATTAATTAACCATTTAATAAATAAGGCATAAAATAAAAAATTATATAAAATCAATAAATTTCAGCAAATACTCAATATTTAACAACTTTAATTCATATAACATTTATAAAAATCACATAATTCGATATTATTATTATTATTATTATTATTATTATTATTATTATTATTATTATTATTATTATTATTATTATTATTATTTTCTTGTACCCATAACACCTATAACCGAACTAACTAATAGGAATAACGGAGTTGCCATTTTCGGCTTTCATAATATTGCGCCGAGCGCTTTTATAATAATGTAATTACCGGTTTTTGTAATATTCTAATTACCGGCTTAATAATTTTGCGTCATACGCATTTATAAATTGTCATTACCAATTTTCATATTTGGCACTGAGTGCCTTAAATCTCCTTATTGGAATGTCAAACTATTCTCTATTCTAGTTATAGCCTAGGTGTTTTTAGGCTTAACTATTTTTATTTTAATTCCCAATATTTTAAAAATTACCAATATTATTAAATTATCATATTTATGCTTATTTATTTTTGTTTTTTATTTCCATTATTATTGCACTAAAATCTAACACATAAATAATTTTTTAAACATTTATAATTATCAATAAAGTAAATATTCACATTAATTATTGCATGTAATAATCATAACACATGCAAAAACCCAAGATTTAATGTTTTTACCAATGGTAGATTTCTGACCCATTTTTTGGCTTCATTTTTAGCCCATTAATAATTTGACTTGGGAGTTATGGTCTTCTAACCATTTTTAGCTTATTGTCTTAGCTTTCAGATTCATCAAAAAACACTTAAATCCCAGTTTTATATCAAAAGTTATGATCAATTGAATACTACATCATCACAGAACTTTCTGCCCAGAATTTTCTAGACAGATTCTAGGTTTGAATTTCATGCATTTTTCTGGGAAAATCTATACATAATTAGATTTTATGGTCTAAATAACAATTAAATACCTATGTCGTAGCTTTCATTTCCAATAAAGATCATACAAAATGGAATTCTAAAACTCAAGTTATCATCAAAATAGTTAGGATTGTTCCTGGAATTCTGTACCTGAGCCATCAATTGGCATCAATCCATATTTCAACCACATTCATCATTTGCATTTATTTTAATACTAAAATTTCCAGAATTACAACTACATTCATATGTCTCAATTATTTCACACCATTTGTCCAATAAAGTTGTTTGAAGATCAAAAGAATGAAAATCAACAAAGGTTCACACCCATGAAACAGATATTCATCCTAGTGAACATTGTCATGAACGTGGTGAAGAATTGTCACAACCATGAAAAGTGAACTTCACGCCCATGACTCTTGGGTAATGCCTTTGAATGAGTTAGCACCAAGGCTGTTCTTTCAAATGTTTATGGCAGTGGAGCATTAGACCACCCATAAAGCTTGAATAAGTCACGCCCGTGAAGAAATGTATCACGCTCGTGAAAGACTTCACATTTCTAGACATAATCATTCACGACCCACTTCACCGCTTTAGTCACAGCCATGAAAAATAGTCACGCCCATGAACCTGGAAAGAAAAAGTTATCAGGTGCAAACGGAAAAGTTGTTGAACTGGCATTTTTACATTAAATGCATCTCAAACGGCTATTTTTGTTAAGGGAAGTATAAATACAACATATTTATGACTTCCAAAGATTAGGAAAATAAGTGAAAATGTGTATTCAATTTTCTAATCTTATATAGCCTTGTGCATTTAATTCCTTTCACCATTCTTATCTTTTATCTTATAAGAACCATAATTGCTCAGAATTATTGAGCTTTTTGGTTGAGTATTTCATTCTTGTAATTAATTGCTCAAAAATTGAGTATGAGTGAGTTAGGTTGTGAGTAAAATATTTGTAAGAGTTTTTGTGTGAGCCATAAAAACACAATGATTTGATTGTTGTCTTAGCCATTAAAACACAAGGATTTTTCTGGGTTTGCTGTTAGCCAAGAGAGAAATACCATAGTTGGGAGTGAGTTAGGCAAAACTCCATTTTAACACTTTATGTGTTAGTAAAATACGCAATAGAGATTGGAGAGAGAATTAGGATTTTTTAATATTATAACCTCTATAAATCTTATATGCCAAATTTCTCTATTTCTCTATCACAAATTATTCTTTGGTAAATTTGTCTCAAGCAACTTTTTTAATTACCAACCAATTCAACCCTCCTCCGTTCCCCCTCCCTTCTTGATTATTGTTTTGGGCAACAACAAATATGAGATTAATGTTCTATTTCCTTGGTATTAAGGTAAAACAAACAAATGAACGTATAGTAATTTTCCAAAAGAAGTGTACACATGACATTTTGAAGAAATTTAAGATGGAGTGCAAAAAATTTTAAAAGACTTGTTGGAACCATGAGGTACTAAACAACAACTAGGTCTTACATTTTATATGGTACAGGAATAGTAAACAAATTTATGGGTTAACCACAATAGTCTCCTTAGCAAGTTGCAAAAAGAATTTTGAGATACATTAAATGTAACACTCCTTACCTACTCGTATACATTATCATACACGGTCAAATAAGGAATGTTATGAGACATATTTATTTAAAATAATATATTATTAAAACCTATATAAATATATTTATATATTGGCATGAAACTTAATAAAATAATATATTAAATTAACAAATAAGATAAAATTCAATTTTCTCACTATTCTCATAAAATGGTTTTAATATACATGCTCATACAAATAACTTATATATATATATATATATATATATATATATATATATATATATATATATATATATATCAAGTGAAATAGATAAAATACATATATAACAAAACTCACCTTAACGTAGTGATTGTCACTGTTACTTGGCTCTATAAGTGGGGTCCACTGATACCAGTGATGACTATTATTTATACACATGTCGTCGTTTAACTCTACTAAAACCTACACGGGAGAAAATAAACTCTCGCGCTAAGTATAAAACTCAATTGTGCAAAACTTATAATAAAAATTATATTGAATGAAAATATATACTTTAAAATCAATAAAATTTTGAAAAAATATTTTCATATATCAAAACTATTAATAAATTATTTACTTATATATAAAAGTAGATATAAACCATTAAATAAAATCTACTCAAATTAAGTCATTGGTATTTATATCACAAGTATATAATAAATGCAATAAGATTTTAATCATTCATTAAAATAAAAATTTTATCCAACCCATATATTAATAGATCAAAGACTTACCCTTAGAGAAACAAGAGTTACCATCAAACGACGGAAATTTCAAGATCCAAGATAACCACAGAACCAGGGTTAAAGATAATTACATAACCCCAATTAATATCATCTGATCTAAGATAACCATAGGACCAGTCTCAGTGCAAGACAACCATAGGATCGGTAATTAAATAATATATCGTCCAATACAACTACAGGAGCCATACAATACCTCTCATAACCAAGATAACCACAAGTCATGAAATTTCTACCCTATTAGCATACCAACAATTCCCTAACTTACTGTTCAGGCTAATATATAGGATTATCAACATACATAAAATATTAAAATTCAATAGATTAGAACATACCAATACACTTTCTTTACTAAAATACTTTATTTTATTTTTATCATAAAATATATTTCCAATAACTTTCCAAACATTTAATATTTTCATAAATGTTATATATAATTATTTCCAAAGTGTAATTCCATTTCATTCCAAAAAGCATATAAAAATATATTTAAATCACAATATATATATATATATATATATATATATATATATATATATATATATTATAAGTTAATGCACAGACTTTTACAGTAATTTATTGGAAACTGTCAGCTCTTTCCCTTTATTTACTCCTCGTGTTTGCTTTGACATTGCACCTGAATAATTATTAAATTCCTAATTGATTACCAAGCCAATAAAAATTACCAAATTAAAATAGAAATTAAGCTACCTATTTAATTTTTTCTGCTCTCACGTTTACGAATATTTTTCTACAGGTCTTATTTTATGATATACACTACTAACGCGAAATTTTCAAATTAATTAAATATTTCTCTTATCTTCTAATTTGTCTTCAGTTTATTTAATTTTTCCTTCATATCTTTATTTTCCATTTTTTTCTCAAAAAATTTACTTTCAACTCAAAATTCCTATTAATTCAATAAATGGACTAAAAATTTAAACTAAATTTTTATAATTACTTTGACTATTATCTTCAATTTTCCATCACCAATTTCACTAAAATTACATTCAACAATTCACAATAACTTTTTTCAATAATTATGTAAAAAACCCAAAAATTCACCAAAATTCCTTTTAAATTTTTCTCCATTCCAAAAATTAATGTCTACTTCCAAACACTCCATATAAATCAATTATCATCAGTTTAAAGCACAAATCCTTCAAAATAATTTTTTAAAAATTTGGCCATAATTATGGAAAATTCCCAATAATTCCATAAAAATTCCTAAAAAAATTTATCATCAATTTATCATCATCCTCAAACCTCATTCTACTCATTTCCTAATTCTTTCTAATTTTTCTATAATTTTCCTACAAAATCTTTAATTTTTCCATAATACTAATTCAACTCCCAATCTTCATCAAACTTCAAATCAACTTACAACAATTATTCAAATCAACTTAGATTCACGGAAATTTGAAAGAAAAGTGAAGAAAATGTCACCTCAAATTTTCTTGGAATTTTTAGTCAATAGTTGATTTTTCTCTAAAAATATTTTCTTCACTTCCACATAATTCCTTATATTTTCTTATACCTTGATTATAGTAATTTGTGAGAAAAAAATTAAAAAATAAGGTAAATGGCAATGGTGGTTAAGCAAGGGAAGATGAAGAAGAAGATTTTTTTGGTTTTATATTATGAAATTATTGATTTTATTGTCCATTTTTTACTTTATATACTTGATTAATGCTTAATTAATCTTAATTAAGCTTAATCCTTACTCCAATTGGTCAATTAAAATTAATCAAGAAGATATTTTGGTTTTTATCCAATTTAATTCAAAAGAAACTTTGACTTGGGACTTTTTCCACCAAACTTTCCAATTTTTCAATTTAATCCTTGAATAAATTTATTTTCTTAAATTCCATATCCCAAGTAATCTTATCTCCCCAATTGAATATTCCAATATCCTCAGAATAAGTTTCTCCTCAAAATAGTCTTCACAAATTTTCAAAATAACCACTGGTATGAAAATTATATTTTTGCAATTTAGTCCTTTTTATAAATTATACCTGTAAAAATTCACTTGTTGTCCAATTTATAAATTATCAGTTTTAAAAATCTTAGAATTCAAATGTGATCACATCGGTATCCTCGCGATCGTGAATGCATCTCCCTAACTCCCAATCAAAAAATCGAACTATAAACCTGCACTAGAAACCATATTTCCACCTTTCGGGCCATAAACCTAAAAATTTCATCTTATAACTTACCTATTACCTTAAAATAATATTTTCTACATTTTGATATGCTTAAATCATATTTTTATTGTCGGACAAAAATCATGTATTTCAAATCTGATATGGTGCCTCGATTTGCGTGCTAGGCACGAAATCACAACAATTGATTAATTGAATTAAACTTTCATATTATATATTTCTTTATTATCATATGAAAATAATTTTTCTCACACTTATTTATCTGTATTTAGACTTTGATCGATACGCCTCTGTTCTATAGTACAAATGACCGAAATATGCGTTTATGGTCAGGATCTAGATCGTGGACGTGACAATTCTCTCCCTCTTAAAAATTTCATCCTCGAAATCATACCTGATTATTTGTAATGGAAAATTTGTTGGTATTGGTTCCGCATTACCTCTTCACTCTCCCATGTTGTCTCTTCGACTGAATGTCTTCGCCACAAAACTTTTACTAGAGGTATTTACTTATTCCAGAGTTATTTCACCTCCCTTACCAGAATTGCTACTGGTTCTATACATGAAATATATTATGAATTTTCTCTAGCTCATAAGGCAAAGCCAATTTATAAGCTACTGGTCTCACTCGCTCTATTACCTCATAAGGCCCAATAAATCTAGGACTTAGCTTGCCTTTTTTTCCAAATCATAAAACTTTTTTCCAAGAAGATACTCTCAAGAATACCTTATCATTGACCTCCACTCGATATCTTTGTGTCTCAAATCCACATAAGACTTTTGTCTATCGATGGTTGTTTTTAGTCTATCCTTAATCACTCTAATCTTCTCCTCTGTCTGCTAAACCAAATCAGGTCCTAATATCTTCCTCTCCCTAAGCTTTGTCCAACAAATCAGAGATCTACAGTTCCTACCATATAATGCTTCATATTGAGTCATACCAATACTTGTCTGATAACTATTATTATAAGCGAACTCCATCAGTGACAAGTATTGGTCCCAACTTCCTACAAAATCGATCACACGGCTCTGAAGTATATCTTCTAGCAACTAGATTACCCACTCTAATTGTCCATTTGTCTGAGGATGGAATGCTATGCTGAAGTAAAGTCGGGTACCCAAAGATCCCTGTAGACTTTTCCAAAACTGAGAGGTGAATTAAGGATCTCTATCCGAAATGATAGAAAATGGCACTTCATGCAGCCGAACTATCTCCTGAACATATAATTATGCCAACCGATCTAAGGAATAGTCCATTTTGATTAGCAAAAAGTGTGCAGACTTGGTCAACCTATCCACAATAACCCATATCGTGTCATGTCTTTTCTGAGTCAATGGTAACTCTAACACAAAGTCCATAATGATAACAATCATGATGGCAACTGGTGTTCTGCTTTCACCTGTTAACATATCAGGCATCTAGTAGTGAACTATATAATGTCTTTCTTCATCTTCAGCCAGCAATAATATAGCTTCAGATCTTGATACATCTTATTGCTGCCAGGAAGCATAGTATAAATTGTCTCATGTGCTTCCTTAAGAATTTCTTTTTTTTTTAACTCTAGCATATTAGGCACACATAATCTACCCTTATAGTGAATACTACCATTTGCCTCAACTGCAAACTTTGCTCTCTCCCCCTTGGATATAGCTTCACTAATTGTTACGAGCCTTGGATCTTCTTTTTAAGCTTCTTTAATTTTTTGTAATAATGTAGGTTGGATTCGGAGCTCTGCACTCAAATGATAAATCTACTTATAATACATTATCATATAAATTTAAATATAATCTTATTTAGTATTCATATTCACTTGCTAGAGTCTTTCGACTCAAAGCATCGGCCACAGCGTTCGCTTTACTGGGGTGGTAATCAATGATACAATCATAATTTTTAATTAAATCTAACCACTGCCTTTGTCTGAGATTTAGTTCCTTCTGTGAGGGTAGGTACTTTAAACTCTTATTATTTGTATAAATATAACATATTTCTCCATACAAATAATGTCACCATATCTTTAAAGTGAATACAATTGATGCTAACTCCAAATCATAAGTCGGATAATTATGTTCATGTGGCTTCAATTGTGTGGAGGCATAAGCAACTACCTTCCCCTCTTGCATCAGTACACAACCTAAACCATTTAAAGAAGCATCATTGTATACCATAAATTCCTTTCCGTCAGAACTAATGCCTCTGTCAACATTGCCTTTAACTGATCAAAACTGGCCTGACACCTATCTGTCCATTCAAATTTTACATCATTACGAAGTAACCAAGTCATGGGAGTAGCTATCAACGAAAAACCCTTTACAAAGCATCGGTAATAGCCTGCTAACCCAAGAAAACTCCTTACTTCAGTCACATTTCTAGGCGGCTTCTAGTTAAGAATAGCTTTTATCTTACTAAGGTCAACTCTAATTCCTTGAACTAACACAATATGACTTAGAAAACTAACTTCTTTAAGCCAAAATTCATACTTTGACAGCTTAGCATACAATTTATTTTCCCTCAAAGTCTGAAGCACAATCCTTAAATGTTGATTATGCTCCTCTCGATCTCTGGAGTATACCAGAATATCGTCAATAAAGACTACAACAAATTGATCCAGGTAAGGTCTAAAGATCTAATTCATCAAATCCATGAATGTTGCAGGTGTTTTTGTCAATCCGAAAAGCATGACTAAGAACTCATAGTGGTCATACCGAGTCCTAAAAGCTGTCTTGGGCACATCACTACCCTTGACATTTAACTGATGATATCTAGACCTCAAATCTATTTTGGAAATTACTCCTGCACCTTTTAACTAATCAAATAAGTCATCGATCCATGGCAAAGGATATCTATTCTTCACTGTCACCTTATTCAGCTGTCTATAATCTATACATAGTCATAGTGTGTCATCTTTCTTTTTTTACAAATAGCACTAGTGTGCTCCAGGGTGACACACTGGGTCTAATAAACCCTTTATCAAGTAATTCTTGCAGCTACCCTTTCAATTCCTTCAGTTCTGCTGGTGCCATTCTGTATGGTGTGATGGATATGGGTGTGGTACTAGGCAACAACTCAATAGCAAATTCCATCTCTCTATCTGGTGTCAATCCAGGCAAATCTTTAGGAAAAATATCCAAAAACTCACACACAATAAGAATATTCTGAAGACTCGGACTCTCCTTTTTGTTATCCACCACATATGCTAAATAAGCTTCATTTCCTTTACGAATCAATCGTTGAGCTTTCATTGTAGAGATTACATTAACTCGTAACCTTATTCCAACACCCTATACCACTTTATCCTCATATCTAGGCTTTCTGAAGATAACTTTTCTTACTGCACAATCCACTACTGCACCATGTCGAGCTAAGCAATCCATACCTAGAATGACATCATACTCATAGAATGGAAGCTCTATTAAATCATATGGATATAACTCACCCTGACTTAACAAGGGTAATTATCGATGTACTTTATTCACCTTAACACTATGGCCTAAATGGTTTGTCACCACTATATCAAAATCTAAAATCTCAGTCTCTAAGTTCTCTCCAACTAGTGACATAGTGCATGTATTGATCCTGGATCTATCAAAGCATAAATAATTGAGCCAAATAGAGAGAATGTACCAACAATGACGTCTGGAGCATCCTGCTCATCTCTAGCTTTCAAGGCATATGTCCTAGCTGGTGTCCTAGTGCTTCCCTCTGGCCTATTGACAGTCTCTGACCCAACCTATACAAATCCTATTCTGCCACCTCTCATCTAGCCTCTACATCTGCATCTAGTAGATACGAATCCTTGAGTCGTTACGGATCTCACTCCAACAGACCCTCTGCTCTGACTTGGATATGGACAATCTCTTCTCAAATGTCCTGTCACTCCACACTAGTAGCAGGCTCTAAATGAAAACCAACACTCTCCAACGTGGTGCTTACCACATGCTGGCACAAGGGGCATGTGATAGATCTTTCCCCTACTGGAGCTGAAACACTAGTAGATTAAGGTATTGTACCTACATGTTGACCCCGTATACTAACTACGCTCTGCCCTCGTGTCCCAGTCTGAAATCTACCTTCAAAAGATCAGGTCCTCTTACTCGTAGATAACCCTGTACTTGGAGGATGGAAAGGCCTCTTACCATGACTCAAAGCTACTATCTTCATCTCCTCAGCCTCCACTTCTTCTACACTCTCTACAGCTCTAACTAGTTTAGTGAAATCCTCAATTTGGGATGTAGTTACTCTACCTCTAATAGATGTCCTCAATCCCCTCTCGAATCATCGACACCTATCAGTCTCATCCTTAATAATCCCTTCGGCGTACTTACTTAACCGACTGTACTCCTTTTCATACTCACTTACTGTCAAATTGTTTTGTCTCAGATCTAAAAATTCCTACTTTTTCTTGTCTGCATACTCTCTAGGAATATATTTCTCTCTGAAATGCTAAAAAAAAGTCTCAAGTAGGAAGAATAGGAGTCTAAGGCCTCTTCTTCACTATCTTCCACCAATCATATGCCCCTTTCTGTAATAGAGACACTGCATATCTATACTTTTGCCTTGATGTGTAGTCCATATCCTCAAAGACTCATTCAGTTCTCTTGAGCCAATACTTTACTACCTCGACATCATCCTCTTTATGGCTATAAAAGTCGGTGGCTCCCAATTTATGGAGCTTGTCGAACCCCAACTCTATAACAACAAACCAAACTGATCTCTGCAAAACCTCAGCCATGTCCTCAAACAACTCCTTTTTAGCTAAACCCAAAACTGGAGCATGTCTGTCTGTCCGATCTATAAGATCTATTAAATCCACCAATAGATGTACTGCCCTTTGCTGTTCTCTGCCACCCGAAAGGATTGTTAACATCCATGCTCAGTGGAATATATGATTCAAAGGTCTCCTCCCTATCATGTTGTAATGGCTCATACTCCTCAGGAGTCTCTTCTCTGACTCCCCACAAATGCAATATATCACCCTATAAAACAAAACAGTGGCCCATATTAGGAAGCAGCAGCAGTTCATTTTTTTTAATTCAAAATACCTTTCAAAAACCAATGCATATGCATGTATAAATATTTTTCTATTTATATCCCTTTTCTATCTTAGAACCACCTAAACTTCGTTTTGATACCAATAAAATTGTAACACCCCTTACCTACCCATATAAATTGTCGTACATAGTCAGATAAGGAATGCTACAAGACATATTTATTTAAAATAATACATTATTAAAACCTATATAAATATATTTATATATTGGCATGAATAAAACTTAATAAAATAAGATAAAAATTGTTTTCTCACTATTCTCATACCATGGTCTTAATTTACATGCTCATACAAATAACACACACACACACACACACACACACACACACACACACACACACACACACATATATATATATATATATATATATATATATATATATATATATATATATATATATATATATATATATATATATATATATATATATATATATAAATTAAATACATCAAGTGAAATAGATAAAATACATATGTAGCAAAACTCACCCTAGCGGGGTGACTGTCACTACTGATTGGCTCGATAGGTAAGGTCCATTTATACCAACAACGACTATTATTTATACAGTTGTTGCCGTTTAGCTCCACTAAAATCTATACTAAAGAAAACAAACTCTCGCACTAATTATAAAACTCAGTGGTGCAAAAACTTATAATAAAAATTATTTTGAATGAAAATATACACTTTAAAATCAATAAAAATTTGAAAAATATTTTCATATATCAAAACTATTAATAAATTATTTACTTATACATAAAAGTAGATATAAACCATAAAACAAAATCTACCAAAATCAAGCCATTGGTATTAGTATCACAAGTGTATAATAAATATAATAAGATTTTAATCATTCATTAAAATAAAAATTTTATCCAACTCATATATTAATAGACCATAGACTTACCCCTAATGAAATAAGAGGTATCATCAAACGATGAAAATCTCAGAGTCCAAGATAATCACAGGACCAGAGATAAAGATAATCACATAACCCCAATTAATATCATATGATCCAAGATAACCACAAGACTGGACTCAATTCAAGATAACCATAGGATCGGTAAGGAAATAATGTGTGTCCAAGATAATCACAGAAGTCATACAATACCTATGATGACTAAGATAACCACAAGCTATAAAGTTTCTACCCTATTAGCATGTCAATAATTCCCTAGCTTACTGTCCAGCCTAATATATGGGTTTATCGACATATATAAAATATTAAAGCATAATCGTTATCAATTTCTGATACAATTATTTAATAGAATAAAAATTCACTATATGAGAAAAATAAATTTATTTCATACCAATACACTTTCTTTACTAAAATATTTTATTTTATTTTTATTATAAAATATATTTCCAATAACTTTCTAAACATTTAATATTTTCATAAATGTTATATATAATTATTTCCAAATGTAATTCCATTTCATGCCAAAAAGCATATAAAAATATATTTAAATCGCAATTAATATATATTATAAGTTAATGCACATACATTTACAGTAATTTGCCAGTGACTGTCTGCTCCTTCCCTCTACTTACTCCTGATATCTGCTCTGACGATACACCTGAATAATCATTAAATTCCTAATTGATTACCGAGACAATAAAAATTACCATATTAAAATAGAAATTAAACTACTCATCTAATTTTTCTGACTCTCACATTTACGGATATTTTTCTACCAGTCTTATTTCATGATATACACTACTAACACGAATTTTCCAAATTAATTAAATATTTCTCTTCTCTTCCAATTTCTCTTCAATTTATTTAATTTTTTCTTCATATCTTTATTTTTCATTTTTTTCTCCAAAAATTTACTTTCAACTTAAAATTCCTATTAATTCAATAAATGGTCTAAAAATTTCAACTAAATTTCTATAATTACTTTGACCCATTATCTTCCATTTTTCATCACCAATTTCACCAAAATTATATTCAACAATTCATAATAAAATTTTTCAATAATTATGCAAAAATTCACTGAAATTTCTTTTAAATTTTTCTTCATTCCAAAAATTAATTTTCACTTCCAAACATTCCATATAACTCAATTATCATCATTTTAAGGAACAAATCCTTCAAATAATTTTTCAAAAATTTGGCTATAATTATGGAAAATTTCCAATAATTCCATAAAAATTCCTAAAAAAAATCTCACTTCAAATTTTCTTGGAATTTTTAGCCAATAGTTGATTTTTCTCAGAAAATATTTTCTTCACTCCCACATAATTCCTTATATTTTCTTATACCCTGATGATGGTAATTTATGAAAAAAAAAAATTTAAAAAAAGGTAAATGACTATGGTGGTCGTGCAAGGGAAGAAGAAGAAGATTTTTTTGTTTTATATTATGAAATTATTGATTTTTTTGTCCATTTTTTACTTTATATACTTGATTAATGCTTAGTTAATCTTAATTAAGCTTAATCCTTACTCCAATTGGTCAGTTAAAATTAGTCAAGAATATATTTTTGCTTTTATCTAATTTAATTTAAAAGAAACTTTGACCTGAGACTTTTTCCACCAAACTTTCTAATTTTTCAATTTAATCCTTGAATAAATTTATTTTCTTAAATTCCATATCCCAAATGATCTTATCTCCCAAAATTGAATATTCCAATATCCTCATAATAATTTTCTCTTTAAAATGGTCTTCTCGTTTTTTCAAAACGATCACTAGTACGAAAAATTATATTTTTGCGATTTAGTCCTTTTTCTAAATCATGTCCATAAAAATTCATCTATAGTCCGATTTATAAATTATTAGTTTTAAAAATCTTAGTATTCAATTGTGATCACATTGGTATCCTAGCGATCGTGAACACATCTCCCTAACTCTCAATCAGAAAATCGAACTATAAATCTGCACTATAGATCATATTTTTACCTTTCAGGCCATAAAAATTAAAATTTCATCTTATAACTCCACCTATTACCTTAAAATAATATTTTCTATATTTTGATATACTTAAATCATATTTTCTTTGTCGGACAAAAATCACGTATTTCAAATCTTATATGTTGCTTCGATTTGCATGTTAGGTATGAAATCACAATAAATTGATCAAATGAATTAAACTTTCATATTAGATATTTTTTATTATCATATGAAAATAGTTTTCTCACACTTATTTATCCGTATTTCGACTCTGATCGATGCGCTTCTGTACTGGAGTACAAATGACCAAAATATGCATTTACGATCTGAGTTTAGATCGCGGACGTGACATTAAAGGTGCACTTGATGATTGATATTTTATTCAAGAGCTAATAACTTAAAAGCTAGTTAAATATACATAGAGTAATTGGGTAAGTGACATTGAAGAAAAAAAATATACTTCATGTTATAGGCTTAAATAGGTTGAAAAGCATTTTATTCACCTTCAAAGAAACAAGTAGTGACTCTTCTAATAACTAAAGAAAAATATGTAACACCTAATCCCTTATACTTCTATATACTGCATTTATATTTATATATTAATCTATAATGTATGAAACAAGAATAATATAAAATTAATATTTACAGCGAGAGTAATTTTTTTAAATCATCTCATATTATTGTCAATAATTCCACAATCAATATGGATGTTTTAATTATAGCTCATAACATCACATATATTAATAACTTAAACATTACGTTTAATAGCTATTAAATTTATGAGTTGAATCCATTTACATATCTTAGTGCATATCCATTGTAATTATACATATGCAAGTATTCAACCCTCAAATATGAATGATATGCTCTTATGCTTGTATAGAATCCAAGAAGAGAGAGTGAGGAGGCTCGACCGGTGACTTTTGATCCATGACTTTTATATGCACTTCAATATGAACTATTACTCTTCTCTACTTGACAAATGATGCAATTTAGTGAGTTGCAACTCAGTGAGAATAACCATCAAATGAGCTCTAAAGTACCAAGTATTCCATAATAGCAAATAACAAGCATACTTAATACACATTTTATATTCTATTTCATCCGTCCATAACATACAAATGTAAATAACATCAGGTATTCAATAATTGCTATTCACTTATGCTTATGTTTATTCATTTTATTTTATTGTGATCAGGTTAAACAGACATTGCCCCGAGTTTCCATACGAACATGTCATGTGAACATTTGCATTTGTTAGCTAGCTTGATCATTTGTTTAATTTGCTCATTTGTTGGGTCATAGACCTCTTATTTTTTCTTGCAATTTCGATTAACTAGTTACAACGCCTTTTAAGTCATTATACATATGCATTTACATCTAGGCATTTATTAATTATTCTATGCCACATATATATATCTTATATATACCATATTTATGCCATACATAAACCATATATATATATATATATACACACACACACCACATATATACTCCATAAGCTACAAGTTATCCATCATCTCATTATCAAGATCAAATCATGATAATCATATGAATCACAACAAACAGTCAATTCACATAACACACAATGTCAATGTGCACTAAAGAATTCATTTGATAATTAAATTCACATTTTTCCTTTGATTCCGACCCTTAATTTATTATTTATCCCCTCCTTGTTGGTCTCCAATTTGTTGTGAGCCTAATATGAAAATATAATTAATTAACTCATGACTAGAAAAACTTAATGTGCTTTAAACAAATTAATATACCTAGTTCATATCATTAGTTAGTATTTTTCTTATAACACAGTGTGACTGTATAGAAATGATTAGTTAATAACTTTTTATATACTTGACCAATTAATCTGATTTTTGCTTCTAATTAAATTTAACATATAATTACATAACATTTTTAAATTTCAAAGCAATTGGAACATTTTAAAATATATGGTGGAATTTCTAATTGTGTTTTATTTTATGTCATATGTTTCCCTTAGGTCAATATGTAATATTTTTTTATGTTGATAACTTTTATCAATTATGTCTCTAAGGTCCTCAAATTATAAGAAATATTTTACTGGTCCAGAACAAAGTTAGCTTCCAAACTAATATGATTCGTGAAGGATATATATCACTCTATACATAACATATTAAGGTAAAATTTTTACCAACATTTAGTTAAGACATAATTCTATAAATTTTATGTTTTGAAAAATTATAAATTTTGTCTATAAGGAGTTCAAAATAATTAAATAAATTTATAGACCTGTACAGGGCGCTAAGTAACTATGGAATAGTCATAGTTGTTTTTGTCATAACTCAAAACTCATAATATATAAACTTAAAATTTGGTATACAGATAGATAGCACATGTATGTACAAATTTTATGTTTTATGTTTTATCAAATTTTATCTCTAAGATGGTCAAAATAGATAAAAATTGTAAGGTAGTATGCTAAAAATCGAAGCAGAACCAATTTTAGTAAAATAACGATTTCTTTTTAAATAAATCAAATCTTGTAAAACTGTTTTAAAGACACATATATGAGACATAAATCTACCAGATTTATATTTTAAACATTTTCAAAATCTGTCTCTATAGTCATCAAAATCTTGCTATAATTTTCTGTCATTTAGGGACTCTAAACTACCCTAATAAATGTTGAAAACAATTAAAGATAATTACTTACCAATACTTAGCTTTGACAAGGCTAAAATTTATGCAATCTTTGGAGTGAAATCAAGAAGAAAGATGATGAATTGGTGATGGAAGAAAGAGAGAACGAAGATAGGTAGAGATTAGATGCAAAGTGTGATAAAGAAGAAGCCTTCCTTTCTTAAAAAGAAGACAAGTCCACATTTCCTTTGACTAATTTTTTATTTTGTCTTTTCCTTCCTTTCTTCTTCTTATTCTTCTTCTTCTTCTTCTTCTTCTTCTTCTTCTTATTATTATTATTATTATTATTATTATTATTATTATTATTATTATTATTATTATTATTATTATATATCTAATCCTACTAGTCAATACTAAAAATACAACATAATCTTCTAATTCAATTTAATTAATTCAATCTAGTTTCTTTGTTCACTTTATTCTTAAATTTTTATCATCCACATCTAGATAATTTAAATAAATACATGTAACTCAGTATAATTGTAAAATATTTGAATACGTGCTAAGTATATGTCATAAACTTATTCAAATAAAAATGCATATTATGCACGTGTTCAAGTGAATTCTATGCAAAATAAATATATTCAAATGAGATGCATATAAAAATGGAGAATTTTCAGGATGTTACAAAATATGTAGTAGCTCCAAGTTGTGGTACTCAAGCAGTTTGGCTATGAATGATGTTTAATGAATTACAACATTAACAAGAGGGCCCAACAATAATTTATTGTGATAACAAATCAACATTAACCTTAATGAAAAATCCAGTTTCATAGTCACATAAAGCACATTGATAATAAACATTACTATATTCGAGATTTGATGAAGGATAAATAGATCATCAGAAGATCAAACTGCAGACATTTTAACAAAGCCACTTAAAGCTAATTTATTTCGGGAGTTAAAGATAAAGCTCAGAGTAATCAAACTAAATTTAAGGGAGTATATATAGAAATTAAATTTTTTTTTTTGTGTAATGTTACGAGCTGGAGCTAGCTATCCTTGACTTGATCAAAGGTCAAAATCAAATTGATTTTGTATTGCTTAAAGAGGTTGCCGTCCTAATACTTGCATAAATATGCTGGTAACCTTACATTTGAATAGACAATAGGAAGTGTCTGAGTTTTGTGAGAATTAAGAACTCCATTTAGTGTATAATATTGAATATATATATATATAAAGAGAGAATATTTGTGTTCGAGCAATCAATAAAATTATGTTTGCTCAATTTACAATTTTGAAAATTTATTATTTACCTACTTAAATTTAACATATTGTACTAATACTCTCATAAAGTTCAAAAATTATACAATTGATATTTTCTATTTTATTTCTGTTAAACTATATAGTCTTTCTAATAAATTTTAAAAAAATATTCTCTTTTACTCAGTCAATATTAGTACAATAGGCTAAATCTCATGAAGTAAATAGTAATTTTATTTTTGATATTCCACCAAAATTTAACGTTTTTCTAACATAAAATTTAACGAAGTGACATATTAGTATAATATAATAAAACAAAAAAAATTGATAGTATAATTTTTGAATGTTAAAAGTGTTATTACAATAAGTCAAATTTCATGGAGTAAATAATAATTTTGTCCCAAGATTTTTAAGCTTGCTAATGGAAACCATTTTAATTAACTTTTGTACTGTAGAAATTGATGTGTTTTTTTGCCCCATATCTTAGCTGCTTACGTTTAGCCTTTGTTTTATAAATTATGTAAAATGATCAAAGAAAATCAGGTATTGAAAGAAAGATTTCAACTTTTCCGTCTAAAATACATATGCCATATTGTTTTGATATAAATTAAATCATACCTAATCTTCAAATTATCAGACTTATAAATAACATAATATTTTCAATATTTTGACAAATAATTAAAAATTTTCTCTATTCTAAATGTATTTGGTATATTGTTTTCTTATTTATGGACTTCATAAAACTTAAAGAAAAGTACCCACAAATAATAATAATAATAATAATAATAATAATAATAATAATAATAATAATAATAATAATAATAATAATAATAATAATAATAATAATAATAAATCTCTTGATTTAAAAAATCTTAACTATTAAAATATAAAATTTTACTTTCTATTTTCTTTTTTTGATAATAAGATAAGCCTTTAAGTCTTTATTTTTACAAGAACAAAATACAGTTTACTCCCTGAGATTTTAACAAATTACAATTAAAAACAATTTTTGATAAAATGTTCATTCATTTGATATTGTATGAATTTCAAAACTTATAATATAATATACTATATGATTTTTCTATATTTGAGATATTTGTGTGAATTTTTTAGACTTTCATGTATAGTCTAATAACATTTTATAATGGTTTAGAGTTTTTACTCATTACTAATTACTATAATTACAAAACAATTAGTACATTTAAGTCTCAGTCTTCCTAATTGTTATCTCAAACAATATTTTTATCAAATAACATATGAGTAAATTTTAATAATTTAAAAGTTTGTTTCTAATTATGATTTATTAAATCTCATGCGAATAAATTATAATTTGTTCTTTTTATAATAATAGAAGTATAATATATTATGTCAAATTTTAGAATTTGAATAATTCTTTTTTTTCTTCACAATATATATTATGCCTTAAAATTTTTTAAAAATATATAATATATAAAATTGTAAAATTTTTTAAGTTAGAATCAAAAAAATTGATTGGAGACCAGATTTGTTCGGATTATTTAAAGGTGACTCTTGCCTGACCCAAACTTTGTTTTTTAATTATTTTGAAATTTCTTTTATATTCAAATCAAAATCCTAATAAACTTAGGTGAAATTTTCGAATGGTGTCAAAAAAATTAAGTGTTATACAAAAACAAGAACAACGCCAGCACCTAGAGCTCAAGCTTGATTGTCATATATAACAAACAAGAGTAGGGGTATCCAAAATTGAATAGAAATTAAAAATCAAATCAGACCGAATTGAATTTGAACTAATTAGTTTGATTTCTTTGGTTTTTAGTTTATTTGGTTCGATCATTTTGATTTTTTTTCTTGATTTGGCTCGGTTTGATTGTCATTCTTAAAAACCAAACCAAATTCTTCTATAAATACATTTTTTAATATAATTTTATATTTTAAAACCAAATTCTTCGTCGTCGTCGTCGTCGTTTGACCTGAGCAAATATTATAACTAAAAGGCCATGCTCTCATATTATATTGTGTTTGATGCAATGGTTTTTTTTTTTAAATTGAATTTATTTAAATTTTCATCTTATTGGTTATTGATATTTACTTACAATATTAATTAGAAGGAAATTGACAGTCTTATTTACTATTGAAAATGCACAAATTAACTAAAATATAAAGATAATTAAAACATACAAATTCAATTCACAATATGAATATGAAAAAGCAAACCAAAGAAATCAAATAAAATTAATTTAGTTTGATTTTGTTATCATTCTAATATCTCTAGAATGTAATTCAATTAGTTCGACTTTTGAGTTTTGACAAATTTAGTTGGATATTTATTGAACTAATTTACTGTTGGTGAGAGGAGAAATAAAAATGGAGCCAAAATGGCCCAAGATGCTCTATTTCAAAAAGGTTGACTAAATATTAGTATATATTTAATTTCATTTGATTTTTTCAAGAAGCGATTAAATTGTCTTGAAACAAAAATGAAAAGCAAAATGATAGATTAATTTCTTCCATAATCACCAAACTTATATTTTAATTATAATTCAATTATAAAACAATTTTTTATAACAAAAAGTATTTAAATTTTAATAATTTAACTAGAAAAATCAAATGACGTTTCATTTCATCTTTTCAGTATCATGTTCAATCTTATATTTTATGTTATATGACATTATATCTCATGTTTCCGACATAATTTTACCTCATATATCCAATATCATATAACATTTTATCTCATATTTTTTATTTATAATTCATCAAAATTAGTTAAAACATAATTTTTAAATTAAATTCTTAAAATTTCAAGTATTTTTTTCATTATCAAAAATTTTTTGGAGTATAAATTAAGTAATGAAGATAAAATTAACCCTGAAATGGCAGTTTTTGATTCCAAGGCTATAGTCTTCTTCATGCCAATTAAAAAAGTCCACATCTCCAGAAAACTTTATTATTATTTACTCTGATGTACAAATCATCACCATGCTACAAATGAATTACAAATCTATAAAGAATGAATGAATCGATTAGCCTATTTCTGTCACCAATGAGGAACTCTATCAAAATTATAGCTACATCAGAATCAGGCTACTCCAAGTATAATGGTCCTCATATCATCACCCTCGTCGTCAACAGATGCCACGTCTTTATCATGAAAACCTCCCAACATGGCAGCAATACTCTAAAAGGAAGAGATGGTAGGAAAGGTAGCAAGTAGGAAGCACATACTGAATCGACCTACTTGTCAGCTGGATTTCCAACTTTTCTAATAACATCTGGTAGTTAGACATAGCGATCCATTTGTATGAGCATCACACTAATATCATCGGTGGAACCTCGTGAAACTGAGAGATCAACAAGCTTTTTACAGGCAATAAATGGTTCTTGCTTATCAACTCCTATACACAAAGGGCGAGCAATATCAACAGCTTCCTGATTACTAACCTAAAAAAACAAAAACAAAAGAAAGCAATTTGTTCAGATATTTTTGTTTTCATGTTTCTAGTGAATCAAGAGCTAACCTGCAATTTATATTGAAAAGAAAATTTTCGAGTCAGAACACACCTTATCCCATAAGCCATCTGAAGCTAGAATCAAAAACTCATGCTCAGGCTTGATCCTCAAAACTTTTGTTTCAGGCTCTGCTATTACCCACTGTTTAAGATGTCCATCTCCAATATAGCCCTGGATACGGCTAAAGATCCCTGAACTCTCCAAATGCCATGGACTATATCAACATAGCCACCCTGCAAATACAAAATTCAACAAGATCCATTAGTTATTCTTAAGTTGCAAAGATATGCATGGAATTAAAGGTTTTATGCTGACAAAATTGCTTACAGAGGCCTCTATTCTCTCTTTCTCGTCTTCTCGGGATAGGCGGTGATCTGAAGTTAGAACCTCTGCAACACCTCCTATGCTCATAACAGCACGACAATCGCCAACATTGGATACCACAAGATTACCCTTTCGAATCAGTGCAGTCACACAGCATGAACCACCTCTTATATCCTCTTTTAGAAACTGAGCATCTGTATTCAAATAACCATGTCTAACTGCATCCTCAATTTCATCTTCATCCCTCCTCACAACTTCATTTACAATGTTCTTATCCAAGTTTTCTGCTGCATATTCAGCAGCTTTACAACCTCCATGCCCATCAAAAACACCAAAGATGGCCTGCAAATTCAATGCAATAACATTTAAGACTACAAATAGATTCCAAGAGAAAGAATCATCAATAGCTTTTACCTAAGCATTTGATCAAGTAATAGATTTTCCCCAATCTCATTTATCCTCCATTAAGCATAACTTATAAATTAGTCTGATCCAAGTTAAATTTCCAAAAAACAGTTTAATTAGCTCAACTTGGTACCATAATTTGTCCTATGTCATTAGCAACTAAAACAATCAAATAATATTACCAATCTATTCACCCAAAAGAATTTGTAAGTAAAGCTTTATGTTTTATAAAAAAAAATAATAATAAATGAATAGATGCAAGGGGAAAAAGGAAAAAGAAAAGCTCTACCTGATTGGTATCTCCTTGAAGATCAACATTAGAACAGAAGCGATCCTCCATAATTTCTCTCCTCCCTTTCTTACAATAAACGGAATATCCAGAGCCCTCTCTCTCCATCTCCAGAATCTCAGACAGCGGCGTGATCTGGGCTCCGAAACCAACGGTCAAGACTGGAATATCAAGCCTGGACGGCCGCTTCCTCTTCAAAACCGCGGCCGACGACTGCGGCAAGGAGCCGGAAGTAGAAGCCAGTTGAGAAAAAGGGAGAGCAGGAGGAGGAGAAGGCTTCTGGAGTCGGCGGCGTAAAGGAGAGACAGGTGAAGATGGCGAAGAAGAGGATGAGGAAGAATGTGAAGCTTTTAAATGAGTCAGTGTTAGGGTTAGGGTTTCAGCAGATGATTTGTTGCAGAACAAAGATGAAGAAGGAGAGAATACCGGAGAATTACAGACGGCGACCGAACACGACATCGTTTTTCTCTTCAGTATTTAGTAAAATTGATGCTTAGAGTCTACTGCAAATAATGGGTATATAATAATTTAGAGATTGGAAAGAAATAAAGAAGAAGACGAAGAAGCGAAGGTATTTAAAGAGATGCAATGTTTGTTCAGCCGCGTGTGGAATTCTTCAGTTTTCGCAATGTCGATTTTACCCTTTAAAATTTGAACGTTTTAGATATGTGAATGATTGTCAATTGTCGGTTAAGATTGGTCAAAACCTTAACATAAGAACAGCTTCTTATTTTTCCCGGTAAGACTCGACAGGTTTTCTTTATTATTTAACAATTTTTCGCAAAAAAATATTATATAGTATGTTTTTTTTAGTACATGTTAGAGGGCGAAAATGGTTTTGAATTGTATGGAATATTTTTGGTATTTTAAATTTTAACACGAAAATAAAATTTTTATTTCAAATTTGATTGTTAAAATATTTGATAATAAAATTATAATTTATATATAAAAATTTATAATATTTTAAATTTGTTGGTATTTAAATTTTTTTGTATTTTTTTAAATAAAATATTTTATATTTTTAAAAAAATTCTAACAAAATTAAACCGAATAAAAAAATAATATTTTAGTTCATATTACATATCCATGTTAAAAATAAATATTAAAATATTAATCTAGAAATAAAATTTTATTTTCTATGGAATCTTATTTTTTTGAGTGTACTAAACATATCATTAGAGTCATCAACTAACTGAATCATAAGTAATTTTCATATTATTTCATCTTAAAAATGAGTTTCTTTTATTTTTTTTATACAAATTAGAAAAATTATTTAAATATGATTAAAATTATAATTTTTGATGCATATGCTATTATTAATCAAGGATATTATTTTAAAAATAATAATTCTAATTTGTTGATAACGAGATACACAAAATGGCATTTGTAGAGAATTAACCAATAAATTATACTTTTAAGAAGTAAGAATATTAAGAAAAGAAAAAATGAATTTATATTTTTAAAAAATATATATAATATTTAATTTTCTTTTTCAATGAAAATAGCAAGAAAATTAAGAAAAGCAAACAACAAGAAATGAAAGACAAGCCAAATGTACCAAGTTAATCCGGACTAACAAGCCTCCCTTTACATTTGGACCAAAGATCTTTTAGAAAAACTTGATAAAATAATAATGTCGGGAAAAAAATAGCGGGGCCAAGACTGTTGTCAGAGTTGTAGTGGCGGTAAGAGTGAGGAAGGGCAATGAGCAGATTATCATGGAAAGTGATGCATGCTTTTAGGCTCCTCTTTGGTAGACAACTCTAATTTTAGTTATTCTAAGTAAAGATTGATTCAATTTATATGCAACTTAATTATGTATTATTAATGTTGATTTGGTAATAGAACTACTATATATTGTAGCTGGATAAATTCAGACAGTTTAATGCGTAAAATAAAATTTTTTTATGTCCTTTAAAGTTTGTCAAATTATGAAACCATATATATAATATTTTTACAAAGCTAAATATTTTATAAATATGAAATAATAATTAATAATTAAAAATAAATTTAACAGAAGTTTTAATTGGGATATATAAATTTACAAAGTTTTTAGACAATACAAATACTTAACAAAGAAAAAAGAAAAACTAAGAAAATAAAAAATAGTTAAGTGGAAGGTCAAACACGTAATGTATGTGAGGAAAAGAAAAACAGTGTGAAGTAAGCGTCTGCTAATAATCTTCTATTTGTGTTGGACTTCGCGTATAATTACTTCATATTGCGGGGGAAGGAGAGAAAAAACAAGTGATAATGCTGATGTGGGTCCCACACCAGCTCCTTCCTTGAAGTTAGCGTTTATAATTGATTGGTTGATTTGTTTAATTTGTATTGGGCGACCGTTGTGAACCCTCTTCAGTCTTCTTCATCCGTCAAAGTTTTCAGATTTTTTCTTTGTCCTTTTCCAAATCTTTTTCAAACCCTCTGTCCCTTTTCTTTTACCCCTAAAAACTTTTTCCTTTTGCCATTTTATTTTTGGTTATTATCATTTTTTATATTTTCAAAGACAAAATATTTTTATTTATTTCTCATATTGGCATCATATTTAATTTTAAATAAACTATATGCTGTATTTTTATGAAATTTTCGTTTTTTATTTATCTAATTTTAATGTAATTTGATATATACTAAACTTTATAATCATATATATTTGTATGTTATGTGGAATTTTATTTATTTGATATTACTTTAAGCCTGAAAGGTTTAAAAGAAATTAAATGGGAAAAATCTACCTGAATTTACTAATCAACTAAAAGAATAAACATTTTTCGGGGAGTAACGCATATACGTTAATCAAAACTGCATACTTAAGAAGAATAGAAGTGAAATATATGTGCATAGCATTAAAAATTTTAATATCACAAAAAATTACATTTTTATGTATTATTTAAAATTCTAAAAAATTAAGTATTTGAGGATATTAATCTTGATTGGCTGTAATTATTTCTCTCTCTATATATTTGCGATTATTATCATATTATTCCTTTATGTTGATTTTTGATTAAGCAATATTTAAGATTAATTGAATAGAAAGATCGAACAAGGTTTTAAACCTTTTGTGAACTGTAAATGTAAAGATTATGCAAATTAATGTAAAACAAACGTATGGCTATATTGATCATAGCATATTTTGAGATAGAATTTTATTACCATTATGAATTTATGTTTCATTGTTCGTAAGGGAGGACTCGTGGTCACTTAAGTTTCACCCTAATTGCAATACAATTAAAAAAAAAATTTCAACCCAAAAACAATTGATTGAATCATGTGAAACTATAAAGTTTATTGATATCTTTTTTTATAAAGCAAATTGACTTCGTTTTTCAAATAATCTACATCATTTCTGCTTCTATTATAATAAAGATTCCTTTTTTATGAACAAAATAAATAAGCTAAAATCAAAAATATAAATATAATAAAATAAATAGTAGTAATATTTATAAATATATAAATAAAAAATATATTCAAAAAAACTATTTTTTAATTTATAAATTAAAAAATTAAAAAATTAATAAAAAATTAATGCATAAAATAAATAATAAAAAGAAATGTGACTGCTTCCTACATATTTTATACTTTCTCCTATAAAGAAACTGGTAATATTAGTTCCGTTGATGATGCCATTAATTATTCATTTATCAAAAAAATAAATTAATTCCGCTAATTTTCTTATACCCAATAAAATATATTGCATAAAAAGAATCTTTGTAATCTCAATTATAGGACCAATTATATATTCTATTTATTATTTTATCCCAAAGAAATAAAAAATTTTAACCAAAAATTACCTAAACTTTTAAAATTTATACATTAAAAATCATTTTTGGTCAGTTTTGATGAGTGAAAATTCGAAAAAGTGAGTTATAATGTCAGCTGATGCAAGAATTTAACATGAAGTGCCACATCATGCCACGTTCTATGATACATAAGCATTCAGATAGCCAAAAAAATTGATAAACATCTAACATGACATTTAGGGTTGACAAGATGCTTATTTGTTATTACTGCCTCATAAGTCATCATTCACATTCCTTGCCATTGTTGCACCAAAAGTCACCATTCATATCCCCTTAACTACCAACACACATCCACTGGTAGTTAATCTCTGCCAATGTAGCATCTTTTTGTATCGCTGGTGATTTGTATTGTTTATTTACTTCTCTTGGACTTGATGCAATTTTGCAATTGTTGGCTTGTTTGTTGGTGGTCTTCAGGTGAGCACTAATTAAGATGTGGTCTCGTTGGAAAATTAATTGGAGATGTGTTTTTCAGAATCAAGTTTGAGAAAATCAATTTATAAAAAATTAAAAAAATCATTCAATTAAATAAAAAAATTGCCTATATGGTAATCGACTACATAATTGTAATCATTGATCAACTCCAACTACCTTCTTTGTCTCAAATTCAACTCCCTCTGAGTGAGAAGATATTTCAAACTCTTGTGGTTGGTGTAGATGAAACACTTTTCCCCATATAGATAATAACGTTAAATCTTTAATGCAAAGACTATAGTTGTCAATTCTATATCATGGGTCGGACAATTACTTTCATGAGGTCTCAATTGCCTAGAAGTGTAGGTAACAACATTTCCTTCTTACATCAAAACACATCGCAAATCACTGTGAGAAGTATCGCTATAAATGACATACTATTTGTCTGGAATTGGCTATATCACAACTGGAGCTTTTGTTAACAAAATCTCAAGCTAATCAAAATTGTGTAGACACTTGTCTGACCATTCAAACTTCACATTTTTTTCTCAATAATCTGGTCAATTGAAAAGCTATCGTAGAGAATCCTTTAAGAAATCTCATGTAGTAACCCTCTTGACTAAGAAAAATTATGATCTTTGTCATGTTCTTTGAAGGATTCCAATCCAATATTGCCTGAACTTTGCTGGGATCTACTTTAACTCCATCCATTGATACTACATGTTTGAGAGAAGCTACAACATCTAGTCAAAACTCACATTTAGAGAGCTTGGCATACAACTTCCAATCTAGAAGATCTGCAAAACTATCCTTAAGTGCTAATCATATTCCTTTTTATCTTTGGAATAAACCAGGATATCGTTAATAAAAATCACAAGGAACTGATCTAAATATGGTCTAAAGATCCGATTTATCCGATCCATGAAAGTTGTTGAAACATTGGTCAACCCGAATGACATAAAAAACTCGTAATGGCCTTATCTAGTCTTGAATGTTGTCTTTGCCAAATCATCTGCCTTAACTTTTAATTGATGATACCCTAACCTGAGGTCTACCTTGGAGAAAACTCTTGCACCCTTTAATTGATTGAACAAATCATCTATTCTTGGCAAATGATATTTGTTCTTGATAGTAACTTTATTCAACTGCCTATAATTGATGCATAACCTCATTGATCTATCCTTCTTCTTAACAAATAGCATTAGTGCACCCCAAGGCAATACATTCAGCCTGATAAAAGATTTATCTAATAACTCTTGCAACTATACCTTTTATTCCTTTAGCTCTGAAGGTGCCATTTCGTACGGTGCAACTAATATTGGAGTTGTACCTGGTGCAAGCTCGATGGAGAACTCTATTTCCCTATTTGGACGTAATCCTAACAAGTCATCAGGAAATGTCTCTAGATATTCCCTCACTGTCGAGATATCCTGTAAATCTGTTCCTTTATTTCTCATATCAATCACGTGAGCTAAGTAAGAATCACATCCCTTTCTAATCATCTTCTAAGCCTTCATCAAGCAAATAACTTGGTCTGGCTGTGCAAATTTCTCACCTTCCACTGTTATCTCATCTCATTCTAGGGTCTTAAGTATCAACTTCTTAGACCGATAGTTCACTATCACCTCTTGTTGAGAAAGTCAATCCATGCCTAAAATAACATCAAACTCGTAGAAAAGCAACTCAATCAAGTCTGTGGGAACTCTCTTCCATGTGTTGGGTTTTGAAGAATGAATCAGATTCATAAACGCAGTGGAAAAATAAAATTTTCAAAACCCGAAACAAAAGATCATACTTGTGCCATTAAAACAAATTTATATAAATATAGAGGTTAGAAATTATACCTTATAATTTCTTCTTTGTTCTTCAAATCTTCACTTTGCTGGGTTGTAGCAAACCACAACAATCCACACTAGGATGTCTCTAATGATAATCCATGCGAAGAATGAAGAAGAAACTATTAAAAGAAAATGGTTTGAACAAATTCAAAGTGCTAGCTTTGAAAGTGTTCTTGAGAGAATTTTGTTGTCTTAAAAATATTTCTTTTGATAAAAAAAATTTTCATGTCTATTTTTTGCCATTTGATGTATTTTCTATTTGAATCAAATTCAAACAAAAGATGAAAAGTCAAAAATGGAGAAAAGGGAAATGAATGAATAGTAAGTGGCCATAGTTGGCATAATTAAGGCCAAAATCTGTCGTTGGCCAACAGAAGGGAGGTAGCAACGCGCTGGGCCTGCAGTGGGCTGCCGCTGGGCCGTTAGGCAAGCCAGTAGCCTGCGTGGGCTCGTACAGGCCCGTGACCCTTCCGAATGATTTTTTCTGTGCGATCTCATCGCGATCCATCCCAAAATAATTCTCTCATATTTTGGATCCTATCCAATGCCATTTTACTCATTCTCCATATCTTCAATGTGTGTGACCCATTAGGTTCTCGGTTATATTGGCCACTTAAATTAATAATTAATTTAATCAAGTCATGAGTGGTATCTAGCAGCACATAATGACCCTAATTGACCAGAAACTCAGTGGTTTGACTACGAATCTTTACATAAACAATTTCCGTGCAATTATTCCTTTCACAATTCTATACCACACTTGGTTTAGAGTATGGACATGTGTCAACTCCCACTAGACTGACTACATCACGTCTAGTCCAAGTAATGTTAGTTCTTGTCCTTGAGGCTCATTACTCTATTAGATATGTCATTGAAGACTATCTTTATGACGTTTCCACTCCAGCCAGAGATTCCTGAGTAATGACCATGACAAGAGGCCATGGGTATACACTCCTTCTATCAGGAGTGGTGAATCATTTGTTGGTTACCCAATTACCTTCGAATGCCTCAAGCTATATCCAATCACCACCCTATGTGAAACCTCCTTGAGGTAACAAGGAATAGTGTCAAAATACATAATCAATATTCAAGATATCCTGAAGCACCTCAAGTTTAAGGATACTTGCACCATTGCTATGATGAGACTATCATTGAAATTTGAATAGATTATCCATATGATTGTCTTATAGCTGGTCATCTAATGTACTTAGCTACATTTAGCAAACATCAACATGTTAACTCTAAAGATCTCATGTTTATAGATTATGAGATCTACTACTCGATCCAATCAAGGAGTGTAGCATGTGCTAGTCTGTCCGGATTAATAATGTCCCATTTCATTAATCCTGTAACTAGGGATAATTTTGATACTAACGTAATTACACATGATAAGAATCTCAATATCATGATCTCATCATGATTTCCTTCATGCTATGTTATGTATCAAGGACTTCATTAATTGATTTAAGATAACTTATCATTTCATATATCAACTGAACATCAAATTAATGAAAAAAATTTTTATTAATCAAATAAACTTGTACAATAAATGTTAAAGGTTATTGCCTTTAGAGCACTCCTCTAACAAGCTCCCACTTGCACTAAAGCCAATTGCTTTTGTATTTAATTCCATAGGCGAGTACATGAGAATCATATTTCTTTTGCGGAATTGGTTTAGTTAAAGGATCTGCAATATTTCGATCAATGGGCACTTTTCTAACTTTACATCATTCCTACTAATGATTTCTTTAATTAAATGGTATCTTCTATGTACATGTTTGGATCTCTGATAAGATCGTGGTTCCTTTGCTTGTGTAATGGCTCCATTATTATCACAATACAATTGTATTGGATCAATAAAGCTGGGAATCACTCCAAGTTCTATGATGAATTTCTTTATCCAAACTACTTCCTTTGCTGCTTCAAAAGTGCAATGTACTCTGCTTCGGTTGTGAAATCAGTAGTCGTTTTCTATTTGAAACTCTTCCAACTAACTGCTTCACCATTTAGTGTGAATATATAACCTGATTGAGATTTTGAGTCATCCTTGTCAGATTGGAAGCTGGCATCGGTATACCCACTCACAATAAGATCTCTATCTCCATATACCAAGAATACTTTCTTAGTCCTTCTTAAGTACTTAAGGATATTCTTAATAGCCACCCAATGAACCTCACTAGCCGATTGGTATCTCTTCGTGACACTTAGAGCATATGATACATCGAGTCTTGTACATATCATAGCGTACATGATTGATCTTATAGCTGAAGCATATGGAATCAAACTCATGTGTGTCCTTTCTTCTTGTGTCTTTAGACACAAAGACTTTGAGAGAATAATCCCATGGGTCATGGGAAAATATCCCCTCTTGGACTACTCCATGCTAAACCTCTTTAGCATCTTATCTATGTATGTAGACTGTGAAAGACCAAGCAATCTTTGAGATCTATCTCTATATATCTTTATCCCCAAAATATAGACTGCTTCTCCAAGGTCTTTCATAAAGAAATTCTTAGATAACCAAATTTTGACTGATTGTAAAGCTAAAACATCATTTCCCATTAACAATATGTCATCTATATATAACACAAGAAATACGATTGCACTCCCACTAATCTTCTTGTAAATACAAGGTTCATCCGGATTTTCTAAAAAACCAAACTATCTGATTGTCTCATCAAACTGAATATTCCAACTCCTGGATGCTTGCTTTATTCCATAAATGGATATTTAAAGCTTACATACCTTTTTTCCATCTTTGGATATGATGCCTTCTAGTTGTGTCATGTACACATCCTCAGTCAAATTTCCATTAAGGAAAGCTGTCTTCACATCCATTTTCCATATCTCATAATCATAATGAGTAGTAATGGCTAGGAGTATCCTTATGGATTTAAGCATAGCTACTGGGCTAAAAGTTTCATCATAGTCAATTCCTTGTCTTTGACGATAACCTTTAGTAACAAGTCTAGCTTTATAGGTAATCACATTACCATCCATGTCAGTTTTCTTTTTGAAAACCCACTTGCACCCTATAGGCTTTATCCCTTCGGGTGGGTTAACCAAAGTCCATACTTGGTTTTCATACATGGAATCCATTTCTGACTTCATGGCTTGAAGCCATTTGTCAAATTCTGAACTATTCAGAACTTCTTCATAGGTTGTAGGCTCATCGTTTTCTATGAGCAATACGTCATTTTGTTAACTAATGAGAAATCCACATCTCTCTGGAACAATATGTATCCTACTTGACCTACGAAGCTCTCATGTTTCAGAAGGTTGAGCTGTTATGTCATCTGTATGAGTAACAAGCTCAGGTTCAGGCAGTTGATCAACATCTGTTTGAGCATCTTGAACTTCCTTAAGTTCAATTTTGCTTCCTTTATCTCCTTTTTGAAGGAATTATCTCTCTAAAAAGATAGCATGTCTTGAAACAAAAACTTTTGTTCCAATGGGTGGTAAAATTGATATCCATATGATGCTTTTGGATATCCCACAAACAGACATCGATCAGACTTAGCTTATAACTTATCTGACATTGTCCGCTTCACATAAGCAGGACAACCCCAAATTCTCATGTAAGAAAATGTGGGCCTTTTGTTATATCTTATCTCATATGGAGTAACATCAATTGACTTCAAAGGAACTCCATTTAATATATAAATGGCAGTCTTTAGTGCATAACCCCAAAAGGATTTGGGCAGTTCCGCAAAACTCATCATAGACCTTACCATGTCTAACAAGGTTCAGTTTCTTCTTTCAGCCACACCATTGTGTTGTGGGGTGTAAGGTGGAGTCCATTGAGATAAAATCCCAATATCCCTAAGATAATCCAAAAACTCTTGGCTCAAGTATTCACCTCCTCGATCTGATCGAAGTGTTTTAATACTTTTGCCAAGTTGTTTCTCTACTTCATTTCTGAATTCTTTGAACTTTTCAAAAGCTTCAGATTTGTATCTCATAAGATACACATACCCATATCGTGAGTAGTCATCAATAAAAGTAATGAAGTAGATGAAACAACTTCTGGCGTGTGTAGACATTAGACCACATACATCTGAATGTATTAAGTCTAAAAGTCCATTAGCACGTTCACCCTTTCCCTTAAAGGGTAATTTAGTCATCTTGCCTAATAAGCAAGATTCACATGTGTCATATGATTCATAGTTAAATGACCCTAAACTACCACTTTTGTGTAGCTTAGCCATGCGTTTCTCACTTATATGACCAAGGCGACAATGCCATAAGTAAGATGATTTCGACATATCTTGTTTTTTCCTTTTATTATCATTGATGTTTAAAATTGGATTTGACATATCTAATATGTATATTTCATTGAATAATGTACCATTAGCATAAAGAATTCCATTCAACATAATAGAACAACAATTGTTACTAAAAGCTAAAAGGAAACCATATTTATTTAGACATGAAACAAAAATAATGTTTTTAGTCAAAGCAGGTACATAATAACAATTATCCAAATTTAATATAAGCCCACTAGGGAGGGTTAATACATATGTTCCTACATCTAATGCAGTAACCCTTGCTCCATTTCCAACGTATAGGCCTAACTCCTCCTTATTGAGTTGTCTACTATTCCTTAGGCCCTGCATATCAGTGCATATATGTGAGCCACAATTGGTATCTAATACCCATATATTATTATTGGAAATAGTATTAATTTCAATGACAAAAATACCTGAAATAGATGGGGCATCAGATGCCTTTTTCTTCAAGGACTCTAAGTAAGCCTTGCAGTTTCTCTTCCAATGGCCATCCTTGCCACAATGGAAGCATGTCCCCTTTGGAGCAATCTCTTTGGCCTTCTTATTGGCCACACCTACCTTAGGCTTCATGGACTTCTTCTTCTTCTTTTTCTTAAGGTTCTTATTTTTAGAACTTGAAGAGTCCACCAGCATTACAACCTTACTGTCCTTTTTGACAGATGGCTCAGCTGTTTTGAGCAAGTTAATCTGCTCAGGAATAGTGGTAGAGATTTGGTTCATCTTATAGTTAAGCACAAAGTATGAATAACTATCAAACAAACTGGTTAGAATTAAGTCAATACTTAATTCATGGTCCATCACAAATCCCAAGGTGGCCAACCTCTCAATATAGTCATTAATCTTCAATGCATATTGCACTAGAGATGTCCCCTCAACCATCTTAGTGTGGAAGAGCAACCTCAAAGTTTTGAACCTTTCGGAACATGCTTGCTCATCAAAAAGCTCTCTTAGATGGTATACTATGGAATTAGCATCCACAGCCTCATGTTGCTTTTGCAACTTAGTTGACATAGTAGCAAGCATAATGCAATTTGCCATCTCACTATCATCGAGATGCTTTTGATATGCCTTCTGAACATCTTCAGAAGCATTAGCAATAGGGGGATTAGGGAGTGCCTCATCTAGGGCATAGCCAATCTTTTCGGATTTGAGAACTATTCTCAGATTCCTTAGCCAATCCAAAAAATTAGGTCCAGTCAACTTATTTGATTCCATTAGTGATTGCGAATTCACACTTGTCATGATGATGATTCTAGCAACCTAGATGTAAAATAGAACATGTTAGAATGTACATAAAATGCATGTTTATTAGGTCTTTAATAAATCGCATTATGACTCCCACTATTTTATTACAAATCCATAGCCCTCACTATGAACCCGAGAGAACTTATATGGAAGTTCTCCTAGTGGATCGATATCCAACTAGCTAAGAATAACCTTGAGGCAACTCAACAAGCTATGCTTAGTTTGGTTGGTAGGTATCTAATCCATACCAATTGCATTATTCATGCAACTATCGATTCTTATGCTATCAACTTATTGATGTGTGCATATTCATTGGGCTATCAACTCTTGATATGTGTACATCTCATATATACAAACCCAACTTCACCTCCAATACACATTAACCTTGGCGCAAATCGAACAAGTTAATAATATCGGTTAAGTCTAACCCATTAATCGTGAAATCTAATTTCAATGGATTGAACATATTCTTATAGAGTGAGCTTGAGGCACCTCAACAACCCTAACTCTAGAAGAACTCCGGTTCTCCCCATATTAATGGAAGGCGTAAGACTTAATTGTTTATTTAGCGAGAGATGTCTTTGTTAAGTCTCATCAAGTTATTATTTCATGCTTTTATATATCATACATTCATCAATGGATATATAAAGATAGTTACATTAACTATATGGCATGATTATGGACATACTAAATTCAATATCTTAAGTCAAAGAGAAATTGACTAGGTCTTACCTAGGTATATGCGTGAATTTACAACCCAAAATAGAAATCAAATTCCTATTTCTAAGTTTTCTTGTTTATGGTGCTGCTTCCTTTGCTTCTTGCTCCTTTGTATCTTCATTCTATCCTAATCCTATATAGTCTAATTACAAATTTCAAATTATAGAAAACCTCAATTTATATTTGAGGGGAGTAAGATGAGAAGAGAAATACATAAGAAAAAAAAGGTAGGGACACACATACCCTATTTACCATAAAACAAAATAATTTCATACATGCTCAATCACATTGAGTCTAAGTCCATAATCATTCATCATGCCTTTTTATACACCCCTAACATCCATTCTCTAATGCACAAAATAAAAATAACAATTTTGGATTTCAAATTATAAATTGATTCAACACTTGAACCGAAATTACCTATATGTGTTCTTTCGGTTAATTTAATTTTATATGTCATTTTAAAGTATAATTTAATATTTAATTTAATTAAATTAAATTCCATATTTCTAGAATTAATTCAAAATTAATTATCCTTAAAATCAGAATATTATGATGTTAAAATTAAATAATTTAATTTTAATTTACATACCAATTTCTAGTCATATTAGAATTATAATTGCACAACTTAAATTAATTCAAATTTAATTTCAAAAAATTCTAAAAATTTCTATAACTTCAAATCATCTTTAGTTTAGCTCAAGTTCATCAAAATATTTTTGGCACAAGCCAAAATTACTAAGACAAATGAACCAACACACTTAGACGCTCAAAATGACTAATTCAACATCTAAACTTTTTTAAAATTTCAAATGCTTGCAAAATACTTTTGGCATGAATCTAACATAAAAATAGCATATTTTTAATCGCATAAAAAATATTTAAGGATCTGGAAATAAAATAAACATATACAAAAAAAATCAAACAAAACAGCATCACCGGGTATGCTAAAACAGTCTCGTTTTTGTGTTTGTTTAAATAATTAATTAAAATAATTTTTAATTAATTATTGGATACTTCCAGAGGTATAAAAATATTTTCATAATTAAATTACAAGAAAAATATAGTCAGCCCTATCAATTAAGCCAAACAACAACACATATTATTAAACAAGGCAATTTTAAGCATTTTTCAAATTAATATGAAATTAATTATTTGAATCACATTCAAATCATTTTTTTAATCAAAATAATTATCCTTAATCATCCCATGATCAGATGAGAGAAAAAAAAATATGTAAACCATATTTTACAAATTAATTTCAAATTTTCAAAACCTATTGATCCAAAATCATCAAAACTATACAATCTCATTGCACTTTCAATTAAAATTAATTTTAATAGACACAAGGGGGCTCTGATACCACTGTTGGGTTTTGGAGAATGAACCAGATTAATAAATGTAGTAGAAAAATAAAATTTTCAAAACCCAAAACAAAAAATCATACTTGTGCCATTAAAACTAATTTTTATAAATATAGAGGTTATAAATTATACCTTGTAATTTCTTCTTTGTTCTTCAAATCTTCACTTTGTTGGGTTGTAGCAAGCCACAAAAATCCACACTAGGATGTCTCTAATGATAATCCACATGAAGAATGAAAAAGAAACTATCAAAAGAAAATGGTTTGAACAATTCAAAATGCTAGCTTTGAAAGTGTTCTTGAGAGTAATTTGTTGTCTTAAAAATTTTTTTTCACAAAAAAATATTTTCATGTCGATTTTCTGCAATTTGATGTCTTGTCTATTTGAATCAAATTCAAACAAAAGATGAAAAGTCAAAAATGGAGAAAAGGAAAATGAATGAATAGTCATTGGCTATAATTGGCCTAATTAAGGCCAAAATCTGCCGTTAGCTAATGGGAGGGAGGCAGCAGCGCACTGGGTTTGCTGTGGGCTATCGTTGGGTAGCCCAGCTGGCCCAACCTACCTAGCCCGCGTGGGCCAGTAAAAGCCCATGACCCTCACGAACAATTTTTTCCGTGCAATCTTATCGCGATCCATCCCAAAATAATTCTCTCATATTTTAAATCATATCCAAGACCATTTTACTCATTCTCTATATCTTCAATGCGTGTGACCCATTAGGTTTCCAGTTATGTTGGCCACTTAAATTAACAATTAATTTAAGCAAGTCATGAGCAGTATCTAGCAACACATCATGACCCCCAATTGACTGAAAATTTAGTGGTTTGACTACGAACCTTTCCATAGATAAATTCCATGCAATTATTCCTTTCACAATTCTATACCCCACTGGGTTCAGAATATGGACATGTGTCAACTCCCACTAGACTGACTACGTCACGTCTAGTCCAAGTAATGTTAGTTCTTGACCTTGAGGCTCATTACTCTATTAGATATGTCATTGAAGACTATCTTTATGAAATTTCCACTCAAGCCAGAGATTCCTGAGTAATGACCACGAGAAGAGGCCATGGGTATACACTTCTTCTATTAGAAGTGGTGAATCCTTTGTTGGTTACCCAATTACTTTCGAATACCTCAAGCTGTATCCAATCACCACCCTATGAGCAGCCTCCCTGAGGCAACAAGGAATAGTGTGAAAATATAGAATCAATATTCAAGATATCCTTGAGTACCTCAAGTCCAAGGATATTTGCATCATTGCTATAATGAGACTATCATTGACATTTGAATATATTATCCATATGATTGTTTCATAACTGGTCATCCAATGTACTTAGCTATACTTAGTAAGCATCTACATGTTAACTCTAAACATCTCATGTTTATAGATTATGAGATCTACTACTTGATCCAATGAAGGAGTGTAACATGTGCTAATCTGTCTGGATTAATAATGTCTCGTCTCATTAATCTTATGACTAAGGATAATTTTGATACTAACATAATTACACATGATAAGAATCTCAATATCATGATCTCATCATGATTTCCTTCATGCTATGTTATGTATCAAGGACTTCATTAATTGATTTAAGATAACTTATCAATTCATATATCAAATGAACATCAAATTAATGAAAATACCTTTTTATTAATCAAATAAATTTGTACAATAAGTGCTAAAATTGATTGCCTTTAGAGCACTCCTCTAACACGATGTACAACTAATGGACAATCCTTATACACCTGGTTCATGACTTCAATCTCATATTCATGACTTCAATCTCATATTAT
The DNA here is from genome assembly GCA_023653625.1 of Triadica sebifera. Taxonomy (NCBI): domain Eukaryota; kingdom Viridiplantae; phylum Streptophyta; class Magnoliopsida; order Malpighiales; family Euphorbiaceae; genus Triadica; species Triadica sebifera. Next base: position 27,698,537 of record CM042901.1, read on the forward strand.
AAGTGCTTAACTATCATATTGTGTTGGCTAGGTACTATTGTGCAAACATATGAGTGCATAGGTCTATGATCTATCAAAACACATAAACATAAGCCATGGAGAGAAAATGTACCCATGATAACATTAGTGGCCTCATAATCCTCCCGTGTCCTAATGGCATAAGCTCTCGCTGGAGTCCTACGGGGTTTTGGCCTGTTGACTATCCATGATGCAGTTTGACTAGGTCCTGATTGACCTCCTTGATGCTGCTGTCGACTTTGCACTGAAGTAGATCCCACTGTCTGTGTAGGTGATGTACTGCCCAACAATGGATGATCTCTCTTCAGATGATATTGGGACCCATATTTGTAACAAGCCTTAGCAGCTGCCCAATATTCAGCCTAATAACTCTTGCAACAAATCCCACATACTAGTGAAACTCCTTTCAAGTTCTATGGCTATGAATTGGAGGTGGCATACTGTAGCTCTGGAGGATGGTCCACTCCTAAAGGAATTCGGTTGTGAAAACCCCTAGCTGTTTCCCTTAAACTGTGACTGCCTGAAGAAGAAACGACCCTTCTTTCCTAAAGGTTGTGCCATGCTAGCTTATGGCTTCTTGGAAGACTCATCTGTCTTCTTCCTCTTTTTCCTCTTAGCACTTATGGCTATGAATACCAGCTTCACAAAATTCTCAATTTGAAGAGCTGTCACCTGATAGCTAATATCCTCATGTAAACCATCATTGAACTGGCGATATTGATCCATCTCATCCCCAAAGAATCTCAGCTGCATACTTACTTAAGCTAATGAACTCTCACTCATACTCTATATTAGTCAAATTTTCCTGTTATAGATCTTGGAATTCCCTCTTATTTTCATTCACATACACTCGTGGCACATACTTCTTCTTAAACTCTACCACAAAGAAGACCTATGTTGGTAGTTGTGGTTTTTATGGCTTCAATAGAATTGTCTTCCACCAATCGTATATATGATATTGAAGTAAAAAAACTTCATATCTCACATTGTGCTCATTGGCACACTTTAACTTCTATAAGAGTCTTTCGGTCTTTTCTAACTAAAACTCAATAGATGCTAGATCATCTTCACTTTTACTAGAAAAATCAATAGCCCTATACTTTCTAAGCTCATCTATTAGTATATGTGGTCTCGGGGGTTTAGGCGGTAAAATTGGAGGTGGTACTAGCAATGGAGCTGCCTTTGGCATATTTTGTGCTAGCTATTACAACAAGCCTGTTATTTATTGAATAAATGTTATGTGGCCCTGCTCAGCCTGTCTTATGGTATGTTGCAAAGGAACTGGTCCAACACCCAAAACATGAACACTAGCAACTGTAACATCCAGTGATTTAGGCCCCAATTGTGCGTGACTGTAGTGGGGTGCGTTGGTTCAATCAAAGTCTAAATTTGAACCCATAAAAAAATGACTAATAATAAGGGAAAATAATTAAGGGTATTATTATTTGGGAATTAAAAAGATTAGTACTAGAACTAAAAAAAATAAAATTACCCTACAGACAAAATCAGTATTATGGCAATTGTTGGGGAAAAAAGTGTGAAAATAAAGAAATTTATGGCAAATAAGGAATTTCTCAAAGTTTAAAAGTTAATCAAGATTAATTATGTTAATGAACCAATGAAAATTAGGATTAATTTTAATTAGTGGGGCCCACTCCTTAATCATAGTATTAAAGTCAAAAAAAGAGGAATTCTACATTTTTCCATCCAAAATATCTAACTCATCTTCTTCCTCTCTTTCACCCTTTGTGCCATCCACCTATGCCTCCAAAAGCTTCCATTTTTGCTTCAATCCAAGCTTGAAAAAGAGAGAAAAAAATTAGTTTTGAGAGAGGAAAATTCAAAATTAAAGAGTTTTTGACATAGAGGGAGCAAATGAGCAAGAAGGAAGGAAGAAAGAAGAAAACAAAAGGGAGGAACTTTGGGACATATTCGGTCTACATTGGAGAACCATTAAGGTGAGTTTATTATTCTTAAATTCAACCTTTTTCCTTCCATTTGAGATCCATAAGGATGATAGATATGATTAGGATTGGTAGATTGAGGTTATGTGGCAAGATTTGAACTAGAAATTTAAAGTTGCAACTAGTTGAAGAAAAGTGTAGTTAAACTTTTAATTAATGATAATTGATGTTAGTTAATTGTTTTATGACTTAAAAAAAATAGAGAAATGTAATTCTAATGGAGGAATGAGGGGTTGCCTTGGTTAAGTTAATTTGGGGAAAATTGAAATTAACCTAGGAGCAATACAATTGGTGATAAATAAAGTGTGATTAGAGTGTTGATTTGGAGAAAATAAATTGGGATCTGTGATAAGGTTTTTGGGCAGCCATGACATATCAAGAAGGAAGCTTAACCTTAGTACATTTTGGCTAAATTAAAGTATAAAACATATTAGGAGCATTAGAATTTTATGTAGGCATGAAAACCTTTGAAAATGGATGATGGAAATGAGATATGGTATGGTTGAGTAGGAAAACCAAGTGAGCAAATGATAGGCCCTCAAGATGGTAACAAAGGCAAGGAGAAAACAAATTAGTAAGGGGAGGAAAATAAGGAAAAAGGAAGCTCCAAGGCTGATTAGGTATTTGCTTCATTGATAAGAATTTTACATGTTGTTCAAATGTGTGTAATTATGTATTAAAGTTTGATATGAAATGTGATTAGTTATTTCTTTTGATGTTTTATGTGATAATGAAACCAAATGGTGTGAAATCATTAAGATATTTGAATGTAATTATGATATGGAAACTTTGGCATAAAAATGAATGTATATGATGAATGTAATTAATAGTTAAGGTTGTGCTAGCTAATAACCCCGATGTAGAAATTTTGGAACAATCTTGACTATTTTGATCATAACTAATGCTCTAGTAATGATATTGAGATGAAATTAGTTGCAAATAAAATTGGACTCATAATTCCAAAACTTGCATTCAAAACCTAAGTTCGAATTCTAATTAAAAATGGGCTGAAAATTGGACACAAAATCCCAGACCTGTTGGTACCCAGAAAATACTAGGTAAAATTAATGGAATGCCCTTCAGTAAAAGGGCCATAACTTTTGATAAAAAATTTTGATTTGAGTGATTTTTGATGCCTCTGAAATATGAGATATTAAAATACAAAATATTAGAAGACCATAACTTCAAATTCAAATTATAAATGAGCTAAAAATAAGACCCAAAATCATGGTTGAAATATGCCATATACAAAAATGTGATTTATTGGGCTTTTGCATGTAGTATCATGAATATATATATATATATATAATAATAATAATTAATGTGAATTTTGACTTAAATTGTAATTATAAATGTTTAATAAATTATTTTTGCATGAGGTTCTAATGCAATAACAATGGAAACAAATAATAAAAATAGTTAAGCCATAAAACATCTAATTTAGAACTAGAATAGAGAATAGTTTGACATGCCAATAAGGGGAGTTAAGGCACTTGATGCCAAATATAAAAGCCGGTAATGACAAATTTATAAATGCACTTGGCACAAAATTATTAAGCCAGTAATGACAATATTACAAAAGCCGTTAATGACACTATTATAAAAGTGTTTGACGCAATATTGTGAAAGTCGGTAATGGTAACCCCGTTATTCCTATTAGTTAGTTTGGTTATAGGTGTTATGGGCACAAAAAAATTGAAAAAAATAACAATAATATAAAATTATGTCATTTTGATAATTGTTGTGTTAAATCAAAAGATTTAAATATGAAATGTTTGATGAAATTTATTTGTTTTCATACAATTCTTTTATTTTATGTCTTATTTATGAAATTATTAATTGACATGTAAGAAAATATATTTATGTAAGATTTTTATCCTTGAAGCACCACTAAGCTAGTAGCTTACTGCGGGTGATTTCCTCTTGCGCAGGTTTCAAAGGGTAGTCGTTGATAGTATAGTTGTCAGAAGAAGAAGGGTACCTGGACGAAAGCAGCTAAAAGCTTTGACCTTAGTTTTGGTATATTTTATCAAAAGTTTTGTAAATTAAATTATAGTTTTTATCTCATCTATTATGTATCGGGGATGTGTAACTTCAGTGTAATGAACATAGTTGGATGTAAAACAATAGATTTTATAAATAAATAAAATTTTGAATATTGATGTTTTAATATATTTATTTTAGTTTTGTAATATTTCTACAAAAAAAAATTTATACTTCATTTAGTTAAGCTTATAAAACAGTTAGTCGGGTAATGCTCATTTACCTTGTTGAACTAAAGTGGGGTAACGGGGTGTTATAACAACACTAGGCTGATCCTAAGCCCAAGTATTAGTAGGACTATTGCTTTTTGCAACATCATGGGCATCTACCTCATCGCCTTCCGTAAACTCTCGCTTACACCTATAAGTTGATAGAGAAGTAGCCCACGTCAGAGTCATATGAGACACAATGAATGAATGATTGAAAACCCTTTATCCAACTCAAGTTCAAAAATGCCTAAATCTAAGCTCTGATATCCATAAATGTAACACCCTCTGATATAGTTGAGAAAACCTCCTAACCATACTAACGGATGTTATGGGTTGTTTTTGTGGAAAACTGATTAAATTAAAACTTTTCATATTTAAAACTTGTTTAACATAATAATGCATTTTAAGCATCAAAATCCATTATAATATTAAAATTTCGATCCAACGATCGATAATAACATAAAATATGTTTCCAGCTTCATTAGCCTTATTTTATAAATACATCATAATAAATATCATTACATGTTCTTAAAATGAAGACATGTAAAACAAAAACCCACAATCCTATGACATAAACAAAAATACATAATATGCCATGAATATAAACACACCCCATATTGGGAGCACTCTGATTGATATCTGGGGGCTCATGACTCTTTTAGTTAACTCCTGTCTAATGGCTTCGAACTTACGTGCAAAAAATACACATACTAAGCAAACTAATGCTTAGTGGTACATATGTGCATAAAAATTATACATTTAAATAATATCATACAATGTCATACCATTCACCTTATGATCATTCCTAGAATCATACATTCTAGCCATTTCATGCTTTAATATAATACCAATATGCCTATCTTACTATAGATATACTATAATAATCCATATATACCATACACATACATATATTGCATTTCCAATTACCATATCAATTACTTGATATTAACATTACATTATATTTTGCAATTATCATTAATTATTACATATGTTCCTACCCTAGAGCTCCAAACTTGACTGTTCAGATGTGGGATATGAGATAAAGGTACTTAACAACCTAAGCTTAAGCTACCCTGCTCACAAAATATCAGCTTGTTAAAGCTCTTTGAGTCAATGGCACTTAATAACCTGAGCTTGAGCCATATTGATTGAGAATAATATAACATGCTAGCAAATCTAGGATCAAGTGTGCTCATATACCGAGCTTTAACCACTTATCCTTATATCATATTAAAGTAACTCATATGATACCATTCACCTCCCTCAATGGTATACCATTTATCTTATGACAAGTCCAAGACTAGAGAACTAGGCATTTAATGTAACGTCACACCTTATGCATTTAAGTATAACCTATCTCTGTATCAAATAATCACACACAGCATGTTGGAAAGACAAAATACCCTGTTAATAGTGATAGTAAATTTTTTTTATATCATATCCTGTAAAATCAATGAATGACTTTGCAAGTCTCATACCCTGTAATATAATTCAATGACTTTGCAAGTCAATTTTGAGGCTTTCGCCGCAATACAATATATCACATATATTAAAACATAAACTTTACACATAAGTATTTATGAGTTCCTTTCATTTATACATTTTTAAATTCATTCTAAAATGACTATACATATTCAAGCATGTAAATACAAAACACATATGACATATTTTCATGCTTATGTGGAATGCAAAGAGAGAGAATGACGAGGCTCGGCCAGTGACCTGTGCTCCATGTCCTCTATACACTACTCAAAATGAGCTATCACTTTTCTTTATCTGAAAAATGATGCAAATTGATGAGTTGCAGCTCAGTGAGACTAACCATCAAATGAGCTCTAAAGTACCGAACAACTCATAATAATAAATCACAAATCCAATACATGCCATGTATTCCATTCCATTCATCAGTATCATATAAATATGAATAAAGTTGAAACATATAATCATTACTCCTTACATATGCAAATGCTTTGCTTATTTCATTTTTTTGTGACCAAGTTAAACAGACATTGCCCCGGGTTTCCATGTGAACATTTTTCATGTGAACATTTGCATTTGCTAGCTAGCTTGATCATTTGTTTCATTTGCACATTTGTTGGGCCATAGGCCTCTTCTTTTGCCTTACAATATCGATTAACTAGTCACAACGCCTTTTTAGTCCATATGCATATGCACTTGTATTTAAACATTCATCAACCATTGCATCTTTATCATATACAACATACATATATTCCATATATACCTCATATGTCACGCATATACCTTGCATATACTATACATATACCATGTGGATATATCACATATGTCAAATATATACCTCAAATATACCACAAGTATACCATTTATATGTACCAAAATGTCACAAATTATCCATCATTACATTATCAATGACCAATCATGACAATCATATGAACCACATAGCAAGCAACATTCATTTGCAGTAAATAATTCAATTGATAATTAGACTCACCGTTCTCCTTTGATTCCGACCCCTAACTTATAGCCTATCCGCTCCTTGTGGGTCTCCAATATGTTGAGAGAATAATATGAAAACATAATCGATTAACTCATGATTAGCAAGACTTAATGTGGCTTAAATAAATTAATATGCATTGTTCATATCAATAGTTAAGATTTTTCCTATGAGGCAGTGTGACCTTATGGGACTGTTTAGCCTATAACTTTTTCTATACTTGAACAATTACCTTGATTCTTGTTCCTAATTCAAATTAACATATAATAATATAACATATTAAAATTTCAGATCAATTGGATCATTGTAAAATTTTTGGTGGAATTTCTAAATGTGTTCTGTTTTCTGCCCTTAGGCAGTTTCAGGGTACCAAATTTGGTTCATCATAACTTATAATATATAAGTCATATTTCAATGAAAATTTACAGAAACTCATATAGGTTCAAATGGAACATTTTTAATTTTTTAAACTTTTATCAATTATGCCTCTAAGGTCTTCAAATCATAATCAACATTTCACTGGTCCAGAACAGAATTGGCTTCCAGACCAGTATAACTTCTAAAGGCCATAACTTACTATATACATAACATATTAAGCTGAAATTAGTGCCTCAATTTAGATAAGACAAATAAATATAACTTTTAAGTTTTTATAATTTACAGAATCTATCTCTAAGGGGCTCAAAATTGCTACACAAGCTACTGGGACTGCCCAGGGTACTAAGCAGACAATTCAAACTATGGAACAGTCATGGTTCCTTTCCCCATAACTAAAAATATGAAAGTCATATGATCCTAAAATTTGGTATACATATAGATAACACATATATTTACAACTTTTATTTTTTGAGATACTTCAAATAATGGCTTTAACATATTCGAAAGCAAATAATATATTAGCTAACTTGGTTAGGGTTCACACCCTGACCAGTTTCAGTAGAGAGAGGATTTCTCTTCCTATACACCAAATCATGAAAAACCGTTTAATATAAATAAATATAAGACATAAAGTAACAACTTGTGTGTTTTAAACTTTTACAGAATCAATTTATATGTGCATCAAAATCGGGTTGCAAATCAGTGCCTATTAATGAACCTAAGCAACTCAAATCAACCCTATAGCAATAAGAATTGATTACTTACCAAGAACGAACTTGAAAGGGATCAAGTAGCTTCAAAAAATAAGTGAAAAAATGAATAATTGAATTCTGAAATGGAGGACAATGAAGAAGAAATCGGGCTGGAGAAGAAGGCAAAAATGGGGAAGGAAGATGAAGATAAAGCCAACTTGTTTTTTGTCATTTTCTCTTTTTCTCTTGTTCTCTTCTCTTTTATATTATTATTATTATTATTATTATTATTATTATTTACATATATATGTAATTCCACTAATTCACACAATAATACAACTTAGTCATTTTGCCCGATTTAACTAAATTAACAATGTAAATGTTTACTAATCTTAATCTAGTCATTTTGCTTACTTTAATTTGGTCATCTTATTCAATTTATTTCTAATACTTCATAATCCTTATATAGATTATAATTACACACGTGCGACTCGATATAGTTGTCAAATACTAGGACACGTAGCTAGTGCGTGTCATAAACTTGTTCCTACGAAAATATGTATGAAATGCATGTGTTCAATTGAATTATATGCAAGATGCATATGTTCAAATGAAATGCATATGGATATGCATGTGCGGAAGGTCGAGGATGTTACATTTAACTCATAACCATTTATCAATCAATTCATTTTGTCACATGCTATTACCAACATTATATCCCATTTATGCATTCTCATACCAACACATAAATGCCAAATCATATATTTCATTTGTTATTTTTCATTTATACATACATCCCATAACATGTACTTAATAAACCATTAATTAAGATCATAAACCAAAATGTATATATAATACATTCATCTTACTTCATAGGCATGAATTACTTATTCATGATCGTGAAGGTATACTTTCATAATTACCTTACCTGTGAACCATCATGTGAAATAAATAGAGCATTCACGGGTCTGCATTACCTATTCACGGCCATGACACCACGTCATCACAACTTCCCAATTGTGACACTAAATCATGAATTTCTAGGTTTATGCAAGTTCATCAACCTTAACATTCATGGCCATGACACCCTTATTCACATGCGTGAATCATGCATTTTCAGTAACCCAAAAATAGAGCATTCATGCATTTTATGCAAAATCTCTAAAGATTAATCAATGTTAATCACTCCTATCAACACTTTTACTCATATACCATGTCTAGAACATTTTTAAACATCATTTAGATCATCAAAATCTATTTCTAGGTCTTTTTAAGCCATAACATAACACATATTTCATTTTAACACTTAAACCCCATTTTTCCATGTTATATATCATCCATAACATGCCTTTATCATTTCATTCACATTTATAACACATAAAACACATCAATATGAATGTAAAGCAAATTTAAATTCCCATATGTACTAACCTTTTACCAAAATGGAGCCTTAACTAATTTTACAAGCTTTTTAAGCTTGTTTTCCCCTTTGTGATGTGTTCCTTTGCTCACTAGATGAACCTATCATCACACAAATATTCCTATCAGAACCTTATAATCATAAATAGACTAAAAAAAATCCTGAAAACTGAGTTCTATCTGTATCTTGGTAAAACTCTATCAAACCTCCATGTTTTCTCAAGCTTTCAAGCTTTAACAATGGTGTTTTAGGGTTAGGAGAAGATGACTAAGAAGTCTCTGAGTGTACCAGAGAAGGATTTGGGGTGATGGGAATGATTTTAAAGTAAGATAAGATACATAGGAAAGAGAAAAGTGCATTTTCTTATGGACAACCAACCTACGTTCATAGGTGTGAAATGCCATTCACAATCATAAAAATCCTTCACGGACATGAATGTCCTCTTTTCTCAAAATGATCTCGCCATGTTCAAAACTCTTTCATTTGAATTATAGTACAACCTTTCACTAGCGTGAAAGCTTTTCATTTCACAAATTTAAATTTAAACTTAACACACCTTAACCCTAATCATTTCTTCTCTAAACACATAACTCATAGGCCATGCTTTATATGCATGAGATTTACTTTATGTATAATGCTAGTTTTGTTGGGTTTTGAAGAATGAATAACATTCATAAACGCAACGAAAAAATAAAATTTTCAAAACCCGAAACAAAAGATCATACTTGTGCCATTAAAACTAATTTATATAAATATAGAGGTTAGAAATTACACCTTGTAAGTTCTTATTTGTTATTCAAATATTTACTTTGTTGGGTTGTAGCAAACCACAACAACCCACATTAGGATGTCTCCAATGATAATCCATATGAAGAATAAAGAAGAACTATCAAAAGAAATGGTTTGAAAAAAATTCAAAGTGCTATATGTGAAAGTGTTATTGAGAGAATTTTATTGTCTTAAAAATATTTTTTTCACAAAAAAATATTTTCATGTCTATTTTCTGTCATTTGATGTCTTTTATATTTGAATCAAATTCAAAGAAAATATCAAAAGTCAAAAATGGAAAAAGGGAATTGAATGAATAGTGATGTGCTTAATGGTCATAATTGGCCTAATTAAGGCTAAATTCACCCGTTGACCAACATGAGGCACTAACACGTGCGCTGGGCCTGCTACGGGCTTGTCCACTAGGCAGGCCAGTAGCCTGCCTAGCCCGTACGGGCCCGTGACCCTCCCGAATGATTTTTCCGTATGATCTCATCACGATCCATCCTGAAATAATTCTCATATTTTGGATCCCATCCAAGACAATTTTACTCATTATCCATATCTTCAATGCGTGTGGCCCATTAGGCTTCCGGTTATGTGGGCCACTTAAATTAACAATTAATTTAAGCAAGTCATGAGCGGTATCAAGCAACACATCATGACCCCAATTGATCGTAAAATTAGTGGTTTGACTACGAACCTTTCCATAGACAATTTATGTGCAATTATTCCTTTCACCATTCTATACCCCATTTGGTTCAGAGTATGGACATGTGTCAACTCTCACTAGACTGACTACATCACGTCTAATCTAAGTAATGTTAATTCTTGTCCCTGAGGCTCATTACTCTATTAGATATGTCATTGAAGATTATCTTTATGACATTTCCACTCCAGCCAGAGATTCCCGAGTAATGACCATGACAAGAGGCCATGGGTATACACTTCTTCTATCAGGAGTGGTGAATCCTTTGTTGGTTATCCAATTACCTTTGAATACCTCAAGTTGTATCCAATCACCACCCTATGAGCAACCTCCCTGAGGCAACAAGGAATAGTGTCAAAATACAGAATCAGTATCTAAGATATCCTTGAGTACCTCAAGTCTAAGGATACTTGCATCATTGCTATGATAAGATTATCATTGACATTTGAATAAATTATCCATATGATTGTCTCATAGCTGATCATCCAATGTACTTAGCTACACTTAGTAAGCATTCATATGTTAACTCTAAATATCTTATGTTTATAGATTATGAGATCTACTACTTGATCCAATCAAGGAGTGTAACATGTGCTAGTCTATTCGGATTAACAATGTCCCCTCTCATTAATCCTGTAACTAGGGATAATTTTGATACTAACATAATTACACATGATAAGAATCTCAATATCATGATCTCATCATGATTTCTTTCATGCTATGTTATGTCGAAGTAACTATGATTTCCTGCATGAGACTGATTGATAGGTTATGCTTAGTTTGAGAAAGCAAGTATAGGAATCTCCTCATGAGAGGAAACAGGAAAAACTCCACTGGTGTAGTAGCTTGGGGATCATTTTCCTCAGGAGAAAAGAACTGAGTCTCAACTTTGCCATCCTTATGCTTTATGAAAAGCAGTTTAGTTGAACTCACTGGCTGGCTCCTTTGGTGTAAAAGCTCATAATTAGTTAGCCAGGACTAAGGAAAGATCTGAAGAAGATCTTCCTTCTTTAGCTGCTTTGGAATCTGTACTACCCTTGGAACATGGGTATAATCCACAGTAATACTTAAGGCATCAGCTGAGGCTAGGATATGGAGATCCATTGCATGATTCTGCACTATGTATATCATCTAATAGTGAAGAGTAGCTATGTCAATAGTAGCTACATTCTTTACTCCAGCGATCTGGACTTGTACCTCAGTGTTATGAAAGTATGAGGATCTTGAAGCCTTATGTTGAAATTTGGGTAGAAAGTACAAAGGACAGTTTTAGCATTCAAAGAAGTCTGGATGGTACCAATTACATAATGTTGGTATTCTAGAAATCTAGTATCCAACAAAGCTATTTGAGCAACAACAAGTAATCCTTTTTTGCCATGATATGTTAAAGCAAGTATGATAACTCCAAAGTGGATGTGGAATATCCATTATTAAGTCACTGAGTTGGAAATTCAGAAGGGATCTCTAGAGTGATGAACTATTCCTCACTAGTACTTTGAATAAGACATTGGTCAAAGGAGGAAGACTGTACATACTCCTTTACAGAGGTTGATTTTTGACGGATTAGGGCTTTAATAGAGGTTGTGAAAGAGGATTTGTGTTTTTGGAAAGTGTGATATGGGTTTATGAATGGAATATTTGTTTCTTGAATTTTTTGATCTTCAGGAAGGAAAGAAAGCTCATAGAGATGACTTATATTTTTGAAAGTAGAAGGAGAAGGTTGAAGAGATAGAGAAGAAGAAGAACGAGACATCTTTTGAACTTATGACAAGATGATTAAGAAGAAGGCTCCTCGTCACCATAGATTAAACTAGGACAAATAGTTTCATGGATCTGATACTAATATAGAAGATGGATGAGAACTTTCAAACAAGGATCAAGGTATGACTAATCCTAAAGGCTCTTCTGGCCACTGGTGGGTTTATCCTGTTTTGATGCCTAACTCAAGAGTTCTCAAACATAACTTGGGATTGTTGTTTGATTGTGAAACTATTTGGTATGGATTAATCTAGGATCAGAGGAAGAGGGAGAAGTTTAAGAAAACATACTTTGTATTTCACAATAGGGTATTACAAGGCTTAAATTAATCATATCTTATCCCCTGCTTCATAGAAGCTTATATAGACTTAAAGGCAGTTGACACAAGCATCACTGCTTACATCATTAAGCATTAAAAATAAAGTAAGATTCCTAAATAGTGATGTAATCACTACGAAGGAGACATCAAAAGAAAAAATCAAATCACACAATTGTATGTAGGGTCAACTATCTTCATATCAGCTGAATTATTACAGTAAAAGCATAATATGGTGGCAAAAATTTCACTATTTATGGATTGGCTCATGTGATGCCGACCAGTTAAAGTCTTCAAGAGTGGGCTCCTCTCATCTGGGCCAATCATTGATGTCTTCGGCCTCCTCAATGCTTTTTGGTGGAGGGTCCGAGAAGTCAATGTTTTGATTATAGTTGAAATTTGGAAAAGTTGGAACTTCGGATTTGAAATTGAAGTCTGGGCCAAGATTGGGCCTAGGCCTGGGCTCTTCTACTCTGGGCTATTCTGCTTGAGTAGTTATCACCATATCACTGAGGTTCAACCTGGGCATTTCTTTTTCCTGTTAGTCTTGATCAATCACTGAGTCTTCATGTAACACCCCCTTACCCTTGCCATGCATGTTCGGATGAGGGAGTGCTACGCTGACTTTTTCAATTGAAATATTATTTTTAAATTATGTATAAATGAAAATTACTCGTCTATTTTTTTATGATTTACTATTTATTTACTTTGTAATGTAAAAGAAATCAAAGTAAAAAAAACACAATACATTTTATAAAGTATTATTTACAAAAAATTTTGTTATTATACAACCATTATAAAATAAAGCTCAACCCAAAATATACAAAAGATGTGTGACTCACAGTTTGAAATAGGCTGCTCTACTGGATCAGGTCACTGCCACCTTTGTCTACTATTATCTACTTATTCTTTGTTATACCTGCATGAGAGAAACTCCCACGCTAAGCTCTAGGCTTAGTGGTGCATATAAATAAAGCAATAAACTATTTTATGCAACATGCATTATCATATATCAACTCATGCTCAATCATCTTCTCATACAAATATACATATCATGATATTCTAACATGTATAAATATCAAATTATATTCTTTTATCTCGTACTTGTTTACTTTATTAAAACATCATTATAAAACACATCATAATTAACCATGTTAGAAGTCATTATTCCTTTTATTTTCCTTAACCTTTTTATGCCCACAACACCCAATCATCTTTTCATGCAAACATACATTTCATAAATTTTATTCTTTTATATCTCATATTTATTTTACTTTATCAAATCATTATTATCCATAACCTTTTATTGCCCATAACACCTATGAACCCTTGACTAGGATAACAGAGTTGTCATCCAGGCACTTAGGAGTGCCACCTGGGCAATATGATTTACGTATAAAAGTGTCATTACTAGCTTCATAATAGTGTCATTATTGGCCTCATAATAGTGCCATACCCGATGTTAATAGTAGTGCCATACCTGGCGTCGATAATAGTACCATACCCGACATCGATAATAGTGCCATACCCGGTGTCGTTAATCATACCATTAATGGATTTATTCTTACTCTCCCCCTGCTTGGCATGCCAAACTATCCCAAGTCTAGTTCTAGTTAGGTGTTCTAGGGCTTACACAATCTCATTAAAATTCATAGCAATTAAATTCACACTTTTCATGCATTTAAAAACTCAATTAATCACATAATCACTCAATTAAAATAATATTTGCATAATATAACAAGGTTCACATCATTTTACTCTTTAAATTCCTCAACTCATATGCTGCCCTGTCATTGGCAGATTTCATTCTCTATTTTGGACCTTAATGTTGGTCCTGTTAAAATCTGAATTTAGTTACAAGGTATTATTAAAAATTTTAGGTCTAGATCTTAGCTTTAATATTCAACTTGAATCACTTAATTCTGAGTTATGTATCAAAAAATATGATAAAATAAACACTGACTGGTCACTAACAATTCTGCCTAGAATTTTCTGGACACATTCTAAATCCGAATTTTATGAATTTTTCTGGACAATTACAGACATAATCATATATTATAGTGTAAATAAAAGTTATATCTCTATGTCTTATCTTTAAAACCAAATAAAGAACACACAAATCAGAACTCCAGAACTCAAGTTATAACAGTTTAAGTACTTACTGGTCATCAATTCCAGCAAAGAACACACATAATTACCACCTTCAATTTTTACCAAAATTAATCATAAGTCTAGCAAACATGCATCCCTAAGATTTATATTACAAAATACTATTAATTTAGAATTATTAACATTCCAAACATTCAAATCATGCAACTCAAATATAAATCATAGTCTATTGCCTTAAGTTATGCACAAACCTTTACTTTTCCCTTTTCTTTCTCTTTACTTCTCTTTCTCTTTTCCTTTGCTCCTTTGAGCTAGCTCCTTGTCAATTTGAGTTCCTAAAACATAAAAGAGATCATTAAAATCTTACTTCATTGAAACTCCATAAACCCTAAACTCTCTCTCTTTTTTCTTTCTCAAGCTTCCTTAAGCTCTTTTATGCTTGAAAATGGCTTTTCCCATACTTTTTCTCTCTTCTTACTTTTTCTTCCTAGGATCAAGCTTTGCCCATGGGAAGATCAAGGGGAAATATGGGCTGGTTTGAGGAGAGGATAAAAGTCTTCTAGATGTTTAAGTGATGAGGAAGAAGAAAGGCAATTAAGAGCATAAAGACAAAATTGATTAATAATGGGATGCCTAAGCATATTCTAGATGTTTTCATTAATGTCTAATTAATGTGTTCATTTTACTTTGATGTATGATGATTCAAGAGGGACGTGGAAGACAATTTAATGATGGGAAAATTCTAGATTAAGAATGATAAGGTAGAATGAGAGGTAATTAAGAGCAAAGTGACAAAATCAATTACTAATGGAACACCTAAGCCATATGAATTAAATGTCTCATTCATGCATGTAATATGGTCAATTAAGGGTTGCCACTTGGTTAAGCCAACCACAATATGTATTTAATGTCCCAATCATGCATTTAATTGGTAATTATCCCCCTTAATTCTCCAATTTTTGGTAAATTACAAATTGACCCCTAAACTTTTTAAAATTTATGATTTAGTCCCTTACCATAATTTAACATTTTGTAATATCTTAAACACTTTATTAAATATCTTCCATAATTATTTGCCATTATTTTAATTATTTTTCGGTCAAAATCCTAATTTAGACTCCAGTCAAACTGATACATCAATTTAATGACACACGTGACTCAGGCCTAAATTTGCGGATATAACACTTCATCTTCAATTCTGAGTTTGGGCTTGAGCAAAGGAGGCCATGGGATCATTTTAATCCTTTTGCATGAATCTAGGCCAAGTGAGGTGTAACTTGTTGGAGGTAGATGATAGTAATTGTTCCTTTGTCATAATTTAGGTGGATTGCTGACTTTATTTCTTCTAAACACATGGGATCTTTGTGAAAAACTATTTTCCAAAGTTTAAGGCATCCTAGTGCCACTATGGTATTGGTTCCTGCAATGTGCGTGTAAGGACGATGGAATATAAAGATTCCAATGATTTCCTCTAGGACCTTAGGAGTTGAATGGTCTGCAATCAGCTTAGCAAATAGCTTCTTCCAATAACTTAATGGTTGAAACGACGTAAGAAACTTGACCTGTGGAGACTATAAGTTTTCTCGATTGCAGATGAATGGGATAAAATTTCAAAGGGATTTGGACTACATGATAGTACAATGTCTACTGACTCCATAAATACCACAACTGCTTAGGAGGCATAAGCTCTGTGGAGAGCCTATAGATGATTATCCAAAAGTACTCTGCAAGACAATGAGCAATTTTCTTAGGAAGACCTAGCTTGTCTTGAAACAACATCATATAAGTGAACATCATGTTTTGGGCAAAGCTCTTGATTTGCTTGAGACTTAGACCTTTTGTACATCCTGATGGGAAATTTGAGAGACTGAGAACTGGGGTATTTGACTGAGAACTGGAGGCCATGAGTATGAGAGAAATTTCTGATAATGATGAGATGAGATCAAATTGTGAAGGTCGGGATACAAAATTAAGGATGAGGTTTTTATCTCCTTATATGTTGAACTTCAAAACTGTATTTGCTAAAACACTCTTTCCATCTTAAAAGTTGAGGATGTGGAATAGTTTTTTGTCTGAAATCTAGCATGCGTGGAAAAGATAAACAATTCATGATAATTGTGAAATGATGTCCTATCAGATGGAATTCAAACTTTTTTATTCCATACTTAATGACTAGGATTTCTTTGAACGTCGAGTGATAGTGAAGTTCACTATGTTTGAAGTGACCACTCACATATCCACATACTTCTTTCTTATTTCCATTGATCTCAAAAAGTATTGCTTCCCAATGTTCATCTGGCGCATCTATCTGTAGCAATCTTTTCCCTATGAAGGGAATCTGTAAGTGTGGCAGACTTGGTATGAATGGCTAACCAAGGTGGGGGCTGCTTTTTCAAAAGCTGGTACAATGGTTTCACGTGCATACTGTAGCCTGAAATGAATTGTCATATATAATTGGCTATCTCGAGAAACTGTTGAATCTGCTTAACTGTTAGATTTTCATTAGGTAATTTTAACAGTTCTTAGGACAAATGAGGGTGAGGCCTATAAGTCCCATTTGAGAATTGCATTCCTAAGAAGTCAATGGTCGTTTGGGCCAACTGTATCTTTGTTGGGCTAAGCATTACTCCATAGGCCTTTGTGAGATCCATAAATTTCTTAACTGTCTCATGATGAAAGTTGATGTCTAGGCTGAATAATAAGATATCATCAATGTAGATCAGGGCCGTATGTAACAGCGACACATATATCTGGATCATAGCCTTTTGGAATAGGGATGGTGCTATTTTGAGTCCAAATGGCATGACAGTCCACTCGTAGTGGTGATTATGAATACATAACGTCATCTTGTATATGTCTTCTGGAACAATGCCAAGTTGTTAGAATTTTTCAGATATTTTGAAAACACTTTGGCTAAAGCTATGAAATGAAACATTGAATCTATCCTTGACAGTGGATACTTATTATCTATAAGAAGAGATTCAAGAGCTTATAGCCAATGACAAGTATCTTTTTTCCACAGATCTATTTTGATCTTTTGTTCATGTAGAAAGCTTGGCATGCCTAATTTGATTTGTAAGTTGAATTAGGCCTTCTGAAATTAGTTAAGAACATTCTTGAATTGCAAGTTCCATGTCTGTAGGAGACATTCCTGGGTGTGAAGCTTTTGTTGGGTTGAGGTCTTTTGAGTTTTTGAATGGAAGTGTAATTAAGAATTCTGATCTGGTCTAGAGAGGGGAATGGTGTTTATGTGCAAATTCTGTGCGATAAAAAGCACAATAAGAATCTTGAAGCTCTTGTACTAGCTTTGGGGATAGAGAAGGAAACTGTAGGGAAGGCTATAGGGTAAACAGGGAAGGTATAGTAGTGAAAGGTAGTAACTGTTTCTTGTATTGCCTGTGGGAAAAATGGATAGTTTGTTTAATATGAAATAAAGATCAAATCCTAAGACCAAATCCTTGTCTAGAAGTTTTGATCTGAGGACATGTGTCCAAATTGTAAGTTCAGGGAAAATTTGCAATTTGATGGGATTTCTAGTTTTCAAGGTTGTAGTAAAGATTTTACCATCAGCTGCTTGAAAGTGTTGAACATGTTGAATCCAATATATGTCAGAGAGAATGGAATGATTCATCATAGACCTTTGAGCTCTAGTGTCTATGAATGCAATGATCTTTATGGGTTTGGCATACTTGTGAGAAAAAACTGTGATTGGAACAAGTGGAATCAGGGTGAAGTGTTTGGGAAGAACAAATAATTGGTAAAGTGGATAGGGTTAGCTCTGTTGAAGGAGTTGTATCAGGTAGGATAGGAAAAGGGGTAATGGGATAAACAGGTGGAAGGTAATGGTCTGGAAATATTGAGTTTTGGCAAGGTAGTTCTTCATCCGTCTCTGATTCATAATCTGAGAATTTTGTTGCAAAAAGGGCTTTGGAATCTGATTCATCATCCAAAAAGAATAGTGATTCTATTTCATCATCTTTCAGGTCTACTTGAGTAACCTAATGAATCTTTTGTATTATCTTTGTTGCTTTCTTTGGCTTGTTAGGGCAATTTTTTGCAAAATGCCCATTTTTCCAGCAAACATAACATTTGTCACCTTTTTTGAATTTGTGCTTGCATCTTTTGAAGAACTTGAATTTCTTTCTTCTGTGTCTTCATGATTGGAGGTCATCTGGAGGTCTCCACTTATGGTATCTCTTTGACTTTCGAGGGGGACACGTGCATGTCTTGTCTTTGCATTTGATTTGCAAGTCTGGCCTTTTGCATGCCATTTTCCAAGAGGACTCATGATCAAAAGTCATTAGTTCTCTGACCATCGTTTGCTGTGCACATATCTTTTCAATGGACAGTAAGATTCTCTTGTAAATCTCTCAAAGACTAAAAAAGTTAAGATCAATATTATTTTCTCTGAGCTGAAACTGGATGTGATTAGAAATGCTTTTTGGGAAAAACATCAAGAATGCTTGCTTCAAATTTGCATCAGCAACTCCACCAAGTAGATAAAATCTCTTTATCATCCTCTAGTAGTGTATGTCAAGATATTTTCTCAGGAGAGAGGAGCACTTCATCTTGAAGTATTCATCTCGAGCCATGTCATCATACTCTATTGTATTACCAACAAACTCTTGATGAAGGGTTGTGAGTACTTCTGCAATTGACTGAGCATGATAGAATCTTAACATAGCTACTTCTGGGAGTCTTACAAACCAATCTCTCAACGTTCATGTGAATCTGGAAGTGAATTCCAAGATTATGGCTAGAAATATAGAATTAAGATGTCTTTGTTGTACTTCAATCTAAGCATAGAATTCTTGGATCCTATCTCTCCATTTATAAGGAGGAATATCATCAAATGTGAACCACAGACCATTTTGTGGCATAGGAGGAACTTGAGGATTAGATCGTGGGATATTTGTATCCATTTCCTCTTCTAGTGGTTCTTCAGTATGGTAACCAGGTTGTTGATGGGTTGTTCCACTTTATTGTGAAGTGGCTGGATCTGCCATGAACTGAGTTGGAGGAAAATGCTTTGGGTCCAGCTCATTATCAGAGAGTTTAGATTCTGAGCTCTCAGAAGAAAGGTAAGGTATTTCTAAAGATGTGCTTTCAAGCTAAGGAATATTTTCGAGGGTTTGTTTTTCTAAAAATGCTGTGACGGTATTTGTGGACTTGGGTTGTTGGACCATATGGGAATGGGCTATTTCTTTTTGTTTATAAGGTTGGGAGATTGTTTGAGAAATAATAATTGGTTGATCCAGTTTCTAAAATACCAACATGTTGTAATTGGTACCATCCAGACTTCTTTGAATGCTGGAACTGTCCTTAGTACTTTCTACCCAAATATCAACATGAGGCTTTAAGATCCTCATACTTTCACAACACTGATGGTACAAATCTAGATCGTTGGAGTAAAGAATGTAGCTATTACTGACATAACTACTATTCACTATCAGAATGCTTGCTTAAGTGCCCAGGCTCAACCTCAGTGATATGGTGATAACTACTCAAGCAGAACAGCCCAGAGTAGAAGAGCCCAGGCCTAGGCCCAATCTTGGCCTAGAATTCAATTTCAGATTCGAAGTTCCAACTTTTCCAAATTTCAACTATAATCATGACATTGATGAAAGGGTTTATAGTTAGACCACTGACTTTCCGATCAATTGGGTGTCATGAGGTGTTGCTAGATACCGCTCATGATTTACTTGAAATCATGTGATGATTTAAGCTTCCAACATTACTGGAAACCTAATGGGTTACACATATAGAATAAATAAAGAAAATGTGAAATGGGCTTTGGATAAAAACATAAGAGAGAATGTTTCGCAAAAGAGTTTTGCATATGAAAGCTAAAGGGGTTGTGTGTCACATGCATGCAATGTGCAAGGTGCCATTCTATCATGTGCATGAGGATGCATTGCATGTATGTGATAGAATGAAGCCTAGCTATCACACGTGCTATAGAAAGCCTTCTTTTATGCTTGTAGACGCAACCTATAAGGTTGTCACATGTGCGACAATCTACGATCATACAAATATTTATTCTAAATAGGAAGCCAAACGTGGGTTTTAAGTGTCCTGCCTTGATTATGATTAGATGATATATAAATGCGCTCAAAAGGTTTTAGAAGGAGTGTTGCTACCTTGTGAAATAAAAGTTATTATCTTTTCTTCTTTTTCTCTCTCAAGTTGAATCACCATTACTAGCACCTTGGTGTTTTAACACCCTAGAGCCTTTGAGGTTATTTCTTTCACTCCTTCATATGGATACTATTAGAGAAATTCATAAGTTTTAGATTGTTGTGGTTTGTGATAACCTAACAAGAAGGAAAACTCATGACCTTGAAGATTGAAGTAACAATTAAAAGGTGTTAAATCTTGAGGAGTATTTCTGTCATTTTGAGGATAACAAATAAAATAGCAATATTGTATTTAACATACTGTTTTCTAAGTTTATTAAATAGGGTATGGAATAAAATAGCAAGAATGGAAAATGGAAGAATAATCCTTGAAAGACAAAATTAAAGGAAGTAGCATGTTCACGCCCGTGACCCTATGTGTCACGCTCGTGACCCTATGTGTCACGCCCGTGAAAGAGCTAACCGTCACCAAAACCAACTTTTGAAGTTCACGGCCATGAAGGAAGAACAAACCGTGAAATATACATTTAAGTCATGCCCGTGAATTAAAATGTCACGCCCGTGAATGTTCATGGCATTTTTTATCCAGAGAGCTTCACGACCAAAGTCACCACTTGGATCACGGCTGGGAAGTGTGTCACGCCCGTGAATATGTATGTCACGCCCGTGACCCAATGTTTCAAAACATTCCAAAGGGCTTCATGACCAAGGTCACAACTTTAGTCACGGCTTGGGAAGAACAGTCACGCCTGTGACAAACATAGTCACGCTCATGACGGATGAAAGAGAAAAATGTCAGGCTCGATTATTTGGTTGGTACAATGACTAGTTTCATATTAAATGCACCCTAACGGCTATAATCACCCAAGGGAGTATAAATGGAAGTCATTTATGCATTTAGTACAAGGGGATAACAAATACTTTGAATCAAAATCTTATTACAAGCTATTTGTACATTCAATATTTTGAGAACCAATACCTATTCTCTGTAAAAATCTTTTTGCTCTTCATTTATTGAGCAATAAAGATTTGTGAGTGTTTCTCTCTGTAATCATTTATTACTCAAATGAGTTTTGGGTATTTCTAGGTTAAGAGTAGAACACTTGTAAGGGTTAGTTGTGTGAGCCTTTAAAACACACAGTAAAGGTTGTTTGTGTGAGCCTGTAAAACACAAGATAAAAGGTTGTTTGTGTGAGCTTGTAAAACACAAGGAATTGGTTATTTTATGAGCCATTAAAACACAAGGGATTTCTGGGTTAGGTGTGAGCCATTGTGAGAAATACCATAATTGGGAGTGAGCTTGTAAAACTCCATCGTAACACTTAGTGTGTTAGTGAAACTCCCAATTGTGATTAGGGAGAGGAGTAGCGTTTGTTAACACCTGAACCTCTATAAAAATCCTTGTGTCAAATTTCTCTATCGCTCCTAAAATTAATTTTTTTTATTTCTACACTTTAAAGTTTAATTTTTGAAACTCCAATTCAACCCCCCTTCTTGGCTTAATATCCGAGCAACAAAAGGTAATATACTTCTCCCATTAGATGGTTAATGAACTAATTTTAACATACATAGGACATTCATTGGATTTTGTTTTTTTTATTAATTTTTATATTTCTGATGTGCCATGTATGAGATACATGTTCAAAATCCAATAGTGGTATCAAAGCCACTCTATGTAAATTAATTTTGGATTTAATTAAAGTATCAATAAGATTGATTGAATAAGGAACAACTTGGATTCTCTCCTTTCATTAAAATTGAATTTGATTTATTTGACCTAAAATTTTAATTTTAATTTAATTACATGTTAACATGATGATGTTAGATATTTTTTTATGATAATTAAAAGGTTTGAATATGATTTAAAAATTAAATTCAAAATTGTGCATAGTGATTGAAAAACTAGGGTTTTATGAAACCTAGTGTAGCCAATTAAGTTCTTTTGGGTTGTTTGAATTTGATTTATTAATTTGAGTTTTCAAACATGTTTAAGACATATTTAGAATGTGTTTTAAGGTTTGGATAGCCACTTAATTGAATCCAATTTTTTTTTTTGATCATGGTATGAACAAAACTGAAACTAAGTAAAAACTCATCCATACGATGAGACTTTTGTTTTGTTTAATTTATTGGCATGTAATTTCATGAAAAAAAATTTAATATCATTTTTATGAGATATTCATGATTTTATTTTGATATCAATTTCATACTAGAGTCAAATTAAATTTGTGTTTAAGTTGCTAAATAGTCCTAATTCATGTATGATTCAATTTAGGAAAATTTTGAGTAATTGGTTTGCTGATTAAATGATTAATGATCTAGATTGTCTAATGAATGAATTTAATTAGTTTAAAATGATTATAGGTTTCTTATAATGATAAGAATGAATTCTCCAAATTTTGGAAAATTTTAAATGGAATTTGATTTGAATTTGAGAAGGGTTTTCAAAGTCCTAGTTTGATTAGGATTCTAGTATTCAATTGCAAATAGGATTGTTTAATCCTATTTGACATCAAACTAATAACTAATTAAGGTAATTTAATTATTAATTAACTACTGGTCATATTTGGATTTAATATTTAATGTGATTTAGTTATTAAATTCATATTTAAAAGTTGCATGAATTAAATTTGATGCCAAAAATAATAACCAAGAAGGGGGGTTGAATTGGTTGGAAAATAAAAATTAGTGAAAGTAAAAAAAGCCAAATAATAAATGGTGAAAAGAAGAGGAATATAGTGCACACAAGATTTATAGAAATTCGGGTATTAACAAACTCTACTCCTCTCTCCAATCTTGATTGGGTGTTTCACTAATATTTGAAGTGTTACAATGGAGTTTTATCTCTAGCTCACTTCTAACTATGGTGTTTCTCTCTTGGCTAACACCTAACCCATAAACAATTCTTGTGTTTTAATGGCTAACACAACAACCAAATCCTTTTGTTTTTTTATAGCTCATATAAAAACCCTTACCAGTGTTTTACTCACAACCCAACTCACTCAAAACTCACTTTTGAGTAATGAATTGTAAGATGAAAACACTTACTAACTAAAATGCTCAGCAATTATGAGCAATTATGGTTTTATAATCACAAATAATGAAATTTGTTAAATAAACAATAAATGCACAAAGCTATACAAGATTAGAAGATTGAATGATTGCTTTTCTAACTTGTAGAAGTCATAAATGTGTTGTATTTATACTTCCAGATCAAATATAGCTGTTTTGGGGTGCATTTAATATGAAAATAGTCGTTCAACTGTATTTCCCTTCACGCCTAACAAGTTTATCTCTCCAGGTTCATAGACATGACTATTCTTCATAACCGTGAATGAAAATGGTGACTTTGGCTGTCACTCATTTGTTTGAAAATGAATGGTCATTTATGGGCGTGACAAAATCTTCACGAGTATGACTTGGTCAATTTTCATGATTAGGCCAATGCTTCACTACCATGAGCATTTGAATGATCAGTCTTGGTATTTGAATGAACAATCTTGGTCAATGCTTCACTGCCATGAACAAATCTTCACGGGCGTGACTATGTATTCATGGGCGTGAAGAGCTATTTTCATAGGGGTGGTGATTTTTCACCATAGGTGTGACATTAGTCACAGGCATGACTCTTTGCTTATTTTCAATATTTTGAATTTCAATTCTTCTCTTTCAACTTGCTTTAAGGTTTTAGAAATGCATAACTTGTCTAACACACTTAGAACATAAATGTGGTTAAATTTCTTGTTGCCTAATTATTTATTATCATCAAAATGGCGAGAATATCTCTCAAGGTTCAATAATCTCCCCCTTTTGATGGTGACAAATTAAGCAATATGGGGTCTAAAGAGAAAGTAAAATTCCTCCCCCTCAATTGATGCTTAATAAATATGAATCATAAGAAGTACAAGATTCAAGAAAAGCTTCAAAAGTGATTGAGATAAGAAATAAACATAGCATTCATACCAAGATAAACATAGTATATGAAAGGTATATTACAAGTATATGATATATTGATAAGGCATTTTATGCTTTATATGCAGGGAATATGACAAGTATATGTAACATATATTTCAAAGTGTATTGACATTGTATAATTGTCATATATTGCATTCATCATCATATACATATTGCATTCAACTTAACATTGGCTTACTTAATCTCCCCCTTTGTTACAATAAAAAAGATATATAAGACAATAAAGAATAATAATAATATGTCATTACATTAAAAAATATTTACAAGATATGAGTTGTTAAAATAAAAGAGACTTTCCTAGGACACAAAAAAATAAAACTACGATAAGATGATCATATGGATCCTAAGACATAATAAGTAAAACTAAGGCAATGGCTTGAAGACAGGTATCTGCTCAGGAAGACAAGCTACCTCCTTCTCAAGGCTATCAATCGTTGACTTGACAAAGTCCTTAAGGCCTTCCAGCTTTGCCTCAATTAACTCCTGAAAAGTGTCCATGCTTTCTTGAAGCATGTCAAAGCAAGGAGTCAGGAGTCCGGCAATCTGCTATGCCAAGTCTGGTGGAGGTGCTGGAGAGGTCTCGGTAGTAGAAGGGGCATCTAGAACAACTGGAGTTGGAGTCTCAACCAGGGCTCTCTTCCTTCACTGGGGCCCTTGAATCCCACTTTGAATTCCTCTAAGTCTTTAAGCTCCCATGCCACCTCACCTATTGGGGTGATGAAGTGGTAAGACACCTCATCTTTATAGTGGACTCTCCCATTTTAATGAATGACTCAATGTCGAGTCGGTCTGTGGGAAAAGCTGGAACGATATTGTAAACATGATCGTAGAGGTCCAGATATCCCAGCTCAACTGCCAAACGAGTCACATAACCTCCAATAAGAATGTCTCCTAAAGGCTTGGAGGCAATGGACTAAAGGTGAGAAGCAAACCACAAGGATAGTGCCATGGGCTCACTCTTTTGAGTCATATCAAATAGAAGCAATTCAGACTTCTGAATTGAGTCGTTGTTATCACCCAAAGCAAATATGCTTTAGGTCAGAAATCGGTGAATGTAGCAAAGCATTGGTGATATCAAATGTGTGCTATTTGTCTTATTGACGTCCCAACTGCAGTCACTACCAAAGTAGGACTAGATGTCATGAGGGTAAAATCCAGCCTCATTCTCATGGATCAATCCCTCCTATGGGAGCTTGAAAATGTCTTTGAATTCAGCAACAGATAGGGTTTTCTCCTTCTTGTAGAGCTAGAAGGAGACCTTCCTACCCAGAGAGACTTACAATGTGCTAAAAAATTCCAAAGTTGGCTCCTGAAAGGTGGGTTGATCAATATCAATAAAATCTAGTAGGCCACACTTGCGTAGCCAAACCTTCATGTAAAAGGTAAGGCCTAGTGTCTTGATAAACCCCTAATCGAAGGTCCTTATTGATAAGAGGCCATTTTTTGAGGCAAGCATATTTTGGATAGAATTATCGGGGTATGAGATTGAGTAAATAATCCATGTGGAGATTTGGGGCAGTACTGTAATATCCGCTAATTTAGGCCCCGAGTCGCACGTGTCGCGAAGTTGACGCGTTTGACCGATCGAAGTCCAAATTCGAATTTTTACACAAAATTGATTAGATAATGGATAAATTAAATGATATATGCTTGATTAAGTAATTATAGAGTTTAAAGAAGTTGATTTACGGTAAAGGACTAAATTACAAAATTTGATAAGTTTTGGGGTCAAATTGTAATTTATCAAAAATTGAAAGATTAATGAGATTAATTGCTAATCAACATATTAATTTTGGGCATATTTTGATAGGTTGGCCGGCCATGATATTAAAGGAAGAAGGATTAATATTGATTAAGAGTAAAATTGAAAGAAGATGGTCAAATGGTGGGTCCCACATGAAGACTTTTTGGGTACCCTATTTAAGGCTTTCTTTCTTTCTACTTCTTCTCTTCATTTTCTGCTTTCTTCTCTGTTTTCTTTACCAGTCACGCCAACTACATCATTTTCTCCATAGCCATCTTGATTTCTAGAGAGAGAAAGGAAGGGAAGAGAAGGGAAATAACAAGACAAAGTGATTTTCATGTTCCATAACTCTTAAAGAAGCTGGAAAGAACAAGAAAGAGGAAGAAATATCTGGTTTGGTAGAGAGAGAAAATCTCCATAGTTGTGATCAAGTGAAGAAAAGTGTAAGGTAAGAAGCATCTCTTCTTCTTCTTCATCTTTTCTAAAGGAAGTTCGAATTTTGAGCTCATTCAAGACTTATGAGGAAGGAGAGAGAAACTAGGGTTTTGAGAGCGAAAAAGAGAGTTTAGGGCTTTAAAGAAATCAGATGATCATAATGATCTATAATGTTGTAGGAGTTCTAAATGAAAAGGAACAAGCTCTAAGGAGCAAAGGGAAAGAGAAAGCTACCTAAAAGAGTGAAGGAGAAAGATTTAAGGTTTGTGCATAACTTAAGGCAATAGCCTATTTTTTTTGAAATAATGCATGCTGAACATGATATTAGATAAATAAATTTCAAGAATGATGATGATTATGGCATGAAACCA
Source organism: Triadica sebifera (assembly GCA_023653625.1). NCBI lineage: Eukaryota > Viridiplantae > Streptophyta > Magnoliopsida > Malpighiales > Euphorbiaceae > Triadica > Triadica sebifera. Next base: position 27,726,056 of record CM042901.1, read on the forward strand.
TAGGGTTAGACATGTATGAAAATGATCCTTGTGTGACATTGAATTAATGATGCATGTTAGAGAATCTTGTATGATCAAGGCATTTACATGTATTATAAAGCAATAAGTTGAGTAAATAACCTTAGAAATGCATGAAATAGAATTTGGTATGATTTGAATGATGTTAGAATGAATGAAATGTGAATATGCAGATTTCCTGCTGATAGTTACAGGTGTGACTATTTAGTCACGGGCGTGAACTTGAGGGTTCACGGTAGTGACTGATTGTGTCACGGTTGTGAATTTCTGGGTGGAAATGTTACTATTCATTCCAGAAGCGTTCACGGGTTGGAATCATGGAAGTGAACTTATTCACGGACGTGAATGAGTAATCACGACCGTGAATGTTTTTGGGCGATTCATTCTAGTAGCGTTCACGGCTTGGGATTACGGGCGTGAAGTAATTCACGGGCGTGAAATTGGTAATCACGGCCGTGAATGCTCTGTATTGTGATTATGAATGTGGTTATCAAATGAAGAATTCAAGTAAGTAAGTGAAAGTTATTGTCTATCCAGGGAAATAAGAATAATTATATATATATATATATATGTATTGATGTGAGAACGTGTTATGTTGTGATATAGAAAAATGAATGTTGACATATATGAAATATGATACGGATGGAATATGTGAATCAACACGAATGATATATGAAATATGATACGGATGAAATATGTGAATCGACACGAATGATATATGAAATATGATACGGATGAAATATGTGAATAGACACGGATGATATATGGAATATGATACAGATGAATTACATGAACTAATACAGATAATAAATATGAATATTGATATGGTTGTGATTGGAAGTAAATAGAAATATATGAATTATATGATATTGAATATGCCCTAGAACAACTACCTAGAACTATATTAATGATAGTTTGGCATGCCAAGCAAGGGGGGAGTATGATGAAAAGCGTTAATGGAATGATTTACTACACTGGTAATGGCACGGATTATGAATACTACGCCGGTAATGACACAGATTATGAATACTACGCCAGTAATGGCACGAATTATGAATACTACGCCGGTAGTGGCACTTATATGCACACATCATATTGCCGTGAGGCACTCCTAACTGCCTGGATGGCAACTCCGTTATCCTAGTCTGGAGTTCATAGGTGTTGTGGGCTAATATAATATAATATAATATATATATATATATATATATATATATATAAATGATGGAAAGTGGTTTACATATATAAATACATGATTGATGATGTAAAAGAGATTTTTATAATTAATGGAAATGAAAATGACATTTGTCCTGTATGCATGGAATTATAATTGTATGAGAAAGGATCTTAAGGAATAGAATTGCAAGAAAAAACATTAATATGAAAAATGATACATGTTGTTGCCTGTTGCATGACGTAGTATATTGCCTTATTTATATGCACCACTAAGCTTAGAGCTTAGCATGAAGTTTAATTTCCATGCAGATATAGAAAGGTGGCTGAAGACGCTAAATAAAGCAAGCAGTGATCCCATTCAAGTAAAGTAGCTGAACCTTGAGGAAGTGGGTTACAAGTTTTGAAACTTTTGTATTTGGCTTTTATATTAAAGAAATGTTTGAGTTTGTAAAACTTACTTTTAAAGTTGTTAAGAATTACTCTGATCTTAAAATTTCTATCTTATGTAAATAAATTGTAATCTGGTTTTTGTTTATATTTATATGTACAAGAGAGTTTTTTAAAAAAAGAATATAGCGAATTGAAGAAGTAAGAAAGACAGGTAGCAGCGCTTCCCCTATCCGGGCGCGTGCGGTTCGGGTGGTGAGGCGGTGCCGCCATAGTTTTTGGTATCAGAGCACAATTTGTGTTTTTGGATTTTGATATTAAAGCCGGTTTGGTACTGTTTTGGATTTTTAAAGTGAATTTTGAAAATGTTTTTCTTAAAAGGTACCCACAATTGCATTCTTGGACTTGCTGCTTTATTGATTAGGGTCGTTGCCTTTATGTTATAGGTAGGATATGGCCTCGGGATCAAGATGAATAGTAGTAGAAGAAGCTGAGAGTAATGAGCCTTCTGAGGCAAGAGCTTTGTCGCAACCAAGTCATCATCGAGCTGGGGCACCGAGATCTAGTGCCAGCTCACTTCGTGAACATTCAGCTATTAATATGGGACAAGGCAGAGGACGAGGCCGAGGGCAAGGAAGAGGAGGCCGTGCAGGGCCAAACCAGTTCAGATCAGATACAGTAGAGAGACCTGAAGGCAGTAGAGCTGCTCTAGCAAGAGGTTATGCCATGCGAGGCTGAGAGGAGCAGGATGCATCTGACGTCATAGCGGGTAAACTCCTTCTCTTTGGCTCTTGTATACATGCATTGATAGACCCTGGGTCAACACACTTATACATATGCACACCACCAACGGGTCGAGAGGGTCTTAAACCAGAGACTCTAGAATATGAGATTTGTGTGACTAACCCGTTAGGACACAGTGTGCAGGTTAGTAAAGTGTTTAGGGGTTGCCCAGTTGAAATTCAAGGCAAACAATTTTCAGCAGATCTAATAGAGCTACCATTCCGTGAGTTTAATGTGATCTTAGGAATGGATTGGCTAGCTCGCTATGAGGTGATAATAGATTGTGGAAAGAGGCAGATGAGAATTAAAGTTTCAGAACAAAAAGAGATAGTAGTGAGGGGCGAGAATAGAAGATATCCAGATAATGTGATATAAGCGTTGAAAGCTCGAAAACTCATCAATAAGGGATGTGAGACTTATCTAGCGTATGTGATTGATACCTGAAAGAAAAGTCCAAAGTTGCCTGACATTCCAACTGTTAGTGAATTTCCAGATGTGCTTCCTGAGGAGTTACCAGGACTACCACCTGACCGAGAGATAGAGTTTGCTATTGAATTAGTTCCTGGCACCGCTCCTATATCTATTACACCATATAGGATGGCACTCATAGAATTGAAAGAGTTGAAGATACAGTTACAAGAAATGTTAGATAAAGGATTTATATGACTTAGTGTATCACCATGGGTGCTCCAGTACTATTTGTGAAAAAGAAAGATGGTACTTTATGTCTTTGCATTGACTACAGGCAGCTTAACAGGGTTACTGTTAAAAATAAATACTCACTGCCTAGAATTGATGATTTATTTGATTAGCTGAAAGGTGCAAGTGTATTTTCAAAGATAGATCTTTGATCGGGGTATCATCAACTGAAAATCAAAGAGTCAGATGTATCTAAGACGACATTTAGGACTCGTTATGGTCATTATGAGTTCTTGGTGATGCCATTTGGATTGATGAATGCGCCGACAATTTTTATGGACCTGATGAGCCGAGTGTTCAGGCCATATATTGATCAATTTGTGGTTGTATTCATTGATGACATTCTTGTCTATTCAAGAGATCGAGTAGAGCATGACCAACATCTTAGAAAAGTATTGCAGATTTTGAGGGAGAAACAATTGTATGCAAAGCTATCTAAGTGTGAGTTTTGGTTGGAAGCAGTTAGTTTTCTGGGTCATGTAATTTCAACAGAAGGTATTCGAGTTGATCTTAGTAAAATCGAGGCTATTCTTAATTGGAAACCACCTCAAAATGTGACAGAAGTGAGAAGTTTTATAGGATTAGCCGGATACTACAGGAGATTTGTGAAAGGATTTTCATCTATAGCGAATCCTTTGACACGAATGCTGCGAAAAGAGGACCATTTTGAATGGACAGATAAGTGTCAAGCAAGATTTGATCGATTGAAGACAATGTTTACTGAAGCACCAGTTTTGACTCAGCCTACTCCAGGAAAAGATTATGTTGTGTACAGTGATGCAAGTCACAATGGGCTAGGATGTGTTCTTATGCAAGAGGAAAAAATGATTGCATATGCCTCCAGATAGCTTAAGCCTCATGAACTTAACTATCTGACGCATGATTTAGAGCTTGCAGCGATAGTTTTTGCTCTTAAGATTTGGAGACATTATCTGTATGGAGAAAGATGCTACATTTATACGGATCACAAGATTCTTAAGTATCTTCCTTCACAGAAAGAGTTGAACCTGAGACAACGAAGATGGTTAGAGTTGATTAAAGACTATGATTGTGTGATAAACTACCATCCAGGAAAAGCCAACGTGGTTGTAGATGCACTAAGTAGAAAGATTTTAGCTGAGATAGCCGAAATAGTGAAAAATGGAGAAAAGTCATAATTTTCCTTAACAAAAGATGGTACTGTATATTTCAAGAACCAGATTTGTGTACCAAGTATGGAAGAGTTGAGGATAGAGATTTTAAAAGAAGCTCATGAAATGGTTTATACTATGCACCCAGGTGGGAACAAGATGTACCAAGATTTGAAAGCACAATACTGGTGGTCGGGGATGAAAAAGGATATCACTAAATATGTTGCTAAATGTTTAATCTATCAACAAGTAAAAGCTGAGCATCAATTATCCACAGGATTACTACAACCAATTCCTATATTAGAATGGAAGTGGGAGAGGATCACGATGGATTATGTGTCCGGTTTACTGGTAACTCAGAGAAAGCATGATGCAGTGTGGGTGATAGTTGATCGACTGACAAAGTCAACACATTTTCTACTAGTGCGAATGGACTATACTTTGAACAAGCTGGTTGAGATTTATGTGAATGAGATAGTGAGACTTCATGGAGTACCTGTATCTATCATTTATGACAGAGATCCCAGGTTTACGTCGCAACTCTGGAAGAGTCTACAGCAGGCTTTGGGAACTCGACTAAATTTTAGCACGACATTTCATTCGCAAACGGATGGATAATCAGAGCGAGTTATACAGTTGCTAGAGGATATGATGAGATGTTGTGTGCTTGAATTTGAGGGAAGTTGGGATCGACATCTACCTCTTATGGAGTTTGCCTATAACAACAGTTATCAAACGAGTATAGGCATGGCTCCTTATGAAGCTTTATATGGAAAAAAGTGTAGGACACCAGTATGTTGGACCGAGTTGAATGAGAAAAAGTTGATTGGGCCAGAAATAGTTCAACAGATTGAAGGGAAAGTTAAAGTGATCAAGGAAAGGCTAAAGGCAGCACAAGATCGACAGAAATCATATGCCGATTTAAAGAGGCGAGATATAGAATATGTTGTAGGTGACAATATTTCTTAAGGTTTTTCCGTGGAAAAAGGTATTGAGGTTCGGTAAAAATGAAAAGTTAAGCCCAAGATTTATTGGTCCTTATGAAATTCTAGAAAGAATAGGGCCAGTGGCTTACCGATTAGCTCTTCCTCCGGAGCTAGACAGAATTCATAACGTGTTCCACGTTTCAATGTTAAGGAGATACCGTTCAGATATGAATCACATTATACCGATTGAGGAAATAGAGGTATAGACAGACATGTCTTATGAGGAAGAACCAGTGGCTATAATAGCATATGAAGAGAAAGTTCTCCGGAACAAGAGAGTCCCTCTAGTTAAAGTTTGGTGGTGGAATAATACAATTGAGGAAGCCACATGGAAAAGTGAAGAAGTCATGAAGAAGCAGTATCCCAAGTTATTTAACCCTGAATGAACACATAAATTTCGAGAACGAAATTATTTTAAGGGGGAGAGAATGTAATATCCACTAATTTAGGCCCCGAGTCGCACATGTCGCGAAGTTGACGCGTTTGACCGATCGGAGTCCAAATTCGGAATTTTACACAAAATTGATTAGATAATGGCTAAATTAAATGATATATGCCAGATTAAGTAATTATAGAGTTTAAAGAAGTTGATTTACGGTAAAGGACTAAATTGCAAAATTTGATAAGTTTTGGGGTCAAATTGCAATTTATCAAAAATTGGAAGATTAATGAGATTAATTGCTAATCAACATATTAATTTTGGGCATATTTTGATAGGTTGGCTGGCCATGATATTAAAGGAAGAAGGATTAATATTGATTAAGTGTAAAATTGGAAGAAGATGGTCAAATGGTGGGTCCCACATGAAGACTTTTTGGGTACCCTATTTAAGGCTTTCTTTCTTTCTTCTTCTTCTCTTCATTTTCTGCTTTCTTCTCTATTTTCTTTACCAGTCACGCCAATTACATCATTTCCTCCATAGCCATCTTGATTTCTAGAGAGAGAAAGGAAGGGAAGACAAGGGAAATAACAAGACAAAGTGATTTTCATGTTCCATAACTATTAAAGAAGCTGGAAAGAACAAGAAAGAGGAAGAAATATCTAGTTTGGTAGAGAGAGAAAATCTCCATAGTTGTGATCAAGTGAAGAAAAGTGTAAGGTAAGAAACATCTCTTCTTCTTCTTCATCTTTTCTAAAGGAAGTTTGAAGTTTGAGCTCATTCAACACTTATGAGGAAGGAGAGAGAAACTAGGGTTTTGAGAGCGAAAAAGAGTGTTTAGGGCTTTAAAGAAATCAGATGATAATAATGATCTATAATGTTGTAGGAGTTCCAAATGAAAAGGAACAAGCTCTAAGGAGCAAAGGGAAAGAGAAAGCTACCTAAAAGAGTGAAGGAGAAAGATTTAAGGTTTGTGCATAACTTAAGGCAATAGCCTATTTTGTTTGAAATAATGCATGCTGAACATGATATTAGATAAATAAATTTCAAGAATGATGATGATTATGGCATGAAACCATAGGGTTAGACATGTATGAAAATGATCCTTGTGTGACATTGAATTAATGATGCATGTTAGAGAATCTTGTATGATCAAGGCATTTACATGTATTAGAGAGCAATAAGTTGAGTAAAGAACCTTAGAAATGCATGAAATAGAATTTGGTATGATTTGAATGATGTTAGAATGAATGAAATGTGAATCTGCAGATTTCCTGCTGATAGTTACAGGTGTGACTATTTAGTCACGGGCGTGAACTTGAGGGTTCACGGTAGTGACTGATTGTGTCACGGTTGTGAATTTTTGGGTGGAAATGTTACTATTCATTCCAGAAGCGTTCACGGGTTGGAATCATGGAAGTGAACTTATTCACGGGCGTGAATGAGTAATCACGACCGTGAATGCTTTTGGGCGATTCATTCTAGTAGCGTTCAAGGCTTGGGATTATGGGCGTGAAGTAATTCACGGGCGTGAAATTGGTAATCACGGCCGTGAATGCTCTGTATTGTAATTATGAATGTGGTTATCAAATGAAGAATTCAAGTAAGTAAGTGAAAGTTATTGTCTATCCAGGGAAATAAGAATAATTATATATATATATATATATATATATGTATTGATGTGAGAACGTGTTATGTTGTGATATAGAAAAATGAATGTTGACATGAATGATATATGAAATATGATACAGATGGAATATGTGAATTGACACGAATGATATATGAAATATGATACGGATGAAATATGTGAATCGACACGAATGATATATGAAATATGATGTGGATGAAATATGTGAATAGACACGGATGATATATGGAATATGATACAGATGAATTACGTGAACTAATACAGATAATAAATATGAATATTGATATGGTTGTGATTGGAAGTAAATAGAAATATATGAATTATATGATATTGAATATGCCCTAGAACAACTACCTAGAACTATACTAATGATAGTTTGGCATGCCAAGCAAGGGGGGAGTATGATGAAAAGCGTTAATGGAATGATTTACTACACTGGTAATGGCACAGATTATGAATACTACGCCGGTAATGACACGGATTATGAATACTACGCCGGTAATGGCACGGATTATGAATACTACACCGGTAATGGCACAGATTATGAATACTATGCAATTCGGGTGGGGAGGCGGTGCTGCCACAAGTTCTCTTCTTCCCTTTTGATTGACTGGACCTTGAGGCCATTGATGTGTTTGAAAGTTTGAGAGAGAGGAAACACGAGCTTAGGGTGAAATCATACCCTAAATGTTAGAAAAAGAGTGATTTAGGTGTTTGGGGATTGATTTTGGTAATGATATGTGGTAAAATGGTGTTTGGGAGGCCAAATTTGACTAGAAAAAGTGAGGAGTCATGACTATTGTGAAATTGAATAGAGAAAAAATGAGAGAAAATAGTGAATTTTAGGTTTTATTTCGATCGATTCATGGCCGTGAATGAATGTTCACAGGCAAGAATGATTGTGTTCACGGTTAGGCAAGGTAGTGACTTAAACTGTGACCTAAGGCATGAACGAGACTGTTTGACAAGAGAGGCATTTTCACGGTCGTGAAGTCACAGTTATAAATAAAGGATGTCACGGGATCAAACTGTGATCCAAGACGTGAAACAAGTCGTGATTGAAGTTGTCGGTTTTGGCTTCTATTTTCATGACCATGAAGATTTATTTATGGGTGTGAATATCTAAAATTTATCAAAAAATAAAACTAAGTCCCATTCAAAAGTATGTGATACTTAATCATTTCCTAAACATTTTAAACATAAAAATAAACACTTCGACATATAATATGATCATGCAAATCATCAAATAATCAAAATATCACTCAAGGTTCAGAATATAAGATTTATCAAAAAATCAAAGTATACCCATGACATAAGAATTATCATTTAAGATAATATAGTGTCATGAAGCATTCCAAGATCTCATTTTATAAAGCAAAACCTTTCATCATTGAAAGACTTGGTAAAATATTAGCCAAATGGTGGTATGTGTCAATGAACTATAGCACAACATCTCTAATTTGGACATGATCTTATGGGAAGTGATGCCTAATGTCTATATGCTTACTCATAGAGTATTGGATAGGGTTCTTAGAAAGATTTAGAGCACAAGTATTGTCACATTTGATGGGAATATGATCCATTATATGACCATAATCTTTAAGTTGTTATCTCATCTAAAGAACTTGAGTCCAATAACATCTTGCTACCACATATTTTCCTTTAGTAGTTGATAAGGCAACTAAAACTTGTTTTTTACCAAACCAAGAAACTAGGCATTCTCCAATGAAGTGAAAAGTACCTAAAGTGTTTTTTTCCATCTAATAGACTACTGGCATAATCAGCATCCGAAAAGCCAATGATATGAAAAGAAGTATTTCTAGGATACCATAGACCTAGATGTAAAGTTCCATGTAAATATTTTAAGATTCTTTTAATAGGATTCAATTACCCAATTTTCATCATTTAGAGCCTTATCAATATTTTTGGCTCAATTTGAGAGACAAAAGCAAGATTATAATCTAAAAGTTTAAGATTAAATCTAGTACTTATACCCTTGGTAGGATTACTAATGATTTGTTCCATGAGGTGGTTTCTTATGAATTTCCACTCCTTTGGAAGCTCTTGGGTTCCCTGCTCTTGAGCTTGAAGTAGTAAATTATCTTGTTGTTGCTCCACTTGATCATCATTACCTTTCATTGAGGTTTCATCATCCTTTTCATGATCAAGATCAAGTTTTTTAATTGTTCCTACAATGTCATAAAAAACACTACCTTTCACAAGATCAAGTTTGCTAGGTTCATCAAAAATAACACGCAAAGACTCTTCTACAACTAATGATCTTTTATTAAAGACTCTATAAGCTTTGCTAGAAGTGGAGTATCCTAAGAAGATACCTTCATCGGATTTAGAGGAAAATTTTCCAAGGTTATCCTTGGTGTTTAATATAAAATACTTGCATCCAAATACTTTAAAATATGAGATCATAAGTTTTCTTCCTTTCCATAGCTCAAAGGATGTTTTATTTAAAAGAGGTCTTTTGAAAACAAGGTTAGAAATATAGCATGCAGTATTTGTGGCTTCGACCCAAAAGTAGGTTGGTAAACCATATTCATTGAGCATTGTTTGAGTCATTTCAATTAAAGTCTTATTTTCCCTTTCAACTACCATTTTGTTGAGGTGTTCTAGGAGTTGAAAAATTATGAGAAATACCATATTCTAAACAAAATTTTTCAAAATTTTCATTTTCAAATTCTTTGCCATGATCACTTCTTATTTTAGAAATAAAATATTGTTTTTCATGTTAAATTATTTTGGCAAAGTTTTTGAAGGATTCAAAAGCGTCACTCTTTTGAGCTAAGAAAATTGCCTAAATGAATCTAGAGTAATCGTCAACAATAACAAATGCATAATGTTTACCTCCTAAACTAGCAATTCTAGTAGGTCTTAAAATATCTAAATGCAAAATTTGTAGTGGTTTAGAGGTATTTAATACATATTTAGACTTGAATGATGTTTTGTGTTGCTTTCCATTTTGACATGGTTCACATGTCTTATCCTTTTCAAATTTGACTTTTGGTAGTCCATTGACTAGCTCTCCTTTATTAAGGCTTTGAATTAAGTCTTTGCTTGCATGACCAAGCCTTCTATGCTATAGCTAAAACTCATCTCTAATATTCATAAGACACTTAGAGGAGAGATTAGATATCTTATGTACTATGTAAGTATTGTCATCTCTATATCCTTTGAATATATCTTGGCCATTTAGAGTGGTTACAAGACATTCATTATAGGTAAAGGTGACTTGGTTTCCCTTATCACATAATTAACTTACCCTTAACAAGTTGTGTTTTAAACCATTAACAAGCAAAATATCTTCAATCAAAGTTGCACCATTTAAACAAATAGAGCCAATGCCAATGCTAATTACCTTGCCTTTGGTATTGTTTGCAAAAGTTACCTTACCACCATCATTCCTTTTGATTTGGGTGAAGAGACTTTTGTTACCCGGTCATATGCCTTGAGCATCCATTATCCACTAGCCAAACATTTTTCTTTGATATGGATTTGAGGCATACCTATAAAACCATAATTTAGGTTTGATTTTTAGGTACCCAAATGAATTTGGGTCCTTAGGGGTTAGTATTAGAAGGTTCCCAATGAGCCTTTTTTATAAAACAATGTTTTATATATCCAAATTTCATGCAATAGTGGCATTGTTTAGACTTATATATGTTTTTCTATTTTTCCATGTGTTTAGGCTTTGTTATTTTCCTAGGTGGTGTTTGTGCACAATGAATTAAACATGCATTTGAGATAGGTGCTTTCCTAGGTGCATGCTTCTTATATAAGAAAGCATGATTGGCTTTTTGAGGTTTCCCTCTTAAGCCAAGTGACCCTTGATTACTTTTCTTTTGAGTATAGGGTTTTGTGGATGCATTTTCTTTAGCCCTTGGGGCTATTACCTCAATAGTAGAGGTTTGTGGTGTGTTTGATTTAACAAATATGGTTTTAGGTAAAGGGGATGATGATGCTCCATTGAAGCCTATCCATGTCTCACTAAGAGAGGTCTTTATGATATAATTAAAGTATCCAAACTCTCCTTCCCTTTGTGGAATCTAGAAATAGAATTTCTAAGCTCTTCAACTTCATTTTTCAAAGCATTATTTTCTTTTAAAAGATAATTTGTTGAGAGTTTTGAAGAAATTTCATCTAATGATCTTTTTAAAAAGTCATTTGAAATTTTTAGCTCTTCAACTACCTTTTGAAGGTCATTAAAATTATTTCTAAGCTTTGAAGGTCCTCTAGTTTCTTTTTGTTTCTTTCTATTACAAGGTTTAAGACTTCAACTATATCATCATCATCATCATTATTAATTAGATCACATAAATAATCACAATGTTGGGATGTAGAGCATACCTCATCAATGGAGTCATCCTCAATAGCTATGAAGCACAAGTTAGCCACCTCCTCTTTCTCTTCCTCTTTAATGAATGAGGAGGATTCATCATCCCAAGTGGCTTTATGACCCTTCTCTTCATCTTCTTTATTGGGTCTTCTCTTGTACTTCTTGAGCTTTGGACAATCTGATTTGATGTGACCATTCTTCCCACATTCATGGAATTTTACTTCCTCCTTACCTTTATTAGATGAAAAGCTTATAGGAGGGAACTTTGAAGCCTTTTGCTTGTAATTCTTTATTGAGCCATATTTGTTGAAGATCAATCTCTTGATCCTTTTTGAAAGTAAGGCTATTTGCTCAAATCCTTCATAAACTAATTCTTCATCACTAAAAGGATCTTTATCTATAGGCATGGAAGTTGATGCTTTGGGTGCAATTGGCTTTCTTATCTATTTTTCCCCTTCATTCTCTTTATCCCTTACTAAAGCCATCTCATGAGTGAGAAATTTACCAACTAGCACGTTGGTGGGGATCACACTCAAGTCTTCATTTGCTTCTTTTATGCCCGCAACTCTTGAGCTGTAATCATTCGTTAAAAGACTCTTCAAAATCTATTTGTTAAGCTATAGTGCTTTTCAAGCTTCCTCATGCCATTGACAATGAAGAGAAGATGATTTGTCATCTCAGTTATGTTTTCATTTGGCTTCATCTTGAAAAGCTCATACTTGATGACAAGAAGTTGAACCTTCTTGGACTTAACTTGTTCAGTGCCTTCATGGTAGTTCTCCAAAGTCTTTCAAATAGAGTAGGCAGTAAGACAACGTTGAATCCTACTATACTCTTCAAGAGATAAATAACTTATTAGGATAGTCATGGTTTTTTTGTTCTTGCCATTTGCTATTTTCTGAATTTTTGTCCAATCATCCTTTGGAGTGATTTCTTCTTCTCCTTCAGAATTCCTTCTTGTTAGAGGTGTCCATTCATTTTGAACAAACTCCCAAACATCTATTCCTTCACTATCAAGATACATTTCCATCTTGAATTTCCAATTCACATAGTTGGATCCATTAAAGAAGGGTTTGAGTCTATGAAATCCTTTGTTGGCCATAGTTTGATCTTTACTAGTGGTTCTTAGGCTTGATTCACGAGTACAATAAGTACTTTAAGTTAAAGGTTATATATGTTTGTTGTCTAAATTGCAGACGCTTAAAATGGATGCGATGGCAATTTTGTAAATATCTTACTTGTTATATGCGTCTGTCATTTACAAATGTCAGTCATATAAAGTTTAGGCGTCTATCATTATAAATGACAGACGCATATAAATAATTATATGCGTCTGTCATTTATAATGACAGACGCATATAACAACTAATTACAAAATTACCACCGCCTCTATTTAAAGCTTTAGACAACAACATATCTGTCTGTCATTTATAATGACAGACGCATATAACTATAAAAGAATATGCGTCTGGCATTATAAATGACAGACATATAAATGTTAGATGTCTGTCTTAAATAATAACTGACGCATATGATGTTATAATAGACGTCAGTTATTATTTAAGACAGACGCATATAATTTTTTTAAAAACCTAAAAACGAGCCTCTTTACACAGTATCGTCTGCAACAAATTATTTTCATCTGAAACTCTCTCATACATTTCGTCTCATCAACAGATCAAGCTTGTTAAATGGGATGTGGGGAGGGGGGGAGTCCAATCTGACATTCTAAGAGAAAAGGGTACGTAAAAATTTAAAACCTTATAATTTTAATTTTAATTTTGTGGTTATTATTTACTCTTCTAGTTTTTTATGATATGGGTTGTTGGATATTTCTGCTTCTTTTTTTTGCTTTCGATGATATGGGTTTTTGATGATTTTTTTTTTCTTTTTAAGTAATCAGCATCACTTTACAAGTTTTTCGAAGTCATTATGGGTAATGTTTCATGTTTTATCATCATTGCTTTTGCTCTCTAGCTTTTCCTGATTTGATTAAATACAAAATTCTTATGGTTTATCTTATAATTTTTTCTTCTCCCAACTGTTTCCCTTTGGCCAAATTTGTGAATGCAATTATGCAAGATATCTTCTATTTTCAGTAAAATAACTAGTTATGTTCAGTTGTACTCAGATAAACATTTGCTTGGTGATTTGACTAATTATTCAAAAAATTTAAATGATGCTATTCATTTGTAAGCACCAGAGGATTTCATCTGCTTGCTGCAAACAATATAGTCATTTTGTGCTTTGAATTGTCACCGCATTTTTTTTGTATGTTTTGCCAAAACAAATTACAATGGCTTTGTACTGTGAATTCTCTTGGTTTTGCACCCCCTTTCTTTCCCCCTTTGATATTACAACGACAACACTTTCATTTTAAGTGCCTCTTACTGGATTCCATTACTTTTTTGTGTGCAAGGACTTGGGACTCTAGTTCTGTCTTATAAGTTGGTTTTTGCATGCTTAAATATGTGTTCTCTTGCCCTGAACTGAACATACACTAAAATGCTAGTCTTCATATATCCCACTTCCTCCCACATCACCTGACTTTTTACTCTCCTTCTCTCTGTTTGAAGTTGTTGTCCTTTGTTTCCTAGCATATGAAGTTCTCATGCATGCAATTGTCATTATGAACTGAGAAAAGAAAAGAAAAGAAAAGGATAATAGATTCATAGAAGTTCCAAAGTGTTAAAAATATAAAGGAACAAAGATAGCATATATCAGAAAAACATTTGTCTGATTGTTATCAACAATGATTCACAAGCAGTGTTATCCACATATTGCTTGTTAAAATAGCTTCAATTATTGGTAAACTTTCTCTGACCTTTCAGGATAAGGATGTTAATTTAAGTGGTGAACATGTAAGGGAGGGGCTGATATGCATCATATATATCGGTTAATGTTCCTAGTCCAGAGTTTAAGAGTGTTGTTTTTGATGGCTATTATTATGGAGTTTTAATTTTTATCGCTTTCAGTTGTGCCTTTTTCCTATATACTCTCTCTGTCCTATTATGGAGATTACTATTATTGACATGTCAATCACATTTCATATATATATATATATATATATATATATATATATTCAGCATGCTAAACAAATAAACCAATATATCTCTATCCAGCATGCTAGCCTAATTAATATTAAGATATCTCATATCAACTAATTAAAATAGAGAGAAAAGGAAGAGGGAGAGGAACATAAAGATGATATTATCACCAAGAAGGGTTTGATGTCAGTTCAGACCTTTTTTTCAAGAAGTGGACATATTAGTGTCTCTTGTTATTGCTATTCATTACATGATGGCTCTATACATAAAAATGTCAGAAGATTTCTCTTATAGATATATAATTATATAAAGATTCTAGGGATCTTCTCTTTTGTTTCCAATAAATTATAGTACTTCTGCTCTTGTATATATATGAAAGTCTACTCACTGAATTTGCTAGCTTTACCTTATCCTTTCTACATAACCAAGCCACATTAAGGATACCCTCATAAAATATTAGAGAAAGTAACGTGTTGTATTAATAAAAAAATTCAACATTGAAGCTTCTTTTAGGTCAAAGAATACTAATGTTAAGAATTGAAATCGAACTAAGAATCTTGAATCCATGTCCCTAAAAGAAACTAGGGAATTGATGATGTAGCTAGCTGTATTAATTAACTAATGAAATTTTTTTTACATGCTTAACATGACTAACCACCATACATATATATGCTGTGACAAAGGAAATTTAATTGGCGGATAATGGCCTAGCTATTGCAAACTTCAGGAGAAAAAATTTGTAGCATATATATACTAATATACTGATATAGGTTTGCAGCCTCCTAGCATGCTGCATTAGCTTAGCATAGTTGTATGCCAAGCAATCCATAATATAGTTGTGGTATTAGAATTTGGCTTCATATAGAAACTGTATCATTGGTTTTAATTCAAATGTTCTTTGTAATAGTTTGATCATTCTCCTTTTTAAGCTAACTTTTGAAATGAGTTAAATCACAAGACTCATTTTATTCAATTAATAAGAAATATCTTCACAGTTTTTAGTACCAAATATATATATATATATATGCCTTATTAATACCTCTGGCTCTAAAGCTTCTTTGTGCTCGTACATCACTACAGGATACAGCCTCAACATTTCACATCTTGCTGCTTGTAGATACTCCAACTTGTTTAGCTTTTTGGGCTCAAAGAACTGTGGCTGATCTAAAAATTCATTTCTTATTGGTAAGATTGATTTCAGTTCTTTCCTGATCTTGTCTTTCACTTGTCGGTTGTTTGCTGGTTGGGCCTGGTCTACTTGGTAAACAAACGCTATTGAAATACATTTTTTTTTGCCATAGAAGCAATCTTTGATCTGTGTGGAGTATTTGTTAGTCTCAAGAAATCATTAATTCTGTCCTGCACAAACATTATTTATATTCTACTTTCTATTTTTTTGACTTGTAGGCATGGCCTACTTGATATTGATTTTTTAAAGTTTTGTTTTTGCTACTAGTAAGGTTTATGTAGAAAAATGTCATTGTTCTACTTCTAGCGAACATGTATATCCCAGTGAAGCATGTTTCTCAATTTGTGTGCTTATATCTATACTATGTCCTTTTTTCTACAGAACTCTGAGTCAGCTAAGAAGAAGCAATTCAGCAATTCAGCATTGACAGTGATAATACAACCTGATCTTAAGCAGGTTCAATATTTTCAGAATTGTCATTGCTGGAATTTGGCTTGTTTGGTTTTCTGTCATGGTCCATGAGAGTCAGTCCTTCCATTTATCATTTATGGAGTTTATACTTTGCTTTTCATTAGTAATGCAGATATTAGACTACTATTAGTGATATCTAAATTATATTAGTATCATTTCAGCTTGGTTGAGTCCTTTAGAAAAGGTGAAAATAGTAAAAGTGTTTATAATTGGGATCTCCATGGAATAACTCCAGTTTGAATCATTTTCCTTATCAATATATTTATTAACCATATTGATCTAAACTTAAAAATGCAAATTTGCTGAATCAGTTTCATTTTTGGTTCCTAATTTGGGCCATAATGTTTCATGTGGTGTCCTGAATTTGTTGAGCATCTTTGTGCTTTCCTCCTTAGCCTGAGCCAAAATATGTTCTCTAGATTTGTGTCAGCTGACTGGGTTATGCTATTTGTAAGTTTTCAGTACCAAATTCTAGATTTTGTGAGTGCTTAACTATTTTAGTCATCATTTTGCCATGTGTTTGCCTATTTAGTCTGATTCTTATTATCACTGTAGTGATGTGAGAAACAACAGCTTGACTGGGAGTATTCCATAAAATATAGGCAACACAACTTCCTTCCAGGTCTTGTATGTACTTCATCCAACTCAGCAAACTGAAATTGATTGAATTTTCACAAATTATACCTTCTATTGATAGGGACTTGTCCTACAACCAGCTAACAGGAGAGATTCCATTCAACATTGGTTTCTTACAAGTAGCCACATTGTATGTGCTTGCAACTTATCTCTATTATGGTTGACAGCTTTGATTTTGGGAGTGCCCAATGCCATTTTATGAATTTTAATATTGATCCTCACTTGATAATATGATAGATTTTGATCTCGGACCAGGCTTCATTCCTCACATCAAGTTTTCCGTACTGAAATACAAGAACACTCAAGGTATATTTTCCTCATCTTAATATCATCAACCTTCTATTGATTTTAGTCATTATGGTTGCATAAGTCCTACTTGAATTTCATATGTATATAAATTTTCCAACTATATATGTATATATATATATATATATATATATATATATTATGTTTCCAGATAGTTGCATTAACAGTTTAGCAATGATATGAAATCGATATTTTCAATCAACAATGGATTCAAAATCATCAATACCCATTCAAGATTTACTGATCATTAGATGTTTAAGGATATTATATATAATGTTTCTCTTGATTAAAAAACAATAAGACTTATATATATTGAACCTTTTTTGTGTGGTTAGATATGGATCGAAGTTGGATGTATGGTAGACGCACTACATTTGAATATTTGAATGGAGTTGTGGAATTTATTAGAATTGCGGAGGAAAAGCAAATAAGGGAAAAAGAAGAAATGATTGTATGTCCTTGTGTTGATTGTAAGAACATGAAAAAGTTTCAAGATGTTCATATAGTGAAATCTCATATAATAAGACGTGGTTTTAAGGAAGGTTATACGCGGTGGATATGGCATGGTGAGAGTGTCTTAACTGGGACACGTTCTAATAATAATGAATTTGATCAGCAAGGAGAAAATAACATTGATGATGAAGAGATTGATCGTGTAGATGAGATGATAGATGATACGAAACATTTTGTGGAAAGGCCAGAATACCTTCAGAGATTGTTAAACGATGCTGATAAACCTTTGTATCCCGGTTGCAGTAATTTCACAAAATTGTCAGCAGTTTTTAAACTCTGTAACATGAAAGCAAAAAATGGATGGAGTGATAAGAGTTTCACGACACTATTAGAATTGTTGCAAGACATGCTTCCGGAGGGAAATGAGCTTCCCACATCTACATATGAGGCTAAGAAAATGTTGTGTCCCATGGGTATGGAATATAAGAAGATACATGCATGTCCAAATGATTGTGTATTATACCGAAATGAATATAAGGACTTGCATGAGTGTCCAAGGTGTGAAGCATCACGTTACAAACATGGGAAAGTTTCTTCTGAGGATAAAAAAGGGCCTCCAGCTAAAGTATTATGGTATTTACCTATAATACCAAGATTCAGACGCCTGTTTGCAAATGCAAAAGATGCAAAAAACTTAAGGTGGCATGCAGAAGGAAGAAAACATGATGGAAAACTTAGACATCCTGCAGATTCTCCTCAATGGAGAACAATTGATAGAACATTCCCAGAATTTGGTGGTGAAGTTAGGAATCTGAGGCTTGGACTTTGTACGGATGGAATCAACCCCCATGGCACACTCAGTAGTAAACATAGCACGTGGCCAGTTCTTCTTGCGGTTTACAATCTGCCTCCTTGGCTGACTATGAAGCGTAAGTATATTATGTTGTCGTTGTTGATATCAGGGCCTAAACAACCGGGAAATGATATTGATGTTTACCTTGCACCACTTATTGATGATTTGAAACTGTTGTGGGATGAAGGTGTGCCGATGTATGATACATATAGTGAAAGCATGTTTACCTTACATGTCATGATATTTTGCACTATAAATGATTTTCCGGCTTATGGTAACTTATCTGGGTACACCGTGAAAAGAGCAAAAGCGTGTCCGATTTGTGAGGACAACACAATGGACCAACGTTTAAATCATAGCCAGAAAAATGTTTATATGAGTCATCGAACATTTCTCCCTCCTAATCACCCTTATCGTAAGAAGAAAAAGTCTTTCAATGGATATACCAAAATGCGAATAGCTCGTTTGCCATTAACAGAAAATGAGGTTTTTGAACGAGTTAGAGAAATTGATAATGCATTTGGTAAACCTTTTAAACCTACTCAAAAGGGTCCTTGGAAAAAGAGATCTATATTCTGGGATCTTCCATATTGGGAATACTTACCGGTTCGTCATTGTATTGATGTTATGCATGTGGAGAAAAATGTTTGTGATGCTATAATAGGGACATTGTTGAATATACCGGGAAAAACAAAAGATGGTATCAAAGTAAGAAAGGACATGTTAGAAATGGGCATACGGATGGAGTTAGCACCTCAAGATACAGGGAAATGAACATATCTTCCTCCAGTTTGTTATACGTTGTCTAAAAAAGAGAAAACAAGCTTTTGTGAGTGTCTTTATGGTGTTAAAGTTCCATATGGATTTTCATCAAATATTAAAAGTCTTGTGTCAATGAAAGAATTAAAGTTGATAGGTATGAAGTCTCATGATTGTCATGTTTTGATGCAACAATTTTTACCGATAGCAATTCGAGGAATACTACCGAATCATGTGAGGAATGTTATCACAAGACTTTATTTTTTCTTCAATGCAATTTGTTGTAAGGTCATTGATCCAGATAATTTGGATGAGTTGCAAGCCAATATTTTTGTTACTCTATGTCAATTTGAAATGTATTTCCCACCTTCCTTTTTTGTCATAATGGTGCATTTGGTTGTTCATCTTGTTAGAGAGATTAAATTGTGTGGCCCAGTGTATTTGAGGTATATGTATCCTTTTGAGAGATTCATGGGTATCTTAAAAGGGTATGTGAGGAACCGATATCGACCTGAATGTAGTATTATTGAAGGTTACTCAGTTGAGGAGGGTATTCTACTTATCAGGTGTTGAACCTATTGGCATTCCTAAGTCTCATCACGAGGGAAGACTTGGAGGTAAAGGAACAATTGGATTTAAAATGGTATTACCTGGTGCTCAGATGCGTGAGAAAGCACATCTCATTGTGTTGCACCACCTTACACAAGTTCATCCATATTTAGAAGAGCACATGTCCATTTTAAGGCATCTAAATCCATCCAAAGGTGAAATATGGTTGACAAATGAACATAATAGTTCTTTTATTGGATGGTTTAAAGACCGAGTGATGCGTCAGTTATCAGAAGTGCCAGAAGATGTAACTGATACCATAAAATGGTTAGCCTATGGCCCTAGGATGAATATACGGTCTTATGAAGGATATGACATCAACGGATATACCTTTTACACTAAACGTCAGGATGACAAAAGCACAATGCAAAATAGTGGAGTTACTTTGATAGCTTCATCACGAGAATTTTCTAGTGCTAAAGACACCATGCCAATAGATGCTACGATGTCATATTATGGTGTAGTTGAAGACATTTGGGAGCTTGATTACAGGGAATTTATGATTCCTCTCTTTCGATGTAAATGGATTGAAAACTGACGCGGTGTTCGAGTGGATGAGTTATGAATCACTTTGGTTGATTTTAGCCGATTGGGTTATCAAGATGATCCATTCATTCTTGCTTCACAGGCTAAACAAGTATTTTATATTATTGACCCTGACGATAGTAAGTGGTCTATTGTTCTTCAAGGTAAGAGGCGTATTGTTGGTATCGATGATGTGGTAGATGAGGAAGAATATGATCAGTTTGATGAGACTCCCCCGTTTTCTATCGGGTTACCAATGCCAGTTGGGGAATATATTTTAGATTCAAATTACATGCGTGATGATCATACCGAAGGCATATGGATTGAAAAAGGATAATAATTGATGCATATATGTTTCTTGTAAGTTTATTTATAAATGTGTATTATGATTAATGTGGTTTATACTCATAATTACCAGTTTTGTTATTGTTTATCATATAAATCTATTGTTTTTATTTCCCTTTAAAATAAAGTATTATTATTGTGGATTATACTAACATGTTTCTTTGTTATACTTATGTTACAGGAAATCATGTCCAATGAACAACCAGATTCTGAGCCATCAAGTATCATGACAAAAAGGAAAACTAGGGGAGCTACCACGTGCAAAAAATTGAAGAAGCAAGGGAATGAACAAAAGACAATAGATTTCGATGAGTTTGATCGCCCAACAGGAACATACGCCGATATATTTAGTTCCTACGTTGGCCTTGTTGCACATAACCATGTGAACATCACTATAAAAAGCTGGGATCTAGTCGATAAGGGTCTTAAAAATACAATTTGGGAAGATATCAAGGTAAGTTTCCTTCAAATCTATTAAGAAATTTGATTGTAAAGAAGTAAAACTAATTAATCTAAAATATTATTTTGCAAAAAGAGTTCAACATTCTGGATGATAAGAAAAATATTGTACTCAGAACTGTTGGAATGCGGTGGAAGGATTTTAAGTATCGATTGGTGGTTAAGTACATAAAGAATAAATCAGTACAAAAGTCACAATTGGAATTATATGACTTCATCACCGAGAAAGATTGGGAGGAGTTTAAACAAACACATGAATCTAAAGAATATGAGGTACAAATTATGAAGTAGATTAATGCAATTTATATTTACATTTATGCAATGCTTGATAATGGGATCTTCATTATTTTGTTAACAGCAAATCAGTGCCAAGGCGAAGGAAAAGCAAGCAAAGAATGTGCATCCACATTTCGTGGGTCGTGTGGGCTATGCTGGGAAAAGGACTCAATGGATGGTTGAAGATCCCATCTCTTCTTTTTCATCATCACCATCTATGAGCTCTGATGTTGCATCATCATATGATCAAAGCCTAGATTGGGTAAGAGCTAGAACAAAAAAGACAAAAGAAGGAAATTATATAATCCCAGTAGAAAAAACAAAAGAGGTGGCAACAAAAATCGTAAGTATAACTTGCTAAACAAACAATGGTATCAAGGAATTTGTAGGGCTTTTTATCTATGATTGCTTATAACATATTGTTTATCTGGTGAATATGAGACATTACGGGGAGAAATAGCCCAAGGTAACTGGGTACCAGAGAGGCATGATGACATATTGTCACGTGCACTTGAAAAACCCGAACATTCTGGCTATGTGAGAGGTGTTGGAAGTGCTGTGACCATCAAAAAATTTTATGGTAATCCTGGAAAAAGGAAACTAGCAACATTCGTCTCACCTGAAGTTATTGAAGCGCTTGAGACTAAAATAGAGGCTAGATTATTTGCTAAATTCTCAGCACATATTGCACATCTTGAGAATATGATAGAGGAGAGAACTATGAAGTCCTCTCAAATTGGCCCTGATATGGAGGTGGAGATGGGGCCTTCATTTGCTCGCCCAACTCCCAGTAGTTGTCACTCTGTGGACCCACCATTTCCAATATCAGAATTACAGGTAAAAAGTACATTAATTTCATTAGTTCCACTTCCCCTTTAATCTAGCTAATATTGATTATTTGTGTTTTTGCAGACACCTACATCATGCAGACTTGCTACCATTAATGAAGGTAAGCAGGTGATTATGGCAAGGGGTATGGTTTATCCATCCCTTATTGATGCTATGGTGCACAATCGACCAATCATGCCCAATCACGTCAAGGTATTTGTAGATGAAGTATTATCTGGCTGTAATGAAGCCGAACTTCCTGTGCCTACTGAATACTTAACTACAGTTGGGAAAGCAGAAGGTAGCTTTGTTCAATGGCCACAACATCTTGTGGTTCTTGGAGAGGTAATAATTTCTAAACTTTTAAAAACTTTCAATATAAATTATCGCATTTCATATATCATAATTTATTATTAATTGATAGGAACTTAAATCCAAGCCATTAAAGAAGGCTCCAAAGAATAAACAAGGTAGCGGTTTATCGAAAAAATCAACTACAAAGCAACATGGGCCTTTAGTTAATGAGAACATTTTGGCAACTTTGAGTGGTGACATGAGGTTGATGCATGATATGGTTGCTAAATTGCCTACTGGGTATATTTTTGAAGTTTCTGTAGACATTACAGTATTTAAGCATCCAGTAGATAATCAGATGATTCATGTTGGTATGGAAGACATCGCTCAACTCATCTCCATGGAATAGCTTGATGTCTCGATCATTCGAATATTTATGATGTAAGATTATACTAATTATTACTAATATTATAAGATTGATTTAAAAAATACAAAAATAATACTTATGTATGTATTTTGATTCATGCATGCAGGTACCTTCATAACTTGTGCGATACATTCTTCATATCGTCGATCGGATTTCTTTGTCCAACAATGCTTCGTTTGATGTTCACAGAGACTAACTTAACAGAAAGATATATTATAGAAGCTTTGAAGGAATAAAGAGATAAACATTTCATTCTACTACCATATTTCGAGAAGTAAGAAATATTTACATTCATGTTTGCATAATTTTTATTCTCAACATTTTTACTAACTTCTAACATATTTGTATATCTATAGTAACCATTGGATGTTGATTGTATTTTGCTGTGAACGGAGTGAGGCATTTTTCATGGATCCTCTATCTCGTGGCAGCCGCGATATAAGTCTGAAACCTCATATTAACCTGTAAGTTATAATACTACTAGCTAATAGTTTCTACGATGTTTGTAACATTTTCAATATTAATGCCGATTTTGATATACATTTATTTTTCAGAGCCTATAGAACTTATGCTATAGAAGGTGGAAAAAATAAAGGTGCCAGGTTAAAATGGAATGACATTTCGGTGAGAATTTTATATTCTGAATTACTAGTTAAATTAAAGTTTTTATGATTTTATAATCCTTTATTTAGCATGGGACTTTGTTGTTTTTTCTATTTTAAGTGCCCTCAACAACAAGGAGGAGTTGAATGCGGATATTACATCATGAGGTATATGTACGAAATTATCGTATATCATAACAGTGATACAACATTGCTTAAGGTACGTTCTTTCAAATACTAGTCAGTTTATATTACAAGTATGATACATAACTAGCTATTAATTTTTTCATTTCTAACATATTTTCTATTATCTGTTTATTTGTCTTGTAGGGCTTTGAAAAAGGATCATATAGTCAAGGTCAAATAGATGAAATTCGGCATATGTGGTCAAATTACTTTATGAGAGAGTGTATGTAATCTTTTTATTTATTTTTGTAAAATATTTCATATATATTAATGAGAAATACAATTTTAAATTAAAGAATTTTGAATAACTTGTAGATTAATTATTTAATGTGAATTGTTTTAGGCGTGATGCTATTGCTTTGATTTATTTAATTTTTTTAGTTTGTGTTGTCCTGTGAATTCTTGATTATTGAGTTTTGTGAGTTGAATGTTGGATGCCTATTGTGGCTTATTGAAGCAGAATTATTATGAATTTTGAAGTGCATAGGTTATATATATATATGAATGGTAGCATTATAATGAACCTAAATTTAAAAAAAAAAAAAACAAATACACGTCTGTCGTTTAATAATAGCAGACGCATATAATAGTTATACACGTCAGTCGTTTACTAATAGCAGACGCGTATAACTTGATTATATGCGTCTGTCGTTAACGACAGACGCGTATAACTATTATATGCGTCTGCTATTGTTAAACGACAGACGCGTATAATTGATTATATGCGTATGCTATTATTAAACGACAGACGCGTATAACTATTTATATGCGTCTGTCAAAATGACAGACACATAAAATATATATCATATGCGTCTCCTGTATATGTGTCTACTATTTGACAGACGCATAAAATGCAAAATAATAGACACATATAACCCTATTTTGTACTAGTGATTGCTAGCCCTTTCTTTGATACCAATTGTTTCTAAAAGAGGGTAATGAAGGTAAATATTTTTTGGGTGAAGATGACAACCTTTATTTCAACCAGAGATTATGTGTACCTGATCAAGATGAATTGAAAAATAACATTCTCATAGAATCTCATCATATAAGCTATGCAATGTATCCTGGTGGTAACAAGATGTATCAGGATTTGAAAGTACATCATTGGTGGCCAGAAATTAAACGTGATGTGACATAATTCATAAGCAATGCTTGATATGCCAACAGGTGAAAGTTGAACACCAAGTTCCATCAAGTTTACTTCAGCCTATGGTGATACCAAAGTGGAAATGGGATCAAGTGACCATGGATTTTGTAAGGGGACTACCTCTGGCTGGAAAGAAGCATGATGCTATTTGGGTAGTCATTAATAGACTCACGAAATCAGCCAATTTCATACCAGTACAAATGGATTATCCACTGACCAAATTGACAGAAATCTACATTAATGAGATAGTGAGGCTCCATGGAGTACCATCCTCCATTATTTCAGATAGAGGACCGAGATTTACTTCCCAGTTTTGGAAGAAGTTGCAGGAAACATTGGGAACAAGACTTCATATTAGAACAACTATTCAACCCCAAAATATTGGGCAATCGGAGCGTGTGATTCAAATACTTAAGGATATATTGCGAAGTTGCATCCCTGAGTTTGAAAGCAGTTGGGAAAAGTATTTTCCATTAGCAGTTTGCTTACAATAACAGCTATCAGTACAACATTAAAATGACACCATATAAAACACTTTAATGGAAGAAAGTGTATGACTCCTTTGTGTTGGATATAATTGAGTGATAAGAAGCTAATGGGGGCAGATTTAGTTCGAGAAATTGAAGAGAAGGTACAAGTGATCAAGGATAGATTGAAAGAAGCCATGGACCGACAGAAGTCATATGCAAATTTAAAAAGAAAAGATATAGAGTTCCAGGTCGGTGATCAAGTGTTCTTGAAGGTATCCCCCTAGAAAAAATTTATGAGATTTGGCAAGAAGGGCAAACTAAGTTTGAGATTTTTAGGCTCTTATGAGATTATATAGTGAGTGGGACCCGTAGCTTATCAATTGAAGCTTCCTCAGGAGTTGCGAAAGCTTCATGATGTGTTCCAGCGAGTGGGGCCTATACTGAGCATTAATATGCTCAGTGGTGATTACTAATCTAAAAATTTCCATTGACTTATATTTTCATGCATTCATTCATACAATATTATATTTACTACACTATTCAATTTTTCTCTTTAATATATATATATATATATATATATATATATATATATATATATATATATATATATATATATATATATATATCAATACCTTAATATTCTTTACTCTTAACTCGCTATTTAATATTTTCATTAATTTAACATTTTTTTCAATTAATCTCTTTTTTGTCCTGAATTATCAATTCCTTTCAATTTAATCATTTTCACTTTATTTCTTTAATTAATGCTTATTTTCCTTATTCTTTTCAATCTTTCCTTTAATTAGGTACAAATTTCACTTTAATTTCTAAACTTCTATTTATTTACAATTATACTACTACTTTACATTTATTTACATTTTTACCATTAACTATTTTATTTATTTTTTTATTACATAATTTTAACATTTCTCTCCACTTACATTTCATTTTTTAATTTTACTATTGTTGTCACATTTATCACATTTATCATTCTCATTATTATACCATTTTTATCACTTTTATCATATTTATCACATATATCATATTTATCATAATTTTCACTTATATCATTTTTTTTATTATCATTTTTTTCCACTTTATTCATTGTCCTCATATTTTTCACATTTATTTATTTTTATCATGTTTTTCACTTATTTTTCACTTTTTATCATTTTTACTACTTTTATTCATATTTCCCCATAATTTCAATCCGATAGAAAATTTTCGGACCAGATAGATAGGACGTAGACCCAAAAGTCCACTACACTGAAGAGTAATATCGAAAAACCATCCGAGCACTACATTGTACTCTGAATCACTGAATCATTAAAGTAGACTATTATTGGCCTACATAAGCGAGTCACCATGACTCGCACCGCGGTAATAATGTCCCTATGGCTAGCCAATTATATCTTGAACTACATTTAACCATCAGAAAAATAACTAAGGGCATTGTTTTATTTATTTAATTGAATTTTCATTAAATTCATAAATTCCACTAATTTTACACTATTTATCACTTAACATTTTATTCATCCATACAATTTTAGTACTACCA
This sequence comes from Triadica sebifera, assembly GCA_023653625.1. NCBI lineage: Eukaryota > Viridiplantae > Streptophyta > Magnoliopsida > Malpighiales > Euphorbiaceae > Triadica > Triadica sebifera. The sequence continues at coordinate 27,753,050 of CM042901.1, forward strand.
TAATTTTTCACATTTTCCATTCCAATACATCAATATTTCATTATAAATAATCAATTAAGTTATTAAGCTCACTAAACACACTTTATTCATTATTTTTTATTTCATACATAATAAAATCAATAATTAGAAAAATATTCAATATATCATTTAAAAATTCTCAATAAATTTATACACACTCAATATCATATTTTCTTGCATTTCATGACTAAATTTTTATTTAATTAGCAAGAAAAATATTAAATTTTCCTTCTTCATATTTCAGCCTAATATTAATTTTCATCATTAGAATTTTTCTTTCACCTTCTAATTATTCATTTTACTATTTTATACATTCATTATTCCATATGTATTATAATATTATAATAAAATGTATTTATTCCTTAATATTCATTTTTCACATAATAAGGTCATATTTTATAACTTCCACTAATTAATTTTTTTTATTAAAATTAACCATTATAATTCACTTTTCATAATTCCTTAATCATGTTTTATGCATTAATTGGCATTTACAAGCAAAACACACAAAAATCTTAATTTTCCATAATCCTAAATCATGCTTAATTAATGGAAATAAGTAGATTATGGAATCACTAACCTTAATTTCTTGCTTTGGCCTTTCTAGCCTTCCTTTTCCTTAGTCTTTCCCTTAGAAGCACCTTCACCTTCTCTTGAACCTACCACGACCAAAATTTTCCTTTCATTAATCCACCATTATTTTTCTTCCTTAACTCAGATAAATTTCATATTTATCATCTACATACCTTAAACTACTTATTTAAATCATTATACTAATTTAAAACTATAAATTTCACTTACCTCAAATTAGTATCCTAACTTTTCTCTTTTGATTTCCTTCAATCTAGCCCTCCAATTGAAAAGTAAAAACTTATATTAGCTACTAGAGATGCTGAATTTATTTTTAGGTGGTTGATTTTTGTGTAAAAAGTGAAGAAAATTGAAGAAGAAATGGGAGAAGATAGGTTCATCCATGAGGGAAAGAAAGAGTAAGAAGCTGAAGTAGAATTCTCTCTAGAGAATTCTGATTATTTGGGTCTTATATAATGGTTTAATTTGTGTGGCCTTGGGCCAAACAAAGCCCAACTCATTTAGGCCCAATTATGCACTATAAATTATTTTTCTCACTTTCCAAACTCAATTTCACCCAAATTTGATTCCAAAATTCTTAAAATATTTTTATATGTCTATAAAAAATTTTCAACTCAATTGGAGTTCGTTTTCTATCTAGCTCACTCAAACCGGACTGATAATTCAATTTTCAGTGTTACCATAAAATTCATTTTTCACTATAAAAAATCCTAAATATTATTTAGAGTCTATCCATGTCTTAAAATAAAATTTTAGATGTCGTTTGCTATTTTTTATAGACCGATCAAAGTACAGTCAACCAATTATTTAATAAAATCGGGTCCTAATTTTTTCTTAGTTTTGACTTTTGAAAACTTATTTGACTTCATTTTCACTCCAAAATTTACCTTTGGACTAGTCATAACCTATATTTTTCGATGATTAAAGAAAATATTTTTCACCCACGTGTGTATTTTTAACCTTCGGGTATGCTGATCAATTTCAGAAACTATACTTTACAACTAACCCAATATTTGGGCCATAAAAATTTCATTATTGAGGTAGCTCCAGGCACGACACCTATTTCGATTGTACCATACAGGATGGCACCTACAGAACTTAAGGAATTGAAGATTCAGCTGCAGGAATTGCTTCATAAAGGCTTTATCAGATCCAGTATTTCACCATGGGGAGCACCGATACTCTTTGTAAAGAAGAATGATGGATCTCTCATATTATGTATTGACTACAGACAACTGAAGAAGGTGACAATCAAGAACAAGTATCCCCTTACACGTATTGAAGACTTATTTGATCAATTGAATGGAGAAAGTGTGTTTTCAAAGATTGACCTACAATCAGGCTACCATTAGTTGAAAGTAAAAGAAACAGATGTGCCCCAGACTGCTTTTTGCACAAGATATGGCCATTATGAATTTTTAGTCATACCATTTGGACTTACAAATGCCCCAGCAGCTTTCATGGATCTAATGAATAGGATTTTTCATCCTTATCCAGACTAGTTCGTGGTGGTATTTATTGATGACATTCTAGTGTATTCGAAGATGCTAGAAGAACATGACAAACACTTATGAATTGTCTTGCAGATATTGAGAGAGAAGTAATTATATGCAAATTTCAGCAAGTGTCACTTCTAGTTGAATGAGGTATCATTCTTGGGTCATGTAGTTTCAACTGAAGGGATAGAGGCGGATCGAAAGAAGATTGAAGCAATCTTACAGTGGAGGATACTAAGACTGTTATAGAATTCAGAAGTTTCTTAAGTTTGGCAGGGTATTATAAAAGATTTGTAAAGGGTTTTTCCATCATTGTAGTGTCGCTCACGCGACTATTACAGAAGGATATTAAATTTGAGTGGACAGATAAATCTCAAAGAAGCTTTGAGAAGCTTAAAAATATGTTGACTGAAGCCCTAGTGTTAACTCAATCAGAATCTGGCAAGGATTTCATGATTTACGATGATGCCTCCAAGAATGGGTTAAGTTGTGTATTGATGCAGGAAGGTAAAGTGATTGTATATGCTTCCCGACAACTCAAGACTCACGAGAAGAACTATCTTACTCACGATCTTGAGCTCGCAACAATTGTACTCGCCTTGAAGATTTGAAGACATTATCTTTATGGTGAGAAATGTTACATTTACACAGTTCACAAAAGTTTGAAATATTTGCTCACATAGAAGGAAATTAATTTGAGACAGAGGCATTGTCTTGAATTGATAAAAGACTATGACTACTTATTCGACTACCATCCAGGAAAGGCAAATGTAGTAGCTAATGCACTTAGTATAAAATTTATGGCAGCCCTTCGGGTGATAAATGTAAGATTGGATATGGTACAAGATGAGCGATAATAATAGAAATGCAAGTAAAACTAGACTTTCTCTAGGAAGTGAAAGCGGCACAAAAGCTAGATGATCGTTTGATTGCCATAGTGAATAGAGTAAAAGAAGGCAATGAGGGTGATTACTCTTTGGGTGAAGATGACTGTCTTTATTTCAACCGGAGATTATGTGTACCTGATTAAGATTAATTGAGAAAGAACATTTCATAGAAGCTCATTTTAACAATTATGTGATGCATCCTGGTGGTAACAAGATGCATCAAAATTTGAAAGTACACTATTGGTGGCCAGGAATGAAATGTGATGTGACAGAATTCGTGAGTTAATGCTTAATATGTCAGCAGATGAAAGCTGAATACCAAGTTCCATCGGGTTTACTTTTGCCTATCGCAATACTTGAGTGAAAATAGGATCGAGTGACCATTGATTTTGTGATGGGACTGCCTATGACTGGAAAGAAGCATGATGTTATTTGGATAGTCATTGATAGACTCATGAAATCAGCCCATTTCATACTAGTATGGATGGATTATCCATTGAACAAGTTGGAAGAAATCTACATTAATGAGATAGTGAGGCTCCATGGAGTACCATCCTCCATTATTTCAAACAGGGATCATAAATTTACTTCCCAGTTCTGGAAGAAGCTACAGGAAACATTGGGGATAAAACTTTATTTTAGTACAACTTCTCATCCTCAAACTGATGGACAGTCAGAGCATGTGATTCAGATACTTTAGGATATGTTGCGAAGTTTCATCCTCGAGTTTGAAAGCAATTGGGAAAGGTATTTGCCATTAATCGAGTTTGCTTACAACAACAGCTATCTGCCTAGCATCAAAATGGCACCATAAGAAGCACTTTATGGAAGGAAGTGTAAGACTCTTTTTTGTTGGAAAAAATTGAGTGAGAAGAAGCTAACGGGGATAGATTTGGTTTAAGAAACTGAAGAGAATGTGGGGGTGATCAAGGATAGATTGAAAGAAGCTATGGACCAATATAGATCATATGATGATTTAAGAAGAAAAGATATAGAGTTCTAGGTCGGAGATCAAGTGTTCTTGAAGGTATCATCCTGGAAGAAGGTTATGAGATTTGGCAAGAAGGGCAAACTAAGTCTGAGATTTTTAAGCCCTTATGAGATTATACAACGAGTGGGACCCTTAGCCTATCGATTAAAGTTACATCAAGAGTTGGAAAAGAATCATTATATTTTCCATGTGTCAATGCTATGGAGGTATAGGTCATACCCTAGCCACGTGATCAAGCTAGAAGAAATTCGGATGCAAGCTGATCTGACTTATGAAGAGAAACCACTCAAGATTCTAGCCAGAGAGGTTAGACAACTCAGGAACAAGAAAATCTCACTAGTGAAGGTGTTATGGAGTCACCACAATGTGGATAAAACCATGTGGGAGCCAGAAGCTATAATAAGGCAACAACATCCCCAGTTGTTTAATACAGGTAAAATTTTGAGGATGAAATTTTTATTAGTAGGGGAGAATTGTAAAGGCTCGAATACCGGATTAGTTGTAAACTGTAGTTTCTAAAATTGGTTAGTATATCAAAAAATATAGATTATGACTAGTCCGAGAGTAAAATTTGGAGTGAAAATTAGGTCAAATAAGCCATTAAAAGTCAAAACTAAGAAAAAATGGACAATTTAATTAAATAATTGGTTGACTGTACTTTGACAGCGTTAGAAAAAATATCAAACGACATCAAAAAAGTTATTTTAAGACATGGATAGACTCTAAATAATATTTAGGATTATTTGATAGTGAAAAAAAAGTTTTACGGTAACATCAAAAATTGAATTATCAGTCCGGTTTAAGTGAGCCGAGCAGAAAACGGACTCCGATTGAGTTGAAAAATTTTGTGTAGACATATAAAAATATTTTATGAATTATGGAATCAAATTTGGATGAAATTGAGCTAGGAAAGTGAGAGAAATAATTTAAAATGCGTAATTGGGCCTAAATGGGTTGGACTTTGTTTAGCCCAAGCCCACCCATCTTAAGCCATTATATACGACCCAAGAGATCAGAATTCTCCAGATAGAATTTTGTCTCATCTTCTTTTTTCTCTCCTCCCTATTGGCTGAACCATCTCACCCATTTTTCTCTTCCAAATTTCTTCCATTTTCTTCAATTTTTACTCCAAAATCAAACACCATAATATAAATTCAGCCTCTCTAGTAGCTAGTAGAAGCCTTTAATCTTCATTTGGAGGGCTAGAGTGGAAGAAAATTAAAAGAGACAAGTTAAGATACAAAATTGAGGTAAGTGAAATTAAGAGTTTTAAATTGGTTTAATGGTTCAAATAGGTATTTTAAGGTATGTAGATGATAATTATGATGTTAAATTGAGTTAGAAAAGAAAAATAATGGTGGATAAAAATGAGTGTGAATTTTGGCCATGGTAGGTGCACAAGGAAGTGAAGGTGCTTCCAAGGAAAAGGCTAAGGAAAAGGAAGCCTAGGAAGGTAAAAGTAAGAAAATAAGGTTAGTGATTTCATAAATCTATCTATTTCCATTGATTAAGTATGATTTAGGGTTATGGAAATTAGGAATTTTGTGTGTTTTGCATGTAATTGTTAATTGATGCTTAAAACATGATTAAGGGATTATAAAAAGTAAATTAGAATGGTTTATTTTAATTAAAAAAATAATTAGTGGAAATTGGAAAATATGACCCTGTTATGTGAAAAATACAAATTAAGGTATAATTACATTTTAGTGTAATATTATGGTATATATGGAATAATAGAAGTATAAATTAGTGGAAGGAATATTTAGAAGGTGCAAGATAAATTTTAATGATGAAAATTAAATATAGGTCGAAATATGAGGAAGGTGAAATTAATATTTTTCTTGTTAATAAAATGAAAATTTGGTCATAAAATGCAAGAAAATATGATTTTGAGTATGTAGAAATTTATTAGAAATTTTTGAATTATATATTGAATATGTTTCTAATTATTGATTATATTATGCATGAAATGAAAAATAATGAATAAAGTGTGTTTAGTGAGATTAATAACTTAATTGATTATTCATAATGAAATATTGATATATTAGAATGGAAAGTGTGAAAAATTATGGTAGTGATAAAATTGTATGGATGAATAAATTGTTAAGTGATTAATAATGTAAAAATAATGGAATTTATGAATTTAATGGAAATTAAATTAAAAGAATAAAATATTGTCCTTAGTTATTTTTCTGATGGTTAAATCTAGTCCAGAATATAATTGGTTAGTCATAGGGACATCATTACCGCGGTGTGGGTCATGACAACTCGTTTATATAGTTCAATGATGGTCAACTACAGTGATAATGATTCAGTGATTAGTATACAATGCAGTACTCGGATGGTCATTCGGGATTACTTTTCAATATAGTGGACTTTTGGGGTCCACGTCCCATGTATCTAATTCGAAAATTTTCTATCGGATTGAAACTAGGGGCAAATGTGATAAAAGTAGTAAAAATGAATAATATGATAAAAATGATTTAAGAAAAAAATAAAATATGATAAGAAAAGATGGAAGTGAAAAATATGATAAAAATGAAATAAGTGAAAAAAGTGAGAAAATGAGATAAGTGATAAATATGATAAATATTATAAAAGTAATAAATATGATAAAAATGGTATAATAATAATAATGATAAATGTGATAAAAATAGTAAAATTGAAAAATGAAATATAAGTGGAGAAAAATGTTAAAATTATGAAATAATATATATATATATATATATATATATATATATATATATATATATAGTTAGTGGCAAAAGTGTAAATAAATGAAAAGTAGTGACATAATTGTAAATAAATGGAAATTTAGGAATTAAAGTGAAATTTGTAGCTAATTAAATGAAAGATTGAAAAGAAGAAAGAAAAGAATAGTTAATTAAAGAAGTAAAGTGAAAAAGGATTAAATTGAAAGGAATTGAAAGTTCAGGAATAAATTAATTGAGAAATATTGTTAATTGAATAAAGATATTAAATAGTAAAGTAAGAGTAAGGAATAATAAAACCTTGATAAAAAGAATAATAAATATATTAAAAAGAAAATTTAAATTGTGTATTAAAAATATTATTGCATGTATTAAATCATGAAAATATAAGTCAATTAAAATTTATAGATTAGTAGTCATCACTGGATATATCAATACTCAACATGTAGTTATTTGATTACGTGCAGGTAGTAGCTGAAAGGTGTACAGGAGCAGGTGTACAAATTTTGCAAGTTGACGGAAGAATAAATAATAGTATATTAGAATTAAGAATGACATGTATATATATGAATGAATATGGAGCTATAGAAATGAAATTTCGTATATATTCTGATAAAGGATATTTATGAATTATTATATGTGTAAAAAATGAAATGTTAATTTATTGTTGAATGAAGACTATTATGTATTATATGTATTTTATTGTGCCTGAAATTGGGATGTGGATTGTTTGCAGTATAGGAAGAGTAGTTAATTTATAGCCGTTATGCTGCCAAAATTTTTGAAAAATAAAAATGATTAATTAAGTGCTAATAATATTATGGTCATTGTTATAATTATGTTAAGAAATTTTTTTTTTGGAACACAACGGCTATAATTGTATTAACCCACGTAAAATACGTATAAAATGATTGTTAATAGGGTGTCACATTAGCACCTTAACAAGAAGGAAAGCTCACAACCTTGAAATTTGAAGTAATAATTTAAAGGTAATATACTTCTCCCGTTAGATGGTTCTTGATCCAATTTTAATATACATAGGCCTTTCCTTAGGTTTTGGTTTTGATTAATTTTTATATTTCCACTGTGTCATGTATGAGATGCATGTTAAAACCCAACAATGATTATATGAGTTGAAATAAATTTATGAAATGACTTATTGAATAAAATGATATTGAAAATATAATTATGGAATTTACGGTTTTTATCTCATAAAAGAACATAGAGAATAATCTAAGGATTGTTGGCATGCCAATAGGGTAGGAACTTCATGACTTATGGCTATCTTGGTTGTGAAAGGTATTGTATGGATCCTATGGTTATCTTGGACTATACACATTATTTATATGTCAATCCTATGGTTATATTGGATCGGGTCTAATTCCATGGTTATCTTGGATAAGATATTATTATTGGGTCATGTGGTTATCTTTAACTCTAAGATTTCTGTTGTTTGATGATACCCTTTAGTTTTTGAGGGGCAAGTCTATGGTGTGTTATATGGTAAGGAAATTATAAAATTTTTAAATGATATATGGATGTAATGTGTTATGAAATTGTCATAAAAATTTTGATATTATTAATGAGATGATTTTCTTTCCATTATTTTTAAAAGAGATGATTCTTATAGAAATGAGATTTTATGTTTTAAATCATAGTGTGATGCATCAATTTACAATTAGTAAATTCCATATTTTAAAAGAAAATATTTATTTATAATTATTTATTGCTATGAAATTTTACTAAACTGAATTATAGTTTTAGAGTTATATTATAAATGATTGTTACTAAAAGATTTTTACCTGAGTTTAAAACTGAGCGTGAGAGTTTGTTTTTCTCTCGCACAAGTTAGTTTCCGCAACAAAAGTAAAGTATATGTATATGAGAGTTGTAGATTCAGTGATCCCATTAAAAGAGTGCAACATTCATGTCATGCTCATAAAGTAATTATTTACGTGCATTATGTATATTTAAAAAAAACAAATACATGTCTGTAAATAATGAATATATAAGTTTATAGTTTGTAAGAGTACATTTTACGTATGTATATAAAATGTGTTTGACCTTATTAGTAGTTTTGAATTAGTTTATGTCTATATGTCTATAAGTCTTGTGTAGACACATCAGTTAGGCAGTTAGAGACACCACTTTACCTTACTAAGGTGCATAAAGGTAAAAGAGTAATACAAGAGTAGAGTTCAATCTTGTGTTTTTATGATTAAATACTCTTTTTAAAGCTTGATTAAGGTTATAGTTTGTATTAGTAAGGAGTTAAGTGAGATTAAATTGTTAAGAGGGTTAAAGTTAAAGTTTTTATCTTAGGGTTTTTATCTTTTATGGCTTTAAAAGTTAAAGATTATGGTTTATAGATGTTGATAGAGTTATGTTATATGTGTTAGGAGTTCGAAGAGGAGGTGGTGAACCCATCAAGTGGATAAGTAAGCTTGAAAGAAGCTTGGTTTTGAGACTCCATTAGAGGTATGTATATATATGCATTTAAATTTCCAAATTATGGCATATTGTGTATTAAGTGCTTATGAATGCTATAAATGTCGATTGTTGGTTATAATGAGTATAAAAGTGTAGTTAATGATATTATGACATGAGAATTGAATGATTAAGTATAAATGCTAAGTTAGACATAAAACTATGCCATATTGTGTATTAAGTGGTTATGAATGCTATAAATGTCGATTGTTGGTTATAATGAGTACAAAAGTGTAGTTAATGCTATTATGACATGTGAATTAAATCATTAAGTATAAATGCTAAGTTAGACATAAAATGTATTGGTAGTTGATATGAGACTTGTTTTAAGGATCCCTAAGGTTAATTTAATGGAATTTTAATTATGATGGTTAAAAGAGTTTGGAAAGATATTAATGAAGCTATAAATGCATGATATGGTATTGAATAAGTTTGGTAAGGTCAGTTGTGGCCATTATATGTTCTTGGATGTTATTGATGTTATAACATGATAAATGCATAAATGTTGATAGGAAAAGATTGCCATTAGACAACCATTAGATCCTTGCATATGCATTGTAGTAAATGTCTTGTCTTATGGTTGAAATGCTGAAAAATCCATATTCACACCCATGACATAGGGTTAATGATAGTGAACCATCAACCCAGAATTGCCCATTTTAGGCAGAATGTGTCACGACTTGAGTGAACACTTAACTTACAATCATGAATTTCGATAGTCACTCCTATGACTAATTATTCATGCCAATGAAGAAATGGGCGATTTGTAGATAGAAACGTTCACCACCAAGTTTATGGTTTGGTTCACGGATAGGGGTACCCATGATTGAACCTTCATAGCCGTGAACCCAAAGTTCATGCCCGTGAATCCTATTTTACATGTTATATATTGTTTTCTTGTATGATTTCAATAAAATGGATATGCACATACTTATATTATTGTAACATTCATTAATTAGGGCTTAGTTAGATTAAGTGTGCAAATGATACATTAAGAAACCATATGCATTTTGGCTTGAGCCTGTTCATGAGGTTGACTTGCTACATGTTGGTTTATGACAATAATGCTAAGTCGCACAAGTCTATTTATAATTTAAATGAGAATTACAAGGTATTAGGAACAAAATTATTAAACTTAAATAAATGAAATTTGACATATATAATATAATTAAATTGGACCACTTGAGCAAATTGTAATTTTGGTATTGACAAGTAAGATTAGATACATCTGAATAATAATAATAATAATAATAATAATAATAATAATAATAATAATAATAATAATAATAATAATAATAATAATAATAATAATAATAAAAGACAAAAAAAGAAAAGGGAAAAGAGATAAGAAAGAAGAAAAAACAAAAGAGAAGGTGGGAGGTGGCCTTTATCACCTTATCTTCTTTCTCAAATTTGTCCTCCTTACCCCTAGCCTGGTTTCTCCTTCTTCTTCCAGCATTTCAGCCTTATTTTCTCCATTACTTCATTTAATTTTTCAAGCAAATTTAGTCCTTGAAAGTTTGTTCTTGGCAAGTAATCCATTCTCATTGTTCTAGTTTTGGTTTGAGCTACTAAGGTTATGAATAGGTAGTATATTTCACTCTGATTTCAAAGTTAAAAGAGACTAAATTTAAATAAGTTATAAACATAACAGTTATAGCTTTATGCCTTAGGTTTATGTCTACATAAATATTTTTACAAGATTTAGTATATATGAAAAGATATTAGCATATAAGTGAAAATGGTTTGGGTGTGAACCCTGACTGAGTTAGCTACTATATTCACTCTTATTGAATATGATAGAGCCCATACTTGAAAAAGCTCAAAACGTAAAAGTTACATCCACATGTGTTATTGATATGTATATGAAATTTTAGGTTCATATATGTTATGGATGTTAAGTTATGGTGAAAGGAACCATGATTGTTCTATAATTTAAGCTACCTGCTTAGTGCCTTGTACAGGTCTAGTAACTTATTTGATCATTTTAAGCTCCTTATAGACAAAATCTGTAATTTACTATGAAATTTATAGGTTTATGTCTTATCTACAGTTTTGTAAAAATAGAACCTTAAATTGTTAACTATAGTATGAGATATGGCCTTGATAAGTCAGATTGGTCCGGAAGTCAATGTTGTTCTGGACCAGTGATAAGTTTCTTATGATTTGAGAGCCTTAGAGACATAATTGATAAAAGTTGTTGAACCTTGAGGGGTATTTCCATCATTTTGATGCTAACAAATAAAATAGAAATAATGTATTTAACATACTTGTTTCCTAAGTTTATTGAACAGGGTATGGAACATGATGCAAGAATGGAGAATGAAAGACTAACCTTAAAAAGACAAAAATTGAAGAAATAGCATGTTCCCGCCCGTGACCTTTTATGTCACACTCGTGATAAACCTTAGTGCCAACTACCCAATATTTAAAGTTCACGGCTATGAAGGATCATAACAACTGTGAATGATCATATCAATCATGCCCATGAAATAAAGTCACGCTCGTAAGAAAACATGTCAAATTCCTCTAGAGAGCTTCATGGTGAAAGTCACCACTTGGACCACGACTTGGAAGGATGTTGGCGCCCGTGAAAGAATAATGTCATGCCCATGATCAAACACTTCAAATCCTTCCAGAATGCTTCACAGCCAAAGTCACCACTCAAGTCACGGCTTGAGAGAACAGTCACAACCGTGACACACATATTCACGACCGTGAAAGAGGAAAGAGAAACATGTCAGGCGCGAAATTAAGATTTGGTGGAACGACTATTTTCACATTAAATGTAACCAAACGGCTATAATTCACCATGGAAGTATAAATGCAAGTCATTTATGAATCCATAACAAAAGAATAGCAAATACTTCAAATCAAAATCTTGTTGTAGCCATTTGTGCATTTACTACTTTCAAACAAACACTAATTCTCTGTAAAATATCTTTTTGCTCATTATTTTCTGAGCATTATCGATTTATGAGTGTTTCTCTTTGTAATCTACTACTCAAGTGAGTTTGGGTATATTGGGTTAAGAGTAAAACACTTGTAAGGGTTATTTGTGTGAGCCTTTAAAATACAAGGAATTGGTTTATTGTGTGAGCCATTAAAACACAAGGGATTTCTGAGTTAGGTGTGATCCATTGATAGAAACACCATAGTTGGGAGTGAGCTTGTAAAACTCCATTGTAACACTTAGTGTATTAGTGAAACTCCCAATTGAGATTGGGGAGAGGAGTAGGGTTTGTTAACACCCGAACCTCTATAAAAATTCCTATGTGATATCTTCCTATCCCTACTCTACTTAACTTTTCTTTCCACATTAAAAGTTAAGAAATTTTAATATCCAATTCAACCCCCCGTCTTGGTTCAATTTCTGGGTAACAATTGGAATAAGAGCTTAGTCTAGCATCGAAGCCTAAACAGCCCTAGCAAAGATCAAGAAATGGCCAGTGAAGGATTCCAAAGTCTCAAGCCTTACTTTGATGGAGCAAATTATGCTCATTGGATGTTCCGGATGGAGACATATATGGATTGTGAAAGAATTGAAGTCTAGGATAATGTTCGAAAATAATGGACACCACCAACTAGAAGAGGAGTTGACGGTGAAGAAGAAATTCTGTCAAGAGATGATTGGACAGAGCCTCAAAGAAGAGCAAATTTTAAAAACAAGAAGGCAATGACAATTCTCTCAAGCTCATTATCCATTAAAGAATGGGGCAGGATACAACACTGCTCACCTTCATATAGCATGTGGAAAACATTGGAAAACTATCATGAAGGAACAAAGCAAGTAAAATCAAAGAAGATTCAACTTCTTACTTCAGAGTATGAACTCTTCAAGATGAAATCCAATGAGTCAATCCCCGACATGATGAATCATCTTCTAGCCATAATAAATGGCATGAGAAAGCTTGGGAAACACTTAAGCATGGAAGATGTAAATAACAAAATTTTGAGAAGTCTTCCTCTCAAAGATTATGGTTCAAGAGTTGTTGGTATAGAAGAGGCCAATGAAGACATGAGTGTCATGAATATTGATGTGCTTATTGGCAAACTTCTAACACATGAAATGGCAGTGAAAAGAGATAGAGAACTTGAAGTCGAGGCAGAAAAAAAAGTCTCTAGCACTAAAAGCCTCTACTTCAAAATCTCAAGTGGAAGTTGAAGATGATGAAGAAAAGAGTGATGATGTAAATGAGGATATTGTTATGCTCTCAAGAAGGCTGAAAAGAATTATTGAGAAGAGAATGGGTAACTCTAGAAAATTCATGCAAAGAAATTTCAAACAGGCCTCAAATGACTCTCAAAGGAGTAAAGAGGAAGTAAAATGCTATGAAGAAAGGACATATTAAATAGGAATGTCCAAGGCTCAAGAAGCACAAGAGCAAATACTAAGGAGACAATGTGGAGAAAGGCCACAAAGCTACATAGGATGACGAAAGCTCTTTAAGTGAAAAAAGATGACAATGAAAGTGAAGAGGTCAACCTATGCTTCATGGCTATAGAGGATCACATCTCGGATAAGGTAAGATCACTTCACTCATACTCATTCAATAATGATAGTAGTGATAATGATAGTAATAGTGAAGATGATGATGAGTAAAGCCTAATAGAAGTATTGAATCTAGAACTAGAGAAATATAGAAGTAAATTCAATACTTATAAAAATATCATTTCTACTTTGAAAATCAAAATGGATGTTTTAGAAAAGGAGAACTTTGAGCTTAGATCATCTAATGAATCTCTTCAAAAATCATTAGATGAGTACTTTTCAAGACCCTCAACTAAATCCTTGCTTAAAGCAAACAATATTTTGAAAAATGAAGTTGAGGAACTTAGAAACTCCATTTTAAAATTTCACAAGGGAAAGGAGAGTTTAGATACTCTCATTGTGTCTTAAAGACCACCCTTAATTAAATGTGGTCTAGGATTTGAGGGTACATCATCTTCTCACAAGACTACTTTTGTTATGTCAAGTGAACCCCACATCTCCACATTTGCTATAATAGCCCCAAGGGCTAAGTGCACAACATACACTAAACCTTCAATGCATAAGAGGAATGATCAAGTGTTGGTAAGCCTAAGAAGGAAACCTCAAAAGGCTTATCATGCTTTTATGTATAAGAAGCATGCACCTAGAAAAGCATCAAGTCATCATGTTTGTGCATGCCATTGCTCTCAAACTCTACCTAATAGAAACATGGCATTTAAAAGCATTGTAAGATCAAAAAGCATGTTTAGAGCTAAACAATGTAACTATTGTATGAAATTTGGTCACATAAATAAATATTGCTGGATAAGGAAGGCTCATTGGGAACCTTCATGTGCTAACCCCCAAGGACCCAAGCTCATTTGGGTACCTAAAAACAATACATGAATTGTGATTCTATAGGTATGTCTCAAGTCCACAATAAAAAAAAATGCTTGGCTAGTAGATAGTGGATGCTCAAGGCATATGACTGAAGACAAAGAACTTTAATTGAAATGGCTCGAACAATGCTCAATGAGTATGGTTTAGCAACTTACTTTTGGGCCGAAGCCACAAATACTGCATGTTACATTTCAAATCGAGTTATCAAAACCTCTCTTAAACAAAACTTCATTTGAGCTATGGAAAGGAAGAAAGCCCATGATATCATACTTTAGAGTATTTGGATGTAAGTGTTTCATATTGAATACCAAGGAAAACTTTGGAAAATTTGCCTCCAAATCTAATGAAGGTATATTTTTAGGTTACTCCACCACAAGCAAGGCTTATAGAGTCTTGAATAAAAAGTCATTAGCTGTTGAAGAATCTATGCATGTTATTTTTGATGAATCTAGTAAGCTTGATCTTGTGAAAGATAATGTTCTTGATGATGTTGTAGGTATAATGGAAAGACTTGATCTTAGAGAAGAAAATGATCAAGAAAATTCACATCAAGATGAGTCTCTACCTCCAGCTCAAGAGGAAAATAGGCAAGAGCTCCCAAAGGAATGAAGATTGACAAAAGATCACCCCAAAGAGCAAATCATTAGTGATCCTTCAAAGGGAGTAAGTACTAGATCTCATCTCAAACATTTAGTTTCTAATATTACCTTTGTTTCTCAAATTGAGCTTAAAAATATTGATGAGGCTCTTAATGATGAAACTTGGGTGATTGTTATGCAAGAGGAACTCAACCAATTTGAGAGAAGTAAGGTATGAACCTTAGTAGCTAGACCCAAGGAGCATCAAATCATTGGAAGCAAATGGGTATTTAGAAATAAACTAGATGAACAAGGTTCAATAACTAGGAATAAGGCTAGGTTAGTTGTAAAAGGATATAATCAGGAAGAATGAATAGATTATGATGAGACCTATGCTCCTATAGCCAGATTAGAAGCCATAAAAATACTTTTAGCATATGCATGCCATATGAATTTCAAACTCTTTCAAATGGATGTCAAAACTGCTTTTTTAAATGGCTTTATAGAAGAAGACATTTATGTAGACAACCACCAGGTTTTGAAAGCTATGATTTTCTTAACCATGTATTTAAACTTTCAAAAGCTTTATATGGTTTGAAACAAGCCCCAAGAGCTTGATATGAAAGACTAAGTTCTTTTCTTTTAGAAAATAATTTTACAAAAGGTAATGTTGACACTACTTTATTTATTAAAAAGCATAATCATAATACTCTAATTGTTCATATTTATGTTGATGACATCATATTTGGGTCTACTAGTGAATTGCTTTGCCAAGAATTTGCTAAGTGTATGACTAGGGAATTCAAAATAAGCATGATGGGTGAGCTAAAATTCTTCCTTGGTCTACAAATAAAACAAGGCAATGAGGGCAAATTATCAACCAATCCAAATATGCCAAAGACTTACTTAAGAAATTTGGAATGGAAGGATGCAAAAATGCCAAGACTTCAATGAGCACATCAATAAAATTGGACAAGGATGAAAAGGGTAAGAGCATTAATGAAAAGCTCTATAGAGGTATGATCAGATCACTCTTATATCTTACTGCCTCTAGACCCGATATAATGTATATTATATGCTTATGTGCTCACTTTTGATCATGTCCTAAAGAATCACATTTGAATGAAAAGAATTTTAAAATACTTACATGGCTCATTGCATTTAGGTTTATGGTATCCTAGAAATCCATCCTTTCATATAATAGGATATTCAGATGCTGATTATGCTGGATGTCTTTTAAATAGAAAAAGTACTTAAGGTACTTATCACTTTATTGGAGAATGCTTAGTTTCTTGGTTTAGCAAGAAACAAGTTTCAGATGCTCTTTCTACTGCTGAAGCAGAGTATGTGGTAGCAGGATGTTGTTGTACACAAATCCTTTGGATGAAACAACAACTTAAGGATTATGGTCGTAGTATGAACCATATACCTATTAGATGTGACAATACAAGTGCTATAAATCTATCTAAGAATCCCATTCAACCCTCTAGAAGTAAGCATATTGACATAAGACATCATTTTATTAGAGATCATGTTCAAAATGGAGATGTTGTATTGGAATTTATAAACACAGATAATCAATTGGCAGATATCTTCACTAAGTCTCTAAATGAAAAAAGATTTAACTTCATAAGAAGAGAGCTTGGTATGATTGATGAATTAACATTATGATTGCCAAAATTGTCGAACCTTGATTGATAATCTAGTGTTATTGTCTCATCTTTTAAGGTAAGAAGTAACTAAATTGATAGAAATATATGTTATAGGGGATAGCTTACCTTAGAAATCCTTTGGTCTTGTTTTAAACTTAGTTTTATTTAATGAGGATTTTAGGCAATTCACGCCCGTGACATATATTCACGGCCGTGAATATAATCGCCAAAAGCTCCAGTAGCTTTCACGCCTTGCTTCACGACATGCTTCACGGTTTAAGGTAGTGAAGATTATGTTTCACACCCATAACATTTTACTATCACCCCTGTGAAACTTTTTGTTCACGACCATGACAATTATTCACGACCGTGAACATTTCCACCAAAAACTTACAGAAACATTCATGCTTTGTATCACGGTCTGTCTCACGGTCACAAGTGGTGAAGATTTTACTTCACGACCGTGACTCATTTGTCACCACCGTGATATTTCATCATTCATGCCCATGAAAATGTCGGCTATAAAATGTTTTCTACCGTTATTTCTCTCATTTCCAATTGTCCATCTTCTCTCATTTATCACCATTCAATACCATTTCATAGATTCTGGCCCCTGGCAACTCACTCCATCTATAAATACCTTCAAAAACTGCTTCCATCATCAGAAATCAAAATTCACTAGGTTCTCTTCAAACATTCCATTAGATTTTTTCTCTTAACAAATCTTTTTCACAATAAAAAAAGGAACTCGGCTCCCCTAAAGGCACTAGAAAGAAGTCTCATGCTCCAAGAAGGTAAATCGACTACCTTCTCAATATCATCCTAGAGCACTGTCATCTGAGGTACACGGTTCTCAATAAAAGACCACTCCTTTCCTTTTGATCATTTGAGTGGAACACTATCATGACCCTTGGTCTCGAGACAAGCACGACGGAACAACTCCAGGCTTGTCATCTAAAAGATTTTGTTGATATCAATCAACTGACACTAAGGGAACCAACTCTAGAGTTCCTTAGCACCCTACAAGTCCCTCCCACCAGCATGGTAAAATTTCAACTCTGCAAGCATTCGAACACCCTCACTGCCATGGAGTTTGGTGACATGTTCAACCTTCCCTATGATAGTATCCTTAATGAGAGTGAGGTGGAGCTCTATGCCACTCAGGCATGGACTCATTTCGGGCTCGACTGCAACTGGGACGTCAAGAAGACAAAAAACACCCACCTTCGATCACTAGTGCACAAGTACTTGCATAGGTTTCTAACCTATAGCATTTTTTCCAGAGGAGACAACAACAGATTGATTTGGAAATTCAAGCTCTTTCTCCTAGAGATGGCCTGAAGAGGCTTAACAATGGCTTTATCTCAATGGTTTGCAAACCATCTACTGTCTATTGCCATGAAGCCCTTCGGAGACAATTTGATTGATGGGTACATGACTCACCTTGCTATAAAGCTTGGGTATTTGAAGCTAGAGGAGCACAACTTCAACCTCATACCAGCACATCCTCGAGATCGACTAGACGTCTAGTCATTTATCAAAATGGGAGCTGCGGTTTGCATAGTTCATTAGAATAACATCTACTACCGCTTCACCAACACAACTGGTGAGATTATTTGTGAGGACAATGATTCAAACGACTTCAAAGCTGACCTCCAAGGAATCCAGCAAAGGAAGAGAGTTCGAGTTGAGACGACAACCCCAGAGGTTGAGCAGGAAATTGGACAATCCTCGGCCTCCACACCAAACTTTGCTCAGCAAGTGGCTGACATATTAACACCTCATTTTGACCAAATGCAGGCTTCAATTGATAAGAGTATTAAAGGAGTGCTCTAAAGGCAATCACCTTTAGCACTTATTGTACAAATTTATTTGACTAATAAAAGGCTTTTTCATTAATTTGATGTTCATTTTATATACGAATCGATAAGTGATCTTAAATCAATTGATGAAGTCCTTGATACATAACATAGCATGAAAAAAATCATGATGAGATCATGATATTGAGATTCTTATCATGTGTAATTATGTCAGTATCAAAATTATCCCTAGTCATAGGATTAATGAGATGGGACATTATTAATCCAGACAGACTAGCACATGTTACACTCCGTGATTGGATCGAGTAGTAGATCTCATAATCTATAAACATGAGATGTTTAGAGTTAACATGTGGATGCATGCTAAGTGTAGCTAAGTACATTGGATGACCAACTATGAGACAATCATATGGATAATCTATTCAAATGTCAATGATAGTCGCATCATAGCAATGGTGCAAGTATCCTTAGACTTGAGGTATTCAAGGATATCTTGAATATTGATTATGTATTTTGACAATATTCCTTGTTGCCTCAGAGAGGTAGCTCATAGGGTGGTGATTGGATACAACTTGAGGAATTCGAAGGTAATTGGGTAACCAACAAATGATTCACCACTCTTGATAGAAAGAGTGTATACCCATGTCCTCTTGTCGTGGTCATTACTCAGAAATCTCTAGACAATCAATGACATATCTAATAGAGTAATGAGCCTCAAGGACAAGAACTAACATTACTTGGACTAAACGTGACGTAGTGAGTCTAGTGAGAGTTGACACATGTCCATACTCTGAACCAAGTGGGGTATAGAATGGTGAAAGGAATAATTGCACAGAAATTGTTTATGGAAAGGTTCGTAGTTAAACCACTAACTTTCCGGTCAATTGGGTGTCATGATGTGTTGCTAGATACTGCTCATGACCTACTTAAATTAATCGTTAATTTAAGTGGCCAACATAATCGGGAACCTAATGGGTCACACACATTGAAGATATGGAGAATGAGTAAATTGGTCTTGGATATGATCTAAAATATGAGAGAATTATTTTAGGATGGATCGCAATGAGATCGCACGAAAAAATTGTTCAGGAGTGTCATGGGCCCGTACAGGCCCGCGCAGGCTAGATAGGCTACTGGCCAGCTGGGCTACCCAGCAGCAGCCCACAGCAGGCCCAGCGCGCCTGCAGCTTCCATCCATTGGCCAACGGCTGTAATTGGCCAGGCCAATTATGGCCAATTACAAATCATTAGTTGCCATTTTCTTCATTTTTGATTTTTCATCTTATTTTTGAATTTGATTCAAATAGAAAAGATATCAAATGGCAGAAAATAGACATTAAAATTTTTTTTGTAAATTTTTTTTTTTAAGATACAACAAAAATTCTTTCAAAAACACTTTCAAAGCTAGCACTTTGAATTTGTTCAAACCATTTTCTCTTTATAGTTTCTTCTTCATTCTTCGCGTGGATTATCATTTGAGACATCCTAGTGTGGATTTTTGTGGTTTGCTACAACCCAACAAAGTGATGATTTGAAGAACAAATAAAAATTACAAGGTATAATTTTTAACATTTACATTTATATAAATTAGTTTTAATGGTACAAGTATGATCTTTTATTTTGGGTTTTGAAAAATTTTATTTTTCGCTACGTTTATGAATATGATTCATTCTTTAAAACCCAACATTGGTATCAAAGCCTCCTTGTATCCATTAAAATTAATTGTAATTGAAAGTGCAATGAGATTGCATGTTTTTGATAATTTTGGATCAGTAGGTTTTGAAAAAATGAAATTAATTTGTAAAATATAATTTACACAATTTTCTTTCTTTAATCGGATCATGGGATGATTAAGAATGATTATTTTGATTGAAAAATGATTTGAATGTGATTCAAATAATTAATTTCGGATTTATTTCAAAAATGCCTAAAATTGTCTTGTTTATGAACATGTGTTGTTGTTTGGCTTAATTGATGGGGTTGGTTGCATTTTTTTGTAATTTAATTATGAACAAATTATTTAGACATATTGAGAATATTTTTATGCCTCTGGAAGTGTCCAATAATGAATTAAAAATTATTTTAATTAATTTTTCAAACAAACACAAAAAGGGACTGTTTTAGCTTACCCGGTGGGGCTGTTTTGTTTGATTTTTTTTGTATGTGTTTATTTTATTTTCAGCAGCTTGAAATAATTTTTATGTGATTAAAAATATGTTATTTTGATGTTAGATGCATGCAAAAATTATTTTGCAAGCATTTGAAATTTTAAAAATTCTAGATATCGAATTAGTCATTTTGAGCGTCTAAGTGTGTTGGTTCGTTTGTCTTAGTAATTTTGGCTTGTGACAAAAATATTTTGATGAACTTGAGCTTACCTAAAGATAATTAAAATTGTGATTTGATTTTTTGGAAATTTTTAGAATTTTTGGAAATTAATTTTGAATTAATTTAAGTTGTGCAATTGTAATTCTAGTATGACTAGAAATTGGTATGTATATTAAAATTAAATTGTTTAATTTTAACATCATAATATTCTGATTTTAAGGAGAATTAATTTTGAATTATTTTTGGAAATATGGAATTTAATTTAATTTGATTTAATATTAAATTCCACTTTAAAATGACATACAAAATTAAATTAACTGAAAGAACACATATAGGCAATTTTGATTCAAGTGTTGAATCGATTTATAAATTGAAATCCAAAATTGTCATTTTTATTTTGTGCATTAGAGAATGCATGTTAGGGGTGTATGAAAAGACATGATGGATGATTATGGACTTAGACCCAATGTGATTGAGCATGCATGAAATTATTTTGTTTTATGGTAAATAGGGTCTGCGTGTCCCTACCTCTTTTTCTTTCTTATGTATTTCTCTTCTCATCTTACTCCCCTCAAATGTAAATTGAAGTTTTCTATAATTTGAAATATGTAATTAGATTACATAGGATTAGGATAGAATGAAGATACAAAGGAGCAAGAAGCAAAGGAGTTGGCACCATAAATAAGAAGACTTAGAAATAGGAATTTGATTTCTATTTTGGGTTGTAAATTCATGCATATACCTAGGTAAAACCTAGTCATCTCTCTTTGGCTCAAGAGATTGACTTTAGTATGTCCATAATCATGCCATATAGTTAATGTAACTATCTTTATATATCAATGTGATGAATGTATGATATATAAAAGCATGAAATAATAACTTGATGAGACTTAACAAAGAAATCTCTCACTAAATAAATAATTAAGTCTTACGCCTTCCATTAATATGGGGAGAACTAGAGTTCTTCTAGAGTTAGGGTTGTTGAGTTGCCTCAAGCTCACTCTATAAGAATATGTTCAATCCATTGAAATTAGATTTCAGGATTAATGGGTTAGACTTAACCGATATTATTAACTTGTTGGATTTGCGCCAATGTTAATGTGTATTGGAGGTGAAGTTGGGTTTGTATACATGAGATGTAGACATATCAAGAGTCGATAGCCCAATGTATGTGCACACATCAATAAGATGATAGCACAAGATTCGATAGTTGCATGAATAATGCAATTGGTATGGATTAGATACCTACCAACCAAACTAAGGATAGCTTGTTGAGTTGCCTCAAGGTTATTCTTAGATAGTTGGATATCGACCCACTAGGAGAACTTCCATATAAGTTCTTCCGGGTTCATAGTGAGGGCTATGGATTCGCTATAAAATAGTGGGAGCCATAATGCGATTTATTAAAGACCTAATAAACATGCATTTTGTGTACATTATAACATGATATATTTTACATCTAGGTTGCTAGAATCATCATCATGACAAGTGTGAATTTATGATCGCTAATGGAATCAAATAAGTTGACTGGGCCCAATTTTTTGGATTGGCTAAGGAATCTGAGAATAGTTCTCAAATCTGATAAGATTGGCTATGTCCTAGATGAGGCACTCCCTAATCTCCCTACTGCTAATGCTTCTGAAGATGTTCAGAAGGCATATCAAAAGCATCTCGATGATAGTGAGATGGCAAGCTGCATTATGCTTGCTACTATGTCAGCTGAGTTGCAAAAGCAGCATGAGGCTATAGATGCTAATTCCATAATATACCATTTAAGAGATCTTTTTGATGAGCAACCACGTTTCGAAAGGTTCAAAACTTCTAGGTTGCTCTTCCGCACTAAGATGGTTGAGGGGACATCTCCAGTACAATATGCATTGAAGATGAATGGCTATATTGAGTGGTTGGCCACCTTGGGATTTGCGATGGACCATGAATTAAGTATTGAATTAATTCTAACCGGTTTGTCTGATAGTTATTCACATTTTGTGCTTAACTATAGGATGAACCAAATCTCTACCACTATTCCTGAGCTGATTAACTTGCTTAAAATAGCTGAGCCATCTGTCAAGAAGGACAGTAAGGCTGTGATGCTGGTGGACTCTTCAAGTTCTAAAAGGAAGAACCTTAAGAAGAAGAAGTCCATGAAGCCTAAGTGAGGCGTGGCCAAGAAAAAGGCCAAGGAGATTGCTCCAAAAGGGACATGCTTCCATTGTGGCAAGGATGGCCATTGGAAGAGAAACTGCAAGGCTTACTTGGAGTCCTTGAAGAAGAAGGCATCTGATGCCCCATCTACTTCAAGTATTTTTTCATTGAAATTAATACTGTTTTCAATAATAATATATGAGTATTAGATACCAGTTGTGGCTCACATATATGCACTGATATGCAGGGCCTAAGGAACAGTAGACAACTCAATAAGGAAGAGTCAGACCTATGCGTTGGAAATGGAGCAAGG
Source organism: Triadica sebifera (assembly GCA_023653625.1). Taxonomy (NCBI): domain Eukaryota; kingdom Viridiplantae; phylum Streptophyta; class Magnoliopsida; order Malpighiales; family Euphorbiaceae; genus Triadica; species Triadica sebifera. Next base: position 27,776,438 of record CM042901.1, read on the forward strand.
CTTGCTGCATTAACTATAGGAACATATGTATTGACCCTCCCTAGTGGGCTTATATTAAATTTGGAGAATTGCTATTATGTACCTGCTTTGACTAAAAACATTATTTTTGTTTCAAATCTAAATAAAGATGGTTTCCTTTTAGCTTTTAGTAACAATTGTTGTTCTATTATGTTGAATGGAATTCTTTATGCTAATGGTACATTATGCAATGGAATATACATATTAGATATGTCAAATCCAATTTTAAACATCAATGATAATAAAAGGAAAAAAAAAGATATGTTGAAATCATCTTATTTATGGCATTGTCGTCTTGGTCATATAAGTGAGAAACGCATGACTAAGCTACACAAAAGTGGTAATTCGCGGTCATTTGATTATGAATCATATGACACATGTGAATCTTGTTTACTAGGCAAAATGACTAAATTATCCTTTAAGGGAAGGGTGAACGTGCTAATGGACTTTTAGACTTAATACAGTCAAATGTATGTGGTCCAATGTCTACACACGCTATAGGTGGTTTCATCTACTTCATTACTTTTATTGATGACTACTCACAATATGGATACGTGTATCTTATGAGATACAAATCTGAAGCTTTTGAAAGGTTCAAAGAATTCAGAAATGAAGTAGAGAAACAATTTGGCAAAAGTATTAAAACACTTCGATCAGATCGATGAGGTGAATAATTAAGCCAAGAGTTTCTAGATTATCTTAGGGATAATGGGATTTTATCTCAATGGACTCCACCTTACACTCCACAACACAATGGTGTGGCTGAAAGAAGAAACTGAACCTTGTTAGACATGGTAAGGTCTATGATGAGTTTTATGGAATTGCCTAAATCCTTTTGGGGTTATGCACTAGAGACCGCCATTTATATATTAAATGGAGTTCCTTCAAAGTCAGTTGATGTTACTCTATATGAGATATGGTATAACAAGAGGCCCACATTTTCTTACATGAGAATTTGGGGTTGTCCTGCATATGTGAAGCGGACAATGTCAGATAAGCTAGAAGCTAAGTCCGACCAATGTCTGTTTGTGGGATATCCAAAAGCATCATATGGATATCAATTTTACCACCCCTTGGAACAAAAGATTTTTGTTTCAAGACATGCTATCTTTTTAGAGAGAGAATTCCTTTTAAAGGAGATAGTGGGAGCAAAATTGAACTAGAAGAAGTTCAAGATGCTCAAACAGATGCTGATCAACTACCTGAACCCGAGCTTGTTACTCATACAGATGATATAACAGCTCAACCTTCTGAAACACAAGAGCTTCGTAGGTCAAGTAGGATACGTACTATTCTAGAGAGATATGGATTTCTTATTAGTGAACAGAATGACGTATTGCTCATAAAAAATGATGAGCCTACAACCTATGAAGTGGTTCTGAATAGTTCAGAATCTGACAAATGGCTTCAAGCCATGAAGTCATAAATGGATTCCATGTATGAAAACCAGGTATGGACTTTGGTTGACCCACCCGAAGGAATAAAGCCTATAGGGTGATGGTAATGTGATTACCTATAAAGCTAGACTTGTTGCTAAAGGTTATCGTTAAAGACAAGGAATTGACTACGATGAAACTTTTAGCCCAGTAGCTATGCTTAAATCCATAAGGATACTCCTAACCATTGCTACTCATTATGATTATGAGATATGACAAATGGATGCGAAAACATCTTTCCTTAATGAAAATCTGACTAAGGATGTGTACATGACACAACTAGAAGGTTTCATAACCAAAGATTTAAAAAAGGTATGTAAGCTTCAAAGATCCATTTATGGATTAAAGCAAGCATCCAAGTGTTGGAATATTCGGTTTGATCAGACAATTAAACAGTTTGGTTTCTTACAAAATTCGGATGAACCTTGTGTCTACAAAAAGGTTAGTGGGAGTGCAATCGTATATCTTGTGTTATATGTAGATGACATATTGTTAATGGGAAATGATGTCTCAGCCCTACAATTAGTCAAATTTTGGTTATCCAATAATTTCTCTATGAAAGACCTTGGAGAAACAGTCTATATTTTAGGGATAAAGATCTATAGAGATAGATCTAAAAGATTGCTTGGTCTTTCACAGTCTACATACATATACATAGATAAAATGCTAAAGAGGTTTAGCATGAAGCAGTCCAAGAGGGGATATATTCCCATGACCCATGGGATTACTCTCTCAAAGTCTTTGTGTCCAAAGACAAAAGATGAGAGGACACACATGAGTTTGATTCAATATGCTTCAGCTATAGGATCAATCATGTATGCTATGATATGTACAAAACCCGATGTATCATATGCTCTGAGTGTCACGAGTAGATACCAATCGGACCCTGGTGAGGGTCATTGGGTAGCTGTCAAGAATATCCTTAAGTACTTAAGAAGAACTAAGGATGTATTCATGGTGTATGGAGATGGAGATATTACAGTGAATGAGTATACCGATGCCAGCTTCCAATCTGACAAGGATGACTTAAAATCTCAGTCAGGTTATATATTCACACTAAATAGTGGAGCAGTTAGTAGGAAGAGTTCCAAACAGGAAACAATTGCTGATTCCACAACCGAAGCAGAGTACATTGCAGCTTCTGAAGCAGCAAAGGAAGCAGTTTGGATAAAGAAATTCATCACAGAACTTGGAGTGGTTCCCAACATTATTGATCCAATACAATTGTATTGTGATAATAATGGAGCCATTGCGCAAGCAAAGGAGCCACGGTCTCATCAAAGATCCAAACATGTACTCAGAAGATACCATTTGATTAAAGAAATCATTGGTAGGAATGATGTAAAGATAGAAAGAGTGTCCACTGATCAGAATATTGCTGATCCTTTAACTAAGCCATTTCTCCAAAAGAAATATGATTCTCATGTACTCGCCTATGGAATTAAATACAAAGGCGATTGGCTTTAATGCAAGTGGGAGTTTGTTAGAGGAGTGCTCTAAAGGCAATCACCTTTAGCACTTATTGCACAAATTTATTTGATTAATAAAAGGCTTTTTCATTAATTTGATGCTCATTTGATATATGAATCGATAAGTGATCTTAAATCAATTAATGAAGTCCTTGATACATAACATAGCATGAAGGAAATCATGATGAGATCATGATATTGAGATTCTTATCATGTGTAATTATGTTAGTATCAAAATTATCCCTAGTCATAGGATTAATGAGACGGGACATTATTAATCCAGACAGACTAGCACATGTTACACTCATTGATTGGATCGAGTAGTAGATCTCATAATCTATAAATATGAGATGTTAAGAGTTAACATGTGGATGCTTGCTAAGTGTAACTAAGTACATTGGATGAACAACTATTAGACAATCATATGGATAATATATTCAAATGTCAATGATAGTCGCATCATAGCAATGGTGCAAGTATCCTTAGACTTGAGGTACACAAGGATATCTTGAATATTGATTATGTATTTTGACACTATTCCTTATTGCCTCAGAGAGGTAGCTCATAGGGTGGTGATTGGATACAACTTGAGGAATTCGAAGGTAATTGGGTAACCAACAAAGGATTCACCACTGTTGATAGAAGGAGTGTATACCCATGGCCTCTTGTCATGGTCATTACTCAGGAATCTCTGGCCGGAGTGCAAATGTCATAAAGATATTCTTCAATGACATATCTAATAGAGTAATGAGCCTCAAGGACAAGAACTAACATTACTTGGACTGGACGTGACGTAGTCAGTCTAGTGGGAGTTGACAGATGTCCATACTTTGAACCAAGTGAGGTATAGAATGGTGAAAGGAATAATTGCACAAAAATTGTCTATGGAAAGGTCCGTAGTCAAACCACTGACTTTCCAGTCAATTGGGGGTCATGATGTGTTGCTAGATACCGCTCATGACCTGCTTAAATTAATTGTTAATTTAAATGGCCAACATAACCGGGAACCTAATGGGTCACACACATTGAAGATATGGAGAATGAGTAAAATGGTATTGGATAGGTTCCAAAATATGAGAGAATTATTTTAGGATGGATCGCGATGAGATCGCACGAAAAAATCGTTCGGGAGTGTCAGGGGCCCGCGCAGGCTAGGCAGGCTACTGGCCAGCCTTGCGAGCCAGTTGGGCTGCCAGCAGTAGGCCTAGCGCGCCTGCAGCTTCCATCTATTGGCCAACGACTTTAATTGGCCATAATTAGGCAAATTATGGCCAATTACTAATCATTAGTTGGCATTTTCTCCATTTTTGACTTTTCATCTTATTTTTGAATTTGATTCAAATAGAAAAGACATCAAATGGCAGAAAATAGACATTAAAATATTTTTTGTGAAATATTGATGTGTCGAAATTGAGAATGATGATGATGTGATGTATAATATGAGGATGATGAAATGGATGTAAAATAAAAATTAAATAAAGATATATGATTGATTTGAAAATACGAAGATGCCCATTACTATACCTGCAGACTATAATCAGGATAGATGACATGTCATAAAGGGGGCGAATGGTACCGTACTATATGAGATATTCCACGATCAATGTGGCTTAAGCTCGGAGAGCGCCATTGATATGAGATGCTCGGTCAATATGGCTTAAGCTCGGAGAGTGCCATTGACTTGAGAAGCTCTGATGAGCACATATTAATTGAGGACAAGGTGGCTTAAGCTCGGACAGCACCCTTGGTTCGGTTATTCATCTATGATGAAATTATACTCAATCAATGTGGCTTAAGCTTGGAGAGCGCCATTGATTTGAGAAGCTCTGTTGAGACAGATAGTGGACAAGGTGGCTATAACTCTGCGAGCGCTCTTGATCCATAATCCATATCCAGTCAGTCCAAATTTAGAGTGATGTGGGCAAGATAATGAAGATATGTCAAAAAATAAGAAAAGAAAAGAAAAAGAAAATGATGATGATATGAGATTGAGATATAATAATAAAGAGATTAACATAGTAACTTACCATCAAAGATAAAAGAAAATAATGTTGTATATGTGAGCATGATATTTATACTTGTATGAAATAGGAACATGTTGATAGAAATAGCATGCAAACATTTTTAATGCATAAAATGATACATGTTAATGCTTGTTGCATGATATAGTATATTGCCTTATTTATATGCACCACTAAGCTTAGAGCTTAGCATGAGAGTTTTCTTCCGTGCAAATATAAAAAGGTAGCTGAAGTGTAGGGTTTTGAAGAATGAATCATATTCATAAATGCAATGAAAAATAAAAATTTTCAAAACCCAAAACAAAAGATCATACTTTTACCATTAAAACTAATTTATAAAAATGTAAATGTTCAAAAATATACCTTGTAATTTTTATTTGTTCTTCAAATCTTCACTTTGTTGGGTTGTAGCAAACCACAAAAATTCACACTAGGATGTCTCTAATGATAATGCACATGAAGAATGAAGAAGAAACTATCAAGAGAAATGGTTTGAACAAATTCAAAGTATTAACTTTGAAAGTGTTCTTGAGGTAATTTTTTTTGTCTTAAAAATATTTTTTTTCACAAAAAATATTTTCATGTCTATTTTCTACCATTTGATGTCTTTTCTATTTGAATCAAATTCAAAAATAAGATGAAAAGTCAAAAATGGAGAAAATGGAAACAAAATGAATAGTAATTAGCCATAATTGGCCTAATTCAGGCAAAAAACTGTCGTTGGCCAACGGATGGAAGGCAGCAGGGGCGTCGGGCCTGCTGTGGGCTGCTGCTGGGCAACCCAGCTGGCTCACAAGGAAAGCCAGCAGCCTGCCTAGCTCGTGTGGGCGCATGACACTCCCGAACGATTTTTCCGTGCAATCTCATCGTGATCCATCCTAAAATAATTCTCTTATATTTTTGATCCTATCCAAGACCATTTTACTCATTCTCCATATCTTCAATGCGTGTGACCCATTAGGTTCCCAGTTATGTTGGCCACTTAAATTAACAATTAATTTAAGCAGGTCATGAGTGGTATCTAGAACACATCATGACCCCCAATTGACTGAAAAGTCAGTGTTTTGACTACGAACCTTTCCATAGACATATTCTGTGCAATTATTCCTTTCACCATTCTAGACCCCAATTGGTTCAGAGTATGGACATGTGTCAACTCCCACTAGGCTGACTACATCACGTCTAGTCCAAGTAATATTAGTTCTTATCCTTGAGGCTCATTACTCTATTAGATATGTCATTGAAGACTATCTTTATGACATTTCCACTCTGGGTAGAGATTCGTGAGTAATGATCATGACAAGAGGTCGTGGGTATACACTCCTTCTATCAAGAGTGGTGAATCCTTTGTTGGTTACCCAATTACCTTTGAATACCTCAAGCTGTATCCAATCACCACCCTATGAGCTACCTCTCTGAGGCAACAAGGAATATTGGCAAAATACAGAATCAATATTCAAGATATCCTTGAGTACCTCAAGTCTAAGGATACTTGCACCATTGCTATGATGAGACTATCATTGACATTTGAATAGATTATCCATATGATTGTCTCATAGTTGGTCATCCAATGTAGTTAGCTACACTTAGCAAGCATTCACATGTTAACTCTAAACATCTCATGTTTATAGATTATGAGATCTACTACTCGATCCAATCAAGGAGTGTAACATGTGCTAGTCTCTCTGGATTAATAATGTCCCATCTCATTAATCCTTTGACTAGGAATAATTTTGATACTAACATAATTACACATGATAAGAATCTCAATTTCATGATCTCATCATGATTTCCTTCATGCTATGTTATGTATCAAGGATTTCATTAATTGATTTAAGATCACTTATCAATTCATATATCAAATGAATATCAAATTAATGAAAAAGCCTTTTATTAATCAAAAAAATTTGTACAATAAGTGTTAAAGTTGATTGCCTTTAGAGCACTCCTCTAACATGAAGGTGCTAGATAAAGCAAGGGGTGATCCTATTCAAATTAAAGCAGTCGATCTCGAAATAGTGGGTCATAAACTTTTGAACTTTTGTATTTTGTTTTCCGCATTATATATACTTATAAGTTGTAAATTAGTTTTCAAAGTTTGTTAAATAGTAAATTGGTATTTATAAATACTATGTTATGTAAATAAAATATACATTATTTATTAAATAGCAAAAAAAAACATAGCGATTTAAAGAAGTAAAGAAGACAGGCAGTAGCGCCCCCGCATCCGGGCACGTGCAGTTTGGGTGAGGGGGTGTTACAGTAGTTTTTGGTATCAGAGCCCGGTTTGGGCGGTTTAGGGTTTTTTTAGAAAAAAAGGAGAATTTTGAAAATGTTTATTTCTTGAAGAGTACCCATAATTGAATTTTTGGAATCACTGCTTTAATGAGTAGGGTCGTTACCTTTATGTTGTAGGTAAGGTACGGCTTCTGGATCAAGACGAATAGTGGTGGAGGAAGCTGAGAGTAATTAGCCCTCAGAGGCAAAAGTTTCATCATGACCAAGTCATCACCGAGCTACAGCACCGAAATCTGGTGCTAACTCATCCTGTGAGCAGTCAGATACTAATACGGGTCAGACGGAACTCATGAGAAATATAATAGAATTGCTATAAAGAGCATCACAACCAACCTCATCTAGATTACAATTTGAGAGATTGAGGAAGTTAGGGGCACCTGATTTCTATGGAAAAAGGGAGGATGATCCTTGTGCAGCAGAATTTTGATCGGAACTGATAGAGTGAGTTTCCAATCAACTACATTGTACAGATGAGCAGAAATATAAGTATGCAATATTGCTATTACACGAGCATGCATATGATTGGTGGCAATTTAAGTCACAAAGCACCGAGGCACCCGACCCTATGACATGGGAATTCTTTCAGGAGAAATTTAAGGAACAGTATATCCCTCCTATATACACAGATGACAAGAAGAGAGAATTTTTAACTCTGAAACAAGGAAATATGTCCGTAATAGAATATGAGAGGGAATTCACACATTTATGTAAGTATGCTGAGGGCATTGTATCCAAAGAAATTGATAAATGTCGATGTTTTGAAGATGGGTTGAGGGATACGATCAAGTTACAAGTTTCAGCCCTACGTCTTATGAGCTTTCCCAGTTTACTAGCATCTGCTAGAACAATTGAAAAAGTCTTGACAGCACAGTAGCCCGTACAGGTTAGTGGGGTTAGTAGACCCGCACCACAACCAAGTGGAGTACAATCGAGTGGCAATAGAGCCAGATCTTTTGGTGGTCGAATCCAAGTTGGAGGTTCCAGCAGACTTTAGTCTTATAGGCAGGGACAAACCACAAGATCTACTTCATCAACATCTAGTGCACTGACACAGGCATCCTGTAGATCTACAACTATACCAATGTGTCAATATTGTGGTCGTCCTCACCCAGGAGAGTGTTGGTGGATGACAGGAGCATGCTTGAGATGCGGCTCTAAGGACCATATAAGAAGAGATTGTCCATTGCTACAGTTTGGCAGAGGTTCAAGGAGTATTGAGTCAGTACCGATAGAGACTATGGGACAAGGCAGAGGTCAAGACTGAGGACAAGGAAGAGGAGGTTGTGCAGTGCCAAGCCAGTTTAGGTCAGACACAGTGGAGAGGCCGGAAGGTAGTAGAGTTGCTCTAGCAAGAGCTTATGCCATGCGATGCCAAGAGGATCAGGATGCACCTGACGTCATAGTGGGTAAATTCCTTCTCTTTTGCTCTTATATACATGCATTGATAGACCCTGGGTCAACACACTCATACATATGCACACCACCATCGGGTCGAGAGGGTTTAAAACTAGAGACTCTAGAATACGAGATTTTTGTGACTAACCCATTAAGGCATTGTGTGAGGGTTAGTAAAATCTTTCGGGGTTGCTCAACCGAAATTCAAGATAAACAATTCCCAGCGGATTTAATAGAGCTACCATTCCATGAGTTCGATGTGATCTTAGGAATGGATTGGCTAGCTCGACACGAAGTGATAGTAGATTGCAGAAAAAGAGAGATGAGGATTAAAGTTTCAGAACAAGAAGAGATAGAAGTGATGAGCGAGAATAGAGGATATTCAGACAATGTGATATCAGCGTTGAAAGCTCAAAAACTCATAAATAAGGGATGTGAGATTTACCTAGTGTATGTGATTGACACCCAAAAGAAAAGTCTGAAGTTAGCTGACATCCCAACTGTTAGTGAGTTTTTTGATGTGTTCCCTGAGGAGTTGCTAGGACTACCACCTGACCGAGAGATAGAGTTTGCTATTAAATTAGTACCTGGCATCGCTCCTATATCTATTACACCATATAGGATGGCACCCATAGAATTGAAAGAGTTGAAGATACAGTTACAAGAAATGTTAGATAAAAGATTTATATGACCTAGTGTATCACCATGGGGTGCTCTAGTATTATTTGTGAAGAAGAAAGACAATACTTTACGTCTTTGCATTGACTATAGGTAGCTTAATAGGATTACTGTTAAGAATAAATACCCATTGCCTAGGATTGATGATGTATTTGATCAACTGAAAGGTGCAAGTATATTTTCAAAGATAGATCTTCGATCGGGGTATCATCAACTGAAGATCAAAAGGTCAGATGTATCTAAGACGACATTCAGGATTCATGGTCATTATGAGTTCTTGGTGATGCCATTTGGATTGACGAATGAGCCGACAGTTTTTATGGACCTGATGAACCGATTGTTCAAGCCATATATTGATCAATTTGTAGTTGTATTCATTAATGACATTCTTGTCTATTCTAGAGATCGAGTAAAGCATGACCAACATCTCAGAAAAGTATTGCAGACCTTGAGGGAGAAACAATTGTATGCAAAGCTATTTAAGTGTGAGTTTTGGTTAAAAGAAGTTAGTTTTCTGGGTCATGTAATTTCAATGGAAGGTATTCGAGTTGATCCTAGTAAAATCGAGACTATTCTAAATTGGAGAGCACCTCGCAACGTGACTGAGATGAGGAATTTCCTTAGATTAGCTAGATATTATAGGAGATTTGTGAAAGGATTTTCATCTATAGTGAATCCTTTGACACGATTGCTACGAAAAGATGTCCGTTTTGAATGGACAGATAGATGTCAAGCAAGCTTTGATCGATTGAAGGCAATGCTGACTGAAGCACCAGTTTTGACTCAGCCTACTCCAGGAAAAGATTTTGTTGTGTATAGTGATGCAAGTCACAATGGGCTAGGTTGTGTTCTTATGCAAGAGGGAAAAGTGATTGCATATGCCTCCAGACAGCTTAAGCCTCACGAGCTTAACTATCCGATGCATGATATGTATGCGATAGTTTTTGCTCTTAAGATTTGGAGACATTATATGTATGCAGAAAGATTCTACATTTATACGGACCGCAAGAGTCTTAAGTATCTTCCTTCACAGAAAGAGTTGAACCTGAGGTAGCGAAGATGGTTGGAATTGATTAAAGATTATGACTGTGTGATCGACTACCAGCCAAGCAAAACTAATGTGGTAGTTGATGCGCTAAGCCAAAAAATTTTAGTTGAGATGCGAGTGGAATCCACATTAATATAGAGAATTAAAGATGTCCAAAAACAAGATGAGAAGTTAGTAAAGGTGGTCGAAGCCTTGAAAAATGGAGAAAAGTCAGAATTTTCTTTAACAAAAGATGGTATTGTGTATTTCAAGAACCAAATTTGTGTACCAAGTATAGAAGAGTTGAGGTCAGAGATTTTAAAAGAAACTCATGAAACGATTTATACTATGCACCCAAGTGGGAACAAGATGTACCAAGATTTGAAAGCACAATACTGGTGGTCAAGGATGAAGAAGGATATCGCTGAATATGTTGCTAAATGTCTAATCTGTCAACAAGTGAAAGCTGAGCATCAATTACCAACAGGATTACTACAACAGATTTCCATACCAGAATGGAAGTGGGAGAGAATCACGATGGATTTTGTGTCCGGTTTACCGGTAACTCAGAGTAAGCATGATGCAGTGTGGGTGATAGTGGATCGATTGACGAAGTCAGCACATTTCCTACTAGTGTGGATGGACTATACTTTGAACAAGCTGGCTGAGATTTATGTGAATGAGATAGTGAGACTTCATGGAATACCTGTGTCTATTATCTCCAACAGAGATCCCAGGTTTACATCACAGTTCTGGAAAAGTTTACAACAGACTTTGGGAACTCCACTCAGATTCAGTACGACATTTCATCAGCAAACGGATGGACAATCGGAGTGAGTTAATCAGTTGCTAGAGGATATGATGAGATGTTGTGTGCTTGAATTTGAGGGAAGTTGGGATCGATGTATACCGCTTATGGAGTTTGGTCCTATAACAACAGTCATCAAACGAGCATTGGTATGGCTCCTTATGAGGCTTTATACGAAAGAAAATGTAGAACACCAGTATGTTGGACAGAGTTAAATGAGAAAAAGTTGATTGGGCCAGAGATAATTCAACAGACCGAGTAGAAAGTTAAAGTGATCAAGGAAAGGCTAAAGGCAGCACAAGATCAACATAAATCATATGCTGATTTAAAGAGATGAAACATAGAATATGCAGTAGGAGATAAAGTATTCCTTAAAGTTTCGCCTTGGAAAAAGGTATTGAGGTTTGGTAGAAAAGGAAAGTTAAGTCCAAGGTTTATTGGTCCTTATGAGATTCTGGAAAGAATAGGACCAGTGGCTTACCGACTAGCTCTTCCTCTGGAGCTAGACAAAATTCATAACGTGTTCCACGTTTTAATGTTAAGAAGATACCGTTTAGACCAGACCTATATTATAGCGATTGAGGAAATAGAGGTATAGACAGACATGTCTTATAAAGAGGAAGCAGTGGCTATAATAGCATATGAAGAGAAAGTTCTCCGGAGCAAGAGAGTCCCTCTAGTTAAAGTGTGGTGGCGGAATCATACAATTGAAGAAGCCACGTGGGAAAGTGAAAAAGTGATGAAGAAGCAGTATCCCCAGTTATTTAACCCAGAATGAACAGGTGAATTTTGAGGACGAAATTTATTTAAAAGGGAGAGAATGTAATATCCGCTAATTTAGACATCGAGTCACATGTGTCGCAAAATTGACGCGTTTGACTGATCAGAGTTTAAATTCAGATTTTTTATCGGAATTAATCAAGTAATGACTAAATTAAATGATATATGCCTAATTAAGTCATTATAAAGTTTAGAGAAGTTGATTTACGGTAAAGGACTAAATTGCAAATTTTGATAATTTTTGGGGTCAAATTTGCAAATTACAAAAAATTTGAGGATTTGTGAGATTAATTACTAATCAACATATTAATTTTGGGGAAATTTTAATAGGTCGACCGGCTACTCAATGAGGAGGAGTAAGATTAGTGTTGATTAAGTAAAATGGGAAGAAGATGGTCAAGATGGTGGGTCCCACATGAAGACTTTTGGGTACCCTATTTAATTCTTTCTTTTCTTCTTCTTCTTCTCTTAATTTTCTGCTTTCTTCTCTCTCTTTTCTACCAGTCGCGCCAGCCACATTTCCTCCATAGACAAACCAGAAATTTAGAGAGAGAAAGGAAAAGAAGAGAGGGGAAATAGCAAGAACAAGTGATCTTCATGGTCCATAACTCTTAAGGAAGCTGGAAAGGGCAAGAAAGAGGAAGAAAAATCAAGTTTGGTGGAGAGAGAAAATCTCCAAAGATGTGATTTAGTGAAGAAAAGAGAAAGGTAAGAAGTTATTCTTTTTCTTCTTCATATTTTCTTAAAGAAGTTTGAATTTTGAGCTCATCCAAGACTCATATGGAAAGAGAGAGAAATTAGGGTTTTGAGAGAGAATAAGAGAGTTTAGGGTCTTGAGAAAATCAGATGATAATAGTGATATATGATGTTGTAGGAGCTCTAAGTGACAAGGAACAAACACTAAAAAGCAAAGGAAAAGAGAAAGCTACCTAGAAGAGTGAAGGAGAAAGATTAAGGTTTGTTCACAATTTAAGGCAATAGCCTATCTTTGTTTGAAATAATGCATGTTAGTATGATAATTGATGATTGAAATGCATTAAAGATGACTATGGGATGAAACCATATGTTAGAAGATAAAGAATGAGTTTTCTTGTAATTTTTTGAATTAAATGATGCATGTTAGAGAATTTAAATATGATTAAGGTATTTATATGTATTAGTCATGAGATGTTGAATAAAGAACTCTAGAAATGTATGAGTTATGTTTTGATATGATTTGGTGTAATTGATTGAATGAAATGTGAATATGCAGATTTCCTGCCGAAAGTCATGGGCGTGACTATCGGGTCACGGGCGTGAACTTGATGTTTCATGGTTGTGACTGATTTGTATCACAATTGTGACTTTGGTGTGGAAATGGTACTATTCATTCTAGAAGTGTTCATGGTTGGGAATCATGTGCGTTAACTCATTCATGGGCACGAATGAGTATTCACGACCATGAATGCTTTTGGCATTATTCATTCCAGTGGCGTTCACAGTTTGGGATTACGGGCATGAACTATTTCATAGGCATGAATTGGTAGTCATGGCCGTGAATGCTCTGTTTTCAAATAAATTATGAATATGATTACCTATTGATGTAACTAGTTAAACAAATGAAAATATGTTATCCAGTGTGTATGAGCATGACGATATGTTGCAAAATAAGAAAATTGAGATGTTGATACATGGAAATATTGATGTGTTGAAATTGAGAATGATTATGATGTGATGTATAATATGAGGATGATGAAATGGATGTAAAATAAAAATTAAATAAAGATATATGATTGATTTGAAAATACGAAGATGCCCATTACTCTACCTGCGGACTAGAATCAGGATAGATGACATGTCAATAAGGGGGCGAACGGTACCGTACTATATGAGATATTCCTCGATCAATGTGGCTTAAGCTCGGAGAGTGCCATTGATCTAAGATGCTCGGTCAATGTGGCTTAAGCTCGGAGAGCGCCATTGACTTGAGAAGCTCTGATGTGCACATATTAATTGAGGACAAGGTGGCTTAAGCTCAGAAAGTGCCCTTGATCTGGTTATTCATCTATGATGAAATTACACTCAATAAATGTGGCTTAAGCTCGGAGAGCGCCATTGATTTGAGAAGCTCTGTTGAGCCAGATAGTGGACAGGGTGGCTATAGCTCTGGGAGCGCTTCTGATCCATATCCCATATCCAGTCAGTCCAAATTTAGTGTGATGTGGGAAAGATAATGAAGATATGTCGGAAAATAAGAAAAGAAAAGAAAAAGAAAATGATGATGATATGAGATTGAGATATAATATTAAAGAGATTAACAGAGTAACTTACCATCAAAGATAAATGAAAATAACGTTGTATATGTGAGCATGATATTTATACTTGTATGAAATAGGAACATGTTGATAGAAATAGCATGCAAAAATTTTAATGCATAAAATGATACATGTTAATGCTTGTTGCATGGTATAGTATATTGCCTTATTTATATGCACCACTAAGCTTAGAGCTTAGCGTGGGAGTTTCCTTTCGCGCAGATATAGAAAGGTAGTTGAAAGTGTTAGATAAAGTAAGCGGTGATCCTATTCAAATTAAAGTAGTCGATCTCGAAATAGTGAGTCATAAACTTTTGAACTCTTGTATTTTGTTTTCCGCATTATATATACTTATAAGTTGTAAATTAGTTTTCAAAGTTTGTTAAATAGTAAATTGGTATTTATAAATACTATGTTATGTAAATAAAATGTACATTATTTATTAAATAGAAAAAAATATGTAGCGTTTAAAGAAGTAAAGAAGACAGGTAGTAGCACCCCCGCATCCGGACATGTACGGTTTGGGTGAGGGGGTGTTACATATTATCTCAATAGATCCACCTTACACGATACAACACATTGGTGTGGCTGAAGGGAGAAACCGAGCACTGTTAGATATGGTAAGGTCTATGATGAGCTTTGCAGAACTCCTTAAATTCTTTTAGGGTTTGAACTAGAGACTGCCATTTATCTATTAAATGAAGTCCATTCAAAGTAAGTTGATGTTACTTCATATGAGATGTGGAATAACAAGAAGCCCACCCTTTCTTACATAAGAGTTTGGGGTTGTCCTACTTACATAAAATGAATAGTGTTAGATAAGCTGAAAGGTAAGTATGACTGATATGTGTTTGTGGGATATCCAAAAGCATCATATGGATATCAATTCTACCACCCATTGGAGCAAAAGGTGTTTGTTTCAAGACATGTTATCTTTTTAGAGAGCAACTTTCTTCAAAAATGAGATAGTGGGAGCAAAATTGAACTTGAGGAAGTTCAAGATGCTCAATCAAACATTGAACAACAATTTGAACCCGAGCCTATTACTCATACATATGATATAACAACTCTGTTAGGTTTTTGAAGAATGAATCATATTCATAAATGCTGCAAAAAATAAAATTTTTCAAAACCCAAAACAAAAGATCATTCTTGTACCATTAAAACTAATTTATATAAATGTAAATGTTAAAAATTATATCTTGTAATTTTTATTTGTTCTTCAAATCTTCACTTTATTGGGTTGTAGCAAACCACAACAATCCACACTAGGATGTCTCTAATGATAATCCAAGCGAAGAATGAAGAAGAAACTATTAAGAGAAAATGGTTTGAACAAAATTCAAAGTGCTAGCTTTGAAAGTGTTCTTAAGAGAATTTTTGTTGTCTTAAAAATATTTTTTTTCACAAAAATATTTTCATGTCTATTTTCTGCCATTTGATGTCTTTTCTATTTGAATCAAATTCAAAAATAAGATGAAAAGTTAAAATGGAGAAAATGGCAAAATAATGAATAGTAAGTGGCCATAATTGGCCTAATTATGGCCAACTACAGCCGTTGGCCAACGGATGGAAGCTACAGGCACGCTGGGCCTGCTGCGAGCTGCCGCTGGGCAGCCCAGCTGGCCCACAAGGCTGGCCAGCAGCCTGTCTACGTATGGGCCCGTGACACTTCCGAACGATTTTTTCGTGCGATCTCATCGCGATCCATCCTAAAATAATTTTCTCATATTTTTGATCATATCCAAGACCATTTTACCCATTCTCCATATCTTCAATGCTTGTGACCCATTAGGTTCCCGGTTATGCTAGCCACTTAAATTAATAATTAATTTAAGCAAGTCATGAGCAGTATCTAGCAACACATCATGACCCCCAATTGACCGGAAAGTCAGTGGTTTGACTACGAACCTTTCCATAGACAATGTCTGTGCAATTATTCCTTTCACCATTCTATACCCCACTTGGTTCAGAGTATGGACATGTGTCAACTCCCACTAGACTGAGTACATCACGTCTAGTCCAAGTAATGTTAGTTTTTGTCCTTGAGGCTCATTACTCTATTAGATATGTCATTGAAGACTATCTTTATGACATTTCCACTCCGGCCAAAGATTCCTGAGTAATGACCATGACAGGAGGCCATGGGTATACACTCCTTCTATCAAGAGTGGTAAAGCCTTTGTTGGTTACCCAATAACCTTCGAATACCTCAAGTTGTATCCAATCACTACCCTATAAGCTACCTCTCTGAGGAAACAAGGAATAGTGTCAAAATACATAATCAATATTCAAGATATCCTTGAGTACCTCAAGTCTAAGAATACTTGCACGATTGCTATGATATGACTATCATTGACATTTGAATAGATTATCCATATGATTGTCTCATAGTTGGTCATCCAATGTACTTAGCTACACTTAGCAAGCATCCACATATTAACTCTAAACATCTCATGTTTATAGATTATGAGATCTACTACTCGATCCAATCAAAGAGTGTAACATGTGCTAGTCTGTCCGGATTAATAATGTCCCATCTCATTAATCCTGTAACTAGGGATAATTTTGATACTAACATAATTACACATGATAAGAATCTCAATATCATGATCTCATCATGATTTCCTTCATGCTATGTTATGTATCAAGGACTTCATTAATTGATTTAAGATCACTTATCAATTCCTACCAATGATTTCTCTAATCAAATGGTATCTTCTGAGTACATGTTTGGATCTCTGATGAGACCGTGGCTCATTTGCTTGCGCAATGGCTTCATTATTATCACAATACAATTGTATTGGATCAATAATGCTGGGAACCACTCCTAGTGCTGTGTTGAATTTCTTTATCCAAACTGCTTCCTTTGCTGCTTCAGAAGCTGCAATGTGCTCTGCTTCGGTTGTGGAATCAGCAGTCGTTTCCTGTTTGGAACTCTTCCAACTAACTACTCCACCATTTAGTGTGAATATATAACCTAATTGAGATTTTGAGTCATCCTTGTCAGATTGGAAGCTGGCATCGGTATACCTGCTCACAGTAATATCTCCATCTCCATATACCAAGAATACATCCTTAGTTCTTGTTAAGTACTTGAGGATATTCTTGACAGCCACCCAATGACCCTCACCAAGGTCCGATTGGTATCTACTCATGACACTCAGAGCATATGATACATCGGGTCTTGTACATATCATAGCATACATGATTGATCCTATAGCTGAAGCATATGGAATCAAACTCATGTGTGTCCTCTCATCTTATGTCTTTGGACACAAAGACTTTGAGAGAGTAATCCTATGGGTCATGGGAATATATCCCCTCTTGGACTGCTCCATGCTAAACCTCTTTAGCATTTTATCTATGTATATGTATGTAAACTGTGAAAGACCAAGAAATCTTTTAGATCTATCTCTATAGATCTTTATCCCTAAAATATAGACTGCTTCTCCAAGGTCTTTTATAGAGAAATTCTTGGATAACCAAATTTTGACTGATTGTAAGGCGGAGACATCATTTCCCATTAACAATATGTCATCTACATATAGCAAAAGAAATACGATTGCACTCCCACAAACCTTTTTGTAGACACAAGGTTCATCCGGATTTTGTAAGAAACCAAACTGTTTGATTGTCTCATTAAACCGAATATTCCAACTCCTGGATGCTTGCTTTAATCCATAAATGGATCTTTGAAGCTTACATACCTTTTTGCCATCTTTGGATATGAAACCTTCTGGTTGTGTCATGTACACATCCTCAGTCAAATTTCTATTGAGGAAAGTTGTTTTTACATCCATTTGCCATATCTCATAATCATAATGAGTAGCAATGGCTAGGAGTATCCTTATGGATTTAAGCATAGCTTCTGGGCTAAAAGTTTCATCATAGTCAATTCCTCGGGTTCAGGCAGTTGATCAGCATCTGTTTGAGCATCTTGAACTTCCTCAAGTTCAATTTTACTCCCACTATCTCCTTTTAGAAGGAATTCTCTCTCTAAAAAGATAGCATGTCTTGAAATAAAAACCTTTTGTTCCAAGGGGTGGTAAAATTGATATCCATATGATGCTTTTGGATATCCCACAAACAAACATCGGTCAGACTTAGCTTCTTGCTTATCTAACATTGTCCGCTTCACATAAGCAGGACAACCCCAAATTCTCATGTAAGAAAATGTGGGCCTCTTGTTATACCACATCTCATATGGAGTAACATCAACTGACTTTGAAGGAACTCCATTTAATATATAAATGGCGGTTTTTAGTGCATAACCCCAAAAGGATTTAGGCAATTCAGCAAAACTCATCATAGACCTTACCATGTCTAACAAGGTTGGGTTTCTTCTTTCAACCACACCATTGTGTTGTGGTGTGTAAGGTGGAGTCCATTGAGATAAAATCCCATTATCCCTAAGATAATCTAGAAACTCGTGGTTCATGTATTCACCTCATCGATCTGATCGAAGTGTTTTAATACTTTTGCCAAGTTGTTTCTCTACTTCATTTCTGAATTCTTTGAACTTTTCAAAAGCTTCAAATTTGTATCTCATAAGATACATGTATCCATATCGTGAGTAGTCATCGATAAAAGTAATGAAGTAGATGAAACCACCTCTAGCGTGTGTAGACATTGGACCACATACATCTGAATGTATTAAGTCTAAAAGTCCATTAGCACGTTCACCCTTTCCCTTAAAGGGTAATTTAGTCATCTTGCCTAGTAAACAAGATTCACATGTGTCATATGATTCATAATCAAATGACCCCAAACTACCACTTTTGTGTAGCTTAGCCATGCATTTCTCACTTATATGACCAAGACAACAATGCCATAAATAAGATGATTTCAACATATCTCGTTTTTGCCTTTTATTATCATTGATGTTTAAAATTGGATTTGACATATCTAATATGTATATTCCATTGCATAATGAACCATTAGCATAAAGAATTCCATTCAACATAATAGAACAACAATTGTTACTAAAAGCTAAAAGAAAACCATCTTTACTTAGACTTGAAACAGAAATAATGTTTTTAGTCAAAGCAGGTACATAATAGCAATTCTCCAAATTTAATATAAGCCCATTAGGGAGGGTCAATACATATGTTCCTATAGCTAATGCAGTAACCCTTGCTCCATTTCCAACGAGTAGGTCTGACTCTCCCTTATTGAGCTGTCTACTGTTCCTTAGGCCCTGCATATCAGTGCATATATGTGAGCCACAACCGGTATCTAATACCCATATATTATTATTGGAAACAGTATTAATTTCAATGACAAAAATACCTGAAGTAGATGGAGCATCAGATGTCTTTTTCTTCAAGGACTCCAAGTAAGCCTTGCAGTTTCTCTTCTAATGGCCATCCTTGCCACAATGGAAGCATGTCCCTTTTGGAGCAATCTCCTTGGCCTTTTTCTTGGCCACGCCTCCCTTAGGCTTCATGGACTTCTTCTACTTCTTAAGGTTCTTCTTTTTAGAACTTGAAGATTCCACCAGCATCACAGCGTTACTGTCTTTCTTGAAAGATGGCTCAACTGATTTAAGCAAGTTAATCAGCTCAGGAATAGTGGTAGAGGTTTGGTTCATCCTATAGTTAAGCATAAAATGTGAATAACTATCAGAAAAACCCATTAGAATTAAGTCAATACTTAATTCATGGTCCATCACAAATCTTAAGGTGGCCAACCTCTCAATATAGCCATTCATCTTCAATGCATATTGCACTGGAGATGTCCTCTCAACCATCTTAGTGCGAAAGAGCAACCTTGAAGTTTTGAACCTTTCAGAACATGCTTGCTCATCAAAAAGCTCTCTTAGATGGTATACTATGGAATTAGCATCCATAGCCTCATGATGCTTTTGCAACTCAGCTGACATAGAAGCAAGCATAATGCAGCTTGCCATCTCACTATCATCGAGATGCTTTTGATATGCCTTCTGAACATCTTCTGAAGCATTAGCAGTAGGGGGATTAGGGAGTGCCTCATCTAGGACATAGCCAATCTTTTCGGATTTGAGAACTATTCTCAGATTTCTTAGCCAATCCAAAAAATTGGACCCGATCAACTTATTTGATTCCATGGCGATCGCAAATTCACACTTGTCATGATGATGATTCTAGCAACCTAGATGTAAAATAGAACATGTTAGAATGTACATAAAATGCATGTTTATTAGGTCTTTAATAAATTGCATTATGGCTCCTACTATTTTATTGCGAATCCATAGCCCTCACTATGAACCCGAGAGAACTTATATAGAAGTTCTCCTAGTGGATCAATATCCAACTAGCTAAGAATAACCTTGAGGCAACTCAACAAACTATCCTTAGTTTGGTTGGTAGGTATCTAATCCATACCAATTGCATTATTCATGCAACTATCGAATCTTGTGCTATCAACTTATTGATGTGTGCACATACATTGGGATATCGACTCTTGATATGTGTACATCTCATGCATACAAACCCAACTTCACCTCCAATACACATTAACCTTGGCGCAAATCCAACAAGTTAATAATATCGGTTAAGTCTAACCCATTAATCGTGAAATCTAATTTCAATGGATTGAACATATTTTTATAGAGTGAGCCTGAGGCAACTCAGCAACCCTAACTCTAGAAGAACTCTGGTTCTCCCCATATTAATGGAAGGCGTAAGACTTAATTGTTTATTTAGTGAGGGATTTCTTTGTTAAGTCTCATCAAGTTATTATTTCATGCTTTTATAAATCATACATTCATCACAATGATATATAAAGATAGTTACATTAACTATATGGCATGATTATGGACATACTAAAGTCAATCTCTTGAGCCAAAGAGAAATTGACTAGGTCTTACCTAGGTATATGCATGAATTTACAACCCAAAATAGAAATCAAATTCCTATTTCTAAGTCTTCTTGTTTATGGTACCATCTTCTTTGCTTCTTGCTCCTTTGTATCTTCATTCTATCCTAATCCTATGTAATCTAATTACATATTTCAAATTATAGAAAACTTCAATTTACATATGAGGGGAGTAAGATGAGAAGAGAAATACATAAGAAAGAAAAAGAGGTAGGGACACGCATGACCTATTTACCATAAAACAAAATAATTCCATGCATGCTCAATCACATTGGGCCTAAGTCCATAATCATCCATCATGCGTTTTCATACATCCCTAACATGCATTCCCTAATGGACAAAATAAAATTGACAATTTTGGATTTCAATTTGTAAATTTATTCAACACTTGAATCGAAATTGCCCATATGTCTTCTTTCAGTTAATTTAATTTTGTATGTCATTTTAAAGTGGAATTTAATATTTAATCAAATTAAATTAAATTCCATATTTTCAGAAATAATTCAAAATTAATTCTCCTTAAAATCAGAATATTATGATGTTAAAATTAAACAATTTAATTTTAATATACATACCAATTTCTAGTCATACTAGAATTACAATTGCACAACTTAAATTAATTCAAAATTAGTTTCTAAAAATTCTAAAAATTTCTAGAACATCAAATAACCATTCTAATTGTCTTTAGGTCAGCTCAAGTTCATCAAAATATTTTTGGAACAAACCAAAATTACTAACACAAACGAACCAACACACTTAGATGCTCAAAATGACTAATTCGATATCTAGAATTTTTTAAATTTCAAATGCTTGCAGAATAATTTTGGCATGCATCTAAAATCAAAATAACATATTTTTAATCACATAAAAATTATTTCAAGGTGCTGAAAATAAAATAAACACATACAAAAAAAATCAAACAAAACAGCCCCACCGGGTAAGCTAAAATAGTCTCATTTTTGTGTTTGTTTGAAAAATTAATTAAAATAATTTTTAATTAATTATTGGACACTTCCAGAGGCATAAAAATATTCTCAATATATTTAAATAATTTTTTATTATTAAATTACAAGAAAAATGCAACCAGCCCCATCAATTAAGCCAAACAACAACACATGTTCATAAACTAGACAATTTTAGGCATTTTTGAAATAAATCCGAAATTAATTATTTGAATCACATTCAAATTATTTTTCAATCAAAATAATCATTATTAATCATCCCATGATCAGATTAAACAAAGAAAAATGTGTAAATTATATTTTACAAATTAATTTCAATTTTTCAAAACCTATTGATCCAAAATCACCAAAAACATGCAATCCCATTGCACTTTCAATTAAAATTAATTTTAATGGATACAACCTGGCTCTGATACCAATGTTAGGTTTTGAAGAATGAATCATATTCATAAACACAGCGAAAAATAAAATTTTTCAAAATCCAAAATAAAAT
This sequence comes from Triadica sebifera, assembly GCA_023653625.1. Lineage (NCBI taxonomy): Eukaryota > Viridiplantae > Streptophyta > Magnoliopsida > Malpighiales > Euphorbiaceae > Triadica > Triadica sebifera. The sequence continues at coordinate 27,798,975 of CM042901.1, forward strand.
ATCATTCTTGTACCATTAAAACTAATTTATATAAATGTAAATATTAAAAATTAAACCTTGTAATTTTTATTTGTTCTTCAAATCTTCACTTTGTTGGGTTGTAGCAAACCACAACAATCCACACTAGGATGTTTTAATGATAATCCACACGAAAAATTAAGACGAAACTATCAAGAAAAAATGGTTTGAACAAATTCAAAGTGCTAGCTTTTAAAGTGTTCTTGAGAGAATTTTTGTTGCGTCTTAAAAATATTTTTTTCACAAAAAATATTTTTATGTCTATTTTCTGCCATTTGATGTCTTTTCGATTTGAATCAAATTCAAAAATAAGATGAAAAGTCAAAAATGGAGAAAATGGCAACTAATGAATAGTAATTGGCCATAATTGGCCTAATTATAGCCCGTTGGCCAATGGATGGAAGCTGTAGGTGCGCTGGGCAGTCCAGCTGGCCAGTAGCCTACCTAGCCCGCGCGGGCCCGTGACACTCCCAAACAATTTTTTCGTGCGATCTCATCGCGATCCATTCTAAAATAATTCTCTCATATTTTGGATCCTATCCAAGACCATTTTACTCATTCTCCATATCTTCAATGCGTGTGACTCATTAGGTTCTCGGTTATGTTGGCTACTTAAATTAACAATTAATTTAAGTAAGTCATGAGCGGTATCTAGCAACACATCATGACCCCCAATTGACCGGAAAGTCAGTGGTTTGACTACGAACCTTTCCATAGACAATTTCTGTGCAATTATTCCTTTCACCATTCTATACCCCACTTGGTTCAGAGTATGGACATGTGTCAACTCCCACTAGACTGACTACGTCACGTCTAGTCTAACTAATGTTAGTTCTTGTCCTTGAGGCTCATTATTCCATTAGATATGTCATTGAAGACTATTTTTATAACATTTCCACTCCGGCCAGAGATTCCTAAGTAATGACCATGATAAGAGGCCATGGGTGTACACTCCTTCTATCAAGAGTGGTGAATCCTTTGTTGGTTACCCAATTACCTTCGAATACCTCAAGCTGTATCCAATCACTACCCTATGAGCTACCTCTCTAAGGCAACAAGGAATAGTGTCAAAATATAGAATCAATATTCAAGATATCCTTGAGTACCTCAAGTCTAAGGATACTTGCACCATTGCTATGATGCAACTATCATTGACATTTGAATAGATTATCCATATGATTGTCTCATAGTTGGTCATCCAATGTACTTAGCTACACTTAGCAAGCATCCACATGTTAACTCTAAACATCTCATGTTTATAGATTATGAGATCTACTACTCGATCCAATCAAGGAGTGTAACATGTGCTAGTTTGTCTGGATTAATAATGTCCCATCTCATTAATCCTATGACTAGGGATAATTTTGATACTAACATAATTACACATGATAAGAATCACAATATCATGATCTCATCATGATTTCCTTCATGCTATGTTATGTATCAAGGACTTCATTAATTGATTTAAGATCACTTATCAATTCATATATCAAATGAACATCAAATTAATGAAAAAGCCTTTTATTAATCAAATAAATTTGTACAATAAGTGCTAAAGGTGATTGTCTTTAGAGCACTACTCTAACAAACTCAACCTTCTGAAGCACCAAGTGTAACATCCTTGACATCTCCCATATACATTTCTACAAGCATCTCATTTGAACATATGTATTTAGTAGGTATTTCACTTGATCACATGCATTTTACATGTATTGTTATAGGAATAATTTCTTGACATGCACTAGCTATGTGTCCTAATATTTGACAATTGTGTCGAGTTGCACATGTCTATTTTATAATTTAGTTGGGAATGACATGAAATTGATATTTAAGTGAGCAAAATGACTAGATCGAAATAATAGAAATATGACATGATTAATTTAATTAAATTGAGCCAAAAGATTAAATTGTATTTTTTGTGTGTTGATTAGTGGAATTAGATATATGTGTAAATAATATTAATAATATAAATAAAAGAAAATGAAAATAAAATTAATGAAGAAACAAAATAAATAAATAAATAAATAAGGAAGGAAAAGACAGAAAAGGAAAAAGGCCAATGGTGGAACTTGTCTTCCTTAAGATAAGTGTGCCTACCTTCTATTTTCATAAACCTTTGCCTCTAGCCCATTTCTTCTCCTTCTTCCACCATTTCAGCCTTGTTTTTCTCCTCATTTCACTTAAGTTTTGCAGAAAATTAATCCCTTTCAAGTTCGTTCTTGGTAAGTAATATTTTCCCCATTGTTCTAGTATTGTTCAAGTTGTTAAGGTTAAGTTGCAGCAATGTTTTGCACCTCAAATTTTATACCAATATAAATAGTTTTTCAAGATTTGGTGTATATGAGAATATATTGGAATCTTATTGGAACTGGTCCGGGTGTGAACCCTAGCTGAGTTAACTACTATGTTCATTAGTTTTGAATATGATAGAGCTCATATTTTAGGAATATCAAAACATGAAAGTTATATATATATATATATATATATGTGTGTGTGTGTGTGTGTGTGTGTGTATGTGTGTGTGTCTGTTATCTATATGTATACCAAATTTTAGGTTCATATGTCTTGTGGATGTTAATTTATGGTGAATGAAACCATGACTATTCTATAGTTTAAACCACTTGCTTACTGCCCTGGGCAAATCCAGAAAATTGTTTGGCCATTTTGAGCTCGTTAGATCCAAAAAATTGTTTGGCCATTTTGAGCTCATTATAGATGGATTATGTAAATTATCAAAACATTAAATTATATTTTTATTTCTTAGCTAAAATTTGGTATAAATATTACCTTAATATATTATGTATAGAGTGAGATAGGGCCTTCACAAGCTATACTGGTCTGGAAGCCAACTCTGTTCTGGACCAGTAAAATGTTTCTTATAATTTGAGGACCTTAGAGACATAAATGATAAAGGTTGTAAATTTGAAAAATGTTCCATTTTAACCTATATAAGTTTATACCAAGTTTGATTATAATATGAGTTACATATTTTAACAAATGAAGGACCAAAGTTGGTACCCTCAAATTGCCAAAGTACAGAAACAGGGCAGAAAACATAACACAATTGAAAATCCCACCAAAAATTGTACAATGCTCCAATTTCTCTAAAATTTGAGTATGTTGTATAATTATATGTTAATTTTAATTAGGAATAAAAATCACATAAATTGGAAATTTCTAGAAAAAGTTATTGGCTAATCAATCTCATAAGTTTACACTGCCCTATAGGAAAAACCCTAACTATGTCTATGAACTATGCACATTAATTTGTTTAAGCCACATTAAATTTCTTTAGTCGTAAATTAATCGATTATATTTCCATATTGGGCTCACAACATATTGGAGACCTATAAGGAGGGGATATACAATAAGTTAAGGGTCGGGATCAAAGGACAAAGATGAGTATAGTTATCAAATGATTTTTTTAGTGCAGATGAATATTGCTTACTATGTGATATATGAGATTATTTATGGCTATGTGATCTATATGATTGTCATGATTTGATGTTGATAATGAGTGACAAATAATTTGTGACATATGTGGTACATATAAGTGGAATATGTGTGGTATATATAGGGTTTATGTATAATATATGTGAAGTATATATGTGACATATGTGGTATATGTATATGATATATGTATGGTATATGTGATAAAGATACAATGGCTGATGAATGTTTAGTTACAAATGCATATGCATATGGACTAAAAAGGTGTTGTGACTAGTTAATCAATATTGAAAAGCATAAGAATATGTCTATGGCCCAACAAATGTGCAAATGAAACAAATGATCAAGCTAGCTAGCAATTGCAAATGTTCACATGGAAACCTGGGGCAATGTCTATTTAACTTGGTCACAACAAAATGAAATAAGCAAAGCATATGCATGCATAAAAAGTGATGATTATATGTTTTAATTTTATTAGTAACTATATGATAATGGTGAATGAAACGGAATATGTGGTATGCATTGGATTTGTGATTTGTTTCTATGACTTGCTTAGTACTTTAGAGCTTGTTTGATGATTACTCTCACTGAGCTACAACTCATCAATTTGCATCATTTTTCAGGTAAATGAAAGTGATAGCTTATTTTGAGAGGCATATAAAAGACATGGAACACAAGTCATCAGTCGAGCCTCATCACTCTCTCTCCTTGCATTCCACACAAATCTGAGATGATGACATCCACATTTTGGACTTATATGAATGTACATGTATGGTTACTCAAGATTGGTTTTCAAATGTATAAATGAGTGCAACTCTTAATCTTTCATATGTAAAGTTTAATTTAAATATATGTGAGATATGTTGATTTGCAGATTTATTGAATGATGATATGGTTGTGATGATTAAAAAAAATTTACTATTAATGTTAACAAGTTCATTTAACTTACCTGTATGCCATATGTGAGTGTTAGACACAAGGATAGGTTTTTCTGAAATGCATAAAGTATGATGTTACACCAAGAGCTTCATATGCCAAGTAGGATACATACTGTTCTTGAGAGATATGAATTTCTCATTATTGGACATAATGAAATAATGCTCATAGAAAATGATGAGCCTACAACCTATGAAGAAGTTTTGAATAGTTTAGAATCTAATAAATGACTCTAAGCCATGAAGTCAGAAATGGATTCCATATATGAAAACCAAGTATAGACTTTGGTTGACCCATCTGAAAGGATAAATCCTATAAGGTTCAAGTGGGTTTTCAAGAAGAAAACTGACATGAATGATAATATGGTTACCTATAAGACTTGTAGCTAAAGGTTATCATCAAAGACAAAGAATTGATTATGATAAAACTTTTAGCCCAGTAGCTATGCTTAAATCCATAAGGATACTCCTACCCATTGCTGCTCATTATGATTATGAGATATGGCAAATGGATGTGAAGACGACTTTCCTTAATGAAAATCTAACAAAGGATGTGGACATGTTACAAACACAAAGCTTGATATCCAAAGATGGAAAAAAGGTATGCAAGCTTCAAAGATCCATATATAGATTAAAGCAAGCATCCAGAAGTTGGAATATTCAGTTTAATGAGACAATCAAACAGTTTGGTTTCTTACAAAATTTGAATGAACCTTGTGTATACAAGAAGATTAGTGGGAGTACAATCGTATTCCTTGTGTTGCATGTAGATCAGTCCAAATTTTATTATCCAAGAATTTCTCTATGAAATACCTTGGAGAAGCAATCTATATTTTGGGGATAATGATCTATAAAGATAGATCTAAAAATTGCTTGGTCTTTCACAATCTACATACATAGACAATATGCTAAAAGGATTTAGCATGGAGCAGCCCAAGAGGGGATATATTATCATGACCCATGGGATTACTCTATCAAAGTCTACACGTCTAAAGAAACAAGATGAGAGGACACACATGAGTTTGATTCCATTTGCTTCAGCTATAAGATCCAATCATGTACACTATGTTATATACAACACCTGATGTTTCATATTCTCCTAGTGTCATGAGCAGATACAAATTGGACCCTGGTGAGGGGTCAAGAATATTCTTAAGTACTTGAGAAGAACTAAGGATGTATTCTTGATATATGGAGATGGTGATCTTGTTGTGAGCAGGTATACTGATGTCAGCATCTAATCTAACAAGGATGACTCAAAATCCTAGTCAGGTTATATATTCATACTAAATGATGGAGCAGTCAGTTGGAAAATTTTCAAATAGGAAACGACTGCTGATTCCATAACCAAAGCAGAGTACATTGCAGCTTATGAAGTAGCAAAGGAAGCAGTTTGGATAAAGAAATTCATCATGGAACATGGAGTGGTTCCTAGCATTGTTGATCCAATAAAACTATATTGTGATAATAATGGAGCCATTGCACAAGCAAAGGAGTCACAATCTCATCAAAGATCCAAACATGTACTCAGAAGATACCATTTGATTTGAGAAATTACTGGTAGAAATTATGTAAAAATAGAAAGAGTGCCCACTAATCTTATCATGTGTAATTATTTTAGTATCTAAATTATCTCTAGTTATATGATTAATGAGGCAGGATATTGTTAATCTACATAGACTAGCAGATGTTATACTCTTTGATTGGATCGAACAGTAGATCTCATAATCTCTAATCATAAGATGTTTAAAGTTAACATGTGGATGCTTGCTAAGTGTAGCTAAGTAAATTGGATGACCTGCTATAAGACAATCATATAATAATATATTCAAATGTCAGTGATAGTCTCATTATAGCAATGGTGCAAGTATGCTTAGACTTAAGGTATTCAAGGATATCTTGGATATTGATTATGTACTTTGACGTTATTCCTTATTGTCTTAGGGAGGTTGCTCATATAGAGTGATGATTGGGTATAACTTGAGGTATTTGAAGATAATTGGATAACCAACAAAGGATTTATCAGTCCTAATAGAAGGAGTGTATACCCATGGCCTCTTATCAAGGTCATTACTTAGAAATCTCTTGCTAGAGTGGAAATATCATAAAGATAAGAACTTACATTACGTGGGCTAGATGTGACATAGTCAATCTAGTGGGAGTTAACACATATCCATACTCTGAACTAAGTGGGGTATAAAATGGTGAAAGAATTAATTGCACAAAAATTTTCTATAAAAAGGTTCATCGTCAAACTACAAACGTTTCTGGTCAATTAGGGGTCATGATGTGTTGCCAGTTACTACTCATGACTTGATTAAATTAATTGTTATTTTAAGTGGCCAATATAACTGGAAACCTATTGGGTCACACGCATTAGAGATGTAAAAAATGAGTAAAATGGTCTTGGATGGGATCCAAAAATATAAGAAAATTATTTCAAAAAAAATTGCGATAGGATCATACAAAAAAATTACTTGAGGGTCACACGCTTGTGCGGGCTGCTGGCTTGCCCAGCAGACTAGCTGGCTAATGGCCACCAGCTGGCCTAATTGGCCTTAATTAGCCAATTAACGCCAATTTAAGGCTAAACTCTCCAAATCCCTCCTCTTGTCTTGTGCACTTTGTACTTAGACTAATTTTGGGGTAAAAATACTGTTGAAGAGTTTAAAAGTCAGAATATTGTTTTTCGAAATTAATAAAAATTAAAATAAAAAATAATAGTTATTTTTCATATTCTCTCAAAATAGAGCATACATCATTGCTAACAGTTTCAGATATATTCAGCCATTTCTCTTATAATTTCTTCTCACATTTTTGCATGGATTAACATTAGAGAAATCTTAGTGTGGATTGTTGTAGTTTGCTACAACCCAACAAGATAAAAATTTGAAGAACAAATCAAGAAATTACAAGGCATAATTTTCAAATCTTTATGTTTTGAAGAATTAGTTTTAATGGCATAAGCAATATCCTTATTTTGGGTTTTGACAATTTTAATTTTTTGTTGCATTTATGAATGAGATTCATCTTTAAAACCATTCAGAAGGTGCATCATTAAAGGGGATTACTGTACTGACCTAGGTTTGATTTTAAGGACATAGTGGCTATAACTCTGTGAGCACCTTTGATCCTATATATTCACCGATGATGATGTTATACATAGTCAATGTGGCTTAAGCTTTGTGAGCACCCTTGACTTGAGATTGTGGTGAGTAAGATGGTTTAAGCTTTGTAAGCGCCCCTATTTCACACCCCATATCCAGACAATCCAGGAATTAGATTTTAATAAACTATGTAATGGAATATGAAAATTTATTAATTGACATAAGTAATAAGGTATGAAATGCTTACATGAGGTGATGAGAATTTAAATTTGAATAAATTTGTTATGCTTATTCTTTTATGTTATGTATGTATTGATTGTGTAAAATATGCCATGATATACATATGCCTTGCACTTGTGTGATTGTTTGGAAAAAAAAAACTTAAATGCTAATATGTACCACTAAGATAGAAATGGGTTAGTGTGGGTTTCTCTCTCACATAGGAATTGTAGCTTGTAAATAGTAAAATTTTGAAGTTTGTAAAGAGAAGATGAAACCCATACCAGCGCAAACAGTACAGACCTAGTTTGTGGGTTGGTGATTTCTCACCTTTGTATTTTGTTCATGATCTTGCATATGGGTTTTGGTAGACATGTCTTGTATATAGTTAAGGAACGTGTGTTATATTTTGTTATTATATATGTAAATAGTTATGTGTGAGGCTAGTGTGCCATAGGTAATCAATTATGTAATATAATCAAGTACCATATATATATATATATATATATATATATATATATATATATATATATATATATATATATTGATAATTAGAATGACATGTCTAACCAGATATGAATAAATGGATTAAGTTATGAAATGAAAATGTCTTAATTTACACAAGTTTACCTAGTTAATCTTGTGGCATTCTACTTATATATGGGATTGTCCCTAATATATAAGTGGGGCATCACATTTGGTGGTGTCAGAACTTAGGTTTAGGCATTTCTAGACCTAAGGGGGAAAGGGGTTTGTCATGCATACATGTGTGTGTCTCATGTAACTCTGATATGGGCTACTTCTCTTCCAACTTGTAGGCTTATAGGGAGATGTCTTCAGAAGATCCTAGTATGGATGAGAGCTATAATTCTTCTTACACTAGGAATGTAACATCCTCAACTTCCCACATGTGCATTATTGCATGTATTTTATTTTTACATATGCATTTGCATATATTTCACTTGAACATGTGCATTTTATATGTATTTTGATAGGAACAAGTTTATGACACGCACTAGCTATGTGTCCTAGTATATTATAATTGTATCGAGTCGCACGAATGTTCTTTTAACCTAAATGAGGGTAACAAGATATTAAGAATAAATTGAATAAAGTGACTAAATAAAAGTAAGTAAAATGACTAGATTAAGATTAGTAAATATTTTACATTGTTAATTTAATTAAATTGAATCAAAAGATTAAATTGCACATTGTGTTGATTTATGTAATAATAATAAGAATAATTAAAAAATAAAAATAAAAATAAAAGTTAGAAAAAAAATTAAAATTAAAAAAAGAAAAGAAAGGAAGACAATTGTGGTGGCTTTTAACTTATTGGGTTGCCATTATCTTCATTTCTTTTCCTTATCATCCTCTTCTTCTTCTTTGCTTCATTCTTTCAATCCATTTTCTTTGAAGTTCTAGCCACCTTTTCTTTTCTCTTTCACTCCAAAAATTATGGCAACAAGGTTAGCTAAGGGTGATTATAGGTGAGTAAACATTTATTTTATGTTAAGCATGATTATGGTGTTTAGAGTTCATAAACAAGCAGTGTTTTGTACCTTGGTTTCAATGATCTTAGAGATCCAATCTAGAAAATTTTAAAACATGAAAGTTGTTTCTTTATGTCTTATATTTACGGATATGTACACATTTGTGAAATATTTGGTGTATAGGAAGAGAAATTTTCTCCCTATTGAAACTGGCTCGGATGTGAATCCTAAGTGAGTTATACACTATATTTGTTAGTTTTGAATATGATAAAGCCATTATTTGAAGTATATCAAAACATAAAAGTTGTAGATATATTTGTTATGTATTTGTATACCAAATTTCAGGTTCATATGTATTTTATTTGTTGATTTATGGTGAATGGAACTATGATAGTTCCATGGTTTGAACTGCCTGCTTAGTGGCCTGAACAAATCTAGTAAGTTGTTTGGCCAATTTGAGATCCTTAGAGATTGATTCTGTATATTATCAAAACATTAAAGTTATAGGTTTATTTCTTATCTAAATTTTGGTATATATATATATATATATATATATATCCTTAATATGTTATGCATAGAGTGAGATAGAGCCTTCACTAGTCATACTAGTCTGAAAGCCAACTCTGTTCTTGACTAGTGAAATGTTTCTTATAATTTGAGGACCTTAGAGAAATAATTGATAAAGTTTTAAACATATAAAATATTCCATTTTAATCCATATAATTTTCTACCAAGTTTCATTATAATCTGACTTACATATTGTAAGATATGAAGGACCAAATTTGGTACCATAAAACTGCCAAAGGGCAGAAAATAGAACACAATTGGAAATTGTACCAAAATTTTACAATGCTCAAATTTCTCTGAAATTCGAGTATGTTATATAATTATATGTTAGTTTTATTTAGGGACAAGAATCATATTAATTGGTCAAGTATAGAAAAAGTTATGGGCTAATCAGTCTCATAAGGCCACACTGCCCCATAGGAAAAAGTCTAACTACATATATGCATTATGCATATTAATTTGTTAAGCCACATTAAGTTTATTTAGTCATAAATTAATTGATTATATGTCCATATTAGGCTCACAATATATTGGAGACCCACAAGGAGGGGATAGATGATAAGTAAGGGTCGGAATCAAATGAGAACGGTGAGTCTAATTATCAATTGAATTCTTTAGTGCATATGAATGTTGCTTGCTATGTGATTCATATGATTGTCATGATTTTTCCTTGATAAAATGATGATGGATAATTTGTGATGTTTGTGGTACATATAAGTGGTATACTTATGGGATGTTTGAGGTATATGTTTGGCATATGTGATATATATACATGGTATATGAATAGTATATGCAAGGTATATGTGTGACCTATGAGGTATATATATGATATATGTATAGTATATCTGATAAAGATGCAATGGTTTATGAATGCTTGGTTACAAATGCATATGCATATGGACTTAAAAGGCATTGTGACTAGTTAATCGATATTGTAAAGCAAAAGAAGAGGCCTATGGCCCAATAAATTTACAAATGAAACAAATGATCAAGCTAGCTAGCAAATGCAAATGTTCACATGGAAACCCGGGGCAATGTCTCTTTAACTTGGTCACAACAAAATGAAATAATCAAAGTATTTGCATATGTAAAGAGTAATGATTATATGTTTCAACTTTATTGATATTTATATGATACTGATGAATGGAATGGAATACGTGGTATGTATTGGATTTATGATTTATTACTATGAGTTATTTGGTACTTTAGAGCTCATTTGATAATTATTCTCACTGAGCCACAACTCATCAATTTGCATCATTTTTCAGATAAAAAAAAGTGATAGCTCATTTTGAGTAGCGTATAGAAGACATAGAGCACAGGTCACTGGTCGAGCCTTATCACTCTCTCTCCTTGCATTCCACACAAACATGAAAACATGTCATCTGTATTTTGGACTTAGATGTTTGAATATGTATTGTCACTGTGGATTAGTTTTAAAAATGTATAAATAAAAGCAACTCGTAAATACTTATGTGCAAAGTTTATGTTTTAATATATGTGATATATCATATTGTGGTGAAAGCCTCAATGTTGACTTGAAAATTCATTGAATGATATTATAGGATATGATGAAAAACAATTACTATCACTGTTAACAAGATCTTATGTCTTGTTAGCATGTCATATGTGATTATTTGACACAAGGATAGGTTGTACTCAAATGTATAAGATGTGGTGTTACAAGGAATCCCCCTTAGCTTAGTGCAGCGTGTGTTAAGGGACCTAGTGCTGCTCCTAATCCTTTTTAATCGATAGCAAATTAGTATGATAATGATCAAAGCCCTTTTATTCAACAAATGTCTGGGATATTTGAGCAAATGGTATGAGCTATTCTTCCTCAGCCTAGTCCAGCACCACCCAAGCCAAAAGCAATAATTGAAAAGCTTCACAAGTATGGTGCTTCCGAATTTTATGGTGAGAAGGATGAGGATCTAGCAATAGCTAAGTAATAGATAGAAAAGACAGAGAGGATATTTAAAGAGTTATAAGTGGAATAAGATGATAAGTCTAGATTTGCTACTGCCTTGCTTCAGAAGGAAACATATGATTGGTGGAAGTTTGTTCTTCTTAACCAGGTGTCACTGAACCTATCTCTTGGGATTTATATTTGTTTAAATTCTAGGAGGAGTACATTCCTTTGATTTATATTGATGAGAAGAAGAAAGAGTTTATGGAACTTAAGCAAGGTTGTATGTCAATGACCGAGTATTAGAGAGAATTTATTCGTTTGAGTAAGTATGGCCTGAACTTGATTACTAGTGAGAGAGACTAATGCAGGAGATTTGAGAATGGTCTCAATGAGGAGACGGAGATATTATGATACCTCTTTAGCATAATAGCTTTGTACAATTAATTTCTTCAGCTCTTCGCTTAGAGAAAAGGAAGATAAGGAAATTATAAGAGTTGTGTAGGAGACCAACTACTCTAGAGGTCAGAACTACAGGGAAAAAGAGCGATTTTTTCTATGGTCATTAACAGGGTAAAGGGTAGGGGAAGAGTTATAGCCAGTCACAGACAAGATTTTTTATGAAGGGACAACCCTCTAAGGCTTCTTCATTTGTAGCTAGTTCATAGCCTCAGGCAGATAGGGAAGTTTCACCAGTATGTGAGACTAGTAATAAGCCCCACAGGGGTGAATGTTAGCAAGCCATAGGTGCTTGTTTTAGATGCGGGTCGAAGGAACATCAGAGAAGGGATTGTCCATTGTTGATAGGCATTGCTCCAACCCAAACTGCTAGATTGTTTTCGATTCAGGCTAGAGTCCTACCTAGGGGAGGATCGGGTCATCCTAGACAGGCAATTTCTGAAACTATGAATAGACTGGATTTTAATAGGGCTCCAACCGGGGCATATGCTATGAAAGCTAAGGAACATAAGACAACGACATACGTCATCACTGGTATGTTTTATTTATATGGCTTTGATATTTGTGCACTTATAGATCTAGGTTCAACGTATTCATATATTTGCAAAAATACATATAGTTAGTATAACATTACCATAAGGGATTTAGAGTATGAGATTGAGGTAATGAATCCATTAGGCCACAATGTGAGAGTAAGTAAAGTATTTAGAGATTGCCCTTTGGTAGTATATAGGAAAAAATTTCTCATAGATTTAATTGAGTTTTCTTTCCATGAGTATAGTGTCATTCTAGGCATGGATTGGCTCTCACCACATGGAGCAGTGGTAGACTTCAAGTCTAAGTTAATGGTACTTAAAACAGCTGATCAAGAAGAAGTTGTTGTGAAAGATGAGTTATTTCCACAGAACCCGCAAGTCATATCTATGATGAAAGCCAAGAGAATGATGAGAAAAGGGTGTGAAGCCTATTTAGCTCATGTTATTGATACCAGAAAGGTTGGTCCAGATCTTAAGGATATCTTTGTGGTTAATGAATTCCCAAATGTGTTTCTAGATGAGTTACTAGGCTTACCACCAGAGAGGGAGGTTGACTTTTCTATTGAGCTCACTATCGGTACCATGCCTATATCAATGACACCGTATAGGATGGCGTCATCAAAGATTAAGGAATTTAAGGCACAATCGCAAGACCTTCTAGATAATGGTTCATTAGACAAAGTGTTTCCCTATGGGGTGCACCAGTGCTATTTGTAAGAAAGAAAAGATGGATCTTTGAGGTTATGTATTGATTATAGACAGTTAAATAAGGTAACCATCAAGAACATATATCCATTACCACATATTGATGATCTTTTTGACTAGCTCAAGGGTGCAGGAGTATTCTCTAAGATAGATATGAGATCTAGCTACCATCAGTTGAGAATGAAGATGGAGGATATAGCCAAGACAATGTTCAGAACTAGATATGGCCTCTATGAGTTTTTGGTTATACCATTTGGGCTAACCAATGCTCCAGTAACATTTATGGATCTCATAAACATGATCTTTAGGCCATACTTAGATCAATTTGTGGTCATTTTCATTGATGATATCTTAGTTTATTCCAAGGATCCAAAAAAGAATGAGAAGAATTTAAGGATTATACTACAAATGCTCAGGGAATAAAAGCTTTATGCCAAACTCTCAAAGTGTGATTTTTGGCTAAATGAAGTGACACATCATGTCAGCTAAAGCATTAAAGTTGACCCTAGCAAGATTGAGGCAATGGTGAATTGGAAACCTCCACTGAATGTGACTGAGATCAAGAGTTTTCTTGGCCTAGTCAGGTATTACAGGAGGTTCATCAAGAGTTTCTCAATGATTGCTTCTCCTTTCACGAGACTTTTGAGAAAAGATGTTAAGTTTGAGTGGACAGATGAATGTCAAGCTAGTTTTGATCAACTCAAGTGTATGCTTACAAAGGCTCCCATTTTAACATAGCTAATTCCTAATAAGGAGTATGTTATCTATAATGATGCATCTCATAACAGATTGGGTTATGTGTTAATGTAAGAAAGGAAAGTGGTTGCTTATGCCTCTAAACAGTTAAAATTGTACGAGAAGAATTATCCCACATATGATTTAAAGTTGGCAGCCATAGTCATTGCTTTGAAGATTTGGCACCATTATCTATATGGGGAGAAGTGTTTCATCTAAACACACTACAAGAGTTTGAAATATTTACCTACTCAGAAAGAGTTGAATTTGAGGCAAAGGAGATGGCTTGAGTTGACTAAAGATTATAACTGTGTGATAGACTACCATCCAAGTAAGGCCAATGTGGTAATAGATGCTTTGAGTAAAAAGATTGTGGTAGAGTTGCACATCTAGCCTATTCTTACTTAGGAGATCAAGGATGCATAAAAACCAGATGAAAAATTAGTTGAGTTAACCGAGTTGGTCTATAAGGGGGAGAGACTTGAGTTCACCATTGAGTTAGATGGTGGATTATATTATCAAGGTAGATTATGTGTACCCGATGTTGAAGATCTCAGATAGTGGATCCTTAGAGAGGTCCATAAGAGCAAATATACTATACACCCTAGATGTAACAAAATGTACCAGAAAGTAAAGAGTAGGTTTTGGTGGGCAGACATGAAAAAGGATATTATAGAATATTGTTGCCCAAACAATGAACCAAGAAGGGGGGCTGAATTGGTTATGAAAAAAATTTCTTAACTTTAAATGCGGAATAAAATTAAATAGAGTAGGGATGAAGAGATATCACACATGAGATTTATAGAGGTTTGGGTATTAACAAACCCTACTCCTCTCCCCAATCTCAATTGGGAGTTTTACTAACACACTAAATGTTACAATAGAGTTTTACAAGCCCACTCCCAACTATAGTGTTTCTCTTAATGGCTAACACCTAACCCAGAAAATTCTCTTGTGTTTTAATGGCTCACACAATAAACCAATTCCTTGTGTTTTATGGCTTACACAACAAACCCTTACAAGTGTTTCAAACTTAACCCAATAAACCCAAACTCACTTGACTAATAGATTACAATGAAAACACTCACTAACCTATAATGCTCAGAAATTATGAGCAAATAGGTTTTTACAAAGAATAAAGGTTTTGTTAAAAATAATTAAAACACAATGGCTACAACAAGATTTAAGATTCAACGTAATTTTTGTTCTTCATTTTAGGATTCATAAATTACTTGCATTTATACTTCCTCAACAAATTATAGCCGTTTGGGTGCATTTATTGCGAAAATAGCCGTTGAACCAACTCTTAACTTCGTGTCTGACATGTTTCTCTATCCTCATTCACCGGTGTGACTATATGTGTCACAATTGTGAATGTTCTTCCAAGTCATGGTCCAAGTGGTGACTTTGTCCGTGAAGCTTTCTAGAAGAACTTGAAGTGTTTGATCATGAGCGTGAACAATCTTCCAAGTCGTGGTTCAAGTGGTGACTCTAGCTGTGAAGCTCTCTGGAAGAAATTGACATGTTATTTCATAGGCATGACTGATTTGATCATTCACAGTTGGTATGATCGTTCATGGCCATGAACTTTGAATGTTGGAGAGTTGACACTGAGCTATATCACGGGCGTGACATAATCAGTAACAGACGTGGACATGCTATTTCTTCTTATTTTGACCTTCAAAGGTTGTCTTTCATTCTTGCATCATATTTTATTCAAGATATATCCTGTTCAACTAACTTAGAACACAAGCATTGTTAAATACATTATTGCTATTTTACTTGTTAGCATTAAAATGACAGAAATACCCCTCAAGGTCCAACAATCTCCCCCTTAATAGAGTGCAAGAAATGAACGACGTATAACATGGATCTTTGCAAACTAGTTAGGTATATGCCAAGTATATTCAAAGTATATCAAAGTTGTTTGCTTAACTAGTTAAGTATATGCAAAGTATATGTGAGGTATATTCTAAGTATATCAAATTGTTTGCTTAACTAGTTAAGTATATGAAAAGTATATTCTAAGTATATGTTATACAACACATTTTCCTTTTACTACACATTTGCATATATTGCTAGGTCCTCCCCCTTTTGTCATTAACAAAATAAACCATAAAATGATAATGATGTAATTATATTAAACGAAAGAGAAGAATTACAAATTTTAAAAATGTAAATTAAAGTCCTACACCTATAAAAATAAAAACTAGTACATAAAAAAACATGAAGAAAGCTAGGACTTTAATTAGGCTTTAAGCCAGACAGACCATCTCTAAGGCATGCTACTTCCACTTCGAGGCTATCCATACGAGATTCCATAAAGTCTTTGAGGTTTTCCAATCTCTCATTGATGGAAGCCTGCAATAGGTCAAAGCGAGGTGCTAAAAGATCAACAACCTACTGTACCAAGCTAGGTGTAGAGGCCGATGATTGACCAACCTCTTGCTTAACCTTTGGGGTCGCTATCTTGACTCGGGCTCGTTTTCTTTGTTGGATACCTTGGAGGCCAGCATTGAATTCATCAGAATCTTGGTCTTCCCAATCAATTTCACTGGCTAGAGTGGTGAAGTGATAATAGACATTATTCTCGTAAATTATGCGAACAGCTGCTCCTATCTTTATAAAAGACTAGACATCTAGCTGGTCTCGGGGATGTGCTAGAATGAGGTTGAAATTGTGCTCATCGAGCTTTAGATACCCGAGCTCAATTGTAAGGTGAGTCACATACCCACCAATCAAGATATCTCCTGATGGCTTTGTTGCAATTAAGAGAAGATGATTTGCAAACTAGCAAGATAGAGCCACGGTTAGACCTCTTCATTCCATCTCCAGGAGGAAAAGCTCCGATATTTGGATTGCCCCATTGCTATCACCTCTGGCAAAGATACTATAGGTAAGAAACCTATGTAAATATTTATACAAGGGAGATCGAAGATGGGTGTTCTTAGTCTTCTTCACATCCTCGCTACAATCTAACCCAAAATGAGTCCATGCTGGATTGGCACAGAATTCCACCTCACTCTCATTGAGAATACCATCTGAGGGAAGTTTGAAGAAAGTGCCAAACTCCACTGCTGTGAGAGCGTTCGGATGCTTACAAAGTTGGAATTTGATTGTTCCAGTGGGAGAAACTTGTAAAGTGCTAAGGAACTCGAGAGTTAGTTCCCTTAACGTTGGCCGATGAAAATCCACAAATTCCTTAAGGTGACAAGCTTGTAATTGTTCTGTCATGCTTGTCTCAAGACCGAGAGTCCAGACATCATTCCACTCAAAGGAATGAGACAAAAGCAAGGGCCTTTTCTTAAGAACACCATATCTCGGATGACAATGCTTAGGAAAAATGTTGAGAATGTAGTCAATGTGGCGTCTTGGAGCATGGGATTTCTTCCTTGTGCCTTTTGATGAGCTAGGTTCCATTGAAATCTTGGAAAAGGATTTTGGAGAATGATTTTTGACAAAGGATTTTGAGAACAACCTTGAGATGTTATGATTTTTCAAAGAGAATGAGTTTTGAAGGATTTTATAGATGGAAAAGGATATGAAGAGGCTAGATTTTGTGAGAGATAATGAATGAGAGCTTTAATTGAGAGAATTTTTAAGGTTGAAAGTGAGAAGAAATGGTAAAATTCTGGTTTATAGTCGACAGATTCACAGCTATGAATCGTACATCACGGGCGTGAATAGTAATGGTCATAGTTTTATTGAAAAAATGCTCTAGCCGTGATAAAGGATATGAATCAGTTCACGGTGATGACAAAATGAGTCATGGTCATGAAGTGCAATCTTCACTACTTCTGACCATGAGGCAACATGCAAAACAAAGCATGAACGGTTCTGTAATTATTTGATGTTAATATTCACAATCATGAAAAAATGTCACAGGCATGAATGAAGAGTTTTACAGGAGTGAAAGAAAAGAGTTAAGGGCATGATACATATTCTTCACTACCTCCAGCCATGAAGAATTTCGTGAAGCAAGGAGTGAAAGCTACTGGAACTTTTGGCGATTATGATCACAGCTGTGAATATATGTCACGAGCGTGAATTTCCTTAAATCTTCAATAAATAAAACTAAGCCTAAAATAAGACTAAAGATTCCTAAGATGCTTCTATGCCTTATAACATATATTCCCATCATGTTAACCACTTCATACCTTAAAAGATTAGACATCAATAAAAAAAAAAATACAGCATATGAAGGAAATTAACATTCAAGTTTTGACAATTTTGACAATCGTGCTTAAGATAAGGTTAATCCATTAAGCATACCAAGCTCTCTTCTTATGAAGTTAAATCTTTCTTCATTAAGAGACTTAGTGAAAATATCTGCCAATTGATTGTTTGTATCGATAAATTCTAATTCAACATCTCCATATTGAACATGATCTCAAAGAAAATGATGTCTTATGTCAATATGCTTGCTTCTAAAGTGCTGAGTGGGATTCTTAGATAGGTTTATGACACTGGTATTGTCACATTTGATAGGTATATGGTACAAACTATGACCATAATCCTTAAGTTCTTATCTCATCCATGGATTTGAGTACAACAATCCTGCTGCCACATATTCCGCTTCAGCAGTAGAAAGAGCAATCAAAACTTGTTTCTTGCTAAACCAAGAACCTAAGCATTCACCAATAAAGTGACAAGTGCCTGAAGTACTCTTTCTATCCAAGAGACTATCGGCATAGTCTGCATCTGAATATCTTATAATATGAAAGGATGAATTTCTAGAATACCATAAACCTAGATGCAGTGTGCCATTTAAATATTTTAAGATTCTTTTTATAGCATTTAAATGTGATTCTTTAGGACATGATTGAAATATAGCACATAAGCATACACTATACATTATATCGGGCCTAGAGGAAGTAAGATATAAGAGTGATTCGATCATACCTCTATAGAGCTTTTCATTAATGCTCTTACCCTTTTCATCTTTGTCCAATTTTGTTGATGTGCTCATAGGACTCTTGGCATTTTTGCATTCTTCCATTCCAAATTTCTTGAGTAAGTCTTTGGCATACTTGGATTGGTTGATGAATATGCCCTCATTGCTATGTTTTATTTGTAGACCAAGAAAGCACTTAAGCTCACCCATCATGCTCATTTCAAATTCCCTAGTCATACACTTAGCAAATTCTTGGCAAAGCAATTCATTAGTAGACCCAAATATGATGTCATTAACATAAATTTGAACAATTAGAATATCATGCTTATATTTTTTTAGTAAATAATGTTGTGTCAACATTTCCCTTTGAAAAATTATTTTCTAAAAGGAAAGAACTTAGTCTTTCATACCAAGCTCTTGGAGCTTATTTCAAACCATACAAAGCTTTTGAAAGTTTAAAAACATGATTGGGCAACTTATGGCTTTCAAAACCCGGTGGTTGTTCTACATAAACTTCTTCTTCTATAAAACCATTTAAGAAAGCACTTTTGACATCCATCTGAAAGAGTTTAAAATTCTTATGGCATGCAAATGCTAAAAGAATTTGTATGGCTTCTAATCTAGCTACCAAAGCATAGGTCTCATCATAATCTATTCCTTCTTCTTGATTATAACCCTTTGCAACTAACCTAGCTTTATTCCTAGTTATTGAACCTTGTTCATCTAGTTTATTTCTAAATACCCATTTGCTACCTATGATTTGATGCTTTTTGGGTATAGGAACTAAGGTCCACACCTTACTCCTCTCAAATTGGTTGAGTTCCTCTTGCATAGCAATCACCCAATATTCATCATTAAGAGCCTCATCAATATTTTTAGGCTCAATTTGAGAGACAAAGGCAAGGTTAGAATCTAAAAGTTTGAGATGAAATCTAGTGCTTACTCCATTAGTATGATCACCAATGATTTGATCCTTGGGGAGATCTTTTGTCATTTTCCACTCCTTTGGAAGCTTTTGTTTGTCTTGCTCTTGAACTTAAGGTAGAGAATCATCTTGATATGGATTTTCTATATCATTTTCATCTTTCTCATAATCAAGATCAAGCTTTTCCATTGTACCTATGATATCATCAAGAACCCTACCTTTCATAAGATCAAACTTACAAGATTCATCAAAGACAACATGCATAAATTCTTCAACAACTAATGACCTTTTATTAAAGACTCTATAAGCTTTGCTAGAGGTGGAGTATCCTAAAAAGATACCTTCATCGAATTTAGAGGAAAATTTTCCAAGGTTGTCCTTGGTATTTAATATGAAACACTTGCATCCAAATACTCTAAAGTATGATATCATGGGCTTTCTTCCATTCCATAACTCAAAAAAAAAATTTGTTTAACAGTGGTCTTTCGAAAACTCGATTTGAAATATAACATGCAGTATTAGTGGCTTCGGCCCAAAAGTAGGTTGGTAACCCATACTCATTGAGCATTGTTCGAGCCATTTCAATTAAAGTTCAATTTTTCCTTTCGACTACCTCATTTTGTCGAGGCGTCCTAGGAGATGAAATACCATCTTTTAGACAAAAATTTTCAAAGTTTTCATTTTCAAATTCTTTGCCATGATCGCTTCTTATTTTTGAAATAAAATAACCTTTTTCGTTTTGAACTCTCTTAGCAAAGTTTTTAAAAGATTCAAAAGTATCACTCTTTTGAGCTAAGAAAATTACCCAAGTGAATCTAGAGTAATCATCGATGATGAAAAAAGCATAGTGTTTACCTCCTAGACTTGCAACTCTAGTAGGTCCAAAAAGATCTAAATGCAAAAGTTGTAAAGGCTTCGAGGTACTTACAATATTTTTGGATTTGAATGAGGACTTGTGTTGTTTTTCTCTTTGGCAAGGTTCACATGTCTTATCTTTTTCAAATTTGAATTTTGGTAATCCACTTACTAGCTCTCCTTTGCTAAGGCTTTGAATTAAATTTATGCTTGCATGACCAAGCTTTCTATGCCACAACCAAGATTCATCACTAGTCGTCATAAGACACTTAGAGGAGAGGTTAGATATTTTGTGTAAGTCTATTATGTAAGTATTGACATCTCTACTTCCTTCGAGTATCTCTTGGCCACTAAAAGAGGTGACAAGACATTCATTAGAGGTAAAGATTACTTGGTTTCCTTATCACATAATTGACTTACACTTAACAAGTTATGTTTCAAACCATCAACATGTAAAACATCTTTAATGAAAGTAGTATTATTAATACCATTGGAGCCAATGCCATTTACCTTACCCTTAGCATTATTTCCAGATGTTACCTTACCACCATCAACACCTTTAATGTCATTGAATAGCTCTTTGTTTCCGGTCATATGCCTTGAGCATCCACTATCCACAAGCCAAGCATTTTCTTTTATAGTGGACTTGAGGCATACCAATAAAATTACAATTTAAGTATTGTTTTTAGGTACCTAAATGAACTTGGGTCCTTATGGGTTAGCACATGAAGGTTCCCAATGAGCCTTCCTTATCCAACAATGTTTATTAATATGACCAAAATTCATACAATAATTAAATTGTTTAGCTCTAAACATGTTTTTCGATTTTACCATGCTTTTAGCTACCATTATCTTATTAGATGGAGTTTGTGAGTAGTGACATGCACATGCATGATGAATCAGTGCTTTCCTAGGTGCATGCCTCTTATACATAAAAGCATGATTGGCCTTTTGAGGTTCCTCTTAGTCTAATCGACCCTTGACTATTCTTTTTATAAATAGAGGGTTTAATGTGTGTTGTGCACTTAGCCCTTGGGGCTATTACTTCTAATGTGGAGATATGAGGTGCACCTGACTTAACAAATGTGGTCTTGTGAGATGAAGATGATGTTCCATTAAATCCTAGACCATGTCTTAATAAAGGTGTTCATTGAGACACTATAAGAGTATCTAAACTCTCTTTGCCATTATGAAATCTTGAAATGGAGTTTCTAAGTTCCTTAACTTCATTTTTCAAAACATTGTTCTCTTTAAGTAAGGATTTAGTTGAGGGTCTAGAAGAGTACTCATCTAATAATTTTTGAAGAGATTCATTAGAAGATTTAAGATCAAGATTTTCCTTTTCTAAAACTTCCATTTTTCTTTTCAAATTTAAAATATTATTTTTATAAGTTTTGAATTTACTTCTATATTTTTCTAATTATAGGTTCAATACTTCTATTAGACTCTGCTCATCATCTTCTTCACTATCACTATTATTATCACTACTATCATTATTGAATGAATATGAGTAAGAAGGACCTACCTCATCTGTGAAGTGATACTCTAAAGCCATGAAGCATAGGATGACCTCTTCACCTTCATTGTCATCTTTTTCACTTGAAGAGCTTTTGTCATCCCATGTGGCTTTGTGAGCTTTTTCCCCATTATCTTTTTGATATTTTTTCTTGTGTTTCTTGAGCCTTGGACATTCTGGTTTGATATTTCCTTTCTTCCCACACTTATAACATTTTACCTCCTCTTTATTCCTTTGAGATTTCTTTGTTTGAAGTTTTGAGAGTTGCTAATTCTCTTTTCAATTATTCTTTTCACTCTTCTCGAGAGCATTACAATGTCCTCATTTGCATCATCACTCTTTTCTTCATCATCTTCAACTTTTTCTTGAGATTTTGAAGTAGAGGCTTTGAGTGCTGGAGGCTTTCTTTTTTCTAGCTCGGTTTCAACTTCTCTATCTCTCTTTACCGCCATTTCATGTGTTAGAATTTTGCCAATAAGCATGTCGATATGCATGATGCTCATGTCTTCATTGGCTTCTTCTATACCAGCAACTCTTGAACCATAGTCTTTGAGAGGAAGGCTTCTCAGAATTTTGTTGTTTACATCTTCCAAGCTCAAGTGCTTTCCAAGCTTTCTCATGCCATTTATAATGGCTAGAAGACGGTTATTCATATCGGTGATGGATTAATTGGATTACATCTAGAAGAGTTCATATTCTGAAGTGAGAAGTTGAATCTTCTTGGATTTAACTTGCTTTGTTCCTTTATGATAATTCTCCAATGTTTTCCACCTACTATAGGCGGTAGGGAAGTGTTGGATTCTACCACATTCTAAAATGTATAGAGAGCTTGTGAGAATTGTCATTACCTTTTTGTTTTTGAAGTTTGCTCTACGTTGAGGCTCTGTCCAATCATCTCTTGAAATGATTTCTTCTTCACCATTAACTCCTCTCCTGGTTGATGGTGTCCAATCTTTCCGAACGCTATCCCAAACTTCAATTCCCTCACTATCAAGATATGACTCCATCCGAAACTTCCAATGATCATAGTTTGCTCCATCAAAGTAAGGCTTGAGACTTTGGAATCCTTCACTGGCCATTTTTTTTATCTTTGCTAGCACTTCTTAGGCTTTGATGCTAGACTTGGCTCTGATACCAATTGTTGCCCAAACAATGAACCAAAAAGGGGGTTCAATTGGTTATGAAAAAATTTTCTTCACTTTAAATGCGGAATAAAATTAAATAGATTAGGGATGAAGAGATATCATACACGAGATTTATAGAGGTTCGGGTATTAACAAACCCTACTCCTCTCCCCAACCTCAATTGGGAGTTTTACTAACACACTAAGTGTTACAATGGAGTTTTACAAGCTCACTCTCAATTATGGTGTTTCTCTCAATGGCTAACACCTAATCCAGAAATTCCCTTGTGTTTTAATGGCTCACACAATAAACCAATTCCTTGTATTTTATGGCACACACAATAAACCAATTCCTTGTGTTTTATGGCTCACACAATAAACCCTTACAAGTGTTTCAAACTTAACCCAATATACCCAAACTCACTTGAGTAATAGATTACAATGAAAACATTCACCAACCTATAATGCTCAAAAATTATGAGCAAATAGGTTTTTACAAAGAATAAAGGTTTTATTAAAAATAATTAATGCACAATGGCTACAACAAGATTTAAGATTCAAAGTAATTATTGTTCTTCTTTTTAGGATTCATAAATGACTTGCATTTATACTTCCTCAACAAATTATAGTCGTTTGGGTATATTTAATGCAAAAATAGCCATTGAACCAACTTTTAACTTCGCGCTTGGCATGTTTCTCTGTCTTCATTCACAGGCATGACTATATGTGTCACGGTAGTGAATGTTCTTCCAAGTCGTGGTCCAAATGGTGACTTTGACCATGAAGCTTTCTGGAAGAACTTGAAGAGTTTGATCACAGGCATGACTTTATACTTTCACGGGCGTGAACATTTTTCCAAGTTGTGGTTCAAGTGTTTCTGGAAGAACTTGACATGGTATTTCACAGGTGTGACTGATTTGATCATTCACGGTTGGTATGATCCTTCATGGCCGTTCACTTTGAATGTTGGAGAGTTGGGGCTAAGCTATATCACAGGCGTGACATAATTAGTCATGGGCGTGAACATGCTATTTCTTTTTATTTTGACCTTCAAAGGTTGTCTTTCATTCTTGCATCATATTTTATTCAAGATATATCCTGTTCAACAAACTTAGAATACAAGCATTGTTAAATACATTATTGTCATTTTATTTGTTAGCATGAAAATGATGAAAATACCCCTTAAGGTTCAGCAAATATTCTACGAAATGCCTAACTTGCCAACAGGTCAAGGCGAAACACTAAGTACTTTTGGAATTGCTACATCCGATCACTATTCCAGAATGGAAATCGGAGGGGATTAGAATGGATTTTGAGACTGGATTGCCTTTAGCATTGAAGAAGCATGACACTGTTTGGATCATAGTGGATAGTCTCACTATATTGGCACTAAATATCTTTTTTTGATGGAATTTTCCTATAATAACAATTATCAATCCAGCATTCAGATGACTCCATATGAAGCACTATATCATAGGAAATGTTGAACACCTGTATGTTGGATAGAGCTTAGTGAAACAAAATTGATGGGACCAGACCCAGTATGAGAAATATAAGAGAAAGTGAGAATTATTTGAGAAAGGGTTTAGGCAGCTTTAACAAACAAAAATCATATGTTGACCTTAAGTGATGGGACATTGAATATGCAATAGGAGATAAAGTTTTTCTTAAGATTTCTCCTTTGAATAAGGCTTTGAGATTTGGGGAAAATAGGAAGTTGAGCACAAGATTCATTAGACTTTATGAAATTCTAGAGAGAGTTGGACTTGTTGATTATAGAGTTGCTTACCACCTAAGTTGAGTCAAATTCATAATGTTTTTCATGTCTCGATGTTGAGATGATATAGATCAGATCCTACTCACATCATACTAGTTGAAAGCATACAAGTGAGATAGGAGTTGACATATGAAAAAGAACCAGTCCAAATTCTAGCTAGAGAAATTAAAGAACTCATAAACAAGAGAATGCCATTAGTGAAAGTATTATGGAGGAATCATGTAATAAAAGAAACCATATGGGAAAGTGAAAAAATGGTGAAAGCTCAATACCCCTAGCTATTCAATGACAATATGCCAAGTATGTTTCGAGGATAAAACATCTTAAGGGGAATAGAATTGTAACATTCGTTAATTAGGGCTTAGTTAGATTAAGTGTGCAAATGATATATTCAGAAACCATATGCATTTTGGCTTGAGTGTGTTCACAAGGTAGACTTGTTATGTGTCAATTTTATCGCAATAATGCTAAATCACATGTGTTTAGTTTATAATTTAAATGAGGATTACAAGGTATTAGGAATAAATTATTAAATTAAAAGAAATGAAATTTGACATAGTTAATATAATTAAATTGGACTACTTGAGTAAATTGTAATTTTGGTATTGACTAGTAAGACTAGATACATGTAAATATGTAGAAAAAAAAATTAATAATAATAATAATAAATAAATAAATAAAAAAGAAAAGGGAAAAGAGATAAGAAAGAAGAAAAAGACAAGAGTGGAGGGGGGTGGACCTTATCACCTTATCTTCTTTCTCAAATTCTACCTCTTTACCTTCAGCCTAGTTTCTCTTTCTTCTTCCACCATTTCTTCCTTATTTTATCAATTATTTCATTTAAGTTTTGCAACAAATTCAACCTTTGTAAGTTTATTTTGGTAAGTAATCAATTCTCATTATTCTAGTGTTGGTTTGAGCTGGTAAGGTTATGAATAGGTAGCATATTGCACTCTGATTTTGAAGTTAAAGGAGACTAAATTTAAAGAAGTCCCAAACATAAAATTTATAGCTTTATGTATTAAGGTTATTTCTATGTAAATATTTTGGAAGATTTATCATATATGAAAAATATATTAGCATATAAATAAAACTGGTTCAGGTGTGAATCCTGACTGAGTCAACAATTATGTTCACTAGTTTTGAATGTAACATAGAGCATATTTGAAAAATCTTAAAACTTGCAAGTTGTAAATAAATGTGATATTGATCAAATTTCAAATATTGATCAAATTTCAAGTTCATATAGTTTGTCTATGTAAAGTTATGGTGAAAAGAACCTTAATTGTTATAGTTTAAGTTGTCTGCTCAGTGTCTTGTATAGGTCTAGCAAATTATTTATTCATTTTGAGCTCTTTATAGACATAATATGTAATTTATCAAAATATAAAAGTTATATATTTATCTCTTATCTAAAGTTTTGTAAAAATATAGCCTTAAAATGTTATCTATAGTGTGAGAAATGACCTTCATAATTCAAACTAGTTCAAAAGTCAACTCTGTCATGGACCAGTTATATTTTTCTTATAATTTGAGGACCTTAAAGAAAGAATTGATAAAAGTTGTAAGCATGAAAATTGTTAATTTTAACTATCTAAGTCTCTATAATGTTTTACTATAATATGACTTACGTATTGTAAGATATGAATGACCAAATTTGGTACCCTAAAATTGCATAAGGGCAAAAAACAGTGCAGAAAATATAATACAATTAGAAATCTCACCAAAAATTATTGAATACATCAATTCTATGAAATTGAACTATGTTATATTCTTGTATGTTATCTTTAATTAAAAATAAGAATCATATAAATTGGTCAAGTATAGAAAAAGTTATTAGCTGGTCAATCCCTAAAGGTCACTCTACCTACAATATGAAAGTTTTAATTAGTTATTTAAAGCATGCATATCAACTCGTTTAAACTCTATTAAGCACATTTAACCAACATTTGATCAATTATGTTTTTTTTATTAGGCTCACATCTAATTAGAGACCCACAAGAGTAGACAAGCTCTATAACTTTGGATTTTGGGAAAGCTCCACAAAAGTTTGTATATATACGCATTTTAGTTTGCCCTAATGAGTGCTTATATGTATTGATTTCATGATTTCTATGTTAAGATGATAAATTTGGGTGTTATGGCATATGAATTCATATTGGAAATAAATTATTTATGGTATCAATTGCCCATTTCTCTACCTATGGATTAGAGTTAGGATAAATAGTGCACCATTAAGGGAGATTACAGTACTGACCTAGGTCTGATTTCAAGGAAAGGGTGGCTATAGCTTCATGAGTTCCCTTGATCCTATTTATTCACTGATGATGATGTTATACTCAGTCAAGGTGGCTTAAGCTCTAGAGCACCCTTGACTTAAGATTATGGTGAGTAGGGTGGCTTAAGCTCCGTGAGCGCCCATTTTTCACACCCTGTATCTAAATAGTCTGAGAACAAGCTTTTGGGCTAATAAACTATGAAATGGAATTTGAAAATTTATTAATTGACATAGGTAACAAGGTATGAAATGCTTATATGAGGTAACAAGAATTTAAGTATTGAATAAGTTTGTTATGTTTATTCTTTTATGTTATGTATGTATTGATCGTATAAAATATGCCATGATATACATATGCCTTACACTTGTTTCATTTTTTAAAAAAAAAAACTTAAATGCTTATATATACCACTAAGCTAGAAATTGCATAGCATCTCTCTAACTCAGGAATTGGAGCTTGTAGATAGTAGAATTTTGAAGTTGGTAAAGAGAAGATAAAGCCCATACTAGAGCAGACGGTAAAAACCCGGTTTGTGGGTCGGTGATTTCTGACGTTTATTTTTTTTCATGCATATGGGTTTTGGTAGATATATCTTGTACATAGTTAAGGAACATGTCTTATATTTTAATATTGTATATGTAAATAGTTATGTGTGAGGCTAATGCGTCATAAGTAATCAATTATGTAATATAATCAAGTACCATATATATATATATATATATATATATATATATATATATATATATATATATATATATATATTAATAATTAGAACAACATGCCTAACCAGATATGAATAAATGAATTAAGTTATTAAATGAAAAAGTTTTAATTCAAACATGTATACCTAATTAATCTTGCAACATTCTACTTATTTATGGGATTATCCCTAATATATAAGTGGGGCGTCACAATAATGGTATGATATGATTAACACATGTTTCCATGAAGAAAGCACATGAATATTGTATGTTGACTTTTCATATGATCAAGGTATATGTGTCAAGAGACAACTATTATGTTATAAGATAAAATCTTATTATATTCATATAACATAGAGTATATGAACAAGTAATGTCTAGGCTTGATACTATGACTAAAAGTAAGATAGGTAGCATGTCATTTAGGGGGCATACGGTACCGTAGTAATATATTGCACAGTTATCTTTTAAGGATAAAGTGGCTGAAGCTTGGAGAGCACCCTTAATCCTGTATTGCATGCAAAAGATATATATGTATACTTAGTCAAAGCGGATTAACCTCAAAGAATGCTCTTGACTTGAAGATCTTGGATGAGCATACATGATTATAAATAGTAGCAGGGTGGCATAAGCTTGGAGAGCACCATTGTTCATAGCCCATATCATAATAGTCCATGTAAAGAGTTGTTGGGTGAACATATTAAAGTAAATAATGAATTGACGTTAACTTTATACCTTGATCATATGAAAAGTCAATGTATCTTGATGTTTACAATACCAAAACAATGGAAAGAGGTTCAATGACATAGGTATCCAATGGTAAATGGTCAATATGATATATGTTATGTATATGATTAAGGTTCTCTTAAGCATAGTTCAAAGGTATAATGTTTTTTTTATCATTTACATGAAGTAAAGTATGATATATGGTATGATGACTACATTGTCATGCATTAATATTTTTTATATGATGCCATGAACATGAAGTATGTTGATATGCCTTATGCAAAAGTAAGATGAATTTTTATGTCTATATGTGCCACTAAGCTTTCAATAACTTAGCGTGCAAGTATTTCCCCATATAGGTTGGAGCCTAGTAGATAAAGATAGAAGTTGATCTAGAAAATTCAGCCCAATTCAAAGACATCAAAGCAGACCCAATAAGGGTTGGTGATATCATGTTATATTCTGTTTTTTTGTACATGACATGTGGGTTTATGAGTTGTTTACTTTTCTACATGTATTTTATATTCAAAGAAACATTTAATTTTGTTAAAGCCATATATTTTTGTAAACATCAGGCCGATTGAGCCAAAACATGATCTTTTTATTTATGAGATGGATATTTGGAGCAAGAGGTTCCTTTTATGGATGTCATATATTTAATATGGTTAAACAGGTTTTCCCATGTAAAAGAGCATATGTTACAAGTGTTCCAAAGAAAATGAAAAGTTTTAAATTTTTACAGATTTTCCACAATATGTATATGTGGCACTCACTCATTTAGTTGAGTTAATTCTGATTAGATGATAGAGCACTACATTAACCATGTTATGCTATCTAGGTGTGGTTCTGCATATATAGGAATATGTAGAACCTAGATCAATTAATGTATAAATATCTGAGTCATAAAGAGAACATACCTTTAATCATGTTAGTAGCTTCCTAGTCCTCTCTAACTCTCATAGCATAAGCTCTAGATGGAACTCAGCCTGGTCCGGGCTTGTTAACAATCTCTGAGGCTACCTGGATAGGTCCTATACGACCTCATTTAGTCTGCTATCTAGTCTGAGTTGGATCTAACCTAGTAGTCTGAGTAAGTGCACTGCCAATAATAAGATAACAATCCTTCTTCATATGCTCCTTAGATCCACATCTAAAGCAAGTACTTGTATTCATTCAACATTCTCCTTTATGACTCTTATGGAAAGTGCCACAAACTAGAGCACTCTCTCTGGTAGCTTGTGTCAGAGTTTTACCTACAATAGATGTAGCTCTGAAGGATTACCCTCTATTATGAGGTCCACCCTATGAGTGGCTTTTGCTTTGTTCCTAACTCTGGCCATATGACTATCCTAGATAGTACTACCCTTTTTGCATGTAGTCTAGGCCACTAGAGGTACTGTCTATCTAGAGGCTTTCTCTACTCTCTTTCTCTTTATCATCTCCACATTAATGACGAATGAGACCAACTTAGTGAAACCGACATGCTGGCGTGCAATCACATAATCCCCAATCTCTACTTTGAGGCCATCCTCAAATCTCCAGCACTTATCTATCTCATCAAATATCAACCCTGATGCATATTTACTTAGTCAAGTAAACTCCTTTTAGTAGTCGGTCATAGTCATCATGCCTTACTTGAGACTCAAAAATTCTCTCTTCTTCTCATTTATAAAGACCTAAGGGACATATTGCTCCTTAAACTTAGTAACGAAGAAGTCTCTTGTCACTAGCTGGGAAACCTCTAGTTTCAATAGGATTGATTTCCATTAGTCATTAGCATTCTCTTGAAGTAATTATATGATATAATTGGCCTTTAAATTAGTATCAACCTCAAACTCATCACAGACCCTCTCAATCTTTTCTATCCAACATTCTGCAACAATTGGATCATCATTTTTGGTTATCAGAAAGTCTATGGCTCCATACTTATGTAGTTGTCTAGCTATACCTTTGGCTTCAGTGGCAAAGGTGGAGGAACATGTACTTGCTATGGCACAACTCTGGTAATCTATTGCAACAAGCTTTCCATCTGTTGCATTAACGGAATTTGGCCCTGATCAGTCTATGAAATAGCCTGTTGGGTTGGGACTAGTATAACATTTGGACCCTGAACACTAGCTATATTGGGCTGGTTTGAGGCCTTAGTATGTGGAGAGCAATGACTCTCAACCATATCATTCCATTAAATGTTATCTCACCCTAGTCTTGGAAGTTGACAAAGAAGCAACCCAAGTTAGAGTCAGATAGGACACACTTATGCATGCATTATAACCTCATTATCCACTTAGATCTAGAACTACCAAAATTTGGCTCTAATACCACTAAACGTAAAATCCACTCATATAAAAGGATATAATTCCACTATACAAATGAATGTCATATGACTACATCCATAAAAATTGTTCCATTTAAAATCTTTTTCCTATCTTATTTATTATGTCTTTATCATGCCCATAAACCTATATAACATGCATAATAAAACATATATTTTCCATATAGTAGATAAATCAAATATTGTATAAATAAACTCTCGTATTTGAGTTGAAATTAGATCTTTATTCATGAATAATTTGTTCAAGTATACACTAACCCTTCATTACAAAATTCATCCTTATCTAAATAATAAATCAAATAATCAAAAGTTCATATCCCATGTTATGAGAAATAAACAAATATATAAAATGAAACCGAATCAAACATGGGTCTACTATGACCGCCATAACTGGCTCAAACTTCTCTTCACATCAACTCAATTATCTAAAGGCTTTGAACCTTCGTGGAGAAAAATCCACACGTTAAGCTATTGAAAGCTTAGTAGTACATATAAGCATATAAATTCTAGTAAGTATTCATATGTTGTCATAGCATTTTACATAAGTATACATATCTATATGCTCGATCATGCCATCATATATGTCAATATAATCTATACATACTTAGCCTACTGAATTAAAGTACATACGTATCATATTACACATAATTGATTCTATATAATCATATATGTATAACATTCATGTCACATAATAAAATTTTCCATTTCCTCGTTTTGTTTACCATGTTACAAGTTTTCCTTGTATCCAATTTACTTAACCATATTTCTGTTTTACATAACACATATGAGAATTGGTTCCTATATTTCTTATTTTATTTATAGTCCAAAACTCTAGACCCTGCCTACTCGGATGGAAGTTGTGAAACAGAAACACTCTCATTTAAGCTTAAGCCACTATGCTCAATATTTGTATATGTCTATATAATTGCTCAATTGACCTTCTCAAGTCAAGAGCACTCACACCTAAGCTTAGACCACCTGACTTAATATAAATAATAACTGCATGCATATGCGATCAAAGACGCTCTCATCCAAGGCTAAAGCTACTTGTCCTTAAGCTATAAATCCATATAATGTAACTGTGGTATCGTAACCCCCTCAATGACATGTCATATATCCTATGTTAGTGCTCATATAGAGAATGGACATTAATTAATTATATTCTAGTTATCTATATCATTCATAGTCCATTTTATGTTTTTGCCAAGTTATCCACATAATACTTTATGACTTGAAGCAATATATATATATATATAAAGCATTTATGTGTTCATGTTCCTATACTCTTTACTATATAATATTTTATCTCATCATATAGGGTGTATGTGCATACTGATTCCATCGTAATTCATCATAAAAATTAATTTAAATTTTTATTTTAGGGCTTCATGGGTGTGAATGATCATTCACGACCGTGAGGATCCCTTTCACAGGTGGTTCACTCATGACACAAGCCAAGATCATTTTTTGAGGCATCATACATAGGCATGAAAATCATGTCATGGCTGTGAATCTTCATTTTGCACAAATTTCAACACCAATACAAGGCAATTATACACACTACTTGTAATGGCTCTAAGACTAACCAATGTTAGCCACTTCTATCAACACTTTTCAATATTTTTTTTTTTTTATCATAACTAGGCTATAAACATGCCAATTTTGATATTAAATCATTTAAACTAGATTTTTTTGGATTTTGAAGAATGAATCACATTCATAAACACAACAGAAAAACAAAAATTTTCAAAACCCGAAGCAAAAGATCATACTTGTGCTATTAAAACTAATTTATATAAATATAGAGGTTAGAAATTATACCTTGTAATTTCTTATTTGCTATTCAAATCTTCACTTTGTTGGGTTGTAGCAAACCACAACAATCCATACTAGGATGTCTCTAATGATAATCCATGTGAAGAATGAAGAAGAAACTATCAAAAGAAATGGTTTGAACAAATTCAAAGTGCTAGCTTTGAAAGTGTTCTTAAGAGAATTTTATTGTCTTAAAAATATTATCTTCACAAAAAATATTTTCAATTCTATTTTATGTCATTTTATGTCTTTTCTATTTGAATCAAATTCAAAGAAAAGATCAAAAATCAAAAATGGAGAAAAGAGAATTGAATGAATAATGAATGTGCTTAATGGCCATAATTGGCCTAATTAAGGCCAAATTAACCTGTTGGCCAATGGGAGGCACCAGTGCACTCACTAGGCAGCCCAACTGGCCCGCTAGGCAGGCCAGCAACTTGCCTAGCCTGCAGGGGCCCGTGCAAGCTTGTATGGGCCCATACCGAAATATGAGAGAATTTTTCATCGCGATCCATGCCGAAATAATTCTCTCATATTTGGATCCCATCCAAGACCATTTTACTCATTCTCCATATCTTCAATGCGCGTCAACCATTAGCTTCCCAGTTATGTTGGCTACTTAAATTAACAATTAATTTAAGCTAGTCATGAGCGATATCTAGCAACACATCATGACCCCCAATTGACTGGAAAATTAGTGGTTTGACTATGCACCTTTCCATAGACAATTCTCGTGCAATTATTCCTTTCATCATTCTATACCCCACTTGGTTCAGAGTATGGACATGTGTCAACTCCCATTAGATTGATTATGTCACATCTAGTCTAAGTAATGTTAGTTCTTGTCCCTGAGGCTCATTACTCTATTAGACATATCATTGAAGACTATCTTAATGCATTTCCACTTCGGCCAAAGATTCCCGAGTAATGACCACAACAAGAGGTCGTGGGTATACACTCCTTCTATCATGAGTGGTGAATCCTTTGTTGGTTATCCAATCACCACCCTATGAGCAACCTCCCTGAGGCAACAAGGAATAATGTCAAAATACAAAATCAACATCCAAGATATCCTTGAGTACCTCAAGTCTAAGGATACTTGCACCATTGCTATGATGAGATTATCGTTGACATTTGAATAGATTATCCATATGATTGTCTCATAACTGGTCATCTAATGTACTTAGCTATACTTAGCAAGCATCCACATGTTAACTCTAAGCACCTTATGTTTACAGATTATGAGATCTATTACTCGTTCCAATCAAAGAGTGTAATATGTGCTAGTATGTCCAGATTAACAATGAACCATCTCATTAATCCTATGACTAGGGATAATTTTGATGCTAACATAATTACACATGATAAGAATCTCAATATCATGATCTCATCGTGATTTCCTTCATGTTATGTTATGTTTGAAGGACTTTATTAATTGATATAAGATCACTATCAATTCATATATCAAATGAACATCAAATTAATGAAAAAGTCTTTTATTAATCAAATAAATTTGTACAATAAGTGTTAAAGGTGATTGCCTTTAGAGCACTCCTCTAACAGATATAAGCTACCATTATCATTGTCATAACAAGAACAAGTCACATTTACCAAATTTTCCTATGCATATCATATTTAACATGCCACTTACTTCATTTCCAGCAATTCTAACATATCAATTCATACCAATTAACATACCAATTGCATAATTTAACACACAAGTATACTATAATTCATATTCATATGCATATTTGTGCAAACTTAAATTGGGGCCTTAATAATCACCTTTACTAGAGTTTCTGATCCCTCTAGTGGGTTTCTCCACCTTCTTTTTCATCTTCTAACATGAAATCAGAACTGGAACTCATTGCCTAAATGAGCATTAACATTCTAGATGTCGTTATCAATATGAACCCTAACTTAATCATCCAATCCCATATAAAACTGAATTAAACTAATGGAAGAACAAAGAAAACATGATTCCTTACCATTATTTAGAATATTCATATTGGTTTTAGGGTTAAAAATTGAACTCTCCTTTCTCCCCAAAATTTTCCCTCAATAAAAAGGTGAAATCCTTTGATTCTATCAATTTTAATCATGTTACTAGGTTGATTTCATGCTAAAAGTGGTAAGGATCGAAGGGAATTGAAGAAAATTATCTCTAGTTTAGCAAAGATCTAGCGGCTAGTGTTTTAGGGTGGAAAAACGTGAAAATCTAACAAAACACAAAATTGTTCATTTTATACTAGAGAGCTTCACGGACGTGACTATACCTTTATGATCGTGAAGTTGTTAAGCTTCAGAATTTTGAATTTCGCAATATTCACGGTCTTGAGGTTATAGTCATAGGTGTAAACTTTTTGACACCTCACTTTCCATGTCCTTTTAACAATTTCCATCTTCCAAGACCCATAACCACTTATATTTCACCAATATACACTTAATACATGTTATTTATTAGCCCTTACTTGCAGATGTTACATGTAGTATTATGAAAAGTGTTAATAGGAGTGGCTAACATTAGTTAGCCTTAGAGCCATTGTATTTCTAGACCTAAATGGGAAAAAGAATTTATCATGCATGCATAAGCGTGTCTCATCTGACTCCGACATGGGCTACTTTTCTATCAACTTGTAGGACTTGAGTGAGCTGGCATTTGAATTAAATGATACGGTTGAGAGCCTTACCTCTCTAATTACAGCGGCACTGAACTAGCTTAATGTCGCTAGTGGTCAGGGTCCATATGTTATATTAATCCAACCCAATAGGCTTTTAGACTAATTGATTAGAGCCAAATCCCTTTGATGCAGCAAATGGCAGGTTTGCTACAATAGATTACTAGAGTTTTACTAAAGCTCATTCTAGCTGCTCCACCTCCACCAGCAAAGCTAAAAGTACAATTAGACAATCTCTGTAAGTATGGAGCCAAATATTTTTTTTGGGCACAAAGGATGATGACCCTGCTGCTATAGAATAATGGATTAATGAGGTTGCCACTTATCAAAAGGTGAAGTATGTTATATCCTTACTACAAGAGAATGTTTATGATTGGTGGAAATTAGTCCTATTGAAACCAGCGATCCCCCAACCAGTAACATTAGACTTTTTTATTGCTAATTTTAAGGAATAATATGTCCATTGGGTTTATATAAATGAGAAAAAGAATGAAAATTTGAGCCTCAAGTAAGGAAAATTTCTATTACAAAATATCAGAGGGAATTTACTCGATTGAGTAAATATACAGCTATATTGATTGCATATGAGATAGACAAGTGTCGTGGATTTGAGGATGGCCTCAATGTAGAGATTATAGATTATGTGACTGCACTCCAATATGTCAATTTCACTAAGCTATTGTTATCCACTATTAGTGTGGAGAAGAGGAAGAGGAAGAGAGCAGATGAAGCCTTTAGGTAGATAATAACTCCAGTGGCCTAGGCTATAGGCAAAAAGGGTTGGTACTATTCAAAACAATCACAGGGCAAGAGCTAAGGATGGGGGTGGATCACATAGAAGGGGGCAGCCCTCTAGAGCTACACCTGTAGTAGGTAGAACTCAAACACAGGCTACCAAAGAGAATGCTTCAGTTTATGGTAATGTTTAATGAATACAAGAGCTAGCTTCATATGCGAGGTCTAAGGAGCATATGAAGAAGGATTGTCCTCTGATTATTAGCAGTGCACCTAGTTAGACTACATGGTCAGCTCCAGTTCAAACTAGAGAAGGTCGTACAGGATCTATCCAAGCCATCTCAAAGATAGTTAATAGACTAGGGCCACTCCGAGTTACAACCAAAATGTATGCCATAAGGGCTAAAGAGGACTAAGAAGCAACTAAAGTGATTGTGGGTTTGTTTTCCTTACATGACTAAGATATTTGTGCTTTAATTGATTTGGGTTCCACACATTCCTATATATGCACAAGCACACCTTGGCAACATAATATGATTAGTAGAACTTGAGTATGAGATTGAGGTTACAAACCCTCTAAGTCATAGTGTGATAGTGAATTAGGTATATAGAAGGTGTCCATTGATTGTGTATAGGAGAGAGTTTTCCTATAAACCTGATAGAGTTGCCTTCTCATGATATATGATGTCATTTTAGGCATTGATTGGCTTTCACAACATGGGATAGTAGTAGATTGCAAGGTAAAATATGTGATCCTAAAAACAATCGGACATTGAGATGTTTTAGTGGAAGGTGATTCATTCCCATAGCCTCCAAAAATTATTTCTATAATAGAAGTAGAAACAATGATGATAAAGGGATATGAAGGCTATTTGGCTCATATTATTAACACTAGAAAATGACGTCCAGATCTCAAGGTATCCCTATAATTAATAAATTTCTAGATGTGTGTTTCCATATTATTTACCATGGTTACCACACGATAGAGAGATTCGGTTCTCCATAGAGCTCACTCTAGGAACGACACCCATATCAATAATGTCATACAGAATGACACCATATGAGATGAAAAAGTTGAAGGCTCAATTCCATGAATTATTAGATAAGAATTTTATCAGGTTGAATGTATCTCCACAGAGTGCACCTATATTATTTGTGAAAAAGAAAGATGAGTCTATGAGACTATGCATCGATTATAGATAGTTGATGTAACACTCTTTATCCTTCTAAATATATCACTATATACCAAATAGATAAGGAGTATTGCAGTTCCGTAAAACCTTTTTCAAAACATATACATAAATACTTAAAAATTATATAACATACATATAAACTAAAATCAAATAACAAACAATAAGTATATAAAATTCTCACACTTTACACACCCCACTTATGCATTATATGTCTCATCCCACATGAATTTAAAATTTTATTTACATAAAATTAATTTTAAAATAGTAAAATACGAATAAAATGACCAACCCGCTTGGGGTGGCTTCCACTACTGTTGCTCGGCTCCATCTTATGGGTCCTAGTAGTATGTGGCACTTAATCTACAAAATCTGGCTTCAACCTACTTTTTTTATATCTGCAAGAGAGAAAACAAGCTCTCACACTGAGTAAAGCTACTCAGTGGTGCAATAACTTATAACTATAATCATTAAAATTTAAAAGACCATTTCATTTCAATATATATTTTATTTTATTTAAAACATATAATTAAAAATTTTAAAATTATTATTCATCATATCCACATATATTGAAATAATAATTATAATATTTTTTGTCCATATAACACAACATAGACTTGCACCTAGGAACCAAGTGGTACTGTGAAATGATAGAAATCTCAGAATTAACGATAACCACATAACCCTTATGAAATATCTACCACAAAACCAAACTTGATCCAAAATAACTATATGATTGGTATATAAATAATATATATGGTATAAGATAACCATATGATCCATACAATACCTCTTATGACCAAGATAATCACATGTCATAAAGTTCTTGCCCTATTGACATGTCAATAACTCCTAATTATTTGTTTATGTTCTTAAAGGGCTAAAGTTTAACAATTTTTCATAAAATAATTTGTCAAATTCTATTTCTAAATAAATTTACAAATATTTAAAATACCATAAATATTGCGTAAAAATAATTTCTAGAATGCAAATTCATTTCTCGTCTAAAGATACATTTCTCAAAATATATCTCACAAAATCATATTTCATAGCATATAAAATTTTATTCTATAAAATTTTCATACCAATTTATTTTTCATACCCAATATTATATAAAAATTAAATTATTTTATTTAATGACTATTATTATAAATCATTGCATAGACCTCAAAACTAAGACCTACCATAGTCCATTGGCTCATTGCCTTTGTCCTGCTTCGGTACTAGTCCCGATGCCACACTTGAATTCACAAAATAATTTTTAATAACCCACTGAGTCATAAATAATAGAAATTCTAATGAAAATACAATCCTCTGTCCTTCTCCCACTCTCACAGGTATATCAAAAATAACTATTGGAGTTAGACCTTATTACATGTGTTCCAATATGTAACTTAAAATTTTGGTTAGCCTTAGAGTCATTGCATGTGATGTGCCTAATTGCCTTGTTTTGGTGCTGAAAATATAGTAGAATGCAGATTCAAAGTCGTCTAATAATATTCACACCTGTAAACAATGTTTTAAAAATATATAGAATGTTTCACGACAAGGTTCACAGCTTGAGTCATGGGTAAACCACTCTTAAGAGTGGTGTTCACAGCCATGAATGAACATTCACGCCCGTGAAGCCCTCATACAGATTTATAAATTGATTTTTATGATGGAATAATATGGAATTTGTTTGCATACACACCTGAAATGATGAGATATATTTGTATATAAAATGATTACACAAATATGAACACAAAAATGCCCTTATATGCTCTAATTCATGAAGTATTATATGGATATCACATAAAAACATGGAAAATGATTAGAAAATGAAATGGATAATCAGGTAATCAACTTTAATATCCATTCTCTATACAAAGACTAACATATGATCAAGAACACTCCATTGAGGGGGTCATGGTACAGTAGTTATATCATATAGATTTATTATCTTTAAGGACAAAATGACCAAGTGTGATACCCTTATATCAAATCAATTTATACATACGTTACATACTTATGCAATTATAGCCGATATATGCCAATTTTTTTCATATTTTAATTTAATGACCATAGTAATATTATCACTGAATTAATCATTTTTATTATCCAAAAATTTCGACAACATACAGCTATAAAATATCTACCCTACCTACAAATCAAACAATTCATAACTCATTTTTTGTCACAATAGTACACATATAATGCAATATATTCTTCATTCAATCACAATTCAACATTTTATTCTTTACACATATAATATGCGCAAATATTCTTTTATCAGAATATGTACATATTTTTATCTATACAACACCATATCTAAATATATATATATATATATATATATATATATATATATATATATATATATGTCATTTTATATAATAACTTACAATTATTTTGATTTTCCATCAACTCCCAACGTTTTTATGTTTGCTCTTGTCTTTCCTGTTACTACCTGCACGCAGTCAAATAACAACATGCTGAGTATTAATATGTTCAGTGGTGATTACTAATCTAAAAATTTGTATCGTCATATATTTTCATGCATTCATACATGCAATAATATTATTGATACACTATTCAAATTTTCTATTTTTATTAATTTTTTCAATATTTTATTTTTATTTACCCTTAATTAACTATTTAATATCTTAATTAATCTTAACAAATTTTCTCAATTAATTCTTTTTTCATTTAATTAGCTACAAAATTCACTTTATTTCTTAAATTTTCATTTATTTATAATCATACCACTACTTTATATTTATTTATACTTTTTCCACTAATAAAATTTATTTTTCATTTATTTATATTTTTAACTACATAATTTAACATATATTTCATTTTCTTCCGCTTATTTCTTATTTTTCAATTTTACTATTTTTTTCTTTTGTCACCATTGTCACTTTTATCATTATTATTATTATTATTATTATAGCAGTTTATTACTTTCATCACTTTTATCATATTTATCAAATTTATCACTTATGTCATTTTTATCATATTTTTTATTTTTATTATTTTTCTCATAATTTTCACTTTATTCATTTTCATCATATTTTTCATTTTCATTATTTCCTCATATTTTTCACTTTATTCATTTTTATCACATTTTTCACATTTATCATTTTTATTACATATTTTCACATTTATTATTTTTCTCATATTTTCACTTTTATTATTTTATTCACATTTATCATTTTTACAATTATACCATTTTATCATTCTTATCATATTTTCACTTATTTTTCACTTATATCATTATTACTACTTTTATTCAAATTTTCTCCTAGTTTTCATCCGATAGAAAATTTTCAGACCAAATACATGGGACGTGGACCTAAAAGTCCATTACACTAAAAAGTAATCCCGAAAGATCACTAAAACACTGCATTGTACATTGTTCACTAAATCACTATCACTATAGTAGACTATCATCGACCTACATAAGTCAGTCGTCATGACCCACACCGCGGTAACGGTGTCTCTATGACTAGCCAATTATATCTTGGGCCAGATTTAACCATTGGAAAAATAACTATGGGCATTTTTTTATTTTTAGTTCTTTAATTCAATTTCCATTAAATTTATAAATTTCATTATTTTTACATTATTAATCGCTTAACATTTTATTCAACCCTACAATTCTATCACTACCATAATTTTTCACTCTTTCCATTCTAATATAGCAACAATTTATTATGAATATTCAATTAAATAATTAAGCATCACTAAACACACTTTATATTTTATTTTTCATTTCATGCATAATATAATCAATAATTAGAAAAATATTCAATATATAATTTAAAAAAATTTCCAATAAATTTCTACACACTTAAAATCATATTTTCTTACATTTTATAACTAAATTTTCATTTAATTACCAAAGAAAATATTAATTTTTCTTTCTTCATATTTAAGCCTATAATTAATTTTCATCGTTAAAGTTTGTCTTTCATCTTCTAAATATTTCTTTCACTAATTTATACATTCATTGTTCCATATATATCATAATATTACATTAAAATGTATTTATACCATAATTTACATTTTTCATATAATAAGGTCATATTTTCAAATTTCCACTAATTAATTTTTTTATTGAAATTAACTATTCTAATTCACTTTTTATAATTTATTAATCATGATTTAAGCATTAATTATTAATTACATGCAAAACACACAAACATCTAAATTTTTATAACCCTAAATCATGCTTAATAAATGAAAATAAATAGATTTTGAAATCACTAACCTTAATTTCTTGTTTAGGTCTTCCTAATATTTCTTTTTCTTAGCATTTTGTTTGGAAGCACCTTCACATTCTCTTGAACCTATCATGACCAAAATTTTTCCTTCATTAATCCAACATTATTTTGTTTCCTTAACTCAAATAAACTTCATATTTATCATCTACATTCCTTAAACTACTTATTTGAACCATTAAACTAATTTAAAACTATAAATTTCACTTACCTCAATTTGGTATCCTAACTTTTCTCCTTTGATTTTCTTCCACTTTAACCTTCCAAATGAAGATTAAAAATTTCTATTAGCTACTAAGGATGCTGAAATTTATTTTTGGGTGGTTGATTTTGGTGTAAAAAGTGAAGAAAATGGAAGAAAATTGGAAGGAAAATGGGAAAAGATGACTTCGGCCAAGCAAGGGGGTTTGGGGAAGAAGGAGTTGCAGAATTCTCTCTAGAAAATTTTGATATTTAAGACTATTTATAGTGGCTTAAGTTGGGTGGGCTTGGGCCAAACAAAACTCAACCCATTTAAGCCCAATTAAGTACTATAAATTATTTCTCTCACTTTCCAAACTCAATTGCACCCAAATTTAATTCCATAATTGATAAAATATTTTTATATGTCTACATAAAAGTTTTCAACTCAATGGAGTATGTTTTCTGTCCAGCTTACTCAAACTGGACTGATAATTCAATTTTTAGTGTTACCATAAAATTCCTTTTTTACTGTCAAATAATCTTAAATATTATTTAGATTCTATCCATATTTTAAAATAAAATTTTGGATATTATTTGCTATTTTTTATAGCCCAGTCAAAGTACGGTCAACCAACTATTTAATTAAATCGAGTTCCATTTTTTCTTTGTTTTGACTTTTGAGAACTTATTTGACCTCATTTTCACTCCAAATTTTACCATCGGACTAGTCATAAACTATATTTTTCGATGATTAAATAAAATATTTTTCACCCACGGGTGTATTTTTAACTCCCGAGTATGCTGATCAATTTCGGAAACTATAGTTTACAACTAACCCAGTATTTGGGTCATTACATTAAGTTTGAGTGAGAGTACTCTTAATTTGAGAAGGTCAATTAAGTACTTAAATAGACATATACAGTTAGTGAGTATGATGACTTAAGTCGAGTGAGAGTGCTCCTATTTCATAATTCTTATTTGGGTTGTAACACCCCTTAATCTAACATAATCTCTATCAAATCAAAAGTTGTCTCCAGCTGACTTACTGACATGCCTGCGCAGGACTTACATGTACTAATATATGCACTTATACTAATTAAATATGCATACATAAAACTTTAATAAAAATTAAATAATGTCACCACTAAACTTTTTTTTTTAAATACAACACAAACTATTTAGAAACAAAATATGAATACACAGGTTATTACTGCTTTGATCTTATATGGGTCCCACCTTACCCCATTTAATATTACAATATACCTTTATTCTTAAACATATATATATCACACACCTATATATATATATATATATATATATATATATATATATATATATATATATACATCATTTAAACTGTCGTAACATATCATTTTATATCAATAAAATAAGCATGTTTTATATTATATTTATATTCTATAAATTTAAATAACCAAAATAATTCAATATATATATATATATATATATATATATTATGGATGTCACATTCATAGTTATCATGATAACATATTAATATAACATTATTATACCAGATATTTCAAGTTCCTTACTTAATGTGCCCATAAATTGACTACCTAGACTTAGTGCTAGGGAGACACAATGGCTATCCATATGAATAAAGTATCTATCTGTATGTAGATGCTAAACATCTATATAACCGTATGTTCCGACTGAGTCGGATGTAACCATATATTCTAGCCAAATATGATAATCTGTATGATCCTATTGGCATGCCAACATATCTACCCTATTCTAGTTCAGTTTCATTTATGGGCTAATATAGCATCCAGTTGTACATGTTATCTAACACATAATATCTAAATGAACATTCAACCAATATAACATATATACTAATCATACACCTTATGTATACCCACCATATACCTTATATATATTCACTATATACCTTATATATATTCACTACATACCTTATATATATTCACTATATACCTTATAGATATATACTCATGTACTATGTAGCATTTATATAAAATATATTCATCACATCAATAAAACAAACAATTTCATATTTTACATTAATTCACCACCATATTAGCATTCACAATATCATATTAATTATTATTTAATATAAGTCATATTATATTTCATATTCTATCATGACTATTATCATAAAGCTTGTACAAACCTGTTTATATCATTTTATGGTTTAACGGGTCTTTACTTTTATCTACTCTTGGTGCCGATTTTATCGTTGTGTTTGACAATAATTAAATTTATAATTACTTATTATCTTCA
This sequence comes from Triadica sebifera, assembly GCA_023653625.1. Taxonomy (NCBI): domain Eukaryota; kingdom Viridiplantae; phylum Streptophyta; class Magnoliopsida; order Malpighiales; family Euphorbiaceae; genus Triadica; species Triadica sebifera. The sequence continues at coordinate 27,843,355 of CM042901.1, forward strand.
ATAAATATTTATATTTGTTTTAAAAATTAAATCTCCTAATAAAATTTTTCGGTTCTCACACGCATATTTAATACGTAATTCACCATTTCCAGTCATCCAACTCTTATTACAGTGTGACCACTTATTTCTTAATAATACTTTTTTCTCCTCTTTTTTGCCATATTTTCCTATACTTAATCCATTCTCCAAAAATTCATCTTCAAAAATTCTATTTAATTCTATTTCGTTATTTTCCTTCTCCATAATTTTCACTGAATTAATTTTCTCCCTTCTTAATTATTATTATTATTATTATTTTTACATTCCCATTTTCCACTCAAAAGTTTTTATTAATTAATCAATTTCTCCAAAATTCTCCGATAAATTTCTATAATCACTTTAACTCATTTTCTTTCATTTTCCATCATCAATTTAACCCAAATAATATTCAATAATTTTCAATAAATTTTTTTTCCATAATTAGTCTAAAAATCTAAAAATTAACCAAAAATCCTATTAAATATTTTTTCCATTCCAAAAGTATTTTCCACTTCTAAACACTTCAATTAACTCTATTATCTTCAATTTAAGGCAAAATTCCTGCAAAATAATTTTTTAAAATTTAACCATAATTATGAAAATTCTCTATACATTCCACAAAAATTTCCAAAAATTACTCCCATCAATTTTCCACTAGATCCATCATCCTCAAACCTTGTTCTTCTCATTTCATATTTTTATCTATTTTTTTTCCCTAACTCAACTGTTTCACTAAATTAATTTTCATCACAACATAAATTTAATTTCTACTCTAAACAACCATCAAATCCAATATAAATCCATATAAATTTGAAGAAAAAATGAATAAAAACTTACCTCCAATTTTTCTTGAAAATTTTTGCCAAAGAAAGAATTTTTCTCCAATTTTTCTTTATTTTCTTCACCCATAAATTAATTTTCCTTGCTCCAAATACTTGATTATTGATAATCTTGTGAACTTAAAGTGAAGGAAGAGCTTAATCAAGCTCTCATGGTGCACCACCAAAGAAGAAGAAGAAGAAGAAGAAGAAGAGAGATATTTTGATATTTTGATAGATTTTTGTCCTATTTATACCCAAATTAAACTTAATTAATCATAATTAACTTTTAATCCATCTCCTCATTAGTCCATTACAATTTAATTAATCCCTTAGGTTGACAAATGGTCCAATTATAACTTAACTAATTTTGACTTAATCAAAATTTCCACCAATCACAAATTTTTCTTTCAATTAATTCATAATTAAATTTAATTCTCCAAAATTCAACTTCTAAACAATTTAATTCCATCAAATTAAATATACCAAAATTTATAAAATAATTTTCTTTTCGAAACAGTCTTTTCAGTAGTATGAAACGACATCCGGTGCAAAAATTGTATTTTTACAGTTTAGTCATTTTTCTTAATTCTGCCCATAAAAATTCATTCGCCGTCTGATTTTTAAATTATTAGCGTTAAAAATATTAGAATCCAATTACTATCACATCAACACTTTTACAATAATGAAAACATATCTGTAACTTACAGTTAAGAAATCAAACCGTAATTATGCACCGGATACCTTATTTCTGCAATTTGTAACCCTTAACTTTAAAATTTTTCTGCATAATTTCACCAATGAACTTAAAATATTATTCTCTATATTTTAGTATGCTTAAATCATATTTTTCTCATCGAGCAAAAACTATGTATTTATCGCTCAGTATATCACATCGATTTACGAACCAAACACGTAATCGTAATAATTTTTCCTTATTATCTAGTCTTCATACCGCTTATAACACTTCCAAACTAAATTATTATTTTTATACATATATGATAATATTTAAATTTGGATAATAACGCCCTTATACTGCTCAACCCTTATTGACTTAACTATACCGGTCTCAGAGCGCATCCACCATATATGGTCTAAATCGCCGATCATGATATCGATAGTCCAAGTTTAAAGTATTGGGCATTGTAAAATCCCGAACCAAAGTTAAGTAATTCAGATGCATGGTAAACCAGTACCAGTTATATGGAACAAAAAATTGAAAATTTATGTTATATGTCATAAATGTGCATGAATATGGAAACAAAATTACATTGTGTATATGGTAAGTATGTTTTGAATTGGGAATCTCATTTTGGTATAATCGATATGGATATTAATGGTGTGATCGAATTGATAAGGTATGTATACAGTTTATATGTTATGATATGAATGCTTGTTAAAATTTTTATACCTATATGTATTATTAGACTTTCAGTAGCTCACCCATATACATAATTGGAGCCATTAGATATATGAATTGATATGAAGAGGAGTTTGAGCATGTTAGATCATATCTGTATTTGATTGGTGTTGTTTCATTCATTTTGTTTTAATCTCATGACATGGGATATGAATAATTATTTTACTCATATTTTTATTTAAAAGGTCTTGTAATTAATTTTGTTATTTTAAATAAGGAATATTTTTAATAAAAGGGCTAGTGTATGCCTAAACTAGTTTATTATGAATATAAATTTGGTTTTTAATTCAAACACAGTATTTGGCTTATCTAGTATACAATATATGAATGTTCTAATTATGCATGATGTACATATATGGTTATATAAATGGAAAAAGTTTTAAAATGAAACAGGTTTTATATAGATTTAGATATGTGATATCCTCTTGTATAATGGAGTTACTTCCTACTTCATAGATGGGTGTTACAGCTGATAAAAGTATCAAAAGATTTAGTCCATAGTACTTCATTTGGGCAAAGTTTAAGTGTTATCAAAATTAGTCAAATACATTTTATGTTCCCATAGGGTGTCGTAGTTCCAAACAATATACTTAATTATGCCCATACTATTGTAAGTAACTTTGAAGAATTTTGTTGGTAAAACATATGGCATAAGATATTTCTACTCAATTACGATGGCAAAATAATGATAATATTTATTTTCTCGTTTCTCCATTATAACTTTGAAAAGAGATTGATTTGACTTATGTTGCATTTGAGTATGTTTGCAGCTTTGTCTCATCTCGTTTGTATAAGCAACTGTAATCAGTCACCCCAATCCGGTACATTCTTATTTCAGCTGCTGGCTTTGGGACACCGGCTTGACTAAATAGGAGCATGGAAAACAATTGGTGTAGAGTTTTTTGGCCAAATTTGTTGCTCCTCTGTATATCTTAGGGCAATATTTTCCTAATAATTGATGGATTTTATCTAGTGATTATCATGGATAAGGCAGTAGAAAAAAGTTTAATGTTTGAAATTATTTTTTTATTTGTTTTTAAGGCAAGATGTTTGAGCTTGTTAATGTCAAGACAAAACACAATTAGAACATGAAGAAATGTCATTTTACCTTATATTTTTGTTCAACTCAGAATAGTTTAGTTTGAAGAAAATGAGTTTACTTATTAACGACTGCAAAATTTAAAATAAAAATAAAAATTAATAAAAATTATTAAACATTAATTAATTTTAGATTAGCACCCAATGCCCATCTTTTGGCCGTTTAAATAAATGTCAAATTTAGAAAATTTTCTCCAAATTTTTACCAACCAAATTTAACTTGTTTGGTGTAGGACTTCTTATAAATCATTTTAAACCTTCTTCTCTTTTCCATATGGGCAGTTATCACTAACTCTTTCCAATAGTTTTAGCTTTAGCCCTGGCCTTAGTTTCAGTCTTCTATTTTGTGCTTGTTAGGCCGACTATCCCCAAGATAGTACTTAATTGCTTATTGCAACTTCCATAGAAAATAACCCCAAGACTATGCTTTTGCTTGGTGAAATCTATAGACTTTCATTCACTCTAGTATTTTACAAGTATCAGACCATCAAGCCTAATTTATCTTTATTAGATTTACCATGGTACAATTGGTAGTCTCTTACTGAGGCTAAAGGGAGGTTGAGGGTTCGATCCCTGCCTCCAACAACCTACTGTGCAACAGTCGTTGCGGGCCTGAGACTCGGGCTGGTGCACAGTGATGGGTTGAGGGTATTGGGCCATGGACCCCGGCAGCCCGTTAGTCTCAGTGAGACGGCGGGTGGGCTCTCATCCTCTAGTAAGGCGGAGCTCAGCCGTTACATATAATCTTTTTAATTTACTTTGTAAATTAATATCATATTAATTAGAAATGCAATTTGGAATTAATTTCTTCATAGCTTATGGATTAATATAGAGTCAATGCCTACTGTTCTTTATATTTAAAACACTATATGTGCCAGTTCTTTATTTATAATCGATGCATATAACAATAACTCAGCTCATATGCATCCTATTGATATGCGTCACTCATTTAATTAACATATAAAGTCTAATATCGTTGACACATATATCATAATTCTTTACTAGTGTCTTAATGATGAAAGTTGGGTGATTGCTATGCAAGAGAAACTCAATCAATTTGAATGAAACAAAGTTTAGAGTTTAGTTCAAAGACCTAAGGATTATCCAGTAATTTGTAGCAAATGGGTCTTTAGAAATAAATTAGATAAGCAAGGTCAAATAACTAGGAATAAGGCCAAATTGGTTGCCACAAGGTATAACTAAGAGGAAGGCATAGATTATGATGAAACCTTTGCTCTAGTTGCAAGATTAGAAGCAATTAGAATTCTTTTAGCATATGCATCTCACATGAATTTTAAAATATTTCAAATGGATGTTAAAAATGCATTTTTAATGGTTTTATTGAAGAAGAAGCTTATGTTGAACAACCACCTAGATTTGAAAATCATGAATTTTCCAATCATGTTTTAAATTACTAGAGCCTTATATGGTTTAAAATAAGCACCTAGAGCTTGGTATGAAAGACTTAATGATTTTCTTCAAGAAAATAGTTTTTTAAAAGGCTATGTAGATATGATATTTTCATTAAAAAGCATAAACAAGACATTTTAATTGTTTAGATTTATGTTGATGATATTATTTTTAGGGTTATTAATGAATTGTTTCATCAAGAGTTTGCTAAGTGTTTGACTAGAAAATTTGAAATCAGTGTGATGGGAGAACTTAAATTTTTCCTTAGTCTTCAAATCAAGCAAAACAAATAAGGCATCATCATCAACCAATCCAAGTACAAAAAGAATTATTGAAGAAATTTGGAATGGAAGAATGAAAAAAATGCAAAACCCCAATGAGCACATCAACTAACTTAGACAAGCACGAGAAGGGTAAGCCTATAGATGAAAATATTTATAGAGGCATGATCAGATCATTTTTATATTTTACTGCTTTGAGACTTGATATTATGTATTGTGTATTCTTATATGCTAGGATTCAATCTAGTCCTAAAAAGTCACATGTAAATGCTGTAAAAAGAATTTTAAAATATCTTCATGGCATAATGCATTTAGGTTTATGGTATCATAGAAACACATCATTTTATATAACTAGTTTTTTGGATGCTGATTATTTTGATAATCTTTTAGATAGAAAGAACACTTTTGAAACTTATCACTTTTTAAGTGAATGTTTGCTTTCTTGGTTAAGTAAGAAACAAGTTTCAATAGCATTGTCCACTATAGAAGCAAAATATGTCACAACTGGTTATTTAGATAAAACAACAACTAAAACACTATGGTCATATGGTTCATCACATACCCATCAAATGCGATAACACTAGTGCTATCAATCTTTCAAAAAATCTCATTCAACATATATATATATATATATATATATATATATATATTCGACATCATTTCATTAGGGATCATATTCAGAATGGTGATGTAGTGATAGAATTCATTGACACTAATAATCAATTAGCTGATATTTTTACCAAGATTTTATTTTATAAAAGAGAGCTTGGTATGTTTGATGAAAGCACTTTGTTTTGAAAATTATTTTAAAGGCTTATATTGTATGTTTCATGATTAATTGTTATATTTCTTGTATATGCTTTCAAAATAATGAATATGTCATTTTTGAACCTAGAATGGATAATTTTTTATGATAATATGTTTATATTGTTTTGAATGTCATGAAAATAGTTTGAAATTATAAATAATTTGTTTTAAAATAAGTTTTAAAATTTTTTTAAAAGAGGGCTTCACGACGTGACTCATTAATCATGGTTGTGAAAGGATATAAATATAAACGATAGGTTTAAGTGTCACAGTTTAGTGCTCGTAACGTAAGACATTCACGCCCGTGAATATCAAAATAAAAAAGTTAAACACTCATGATCGAGGTTCATGGCTTGGCAACCCATGAACTAGTTCTTCATGCCCATGAACACGTATTCATGGTCGTGAAGATCGCAATATAATCTAAAAAAATCATATTCTTCCTCACTTTCTCTCTCTCATCTCACCGATCACTACTTTTCTTTAGGTTTTCACCGATTTTCCACCATTTTACCATTGTTTCTCCATTTTTAGTAGTTTTTCACCTTTTCTCATCCTATAATCAAGTTGTTTTTGCAAGTTTTGAGTGATTTTATCAAGTTTTAAGGCAGAAAACAAAAAGCCCTTTTCACAGTTACTATTAATCACAAATCCTATTTCTCACCATTTTTTCATCAGTTTGAAGTTAATATTCAACATGGCTTTAGAAGCAGGACCCTCATTATGTAGACACACCAAAACCACCTCTAATAGACCCATCTCTAATCCTTTGCTGACTTCATTACGCTCAATTGCAATTCGAAGGTATAATTTTATAAAATCATGTCCTCTTTTTAGTTTTAGAGCTTTTGATTGGGAGTGTGTTAGGAAGATTGGGATTGAGATTGATGTCAGAATATGGCTAACTAATCTAGGTTTGCTAGAATTTATGGATATTTTTATATCTACATTTAGGGATATTACTTTGGAGTTTTTGAGTACTGCATGTAGATAATTTTGGAAAAATGTCTTTTTAGCTTTGTTATGATTTAAGTGAAATGATTGCTAAGGAAATTGGTAGTATTTTTAAACTATCTAGTGAAGGGCTATTAAATAAAATAAATATTATAGATTTTAGTTCTGCTGATGTGTGGAGTCATATTGATAGAGACTTCATTTGGGATGTCAAGTTCAAAAAGATCACACTTCTAGTCTATCTTTCACTAAAATATATACACATATTTCTTACCTACAACATCTTTGCTAGGGGTGATAGTAATGGCGTTGTCCATAAGACAAAACTATTATTCTATGATTATGCTAGGAGATAGCAGCCCATTGTCATGAGTTGATGGTTTGCGAACCATCTGCTATCCATAGCTATTAGACCCACTAAAGATATCTTGATAGGTAGCTATATGACTCATCTTGTTGTAGAGCTTAGATTTCTTGATTTAAATGATCATTCCTACACTACTATTCCTATATCGGCTAAGGATAAGTTTGATGTACAGTTTTTTATTAAGATGGGGGCTGTAGCTAGGATTATCTATCAGGGAGAGACCTTATACCAGTTTAAGGATCCCTAGGATAAGGTTATATGGGAGGATGATGATTTTGATGGCTTTAGGGCAGGATTACAAGGTAAGGGTCAACAACAGATACTTAGAGTTGTGTCTTCAGGTACCCTAGCTAGAGATTCCTTATCTACCACTCCTGATGTCATACAATAGATCATAACACAACTTGATGTATTGTAACAAGATTTTTATCAGTGCTTTGATCTTGTTTAGCAACAGCTTGGAGATTTCAAGGAGCTTTTTGATGCTCTTATTTTTGCAGTTGAGTTTGAGATTGCTAGTCTCCAACTTCATCAAACTCAGGACCAGCCATGACCATTCAACATTCTTTGTCTATTATTTATCCTTTTTATGTTTTTAAAACTTTTGGATATTGTTTTCAGACTTTCATAAACTTTGGGTTGTATTTTTTTCTAAAAACTTTTATGCTTGTGAAGGTTAAAACTTCTAAATTGTTTTATGCTTATTATGCTTATTTTTCTCCTCTTTAGTATAAATTGCTTTTTTGAAAGTGACAAAGGGGTAGAAAATGTGTAATATGTGAATGTGATTTTGAAAATTCTTGTGATTTTTATATATATTTGGTATATGTAGCTTATGTGTCAATTATATAAGAATTGAATCTTGCATAAATTAGCACAAGATAATAGGTAAAAACAATACTAATCAAATATTAATTGACAAAATTCATATAAGTTGCACTGACTCTTTTGACTTAAGAAAATTGTGACATTCTTTGGATATTTATAATTCTATTTTTAAGCATCATTTTAGGGGAAGAAATTTATTCTCCTTAGCCATATATTGCACACTTATTTGTGACCATAAAAAGGGGGAGATTGTTGAACCTTGAGTGTTGTTCCCATAATTTTGATAATAACAAATAATTAAGCAATAAGGAATTTAACCATACTTTGTATTTTAAGTGATTAAACAAGTTAAATATTGATTAGATCATTAAAGCCAAAGTAATCAAGTCAAATAAAGTCAATATTTGAAATTGAAAGTTGTTCATGCTTGTGAAAAAGTGGAAGCACCAAAGCATTTTAATTCAATAAATAGTCAAGATATCGTTCATGCCCGTGAAGGTCAAGTGCAAAAGTTCAAAATGGTCAAAATTATTCATGGCTTCATTCACATTTTGAGAAACTATTCACACCTTTGAACATTCTATTCACTCTAGTGAATGTCGAGCTTTAGAATTTAGAATTTTGAAAAGCAAGCAATTCACTTCCATGAAGATTTGAAAATATGATCATTGTAGTATGCTCCAAGATTGTTGAATGGCTAGTTTTTGAATTAATGTATCTCTAACTGTTGGATTTCAAAGGAACTCTATAAATATCTATTTTTACCTCAAGGAAGATAATCAATTGGAGCAACAAGAGCTTTATTAAATTGAAAAATCCTTTAGAAATCATCTTTGAGAGTTTATGCATTAATTCTTTATATTATTTCATCTTATTCTCATTTTGATTTTCTAAAGCTAAAGTAATCATGAGTTTAAATGTTTTATTCTATCAAGCAATGACTCAAGAGTGTGTTTAGGTGAGTTGGATTAGGATTAAAACACTTTAAGGGTCTTTGTGTGAGCCATAAAACACAAAAAATTGGTTTTTGTGTTAGCTACTCAAAATATAAGGGAATTTGGGTTCAATTTGATATGAGGGTGAGACACCTAGTTTGGAACGAGCTAGCAAAACTCAAGTGTATCTAGTAGTGTGAGATAGTGAAAATACCCAATTGCGATTGGGGAGAGGAATAGGGTTTGTTAGCCCCAAAACCTCTATAAATCGTGTGTCAAATCTCTCCTTCTTTATTTCTTTTATTTTTTAGTTTATTTATCTTTGTGAGAAAATTTTAATTATCCACCCTTTTTGGTGATTGTCTGGGCAACATATTTAATTATAAATGCATATCTTAAAGCATAGTCTATAGTTTATTGCCTATTTGCATGCACCATTAAGCATTTATGCTTAACATTGGAATTGTTTATTTCTCTTGTGCGAGTTTAGAAGTGATGGTAGAATCTTGTGAGTCTCAACTTCTGTACCAACAGTTTTTAACCTTTTGGTCAGTCTAGGTAATAGTGCTAAGTAAGCCAGTTATCATGATTGTGTAGATGTGTATGAAAGAGACATTTGTATTCTTAATTGTCTTTGTTTGAGGACCTTAGAATCCTAATGACAACTTGGACGTGTACTTGCAACCATTGAAAAATGTGTTGAAGCTTTTTTAGGATTGTGGGATTGAAGCATTTGACACATCCTGGAATCAAAATTTAATGTGGACAATAATGACTTCCTTACATACGCAATGTTGTCTAAATGGTTGATAGCGAAATGTGTGGCATGTCCGTATTACATGGAGGACTCAAATGCTTTCAAACTAAGTTGGAATGGTAAATAGTCTCAATTTGACAATCATAAAATTTTTTTGGAACCTGATCATCCATTTCGACAAAATAGGAATGCATTTCTCAAAAATAGATTTGTGATGGACATTGCACATCCACTTATATTGGTTTTCAAAATATTGTGGGTAATTGACCAACTTGGTTTGAAAGAATGTAACTAATGTCAATGTTGATGCAATTAACGAATTGATTAGTCAATCCTGTGGTGAAGGTGGTATGAGAGTAACTCACTTATAAGAGATATAAATATATGCTTTATAGGTTTAGATGTAAAAGGGATGACCAACATGTGTGCTAGAGGTGATATGGGATAGTTGGCAGCTGAAGTGAAGTGAGGTCTCATTCTAGTCATTGAGGGAGTGTTAATCTTGTAACCATTTTAGTGAGACTAACGGTCCTAGATTGGCCTATCACAATACACTTGTGACTCTATCTCGTTTGTAGAAGCATAACAAACGGATTATAAGGAATCTTTTATTAATATTTTAATAAATTTGAAAAACTTCTACATATCTAATATCTATTTTATTTTTTTACAAGAGATGGAAAAATATGGCTCTTAGGAAGGCACAAATGTTCAATGAAACTCACATGATGAAAGTTTTTATGGGTTAAGACACTATGTGGACCAATGCACATATAATATCTATTTTATTCTTTTACAAGAGATGGCAAAATATGGCTCTTTGGAAGGCACAAATGTTCAATGAAACTCACATGATGAAAGTTTTTATGGGTTGGGACACTACGTGGACCAATGCACATGACAAATGGAGTAAGTACTTGATAAATTTCTTTACATTTTAAGACATGATTGATTATTTGATATGAACTTTCATTGTAGGAACAAGGTCAAGACCTCCTAACTGAGGCATTTTCAAGATGAATCTAGGAACCATGTTGATATCACATGGAAGGAAGAGGACCAAATCAACATGCAAGTTGTTGAGACTTCATCATAGAGCAAGTAAATGTATAAGACAAGCTAGAATAAGACATAATTTTTCTTCTGATGCCTCAACCTCCGTAACACCCATCATTGAGGTGGTTGAGCAATGAATCAAAGAGCTTGAAGAGAATCAATATTAGATACAAGAGCAACTAGATAGTTATGAATCACAAGTATAAGAGTTGCAGAACACCGTCCAGACCTTTGAGGATGGGAGTCATCAATTGGTGGAGTGGATGTTCCGTGAGACATATCACCATGTTCCAAGCCCAGACGATGAAAAGCCATCATTAGATCCATTACTTTTTTACATTATTTTGATATTTAGGGATTTGTATTTTTTTTATGTTTATGAAAAATTATACATTTTTTTGCTATGAATAAATTCATTATGTTGCACTTTTTTCTATTAGTTATATGATAATTATGTTTTACTATTTGCAATTGTTGTTTAAATTTAAATTATATTTAATAATTAATAATAATATATAATTATTATTTCATAATTATTTAAAAAATTTAGCAACCACAACATTTTATTGCTAAATGCATATATGTCTACCATGTATTTTCCAACTACATTTATTGTGGTCGTTAAAATTACCAACTTTAATGACCACATTAGTGATCAAATCTTTGTAACTAAAGGGTTTGTCGCTATATAGTATCCCTAAGTCTTATTGTGGTATGAAATTGTGGCGGCACCGCCTCCCCACCCGAACCGCACGCGCCCGGATGGGGGAAGTGCTGCTACCTGTCTTTCTTACTTCTTCAATTCGCTATATTTTTTTTGTATATATAAATATAACCAAAAACCAGAGTACAATTTATTTACATAAGATAGTAATTTTAACATTAGAGTAATTCTTAACAACTTTAAAAGTAAGTTTTACAAACTCAAACATTTCTTTAATATAAAAGCCAAATACGAAAGTTTCAAAACTTGTAACCCACTTTCTCAAGGTTCGGCTGCTTTAATTGAATGAGATCACCACTTGCTTTATCTAGCGTCTTCAGCTACCTTTCTATATCTGCGTGGAAATTAAACTCCACACTAAGCTCTAAGCTTAGTGGTGCATATAAATAAAGCAATATACTATATCATGCAACAAACATTAACAAATATCATTTTGTGCATTAACATGTTTGCATGCATGACTATCAACATATTCCCATTTCATACAGGTATAAATGTCATGCTCATATAGACAATATTATTTTCATTTATCTTTAATGGTAAATTACTCTATTCATCTCTTTATCATTACATTCAATCTCATAGCAGCATCATTTTCTTATTCTTTTCTTTTCTTATTTTCTGACATATCCTCATTATCTTGCCCACATCACTCTAAATATTTTTTTGGATTGACTGGATACGGCTTATGGATCAGGAACGCTCTCCGAGCTTAAGCCACCCTGTCCACTATCTGGCTCAAAAGAGCTTCTCAAATCAATGGTGCTCTCCGAGCTTAAGCCACATTGATTGAGTATAATTTCATCATAGATGAATAACCGGACCAAGGGTGCTCTCCGAGCTTAAGCCACCTTGTCCTCATTTATATGTGCTCATCAGAGCTTCTCAAGTCAATAGCGCTCCCAGAGCTTAAGCCACACTGATCGAGCTTCCTAGACTAATGGCGCTCTTCGAGCTTAAGCCACATTGGTTGAGGTACAGTACGGTACCGTTCGCTCCCTTAATGACATCTCATCTATCCTATTTCTAGTCCGTAAGTAGAGTAATGGGCTTCTTTATATTTTCACATCAATCATAATTTCTCAAATTTCAACATCTCAATATTCTCATATTTATCAACATCTCAATTTTCTTATTTTGCAAACATATAGTCATACTCATACATCCTTTCAATCATTTACTAGATTCATCAATATTCTCATGTTTATCATCCGCATTATATTTCATGTATTTCACCCATATCAGAATTCATGTATCATTCATGACAATTCACATATTCCATCCGTGACAATTCATTTTTTTCTATATCACCACATATCACATTCTCACATCAATATATATACATATACATATATCCATATCATTCTTATTTCACTGGATAGACAATAACTTTCACTTACTTACCTGAATTCTTCATTTGATAACCACTTTCATAATTTCAAATATAGAGCATTCACGGCCGTGATTGCTAATTTCACGCCCGTGAATTAGTTCACGCCCGTAATCCCAAGCCGTGAATGCTACTAGAATGAATCGCCCAAAAGCATTCACGGTCGTGATTACTCATTCACGCCTGTGAATAAGTTCACTTCCGTGATTCCAACCCGTGAACGCTTCTAGAATGAATAGTACCATTTCCACCCAGAAATTCACAATTGTGACACAATCAGTCACAATCGTGAACCCTCAATTTCACACTCGTGACTCAATAGTCACACCCGTGACTTTCAGCAGGAAATCTGCATATTCACATTTCATTCATTCTAACATCATCCAAATCATACCAAATTCTATTTCATGAATTTCTAAGGTTCTTTACTCAACTTATTACTTTTCAATACATGTAAATGTCTTGATCATACAAGATTCTCTAACATGCATCATTAATTCATTATCACACAAGGATCTCATTCATACATGTCTAATTCTATAGTTTCATGCCATAATCATTATCATTCTTGAAATTGCATTTATCTAAAGTCATATTCAGCATGCATTATTTCAAACAAAAATAGGCTATTGCCTTAAGTTATGCACAAACCTTAATCTTTCTCCTTCACTCTTTTAGGTAGTTTTCTCTTTTCCTTTGCTCCTTAGAGCTTGTTCCGTGTCATTTGGAACTCTTACAACATTATAGATCATTATTATCATCTGATTTTCTCAAGACTCTAACTCTCTTTCTCTCTCAAAACCCTAGTTTCTCTCTCATTCCTCATAAGTCTTGAATGAGCTCAAAATTCAAACTTCCTTTAGAAAAGATGAAGAAGAAGAAGACATGCTTCTTGCCTTACATTTTTCTTCACTTGATCACAACTTTGGAGATTTTCTCTCTCCACCAAACTTGATTTTTCTTCCTCTTTCTTATTCTTTCTAGCTTCCTCAAGAGTTATGGAACATGAATATCACTTTGTCTTGCTTTTTCCCTTCTCTTCTCTTCTCTTCTCTTCCTTTCTCTCTCTAGAAAATCAAGATGGCTATGGAGGAAAAATGTGGCTGGCATGACTGGTAAAGAAAAGAGAGAAGAAAGCAGAAAATGAAGAGAAGAAGAAGAAGAAAAGAGAGCCTTAAATAGGGTACCCAAAAAGTCTCCATGTGGGACCCACCATTTGACCATCTTCTCTCAATTTTTCACTTAATCAATATTAATCCTTCTTGCTTTAATATCATGGCCGACCAACCTATCAAAATATGCCCAAAATTAATATGTTGATTAACAATTAATCTCATTAATATTCCATTTTTTGATAAATTGCAATTTGACACCAAAACTTAAAAAATTTTGCAATTTAGTCCTTTACCGTAAATCAACTTCTTTAAACTCTATAATCACTTAATTGGGCTTATATCATTTAATTTAGTCATTATCTAATCAATTTTGTGTAAAAAAATCCGAATTTAGACTCCGATCGGTCAAATGCGTCAAATTCGCGACACGTGCAACTCGGGGCCTAAATTAGCGGATATTACAGAAATAGTTGATTTGTAACAATCAGTTTTGGGGTCTAAAAATTATGTTGGTTTGTAAGAGAGAATTTGGATTTTGGGTGTTTAAAAATTTAAGTTTTTGCGAAAGGAGAACTTTCACGCCCGTGACTATAGTGTCATGTTCGTGAAAAGTCTTTCCAAGGTTCAAAACGATAGAGTTTTTAATGTAGCAGGATTATTTTGAGTGGTAAGGACATTCATGCCAGTGAATGGTTCAATCACGTTGTGAATAGTGTATCACGCTCGTGAAGTTTAGTATACACCCATGAACACAGGTTGGTTGACCAAGTTTCAGCTACACTTTTTTTTTCTTTTCTAAGCCATATATCTTCTTTAACTGCTCCCATAACCTTGCTCTGACAACCTATAGACTTTTTGCACCCTCTTTTAAACCAAAACACCATTCTTAGAAGCTTGGAAAGTTAAAAGTAATGGAGTTTGGAGAGAGTTATTGTAAGTTTAAGTTAGAACCTAGTTTTAGCTCGATTTGAGCTAGTTCTTTATGAAAATGACCTTATAAGGATGTTTTTGTGATGTTAGAATTTGCTAGCGAGCAAGGGAAAACATCACAAGGGGGAAGCAAGCTTGAGGAAGCTTAAAGGTAGTTATGGCTCCATTTTGTTAGTATGTACATATTGAAATATTAATTCATTTTTCATGTATCTTTGCATGTGTTTTATGTGATAAATGCTTCATGAAAGTGTAAAGGCATGCTATGAATGAAAAAAGACATGGATATATAAGATTGTGAGAGAAAAATGGCATATTATGATATGTTATGGTACAAATGACCTAAAAAAGGGATTGTTGGTTTTAAATGATGTTAAAATGGATTAAATGTTATTAAAATATGTTGTGAATATGGTACATGGACTAAAATTTTGATAGGAGTGATTGACACTGGTCAATCATTAGAGTGTTGGAAGTGGATGCATGAATACTCTACCTTTGGTTTGAGTTTATATTGCTTATATTGCTGGAAATGCAAGATTCATGCTTGTGAATGGTATGTCCATAAGATAGTAGCTTTTAACGCCTTGTTTCACAGTTAGGGAATTCGTAAAATGCAAGATTCATGCTTGTGAACTTATAGACACAGCTGTGAATACTGAGACATTAGTTTCATGTTAAAACCCAAATTTTCACAATTTTGTTTCACAATCAAAGAGTTATGAAACATAGGTTCATGTCCGTAAAGGGTATGTCACGATCTTGAATAATGTATGTTTGTATGCAATGTCTTTCACTCTTTTGGATTCATGAGTAAGACAATCGTGAAAGGCCTATTCATGGCTTTGAATGGGTATTCACGACCTTGAAGCAGAGTTAACTATTAATATAAAGTTTGTGATTTTTTATGATATACGATGGTGTGCTTAATCATATGTTATATGTTATTCTTATACATAAATGTTGCCCAGATATTGAACCAAGATGAGGGGTTGAATTAGATATTAAAAATTTTAACTTTTAAGTGCAAAAAGAAAAGTTAATTTGAGTAGGGATAGGAAGATTTCACACAGGAATTTTTATAGAGGTTCGGGTGTTAACAAACCCTACTCCTCTCCCCAATCTCAATTGGGAGTTTCACTAACACACTAAGTGTTACAATGGAGTTTTACAAGCTCACTCCCAACTATGGTGTTTCTAACAATGGATCACACCTAACCCATAAATCCCTTGTGTTTTAATGGCTCACACAATAAACCAATTCCTTGTGTTTTAAAGGCTCATACAAATATACAAGTGTTCTACTCTTAACCCAAAATATCCAAACTCACTTGAGTAGGAGATTACAAAGAGAAACACTTACAAATCTATAATGCTTAGAGAATGATGATCATAAAGATTTTCACACAGAATAAATGTTTGTTTTGAAAATATCAAATGCACAAAATGGTTTACAACAAGATTTTGATCCGAAGTATTATCTATTCTCTTGTTCTGGATTCATAAATGACTTACATTCATACTTCCATGGAGAATTATAGTAGTTTGGTTGCATTTAATGCTGAAATAGCCGTTGCACCAACTCTTATTTTTGCTCCTGACATGTTTCTTTTTCTCTTTCACGGTCGTGAGTATGAGTGTCACGGTCGTGACTATTCTTCGAAGCCGTGACTTGAGTGGTGACTTTGGCCGTGAAACATTCTGGAAGGATTTGAAGTGTTTGATCACGGGCGTGACATTATATATTCATGGGTGTGAACATCCTTCCTAGCCATGGTCTAAGTTGTGACTCTGGCCGTGAAGCTCTCTGGAGGAATTAGTCATGTCTTCTCATGGGCATGACTTTCTTTCACGGTCATGAATGATATGATCATTCACGGTTGCTATCATTCTTCATGGTCGTGAACTTTAAATGTTGGATAGTTGGTGCTAAGCTTCATCATGGGCGTGACATATAAGGTCATGGGCATGAACATGCTATTTCTTCATTTTTTGTCTTTTTAAGATTAGTCTTCCATTCTCCATTCTTGCTATCATGTTCCATACCCTATTAAATGAACTTAGAAAACAAGTATGTTAAATACATTATTGCATTTTATTTGTTAGCATCAAAATAACAGAAATACCCCTCAAGGTTCAACAATCTCCCCCTTTTTGATGGTGTCAAATAATCTAGTAATATGTGCTTTTGAGAAGTCTCCCCCTCAAAAGATGTTTAAGATAAAAAATTACTGAAGTGTAAGAATTGTAAAGACTGATGAAGTGTAGCATTAAAATATGCTTCTTAGTTTTAGGCATATGCAAGTTATATGCAAGGTATATCCAATGTATACCAAATTTTTACTTAAGACAAGTTAAGCATATGCAAAGTATATTTAAGGTATATTTAAATTATATCAAGTGCATATTCATTCATGTAACTTGCATCAAGGTATATGCAAAGTATACTTAAGGTATATTTAAAGTATATCAAGAGCATATTCATTCATGCAACTTGCATCAAGGTATATGCAAAGTATATTTAAGGTATATTTAAGGTGTATAAACTCATTTGCATACTTTAAATATAATATATTGCTAGGTTCTCCCCCTTTTGTCATCAACAAAAAGAATAATAAAGAAATAAGTCATAATGGAAAACTAAAGCAATTATATTAATATAAAAAGAAAAATACAAAGATTGGAAAGGAAATTAAAAGTCGTACATCAAACAAGCTAAAAAATGACATAGCTTAGTCTAGCTAGATTTTGAGTGGGACATCCCATCTCTAAGGCGAGCTACTTCTGCCTCGAGGCTATCCATGCGAGACTCCATGAAATCCTTGAGGTTCTCTAACCTCTCATCCATCAAAGCCTGCAATTGCTCAAACCGTGGTGCCAAGAGATCAACCACTTGTTGAGCCAAGTTTGGTGTGGAGGCAGAGGATTATCCAATTTCCTGCTGAACCTCTGGAGGTGCCATCTCAACTCGAACTCTCTTCCTCTGCTGGATTCCTTGAAGGCTAGATTTGAAGTCATCCGAGTCATTGTCCTCCTAAATAATCTCATCAGCAGTGTTGGTGAAGTAGTATTAGATGTTGTTCTCATGTACTATACGAACAACCGCTCCCATTTTGATAAAGGACTCGATGTCTAGTCGGTCTCGAGGATGTGCCGGTACAAGGTTAAAGTGGTGCTCCTTTAGCTTTCAATAACCCAGCTTGATAGCAAGGTGAGTCACGTACCCACCAATCAGAATGTCTCTGGATGGCTTGGTGGCAATTGACAGAAGATGGTTTGCAAACCATCGAGATAAAGCCACTATTAGGCCTCTTCGGGCCATCTCCAAGAGAAATAGTTTTAACTTCCTAATCGATCCGTTGCTATCTCCTCTAGCAAAAATGCTATAGGTTAGAAACCTATGCAAGTACTTATGCATTGGGGATCGAAGGTGGGTGTTTTTCATCTTTTTGACGTCCCAGCTACAGTCAAGCCCGAAGTGAGTCCATGCCTGAGTAGCATAGAACTCCACCTCACTCTCATTCAAGATGCCGTCAGAGGGAAGGTTGAACATGTCACCAAACTCTGTGGCAGAGAGGGTGTTCGGATGCTTGCAAAGTTGGAATTTCACCGTGCCGGTAGGAGAGACTTGCAGAGTGGTCAGGAACTCTAGAGTTAGTTCCCTCAGCGTCAATTGTGGATATCGATGAAATCTTTCAGATGACAAGCCTAGAGTTGTTCTGTCATGCTTGTCTCGAGTCCAAGTATTCTGATAGTTTACCATTCAAATGATTGAGAGGAAAGGATTGGTCTTTTCTTGAGAACCGAGTATCTTGGATGACAGTGCTCTGAAATAATGTTTAGAAGGTAGTCTGTGTACCTTCTTGGAGCATGACTTCTTTCTGCTACCTTTGGAGGAGCCAGTTTCCATTTTTGATTGAGAAATGAACTTTTGAAGAGTGAAAAATCTGATGGAAATTTTGGAGTATAACCTAAGGTTTTTGATTTCTGATGATGGAGAAGGTTTTTGAAGATATTTATAGATGGAATGAGTTGCTAGGGGGCCAGAATCTTTAAAATGGTATTCAATGGTGATAAATGAGAGAAGTTGGAGAGTTTGAAATGAGAGAAATAACGGCAGAAATATTTTATAGCCGACTTCTTCACGGGCGTGAAAACTAAGTCATGGGCATTAAATGTCATATTCACGATTTGCTGAAGAGACGCTCTACCCGTGAAGAGAAAGGTGAAACTATTCATGATCATGAAAAAGAAAGGTTACAGTGTGAATGATGAACTGTCACAATGGTGAAAAACGAGTCACGGGCTTGAAGTACAATCTTCAGTACTTGTGATTGTGAAATAGAGCGTGACACAAAGCTTTTGGTGTGAATGCTTCTGTAAGTTTTTGGTGGAAATGTTCATGGTCATGAATAAGCATCATAGGCATGAACAGAGGGTTTCATGGCAGTGATAGAAAAAGGTTATGGGCATGAAACATAGTCTTCACTACCTTCAGCCGTGAAGCATGTCGTGAAGCAAGGCGTGAAAGTTGCTAGAGCTTTTGGCGATTATGATCACGGTGGTGAATATATGTCATGGGCATGAATTGCCTAAGGAGCTTCTATCCCCTATAACATATATTTCTATCAAATTAACTACCTTATATCTAAAAACATGAGACAAAAAAACACAAGATTATCAATCAAGGTTCGACAATTTTGGCAATCATAAAGTTAATCCATCAATCATACCAAGCTCTCTTCTTATGAAATTAAATCTTTCCTCATTTAGAGACTTAATGAAGATATCTGCCAATTGATTTTTTGTGCTTATAAATTCCAATGCAACATCTCCATATTGAACATGATCTCTAATAAAATGATGTCTTATGTCAATATGCTTACTTCTAGAGTGTTGAATGGGATTATTAGATAGATTTATAGCACTTGTATTGTCACATTTAATATGTATATGGTTCATGCTATGACCATAATCCTTAAGTTGTTGTTTCATCCAAAGGATTTGTGTACAACATCTTGCTGCCACATACTCCGCTTTAGCGGTAGAAAGAGCAACTGAAACTTGTTTCTTGCTAAACCAAGAAACTAAGCATTCTCTAACAAAGTGATAAGTACCTGAAGTACTTTTTCTATCTAAAAGACTTCCAGCGTAATCAGCATCTGAATATCCTATAATGTGAAAGGATGAATTTCTAGGATACAATAAACCTAGATGCAATGAGCCATGTAAATATTTAAAATTCTTTTTACTGCATTTAAATGAGACTCTTTAGGACATGATTGAAAGCGAGCACATAAGCATACACTATACATTATGTCGGGTCGAGAGGCAGTAAGATATAAAAGTGATCCAATCATACCTCTATAGAGCTTTTCATTAATGCTCTTACCCTTTTCATCCTTGTCCAATTTTGTTGATGTGCTCATTGGAGTCTTGGCATTCTTGCATCCTTCTATTCCAAATTTCTTAAGTAAGTCTTTGGCATATTTGGATTGGTTAATGAATATGCCCTCATTGCCTTGTTTTATTTGTAGACCGAGGAAGAATTTTAGCTCACCCATCATGCTCATTTCGAATTCCCTAGTCATACACTTAGCAAATTCTTGACAAAGCAATTCATTAGTAGACCTAAATATGATATCATCAACATAAATTTGAACAATTAGAGTATCATGCTTATGCTTTTTAATGAATAATGTAGTGTCAACATTCCCATTTCTAAAATTATTTTCTAAGAGAAAAGAACTTAGTCTTTCATGCCAAGCTCTTGGGGCTTGTTTCAAACCATATAAAGCTTTTGAAAGTTTAAATACATGGTTGGGCAAATCATAGTTTTCAAAACCTGGTGGTTGTTCTACATAAACTTATTCTTCTATAAAGCCATTTAAAAAGGCACTTTTTACATCCATTTGAAAGAGTTTGAAAATTTATGTGGCATGCATATGCTAAAAGTATTCTTATGGCTTCTAATCTAGCTACAGGAGCATAGGTCTCATCATAATCTATTCCTTCTTCTTGATTATATCCTTTTGCAGCCAACCTAGCCTTATTCCTAGTTATTGAACCTTGTTCATCTAGTTTATTTCTAAACACCCATTTGCTTCCTATGATTTGATACTCCTTGGGTCTAGGTACTAAGGTCCATACCTTTCTTCTCTTAAATTGGTTGAGTTCCTCTTGCATGGAAATCACACAACTTTCATCATTAAGAGCCTCATTAATATTTTTAGGCTCAATTTGAGAAACAAAAGCAAGGTCAGAAACTAAATGTTTGAGATGAGATCTAGTACTTACTCCCCTTGTAGGATCACTAATGATTTGCTCTTTGGGGTGATCTTTTGTCAATCTCCATTCCTTTGGGAGCTCTTGCCTATTTTCCTCTTGAGCTAGAGGTAGAGAATCATCTTAATGTGAATCTTCTTGATCATTTTCTTCTCTTTCATTTTCAAGATCAATTCTTTCCATGGTACCTGCAACATCATCAAGAACACTACCTTTCACAAGATCAAGCCTACTATATTCATTAAAAACAACATGCATAGATTCTTCAACAGTTAATGACTTTTTATTAAATACTTTATATGCTTTGCTAGTTGTAGAGTATCATAAAAAGATACCCTCATCAGATTTAGAGGCAAATTTTCCAAGGTTGTCTTTAGTATTCAATATGAAGCACTTGCATCCAAATACTCTAAAGTATGATATCAAGGGCTTTCTTCCATTCCATAGCTCAAATGAAGTTTTGTTTAAGAAAGGTCTTTTGAAAACTCGATTTGAAATATAACATGCAGTATTTGTAGTTTCGGCCTAGAAGTAAGTTGGTAAACCATACTCATTGAGCATTGTTCGAGCCATTTCAATTAAACTTCGATTTTTCCTTTCGACTACCCATTTTGTCGAGGTGTCATAGGAGATGAAAAATTCTGCGAAATGCCATGTTCAAGACAAAAGTTTTCATTTTCAAATTCTTTGCCATGGTCATTTCTTATTTTTGAAATACAATATCCTTTTTCATTTTGAACTCTTTTAGCAAAATTTCTGAATGTTTTAAAGGCGTCACTCTTTTGAACTAAGAAAATTACCCAGGTAAATATAGAGTAATCATCTATGATGACAAAGGCATAGTGTTTACCTCTTAAGCTAGCAATTCTAGTAGGTCCAAATAGATCTAGATGCAGGAGTTGTAGAGGTTTTGAGGTACTTACAATGTTTTTGGATTTGAAGGATGACTTGTGTTATTTTTCTCTTTGGCAAGGTTCACATGTCTTGTCTTTTAAAAATTTGGCTTTTGGTAGTCCCTTTACCAACTCTCCTATGCTGAGGCTTTGAATTAAATTCATGCTTGCATGACCAAGCCTTATATGCCATAGCCAAGATTCATCACTAGTAGTCATAAGACACTTAGAGAAATGGTTAGATATTTTGTGTAAGTCTATTATGTAGGTATTGACATCTCTATTTTCTTTAAATATCTCTTGGCCATTAAAAGAGGTTACAAGACATTCGTTTGAAGTAAAGATTACTTTGTTTCCTTTATCACATAATTGACTTACACTTAACAAGTTATGTTTCAAGCCATCAAAAAGCAAGACATCTTTAATGAAATTAGTACCACCAATACCAATAGAGCCAATGCCAATTACCTTACCCTTAGCATTGTTTCCAAAGGTAACTTTAGCTCCATCAATACTTTTGATTTCATTGAAAAGTTCTTTGTCTCCTATTATATGCCTTGTGCATCCATTGTCTACTAGCCAAGCATTTTTGTTTATTGTGGACTTGAGGCATACCTATAGAATCACAATTCAAGTATAATTTTTAGGTACCTAAATGAGTTTGGGTCCTTCGAGGTTAGCACATGAAGGTTCCTAATGAGCCATTCTTATCCAGCAATGTTTATTTATGTGACCAAATTTCATACAATAATTACATTATTTAGGTCTAAAAATGCTTTTTGGTCTTACAATGCTTTTGAATGCCATATTTTTATTAGACTGAGTTTGAGAACAATGGGATGCACAATCATGATGAATTGGTGCTTTTCCAGGTGCATGCTTCTTATACATAAAGGCATGATTAGCCTTTTGAGGTCTCTTTCTTAGGCTTACCAATCCTTGATCATCCCTCTTACGTATAGAAGATTTAGTGTATTTTATGCATTTAGCCCTTGGGGCTGTTACAGCAAATGTGGAAATGTTAGGTTCACTTGACTTAACAAAAGTAGTCTTGTGAGAAGATGATGATGTACCCTTAAATCCTAGACCATGTATAATTAAGGGTGGTCTTTGAGACACAATGAGAGTATCTAAACTCTCCTTTCCCTTGTGACATTTTGAAATGGAGTTTCTAAGTTCCTCAACTTCATTTTTCAAAATATTGTTTTCTTTAAGCAAGGATTTAGTTGAGGGTCTTGAAGAGTATTCATCTAATGACTTTTGAAGAGATTCATTAGATGATTTAAGCTTAAAGTTCTCCTTTTCTAAAACATCCATTTTGATTTTCAAATTAGAAATGTTATTCTTATAAGTATTGAATTTACTTCTATATTTCTTTAGTTCTAGATTCAATACTTCTATTAGGTTTTTCTCATCATCATCTTCACTATTACTATCATTATCACTACTATCATTATTGAAAGAGTATGAGTGAAGTGATCCTACCTTATCTGAGACGTGATCCTGTATAGACATGAAACATAGGTTGGCCTCTTCACTTTCATTGTCATCTTTCTCACTTGAAGAGCTTTCATCATCCCATGTGGCTTTGTGACCTTTCTCCCCATTGTCTCTTTGCTATTTGCTCTTGTGCTTCTTGAGCCTTGGACATTCCGATTTAATATGCCCTTTCTTTCCACATTCATAGCACTTTACCTCCTCTTTACTTCTTTGTGCTTCATTAAAAGTCTGTTTGAGGTTTCTTTGCCTGAATTTTATAGAGTTGCTCATTCTCTTCTCAATAATTCTTTTCAGCCTTCTTGAGAGCATAACAATGTCCTCATTTGCATCATCACTCTTTTCTTCATCATCTTCAACTTCCTCTTGAGATTTTGACGTAGAGGCTTTTAGTGCTAGAGGCTTTCTTTTTTCTGGCTCTGCTTCAAGCTCTCTATCTCTTTTCACTGCCATTTCATGTGTAAGAAGTTTTCCAATAAGCACATCAGTATTAATGATGCTCATATCTTCATTTGCCATAATCTTTGAGAGGAAGAATTCTCAGGATTTTGTTATTTACATCTTCCAAGCTCAGGTGTTTCCCAAGTTTTCTCATGCCATTTATGATGGCTAGAAGACGGTTGGTCATGTCAGTAATTGACTCTTTGGATTTCATCTTGAAGAGCTCATACTCTGAAGTAAGAAGTTGAATCTTCTTGGATTTAACTTACTTTGTTCCTTCATGATAGTTTTCCAATGTTTTCCACATGCTATAAGCAGTTGGGCAGTATTGATTCTGCCACATTCTTCAATGGATAATGAGCTTGAGAGAATTGTCATTGCCTTCTTATTTTTGAAGTTTGCTCTTCCTTGAGGCTTTTTCCAATCATCTCTTGACATAATTTCTTCTTCACCATCAACTCCTCTTCTAGTTGGTGGTGTCCATTCTTTTCGAACACTATCCCAGACTTCGATTTCTTCACTATCCAGATATGTCTCCATCCGAAACTTCCAATGAGCATAATTTGCTCCATCAAAGTAAGGATTGAGACTTTGGAATCCTTCATTAGCCATATCTTGATCTTTGCTAGCGTTGTTTAGGCTTCGATGCTACACTAATCTCTAATACCAATTGTTGCCCAGATATTGAACCAAGAAGGGAGGTTGAATTGGATATTAAAAATTTTAACTTCTAAGTGCGGAAAGAAAAGTTAATTTGAGTAGGGATAGGAAGATTTCACATAGGAATTTGTATAAAGGTTCGGGTGTTAACAAACCTTACTTCTTTCCCCAATCTCAATTGGGAGTTTCACTAACACACTAAATGTTACAATGGAGTTTTACAAGCTCGCTCCCAACTATGGTGTTTCTAACAATGGATCACACCTAACCCATAAATTCCTTGTGTTTTAATGGCTCACACAATAAACCAATTCCTTGTATTTTAAAGGCTCACACAAATAACCCTTACAAGTTTTCTACTCTTCACCCAAAATACCCAAACTCACTTGAGTAGGAAATTACAAAGAGAAACACTTACAAATCTATAATGCTCAGAGAATGATGAGCAAAAATATTTTCACAGAGAATAAATATTTGTTTTGAAAATATCAAATGCACAAAATGGCTTACAACAAGATTTTGATCCAAAGTATTAGCTATTCTCTTGTTCTGGATTCATAAATGACTTGCATTTATACTTCCATAGAGAATTATAGCCATTTGGTTGCATGTAATGCTAAAATAGTTGTTGCACCAACTCTTATTTTCGCGTCTGGCATGTTTCTCTTTCCTCTTTCACGGTCATGAGTATGAGTGTCACGGTCGTGACTGTTCTTCCAAGCCGTGACTTGAGTGGTGACTTTGGCCATGAAGCATTATGGAAGGATTTGAAGTGTTTGATCACGGGCGTGACATTATATATTCATGGGCGTGAACATCCTTCCTAACCATGGTCCAAGTAGTGACTCTGACCGTGAAGCTCTCTGGAGGAATTAGTCATGTCTTTTCACAGGCGTGACTTTCTTTCACAGTCGTGATTGATATGATCATTTACGGTTGCTATCATTCTTCATGGCCGTGAACTTTAAATGTTGGATAGTTGGCGCTAAGCTTCATCACGGGCGTGACATACAAGGTCACGGGCATGAACATACTATTTCTTCATTTTTTTGTCTTTTTAAGATTAGTCTTCCATTCTCCATTCTTGCTATCATGTTCCATACCCTATTAAATGAACTAAGAAAACAAGTATGTTAAATACATTATTGGTATTTTATTTGTTAGCATCAAAATGATGAAAATACCCCTCAAGGTTCAACAATAAATATACACATGTGTATGAGGCTGTGTCTATGTTGAATTTTTGATAACATGTTGTGATAACAAAATTAACAAGACAAAAGTTATTATTTAAATAACCAATTCTCTAATCTTAGACTTGACATAGGATATATAGTATACCATTGAGTGAGTTAATATATTGTAAGATATATTTGATATTTTTATAAGGATAAAGTGGCTTAAACACGGGCTATGAGCGTCCTTAATCCTGGATTACCAACATTGTTTATATTTTCTCAATCAATATGGTTTATGCTCGGGTTATAAGTGATTTTGACTTAAAGGGCTCATATGAGCTGATCTAGATAGTGAGTTGGCTTAAACTTGGCTTATGAGCACTCTTATTTTACAATCCACATCCAAATAGTTAGGCTTAGAGTATTGGGTGAAATTAAAAATGAACTTATGGTTTATTTTTTATATGGTATGTCTAGAGAAGGTAAATAATATGAAATGGTAAGCCTTGGGCATAGTGAAGGTATGATAGAATTTTTATGCATATGTCTTAAGCATAGGTTATGAGCGCTCTTGTTTTATAACCTGCATATGAATAGTCAGACTTAGAGTATTAGGTGAAATAAAAAAAAAGGATTTTATTGTTTATTTTTGATATTGTATGTCTAGGGCAGGTAAATAATAAGAAAGATTCTTGTGTACATGTCATGGGATATGGTTTATGGTTTTGTATATGCCTTTTAAATTATGTATTTATATTTTATGATGTATTTTGTAACTCATGGCTAGTGCAAGCCCAAACACATTTTATTTTATCATATCAGTCAGTTGGATTGAGTTTTAAAGTATTTAATGGTTTTATATTTTCAATGCATCTTTATGTTTAAACAAGTGTTATATATTTTAAAATGTTTTAATTTAACCGGTTTTGCTTAAAAAGGTTTTCATAGCATCCACCAGTACAGTTGGAGTTTTCCTAGCTATAACACCCCCTCACCCCAGCAGTTCGTGCCTGGATGAGGGTGTGCTATGCTGACTTCATCAGTTAAAATATCATTTTTAAAATTTGTATACATGAAAATCATTCCTATATTTTTTTCATTTACTATTTTTTTTACTCTGCATTATAAAAGAAATATAGCATAAAAGTTAAACTACATTTTTATATAGTAACATGTTCTTTACAAAAGATACTGTTTATTTTACAAATACTACAAAATAAAATTTACAAGATAATATACAAAAGTTGTGTAACCCATAATGGTTGAAATATGCTGCTCTATAGATAAGGTCACCATTAGCTTTATCTACTACTATCTACTTATTTATTGCTATACCTGCACGAGAGAAACTCCCACGCTAAGCCTTTGGCTTAATGGTGCATATAAATAAGGCAATAAACTATTTTATTCAATCATGCATTATCATATATCAACTCATGCTTAATCATGGTTTTTTGGCATGTATAGATATCAAATTATATTATATTATCTCATACTTATTTATTTTATTACCACCTTATTGTATAATACTAAATCTTTTTTTTATCTATGCCACAATTCATAATTCCATTTTTTATTATCAATAATTCATTTATGTTTTTATTTATGCCCAAGACACTCAATCATCTTTTCATGCAACTTACATTTCATAAATTTTATTCTTTTATACCTTATATTTATTTTACGTTATCAAACCATTATTATCCATAGCTTTTCCTTGCCTATAACACTAAATCTTCTTATTATCCATGTCAAAATTCATAATTCCAGTTTTATTTTCAATAATTCTTTTATATTCCATAACTTCTTTATTTATATTTTCATTTATGCCCAAGACACCTATGAACCACTGACTAGGATAACGGAGTTACCATCCAGGCACTTAGGAGTGCCACTCGGGCAATATGATGTGCGCATATAAGTGCCAAACCTGGCGTAGATAACAATGTCAAACTCGGTGTACCATGTCATACCCGGCGTAGATAATAATGTCATCTCGGTGTAGATAATAATGTCATTTCGGCATAGATAACAATGCCAAACTCGGCGTAGATAATCATACCATTAATGAATTTAATCATTTTCATCATACTCTCCCCCTATTTGGCATGTCAAACTATCCTAAATTGGTTCTAGTTAGGTGTTCTATGGCTTATAAAATCTCATTAAAATTCATAGAAATTATATTCACACTTTTAATACATTTAATGTCTCAAAATAATCACATAATCACTCAATTAAAATAAATATTTACATAATATAACAAGGTTCACATCATTTTACTCATTTCATTCCTCATCTCATATGCTGCCCTGTCACAAGCAGATTATGTTCTCTGTCTTGGACCTTAATTTTGGTCCTGTTAAAATCTGAATTTAGTTACAGGGTCTTCTTAACAATTTTATATCTGGATCTTAGCTTTAATATGCAACTATAATCACTTAATTATGAGTTTTTTTTTATCAAAATATATGGTAAAATAAACACTAACTGGTCAATAACAATTCTGCCCAGAATTTTCTGGACAGATTCTATGTCTGAAATTTATGAATTTTTCTGGACAATTACAAATATATTCAGATGTTATGGTATAAATAACAATTATATCCCTATGTCTTATCTTTCAAACCAAACAAATAAAACACAAATCCAAGCTTCATAACTCAAGTTATAACAGTTTAAGTACTTTCTGCTCATTACTAACAATTCTGCCCAGAATTTCAGGACAGATTCTATGTCCAAACTTTATGATTTTTTATGGAAAATTACAGACATATTCAGGTTTTATGGTCTAAATGAAAGTTATAGACCTATGTCTTAGCTTTGAAACCCAACAAACAACGTGCAAAACCAAATTCCATAAATTAAGTTATAATAGTTTAAGTAAACACTGCTCATCAATTTCCAGCAAGGAACATACAAGCTAATCACATTCAATTTTTACCAAATTAAATCCTAAGTCTAGCAAACATGCATCCCCAAGATTTTCAACACAAAATACTATTAATTTAAAATCGTCAACATGCCCAATAATTAAATCATGCAAATAAAAAAATAAAATAGGCTATTGCCTTAGGTTATGCACAAACCTCTCTTTTTCTCTTTTCCTTTGCTCCTTTGAGCCAAATCCTTGTAAATTTGAGTTCCTAAAGTTTATAATCAGATTATTAAAACTTCATAAACCCTAATCTCTCTCTTTTTCCTTACTCTCTTAAGCTTCCTTGAGCATGAAAATGGAATTTTCCCTTACTTTTTCTCTCTTTTCTCACTTTCTTTCACTAGAATGAAACTTTGGTTATAGAGGATTTTGTGGAAACATGTGCTTGATTTGGAAGGCAGAATTTTCCTCAATGAAAATGGATAAGGAATAAGAAGAAACAATCAAGAAGAAGATGAAAAAAGTCATTAAAATGGTGGACACCTAAGCTCACGTTCTAGAAACCTTCATTAATGCCTCCACATCACTTGGCTAATTGTTGTATGCCATTTGGTGTGTGGTGCTTCAAAAAACGTGGAAGACACTTAATTGATGGGAAATTCTGGATATGAAGAGATAAGGAAGAAGAATAATTAAGAGAATAAAGACAACTCCATAATTATGGGACACCTAAGCATATTCTAGATGTTTTAATTAATTTCTAATTCATGCATGTCAATTGTCCACTTAATGTATGCCACTTGGTGTGGACAGCCCCTTCCCATATGTTTAATGTCCCAATCATGCATTTAATTGATGGTTATTCAAATAAATGCTCAAATTTTCGGTAAATTACAAACTGATCCCTAAACTTTTCAAAATTTGCAATTTAGTCCTTTACCGAAATTTAACATCTTAAAATATTTTAAACACTTTATTAGATATTTTCCATACTTAATTGTCATTATTTTCATTATTTTTCAATAAAAATCCAATTTTAGACTTTGGGTCAAACCGACAAGTCGATTTAACAACTCGCGTGACTTAAGTCTAAATTAGCAGATATGACACTGGTTATATTAACGTGTGTTACATTTATTAGTATCAGAGCTTAGGTTTTGGTGTTTCTAAACCTAAATGGGCTAAAGGGGTTTATATTACATTCATTGAATCTCATCTGACTTTAACATGGGCTACTTCTATGTACACTTTAGATTTAGGTGAGAGTTATAGAGATTAAGGAGATAGATCCTCACAATGTTGCTAAGAGCAACAATCCTTCTGACCCTCAGGCTTAGGATCAACCTACTGTTGCTAGTGTGCTAGGTATGGGTGTTGCTCCAGCTCCTTCACAGCACTCCACATGTTAGGCCAATTAGGGCCAAATGCCTTTTATGCAACAGGTGGCAAGTTTACTACAATAGCTAGTACAGGCTATAACTGTCATATCTGCTAATTTAGGTCCCGAGTTGCACATGTCATTAAGTTAACACGTAAGACTAACTGGAGTCTAAATTTTGATTTTGAGTAGAATCAATCAAAATGGTGATTTATAATTATGAAATATGTTAAATAAAGCATATTGAAAGTGTAAAAAGTTAAATTATGGTTAAGGACAAAATTCCAAAATTGGGAAAGTTTTAGGGGTGAATTTGTAATTTATCAAAACTTATAGGATCTAATGAGATAATTATCATTTAAATGTAATTCTGGACCTTAAGAGATATGTTGGCTAGCCACCCTTGAGAGAGAAGATGATTAATGTGCTAATTACCCTAAATATCAAAGTATAAGGTCATATAGTGGATCTCATATATGGACTCTTTTCTCCTCTTCTTTCTTCTTCTTTTCTTCTTCTTATTTCATTTTTCTTTATTTTATTTTCTATATCAAAAACCAGTCACATGCCACCCCATATCCCCTTTATAGCCAAAGCTCATCTAGAAAGAAAATAGATAGAGAAAAGTAAGGAACAAGCCACTTTCATGTATAACAAGACCTAATAAAGCTAAAAAAGGCCAAAAGTGGAGGAAGAAGAGCAAGAGAAAAGGAGAGTGAAATCTCCAAAGGAAGATAAGAAGTTTGTTTTCTCTTCCATAAGTTTCTCTAAAGAAAGGTAAAGTTTAGAGTTCATTTAGAGCTTGAGGTGGAAGAGAAAGAGATTAGAGTTTTAAGAGATAGAAAATAGGGTTTAGAGAGCTATGATGAAGTAGAGTTTTGATAGTTGTTTTATGATGTTGTAGGAGCTCAAGGTGACAAATAGCAAGCTCAAGGGAGCAAAGGAAAAAAGAAAGAAACTTATAGAGTGAAAGGATAATAAGAAAGAGGTTTGTGCATAATTTAAGGAAATAACCTATAACCTTATTGTATAATTGCATGATATGAGCATTTAATATGTTGAAATGAAAGAAATAGTGTTTGATGTTAACTTGTTGTATGAAATTATAAGATTAAATTTATAAAAGGGTTAATGCATGGCATAATGACCTAATTGATGTATGTTAGAAACTTGAATGTGTTAATAGCTTCTAATAGTGGTAAAAACCTTGAAAGTTATCTTAAGAACTTAAGAATGAATGTTGGTTGTATTAAAATGGCTTGAGGAAGTTTGAAATGCATAAGGGAAGTGAAAGTGCAAATCTCCAGCAGTTACTCAAGGGCGTAAAAATCTGGTAGCAAACTTGAATTATTAAATTTACGGATGTGACTAAATTATGTCATGGGAGTGACATTTGCATGGAAATGGCACTATTCATTCCAAAAGCATTCACGGCTTGAAACACAGTTTTGATTATGGGCCTGATCTTATTCACAAGTGTAAACATTTCAACCACGACTATGAGGCAGTGTGTTTAGCATAGTTCACGAATGTGAATAAAGAGTCGTGACTGTGAATGCCCTGCTTCCAATAATTAGTATATTTAATAATCAGTAAGGAATATCATATGAAATTAAATGTAATATTACATTCAATGAAATGGGAATATTTGTATGCGTGAACTAGTAAAAGTGAGATATGTTATGTATTATGTTATATGAAAAGAACATGTAATGAAGATAACAGCAATAACATGTGATTGATGAAGAAGAAATGAGAATGAATGAGTAATTAAATGAATTAAGACCTTGAACACCTAGCTTGGAACTTGGATAGTTCGGCATGCCAATCAGGGAGTATATTAATGCCTATGATGGTACTCTTATTAATACCTGTGATGACACTCTTATTAATGCTAGTGATGGAAACTATAATCATGTTGGTGATGGTACTAAAATGAGCATACCAAAATGCCCGGATGGCACTCTTAAATGAGATAAAAAAAAAAATTTATGTGTACATGAATGAATTTCTTATTTTATTTAAGAATATGAAATGATTAAGTAGTGTGAAAATTGATCATATGGTACATACATTAGTACTAAAGGAAAATGTATAAAAAGTGTTGAACCTTGAGGGGTATTTTTTGTCATTTTAATGATCATAAATAATTAAGCAATAAGGAATTTAACCATTTATTGTGTTCTAAGTGTTTTAGACAAGTTATATATTCTTAAGACCTTGAAGCAAGTAATGCAAATTAATTGAAGTTCAAAAGATTGAAAATCAACAAAGATTCACGCCTATGACAAATTTCATCACACCCATGAATGAAGTAACACCCTGATCAATAATCACCACATCCGTGAAACATAAGCTTCACAATCGTTACTCGTAAAGCCATGCCCATGAAAATGCTTAGCACTAATTCTCTCAAATTTAAATGTTCACAGCTATGAAGAAAAGGCCAAACTATGAAGCTCGAATAGTCATGCCTGTGAATAAACAATCACACACTTGAAAGATTGTGCATTCTTGGACATAAGCATTCATGACCATCTTGACCACTTCAGCCATGGCTTCACCAAGAACAATCACACCCATGAAGAATCAATCACATCCATGAACCTGCATATTTAATATTGACAGGCACGAATGGGAAAGTGGTTCAACGACTAGCTTTTGCATTAATTGCACCCAAAACAACTTTATTTCTGAGAAAAGTATAAATACAACTCATTTATGAACTTCCCAGATGAAAACAACAAGAAATCAAGCATTCAATCTTTGTAAAGCCATTTGTGTAATTATTCAAATATGATTTTTATAATATCTGTTGTGAAAACCATTTTAGCTCAGTTTGTTGAGCTTTTTTGGTTAGTGAGTGATTTCATTCCTGTAATCAAATATTCAATAGAGCACTTGAGTGATTTGGGAAGTGAGTGAAACATTTGTTAGGATTTTTATGTGAGCCATTAAAAAAATACAAGGATTTAGTTGTTGTGTTAGCCATTAAAACATAAGGGTTTATAGGTTAGGTGTTAGCCAAGAGAGTAAAATACCATAGTTGGGAGTGAGCTTGGAAAACTCCATTTGGAACACTTTGAGTGTTAGTGAAATTACCCAATTGAGATTGAGGAGAGGAATAGGGTTTGTTAATATCCGAACCTCTATAAATTTTGTGTCTCTATCTCTCTACTTCTTCTCTATCTATTCTTATTCATTTGCTTGAAAGAAAAATTTTATTTGCTAACTAATTCAACCCCCCCCCCCTTTTTGTTATTATTTTGGGCAACATGAGGAAAATAAATGGTACTAAGATAACTTGGTACGTGAACGATTGCATATTGCATGAAAAATAGTTTATTACCTTAGTTATATGCACCTCTAAGCTTCAAGCTTAGCGTGAGAGTTTTCTTTCATGCATATTTGGAAAAGAGTGAGCCAAGAAAAGTAGATGAAGCTAACAGTGATCCTAGCCAGTAAAGCAGCATACTTCGAACATTAGGGGTCACTTGATTTTTGTATTTTTATTTTGAAGTTTACTTTTATGGTTGTGAAATAATCTTATATTTTGTAAATATTATTTTATGTAAATAAAATGTACTTTTGTTTCTTTTTTATGTTTTTTTATAAAAAAAATTGTGAAACGTTCATATATATATGATATTTTTACCAATGAAGGTAGCATAACACTCCTTCATCTAGGCATGTGGGATGGGTGAGAAGTGTTACAATACTACAGGCAGTGCCGCAACCAGCAGTACCACCACCAGCTACACTGACTTTACCATTGAGACTGTGGATACAGATTAACAACCTCTAAAAGTATGGGGCTATAGACATTGCCTGCAAGAGTGAAGATGATCTAACATTTGCATAGTTTTGGCTAGAGAAGATCGAGAGTCTTTGAGGAGCTAAAGTGTTCTAATGAGGACAAGGTGAGTTACGTTGTTTCCTTGCTTCAAGAACATGCATATGATTTGTTAAGGAAGAATTCAACAAAAAGTATGTGCCATGGGTTTATATGGATAAGAAGAAAAATTAGTTCCTCAATCTGAGATAGGAGAATCTTATAGTGTCAGAGTATGAGAGAGAGTTCATCAAGCTAAGTAAGTATACAGTCGTAATTCTTAGGGATGAGGTGGATCAATGCTGCAGGTTCAGGGATTGTTTGAGTAAGGATATTAGCTATCAAGTTATGTTTCTTTAGCATGAAGACGTTACAAAGCTAGTATTTACAACCATCAGTGTTGAGAGAAGAAAGAGGAAAAAATATAGGAGTCTTTCAAGAAACCATCAGCTAGTATGGCTCATACTTTAGGAAAGAAAGGTCACATTTTCTCTAAGCAGTCACAGTTTAGAGGACACAATTAGGGCTTTAACAACCGAGTTACTTCAAGAGGGTACCACCCTCCGAGGCCACATCTATCACGTCTAGTTCCCAACCATGGATTTTGAGAAGAGCTACTCCAATATACAGGACTTGTCATAAGAGCCACATAGGCGAGTGTTTGTCAGCTACAAGGGTTTGCTTTAGATGTGGGGCCCAAAATCATCTGAAGAGGGATTATCCATTGTTGGTTAGTTCAACACCTACACAGACAATAGGATTAGTTCTAGTACAAAGTCGACAACAAACTAAAGGAGGTTGGTTAGGAGTCAAGATCTAGTCAGATTGTATCAGAGACAGTCAACAGATCAGGACCCAATATTGTAACACCCCCTCACCCTAGCAGCTCATGAACGAATGAAGGTGTGCTACGCTGACTTCATCGGTTAAAATATCATTTTATTAAATTGTGTATAACTGAAAATTACTCATATATATATATATATATATATATATATATATATATATATATATATATATATATATATATATATATATATATATATATATACTATTTGTTTACTTTTCAATATAAAAGAAATTATAACATAAAAGATAAGCTACATTTTTTATATAATAACATGTTCTTTACAAAACGTGTTGTTTATTCTACAAATACTACAAAATAAAACTCAAACCATAATTACATAATTTGTGCGACCCATAATATTTGATACAAGTTGCTCTACTGGACTTGGATCACTGTGTCTTTATCCAAAAACCTCAGCTACTTCTTTAAATCTGCGTGAAAAGAAACTCTCACGCTAAGCTCAAGGCTTAGTGGTGCATATAAATAAGGCAATAAACTATTTTATGCAATCATGCATTACCATATCTCAACTCATACTTAATCATATTCTCATGCAAATATACATATCATGGTATTCTAGCATGTATAGACACCAAATTACATTATTTTATCTCATATTTATTTATTTTATTACCACCTTATTGTATAACACTAAATCTTCTTTTTATACATTCCACAATTCATAATTCCATTTTTATTATCAATAATTCTTTTATGTTCCATGACTTTTTATTTATGTCTTTATTTATGCCCAGGACACTTATGAACCACTGACTTGGATAACGGAATTGTCATCTAGGCACTTAGGAGTGACACCCGTGCAATATGATGTGCACATATAAGTGTCATTACCGGCGTAGATATCAGTCCCATTACCGGCGTAGATAACCGTTCCATTACCGGCGTAGATAAAAGTGTCATTGTCGGCATAAATAATAGTACCATTACTGGTGTAGATAACAGTGCCATTATCGGCATAGGTAATAGTGCCATTACCGGCATAGATAATCATACTATTAATGGATTTAATCATTTTCATCATACTCCCCCATTATTTGGCATACCAAACTATCCTAAGTTAGTTCTAGTTAGGTGTTCTAGGGCTTATACAAATTTATTAAATTTCATAACAATTAATTTCATACTTTTAATGCATGTAATATCTCAAAATAATCACATAATTACTCAATTAAAATAATATTTACATAATATAACAAATTTCTCATCATTTTACTCATTTCATTCCTCAACTCACATGCTACCCTGTCAGTGGCAGATTATATTCTCTGTCTTGGACCTTACTGTTGATCCTGTTTTGTTCTGACTTAAGTTATATGATATGAATAAAAATTTTAGATATGGATCTTAGATTTAATATGAAACTTGAATCACTTAATTCTAAGTTATGTATCAAAAGATATAATAAAATGAACACTGACTGGTCACTTGCAATTCTGCCCAGAATTTTCTAGACATATTCTAAGTCTGAACTTTTTGAATTTTTCTGGACAATTACAAATATATTCAGATATTATGGTTTGAATACAAATTATAGCCCTATGTATTATATTTCAAATCGAATAAATAACACACAAATTCAAGCTCCATAAATCAAGTTATAATAGTTTAAGTACTTACTGCTCATTACTAACAATTCTGCCCAGAATTTCTGAACAAATTCTATGTCCGAACTTTATGAATTTTTCTAGATAATTACAAACATATTCAGATTTTATGGTCTAAATTAAATGTATATCCCTATGTCATATCTTTCAAACCCGACAAACAATATGCAAAATCGAGTTCCAGAAATTAAATTATCAAATTTTAAGTGAACACTGCTCATCAATTTCCAGCAAGGAACATACAAGCTAATCACATTCAATTTTTACCAAATTAAATCCTAAGTCTAGCAAACATGCATCCCCAAGATTTTTAACACAAAATAATATTAATTTAGAATCATCAACATGCCAAATAATTAAATCAAAAAAATAAAAAAAATTTAAAATAGGCTATTGCCTTAGTTTATGCACAAACCTCTCTTTTTCTCTTTACTTCTCTTTCTCATTTCCTTTGCTCCCTTGATCTAGTTCTTTATTAAGTTGAGTTCCTAAAATTTAAAAGCAGATTATTAAAATTTCATAAATCCTAATTTTTCTCTTTTTCCTTACTCTCCTAAGTTTCCTTAGGCATGAAAATGGAATTTCCCATGCCTTTCTCTCTCTTTTTCTCACTTTCTCTTCTTAGAACAAGGTTTTGTTATGGCTGTCCAAGGGAAAAACGTGGCTGGTGTGGAGAACATAATTTTCCTTAATTAAAATGGATAAGGAATAAGAAGAAACAATCAAGAGGAAGATGACAGAAGTCATTAAGATGCGGGGATACCTAAGCTCAATCTAGAAACCTTCATTAAGGTTAAATGCATGTATCTTAATTAGCTTATTAAACTTTGCCATTTGGTGTGTTATGCTTCAAGAAACGTGGGCTGGTTTGAGGGGAAGATAAAAGTCTTCTATATGTTTAAGTGATAAGGAAGAAGAGAGGCAATCTGAGGAAACTCCTCACTTCAGTCACATTTTGCGGTGGCTTCTAATTAAGAATAGCTTCAATTTTACTAGGATCAACCCGAATACCTTTTGCTGAAATTATGTGACCCAGAAAACTAACTGATTTAAGCCAAAACTCACACTTAGATAGTTTTGCATACAACTACTTCTCCCTCAATGTTTGCAGCACTATTCTGAGATGTTGATCATATTCTTCTCGGTCTCTAGAGTATACAAGAATGTCATCAATAAACACCACTACAAATTGATCAAGATATGGGCTGAACCCTCGGTTCATCAAGTCCATAAAAGCTGCCGGTGCATTCGTCAATCCAAAGGGCATAACCAAGAACTCATAATGACCATAACATGTCCTGAATGTCGTCTTAGGTACATCTAACTCTTTTATCTTCAGTTGATGATACCCCGATTGAAGATCTATTTTTGAAAATATGGTTGCACCTTTCAATTGATCAAATAAGCCATCAACCCTAGGCAGCGGGTATTTATTCTTAATAGTCACCTTATTAAGTTGCCTGTAATCGGCAAAGACGAAGAGTGTCATCTTTCTTCTTGACAAATAATACTGGAGCACCCCATGGTGATACACTGGGTCATATAAAACCCTTATCTAACAACTCTTTCAACTCTGCTGGTGCCATCCTATATGGTGTAATAGAAATAGATGTGGTGCTGGGTACCAAATCGATAGCAAATTTGATTTCTCTATCCGATGGTAACCCTGGAAACTCCTCTGGAAATACATCGGGAAACTCACTAACAGTAGAAATATCCATCAACTTTGGGCTTGCTTTTTCCATATCAACTACATACGCTAAGTATGCTTCTCATCTCTTACTGATGAGTTTCTGAGCTTTCAACACTGATATCACATTGTCTGGGTATCTTCTATACTCACCCATCACCACTATCTCATCTTGTTCTGGAATTCTAATGATCATTTGTCTTTTTCCACAATCCACTACCACTCCATAATGAGCTAACCAATCCATTCCCAAGATCACATCGAACTCATGGAATGGTAACTCTATCAAGTCTGTTGGGAATTGCCTTCCTTGAATTTCAACTGGGCAACCCCTAACCACCCTGCTAACCCTCACACTATGTCCTAATGGGTTAGTCATAAGAATCTCAAATTATAGAGATTGTGGTTCTAAACCTTCTCGACCCGATGGTGGTGTGCATATGTATGAATGCGTTGACCCCGGATCTATTAATGCATGAATACCAAAGCCAAAGAGAACAAATTTACCAATCAAGACATCAGGTGCATCCTGCTCCTCTCGGCCTCGCATGGCATATGCCCTAACTGGGGCAGCTCTACTACCTTCTAGCCTCTCAACTGTCTCTGATCTGAACTGGTTGGACCCTGATCGGCCTCCTCTGCCTTGCCCTCGACCTCAGCCTCTGCCTTACCCAGAAGCCTATGTCTGTATCGGCTCAATGCTCCCCAAACCTCTGCCATACTGTAACAAGGGACTATCTCTTTTCAAGTGATCTTTGGAGCCACACCTCCTACATGCTCCTGTCATCCACCAACACTCTCCTGGATGAGAATGACCACAATGTTTACATTATGGTAGGGGTAGAGATATATATGGTGTCTGTGTCGGTGCACTTGCTGCCAAAGAAACAGATCTCGTGGGTTGTCCCCGCCTGAAAGAATAAGGTCTGCTGGAACCCCCAGCCTGAAATCGGCCACTAAAAGATCTGGCTCTTTTGCCACTTGACTGTACTCTACTCAGTTGTGGCATGGGTCTCCTGAACCCTCTACCTTGTGCTGGTTGTTGTGCTGCTAGAACTGTCTCAACTGTTCTGGCATATGCTAGCAAACTAGGAAAACTCATCAGGCGTAGGACTGAGACTATAGCTTGATTGGCTCTCTCAATCCATCTTTAAATCGTCGACACTTATCTGTCTCAGTGGATATAATGCCTCCTGCATATTTGTAGAGATGTGTAAATTCTCTTTCATATTCTGTTACTGACAAATTTCCTTGTTTCAGCATCAAAAATTCTCTTTTCTTGTCGTCTATGTAGATAGGAGGAATACACTGCTCCTTAAACTTCTCTAGAAAAAACTCCCACGTCATAGGGTCAGGAGCCTCTATGCTCTGTGATTCATATCACCATCAGTCATATGCATGATCATGTAGTAAAGATACTGCATACTCATATTTATGCTCATCTGTGCAATGCAGCTGATCAAAAACTCTCTCTGCCTGTTCTAGCCAAAACTCTGCCACTGAGGGGTCATCTTCCCATTTACCGTAGAAATCAGGTGCCCCTAGCTTTCTCAACCTCTCAAATTGCAACCCTGATGAGGTTGGTTGTGATGCTCTTTGTAGCAAATCGATCATGTTCTTCATAAGCTCTATTTGTCCTATGCCAGCAATAGACTGCCCTCTTGATAGGCTAGCACTAGATCTAGACACAGTAGCTCGGCGATGACTGGATCATGATGAAGCCTCAGTTTCACTAGGCTCATTACTTTTGCCTCCTTCGGCCACAATATGTTGAGACCCTGAAGCCATACTCTACCTATATCATAAAATAACGACCCCCAATCAGTAAGCAGCAAATTTAATACTTAATTGTGGGTACACACATATCATAATAATTTTTGAAAACCATTTTAAAATCCCAAGCTGTCCAAACTGGGCTTTAATACCAAAATCCAAAAACACCAACCTGGTGCTCTGATTCCAAAAACTGTAACACCCCTTCACCCTAGCAGCTCATGCTCGGATGAAGGTGTGCTACGTTGACTTCAACGGTTAAAATATCATTTTATTAAATTGTGTATAACTGAAAATTACTCATATATATATATATATATATATATATATATATATATATTTACTATTTGTTTACTTTGCAATATAAAAGAAATTATAACATAAAAGATAAACTACATTTTTTTTATATAATAACATGTTCTTTACAAAATGTGATGTTTATTCTACAAATACTACAAAATAAAACTCAAACCATAATTACATAATTTGTGTGACCCACAATATATATGAGTTGTCCTACTAGACTTGGATCACCGTGTCTTTATCCAAAAACCTTAGCTACTTCTTTAAATCTGCATGGAAGGAAACTCCCACGCTAAGCTTAAGGCTTAGTGGTGCATATAAATAAGGCAATAAACTATTTTATGCAATCATGCATTATCATATCTCAACTCATGCTTAATCATATTCTCATGCAGATATACATATCATGGTATTCTAGCATGTATAGACACCAAATTATATTATTTTATCTCATATTTATTTATTTTATTACCACCTTATTGTATAACACTAAATCTTCTTTTTATACATTCTACAATTCATAATTCCATTTTTATTATCAATAATTCTTTTATGTTCCATGACTTTTTATTTATATCTTTATTTATGCCCAGGACACTTATGAACCAATGACTTGAATAATGGAGTTGTCATCCAGGCACTTAGGAGTGTCACCCGAGCAATATGATCTGTGCATATAAGTGCCATTATCGGCGTAGATAACAGTGTCATTACTAGCGTAGATAACCGTGTCATTACCGGCGTAGATAAAAGTGTCATTACCGGCGTAGATAAAAGTGTCATTACCGGCGTAGATAACAGTACCATTACCGTCATAGATAACAGTGTCATTACCGGCATAGATAATCATACCATTAGTGGATTTAATCATTTTCATCAAACTCCCCCCTATTTGGCATGCCAAACTATCCTAAGTTGGTTCTAGTTAGGTGTTATAGGGCTTATACAATTTTATTAAAATTCATAACAATTAATTTTATTCTTTTCATGCATGTAATATCTCAAAATAATCACATAATCACTCAATTAAAATAATATTTACATAATATAACAAAGTTCTCATCATATTACTCATTTCATTCCTCAACTCACATGCTGCCCTGTCACTGGCAGATTCTGTTCTCTGTCTTGGACCTTAATTTTGGTCCTATTTTATTCTGAATTTAGTTACATGATCTTCATAAAAATTTTAGATATGGATCTTAGATTTAATATGAAACTTTAATCACTTAATTCTGAGTTCTGTATCAAAAGATATGATAAAATGAACACCGACTGATCACTAGTAATTCTGCCCAGAATTTTCTAGACAGATTCTAAGTCTGAACTTTATGAATTTTTCTGGACAATTTCAAATATATTCAGATGTTATGGTCTAAATAAAAATTATATAACTATGTCTTATCTTTCAAACCGAACAAATAAAACACAAATTCAAGCTCTATAACTCAAGTTATAATAGTTTAAGTACCTATTACTCATTACTAACAATTCTGTCCAGAATTTCTGGATAGATTATATGTCCGAACTTTATGAATTTTTATGGGTAATTACAAACCTATTCAGGTTTTATGGTCTGAATGAAATTTTTAGCCCTATGTCTTATCTTTCAAACCCAATAAACAACATGCAAAACCGAGTTCCAAAAATTAAGTTATCACAGTTTAAGTGAACACTGCTCATCAATTTCCAGCAAGAAACATACAAGCTAATCACATTCAATTTTTACCAAATTAAATCCTAAGTCTAGAAAAGATGCATCCCCAAGATTTTCAACACAAAATACTATTAATTTATAATTATCAACATGCCAAATATTTAAATAAAAAAATAAAAAATTTAAAATAGGCTATTGCCTTAGGTTATGCACAAACCTCTCTTTTTCTCTTTTCTTTCTCTTTACTTCTCTTTCTCCTTTCCTTTGCTCCATTGATCTAGTTCCTTGTTAACTTGAGTTCCTAAAATTTAAAATTAGATTATTAAAACTTTATAAATCCTAATTTTTCTCTTTTTCCTTACTCTCCTAAGTTTCCTTAGGCATAAAAATGGAATTTCCCATGCCTTTCTCTCTCTTTTTCTCACTTTCTCTTCTTAGAACAAGGTTTGGTTATGGCTGTCCAAGGGAAAAACGTGGCAGGTGTGGAGAACAAAAATTTCTTTAATGAAAATGGATAAGGAAGAAGAAGAAATAGTCAAGAGGAAGATGAGAAAAGTCATTAAGATGGGGGGACACCTAAACTCAATATAAAAACCTTCATTAAAGTTAAATGCATGTATCTTAATTAGCTTATTAAACTTTTACCATTTGGTGTGTTATGCTTCAAGAAATGTGGGCTGGTTTGAGGGGAAGATAAAAGTCTTCTAGATATTTAAGTGATAAGGAAGAAGAGAAGCAATTAAGAGAAAATGATAAACTTAATCAATTATGGGACACCTAAGCTTATATACATTGAATATCTCATTCATGCATATCAATTGCCTTTTTAAAATTTGCCACTTGGTGTGGTCAACCTCCATATTCATTTTATGTCACAATTCATGCATTTAATTGATGATGATCCCAAATTTTTGGTAAATTGCAAATTGACCCTTAAACTTTTCAAAATTTGCAATTTAGTCCTTTACCAAAATTTAACATTTTAAAATATTTTGAACACTTTATTAGATATTTTCCATACTTAATTGCCATTATTTTCATTATTTTTTGATAAAAATCCAATTTTAGACTTCGGTCAAACCGATGAGTTGATTAAACAACTTACGTGACTTAGGTCTAAATTAGCAGATATGACAAATATGACTCTAGCAAGAGCTTATGCCATAATTTCAAGAGAGGATCATGAGGCCACAAATGTCATTTTGGGTATTTTTTCTCTCCATGGCTTATATGTATGTGCTTTGATAGACTTAGGATGCACACATTTGTATGTTTGCATAAAAACACCTAGCCAACACATTATGATAGTTGAGAACCTAGAATATGAGATTGAGATCATAAATCCTATAGGTTATAGTGTGATTTTTAATTAGGTGTACAAGGGTTGTCCATTTAATGTGCACAAAAAGGATTTAATCGAGTTGCTCTTTCATGAGGATAATGCCATTTTAGGCATGCAATGACTCTCTCAACATGAGGCAATAATAGATTATTGGTCTAAGAAGTTGATTCCTAAGACTCTAGAATGAGAAGAGGTATTCATAGAAGGTGAGACTTTTCCATAGCCTGTACAAAGTCATTTCCATTATAAAGGCTCAGAAGATGATCAAAAAAGGGTGTGAAACTTATTTTGCTCATGTAATTGATTAGAGGAAGGGAGGACCCGATCTAAAGGATTTCCCGATAGTGAGGGAATATCTATATGTGTTTTTCCAATGATTTACCAGGGTTACCTCTAGATAGAGAGATTGATTTTTCCATAGAGTTTGCTCTAGTTATAGCGCCGATATTAGCTACATCATACAAGATGGCACCTACATAGTTAAAGGAGCTGAAAGCATAATTACATGTGCAACATTATTGTTCATTAAGAAGAAAGATGAGTTAATGAGGTTATGCATTGACTACAGGCAGTTGAAAAAGACTACCATCAAGAACAAGTATCTATTGCCACAAACAGCTCATTCATTCGATCAGTTAAAAGGTGTAGAAGTTTTCTCAAAAATAAACCTTTGGTTTGGGTACCATCAACTGAAGATTAAGGTTGGCAATGTTGCGAAGACAACTTTTAGAACACAATATGGCCAATATGAGTTTTTAGTGATGTCTTTTGGGTTGACTAATGCTCCAACAACGTTCATGGATCTAATGAACCAAATCTTCAGGCCAGACTTGGATCAATTCATTGTGGTTTTGATCGGAGATATCTTAGTTTATTCTAAGAACTAAAAAGAACACGATCAACATTTGAGGACAATTTTGTAGATCCTCAGGGATCAGAAGTTGTATGCCAGCTTTTCAAATGTGAGTATTGGCTAGATGAGGTGATATTCTTCAGACATGCAGTATCAGTAGATAGGGTTAAAGTGGATCCTAGTAAGGTTAAAGCAATCTTTTATTGGAAGCCTCCCAAGAATGTGACCGAGATTTGAAGTTTTCTCAGTTAATAGGGTATTTTAGAAGATCTGTTATGGGATTTTTTATGATAGACTCACCATTGACTAGATTGATGAGGAAAGATATTAAGTTTGAATGGTCAAACAAATGCCAACATAGTTTTGATTAGCTCAAGAATTTGTTAATAGAAGTTTTAGTTCTAACACATCTAGATCCTAACAAGGAGTATGTCATCTACAATGATGCTTCTCACAGTGGATTGGGATGTGTCTTAATGCAAGAAGGGAAAGTTGTTACTTATACTTCTAGAGAGCTGAAGCCTCATAAAAAAGAATTATTCGACTCATGATATAGAATTGGCAGCCATAGTTTTTGCTTTGAAGATTTGGCATCACTATTTATATGGGGAAAAGTGTTTCATCTACACCGACCATAAGAGTTTGAAATATCTTCCTATATAGAAGGAGTTGAACTTGAGATAGAGGCAATGGCTAGAATTGATTAAGGATTTTAATTGCATAATTCATTATCATATAAGTAGAGCCAATGTTGTGACATATACATTGAGTAGAAATGTCA
The DNA here is from genome assembly GCA_023653625.1 of Triadica sebifera. NCBI lineage: Eukaryota > Viridiplantae > Streptophyta > Magnoliopsida > Malpighiales > Euphorbiaceae > Triadica > Triadica sebifera. The sequence goes on from CM042901.1 coordinate 27,888,179, forward strand.
TAGCAGAGTTGCACAGAGGTAGATGCCAGACTAGTTGAGTTAATTGAGTTGGTCTCCAAGAGGAGAGACCTAAGTTTGTAGTTGAGCCAGTTGATGATTTGTACTATCAGGATTGTTTATGTACACCTAATGTTAAGGATTTGAGATAGAGGATTCTGAAAAGGCATATGAGATAAGATGTGTGATGCATTCAAGAAGCAACATGATGTACCGAGATTTTAAAAGAAAATATTGGTGGTTAAGAATGAAGAAAGAGATCATAGAGTTCGCTATGAGATGTTTGATATGCGAACAAGTCAGAAAAAATATCAAGTACATCAGGGTTACTACAACCAATCAATATTCCGAAATGGAAATGGTAAAAGATCACAATGGATTTTGTGATTGGGTTATCTTTGACACCGAGCAAGTATGAGGCCATATGGGTCATAGTGGATAGGTTAACGGAGTCAGCTCACTTCTTGCCTATCAAAAGAGATTATCCTTTGAACAAGCTAGCAGGATTGTATGTGAACAAAGTGGTAATACTTTTATGGGGTGCTAGTTTCCATCATTTTAGATAGAAATTTGAGGTTCACTTCGCAATTTGGGCGAAGTTTATAATGAGTTTTAGGTTCAAAGCTCAGCTTCAGTATAACTTTTGATCCTCAAACAAATGGTTAGTTGAAAAGCGTGGTATAGATCTTAGAAGATATGATGAGGAGTTGTGTTATAGAATTTGAGGGAAGCTAGAAAAAGTATCTACCATTGATGGAGTTCGCCAACAATAATAATTACCAGTCGAACATTCAAATGGCTCCCTACAAGGCATTTTATGATAAAAGGTGTCAGACACCATTATGTTGGACTGAACTTAACAAAAATAAGCTAGTGGGGCCAGAGTTGGTACAAGAGATGGAAGAAAAAGTGAAGATCATTTAGAATCATTTAAAGGTAGCTTCATATAGGCAAATGTCATATGAATACGTAGTGGGAGAGAGTATTTCTTAAGGTTTTTCCACGAAAAAAAGTCCTTCGGTTCTAAAAGAAGGGCAAGTTGAGCCCTATATTCATTGGACCTTATGAGATCCTAGAGAGGATCAGACCATTTGCTTACAGACTTATGTTGCTGCCAGAGTTGAGCAAGATACTTTAATATTTGTCATGTATTGATGTTGGGGAAGTACATATCGGATCTTTCTCACACCATTCCAGTTGAAATAATAAAGGTGAGATTAGACTTGTTATATGAGGAGGAACCAATTGAAATTTTGGCTTGAGAAGTTAAAGAGTTTAGGAATAAGCGAGTTCTATTAGTCAAGGTATTATGGAAGAATCATGTTACAAAAAAGGTGACATGGGAAAGTGAGGAAGTAATGAAAGCTAAGTACCCCTAATTATTTCAACCCAATACAATAGGTAAATTTTGTGGATGAAATTTTTTTAATGAGGAGAGAATTGTAGCTCTTAGTTTTTAGGGTCTAGGAGTTATGCTAGTTTGTAAGAGAGAGTTTGGATTATATGTGTTTTAAAATTTTAAGCTTTTGTGGAAAGAGAGCTTTCACACCCATGACTATAGTGTCACGCTTGTGAATGCCTTGCCAAGGTTCAAAACTGTAGAGTTTTGAATGTGGAGGGATCATTTTGAGTAGAAAGGACATTCATAGCCATGAAAGATTTAGTTAGAGTCGTGAATCGCATTTGATGCTCATGAAGTTTGGTTCATGCCCATGAATGCATGTCAGTTGGCCAAGTTGCAACCACACTTTCTCTCCATTTTATGCCATATCTCTTCTTTAACAACTTTCTACTTCCTATGATCTTCCTTTGACACCCACAAATTTTTTCATCATCTTCTTCATCCTCTTTTAGACCTAAAAACCATTATTAGAAGCTTGGAAAGCTTGAAAGTAATGGAGTTTGGAAAAAGTTCTCATGAGTTTGACTTAGATCTTAGTTTTAGCTCAATTTGAGCTTGTTCTCTATTAAAAGGATCTTATGAGGCTATTTTTGTGATGTTAGGTCCTGCTAATTAGTAGGGGAAAGCATCACAAAGGGGGAATAAGCTTGAAGATAGTTAAGACTCCATTTTTTAGAGGTATGTATATATTAGCATATTAATTCATTTTTCATGCATTTTAGCATGTGTTTTATATGACACATGCTTTATGAAAGTGTAAAATCATGTTATGACTGAAAAATGACAAGGATATATGAGATTGTGAGTTAGATGACATATTATGGTATGTTCTGGTATAAATGACCTAAAAAGGGGATTGTTGGTTCTAAATGATGTTAAAATGGATTAAATGCTATTAAGACATGTTGTGAATATGGTATATGGACTAAAATGTTAATGAGAGTGATTAACACTAGTCAATCCTTAGAGTTTTGGAAGTGGATGGATGAATACTCTACTTTGGGTTCAACTTTATATTATTGGAAATGCAAGATTCACGCCCATACCATGGGTGTCACACTAATGAATGGTATGTCCAAATAGGACAATAGTTTTTCATGCCTTATTTCACAGCTAGGGAAGTTGTGAAATATAAGGGTTCATGCCTGTGAACTAATAGTCTCAGTCGTGAATATTGAGTTTCACAGTTAATATTTAAATCCAGATTTTCACAGCTTTGTTTCACGGTCAGAAAGCCATGAAACATAGATTCACACCCGTGAAGGGTATGTCACGGCCACAAACAATGTATGTTTTTATGCAATATCTATCATGCTTTGGATTCACGAGTAAAGCAACCGTGAAAGACCTATTCAAGGCTGTGAATAGGTATTCATGTTCATAAAATGCAGTTAACTATTGGTATACAGTTTTGTATTTTTTGATGATAGACGGTGGTGTGCTTAATCACATGATATATGTTGTTGTTATACATAAATATACACATGTATATGAGGCTATGTGTTTGTGTTGAATGCTTGATAGCATGTTGTGATAACAAAATTAACAAGACAAAGGGTATGATTTAAATATCTAGTTCTCTAATCTTAGACTTGACATAGGATAGAGAGTATACCATTGAGGGGGTTACAAAGCCATAAGATATATTTGATATTATTATAAGGACAATGTGGCTTAAGCTCGAGTTATGAGTGCCTTCGATCATAGATTGCTAGTATTGTTTATATTTCTCAGTCAAGAGAGTTTAAGCTTGGGTTATGAGTGCTCTTGACTTGAGAGGCTCAGATGAGCTGATACAGATAGTGAGTAGGGTGGCTTAAGCTTAGGTTATAAGTACTCCTATTTTACAACCTGCATCTGAATAGTCAAGTTTAGAGTATCGGGCAAAATTAAAGGGAACTTATGGTTTATTTTTGATATGGTAAGTCTTAGGTAGGTAAATAATATGAAATGATAAACTTTAGGCAGAAACATGAAAGTAAAAATGAATGGTAATTGGAAATATAGAAATAAACTAAAAAGGATACAATGAACAAATATATATTTTGTTACTTATGGCCTTTATTTATTGTATAAGAAAATAATTATGGATACTTGTTTATGTATGTTATGTCTATTGTACAAGTAGGCATGTCAATATAGCATTAAGATATGTAACATCTAGAATGTATGTCCCTAGGTATGATCACGAATTATATTATGAGCATGATATGTATGTATATATATATATATATATTTATGCACATATGTACCACTAAACATTAGTTTGCTTAATGTGTGGATTTTCTGCATATAGATTTAGAGTCGGTTGGTATGAGTTGAATTGAAAAGTAGCAAGCCCATATAGAGTTTAGTCATAGTAGACCCACATAGAGTCGGTTATTCATGAAATTTATTATGATTCTTTTTGTACATGTCATGATAATATGTTATATTTTGTAACTAATGGCTAGTGCAAGTCCAAATATATTGTGTATTTATATTTTACGATGTATTTTGTAACTAATGGCTAGTGCAAGTCCAAATATATGTTTTATATAAGCTTTTTAAATTGTGTATTTATATTTTACGATGTATTTTGTAACTAATGGCTAGTGCAAGTCCAAATATATTTTATTTTATTATATCAATTGGTTGGATCGAGTTTTAAAGTATTTGGTGATTTTATATTTTCAATGCATATTTGTGTTTAAATTGGTGTTATATATTTGAAAAAGTTTTAATTTAACTAGTTTTCCACAATAAGGTTTTCGTAGTATCCATTGATACAATTGGAGTTTTTTTTTTGCTATATCAGCAAGTATTATATGATCTCATTAGTTAAATCACATATGTAAATAATGCATATAGAGCTATGATCATTTGATTGAGCTAACTGAGAATTTATAATGGTTAAAATTACCAAAAAACTGTCAATAAGATATTTTCTTGAAGAATTGAATGTAAGAGTTTCTTCTCACCTGAGATAATCTCAGTACTCAACATATTATTTGCTATACTTTGATTTTAGACACCTACTGTCTTAAGACGAAGTTAAAGGGATATTGGGTGTGACTAAATATTTATTGGATTAATGATTGATCAATATGGAATCTATCAACTCTTAGTAATGAGTTTAAACTCTATATTATTAGTAATTATAAGAACTAAATTGTGACCTTATTCAAGATAATTGAATGACCATGAAAAGTAATTTTTTAAGTCATTCATTGGTAAGTTATAATAGACATAGAACATAGTAGGTTACATATTGATATTTGATGGTTAAATTATATATCCTAGGTTAACTCGGAGTTGTAATGACAATAGGAAATACTATATTGTTCTTATGTGGATTATTGAGAGTAATTGTATTCTTCAAGCAATTTGGAATGCCAACCTTTATTAGTAAATTGATTTGACTATTTTACTACTGTCTTAATATTAAACTTATGGAATTGCACGTTAATGAGTGTTCTGATATTTGCAAGAGGATTATTTATTTTATTGATCGATATTTTTTTTGAAAAGAAAGTATCATCAATAAATCAAGATAGTCATATAGTATCTACAATATAAATCAAAGTTGATAATAGGATATTGAGATTTAATAATAGAAAACAAATTAAGGATTTTAAAAAATTCATACAGTTTCTAGAGAGTTTTAATATCTCAACGTCTTTTAATAAAAGAGCTATCACAAATATTAGTTGAGTTTATTCATAAATTGTTTTTATCTTATTTTGTAAATAAAAACAAACCAAATTAACTAATACTAACTCATGAGAGAAATCTCACACTAACCAACAAAATATTTCATTAAGGGAATAACAGCTATAAAAAAAAATACACACGAAGGGAAAACAAAGCTCTACAAATGAAGAAATATACTAGATATGTAAAATTTAGACTTATTAAAACTAGAAAACAAAACAAAAATATAGGATTTGGAGGATTTGGAGGCTGTCATTGGCTTCAATATCATAAAGAGAAAGATGAGATAACATATTTTATAGATTGACATTTGAAATTGAAGAATTTAGTCAAATAACAGTTTTGGGTTAAAATTTTGGAAAAAATAAAAAATATAACCCAAGGTTACTTCAATTTGTCTATTAGATTTCGGCGTAAATACTCGTAGAAACTTCGAACAATTGAAGATTTTTGTAATAATAACTCTTTTTATAATATATTTTAGATTAAATTTTAAACATTTATAATAAATTTTAAATACAAAGAAATTTGCCTTAAATTGTTTTATTTCTTCCGCCGCCTGTTTTAAACACTAAGAAATCCAACATTTAAATCAGCAAACAGAAGAAACATGTTCTAATTTAAGAGACAGTGCTTAAAAGAAACCCATAATACTATCTCTAGCTCTTGTAATTTTTGTATTTTTCCTCTTGAGTTACTGTTCTTCTATTTTAACACAATGGACCCTTAAATTTTATTGAATCCTTTTTAACAACATAAAAATAAAGAGACGTAAAATACTCAAATAAATTTGTCAATAATTATTTAATGATTTCAAAAAATAAAATTTATAATTTTTTTAATGATTTTAAAAAGAAAAATTTATTGTTAGAACATCAAAACTCCTAGAAGTTACTCAATGAAGTGTATCTTCAAATAATTTTTACAAATTTTCGTGATTTTTTTATCTCTTTTTCTCTTAATATTATATAGTTTTTAAATGATATCTATTTATATTTATTTTAATCACTTGATAATTGATAACGTAACAGAGAGGTTATTTCATCTTATAAATTATAAAATTTTCAATACATATTTATAGTTACAGATTCGAAGAGAGCATTTGCTACATTTTGTGATGTTAAAAATGGCTTAATAGGTATGACAATAATAGTTTAAGGCCTCAATGTGTCAAAATAGAAACATAGAAAAACCAATGAAAAAGAAAGCGAAATTACAAAGGCTAATACTGGTATTACACAAAAAAAAAATGATATCACAACCGTTAAAAGAACTAATTAGACATCCTTATTTTAAGTTTAATACATTATTTGGTTTACTTGTTAGGTGAAACTAATAGACTGATTGATATTGATATTGATATTTATATTGCTGTTAGAATATAAAATTATTAATAAATATATAATTTATTTAATTCAAAATGTATATTATATGATGTTATATAAATAAACAAAAAAAACAATTATTATTTAATAACAATGACAAAATCTAATCAATTATAAATAAAAATTTTGACAAATATATATAATTTATAAATATAATTAATTAATTTAATATATTTTTAATATAAATTTTTTCTTCTACAATGATATAAGAAGGAATGGTTGAAAGGTGGAAATAGTTGAATATGAATAGTAGTGTGTTGGCAAATATCAAAAGAAAAAGAAAAAAATGACGTGGAAAAACTTTTTTTTATTAAAAAACTATAGATATTTTAAATAAATTTTAAAATATAATTTTTTCAATGAACAACTAATTGGATTTTCTATCTACTCGTAAAAAAAATTATCAAACACTTTTAGTTCAATTGTAGGTACCAAAAAACTAAATCAAATGCATACTAAAAATTATAATACTTAAAAAACCAGGTTCTTGATGGCTAATAGGTGAAAAGTTTATCCCTGAGAGAAAGAGAGCTATTTGGGATTTCAGTTATGGCTTAGGACTTTATCTTGAAAAAAGAAATGCAAATTTGTTAGAGAAAAATTTTTGGTCAATGATAGGAAAATATGTGAAGATGAGGATGAGCAGAATTTTCTTCTTTATGGAAACAGATAATAATAAAAAAAAATTGGCAGTTTCTGAAACTTTTTAAATGCTTATCTGTTTATTGTAGAATTGGATCAAACAAAAACTTATTGATAAAAAAATAATAATAAAATAAAATAAATTGTGGTAGAAATTTCTACACCCAACAATGCGTCATGGGTAGAATGGCTTTGCTTCGAATTGGATAATTTATTTATATTATTGACATGTATAAATAAGTATAAATGTCCCTTTTTTTAAGAAAATAATTTCAAAGTATAAACAGCATTGCAAAGGACACCACCGACATGATAATTCTCTTTTCATTTTTCAAATAACAAAAAGAATAGAGCCAAAGAAAATATACACATGCTGTATCAACTGATATATAAGCTCAGCAGGTTTTCGAATATCAGTTCTAATTTCTTTATCTTTTGCTTTTTTTTTTCTTTTTTTTTTTCTAATTTCACAGTTCAATGATATTATTAAATTATTTTCATTAACATATTTGTTTGTTTAAACTGAAAAAAATGTAACAAAATAATATTTTACAGGAATACAAAATATTGATTTATGGTTTAACTAAAAAATAATAATAATCATGAGAGGGAAAAAAAAAACCCTCCAGTTGCATAACAATGGAGGGAATAACAATGGAAAGTCATCTTAATCATTGAAAAAATTGCAATACATTTCTATATTTTGTAAACGGAAAATATGATACCTTCAACTAAAACAAAAATATTAAATCCATGATATCATTCATTTCTAAGAAAAAAATTATGAATTAAAACAATAGAATCCAACTGAATTTTTGTGTTCCTTTTTTATAATTAAATATTAATAAAAGGATTAAAACATCATAAATAATTTCATAAAAAAAATATAGAAGTACAATTACAAGTTAAAAAAAAAAAAAGAACTTGCGAGCATATTTTTTCCCAACATATAATGAAATTTTTTAGTTTAACGAAGTCACTGTTGCCATAACCATATATTTATAGCAATTAGTCTCCATGAATAGTGCAATAAATAAGCTATTGAAAATAACACCAAAGACAACCACAATTATAATATTTAACTTATAATTACTTTATAAGCAATAATAAGATATAGAGATTAGAAGAGAAAATTTAGAAAAACAAAAGAAAACATAAATTACTTTTTTTTGTTAATTTTTTTATTTAGTAAACAAATTTAAGAGGGAATAAGAACGAAAATAAACATTAAAAAAATGAGGAAAAGTTGTTACCTGTAATTTTTGACCCAACTTAAGTAATATCAGGTCTACTTCATTGGCCAGTGTCTAAATTTGAACAAAAAGGAATATAAAAATAATAAAAGAAATTTTCATTGAAGATTTCATTGAGATAAATTGAAATTTTAGAGTGTAAAAAAATATAAATAAATAAGGACTAAATTGAAAGGAATTAAAAATTAAGAGGTAGGAATTAAAAAGGAAAGCAGATTAAAAGTTAATTGAGATCAATTAATAGCTAGAAATATAAATAGGAATCATTATTATCATTATTAGCATTGGTATCCATGTGAATAGGATTGACAATTTGTATCGTGTCATATTATATATGAATTATACATAAATGTATCGTATCACTATATATGTTGAATATAAATGTATCATTTAATTTTTTTAATATATTAATAAATATATAAATACATGTATATAACTTATTTCATAAGTTTATATTATTTTATATAATATATTAATAATTTGGTATAATATATATATATATATATATATATATGTATATACGCAAGATAAAATTTATTAGTATAGTAAAATTTGGATGTGCATGTTTTTGGTATGTTTTAATTTAGTATTTTTAATATTTAATTGTGAGTTAATGTTGATTTTTGGTTTAGATTTGGTGCCTAATGTATTTTTTTTTGTATTTATTGGTGATGGAGTGGTGGCAAGGTGAATTTCTATGCTTGTGATGACAAATAAGGAGCTTGATGTGGTCTTGAAGGAAGAAAGAGAAAGGAGATGTAAGAAAGTTGAAATTTTGATCAATTCAAAGGTGCTATCATGCAACTGACAAGTCAAGGTGAGCAAACGACAAGGCAAAACCAACAGCTTTCTGTCACGTACATGACATTTCTTGCATGAACGCGACACACTGCAGGCCAACATAGGATGTAGAAGCACAAGTCTTTGTCACGCACACGAAAGAATCCTCGCACACACACACAACATATTAAAGGGCTGAACGAGAGAAATCAAGCTAACTTGCTATCGCATGCATGACATGTCCCTCTTTTAGAAAAATGAGCGATAATGCTGTACTTTGGTAAATTTGACTTTGATGATGAAACTAAAATATTTTTGGGATATTTTTATTATTTTGTGGGAGAAGATTGTATTTTGTGAAGTTGACATCAATTAGGACTCTAAGATAGTATAAATTCATAGTTTCTATCAGACTTAGGTTTTTATGCACTCTATTAACAATTTTGTTATATTTTTCTTCTCTGAACGTTCAAGAAATCTTTTGGTGTGCATAATTTGATTCTAGCAGAATTTTGGCCTTGAATTGAGCAGCTATTTTAGTCTGAGAGGATTGGTACTATTTTGGACTTGAAGAATTGGGATCAACCGTTCGACAAGTATGAGATTAATCAAGTTTCAGGAAGCAATTTAGTTTCTATTTTTTTCCTTTTTTCTAGTGTAATGTTTAGTCTTAATATTAATATAAATATGATCATTGTCATGTCAATATTAGGCTAAATAGTTCTTGGGTATTTATTTAAATATGATCGTCTCGTAACCCATCCTCAACTCTATTATGTTTTTATGAACTTTTTAAAAATTTTATGTTTGAAATATGTTGAAAAAATGTTCAAGTTTTTAGTATCATAATACATATCTAAGAGAAAGTATTATAGCATCCTTTTACCTGACCACTCGTTGGGTAGGGTGAGGTGATGTTACAAGTGGTTTAGTATTAGAGCCCGACTTTGGGTGATTTTGGCTTTCAAAATAGTTTTAAAATAAAATACGTATGATACATCTACATACATAAGTTATTGCTCACTGATTAGAACCACTATTTTTAATGATATAAGTAGCTTATGGATTCTAGGTCTCGATGGATAGTTGTTGAGTGGGCTAAGAGTAACAAGCCCTTAGACATAAAGGCATCATCACAACTGAGGTATAGACGAGCTATTGCCTCTTAATCTGATGCCGCCATAACCTGTAGTCAGTCAAGTACTGGTGTTGGATAGTCTGATCTTCTGATAAATGTGGTTGAGCTACAATAGAAGACTACACACCTGACTCCACCTACCTTACAGCATGAGGAAGGATGACTTTTCAGCAGAAGAGCTCCAGTTGGAGAGAGGAAATAGAGTTTTTTATCAGATGCATTGTACACCTAAGTGGAAGGATATATGCAGTCTCTCTACTCTAGAAAAATGCATATGATAGGTGGGAAACAACATCATAGAGTCCTAAATTACTAGTGGCACTCACCTAGGAGTATTTTCGATAGCAATTCAAGGAATAATGCATACCATCAATTTATATGGATGACAAGAAAAGGGGGTTCCTAAATTTGAGGTAGGGGAACATGTCTGTCACCGAGTATGAGAAAGAGTTTACACATATGAGCAAGTATACCAACAAAATTGTATCCACTATGGTAGACAATTGTAAACAGTTTAAGGATGGGTTATGAAAACCTATCAAGCTACAAGTTTCAACTTTATGACTGATGGACCTACCTAGTTTGCTAACAACTGCAAGACAGACAAGAGTGTGTTGATAACATAACAACCAACACAAGATAGAGGTTTCAAGAGACCATTGCCACAGACCAATATGAGTAGTAAGAGAGCTAGATCAACTGGTGGTATATTCTAGGTTAGGAGTTCTTGCAAAGCTTCTTCTTTCAAGTGGGAATAACCCACGAGGCCTATGGCTACTACAGCTAATGCACCGACACCAATATCATATCGACCACCACCTTTCCCCATATGTTAGTATTATGGTCATTCACACATAAGAGATTATCAGTAAATAATAGAAGCTTCCTTAGATCCATGAGAGGATAGAATGCCCCCTATTATAGTATGGTAGAGATTCTAAGAGCACAAAGCCGATACAAACATAAGGTTTTGGATAAGATAGAGGTTGTGGTGAGGATACAGCAGAAAAGGCCAAGTAGGGCCTAGTCAGATCAGGTCAACGATAGTTAAGAGACCAAAAGGTAGTTAAGTTGTACCAGCTAAGGCATATGCCATGCAAGTTCGGTAGGATCAAGATGCACCATACGTGATCCTAGGTAAATTTTTACTATTTGCCTATGACGTTTCTGCATTAATTGATCCTGGATCGATGCATTCCTATATGTGCACACCTCCACATAAACATGAGATCCTAATGACCATTCCGTTAGGCCATAGTGTGAGGGTTAGCAAGATATATAGAAGTTGCTTAGTGGAGATTCGAGGCTGGTAGTTTCCAATAAATTTGATAGAGCTACCTTTTTATTAGTTCGATGTTAAATTGGGGATGGATTGTGTTGAACCTTGAGGGGTATTTCCGTCATTTTGATGCTAACAAATAAAATAGCAATAATGTATTTAACATACTTGTTTTCTAAGTTCATTGAACAAGGTATGGAATATGATAGCAAGAATGTAGAATGAAAGACTAACCTTAAAAAGATAAAAAAGAAGAAATAACATGTTCACGCCCGTGACCTTATATGTCATGCCCATGATGAAGCTTAACGCCAACTACCAAACATTTAAAGTTCACGGCCATGAAAAATGATAGCAACCGTGAATGATCATATCAGTCACGCCCATGAAAGAAAGTCATGCCCGTGAGAAGACATGACAAATTCCTCCAGAATGATTCACGGCCAAAGTCACCACTCAAGTCACAGCCAAAGTCACCACTCAAGTCACGACTTGGAAGAATAGTCATGACCGTGACACTCATACTCATGACCGTGAAAGAGGAAAGAGAAACATCTCATATGCAAAAATAAGAGTTGATGCAACGGCTATTTCTGCATTAAATGCAACCAAACGGCTATAATTCACCATGGAAGTATAAATGCAAGTCATTTATGAATCCAGAACGAGAGAATAGCTAATACTTCGAATCAAAATCTTGTTGTAAGCCATTTGTGCATTTAATACTTTCAAAACAAACATTTATTATCTGTAAAAATCTTTTTGCTCATTATTCTCTAAGAAATATAGATTTGTAAGTATTTCTCTTTGTAATCTATTAGTCAAGTGAGTTTGGGTATTTTGGGTTAAGAGTAGAACACTTGTAAGGGTTATTTGTGTGAGCCTTTAAAACACAAGGAATTGGTTTATTGTATGAGCCATTAAAACACAAGGGATTTCTGGGTTAGGTGTGATCCATTGTTAGAAACACCATAGTTGAGAGTGAGCTTGTAAAACTCCATTGTAACACTTAGTCTGTTAGTGAAACTCCCAATTGAGATTGGGGAGAGGAGTAGGGTTTGTTAACACCTGAACCTCTATAAAAATTCTTGTGTCATATCTTCCTATCCCTACTCAACTTAACTTTTCTTTCCGCACTTAAAAGTTAAAATTTTTAATATCCAATTCAACCCCCTTCTTGGTTCAATATCTGGGAAACAATTGGTATCAGAGCTTAGTCTAGCATCGAAGCCTAAACAGCGCTAACGAAGATCAAGATGTGGCCAATGAAGGATTCCAAAGTCTCAAGCCTTACTTTGATGGAGCAAATTATGCTCATTGGAAGTTTCGAATGGAGACATATCTGGATAGTGAAGGAATCAAAGTTTGGGATAGTTTTCAAAAAGAATGGACACCACCAACTAGAATAGGAGTTGATGATGAAGAAGAAATCCTGTTAAGAGATGATTGGACAGAGCCTCAAAGAAGAGCAAACTTCAAAAACAAGAAGGCAATGACAATTCTCTCAAGCTCATTATCTATTGAAGAATGTGGCAGAATACAACACTGCCCAAATGCTTACAGCATGTGGAAAACATTAGAAACCTATCATGAAGGAACAAAGCAAGTTAAATCCAAGAAGATTCAACTTCTTACTTCAGAGTATGAGCTCTTCAAGATGAAATCCAATGAGTCAATTACTGACATGACCAACCGTCTTCTAGCCATCATAAATGGCATGAGAAAACTTAAGAAACACCTGAGTTTGGAAGATGTTAATAAAAAAATCATGAGAAGTCTTCATATCAAAGATTACAGTTCAAGAGTGGTCGGTATAGAAGAGGCCAATGAAGACATGAGCATCATGAATACTGATGTGCTTATTGGAAAACTTCTTACACATGAAACGACAGTGAAAAGAGATAGAGAGCTTGAAGCAGAGCCAGAAAAAAGAAAGCCTCTAGCACTAAAAGCCACTACTTCAAAATCTCAAGAGGAAGTTGAAGATGATGAAGAAAAGAGTGGTGATGTGAATGAGGACATTGTTATACTCTTAAGAAGGAAGAAAAGAATTATTGAGAAGAGAATGAGCAACTTTAGAAAATTCAGGCAAAGAAACCTCAAACAGACTTCTAATGATGCATAAAGAAGTAAAGATGAGGTAAAGTGCTATGAATGTGGGAAGAAAGGGCACGACCGTGACACTCATACTCATGACCGTCAAAGAGGAAAGAGAAACATGTCATGAGCGAAAATAAGAGTTGGTGCAACGACTATTTCCACATTAAATGCAACCAAACGATTATAATTCTCTATGGAAGTATAAATACAAGTCATTTATGAATTCAGAACGAGAGAATAGCTAATACTTAGAATCAAAATCTTGTTGTAAGCCATTTGTGTATTTAATACTTTCAAAACAAACATTATCCTTTGTAAAAAGCTTTTTGCTCATTATTCTCTTAGCAATATAGATTTGTAAGTGTTTCTCTTTGTAATCTATTACTCAAGTGAGTTTGGGTATTTTATGTTAAGAGTAGAACACTTGTAAGGGTTATTTGTGTGAGCCTTTAAAACACAAGGAATTGGTTTATTGTGTGACACATTAAAACACAAGGGATTTCTGGGTTAGGTGTGATCCATTGTTAGAAACACTATAGTTGAGAGTGAGATTGTAAAACTCCATTGTAACACTTAGTGTGTTAGTGAAACTCCCAATTGAGATTGGGGAGAGGAGTAGGGTTTGTTTATACCCGAACCTCTATAAAAATTCTTGTGTCATATTTTTCTATCCTTACTCAACTTAACTTTTCTTTCCGCACTTAAAAGTTAAAATTTTTAATATCCAATTCAACCCCCCCTTCTTGGTTCAATATTTGGGCAACAAATTGATTAGCTCATCATAGAGTTATGGTTGAATATAGGAAATGACAAATGACTATCAAAGTTTCATTACAGGATAATTGTCATAGGAAATAACAAAAGATATCCGAATAATATGATATCAGTGATGAAATCTAGGAAACTCATTAGTAAGGGATGCGAAGCACATTTGACATATGTGATTGATACGAAGAAGGGTAGTATGAAGCTACCTAACATCCTTACCATTTGTGATTTTCGGGTGTGTTTCCAGATGAGCTACTAGAGTTACCACTACATCGGGAGATAGAGTTCTCCATTGATTTGGTACCTGACACTACTCTCATTTCTATTACTCTATATATAATGGCACCTGCTAAGTTCAAAGAGTCAAAGGTGTAGTTGTAAGATTTTCCTAATAAGGGGTTATAAAATCTAGTGTAACATCGTGGGGTGCACTGGTTTTTTTTTATGAAAAATAAAGATGACACCTTATGCCTTTGCATCAACTACAAATAACATAACAAGGTCATTATTAAGAATACGTACCTGCTGCCCAAGATCAATGACATATTTGATCAGTTGAAAGGATCAGGTGTGTGTTATAAGATAGACTTTCATTCTAGGTACCGTCAGTTGAAGATGAACAAATCAAATGTATCCGAGACAACTTTCAAGACTCAGTATGGCCATTATGAGTTCCTGGTAATGCCTTTTGGCTTAATGAATGCACCATTATGGACATGATGAATTGGGTGTTCAGACTCTTTCTTGATCAATTCATAGTGGTATTCATCAATGACATCCTTGTGTATTCCAAAGATAAGGAAGAACATGATCGACAACTCAAGATTATTTTACAGACAATTAGGGAGAAGCAGTTAAAGGCTAAGCTATTGAAGTGTGAGTTTTGGCTATAGGAAGTCAGTTTCTTAGGTCACATAGTTTTAATTGAAGGTATCAGAGTATACCCTAGCAAGATTAAGGCTTTCTTAATTGGAAGCCGCCTCAAAATATGATAGAAATGAGGATTTTGCTTGGATTAACTGGATACTACATGAGGTTCATGAAATGTTTCTCCTCCATTATGACTCTCTTGACATGGTTTTTGTAGAAATACGTTAGTTTTGAATGGACAAGTAGATGTCAAATGAGTTTTAATCAGCTTAAAGCAATGTTGAATGAAGTGCTAGTGTTCACTTAGCCTACTCTTACGTTAGACTTTGTGATCTATAGTGACACCAGTCATAATGGATTGGGTTGCATTTTAATACAAGAAGGAAAGGTGATTGCATATGCCTTTAGATAGCTAAAGTTGCATAACCTCAATTACCCTACATATGACTTAGAGTTGGCTACCATAGTTTTTTATTTAAAGATTTGGAGACACTACCTGTATGGAGAGAAATGTTATATCTATTTGAATCATAAGAGTTTAAAGTATCTTTCTTTGAGAAAGAGTTAAACTTGAGGCAAAAAAGTTGACTGAAGTTAATCAAGGATTATAACAATATGATTGACTGCCAATGAGGGAAATCTAATATGGTAATAAATGCATTAAGTAGAAGATATGAGATGGTGAGCTATAATAAATTTTCTTTAATTTGTGCATTGTAAGCAAAGGCATAATTGTACATATGGCTACTCTAATAATGGTAGAGATACAGGTGAAATCTACCCTAATGCAGATGATCAAAGTTGCCAAAAAATAAGATGAAAAACTAATAAAGATAACTAATATAGTGAAAAAGGGAGAAAGGCCCGAGTTTTCAATGGAAGAAGATGACACAATGTATTTTAAGAATAGAATTTGTGTGCCAGATGTAAAAGAGATGAAACAAGACATCCTTAAGTGATGTGCTCTTGTTTAGTATAATTTTCATTCATATATTTTTTATGTTTAATTATAGGTTTTATCATATTTTAAGTGCTTAGTTGCGTATTTTTGGTGATTTCAGGTTCTGTAGAAAAAGTGCAGAAGTGAAGCCCCTCATGCACATGACAAGGTATCACGTCCATTAGAAGGATTAGAGCAAAAAAGCCCTTCATATGTGTGACGAGGTGTCTTGCCCATGAGGATGACTCTACAATACCTTTTTTTTCTTGAGTTGGATCATTTATCAATATTTAGGGGAGAAATTTAGTTCTTTTATTTCTATCTTTGTTGTAACATATCTAGCATAATATTTGATATTAACATTACTATTGTAGTATCAAAGCTAGGCTAACTTCCATTGGGTGTTTAGTAAGCTAACCCAATTTGTATGAACTTCCCTTTACTATTTATGAAGCATGATTTCTTTTCCAATTTTAATTGAGCTTAATTAGTTTTAGATTGAATAATTGACTAACCATCTTTTGTTTAATTTGGAATAAACATATTAAGGTTGCATTATTAGAAACATCATCTTTAATTTAACCAAAAAAATTGGATTGGACATTAGTTACACTCTTAGTTTGGGTAATTAGCGAATTAAGGTGAGAGCCAATGGAAATTTACTTCATGAGGCTTAATTGAATTAGGGTAGGAATTGCAAGTTGGGGAGGTGAGATAAATACTTGCTCAATCTCATTATATATTAATTTAACATATATATTTGTTATCTTATTCATTTAGTTTTTCTTTTGTTACTTCAATCAACTCATCAAACTTGGTTAGAGTGTTTAGAATTTAAGTTTTATTGTTCATTAGTAATCTAAAGTTGATTAATAATTTAAGCAAAAAAAATTTCTTGAGAGATCAACCTCGAGAGTGAGCTTACTAGTATTACAATTGGCTCATACACTTACCAGTACACTTTGAGTTACATCATCAATGAAATACATGAAATGGTATATATCATGCATCCAGGCAAGAATAAAATGTATTAAGATTTGAAAGTTCAATACTGATGGGCAGAGATGAAAAAAGATATCACAATGTATGTTGCTAAGTATATGACCTATCAGTAAGTGAAAGCTAAACATTAGTTGCCCATATAATTGCTACAACTAATACCTATACCACAATGGAAGTGGGAGAGAGTCATCATGGATTTGTATCTTGTATGCCTGTGACTCAGAAGAAGCATGATACAGTGTGGGTGATAGTAGATCAATTGGCAAAGTCAATACATTTTTTGTTGTTTAGAATGGATTACTCAATGAACAAACTCATTGAAATTAATATTAATGAGATTATAAGGCTACATAGCATACCGATATCCATAATATTTAACAGAGACCCTAGATTCACTTTATAGTTTTGGAAGAGTCTACAGTAGGCTTTGGGTACACAGTTCAATTTCAGCATGACATTTTATCCATAGACGAATAGACAATTAAAGTAGATGATCTAGTTGTTAAATGATATGATAAGAAACTACATGTTGGAGTTTGAAGGAAGCTCAATAGTCATCAAATAGGCATAGGAATGGCACCCTATAAGCGATTCTTTGGGAAAAAATGTAAGATGTCAATTTGTTAGACTGAACTAAGTGAGAAAAAATTGATAGGGCTAGATCTAGTACAACATATAGAAGAGAAGGTAAGGGTTATTGAGAAATACTAAATTCAATGAGGAATCGACAAAAATCTTATGCAAATCTAAAGAGGCAAGACAGTAAGTACGCAGTAGGTGACAAAGAATTTCTGAAGGTTTTGTCTTGGAAGAAAGTATTGAGATTTGGCAAGAAGGGAAAGATAAGTCTGAAATTTGTTGGCTCTTATGAAGTCTTTGAAAGGATTGACTAGTGTCTTATCAGTTAGCCTTACCACTAGAGTTGGATAGGATACATAATGTCTTTCACGTTTTAATGCTAAGAAGGTACAAATTTGAACTGATGCATATTATTCCGGTTGAGAGTATAAAGGTACATATGTCTCTAACATATGAAAATGAATCTATAGCTATCCTCTCACATGAAGAAAAGTGTTAAGTAACAAGAAGGTTCCCCTAGTTAAAGTGCTATGACAGAATCACACCATAAAAAAAGCTATTTGGGAAAGTGAAGAAGTTATGAGGAGGCAATATCCATAGTTATTCAGTATAGAATGATCAGATAAAATTTGAGGATGAAATTTATTTTAAGGAAAAAAGAATGTTATATCTGCTAATTTAGACACCAAGTCACGCGTATTGCAAAATCGTCGCGTCTGACAGAACATAGTCTAAATTTGAATTTTGACTAGAGAAAATTAAAATAATAATAAATAATTATTATAAATGTCTAATAAAGTGTAAAATTAGTGTAAATATGTTAAATTATGTTAAAGGACCAAAGTGCAAAGTTTGGAAAGTTTTTAAGTAAATTTGCAATTTATCAAGAATTGAGGGGCCAATTGGAATATTTAAAATTTAATATACATTAAAGCTATTCTCTCTTAGTGTTGGCTGGCCATATATTTAAAGGAAAAAGAGGAGAAATGAATTATTAAGAGATTAAAGTATAAATATCATGATATTTGGTTAATGGTGGGCCCTTTTCTTTTGAAATTTGCTTTTTCATCCTTTTTCTTTCTTCTTCCTCCATTCTTATCTCTCAAAATACTAGAATTTTCTACATCTTTTAGCCCCAAATTGTTCCCCATAAAACCACCATAGCCAAGCTCCATCAAAAAAGAGAAAGTGAGGAAAAGAGAGAGAAAACCTTTGGAATAGGCATTTTCATGCATAAAAAAGCTTGGAGAAGCTAAAAGAAAACCTAATGAGTGGAAAAGTAAGTTTGAAGAAAGAATAAATCAATCCCTTTTGGTTCGGGCATAGTGAAAACAAGTGTAGGTAAGACTTTTTCTCCATCTCTACATTTTTCTCTAAGGGAAAAATATATTTTAGGCTCATTTAGAGCTTGCTTTTAGTGCAAAATGATTCATATAAAAGTGAAGGTTTTGATAGAAACAAAGGATGTAAGGAGTGTTAATTGATTTTAGGATTGAAAAAGGTTAAGTTTGAGAGGTTGAATGAGACTTAAACCGTAAATTGGTGATGAGAAATATTTTAGGGTTTAGGGATTGTAGAGAGAGAAAGTTAAGTTATGGTTTAGAATTATGGAAGATAATGTTTTAATCATATTTTTTTATATATCTTTTAGGTGTCTCTTTAGAAGAAAATCAAGCTAAAGTAGAAGAGAGAAATGAAGGTAAGGAAAAAGAGGGTTGAATAAGCCTAAGCAAAGATAAAGAAGGTTAGTGCAAACTTTTTAACAATAACCTATGATTTTATTGTGAAATTGCATGATTGAAATGTTTGGCTTATTGAATTGTAACTAGAATGCTTTTGATTTTGCAACTTGCATAAGATTTAAGGTTTGATAATGATAATGAGAATTTTGTGAATTAATGACTTAATTGATGTGTACGTGAAATTAATTTGTGGTAGATATGACATTAATGCTTCTATTTGAGATATAGAATGAGAATTGAACTAGAAATGCATGTTTGGTTAGAATTGGAGTGTATTAGGGAGTCTTTGATTGAAATTTTATTTGGAAGAATAGTTTTCTAGCAGTGATTCACAGGCATGAACCCCTCCATGGAATTGTACTGTTCCATCCATATTCATTCATGATTTGGAGCTAAATAAAGTTCACAACATGAAGCTGAATCACGGGTATGAAGTATTTGTCACGTGAAATAGTTATAGTGTTGTTCATGGGTTGAGACATCCACTCACAGTCATGAAGCAGTTTGGCTTTGCTTGTTTACGGGCGTGAACATATTCAAAAGAAATTTATATGATCAATTAATAGATAGATAAGGAAAAAAATACTTATAAATATGGTATACTAAATGTACAAAGATAGGAAATGAATAGGAATAATATTGATATAACTTGAGAAATCTGGAATAAAATATGATGAAATTGTTATGAGAAAAGAATAAGAAATTGTGATTGTACCAAACAATTAATATTAATATGGAAAGAAATTGAGTTCCTATTATGTGTCTAACCTAGACTAGAATAGGTACACAGGTTGGTATGCCAACTAAAAATGATAGGTTGTAAAGCTAGTAGACATTTAATACTCGTATGCAATTTATTGCCCATTTTATTTGACATTCACTATCCCATGGTGCCCACTCACATTCCCTTTTTTTGTCTCCTAGTGTCTAGCCTTGGGATCTTGGGCACATTAAAAAGATCAATAAGTGAAAGACAAATTGGTTTAAAGCATAAAAGAAAAGAAAAGAAAAGAAATTGGTAAAAAGATATAAGAAAGATAAATATTTGTGTGCTTGCAATGTATGTTGAGGTTTGTGCATGTAGATAAATGAGGTTGATAACTGGTAATACATGAAATAAATGGGAAATAGATTAAAGCATTAATAAAAAGGAAGTGCATAATTTTGATGATGCTAGTTTGCATATGTATATTTATTGCATGTTTATAGTTTATTAGTGTGCACCACTCATCCTAATATTTAGTGTAGGAGTTTTTCTTTTCTCGCACAGATACAACAAAGTAGTAGATATTAGATAAATCTAATGGATCCTTGATATAGTGAAGTAGCTGAGCTATCATACAATGGATTTTACATTTTGAACTTTTGTTATTTTATATTTACATTTGGTATGTAAAACAAATTGTATTTTTGTACAAGTTTAAAAGATAATTTGTAAACTATTATGTTTATGTATATAAAGTGGAAATAGATTTTTTTTTAATTATGTTTTCATAAATTGCTTTAAAATTTTATGTTTGAAATATGATGAAAAAAATATTCTACTTTCTAGTATCATAATATAAATTTGAAAGAAAGTTTCATAACATCCTCTTACATGACCACTTACTGGGTAGGGTGAAAAGGTATTACAACATGTGACCAATTAAAGGTGTTACAATATGTGACCATGAAATACTCATAACAAAAGTGGTGGGTTAAGAATTTAATACTCAATCTCTGCAATATATATATATATATATATATATATATATATGTGTGTGTGTGTGTGTGTGTGTGTGTGTGTGTGTGTGTGTGTGTGTGTGTGTGTGTGTGTGTGTGTCACATGGATATGGATACATATTAGTATCCATGTGACACTCTCAAACATGATTATATTATGGTATGATAAAAAATGTTACAATTTCTCCAAACAAAATCAATTTAAATTCAAAAAGAATTTGAATGGGCCTACTCAAAATTTTCAATGTAATAACTTTTTATATAACTAGAATAAATCCAATTATATAAGAAAATATCACATGATACAATTGAAGATTTAATAAAATTTAAAATTTTTTAAATCATTATTGATGTATCATGATCATGATGACTATTTTTAAAATCTTTTATAAAAAATATGAAAAACATTACAATATGTGAAAGACATCATCCACAAATCAAAATATTAGTTTGGGCTTTAACTAGCCTTATAGTTTACAAAATGCGCCAAAAATATATATTACATGTTCAAAAGGACATACAAGAGAATAATGAAATAAATTTACAACCCTAGTCCTATGACATATACATAATAAAATATTGTCATGTACGGTATTACCATCCTAAGACATCAGGCTTATCCTATCGACTCTTGACTAGCTTACTTTTTGCATCAACTTTATTTATAAATAGCTCTAAATCTAGGTGAGAGAAAATACCTACATGCTAAGCAAATTAATATTTATTGGTACATATGTATATAAACTATGATATCCATTCATACAATATATTTATAGGTATAACATTTATTCAAGACATTTGATTCATCACATACTGATATAAGTGTGTAAGCATACTTAATATATATATATATATATATATATATATATATATATTCACACGTGCATCATTTCATCTCGAGGATATTTATACAACATACATATTATTACTATGATGTTCATGCATATAATTTACTTCGACATCATCACCATTTACAATAGAATTCTTAATTCAATCAATTACGATATTATTTTAATTATTGTCTTTCATTCCTATTAAATCACATATTAATAAGAACAATTCAATATCATGTCTTAGCATCATCTATACTTATGTCAGATTACAAACATTAGAATTATAGCATACAACAATATCTTGTTTACATTTTTATGTCTTATATTTTTCACTTAAGACATTTATTGGTCAAATTCATACATATTTACATGCATAAATACTAACTGACATGTGAATCTTAGTCAATAATAATGTTAATATTAACACCTACATGGCATGTCAAGTTCACATTTGTTGGATATCATGCATCAACTCAGCTAATCCTCTTGTTTCAAAGCATCAAAATCAAATCATGAACATAACCTTTTCTCACTCATTTATAAAGTGAATTTTATCATTCATACTATAGTAACAATGATATCACAACAATTATGTTTTATTATAACATTTTATTGAATATAGTAATAGTAAAAATATGTTACATCAAATCATTCTTGTAATCAATAATCATAATGAATACTTCTTATCATACACATTGTATCACAATTATTCTCATACTTTAATAATAGTGTTTATTATGAAATATTGATTCTTTCAAATTCAACTGGTTTGTGCATATCACTCTAAACTAGACTAAACTAAAAATGTTTCAAGAGCAAGGGTGCTCACATAAGCTAACAATTGACCCTATGTCCTTATCATCTTGTTCAATCGAGCTTCATTAGTTGAGAGCGCTCACCTTTCATAGGCGTGAATATGGGTATAAGATGACCAAAATGTGCATTTTGCATAGTAACATATTTCCAGCATACAAGACACCAAATATCACATTTCTTACCTTAATTCTAACATACATACCATCTATTAAAAGTCTATAACACAATTTTCATTCCTCATATATCCATTTTAACACAATGCAAATCTCAAATTTTATTAATTCGTCACAGGTCACATCCCAAAATACAATCCTAGTTCTTCTACCACACAACAAGCCTCTCATGAGGCCAATTAATCAATAATCATGCCATTTATCAATCTCATACCTTTTTATATATTATTCAAGCATTTAAACCAATACACATACATTTTCTTACATCAAACATACAAATTCATAAAGTCAAATAAATGGAGTTTGGATGCCAATATGTATTAACCTTTAAAAAAGAGTTTTTTTTCCTCCCTTCAAGTTTGACCTCGCCCTTGAGGGTTCTCACCACTTTCTCTAGGGTCTCCTAAAATAATAAAAAAAAATTTAGCTCTTAAATATACATGTAACATATAAACTCTCTTATACTCACATAAACCTTAGGTTCATCATCAAAATCTCTCTTTCATATCATAAACCCCTTAATGATCTTCCTTTTATCAATTTCCAAGTTTAATAGAGGAGTTTTAACATTTAAAACCCTTAGCTTGAACTTAAGATCTAACTCATTTGAAATGAGTCTTAACAAATACGAAAATGGTAGAAATATGAGAATAAGATGAAAAACATAAAAAGAAACTCCTCTTACTAAGCTTCCAAAATGGGGTGTGGATCTCTCTAAATCACCATTCTCTCTCCCTTTCCTTCTTTAAAAACCCATTCTTCAAGCTCAAGCTCCCCCTTTTTTCTTTTATCTCCCTCAAAATTTGGTCATCTATAAGTAAGATCTTATGACTTTTGTGTATTCTAGGGTTTAGGTTGAAGAAAATGTGAAGAAGAGAAGTGTTTGTGGTGTGAGAAACATGGGAGAAGAATAAGGTGAAGTGTAGAAAAATAGAATGAGGAGAGAAAAAAAAAAGTGCTTTATATACCTCTTAGGCAAAAATTCCTATTTGCCTGCAAAATCCAAGGGTCCAAAATATGCCACATCACCTCTTATTCTCAACCACATGTATATCCACCAATCATGTGAAAAGTTTTAGTCAAACAACTATTTTAAAATTATGTACTTATGCAATATTATACCTATACCACTATACTTGTATTTAATTGAACTATACCTTTAATTAAATTCTCCCTTCTTGATGATCATGTCCAATATTTTTATTCATCATTTAAATGTCCAAATTATGATATTTAATCTGAATTTAGACTCTGATAAGTGCAATTAATGACTTAATGTGTGCTCTCAATTCAGGCCTAAATTGATGAGTGTTACATTCATAATTAAGTTAAGTCAACTAAAGGACAATCTGATGACCCTTTTTTTTTAGAAATATTTATATGTACTTTTATAGTCTTATTATTATTTTAAATTGCTAAATTGAATAGCAATTACTCCACAATTAGTTTTAATATTTAAAAATTAATATTAATCAATTGAATTTTATTTTATTTAAATTAAGTTTAATTCATCACTTTAATTTAATCAATGAAACATTTGAACTTCAATTTAAGTTTAATTTAATCAATTATAACTTATATTAATAAATTGAATCTCAGCTTAATCAATTTAAAT
Source organism: Triadica sebifera (assembly GCA_023653625.1). NCBI lineage: Eukaryota > Viridiplantae > Streptophyta > Magnoliopsida > Malpighiales > Euphorbiaceae > Triadica > Triadica sebifera. The sequence continues at coordinate 27,912,908 of CM042901.1, forward strand.
TCAATTAATCAATTGAACTCCATTTTAATTGAAAAAAATATAATCCAATTTAGTGAAGAAAAAATGTAGTACAAATTCAAAATGGCCTAAATCCATACTAGAATCTATTGATCCGATTGTATGACCAATAACCCAAAATTGACATAAAAGTACTTATTTAAATTTGAAATAACATAAATTCGAATCAAAATCCACTCAATATGAATGTCATGTCTAGATTTGAGCCAACCAGAAAGGCCATATGAGAAGAATCTGAAAAAAGCAAAATATTGAAGTCAATATGACTTAAACACGAACCCATCCCGTTCGATTTGATTGTCAGATCTAATTATTATTTTATTAAGTAAATAAAATTAATTAATTTTAAATATCTTAACAATAACTAATGAGGTGGGTTCATTTTTACCAAAGATCCACACGAATTCTATAGCAAAATTTTTGTCCCAAATCAATTAGGAATAACAATGAGGTGGGTTCGAGGTGGAGTTCCTCATTCCTGTCCCTAGTCCCAAAATGTATAATCCTATCCTTGATCCTACCAGTGGAAAAAAAAATGATGGTCCTTAACCCTACACCACACGGGAATAGAGATATCTGATCCTTAATTTTTATTAAAAAATTTTAATTTATTTTAATATTAACAATATTTTAATTAATTAATTAATTATATAATTGTTTAAATAAAAAAATATTTTTTACTTTAAATAAGTATTATATTTTTATTTTATTAAATTTAAAAAATATTAATTATATTAAAATATAAATAATTATATATATATATATATATGCAAATATAAATAATATATAGAGGCAGAAGATATACATATCGTCTTGCTACCAAAAAAAAAATGGAATTGGGGCATGATCAGAATGAAGCATAAAAATGATGAAATAATATATCCCGTTTGGAAAGAGATCGGAGCAAGACATTGTGGAAATAGATTTAATTTTCATCCCTAAAATAATGGAGTGAGAGCAAAACTTTATTTTTAAATAAGGACAACAATACAAATAGCACTCAATGTAAAATTTTAAAGAGAGTGTGAAGGCAAGGCAAGAGTCCCCACATGTTTTGATTGAGCATTCACCATTAGCTACATCTCATAATTAAATTAAAATAACAATAATGAAAATTCCAGTGACAAATAAAATAATATTTAGATTTTAATTCAAACGTACGGAATATAATATTATTAATAATTATGCATCACGAAACTTATGCAGTGACTTTTTAAATTATTGAACAGATCCAATGGCCTCTAATAACATTTTAAAATTAGACAATTTTTTTGTTACAATGAAAAATAACACAATAATTAGTTATTCTGTTTGGTCGTCTGCAAACAAGATCTCCTCAATTATTTGGAATCTATTAGTATATTCAACTTTAGTACTAATAATCCATATGATTATAGAAATATATTCTCTTTAGCTAAAGAAAAATAAAAGCAACCATCAACTTGAGAAAATATAATAGAAAATACCTCTTGTGAAAAATTATATATATAATGTGAAATTTAATTGAAATTCAAATACAAAATCTAAAAGTCTTAAAATAAAATTTGTACATCTAAATTCAAACTTATTAGCATCTTATGAAAAAATTTATAAAAATAGGCATATATAATTTTTTTTTTAATTTCTTTCAAAAATTCAACATATTTGTTTAAAATTTGGCTATTAAGAATGATAATAGATTAATAAACACATAAGGAAAAAAAATAAGAATTTTTTTGTGATTTAGCTTCAAAAATGAACTATAATTGTTAATTTTAAATTAGTAACTAAAAAAGTAAATTCTAAATAGGACTGTAATCACATCTTCTAGTCCAAATCAACTCCGATGAGTAGAGTTGGTTTTTTAATTGATTAATTGACAATTTTGCATTGCTCTGGCACACGAAACATAGACAATAGCTTTGAATAAAATTAATGGACGGATGGTATCATATGCTTATCATGAGATTTTTTAAATATTTAAAAAAAAAAAATTGTTGTGCGTTGGCCATGTGCAACAGACACTAATCAATAATATAGAATCTGATCGTATATTCTAAACTTTTCTATAAAAATGCATGCCATATGTCAATGCCTTTAGTCCAACTAACAAAAAAACTAGTTATAAAAATAAATATTTACACGGAAACCCATTAGTCATCATCTACATATTATCTTTTATCAATTTAAATTTAATATTTAATGACTTAATGCAACTTATATTCTCTCAAAAGTCAAATATTATATGTCTTCACTTGATATTTTTTATTTAATATAGGAGAAATGCTAAATAATAATTATATGTTTTTTATTACCTTCTCCGTCATACATATAATTAATTTAAAATAAAGGAAACAAAGTAGAACAAAAATAATGATAAGACGAAAGCAGAAATTTTAATTTATCATTCTCTTCTAGTACTTCTTAATTACATACATCTTTCTCTCGTAAGAGTTCTATTTATAGTCTCATAATCATAAATACAAATAAGTTACATTACAATTTAATAGCATAAATTTTGTAACATCTATAAAACCATAATATTTATAACGCTCTCCTTGTAACACCCTCTTACCCAAACATAACATATCTGGATAAAGAGCACTACACTAAATTCTTCAAATCACTATTTTAATAAATGCTTGAAAGTCATAAATAATTTTTTTTTTAAAATTCTTAACTTATAGATATACAAGAAATAATGTACATTTTATTTACATAATATAGTAATTATAAATATCAAGTTAATTCTTAACAAACTATAAAAGTCAATTTACAAATTTGAAAGTATGTAATATGAAAAAGCAAAATATACAAGTTCAAAAGATTGTGACCCACTATTTCAAAATCGACTGCTTTTAATTGAGTAGGATCACCACTTGTTTTATTACAACCTTCAGCTACCTTTCTATATCTGCGCGGAAGGAAAACACTCACGCTAAACTCTAAACTTAGTGATTCATATAAATAAGGCAATATACTATGTTATAAAACATGCATTAACATATATCATTCTATTCATTAATATCTTTTCAAGCTATTCTTCTCCTCATGTCCCTATTTCATACGATTATGAGCATCATGCATACATGTACAATGTTATTTTCATTTATCGCTAATTATAAGTTACTATTTTCATTTCTTTAATATTCTATAATAATTTTGTATTATTTTGCATTATCTTTCAACTTAACTTCATTAATTCACCCACATTACTCTAAATTGGACTAGTTGGATATGTGTTATGGATTAGGAGCGCTCCTAGAACTATAGCCACCTTGTCCACTATTTGGCTCATTCGAGCTTCTCAAATCAATGGCGCACCCAGAGCTAAAGCCATATTGATTAAGTAATATATCATCATATATGAATTACCGGACCAAGGACACTCCCAGAGCTAAAGCCACCTTGTCCTCGATTTATGTATGCTCAACTGAGCATCTTAAGTCAATGGCGCTCCCAAAGTTAAAGCCACATTGACTGAGAAATATATCATCATATATGCATTACCAAACCAAGGGCGCTCCCAGAGCTAAAACGACCTTTTCCTCGATTTATGTATATCTCTCAGAGCTGAAGCCACATTGACTGAGAAATATCTCATATAATACAATACTGATCGCCCCCTTAATGACATGTCATCTATCCTGTTTCTAGTTCGGAGTTAGAGTAATGGGCATATCCATATCTCCACATTATTCATATATCCTTACTTAATTGTCTTTACCAACATATCAACATTCTTATTTTACTGGATAAATAATATCTTTTCAATTACTTACTTGAATATTTCATTAGTTAACAATATTCATAATTACAAAAAAATATAGCATTCACGACCGTGATTACTCATTCATGCTCGTGAATTAGTTCACGTCCGTAATTTAAAGTCATGAACACTTCTGAAATGAATAATGTCATTACCACACATAAGTCACAACCATGATACAATTCAGTCACGCTCATGAACTTTGAACTAGCAAGTTCACACCAGTGATCCAAAAGTCATGCCTGTGACTATCTGCGGGAAACCTACATATTCACTTTTCTTATTCATTTCTAGTTGCACCAAGTCATACCAAATACAAACTCATGCATTTCTAAAGTCCTTTACTCAACATATCATATTCTAATACATATAAATGCCTTTATCATAACTCAATTCTCTAACATACATTACTTAACTCAACATATCACAAAATCTCATTCTTTATATCTAAACCTATGGTTTCATGCCATACTCATCATGATTGCAATTCAATCATTAATTATCATGTTAATCATGCATTACTTCAAACAAAGATAGGCTATTGCCTCAAATTATGCACAAATCTCTATTTTTTCTTCACTCTTCTAGGTAGCTTTCTCTTTGCCTTTACTCCCTTGAGCTTATTCCTTGTCACTTGGAACTCCTAACACATCATAAAATCATCATCAAAACCTTATTTTCTCAAAACTCTTATGAGACCCTAAAATCTCTCTCATGAAACCCTAAACTCTCTCTACATAATTAAGCTCTAAATGAGCTCAAAACCCCAACTTCCTTAAGAAAAGATGAAAAAGAAGAAGAAAAGCTTATTACCTTTACACTTTTCTTCACTTGATCACAACCTTGGAGATTCTCTCTCTCCACTAAATTTGTTTGTTCTTCCTTCTTCTTGCTCTTCCAAGTCTCTTTAAGACTTGTAAATCATGAAAATGGCTTTGACTTGTTCTTTTCCCTCTCTTATATGTCTTTCTCTCACTAGAACTCAAGGTTGGTTATGGAGGACGGTGAGGGTGGTTGGTGTAACTGGTTTGGGTAGAAAAGAAAGAAGATAAGAAATAAGGAGAAGAAGAAAAGGACGAAACAAGAAAAGTGATACAAAAGTCCTCATATGGGACCCACTAATTTTTGACCATTTCTTTGATATTTAGCTTAATTATCATATTAATCTTTTTCCATCATGCTATGGCCGGCCAACCCATATTTTAAGACCAATTTTAATATGTTAAATAGCAAATATCTCATTAAATCCTTAAAATATTGGTAAATTGTAAATTGACTCTAAAACTTATCAAATTTTGCAATTTAGTCATTTACCGTAAATTAAAATTTTTAAGCTTTCTAAACACTTTATTAGGCATGTATCATAATTATTAATCATTATCTTGATTAATTTCAATGAAAATCCAAATTTAGACTCCAATTGGTCAAATGCGTCAACTTCATGACACGTGCAACTCGGTGCCTAAGTTAGCAGATATGACACTCTTAATGCCCATAACAAATAATATATCTCATTAAAATTTTACTATGGAAAACCTTGTTGGATCAAAATATAGTGAAAACAAAGTAAATTATTTATAATATACATATATCATTAAAAATCTTAAAAGAAAAGACTCAATGAGACAAAAACTTGGTCAAAGAAAGAAATGTGCAACATGTATATTTGTTTCCCCTCGTGATGAGATTACTTTATATCCTTGAGTCTTCGTATTCTAGTGTTGTATCTCAGTTTTTCAAATGTTGCAATTAATAATATCTTGGTGAGCAAGTATGCCAAGTTATTATTTGAATGAAATTGTTGAGCATCTATTTTACAATTCTTTTGAAGATCATACATAAAGGTGAATTTTGGTGAAATATGCTTTATTTTATCTCTTTTCATATATCCTCCCTTTAGCTGAGCTATGCTTGCTGCATTATTCTGATGTAGTTTTGTAGGAATCTTTTCCTCTAAAGGCAAACCATGCATCTAGATATATTGGGTCAATGATCTCATCCAAACACATTCTTTACTTCATGCATTGCTATTATTTCTATATGATTTGAGGAAGTAGCGACTAAAGTTTGCTTGGTAGAATGTCATAATATAGTTGTACATTCATATATAAATAAATAACCTGTTTCAGATCAAGCCTTACATAGATAAAATAAATATCATGCATCTGCATAACAAACTAATTGTGACTAAAAAGTATTTGAATAAAATAATCTCATATCAATGATCCCTCAGAGATATTGATATATCCTTTATTCCTTTCTAATGCCTTTGCCTTGCTAATAAACTGACAACAAATGATATTTTAATCCTTGCATTATTAGCATGATACTTAGTGTACCTATAGCATTAAGATATGATACATCAAGACCAACAAGTTCTTCATCATTCTCTCAAGGACAAAATGGGTCTTTATTTGTATCTAATGATCTTACAACTATTCGGATACTCAATAGATGTGCCTTATTCATATAAAATTGCTTTAATTATATATATATATATATATATATATATATATATATATATATATATATATATATATAACTTAATTAACGGACATAAATTATAACTGCTAGTCTCAATCCACAGGCCAAGATAAAATTTGTGTTTTTCCGAGATTCTTTCATCTCAAATAATTTCTTTAAATAATTCACTGCTATTTAGAGTTATTTAGATGTTTTCATCCAAATTAGGGGTTTGATGAATGGGCTTTCGAGTTTTTGGAGATTTGGATAGGAAACATTTAGAACTTTTTGGGTTATATTACTGTAGTATATTTCACTCTATTTTTTATTGTCTTGTGAATCAAATTTGGACAAGTTTTAAACATAAAAGATGTTCATCTATGCCTTTTGTATCACTCTGTCAAATTTTATTGAATTATTTTGAGTATAAGAAGAGAAATATTCATTTGAGTGAGATTGGTCCCTAGAAGAGTATCAACAGGATACTTCACGGTTTTTGCTATGTTTAATCATCTTAATGTCTAAATCTAAGGTTTTTCAAAACATAAAAGTTATAGATATATGTATTATATAGGTCTCTACCAAATTTCATATAAATATCTCTTATGTAGATTGAGTTACAGTGAAATGAACTATGACTGTTCCTTGATTGAGTTGGTTTCATATACCTGTACAGCTCCAGTAATTTCATCCTCATATTTGACCTATTTTTAGATCGAATTAGCCAAAGTTCAAAACATGCAATTTGTATTTATATGTCTTATCTAAGTTTCTATAAAAGTATCACCTTAAAATTCATTTATTTTGTGAGTTATGAGTTGAACAATTAAACTGGTCGGGTTGGTACTCTATGCTGAACCAGTTATAGATTATCTAGTGTTTGAGGAGCTTAGAAACAGAATTTGGAAAAGTATAAAACATGAAAAATATTTCACATTATCATTTATAAATGTGTAGAAATTTTAATAATAAAAAAAGCTACACATTGATAGATATGAATTTTTAAATGTGGTACCCCATAACTGCCTAAGGGCAGAAAACTAAGCAATATTTAAAATTATACCAAATATTGAGTAATGGTTCAAAAATTCTGAAATTTTAGTATGTTTTAGTCTTAATGTTAAATTTAATTAGGAATATAAATCATTTGAATTGGATAAGTGTTGAAAAATTTATAGATCCAATAGTCCTAAGAGGTCATGTTCCAATTTAAAAGAAATTGTAGTTATTTATTTAAACTATATTAAGAATAAATGTTTTATCAATGTATTAATTATTTATATTTTTGAATTAGGATCTCAACAAGAAGAAGAACAACAAAAGTGAACAAGCTCTAAGTTTATATTTTGGAAAAAAATACTATCGAGGTTTGTACATATATGTATTCTGGTTTATCCTTGTCCATGATTGTGTGCGCATGACATGAATTAATTGTCATAATGATGAAATAATATATTATGGCATGTTTTAAAATTAAAGAAATAATATTAACTATGAACTTAACATTATGCTAATATTTGATAAAATATCATACTATTACATGGTTTTGAAATAAATTGTGAGTATATGATTATGTTAATATGAAATGAGTATTGGTTATAGAAACAAGTAATTAATGTTGTTAATTGCACATTTCTCTGCTTGAGAACTAACATAGGATAGATGGTGCACCATTAGGGGGAAATTTCGGTACCGATATTGATATGATTTAAGGACAAGGTGGCTATAGCTCCGAGAGTGCTTCTGATCCTAATTACATACAGATAAATGATTATACTAGGTTAAGGTGGCTAAATCTCTGGAAGCGCCCTTGACTTAAGATTATAGTGAGTAAGGTGGCTTAAGCTCCCTGAGCACCCCTATTTCACACCCCGTATCTAGACAATCCGGGAACGAGATTTTGGGCTAATAAATCATAAAATGAAATATGAAAATTTATTAATTGATGTAAGTAACAAAGTATAAAATGCTTATATGAGATTATGCAAATTTAATTATTGAATAAGGTTATCAAGATATCCTTTTATGTTAAGTATTTATTTATTTTATATGACAAAAATGTAATAATATTTGATGTGCTGTGATTTTGTTTAAGACATGCATTTGTGTGACTGCCTGGGGAAAACTTTAATGCTTATATGTACCACTAAGCTAGATATAGCTTAGCGTGGGTTCTTCTCACACAGGAATTGGAACTGTAGTTAGTAGATGGTGAAGTTGATCAAGAAGAAATCCAAACCCATATCAGCAGAGACACAAAAGACGTAGTTAGAGGATTGGTTACCTATTATGTTTTTTTTTAGTTTGACCATGTATATGGTTATGGTAGACATGTCTTATATGTTAATATTGTAGATGTAAATAATTATGTAATATAATCAGGTGCTATATGTGTATACAACCTAATATAAATTTACATTGTTAATTAGAACAACTTGCCTAAACCAATATAAATAAATATATTAAGTTATTTTAAATGAAAAGTTTTAATTCGAACAAATTTATCAAGTTAAGCTTGTGACATCCTTCTTATATATGTAGGATTATCCCAGATATATAAGTGGGGTGTCGCATTTAGTGGTATTAGAGTAGGTTTAGGCATTTCTAGGCCTAGGTGGGAAAAGGGATATGAGGCATAAATATAAATGTGTCTCATATAGTTCTAATATGGGTTTTCTTCTTGGCAACTTGTAAGATTGTAGGAAGATGTCTTCAAATGAAAGGGATATGACTGAGAATACTGGCTCTCCTGATACTGAGACCCCTTATCAGCTTAGTGTAGCGAGCGTGCAAGGGCAAGATGCTGCTCCAAATCCCCCACAGCAAGCAGCAGAATAGATTGATTCTATTCAAAATCCATTTATACTACAAATGACTGGATTATTCCAAAAGATGGTACACGCCATTTCTCAGCCTACCCAGTGCCACCTCCTAAAACAAAAGTAACAATTGATAAGGTTCATAAGTATGGGGTTTCAGATTTCTATGATAAGAAAGATGAGGATCCAACTGCAGCTGAGTATTGGTTGGAAAAATTGAAAGAATTTTTAAAGAGTTAGAAGTGGAAGCAGATGACAAAGCTAGATTTACTACTTCTCTACCCCAAGATGATGCATATGATTGCTGGAAATCAGTTCTTACTAAGCCATATATGGTGGAACCGGTCTCATGGGATTCATTTCTCTCTGAATTCAAAGAGTAATATATTCTGTTGATCTATATTGATGAGAAAAAGAAAGAGTTCATGAATCTCAAGCAAGATAAAATGTCAGTGACTGAGTATCAGCGGGATTTTACCAGACTAAGCAAGTATGCCCCTGAATTAGTTACAAATGAAAGAGATAAATGCAGAAGATTTAAAGATGGCCTTAATGAAGAGGTTGGAGATATTGTGACTGCTCTCTAGCATACCAATTTTTCTCAACTAGTTTTTGCAGCACTCAGCCTTGAAAAAAGGAAAAAGTGAAAAATAGAATAATCTTTTAAAAAGTCAGCTACTCCCGAGAGTCCATTCACCAGGAAGAAGAGTCATTTCTTTACTAACCGTTCACATAATAGAGGACAGGGAAAGGGTTATAGCTATTCACAAACACGGTCTATTAGGAGGGGACCGCCCTCTAAGGCACCTTCTGCTACAACAAGTTCATAATCTTATGTTGGCAAGGAAGCTATACCGGCATGTAGCATTTGCAATAGGATCCATTGAAGGGAATGTTGGCGTGTCACAGGTGCTTGTTTTAAATGTGGGTCCAAGGAGCACATACGAAAGGATTGCCCACTCTTGACAGGTAGTACTCCGACTCATACAGCTAGATCAGCTCCGACTCAGCCTAGAGTTCAGTTCAGAGAAGGATCAGGCCGACCGAGGTAGGTTGTTTCAGAGACTGTGAATAGACTTGGATCCAGTAGAGCTCCAGCCAGAGCCTATGCCATGAAAGCTAAGGAAGATTAGGCTGCAACAGATGTTATTGTCGGTATGTTTTCATTATATGATTTTGACATTTGTGCACTCATAGATCCGGGTCTCACACATTCCTATATTTGCACTAGCACACCTAGCTAGCATAATATGATTAAAGAAAAACTAGAATATGAAATTGAAGTTAGGAATCCTTTGGGTCACAGTGTAATAGTGAATAAAGTATTCAGGAATTGTCTTTTAGTTGTACATGGGAAGGAGTTTTGCGCAGAATGACCCTATCAGAGATGAAAGAACTTAAGACACAATTACAAAAACTCCTTGATAGGGGTTTCATTAGACCAAGTACATCCCCATGGGGTGCACTAGTATTGTTTGTGAAAAGAAGGATGGATCTTTGAGGCTATGTATTGATTATCGATAATTGAATAAGGCAACTGTTAAGAACAAATACCCATTACTGTGGATTGATGATCTCTTTGACCAACTTAAAGGTGCAGAAGTATTTTCCAAGATAGATTTGAGATCAGGTTATCACCAATTAAGAGTGAAGATAGAGGATATAGCTAAAACCGCATTCAGAAATAGATATGGCCATTATGAGTTTTTGGTTATGCCATTTGGGCTGACCAATGCTCCAACAGCATTTATGGATCTTATGAATAGAATCTTCAAGCCGCATCTTGATCAATTTGTGGTTGCTATCATTGATGATATTTTTGTATATTCTAAAGATTTAGAAGAACATGAAAAACATTTGAGAATAATGTTGCAGACTCTCAGAGAATATAAGCTCTATGCGAAATTCTGAAAATGTGAGTTTTGGTTGAAGGAGGTGACATTTCTAGGACACATTATCTCTGCAAAGGGCATTAAAGTGGATTCTAGCAATGTTGAGGCAATTGTGAGTTGGAAACCCCCACGAAATGTGATCGAGGTCAGAAGTTTCTTAGATTTAGCTGGATATTAGGTTTGTCAAGGGTTTTTCAATGATTGCTTCTCCTTTAACAAGACTATTAAGAAAGGATGTTAAATTTGAGTGGACAGATAAGTGTCAAGCTAGTTTTGATAAGCTTAAGACTATGCTCACTTAGGCCCCATCGACACAACTGATCCTTAATAAGGAGTATGTCATTTATAGTGATGCTTCTCATAATGGATTGAGTTGTGTATTAATGCAAGATGGAAAGGCGTTTGCTTATGCTTCTAGGCAGTTAAAGCCGCATCAAAAGAATTATCCTACCCATGATCTAGAGTTGGCAACTATAGTTTTGGCATTAAAGATTTGGCGTCATTATTTATATGGGGAGAAGTGTTTCATTTTCACAAATCACAAGAGTTTGAAATATTTTTCCTCGCATAAAGAATTGAATTTGAGGCAAAAAAGATGGCTAGAACTAATGAAGAATTATAATTGTGTGATTGACTACCATCCAGGCAAAGCTAATGTAGTAGCAAATACTTTAAGCAAAAAGATTGTGGCAAAGTTGCACATTCAACCCATTTTTACTCAGGAAATCAAAGATGCACAAAGACAGGATCACTATGGAAGTGGGAATGGATCACTATGGACTTTGTGACTGGATTGCCTTTGACTCCAAAGAAACATGAAACTGTATGGGTCATAGTGGACAGATTTACAAAGTCATCACATTTCTTACCTATCAAGAAGGACTATCCACTGAATAAATTGGTAGAAATTAATATGAATGAAGTAGTACGACTTCATGGAGTGCCTGTTTCTATTGTGTCTGATAGAGATCCCTGCTTCACATCTCAATTTTGGGGTAGTCTATAGCTAGCTCAGGGTATTAAGCTCAATTTTAGCATGGCTTTTCATCCACAGAAATATGGACAATCAGAAAAAGTCATTCAGATTCTAGAGGATATGATGAGAAGTTGTGTCATCAAATTTGAAGGTAGCTAGGACAAATATCTTCCTTTAATGGAATTCGCTTATAATAGCAGTTATCAGTTTAGTATCCAAATGGCTCCATATAAGGCACTTTATGGCAGAAAGTGTCAAACACCTCTATGTTGGACAGAGCTTAGCAAGAGGAAGCTTGTGGGACCAGACCTAGTGCAAGAGACAGAAGAAAAAGTGAAAGTCATTTGCAAAAGACCTAAGGCAGCTATAGATAGGCAGAAATCGTATGTTGATCTTAAGAGATGAGACATTGATTATGCAGTGGGTGATAAAGTTTTTCTTAAGTTTTCTCCATGGAAAAAAAATTATGAGATTTGGAAAGAAAGGCAAGTTAAGTCCAAGATTCATCGGACCTTATGAAATATTAGAAAGAGTTGGACATGTTGCTTATAGACTCGTTCTACCATCGGAGTTAAATCTAATACATAATGTTTTCCATGTCTCAATGTTAAGCCGGTATAGATCAAATCCTAATCACATCATACCTGATGAAAGCATTCAAGTGAGGCAGGATGTGACATATGAAGAAGAACAAATCCAAATTTTAGCAAGAGAAATTAAGGAGTTGAGGAAAATGCGAGTACCACTAGTGAAAGTGCTATGGAGGAATCATGCAATTGAAGAAGCAACATGGGAAAGCAAGGAGGTGATGAAAGCTCAATACCCTCACTTGTTTAGTGATGAGGCATTAGGTATGTTTCGAAAACGAAACATTTTAAGGGAGAGAGAATTGTAATGTCCACTAACTAGAGTTTAATTAGAATAAGTAGTGGTATAAATATGAAAAATATGATAGATAATAGAGATTAAAATAGATGGAATAAATGACTAAATTAGAAATTAAAATAAATTAAATTGATAGACATGATAAATTTGATTAAATTAGACTACATAATTAAATTGTACTTATGGTAAAAATTAAAGAAACTAGATATAAGTAAATAAATCTAAATAAATAAATAAAGAGAAGAAAAAAATTTATAAAAAAAAAGTGAATAGTAAAATAATGGACACAATAGAAAAAAATAAAAATAAAAAAGATGAAAATGGGAGAAGGAAGGGGGAGGTGAAAGTCAATTAAGACTTTGCCCCATTTTCTTCCAACTTCAACTCTCTTCTTCTTATCATTATCGTCCCTTTCCTTCCTCCATATAACAGCCCCAATTCTTCATCCTCTTCTTCATGATTTGTAAAAAATTAACTCCAAATAAATATATTTTTGGTAAGTAATCTATTTCCCATAGTTATTGTATTATTATAACTTTTTAGGTTATGTTACTGCAATATATTTCACTCTATTTTTTATTATCTTTTGAATCGAATTTGGAGAAGTATTAAATATAAAAGTTTTTTATCTATATCTTTTGTATCTATCTGTCAAATAAAAAAAATGAAAATGGGAGAAGGAAGGAGGAGGGGAAAGTCAATTAAAACTTTGCCCCATTTTCTTCCAACTTCAACTCTCTTCTTCTTATCATCATCATCCCTTTCCTTCCTCCATATAACAGCCCCAATTCTTCATCCTCTTCTTCATGATTTGCAAAAAATTAACTCCAAATAAATCTATTCTTGGTATGTAATCTATTTTTCATAGTTATTGTATTATTAGAACTTTTTAGGTTATGTTACTGGAATATATTTCACTCTATTTTTTATTATCTTTTGAATCGAATTTGGAGAAGTATTAAATATAAAAGTTGTTCATATATATCTTTTGTATCTATCTATCAAATTTTATTGAATGATTTTGAGTATATGAAGAGAAATAGTCATTTGAGTGAGACTGGTCCCTGGAAGAGTATCAACAGGATACTCCACGGGTTTTGCTCAGTTGGATCATCTTAATGGCTGAATATGAGGTTTTGTAAAACATAAAAATTGTAGATATATGTATTATTTAGGTCTCTACCAAATTATTATAAATATTTATTGTGTAGGTTGAGTTAAAGTGAAATGAACTATGATTGTTCCCTGATTGAGCTGGTTTCATATACCTGTAGAACTCCAGTAATGTTTTCCTCACATATGACCTACTTTTAGATCGAATAAGCCAAAGTTAAAAGCATGAAAGTTTTATTTCTATATCTTATCTAAGTTCCTGTGAAAATTTCACCTTAAAATTTATTTATTTTGTGAGTTATGAGTTGAACAATTAAATAGGTTGGGTTGGTACTTTGTGCTAAACTAGTTAGAGATTATCTAGTTTTTTATGACCTTAGAAACATAATTTGGAAAGGTGGTAAAAATGAAAAATGTTTCCAATTACCTTTTATAAATGTGTAGAAATTTTAGTAGTAAAAAAAGCTACAAATGGAAAGATATGAATTTTTAAATGCAGTACTCCGAAACTGCCTAAGGGCAGAAAACAGAGCAACATTTAAAATTATACCACAACTTGTGTAATGGTTCAAAACTTCTGAAATTTTAGTATGTTTTAGTCTTAATGTTAAATTTAATTAGGAATATAAATCATTTGAATTGGATAAGTGTAGAAAAAGTTATAGATCAAATAGTCCTAAGAGGTCATGTTCCAATTTAAAAGAAATTGTAGTTATTTATTTAAACTATATTAAAAATAAATATTTTATCAATATATTAATTATTTATATTTTTGAATTAGGATCTCAACAAGAAGAATAACAACATAAGTGAACAAGCTCTGAGTTTATATTTTGGAAAAGAAAAACACTATCGAGGTTTGTACATATATGTATTATGGGTTACCCTTGTGCATGATTGTGTGCTCATGACATGAATTAATTGTCACAATGATGAAATAAAATATTATGACATGTTTTAAAATTATAGAAATGTTATTAACTATGAACTTAACATTATGCTAATATTTGATAAAATATCATACTATTACATGGTTTTGAAATAAAATGTGAGTATATGATTATGTTAAATATGAAATGAGTATTGGTTACAGAAACAAGTAATTAATATTGTTAATTGCCCATTTCGCTACCTGAGGACTGACATAGGATAGATGATGCACCATTAGGGGGAAATTCGGTACCGATATTGATATGATTTAAGGACAGGGTGGCTATAGCTCTAAGAGCACTCATGATCCTAATTACATACAAATAAATGATTATACTATGTCAAAGTGGCTAAAACTCCACGAGCGCCCTTAACTTGAGATTATAGTGAGTAGGGTGGCTTAAGCTCTGCGAGAGCCCCTATTTCACACCCCGTATTTGGACAATCCAGGAACGAGATTTTGGGCTAATAAATCATAGAATGAAATATGAAAATTTATTAATTGATGTAAGTAACAGAGTACAAAATGCTTACATGAAGTGGTGCAAATTTAATTATTGAATAAGCTTATTATGTTATCCTTTTATGTTATGTATTTATTTATTTTATATGAAAAAAATGTAATAACATTTGATGTGCCATGATTTTATTTGAGACATGCATTTGTGTAACTGCATGGGGAAAACTTTAATGCTTATATGTACCACTAAGCTAGAGATAGCTTAGCATGGGTTCTTCTCACGCAGGAATTGGAATTGTAGCTAGTAGATAATGAAGTTAATCAAGAAGAAATCCAAATCCATATCAACAGACACACAAAAAACATAGTTAGAGGGTTGGTTACCTATTATGTTTTTTTTAGTTTGACCATGTATATGGTTGTGGTAGATATGCCTCATATGTTAATATTGTATATGTAAATAATTATGTAATATAATCGGGTGCTATATGTGTATACAACCTAATGGTAAATATATATTGTTAATTAGAACGACTTGCCTAAACCAATATAAATAAATAGGTTAAGTTATTTAAAATGAAAAAGTTTTAATTTGAACAGATTTATCGAGTTAAGCTTGTGGCATCCTTCTTATATATGTGAGATTATCCCTAATATATAGTGGGGTATCACACTTCAATCCACCTCAAAATCTGACACTTGTACCTTTAAAATATCCGAATTGATGTTTAGCTCCTAGAACTTTAGGTAGACTATGTCATTCTCAATATTTAGTTTTAAGAATCATTGCCTAGGACATCTTGGTTGATAATCCAACAACACCCATCCCAATAGGCTACCTACAAAGAAGGAACTAAGAAGAAGTTATGACTAACATGTATGTAAAAAAATAAAAGTACCATGCATACATCCTAAGATAAAATATGCATATGTTTCCTAACTCTACAAGGTGATCTAATGCTTCAAATCATGGATTGCACTGATAACATATAAGGAGATACTGTGAATGAAGCACCAGCAAGATAAAGAGTAAGATAGATATAGGTAATCACTAGAGTGGCATCTTCAACAACACAAATAGGAAGTTATACTGTGCTACCATCAACAATGTGAGCCGAATAGTTTGAGTTACTACCAAGAATAATCCAAGTCATCATACATAGTATGAGTTATATTAAAGTTGGCCATATTCTCAATGTTCCTACCATTGACCATAGTCTGAGTGTCCCTGCCATCGCCATTGGCCATAATCTTAGTGCCCTTACCTTCAACCATATCTTGAGCATCCCCACCATTATTGTCAAACATAACCTCAGTACCACTGCCTTTAGCTAGAGCCTAAGTGCCCTACTGTCACCATTGACCATAACCTCAGTACATTTGCCTTTAGCCATAGTCGATCACTTGTCAATCAAGATATGTTCATCAAGTTAATCAACAGTCCAGGTATGCATTTCTAACTATTGCATGCATGTAATGTTCTTTCAATTTGACAGATTTAGGTCAGTCGCTAATTTTTGTCACTATATTCACTATTTTCTTGTAGTGCAGTTAGCTGTAATTTTATTATTATTATTACAATTAGCTCTATAATTTCTTATTTTTATGGTGCAATGTGTTGGGAAATAACACCAAATTTTCTATAATCAGATTTATGAGAAAGTGAAAAAAATGTAGAATAATAAGACACACATAAATTGATAACAGGGTTCGGCCAATTATGCCTACGTCTCCGGACTACTCTAAATCTTTTACTAAAGGAAGAAAATTTTACAAAGTGTTTACAAACACTCACAACTCACAACCTCTTACTAAAGCTTTCCTAAGCTTTTATTTTTCTCTCTCACTTTTGGATGGAATATAGATGAGATATCTTACAAATGAATTCCTAAGGCTATATATAGGCCTATACCTCCTCAATGAGCTGCCAAGATTAATTCTCACCTACTTTGATGGATGATTGAGATCATTTCTCACTTACCGTCTTACCTACCAAATGGATGGTCAAGATTAATCTCCACCTACCATCTTACCTACCAAATATTTTGTCAATTAATTATTAATTAGTTCAACAAAAGATGCAGCATCCATCTTTATTGTCATTTATTTATGGTGCTTGTGTAGTTTGACTAATAATCTCCCACTTGAAGACTGATTTCAATATGTCTTCACACCTCGATCAATGCAGTAGTCTTTCTGGTCTTACTACTCTAGTAGACCAACTGCAGTTGAACACAACTTCAATTTGTTGATAGTCACTGCCTTTGTCAACATATCCACTGGATTCTTACTTCCTTGGATCTTCTTCAGTACTAATACACCATCTTCTTCTTTTACTCGGTACACCCATTTGTTATGAAATGCCTTCTTCTCCATGGATAACTCAGCTAGTTCCCATGTTTGGTTGGAGATCAGAGACTTCATCTTGTCTTTCATGGCAAACTCCCATTTACTAGCATATCTAATATGACAAGTTTCATTATAGCATTCAATCTCTCCTTCATTAGTCAACAAGAGATAGTTCATATATCTCCTGTTAGGCACATGAGGTCGAGAAGACCTTCTTAATATAAGAGATGGAGTATAAGGTTGTGGTGTGTCAGATTGATGCGCACTGCTTGGTCCAACAAGTTCCTCTAACTGAGGACTTGCTACAATCGGTTCTGTCACGGAACTATTTAGGACATCATTTGCATCTGCAAATATTGACTCATTCTATTTTGAGTTGCTGGCGAATATTTTATGCATGTTCTTGTACATCACCCTTTCATCAAAAATCACATCTTTGCTATGGATGACCTTTTTGTTTTCGTCATCCCAAATATGGTAGCCAAACTCATCCTCACCATAGCCGATGAGAGTGCATTTCTTGGATTGGGGATGTAACACCACATCTTATACATTCAAGTTCAACCTATTCCTGTATCAAATAGTCACACATAGCATACTAAAAAGGCAAAATACCCTGTTAACAGTGGCAGTAAAATTTTTTTTTTTTTATCACATCCTGTAAAATCAACTAATGACCTTGTAAGTCTCATATCCTGTAATTTCATTCAATGACTTGCAAGTCTCATATCCTATAATTTCATTCAATAACTTGCAAGTCTCATATCCTGTAATTTCATTCAATAATTTTTTTCAAGTCAACATTAAAAAACCATAATACGATATATCACATATATTAAAACATAAACTTTACACATAAGTATTTACGAGTTGCTTTCATTTATACATTTTTAAACTCATTCCAAAATGACTATACATATTCAAGCACGTAAATACAAAACACAGATGACATATTTTTATGCTTGTGTGGAATGCAAGGAGAGAGAGAGTGATGAGGCTCGGCCAATGACCTGTGCTCCATGTCTTCTATACACTACTCAAAATGAGCTATCACTTTTCTTTACCTGAAAAATGACGCAAATTGATGAGTTGCGGCTCAGTGAGAATAATCATCCAATGAGCTCTAAAGTACCAAACAACTCATAGTAATAAATCACAAATCCAATATATATCAGGTATTCTATTCCATTCATCAGTATCATATAAGTATCAATAAAGTTGAAACATATAATCATTACTCTTTATGTATGCAAATGCTTTGCTTATTTCATTTTGTTGTGACCAAGTTAAACAGACATTGCCCCGGGTATCCATGTGAACATTTGCCATGTGAACATTTGCATTTGCAATTGTATTTGCATTTGCTAGCTAGCTTGATCATTTGTTTCATTTGCACATTTGTTGGGCCATAGGCCTCTTCTTTTGCTTTGCAATATTGATTAACTAGTCACAACGCCTTTTAAGTCCATATGGATATGCATTTGTACTAAGCATTTATGAACCATTGCATCTTATCACATATAACATACATATACCACATATATGCCTCATATGCCACGCATATACCTTGCATATACTATACATATACCATGTATATATATCACATATGTCAAACATATACCTCAAATATACCACAAGTATACTATTTATACGTATCACAAATGCCACATATTGTCCATCATCATATTATCAAGGACAATCATGACAATCATATGTCAAACCACAAACGTCACATATTGTCCATCATCATATTATCAAGGACAATCATGACAATCATATGTCAAACCACAAACGTCACATATTGTCCATCATCATATTATCAAGAACAATCATGACAATCATATGTCAAACCACAGACGTCACAAATTATCCATCATCATATTATCAAGGACAAATTATGACAATCATATGAATCACATAGCAAGCAACATTCATCTGCACTAAGAATTCAATCGATAATTAGACTCACCGTTCTCCTTTGATCCCGACTCTTACTTATTGTCTATCTGCTCCTTGTGGGTCTCCAATATGTTGTGAGCCTAACATGAAAATATAATGGATTAACTCATGATTAGGGAGACTTAATGCGGCTTAAACAAATTAATATGCATAATGCATATACATAGCTAGGCTTTTTCCTATGGGGCAGTGTGACCTTATGGGACTGTTAAGCCTATAACTTTTCCTATAGTTGACCAATTAATCTGATTCTTGTTCCTAATTCAAAATAACACATAATCATGAAACATATTAAAATATCAGACCAATTGGATCATTGTACAATTTTTGGTGGAATTTCTAAGAGTGTTCTGTTTCCTGCCCTGTTTCTGCCCTTTGGCAGTTTCAGGGTACCAATTTGGGTAGTCCATATCTTACAATCTGTAAATCAGATTATAATTAAACTTGTCAGACACTTATATGGGTTCAAATGGAACATTTTTAATGTTCACAACTTTTACCAATTATGCCTCTAAGGTCTTCAAATTATAAGCAACATTTCACTGGTCCAGAACAGAATTGGCTTCCGGACCAGTATGACTTCTAAAGGCCATAACTTACTCTATACATAAAATTTTAAGCTTAAATTAGTACCAAAATTTAGCTAAGACATATACCTATAACTTTCATGTTTTGATAAGTTACATAATCTAGCTCTAAGGAGCTAAAATTAGACAAAAAAGTTTCTGGAACTGCCCAGGGCACTCAATAGGCAGTTCAAACCATGGAACAGTCATGGTTCCATTTACCATAACTCACAATTTACAAGACATATGAACCTGCAATTTGGTATACAGATACATAACACATATATCTACAACTTTTATGTTTTGAGATACTTCAAATAATGGCTTTAACATATTCGAAATCATGTAACACAGTAGCTAACTTGGTTAGGGTTCACACCCTGACCAGTTTCAGTACGAAGAGGATATCTCATTATATACACAACATCTTGCAAATATATTCACATATCCATAAATCTAAGACATAAATGAACAACTTTTGTGTTTTAAGATTTTTCAGATTCGATCTCTAAGATCATCAAAAATATGGAACAATATACTGCCTATTAATGAACCCTAAACACCAAAATCAAGCTTAACACAAGAATAAATGTTTACTCACCTATAATCACTCTTGGCTAATCTTGTTCCTGCAATTTTTGGAGTGAAAGAAGGAAGAAATGGTGGCTGAAACTTGAAAAGAAATGGAAGGAATGAAGCAAAGAAGAAGAAGAAGAAGATGAGGAAGGGAAGTGATAAGGTGGCTGCCTAATAAGTTAAAAGCCACCACCCACCACCTTATCTTCCTTTTCTTTGTTTCATCCGTCCCCTTTTTCCTTCTTTATTTATTTATTTATTTATTTATTTATTTATTTATTTATTTTTCTGACTTTTATTTTTTTATTTTATTTTTTTATTATTATTATTATACAAATCAACATAATATGCAATTTAATCTCAATCTAGTCATTTTGCTTACTTTAATTTAGTCACCTTATTTCATTGATTTTTTTTTAATACTTTTTATCCTCATTTAGATTATAAATACACATGTGTGACTCAATACAATTGCAATGTACTAGGACACGTAGCTAGTGCGTGTCATAAACTTGATCCTACGAAAATACGTATGAAATGCATGTGTTCAATTGAATTTTATTCAAATGCATATGTCAAAATAAAATGCATGTAATAATGCATATGTGGGAAGTCGAGGATGTTACATGGGATCAAGCTTATTCTTTCCTTCATCACTAATATGCACATATGCTACACAACCAAAATTTTTTAGATGTGATAGTCTTATCTCTTTTTGGCTCCATACCTCCTCTAGTATTCTGTACTCCAATGGAATCGATGGTCCTCGATTTATTAAGTAAGCTATAGTGTTGACTGCTTCTGCCCAAAACTGCTTCGGTAGACCTGACCATATATGAATACTTCTAGCTCTTTCTGTTAATGTTTGATTCATATGTTTAGCTACACCACTGTGTTGAGGTGTGCTTGGCACGGTTCTCTCCATTCTGATACTGTGCTTGTAACATCCACTAATTAGAGTCTAATTAGAATAAGTATGTGGTGTAAATAGAAAGGACGTGATAGACAATAGAGATTAAAATAGATGGAATAAATGACTAGATTAGGAATTAAAATGAATTAAATCAATTGACATGATAAATTTGATTAAATTATACCAAATAATTAAATTGTATTTTTGGTATAAAAAAATTAAAGATATTAGATATAAGTAAATATGTGAAGATAAATAAATAAATAAAATAAAATAAATAAAGAGGAAAAAAATTTATAAAAAAAAAAAAGCACAGTAAAATAGTGGACAGTACGGGAAAAAAAGATGAAAACTGGAGAAGGGAGGGGGAGGGGGAGGGGAAAGTCAATTAAGACTTTGCCCTATTTTCTTCCAACTTCAACTCTCTTCTTCTTATCATCATCATCCCTTTCCTTCCTCCATATAACAGCCAAATTCTTCATCCTCTCCTTCATGATTTGCAAGAAATTCACTCCAAATAAATCTGTTATTGGTAAGTAATATATTTCCCATTGTTATTGTGTTATTAGAACTTTTTGGGTTATGTTATAGCAGTATATTTCACTCTATTTTTTATTGTATTATGAACCGAATTTGGAGAAGTGTTAAACATAAAGGTTGTTCATTCATCTCTTGTGTATCTTTTTGTCAAATTTTATTGAATGATTTTGATTATATGAAGAGAAATGGTCATTTGAGTGAGACTGGTCCGTGGAAGAGTATCAACAGGATACTCCATGATGTTTTCTCAATTTGATCATCTTAATGGCTGAATATGAGATTTTGTAAAACTTAAAAGTTGTAGATATATGTGTTATTTAGGCCTCTACCAAATTTTGTATAAATATCTCTTGTGTAGGTTGAGTTATAGTGAAATGAACTATAGCTTTTCCTTGATTAGGTTGTGTTCTTGTACCTGTACAACTCCAGTAAATTCGTGTTCCTTTTTGAGCTTCTTAAAGGTCGAATTAGCCAAAGTTCAAAACATAAAAGTTTTATTTCTATTCCTTATCTAAGTTTTTATGAAAGCCTCACCTTAAAATGTCAATTATTTTGTGAGTTATGAGCTGAATAAGTGAACCAGTCAGGTTGTCAATGTATTTTGAACCAGTTATAGATCCTCAAGTATTTGAGAACCTTATAGACCGAATCTGGAAATGATATAAACATGAAATGTGTTTCAAATTAATTTATATAACTCTATGAAAAGTTTTATAATAATTGAATATACACGGTGAAAGATATGAATTTTTAAATGTGGTACCTGAAACTGCCTAAGGGCAGAAAATAGAGCAACATTTAAAATTATACCAAAAATTGTGTAATGGTTCAAAAATTTTGAAATTTTACTATATTTTATTCTTACATGTTAAATTTAATTAGGAACATGAATCATATAAATTGGATAAGGGTAGAAAAAGTTATTATTTCAATAGTCATAAAAGGTCCTATTCCAACTTAAAAGAAATTGTAGTTATTTATTTAAATTATATTAAGAATAAATATTTTATCAAGGTATTAATTATTTATATGTTTAAATTAGGATCTCAACAAAAAGAAGAACAACAAAAGTTAACAAACTCTTAGCTTATATTTTGGAAAAGAAAAACATTATCAAGGTTTGTACATATATTCTGCCCCTTATGCATGATTGTGTGTATCTGACACAAATTAATTATATGTCACCATGATGAAAATATATATTATGGCATGTTTTAAAATTATAGAAAATTTATTAACTATGAACTTAACATTTTGCTAATATTTGATAAAATATCATGTTATTACATGGTTTTGAAATAATTGTGAGTATATTATTATATTAATATGAAATGAGTATTGGTTATAGAAACAAGTAATTAATGGTTTTTCATTGCCCATTTCTCTACCTGAGGACTGACATAGGATAGATGGTGCACCATTAAGGGGAAGTTTCGATACCGCTATTGAATGATTATACTAGGTCAATGTGGCTAAAGCTTCGCGATCCGCGAGTGCCCTTGACTTGAGATTATAGTGAGTATGGTCGTTTAAGCTCTGCGAGCACCCCTATTTGACACTCCATATCTGGACAGCCCGGGAACGAGATTTTAGGCTAGTAAATCATAGAATGAAATATGAAAATTTATTAATTGATGTAAGTAACAAAGTATAAAATGTTTACACAAGATTATGCAAATTTAATTATTAAATAAGGTTATCATGTTATCCTTTTATGTTATATATTTATTTATTTTATATGACAAAAATGTAATAATATTTGATGTGCTATGATTTTATTTGAGACATGCATTTGTGTGATTGCCTGGAAAAAACTTTAATACTTATATGTATCACTAAGTTAGAGATAGCTTAACATGGGCTCTTAACATGCAGGAATTGAAGCTGTAGCTAGTAAATAGTGAATTTGATCAAGAAGAAATTCAAGCCCATATATCAGCAAAGACACAAAAGACGTAGTTGGAGGGTTGGTTACCTATTATGTTTTTTTTAGTTTGACCATGTATATGGTTGTGATAAACATGTCTTATATGTTAATATTGTATATGTAAATAATTATGTAAAATAATCGGGTGTCATATGTGTATACAATCTAATGGTAAATATATATTGTTAATTATAACAACTTACCTGAACCAATATAAATAAATAGATTAAGTTATTTAAAATGAAAAAGTTTTAATTCGAACAGATTTATCGAGTTAAACTTGTGGCATTCTTCTTATATATGTGGGATTATCCCTGATATATAATGGGGTATCACAGTGCTCATAGCAGAACTTCTTGAATTTGGTGTCTTCATATTGACCACCATTGTCGGTTCTGAGCTTTATGATCTTCAGACCTGTAACACCCCCATACCCCACTGTAGTTTAGCAAGGTAAGTGAGCATTATCTGTCTTACTATGTTATAAAATTAATGAACTGAAATAATTTTTTTTTCTTTTTTTTATGAAAATCTTGCTGACACTGAAATAAAAATCATTACAAGCATAAATACTCAAAATTTTATTTATTTATAAAATACATTAATTTACATTCAAACTATATTCTTTTACATAGTGACCCGCATATTTAATACACATTATATGAAATAAAAACGATAAGTTAATTTACAAAGTTTTTGACAAAATTTACCAACAAGAAAACCAAAGTTGCTAGCTGCTTTTCTCCGGGTACCCTTCCTCTTTTGACAATCTATTTTCTACGGCTACCCTTCTAAACCTGCGTGAGAGGAAACCACCCGCGTTGCGCTAAGCTAATAGCTTAGTGGTGCTTCAATGATAAAAATTTTACATACATATATAATTTCTCACATATTAATTAACTATTTTATAAATAAGACATAAAATAAAGAATTATATAAAATCAATAAATTTCAGCAAATACTCAATATTTATCAACTTTAATTCATATAACAATTATAAAAATTACATACTTCGATATTATTATTATTATTATTATTATTATTATTATTATTATTATTATTATTATTATTATTATTATTATTATTATTATTATTATTATTATTATTATTATTATTATTTTCTTGTGTCCATAACACCTATAACCGAACTAACTAATAGAAATAATAGAGTTATCATTTTCGGCTGTCATAATATTGCACCGAGCGCTTTTATAAAAATATCATTACCGGCTTAATAATTTTGCGCTGAGCGCATTTATAAATTGTCATTACCGGCTTTCATATTTGGCACTGAGTGTCTAAATCCCCTGATTGATATGTCAAACTATTCTCTATTCTAGTTCTAGCCTATGTGTCTTTAGGCTTAACTATTTTTATTTTAATTCCCAATATTTTCAAAAATGTCAATATTATTCAATTATCATATTTATGTTTATTTATTTTTGTTCTTTATTCCCATTATTATTGCACTAAAATCTAATACTTAAATAATTTGTTAGACATTAATAACTACCATTAAAATAATTATTCACATTAATTATTATATATAATTATCACAACACATGCACAAATCCAATATTTCATATTTTTACCTATGGTAGATTTCGAACCTATTTTTGGGCTTTATTTTTAGCCTATTTATAATTCGAATTTAGAGTTATGGACTTCTAACAATTTTTATCTTATTGTCTTAGCCTTTAGATGCATCAAAAATCACTTAAATCTCATTTTTCTATCAAAAGTTATGGTTAATTGAATATTGCATCATCACAAATATTCCTGCCCAAAATTTTCTAGACAGATTCTAGGTTTAAATTTCATACATTTTTCTGGGCAAATATAGACATAATTAGATATTATGGTCTAAATACAAGTTAAATTTCTGTGTCTTAGTTTTCATTTCCAACAAATAACATACAAAAAGGAGTTACAGAACTCAAGTTATCATCAAAATAGTCAGGGATGTTCCTGGGATTCTGTACCCGAGCCATCAATTGGCATCAATCCATATTTCAACCACATTCATCATTTTCATTCATTCTAATATTAAAATTTCCAGAATTACAACTACATTCATATGTCTTAATTATTTTACACCATTTGGTCTCATTGCCATATAAAATATCAAAAACAACAACTAATTACATAACACATCACAAACACAACATATCAAACCTTAATACATAATTCCATATATATTAACATCATGTAAGATTTTTATCAATAAAGCACATACCTAAGAAGCCTTGGCTCTTCCCTTAATCATTCTTTTTCTTCCCTTATTAGCTAGCTTTCTCCTTGCCTTTGTCACCCTCTTGAGTGCCTCTCACTTGTTCACTTATTTTTCCTACACAATCATACCACATCTCAATTCCAATATCCATTTTCAATGCTTTTCATGTCTATATAGTATTCTAATGCTCCTAATATGTTTTAAACCTTAATTGAGCTAAAATGCACTAAGGTTAAACTTTCCTCTTAATATGTCATGACTTCCCAAAAACCATATCCTAGTTCTCAATTCATTTCCTTCAATTCAATACTCAATTCACATTTCCCTTATCACCAATTGTGGTGTTTCCATATTAATTTCAATTTTTCCTAATTTCTTTAACTATGGCAGCCTCTCATTCATCCCTTAACATCATATTTTATTTAGTTTTTAAGCCATAAAAAATTTAACTAACTTCAATTATCATTAATTCAAAGCTTAATTACACTTCCATCAACTAATCATAAACTTAAATTTCTAAGTTCAATCTTGCAACATAACCTATATCTATCAACCCTAATCACATCTATCATCAATATGAATCTCAAATGGAAGGAAAAAGTTTGAATTTAAGAAGAATAAATTAACCTTAAGTGTTCTCCAAGGTGGGCCGAAATCTGTCCCACTCTTCTCCCTTTTTCTTCTTCTTCTTTTCTTCCTTCCTTCTTGGTCATTTAGCACCTTTTATGGTAAGAACTCCTTAATTCATAATTTTCATCTCTC
The DNA here is from genome assembly GCA_023653625.1 of Triadica sebifera. NCBI lineage: Eukaryota > Viridiplantae > Streptophyta > Magnoliopsida > Malpighiales > Euphorbiaceae > Triadica > Triadica sebifera. The sequence continues at coordinate 27,940,037 of CM042901.1, forward strand.
AAAACTATTTTTTTCCTCACTATTAGGATGCTGGAAAAAGGAAGAAAATGGAGGTTTATAGGAGTGGAGATGGACGGCAACAAGGTGGGAGAAAAGAGGAAGAGAATGGCTTATGGAAGAATATAGAATTTCTTCTACCTTTTTTTTTTTTACTTTTATACATAAATTAAGAAGTGGGTCCCACTAATTAAAATTAATCCTAATTCTTATTGGTTCATTAAGTTAATTAATCTTGATTAATAATTAAACTTTGATAAATTCCATCTTCACCACATTTCCCTCCATATTCACACTTTTTTCTCCAACAATTGCCATAATACCAATTTTGTCCATATGCAATTTTATTTTTTTTCTAATTCTACCCCTAATCTTTTTAATTCCCAAATAATAATATCCTTAATTATTTTCTCTTATTATTAGTCATTTTTTATGGGTTCAATTTTAGACTACGATTGAACCAGTGGATCCCACTATGGTCACGCGCAATTGGAGCCTAAATCACTAGATGTTATAAGACCTGTCTCATTTTCAACCATAGCTTTCATTTTCTGAAAACCTTGAATACTTCAAACTCATGCTTTAGGAAGTAAACCCATACCTTATGAGAGTGATCATCGATGAAAGTCACAAAGTAGTGCTTTTCACCAATGGATGAGACAGTCGTTGGTCCCCAAACATTAGAGTGAATGAGCCCTAGCCTTTCTTTCTTTAGAATTCTACCACTTGTCTGAAAGCTGACCATTTTCTACTTTGCAAGTATGCAATCTTCACATATGTCTATCTCCACTTACTGTAGACCTGGAAGTTTTCCCTTTGAATGCATAATCTTCATCCCCTTTTTACTCATATGACCTAATCTCTAGTGCCATAGATTGGGATTTTCATTGCCAACTACAACTATGATTGAATAACATGCTCGTGTTGTCATGTAAAAAGTGCCACTCTTTTTCTTTAAGCAACCGTCATTGCGCCCTTTGAAATCTTCCAATCATTACCATGGAAAATTTTAGTGTAGCCTTCGCTAGCCAATTGCCCTACTGAGATTAAGTTTTTTCTCAGGTTGGGAATATGTTTGACATCCTTCAGCTCCCAAACAGACTCGTTAAACTTAATTCTCACTACACCTTTACCAATAATAGCGCAAGGTTGATCATCACCAAGGTATACCTTTTCAAGGTTTCTAGAGACATCCCTCTCGAATAATTCTTTCTGTGAAGTAGCATGAAACGATGCTCCAGAGTCTAATACCCAAGACTCCTCCTTGCTCTCTAAAGATCATATCAACGCGTCATTGCCTCCTTAGGTGGAAGTAACATTTGCCTCTGTCTTTGCTTTCTGGTCCTTTAGTGCATTCTTGCACTGATTTTTGTAGTGCTCAGTCTTTCCACAATTCCAACATTCGACAGTCTTCGAGTTATGAAAATTACTGGGATTTTTGGAATTAGACCTCATATCTTTTGATTTACCTCGGTAGTTCAATCTGCCACGTCCATTCCCTTTAGTTGAATTTCTTCCTCTTGACTCTATATGCAAAACTGAAGAGGTTGATGATTCACCTGAATCTCTCATTCGAATCTCTTCACTGAGAACTAGATCACGAACATCGTCAAATTTCAACTTAGTGCTTCTTTGAGCTACTCACAGTCGTGACAGTAGCATTTCAGCTTTCTGATAGAGAAGACAAAAGTATCAATACTCGTACTTCTTCATTGAATTCAATTCCAACCAAACTCAATTGGGTTGTGACTATGTTGAGTTCATTGAGATTTTGAGCTACCGATGCGTCTTCCGTCATTTGTAAATTGAATAAATGCCTTATCAAATGCACTTTATTTGAGACTGATGGCTTCTCATACATACTAGAGAGAGCTTTCATAAGACCCGTCGTGGTCTTTTTCTTCGCTATGTTGAAAGCAATATTGCAAGATAACGTCAGTCAAATAACTTTGAAGGCTTGTCTGTCGAGAAGATTCTAGTCTTCTTCCTTCATAGCCTCTGGTTTCTTCCCTGAGAGAAGTTGATATAGATTTCTTTGATACAAATAATCATCTATTTGCATTTTTCAAATGCCAAAGTCTGCACCATCGAACTTTTCACTTTTCCTTCATCTGCGACCATAACTCCCACTCGAATTTAACTTCATATGGATCGTTTTTCACAATTCCTGCGAATTACCTTGTATTGGAACAACTCTGTGGACAATTTGGTATCGTTGACCAAAATTACTATTCATGTGAATATTAATCACCTGAAAAAGATAGAAAAAACGCAACAAAAGCTCTGATACCAGTTGTTGGGAAATAACGTCAAATTTTCTATAATCAGATTTATGAAAAAAGCGAAGAAAATACAAAATAATAAGACAAATTGATAACGAAATTCGGCCAATTATGCCTACATCTCCAGACTGTTGCAGATTTTTTATTGAAGGAAGAAAATTTTAAAAAGTGTTTACAAATACTCACAACCTCTCACTAAAGCTTTTATAAGCTTTTATTTTTCTCTCTCATTTTTGAATGAAATATAGATGAGATATCTTACAAATGAATTCCTAAAACTATATATATATAGGCATATACCTCCTCAATGGACAGTCAAAATTAATTCTCACATACTTTGATGAATGGTTGAAATCATTTCTCACCTACCCTCTTACTTACCAAATGGATAGTCAAGATTAATCCCCACCCACCAAATAGATGGTCAAGATTAATTTTCACTTACTCTCTTATCTACTAAATATTTTGTCAACTAATTATTAATTAGTTCAATAAAAGATGTACCGTCTATCTTTATTGTCATTTATTTTTAATGCGTATGTAGTTTGACCAACAAAATGAACCTTATTAATTTGATATGATAATAATTAATGTGGTAAAAGTATCAATATTTTTATCAATTACATGTTTTGTTAAATTGATGAGGCTAGCTAATTGCAATTAAATGAGATATTGATGAGCTTTTAAAAAAAATGATGAATTGTGTACCAAAAACGACTATAAATAATAACATGATAAAATATGACAAAAAGAAGACGATACATATAAAAGTCTAATTTAACCGAAAGAGAAGAAGCGCATGTGTGAATGTGAATATATAAGTGTTTATCATTCCATTCCTATATTTCTAATAAATTTAATATTTTCAATTCATTGTCTTGTTGAAAACGTGATTATGTTGGTTTTATTATATTTAAGTTATAACATTGAATTTTGTTAGTTGAATATGATTATTGTATTAAAATTTAAATTAATATTCTAAATCATGTAAAATATTATTATTTCATTATAGATTTTTATTTTAATTGGATTTGTTTGCAAGAGAACAAGCTATGTAATGTTTTTAGATAATAAAATTGAGAAAAATATAAAATAAAGGCGTGTGATTACACTTTTCTCAAATAGGCAATAAATTACTACAAAAAAGTAAACGAAAACACGTCACACGAGTATGAGATTAATTTGGGGTCCCCATCATCCTAATAGAAGCCACGTGTCAGTTAAGAAACGATAGTGGACAATCTTGACTTTCTCTATAATGGTAATGTCAAAAAAGTAAAAAAAAAATGTATAATTATTTGTTGAGTCAGTAGACAAATGAAGTTTGAGAGAAATGGACAAGCGCATAATGCCTGACCTGACCAAAAAATAATTGCAGTAAACATATGGATAACACCAGACATATGTGCCGTAAATAATACAACGTACCTGTATATATATATATATATATATATATATATAATTGCTGAGTTATACAAACCCATTAACTTTTTTTAGAGTTATACAATATAAAATTTAAATATATATAGATTTGAGTTAAATGAATATAAATTATAAACGTACCAACATAAATTTGATATATCTAATTTATTATGACATAATTAAATATATTTAAAAATATATAAAATATTAAATAATTAAAATTATTATTCACATATATTCTATTAGAATTAATTATATTTAATATATTCGAATAAAAATTAATAATATAATTTATATTATTGATATTTTATAGATAATTAGATATTTAAATTTTATTATAATAATAAATTATATCATACACACAAATATATATTTATATACATATTATGGTATACCAAATTATTAATATATATAATATTATATATATATATATATATATATATATATTAAATGACAAAATATTTTATATTTATATTCAATATGCATAATGATTCAATATATTTACACACAAATTTTTGTTAGTCCTAATTTATTCTATTATAATTAAATTTAAAAAGAATAAAATTTAGAGTTTAATAAATGGAACATCCATAGTTGAAGGACCAAAATGTGATTTATTCCGAAAGAAAAGGAAGAGAAATTCGACGCCGCTTGCCGCAGGGTCCATTATAAATACGTGGCTTGGACGAATGAAAACCATACTCATTCACCAAACCAAACGCATTGTTGTTTGCTACTATCAAATCTCCATTTTCTTTCTGTTTTTTTCATCTTCATCTTCACATATTTTTCTTTTTCTTTTTTCATAATCTTTTCATAGTGTGTGTTAATTATCAATCTAATCCGGTCTTCTATCCTTTTGTTAATTCTTTGATCGTTTTGTTAGTGATTAATTAGTATTAATAATGTGTGGAATACTTGCCGTTCTGGGTTGCTCTGATGATTCTCAGGCCAAAAGAGTTCGTGTTCTTGAGCTCTCTCGCAGGCAATTTTCAATCTCAGTCTTGTTCTTTAATTTTCCGATATCATTATTTCTCTTTTATATGCTATAATTTCATTTTTCAACCTTTCTTTCGTGAATTTGTGATTTTTTTTTCTTGAGACGGGAATATATTTTCTGATTTTCATGTTGTTTCTAATAAATCTGCTCACTTTTCAAATTTCTGCTTGTGTTGACAATCAATAGAAGAACACAAATATGCTTGGAGGAATTTTGTCACAATCAGAATCCGATGTGGGACCAAATTTTGTGCATACACATGAATTTTCTTTATTAAAGTTTGACAGATAATTAAAATGGAATTTTCATTCAATAATATGTAAAAAAAAAAAAAAAAAATTGAAGCTAAGAAATTGAAATGAGATCAGATTGAAGCACCGAGGCCCAGACTGGAGTGGACTATATCAGCATGGAGACTGTTATTTGGCTCATCAACGTCTTGCTATTATTGATCCTGCTTCTGGTGATCAACCCCTTTTCAATGAAGACAAAGCTATTGTTGTCACCGTAATTAATTAGTTCCTAATCTATAAATCATTATATAGACAGACTATTAATATATATATTTTTTGAATTTTTGTAAGATTTATTATTATTATTATTATTATTGAAAATAGGTGAATGGAGAGATTTACAATCATGAACAGTTAAGGAAACGTTTGCCCAATCACAAATTCCGAACAGGGAGTGATTGTGATGTTATTGCTCATCTGGTATGTACAAGGGATTTTTATATAATTAATTGTATAATTATTATGAATAAATATAACAAATTGAAGAAGAAATTATGTTTTTTTGCTTGAATCAGTATGAGGAGTATGGTGAAAATTTTGTGGGCATGTTGGATGGAATGTTTTCATTCGTGCTTCTGGATACAAGGGACAATAGTTTCATTGCTGCTCGTGATGCTATTGGCATCACCTCCCTCTATATAGGCTGGGGACTTGATGGTAACTAGAATTTCAATTTGTTTTTTTCTTTTGTAAATTAATACCAGTAGAAGAAAAGAAAAAAATGAATTTAATTGATAAAAAATGTGCAGGGTCCATTTGGATATCATCTGAACTCAAAGGGCTGAATGATGATTGTGAACATTTTGAGAGCTTTCCCCCTGGTCATTTTTACTCTAGCAAATCAGGTGGATTAAGAAGATGGTATAATCCTCCATGGTTTTCTGAGATTATTCCATCAAATCCATATGATCCACTTTCTTTAAGAAGAGCTTTTGAAAATGTAAGAAATCATAAATATTAACAGCATATAGGTAGCCAAGAAATTTAGTTGTGATTAATGATTTTCTAACATTTGCAGGCTGTGATTAAAAGGCTAATGACTGATGTGCCTTTTGGCGTTCTGCTTTCCGGTGGCTTGGATTCATCATTGGTTGCTTCAGTCACCGCTCGCCACTTGGCTGGTACTAAAGCTGCCAAGCAATGGGGGTCACAGCTCCATTCCTTCTGTGTTGGCCTAGAGGTGACTTTCAATAGTTCTCTTTGATTTCACGTACTATTCACTATGAGATTCTAATAATTTCTAAATTGCCAAACAGGGTTCACCAGATCTCAAGGCAGCTAAAGAAGTTGCAGATTATTTGGGCACTGTTCACCACGAATTTCACTTTACTGTTCAGGTATCACAACAGAAACATTATTAGTCTGACAATTGTTTCCATCATATTTTCTTATTTACCAAGATTTGAATAGAATGAATAATTCTTGACTGGGATGTGATAGGATGGTATTGATGCTATTGAAGATGTGATATACCATATCGAAACATATGATGTTACAACCATCAGAGCAAGCACACCTATGTTCCTTATGGCAAGGAAGATCAAGGCACTTGGAGTCAAGATGGTCCTTTCCGGTGAAGGCTCTGACGAGGTCTTTGGTGGATATTTGTACTTCCACAAGGCACCTAATAAGGAAGAGTTTCACCATGAAACATGTCGCAAAGTAATGATTCATGCATATAGCATCATCCTTTTTCAAAATTTTAGTTTCAGTATTGATATATTAAATATCATGTTGTGTGACTATATATGTATTTTATATATAAATAGATAAAGGCCCTTCATCAGTACGACTGCTTGAGAGCTAACAAAGCAACATCCGCTTGGGGCTTGGAAGCTCGAGTCCCCTTTTTAGATAAGGAATTTATCAATGTTGCAATGGCAATTGATCCTGAGTGGAAAATGGTGAGCATCATTCCATTTCTATTCGTCCTTTTATGGATTGGCTGCATTTCTATTCGTTCTTTTATGGATTGGCTGCATTTCTATTCGTCCTTTTATGGATTGGCTTGTTATTGAGTAGGGTGATTCTTGATAAATTTTTTAATCAATTTCAGATTCAACCAGAAGAAGGACGCATTGAAAAATGGGTTCTAAGGAGAGCTTTTGATGATGAGGAGCATCCATATCTGCCAAAGGTGTCCAAAACATACAAAAACGTATCTTTCTTATCTTTAAAAATTACATTCTCTGCTTTTAATTTAACTTGTTTTGTTTGATTATGTGCAGCATATTCTGTACAGGCAGAAAGAGCAATTTAGTGATGGTGTTGGCTATAGCTGGATCGATGGTCTTAAAGCTCATGCTGCACAATATGTAAATATAAATATAGCATCTTTGTCAAGTATTTTTGAGTTTGAATTCGTGAGTTTAATGATTTTGATTACTGCTCAATTGATTTTTTCAGGTTACAGATAAGATGATGCAAAATTCTGCTCACATCTTTCCTCATAATACCCCTACTTCAAAGGAAGCATATTACTACAGGATGATTTTTGAGAGGTTCTTCCCGCAGGTAATAAAATCAAATCAAATCCTGAAGATAATTCATTCCAGTGAAGGCTATGATTAATGTTTATCATGTTTATAATACTAATTTGATGATGAACTTGCAGAACTCGGCCAGGTTGACCGTTCCAGGAGGAGCAAGCATAGCATGCAGCACAGCGAAAGCCATAGAATGGGATGCTGCATGGTCAAATAATCTTGATCCATCTGGCAGGGCAGCATTAGGGGTTCATCTTTCAGCTTACGACAACCAAGTTGCTTCTGCTGCCAATGGAGGAATTGTACCACCAAAAATCATTGATAATATACCAAGGATGGTGGAGGTAGGAGCCCTCGCAATATTAAGCTAATACTTTGGAGATGCCCTTAACATAAGCAATTGTGTGAATTTGAAGGTTGTGTGAAACTTTGGTTGGCCTAATGTATAAACCATGTAGTTTTTTTTTTTAAATGTGTAGAAGTTAAATTAAGTATTTCTGTGATGGTTGAAATCCCTATGTTTTCATTACCTTGCTCAAGGTTTTGAAGTGTGTTATCTATATATTCTCTTGTAATTCAAACTACCTTTTCTTTGTGATATATAAAATATTTTATTTCATCTCAATCTTTTGCAAGATTTTGTATTTATTTAATAATAATTATGGTTTATTTTTAGATTAAAATGATTTTAGTTATTTCAGAGTTAGCTTCCACAGTTAAAAGTCTTTTTTTTTTTATCTTTTGTACATTAGTATATTATTAATTAATTTCAAATTTTTATTCTATTTCTTCAAACTTAAATTAAGTTTATTTTGCCAATTTAACCAAAAAAAATGTATGTTTTGATATTATATTAGATTTTGTGTTGAGATTAATAATCGCCGTTCACTATAATTTTAAAAAAATTAAAGCTACTATAGAATTTACTTGTCTACAATTATAATTTCTTATTATATTTTATATATTATAATATGTGATTTTTATTTCAACGCCCTCACATGTTGCAGCATTTTTTTTCACATAAGAGTGCCCCTATTTGCATATCGTCAATCGTTATTTAAATCAATTGTCAAATGTGTTTTTGCATTTATACGCTTGCTTTTTTATAATTACATTTAATGATTCGCTATCTTTAGATTAGATAGATGGTTAGGGCAAAAAATTTCACTAAAATAAATTAGTTGTCATTTTGTAAGAGAGAAAATAGGAAAGGACTAAGCTACATATTGCCCTTGACAATTTCGTTTCATTTTTTTTTTTCAATTCTATCTTTACTATTTTTAAATCGGTTCAATTTCACCAAAATCAACAGATGTACAACATAAGCAGACACGGAAAGTTAATTTTAATTATAAAATATTTCCGATCATCCTTCGAAAATCCAAATCAGATTCATTATTTTTTTAAAAAAATACAAACAAAAACCTTAAATCGCTCAGTTGCCTCGCTTTCCCCATCAGCTGCCTCCCTCTTTCCTAACAAACCTCACCTCCATCTTAGAATCTCCATCTCCATGAGAAAGTAGCGGCGCCACCTGAACCAATTCTCCATTATTACTGCATAAATTTTCATATTTCTCCATCAACTGCCTCCCTCCCCTCTCTTTCCACATCAACCGTCTCCCTTTTCCTGGTAGACTCTAACTCCATCCCATAACATCTATCTCCATGAGAACTGCAGCAATGCAACTTCAACTAATTCCCCATTGTTAATGCTCAGATTACAAATCCCATCTCATTCTTCTATGATTACCCATTTATACCTCTTCCACCTTCTTCTTCTTTTGAGAACCACCAAATCCAGCAGTATTAACCATCCTCTTGCCGACGCCGCCACCACAAAGTTTCTCTCCCTAATCTAGACAGCAACATAGCTTCAATTTGGTATATAAATATTTTTTTTCTTAATTTATAATCAACCTTCCACTTCTTTGACCCAAATCAACTTCAACTTTACTAAATGGCTCCAACTCTCTCCCTTTAATGCTAAAATTTGAAGTTTGGTCGAGAAATTCAGGCAAAATATTGGTACCAATTGTAGGCATGTATTTCATATTCGTATCAATACTTTCTTCTTTTTTTTTTTTTTTTTATCATTTTGGTGTTTAACCTTTCAATTTTTATTTTAGAATATAATTTCCAAACATGTAAGTAAAAAATGTGTTGATATGGAAATCAAAATGTTAAATCACCTAATATATCAGTTCACAACTCATAGATATTATCACTCATAAATAATAAATTTTTAGAATTTTAAAGAATATTTTTATTATATTAAAGTAATAATGTGATATTTGGGATCTGGCATTCCAATGTCCATATCAATAAATTTTCATTGAAAAAAATTTGGGATATCATGTTTTGAAACAAAAATTAAAATATTTCATATCAAAATTATATAGAAAAAAATTTACACTAAATTGAAATACGTCAATAACTTTTGATAACAATAGAGCATTTTACCTCCAGAAATTAACTTGTTCTTATTTTGAATATTGGGCATTGTTTTTATTAAATTTGTAGCTTTAAAATATGTTGAAGAGTTGGAACTTTTTGTGGATTGTATGCGTTGAATTAAAATTTGATTATTTTTGAGCTATTATTGATGAGTTCAATTTATTGAGGAGATTTACAAAGCTATGAATTGATTGCTAAGATTGGGTACTGGGTAGAGTATGACGTTTAGAAAGAGGAGAAGAAGCGTGACAGGCTATATAGCAGAGAGGAAGGATCAGAAACTGTCTAAAATGTCCAGAGGGTTTGAAAAGTTTGACCGTTTGATGAGCTAGTGCTACCCCAAATGAGGGTTACATTGATCAAATTTCATAAGTTTGAGGGTATTATTGACAAAAATAAATTGGGGGCATAGAAGCCCAATTCATGTTAATTAGGAAGCATGACCCAAAATTAATAATTATCAACACCATAAGTATCCAATCCAAATGCTCAATCATTGTTGATTAACAAACAAACACTTTGATTTGTTGCTTTAAAAAAAATAACAAACTATAATTTGTTATCATCCGTAGGATGTTAATCCTCTCAGATCAGTGAAAACATTCATTTTAAATCTATAACAAATTTAATAGCTTTAATTAGAAAAAAAGAACCATAAACAATAAAAATAAAATATAAGCTTATACCAGAAAACCAAGAAACTCATTTCTAATAGCAAATAATATCATTTACAAGTAACAAATACTAAACTTGATCTATAACTTAATTCATAAATAAAAATTGCAAGATTAGTAATTAATTTAAGAAATGGCAAAGACACAGTAATAATAATAATAAAATAATAAAAATAATAATAATAATTAAGATGGAAGGAGTGGAGTTAAAAGAACAAACAAGTGTAGAACAATTGATTCCAAGTATCAGGGAGACCGGGAATGCACCAATGGCTACAATCAGCTGATCTTTGAGGGTTAGCCCTTTGCTCTGGGGTGAGATCACCACTATATATTGAAGGGTGACAATCTTTTCTCAACTCAGATAGCATAGTAATATCAAGCAAATATGTAGGATTATGCATCTCCTTAATCACTTCGTCCAAAACCCTCATTTGATCAGGGTATGCTCCCTGATACATTGCTCCATTAGTCGGCCCTGTCTCTCCGTAACAATTTCCGGTTGTTGATGGAATCGTCGTCATTGCGGACCCTGCGCTCCACTCGCTTGGACTGTCAAATATCATTCAAAAATAATATTATCTATAATAATTATTTACTTTGTTCTTCATGTTTTATATGCACTTAAAGAATCACCCCCATTTTGAATTTCAGAAGCCTGCTTGTAAAGGAGACAGCATTTAGCTTGAAATTAGTGAGTTCAATAGACTAAAATTCATATTAGAAACCCAATGTAAAAATAATATTGTAAAAGATAGAGAGAGAGAGAGAGAGAGAGTGAAACATTACTTGTAATGTGTAGGAGAAATTGACTGAAAAAAGACTTTAGTTCTACTAATATCAATGTTGTTATCGACCCAATTGGCCCATGTTCTTAGTGCTTTCTCCAAAGCAACCATTCGATCCATGTCTTGGTAATATGTGCCTCCTGATTCCATGTAATCCCATCTGAACATTTTTATTTATTTATATAGATTAATAACAATGAATAATCATAATTCTCGAAAAAAGAAAACAAAAAAGGAAAAAAAGGAATGATATAGATGCTAACCCTTGAAGAGAACCTAAATGACTCCACCAGTGACCAGTATTAAACGACAAAATATCAGCGTTTCGCCAAGCATTTCCATTGCCTGAGATGTCATGTAGCTTCAGGATTCTCTTGCCCTGTTCCACATCTATATCCACTAGATATGGAGCTTTGTAAAATTCAATTGACACTCCATAATCCTGCATATATCAATCTCATTCATTGTATTAAATTCCAAAAAAGCAAACACTAAAAAAAAAAAACATCTGATATTGCACAGTGTACACCATAAGTCTAAGCAATATAAAGAAAAAAAATTCATATGTTCATAGGTCAGCAAACTTTTGTGTTTTTTTTCTTCTTGTGGGCCAAAAAATGAGTTGGCATCCATACTCAGAGCCCCTAAAAGCATATAATACCAACAAGAAAAACCATGATAATTGATAAACTTCACTTATTTTTTTAGGGAAAATAAAAAAGTTTCAAGCAAATCCCATATGAGTCCTTAGTCTTATAAGCATTTACAGCTACATATTATAAGATTTTTTTTCTTTTTAAGAAAATAAAAAAAAATACCAAGAACTTGAAAATGGAGAGTGGAACTCCTCTGCTCATCTGGGTTGAAGCAGATGAAGGCAAAGCTGCTAAAATCAAGCAAATCAAAGACTCCCATTGATTTTTACCAAGCGAATCACCCACAAACATAATGGTTTTCCCTTTCATTTTCATCAGAAATTCAAGTCCATCGAATCTGCAATCACAAACCCAGAAAGAAGAATTTAAATAAACAAACAGACAAACACATAAAGAGCAGCAATAGAATCTGACCTTGGGAGCTCGCAGTTAATAGGCTTCCATCTATACTTGAGGTAATCAGAATCAGGTCGGCCGTACATTTGACAATTGAATTGAGGGTCAATAATGGGACAACTAGAAGATTGGTAAAGAGGGTAAGAATCATCCTTAACCCAAGTACCGACAAACAATGCACAAGTGCTTTGATTAGCTTGAATCATGGGTCTAGTATGATGATGCTTCTTGTGATGATTTCTCATACTCATTATCAATGCTGAAGATACCATTTGGGTTTCTATTAAAACTAAACATACAATTACACCCAAACACAATCTTCTCACAAGATTTCTAGAACAAGATTGCCCAAACCCATAACTAATACACATTTTAGAATCGATAGATATAGAGGAAAGAGGAAACTAAGAAAACTGAAAGCTGAAGATTTTTGAATAAAGGGAGCAGAGGCTAAAGAAAGAAAGAATAAAGATAAACAAAAGATGTGCAGTTTGTGCTAATTTTATGTGGTAAAAGCAGTAGCAGCAGAAGGGTTTTGTTTTTGTTCTTGGTTTTGGTTTTTGGTTTTGCAAAATCTATTATTTTCTATTTTTTTTATTTGGTCTCTATATTTTTACTCGATGATTTTAATTTTTATATCATTATCTTATTAATAACAATATTATTTTAAAATAATTTTTAAAAATTAAATTAATTTTTATAATATGTTCAAATAAAATTGTCTTTTCTATTTAACTTATAATTATCTTATTAATAACAATATTATTTTAAAATAATTTTTAAAAATTAAATTAATTTTTATAATATGTTCAAATAAAATTGTCTTTTCTATTTAACTTATAATGATTATAATATAAATCCAACTATATAATTTATATAATATTTTTAATTAAACTGTAAATATAATTCAAATTATATTACATATAATAAAAATAGAATAAAAATAATAATTTTTTATTAACAAATTAACCATATTAATTTAATTTTTAAAAAATTTAAAAATAATTTTAAGAAATAATAATTTAAATATTTAAATTATTGAAATAAAAGTAGAAAAATCAAATTTAAAAAAAAATAAAAAACTACTTAAGCGAAATGATAAATTTTACTTTTGTTTTTACTGGTTGCTGTGAGGAGTGTGAACATGTGAAAGGCAGAAGAAAATATGGGCTCACTGCTCACGTGACTTAAATAGTGGTATTGTTGGGGGGATAACTTGCGAGAATAGATTCGTTGTTTGATTAAATATAAATTTGATTCAAATTAAATTAATTAAAATTTTAGTTTAATTTGAATTGGCTAAAAATATTATTTTAAAGTTCAATAACGAAGAGAATTATTTACTGAACCCAAGTTGAAATATTAATATTAATCAAATAAAAAATTCAACCCAATCTGAATGACAATTTCAGTTTAATTTAATACCTTTTTTTAGTTCTATTAGTTTTTCCACACCCCTACACTCAATGCCCCTGTTATTAATTTTTTTTTTTGTAAAATACTAAAATTTCTTGATATTTAGTGAAATTCAAACTTTCATTCGTTTTTTTAGAGAATGAAATAGTTATAATCTTTTCTTTACTTTTCCATTATTCATATATATTAAAACCATTGAAGTTTATTTATATTTGTACTTATTATTTTAGTCTTTTAAAAAAAACAATTAAATAGTCTCTAATATTTAATTATATCAACAATATAGTTCTTTAATTATAATTTTATTTGGAAATCCATTAGTCAATTTTTTTTAAGTTGATAAAAATAATTTAAAAATTTTAAATTACATCTATGTATACTATTTTTAAATGAAATGAAATATTTTTAATACAACACCTACATAAATATTATTAGAGAAATATTTAATATTTTCTCCTTATTACATTTTTTATTACCTTCTTCATTTTATACGTGACACATACAACTACTTTTAATGTTATGAAATTTACATAAAAAAAATAAAAAAGAAAAAGTAATAGAGAGGATAATTAAAAAAAGGTTATATGCACTCCTCATATTATATATAAATATTAATAAATTTATAACATAAATATTATATATATATATATATATATATTATTAAATTATATCTATTCCCTTACTATAGATTCTTATATATTGCATATTTTATAATTTAGAAATTACAAATTATAAAATTATAAATTTTTATATTAAAAATAATAAAACAATAGAAATAAATGAAAATAATTATTTTCTACTCATAATTGCTAAATTTTCTCTTATTTTCACATAAATGCAATATTTTGAATTATCTCTACAAAGAGATTTTGCTAATGAAGGCTTTTTTTATATTATTATATTTAAAAATATGCACTTAAAAGACAATAATAGTGGTTTAAAAATTTTAGTTTACTATTTAGCAACTCAAGCTATAAAACTTTAGTATTGATATAGCTAAATACTTAGTTCTATTTAATTGACTTTTTTTTTAAAAAAAATAGATGTATAAAAGTAGATATCATCAAAAATATATATAGAGAAATATTTTTTCAATTATTATGGTTCTATGAATAACTATCACAAACCTTAATATTAAGTAATATTAAATGTTTATAATTATTATAAAATTAATTAAAACTATTAAATTTTTTATCTAACGGTTAAAAAAATACTACTTATAGAAAGAGTAATCATTAAAAAGTTATATATATATTGTTCATCAAAAAAATATCAATTACCATTTTATTAATTTTAAAAAATGTAATAATGGAAGTGTTAATTTCTCTAAATGATAGTGATTTCTCTTTCTTTTTTGCAAAAATATCAGGTAGGTTATAGGCTTCTAGTGATATATATATATATATATATATATATATATATATATATATATATATATATATATATATATATATATATTGGGAGAGAGTTTTCAGTTATCCATAAATTTTAATATTAAATAGTATTATATAATTAATTATAATAATTAAATTTTTATTTAACAGTTGAAAAATAGTAATTATGATAACTATTAAAAAATTATATATATATATATATATATAAAGAGGGGTGGGCGATAGATGAAGTTTTGTTTTTATAGGGTATGGGAGCGAAGCATAAAGTTAATGGACATCGTTAAGGACGCAAAGTAAGTGGATGAGGTCATGTGTTCCACTCGGTCTGTCTTTTGTCTCGCCAGTGATTTTTTTTCATAAAATTTTACACCAAAATATATCATATCATAAAGAAAAGGAATAGCACAAGCAGAAATTTCCCTTTGTATCAAAGAAAGAAAATGTTCCTTGCTTTACTTCATGCAGTTGCATAGAACAATCTCATCATATTCTTTTTATTTTTTTAAATAAAAAATATAGAATGATGGTCATTTATAATTGATAACTTGTGTAAAGATCCATACTAATTAAGAGAGTGCTAAGGTGATAAATTCTTTTTTCCTTATGTTCTTTAACAATGAACAAGATTTATTATCCAAAAAAATGTATTCATGTTCCTCAATAAATAAATACTTATTAATTTCTTTTTATTACATTTTTTATTACCTTCTTCATCATATGAAAGATAAATACTTACTTTTAATATTGTAAGACCCACATATAAAAAATATACATATTACTTAAAAAATAAAAAGATATTAAAAAAAGTAACGTAGAGAAAGTGATAAGCACTCATCTTTAATTAAAAAAAAAAGTTATTAACCTTATTAAGCTTAACAATGCAATTAGTTGCCTTGTTAATCGCTCTAATTAGATAAGCAAAGCGCATTAATTCTTTATACTTTGAAAGTTTGAACAAAAATATGCTTTTAACATATTATCTTTTTCAATATATCATAACTGGTGGATTTTAACTCATTTTCAACAAAATATGAGTCGTCACTGGAAGTAAAGAATTCGAAGAAAATCCTATCTGAGAGCACTTTTTATAAAGATCATATAATTGTTGTCCTAAAACCAATTCATTCTGATGAAGAGAATATCTTTTTGGCAACTTTTAAAGATGATGAAGGTCCATATGAATGTTTTGCCTTGATCAAACCTCAACCCTATAAGAATCAGTTGAGCTCAAACCAATAGAAATAGACAACACAAATATCTCAATAGTATTCTTATGACATAAGACTGATGAAATATTTGATTTACTTTTGAAAGATAGATAAATATCACTTTATGCTAACCATGTAATTCCTCTAACAAAAGATCAATATGGTAAAGATTACTGCAATAGACATTATACTTGCTCTCATAGGATAAAGAATTGCATCATTTTTAAGAATAAAATCCAAAAAGCAATTAATGAAAGTCGCTTGATTGTGCCTGGGAAAGGTAGGACAATAACATGAGAAAGAAATGACCAATGTTGTTATTATAATGGAAAGACCTACCCTTGTGAATAGTTTGGGAAGAGGGAAAGAAATTGAAGTATGGAATCCTAGACGCCAAAAATTGAGGATTGAACTACAACATACTGAGGTGAAAATAAAGTCAAGTTGTGCATATCAAAAAAATTACAATTATAAGGCAATCATCAAAATCTCTAGAAAGAGAATCACCCAGTGTGTCCAGGCATTTTGAGATCTAAAACTCAATCGTATGTTCATCTTGCTAGACATATTTTGAATCTAAGAAAGGTGGTGTGTAACACCTCTTTATATAGTTGGAATATTAACAACTATATATGAAAATGTCACACAACTAGATGCTTATGATTAAAATACTTAAAATTTTAAAATATGAGAATAGATGAAGTTAAAACCATTTTCATCATCCTTTCTCTTGTACTTCTTTACTAAAGCCATTTTTTAAAGTCATAAATCCATTAATTTCAAGAAATAATAATTCTAATTTTCATCTCATTCATAACAAGATAAACGAAAGTTGTAAATGAGTCAAGCTCTACTTGCCAAAACATGCATATTTTTGGATAGACAAAATATAATGTATGTCTTCAACTAGCTTTTAAAGTATACAAAAACTATATAACTCAAAAATTACAAAATTTGGTATAAAATGCTATACTCAAATTAAAATCACATGGTCTTAATATTGACAAGGACAAAATTAAATGTACGGATATACTAAGATCACCAACATGATGTATACCATTTTCTTCTATTGGACTCTATAAGGTGGGCTTGACTTATCTTTTGTTAGACTGTATCTACACTACTATATCTACATGTGAGACAAAAACTCACATGTTAAGCATTATGTTTTGTGGTACATAATGGCAATATAAAGCGCACATAACAGGCATAATATTCACTTATGTATAAAATTACATATTTATCATATTCAGTCATATTGTTACACATGTCATAATATGACACTCATTATCATACAATGACTTATACAACTTCTACCTTATTAATCATCAATCTCATCATGCAAAAACATTTCATAATCAAAAATTATTCATTAGTACATAATCCATATTATATCTATAGTACAATATTAACTTCATACATCATAGTCAATTATAATGGTTTTTCATCAATTGCCCCATAATATTTAAATTGCATCGATTAGGATAATGGGGTGATTGGTTGTAACCTAAGTGTTGCTTGATCGCAAGCTAGAGTGAAAGTGTCTAATCACAGGGTAGAGTATATAACCATATAGGTTTCAATCATAGATCTATATTTATCAAGGTGTTTGATCACAACTTAAGTATTTGCATGATCACAGGCTAAAGTGCTAAAGTATCATCTTGGCATTCATATGTCTTTATCTCTACAATACCATTTATTCCCTTAATTATATATCATTTATCCTAACTCTAGTCCTAAGCTAGACATTATGGTATTATTCAAAACCTGAATTCTTAACTTTTCCTTTATAATATTGACATAAATTCGTGTGGGCTCTCACGAGCTTATTAATATCTTATGTATGCAATATCATGCAATACCATTTCTAATCATGTCATGCATCATCCCAAGTATCCATGTTTTATATCATAATCTTTCTACATTCTTATTCAAGCATACATATAAGATGTCTCCATGCATTCCATCAAGGTCAAACTACATCAAACAATTTACCTTGAGTAAACCAAATCGCGGTAACTATTTTTAGTTTCACAATTCATCTTTCCTAACCAAGTTCATGGTCACGTAAGCTCCTGCTGACCTCTCCGTTTGTCATTCTTAATCCCCTTTTCAAATCACAAATCATGATCACACCTCACTAAGTATGGTCGCACTTTAAGTTTCAGGATTGTATTCGTAGTAGCATTTTTTCCCATTAACATCTCTATTTCTTGGCAAATTTTGTGTTTCATCCTTAATCTCTTATGTGCATTCTTAATCTTTATCTCCATTAACTTAGCATCTTGTTTTTATGCATCCTTAATCTCATGTATTATGGTGGGTCTAATATACAATTCTGTCAGAGTTTTTCTACTTAGTACATCTGTTATCATGTTTGCCTTACCAAAATGGTAGTTAATAATGTAGTTATTGTAACGCCCATCTATCTGGACCCAAATATGTGAGCATGCCTTAAGGTCGTAAATGTGATGATTAGAGTCTACATTCTTTTTAAAAATAATAATTGGAATAATTAAGTAATAAGTATTAAGTATGATTAGTAAGAAGGGATAATTTAATTAAAGGCATTATTGAAATTAATACAAAAACAGTGGCATGGTAGTAGTATTTTACAAGTGCATATTATTAAAATAATGAGTTGAGCAATACTTTACTTTAATTGGTGGAATAAAACATGTGGATGAGACTTAAAGACACATATGGCTTTATATCAGCCCTAAATCTTAGGGCAAGATGATATTTTTGCCATAAAGGGGTATAAAAACCCACCCATCATATTTTTCCTCCACTTCTTTCATGTGTTCCCCAAAAATTTCGACAAATCCATATCCCATTTCTTATCTTCTTCATCTCATCTCCACACCCAAACCCTAATTAAGCTAAAAATCAAAGGAAAAAGCATAATTATGGCTGAAAATTGAAGGAATACATAGAAAATAAATAGATTGAGATTGGATAAAATGATTTTAGGAGGGAAGTAAAGGTTAAGAGTTGAACATAGAAGACCTACGCATCCCCCTATTTGTTAAAAGCTTGTTAATAAAGGATTTCTCCTCATTTTTCACCTTCTCATCCTCTTTTCTTCATCATTTTCTTATCTTTAGAGACTCATTTCAAATGGGTTAGTCAAGCTAAAGTTTTTAAGTGATAAAACCCACCTATTAAACCTTTAGATTAATAAAAGTGAGAGCTTAAAATAGTTTATAACATAAAAGAGGGATTTTGTCCAAAAACCTAGTTGAGCATGAAAGAGTGATTTATGTTATGGTAATGTGATAAAGAGGCTAAATATGATGTTTTAGTTATGCTAGGAGGCCTTAGAGAAGGTGGTGAGAATTCCCTAAAAGGAGGCCAAGCTTGAGCAAACTTAGAGATAATGGAAAAGCTCATTTTTCAAAAGGTTAGTATATCTTGGCATCCATACTCCCTTTGTTTGCTTTTGTATGAAATGATATATTTTGATGCATGAAAATGTATGTTTGTGCATATAAATGCTTGAATAATGTATGAGAATAATTTTGATTAGTAACATAAACGAATGTTGATGATGGCATATTATGTGCTAGATGAACATGATTTTGGTAGTTGATGTTTAGAGCATTGGATTGTGTTAATAATTGATGATAGAGCATAAAAATTTTGTTATAGGACCCTTGTTGAGTGTTATGTATGTTAGAATTAAGGTTAGAGATTAATTTCCTTGTGAATTGTATGCTGAAAATGGATATTATGCATTTTGCATGATTATACACTTTTTGTACCCAGATTGATGCCCATGAAAGGTGGTTCACAATTGTGAAAAGCACTTTTCACACTCGTGAACAATCTTTCATGGTCATGAATCCCAGATCTGTTAGTTGAAAAATTGGACATAACATTTCACTGTTTGATTCACAACCAAGTTCACCACTTGTTTCACACCCTTAAAACTTTTATTCACGCCCGTGAAACCTAACTTCATGCCTATGAAACTTTATTCATACCCATAAATGTAGTGTTCACAGCCATAAACACTCAACCATACCCATTAATACTTATTCACACCCATAAATACTTATTCATACCTATGAATTAGATACACATGAAAAATTAAATTATACAATGCCATAATAAATGAATCATTCCATAATGATGTTATATGCATTAATCTATATGAAACCGTAACAAAATAATATATATAAGATAATGACATGATGAGAACCATAATGACATAAAAACATGTTATACTTATGCAACATCTACCGTATGTATATGATTATGAGATATAAATTATTTTGATGATGACATGATGGGGTATTACGAACCAATTCTAGGGCAATGTTATGACTTGAATGATATGTTATCATGATGTTATGACCTATGATATCATGATATGTTGTGTACATGGATATTTTGAATTATGTAATATGTATGTAAAATAATTATGACAAATTATGCATGAAATACACAATTTATTAAAAGCAAGTAAGTGGAATGTGATATGAGCATGCAATATAAGAAACTTTGATTTCAATATCAGTTTGTGAGAGCAAATAAGAATATAATGATGATGGTAACATAAGATATGGAAAAAGTATTGAAACATATAAGCCCATTGCTCTAACCTATGAATACCGTTAGGATAGATGACATGTCATTAAGGGAAAAAAATGGTACAGTATGATGAGAATGGCAAATGAAAGGAATATGATATCAAGACAAGGTGGCTTAAGCTCAATTGAATGCCCTTGATCTGATGATGTATGCAATATTGAATATAATCTCAATTAGCGGTCAAGTGCTCCTAATCCATAACCGGTTTCTGAATAATCTAGTTTAGAATACTTTAATTATAAAATTTAATATTGGTGGCTGAAATATGGGTGAAATGATAATATTAGTGGCTTAAATATGGAATTTAATTATGGAAATTGATGATTGATTGGTAAATCTAGTATGTATGTATGTATGTATGTATGTATGTGTATATATATATATATATATGATGCATGTTTATATATGTAGAAGGATATACTATGATTATGTATGCTTGCACATGTATGTGGAAATGTAATGAATTCAACATCTCATAAAATGAATGCAAGACATGTAATCATTTTGTATGAATGCACGTCTTAATTTGAATGCATATATATACCACTAAAGATTAGTTATTTAGAGTATGGGTATTTTCCTCACATGCAAGTGTGGAGCCAGTTGTAGATAAAAGTTGACAAGAAGAGCAAGCCCAAAAAGAGTTGAAGGACAAACTGAATTCAAAGGGTTGGTGATACATATATGACAATGTTTTGTTTTTGTTATGTCATGGGACAAAGGGTTGTATAGTCTAACTCATTAATGTCTTATACAGGTCAACTCTGAACATGTAATTTATTTGGTTATCATATTTTTGAAAACTCTAGAGCTAGTTGTGGCCCAACTAATATTTCATATATGAATGATGTTTTTCACAGTTGTACCATTTTTCATATCTTATTTATGATGATTTTTAAAATCATCATTATGGCCATGATGCATCAATAATGTTTTATAAATTTTATTAGATTTTCATCATGTGTCATTTGACATCTTTACTATCAATGTTAACAGAATCTTATGCCTTATTTGTATGCCATGTTTAATTATTTGCCAAAGGGATAGGTTTATAGGGTATGATGTTACATTTTTGGTATCAGAGCAGGGATAGGTTCCATGGCAACATGCATTTGCATAAGATCATGATAACATATGCATCTTATGTGTTGAACATTCTGTAGTGACATAATTCTATCATAAGACATAATTCACCAAAGAGGGAGAGGCCGACCAAAATACATTCTCATGAGGCAATACCTCATTTGCATAAAGATCAACCAACATCAGGAGCTAGGGCTCTAGTACATGCATCACAATCATCACATGCAGAAGTACCCTATGAAAACCCCAAACAAGAAGTACAGGGGCTTGAAATATATAGGGAAAGATGTTATAACAATTTGAGAAAACAAGGTACAATTGATTTCAATGGCACAACAAACCCTGCAAAAGTAGAGACATGGCTTACAAGAACACAGAAGGTACTGAATATGATACGATCCACACAAGAGGATAAATTTGATTATGTAGTGTCCTTGCTTCAAGGCAATGCCTATTAATGGTGGGAGACAATCCCAGATAGTGATGCACAACCACCAGTTCTAACATGGAATGATTTCCTTCGGGAATTCCAGAATAATTATATGCTTGAAGCATATAAAGATGAGAAGAAAAAAGAATACCTAAATCTAAAATAGGAGAGCATGTTTGTTGTTGATTATAAGGTGTAGTTCAACAAACTTTCTCACTATGTCACCTTTATGATCTCTACTGAAGAGACAAATGTAGGAAGTTTTAAGAGGGCCTCAAAATGAGATCAAAAATAAAATCACAACTACTGATCTAGACAGTTATACCAAACTCAGAGCTACAACAATTAGAGATGAAAGATTAGTGAAAGAAGTTGGAGAACAACAATTTAAAAAGGCAGCACGAGAGTCTCCTAGAGAGTCTAACAAAAGGCAGGGAAAGAGAGGAAGATACATGCCAGCACAATCTGGTAATAAAGTTGGATACTTGAGCTATAGAGGTCGTGACACGTCTTTTTTTTATCCAGGTAGAGGACAGAGCCAATATGTAGAATAAAGGTCTACATATACTTATTGTGGTAGACAACATACGAGGAAATACAAAAGGTTCATAGAAGCATGTTATTTATGTGGATCATTGTAGTACATGTATAGAGACTATCTAGAAAAAGCCAAATTAGCAGAGACCAACAGAGGCAGAAAGGTGTTAGAGATGACAATTGAGACAACAAAGGTTAAAACTACTAGTGGGACATAAGGTAGAGGCAGAGGTAGAGGTAGAATTGGTACAGTAGGCAGAGGAGTGACCAGATCTGAAGGATAAAGTTCTAAACCCCGTACACAGGCTAGAGTATTTTCCATGACTAGACATTAGGCAGTTGATGCTCCAGAAGTAGTCACTGGTAATATTTATATTTTTGATATATTAGCATATGCATTGATTGACCCTAATTCCATACATTCATTTATATCATTACATATGGCATCCAAATTGCATCAAAAGCATGAGCCTTTGGGAATTGACATAAATGTAAGTACTCAACTAGGAACAGTAATAGTTGTGAATAATGTTTGCCATGATTGATTGATATACATTGATAAAGTTGAATTGATAGTTGATTTGATCTTATTGTCATTATATGAATTTGATGTGATATTGGGAATGGACTAGTTAACTAAATATCATGCAATAGTGAATTGTTTTACTAAGGAAGTAGTTTTGGAATCATTGAACCAGCCAAGGGCTGTACTTTTAGGTGAAAGAAATCTTGTGCCTACATGTCTAATTTCAGCTGTAAAAGCATTCTGGATGATCAAATGAGGATGTGAAGCATATTTGACATATGTGAATGATACTAGAACCACTAATAGCTTGCTTGAAAATATACCTGTGGTGACAAAATTTTATGATGTATTTCCAAATGATCTACCTAGTTTACCACCTAATAAAGAGATAAAATTCACTATTGAACTGGTACTAGGAACAACGCTAATATTAATGTCACCCTACAGAATGGCCCTAGTTGAGTTGAAAGAATTGGAGAGCCAATTGTAGGAGTTGTTTGATAAAAGGGTATATCAGACCTAGTGTATCACCTTGGGATGCTATAGTATTATTTGTTAAAAAGAAGGATGGAACTATGAGATTGTGCATTGACTATAGGCAACTTAACAAAATGATAGTCAAGAACAAATATCCATTGGACATAATAGATGATTTGTTTGACCAATTGTAGGGAGCCTGAGTATTTTTCAAAATTGACTTAAAATCAGGCTATTATCAGAGGCATATGTCCTAAAGACTACCTTTCGAACTAGGTATGGATATTATGAATTCTTAGTAATGCCATTTGGGTTGACTAATGCTCCAACTGCATTTATGGCATTAATGAATAAAGTATTTCAACCATATCTGGACAAATTTGTGATATTATTTATTGATGACATATTGGTGTACTCAAAAAATAGGGAAGAATATGAACAATACTTAAAAATTGTGTTGCAAAATTTGAAGGAGAAACAATTGTATGCTAAACTAAGCAAATGCGAATTCTGGTTGGATCATTTGATATTTCTTGGACCTGTGGTATCGGGTAGGGGCATAGAGGTAGACCCAAAGAAAATAGAGGCCATGGTAAATTGGGAAGCTCCTAAAAATATTTCAAAAATGCGTAATTTATTGGGTTTAGCAGGATACTACCACAAATTTGTTGACAGATTTTTATTGATTGTTAACCCTTTGACTAAATTACTTAGAAAGAACGTGCCTTTCAAATGGGCGCCAAAATGCCAAATAAGTTTTGATGAGCTAAAACAAAAGTTAACTTCAACACCAGTGTTAGTTATTCCTACGAGTATAGGTGGATTTAGGTTCTCACTAAGGCTTAGGATGTATATTAATGCAACATGATAAGGTGATAGCTTACGCATCCAGACAATTAAGAATACGTGAGATCTCATATCCAGTGCATGATTCTGAATTGGCTGCAATTGTATTTGCAAACCATAAAAGTTTGGGTTACTTGTTGACACAGAAAGAGTTAAACATGAGACAAAGGTGATGGTTAGAGAAATTGCAGGATTATGACTGCACAATTGAATATCATCTTGGAAAAGCCAATGTAGTAGCAAATGCACTAAGCAGGAAATCCAGTAGCAGTGTAGCTCACTTGCTAGAATCCTCTTTTTCATATTTGATTCAATTATGATATATGAATTTTGAATTAAATATGCATGAAGGAGGATCACTGATTGCAACTTTTCAAGTTAGACCTATACTAAAGGAGAGGATCAAAGAAGCACAAGGTAGAGATCCTCCATTGTGTGAGAAAATTGAGATGCTAAAGTGCAGAGACAATACAGAGTTTTATTTACAGGATGATACACTGATGTTGAAGTTGCGCATATGTATTCTAGACACTGATAATTTATGCTAGAAAATAATGGAAGAGGAACACAATGTACTCAGGGATGACCAAGATGTATCATAGTTTAAGACCTCATTACTGGTGGCCCAGAATAAAGAAAGACATAGTAGAATATGTCTCAAAATTCTTAACATGTCAGCAAATTAAAATTGAATACCAAGCACTAGTTGGTAAGCTACATCCATTGCTACTGCCAGAATGGAAATGGGATAAGATAACGATGGATTTTGTTTATGGATTGCCAAGAACTCCACGGAAAAATGATGCATTATGGGTAATTATTGATAGATTAACCAAGTCAGCAAATTTTCTACATATCAGATAGGGGTGTATACTTTAGAGTTTGGTAAAATCATATGTGAAAAAAATAGTCAGATTACATGGCATTCCAATGTTTATTGTGTCTGATAGAGATCCACGGTTTACTTCATATTTTTGGGTGAGTTTACAAGATGCATTAGAAACAAAATTGAACTTCAGTATTGCATTCTACCCACAAACTGATGGACAATTAGAAAGAACTATACAGACATTGGAAGAAATGATTATGACATGTTCTATGGAATTCAGAGGAGCTTGGAATGAATATATAGCATTGATAGAATTTGTATATAACAACCAATATCATAGTAGTATCCAGATGACAACATATGAGGTATTGTGTGGCAGAATGTGCCGAAGCTCCATCATTTGGGATGAAAAAGGAGCACGTGCATTAGAAAGGCAAGAGATAGTACAAGACACAGTGGATAAGATCAAGATTGTTTAGAACAAGCTAAAGGCAGTACAAGACAGACAAAAAAGTTACGTTGATCAGCATAGAAGGGAGATGGAATACGAGTAAGGTGAAAAGATATTTCTATGAGTATCTCCAACGAAAGGGGTAATTCAATTCAGCAAGTGTAAATTAAGCCCAAGGTACATAGGGCCTCATGAAATTCTTAAAAAGGTTGGTCCATTGGTGTACATATTGACTTTACCACCAGACATGGCTCAGATTCATAATGTGTTTCATATGAGCATGCTTAGAAGGTACAAGTCAGTTTCTACACATGTACTTAAAGATCAAGCCATCGAGATAGCAGATGATATGAGTTATGTTAAGGAACCAGTAGAAGTCATTGGATATAAAACTAAATAGTTGAGAAGCCGAGAAATACCATTAGTTAAGGTATTATAAAAAAAACCATTCACAAGAAAAGGCAACATGGAAAACATAAGAGAATGTGAAAAAAATAATATCCACACCTATTCCCAGGTATTAAATTTCAATGTCGATTTTTTTAAAAGGAATGGAGAATTGTAACATCCTCGACTTCCCACATATGCATTTCTACATGCATTTCATTTGGACATATGCATTTGCATATATTTTACTTAAACACATGCATTTCATACATATTTTTATAGGGGCAAGTTCACAACATGCACTAGCTATGTGTCTAAGTATTTTGCAATTGTGCTAAATTGTACGTGTCCATTTTATAATTTAGTTGAGAATGACAAGAAATTGAAATTTATGTGAATAAAATTATTAGATCTAATTAATAATGAAAAATGAAAAGAAACAAAAGGAAAACAAAAAAAAATGGGAAAGAAAAAGAAAAGAAATGAAGAAACAAAAAGGGAAAAATGATAAAAGTGAGGAGGTGGGAAGTGGACCTTATCTTCCTCCTCACTATTCTACCCCCTCACTTCAGCTTCGTTTCTTCTTCTCCTTCCCCCATTTCAACCTTCATTTCTTCCTTATTTCACTTAAGTTTTTCAGCAAATTGATCTCTTGCAAGGTTGTTCTTAGTAAGTAATCTTCTCTCTATTGTTCTAGTGTTAGTTTGAACCATTAAGGTTGTGTTGCAATAGTGTATTCCACTTTAATTTGGATAACCTTATGAACTGAATTTGGAGAAGTTTCAAACATAACATTTGTTAATTTATGTCTCAGGTTTATGCATATGTAAATATTTTTACAAGATTTGATCTATATGAAGAGAAATGCTCTCTTGATTGTAACTGGTTCAGGAGCGAATCCTATCTAAGTTAGCAACTATATTTGTTTGTTTTTAATATAATAGAGCATGTATTTTAAGAAGCTCAAAACATGAAAATTGTAGATACATGTATTATATATATTTATAACAAATTTTAGATTCATATATCTTGTGAATATTAAGTTATAATAAATGAAATCATGACTGTTTCATAATTTGAGTTTCATGCTTAGCGTCCTGGGCAGGTCCAATAGTTTGTTTCATCATTTTTGACTCCTTATAGATGGAATATTTAATTCATCGAAACATAAAAGTTATAGTATATGTCTTAGCTAAATTTTGTTAAAACTTTCACCTTAATATGTTATGTATGGAGTAAGATGTGACTTTCACAAAGCCAACTCTATTCTAGCCTAGTGAAATATTTCTTATAATTTTAGGACCTTAGAGACATAATTGATAAAAGTTATTAACATAAAAAATTTTCCATTTTAACCTATATAAGTTCCTACCAAGTTTCATTATAATCTGATTTACATATTGTAAGCTATGAAAGCCTAAAATTGATACCCTAAAACTGTTATATACTTATATGTTATATACTTATATGTTAAATTTAATTAGAAATAAGAATCAAACAAATTGGACCAAGTGTAGAAAAATTTATAGGCTAATCAGTCGCGTAAGTTTACACCACCTCATAGGAAAAACCCTAACTATTGATATGGACAATGCATATTAATTTGTTTAAGCCACATTAACTTTCTCTAATCATGAGATAAGCTCACAACAAATTGGAGACCCACAAAGAGAGGATGGAATGGTATATGTGATAGAGATAACTGATAAAAGTTGGAATCAAAGGAGAAAAGTGAGTTTAATTATCAAATCATTTCTTTAGTGCATATTGACATTGTTTGATATGTGAAATATGAATTTACTTGTGATTATGCGATTCATATGATTTTTATGATTGACCTTGATAATGAGATGATGGATAATTGTGATGTATGTGGCATATATAAGTGGTATATGTTTGGCATTTGTGATGTATGCACGGTATATGTATGGTATATGCAAGGTATATGCATGACAAATGAGGTATATATGTGGTATATGAATGGTATATGTGATAAGGATATAATGGTCGATAAATGCTTAGTTACAAATCCATATGCATAAGAACTTAAAAAGACGTTGTGACTAATTAATTGACATTGCAAGGAAAAAGAAGAGGCTTATAGCCCAACAAATATGCAAATGAAACAAATGATCAAGCTAGCTAGCAAATGCAAAGGTTCACATGACAAATGTTCACATGGAAATCGGGGGCAGTGTTTATTTAATTTTGTCACAATAAAATCAAATGAGAAAAACATGAGTATAAGCAAAGAATAGTGATCACGTGCTTTAAATTTTACTCATATATGATAATGGTGAATGCATTGGATTTGTGATTTGTTACTATGAGTTGTTTGATAATCTAAAACTTGTTTAATGATTACTCTCACTAAGCCACAACTCATCAATTTACATCATTTTTTAGGTAAAGAAAAGTGATAGCTCATTTTGGTTGACATATAGAAGACATGGAATAAATGTCACCGACCGAGTCTTACCTCTCTCTCTCTCCTTGTATTCCACATGAATATGAGATCATGACATCTACATTTTGGACTTATATGAATGTACATATATAGTTACTCAAGATTGGTTTTAAAATCTATAAATGAGTGCAACTCGTAATCTTTCATTTGTAAAGTTTAAGTTTTAATATATTTGATATATTATATTATGATAAAAATTTCAATGTTGATTTACAGATTCATCAAGTAATATTATAGGATATGATGAAAAAAAAATTTGCTATCAATATTAATAAGATCTTATGTCTAATTTGTATGTCATGTGTGATTATTTAACATATGGATAGGTTTATAGGATATGATGTTACAGTACATGATTTTTTATTGAAATTTTTTCAAGTTCAAATAAAACTCATTTTTTAGGTAAACTTTAATTATATTATTGTTAGGAATATGAAGATTAACACACATATCATTTTCAATATCATCATATAAATGATTCTAAAATAAACTAAAAAGTTTATCGGGTTCACTAATTTCACAAAAATAATATTAGAATTGTAAACAAATATTGCAATTCATATGAAGATGCAAAGGAAATTGCTTCTTGCATTGCTAAAATCCACTAATTATCATTTCCAAGCAAGCCACATGCACTATATGCAGATTAATAAGTAGCATGCAAAATTCCATCTATTGTCTTAATGTCATAAATTTTTTTAGGTCTTTTAACATTATTTAAAATAATCTTAAGTGATATAATTCATCTGAGGTTGGATGAATGTAAACAACTCTTGTTATACAATTACTCTTTTAACGTCTCATCCATTTTTTTCTTTACTATTCCAAACCTACTTAGTTGGAAATTCTACGCATGTGAGACTTTGAACATATTTATATAGATTGTTGGTATATATTGCATATGAGAAATCTAAGAGATTTTTATACGATGAGGAGCAATTGACTCAACCTATTGTGATTATAAATTTTTTAATAAAATTTTAAAATGAGTCGCAGCTAATCATAATTTTTGGATTGATTGGTTTTCTATTAACTATGGTCTATATCATAGAATAAGGATTCGGGAATCAAATTAAATGGGAAGGTATTACCATCCCAAATTCATCTAATTTTGTTAACATTTATTATTTTTACTTGCTTTTATTTGAATCATATTTAGTGATATATTATTTAATTCTTAGATAAGGTAAAGTAAGTAAACAATTATATCGTGTGACTAAAATATGTTTTAATTTTAATTATTTAATTATTTTAGTAAAATTATTTTTCAATATTATATATTTTATTATCTTATTTATATCCAATTCGTGGATATATATAGAACAAATACATTAATATCTTAGTATTTTTTTATTTAAAAAAAGACTTTTACGTTCAATGTTTAAATATAACTTAAAAATATTATAAAAATTAGATTTAATTCAAATTGAGTGCCTATGTACCCATTTAAGGTATTAAAGTTCGTGTAGTTCGAATGAATTTATCTTTTTATTAAAAATTAAACTTTGAATATTTGAATTTTTGTCATACTCAAATCCAGAATAATAATAATAATAATAATAGATACATATAGAAGCCACTCATATAATTTAAAGTGAATTTAACAATATTATTTTTTATAACAAAAAAAATATAAAAGTTCTTTTTATATTTTTGTTGTCATAAAAAAAATAATGATAATAAAATAAAAAATTTCCTCACTCTTTTTAGGAAGACTTGTTTGCATGTTTTTTTTTTAAAAAAAAATCTGTACTCTTAACATACCTCCACGTGAAAAAAAGAGGGCTAATTCAAATTTTCTTCCTTCCAGATAAAAAAAAAAAAAAAATACTTTACTTTATTAAAGTCTTTATTTTACCTCTCTATTTTTATAATCTTTCGATCAATGTCAACTTTTTATTATCTAGGGAAAGTAAAACACCCAAACTATTTTTGCAGAAATATAAATATATATATATATATATATATATATATATATATATATATATATATATATATATATACATTGTTTTCCTCACTATATTTTTTTTGTAATATAATTGAATTTTTTTTTATCACAAAATGTTGACTGATTTTTTTAATGGAGACATTAAGACTCATTTCGGTTATGAGATAAAATTAATAAACAAACAAAAAAATGTTAATGAAATCCTTCATTATTTCGGGCCTTCATTCTTATCCTTCAATAAATGGAATTAATGCCCTAAACATTGCCATGAGAGAATGTTTCAATATTTTATTTTAATGATTATATATATATTTTCGATCCATCAATATATCATATAAATGGGGTTATATTGATTTATTATTTTTATATGATAATACTCCATAAAAATTAATATCAACGTTTTCATCATATAATAATGAAATAATAATTAAAATGCATTGATTACAAATATTTGATAATAATAATAATAATAATAATAATAATAATAATAATAATAATAATAATAATAATAATAATAAATGAACAAATAAATAAATGAGTGACTATGTATAAAAATTAATTATCTTATGACAAATTAACTGCTAAAATCATAAATTACAATCCCTTTAATTTGTGATAATAATCCAAAAAAATGCTTTAATATTTTGTAATAAATCTCACTCTCCTCTTTTTTTTTTTTTTTCTCTCTCTCTCTTTCTTTCTTCTCTCTCCCTCTTATCTCCATTTTTTTCTCATTCCTTCCCTCTCTTCCTTTTTTTTCCATGTGGTGGTGATGACTTATTTTATAGGAGGAAATGTTTTTTGTCATTTGGCCAACCTCTTTATCTATCATTTTAAAATCTTTTAAATATAATTTAGACTTGCTAAGATATGTTGTGGGAAGATTTAGTTTTATAGGACTGCACATGACCCCTCTTGCATATCGTATCTTTATTTTTTTATCTACAGTTGCCCTCCTTTGCATGTTTTCTTAGTTTGTAAGAGTCGTGCAAAGTTTGCAAATAAATATAATGCTAAATTGATGAGACTAGCAATTTAATGTGATTAAATCATAACAAAATACTAATTAATTTTAATGTAGCTGCAATTAAATTTATAAGGAAGATTGGTTAAGACGTGAATGAAAAAATAATTAATATATATTAAAGTGATTCCTTTTACGAAGCTTGAAAAATTAGCAGAGGCATAGCCGCAGCTAAATTATCATGCAAACATTGATATGTTACTTATACATTTTAGAAAATTTAGTGAAAACGTAATTGTTACTAATTAATTTTAAGATAAATAAAAAAATATTAAAAATTTTGAAAAATCAGTGGTGATGTAACTGCTACTAATCTATAAGAGAATTGATAATCATAAAAATGTTGCTAAACATGAAATTTGAAAAATTAGTAGAGATGTAACTGCCACTAATTTTTGACAAAATATCATTAACTAAAGGTAGAAAAATAGGAATGCATGACAATAACCTTAATTAGGGTTGTAAATAAAGCAAACTGCTCATGAGATATTCGGGTATCGGTTCAGAAAAAAGCTCGTTCAAAATCATTTATTACTGTTAATGAGTCGAGCTCAAATTCAAATCCAAACTTGAGCTTAATACTGTTTGGTTCGTCAGCTCACAAACATATTCGTTTATGAGCTCGCGAACATGTTCGCGAATATGTTCCTTTAAAATGCTCGCGAACGTATTTGTTTATGAGCTCGTGAACATATTATCAAACGTGTTCATTTAAAAGCTCATGAACGTATTCATTTAAAAGCTTGTGAACGTATTCATTTAAAAGCTCGCGAATGTGTTCATTTAAAGCCTACAAATGTGTTCATTTAAAAGTTCGCGAACGTATTCATTTAAAAGTTCGCGAACGTGTTCATTTAAAAATTCGTGAACGTGTTCATTTAAAATCTCATGAACATGTTCATTTAGGGTTTATTTATGTTATATTTTATTATCGAGCTCGAGCTTTTGTCATTATTAGTTAACGAACCGAACTCAAGTTTTTTTCATTATTAGTTAACGAGCTGAATTCAAGCTTTTGTCATTATTAATTAATGAGCCTAATTCGAGCTTTTATTATTATTAATTAACAAGTCGAACTCGAGCTTTTGTCACTATTAGTTAACGAGTCGAACTCGAGCTTTTGTCACTATTAGTTAACGAGTCAAACTCGAGTTAAGCTTGTTAAGCATAATAAACGAGCTTTTTTACGAGCTGAGCTCGAGCTTAAGTACAAAAGCTCGAATTAATCTTGAGCTGTAATAAACTTAAATGAGTCTAGTTCAAGCTCATCAATATTCGGCTCAGTTCGGTTCATTTACAACCCTAACTTTAATTGTCCTTATATGAAATGACTGCATGTATGCATTTATATAATTTAAAATTATTGTTATTTTTTTTTATCATTGAAATCATTATATCAAGATAGCACTTGAATTCCTCTTTTTTTTTCTTCTTTTTCTTTTTTCATTTTCTTCCAGGACTTTAGGTCAAAATCTGTGAATGGAACAAATCTCATAAGAAAATGCAACTCTCTTCTACATACTATTGTCATTACTTTCTTTTACTTTATGATATATAGGTTGATTTAATCATTTATATATGCTAATAATTGTATCTAATTTTCATTTTATGGTTCAAAGTATATATAATGTCATGAGTCCTTTTTCAACAATTTCACGATTTTAATATTAAACAAATATATTCCTTCTTTTAGAATAATTGCATATCGATGAATGAGGAAAATAAACTTCGGTAAAATAAGTGAAAAATCAATTTGAATTTGACAGTAACACATAAACTTTATTTGATTTTAACAAATTAGCACATTATTTCATGCATAATATTTATTGATAATATATGAGTTAACTGGATTAAGAGGTTCTTTTCTATTCATATTTGTCAAATTTAAAGTCCCTTATGAAAACATTTTTCATCACATAAGGTCCTTCAAATTTCGGAGTCCATTTCCCTCTAGGATGACTTATTTAGAGGACATCCTTATGATAACAATATCTCCTTCTTGGAATTGATGTGGTTTCCTTTTTTTGCATGTGCTTTAATTTATCTTCTTTGGTACAATTGTCCATGACACAATGCAATTAATTATTTTTCATCTATAAGATTCAACTGGTCATATCCTGCTTGTAACCATTTATTTTCATCTAATTTAGCCTCCATGATAATTCTAAGAGATGATATTTCTACTTTAATGGGTAAAATCGCCTCCATCCCATATACCAAAGAGAAAGGTATTGTTCCCGTGGATGTCCTAATCGAAGTTCTATATCCATGCAATGCATACAGAAGCATTTCATTCGAATCTTTATAAGTTATCACAATTTTCTGCACAATCTTCTTCATATTCTTATTTTCAGCTTCAACTGACCCATTCATTTTTAGGCAGTATGGAGTTGAATTATGATGGTTGATTTTGAATTGGCCAAATATCTATTCCATTGATTTGTTATTGCAATTCTTGGCATTATTCATAACAGTCTTTTTAGGAAAACCATATCTACAAATTATATTATGTTTGATAAACTTAATTACTACTCCTTTAGTCACATGAGCATATGAAGCTATTTTCATCCATTTTGTAAAGTGTTGTTCCTCTACAAAGACAACAGACGCTCTCCACGGCTAGACGCCATTATCTTTCTGAGTTATTCCAGCTTCTTCATGATTTCGTGGACAAGGCTGTTGCCAAGCGATGGCCTCAGGAACTTTCGCCCAAGGAGCTCCTTTTTCCCATGATTCGAGGTTTCTTCTCCGACAGGCCAAGGTTTGCAATCGAGTGCTTCTTCTTCATACAACTGCTATCTCTGTTAGAGAAAGTAGGAATGGTATTGGTATAACTTCAAAGCACTTAGCTCTGTCTACAGCCAGGAGGTGGGAACAGTTGATAACAAAGTGGCGAATGGGTGCGTAACGCATGGTGGCCGCAATCTGAGCGGATGTCGGTCGATGGTGTGAAAATAGTTCCTAATGTCGAATTCTAAAAACCAGTATTCTATTGCTATCAAAATGAATCGATGTCCATTTGACTCTTTGGGCTCAATAGGTCATATAACATCCAAACTCCGTAGAAAATGGCTATGGTGCTACCATCACATGAAGTGAGGTAGGAGGAGCATTAATTTCATTAGTATATATTTGGCATTTATAACATTTTCTCACATATGCAATACAATGTGATTCCATTTTGAACCAAAAATACCCTATTTTGAGGATTTTTTGAGCCAAATTATGTCCCTCAAGATGGGTACCAAAAAATCCTTCATGAACTTTCTCCATGAATCTTTGTGTCTGATAGTCATCAACACATCTAATTAATGTTGTGTCATTATTTCTTTTGTACAAAATATCTCCATTTAAGAAGAGACCTAGTGCCAACCTTTGGATTGTTCTTTTATAATTTTCAGTTGCCTCTAGTGGGTAGCTCTTATCCTTAACATATCAGTTCATATCATGATACCATGACTTACCGTTTGGTTTTTGTTCTATGCTGCATCAATATGCATGAACCCCTTTTGTCTCTATTTTAATTGGAGGTATTTTTTGCAAGTGTCTATTTTAAACAGGGCAGCAAATGTAGCTAAAGCATGAGCAATTTGGTTTTCAATTCAAGATATATGTTCAAATTCAATGAACTTAAAATCCTTAGACAATTTTAAGATGTTTTCTTGGTAAGAAATAAGTTTTGAGTCACTGGTTTCCCATTCGCCCTTTAATTGATTGATCACCAAAGTTGAATCTTTATGCACTTCTAGATGTTCAACTTTCATATCTATCATGCTTTGTATTCAACTACATTATTAGTGCAATTAAAATATAATTTGTTATGACATAATAATATTTTCCATCTAGCAATATCAGAATCACTCCTATCTCATGTCCTAAAGCATTTGAAATTCCATCAAATTTCATAATCCAATTTTTTGACCTTTTTATCCTCATCAATTGCCATGGTATTCTCATTTGGAAAATCCAATTCAGTGGCTTGTAATCCTCAATGGCTCTATCAGCCAAATAATCAGCTATGACACTTCCTTTTATTGCTTTTTGAGTCACAAAAATAATGGCATACTCTTATAAAAAAACTTTCCATTGAGCAATTCTTCTAGTTAATGATGGTTTCTCAAATATATAATTTATGGGATCCATTTTGGAGATTAGCCAAATAGTATAACATATTATGTAATGTTTGAGTCGATGAGCTACCCAAACTAGTGTTGCACATATTTTTTCCAATATGGAGTACTTAGTCTCATAATTTGTGAACTTTTTACTGACATAATAGATGACCTATTCTTTTTTCCCAAAAGAATTATGTTGTTCCAATACTGCTCCCATAGATTCTTATAATATCATCATATACGAAATGAGTGGTCTTCCGAGTTTGGGTGGTTGAAGAATTGGTGGATTTTACAAATATTGTTTGATTTTGTCAAATGTCTTTTGACATTCATCATTTTATCATGTGGGGTTATTGTTTCTAAGGAGTTGGAAGATTGATTTACAAGTTGCAGTCAATTACGAGATAAATCGAGCAATATAATTTATTTATC
This sequence comes from Triadica sebifera, assembly GCA_023653625.1. Lineage (NCBI taxonomy): Eukaryota > Viridiplantae > Streptophyta > Magnoliopsida > Malpighiales > Euphorbiaceae > Triadica > Triadica sebifera. The sequence goes on from CM042901.1 coordinate 27,976,656, forward strand.
TAAGAAAACTCCTTATTTATCTTTTTGTTCATGGTGGAAGCTTTGATTTTATTTGGGTCTATTTATATTCTTTTTTCATTGATTATAATTCCTAAAAGCTTTCTTGAAGTGACTCCAAAAATACATTTTGTAAGGTTCAACTTGATTTGATATTTTCTTAGTCTTTTAAAAAGTTTCTGCAAAACTGCAATGTGATCTTCCTTTAGATGTGATTTAGCAATCATGTCATCCATATATACCTCAATTTTCTTATGCATTATATCATGAAACAATGTGACAATTGCTCTTTAGTAAGTTGCCCCTGCATTTTTCAAACCAAAAAGCATCACCTTATAGCAAAAGTTTCCCCAAAACGTAATGAAAGTGGTTTTTTCCTTATGTTTTACATTTAACTTAATTAGATTATATCCTAAAAAACCATCTATAAGGGAAAACATATGATATCTCGTTGTATTATCCATCAAAACATCGATATGAGGTAATGGCAAATTATCTTTAGGACTGTCACAATTCAAATCTCGATAGTCAATACACATTCTTAGTTTTCCATATATTTTTAGGAACAAAAACCACCTTTTTTATCCACTTTGGATACTTTGCCACTGTGAGGAATCCTGCATCAAATTGTTACATGACTTCCTCCTTGATTTTCAAAAGAGTATCTGCCTCCATTTTTCTCAATTTTTGTTTCACAGGTTTGCATTCTGGTTTCAGTGGCAATTTTTGTGTTACTATGCCAATGTTTAGTCAAGTCATATCTTAATATGAACAAGAAAAATTGTCTCTAAATTCCTTTAATAAATTGATTATTCTCTCATACAATTCTAAGCCCAAGCTCCTACTTATCTTTACTTTCTTTCTATTCTCTTCTATTCCCAATTTCATAACTTCTATAAGATCTTTTATTTCCAAAATTGTTGTCTCCTTTTCCATTTCTTTTACAAATTCTAGAGGCATTTCTTCAATTTCCTCTTCATTTGAGTCTATTTCAAATACTGGATTATCAAAATCAAACCTTTATTATCACTCAAATTCTTGATCATAATTGCAATCCCTAAGCATAATGTAAAACAAATAAAAAGAAGGAAAAGATGAGCATAAGAATATAGGTAATGGAATAGAGAGAAATATGGAGAAGAAACCTACATTTATTAAATTATTAAAATCTTTGAAATCATTGAAAACAAACACTCATTTTCATCCTCCTTAGACATTAAGCAAAGTCAAAGGAAAAATTATAAATTAATTTGAACCCAAAATTGGAAGTTGGTAAGCCTTTTAATTATCCAAATAATTGTTTGCTAGAAAGGGTTGAACCCACTCTTCAGTTTTTGCACTTGATCTTTCTTCTATTATGGTTGCTATTGATAGATCCTCAATAAGTTTTTCTAAGGATGTTGATTCACCTGATTATTTCTTCCAAGTCTCATTCCTGTATAATGTTTCCCTTTTATTATTTCTTTTGCCACCATATTAGATGCAGCATATGGCCTAGGCAATGGAACCTTTGAACCCTCACCCACATAAAAAAAATATTCACTACCATAAAAGATTAAAAAGAACTTTCTAGAGCTTCTTTTGCAATTTCAATGTAAAAAGGCTATCAATAGGTTTGTAATAAGGAAATCTTCTTCTCTCGAAACTTTAATCATTTTTCCCTCAATAATGAATTTTTTTTTTATATAGAAAGGAAGGTACAAACCCAACCGAGTGAATCCAAGGTCTTCCTAATAGAAAGTTGTATGCCAAAACAAAATCCATAACTTCAAATTTGATATCAAATGTGATTGATCCCACTTGGACAAGTATCTCCATATCTCCAATTACTTCTCTTCTCATTCCATCGAATGCCCGAACCACCAAAGTACTTGGTCAAATATATATCTCATCAATTGGTAACTTTGCCAAACTGGATTTAGGCATGATATTCAAAGATGATCCAGAAGGGATTGGATCCTAAGTACGAATAATGTTAACATAATTATATAGTACCTTTTTAAAGACTTTGTACTCGAAAGGAGTTGGTACCTCAATCAACAGTTTAGTGACATAAGAATATGATTAAAAAAAGAGTCAAAATTGGTTTCTTTGGACAACATATGGTCAAAGGTGTCGTTGTTATAGAAACTTGAGGACATTTGTATTCAATAGCATTTACCCAATCAATTTTTTCTTTTTTACACTAAAATTTATGATTTTTGTATCCATTAGTTCTTGCATTTTCTACTTGAATTGGTAACATTCATTTATCAAGTGATTAGTTGTACCAAAATGATATTCACAAACTAAACCACCTCTAATCTTATTTTCCCCATTTCTAATGGTTTGAACCTCTATCATGCTTGCCTTGTAAAAAATATGAAAGAGTTGTCTCAACATGAGAACTTCCTTCTCATTAATCTTGCATTCTCCTTCACATTCTGAAAAAATTGCACTGACTTTGCCCCCATCATGATTTGGTAAGATCAGGGAACTTCACTCCTTGATCAAATTTTAACCATCCTACCTTTATGAGAGTTTGCACTTTTTTCTTTAAATGCTATACAATTTTCCATAGAATGTCCAATTGCTCCCGCATGATAGTCGCATTTTGCATTTGGATCATACCATTTAGGATGTGGAGGATTCATAGGTTCAATTGGCATTGGACATACTTGGTGACTTTGAATAAGTTGGGGTAATAACTCAGTATATGATATAGGAATTGGATCAAATTATTCAACATTTCTTTCTTTTGGGCGATTTGCTTGTTGAGTATTATTGTTTCCAAAAATATTTCTATTGTTTGCCATTTGGGTAGGTGAATTTGTGTTGGGATAACTATTTACTTAATGAGGAGCATATGTTTGATATGGATCAACTCCTTCTGGTGCTTGTGAGGAGTAATACTGAGGATTAGTGTGTACATGAGAAAATGGGGTATATCCTCTCACGATATGAGTTTCTCCTTCTTTCTTTTTGCCAACGTATTGCCTTCTTAAGCTATTAGCCTTAGTTTGTTTATCTTCTATTTCTCTCTCTTTATGCCCTGTTTAATTCTTTTTCCTGCTAATACTAGATTTGAGAAATTTTTTGTGGTATTTTCCAACAACATGTTATAATATGGTATTCCTATGGTGTTGAGAAAATTGGAAATCATTTCTTTCTCTGTCAAATGAGGCATTACTTGTGCTGCTTTATCTCTCCATCTTTGAGCATATTCCCTAAAAGTCTCTTCACTCATCTTCTCCATTGCTCTAAGATCATCTCCACTAGGAGCCATGTCCATAATATGCTTGTACTGCTTTAAAAATGCATCTACTAAATTTTTCCATTTTCGAATATCGGAATACTCCAGTTGCATATACTGCCTAAGTGCATGCCCTGCTAAACTCTCTTGAAATATATGGATTAATAATTTTTCATTACTAACGTATGCTACCATTCTATTACAATACATTGTCAAATGACTTTGGAGGCATGTGAAAATATTATATTTTTCAAATTCAGGAGTTTTAAATTTAGGTGGGACAATCACATAAGGAACCAGACATAATTGTGAGGCATTTTTCATTCTATAAACATGAGTTCCTTTAATTGCTTTTAATCTTTCTTTTATCAGTTTGATATTTCTCAAAATAGGTTCAACAACAATATTCCTGATGTTAGCCTATATCTTTAGGTCTTTTAAATCTGGCACTCTTACTTGCTCAACCATTGCATGTTGAGGTGGACCATAAGATTGGGTTCCTAAAGAAGGATACAATAGAGGATGACTTTATGACTATAAAGGTGGCATATTTGGGAATAATCCCCCACTAGATTCGACACGTTTTGTTTTATATGGAGGTGTAAATCCTAGGGAAAATGAATGAGTTCTTAGAGTGACCATTGATGAATAATTTCCTACTGGAGTTGGCACACTTTCTAACAAGCTTTTTCCTTTAATGAGTTCTAAAATATTAGTCATATGCTCATTCCATTCACCATGCATTTCACTTAATTTCTTTTTTTAGACAATTAACTTTTTACCTAACTCTTATTGTGCTTGACTTTCCACATTTCTTACCCTTAACTGAGTCCTGTAAGAATGATTTGAGTAATATTATTTCTTGGGGTGATGTGCTATTTTGATATCCTAGTTTTAAATGATGTATTACATCATGCATTTGATGCAAAAAAAAACTTAAATTACTATATAGATTAATTTGATAAAAATATTCTCAAACCAAATTCTAATGCAAAATACATGCATAAAACAAAATGCATAATATAACATAGGATTAAATCCTATCACAAAATACATGCATGCACAATAAAGTGATTAAATGTTAATACAATGTTACAAAGAAAAAAGATTGATTCGATCTCCATTACAATCTACTTGAAATCTCCATAATAAGCTAAATTACTGTGAATTATCTTTAGAAACCACTGTAGGTGTTGCCCATGGAGACCAATAGGTGCATAGCTTTCCTTCAAGCATTCCACTTTCCTTGTCATGCCATGAGCTCTCTTAGCTATCTTCCTCAGCTTACATGTAACTTGATCAATCTGTGTGCATACCCGAATAAAATTGTCTTGATAATACCAGAAGTTCTCGCGACATTCCGTCAACTGATTGAGTAACTGATTCCTTTCTATTTTCAGATTATTGCAAATTACTTTTATTCAAAAATCCTCAACTTGATAAATTTTAACTGCCTGCTTTAAACCCTCTAAGCTATTTTGTTGATCAAATGTTTTTGTTACTAAAGATTCTATTCTGGTTTCCATTTTCTTTTTATTATATTTATATTCCTATAGTTCCATTTTGAGTTTTTCGACTTCTTCTTTCTACTTATTCATTCTCTTTACAAAGTACAAAAGCCTTTTTCTCAGCTTTAGTTATGCTTCGGATCCAAACAGCTATATCATCTTGTATAGGTTCAATCACCTCTTTATCAATGCCTTTAGAAGCTTCAGGTTGCAAGCTTGATGATGATTTTTCAAGCATTTTTACTTTGGGAGGGATAAAACCTTTGCCTCATTTCATATGCCAACCAATATAATCAGGGGTCACTATATCAGTATATGTTCCACTCTTCATAGCCCTGGCCTTTTCCCAAGTAGCAATAATCTCCCACACTTTATTCATGGCATGTTATTCACCATATGAAAATTTTGACTCTAATAATCCTATTATGTGTGGAATAAATTGCTCTGACCCTAACTGCCTTGCCATACTAGAAGCATAAGTTGTTCCTTCCCAAAGTCCCAGCAAAGGTACCTAAAAAAATTTTCCACATTTGTACATCATTCCTGATTTTCCATGGTGCCAACCAACAAACATTTGTTTCTTATAAACTATGAAAAAATATCATCCACTGTAATATCACACCTTATGCATTTAAGTACAACCTATCCATATGTCAAATAATCACGTATATCATACTAGTAAGATTTAAAATCATGTTAACATTGATAGTAAATTTTTTTTATCACATCTCATAACATCATTCAATTAAAATGCAAATCAACATTGAGGCTTTCACCTCAAATATAATACATCACATATATTAAAACTTAAACTTTACACCTAAAGATTTATAAGTTACATCCATTTACATATCTTTGTACAAACTCTAAGTAACTATGCAAATACAAATATATAAGCCCTAAAGTATAGATGAGATGATTTCATGTTCATGTGCAATGCAAGGAGAAAGAGTGGCAAGGCTCAGCCGGTGACCTTTGTTCCATATCTTCTATATGTCAATGAAAATGAGCTATCACTTTTCTTCATCTAAAAAATGATGCAAATTGATGAGTTGTGGCTCAGTGAGAGTAATCATGAAATAAGCTCTAAAGTATTAAACAACTCATAGCAACAAATCACAAACCTAATACATACTATGTATTCCATTCCATTCACCATTATTATATAATTAAAATTGAAATTTCAACATATAATCTTGCTAATGCTCATGCTTTGCTCATTTCATTTTGTTGTGATCAAGTTAAATAGATATTGGCTCAGGTTTCTATGTAAACATTTACGTTTTCTAGCTAGCTTGATCATTTGTTTCATTTGTACATTTGTTGGGACATAAACATCTTCTTTTGCCTTACAATGTTGATTAACTAGTCACAATGTCTTTTTAAGTCCTTATGCATATGCATTTGTAATTAAGCATTCATAAGCCATTATGTTCTTATTACATATACCATATATCTACCACATATTCTACGTATATACCTCACATATACCATATATTTATCACGTATGTTAAGTATAAACCTCAAATATACCATACATATACCACCTATATATACCACATATATCACAAATTCTCCATCATCTAATTATCAATGTCAAATCATGTTAATCATATGAATCATATAACTACAAATCATTTCACATATCACATAGCAAGCAATGTTTAAGTGTACTAAAGAAATCACTTCATAATTAAACTCACTTTTTTCCTTTAATTCCGACCCTTAGTTTTTTGTTTATCCCTTTTGTGCGGATCTCTAATTTGTTGTAAGCCTGATATAGGAGTGTAATTTATTAGTTCATGACTTGAGAAACTTAATATGGCTTAAACAAATTAATGTGCAAAGTTCATATAGGTAGTTAAGGTTTTTCATATGAGGCAACGTGACCTTATGGGACTAATTAGTGTATAAATTTTTTTACATTTATCCAATTTATTTGATTCTTATTTCTAATTAAATTTAACATATAATTATATAAAATATTCAAATATTAGAGCAATTGGAGAATTTTACAATATTTGGTAAAATTCTAATAATGTTATGTTTTCTGCCCTTAGACAATTTTAGAATATCAATTTTGGTCCTTCATATCTTACAATATAGAAGTCATATTATAGTGAACCTACAGTCATTTATATGTTTTAAAACGGAAATTTTTTTATTTTTAAAACTTTTATCATTTCTGTCTCTAAGATCCTCAAGTTATAGGAAATATATAACTAGTCCATAACAGAGTTGACTTCTGGACTGTTCTAACTTATGAAGGTCATATCTCACACTGTACATAACATATTAAGGTGTTATATTTACCAAAATTTATCTAAGACATAACTTCATAACTTTAATGTTTTGATAAATTACAAATTCTATATATCAAGAGCTCAAAATAATCAAATAATTTGTTGGACCTCCATAAGGCACGAAGCAACTATGGAAAAATTGATGTTCCTTTCATCTTAACTCAATATACACAAAATATATGAACCTGAAATTTGGTATACAGGTAGATAACACATGTCAAGATAATTTTCATCTTTTGATTTTCTTTAAATATGAGCTCTATAATATTCAAAACAAGTGAACACAGTAGGTAACTCAATTAGGATTCATACCCAAACCAGTCTCAATCAAGAGATGATTTATTTTCATATATTCCAAACCACTAAAAACCATTTTATAGACATATATATGACATAAATATACAAATTTTATGTTTGTAACTTCTCCATATTCAGTCTCTATGGTCATCAAATACAAGGTAAATCTTACTACTTGTTCACAACCCCTAAACAGCTCTATGAACACATATGCATGGTTATAATTCTAATGATTTTTACCTTTATCATCTTAGCCCCTCATCCTCATGATTCAAATTTAATCTATCATATTCACATGTGGACAAAAGTTTCTTCAAAGAAAGTTGTAGATGTAACCTTTAATTCCCTCTACATGAACGATTAATTTCGGATACGTTTAGTTTAGTTTACTTACTAATTTTGCTTTACTTTTTCACTCTGAGCTTGCTTTATATGTGTTCCTATGAAAGAGCTCAACTTCACCCATGAAAATGACTATTGGAATTCTCTCATTTCTATCCCAAAATATCTCTCTCCAGTCTTATGAAACCCTTAGGCAAACCAACTCAACTTGGCTACCACTTAATGTTATATTAAAATATTATATATTATTACTTTTTTTGTCTTTTCTTCCATCAAAATAGCTTAGGTTAAGTTTATTTTATCAAAGAATAAGGCTAATTAATCCAAATTTTTTAAATTATAACTAAGCTCCCTTATTTTTTTTTCAGCTCATATAAAATGTCTATAAAAGTGTAGAAATGAAATTATTAACTATGGACCCCACTAAGCATACATGAAAATGTGTACAAATAAATTACATCATTACTTACCTTATGACTTTATTTTTCGTATTTTACCCATATAATTTTCACATGAAATTTTGCTCAGTTTAATTTAATATTGTTCACATTCTTACCCCTATAGGGCATCCTCATATAGGTTATAAAATGGACATGTGCAACTCAACACAATTGCAAAATCTTTAGACATGTAGCTAGTGTATATCATGAACTTATCCCTATAAAAATACATAGGAAATGTACGTGTTCAAGTGAAGTATATGCAAGATGCATATGCCTAAATGAGTTGCATGTAGAAATGCATATGGGAAAAGTCGAGGATATTACATCCACTCTTTCATTGATGGTCCCTTTTTGGGCCATTCAACCTTGCCATATTCTGCTATATAATTTCCAAGCTTGTAGTAGCTTGGTGAATATTTCAAACTTGGAAAATTAAAATGCTTTGGGTAATTTAAATAATTTATTATCCATATGCTCAATAAGGGTGCACAAGCAACAAATCTATCCATTCCTTATTTTCTGCACATATTGAAGGTTGTAAATGTCTTAGCCAATATACCCATAACAAGGTTAGCTCCTTGTAATACCTTGGTGAAAAAGGTAATTACCTTATCATTTATGTACCCCAACTTTTTTGGAAATAAAACTGCTCCATAAATGATTACTGCCAAAACTTCCAATCCATTCTCAAGATGTCTATTATTGCTCACAAATTCAAGCAAGTGTACAATAGAAATACCCTTTAATTCCTTTTCCTCCCATTCTACTATCTGGTTTTCCTTGCAATTCATAATTTTAGCCAATTATTTCCGACCAACTTCACTTTTATTACGAACATATGGTTTATTCTCTAAAATTATCATTGTGTTTAACATGATACGGTACTCCTCTATGGTTGGAGTTAAGTCAATCTTTCCAAAGGTGAAAGATTTGTTACTTGGATCCCAAAAACATATCATGGCTTTTAAAAAAGAAGGCAAAACATGAATGTACATTAATGAAGCAATCCACCTAAACTTTTTTGTGAAATTTGAATGTTCTTGTGGAGATAATCCTTCCCATACTTGTTTAATTACATTGTATTCATTTTGTTGAAAATATATTGATGTGATTTTCAAAAGCATCAAATTGATCCCCATTGGAAAACTATCACCTTCAAATTTTTTCTTAAGCTCATATTCTACTAGCACATCATATTCTTTATTAATAGTGAGTTGGACTAGATGATTTTCCATGACAGTAGATTGGTATGAGATCAATAAACAACCTTTTTCAATTAAGCAACATTTTATGAGCATAAAAAAAGAAACAAGTTAGTGGAATGGTGGAATGTTAACTAATAAAAATGCAATATGATGGTTATCATAAACACTTTTGGCAAAAGAACTTCTTTCATTGAGAATGTCAAGTTACAACCTAAAACATTGTTTGTCTAATTACAAAAAGAATCTTGAGATAGGTTATTTTATCGGTTCTCCTATTTTTCTACTACCTTTCTACTTTCTAAAGAAAGAGACCAGTGATTGTCTAAGTACAAAAAGTAACTCCTTAGACAAACTTTACTAAAATAATGGTTTATTTCATTACAATCATCTCCTAACAAAAGACATCCCCATTTCTATTATAGCACTAGAAAACCCCTTTTCATGGAAGTGGATTAATAGGTACTGCTCCATTTCTCACTTGCACTATCACATACCTACTGTAAAATTCATGAGCCATCATATGATATGTGTTGATGGTATAAAAAAGGCAGATTAGATACCTTCATCTTGATGCACCCATCATGATGATAAGATATTGGCTTAAATAAGGCTTGTGACACCATCTCCACAGGAACATTATTAAGATGACCAAGTTCCCACTTGATCTCTTTCTATGGCATTAAGTCCTTGATTGAATCAATCATAGAATTTTCTTTGTGATGCCTCCATTTATCTATTTGTAGATAGTAGTGGCTTGTCATTGCTGCATTTCACATTTTCAAATGTTCATTAATCTTGAAAGCCACAAACAAGTATGACTCTTCCACATTCTCTTCAAATACTTCTTCTCATTCATCACTACTCATAAAAGAGTGACAACCACTTATAGAAATATGAGCATTGCTCCGGCTATGCATTTCATTGATTAAAACAAGTGGACAACTATTCTTGTCTATGATAAATCCAATCTTATGACCTTTAGCCAAATACCACAAAAGGCAATATGTTTCCTTATGAAACATCATAGTATCCTCACTGGAGACATAAAAACAGTTTAGATATGGATACATTAGATGTCAATTCAAGAATTTTATGGGGGTATCATGAATCCCATATTGGTGTAATAGGAACAACTAGTAATTCCTAATCATTCCAGCTTCTCGTAGGGTTATGGTTTCTTATTGGGCAAGGAAAGCTAACTCTGAAAGCATATTTCCCACTATATTCTCATGTGTAGGTACTAGGATGACATTCTCCATTTTCACTAAGAAGCCTTTTGTCCAAAAGTTTTGTGACATTTTATGCAAAAAAAAACAAGGCCAATTAGGTTAAAGAAATAAAATAAAAAGGAAAATTGAACAAGAAAAATAACTCATAAGAATATTAAATTAGGAAAGAAGGTGTTCCCTTATGTACCTAATTTTGGGTTACTTAAGAGTAGTTTGAATGATCATAGTGGCTACAAGTTTCTTTATTGTGAGTTTAAGTTCTAAACAAACAAGGTGGATAAAGATTAAATGGTTTAGAGTTCTCAAACCATGGCCAATTCACTGTCATCTAATACCTAGATTATGGAAGGTCCCTTTGATCAAAACCTAACCAAAAGACAGCTTAAATGAGAACATTTCATGAGCCCTACTAGATTTCTCATGGAGACATCCCTACTTGGTTCTCATCCAAAGGTGATAGATCAATGTCAGATCTTTAAGTATGGGTATGTGATAATACCTACTTGTTTGCTTGTATTTTTTTTAAAAAAAAAAAAAAATTTTGCACCATTAACATACGTCCATGTGAAAAGGATAGGTAATTCAAAATTTCTTCTTCCAAGATAAAATAAAATAAAATAAAAAATACTTTACTTTATTAAAGTCTTATTTTGCCTCTCTATAATCTTTCAATCAATGTATATTATCTAGGGAAAGTAAAACATTTAAACTCTTGTTTATGTACCTAAACTATTTTTGTAGAATACATATATATATTATTGTGAAAGTCATTTTTTATTTACTTATTTATCATTTGTGTCCCTTTTTATCATTTTTTAATCCAAAAAAATTTATTTATTTTCCAGAATAAAGTCCTCACTATATATATACTTTGTTTCCCTCACTATATTTTTTTGTGATATATTTGAAATTTTTTTATCAATAAATGTTGATTGATTTTTTTTAATGGAGACATTATGACTCATTTTGGTTATGAGATAAAATAAAATTAAAAAAACAAATAAAAATGTTAATGGAATTCTACTTTATTCGGGTCTTCATTCTTATCCTTGAGTGAATGGAATTAATGCCCTGAACATTGCTATGAGAGAATATTTCAATATTTTATTTTAATGATTATATATATTTCCGATCCATCAATACATCATATAAATGGGGTCATATTGATTTATTATTTCTTTATGATAATGTTACATAAAAATTAATATCAACATTTTCCATCATATTATAATCAAATAATAATTAAAATGCATAGATCACAAACAACATTTGATAATAATAATAATAATAATAATAATAATAATAATAATAATAATAATAATAATAATAATAATAATAATAATAATAATAATAAATGAACAAATAAATAAATGAGTAACTAGGCATGAAAATTACCTCTCTTATAACAAATTGACCACTAAAATCATAAATTACAATTCCTATTGTTGCCCAGATATTAAGCCAAGAAGGGGGGTTGAATAGGAGTTTAAAAAATTAAACTTTAAAGTGCAGAAATAAATGATTAATTTTAGGAGGGAAAGAGAGAATTTGACACAAGTATTTTATAGAGGTTCGGGTGTTAAAAAACCCTACTCCTCTCCCCAATCGCAATTGGGAGTTTCACTAACACAGTAAGTGTTACAATGGAGTTTTACAAGCTCACTCACAACTATGGTGTTTCTCACAATGGCTCACACCTAATCCAGAAATCTCTTATGTTTTAATGGCTCACACAATAATCAATTCCTTGTGTTTTTCAGGCTCACACAAACAACCTTCACTTTGTGTTTTTACAGGCTCACACAAACAACCTTCACTTTGTATTTTGAGGCTCACACAACAAACCCTTACAATTGTTCTACTCTTAACCCAGAAATACCCAAAACTCACTTGAGTAAAGATTACAGAGAGACCACTTAAAAATCTTAATTGCTCAATAAATGAAGAGCAAAAAGATTTTTACAAAAAATTGATTTTGTTCTCAAAGTATGAAAGTACAAATAGCTTGAAATTAGAATTAAATTTGAAGTATATGTTATTCTATTGATATTCCCTTCATTCTCTTGTTCTTAATGCATAAATGACTTCCATTTATACTCTCATGGCTGAATAACGCCGTTGGGGTGCATTAAATACGAAACTAGTCGTTGTACCAACCAAAAAATCGCGTCTGACATTTTTCTCTTTCATTGTTCACGGTCGTGACTATGCTTGTCACAGGAGTGACATTTCTTCCCAAGCCGCGACTGAAGTGGTGACCTTGGTCGTGAAGCTCTCTGGAATGTTTTGAAATACAGAGTCACGGGCGTGACATACTCATTCATAGGCGTGACAAGCTTCCCAATTGTGATCCAAGTGGTGACTTTAGTCGTGAAGCTCTTTGGATGAAAATGCATGAATCTTCACAGGGGTGACACCTTTATTCACGGGGGTGACTGAAATGCCCAATTCACGGTTTGTTTTTCTTTCATGGCCATGAACTTCAAAAGTTGGTTTTGGTAACGGTTAGCTTCTTTCAAGGGAGTGACCCATAGAGTCACGACAGTGAACATGCTACTTCTTGAATTTTGTATTTCAAGGATTATTCTTCCAATTCTCCATTCTTGCTATTTTAGTCCATGTCCTGTATGATAGACTTAGAAGACAAGTATGTTAAATACAATATTGCTATTTTATTTGTTATCATCAAAATGACAGAAATACCCCTCAAGGTTTAACAATCTCCCCCTTTTTGATGGTGACAAATAATCTAGCAATATGTGATTTTGAGAAGTCTCCCCCTCAAAATATACATAATGTGCAAGAATAGTAAATAATTATGTAGCATTGAAATAAACTTTCTATATTTTAAGTATATGCAAGTTATATGAGAAGTATATCCAATATATACCCTAATTCCTTTTTAAGACATGAAGTATATGTAAGGTATATCATGGTATATTTATATTTGTAACTTGCTTTTAGGTATATGCAAAGTATACTTAAGATATATCTAAAGTATATAAAGCTCAATTTTCCAATTATATACTTTGCATAAAAATTTATTTACCTTATTATATATTGCTAGTTTGATACATTTTCCTTATCATATATTGCTAGTTTTCTCCCCCTTTTGTCATCAATCAAAAAAGGATAAGAAGATAACAGAGAGATAAGCAAAAGCAAATTCATTAAGTGAAGGAAAAACATACAAACAAAGATAAGTAATGTTCAGAAAGGAAATTGAAAATTTCCTACACACTAGCAAACATAAATATAATAAACAAGCAAAAAACAATCAAATTTAGGCTACACTCTAGCCTAACTCCTAGCCAGACATCCTATCATGAAGCCTAGCCACTTCAGCCTCAAGGCTGCCCATCCGAGACTCCATGAAGTCTTTGAGGTTCTCCAACCTCTCATCCAGCAAAGTCTGCAGTTGCTCAAAGTGTGGTGCCAAGAGGTCAACCACCTGCTGCGCTAAAGTCGGTGTGGAAGCCGAGGACGGTCTAATGTCTTGCTCAGCTACTGGGGGTTCTTCCTCAACCCGAGCCCTCTTCTTCTGCTGGACTCCCTGGAGGCCTGCTTTAAAATCCTCCGCGTCATTATCTTCCCAGATGATCTTTCCAGCAGTGCCAGTGAAGCGGTAGAAGATATTGTTCGAGAAAACGATTCTGACTGCCGCTCCCATCTTGATGAAGGACTCGACGTCCAAGCGATCTCGAGGATGTCCAGGGATGATGTTGAAGTGATGCGCATCCAACTTCAGATAATTAAGCTTCACAGCTATGTGGGTGACATATGCCTCAATCAAAATATCTCCAGTAGGCTTGGTGGCAATGGAGAGAAGATGGTTTGCAAACCATCTAGATAGTGCTACTGTGAGTCTTCTGCGAACCATCTCAAATAGGAAGAGTTCTGACTTCCTGATAGTCCCATTACTTTCTCCCCTAGCAAATATGCTATAGGTCAAGAACCTATGCAAATACTTATGCACTGGGGCCTTGAGATGTATGCTCTTGGTTTTCTTGACATCCTAACTGCAATGGTGCCAAAATGTGTCCAGGCTCGAGGGGCAAAAAATTCTACCTCAGTATCATTCAGGATGCCATCAGATGGTAGGCTGAACAATTCCCCAAATTCGATGGCATTGAGGGTGTTGGGATTGTTGCAGAGTTTGAATTTCACCACTCCAGTGGGTGAAACCTGCAATGTGCTAAGGAATTCCAGTGTTGGCTCCCTCAAGGTCGGCTGGTGAATTTCCACAAAATCTTTGAGATAACAGGCTTGTAGTTGCTCTGTCATAGCTGTCTCAAGCCCGAGACTTTAGACTGTCTGTCATTCGAAGGACCTTGATGACAGAAGAGGTCTCTTCTTCAAAGTTGCATACCGAGGATGGCAATGCTCCGGAATACAGTTCATGAGGTAATCTGCGTACCTCTTAGGAGCATGGGACTTCTTTTTCTTTCCCTTGGATGAAGCAGTCTCCATTTTTGAAGAAATTTGTTGGAGATGAAGTTGGAAAAATTTTTGACATAAAATTTATGGAAAACCCTAGAAATGTATGATTTGTGATGAAGATTCGAACTTTTGGTAGTATTTATAGGAAAAGTTTAAGTCTTTGGGGCCGAAATCTTCAATATCTCAATGAATATGAGTAAATAAGAGCAGTTTTGGGAGTTGGAGAGTTGAAATGAAAGTTGTAACCGACTGTTCTTTTATATATTCGATATATTCACAGGCGTGAAGTAGGTGTTCACGGGTGTGAATGGTCGTGTTCACGGTTTCCTGAAGGAGTGTTCCACCCGTGAATAAAGGCGTGAATAATGTCATAGGCGTAATATTTGAATATCATGGGCGTGAATGATCATCTGTCACGGGGGTGAAATAATTGGCACGAGCATGAAATATTGAATTTCACTACTTATGCCCGTGAAGCAAGTCGTGACTCAAGGCGTGAAAGCTTCTGTGAATTTTGGGGTGTAATTATTCACGGGAGTGAAAATTCATCACGGGCATGAAAGTCTATTTTCACGATCGTGACTCAAGCCATGAAAAATAAGTTTCACCAGTTGAAGCCGTGAACCATGTAGTGAACGACACTGCCTCTTTGGGCCATTTAAGTCACGGGCATGAACATGTGTCACGGGCATGACTCTCCTAAAATTTTCATCAAATAAAATTAAGTCCTAAAACAAGACTAAATCATTTCAACAAAGATTCTAATTCTTAAAACATGAATTTTCATCAAAATTTCTATCTTATAACTTGTGATATGATTTAAGATCAACAATTAAGATTTCATATTTTTGCAATCACAAGATTAATCTATCAATCATACCAAGTTCCTCATTTAGAGACTTAGTGAAAATATCAGCTAATTGATTTTCTGTGCTTATAAATTCTAATGCAACATCTCCATATTGAACATGATCTCTAATGAAATGGTGTCTAATGTCAATATGCTTACTTCTTGAATGTTGTATAGGATTCTTTGAAAGATTTATGGCACTTGTATTGTCACATTTAATAGGTATATGATCCATCTCATGACCATAGTCCTTGAGTTGTTGTTTCATCCAAAGAATTTGAGTACAACAACATCCAGCTACTACATATTCTGCTTCAGCAGTTGAGAGAGCAACTGAAACTTGTTTCTTGCTGAACTAAGAAACTAAGCATTCTCCAATGAAGTGACAAGTACCTGAAGTACTTTTCCTATCTAAAAGACTACCAGCATAGTCTGCATCTGAATATCCTATAATATAAAAGATGAATTCCTAGGATACCATAAACCTAGATGCAAAGATCCATGTAAATATTTTAAAATTCTTTTTACTGCATTTAAATGAGATTCTTTTGGACATGATTGAAATCATACACACAAGCAAACACTATACATAATGTCGGGTCTAGAAGCAGTAAGATATAAAAGTGATATGATCATACCTCTATAAAGCTTTTCATTAATGCTCTTACCCTTTTTATCTTTGTCCAATTTTGTTGATGTGCTCATAGGAGTCTAGGCATTTTTGCATCCTTCCATACCAAATTTCTTAATTAAATCTATGGCATATTTGGATTGGTTGATGAATATGCCTTCATTTCTTTGCTTTATTTGTAGACCAAGGAAATACTTAAGTTCTCCCATCATGCTCATTTCAAATTCCCTAGTCATACACTTAGCAAATTCTTGACAAAGCAACTCATTAGTAGAACCAAATATTATATCATCAACATAAATTTGAACAATTAGTATATCATGCTTATGCTTTTTGATGAATAGTGTAGTGTCAACATTTCCCTTTGTAAAGCTATTTTCTAATAAAAAAGAATTTAGCCTCTCATACCAAGCTTTTGGTGCCTATTTTAAACCATACAAAGCTTTTGAAAGTTTAAAAACATGATTTGGCAAATCATAGCTTTCAAAACCTGGTGGTTGTTCTACATACACTTCTTCATCTATATAACCATTGAGAAATGCACTTTTCACATCCATTTGAAAAAGTTTGAAATTCATGTGACATGCATATGCTAAAAGTATTTTTATGGCTTCTAATCTAGCTACAGGTGCATATGTTTCATCATAATCTATACCTTCTTCCTTATTATATCCTTTTGCAACTAGTCTAGCCTTATTCCTGGTTATTGACCCTTGCTCATCTAATTTGTTTCTAAATACCCATTTGCTACCTATGATTTGATGATCCTTGGGTCTAGGTACTAGGGTCCATACTTTATTTCTCTCAAATTGGTTGAGTTCTTCTTGCATGGCAATTACCCAACTTTCATCATTAAGAGCCTCATCAATATTTGTAGGCTCAATTTGAGAAATAAAAGCAATGTCAGTGACTAAATGTTTGAAATAAGATCTAGTACTTACTCCCCTTTATAGATCACCAATTATTTGCTCTTTTGGATGATCTTTTGTCAATCTCCATTCTTTTGGAAGTTCTTGATCATTTTGTTCTTGATTTTGAGGTAGAGTGTCATTTTGCAGTAAATTTTCTTATCACTTTCTTCTTTCCCATTTCCAATATCAAGTCTTTCCATATTACCTACAACATCACCAAGAACACTACCTTTCACAAGATCAAGTTTACTAGATTCATTAAAAACTACATGCATGGATTCTTCAATCGTTAATGATCTTTTATTAAATACTCTATATGTTTTGCTGGTTGTAGAGTATCCTAAAAAGATACCTTCATCAGACTTAGAGGCAAATTTTCCAAGATTATCCTTGGTGTTCAATATAAAACACTTGCATCCAAATACTCTAAAGTATGATATCAAGGGCTTTCTTCCATTCCATAGCTCAAATGAGGTTTTGTTTAAAAGAGGTCTTTTGAAAACTCGATTTGAAATATAACATGCAGTGTTTGTGGCTTCTGCCCAAAAATAAGTTGGTAATTCATATTCATTAAGCATTGTTCTAGCCATTTCAATTAAAGTTTTATTTTTCCTTTCAACTACCCCATTTTGCTGAGGTGTCCTAAGAGATGAGAAATTATGTGAAATGCCAAGTTCAAGACAAAAGCTTTCAAAGTTTTCATTTTCAAATTCTTTCCCATGATCACTTCTTATTTTTTAAATGCAGTACCCTTTTTCATTTTGAACTATTTTAGCAAAGTTTTTAAAATTTTCAAAAGCATCACTCTTTTGAGCTAAGAAAATTATCCAAGTAAATCTAGAGTAATCATCTACGATGACAAATGCATAATGTTTTCCTCTTAAGCTAGCAATTCTAGTAGGTCCAAATAAGTCTAAATGCAGGAGTTGAAGAGGTTTTGAAGTACTTACTATGTTTTTGGCTTTGAAGGATGACTTGTGTTGTTTTCCTCTTTGGCAAGGATCACATGTCTTGCCTTTTTTCATATTTAACTCTTGGCAGTCCTTTTACTAGTTCTCCTTTGCTGAGACTTTGTATTAAGTCCATGTTAGCATGACCAAGTCTTCTATGCCACAACCAAGATTCATCACTAGTAGTCACAAGACACTTAGAGGAACGGTTAGATAGTTCATGTAAGTTTATTATGTATGTATTGATATCTCTATTTCCTTTAAATATTTCTTGACCATCGATAGAGATCACAAGACATTCAATTGAAGTAAAGATTACTTTGTTTCCTTTATCACATAATTGACTTACACTCAACAAGTTATGTTTCAAGCCATCAACAAGTAAGACATCTTTAATAAAAGTAGTACCATTTACACCAATAGAACCAATGCCAATTACCTTACCCTTTGCATTGTTTCCAAAGGTAACTTTACCTCCATCAATACTTTTGATTTCATTGAAAAGTTCTTTGTCTCCTGTCATATGCCTTGAGCATCCACTGTCTACTAGCCAAGCATTTTTGTTTAATGTGGACTTAAGGCATACCTATAAAATCACAATTTAAGTATGAATTTTAGGTACCCAAATCAGTTTGGGTCTTTGGGGGTTAGCACATGAAGGTTCCCAATGAGCCTTCCTTATCCAGCAATGTTTATTTATGTGACCAATTTTCATACAATAATTGCATTGTTTTGGTCTAAACTTGCTTTTTGGTTTTACTATGTATTTGAATGCCTTAATTCTATTAGACTGATTTTGAGAACAATAACATGCACAATCATGATTAATTTGCATTTTTCTAGATGCATGCTTCATATACATAAAGGCATGATTATTCTTTTTCTGTATATAAGGTTTAACACGCTTATTTCTTGGTGTTTTTCTAATAGGTGTGGAGATGTGAGATTCTTTAGACTTTACAAATATAGTTTTGTGAGAAGATGATGATGTGTCCTTAAATCCTAGACCATGTCTAATTAAGGGTAATCTTTGAGACACAATGAGAGTATCTAAGCTTTCTTTACCTTTGTGAAATTTAGAAATGGAATTTCTAAGTTCCTCAACTTCATTTTTCAAAGTATTATTTTCTTTTAACAATGAAGTTGTTAAGGGTCTTGATGAGTATTCATCTAATGACTTTTGGAGAGATTCATTTGATGATTTAAGCTTTATGGTTTCCTTTTCTAAACCATCTATCTTGTTTTTTAAATTAGAGATGTTATTTCTATAAGTGCTAAATTTACTTCTATATTTCTCTAATTCTATATTTAATTCTTCTATTAAGCTTTGCTCATCATCATCATCATCATTATCACTCTCATTATCACTACTATCATTATTGAAAGAGTGTGAGTGTAGTGATCTTACTTTATCCGAGACGTGATCCTCAATAGCCATGAAGCATAGGTTGACCTCTTCACTTTCATTATCATCTTTTTCACTTGAAGAGCTTTCGTCATCCCATGTGGCTTTGTGACCTTTCTCCCCATTGTCTCTTTGGTATTTGCTCTTATGTTTCTTGAGCCTTGGACATTCTGGTTTGATATGTCCTTTCTTTCCACACTCATAGCACTTTACCTCTTCCTTACTTCTTTGTGTATCATTTGGAGTTTGTTTGAGGTTTCTTTGCCTGAATTTTCTGGAGTTGCTCATTTTCTTCTCAATGATTCTTTTTAATCTCCTTGAAAGCATAGCAATGTCCTCATTTTCATCATTACTTATTTCTTCATCATCTTCACTATCTTCTTGAGATTTTGAAGTAGAGGCTTTGAGTGCTAAGGGCTTTCTTTTCTCTGGCTCTGCTTCAAGCTCTCTATCTCTCTTCACTGCCATCTCATGTGTGAGAAGTTTGCCAATCAGCACATCAATATTCATGATGCTCATATCTTCATTTGCTTTTTCTATGCCAGCAACTCTTGAACCATAGTCTTTAAAAGGAAGACTTCTTAGGATTTTATTGTTTACATCTTGCAAACTCAGATGCTTCCCAAGTTTCCTCATTCCATTTATAATGGCTATAAGACGGTTGGTCATGTCAGTGATTGACTCATTGGATTTCATCTTGAAGAGCTCATATTCTGAGGTTAGAAGTTGAATCTTCTTGGATTTGACTTGCTTAGTTCCCTCATGATAGTTCTCCAATGTCTTCCACATGCTGTATGTTGTTGAGCAGTGTTGTATTCTCCCACATTCTTCAATAGATAATGAGCTTGATAGGATTGTCATTGCCTTCTTGTTTTTGAAATTTGCTCTCCTTTGAGGCTCTGTCCAATCATCTCTTGATTGGACTTCTTCTTCACCATCAGCTTCTCTTCTGGTTGGTGGTGTCCATTCTTTTCGTACACTATCCCAGACTTCAATTCCTTCACTATCCAAGTATGTCTCCATCCGAAACTTCCAATGGACATAATTTTCTCCATCAAAGTAAGGTTTGAGACTTTGGAATCCTTCACTGGCCATATCTTACTCTTTACTAGCGCTTTTTAGGCTTCGATGCTAGACAAAGCTTTGATACCAATTGTTGCCCAGATATTAAGCCAAGAAGGGGGGTTGAATTGGAGTTTAAAAAATTAAACTTTAAAGTGCGGAAATAAATGATTAATTTTAGGAGGAATAGAGAGAATTTGACACAAGTATTTTATAGAGGTTCGAGTGTTAACAAACCCTACTCCTCTCCCCAATCGCAATTGAGAGTTTCACTAACACAGTAAGTGTTACAATGGATTTTTACAAGCTCACTCTCAACTATGGTGTTTCTCACAATGGCTCACACCTAACCCAGAAATCTCTTGTGTTTTAATGGCTCACACAATAACCAATTCCTTGTGTTTTTCAGGCTCACACAAACAATCTTCACTTTGTGTTTTTACAGTCTCACACAAACAACCTTCACTTTGTGTTTTGAGGCTCACACAACAAACCCTTACAATTGTTCTACTCTTAACCCAGAAATACCCAAAGCTCACTTGAGTAAAGATTACAGAGAGAACCACTTATAAATCTTAATTGCTCAATAAATGAAGAGCAAAAAGATTTTTACAGAGAATTGATTTTGTTCTCAAAGTATGAAAAGTACAAATAGCTTGAAATAAGAATTAAATTCGAAGTATATGTTATTCTATTGATATTCCCTTCATTCTCTTGTTCTTAATGCATAAATGACTTCCATTTATACTCCCATGGCTGAATAACGCCGTTGGGGTGCATTAAATACGAAACTAGCAGTTGTACCAACAAAAAAATCGCGTCTGACATTTTTCTTTCATTGTTCACGGTCGTGACTATGCTTGTCACGGGAGTGACATTTCTTCCCAAGCCCTGACTGAAGTGGTAACCTTGGTCGTAAAGCTCTCTGGAATGTTTTGAAATACAGAGTCACGGGCATGACATACTCATTCACGAGCGTGACAAGCTTCCCAGCCGTGATCCAAGTGGTAACTTTAGTCGTGAAGCTCTCTGGATGAAAATGAATGAATCTTCACGGGGGTGACACCTTTATTCACGGGGGTGACTGAAATGCCCACTTCACGGTTTGTTTTTCCTTCATGGCCGTGAACTTCAAAAGTTGGTTTTGGTAACGGTTAGCTTCTTTCAAGGGAGTGACTCATAGAGTCACGACAGTGAACATGCTACTTCTTGAATTTTGTATTTCAAAGATTATTCTTCCAATTCTCCATTCTTGCTATTTTAATCCATGTCCTGTATAATAGACTTAGAAGACAAGTATGTTAAATACAATATTGCTATTTTATTTGTTATTATCAAAATGACGGAAATACCCCTCAAGGTTTAACACCTGTAATATGTGATAATAATCCAAAAAATGCTTAAATTGTTTACAATAAATCTCTCTCTCTCTCTCTCTCTCTCTCTCTCTCTCTATTCTTTCTCTTCTTTTCTCACTTTCTCTCTCTTTCTTCCCCTCTCTTCCCCCTTTTTTTGTGTGATGTTGATGACTTCTTTTATAGGAGGAAATTTTTTTTTTGTCATTTGGTCAACCTCCTTATCTATCATTTTAAAATCTTTAAAACATAATTTTGATTTGCTAAGATATAGAAAGGTATGAGAAATATTGATTTTGAGAAGATTTAGTTTTGTAGGGCTGCACGTGTCCCCTCTTGCACGCTGCATCTTTTTTTTGTCTATAGTAAACATTCACTCAGTAAATATAGTTTGACTAAAATGTGTATCATTAACAATATAATTTTAGTCTTGTGTTAAGTCAGATAAGATTCTATTCATATGTTTTAGATGAACTGTTAACTTTTTAACAACAAGATCTTTGTAATGTATCAAGAACACAAATAACCTCCAAGTTGTTTCACATGATGAAATGTAACGACAATTTAAATGTGTTTTAATTTCATTAATTATTTTTGAATTTTCATTTTATAAATTTTGATGAGCATTCCCAAATGTTTCAATAACTACATAAATTATGTATGTTCCTTTGTTAATATATTTAAATAAATATTTAACCATCATTGATTTACAATAATATTCAATGGATATATGAGTTTCATATTTGTAGACTAATTCTTTGTTGTAAGGAGCTACAAAACGATTATCGATTTTTTCATTGTTTTTAAATATAAAATTACCATCATTTCTGTGCCTATATATTGCAAATCCATTGGTATCAATAATTGTATATTTCTAGTATTTTTTTGGAAAAAATTTCGAGCATTTTTTCATACAAGGGGCAAAAGATTTGATAGGACCACATGAACTATGCACTATAAACTTTGAAACAATGTTATATACATCATATTATTTTTCTTTATTTGGTAATTCAGCTGAAATTGTTAAATCTATATCGGATAGGGTATTTAGTTTATCATCTTTATGTAGCTAAACTAAGCAATGGATATGAGAAATTTTTCTTTTTTTAAAAAAAACTCAACAGTATATAATAAAGCTATAACTATGTCAAAACATTTATTTTTCTTAATGTTATCGATTAAATGACCAATTTTAACTTTAAAAACTCAGCTAATAATATCTTGTTTGTCTTCAAGTGTTTGTTCAGGAATATAATTTAGTACATATTGAATTTCAGGCCATAAAAAATTGCATATAAATATTATAAATAGATCAGTGTGACTATAAAATTTACAAATTGTCATTGCTTAATGGTAATGTTCAATCATATTACGTAGACTTCTTATATGGCCTGAGGGGAGTATAATTATAGATTTGTCAATATTATTAGCATTAGCATCACCATTTAAAACAACATTTCTTATGCCCATATAGAACTCAGATAGCAATTCTTTTTGATTTTACATAATATACTCTAGTCTTTCTTGATCAACACATAAAAATGTATCAACAACATATTGTTGAAATAAACGACCACCTCTTAATATAGTTTTACCTTTAAAGTGTCATTGCTACAATATATAAACCTAGTATTCACGCATTGTAAGTCATTTCTATTAGTTGAATTTCGTCCAGTATTGTTTACATATTCAATATCAATCCTATAACCAACTTCTCCAAACGAAAAAAGAATAAGATTTGCATAGACATCAAACTTGGATGTAAAGTACTTATTCATTTTAATCCTTCTGACTTATGTTCAACTATAATATCTCTATTCTTATCATATAAGTTGAAATCTCCATCAATTAAACCTACAATCTCAAGTTTACTGGTTCAAAATCACCATCCTTGAATCTATCTCTAATAATTCTAAAAGATTTAATAAAATCATTATGTGTGTCAAATATTTTTATTAATCCATATACTATTACTTCATTAATATTTTTATATGCATCATCAGAATCAAAAGACGACACTATTTTTTTTATTTCATTGTCAGTATCATATACATATAATTATGCAAACTTAGATTTTTCACCATCCAAAGGCAATAATGAACTAATTAGTGATGATTTTGACCATATATTCTAAACACATAAGGATCGTATTTTTTTTTATTAACTTCATAATCAAATTTTCCACCTATGAACATAGAATTATAAATTCTTATGGATTCTCTAAATTTTGAAGCAATAGAACCTCCGTCGTAATTTATTAAGTTATCAAATGATGTTGGGATTTGTTTAAGTGGGGACAATCATATTTTTCCTTTTTTACAACAAATAAAGTAAATAGGTCAGGAAATTTTTGATCTAGTTTTAAAACATTCATCCTGCTAATATAATCATGACAATACATGCACTCATTATTTGGAATCTCTCTATCTAATTCTTGAAGGTAAGCTTATATGAAAAAGCAAAACGGAAAAAAAAAATTTAAATTTGAATGGATGATAACAGTAAAACTTTTTAAAAAATACTATAAGAAGATAACAAAATATCGAAAAATTATACTTGGGTTACAGTGGTTGGGGGAGTCAAATTGTTCATTACAGTTATAATTGTTCATCGATACGGATGATAAACTAATAGAACTTTGTCCATTCATGTCAGGTTGCTCAATGCATAAAGACATCGAACTGTGATATGGTTTTATATCAAAAGTAATTAGTATAATTCTAATTTAACTGTTTGTTATTTAATTGTAACA
This sequence comes from Triadica sebifera, assembly GCA_023653625.1. Lineage (NCBI taxonomy): Eukaryota > Viridiplantae > Streptophyta > Magnoliopsida > Malpighiales > Euphorbiaceae > Triadica > Triadica sebifera. Next base: position 28,001,568 of record CM042901.1, read on the forward strand.
TTTAAATACCTGAATAAGTTTGAACATTATTGCTATTTAAATGGCTTGATTCAGCTACTCCACGATTAAAATCAACATAGTATTTTTGTTTGTATGGTATACTAAAAAAGACAGATCATTTTGACCGTTTCATGTAGCTTTAATATGGAAAAACCAAATGAAGGGAAAGGAAACCTAATAATAAATAATAAGTTATTAGCTGATGTATCTAATCATAATTTTTTATTAACTTACAATTGTTTAATACATTTCATATAAATATTTTAAAATTCATAATTTTTGCATAAAGTATACAAACTAATCATTTAATAAACGTAATCTTGCCACTTATTTTTCTTTATAAAAGGCAAATCTGTTTAGAAGTAATTAAACTGAAAATGAACAGCAAATGTACCGAAAAGCCTGAAAGCAGAACCGTCACAACATCTACAAAACATATAAAAAATACATTGTATCAATTAATTATCGATACACGATGAACAAAAATATAAATATTGCATATTTTTGAGATTATTATGTTGTTTAAATAAAGTCAAAAAGATTTAAAAGGTATATATATATATATATATATATATATATATATATATATATATATATATATATATAAATCAAAGTAATTTGATAAGCTTGTGGTTATGGCATCTAAATAAACTAAAAATAACTTTCTTATTTTTTTAAAAAAAATCAAAGTTTTTTTTATGCGGTAGCACATGTTTAGTAATTACTAATTTAATAGTTAATTAATACAACATAAAAAATTTAAACAATAGACAAATATATGAACATATTTTTATTATTAGATATTTGATCAATTACTATATTTTAATATAAACAAAATTATTTAAATAATGTCTGTCAATTTATTTAATAAAATATTAAGGAAAATAAAGTTTTTGTTTTTTTAATCTTAACGATATTATCTATAACATTAGTAAGGTTGTCTCGACCTTTCAAGACTTATATTATTTTTATGTCTAGACTTGAAGTAGTATTGTTGGCCAAAGTCAAGGCCATGACTAGCTCTCACTCTTTGCCTGGAGAGGTGATAGATGAAGATGGTGGAACAGAGCCTGAAGAAATTCTTAAGTAATTTGATTTGCACATTCCATGACTAGCTCTCGCTCTTTGCCTAGAGAGGTGATAGATGAAGATAGTGCAACAGAGCCTGAAGAAATTTTTAAGTAATTTAATTTGCACATTCCATTGGGCAAGCTAAAAGATATGCTAGTGGAGGTGTAGGATCCTTTGAAAGAGATTAATCTTGGGACTTTAGAAAAATTAATGCCAATTTTTATAAGTACAAAATAAACTTAGATTTCGAAGCAAATCTGGTCCTATTACCATATGAAATGTCTGACATTGATATATCAGTCGCTAAGCATATATTGCCTTTGAAGAGCTGGTGCAACCTCTATAAGCAACCTATAAGAAGAATCTCCTGAGAAATAGGAAAATCGGTGGCGGAAGAAATTGAAAAATGGCATGAAGTAGGTCTTTTTTGGCCAACGCAATATGTAGATTGGTCATTTAATATTGTACCAGTTAAAAAGAAAATTGGCAATATAAAAGTATGTAATGACTTTAAAAACATAAATTTGGCAAATTGTAAAGATGAATATCTCTTGCCAATAGCAAACATGTTTGCCAATAGCAAACATGAATATCTCTTGCCACATCATCAATATAATTTCTTGCCATTTTATTTTAAGTTTTCTTGATATGTTTGTTGGGAACAATGAAATCCCAATAAAAAAGAACATTAGTAAAACGACTTTAAGATATCCATGGCCAATTAGTGCATATGAATAGGTGGTAGTGTCATTTTGCCTCAAAAATGTCGGAGCTATCTATCAACGAGTCATGAATGACATATTCAAAGGGTTGATTAGACACAACATTGAGGTATAATATTGATGATGTGGTAATCAAGTCATCAACTAAAGAGCAACATCTTATTCACCTATGATTAACCTTTGAATGAATGCGAGCCAATAACTTAAAGATGAATGCATTAAAATGAGCTTTCAACATGTCTGTAAAAAAATTTCATAGCTTTTTAATGCATCAAAAGAGGGTGGAAGTGGATAAGAACAAAGCTAAAGCTATAATTAATGTTCCCACACCAAAAACTAAGAAAGAACTCCAACAATTACTTAAGAAAATAAATTTCCTTAGAAGATTTATCATAGATTATATAAGTTAATTAAGGTCCTGGAATAATTTACTAAAATTAAAACTAGGAAAAGAGTTCTAGCAGACAACTAAACATAAAAAGAAAAATAAAAGTATTTGGATTGAAAGTTTAAAACTAAGAGAAAAGATCTAGTAGATAACTGAACATAAAATGTATTTGATGGATTGAAAGAATATTTGACCAAGACCCCAGTAATGACTATGCCAAGGCCAAAAAAGCCATTGACTTTGTACATTGCTAGCAGAGAATCTTCGATTGGCTTAATGTTAGTTCAAAATTAGGATGGGGTGGAAAGAGCTATATATTACCGCAGTAAAATTTTAATAGATATGAAAACCAAACACATGCCAATCAAGAAGCTTGTTTTTTTTATTATATCATGCCTATATTAAACTCATATATTACATGTTACCTATAGTTATACAAGTCATTAGATAGACTTATGTAATCAAATACATCCTAACCTAGTCATTCTTGAAAAACAAGCTTAGGAAATAGGCCTTGGCAACTCTAAATTTATGCTACAATATGTTCCTTAAAAGGCAGTAAAAGGTGAGACTTTGGTTGATTTCCTGGCCAATCATTCGAATCAAGAGATAGATGAAGAAATTTAGTATCTTGAAATTTGTTGATTTCATGACACTGAATGGGAATTATGGTTTGGGGCAGGATTAGGTGCAATGATACAATTGTCAAATGGGTTAAAAAATGTTTATGTCCTTTTTCATTTGGTTTCATTTATACAAATAATGAAGCTCTGTAGGAAGCATTGATTATTGGTCTTAAAATTGTAGCAGAACCGGGGTCAAGAAGAGTCCAAGTAAGGGGAGATTCTTTACTGGTCATAAAATAAGTTTTAGAGACATACAAATTCATATCAACCACTTGCCTTATGTTCAAAATGCACAACTCTTGACTAGGGGTTTTGAGCAATTTTCCCTTCATTCATTGAAAAAAGAAGAAATCATGAAGCCAACAATTTAACATAAAATGCATCTAGATTGAAGAAATCCCAACCATTTATTGACCTAATAGTGTTCTTAAATTAAGGTAATAACCGTTCAAAGAGATAAGACCAATCATGGAGCTATATTTAGAGAAAGATTGGAGAGATGAAATAATCCAAAAAATTAACGATTGAAATTTAGATGCATATCAGACATTCAAAAAGACAATTTTCGAATACTGCCTTATTTCAAACCAACTGTTTGATCATTCAAATGTAAGAAAGAGTTCATGATTCATAACATTGCTCCATAAATTGGAACAAAATATTTACCTATATGAAGATTCACATATGTATATTTTATATTCCAATTATTATCATATATATTTGTTGAACTTTGATAGTTATTTTGTCATTTTGATTATAACAAATAATTGAGCAATAGAAAATTTTAACCACACTTTGTGTTTTAAGTGTTTAAAGATGTCAAATGATAATTGAACCATCAAAGCCAATCAAATCAGCTTAATTGAAGTTCTAAGTTTGAAAAACATAAGTAGTTCACACCTGTGAAATTAGTGTCATGCCCATGAAAGTAGTTGTTCACATCCATGAGGAGAAGTGTCACGCCCGTGAATTCATTGTGGTGTCAAAACATTCAAAGTCCAACCATTCACAGCATGAAAGGAGTGTCACACCTGTGAAGATTGTCCATCATGCCCATGAAAGTTGAGCCCAAAAATGCCAAAAGTTCCATATTCATTCATGACATGCTTCACAACCTGGTTCATGGTCAGTATGAGTTTCATGGTCGTGAATTCACATTTCACTCTTGTGAACATCAAGTGCCAAAATTCAAACAATTTTTAGAATCATTCACAGCCAGCTTCACAACTTAATTCATGGCTTGCTAAGCAAGTTCATGCCCATGAAATCACAATCACACTCATGAATTTGGAGAATTAAAGTTGTTAAGCACGAACAAAAAACTAGTTGAACCATTTTTTTGCATTAAATGCACACCAACAACTTTATTTCTCTGAGGCAAATAGTCATAGAATGTGGAGAAGATGTGGCATTCTTTCCCCAACATTCAATGCCTAAAGGAAATATACTAAGGACAGTGCTACTAAAGCCCAGGGTGATCTCATTCTCTACGTATGATGCGTTATTACAAGGGTTAAAACATAACAGACCCTTGTATGTCAAAATACGATTAGGGAAATTTCCACTTATGGTTATCATTATTGTATTATTTTCGTTGATCATTATAGCAAATACACCTAGATTCATTTTCTTAAATATAAGTTTAAATTTCTTAATATTTTCATTCAATTTTGCACAGTCGTTGAAAAATGGCATGTATTTGGAATTTTAGAGTTTTTGCCCAGACACTATTGTGGCTCCTAAGGAAATGCCAATTCAGCTTAGCTAGAGAAGCAAGGTTTATAGACTTAGCTTTCTTAATGAAGTATAAATATTCCACATTTATGACTTCCAAATGTTAGAAAACTAGTATTCAAACATTTTAATATTTGTAAAGCCTTGTGCATTAAAAGTTTTCAACTACCTTCTCTCTCTTCTATTTTTTCTATTGTAAATCTTTATTTCTCAAGTGTTATTGACCTTTCTGGTAGTTGAGTATGTTCATTCTTATAATCAATTACTCAATAATGAGATTGAGTGAGTTGGGTTGGGAGCGAAACACATTTCTCAGGATTTTTGTGTGAGTCATTAAAATATAAGGATTTTGTTATTGTATTAGCCATTAAAACATAAGAGTTTTAAGTTAGGTGTTAGTCAATGGTGAAAAGTGAAAAAATACCATAGTTAGGAGTGAGCTAGTTCAAAACTCCATTGTAACTTCTTTGAGTTAGTGAAATACCCAATTGCAATTGGGGGAGATGCAGGATTCATTAACACCCAAACCTCTATATATTGTATCTTACATCTTTTCTCTTCTCTCTTTATTATTTCATTGTTATTACCTCAACAAAAATTTTAATTAGTCACCAATTCAAACCCCCCCTTCTTAGTGATTATTTAAGCAAAAATTGGTATCAGAGCTACTTCTAGCATCTAAGCCTAATAAGCACTAGTAAATATCAACTTATGGCCAATGAAGGGATTTAAAACCTCAAGCCTTTGGAAGTTCAGAATGGAGGCATATCTTAACAGTGACAAAATCGATATTTGGGATAGCGTTCGAAAGGAGTGGACACCCCCAACAAAAAGAAACAATGATGATGATGAAGAAATCATTCCAAGTGATGATTAGATAAAGTCTCAAAAGATGGCTAATGGCAAAAACAATAAGGCCTATGAAAATCCTAACAAACTTTTTATCTTTTAAAGAGTGTGGTAGAGTTCAACATTGTCAAACCGCCTATTCTATTTAGAGGACATTGGAGAACTACCATGAGGATGCAAGGCAAGTAAAGTCTAAGAAGATTTCAACTTTTAATCACTGAATACAAGCTCTTTAAGATGAAGCCTAATGAGTTTATCAGTGATATAACGAACTACCTTCTAGCCATCATCAATGGCATGAAGAAGTTTGGAAGGAATACTAACTTGGAAGATGTAAATGACACAATTCTAAAAATTCTTCCAATGAAGATTTATGGTTCAAAGGTTACCGATATTGAAAAAACCAATGAGGATTTGAGCACCATTCCTACTAAATGCTTGTTGGCAAGCTTCTTACTCATAAGATGGCTCTAACAAGGGATAAAAAGCTTAAAAAAGAAAAGGAAAGTAGAAAGCCCTTAGACTCAAAGCTACAACTTTCAAGCATCATGATGAAGATATTCTTATTGATGAGAAGAAAAGTGATAAGAAAGATGAGGAGATAGCCTTGCTCATAATGGAGATCAAAAGGATGATCACTATTAACTATGACTCAATCGAGAACTACAAACAAAAAGTCTCAAGATTTACTTAAAGGAACTCCTCATCCAACAAAAGCAAGAAGGAAGCCAAGTGCTATGAGTGTGACAAAAGGGACATATCAAGTTGAAGCGCCCAAAGCTCAAGAAGTACAAGAAACAACTCAGTAAAAAAGATGGATATAAGGGTCACAAAGCCACATAGGATGATGACTCCTCAAACTACCTTGAAGATGATGAAGAGGAGGTAGCTAACTTGTACTTTATGGCTATTGAGGACAACTTCATTGATGAGGTATGCTCTACATCTCAAATTTGTGATGATGTGTGTGATTTAATTATTGTTATTGTTGATGATGATGATGATATCATTGAAGTTATGAACCTATAAATAAATAAGTATAGAAAGAAAGTAGAGTTTTATAAGAAATAAACATAAAAGTGATCTTAAAGACCTGCAAGAGGTTGTCTTAGAGTTAAAAACCTCTAATGATTCTATAAAGAAGTCATTAGATAAAATTTCATTAAAATCCTTAACCTCTTATGTATTAAAATAAAACAATGCTTTAAAAAATGAGGTTGATAAGCTTAGGAACTCTATTTCTAAATTTCATAAAGGGAATGAAAGTTTGGTACCTTAATTGTATCCTAAAGAGTTCTCTTGGTGAGATATGGTCTAGGCTTTAATAGGCATCTTCATCATCCTCCCCACCTAGTACTATATTTGTTAAGTCTAACACTCCACAAACCTTTTCTATTGAGGTAATGACCTCAAAGGCAGACAAAACACACACAAAACCCTCTACTCAAAGGAAGAGTAATAAAGGGCCATATAGCTCAAGAGGAAAACCTCAAACGGCTAACTATGTTTTTTTTATATAAAAGGCATACACTTAGGAAAGCATTCATTGCACATGATTGTTCATGTTCATACTCTCAAGTTAGCACTAGCAAGAGCTAAACCTCATGCAATGTGGCAAAACCAATTTTAGTCTAAGCAATGCCACTATTACATGAAGTTTGGGCACATTAACATACATTTTTTTTGTAAGGAATGCTCATTGGGAACCTTCTAAGCTAACTTCTAAGAACCCAAGTTCATTTTGGTACCTAAGAACAAAACCTAAATTATTGTTTTATGTGTGCCTCAAGTCCATAATAAAAGAAAATGTTTGGCTTATAGATAATGAATGCTAAAGGCACATGACTGACAATAGGAACATATTCACCCAAATCAAAATGATCAATGATGGTAAGGTCACCTTTGGAAATAATGTCAAGGGCAAAGTAATTGACATTAGTTCTATTGGTTTAAATAATGTTCCCTTAATTGAAGATGTTTTGCTTGTTAATTGGAACAAAACATAATCTTTTGAGTGTGAGTTAATTATTTGATAAGGAAAACCAAGTCATTTATAGCTCTAATGGATGTCTTGTAACCACCCTAAATGGTCAAGAGATAGAGATGGAAATACTTACATAAGTTAACTATTTTTTTCTCTAAGTGTCTTATGTCTATGAGCGATGAATCTTGGCTATGGTATAAAAGGCTTAGGCATGTAAGCCTGCACTTAATTCAAAGCCTTAGCAAGGAGCTAGTAAAAGGGCTACCAAAAGTCAAATTTGTTAAAGATAAGATTTGTGAGCCATGCCTAAGAGAAAAGCAACACAAAACATCTTTCAAGTCTAAGAATGTTGTAAGTACCTCGAGACCCCTATAACTTATGCATTTAGATCTTTTTGGTCCTACTAGAGTTGTTAGTTTATGAGGCAAATTCTATGCATTTGTAATTGATGATAATTACTCTAGATTTACATGGATAATTTTCTTAACTCGTAAGAGTGATAATTTTGAGTCATTTAAAAACTTTACCAAAAGAGTTCAAAATGGAAAAGATTATTTTATTTCAAAAATAATAATTATGGAAAATAGTTTGAAAATGAGCTTATAAAAATTTTGTTTAGAAAATGATATTTTCCATAAATTTTCTACTCTTAGAACACTTCAACAAATTGGGGTTGTTGAAAGGAAAAAAAGAACTTTGGTAAAGATGGCTATAACAATGCTTAATGGGTATCGTTTATCAACCTACTCTTCGGTCGAAGCCATTAATACCACATGTTATATTTAAAATCATTTTTTCAAAATGTATATTTTAAGTAAAACTTCTTATGAGCTTTGGAATTGAAGAAAATTCAAGATTTCATACCTTAGAGTATTTGAATGCAAGTGTTTTATATTGAACTCCAATGACAACATTAGAAAATTTGCCTCAAAATCCGATGAAGGAATCTTCTTAGGTTACTCCTTAACAAGCAAAACTTATAGAGTCTTTAATAAAATATCATTAGTTGAAAAAGAATCAATCATATTGTTTTTGATGAATCTATTAAACTTAATTTTGGAAAAGGTAGAGCTCTTGATGATGTTGTAGGTTCAATGGAAAAGCTCAATATTGATCATGAGAAGAATGATGAATTTTCAAAGAATGGAGAAAATGATGATGATCAAGAAGAGCAATGACAAAAAGAGCATCAAAAGGAACATCTATATCAAGCTTAAGAGCAAGCCACCCAAGAACTACCAAATGAGAGGAAGTTTGTGAGAAACCACCCAAAGGAGCAAATCATTGGTGATCCCACTAGTGTAAGTACTTGATTTCATCTTAAGCATCTAGATTCTAATTTTACATTTGTCTCTCAAATTGAGCTAAGGACCATTGCAGAGGCTCTTAATGATGAGAATTGAGTGATTGTTATACAAGAGAAATTCAACCAATTTAAGAGAAACAAGGTTTAGACCTTGGTTCCAAAACCTAAGAATTACGCAATTATTGGTAGTAAATGGGCCTTTAGGAACAAGTTAGATGAGCATGAAAAAATAACTAGAAACAAAACTAAATTGGTTGGCAAAAGATACAACCAAGAGAAAGATATAAATTATGATGATACCTATACTCTAGTTGCAAAATTAGAAGCCATTAGGATTCTTTTAGCATATGTATGTCCCATGAATTTTAAGTTTTTTCAAATTGATGTTAAAAGTGCATTTTTAAATAGTTCCATAAAGGAGGAAGTGTATGTTGAACAACCTATCGATTTTGAAATTCATGCATTTCCAAATCATGTTTTTAAGCTCACTAAAGTCTTGTATGGTTTAAAATAAACTCCAAGAGATTGGTATGAAAGCCTTGGTGCTTCTTTTAGCAAATGACTTTTCAAAATGACATGTAGATACTACTTTTATTATCAAAAAGCATAAGCATAATATATTAATTGTTCAAATTTATGTTGATTATATCATTTTTGGGGCTATTAATGAATATTTTTGCTAAAAATTTACAAAGTATATTACTAGAGAATTCGAGATGAGCATGACGGAAAAGCTCAATTTTTTTCTAAGTCTTGAAATCAAGCAAAGCAAGGAGAGCATCTTCATCAACCAATCCAAATACACCAAAGATTATTAAAGAAGTTTGGAATGAAAGGATGTAAGAATTCCAATACTCCAATGAGCATATTAACAAAATTGGACAAAGATGAGAAGAGTAAGACTATAGATGAAAATTTTTATAGAGGTATGATCAGATCACTTTTATACCTTACCATTTCTAGGGCTTATATCATGTTTAGTTTATGCCTATGTTCTAGATTTCAATCATATACTAAGGAATCACATTTATTTGCAGTAAAAAGGATTTTAAAATACCTTCATGGGACAATGCACTTAGATTTATGGTATCCTAAAAACACATCATTTCATATCATTTGTTTTTTGGATGTCGATTATGCCAGTAGTCTATTAGATAGAAAAGCACTTCTAAAACTTGTCACTTCATTGGTGAATGTTTAGTTTCTTGGTTTAGCAAAAAACAAGTTTTAGTTACCTTATCCACCACCAAAGCGGAATATGTGGTAGTGGGTTGTTGTCGCACTCAAGTTCTTTGGATGAAACGACACTCAAGGACTATGCTCATGTGATTGATCACATTCCCATCAAATGTGATAAATCTTTCTAAAGACCTTATTTAGCACCCTAAACACATAGAAATTAAGCATTATTTTCTTAGAGATTATGTCCAAAATAGTGATTTTGTTTTAGAATTCATTGAGACAAACAACCAATTCACTAACATTTTCAACAAGCCTCTCAATGAGAAAATGTTATGTTTTATAAAAAAGGAGTTTCATATGCTTGATGGGAATACATTAGTTTGACAAGTGATTTTAAAGGCATGCATCGCATTCATCATGCATATTTAGCGTTTTGATTATGAATTGTATGATATTGGATGTTTATATATTTCATATGTATCATATTTGCCTTTATTAAGAACCTCATTATGAAACTTGAGTGTTATGACGTGTTTTTTACGATATATGAGAAAGTATGTTTAATTTGCTTAGAAAGGAGTTTCGTATCATAAACATTCATTTTAAAACATGTTTTACATTGTTGTTTTTTAGGGCTTCACATCCATGACTATATAGTCATGGCCATGAAGGTTTTAACCAAAACAGTAAAATTGTTCACGTTTTGGATCACACCTTACGTTATGATTTGGTGTCCGTGATAGCAGGTGTTCATGCCCATGAATATATATACCTCAGAAGGTAGATTCATTCACGCCTTATTTAACGACTTGTGTCACAGTTTCAATACCTATGAACACTTATCTTCATGCCTATGAACCTTCATTCATGGCTATGAATTACAACATTTAAAACCTAAATTCATCTTTTTTTTCTCTCACTCTCTCTCTTTCATTGTCAGCCTTTTCAATTTCTCTATTTTTTGACCATTTTCAACCTTTTCTGGATGATTTCTCTCAAAATTCCATTGTTTTTCACCTCCTCACATCTTTTATGATTTCTCCAAGTTTTCTATACCAAAATCAAGTTTTTTAAGGGAAATCTTCAACCCTAAGTCATAGCTTCTTATTTTTTTCATGTGTTTTTGAGTTCCTTTGACATCTACCATGAATGCTGAAGTCGGTTCATCCAAAGGAAAAGGGAAATGCATAAAGACTCTAGTTGGAAGGACTCATATAGACCTTATGCTTTCTATTTTGCATAGGAACTATCATTCTAGGTATCTAGCTCTTAAAAACCGTATTCTTCTCAATTCAAGGTCATTTGATTGGGAATGCATCAAAACCTTAGATCTAGAGCAGGACATGAGACACTGATTGACTGAATTAGGCAAGCTACAGTTTGTTGACATTTACATACCAACCTTTAAATAGCTCACTTTGGTGTTTTTTAGCTCTTTGAAAGTGTCCTCTTCAAGCACTACATCTTTTCAGCTCTGTAAGCAATCAAAAGTCTTGTATGCTACTGAGTTTGTTGTAGTCTTCAAGTTTCCTTATAAAGGGTTGCTAAATGAAAGTGAGGCAAAAGGTTTCAATCCTTATAATGACTGGGCTCATTTTGGAAGAAATTGCAACTAGGATGTGAAGCTGATGAAGAGCACTCACCTCGTTTCTCCCACTCACAAGTACATTCATCGTTTCCTCACTTATAGCATATTCACATGTGATGATAACAACGAGGCAGTGAGGAAAACAGAGCTATTTTTCTTTGAATCAGGTAGAAGACATAAATTGATAGCTTTATCTCAATGGTTTGCATCACACCTCCTTCAAATTGCAACAAAATTAGCATGTGACATCCCCATCGGTAGCTATGTCACTCACCTCACCATTGCACTTGAATTTTTGGAACCTGACGATTTCTCTTGCACTATGGTGCCTAGCTCATCTAACAATAAACTAGATGTCGACTCCTTCATTAAGATGGGAGTTGCAATTTGTATTCGTTATGAAGATGTTATCTTTTATCCGTTCAAGTCACCAGAGGGTGAGATTGCTTAGGAGGATTGTGACTTGGATGCATTCAAAGCTGGGTTGTAAGGGAAACAACAATGAAAGCGACCACGAGTTGAGTCTTCCGATGCCCTAGTGGGTGGTGAGACCTCTAGCTCCTCCACTCCTAACATGGTCCAACAGCTGCTCACGAATTTTGATCAACGGGTTGATCTTCTACAGCAATAAATTGGAGCTCTAAAAGAGCATGTTAATTCTCATCCCCGATCATTTTACATCCGAGATCGCCTATCTTCACGATCACCTTTCACAAAATTACCATTGATGTTCATGTCCTTTGTTATGTTATCTCTTAGGTTTTAGGAATGTTTTGATCCTTTGATCTTTATAAACAAAGTTTTTTAGACAGTTTGTAGATTTCCATTTCTTTTGTAATGAAAATTTTGCTTATTGCTTGTGTTATTACTTTTTCCTTTTTCACCTTTTGGCCTTAATTTCTTTTAGCTAGTGATAAAAGGAGAGAATTATATGTGGCATATGTTGTGATTGTGATATATATTGTGATAATTTCTTGGCATGTATGCTTGAATGTATTAGCTTATGAATTGCTTGTAGTATGACACATGATCTTTATTGGGCTAATTAGTGTTAATTGAACTCAATTGATTGCAGTTAATTGATTCTATATTTTTGGCTTGAAATTGTGGCATGCTTGTGTTCTTTAATTTCAAATATTTATAAGCATTTATTGAGGGAACAACAAAAATGAGGAGATTATTGAACTTGAGAATTATTTTTGTCATTTTCATGATAACAAATAATTGAACAATAGAAAATTTAAATACACTTTATGTTTTAGTGAAATATCCAATTATGATTGGGGAGATGACATATGATTCATAAATTGTGTCTTGCATCTCTTTTCTTCTCTCTTTATTATTTTATTGTTATTGTCTTAACAAAAATTTTAATTATTCATTAATTCAGCCCCTTCTTGGGGATAGTTTGGACAACAATATTTATGATATACAGAGAAACAAATAAATTGTTATTATTATAAATTAAAGAATATATATTGTTATAAAAATCATTTTAATATTTGAATTACTTACTTATTGTTAATTGTTGAAATTGAAATCTCGCAAAAGCAGTGAGGATTTGCCAGTTGATCAATCCACTTGCAAGAAGGAAACAAGGAACAACGGCAGTAATACTTCAAACACATTTAGCAGAAATGGAGAGTTGAAGTGCTACAGACGAAGAAGGATATTAGCCTGCAGCAACTGACAAGTCAACCAAGTTGTGTCTGTGCCTGCACGAATTATGCGGTGGTCGGAATTTAAGAAAATATAGATAGATGAGAGCTGATTTTGGGTTTTCTTTTCACAGGAGGAATATTTTTGTGAAACTATTCAAAGCAAATATTACTATGTTGTTAGATCTTTGATGAGATTATATTTTGAAATTGCATAGGATGCCAAGCTCTTTGTTTTTTTCAAAGCTTAATGGCTGTTTGCTGTCTTCTAATCTTGTAATTAGCATTTACTTTCAGTTTTATTAATTTACTAGTGTTTTTGTGTTTCGTCGTGACAAAAATAAATTTGATTTTCTTCTTAGAATTTTGGTAATTAAACTATAAGGTATTTGGAAAAAAAAAAAAAGAAATATAAAATTAGAATTATTTCACGATATAAACAAAAGTGGAAATTTATTTTATTGTTGAGTAATTTTTGCATACAATTGAAAAGATCATTTTATGGTAGAGGAATTAATGAATACAATTAGTTGCATTTACGTTTAAGAAGAATAAGCATATGATCTAACTAATATTCACTAATTAATTTATCACTAATCCACATATTTATGAAATTAATGAGAATAATAAATTTAAACAAGAAGTAAAAGTTGGAAGAAAATGATCGAATGTTCCGGAACCATACAAGACAAGAATATATCAATGGAAATGGAAAGTACCGTAATTACCGTATTGAGTTTGATAGGCCCTTCAGCACGACCGTTGCAACTGATCGCAGCAATACAGGTGGATTAGAAGAGATCAGTACTTGGAAGGAGTATATGCAAAAGTGCAGTAAGCTATTTTCGAGCCATTATTAAAAATAAAATAAAATAAAATAAAAAATACATAAATTGCACAAATTGGAAGGGTTGGAAGAGGTGCCTACAATTCCTCTAAATGTCTAAAATCCTACTGCTTACCATTTAATCGACATGTGACTAATTTTGTACAACTAATTGATCCAATCACTAGGAAATATGAAATGAAGATTTTCAAATAAGACTAACGCCCTTTCTACCAGTGCGAGAACAATTCAAATAGTTGTATCTTTGTTTCTACGTTTCTCCTTTTGTTTTACTACATAAAGGAAGCGAGTGAAAACACATACTTTGCTTGACCTTGATCCGCAGTTCCACAAGCAATTTGGTCTGCTTCAAGTACTTCAGAGACAGCAATAGATCCATCAAGATCCATATTTTCACGATCTTCACCAGCATCATTGCCGAGTCTCGGTAGAACTTCTGGAAAACAGAATACAAGAAAAAAGAACATGCCCAACGCTCCGGTCAATAAAGCAGAAAATTTACTAACCACCAAACTTTAATTTTAAGTTTTCTGAAATGGACCTCTTGATGGGCATGATTCAGTAGAAGGGATCTTCATTAGTAGCTTGTGACATATCACAGTATCCTGGAAATCCAAGAACGTGTAATCTACAAACTGCAATCTCTCTGAGACTGTCATTTTTGAAAAACCAAATGAACCAGTCCATGTGTTCAGCACACTAGGGACAGCAGGCAAAATAAGTCTCTGAACTCCTAATTCCATGAGCTTCTGAAGGAAACAAAAATGTGGAAGAATACAGTTAGGAAATTTCACGGGAGAAACATATCAACTTTTAATTACATTGCATATTCTTTGATAATTTTCTTTTTAAATATAAAAACATATTTCCCCTCTCTATGACAAGAAACTTGAGAAGGTTATCAAGGAATTCCCTAGCCTTTTATCTGGTTGCTTAGTTTATCATCTAGTTAAATACAAATTTTAATGAATCACTTTCCTGCAACATGCCAATATCATGACAATTCCAGCTATTAATAAGCTTTACAAGTATTTAACCTTGTACTTGTACACAGAAGGTAAACAGGGAAAAAAAAAAAGAAATCCTACCTTGTATGCAATTGTATACAGAAAATTACCTTTTCCAGCACAGTCATTAGTAAGCGACACATTCCAAGTCGGCGGTACTGAAATCTAGTACCAACAAGTGGTATTTCCGCCACCTTCTCTCCATACACCCTTGAACAAGAAGACAAACATTTTAATAATCCCATTATTGAGCAAAACTCAAATACAAGGAAAGTCAAGATAGATCCTTGATCCAATGCAGCTTTTATTTTTTAGAAAATGGGATCAAATAAAGTCTACCTTACAGTAGCCACAGTAACAAATTCATCATCTTTCTGCAAAAGTACTGTATAGAATCCTCCAAAATTCAGACGGTTGAGCTCTGACCTGCAAAAGGTGAAGGAACAAGAATCAAACTAGAAGGTAGAGTCCTGTTCAGTAATACATGAAAAGAAAGTAATAATCTAAGGATCTAAATGCATACAAGAAATTGTAACAGGGAATCAAGACATGCCAAGGTCAATCACTAGTAATTTGAACTTGGATAAAAGAGCAAAGAAGGTCCAACAAAGAACAAATATTTCCATCAGACAGACAAGAGGTTTTTCAGCAAATAACATGTTGAAATCTCAACTACTAAATTGTTCATAAAACAGCAAGAACCCCCAAATTACTCTGCAAACTGATGTAGAAAAACTCAGTATTTTTTCAATCTCCTGCCTACCAATATGACATGGCAAAAAGGCCTTGAGATTATCAGTAGAATAGCAGTTCGTTTTTGCAATATGACTTTCCATCCATAAGAGATATTCATGATTCAACTCTATGTGCCTTCGTAAGATTATTTGGGACAAAATTTAATGCAGAATCCAGCTCTACATTCGGAATAAATACACAACTCCCAACTTATCTAGCCTTTAATACGAGGAGATTGACCGAACAATTGGATTATGCTGCAACTGTTGAAACCCAATAACATTCCATTAACATTCTAGATTCTATTTTGGTCAGTTCTGATAACCTTCCCATACATAAATGGTTTATTCAGAATCAATCGTTCGATAAATAAGACCAACTGCAAGGCAATCAATCATACCAAATAAGGTATAAATACAATTCAAACTCAAATCACGACAATTGGGACCCACAAAACTGCAATAACCAAGCCATCAAATGAGTTTATAGTAAATTGGCTAACAGGAAAAAATTACTCTCAATCTAACATAATAATGATAAATAATATATGAATTACATTGCACAGAGAATGATCCACAACCTGTCCATATCCCACATAATAAAAAATGTAAAATTTAAGAGAAAATAATAATTGGAAACAAGATGGGACAAAAAAAAAGTGCTCGTAATCCTTGCTGCTTTGAGTAAGCTCCCAACAGAAAAGTAAATGCATTTAAATAAGAAATTCTTAAATTTATTTCAATATGAAATTCTTACTTTTTACTGAAAATAACATCTTTAAGAAGATCTCTCTTGGTACGAGGTTCTTCAACGGGCTCAAAACATTCATGCATAACATCCAGTGCAATATTGAGCTTGCTGCAGTTTTCTGTTTGTGCCTCACAATCAAAAGAATCAAGTTTATGACCATCAAAGTGAATGAATTAAAATAATGTCCAAGTAAGATTGTTTAAACCCACTGGAACTGGTTTTCCTAGAAGCTTGTGTAGGCCCAAGAAAATCTGCAATATTTGCTCAATCATTAGTAAACCAAAGATGTAACATCCAACAGGTCTCTCCAAGAAGAATATCCAACATGTTTCTAAGCTTCTGAACATTTTCTTCTTATAAGAATTACCAAAGACATGTTAAAATAATCATGACAGGTTCATGAATTACCTCATTAATATTTACAGCTAATACACTACTCTTCTGCTTTTACTCAGATCAAGTTAATCACATTATAAAAGCTAACAAAATTGACTGAATCCTGCAAAGGCAAATTTCAATCATGTCCATGCAACTGTTATAGAATTGACACCACCAGTACCATTTCAAAAGAAGAAGAAAATAAAACACTCCAGTTCCAAGTGTTTCTAGGCACACATTAAAACTAGAACAGAAAGTACCATATGGTTTCTTCTACCCAATCAAAGAGGCTGAAAGAGGCATAGCCACAGAAATACATCAATGGAGGAAAGAGACAATGTAGAAAGAGCATATTGTATTGTCTATATCAGTAGCTTCTTAGTGAAGGCCTCAACAACCACGGAAATGGAAGAGTATAACTGTTTTGCCACTGATGAGCATAAGAAATGCTTATGCTGTCTAGCCCCAAATTATCTAGGCTGACCTTGTTCCCAAAGAAGCTATATAAGCTTACCTTTGAGAATTTTGCATCCTGAATTGACTTCAGACCAATTATGCCATGGTTTTTGCACGAGACGTACCTTAGTTGTCAGAGCAGGAAATATAGACGTTATTTTCTTGCCAATAGTCTAATCAACACCAGTAATGCATAAAACTTGTCTAAACTAAAATGATAAAAATAACTCATTTGCCATATACTTGGTTTTTCTCAACTGAACATTTTACACGTTGAACAGTTTAAAAATAGATTGGAAGCTATTCCTTGTAACAAGTATACAAGTTGATACTCCTTGTAACACATACACAAGCACCAGGGAAAAAGAAACCAGAATGGCAGAAATTCCTGAGTCACTACACCAGCTTTGAGACTACTATCAATAATGCTGGTGATGCATGGCAATGTAATACTGTTATATCTTGATTGAATGAGCATTCATGAAGTAAATGCTCTTGATTTCCATTACCTAAGCAAATACTCCCTCTGTTCCACTCTAAATGCCGTTTAAAGTAATGTCACAAAAATTAAGAATGCTATTTAAAAGGCATAACTATTGGTATAAAATGACTATATTACCCTCTTTTAGAAAGACTAAAAGTAATGAATTATAGTAGAGAAGAATTCAAAACCAAGACATAGATAAAATTGAAAAGAAATAGTTTTTTTTATTGGCAATCTAAAAACATCATTTGTAGTGGAACAAATTTTATTTTTTTAAACGACACTTAGAGTGGAACGGAGGAAGTATCATTTACAAGAAAAATGTGGACATAAAGAAAATTATATCAATCAAAGAGAGCAAGATTTTTGTACCTCTTTGCACTTTTTGCTGCAAAACCAATTTCCTTTGTGGCAGCTTTTCAAGCTGTCTTTCCCCTGAATCCTGAGGCAATTAATGTGATCTGCACCAAAAAGGCAAAAATCACATGAGAGATATCAAAATTAAGTCAACTAGATTTTGATCATAGTAAAATAAGATATGAAAAAAATTGACCATACATTTACGCTCACATTGACTACAGTTCCGAGCACACTCTTCTTTCATAGTATATTTTGTGTCTCTTATCAGTTTATTTTGTCCACAAATTTTACAGCAGCATGATGGGCAGAACCAGTCCCCATCTGGGACATCCTATGCAAGTCCAAAAGGAATATTATCAATAGAGGGAAAGGAAAATTATCAAGCATGAGAACTCAAACATCCAAATCATAAAATATTATGAAAAAAAATATAAGAAGAAGAGCGATCAAACATGAGATTGTGGAACCTTTTAGTAAGCACACACTGAAGACCAAATAAATGACTTACCACCACACCAATGCAACTTTTATGGAATGAGGAAGGACACTGATCACACAAAACAAGTTCCCCGCCATAGTGACAGACAGAACATATGTGATCGTTTTCACCTTGATGCAAATTGCCCTTCAAATTTTCAGGTGGTTCTGCCACAAAATTCCTCATCTCTTCACTTACTATTTGCATCTGACAATCTAGCAAAGACCTTCCATCTTCCAAAAAGATGCTGGAAGCTAGTCTATGGTATTTGCCACTAACATGAAACTTAAAGCCACTAAGACTATACACCTTGCCACAACAATTGCACTTGATTCCATCACGACTTATACGTCCTTCAGCAATATGGTGTCTTCCCATAATGCTTTTGTAATGTACTTTTGCTCTTGGTAACACAATATTGTTATCTATCAACCAAGACAAGACTGTTAGAGGCTTCTGATGTGAGGAATTAGGAACCACAACATTCAGCACTCTTTTGCTTGATTGAAGCACACAGTTATTGCGAGTGCCTATTCTGTTGTTTTGTAACTTGACCAAATCCCTGGTTTTCCTTCTTTTTCCCAACTTTGAAAGGGAGCACTGAGAATCTGAAATGGCTTCTTGTTGAAGTAAAGAAGATGCAAGTGAACTTTCCTTTCTTTTCTTTTGGATGTTTTCAATCCCTTCAACTTTTAAATTTTGAATTGCAATAGGATTTCTGAACTTTGATAAACAAGAACTTTCAGTAGAACTACAGCCAAGCTGCTGAAACTCCATTTTTTGCAAAGCAGAAGATATTTTTTCACTGGCTGATTTTCCATCAACTACCTCAGTCGCTGTTTTCCACTCCAGATGTCTGTATGTAGAAGCACAACTTCCATGAGCTCTTTCATTCATAGAATCTTTGCAAGCCACTCGAAGTGAATTATAACTTCTCCCCCGTGATGAAATGTAGCACAACTCACGCCTGCCACGATAGTTTACATACATAAATTTCCATCCCACAGCTGAAAGATGCTTTCTTGCTCTCTCTGTCATTTTCTGAACTTTTCCTTTTTCTTTCTTGCTCCTAAGCCTCTCCTTGTATCCAAATTGAAACCAATTCAGAGCTGCTTCAGGGCAATAATCAGGTTCGACAGAAAGTACATCAGAATGAAAAGAAACCACAGAATCCTCATTCACTGGTGGTTCCTTGGAGAGAGAGGATGATGAATCACCAGGACAATTAAACAGATTTCCATACCCATCTTGGGACATTGAAGAAGAATTCTCTGTATGAAGTTTACTCAAAGCCAAACAGACTTTATGAAAAGAGTAGTATATCTTCCCATCAGGAGAAATGTAACGTAGCTTAGTTTGTCTTTCTTTTGAGTACTCAATTTTCCAATTCAGATGCAAAAGATGCTTCCTGATATCAACAAGCACAGAGTCAGCCCTTTTGCCCATCTGTGCATATTTAATTACAGCATCTGGGCAAAGTTCAGCTCCAGGAACCATGTCTAGGCCAGCAGGTTGCCAACTGCATTTACTGCGCACTGAACTTGAGTACTTCCTATTAATCTTGTTGCCATCAAAATTTGAAAAACCATCGTCATTAGCTGAAAAATATGTAGCAGAATTTTGATCCTTCTTTGGAGCTGCAGCCGATGAAATTTGAGGCAACTTACACACTGCTTGTTCTTGTGAGGATGTATCTGATTGAGTCAAAAAATCTAATTGCTGCACATTAGATCTTTGTTGAGTTAAATGGAAATTAGAAGATTTGGGAGCGTTTTCAAGAGGTACCTTGGCAACATTTTGAATCAAATTTGCTTGAGGATATGTATTAACATCACTGGCGTTTTTAGCAGACTTCAATAAACCCTGTAACCTTGGAAGGCCTAGTACATGTGAAAGATGATCCATAACTATTCTAAGGTTATCACCAATTGTCTCTGAAACCAAAATTTTCCATAAATCTTTCTCAGAAGAAGTCCATTCGCCAAGTTTCTGAAAATTATCTTTCTGTCGCAAGTCATACCAAAGTTGCTTTGTGGAAACAGGAACATAATGTTTATGTTCATATTCGTCAAGCAACTCGAGGAATAACCATGTCCCACGGTTCTTCCAGGTCCCAGTAACATCATTCCAGTCCCGAGTAATCCTTATGGAAGCAAAGTGAGTCCTAATTTCATCACCCAAATCAGGAAAAAAGATATTCCTTTCCTCTGAACCATCTTCATGATCAAAAACCACACCTTCCCACCAACCTTCATCGTAACAGACATCCACGCACATTCCATAATAGAGATCCCAATTTACAATCTTAAGTGGAGGAGGCAATGGCCTAATGAACCCACGAAATTTACAGAGTTCATTCTCAAAAACAAACTCTGAGATATGCAAACTGTCGACAAGATGATCAGACCCATTATCAACTAGTATATGATCGTATTTAACAGCATAATTGAGTTGGGAGTCAACTTTGTAACTTTCAATAACAGCTCCTGGGTGCCATGATCCTTGAAACCCTTCTTCTACACTTCTTACCTACAAAGTTGGAAACTTTTTAACACAAGAGAAGCCTCAATCCAATTGTCAACAAATTAATACCTCTAGAATAATGAAGTATGAATTTATAAAGCAAACTAATAAAATTACATTATTAAAAAAAGACCAAAACTAAAAATAAAAACACCAAATTAGAAAAGAAAAATATTTTAATCAAGCATTGCATGCATCCCCAATAGAATATTCATATAAAGCCGTAGAATGATATGATAATAATGAGAGAAATGAAAAAAAAATAAAAAAATAAAAAAATAAAAAGACAAACAAACAAACAAACAAACAAAAACAACAATGCAGCTGCTGAAGTCAAATTTGATAGAATCTTCGAAACTCAAAATTCCAAAAAAAAAAAAAGAAAAAGGGAAAAAATATACCTCGACTTTATCTTCTTTAAGAAAGCATCTTCTTTTTCTTCTAGTAACAGAAGAAGAGCATTGTTGTTGAAAGCCCAATGCCATGGAAGAGAATGAGATTAAGAAATCGGTGTTATTGATTATTATAGGTTTTGAATTATGATGGTTTATTAGGAAGCAAAACCCATATAAAGAATTATAAAAAGAATAAAAATACGTTGCTTTTGGGCTCTTTGGCCCTATCTATATCAGCATTCAGCGGTATCACTCGCTCATTTGACTTTGCCTTATTCACAATCTCCTCTCTCTCTCGCAAATATATATATATAATATATATATATATGCTTATGCTTCGTAAAACCATAAGCCCTTGTTACTAAAATACCCCCTCTATATTTTTTTCTTTGCTCTCACTCAGATACTCAGAGATCAGAGCAACAAAATCCAAGCCATCGTTTGAAATTTATATAATTTGTGAGGACTTTTTAGCAGTGGAAATAGTGATTCCCATTAAAATATTGTTTAAAAAATTGGAAAAATTGAACAAAACGGGAGGCTTATGCATGTAGGAAACGTGTTTGCATCGGATTAATTTTGTGTAGGCAAAAGGCCCAACAAAGGATTATTAGGATTTACATTTTGGGAGAACGTATTTGTACAAAGTTAATTGTGTAAAATTAACTATAATCTGATTAGATTAGTTGAATCTTTACTTTCCCAATAAACTTGAAAACCGAACTCTATAGCTTTTTTTTTATTTATCTTATGATCATTATACAGTTGTTGAATTGAATCCCATTGCGTTCACTTGCTGCAATCAAAATTAAGAAAATCTTTTGAAAATGGATCTCCGCAAGAAGAATGTCAAAGAGAAGTTTTACGCTATTGTTAAAGGGAAAATATATACCATTCATGGCATAAGTGTGCACTTCTGGTGATTGCTGTATATTTAGATATTGTCTAATATTTAGATATTT
The DNA here is from genome assembly GCA_023653625.1 of Triadica sebifera. Taxonomy (NCBI): domain Eukaryota; kingdom Viridiplantae; phylum Streptophyta; class Magnoliopsida; order Malpighiales; family Euphorbiaceae; genus Triadica; species Triadica sebifera. The sequence goes on from CM042901.1 coordinate 28,024,051, forward strand.
GTACAGTAATAAAAGAACCCAATTATATTGCAATCATTCATCAATCTAGTTTGATCCTCTTCCATTATTTTAGAGCACCTAGCTTTGATCCTCTTCTCTTATTCTAGAGCATCTTATACATTACTTTTCTTTAGTATAATAAAGGAAAAATTCTTAAATAAAATTAATCTAACATGTCATTTATAAATTAATTCAATCACATAATTATACATATTTAATTGTTTTATTCACATTAATTGACAATTAATAAATTTAGATACATATCACTATATATAATTGGATTACTCTACATGACATAACAGATTGACTATACATAAAAAAATTTCATAATAAAGAGTATTTTTAAGCATATCTAAATATAAAGAGTAAAAAAAATTTTACAAATCCAAATAGACTCTTTATATTTTTACTATTAATTTTGTTTTATCTCATATACATTAATATTTATCAAAAAAAAGTGAATGACTTTTATTGTAAGGAAAGTGAAAAATATTTTAAGAAAAATATACCAATAAAAATATAAAACATGAATCAAAAGTGAAAATGCATTAATTAAATTTTAGAGTAGAGAAAATTTGACTCTTTGATTGTAGAAAGTCAAATTCACTCTCTATTTTAAATTTGAAAAATAGAGAGTATATTGAAAATATTTTTTATAAAATGACTTTTTAAAATAAATAGTATATAGAGTTGAAATAAAAAGTATATCAGTAAATTTGAAATATAAAAATCAAAAATTTTTGAACACAAAAATAAATAAATATATATATATATATATATATATATATATATATTTATTTATTTATTTATTTATATTCAACGTCAAGTTAACTGCGTAATAATAAGTTTTTATAACAATTTTTATATCTATCATCTAATTTATCATTATTGATGACGAAAATGTATATTCTATTGTCACTAGATGTCTGAATTTTATATGACAAATTTTGAATTCATCATCATTAGTAAGTAACCCTTGTATTGCATAGGAAATATAAAATTTATGCAATAAATATAACAAATAGAATCATAAAATATTATAAATATGGCATTTAGTTGAATTTATTAATATATTATTAAAGTATTAGTTCAAATAATTATTTACAAAATTAATGAATTAATTAATAATCAAGTATTACAATAATAGTTAAAATAATTAGTAATTTATGATAACTACAGAATATGTAGAATAAGTACAATTAAGTACATATTTTAAAGATCATATGTACTATTATAAAGAAGTTTTATATAATTTATCATTGCTAAGGTCTACAAAAAGGTAAATGATGTTACAGTTAGGAGAGCAAGAAATGTGAAGATCGGCCACAAATATCAGCATTCCTCAAACATGATAGGTAATTGATTAATATTAGTATATATGAAATATATAAATTAAATAAATTATGGATAATTTATATTCGTTCAACCTGGGAATGCTCAATCAATCTTCTCTTTTTTCGATGATGAGTATTCCAACCTTAAATAAAAAAACATTGGATTTTTTTATTTTGTATTTATTTGTTATTATATATAAGTTACAATATTTTACATTAAATATTATACATATTTATTTTACCTAATACATGATCTTTTAACAGGTGATTCATACATCAACTGATCTAAATTTATTTCTATCGTGAAAGGATTTTAGAGTAACGGGAGCAGAAGCCTTTCCAATTGACTTGTATCTAAAGGTGATGTATTTTGATTCTAAAAAATGTGTATAACTTTAAATATTAAATTATAAAGATTTTCAGCACAGTTGCATAACAACTTGGAAAACACATTCCATTTCATAAATTTTAGTAATCAACGGTAGACGAGTATATCTATACTTCGAACCATGAATTAAATTATTAGTAGGTAAACCGACCAATTTAATAAATTAAATTAATATTTTATAATATTGTTAAATTAATAAATATTAATAATACATTTTTGATCGCTACTATTATAATAAAAAAAACATGTAGTTAATAATAATTGAACTACTAAATTATATTTAGATTAATATACTTTTTTTTTTACAATTATTGCTTCTTTATACACCTTTTTTTAAAATAGAACTATTAAATAATTAAATTAATAATTAAGATTTTTTAAGTAATTACATTTTTTTTCAAAAACGTAGAATTATCAAATAATTAAGTTAATATATTTAAAAATAAATATTGTTTAAGTAGCATCTGACGTGAGGAAATTATTAGCAGAATAAATTTATAGACATATATAAGCTGGATTTAAAACGATTGCTATTTTTAAAATATAATTATAGGCCAAACCAAGTTCACGTAACAAAATCATCAATAGCAGCGTGCATTGCATTCACATCATTATTGAATGTACTATAATTTTTTGTGATAAGTTTAATGTCATTGAATAAATTTTTTTTAATAAATGTTACAAGCATTTCAATATATTCATAATTTGTGACAAATAAAGTTGTTGCGAATTATCTATATATATAATGTGACACATTTTACTATCATAATTGTTCAAATGATTATTTGATCAATATATAACTATTTCAAACTTTGAATGAGAAATTTATTAAACACTAGATATATTAATAATAAATATTATAAATCAATAATATAATAAATTATTATAGATTACAATAGAAAATCTATATTATTTGCTAGTTTTAAATGCAAAAAAAAAAAAAACCTCTTAAAACTCCAATTGCTCTAATCTCACTGATTGAAAATCATTGGAACATATCAACGATGAATTCTTATCCTCAATTCTAATTCCTTTGAATAACGCAATCATCGAGCATCGCGTATGCTAATACAATAGACGCATCCTTTCTTAAGGATCCATGAACGCCAATAGGAAGTATTCATTGTGAGAGTACGTAACAATTACGACTTTTTTATCTTGATATATTCTGATCACTAGAACTAGCACATCAAGAGATATTAGAGGCATATCTATCCAGAAATTTAACAGATTTCAAGAACTTACAAAAATTTTATGTATATATATATAATATTCCTTCATACTAAGTGCAACTTCTTATGGACTCCCATGCCTTTTCTAAATCTCGCTTTGCATTCACAGTAAAGTTCAATTTAATTGAACCTAATTTAATCAATTAAAATTTAATAAATCAATTGAACTTTTCTTATGCAATTGTTATTTCATCACCAAATTATTTCCCTCAAAAAAGTATAAATTTTTGGTTTGATAATAAATTATGAAAAAATATTTTTTATTGTTAAATATATGTAATCAAGATGAAATTGTATCATGTCACTAAAGATTTTATATTATGTGTTTACTATATCACCAAATTATTTTCAAAGATACATGAAAAATGTTGACTCTATAGCAAATTATGACAAAAACATTTTATATTATCATATTAATCTTCATTGTATTTTCTAAATTCTCCAGAAGCCCCACCAACTGCACTAGAGCCTTAAAAGCAACAATTGAGAAATCTACATATATGTGAATTAATATCATATGATTTTATAACATATTACCCTTCTTCCCTATATTTTCTTTAGCATGCTATATAATGTTATTATGGTTGTTATAATATTATTTTATATGTAAATATATTTATGTTTGATTATTATTGGAGATGTGATTGCGTGAGATTGTGATGTGATGTGATTATATGATTGTGGATTGAGAATTATATCGGAACATGCTACCTAATGGGTTACATTAGGACTGTGTGTACACCAGTAATGATCATATGATTATGGATTGATTCATGAGATATCCTGGTTGATGCATTGCTCTCTGGGAATGTAATATGATATGATATAATATGGTATATGGTTGCTAAGGTGATAAACATGGTTGATGCATTGCTCTCAGGGTACCAGCACTATTTGGATAAGTGATGACAAGATAGAGAACCCTGGTTGATGCATTGCTCTCAGAGTGTCGGTTCATTGTAGTTAAGAGAGCCTATTGGCTACTATCTTTAAGGTTTAAGGCTCTGCTTAAGTTTCTCACTCGTTTGCTATAATTATTAATAATGTATGATGTGGACCTTTTGCATGTATATATTTATGGTGCTACTATATTATTGTGTGATTGTATGTTATAAAGTTATACGATGTTAATTCACTTAACGCAAGCTGGCTTCTCTCAACTATATTTTTTCAAATATTTGATACATCATTTTCAACTTATTTGGATTGTTCGCATCTTCTTCACTCTGCGAGAGCTTTGCTGCAAATTTCTACTTTATATATGGATTGTATCTAATATTCTAGATTTCTGCAGTATTGTTTTTAATAGTGTCAAAGTAATATATATTACATGGATATGAAGGGATGAGGTTATTCTTTCGTAATGATATTATGCATGTTTAGCAAGATATATATATATATAATGGAGTTAGATTTTTGTATTTATATATTTGGATAATGATAGTCACGTGATGATTTGATATTATATTATTATTTTTATGTTGGAAGTTTAAGATATAAGATATATGTACAAGTTTAGGCTTGCTACCAATTCTGGTGGCCTTAAGTCTATCCATTCTCTAGCACTAATCATGATCTCCAAATTAGGTCGTGACAAAGTTGGTATCAAAGCCTGATTTAGTTTTCCTATGACCTAGATTGTTAGCTTCTTGTATTGTAAAGTTAGGATTGAGTCTGCCTTTGCATGTCCTCTTTGATTCTAGTTTCAACATGTATTGTTAAAGATTCTATTATCCTTATAATATCTACGTGTTTATTTTTAGCATGTCAAAAATTAGAGCAACTGTAGTAGTAGCAATCGAAAAGGCACAATATGAGGTTTCTGCTCATTGTGCAGTACTACACTTGTACAGAGCACTAAGAGGCGAGGTAGTCCTTAAGTTAAAACCCGATGGGTACAGGGCAAAGCTCAAGATGTACCAAGTGCTAGGGAGTTTCTATAGATGACTTTTCTGCTCATATGGTTGGTATACAAATTGGTATAGAGGGAGTTCAGAAAGCAATACAATAACTCTTAATACATCATAATCTGTCACACAAGCTTTTCAATCTAGGATAGATGGAGCAGGATCCAATGTTAAGGATGATGTCCTAATGTTTGAGTATACTGAACTCAGACCTATTGATTTTGATGGTGTTAAAAAAGATCCTTTAGACTTTTTAGATGAAGTTGAGAAGAGGATATATGATTAAAGGTGTTTTGATAAAAGATATATTGAGATGGTGGGATTCTCCATAATAATATTGCATCACAGTAGTATAGGGACTATGTACGTTCTTTTATAGATGATCTAACTTAGAGGCAGTTTAAGGCAAGATTTGAGGATTACTTCATTCCATTTGGTCTCAAAGAGAAGTAGAGGGTGAGATTTGAGACCTTAGTGAGGGGTGATATGACTGTGGCAAAGTATACTAGTCAATTTATATAGTTTAGTAGATATGCTCCTCATACAGTTGGTATGGAGAAATTGAAGACCAACAGATTTATTTTGGGTCTTGGTCTAGATTATGTTTTCTAGATTCAATCTAAGAAAAGAAATTTATTTTAAGTGTATGATTTGGCTAGGCAGATGGAGGTGGACTTGCATAAATATGGAATTATTACTGATAAAGGTAAGAAAAAGAAGAACAAGACAGAGGGATGGTTTATTATTCAACATTTAGGATCCTATTTTAGCAGTAGAGGTTATTTTGAGAGTACGGATCAACAGTCTAGGCATAGAGGATCTTGTAGTCATATAAAGAGTAGACATTACAAGCTTAATAAGGGATTCAGCTCAAGTCAAAGATATAGTGGTGATGGACAAAGTTCAGGTTATAGTAGTGCCAGTTCAGGCCCTAGTATGTGCCAGTAGTGTGGTAGGTCACATCAGAGACCTTGTCTTTTTGTTAATGGAGCATGTTTTAGATGTAGTGAGATGGGTCATATAGCAAGATCATTTTCTCATTTCTTAGGACAACATACCTATTCTTATGGATTATCTACAAGTGTAGCCCAATTTGTGTATTTATTTGCTCTAGAACCTTTTCATACTAGCACTCAGTTTATGAGCCAACAAGGTTGTTTGGTGGTAGAGCTTAAAGAGTAAAACATGTGGTAAAGGATAGAGTCAAGCTTCTAGTTCTTTTAAGGTAGGTCGTAGAAAGGTTAGAGTGTCCACACTTACACCTTAAAATGTTAGAGCCTCAAATGCAGAGGTGTTAGGTATTATTCAATATGTTCTTTTGAGGCTAGAGTTTTGTTAGATTCGTATGCAACTCATTCATTTGTCTCTCTTAGCTTTGCTTTTAGGCTAGATAAAAATCAACTAGGTTGGAAAAAGTTGCTTTTCTAAGACGTGCAATGTCTAAAGATGGTATCTAAATGGATTCTAAGAACGTAAAGGCAGTGACTTATTAGGAGAGACCGACATTCATTTTGTGCAAAATGTCTCAAGGATAGCATCACCTTTGACTAGGTTGCTTTAGAAGAATGTTAAGTTCTAGTGGACTAATGCTTATGAAAGGAGTTTTCAAAAGCTGAAATATTGTTTGACTTCGGCTCCGTGTTAACCTTACCATATGGAACATTTGGTTTTACTGTATATTGTGACATTTTTAGAGTTTGATTAGGGTGTATTTTGATGCAAAATGATAGGGTGGTAGCTTATACTTTTAGGCAATTGAAGAAATAGGAATAGAATTATCCTATCCATGACTCAAAAATGACAATAGTGATCTTTGCACTTAAGATTTGGAGACATTACTTGTATGGTGAGACATGTGAGATCTATACATATCACAAGAGTTTAAAATATATCTTCCAACTTAAAGAGTTGAACTTAAGGCAAAAGAGATGGTTGGAACCTCTTAAGGATTATGATTGCACTATTTTTTACCATTCCGATAAAGCTAATGTTGTGATAAATATTTTGAGTAGGAAGTCCTCTGGTAGCCTTGATTATATTGGTGTGAATAAGAGACCATTGACTAAAGAGTTGCATGAGTTCTATGATCAAGGGTTACAATTGGAGATGTTGGATTCTTGAGTGTTTTTAGCTTATTTTAGAGTTTAATTTGTTTTTATTGATAGGATCAAGGAAGCACAAGATCAAGATCCATAGTTGAGAAAGATTATGGATGAAGTACAACTCAGTCAAGCTAAAGATTTTTTTATAGACAATGATGGGATTTTTAAAATGGGGATTAGATTGTGGGTTCCTGATGTAGAAATTCTTAAAAAAGAAAATCATGAAGGAGACTCATTACACATCATATAGTGTTCATCTAGGTTCCACCAAAATATATCATGATTTGAAAAGTATTTTATTGGTGGAATGGTATGAAGAGAGATGTGGCAGAGTTTATGTCTAGATGTCTAAATTATCAATAAGTGAAGGTTGAACATCTGAAACCATCAGAGTTATTACAACCCTTTCCTATTCCAAGATGAAAGTAAGAGAAAATTACTATGAATTTTGTGTCAGGATTGCCTAGGACATTTGCATGATATGATTCTATTTGGGAGATTGTAGATCTATTGACTAAGTCAATACACTTTTTACTCATGAAGACAACACATTATGTAACCAAGTATGTTAAACTATACATTGAAAAAATTGTATGTCTTCATGAAGTTCTAATTTCTATAGTATCAAACAGAGGACCACAATTTACTTTGAAGTTTTGGAGAAAGTTGTAGGAAGAGCTTGGTACTAGATTAGACTTTAGTACAACTTTTTATCCTTAGACTAATGGGCAATCTAAAAGGATGATCCATACATTAGAGGATATGTTGAGGATATGTGTTATGGATTTTGGAAGACAATGGGATTGACACTTACCTTTGATTGAGTTTGCTTATAATAATAGTTATCATACTAGAATTGAGATGACACCATATGAAGAGAAAATTCCCATCATTCATGAGCATTTAAATATGGCTTTCAATAGGCAAAAAAGTTATGCAGATCCAAGAGAAAACATGTAGAATTTGGAATTAGCGAATATGTGTTCTTGAAGGCATCACTAATGAATAAAGTAATGAAGTTTAGTAAAAAGAGAAAGTTGGCTTCTCATTACATTGGACATTTTAAGATCCTATATAGAACCTTTTAAGATCCCAGATAGAATTGGTGAAGTAGCCTATCAACTAGTATTACCTTCAAACTTCTCTTATGTTCATCTTGGTTTTCATATTTCTATGGTAAGGAAATATGTTTCGGATCCTTCTCATGTGTTACAACATCAAAGTGGAGAAATGAATAAGGACATTTCATCTAAAGAGCAACCAGTGGAAATCATAGATATTCAAATTAGACAACTTTGATCTAAGAGTATACGCATGGTGAAAGTTAAGTGGTAGAATTTCTCATATGAGAAATGTACTTGGGAAACAAAGCAAGAGATGCGAGATTCCTACCCACAACTTTTTCAATCTCAAGATATTATGCTTTCTAAAATTTGAGGACGAATTTTCTAAAGGAGAGAGAATGTAATATCCCATATTTTAAATTTTGCTCAGTTAAGATTTCTTCCTAATTTATTTCATGGCATAATAATTTTATTGAGTAAAATTTCATTAAAAATTCAAAACTTGTGGAAAATTACAAATTTCCTCCAAGTATATGTATAGAGGCTATAAGGATTAAAATGGTAAAATTCATTTTCTCTCTCCTCTATTGTCTCCCTCTCCTTCTTCCTACACCACTATTATCTTCATTCATCATAAAAATGACCTCTGATCTTCACCAAATTTAAACCATAAGTAGTTTTCCACGTCTTTATCACTCTAGTAACATTATATTTTTCAAAAACTAATTGGATTTTCAAGATTAGAGAGAAGGAATTTAGGAGTCGGGCTGCCCTCTTGTTTCTCACATTTTTTGGCTTTTTTTCTCAAATATGACACCAAAAAATGGACACAAGACATTGAAAAACCTTAGGCTAGATAGTTTGAGTTATGGGCACCACTGTTTAAAAGCTAATTAGAGTTGAATTTTTTCGTTGGAGCTGCTATGGAATATTGTATACCTATATGATTTTGGCCACTTCCAAGCCATAAAACTTATATATTTGGACTCATCATACCTCAAGCTTTCTTTTGGTGTCATCTAATCATCATTCTACCACCGTCAGAAATTTTCAATCACCGAAGTCCAACGATTACTAATCGAAATATTTTGGACAAAAGCTTCAGCTCATTAAGTCGAGTCATCCAGTACCAACCATACCTTATAAATATTTTTAGATAGTGAGATATTAATTTGTTTGTGAAATTTTAGATATATTATTTTAATTAAGATGATTAATTAATTTAACTGAGTTAATGATAAAGTGTGTAGTTATTGAAGTTTATTGGAGATGTTTGGACATTATATTTGTGAATTGAGATGATTATTAGTTAAATTTGATTATTAATAAATTAAGTAATTAAATTAATAAATGGAGGATTATTAATTATTGAGTTATATTATATACTGATCGGGTGTATTATATATTTGGAGATCCAAATAGTATTATATTATATTGAGATGTTGATAAAGTGGTTTATAGGATATCGACTCATTACACAAAAGGTTATTCCCAGTTTAAGAAAAGGTTGTACCGAATTTTTTGATAGGATTTATGTTAAGAGTTTAGATAATGGCTTTCTCAAGTGATTCCTAGAAGAGTCTAGATATAAGATTTATTTTTGATAATTTATTAATCTTCATTGTATTTTATGGATTCTCTAGATGCCCACTAGTTGCACTAGAATCTTATCCTCAAGTAGCAATTGAGTAGTCTACATATCTGTGAGTTAATATCATATGATTTTATAACATGCTACCCATTTTCGATATATCTTTTGTGGCATGCTATATAATAATATTATTATTGTTATAATATTATTTTATATATAAACATATTTATGTTTGGTTATTGTTGGAGGTGTGATTGGATGAGATTGTGATATGATGTAATGATTTGATTATGGGTTAAGAACTATAGCAAAATGTGGCACATGATGGATTACATCAGGATCATATGTGTATCAGTGATGATCATATGATTATGGATTGATTCATGGGATACCTTGGTTGATGCATTGTTCTCATGGCACAGTCACCATTTGGATAGGTGACCAACCGAATAAAGGACCCTAGTTGATGTGTTGCTCTTGAAGCGTCGATCCATTGGAGTTAAGAAAGCCTATTGCTTAGTATCATTGAGATTTGGGGTTCTGCTTAAGTTTATCACCCCATCTATTGTGATTATTGATGATGTATGATGTAAATTCCTTTCATGTATATATTTACTATACTACTATATCATTGTATGATTGTATGTTATAAAATTATATGATGTCAACTATATTTTTAAATAGTAGATACATCATTTTTAGCTTGTTTGGATTGCCCCACATCTTCTTCGCTCCGCGAGGGCTTTGATGTAAGTTTCTACTTTATATCCAAATTGTATCTAATATTCTAGATTTATGTAGTATTATTTTTAGTAGTGTTAGAGCAATATATATTACATGGATATGACGGAATAAGGATATTCTTCCATAGTGATGTTATGCATGTTCAATAATATATATATATATATATATATATATATATATATATATATATATATATATATATATATATATATATATATATAAACGAACCAAGTCAAGCCGAATATTGGTGAGTTCGATCTCGGCTCATTTAAGTTTATCACAGGCTCAAACTTGATTCGAGCTTTTATACTTGAGCTTGAGTTCGATTCATTTAAAAATTATCAAGTTTGCGAATAGTTCGAGCTCGTCTCATAAAAAGTACATTTATTATGCTTCATAAGCTTAGGAGCTTAATGAGTTTATCTCGAGTTCAGTTCATTAACTAATAATGATAAAAGCTCGGGTTTAGCTCATTAACTAATAATGATAAAAGTTCGAGTTCGATAACAAAATATAATATAAACGAATCCTAAACAAACATGTTCACAAGCTTTTAAACAAATATGTTCACAAGCTTTTAAATGAGTTCGCAAACGTATTTACAATCTCGTAAATGAATATGTTCGTAAGCTAACAAACTAAATAGTATTAAATTCAAGCTCGAAAAGGATTTCCATCTTGAATTTGAACTCAAGCTCAGCTCGTTAACAATAATAAATGATTTCGAACAAGTTGTTTTGTGAACCAAGACCTGAATATATATATATATATATATATATATATATATATATATAATGTAATGAAGTTAGATCTCTATATGTATATATTTGGATAATGATAGTCATGAGATGATTTGATATTGGATTATTATGTTTTTGTTGGAATAGTAAGATAAAGATATATGTACAAATTTAGGCTTGCTACAGATTTCGATGGCTTTAAGTCTGCCCATTCTCTAGCACTGGTTACAATATATAAATCTGATCGTGACATAATTCATGACAACCATACAAAGCAATTACAACATCCAATTAGTAAATAAATTCATGTAATCATTTATCACACAATAAAATATACCATTATCATATTATAGTCAACATAATATTAATACTTATTATTATTATATTTTTAATTATTATCATAAATTTTATACATACCTAGATCAATATGTGTCTGTGCTTGCTGGCCCTTGACCTTTATCCGCTACGGTTGTTTGAGGCATAACAATGCCTGACAAAAATTATCCACATAATTAATTAACCATGCCAAAATATTTATCACAGCTACCAATATTTAAAACAATTCCATTCATAACCTGACATCTTTCACGGTTATCGTTATTTTCTATTTCGGTGTAAATTCCTATATCACGTTTCTAATGTTATATATCAAAAATTTCAATTTTATAACACATTTCATGATACAATATAAACTCAGTCAAAATGTCATTATTTCAAGCTTAATTTTTGGAACGTTGTCTCATAAATCTAGCTCCGACTTAAACATTCAAAAAATTTCTCATTTTGGTTCTACCATTTAATTTTTTTTTTCTAGTTTCCTATATCTATAAAAATATTTTTATTATTAATTATTCCCATAAATCGCCCAATTAATTTCATTCCACCAATTTTTCTTTTCCATAATTGTTTTTTTCCAAATCTTCCAAAAATTCAACAATTAATTACAACATTATTTTAGCTAATTTTCTTCTCATCCCAATTAAAATATTTTATCCATAATTTCTTAATTTAGCTCAACAAAATTCTTCCATTATTTCTCCTCCATAATTTGGTCACCGTGATTTTCCTTTTCCAATTTTTTTTTAAAAAATTTTCCTCCATCCAAAATTTAATTCTCACCTCCAATTATCATTTACCACTCAATTTCCAATTAATTTCCAAGCTAGGGTTCCATAAGATTTTCACCAAAAAATCAGTCCAATAGTAAAAATTTCACCAAAATCTATTTTCATCAAATTTTCTTTATTTACCTTCAATTAACTCAATTCTTCAATTAAAATTCAATTATCCCAAAATATTCATCAAACCCTAATTCCTAATACAAATCATTTCCAACCAATCATGCTTAAAACTTTTAATATCTTAAAGAACAGTTACAATCAAATTCTAATCTATAGAAATTAAGTGAAAAAGTGAAGAAAATTCTCACCTTCTACCTATGGAGAGTTTGGCTTAGCTACCAAAAATGAGCTCCAATAGTGCTTTTTCTCATTTAATTGATATTTATATCCTATTTAATTTTGGAGATGGGAAATTAGGTGAAAATAAGAAAAAAAAACATGGAGAATGTGAGGGCAAAGGTTCAGCCGTGCGAGATATTAGACAGGTACTCTAATGACAATCACTTTAAACATTGATGTATTCATTTATTATTAATAAAAGATATTTTTATTATATTAGTGTTCATACATATATGAATTGATATAAATCTTAAACCATTTAATGAAGTCTTTGTTATGTAACACAACATGAAGGAAATCATGATGAGATCATGATGGTGAGATTCCTATCATTTGCAATTGTGTTTATACCTAAATTATTCATAGTCATAAAATTAACAAGATGGGACATTGTTAATCCGGATAAACTAGTACATATTATATTCATTGACTAGGTCAAACAACTGATATCATAAGCGAAAGACATGAGATGTTTAGAGTTAACATGTGGACGCATGCTATAATAGTCAAGTATATTATATGACTTGCTATGAGATAATCACATGGATATCTATTCAATATCAATGATAGTCTCATCATAACAATAGTACAAATATCCTTAGACTTGAGATGCTTTAGGTTATCTTGGATACTGAATCCTATACTTTTGACTCAATTCTTTGTTGCTTGTCAAGAGGTTGCTCATAAGGTGGTGATTGGGTATAGCATGAGGTACTCGAATTTAGTTGAGTAGTCAATAGAGGATTCATCACTTAGATAGAAAGAGAGTATACTATGGCCTCTTGTAGAGATTATTACTCAAAAATCTTTGGTCAAGGTGGACATGTCTTAAAGAAGGTTTTCAAGGACATATCTAATCAGTGTAATGAGTCTCATAGAAGAAAACTAATATATTCAGACTAGATGTGATGTAGTTAGTCTAGTGAAAGTTGACACACAGTCCATGCTCTGAACCAAATGAGGTATAGTTTAGTGAAAGGACGAATTGCATGGTAATTGTCTATGGAAAGGTTAAAAGTCAAACCACTGACTTTCTAGTTAACTGGATGGTTATGATGTATTGCTAGATATCACTCATGATTTGCTAAGACAAGAAAATTTGATTAGAAATTTATTATGGATCAAAAGTGTTTGACTCGTAAAAACCTAATTAGATCAAGATTTCTCTCGTGACTTGAGCTACCAACATGACAGGAAAATCTATTAAGTCACACGCATAGAGAGAATGAAGAAAATATAAAATGAATTTTGGATAAGATTCAAGTGAGAGAGAAAGAGAATTAGGCTTTTTATAAGAGTTATAAAAATGAGTCAAATTTAATTTGGATTAGAATTGCTGACTTGGTCAATATTAAGTCATATACCTTATAAAAAGGGGTTCATTAAGACTTTTCCTTTTCCAACCCTAAAAAGAATTAGAAATAGTATAAATACTCCTTTTATGGAGTAAATTTCGTACCTGCCCATTAAGAAAAATAAAAGAAAAATAAGAGTTATTTTTCTTTTCTCCATTTTCTCTTTCATAAGATAATTATCTATTGCTGGCACTTCAGACCTTTGTCACCCCATCTCCTTGAAGGTTTTTTCTTCTTCCTTCACATGGATATTCTTAGAGGTAATCCTAGCTTTGGATTATTGTGGTTTGCTACAATCCAACAAAGAAGGAAAAACTCACAACTTGGAAGATCAAGAGGTGCAAACATAGGTAATCAACTTCTCATAATAGATAGTATGATCCGATTTTAAATTACATAGGAAATTCTCTGGATTTTGGTTTTGATTAAATTTTATATTTCCGTTGTATCATGTATGAGATACATGTTCAAACCTCAACATTAGTGAAGAGGAAGAAAAATATTTTTTATGGTGAAAATAATCCAATTTTGACTTTTTATAGCTCAATTAGTGACTAATCATTTTGATTAATCTTAATCTCTTCTTCCATTGGCTAATTAATCTAATTAGGAAGATATTTTTGGCCTTTATCCAAAAAATCTAAAAGAAACTTTCACTTTGCATTTTTACCACACAACTTTTCAAATTTTCAATTCCACAACTTTAATAAATTTAATTTCCTAAAATTCCAAGTCTCAAACAACTTAATTTCCTCTAGTTGAACATACTAATATTTATGAAATAATTTCTTTTCATATTGGCCTTTTCTAATTTTGTGAAATGACCACGGTTCAAAAATAGCATTTTCACGATTTAGTCCATTTTCCAAATCACGTCTGTTAAAAAATGTCCAAAGTCTGATTCCTAAATTCTCACTTTCATAAATCTTAGAATTATATTACAATTACATCAATCTATTGCGATCACAAATACATATATCTATAGATTTCTATTGGAAAATTTATCCACAAAATTGCATCTCATGTTGTATTTTCACTCTTTCAAGACCTAAATCTTGGAATCTCACAATATAATTATACCTACAATCTCAAATTAATATTTTTTACTTACCAGTATATTTATTACAAAATTTTATCGCTGGCCGAAAATCACATATTTCCAATATGGTCTTTTGCCTTGATTTGTGTGTCAAATGTAAAATTGTAATAGTACGACTTAATAGGTTAATTTTCTTATCAAGCATATTATTACCATTATAAAATCCATTTTTTTCTTGCTCATATGTCTATATTTAGACTCTAATTATACAACATTTGTATTGTGTAGTACACACGACCATAGATCATGCATGACAGTCAGGGCCTAAACTAGGAATTTGACACAATATGTCTTTGGTATTTGAAAACTAATCTATTTTTATTTTCCTTCATATTCTTGCCGTTAAAATATCGTAGTATTGCATGATTGTAATGGTGGATAGCTTGACATGATTTCATCAATCTAAATAATAGAAAAGAAAAAAAAAACAAAAAGATTTTTCCTTTTATTTAGGTTGGTTTATTTGCATGTCATAAAGTTTAGTTGGTGAACAAATAGAGAAATGCAGTGTTCCTTGATTCCTAAGTTTTTAAACCTAACAATCGCCATGAAAAAATAATTTTAGGTTTGAGCATAAGATTTATTCAAGATTTACTTCTTTATTGCTTTATTACCCTTCTAAATGACCTCTAATTTGTTGCATATCCAAAGTACTATTGCTTTTTAGTTGTCTACCATTTTTCTCCACCTATTGATCCATCACATTTTAAACTTTGAACTAATATCTTGATTTTCTACTAGTGAAAAACCGCTAAACTGAAACTTTTGGGATCTAACTTTTTTAACAAATGCTAATCATATCTTTAGTAGCCTTCACAATTGTTAAACAGACTTTCAATCCATAACGCACAAAATACACAAAAAATATGAACTTAAGTGATAATGTTTTTTTAGGTTTCTTTTGAATGAGTTTGGGCCGTCTATGTAGTCTTGACTCAATGCAACCCTATTTACTTCAATATAAATGTGGCAGCTTTTGACTTAAAAAAACTACTCCATAATTAACAAAAATTGGAAAATTTTCTCTCCCTTTTCTCTATAAATTCTCTAAGAAAATTTGTCTCTTCTTTTTAATTCTTTAATCTCAAGAGGATTAAAAGCATTCGTATTGTGATTTTAAGCTTGATTATAGTAACCGAGTCTACCTGAAACATTGAAAATGTAACGTGAACACTCAATAAATGAGTTTCTGTGGCCCAAAAAATCTAAAATTGGTATAAGAGTCTGGTTTGTATTTTTTGTGCTTAAATTCAAGATTAAGATAATTTTTAAGTAATTAACCATGAAAATCCAAAAAAATTTCAATTTTTGTGAAGCTTATTCTTTTATTTTATAGTTCGAATTTGGTATGGTTGGAAAACTCTCATTACAAGCTTTCTAACAAGTATTTTTCATATTTTTCTGATGAGTGGTTGATTTTATATGATTTTTTCAAGTTTCTAATTGAAATTAAGGTTTTTTAATTTCTAGAAACTATGTTAAATATAATTCCCACTCTCGGATAATATATGTATTGTCCAAACATGACAAAAATGAACTTAAAACGAACTAAAATTTGTCAAATTAGATTTAGAAACATCTACAATATGCAAATTTTGAAAAAATATCTAAAAATAACCATCATAAGGAGGCGCGTGTATCACACGCATCACCTCGGTGCATCACAGACTAGGCATGACACATCACATGCATGCAGAAAATAAGTGTCACCTGACGCTCACTCATTGGGATGACATGATATTTTTGGCTAACATGTCTATCTACATGTCACGCCACGTGTCCATGACACATGGCACATCCTGTCACGTGGATCACCCTGGTTGGTCCATGTAGACGCTGATATGTCAATGATGTGGCTGGTGTGGATGGGCGTGTGCAGCGCGTGATGGCGCATATAGGCTCATTTTTTTAGTGCATGGAGGCACGTGAATGATCCGTTTTGGTCTAATTTTTTTTAAAATTGCTTAAAATTTAAATTTCTATTGAATGGATTTTTTTCAGAATTTTTTGATGACTTTTTGATATAAAATTTGGAGAAAAAACATGCAAATTGGAACATAATTATTAAGAAATAATTTTTTGGTCATATGAAATTAATTATATTTGATAATGTCTAATGTTGCTTTTAATTTGTTCAAATATGTAGTGAGAAATATGATACTTATCGCTTTGGAGCGATTATGTATATATAGGAAAGATCCGGAACATTCTCTAGCAAAACATATCGATGAGATGTTTTATAATTTATGGACTTTCTATGTAATATTTGCTGATGAATATGATTTAGCTATAGAACAACATATATCCATAGTTCTTGATTCATTGCCTAATTCATAGGAAGATGAAATGAAGGTGCTTAAATAAAGATTAAGCAACTTAACTTATGTAAATCTCGAGGAAGAA
Source organism: Triadica sebifera (assembly GCA_023653625.1). NCBI lineage: Eukaryota > Viridiplantae > Streptophyta > Magnoliopsida > Malpighiales > Euphorbiaceae > Triadica > Triadica sebifera. The sequence continues at coordinate 28,041,470 of CM042901.1, forward strand.
TTGACTCGGGAGCTGGAGCACTGAATACAAAATGGTACTAGGCAATCTTGCAAGTCAAAGAATGGTTTTTCCATGGATGAGAAAGATATCCAGTACATTGACAAAAATAAAATTTGCTAAAAAGGAACAATTGGTTCAACCAGAAGATGAATGAATTGAATTCAAAATTAGAAAATGCTTAGTTTTTTTTATGTGACAATATGTTATTTCTAAATTATTTTACTATTGTTTTATTTTATTTTAGTTAAACATATAAATAATGCTTATAAGACTCATTCTCATTATATATATATATATATATATATATATATATATAATACCCATTACCTTTCCGTATACCGGACGGATAAAAGGTGCTACAGAAAATAAAACTCTCCAAAAATACTTCTTTAATTTTAAACATATTTAATATAAGAAATTTTAAAATATATACTAAAATATTATACATACACACCTTTTTATTTTATTTATATACATGTTGTAATGAAATTTAAAAACTTATATATATCAAAATAGAATAAAGGGATCAACCCGTTCTGGATGGCTACCACTGCTACTGTTGTGCTCCATTTTGTGGGTCTCAAGTCAGCGTCCCTTATCTACAAATCCAGACGTTGTCTGCTACTTTTGTAACCTACTCGAGAGAAAACAAACTCTCGCGCTGAATATATAACTCAGTGGTGCAAAAATTCTTATAATAATAGTCATTAAAATAAAACATGCTCTTAAAATATAATCAATTCAAATTTTGAATCTCCTTTTTATAAATAAATATAATAGTTTTTTTATATACCCACATATTATGACATTCTAGACTTGCTTCTAGGGAATCAAAGGGGTATCATATTACATCTCAATTTAGCATCCACAGAAATGCATAGGATCAAATGAAATATGACTTAGTCCACAGAAATGCACAGGACTGAAAAATATATCGGGTGATCCACAGAAATGCACAGGATCACAATATTTCATTGGTCCACAGAAATGCACAGGACCATAATTTCTACCATATTGGTATGCCAACAATACCCTAGTTCACGTCTAGGCTAACATGTGGGAAAAATTCTCATATTCATAATTCACTTCATTTTTCACAAAATGAATAAATATTCTTTTCATACCAAAATAATTATCATCAAATATAATTTTTAACATTTAAATTTTCTGGAATACAAAAATATATTTTCAACTCAATAATTGCAAAAATTCCAATTTCCACATAAAATATATTTATATGACTAATATTATAAAAGTAGTTGCACTAACCTCTTTACGCTCTGCCGGTATCAACCGGCTTTTTCCCTTTATCTCGGGCTGGCGTATGGTCTGACGTCGCTCCTAGAGATAGAAAATTTTTATTAATTACCGAACCTTATATATATATATATATATATATATATATATATATATATATATATATATATATATCTAAATTTTTTGTCTATTTCTTTCTCTCACGTATATTGATATCCTATAATTTAAAATTTTCTTATTATGCATGTTTAATGCATAAATTCCGGTTTTGGTCGTCATCACTCTTTCCGGTGCGACCAAAAATTCAAATATAAATTTTCTATTATAATATTTTATTTTATTTATTTTTCCACCTCAAAAACTATTTTTCTCCATTAATTTTCTTTATTCTTCTAATGTCCCATTCCGATTCAAACATTCTCATTAATTCAATAAATACTCTAAAATTCTAAATAAATTCATATCATCACTTTAACACATTTTCTTTCATTTTCCATCATCAATTTCACCAAAATAATATTCTACAACTCCCAATAAATTTTTCCATAATTAGGCTAAAAATCTAAAAATTCTCCAAAATTCCTATTAAATTTTTCTTCCGTTCCAAAATTTATTTTCTACTTCCAAACACTCCAATTAACTCCATAATTAATAATCATCGATTATTAATTTAATTACCTAATATATTAATATTCTAACTTAAACTAATAATCATCTCCATTTAATAATATAAAATTCAATTATTCCCCAAATAATCTTCAATAAACTCCAATAATTATGCAATTAATTATGCAATTCAACTAAATTAATTAATCACTTTAATAATAAAAATATACTTAAACTTCACAAATAAATTCATATCTCACTATCTAAAAATAACTAGGAGTGCGGTTTATACCAGATGACTCGGTTTAATGAGCCGAAGATTCTATCCAAAATACCCGATTAGTGGTCACCGGAAAATTTTCAACGGCAGCAGATCGATGATCAACTGGTACCAAAAGAAAGGTTAAGGTGTGAGGAGTCCAAATATATAAGTTTTATGGCTTAGAAGTGGCTGAAAATGTGTAGATCTACAAAAGTTTGTACGGCTCCGACGAGAAAATTCCGACTTCGATCAGCCCTTAAACCGGGGTTCCTGGAGCTCAAATTACACATACCAAGGTTTTTTGACCTCCTGAGTCTATTTCCGGTGTCAGATTTAAGAAAAGAATCCAGAAAATACGCGAAATGGGAGGGCAGCCCAAAATCCTATTTTTGTTGCTCCGATCTCGAAAATCCGGTTAGTTTTTGGAAAATCATACGTCGCTAGAGTGATAAGGATGTGGAGAACTACTTTTGGTTCGAATTTGGCAAAGATCAGATGTTGTTTGGTTGATGAACGAAGATAGTGATCGTGTAGTGAGAATGAGAGAGAATGAAATTTTTTTTACTTAAATCTTTCAAATCTCTCTCTATATATATACTCAGGGACAATTTTGTACTTTTTTACAAATCTCAAATTTGTAATAAAATTTTACTCAAATAAAATTATTAAGTCACCAAAATAATTAAAAAAAATATTAATTGAGCAAAATTAAAAAAATTTGGGGTGTTACATTCCTCCCCCCTTAAAAGATTTTGCCATCGAAATCATACATGATAGGTTATTACTAAACGATTGAGGATGTTGAGTCCTCATTATTTCTTCGCTTTCCTATGTTGCCTCTTCAGCTGAATGTCTTCACCAGATGACTTTTACCAAAGGTATTTGCTTATTTCGCAGTTGTTTTACTTCCCTTGCCATAATAGCTATAGGCTCTGTCATATCCGCTAATTTAGACCTAAGTCACGCGAGTTGATAAATCGACTCGTCAGTTTGACCGAAGTCTAAATTAGGATTTTTAGATGACAATGAAGTATGAAATATAATCAATAAAGTGTGAAATATAATCAATAAAGTGTTTAAAATATTTTAAGATGTTAAATTTCAATAAAGGACTAAATTGCAAATTTTGAAAAGTTTAGGTGTCAATTTGTAATTTACCAAAAATTGGAGAATTTAATTGGGATAATCATCAATTAAATGCATGAATTGAGATATAAAATGCATATGGAGGCCAGCCACACCAAGTGGCACATCTTAAGAAGTCAATTGACATACATGAATTAGAAATTAATGAAAAGTTTCTAGAATTAACCTTAGGTGTCCCATAATTGATTAAGTTTGTCATTTTCTCTTAATTGCCTCTCTTCTTCTTTATCACTTAAACATCTAGAAGACTTTTATCTTTTCCTCAAATCAGCACACATTTCTTGAAGAATAACACACCAAATGGCATACAACAATTAGCTAAGTGATGCGCATGAATGAGGCATTAATTAAGGCTTCTAGATGAAGCTTAGGTGTCCCCCCATTTTAATGACTTTTGTCACTTTGTTCTTGATTGTTTCTTCTTCTTCCTTATCCATTTTCATTGAGGAAAATTTTTTTCTCTCAAACCAGCCACGTTTTCCCTTCTTCCTCCATAGCTAAACCTTGATTCTAGTAAAAGAAAGTGAGAAAAAGAGAGAAAAAATCATGGAAAATTCCATTTTCATGCTCAAGGTAGCTTAGGAGAGTAAGGAAAAAGAGAAAGATTAAGGTTTATGGAGTCTTAATAATCTGATTATAAATTTTAGGAACTCAAAGTGATAAAGAGTTAGATCAAAGGAGCAAAGGAAAGGAGAAAGAGAAGTAAAGAGAAAGAAAAGAGAAAAAGAGAGGTTTGTGCATAACCTAAGGCAATAGCCTATTTTAATTTTTTTTAATTGCATGATTTAATTATTTGGCATGTTGATAATTCTAAATTGATATTATTTTTTGATGAAAATCTTGGGGATGCATGTTTGCTAGACTTAGGATTTAATTTGGTAAAAATTGAATGTGATTATCTTGTATGTTCCTTGCTGGAAATTGATGAGCAGTGTTCACTTAAACTATTATAACTTAATTTCTGGAACTCGGTTTTGCATGTTGTTTGTTGGGTTTGAAATTTAAGACATAGGGATATAACTTTTATTTAGACCACAAAACCTGAATATGTCTGTAATTATCCAGAACAATTCATAAAGCTCGGACATAGAATCTGTCCAGAAATTCTGGGCAGAATTGTTAATAATGAACAGTAAGTACTTAAACTGTTATAACTTGAGTTATGGAGCTTGGATTTGTGTGTTCTTTATTCTGTATGAAAGCTAAGACATAGGGCTACAATTTTTATTCAGACCATAATATCTGAATATGTCTTTAAATATCCAGAAAAATTCATAAAGTGTAGACTTATAATCTTTCCAGAAACTTCTGGGCAGAATTATCAGTGACCAGTAAGTGTTAATATTATTATATCTTTTGATACAGAACTCAGAATTACGTGATTCAAGTTGAATATTAAAGCTAAGATCAATATATAAAAGTTGTATGAAGATCATGTAACTAAATTCAGAATGGAACAGGACCACAATTAAGGTCCAAAATAGAGAACATAATCTACCAGTGACAGGGCAACATGTGAATGGAGAAATGAAATGAGTAAAATGATGAGAACTTTGTTATATTATATAAATATTATTTTAATTGAGTGATTATGTGATTATTTTGAGATATTACATGCATGAAAAGTATGGAATTAATTGTTATGAATTTTAATGAAATTGTATAAGCCCTATAAGACCTAACTAGAACCAACTTAGGATAGTTTGGCATGCCAAATAGGGGGGAGTATGATGAAAATGATTAAATTCATTAATGGTATGATTATCTACGCCGGTTTTGGCAATGTTATCTACGCCAGGTTTGGCACTGTTATTTATGTCGGGTATGACATTATTATCTACGCCGAGTTTGATACGGTTATCTACGCCGAGTTTGGCACGGTTATCTACGCCGAGTTTGGCACTTATATGCGCACATCATATTGCCCGGGTGGCACTCCTAAGTGCCTGGATGGCAACTCCGTTATCCTATTCAGTGGCTCATAGATGTCCTGGGCATAAATGAAAACATAAATAAAGAAGTTATGGGACATAAAAGAATTATTGAAAGTAAAACGGGAATTATGATTTGTGACATGGATAATAAAAAAAATGAAATTATGAATTGTGGCATGGATAAAAAGAAGGTTTAGTGTTATACAATAAGGTGGTAATAAAATAAATAAGTATGAGATAATATAATATAATTTGATATCTATACATGCTAGAATACCATGATTTGCATGAGAATGATGATTTGATTATGTTAAACAAAATGAGATACAATAAATTGATGTTATGCATACTAGAATATTATAAAATGTATGTTTGCATGATTTAATCATAAATTGTTATATGACAATGCATGTGACATTAAAAATAGTTTATTGCCTTATTTATATGCACCACTAAGCCAAGAGCTTAGCGTGGGAGTTTTTCTCACGCATATTTAGTAAGGAATAAATAGAAAATAGTAGACAAAGCCAACGGTGACCTAATCCAGTAAAGCAGTATATTGCACACATCGTGGGTTACACAACTTTTGTGTATTATCTTGTAAACTTTATTTTGTAGTATTTGTAAAATAAACAGTATGTTTTGTAAGGAACATGTTGCTATATAAAAAAGTAGTTTAACTTTTATGTTATATTTCTTTTATAAATGCAAAGTAAATAAATAGTGAATATTGGAAATGAAAAAAAAATGTACGAGTGATTTTGCTTTATATATAACTTATATAATGATATTTTAATTGATGAAGTCAGTGTAGCACACCCTCATTCGGCTATGAGCTGCTGGGGTGAGGGGGTGTTACAGGCTCCTCCTCAAAAAATAAATTTTGTTGCACCTCGATTTCTTCTACTCGAATGACATGGGACGGATCCGACCTATATCTTCTGAGCATCGATACATGAAACACATTGTGAATTTTCTCCAACTCAGGAGGTAAAGCCAGCCTATAGGCTACTGGTCCCACTCGTTCAATTATCTCAAAAGGCCCAATAAATCTGGGGCTCAGCTTGCCTTTCTTTCCAAAACGTAGTACTTTCTTCCAAGGAGATACCTTCAGGAACACTTTGTCACCAACCTCGTATTCGATGTCCCTGCGTCTCAAGTCTACATAAGACTTATGTCTATCACTGGCTGCTTTAAGTCTATCTTTGATAATTCTAATCTTCTCCTCTGTTTGCTGAACCAAATCGGATCCCACTATCCTTCGTTCACTGAGCTCAGTCCAATAAATTGGAGTTCTACATTTTTTGCCATACAGTGCTTCATAAGGAGCCATGCCAATACTTGTCTGGTAACTATTATTATATGAAAATTCCATCAGTGGCAAGTACTTATCCCAACTACTTGTTAACTCAATCACACAACTCTGAAGCATATCCTCAAGCAACTGGATAACTCGTTTCGATTGTCCATCTATCTGAGGATGGAACGCAGTACTAAAGTGAAGGTGAGTACCCAAAGATCTTTGTAGGCTCTTCAAAAAATGTGAGGTGAATCTGGGATCTCTATTTGAAATGATAGACAATGGCACACCATGCAACCGGACTATCTCTTGTACATACAATTCTGCTAATCGATCCATAAAGTAGTTCATCTTGACTGGTAAAAAGTGTGCAGACTTCGTCAACTTATTGACAATTACCCATACTGCATCATGTTTTCTTTGAGTCAATAGTAGTCCTGACACAAAATCCATAGTAACTCTTTCCCATTTCCATTCCGGTATGGCAATAGGTTGCAGTAACCCTGATGGCAACTGATGTTCTGCTTTTACTTGCTGATATGTCAGACATCTAGTAGTATACTCTGAAATGTCTTTCTTCATACCCGACAACCAATAGTAATGCTTCAAATTCTGATACATTTTGTTGTTGCCAGGATGCATGGAAAAAGTCGATTCATGTGCCTCTTTCAATATCTCTCGTCTCAATTCTGAGACATCAGACACGCATAGTCTACCTCTATAATAGATACCACCATCAGCTTCAGCTGAGTATTCTGATTTCTCCCTGTTGGAAATGGATTCTCTTATTTCAATTAGCTTGGAATCATGTTTCTAAGCTTATTTGATTCGACAGACCAATGTAGGTAGAATCCGAAGCTCTATCATATAAAGAAAAATCTTTTAAGAATACATTATTATAAGAATTTAGATGCCTAATTGTACTTAGTATTCAAATTTATCTGCTATAGTCTTTCGACTCAAAGCATCAGCCACAACATTGGCCTTTCCAGGCTGATAATCAATAACACAGTTGTAGTCTTTAATAAGCTCTAACCACCACCTCTATCTCAAATTTAGCTCTTTTTGTGAAGGTAAATACTTAAAACTCTTATGATATGTATAGATGTAACACTTCTCTTTGTACAAATAGTGTCTCCAAATTTTCAAGGTAAAAATAATAGCTGCTAGCTCCAGATCATGCGTAGGATAATTCCTCTCGTGTGGCTTCAATTGTCTAGAGGTATACGCTATCACTTTACCCTCTTGCATCAGTACACAGCCTAATCCATTCAGTGAAGCATCGCTATATACCATAAACTCTTTTTCTGCAATAGGTTGCGTCAGAACTGGTGCCTCTATCAATATAGTCTTCAACTGATCAAATCTTACTTGACATTTATCTGTCCACTCAAATTTAACATCCTTGCAAAATAATCGTGTTATGGGAGCGGCTATGGAAGAGAAACCCTTGACAAATCGTCTATAGTAGCTTGCTAACCCAAGAAAACTTCGTATCTTAGTTATATTTTGAGGTGGCTTCCAATTGAGAATGACTTCAATTTTACTAGGGTCAACTCTGATCCCATCTGTTGATACCACTGACCCAGAAACCCAACTTCCTTGAGCCAGAACTCACATTTCGATAGTTTAGCATACAATTGTTTCTCCCTTAAAGTCTGAGGCACAATCCGAAGATGTTGATCATGGTCCTCTCTATTCCTGGAATATACCAGAATATCATAAATGAAAACTACAACAAATTGATCTAAATAGGGCCTGAAGATCCTATTCATCAGATCCATAAATATTGCTGGTGTGTTCGTTAGCCCAAATGGCATGACTAGGAACTCGTAGTGGCCATACCGAGTCCTAAAGGCAGTCTTAGGGACATCGCCCTCCTTGACTTTTAAATGATGATATCCCGATCTCAAATCAATCTTGGAGAATACCGTTGCACCTTTCAACTGATCAAACATGTCATCTATCTATGGCAGTGGGTATATGTTCTTCACTGTCACCTTATTTAACTGTCTGTAATCAATGCACAATCGTAGGGTGCCATATTTTTTCTTCACAAACAATACAGGTGCACCCCAAGGTGATACACTAGGTCTAATAAACCCCTTATCCAGCAACTCTTGCAACTGCATTTTCAATTCTCTAAGCTCTACTGGTGTCATTCAGTACGGTGTGATGGATATGGGTGCAGTACCAGGTAACAATTCAATGGAAAAGTCTATCTCTCTATTTGGAGGCAATCCTGGTAAATCCTCAAGAAACACATCAGGGAACTCATAAATTGTAGGAATGTCCTAAAGCCTCGGACTCTCCTTCCTGGTATCCATCACATATGCCAAATAAGTTTCATTGCCCTTCCTAATCAACCTCTGAGCCTTCAAAGAAGAAATAACATTAAATGACATCTTCATTCTAATATCTTGTACCACTCTATCCTTACCCAGGCTTCTTAAAAATTACCTTTCTGGTGACACAATCTACTATTTCCCCGTGCCGTGCTAACCAATCCATCCCTAATATGACATCATATTCATGAAATGGTAATTCAATTAGATCTACGAGATATAGCTCACCCTAACTCACTAAGGGTAGATGTCGGTGCACTTTGTTAACCCTGACACTATGACCCAGGGGATTTGTCACTACTATATCAAATTCTAAATTCTCAACCTCTAAATGCTCCACAGGCAATAGTGTAGTGCATATGTAGGAATGTGTAGACTCGGGATCAATTAAAGCATATATGTCATAACCAAGTAAAGAGAATTTACCAACGATAACATCTGGGGCATCATGCTCCTCTCGTGCTCTCATAGCATATACTTGAGCAGGTGCAGTGTGGCTACCCCCCGGCCTACTAACAGTCTCCGACCCAGCCTGCATTGATCCAGTACAACCTCCCCTAACCTGACCTCTGCCTCAGCCTCTAACAGGTACTGATCCCTGTGTCGAAATCGCTCTTTCCCCTGTAGGCTCTGCACTCTGGTCTCTATATGGACAATCCCTTCTGAAGTGGCCTGTCGCCCCACAAATGAAACAGGCTCTGGATGTCAGCCAACACTCACCATTATGATATCTACCACACTGTTGACACTGAGGGCGCGGAACAAATCTTCCCTCTACTGAACCCGGAGTACTGACAACTAATGGTGCTGCCCTAGTAGGCTGTCCTCGCTAGGCTGATGCACCTGAACCTCTAGATTCCCTCTGGAATCTGCTACCAAAAACTTTGGTCTTCTTACTAGTGGATGAACAGGCACCCAGCTGAAAATATGGTCTCTTGGGGTGGCTCGAAACTACTGTCTTCATCTCCTCATCCATGGCCTCCTCAACTGCCTCAGCAGTAGTTCTCAAAGCAGTAAACTCCTTAATCTGTGCTCCAACCAACCTAGCTCTAATAGGGGGTCGTGGTCCTTTCTCAAACCTCCGGCAACTATCAACCTCATCAGCAATAATACCCCCTGCATATTTACTGAGTCGGGTGTACTCATTCTCGTATTCTTCCACAATCATATCCCCTTGTTTGAGGTCCAGGAATTCTTGTCTCTTTCGATCGGTATAGGCCCGGGGAATGTACGTCTCTCTGAACTGCTCCAGAAAGAACCTCCAAGAAGGTGGATCAGGTGTCTCAGGGTGCTGTAATATTGTCTTCCACCAGTCATAAGCTCCCTCTTGCAGTAAAGACTCTGCATATCTATATTTGTCTCGAGATGTGCAATCCATCTGTAGAAACACTCTTTCTACCCTCTCCAACCAATATTCTGCAGCTGCCGCGTCATCCTCCCTGCGGCCATAGAAATTTGGAGCTCCAAATTTCTGAAGTCTCTCAAATCTCATCTTAGCAGTGGCTGGTCTGGCAGAACGCCGTAAGATCTCAACCATATCATCTAACAGCTCCTCTCTAGCTGAACCCAAGACCGGCGCATGTCTCTCATGTCTATGTGATCTATCTGATCCATGAGTGGATACACTGCCCTCAACTGTTCTCCGTCAAGATGAAGGATATGAAATATCAATGTCAAGTGGCTCATAAGTATCTGAGGTTTCTTCTCTAACCCTCCGCATTTGAAATCTATAACCCTATAAAGCATACCAGTGACCCACATTAAGAAGCAGTAGCAGTTATATTTATACATTCAAATTATTTTTCAAAAAGCAATGCATGAGCAGACAATCTTAATTCTACCCTTTGTTATCCTAGAATCGCCTAAACCACGCTCTGATACCAATAAAATTGTAACACCCCTTACCATTCCGTACACCCATCCGTATACCGGACGGATAACAGGTGCTACAGAAAATAAACCTTTCCAAAAATACTTCTTTAATTTTAAACATATTTAATATAAGAAATTTTAAAATATATACTAAAATATTATACATACACACCTTTTTATTTTATTTATATACATGCTGTAATGAAATTTAAAAACTTATATATACATATCAAAATAGAATAAAGGGACCAACCCGTTCTGGATGGCTACCACTATTACTGATGTGCTCCATTTTGTGGGTCTCAAGTCAGTGTCCCTTATCTACAAGTCCAGACGTTGTCTGCTACTTTTGTAACCTACTCAAGAGAAAACAAACTCCTGCGCTGAGTATATAACTCAGTGGTGCAAAAATTCTTATAATAATAGTCATTAAAATAAAACATGCTCTTAAAATATAATCAATTCAAATTTTGAATCTCCTTTTTATAAATAAATATAATAGTTTTTTTATATACCTATATATTATGACATTCTAGACTTGCTTCTAGGGAATCAAAGGGGTATCATATAACATCTCAATTTAGGATCCACAGAAATGCACAGGATCCAATGAAATATGACTCAGTCCACAGAAATGCACAGGACTGAAAAATATATCAGGTGATCCACAGAAATGCACAGGATCACAATATTTCATTGGTCCACAGAAATGCACAGGACCATAATTTCTACCCTATTAGTATGCCAACAATACCCTAGTTCACGTCTGGGCTAACATGTGGGAAAATTTCTCATATTCATAATTCACTTCATTTTTCACAAAATGAATAAATATTCTTTTCATACCAAAATAATTATCATCAAATAGAATTTTTAACATTTAAATTTTCTGGAATACAAAAATATATTTTCAACTCAATAATTGCAAAAATTCCAATTTTCACATAAAATATATTTATATGACTAATATTATAAAAGTAGTTGCACTAACCTCTTTACGCTCTGCTGGTATCGGCTGGCTCTTTCCCTTTATCTCGGGCTGGCGTCTGGTTCGACGTCGCTCCTAGAAATAGAAAATTTTCATTAATTACCGAACCTTATACGATATATATATATATATATATATAATTATTGGTGCAAGTTTAAATTAAACATTGATAACTAGACTATGTCAATAAGAATTGATTGGGCTGTGTAAATAGTGTTTTTTCCTACTTATGTTATGTTATTATTGATTAATTTAAAATATTGTGACATGAAATGATTATTATAATAATGAATTATGATAATCCTAATTATGATAATTGTTTCTGAATAGTTAAAATGGTTGCAACAAAAAACATAATTGCTAATTTGAACCAATGAGATAAGCTGAATGATAAAAGCTATGACATTTGGCATCAAAAAATTCAATATCTCCTTGAAGAGAAAGATATGTTGGAAACTATAGCATAACCAATGGTTGAGCCTGAGCATGGAAGCACTGCTCAACATAGGCGGGATATGGAGGCATATCAAGCCTATAAGCACAAGGACATAGTTGCTCACATATTGATGCTATGTAGCATGAGAAATGAGTTGATGATACATTTTGAGAAGCACCGCTCAGCCCAAGTAGTTTGGGATGCTATTAAGATTCAATTTGATGGAACCTCTACAACAAGGATGTGTCAGTTAACTCTGAAATTTGATGCTTATAAGAAGAATTCTAATCATACAATGAAGTAACATCTTACTATCATATCTAACATGATAAGTGAGCTGAAAGGTGTTGGCCATGAGATGACTGATGAGCAACAGGTCCAAGTTGTAATACGCTCTCTTCCAAAAGTCTAGGAACACATGCACGTCAACCTTCCTATAATTACAATATCAAAACTTTTGATGATATTACCTGACATGTTGAGCTGGAGGAGGATCGTCTTCTCATTGATAAGCCTGATGGAGAGGCTTATATGACTGAGTCCAAAGGCAAAAGGGCTTCGGGCTCTAGACAAAAGAAATGGAAGGGTAAGGCCAAATGACATGGCAAGGGAGAAAACAAAGCCAAATTTAATGGGAATAAATGCAATTGTGGGAAACGCGGCGACAGGAATATGAATTGCTTCAATTGTGGAAAGTCTGGTCATTTTGCTCATGATTGCACTAAGCCAAAGGCATTGTATGACCAAATTAGTCTCTCTAATTTATATGTTAGTAGTTGTTTGATGTTAGCTAAAATTGTTCCTTATTGGACTGTAGACTCAACAACAATTGACCATATAGCAAAGGACCGGTCTACTTTTATGGAATTTCATCGGATTCCAAAGAGGAGTAGAAAAATCTATATGGGTAATAATGCTTATGTTGACGTACTTGGGATCAGTACCTATAAGCTAGTATTACAGAGAGGTCGCATGCTTTATCTTCACGATGTGCTTTACTCTCCTAATGTTTGACAAAATCTAGTTTCTATTGTTATTCTACTAGGACTCGGTTTTAAAATTATATTTGAAGATGGTTGCGTGAAAATACTTCTAAACAATGTTTTTTATGGTTCTAGATATATATTGTATAGTTTTATAATGCTAGACACTATTTTTATGGAAGTTAATCAATATATATTTGCTATTGGCAATTTCGGTAATAATTTATTAAATGATGATGTTAAATGACATGCTAGATTAGGACACATTGGGCAAGATCGATTAAAAAGATTAGCAAAAGCTGGTCTTTTAGGATCTGTTAAGAAAATAAATTTGTCTGTTTGTGAGCATTGCCTAGCTGAAAAAGCAAAAAGATTACCATTTGGCAAAGCCAAAAGAGCCACATTTCCTTTACAGCTTATACATTCTGACATTTGTGGCCCAATGAATGTGAGAGCAAAACATGGTGCTCACTATTTCATCACTTTTATAAATTATTTCACCATACACGACCATATTTATTTAATCTCTCACAAATTTGAAGCATTATATTTCTTTGTACATTATAGTAAATTGGTTGAGAATCAATTAAATTTGAATATCAAAGCTTTGCAGATTGATCGAGGGCATGAATATCTATATGATTTATTCAAAATTTATTGTGATGATAAAGGTATATCTAGACAGCTAATTATTCCTTATACTTCGCAACAAAATGAAGTAGCAAAAAGAAGAAGTAAAACCTTGTTGAACATGGTTAGGTCAATGATGCCTCAAGCTAAATTACCCATTTCTTTTTGGCGAGATGCACTAATGATTGTTGCCTACATTCTAAATCGTGTGCCATCAAAATTTGTTCACTCCACCCCATATGAATTATGGAAAAGCGAAAAGTCTAACTTAAGCAATATGCGCCTATGAGGATGCATGGCTTATATCCACAACACTTCTCATGAATATGGAAAGCTTGGTTCAAGGGGGAAGAAGTGTATCTTTATAAGATACTCTGAATTCTCAAAAGGATATGTATTTTTGGGGAAAGATACAAATGAAAGAGTAACAAAAATTGAGTCACGGGATGTCATTTTCTTGGAAGAAGACTTTTCCTAAAAGAGGTGAGATAAATAAAGATTTCTAATTTTATGAAATGGAAGATCCAGATACTAGTGAGAGCTCAAGAATGATTAATTTAGCTTTTACAGAGCAAGATAATATGGAATATAATGCACCTCCGAAAGCAAATGAGAGTGAAAATATACCAGTTTTTGTTCCTATGGAGCAAGGCCATAAACAATCTCAACATAGTAATTGTGACAAAATTCCCCGTTGTTAATTTGAGATTGAGGGGGAAGCTTTTATGATTGCTTCAGATGAAGAAGAACCTAAAACATTATAACAAGCTCTCTTTAGTCCTAAAGCTAAGGAATGGATTAAAGCTATGAAAGAGAAAATAGATTCAATGATATCCAATCAAGTCTAGGATTTGGTTGAAATACCACCAAGTCGTAAGACTATTGGGAACAAGTGGATTTTCAAAATTAAACGTAAGGTGGATAAGACAATAGAAAGATATAAAGCCCGATTAGTAGCCAAGAGCTACACACAACAAAAAGGAATTGACTACAAAGAAACATTTTTACCTGTAGTCAGGTTTGTGTCAATTCGCCTCACTTTGGCTATATTAGTGCAAATGGACTTAGATTTATATCAAATGGATGTTAAAACCGTTTTTCTTAATGGAGAACTAGATGAAGAGATCTATATGGATCAATCTTGAGATTTTGAACTTAAAGGACAAGAGAGCAAAGTTTGTGAGCTCAAAAGATTCATTTACGGTCTTAAGCAAATGTCAAGAGAGTGAAACCTCAAATTTCATCAAGCCATATTAAAAGATGATTTTACGATGATGGAGGAAGACCATTGCGTGTATATTAAATATTATAATAATAGTTTTATAATTATGTCCTTATATGTCGATGACATTTTAATAGCTGGAAATGATAAGAAGTTGATTGATAATACTAAGAAATGGTTATCATCAAACTTCAAAATGAAAGATATGGGTGAGGCTAGCTATGTACTTGGTGTTAAGATCTTAAAAGGTCGCTTTAAAAGACTTCTGGGTCTATCTTAGGAGACTTATATCAAGAAAATATTAGAGCCTTACTATATGCATGAATGTAAGCCTATGAATACCCCTGTCAAAAGAAATTTGAGCCTTAGTCTTGATATGTGTCGCAAGACATTGGATGAAAAAGAACGAATGTCTAAAGTACCCTACTCTAGTGTTATTGGTAGTCTGATGTATGCAATGATGTGCACACGTCTAGACATTTGCTATGTCGTTGGACTAGTAAGCAAATTTCAATATAATCAAAGTCTGAAACACTGGATGACAATCAAGAGAATATTGAGATATCTTAAAGGAACTTCAGATTATGTTATGTACTATCAAGGGAAAGATTTGCACTTAATTGGTTATACAAATGCTAATTGGCGAGGTGATATTGATCAGCCCAACTCGACTTCTGGATATGCATTCTTGCTTAATGATTGCACAATTTCATGGAGTTGCAAGAAGCAATCTTGTATAGCTTCATCAATGATGAAAGTTGGGTATGTAGCATGTTCCTCAGCTTACAAAAGGCAATTTGGTTGAAAAGATTTTTGCAGCACTTAGAGATTGTCAAGACAACATCTGAACCTCATTGTGATAGTATGGTTACATTAGCTTATGCTAAGAATCCAAAATATCATGGAAAGACCAGATACATCCAAATTAGATATCACTATGTTAGAGACATAATCGTGAAAAAGAAAGAGATTCTAAAACACATTTCTACAAACAAAATGGTAGCATATCCATTTATTAAACCAATAGCTTGGATGCATTTGCAAGACATATAAAATTTCTAGGCTTATATAGAATGTAATCAATGTATATATTATGTCAGACCACTTGGTTTTTACAAATAATATCATGATTTAGTTGATTAATGATTTTTCATTATATAAATATATTGTAAATGTTAGTTAGCACAATTCAAAGTAGTATGTCTATAGACTTAGATTGACTCGCTCACATGAGTAATCGCCTCTAGCGCTATGGAGCGAGCAGAGATGAGACCATAAATGCAGAGGCATTAAGTAAATGACTAAGATGCAGTAGGAGCGGTCTCGGTCTCATTTTTTTAAAGGTCTCCTTGATAAGGATCAAGATGAGATTCTTTATATATATATATAAGAATCAACATGAATTACTTTTCCACCATTTATGTGTCTATTCAAAGGAATCTAAGTCTGAAATTTGTTATTTAATATTGTTGAATGTGTAAATAAAAGTTTCAAGTTTGGCGCTTACAAAGCGACAAGACTAAGACTCATATGGTGTTATTTATTTTCAAACTAAAAGAGAGACATACACTCTTTTATATTTTGACAAGAAAATAGTAATTGCATCATAGCATGCATTTCATACTGCATGTACTATGCGACCTATTAGGAAGCGAAATAATGGATCTCTGCTTCTTCACTATGTGAGTCCTAGAAATCCTAAAAATGGATTTCAAATATTTTTACCCTTTGTAACTTTTGACTACATCATGATGTGATAAATTAGTGTTGGCTATCTTAGGATGTATCTTATTGTCATAAAATGATTCGACTTAATGAAACACTCTTAAAAAAGCAAGTTAATTCAAATTTAATTGATGTGAGGGCGAAATAAAGAGTATTTTTTGCTTAAGCGCCAGCAGCTTGTATTCACTGGCCGAAGTTGTTTTGCTTGATGAAGATTGAAGTAACTTAGAATACTAGCAATCGTAAGAATGATTTGAGTATGAATTCTTGAGGGATTAAATGATACTCAATCAGGTGTATTGAAAAAGATATTTGGGGTAAATAAGCACATATTTAAGAGTACATATTTTTTTGGTTGTTGTCTCATATATGGCCTATGGTTAGGTTTATATATCTGAGCTCCTACTATTTGTGTGTTTCAGGTTGCACGGTCTGTTCGCCTGTATGAAAAATTATCTGTTTAAGTTTGAGATTGTAAATCATGTTTTGGGATGAGCTAAGCCCACTATGGACGAGTGGAAGATGCAATATTTTTTTTAATAGGTCTGAACCGCCCATGTGGGCTTGACCTAGCTCAATTTAATATAAATATAGCAATTTTTAACTTAAAAAAACTGCTCTATAATTAACAAAAATTGGAAAAACTGTTCTCCCTTTTTCTCTGTAAATTCTCTGGGAAAATCTATCTTTTCTTCTTAATTTTTCAATCTCAATAGGATTAAAAGTGTTTGTACTGTAATTTTATGTCCAATTCTAGTAACCAGATCTACCTGAAGTATTAAGAATGTACCGTGAACACTCAATAAGTGAGTTTCCGCTGTCCGAAAAATCCAAAAAATTTTAATGCTAAGGAACCTACAAATAAATATGAACTTGTACCAATGGTTATAGTAATTAATTGCTTATCACAATGTTTTTCTTATTCTCATCTTTGGATAAAATATAATAGTTTATCTTTTATGCCATTCAAGCATAGGCTTTTTAATTATCCAATTGATTGTTATTGCAATACTAAATATTACTTTGCTATTAAGGACATCTCATGTTTGTTTCCTCCATTAGTGGATAGAGACAAGTGACAAAAATAACTTGCAGGACATGACTTTTTTTTGGGTGTTAGTACATTAACAAAAGAAGAGATTGTATTCTTAATATGCATTAGGTACTTCAGAATAAACAATAAGTAAAGGAGACCTGATATTGCCTAATGTTTTCTTATAAATATCAGAATGAATACTTTTTCAATTACCTACATAATTTCCTTTCATGTTGAGTAATTTCAATTTTATCATATATTATTCGTATATTTCAGATATACAAAATGTATATCTTACATATACTATATGTATACTTTAAGGCTATACGTATAGTTTATGTAAATTATATTTATATTTTAATTTATACCTCACATATACTTTTATCTTTTATTATAAATGTATTGCATATTTAATAAACATATGCATCATGTGTACCTCACATATACTTATCATACACTTTTAACTGTGTATTTAATAATTTTGAATGAAACAGATAAATAAATAATATACTATAAATATAATTCAAATATACTTTTTACTTTCTTTTAAAACTAAAAAAATGTAAAATTTTAATTTTGAGAAGGAACATTTTTGTGTTGCTAGTTATTTTCAATAATCTAAACATATTATTTTGTACTCAATGTAACAAATTGATTTAGTTTATGCTCAAACTATATCACGAATATAATTTTTAAAATTTAATTACAATTTAATTATTTTTATTTGATATATTATTTATTTTAATAAATAAAAAGAAAATATTATGTATAATATAAATAATAAACACGTTTTACAATTATTTATGAACTAATAATTAATAGAATTTGCTTATGCTCTTACGTTGTGAAAACAAAAATGCAAATAACATTTTTTTTAAAAAAAAATCTAATTGAGTGAATGATAATATTCTATCCATATATAGAATCAAAAATATAAAGTCATTTCTCAAAAAAAAAAAAGAAAAAGCAAATGCTGGAAAAAATAGGGATAGCAATGACAAATGTGGAATTTAAAACGAAATTGGATACATTGTGTCTCTATATTTCAAGGAAATTGTCATGAGTACGTATATTTATTGGTGTATACGTATTCGTAGTTGTATATTGAGTAACTAAGGTTCGCATTGTACTCAGATCACTGTGTCTCTCTTTTCTGTGAGGTCTTCTTGATATTTCTCTGAGAGCTGATGCAGTTGACTCAGTGAGTTGAAATTGGATACACTGAGTTAATCAAACCATGGGAATTTGAGAATCTTGGAACAGTGTAACTTTGCTCTAATGATTTAGTTGAATTCAGAATATTGTTTATTCTATCTCACTCGCTCTCAGTAATTGTTAGGAGTTCTGATTTATGCTAATTTTTAACAGTTAATTTTTTATCTAATTTATTTTTGTGATTTTATTTTTGCAGTTGACTCAGTGAGTTGTAGGCATTAAATCAGGATAAAGTCTTAAGATTGGAATAGTATTTGAAAGCTAGAGTTGGATGGATGCTTCACAATCATAAAAAAGAATAGGGGGCTTGGTTTCGTTATCACTATCACAGACTCCACTGTCCATTTACCAACTGTTAAAACATTGTAAATTTGTAATTGAAAAACGTAAACCATTTACGTTGAATATTTTCATTTCAAAAATAAAAATGGAACGTGATTCGCAATTTGTCACATTTATATATTTAAATTTTTTTTCCTTCAAGAACTCTCTGCAAATTATATTATAAACATGTATCCATGATATATTGTATATCATTTTATTTAAATGATTAATGATTTTGTTTTTAAAAATATATAAAAAATAAAGATGTCCTTATACTTGTGAAAAATATTGGATATATGATGCAATATACATTTAAATTCATGATATAAAAATTGTCACCTCTCACTTGGGCTTGGACTTGTAATTGGATTTCCTGGCAATTCTGCTCGTATTAGCTCATTTTTAGCCCAAAAATGCCTCCATTTTTTGCACCAATCACTTACAATAAAAAGTTAAAACACAATAAAAACCAAAACACCTAAAAACAAATAAAAACATGAACATATAGTGCAATTTCAAGGGAAAATAGGGTAAAAATAAGTGCTATTAAATCCTAAAATGATTAAATTAGGATTTGATTTATTAATTTAATCATTAAAGTTCAATTTCAATTTAATTAGTGAATTGAACCCCAATTCAATCTATTTAAGTTTAATATTCAATTTAAATTTAACCAATTGAACTCAATTCTTCAATTTAACTAACTGAATTTCAATTATGCAATTTATTAATTGAATGATATTTTAATTCATTAAAGTTTAATTTAACCCCAATTCAATCAATGTAATAAGTTGAGCCACAATTCAATCAATTGAACTTTAAAATGATTAATTATTTAGTAATGGGATTTTTTAAACAATAATTTTGATTTTACTAATATTTCATAGAAGTTCATTTTGAATTAAATTACTAAATTAGTAGTTAATAATAATACTAAATTAATTAATTTTCAACATTAAAATTAATTTTGAATCAATTACTTTTCATTTCGGCAACTCACAATAATAAAAAGTACAAAAAAATATTTTTAAAAATATAATCAATTAGATTGTCCTTGAGTTGATTTTAATCCAACCCTAAAAATTTCTTGTCAATCTCGAATTATATCTCTGTTTATGTATTTTTAGATATTTTTTTATCTTTAATTAAAAATATTTTATCTTTTTTTTCACGTGGATATTTTTTAATATATTATTGTTATAATTAACTTCATTAAGTAAGTATAATATATGTTCATTGAGAGTATTATTTTAGATTAATATATTATGAAATAATAATTCGAAAATTCAGTTAAAAAATTATGATTACAAACTCAGTAAAACAAGTTACAAAAATTTTTAAACAAAAATTCTAGTAGAAAAATACTTAATTACGTGCCTTTATCGATGCACATAATACAACTGCATTTCTATTGAGAAATAAGGATAAATTATTATAAAAAAATAATTCGAAATTTTAATAAAATAAAAAAATCTAAAAATTCAATAACATGAATCACTAAAATAAATAAAATGAAGACATAATATCATATTTAGTTTTGAAATATATATATATATATATATATATATATATATATTATATATATATATATATATATATATATATATATATATATATATATATATATATATATATATATATATTGAGCTCTTATTATACTTCCATTTTTTTTTCTCTTTTTGATAATACTTATACTTCAATTTTAACACATTGAGACCAAATATTTTTAAGGGGAAAATGCAAAAAATATACTTGTGGTTTCATATTTTTGCAATTTTAAATATGAATTTTTTTTGTTGTCAAAATGGATATTATGGTTCGCATTATTAGTAAATTTAAATTTTTAAAGGAAATAGTATTAAAAAAAAACCGAGTTGACGAAAAAACTTTTAAAAAAAAAATTCAAGTCCCTTTCTCCTCCTTCTCTACCTCTCTTTCCCCCCTCTCTCTGCATTTCTTTTCACTCTCCCTCTCAAATAATTCTCAAATTCCAAAACGCTAGAAATAACATCTCACATTATTGAAAAAATTTCAAATAATTTTCTTCCACAATGAGATCTGTAATCATGTTTTTTTTCCATCAATTGAAAGCTCAAAAAAATAATAATAAAAAAAGATCATAAGCAAAACTAACAAGAAAATGAGCAAAAAATGCAAAAAAAAAAATCAGACTAATGAATTTTAATGAAGTATTCTTGTTCCAATCCAAATACAGTTATAGATATTTACCATATGAGTATCCAACTCTTTCTTTTTTCTTGAAATTTTCAAGAAGAAACATAGTGGGAGGTTATCAAATGTAGTTGAGTATCAAATGTATATATTTTTTAGTTGGATGAATAACAAATACAAATATTTATTATATAGGTGTCAAATTGATGAAAGTTTTAAGAAGGGAAAAGGGAAAGAAGAAACGAAGAGAGAAGCAAGAGAGAAAGAGGCAAAGGGAGGGTGAAAGAAGGATGCAAAGAGAGAGGGAGAGAAGGACACAAAGGGGGAGGGGAAGGAGGAGGGGGAGGGAGAGGGAGGGGGGTAAGAAGAGAAGAAATTGAGAGAAGAGAGAAATAGATTTTTTTCATGTTCAATTCAGTTTTTTTTAATACCATTACCCTTAAAAACTTTTAATTTACTAACTATGCGAATCACAAGACCTTTTTTTAACACGAATAAAACTTTATATTTAAAATTGTAAAAGCGTGAAATCACAAGTATATTTTTTAGCAGTTTTCCCTATTTTTATTCTCATACATATTGATTTTTTTTTCTAATATCATAAAAAAAATATGACAATGAAAAATACTTTCACAAGTTGATTGTTATATAAAATTGAGTCGATCAATTGTGAAGTAAGTGAG
Source organism: Triadica sebifera (assembly GCA_023653625.1). Taxonomy (NCBI): domain Eukaryota; kingdom Viridiplantae; phylum Streptophyta; class Magnoliopsida; order Malpighiales; family Euphorbiaceae; genus Triadica; species Triadica sebifera. The sequence goes on from CM042901.1 coordinate 28,063,606, forward strand.
TGCTAAATAAACTTTCATCAGGAAAAAGTCTTTTTCACTTGTGCACTAGTTATCTTTCTTCTTGTTAAATGAATGTAATGGATGTATAACTCGAAAATTTTGTGATTTATGAGGCAGAATAACCTCTTTTATTATGTGTGTCAATTATTAGGAGATTAAAAAAATATAATTAAATGTTAATAAAAATTGCATTACATTAAACGAAAAGATATATAAAAATCAAGTGAAATTATAAAAAAACATTAATATATTATAAATCTAAGTTAACTATTTAAAAATAAATTTCATTGTTTAACTTTTATATATTTTTTAATTTTTTTTATATATTTTGATGTTCTAGTAGTAAATTTTTTATTAAAGTTATTTAAAAAATTTTAATTTTATGTTTTAAAATTATTAAATAATTATGATGTGTTTGTGATAGTATTTTTTTGTTGTTATATGTTTATGTTCCAGAAAAGGGCGCAACAGATATAGAAAGATAAGTATAAGATATTAATGTAATTTATAGGAGTGCTCTTGGTTAGGTTTGAATGGTTTAGACCAAAAATTTATAACCAAATTAATAAAATTAATTTTTAAATATTTTAATTTTTTTTATCAAACTAAACACCATAAAAAATATATATAAACCAATGCTATTTGGATTCGGTCTGAAAAATAAATGAATGAATAAAATAAAAAAAATTAAAATATCATAAAAATTCAATAAACATTCACTTAAAATCATTACCAAAATAACAATATAAAAATTATCCAAAATATTAGCACACTACTTTTGTCATATCCGCTAATTTAGACGTATAGTCGCGCGAGTTATTAAATAGACTCGACAGTTCAACCAGAGTTTAAATTTAGATTTTAACTGAAAAATAATTAAAATAGTAGCAAATGATTATGAAAAATATCTAATAAAATATTAAAAATATTTTAAGATGTTAAATTACGATAAATGACTAAATTGAAAATTTTGAAAAGTTTAGGGGTCAATTTGTAATTTGCCGAAAATTGGAGGATTAATTGAGATAATCTTCAATTAAATGTATGAATTGGGACATTATGTACATGTGGAGACCGGCCACACCAAGTGACATGCATTAAGTGGGAAATTGACATGCATGAATGAGATATTTAATTCTTATGCTTAGGTGTCCCCATTATTAAATTAAGTTTGTCTGATGTCATTAATTACTTCTTCCTTATCACTTAGCATCTATAAATTTTTGTTCTCTACACCAGCCCCACGTTTCCTCAAGTTCCTCCATAGTAAAAGCTTGATTCTAGTGAAAGAAAGTGTGAAAAAGAGAGAGAAAGACATGAAAAATTCTATTTTCATGCTCAATGAAGCTTAAAAGAGCAAAGAGAAAAAAAGAGATTAGGGTTTATGAAATTTTAATGATCTCTTTTATGAATTTTAGAAACTCAAATTGACAAGGATTTAAAGAGAAAGAAAAGTAAATAAAAAGAAAAGAGAGATTTGTGTATAACCTAAGGCAATTGTCTATTTTATTTTATTTTTATTATTATTATTTATTATTTTTATTATTTGCATTATTTAATTATTTGACATGTTGATGATTTTGAATTAATAGTATTTTGTGATTAAAATCTTGGGATGCATGCTTGCTATACTTATGATTAATTTTGGTAAAAATTGAAGATAATTCATATATGTATTCTTTGTTGGAAATGGATGAGCAGTAAACACTTAAAATGTTATAAATGAATTTATAGAATTTAGTTTTGTATGTTCTTTATTGGGTTTGAAAGATAAGATATAAGGTTATAATTTTTATTTAGACCATAAAACCTGAACATATTTGTAATTGTCCAGAAAAATTTATTAAATTCTGACTCAGAATTTGTCTAGAAAATTCTAGACAGAATTGTTAGTGATAAGTCAGTATTCCTTTTATCATATCTTTTAATACAGAACTCAGAATTAAGTTATTCAAATTGCATATTAAAGATAAGATCCATAACTAAAATTATTAAGAAGACCATATAACTAAATTCAGATTTTAATATGACCAAAATTAAGGTCCAAAACAGAGAATGGAATCTGTCAGTGACAGGGCAACATATGAGTTATGGAATTTAAAAAGTAAAATGATATGAACTTTATTATATTATGTAAATATTATTTTAATTGAGTGATTATGTTATTATTTTGAGTCTTTAAATTCATGAAAAGTGTGAATTTAATTTCTATGAATTTTAATGAGATTTTGTAGGCCCTAGAACACCTAACTAGAACTAGACTTAGGATAATTTGGCATGCCAAGCAGGGGGGAGTATGATGAAAATGGAAACCATTAATAGTATAATTATTGAAGTTGGTAATGGCACAATTATTAAAACCATTAATGACACTATTATTGAAGCCGGTAGTGGCACTATTAGTAATATCCGCTAATTTATACACCGAGTCGCACGTGTCGTGAAGGTAACGCGTTTGACCGATAGGAGTCTAAATTCGGATTTTTACAAAAATTGATCAAGTAATGACTAAATTAAATGATATAAGTCTAATTAGGTGTTCATAGAATTTAAAGAAGTTGATTTACGGTAAAGGATTAAATTGCAAAATTTGATAAGTTTTTGGGTCAAATTGTAATTTACCAAAAATTAGAGGATTAATGAGATTAATTGCTAATTACATAGGAAATTTGGACACTTAAAATTTGGGTTGGCCGGCCATGACATTAAAGAAAGAGGATCAATATTGATTAAGTATAAATGTCAAGAAATGGTCAAAATGGTGGGTCCCACATGAAGACTTTTATGTACCCTATTTAATTCTTTCTTTTCTTCTTCTTCTTCTTCTTCTTCTTCTTCTTCTTCTTTTCATTTTCTGCCTTCTTCTCTCTCTTTTCTACTAGTCATGCTAGCCCCATTCTTCCATAGCCAAACCAAAAATTTAGAGAGAGAAAGGAAGAGAAGAGAGGGGAAAGAGCAAGAACAAGTGATCTTCATGGTCCATAACTCCTAACGAAGCTGAAAATAGCAAGAAAGAGAAAGAAAAATTAAGTTTGGAGGAGAGAGAAAATCTCCAAAGCTATGATTTAGTGAAGAAAATAGTAAGGTAAGAAGTGATTCTTCTTCTTCTTCATCTTTTCTTAAAGGAGTTTGAATTTTGAGCTCATCCGAGACTCATGTCAAAAGAGAGAGAAATTAGGGTTTTGAGAGAGAAAAATAGAGTTTAGGGTCTTGAGAAAATCAGATGATAATAATGATTTATGATGTTGTAGGAGTTCTAAGTGACCAAGAACAAACACTAAAAAGCAAAGGAAAAGAGAAAGCTACCTAGAAGAGTGAAGGAGAAAGATTAAGGTTTGTGCATAATTTAAGGCAATAGTCTACCTTCGTTTGAAATAATGCATGTTGAACATGATTTTAGATAAATGAATTTCAAGAATGATGATTATGGCATGAAACCATAGGTTTAGTCATGTATGAATGAGATCCTTGTGAGACATTGAATTAATGATGCATGTTAGAAAATCTTGTATGATAAAGACACTTACATGTACTAGAAAGTAATAAGTTGAGTAACAGAACCTTAGAAATGCATGAAATAGAAATTTGGTATGATTTGGATGATATTAGAATGAATGAAAATTGAATATGTAGATTTCCTGCTGAAAGTCATGGGCGTGACTATCGAGTCATGAGCGTGAACTTGAGGGTTCACGGTTGCGACTGATTGTATCACGGTTGTGACTTCTATATGGAAATGGTACTATTCATTCCAGAAGTGTTCACAATTGGGAATCACGGGCACAAATGAGTATTCACGACCGTGAATGCTTTTGGGCGATTCATTATAGTAGTGTTCACGGCTTAGGATTACAGGCGTGAATTAGTAATCACGATCGTGAATGCTCTGTATCAGTAATTATGAATGTGGTTGTCAAATGAAGAATTCAGGTAAATAAATGAAAGTCATTGTCTATCCAAGGAAATAAGAGTGATTATATATACACACACACACATATATATATATATATATATATATATATATATATATATATATATATATATATGTGTGTGTGTGTGTGTGTGAGAACGTGTTATGTTGTGATATAGAAAAATGAATGTTGACACGGATGATATATGAAATCTGATGTGGATGAAATATGTGAACTGATATGGATGATAAACATGAGAATATTGATGTATCTAGTTAAATAAATGTGAAAAGATGTTATCCAGTATGTATGCGCATGACAAGATGTTTGCAAAATAAGAAAATTGAGATGTTGATACATAAGAATATTGATTTGTCGAAATTGAGAATTATGATGATGTGATGTATATTATGAGAATGATGAAATGGATGTAAAATAAAAAATAAATAAAGATATATGATTGATATGGAAATATAAATAAGCCCATTACTCTACCTGCGGACTAGAAACAGGATAGATGACATGTCATTAAGGGGGCGAACGGTACCGTACCATATGAAATATTCCTCGATCAATGTGGCTTAAACTCGGAGAGCACCATTGGTCTGAGATGCTCAGTCAATGTGGCTTAAGCTCGATGAGCGCCATTGACTTGAGAAGCTCTGATGAGCACATATAAAATGAGGACAAGGTGGCATAAGCTCGGAGAGTGCCCTTAGTCCGGTTATTCATCTATGAGGAAATTATACTCAATCAATGTGGCTTAAGCTCGGAGAGCGCCATTGATTTGAGAAGCTCTGTTGAGCCAGATAGTGGATAGGGTGGCTATAGCTCTAGGAGCACTCCTGATCCATAACCCGTATCCAGTGAGTCCAAATTTAGAGTGATGTGGGCAAGATAATGAAGATATGTTGGAAAATAAGAAAAGAACAGAAAAAAGAAAATGATGATGGTATGTGATTGAGATATACTAATATAGAGATTAACAGAGTAACTTACCATTAAACATAAATGAAAATAACACTGTATATGTGAGCATGATATTTGTACTTGTATGAAATAGGAGCATGTTGATAGAAATAACATGCAAACATTTTAATGCATAAAATGATACATGTTAATGCTTGTTGCATGATATAATATATTTCCTTATTTATATGCACCACTAATCTTAGAGCTTAGCGTGGGAGTTTCTTCCGCGCACATATAGAAAGGTAGCTGAAGGTGGTAGATAAAGCAAGAGGTGATCCTTTTCAAACTAAAGCAATCGATCTTGAAATAGTGGGTCACAAACTTTTAAACTCTTGTAATTTATTTTATGCATTATATATACTTATAAGTTGTAAATTAATTTTCAAAGTTTGTTATATAGTAAATTGATATTTATAAATACTATGTTATGTAAATAAAATGTACATTATTTATTAAAGAGAGGAAAAAATATAGCGATTTAAAGAAGTAAAGAAGACAGTCAGTAGCGCCCCCAAATCCGGGCACGTGCGGTTTGGGTGAGGGGGTGTTATAGTGGTTTTGGTATCAGAGCCCGGTTTGGGCGATTTTGGGTTTTAAAAAAGTGAATTTTGAAAATGTTTATTTCTTGAAGAGTACCCACAATTAAATTTTTGGAATCGCTGCTTTAATGAGTAGGATCGTTACCTTTATGTTATAGGTAAGGTATAGCTTCTGGATCAAGATGAATAGTAGTGGAAGAAGCCGAGAGTAATGAGCCTTCAGAGTCAAGAGTTTCATCGTGACCAAGTTGTCACCGAGCTGCAGCACCGAGATCTGGTGCTAACTCATCCCGTGAGCAGTCAGCTACTAAAATGGGTTAGACAGAGCTCATGAGAAATATGATAGAATTGCTACAGAAAGCATCACAACCACCCTCATCTGGATTACAATTTGAGAGATTGAGGAAGCTGGTGGCACCCGATTTCTATGGAAAAAGGGAGGATGATCCTTCTGTAGCAGAATTCTGGTTGGAACGAATATAGTGAGTTTTCGATCAACTACACTGTACAAATGAGTAGAAATATAAGTATGCAATATCATTGCTACAAGAGCATGCATATGATTGGTGGCGATCTGAGTCACAAAGCACAGAGGCACCCGACCTTACGACATGGGAATTCTTTCTGGAGAAATTTAAGGAATAGTATATCCCTTCTATATACACAGATGACAAGAAGAGAGAATTTCTGACTCTGAAATAAGGAAATATGTCAGTAACAGAATATGAGAGGGAATTCACACATTTATGTAAGTATGCTAAGGGCATTGTATCCAAAGAAACTGATAAATGTCGACGTTTTGAAGATGGGTTGAGGGATACGATCAAGTTACAAGTTTCAGCCCTACGTCTGATGAGCTTCCCCAATTTACTAGCATCTGCTAGAACAGTTGAAAGAGTCTTGGCTGCACAGCAGCCTGTGCAGGTTAGTGGAATTAGTAGACTTGCACCAGAACCAATTGTAGTATAGTCGAGTGGCAAAAGAGCCAGATCTTTTAGTGGCCAAATCCAAGTTGGAGGTTCCAGCCGACCTCAGTCTTATAGGCGGGGACAAATCGCAAGATCTACTTCATCAGCAGCCAGTGCACTAACACTAGCATCCCGTAGATCTACCACTCTACCAGAGTGTCAGCATTGTGGTCGTCCTCACCCAGGAGAGTGTTGGTGGATGATAGGAGCGTGCTTAAGATGCGGCTCCAAGAACCATCTTAGAAGAGATTGTCCATTGCTTCAATTTGGCAGAGGTTCAGGGAATGTTGAGTCAATACCAATACAGACTATGGGACAAGGCAGAGGTCGAGGCCAAGGACAAGGAAGAGGAGGCCGTGTAGGGCTAAGTCAGTTTAGGTCAAGCACAGTGGAGAGGTCGGAAGGTAGTAGAGTTGCTCCAGCAAGAGCTTCGGCCATGCGATGCCGAGAGGAGCAGGATGCACCTGACGTCATAGTGGGTAAATTCCTTCTCTTTAGCTCTTATATACATGCATTGATAGACCCTAGGTCGACAACTCATATATATGCACACCACCATCGGGTCGAGAGGGTTTAAAACCAGAGACTCTAGAATACGTGATTCTTATGACTAACCTGTTAGAGCACTGTGTGAGGGTTAGTAAAATCTTTCAGGGTTGCCCAGTTGAAATTCAAGATAAATAATTCCCAGTGGATTTAATAGAGCTACCCTTCCATGAGTTCGATGTGATCTTAGGAATGGATTGGCTTGCTCGACACAAAGTGATAGTAGATTGCAGAAAAAGAGAGATAAGGATTAAAGTTTCAGAACAAGAAAAGATAGTGGTGATGAGCGAGAATAGAGGATATTCAGACAATGTGATATCAATGTTGAAAGCTCGAAAACTCATCAATAAGGGATGTGAGACTTACATAACGCATGTGATTGATACCCAAAAGAAAAGTCCGAAGTTGGCTGACATCCCAACTGTTAGTGAGTTTTCTGATGTGTTCCCTAAGGAGTTGCTAGGACTACCACCTGACTGAGAGATAGAATTTTCTATTGAATTAGTACTTGGCACCGCTCCTATATCTATTACACCATATAGGATGGCACCCATAAAATTGAAAGAGTTGAAGATACAGTTATAAGAAATGTTAGATAAAGGATTCATACGACCTAGTGTATCACCATGGGGTGCTCCAGTACTATTTATGAAGAAGAAAGACGGTACTCTACGTCTTTGCATTGACTACAGACAGCTCAATAGGGTTACTGTTAAGAATAAATACCCATTGTCTAGGATTGATGATTTATTTGATCAGCTGAAAGGTGCAAGTATATTTTCAAAGATAGATCTTCGATCGGGGTATCATCAATTGAAGATCAAAGGGTCAGATGTATCTAAGACAACATTCAGGACTCGTTATGGTCATTATGAATTCTTGGTGATGCTAGTTGGATTGACAAATGCACCAGTAGTTTTTATGGACCTGATGAACCGAGTGTTCAGGCCATATATTGATCAATTTGTATTGCAGACCTTAAGGGAGAAACAATTGTATGCAAAACTGTCTAAGTGTGAATTTTGGTTGGAATCAGTTAGTTTTTTGGGTCATGTATTTTCAGCGGAAGGTATTCGAGTTGATCCTAGTAAAATCGAGGCTATTCTTAATTGGAGACCACCTCGCAACATGACTGAGATGAGGAGTTTCCTTGGATTAGCCGGATATTATAGGAGATTTGTAAAAGGATTTTCATCTATACCGAATCCTTTGACACGACTGCTGCAAAAAGAAGTCCATTTTGAATGGACAGATAGATGTCAAACAAGCTTTGATCGATTGAAGGCAATGTTGATTGAAGCACCAGTTTTGACTCAGCCTACTCCAGGAAAAGATTATGTTGTGTACAGTGATGCAAGTCACAATGGGCTAGGTTGTGTTCTTATGCAAGAGGGAAAAGTGATTGCATATGCCTCCAGACAGCTTAAGCCTCACGAGCTTAACTATCCGACACATGATTTAGAGCTTGCAACGATAGTTTTTGATCTTAAGATATGGAAACATTATCTATATGGAGAAAGATGCTACATTTATATAGACCACAAGAGTCTTAAGTATCTTCCTTCACAAAAAGAGATGAACTTGAGACAACGAAGATGGTTGTAATTGATTAAATATTATGACTGTGTGATCGACTACCAACCAGGCAAAGCTAATGTGGTAGCTGATGCGCTAAGCCAAAAAATTTTAGCTGAGATGCGAGTGGAATCCACATTAATGCAGAGAATTAAAGATGTCCAAAAATAAGATGAGAAACTAGTAAAGATGGTCGAGGCTTTGAAAAATGGAGAAAATCAGAATTTTCTTTAACAGCAGATGGTACTATGTATTTCAAGAACCAGATTTGTGTACCAAGATATACGGTTTATACTATGCACCTAGGTGGGAACAAGATATACCAAGATTTGAAAGCACAGTACTGGTGGTCAGGAATGAAGAAGAATATCACTGAATATGTTGTTAAATGTCTAATTTGTCAACAAGTGAAAGCTGAGCATCAATTACCCACAGGATTACTACAACCGATTTCCATACCATAATGGAAGTGGGAGAGAATCACGATGGATTTTGTGTCCGGCTTATAGGTAACTTAGAGAAAGCATGATGTAGTGTGGGTGATAGTGGATCGATTGACGAAGTCAGAACATTTCCTACCAGTGCGAATGGACTATACTTTGAACAAGTTGGTTGAGATTTATGTGAATGAGATAGTGAGACTTCATGGAGTACCTGTGTCTATTATCTTGGACAGAGATCCCAGGTTTATGTTACAGTTCTGAAAAAGTTTACAACAGGCTTTGGGAACTCGACTCAGATTCAGTACGACATTTCATTCGCAAACGGATGGACAATCAGAGCGAGTTATTCAGTTGCTAAAGGATATGATGAGATGTTGTGTGCTTGAATTTGAGGGAAGTTGGGATCAACATCTACCTCTTATGGAGTTTGCCTATAACAACAGTCATCAAACAGTCATCAATATATATATATTGATGTGAGAACGTATTATGTTGTGATATAGAAAAATGAATGTTGACACGGATGATATATGAAATCTGATATGGATGAAATACGTGAACTGATATGTATGATAAACATGAGAATATTGATGTATCTAGTTAAATAAATGTGAAAAGATGTTATCCAGTATATATGTGCATGATAAGATGTTTGCAAAACAAGAAAATTGAGATGTTGATACATGAGAATATTGATGTGTCGAAATTGAGAATTATGATGATGTGATGTATATTATGAGAATGATGAAATGGATGTAAAATAAAAATTAAATAAAGATATATGATTGATGTGGAAATATAAAGAAGCCTATTACTCTACGTGTGGACAAGAAACAGGATAGATGACATGTCATTAAGGGGGCGAACAATACCGTACCATATGAAATATTTCTCGATCAATGTGGCTTAAGCTCGAAGAGCACCATTGGTCTGAGATGCTTAGTCAATGTGGCTTAAGCTCGGAGAGCGCCATTGACTTGAGAAGCTCTGATGAGCACATATAAAATGAGGACAAGGTGGCTTAAGCTCGGAGAGCGCCCTTGGTCCGATTATTCATCTATGATGAAATTATACTCAATCAATGTGGCTTAAGCTCGGAGAGCGCCATTGATTTGAGAAGCTTTGTTAAGCCAGATAGTGGAAAGGGTGGCGATAGCTCTGGTAGCGCTCCTGATCCATAACCCGTATCCAGTCAGTCGAAATTTAGAGTGATGTGGGCAAGATAATGAAGATATGTCAGAAAATAAGAAAAGAAAAGAAAAAAGAAAATGATGATGGTATGCAATTGAGATATAATAATAAAGAGATTAACAGAGTAACTTACCATTAAAGATAAATGAAAATAACGTTGTATATGTGAGCATGATATTTATACTTGTATGAAATAAGAGCATGTTGATAGAAATAGCATGCAAACATTTTAATGCATAAAATGATACATGTTAATGCTTGTTGCATGATATAGTATATTGCCTTATTTATATGCACCACTAAGCTTAGAGATTAGCATGAGAGTTTCTTCCGTGCATATATAGAAAGATAGCTGAAGGTGGTAGATAAAGCAAGAGGTGATCCTATTCAAACTAAAGCAGCTGATATTGAAATAGTGGGTCACAAACTTTTGAACTCTTGTAATTTGTTTTTCGCATTATATATACTTATATGTTGTAAATTAGTTTTCAAAGTTTGTTAAATAGTAAATTGATATTTATAAATACTATGTTATGTAAATAAAATGTACATTATTTATTAAAGAGAGGAAAAAAATATAGCGATTTAAAGAAGTAAAGAAGACAATCAGTAGCGCCCCCGCATTCGGGCACGTGCGGTTTGGGTGAGGGGTGTTATACTATTATTAAAGTCGATAATGACACTTATATGCGCACATCGTAATGCCCGGGTGGCACTCCTAAGTGTCTGAATGACAAGTCTGTTATCATAGTTTAGTGGTTCATAGGTGTTTTGGACATAAATAAAGAAGTTATGAAAAATAAATGGATTATTGAAAATAAAAATGGAATTATGAATTATGATATGGATAAAAAAATGATTGAGTGTTGTGGGCTATAAAGAATGATTGAAAATATAATAATAAGGAACCATGAATTGTGATATGGATAATTTGATATTTATGCATGGTAGAATACTAGGAGATGTATATTTGCATGGAAAGATGATGTGAGCATAAATTGATATATGGGAATGCATGTTGTATAAAATAGTTTGTTGTCTTATTTATATGCTCCACTAAGTCAAGAGTTTAGCACGAGAGTTTCTCTCGTGCAGATATAGTAAAAAATAAATAGAAAAATAGTAGATAAAACTAGCGGTGACCTGATTCAGTTGAGCAGTTTGTTTCAACCACTATGGGTCATATAATTTTTGTATATTATAGTTTGAGTTTTATTTTAGAGTACTTGTAAAATAAATGCACGTTTTGTAAATAATACTTTATTATATAAAATGTATTGTGTTTTCTTATTATGATTTCTTTTACATTACAAGTAAATAAATAGTAAAAAATAGAAAAAAAAATATACAAGTGATTTTCATATATACAAAATTTTAAAAAATGATATTTTAACCGATGAAGTTAGAATAACACTCCCTTATCAGGATACGTAATGCGGGGTTGAGGGATGTTACAGTTTTTTGTATCAGAGAGCTCGGTTTAGGCGGTTTTAGGATATATATATATATATATATATATATATATATATATATATATATATATATTCAAAAATAGTTATGACATTTGTGTACCCATAATTAAGCGTTAAAATTGTTGATTACTGATTGGAGCCGTTACTTTATGATATATGTAGAGTATGGCTTTAGGGTCACGATACATTGTGGTCGAATGAGGCAAAAGTAACTAGCCTACCGAAATAGAGGCTTCATCCCGACCCAATCATTGCCAAGCTACTACATTAGATCTGGTGCTAGCTCATCACATGGTTAGTCTGTTGCTAGCGCAAGACAAATAGAGCTTATAAGGAACATGATATATTTGATATAAAGAGCATCACAATCAGCCTCGTCTAGGTTACAATTTGAGAGGCTGAGGAAGTTAGGGGCCTCCAATTTCTACGATAAACGGGAAGATGACCCCTCTGTGGTAGAGTTTTGGTTAGAACGGGCAGAGAGAGTCTTTGATCAACTGCATTGCACAGATGAGCAAAGATATGAATATGCAGTATCTTTATTGCAAGACCATGCATATGATTGATGGCGGTCAAAGTCACATAGTTCAGAGGCACCTGACCCCATGACTTGGGAATTCCTTTTAGAGAAGTTCAAAGAGAAATACATTCCCCCTATTTATACAAATGACAAGAAAAGGGAGTTTTTGACTTTAAAATAGGGGAACATGCCAATGTAAAAATATGAAAAGAATTCACACATCATTGCAAATATGCTAGTAGCATTGTATCCATAGAACCTGATAAAAATTGACGATTTGAAGATGGATTGAGAGACCCAATCACGCTACATGTCTCAACCCTATGCCTGATGAGTTTTCCTAGTTTACTTGCATCTGCCAGAACAGTTGAGAGAGTTCTAGCAACACAAGAGCCAACACAAGATAGAGGGTTCAAAAGGCCCATATCACAGCTGAATGGGGGACCATCAAGTGGCAAGAGGGTCAGATCTTTCAGTGGCCGATTTCAGGCTTGGGATTCCAACATACCTCCTTTTTATAGGCGGGAACAACCCACAAGATATGTTTCTTCAGTAGCTAGTGCACTGACATAGGCACCACGTAGATCTCTACCTCTACCAGAATGTTAGCATTGTGGTTGTTCTCATCTAGGAGAGTGTTGGTGGATGACAGGAGCGTGCTTGAGATGTGGCTCCAAAGATCGCATGAAAAGAGATTGTCCTTTATTACAGTATGGCAGAGGTTTGGGAAGCACTCAGCTGATACAGATGCAAGCTTCTAGGCAAGACAGAGTTCGAGGACGAGGGCAAGGCAGAAGAGGCCGATCAAGGCCCAGTTAGTTTAGATTAGAGACAGTTGAGAGGCTAGAAGGTAATGGAGCTGCCCCAGCCAGGGCATATGTTATGCGAGGCCGAGAGGAGCAGGATGCACTTGATGTCATAATTGGTAAATTCCTTTTTTTTTTGGCTAACATACATGCATTGATAGATCTGGGGTCAATACATTCATACATATGCACACCACCACCGGGTTGAGAGGGCTTAGAACCATAGGGTCTAGAATTTGAGATTCTTGTGACTAACCCGTTAAGGCATAATGTGAGGGTTAGCAATGTGTTTAGGGGTTGCCTTATTGAAATTCAAGGTAGGCAATTCCTAGCAGACTTGATGGAGTTACCATTCCATGAGTTCGATGTGATCTTGGGAATGGATTGGTTGGCTCGTTATGGAGTGGTAGTGGTTTATGGAAGGAAGCAGATGATCATCAGAATTCCAGAGCAAGATGTGATAGTGGTGAAGGGTGAGAATAGAGAATATCCAAACAATGTGATATCAATGTTGAAAGCTCGGAAACTCATTAGTAAGGGGTGCGAAGCATACTTAGCGTATGTTGTTGATATGGAAAAAGCAACTCTGAAGTTGGTGGATATTCCTACTGTTAGTAAGTTTCTTGTTGTGTTTTCAAAGGAGTTGCAAGGGTTACCACTGGATAGAGAAATCGAGCTTGCCATTGATTTGGCACCCAACACCATTCCTATTTCTATTACACCATATAGGATAACACTAGTGGAGTTGAAAGAGCTGAAGAAACCATTGTAGGAATTATTAGATAAGGGATTTATACGACCTAGTGTATCACCGTGGGGTGCTCCAGTATTATTTGTAAAGAAGAAAGATGACACCTTATGTCTCTGCATTGATTACAGGCAGCTTAATAAAGTGACTATCAAGAATAAGTACTCATTGCCTAGGATTGATGACTTATTTGATCAGTTGAAGGGTACAACCATATTTTCGAAGATAAATCTTCGATCAGGGTATCATCAGCTAAAGATCAAGAAGTTTGATGTACCTAAGATAGCTTTCAGGACTCGTTATGATCATTATGAGTTCCTAGTTATGCCCTTTGGACTAACGAATGCACCAACAGCTTTTATGGACCTGATGAATCGAGTGTTCAGGTCATATCTTGATCAATTTTTAGTGGTGTTTATTGATGACATTCTTGTCTACTTTAGAAACCAAGTAGAACATGATCAATATTTCAGAACAGTGCTGTAAACACTAAGGGAGAAGCAGTTGTATGCAAAGCTATCTAAGTGTGAGTTCTGGCTTGAAGCAGTCAGTTTTCTAAGTCATGTAGTATCAGCATAAGGTATTCGGGTTGACCCTAGTAAAATTAAGGCTATTCTTAATTGGAAACCACCACAAAATATGACAGAAGTGAGGAGTTTTCTCGGATTAGTTGGATATTATAGGAGGTTCGTGAAGGAATTTTCATCCTTAGCAACTCTTTTGACACGACTGCTACGCAAAGTGGTCTATTTTGAGTGGACAGATAGGTGTCAAGCAAGCTTTGATCGACTGAAGGCAATGTTGATTGAAGCACCAGTTTTGACTCAGCCTACTCCTGGAAAAGACTTTGTTATGTATAGTGATGCTAGTCATAATCGTCTAGGTTGTGTTCTTATGCAAAATGGAAAAGTAGTTGCATATGCTTCAAGACAACTTAAGCCTCACGAGTTTAACTATCTGACATATGATTTGGAGTTAGCTACGATAGTTTTTGCTCTTAAGATATAGAGACATTATCTATATGGGGAAAGATGTTATATCTATACAGATCACAAAAGTCTTAAGTACCTTCCCTCACAGAAAGAGTTGAATCTGAGACAACAAAGATGGTTGGAGTTGATTAAAGACTATGACTGTGTGATGGACTACCAGCCAGGCAAAGCTAATATGGTTGCAGATGCACTAAGCAGAAAAATTTTTAGCTGAGATGCGAGTACAATCCACTTTGATGCAGAAGATCAAAGATGCCTAGAAGCAAGATGAAGATTTTAGCTGAGATGTGAGTACAATCCACTTTAATATAAAGGATCAAAGATGCCCATAAGCAAGATGAGAAACTAGTAGAGATAGTCGAGGCAGTGAAAAAGGGAGAAAAACCTGAGTTTTCATTGACAAAAAATGACACAGTATACTTCAAAAATAGGATTTGTGTGCCCAATATAGAACAACTGAAGTCTGAGATATTAAAAAAAACACATGAAACAGTGTATACAATGCATCCAAGAGGAAATAAGATGTATCAAGACTTGAAAACTCAATACTAGTGGCTAGGGATGAAGAAGGATATCACCGAGTATGTTGCTAAATGTCTAACCTGTCAACAAGTGAAAGCAGAACATCAGTTATCCACAGGATTGTTACAACCAATACTGCTTCCAGAGTGGAAATGAGAAAGAATCATAATGGATTTTGTGTCCAGTTTACCGATGACTCTAAGAATGCATGATGCAGTATAGGTGATAGTGGATTGATTGACAAAGTCGGCACACTTTTTACTAATTAGAATGGACTACTCATTAAACAAGCTAGCCGAAATTTATGTAAGTGAGATAGTGAGGTTGCATGGAGTGCCAATGTCCATCATATCTGATAGAGATCCCAGATTTACTTCACAATTCTAGAAGAGTCTACAACAAGCTTTGGAAACTCAACTTAATTTCAGCACGACCTTTCATCTGCAGACGGATGGACAATTGAAGTGAGTTATTCAGTTGCTAGAGGATATGATGAGAAGATGTGCACTTGAATTTGAGGGAAGTTGGGATAGGTATCTAACTCTTATGGAGTTCATTGACAACAATAGTTATCAGACAAGCATAGGCATGGCTCCGTATGAGGCTTTGTACGGAAGGAATTGTAGAACCCCAGTTTGTTGGATCGAGATGAATGAGAAAAAATTGATTGGGACCGAGATAGTTCAACAGTCTGAGGAGAAAGTTAAAGTGATCAAAGAAAGGCTAAAAGCAGCACAAAATCGACAGAAATTATATGTCGATTTAAAGAGGTGAGACATTGAATATGATGTGGGTGATAAAGTATTCCTTAAAGTTTTGCCTTGAAAAAAGATATTGAGGTTCGATAAAAAGGGAAAACTAAGTCCAAAGTTCATTGGACCTTATGAGATTCTAGAAAGAATTGGACCTGCAACTTACCGTTTAGCCCTGCCACCGGAGTTAGACTGGATTCACAATGTATTCCATGTATCTATGCTAAGGAGATATAGGTCTGATCCGATTCATGTCATACCAAGTGAGGACATAGAAGTACAGACAGATATGACTTACAAAGAGGAACCAGTGGCGATATTAGTATGTGAAGAGAAAATTCATTGGAATAAAAGAATTCCTCTAGTTAAAGTGTTATGGCGGAATCATTCTACTGAAGAAGCCATATGGAAGAGTGAAGAAATCATGAAGAGGCAATATCCCTAGTTGTTCACAGAATGAACAAGTAAAATTTTGAGGACAAAATTTATTTTAAGGGGGAGAGGATGTCATATCCGCTAATTTAGACCCGTAGTCGCGTGAGTTGTTAAATCGACTCGACGGTTCGATCGGAGTCTAAATTAGGATTTTGACTGAAAAATAAATAAAATAGTAGCAAATAATTGTGGAAAATATCTAATAAAGTATTTAAAATATTTTAAGATGTTAAATTACAATAAAGGATTAAATTGTAAATATTTAAAAAGTTTAAGGATCAATTTGCAATTTACCAAAAATTTGAAGATTAATTGGGATAATCATTAATTAAATGCATCAATTGGGACATTATGTACATGTGGAGGCCAACCACACCAAGTGACATGCATTAAGTAGGCAATTGACATGCATGAATGAGACATTTAATTCATATGCTTTGGTGTCCCCATTATTAAATTAAGTTTGTCTTTTACCATTAATTACTTCTTCCTTATCGCTTAGCATCTAGAAATTTCTGTTCTCTACACCAGCCCCATGTTTCCTTAAATTCCTCCATAGCCAAAACTTGATTATAGTGAAAGAAAGTGTGAAAAAGAGAGAGAAATGCATGAAAAATTCCATTTTCATGCTCAATGAAGCTTAAGAGAACAAAGAGAAAGAGAGAGATTAGGGTTTATCAAGTTTTAATGATCTCTTTTATGAATTTTAAGAACTCAAATTGACAAGGATTTAGCTCAAAGGAGCAAAGGAAAAGAGAAAGAAAAGTAAAGAGAAAGAAAAGAGAGGTTTGTGCATAACATAAGACAATAGCCTATTTTAATTTAATTTATTTTTATTATTTGCATGATTTGATTATTTGGCATATTGATGATTTTGAATTAATAGTATTTTGTGATAAAAATATTGGAATGCATGCTTGCTAGACTTATGATTAATTTTGGTAAAAATTGAAGATAGTTCATATATGTGTTCTTTGCTAAAAATAGATGAGCAGTGAGTACTTAAACTGTTATAACTTAATTTCTAGAATTCGGTTTTATATTTTCTTTGTTGGGTTTGAAAGATAAGACATAGGATTATAACTTTTATTTAGACCATAAAACCTGAATATGTCTGTAATTGTCTAGAAAAATTCATAAATTTTCGGGTTTAAAATCTGTCCAGAAAATTATGGGCAGAATTGTTAGTTACTAGTCAGTGTTCATTTTATTATATCTTTTGATACATAACTGATAATTAAGTGATTCAAGTTGCATATTAAATCTAAGATCCAGATCTAAAATTGTTAAGAAGACCACATAACTAAATTCAGATTTTAACAGAACCAAAATTAAGGTCCAAAATAGAGAATGAAATTTGCCAGTGACAGGGCAACATATGAGTTGTGGAATTTAAAAAGTAAAATGATGTGAACCTTGTTATATTATGTAAATATTATTTTAATTGAGTGATTATGTGATTATTTTGAGCCTTTATATGCATGAAAAGTGTGAATTTAATTGCTATGAATTTTAATAAGATTGTGTAAGCCCTATAACACCTAACTAGAACTAGACTTAGGATAGTTTGACATGCCAAACAAGGGGGAATATGATGAAAATGAAAATCATTAATGGTATGATTATTGAAGTCGGTAATGACACAATTATTGAAGTCGGTAATGACACTATTATTGAAGCCGATAATGACACTATTATTGAAGCCGATAATAACACTATTATTGAAGTCGGTAATGACACTATTATTAAAGTCGGTAATGACACTATTATTGAAGCCAGTATGACACTTATATGCACACATTATATTGCCCGGGTGACACTCCTAAGTGTCTGGATGACAATTCTATTATCCTAGTCAGTGGTTTATAGATGTTTTTGATATAAATAAAGAAGTTATGGAAAATAAATGGATTATCGAAAATAAAAATGGAATTATGAATTATAATATGAATAAAAAGATGATTGAGTGTTGTGGGCTATAAAGAAGGATTGAAAATATAATAATAAGGAACCATGAATTGTGATATGGATAATTTAATATTTATGCATGTTAGAATATTATGAGATGTATATTTGCATGAAAAGATGATGTGAGCATAAATTGATATATGACAATGCATGTTGAATAAAATAGTTTGTTACCTTATTTATATACTACACTAAGCCAAAAGCTTAGTGTGAGAGTTTCTCTCGCACAGATATAGTAAAAAATAAATAGAAGATAGTAGATAAAACTAGCGGTGACCTGATTCAGTAAATCAGTTTCTTTTAACCACTGTGGGTCACATAATTTTTGTATATTATAGTTTGAGTTTTATTTTAGAGTACTTGTAAAATAAGCGTACGTTTTGCAAATAATACTTTATTATATAAAATATATTGTATTTTTTTATTATGATTTTTTTTGCACTACAAGTAAATAAATATTAAATAAAGAAATAAATATACGAGTGATTTTCATGTATACAAAATTTTAGAAAAATAATATTTTAACCGATGAAATTAGGATAACACTCCCTTATTTGGACACATATTGCTGGGGTGAGGGCGAGTTACAACTTTAATTTCTATAAAATTGAAAATATAATTTTCAGATTAATAAAGTGAATTATTACTCAATCATAGTGTTCCAAAACATTCATTTATAAAAAGTAACTTGCTTCAAATTGGATTTAATATTTAATCCTGAAAATTCTAAAAGCAAAAGAAAATAATTAAAATTCGATTATATATATATATATATATATATATATATATATATATATATATATATATATATATATATATATATAAGAGACTATCTTTTTGGTTCAAATCGGTTTTATATTTTCTTAATCCAAAAAAAATGTCATTATCAAAATAACAATATAAAAATCATCCAAAATATTAGTACATCACTTAATTTCTAGAAAATTTAAAATATAATTTATAAATTAATAAAGTGAATTGTACTCAATCACAGTGTTCCAAATCATTCATTCTTCAAATAATAGCTTCAAATTGGATTTAATATTTAATATAAGAGACTATCTTTTTGGTTCAAATTGGTTTTATTTAATTTATATTTCTTAATCCAAAACCAAACAAAAAAAAAATGTCATTACCAAAATAATAATATGAAAATTATTCAAAATATTAGTATGTCACTTTAATTTCTAAAAAAATTAAAATATAATTTATAAATTAATAAAATGAATTATTACTCAATCACAGTGTTCCAAAACATTCAAATTGGATTTAATATTTAATCTTGAAAGTTCTATAAGCAAAACAAAATAATTAATTTGATAATATATATATATATATGAAACCATTTTTTTAGTTCAAATAAGTTTTATTGGATTTATAAAAGAAAAAATGCAAATAGAAGCAAGAGAAAAAGAGGCAAAGGGAGGGAGAAAAAAGGATGCAAAGAGGGAGGGGGTGGGGGGAGAGAGAGAGAGGGGGAGGAGAGAAAAAGAGGAAGATGGAGGGAGGTAGAAGGAAAAAGGGGGGAGGGGAGAAGGAATGGGCAAAAGAGAGAAAGATTTGATTTTTTTTTTTGTTTAACTCAATATTTTCTAATATCACTATCCTTAAAAGCTTTAATTTACTAATTATGCAAATCACAAGAGAGAGAAAGAGGAAGAGGGATGGGAGGAGAAGGAATGGAAAGAAGAGAGAAAGATTTGATTTTTTTTGTTCAACTCAATCTTTTTTAATATCGCTATCCTTAAAAACTCTAATTTACTAACTGTGCAAATCATAAAATCTTTTTTGACATGAATAAAATTTCATATTTAAAATTGTAAAAGCATAAAATTACAAATATATTTTTTGCATTTTCTCTATTTTTATTCTCATACGTATTGATTATTTTTTTCAAATAGCCTAAAATATATGACAATGGAAAATGCTTTCACAAGTCGATTATTATATAAAATCGACTCAATCCATTGTGAAGTAAAAGAGTGCTAAATGAACTTTCACTAGGAAAAAGTCTTTTCCCTTTGTGTACTAGTTATCTTTCTTCTTGTTAAATGAACACTAAAGTACATAAAACTTGAAAATTTTGTGTTTTAAAATTATTAAATAATTGTGATGTATTTGTGATAGTATTTTTTTGTTGTTATATGATTTATGTTCTTGAAAAGGGTGCAATAGATATAGAAAGACAAGTATAAGAGATTAATTTAATATATTAGAGTGCTTTTGGTTAGATTTGGTCGATTTAAATACAAATTTTATAACTAAACCAATAAAATTAAATTTTAAATATTTCAACTTTTTATCAAACCTAACACTATAAAAATTATTTAAACCAATCCTATTTTGATTCGGTTTGGAAAATAAATGAATGAACAAATAAAAAATTTTAAAAAATTATAAAAATTCAATAAACATTCACTTACCATTACCAAAATAACAATATAAAAATTATTCAAAATATCAACACACCACTTTAATTTTTAAAAAATTAAAATATAATTTCCAGATTAATAAATTGAATTATTAATTAATCATACTGTTAAAAAACATTCATTCATCAAAAGTAGTTTGCTTCAAATTGGATTTAATATTTAACTCTAAAAATTCTAAAAGCAAAAAATAAAATTCGATAAAATTTTTATATATATATATATATATATGAGACTTTTTTTTGGTTCAAATCGCTTTTATTGGATTTATATTTTTTTAATCCAAAATCAAACAAAAAAATCAATTTATAAAAAATTTAAAAAATAATCATCCATAAAACTACATAAATTATAAATTTCAGTTTAGATTAAATTGAATTAATTCGGTTTAATTAATTTTTGTGCAACTCTAGTAATTTATATGAAAATAAAAATAAAAATAGAAATTCAATGGATGAAAAACAAAAATTAGGGTATTAAGCCCAAAGTAAAACCAAAGGAATAAAGGATACTATTTGCACGAATCGAAATTGGTCTTTGTTTGTTGTCGTGCCTAAACTCGCCATCTCTTCACATTTCACAAGACGAAAACCCTATATAAAACCTCATTACCTACCCTAAGCCACAAACACCTTCTCATCTCTCTCTCGAATAAACTCACTCTCTTTACAAATTCAGCCAGGAGCTATGGCAACCACTGAGCCCTATAACGATCGCAGAGAGGACGACGATACTCCTGCTGCCGATGACGAGGACACTGGAGCTCAGGTTGCTCCGATCGTCAAACTGGAGGAGGTCACCATCTCCACTGGCGAGGAGGACGAAGATGCGATTCTCGATCTGTAATTGATCTTTTCTCCAATCTGTTCATCCATTTTTTAGATTTCTAGGGTTTAGGAAAATGATAATAGTATCTTTTCTGAATGTTCTTTTAATCTGAAGGAAAGCCAAGCTCTATCGGTTTGATAAGGACGGGAACCAATGGAAGGAGAGAGGTGCTGGTACGGTCAAGCTTTTAAAGCACAAGGAAACAGGCAAGGTTCGTCTTGTTATGAGGCAATCGAAAACTCTCAAGATCTGCGCCAATCATCTAGGTAGGTTCTTCTCTTGCCTTTCTTTATTATATTTTTGGTTATCTCCCTTTCACTAGTAGTTTCATTCTGTTGTTCATTTCTGTTTTTTTTGCAGTACTTCCAACTATGTCCGTGCAGGAGCACGCAGGGAACGAGAAGTCTTGTGTCTGGCATGCGGCTGATTTCGCGGATGGTGAACTGAAGGATGAGCTTTTCTGCATTCGCTTTGCCTCAATTGAGAGTGAGTTTTCCTGGTTACTCTTGTTGCTATTTCCCAATGATTGCTAGCAGTCTGTGTCCCGGAATATTATGTTAGCTACTGGGGCGGAGCCTCACGAGGGCATGACCACCCAAAAATTTTGAAAATTCTTTACGTATATAGTATAATTAAAAAATGTGAGAAATATTTTTCGTTTAATTTTAATATTTGGTTCTCCTATAATAAAATAATTAGGTAAAAATAGTTTCCAAATGTTAAAGTGATATGTAGTTACTTAATTTTTATTGAATTATTTACTTTACTTTCATTTATATTAAGTCACAAGCATGTATGATTAAAACTTCTAATAAATTAGGTCTTTTAAGCACTTTCATTTACATTAAGTCACAAACATGTATGATTAAAATTTCTAATACTTTAGAGGGTGTTTGAGATTGTTATTGGGTGATCAAAAAATAGATTTAGAATTTTTTTTAATTTAATTAACTGATTTTTTAAATTTTTTTATAAACTGCTTTTTTCAACTGTTTTTATGAAAATATCTATTTACCTAATTTTCTCCAAAAACAGTTTTCAAAACTTAAAAAATTTCTCCAAAAATGCTTTTGCCAAACTAATGCCAAACGGACCCTAGGTCTTTTAAGTTTTTAAAACTATCTAAAACTTTTCAACAATGTTTCCAATAGAAGAATAAAAAATTGTATCTCTTTAAAATAGAGAAATCGAAGCAAGCATAGAATGCATGGAGCAAATGACATGGATGTGCTGATTTTTGTTTGTTTTAGGTAGTTGAGAAGGAATATTGAGAATTTAAGATTGCTTTGTTACTTGCAAAAGCTATCAATATTTGTTTTCCACTGCTCCATTAAGGCCAATCCACCCAAAATCAATAAAAATCCAATTTTTCAAAATTGATGAGACCATCGCTTAACCCTTAGAATTTTCATTACCAGTGCATAGAGTAATCCAAAAAACTAGTAAAAGGTGAAGGATTCTTCTAGTATTCTTTAATATATTTTATTGTTTGAGGTAAATTCAAGTTGAAATTATTATTTTTATTCTTCTTTTTTTAATTGAATTTGATTAATTATCAATTGCTGGTTTATTTAATATAGAGAAAGGGTTTACATAATTTTATTATTATATTGATTTTTATCGATTTCAACCTAGAGTTCAACTTCTTATCTGTTAAATGTTTTAGGTTTTGTAATGGTCAAGTGTTATCCTTATTACTTTTATTGATATTTTTTGTTTTGTGTAGTGAAATTTCTTTTTAGTTGAGAATTCGTATTGCTTAGATGCATTTAGTTTGGCCCCCCAAAACTTGGAGTTAAGCTCGGCCACTGGTTAGCTAATACTCTCTAGACAGAGGACTATGAGATCATTAACTTCTAAGGGACACAAAAGCTGTTCAATATAATCATTAGACATAGGACTAAGAGATCCTTAAATGCTAAGGAATACAAAAGCTGGACTTGTATTTTGATGTTCACTTGTATAAGCTGGACTCGGAACATTTTTCATGTTCGACATTGATTGTATAATATAGTGCTTGAGAAATATAAACAATCGAAAGTTAGCTTAAAGATCAAGTGAACAAATTTCTTTGTGTTGTCAACTTTTTCTATAAAAATTGGAGGTAACACATTTTGCTTCCTAATGTATATTGACCCCCTCCTAATTGACTGAATACCTTTGAATAGTATTAACAATCTTAAGTAATCTTGAAACTATTAAGCGACTTTTGTTGTGCACTGGTCTGTTCTTTATAAGTAGAACTAGAAACACTTTGCTTCCTAATGTGTGGTTTTCTCGCATTGGATGCCAATTTAGGTTAAGTTTCATGTTCTATGAAATTGGATTAGAATGCTTCATTGATGAATGGAGAAGTACAAATCCATTATAGGGCTGCATTGTTAGTTCTTGCTAGTTGCATACTGACAATGTCAGTGAAGGAGCAAGAAAGTTGAATTTCATTGCAATCTCAGTTGAGTCAAGTTGGAAATTTACAGTAAGAGTTTGTTATCCTTAGAGAAATTATGTTTGTTTGTGCCTCTGTGCTTTTCAAACGAGGATTGAACCTTAGTTCTTGTTTGGTCTGTATATGCCCCATTTGTTGGGAAGCTAATTGCATTTTCTTTGTTGTCGCATCTTTTTGTGTCCTCTCTCTCTCTCTCTCTCTCGGTTTGTTCACCAACTTTATGATTGTATTATAAAATATAATATAACCTCATTAATCATTATCACAGTACAAATTAATTTTATAGAAGTATTACTGTATGATCCTATTTCTTTCCCGTTTAAATCAAGGAGAAGTGATACACTCTCTTAATAGACTACATGATGGAGATGTTGCCTCCATTTCATTAGGCACTATATTTTCTACCATCAGTGAACTTCACTTGGTTTTGAAAATAAAGAGGAACTTTGACAAAGGATTCTAATCTATATTAATTTGGGAAAATGATGCTTTTTAACGGTTTGAAAGCAAAACTGAGTTCTAGTCTGCATGTGCATAAAGTTTTACATGTTACTTGGTGGTGTATTATTCCATGAGAATGCTGAATTATATCATTATTCAAATTCCATAGTAGAAATAGAGTTTTATGTTATAGGGTTTTTTTTTCATGTGCACATTAATGTGCTTTTTCCCATATCGGTTTTTCCTCCACCAGATTGCAAGACTTTCATGGAAACAGTTCAAGAGATAGCTGAATCCCAGAAAACAAAAGAGGAAAATAAAGATGCAACTGCTGCTGCTGCTGATGCCCTTGATAAGTTAAGTGTTGAAGACAAGAAAACTGAGGAGAAAGCTCGAGAAGGGGAGCCAGCTCCAACTGAGGAGACAACTAAGACTGATGCAGAGACTAAAGAGAAAGAATCTTCCAGTTGAGGCTGTTGAGTCTCTCTACCAAATTCTTGGTTATACGTTGAGGGTGGATGTCTACTGCATTTCTCACCCCTTTGTGGTTTATCCGCATAGATGTTGCTGAAAATTGTTGGACTTGGAATGCGTATGAGAATGGTGCAGGATCCATGCTTTCCACAGTTTGAGTCAGTAAGCATTTGTTGAACTTTGGTCATTTTTTATTTTTCAAGGGTTGTTATTTGGGTATTATTGAATAGTTCTACGAGGGTTTTGCAGTCAATCTATTTATTCAGTTGGTGTAGGTCAAATGGTTATAGCGTTTGAGGGAGAAAAGAGGAGGATATTTAAAAAAAGAAAAAAAAAAAAACTCTTACAGGCAGTTTTTGTTGGGACATAATTTCGTGAATTGTGCGGAGTCTGAATTGGTATATTTATGTATGTCACGATAATATTTGCGTGCTGCTGTCGATTCTTTCCTCGCGGAAAGATGTGTTTATATAATTTCCACAAGCTAATAATTTGTTTGAGGAATAAACTTTGATGTGCCCATTGATTAGAAATGAATGAGTTATGGCGTTATACTCTACTTGAAATGGGATTTTAGTGGGGTGGAAGAATAAAATGGATCCAGGAGGTTCAATTATCTAGTCACATTTTCAATATGTTCCGAGTTCATTTAAATAATGTTCTGTTTTTTTTTTGGATAAATCGCCAAAAGAGATATTATTATTATCAAATCAACATTACAAAATACTAAAGTTCTTCAATAAAGGGCAATAACAGGAAAAAAAATAACAAAGCCAGAAACAAGGGAAAGAAAGTTACAACCAGCTACTTAAAGCTGTATTATTTCTGTTCTTAGCAAACCTAGGATGATACTACTTCTGGTAATTTGAAAAGTACTCTCTTTTCAAATCCTTTCATTTCTGAAAACTAACATATTTCTTACATTCTAGATGTAATAAGCAGAGGCCATGAAAGCAACTCTTGATTATGGCAAGGAGTGATTTACCTCCAACTTTTTTAATGAACCAAGAACCTCTATTCTCCATCTAAAACCCTTCTAAACCAGTTGCATCTCCAAAGGAATTGATTCCATACTTGAGTAGAGAAAGGGCACTAAAAAAATAAGTATTCAATACTTTCATCATCCCTGTTATAGAAGCTACAGGAAACAAAATGATTCATACTCCACTTGTGCATTTTGTTCTTAATCATTAACCTATTCATTAGTGCAAGCTATCAAATGGAGCTATGTCTAGGAATATGACAAAACCTCCAAATAAGATTGTACCATTTAACTTTCCTTTCTTTCTGCCTCAAAGCTTGTCATGCACTAGAAATGGTGAGCTTACCAGAATTAGCATGTTTCCATGCGACAAAATCCTCAACTCTCACATCCACCTTATGATGCAACTTCAGATAGTCCCAAGCAATAGTTGTGTCATCAGTTACAGGATTAGGGAGCTTACATTCACCATTTCTCTGTAGTTCACAAGCATTGCTTTTTCTATACTCATCAAAATCCTTTATAATAATACCTAAAAATTTAGTGATTGGAATCTCATCATTCGCCCAAGGGTCATACCAAAAATTGAAAAAAACACGATCCCCTAACTTGTACTCAAAATGGTGGGCAATCTTCTCTCTCATTTTAACAATGTTTCTTCATGCCCAAGAAGCCTCACGAGGCTTAAAAATGCCCCGATAATTGAGCTTTCTCAGTTTATTATCCACACCCATGTAGCCCATAAGAAATATTTATTCAAAATGAGATCCTAAACAATCTTGAAAAAAGATTGATTGGCATAAATAGGCACACCAAACACAAACTTTATTATTTCACATATGACCTTAATTATGCACTTGTAAATCATTGAGCAACAAGCGATAGGTTTGTAGTCTTTGAGGCCCATGGGAATAACCACTTTGGGAACAATAGTTACAGTGAATTGACATGCTTAAGCAAATATTCAGGCTCAAAAAACTTTGAACAACCCTCACTAAATCACCTCCAATTGCATTCCAACTATTCTTGAAAAATGTTAGCCTAAGTGGTATATCTCTATATTTTGATCTTGATAGTCAAATTGAGAAGTCACTAATGTATTTGTTTGAGTATTTATTTTATAGGAATAAAGTTACATTTTTCAAAAACCTAGTGAAATTAGAAAAAGTGTGGCAGACTTGTAATTAGCGATTACGAAAATTAAGTATTGCATGCGATGAAGATTTCATGATTGAACTAGAGTTTTAGCAATCTCAAATCTCCCAGTGCTAAAGATGTTAAAATTCTATAAAGGTTCGCGACCATGATGGCGACCACAAAAATCATCCCAAAAGCTGAAGGGCAACCTTGAGGCAAGAAAGCATGACCATGAAATTTGTAATGCCAACTCGTCAAGAAGAGACCAGTCCAAACATGCCACATGTCCAATAGTTTAAAGCTTAATAAGAAATTGTGACCGCAACTTAGAAAAACTGTAGCAGTTGAAGAAATTTAAATTGAATAAAATAGTTAGTGGAGTGAATAAAAATCGCGAGAAGGCCTGCATAATGGGATCGTGACCATGAAAGTAGAAGTGCGAGCATGATATTCATATAAACTCGACTATTGAAGCTCGGAGCCAATCAGACCTTGGAGCTAATTAGACCTAGCCATGTGTACTAAGCAGTTGGAGAGTAGAAAAAATTGTGATAGCAACAACAAGGCATGACCGTGATTCTTGGTCTGATGACAAAATAAAAGCTATAGAGTCAATCAGTTGGAGAGAAAAAGAATTGTGTGAGTAACGACTTTTTGGTGCATTAAGGCTACAAATATCTGACCAAAAACCATATGAAAAAGCAAAACAATCTCTCTAATGCTCAAGCATTTCCAAATTGATATTTTTGTATTTAATTATTATAATTGTGAGAGGAATGGTTTAAGTGTTTGTGCATAAAACACTTAGGGAAAAAAGTTTAGAGTGAGATTGAAAAAACTAGAGGAAGGGTTTGAGAGTTATTCTAAGTAAAACTCTTATTGTAAATGGTTGAGTGTTAGCCTAGAGAAAAATGCTATCTGTGGGTTAAAGTGTGAGACCAGGAAAACACTTGAGATTTGGAGTTAGCCCCAACAAAAACTCTTAGGATAAGTTGGGAGTGAGCTTCAAAACTCCATCTTGTAATCTTGTTGAAGATTAGTGAAAATTCCAATTTGCGATTGAGGAGTGAATGTAGGGAATGTTTTGCCTGAACTATTATAAAAATCCTACGGTGTTGACTCCTACTTTTTTTTCTTTATCTTTTAATTGTCCATTACAAAGCACATTTAAAGTGTCATGCCCATCAGTTTGGGTATCGGTTAACGCGAGCGTGTTGAGACTAGAGGCATTAGACCGACTGAAAACTGGATTGAAATAGTGCAGATATGATTAGAATCCTAAATTGAAAATAATAAAAAACAAAAATGATAATACAAATATCTAGCTCTAATTAAAGTAGGCAAGGTTTGTGTAAGTTTTATGGCAATACAATTAAAGCTAAAGAATAAAAAAGACTTTAGTAAAATGATATAATATTTACAGTAAATTACTTTGACTCCTCTGAGATTTAGTTGAATACAATAGTTCGTCCTTCTATTTTTGGAAATACATTATAAAGTCTATAATATTTAGTTTAATGCAATATATAGCCATTTCATCGTTACAGATGAACAAAATGTCAAATTTTTTCTTTTTTTTTTTGTTTTAAAAAATACCAAAAAAATACTATATTTTTTTAATGTCATTATCTAGATGCCAACATGTCAAATTTGTCATTCTTTTTCTATATATTTTTTAAGTTAACAAAATGTCAAAAAATAAATAAGGGTATTTTTAGTATTTAAAAAGTTAATTTTGATCATTTCAACAAGATTCTGATTGACTAACAAAATATTCCATTCAAAAGTAACAAAGAGTCTTTTTAGTTAATGGAACTAAACTTGAAAGATTTTATAATATATTTTCAAAAATCAAGGGACGGATTGATGTATTCAACCAAATCTCAGGGGAGATCGAGTAATTTACCTTATGTGATTGTTTTTTTGTAGTATGCTATATGTTGTCCAAAATGTGCTTGAGTTTTTGGTTAGTTAAGATAAACAAGCATGGTATAAAATGACGTAGAGTATGTGTGCTGTAAGATTTATATATTAGGTATATATGTGGCATTTGTTAGGTGTATGTGGTATACACTTAGTACATGCATAATATACATTTAGAATATATCTAGTATATATATGTATTTGTTTTGTTTGCTAAGCATATGTCCGCTGTGCTCATGTATGTTTATCATTTGTAATTTTGTGACCCGAGAGGTGTGTTAATATGACTATCAAATTTAATGTAACACCCTCTCACCCCAGCAACATGTGCCTAGATAAAGGAGTGCTATGCTATTTCAAAATCATCATTTAATAATTAAGAAAAAACATAGTATTTTTTTTAAAACTTTAAATGATAAAGAAGGAACAATATATATGTAATATACAAAAATATTAATTACAAAACATTTGTGCTTGTACTAAAAATAAGGTTACTTTACAAATACTATAAAAGAGAATCCAAAACGAAATACAAAAATAGTGTAACCCACAGTGTTTCAACAAGCTGCTTTATTTGACCAGGTTACCGTTAGTTTTATCTACAGCTTGACTACTCTTTTCTATATATGCGCAAAAGAAATTCTCACGCTAAGCTCTAGACTTAATATTACATATAGATAAGACAATAAAATATATCATGCAACATGTGCTGTCATGTATTTATATTATGCACAAATTTTCATGTAATTTCTCGTATCATATCATTATTTGTATTTCACTATACTAATTTAGTTAACATAAAAAAAACAATTATCACAAATTATCCTATATCAAATTCTCATATCATTATTAACTTATTTATATCCATAGCACCTAGGACTGAACAAAATAGTTAGGATAACTAGGTTGGCCATCTAGGCATAATAAAATTATCGGTTTCGTGGTCCTAAGAAATAGGGACTGGACCGAAACTGGTTCAGGATTGGCCGGTTCTGATTCATGAACTAGCGGTTCGACCGATTTTTTTAATTAATAATACAATAAATAAATACAATTAAAATTATTTGTGTAAATTATAAATTTATACTACTAATATATTATAAAAAATGAAAAATTTGAGAAAAAATAACTTATTGAATATTAATTTGTAACATTTTGTAATAATTTAGATTGTTATAACAAAAAATAAGTTGTCTACGTATCCTTTTAGACTTTATATGAATCAAAATCCATCTAATTCTCTTACCTTTTAAATTTTAATTGTTGACCCATTTTACCTTTTTTTTTACTCGGAACCGCCGGTACCGAATGTGCCAATTGTTCTTTCAGTAGTGAAGTCATATTGGTCATCGAAGTGATTTTTCTCTATTTCTTATTGTCTTAATGCTGCTTTAGTCCAATCATTAATACAAACTTGAGCTTCAAGGGATTGATCGTGTCTCATCCAAAATATTACCTCTTGCACTAAAAACTTATTTAACCACAACAATTAAGACTGAACTTGAAAAAATTTGTTTTGCAATTTGGGAGAGTACCAAATAAGTATTTTGATGTTAATTCCGCCAAATAAGGATTGAAAAATCTTTACCTGTCTTACTGTTACCAAACTCAAATGTAGTTGTTAGATAAATGTCAAGTTTGGGTGAACCAGATGTTAATCTTGGTTTTTTATATTTTTGCATCATCAAACGATTGCTCCTTCTAATTTTTATCGATTCATCCAAACTTTGACTAAAAGTGCCACTATTACTAGTAGTAGTAGGAATATTATAAATCAAACTAAATTCAATAAATAAATTATAGGTTAATTTTTTTACATCATTAATTATAACTTCAACAATAATATCATCACCTAAATCTAACAATAAATAATAAAGATTCAAATAATTAAATAAGCCGTCTATTTTATGTGTAGGATAAAAACACAATAGAAAATAAATCAAATGAATATATTTAAAATAATTCAACCATTTATTTTTCATCATACAAATAGAATAATGCAAAATATGATAATTAATATAATCTTGAAATGTATCAACAATATTAATACATTCATACAATAATAAACGACATGTTGGATAATAAACACCACTTAAAATATATGTTGCATCATTAAAATTTTTTAAAATATCTAAAAGTCGTTGACAAATATCCAAACATTCTAAATATACATTAATTTGTAGCATATTATTAGAAATAAATGTGCACAATAATTCTCTATACCATATGACACATTGAGTAATTTATATGTTGAATACCAACGAGTATAAATATCTCTTGGAAATCTTTTAAGTTTTTTGCTATTTTCACGAAAAAATTGAGCCCAACATTTCATTCTTTGTGAATATGACCATAAAAATGAAATTACTACTTTAATTGAAGCAATTATACCATTTAAAGATTTTAAACTATTTTGAATACATAAATTTAACACATGACATGCACATATAACATGAAAAAAATCTATCTCTAATATTGGGTTAACATAATACTTGAAAGTCTTAAATTGAGGCGGTATTTGTCGCCACATTATTAAAAGTAATTGAAATTTTTTTATGAACTAAGTCATATTCTTCCACAATATTTTTTTTATCATTTTAAAAATATTATCGGCGGTATGCCGATCATCAAATACTCTAAATACAATTAATATTTTTTGTAATTGTCATTCACCATCAATCCAATAACATATAACACTTATATAATAATGCATTTGCCAATGATCACTACAAATATCACTACAAATACAAACACGTCCATTCAAAGAAAAAATATTTTGAATAATTCTTTTTTATTTTCTTTATATAAATTATATAAAACATATTTAAGGGTATTTCTAGGTACACATTTAGCAGATGAATTTAATGTATTTTGACAATAATTAATAAAACCTACTTTTTCACCAAAACTAAAAGATAAAATGTTCTATACTTATCATTTTTGCCATTTTTTATTTTTTCATAATTATATTAAAATAATTGAAAAGAAGAAGATGTTACGTACCCAAACATTTGATTTTGCCTTTTATCTATTCCAAATTGAGTAACATGTTTGTTTTTCAAGTGCTTTCGAAATGTGTCATAACCACCTCTAACTTTAAATTTGTATGTTTGTGCACAATAATTGCACACAACATCAAATGACCCATCATTTTTTTGAAATGAATTTGAAAAATATCGGATGTTTAAATTTTTGCTTCAAATGATGCCGCCTCAAGACCCAGACCTAGTTGTTCATTTCTCATATTTCTTTGGCTTTCTTTAGTTGGAATTTTGAACCTCTTCATCCAAATTTTCAATAAAATTTTTCAAATCAACAATATTTTCATCAAAAAATTGCCCCTTTTGCTATGGCTTTCCATTATTTATGAATAAATTTTGTGAAAAAAATTTGTAGAATATTAAAAAAAAGTGTAGAGAAAGATAATAAAAAAGAATTGCAGGATTAAGGAAAAATTGAGAATTAGAGATAATTAAAGAATTGAAGAAAAAATTAAGATTATGTAGAAGTATAATTAGAAATAAATTAGAGAAAAACAATAATTGAAAGTGTAATTAGAGATAAATTAGAAATATATATAGAGAGAATTGAGATTGACTTGTAAAGAAATTGAAAATGAAATTGTGTAGAAAAATAGGAAATGAATAATATTGAAATGAATTTGGTATTTATATCGAAAAAATTTAAAAATTTAAATTACAATAATATCCCTAAAATATAGTTGTTATTTTTCTGTTATAAGAGGTATTTTTGTATTTTCATTCAAAAAAACGGTAATATTACCGTTGGAACCGGAACCGGAGGATAAGGGCCTAGTCCGGACCCTACCCCAACTAGGCCATAATCCGGGCTGAGCTTGAAACAGGCCTAGCTCGGTCTGGTTGGACCGGTTCGGGCCAAGTCGTTTCAACGGGCCGTGGCCAGGCCTACACCCAGACATAGTAATATGTGGATACAAGTGTCATCACCAACATAATATAAATTTACCATCACTTGTATAATATGAGTTTCATCTCCAACATAATAAATGTGCCATCATCAGTATAATATAAATGTTCCATCACTGGCATAAATAGACTCCTGATTGGTATGCCAAATTATCCAAGACTATAGTTCTAGGCTAAGTGTTCTCAGACTTACTTAATGTCATTATAAAATTTATAACTCTTTTACTTCATACATTTCATGGGTCTAATAACTTAATTAATAATATAATTACTTAATAAAAATATCATTTGCATAGTATAACAAGATCCAATATAATTTACACATTAAATCTATCCATTTAAAATTTTCCCTATTATTGACATATTTCATACTCTGTTTTGGGTTTTAATTTTGGATCTATTAACATCAAAATTAAATTATAAGGTTTATTTAATAATTTTATACCATAATATTAGATTTAATATTCAATTTGAATCACTTAATTTTGAGTTCTATAGAAAATGTTATACTTATTTAAATATTAACTACTCATTAAAAACGTTATCCAAAATTTTTTGGACCTCTGTTTGTGCCAAAATTAAGCATAGTTAAAGTCAAAATTAAGTTTTATGTTATTCATAAAAGTTTTAGCCCTATGTCTTAGCTTTTATACCCAACAAAAAAAAAATTAATCCGAATTTCGAATCTTAAGTTATAGAAATATATGTACTAACTACTTCATAGAATCTAACAAAGAACTTACAATCACATAATTCAATTTTTTTTTTACCAAATATCATCCTAAGTCTAGAAAATATATATCCTCATAATTTTAATACAAAATACTATTAATTTATATTAATTTACATGTCAAATACTCAAATCATGCAACTTGATGATTAAATATAGGGTATTCCTTAAGTTATGCACTTACCTCTTATTTTGCTTTTCTTCCATTTCCTATATTGTTTTCTTTTTTCCTTTGTCTCTTTGGGCTTGTTCCTTATCAAATTGAGCTCCTAAAACATCATATAAGTATCATCAAAATTTGCTTCATCATTTTTCTCTAAACCCGATATTCTCTCTCCTAAATCCTAAACTTTCTCTCTCCACACATAAGCTCTAAATGAGCTCAAAACTCTATCTTCCTTTAAGAAATATTAAAGAAGAGAAGAAAGACATCTTACCTTCACTCTCTCCTCTACTTGATCAACTCTTTGGATATTTCTCTCTTCGCCTATCTTACTCGTTTTCCTTTCTTTTTGTTCTTCTAAGCTTCCTTAGGTCTTGTAATGCATGAAAATATTTTTTTTCTTGCTCTTCTCTCTTTACACTCTCTCTTTCTCTCACTGAAAGCAAGCTTTGGCTATGGTGGAATATGGGGAATGGTTGGGGCTAGTTTCATATGCAGAAAATGAAGTTAAGTTGCGACAAGGAAGAAGAAGAAAAGAAGAAAAAAATAAAAATTCCATCTATAGGACACACCATATAGACCAAAACTTTGATATTTTTACTTAATTTACATGTTAATTCCCTTATTTCTTATGGTGGCCAGCCAACTCGTTTTTATATGTTCAAATTATTCCCTTAATTGATAATTATCTCAATTAACTCTTAAATTTTTGGAAAATTGTGAATTTATCCCAAAGCTTACCAAATTTTGTATTTTAATCTCTTACCGTAATATAATATCTTTAAACACTTCATCTAACATTTTCCATAATTATATGTCACTATTTAATTATCTTTAGGTCAAAATTTGAATTTTAGACTCCAGTTGAACCGACGCGTCAATTTAATATGCACAACTCAAAGTCTAAATTAACGGATATGATATCTAAATATTTGTATGTTTGCTAAATCTTCTATAAGGGCTTGGTATGTAAAACAATTATACATCTTATGTCTGCCATAGTTGCATATGTGTTTCATTATATGCTGATTGGTAAATTGCTCATGATTCGAACATTGTTAGATACATGACATGACAATAAATCAATAATTTCTAAAATGAATTTTGTATGAACAAGTTTGCAATCGCCCATGAATAAGCTTAGACAGAGTAGGGTAGACTTGTTGATATGCTAATAGGGGCATTCTAATCTATTTGATACATACAGCTTCGATTGAGATATTCTAAATTTGTTACGAAGAATGCACAATGTTCTGATTTATGGATGTTTAACATCATTTTTGACAGACATCTTTATTTTTGTCGGCATTTGAGCTGGGTTACCTTTCGTGTCTCCCTAGTATCTAGTGTAGGTGGAAATTTATGGGAAAAACAAGTAAGTTTGCGATTAATGGATATGACATGCCATGCAATATGTTTGATTTATATACAATATGACCTTTGTGGGGAGTAACATGCTTTTATTTTGCTATTGTATTTTTTTCTATTATAAGCTTAAAGGATAATCTTCTACTATATGCATTATGTTCAAAGGTTCAAAATGTTTACATTTCAATATTTGTTGTGTTAAACATTAGAATAACATGCTAGGATGCATGTATAATTTATGCATAATCAATTTTAGCCTATTATTGTAAAGTTTGCACCACTGATCATATGCTCAGCAAATAAGTTTATTTTCTCTTGCGCAAGTGGTAGACATAAGACGATTAGCTATGCGTAGGTTGAGAGAGTCAAGGATCCAGTGGACCACACCGAAGCATCAACAACAGTGATGGCCTACCACTCATGGTTGATATCTATAATTTATTTCATGTAATGTATAAATGATAAATACTATATGCATCATGTATATTTTAAAAACATAAGTTTGTATATATGTTATCAGAAAATTAACAGTTTGTAAAAATACAATTCGATTATTTATATAATAAGTGAAAGTTTCTGTTGCATGTATTGTGTTTTGGCTATAAGTGCCATATGTCACTAAGACCTGCACAAACATGTCAATCAATTAGTCAGTGACACCATTTTTCCTGACTGCAAAGCAAAAGGGTAAAGAGGTGTTATACAAAGAAATCCATTAGCTTTAAATTTTTCAATAAACCATAAATTCATCCCTTTTTTGGTGCACATCTTTCTAATAAAAAATAAATGAGCAATTTGAGTTTGGTGACTATTTGGAATATGAAAGAACCTTGAACTACAAAGTTCCATACTCTAGCAATAATACTGTCATAATCTTTGTGCTTAATCCACATTGCATAGAATCTAAATGGTTTCTTGGCAATATCAAGAAAATTATGCATAAAGACCAATAAGGAAGAGTCATTTGAAATGCCTGATTTGAAACACCTGATGGAAATACATAAGTCTCAGTTTGATTAAAAGTATCAAACCAACACATATTAGTAAATACCTTATCAATCCTTCTTCATATTATTCTTGAACCCATTTGATTGTTGGTCCAAGTAAAATGGCAGCCTCTTCATTGAGCTCCATCATTTCTGCAGTCGCAATGCTTGACTTGAAATCCTGAGCCATGCTTTTTGAAAAAAGTTGCCCAACCAACACATCCTTACTACTTAGGATAGGGTTAAAGTCACTAGAAATCAACCATGGACTTCTAGTAGACACAACCAATTATTCTATACTCAGCCAAAGCTCCATCTTTTCCTTCGCAGAATTAGGCCCATAATAAACAATCCAGAAGATATCATAATCTCATTTTTTTTTTAATTTTATATGGATAATATGACTTTGAATTTGTAAAATAGAAATAAAAATCAAATTAATGACCAATAGAGGAGTTTTGATAGTTCTGAATAAAATTCCACCCTTTTAGCTTCAACCTCTTCCACATTGCATCTATGTTGGCCACCTTAACTCGTCTCCAAGACTCCCAATGCCCAACACTTCATTTTCACGATCAGAATGGAAACCTCTAATTGCTTTAAAGGGTCATTGAGACCCCTTATGTTCGATACACCTATCATTTCCCCCTATTAGGGGGTTTCAAGCTTTTAGACCCTCATTTCTGATGTGTTTTTTTATTAGTATAACTTTTATTTATATTTTTAATGTTTAATTGTACGAGTTTTTAAATGTGTTTTAGGTACTTAGTTGTTTGATTTTGTGTTTATAGGTGTTGAAGAAAAACTATAGCAAAGTAGGGGGAGTGTCACGTGTGTGACACATTATCACACCCGTGTGGGATCTTTCCCATTCTTTAGCTATTGTAGATGTGAGGCATTATCACAGGCATGCGAAGTTATTCTCATGCAGCACTGGCCTAAAGATTTGATGCGAGTATGATGATCTTGAAGCTTATCTCTCTATTGTGGGTGCGTCACTACCATATCCCTACATGTTCTCATATGCATGAAATATCAACACAGATGTGATGATTGTTATGTTGTACAACCACTTATCGCATGCATGAGGACTTGTCCATGATGAAGCCTTGAGCAATGAAGTCCAGTCCTATTAAAACTCCTATTTAGATCAAGTGGGGCCCAGACTTTGGAAGATAAATGCTGATTAGAAGAATGACTTTGTGGAAGATAATTTTGTATCTTTTGTTTAGGAAGTATTATAACCTAAAAGTTAGAGTTCAAGTAGGACTTTAAAGGTTATAAATTTGGTCTTGTGGTATGTTTAGGAATAGATATGCAATGATAAACAGACAGATAGTTATTGAAAAGGTTTTAGAGCAACATACTATAATTTCTTTTAGGGAACATACTTTTATCTCTATCATCTTTACTCTCTACTGTAATATTTAATTTAGTTATTAGAATAGATATGACCATTGTTATTATAATGCTAGACTAATTTATTTGATAGGTGCTTAGTGAACAACCCCATTTTGTATGAACCTTATTTATCTTATTAGTGAATGAAGGATTTCCTTTAGTTTCAATTGTGTTTATTTTATATTTAGCTTGATAGTTTCTTGATCACCAATTGTTTAACTTTAAATGAAAATATTAGGGTTGAGTTATTAGATAAACCATTTATAATTTAATTTACAAATTGGATTGGACACTGGTTAATTCATTAGCTTAATTAATTAATGCTTAACTATGAAATCTAAGTTCATTAGTTCTAACTTGTTAAGGGAAATGCAAGCTAGAGGCTGTGGTCTAAGTTCCTATTTTTCTCTCACTGGTTACATTCATCATTTTCTATTGCAAATTTAATTACTATTAGTTCACTTTTATTAGCTTAATCAAATTACTACAACTTGATTAGAGTGTTTATAATATAATTTTCTTGTTCGCTGGTAATTCATGATTAATAAAGAATTTAGCCAACGAGTCATTGAGAGATTGACCTCAAGGGTGAGCTTACTAATATTACAATTAACTTGTGCACTTGCGAGTACACTTGGAGTTACATCAAGTTTTTTACACTGTTGCTAGGGACTATTGATTGATTAGATATTTTGTTAACTTAATTGCCAAAGTTTTTCTTTTAAATAGTTTCCAATTGTTTTTATGCATTTTTATGTTTATTTTATTCTAGTTTCAAGTTTTACTTATCGATTAGTTTGCTGACTTTAATTTTATACGAGATACAAGTAAATGAACAAAGTCAACCAACATATCCACTCAAAGAAATTACGAGTTGAGGTCCAAGACATAAAGACAAAAAGAACAACCCCCAGAAGATAAGAAAGAAAAATTTGACAACATTAAGAATTTGGAATAAGAGACAATAAACAAGCTAATAACAATTCCACATAGAGAAGCCAGTTCACAGAGGCAATTAGCTATGAAAGACTATGTGAGACCTGTAATTAGCAATACTACCTCATGTATCATACTGGGAAAGGCAACAAGAAATTAATATTCACTTAAACATGCTTCCATCTTTCTATGGCTTACTTAATGAAGATCCTCTTATGTTCATTAGGGAATTTTAGGCAACTATTAATACTGTCCCTTTGAACATGCTAAATGATGATCAACTAAGAATGAGATATTTTCCATATACCCCAAACGATAGAGCCAAGGTGTGGCTAATGACTTTATTCCCTAACTCTCTCCATAACTGGATTGAGGTTTTTTTTTACAAATTTATGGGTAAATTTTATTTCCACTAGAAGACAAAGGAGAGCAGAAATCACTAATTTATATCAAAAGGACTCTAAAACCTTCCATGAAGTGTGGAATAAATTTAAGATATTTTTTTTACAGTGCCTTCACTGCAAGTTTCCTTTTCTATTGACAACTCAGTCCTTCTATATTAGTTTGAGCCAACAATATTAATGCATGGTTGACATTGCAGTTGGAGAAGCTATGGGATAAAAGACAGCTGAAGAGGTCTATGACATTCTTGAACTATTGGGAGCAAATTCTCAACAAAATAGTGTGAGAGGAAGAAAGATGGAAGTGCATGAAGTTTCAAGTGGCAATGAGTTGGCTTTCAAATATTTGAGCTAGAAAAACGAGTTTGAATGTTAGCTAGCAAGGGACAAAGATCCATAAATGAGGTATGTGGCATCTGTGGTATTTATGGATACGGAGCTAAAATGTGCTCTTCTTTTGATTCCTTGGCAGGAAACGAGGTGGATTAAGTTAACGCCTTAAATTTCTTTCAGCCCAAGTAGCAAAATAACCTTAATTCCAAAACTTGTTGTTGGGTTTGGAACAAATATCTGATACATATGGTAGCAGAAACATAAATTTTATTAAATCCAAAACCTATGGAATGCCCTATATAATTTAAAATCAAATCATACCATCTAATGGGAGAAGTTGATTACATTTGTTTGTAACTCTTGATCTTCCAAGTTATGAGCTTTTCCTTCTTTGTTGGGTTGTGCTTCCAACTGATTGCTTCATCATTTAACATGAATATATAGCCTGACTGGGATTTGGAGTCATCCTTGTTAGTTTGGAAGTTGGCATCCATATACTTGCTTACCTTAAGTTCACTATCTCCATAAACCATGAATATATCCTTAGTTCTTCTAAAGTACTTAATGATATTCTTGACAGCCACTCCCTCGCTGGGATCGGACTGATATCTACTCATGACACTCAGAGCATATGATACATCAGGTCTAGTACATAACATAACATACATGATGGATCCAATAGTCAAAGCACATGGAATCATACTCATGCGTGTCTGTTCATCTTGTGTCTTTGGACATATGGACTTAGAGAGGGTAATCCCATGAGTCATTAGAATTAATCATCTCTAGGACTATTCCATGCTAAACCTATTTACTATCTTATCTATGTATGTAGACTAACAAAAAACAATCAAACTTTTAGATCTATCTCCATAGATCTTTATCCCTAGTATGTAGGTCGCTCCTCCAAGGTCTTTCATGGAGAAATTCTTAGAAAACTAAATTTTGACTGATTGAATAACTGAGATGTCATTTCCTATAAGAAATATGTCATCTATATACAATATTAGGAATACGACTACACTCTCATTAACCTTCTTGTAAACATAAGGTTCATCCACAATTTGTCAGAAACTAAACTCTTTGATTATCTCATCAAATCAGATGTTCCAACTCCTGGATGCTTG
Source organism: Triadica sebifera (assembly GCA_023653625.1). Lineage (NCBI taxonomy): Eukaryota > Viridiplantae > Streptophyta > Magnoliopsida > Malpighiales > Euphorbiaceae > Triadica > Triadica sebifera. The sequence goes on from CM042901.1 coordinate 28,104,018, forward strand.
GTTCAATCCATAAATAGATCTTTGCAAATTGAATAGTTTTTTGCCATCACTTCTTCATAGGATGTAGGCTCATCATCCTCTATGAGCAATGCATCTTTATGTTCACTTATGAGAAATTCATATCTCTCAAGGACAATGCAGATCCTACTTGATCTATGAAGTTCTTGTGTTTCAAAAGGTGTAGCTATTACTTCATCTATATGAGTAACATATTCGGGTTCAGTTACTTGAATTGCATTTGTTTGCGCATTTCCAACTTCATCAAGTTCAATTTTTCTCCCACCATATTCTTTTATAAGAAACTATTTCTCTAAGAAGACAACATGTTTTGAAACAAACACTTTTTGTTCCAAAGTGTGGTAGAATTGATATCCAAATGAATTTTTTGGATATCCCAGAATCAGACACTTATCAAACTTAGCTTTTAGCTTATTTGACATTGTCCTCTTCATATAAGCAGAACAACCTCATACTCATATGTAAAATAATAGGTCTCTTGTTATTCCATGTCTCATATGTGAAAGAATAGCTTTTAGTTTATCTGACATTGTCCGCTTCACATAAGCAGGATAACCCCATACTTTGAAGTGAGAAAAAATAGGTCTCTTGTTAGTCCATATCTCATATGGAGTAACCTCAACTAACTTAGAAAGGGCTCTATTTAATATATAAACAAAAGCTTTAGTGCATGACTCCAAAAGAACTTAGGTAGTTTTGCAAAGTTCATCATTGACCTCACATTGTCTAACAAGGTTCGGTTTCTCCTTTCAACCACACCATTATATTGTGGCGTGTAAGGTGGAGTCCATTGAGATAAAATCCCATTGTCTCTTAGATAATCTTGAAACTCTTGGCTTAAATATTCCCCATTTCGATATGATCTAAGTGCTTTAATACTTTTGTGAAGTTGTTTAACTACTTTATTTATGAATTCTTTGAACTTTTCAAAACTTCATATTTGTATCTCATTAGATACAAATACCTATATCGTGAATAATCATCAATGAAAGTAATGTAGATAAAACCACCTCTGGCGTGCACTGACATTGGTCCACATACATCTGTATGTACAAGGTCCAATAACTCATTAGCACATTCACCCTTTCTACTAAAAGGTGATTTTGTCATCTTGCCTGATAAACAAGATTCACATGTACCATATGATTCATAATCAAATGAACCTAAGTCACCATTCTTGTGTAACTTAGTCAAACACCTCTCATTTATATGGCCAAGACGACAATGCCATAAATATAATGGTTTTAGGTTATGCAACTTTTGTCTTTTATTATTATTGATATTAAGGATTGAATTAGATGTGTTGAGAATGTAAATTCCATTGTATAATGTGCCAGTTCCATAAAGAATATCATGCAACCATATAAAGTAATCATTGCCATTAGTAGTTAAATGAAAACTTTTTCTATTTAAACAAGAAACATAAATAATATTCTTTGTTAAAACTGGAACATAATAACAATTGTCTAATTTTAAAACAAACCCAATTGGGAGTGTTAATACATAAGTTCCTATAGCTAATGCAACAACTTTTGCTCCATTGTCAACTCATAGGCCTGACTCTCCTTTCTTGAGTTATCTATTGTTCCTTAGACCTTTCACATCTGTGCATATGTGAGACCCACATCTGATATCCAATACCCATGTGTTATTAACAGAAATATTATTAACCTTAATAACATAAATACTTAAAGTAGAAAGTGCATCCAATGTCTTCTCCTTCTTCTTTAAAGACTCAAGATAGGCCTTGCGGTTCATGTTCCTTTGGAAACTCTTGTCATAATGGAAGTAAGTCTCTTTTTGTAATGGCCCAAATATCGGGTTAGTCGTAAACTGTAGTTTCTGAGATTTATCAGTATCCCTAGGGTTAAAAATACACCCGTAGGTGAAAAATATTTTATTTGATCATCGGAAAATATATGTTATGACTAGTCTAAGGGAAAAATTTGGAGTGAAAATGAGGTCAAATAAGTCCTCAAAAGTCAAAATTAAGAAAAAATGGGACCATATTTAATTAAATAATAGGTTGACCGTACTTTGACCAAGCTATGAAAAATAGCAAACGACATTCAAAAATTTATTTTAAGACATGAATAGACTCTAAATAATATTTAGGATTTTTTGACATTGAAAAATGAATTTTACAGTAACACCGAAAATTGAATTATCAGTCCAATTTAAGTGAGCTGGAAAAAAAATAAACTCCGATTGAGTTAAAAAATTTTGTGTAGACATATAAAAATATTTTATGAATTATGGAATCAAATTTTGATGAAATTGAGCTTGGAAAGTGAGAGAAATAATTTATAGTGTTTAATTGGGCCTTAAATTCACAAATGGGCCTAATGGGTTGGATCACTTGTCTTGGCCCAAGCCCAGCCCATTCCAGCCACCTATATAAGCTCAAATATCAGAATTTTCTAAAGATTTAAGCACCTTCTTCTCCCTCTCATGCTTCCCCCTTGGACAAATGGGTTTCCTCCATTTTCTCCACCAAATTTCTCTCATTTCTCCTAATTTTGCATCAAAATCAACCATCCTAATATAAATTCAGCATCCCTAGTAGCTAGTAGAAGCTTTTGATCTTCATTTGGAGGGATAGAGTGGAAGAAAATCAAATGAGAAAAGTTGAGATACAAATTAGAGGTAAGTGAAATTTATAGTTTTAAAATTAGTTTAATGGTTCAAATAAGTAGTTTAAGATATGTAGATGGTAAATATGAAGTTTATTTGAGTTAAGGAAGTAAAATATTGGTGGATTAATGAAGTGGAATTTTCGGCCATAGGAGGAAATCAAGGAATATAAGGAACTTCAAAGGAAAAAGGTAAGGAAAAGGAAGCCTATGAAAGCTAAAGAGAAGAAATAAGGTTAGTGATTTCAAAATCTACTTATATTGAATAATTTTGTGTGTGTATAAATTTATTGAGAAATTTTAAATGATATATTGAATAATTTTCTAATTATTGAGTATATTATGCATGAAATGAAAAATAATGAATAAAATGTATTTAGTGATGCTTAATGACTTAATTGATTGTTCATAGTGAATTATTGATATATTAGAATGCAAAGTGTGAAAAATTATGGTAGTGATAAAATTGTTATGAATGAATAAAATATTAAGTGATTAATAATGTAAAAATAATATAATTTATGAATTTAATGAAAATTGAATTAAAGGAATAAAATAATGTCCTTAGTTATTTTTCTTATGGTTAAATCTAGCCCAGGATATAATTGGTTAGCTATAGGGACACCATTACCGCGGTGCGGGTCATGGCGACTCGCTTATGTATGCCAATGACGGTCTACTTCAGTGATAATGATTCAGTGATCAGTGTACAGTGCAGTGCTCGAGTGGTCCTTCGGGATTACTCTTCAGTGTAGTGGACTTTTGGGTCCACGTCCCATGTATCCGGTCTGAAGATTTTCTATCAGATTGAAACTAGGGGCAAATGTGAATAAAAGTAATACAAATGATTTAAGTGAAAAATATAATAAGAAAAGATGCAAGTGAAAAGTATTTTAAAAATGAAGTGAGAAAAATGATAAATATAATAAAAATGATAAATGAAAAAAAATGTGAGAAAAACGAGATAAATGATAATTATAATAAATATGATAAAAGTGACAAATATGAATAAAATGATAAAAGTGACAAATATGAATTAAATGATAAAAAAATATATAAAAGATTAAAATGACAAGAGTGAATAAAAGTAGAAAAATATGATAAAAATGATAAATGTGGAAAAAAAATGATAAAAATGATAAATGTAAAAAAAATTATGATAAAAATGATAAATGTGAATAAAAATAGTATATATGAATAAAGTGAAAATTATAATAAAAATCGATAAAGTAAAAATTATGATAAAATGAAATACGTGAAGAAAAAATAAAAGTGAAAAATGTGAGAAAGTTGATATAAGTGATAAATATAATAATTATAATAAAAGTGATAAAGATGATAAAAATGGTATAATAATAATAATGATAAATGTGATAAATGTGACAAAAATAGTAAAATTGAAAAATAAAATTTAAGTGGAAGAAAAATGTTAAATTACGTAGTTAAAAAGAAAATAAATGAAAAATAAAAATATTAGTGGCATAAGTGTAAATAAATGTAAAGCAATGGCAAGATTGTAAATAAATGAAAATTTAGGAATTAAAGTGAAATTTGTAGCTAATTAAATAAATGATTGAAAAAAAAAAAAGAAAGAAGGAATGGTTAATTAAAAAAAAAGTGAAAATGGACTGAATTGAAAGAAATTGAAAGTTCAGGAGTAAATTGAAAAAAAAAATTGAATTGAGAAAAATTGTTAAAATTAAAATTAAGATATTAAATAGTGAATTAAAGATAAATAAAAGTAAAGTAGTGATAAAAAGAATAATAAATATATTAAAAAGAGAATTTGAATAATGTAGTAAAAATATTATTGCATATATAAATGCATGAAAAAAATATATGTAAGTGGAAATTTTTAGATTAATAATTACCATTGAGCATATTAATGTTCAACACGTAGTTATTTGACTGCGTGCAGATAGTAGCCAGAAAGACATGAGCAAACATACAAAAATTTGGGAGCTGAAAGAATAAAAAACAATAGAATGTTAGTATCAAAGATAACATGTATATATATGTTTAGGTATGGAGTTGTAGAGATAAAATGTTGTATATATTATGATAAAGAATATTTGTGAATTATTATGTGTAAAGAATGCAATGATTAATTGTGATTGAATGAAAAATATGTTACATTATATATGTACTATTGTGCCCAAATATGAGCTGTAGATTGTTTGATTTGCAGGTGGGGTAGATAATTTATAGCTGTTATGCTGCCGAAATTTTTGGATAATCAAAAAGATTAATTAAGTATTAATAACAGAATGGTCAATAAAGTAAATTAAAATAAGGAAATTTGTTTTAGCACACATCGGCTATACTTGCATAAGTACATGATGTACGTAAAGAATGAGGGTGTCACACTTTTGATGCCATCTCTATGCCTTTCTTCCTCATCATCAATGTACGTTGCATTGAAGATTTCCCCTCTACTATCTTGGAGCTAAAGAGCAATTTAAATATCTCATATCGTCCAATTCGAGCTTGCTCATCAAAAAGCTCCCTTAGATGATACATAATTGTATTTGCATTCATAGTCTCATGCTGCTTTTGAAGCTCAGGAGACATAGAGGTGATGCAACTAGCCAACTTACTATCATCCACATGCTTCTTATATGCCAACTATTCATCAACAGATGCATCATTAGCAGGAGGACAGGGAAGCGACTCTTCCAAGACATAAGCTATTTTTTCTGGTTTAAGAACTATTCTCAAATTCTTTAGCCAATCAAGAAAGTTTGAGCTAGTCAATTTATTGAAATTGAGAATTGAGCATAAGTTCACGTTTGATGACATGATTCTAGCAACCTAGATGTAAAGAAAGGTCATGTTAGAGAATGTACTAAATGCATGAATATTAGGTCTTTAATAAATGCGCATTTTAGCTCCCATTATTTTATTGCGGCCATAGCCCTCAATATGAATCTGAGAGAACCCATCGGGAGCTCTCCTAGTGGATTAGTATCCAACATCATTAAGAATGACCTTAGGTTTGCCCAACAAGGCACCTTAGATCAATTGGTAGGTATCTCATATCAATTGCATCAAAACATGCAACTACTAAATCATTGGGCTATCAACTCTTGCTATGTGCACATCTCACTCTAATTCACACTGACCTTGGGTTTGCCTAACAAACCAATCCAACTAGTTAAAATCGGCCCATTAATCATGAAATCATATTTTGATGGTTTAAACATATTTGTGTAGAGCGGGCTTGGATTTTCCCAATAACCCAGACTCCAAAAGGACTCTGGTTCTTGCCATATTAATGGAAGGCATTGGCCTATATTAAGAGGGATTTCTTTATTTAGGTCTCATCAAGGCAATTTGGCATGCATTATATATCTATTCATCATATATAGATATATAAGATAATTACACTAACTATATGGTCATGATTATGGACATAATCTAACATCAATCTTTCGAGTCATGAAAGGATTGACTAGGTCTCACCTAGGTATATGCATGAAATTACAACACCAAAATAGAAAACAATTTCCTATTCTAATGTTCTTTTGTTTTTGGTGCCATCTCATTAGCTTCTTGCTCCTTTGAATTTCAATTCAATTCTAATACTATATAATCTTTTTACATAAACTCTTCATAAGAAAATTTCAAGTTATATTTGAGGGGAGTAAGATGAGAAGAGAAATACAATTGAGAGAAAAGAAAAGGCAGAGACTCGACCCTATTTACCAAAAAAAAAATTTCATGCATGATCAGTCTCATTGGTCAAGTCCATAATCATATCATCATGTCATTCCATACACCCTTAGCATGCATTCTTTAATGCTTAATTAAAGGTAATCTATTAAAGTAACAATTTGGGTTCCTTTTGTTTCAACTCTTGAAACAATATTTTGATTGTTTGGCATTTATTGAAATTCATCATATATCCATTATTTAATCCCATTAAATAATCATATGAATATTTATAAATACTTTCTTAAAAAAATTATGCAAATTAGGCATACATTTGATCATATTAAAAAGTTTCCTAAAATTATTTACTTTGCCAACTTGGTTTTTACCAATTTAATGCATTGCAACAATTAAATTTGAATTTAATAATTAAATCTCATTTAATATTAAATCCAAATATGATCAGTAGTTAATTCATAATTAAATTACCTTAATTAATTATTAGTTTAATGCCAAATAAGATTAAATTATCCTAGTTACAATTGCATACTAGAATCCTAGTCAAACTAGGACTTTAAAAATCATTTTCAAATTTAAATAAATTTCCATTTAAAAATTCCCAAAATTTCTAGATTTCATTCTCATCATTATAAATAACTTATAATTAGTTAAATTAATTAAATTCAATCATTAGACAATCTAAATCATTCATCATTCAATTAACAAACCAATTACACAAAAATTGCTGAAATTGAATCATACATGAATTATGATTTTTTAGAAATTTAACCATGAATTTAATTTGACTCCAGTATGAAATTGATGTTAAAATAACATCATGAATATCTTATAAACATGAATTATGGTTTTGATCATCAAATTACATGCCATTAAATTAAACAACACAAAACAGTCGTATCATATGGTAAGGTTCTCAACCTAGTTATATATTTTGTTTGTTCCATGATCAAAAACGATTTTTGTATCATTATAGGTGTTGTTGAGAAGATAAAACACATTCTAAATATGTCATAAACATATTTGATTAGTCAAATTAACAAACCAAATTCGAACAACCCCTTAAATAACTCAATTGGCATAACTAGATTTCATAAACCCTATAAATTCAACAACTATACATAATTTCGAATTTCATGTTTAAATCAAATTCAAACCTTTTAATTATCATAAAAAAAATCCAATATCATCATAATAACATGTCATTGAATTAAAATTAAAATTTGAGGCCAAACAAAATCAAATTCGTTTTTAACAAAATGAGGGAATCCAAGTAGTTCTTTTTCAATCAATCTCATTGATACTTCAATTAAATCCAAATTTAATTTATATAGGGCAGCTCTGATACTACTGTTGGATTTTAAACATGCATTTCATACATATGGAAGCAGAAACATAAAATTTAATTAAACCCAAAACTCATGGAACGCCCTGTGTAATTTAAAATCAGATCATACCATCTAATGGGAGAAGTTGATTACCTTTGTTTGCAACTCTTGATCTTCCAAATTGTGAGATTTTCCTTCTTTGTTGGGTTGTAGCAAACCACAATAATCCAAAGCTATGATTTCCTCAAAGAGTATTCATGTGAAGGAAGAAGAAGAAAACATCCAAGGAGATGGGATGACTTATGAAAGAGAAAAGGGAGAAGAGAAAAATAACTCATATTTTTTTTAATGGGGTAGCCACGAAATTTACTCCATTAAAGGATTATTTATACTATTTCTAATCCCTTTTATGGTTGGAAAAGGAAAAACCTTAATGGACCCATTTCTATAAGGTATATGACCCAATGTTGACTAAGTCAGCAATCCTAATCCAAATTGGATTTGACCCATTTTTATAACTTTAAAAAAAAGGTATAATTCTCTTTCTTTCTCATTTGGATCTTATCTGAAATCCATTTTACATTTTCTTCATTTCTTCTATGCGTATGACCTAATAGGTTTTCTGGTCATGTTGGCAGCTCAAGTCTCGAAAGGAATCCTAATCCAATTAGGATTCTACAATTTAAACACTTTTGACCCATAATTGATTTATAATAAATTTCCCTTAACTTAGTAGATCATGAGTGATATCAAACAACACATCATGACCACTCAATTAACTAGAAAATCAATGGTTTGACTTTTAACCCTTCCATAGACAATTAGCGTGCAATTAATTATTTCACTAAACTATACCTCATTTGGTTCAGAGCATAGACTCTGTGTCAACTCCCAGTAGATTGACTATATCATATCTAGTCCAAATGATATTAGTTCTTATCTATAAGATTCATTACTCTGATCAGATTTGTCCTTGAAGACATTTTTCAAGACATGTCCACCTTGGCCAAAGATTTCTAAGTAATGATATTTACAAGAGGCCATAGTTATACTCTCTTTCTATTAGGAGTGGTGAATCCTTTATTGACTACTCAACTACCTTTGAATACCTCATGTTATACTCAATCACCAGCCTATGAGCAACCTCTTGAGAGGTAACAAGGAATGGAGTCAAAGTATAAGATTTAGTATCCAAGATAACCTTGAGCATCTCAAGTCTAAGGATACTTGCACCACTGCTATGATGAGACTATCACTGACATTGAATAAATATCCATGTAATTATCTCATAACAGATCATAAAATGTACTTGGCTACTCTAGCAAGGATCCATATATTAACTCTAAATATCTCATGTCTTCAGCTTATGAGATCAGCTATTTGACCTAGTCAAAAAGTATAACATATGCTAATTTATCTGGATTAGCAATGTCATATCTTGTTAATCCTATGACTAGGGTTTATTTAGGTATAAACACAATTTTACATGATAGAAATCTCATCATTATGATCTCATCAAGAATTCCTACATGTTGTATTATATTCCAAGGACTTTATTAAATGGTTTAAGATCTATATCAATTCATATGCAATGAATACCATATAATGAAAATGCATTTTATAAATAATAAATGAGTACATCAAATGCCTAAGGTGATTTCCTTTAGGGCATATCTCTAACACTTATAACCTTGGGTAAATGAATTATCTTAACTTTTCTTGGAGAAACTCTGATTAGAACACCCATCGAATCTTTAGAAGCCAAAACCCTAATCCACAGTACCACTAACAAGAGCCTCAAAATCAACCTCCATATCCTAATCCAAATCAAATTGGAGATGCTAATGCACCTAGAAAACCATATCTAGAAAAAACCTTAAATAATTTCATACTTGCTACTCAAGATAAGCAGGAGAGGATAGACAAGAAACTTTATTCCATTTAAGCTTTATTCATAAGGTTGGAAATTTAGATTGGGTAGATAGCAGAGGCAGTACAAGAAAATAAAAAAAAGGAAGTTACCAAGCCAAATACAACAAGTTAAATCATTATATGTGTATGAAAGTACTTGTAATGATAAAGTAAATTCATAAGCTGACTTGGAGTACTGTTCTCTTATAGGAACATGTGAAGCACGACACAAGAAATTGGAATCAGAGAAGAATAAGAGAATATAAATGGCAAAGAAGGAGAAAATTTCTTCACCACAATTGCATAAGGCAACATAACCTTACTTACCATTTTTTTCTTAAATTTCGGGAGCATAACAAGAGTAAGAAATGTGAGATACCTAAAGTGACACCAGCAACATTTAGTTGGTGATAAAAGTAAGCTGAGGTTACCTAAAAAGAAGGCAAATCTTGGTAACTTAACCATTGACATTACCTTGGGGAAAGGAAGAAGGCAAAGTCTTTGCTGGATTTAGGTGTGAGTATTAATCTAATGTCTTACTCAGTTTATAAGCGATTGGATTTAGCAGAATTAAAACCAACCAACATAGTTCTCTAGTTAGTTAATGGTTCAATAAGATTTCCTATAGGTATAGTAGAAGACCTTATGGTGCAAATTGGTAAGTTAATAGTATATGTTGATTTTGTGGTTATGGAAACTGAAAATGCTAGTTTAAAAGAAAAGAATTTAGTCATTATTCTTGTTAGACCTTTTATAGCCACAACTAACACACATATTGATGTTAAGCATCAAAAATTAACCATGATAGTATTGGGTGTGACTCATGTTATTGAGGCGTTTGATTTTTCAACTTATTTTTCTAAGCCCATTACAAAACAATGTTTTTGCATTAATAAGGTTGATAAGCTTGTCTATGAAATGCATTTGTAGGAATTGAAAAATAAGTATGAAATTGTGAGTGATGCAGGGGTGGATGATTAGCTTCAAATGGACTTCTACCCACCTTAAAAGAACCATAGTCAATAATGTCTTGCCTAAAACATAAATGTGGTGGTTCTTGGAAGGCAACCCATGTTACTTATATTATTTCTAGTTTATTGTTTCAATTTTCTTTTTGTTTAGTTTATGAGTTTCTATTTGCATTCTAACTCTGAAGTTGTGTTTAGGAAATTCATTACAAGAGGGAAGCCATACTAAAATATGCAGTCAGACAAACAATATGAAGTGAGACTGCCACGAGAGTGAAAGGGTGTTGTGTGCGTGACATAGTAGGGGAAAAAAGAAGCATGTCACGGGCGTGAGGAATCCTTACACATGTGACACCCAATTGAAGGTAAAGAGGTGTCATGGACATGACATATTGTCACGTGCATGACACTTGATTTTTTCACTGTATTCCTTCATATGATGTTTTAAATGTGCAAGTCCCCATTTTCTTTCTCACGATCATGTTCTTCATATTCAATATTTCTTCTGTTTAATTTTCTCTTAACTTTCCCAAACCCTAACTCCCAAATTCTTCCTTAATTTTCATTTTTATCTTCAAATTAGCATTAAATCCCACAAGCCCATCAAGAATTTGTCCATTCTCTATCATTTTTCATTAAATTCAAGATGCCTAGAACAAAAAGTTTAACATAGAGGCATAGAGTGTGACATTCTTATAACAATCATTCTATACGTATGTTATGTGGTTTAATACAATTATAGCTGATATGTGCCAAAATTATTTATTTATTTATTTAATGACCGTACTATTATTAACACTTAATTAATCATTTTTATTTTTCAAAAATTTCGGTAGCATAACAATTATATATTTACTACCTACCTGCAATGCAAACAATCCGCATTCCATTTTTGGGTACAACAATACACATATAATAATTCACAAATATCATTCTCCATTCAACCACAATTAAACATTTCATTATTTACACATATAATAATTCACAAATATTCTTTATCATAATTTGTACAACATTTCTTTCTTACAACTTCATATACATACATATATATACATGTCATTTTTAATACTAACCTACTAATATTTTATTCTTTCGTCTGTGCTACTACCTGCACGTACTCAAATAACTACATACTGAGCATTAATATGCCTAGTGATGATTACTAATCTAAAAATTTTCACTGACCTATTTTTTTATGTCATTATATATGCAATAATACTTTTAATATACAATTCAAAATTTTTTTCTTTAATATATTATTTTTTTTTTATCAACACTTTATTTTTAATTACCTTTAATTCACTATTTAATATCTTTTATTAATTAACAATATTTTTTAATTAATCTTTCTTTTTTTTCTAAACTTTCAATTTAGTCCGCTTTCACTTTATTTTTTAAATTAACCATTCTTTTCTTTCTTCTTTATTTATTTATTTCAATTCTTTATTTAATTAGCTATACATTTCACTTGAATTCTTAAATTTCTATTTATTTACAATTATGTTACTAACTATATATTATTTACACTTTTGCCATTGATATTTTTATTTTCTATTTATTTATTTTTATTTATTTATTTTATTTCTTTTTACTACACAATTTAATATTTATCTTCCACTTATTTTTCATTTCACAATTTTACTATTTTTTTTTCTTTTGTTACCATTATCACTTTTATCATATTTATCAAATTTATCACTTACGTCATTTTTATCATATTTTTCATTTTTATTATTTTTCTCATTATTTTCACTTTATTCATTTTCATCATATTTTTCATTTTTGTTATTTTTCTCATATTTTTCACTTTATTCATTTTTCTCATATTTTTTACTTATTTTTTACTTCTATCATTATTACTACTTTTGTTCAAATTTGCCCCTAGTTTCCATCAAATAGAAAATTTTCGGACTAGATACATGGGACTTGGGCCTAAAAGTTCACTGCACTTAAAAGTAATCCCGAATGATCACCTGAGCATTGCACTGTATACTATTCACTGAATAACTATCCCTATAGTAGACCATCATTGGCTTACATAAGTGAGTTGCCATGACCCACACTGTGATAATGGTGTCCCTATGGCTAGTCAATTATATCATGGACTAGATTTAACCATCAGAAAAATAATTAAGGACATTATTTTATTTCTTTAATTCAATTTCCATTAAATTCATAAAATTAATTATTTTTACATTATTAATCACTTAATATTTTATTCTTTCACAACGATTTTATCACTACCAAAATTTTTCACATTTTTCATTCTAATATATCAATATTTCATTATGGATAATCAATTAAGTTACAAACTCACTAAATACATTTTATTCATTATTTTTCATTTCATGCATAATATAATCAATAAATAGAAAAATATTCAATATATCATTTAAAAATTTCCAATAAATTTCTACACACTTAAAATCATATTTTCTTGAATTTCATGACTAAATTTTCATTTTATTAGTAAGAAAAATATTAATTTCTCCTTCTTCATTTTTCGACATATAATTAATATTCATCATTAAGTTTTTTCTTTCACCTTTTAATTATTCATTTCACTAATTAATACATTCATTATTCCATATGTATCATAATATTACACTAAAATGTATTTATTCCTTAATATTCATTTTTCACATAATAAGGTCATATTTTACAATTTCCACCAATTAATTTTTTTAATTGAAAGTAACCATTCTAATTCACTTTTAATAATTTCTTAATCATGATTTAAGCATTAATTAGCAATTACATGCAAAACACACAAAATTCTTAATTTCCCATAACGCTAAATCATGCTTAATTAATGAAAATAAATACATTCTATCCTTAATTTCTTGTTTAGGCATTCCTAATCTTCCTTTTCCTTATCCTTTCGTTTGGAAGTACCTTCACCTTCTCTTTAACATACCATAGCCAAAAATTACACTCCATTAATCCACCAATATTTTTCTTCCTTAACTCAAACAAATTTCATATTTATCATCTACATACCTTAAACTACCTATTTGAACCATTAAACTAATTTAAAACTACAAATTTCACATACCTCAATTTGGTATCCTAAGTTTTCTCCTTTTATTTCCTTCCACTTAAGCCTTCCAAATGAAGATTAAAAACTTCTATTAGCTATTAGAGATGTTGAAATTATTTTTGAGTTGTTGATTTTGGTGTTAAAAGTGAAGAAATTGGAAGAAATTTTGAAAAAAACCAAGGGATGAGTGGTTCGGCCAAGCAAGGGAGGAGAGGAAGGAGATGAAGTAGAATTCTCTCTAGAGAATTTAGATAATTTGGGTCTATTTATAGTGGTCTAAGTGGGGTGGGCTTGGGCCAAACAAAGCCCAACCTATTTAGGCCCAATTTTGAACTATAAATTATTTTTCTTACTTCCCAAATCGAATTTTACCCAAATTTGATTCCATAATTCATAAAATATTTTTATATATCTACACAAAAATTTTCAACTCAATTGGAGCCCATTTTCTGTCCAGCTCACCCAAATTGGACTGATAATTTAATTTTTGATATTACCGTAAAATTCATTTTTCCCTATCAAATAATCATAAATACTATTTAGAGTCTATCTATGTCTTAAAATAAATTTTTGGATATCGTTTGCTATTTTTCATAGCCCAGTCAAAGTACAGTTAACTAACTATTTAATTAAATCGATCCCATTTTTTTTAGTTTTGACTTTTGAGGACTTATTTGACCTCATTTTTATTCCAAATTTTACCCTTGGACTAGTCATAACCTATATTTTTCTGATGATTAAATAAATTTTTTTCACCCACGGGTGTATTTTTAACCTCCGGTATGTTGATCAATCTCGAAAACTATAGTTTATGACTAACCTAGTATTTGGGCCATTACATATAGAGTCCTCATGCTTCCTAGCATTTTTGACCTAATACAACTGTATTGTGAAAATAATGGAGCCATTGCACAAGCAAAGGAGCCGCTATCTCATTAGATATTTAAATATGTACTCAAAAGATACTATTTGATTAGCGAAATCATTGGTATGAATGATGTAAAGATAGAAAGAGTGTCCACTTATCATAATATTACTAATCATTTAATTAAGCCACTTCCCCAAAAGAAATATGATTCTCATGTAAACACTTATGAAATTAAATACAAAGGCGATTGATTTTAGTTCAAGTGGAAGGTTGTTTGAGAAATGCTCTAAAGGAAATCACATTTAGCACTAATTGTACAATATCCCACTTGAACTAAAGCCAATCGCTTTTGTATTTAATTGCATAGGTGATCACATGAGAATCATATTTCTTTTGGGGAAGTAGTTTAGTTAAAGGATGAACAATATTCTGATCACTAGGCACTATTTCTATCTTTGCATCATTCTTACCAATGATTTCTCTGATCAAATGGTATCTTCTGAGCACGTGTTTGTAGCTCTGATGAGACCATGGGTCATTTGCTTGTGCAATGGTTGTATTGGATCAACAATGCTAGGAACCACTCCAAGTTTCATGATGAATTTCTTTATCCAAACTGCTTCCTTTACTGCTTCAGAAGCTACAATGTACTCTGCTTAGGTTGTGGAATCAACAGTTGTTTCCTGTTTGGAACTCTTCCAACTGACTGCGCCACTATTTAGTATGAATATATAAACTGAATGGGATTTTAAGTCATCATTGTCAGATTGGAAGTTGACATCGATATACCTGCTCATAAAAAAATCTCCATCTCCATGTACTAAGAATACATCTTTAGTCTTTCTCAAGTACTTAAGGATATTCTTGACAACCATCTAATGAATTTCACTAGGGTCCGATTGGTATCTGCTCGTAACACTCAGAGCATATGATACATTGGGTCTCGTAAATAACATAGCATACACGATTGATCATATAGTTGAAGCATATGGAATCAAACTCATGTGTGTCCTCTCATCTTGTGCCTTAGGAGACATAAACTTTGAGAGAGTAATCCCATGGGTCATGGGAATATATCCTCTCTTAGAATGTTCCATGTTAAACTTATTTAGCATATTGTCTATGTATGTAGATTGTGAAAGACTGAGCAAACTTTTAGATCTAACTCTATAGATTCTTATCCCTAAAATATAAATTGCTTCTCCAAGGTCCTTCATAGAGAAATTATTGGATAACCAAATTTTGACTAATTGTAAGGCTGAGACATCATTTCCCATTATTAGTATGTCATTTACATACAACACAAGGAATACGATTGCACTCTCACTAACCTTCTTGTATACACAAGGTTCATTCGAATTTTGTAAGAAACCAAATTGTTTAATTGTCTCATCAAACCAAATATTCCAACTCCTAGATGCTTGCTTTAATCCATAAATGGATCTTTGAAGCTTGCATACCTTTTTGCCATATTTGGATATAAAGCTTTCTGATTGTATCATGTACACATCCTCAGTTAGATTTCCATTAAGGAAATCCGTCTTAACATCCATTTTTCATATCTCATAATCATAATGAGCAGCAATGACTAGGAGCATCCTTATTGATTTAAGCATAACTACTAGAGTAAAAGTTTCATCATAATCAATTTCTTGTCTTTAGCAATAACCTTTAGCTATAAGTCTAGCTTTATAGGTAACCACATTACCATCCATGTCAGTTTTCTTTTTGAAAACCTATTTGCACTCTATAGGCTTTATCCCTTCGAGTGGGACAATCAAAGTCCATACTTGGTTTTCATTCATGGAATCCATTAATCACTTCATGTCTTGAAACCATTTGTCTAATTTTGAATTATTTAGAACTTCTTCATAAGTTGTAGGGTCATCATTTTCTATGAGCAATATGTCGTTTTGTTCACTAATGGGAAATCCATAACTCTCTGGAACAGTACGTATCCTACTTAACCTATAAAGCTTTTATGCTTCAGAAGGTTGAGTTGTTATATCATTTGTTTGAATTACATGCTCATATTCAGGTAGTTGATTAGTGTCTACTTGAGCATCTTGAACTTTCTCAAGTTCAATTTTGCTCCCACTATCTCCTTTTATAAGAAATTCTCTCTTAAAAGATAACATGTATTGAAACAAAGACCTTTTATTCCAAGGGGTGATAGAATTGATATCCATATAATGCTTTTGGATATTCCACAAACAGACGTCGATCAGACTTAGCTTACAGCTTATCTGACATTGTCCACTTTATATAAGCATGACAACCCCAAATTCTTATATAAGAAAATATGGGCCTCTTGTTATTCCTATCTTATATGGAGTAACATCAACTGACTTCAAAGAGACTCCATTTAATATATAAACGATAGTCTCTAGTGCATAACTCCGAAAGGATTTAAGGAGTTTTGCAAATCTCATTATAGACCTTACCATGTCTAACAGGGTTCAGTTTTTCCTTTCAGCCACACCATTGTGTTGTGGCATGTAAAGTGGATTTCATTGAGATAATATCCCATTTTTCCTAAGATAATCTAGAAACTCTTGGCTCAAGTATTCACCTTATCGTACTGATCAAAGTGTTTTAATACTTTTGCCAAGTTGTTTCTTGACTTCATTTCTAAATTTTTTTGATCTTTTCAAAGGTTTTAGATTTGTATCTCATAAGATACACGTACCCATATTGTGAGTAGTTATCGATAAAAGTAATGAAGCAGATGAAACCACCTTTTGTGTGTGTGGACAATGACCACATACATCTAAATGTATTAAGTATAAAAGCCCATTAGCATGTTCACCATTTCCCTTAATAGGTAATTTAGTTATCTTACCTAATAAACAAGATTCACACGTGTCATATGATTCATAATCAAATGAACCCACTACCATTCTTGTGTAGCTTAGCCATGCGTTTCTCACTTATATGACAAAGGCGACAATGCCATAAATAAGATGATTTCAACATATCTTGTTTTTGCCTTTTATTATCATTGATGTTTAAAATTGGATTTGACATATCTAATATGTGTAAATTATCCAAATTTAACATAAGCCCATTACATAAGTTCCTTTAGCTGATACAATAACCCTTGCTCCATTTACAACACGCAAGTCCGACTCTCCCTTATTGAGTTGCCTACTGTTCCTTAGGCCCTGCATATCAGTGTATATGTGTGAGCCACAACTGATATCTAATACCTATATATTATTATTGAAAATAATATTAATTTCAATAACAAAAATACCTGAAGTAGATGGGACATCATATGCCTTCTTCTTCAAGGACTCCAAGTAAACCTTGTAGTTTCTTTTCCAATGGCCATCCTTGCCACAAAGGAAGCATGTTCCCTTTGGGGCAGTCTCCTTGGCCTTCTTCTTGACCATACATCTCTTAGGCTTTATGGACATTTTCTTCTTCGTAAGGTTCTTTTTCTTAGAACAAGAAGAGTCCATTAGCATCACAACTTTACTGTCCTTTTTGATAGATGGCTCAACTGTCTTGAGCATATTGATCAGCTCAGGAATAATGGTGGAGATTTGGTTCATCCTATAGTTGAGCACAAAATGTGAAAAACTATCAGACAAACCAGTTAGATTTAAGTCAATACTTAATTCATGATCCATCAGAAATCCCAAGGTGGCCAACCTCTCAATATAGTCATTCATCTTTAGTACATATGGTATTGGAGATGTCTCTTAAACCATATAAGTGCGGAAGTGTAGCCTTAAAGTTTTGAACCTTTCGAATTTGCATGATCATCAAAAAACTCCCTTAGATGGTAGACTATGGAATTAGCATCCATAGCCTCATGCTGCTTTTACAATTCAGCTAACATAGTAGGCAAGCATAATGCATCTTGCCATTTCACTATCATCAATATGCTTTTAATATGCCTTCTGAATATCTTCGGATGCATTAGTAGCAGGGGGATTGGGGAGTGCATAATCTAGGCATAACCAATCTTTTTGAATTTGAGAACTATTCTCAAATTCCTTAGCCAATCCAAAAAGTTTGACCTAGTCAACTTATTTGACTTCATTAGTGATCATAAATTCACACATGTCGACACGATGATGATTCTAACAACCTAGATGCAAAATAGAGCATGCTAGAATATACATGAAAAAGCATGTTTATTAGGTCTTTAATAAATCACATTATGACTCCCATTATTTTATTGCGAGTCCATAGCCCCCACTGTGAACCCAATATAACCTATATAGAAGTTCTCCTAGTGGGTCGATATCCAACTAGCTAAGAATAATCTTGAGGCAACTCAACAAGCCATAGTTTTGTTGGTAGGTATCTAATCCATACCAATTTTATTATTCATGCAATTATCAAATCTTGTGCTATGAACTAATTGATGTTTACACATACATTGGGCTATCAACTCTTGATATGTGTAGATCTCATGTACACTAACCCAACTTTGCCTCTAATACACATTAACCTTGGTGCAAATACAATAAGCTAATGATATCGGTTAAGTCCAACCCATTAATCGTGAAATCTAATTTCAATGGTTTGAACATATTCTTATAGAGCGAGCTTGAGGCAACTCAACAACCCTAACTCTAGAAGAACTCTGGTTCTCCCTATATTAATGGAAGGCGTAAGACTTAATTGTTTATTTAGCAAAGAATTTCTTTGTTAAGTCTCACCATGTTATTATTGAATGTTTTTTTATATATCATACATTCATCACATGAAAATATAAAGATTGTTGCATTAACTATAGGACATGATTATAGATATACTAAAGTCAATTTCTTGAGCCAAAGAGATATTGACTAGTTCTTACCTAGGTATATGCATGAATTTATAACCTAAAATAGAAATCAAATTTCTATTTCTAAGTCTTTTTGTTTATGACACCACATCTTTTCCTTCTTACTCCTTTGTATTTTCATTCTATCCTAACCCTATGAAATCTAATTACATATTTTAAAGTATAAAAAACTTCAATTTACATTTGAAGGGAGTAAGATGAGAAGAGAAATACACAAGAAAGAAAGAGAGGTAGGGAGACAGATACTCTATTTACCATAAAATAAAACAATTATATGCATGCTCAATCACATTGGGCCTCAGTCTATAATCATCCATCATGTCTTTCCATACACCCCTAACATGCATTCTCTAATACATTAAATAAAATAAAATTGATAATTTTGTATTTCAATTTGAAAATTGATTCAATGCTTGAACCGAAATTAAATTAAATTTCATATTTCCATAATTAATTCACATTAAAATCAAATTATTATGATGTCAAAATTAAACAATTTAATTTTAATATACATGCCAATTTCTATTCAAAATAGAATTACTGTTGCTCAACTTAATTAATTCAAAATTAATTTCAAAAAATTATAAAAATTTCCAAATCCTCAAATTATCATTCTAATAATCTTTAGGTTAGCTTAATTTTATCAAAATATTTTTGGCTTAAGCCAAAATTACTAAGATAAATGAACCAACATAGACGCTCAAAACGACTCATTCAATATCTATAATTTTTAAAATTTTAAATTTGAGAAAAATAGTTTTTGCATGCATCTAATATCAAAATAACACATTTTTAATCACATAAAAATATTTCAAGGTGCTAGAAATAAAATAATTACATAAAAAAAATAAAACAATTCCACTGGGTATGCCAAAAAGTCCTGTTTTGTATTTGTTTAAAAAATTAATTAAAATAAATTTGAATTAATTATTGGACACTTTCAGATGCTTAAAAATATTCTCAATATGTATAAATAATTTTTTTCATAATCAAATTATAAGAAAAATATAAATAGCCCCATCAAATAACTCAAACAACAACACATATTCATAAACAATATAATTTTTAGCATTTTTGAAATAAATCCAAAATTAATTATCTAAATAAAATTCAAACCATTTTTCAATCAAAATGATCATTCTTAATCATCTCATGATCATATAAAAAAAGAAAAATATTTAAAATTAATTTTATAAATTAATTTTAATTTTTCAAACCTATTAATCCAAAACCATTAAAACCTTCAATTAAAATTAATTTTAAGGACACAAGGGAGCTTTGATGCCACTGTTAGAGAAATAATTTAAAGACAATCACTTTTACCACTTATTTGTACAAATTTATTTAATTAATAAAATACATTTTTATTAATTTGATATATGAATTGATAGTATCTTCAATCAATTAATGAAGTCCTTGATATATAACATAGCATGAAAGGAATCATGATGAGATCATGATATTGAGATTCTTTTCATGTGTAATTATGTTAGTATCTAAATTACCCCTAGTCATAGGATTAATGAGATGAAACATTGTTAATCCAAACAGACTAGCACATATTATACTCCTTTATTGGATCAAACAATAGATCTCATAATTTGTAAACATGAGGTGTATATAGTTAACATGTGGATGCTTACTAAGTGTAGCTAGTGCAAGTATCCTTAGACTTAAGGTACTCAAAGATGTCTTGGATACTGATTCTGTATTTTGACACTATTCCTTTTTGCCTCAGGAAGACATGATGAGAAATTGTATGATCGTATTTAAAGGTAATTGGAAAAAATATCTACCGTTGGTGAAGTTATTGCTTACAACAACAATTATTAGTTTAGCATCCAGATGACTCCTTATGAGGCACTTTATGATAAGAAGTGTCAAACAACATTATGTTGGAGAAAGCTCAGTGAGCAGAAGTTAGTGGGACTAGAGTTGGTGCAAGAGACAGAGAAAAAGGTGAAGATCATACAAGAAAGGTTAAAGGCAGCTTCAAATAGAGATAAATTGTATGCTGATCTCAGGAGGAGAGATATAAAGTTTGAAATGGGAGACAATGTATTTTTTAAATTTTCTTCATGGAAGAAGGCCTTAAGGTTCAAAAAGAAAGGAAAGTTAAGACCTAGGTTCATTAGACTATATGAGATGTTAGAGAAGATTGGACTAGTCACCTGCAGACTAGTCTTACCGTTAAAGTTGAGCATGATTCATAATATTTTTCATGGCTCCATGTTGAGGAGGTAGAAGTTAGATGCTTCACACATCATCACAATCAAAAGGATATAGGTAAGACTAGATATTTCATATGAAGGAAAGTCAATTGAGATTTTGGCTTGTGAAGTTAAATAGCTCAGGAACAAGTGAGCACTGTTAATTAAAGTCCTATAGAGGAATCATGCAACAGAAGATACTACATGGAAAAGTGAAGAAGTGATGATTGCACAATACCACTAACTGTTTCAACACGATACTACAGGTAATTTCGAGGATAAAATTCTTTTAATGGGGAGAAAAATGTAACATCTGCTAAGTAGGGCTTAGTGAACAAGGTGGTTTAGAGATGTTATAAGTGTGTTTAAGGGTTTGTTTAAGGGAAATAGTTAAGAAAAAAATAAGAAAATTGAAAAGTTCCATATTCATGCCTGTGACTCATATGTCACAGCCGTGAATGATGTTTTGAGATGTTTCACGCCATGAAGTCTATTAGGTATAAAATGCGAACAATTGTTTTTTATTTTCTTGCGACATTAACTCAAAAGTGAGCCCTGGAATTCAAAATTTCCTTATACTAGAGACCAATGCCTTGTATTTTTCTCTGATTCCTAAACCAAAACACCTAAACCAACATCAAAGATCAAAGTTTAATAAGTTTTTAGGAGATAGAAGCCTAAGGAAGTTCTGTTCTTGAAGAGATTGAACTAAAGAAAAACAAAGGAGTTTGAATCTTTCGTCGTAGATATGTTTTCTTCAATCTTGGTAAGGAATCATGTTTCTCCTTCTTCTTTATAAGTTTTTATAGCCTTTTCCAAGTGTATTCCATTTTTTTATAGAGTCCTATTTCCAAATGGGTTAGGTTTTGGCTTTATCATGAGTTTTTATAGTTTAAGACCTCATCTTTAAGCTTGATTAAGGTTATCGTATAAGGTTAGGGTTTGATCTTTTATGGCTTTAAAAGTTAAGTATATGGTGTATATAATTTGACATATATATGTTATATATGATAGAAGTTGGAAGAAGATGTGGTGAAACCCACCAAAAGGATATGTAAGCTTGAGAGAAGCTTGGTTTTTGAGACTCCATTAGAGGTAAGTACATATATGCATTTAAATTTCTAAAATATGGTATGTGTGTTAAATTCTCATGAATGCTTTAAATGTTAATTGTTGGTTGTTATGAAAATAAATGATGTATTTAATGTTATGAGTATATGAGTAGTGAATGATTATGGTGTAAATGCAAGGTTTAGCAAGAATTTCCTTAATGATAATGCTTGAAAGGAACTTTGTTATAAGTATGCTATATGTGCATTCAATAGTATGTTAAGTTATGATGGTAAAGATGTTAGAAGAGGTTTTAGTGAAGTATAAAGGAGGTTGTTGAGCTATAAATGCATGATAAGGTAATTTATGATTAAATATGCAATTATGTTTTCATTTGAGTTTAATAGATGATATAACATGATAATGCATGTTGATGAGAATGTTGATAGGAAAAGGTTGTTATGGGAAAAACATTAGAGCCCTTGTATGAGGATTGACTTGAATGACTTGTTTTATGTGGCTTTCTGGAAAACCCATATTCACCCCATGACAGATTCACCCCGTGACATAAGGTTCACGATCGTGAATCATCATCACAGAATTACCCATTTCAGGGAGAATGTGTTACGTCTTAAGTAACCACATGACTCACAGTCGTGAATCATGAAAGTCAAGCCTATGAAGAAATGTGTTTTTTTTGGACAGAAGTTTTCACTACCAGTTTTAGGATTTTGTTCATTGGTAAGGGTATTCGTGAATGATACTTCATAGCCATGTTCACATAATTCACGCTCGTGAATCATGTTCAAAAAGCTACTTGTTTTTTTCCATTATTTAATATGATGGCTATGCACATACTAACATAATGATATGTTTAGAGTATGATTCCATTAATGTCTGCACATGGATGTTGCATGATGTATTTCTACATCATCAAAGCATATATATGTTAGAAGATATAAATGCTACAATGAAGTATAACAAATAAATATGAACATGTAAAGCACAAGCTCGATACTAAGACTAGAAGTATGATAGGTGGCATGTTATTAAGGAGGTGCACGATATTGTAGTTATATGTTACATAGTGATTTTTTTTAAAAGGACAAAGTGGTTTAAGCTTATAACACTAGTACAAAACACACCTTTAAGTATAGACGATGACATTTTTATAAATATGTCATAAAATTGTAAGGTATATGCATTTGTTAATATAAACGACAGACATGTAAATTGTAAATTGTAAATTGTACTTTAGGCATTTGTCTTTACAAATAATAGACACATATTACGACGACCAGACACCTATTGTTTACATGTAAATATTATTAACAATTTTGAAATTATTCAATTTTGTCCAAATTAAATTGGAGAGCGTTAATTAACAAATTTAATTAAAATAAAAGAAACTGATATTTAACTATATAATATTTAAATTAATTAAATATCAGGCTTGGTCTAGCTAATATATATATATATATATATATATATATATATAAGACAAATATTTATAGCAATTAATTAATTAATTAATATATCAATCAAATTTAATTAATTAAGACAAAATTGAATTTAGTTTTATATATAACAAATTAAAAGGCCACCTTTTCTTATATTTATAGGTTTGTAAATTATTATCATTATTATTATTATTATTATTATTATTATTATTATTATTATTATTATTATTATTATTATATATTATATTAATTACCTTGATAATGATCCATATAATAATTATAATAATAAAAAAGATAGTGAAGTATGTATAATATATAAACATAATATTCATAAATGGTCCAAAAATATATATAGAACATTAAGCGGATAAGTTTAATTTAATTATATTAAAATATTAAATAAAGATACCATTATGTGTCTGTCTTTATATATGACAGACGCATAAAACAATTTTAGGCATTTGACTTTTCCTCAAACCAGACGCATATATCTATACAATAAGCATTTATCATAATTTAAGATAGACATCTTTTTTTAAAAAAAAAATATAGGCACTTCTTCTCTAACAATTTGAAACATTCTGCAACCCAAAACTCGTGTTGCTCTCTCTATTTCATATGCAGCAAAGGGGTCTATGCCTTTGGTTGATAACGAAGTTATGGATTTTTCCCACATCGGAGACTTCGAACCTACTCACTGACACAAGCTCCTCACTATTTCTCCTACACTGAGACTTTAAAGCTGCTCATCATTCCCATTTTATCGTGTTTGAAGAGCCGTCCTCACTAGCCAACAAAGCACTCTCTAGCAGCCGTAAGAGCTTTCTCATTTCAAGATTTTTGATTTATTCTTTTTTTTCTTTAATAAGAATGATTTCTTTTCCCATTAAAATTAATCAAATAAAGGTAAATTTTATCCCCCAATTTTTTGCCCATAATGAGAGAAATATCTCTCAATATTTATCTCAATATCTCTCAATTGAAGGAAAAAAAATCAAGGTTAAAGTCAAAAGTGGGACCCACACCCATTTTTAGAATTATCTCCATATTTCTTCATTTTAATCACCATATTCTTCTTCTTCTTCTTCCTACAAGCCACATCTTCATCTTCCTCTCCATACCTAACCTCTATTTTACCACTTTTTAAAGAGAGAAAATTTAGAAAAATGATGGAAAGAGAAAAAAAAAAAGCATTTTTGTGCATAAGGAAGAGTAAGGGAGTTAGAAAAGAAGGAAAGCAAGAGAAAAAATGCCAAAAAGAAAAGAGAGAAATCTCTCAAGAGGCCGACTATGGAAGGTGACTAAAAGGGGGTAAGTTAGTTCTCATATCCTCTTTATTCCATTCTTGAAGTTAGGCATAGATAGAGTTCTTTTGGGGTTTAAAATAAAGAAACATTAGCTAAGGAAGTAAAAGTGAGAGAATGGTGCAATTAGAAAAAAAAAAGCATGAAGGTGTTATAAAAGACAAAAAAAACCACAACATAAGAAGAAAGGGTAGCTAGGGTTTCTAGGTAGATGGAAAGGGAAGAAAGAGTAGGTATATGGTAGTTTAGTTGATGAGTTCTTGACATATTATATGAATTTTAGGTGCAACTTTGGAAAAGAAAGCTACCAAGGAGAAAAAGAACCAAGAGGTGAAAAAGTCTTAAAAGTCTAAAAAGGAAGAGATAAGAAAAGAAAGAAAGCTTACTAAAGGTATGTGCATGCTTATTAGCAATAAAGCATAAATTGTTATATTAAGATTATTAAAATTTGTTTTGTATGTTAAAGATTGCCTATTGTAATTTAGAATGAGCTAAAATTGTGCTCATTAGTTAATACCTATGGAAAATGAATAACTTGATACATAAGTTATTTAAATTGACTGTTGTGATAACAAATTGTATAATAGCATAATGGCTCTATTGAACATGTCCATGAAGTAAATGTATTAATGAGAGTGTGTAGTGTGAAAAGAATGGAAAATTGAAGAAGAAATTCTATCTTAAGGTTTTTATGCAGTCTAATGTTAATTTATATGATGAGTTGAGTTTGAAAGGGGCTATGAGAGCCTGTAGCGCCCTCTCATCTAATCAGGATTAATCCAACTAAAAGAGCGAGTGTCACACATACCTATTGCAAAACAACATGAAAATTTTAAAACTTTTATTTTTATTTAAAAACCTGTGAAATATATCATAAACATAAACTCATTAGTACAAAAATACCTTTAAATTAAAGGTTATACATGTCTGTTGTAGAAATATTAAATGCTTAAAGTATAAGTATATTTTTGTAAATATATCATAAAGTTGTAAAGTTTATGCGTTTGTTAATATAAATGACAAATATGTAAAATGCAAATTGTATTTTAGGGATATGTTTTTACAAATAGCAGACACATACTATGAAGAATAGACAACTATTGTTTACATGTAAATACGATTAACAATTTTGAAATTATTCAATTTTGTCCAAATTAATTTAGAGACTGTTAATTAAGAAATTTAATTAAAATAAGACAAATTGATATTTAACTAAATAATATTTAAATTAGTTAAATGTCAAGCTTGGTCTAGCTTATAATATATATATATGTCATATGATGAAATATTTATAGCAATAATTAAGTAATATTTCAATCAAATTTAATTAATTAAGACAAAATTGAATTTATTTTTTTTTTAGTTTTATATACAACAAATTAAAAGGCTGCCTTTTCTAATAATTATAGGTTTGTAAATTATTATTATTAATATTATTACCTATATATATATATATATATATCTGTAAATTAGAAAAAAAAATCATATATAATATATATACTTAAGTATATGTGTGCATGAAAATTAGAATAATTTGTATCCTAAAAATTGGTCTCCTATTTCATATATATATATATATATATAT
Organism: Triadica sebifera; assembly: GCA_023653625.1. Lineage (NCBI taxonomy): Eukaryota > Viridiplantae > Streptophyta > Magnoliopsida > Malpighiales > Euphorbiaceae > Triadica > Triadica sebifera. The sequence continues at coordinate 28,130,866 of CM042901.1, forward strand.
ATATATATATAACTATATATTAATTAACTTGATAATAACCCATATAATAATTATAATAATAAAAAAGATAGTGAACTATGTATAATATATGTGCATAATATTAATAAATGGTCCAAAAAATATATATATAGAAAAATTAAGCGAATAAGTTTAATTTAATTATGTTAAAATATTAAATAAAGATATCATTATGCATCTGTCTTTATATATGAAAAATGCATAAAACAATTTTAGGCGTCTAGCTTTTCCTTAAACCGGACACATATTTCTATACAATAGGCATCTATCATAATTTAAGACAGACACCTTCTTTTTAAAACAAAAAATATAGGCGCTTCTTCTCTAACAACTTGAAACATTCTACAACCTAAAACTCACACTGCTCTCTTTATTTCATATGCAGCAAAGGGGCCTTTGCCATTGGTTGATAACGAAGCCGTGCACCACCATTTTTCCTATGTCGGAGACTTCGATTCTACTCGTTGACACAAGCTGTTCACTATTTCTCCCACACCGGAGACTTCAAAGCTGTTCACCATTCTCATTTTATCATGTTTGAAGAGTCGCCCTCACTAACCAACAAAGCACTCTCTGGCAGCCATAAGAACTCTCCCATATCAAGATTTTAGATTTATTCCTTTTTTAATAGGCATGATTTCTTTTCCCACCGAATCCTGCCTTATGTTAACGGGTATGCACGATTAATTTTATTTTTCTCATTGTTGACATTTTTATAATTATTTAATGGGTATGAAAAATGCATTTCAAAAACAAAATTAGTGGAGCAAACAATGGCTAAAAAATAGTTGTATTTCCAAATTAATATTTTTATATCAATAAATTATTTCTAAATAATAATTATAAAAATTAATAAATCAATATGAAAATATTACAATAATAATTATACTAGCTATATTACCATAATGTTTATTTTTATATGATAAAAAATACGTGCATATATATATATATATATATTATAAGCAATAATTTTTTTAAAAAAAATTGTATTTTTCATTCTTATAATCTTAAAGGATGCAATTTATAAATTGTGTAATAAATTAAGCAAAAAAGTTAGCATACATAAAAACAAATTGAAAAATAAATTATATCATCAATGGCTAGTGCTAATAGTCATTTAATCATATGAATATTAAATAGCAAGCAAATTTAAATGCAAATGCTTTGCATGATAGAGATAGTATTTTTTTTTCTTTTTTTCTAATGAAAAAGAAAATGATTCATTAGACTTGAATATGAGATCTAATGATGGAGATTTTATTGGTTACTTTATTGAAAAGCTTTAAAGAGAGTTATACATTGAATTGAACTTTAACTTATATGATTAGGTTATTTATTGCCTTTCTGCCGGCTAATAGTGAGAGATCATTGTCATAGTTTATTAATTTAATAGTTGATTATTCACCTTATAATTTATTTTAATTAGATTACATGAATAATTAAATTATATCATATTAAAAAATTAAAACTTTTATATTTCAATTCTAGTTGGGCTGAAAAGGCAAAAATTTTCAATTAATTCCTATTTTGACATGAAAATTATAGATAATTGAAGATATTCACTAAATGATTTACATGCATACTAGTTGATTAAAAAAATATAATTATATCATATTAGCATTATATGTAACACCCTTTTATCCTACTAATAGTAGCAAAGCAAATGAGTGCTACCTTACTCTTGACTCCCAGTCTAACTTGCTTATACAATCATTTTGTATATTCTCATTTTAAAATATATGAATATAAATTCAAAATATAGTCTCTCAATTTTTTTAAATACATATACTTTATACCAATTTATATAATTCATCCATAATAAACCATTTCATTTTCTAAAGGGTTACATACAAACTTTTATTAATTAATATTTTATTTACAGACCCAAAATATAAGTATCACACAATATGAAAATAAAACTTGCTATTATATTTTACAAAAGTTAATACATGAGAACAAAAAGATCTTCAGATACTGCTATCCACTATCTAGCGTTCTTCTTTTTCTGGCAATATCATCATTTACTTACTAACTACTCTAGTACCTACGCGAGGAAAAAACCACACACGCTAAGCTACTAGCTTAGTGGTGCTTTATATGACAAAAACTTAATATGCAATTTATAAAATTTCACACATTCATACATTTAAAGTCAAATAAAAGAATATCACAAATTTATCAGCAATAAATTAATTTACAAGTTAATTGCTAGTACACAATTTCTTTTACATATGATAATTATGTTAATTGCATAATATCATTGCATAATATTATTTTTAATATCACCATAATTTACTTATTTTATTATTCAATAATTATTCACAATAAGTAAATTTTATCATATCTTATTTTGTCTTGTTTATTCAAATTTATGCCCAACACCAATAACTAGGACTATCAGATAGGATACGGGGCATTATTTGTCAGCAAATCTTAACTAGGTGCATGACGCCTACATAAATAAACTCGGCACAATGTGGTGCCTACATAAATAAACTCGGCATATGTAGTGCCTACATAAATCAACTCAGCGTTTTACGCCTACATATCCTACCCCTTATTGGCATGCCAATCTATCCTTTACCCTAGTTCCTAGCTAGGTGTTTTAGGGCTTAATTATTTCATCTCAATTTATTCAAGTAATAATTTCATTATGGTCAAAATATACACCAAACAATTATTTCATAGTTTTATATTCTCAATAAATTATTTTATAGACAATGGCTTATATCACATCATAATCACTCATATAAATATCATTCATATCATATCATAAGACCCAAATCAATTTACATATAAAACTCTTACTTTTTCAACAACCCTGTTCTAAATAGATTTCGGGCTCTGTATTGGGTCTCAATTTAGACCATTTTATTGGCAGAATTTAACTAACTAGTCTTATAATAACTTTTAGTCACAGATCTTATCTTTAATTTCCATTTTGAATCAACTAATTATGATTTCTGTAGACAAAGTTATGACTAATTGAGTACTGACTGCTCAGCTAAAATCTGTCCAGAAAATTCCGAGGCAGATTTCAAGTCTCATATTTGTGTCAATTTTTAACATAGTTGTATTCATAATTAAATCTCATGTTCTTCATGAAAGTTTTAGATATATGTCTTAAGTTTCGAAAAACTCAAAGAACACGAAATTTAGAGTTCCAGAACTTAAGTTATCGAATTTTTAATGCATGCTGCTCCATGATAAAATTTCCAGCAACAAATATAACAACACAACTACTCAATTAATCATGCAATTAACACAAGATTTAACAATAAAATCAACATATTAAATTTTTTTCATACAAGAACATACCTTATTAATCTGTTCTCCCTTTCCTAGGCTTTTTTCCTTTCATTTCCCTTCCTCAAGATTGCTTCTACCTTTGTCCTTGGTTTGCCCCAAAGAATTTTTTTTCTCTTTTCTTTCTTCCTTTCTCTTTCTTTCTTCTACCCTTTGTAGGGGGCTTCCTTTTTATTTTCTTGAGTTTTCTCTCTTAGATCCTCTCTTCCTCTCTTTTTCTAGCTAAGTTGGGAACAAAATGGTAGAGAATGGGTGGAGAGGGTGACCGGCCATACAAGATAAGGATGAGGGAATTTTTTTTCAATTGCTTTTAATGTCTAATTAATGAATAAACTTCTAGACTAAGCTAAGGTTCAATGAATTTTAATGTCATTTATTAGTAAGATAAGGAGTAGGATAAGGCTCATTAATGCCTCATTAATGAAGAGAATTCTAGAATTGGGTGAGTAGGCATATGATTCATCAATATTAATTAATGCTCATTAATGTATAAGATGAATATTAGGTTAATATTCCTTAATAATAAAAAAATTCTAGTTTTGTTTCCTATTGGTCAATTTGATTAATTAATCATAATAAATTTTCAATCTTTAAATAATACATCATTTAACTCATAATCTCCTCTTTGCGCAAAATAATCCCAAACCATTCCATAAATCCTCATTTAATCCAAAGAGAAATTTTATTTCAACTAATTCTGGCACTAAACTTTTAAATTCCCAATTAATAATGTACTTAATCAATATTTCTTAAATGTTATTATTTTTCTGTACATCCAGATTTAGACTTCGATCGATCCGGCATGCCTGATTCGTTCATATGCAATCAGTGTTTAAATGACCGGACGTTACATTATATAACATACGACCTAGTCGATTATGTTCATTAAATTTATGTCATATTAACATTAGATCATATTAATTAAATTAATTAAATAATAAAATCAATAATTATAAATCATTATTTTTTTTATATAATATTTGCTTTAAACTTAAATTTGAAGGAACCCTTTGCATTGAAAACATAAAAAATATGAAAATGTTAATTAGCCTAGATACCCATTTAAGATTTACTCATTAGGAGTAAGTCTTGAATAGTTTCCGGTTTGGGACTATTCTTAAATATCAAATCTCACTTAGAATGTGAAAACATATATGAGTTTTCCTTCCAATAAAAATCTTGGTGTCATGTTTCTAATATTCTCTGTGTACATGTATGTAAATGGATCATTCCATTTGCATTGTGTAGTTTGAGAACTGAAGGAAAATGTTGTCGAATTTTTTTGGGATCCGAAAACTAGATATGTCATTCACTAGTTTGATTAGATGTTTAAGGATGGGTTAAGTTGGAGCGATAAAGACCTTATATATAATGTTTATCCTAATTAAAAGCAATGAGGTTTATATTGAACATTTTTTTATGTGGTTAGATATGAATTGAAGTTAGATGTATGATAGACGCACTACATTTGAATTTTTTAATGGAGTTGAGGAATTTATTAGAATTGTGGAGGAAAAACAAATAAGGAAAAGAGAAGAAATGATTATATGTCCTTTTGTTGATTATAAGAACATGAAAAAATTTCATGATGTTCAGATAGTGAAATATCATATAATAAGGCATGGTTTTAGAGAATGTTACAAACGATGGATATGACATAGTAAGAGTATTTTTACTAGGACACGTTCTAATAAAAATGAATTTGAAAGTCAAGAAGAAAATAACATTGATAATGAAGAGAATGAATGTCTAGACAAGATGATGAATGATATGAAACATTTTATGGAAAGACTGGAATATTTTCAGAGATTGTTAAAAGATAATGAGAAATCTTTGTATCCCAGTTGCACCAATTTCACAAAATTGTCTACCATTTTTAAACTTTATAACATGAAAGTAAAAAATGGGTGGAGTGATAAAAGTTTCACAGCGCTATTAGAACTATTGCAAGACATGCTTCTAGAGGGAAACAAGTTTCCCATGTCTACGTATGAGGCTAAAAAAATATTAGTCTCATGGGTATGGAATATTAGAAGAAACATGCACGTCCAAATGATTGTGTATTGTACCAAAATGAATATAAGGACTTGCATAACTGTCCAAGGTGTGGAGCATCATGCTACAAATGTAGAAAAATTTCTTTTGAGGATAAGAAAGGGCCTCCAACTAAAGTATTATGGTATTTACCTATGATACCAAGATTCAAACGCCTGTTTACAAATGGAAAAGATGCAAAAAACTTGAGGTGGCATGCAGAAGGCAGAAAACATGATGCAAAACTAGGACATCCTGCAGATTCTCCACAGTGTAGAACAATTGATAGAATGTTCCCTGAATTTAGCGGTGAAGTTAGGAATTTGAGACTTTGACTTTGTACGGATGAATCAATTTCTATGGAACACTTAGTAGTAAACATAGCACATACCCTATTCTTCTTATGGTTTACAATCTACCTCCTTGGCTGACTATGAAGTGTAAGTATATTAAGCTGTCATTGCAGATATCAAGGCCCAAACAACCGGAAAATAATATTGATGATTACCTTGCACCACTTATTGATGATCTAAAATTGTTTTGGGATGAAGACGTGTCAGTGTATGATGCATACAGTAAAAGTATCTTTACCTTGCATGTGATGATATTTTGCACTATAAATGATTTTTTGACTTATAGTAACTTATCTGGATACACCATGAAAGGAGTAAAAACATGTCCAATTTGTGAAGACAACATAATGGACTGATGTTTAAATCATGGCCAGAAAAATATGTATATGAGTCATCAGACATTTCTCCCTCCTACTAACCTTTTATCGTAAGAAGAAAAAAAATTTCAATGGACATACCAAGATGCAAGTAGCTCATTTGCCATTAACAGGAAAGAAGGTTTATGAACGGGTTAGAGATATCGATAATACATTTAGAAAATCTTTTAAGCCTACTCAAAAAGGTCATTAGAAGAAGAAATTTGTATTCTGGGATCTTCCATATTGGGAATACTTACTAGTTCCTCATTGTATTGATGTGATACATATAGAAAAAAAATGTTTGTGATGCTATAATAGGGACATTGTTGAGCATACCGGGAAAAACAAAAGATGATATCAAAGTTAGAAAGGACATGTTAGAAATGGGTATACAAATGGAGTTAGTGTCGCAAGATATGGGGAAACAGACATATCTTCTCCCGGTTTGTTATACATTGTCTAAAAAAGAGAAAACAAGCTTTTGTAATTATCTTTATAGTGTTAAAGTTCCAGATGGATTTACATCAAATATAAAAAGTCTTGTGTCAATAAAAGAATTGAAGTTAGTAGGTATAAAGTCTCATGATTGTCATGTTTTGATGCAACAATTCTTACCGATTGCAATTTGAGGCATATAAAAAAATCACATAAGGAATGTTATTACAAGACTTTATTTTTTCTTCAACACAATTTGTTGTAAAGTGGTTGATCCAAAAAATTTGGATGAGTTGCAAGCCAATATTGTTATTACTCTATGTCAACTTGAAATGTATTTTCCACCTTCATTTTTTGACATAATGGTGCATTTGGTTATTCATCTTGTGAGAGAGATTAAATGTTGTGACCCGATGTATATAAGGTATATGTATCCATTTGAGAGATTCATGGGTATCTTAAAAGGGTTTGTGAGGAATCGATATCAACTAGAAGGTAGTATTATTAAAGGTTACTCGGTTGAAGAGGGTATCGAATTTTGCACTAACTATTTATTAGGTGTTTAACCTATTGACATTCCTAAATCTCATCACAAGGGAAGACTCAAAGGTAAAGGAACAATTGGATTTAAAATGGTATTACCTAGTGTTTAGATGCGTTAGAAAGCACACATCTTTATGTTGCACCACCTTACATAGGTTCATCCATATTTAGAAGAGCATATGTCCATTTTAAGGCATCTGAATCCATCCAAAGATGAAATATGGTTGACAAATGAATATAATAATTCTTTCATTGGATGTTTTAAAGACTGATGTGTCACTTGTCAGAAGTGCCAGAGGATGTAACTGATACCATAAAATGGTTAGCCTATGGCCCCAGGTTGAGTATACCTTTTATACTAAATGTCAATATGACAAAAGCACAATAAAAAATAGCAGAGTTACTTTGATAGCTTCGTCAAGAGAATTTTCTAATGATAAATACATCATGCCAATAAATGTTATGATGTCATATTATGGTGTAGTTGAAGACATTTAGGAGCTTGATTACAAGGAATTTAGGATCCCTCTCCTCCGATGTAAATGGATTGAAAACCGACGCGATGTTTTTCTTTCAGTTCTCCAAGTACACAATGCAAATAGAATGATCCATTTACATACATGTACACAAAGAATATTAGAAAAATGACACCAAGATTTTTAGTGGAATCAAAAATCAATATGCATTCACATTCTAAGTGAGATTTGATGTTTAGGAATAGTCCCAAACCATGGACTATTCAAGACTTACTCTTGATGAGTAAAATCTTGAATATGTATTTAGGCTAATTAAAATTTTTATATTTTTCTTTCAAATTTAAGTTGAAAGCAATTATTATATCAAAAAACCAATGATTTATAATAATTGATTTCATGATTTAATTAATATGATATAATGCTAATATGACATAAATTTAATGAACATAATTGAGTAGGCCGCATGTGATATTATGCTAATATGATATAATTATATTTTTTTAATCCACATGTAAATCGTTTAGTGAATATTTTCAATTCTCTATAACTTTCATGTCAAAATGGGAATTAATTGAAAAAATTTTCCTTTTCAACCCAATTGGAATTGAAATATAAAAGTTTTAATTTTTTTTGATACGATATAATTTAATTATTCATGTAATCTAATTAGCATAAATTATAAGGTGAATAATCGACTATTGAACTAATAAACTGCGATAATGATCTCTCACTATGAGTCGGCAGGAGGGCAAGTGATAACATAATCATATAAGTTAAGGTTCAATTCAATGTATAACTCCTTTTAAAGCTTTTCAATAAAGTAACCAATAAAATCTCTATCATTAGATTTCATATTCAAATCTAATGAATCATTTTCTTTTTCATAAAAAAAAGAAAAGAAAAGAAAAGAAAGACTATCTTTATCATGCAAAGCATTTGCATTTAAATTTGCTTGCTATTTAATATTTATATGATTAAATGACTATTAGCACTAGCCATTAATGATATAATTTATTTTTCAATTTGTTTTCATGTATGCTAACTTTTTGTCTTAATGTATTACACAATTTATAATTGCATCCTTTAAAATTATAAGAATGAAAAATACAATTTTTTTTTAAAAAAATCACGTTCATATTCTATGTCACAGTCATAAAGGCGACCTTCACAAGTGTTTTATCCTTGAAACATGTAGTGAACCAAGTCGTGAAAGCTACTGGTCCAAAATTGCATCTCAATATGAACATTCACGGGTGTGACACTATATTTCACGGCATCCTAACTGTGAAACAGGTAGTGACATTGGATGTAAAAACTTCTACCCAAAACTACAATATCAGGTAACCATAATTCATAGTTGTAAACATCTAGTTAAGGGCGTGAATATAGAAAATCAAATGCAGAAAATAAAGTATGCCTCATTGCTCATGCAATCTACTAAGTTAGCCAATACTAACCATTCCTATCAACATGCAAATGCATACATATTTGAATGGAATTTGACAATTTTAGCATCATTTTCAATAGATGGAGCAATGTACCTCAAATCACAACCATTTCCTTTTTCCCTGTTGTTTGAAAATAAAGAAACCCATGATTTTCCTTCCTCCACTTTTTAAGCAATAGGATCTGGAGTAACTTTAGTTTGAACATTTTTGGATTTCTATGTTATCGAAACCCCTTTGCTGAAGAGGCTAATAATAGAACCAAAGAAACCCTAGGTTGTTCACCCACCATTGCTTGTTCAACCATAGCTAAACTTGAAAACTCATCAGGATAAAAGATATCCTCATGATCAACACCAGTATCAGAAAGAAAATCAAGATTAATATTCGATTGGAAATCTTTTGTATTCAAGCTAGTTAGATTTGAAGATTTTTTTCCATGTTTCTTTGGAAATGGACGATGTATGTTAGCAAAAGAGAGAATTTGCTAACTTGTGCCAAGAGAAAGCGTGAAAAAAACTTGGCTATTTTCTATTATAATGTTATGGTTTAATAATTTCTCTTTGAGGTAACTTCAATTTGATTTTGTAATATCCGCTAATTTAGACCTTATATTGCAAGTGCACCTAAAGGGAACTGCACTAGTCAAAGTCTAACTTCAGACTAAAATAATAACTTGAACAGTTAAGTGAGTGAATCAGGTTTAGATATGATTAATTAAGGAAAAAATAATATAAATAAGGGCAAGTTTGGAACAAGTAGTATATTAAGGGTATAGTCGTAACTTGACCAAATAATAAAAGGTGATTGGTTGATGTTTTATATGGTTGAGATTTAATGAGATATGTGGCTAAATTTAGACTATTGATTTAAAAGGGAAGCAAGATGGTAATTTGAAAGAGGCCAAAATAGCAATTTTGCACATGAATATAAATAACTAAAAGAGGTAGTTTTTTCTCCATCTTCCACATACATTTTAAGTTGAACTCCCTCTCCTTTTTCTTTTCTCTTCCATGCCAAACACCATTCCTCTTCCATTTCCCCATTTCCTTCACTTCAACCACTCAAATTTAAAGTTAAATAACTTGCTTTTGTTGGAAAATTGAAGGGAACAAGAAAACTAGATTTTGAGAAAGAAGAGGCAAGTTTTTGAGGAAGAAAAAAGAAAAAAAAAACTGGATTTGGGTGGCTCACAACATTCCTCGGAAAAAGGGAAAGTTTTGGTGAGTTGAAGTCCATTTTTTCTTCTCCTCTTCTCCTTTTCCTACTACATTTTCATTTTTGAATATTCCTAAGTAGTTAAGCTAGGCTCTTGATTCAAGAGAAGGCCTTTAAACATCAAGTTGGGGTTTTGAGTGGAGAAACCCAACTAAAATATCCATTGAACTAGTAAAGGAAGAACATTGGCCAAGTATAAGACATAAAATGGAACTTTGAATTAGAAACATGGAGTTTAAGTTTAAAAGTGGTGTTTTATGTGTTAGGAACATCTAGTGGTGCTGGAAACATTCTCCAAGATGAAGGAGAGACTTGAACGGCAAAAAACGAAGTAATTTTTGAGAGCTCCATTAAAGGTTAATACACAATAACATCTCTTTTTTTTCTTGGCATGTTTGTATTGTTTTATGTGCTTGGAGATTTAAAAACTCTTGCTTGAATTGTTTAAGTTATTTATGTTTGAAGGAGAAGTTAAATTGTGTATATAATGAGGAAAGGATGAACTTTTCAATTGAAATGTATGAGGTTGCAAAAATGAGCAATTTGATGCGTGTTTGGTATTTTTAAGGCTCAAAAGCATTTTTATTAATATGTTACAACTTGCAAGTTTATTTTTAGAGAATATAAATTAGGTTTTAAGTTGTATTCTATGAAAGATCTAACTTAATACAGTGCCAAAAGTAGTAAGAAAGGCAAAGCTGCAAAAATACTCTTGACCTTTTGTTCTTTTTCAAAATTCTTAATTTTACCATTTACGTTTTTTCTCCAGTGTAATTAATTTTACCGTAATATTATAAAAAAAGTATTATAATTTTACCATTTTCTTCTTAGAAATATTATATCTCTACTTTTTTTCCCTTAGAAATAATATTTCTCTTAGTTGGTAACTTATGTGATAGATAGATAAATATTAAGATATCCCACATTCTTCCCTTGAACTCGCATTTGTGGATTAATTAGGTTCGAGATCTATTTGCAAGATAGGATGCATTTTCAATATCTATTTGCAACAAAAGATGTCCACTTAGCTAATGAATTTGTTCTTCTTTAATAATGATTTTGAATGAGTCAATTTTTTGTCGCCAACACCAAAATAAATGTAATTCCTCGAATTTCATTCTAAAATTTTATTCCTATTGGCACATTAGAATGAAATTCATATGAATATGCATGTTAGAATGTATCAACTATGATTATAGCATTTGCTTAAAGCGTTTTACTATGTTGGCATTTTGGCATGATAAGGTTTGGGGTGTGAATAAGCATACTGATAGAGACTAATAACTTAATTGTATGTTTACAATTCAACTTACTTTCATCATCATAATCTTGTATTCTTCATATCAAACTTTGTGGACAAATTCATAATTTATGAAGCCTCACTATTCTCTTGGCGATTTAAAATACTTTTGCTAAATTCACAAAAACATTTGATGATGCTATCTTTCTAGTACACCTCTCAATAATTTGTCCAAGTAAAATTGAAGAACATGCTAGTGTTTGTAAGTGCCCATGCCAACCTTCTTCATTTCCTGAAATGCATCAATGGTCTCTGTGTCAAAACCGCCTGCGAACTGTAGAATGTTCTAATTGTTAATTAGTCAGTAATAAAAAATGGCCAATCTTAACTCTAAAGACGATCTTAATTGGGGTGTAAATTAAAAATCTTAATTACCTGATGTAGCCGATAAGCAAATCTAGCTCCTTGAAGCAGGAAATTCTCTTCTCCTAAGTACTCGTTCAGCTGCACTTCTTTAGTTATCCTTTTCATATACTCCTTGGCTAGCTTTAATGAACTTAACTTCATCTGTTAGCAATATCAAGATTATAATTTCAAGTCCATTGGTTATCAGGTTTGGAGGGAAACAAGTTTTTTTTTTTTTTTTTTTTTTTTTTTTTTTTTTTTCTGATGCATGAAGTTTGTGCCTACAAAATACCAAAGAATATATATATATATATATATATATATATATATATATATATATATATATTAAAAATATATATATATATATTTTTAATTCTCTGGCAATGTTTTTAGTTGGCAAGATATTGTCATCAGTTGAACTATCAACGTCTGAAACTAGTTATGTGCTATCTAACACCGCACAAAAATAATCTACTCCAGCAGCGGTTTAAAACAGTTGGGACATATTCTAAAATTATTGCCATTAGTTTATAACAAAACATTTCGATAGTTAGTAAATTATTGCAACCATCAAAATTTAAAATTATTTTTAATATAATGCCACATAATTACTATGTTTTTACTAACGATAAATTGCATAAAATTGACACCTGACCCATGAACCCAGTGTCGAGCAACCATTCCCAAGGGATCTGGAAATCCCTGTACTTGTTGATGGTACTCTCCCTCGTCCTTTCAGCGCTATTCACGCTTGTTTCTAACCTGTAAATTTGATGTTGAATCATGTCAATACAATATGGAATCAATTAAAGCGTAAAGTTAAAGTAATTTAGTGTGTACTTGCTCGCCTGTCTTGCAGTGCTTGCATCTTTGCTAAAGCCTTGGTAAATGGCTCTTTTGGGTTGTCCTCAAATGAAGAAATTTGTGAATAAATATTTCTCAGATCCCGGTAGGTGAAAGCAGCTTCTCTCAGAGCATCTGCTTTTCGTTCTGGCCATTGCGGGAAATGCTTCAGCACTGCCCTTTCATCAACTAGAGAAGACAGCTCCTCGTCCAGCCATTTTACGAATTTCTCCACTCCAGATATTTCTTTAAAGACTGCGGATTCCACTTCTTTGATCAAGAAATTAATGAACTCCTTGCGTTTTTCCACATCTGATTTTATCTGCCAACAAAAGAGTGTTCATCTTGAATTTATTAAACGACCAAGTGAAAAATCAATAAGTTTAGGTCTGAAATTATGACATCTCATATTTCTTTAAAAAAAAAAGAATACTTACAGCTGAAAGATGAGTTGATCGGTTTTCGATTTCTCCGATCATGTTCAATGTAAATGCATTTACCGGAAGAGCAGTAGAGTTGCTTTTGTTCTCAATGTTGACATTCTTCCTTGTAAGCAAACGGTACAACTCCACAACTTCTGACACTCGACGCACTGATTTTGGCCCAACACTCATCTTGGTCGGCAGCGGCGGCGGGGGCGGAGGAGGCAATTTGAATGAAGTGAACTTTGGCGGTGGATTTGGTACTTGTGTTTCTTTTTTTGCCCCTAATTCCTGCATGTTTGGCCTCTGTAACTCTGAGTTTTTCTGTAGAGCTGGGTCATTTTTGTTGGTGTCGTTGGAGCTCTGTAGCTTTTTCCAAAGCATAGATTTCCTCTCATTATCGTGTGCTTTGAGGGAACAAATCTGTGCTTTAAGACGGATTATTTCTTGTCTTAATTCCCCATTTTCTTTCTCTAATGAATCATTCCTTACCAGAGATGCTTCAAGTTCTTTCTTCAAGTATATGATCAATGATTCCTTCTCTTCTTCTGGCATCTCTTCTTCTTCTTCTTTTTTCCTTTTTTTATCTTTACAAGAGAGAAATTAGCAGATTTGGTGGATTAGTTTGCATTCTAGATCTTCCCCATCTTTTTATTCATCATCTTACGTTTGAAGCAAGGCATGTTCACCCTACCCCAAACAAAATACCCATATTATACTTTTTAACTACATTTGGGGCATGCAGATCTGCCCAGGGTGTTTCTGACATTTCACATGTTAAATATGCTAGCAAAGTTTTTGTGATATGCAGTGTAGGTGGTGGAGATTTCATTGGCTTGCTAGCATGTGTAAGACTTGTCACTAGGAGGCCATGTTAGGTGCAAAATTAAATTCTCCGGTCAAATATTTCTTACTTTATATGCTTTTTGCTTATGGCATGTGACAGAGATTTTAAAATTGAAATTAAATTGAACCAATGTTACTTATCTTTTTATACAGAGTTCTGAAAGTTCGAATTTAAGATAAAAAGTAAGAACATGAGAGAGAATACTGCCCGTTAATAGACATATCCAATTCAGAACAATATCAATTTATAACCCAATAAACTACAAAATACAAAATGTTAAAAAAGATAAGAAATGACAACACGTTAAATTAAATACAGGACTTCAATCCGTTAAATCATAAGTTGATTAATAGTGTGATACAAGTTAAAAATCGAAAAGAATTAGTACAACCAGGGTTTTTAAAGCATGGATCTAGATCCATGTTATATTATAGATATCTTTCTTTAACACGTGCAAAATAAAATAAAATGTGAACTTTTTTAAAATTGGATTTTGATAAACTAATGAATATAAAACAGATTTATTAGTTATAATTTACAGGTTCATTATTTTAAATATATAGATTCATCAGTTATAAATTACAGATTCATCATTTTTAAATTAGAGGTTTATTATTCTGAACTTTTAAGTTCATTGTTTAAAAGTTACAGTTTCATCATTTATAAGCTACAGGTTCATCATTTATAATGTGTAGGTGCATTATTTTAAACTATCAGTTTGATTGTTTAGAACTTACAAGTTCATCACTTATTGATTCATCGTTTATAACTTGCAGGTTCATCCTTTAGAAGGAACATGTTCATAGTTTACAACTTATATGTTCATCGTTTAGATCTTATAGTTTCATTGTTTACAACTTACAGATTTATCATTTTTAAATTTACAAATTCATTATATAAAAGCTATAAGTTCATCGTTTAAAAGTTGCAGTTCATTACTTACAGTTTTATTGTTTACAACTTGTAGGTTCATTACTTACTAATTCATTATTTTTATGAAATTCATCATTTTCAACATCTAGCAACATGATTTTCTCTCTCTATATTACTCATTTTTAGTTCAAATATGTAGCATCCACTAGTTTGGGCTTAGAAATAATATGTGTTCAATGTATATAGATGGTAAATAAGTGATTATTTTTTGGCACATGAAAATAGTTAAAAAGACAAGAAAAAGTATAATTTCTCAGTGTTCATGCCATGAATATAATATTACGATCATGAATGCCCGAAAATAAGAATTCTAAAGCTAAGGAGCTTCACGGCCGTGACACACATGGTCACGTTTGTGAAGACTTGCAGTTTAAATTGAACAATTTTGTATTTTTGGCAGAAACTCACGACTTTCCACTTCAAAACCCTAGCCACCAGATTTGCAAATCCCATAATCTACCTTACCTCAATTCCCATTGATTATACAAAATCAATATTAGAAACAATATTAAACTCTTATAAAATTAAGGATTTCAAAATTTAAAAAGGGTAGATTTTGGGAATAAGATAGAACTTGGTTTTTGAACCAAAACCAATTTGATTCTTTGAAACAAAGGTAAGGAATCATGTTTCCTTCATTCTTTAATTGATTCAATTCATGTTTGATGGAGATTAGAGTTTAAAAACCTTTAATGGATGTTTAAGTTAAAGTTTTTCTTAATTATGACATATAGATAGTATTTATTTGTATAGACAATAATCAGATTATGATATTGTGTTAGGAAATAAAAAGGAAGGCATAGAAACCCACCAGAGCGATTAGGCATGTGAGGGAGGCCAATTATTAAGGTTCCAATTTAGGTTTGTACATATGCGCATTAAAATTTTATTTTGGCATGTTGTGTGATAAATTGTGGTATGAGTATGTTATTTGACATGATTTTGGTATGTCAATTGCTAAAATGATAACATGAGATATGTTAAACTTATTATGCACTATGACCATTGACAATTGAGGTTTATGAAAGCTATAATTTGATGATTTAAGCATGAAAACTAGATTGATTGTCTATTTAGTAGATTATACATGTTTGTAGATTGTTTAATACTGTAAAATGATTAAAAAATATTTATATAAGTGATTAATATTGATTAGCCTTAGAGCCTTTGCATGTATTGTGCATAATTGCCTTAAAACAATGTTAAAATTTGACACAAACTACCAATTCATAGTTGTGAATCAAGGTTCACATCCATGAATGACCACAAAACAAATGTTCGTAGTTGAGTCACGAGGAAACAACTTGTGAAAGAAGGCTTCACAATCGTAAATGACCATTCACGACCGTGAAAGCCCTGTAATCAGAATTTTGTATTTTCATTTCTTTGATGGAATTATATTATATTGGTATACACACTCCTTGCATGATGTAATGAAATGACATATAGTATGATAACCTAAACATGAATATGAATAAGCTCATTATGCTTTATATCATAATATGTTATATGGAAGTCATAAAATTGACTATGGAATGTGATAAATAACCAAATTTTAATTATTAATGTTCATTCTCTATATGATGACTAGCATATGATAGATGATATATCATTGAGAATGTTATAATACTGTATAATATTTAGCACATGGATTTATATTTTAGGAATAATGCAGCTTAAGCTCGGGTGAGAGTGTCATTGATGTCATATGCATGCAGCTTTTGCATTTTACTTAGTGATGGTGGTTTAAGGTCAGGTGAGAGTACTTTTGACTTTAGAAACTTAGTTGAGCACTATATAGATAGATACAATTAGTGACCAAGGTAGCTTAAATTCAAGTAAGAGTACTCTTATTTCACAGTGCACATCTGGATAGTTCGAATCTAGAGTATTAGGTAGTGAAATGTTAAACCAGTAGTAAGGAAAGTAAATTAGAAATATAGAAATCAGATACAGTTATAACCTATAAAGGAATAAAAAAAATTCAGTAACCAGTTATAAATTGTAAATTGGATACATGGTAAATTAAAAATTAGACATATGGAACTAGGAAATGGAAATCTATGTTCTTAGTCATTAATGTATATATATGTGAAAAATGATTTATTTTTTTGTATATGGTATGTATGTTTTAAACTAATAAACAAGTGTTGTAATAAGTAAATTATTATATGATGACATGGTCAGGAACTTAGGTGTGTGTGTGTGTATATATATTACAATTTTTATATTTGTATGTATCACTAAACTTTCACTAACTTAGTATATGAATTTTTCTGCACGTAAATTTGGAGTCGTTAGACAGTTGAGTTGACGAAAAAGATGAGTTTGAGCCTGTCAGAGTAAACCCGTTGTTTTCAATTGGTTTCATTTATGTCATTTATTTGTTATTTCTCATGATACGAGATAAAGACAATAATTTGATTTATATTTTTATTTAAACAAATACATGTATTTAAAGTTATTATTTTTGAATAATGAGTGTTTTGGAATAAAAGATTATTGTTGCCCAAAATAAATAATTTTCAGATATGGATTCAGATATAGATAATTAGTTTTATACAATATATATATATATATATATATATATATATATATATATATAGATTATGGATATTTTATATTATGCATGTTTTGTGAGATAGGAAAAATGTTTTAATTGGAATAAATATATATAGATACAATCATGTGACATTCGGATACATAGTGGGATTATATCCTACTATATGAGTGAGTGTTACAAAATATTTTCATTTTCAATCATTTTCATCAACAAATATATTAAAATTAATGTTTTATCCTAAACAATAATAACAAATATTAAAATATTTAAAAATACTAAAAATTAAATTAAATATACAAATTACAAAAACTTTCTTTCTAAAATCGACTTAGAATATACAATTTTTTTCTTTTCCCTGTAAAGAAGAAAAGAAGAGAAAAAAAGAAGAAGAATAATATGATGAAATAACACATGCTAGTAATAAATATATTATCTTATAAATAAACAAAACACATGTAGAATATTAATAACATAGTGAAAAATGTTGTTGTATAAAAAAAGACACACGATGTATTATGGATACAGATTCATGATATAATTTGCGAGTACAAATAAGCATATTTTAAATATAATTGAAGTAAATTCAATTGAACTGGTTGATTCATGACTCATCACTAAAATGGGTTCGATCTCTAAGTGATTTTTGAAAACACATTATAATGGTATCATTCGGGCTAATATTCGTGGAGGGTCCCATTATCCTTGAATAGCATACGCAGTTGGGTTCATCAACTATAAGGGTATAAAATCATTCCTATTAAAATTTCACACGTAATGTTACACTATAAAGGAACGGCCAACCAAAAATAACAAATGAGGCGCGATTGATTGCTATCTGACAACTGTTTCCATGTGAAGTTTCCCCAAAACCGTGTTCAATTTCCATGTGTAAGATCCAGAGTTGGATGTTATAATCATTTGGTCAATCTTTGTTTCATGATATTTGTGAATTTCTCAGTTGTTATTGAATTATAGTTTAATTATTTTGTTATTCTTAATTACACAACAAGCAATGCCAGAAGTGAAAAACAAAAAATAAATTTAAGAAACTAAGGACGGTAAAGATGGTGACAAGTAGAATATATATTAAAGGCAAAAGGAAGGTATATTGATAATTACTGCCTACCAAAAGAAAAGGTTTTCGTGATTTTGCTTTAATCTTTTTCTGCTTTATTCTCAGATTGCATAATCTTTGGCGATTGGATATTTTTGGTGAAGATTTTTGTATTTAAACTTAGGGAGTGTGTGTGTGTGTGTGTATATATATATAGTTATAGATTTAAAGTTGATATATTAATGTCAATAGAAATACATTGTTTTTCTCCTTTTGATGCATAGATTTATTAATTAAAAACTAAATTCATGCATGGTGGATTATAACTTAATTAAGGATTTTAAAATATACCTACTATGAAAAGGGTATTTTTAAATACTTTTCTTTTTTTCAAGTTTGAATGTTAAATTACTCAACATGAAGTAAGAACTAAAGGAATCCAAACATTTGACATTCTTACATGCAAATACAAATTGAATAATATATATGGTGGAAGTGTAGAGGTTGATTGAATTAAGGTAAAACAGTTTCTCAGATGGTGAAGTTTTACTTCCTAAGGTAGTTGAATCAGATAGAATGTTGCAACATCATAATTGAGTTTGAGAACCAAAAACCAAAGGAAGTTTCTATGCATAAAGATTTTAAGATGACATATTAAAAGAAAATGTCAATTTAAGTCAGCTTTGCTTTTGGAGGGACCACGCATTTTCCAACTTTAGCTCATAGCTAAGTGACGTCCTTGTGGGCAAGGACAGAGGCCCATGGAAACCGGCGAGGGCTCTCGCCCATACAATTTTTTTTTTTTAATTTAAGCATATGTGTTATATATATATATATATATATATATATATATATATATATATATATATATATATATATATATATATATATATATATATATATATATATATATATATACTTGCCACTAAATCAGAAAATATTTTTTTTATAAAAATATCTAAATATTTTTTTTATAAAAATATCTAAATATTTTTTTAATATAAAAATCATGTCCAACTATTTTTGTTGGTTTTGCAACCAAAAAGATGACGTGGATTATGCTCGTGAATTATTTGGATCTTAGTTTGGAAAAAAAACTTATTCGGAATCTTTTATTACTGCTAACGAGTTGAGCTCGAGCTCAAATCCGAGCTCGAAAATCTTTTCGAACTCAAGCTCGATTTTAATACTATTTGGTTTGTTAGTTCACAAATATATTCGTTTAAAAGTTCACTAAGATGTTATTTTAGGGGTCATTTATGTTATATTCTGTTATCGAACATGAGCTTTTGTTTTTATTAGTTAATGAATCAAACTTGAATTTTTGTCATTATTAGTTAATAAACAGAACTCGAGTTAAGTTTGTTAAGCATAATAAACGAACTTTTTACGAGCAAAGCTCGATCCACTAGCGAACTTGATAATTTTCAAATGAGTCGAGCTCTAGTATAAAAACTCGAAACGAGCTTGAGCCTATGATAAACTTAAACTAGTCAAGCTCCAACTCACTAATATTCAGCTCGATTTGGTTCTCAATTTTGCCACGTCATACCACATAGGATGATACATAACAACAATTCTGTAATATCCACTAATTCAAGCTTTGAATTACGAGCGCACTAAAAGGGCGCAATCGCACTAATCAAAGTATAAATTCAAAATGAGAGAATAAGGTTTAAACATTATTAATTAAAAAAAAGAACTTCATTAAGGACAAGTTTGGAACTAGTAGTATATTAGAGGTATAATAGTAATTCCATAGGTACAAAATTTTTCGTGAATAATTTGACCAAATACTTTAGTGATTGGTTGATATTTTATATGGTAGAGATTGAAAGTGAAATGTGGTAAGATATGGACCATTGATTTAAAAGGAAGGTAAGATGGAAATTTGGAAGGGACCAAAATAGCAATTTTGTACATGGATATACATAGCTAAAGGAGGCAGTTTTTTCCCATCTTCCACTCACATTTCTAGCTACACTCTCTCTCCCTTTTCTCTTCTCTTTCATGCCAAACACCACTCCTCTTCCATTTCCCCATTTTTATCACTTCAATCACTCAAATCCAAAAGTTAAAATAATTGCTTTTGCTAGAAACCCAAAGGAAACAAAGAAAGGACCAAATTTTGAGCTTGAGAAGGTAGATTTAAAAAGGAAAAAAGAAGGAAATGAGCTGGGTTTTGTGGATTTTGGCCAATAAAAAGGAGTTTTTGTGAGTTGAAACCTCCCATTTTCTTTTCTTTTCCCACTTTTTCTCTTCCATTTTCATTTTTAAAGAAAACCCACTAGCTAAGTTGAGATTTTTAAACTAGTTATAGCTTTTAAACATCAAGTTGGGGTTTTGAGTGGACAAGCCATATAACACTCATTAATTAGAGCTTATAAGTTATGTGAGTTATTAAAGAGTGATAGAGAATGGAAAATTATAGGATAAGGGTTGAATATAATGATGTGACTATTTTCACGCCCATGAAAGGTAATTTCAAAATGGCAGAGTTTTGATTAGATTTACTCCAATGAAAGAGGTTGCCATGACCGTGAATGTTGTGGCTTAAAGTTCATTCATGTGGTTGGTAGTTGTGGCCATGAATAGCCTAGTTTCGGTGTTCACACTCGTGAGTGTCATGGCAGTGAAAGATGAGTCACGACCATGAATTCTAGTAAGTCAAGAGCAGGTGAGGCATACATGATTTTCTCTTTTTACCATGCCTCAAACCAACTCCCCACTCCTTTTTAACCAACCTTGCACGTCACCATTAGCCCTTTCACCTTCTGTAGCACCTCTTTTTCCTTTTCACTCAATAATCTAAGGTTGAATCTAAGGAAAAACTTGAGATAGAGAGAAGAAGAGTGGTCTTAGAGGAGGCTGTTTGTAACACCCCCTCACCCCAGCAGCTTGTGCTGGAATGAGGGTGTGCTACACTGACTTCATCAGTTAAAATATCATTATTTAAGTTATATATAAAGCAAAATCACTCGTACATTTTTTTTATTTCCAATATTTACTATTTATTAATATTGCATTTATAAAAGAAATATAACATAAAAGTTAAACTACCTTTTTATATAGTAACATGTTCTTTACAAAACATATTGTTTATTTTACAAATACTACAAAATAAAATTTATAAGATAATATACAAAAGTTGTGTAACCCACGATGTGTGCAATATGTTGCTTTATTGAATTAGGTCATCGCTGGCTTTATGTACTATATTCTATTTATTCTTTACTAAATATGCGTGAGAAAACTCTCATGCTAAGCTATTGGCTTAGTAGTGCATATAGATAAGGCAATAAACTATTTTATGTTAGAGGAGAAGGCAATCACCTTTAGCACTTATTATACAAATTTATTTGATTAATAAAAGACTTTTTCATTAATTTGATGTTCATTTGATATATGAATTGATAAGTTATCTCAAATCAATTAATGAAGTCCTTGATACATAACATAGCATGAAGGAAATCATGATGAGATCATGATATTGAGATTCTTATCATGTGTAATTATGTTAGTATCAAAATTATCCCTAGTCATAGGATTAATGAGATGGTATATTATTAATCCAGACAGATTAACACATGTTACACCCCTTGATTGAATCGAGTAGTAGATCTCATATTCTATAAACATGAGATGTTTAGAGTTAACATGTGGATGCTTGTTAAGTGTAGCTAAGTACATTGGATGACCAACTATGAGACAATCATATGGATAATTTATTCAAATGTCAATCATAGTCTTATCATATCAATGGTGCAAGTATCCTTAGACTTGAGGTACTCAAAGATATCTTGCATATTGATTATGTATTTTGATACTATTCCTTGTTGCCTCAGAGAGGTAGCTCATAGGGTGGTGATTGGATACAGCTTGAGGTATTCAAAGGTAATTGGATAACCAACAAAGGATTCACCACTTTTGATAGAAAGAGTGTATACCCATGGCCTCTTGTCGTGGTCATTACTCAGGAATCTCTAGTAGGAGTGAAAATGTCATAAAGATAGTCTTCAATGACATATCTAATAGAGTAATGAGCCTCAAGGACAAGAACTAACATTACTTGAACTAGACATGACGTACTCAGTCTAGTGGGAGGTGACACATGTCCATACTCTGAACCAAGTGGGGTATATAACGGTGAAAGAAATAATTGCACAGAAATTGTCTATGGAAAAGTTCGTAGTCAAACCACTGATTTTCTGGTCAATTGGGGGTCATGATGTGTTGCTAGATACCGCTCATGACCTGCTTAAATTAATTATTAATTTAAATGACCAACATAACTGGGAATCTAATGGGTCACATGCATTGAAGATATGGAGAATGAGTAAAATGGTATTGGATATGATCCAAAATATGAGAGAATTATTTTAGGATGGATCGCGATGAAATCGCACGAAAAAATCGTTCGGGAGTGTCACGGGCCCGCGCGGGCTAGGCAGGCTACTGACTAGCCTAGCGGGCCAGCTGGGCTGCCTAGCAGCAGCCCGCAACAGGCCTAGTGCGCCTGCTGCCTTCCCATCCGTTGGCCAATGGCTGTTATTGGCCTTAATTAGGCCAATTATGACCAATTACTATTCATTTGTTTCCATTTTCTCCATTTTTTACTTTTGATCTTATTTTTGAATTTGATATCAAATAGAAAAGACATCAAATGACAAAAAATTGACATGAAAATATTTTTTTGTAAAAAAAATATTTTTAAGACAACAAAAATTCTCTTAAAACACTTTCAAAGCTAGCACTTTGAATTTGTTCAAACCATTTCTCTTGATAGTTTCTTCTTCATTCTTTGCATGGATTATCATTAGAGACATTATAATGTGGATTTTTGTGGTTTGATACAACCCAACAAAGTGAAAATTTGAATAACAAATAAAATTACAAGGTATAATTTTTAACATTTACATTTATATAAATTAATTTTAATGGTACAAGTATGATCTTTTATTTTGGATTTTGAAAAATTTTATTTTTCACTGCGTTTATGAATATGATTCATTCTTCAAAACCCTACATTGGTATTAGAGCCTCCTTGTATCCATTAAAATTAATTTTAATTGAAAGTGCAATGGGATTGCATGTTTTTGATGATTTTGGATCAATAGGTTTTAAAAAATTAAAATTAATTTCTAAAATATAATTTACATATTTTTATTTCTTTAATCTGATCATGAGATGATTAAGAATGATTATTTTGATTGAAAAATGATTTTAATGTGATTCAAATAATTAATTTCGAATTTATTTCAAAAATGCCTAAAATTGCCTTTTTATGAATATGTGTTGTTGTTTGGCTTAATTTATGAGCCTAGTTACATTTTTCTTGTAATTTAATTATGAAAAAATTATTTAGACATATTGAGAATATTTTTATGCCTTGTAAGTGTCTAATAATTAATTAAAAATTATTTTAATTAATTTTTCAAACAAACACAAAAGGGGACTATTTTAGCATACCCGGTGGGACTATTTTGTTTGATTTTTTTTGTATATGTTTATTTTATTTCCAGCACCTTGAAATAATTTTTATGTGATTAAAAATATATTATTTTTATGTTAGATGCATGCCAAAATTATTTTGCAAGCATTTGAAATTTTAAAAATTCTAGATATCGAATTAGTCATTTTGAGCATCTAAGTGTATTGGTTCGTTTGTCTTAGTAATTTTGGCTTCTTCCAAAAATATTTTGATGAACTTGAGCTAACCTAAAGATAATTAGAATGGTGATGTGATGTTCTGAAATTTTTTAGAATTTTTATAAATTAATTTTGAATTAATTTGAGTTGTGCAATTGTAATTCTAGTATGAATAGAAATTGGTATGTATATTAAAATTAAATTGTTCAATTTCAACATCATAATATTCTGATTTTAAGGAGAATTAATTTTAAATTATTTCTGGAAATATGAAATATAATTTAATTTGATTAAATATTAAATTCCACTTTAAAATTACGTACAAAATTAAATTAACCGAAAGAACACATATAGGCAATTTTGATTCAAGTGTTGAATCGATTTTCAAATTGAAATCCAAAATTGTCATTTTTATTTTGTGCATTAGAGAATGCATGTTAAGGGTGTATGAAAAGCCATGATGGATGATTATGGACTTAGGCCTATTGTGATTGAGCATGCATGGAATTATTTTGTTTTTTGGTAAATAGGGCCTATGTGTCCCTACCTCTTTTTCTTTCTTATGTATTTCTCTTCTCATCTTACTCCCCTCAAATGTAAATTAGGGTTTTCTATAATTTGAAATATGTAATTAAATTACATAGGATTAGGATAGAATGAAGATACAAAGGAGCAAGAAGCAAAGGAGATGGTATCATAAACAAGAAGACTTAGAAATATGAATTTGATTTCTATTTTGGGTTGTAAATTCATGCATATACCTAGATAAGACCTAGTCAATTTCTCTCTGGCTCAAGAGATTGACTTTAGTATGTCCATAATCATGCCATATAGTTAATGTAACTATCTTTATATATCAATGTGATGAATGTATGATATATAAAAGCATGAAATAATAACTTGATGAGACTTAACAAAGAAATCCCTCACTAAATAAACAATTAAGTCTTACGCCTTCCATTAATATGGGGCGAACTAGAGTTCTTCTAGAGTTAGGGTTGTTGAGTTGCCTTAAGCTCACTCTATAAGAATATGTTCAATCCATTGAAATTAGATTTCACGATTAATGAGTTAGACTTAACCGATATTATTAACTTCTTGGATTTGCGCCAAGGTTAATGTGTATTGGAGGTGAAGTTGGGTTTGTATACATAAGATGTACACATATCAAGAGTCGATAGCCTAATGTATGTGCACACATCAATAAGTTGATAGCACAAGATTCGATAGTTGCATGAATAATGCAATTGGTATGGATTAGATACCTACCAACCAAACTAAGGATAACTTGTTGAGTTGCCTCAAGGTTATTCTTAGCTAGTTGGATATTGACCCACTAGGAGAACTTCCATATAAGTTCTCTTGGGTTCATAGTGAGGGCTATGGATTCGCAATAAAATAGTGGGAGCCATAATGCGATTTATTAAAGACATAATAAATATGCATTTTATGTACATTCTAACATGTTCTATTTTACATTTAGGTTGCTAGAATCATCATCATGACAAGTGTGAATTTGCGATCACTAATGGAATCAAATAAGTTGACTGGGCCCAATTTTTTGGATTGGCTAAGGAATTTGAGAATTGTTGCCCAGATATTAAGCCAAGAAGGGGGATTGAATTGGAGTTTAAAAAATTAAACTTTAAAGTGCGGAAATAAATGATTAATTTTTTTAAGAGGGATAGAGAGAATTGGACACAAGGATTTTATAGAGGTTCGGGTGTTAACAAACCCTACTCCTCTCCCCAATCGCAATTGGGAGTTTCACTAACACACTAAGTGTTACAATGAAGTTTTACAAGCTTACTCCCAACTATGGTGTTTCTCACAATGGCTCACACCTAACCCAGAAATCCCTTGTGTTTTAATGGCTCACACAATAACCAATTCCTTGTGTTTTTCAGGCTCACACAAACAACCTTCACTTTATGTTTTTACAGGCTCACACAAACAACCTTCACTTTGTGTTTTGAGGCTCACACAGCAAGCCCTTACAATTGTTCTACTCTTAACCCAAAAATACCCAAAGCTTACTTGAGTAAAGATTACAGAGAGAACCACTTACAAATCTTAATTTCTCAATAAATGAAGCGCAAAAATATTTTCACAGAGAATTGATTTTGTTCTCAAAGTATGAAAGTACAAATAGCTTGTAATATTTTCACAGAGGAGTGCTCTAAAGGCAATCACCTTTAGCACTTATTGTACAAATTTATTTGATTAATAAAAGACTTTTTCATTAATTTGATGTTCATTTGATATATGAATTGATAAGTGATCTTAAATCAATTAATGAAGTCATTGATACATAACATAACATGAAGGAAATCATGATGAGATCATGATATTGAGATTCTTACCATGTCTAATTATGTTAGTATCAAAATTATCTCTAGTCATATGATTAATGAGATGGGACATTATTAATCCAGACAGACTGACATATGTTACACTCCTTGATTGGATCAAGTAGTAGACCTCATAGTTTATAAACATGAGATGTTTAGAGTTAACATGTTGATGCTTGCTAAGTGTAGCTAAATACATTGGATGACCAACAATGAGACAATCATATGGATAATCTATTCAAATATCAATGATAGTCTCATCATAGCAATAGTGCTAGTATCCTTAGACTTGAGGTACTCAAGGATATCTTGAATATTGATTTTGTATTTTGACACTATTCCTTGTTTCCTCAGAAAGGTAACTCATAAGGTGGTGATTGGATACAGCTTGAGGTATTCGAAGGTAATTGGATAACCAATAAAGGATTCACCACTCTTGATAGAAGGAGTGTATACCCATGGCCTCTTGTCGTGGTCATTACTCATGAATCTCTGGCCAAAGTGGAAATGTCATAAATATAGTCTTCAATGACATATCTAATAGAGTAATAAGCCTCAAGGACAAGAACTAACATTACTTGGACTAGACGTGACGTAGTCATTCTAGTGGGAGTTGACACATGTTCATACTCTGAACCAAGTGGGGTATAGAATGGTGAAAGGAATAATTGCACAAAAATTGTCTATGGAAAGGTTCGTAGTAAAACCACTGACTTTCCAGTCAATTGGGAGTCATGATGTGTTGCTAGATACCGCTCATGACCTGCTTAAATTAATTGTTAATTTAAGTGGCCAACATAACTGGGAACCTAATGGGTCACACGTATTGAAGATATGGAGAATGAGTAAAATGGTCTTGGATAAGATCCAAAATATGAGAGAATTATTTTAGGATGGATCGCGATGAGATCGCACGAAAAAATTGTTCAGGAGTGTCACGGGCCTGCGCAGGCTACTGGCCTGGCTAGTGGCCTAGCTGGACTGCCTAACAGCAACCCACAGTAGGCCCAGTGAGCCTGCTGCCTTCCCATCTATTGGCCGACGGCTGTTTTTGGCCTTAATTAGGCCAATTATGGCCAAATACTATTCATTTGTTTCCATTTTCTCCATTTTTGAATTTTCATCTTATTTTTGAATTTGATTCAAATAGAAAAGACATCAAATGGCAGAAAATTGATATGAAAATATTTTTTTGTAAAAAAAATATTTTTAAGACAACAAAAATTCTCTCAAGAACACTTTCAAAGCTAGCACTTTGAATTTGTTCAAACCATTTCTCTTGATAGTTTCTTCTTCATTTTTCACGTAGATTATCATTTGAGACATCCTAGTATGGATTGTTGTGGCTTTCTTCAACCCAACAAAGTGAAAATTTGAAGAACAAATAAAATTACAAGGTATAATTTTTAACATTTACATTTATATAAATTAATTTTAATGGTACAAGTATGATCTTTTGTTTTGGGTTTTAAAAAATTTTATTTTTCGCTGCGTTTATGAATATGATTCATTTTTCAAAACCCTACATTTATGCAATCATGCATTATCATATATCAACTCATGCTTAATCATATTCTCATGCAAATATACATATCATGGTATTCTAGCTTGTATAGACATCAAATTATATTATTTTATCTCATACTTATTTATTTTATTACCATTTATTGTATAATACTAAATCTTCTTTTTATCCATGCCACAATTCATAATTTCATTTTTATTATCCATGTCACAATTCATAATTCCAGTTTTATTTTCAATAATTCTTTTATGTTCCATAACTTCTTTATTTATGTTTTCTATGCCCAGGACACCTATGAACCACTGAATAGGATAACGGAGTTGCCATCTAGGCACTTAGGAGTGCCACCTGGGCAATATGATGTGCGCATATATGTCAAACCCGGCGTAGATAACCGTACCGAACTCGGCATAGATAATAATGTCATACCTGGCATAAATAACAATGCTAAACTCGGTGTAGATAACATTGCCAAGCCCGGCGTAGATAACATTGCCAAACCCGACGTAGATAACAATACCAAACTTGATGCAGATAATTATACCATTAATGGTTTTCATTTTCATCATACTCGCCCCCTATTTGGCATACCAAACTATCCTAAGTTGGTTCTAGTTAGGTGTTCTAGGGCTTATACAATCTCATTAAAATTCATAGCAATTAATTTCACACTTTTCATGCATTTAATGTCTCAAAATAATCACATAATCACTCAATTAAAATAACAATTACATACTATAACAAAGTTCTCATCATTTACTCATTTCATTTCTCAACTCATATGCTGCTCTGCCACTGGCAGATTCTGTTCTTTGTTTTGGACCTTAATTTTGATCTTGTTACATTCTGAATTTAGTTACATGATCTGAATACAAATTTTAGATATGGATCTTATATTTAATATAAAACTTGAATCACTTAATTATGAGTTCATTATCAAAAGATATGATAATATTAACACTAACTGGTCACTAATAATTCTGCCCAGAATTTTCTGGACAGATTCTAAGTCTGAAATTTATGAATTTTTCTGGATAATTACAGACATATTCAGATATTATGGTCTAAATAAAAATTGTATCCCTATGTCTTAGTTTCAAACCCATCAAAGAACACACAAATCCAAACTCCTGAACTCAATTTATAGCAGTTTAAGTACTTACTATTCATTACTAACAATTATGTCCAGAATTTCTAGACAGATTCTATGTCCGAATTTTATGAATTTTTTAGAGAATTACAGACATATTCAGATTTTATGGTCTAAATGAAATTTATATCCCTATGTCTTATCTTTCAAACACAATAAACAATATGCAAAACCAAGTTTTAGAAATTAAGTTATAACAGTTTAAGTGAACACTGCTCATCAATTTCCAGCAAGGAACATACAAGATAATCACATTCAATTTTTACCAAATTAAATCTTAAGTCTAGCAAACATGCATCCCCAAGATTTTCATTAGAAAATAATATAAATTCAGAATCATTAACATGCCAAATAATTAAATCATGCAAATAAAAAAAATAGGCTATTGGCTTAGGTTATGCATAAACCTCTTTTTTCCTCTCCTTTTCTTTCTCTTTACTTCTCTTTCTCCTTTCCTTTGCTCCTTTGAGCTAAATCCTTGTCACTTTGAGTTCCTAAAGTTCATAAAAAGATTATTAAAACTTTATAAACCTAATATCTCTCTTTCTTCTTGCTCTTTTAAGCTTTCTTAAGCATGAAAATGGGATTTTACCTTACTTTTTCTCTCTTTTCTCACTTTCTTTCACTAAAACTAAGCTTTGGATATGGAGGAATAAGCGAAAATGTGGGCTGGTTTGAGAGGTAGAATTTTCCTCAATGAAAAATGGATAAGAAAGAAGAAGAAACAATCAAGAAGAAGATGACAAAAGTTATTAAGATAGGGGGACACCTAAGCTCAATCTAGAAACCTTCATTAAGGTTAAATGCATGTATCTTAATTAGCTTATTAAACTTTGCCATTTGGTGGGTTATGCTTCAAGAAATGTGGGCTGGTTTGAGGAGAAGATAAAAGTCTTCTAGATGTTTAAGTGATAAGAAAGAAGAGAGGCAATTAAGAGAAAATGACAAACTTAATCAATTATGGGACACCTAAGCTTATATATTGAATATATCATTCATGCATGTCAATTGCCTTCTTAAAATTTGCCACTTGGTGTGGCCAGCCTCCATATTCATTTTATGTCCCAATTCATGCATTTAATTTATGATTATCCTAATAAATCCTCAAATTTTAGGTAAATTGCAAATTGACCCCTAAACTTTTCAAAATTTGCAATTTAGTCCTTTACCAAAATTTAACATCTTTAAATATTTTAAACACTTTATTAGGTATTTTCCACACTTAATTGCCATTATTTTAATTATTTTTCAATAAAAATTCAATTTTAGACTTCAGTCAAACCGACAAGTCGATTTAACAACTTGAGTGACTTAGGACTAAATTGACAGATATGACACTGTTGACATTGCTAGGATTTGGAAAGGACCTTTGAGGTCCATCTCAAGGGGGAAGGCTATCTTGAAATGCTTATAGTGTTAGTTAAGGCTCCATTTTTTTGTAAAAGGTTTTTATATAACCTTGTTCAAGTTTTTAATTGCATTTGTATATTTGGTATGCCTTAAATTCATATTGGGTTGGTAGTTGATTGATTTAAATGCATGATTTTCGGGTTAGATGGATATTGATGCATTAGTAGGGTTTAAATGCTATAACGAAGTTATGGCTAATATATGGTATGAAATGTGATGATTTGCTTCTTATTGATGCTAGAAATGGTTTATGGTATGTTGTTTAATGGAAAACTATACTGGAGTATTGTTAGGGTGATTGACATTGGTCAATCTTAAAGAAAGATGTATATGATAGTTGTATGCTCTGTTTTAATGTGTTTTCTAAAAATTTTCTAGATCACGGTCATGAACTGGTGGTTCGAGTGTGAATATCATATTGATTATGTTACTGGGGAAACAAATTCGTCCACGGGCAGCTTCACAATTGGGTTCACAGCTAGGTTTACACCCGTTAAGAATTAGTCATAACCGTGAAACCTGGAGTTAATTCATGGGTTGAATCATGGCATGGTTCACGAGTAAACAACCCGTGAAGTGTTGCTTTATGACTGTGAAAGGTAGTTCATGAGCATGATGCTGTTTGATTTTGATTTTTTTGTACTTTGATACTTGAATCAAAGATGATTTGGACTAGGGTGATATACCTTTGTTATTCTTATAATATGGCATGTTATGGCATATGAAAATCATGGTTTATGTATTATATGGTTATGGTAAGTGTTATGAACATGGTTATACCCAATACTTTAACTAAGACTAGAGCTAGAATAGATGGTAAGTCATTGAGAGGAGATTGGTATCGAATGACATAGGTTGGTCAATATGGATTATCTTTGAATGACAAAGGCTTAAAGCTTAGGTGAGCTCCCTTGGTTAGAAAGCATGTGCATTCTACTTTTTTCTGAAGTAGGTGACCTGAAGGCTTCTTTTATCTCAGACAGATGTTCTGAAGAACTTAGGTAGGTGTCCTAAAGGGCTTGGGGAGAGCATTGGATTTTATTCTCATATCCAATTAAGTCTAATTGAGAGTAAATCAGGTAGATGACTCTATGATTATTAAGTGCGATATACACTTATTTATTTTAATGTTGATTATTCTTCTCTATATCTGTGCGAGAGAAACTCTCTCGCTAAGTTTTAGGCTTAGTGGTTCATATAAATAAGACAATAAACTATATTCATGCAATATGTCATCATGTGTCATCGTACATATATATTTGATCAAATAATCTATCTATTTATATATATATATATATATATTTTATTTTTTCATATTCGTTATACATATACCAATGTGAATTTTCCATATGCGAGCATTATATAATCATCTTATGCAAATAAATTATTCTTTAAATTCATATTTATGAACAACTAATTTATATATAAATTTTTTTATACCAGGTTAACATATTTATGCCCATAACACCTAGGAACCAATAATCATGATAATATAATTGGCCATCTATGCATAATAAAGTTGCCACCCAAGCATAGTGGTATGCACATACAAGTGTCATCACTGGTATTAATATGAGTGTCATCACTGACATTAATATATGTACCATCAATTATATTAATATGAGTATCATCACCGGCATTAATAGACCCCTGATTGACATGCTAAACTATCAAAAACTCTAGTTCTAAACTAGGTGTTCAAAGGCTAAATTATTGTTATTAAAATTCATAATTCTTAAATTTACACATTTTATGCATTGAAGGCTCAGTTAATCACATAATTACTCAATAAAAATATCATTTGCATAATATAACAAGGTTCATATTATTTTTCACATCAAATTCCACAATTCATATTCTACCCTGTTACTGGTAGATTTTATTCTTTGTTTTAGACCTTAATTTTGGACTTGTTAATAACATAATTAAATTACAAGGTCTTCGTAAGAATTTTATCCCTAAATCTTAGCTTTAATATGAAACTTGAATCACTACATTTAGGTTGTTTAGCAAAAAATATGATCAAATGAACACTAACTGGTCATTAAAATCGTTGCCCAGAATTTCATAGACAGTTTTATAATCCTACATTTGTGCTAAAATTAAGCATAGTTACGTTCAAAATAACATTTTTATTCTTCATCCAAGTTTTAGACCTATGTCTTAACTTTCAAACCCAATAAAGAAAATATAAATCAGACTCCGAAAGCTTAAGTTATAGTAAAATATGTATAGACTGCTCCATAGAATCCAGTAAAGAACACATCAACACAATTCAATTTTTACCAAATATAATTCTAAGTCTAGCAAACATGCATCTCTATAACTTTTATCACCAAATACTACTAATTAACAATTATTTACATGTTAAGTACTCAAATCATGCAACTTTATGATAAAATGTAGGTCATTGCCTTAAATTATGCACTTACTTTTTTCTTTTCTTTTCTTTCTCTTTGGTCTTTTATATATCTTTTCCTTTCCCTTATCTTTTCTCTCTTCTTGAGTACCTAAAATGTATAAGAAACTCATCAAATACCTTTCTTCCATCATATATCTCTAACCCCTATTTTCTATCTCTTCAACCCCTAAAATCTCTTTCTTCAAGAATAAGCTTCAAATGAGCTTAAAACCTCATTTTCCTTTAGAGAAACTTAAAAAGAAGATGAAGACCACTTTACCTCAAGTTTTTTCCTTCTATGGATGAATTGTTTGAGGTTTCTCTCCCCTATTTTCTTGCTTATTTCTCCTTTTTTCTTTCTTAAGCTTTCTCAAGCTTTTCTATACATGAAAACTTACTTTTCTATCCCTTTCTCACTCTTTTCCTCACTTTCTCTCTTTAGAACAAGGTTTGGCTATAATGGAAAGATGGAGGAATGTGGGTGATAGTTTAAGTGCAGAAAATTCTAAATTAAAAGTGATAAGGAAGAAAGAAGAAGAAGAAAGAAAGAAGAAAAAGACAAATAAAAAAAATTGCTCCCATTTTCATATAAATATCTAGATATTTATGTTAATTAGCTTCTTAACGTGTGGTAATTGTTTTGGCCAGTCATCACATGTATTTAATGTCCATAATCATTCATTTAATTAATAATTATCTCACTTAATCCTTAAATTTTTGGTATATTGCAAATTGACCCCAAAACTTTCTAAATTTTGCATTTAGGTCCTTTATTGTAAACTAACATATTTAAATACTTTTAAACACTTTATTAAGTATTTTTCATAGTTATTTGCCATTATTTTAAATTTTCTCCAATCAAAATCTAAATTTAAACTCTAGTTTGTCCAACATATCAGCTTAACAATATGTGCGACTCAGAGCCTAAATTTGCGAATATGACATGAAAGCTCAACATTTATGTATTTAATTATATGGTATTAAATGGAATTAATTATTATGATGTTTTAAATTAGTCATAATCATCATGGTAAATAAAAATTTTAAATTTTAACATATTTTAATCAAGTGCATTGTAATATTCTTTTAAATAGTTGGATTAATCCTAATTATATAAGAGGGTGTTACATTTAGTGGTATCAGAGCTTAGGTTTAGGTGGTTCTAAACCTAGGTAGAAAAAGGTTGTATCATGTGTGTGAATTTTATCTTATATGACTCTGATGTGGGCTATTATTTGTCGATGTGTAGGTTAGAGAGCAAATTATGGAGATCAACCTCATGACATGGCTAAGAGTAACAACCCTCCAGATATAGAGGCTCAGATTCAGAATAGCCAAGCCAATATTCATGGACCAAACGTTTCCCCTTCTTCACAGTAGCCTATGGCTAGTTTAGCGAGTAAAGCTTAGGATTCATTGATGTAGAACTTGGTAAGACTTCTACATTAATCAGCACATATTGTGCCACAACTACCTCCACCACTACCTTTTCCCCCATCAAGGCCAAAGATGCAGATGGATAAGTTGAGGACTATTCAAAGCTAGTATCATAGCAATTAGTGTAGAAAAAAGAATGAAGTTGAAGAGATAAGAGGAGCCATCCAGGAGAGACTTTAGGAGACCTTGTTTATGTGTTGCATAGACTTCTAGTAAGAAAGCTCATACTAGTTCTAGGCACAACCAATTTGGAGGATAGGGTTAGAGTTAGAGTTAGAGTTAGCCAATGTTTACCAGATAGGCATAATTCTTTAGAGTTTTATCCATTTTTGCCAGTAATATGACTTAGACACGAAGAGAGGCAACACTAGAGTGTGCATTATATGGCAAGAGCCATAGATAGGGAGTGTTAGGGACCCTCAGGAGCTTGTTTTAGGTGCAGGTCTAGGGATTATTATAGGAAAGACTATCCATATCAGATTGTTGAGGTTCTCACTCAAACTTAGGGATTCGTGCTGACTCAGTCTTGGGGACAGGGACAAACTAGTGGTGGAAGAGGAGGATCTAGGCAAGTTGCTTCAAAGATAGTGAACAGGTCAGGATCTAGTAGACCACCAGTGAGGGCCTATGCTATGAAGGTCATGGAGAATCAGTGTGCTATAGATATGGTTGTGAGTGTATATCTTCTCTTTGACTCAGTATTGATTTCATTGATAGATCTAGGTTTTATGCATTGTTATATATGTACCAACATAGTCAATCATATAACATGTCAATAGAGAAACTAGATTATCAGATAGAGGTTACAAATCCTTTAGAGCATAGTCCAGTAGTAAACTGTGTATACAAGAATTGTCCTATTATAGTTCAAAGGAAATAGTTTCTAGTGGACTTGATTAATCTGCCCTTCCATGAGTATGATGTTATCCAAGATATGGATTGACTCTTTCAGCATGAAGCAGTGGTAACCTGTAGATTGAAAATGGTAAAGCTTAATATTTTAGAATGAGAGATAGTGATTGTTAAAGGTGAGTGGTCCTTATAGCAGCTGAGAGTCATCTCCATGATTAAGGCTCAAAAATTGATCATAAACGGGTGTGAGGCCTATTTGGCTCACGTGATTGATACCAAGAAGAGTCGTCCAAATATTGATGGTGGAAGAGTTTCCAGATGTGTTTTTAGATTACCTGCCAAGACTATCTCTAGCTAGAGAGATAAAGTGCTCTATAGAGCTCACACTAGGAACAACTCCTATATCAGCAGCACCATATAGGATGACACTGTCAGAGTTGAAAGAGTTAAAGGCATATTTGATGTAACACCCATTAATTAGGGCTTGGTTAGATTAAGTGTGCAAACGATATATTTAGAAACTATATGCATTTTGGCTTGAGTGTGCTCACGAGGTAGACTTGCTACGTCCTATTTTATAATAATAGTGTTAATTCACATGTATCTAGTTTATAATTTAAGTGAGGATTACAAGGTATTAAAAAATAATAAATAAATAAATAAATAAAAATGAAAAGAGATAAGAAAGAAGAAATGGACTAAAGAGATAAGGTGGAAGGTGCTTATCTTCTTTCACAAATTCTACCTCCTCACTCCAGCCTCATTTCTCTTTCTTTTTGCACAATTTCATACTTCTTTTCTCCATTGTTTCATTTAAGTTTTACAGAAAATTCATCCCTTGCAATTTTTTTCTTGGTAAGTAATCAATTATCTTTGTTCTAATGTTGGTTTAAGCTACTAAGGTTATGAATAGTCAGTATATTTCACTCCAATTTTGAAGCCATAAGAGACCGAATTTAAAGAAGTTCCAAACATAAAAGTTATAGTTTTATATATTAAGTTTATATCTATGAAAATATTTTTGAAATATTTAGTGTGTATGAAAAGATATTAGCATATAAGTTAAATTGGTTCGTGTGTGAATCCTAACTGAGTCACCTACTATGTTTACTTGTTTTTAATATGATATTGTTTGTATCTGTAACACCCCCTTACCCCAGCATGAAATGTCTGGATAAGTGAGTGTTATACCGACTTCATAAAATCATTACTTAATAAATGTTTAAAAATCCATACATTTTTTTTATTCTAAGCTCAAATATATAAAAGAGATAATTTATATTTTATTTACAAAAAATAATATTTACAAAACTTTAGATTAATTACAAAAACATAAAAGATAATTTATACATCCAAAATAAGGAAATATAATACAAAATACAAAAGTATTGTGACACACGATTTTCTCTGTCATCTGCCTTACTAGATTAGGCCACAACTAGCTCTATCTACAAGCATCAGCTACCTTTCTAAATCTGCGCGGAAGGAAACTCCCACGCTAAGCTCTAAGCTTAGTGGTGCATAAAGATAAAGGCAATATACCATATCATGTTGTTCATAACATATAAATATTCATGCAATATATTTCATCATGCTTTTATAGTGAGTATTTTTCATACAATTTATTATCTTGTTGATCACTAGCATTATATATATATATATATATATATATCAATACCAAATATTTTTCTTTATCATGATCTCTTATAAGTTCATTAACTTATTTATGCCTATAACACTTAGGAACCACTAACAAGGATAACGGGATTGTCATCCAGGCATTTATGAGTGCCACCCGAGCATTTATGGTATGCGCATACAAGTGTCATCACCGGCATTTACATATATATATATATATATATATATATATATATATATATATATATATATATATATATATATATATATATATATATATATATATATATATATATATATATATATATATATATATATATATATATATATATATATATATATAGGTGTCATCACCGACATTAATGATAATGCTATTACTAGCTTCAATTATAATGTCATCACCGAATTCATTAATCATGCCATCATAGGCATTATTAGTTCCCCTGATTGGCATGCGAAACTATCCAAAATTCTGGTTCTAAGCTAGGTGTTCTAGGGCTTAATTAATATCATTAAAATTCAAAACCATAAGAAATAAAAGTATATATATTCATTTATATATATATATATATATATATATATATATATATATATATATATATATATTATATATATATATATATATATATATCTCAATCACAAAATACTCAACTATGATTTTATTTGCACATCATTTTTATGAGTCTTAAAAACTCATTTGATTTTTCATCTACCTCATTTGGGAAAAATTTATATTATAACAATTAACCTAATATAACTTAAATATTTAAATTTCATTTTTTTCTGCCTGCTTCAGACATAATTTCAATTCTATATTTGACCTTAATTCTGATCATGTTAAAG
The DNA here is from genome assembly GCA_023653625.1 of Triadica sebifera. Taxonomy (NCBI): domain Eukaryota; kingdom Viridiplantae; phylum Streptophyta; class Magnoliopsida; order Malpighiales; family Euphorbiaceae; genus Triadica; species Triadica sebifera. The sequence continues at coordinate 28,168,616 of CM042901.1, forward strand.
TCTGAATTATATTACATAATCTTCTTATGAATTTTAGATCTAAATCTTATCTTTAATATGCAACTTGAATCACTAAATTTAGAGTTCTGTAGAAAAAGTTATGATTAATTGAATACTAACTGTTCACTAACAATTTCGCCCAGAAATTTGTTGGACAAATTCTAGGTCCGAAATATATATTTTTCTGGATAAATACACACATATTTAGATTCTATGGTCTGAATAAAAGTTAAAGCCCTATGGTCTTATATTTTATATTCAACTTGAATCACTAAATTTGGAGTTCTTTAGAAAACGTTATGATTAATTAAACACTAACTGTTCACTAACAATTTCGCCCAGAAATTTGCTTGACAGATTCTAGGTCCGAAATATATATATTTTTCTGGGTAAATACAGACATATTTAGATTCTATGGTCTGAATAAAAGTTAAATTGCTATGTATTAGCTTTCATATGCAACTAAGAACACATTAATCCGAATTATATAGCTCATGTTATAGCAATATATATGCTTACTGCTCCAAAATTTCCAGCATTACACACACACAATCACCTAATTTAATTTCTACCAAATATACTCCTAAGTCTAGAAAACATGCATACTCAGAATTTTATCATAAAATAAAGTTAATTTACATATCAAATTCTCAAATCATACAACTTGAAAATAAAACATAAGCTATTGCCTTAATTTATGCACAAACATCTTATTAATCTCCTTCACTTTCTCTAGGTAGCTTTCTCTTTTCATTTGTTTCCTTGAGCTCCTATAACACAAAACATCATCATCAAAACCTTATCTTATCAAAATTCTCATGAAACCATAAACTCTCTCTCATGAAACCCTAAAGTCTCTCTCTACATAATCAAGTTCTAAATGAGCTCAAAACCATATTTTCCTTTTATGAAAGTTGAAGAAGAGAAGGAGAGCTTCTTACCTATACTTTTTCCTCTTCTTGATCAACACTTGAAGGTTTTATCTCTCCTCTTCTCTTCCTCTTTTTCCTCCCTTCTTCCCTTCCTTAACTTCTCCAAGTCTTGTTGTGCATGAAAATGGCTTTGACTTGTTCTTTTCCCTCTCTTCTCTTTCTTTCTCTCTCTAAATTAAACTCTAACTATGGTGGAAAGGAGGGCTAGCGTGTAGGCTGGTTTTTGAGCAGAGAAATAATTTAAGAAGAAGAGATAAGGAAGAAGAAAGAAGAATTAAGAGAATGGCCAAAAGTCTCATATGTATCCCACCATTTTTTGACAAAAATATTGACTTTAGACTTAATTAAGCTTAATCTCATTCTTTTTCTTATTGAGTGGCCGGACAACCCATTTAAAATGTCCAAAAATTAATATGTTAATTAGTAAATAATGTCATTAATCTTTCAAATTTTGGTAAATTGCAATTTAACCCCAAAACTTATCAAATTTTGCAATTTAGTCCTTTACCGTAAATTAACTTCTTTAAGATTTATAAACACTTAATTAGGCATATATAAACATAATTTAATCATTACTTTATTAATTTTGATCAAAATCCGAATTTAAACTCCGATCAGTCAAACGAGTCAATTTCGCGACACGTGCGACTCAGGGCCTAAATTAGCGGATATGACATTCTCTCCCCCTTAAAATAAATTTCATCCTCGAAATTTACCTGTTCATTTTGTACTGAAAAACTATAGATATTGTCTCTTCATTGTTTCCTCACTTTCCCACGTGACTTCTTGAACTACATGATTCCACCATAAGACTTTAACTAGAGGAACTCTCTTATTCCTGAGAACTTTCTCTTCATGTGATAGAATAGCCACTGGTTCCTCTTCATAAGACATGTTTGTCTGCACTTCTATCTCTTCAGTTGGTAAAATATGAGTCGGGTCCGAACGATATCTCCTTAGCATCGAAACATGAAAACATTGTGAATTCTATCCAACTCTGGTAGAAGGGCTAATCGGTATGCCATTGGTCTGATTCTTTCCAGAATCTCATAAGGACCAATAAACCTTGGACTCAACTTACCCTTTTTGCCAAATCTTAATACCTTCTTCCGAGGTGAAACTTTAAGGAAAATTTTATCACCTACAGCATATTCTATATCTCGTCTCTTTAGGTCAGCATATGATTTTTGTCGATCTTATGCCACTTTCAATCTTTCTTTGATCACTCTAACTTTCTCTTTGATCTGTTGAACTATCTCTGGTTTGATCAACTTCTTCTCATTCAACTCGGTCCAACAAATTAGGGTCCTGAACTTCTTTATGTACAAAGCTTCATAAAGAGCCATGTCAATGCTTGTCTGATGACTATTATTGTAGGCAAATTCCATAAGAGATAAATATTGATCCCAACTTCTCTCAAAATTGAGTACACAGCTTCTCATCATGTCTTCTAATAACTGAATAACTATCTCTGATTGTCCATCTGTCTGCGGATGAAAGACCATGCTGAAACTAAGTCGAGTTCCCAAAGCTTGTTGTAGACTCTTCCAGAATTATGAAGTAAATTTGGGATCTCTATTAGATATGATGGACATTGGCACTCCATGCAATCTCACTATCTCACTTACATAAATTTCGGCTAGCTTGTTCAATGAGTAGTCCATTCTGACTGGTAAGAAGTGTGCTGACTTCGTCAATCATCCACTATCACCCACACTACATCATGCTTTCTTTGAGTCATCGGTAACCTAGATACAAAATCCATCGTGATTTTTTCCTATTTCCACTCTGGAATCGGTATTGGTTGCAATAATACTGTGGGCAACTGGTGTTCCACTTTCACTTGCTGACAAGTTAGACACTTAGCAACATACTCGGTGATATCCTTCTTCATCTCTGGCCACTAGTATTGAGTTTTTAAGTCTTGATACATCTTGTTCCCGTCGGGATGCATGGTATATACTGTTTCATGAGCTTCCTTTAAAATCTCTGACTTCAACTCTTCTATACTCGGTACACAAATCCGATTCTTGAAATACACGGTACCATCATATGTTAAAGAACATTCTGATTTTTCTCCATTTTTCACAGCTTAGACTATCTTTACTAGTCTTTCATCTTGCCTTTGATCCCTTTTAATCCTCTTCATTAAAGTAGGCTCCACTTGCAACTCAGCTAACATTTTTCTACTTAAGGCATCAGCCACCACATTTGCTTTTCCTGACTGGTAGTCAATCACACAATCATAGTCTTTAATCAACTCCAACCATCTTCATTGCCTCAGGTTCAACTCTTTCTATGAAGGCAGGTACTTAAGACTCTTATGGTCCGTATAAATGTAGCATCTTTCTCCATACAGATAATGTCACCAGGTCTTAAGAGCAAACTCTAAATCATGAATCGGATAATTAAGCTCGTGAGGTTGAGTTGTCTGGAGGCATATGCAATCACTTTTCCCTCTTGCATAAGAACACAACCTAGCCCATTGTGACTTGCATCACTATATACAACATAATCTTTTCCTGGAGTAGGCTGAGTTAAGACTGGTGCTTCAGTCAACATTGTCTTAAGTCTATCAAAACTTATCTGACACTTGTCCGTCCATTCGAACCGAATGTCTTTCCATAACAATCGGGTCAAAGGAGTTGCTATGGATGAAAATCCCTTCATGAACCTTCTATAATGTCCGGCTAATCCAAGGAAACTCCTCATTTCAGTCACATTACGAGGTGGTTTCCAATTAAGAATAGATTCAATCTTACCAAGATCAACTCGAATACCCTCTACTGATACCACATGAACTAGAAAACTAACTGATTCCAACCAAAACTCATATTTAGATAGCTTTGCATACAGTTGTTTCTCCTTCAAGGTCTGCAATACTATTCTAAGATGTTGATCATGTTGTTCTTTGTTTCTAAAGCATATTAGAATATCATCAATGAACACCACTACAAACTGATCAAGATATGGCTTGAACAGTCGGTTCATCAGATCCATAAATATTGCTGGTTCATTCATAAAACCAAATGGCATCACCAGGAACTCATAATGTCCATAACGAGTCCTAAACACAGTCTTCAGTACATTTGACTCTTGATCTTCAGTTGATGATACCCTGATCGAAGATCTATCTTTGAAAATATGCTTGCACCTTTCAGTTGATCAAAAAGGTCATCAATCCTAGGTAATGGATACTTATTCTTAATAGTCTCCTTATTAAGTTGCCTATAATTAATGCACAACCGTAAGGTGCCATCTTTCTTCATTACAAACAACACTGGAGAACTCCATGGTGATACACTGGGTCGTATAAATCTTTTATCTAACAATTCTTGCAACTGCACCTTCAACTTTTTCAACTCCATAGGTGCCATCCGATATGGTGTAATAGATATTGGAGCGGTGCCAGGTATTAACTCAATAGCAAATTCTATCTCTCGGTTAGGTGGTAACCCTGGCAAATCCTCAGGAAACACATCTGGAAACTCACTAACTGTTGGGATGTCAGTTAACTTTGGATAATTCTTTCTTGTATCAATCACATATGCTAGATAAGCCTCACATCCCCTATTGATCAGTTTCTGAGTTTTTAGCACCGATATCACATTATATGGATATTTTCTATTCTCACCCATCACCACTATCTCTTCTTCTAAATCTGGAACTCTAATCCTCATCTGCCTTCTTCAACAATCTACTATTACTCTATGATGAGCTAGCCAATCCATTCCTAAGATCACATCAAACTCATGGAATGGTAGCTCTATTAGATCAGCTGGGAATTGCCTGTCTTGAATTTCAATTGGGCAACCTCGAAAAACTTTACTAACCCGCACACCGTGGCCTAGCGGGTTAGTCACAAGAATCTCATATTCTAAAGTCTCTGGTTTTAAACCCTCTCGTTCCGATGGTGGTGTGCATATGTATGAATGCGTCGAGCCCGGATCTATCAATGCATGTATATAAGAGCCAAAGAGAAGAAATTTACCCACTATGACATCAGGTGCATCCTGTTCCTCCCAACCTCGCATGGCATAAGCTCTTGCTGGAGTAGCTCTACTGCTAGCCTTTCCACAGTGTTTGACCTAAACTGGCTTGGCCCTGCTCGGCCTCCTCTGTCTTGTCCTCGGCCTCGACCTCTGCCTTGTCCCATAGTTTGTATCGGTACTGACTCAACACTCTATGAACCTCTGCCAAACTGTAGCAATGGACAATCTCTTCTAAGATGGTTTTTGGAGCCACATCTTAATCACGCTTCTGTCATCCACCAACACTCTCCTAGGTGAAAACGTCTATAATGTTGACACTCTGGTAGAGGGGTAGATTTATGGGATGCTTGTGTTGGTGCACTGATTGCTGATGAAATAGATCTTGCGGGTTGTCCCCATCTGTAAAAAAGAGGTCTATTAGAACCTCTAGCCTGAAATCGACTAATAAAAGATATGGCTCTCTTACCACTTGACTGTCCCCCACTCGGTTGTGGTGCAAGCCTAGTAACCCCACTAACCTGCACTAGCTGTTGTGTTGTTAAGACTCTTTCAACTTTTCTAGCAAATGCTAGTAAACTGGGGAAGCTCACCAGACGTAGAGCTGAGACTTGTAGCTTAATTGGATCCCTTAACCCATCTTCAAAACGACAACATTTATCAGCTTTTTTGGATACAATGCCCTCAACATACTTGCATAAATGTGTGAATTCCCTCTCATATTCTATTACTGACATGTTTCCTTGTTTCAGCACCAGAAACTCTCTCTTCTTGTCATCTGTATAAATAGGAGGAATATACTGCTCATTGAACTTATCTAGAAAGAACTCCCATGTCATAGGGTCAGGTGCTTCTGAGCTTTGTGACTCTAACCGCCACCAATCATAAGCATGCTCCTGTAGCAAAGATACTGCATACTCATATTTCTACTCATCTGTGTAGTGTAGTTGATCAAAAATCCTCTCAGCTCGCTCTAACCAGAACTCTGCCATGGAAGGATCATCCTCTCTTTTTCCATAAAAATCAGGTGCCCCTAACTTTCTCAGTCTCTCAAATTGTAGCACTGATGGAACCAGTTGTGTTGCCCTCTTTAACAGATCTACCATATTCCTCATCAACTCTGTCTGTGCTGTATTAGTAAATGACTGCCCACGTGATGAGCTGGCACCGAATCTTGATGCAGCAGCTCGGCGATGACTAGGTCATGATGAAGCCCTTGTCTCTGTAGGCTCATTACTTTTAGCCTCTTCAGCTACTATCTATCGTGATTCAAAAACCATAACTTACCTATATCATAAGACAATGGCCCTAATTAGTAAGCAACAACTTATATATATCCAAATGTGGGTACTTACATGTGATAAATATTTTTGAAAAATATTTTTAAGAACCCAAAACCACCCAAACCAGGCTCTGATACCAAAAACTGTAACACACCCTTACCCCAGCATGAAATGTCTGGATAAGTGAATGTTACACTGACTTCTTAAAATCATTGCTTAATAAATGTTAAAAAGCCATACATTTTTTTATTCTAAGCACAAAGATATGAAAGAGATAATTTATATTTTATTTACATAAAATAATATTTACAAAACTTCAGATTAATTACAAAAACATAAAAGATAATTTATACATCCAAAATAAGGAAATATAATACAAAATACAAAAGTATTGTGACCCACGATTTTCTCTGTCGTCTACCTTTCTGGATTAGGCCACAACTAGCTCTATCTACAAGCTTCAGCTATCTTTCTAAATCTGCGCAGAAGGAAACTCCCACGCTAAGCTCTAAGCTTAGAGGTGCATAAAGATAAAGGAAATATACTATATCATGTTGTTCATAACATATAAATATTCATGAAATATATTTCATCATGCTTTTATAGTGAATATTTTTCATACAATTTATTATCTTGTTAATCACTAGCATAATATATATATATATATATATATATATATATATATATATATATATCAATACCAAATATTTTTCTTTATCATGATCTCTTATAAGTTCATTAACTTATTTATGCCCATAACACTTAGGAACCACTAACAAGGATAACGAGGTTGCCATCCAGACATTTATAAGTGCCACCCGGGCATTTATGGTATGCGCATACAAGTGCCATCATCAACATTTACATATATATATATATATAGGTGTCATCACCGGCATTAAAGATAATGCTATTACTAGCTTCAATTATAGTGTCATCACCGGCTTCATTAATCGTGTCATCATAGGCATTATTAGTTCCCCTGATTGGCATACCAAACTATCCAAAATTCTAGTTCTAAGCTAGGTGTTCTAGGGCTTAATTAATATTATTAAAATTCAAAACCATAAGAATTAAAAGTATATATATATATATATATATATACTCAATCACAAAATATTCAACTATGATTTTATTTGCACATAATTTTTATGAGTCTTAAAAACTCATTTAATTTTTCATCTACCTCATTTGGGAAAAATTCATATTATAACAATTAACCTAATATAACTTAAATATTTAAATTTCATATTTTTTTCTACCCTGCTTTAGGCATAATTTGAATTCTATTTTTGACCTTAATTTTGATCATGTTACATTCTGAATTAAATAAAATAGTCTTCTTATGAATTTTAGATATGAATCTTATCTTTAATATGCAACTTGAATCACTAAATTTAGAATTCTGTAGAAAACGTTATGACTAATTGAATACTAACTGTTCACTAACAATTTCGCCCAGAAATTTGCTGGACAGATTCTAGATCCAAAATATATATATTTTTCTGGATAAATACAGACATATTTAGATTCTATGGTTTGAATAAAAGTTAAAGCCCTATGTCTTATCTTTTATATTCAACTTGAATCACTAAAGTTGGAGTTCTTTAGAAAACGTTATGACTAATTGAACACTAACTGTTCACTAAGAAATATACTCCTAAGTCTAGCAAACATGCATACTCAGAATTTTATCATAAAATAAAGTTAATTTACATATCAAATTCTCAAATCATACAACTTGAAAATAAAACATAAGCTATTGCCTTAATTTATGCACAAACCTCTTATTAATCTCCTTCACTTTCTCTAGGTAGCTTTCCCTTTTCCTTTGTTTCCTTGAGCTCCTATAACACACAAAATCATCATCAAAACCTTATCTTATCAAAATTCTCATGAAACCATAAACTCTCTCTCATGAAACCCTAAAGTCTCTCTCTATATAATCAAGTTCTAAATGAGCTCAAAACCATATTTTCCTTTTATGAAAGTTGAAGAGGAGAAAAAGAGCTTCTTACCTATACTTTTTCCTCTTTTTGATCAACACTTGAAGGTTTTATCTCTCCTCTTCTCTTCCTCTTTTTCCTCCCTTTTTCCCTTCCTTAACTTCTCCAATCTTGTAGTGCATGAAAATGGCTTTGACTTGTTCTTTTCCTTCTCTTCTCTTTCTTTCTCTCTCTAGATTAAACTCTAACTATGGTGGAAAGGAGGGCTGGCGTGTAGGCTGGTTTTTAAGCAGAGAAATAATTTAAGAAGAAGAGATAAGGAAGAAGAAAGAAGAATTAAGAGAATGGCCAAAAGTCTCATATGGATCCCACCATTTTTTGACAAAAATATTGACTTTAGACTTAATTAAGCTTAATCTCATTCTTTTTCTTATTGAGTGGCTGGCCAACCCATTTAAAATGTCCAAAAATTAATATGTTAATTAGTAAATAATGTCATTAATCTTTCAAATTTTGGTAAATTGCAAATTGACCCCAAAACTTATCAAATTTTGCAATTTAGTCCTTTACCGTAAATTAACTTCTTTAAGATTTATAAACACTTAATTAGGCATATATAAACATAATTTAATCATTACTTTATTAATTTCGATCAAAATCCGAATTTAAACTCCGATCAGTCAAACGAGTCAATTTCGCGACACGTGCAACTCGGTGCCTAAATTATCGGATATGACAGTATTTGAAAAAGCTCAAAACATTAAAGTTGTAGATAGACGTGTTATCTAGGCATATACCAAATTTCAGGTTCATATATATTGTGGATGTTGAGTTATGATAAAGGGAACTATGACTATTCATAACTTGAGTTGCTTGCTTAGTGCCTCTTACAGGTCCAACAATTTGTTTGATTATTTTGAGCTCCTTCTAGTCAGAATCTATAATTTATCAAAGCATAAAAGTTATATTTTTATATCTTAGCTAATGTTCTTAAAAATATCACCTTAATATATTATGTATAGTGTGAGATATGACCTTCATAAATCATACTAGTCTAGAGGTCAACTTTGTTTTGGACCAGTGAAATATTTCTTATAAATTGAGAACCTTGGAGATAGAATTAATAAAAGTTGCAAACATTAAAAATGTTCCATTTAGGTTCCTACAAATTTTAACTATAATGACTTACAATTAGAAATCGCACCAAAAATTGTACAATGCTCTAATTGCTCTAAAATAGTAATATCTTATAACTTTATATGTTAGCTTTAATTAGAAAAAGAATCATACAAATTGGACTAGTATAGAAAGACTTAGTAGTTGGTCAATCCCCAAATGTCACATTGCCACTAATAAGGAAACCCTAATTAGTTATTTAAAACATGCATATCAACATGTTTAAACTTTATTAAGCTCATTTAACCATCAATTGATCAATTATATTTTCAATTAGGCTTACAACCAATTATAAACCCACAATAGTTGACAAGCTCTGTAACTTTGGATTTTGGTAAAACTCTACAGAGGTTTGTACATATACGCATTTTAGTTCGCCTCATGCGTGCTTGTATGTGTTGATTTCACAATTTTTATCTTAAAATTATAAATTTGGTATTATGGCATATGAATTCTTGCTGAAAATAAATGATTTATGATATTAATTTCTCATTTCTCTACCTATGGACTAGAGTTAGGATAGATGGTGCACTATTACTAGGGATTAAAGTACTGACCTAGGTGTGACTTTAAGGATAGGGTGGCTATATCTCCATTAGCACCTCTGATCCTATTTACTCACTGATGATGATGTTATTCTCAGTTAAGGTGCCTTAAGCTCTACAAGCACCATTTTCTTGAGATTATGGTGAGTAGGGTGGCTTAAGCTCTATGAGCACCCCTATTTCACACCCTATATCAGAACAGTCTGGGAACAAGATTTTGGGCTAATAAAGGTATGAAATGCTTACATGAGGTAACGAGAATTTAATTATTAAATGAGTTTTTTTATGTTTATTCTTTTATGATATGTATGTGTTCATCGTGTATAATATGCCATGATATATATATGTCTTGCACTTGTGTGATTGTTTGGAAAAACTTAAATGCTAATATGTATCACTAAGCTACAAATGGCTTAGCATGGATTTTTCTCATGCAGGAATTGGAGCTTGTAGATAGTCTAATTTTGAAGTTGGTAAGGGGAAAATAAAGCCCATACTAAAGCATATGGTACAGACCTAGTTTGTGGGTTGGTGATTTCTCACTTTTGTACTTTTGTTCATGATCATCCATATGGGTTTAGGTAGACATATCTTGTATATAGTTAAGGAACATATCTTATATTTTGATATTGTATATGTAAACAGCTATGTGTGAGGCTAGTGTGTCATAAATAATCAATTATGTAATATAATCAAGTACCATATGTGTATATAACATAGTGATATATACATATTGATAATTAGAACAACATGCGTAACCAGATATAAATAAATGGATTAAGTTATTAAATGAGAAAGTTTTAATTCAGACAAGTTTACCTAGTTAATCTTGTAGCATTCTACTTATATATGAGATTATCCCTAATATATAAGTGGGACACCACATTTAGTGGTATTAGAGCTTAGGTTTAAGTGTTTTTAGACATAACTGAGAAAAAGGGTTTGTCATGTGTCTCACATAACTTTGACATGGGCAACTTCTCTTTTAACTTGTGGGCTTATGGGGAGACATCTTCAAAAGATCCTAGTATATATGAGAGCTATAATTCTTCTGACACTAGGAATCCCCCTCAACTCAGTATGATTAGCATTGAGGGACCTAGTGCTACTCCTAATCCTTCTCGACTGACAACAAAGTTGTCTGATCACAATCAGAACCTTTTTATTGAACAAATGGCTAGGATATTTGAGCAGATGGTATGATTTATTCCTACTTAGCCTAGTCTAGCACCACACTAACCAAAAGCAACAATTGAAAAGCTTCACAAGTATGATGCTTCTGAATTTTATGGTAAGAAGGATAAGGATCCAACAAGAGCTGAGTACTGGATAGAAAAGACTGAGAGGATCTTTAAAGAGTGGCAGATGGAACAAGATGATAATTCTAGATTTGCTACTTCCTTACTTCAGGAGGAAGCGTATGATTGGTGGAAATATATTCTTCATAAGGCAGGTGTGACTAAACCTGTATCTTAGCATTTCTTTTTATTTGAGTTCTGGGAGAAGTACATTCCATTAATTTATATTGATGAGAAGAAAAAAGAGTTTATGGAACTCAAGCAAGGTCGTATGTCAATGACCAAGTATTAGAGAGAATTTACTCATTTGAGTAAGTATGCCCTAGACTCGATTACTAATGAGAGAGAAAAATGCATGAGATTTGAGAATGGTCTTATTAAGGAGACTGGGGATATTATGATAGCTCTTCAACATAATAGCTTTGTACAATTAATTTCTTCAGCTTTTAGCTTAAAGAAGAGGAAGAAAAGGAAATTACAGGAGTTGTCTAGGAGACCAGCTACTCTAGAGGCCTAGACTATAGGGAAAAAGAGTCATTTTTCTATGGTCATTCACAAGGTAGGGGAAAAGTTTTAGCAGTAACAAGCAGGATTTTCTAGGAGGGGGCAACCCTCTAAGGCTTTTTCAGTTGCAGCTAGTTTGCAGCCTTAAGCAGATAGGAAAGTTGCACCAGTATGTGAGACTTGTAATAGGTCCTATAGGGTGAGTGTTGACGAGTCACAAGTGCATATTTTAGATGTGGGTCGAAAGAATATCTGAAGAGAGATCGTCCATTGTTGATAGGCAGTGCTCCTACCTATATTGCTAGATCAATTCTTATTCAGGCTAGAGCACCACTTAGGGTTCTAGTAGGGCTCCAGCGAGACAATTTATGAGACTATGAATAAACTAGGTTCTAGAAAGGCTCAAGCCAGGGCATATGTTATGAAAGCTAAAGAAGATTAGACAGTGATAGACATCATCATTGGTATGTTTACTTTATATGGCTTTAATATTTATGCACTTATAGATCCAAGTTCCATACATTCATATATTTGCACAAATACACTTAGTCAGTATAACATGACCAGAGGGGATTTAGAGTATGAGATTAAGGTCATGAATTCATTAGGCCATAGAATGAGAGTAAGTAAAGTATTTAAAGATTGTCCTCTAGTAGTATATAGGAAAAATTTTCCCACATATTTGATTGAGTTGCCTTTCCAAGAGTATAATTGCATTCTAGGCATGGATTGGCTTTCACAACATGGAGCAGTGGTAGACTACAAGTCTAAGTTTATGGTACTTAAAATAGCTGATCAAGAAGAAGTTGTTGTGAAAGGTGAGTTATTTCCAAAGCATTTGCAAGTCATATCTATGATGAAAGCCAAGAGAATGATGAGAAAAGGGTCTGAAACTTATTTAGCTCATGTTATTGATACCAGAAAAGGTGGTCCAAATCTTAAAGATATCCATGTGATTAATGAATTCTCAGATGTATTTCTAGATGAGTTATTAGGTTTACCACCAAAGAAGAAGGTAGAATTTTCTATTGAGCTCACTCTCGGTACCATGTTTATATCAATGACACCATATAGGATGGTGCCATCAAAGATGAAGGAACTTAAGGCACAATTGCAAGAGCTCTTTGATAAAGGTTTTAACAAACCAAATGTGGCTCTATAGTGAGCACCAGTGCTATTTGAGAGAAAGAAAGATGGATGTTTAAGGCTATGCATTGATTATAAACAATTGAACAAGGTGACCATTAATAATAGATATCCATTGCCAAGGATTGATGATCTCTTTCACCAGTTCAAAGGTGCATGAGTGTTCTCAAAGATAGATTTGAGATCTGGTCACCATCAGTTGAGAATAAAGATGGAGGATATAACCAAGACAATTTTCAAAACAAGATATGGCCACTATGAGTTTTTGGTTATGCCATTTGGGTTAACCAATGCTCCAACAACATTCATGAATCTCATGAACATGGTCTTTAGGCCATACTTAGATCAATTTGTGGTCGTTTTCATTAATGATATCTTAGTTTATTCCAATGATCCAGAAGAGCATGAGAAGCATTTAAGGATTATATTACAGACGCGCAGGGAACAAAAGCCTTATGCAAAACTATCAAAATGTGAGTTCTGGCTAAATAAAGTGACATTTCTAGGACACATTGTGTTAGCTGAAGGCATTAAAGTTGACCATAACATGATTGATGCGGTTGTGAATTGGAAGCCTTCACAGACTATGACTGAGATCAGGAGTTTTCTTGGTCTAACTAGGTATTATAAGAGGTTTGTCAAGAGTTTCTCAATGATTGTTTCCCCTTTGATGAGACTTTTGAGAAAGGATATCAAGTTTGAGTGGACAAATGAATGTCAAGCTAGTTTTGATCAACCCAAATGTATGCTTAAATAGATCTCATTTTAACATAGTCGATATTTGATAAGGAGTATGTTATCTATAGCAATGCATTTCACAACAGATTAGGTTGTGTATTGATGCAAGAAAGGAAAATGATTGCTTATGCCTCTAGATAGTTGAAACTGCACAAGAAAAATTATCCCACACATGATTTAGAGTTGGTAGCCATAGTCATTGCCTTTAAGATTTGGCACCATTATCTATTATCAAGGCAGATTATGTGCATCTGATGTTGAAGATCTCACACAAAGGATCCTTAGAAAGGCCCATAAAGGCAAATATACTATACACCTAGAAGTAATAATATGTACTATGAATTAAAAAGGAGGTTTTGGTGGACAAGTATGAAAAAGGATATTACAGAATATTCTATGAGATGCCTAACTTACCAGCAAGTCAAGGAAAAACACCAAGTACCTTCAGGGTTGTTACATACGATCTCTATTCCAAAATAGAAATGGGAGCAGATTACCATAGATTTTGTGGTCGGATTGCCTTTGACATCGAAGAAGCATGACATTGTATGGGTTGTCGTGGATAGGCTCACGAAGTCGACACACTTTTTGCCTTGTAGAAAAGACTACCAATTGAATATAATGGTAGAGATTTATGTGAATGAGATAGTACGACTTCATGAAGTACCTATCTCCATTGTTTTAGATAGGGATCCCTGATTTACATCTTAATTTTGGGGTAGTCTACAAAAAGCTTTGGGTATTAAGCTCAACTTTAGCAAAATTTCTCATCCCCAAATAGATGGATAGTCGGAAAGAGTTATCCAAATCTTGAAGGATATGTTGAGAAGTTGTGTTATTGAATTTGAAGGTAGTTGGGATAAATATCTTTCTTTGGTGGAATTTGCCTATAATAACAGTTATCAACACAGAATTTAGATGACTCCATATGAAGCACTATATGGTAGGAAATGTCGAACACCTCTATGTTGGACAAAGCTCAATGAAAAAAAATTAGTGGGACCAGACTTAGTACGAGAGATAGAAGAGAAAGTGAGAATTATTCGAGAAAGGCTTGAGGTAGCTTCTGATAGACATAAATCATATGTCGATTTTAAGAAATGAGACATTGAATGCAGTAGGAGATAAAAATTTCTTAAGGTTTCTCCTTAAAATAAGGTTTTGAGATTTGAGAAAAAAAGGAAGCAAAGCCCGAGATTCATTGGGCCTTATTCTCGAAAAAGTTGAACCAGTTGCTTGTAGACTCACTCTACCACCAGAGTTGAGTCAAATTCATAATATTTTTTGCTTCTCAATATTAAGACGATATAGATCATATCCTACTCACATCATACCATATGAAGAATAACTAATCCAAATTATAGCTAAAGAAATCAAATAACTTAAAAACAATAGAATACCATTAGTAAAAGTATTGTGGAAATGAGTTATCAATTCTAAAGGGTGAAGTATATTACATGATATTATGATTCTATTAACATTCCGTGATATAATTGATATGATGCCATGATCATGATGAGAATTGATGGATTGCATGTTGAATTTTTATGCGTATATATACCGCTAAGCTTTCAGTAGCTTAGCTTGCGAGTGTTTTCCCATACACGTTGAAACCTAGTAGGTAAAGTTAAAGTTCACTTAAAAGAGCCAACCTAATCTTAGAGACAATAGAACAAACCTGACGAGGGTCAGTGATATGTCATATTTTTACATTTTGTACATGACACATTGGTTTATGAGTTGTTTACTTTCATACATGTCTTGTATTTCAAGAAACAAGTAATCTTTTGCTTAAGGGCCTGTATTTTTGTAAACATCGGGCCATTTTAGCAAAACTTGTTATATATATGTGTGTGTGTGTGTGTGTGTGCGCGCGTGTGTGTATGCATGTATGTATGTATGATGATATTTTTTTTGGATCAAAGGTATCCTTTTAAGGAAGTTTATGTGACAAAGATTTTCAAAGAAAAGAAAAAGTTTAAATTTTCACAAGTGTTGCATCATAGGTACATGTGGCTCTCACTCATTTTGTTGGGTTAATCCTAATTAGGTGAGAGGACACTACATTTAGTGGTATCAGAGCTTAGGTTTAGAAATTTTCTGAACCTAGGTGGGTTAAAGATTATTATGCATACATAGTACATTTCATATGCCTATGATATGGGCTATCTCTTTGTCGACTTCTAGGAATGGTAAGGTATAGCTGGAGTTAAAAGCGCATGATGTTATTAAGAGCAATAGTCTCCTGACCTAAGGTATGTCATATCCCTGAGAGGTTCTTTGAGGAGCACAAAGTAAAGTATGTCATGTCATTGCTTTAAGAACATTCACATGAGTGTTGGAAGTCAGTTCTGAAGAAGCCACATACCCCACAACCTCTAACTTAGGAGTATTTCAAGATAGAATTCAAGAAACAATACGTACCCTGAGTCTACATTAATAAAAAAAAAAAGAAGGGAATTCTTGAACCTCTGGCAAAGAAACATGACAGTATCTAAGTACGTGAGGGAGTTTATAAGGTTGAACAAATATACAACTAGTCTCATTGTGGATGAAGGTGACAAGTATTGCCATTTTGAAGATAGTTTGAGTGATGACATTGTATACCATGTCATTTTCCTTCTACTTAATGACTTTTCCACCCTTGTTTCCTCAACTATAAGTATAGAAAAGAGAAGAAAGAGAATAGTAGAAAAGACCTACAGGAGTCCCACAACTAGTGCAATATAGACAATCCTGGAGTAAGGTGTTGGGTTTTGAAGATGAATCCCATTCATAAAATGCAGTAGAAAACTAAAATTTTCAAAATCCGAAATAAGAATCTTGCTTGTGCCATTAAAACTAATTTATCAAAACATAGAGATAATAAATTATACCTTGTAATTTTTTGATTTATTCTTCAAATTTTCATCTTGTTGGGTTGTTGAAAACCTTAACAATCTATGTTAGGATGTCTCTAATATTAATCCACGTGAAAATATGAAAAGAAACTGCAAAAAATGGTTAAACACACCTCATAGTGCTAGCAATGGTGTATGCTCAATTTTAAAGAATATGAAAAATAACTATTATTTTTCTTTTTTGAATTTCCTAATTTTCAAAAACAATTTTCATACTTTTAAACTGTTCAAAAATATTTTTACCCCAAAAATAGTCTAGGTACAAAGTGCACAAGTCAATGGGAAGGATTTTGGGGTTTTTGCTTTAATTGTCCTTAATTAGCCTAAATTGGCCAATTAAGGCCAATTAGACCAACTGTTGGCCAAGCCAGCAGCCCAGCTTGCCTGGTAGGCTAATAGCCCACACAGGTTTGTACGGGCCCTTGACCTCCCTCGAATGATTTTTTTCGTGCGATCTCATTGCAATCTGTCCCAACATAATTCTCTCATATTTTTTGGATCTTATCCAATACCATTTTACTCATTTTTCACATATCTAATGTGTGTGACCCATTAGGTTTCCGATTATATTGGTCATTGAAATTAATAATTAATTTAAGCAAGTCATGAGCGGTATCTAGCAATACATCATGACTCCCAATTGATCGAAAAGTCAATGGTTTGACTATGACCCTTTCTATAGACAATTTTTGTGCAATTATTCCTTTCACCATTCTATACCCCACTTGGTTTAGAGTATGGACATGTGTCAACTCCCATTAGACTGACTATGTCATGTCTAGTCTAAGTAATGTTAGTTCTTGTCCCTAAGACTCATTACTTTGTTAGACTGACTATTTTCATAACATTTTCACTCTGGCCAAAAATTACTGAGTAATGACCCTTACAAGAGGTCATGGGTATACACTCATTCTATTAGGAGTGGTGAATCCCTTGTTGGTTACCTAATTACCTTTGAATACCTCAAGTTGTATCTAATCATCACCATATGAGCAACCTTCCTGAGGTAACAAGGAATAGTATCAAATACATAATCAGTATCCAAGATATCCTTGAGTACTTCAAGTCTAAGGATACTTGCACCATTGCTATGTTGAGACTATCATTGACTTTTGAATAGATTATCCATATGATTGCCTCATAGAAAGTCATCCAATATACTTAGCTACACTTAGCAAGCATCCATATGTTAACTCTAAACAACTCATGTTTATATATTATGAGATCTACTGCTCGATCCATTCAAGGAGTAACATGTTCTATTCTATCTGGAATAACAATGTCCTGTCTCATTAATCCTATGACTGGGGATAATTTAGATACTAACATAATTACACATGATAAGAATCTCAATATCATGATCTTATCATGATTTTCTTCATGTTATGTTATGTATCAAAAACTTCATAAATTGATTTAAGATCACTATCAATTCATATATCAAATAAACATCAAATTAATAAAAAAATATTTTATTAATCAAATAAATTTATACAATAAGTGCTAAAAGTGATTGCCTTTAAAACACTTCTATAACATAAGGGATAGGGTAGAGGATAGAGTCCCTCACAGTTTAGTTCTTTCAGGAGAGGACCACTTTCTAAGACTACATCAGCTGCCGTTAGTACATAGATACTTAGAAATCTTGCTCCCTTATGTGAGATGTATCATAAGAACGACAGGGGAGAGTGTTGGTTAGCCACATTGGCTTGCTTCAAGTGTGGAGACTGAGATCACATGAGAAGGGATTGCCTTTTATTGACTGGTGCTTCACTTACCCAAACAACATGATTAGCTCGAGTCCAAAGCAAGAGTCAGACACGAAGAGATCGTGTAGGACTTAGCTAGGCTGCTTTTGAAATAATGAATAGGTCAATAGGGCATATGCTATGAAGGCCTGTGAGAACTAAGGAGCCATAGATGTCATAGTGGGTATGTTCTTTTTATATGGCTCAGTTATAAATGCTTTGATAGACCTAGGCTCTACACATTGATATGTATGCACAAGCATGCCTAGTCAACACAGTATGACAATAGAGAAGCTAGAATTTGATATTAAGGTCACAAATTCTTTTCGCAATAATGTGGTTGTGAATCGGGCATATAGAAGTTGTCCTTTGTTTATGCACGGGAAAGAGTTTTCTACAAATCTTATCAAGTTGTCATTTCATGAGTACGATGTCATATTAGGTATGGATTGTCTCTCATAGCATGAGTCAATTATAGACTACCGGTCTAAGATAGTTGTTCTTAAGACTTCAGAATAAGAAGAAGTGGTAGTAGAAGGTGAGAGGTTTCTACAGCCTCCACAAAATAGTTTCCTTAATGATGGCGCAAAAGATGGTCTGAAAAAAATGTGAGGCTTATTTGGCTCATGCACTTGACACTAGAAAATGAGGTTCGTATCTCTAGGATATTTCTATAGTGAAAGAGTTTCCAAATGTCTTTCCAAATGCTTTACCTAGACTACCATCGAATAGAGATGTTAAGTTCTCCATAGAGCTCACACTAGACATAAGGCCGATATCAACAGCACTACATAGAATGACATCTTTAAAGATGAAAGAGTTGAAAACCTAGTTGCAAGTGTTGTTAGACAAGGGTTTTATCATGTTGAGTATATCTCTATAGGGTGCATCTGTTTTGTTTATTAAGAAGAAAGATGGATCTATGAGGTTGTGCATAGATTACAAGCAAAAAAACAAAGTAACTATCACAAATCGATATTTGTTGCCACAAATTAATGATCTTTTTGATTAGTTGAAAGTTACAAGAGTATTCTTCAAGATCGATTTGAGATCGGATTATCACTAGTTAAAGATTAAAAAAAAGGATATAGCTAAGACAAATTTCAAAATAAGATATGACCACTATAAGTTTTTGGTTATACCCTTTAGGTTGGCCAGTGCCCCAACAACTTTTAAGGATTTGATTAATTGGATTTTCAGGCCATATTTGGATCAGTTCATAGTTGTATTCATTGACTAAATCTTAGTGTATTCTAAAAACCAAGTAGAGCATAACCAATATTTAAAGATAGTGTCAAGCTCTCCAAATGTGAGTTTTGGCTTAATGAAGTGAATTTTCTTGGACACATTGTATAACACCCATAAAATAAGGCCTATAAGTTATATATGTGTTAATATTGGGAAAGGATGGGGTTTAAAGTGTTTTAAAGTCTAAGTGTTGTAAAAAGGAAAGCTTTCATGTGCGTGAAAGGTCATCATATGGTTTAAATGGTAGAGTTTCGGACATGACGAGAGTGTTTGAGAAAAGAGGACTTTCACACCCATGAATGATTTAGTAATAGCCATGAAAGGCATTTCACACTCATGAAGTAAGGGTCATGCCCGTGAACATAGGTTGGTTGTCCATGATCAGTTGCAATTTTCTCTTTCCTCTTAACCAAATCTTGTTTTAAAACCACTTTCACTACCCTTTATCACCCTTTGACACACACTAAGACTTTTTAGTGAAAGAATCCCTAAACACTATTGTTGATCTTAGGAGCTTGAAAGACATAGAAGTTTAGCAAAGTTTTTGCCTATGTTGAGGTAGAACATGGGTTTTTGGTTAGTATGAGTTTTTTTATGATACAAGGTTCTAACAGAAATGTTTTTATGATGCTAAGATCTACTAGAGAGTAAGGAACCACATCACAAAGGGATAGGCAGGCTTAAAGAACCTATAGTGTTAATAAAGGCTCTATATAGTGAAAAGTATATACATATAGGCATTTAAATCCGTTTCCATGCATCTGATATGGTTTGCTTGTTATGATATGTGAATGAAATGATAAATTGCATGTTATGGTTGAAAAATAACATGGTAAAACGGTTTAAATGTTAAAATGACATATATGGTATGTTGTGATGTAAATGATCCAAGAATGGGATTTTAATGACTTAAATATGTGAAAACATGTAGTAGATATGATATGAGTATGTAAGTGTTGATAGGAGTGATTAACACTTGTTAATCTTAGAGTTTTGGCATGAAATGCATGAATGGCTCTGTTTCGAGTTTGCTGAAAATGTATAATTCACACCTGTTAACAAAGGTGTCATGACTATGAATGTCGAGGTCTTATAAACTGCATGAACCCAGAATTTCATGAGTTATGTCATGGTTTTAGAAACAATAATGATATGGTGTCATGGCCATGAATAAGTAATTCACGCTCATGATGGTTATGTTTTATTCACAGGTAAGGTAACCATGAAAGTTTACTTTCATGACCATGAATAAGTGTTCACACACATAAAGTTATTCGAATGTATAATATGTACATTTTTGAATTATGATCTATTTACTAAACGGATTAATGGCATGTTATGAATATACAAATACATGGTAAATAACATGTGGATGAGATGATATGACATTTATGTATTGGATATGATAATGCATAAATGGAGAAGTAAATGTTGGAAATAACGTATGATAAATAAATCGAAAGATAAATGGTTATGAGATAAAATGCCCAATTCTCTAGTCTTGGACATGACATAGGATAGATGGAATACCAATGAGGGAGAAAATAGTACCGTAATGACCTACTTTTAGATGAGGACAATGTGACTCGGGGTTATGAGCTTTTGATCCTGGCTTGGCTTATGTGTCATGTTTTACTCAATCAAGTGGCTTAAGCTCGGGTTGTATGAGCTCCATTGACTTTGAAAGGCTCAAATGAGTTGATATAGGTTGTGAGCATGGTGGGTTAAATTCGAGTTATTAAGCCCCATGTCTCATGTCCCACATCCAGATAGTCAAGCTTAGAGAAGTTTGGGTAGTAAATATATTAAAATGTAATTGTTTATAATATTAATATCAGGTAATATGATATGGTTTTATATATGAGATATATGTATTTGTGTACTATATACATGGATGAGTTATATGATGTCTATGGTATTGATAAACATGTAAACTAGCATTGAGGCATGAAACAACTAGAATGTATGAATATAGGGATGATCATAAGGTAAATGGCATGGTTTTCAATGTCATGATATATCTATAAGAATTTTTATAAACATATGTACCACTAAGCATTTGTTTGTTTAGCGTGTGGGTTTCCGACATGTAGGTTTAAAGCTGGTAGACAGGAGTTGACTGGTAAATGGACAAGCCATAAGAGTTCAATCAGAGAGCCCCCAGTTGGGGTGTGTACATTCATGGCATTATGTATTTTATTTATGCCATGGAAAATTTTGGGTTTTTTACATGTCTTTTATATTTTAAGAACATGTAATAGTAATAAAGCGATGTATTTTGTAATACGGGACTTCTGAAGCCCAAAACATATTTTTATGTTATGATATCGATCATTGGATCAAAGTTTTATTTATATTGATTTTATGCATTAATTTCATTATGATATTTAAACAGGTTTTAAATGTGAAAGGCTTTTTAATTAATTAGTTTTCTACAAGTGTTTCTGTAACGTACATTAATTAGAGTCTAGTTAGAATAAGTGTGTGATATATACATTAACCTCATGATAGATATCAAAAATTAAAATAAATTGAATAAATTAAACATTAAAATGAATTAAATTGATTGATGAAATAATTTAGTTAGATAGATTACATAATTAAATTATAATTTAATAAAGACTAGTGGAATTAGGTATATGTAAAAAATAGAAAAAATAGAAAAAATATATAAATAATAAAAATAATAAAATAGGAATAAAAAGAAAAAAAAATGTTGAAAAGAAAAATTGGCATAGTAAAAAAAAAGTAGGTGGGAAAAAAAAAGAAGGGGAAGTTGGTGGTGAAAAATTGACCCTATAAAAGCAAGGTTCCACATGCTTCTTTCATCTTCCTCATTATTCTTCTTCCTCCCATCAATAGCCTCCATTTCTGCATCCTTCCACTCAAGAATTTCATCAAAATTATTACAAATTAATTTGTTATTGGTAAGTAATCATCTCTCTATTGTTTTGTGTTATTTAAAGTTGATAGAACTATATTATAGCAGTGTCTTACACTATAATTTTGATGACTTCATAAATAGAATTTGAAGAAGTTTTAAACATAAAAGTTGTTTGTTTATGCCTTATTTATATGTCTGTCAAATATTATTGAATGATTTTGAATATATAAATAGATAAAGGCTTTTGAGTGACACTAGTTTATAGAGAAGTATCAACAGAGTACCCTACAATATTTGCTTATTTTGATAATCGTAGGTATCAAATTGAAGGAAACTTAAAATATAATTTGGATAAGTGTAGGAAAAGTTATAGAGCTAACAGTCTTGAGAGGACATATTCCAACTTAAAAAAAATTCTAGTTATTTATCTAAACTATATTTAGAATAAGTATTTTAATAAGATATTGATTAATTATATTTTCAAATTAGGCTTTCAATAAGAATAAGAGCTACAAATGTAGACAAGCTTCATATTTTAGATTTTGGAAAAGCTCCATTAAGGTTTGTACATATATGCATTTTAGTTTACCCTTATTGCATATTTGAATGAGGTATTAAAATGTGTAACTATGAAACGATTATCAAGAGATAATATAACATGCTAGAAAATATAAATCAGTGGAAAATACACGTGACATATAAAATATGATAAAAAATATGTTAAATAATATATATATATGGTTGTTGTCAACCTTGAATTGTTGCATAAATATTGTGTTTTTATCATAACATGCGACGTAGGTTGAGAATTAAATGGAATGCATTGAATGCTTAGATATTAAATTCTGTGTTATAACATGTCTAGAAATATTGATAAAAAAAATTGATTGATAAAATATATAAAAATTTGTTTTAAGGTTGTAAGATGTGTGAATGTGAAATATGTATTATAGTATATTTATCAATATGAGACATATGATTTGATTAAAAAGTGATGATTATTGATGGTTGGTTATTGAATAAGTATAATAATAAAGAAGGAAGTTTGAAACTTATGTTTGACATATGCATTTGATATGAAAATGGGAGTAATATGGTATACTTGGACTTATAAAAATATTATTAATCATGGTTATGCATTAAAGATTTGTATTGGCATTGATTGCATGGGAAATTAATTAAAGTATGCCAACATTACTTAAATGATTATATATAATGAAATATCATATGATTTATCATAATTTTATTATAATTGTAAAGTAACATTGATTTTACAAATTAATATATTAAGGAAATAAATAAGTAATAACCTTAATTGCTCAATTCTCAACCTGTGGACTAATTAAGGATAGATGATGTACCATTACAAGGGTAATACGATAACAATACTGATATGATTTAGGAACAGGGTGGCAATAGCTCTGGGAGCGCCTCTGATCCTAATTACATACACATATGATGTGATTATACTCGGTCAAGTGTTTAAAGCTCCACGAGCGCTCTTGACTTGAGACTATAGTGAGTAGGGTGCTAAAGCTCTACGAACAGCCCTACTACACATCGTATATCCAGTCAGTCCGGAAACGAGATTTGGGTCATTTATATTAAAATATTATATAGAAATTAACTAAAAGACATAAAAGTCCACATTAAAAGGTAACATAATTTTTCTACATGAGTTTTGATATGAGATGAACTGTAAGTATTTAATAAGGTAAGTTATTAATAAGGTATGTTAAAATTGATAATCGAGTTATTGATATTTGATAATTGAGAAAAGTTATCATTGAATTTGGTAATATTGCATAGTCATATGTTTATTCTTGTATAATATATGTTGAATTATTATGAATATTATTGTGCAATATATATTATGCATCATTGCAACTGTATGTTAAAACTTTAATACTTATATGAAATGAGATTTGAATTAACTGAATTAAAACAACTTTAGAACAATTAATTAAATTAAAATGAGATATGGAAACTAATTAAATTTAAATAATAGGTAAAAATTTATTTAAATTAAGATTAATATGAAAATTTAATAAATGATTTAAAGAATATGGTAAGAAAGATGATAAAATATGGTAATATGAGATGAGGTTATATGTTTAATATTTTATATATTATGTATGATTGAATATATGCAATTTATATCTTGACATCAATATAAAGATAATATAATGGAACATGAATTATATTTTTTTAATAATATTTTCTAAATTTTTTGTATCGATCTATTTAAATTATATCATAATATTTATGACACACGTTTATACGACTGCATGGAAAAACTTAAATGCTTATATGTACTACTAAACTAGAAAATGGCTCAGTGTAGGTTTTTCCTCACAAGAACTAAAGCCAACAAATAGTAGATTGTGAAGTTAATAGAGGAAGTACAAGCTCATACCAAAGGAGACGCATCAGACCCCATTTGAGGGTTAGATACAAGTCACTTTTGCATTTTGTCTATGATTATGCATATGGATTTGATAAACATGTCTTGTATATAGTTAAGAACATGTTTTATATTTGATATTATATATATAAAAAGTCGGATGTTAGGTTTTGTACATCTAAAACCATTAATTTTGGATTATTATATCAAGTATAATATATTTAAATAACATGATAGTATGTTTTGATAATTGCACTCATATATATATATTGTATATGGAAAAGTCAATTAAGTTAGTAAAGGAAAAAGTTTTAACTTGGGCAAGTTTTATTTAGCTCATTCGTGTCATTCTACTTATGTAATGAGATTATTCTTATTATATAGGCGGGGTGTCTTATTTTCCGTAGCACTCACTTTTATAGTTGGGGGTTTTCCTGAATGTATCAGAGGGTATTACATTTATTGGTATTAAAGCTTAGGTTTAGGCATTTTTGAACCTAAGTAGGGTAAAGGGTTTGTTTTTAATCATGCATTTATTATGTCTCATCTGACTATGACATGGGTTGCTACTTTGTCAACTTATAGGATTAAGTGAGAGGCTATAGAGATTGAGGAAAGGTAGATCCTCATGATGTTATGGAAAGCAACAGTCCTACCAATATTCAAGCTCAGGATTAGCTTAGTGTTGCTAGCGTACATGGTCCGAGTGTTGCACCATTACCTTCACAACACACCGCAAGACAGGCCAAGTTGGGTCAAATTTAGTTTATATAGCAGATAGCAGGGTTGCTGCAATAGTTAGTACAGAATATGCCACAAGAAACTTCGCAACCAGTACCACCATCTCTACCACTGATACCGTGGATAAAAATAGATAAGCTTAGAAAGTATAGGGCTAATGATTTCACTAGTAAGAGTGAGAATGATCTAGCATCTGCTGAGTTTTGGTTAGAGAAGACTGAGATAGTCTTTGAAGAGATAGAGTGTGTCGAGGAGCACAAGGTGAGTGATGGAGTTTCTTTGCTTCAAAAACATGTATACGATTGGTGGAAGATAGTTTCGTTAAAGCCACATACACGACATCCACCAAAATGGGTCTTCTTTGTGGAAGAATTTAAGAAGAAATATGTGCCACGAGTATATGTGAATGAGAAGAAAAAAGAATTTTAGGATATGCAGCAGGAAAATTTGACTATTACAAAGTATGAGCGAAAGTTGTAGTGCTCCCTTACCCTAATGGTCATTAATAGTGTATGAAGGTGCTACTAAGCTTATTTTTTGTAAAAATCAATGCTCAATTATTGTATAATTTTTTTTCCAATATTCCAGTTTATTATTAATGGAATATTTATTACTATATTTCTTCTTTTTCATATCCTTTAAATATGAAACTAGTGATGTAAATATTTTGATTTAAAACAATTCATTCATTAAACCGTAATATTTAGAAATACATTTACCGTAATACCAAATGTATTAATTACAAAATTCACTCCTTATAAATCCTACATGCCATAATTTACTTCAAAAGAAATTCTTAAAATTTAATTTTTATAATACAATTTCCAAAACATATAAAAAGAAAATAAACTGTTGCAATTTGATTTTGGGGTTTCCCTTATCTTCGGTCACCCTAACGTAACAACTACGTCTATTTATCTGCACGTGAAACACACGCGCTAAGCTACTAGCTTATTGTTACGTTTGTCAACTATCCAATAATTATATAAATATTTCTAAAATAAAACTTCAGAAACTACAATTAATTTACTAAGCATGCCAAAAATATTCAAATAATATCAAAACTATTTACGTCATGCAAAAATATACAATTCATCAATTATAACATTTCATTCATTAAGCATGCTTGAAATTGTTTAACAATACAATATATATAATTTAAAATATCAATTTAATAATTTATTTTTTTCTATTAATTATTTGATAGTCTATGACATCTTAGACCAGAACTAAACATTGGATACAAAATTTCTGCTCTCTGGCAGTATACTCGACGTCTACTTAATTATTTTATAACTCGGCATTTAATGTCTATATTTTCAACAATAACTTAGTACTTTTTTGGTGTTTACATAATTTCAAACTCAACACTATTTCTTAGTGCCTACGTAATTTTAACGCAACATTATTTCTTAGTACCTACGTAAATTAAATCTCATCACTATTTTCTAATGACTACATTTCTACTCTTTATTGGCATGCCAATTTATCCTAATTTCTAGTTTTCGACTAGATATCATAGGGTTTAATTATATTTGTTACCTTTATTATTATTTACATAAATTATGTATGTAACACTAATATAATTTCACATAAATGCATTAATTTCCATTAAATATTTTATAATATCATACTTGCTCATTTAATTATTATAACTATAAGAAAAGCCAAAATATATATATATCACAAAATTCCACAATCAACACATACCTACAAACTGCCCTATTTTGGACAGTATTTCTGTCTTATATTGTCCTGTATTTTTTTTATCTATTTTTAGATGGAATTTAGACAAGTGATAAACTAAAAAAATATAGGTACATGTCTTATCTGTAATTTTCAATTGGAATCACATTAAACTGAATTTTATTTATCAAAAGTTATGAATTTTTTTCCAAGATAAGTTCATTTCATTCTGCTCAGTATTTTACTGGACATATTTCTAGTTCGGATTTTGAGTCTATTTTTTACCTAATTCTAGGCAGGTCTAATGGTATGGATGAAAATTGAAGCCTTATGTCTAATTTCCAACCCAAAAAGATACACTCAAAAATAATTTCTAGAACTCAAGTTATGACCAGAAAAGTAGACACTATTCATAAAACGAATTTTTCAGCACTTCAATTAATTCCTATAATTTTCATCTTCATGCATCAACCTCATAATCAAATTTTATTTCCATATTCATGGCATAATTTAATCAAAATATCAAGAATTACATACACAATTACACATAATATCACAAAATCAAAAATCACACTCCCAATATTGAATTTTTGCCAAATGTACATACCTCACAAAATTTACTTCTCATCATTTTTCTCTTCTTCCTAGTTAGCCTTATCTTTGCCCTTACTTTCTCTTTGATTATGGTTCAACTCTTTCTATGAAGGAAGGTACTTAAGACTCTTATGATCCGTATAAATATAACATCTTTCTCCATACAGATAATGTCTCCAGATCTTGAGAGAAAAGACTATCGCTGCAAGCTCTAAATCATGCGTCGGATAGTTAAGCTCATGAGACTTGAGCTATTTGGAAGCATATGCAATCAATTTGTCTTCTTGCATTAGTACGCAACCCAAACCATTAAAGGAAGCATCACTATACAACACATAATCTTTTCCCGCAGTAGGTTATGTCAACATTGGTGCTTCTGTTAACATTTTCTTCAACTTATCAAAACTAGTCTGGCACTGGATTGTCCATTCAAACCGAATGTCTTTCCACAACAATCGAGTCAAAAGAGTCGTTATGGATGAAAATTCCTTCACAGACCTCCTATAATATTCGGCTAATCCAAGGAAACTCCTAATTTCAATCACATTACGAGGTGGTTTCCAATTAAGAATAGCTTCAATCTTCCTAGGATCAACTCGAATACCCTCTGCTGATACCACATGACCTAAAAAACTAACTGGTTCCAACCAAAACTCACACTTAGATACCACATGACCGAGTCGCACATGTCGCGAAATTTACGCATTTGACCGATCGAAGTCTAAATTCGGATTTTGACTGAAATTAATCAAGATAATGATTAATAATTATGATACATGCCTAATAAAGTGTTTAGAAAGCTTAAAGAAGTTGATTTACTGTAAAAGAATAAATTGTAAAATTTGATAAGTTTTGGGGATAATTTGCAATTTACCAAAATTTTGAGGATTTAAGGAGATATTTGCTATTTAACATATTAAAATTGGACATAAAAAATGGGTTGGCCTACCATAGTATGATGGAATGAGATTAATGTGTTAATTAAGCCTAAGTATCAAAGAAATTGTCAAAGATTGGTGGGTTCCACATAAGGACTTTTGTTCTCTTCTTATTTCTTCCTTTTCTTCTTCTTCTTTCTTTTTTCTGCCTAGAACCAGTCTTCACGCTAGCCACTCTCACAATCCTCCATAGCCAACCTTGAATTCTAGAGAGAGAAAGAAATAGAATAAAGGGAAAAGAACAAGACAAAGTAATTTTTATGATCTTCAAGTCTTAAAGAAGCTTGGAAGAGCAAGAAGGAGGAAGAACAAACAAGTTTGGTGCAAAGAGAGAATCTCCAAGATTATGATCAAGTGAAGAAAAGTGTAACGGTAAAAAGCTTTTCTTCTTCTCTTTCCTATTTTCTTAAGGAAATTATGATTTTGAGCTCATTTAGAGCATGATTATATAGAGAGAGTTTATGGTTTAGAAAATTTTGAGAAATTAAGGTGTTGATGATGATTTTATGATGTTGTAGGAGCTCAAAGTGTTAAAGAATGAGCTCAAAGGAGTAAAGGAAACATTGACTGAAGCACCAGTCTTAACTCAACCAGGCTCTAATACCAAAATCTGTAACACCCTCTTACCCAAACAACACGTGCCTGGATAAAAGAGCGCTACACTGACTTCTTCAAATTACAATTTTAATAAATGCTAGAAAGCCATACATAATTATTTTTTTAACTCTTAGCTCATAGATATACAAGAAATAATGTACATTTTATTTACATAAGATAGTAATTATAAATATCAAGTTAATTCTTAACAAACTATGAAAGTCAATTTACAAATTTGAAAGTATACAATATGAAAAGAAAAATATAAAAGTTCAAAAGATCGTGACCCACTATTTCAAGATCGGCTGTATTAATTGACTAGGATCACCGCTTGTTTTATTTTAATCCAAAGGATATTCCTTTCCTTAAATAAAAAATATTCTATTTTTATGCCTTCTTAAAATATTTGTGCCAAAAACACTGCAATTTCCAATTTCGTTCGGCAAAAAATTATCTTTTTCCAAATTTTAATTCTGAACTTTAAAATTTTAAATTAATAATATTCAAAATATTTTTCTCATATTTTATTATCATTTCAATTTTTCTCTTTCATATCCGAATTTAAACCCCGATCGGTTCGACAAGCCAGATTTCGGTCAATCGCAATCATGGCCTAAATTATCGAGCATTACAAGAGTTCATCAGGCTGAATAAGTATACAGTTGGGATTCTTGGAGATGAGATAGATCAGTGCCGCTAATTGAAGGATGGTTTATGTAAGGATATTAGCTATCAGGTTACAACTCTACAGATTGAAGACTTTGCTAGGTTGGTATTTGCAGCCATCAATGTTAAAAAGAAAAAATGAAGAAGGTAGATGAGTCTACTAGGAAGCCATCAGCTAGCATGGCGTAACCTTCAGGCAAGAAGGGTTGATTTTTCTCTAGACAGTCCTAGTTCAGGGAAAATAATTAGGGCTTTTCACATCTAATTCTTATAGGAGGGGACCATCTTCCAGAGTTATTTCTTCCATCACTAGTTTCTAATCGCAGAACATGAAATGATTTATACCAGTATGTAGGACTTACAATAAGAGCCACAACGGTGAGTATTGGGTGAGCACCAAGGCTTGTTATAGATGTGGGTCCAGAGATCATCTAAAGAGAGATTGTCTGTTGTTGGGCAGTACAATGCCTACATAGTTAGTAGGATTGGCTCCGATACCGAGTCAACAGCAGAATCGATGAGGTTAGTTAGGACCTAGTCATATTGCATCAGTGACAGTGATAAACCAGGACCAAAAAGGACTCTAACAAGAGCATATGTTATGAAAGCACGATAGGATCACGAGGCCATCGATGTTATTGTGAGTACGTTTTCTCTTCATGGATTATGTTTATGTGCTTTAGTAGATATTGGATCTACACACTATTGTATTTGCACCAGAATACATATTCAACACAGTATGATAGTTGGGAACTTAGAATATGAGATTGAAGTCATGAACCCTTTAGGTCATAGTGTGATTGTAAATTAGGCGTATAAGGGTTGTCCGTTGGTTGTACACAAGATGGAGTTTCCCACATACTTGATTAAGTTATCTTTCCATGATTTTGATGTCATTTTAGGTATGGATTGGCTTTCTTGACATGAAGCAGTAATTAAATGTAGGTCTAAAAAATTGATGCTTAAGACCCCAAAATGAGAAGAGATAATAGTGAATGGTGAGAGATTTCCACAGCTAGCCCAAGTCATTTCCATGATGAAGGCTTAGAAAATGATTAGAAAAGGATATAAGGCTCACTTAGTTCATGTGACTGATATGAGGAAAAAATGACCAAATTTTCAAGATTTCCCAATAATGAAGGAATATCTAGAGGTATTTCCATATGACTTATAGGGAGATAGTGTTCTCTATAGAGCTTGCACCAAGTACAACTTTGATATCAGTTACACCATATAGGAAGGCATCTTTAGAGTTAAAGGAATTAAAGGTACAGTGGCAAGAATTGCTAGATAAAGGTTTCATTAGACCGAGTGTATCCTTATGGGGTGCACCGGTATTGTTTGTTAAAAAGAAGGATGGGTCGATGAGGTTGTATGTCAACTACAGTCAGTTGAACAAAGCTACTATTAAGAACAAATATCCATTACCACAAATATATGATCTCTTTGATCAATTGAAGGGTGCAAGAGTTTTTTCTAAGATAAACCTTAGGTCAAGGTACCATCAGTTGAAGGTTAAGTCAATCGATGTTGCTAATACAACTTTCAAGACTAGATATGGCTACTATGAATTTTTGGTTATGCCATATGGATGGACCAATGCTTCGACAGCTTTTATGGATTTGGTGAATTAGATCTTTAGGCCATATTTAGATCAGTTCATTGTGGTTTTCATTGACAACATCTTGGTTTATTCCAAGAATAGAGATGATCATGATCAACACTTAAGGGCAATGTTACAGACTCTCAGGGATCAAAAGTTATATGCTAAACTCTCTAAATGTGAGTTTTGGTTAGATGAGGTGGAATTCTTCAGGCATGTAGTGTCATCATATGGGGTTAGAGTGGATCTCAGTAAAGTTGAGGCGATATTGGATTGGAAGACTCCAAAGAATGTGATAAAGATCATAAATTTTCTTAGTTTAACGGGTTACTATAAGAGATTTGTTAAGGGATTTTCTGTGATAACTTCTCCATTGACCAGATTATTGAGAAAAGATGCGAAGTTTGAATGGTTAGACATGTGTCGACATAATTTTGATTAACTTAAAACTTTGTTAACAGAAGCTCCAGTTCAAACACAACCAGTTCCTAACAAGGAGTATGTCGTTTTACAGTGATGCTTCTCACAACGGATTAGGATGTGTGTTGATGCAAGAAAGAAAGGTTGTTGCCTATGCTTCCAAGCAATTAAAATCTCATGAGAAGAATTATTTGACCCATGATATAGAATTGGCAACTATAGTCATTGCATTAAAGATTTGGTGTCATTATCTATATGGGAAAAAATATTTCATCTACACCGACAATAAGAGTTTAAAATGTCTTCCTACTTAGAGGGAGTTGAATTTGAGACAAAGAAGGTGGTTGGAGTTGATCAAGGATTACAATTTCATAATCGATTATCATCTAGGCAAGACCAATGTTATAGCAGGTGTGTTGAGTAGAAAGGTCATGGCAGAGTAGTATATTTGACCTATTTTCAATCAGGAGATTAGAGATGCACAAATGCAGGATGCTAGATTAGTTAAGTTAATCGAGTTAATCTCCAAGGAGGAGAGACTTGAGTTTTCAATTGAGTCAAATAAAAGGTTATAATATCAAAGATGGTTATGTGTGCCAAATGTACCTGAATTGAGATAGAAGATATTGAAGGAGGCATATGAAACTAGATATATGATGCATCCAAGAAGCAACATGATGTATTAAGATTTGAAGGTAAAATATTGGTGGTTAGGAATGAAGAAGGAGATTATAGAATTTACTACAAAATATCTGATATGCTAGAAAATCAAGGCAGAACATCAAGTACCATCAGGGTTACTACAGTTGATCACTATTCCAAAATGGAAATGGGAAAAGATCACAATGGACTTTATGATTGGTTGACCTCAGACACTAAAAAAGTATGATGCCATATAAGTAATTGTTGATAGCTTAATGAAGTCAACTCATTTCTTGCCTATTAAGAGAGATTATCAGTTGAATACACTAGTAGAATTGTATGTGAACGAAGTGGTAATACTTCATAGAGTTCTAGTTTCCATCATATCAGATAGAGATCTGAGGTTCACATCACAATTTTGGGGAAGTCTACAGCGAGCTTTATGTATGAAGCTCAACTTTAGTACAACTTTTCATCCACAGATGGATGGTTATTCAGAAAGGGTGATTCAAAATTTAGAAGACATGATGAAGAGTTGTGTCTTAGAGTTTGAAGGTAGTTGGGAAAGATATCTGTCATTGATAGAATTTACCGATAACAATAGTTATTAGTCAAGTATTCAGATGGCTCCCTATGAGGTACTTTATGGTAAGAGGTGTTAGACATGATTATGTTGGACTGAGCTTAGCGAGAGAAAGTTAGTGGGGCCAGAATTAGTGCAAAAGATGGAATATAAAGTAAAGATCATTCAGGATCATTTGAAGGCAACTTTAGATGGGCAAAGGTCATACGTGAATCTAAAGAGAAGAGATGTCGAGTACAATGTGGGAGACAAACTATTTCTTAAATTCTCTCCATGGAAGAAAGTTCTTTGGTTTGGTAAAAAGGGCAAGTTGAGTCCTAGGTTCATTGGACCTCATGAGATCTTGGAAAGGATTGGACCAACTACTTATAGACTAGCATTACCACCAAAATTGAGTAGGACACATAATGTGTTCCATGTATCTATGTTGAGAAGGTACAAATCGGATCATTCTCATGTTATTCCAATTGAAAACATCGAGGTTCGACTAGATTTATCCTATGAAGAATAATCAATTGAGATTTTGGCTCGAGAAGTTAAGAAATTGAGGAATAAGAAAATAGCACTAGTTAAAGTGGTAGAATCATATTATTGAAGAGGTGACATAGGAGAGTGAGAATGTTATGAGAGCTCAGTATCCTCAATTGTTTCAACCTGACACCACAGGTAAATTTTGGGACAAAATTTATTTAAGCGAGAGAGAAATGTAACACCCATAAAATAGAGCCTATAAGTTATATATGTGTTTAGAGTGGGAAATGACGGGGTTTAAAGTGTTTTATAGTCTAAATGTTGTAAAAAGGAAAGGTTTCACACCCATGAAAGGTTATGCTATAGTTCAAATAATAGAGTTTTGGACATGAGAAGAGAGAACTTTCACGCTTGTGAATGGTTTAATAACGGCCATGAAAGGCATTTCATGCTCGTGAAGTAAAGGTCATGCCCATGAATATAGGTCGGTTGGCTATAACCAGTTGCACTTTTCTCTTTCCTTTGTACCAAATCTTACTTTAAAACCAATTCCATTGCCTCTTATCACCCTCTGACACACACCAAGACTTGTTAGTCATCTTCGCCACCTCAAAGGAACCCTAAACACTATTGTTGAGCTTAGGAGATTGAGAGACATGGAAGTTTGGTAGAGCTCTTGCTTATGTTAGGGTATAACTTGGGTTTTTGGTTAGTTTCAGTTCATTTTATGATACAAGGTTCCAATAGGAACATTTTTGTGATGCTAGGATATGGTAGAGAGTAAAGAACCACATCAAAAAGGGATAGGTAAGCTTAAAGAGCTTGAAGTGTTAGTAAAGGCTCTATTTAGTGAAAAATACGTACATATGTGCATTTAAATTTGTTTCCATGCATCTGGTATGTTTTTATTGTTATGAAATGTGAATAAAATGATAAATGGCATGTTATGGTTGATAAATAACATGGTAAAATGGTTTAAGTGTTAAAATAAAATATATGGTATGTTGTGATGTAAATGATCCAAGAATGGGATTTTAATGACTTAAATGTTGTGAAAACAAATAGTAGACATGATATGGGTGTGTAAGTGTTGATAAGAGTGATTAACATTGGTTAATCTTAGAGTTTTTCCATGAAATACATGAATGGTTCTGTTTTAATTTTGTTGGAAATGTATGATTCACGCTTATGAACAAGGGTGCCATGACCGTGAATGTCAAGGTCTTATGAACTGCATGAACCCATAATTTCATAGGTTGTATCATGGTTTGAGAAGCCATGATGATATGATGTCACAACCATGAATAAGTAATTCACGCTCGTGATGATTATGTTTTATTCACCTGATGATTCACGGATAAGGTAACCATGACAACCGTGAATAAGTAGTTCATGGCCGT
The DNA here is from genome assembly GCA_023653625.1 of Triadica sebifera. Lineage (NCBI taxonomy): Eukaryota > Viridiplantae > Streptophyta > Magnoliopsida > Malpighiales > Euphorbiaceae > Triadica > Triadica sebifera. Next base: position 28,203,698 of record CM042901.1, read on the forward strand.
GAAAATTGTTTGTATGTATAATATGTACATTTTTGAATTATGATCTATTTGCTATATGGATTAATGGCATGTTATGAATGTACAAAAACATGGTAAATAACATGTGGATGACATGATATGACATTTATGTATTGGATATGATAATACATAAATGGGAAAGTAAATGTTGGAAATAGCGCGTGATAAATGACTCGAAAGATAAATGGTTATGAGATAAAATGCCAAATTATCTAGTCCTGGACTTGACATAGGATAGATGGAATACCATTGAGGGAGGAAATGGTACCATAATGAGCTACTTTTATATGAGGACAAGGTGACTTGGGATTATGAGATTTTGATCCAAGTTTGGCTTATATGCCATGTTTTACTCATTCAAGTGGTTTAAGCTCGGGTTGTATGAGGGCCATTAGCTTTAAGAGGCTCAAATGAGATGATACAGATTGTGAGCAGGGTGGCTTAAGCTCAAGTTGTTAAGTGCCACTGTTTCACGCCCCACATTCGGATAATCAAGCTCAGAAAGGCCTAGGCGATAAATATATTAAATTTAATTGTTTGTAATATTAATATGAGGTAATATGATATAGAATTATGTATGAGATATGTGTATTTGTGTACTACATACATGGATGAGTTATATGATGTCTATGGTATTGATATATATGTAAACTTGCATTGAGATATGAAACAACTAGAATGTACGAATTTAGGGATGATCATGAGGTAAATGACATGGTTTTGAATGTCATGATATATCTGTAAAAATTTTTATGCACATATGTACCACTAAGCATTTATTTTCTTAGCGTGTGGATTTCTTGCACGCAGGTTTAGAGTCGGTAGAAAGGAGTTGACTGGTAAAGCGGTAAGGCACAAGAGTTCAGTTAGAGAGCCTCTAGTTGGGGTGTGTACATTGATGACATTATGTATTTTTTTATGTCATGAGAAATTTTGGGGTTTTTACATGTCTTTTATATTTTAAGAACATGCAATATTAATTAAGCAATGTATTTTGTAATACGGGGCTTGTGAAACCAAAAATATATTTTTATGTTATGATATTGATCGTTGGATCAATGTTTTATTTGTATTGATTTTATGTATTAATTACATTATGATATTTATATAGGTTTAAAATGTGAAAGGCTTTTGAATTAATATGTTTTCCGCAAGTTTTCCTGTAGCACTCATCGGTATAATTGGGGGTTCTGGGTGTGTCGGAGGGTGTTACATATTGTGTTAGTAGATAGTATCAGAGTTGATTTCAATAAGGTTGAGACATTCTTGAATTGGAATCCTACTCGCAATGTGACCAAATTTATGAGTTTTTTTGGTTTAGTAAGTTAGTATAGGAGGTTTGTGAAGGATTTTTCTTTCATTGATTCTCTTTTTTGAGAAACGATTTGAAGTATGAATGGAATGACAAATGTCAAACTAGTTTCGATAAACTCAAGTGTATGTTTATAGAAACTTTAGTAATGACATAACCAGTTTCCAATAAAGACTATGTCATCTATAGTGATGGTTCTCATAAAAGATTAGGATGTATTTTGAGGCAAGAGGAAAAAGTTGTTTATGATTCCAAGCAGTTGAAGGCATATGAGAAGAATTACCCCACATATAATCTTAATTTGGTAGCCATTGTGTTTGCTTTAAAGATATGGCGTCACTACTTATATAGGGAAAATATTTTATTTACATTGATCTTAATTTGGTAGTCATTGTGTTTGCTTTAAAGATATGGTGTCACTACTTATATAGGGAAAATATTTTATTTACATAGATCACAAGAGTTTGAAATATTTTTCAACTTAGAATGAACTCAATTTGAGATAAAGATGATAATTAGAGTTAATTAAGGACTATAATTGAGTCATCGATTATCATCCAAGCAAGGGCAATGTTGTGGTTGACGCTTTAAGCAGAAAAACCATAACAGAGTTGCATATACGACCTATAATTAACCAAGAAATCAAACTGGCATAAAAGCAAGATAGTTGCCAACTAGTTAAGATTGTTGAGTTGGTCTCTAAGGAAGAGATACATGAGTATACAGTAGAATCAAATGGCAGTTTATTCTACTAAGGCCTTTTATGCATGCCTAATGTTGCAGAGTTGAGACAAAAGGATTCTAAAGAAAGTGTATGAAACTAGTTTTGCTATGCATCCTGGAAGTAATAAAATGTACTGTTAAACCCTGAGGGGTATTTTCGTCATTTTAATGCTAACAAATAAAATAACAATAATGTATTTAACATACTTGTTTTCTAAGTTTATTGAACAGAGTATGGAATCTGATAGCAAAAATGGAGAATGGAAGACTAACCTTAAAAAGAAAAAGATTGAAGAAATAGCATGTTCACGCTCGTGACCTTTTATGTCACGCCCGTGATGAAGCTTAGCGCCAACTATCCAATATTTAAAGTTCATGGCCATGAAGAATCATAACAACCATGAATGATCATATCAGTCACGCCTGTGAAAGAAAGTCACGCCCATGAGAAAACATGTCAAATTCCTGCAGAGAGCTTCACGACCAGAGTTACCACTTGAACCACAGCTAGGAAAGGAGTTCACGCCCGTGAAAGAATAATGTATTGCCCATGTTCAAACACTTCAAATCCTTATAAAATGCTTCACAGCCAAAGTCACCACTCAAGTCACGGCTTGGACGAACAGTCGCGATCATGACACATATTTACGACCGTGAATGAGGAAAGAGAAACATGTCAGGCGCGGAATTAAGAGTTGGTACAATGACTATTTTCCCATTAAATGTAACCAAATGACTATAATTAACCATGAAAGTATAAATGCAAGTCATTTATGAATCCAGAACAAGAGAATAACAAATACTTTTGTTGAACCTTGAGGGGTATTTCCGTCATTTTGATGCTAGCAAATAAAATAACAATAATGTATTTAACATACTTGTTTTCTAAGTTTATTGAACAGGGTATGAAACATGATAGCAAGAATGGAGAATGGAAGATTAACCTTCAAAAGACAAAAATTGAAGAAATAGCATGTTCACGCCCATGATGAAGCTTAGCACCAATTATCCAACATTTAAAGTTCACGACTCATAGTAACCGTGAATGATCATATCAGTCATTCCTGTGAAAGAAAGTCATGCCCATGAGAAAACGTGTCAAATTCTTCCAGAAAGCTTCACGGCCAGAGTCACCACTTGGACCACGGCTAGGAAGGATGTTCACGCCCATGAAAGAATAATGTCACGCCCATGATCAAGCACTTCAAATCTTTCTAGAATGGTTCACGGCCAAAGTCACCACTCAAGTCACGGCTTGGAAGAACAATCACGACTGTGACACACATATTCAATACCGTGAAAGAGGAAAGAGAAACATGTCAGGTGTGAAATTAAGAGTTTGTGCAACGACTATTTTCGCATTAAATGCAACCAAACGACTATAATTTCGTCATAGAAGTATAAATGCAAGTCATTTATGAATCCAAAACAAGAGAATAGCAAATACTTTGAATCAAAATCTTGTTGTAGCCATTTGTGCATTTTCCACTTTCAAACAAACATTAATTCTCTGTAAAAAATATTTTTGCTCATTATTTTTTGAACATTATAGATTTGTGAGTGTTTCTCCTTGTAATTTACTACTCAAGTGAGTTTGGGTATATTGGGTTAAGAGCCTTTAAAACACAAGGAATTGGTTTATTGTGTGAGCCATTAAAACACAAGGAATTTCTGGGTTATGTGTGATCCATTGTTAGAAACACCATAGTTGGGAGTGAGCTTGTAACACTCCATTATAACATTTAGTGTGTTAGTGAAACTCCCAATTAAGATTGGGGAGAGGGGTAGAGTTTGTTAACACCCGAACCTCTATAAAAATTCATGTGTGATATCTTCAAATCCCTACTTTACTTAACTTTTCTTTCCGCACTTAAAAGTTTAGAATTTTTAATATCCAATTCAACCCCCCTTCTTGGTTCAATTTCTAGACAACAATTGGTATCAGAGCTTAGTCTAGCATCGAAGCCTAAACAACGCTAGCAAAGATCAAGAAATGGCCAATGAAGGATTCCAAAGTCTCAAGCCTTATTTTGATAGAGAAAATTATGCTTATTGGAAGTTCCAGATGGAGACATATCTGCATAGTGAAGGAATTGAATTCTAGGATAGTGTTCGGAAAGAATGGACACCACCAACTAGAAGAGGAGTTGATGGTGAAGAAGAAATCCTGTTAAGAGATGATTAGACAGAGCGTCAAAGAAGAGCAAATTTAAAAAACAAGAAGGCAATGACAATTCTCTCAAGCTCATTATCCATTGAAGAATGTGGCAGGATACAACACTGCCCAACTGCATATAGCATGTGGCAAACATTGGAAAACTATCATGAAGGAACAAAACAAGTTAAATCTAAGAAGATTCAACTTCTTACTTCAGAGTATGAACTCTTCAAGATGAAATTCAATGAGTCAATAACTGACATGACAAACCATCTTCTAGCCATCATAAATGGCATGAAAAAGCTTGGGAAACACCTGAGCTTGGAAGATGTAAATAAAAAAATTCTGAGAAGTCTTTCTCTCAAAGATTATGATTCAAGAGTTACCGGTATAGAAGAGGCAAATGAAGACATGAGCATCATGAATACCGATGTGCTTATTGGCAAACTTCTTACACATGAAATGGCAGTGAAAAGAGATAGAGAGCTTGAAGCAGAGTCAGACAAAAGAAAGCCTCTAGCACTAAAAGCCTCTACTTCAAAATCTCAAGAGGAAGTTGAAGATGATGAAGAAAAGAGTAATGATGCAAATGAGGACATTGTAATGCTCTTAAGAAGGCTGAAAAGAATTATTGAGAAGAGAATGGGCAACTCTAGAAAATTCAAGCAAAGAAATTTCAAACAGGTTTCGAATGACTCTCAAATGAGTAAAGAGGAAGTAAAGTACTATGAATGTGGAAAAAAAGGACATATTAAATTGGAATGTCCAAGGCTCAAGAAATACAAGAGCAAAAACCAAAGAGACAATGTGGAGAAAGGCTACAAAGCTACATGGGATGATGAAAGCTCTTCAAGTGAAAAAGATGACAATGAAAGTGAAGAGGTCAACCTATGCTTCATGGCTATAGAGGATCACATCTCGGATAAGGTAGGATCACTTCACTCATACTCGATCAATAATGATAGTAGTGATAATGATAGTAATAGTGAAGATGATGATGAGCAAAGCCTAATAGAAGTATTGAATCTAGAACTAGAGAAATATAGAAGTAAATTCAATACTTAGAAAAATAACATTTCTAGTTTAAAAATCAAAATGGATGTTTTAGAAAAGGAGAAATTTGAGCTTAAATTATCTAATGAATCTCTTCAAAAATCATTAGACGAGTACTCTTCAAGACCCTCAACTAAATCATTGCTTAAAGAAAACAATATTTTGAAAAATGAAGTTGAGGAACTTAGAAACTCCATTTCAAAATTTCACAAGGGAAATGAGAGTTTAGATACTCTCATTGTGTCTCTAAGACCACCCTTAATTAGACATGGTCTAGGATTTAAGGGTACATCATCTTCAACTCACAAGACTACTTTGTTAAGTCAAGTGAACCCCACATCTCCACATATGTTGTAACAGCTCCAAGGGTTAAGTGCACAACATACACTAAATTTTCTATACATAAGAGGAATGATCAAGGGTTGGTAAGCCTAAGAAGGAAACCTCAAAAGGCTAATTATGCTTTTATGTACAAGAAGCATGCACCTAGAAAAGCATCAAGTCATTATGTTTGTGCATGTCATTGCTCTCAAACTCTACCCAATAGAAACATGATATTTAAAAGCTTTGTAAGACCAAAAAGCATATTTAGAGTCAAACAATGTAACTATTGTATGAAATTTGGTTACATAAATAAACATTGCTGGATAAGGAAGGCTCATTGGGAACCTTCATGTGCTAACCCCCAAGGATCCAAGCAAATTAACTTAAAGAAATGTGTTTTTAATTTTTTGAAAATTAAAAAATGCACCAAAGACATTTTATGTTAGTGTCTAGCAAGTGTCAGTGTCGGAAACGTGACACGCTATGCAGTTGGAGTGTTCGTGCTTCGTAAGTTGACACTATAGGTGTTTTAGAAACAGAAAGAATTGGCATAAATTTGATTACAATTCATGTTGCAATTCAGCTTTCTGTAGCTGTAGGGTGTCATGTTACAACTACTTGTGGCAGTGAAAGTATTGATCGTATTCTAAAGGCTGACCAGGCAGGCTGTTGACTACATTGTCAAGGACATGGAACTGGCAATTAAGTGGAAGTTTGATGCTGCTTTGGACTCTATAGGTGTTCCAGAAACAGAAAGAAATGGCATAAACTTCCTGAAGAGGAGTGAGCACTATATGAGCTTAACAACAACTTACGAGGAATTTGGTTAGTATTCATGTTGCTTATATTCATTTCAAGCTTGAGGGCAAGCTCTGTTTTGTGGGGTGAGTAATGTTACAGATCTCTAGGATTTTATCAAGGCAGAATTAGTGGAATTTAAATAAGGCAGAATTAGTGGTTATTCTTAAATTCCTAAAGTTTTCCTATTTTAATATTTTCTAATTAAAGAAATAAAAGGAATTTATAGTTTCCCATTTAGAAGAAAATTCATATTTTAATAGATATTCCTAGAAATTAGTTAATTTAATTCTAAATGGACTAAGTTTCCTATCTTCTTAATTTCCTAGTTTAAGATTGTATACCTCTACTTAAGAGTGATAATTTTCTCATTAATATAATAAATTTCAAATTTCCAGCAAAAATACAAGAGGTAGGCAACTCCCTCATGAGTTCCAAAGGTAAGCAACTCCCTTTGACGAGTTCTTAGATCCAGATTCTCTTTGATGAATCTGATTGCTTTCTAGGGTTCATAACTTAGAACCATCATAAAAGAGAGCAATTTTACCTAGTTAACTAAATTCTGCTATTGCTTGTTTTGGTAGTTCATACTATTTTTTCTTTAATAAAAAGTAGCTTTCTAAAAATTGCTTTGTGTTATCTAATCAAATATTGTCTTTTAGGTTTGCTTTTAGAATGTGAATATTAGGAAAAAAGAAAGTTCAATTTTAGCAAGTAAAGGGTCCTCAGATTAACATGTTGGATGTGTATTGTTTGCTTTGATGATTGATATAATTTATGCATTGAGTTGTCTTAATTTCTTGAAACTAGCCCTGCATAATTATTATGATAAAAATTTAACTTCTCTTGTTTCTATTTCACATTCCCATGGTTATATATTGTCTTCTCTATAATTACTATTATGCATTTTATAGTGTTACTCTATAGCATAAGTTATACTGATTCAGGGTATCTTTTTATGATTCAGGTAAACAATATCAGTGGCTATGTTCCTGGACGCACTGTTTTTTTCTTGGTATGTTGTTTAGTGGTAAACTGGGCTGCTCTTAGCATATTGGCACTCAGAACATGTTTTTAAATTTTTCGAAATTGTGCAGTGCTATTAGCATGACAGCTGCCTGAATATGGTTAGAGTTTCTTTGGTTTCATAGAATCTAGGGTTCTTGAATATGAAACAGAATTATATAGAGATATGACATTGTTTTATATTTATTAGTATTATAGAATTTAATATTAATCTGCTTAATCATAGGAAAGCATCACTAAGTATAATAATTAATCAAATATAACTTCAAAATCGTACCTCTAAAAAGCTGACATAAATATTTGTCTGAAAATGTATCATATTTGAAGTTTCCTCGTATACTTGTGTAAAATATAAATCAACAAAAGAAGAAAAGAAAACATAATAACAATATTATAACAACGTATTAGGAGAAATAAAGAAAATACAAATACAAATTTAAAGCTAAAAATTGAAAAGTTCATAATAGGATTTGAAATCACTATTATTATAAATAATCAGTTCAGACCAGCCCATAGTTTTGCTAAATAGTTAGGAAATTAAGTAAAGAATAAAAATTGGTGATGGTGAAGAATGATCATTATCCATTATCATAATAGTCTTTTCTGCTGTTGTGCTCCTTTTATTTGAATTTGACAGAGTAAAAACCTTTATTAATGTATTGCAGGTGAACACACATCTGACACCCCGACCAATATTGCTTACTAGGCATGGAGAAAGTCGGGATAATGTTAGGGGCAGAATTGGTGGTGACACTGTTTTGAGGTATTTGTTCTCAAATATTATAATTTGGCTTAAAATGAATTTAATTTATTGTAGAAGATATAATTACTATGGAATTAAACTCATGCTGCATATGTGAATTTGATCTTTAATCCTGGTTGTCCTACATTCTGTGGATCATATTACTTAGTAGTATCATGTTGCACTGACATGGTGGGCTGCTATTACATCATTGATTATTTCAGAAACAGTTTTCCCCCTCGAAATTATTGTTCAGTAAACAAGCAGATCATGAGGGGATGAACTTTATCCCTTGCAGTGCAACAGCCAGCTCCTCTGGAAAGTCTGGTTTTGGCATAGTTCTTGCCATATTATGTTTGACAGCCTTTTCCTTATGTCCTATTTTTCTTGTCTTCCTGAAAAGGCATCCCGAGTACAAGCATATTATCACTGAAACTGAGTTCTTCTGCAGTCTGCAGCCTCTATGAATTGTATGAAGTTAATAACATCAATAGAAAGGCCTCCTTGCAAATTAAAATATATGCATGAATTGAAGACCAACAATTTGCTTTTAGCTGAGAATATTTGAAGATATTTAAAAACAGAGCTGTAGCCAATTTTGTCCAGGGAGGGTCCTTGGTAAGATTGCATGGCTTAGAATGGGGCTTAGATATTTCATATAATCACTTTGAATATGGAGCTTAGATACCTAATATATATCCCTTTTCAACAATATGAGCAAAAGCATTATTAAATAAATTGGAAGAATAGGATTAAATAATACGTGGAAGATGTCTAAAATCTGTTATCGTCTATGTTATTTTCTTAGCATTTTCTAAAATTAATTATTTTTTTTGAAACTTTTAAAGCATTTATTTTGAAGATGCATATCTTTTATGCAGAATGAGTCCGAGGAAGAGATCTGATAGTAATTAATCTGGTCATTTGAAAATGTTACCACCTAGTTCTAGTCTTACCAGATCAGTGTCCTAAGAGTGATGATTCCGCAATTCTTGCAATTTTTTCATGACTTGCCCACTCTTAAGAGTTGAACTTTTTAAGGCAGCCATGACTAGACTTTTAGATATCGGGACTAGGTTAACTGCAAGGGAATATTATATAGTCTTTATAACTCCAGTCGATTCTTTTGTCTGCAATAAGTTGTGATATTATCTCTATTTTTTTTTTCTTCCTTGTTGATTCATGAATGCGTCCCAATCATTCTGTGATCTATCTTCCTTGAGACTACTAGAAAGTGACTGTAAAATATTATAATTTGTTTTCATAGTGATGCCGGAGAAATCTGTGCAAAGAAACTGGCAAATTTTATTGAAAAACGTCTGAAATCTGAGAAGGCTGCCTCGGTGAGCTTCCTTTCCTTAATACCTACGATTTACCATTTCTAGTGGGTAATGTCCTACAAATAAACAAAAATCAATTCTAGTGTTTAGGGCTTTTTATTTTTTTTTTCTTTTCAAATAAGAACCTAAGCTTTTGCTGCTTAAGTTGCCTGCATGCCATTTATTATCTTTCTAGAATTATTGCTTTTTGTGAACATAAAACATTAGGAGATACATAATTTTAGTCCTACAACATTTAGGGAGCAAATTGTCACAGACTTCAATCCCACATCGGATAGGTAAAAGGAATGAGTCCTGGCTATAAGCGGTGGCGCTGCACACCCCACTAGATTGATCTTTTGGGGAGAGAGTAATGGCTCCGTGACAAGTGGTATCAGAGCCGACCCTGATCCGACTCCGATGTCTCGCCAAGCACCCCGGGTTTGGGGCAGGCAGGGGGGCCCACTGTGACGAGGGCGTCACAAGATTGGGTGGGGGAGAATGTCACAGACTTCAATCCCACATCGGATAGGTAAATGGAATGAGTCCTGATTATAAGCGGTGGCGCTGCACACCCCACTAGATTGATCTTTTGGGGAGAGAGTAATGGCTCCGTGACAAAATGCTCAATAATTTTAATAATAAAGAAAATGAAGAAAGGATTTATAAATAAATTCACATATGTTGAAATTCAATCTAAAAAATAAGTTTGGTGGTCATATGTAATATTATTGTTTACATAGTGGCAAAGGCATTAATTTTGAAATACTTGCAAGAATAGATATGTTGGTCATAGTTGTAAGTGCATATGATGATGTCAATCATGAGGGTATTGATTGTGGTGATGGCTATGAGAGCTATGGTGGTTCAGTGATGTTTGTCGGGGTAGTGGGGGTCATTATCATGATGGTGATGGAGGCAGTGATGGTCGTGGTGGTTGTAGAGACAAACTGTTGTGGTTTGTTCTTTTTGATAACTTATCATATTGAATAAAAACTTTTTACTGACAAAGTATCTGAATTTTCAAAAATATGTGTTGAAAACAAAAATATTCCCAAAACATACATGAAGAATTTAAGTGCAAAAATATAACGTTATCAAAGAAGTTATACATGGAAGCTCTGAATATGTTTAAGTTCTTAAAATGGGTTACAAACCACCCTCAAGTCAGCGAGAACTTGTATGTTTTTGGTCTTATAGCATCTTCAGAATTTACATTTAGATGTGTGGAAGTTTTTGGATGTGGTACCATTATTTCTTCCTGTTAAAACTCTTCAAACCGTAGATCTGAGGTATACTGTTTAATGGCCTGGATTTAGATATTGGCTTTCTTTGACAGAAGCATGAATGGAAACGATTGGATTTAGTCCAAGTTGCATTTTCATTAGAGCAAAACTAGACATGCTATATATCTTGCTCATTGCTGCTCATTTCAACTGCCTGAAACCCTTTCGCTTTGATGAAACTAAATCAATCAAGATTCATTCGTCATTTTACAGATTTGATTTTCTACATCTATTTCAGTGCTTGCAAATTTTGAATTTTTCTAGAAGAACATTGTGAATCTTAATCTTTTCTTCGTATTATTTCAACTTTTTTTTTGAATGATGTAGATCTGGACTAGCACACTGCAGAGGACAATCTTATATGGTAGTCCAATTGTTGGATTTCCTAAGGTTAGTGTTGATCTAAAAGAATATCACTTGCCTGGATATGTTAGACTTGATTGAATAAAATGTAGCAATTTGCAACATTTTTAACAGATCCAGTGGCGTGACCTTGACGAGATAAATGCTGGAGTATGTGACGGTATGACATATGAAGAGATAAAGAAAAACATGCCTCAGGAGTACGAGTATGTGATATTTTCTTTGAAAATTTATTGATTTCTGATAACCTTCTTATCTAATAGTTGTATGAAGACAATACTGTTGTTTTTACTTGAAAGTAAAGTTATTTGACATTTTTCTCCAAAGTTATTTGACATTTATTATTACCTGAATGTTTCCCTTTTATCAGGGCAAGGAAGAAGCACAAGCTGCGGTATCGCTCTCCACGTATGTCATCCAAAGGTTAAAACTGGAGGCTTAAACTAACACTTGAAACATTTTATTTTCCAGATCACTGTAAAAAACTTTTTGATAGACCACCAATTCTGTTTAAGTATGTTAGACGTCACAAACAAGGGAATATATCTTCTCAATAGTTAGAGGTCCAGTCTTGTGCTGATGTCATTAATTTTTTTTTTCATTTCTTTTTTCTATTGCATCTTTTTCGGATCCTAGGATTGATAAATAGGGAAATATTCTAGAAGAGAGGCATGCAAAAGCTGTGTAAAGCTTAGGCTTGGGGAGAATTAGCTGATTCTCAAATTTTAGCTGCTGTAAATCCTTTTTTCTTCAATGAAATAATTGAATCAGATTTTCTGATTCTTATCAAAGTAATATCAGAGTCGGTTGCATTCTGGCGAAGAAGAAGAGACACCTCGTTTCATCAACCTCCATTGAAATTCCAGATGGAGAAGGAAGTTGGAAAGATTAAAGAAAAATGCTGCAGACCTTACTCAGAGCATCGCACAACTAATGGCAAAGTGGGTTGAGTTCCGTCAAAGTGGCATGCCCAGTTTGAAAGTAACCGATTCCAGAGATGAGGCAAAAGGTCAGGGAAGTGCAAAGAAAGAGGTGACACAAATGCAAGGAACAACTCAGTATTCTGGTTCGCAAATGGAGTTGGTCTCGCGATGAGTGGAGCCGCCGACCTTCAACAGTGAAAATCCCGATGGCTGGATTTTTAGAGTCAAAAGATTCTTCTCTGTTCACCGCACCCTAGAGAATGAGAAACTGGAGTTGGCCTACATGAGTATGGAAGGAGAGGCATTATCATGGGTGTAGTAGTTGGAGTCTTGTCAACCTTTAACTAGTTGGGAGGAACTTAAGGTCCGGACATTCTAGCGATTTCACAACAGCCAAAAAGGGTCGTCATATGAACAACTATTGGCTCAGTAGTAGACTATTGGTGACAATATGAGGTACTTTCCGTTCCCATCCATGATTTGCAAGATACTACATTAGAGAGCGCATTCATGAACGGGTTAAAACCTAGCATCTGTAATGAGGTAAGATTTTCGAGGTCAGTTGGGTTATTGAGGATGATGAAGGCTGCTCAAATGGGAGAGAATAGGATTTGATTAGGAAGCAAATGAATAGTGGTAGGAGCATTATACCCCGACCTATTACATCACTTGTGGTTTCAATAGGAACTACACCCACTAAGTTATCCCTTCCCATAGCTTTTAAAACCATGAATAAACTAGGGACCTCACCCTTCAAGAGAATGACTAGTGTAGAAATACAGGAAAAAAAAAAAAAGCCTAAGGGGTTATGTTTTAGATGCAACGAGAAATATTCAATTGGGCATCATTGTAAACTTAGGGAGTTGCATGTTCTAGTAGTGCATGAAGAAGAAATAGGAACAGATGAAACAGTGGAAGGGGGGAAATAGCTGGGTAGGAGGTAATTGTTATGGTGGATTGTGGAGCTAATAACAATTTCATTTCTAAAAAACCGGTAAGGCAGTTGGGTTTACCTGTGGAATCAATTAAGGGTTTTGGGGTATCTATAGGGAATAGGTACATCATTTCTAATAGTGGCAAATGTAAAGGATTGATGTTGGGTATACAAGATGTTTAGATAGTTGATGATATTTTGTTTGTATTGGGCAGCTCGGATGTAGTGTTGGGGTACAAATGATTGGAATCATTGGGGGGCAATCAATGGGTGACTTTAAAAGGAGATCCAAGCTTGATGAAATCTCAAATCTCCTTAAACTCTATGATCAAAACCATCTCTAGGGAAGGCCACGGGATAATGGCAGAATTGGCGAATTTGCTAGAAACTAGAGGAGATGAGATTGAAGAGATAAATCCTTGGATATGCTCTTTTGCATAAATTCTGGGATGTCTTTTAGATGTCAATTGGGTTACTGCTAAAATGGGGCAAGAAACATGCCATTTTCTTCAAAGGCACTTCACCTGTGAATGTGAGGTCGTATCAATACCCCTACATATATAAGAATGAGATTGAGAGAAGTCAAAGAGATGTTGCAAGCTAAGATAATCCGACCCAGTGTTAGTACTTTTTCCAACCTTGTTTTATTAGTGCGGAAGAAAGATGGAGGTTGGAGGTTGTGTTGACTATTGTGCACTAAACAGAGCCACAATCCCAGATTGGTTTTCCATACTTGTGATAGATGAGTTGTTGGATGAGCTTCAAGGCATTGCTATTTTCTCTAAGTTGGATTTGAAATATGGATATCACCAAATTCGTGTTCGAGCTGAGGATGCTCCCAAGACAACTTTTTAGACTTATGAATTTTATTGAAGCCTTTCTGCCTCACCAATGCCTCGGCTACTTTTTAGTCTATCATGAACGACCTCTTCTGCGATTACTTGAGGAAATTTGTGCTGGTTTTATTTTTTTTTGATGATATACTCATTTACAGCTGCACCTTGGAGGAATATTTTCAACATTTGGACTTGGTACTTCAATTGCTCCAACAAAATCACTTTTATGCAAACCAAAAGAAGTGCAAGTTTGGCCAACCTCAGATAAAATATTGGGACCATATCATATTAGAACAAGGAGTAGCGTAGATAAGGACAAAGTGGAGGCCATGCTTACTTGGCCAGAGCTGAAGAGTATTACTGAATTGAGGGAATTTTTGGGTCTCACAGGCTATTACTGGCATTTCGTGAGAGGATATGGCAATATTTCTTGGCCCTTGACCTAGTTGTTGAAGAAAGATAACTTCAAATGGTCCACTGAAGCCTCATATGCATTTAATCAACTTAAGAAGGCAATGGCATTGGTGCCGGTGTTGGCCCTTCCTGATTTTACAAAGAAATTTGTGGTTGTAACAGATGCTTTGGGTTTTGGAGTGGGAGCAGTCCTTATGCAAGAAGGGCGCCCAATAGCTTACTTGAGTCAGACTGTCTTCTCAAGCTTGGCTTAAATCAATTTATGAGAAGGAACTTCTCGCCATTGTTGCCATTTAGAAGTGGCGCCATTACTTATGGGGACGTAAATTCATCATCCATACTGATCAGAAAAGTCTCAAACATCTCTTAGAATAGTGGGTTATCTCTATGGAGCAGGGCAAGATATTCTTGAGCAATTTTTGGGATGCTTTATTCACATTGCAGGGTACACAATTGAAGAAAAGCTCTACCTATCACCCGCAAATGATGGTCAATCGGAGGTGGTTAATAGGAGCTTGGAAACTTATCTCCGTTGTTTTGCTAGTGACAAACCAAAGACATGGGCAAAACGGTTGGCATGGGCTGAATTTTGGTATAACACTTCATACCATTTAGCTATTGGAATGACCCCCTTCGAAGCACTTTATGGCCGAGATCCACCCACTTTACTCTGTCACCATGGAGGCGGGACTTCAAATGTGGCCTAGACACGGATGACACAGCTTGCAATGCTATTTTAGACTAATTGAAAGCCAACCTTATGAAAGCCCAGCAGCAGATGGAGGAGATAGTTGATGGGAAGCGCCGAGATGTTCAATTTCAGGTGGGTGAACAGGTTTATCTGAAGTTAAGACCATATAGGCTCAAGTCTTTAGTGGTTTGGCGTCATGAGAAATTGGCAACCTACTATTTTGTTCCATGCAAAGTTCTGGAACGGATTGGAGCTGTTGCATACAAACCTGAGTTCCCTCCTACTACTAACATTCATCTGGTGTTCCATGTCTCACAACTTAAGAGAGCTATAGGTTCTTCAGTTGCTGTCCAGCCTCTACCTCCATCCTTGACTGCTGAAATGGAATGGCAAATAGAGCCTGCAGAAGTATTGGGAATACAACCAGCAAAGGCTTCTACTGGACTTGAAGTTCTAGTCTCTTGCAAAGACCGTATAAAGCTTAGGCTTGAGGAGAATTAGCTGATTCTCAAATTTCAGCTGCTGTAAATCCTTTCTTCTTCAATGAAATAATTGAATCAGATTTTCTGATTCTTATCCCATTTCTCCTTATTGATGCAGGCTAGAGCCTGTTATTATTGAACTTGAAAGACAACGAGCTCCTGTTGTGATTTCTCATCAGGTTAACCATCAGACTTCTGCGTCATTTAGTATCTAATATTTTGGTTGAAAACCTTAAAGATCACGAACGAAATTCCTCAAAATCTTTATGTTTTGTTGTCTTCTTGTACAGGCGGTATTAAGAGCATTATATGCTTACTTTGCTGATAGGCCTCTGAAAGAAATTCCTCATATAGAGGTAAACCATTTATTGTGATGAGCCAGCAGAGTAATTTTATTTTTATAGATAATATTAAAAACAAGTGGTTTATTCCATATTGTTGTCAACAATAAGAACACCACCACCAACTAACCCATCTTCATGTTGTGTCCTCATTGATTGCTATCATATTGTAGGTGAAATTATGAGTTTTATTATGAATATTGATCATGTTAGCTCTAGATTTTGTAGCAACTTTCTGATGAAAGAGTTTTGTTGTTTCAGATGCCACTTCATACGATAATAGAGATACAAATGGGAGTTACAGGTGTCCAAGAGAAAAGATATAAACTCATGGATTAAACATGCTTGTAGAAAATTCTCTATATTCCAAAAAATAATAATTTTTTTTTCTATTTTATTTTGAGTTCATTTCTTTTCCAATTCATCAATGGTATGCAATACTAACGGAAATGAATAAACAAATTATCTTCAATGATATTATCAATGCAGTTATAAAAGTCATGTGCGAATATTAGCTAGTTATTCCAATGTTAGATAAACGGTGTCTCAGCAAATTTGCTTTTCGACATCCAAATGTGGGAGACTTCTATACAAATAAGAACCTTTTAGTGTCGTAGCCTAAATAGTTGCTAGTAGGTCCAGTACCCCTTGAAATTAATAATTCTATTGACACATTTATTTGCTAATGGACCCCACAATAGTGATAATTTTTTTAAAAAAAATTTATCTACAGAATCCGTACGTAGTTTAAAAAACAAAGAAGTTAAAAATCCGAATATATATGAACTTCACACATATATGGGAAAACATTTCGTTTAGTTGATGGTCTCATGTTTGCTTGGACCTACAAGATTTAAGAAAGAAATTATATATGAAAGGTAAATCATATTATTTGACACTTGAATGTTTCATTAATAAGCTTTGAATAATTATTACTTTTCACATCAAATTCTTATTGAATGATAAAAAAGAGTGAATTTCACATAATGTTTTTATTTATTTATTCTTTTAAATTGAAATGGGTAAGCTCTGATTCACTTTTGTTTTTGTTCTTTTTTTTAACGGTCATGTTTGTCCTGAAATTATATAAAAACAGTTATAAATAAATTTTGTCAAGAGAGAAAAAAAAACACTTATTGCTTAACATAATCCACATCTTTCATTTGTGTTGTTGATACATCTATTTTTAATATCCCTTCTGAATTTGAATCCTCAAGTATTTTCATATAAGACCACAAATTCGTGACTTCATTTGAGATTTTTTATTTTCTGCTTGTGGGTATTTAAATATTGATTAATGCTGCCAACATTTTTATCACAAGTAGTTGTTAGCTTGCTGATAGGCCTCTAATCCCTTTTTTTTTTTTTATGTCTATTTGGCTGTAGAGGACAAATGTAGGAGAAAGGCTTATAGATATAACCCTTAAGACAGGTTAGAGGTCACATGCTAAAGTTGATCAATTGCCCTGAAATATGGAAGGAAAAATGAAAAAAAAAAAAAAGTTGGAGCGAGTAACAAGATAGCAGTAGAGTCGTGGTTGCAGAGTCAAAAAGTCCCCATCTTGTTCTATTCACATGGGACCCCTGATCATATGACCATAGTAATGGAACCCAATATTTAGGGGTGGAAATGGCATTGATCGATTAAATAAATCATTATCAAAATTTGAAGTTTATTCCATTAAATCATTTAATCACCCTAATTAATCAACCACTAATTTTATTTTGATTAATTGTGCTAATCTAACATTTTAAAAAAATCTTAACCTATAACATCAATCCCTAATATCTAGAGTAGTTTATTCTCTTAACATGCATATACAAATTACAAATTATGAAGCACCATTAAGAATAAAAATATTGAAAATACAAAATAAATATATAATAAACTACAAACTTCTATCCATTCATATTTTTAAATAAATATAAGATTAAAAGGGTCAAAAAATAAGTATAAATGAATATATATTAGTAAAATTTTATATAAATTTTGGGAAAAAAAAAGTCTAACAAGAATAACTTTTAGGGAGGAGAATCTAATAATAACAGTATATACTTCTGTCAATTTTTATTAAAACCGAGTCTATTAACTAAAAAAAAATACTTTACCAATTGAATTTGTTTAACATGCATTTCGATTTTTAGGTTTTTTTTGCCCGAACCACTCTTTCACTCAACCTAAATGAAGTTTCAAAAGAAAAGAAAAAAAATTAAAAAAAAATGTAATAGGCTAATAGATATGTTTGATCATTGGGATCCTATAATAAATGTTACTAAAAAAACAAATAGAAAATAATAATATGCACATGAATTCAACAACCCTTAAGCTGCCGTCGCCTTCACGAGTCCTTCATTTAAGCCTTTTCCTCTACGATCCCATGCATAAGTCTCATTCGCTCCTTGCTTCATGGGATTCTTTTTTGACTTCAAACGTACTCTTTTTACACACTTTTGTCGGGTCGGGACACATTTCCATGATTTAACAAGAAGATGATGATGATAAAGGAGATTCTTTTCTATAAATTTATCATAATTGTACTCCGAATGCTTGAAATTTTCATTTCATAAGCAACTTGAGAAGAATTAAAATGTTGGGTGTTTCAGGAGATAATCCATTAAGTAACTTCATTAACAGCATACCCTCATATGATACCAATGTAATGCTGGCTGCTCTTACTTCACTCCTTGTGGTTATTCTCTTTGTTTTGCTTCTCCATATCTACGCCAAATGCTTCTTCACTCATCCTCCATCATTCACAAGGAGATCAATAAGCTCTCTCTCTGTTTCTCATAATGTTCTAATGGGTCCTTCAACACTCCACTATTCTTCTTCCTCTTCTTCTTCTTCTCCTACAAAGGGTCTTCACCCATCAATCATTGACTCCATTCCACTGTTTGTGTACAGAGAAGAAGAGCACCCACAACGATTAGAATGCGTAATTTGCTTAAACATTTTTGAGGAAAATGAGGTTGGAAGAAGCTTCACTAAATGCGGCCATGGTTTTCATGTTGAGTGCATTGACATGTGGTTAAGTTCCCACATTAGTTGTCCCATTTGTAGAGCTCCTGCCATTGCAGATGATAATATCAAGTTGATGGACTCATTAGAGGATTCAAGAGTGGAGATTGTGATCGATGTTCCAAATACTTCTGACCATGAAATTAGAGTGGAGCATAATTCTGTGGTTTTTAATTGTGATTCTTTATCATCATCATCTTCTTCTTCTTCTTCTCTGGGTTGTTCTTTAAAGAGAATGTTGAGTAAGAGTAGATCAGAGAATAAGGTTTTTCCATCTACTATTAATAACACCCAATTGGCTGTCTGAAAGAGCGAGAGCTAGAGAAGGAGAGTTCTTTTTCTCCTGCATGTAGTTTTTTTGTCTATTGGAAATGTTCATAAATAGTGTTACAGTTAATCCTGTATAAATTTATTATGAGCTTGAAAATGAGAGCTTAAATAGTTTAATCTCTTTTCTAACCACTTCTTGGTCTTAAATTTTGTCCACACAAAAATCATGCGTGGTTTCCTTGTGAGCTTGGTGACCCCAATCATATTACATCGTAGCAAAATTGTTTAGAACTCATAATTTTTTTCAATTATACTAAAATATTTCCAGTGAAATCAACTTTAATTAGGATTATTTTTTTAATAAAGTTGCTTAGCTTTGTCCAGGAAACTAGTTAATCCATGATGATTGATTGCTTTGGTGGTAAGGGAATTTTAAAGGCAAAAGGAGGTACTGATTTCATATCATTTTTTCATATGGTAATATGACCAAATGGAGGATTTGTAGGAGATCAAATCAGAATAATAGGATAAAAGTCACTTATTTTGACAGAGAGTGAGAAGCTAAATGAGCTACATACAGCATAAAGATCAGCAGCTAGTAGGAAATCAATGCAATGCAGAGTCTAGCAGCTTATAAAAGAATTAAATCTTCCTGTACACATTTTGCTCACATAAAATTGCTGCAATTAGTTATCCTCATGAATTTGTCATATTCAAGCCATATCATTTCTAATATGATATCATAAAACTTGGAAACTACAAAAGATGAATCTAAGCCAACACTTTTATGAAGTTTTTTGTCTTGAGGCAGTCTAAGCTGCTAAGCAAGGAACAAAGGCACTAATGAGTCATGAGATGCAAACTTACATCACTAAACGAGCATCTGTTATCATTCTATGTTTAGGGTTCCATGAGTAACAAATATTTTGCTTACTCACTATGATTGCTAAGAATTGCACTTCAAAAATCCTTACACAGATTTACAAAAAGATTAAAAGGTGAGAAAAAAAGAACTTAGCCGGGTGGGTTGCTTCACTGCAGCTTTGCTAAACTTTTCGAATTAAGCTTTGATTCATTGCTCTTCCAAAGTGCCATTTGAATATTCTTCACCTGCAAGACCAGGTGTTCCATTTGATAACCGGTTTGTGCTGACGGAATTTGAATAAGGAGAATATGTGGAAACAGGGCTGCCTCGTGAGTACCGGTTCTGTGCTGCTGTGCTACTTCTGGTCACCTTTAGTCGAGCCTTCCTACCCTGCAGTGGAGTTCAAAAGCAAAATATATTAAAACAGCAGATATCACAATTTATAAAATTGTATTTGGAGCATTCTGTGAATACAACATCAAAATCACCATATGCAAATATAACAGAAAATAGAATCTCTATTATGATAAAGAAATTGCACTATATCCTTGAACATTAAGACTAAGAGGATCACCTTTCCCATGCACTTTTCCAAATGAGGAGCAAACCTCCCAGCCATGATTGATCGCCCACAATTCATACAATCAAATATTTCACTAGCAACAGGTGGATGTGATTGTCCAAATATGTCAACCACATATTTGCCGTTTGATTCACAGTTATTACTAGGATCAGCTGCCCTCACACGGGCTTGTGTTGACAATCTCAATTCTTCCTCTTCCTCCTCCAAGTTGCGATCAAGTCCCAACTTTGCTATCCGGTGACACTCAGAGGCAACATCAACAATTATGGAATCAAGAAGATCCCCAAAAAAATGGGATGAAAGCTGTATAAAAAAAACATTAAATATACAGAAGAATCCATCTACATATAAATCAATATTCATTTCAAAGAGAATATTTTGAGGAAGGCCAATAACAGCAAGAATTATTATTAGCTGAAAACAAAAATACGAATAATTATCCAACAAATTTTCACTCTCACAAGCGCATAAAACTCCTACCTCTTCACATTCATCTTTTAATTATTAAATTTAGTTCAGCTAACAGAGCCCCAAATCCCTAAGTACATTTGTGTATCCAAATATACCTCTGTACAACAGATTGCAGATCCTTCTATTTTCCCTTTTCCTCTTTTCAGGATTTCATTTTTTGCATTTTTTAACAAAAGGTACAAGGACTTCAACTTGATAACAGAAATCCACTTGCCAAAATGTTTGATAATTATAGAAAAACTTGTAATTAATATTGAAATTGAGAGTACCTGAGTATGAGGTGACATATTATCCTCATTTGACATTGACATGATTATTGTTGTGATTCAAACAGAATGAGCAAATATCAGCGACAAATTTCTGAGATAGAAAACTATTCAAGTCATTGAATGAACAAATAAATTAATAAATAATGTATCAAAATTGAATTCAAAATCATAACTTGCTGATCCAAACCAAACTAATTATATGAATCCTTGAGTTTTCAAAACAATGCCCCTTCTGGCTTATGACCTGCTACTGATAGGAAGGCAACGGGTAGGGTATCTAAAAAAAGTGCCCTACCCATTCTTCAACCAATTTATGTATTAGGTACCCATATCCATTCAAACCCATTTAGAATACCCTTACATTATCCATACATGTTCAGACCCTATCAGTATTACCCATATACTACTGGAAACCCATATAAATACCTGTTTATACATTTTCTCTCAAAAACTAAACATAATAATAAAAATTCAAAATAAATCCATACATCATACAACACATAATATAACAAAGATTAATAAAATAAATAAATAAATAAATTCAAACACATATACTATATTGTTAAGTCCACATATCCAAACCAAAATTATAAAAAACTACATAGAACTCAAAAGAAATCCACACATGAAACAACACACAATTAAAAAGAGTTAGGGTGACAAAAATACATAAAAACACACTAACATATTTTTAAGTCCAGATTCCAAATCAAAATTCTAAGCAAAGCCCATTGCAATCTAAGATTGGATACGAACAATCAACCATGAACTATCAACATCTTCTTTATCTTTCAAGTTCAACTACGCATAATGTTTTGGACCTTAATCTGCAGTTGGGTCGTTAAACCTTAGTTCAAGTTGACTAAAAGCTATAAAAATTGAGGGAGTTTATTGCTGTCGGACATTCACAGATAGGCAAACTTGACCATGTTCGCTTGTATCAAGTCAAGAGGGCTTTATTCTGGACATTGAAAAAGGTCTCAAACTAAAAAGAAATAATGAAAAAAACTTGCAATAGATTGCCTATTAAAATTAATATCAATGACAATTTAGAGCAAATATAAATGGTAGTGTTAAAGATAATGTTACAATACCTATAGCCAGAATTAGATTGCCACGATCTAGGTATCAAATGATGATTTTAGCAGAATATGCCTGTAAAAAATCCTTTATCAATCAATGACAATAACTCTATTATTTGAAGGCTTCTAACGAAATATAAAAAAGGATGCTAGTAGATTGGAGAATAATGCATTACAGAAAAAGCAATTATTGGAAAAGCAAGATAGAGATAACGAGAAAATGAACTAATTGAACCTAATTATAACCTGGAAGTTGGAAGGAATGGCACAAGCAGCTGCGGGTTCCAGGCGAGGGGTACTGCTGCTGACGAAGACGATGACTACGGCCGACGACTTCTGCTGTGCCGCTGTAGACAACGGCGTGCTTGCGGTTCACGAGAGAGATGGCTGCTATCTGAAACTATCTGCTGAGGGCTGATGAGAGCGGGTTGCTGGGTGAAGAGAGACAGGGCTGATCAGAGGATAGTT
The DNA here is from genome assembly GCA_023653625.1 of Triadica sebifera. NCBI lineage: Eukaryota > Viridiplantae > Streptophyta > Magnoliopsida > Malpighiales > Euphorbiaceae > Triadica > Triadica sebifera. The sequence continues at coordinate 28,226,468 of CM042901.1, forward strand.
ATGCAGATAAGTTTGCTCTCTGTTTGTTTTGAGGGAAATGGAGAGAAAAAGAAAAAAAATTAAAATAAACTCCAATATATTTTTCTTTATTTTAGCGCAATAACATCTTTATACGGGTAAAAAAAAATCAATCACGTCTAAACAGCATCTCCGGGAACTTTCCATAAGGAAAATAAGAAAGCTCTCCTTATTTTTCTTCCTCTTCAATTTTAGATCAATTACAACGAAATGTTATTTCCTAAATGAAATGCTAAATTTGACTATATGTTCTATAAATTTTTAACACGTGGCCATCTCATTTGACCGTTATATAAATTAAAGGATAAATTATCTAAAAAATCCCCAACTTTCATACTTTTAACAATTCTAATTTTACTTATCCATAATTATAAAAAAAATATACATGTTTTAGATCAATTACAATGAAAGTTCGTGAAAAAAAATAGTAAAACATGTATATTTTTTAAATAAAAATAGCTTCAGTGAGGGAAAAGAAAGATTTTTGTGTCTATCGGAAAGTCAGTGTTTTTGAGAGAAAAAAAAAACAAAACAAAATCAGCTAGCAAGATTAATGAATCAATAAAGCCAAATTAATAAAAAAAAAAAATTCACGACATTTGACCGTTTTAATAATTCTAGCTATATCTATCAATAATTATAAAATAGTATATATATTTTACGATTTTTTAACAAAAATAGCTTCCAACAAAAAAAATTTTTATTTTGTTCCTATTTTATGTTGGTTATAACTCAAAATATTATCCTGAATAACTATAACAACCATATATGTATGATTTTCCACTATTCAAGTCTTTCACTTTTGCTTTTTTTTTTAACTTTCCAACAATAGGATCATTATATGCAGATCCACTAAAATCCGCACTGACACTCTCTCTAAGATGAAGTAATGTTTAAATTCTTCATATTTGTTTTTTGTTTTGTGCTATTCTTTTTGAAGTTTATTGTTGATAGCTCAATTCATGAATACAAAGGAGATTTTTTTTTCCTTATGAAGAAGATATCTTAAACATTAAATAGATTTTATGGTTATTTTATAAAAGCTCAAACTTAAGCTCGACAATCATCAATTTTTAAGTGAGGGAAAGTGAGAGTAAATTTTATATTTGGTTGTTGAGAAATTGAGTATATTTTTATTGTTTGACTGTTGAGAAATCGTAAAGCATTTATATTTTTTGTAATTATGGATAGCAATTAGAATTATTACAAGTGTCAAAAATTGTGATTTTTCGGTAATTTAACCTTACTGACTCATAATTTCAGCTGACTGACACAGTTTTTTTATCCAAAAATATCAGCATCCATGTAGGCATAAGAATCATTTTGTTTTCTTGCCGAAAGCTATTTTTGTTAAAAAAATTGTAAAACATACATATTCTTTTGCAATTATAAATAAGCGGAGCTAAAATTGTTAAAAGTATAAATTTTTTTTTTATTTTTTTGGTAATTTGACCTAAATTAAAAATAACTAAATGTGCAATTAAACCCCTTGTAACACCCACGAATATAATCAGTATTATATCATTTATATTAGTGAATGTCATAGAACCTTTCTTTTGAAATCCGTTTAAATAAAAAAATTTCTTAAAACACTTTATTTGCATTATGGTTATGATGTCTATTTTAAAAATCTGTAAAATATTAGAAAATGGAAAAAACTAATTAAAATATCAAATCACATTGAAATGAATTGGACTACAAATATTCCCAAGATAAATACAATTCCTAACATTGAAACCAAACTTAAAGACTCCTTACTGTATCACCACCCAAATCGGATTTTGTCTTGTGACTTTTTTTTAGACTCTTTTTCTCTGTCAGTAACATCTATTCGGCTCCAACCTACATGTGAGAAATACGCACATACTAAGCAACTCGTGTTTAGTGGCTATATTTGCATATATGATGCAAAAATCATAATCATAACAATTTCCATATATCATGTCATATGTATATATCATGTCTAGACTATTTCTTTCTATATGCATATTTAGCATATGAATTCTCAATGCACTATCTCACATCGACTAATATCATTATCATATTATAACATGCAATTTTGTAACCATGCATTTTAAAACCCATCATGATAAATGTATAGAGTGGTAATACCCTTAGTTTAGTGTGAGGGCATGTAATGCTCGTTGAGTAGGGTCTAGTGAATAAGATGGTTTAGAGATGTTATAAGTATGTTTAAGGGTTTGGTTAAGAAAAAGATTTAAGAAAAAATGAAAAAAGAGAAAAGTTTTATGTTCACATTTGTGACTCATATGTCACAACCGTGAATGATGTTTTTGAGAAGTTTCATGCCCATGAATGATCATGTCATGCCCATGAATATAGTAAGATATTAAACCCCAACAATTGTTCTTTCTTTCTTTCACGACCTAAACTCAAAAGTGAACCTAAGAATTTGAAGTTCCCATATACCAGAGACCAATACCTTGTGTTTTTTTTATTCATATACCAAAACACCTAAACCAACATCAGAGATAAAAGTTTAACAAGTTTTTGGGAGACATAAGCCTAAGAAAAGTTGTGTTCTTGGAAAGGCCGAACCAAAGAAGAACAAATGAGTCCAAATCTTTCATCATAGCTGTGTTTTCTTCAATCTTGATAAGAAAATCACATTTCTCCTTTTTCTTTACAAGTTTTCATAACTTTTTTCCATGTATATTCCGTTTTTGGTAGAGCCAATTTTCAAAAGTGTTAGATTTTAGCTTTATCATGAGTTTTTATAGTTTTAAACCCCTCTTTAAGCTTGATTAAGGTTATAGTATGTTTTAGAGAGAAGTTATGCGAGTTTAAGATTATATAAGAGGTTGAAGGTTAGGGTTGATATTTTATGGCTTTAAAAGTTAAGTATATGGTGTATAGAAGTTGATAGATATATGTTATATGTGACAGGAGTTGGAAGAGAGGATGGTGAAACCTACCAAGAGGATAAGCAAGTGTAACACCCCCAGCTCCCAAACCGCTCGTGCCCGGATGCGAGGGCACTACTGCCTGTCTTCTTTACTATTTTAAATAGCTATATTTTTTTATATAATAAATAAATAATGTACATTTTATTTACATAAGATAGTATTTGTAAATACCGATTTACTAATTAACAAAATTTGAAAACTAATTTACAACTTATAAGTATATATAATGCGAAAAACAAATTACAAGAGTTCAAAAGTTTGTGACCCACTATTTCGAGATCGAATGCTTTAATTTGAATAGGATCATCGTTTGCTTTATCTACCACCCTTAGCTACCTTTCTATATCTGCGCGGAAAGTAACTCCCACGCTAAGCTCTAAGCTTAGTGGTGCATATAAATAAGGCAATATCATGTAACAAGCATTAACATGTATCATTTTATGCATTAAAATTTTTGCATGCTATTCCTATCAATATGTTCCTATTTCATACAAGTATAAATATCATGCTCACATATACAATGTTATTTTCATTTATCTTTGATGGTAAGTTACTCTGTTAATCTCTTTATTATTATTATTATTATATCTCAATCTCATATCATCATCATCATTTTTTTTTCTCTTTTCTATTTTCTGACTTAGCTTCATTATCTTGCCCACATCACTCTAAATTTGGACTCACTGGATACGGGTTATGGATCAAGAGCGCTTTTAGAGCTATAACCACCATGTCCACTATCTGGCTCAACAGAGATTCTCAAATCAATGGCGCTCTCCGAGCTTAAGCCACATTGATTGAGTATTATTTCATCATAGATGAATAACCGGACCAAGGGCGCTCTCTAAGCTTAAGCCACCTTGTCCTCAATTTATATGTGCTCATCAAAGCTTTTTAAGTCAATGGCGCTCTCCGAGCTTAAGCCACATTGATCGACCATCTCCGATGAATGGCGCTCTCCGAGCTTAAGCCACATTGATTGAGAAATATCTCATATAGTACGGTACCGTTCACCCCCTTAATGACATGTCATTTATCTTGTTTCTAGTCCGCAGGTAGAGTAATAGGCATCTTCGTATTTTCGAATCAATCATATATCTTTATTTAATTTTTATTTTACATCCATTTAATTATCCTCATATTATACATCACATCATCATCATTCTCAATTTTGACACATCAATATTCTCATGTATCAACATCTCAATTTTCTTGTTTTGCAACATATCATCATGCTCATACATACTGGATAACATCTTTTTCATTTGTTTAACTAGATACATCAGTAGATAATCATATTCATAATTTATTTGAAAACAGAGCATTCACGATCATGATTACTAATTCATTCCCATGAATTAGTTCACGCCTATAATCCAAAGCCGTGAACGCTACTAGAATGAATCGTGCCAAAAGCATTCACGGTCGTGAATACTCATTCATGCTCGTGAATGAGTTCAAGCCCGTGATTCCTAACCGTGAACGCTTCTGAAATGAATAGTACCATTTCCACACCCAAGTCACAACCGTGATACTAATCAGTCACAACCGTGAACCATCAGGTTCACGCCTGTGACCCGATAGTCACGCCCATGACTTTCAGTAGGAAATTTGCATATTCACATTTCATTCATTCTAATTACACCAAATCATATCAAAACACAATTCATGCATTTCTGGAGTCCTTTATTCAACATATCATAACTAATACATATAAATGTCTTAATCATAATTAAACTCTCTAACATGCATCACTTAATTCAACAAATCACAATAAAAGCTCATTCTTTATCTCTAACATATGGTTTCATGCCATAGTCATCCTTAGTGCATTTCAATCATCAATTATCATACTAACATGCATTATTTCAAACAAAGATAGACTATTGCCTTAAGTTATGCACAAACCTTAATCTTTCTCCTTCACACTTCTAGGTAGCTTTCTCTTTTCCTTTGCTCCTTAGTGTTTGTTTCTTGTCACTTGTAATTCCTACAACATCATAAATCATTATTATCATCTGATTTTCTCAAGACCCTAAACTCTTTTATTCTCTCTCAAAACCCTAATTTCTCTCTCTTTCTATATGAGTCTTGGATGAGCTCAAAATTCAAATTTCTTTAAGAAAAGATGAAGAAGAAGAAGAATCACTTCTTACCTTACTCTTTGCTTCACTAAATCACAACTTTGGAGATTTTCTCTCTCCGCCAAACTTTATTTTCTTCCTCTTTCTTGCTCTTCCCAGCTTCCTTAAGAGTTATAAACCATGAAGATCACTTGCTCTTGATCTTTTCCCCCTTTTCTCTTCCTTTCTCTCTCTAGAAATCAAGATTTTCTATGGAGGAAAATAAATGGTTGGCATGACTGGAAGAAAAGAGAGAAAGAAGAGAGCAGAAAATAAGGAGAAGAAGAAAAGAAAGGAAAACATAAAAGTCCTCATGTGGGACCCACAATTTTTGACAAATTCTTGACATTAGGCTTAATCACATTTAATTCTTGTTCTTCCTTATGCTATGGCCGGATCCCATCTCTTATGTTAATTAGCAAACAATCTCATTGATCCTCCAAATTTTTGGTAAATTGCAATTTGACCCCAAAATTTATCAAAATTTGTAATTTAGTATTTTACCGTAAATCAACTTCTTTAAATTTTATAATCACTTAATTAGGCATATATCATTTAATTTAGTCATTACTTGATTAATTCCGATCAAAATCCGAATTTAAACTCTGATCAGTCATACGCATCAATTTCACTACACATGCAACTCGGTATCTAAATTAGCGGATATTACAGCAAGCCTGAGAGAAAACTTAGTTTTTGGGACTTCATTAGAGGTATGTGCATATATGCATTTAAATTCTAAAAAATGTGGGATGTTGTGTGTTAATTGCTTATGATAGCTTTAAATGCTAATTGTTGGTTGTTATGAAAGTAAATGATATATTTAACGTCATGAGTATATGAGTAATAAATGATAATAGTATAAATGTTAGGTTTAACAATAATTGTCTTGATGATAATGCTTGAAAGGAACTTTGTTATAAGTATGCTATATGTGCATTTAATGGTATGTTAAATTATGATGGTAAAGAGGTAAGAAGAGGTTTTAGTGAAGTATAAATGAGGTTTTGAACTATAAATGCATGATAAGGTATTGAATAAGTTTGGTAAGGTAATTTATGATGAAATGTGCAACTTTTTTTTTTTGAGTTTAATTGATGATATAGCATGATAATACATATTTGATGAGAATGTTGATACAAAAAGGTTATTAAGGAACAACCATTAAACCCATTGTATATGAATTGCATTAAATGCCTTATTGTATAGTTGTTTTTACTGGAAAACCTAGACTCACACCCGTAACATAGGGTTCACGGTTGAGAATTATCATCATAGAACTACCCATTTCAGGAAGAATGTGACACAACTTGAGTCACCACATGACTCACAGCTATGACTAATTCTTCATTCCCAAGAAGAAATGTGCAGTTTTTGGACAGAAACGTTCATGGTTTGGTTCACGGAAATCCTATTTTACTTGTTATATGTTGTTCCTTCTATGTTTTAAATAATGGCTATGCATATATTTTTATAATGTTATGACACTTGTATACAATGAAAAATGCTTAATATGTTATATGTTATGAATATCGGTAAGTGCTTATTTAAATATGGTATAAAGGTAAAGTATATTGCATGATGTTATGATCTCATTGTCATGCTTGATGTTTTAATATAATTCCATGAATATAAAGTATGTTTGTCATGTCGACGATATAAACCCTGACCATAAATATGTATTATGGTCATTTGTACCCTAGTACAGAAAAGTACCGACCAACATCTAAATATGGATAAATAAGTGTGAGAAAACTGTTTTCCTATAATAATAAAATATTTAATATGAAAATTTAATTAAATTGATGAATTATTATAATTTTGTACTTGACATGTAAATTGAGGCAACATATTAGGTTTGAAAATATGGAGTTTTTGTTCGGTAGTGAAAATGTAATTTAAGCATATCAAAATGTATAAAATATTATTTTAAGGGCATATATGGGGTTATAAGGTGAGATTTTAATGTTAAATTATCGAATTGTAGAAATACAGTCCTCAATGTGGGTTTACAACCAAATTTTTCTAATAAGTTAGAAATATTTGTTCATGATCGCAATGGTGCCAATTTGATCATAATTAAATTCTAAGATTTTAAAATTGATAAATTAGAAATTGAACGGTGGAAGAATTTTTACGGGTTTGATTAAGAAAAATTACTACATTGCAAAAAATGCGATTTTCGCACTGAAAAGTCATTTTACCAAATTGAAAAGACCATTTCTAAGAGAATTATTTTATAATTTTTAGAATATTCAATTTAAGGGAATTCATTTATTTGGAGGTTGAATTTTGGAGAATTAAATTAATTCATGAATTAATTTGGAGAAAAAATTATGATTGGTTGAAATTAAGGAAAGTCTAAGTTAATCAAGCTTTGATTGGGCCATTTGTCAACTTAAAGAATTAATTAAATTTTAATTGGACAATAGTAGCTTGGATTAAGTTTAATCAAGTTAGCCACTAGTTGAGGTATATAAAGTTAAAATTTGTTTTATCTCTAATTTTCAATTAAAAAAAAGAAAAAAAAATCTTTTTCTTCTTTTTTCCTCTCTATGGATGAATCCATAGCTCCTTTTTTCCCTTGATTTCTTCCATTTACCTTCCATAATTACCATCATCCAAGATTAAGGAGCAAGAGAAATTAGATTGAGGTGAAGAAAAATTGGTGGAAAATTTAAAAAGCTTGATCAAATACTTTAGCTTATGGGGAGGTGAGAAATTCTTTTATTTTCCTGTTTTTCTTCATAGCATGATGTTGTTGAGCTTGCTTCCTTGATAATTTTGGATAAACTATTAAGTTAAGGTTTGATGGAAAAATGGAAAATTTATGGAATAAAATTAAGAAATGAATTAATTGGAGCATGGAAAGAGTAATAGTGATGGAAATTTAAAAAAAAATGAAAATTGTGGATTTTTGGTGAATTTTTGGATTTTTAATGTAATTATTAAAAATTTTATTGGGACTTATTGAATATGATTTTGGTGAAATTGGTGATGAAAAATGGAAGATAATGGGAGAAATTAATTATAGAAGACCTTTAGAGGCTTGCTATAGGTGTGGGTCTCGAAACCACTTCCGGAGAAATTGTCTATTACAAACGGTTGAGGCACCTGCTTAGACTCAAAATTTAGTGCTGACTCAGGCTAGGGGACAGGGATAGACCTGTTGTGGCAGAGGTGGATTTAGACAAGTTGTGTTAGAGTTAGTGAACAGATCGAGATCTAGTAGAGCATTAGTGAAGGCCTATGCTATAAAGGCCAGAGAGGATTCAAGTGCTTCGGATGTGGTTATCGGTACATTTCTTCTTCTTGACTCAGTTTTTATTGCTTTGATAGATCCGAGTTCTATGCACTCTTATATATGTACCCACATAGCTGAGTGGTATAACATGTTAGTTGAGAGACTAGATTATGAGATAGAGGCAACTAGCCTTTTAGGGTATAACATAGTGGTAAACTGAATGTACATAAACTATCTCATTGTAGTTGAAGGGAAAGAGTTTCCTACATATTTGATTAAACTACCCTTTCATGAGAATGTGGGTTTATGGGTTTATGCATTAACACGCAAAATTTTTTATTAAACAACCACTATCTTGCCCTTTGACTAATTTATGGTAGTTTTTATTGACGATATTTTGGTATACTCAATAAGCAAGGATGAGTTTGAACAACATTTGAGAATAGTCTTATAGACTCTCAAAGAACATAAGTTATATGCTAAGCTCTCTAAGTGTGAGTTTTGGCTTAATAAGGTTGCCTTCCTAGGGCATATGATATTAACAGATGGGATTAGGGTGGATCCAAGCAAGGTTGAAGCGATATTAAATTAGAAAGCCCCCATAGAATGTGATCAAAATCAAGAGTTTTCTTGGCTTGGTAAGGTACTACATGAGATTCATCAAGGGATTTTCTATGGTTGCTTCTCCATTGACGAGGTTGTTGTGAAAGGATATCAAGTTTGAATGGACAAATAAATGTTAGAACAGTTTCAATTTGCTTAAGGGTTTTTTTGATAGAAGCTCCAGTTTTGACACAACTAATCTTGGATAGAGAATATATTGTGTAGAATGACATTTCTCACAACTGGTTGGGTTGCGTTTTAATGCAAGAAAAGAAAGTCGATGCCTATACATCTAGACATTTGAAGCCTTATGAGAAGAACTACCTAACACATGATTTAGAGTTAGCGGCTATTGTTTTCACAATGAAGATTTGGCATCATTATCTATACAGAGAGAAGTGTTACATCTACACTAATCACAAGATTTTGAAATATCTTTCTACACAGTGAGATTCGAATTTGAGCTAGAAAATATGGCTAGAGTTGATAAAAATTACGACAGAGTGATCAATTATCATTCGAAAAAGGCTAATGTGGTAGCTGATGTGCTAAGTAGAAAGAATTTAGTAGAGTTGCACATCCGACTGACTTTAGATCAAAACATTAAGGATTCACACAAGCTTAATGGCAAGATAGTGCAGTGGGTGGAGTTCTCCAAGGGGGAGAGGCTGGGTTTTACTGTTAAGCTTGATGGTAGTTTAGACTTCCATGACAGGTTAGTTATGCCAAATATTTTAGAGATAAGAAAAAAGGTTATAAAAGAGTCCCATAAGATGAGACTCGTAATGCACCCCAGGAGCAATAAGATGTATTAAAATCTAAAGGGAAAGTATTGATGGTTGGGGATGAAGAGAGACATCACGGAGTTTAGTACTATCTATCTTACATGTCAACAGGTAAAATTTGAACACCAGGTACCTTTAAAATTATTGTAACCAATTATAACTCTAAAATGGAAATGGGAGAGAATCACTATGGACTTTGTGGTTTGATTACCATTAATGCCAAATAAGTACGATGTTATATAGGTGATTGTGGACAGGTTAACAAAGTTAGTTCACTTCTTACCTATTCGGAGAGACTATCTGTTGAACAGGTTGGCAGAGTTGTATGTGAATGAGATAACATGACCACATGGAGTTCCAATCTCTATCATTTCAAATCGACACACTCAACTTCAGCATGACTTTCCATCCTCAAACAGATGGTTAGTCAGAGAGACTTATCTGGATCCTGAAAGACATGATGAGATATTGTGTGATTTAGTTTGAAAGGAGTTGGGATAAGTATTTATCGTTGATGGAGTTTGCCTACAATAATAGTTATTAGTCCAAAAAAATGTCAAACACCATTGTGTTAGACCGAGCTTAGTGAAAGAAAGTTAGTGAGGCCAAACTTAGTACAAGTGATAGAGAAGAAGGTGAAGATCATTCAAAATTAGTTAAGGGCAACTTATGGCATTCACAACCCTTATACAGATCTCAAGAGGAAGATGTAGAATACCTAGTGGGAGATAACGTGTTTCTCAAGTTATCTTTATAGAAGAAGGTTCTCATATTTGAAGAAAATGGCAAGTTGAGCCCTAGGTTTATTGGGTCTTATGGGATCATAGAGAGGATACATGAAAGATAAAGCATAAAGTCGAGACTATATTTGTCTTACGAAGAGGAGCTAGTTGAGATCTTAGCTTGAGTGGTTAAGGAGCTCAGAAACAATCATGTACCATCAGTAAAAGTCTTATGAAAGAGTCATATCGTTGAGGAAGCAATTTGGAAAAGTGAGAAAGTGATGAAGGCATAATACCCTTAGTTGTTATAAGAAAATATATCGAGTAATTTTGGGGATGAAAACTCCTAAGGGTGAGAAAAATGTATGCAAATAAATAGGATCTATTAGTTGTGTTAATGGTTGGTGAGAGTTAGGAGTAAAAAAAAGTTTTAAAAGTTTTTAAGTTGCTAATATTTATTGTTTCAAGCTTGTGACAAGTGGTGTCATAGGCATGAATGTTGGGATTTCAATTCACAAATCATGAAGGTTAATCACGACCATGAATGGGTAGTTCATGTCCATGAAAGAAGGGCCACGACTATAAATCTAGAGTAGACAAAGTAGATGAAACAACCACAATTTTTTCTGTTGCCATCCCTCTTAAATCCACTCCCATGCTTTATAACCAACTTAACACGCCACCTCTGTATTCGTTCTTCATTATAAACCCTTCTTCTCCACTTTTTGATCTTTTAAGACCATGTTTTACAAGAGTCAAGTTAAAGAGAAGAGTGAGAAAGAGACGGTTGTGAGTTGCAAGAAAAGAATTGGTTTTGGTATTATTGCTTTTGGTTCAAGTTCTAAAAGGCTAAGGGAGGCATTTTGTTATTCCAAGAGCTGGTAGAGGAACTTGAAGTCCTTCTCAAGGAGAGGACAAGTTTGAAGAGTTCAAGTGTTGGCTAAGGTCCATCTTAGGTGTAAAGTTTGAAGAAAACCACATTAAAAGTCTTAAGTTGCATGTTTTTTTGGTTATTTGCCTTTAATGCAAGCTATAAGTGGTTATTAGGGTGATAAATGACATGTTTTTGGTTTATATTGCATTAAGGGTAAATACGCTAAAATGGTATATTTGAGATGTTAAATGGGTTATATTGATTAATCTTGATATTTAGAAATGTTATGAATATGATTTATGACTTATATGCATGCTGGAATGTTGTTATGGTGGGTGATATTGGTCGATTGTAAATATTATTGAATGTGGAAATGGTATGAAATGACATGTTCTATTTTCTGGAAAAATTGCCAGATTCACAACTGTGAATTGTTGGTTCACGAATGTGAATGTTGTATTTCTAGGTTTTTGCATGGAACAGGCCCTTTCAAGGGTTGTATCATGATTTAGTTTAGAGCTTAGTTCACGCCCGTAAAGGAGTGATCACCACTATAAAACTTGTTGTTGATTCACAGTTTGGTTCACGAGATAAAATACCCTTAAAGAGGTTTTGACGGCATTGGAAGAATTGTATGTTTACATATGGATCAATATTAATTTGTTTTGAGGTGGTATACCTCTATTGTATAGTTATAACATATTAAAAGAATGCATGTTATGGTTATGATTTATGAGAATCATGGAATATGGATTAAATTGTAATATGGAAATGGTAAGTGTGTGAAAAACAGTTTACCTAATACTATAACTAGGACTAGAGTTAGGATAGATGACATCCAATTGAGAGGAGACCAGTATCAAGTGATCGAGGTTGGTCATGTTCAAGATTATTTGAAGGCTCGAGATTTAAGCCAGGTGAGCTTTCCCTCAGTAATTGATATGTGCACACTTTGTTTTTCTCAGGCAGGTGTTCTAGGATGCTTAGATAGATGTCTTAAGGTCTCAGGTGAGAGCCATAGATTTTATGTATCCAATTTAATCTAGTTATGAGTAAATCGGGCAACAAATTGATTTAAATAATTTGCTAAGTGTGGTATCCACTTGTGTGATTAATATTGGATGTGTTGATATGTCATGCTATTTTTAGATGTAAATGCATGAGATCATTATAGTATTCTATGTAGTATGTGAGCTAGTGCATGTACGAATTTTGAAGTCATTATCGTAAGTCGGTAAGACTGTCATGCATATTCTATAATATGTTATGCTTTGCATATTGTTATGTACCACTAAGCATTAGTTTTCTTGGTGTATGGGCTTGCCATAAACAAATTTGGAGTTTAAGAAAGGAGCAATAAAGGAAGATGCTCAAATATCAGAGTTGAAGATGTATACTTAAGGTGGGTGATACAACTATATTACTTTTCAGTTTTGTTAGGCTTAGGTAGTTATAGATTTACATACTTTTATTCTCAGAAATATATAATTTTATAACTACTCATTTTTTAAAATCTTGGATTTATTTTTAATTATGTCGAATGGTGTTACAGATAATATGCTATCGCTATGCATGCTACATGAAATTTGACACCAGATGATAGAATATAATAAAAAATTTAATTTGTTTTCTCTCTAACTGTAACATCCTCAACTTCCCACATATGCATTATTACATGCATTTTATTTTGACATATGCATTTGAATAAAATTCAATTGAACACATGCATTTCATACGTATTTTCGTAGGATCAAGTTTATGACACGCACTAGCTACGTGTCCTAGTACATTGCAATTGTATTGAGTCACACATGTGTATTTATAATCTAAATGAGGATAAAAAGTATTAAAAAAAATAATAAATGAAATAAGGTGACTAAATTAAAATAAGCAAAATGACTAGATTGAGATTAAATTGCATATTATGTTGATTTGTATAATAATAATAAAAAAAATAAAATAAAAAAAATAAAAGTCAGAAAAATAAATAAATAAATAAATAAATAAGAAGGAAAAAGGGGACGGATGAAACAAAGAAAAGGAAGATAAGGTGGTGGGTGGTGGCTTTTAACTTATTAGGCAGCCACCTTATCACTTCCCTTCCTCATCTTCTTCTTCTTCTTATTTGCTTCATTCCTTCCATTTCTTTTCAAGTTTCAGCCACCATTTCTTCCTTCTTTCACTCCAAAAATTGCAGGAACAAGATTAGCCAAGAGTGATTATAGGTGAGTAAACATTTATTCTTGTGTTAAGCTTGATTTTGGTGTTTAGGGTTCATTAATAGGCAGTATATTGTTCCATAGTTTTGATGATCTTAGAGATCGAATCTGAAAAAGCTTAAAACACAAAAGTTGTTCATTTATGTCTTAGATTTATGGATATGTGAATATATTTGCAAGATGTTGTGTATATAATGAGATATCCTCTTCGTACTGAAACTGGTCAGGGTGTGAACCCTAACCAAGTTAGCTACTGTGTTACTTGATTTCGAATATGTTAAAGCCATTATTTGAAGTATCTCAAAACATAAAAGTTGTAGATATATGTGTTATGTATCTTTATACCAAATTTCAGGTTCATATGTCTTGTAAATTGTGAGTTATGGTAAATGGAACCATGACTGTTCCATGGTTTGAACTGCCTATTGAGTGCCCTGGGCAGTTCCAGAAACTTTGTTGTCTAATTTGAGCTCCTTAGAGCTAGATTCTGTAACTTATCAAAACATTAAAGTTATAGGTATATGTATTAGCTAAATTTTGGTACTAATTTCAGCTTAAAATGTTATGTATAGAGTAAGTTATGGCCTTTATAAGTCATACTGGTCCGGAAGCCAATTCTGTTCTGGACCAGTGAAATGTTGCTTATAATTTGAAGACCTTAGAGGCATAATTGGTAAAAGTTGTGAACATGAACAATGTTCCATTTGAACCCATATAAGTGTCTGCCAAGTTTCATTATAATCTGATTTACAGATTGTAAGATATGGACTACCCAAATTGGTACCCTGAAACTGCCAAAGGGCAGAAACAGGGCAGGAAACAGAACACTCTTATAAATTCCACCAAAAATTGTACAATGATCCAATTGGTCTGATATTTTAATATGTTTCATGATTATGTGTTATTTTGAATTAGGAACAAGAATCAGATTAATTGGTCAACTATAGGAAAAGTTATAGGCTTAACAGTCCCATAAGGTCACACTGCCCCATAGGAAAAAGCCTAGCTATGTATATGCATTATGCATATTAATTTGTTTAAGCCGCATTAAGTCTCCCTAATCATGAGTTAATCCATTATATTTTCATGTTAGGCTCACAACATATTGGAGACCCACAAGGAGCAGATAGACAATAAGTAAGAGTCGGGATCAAAGGAGAACGGTGAGTCTAATTATCGATTGAATTCTTAGTGCAAATGAATGTTGCTTGCTATGTGATTCATATGATTGTCATAATTTGTCCTTGATAATATGATGATGAATAATTTGTGACGTTTGTGGTTTGACATATGATTGTCATGATTGTCCTTGATAATATGATGATGGACAATATGTGACGTTTGTGGTTTGACATATGATTGTCATGATTGTCCTTGATAATATGATGATGGACAATATGTGATGTTTGTGGTTTGACATATGATTGTCATGATTGTCCTTGATAATATGATGATGGGCAATATGTGGCGTTTGTGATACGTATAAATGGTATACTTGTGGTATATTTGAGGTATATGTTTGACATATGTGATATATATACATGGTATATGTATAGTATATGCAAGGTATATGCGTGGCATATGAGGCATATATGTGGTATATGTATGTTATATGTGATAAGATGCAATGGTTCATAAATGCTTAGTACAAATGCATATGCATATGGACTTAAAAGGCGTTGTGACTAGTTAATCAATATTGCAAAGCAAAAGAAGAGGCCTATGGCCCAACAAATGTGCAAATGAAACAAATGATCAAGCTAGCTAGCAAATGCAAATACAATTGCAAATGCAAATGTTCACATGGCAAATGTTCACATGGATACCCGGGGCAATGTCTGTTTAACTTGGTCACAACAAAATGAAATAAGCAAAGCATTTGCATACATAAAGTGTAATGATTATATGTTTCAACTTTATTGATACTTATATGATACTGATGAATGGAATAGAATACCTGATATATATTGGATTTGTGATTTATTACTATGAGTTGTTTGGTACTTTAGAGCTCATTGGATGATTATTCTCACTGAGCCGCAACTCATCAATTTGCGTCATTTTCCAGGTAAAGAAAAGTGATAGCTCATTTTGAGTAGTGTATATAAGACATGGAGCACAGGTCATTGGCCGAGCCTCATCACTCTCTCTCTCCTTGCATTCCACACAAGCATAAAAATATGTCATCTGTGTTTTGTATTTACGTGCTTGAATATGTATAGTCATTTTGGAATGAGTTTAAAAATGTATAAATGAAAGCAACTCGTAAATACTTATGTGTAAAGTTTATGTTTTAATATATGTGATATATCGTATTATGGTTTTTAATGTTGACTTGAAAAATTATTGAATGAAATTACAGGATATGAGACTTGCAAGTTATTGAATGAAATTATAGGATATGAGACTTGCAAGTCATTGAATGAAATTACAGGATATGAGACTTACAAGGTCATTAGTTGATTTTACAGGATGTGATAAAAAAAAAAATTTTACTGCCACTGTTAACAGGGTATTTTGCCTTTTTAGTATGCTATGTGTGACTATTTGATACAGGAATAGGTTGAACTTGAATGTATAAGATGTGGTGTTACACTAACCATTTGAAAAAAGAGTTATAATGATAATATATAATATGGTCTTTATAATTTAGATATGATGGGATAAACTCATATTAATATCTTTGTAGTATAAGTAAGGCAACAATTTATTATAATAAAAAAAATTATTTGGTTTCAAATAATATTTATAAGTTAATTTTTATCACAAATAAGGGTATGTATCATTCAAAAAAATGGATAAAGTGAAAAAAAAGTAATATTTCTCTAATTACCAACACACACACACACATATATATATGATAAAAAAATCAAATCCTTAAATTATTAAAATTTTGGCATGTAACATTTTGTAGTGTCAATGTCAAACATTTAACATAATGGAAAAATATATTCATCACTGTTTGTTAATATGCTAATGGATTGAATATTTGTTTTACATGGAAAAATGTTATCTTGTTTTTACTATAAAATTAAGTTTCAAACATTTCTTTGTTATTTGAAAAAAAAAAGTTTTGGCTATAGTTGGTGCATATTCATTATATTCACTACGTTATGTTGTATTTACTATGAAATTAAGTTTCAAACATTTCTTTGTTGTTTGAAAAAAAAATTTAGCTATTATTGGTGCATTTTCAATATATTCATTGTTAAACATAACAAAAAAGCATGCACAACGGAAAAAAAAAAAAGAAATAAAAATTCAAGAAGGCAATTGAGAAACCAATAAAAAAAATGGTTGTTGGGTTAACTTGAAATGGTTGTGCAAGGTTCATGCCTTGGGGTTGTTGGGGTTAACAGTGGAGATAAGCGGTTTAGCATTGGATTGACATTGAAAAATAAGTGGATGCTTCCTTCCATCTATAGCCACGATAATGAGATAACAAGAGAGAGACAAAGAGGTTAGATTGAGAAAAAGAGAATGAGTTAGAACAGAATAATGAGTACAAAAAGGGGTTAAGGTTTTGATTTGGAAATTTTAGGAATTAAATAGCAACCACATAATTGTTGTTGAGATGTGGCCACTATAAAATGAAATGGCAGATATTCTGTCATTTCACTTATTGAACATTAGTGACCACAAACTTTGTGGTTGTTACTTAATGATCACAAAGGCTATGGTTGCTAATTTTAATTATCTCAAATGACATATCTTATGTCATTTCTCATACACAAAATGCAATCGCTAAGTAACGACAACACTGTATGTGGTTTCTATTTAGTGACAACCCAAGTTGTGATGGCTGACTTTAATTATCTAAAATGATAGATCTTTTATCATTTCGTATTCACCAAACTAGCAACCACTACCCATATAGTCTCTAAGTAGCGACCACATCATTAGTGGTCACTACTTAGCAATCATGTATTTTGTGATTACTAAGTTATGACCCCATTGTGGTTGTAATACTGTCACAAATTCTCACACCATTCAATAGCACCAAATTTAGCAACCACATTCAGTGGTTGGTAAATGTTGGTCTCATTGTAGTTGTTGTGTGATCAATACTTTTAAAAATGAATATTTGGCCTTCTGTAGTTGCAATGTGGTCATAAAAAGGGTAACTATTTAATGACTTATTTCTTGTGATCTCTATTTATATATTTTTTGTAGTGTCTATCACTTATATTATTCTCCACTAGTTATTGTCTCCAGCTGAAGAAGCTGAGGCTAACATCGCCAGTAAGCCAACAACCTTTTTTATTGCCTGCCATTTCCAATAGCCCAGCAGCCTCCATCTATAGTAGCTCTTCTCGCCGCAAATGTTTGTCTCTATCTTTGTATTTTAATCTAATATGTTGAGTTAGAGTTTTTTCTTAAATTTCTTTTGATTTTGAAAAAACCACTAATAATGGTAATTCATTTTTTGAAGTGATGAGCTTTCTCCTTTCTATTTTGGTTTTCATTTTTTTTGTGTGTGTTCATATGTGTATATGTTTGAATTGAAGGGTGGATGTATTCTCTATCATAAATGTATTTTATTTTGTCATCTCAATACTAAGGTTGAACTAAAATGATTGATTTGTATCCAATATCTATATATATGTGCAATATTCTCCCATTGAGGAATTGTTTAATTGGGTAGAGCCTTCATTTTACCTTTGACAGTGAAAGAATTGTGCAATATTCTCATATTGAAGAATTGTTTAATAGCTTAATATTGTAAAAACTAAATTGTTGAAAATGTTAAAAGCCTAAGAATGAATCTAATTGTTCATTTGCAAGGAAGAAATATTAATTTTAATGTTATGCCTTCTATGTGGTCATTAGATTAAAGGATGCTTAAAGAAATTGATGTGCGGTAAAGGAATAAATTGTAAATTTTGATAAGTTTTGGTGTTAATTTGTAATTTACCAAAAATTAGAGGATTAATTAGAATATTTATCAATTAATTGTAATTTTAGGCATAAGGATATGTGTTGGCTGGCCATCCCATGTAAAAATAGATTAATAAGTTCATTAAGCCAAAAATCAAGATTTGGGTCAATATAGTGGGACCCAATGTGAAAATTTGGTTTCTTCTTTCTTTTTCTTCCTTATCTCTTCTTTAACTCTCATTTATGCACTCTTGGACTAGTCACATGCCAACCAGCCCTTAACCTCTATAGCTAACCCTTTTTCTAGAGAGAGAAAGATAGGAAATAGGGGGAGAAGAACAAGTTAAAAGCATAGTCATGCATAACAAGACTTGGAAAAGCTAGGAAGAGCAAAAAGAAGGAGAGATAAGCAAGAGAAAAGGAGAGAGCAAACTTCAAAGTATGGATTAAAAAGAGAATAGAGTAAAGGTAAGATGTTCCTTTCCTCATCTTTCATATTTTCTAAGGAATGACTTGGTTTTGAACTCATTTAGAACTTGTGGTAGAGGAGAGAGAGTTTAGGGTCTAAGAGAGAGAAGATATGGTTTACAGAGTTTTGATGAGGTAGGGTTTTGGTTATGGTTTTATGATTTTATTGGAGTTCCAAATGACAAAGAGCTAGCTCAAAGGAGCATAGGAAAGGAAAAAAAAGTATAAAGAGAGAAGGAGAAAAAGACTAAAAGGTTAGTGCATAGTTTAAGGCAATAGCTTATACATTGTTATAAGATGCATGACATGAATATTTGACATATTTAATTGTATGAATTTGTATTTGTCATAGAGTATGGCATGAAATGAGTTGAAAATCTAGAAATTTTGTTTATGTCATCAACCAAATGAGAATAAGTTAGGAATTGAATATGAATAGGAAACTTAAATGTTATGGTGTTGTTAAAGAATGTATTAAGAACTTTAGGAATGTATAATATTGAATTTTGTGGCTTGAAGAAGCCTGAAATGAAGAAAGGCAGTGAAAGAGTAGATTTTCAGCAGTCAATCATGAGTGAGAAGAATTGTTCATAGGCGTGAATGTCTATATTCATAGACATGAAGAATTACTCACGGGCGTGACTTTTTGCACCAAAATAGTACTATTCATCTAAATTCATTCACGGCTTGAGTAACAGTTTGGATAACAAGCGAGAATTCTTAACCCACGACTGTGAATATGAAGTCATGACCATGAATACCCTGTTTTTCATAATGTGTTTGTTTGAAAAAATATGTGAAATATTGAATAACAAGATTGGTGTATACTATGTAGCTTGTAATATGAAATGTGTGATGAATGAAACGAACAAGAAGGATAAAATTGACAAGGAATGGAAATAAGAATGTGAAGTTAATATAACTAAGCCCTTGAACACCTAGCTTAGAACTAGAATTTTGGATAGTTTGGTATGCCAATCAGGGGGATATATTAAATGCTAGTGATGACACTAGTATTAAAGTCAGTGACGACAATATTATAAAGTCGGTGATGACACTATTATTAAATCCGAGAATGACACTATTATAAATATCAGTGATGACATATATGTATATAAATACCGGTGATGATACTTGTATGCGCATACCTTAATGTTCATGTGTTATGGCAAACCCTGTTATACTAATTAGTGGTTCCTAGGTGTTATGGGCATAAATGAGATGGAAAGAAATAGAAAGGAATTGAGTATAAATGATTGAATTGCTTGTTTATATATTTAAAAAAATTTGAAAGATAAAGTAGTTGTATAACTATTTGTATGATAATGTATATTTAAAATAGGACAAGGCGTGACAAAGAAATAATTATTTTAAGCATAGAATTAATAAATTACTTAGATAATGGCACATAATAACCATGTGATAGTATATTGCCTTAATTATATGATCCACTAAGCTTCAAGTTTAGCATGGGAATTTCCTCTCACCAGATATAGAGAAAAGTGAGTAGAGACAACTACATAAAGGTAGCGGTGAATTGATTTAGTAAAACAACTGATTTTGAAAACAAAGGGTCACGTTCTTTTATACTTTTGATTCTTGTAAATTATTCATTTTATATATATATATGGTTTTGTAAATTAATTCTATGTTTTGGAAATGATTTTTTTATAAATAAAATGTGTTATTTCTTTTATATTTTGGAAGTTAAGAAAAAAAATGTACCACTTGCTTATTTATTAAGTAAGGATTTGAAGAAGACAACATGGCACTATCTTTCAGGCATTGTTGCTGGGATGATAAGGTGTTACTGATTTTGGTATCAGATCTCAGTTTTGGTAGTTTTGGGTTTTCAAAAATGAGTTTTGAAAATATTTATAACCTAAGTACACCCACATTTGAAATTATGATTTGTTGCTTACGTATTATGGTTGTTACTTTTATGATATAGGTAGGTTATGACTTCATGATTATGACATATAGTAGTTGAAGAAGTCGAGAATAATGAGCCTACTGAGGTAGAGGCCTCATTGTGACCAAATCATCTTCGAGCAGTGTTGCACTGATGAGCAAAAGTATGAGTATGCAGTGTCGCTGCTGCAAAATCATGCATATGACTAGTGGAGATCAGAGTCACAAAATTCAGAGGCATCTGATCCAATGACATAGGAGTTCTTTCTGGAGAAGTTCAAAGAGTACTACATTCCTCCTATCTATATAGATGACAAGAAAAGGGAATTCTTGACATTCAAACATGGGGAGATGTCAGTATCTGAATATGAGAGAGACTTTACACATCTCTGCAAGTATGCTGGAGGCATTATATCTATAGAGGCAGATAAGTGTCACAGATTTGAGGATAGGATGAGAGATCTGATTAAGCTGCAAGTCTCAGCCCTGCATTTGATGAAATTTCCCAATCTGTTAGCATATGCTAGAACAGTTAAAAGAGTTCTAGCGGCACAACAACCAACATAAGAAAAGGATATCAGAGACCCATGCCACAGTCAATTATTGTGTCTTAAACATATTGTTTTCACAACAAAATATTTTCATGTCTATTTTCTGTCATTTGATGTCTTTTCTATTTGAATCATATTCCAAGAAAATATCAAAAGTCAAAAATGGAGAAAAGGGAATTGAATGAATAGTGAATGTGCTTAGTGGCCATAATTGGCCTAATTAAGGCCAAAATCACCCGTTGGCCAATGGGAGGCACCAGCTCACACACTGGGCTTATTGCACGTTGCCGCTGGGTAGCCCCACTAGCCCGCTGGGTAGGCCAGCAACCTGCCTAGTCCGCGCGGGCCGGTACGGGTCCATGACCCTCCCGAACTATTTTTCCATGCGATCTCATCTCGATCCAATCCGAAATAATTCTCTCATATTTTGGATCCCATCCAAGACCATTTTACTCATTCTTCATATCTTCAATGCGTGTGAGCCATTAGATTCCCAATTATGTTGGCCACCTAAATTAACAATTAATTTAAGCAAGTCATGAGCGGTATCTAACAACACATCATGACCCCTAATTGACTAGAAAGTCAGTGGTTTGACTACGAACCTTTCCATAGATAATTTTCGTGCAATTATTCCTTTCGCCATTCTATACCCCATTTGGTTCAGAGTATGGACATGTGTCAACTCACACTAGACTGACTACATCACGTTTAGTCCAAGTAATGTTAGTTCTTGTCCCTGAGGCTTATTACTCTATTAGATATGTCATTGAAGACTATCTTTATGACATTTCCACTCTGGCCAGAGATTCTCAAGTAATGACCATGACAAGAGGCCATGGGTATACACTCCTTCTATCATGTGTGGTGAATCCTTTGTTGGTTATCCAATTACCTTCGAATAGCTCAAGCTATATCCAATCACCACCCTAAGATCAACCTCCCTAAGGCAATAAGGAATAGTGTCAAAATGCAGAATCAGTATCCAAGATATCCTTAAGTACCTCAAGTTTAAAGATACTTGCACCATTGTTATGATGAGATTATCATTGACATTTGAATAGATTATCCATATGATTGTCTCATAGTTGGTCATCCAATGTACTTAGCTACACTTAGCAAGCATCCACATGTTAACTCTAAACATCTCATGTTTACAGATTATGAGATCTACTACTCGATCCGATCAAGGTGTAACATGTGCTAGTCTATCCATATTAACAATGTCCCTTCTCATTAATTCTATGACTACGGATAATTTTGATACTAACATAATTGCACATGATAAGAATCTCAATATCATGATCTCATCATGATTTCCTTCATGCTATGTTATGTATCAAGGACTTCATTAATTGATTTAAGATCACTATCAATTCATATATCAAATGAACATCAAATTAATGAAAAAACCTTTTATTAATCAAATAAATTTGTACAATAAGTGCTAAAGGTGATTGTCGTTAGAGCACTCCTCTAACAAGCTCCCACTTATAATAAAGCCAATCGCCTTTGTATTTAATTCCATAAGAGAGTACATGAGAATCATATTTCTTTTGGGGAAGTGGCTTAGTTAAAGGATTAGTAATATTCTAATCAATGGGCACTCTTTCTATCTTTATTTCATTCCTACCAATGATTTCTCTAATCAAATGGTATCTTCTGAGTACATGTTTGGATCTCTGATGAGACTGTGGCTCCTTTTCTTGCGCAATAGCTCCATTATTATCACAATACAATTGTATTGGATCAATAATGTTGGGAACCACTCCAAGTTCTGTGATGAATTTCTTTCTCCAAACTGCTTCCTTTGCTAGTCTAGAAGCTGCAATGTACTCTACTTCAGTTGTGGAATCAACAGTCATTTCCTGTCTGTAACTCTTCCAACCAACTACTCCACCATTTAGTGTGAATATATAACCTGACTAAGATTTTGAGTCATCTTTGTCAGATTGGAAGCTTGCATCGGTATGCCCGTTCACAATAAGATCTCCATCTGCATATACCAAGAATACATCCTTAGTCCTTCTTAAGTATTTAAGGATATTCTTGACAGCCACCCAATGACCCTCACCAGGGTCCAATTGGTATCTGCTCGTGACACTCAGAGTATATGATACATCGAGTCTTGTACATATCATAACATACATGATTGATCCTATAGGTGAAGCATATGGAATCAAACTCATGTGTGTCCTCTCACTTTGTGTCTTTAGACATAAAGATTTTGAGGGAGTAATCCCATGGGTCATGGGAATATATTCCCTCTTGGACTGCTCCACGCTACACGTCTTTAGCATCTTATCTATGTATGCAGACTATGAAAGACCAAGCAATCTTTTAGATCTATCTCTATAGATCTTCATCCCCAAAATATAAACTGCTTCTCCAAGGTCTTTCATAGAGAAATTCTTGGATAACAAAATTTTGACTGATTGTAAAGCTGAGACATCATTTTCCATTAATAATATGTCATACGCATACAACACAAGAAATATGATTGCATTCCCACTAACCTTCTTGTAAACACAAGGTTCATCCGGATTTTGTAAGAAACCAAACTGTTTGATTGTCTCATCAAACCGAATATTCCAACTCCTGGATGCTTGCTTTAATCCATAAATGGATCTTTGAAGCTTACAAAACTTTTTGCCATCTTTGGATATGAAGCCTTCTAGTTGTGTCATGTACACATCCTTAGTCAGATTTCCATTAAAGAAAGTTGTCTTCACATCCATTTGCCTTATCTCATAATTATAATGAGCAGCAATGGCAAGGAGTATCCTTATGGATTTAAGCATAGCTACTAGGCTAAAAGTTTCATCATAGTCAATTCCTTGTCTTGGACGATAACCTTTAGCAACAAGTCTAGCTTTATAGGTAATCACATTACCATCCATATTAGTTTTCTTTTTGAAAACCCACTTGCACCTTATAGGCTTTATCCCTTCGGATGGGTCAACAAAAGTCCATACTTGGTTTTCATACATGGAATCCATTTTTGACTTCATGGCTTGAAGCCATTTGTTAGATTCTGAACTATTCAGAACTTCTTCATAGGTTGTAGGCTTATCGTTTTCTATGAGCAATACGTCGTTCTGTTCACTAATAAGAAATTCATATCTCTCTAGAACATTACGCATCCTACTTGACCTACCAAGCTCTTGTGCTTTAGAAGGTTGAGTTGTTATATCATTTGTATGAGTAACAAGCTCGGGTTCAGGCAGTTGATCAGCATATGTTTGAGCATATTGAACTTCATCAAGTTCAATTTTGCTCCCACTATCTCCTTTTAGAAGGAATTCTCTCTCTAAAAAAATAGCATGTCTTGAAACAAAAACTTTTTGTTCCAAGGGGCGGTAAAATTGATATCCATATGATGCTTTTGGATATCCCACAAACAAACATCGATCAGACTTAACTTCTAGCTTATCTGACATTGTCCGCTTCATATAAGCAGAACAACCCCAAATTCTCATATAAGAAAATGTGGGCTTTTTGTTATACCATATCTCATATGGAGTAACATCAATTGAATTTGAAGGAAATCCATTTAATATATAAATGGTGATCTCTAGTGCATAACCACAAAAAGATTTAAGGAGTTCTGCAAAACACATCATAGACGTTACCATGTCTAACAAGGTTCGGTTTCTCCTTTCAGTCACACCATTGTGTTGTGGCGTGTAAGGTGGAGTCCATTGAGATAAAATCCCATTATCCCTAAGATAATCTAGAAACTTTTGGCTCAATTATTCACCTCATCGATCTGATTGAAGTGTTTTAATTCTTTTGCCAAGTCATTTTTCTATTTCATTTCTGAATTCTTTGAACCTTTCAAAAGCTTCAAATTTGTATCTAACAAGATACACGTACCCATATCGTGAGTAGTAATTGATAAAAGTAATGAAGTAGATGAAACCACCTATGGCGTGTGTAGACATTGGACCACATACATATGAATGTATTAAGTCTAAAAGTCCATTAGCACGTTCACCCTTTCCTTTAAAGGGTAATTTAGTCATCTTGCCTAATAAGCAGGATTCACATGTGTCAAATGATTCATAATCAAATGACCCCAAGCAACCACTCTTATGTAGCTTAGCCATGCGTTTCTCACTTATATGACCAAGGCGACAATGCCATAAGTAAGATGATTTCAACATATCTTGTTTTTGCCTTTTATTATCATTGATGTTTAAAATTGGATTTGACATATCTAATATGTATATTCCATTGCATAATGCACCACTAGCATAAAGAATTTCATTTAACATAATAAAACAACAATTGTTACTAAAAGCTAAATGGAAACCATATTTATATAGACTTGAAACATAAATAATGTTTTTAGTCAAGCAGGTACATAATAGTAATTATCCAAATTTAACATAAGCCCACTAAGGAGGGTCAATACATAACTTTCGATAGCTAATGCAGCAACCCTTGCTCCATTCCCAACGCATAGGTCTGACTCTCCCTTATTGAGCTACCTACTATTCCTTAGGCCTTGCATATCAGTTCATATGTGTGAGCCACAACCGGTATCTAATACCCATATATTATTATCGAAAACAGTATTAATTTCAGTGACAAAAATACTTGAAGTAGATGGGGCATAAGATGCCTTCTTCTTCAAGCACTCTAAGTAAGCCTTGCAGTTTCTCTTCCAATGGCCATCCTTGCTGCAATGGAAGCATGTTCCATTTAGAGCAATCTCCTTGGCCTTCTTCTTGTCCACACCTCCCTAAGGCTTCATGAACTTCTTTTTCTTCTTAATGTTCTTCTTTTTAGAACCTGAATAGTCCACCAATATCATAGCCTTATTGTCCTTCTTGACAGATGGCTCAGCTATTTTGAGCAAGTTAATCAGCCCAAGAATAGTGGTAGAGATTTGGTTCATCCTATAGTTAAGCACAAAATGTGAATAATTATCAGAAAAATTGGTTAGAATTAAGTCAATACTTAATTCAAAGTCCATCACAGATCCCAAGGTGGCCAACCTCTCAATATAGCCATTCATCTTCAATGCATATTGCACTAGAGATGTCCCCTCATCCATCTTAGTGCGGAAGAGCAACCTCAAAGTTTTGAACCTTTCAGAACGTGCTTGCTCATCAAAAAGCTCTCTTAGATGGTATACTATCGAAATAGCATCCATAGCCTCATGCTGCTTTTTCAACTCAGTTGACATAGTAGCAAGCATAATGCAGCTTGCCATTTCACTATCATCGAGATGCTTTTGATATGCCTTCTAAACATCTTCAGAAGTATTAGCAGTAAGGGGATTAGGGAGTGCCTCATCTAGGACATAACCAATCTTTTCAAATTTGAGAACTATTCTCAAATTCCTTAGCCAATCCAAAAAATTAGGCCCAGTCAACTTATTTGATTCCATTAGTGATCGCAAATTCACACTTCTCATGATGATGATTCTAGCAACTTAGATGTAAAATAGAACATGTTAGAATGTACATAAAATGTACATTTATTAGGTATTTAATAAATCACATTATGACTCCCACTATTTTATTGCGAATCCATAGCCTTCATTATGAACCCGAGAGAACTTATATGGAAGTTCTCCTAGTGGGTCGATATCCCACTAGCTAAGAATAATCTTGAGGCAACTCAACAAGCTATCCTTAGATTGGTTGGTAGGTATCTAATCCATACCAATTGCACTATTCATGCAACTATCGAATCTTGTTCTATCAACATATATTGGGCTATCAACTCTTGATATGTGTGCATCTCATGTATACAAACCCAACTTCACCTCCAATACACATTAACTTTGGCGCAAATCCAAAAATTTAATAATATCGATTAAGTCTAATCCATTAATCGTGAAATCTAATTTCATGGATTGAACATATGCTTATAGAGTGAGCTTAAGGCAACTCAACAACCTTAACTCTAGAAGAACTCTGGTTCTCCCCATATTAATGGAAGGTGTATGACTTAACTGTTTATTTAGCGAGGGATTTCTTTGTTAAGTCTCATCAAGTTATTATTTCATGCTTTTATATATCATACATTCATCACATGAATATATAAAGATAGTTACATTAACTATATGGCATGATTATAGACATACTAAAGTCAATCTCTTGAGCCAAAGAGAAATTGACTACGCCTTACCTAGGTATATGCATGAATTTACAATCCAAAACAAAAATCAAATTCCTATTTTTAAGTCTTCTTGTTTATAGTACCACCTTCTTTGCTTCTTGCTTCTTTGTATCTTCATTATGTCCCAATCCTATGTAATCTAATTACATATTTCAAATTGCAGAAAACCATAATTTACATTTGAGGGGAGTAAGATGAGAAGAGAAATACATAAGAAAGAAAAAGAGGTAGGGACACGCAGACCCTATTTACCATAAAACAAAACAATTTCATGCATGCTCAATCACATTGGGCCTAAGTCCGTAATCATCCATCATGTCTTTTCATACACCCCTAACATGCATTCTCTAATACACAAAATAAAAATGACAATTTTGGATTTCAATTCGTAAATTGATTTAACACTTGAACCAAAATTGTCTATTTGTGTTTTTTTGGTTAATTTAATTTTTTATGTCATTTTAAAGTGGAATTTAACATTTAATCAAATTAAATTAAATTCCATATTTCCAAAATTAATTCAAAATTAATTCTCCTAAAATCATAATATTATGATGTTAAAATTAAACAATTTAATTTTAATATACATACCAATTTCTAGTCATACTAGAATTATAATTGCACAACTTAAATTAATTCAAAATTAATTTCCAAAAATTCTAAAAATTTCTAGAACTTTAAATCATTATTCAAATCATCTTTAGGTTAGCTCAAGTTCATCAAAATATTTTTGGCACAAGCCAAAATTACTAAGACAAACGAACCAACACACTTAGACGCTCAAAATGACTCATTCAACATCTAGAATTTTTTAAAATTTCAAATACTTGCAAATTAATTTGGCATGCATCTAACATCAAAATAACATATTTTTAATCACATAAAAAATATTTCAAGGTGTTGGAAACAAAATAAACACATACAAAATAATCAAACAAAAAATAGCCCTACAAGGTTTTCTAAAACCGTCCCATTTTTGTGTATGTTTGAAAAATTAATTAAAATAATTTTTAATTAATTATTGGACAGTCCCAAAATAATTCTCTCATATTTTGGATCATATCCAATACCATTTTACTCATTCTTCATATCTTCAATATGTGTGACCCATTAGATTCTCGGTTATGTTTCCCACTTAAATTAACAATTAATTTAAATAAGTCATAAGCGGTATCTAGTAACACATCATCACCCCCAATTGACCGGAAAGTCAGTGGTTTGACTATGAACCTTTTCATAGACAATTTTTGTGCAATTATTCATTTCACCATTCTATACCCCACTTGGTTTAGAGTATGGACATGTGTCAACTCCCACTAGACTAACTACTGTTGGGCTTTGAAGAATGAATAATATTCACAAACGCAACGGAAAAATAAAATTTTCAAAACCGAAACAAAAGATCATACTTGTGCCATTAAAACTAATTTATATAAATATAAAGATTAGAAATTATACCTTGTAATTTCTTATTTGTTCTTCAAATCTTCACTTTGTTGGGTTGTAGCAAACCACAACAATCCACACCAGGATGTCTTTAATGATAATCCATGCGAAGAATGAAGAAGAAATTATCAAGAGAAATGGTTTGAACAAATTCAAAGTGCTAGCTTTGAAAGTATTCTTGAGAGAATTTTGTTTCTTAAAAATATTTTTTTCACATAAAATATTTTCATGTTTATTTTCTGCCATTTGATGTCTTTTCTATTTGAATTAAATTCAAAGAAAAGATAAAAAGTCAAAATGGAGAAAAGGGAAATAAATGAATAGTAATTGGCCATAATTTGTCTAATTAAGGCCAAAATCTGTCGTTGGCCAATGGGTGGGAGGCAACAGCGCCCTGGCCCTGCTGTGGGCTACTGCTGGGTAGCCCAGCTGACCCGTTAGGCAAGCCAACAACCTGCCTAGCCCGTGGGGCCACATAACCCTCCCGAACAATTTTTTTGTGCGATCTCATCACAATCCATCCGAAATAATTCTCTCATATTTTGGATCCTATCCAAGACCATTTTACTCATTCTTTACATCTTCAATGCGTGTGACCCATTAGGTTCTCAGATATGTTGGCCACTTAAATTAACAATTAATTTAAGCAAGTCATGAGCACGATATCTAGCAACACATCATGACCCCCAATTGATCG
Organism: Triadica sebifera; assembly: GCA_023653625.1. NCBI lineage: Eukaryota > Viridiplantae > Streptophyta > Magnoliopsida > Malpighiales > Euphorbiaceae > Triadica > Triadica sebifera. Next base: position 28,256,069 of record CM042901.1, read on the forward strand.
GAAAGTTAGTGATTTGACTACAAACCTTTCCATAGACAATTTCCATGCAATTATTCCTTTCACCATTCTATACCCCACTTGGTTCAAAGTATGGACATGTGTCAACTCCGACTAGACTAATTACGTCATGTCTAGTCCAAGTAATGTTAGTTCTTATCCTTGAGGCTCATTACTCTACTAGATATGTCATTGAAGACTATCTTTATGACATTTCCACTCCAGCCAGAGATTCCTGAGTAATGACATTTGATACTAACATAGTTACATTTGATAAGAATCTCAATATCATGATCTCATCATGATTTCCTTCATGTTATGTTATGTACCAAGGACTTCATTAATTGATTTAAGATAACATCAATTGATATATCAAATGAATACCAAATTAATAAAAAAGCCTTTTATTAATCAAATAAATTTTTACAATAAGTGCTAAAGGTGATTGCCTTTAGAGCACTCCTCTAACAGAGCTTATGGCATGTGAGGGCATGAGAAGCATGATGCACTCGATGTCATAGTGGGTAAATTCCTTCTCTTTGGATCTGACATTTATGCATTGATATATCGGGGGTCGATGCATTCTTACATATGCACACCACCATTAGATCGAAAGGGTTTAGAATCAAAGGCTATAGAATATGAGATCTTTGTGACTAACTCGTTAAGGCATAATGTGTAGGTTAAGAAAGTGTTTAAGAGTTGCCCAATTGAAATACAAAGTAGGCAATTCCTAATAGAATTGATAGAGCTACCATTCCATGAATTTGAGGTAATTTTAGGAATGGATCGGCTAGCTTTACATGAAGTGATAGTGGATTGTGGGAAGAGATAGATGAAAATTAGAGTTTCAGATCAAGAGGAGATAATTGTGATGGGTGAAAATATAGGATATTCATATAATGTGATATCAGTACTGAAAGCTCGGAAACTTATTAGTAAGGGATGTGAAGCCTACCAAACATATATGATTGATATGAAAAAGAGCAGTCCAAAGTAGGCTAACATTCCAACTATTAATGAGTTTTCTGATATATTTCTTGGAAAGTTGTCAGGATTACCACCAGACCAAAAGATAGAGTTTATTATTGATTTGGTACTCAACACGACTTTTATTTCCATCACCCCATATAGAATGGCACCGGTTAAATTAAAAGAGTTGAAGGTGTATCTACAGGACCTGTTAGATAAGGGATTTATACTACCCAGTGTATCAACATGGGGTGCTCTGGTGTTGTTTGTAAAGAAGAAAGATGACACCTTATGTCTTTGCATCAATTATAGGCAACTTTACAGGGTGACTATCAAGAATAAATACTTGTTGTCTAGGATCGATGACCTATTTGATTAGTTGAAAGGTGCAAATATATTTTTGAAAATAGACCTTCGATCAGGAGTCAGATGTAGCAAAGATGACCTTTAGGACTCATTATGGTTATAATGAGTTCTTGGTAATGCCATTTGGCTAGACGAATGCACCAGCAACATTCATGGACCTGAAGAAACAAGTGTTCAGGTCATATCTTGATCAGTCAGTGGTTGTATTTATTGATGATATCCTTATGTATTCTAGAGATAGAGGAGAACATGATCAACACTTTAGAATAGTGCATTAATACAATGAGGGAAAATTGTTATATGTCAAGTTATTGATGTGCGAGTTTTGGTTAGAAGTAATTAGTTTTTTAAGCCACGTAATTTTAGCGAAAGGAATTCGATTTGATCCTAGCAAGGTTGAGGCTATCCTTAATTGGAACTAAGCATGGTAGTGGGTACGAGTTTTGCGGGTACTCACATCTATCTGAACCCATTTAAATCTTAATGGGTAACCCTATTAGGATTTTGGGATGATTTTGGGTAGCAATATTTAAACCCATCATGGGTACCCGTTACCCAATAAATCCGATTACATATATATTTTATGCAATTTAGTCTATTTTAATTTGTTGAATGTAATGATATAATTAATTATTTTTTATATATTTTTATAGATTGATGAATTACAAATGTAATGGGAGTTTGAAATTTGAAATATAATTTCTATTATAATGAACAATATTTAATTTTATTGTTTTAATATTATTTTTGAACAATTTGAAGAGTTATTTTAATTTGAATATGTGGAATTAGATTTTATTTTTATTTTATTTAATTTTATAGTGATTTATGATAGATTTTTTTTATATTTTTTAAATTTTAATTATTTAATTAGTTTTATTTTTTTCAATTTTTTAAATGATAAATAGGTAATTAAGCGAGTTTCGGGTATTAATCGGGTAATGTTAATCGGGTTTGGAATGGGTATGGATATTAATGTTATAATTTTAAATGGATTCAGGTAGATATATATATATATATATATATATATATATATATATATATATATATATATATATATAATCGAGTTCGACTTTGAGCATGACAAATTTCAGGGGTACCCTACCCGTTGTCGTCCCTAATTGGAACCCACCTCGTAATGTGATAGAAGCGAGGGATTTCCTTAGATTAGCCAAATATTATAAGAGGTTCGTGAAGGGGTTTTCATCCTTAGTGACACCTTTGACTTGATTATCATGAAGAGATGTTCAATTTGAATGAATAGACAAGTGTCAAGCAAGTTTTGACCGACTTAAGGTGATATTGACAGAGGCACCAGTGTTAACTCAACCTACTTCAAGGAAAGATTTTGTGGTGTATAGTGATGCCAACCATAATGGCCTGGGTTGTGTCCTTATGTAGGATGGAAGGGTGATTACATATGCCTCTAGACATCTGAAGCCATATGACCTTAATTATCAGACACCTGATTTGGCGTTAGCTACTATTATTTTTGCTTTGAAGATCTAAAGACATTATTTATATAGGGAAATATGTTATATTTATATGGACCATAAGAGTCTCAAGTACCTAACTTCACAGAAAGAGTTGAACCTTAGACAACGAAGATGGTTAGATTGATTAAAGATTATGATTGTGCAATTGACTACCACATAGGAAAAGCTAATGTGGTGACTGATGCCTTAAGAAAAAAGATGATAGCTGAGATGCGAGTGGAATCTACTCTAATACAGAGAATTAAAGAGGCTTAGAAACAAGATGAGAAGTTGAAAATGATATATGAAGTTGCAGAGAAAGGAGAAAAGTCTGAATTTTTTTTTTTATGGAAGATGGCACCGTATACTTTAAGAATAGAATTTGTGTGTCAAATGAAGAAGAATTAATGCTAGAGATTTTGAAGGAAGCTTATGAGACAAGGTACACTATGCATCCAGGCAGGAATAAGATGTATCAAGATTTGAAAGTTCAATACTGGTGGTCAAGAATGAAGAAGGATATCACTGAATATGTGGCTAAGTGTTTGACTTGTCAGCAAGTGAAAGCTGAACATCAGATGCCTATAGGGTTGTTGCAACCGATACCCATACTAGAATGGAAATGGGAAAGAATTACTATGAATTTTGTCTCAAGATTGCTAATGACTCTAAAGAGACATGATATCGTGTGGGTAATAGTTGATCAATTGATGAAGTCAACTCATTTTCTACAAGTCTGGATGGACTATCCATTTAACAAGTTAGTATAGATCTATGTGAATGATATAGTGAGACTTCACGGAGTGCCAATGTCTATTATCTCTGACAAGGATCTCAGATTTATGTCGTAGTTCTAAAAGAGGTTGCAGTAGGCATTGGGAACTCAACTTCATTTTAGCACAACCTTTCATCTGCAAATGTATGGACAATTAGAACAGGTTATCCAACTACTAGAAGATATAACAAGAAGTTGTGTGCTCAAATTTGAAGGAAGCTAGGATCGATGCTTATCTCTTATGGAGTCTGCCTATAATAATAGCTATCAGACAAGCATAAGTATGGCTCCATATGAAGCATTATATAGAAGGAAGTGTTGAACACTTGTTTATTGGACTAAGTTAAGCGAGAAAAAGTTGATAAGGCCAAATATAGTTCAACAGATGGAAGAGAAAGTTAAAGTGATTAAGGAAAGATTTAAGGCATCACAAGATCGGCAGAAATTGTATTTTGATCTAAAGAGGTGAGACATTGAATATAATGTAGGTGATAAGGTATTTCTTAAGGTTTTGCCTTCGAAAAAGGTATTAATATTTGGCAAGAAAGGAAAGTTAAGTATGAGGTTCATTGGTCCCTATAAAATTCTAGAAAGAATCGAATTAGTGGCATATTGATTTGCTCTTCCACCACAGTTAGAGAAGATTCACCACGTATTCCATGTTTTGATGTTGAGAAGGTATCATTCAAATATGATTGATATTATTCCAGTCGAAGAAATAAAAGTGCAAAAAGATATGACATGTGAAAAGGAACCAGTTGCTATATTAGCATGTGAAGAGAAAGTACTTTAGAACAAGAGAGTTCCTCTAGTTAAAGTCTATTGGAGGAACCACATAGTTGAGGAAGCCACTTGGGAAAGCGAGGAGGTGACGAGAAGGCGACTTCCTCAGTTGTTCAACACAAAATGAACAGGTAAATTTTGAGGACGAAATTTATTTTAAGGGGGAGGAATGTCACATCCATTATTTTAGGTCTCAAGTCGCACATGTCATTAAGTTGACACGATAGATCGACTGAAGTCTAAATTCGAATTTTGACTGAAATTAATCAAAATAGTGATTAATAATTATGAAACATGCTTAATAAAGTGTTAAGAATTCTTAAAGAAGTTGAAGTGCGGTAAAAGAGTAAATTGCAAAATTTGATAAGTTTTAGGATCAATTTACAATTTACTAAAAATTAGAGGATTAATTAAAATATTTACCAATTAAATGTAATTTTGGGCATAAGGATATGTGTTAGCCAACCATCCCATATAAAAAGAGATTAAAATGTTCATTAAGCCAAAATATCAAGATTTGGGTCAATATGGTGGGACCCAATGTGGAATTTTGGTTTCTTCTTCCTTTTTATTTTCTTCTTTTTTCTTATCTCTTCTCTAACTCTCATTTCTGTGCTATTGGATTAGTCACACGCCAACCACCCTATAAACTCCATAGCTAACCTTTCTTATTGAGAAGAACAAGCTAAAGGCATAGTCATGCATAACAAGACTTTGAAAAGCTAGGAAGAGGAAAAAGAATGGGAGATAATCAAGAAAAGAGGAGAGAGAAAACTTCATATTGTTGATTAAGAAGAGAAAAAAGTAAAGGTAAGTTGTTCCTTTCCTACTCTTTCATCTTTTCTAAGAAATGACTTGGTTTTGAACTCATTAGAACTTATGGTAGAAGAGAGAGAGTTTAGGGTCTATGAGAGAGAAGATATGGTTTAGAGAGTTTTGATGAGATAGGATTTTGATTATGGTTTCATGATGTTATAAGAGTTCCAAGTGACAATGAGCTAGCTCAAAAGAGCAAAGGAAAGGAAAAAGAAGTATAAAGAGAAAATGAGAGGAAGACTAAAAGGTTAGTGTATAATTTAAGGCAATAGCCTCTATGTTGTTGTAAGATGCTTGACATGAACATTTGACATGTTTAATTGTATGAATTTGTATTTGTTATAGAGTATGGCATGAAATGAGTTCAAAATCTAGAGATTTTATTTATGTCAAAGTGTTTCCTGCTACGAAAGTTTACTGAAATGAATTATAGTTCTAAAATTATATTTTAAATAACTATTACTATAAGATTTGCACCATTGAGTTAAAACTCAGTGTGATAGTCATTTTTCTCTCTCGCAAATAGTAATCAAGAAATAAATACCAACACATAAGTTAAAAGAGTTACAGATCCAGTAATTCCACTAGAGAGATGCAACAGTATAGAAACTGTGATTGTCATGCTCATAAAAGAATTCTTCTTTCTATGCATTAGGTATATTTTAAAATAAAGACATGTCTTTAAATAAAATTATTTATTAGTTTATAGTTTGTACAAACATAGTTCACATATATTTATAAGGATTATCTATTCTTATTTTGAGCTATAAGTGGATCTATATATGTTGTATGTCTATAAGTCTTGCACATGCACATTAGTAATCAGTCAGAAATACTACTTTATTTGACTTAGGTATAGAAGGGTGATGGGATGTTACACTCAATAACATTATGTACTAAAATTATATTACATTATGTTGATTAAAAAGTTAGGTTTTACTAATCTTTCAAATGGATACATCCATCGGAACTGTACGAGCCCAATAATGCATGCCTCATGGTATAAGTGAGTCAAAAAATGTTCCATAAAATTGAAGAAACTCAAAGGGAATAGTCACTTCACCTTACATAAGATAATCAAGATGTTTACTCCAATTATAGTCATGTATTTATTTGTAATAATCGTTGCAATTAGAGTTTTAAAAAACAAGTTCAACCCAGTTATGGCCTTCCACACATTAGTGGGTAATAGTTTCCAAAATACAATAAACATTAACCTTTGCATGAAGACATGATAATAGTGGCTTTTCATGCAAAGCAACCTCAATTTATATTTATCGAAAGATCTTACGATATTGGACACGTATCATTCAAGGAATTTTAGTTTTTTCACCCATTTGAACAATACTTTTTTTAGCTCTACTATCAAGTGTTTAGTAAGCTTTATGGTATTTGCTAGTGGATTCTGACTTATTGAGTTCCGACCTTTAACAATATGCATTAATTTATTGCCTAGATTTTAAAGTGTTATCTGTTTTATAGGTATATTCAATGTTAAGTTGAATAAATTGATCAAACACCTTTTTTCAATGTGAATTACATTAAGGTTGTGTTAAATATGATTTCAACTGTAGTAAGGCAAATCTCAAAATATGCTTCATTTTTTTTTCAACCGCATGATTGACTAATTAGTCCATTAATTGCATTAGCATCGACACCGATTACCTTCTTCAAATTGAGTTGGTCCACTTAAGATTTCTTCTTCTGACCAAACTATAGGTTCAACGTTCATCATAATTCAACTTTGAGAAATGCAATCCTATTACATCTTAATGGATGATAAGGTTCTAAAAACTTACTATTATTGTCAAACATGACTATTTAACATTGTGGCTTAGTATGAAAGTATACAAGTCCTCTATGCAATGATCTAGACAATATTATGTACATAGAAAAGTCACCGACTATCCCATTAATACTGCTCGCAGAAGAAAATTTTAATTTTAGGATATGTCAAATGCTTCAACTAGATAATTCCAACGGTTGCAATTATATGTCCAACTTGTTTTTCGGATTATGAGGTCTGAGAACAAAGATAGTTAAGAACATCAATGTCTCTTTCAATACATCCAAATGAGAATAAGTTAGGAATTGAATATGAATAAGAAAATTAAATGTTGTGGTGTTGTTAAAGAATGTATCGACAACTTTTTAGGAATGTATGTTGTTGAATTTTATGGCTTGAAGAAGCCTGAATTGAAGAAAGATAGTGAAAGTTTAGATTTTCAGCAGTCAATCACGAGTATGAAGAATTATTCATCAGCATGAATGTCTATATTCACGAGTGTGAATGCCTATATTCATGGACATGAATAATTACTCACAAGCTTGACTTTCACAAGTACAATAAGTACTTTAAGTTAAAGGTTATATATGTCTATTGTCTAAATTCCAGATGCTTAAAATGGATGCGGTGGCAATTTTGTAAATATATTACTTGTTATATGCGTCTGTTATTTACAAATGTCAGTCATATAAAGTTTAGGCGTCTGTCATTATAAATAACAGACGAATATAAATAATTATATGCATCAGTCATTTATAATGACAGACGCATATAACAACTAAGCTATTTACAAAATTGTCACCGCCTCTATTTAAAGTTTTAGACAAAGTATATGCGTCTGTCACTTATAATGACAGACGCATATAACTTAAAAGAATATGCGTTTGTAATTATAAATGACAGACGCATATAACTTAAAAGAATATGTGTTTGTAATTATAAATGACAGACATATAAATGTTATACGTCTATCTTAAATAATAATATACGCATATAATGTTATAATAGACGTCAGTTATTATTTAAGACAGACGCATATAATTTTTTTAAAAACCTAAAAACGAGTCTCTTTACACAGTTTCGTTTGCAACAAATTATTTTCATCTGAAACTACTCATACATTTCATCTCATCAACAGATCCAACTTGTTAAATGGGATGTGGGGAGGGGGGGAGTCCAATCTGACATTCTAAGAGAAAAGGGTACGTAAAAATTTAAAAGCTTATAATTTTAATTTTAATTTTAATTTTGTGGTTATTATTTACTATTCTGGTTTTTATTTGATGATATGGGTTGTTGGATATTTCTGCTTCTTTCTTTTGCTTTCGATGATATGGGTTTTTGATGAGAGGGAGAGTGTGCATCAGAATTCAGAAGTCTCAGTGCTTCCCTGCCTCTCTGATTTTGATGCAAAATAAGTGATAAAAATAAAAATTAGAAGAATAACTGAAAATGAGAAATATAAAGGGAAAGTTGTGCTTGTGCGTTGTCTAAATCAGTAGATGTCTCTACTTGCATTTTTCTCCCCAGCTCTTCTTTGAGGGTTTAAGAGAGGGAAAATTCATTTTAATATTTTTTTTTCTTTTTTTGTTTGTGAAATTGTGAATTATCTGTGTTATAAATTATAATCATGTTGAAATTAATTATAATGTGCTTATATCCTAATAATTAACATCTGTTACTCTATTTTTTTGACAAATTAACCACGGAACATGTTTTCCCCTCATATTTGAATCATATATGTGCGTGAAAGAGAATAAAATAGAATAACTAAATAAGCATATCAATTTATTATAATATATATATATTTAGAAAAATACTTTATGTTCCTTGTGAAGAAGTATTTGCATACTAATTTTTATCACAAGCATATAAATTTTTGTAGGGTAAATATAATACTATGGCATATATATCCTTTTAGCTGACAAGTTCAAGGTTTGAATTTGTATATGCTCTATTTTTTCTGATCAAAAATTATTTATATGTAAGAAAATAAGAAAGAACATTTCTCACTATATTTCAATTATGTGATGAATAATAATTCTTTCAGTAGAAAAAATTAACGCATTTACAGATTTTTCTTTAAAAGCTCCATTTTTTCACTTATAGTTGAATCTGAGAGAATTATTGGAGAACAGAAAAAAAAGGAGAAAAATGGCAGTTGGATTAGCTGGTATATACATGCAAGTGTATATATATATATATATATATATTCTTGTAGTTTCTTTATTTGTGTGTGAGTTCTGAAAAAGAATGTTTTTGAAATTGAGAAGAAAATGATTTTGTTACAATAATAATACTTTTATTTTCTCTTTAATCAGAAAAACATTTTTTTATCAAACAAAGCTTCCATAAGCATCAAATTCTTGAAAATTAGTTGTAATCACAAAAAGGCCTATTAGTTTTACTAAATCAAGTTAGATATCTTCTTATAAACTCACTTGGATGATTTAACAGTAAATTTAGATTTAAATAAATTATAGAGAATCAAGCTAATATATATTCTACCAAAAGAAAAAAATGAATAAACGGAAACAAACCCAAACAACTGACTCTAGAAAAAGAAACAAGAATTAGTTATGGCATTATATGATTAATTCTAGTATAGGATTCTTTCATGTTGAGTTAAAGGATAGGTCATGTTTATTTAAAAACTAATGTTTGTTATTAATGAATAATCAAGATTAAATGTTATAATCAAAGGCAAATTATTTTTTTTTTTAAATAAATCATTCATTGATAATCAATAATGGAGATTAAATAACCATGACTTATCATGTTCAATCCAACTTGAATAAATCTCAATCCTTAAAGCTAAAAATTGTTACTTATTTTATACTCTAAAATAAGAACATCTTAATTCAAAAAAAAATAAAAAATGAAAATTTTAGTTTCCTTATTTCAGTCATGCCTCCCACAATTAAATCAAATTCTAAAATTTTAAAATAAAATCCCACATTTAATTAATCTCGTATTAAAATTACCCTTGAGTGATGAAGTACCCTTGGGGTCTGTCTATCATTTACTTTTTGTGCATACATCGATTTTGGTATATTTCTGTGGAAATCTAAAATCTCTACCTCTTCTGGCATTTGATGATGCATCTGATCCTGTTAGACATTCAATTACTGAAATCAGAGAAAGAGACAATTTCTCCGATGTTGATGGATTAGGTAAAAATGTATAGTAGTTCTTTTGCTGATTTAGATTTTTGGTCCACAATTTTTTTTTCCTTTCCAATTCTGGGAAAAAGGGAATTTGATCATTTGTTATCAAGACTATCCTTCATCTTGATTATTAGTATGGCCAGTTTTACCTATTTTCAAATTCATGTTTGCATTTGTCCTACTTTTTTGTATGAAAATATAGAACTGATGTTTCTCAAGTCTTTGATTTGCATAACTAAATTGTTACATTTTCACGGCTTATAGATTTTGCTATTACTCATTTTCTTAGTTTTGTTGATTAAGTAATCTTATTCCTCATTTTCTCTCTTTTTAATGATATTTAATCATAGGATTCCTGGTCCTCAAGTTACTAACTGTTTTTTGGATATCTAAGCTCTTTTGTTTACATTGGTTGTTCATTATATCATCTTGGTGACCTTTATGAAGGGGTCTTCCATTGTTGTTACCTTGTTTAGATGTGGTTCTCATATGTCATTCATAACTCCTAAGTGTCTGAATTCATTTTGGGACTTTATTAGCACCAAACATTTGTCATCATGGAGATGATTCTGCAATCTTTTTTATTCAATTACCTCTTGTTGATGGAAAACTTTTCCCTTCCTCGAGTTAATTGTTTATAGCTTTGTTAAATCTTTTTCCGCTTATATTCTTTCTACTTTTCTTTGATTTTATTAATTCAACTATCTCAGCAATAACTTGTCGGTTTTATATTTCAAGCACAGAGAGGTTTTTATTGATGATTACAAGAAGAACCAGATCACCTTAGGAAGGGGCATGCATATTCAATCTAATGGTTGATTCTGCTTCGGAGTCCCATTTCCAATCTGATGCATTGGGCCTGAGACATAAGCAGCTCATTTTTCAATATTCCTGGTTTCTTTGTGGGGATTGTGATATTTGTAAGTTATCAGTACCAAATTCTAGATTTTGTGAGTGCTTAATTATTTTAGTGATCATTTTGCCACGTGTTTGCCTAATTAGTCTGATTCTTATTATCACTGTAGTGATGTTAGAAACAACAGCTTCACTGGGAGTATTCCACAAAATATAGGCAACACAACTTCCTTCCAGGTCTTGTATGTACTTCATCCAACTCAGCAAACTGAAATTGATTGAATTTTTACTAAATATACCTTCTATTGATAGGGACTTGTCCTACAACCAGCTAAAAGGAGAGATTCCATTCAACATTGGTTTCTTACAAGTAGCCACATTGTATGTGCTTGCAACTTATCTCTATTATGGTTGACAGCTTTGATTTTGGGAGTGCCCAATGCCATTTTATGAATTTTAATCTTGATCCTCACTTGATAATATGATAGATTTTGATCTCGGACCAGGCTTCATTCCTCATATCAAGTTTTTCGTATTGAAATACAAGAACACTCGAGGTATATTTTCATCATCTTAATATCATCAACCTTCTATTGATTTTAGTCATTATGGTTGCATAATTCCTACTTGAATTTCATGTGTATATAAATTTTCCAACTATATATGTATGTATATATATATATATATATATATATATATATATATTATGTTTTCAGATAGTTGCATTAACAGTTTAGCAATGATATGAAATCGATATTTTCAATCAACAATGGATTCAAAATCATCAATACCCATTCAAGATTTACTGATCATTAGATGTTTAAAGATATTATATAAAATGTTTCTCTTGATTAAAAAACAATAAGACTTATATATATTGAACCTTTTTTGTGTGGTTAGATATGGATCGAAGTTGGATGTATGGTAGACGCACTACATTTGAATATTTGAATGGAGTTGCGGAATTTATTAGAATTGCGGAGGAAAAGCAAATAAGGGAAAGAGAAGAAATGATTGTATGTCCTTGTGTTGATTGTAAGAACATGAAAAAGTTTCGAGATGTTCATATAGTGAAATCTCATATAATAAGACGTGGTTTTAAGGAAGGTTATACGCAATGGATATGGCATGGTGAGAGTGTTTTAACTGGGACACGTTCTAATAATAATGAATTTGATTAGCAAGGAGAAAATAACATTGATGATGAAGAGATTGATCGTGTAAATGAGATGATAGATGATACGAAACATTTTATGGAAAGGCCGGAATACCTTCAGAGATTGTTAAACGATGCTGATAAACCTTTGTATCCCGGTTGCAGTAATCTCACAAAATTGTCAGCCGTTTTTAAACTCTGTAACATGAAAGCAAAAAATGGATGGAGTGATAAGAGTTTCACGACACTATTAGAATTGTTGCAAGACATGCTTCCGGAGGGAAATGAGCTTCCCACATCTACATATGAGGCTAAGAAAATGTTGTGTCCCATGGGTATGGAATATAAGAAGATACATGCATGTCCAAATGATTGTGTATTATACCGAAATGAATATAAGGACTTGCATTAGTGTCCAAGGTGTGGAGCATCACATTACAAACATGGGAACGTTTCTTCTGAGGATAAAAAAGGGCCTCCAGCTAAAGTATTATGGTATTTACCTATAATACCAAGATTCAGACGCCTGTTTGCAAATGCAAAAGATGCAAAAAACTTAAGGTGGCATGCAGAAGGAAGAAAACATGATGGAAAACTTAGACATCCTGCACAATTGATAGAACGTTCCCAAAATTTGGTGGTGAAGTTAGGAATCTGAGACTTGGACTTTGTACGGATGGAATCAACCCCCATGGCACACTCAGTAGTAAACATAGCACGTGGCCAGTTCTTCTTGCGGTTTACAATCTGCCTCCTTGGCTAACTATGAAGCATAAGTATATTATGTTGTCGTTGTTGATATCAGGGCCTAAACAATCGGGAAATGATATTGATGTTTACCTTGCACCACTTATTGATGATTTGAAACTGTTGTGGGATGAAGGTGTGTCGATGTATGATGCATACAGTGAAAGCATGTTTACCTTACATGTCATGATATTTTTCACTATAAATGATTTTCCGGCTTATGGTAACTTATCTGGGTACACCGTGAAAGGAGCAAAAGCGTGTCCAATTTGTGAGGACAACACAATGGACCAACATTTAAATCATAGCCAGAAAAATGTTTATATGAGTCATCGAGCATTTCTCCCTCCTAATCACCCTTATCGTAAGAAGAAAAAGTCTTTCAATGGATATACCGAAATGCGAGTAGCTCGTTTGCCATTAACAGGAAATGAGGTTTTTGAACGAGTTAGAGAAATTGATAATGCATTTGGTAAACCTTTTAAACCTACTCAAAAGGGTCCTTGGAAAAAGAGATCTATATTCTGGGATCTTCCATATTGGGAATACTTACCGGTTCGTCATTGTATTGATGTTATGCACGTGGAGAAAAATGTTTGTGATGCTATAATAGGGACATTGTTGAATATACCGGGAAAAACAAAGGATGGTATCAAAGTAAGAAAGGACATGTTAGAAATGGGCATACGGATTGAGTTAGCACCTCAAGATACAGGGAAACAAACATATCTTCCCCCAGCTTGTTATACGTTGTCTAAAAAAGAGAAAACAAGCTTTTGTGAGTGTCTTTATGGTGTTAAAGTTCCATATGGATTTTCATCAAATATTAAAAGTCTTGTGTCAATGAAAGAATTAAAGTTGATAGGTATGAAGTCTCATGATTGTCATGTTTTGATGCAACAATTTTTACCGATAGCAATTCGAGGAATACTACCGAATCATGTGAGGAATGTTATGACAAGACTTTGTTTTTTCTTCAATGCAATTTGTTGTAAGGTCATTGATCCAGATAATTTGGATGAGTTGCAAGCCAATATTGTTGTTACTCTATGTCAATTTGAAATGTATTTTCCACCTTCCTTTTTTGACATAATGGTGCATTTGGTTGTTCATCTTGTTAGAGAGATTAAATTGTGCGACCCAGTGTATTTGAGGTATATGTATCCTTTTGAGAGATTCATGGGTATCTTAAAAGGGTATGTGAGGAACCGATATCGACCTGAAGGTAGTATTATTGAAGGTTACTCGGTTGAGGAGGGTATTGAATTTTGCACAGACTACTTATCAGGTGTTGAACCTATTGCCATTCCTAAGTCTCATCACAAGGGAAGACTTGGAGGTAAAGGAACAATTGGATTTAAAATGGTATTACCTGGTGCTCAGATGCGTGAGAAAGCACATCTCATTGTGTTGCACCACCTTACACAAGTTCATCCATATTTAGAATAGCACATGTCCATTTTAAGGCAACTGAATCCATCCAAAGGTGAAATATGGTTGACAAATGAACATAATAGTTCTTTTATTGGATGGTTTAAAGACCGAGTGATGCGTCAATTATCAGAAGTGCCAAAAGATGTAACTGATACCATAAAATGGTTAGCCTATGGCCCTAGGATGAATATACGGTTTTATGAAGGATATGACATCAACGGATATACCTTTTACGCTAAACATCAGGATGACAAAAGCACAATGCAAAATAGTGGAGTTACTTTGATAGCTTCATCACGAGAATTTTCTAGTGCTAAAGACACCATGCCAATAGATGCTACGATGTCATATTATGGTGTAGTTGAAGACATTTAGGAGTTTGATTACAAGGAATTTATGATTCCTCTCTTTCGATGTAAATGGATTGAAAACCGATGCGGTGTTTGAATGGATGAGTTAGGAATCACTTTGGTTGATTTTAGCCGATTGGGTTATCAAGATGATCCATTCATTCTTGCTTCACAGGCTAAACAAGTATTTTATATTATTGACCCTGACGATAGTAAGTGGTCTATTGTTCTTCAAGGTAAGAGGCGTATTGTTGGTATCGATGATGTGGTAGATGAGGAAGAATATGATCAGTTTGATGAGACTCCCCCGTTTTCTATCGAGTTACCAATGCCAGTTGGGGAATATATTTTAGATTCAAATTACATGCGTGATGATCATACCGAAGGCATATGGATTGAAAAAGGATAATAATTGATGCATATATATTTCTTGTAAGTTTATTTATAAATGTGTATTATGATTAATGTGGCTTATACTCATAATTACCAGTTTTGTTGGATTATACTAACATGTTTCTTTGTTATGCTTATGTTACAGGAAATCATGTCCAATGAACAACCAGATTCTGAGCCATCAAGTATCATGACAAAAAGGAAAACTAGGGGAGCTACCACGTGCAAAAAATTGAAGAAGCAAGGGAATGAACAAAAGACAATAGATTTTGATGAGTTTGATCGCCCAACAGGAACATACGCCGATATATTTAGTTCCTACGTTGGCCTTGTTGCACGTTCCCATGTGAACATCACGATAAAAAGCTGGGATCTGGTCGATAAGGGTCTTAAAAATACAATTTGGGAAGATATCAAGGTAAGTTTCCTTCAAATCTATTAAGAAATTTGATTGTAAAGAAGTAAAACTAATTAATCTAAAATATTATTTTGCAGAAATAGTTCAACATTCCGGATGATAAGAAAAATATTATACTCAGAACTCTTGGAATGCGGTGGAAGGATTTTAAGTATCGATTGGTGGTTAAGTACATAAAGAATAAATCAGTACAAAAGTCACCATTGGAATTATATGACTTCATCACCGAGAAAGATTGGGAGGAGTTTAAACAAGCACATGAATCTGAAGAATATGAGGTACGAATTATGAAGTAGATTAATGCAATTTATATTTACATTTATGCAATGCTTGATAATGGGATCTTCATTATTTTGTTAACAGCAAATCAGTGCCAAGGCGAAGGAAAAGCAAGCAAAGAATGTGCATCCACATTTCTTGGGTCGTGTGGGCTATGCTGGGAAAAGGACTCAATGGATTGTTGAAGATCTCATCTCTTCTTTTTCATCATCACCATCTATGAGCTCTAATGTTACATCATCATATGATCGAAGCCTAGATTGGGTAAGAGCTAGAACAAAAAAGATAAAAGAAGGAAATTATATAATCCCAGTAGAAAAGACAAAAGAGGTGGCAACAAAAATTGTAAGTATAACTTGCTAAACAAACAATGGTATCAAGGAATTTGTAGGGCTTTTTATCTATGATTGCTTATAACATATTGTTTATCTGGTGAATAGGAGACATTACGGGGAGAAGTAGCCCAAGGTAGCTGGGTACCAGAGAGGCATGATGACATATTGTCACGTGCACTTGAAAAGCCCGAACATTCTGGCTATGTGAGAGGTGTTGGAAGTGTTGTGACCATCAAAAAATTTTATGGTAATCCTGGAAAAAGGAAACTAGCAACATTCGTCTCACCTGAAGTTATTGAAGCGCTTGAGACTAAAATAGAGGCCAGATTATTTGCTAAATTCTCGGCACATATTGCACATCTTGAGAATATGATAGAGGAGAGAACTATGAAGTCCTCTCAAATTGGTCCTGATATGGAGGTGGAGATGGGCCCTTCATTTGCTCGCCCAACTCCCAGTAGTTGTCACTCTGTGGACCCACCATTTCCAATATCAGAATTACAGGTAAAAAGTACATTAATTTCATTAGTTCCACTTCCCCTTTAATCTAGCTAATATTGATTATTTGTGTTTTTGCAGACACCTACATCATGCAAACTTGCTACCATTAATGAAGGTAAGCAGGTGATTGTGGCAAGGGGTATGGTTTATCCATCCCTTATTGATGCTATGGTGCACAATCGACCAATCATGCCCAATCACGTCAAGGTATCTGTAGATGAAGTATTATTTGGCTGTCATGAAGCCGAACTTCCTATGCCTACTGAATACTTAACTACAGTTGGGAAAGCAGAAGGTAGCTTTGTTCAATGGCCAAAACATCTTGTGGTTCTTGGAGAGGTAATAATTTCTAAACTTTTAAAAATTTTCAATATAAATTATCGCATTTCATATATCATAATTTATTATTAATTGATAGGAACTTAAATCCAAGCCATTAAAGAAGGCTCCAAAAAATAAACAAGGTAGCGGTTTATCAAAAGAATCAACTACAAAGCAACATGGGCCTTTAGTTAATGAGAACATTTTGGCAACTTTGAGTGGTGACATGAGGTTGATGCATGAGATGGTTGCTAAATTGCCTACTGGGTATATTTTTGAAGTTCCTGCAGACATTACAGTATTTAAGTATCCAGTAGATAATCAGATGATTCATGTTGGTATGGAAGACATCGCTCAACTCATCTCTATTGAATGGCTTGATGTCTCGATCATTCGAATATTTATGATGTAAGATTATACTAATTATTACTAATATTATAAGATTGATTTAAAAAATACAAAAATAATACTTATGTATGTATTGTGATTCATGCATGCAGGTACCTTCATAACTTATGCGATACATTCTTCATATCGCCGATCGGATTTCTTTGTCCAACAATGCTTCGTTTGATGTTCACAGAGACTAACTCAGCAGAAAGATATATTAAAGAAGCTTTGAAGGAACAAAGAGATAAACATTTCATTCTACTACCATATTTCGAGAAGTAAGAAATATTTACATTCATGTTTGCATAATTTTTATTCTCAACATTTTTACTAACTTCTAACATATTTGTATATCTATAGTAACCATTGTATGTTGATTGTATTTTGCTGTGAACGGAGTGAGGCATTTTTCATGGATCCTCTATCTCATGGCAGCCGCGATATAAGTCTGAAACCTCATATTAACCTGTAAGTTATAATACTACTAGCTAATAGTTTCTACGATGTTTGTAGCGTTTTCAATATTAATGCCGATTTTGATATATATTTATTTTTCAGAGCCTATAGAACTTATGCTATAGAAGGTGGAAAAAATAAAGATGTCAGGTTAAAATGGAATGACATTTCGGTGAGAATTTTATATTCTGAATTACTAGTTAAATTAAAGTTTTTATGATTTTATAATCCTTTATTTAGCATGGGACTTTGTTGTTTTTTCTATTTTAAGTGCCCTCAACAACAAGGAGGTGTTGAATGCGGATATTACATCATGAGGTATATGTACGAAATTGTCGTATATCATAACAGTGATACAACATTGCTTAAGGTACGTTCTTTCAAATACTAGTCAGTTTATATTACAAGTATGATACATAACTAGCTATTAATTTTTTCATTTCTAACATATTTTCTATTATCTGTTTATTTGTCTTGTAGGGCTTTGAAAAAGGATCATATAGTCAAGATCATATAGATGAAATTCGGCATATGTGATCAAATTACTTTATGAGATAGTGTATGTAATCTTTTTATTTACTTTTGTAAAATATTTCATATATATTAATGAGAAATACAATTTTAAATTAAAGAATTTTGAATAACTTGTAGATTAATTATTTAATGTGAATTGTTTTAGGCGTTATGCTATTGCTTTGATTTATTTAATTTTTTTAGTTTGTGTTGTCCTGTGAATTCTTAATTATTGAGTTTTATGAGTTGAATGTTGGATGCCTATTGTGGCTTATTGAAGCTGAATTATTATGAATTTTGAAGTGCGCAGGTTATATATATATGAATGGTAGCATTATAATATATATGAACCTAAATTTTTTTTAAAAAAAAAGCAAATACACGTTTGTCGTTTAATAATAGCAGACGCATATAATAGTTATACGTGTCTGTCGTTCACTAATAGCAGACGCGTATAACCTTGATTATATGTGTTTGTCGTTTAGTAAACGACAGACGTATATAATTAAGGTTATACACGTCTGCTATTAGTAAACGATAGATGCGTATAACTATTATATGTGTCTGCTATTATTAAACGACAAACGCGTATAACTATTTATATGCGTCTGTCAAAATGACAGACACATAAAATATATATCATATGCGTCTCCTATATATGTGTCTACTATTTGACAGACGCATAAAATGCAAAATAACAGACACATATAACACTATTTTGTACTAGTGTTTTTGCACCAAAATGGCAATATTCATCCTGATTCATTCATGGCATGAGTAACGGTTTAGGTAACAAGCATGAACTTGTTCACAAGCATGAACACTTAATCAATGGCCATGAGGCTATGTGCCTGGCATTGTTCACAGGCATGAATAAGAAGTCAGGACCATAAATATCCTATTTTTCATAATGTGTTTATTTGAAAGTATATGAGAAATATTGAATAACAAGATTAATGTATACTGTGTAGCTTGTAATATGAAATGCATGATGAATGAAATGAACAAAAAGGATAAAATTGATAAGGAAAGGAAATGAGAATGTGAAGTTAATACAACTAAGCCATTGAACACCTAGTTTAGAATTAGAATTTTGGATAGTGTGGCATGCCAATCATGGGGATATATTAAAAGCCGCTGATGACATTATTATAAATGCAGTGATGGCATATATATATATATATATATATATATATATATATATATATATATATATATATATATATATATATATATATGTCGATGATGGCACTTGTATGCGCATATCTTAATGCTCATGTGACACTCTTAAATGCCTGGATGGCGAATCTCGTTATCCTAATTATTGGTTTTTAGGTATTATGAGCATAAATGAGATGGAACGAAATAAAAAGGAATTGAGTATAAATGATTGAATTGCTTGTTTAAATATTTAAGAAAATTTGAGAGATAAAGTAACTGGATAACTTTTTGTATAATAAATGATGTAAAATAGGACAAGGCGTGATAAAGAAATAATTGTTTTAAGTTTAAAATTAATAAATTACTTAGATAATGACACATAATAGCATATTGCATGTAATAGTATAGTATATTAGAAAAAAAAATGTACCACTTGCTTAATTATATTCACCACTAAGCTTTTAAGCTTAACGTTGGAGTTTTCTCTCACGCAGATAGAGAGAAAAGTGAGTGAAGATAGCTAAATAAAGCTAATGGTGACCCGATCTAGTAAAGCAGTTGATTTTGAAAACAGTGGGTCACGTTATTTTATACTTTTGATTCTTGTAAATTATTCATTTTATATATATGGTTTTGTAAATTAATTATATATTTTGGAAATGATTTCTTTATAAATAACATGTGTTATTTCTTTTATATTTTGGTAGTTAAGAAAAAAATGTACTACTTGCTTATTTATCATGTAAAGATTTGAAGAAGACAGCGTAGTGCTCTCTTGTTTGGGCATTATTGCCGAGATGAGTGAGTGTTACAAAGAGTTGAAGAATGATAACTCCACAAATAGTGAAATAATAAATTTCATGTTAATAAGAGTTGATAGAAAAAAAAGTAAATGGAAGGAGTTAAAGAAAAAAATACCTAAATTTAATTTATATTACATTTTATTAATTTAAATAATTTAAAACTTGAATGGATATTGACATATACTAATCACTCCTATAACAAAAGTAATTTCACTAAAAGTAACAAAAATATATTTTCATATGTGTGGTTGTATTTTATTTTTCATTTTCATGCTTTTTTTGTTTATTCATTTGTACGTGTTTTTTCATTTTTTGAATTTTAAACGACCATTGGTAATTGTTCATCTATGGAAAAGAGTGGATTTTAGTTTGAGTGTCATATAGTAGCTTATGTAACTTTAATTTCACAGTCACTGCCCTTTTGGTGTGGCTAGGCGAGCTTTGTCATCCCCTAGCTCCTTACAAAACATTTTGTTTCTCAAATTAACAGAAGGCATGGTTGTAATATAGAAAGCACAATTGCAAAATGCTCCTCATGGGCAAACCTTATCTTTTATCAGTTGCAATGCTCCTTATGAAACATTTTGTTTCTTAAATAAACAGAAGGCGTTGTTGTGATAGTGGAGGCACAGTCACGAAATGCTCCTTACGAGTAACCCTTATCTCTTTTCAATCGTGATTTATAAGACCATCAACTATATTTTGATTTACCATTGCTTAACCTTTACCCTTTCCTTCCCATTTTAAGCCATTATATGCATTTAAAGCCACTACTAATGATATGAGGTGGTATGCAGAACATTTAGTTGAGGATAGTGTAATGCAACATGCATCGGATTCTATTACTTGAAAGTATTTGAATGATGCTCATCCTGATTTAGCCTTTAAAATTAAAAATGTATGTCTCTGCCTCTACATCGACGGTTTCCCATCTTTTGGTCAATTTAGGCAACAATGCTTTTGTTGGCTAGTAATAGTGACCATATATAATCAATAAATATTCACATTTGAAATACAAAATTAATTAATTGTAAACAGATGCATCACACTATTGTTTTAAATATAAAAGCTCATTTTACATATATATAGCATATAATCATTTGAACTTAAAAATTCATTTCACCAGTAACCTCGTAAATCATAGGAAATCTACTTAAAAACCACATCAATGTTTTTGGCAAATCTTTCATCATACCCATATACCAATTAATAATTCCATTATTTCTTTGTCCATATAACATACTATAGACTTGATCCTAGGGAACCAAAAGGTACCGTCAAATAATGAAAATCTTAGGGTCAAAGATAATTATATGACCCAAATAATATTATCTTATCCAAGATAACTACAGAACCGGCATATAAATAATATGTATAGTCCAATATAATCACATGATTCATACAATACATTTCATAACCAAGATAAATATAGGTCATGAAGTTCCTATCCTATTGGCATGCCAACAATCCCTAGATCATTGTCTATGCTTTTATATGGGCTAAAAAAGCCATAAATTCCATAATAATATTTTTAATATCATTTTATTCAATAAATAATTTCATAAATTCATTTCAATTCATATAATTATTTATCCAGGTAAAAAATTATTTCACAACACATTTTATTTTATATATACTATCAACATCATATAATAAACAATTTCACAAAATATTTATATCGATTATAAGATAACATAAGATATTGTTAATAATAAAAATAATATTATAATTAATATTTTTGCTTTTTTTACTATTGCTATAAAAAAATTCACAAATTGAGTTCACATTAGAACACAAAATATATCTAATGTTATAATCAAAGTAAATATGTGTTTGGTCATTATTATAAGAGTTTGTACAAATCTAGTTAGGCCTTTTATATCGCAAACTCGATACTTTCCCTTGTCCAGATCAGCCTCTCACTACTTTGATGCACCTAACATAAATCATTATCGATTGCCATATTAGCACTGGCTTGTGGTCATGATTCAATATTCATTTTCCAGAATTCAGTTAATAAGTCAATTATCTACTATATGTTTCTCTGTGTTACTATTTTTTCATACGTAGCTTAGATCATTTGTCTAGATCTCGCCCTTATTTCACAAGGAGGTTGTTGATCCCACTTCTTATACTGTCTTAATTTAATAAAAAATTTTACACTGTCCGAAGATTTTATGATTCTATACTTAATAGCCTTTGTGTCAACTCACAAGTCTAGTGAATATTTAAGTGTTCCTTTTACTACTTGTAAATGTTTATCTTTGCCTAAATGTTACACTTTCAATAAGTTTCCCATCATAATGCGGACAGTCCTAAAGCCATTTGATTTTACTCTTTCTTTCAATATTTTAGCTCAACTAGTTGACAATTTAAAATAATTTTGTTGCCCAGTCCAAGTTAAATTCATGATACCCAAATTAATTAGTTTATGGATTTTGGCTAGTTTTAGGTCCCCTTTCAATTATTCAGTACTCCATTTTAGGGTCATGGCATACTCTCTTCCTTTACTTACCACAACCCAATCCTCATTAGTCCATAACTTTATCCATCAATGTAAATTTCATTGCCATTTACCTCAGCAAATGTAGTTTACCATCAACATTAATTTTTCTTTCTAACTAACTTAATTCGTTATCCCAAACCTATCTTAATTTAACCAATTAATACTTCAACTATGAAGTTTTTATTTTAATGAAATTTAATCCCATTCTAGTATTTTCAGCCTCACTGTATTTAAGTTCTTTATTTGGTCCAAAGAAAAATAACAATTTTAAGGTCGTCCTTTAATGCTTCGGTCAAGACCACAGATATAACTTTTATGAATTCAAATTTATACTTACCCTCACTTTGTATGTTTCGGCCTACTCATCCTTCATAATCCTTTTCTAGATTCAAAAACAAGAAAGAGCATAAGAAAATCAAGAAAATAAGTATACAAGCATATGACACAAAACATGAAATTAGTGGAGGAGAATGGGACTTCAACTCTATCATATTCGCAAATTTAGGCTCGAGTCACATGTGTCATTAAACTGATACGTCGGTTTGATCAGAGTCTAAATTCTGATTTTGAAAAAAAAAATAATTAATTAATTAATTAAAATAATGGAAAATAGTTATGGAAAATATTTAATAAAGTATTTAAAATATTTAAAGATGTTGGATTACGGTAAGGGATTAAAATGCAAAATTTGAAAAGTTTATGGGTCAAGTTATAATTTGCTAAAAATTGGAGGATTAATTGGGATAATCACCAATTAAATACATGAATTGGGATATTATATGCATGTGGAGGCTGGCCACACCAAGTGGCATGTATTAAGTGGTTAATTAACATAAGTATCTAGATATTTTTAGGCTTAGGTGTCCCCATCCTTAATTAATGTTGTCATTGTCTTCTTAATTGCTCCTTCATTCTTCCTTATCTCTTCATATCTAGAATTTTCTATCATTAAGTTGTCTTCCACATTCCTCTTGAAGCACCATACACCAAATAAGATGAACACATTAATTAGCCAAAAGAATATCTAGATATTTAAGATAAAAAAGGGACCCCTCATTA
The DNA here is from genome assembly GCA_023653625.1 of Triadica sebifera. Classification (NCBI taxonomy): domain Eukaryota; kingdom Viridiplantae; phylum Streptophyta; class Magnoliopsida; order Malpighiales; family Euphorbiaceae; genus Triadica; species Triadica sebifera. The sequence goes on from CM042901.1 coordinate 28,279,883, forward strand.
ATTAACTTTGGCCTTTCTTCTTAATTGCTTCCTCTTCCATCCTTATCTCTATCATCTATAATTTTCTATACTCTAAACCAGCCCATGTTGCCCACCATTTCCTCCATGTCCAATTCTTGATTCTAGGAAGAGAAAGTGAGAAAGAGAGGAAGAAAGGTATGGAAGAGTATATTTCATGCATAGTTGATCAAAAGGAAGCTGGAGAAAGTAAAAAGAAAGAAAAAAATAAACTAGGAAATGAAAGAAAAAGAAAACCTTAAGGTTTGGCTATGGAAGCAAGGAAGTGAAGGTAAGGTGATTTTTCTTCTCTTTCATGTTCTCTTTAAAGAAAGGTAGAGATTAGAGCATGGTTTAAAGAGAGAGAAAGGGAGGTTAGGGTTATGGAATTTTAAGGAAGTAAAGTTTTAATGATCTCTTTTATTTATTTTAGGAACTCAAATTGACAAGGAGCTAGCTCAAAGGAGAAAAGGAAAAGAGAAATAAAAGCAAAGAGAAAGAAAAGTAAAATAAGAGGTTTGTGCATAACTTAAGGCAATAGCCTATGTTTTGTCTTTAAGTTGCATGATTTGATCATTTAGCATGTCTATGATTGTAAACTAATAATATTTTATGATAAAATCTTGGGGATGCACATTTGCTAGACTTCAGATTAAGTTTGGTAAAAATTGAATGTGATTAATATGTATGTTCTTTGCTGAAAATTTAGGAGCAATGAGTACTTAAATTGTTATAACTTAAGTTTTAGAATTCGGTTTTGTGTGTTGTTTATTGGGTCTAAAAGCTAAGACACAGAGCTATAACTTTTATTTAGATAAAATCTAAATATGTCTGTATATTTCCAAAAAAATACATAAAGTTCAGACATAAAATCTATCCATAAAATTTTGGGCAAAATTATTAATAACCAGTCAGTGTTATTTTAGTCATATCTTTTGATATAGAACTCCAAATTAAATGATTCAACTTTTATATTAAATTTAAGATCTAGTTCTAAAATTATTAAGAAGACCTTGTAATTAAATTTGGATCGTAACAGGACCAAAATGAAGGTCCAAAACATAGCACATAATCTGCCAATGACAGGGCAGCATATGAGTTGAGGAATTTAATGAGTAAAATAAAGTGAAACTTATTATGTTATGCAAACACTATTTTTATTGAGTGATTATGTGATTAATTGAGTATTTAAATGCATGAAAAGTGTGAATTTTTTACTATGAATTTTAATGACATTAACTAAGCCCTAGATCACCTAACTTGAAACTAGACATAGGATAGTTTGGCATGCCAAGCAGAAAGGGAGTATGATGAAATTCATTAATGGTAAGATTAATGAAGCCGGTAATGGCACTATTATTGAAGCAAGTAATGACACTATTATTGAAGCCGGTAATTACACTATTATTGAAGCCGGTAATGACACTATTATTGAAACCAGTAATGGCACTATTATTGAAGTCGGTAATGACACTTGTAAGCGCATATCATATAGCTCGGGTGGCACTCCTAAATGCCTAGATGACAACTCCATTATCCTAGTCAGTAGTTCCTAGATGTTGCGGGCATAAAAAAGTTATGAAAAATAAATAGAATCATAATTTGTGATATGATTAATTATGATGAATTATATGATGATGTTTAATTAAGTAAAACATGTATGAGATAAAAGAATATAATTTAATGTTTATGCATGCTAAAATATTATGAGATGTATATTTGCATAAAAAGATGATTGGGCATAAATTGACATATGACAATGAATATTGCATGAAATAGTTTATTGTCTTATTTATATACACCACTAAGCCTAGGGCTTAGTGTGGGAGTTTCTCTCGCGCAGATATAGTAAAGAATAAATAGAAGATAGTAAATAAAGCTAGCGGTGACCTGATCTAATAATGCAACATGTTTCACATATTGTGGGTCACACAACTTTTGTATATTTTAATTTGAACTTTATTTTATAATGTTTGTATAATAACAACACGTTTTGTAAATAATACTTTACTATATAAGATGTATTTTGTTTCTTTATTATAATTTCTTTTACACCATAAAGTAAATAAATAGTAAATAATAAATAATAATAAAGAAAAAAATATACGAGTGTCTCATATTCATATATTTATAGAAAATGATATTTTAACCGATGAAGTCAGCATAGCACTCCCTTATCCGGGCATATGTTGCTAGGGTGAGGGAGTGTTACAAACTCACCTTTCAAAAATTCTTAATTCTAAAATTAAAAAGACTCATACCGAAAAAAGGATTTGAACCTTTTTTTGTAATGACTAACAAGTTTGATCTCCCTTTTCCCCTTAATTAATCCTCCGCATGCAACCTTTTCTCCCAATTATCTAACTATAGCCGAAGCCTAAACCAAAATTTTTTTCTTTTCTACTTGTAATCTCTCGGCTCGATTTAGAAAAGTTGGCAAAACTACTATCTTCAAGGCTTTGGTTTGGAAAGGATTTGGCTGGGTGATGAAGAACAAAAGAAAGAAATGAAAATGTTTTAGAAATTTTTGTAGTTGGAAGACGAAGAAAGTTTACCCATATACAATTTCTAGTTAAGTAAACAAGAATGGAAAGAAATAATGTTTGGCCATCTTATTTTATATTTATATTTATATTTTTTTAATATTTAGAATGGACTTTTGTTTGTATGCATGGAGTACACATGACGTGATGCATGTATATGATTAAACTTTAATTTTTTTAATTAATCTAGTTAAATTATATCATAACTTAATCAAGACAAATATCTCTTTTAGTCTTCAATTTTTCACTATTTATATTTAATTGCGCTGTATATTTTTGTTTCTTCAATTTCAAGGCCTAAATAGATTAATCTCTTTCAATTAAAAACACCAATATTCATGTTATAATTTATTTTATATACTAGTATTCTCAATTTTATAATTAGCATATTGCAGTAAAAATTGCATATCCCAAAATTATTATGGAACTGCACCTTAAATTTAATTTCTTCAAATTGGAATTCTAAACTTTAGTGTTTTGACCCTAAATTATATCGATGGGTTTGCCTTAATATTTTCTACATCCTAGTATACTCCGTTCACAACTCATTAACAAGGCAAAAATTGCATATTTTACGATCGAGTTCCATTTTTCTCGATTTTCATATAAAATTCAAGGTCGCATGTTCTAAACCAATTTCTCTCACTTGTTCTCTATCCAAAATTTGACTCCAATGGTATTACTTTTATTTAAATCACAAACACTCTTAATTTTCGTTCAGTAAGGTGCATCCGGTTATGAAATGTACATGTCGGTCAAAGCCTACACTAGCAGGTGTGACATTGAAGTTCTCACTTTATAGGTATCTTCAAAAATTGAAGAACAATGTCAGAAAGAAGACACATGTGGAAAGTTCAATATGCAATGTATATCTAAGTAAAGAAGCATTGACATTCTATTCATACTATTTCGAGGATCACATGCAAACAAAAGTAAGGACAATGTTTTGAAATTACAAAGATAGGGGCATATATAATCCAATGGATGATGTCAAAAATCTATCTATTTTCAAATATAGTGGTTTGTCACTTAGTCATTCTAAAACAAGACAAATAGAGCCTCAAAAATATAGCGTAGCTCAATCATACGTGTTGTTTACTGTGAAGAAGTAGAACCATTTGTGAGGTTAGTATCCTAATATAAAATGTCTCAAACTATTATACATGATATTATTTACAAGTCATATATCTTAATTAATAAATCTCCAACTCAATCAAATGTCAAGATTTACACTAAACTGTTGCGACACTAAAATCCATACATTACTGATGCAGAAGTGGATACAAAATTTAAGGCAGACTTTGCTAATTGGTTCAAAGCATATGTGAGCATTCTTCTTCTCAACCAGTCCATTTAATATCATATTGTTCATCTATATAATTTTTTTTATTATTTCAGGCACACAATCCAAATTCTAGTATTGTCACCAATTTTTTTAAGGATCTCGTAAAAGGTCCCCCAAGAACTATTACAACATACAATGATTATTTTGTCAACAATTACAAATTTCATATAGTCAGACATGGTGCCATAATAGTGTCAATGAATAGTGGAGTTTGCATAAAGAGCCAAAACTATTGTCATTCTATGAATGATTGGTACGATCAGTTAAGAAAGTTGTCCAAATCAATTATACTAATTGTTAATTAAGCAAACAATTCTCTTTCTATGTGAATGGTTTGATCCAACTCATAACGTGAGTACAAGGGTTCATGAGTAGTCAACATTATAGAGGTAAATCATAGAAGATTATATGACAAGTACAAACTTTTTGTCCTTACAACATAAGCAACAAAAGTGTATTTTTGTTTGTACCCAAGCTTGCGATGAGACAAAAGCGATTGATAAGCGGTTTTGAAATTCAAACCTATAGAAATTGTTGATCTGTCATAAAACTCTTCCCAAAGTACATGTGTACAAGATCACTAAAGAGGATCAAAAATTGTTGTTGAATGATCCGACAAATGACTTACTCGATATTACGAATTATGATGGTACTGTAGAAGAAGAACTAGAATTACAATCAGAAAGTTCCTCTAATACAGTGAAAGAATTATATGTAAATGACATGAATGACACTAATAGTGGCTAGAGGAAAAATAGTTATGCTTAGTGTTTTTTTTATGTTTGTAATTTGTTATTTTTACGTTATATATGAATATACTTTAGATATATTTTGTTAATTGTAACATTATCATATTATCTTCAACTTTATTTTATTGGCCAAGATGAGGGATCGAGGTCGTGTTGCAGATAGTGACACAAGGGATAGTTGAAGACGAGGCACTGACAAGGGTCATCTTCCATCCACTTTAGCTAGTTCATCTCAGTGCCATCTATTTTTTCATCTCCAACAATAAGTCAATTGATCCATCCACCTTTGTAAGGCTATATGAGTCATAGCCACATACCTTTTGCACATTTTCTTTAAAGTCTGATATTGGAACCAGTTACAGTAGCACTTGTAAGAGACTATATTTGCATGATAAAAGGTGGGTCAAATTCTATACTTGTTTATTTTACAGTCTTACAAATTAGTTAATCATTATTTATTTTCATAACTGATGAGTCACATCATATGGTAGCTTGTATATCCTATATATTTCAAGAGAGACTAAAAGTAGAAGGATATAAGTGGAAAGCTATGCCAAAGATGTCCAAGATCAATATTGGGGTGAATTTTAGTTAAAAGAAATGGAGATTTTGATGTAATTTGTACTATGATAATTGTTGTAACTTATATATAATTGTTGTAAATGACATGAATAAAATTGGTTCACAAATGATATCATCAAGTTCCTCTAATACATAGAAAGAATTAGATGTAAACAATATGAAAGAAATTGCATGGAAATTATGATTATATATTCGGGATCATGTTTATTATAGGAGAGATCATCAATTTGTTTTTAAAAAAAAATGCATGCTTGTTTGTTACTAAATTTGTCTACCTATATTTTTTAATAGAAATTTATTAAATGGGATGGTGAAGGTGAAGGTGACGTGGGAACATCTTGCCTATAAGAGATAAATAAATATGTTTTACAAGTGGAAATGCAAGGGAAGACTTGCATGTGTGCCAAAGCTGCATGGGACAGTCGGTAGCAACAATAAAGTGAGGACTCATTCTTGTAGGTGAAGAAGCATCAATCTAGGAACCATTTTAGTAAGACTGGTAGTCTTGGATTGTGGTTATCACAACACACTTACAACTTTATCTTGTTTGCTGAACATTCCAAATGGATGGTAATGAATTTTTTTTATATGTATTTTAATAAATTTGAACAAATTTTTCATATCTAATATCTATTTTATTTTTTACAGGAGATGACAAAGGGTCCCCCTAGCAAGGCATAATTGTCTAATGAAACACATATGATAACAACTCTTGATGGATCGAGACACTATAAGAACCAACACACTATACAAGTGGGGGTAAATACTCAATAAATTTTTTTTCTATTCTAAGACATAATTGATTTTTTGATAGAACTTCTGTTGCAACAACTGGTTTAGGAACTCCTAGTTAAGGCATTCTGCAATGAATCTGGGAACCATATTGATATTACCCAAGAGGAGGAGGTCTAGATCTTTCTGCAGATGATGAAGGCTTTATCTTAAAGCAGATACATGTATGAGATAGGTCAAAATAAAACATCTAGTTTTGCTTCTAATGCCTCAACCTCCACAGCACCCATCATTGAAATAGCTTAAAAGTGGATCAAAGATCTTGAAGAGAATTAATCTTGGATGCAAGAGCAGCTAGATAGTTATGCATCACATGTATAAGCATGGTTATTAAAACCATACCAGATCAACCAGTTTGATCGGTAAACCCATGAATTGGCCAACAAATTGGGTTGCTTAACACCTTAAATCTAAAGATACTTTCATTTGGAAGAAAACCAGTCAACCGATTGGTTGTGTAATGCCCCCAAATTAGGGCCTAGGATTTTCATGTAATGAAAGGTATATGAAGGGTATATGGCAGGTATATAGTGATCACTAGTTTTAAAAACATGAAATATAATGAAAAATAATTGAAAAACATGAAATTTATTTTATTCACGTTTGTGACATAAGTAATCATAACAGTGAATGTCGTGAAATTCATATTCTGAAGCAGAGGATCTTCATGGGTGTGACACATGTGTTCACGCCTATAAAACCCTGCAATTAAATTGGACATTTTCATATTTTTGAAAGAAACTTTAGAATTTTCAATCCAAAAACCTAGCCATTAGCTTTTTTGAACCCTATGAATGATTTGCATCCAATTCCTTTGATCCTAGCTTTGATTATACAAAACCAACCTTTTAAATAAGATTAAAATGAATTTGAAATAAGGATTTTATTAAGATAATTGAAGTCAGAACCAAAGAGCACAAGAACATGATTTAAATCCTAGTGTCATTCTATTTTCACGAAACTGAGGTAAAAAAACATGTTCTCCTTTATCCTTTGATTTGGTTCAATTTGGTTTAATGGGGATTAAGATTTATAGGCTTTAAACCAATGCAAGAGTTAATATTTTGTTAGTTTATGGCATAAATAGCTTAAATGATGAAATATATTATAATATGGTAATTGATTTCATGTTAGAGACCAAAACAGACGGTGGAGATAACCCTTAGAGGCAGTAGTCGCTAAAGGGATCAAATGTTAGGCTCCATTATTAAGGTTTATACATATATGCATTTTAATTCGAATTATGTTATGTTTGTGCTTTTGATTATGTAATTGTTGAGTTAATTGGCATTTAATAATATGCAAAAGTTGTTGGAACTGAGTCTAAATGATATGTTAAACTCTGAATGCAAGAGAAGACATGATATATGATGATCATTGATGTTGTGATTGGAAATTAAGGAATAAACCTTGTTTGATTGGCTAAGTGATGTGGTTGTATGATTATTAGCTTGTTATTTGATGATAAATACAAGAAAGTGTTGATAGGAGTAGCTAACATTACTTAGCCTTAGTACCAATGCATGTTCTGTGTGATTTTGGCATAGAACAAAGTTGGAATATTGACATAAACTGATAAGTAACGGTCGTGAAGGTAGGCTTCATACCCGTGAATATATTGCATGATCGTGAATTTTTGCACAGAACAGGTTCATGCCTATAAACCAAGGTTCACATTTATAAATGTCCACACAGTTGAGTCATAGGTAGACAACTTGTGACAGAAGGTTTCATGCTTATGAATTTACCATTCACATTTGTGAATGCCCTGTAGTCAGAATTTTCAATTTGAATTATATGATGGAACTACATGAGTAGTTTATGCACACATATTTGGCATGATTAATTGAGATAGTATACAATATGATACATGATTATGAATAAAGGATATGCACTAGGTGCTCTATAATACAAAGGTTATGTAATGGACACGTTGAACCATGAATGACTTGTAATTGATACAAATAATCAAAGTATGATTATATATGTCCATTCTCTATTGAAAGACTGGCTTAGTATAGGTAGCATGCTATTGAGGGGGTTATACTACTGTAGGATATTATTATGATTTAATCAGTGTGGCTTAAGCGAGGGTTAAAGTGTCCTTGTACCTATATGCATGCAGATATTATATTTACTTATCAGGATGGCTTAAGCTCAGGTTAGAGTGCTTCTAATTTGAGAAACTCGTAGTAGTATTACATATAGATATAGTAAATAGGATGGCTTAAGCTCGGGTTAGAGCGCTCATATTTTACAACCCGCATCTGAATAGTTCGAGTTTATAGTATTAGGCATAACATAGTAAATTATTGAGTAAACAAACAATGAATTATTGTAATACAGAATATAGTAAATTGTAATGTAGTACATAATGGTATTGTAAATCTGTAATATAGAAAGTAAATCAAAATTTTGAAATCAAAATACAGTTACGTCCAAGAAAAGAGATATAGAAACCAGTAATAAGATATACGAAAGAAGAAGTTAGATAATTGCAATATATGATGTAATTCACTAGGATTATAATGATATAGAATTCTATGAATGAAATGTATTATGACTATGCTGACATGTATCACTTTATGTGATGTATGCTATGAATGTGTTGAAATCAAATCAAATCAATTCAGAATGAATGAGGTATTATGTGATTATGTGTGTGTGTGTGTGTCGATATGGTCAAGCACCCAAGTATGGATATGTATATGAATCCTACATTAATTTGTAAATGCATGCTAAAATTTTAGTACTTATATGTATTACTAAGCTTTCAGTAACTTAGCATGTGGGTTTTCATATACACAAGTTTGGAGCTAGTAGACACTTGAGTTGATAGAAAGAGAAGATCAAACCAGTCATAGTTGACTTGCATTTGTTTGTTCATTTACTTCATTCATTTGTTATTCATCAAGATATGGAATAAAGATACATATTTAGAACATATTTTAATAAGGACAAGTAATTGAGTTATTTATTATTAATAAGGATTGGTTTTATAGTAAGGGTGGGATGTTGCCTAACTAGTTATTGATTATGTTTATGATTATTATTCAGATATATATATGAGTATTTATGCAGTAAATAAAGTATGGTTATTATAAAGATACATGCTATATAGATACTATGATATAAGTTGGGAAAAGTTTTGATTTAGAATAGGATTATCTAGATTTAGTTATGTGACATTCGTCTATATAGTGGAGTTTTTTTTTTGTTGTATAGAAGGTGTTACATTTAGTGGTATTAGAGTTTAGGTTTAGGTGGTTCTAGACCTAAGTGGATCATGGGGTTATTATGCATGCATACATGTGTCTTGTCTGACTCTGACTTGGGTTGTTTCTAAACTTGTAAAATTAGAGTGAGAGTTATAGAGACAGTATCGTGTAACATTCTGAAAGCAATAGTTGTCCTAACAATGAGGCTCAAGATTAGCCTAGTGCAGCTAGTATTCAAGATTTGCGTGTTGCTTTAATCCCTTTACCAGCACACCTAGACAAAATAATATGATCAACAAAAAAAACTTGACAATAATATTGAGGTTACAAACCCCTTAGGGCATAGTATGATAGTGAACTAGATTTATAGAGGATGTCACTTAATTATACACGGGATAGAACTCCCGCAGACTTGATAGAGTTGTTATTTCATAAATTTGATGTCATATTGGGCATGGATTGACTTTCACAGTATGGGGCAATAGTTGACTAAAAGGAAAAATTTGTGATGCTTAAAACACCTAAACAAGGAGATGTAAAGGTTGAAAGAGAGTTGTTCCCACAACTTCCACTGGTCATTTCAATGATCAAAGTCGAGAGAATGATGAGGAAAATATGTGAAGCCTGTTTGGATCATGTTATTGACATTAGAAAGAGAGGTCCATATCTTATGGATATATCTATAGTAAATGAGTTTCTAGATGTTTTTCCTGAAGATATGTCAAAGTTACCACCTAACAAAGATGTTGAATTCTCTATAGAGCTCACCCCAAGCATAACACCCATATCAATAGCACGATACAGAATGACACCATCTAAATTTAAAGAACTAAAAGCTTAGTTGCAGAATTTATTAGATAAGGGGTATATCAGGTCAAGTGTATCTCCATGGAGTGCACCAGTGTTATTTGTAAAATAGAAAATTAGGTTTATGAGACTATGCATAAATTACAAATAGTTGAATAAGGTGACAATCAAGAATAGTTATTCATTGACATGGATTGATGACTTATTTGATCAATTGAAAGGTGCATGTGTGTTTTTGAATATTGATTTGAAATAAAAGTATTACCAGTTAGGAGTTAAGATAGAAGATATAGCCAAAACAACAATTAGAACTAGATACATGCATTATGGATTTGTGGTTATGCCTTTTAGGTTGAGTAATACTCCAACAGTCTTTATGGACTTGATGAAGAGGGTATTCAGACCCTACCTAGACCAGTGTGTTGTGGTCATTTTTTATGATATTCTGGTATATTTTAAGACATTTGAGGAGCATGATGAACACCTAAGAATAGTGTTACAAGCACTTAAGGAGTATAAGTTGTATGCCAAGTTCTCAAAATATGAATTTTGGTTAGATGAGGTAGCTTTTTTGGGACACATTGTGTCAACTGATGGTATAAGAGTTGATCCTAGCAAGGTAGAGGCTGTTATGAGTTGGAAGTCTCCCAGCAATGTAACTGAAATCAGAAGTTTTTTGGATTAGTTGGTTATTATAAAAGGTTTGTTAAGGGCTTTTCAATGATTGTTTCTCCTTTAACCTAACTACTAAGGAAATATGTGAAGTTTGAATGGACAGTTAAATGCTAAAATAGTTTTGATAGTTTGAAAAACATGTAAATAGAGGCTCCAATTTTTACACAGCTAGTTCCTGATAAAGAGTATGTCATTTACAGTGATGCTTTTCACAATGAACTAGGATGTGTATTGATTCAAGAGGGTAAAGTAGTAGCATATGCATCTAGGCAGCTGAAAATACATGAGAAAAATTACCCCACATATGACTTATAGTTGGCAGCCATTCTCTTTGCATTGAAGATATGATGTCACTATATTTGTGGGGAGAAATGTTTTATCTACATAGATTATAAGAGTCTAAAGTACCTTCCTACATAGAAGGATCTTAACCTGAGGCAGAGGTAGTGGTTAGAATTGATAAAAGATTTTAATTGTATTATCGATTACCATCCAAGAATCAATCAATGTAGTGATTGATGCTTTAAGTAGGAAAATGGTGGAAGAGTTGCACATCCAACCTACATTTAACCAAGAGATCATAGATGCATAGAGCTAGGATGGTAAACTGGTTGAGATAGTTGATTGGTCTCTAAAGGGGAGAGATCTGATTATGTAGTTGAGATAGATGATGGGTTATACTACTAGGGCTATTTATGCAAGCCTAATATTGATAAGTTAAGACAAAGGATATTAAAGGAAGCACATGAAACTAGTTATACGATGCACTTAGAAAGTACTAAGATGTATAATGACCTGAAGAGTAAGTACTAGTGGACAGACATGAAGAGAGATATCACAGAGTATACAACCAAATGTCTTACTTGTCAATAAGTCAAGACCAAACATTAGGTACAATCAGGATTACTACAACCTATCAAAGTACTGGAATGGAAATGGAAGTAGATTACTATAGACTTCATGATTGGGTTGCCAGCAACTCATCGAAAATATGATGTCGTATGGGTTATTGTAGATATACTTACAAAGTTAGCTCACTTTTTGCCTATTAGGAGGGATTACCCTTTGAATAGGCTAATAGAGATGTATGTTAATGAGATAGTACAACTTCATGGAGTACCAGTCTCCATTATTTCAGACAGGGACCCCAGGTTTACTTCTTAGTTTTGAGATAGTTTACAAAGAGTTTTGGGTACCAAACTCAGCTTCAGTACAACTTTTCATCCTCAAACAGACGGTCTGTCTGAGAGGGTGACACAAATTATAAAAGATATGATGAGAGGTTATGTGATTGAATTTGAAGATAGCTAGGAAAAATATCTTACATTGATAAAATTTTCTTACAACAACAACTAGCAGTCTAGTATCAAGATGGCTCCATATGAGGCACTTTATGGTAGGACGTGTCGAACACCCCTATGTTGGACAGAACTTAACAAAAGAAAGCTAGTGGGACCAAGTATAAGAGATAGAGGAAAATGTATGGGTGATCCAAAATAGATTAAAAGTATCCTCAGACAGACAGAAATCATATGCAGATCTCAAAAGGAGAGATATATAGTATGCAATAGGAGATAAGGTTTTTCTTAAAGTTTCTCCATGAAAGAAGGTACTGAGATTTGGGAAGAAAGGCAAGTTGAACCTGAAATTCTAGCAAAAATGGGCTCGCTCTACCAACAGAGTTGAGAAAGATTCATGAGAAGTTCCATGTCTCCATGTTAAGAAGATACATGTTAGCCAGAGAAGTCGAGGAACTCAGGAACAAATGAGTACCATTAGTCCAAATCTTATAGAGGAATCATACAACAAAAGAGGCTACATGGGAAATTGAAGAAGTGATGAATGCTCAGTATCCACAACTATTTAGAGACAGTATATCAGATAATTTTGAGGATGAAATTCTTTAAGAGGTAGAGAAAAATAACGTCGACAAGTTAGGACCTAGGATTTACATGCAATAAAAAGTATATGAAGGGTATATAGGAGGTATATAGTGATCATTTGTTTTGGAAACATGAAGTTTAATGAAGAAGAATTGAAAAACATGAAATTTCTATTGTTCACGCCCATGACATATATAATCACAACCGTGAATGTCATGAAATTTAGATTGTCAAGATGGGATCTTCACGGCCATGACACATATGTTCATGCCCATGAAGCCCTGCAATTTAAATTGGATAGCTTCATGTTTTTTACAGAAACTTAAGAATTTTCAATCCAAAATCCTAGCCACTAACTTCTCTGAACCCCATGAATGATTTGCATCCAATTCCTTTGATCATAGCTTTGATTATACAAAACCAAACCTTTAAATTAGATTAAAATGGATTGAAAATAAGGATTTCATTAAGATAATTGAAGTCAGAACCAAGGAGCACAAGAAACATGATTTTAAACCCTAGTATAATTCTGTTTTCATGAAATAGAGATAAGAAATCATGTTTCTCCTTTGTCCTATGATTTGGTTCAATTGGATTTAATGGGGATTAAGATTTATGGACTTTAAACCAATAGAAGAGTTAAGGTTTTGTTAGCTTATGGCATAAATAGCTTGAATGATTATAATATGGTCTTTGATTTCGTGTTAGGGACCGAAATAGAGGATGGAGATAACCCTTAGAGGCAGTAGTCACGTGAGGGATCGAGAGTGAATCTCCTTTATTAAGATTTGTGTGCTTTTGATTATGTAATTGTTGAGTTAATTAGCATGTAATAATATGCAAGAGTTGTTGGAACTGAGTCTAAATGATATGTTAAACTTTGAATGCAAAAGAAGACATGATATATGATGATCATTGATGTTGTGATTGGAAATTGAGGAATAGACCCTAAGTGATATGGTTGTATGATTATTAGCTTATTATTTGATGATAAATACTGGAAAGTGTTAATAGAAGTAATTAACATTGGTTAGCCTTGGTACCAATGCATGTTGTGTGTGAATTTGGCTTAGAACAATGCTTAAATATTAACACAAATTGATAAGTCACGGCCATGAAGGTAGGCTTCATGCTCGTGAATGTATTGCATGCTTGTGAATTTTTGCACAGAATAGGTTCACACTCGTAAATATTTACACATAGCTAGTTACAGGTAAACAACCCGTGATAGAAGGTTTCATGCCCACAAATTTACCATTCATGCTCGTGAATACCCTGTATTCAAAATTTGCAATTTGAATTATATGATAGAACTATATAAGTATGTTATGCATAGATATTTGGCATTATTAACTGAGATAGTATACAGTATGATATATGATTATAAATAAAGGATATGCACTAAGTGCTCTATATTACAAAAGATTATGTAATGGACATGTTGAACCATGAATGACTTGTAATTGATATAGATAATCAAAGTATGATTATATATGCTCATTTTCTATTCAAGGATTAACTTAGGATAGGTGGCATGTCATTAAAGGGGTTACTTTACCGTATGATATTATTATGATTTAATCATGGTGGTTTAAGTTCGGATCAGAGCACTCCCGATTATTTAGAGATAAGGTGGCTTAAGCTCGTGTTAGAGCACCTTTGTACCCATATGTATGCCAATATTATATTTACTTATTAGAGCAGCTTAAGCTCAGGTTAGAGCGCTCTTGTTTCACAATCTGCATTCAAGTAGTCAGAGTCTAGAGTATTGAGTGGAGCATAGTAAATTATTGAGCAAACAAACAGTGAATTATTGTAATACAGAATACAGTAAATTGTAATGTAGTACACAATGGTATTGTAAACCAGAATACACAAATTAAATCAAAATTTTAAAATCATAATACACTTACATCCTAGAAAAGGGATATGAAGACCAATAATCAGATATACGGAATAAGAAGTTAGATAATTGCAATATATGATGTAATTCACTAGGATTATGATGATATAGAAATTCTATGAATGAAATGTATTATGATTATAATGACATGTATCACGTATGCGATGTATGCTATGAATGTGTTACAATTAAATCAATTCAGAATGAATGAGGTATTATGTTAAAATGTATATATATATATATATATATATATATATATATATATATATATATATATATATATATATATATGAATGTTACATTAATGTGTGAATGTATGCTAGAATTTTTATGCTTATATGTACTATTAAACTTTCAATAGTTCAGCGGGTGGGTTTTCCTGCATGCAAGTTTAGATCTAGTACACAGTTGAGTTGACGTGAAGAGAAAACTAAACCAATCAGAATTGACATGCATTGGGTATGTACATCTATTTCATTCATTTGTCATTTATCAAGATATGAGATAGAGACAAATATTTATAATATATTTTAATAAAGATATGTAATTGAATTTATTTATTATTAATAAAAATGAATTTTATAATAAGGGCAGAATATTGCACAACTAGTTATTGATTCTATTTATGATTATTATTCAGATACAAATAAATATTTATGTAGTAAATAAATATATAGTTATTATAAAGATTTATGTTATACAGATACAGTGATATAAGTTAGGAAAAGTTTTAATTCAGAACATGATTATATAGATTTAATTATATAGTATTTGTCTGTATAGTGGGATTTTTCTGCTATATAAAAGGGTGTTATAGGTTGAACCGTACTTGTTTTTACCGGTCATATTTTCCAATTGGTATGATTAATCAATTGCTGAAAAATGGCTAAAAATTGTTGAATTTTTTCGCCTGCGCTCAAACTTAGGAAGAGAGGTGTAGATGTTAAGACAAAAACCACTAGCAAACTTTATCCACATAGTTCTTTTTTTTTTATAAAATTTTATATAACACAAGTCCCCATACATATATAGTTGTAAATTTAAATAAATGATAAAATTAATTTAGTTGATAAAATTAAATTTAGTTGTGTTTTAATTATTAATATACTTGTGACAAATCTTACATATAAATTATTTTTGAAATTATTAAAAATATTATTTAATTGAGAAATGAATATTATAATTTTCTTTAAAATTACTAATTTTGATTTTTTAAATTAAAATCATATAATTTAATCAATTTTATTATTATTAAAATTTTAGATAAAATATATACATTATTATATTTGAAAATATTTTTAAACATAGTTATATATTAATTTGAATCATGAATTTATTGTTTTGAGCATATTATTTTGCGTGAAAAAAGTTTAGTATATATATATATATTTCAAATTTTACTATGAATAAACGCGTTAAAAGTTATATTTTCATACAATTTCACTTTGATTGGTTGAACCTCAATTGAATCTCTAATACTTAACTTTCTATCTTTTCCGGTTTTTTAATCAGACTGAATTTAAAATATTGGGTATAAGTTCTGAAAAACATCATTTAGACATCTGAAGATAGGAATTGCTAGTTGACAGATAATTAATGAGATCCATCACCATATTCTAGGCTCAGACCAAAGCTAGTCACCACCATATCCATCCCCTCGCTCCTGAGTATTGCTTTTTATTTGACTTTATTTTTTACATTTTATTTAATGTATCAGTACTTAATTTTTTTTATGATTATGTGAAATTTTATATTTTTTTATTATGAATTAAAATCATTGTGTTGCATTTTTTTTATTAGTTGTATGAAAAATTATGTTTATTATTTCTTAAATTTAAAATATATTTAATATTACTAATAATACATATAATTATATTTAAAAATAATACATACAATTATTATTAGCATTAATAAATAAAATTGTTATTTAATAATTATAATAATTCATAATTATTTAAAAACCATTAAATTAGCTATGACAATCATTTTATCTTTAAATGAACATACATCAAGCATAAGGCTAACAATTCGTGTGTAAATGTATCATGTCACTAATGTCATTTAATCGTTTAACATATTTATAAATATATATACATATATGTATATAACTATATTCAACTAAAGTTAATATTTCATAAATATATATTAAATTTTAGAATGTATTAATAATTTGGTATATTATAGTATGTATATAAATATATATACACATACATATATCTGCACAAGATATAATTTGTTTGTATAATAAAATTTAAGCATCGAATTATCTATGAGATTATTAGTAGCACAAATTATATCAAAATTTTGCTAATCTATATTTACATATATTAATATAATTAATTATATTAAAATATATTGTAAATTTATTTATATATGAACTTATAATATTGATATATAATTGAATATTTTAATTAATAGATATTTTATATATTTTTAATTTTGTCTAATCGTATCATAACATATTAGATAATTTAAACTTGTATTGACACGTTTATGACACATCTATTGAACTCAAATTCATATAAGTTCAAGTACTTGTTATGTCTATGTCATTTAATAATATCATGCTCAAAATTATCTAACTCTAATTTGTTATGTATTTTCCTACAGCATACCTTTGCAACTACTGTATGTGATTGCAAATATGACTAACTATTGCGACCACTAATTTTTGGTTGTTATATGCTCTCTCTTGGTCTCACCGTGACTTGAAATTACCGACCATTATAAGTTTAAGAAATATGGTTGCAATTTAGCAACTACTTCTATGTTATTTTAGTGACAACATTAAATTTATTTTGGCGACCACAATATGTGGACAATTTAGCCAGCACTTTCCATGGTTAATAAATCGCGGTGTTTGTAGATTTTTTTTTTTGGTGATAGAAGCCAATTTGATTCACAATCCTCTATTTAAAAAAAAATTATGTGCAGTTTTTTTTAATTCACACATTTAGCAAGAAATATTTAACTAACTATACAAATGGCAAACTTTATGAACATATGTGTAATGATATTTTATATGATCATTAAAAAAAGTTATATATTATAATATATTTTTGGTTACTATTATGAGTAAAATTGTGAATACAATTTAAATAGGAATTTATTTTCAAGCATATCCTTCCAATCAAATATATTAATTTATTTTTTATTGTTCATCATAATGTTTTTTTCAACCATAAAATCATAAAAATTCATTTTTTGTGAATCAAAAAATGATACCATTCTATCAACAAATAATAAGATGCATTATTAACAATAATATTTTATATACGTACATATGGGCCATGATAGAACGAAAAAGAATCTGACTAGAAACTTGAAGTTTTGGTTCCTAATATTTCTTTTAATTCTGCCCTTAATTTTTTTTTCATTCACACATTTAGCAAGAAATATTTAGCCCACTATATAAATGGCAAATTTGATGTACATGTATGTAATGATATTTTTATATGATCATTATAAAAAAGTGTTTATTATAATATGTTTTTAGTTATTGTTATGAATAAAATTGTAAATACAATTTAAATGAAAATTCATTTTCGAGTATATCCTTCCTATCAAATGTATTAATTGATTTTTCATTATTCATCATAATGCTTTTTTTTCCATCCATAAAATCATAAAAATGCATTCTTTTCAACCATAAAATCATACCAACTCATCAACAAATAATAAGGTGTATCGCTAACATTGATATATATTTTATATACATATTTATGGTCATCATATAGAACGGAAGAGAAACTTATTGGAAATTTGGAATCACTCTGATTTTCTACTGCACAATTTTCATCTAGTATAGTGAGTAACTAAATGTATTTGTCATACCCTAAACCCTAAACCTCCACCATATTCTAAACTTTTACTCTAAATTTTAAACCTTAAACCTTAAACCCTAAACAACTATAAAATGAAATCTTCTTCTAACAAATTTTTTTTTCCGAAATCTTACAAATTACCTCTTTAAGTTTACTTAAGTTGTAATTTTGAATTAGATTTATAATTAAGGAGAAAAAAGAGGTTTTGAAACAAACGAAACTAACACCAAAATATTTCTTAGTCGAAGAGGCAAAAATCCATATAATATTACATATATATATATATATATATATATATATATATATATATATATATATATATATACATACATACATATTGAAATATCTTTATGTGTCTACCCTATGTCCAACCGTTCCACAAGCTAGTGGCCTTCGAATCGTGATATGCATAGCTTGTTGATGATTGTTCATATGCTACATTTTTTGCATTATAGCTACTTAATGATTGTGCATAAGTAGCTGATGACACAAGAGAATATGATTGATTAAGTTAAAAGCTAATACGGTATTACAATCGGAATGAATTCAACCCCAAATGATGGTTGAAATGATGGCACATCCATACAAAAATTGTCGGCGTAGTTGATAATCATATTGAGGCGGGCATAAATGGAGTCTGGAACTGTCAAGTCCAATCATATTGGAAAGGCCGAGTCATCAGAGGAGGTACTTGCAGCATGTCTTTACTAGGCAGTTGTTGCACTGGTTCTTGTCTTTGTATCATCAAAAGTTTGCTTTGTCTTCTTTATGAATTTTGAGCAGAGGAATCAAGTTGTTTGGCAATTCCATAGGTTGGGGGTGCTAGGTGATGCATATATATTTCTACCGTATAATCACATGCATTAATGAGATTCTTCTTAGTGTTTAGAGTTTAAGGTTTAGGATTTGAGTTTAGGGTTTAGAGTATAAAGCATAGGGTTTAGTGTTCACAAGTTAAGATTTAGGGCGTGACAGATGCATGCAGTTACATAGTCCACTAGATGAAAACTGCACAGTAGAAAACCAAAGTGATTTCAAATTTCCAATAAGATTCTTTTTCATTCTACGTGACAATATGTAAGTATATAAGATTTGTTAGGAATGCACCTTATTATTTGATGATGGGGTGGTATGAATTTATGGTTAAAAAAAATTAAGATTTTATGGTTGAAAAAAAAAACATCATAATGAATAATAAAAAATAAATTAATATATTTTATTGGAAGGATGTACTTAAAAACAAATTCTCATTGAAATTGTATTAGCAATTTTACTTATAAAAGTGTCTGAAATATTTATATATATATTAGCTAAGGGGTGACATCAATTGTCCATGGCAGAGATCGTGGTGTATGGTAAGTCATAATCGAATATTATGAGTACTTGAGCTATACAAAATAAGACTAATGGTAACGTCTTCCTTATCACCAATTTGTTTTAGAAGAAATGGTAAGCACCTAAGATCCACGGTTGGTATCAGAGCGAGTTTGCAGGTTTGAATCCCAACGGGAGTAATTGCTAAAAGAAAGATTGTTGGTTAATGTGTGACAACAATTATCCTATGGCAGAGGCTCCAGTATGAGGTCAAGTCATAGTGAAATACCATGAGCACTTGGATTGTACAGAATAAGATTAATAGTAGTGCATTTTCTATTACCAATTAATTTTAGGTGAAATAGTAAACGTCTAAGGTGTATATATATATATATATTGATCATATAAAATTATCATTACAACATATACATAAAATTTTCCATTTATATTGTAGGCTAAATATTTCTTGATAAATGTGTAAATGAAGCAAAAAAAAAAAAGACCAGGAATCAAAACTTTAAGTTTCGGTTCTTGGCTTCTCTAGCGGAAAAAAAAATATATATGTTTATTTGATCATGCAATAAGTTTTTACAATTGGTGACAAATTACGATTTTTTTTCATTATATATTTATCAATACAAGTTTATTTGATCAGCTATATAACACTACCTTTTGTCCCAAATGATATATTTTAACCAAATATGCATTTATTATTGTTAACTGCAATTTGCCTAATCGGTTTTGCCAAAAGTCTTTGGTGTGGAGTCCCACCACCAATAAAAAAAGTAAAAAAATCAACAAATTTTACACCGAAATTCGGTGCAGTATTTTGTTAAATGTTTTCAGTAGATTTATTTGATATTTGCTTATTTCTCTGCCTATAAAAGGTAGAATTCTTCCCCAGCAAAGGAACACATCAATTTCTAAGTATTTTTGTGAGCAAATTGAGAGCTCTAGAGAGAAAAAAAAAATATTTGTTATTTTTATTATTTTTCTAATTTTTTAAAAGAGAGTATAATTGTTGTCTCCTTAAATTAAGAGAACAGTTGTAATCTCCTATTTTTTTTTCATAGTGAAATTTTTCTATCCTTATCCGTGATTTTTACCTTAATTTATTTGGAATTTTCTATGTAAAATCTGTATATTCTATTTATTTTTAATTTTTTCTCAAATTATTAGCAACAATTCTGCTTTATCGTATCCTAATTTTTTTAAAACTAGTATCAAAGTATGACTTGAGTATTAATATCTACTTGTCGTATACTCTGTGGTTGCCACTAATAAGTAGACCTTCCACATCAAAAAATAAGTTAGATTATTATTTACCCTTGAAGGTTGTTGTAGAAGCAATGGTAGCAAAATTTGAGATCGAAAAATTCAATGAGAGTAATTTCTCATTGTGAAAATTAAAGATAAAAGTTATTTTGAGAAAAGATAATTATCTAGCAGCTATCAGTAAAAAGCTAGCGGAATACAAATATGATATGAAGTGGAACGAGATGGATGAAAATGTTTGCAAATCTTCATCTTGCATTAGCATATGGAGTGTTGTCAAGCATAGAGGAGAAGAAAACTACAAAGGAGATTTAGGATCATCTCACAAAGTTGTACGAGGCCAAATCACTTCACAATAAAAATTTTCTTAAAAGGAAATTGTACACTTTACAGATGTCAAAATCTACTTCAATGACAGAGAATATCAATGTGTTGAATAATCTATTTTCTCAACTCACATCATTGAGTTATAAAATAGAGTCAACTGAACGTACTGAACTTATACTTCAAAGTCTACCTGATTCGTATGATCAGCTCATTATCAATATAACAAACAATATCCTCGCAGATCATTTAAAATTTAATGATGTTGTAGCTGTTATTCTTGAAGAAGAAAATCGGCACAAAAACAAGGAGGATAGGTTGGCTAGTTCGCAACAAGCGGAAGCCTTAACAGTGATGAGAGGAAAGTCAACGGAACGTGGCTCAAGTGGGAGCCAAGACCAAGGCAGATCAAAGTCAAAAAGCAAAAAGATGAACCTTAAGTGCTACCACTGTGGCAAAAAGGGTCAATTGAAGAAAGATTGTTGGAGTTTAAACAAGAAAAACTCCAATCCTTAAGGAAATGTTGCAAGCACATCTAATGAAGGTGGCGCTTTGTGTTGTGAAGCAGCGATAACTAGTGAAGGCAGAAAAATATTTCCTGATGTGTGGTTCATTGACTCGGGAGCCATATTTCACATGACCTCTCAAAAAGAATAATTCCATTAATATGAACCTGTCTCTGTGAGATTTGTGTACAGTTGCAATGATCATGCCTTAAAGATTGTCGATATTGGAACTATCAAGTTGAAGTTCCATGATGGCACAGTACGCACTATTCAATAAGTGCGGAGTGTGGAAGGCCTGAAAAAGAACTTGATGTTGTTAGGTCAATTGGATGACCTTGGCTATAAAATTGAAATTGAAAAAGGAATCATGAAAGTGATTCGAGATGCGCTTGTACTAATAAAGGGAGAAAATATGACTACCAACTTGTACATGTTGGAGGGAGAGACTTTGCTATAAGGAGAAACATCAGTTGCTTCAAGTAGTTCAAATGAAAGATCTGCAATGATTTGGCATCATAAACTTGGACATATGTCTGAGGAAGGAATGAAAATTCTTTTGAAGCAAAATCTACTTCCAGGTCTCACTAAAGTGTCTTTACCTTTCTGTGAGCACTGTGTTACAAGTAAGCAGCACAAATTGAAATTTAACACATCAAATTCTAAAAGTAAAGAAATTCTAGAATTGTTTCACTCTGATGTATGACAAACACCAATTATGTCTTTAGGAGGAGCAAAATATTTTGTATCATTCATAGATGATTAATCCATAAGATGTTGGGTGTATCCTATCAAGAATAAGACAAATGTGTTTCCAATCTTCAAAGTATTCAAAGTGCGGGTAGAGATTGATTTTGGAAAAAAGATCAAGTGTCTAAAGATAGATAATGGAGGAGAATATATCAGCCATGAGTTTGCTGAATTTTGCAATAAATAAGGCATCAAAAGACAGTTCACTACAGCATACACTCCTCAATAAAACGGAGTGGCAGAGCGGATGAATAGAACCTTGTTAGAAAGAACAAGAGCAATGTTAGGAGTTGTAGGATTGGAAAAAATTTTCTGGGCAGAAGCAATAAATACTGCTTGTTATGTGATAAATCGAGCCCCATCAATAACAATTGAGTTGAAAACCCCGATATAGATGTGGACTGGAAAAAAGGTTGATTATTCAAACCTCTATATATTTGGAAGTCATGTGTACGTGATGTACAATGCCCAAGAAACTACAAAGTTGGATCCAAAATCCAGAAAATATCTATTATTAGGGTATGCTGATGGATTAAAGGGGTATCGTTTGTGGGATCCCACTACCCACAAGGTTGTCATTAGCAGTGATATTATCTTTTTAGAAGATAAACAACAAAAAGAAGAAAGTGATGATAACACAATGAAAGAAAATTCAGAGACTACGGTAGTACATATAAAAAATGAAGATAAGAAAAATAATTCTTCTAAACTAGAACCAGAGCACGAGGAACAAGAACTAATTGTTTCTGAAGCACCAGAACCTCAACAGTCAAATCTCTCCAGGACAACCAGGTTGGCACTCAGAGTATGTTATGGAGAGCAATGTTGCATATTATTTTCTAACAGATGATGGAGAGCCATCAGCTCTCCAAGAAGCACTGAACAATTTAGATGCACCTCAATGGATGACAGTAATGCAAGAGAAAATGGAAGCTCTTCATAAAAATAAAACTTGGAAACTTGTTCCGTTACCATAAGGAAAAAACCTATTGGAAACAAATGAGTGTATAAGATTAAGCATAATGGTGAAGATCAAGTGGAGTGTTATCGTGCAAAATTGGTGGTGAAATGATATGCTCAGAAAGAAGGCATTGACTTCAATGAGATATTTTCTCCAGTGGTACGGTTAACAACAATTAGAGTAGTTCTGGAAATGTGTGCTACATTTGACTTACATCTGGAGCAGTTAGATGTCAAAACTGCTTTTCTTCATAAAGATCTTGAAGAAGAAATTTACAAGCTCCAACCAGAAAGATTTGAATAAAAAGGAAAAGAGAACTTGGTTTGTAGGTTGAATAAATCTCTGTGCAGTCTCAAACAGACACCGAGATGTTGGTATAAGAGATTTTATTTCTTCATCATAAGTCTTGGATACAACAGACTTAATACAGACCCTTGTGCATATTTAAAAAGGTTTGGTGGAAATAATTTAATCATTTTGCTGTTGTATGTAGACGACATATTGATAACAGACCCCAACAAAGATCGTATTATAGAATTGAAGGCACAATTGGCTAGGAAATTTAAAATGAAGGATATAGGACCAGCAAACAAGATTCTAGGGATGCAAATTCACCGAGATAGAAATAATAGAAAGATTTGACTTTCTCAAAAGAACTATTTGAAGAAAATCTTGCGACACTTCAATATGCAAGATTGTAAGCCAATTTCTACTCCACTTCCTATTAATTTCAAGTTATCCTCCAGTATGAGTCCTAGCACAGAAGCCTGGAGATGTCTCGAGTACCGTATGCATTAGCAGATGGAAATTTTAATGTTTGCTATGATTTGTACAAGACTAGACATTGCACAAACAGTGGAAGTGGTTAGTTGATACATGACAAATTCTGGTAAAGAGCATTGGAATAGAGTAAAAAGGGTCATGAGATGCATTAAGGGAACTACAAATGTTGCATTGTGTTATGAAGGATCAGACTTTGTTGTCAGAAGATATTTTGATTCAGATTATGTTGGTGATCTAGACAAAAGCAAATCCACCATCGAATATGTGTTCGTTCTTGGTAGCGCAACTATAAGCTGTGTTTCAAAACTGCAGTTAGTTGTGGCTATGTCAACAACAAAAACATAATATATAGCAACTACACAAACTAGTAAATAAGCAATTTGGTTGAAAATGACATTGGATGAAATCAGATATGAACAAGAGAATTTTTCTCTTTTTTGTGACAGTCAGAGTGTTTTGCATCTTGCAAAGAATCAAATATTTCATTCAAGGATAAAACACATTCAAGTGTAGTACCACTTCGTTCATAAAAAATGGAGGAAGGAACAGTAGATATGCAGAAAATTCATACAAAAGATAACCCAGTAGATTTCTTAACAAAAACAGTCAATGCTGGCAAGTTTATTTGGTGTTGATCCTCTAGCAGTCTAGTAAAAATCTAAGTAACATGGAATGATAAGGAAGAAAGAATGGTGTGAAGATATGACTGATATAATCAAATCTTGAAGTGGGAGATTTGTCAAAAGTCTTTAGTGTGGGTCCCACCACCAATAAAAAATCAACAAATTCTGCACCGAAATTCGGTGCATATTTTGTTGAATGTTTTCAGCAGATTTATTTGACATTTGCTCATTTCTCTACCTATAAAAGGTAGAGTTCTTCCCTAGCAAATGAACACAGCAATTTCTAAGTATTTTGTGACCAAATTAAGAACTCTAGAGAGAGAATATAAAAAGATAAAAAAATATTTGTTATTTTTATTGTTTTTCTAATTTTTTAAGAGATATCATAATTGTTCTCTCCTTAAATTAAGAGAGAAGTTATGATCTTCTACTTTCTTTTATAGTGAAATTCTTATATCATGGTCTGTGATTTTTTACCCTAATTTGTTTAGGAGTTTTCTACATAAAATTTGTGTACTATTTATCTTTAATTTTTTTCAAATTATTAGCTGCAATCATAGTATATCCGGTCATAATTTTCTTAACAGACTTAGGTTGTACGAGTTCGGATTGGGTACCTTTTGGATCAAATTTGAGTCTTAGGTAGGATTAGTTGGACAGGTTATTGAATCAACTCTAATTTTAAAAATTTTTGAAATCTAGTTGACCGATTTGAATTTCACCGGACTTCAAATTGAGTTTGGTTCAAAATTTTCAGATGATTTTAAATCAAATTTCCCATATTAGGTAAGAAATAACAAAGTCAATTTAGAGACAACAAATTCTTTAAAAAAAAAAAAAGAAGAAGAACTTAACAGTTACTGTAAATCATTTTTTTTTTATAGAAATTTTCCTTTTTGCACAACTTACTATAAAATGAGTAAATGTTAGATTTTTTTTTTTTGTAAAGCAACCAAAAGAGAAAAAATTTATTGCAATCAGAAAAGAACCAAAGAATACAAAACTCCTCGGGGATATGACTCTGTACACCAAAACCAATCACTGTCCTATACTCTGAAATTCCATTAAATTTAATCCTTGCTTCTAGTGCTTTTTCAAAACAGTTAGTATAGTTTCTTTTCTATCCTAGGTTCATGAATTAGAGCACATATTATATTTACTCCCTAAAAACTAAGGGAGAGCAAAACCGAATTGGAACTGAAAACCGAACCAAACCGAGCTTAATTCGGTTTTATTAGTTTAGTTATTTCAATTTCCAGTCTAATTGGATCGGTTTTTACCAAAATAAATGAACTGACTAATTAATATATAAATATATTTTTTAATATTTTTTTATATATAATATGTTTTATATTTTATATTTAAATCTACTATGTTGATTTTTTAAAGTTAAAATCGTGTTATGTGAACCTAGATTTTGTGGTACAAAATTAACCCTACTTCCCTAACACTTCTCTCCATCTTCTTCCGCCTTTCCTCCCACGCCACCACTCCCTTATTCGTTACTCCACTGCCACGATCTCTTCTCCTTTACCTCCACCATTGCGATCTCTTTTCTTTGCTCCACTGCCGCGATCTCTTTCACAGTGATTCCATTCTCCAACCGTCCAGTGAAATTATGAACTTATAGTGGAAGCAGCAGAAGTTTGTCATCCTGACTTCCAAGTGACACGAGTGCTAAATCTTTGCGCCATTTATTTAATTCAACAATATGTTTGTTCACTTTCTACTGTGCAGTGTGCATATTCATCACCTTCCCAGATTCTCTTCATTCTTTGCCATCATTATTTCTTTTCTTTTTTTTGCTTTCTTTCTTTATGTGATTGTTTAATTATACATGGAGATAGTTATATCTTCTTTTGGAGTTCGGTACTTTGTTGTACTTTGGTTTTTTTTTTGTTGCTATAATCTGGGCATATATTCTTTAAAAATAGCTTTATCCATGTTTACTTCTTAATTCTTATTGTATGAACTATTAGGACAACATCCTAGTTGTATTGACTACAAGAAAATACTGCAAATAGGTAGATACTAAGCCAATTTCTTTTTGTTAACTCAGAATCGGAAAATGGCCTAATGAAAAAATGATAACGTTAAAAATTAAAAAAACAAAAGGAAAAAGATACAAATAATATAACGTTAAAAAAACCATATGACAGTTGAAAAAGTTTGATCCCAATACACTTCCATTGAACCGAATTAATCAAACTGGTATATATCGGTTCAATGCAGTTTGGTTTTGATTGGTAGAATAACCAGTTTGGTGCCTTCATATGAGATTTCGGTTATTTCAGTTTTACTCAATTCGGTTTGGTTCAAAACCAAACTAACCGGTTGCTCACCCCTACTAAAAACAACCATGCATACTATTCAATTATATTTTTTCAAGGTAAATTACACCCATGTGCCTTAAATTTTGATGCTTATAATATTTTGTCATTTTGAATTTCAATTTGTAACAAAATAATACCTAAACTTAACATAATTCTAATATTAAAATTCCATTAGCAACTTATAGATAAAATTGCTACATATGATAATTTTTTTCTCTCATGTGTTGACATGACAATATTTTTGAAAAAAGTTCTCTCTTCTCCCTATTTTCTCTTTCCACCCATTAAGAAAAAACTAAGTTATAAACTTTAATATAGTTTACCAAAAGAAAAAAAAAACTAGTATTAACAAAAATCAAATAAAAAAACGAAAGAAAATAATTTTTAAATTAACTTCGTTAATAATATCTATCTCTTGGGTTATTTAAAATAAAAAAAATCTAATTTTTAAATATTTTTTAACTCTCAAATTCGATATAGAATGTAAAAATATTTTAATTTCTTAAAATAAAATAAAAGTTTATTTACTTTTCAATATTAGTTAATTAGCTAAATTTAAGAGAGAAAATAGGGAGGAGGGATAATTAAAAAAATAGTTGACATGTTAATATTGAAAAGAAAAAAATTGTCATATCAAATTCAAATAACAATATTACCTATAATCTGTTAATGAAAGATTAACATTATATTACAAGTATCCAAGTTCAGAAAGCCATAAATGCAATTTACCCATTTTTTTTAATCATTTATATAAGGAAGTAAAGTAAAGTTTTGTTTTTGAAAGAAAATTAAGATCATAACCTTTGACAAATATAGAAATAAATATAATTTATAGGGGAACAAAAAATTAAAACAAAAAGAAGATAGTGTTCACCCATAATCAAATATGATAAAGCAAAAAAAGGAAACAATATATATAAATAGTGAAAATAATGACACATAAACATAAAAAAATATGACAAGAGAAATGAACCATTTAATAATTTCAGATGAGACAATTACGAGGATTTTGTTGAGACTGAGTATTTGCTCAATGCCACAATTGTTTGACGTCACATTATGTTTCCCACTTGTATTCATCATCAAGGCAATTGTTCGCATCAACATTTCTCCATTCTCCTTGCTGGCTCCATTCATTCATTTGTGCTCCACTGTCTCCTAATTGGGTCAACAAATTTTCATTCTTCTTACAAATTTTGCAAGCACTGAACTCTAAATATAGTTTTATTCTATATGCTATGCAACCTAGATATATGAATGTTCCATCATGTATTTGTCACAATTGATCATTTTGTTTTCTGTATGCATTTTTAGAACACATTGCTCTATACATTATTTTTCTTTTTTGTTACAACTGGCAGCTTAATTTTTCAATTTCGAGTTCAATTATTCACAATATATTAGCGTGGCAACAAGAGCATAAATAGTCACTGTGTCATATCAGATTAATTAGATTGATTGAACTCGAAATTGAATAATTAGATAACTTATTGTAACAAAATATTATACGAACGACATGTGTTAAAAAAAATGAGTACAAGGGACTAAATAATCAATCATAATGAATATATGCTATACATGTATTAAATACTACTTTATATAATAACTGAAACACATCTATTCTTGTCTAAATATTCATAATAACAACTTATTTTTATATCTCACTTTTACTACCGATCTTCAAGATGATTCACTTTATAAATAATTATTGGATATAAATGCAAGATGAGTTCCACACCACGGTTTGTGACGTCCCAACATGGAACAAGATTTTTTTTTTTAGTTCAATATATATATATATATATATATATATATATATATATATATATATATATATAAAGAAGCAATAGAATTAAAATTTAAAATCTACACCAAAACAACTAAAATTTAGAGTTTTTTTTTTCCTTAAAAAAAACGTATATGGGTGCTTTTTCAATTAAAATCATGTTCTTTTTTTTTTCAAGAAATTTGAACCGTAATTTTCACAATTATTTTCCATTTAAATTCACTTTAATTTTTAACTCATTTTTGGAAGCAAATTTGGGGTGAACACGCTGTTGAGCCACTCTCTCTTCTTAACCCATATATGGGTTAAAACAAGTTATTTGTCCCCTATTTCACTATCTGTTGTAGCGATAGTTTCACTTTCTGACATAAACAGTCTACTGAGATCTATATTTTCATGCTTTGTTACATATGAAAAGATTGGAAAGAAAAAAGAAGAGATAGAAGGAAGGAAGAAAGAAAATAAAGAGTGGGAGAGAGTAAAGCTTTGAAATATGAATTTTATCAGCATTTTCATGTCAAATTTAGAGCTAAATGAGAGATTGATTTAAATGGAACTGTAAATCAAGATTCAAGTTGCTAAGAAAAAACAAAAATCCTGAACGGACAATTTTAAAACATAAAAATGCTTATAACCTATTAATGCTGGTTTCAAAAGTTTCATGCTCATTGTACCTGCCATGCTCATGCCAAGTGCGAACTCTCTCTTGAACTGCAATATGATATTGAAAAGGAAAGAAAATAGAAAACTCAATTTTTTTTCTCTATCGTAAATTCCATTTGTGGATATAACTCTTCTCCACCAAATCAAATTTCTCTCAATTATCTATCTTCTTTTTCTTCAAAATTCAGCAATATTTTTTCCACTAACTCAATATTTATTTTATTTTGTTGAAAAGCGAGAAATTATATGACATTAAAAACAAAGTTTGAAGAATCAAATAGAACAAAAACAAAGTTTGGAGAATGACCATATAGAACATATCACTAAAGTTTAGGTATTTAAATATTCGATTAGTCAAACAAATATGAAAAACCTTACCTTCAAATGGTAAACATAAATAGTAAATTGAAAAAATATATTTTTCTATGTCACTTATGTGCTGATGAAAGTAAGAATAAATTTTAGTCTATCAACAGGGTTAAATTTGCTAGCCACCATATTTTCTTGCAAAAATAGGAAATTAATGTGTCTCATAAGGGGGAAAAACTAAAAGGCTAAGCATTCCAACATGGCATACATACTATGCATGATACCTACAAAACCTGCTTTAGTAAGTCATAGGGATTTTCTTATTATAATGTGATAATTATATTTGAGAATTTTGTAAGTGATAAATTAAAATTCAGAGACTTAAAAGTTATCTTTATGATGGACTATAAAAGAAATTGACCAAAGGATAAAAATTCTATTTATTTGAAACAAACTTATTAATCATTGAAAAAATAGAAGAAATTAGGATATATAGATCAAAAATTTTGAGGATTTTTATAAGCTATATATATATATATATATATATATACCTTGATTCGAGCTCATTAGATCCATATTTATTGAAGCTATAGACAGCATCATTTGTGCTTCCATCTTTTCTCGCAGTTGTGTCAAATGAAGTCTCCTCAACCTATCCACTTCCTCTTTGTTTTCCTCAATCTCTGCTATAAGTATTAAATAAAGTACTTAGAAGTTGGCTAGCCTCTCATAAAATTACCATTATTTCTTCCCAGATACGTACCATTGTTGAGTAATGTTTTGCTTGTGCGAGTAGAAATTTCTTGATTTAGCCTTTTCTGCTCCATTTGTAACAATTGATGTTTCTTTTTGTACATTACTACTTGAGGATGAAGAACTGCTATCTCAGCCTTTAGAGTAGGTGACAAAAAAAGTTAAGATTCTTGTAAGATTAAAGCTTAAAAATATTGTAAGAACTGTAATATTGGAAAGAAAACAAACAAGGCAAAAGGAATATATAATAAGTTCCAACTTTCTTTGTTTTTCTATTTAGTGTCTGTACTTTTTTTTTGTTTTACCAAGTTTTTGCATTTTTGTTTTGCCCTATTAAGCCCATGTATAATTTGATTTTGCAACTTGTTGAATCCCTCAGTAAACAGCAAAATCAAAGTTGAAGGATTTAAAATAATAAACAAAAGATTTAAAGATATAGAAATAGCAAACAAAAAATGCAAAGTACATGGACAAATATCATGTTACCTCCAAAGATTTCACTTTCTTTTCCATTTCAGTAACATATTGAAGTTTTTTAAATCTAGACTTCCGTGCAGAAGCTCTATTTGAAATGATCCTACACATTTAGAAATAAGAAAAAACAATGTAATTAATTATATAATTGCACTTAAAATAAAAATAAAAATATAAAATGCATAAATAAAAATTAATTTCACCTTTTAAGTTTTCTAAGATCCATGTTGGGGTCTAATTGGTTGCGCCCTAATTGGATATGAGTTTTCTCATCATGATGTGTAGATGAATCTTGAGTTTTTTTGTAACTATTATTTGCTGAAGATGATGATGAGATGATAGTATCTCTATTCTTAGCACCGAATTGGTTGTTATGGTTGATGAAGCAGGGATTTTCCCACACTCCAAATGAATTTGGGGCTAACAAAGGGAGTGCTGGTGCAGGCACCATTGGTTGACAAGGTGGTAAGTTTCTCTTTGCTTCCATATTGCAAAACTTATTCACAAGTGAAAGAGGGAAAAATCTATCAAAGGTTAACACAAAGGAAATATCCTAAAATTTTCACTCCCTTTTATTCGATACAAGTAAATTGGTCATAATAATGATTCTTTCCTAACCTCCAATTTTATATGGAAACATGAATCAGCTATACCAAATATAACCACTCTAAAACATTATTACATAACCTACGAAAATTCCCAAATGTAGAAAATTATTCAATGTTCCATGAGTATTCATGGATTTTAGTTCATCCAAGTATAAATTTACCCAAGGGCGAATCCAAAGTTTAATTTTATGGGGATAAATTCGTGCACCCTCCAGTAAAAATTTGAATCAGAAACAATATAGTAGACAAGTTAGTGGTGTTAATGGCAATAGTGACGTTATTTTTAATTGATGGTAGACAAATACTAGGTCTAATACATGTAGAGCTACCTGTATTTGCTATGATTGGTTATTTTGTTGTACTCAACTCTCTAATTATTTAATTTTTCAATTCAATTAGCAGAATATGATGACATAGCGGTGAAGTGAATGTTCACCAAATTACAAGTCATATCAGCGCCACATTAGACTAATAAGGCTAACTGAACTATAACTTGAGTTAAAAAAAAAAAAAAAGAAATGGGAAAATATTTACAAAAAAAAAAAAGAATATAAAAGATAATATGACCAATCGTGACAAAGTACAGTAGGCTAAACATGTGTTGAGTAAAAATACTTTATATGGACTCAATATTGTAATTAAGTGAAACAATGAGGCCATAGTGGATCGGCCCCTGAATTTCTGTTTAGAAAACACCGAATTTCTTGCTTTTAGATGGAATGGTTTTGGTCAATCACTTTGCCTTGTAAGGCGATTGATGCTTTTTACTTGTTTTATCATTTTGTTTTCGAACTTATCCTTCAAATATGGTAATGTAGGACACTCAATTATATATATATATATATATATATACACAAATGATAGCTGTCACTAATGTGTACTCATTTGAATACACGAGATAGAAACCATATTGGCAATACTAAATTGACGCTAATTATGGAATCTTAATCATTACAAATTCACAATACAGAGTGGTTCAGTAGTATCATGCTACATGGACTAGTAGACAAATAATTCAAACTTTCTTCTGCTAGAAGAGTACATAATTGCATCTAATGGACTCAATTTAATTGTTGAAAACTTATCTCTTAGAGCAAGAGATCATGGGTATTTCAAAGTTATGACACTTTTGTTCTTAAAATATATAATATGCATAAAATATCCAGTATTATACCCAAATGGTTTCCATATTAAGAAAATAAAAAAAATCCTAAAATTTGAAAGGAATTATTAGATTTATAAAAGCTCAATTTCATGGTAATCCAGACATGTTAAGCATACCATCAACATTTACTCAATGGTTCTAGTATATGCTTTAATAATTTTCTTGTCCGCATAAATGGGCATACATGAGAAATAATTAATTGAATATCCCTAAATGATGAGATGAGGCAGTACAAATTATCATTTAGATTTAAAAAGAAGAGAAAATTAATCAAATTTTAAGTTTTTTTTTTCAAAAATGCTCTACTATTTTTGGAAAGTTTTAAAAATGCCTATTTTAAAATTTTTATCTCTCAATAATTCTCAAGAATGCGAAATTTACTATTTTAAAAGATGCCTTTTTTTACTAAAACACATATTTTAGTAAAAAATTTAGATATATATGTTAATATTTTTTATATTTAATATACTTATTTTAATGTAGTTTATAAATCCTTTTTAGTTTGACTATAAATATGTAAATTTTCTGTTTAATTAACTTGCATATAAAATATAATGTGGTTGAAATTGACATTTTTGAAATAGAAAATTTGAGAGAAGGTATATTAAAAGAGAGTAAACAAGGAAGCTTATAAGTGGATATTTTCTTTTTCTTTTTATTTTTGTGGTATTTATGTAGAAACCCCTTCTACAAAATAAAAGTTGTATAATTTTAATGAAACAATATATTTTTTGTGGTATTTATTACTAATAGAAATATAATTTATTTAAAAATATATATTTTTCTATAATATAATATAATTATGTAATTTAAAAATTAAAATAATAACAACTATAGAATATGATTAACAATAAATAAAAACTTTCATAAATATATATCTATAATTAATAAATAGAACAAATTACAATTTACCTCTTTGAAATTTTAATAAATTACAACTAGAAATAAACTTTTAAAAAATTAACAGTTTACCACCATGTCGTTTGATAAAATGCCAATTTATATGATACTATATAAATTTTAAATATTATAATGTAATATACCACATAATTTTTTATATTTGAGATATTTTTGTATAAATTTTTTATAATTTTATCTATTATTTAATGACATTTTATAAGAGTTTAGAACTTTTATTCATTACTAACGATTATAATTACAGAACAACTGATATATTTAAGTCTCAATCTTTCTAATTATTATCTCAATCAGAATTTTTATTAAATGACAGTGGTATAAACTGTTAGTTTTTTAAAAATTTGTGTATAGTTGTAATTTATTAAAATCTCAGAGGATAAACTCCAATTTGTTCTTATAAATATAATCAATAAATTTAATATATTTTTAATATAATAAATTACTGATTGAAAAAACCTCAATTTTTGAGTTTTTTTTTAAAAAATAATTAGAACATTTTCTATTAAAATAACAAAATTAGTCTTTTTTAAAATGAAATGCTAATATACACCTATTCAAAATCATTCTCTTTAATAAAAAAATATACATTAAATAAAACAATTTGTCGGAAATGCTATAAGAAATGCAAGAAAGGATTAAGTTAGTTTGTTCTTTTGCCGTATGGAAAAAAGGAAACATCGATTGCATTTTAGCAATAATTAAATTGATCCATCCATTTAGTATTGAACATTTAAATTCATGAATTCAACAAAATTATTACTGGCATGAAGTTGAGTTGCCACCAGCTAGCCATTATTAAATGAAGTCTGAGGAATCAGCAATTGTAGATTAGAGGGATTTTAATGATACTGAAATTGAAATTCATTGTTTTGCATTAATGATAAGTTGAGAAAGGGTAAAATTTATCATCATGAATATTCCAAATTCGTTTGGACTCTATTCAAATCTATCATTCCAATGAAAAATTTTAGTTACAAATCACAAAAATATGGGCATGGGGCATGTGGATGCAAATGTAGGTATTAACTACTCTCTAATTTAAGAATATAGAAAATAAACTAAAAATCTAAAACAACTAAAACTAATGAAAGCATATAGTAAAACTAATGATAAGATGCAGAGTTTGAGAAAATGATATTTATATTTATAATTAAGTAATTAATAATATTAGGGAGAGAGAATCCATGTGTTGACTTGGTTCGTTTACGAGGATTTGACAGCTTGTTTTATAATTTTTTTTTCTTGTATTATGTGGCGTGTCTTTGTCGCTATTTGAGAACTTTTCTATTTATGTTAATTAATTAATGTGGGGGTTGGGGTTTTGTCCCCATCGGAGAAAAAAAAAATCTCTCAATTCTCTAAAATAGTGTAATATTAAAGATCAGAGAATTACGAAAAACTTCTTTAATATTTATTTTCTTATTAATTAATAAAATAATTTTTTCCTTTTCAAAAATTGAAAAGTATAATTAGTATTTCTCCTAAACGCTATGTGCTGAGTACTAACAATTAATTAATTAAGCTATCATTATTCTATATTTATGTTTAAATATTTCTTTTAGTTGATCTTTTGAGCTTTGAGCAGTAAATAATTCTTTTGATCTCAAAGTCTCAATATCATTTTTATAAGTTATCTTTAATTTCTTTCTTTAAAAAAAAAGAAATAAATTACTCTAAATAGCACTTGTAAACAGAAAAAGCAATGGATTTTGATATATTTAATACATTTAACTATTTCAGTGAAAGTGAAAATAAATCCCTTAAACCAACTAACTGAATTATAAATAATTCATTTTTATTTAACGAAACCAGAATAATTTCTTAAAAATTAAAAAATCAAAAGTTGTTAATAGTTGAAAATGAAAATAAATTATATAATCATTTAAAATTTTCTAAATAGACTATAATTTATTTATCTGCTTGACAATTGATTGTAATTCAACTTTGTTATCTGAATAAAAGAATAAATGCAGATCATCATTCACAATTATACTTCACACACAAGCCAATGATGTATTAGTCATTACCCATTATTCCCTCAATTTGCAGGCTGATCGATCAAATGGCTTCTCATGTTGAGCTTCATTAAATCAACAGCTTACGTATTTTCTTTAATTAATTAATCAGATGAATTTATAAATATACAGTAGAGTATGATTAAAATGGCTAGGAAACAGAAATTCCCGCTGCAATTTTATAGGAATTTCGTCTTGCATTTTAGCATCAATATAGTCGGTATGAATTGGAAATAAAGGTCAACTGAAAAAGAAGTCGTACAAAGTACTTTTGCATTAATCTTAATTTAAGCTAACACATAATATAATCATGTCAATAATTGAAGGTTGTTCTCTTAGAATTTTTTAGTTTCATTCAACTCTTGTTAGCCCCTAAAAAAAATTAAAATTAATTATCATCCGTATAATTAATCGAAGTATTTATTTTTGGTATATAACGGTGAGTCTAAATCCACAAACAAACAAAAAATCAATATAAATTGTGCCAACAAATAACCAATGAAGTAATACTTGAGTCATGAGCCAAGTGTAAAAAAAATCAGCAGCAAAGTTAAAAAATTTTCTTTTTCTATTTTGTAAACTAATACTAACTATTCCCAATATGGATACATCGGATCTGGATATATATACATACATATATATATATATAATTTAAAAATTGAACCATTAATAGATTGAAATTATGTTTAGAAGAGTAAAAGTATGAGTGAGATTTCAGATTTCAAATTTTAAATCATGGGAGTATGATAAATTAAAGAAAAATTCATATTGTTATTAGGGGACCATTGAACAACTTATAATATTGTAGATCTATCTCTCTCTCTCAATTTTTTTTTCTTTTTAAAAAAATAAAATTAATTTATTTTCTTCAACAGGAAAATGAAAAGATCTATTCTTCAAGAACAAGTAGGAAAACAAAACATATTTACTTTCAACTTCACGGTGCGACTACTGATTACAACAGTTCCATTTAGGACAAAGTACTATAATTTAATTTCTTCAACAGAAGAAGCAAATTCGATCATATAAGATCTGAAATTATCAGTGAAATTCATAGCCTGCTATTATTATTCGCAGACCGAAACAAGGAGGGGAAAAAAAGTTATCCACAAAAAAAAAAAAAAAAAAAAAGAACCATCATTGGAAAACGCTGCCGTTTTGGTTATGCCTGGGAACATTAGATTCCGGCACCAAAAAAAAAAAAAGAAAAGAAAAAAAAAAAGATTTTAGTCTTCGGAGATGCTTTGTAGATGAGGCCGCCAAACTTCGACACTACTACCGGAACGGCGATGATGATGACCACGACGTGAGGATTTCTTTGAAGAGATTATATCAGTTAAGTAACGATCATAATCAGATAAATGATTATCAGAGTTGCATTTCTTGCTCTTGCTTGATTTGCTACCGATCTTTTTTTTCTCCGGCAGTGAAGCCGCCGGAATCAGGAAATAAATGCTGCCTCTTTTGAGCTCCGATTCCGGCGAGAGGATTAATATTTTGCGGGAAACTCCTTGAGAGCAAGGCTTGCTTAACACATGATGAGGGTTGGCTCTAAGGATCTCGCCTGCTGTGATTGGATGTGTTATTTCTTCTACGTACCCATTCAAATGAACTATACGAATCAAGTCTAAGGCTCCACAAGGAAGAACACAAGCCAAACAGCACCTTAAGCTATTACCCATTCTCTCTATCCCTCTCTTCGATTTTGTTTTTCCTGCTTTCAATTGGTAAGGAATGTGAATAAAGGGCATGATGAGCTTATATAGAAGAAACTCTATAAAAAGGCAAAAAATCCTAAGCGTTAAATTTAATTTATATTAAATGGCTCTATACCTTATTGCACACGGTGGCGCTGCCTTCTATTTGTGAATTTGTAACATTTATACATGGATAATTTATAAACAAGAAAATAACCATGTTAATGCAGTAATACTGATTTTCATTTTTTTTCTTTCTTAATTAGTTTTATAAGGTGTCTAATTTATATGAGATGGTTAACTGTTATTATTTTAATATAAAACTTAGAATTTAGTCTCTGTATTTTTTTCAATTTTCGATATGTGGTCCTTGTACTTATTTTCAATAATTTGAGCTCTTGTACTTTAGTTTATGGAGAATTGAGTCATATTCGATAGCTATTCAAAAAATTAGACTATCTAATGTCGTTAGTCTTCTAATATAACTTTTTTTTTTTGCGTATTCTTCCTTATGAATGTATGTAAATTGAAGTGTCAATTCATAATTCATGTTATTATGCATGTAAATCTAACTAACAGCAATTTATGAATTAATATTTTAATTCATATTATATTTAATTAAAGATAAATAAAAAGATAATTTAAGAAATAAATTATATTAGTAGAATAACAATGTTTGTCTAATTTTTAAAAACTGTCAAAAAGGGAATTAGTTGTTAATAAAACATTAGTATAAATGCTCAAATTATCAAAATATGAGTATAGAGACCACACACAGTAAAAAACAAAAAAGTACAGGAGTTAAATGTTGTCTTCTTGTAACGTTCAATAATAATAATAATAATAATAATAATAATAATAATAATTTTTGAGTGACTTGAATTTTGTAGCAATCCGAATTATGATTTGATCTGAAAAAAATTTAGGAGCTTGATCTGAAAGGAATTTTTTTGGTGGAAATTTAAGGTGGAGATGGAGAGCGATGATCGTTTCATGTTAGGATTATATATATACTATGTATGTGAGAGTTTAATGTAACTTATGTACGTAACATTTGAAAATTAATAAAGTTGATTTCTCCTTGTAGTGTTGGATTTTTTGAATAGGTCTGGATCATCTATATAGGCTTGACCCAACTCAAGTTCAATTTACTTTATATAAATAGATAGTTTTTTTTTAAATGAAAAAAAATTGCTCCCCATTAAATTAGAAGTTACTAAACGTAACTCTCTTTACAACTTCCTTTGAAAAATTTTCTTTGTAGAATTTTTTAATTTTATCTAATTTCAAGAGAATCAAGATATTTGTGCTGTAAAAAAAATCTAATTTTAGTAATCCAGTATATCTGAAGCATTGAAAATACATACTTTTGGTTTGACAAGTAAGTTCACTGCTCAAATTTTGCATTAGTATTAGAGCCTTAATTGTGTGTGTTTTATGTTTGAATTGGTGATTAAAATAAAATTTGAGTAATATTCCATGAAAATCTGAATTTTCTTCTAGTTTTCATAAAATATTGCTTCTATTTCAATGTTCAAATTTAGTATAGTTATAAAGAACTCTTTAAAAGCTTTTCAATGAGCACTTTTGCAGATTTTTTCTGATGAGTGGTTGATTTTCTATAGATTTTCAAAATTTCTGATAAAAATTAGGATTTTTTAATTTCTAGAACTGTTAATAATGTAATTTCCACTCTTGAAAGCATTGTAAGTTTTTCATACACAGCATTGACAAACATAAAATAGATTAAAAAAAGTCAAACA
Source organism: Triadica sebifera (assembly GCA_023653625.1). NCBI lineage: Eukaryota > Viridiplantae > Streptophyta > Magnoliopsida > Malpighiales > Euphorbiaceae > Triadica > Triadica sebifera. Next base: position 28,319,218 of record CM042901.1, read on the forward strand.
TGGTTTATAATAGTAAAAAAGGTAAAACAAATTGAAAAACGGTGGAAAAAAACCAATGGAAGATGGCGGGTGTACCACACGAGCCTCCAAGGCACATTATGAGTAACACCCTCTCACCTCAGTTTCAAATATCTAGATAAGGGAGTGTTATATAGACTTTTTTAAATTATTATTTTAATAAATATTAAAAAGTCATACACTATTTTTTACTCAAAACTCAAAGATATAAAAGAGATAATTTATATTTTATTTACATAAGATAATATTTAAAAAATTTCAGGTTAATAACAAAATCATAAAAGATAATTTATATATCCATAATTAATAAATATAAATACAAAATGTAAAAGAGTTGTGACCCATGGTTTTTACTGTCGACTAATTTACTGGATTAAGTCATAACTAATTTTATCTATAAGATTCAGCTACCTTTCTAAATTTGCATGGAGACGCTAAGCTCTAAGTTTAGTGGTGCATAGAGATATGAAAATATACTATATCATGTAATATACATCGCTATATATTCATAATGTATAAAAATTCATGCAATATGTTTTATCATGCTTTTATGGTGGACATTTTTCATACAATTTATTATCTCATTGTTCACTAGCATATATATATATATATATATATATATATATATATATATATATATATATATATATCTCATATTCATTTTACTTTATCACGAACTCTTTTAATTTTATTAACTCATTTATACCCATAACACCTAGAAACCACTAATAACAATAACGGAATTGTCATCCAATCATTTTTGAGTGTCACCCGACCATTTATGGTATGTGCATACAAGTGACATCATAGACATTTATCTATATATAAATATGTCATTACCGACATTAGTAATAATGTTATTATTGATTTTAATTATAGTATCATTATCGGTTTCATTAATTATGTCATCATAGGTATTAATAATATTCTTGATTGACATACCAAACTATTCAAAATTCTAGTTTTAAGTTAGGTGTTCTAGGACTTAATTAATGTCATTAAAATTCATAACCATAAGAAAATAAAATTATATATTCTTTTATCTTTTATTATCTCAATCATAAAATACTCAACTATAATTTTGTTTCCACATCATTTTTATGAGTCTAATAACTCATTTGATTTTTCATATACCTCATTTGGGTAAAATTCACATTATAACAATTAATCTAATATAACTTAAATATTTACATTGTTTCAGGAAAAATTCGTGTTCTGTTTGACCTCAATTTTTGTCCTATTATAGTCTGAATTAAATTACAAAGTCTTATAAATTTTAGACCTGAATCTTAGCTTTAATATACAACTTAAATCACTAAATTTAGAGTTCTGTAGAAAAATATATGATTAATTGAACACTGATTGGTCAATAATAATTTTGCTCAGAATTTTCTGGATATATTCTAGGTCTGAAATATATGTCTTAGATTTTATGTCATAAATACAAATATATTTAGATTTTATGCTCTGAATGAAAGTTAAAGTCCTATGTTTTACATTTCAAACTCAACCAATAACACATTAATTTGAATTCTATAGCTTAAGTTATAACAATATATGTGCTTATTGCTCCATAGATTCTAGTATTGCACACACACAATCACCTAATTTAATTTTTACCAAATATACTTCTAAGTTTAGTAAATATGCATACCCATAATTTTATCACAAAATAATATTAATTTCCATGCCAAATGCTCAAATCATGCAATTTGAAAATTAAACATAGACTATTACCTTAAATTATGCACAAACTTATTCTTTTTCTCATTCACTTTCTCTGAGCAGCTTTCTTTTTGCCTTTATTTCTTTAAGCTCATTCTTTGTCACTTTGAACTCCTAAAATACACAAAATCATCATCAACATCTTAGCTTATCAAAAATTTTATGAAACCCTAAACTCTCTCTGTAACACCCACTTACCCCACTTCATTTCAGTAAGGTAAATGAGTATTACACGACTAACTGTCTTATAAGTTTAGCTAATTGAAGTAAATTTTTTTCAAAAATATTACAGACACCAAAATAAAATTATTACTAGCACAAATATTCAGAATTTTATTTATTTATAAAATATATTAATTTACATTCAAACTATGTCTTTTACATTATGAGTCACATCTATAATACACACTAGATGAAATAAAACTATAATTTAATTTACAAAATTTTTGATAAAATATATCAAAAATATATCAAATTTTACTATCTACAGCTACCCTTTTAAAACCTGCTTGAGAGGAAACCAGTCGCGCTAAGCTACTAGCTTAGTGGTGCTTCAATGATAAATATTTTACATACGTGTATTTTCTTACATGTCAATTAATCATTTCATAAATAAGCCATAAAATAAAGAATTATATGAAAACAAATAAATTTCATCAAACATTTCTTATTTAACAATTTTAATTTAACATAACATTTTCAAAATGTCATACTTTTATGTTATTGTTATTTTTCATTTTTCTTGTGCCCATAACACCTATAACCGAATTAATTAATAGGAATAACAGAGTTGTCATTACCGACTTTCATAATATTGCACCGAACGCTTTCATAATAGTTATATTACTGGCTTTTGTAATATTGTCATTACCAGCTTAATAATTTTGTGCCGAACGCATTTATAAATTTGTCATTACTGACTTTTATATTTGGTACCGAGTGCCTTAAATTCCCTGATTGGCATGTCAACTATTCTCTATTCTAGTTATAGATTAGGTGTCTTAGGGCTTAACTATTTTTATATTTATTCACAATATTTTCAAAAATGATAATTTTACTAAATTTTCACCTATATGCTTATTTATTTTTATTCTTTGTTTCCATTATTATTGCAGTAGAATCTAACACATAAATAATTTATTAAACATTTATAATGACCATTAAATTCAAAATTCACATTAATTACTACATATACTCATCATACCACATGCAAAAGCCCAATATTTCAAGTTTTTATTTATGATAGATTTCAGCCCTAGATTTCATTTCCAATAAAGAACATACAAAAAGGAGTTCCATAACTCAAGTTATTATCAAAATAGACAGAGTTGTTCCTGAAATTCTGTACCCGAGCCATCAATTGGCATCAATCCATATTTCAACCACATTCATCATTTACATTCATTTTAATACTAAAATTTCCAGAATTACAACTAGATTCATATTTGTCAATTATTTCACACCATTTGGTCCCATTTCCATATATAATATCAAAAGTCACAAGAAATCACATAACATCTCAAAAACACAAACATAACAAACCTTAATATATAATTCCATACATATTAACAACATGCAAAATTTTTATCAATAAAGCACATACCTAATCAGTCTTGGTTCTTCCCTTGAACCTTCTTTTCCTTCCCTTATTAGTTAGCTTTCTCCTTGCCTTTGTCACCCTCTTGATGGCCTCTCACTTGTTCACTTATTTTTCCTATGCAACTATACCACATCTCAATTTCTATATCCAATTTCAATGCTTTTCATGTCTACATAATATTCTAATGCTCCTAATATGTTTTACACCTTAATTGAGCTAAAATGTACTAAGGTTAAACTTCCTTCTTCATATGTCATGGCTGCCCAAAAAATATATCCTAGTTCCCAATTTATTTTCTTCAATTCATCACTCAATTCACAATTAATCAATCACCAACATAACCTATATCTACCAACCCTAACCAAATCTATCATCAATATGGATCCCAAATGGAAGGAAAAAGGTTAAATTTAAGAAGAATAAACTCACCTTAATGGAGTTATAGGGCTGGTCGAATCTGCCCCAAATTCTTCTCCCTTTCTCTTCTTCTTTCCTCCTTCCTTCTTGCTCCTTTGGTACCTTTGTCGTTAGAACTCTTAAATTCTGATTTTTTTTCTCTCTCAAAACTAATTTATTTCCTCACTTTTTCAAGCTTAATTTACAGAAAAATGGTGGCTTTTAGGATGGAGAAGTGGACGGCACCAAGGTGGGAGAAAAGAAGAAAAGAATGGCTTATGGAAGAATGTAGAATTTTGTTTTTCTTTTTGACTTTATATACCTTGATTAAGGTGTGGGTCCCACTAATTAAAATTAATCCTAATTCTTATTGGTTCATTAAGTTAATTAATCTTGATTAATAGTTAAACTTTGAGAAATTTCATATTTGCCACATCTTCCTCCATATTCACACTTTTTCCCCAAAAAATTGCCATAATACCGATTTTATCCATAGGAAATTTTATTTTTTTCTAATTCTACCCCAAATATTTTTATTCCCAAATAATAATACCCTTAATTATTTTCTCTTATTATTAGTCATTTTTTATGGGTTCAAATTTAGACTCCGATTGATCCAGTAGACCCCACTACGGTCACGCGCAATCGGGGCCTAAATCACCGAATGTTATAATGTAGAGAAATACAGGTTTATCATATGAAATTTACAGGTTTATTATTTAAAAGTTACATATTAATCATGTTGTAGTTATTATAACACTTACCCATACAGTAGGACATAATCCTACTATACAAGCAAATGTCACATGACTAGATGCCTCGTAAACATGTTTTGTTTAAAAAAAATTCTCATTTGTTATATCGGCATAATGTTCAAAACTTGTATCACATGCATAATCAAAATATCCATGTTCTATATATTGTATAAATAAAATCTTGAATATAAAAAAAAAAAAAACCAAATCCTTATTCATATTTAAACTGGTTCGACAACATTTGCCCCTTTATTATAGAATCAACCTTATTAAAGTTAAACATACTAACGTGACATGTTTTCCAAAGGATACATCAAATTTTTACCAAGAATTGAATTTGTGTACTACATTGTAACTTTTTTGAAAAAAAAATTGATACCAATTTACAATAAATTTGGTATCAAAGCTGCAAAAGTTGGGGGCACTAGACTTTTATCGTAAATGAGATTATTACCCCTCTATGTTGGAGTTCTGGTTAGAGTGGGCAGAAAAAATCTTTGACCAGCTACATTGCACAAATGAGCAGAAATATGAATATGCAGTGTCTTTGTTGCATGATTATGCATGAGTGGTGGTGATCGAAATCACAAAGTTCAGAGACATCTAATCTCCTGACTTAGGAATTCTTTTTGGAGATGTTCAAGGAACAATATATCCCACTTATCTACACAAATGACAATGTAGCGCTCACTTATCCTACTAGTTGTTAATAGTTTATAGAAGTACTACTAAACTCATTATTTCAAAACCAATACTCAAATTATTGCATAAATATTTTTTTCAATTTTTCAGTTTATTATTAGCAGAATATTTTTTACTATATTTCTCTTTTTTATATATATGTAATTAGTGATGTAAATATTTTGATTTAAAAGTATTCATTCATTAAACCATAATATTCAGAAATATATTTATAAATAATACCAAATATATTAATTACAAAATTCACTCTTTTATAAATCCTACATGCCACAAATTTTACATCAAAAGAAATTCTTAAAATTTAATTATACAATACAATACCCAAAATATACAAAAAGAAAATAAATTGTTGCAATTTGATCTTGGGGTTCCCCTTTCTTCGGTCGTCCTAATACAACAATTACATCTACTAATATGCGCATGAAACACATGTGCTAAGTTACTAGCTTAGCAATACGTTTGGCAATTATCCAATAATTATATAAATATTTCTACAATAAAATTTTAGAAACTACAATTAATTTCCTAAGCCTGCCAAAATATTCAAATAATATCAAAGCTGTTTACATCATGCAAAAATATAAAATTTATCAATTATAACATTTCATTCATTAAGCATGCTTGAAATTCTCTAACACTACAAGACATACAATTTATAATATCATTTTAATAATCTACATTTTTTTTTATTTATTTGATAGCCCATGATATCTTAGACTCGAACTAAATATTGGATACAGGATTTCTGCTCCTCAACAGTATATTCGGCTTCTACTTAATTATTTTATAACTCAGCATTTAACGTCTACATTTTCAATAATAACTCAGCACCTTTTTAGTGCCTACGTAAATTTGAACTCAGCACTATTTCTTTAATTTCAAACTCAGCACTATTTCTTAATACCTATGTAAATTAAATCTCATAATTATTTTCTAATGTCTACATTTCTGCCTTTTTTATTGACATGTCAACTTATTCTAATTTCTAGTTCTCAAATAGATGTTATAGGGCTTAATTATATTTTTGTTACCTTTATTATTATTTATATAAATTATGTATGTAATACTAATATAATTTCACATAAATAAAATAATCTCCATTCAATATTTTAAAATATCATACTTGCTCATTTAATCATTATAACTATAAGAAAAGTCAAATAATATACTTTCTATCACGAAATTCAACAACCAACACATATATACAAGCTGCCCTATTCTGGACAGCATTTATATCTCATATTGCCCTACATTTTTCATCCATTTTTAGATGTAATCTGGACAAGTGATCACCTAACAAAATGTAGGTACGTGTCTTATATTTAATTTCCAACTAGAATCACATTAAAATGAATTTTGTAGGAAACGTTATGAATTTTTCACTAAGGTATGTTTACTCCATCTACCCAGTATTTTACTGGACAGATTTCCAGTTCAAATTTTGAGTCCATTTTACACCTAATTGCAGGCATATTTAGGTCTAATGTCTAAATAAATGTTGAAGTCCTATGTCTTAAATTTCCAACCCAATAAGAGACACTAAAAAATAATTTTCAGAACTCAAGTTCTGACCAGAAAAGTAGACACTGTTCAAGAGACAAATTTTCCAACACTTCAATTAATTCCTATGATTTTCATCTTCATGCATCAACATCATATTCAAATTTTTATTTCCACATTCATGGCATTATTTAATCACCAACTCATCACTCAATTAAAATATCAAGAATTACATACACAATTACACTTAAAATCATAAAATCAAAATTCAACATTTTCCATATTGAATTTTTTCCAAATGTACATACCTCAAAAGTCTACTTCTCTTCACTCTTTCTTCCTCCTAATTAGCTTTCTCCTTGCCCTTACTTCCTCTTTGATTATGGCCCAAAGATTGTTCACCTCCTTGGCCTAACAATAATTTTCACACTAATCAATCACTAAACACACCAATCAACCCTTAATCACTATTAATATAATAATAACCGTAAATTACCAACCTTAATGGTAACTAACCCCAAAATCCAAGAAAAGTGAAGAAGAAAATTGAGAAGATGAAAAATCTAACCTCACTTTTGTAGATCTTCAAAATGACCAAAATCTTCCTTCTCTTTTTCTCTTCTTTTCTTCCTTCCTCCTCTTTTGTTTTGCTCATTATGCTTCACTTTTTTGTTGATCTTGCCTTACTTTTTCCATCCAAACCTTAGCTTTAATTGAAGAAGAAGAAGAAAAAAAAAATTAAGGGGATATGGGTCATAGCAACAAGGGAGAAAAAGAAAGAATTTAGTTTGTTTAAGATGAGGAAGATGAAGAATAAAGGAAAAAAGTAAATTTTGACTTTTATGGTTGGATTAGATGGGTAGTTAGGATTAATTGATAATCTTGTCCCTTATTGGTCTATTAATTTAAATCACTCGTATTTTATTTTAATCCAAAGAATATTCCTTTTCTTAGATAAAGAATATTTCATTTTTAAACCTTCTTAAAATATGTGTCAAAAATACCGTAAATTCCAATTTCGTTCAGTGAAAAAATATTTTTTCTAAATTTTAGTTTCGAACTTCAAAATTCTTAATTAATAATATCCAAAATATTTTTCTCATATTTTATTATCATTTTAATTTTTTTCTTTTCATTGCCAGATTTCAACCAACCGCGACCATGACCTAAATTATAGGGCATTACAGACAAGAATAAGGAATTCTTAACTTTGAAATAAGGGATATATTGTGTCAAAATATGAGAGAGAATTTACACACCTAAGCAAGTATGCTGGTAGCATTGTATCCACTGAGGTTGATAAGTGCCAACATTTTGAAGATGGATTGAAGGATCCGATCAAATTACAAGTCTCAGCCCTACATCTGATGAACTTTCCTAGTTTGCTAGTATTTTCCAGAATAATTGAGAGAGTTCTAGCAGCACTATAACCAGCATAAGATAGAGGGTTTAGGAGACCCATCCATAGTTGAGTGGGGGACCATCGAGTGGTAAAAGAGCTTGATCTTTTAGTGGCTGATTCTAGGTTAGGGGTTCTAGTAGGCCTTTTTTCTTTCAAGTGGGGATAATTCATGAGATCTACTTCTTCAGCAACTAGTGCACTAACACATGTATCACATGGATTTGTACCTTTACCATTGTGTCATCACTATGGTCGTCCTTATCTAGGAGAATGTTAGTGGATAACTGGAACTTCCTGGAGGTGTGGCTCCAAGTATCATTTTCGAAGAGATTGCCCATTACTAAAGTTTGGCAGAGGATCGAGGAGTGTTGAGCTCGTACAGATGCAAGTTATGGGACAAGGCAGAAGAGGTCGAGAAGGGCCTATCCAATTCACATCTGAGACTGTGGAGAGGCTAGAAGGTAGTAGAGTTGCTCCGGCTAGGGCATATGCTATGTAAGGCCAACAAGAGCATAATGCACTTGATATCATAATTGGTAAATTCCTTCTCTTTGGCTCTGACATCTATGCATTGATAGATCCGGGGTTAATGCATTCATACATATGCACACCACCACCAGGTCGAGAGGGTTTAGAAACGTAGTTTTAGAATTTGAGATTCTCATGACTAACCCATTAGGGCACAGTGTGAGGGCTAGCAAGGTGCTTAGGGGTTTCCCAATCGAAACTCAAGGCAAGCAATTCCCAACATACTTAATAGAGCTACCATTCCACGAGTTCAATGTAATTCTAGAATGGATTGGCTAGCTCATCATGGAGTGATAGAGGATTATGGGTGGAGAAAAATTATCATCAAAATTCTGGAACAAGATGAGATAGTGGTGATGGGTGAGAATAGAGGATATCCAAACAATGTGATATCAATGTTGAAAGCTCAGAAACTCATCAATAAGGGATGTGAAGCACACTTAACATATTTGATCTATATGAAAAGGGTAGTCTGAAGTTGGCATACATTCCTACTATTAGTGAGTTTTCTGATGTATTTCCTAAAGAGTTGTTAGAGTTACCACATGACCTAAAGATAGAGTTTGCTATTGATTTGGTACTCGACACTGGTCCTATATCTATTACACCATATAGAATGGCACCAATGGAGTTGAAAGAATTGAAGGTGCAGTTGTAAGATTTGTTAGATAAGGGTTCATACGACCTAGTGTATCTCCGTGGGGTGTTCTAGTGTTATTTATGAAGAACAAATATGGCACCTTATGTCTCTACATCGATTATAGGCAATTTAATAGGGTGACTATTAAGAATAAGTATCCACTACCCAGGATTGATGATTTATTTGATCAATTGAAAGGTGCATGTTTATTTTCAAGCATAGATTTTCGATTAGGGTATCATTAGTTGATGATCAAGGGGTCAGATGTACCTCGGTCGATATTCAGGACTCGTTATGGTCATTATTATTGGGTTTTGAACAAGCATCTCATACATGGCACAATGGAAGTATAAAATTTAATCAAAACCAAAACCCAAAGAATGTCCTATGTAATTTAAAATTGGATTATCTCATACATGGCACAATGTACCTTTGTTTGCAACTCTTGATCTTCTAAGTTCCGAGTTTTGCCCTTCTTTGTTGGGTTGTAGAAAATCACAACAATCCAAACTAGGATTTCCCCTAAGATTATCCATGTGAAGAAAGAAGAAGAAACCTCTAAGGAGATTGGGTGACAAAGGTCCAAAGTACTAGCTATGGAAAATTGTCTTATGAAAGAGAAAAGGGAGATTAGAAAAATAACTCTCATTTTTCTTAATAGGGCACCCACAAAATTAACTGTTCAAAAATAGTATTTATACTATTTATAATCCCTTTTAGGATTGGAAAAGGAAAAGCCCTAATGGTCTCATGTCCCTAAGGTATAAGGCGTAATGTTGACCAAGTCAACAATCCTAATTCAAATTGGATTTGACCCATTTTTATAACTCTTATAAAAGGCCCAATTCTTTTTGTTTCTAATTTGGATCTTATCCAAAAGCAATTTTAGATTTTCTTCATTTCATTTATGTGTGTGTCCTAATAGGTTTTTTGGTTATATTGGCAGCTCAAGTTTCGGAAGGAATCCTAATCCAATTAGGATTCTACAAGTCAAACTCCTTTGAACCATATTTGATTTCTAATTAATTTCTCTTGACTTAGAAGATCATGAGCAATATCTAGCAATACAACATGAGCATCTAATTAACCAAAATTCAATGGTTTGACTTTTAATCCTTCCATAGACAATTATCGTGCAATTCATTCTTTCACCAACATGAGCATCTAATTAACCACAAGTATGGACTGTGTGTCAACTCCCACTAGACTGAATATGCTACATCTTGTCCAAATGATATTAGTTTTTTTCTATGAAACTCATTACTCTGATTAGTTATGTCCTTGAAGATCTTCTTCAAGACATGTCTACCTTGGCAAAGGATTTCTAATTAATGATCTCTATAAGAAGCCATAGGTATACTCTCATTCTATCAGGAGTGGTGAATCCTCTACTGACTACCCATCTACCTTCTAATACCTCATGTTATACCCAATCACCACCCTATGAGCAACCTCTTGAGAGGCAATAAGGAATGGAGTCAACGTATAAGATTCATTATCCAAGATAGCCTTGAGCATCCCAAGTCTAAAGGTACTTATAGCATTGCTGTGATGAGACTATCACTGACATTGAATAGATATCCATGTGATTATCTCATAACAGGTCATCCAATGTACTTGACTACTCTAGTAAGCATCCACATGTTAACTCTAAACATCTCATATTTTCAACTTTTGAGATTAGCTACTTAACCTAGTCAATGAGTATAACATGTGCTAGTCTATCTGGATTAGCAATGTCCCATTTTGTTAATCCTATGACTAGGGATCATTTAGGTATATATACAATTTTATATGGTAGAAATCTCATTATATTGATCTCATCATGATTTCCTTCATGTTTTGTTACATAGCAAGGACTTCATTAAACGGTCTAAGATCTATATCAATTCATATGCAATGAATACCATATAATGAAAATGCCTTTTATTAATAATAAATAAGTACATCAAGTGCCAAAGGTGATTGCCTTTAGGGAACCTCTCTAACAATCTCCCATTTGCACTTAAACCAATCTCCTTTGTATATTAAATCGTAGGTGAGTACATGACTATCATGTTTCTTTTGGAGAAGTGGCTTATTGAAGGGATCAGCTATATTCTGATTAGTGGGAACTCTCTCTATCTTTACATCATGTCTACCTGTGATTTCCAAAATCAAACGGTAACGTGCAAGTACATGTTTGAATCTTTGATGAGACTGTGGTTCCTTTGCTTGTGTAATGGCTTCATTGTTATGTTAATACAATGGTATTAGATCAACAATTCTGGTGACCACTTCCAATTCTGTAATGGATTTTTCTTATCCAAACTGCTTCCTTAGCAGCAACATGTACTATGCTTCGGTTGTGGAATCTACAATCATCTCCTGTTGAAACTCTTCCAATTGACTGTCTCATCATTTAATGTGAATATATAGCCTAACTAGGATTTGGAGTCATCCTTGTCAGTTTGGAAGCTGACATCCGTATACCTGCCTACCTTAAGTTCACCATCTCTATAAACCAATAATGTATCCTTAGTTCTTCTCAAGTACTTAAGGATATTTTTGATAGCCACCTAATGCTCCTCATAGGGATCTGACTAATATCTTCTCATGACAGTCAGAGAATATGATACATCAGGTCAATACAAAACATAACATAACATATATGATAGATCCAATAATTCAAACATGTGGAATCCTACACATGCGTGTTCGTTCATCCTAAGTCTTTGGACATATGGACTTACAAAGGATAATCCCATGAGTCATTGGAATTAATCCTCTCTTGCACTGTTCTATGCTAAACCTCTTTAACATCTTATATATGTATGTAGACTAAGAAAGACCAAACAATCTTTTAGATCTATCTCTATAGATCTTTATCCCCAGTATGTAAGTCACTTCTCCAAGGTCTTTCATGGAGAAATTCTTTGAAAGCCAAATTTTGACTGATTAAAGAACTGAGACATCATTTCCTATATATAATACCAAGAACACGATTGCACTCCCACTAATTGTAAACACAAGTTTCTTCCATATTTTGTGAGAAACCTAACACTTTTATTGTCTTATCAAATTGGATGTTCCAACTCCTGGAAGCTTGCTTCAATTCAAAAATGGATCTTTGCAATTTGCATGTCTTTTTGTCATCACTTGATGTGAAACCCTCAGGTTATGTCATGTACACATCCTCAATCAGATTTCCATTAAGAAAAAGTTGTTTTCATATCCATTTTCCAAATCTCATAATCATAATGAGCGGCAATGGTTAGGAGTATCCTGATAGATTTAAGCATAGCAACTGGAAAAAAAATTATGTTGGATGATATCCTTTAGCTAGCAGCCTAGTTTTATAGGTAACTATATTACCTTCCATGTCAATCTTCTTCTTGAAGAACCATTTTCACCCAATGGGTTTAATCCCTTCAGATGGATCAACCAAAGTCCACATTTGGTTTTCAAACATTGAATCAATCTTTGGCTGCATGGCTTTTAGCCATCTATTATATTTTGAACAATTCAGAACTTCTTCATAGGAAGTAGGCTCATTATCCTCTATGAGTAATACATCATTACGTTCACTTATAAGAAATCCATATCTCTCAGGAACAATGTGTCTCCTAATTGATCTATGAAGTTCTTTTGTTTCAAAAGGTGTAGTTGTTACTTTATCTATATGAGTAACATATTCAGGTTCAATCAATTGATTTGCATCTATTTGAGCATTCTAAACTTCATCAAGTTCAATTTTTCTCCCACTGTCTTCTTTTAGAATAAAATCTTTCTCTAAGAAGATAGCATGCTTTGAAACAAACACCTTTTGTTCCAAATGGTGGTAGAATTGATATCCAAATGAATTTTTTTTATATCCCACAAATAGACACTTACAGACTTACCTTCCAGCTTGTTTGACATTGTTCGTTTCACATAAGCAGGATAACCTCATACTTTCATATAGAAAAGAATATGTCTCTTTTTATTCCATATCTCATATGGAGTAACATCAACTGACTTAGATGAGACTTTATTTAATATATAAATAGAATTCTCTAATGCATGACCCCAAAAAGACTTAGGTAGTTTTGCAAAGCTCATCATAGACCTCACCATGTCTAACAAGGTTTGGTTTCTTTCTTCAGTCATACCATTGTGTTGTGACATGTAAACCGAAGTCCATTGAGATAAAATTCCATTATCTCTCAGATAACCTTGATACTCTCGACTAAAGTATTCACCACTTAAATTCGAACTAAGTGTTTTAATACTTTTTCCAAGTTGTTTCTCTACTTCATTTTTGAATTCTTTAAACTTTTCAAAAGCTTCATATTTATATCTCATCATATATAAGTACCCAAATCATGAATAATCATCGATAAAGGTTATGAAGTAGATAAAACCACCACTGGCATGCATTGATATTAGTCCACATGCATTTATATGTACAAGGTCCAATAGCCCATTGGTACATTCACCCTTTCTAATAAAAGGTGATTTTGTCATCTTGCCTAATAAACAAGATTCACATGTGTCATATAATTCATAATAAAATAACCCTAAGTCACCATTCTTTTGTACCTTAGTCATGCACCTCTCATTTATATGGCCAAGGTGACAATGCCATAAATATGATGGTTTTAGGTTATCCAACTTTTTTCTTTTATTATTGATATTGAGGATTGAATTAGACATGTCAACAATGTAAATCTCATTACATAATATGCTAGTTCCATAAAGAATATCATTCAACCATATAGAGCAACCATTGCTATTAATAGTCAAATGAAAACCTTTTCTATTTAAACAATAAATTGAAATAATATTATTTATTAAAACTAGAACATAATAACAATTGTGTAATTCTAAAACTAGCCCACTAGGGAGTGTCAATACATAAGTTCCTACAGCCAATGGAGCAACTCTTGCTCCATTGCCAACACGCAGGTCTAACTCTTCTTTCTTGAGCTGTTAAATGTTCCTTAGGCCTTTCATATTTGTGCATATGTGAGACCCACATCTGAAATCCAATACCCATTTGTTATTATTAGAAACAGTATTAACCTCAATAACATAAATACTTGAAGTATAAGGTGCATCTAATGTCTTATCCTTATTCTTCTTTAAGGACTCCATATAGGCCTTGTATTTTATCTTCCATGGGCAGCACTTGCCACAATGAAAGCAAGTCCTTTTTTTATTTCACCTTTATGCCTTTCTTCTTCATCTTCAATGTAAGTTGCATTAGAGATGTCCCCTCTACCATCTTGGAGTTAAAGAGTAATTTAGATATCTTATATCGCTCAATTCAAGCTTTCTAATCGAAAAGCTCCCTAAGATAATACATAATGGTATTAGCATCCATGTTCTCATGTTGCTTTTGAAGCTTGAGAGACATAGAAGGGAGCATAATTCAACCCGCCAACTCAATATCATCCACATGCTTCTTATATGCTAACTGTTCATCAATAGATGCATCATCAGCAAGAGGTGAGAGAAGCGGCTCTTCCAAGACATAGGCTATCATTTCATTTTTGAGAACTATTCTCAAATTCCTTATCTAATCAAGGAAGTTCGGGCCAATCAATTTATTGGATTCTAGAATTGAGTGTATATTCACGTTTGATGACATAATTCTAGCAACCTAGATGTAAAGAATGATCATGTTAGATAATATACTAAATGCATGATTATTAGGTATTTAATAAACACATATTATAACTCCCTCTATTTTATTGTAAATCCATATCCCTCACTATGAATATGAGAAAACTCATTGGAAGCTCTCCTAATGGGTCAGTATCTAACATCACTAAGAATGACCTTGGATGTGCTCAACGACCCACCTTAGGTCAATTAGTAGGTATCTCATACCAATTGCATCACATCATGCAACTACTTAATCATTAGGCTATCAACTCTTGATATGTGCACATCTCATGTACACTTATCCAATACTGCCTCTAATTCACATTAACCTTGGGTGTGCCCAATAAGCTAATGTAATTAGTTAAAGCCAACTCATTAATCATGAAATTATATTTCGATGGTTTGAACATATTCGTGTAAAGCGGGCTTAAGTGTGCTCAACAACCCAAACTCTAAACGAACTCTGGTTCTTGCCATATTAATGTAAGGCATTAGCCTTAATATTATTAATCAGGGATTTCTTTAATTTTAGGTCTCAACTTGGCAATTTGTTATGCATAATACATTCATTAATCACATATAGAGATATAAGATCATTACAATAATTATATGGTTATGATTATGGACATAATCTAACATCAATCCTTTGAGCCATGAAAGTATTGACTAGGTCTCACCTAGGTAGATGTATGAAATTACAACACCAAAATAGTAAACAATTTCCTATTCTAATGCTCCTTTGCTTTTGGCACCATCTCCCTAGCTTCTTGCTCCTTTGTACTTCAATTCTACTTGAATCCTATGCAATCTAATTACAAAAATTCTTCATAAGAAAATCTCAAGTTTTAGTTGAAAGGAGTAAGATGAGAAGAGAAATACAATAGAGAGAATAGAGAAGGTCGGGATTCTCTGGCCCTATTTTCCAAAAATAAAATTCCATGCACAATCAATTACATTGGTCAAGTCCATAATCATACCATCATGTCATTCCATACACCCCTAGTATGCATTCTCTAATGCATAAATAATGGTAATCTATTAAAGAAACAATTTGGGTTCCTTTGTTTTAACTCTTGAAACATTGTTTTGATTATTTAGCTTTAATAAAATTCATAATAAAATCATTATTTAATCTCATTAAATAATCATATGAACATTTATAAATACTTTCTAAAATAAAATCATGTATTTTAGGCATACATTTTATCATATCAAAAAGTTTCCTAAAATTGTCTACTTTGCCAACTAGGTTACTTCCAATTTAATGCATGCAATATTAAATACGAATTTAATAATTAAATTACATTAAACATTAAATTAAATATGACCAGTAATTAATTCATAATTAAATTACCTTAATGATTTATTGTTTTGATGCCAAATAGGATTAAACAATCCTAGTTACAATTACATACTAGAATCCTAGTCAAACTAGGACTTTAGAAAACCATTTTCTAAATCAAATCAAAATCCATTTAAAATTTTCTAAAAATTCCAGAATTCATTCTCATCATTATAGAAAAGTTATAATCAGTTTATACCAATTAAATTCGGTCATTAAAAAATATAAATCATTATTCATTCAAATAGCAGACCAATTACTCAAAAATTACCTAAATTGAATCATACATGAATTAAGATTCTTTAGGAACTTAACCACGAATTTAATTTGACTTTAGCATGAAATTTACATAAAAATAACATCATGAATATCTCATAAAATGAATTAAATTACATTCAATTAAACTAAACAACACAAAACAGTCTCATCACATGGTAAGGTTTTTGACCTAGTTATATATTTTATATGTTCCATAATCAAAAATGATTTTTGCATCATTATAGGTGCTTTCCAGAAGTTAAAAAATATTCTAAATATATTATAAAAATGTTTGATTAATCAAATTAACAAATAAATTCGCACATCCCCTCAAACAACTCAATTGGCACAACTACGTTTCATAAATCCTAGAAATTCAGCAACTATACATAACTTCGAATTTCATGTTTAAATCAAATTCAAATCTTTTAATTATCATAAAAAATATCTAATATCATCATATTAATATTTAATTGAATTAAAATTAAAATTTGAGGCCATACACATTCAAATTCGTTTTTAACAGAATGAGGGAATCTAAGTTGTTCCTTTTCAACCAATCTCATTGATACTTCAATATCCAAAATTAATTTACATAGGGTGGATCTAATACCACTATTGGGTTTTAAACATGCATCTCATACATGGAATAGTGGAAATATAAAATTTAATCAAAACCAAAATCCAAAGAATGTCCTATGTAATTTAAAATTGGATCATACCATCTAATGGGAGAAGTTGATTACCTTTGTTTGCAATTATTGATCTTCCAAGTTGTGAGTTTTTTTCTTCTTTGTTGGGTTGCATCAAACCACAATAATTGATAGCTAGGATTTCCTCTAAGAGTATCCATGTGAAGGAAGAAGAAGAAAACCTCCAAGCAGATGGGGTGACAACGATCCAAAGTGCTAACTATGGAAAATTATTTTATGAAAGAGAAAATGGAGAGAAGAAAAATAACTCTTATTTTTCTTAATGGTAAAGCCATGAAATTAACTCTTTAAAAAGAGTATCTATATTCTTTCTAATCCCTTTTAGGATTGGAAAAGGAAAAACCCTAATTGGCCCATTTCCCTAAGGTATAAGGCCTAATATTGACCAAGTCAACATCCTAATTCAAATTGGATTTAGCTGATTTTTATAACTCTTATAAAAGGCCCAATTCTCTTTATTTCTCATTTTGATCTTATCCAAAATCCATTTTATATTTTCTTTTTCCATCTATGTGTGTGACCTAATAGGTTGTTTGGTCATGTTGGCAGCTCAAGTTTCGGGATGAATCCTAATCTAATTAGGATTCTACAAGTCAAATTATTTTGACCCCTATTTGATTTCTAATTAATTTCTTTTAACCTAGTAGATCATGAGCGATATCTAACAATACATCATAACCACCCAATTAATCAAAAATTCCGTGATTTGACTTTTAACCCTTATATAGACAATTACCATGCTATTTGTCCTTTCACCAATCTATACCTCATTTGGTTCAAAGCATAGACTGTGTCAACTCCCACTAGACTGACTATATCACATCTAATCCAAATGATATTAGTTATTGTCTACGAAACTCATTACTCTTTGGATATGTCCTTGAATACCTTCTTCAAGACATGTCCACCTTGACCAAGGATTTCTGAGTAATGATCTCTATAATAGGCCATTGGTATACTCTCCTTCTATCAAAAGTAGTGAATCCTCTATCAACTACTCAAATACCTTTGAATACCTCATGCTATACACAATCACCACCCTATGAGTAATCTCTTGAGAGTCAACAAGGAATGGAGTCAAAATATAGGATTCAGTATCCAAGATAACCTTAAGTATCTCAAGTCTAAGGATAATTGCAGCATTACTATTATGAGACTATCACTGACATTTAATAGATATCCATGTGATTATCTCTTAGCAGGTCATCCAACGTATTTGACTACTCTAGCAAGCATCCTCATGTTGACTCTAAACATCTCATATCTTCAGCTTATGAGATCAGTTACTTGACCTAGTCAAGGAGTATAACATGTTCTAGTCTATCCAGATTAGCAATGTCCCATCTTGTTAATCCTATGACTAAGGATCATTTAGGTATAAACACAATTGCACGTGATAGGAATCTCATCATCATGATCTCATCATGATTTCCTTCATGTTGTGTTACATGCCAAGGACTTCATTAAATGGTCTAAGATCTATATCAATTCATATGCAATGAATACCATATAATGAAAATGCCTTTTACTAATAATAAATGAGTACATCAAGTGCCCAAGTTGATTGCCTTTAGGGAACCTCTCTAACAATTATGAGTTCCTAGTGATGTCATTTGGTTTGATGAATGCACCAGCAGCTTCTATGGACCTGATGAATTGAGTGTTCAAGTCATATCTTGATCAATTTGTAGTGGTGTTTATCGATGATATCCCTGTGTACTTCAGAAACAGATAAGAATATGATCAACACCTTATAATGGTACTGTAAACATCAGAGGAGAAGAAGTCCTATGCAAAGTTATCAAAATACGAGTTTGGGCTTGAAGCAATTAGTTTTTGGGTCATGTAATTTCTGCAGAAGGTATTCGGGTTGACTCTAGTAAGATTAAGGTTATTCTTAATTGGAAATCACCTCATAATGTGACCAAAGTGAGGAGCTTCCTTGGATTAGACGGATATTATAGGAGGTTCATAAAAGGATTTTTGTCTATAACAACTCTTATGACACAACTGCTACGGAAAGACATTCGATTTGAATGGACAGATAAATGTCAAGTAAGTTTTGATCCCCTTAAAGCAATGTTGACTAAAGCACCAATTTTTACTTAACCTACTCTTAGGAAGGACTTTGTTGTGCATAGTGATGCTAGTCATAATTGGTTGGGCTATGTCCTTATGCAGGAAGTAAGGGTGATTGCTTATGCTCTATATAGCTTAAGTCATATGAGCTTAATTATCCGACAAAATATTTGGAGTTAGATTCTATTGTTTTAGCTTTCAAAATATGGAGACATTATCTGTATGGGGAAATATGTTATATCTATATAGATCATAAAATTCTTAAGTACCTTCCCTCACAAAAAGAACTGTATCTTAAGCAGAGAGATGGCTGAAGTTGATCAAAGATTATAATTATGTTATTGACTACCAGCCAAGAAAAGTTAATGTGGTTGCAAATGCACTGAGTAAGAAAATCCTAGCTAGTAAGCTATAATAACTTTCCTTCTTAAATTTGTGCATTATAGATAATAATAATAATAATAATAATAATAATAATAATAATAATAATAATAATAATAATAATAATAATAATAATAATAATAATAATAATAATAATAATAATAATAATAATAATAATAATAATAATAAGATTGCACATGTAATTAAATTTGATAATGAAAGATATGCAAATGGAATTCACCTTGATGCAGAGAATTAAAGATGCTCAAAAGCAAGATGAGAAGTTAGTAAAGATAGGAGAGGCAGTGGAAAAGGGATAAAAGCATGAGTTTTCAATGATATAAGACGGCATATTGTACTTCAATAATAGGATTTGTGTGCCAAGTATAGAAGATTTGAAGTTAGATATCTTAAAAGAAGCACATAAGATGGTATATATTATGCATCTGGGTGGGAAAAAGATGTATCAGGACTTGAAAGCTCAATACCGGTGGTCATGAATGAAGAAAGATATCATAAAGTATGTTGCAAGTGTTTGACCATCAATAAGTGAAAGTTGGACATCAATTTCCCACAATATTGATGCAACCAATACCAATACCAAAATGGAAGTGGGATAGAGTCACTATAGATTTCATGTCAGTGTTACTAGTGACTCAAAGAAAGCACTATGTGGTGTGGGTAATATTCAATTGATTGGCAAAGTCAGCACACTTTCTACTAGTTAAGATGGCCAAGATTTATGTGAATGGGATTGTGAGACTACATGGAGTTCTATTATCCATCATCTCTGATAGAGATCCCAGATTTACATCACAATTTTGGAAGAGCTTGCAGCAGGCTTTGGGAACTCGACTTCATTTTAGTATGGCATTTCATCCACAAACGGACAGAAAATTTGAATGGGTTATTCAATTGTTATAGGATATGATGAGAAGTTGTGTACTCAAGTTTGAAGGAATTCAGAAAAATATATACCTCTTATTAAGTTTGCCTACAACAACAGCCATTAAATGAGTATAAGTATGGATCTGTATGAGGCACTGTATAAAGGAAATGTAGGACATCAATTTTTTGGACAGAGCTAAGTGAGAATAAACTGATAAGGTCAAAGTTAATACAACAAATAGAAGAGAAAGTTAAAGTTATCAAAGAAAGACTAAAGGCAACTCAAGATCGACAAAAGTCTTACATTGACCTACAGAGGCGAGACATATAAAATACTATGGGAGATAAAGTGTCTCTTAAAGTTTCTCCTTGGAATAAATTATTGAGATTTGGCAGGAAAAGAAAGCTGGGTCCAAGATTCATGAGTCCCTTTGAGATTTTGGAAGGAATTGGACAAATGGCATATTAATTAGCTCTTCTGCCAGAGCTGGATAGAATTCACAATGTGTTTCATATTTCTATGCTAAAGAGACATAGATCGAACCTGACTTATATTATTCCAGTTGAGGAGATAGAAGCACAAATAAATCTATCTTATGAAGAGGAAATAGTGGCTATCTCAACATATGAAGAGAAAGTTTTATATAACAAGAAAGTTCCTTTAGTTAAAGTGCAATGGTAGAATCATTCTACGAAAAAAGAGGCATGGAGAAGTTAAATCATGAAGAGTCAATATCCACGGTTGTTTGGTACATAATTAATAGATAAATTTCGAGGAAAAAAATTATTTTAAGGGAAAAAGGATGTCATAACTGCTAATTTTGACTATGAGTCGTGTGTGTTGTTAAATCAACGCATTAGTTCAACCGGACTCTAAAATTTGGATTTTGATCTGAAGATAATTAAATAGTGACATATTAATATGGAAAATGCTAAATAAAGTATTTATAATTTTTAAAGATATTAGATTATGGTAAAAGATTAAAATGCAAAATTTAGTATGTTTTCGGGTAAATTCACAATTTACCAAAAATTTAAGGATTAATTGAGATAATTATCAATTAAGAGAATAATTTGGACATATAAAAATGAGTTGGCTGGCCAACATAAGAAATAAAGGAATTAACACGTAAATTAAGTCAAAATATCAAAGCTTTTTTTCGATATGGTGGGTCCTATATTTGGACTTTTTATTTCTTCTTCTTTCTTCTTTTCTTCTTCTTCCTTATCACATTTTAACTTCATTTTCTAATATGAAACTAGCCCCAACCATTCCCCATATTCCACCATAGACAAAGCTTACTTTTAGTGAGAGAAAGAGAGAGTAGAGAGAGAAAAGCAAGAAAAAGGCATTTTTATGTACTAAAAGACCTAAAGAAGCTTAAAAGAACAAAAAGAAAGGAAAAAAAGCAAGAGAGGATGAGAGAGAAATCTCCAAAGATTTGATCAAGTAGAGGAAATAGTGAAGATAAGATGTCTTTCTTCTCTTCTTTAATCTTTCTTAAAGGAAGATGGAGTTTTGAGCTCATTTAGAGCTTATATGTGAAGAGAGAGAGTTTAGGGTTTAGGAGAGTGAATTTAGGGTTTATAGAAAGATGATGAAGCAAGGTATTTTATGATGTTTATATGATGTTTTAAGAGCTCAAGTTGACAAGGAAGAAGCACAAAGAGACAAAGGAAAAGAAAAAAAGACCTAGGAAGTGGAAGAAGTGCAAGGAATGAGGTAAGTGCATAACTTAAGGCAATATCCTATATTTAATCAAGTTGCATAATTTGAGTATTTAGCATGTAAATTATTTTAAAGTAGTATTATTTGTATTAAAATTTTGAGAATGCATATTTGCTAGACTTAGGATGATATTTGGTAAAAATTGAATTATGTGATTGTGAGTTTTTTGTTGGATTCTATGGAGCAATTAGTACATATATTTCTATAATTAAGCTTTAGAATTTGGATTAATATTTTCTTTATTGGGTTTGAAATTTAAGACATAATTATAAAACTTTCATGAAGAACATAAATCCTAATTCGGAATTTAACTATGGTTAATTTTGGTACAAATATAGAACCAGAAAATTGTCAAGAAAGTTCTAGACAATGTTTTTAATGAGTAGTAAGTATTTAAATGAGTACAACTTTTGGTAAATAACTCAAAATTAAGTTATTCAAATTTAATATTAAAGCTAAGATACAAAGATAAAATTCTTAAGAAGAACTTGTAATTTAGTTAACAAGTCCAAAATTTTGATCCTAAATAGAGCATGGAATCTGCCAGTAACATGGCATAATTTAAATGGAGGGATTTATTGTGTAAATTATATTTGACCATCTTATATTATACAAATGATTTTTGTATTGAGTAATTATGTGACTAATTGAGCCATTAGACCCATGAAATGTATGAAGTAAAAGAGTTATGAATTTTATAATGACATTAATTAAGCCTTAGAATATTTAGCCTAGAACTAGAGTCTTGGATAATTTGGCATGCCAATCAAAGGTCTATTTATGTGGGTGATGGCAAATTTATATTATGTCAGTGATGGCACTTGTATGCACATACTACTATGCCTGGCTGGCAATTTTATTATGCTTGAATGGTTAATACTGTTATCCTGGTTATTTGTTCAGTACTAGGTGTTATGGGCATAAATACGTTAATAATTGTGCGAGAATTTGATATAGGATAATTTGTGATAATTATTTTTATATGTTAACTAATTTAGTATAATGAAATACAAATAATGATATGATAAAATATGAGAAATTGCATGAAAAATTATGCATAATATAAATACTTTACAACGTTTGTTGCATGATATAATTTATTGTTTTACTATATACATCACTAAGCATAGAGCTTAGCGTGGTAGTTTCTCTTGAGAATATACAGAAAAGAGTAGCAAAGGTGTAGATAAAACTAATGGTAACCTGGTCCAGTAAAGTAGCTTGTTGAAATACTATGGGTTACACGATTTTTGTATTTTGTTTTGGATTTTCTTTTATAGTATTTGTAAAGTAACCTTATGTTTAGTACAAGAACAAATGTTTTGTAATTAATGCTTTTGTATATTACATGTATATTGTTCCTTCTGTATCGTCTAAAGTTATAAAAAAAAAATTCCCTTTTTCATTGATTATTAAATGATGATTTTGACCAAAGACAGTGTAGCACCCCCTTATCCGGACATGTGTTGTTGGGGTGAGAGTGTGTTATATGTCAAATTTTCATGCTATGCCCAGAAATAATGTGATATGTGTGTGAGATAGTCCATATATGAAATGTCAAATTGTATTAGTGATAACATGTGATATGCTTGTTGGTATTATGATAATAGTATTGTTACTGAAATGCGTGCTATAAGATGTATGTAGGATATATGCAATGCAAATGAAGAACATAATTTTTCATAGAAAAAGGTACTAAGTGCATGCAAAATATATGAGCAACATGTTAAGAAAACCAATACATGAAAATGGGTGATTTTGACTTGGGTCCATAGATAATCTTGGACTAGAATAGGGTAAATTTTTTGGCATGGCAATAGGATCATACGGCTTTGGCTAGGATATATCACTTCATCCAAGATATACAACTTTGGTTAAGACATATGGCTTCGATCTGGATATATGGCTTCAACCAGGACATACGGCTTCTACTGGGACATTTAGCTTCAGTCGGGATATATGGCTTCAGCCAGGACATATATATATATATATATATATATATATATATATATATATATATATATATATATATATATATATATATATATATATATATATATATATATATATATATATATATATATATATATATATATATATATATGACATACAACATATCTATGATCGGTCAATATGGAAATCTGATTTAAGTTACTTATGTTTGTACCTTGTTTATTGTGTATTTTAGAGGCATGATTTTCTATTACTTATTTTTATTTTACATATGTTCAGGTGTTAGAAAGGCATACTAAGTTGCATGTATAATCTAAATAAGTATCGTTAGCCTATTTTGTAAAGGTTGTAAGCTTAAGATGTGTGATGTAACGTGCTATGTGACAATGTTTCGTATGTAATCTGCTTTGAAAGTATGACTCTACTATTTACTTTATGTTTGACCTTAGAAGGGCATGTTGGGTGACATTTATATGACATTTGGGAATTATCATCATGATTTCATCATGTATAATCATCATAAGGTGCCTCATATCATGTACTTGTTCATTTATAATCATCATGATTTCATCATGTATGATAATTTCTCATATGTATGCACATCAATATATCAAATTTAGATACATTCTAATATACTTTGTAACACCTCATGTATTGATTTTATTTTCCCATAGAGTTACAAGTCATTTCTTTGTTTTTTATGTTATATATATTTAACACATCATAATTAATCAAACATGTATCATAACTTCATTAATTTCTTGCTCTAGGATACTAAATACTTTTATAAGAATCCCCTTGAACATTTAAGGTTATTGCACGAGTGTTGGGTTCATTTCATCTATGAAAAAACTGAAGAAAAATGTGTCTGGCCAAGCTTATATCACACATATAACATAGGGCCTCACTCTACATCCAAGCCACGTGCATCAATTACGAGACAAAAATGAACCCTTCATGCTTATACATTCATATTTCACTCCAAAACCTGAATAAACTCAATTTTTAACCAACATAACTCATTTTTCATGCATCATTAATCCCCAAACAATAAAACAGGCATCAACAAAGAATAAATAGCATTCCTACTCATTCTTAACTACCCCATGTGCCTCCATTATATCAATTTGCCATGTTTGTTCATAAAAGCTTATAATGCTCAACAAATCAAGTTCAAAATCAATCAACCACAACATCTAGCATATTATGCTTAACATATCACTTTCTGTATCGCAAGGTTGATCTTAGAAATCTATCACACAACAATGTCTCTCATAAGGGCACAACAAGGCATATATCAATATTTATCATCTCACATGTATTTATCCATTATATTTGTATCTCATTCATCAATGTAGCATTTTTAATAATAAAAAAACAAGGAATAATGACACAACACACAATGAGAACTTGGATGTCAATATGTACATATGTTTTTTAATGAAGCCTTAAAAATCACTTCTTGAAGCTTGACTCAAGCTCATCCACCCTCTTGGGAGTTTCCATCTCTCTCTAGGTCTCCTAATATATCAAAACATTTTCTTTGAACTTTTTTACACACACACACACATATGTGTGTGTGTGTGTGTGTGATGAACTAGTCATAAGTTTAATTCAAAAATTCCTCTTCTAACTCTGAAGATAAAATTAAAAAAAAAAACCTTTACAAGTTGATGAACTAGTCACAACAAGTTCATCCAATTCTTCAGATGCTGAATTAGAAAAATAAATTAATGTTATCTCAAAAGAATAACAATTCCTTTTAGATGTTTTAAAACACAAAAATGATCCCCAGAATCAAAAGAAATACCTAGATAAACTTTTAAATTCCCTTAGTGATAAAAGAAAAGAACCAAAAGAAACATCAACTTTGATTCTTCCTAGTATGTATATATACGTATACGTATCATTTCTTTACATAAACCCTAAGTTCATGCTCAAATCTTACTTTTAAGCCTAAACCCTCATCAAGGTTCTACTTTTAGTAACTATAAGATTTGTAAATGGGTTTTCTCTACATAAAAAACCTTTGAACTCAAAACTTGACCCAACTAAAATGGATCTCAAGGGAAATGAAAATGGTAGAGAAAAGAGAAAAGAAAGAAAATAAAATTGAGGAAAAGTCTTGACTTGTCGAACCTCTTAAGATTAAGGCACGGGTTTTATTATTCCAACCCTCTTCCCTTACTTTTTTAGCTACCAAATATGCTCCTTTTGCTTTAATCTTCCTTCTTTCTTTTTTTTTCTCTTAATTTCCAACAAGGTGAAGTTTTGATTGATTTTTGGCTAGGGTTTGGGGAGAAATGAGAAACAAATGGAGGAGGAAGGAGGAAGATTTGAAAATTACATGTGAGGAATTTGAGAGGAGTGTTTTTATGCAGAAAAATGAGAGAGAAGAAGGAAAATGTGGCTTTTATACTATAAGAATATTACTCTCTTGCCCACTTTTTTATGTCAAAATACCATCATTTCCTATGTGATCTAGTAGCCTAAATTGAGTCACACCTCTATTAAATATCATCCACACATCTTATTAACCAATAGAATTTTAGTCTAAGTCAACATATTAATCAAAAAATCCAACTCATGCAAAATTACCATTTTGCCTTTGGCACCTATTCCAACATTAACTATTTTTAATGCCTTAATTTCTCTCTTAATCATCCAAATTACTATTTTAGGTCAAATTTAGATTACAGTAAGTGCGATTGTGTCCTATGACATGTTCGTGATCTGGGACCTAAATTAGTGGCATTACAATGTAACATTAATGGGTAGACTATACCTTAAGATAAACGATCAAAGGGTCTTAAGCTAGAATGAGCACTTCTAATTTGTGATTGCTTATATGAATAATTCATATACTTGTACATGTCTACATTAGCTTATGTGAGAGTTCCTAATCCAATAATGCATGCATAAATGACTTATGAACTTCAATTAGGGAATCTTAAGCAGCTTATGTGAGCACTCCTAGACCGATGATGCTCGAATGAGCGTATATTTGTATGTAGATAGGGGGTCTTTAGCAACTTGTATGAGCATTCCTTATTCATGTCCATTATCTAATTTAGTACATTTTAGAATGATATGGGCGAAATAGTTAAATCTAATTCAATCTATATTTCATGTAAACATTAATATTGAAGTATGAAAATAATTAAGATTCAACATGTATGATGTGATGTATTTATTATGATGGTTGATTTACATAAATTAATTGATATAACATGCACGATGTTACTATTGAATCACATAATTATTGTGATGAGACATATATGATGTGGTATCACTGTTCTATTAATATGCTAGATGAAGTTTGCAACATAAATGAACGAGAAAATTGTAAGCTCTATGCTCTGATTATGATGCTTTGAAACATGAGGATTAAATGAGTTACTAAATGATATTGAATTGACATAAACTTAGCATGCCACGAAGGAGTTATCATTATATTATTGACGTTAAAGATTCACATGTCAATTATTATTTATGTGTATATGTTGTTATAACATTGTTTGATAAATGCCTTTACTTGACTTGAGCATTGGGATTTGTAATATTTAACATGTAATTCTTATTTTAAATCATGTTTTATTTTGGACAATGTAAACTTCATAAAACATAGTGATGCATTAAGTACTTTATTTTGTATCATTAAGGGCATGCGGATACTCGAAATATGCATATCTATTGACTATATGAGTTAGGGAGGCTCGAGGTAAAGCATTGAATAATTTGCAAATTTTGAATCAATCAAGAAAACATAGTGTTTTAAAACAAAGCACTTCCTTGAAAGAAATTAAATTTTAGTGTAACACCCCCTCACTCAACCCAGCTAGCGGTCAGATAAGAGAGTGTTACGAGTCTTCCTTTCAAAAATTGGTCTACTTATTATTAAAAACCAAAGTGTAATATTAACCCTAATTTTTTCAAATATATCATTAAAGACATTAATTTAAAATAATACAAAAAATCCATTTACATTTATATACATAAGATAATATTTTACAAAGATCGCTTTAAGCTTATACAAAAGTTATATTTCATTGTGCATACAAAATGAGAGAAGCAAATTTAATAAAAGATCAAAAGTGTGAAACTCGCTATAAGATAACTCCACAGCTTCACTGGATCACGATTCCACTAGCTTTTTCTACAATCTACAATGTCGTTGTGTCTACACATGAGAACAAACTCCCACCCTAAATACTATACTTAGTAGTGCATATAGAAAGAAAATAAATTATATCATGCATTCAAACATTCATATGGAACCTAGCATTATAAGTTATGTAAACCTCATTCTCTTTATCTTCATTTTTATTATCTATTTATTTGTTTCAATATTCCTTATTATTCTCATATATTTACATGAACAAACATCAGTATGCAATGCAAACATAAAAACATTTATCAATCTCTTTTCCATTCTCTTCCTTTATAAATGATATGAGATATTCTTTCCATTCTTTTATCTTTTTATTTTTCCAAGATACCCAGACCAGATATTAGAAGACAAAAAAGAGAAATATATATGTAGGTGTCATGGGATAATGTATGTTCAAAATAATACAAGCAATATTCTACCTATGGGCATTAAACACCTACAGGCACTATGGCTTACAAGCGTTGCAGTCTATCATCCCTAATTGGCATGTCAACTTGTCTAGTCCTTCTAGTCTAGTTTAGGCACATAATATAAGTCTAATTATTTTCCTCATTGTCTTAAATTATTTTGGTACAACCACAATATTCTTTATTATTTTCTCATGATAATTTCATTATTACTAGTTATTTTCTACCAAATCCACCCTTATACCTTTAATATATCATATTTTTAGATACTTTCCTTGAATTATTCATTAATTAACAAATAAATTTAGTACTAAAAACAGGGCATTCACTGTCATGACTAACCCATGAACAAGTCAAGTCAAACTGTTTTATAGTCATGAATGGATGTCACAACTCGTGAATAGTACTATGTTTTTTTCACGATCATGACCAACTCCTTCACATCTATGAATCAACTTCACACCTATGATTCATGTTTCGCCTCAAGCTATGAATAAATCTGGATAGAACAGTACCCTTTCCAAACCAAATTCACGTCCATGAATCATCATTTCATGTTCGTGAATCATTAGTTCATGCCCATGAATCCCTACTAGAAAACTACTTTCCTAAATCCAATTTCATTCAAGGGCTTACCAATAAATCCTAAAACCTATCAAGCATGCATCTCAAGTCCAATACACATTCTTAGTCCCTATTTCTCAAATCTCACATACCTTAATTAGACCATTAACCACATGAAACTCATGTTATCTTCATTAACTCTAAGTTTCAAGCAAATTCTAAAATTAAATGCATTTAAGTCACAAATTTTGCATGCTAAACATTTCAATCATGTAAATATACAATAATTTTATAGGATATTGCCTAAAAGTATGTACATACCTTCTTTGTTTCTCTTTAGACTTCCTTAAGCCTCTTTTTACTTTCCTTTGTTTCCTTTGTCTTTTTGGATTTGATTTCTTTCCCCTTGAACACCCAGGACATGCAAAAATATCATTATAAGCTTTCTTTAAGAATTCTAACCTTTACCCCATTTTCTATTTCCTCAACCCCTAAATCCTAAACTTTTTGTCTTCACCAACTTAGGTTTTAGGCTTATTTTAACCTAACCTTAACCTCTTCCATTCTCAAGGTCTCTAACCACTTTTTTTCATCATTTTGTCATCAAAACCTTATAAAATCTTACCTCCATATAACTTATCTTCTATAAAAAAAATAATAAAAAAAAACAAGCTATAAACGAGCTTAAAACAATTACACCTTTAGAGAAAAATCTAGAGATAAAGAAAAAGATCTTACCTTCACTTATTTCTTCGCATGGTCAACCCATAGGATACCTTTCCTCATCTTCCCTTGCTTTTTTTTTTCTCCTTCTTTTACCATCCTTTAGCTTCTTTTTGGTCCTTTTTTGCATTAAATTTCCCTTTCCTAGCTTTCTCTCTCTATTTTTTTCACTTTCTCTCTCTTGATGGAGCTTGGCTATGGTGGTTCAATGCGGAATGGGTTGGGGCTTGTAAGAAGGCAAAAAATTCTAGTGAAAATGTGGAGATAAGAAGGAAGAAGAGATAAAAAGTCTAGCCATGGGACCCAACTTTTGATCATATATCTTAATATTTGATTAATTAACATCTTAATATAATTTTTGCTTAATGTGGCCGGCCATCTATAATATTTTATGTCTAGATTATGTCTTTAATTGGTAAATATCTCAATTAATTCTTAAATTTTTGATAAATCACAAATTCGCCCCAAAACTTTCCAAACTTTTCACTTATGTCTCTTATTGTAATTTAATATATTTACACTCATTATATACTTCATTACGAATTTTACATAATTAT
Organism: Triadica sebifera; assembly: GCA_023653625.1. Taxonomy (NCBI): domain Eukaryota; kingdom Viridiplantae; phylum Streptophyta; class Magnoliopsida; order Malpighiales; family Euphorbiaceae; genus Triadica; species Triadica sebifera. The sequence goes on from CM042901.1 coordinate 28,349,877, forward strand.
TTATCATTATCCTAATTTTTCTCTAGTCAAAATTGGAATTTAGATTCCAATCGATATGATGCGTCGATTTTGCTACACATGCAACTTGAGGTCTAAATTAGCAAATATGACATTATCTCCCCCTTAAATTAAATTTTGTCCTCAAATTTTAGAAAATTTTACATAGAACGGTTCAACTCCGGTTAAACTTTAAACTTTTGTTCCACTGTCTTTTCCGATTCATTGACAGGGCTGGGTCTGATAACCTTAATTATAATACATCTTTAACTTTTGAAAAGAAAATAAACCAAACCATAATGTTGCCTTTATCCCATAAAAATAGACCACAAATTAAAAAATTTTGATTAATATGATTGGAACATAAATTTTATGTACATTTTTCTTAATATGCTCCTAAATTATTTATAACTGTTGAAAATAAATAACAATGATTAAGAGCATATTAAAAAATTAAAAAATTAATTTTACTCATAAAATGGGAAGTGGACTATAATTTAGAAAAGTAATAAAGAATATGCTTGTTTTTATAAGATCTAAAAGAAATAAAGGGAAAATGTTTTTTTAAAAAACTTAATGTTTCATCTTGTTTTCAATTGTACACCTATCGTTTCTTTTTTTGGGTGCATTGTATATTTGACGTTTAAAATTCTTTCAATTGGATACCTTCATCCATTTTTCTACCAAAAATCTAATGATTAACAATGATTTTTCTAAGGAATTTCGTCAATAAAAATTTGGTAATTTGAAAATGTTAGAAATTTTAATCTTTAACTCAAATTAGGCAAGATGTAAATTTTAAAAAAATGTCATTTTTGTAAGTTACTAAACTTTATTACATTATTTCTTTGTGAATTAAATTAAAAAATGAATGCATGAACAAAGTAACATAAGAATTTTAATAATTTTAAAAATTAATCAATATATGAATAAAAAAGTGTATAAATAAAAATGTATATTAATGTTGCAATAAACAAATGACATACATTTGAAGAGTTAAAAAGAGAATTTTTTTTTTTTTTCAAATTACTAAAATTATTACCTGCAAATTTTTTGAGAATAATCTATTGCAATAATTTTTAAATTTTTAATTGTTAAATTTTGAATGGAAAAATGGACCAAGGTGTTCAATTGAAAAACTTGGAAACATTAAATTTACAATTGAAAAATAAAATAGTAGGTGCCGATTGAAAAAGAGGTGAAATGTCGGGTGGTCTTTTGAACTTTTTCCCAAAATAAAAGGTTTGAATTAAAACGTCAATTATTTGTTTAGTGGTGGAGGATTAAATGATTTGTTTTGTAGTATCCGTGTAAACATCAATCAAGGCAATGATTAATGCAACAAAAAAATTTAGGTGTTAAAATTGAAATGTGAGCAGATAACAGTCTATTAATTAGTTTTCTATGTTCAAAACTTTGTATATGTAATTTGGAAATTTTAAGTAAATAATTTAAACCGCTTCTCCTACCCTTTCCAGGAATTTATGAACTTGAACATCATTCATGGTATTTTAAATACATAACAGATTAGGTAGCCTAGCAAATGATTAAAAATAATAAATACCACTTCAGATATAATAATGTGCCTTAAGTGGAAACTAGTGCTAAATTAAAATAACAAACATCTTTCTATTCAAAGAGTTCATCTTCTGAAAAAAAAAAAATGTTCATCTTTGCTACAAGAAAGAAGGAAAGGATTATAGTGTCTTATATGTCAGCACAAGTTTCATAATATAATAGGGGCCAAAATAGTTGGGCAAGAATATACCTTTTTGTCTTGAACAAGCACAACTAAATTTTCTATAAATTAACCCAAAAAAATACACAACTTTAATTTCTAAGCATTAACAAGAATATAAATTTACTATTGGATATTCAATTCCAGAAAAAAATTTCGACAATATGGAAAGCACTCTACCATGTCATAAATATGACTGTTATCAATCTTCAAAATAGGACAATACAATAGGGCAAAAAACACCTATCAAGCGTACAATTGGAATCACAAGTTTGTGGGGAAATCCAATTACAAACGATTCAATCATAGTTCAAGAGGAAGTTTGTCATGAGCGGGCAGGGGCGCGCGCGCATATATATATATAACTGTGCAACTTATATTTACATAATTCAATAAAAAAAAACATATTTAAAATAAAATACAACAAAAAAGGAAAAGAACAAAACAAGAATCCTCACAATATATGGTTCCATTAAAACACATGTTACATCGCCACAAAAATCAATTCAACCTCTGTCAACTCAAAGAACAGTTGAAGACTAAATGAGTTTTGAAAGTTACTTTGGAGACTGAAAATTCTGAGAATATTTCAAGCAAGTTTTGAAAGAGATACCTCTTCTGTTTAACACTATTTCAAGCCAAAAATAAACAAATAAATAAATAATACAGCACATACAATTGCATAACCCACCCAAAGAGCCATTGGTTAACCAGGGCCACTAAGGACTCAGCGCAACTGGCACAAAAATCTCCAGATAAAAATTACTTTGGAGAAAACAAAAAAGAAAAAGCAAAAAGGAATTGGGAATAAAGTCTTCACTTTATTTCCAGGCAAAATGAAACTCCCCAAGCAGAAGCGAAGTGCCCACATTTCAGGCCAATACATAAAGAAACTTTGGTTTCACCACCAGTCTACTTTTCAGACTTGAGATATTTGCTGCTTCAGTGCCTGCAATAACTTAATTCTTGATTCACAAATATGTAGAAACTTGGACAATACTGTAGAAGTACTGGTCACTATCTTCCTTGCGACATCAACAGGACTCCAGGACTTTACTGCTTGGGAAATCCGACCACTAAGTTCAACCTCATCCACAGAGGTGATGAAACTTTCCAGAATCTGGAAAACCTGCCCAGGCCCTTCTTCCTTTCCCTTTTTCTTAAGGGAGGAGAGTATAATATCTAAAATTTCATCATCTGGTTTGTTTATTTGTTCTCTTATAGACTTTGAAACCTCTTCAACTATACCATAGGAAGAATCAATTGAATCTTGAATTGTACAAGATAGTAAAGATGTAGAATGGTCTGTTGACACACCTTTCTTCTTCTTCTTTCCAGAAGGGAGTAATGATCGGACACAAGATTGGAGTACAAGGCCATGCCACGCCAATGGCTCTGTAACCAATTGCACCAATTTTGGCAGATCACTTGGTGAGCAAATAAGAGACTTGATGGATCTGGCCTTCTCGGCAATACACTTCCGCAGCAAAGTATCCACACTATGCCAAATGCCATGCCCACTCTGCTGTCCACCCAAATGTGAGAGCTCATGGGTATTCAAGCTCCAGGCACTCAGAAACACAGCAAAGTTAAGCCAGTCGATCATGTCTGAACCAAAAGCCTGCATAAAGTGCAAGCATTAATTCATAAAAAGATGACCCAACTGTTTAATTGAAAAAATTGTGGAAGTAGCAATTTCCTATCAGAAGGCCAGTATACTCCAGTTATCTGCACTCCAAGTAGCACCAATAGAGTACACATCACTTCCATGCAATGCATAAATTAAATGAAGTATTTCAAAAACTTTGCCCAAGCATTAGATTGTGTACCAGGCACAAGTATCTGTCTAAGCTACAATAAATTAAAAACCCAAGTCATGGGATACAAGAACGAATCTGCACAATGAAAATTTTGGTCCCAGGATTCAGGCAGTAAAGCATGTAATTGGTTTGAGGTGAGCCAGGTCCTAAATTAGTAAATTTAAGCATTAACTGCAGAAATGTTGAAAAGGACCTCCAAAGTTTCCAAGATTAAAAACACCTCCAATTTCAAATCAGTGTGGCACCATCTAAACAAAGAGAACACCAGCCAAATTTGGAAATACTTCCATACTCTGTTGAGAAATAATGAAAAAACATAAAGAAAAATAGAAGAAAACAAAGGAATACAGATTTAACAAGGTTGAGCACATGTCCTCAGGAGTAGAGCGGCTTGGTTTTCTTATTCATTTATTAAACTTAGGTTACAATATATATATATATAAGTCGTACGGTACAATTTTACAGAATTACCCATGTACACCCCCGCACCCCCAACCCACTTAAACCGTAACCCCTTTATTAAACCGAGAAACCTCCCTAAGGACAGATGTTGTCACTTCACTCCTCATTACTGCTTCATTGCTACGCTTCGCTCTGCTCCACTGCAGCATCTGTCCACTGTGTATATGAGTTATACACAACACAAACAGTGCTACCCCCACACCAATTTCATTTGTTTGCAAGTGCATGGATTAATCAATGAAAAGCATTATCATGCAGTCAGCAATCTTATCAATCAACATATCCTTATTTACAGGGAAATTTAGCAAGAACAGAAAACAATTTACCATGAAAATATGCGAGTAAGAGGGACAGGTTGATTTATACCTCAGAAGATTTTACACCAGTAGAAACTCCCTGAATCAATTCGATTGCATCAGCTAAAGAAGATCCTAACATCTTTGCATATCGCTCAAGAAAAAACTTCAACTCTGAGGAAATTTTAGGCTCAGACATAGATCCATTGATTTCAGAATTCTCCTTTAGTGATACTGAAGCACTTTGAATAGATAAATAGATCATCCGAGGGAGAAGAGATTTCCGTTCAATGACCTTCCGCACATTCTCTTCCCTTTCTTTTATCTATATGTTTGTTTTGGTAAATACATTTAAAAAAAAAAAGCCTATTAAACATAAGTTCTTTTCAATGCCAAACTGTGTTATATGATGAAATACATAAATGGAGAAATATTCCTTACCAAGTTCTCCTTAGGACAATATGAGATTCCCTCAAAGGGACCTGGAATAAAGAAATACTGTTAATAAAGTTGAAGAGAATATTCAAGAGCAGCCTTGTCCACCAATGCTGCTGAAAGTGTGACAAACTATAGAAATTGTGACAAAAATTCCAACCAAGAAAAGGTTCATCATAAGTTCATATATGATGAGCTCCATTTGAGTCCAACATTTAGGTCAATGCACTTGGGATGACAAATTAGAGATTTTCAAAAAAGCAGAAAAATATTGATTTTAGAGACTCATCTTGGAGCTTCTCTCTATCAACTGGCAACTATTTAACTTTTTTCATATATTTGGACCAAATAGCTCTCACTAAAATTTACTAATGACAAATTTATCTCCTTTAAGTAAATATGTTTTGGGATTAAATTAAATATATGTAAAAAAATTAAAAAAATATTATTAATAGTGGTTATTGATTATGAATGGCTTTCATATTTATAGGAAAACCGAGTACAAACATATATAAAAAGCTAATTATACTTTTACTAATTAATGCTTTCTACTACTGTTAATTTTTTTTAATATATATAAGATAATATTAGAATATTATGCACACACCAGTCCTCAATTACTAGCTATCAACTAGGCCAAAGAAGCTACAAACAATTGAACCAAACAGTTGTTATTAACTAGACAGTCAAACAGGTAGCATTTTATCCCCATGTCATTCCCCTAGAAATATCACGTTGCAGTATCCCTAAGTTGTTACCATACACATACCACAACATATTGTGTTGTCAATAACTTTCCACCACCAAAAGTCGCATTTAAACAGAAGTTGAAAATAAGGTGCATCTAATGCTCACCCAAAAGGTAATTTTTTTCTGGAGTTGGTGTCCACCAAGGCCGTGACTGAAAATCTTCATTGAAGTTCAAATTTTTGGATCTGATCTCATTAGAAAGCTCAACAAATTGAATCCCATAATTCAATCCTTCAAGAATACCCTGAAAGACAACTTATAGATATCAATCATATTATACAAAAGCAAACAAGCATTTATTGCTAAAAAAAAATAATAATAATAAGGGTAGAAAGATGAATACCTCTTCTTCTTCAATGTTATCAGCTTTCTGCTTTAGCTGATGAATTGATGTTTCAACCCTTGCAACTAAATATTGATTAGATCGCTGCAGTCTTTCTTTGAATTGAACAAACTCGATTACCTGGCATAAAATATACCACAATTTCCTTGATATGCATTGACAAGCAAAATAATATACTCTCAATATACAACCATTCACAAAGAAAGAGTTTGAAATAGACTCAAACTATTTTGGGTGGTCAAAAAATGAACAAACAAATGATGATGGTGATCATCCAAAACTAGTAAACGAAAATTAAATTATTCATTAGGTGGTTATATATACTGTGTTTAATTCATTCAAGTACATGTCATAAAAGTTATTTGCAGCAACTTCAAGCCAATCAAACTCCCACATGCACACATCACAAACAGTAGCCAGAGATACTGCACATGCCTTTGAGTAATTCCTATGACGGTACGCAAGAAACGTAAGGTCTGCAGATTCCCTGAAGTGGTCATCCATAAACCTGAGATAATCTTTTAGCAGATTACTCAAATCAACCCAGAGAGGAGATAGCAACATATAGGGAAAAATGTGGTGTGAAACAGTTTCCATCAATATATTCTTCACATCCAGAGATTTATACCTAAACAGGAGAGAGATTCAAAAAGCTGCTTTAAATCCAAGCTGAAATCGAACTGCTAAATAGAGAGCTAATGAGAGAGGGGCAACCTACTGCAGGCGCTATTTTATTAACTAACAATGTATTGTTAAACTATGCATTTTACCATTCATAAGCTAATGAAAGGGCACCCAGGTGTGAATACAGATGCAGCAATAAGATTTTGTACTGCCATACGTATCTGTCAAATATGAAAATGCAGACAAGTTAGATCCAAAATATAATCTACTTTGGAAAGCTTTAACATGCTCTTCAATTTGATTCTATTACCTCGTATTCTTGTTTGAAAACCAATAAAATGGTAAAATTCTCTTGAGGAATTAAAAATTGGCATTCTGCAACTATTTGAAACAAGACCAAAATTGAAGTGTTTTGCAAGAAGTTGGTTCATATTGTTTAGTAGTAGTAGAATCCCATCATGAAAAATCAAATTCAATTGTTTTATTATCAAATAATGATAATATAGGAAATAACACACATTCTATTCACTTTTCATTTATTCCAATCAACATAATTCAATTTCTGTCCTCTTAAAAGTTATCCCAAACACATTATAATAAAATTAATCGAGTTTGATTAAATTTTATTAAAACACATAAACGGAATACCTGTTGACCTTGTTCAAAAGGATGGGATAAAATGCCAAAACGCAATTTGGTTGACCCAAATTTCATGTCCAAATCACTTAAGTAACCAAATTCAGTTCTCAAGAGGATTAAGAAGTATTAGGTAGCAAGAATCAGAAACCACATCACAATTGGTGCATGTTTTCAAGATTTCATTTTGTTTTGTTTAGTAGCGGTAGGGGCCACTCTTGGAAAAATCCATAACCAACATAAAGCCAATTGTCTTAATTATTGAATGGGGACAGCAAAGAAAACTAAACATAGTTGATTGAATTTTCAATTATTCCCTATAATAAAATCAATTGAATTGTTTCAACTGGAAATTGTTCCAAACAGGAGAATTATATTACAAAATCAATTGACCCCAGTTCCAGTATATCATTCATTCCAAAAGATGCCCAAAGAAAACCAATAGTTCAGGCCAGAAAGTATCAACCATGCATTCCACATCTTTTTATCCAACAAACATCTGCAAAAGACTGGTTTATCTTTCCCAATTTTCAAGGAAAGTTAATTTCTAAGGCATCAAAAGTGAACAGGAAAAATAGATAAAAGCATCTCCTATTAGAATTGCACTGTCAAAAAGCTTTAGAACTTTATTTATGCATGGTGGATAGTCTGCTAAATCATTATAATAATAGCAAAAGAAAAATTCTCATTACCTTCGTATAGTCAAACCAAACTCTAAAACCAGAATCGCCTCTATGATGTAACCAAGATGTCTTGTCTGCCAGAATAACTAACAAAAATAAAGAGGAATAAATAAATTAAAGGAAAAATATATGTATATTTCTTAAAGATGGAAACACAATAGCTATTTGACTATGAAAAATGTAAACGAATCACAAAATAATTCCAGAAACAACGTAACTATTATAAACTCTAGTTCAATAGCAGGGCAGCAATTACCACAAGAAGCTGTTATTTTATTATTTTTAGGCCCATTTGGTTTAGCTCAAGATAGTTGATAGTGGTTTATAACAGGTACTGATTGCTAAAAGCTTATTGCGGAAAAATGTTAAGCGTTTGGTAAAAATTATCAGTTGATGTTCATGTAATCATGTGTTAACTTGTGATTACAAGTATAATTTATTTAAAATATATTTTTATATATGTTATTTTTCCTTGATGTATAACAAAACATAAACCAAAAATTAAAAATATAAATTCATAAAAAAATAATTACTTTTATGCATATAATCATATTTTTTATTTTATAAGAAAGAATACGTTTATTAGATTAATTATAATTTTTAGAATATTTTTATTAGTTTAATTATTATTTTTAATAATTTGATACTTATTTGTTCTTCTTTATTGTTATCAATAATTTATTGATGTAAAAAAAATTAAGTTGAAGAAATAGATATTCTGTAGTTTAGAAAATTTAAAAGGATAACAGTCTATATGATAAAATAAAATCAAAGCACCTATCAACTAATGAGAAAAAGCTCCAAAGTTTATCTTTATGAATTAGCAGCTGTTGATTTCTTCACTTTACCAAACACCTTAAGTTGCTGGGGGTTGAGACAACTATCAGCTGATCGAAACACACACTCATGTCAAGACAGTTGTCATTTCTATTTAGTTTATTTAAACATGTTATCATACAGGAGTCAGTGAGGCTGTAATTATGGTGTTAGAAGGTTATCTAGTTTTTGTTATGCTGTGGTTATTTTTTTCCTTATCCTAGTGCTTAGATAGAAAGGAAGTCGATGAGAGGGTAAGAAGAATTTAATTTGAAAATGAGAAACTCTATATACTAAGAACGAGAAATTGGATTCTCTCTATCGAGCCCTTCTAGAAAATAGGTAAAGAAGGAAGAAAATCCCTAAAACACAGCCTATTCAATTCACTTTGATTTTCCAGTCAATCACGCAAAACTAGATGCTCAGTGCCTACAATTTGGTTTCAGTGATAATTAATGGTTTCGGTGATAATTAATTCAATTAATAAATATTCTAAGGATAATAATATTATTTCTGCAAAAGCAAAACCCATAATTTGAGCCCTTGTACTATTATATTATTAGCAATTGAGTCTTTTTTTTGCAGTTTTCTGAAAATTAAACCAACTCTGTTAGTCTACTAATATAAAATTGATTTTTTTTGGTCCAGTTTGGATTGAATGTGAAATGAATTGAAGCGTGTAATTGAAGTTTGCAATCCAACTAACAGCAACCTGTAAATTACACCCTCCAATTTGTGGTGGACAAAAAGGTAATTTTATACCAGCAGACTAACAGCCTTAATCTAATTTTCAATAAATTGTCAGAAAAAAACTCTGCTTATTAATAAATTAATAGTACACGATCTCAAATTATAGAAATAAGAGTACAGGAAAATCAAAAAATACAGGGTCCAAATTTATTGGTTTTGCCTCTGCAAAATCTTATTTTTGGTCGTTTATTTTCATATCTCAAAATGCAAACTGCTAACAATCAATAGCAAACTTAAACCTTCACTGCCACTTGAAATAGGATACCTGAACCAACGCATTGCATGCCATAGATAGCAACTCTTCTCCATGGATGCTCTCTTGCGGATCAAAATCCTTTGAAAGTGGAAGACTTTTCCAATACATCTCCATCATTTGTCTAGCAGAACTCCCAAGTTCTGCATAAGAAAACTGGATTAGTGTCATAAAATATAGAAGATGTTAATATGATTAATACCTTCAAGATCTTTTACATGCAGGAAAGGAGATGCTACATCCACCATTAACTACACAATTAATAACCTCCAACAACAAAAAAAAGGAAAAGAAACAGAGAGAGTGGGAGAGAGAGAGAGAACTGAATATAAGATTGAAAATGAAGATGGTATATTGAAATGCATGCCAACTCAAATATAGCACCTGATTTAAAATTAAAAAAAATTCATGAGATGTTTTTGTTTGGTCTAATCATTCTTTTATCTTTATTTGGCATTTAAAATAAATGTAATACCAAAAATCAGGATTATAATAGGTGAGACTTATTTGAGAAACATGCAAGCAAGTCTAAGAAAAAATACCAGCAATAGAGGGCTTAAATATGTCTCCCATCTGTTTAATTCTAAAAATTGTAATTGAATTCCCAAGCACTTTAGTGGTGACTGGTGTGACACAGTTGGAATTTTCCACTAATTTCTCAACAAGCTCCATCCTTTTATCTGGAGTTAAGACTTGAAGAAACACCTCAACATCAGAAGTGAAACAGGCTAGGTGACCAAACCTGTGTTCAGAAAAATGCAAACCTTTACAGTGATATAGCACTATAAACTGTATGATCATCTGTATTTTTTCTTAGAAAACAACAGCAAAAAATTCAAAAAAAATAATAATAAGTAACAGTTCGTAATTGCTTGGAAGCATATAAATGAAAAACATAATAGCTGAAAGAATAAACAGTTAGTTGATTGGTCCACAATTTTAAGACAGATAATTATTACAAGCCAAAAAGAAAATCAGCCAACTCAGAAGAGATGGTGTACAAGCATAATGCAATTCAACTAATTTTAAAATAGCTTTAAGAAGAATAGAAAAATAGTTTAACATACTTGCAAAAATATTGCATTAGAGCCTTCATTATCTCGACAATATTGGTTTTTCCATAAAAATGCCGCCTCCTTGCAATTTCAAGAATTGCCAAGTAAGGACACCTAATAAAGCCATTATCAGCATCTGCCTGTAACTTTCGCACAAAAGCTGACGCGCTTGATAAACGAGAATCCAACTGCATACCCAAATTACATGATCAATTTCTATGTCAAAATATTGTATTACATAACAAAAACAAGAATGGCAAAAGCTGTAAACATGCACCACTTCATCTGGCAAATGAGGGACTTTGCAGTCCATAAATTTAGAGGGATGAATTGGATCAGTATTAGCTTCATTACTCCAGCTGCTATCATCTTCCAGCAAGCAGCCTAGATAATGCAGGAAGCACTCCCAGTCATCAGGGCTGCCCGATAAATGGGAAAGCATTAACAGCTAGAAATATGTAGAGTTTAAACTGATCAAAAACAATAAAACGGGAGACAAATAGTTACTAATTACTGGAATTACAAACTTGAAGTATGAGAAAATCACTACCAATAAAACATGAGCAAATGCCAACTAGTGAACCTAATTTAAAATATGCAGAAAGGGGAACATAAAAACAAAGAGATAATCTTCTGCTTAGCAAAGTTAGAAAGAGCCAAAAGAATAGATAAAAACAAAAACAACACAATATCCTGCACATAGTGCATTTACAAATGAGAATTTAGAAAAATAAAAGAAAAATGAGAAATAACATCATTTAGTAACACCATTTAGTAATAGATCCTTCTCCCTCTCAAATGCAATCAAGTGATAAAATCCTAACACCTAATTATTCAGTGGCAATGGCATGATGCAGCCACTGCCACTAACATACTACATGCAGAAGAACACAGATGCTTTCAGGTAAGGAAAAATCCAGAGGAACCGCAAGCTTCATGCCATTGCCACTAGTTACATTTTCCCGAGCAGCCTCAAATTGATGAAAAAAAAATCATAATTGAATTAGTTTTATAAAACTTCAAATTTGTGAACATACCATAATTCTAATATCTTCTGATATATGTTGACCCCACCGGCATAGTCACCTGATTTCGCGAGCAGCCTACCCTGTCAACTTATAGTCAAATAGTGCAAGTTGATAAGGAAACTAAAAAGCAACAGGAAATAAAGTCCTAAGAAATCAAAGACACCAAAGATGGAAACAAAATTAAACTCTTAATGATCAGGAAGATTTAATCCTCTCCAGTTCTTTCTTCTCTCTCTTTCCCCATTTTTCATATCCAAAACAGAAATTCCAAAACATTATAAAAATTCAGAATTAAAGTTAGAATTAACAAACAAATTAGATGGCTTTAATTCTAGAGAAGCTATGAAAACAATTCTTGCAAGGAACAAATGAAATTTTGGTCATGCCATTTTGAGCTAGACAAAAAGAAAATATTGAAGTGAAATCCTAAGACTGGTGACTAAAATATAGAAAAGCAGGAAAGAAGTTCCAAAGAAATGAAATACATTATATTCCAAACCTGAAAAGAAAATTTGAACTTTTAATAATTAGGAAGATTTAATTCTCTCCCATTCTTCCTCTTCTCTCTCTTTCCCCATTTTTCAGATCCAAATTAGAAATTTAACAACAAAAAAAATTCAGAATTAATGTTAGTATTATTAAACCAAATAAATGGCTTTAATTCAAGAGAAGCTACGGAAACAATTCTTGCAAGAAACAAAATGAAATTTTTTATTCTAACTTTTTGAGCCAAAACAAATAGAATATATTAAATTTCCCCTTCTAGATATCAAAACCAAGTGAATCCTAGGGTGTTGACTAAAATATGGATAAACAAAATTAAAGCCCATAACCTTTATTTCCATTGTTGTGACCAAAGAAAGAAATGAAAGTTGCCGATTATTGAGAAAAGGAGAGCAATGAACGGGAGAAAAAGGGAGGGACAAAAGAGCTAAGTAATATCACAAATGGAGGAAGGGTCAATTGGCCCCACAATCAACTTTTGGGCCTAATTAGTATAAAATTTAACTTAGGCGGCCAATTTATATATTTCACCCTCAAAACACTTTTTCCATCTCTTTTTTCCCCAATATTCTTACTTATATTATTTCTAATAAATTTTGCAGGAAACTATGCATTGAGTTTTACAAGTAATGCAAAAACAAAGGTAAAACATATGAAATAGAAAGAAATGTTTTTAAGGATGAAAAGGGTAAATTGGCAGCAAAAGTAAAATTTCATACTAATTAGGCGCAAAAGTTGATTTTAGGCTAATTGATCACCACAAATAAAGTTTGGGCAACAAATTGATAATTCTTCCCATCCCTGTTTTAGGTACTTGGGGCAGTGAAATTATGGTTTTAGGCATTGAAAGAGTAAGCCACCTCTGACAAACAACATTTTCTTAAAAGAACCTAATGGAAGGACCATGTTATAAAGGAAAAAATGTCAAAGGGCTATCAAATTCAATTTTGAAAATGTCAAAGGACAATTAAATTCAATTTTGAAAGAGAGATAAAGTGTTAATATCATCAAGCCAGGGAGGTTCAGTTATCTACCCTATCATAATTGTTCAGACAATATTTCAGTAGTGACTGCAAAAAAAAAGAGAGAGAAAAAGAAATCCAAGTATTATTTTAAAAAACATCACTAATACAAGAGAAAAGTTAGAGAGAGAAAACTGCCAATACTCCAAAAACGAAATTCCTAGGCACAATTATCTTTTTTCTTGGACACCAAGTAATATGCCTATTCAAGTGCAAAGACATAATAAACACACAAAACCTAGTAGTATACTCTGAACTCTACCCTCAAGCTATTAAGAATTTCAGATGATTTTCAAAAAGGTCATGTGCACAAAAGAATTCGCAAAATATAACTGCAAAGAAAAGGTCAAACAAACAAATAAATCACTCACAATATCAAACCTCAAACCATACCAATTTAATCCATTCAAAATAAAAGACAGTACTGATCAAGTGAAACATCACCACCCCATCCCCTTTCATTAGAGATCAGACCCACAAGGTTTCTATCCTACCAGCAATTTCATCTAAATTTTTCTCTTCCTCATGTATAATTTCAAATCGACAGATCAAGATGTAGCACTAGTGTTCACAACTTCTCCAAGGAATCCAATTGACTAAGATGGAGGAAGGCAACTTAAAACAAGAGTTTATTGTCATACTCAGCAAAAAAGAATCAAATATATGCTATTGTTTTCTTTTTATTGGTATAAATGGTACCATTAAATGGATAAAACCAACCAATGCATGATCACATAGAGAAAGAACATCCAATGGTACAAGAAAAACAAATAAGTAAGAAATTTTTAAAATAGACTTGCACAGTTATTTTTCTAGTGAAGTGTATTTGAGTTAAGGATTTTCTATTAACATCATGAGAAGGACTTTCCTTTTTCAAAATATAAAAAAACAAAAAAAAAACAAACAAGCAAACAAACAAACAAACAAATTTTCACATTTTAACTTTTGTGTTTTTTTTCAAGAGTTTTAACTGAAAATATTCAACTTTGCATGTCTTGATAATTGATCTTCTTACAATTCATCATTAAAGTTGTTGGCATTTAGCTCAGAGTAAAATATATGAAATAAAATTAATTTCTGTTTTGTATTACAATTTTCATCATTACATAATATTTTGAGATAACACAAAAACTTTTCTCTTCAGAGTTCTTTCTCCTTTCAATTGAATTCTTTTGAAGGAAAAACTCTGTGAAACTGTTTCTGATAGGCAAATGACAGTATTACAAGCCATAAAGTGGGCCACTTATTACTTTATTCTTTCCACTGATTTCCAGATCATTAGCAGTGAGCCAAATTGGAAGTAAATCTAAAATTATGGACCAACATCCCTCATTTTGGAAGTTATTTTTGTTAAAACTTTTCATAAGAATTATAAATATGGTGGAGGTTATTATTATATATTATAAAAAAGTGGGATAATTGAGTTGTGGACAGTGTGGGTGGTGGGCTAGTTACCGTCGAGTATTTCATTAAAGAAATTTTATGCCAGTCAACCCTATCTAAAAATGATATTGTGGAAATACCCATGTACTTTGATATGTGATACCCCTCTGGTCTTTCCCTTCCTATCCAAACCTACCCAAAATAATGATAATGATGATGATGATGATGATAACCCCATAATCTAATAGGAGCAAGTTATCCAAGAAAAATCCTACTAGCATCTTCCATACATTTCACCCCCACCTAAATGAACAGCAGATTAACAAATGCCACACACATTCACCTTCAGTTAATTTTTTCATATTATATTCTTAGCTATGCTATAATTTCTCAATAAATATCAAAATTTTAATATTACAAAGCTTGACCCGAATCAAGCTTTATATTTAGGTTGCTTTCATCTACTTCCACAATCTATAATTGTGAACTCTTTAATATTCCAGATTTCCTCCTTTTAGGAAGTGACTCACTCATACTTGCCAAGACATAATATTGCTGAGACATACTTCGATGTGTCAAAGGATTAATTATATTTTAACACAATCCTTTCAAAACCAAGTTTCAGAAAATACCTGTATGCGTAGCTTATCAACTTCGATCATTAGGAGTGATCCTAATTTCCCAGAGAGTATCTCCAATGCATCACCATACTTAGCTTGCTGTTCCAATATGGATATATAGACAATAAGAGCTGCATGAGATTAGAAATCTTTAGCATGGAAATCAGCAATAGACTTATCAGAAGTACTAGAAAACTGAAAAGAGACTAAAAAAACTACACCTTCTGGCTCATGCAAGCTGTGGGAGGAGACATGCTTCTTAAGTAAGCCTTCAGCTAAGAGTAGCAACTTCTCTTCTCCATTTCCACAAAACACCTGCAGAAATCATATCAAGAATATTAGAGCCTGGAAAATAATGTATATTTCAACAACAAGAAGAATCATCTTCAACAGGTCAACATTTTGCAGTCAATCAGACAAAGTTATAAGAGTATGTGAAATTTTTAGAGAAATTATATTACTTTCTATACTATTTATGAAAACAATGGATATAGGATATTATTTAGGCTTCCTAATTGGGGATACCAAAAATAGATGACTAAATATTCCAATCCACAGCTTAAAAGTTAAAATTTAAAACTATTTCTTACAACATAATTTTACATATGCCCTGCACCTCATAAAGAAAATAGACAGCAAAAATAGGCACATAACAAACTCCAAACCTTTTCATCACTTATGACTCCAGGCTTTTCTATTGACAAAAACAAAAGAATAAAAGACAAGAACATGATTTTCAACTTAATTATAGCTTCAACAGATATTTGAGGACATTCAAAGTTCAGAAGATAAAATGTATACAACTAAAACAAGCCAAGCAGTACAATTAATATCTACCCAAGCCTTATTTTCACCACCTCGTCAATTTCCAGATTTCCACAAGCCAGAAGCATTTACAATTCACATTTCCTTGAATTCCTCTTATCAGCTAACAAATAAAATTAATTATCCTGGTAGGTAGATACTTTCAATAGGGATTCCTAAGAGACTCTTGCCGAATCATTTATTGAACAATTTACCCAGTCAATTAATGAATAAATTACCACTAAAGCCAGACAAATCACAAAATTTGATTTGATTATAAACAACCAAAAATATACATGGATAGCTGAAAAAGAACATTCAATTTATGTGTGAATGTTGCAATTGCAAATAAGTCATACACATAATGCATGCAGAATTCTGTAGGTTCTATTATAGGGAGAAAAATAGAAAGCTTAAGAAGCCCAATAACATATTCATGACCACATAAAAGTAAGAAGAATGCATCACAGAACCTAATAGCACATAATAAGAATCAATGATATTAAGATTCATAACTCAGTCAACCGGTAAACAGTGCATTCAGCAGAATAATCATACAATAGCAAAGTCCTTCACATAAGTACAGCACAAAATTAGAAAATATGAAGGCACATCAGGATCATGCACACTTAAAGGCAATGATCTAGTGCAAGGAAAATGCCATTAACCTTCAGTGGATTAGCTAAAAAGCTAAGTCATTACATTGAGCAGTTATACAAAGTCAAAGGATAACATGCCTCAATTAAGATATTACTTATGAGAGAAAGTAGGTAAACCAGCACTCCGCATTCTTAACATCCTAAATTCAAGACTCTACAAGCATCAAAGCATTGATATGAAGAAAATTTTTACACAATGGACATCCATATAAGTGTGGCCTCAGCAGCATGTTTAGCTGCAGCTCATGAAAATTGGGTTTTCTTTGTCTTTGGGCAGAGAGATCAGACTCATTTTTATATCCTTTTAACAAAAAGGGATCGAAACCAGATCGGATTGTTGAACCATTGCAATCATCAACAGATTCGATCCTGGCATTGAAGATTGCAGGTTTTTGGAGCAATCCAAACTGCAAGTGAATTTTTGCTTAAATAGTTTTGTTCTAATGACATCTCATTCAAAACAACTTTATTCAATTACATACAGAATCTTGCAATTTTTTTTATTTTTTAACATGGGAATTCCAATCGGTCAGGGATTCTCTCTGACTATAAAGTCTACAAGGATTGTAAGACTTTAAAAATGTTAAGGCTACACAACAAGTCAGGATAACACAGATTAACACATGCACGATATGAATTTCAAGAAAGGGGAAAAAAACAAAATGGGACAATTTTTATCCAGAATATCTGTATTAGCACCTGAACAATAAATGAATTGCCCCAATCACTTTTTTATGTATGTTCTTTCAATTTTTTGTTTAAAGTTTTTGGGGCAGGAAAGAAAAAAATATCACA
The DNA here is from genome assembly GCA_023653625.1 of Triadica sebifera. NCBI lineage: Eukaryota > Viridiplantae > Streptophyta > Magnoliopsida > Malpighiales > Euphorbiaceae > Triadica > Triadica sebifera. The sequence continues at coordinate 28,367,350 of CM042901.1, forward strand.
TAGATAATCCAGTTTTTGCAAGGAAAAAAATTGGGGGACAGTAAAAACAACAGAAAAAATGTGGTAGGAAGAACTGCTAGAACCTGCAGCTGGATACTACAAACTGCCCAGAGCAAGAACCTTTCTTCACCAACAAGCTTGTACATTTTAATGGCCGTCTGCAAGAAAATAAAAGCATAGGTAGCACAAAGTAACCCGTAATGCACAAATGAACTAGAAAAGTTTTGCAACAAATTGCAAAGATATATAAGATGGGAAAGAAAATACCAACCTGTTGCTGCTTGACGAATGAATATTCACGAACATAACAGTTGAAAAGCCCCATCATTAGTTCTAAATTATTTGGAAATTTCCCACACGCATACTCATAACAGCCGGTAGCCAAATCCACTGATTACATTTAAGACATAGAGGAAGACACTTACATGACAAGAAATAGGAGAAGCTCAAAAGAAGGAAAAAAAATAAGAAAATTTCACTAACAGTGATCAAGCCGCTGGAAAACAATCTGCAGAGTACTGAGAGTGAGATCATCCATTAACAATGAATCATTCTTATATAAAAGATCCTTGGCATTCAAGCAAATGGACAAAGCTTCATCAGATTTACCCATTCTTTCCAAAATGAGAGCTTTCAACGCCTGAGAAAACACAATATTTCATCATCTGAATAAACAAAACTGATAATTAAGAGTAGAAAACGAAAAATGAGAGCTCTCAATGAGTGAAAACACAAAAATTCATCATCTGAATAAACAGATTAACATCTTACGAGAGCGTAGGGTGAATTAGGGTATTTAGAGAGTAGTGCAGTGGACAATTTGAGAGCGTTCTTGAACTGGCGAGAATCGATAGCGTCCCATATGAATCGAACTCGCCGCTCCGGTATACCACCAGCTAAGCCAAACTTTGACGCCATTAGCGTAACATGTTTTTTTAGGTTTGTGGGTTTTGTTAGGGTTATGTCTCTGTGTTTTTGGGGTTTGTTAGGGAAGAAGAGTTTTTAAGTCCTGTTAGTACTGCAACGGGGTGTTAAAAAAAATAGAATTTTATTGATTTAATCAATTCATTTTTCTAATTCTTTATTAATTGTTTTTTCAAAATTCGTTTATATAAAAATATTTATTTATCAGTAATTTTTAAAATTCAAAAAAATAAAATTTATTTTTTAAAATTATTTTTTATAAATAAATTATCAAATAAAGTATTAGAATGAAATCAGTATCGGACAAGTTGATATTAATATAACTTTTGGAATGTTTTAAGATTTCGCAATTCATTTACAGATGAATTATGTTGGGTATTCATTTATAAATGAGTTATTATATTTGGAATGATATAACTTAAAACATGAAATTCATTTAAATTCTATTTAACTGTATTTGAAACAAATCTAGAATTGAATATTTACTTATCTATTTTCCTAAATTACTTTTTGAAAGAAAAAAAAAAGTAAATAGGAAAGACTAATTATCTCAACTTGTGTTATAACTTATAAAATAATAATATTCAACAAGGATTGCTATAGTACAAGGTAATAAAATAAATTTTCAACTAATATTAACCAACTTTTTTTATTAACAAACAAACAAATCAAATCAAATAACTAATATAAAAGTATGTATATTAAACATAGATAAAGTCAGTATATTCATTAAGCACACATATTAAACTTACATACATTAGCCATTAAAAGCACTAATAATTGTCAAAATATATACGATATCAACAACATATACTAATAAGTATAACATATACTATTAAGTACCATATCTAAAAAGCTAACTAATAAAATTGGTATAGATGATAACAAATTAATATTTCCATCTTCCTTTGCAACCAAGGGAGTTTGATCTCATCATCAAATGCAAAAATCCTTTTATCTTGTAAAAAATTAAGTGCCTCCATACATTTACATAGAACACATGATATGCACATGTCTTGCACATGACTTTTTTCAAATGACTCATCCATAATTTGCACATGACTTGAAAAAACTTGAAATCTGAACTTCTTCTCCTTATCCTATTGGACTACTCCAAATCTTCATCTTCACAAGAAGTAAAGTAACAAGCCTTGGCCTTCAATTGACTCCATTTCTTTTTGTCTTGTTAACAAGCTTTGAACATATATTTGTAAGCTTGCCTTAAGCTTATTCGAAATTGATTTTGTGATTGGACCAAGCGGCATCACCAACTTATCATATCCCTTGCATGTGAGATCGCCTTTATTTCCTTGGATAACATTAAATCGAATTAGCAAAAGTGAAATAATAATCAATGGGTCACAAAAAAGGCTCAAAACTAGGGCTAAAGCTAAGACTAATGATAAGTAATTGAGATTGATGTGTTGAAATGTATAGTGTGGGCTATTAACAAAAGAAGTATAATATTTATATTAAAACAACTTGAGTTCTACAAGGATAATGAAGTAATAAGCCCACTTTTATATATAACACATGATATGCACATGTCTTTCCTATGCACATGTCTTGCGTATAACTTGCACATGACTTGAAAGCTTGAAATAGGGACTTCTTCTCTTTAGCCCATTGGGCTACTCCAAGACTTCATCTTCACATGTTCAAAGTAAGGTAACAAGCTTTGGGCTTTCATTTGGCTCCATTTCTTCAAGATTGATCCATGCCTTTTCATTAACTTTTCTTATTATCAAGTTTCGAACATATACTTGTAAGGTTATGAGATAACTCATAATGTACTTGCAAGTACATGAGGCAATTGTAATACTGGCAGGTTACTTCCGAAGTCAATCTTTCAAGAAACTTTTGTAGGATTAAATTTTTAATTAACTTTAAATTACTAATGAATAATAAATTAAAATATTATACACTATAACCAAGTATGTTAAATTGATTAAGCTAAAATAAGAGAATTAATTAATAACTAAGATTGCAGTAGAAAGTGAAAAAATAAATTAATCAAAGAAGAAACAGCAACTTAGCTCACAACCCACAGCCTGTATGCCCTTTAACAATTTAAGTACCAATGAATGTAGATTTTATGGCTCTCATTTTTAAAGCATCAATCAATCAAGCTAATGAATTAACCAGTGTTCAATCCAATTTTTAAGTTAAATTACAGATGGTTCATTTTAATAATTTATCCTTAACATGTCCATTTAAATTTGAATAATTGGTAATCAAGAAGCTATCAAACTAAAAAATTAATAAGTATAATTGAAACTAAAAATAATCATTCATTCATTGAAAAGATAAAAAGAAGTTATATAGACTGTGGTTGCTCACTAAGTACCTATTAAAGTATTCAGCTTAGCATCTTAATAACAATAGTCATGTCTATTTCAATTACTAAGTTACACATTAAAGAAAATAAAAAATGAGAAACTCTCTGAAATTCAAAACTTCTCAACCTTTGTGTTTGCCTTTACTCTCTGTATGCTCTCTTATAACGTAAAAGAAAATTAGAATTTATAATCTAAAAATTTATACTTGAATTATAACTCTAAAGATACAATTCTTTCTAATTTAAGAGATAATCTCCCGCAAAATTGATCATCAAATCTACATTTATATTTAAAGTCTATGTCCCACTTGATCATAAATAGGAGTTGGATTACGACTAGACTCTATAGCAAAAAGGAGCATCACGCGTGTGACACAACCTCAGGCGAGTGACAGACTTCTTCTTTTAGTTCAATAATCCTCACACACTCTCTGATTCTTCACGTACATGACAGGAAATTGAGATATGTAAGCGATGCGCCTGCATTGAATCCGCACATCCAGGACAGAAGGTCAGGCTTCAAGATCTTTATGCCCACGATCAAAGCCTTACGCTAGCTACAGAAGTGAAAGAACTCCCCCCAACTTTAGCAACCCTTCATGCATGTGACAGACCTTCATATGTGTGAGCCTCCTTGGCTTTAACTCTCCCTCATGCACGGACACCTTTTTCACAAGTGTGAGACTTTTTTGCCCCACTCCGTATATTTTCTTCTTTCCCTGAAAACACAAAAATAAAACTACTAAGTACCTAAACTTGATAAAAACTATAATAAAGCTTCTAAAAATATGACTAAAAACTATATTAAATAAGAACACATCAGGTTGCCTTTAACTTGTTATTGATTTTGTGATTAGACCTGTAATGACCCAAATACCTAGTTAGTCGTAAACTGTAGTTTCCGAAATTGATCAATATACCTGGGGGTCAAAAATACACTCGTGGGTGAAAAATATTTTATTTGATCATTGGAAAATATAGGTTATGACTAGTCTGAGGGTAAAATTTGGAGTGAAAATGAGGTCAAATAAGTCATCAAAAATCAAAATTAAGAAAAAAGGGATCCGATTTAATTAAATAGTTGGTTGACTGTAATTTGACCGGGCTATGAAAAATAGCAAACGACATCCAAAAATTTATTTTAAGATATGGATAGATTCTAAATAATATTTAGGATTATTTGAAAGTGAAAACGGAATTTTACGGTAACACCGAAAATTTGATTATCTGTCCGATTTAAGTGAGATGGAGAGGAAACGAACTCCGATTGAGTTGAAATTTTTTGTGTAGACATATAAAAATATTTTAAGAATTATGGAATTAAATTTGAATGAAATTGAGCTTGAAAAGTGAGAAAAATAATTTATAGTGCATAATTGGGCCTAAATGGGTTGGGCTTTGTTTGGCCCAAGCCCACCCAAACTTACCCACTATATAAGACCCATAATTGCATAATTCTCTATATAGAATTATGATTTATCTTCTTCCTCTTTCTTTCCCTTGCTTTGCCGTGCCACTCCTTCATTCCTTTTCTTCAAAATTTCTTCATTTTCCTTCAATTCTCACACCAAAATCAACCACTCAAAATTAATTTCAACCTCTCTAATAGCTAATAGAAGTTTTATTCTTCATTTGGGAGGCTAAAGTGGAAGGAAATCAAAGGAGAAAGTTTAGGATTTTAATTTGAGGTAAGAAAAATTTATGGTTTTAAATTAATTTAATTGTTCAAATAGGTAATTTAAGATATGTAGATAATAATTATGAAGTTTATTTGAGCTAAGGAAGTAACTCAATGGTGGATTAATGAAGAAAATTTTTTGTCCATGGTAGGTTCAAAGCAAGGTGAAGGATCTTCCAAAGGAAAGAAAAAGGAAAAGGAAAAGGAAGATTAGGAAGGCCTAAAATAAGGAATTAAGGTTAGTGATTCCATAATCTAATTATTTTCATTAATTAAGTATGATTTAGGGTTATGGAAAATTAGAAAATTGTGTGTTTTGCATGTAATTGTTAAATTAATGCTTAAAATATGATTAATAGATTATGAAAAGTGAATTAGAATGATTAATTTATATTAAAAAAATTAATTAGTGAAAATTGTAAAATGTGACCTTATTATGTGAAAAATTAATATTAATGAATAAATACATTTAGTGTAATATTATGATATATATGGAATAATGAATGTATTAATTAGTGAAATGAATAATTAGAAATTGAAAGAAAAATTTTAATGATGAAAATTAAATATAGGAAAAAAAATAAAAAAAATAAAAAAATGAAATTAATATTTTTTTTTGCTAAATAAATGAAAATTTAGTTATGAAAGGTAAGAGAATATGATTTTAAGTATGTAGACATTTATTTAAAATTTTTAAATTAAATATTGAATATTTTTCTATTTATTGATGATATTATGTATGAAATAAAAATTAATGAATAAAATACATTTAGTGAGTTTATAACTCAATTGATATATTAGAATGAAAAATGTGAAAAAAAATTTGGTAATGATAAAATTGTTATGAAAGAATAAATTATTAAGTGATTAATAATGTAAAAATAATGAAATTTATGGTTTAATAGAAATTGAATTGAAGAAATAAAATAATGTCCTTAGTTATTTGTCTGATGGTTAAATCCAGCTCAGGATATAATTGGCTAGCCATAGGGATACTATTACCGCAGTGCGGATCATGGCGACTCGCTTATGTAGGCCAATGATGGTCTACTTCAGTGATTGTAACTCAGTGATTCAGTGTACAGTGTAGTGCTCGGGTGATCCTTCAGGATTACTCTTCAATGTAGTGGACTCTTGGGGTCCACGTCCCATGTATCTGGTCTAAAGATTTTTCCATCGGATTGAATCTAGGGGCAAATAAAAAAAATGAATGAAATGATAAATGTGAATGAAATGATAAAAGTGACAATTGTGAATGAAAAATGATTAAAATGAAAAATATGAAGTAAGTGAAAAATATGAGAAAAATAATAAAAATGGCATAAGTGATAAATTTGGTAAATATGATAAAAGTGAATATTTTAACAAAAGAAAAAAATATATAAAATTGAAAAATGAAAAATAAGTGAAGACAAATATTAAATTGTTCAGAAAAAAATGAGAAATAAAGATGTTAAATAGTGAATTAAGAGTAAATAAAAAAAAACGTATTGATAAAATATATATATATATATATATATATATTAAAGAGAAAATTGAATAGTATATTAAAAAATATTATTGCATGTGTAATTGTATAAAAATATAGTTAGTGGAAATTATTAGATTAGTAGTCACCACTGGGCATATTAATGCTCAGCACGTAGTTATTTGGCTACGTGCAGGTAGTAGCGGGAAAAGCAGGAGCAAGTATGCAAATTTTGGAAGCAGATGAAAGAACAAAATAGTAATAGGATATTACTAATAATGACATGTATATATATGAATAGATATGAAGTTGTAAGAATGAACTTTGTACATATTATGATAAATGGTATTTGTAAATTATAATATGTGTGAAGAATTGAGTTGAATGGAAAATATATTGTATTGTGTGTGAATTGTTGTGCCCAAAAATGGGCTGTGGATTGTTTGCTTGGCAGGTGGGTTAGTTAGTTTATAGTCGTTATGCTGCCGAAATTTTTGGAAAAGTAAAAAGGATTAATTAAGTGTTGGTAATATTATAGTTATTAAATTAAGATAAAAAAAAGTTATAATCGTATTTACCCACGTAACGTACGTATAGAATAAGTGTTTATAAGGGTGTTACAGTTTTAGTGGTATCAGAGCATGGTTTAGACGATTCTAAGATCGGAGTTGAAATTAAGTGAATGAATTATATATATATACATGCCAATGGATGGATGAAATGTGTAATAAGTTTAACGATGCTTGCTCATTTCCTGTTTTATAGTGAATGATGGCATCCCCACAAGGTCAAGGTGATGGGGACGGTGAGAGTGAAGCGTCGGTTAGTGCTAGACAAACTGAAACCTCACAACATAATGTCACTCCACCAGTTGCACCACCTCCACCGCCACAGCCGGATTTTCTCCACCTCATGGCTAATTATATTCAACATAGAATGCAAACTGAACAAGGTCAACAGCCACAGCCAGCGGCCCAAGTACAACCTCCAGCTCCACCTAAAAAGAAGCTGATTTTGGAGCAGTTGAAGAGGTTGGGAGCTGAAGATTTCTATGGGCGTGATCCATTGACCCCTGTACAAGTTGAGGAATTGTTGTTCAAGGTAAAGAGATTATTTGAAATTACTCACAGTCCGCCAGAAGAGAAATTTGAAGGTATTGTGGCATTACTTCAGGGTCCTGCATTCATCTGGTGGGATTCAGTACGGAAGCATACCTCATGTGAACAGTTGAATTGGGATTTCTTCTTGGCCCAGTTTGAAAAGAAATATATAGGGTCAAAATATAAAGCAGAGATGCAAGATGCCTTTTGGAGGCTCAGACAGGGAAACAAGACAGTAGCGGAGTATGAGCGCTAGTTTGAGCGTCTCAGTGCCTACCTTGATGATTACCAGCTGACAGAAGAAAAGTTATGTCAGAGATTTGAGAGGGGTCTCCATAACAAGATCAGACGGATAGTGGGTGCACAGCAGCATCCAAATTTGCGTGCCTTGGTAGAAGCTGCAATTAAAGTAGAAAGTATCCAGTCAGATGAGGCTAACAGGCAGACTCGGTTTCAGCAGAAGAGAAAGCTGGGACAGTTCAGTGGTTCAGGTTCTCAGAGTAAGAAGCTTAGGGGACCAGCTCCATCACAGAGTCGTACATCAGTTGTACCAGGGCGTGGGCAAGGAAATATATTCCGTGGCAATGCCTCAGTCACTTATGTGGGCAGTACACCTAGAGGCAGAGGGGCAAGTACAGTTCAGACTTGTAGCCATTGTGGTAAAGCTCACCCAAGAGAGTGCAGATATTTGATGGGCACTTATTTCAAATGCGGTTCAAAAGATCATCAAGTTAGGGATTGTCCAGTGGCTCAAGCTTCTACCGCTATGTCACCAGCACCTGGCATTGGATCCTTACCTTCCAGAGGCCGAGGTAGGGGAGCAGCCTTTAACCCATCAGCATCTAGACCTTCTGCACAACAATCCCAGGGTCAGGGACGAGCTACAGGTTGTACATATGCAGTGAGAGCCAGAGAAGAGGAGGATGCTCCTGATGTGATAGTAGGTAAATTCATGCTTATGACTGATTCTGTTTATGCACTTGTTGACCCTGGTTCCACACATTCCTATATCAATACTGATATTGCACGGGGAAAAGGGTTAAAAGATTCACAATTAGACCAGGACATCTAGTGAGCAATCCTTTAGGGAATAGTGTTGTGGTGAACAGGGTGTATAAGAATTGTCCCATTAGTACGCAAGGTTATGAATTCCTGGCTAACCTAATTGAACTCCCATTCCGCGAGTTTGATGTGATATTGGGGATGGATTGGTTGTCCGCCCATCAAGCAACGGTAGATTGTAAACGAAAGAGAGTGACACTTAAACTCTCTGATGATCAGGAAATCACTATTGTGGGTGAAAGAACAGATTTTCTTATCAGATGTGATCTCAACTACAGCTGCCAAGAGACTTATAAGAAAGGGGTGCATTGCTTATTTGTGTTTTGCAATGGAAGCTAAAAAGGAAGATCTTAAGGTTTCAAATGTGCCTACAGTGAGAGATTATCCAGATATTTTTCCCGATGAATTACCAGGCTTGCCACCTGACAGGGAAGTCGAATTCACTATTGATGTAGCTCCAGGTACATCACCTATTTCGATTGCACCCTACAGGATGGCGCCTACAGAACTCAAGGAGTTGAAGATTCAGTTGCAGGAAATGCTTGATAAAGGCTTTATCAGACCCAGTATTTCGCCATGGGGGGCACCGATACTCTTTGTAAAAAAGAAAGATGGGTCTCTTAGATTATGCATTGACTACAGACAGCTGAATAAAGTGACGATCAAGAATAAATATCCCCTTCCACGTATTGAAGACTTATTTGATCAATTGAAGGGAGCAGGTGTATTTTCAAAGATTGACCTACGATCGGGCTACCATCAGTTGAAAGTAAAAGAAGCAGATGTACCCAAGACTGCTTTTCGCACAAGATATGGCCACTATGAGTTTTTAGTCATGCCATTTGGACTTACAAATGCCCCAGTAGCTTTCATGGATCTAATGAATAGGGTCTTTCATCCTTATCTAGACCAGTTCGTGGTGGTATTTATTGATGATATTCTAGTGTATTCGAAGACGTTAGAAGAACATGACAAACACCTACGAACTGTCTTGCGGATACTGAAAGAGAAACAGCTATATGCAAAATTCAGTAAGTGTGACTTCTGGTTGAATGAAGTATCATTCTTGGGTCATGTAATTTCAGCTGAAGGGATAAAGGTGGATCCAAAAAAGATTGAAGCAATCTTACAGTGGAGAATACCTAAGACTGTTACAGAAGTCAGAAGTTTCTTAGGTTTGGCTGGGTATTATAAGAGATTTGTAAAGGGTTTTTCCACCATAGCAGCACCGCTTACTCGACTGTTACAGAAGCACGTAAAGTTTGAATGGACGGATAAATGTCAAGGAAGCTTTGACAAGCTTAAGAACTTGTTGACAGAAGCTCCAGTGTTAACTCAACCAGAATCTGGCAAGGATTTTGTGATTTACAGTGATGCCTCCAAGAATGGGTTAGGCTGTGTATTGATGCAATAAGGTAAAGTGATTGCATATGCTTCTCGACAACTCAAGACTCATGAGAAGAACTATCCTACTCACGATCTTGAGCTTGCAGCAATTGTACTCGCCTTGAAGATCTGGAGACATTATCTTTATGGTGAGAAATGTTACATTTACACTGATCATAAAAGTCTGAAATATTTGCTCACGCAGAAGGAACTTAATTTGAGGCAAAGACGATGGCTTGAATTAATAAAAGACTATGACTGCTTAATCGACTATTATCCAGGAAAGGCGAATGTAGTAGCTGATGCACTTAGTAGAAAATTTATGGCAGCCCTTCGAGTGATGAATGTCAGATTGAATATGGCACAAGATGGAGCGATAATAGCAGAAATGCAAGTGAAACCAGATTTTCTTCAGCAAGTGAAAGCGTCACAAAAGCTAGACGATTGTTTGATTTCCATAGTGAACAGAGTAAAAGAGGGCAATGAAGGTGGTTATTCTTTGGGTGAGGATGAAATTCTTTATTTCAATTGGAGGTTATGTGTACCGGATTAAGAGGAATTGAGAAAGAACATTCTCACAGAAGCTCATCATAGCAGTTACGCGATGCATCCTGGTGGTAACAAGATGTATCAGGATTTGAAAGTACACTATTGGTGGCCAGGAATGAAACATGATGTGACAGAATTCGTGAGTAAATGTTTGATATGCCAACAGGTGAAAGCTGAACATCAAGTTCCATCGGGTTTACTTCAGCCTATTGCGATACCAGAGTGGAAATGGGATCGAGTGACCATGGATTTTGTGATGGGATTGCCTCTGACGGGAAAGAAGCATGATGCTATCTGGGTAGTCATTGATAGACTGACGAAATCAGCCCATTTCATACCAGTACGGAGGGACTATCCACTGACCAAGTTGACAGGAATCTACATCAATGAGATAGTGAGACTCCATGGAGTACCATCCTCCATTATTTCAGACAGGGATCCCAGATTTACTTCCCAGTTCTGGAAAAAGTTGCAGGAAGCATTGGGGACAAGACTTCATTTCAGTACAGCTTTTCATCGTCAGACTGATGGGCAATCAGAGCGTGTAATTCAAATACTTGAGGATATGTTGAGATGTTGCATCCTCGAGTTTGAAAGTAGTTGGGAAAAGTATTTGCCATTAGCAGAGTTTGCTTACAACAACAGCTATCAGTCCAGCATCAAAATGGCACCGTATGAAGCACTGTATGGGAGAAAATGTAGAACTCTTTTATGTTGGACAGAATTGAGTGAGAAGAATTTAATAGGAACTGACTTGGTTCAAGAAACCGAAGAGAAGGTGCGGGTAATCAAGGATAGATTAAAAGAAGCCATGGACCGACAGAAGTCATATGCAGATTTAAGAAGAAAAGATATAGAATTCTAGGTCGGAGATCAAGTGTTTCTGAAAATATCACCCTGGAAGAAAGTTATGAGATTTGGCAAGAAGGGAAAACTAAGTCCAAGATTTTTAGGCCCTTATGAGATTATACAGCGAGTGGGACCCGTAGCCTCAAGAGTTGAAAAAGATTCATGATGTGTTCCACGTGTCAATGCTAAGGAGGTATAGGTCAGACCCAAGTCATATGATTAAGCCAGAAGAGATTCAAATATAGGCTGATCTGACTTATGAAGAGAAACCATTAAAAATCCTAACCAAAGAGGTTAAACAGCTCAAGAATAAGCAAATCCCACTAGTGAAGGTGTTATGGAGTCATCACAATGTGGAAGAAGTCACGTGGGAGCCAGAAGCTGCAATGAGGCAACAATATCCGCAATTGTTCAATACAGGTAAAATTTCGAGGACGAAATTTTTATTAGTAGGGGAGAATTGTAATGACCCAAATACCTAGTTAGTCGTAAATTGTAGTTTCCGAAATTGATCAATATACCCGGGGGTCAAAAATACACCCGTGGGTGAAAAATATTTTATTTGATCATTGGAAAATATAGGTTATGACTAGTCTGAGGGTAAAATTTGGAGTGAAAATGAGGTCAAATAAGTCATCAAAAGTCAAAATTAAGAAAAAAAGGATCTGGTTTAATTAAATAGTTGGTTGACTGTAATTTGACCGGGCTATGAAAAATAGCAAACGACATCCAAAAATTTATTTTAAAATATGGATAGACTCTAAATAATATTTAGGATTATTTGAAAGTGAAAACGGAATTTTACGGTAACACCGAAAATTTGATTATCGGTCCGATTTAAGTGAGCTGGACAGGAAACGAACTCCGATTGAATTAAAATTTTTTTTGTAAACATATAAAAATATTTTAAGAATTATGGAATTAAATTTGGATAAAATTGAGCTTGGAAAGTGAGAAAAATAATTTATAATGCATAATTGGGCCTAAATAGGTTGGGCTTTGTTTGACCCAAGCCCACCCAAACTTACCCACTATATAAGACCCATAATTGCAGAATTCTCTAGATAGAATTCTGTTTTATCTTCTTCCTCTTTCTTTCCCTTGCTTTGCCGTGCCACTCCTTCATTCCTTTTCTTCAAAATTTCTTCATTTTCCTTCAATTCTCACACCAAAATCAACCACTCAAAATTAATTTCAACCTCTCTAATAGCTAATAGAAGTTTTATTCTTCATTTGGGAGGCTAAAGTGGAAGGAAATCAAAAGAGAAAGTTTAGGATTTTAATTTGAGGTAAGAAAAATTTATGGTTTTAAATTAATTTAATTGTTCAAATAGGTAATTTAAGATATGTAGATAATAATTATGAAGTTTATTTGAGCTAAGGAAGTAACTCAATGGTGGATTAATGAAGAAATTTTTTTGTCCATGGTAGGTTCAAAGCAAGGTGAAGGATCTTTCAAAGGAAAGAAAAAGGAAAAGGAAAAGGAAGATTAGGAAGGCCTAAAATAAGGAATTAAGGTTAGTGATTCCATAATCTAATTATTTTCATTAATTAAGTATAATTTAGGGTTATGGAAATTTAGAAAATTGTGTGTTTTGCATGTAATTGTTAAATTAATGCTTAAAATATGATTAATAGATTATGAAAAGTGAATTAGAATGATTAATTTATATTAAAAAAAATTAATTAGTGAAAATTGTAAAATGTGACCTTATTATGTGAAAAATGAATATTAATGAATAAATACATTTAGTGTAATATTATGATATATATGGAATAATGAATGTATTAATTAGTGAAATGAATAATTAGAAATTGAAAGAAAAATTTTAATGATGAAAATTAAATATAGGAAAAAAATAAAAAAATAAAAAAATGAAATTAATATTTTCTTTGCTAAATAAATGAAAATTTAGTTATGAAAGGTAAGAGAATATGATTTTAAGTATGTAGACATTTATTTAAAATTTTTAAATTAAATATTGAATATTTTTCTATTTATTGATGATATTATGTATGAAATAAAAATTAATGAATAAAATACATTTAGTGAGTTTATAACTCAATTGATATATTAGAATGAAAAATGTGAAAAAAATTTGGTAATGATAAAATTGTTATGAAAAATAAATTATTAAGTGATTAATAATGTAAAAATAATGAAATTTATGGTTTAATAGAAATTGAATTGAAGAAATAAAATAATGCCCTTAGTTATTTGTCTGATGGTTAAATCCAGCTTAGGATATAATTGGCTAGCCATAGGGACACTATTACCGCGGTGCGGGTCATGGCGACTTGCTTATGTAGGCCGATGATGGTCTACTTCAGTGATTATAACTCTGTGATTCAGTGTACAGTGTAGTGCTCGGGTGATCCTTCAGGATTACTCTTCAGTGTAGTGGACTCTTGGGGTCCACGTCCCATGTATCCGGTCCGAAGATTTTTCCATCGGATTGAATATAAGGGCAAATAAAAAAAATGAATGAAATGATAAATGTGAATGAAATGATAAAAGTGACAATTGTGAATGAAAAATGAGAAAAATGATTAAAATGAAAAATATGAAAAATATGAAGTAAGTGAAAAATATGAGAAAAATAATAAAAATGGCATAAGTTATAAATTTGGTAAATATGATAAAAGTGAATATTTTAACAAAAGAAAAAAATATATAAAATTGAAAAATGAAAAATAAGTGAAGACAAATATTAAATTGTTCAGAAAAAAAATGAGAAATAAAGATGTTAAATAGTGAATTAAGAGTAAATAAAAAAAACGTATTGATAAAAAATATATATATATATATTAAAGAGAAAATTGAATAGTATATTAAAAAATATTATTGCATGTGTAATTGTATAAAAATATAGTTAGTGGAAATTATTAGATTAGTAATCACCACTGAGCATATTAATGCTCAGCACGTAGTTATTTGACTGCGTGCAGGTAGTAGCGGGAAAAGCAGGAGCAAGTATGCAAATTTTGGAAGCAGATGAAAGAACAAAATAGTAATAGGATATTACTAATAATGGCATGTATATATATGAATAGATATGAAGTTGTAAGAATGAACTTTGTACATATTATGATAAACGGTATTTGTAAATTATAATATGTGTGAAGAATTGAGTTGGATGAAAAATATATTGTATTGTGTGTGAATTGTTGTGCCCAAAAATGGGCTGTGGATTGTTTGCTTGGCAGGTGGGTTAGTTAGTTTATAGTCGTTATGCTGCCAAAATTTTTGGAAAAGTAAAAATGATTAATTAAGTGTTGGTAATATTATAGTTATTAAATTAAGATAAAAAAAACTATAATCGTATTTACCCACGTAACGTACGTATAGAATAAGTGTTTATAAGGGTGTTACAAGACCACATGGGATCACTAACTTATCATCCTCCTTACATGCGAGATCACCTCTATTGTAACACCTTTTTATCCCACCAGTGAATGGGCAAATGCAAGGATGCTACGATACTTCCTTTTAGAAAACGATTTATTAACTATTGAAAATTAAAACACATGTTTTTTCAGAAAATCTTTATAAACATTATAATTTTAAAAAATCATAATACCATAATAGAAGAAAACTAGGTACATTTTATATGCAAAAGTATTATTTTACAAGTGTCATTCATACTTGTCTATAAGTAAAGTTAAGTTGGCATACAACATGAAAATGCAAATAACGAAAGAAAGAAATGTGTGAAACCCACAATATGCTGACACTGTTGTTTCATTGGAATAGGGTTCTACTAGTTTTATCTACAAACTCCTCTTCGTTGAAACTATGTGAGAGAAACTCTCACACTAAATACTAGGCTTAATGGTGCATACAGAAAAGCAATAAGTTATAATATGCAGCACACATTCATATGCATTCTAATATTCATTCATTTCATGCAATAACAATATTAATTCTATTTATCTACATATACAAGTATTTATATACAAAGTAAACTTACAACTTTATTTGTTTATATGTCTCATACTATGTTCTTTTTACATAAAATTACCAATATTACTTCTTAATCATTTTAACTAGGCCAAAATTTATAGACCAAATACTAAAAGATAGTAAAGAAAAATAAATATAAGGGCGCCATAGGATAATATATGTCCAAATATATATGATGGACAATAAACTGCCTATGAGTGTAAAACGCCTGCAGGAATTGTGGCATATGGGCACGAAGTTTATGGGCTTTACAGCCTACCATCTCTATTTGACATGTCAACCCGTTAATCCATTCTAATATAGGTTAGGAATATTTTATAATTTCATATTATCATAACTGTCTTGGTACAACCACAATTCTTCATTATTTATTCATGATAGTAACTCATTTTTACTCTGCTTCATTTATTTCCATTTATTTGTTATCCTTGTACATATTTAAGATATCCTAGTTTTTAATACTTTTCTTAAATCCTTTATTAATTAATAAATTAAATTAAATATTGGAAATAAGATATTCACGATTGTGACTAATTTTTTACGTTCATGAATTAGTCAAAATAAAAATATTTTATAGCTGTGAATGAATGTCACAACTAGTGAACAAAAATAGTTGTTTCACGACTGTGGTCAACACTTCACGCTTGTGAATCAAGTCACGCCCGTGATCCCTATTCAACTTCAAGTTGTGAATGAATTTGGATGGAACATAACATTTTCCAGCTCAAATTCATGTTGAGTATCATCATTCATGAGCACAAATTATCAAGTTCATACTCGTAACTCATGATTCATGCCCGTGACACATATGGTTATGCCTGCGAATACTTGTAGTTTAAATTATACCATTTCGTGTTTCAAACTTCCACAATTTTCCACACCAGAAAAATCCTAGCCATCAGACTTGTGAATCTAGAATCAACCTTCCCTCAATTCCTTTCAATCTTGATCAACACAATACGAAATTTCCACCGTAAATAAGATTAAAATTAACTACAAATAAGAGTTTTCGCTATCATTGCGAGCATAAGAGAGAAGAAAGGAGAAATTTATTTTGAAACCTAGAACTGATATGTTTTTATAAAATAGATCTAAGGATTATGTTTTCTTTGTCCTCTCACTTGTTTTATTCGGTTTAATATGAGGATTAAAGGATAAAATCATGTAATGGATGATAGGGTTTTACATGTTTATAACATAAATAGCGAGTTATGACTAAAATGGATGGTACTAAGGCTCTGATTTCATGTTAGAATTCGATAAAGAAGGTGGAGAAAATCACCAGTGAGATTAGAAATGCTAGAGAGGTCGATTATTAAGGCTACAAATTTAGTTTGTACATATACGCATCTAAATTCAAATTTTTGGTATGCTAATGTATAAATTATGTAACTTGGTATGTTAATTAGCATGTAATATTATGTAAAAGTTGTTGGAATTGAAGTAAGTGGCATGATTAAATCTGAAATGCTTAAGGAAGATAGGTGTATGAGACTTGGTTATGTTATGACATTGATAAAGATAGTTTAAATCTAGTTTGAATGATTTAAAGTGGTAAATTGCATGTTTATAGCTCATTAAATGTTGTATTATGCTGAAAACTATTGATATGAGTGCTAAAATTGGTTAGCCTTCGAGCTTTTGCATGTGATGTGCATAATTACATTGAATTGGTACTGAAATTTGACACATACTGCATATGCACAATCGTGACATGTTGCTCATGCTCATGAATATCCAAACAAAAAAAAGGTCATGGTTTGAATCATGGAAAAGCAACCCATAAAAGGAGGCTTTACGACCGTGAATGACCATTTATGCCCGTGAAGTCCTTGAAATCAAAATTTTATATTTTAATTTTTATGATGAAATTACATGGTATTGCTATGCATACACACCTTGCATTATGTAATAAGATGGGATACAGTATCATAACCTAAATATGAATATGAATGTGTTTATTATACTTTAAATCACAAGGTGTTATGTGAGAATCATGAATTGGACTATGTAATAAGATAAATAATGTAATGCCCGATAATTTAGGTCACGGTCGCGGTTGACCGAAATTCGGCACGCCGAACCGATCAGAGTCTAAATTCGGACATAAAAGAAATAAATTAAAATAATAATTAGATGAGAGAAAATTTTTTTGGGTATTATTAATTAAGAATTTTGAAGTTTGGAATTAAAATTGGGAAAAAAATAATTTTTCGTTGAACAAAATTAGGAATTGCAGTGTTTTTGGCACAAAAATTATAAGAAGGCATAAAAATGGAATATTCTTTATCTAAGGAAAGAAATATTCTTTTAATTAAAATAAAGTAAGAGTGCTTTAAATTAATAGACCAATGAGAAGCATGATTAACAACTAATTCTAACCACCCACCTAATCCAACTATAAAAAGTCAAATTTTCAATTTTTTTTTTATCATCTTCTTTTTCATCTTAACCAAACTCATTTCTCTCCCTTTTATTCTTCTTTTGCAGTGAACTCCTCCTCCCCCATTGTTCTTCTTTTCTTTCTTCAAATAAAGCTAAGATTAAATGGAAAAAAGATGGGATTAGGCAAGATCATGAAGAAAGTGAAGTAAAGTGAGCAAAACCAAGGAAGAGGAAGGAAGAAAGGAAAAGAAAAAGAGAGAAAGAATATTTTAGCCATTTGGAAGATCATCAAAGGTGAGTTTAGATTTTCCATCTCCTTACTTTCTTCTTCTCTTTTCTTTGAGTTTGGGGTTAGTTGCCATTATAACTAGTAAATTAGGGTTATTAGTATGCTAATGGTGATTAAGGGTGGATTAGTGTGATTAGTGTTTGATTCGTGTAAAATTTGTTGTTAGGACAAGGAAATGAACAAACTTTGAACCAAAATCAAAGGGGAAGCAAGGGCAAGGAAAGGGCTATCTAAGAGGAAGAGAAAAGTGAAGAGAAGTAGAACTTTAAGGTATGTACATTTGACAACAATTCAATGTATAAAAACGTTGATTTTGTAACACCCCTTAATCTAACAGAATATCTGTCAGATCAAGAGATGTCTCTGGCTGACTTACTGAAACGCCTGCGCAGGACTTACAACCATGTACTAATATATGCATTTATGCTAATTAGATATGCATACATAAAACTTTCATAAAAGTTATACAAAATACAAACATAAACCGTTTAGAAACAAAATACAAATACACAGGTTGCTGTTGCTCTGCTCTGATGTGGGACCCACTATTCTGCGGTACTAGATATAACCTTTATCGCTCTGCACCCTTCTATCTACAATCTGCGCGAGAGAAAAACACTCCCGCGCTGAGTAAAATCCTCAGTGGTACAAGCTTTATAATGATAGCCTCATAACATTTATATCAACTTATCTAATATTACAATATAACATATATATATATATATATATATATATATATATATATATACATAATTTAGTTACCAGAACATGTCATTTTAAATCAATAAAATAAACATATTTAACATTATATTCATATACTATAAATTTAAATAACTAAAATAGTTCAACCTATATTTCTAGATATCATATTTATACTTATCATAATAACATGTTAATATCACATTATTTTATCAAACATTTCAAGTTTTTACCTGTTGTGCCCATAAATTGATTTCCTAGACTTAGTACTAGGGAGACACTAAGGGTATCCGTATGAATAAGACGTCTATCCGTATGTAGATGCCAAGCATCTGTATAACCATATGTTCCGACTGAGTCGGATGTAACTGTATATTCCAGAACAACATGATAATCCGTATGACCCTATTGGCATGCCAACAAGTCTACCCTATTCTAGTCCAGGTTTATTTATGGGCATACATAGCATCCAATTGTACATGTTATCTCACACATAATATTAAAATAAACATTCAACAAATACAACATATATACTAATCATACACCTTATGCATACCCACCATATACATCATATAAACCCACCATATACCTTATATATACCTACCATATACCTCATATAAACCCACCATATACCTTATATATACCCACCATATACCTCATATAAATCCACCATATACCTTATATATATCTACCATATACCTCATATAAACCCATGTACTATGTAGCATTTATATAAAATATATTCATTACATCAATAAAACAAACAATTTCATATTTTATATTAATTCACCACCATATTAGCATTCATAATACCATATTAATTATTATTTAATAGAAGTCATATTATATTCCATATTTTATCATGACTATTATTATAAAGCTTGTACAAACTTGTTTATGCCCTTTTTTGATTTATCGGATCCTTGCCCTTATCTACTCTTGGCGCCGACTTTATCGCAGTGTCTGACAATAATTAAATTGCTAATTACTTATTTCTGTCAATAAATATTTATATTTATTTTAAAAATTAAATCTCCTAAAAAAATTTTTTGGTTCCCACACACATTTAATGTGTAATTCACCATTTTCAGTCGTCCAATTCTTATTACAATGTGACCACTTGTTTCTTAATAATATCTCCATTTTTCTCATCCTTTTTGCCATATTATCATATACCTAACTCATTATCCAAACTTCCATCTTCAAAATTATATTTAATTAAATTTCCTTATTTTCCTTTTCCATAATTTCATTTAATTAATTTTTTTTCCTTCTTAATAATTATTATTTATATATTTATTTTCCAATTTTCCTCTAAAAAATGTTCAATAATTTATCAATTTCTCTAAAATTTCCCAAATAAATTCCTATAACTATTTCAATCCATAATCTTTAATTCCCAACTACTAATTTTACTTAATTAAGTCCAAATATTCAAGAATTAATTTTTCAAGAATTCGGCCATACTTTGAAAAATTCCCAAAATTTATTTCTTCACTCCCAAATATTATTTCACACCTCTAAACATCCCAAATAACTCCAATTTCATCAAATCAATCCATGGTTCACCCAATTTCTTCAACCAAAATTTTGGACATAATTATGGGAAATTTCTAAAAATTCCACAACAATTCCTAAAAATTATTTTTACTCATTTCTCATCACTTCTCATCAATTCCATCTCTAAATTCCTCATTTTTCATTTTTATACAATTTTCATATTATTCCTCCTTCAAACCCTAATTCTCCATATTTCAAATCTAATACAATTTTTACAACATCTTAAAAATGAATCCAATCAACTCAAATTCAACTAAAAAAATCTAAAGAAAAAATTAGAGAATCTCACCAATAAAAATTTATGGAATTTTGGCCAATGGAAATTTTTCCACCAAATTTTCTTCTCCTCTTTGATGCTCCTTTATGCTTGGATCATTAATTATTTGTAAGAAAATTGAATGAAAGCTTGAAAAATTCTTCCATGGTGGTTCAGCAAGGTGGGGAGGAAGATGGGAAATTTTTGGTTGATATTTTGGTAGAGAATTCTAGATTAGAAATGAGGATAAGTTCAATTGACTTTATATACCCATAATTAGTGACTAATAACCTTTATTAAGCTTAATTTCACTTTCTATTGGCTAATTAAAATGTTAATTAAGAGATAAGTTTGACAAATGGTCCAATTGCATTTAAATTTAATTTGACTTAGACATAGGTTGCACCAATCATATAATTCTCTTCAAATTAATTCAAGATATACTTTAATTCTCCAAAATTAAATCTCCAAACAATATAATTCCATTAAATTGAATATACCAAAAAATTTAAAATAATTTCCTCTTCAAAATGGTATTTTCAATTTTATGAAACGACAACCGATGCTAAAATCGCATTTTTACAGTGTGGTCATTTTTCTTAATTCAGTCCGTAAAAATTTATTTACCGTCCGATTTCTAAATTATTAGTGTTAAAAATTTTAGAATTCAATTACTATCGTATCAATACTTTTAAAATATTGAACATATATCTCTAACCTCCAATCAAGAAATTGGACCGTAAATCCATACCGGGTACTTTATATCTGCAAATTGGAACCCTTAACTTTAAAACTTCTCCACATAACTTTACCAATGACCTTAAAATATTATTCTCTATATTTTAGTGTGATTAAATCATATTTTTCTCATCGAGCAAAAATCATGTATTTTCCGCTCAGTATATCACATTGATTTGCGTGTCAAGCACGTAATCGCAATAATTTGTCCTTATTCTCTAATCTTCATACCGTTTATAACACTTCCAAATCAAATTGTTATTTTTATACCTATATGACCATATTTAAATTTGAACAATAATATCCTGATACTGGTCAACCCTTGTTGACTGAACTGTGCCGCTCACAGAGCACACCCACTATATAAGGGTTAAATTTGCCGGTCGTGACAGATTTTGATTTTGTGATGTGTATGAAATTCTAGATATTTGATTGAGAAATTAAGTGGTGATTAAATGATGCTATGAATGTGAAAATAAAAACTAGAATATGAGGTTGATGCATGAAAATAGAAATTGTATGATTAATTGATGTGCTGGAAAATTCGTCTTATGAACAGTATCTAGTGTTTTGATCATAACTTGAGTTCTGGAAATCATTTCTGAGTGATTCTTATTGGGTTGGAAAGTTAAGACATAGGGATTGAACTTTCATTCAAACCATTAGACCTGAATATACCGAGAATTAGGTGAAACATGGACTCAAAGTTGAACTAGGAATCTGTCTAGAAAAAAATAAAGTACTGGGCAAATTGCAGTGAGCACAGGTTATAAGAAAATTTATAACTTTTGCAAAACAATTTGTTTTAATGTGATTCAGTTGAAACTTAAAGATAAGATATGTACCTACATTTTTCTAGTTTATCAATTGTCCAAATTCCATTTAAAAATGGATGAAAAAGACAGAGAAATATAAAGCAGAATTTTGTCCAGTAAAATACTGGGTAGATTGCAGTGAACGTAGTTTATGACAAAATTCATAACTTTTGCTAAACAATTCTTTTTAATGTAATTCTAGTTGGAAATTAAAGATAGACATTTACCTACACTTTGTTAGTTTATTACTTGTCTTAATTCTATCTAAAAATGGATGAAAAAGACAGAGAAATATAAGGCAGAATTTTATCCAGTAAAATACTAGGTAGATTGTAGTGAACGTAGCTTAGGAAAAAATTCATAACTTTTGCTACAAAATTATTTTTAATGTGATTCTAGTTTAAAATTAAAGATAATACATGTACCCATATTTTGTTAGTTGATCACATGTCCAGATTTTGTCTAAAACTAGACGAAAAATGCAGAGCATCATAAGGCAGAAATGCTGTCCAGAATAGGACAGCTGGAAGAAATGTGTTGATTGTGAATTTATGTGACATAAAATGTATTAATTGAATTTTTCTTATAATTATAATGATTGAATGAGCTAGTATGAGGTTGTAAAATATTTAATGAGAATTATTGCATTTATATGGAGTTTATATTAATGTTTCCTACGTAATTTATGTAAATATTAATAAAGGTAACAAATGTAATTTAAGCCCTATAACATCTAGTCGAGAACTAGAAATTAGGATAAGTTGGCATGCCAATAAAAGGGGTAGAAATGTAGGCACTAAAAATAATAGTGCTGAGATTTAATTGAAGTAGGCACTAAGAAATAGTGCTGAGTTGAAATTACGTAGGCACTAAGAGATAATGCTGAGTTCAAAATTATGTAGGCACCAAAAAGGTGCTGAGTTGTTATTGGAAGTGTAGGCATTAAACGCCGAGTTATAAAATAATTATGTAGGCGCCGAGTATACTGCCGGAGAGCAGAAACCCTGTATCCGGTGTTTAGTTTCAGTCTAAGATGTCGTGGACTATTATAAATAAATAACAGAAAAAAATGTGAATTATGAAATTGATATTGTAAATTTTATATCTTGAATTGTTAAGAAATTTCAAGCATGCTTAATGAATGAAATGTTATAATTGATGAATTAAATATTTTTGCATAAATAAAATGGTTTTATTATTAATTGAATATTTGACATGTTTAATAAATTAATTGTAGTTTTAAAAATTTTATTTTAGAATTATTTATGTAATTATTGAATAGTTGTCAAACGTACCACTAAGCTAGAAGGCAAATAAATAGAAGTAGTTGTTCCGATAGGGCGACCGAAGAAGAGGGAACCCCTAATATCATATTGCAGTAGTTTAGTTCTTTTTGTATGTTTTGAAAATTATATTGTAAAAAAATTAAATTATAAGAATATTTTTTGATGTAAATTTGTGGCATGTAGGATTTATAAGAAATTAATTTTGTAATTTTATAAATCTAGTATTATTTCTAAATATTATAGTTTAATTGCATGAGTTCTTTTATATCAAACTATTTCCATCACTAGTTATATATTTAAATGGAAAGAAAAAATATAGCAATAAATATTTCGCTAATAATAAACTCGAAAGAAAAAAAATTCAATAATTTGAACATTGGTTTTAAGACAGATGAGTTTAGTAGCACTTCCATATCCTATTAACGTTTAGTAGGTTAAGGGAGCGTTACAAATAACCAATTTTTAATTATTAATGTCCATTCTTTATACGAGGACTAGTATATAATAAATGATATGTCATTGAATGAGTTATGGTACCGTAGCATATTTAGCACATGAATTTATTATTTAGAGATAAGGTAGATTAAGATCGGGTGAGAGCGCCTTTGATTGTATATGCATGAAATTATTATATTTTACTCAGTCAATGTGGTTTAAGACTTTTAACTTGAAAAGCTCAGTTGAACACTATACAGGTAGATACAATTAGTAAGCATGATGACTTAAGCTCGAGTAAAAGTGCTCCTATTTTACAATCTGCATCCAGACAGTCTGAGTCCAGAGTATTAGGCAATAAAATTTTAAACCTATTAAGAAGAAAAGTAATTCATAAATATAGAAACATGATACATTTATAACCTATAAATGAATAAGGAAAACCAATAACTAGATATATTAAACTAGAAAATGGAATTTGGCATTATTGTTATACAAATATGATGATGTGGATTATTTATGTGTTATATGTCATGAATCTATTGTGATTCAGTAAACTAATTTTGTCTATAGTATATCAATATATGATGGCATAGTCGAGCACATAGGTACATATATATATATATATATATATATATATATATATGTTATGACTATGTATGAATGCATGTTAGAACTTTATGCATATATGTACCACTAACTTTTTCAGTAGCTTAGTGTATGGATTTCTCCGCATTCAAGTTTGGAGCCAATAGATAGCTAAGTAGACGAGAATATGTGTCTGAGCATGTCAAAGCAGTTAGTGTAAACCCGTGTTTGGGTCGTTTTCTTTTATTTCATTCATTTGTATTATTTTCATGACATGGGATAGATTATTTTAAATAAACAATCATACTTGCGTGTTTGAAGTTGATTAGATTATTTTAAATAATGATGAATTTTGTAATAAATGGCTTATGTTGTAACACACTCTCATTCGGTCACGAGCTGCTGGGGTGAGGGAGTGTTACATATGTATGCCCTAACCAGTTTATTTTAGTAATAAAGATATATATATTATATAGACACCATATTTGAATTATGGATTTAAATGTTGATTCAAACACAGGATAAGGTTTTATTCAATATATAATATATAATTGTTTTAAAAATGTATGTTATACAAATGCAATGATTAAGATAGAGAAAAGTTTTAAATGGAACAGGTTTATAAAGCATCTAGTTATGTGGCATTTGCTTGTATGGTGGGATTTTATCCTACTGTATGGTGGGATTTTATGGGTGAGTGTTATATTTAGTGGTATCAAAGTCAAATTTAGGCAATCTAAATCTAAGTGGATAATGGATTTATCATACATACATAAATAAGTCTCGTCTAACTCTAACATGGGCTAGTTTTCTTTCAACTTGCAAGACTTGAGTGAGATGACATCTAAATTGAATGATATGGCTAAAAGTCATAGCTCTCCACATACTGGGGCACTGCACCAACCCTGTGCAACTAGTTTTTAGGGTTCAACTGCAGTGCCAGTCCCAAACTAGCAGGCTCCTAAATAGGAAGCAGATGACAGGCTTGTTGCAGCAAATTACTAGAGTTGTACCACAGCCAATACCAATTCCTCCACCTCCACCACCAAAGCCAATGATACAACTAGAAAACTTCATAAGTATGGAGCCACATGCTTTATAGGAACCAAGGATGATGATCATATTGCTGCAGAGTATGAGATAGAAAAGATTGAGAGGATCTATGATGAGTTTGAGTTTGCTACTGACTAAAAAATGAAGTATGTCATATCTTTACTATAGGAGAATGTTTATAACTAGTGGAAGTCAATCTTGTTGAAACCAAAGGTTCCCCAGCTAGTGACATGGGACTTTTTTATTGCTAAGTTTAAGGAACAATATGTCCCTCAGGTCTATATAAATGAGAAGAAGAACAAGTTTATGAATTTCAAGTAAGGAAAGATGATTACTTATGTATCAGAGGGAGTTTACTTGATTAAGTAAATATGTTTCAGGGTTAATCATATATGAGATAGACAAATGCAGAAAATTTGAGAATGGTCTCAATGCATAGATTAGTTGGGTGTACCTTTCATCTAATGATATAATTTGTAAAAATCCTAAAGAGCTGTAAGCAGAAACAATAAATAGAGATAGAGTTTACAAAAATCATAACCCAAATAAAGAATTAGCATTTTTGTGTTAAAATAATATTTTTATTATATTTTTTTCTTTGAGACTAGACTCCTAACTGAAATATTTGATATCTCTTGTTTCATATATGAATAACAAGAAGAAGAAGAAGAAGAAGAAGAATGGTGTGTGGAGGAATCTCTTTAGAGCTATGGAGAGAGAGAGAGAGAGAGAGAGAGAGAGAGAGAGAAGAAAAAGTTAATGGGAGAAGAAACAAAACAAAGAGGTCATTTTATTGGAAAGTGAGAGGTGTTGAACTGTTATGAAGAATTTTTTAATTTATTTTTCCTAGTTTATATCACTAATTTCATAAAATCATCTATTGATTATTGATATATATTTTTTTTATTATAAAAATTTGAAAATATAATAATTCATCAAATTATTTGTAACACTCCTCTATACAGTTAGAGCAAAGCTCACTGTATAGACGAATACCACATGACTGTATATGTCTAAAATTATTTTGAATTAAAACTTTTCTTAATCAAACATTATATCTAATTAACATACACTTTAAAAAAATCAAATCTTACTTACTGCATAAATTCTCATTTGAAATTGAATAATAATCATTAACTGGTTTGTGTAATATTAGCCCTTATTACAAAATCCTTCCTTATTTGAAAACAAATCAATGCAATTACACATCATTGTTTAAAACATATTAAATTTACTTATCCTTATCCCATGACATCAAAAATAAATGAATGAAATTAATAAAATAATAAAACATATCCAAATAAGTTAACTCTGACGGGTTTGGTCTTCCCTTCTTGTCAACTCAGTAATCTAATGGATCCAAACCTGCGTGTAAAAAAACTCATATACTAAGTTACTGAATATATATAAGCATTGAAATTCTAATATGCATTCACATATTTACATAACATTCAAATTCACAATCATACTTGCGTGTTTGACCATACCGTAATGCATAAATAAATGTACCATATCAACATAATATCACATTCATTTTGAATTGATTTAATTTCAATACATTCATGACATATATAAAATAAATGATTTCATCATCATAGTAACAATACATATCATTCTTAACATTTCTATATCATCATAGTCATAATGATTTCATCATATGTTGCAAGTATCCAATTATTGGTTTCGTATATATAACTAACTACTAGTTTCCACAATTTCTTTTCTAGGATGTAACTATAATCTGATTTCCATTAATTTGAGTTACCTTTTATATTACTGGTTTACTGTATCACTGTATATTGCATTCAAATAACTGTATTATGAATTTCCATTTACTGTATTTTGAATTACCATTTACTATATCATGAATATCCATTTACTATTTTCTGTAGCACCATTTAGGGAGTATTTGTGATTGCTGTTAGATGTCCAAAAAGCAGGTTTAAAATTTTTTTGATTTAATTGACTAATTTTTTTAATTTTTTATAAACTACTTTTTTTAAACCTGTTTCTGGAAAAATCATATATTTACCTGCTTCTCTCCAAAAGCAGTTTTCAAAACTCAAAAAAATTTAAAATAAAATTTTTTTCTCCAAAAACGTTTTTTCCAAACGCAATGCCAAACGTAGTCTTACTATTTTCTTTAGCACCATTTACTATTTTTTTAGCACCATTTATTGTTTTCTTTAGCCCAATACTTTAGACTTGTACTACCCGGATGCAAGTTGTGAAACATGAGCGCTCTTACTCAAGCTTAAGTCACCTTACTCACTACTGTATTTGTCTATATCGCTACTATTGAGCTTTTCAAATCAGGAACACTCTTACCCGAGGTTAAGCCTTCCTGATGAGTAAAAATAATATCTCCATGTATATTACCAAATCGAATCTATTTAAGCCATAAACTATCAAAATCTTAACTTTTCATTTATTTTTAAGCCTATAAACCTTAATTCTCATTTAATCCGAATTGAACCAAATAAAAAATTAACGGAAATATCATCCCTTACCTATGTATTGATTATTTTAGAAGGGTTTTCGTTCCAAAATCATATTATTATGCTATTTAGTTATGACTTCGATTTCTATACTGAAATCCTTGTTTCTAATCTGTTTTATCTTCGTTTATGCTAAGGATTTTGTGTTCTACCAATCACAATTGAAATGGAATGAAGAAGAATTGGTTCTGGGGATTTCAGAGTATGGTGGCTATGGTTAAGGATTTAATTTTCGTGAGTTTCTATCAAAAATTAAAAAAAATATTAAACTACAGAGTTTTATGGGCATGAACACAAGTGTCATAACCATGAAGATCATCCACTTTAGAATATGAATTTTGTGACATTCACGGCTGTGATTACCTCTAGCACTAGCGTGAATGATGAGAACTTCACTTTTTCTTCTTATTATTTTTTATTATTTTCATATGTCTAATACCAATAACCACACATATATCATTCATATGACTTTATTAACATGTTATTTCTAAGCCCTAAATTGCAGGCGTAACATTATCTGTAAATTATATATCTTTCATAATTTTTACTTGAAATTTTAGTTTTTTATTTAGTTAAAGGAAACGCAATGGTGACTTGGAATCTAATTATTATAAATAGTTTTTTTTTCAAATAGAAAATAACCTTTCTTATGTTTTTCATTTCTTGAATGAGATGTAAATAATTTCTATTGTAAAAACTAAATAATAAAGTATATGTAATTTATATGATACTCATATATATATATATATATATATATATATATATATATATATATATATATATGAAATATAAAGGTAAATGTTTAATATATGTGAGGTACATATGATATATTATTTATGAAATATACAAAACAGTAATGCTAAAAAATAAAAGTATATATAAGGTTTATGTGAGTATATGTGAAATATATATAATGTATATGTGAAGTAAAATGTGAGATATGCTTAAAAATACTATTATTTTCTTTAAATTCTTATTTATTACTTTAAATATGTAATTAAAGTAAAAATAAAAATATTTTCATATTGAATTTTAATTGCATGATGTTGAATTTATATCTAAAATAGTTTAAACTCAAACTACATTTGAGAATTATTATTTTTTTAAAAATGAAAAGGAAAGAAAGATGCCTATGAATTCTTGTGAGGACATGACCATGTGAAGAAATCTCAAAAATATAAAAATAACATCCATGTGAGGATATGACCATTTGAATAAATCTCAAAAATATAAAAATAACATTATAGTGTAGGGTCTACTAATACTTTGGTTATAGTTGCTTAGAGACACTCAACTAGTACCCCATGCTATTCAAGTAAGCAAATGGTAGTATTTTCAATTTTTGAATCATCCTCATGCAAGAGTGGAACTTTATTGGTCAGTTTCTATTTGGAAATTGTTTTTCATACCCTTTAATCTCTTTTTTTCTCTCTCTCTTGCTCTCTCTATCTCAAAGCCTCCTAACCATTTACTTAGAAAGTGATATTGCATGATATCAGATGCTCCTTTTTTATTCCTTTAAACTCAACAGTTCATTTGTAATTCTTTTGACATTTCAGCTCATCTACTATAATTTACAAACCGACTCACAAATTCAACAGTCCATTTGCAGTTCTTATAAGATTCCCTACACAGTTTTGCAAAATCATGGAAGGTATATGTAATGTTATTCGAAACTTAGAATTCAATTATTAAATAAGAATTAGAATGGAAATTCCTAAACAGAAAAATTATTTGCATCCCATCATATAAAATATTGCATAAAAAAATAATATAAGTGTAGTATATGCATGTTATCCATATGCATTTTATTGCATTACAATTTCAAATGGATTACATAATATATAAATGTACATCTTAATATTTTGTCAAGTATGTATAACTCTCTGCTACAATTTCTGTAGATATAATCTGCATTATACCTGCAATATTATATGTGAATTATATAAATCTTATCTAATAGTTATATATATACTTAAACATTGCTTAAGAAATTCAAAATCAATTGGTTGTATAATATTGAAAAATATTATCTATAAATTACATTCATATTTGATACAATATATGATAAGTGTATTTAGAACAATATCTGACATGTGCAGTGAGTATCGTAAATATTATATGATCATTACAATTAAACATATAGAAACTAATATTTGTTGCAATTTTTCTTTTCATATATGATAGTTATATCTAACATATTACTGTAAAATTGAATACAAAATATTTAATGTTGACCTCCTAACTATATTATTTTAAATCTAACATATATATCATGAGGCATCACAAAGAGTTTGCATGTATCATTTGCTGAATAATTTGAAGGCAAAGTTTAAGAATACTAACAAAATAAGAGATTCGTTCATAGGAACAACAAAAGTTTACACTTTAAAATAATTCTTTAGAGCATCAAAATTAACACTATGAATAGTGAATAATACTTATTTTAAAGATAGTTGGTATAAATTCAATTGATACTTTATAAGAGGTAATAATATATGTTATTAAAATACTCATCTTGATGATTCTCTTGTGTGTAATAACCCTCTATTGTATTTTCTACAAATAATTAATGGATTATACATGAAATATTATATATTTATTATATGAATCTTATCACTCTATTATATATATATATAAATATGGGTGAGAGATACAAATTATAATTTAATTAATTGTTAACAACAAAATTAATATTTTAAAGAAAGAAAAACAAAAAGAACACAACTACAAAAATATTAAAAAAGGAAAGAAAAAAATACAATCTACAAAAAAAAAATTGCATTCCTACACTTAAGCTAATAGATAGCTTTCCTTTTATAGATTTTGGGATTCCCACCATCAAGTCACATACTTCTACGACTTGAACTTGCCACCTCACCTGTCACCCAGGCGCTCTACACCCTTCCACCAGCTCTTTTCCATCTCATCAAATTTTACAAGCCCCAAAAAAACCTCTTCTCACACTCTCTATGGCCTATTCCTCCTTAAACTCACCCAAAGCCTCACTTGTCTTCATAGCACCTTAGACTCACAACTTTCTTTCTTTCCTACCCCTCTTTTTTCCTCCGTTTCCTCTCCCTCCCTTTCTTCTCTTATTTCCTCTTCCTATGTTGCCCCTATTCTCTTTTTCACCCTTGCTTCTCTACTCTCTTTCCTTGCTTTTTCAAAACCTTGCAAGCAAAATTTTATCCTTGTTGCTATCCGCTCCTGCATCTATCTCCAAAAACTCCACTCTTTCTGAGAATATCGCTTACTCCGTCGCTACCTTCTGCACTTTCTCCACTGAGCATATCTGGTCTTTGGAAGCCTCTCTTTGCGATGCTCAATGGATGTCCCCGTATGGTTGTGACTGCAGGATCCAATGAAGGGCAGTTGGATCTTTTTTATTTTTTGTTGTGATTTGTGATGAAAAATAAAAAAAATGGAGAAAAAAAGCTTAAAGAAAAGAAAAAAGAGAGGAAAAGGTAAACCTGTCAAAATAAAACACAAAATGTAATTTTGTCAAAAAGATTGAAGTTAAAAATGGAATTAAAAAAAAAAGTTATAGGGTGTTTTTTTTTCTTTCTATAGACTACATAAAGCATAGTTAAGGAGATGTTGATTTAACGTTTTCTATGAAGAGAAAAAAACAACTTTTCTATTATTTTTTTAATAAAATTTTGAATTTTTTTTAGAAATTTAATTGGTAGTTGCTTGAAGGATAAATTCATATATAAATAAGAAGTTGAATGCAAAATAAATAAATAAATAAATATATATATATTCTTCATTTTCAATATGTATATTATCCTCAAGCTATTATATACAATTGCCATTTTTTTTAGATTATAAAAGTAGAAGATGGAATTAAATAATTTGAAAATAGTATTATAGTATGCTAAAAAATCAAATTATTAGATTATGCCAAAAAACCCAATTTGAAATTTTTTTTCCCTATCAAACTCAGTTATCAGTTGACATCATGATAGTATTTATAAGAGTTGAGCCACTGAACAACATAATCAAATTTGCACTGTGATTAGATCTTTTAGTAGGGAGCAAGATTTAAGTAATGCAAGAATTATAACAAGCATGCAGCATGAACTGATAAATTTTATTTTATTTTTATCTTGTTAATGATATTTTCCATGTTAGAATATAGATCCTAATACTATATATAATGAATTTTTACTACCAGCTAATAATAATAATAAAGTAATTTTAGAAAAAAAAATATATTTAGTGTCATATTACTATAATTATATAAGTAAAAGCTAAAATGAAAGAACTTTATTAAAAAAAAAAAAAGAAGGGAAATAGAGAATGTTGAGAGAGTTCAGCTCTGTGCAATATGTCGAAGTATTCATTTTCCAAAATTTTGAAGCAAAAAAATAAAAAAAAAAGATAACTAGAAAGTATTTTTTATAATTTTTAGATAAAGTTAAAACTATAAGATCGTTGTATAAAAATTCTATAAGCAAATGGTGAGTTTTGAGCTTGTATCTTATAGGTTTATTTTTGTGATTCAATGTAATGTACAAACAAAATTCATACTTGAGAATGATGCATTAATAGAAGATTTTGCAATTCCATAGTTTTAAAGATATAATTAGGGAGAAAAAAGATAGTTTTAAAGATATAATTAGGGAGAAGCAATATAATGAAGATGATAATGAGAATGATTCGTATTTTTATGATATGTTATTATTTTGAATTAATTGTTTTTTATTGATTCATTTATATTTTTTTACTTTTAAAATGAAATTAGTCTTTTTTGAGAAATAAATAAATTTTCCCGGTTATACTTAAATTAAACTTTATTATTTTAAATTTTTTAATTAAATATATTGATAAATAGTTAGTGAATACTTATTTTAGTTGGATGCTTTTTATACTTAAAAATAAAAACAATTATATGAATTTATTAACTTTTTTTATGATTCTTTACCTCATTCTATTAAATACAAAAAAAAAAAAAATTGTTTCTCCCCGGAAAAATACTACTCATAATAATTCTTTTAAGTCTAACATGAGCTGTCAAAAACCCAGATCATTAATTGTTCTACATGGTATCTTTTACATAAATAATTGTTTTGACAAAAAAAAAGGAATTATTTGAAGGCATTAATGAAATTTTAAATCAGTTACCCGTGTAATAACAATTAAATAAATGCATTATAGTAATAATTTGAATGCATATTTTATTTTATCTCAAGAAAAAAAATAAACATTTTATTTAGAAATAAAATTATCTTTCATATGAAATTTCTATGATTTAAAATAGCAATATGAGAGCCAAAAAGAGTTTAAAAAAATAGAGAATCACATGTGATCCAGATAATTGAAAACTTTGAATCTTCCAAACAATTCAGGCTCTTCTGATGTGTACTTCATAATATATATATATATATATATATATATATATATATATATATATATATATTCAAAAAAATAAAAAATAAAAAAAGCTTCGGTTTCATATTATATATAAACATTTGTTAGGCGTAGGGTATATCTTTATGATGAGTAGATTTTCTTTTTTCTGTCCCATAACATTCCATTGAAAAAGACATGTACTGCAATATAGACACCCAACCACAATGCAAACAAAAGTACAAATGTTACAACGTTGATTCCAACATACTAAGCTGCTCAATGTAATACAGGTAACAGAAATGGTCACTAATTTATACACATTCAAATAAATTCATAAACAGAAGAAATTCTAAAACACTCAGATTACTTACAGAGCAAAGCAACATGAACATTATATCTTAAACATGTACGGAATACTTCTCCCGCAACACAATATCTTCATCTCAAAGTCATCACAGGCCACGAATTCACCCCAGGTGCTGGCAACAAAGGCCGTACAATAGGGACCCGTCTCACCACTGAAAATGCTTCATTAAGACGTGCAGCACGGCTCATGAATTGTGACATCTTCTGCAGAGACAAAACAGAGAAACACCGCATGCTAATAAGACCAGAGCGATACATGTATGTGAACCTTCAACTTTAGTCCATATTGCCACAGATAAACGAGGTGGACCACATTTTCCCATGTTTCCACTTAAAAACGTAGTTTCCAATATCCATTTAGATCACAGCTCATAGAATATTTTTTTCAAACAAAAGAAGAATTGAAAAAATCATATTGCCCACCAAAACCGACAAACAAGTCTCACAATCTATTTTATCTGGAATAACAGGACTATTCACATGCGACTTCAACAGGGTGTCCAAGGTAAGTTTAATAATGCAAAAGCATGCACAAAATACTTGCGGCCTAACAGCAAGGAGCAGACATGCACCAGAGGAGGTCCACATTAATTCAAGTGAGATCTAATCCAAGAAAGATAACCACCAAACTAGTTTGATGTAGGTCACGTTTGGGGAAAAAAGTTAAGGAAACTAGCATGCACCAAACATAATTCAGAAGGAAAATGGAAAAGATCATAAAAACAAAGCCCATGCACTATCCTCCATGCTATTCCTAGAGAAAACAATGTTAATCCACATCATCATTTCCATCTTTTTCCCTTAAACATCGAAGCAGTCATGCTTACTGCTACATTCACATCCCCAAACAGTTGTGGTGGCTTCAGTTAAAGATTTCAGCACTTAATATCGAGATATTCAGGTTTTAACATTTTATCCTAACCATGATTAAGAGAAAGGGGGTAATTCGCCCCAATTTTGGAAAAACAAAATCATTATGTTAGAAAAATAAAAAATAAAGGAAGACGAAAATTGAAATCAGTTTTCCCCTCTAAAAAATTAGTTATCATCCCCCTTCTCTTATGCGTGGGAAAAAAGGGAATGTTTACGCAAATATCATAAATGAATCCACTATATTTGACTTACATGTATTAATATGCATAAAAAAAATTTACAAAGTAAAATTTAACCTATAAAATTACCCCAAAATTTTCGAATCCAAAGGGAAAATAGAGCAAGCCAAGGGAAAGTGGACAAATAGCAAACAGCAACGGACAAAACAATTCTAAAAAAAATAACTAAGAAATTTAGAAACAAGATTTCAAATTTAATTTTCTATTTCCTTGTAGTTTTACATTTTTTAGCAGTTAATAATTTTACTGTTTAAAATATGTATTACTCTCAATTAAATCTTTGTTAAAAGTTATTAAAAAAAAATAGATTTAATAATACTAAAAGTTGTATATTCCTTCTCAAACATCAACAATCCTGAAGAGTAATTGTAAATTTCTTGTACATAAAAATAATATCTATTTATAAATGTTAAGTATTAGTAAATATATAAGCAATTTTTAAAGCTATTTTATAGGTGCAAGCAATTTGTTTTCTACAAGAATATTATTACTTTGCCCCCATTAAATTAAATTTCTTGCTTTCCCACAGGATTTATGCCATCTGTTTATACTTATTTCATTGACATGATAGTACCTTTTAATGGTTAAAACAAACTAACAAAAACATAAAGTAAAGCAGCAAAACCACCCATCAAGTAATATAAAGAAAGAAAGGGGGGATCTTTGGCCCCTAAGGTGCATACTCAGTAAAGCAGTTGGCCTAACATCTTGGTGCACCTGGAGCCATCACACAGACCTTTGACAACTATGAACTTTGGGTACCATCATTAAAATACTGAGAATACAGAACTGGAAATAATATTTCAGATAATCCTTTGCGCTATGCATGTATTTAAAGAAAACCAATATAATAGTTCCATAGGATTTTACTATCTACTTCTTCTCTAAAAGCCTGAAAGGGAAGAGAATGAAATAATTAGATTTTGGTAGGATTTTACTGTCTGCTTCTTATCTAAAAGCCTGAAAGGGACGAGAATCAAATAATTAGATTTTGGTAGGATTTTACTGTCTGCTTATTCTCTAAAAGCTTGAAAGGGACGAGAATGAAATAATTAGATTTTGGCCCCATTGACATTAAAGCACATTGACAAGCTTTTAGAGTTTTTATTCTTCTCTTTTTCTGTTTTTCCCCTTATATTAAACTGCTCTTCCAGTGTCAGCTTTTGAAGGACACTGGAAAATCCAGCTGTCTCTAAAAGCTGGTCTGCAGAAAGCAGCTCTAAGAAATTAATATTAAAATGATAAACAAGAGCAGTCCTCAGATGCAGTATCAGACAAGCCCACAAAATTCCATTAAAATCCCTTTATCTTCTTCTACGAAGACACCCTAATTTAAAAAGAGAGAGTATATAGTGTATATGTTACAAAGAATTAGCTCTAATTTGCAAGAGGAAGCATATCAGTAAAAAATGTAAACATGTGTCCAAGTTATTTAAATCCTGGTGACCGACTCAGAGCATCGTTCCTTGCTCCACATGTTTACTATTCACATGCAAAAATCATGGAAGTTAAACTTATCCCATGATATATATTGATAAGTTATCCTTACATTTTAGATAATCCCAAAGGGGGAAAATCCACAGGCCAGGGCATCAGAGCATTAACAGGCAACTAATAGTTTACAGGGCCAAATTGTTCAGCTTCATCCGATTTTTTTCATCTCAGAACATCTGACAGGATGACATTAGTTCAGCTTGGTGTAAAGCTAATTCTTACAAGGTACAGACAAATGGTGGGCCTTTTCAAGAGCTCATAAATCATAACTAAATATCTTAGCCAAACATCTTAACCTTCTCCAAAATGACAGTATCTCTCTGAGTCCGATCTCAGAGTGCATTTGGACCAATTAGAAAGGAGAATGTCCTAGCTTCTGTGTGTTTCCATCATAAGAAGTTGAAAAAAAAAACAAATAAAGAAGAGATGGGTAGACAGTGTGTGTAGCACTTGAAAAAATGGACAGGTCAAAGGCATATAATAGGATTCAACAGGAAGTCTAGGTCAAAATCATGGCTAGATTGAAACATGTTCAGTTCAGTGTAGTCAAAAGCGCTTGCCTGGTGTGCTTAAGCGCTCAGGTGGCGAAGTGCAAAATGGGCCAAATTTTCTAATCTTTTATATTATATTACTAATAATTATATAATAATTTTTGCACTTTGCCTCATTTAGGCAAGCATTTTTTTTTTGTGCTTTGCAATTCAAGGCGATAAGAAGGTATATCACCTTGAATGCGCCTATCGCTTTTAACTACATTGCTTCCGTTCAAATGCCACTTAAGCTGCTGATCTAGATTTAAAAAAGTGAACTGCAGTGTAACGGGATATGAAGATAAAAAAGTTATCTTTATCTCTACTTGTATTTATCTCTTACTCATCTTTACTTGTATTTATCTCTTAATTGTATACTTAAACTCTACTAAGGCTGTCTTATCTAGATACCTAGTTCATTGTAACTAAAACACTCTAGGCAGCTCTATATATTCTCCTGTAAACTCAATATACAGCAATACAATACAAACTCTTTCGTGCAGAATAAGTGTTTTAACCAATTGACCACAAGAGAACCTCAAAGGCCCCTCCAAACTTCCTGAACACTTGCTGATAATAAGGTTTAGCACCATATAAGGATTGGATTTTTTTGATTTTCTACAAGAGAAGAATATCCCTTGATTTCAATCTCCATAATAAAAAGTTTGGATAACTTCAGAAAAAAAAAAAACTCTAAACGTTTCACCATGTTTTCAATTAAAAACCTAATGTTTTTTTTTTCATTTTTAGTTACACAACAATTTTTTTTTTCTCAATTGGACCACTCCATTACTTTCAAAGTTATTTTGATAGAATGTTGACATGGCCATTAAATGTGGGCCCCACTAACGCCAATATGACAAAAATTAACTACCACCTCATCAAATCCCTTCTTCCCCATACAAATTTATCTCTCCTTCCAAAAATTTCTCTGTACTCTCATAATTTCTCTTGTTCTAACCCGATCATGGACTTTCAATCCAACTGCTGCCCCAGCCATCTCCAGCAATCCAAGGAGTAGCCAGATGCATGCAGTGGCAAGGCAACAGTTGACAGGAGTTTGTGGAATAGGTTGTTAAGTTGGTGAAAAAATAGCAGATATAATATGTTATCTACCAACCGTCTACTGAAGTTTGGAGCTGAGAGCAAAAAATCGGGTCTTCTAGCATGTTAAATCAGTAGCTTGAGAAAACAAGTAGCACAATTCAAGGGATCAAAGTGGCATTAATATCTGGCAGTTACACTTTTAGAATCCTCATATTTGATGAGCTCTGTTGTGAAAATCAAGGGAATCCATTTGTTTTATCTTTTTATTGTGTTTCTTTCCTTACACTTCTGCTTGGTTCAAAGGTCGAGTCAATATCTGGAACATTGGTTATGTGATGGGTCAATGCACAGCTTGAAAGAATTTTAGGTTGAGTTGAATTGAGCAATTCAACAGGAGGTAACTATTCTAATTTCCTTCTTTTATCCCTTCTAGAAAAAAATTTCTTACTCATGTCCTATCATTGTTTATATGAATATGTTAATTCAATATCATGGTATATTTAACCTTGATCGCACCCTTCTTAAGGATCTAAAGTTATTTTTTCATACATGTGCCGCAAATTTTCTGTAATTTTTTTTTCCAACAGTGGGGCCCAATATCTCCTCAACAGCGCATGGGAGTTCAATTGTTGAAGTATATAGGACTGTGGAAGCGGTATAAACACGCTATGGCTTTCAACAATATGGTTTTTGATTATAGGGCAACCAATTCTTTGAATATCATAAAGAATGCATTTGAAAGAATGAATGTTTATGACATGTTTGTCTAAGTGCCTAAAAGAAGGGGAAGAGGGGGAAAGAAGGTTAGGAAGAGAGAAAGTGATGATATGGCAGGTGTATATTTGCCACCTCATCTGTCATTAATTTAACGGAATATCTAACATAATTGTAGAATTTTTTTTTTTTAAAAAAGGAAACTTATCATGTACAATTAAAAAAAAAAAAGAAAACGTTAAGTGTTCCATCGAAAACGCAGTAAAACGTTAGTTATCCCTAAAAAATTGCCATATAGGCATCACTTGGCCATGAAATAATCAAAACCCATCTGTGCATAACTTGACCCTCAATCTTGACAATTCTAGTATTCCCTCATGTTCTATTCCTAACTTTACAGTGATAACAATCTCGACACTTCTACAGATACCTATGTTTGATACCTTAATTCTATGCAAGCAATTAACCCTTTTAACTTGACAAACATTTAATCACAGATATACTCAATAAATTAATTATTTAATGAATCATAACCTGCAATGCTCCAAATAACTTGTACACTTCAAGTTCCGTTAATGGTACTAATACATTTCATTTTTATTTCATCAAGAAAAAGGACCAGTTCAAGGCTGAAGGGACAGCAGGGGATAGGCCAAAGGGACGCTGTCCAAGCAAGCCTTTTGCAAAGAAGAATATACAAAAAGAACCAAGAAACCATGTCCTAGATTTATGGCAATATTAAAGATCATTGGAATAAATTATATTTATAAAGTATCATTAAGCAAAATAATCAGAGTAGGGAAGAAACTTTTGGCTATGAAGTTGAAAAAGTTGTCCGACTCCGACCTTGATATGAGGACCTAGAGTCAGGACATTCTTCATATAGTATGTTGATAACTCTTACTCGTGATTAGGACTTGATAAATCTAACCAATATCATTACCAATTGAAATGAAAAAAGTTAAATTCAAACAATTACTAACCTTGTCATCAACAGTAACCTTAAGTGGCAAGCTCCTTGTCTTGTGCTTCATCTTGTACAATCTCCGTCCTAAGATAACAAATCCCATCACAGCTGCCGCCATAGAGAAAGACCAAACAGGACTAACCCTGAAAACACAATATTTCAACAACTCAAAAGGCACCTTCCACCACACTACCTTCCTTTTCTCTTCATCACCTCCTAGTTTTCTGTCTCCAGCAGTAACAATGCCTGGATTTTCTTCTTTAGAGGCATCTTCATTATCGGATTCACCCAGCATCTCAGAATCCTCATTCACCTTCCCGACGTCACCAAAAACCAGATTATCACCACCTGAATCTGAGCAGAACTTATCTAAATCCTTATCCTTACTCTGGTTTTCTCCAAAATCTTCAACATCCGGATGGTTTATCGCATCCTCCAATCCCATTTCATTTTTACCCTCAAAATTACTAAAAATACCCTCACAATGCTCAACTTTTTTTTCCTTACCATCGTTACCAACAATTTCTTCAATCCCCAAAAAACCAACTTCGCTTTTCCCATTATACGCAAAACCCAATTCATTTTTCACATCGAAGTCCCTAATTTTATGCTCATCGGACCGATCGCTACCCGAATCAGACCAAAATTCAGCGGGATTCCTCGTTTGATACCGAGTCTCATAGCCAGGATCAACCCAACTAGGATTATCAGATTCAACAGAACCCTCGGTGGCATCAGAAACTGTTTTGGCATATCGATTATCATTTTCAAGGGAAAAATAATCTAACCTGAGCACACCTTCAGAATCAGCCTCTATTTCTTCAAGATTCCTCGAATTACTGACCGAATTAGGGGAGTTAACCATCTCAGA
Source organism: Triadica sebifera (assembly GCA_023653625.1). Taxonomy (NCBI): domain Eukaryota; kingdom Viridiplantae; phylum Streptophyta; class Magnoliopsida; order Malpighiales; family Euphorbiaceae; genus Triadica; species Triadica sebifera. The sequence goes on from CM042901.1 coordinate 28,407,729, forward strand.
ATCGGAGTTGACTAGCAGCTCCCAGTCTTGAAGCTCGGCCGAAGCCTCTCCTGCCATGATTATCGATGATCAGAAAGCTAAAAGCCTAACAAATAGGAATCCAATAGAAAAAGTAAGAGAGGCTAAGAGGAGAGGTTGCGTTTAATAGGTAACCCTCCGCACACAGTTAGTTGGCCCCCTTTTCTCTATCATAAGCGGTTCCTTTTTCATCTCTTCCACAGCCATACACATATATTAAATGTCGCGTTCTTATTGGCTAATGAGAAAAGGCTGTTTGATGTAGCCAATCAATTTCTGAAACGTGCAAAATCACGCTGAGCTGCGATGTATTGGAACGGATAGGTGAAATGCTTTTAAGGACAGACGGGAATAAGAATACCTAGAAGTGGAGAAGAGGATAAGTAGAAAAATTGGTGTGGTTGATTTGATTTGATTTTCTTTTTATTATTGGAGAAAATTTTTTTGTACAAAAATTGTATAAAATGTATAGAATGAGAAATTAAATGATGTAAAATAATTGGAGTATTTTGAATTAAATATTAAACAATTAAATTCTTTCACTCCTAATAAATTTGAAAATCAGATTTTTCAATAATTTTATTTTTTTAATTGAATTGATTTCAAGGTGATTCAATTGAAATTTGAATTTAAAAATTTTATAAATTCCAAATAAAAATGTAATACTTAGCTATTTTTCTAATTATTAGAGCAATACTACAGAGGTAATCACTTTATCATACTAAATATATTTATTTCATTATTAATAAAATGTATTTTTATTATTTGGTATTCATTTATTTTGAATTTGATTTAATATCTTAAACTGACTAATAAAGATTTTAGTATATAGCACAATATAAAAGAAATTATGATAAGATCTTGATAATGAGATTTTTATTATGTGTAATTATAGTATAGTATTAACAAAATTAACCCTAGTTATAGTATTAACAAAATAATACATTATTAATACGAATAGGCGAACATATATTATATTCCTTAACTGGATCAAACGGTGAATCTTAAAAGCTGTAAACATGAAATAATTAGAATTAACATGTAAATGTTTACTAGAGTAGTCAAGCAAATTGAATTACCTAACTATAAGACAATCACAAGATAGTTATTTAATGTCAGTGATAATTTTTCATTTTAGTAATTGTGTAAGTATCCTTAAACTTGAAATACTCAAAATTATCTTTGTTATACTTTGATTTCATTCTTTATTATTTCTTAAATATCGCTTATAGGATAGAGACTGAGTATGACATATGTATTAGAAGATAATTGAGTGATCAATAAAAGATTCACTATTCCTGATAGAATGAGAGTATACATATGACATCTTGTAAAAGATCATTACTTAAAAATTTTTGACCGAGGTAGGTACATCTTAAAGAAAGTCTTCAATGACATATCTTATGGAGTAATGAATCTCAAAGATATGAACAAAATCATTTGGACTAGATGTGATATAGTGAATATAATGAGAGTTAATATATAGTTCATGCTTTGACCAAATGAGATCTAATATAGTAAAATTGTATATGGATTGATTAAAAGTCAAGTCACTGACTTTCTAGACATTTAGAAGGTCATGATGCATTGTTAGATGTCACTCATAATATCTTAAGTGAGAATAATTGATCAGAAGATCAATTATGGGTTAAAAGACTTTATTTCATAAAATTATAATTGGATTAGAATTCTTCTCGATATTTTAACTGTCAATATGACTAGAAAATCTATTAGATCAAACAAAATGAAGATATGAAAGCAGAATAAAATAGTTGTCAGATTGGATATGCGTAAGAGAGAAAGGAGTATTGGGTCTTTTATAAATATTATAAATGAGCTAAGTCCATTTAACTGGGGTGTTGACTTCGATCAATACTAGGTCGTGTGCCCTAAAAAAGGGTCAATTGGAATTTTTTATCTTCCAACCCTAATTGGAATTAAGAGGTATAAATACCATATTGAGAAAAGAATTTGGCCAACCCTTGTTTTAAAGAAGAAATAATTTTCTCCCTTCCATCACTCTTTCTCCCAAACCCTAAGCTAGCACTAAAAAGATTTTTGACCACTAATCTCTATATATGGTGGTTCATGTTTTTTCTTTTCATGTGATTACTAGTAAAGATAATCCTTGATTTTGGATTGTTATAATTTATGATAACTCAATAAGAAGAAAAATCACATAGATTTAAGAAACCAAGAGCTACAAATTCAAAGGTTATCATCTCTAGCCATATAAATTAGGTTTATGTTTAAAATTAAATTTAATAAGGTCATCCTATTCTTGGATTTTGATTTATTCCGCTGCCTATTTTATGTGTGAGATGCATGTATAAAACCTAATAGTAGTATCAAATTGACTTTATGTAAATTAATTTTAGGTTGAAAATGAAAGAACTTGAACGAATGAAGTTATAACCACCATTGATGCACCGTGCAATTGGACTTGTTTTTATTTTATTATGGTTGTGTTCAATCAATTTCATGATTATATGATAATATTAGATGACATTGATTAAAACAAAATGAATCTAAATATATTTTAAAGTGAAATTTTTAGCAATGCAAAATTGGTTGATTGGTGTAATTAAGGAGCTTTTTGTTGTTCGTTTAATGATTTGATCAATTAAATATGTTCTTATATATTTATAATATGCTTTAAAATCTAGACGACAACTTGATTAAATAAAAAAAAAATTAATTGAACATAATTCTGAAATCCAACCTTTGCCAAAAACCCTAGGTTGTGTAATTAAGTGTTTGATATTTTTATGTTTTTATTTGATGCTAATTCCATGAAAAAACATCTTAACTATATGTTTATGAAAATATAATTTTGATGTTAGTTGCATATTAGAACTAAATTTAATTATGATTTAATTCAAAGGAAGTTTCAGGTTCCATATGTGATTCATTCTTGGCAACCTTGTATAATTTTTTTGCAAATTAAATTGATTATCATTTAAAATGTGTAACACCCTATTATATAATTAGAATATTCTAACTATATAAGAGAATATTACAATGTCATATGATAAAAATTCATAAAATTTTAAACTTTTGTGTATTCTCTATGGACTATGCAATGGATTCTTTGTCTTTTGTGGCTCTCCTATCTAGTCCACTCCATTTGTATGTGAGACGAAAAGACTCACATGCTAAGCATTTTGATTAGTGGTACACAATAACGTAATAAAATATATGACATTCATGCATATAGGTATAAAACTAACATGTATCACACTTTCATATATGAAAGGCCTCAAACACCAAAAGAGAGGATGAAATGGTAATTTTCGTAAGGAATGAAAAATTAATATTTAACCAAAGTGAAAGGCATGAGAGAATTTAACATAGAAATTTATAGAGGTTCGGCCCTCAAAATCTATGTCCTTTTCTCAACCACTGTTGAGATTTTAAACCACTAACAATCTACTTTCATGTGTAGATTAAATCCGTACAAGTGTTTTCCTAGGCTCACACTCAAACTTTTACAAATGTTTTTAATGGCTTAATACAAAACTCTTACAAGTGTTTAATTTCATAATCCAATTCACTTAATCTCACTATTTACCAATTGTTTGCAAGAAAAAAAACACTCAACCAATTACAAACTCAAGATTACTTGAGCATTACACAACCAAAATGAGAATTGAAAATAATACATGAGAGATTGCAACAAATAAATAAGCATAAATTCTCACAAAAATAATTTTTTAAGGATTTTTGAAAGTAATTAAACCCTTAATGCTATAGTTGATCTTCCTTCTTCAAAAATATGAGCTATTTAAAAAGTTCATTCGAAATCTAGTAATTAGAGATGCTTTATTTTAAATTATAGTCATTTAACCATTTTAGAGTGTGTTGCAACAGTCATATTCTCAGTTCTTCAAATTTATGAATCCTCTTTCACAAACATGAATTATTTCACTCTTATTTTCAATGTTTTGAACTTAAACATTTCAGGGCATGAATATATTTGCATGGGTACTAAAAAACTTCTTTTGCAAGCCATTAATTACACCATGAAATATGTCGTGAATGAAATTGGTTGCTGGTATTCTTAGTCTTCAACCTTATGGGGCGTGAAGACAGAGTTACGAGTGTGAATAGCTATCTGGATCCTTTTTAAATTGATTTTTTTTCTTTGGGACTTTAATACCTTAATGATCATGACACAAAGCTTTTTGGGTGTGAATAGCTTTAGTTTTGCACATATAAGCTTTCTTTAGTTATGATTTTCCGATTGAATTTTAACATGTATAATTACTTAAAACATAAAGAATGATTATGTAACACCCTCTCATATAGTCATGAATAATCCCAACTATATAAGAAAATGTCACATACCTATTAACTTAAAATCCGGTTTAATTTAATTTTTTTTCCATCTTAGTTATTACCTTATGATATTTTAACCACTTTTTTTTTTCACATGTTATCAATACACCATCTAATTAATTAATTTACACTATATACAAAATCAACAAACCATGTCCGTATTACAAAATATATGGTTGAGTTTTCATTAGCCTAGTGTTTACAAAATACATATAATCCAAATAAAATTACATATTCCTATCATAAGATATATACAATTTTTGAAAACCATAATTATACTCATAACCCATGATATGCAGACAAGAACAAAATGTATATCATGTAAAGCATCAACACTTTGACGTGGATTTACTTTATTTGACTTTATATGAGCTTACTTCTCCTCCCGTCGACTTTTCTTTATAGGTTATGAACTTACATATGGAAAAACACTTACATGCTAAGTAACTAAATTTTTAGTGGTACATATATGCATAAAAATTTTTACATGCATTCATGATATGTCATAACAATTTCATATTCATAATTACCCAATTTATGCTCATGCTTTGATATACGTATACATTCATGTAATTCATACTTTTGCTAGTGTGTTAACATGCATACTTTGTATGTTAGATCGCAAAGTGATATAATTATATATATCCACATAATACCAAACTATATTCCTTTTTCAATATTTCTTTTTAATTAGTTTTTCTTATTCTTATTATTCTATTTTACATATAAATAATCATAAACAATAATCTATATATCACAACTATTTTCATAACAATATTAAAAATTAATTCATCATATATCAATATGGGATATTGCATACTTGACTTACTATTTTAACACTTATACAAGTCATAGTTTATAAGGTAAATTCATATATCCAAAACCATACACTAATCCTGACATATAATGCCATTTTTTTCCATTTACCTAGTAACTAGTCTTTCATATTTATTTTTTATATTTTATAACGCAAAACTCTAAATCTAAACTATTCGGATGTGGGTTTTGAAACATGAGTGCTCTCATCCAAACTTAAGTCATTATGCTCATTATCTGTATCTATATGTTTCAACCGAGCTTCTTAAGTTATGAGTGCTCTCACCCGAGTTTAAAGTCACCTTGACTGAGTAAAATAAAAAATTACATGCAATTAAGATCAATGACACTTTTGTTCGAGTTTAAGTCGCTTTGTCCTTATAATAAAATTTTTCATATCATCATAAAATCACATGATACCGTAAATCCCTTAATGGTATATCATCTATTCTATGTCAAGTTCTAAATTCGATAAATAAACTTTCCCCTTTTATTCTTTATTATCTGTATAACTCATCCTATACATATTCATATGATCAAAGTTATAACATTTCTTCAACCATATATTATTATGACATAATGCCTTACATATATAATGTATGTTCCTATATATATATACCATGTCATGTTCTTTAAATCAATAACATAGTATCTCATAAAACATATAATCATAATCATAATGTCATGTCAAACATGTCCCATATGTATTTTAAAGTATCATACTGAATCTTACTTTTTGGGATTTACAAATCTTATACATTCAATAATTCATATACATACTAAATTAATTTAGCCAATATACCATAACATTTTAAAGATAACTACTATCACATTATTTACAATTAAAACACACGAACATATAATTGTCACAAAATATTTGGAAGACTAAATTATCAAATTTTTATTTCTAGATAGATTCTTGTCTTGATCTATGTCATATTTTTCGCTTGTGCTTCGAATTTGAACTAATGGTCTTCTATAAGTTTTTTTTTTTTAATTTTAATGTCTTATATTTTATATGCAAAATGAATTACATAAATCTAAATTTTTTAACTAAAGTTATGGCCAAATAATCATATAGTGTTCAGTAAAAATTCCACCCAGTATTTTCTGGATACTTCTAGGTTCGAGATTTTGTAGCTAATTTTAGGTTTAATTTAAATCATAACTGATGTTCCCACTCTTCATAAAAATTATAGATTTAGTGTCTATTTTTATTTCTAATTGTTTTCATCTCAATCCAAGTTCTAGAACATAAGATATGACTAAATTATTGTATAATGTTCAACGAAAATCCACCTAATATTTTCTGGATATTTCCAGGTCTGAGATTTTATAGCTAATTTTAGGCAAACTTTCAATCAGATACAATATTTATACACTTTATAATATTTTAAATCTATGTGTCTATTTTTATTTCTAATTTATTTCATCCCGATCCATGTTCCAGAGTAAAAAATATGATTAAATAAACTCTTACAAGTGTTTCACTCTTAACCCAAAATATCCAAACTCACTTTTGCGTAATCGGTGACAATGAAAACACTTAACAACCTACAATGCTCTGAAATAATGAGCAATTAGGTTTTCACAATGAATAAAGGTTTGTTTTGAAAAATAATTAATGCACAAGGCTACAACAAGATTAAAGATGCAAAGTAATTGTTGTTCTTTTTGTTGGGATTCATAAATGGTTTGAATTTATACTTCCTCTATAAATTATAGTCGTTTAGGTACATTTAATGCTAAAATAGTCGTTGAACCAACTCTTAATTTCGCGTCTGACATGTTTCTCTGTCCTCATTTATGGGTATGAATATATGTGTCATGGTTGTGAATGTTCTTCCAAGCCGTGGTCTAAGTGGTGATTCTGGCCGCGAAGCTCTTTAGAAGAATTTGACATGTTTGGTCATGAGCGTGACTGTCTTTCACGGGCATGATTGCTTGATCATTCACAGTTGGTTTGATCCTTCATGGCCGTGAATTTTGAATGTTGGAGAGTTGGTGCTAAGCTTTATTCACGGGCGTGACTTTGCTATTTCTAAGATTTTTTATCCTCAAAAAATATCTTTCAATCTTGCTTCAGGTTCTAATCAAAGTATATTCTGTTTAACACACTTAGAACATAAACATTGTTAAATACATTATTGTTATTTTATTTGTGATCATCAAAATGACAGAAATACCCCTTAAGGTTCAATAATCTCTCCTTTTTTAATGGTGACAAATAATCTAGTAATATGTGCTTTTGAGAAGTCTTCCCCTCAAAAGGTGCTTAAGATAAAATAAAAGAGTGCAAGATTTGAAAGAGATATAGCAAAGGTTTTTGCAAACTAATAAGGTATATTCAAGGTATATCTTATGCATTAAAATGAGTTCAAAATAAGTTCAAGTTTGCAAAGGTATATGCAAGGTATATATCTTAAGTATATCTCATCAATTAACACATGTATAACCAAGTGTATTCAAAGTATATGGGAGATATATATTAAGTATATCTTATGCATTAAAATGAGTTCAAAATAAGTTCAAGTTTGCAAAGGCATATGCAAGATATATCTTAAGTATATCTCATCAATTAACACATGTATAACCAAGTGTATTCAAAGTATATGTGAGATATATGTTAAGTATATCTTATGCATTAAAATGAGTTCAAAATAAGTTCAAGTTTGCAAAATGTATGTGAGGTATATCTTATGCATATTATCAATTAAAATGATACCATTTAGTTTACATATTTCATACCACACATTGCATATTTGCATAATCATATTCATGTTCACATATATATTGCTAGGTTCTGCCCTTTTTGTCATCAGCAAAAAGTTGAAAAAATAATAAGATGATTGTATTAAAATTAAATGAGAAGGATTACATTAGAATGCAAACAAAAATAAGATAAATAACAACAAAAGTAAAGCTACTACAAGAAAACCAGCATTCTAGGTAGGCTTCAAGCTTAACAAGTCATCCCTAAGGCTTGCTACCTCCGCCTCGAGGTTGTCCATACGAGACTCCATAAAGTCTTTGAGGTTTTCCAACCTCTCATCGATGAAAGCTTGCATCATGTCTAGGCGAGGTGCTATAAGATCAGCAACCTACTGTGCCAAGGAGGATTTGGTAGAGGCTGATGATTGACCAACATCCTCAACTACCGCTAGTGTCGATGTCTCGTCACGAGGTCGCTTTCTTTGCTGGACAGACTGGAGACTAGTTTTAAAGGCATCAGAGTCATGGTCTTCCCAATCAATTTCACCAACTGGAGTGGTGAAACGGTAGTAGACTTTACCTTCATAAATAATACGAACAGCTGCTCCCATATTGATAAAGGACTCGACATCGAGTTGGTCTCGTGGATGAGCTGAAATGAGAATGTAATTGTGTTCTTCGAGGTTCAGATACCCTAGCTCAATGGCAAGATGAGTCATATACCCGCCAATCAAAATATTTCCCGTTGGCTTCGTTATAATGGAAAAGAGGTGATTTGTGAACCATCGTGATGATGCTACAGATAGTCCTTTTTGTGCCATCTCCAATAGAAAGAGCTTTGATTTTCTGATTGCCCCGTTGCTGTCTTCTCGAGCAAATATACTATAGGTGAGAAACCTATATATGTACTTATGTACTGGAGACTGAAGGGGGGGTGCTCCTTGTCTTTTTCACATCCCAGCTGCATTCGGAGCCAAAATGTGTCCAAGCTGGAGGAGCATATAATTCGACTTCACTCTTGTTGAGTATGCCAATGGAATGGAGCTTGAAAATAGTGCCAAATTCCACTGCAGTGAGAGTGTTAGGATGCATGCAGAGCTGGAATTTTACTATTCCGATGGGTGATACCTACAACATGCTAAGGAACTCAAAAATTGGTTCCCCTAGCGTTGGATGATGTATGTCCACAAACTCTCAAAGGTGACAGACTTGTAATTGTTTAATCATGTTTGTCTCAAGACCAAGAGTTTTGACATAACTCCACTCAAAGGATCATGGTGAGAGTAGAGGTCGTTTCTTAAGAACGGTATATCGTGGATGGCAATGATCCTGAGTGATGTTGAGTAGATAATTGGTGTGGCGTCTTAGAGCATGTGATTTCTTCTTAATGCCTTTGGAAGAGCCAAATTCCATTTTGATTAGGTTTAAACAATGGAAGGAGAAGTAATTTTCGGAATTGGATTAAAGAACTCTTGAGACAATTTGTGATTCTTTGAAGAATGAGGGGTTTGGAAGGGTTTTATAGATGGAAATGTTGGTGAGAAGACTAGAATTTGTGAGAGATATTGAATGGGAGTGTTAAATGAGAGAATTTGTAGAGATGGAAATGAGAAAATAAAGAACATTTTGTTTTATAGTTGATCGATTCACAGCCGTGAATACCCAGTCATGAGAGTGAATAATCAGAGTCACAGTTTATTGAAGGGGCTTTCTAACCGTGAAGAAGAAGATGAATTGAGTCATGGTCGTGACATTAAATAGTCAAGGGCATGAATAAGGCTTTTCATGGGAGAGATAAATATTGTCACGATCGTGAAACTTAGTTTTCACAACTTCTACCAGTGAAACAAGACGTGAAACAAAGCTTGAACAGTTCTGGAATTATTTGCTGTCTTTGGTCTAGGTTGTGAAGATATGTCAAGGGCGTGAATCAGACTTTTCACATGTGTGACAAATAGAGTATTAGGTGTGAAACTCAATCTTCATGACTTCTACTAGTGAAGCACGTCACGAGGCAAAGAGTGAAAGCTACTGGAACTTTTTGCTATTAAGTTCACAATCGTGAACCACCTCAAATCTTAAAAAAAATAAAATTAAGTCTAAAATAAGACTAGAATATTTCTACTAAAGATTCTATGCCTTAAAATATATATTTTTTATCATGTTAACCACTTCATACCATAAATTTATTCAAGAAAAATGCATCATATGAAGGAATTAACATTCAAGGTTCACATAACATACAATTGGCAAAATAATTAAGACAAAGTTGATCCATCAAGCATACCAAGTTCTCTTCTTATGAAACAAAAAATTTCTTCATTAAGAGGTTTGGTAAATATGTCTGCCAATTGATTGTTTGTATTGATAAATTCTAACACAACATCTCCATATTGAACATGATCCCTAATAAAATGATGTCTAATGTTAATACGCTTACTTCTAGAGTGTTGAATGAGATTCTTAGATAGGTTGATGGCACTTGTATTGTCACATTTGATGGGTATACGGTCCAAACTATGACCATAATCCTTTAGTTGTTGTCTCATCCATAGAATTTGAGTGCAACAACACCCTGCTGCCACATTTTCCGCTTCAGTGGTAGATAAGGCAACTGAAACTTGTTTCATGCTAAACCAAGAATCTAAGCATTCACCAATAAAGTGACAAGTGCCTAAAGTACTCTTTTTATCCAAAAGACTACTGACATAATCCACATTCGAATATCCTATGATATGGAAAGATGAATTTCTAGAATATCATAAGCCTAGATGCAATGTGCCATGTCAGTATTTTAAAATTCTTTTTATAGCATTAAAATATGATTCCTTAGAACAATATTGAAATTTAGCACATAAGCATACACTATACATTATATCGGGCCTAGAGGCAGTAAAGTATAAAAGTGATTTGATCATACCTTTATAGAGCTTTCCACTTATGCTCTTGCCCTTCTCATCTTTGTCCAATTTTGTTAATGTGCTCATAGGAGTCTTAGCATTTTTGCATCCTTCCATTCCAAATTTCTTGATTAGCTCTTTGGTGTACTTAGATCGGTTGATGAATATGCCCTCATTGCTTTGCTTGATTTGTAGACCAAGGAAGAACTTAAGTTAGCCTATCATGCTCATTTCAAGTTCTCTAGTCATACACTTAGCAAATTTTTAGCAAAGCAATTCATTAGTAGACCCAAATATGATATCATCAATATAAATTTGAAAAATTAAAATGTCATGCTTTTGCTTTTTAATAAACAAGATTGTATCAACATGTCCTTTTGAAAAATTGTTTTCTAAAAGAAAAGAACTTAGTCTTTCATACCAAGCTCTTGGAGCTTGTTTTAAACCATACAAGGCTTTTAAAAGTTTAAAAACATGATTAGGCAAATTATGGCTTTCAAAACCCGATGGTTGTTCTACATAAAATTTCTCTTTTATAAAACCATTTAAGAAAGCACTTTTGACATCCATTTGAAAAAGTTTAAAATTCATATGGCATGCAAATGCTAATAGTATTCTTATGGCTTTTAATCTAGCTACTGGAGCATAGGTTTCATCATAATCTATACTTTTTTTTTATTATAACCCTTTGCAACCAACCTAGCTTTATTCCTAGTTATTGAACCTTGTTCATCTAACTTATTTCTAAACACCCATTTGCTACCAATGATTTGATGGTCTTTGGGTCTAGGAACCAATATGGACCTTACTTCTCTCGAATTGGTTGAGTTCCTCTTGCATAGCAATCACCCAACTTTCATCATTAAGAGCCTCATCAATATTTTTAGGCTTAATTTGAGAGACAAAAGCAAGGTTAGAATTTAAAAGTTTGAGATGAGATCTAGTGCTTACAGCCTTAGTAGGATCACCAATGATTTGTTCCTTGGGGTTATTTTTTGTCATTTTCCATTCCTTTAAAAGTTCTTGGTTGTCTTGATCTTGAGCTTAAGGTAGAGATACATCTTATTGTTGTTTCTCTTGATCATCATCATCTTTCTCATGATCAAGATCAAGCTTATCCATTGTACCTACAATGTCATCAAGAACACGACCTTTCACAAGATCAAGCTTACTAGATTCATCAAAAACAACATGCATAGACTCTTCAACAACTAAAAATCTTTTATTGAAGACTCTATAAGCTTTGCTAGTTGTAGAGTATCCCAAGAAGATACCCTCATCGGATTTAGAGGCAAATTTTCCAAAGTTGTCATTGGTGTTTAATATAAAACACTTGCATCCAAATACTCTAAAGTATGATATCATGGGTTTTCTTCCATTCCATAGCTCAAAAGAAGTTTTGTTTAAAAATGGTCTTTTGAAAACTCAATTTGATATATAACATGCAGTATTTGTGGCTTCGAGCCAAAAGTAGGTTGATAAACCATACTCATTGAGCATAGTTCGAGCCATTTCAATTAAGGTTCGATTTTTTCTTTCTACTACCCCATTTTGTTAAGGTGTCCTAGCAGTTGAAAAATTGTGTGAAATACCATATTCTAAACAAAAGTTTTCAAAATTTTCATTTTCAAATTTTTTGCCATAGTTGCTTCTTATTTTAGAAATAAAATAACCTTTTTTATTTTGAACCCTTTTAGCAAAATTTTTAAAAAATTCAAAAACATCACTCTTTTGAGCTAAGAAAATTACCCAAGTGAATCTAGAGTAATCATCAACAATGGTAAAAGCATTGTTTACCTCATAAACTAGCAACTCTAGTAAGTCCAAAAAGATCTAAATGCAAAAGTTGTAGAGACTTAAAGATACCACATTTTTGGATTTGAAGGATGACTTGTGTTGTTTTTCTCTTTGGCAAGGTTCGCATGTCTTATCCTTTTCAAATTTGACTTTTGGAAGTCCACTTACTAGCTCTCCTTGCTAAGGCTTTGAATTAATTTCATGCTTGTATGACCAAGCCTTCTATACCAAGATTCATCACTAATAGTCATAAGACACTTAGAGAAAATGTTAAAAATTTTGTGTAAGTCTATTATGCATGTATTGAAATCTCTATCTCCCTTGAATATCTCTTGGCCACTTAAAAAGGTTACAAGACATTTATTTTTGGTAAAGATAACTTGGTTTCCCTTATCACATAATTGACTTACACTTAACAAATTATGTTTCAAACTATCAACAAGAAAAATATTTTCAATAAAAGTAGTATTATTAATACCAATAGAGCCAATGCCAATTACCATACTCTTAACATTGTTCCCAAATGTTACCTTACCACCATCAATTCTTTTAATGTGATTGAAGAGTTTTTTGTTTCTGGTCATGTGCCTTAAGCATCCACTATCCATAAGCCAAACATTTTTCTTTATAGTGGACTTGAGGCATACTTATAAAATCATAATTCAATTTTAGTTTTAGGTACCCAAACGAACTTGGGTCCTTGGGGGTTAGCACTTGAAGGCTCCCAATGAGCCTTCCTGATCCAACAGTGTTTATTGATATGACCATATTTCATGCAATAATAGCATTGTTTAGCTCTAAATATATTTTTCGGTTTTGACATGCTTTTTGGTCTCAACATCCTTTTAGAAGGTGTTTGTGTGCAATGACATACACATGCATGATGAATATGTGCTTTCCTAGGTGCATGCCTCTTATACATGAAAGCTTGATTGGCATTTTGAGGTTTCCCTTTTAAGCCATGTGACCCTTGACCATTTTTCTTGTGAATAGGGGGTTTTGTGTGTATTATGCTCTTAGCCCTTGGGACTATTAACTTAATTTTAGAGGTTTGCGGTACACTAGACTTAACAAATGTACTTGTGAGATGAAGATGATGTTTCATTAAATCCTAGACCATGTCTTATTAAAGGTGGTATTTGAGAAACTATGAGAGTATCTAAACTCTCTTTGCTTTTATAAAACCTTGAAATAAAGTTTCTAAGTTCCTCAACTTCATTTTTCAAAATATTATTTTCTTTAAGCAAAGTTTTAGTTGGGGGTCTAGAGGAATACTCATCTAATGATTTTTAAAGAGTTTCATTAGAAGTTTTAATATCAAAATTCTCTTTTTGTAAAACTTCCATTTTATTTTTCAAATCTAAAATATTATTTTTATAAGTGTTAAATCTACTTCTATATTTTTCTAACTCTAGGTTCAATACTTATATCAAACTCTGCTCATCATCATTTTCACTATCACTATTATTATCACTACTATCATTATTAATATAGTATGAGTAAGAAGAACCTACCTCATCCATGAAGTGATCCTCTAAAGCCATGAAGCATAAGTTGACATCTTCTCCTTCATTATCATCTTTTTCGCTTGAAGAGCTTTCATCATCCCATGTGGCTTTGTGACCTTTCTCCCCATCATCTTTTTGAATTCTTTTCTTATGTTTCTTGAGCTTTGGACATTCTGGTTTGATATATCCTTTCTTCCCACATTCATAACACTTTACCTCCTCTTTATTTGTTTAAGAGTCATTTGAGGAATGTTTGAGGGTTCTTTGTTTGAAGTTTCAAGAATTACCAAGTCTCTTCTCAATTATTCTTTTTAATCTTTTTGAAAGCATGACAATGTCCTCATTTGCATCATCACTCTTTTCTTCATCATCATTAATTACCTCTTGAGATTTTAAAGTAGAGGCTTTGAGTGCTAGAGGCTTTCTCTTTCTAGTTTGGCTTCAAGTTCTCTATCTCTTTTTACCACCATTTCATGCATTAGAAGTTTGCCAATAAGCACATCGGTAGGCATGACGCTCATATCTTCATTGGCCTTTTCTATACCTGCAACTCTTGAACCATAGTCTTTGAGAGGAAGGCTTCTCATAATCTTGTTGTTCATATCTTCCAATCTCAAATCCTTTCTGAGCTTTCTCATGCCATTAATGATGGTTAGAAGACGGTTAGTCATATCGGTGATAGATTCATTGGATTTCATTTTGAAGAGTTCATATTATGAAGGGAGAAGTTGGATCTTCTTGGATTTAACTTGTTTGGCTCATTCATGATAATTCTCCAATGTTTTCCACATGCTATATGCGGTAGGGCAATGTTGAATCCTACCACATTCTTCAATGGATAGAGAGCTTGCGAGGATTATCATTGCCTTTTTGTTTTTGAAATTAGCTCTTCGTTGAGGCTCTGTCCTATCATCTTTTGAAAGAATTTCTTCTTCACCATCTACTCCTCTTTTAGTTGGTGATGTCCATTCTTTCCAAATACTATCCCAAACTTCAATTCCCTCACTATTGAGATATGTCTCCATCCTGAATTTCCAATGAGCATAATTTGCTCTACCATAGTAAGACTTGAGACTTTAAAATCCTTCATTGGTCATTTCTTGATCTTTGCTAGCGCTTTTTAGGCTTTGTTGCTAGACAAGCTTTGATACCAATTGTTGCCCAGACAATGAACCAAGAAGAGGGTTGAATTGATTAGTAACTAAAAAATTGCTTAACTTGAAAGTACGAAATAAATTAAATAGAGTAAGAAAGGAGAGATATTATACACAAGATTTATAGAGGTTCGGGTATTAACAAACCCTACTCCTTTCCCCAATCTAAATTGGGTGTTTCACTAACACACTAAGTGTTACAATGGAGTTTTTTTTTTCAAGCTCATTCCCAACTATGGTGTTTCTCTCAATGGCTAACACCTAAGCCAAAAAATTACCTTGTGTTTTTCAATGGCTCACTCAAACACCAATTCTTTGTGTTTTATGGCTCACATAATAAACCCTTACAAGTGTTTCACTCTTAACCCGAAAATACCCAAACTCACTTTTTAGTAATTGGTTACAATGAAAACACTTAACAACCTACAATGCTCTGAAATAATGAGCAATTAGGTTTTTACAATGAATAAATGTTTGTTTTAAAAAATAATTAATGCACAAGGCTATAACAAGATTAAAGATGCAAAGTAATTGTTGTTCTTTTTGTTGGGATTCATAAATGACTTGCATTTATACTTTCTCTGTACATTATAGCTATTTAGGTGCATTTAATGTGAAAATATCCATTAAACTAACTCTTAATTTCGTGCCTAACATGTTTCTCTATCCTCATTCATGGGCATGAATATATGTGTCACGGTCGTGAATGTTCTTCCAAGCCATGGTCCAAGTGGTGACTCTGGCCGTGAAGCTCTTTGGAAGAATTTGACATATTTGGTCACGGGTGTGACTATCTTTCACGGGCATGACTGCTTGATCATTCACAGTTGGTTTGATCTTTCATGGCTATGAACTTTGAATGTTAGAGAGTTGGTGCTAAGCTTTATTCACAGGCATGACATTAGTAGTCACGGGTGTGACTTTTCTATTTCTTTGATTTTTTATCTTCAAAATATGTCTTTCAATCTTGCTTCGGGTTCTAATTAAAGTATATCCTGTTTAATACACTTAGAACACAAACATTGTTAAATACATTATTTCTATTTTATTTGTGATCATCAAAATGATGAAAATACCCCTCAAGGTTCAACACCTTTAAACTCGATAACACAACTTCTCATCATGTCCTCTAGTATCTGTATCACCCTCTTCAATTGACCATTGATATGTGGATGAAAAGTTGTGCTGAAATTGAGTTTATTACCCAAAGCTCATTGTAGACTTCCCTAAAACTGAGATGTAAACTTTGGATCTATGTCTGATATGATGAAGACTGGAACTCCATATAACTGTACTATCTCGTTCACATACAATTCTGCTAGCTTGTTCAAGGAATAATCTCTTTTGATAGGTAAGAAGTATGCCGCCTTCGTTAACGTATCTACAACCACCCAAACAATGTCGAATTTTCTTAGAGGCATAGAAGACCCAATTACAAAATCCATTGTGATTCGTTCCCATTTCCATTATGGTATTATAATCGGTTGCATCAAACCTGAATGTGTTTAATGTTCTGCCTCGAACTGCTGACATGTTAAACATCTTATCGTGAACTCTGTGATGTCCTTTTTCATACCTGCCCACCAATACCTTCCTTTTAGATTATGCTACATTTTATTACTTCCTAGATGCATGGAAAACTTGGTTTCATATACTTCCTTTAGAATCCTTTGTTTCAACTTTGTAACATTAGGCACGCATCAGCGGCCTTGGTAAAACAAACCGTTATCTGACTCAACTGTGTACTTTGGTCTCTCCCCTTTGGAGACCAACTAGTCGATCTTAACTAGCTTACGATCTTGCATTTGTGCATCTCTAATTTCTTGGTTAAGAGTAGGTCGGATATGCAATTCCGTTATAGTCTTCTTGCTCAAAGCGTCGACCACAACATTGGCCTTGTCTGGATGATAGTCGATGACACAATTATAGTACTTGATCAATTCTAATCATCGTCTCTGCCTCAAGTTGAGTTCCTTCTATGTAAGAAGATATTTTAAGCTCTTGTGGTCAGTGTACATATAACAAAATTCCCCATATATGTAATGATGTTATATCTTTAAAGCAACCACAATGGTTGCCAACTTAAAGTTATATGTGGGATAATTATTTTTATGTGACTTTAGTTATTTGGAAGCATAAGCAATGACCTTTCCTTTTTGCATCAAGACACACCCCAATCTGTTGTGAGAAGTGTCACTGTAGATAACGTACTCTTTATCGAGAACTGGCTATGTAAGAACTGGGGCTTCTATCAACATACATTTAATATTGTCAAAACTAGCTTGACATTTGTCTTTCCATTCAAATTTCACATATTTTCTCAAAATTCTGGTCAATGGAGTAGCAATCAAAGGAAAACCTTTCACATACCTACAGTAGTAACCTGCCAAACCAAGAAAACTCCTGATTTCAGTCACATTCTGAAGAGGCTGCCAATTCAAGATTGCCTCAACCTTATTAGAATTAGCTCTGATGTTGTCTACTGACACAATGTGTCTAAGGAAAGCTATTTCATCAAGCCAAAAGTCACATTTGGAGAGCTTGGCATAAAGCTTCCGATCTCTTAAGATTTGCAATATTGTTTGCAAATGTTCATTATGTTGTGCTTGGTTCTTAGAATACACCAAGATATCATCAATGAAAATAACTACAAACTGGTCCAAATATGTCCTGAATATCTTATTCATCAAGTCCATAAAAGTTGCGAGAGCATTGGTCAAACTAAATGGCATAACCAAAAACTCATAGTGACCATATCTAGTCCTGAAAATTGTTTTAGCTATATCCTCTTATTTTATATTCAACTGGTGATAACCCGACCTCAAATCAATTTTGGAGAACATTCTTGCATCCTTTAACTAATCGAAAAGATCATCAATCCGGGGCAACAAATATCAGTTCTTTATAGTTACTTTGTTTAATTGCATGTAGTCTATGCATAACCTCATAGACCCATCTTTCTTCTTTAGAAACAAAACTGGTGTACCCTATAGAGATATACTCGGCCTGATAAAACCTTTGTCCAATAGCTCTTGTAACTGAGCTTTCAGCTCTTTCATCTCTGAAGATGTCTTTCTATAAGGTGCTATGGATATCGATGTCATGTCTGGTGTGAGCTCTATAGAGAACTCAACATCTCTATTTGGTGGTAATGCTGGTAGATCATCTAGAAAAACATCTAAAAATTCCCTCACTATAAGGATATCCTAAAGATCCAGAGCACCTATTTTTGTGTCAATTACATAAGCTAAATAAGCCTTACATCCCTTTCACATCATCTTTTATGCCTTAATCATGGAAATCATCTGTAGAGGCTATGGAAACCTCTCACCTCCAACTACCACTTTTTTTTGTTCTAAAGTCTTAAGAACAACTGTCTTAGACCAGCATCAACAACTGCCTCATGCTGTGAGAGCCAATCCATACCTAATATGGCATCATACTCATGAAACGGTAGTTTTATGAGATCAATGGGAAAATCTTTTCCATGATCAACCAAAGGGCAACTTTTGTATACCCAGTTCACAACCATACTTTGGCTAAAGGGTTTGTGACCTCAATCTCGAACTCTAACTTCTCTATTGTCATACTGTGTTGACTAGGCGTCCTCGTGCATACATGCAAATGTGTAGAACTTGGGTATGTCAAAGCACATAAATTAGAGCCATGTAAAGAGAACATACCCACAATGACGTCTATGGCTCTCTAGTCCTCATGGGCTTTCATAGCATATGCCTTAGGGCTTTCATAGCATATACCCACAATGACTGGTTCCTATTCTAAACTGGTGCCGATAATGCTGTCTGTGTGGATGTAGCATTTGCCAATAAAGGGAAATCCCTTTTCATGTGGTCTAGGGCTTTGCATTTGAAGTATGCCCCTGAAAAAAATCGACACTCTCTTCAGTGGTTTCTTTGACATGTCCTATATAAGGGAGCTGGGTCTCTAGCTATTTATGTGCTAGCGATGGCTGAGTTTGTCTTAGAGGGTGGTCCCCTCCTAAAAGAACTAGACTGTGAGTGACTTTGTCCTGTGTTTTGTCCCCTACCCTGGGACTGTCCTGAAAAGAATCGGCTTCTCCTGCCGGTAGTCTATGCCACACTAGTCGTGGGTCTTCTATCATTCTCTTCTGCCATTCTCTTTCCTCTCTTTTCTATACTGATGGCGGCGGACACAAGGGTAGAGAATTCCCTAAGCTGTAGGGAAATGACATGATATCCTATGTCATCATTCAAATCATCCTCAAAACAGTGACACTTGTTACTCTCATCCCCATGAGTCCTGTGGCATATCTACTTAACCGTGTGAACTTTTTAGCATACTTTAAAACTATCTTACCCCTTTGTGGCAAATTCATGAATTTTTTTTCTTTTCTTATCTATGTATACTTGGGGCACATATTCTTTCTTGAACTTTATAACAAAGTATGCCTAAGTCAGTACATGTGGAGTCTGTGGCTTCTTCAGAACTGTTTTCCACTGTTCATATGCAAATTCTTGAAGCAATGATACTGAATACTTTGCCTTGTGCTCTTCGGCACACTCAAGCTCTTTAAAGACCTTCTCGGTTTTCTCCAACCAGAACTTGGTGGTGGCGGGATCATCTACACCCTTGTCATAGAAATCAATGGCCTCATACTTCCGTAGCCTATTTATCTTCATCTTGGGTGCCTCTGGGGGCGTCGGCAATGGAGCTGGTTATGGCTGTAACTATGGCTTTGCTTTGGTATAATTTATGGTATGGATTGTGCCAACTTTTGCATGATACCAACCTTCTATTGCACGATTGTTATGTCACATAGATCTGTTTGTCCTACAGGTGGCTTATAAGGGACTATAACAGCACCTGAAGCTCATACACTCGAAGTACTAGGTTGATTAGCAGCCCTTGGATCAGGAGAACTGTTGCTCTCAGCAACATCATGAGCTTCTAGCTCCATCAATACTCTCTTCACTCCCACAAGTTGTTAGAAAAAGCCCACATCACAGGCATATGCGATGTACTATGCATGCATGAAAACCCTTAACCTACTTAGATTCAAAAATGCCTAAACCTAAGCTCTGATACCATTAAATGTAGTGCCCTCTTGCCAAAACAAGATTAACCCGATTAAACGAGCGGATGTTACATGACCTATGTGCAAAAAACCTGTAAAAATTTAAAACTTTTCCTTGCATCATGGCCATGATGACTTGCATAAAACATACAATAAAAGAAATGCTTGGCTTAATATTTAAATTTCATTTCATAAATAAAACATGTTAACCCTTGACCAAGGGTTTACAAAAATACATTTTCCTAACAAGAAATTACATAATTCTTCAACATTAACATGTATACAAGTAAACAACCCCCTTACTATGACATGTACACAAAATACAAAAGTGCAACATGTGCTATCACCAACCCACGTAGGGTCTGATATGATGTCTGGGTTGTTTTTCTTGTTCAAATTCTATTTATCTATAAGCCACCAACCTGTGTGGGGAGAATAGCCACATGCTAAGCTACTGAAAGCTTAGTGGTACATATAGCATAGAAATTCACTTACAATAATACATTATACATATTTCATAGCATCTTGAAAGAATATCATGGCATGACAATTGAATCATAATATCATATAGACTATCTTACCTTGTGGAACTATAATTCGTTGCACATATATAATGAACATATTTGCATACTTATGCCTTTGCATTCATTTCATGTTACTATATTTTTTACTTACTTTAACATATTTGATATTATTGCCCAACAACTCTCAACACCTACTGTTTGGATGCAAGTTGTGGACAGGGGTGCTCTCCAAGCTTAAGCCAGTCTGCCACTATTGACTGAGTAAACATATAGCTTTTGCATGTAATATCATCTGTAATAATGCGTGTCAATCTAAGCTCTTCAAGTCAATGGCGCTCTCCGAGCTTAAGCCACATTGACTAGGTAAACATATAACCACGGTACCGTAACGCCCTTAATGGTGCACCATCTATCCTACTACTAGTCTTAGTATCGAGTTTGGGCTTTACTTGTTCACATTGCCTTAATTACTCTTCAATATAGCATTCATATCATATATCATGTATACTTTATTCATGAGGAAAGGCATCATGTAACCTTATCGTGCTGGAAATCATATAAGCATACTTTAATTGTATCATTATGAAACATGTGCATAGCCATTGCATTGAAATATTGCAGTGAAACAATTAGTAAATCTCATTTAAAGCAAGCTTTACTGGCATGAACTACATGTTCACGGTCGTGAAGATTCATTCACGGGCACCTCTACCAATGAACCAAACCGTGAACTATGTCATGAATACTTATGTCCATTTCATACACTTTCTTCACAGGTATGACATTGTTCGTAAGATGAGATTCACGATAGTGAACACTTAGTCACGGGTGTGAATCTGGGTTTTTCAGCAATTGACAACATAAAAAACATGCATTCATTACAAGTCACATGCAAGGCTCTAAGGATTGTCCCATGATAACCTTTTCCTATCAACATTCTCATCACATCATGCATTAAAACATGTTAAAGGATCATTCAATATACATAATCACTACGCTTACCATTTTCTTATTCACCAACTAATTTTTTCAAGCATTTTTGCTTTCACATACATTTAATCATTTCTTACTTACCTTTTTCACCCATTAGGCATCATCATTTATTATCTCATAAATGCCTCTTTAGGCACATTTATTACATATACATTACAAACATAAACATTGCTTATTCAAGGCATACTTACATTTATAGAATTTCATACTCAAAATCCTATCTCATGACATTAATTACCTCATTTGAACTTGGCATTTAGCATTTAAAGTATACAATTTAATCATCACTTAATTAACACCCAACATGCCATACTTGGGAATTTGAATGCATATATGTACATACCTCTAATAGAGCATCACAAAACCAAGCTTCTTTCAAGCTTGCTTATCCTTTTGGTGGATTTCACTGCATTCCCTTTCAACTCCTATCACATATAACATAACTATATTAAAATCTATAACCATGAACCTTGCCTTTAAAGGCATAAAGCATAAAACCCTAACATTAACCCTTTGACACTTGATCTCTTATAACTTCTTGCTAACTCGTATATATATTAGTCTTTAAACAGTTTAGAGAGGGTCTTAAACCATAATTTCTCAAGATCAAACCATAACCTAACCCATTTGAAGATGGGTCTCTACCATAAACTAATTATACATGAATAAACCTATGAAATCTTGTAAAGAAGAAGGAGAAATGTGATTCTTTACCTTACTTGAAGGAAATACAAATGTGATGAAAGATTCAACTTCTATCTTTCAGGCACCAGTCCATGCTAGCCATATTGACTGGGTAAATATATAGCTTTTGCATGTAATGTCATATGTAATAATGTGTACCAGTCCAAACTCCTTTTGTCAATGGTGCACTCCGAGCTTAAGCCATATTGACTAGGTAAACATATAATTACAGTGTCGTAACCCCCTTAATGGTGCACCATCTATCCTACTATTAGTCTTAGTATCAATTCTGGGATTTACTTGTTCATATTGTCTTTATTACACTTCAATATAGCATTCATATCATATATCATGTATACTTTGTTCATGAGGAAATGCATCATGCAACCTTCTCGTGCTGGAAATCATATAAGAATACTTTAATCGTATCATTATAAACATGTGCATAGCCATTGCATTGAAACAATTAGTAAATCTCATTTCAAGCAAGCTTCAAGGGCGTGAACTACATGTTCACGGTCGTGAAGGTTCATTCACAGACAACTCTACCCATGAACCAAACCGTGAACTATGTCGTGAATGCTTATGTCCATTTTGTGTACTTTTTTCATGGGCATGACATTGTTCATAAGTTGAGATTCACAATTGTGAACACCTAGTCACAAGTGTGAATCCGGGTTTTCCAGTAGTTGACATCATAAAAAATATGCATTCATTACAAGTCACATGCAAGGATCTAAAGATTGTCCCATGACAACCTTTTGCTATCAAGATTTTCATCACATCATGCATTAAAACATGTTAAAAGATAATTCAATATACATAATCTCTACACTTACCATTTCCATATTCACCAACTAATTCTTTCAAGCATTTTTGCTTTCACATACATTTAATCATTTCTTACTTACCTCTTTCACCCATTAGGCATCATCATTTATTATCTCATAAATGCCATTTTAGGTACATTTATTACATATACATTACAAATATAAACATTGCTTATTAAAGGTATACTTACGTTTATAGCATTTCATATTCAAAATCCTATCTCATGGCATTAATTACCACATTTGAACTTGACATTTAGCATTTAAAGTATACAATTCAATAATCACTTAATTAACACCCAACATACCATACTTGGGAATTTCATTGCGTATATGTACATACCTCTAATAGAGCATCACAAAACCATGTTTTTTCTCAAGCTTGCTTATTCTTTTGGTGGATTTCACCACCTCCCTTATCAACTCCTATCACATATAACATAGCTATATCAAAATCTATAACCCATGAACCTTGTCTTTAAAGAGACAAAGCATAAAACCCTAAAATTAACCCTTTGACACTTGATCTCTTACAATTTCTTGCTAACTCATATATATATTAGTCTTTAAACAGCTTAGAGAGGGGTCTTAAACCATAATCTCTCAAGATTAAACCATAACCTAACCCATTTGGAGATAGGTCTCTACCATAAATGAATTATACATGATTAAAGCTATGAAAGATTGTAAAGAAGAATGAGAAATGTGATTCCTTACCTTACTCGAAGGAAACACAGATGGGATGGAAGATTCGACTTCTATCTTCCTCCTAGGGTTCATCATCCTCAAGAACACCACCTTCCTTGTGCTCTCTTTTCCCAAGAACTTAATGGAACCTTGATCTTTTGCTTTGGTTTAGATATCTAGGGTTGGGAATCAAAGAGAAACACCAGCTATTGGCCTCTGGTATGTGAAAACCTTAAATTCTTAGGTTCCTTTTGAGTTTTAGGTCATGGATGGAAGAAAGAACAACTGATACAATTTTATATCTGAAGATGTTCATGAGCATGACAACCCTTGTCATGGCCGTGAATATGTTAAATCCCTGAATTCCATCTCGCGATGGTTCACGGTCTTGAAAGAGCGGTCACAGCTGTGAACCCTATGACATTTTTTTTTTGTTTCTTTTCAACTCTTGTCCCATAACTTTTAAACATATTTGTCTTTTCTAAATTTGTATTAATTACTAGGCCCTAATTATGGATGTTATAGGATGATTCCTCCATAATACCTTGACTAGTAGTACTCACTTATTCCTTAACTCTTTGATTTCAAGAACTAAAATCTTAATTGGTTTTAGCTTTCAGTAGCTTAGCATGTGGGTTTCCCTACACGCATGTTTGAAGCCGTGACTATAGAGTGACATGAAGTTAAGAAAAAGCTAGTTAGAGCAGTCGGAGTTGACTAGAGTTGGGTCTGTTGATTTGTTCATACATTTTTTTTTCGCATATCATGGGATAAAGACATTTAATTCATGTTTTAATAAAGACATGTATTTGGAATTATGCAATTTGAATCAATATGGATTCTATAATGAGGGCTAATGATGTCCAAATAATTATAATTTGAGAATGATTGATATCCAGTTACATTAAATGATTTATTATGTTATGTGGTTGTCTAAATTGCAAAGCTTATGATGTAAAAATCTTAATTTTGGAAGATGTAGGAAAGTTTTAAATTTAGATAGGTAAATATAGTTGTGTAGCATTCGACTGTACAGTGAGGGTTTTGCCCTGTCTATGTAGAGGGTGTTACATGTCAGGCATTTGGTGGTGAATTCAATGATGTCTTTTTTCGTTCCTGACTACCAATACTTACTCTTTAAGTCATGATACATCTTATTACTTCCTGGGTGCATGACATATTTTTTCCCATGTGTTTACTTTAAGATCCTTTGTCTTAAATCTTTTATATTACTTACATATAATTGACCCTTGTAATATAAATCACTATCTAGCCTAATTGTATAACCAGATCTCTCCCTCTTAGAGATTGAATCGACTAATTTCACCAATTTGTTATCTTGCTTTTGTGCATATTTGATTTCTAGATTGAAAGTAGGACGAATGTGTAATTTTGCTAAGGTCTTTCGACTTAATGCATCGGTCACAATATTGGCCTTACCCAGATGGTAGTTAATCACACAAAGGGGTAATTCTTTTCAAGCGACTTTAACTTCCTATGCCTTCTTGCATTAAGACAGGCCTTAGTCTAGTGTGAGAAGCATCACTATAGATGATATACTCCTTATTAGGGACTAGTTATGTCAAAATAGGAGCCTCTATCAATATCCTCTTAAGCCTATCAAATTTGTCTTGGTATTTATCTGTCCATTTGAATTTCACATATTTTCTTAGTATTCTAGTCAAATGAGAAGGAATCATCGAAAATTCCTTAACAAATCTCTAGTAATAACTATGGTTTCAAACAAACAGAACCAATCCAAATATTGGTGAGCTCGAGCTCGGCTCGTTTAATTTTATTACAAGCTTGAGCTTGATTTAATCTTTTATAATTGTTTGAAAATTATCAAACGACTCGAGCTCGGCTGCTAAAAAAACTCATTTATTATGCTTAATGAGCTTAGCTCGAGTTCGGCTTGTTAACTAATCATTACAAAAGCTCGAGTTTGGCTCGTTAATTAATAATGAAAGAAGCTCAAGTTTGACTCGTTAATTAATAATGACAAAAGTTTGAGTTTAACTCGTTAACTAATTGTGACATCTGCAATTTAGATCACAACCGTAAACGCATAATTCGGTCATTTGTACCCTAGTACAGAGGCGTACCGATCAAAGTCTAAATACAGATAAATAAGTGTGAGAAAAATTATTTTCATATGATAATAAAAAATATCTAGTATGAAAGTTTAATTCAATTGATCAATTATTGTGATTTCGTGCCTAGCACGCAAATCGAGGCAACATATTATATTTTAAATACATGATTTTTGTCTAATAATAAAAATATTATTTAAGCTTATCAAAATATAGAAAATATTATTTTAAGGTAATAGATGGAGTTATCATATGAGATTTTAAGGTTTATGGCCCAAAAGGTGGAAATATGGTTTCTAGTGAAGGTTTATAGTTCGATTTTCTAATTGGGAGTTAGGGAGACGAGTTCATGAACACGAGAATACCGATGTGATCGCAATTGAATTTCAATATTTTTAAAACTGATAATTTATAAATCAGACTACAGATAAATTTTTACAGTCATGATTTAGAAAAATGACTAAATGACAAAAATATAGTTGTCGTATCAGTGGTCGTTTTGCAAAATCGAGAAGACCATTTTGAAGAGAAAATTATTCTGAGGATATTGGCATATTCAATTTGAGAAGATAAGATCATTTGTGATATGAAATTTAGGAAAATATATTTATTCAAGGATTAAATTGAAAAATTGGAAAGTTTAGTGGAAAAAGATCAAAGTTAAAGTTTCTTTGGAATTAAATTAGATAAATGCCAAAATATCTTCTTGATTAATTTTAATTGACCAATAGGAGTAAGAATTAAGCTTAATTAAGATTAATTAAGCATTAATCAAGTATATAAAGTCAAAATCGATAAAAAATCAATAATTTCATAATATAAAACAAAAAAAATGTCTTCTTCTTCTTCTTCTTCCCTTGCACGACCACCATAGCCATTTACCTTATTTTTTAAATGGTTTTCTCACAAATTACCATCATCAAGGTATAAAG
The DNA here is from genome assembly GCA_023653625.1 of Triadica sebifera. Lineage (NCBI taxonomy): Eukaryota > Viridiplantae > Streptophyta > Magnoliopsida > Malpighiales > Euphorbiaceae > Triadica > Triadica sebifera. The sequence continues at coordinate 28,434,771 of CM042901.1, forward strand.
AAATATAAGAAATTATGTGGGAGTGAAAAAACATATTTTTGGAAAAAAATCAACTATTGGCTAAAAATTCCAAGAAAATTTGATGTGAGATTTTCTTCACTTTTCTTTCAAATTTTCATGAATCTAAGTTGATATGAATAATTTTTGTAAGTTGATTTTAAGTTTGATGAAAATTTGGAGTTGAATTAGTATTGTGGAAAAATTAAGATTTTGTAGGAAAATTATGTAAAAATTAGAAAAAATTAGAAAATGAATAGAATGAAGTTTGAGAATGATGGATATGATGGAAAATTGATGAGAAATTATTTTAGGAATTTTTATGGAATTTTTGGGAATTTTTCATAATTATGGCCAAAATTTTAAACACTTATTTTGAAGGATTTGTGCCTTAAAATGATGATAATTGAGTTATATGGAGTGTTTGGAAGTGAAAATTAATTTTTGAAATGGAGAAAAATTTAAAAGAAATTTTGGTGAATTTTTAGATTTTTGGTATAATTATTGAAAGTTTTATTGAGAATTGTGGAATGTAATTTTAGTGAAATTGGTGATGGAAAATGGAAGATAATGGGTCAAAGTAATTATAAAAATTTAGTTGAAATTTTTAGACCTTTTATTGAATTAATAGGAATTTTGAGTTGAAAGAAAATTTTTGGAGAAAAAAATGGAAAATAAAGATATGAAAGAAAAAAATAAATAAATTGAAGAGAAATTAGAAGAGAAAATAAATATTTAATTAATTTAGAAATTTCGCATTAGTAGGGTATATCATGCAATTAGAACAGTGAAAAAATATCCGTAAACGTAAGAGCTGGAAAAATTAAATATGTTGTATAACTTCTATTTTAATTTGGTAATTTTTATTGGCTCGATAATTAGTTAGGAATTTAATGATTATTCATGTGCACCGTCAGAGAAGACACCAGAAGTAGAGGCAAATAACTGGCAGTTTCTAGTAAATTACTGTAAAGGTCTGTGCATTAATTTATAATATATAATAATTATTATTTAAATATATTTTTATATACTTTTTGGCATGAAATAGAATTACATTTTAGAAAATAATTATATATAACATTTATAAAAATATTAAATGTTGGAAAGTTATTGAAAATATATTTTATGATAAAATAAAATAAAATATTTTGTTAAAGAATGAGCATTGGTATGAAATAAATTTATTTTTCTCATGTAGTGAATTTTTATGCTATTAAATAATTGTATGAGAAATTAATAACAATTATATTTATAAAAATTTTGGTAAGATAAGTGCTTTAATATTTTATGTATGTCGATAAACTCATATATTAGCTGGACATTAAGCTAGGGAATTGTTGACATGCCAATAGGGTAGAAATTTTATGGTCTGTGGCTATCTTTGTCATGAGAGATATTGTATGACTCCTGTGGTTATCTTAGACCATACATTATTTAATTACCGATCATGTGGTTATCTTGGATTGAAGCTGATCCTGTGGTTATCTTGAATCATATCTTATTAATAGGGGTTGTGTGATTATCTTTAACCTTGATCCTTTGGTTATTTTGGAGCCTGAGATTTCTGTCGTTTGACAGTACCACTTGTTTCCCTAGGGTGAGTCTATGGTCTATTAATATATGAGTTGGATAAATTTTTTATTTTGATGAATGATTAAAATCTTATTGCATTTATTATATAGTTGTGATATTAATACCAATGACTTGATTTCGATAGATTTTGTTTAATGATTTATATCTACTTTTATGTATAAGTAAATGATTTATTAATAGTTTTGATATATGAAAATCTTTTTTTCATAATTTTGTTGATTTTAAAGTGTAAATTTTCATTCAAAGTAAATTTTTATTATATGTTTTTGCACCACTGAGTTTTATACTCAGCGTGAGAGTTTGTTTTCTCTCACATACATTTTAGTGAAGCTAAACGGCGATAGGGGTATAAATAATAGTCATCGTTGGTATCAGTGGACCCCGCCTATGGAGCCAAGCTGCAGTGGCAGTCACCCCGCTAGGGTGAGTTTTGCTATATATGTATTTTATCTATTTCACTTAATGTATTTTAGTATATATATATAAGTTATTTGTATGAGCATGTAAAATTAAGAGTACGGTATGAGAATAGTGAGAGAACATAATTTTATCTTACTTTGTTAATGTAATATATTATTTTATTAAGTTTTATTCATGCTAATATATAAATATATTTATATAAGTTTTAATAATATATTATTTTAAATAAACATATCTCGTAGCATTTCTTATCTGACCGTGTATAGTAATGTATATGGGTAGGTAAGGAGTGTTATAATTTTATTGGAATCAAAGCGAGGTTTAAGTAGTTCTAGGACAAAAAATGGATAGAAATAGTATACATGCATATGCATTGGTTTTTGAAAGGTATTTTGAATAAAAAAAATTATGAACTGCTGCTGCTTCCTAATGTGGGCTACTGTTATGTTTTATAGGGTGATAGATTGCATTTACGGTGAGTTAGAGAATAGATTCCTAAGGAGTATGAGCCATTACAACATGATAGCGAGGATACCTTTAAATCATATGTACCATTGAGCATGGATGTCACCAATCCTTCTGGGCAACAAAGAACAATACATCTATTGGTGGGTATGATAGATCTTATAGATCAGACAGACGAGATAGGAGAGATGGACATGTTCTAGTTCCGGGTTTAGCTAGGGAGGAGTTGCTTGAGGACATGGCTGAGATTCTGTGGAAATCAGTTAGGCCTGTTGTTACAGAGTTGAGGTTTGACAAGCTCCGTAAGTTGGGAGCCACCGACTTTTATAGCCGTAAAGAGGATGATGCCGAGGCAGCAGAGTATTGGCTTGAGAGAATTGAACGAGTCTTTGAGGATATGGACTGCACATCAGGGTAGAAGTATCGATATGCAGTGTCTCTGTTATAGGAAGGGACACATGATTGGTGGAAGACAGTGAAGAAGAGGCCTCAGACTCCTGTTTCTCCTACTTGGGACTTTTTCTTGGAGCAGTTCAGAGAGAAATATATTCCTAGAGAGTATGCAGACAAGAAGAAGCATGAATTTTTAGATCTGAGATAGAATAATCTGACAGTAAATGAGTATGAAAAAGAGTACAGTCTACTAAGTAAGTACGCCAAAGGGATTATTAAGGATGACATTGATAGGTGTCGACGATTCGAGAGGGGGTTAAGGACATCTATTAGAGGCAGAGTAGCTGCATCCCAGATTGAGGATTTCACTAGACTAGTGATAACTGCAGAGAGTGTAGAAGAATTGGAGGTTGAGGAGATGAAAATAATAGCTTAGAGTCATGGTAAGAGGCCTTTCCATCCTCCAGGTATAGGATTCTCTGTGAGTAAGAGGAATAGATATTTTAAAGGTAGATTTCAGATCAGATCATGAGGGTAGAGTGCAATTAGTAGATGGGGCTAGCCTGTAGGTACAATACCTTCATCTGTCAGTCTTTCAACTCCAGTAGGGGGAAGAGCTATCATATACCCCTTGTGCCAGCAGTGTTACAAACACCATGTTGGAGAGTGTTGGCTGTCATCTAAAGCATGCTACCAGTGTGGAGCGACAGGACATTTGAAGAGAGATTGTCCATATCGGAGTCAGAGCACAGGGTCTGTTGGAGTGAGATCTGTAACGACTCAAGGATTTGTACCTGCTATAGGCAAAGGTAGAGGCCAGATGAGAGATGGCCGAACAAGATTTTTACAGGTTGGGTCAGAGACAGTCAATAGGCCAGAGGGAAGCACTAGGACACCAGCCAGGACATATGCCTTAAAAGCTAGAGATGAGCAGGATGCTCCATATGTCATTGTTGGTACATTCTCTCTATTTGGCTCAATTATTTATGCTTTGATAGATCTAGGATCAACACATTCATATACATGCACTATGTCACTAGTTGGAGAGAAGTTAGAGACTGAAATTTTAGATTTTGATATAGTGGTGACGAATCCTTTAGGCCATAGTGTTAAGATGAATAAAATACATCGACAATTACCCTTGTTAAGTTAGAGTGAGTAGTATCTAGCTAATTTGATAGAGCTTCCATTCCATGAGTTTGATGTTATTCTAGGTATGGATTGGTTAGCTCGACATGGTGCAGTAGTGGATTGCGCATCAAGAAAAGTTATCTTCAAAAAGCTTAGATGTAAGGATAAAGTGGTACAGGGTGTTGGAACAAGGGTACTAGTTAATGTAATCTCTGCCATGAAAACTCAATGGTTGATTCGTAAAGGAAATGAAGCTTATTTAGCATATGTGGTGGATACTAGAAAGGAAAGTCCAAGTCTTCAAAATATCCTTACTATGTGTGAGTTTCCATATGTTTTTCTTGAAGATTTGCCTGGATTGCCACCAGATAAAGAGGTGGAATTTTCTATTGAGTTATTGCCTGGTACCACACCCATATCCATCACACCATACAAAATGGCACCAACAGAACTGAAGGAATTGATAGGGCAGATGCAAGAATTACTTGTTAAAGGGTTTATTAGACCTAGTGTGTCACCCTAGGGTGCACCAATGTTATTTGTAAAAAAAAAGAAAGATGGCACACTATGAATATGTATAAATTACAAATAGCTGAACAAGGTGATGGTGAAGAATAGATATCCTTTGCCATGGATCGATGACTTATTTGACCAGTTAAAAGGTGCAGGAGTATTTTCCAAAATAGATTTAAGGTCTGGATATCATCAGTTAAAGGTCAAGGGTAGTGATGTGGTTAAGACAGCTTTTAGGACTCAGTACGACCACTACGAATTCCTAATCATGCCTTTCAGATTGATGAATGCACCTACAACATTCATGGATCTGATGAATTAGATCTTTAGACCTTACTTGGATCAATTTGTTGTAGTCTTCATTGACTATATTTTGGTATACTCTAGAGATCGAGAGGAGCATAATTGACATTTAAGGATTGTACTTCATACTTTTAGGGAAACAAAATTGTATGCTAAACTGTCAAAATGTTAATTTTGGCTTAAAGAAGTTAATTTTCTAAGTCATATTGTGTCGGATGAAGGAATCAGAGTTGACCCTAGTAAGATAGAAGCTATTCTTAACTGGAAGCCACCTAAAAATTTGACTGAAGTAAGGAGTTTTCTTGGGTTAGTAGGCTATTACCAAAGCTTTGTAAAGGGTTTTTTGTTGATAGCTACTCATGTGACTCAGTTACTTCGAAAAGATGTGAAATTTGAATGGACAGATAGGTGTCAGACCAGTTTTGATAAGTTGAAGGAAATGTTGATAGAGGCACCAGTTATGACACAACCCACTCCAGGAAAGGAATTTGTGGTATACAGTGATACTTCTTTAAATAGTTTAAGCTGTGTACTGATGTAAGAGGGGAAGGTAGTTGCTTATGCCTCCAGACAACTGAAGCCACATGAATGGAATTATCCGACTCATGATTTGGAGTTAGCAGCAATTGTATTCGCTTTGAAGATATACCGACATTATTTGTATGGAGAGATGTGTTATATCTATACAGATCATAAGAGTCTGAAGTACCTACCATCACAGAATGAGCTAAATCTCAGATAAAGGCGGTGGTTAGAGTTAATTAAAGATTATGATTGTATCATTGATTACCATCCCGGTAAAGCGAACGTTGTGGCCGATGCTTTGAGTCGAAAGACTCTAATAGGTGAATAAGAATACTAAATAAGATTATATTTGAATTTATATGATAATTTATTATAAGTAGACTTATCATTTGATTGCAGAGCTCCGGATCCAACCTACATTATTACAAAGAATTAAAAAAGCTCAAAAACAAGATCCAAGGCTCATAACAATTGGTGAAGCTATATCCAAAGGGGAGAGACCAGAGTATGCAGTTGAGGCAAATGGTAGTATTCATTACAAGGGCAGATTATGTGTGCCTATTATGCCAGAGCTGAAGAAAGAAATTCTTAAGGAAGCACTTGAGACAATTTATACTATGCATACTTGTAGCAATAAGATGTATCAAGATCTGAAGCTATATTATTGATGGCCAGGGATGAAGAAAGACATTACAGAGTTTACTACTAGATGCCTGATATGTCAACAAGTGAAAGCAAAACACCAGCTACCATCAAAATGGTTACAACCTATCTCCATACTAGAGTGGAAATGGGAAATAGTCACTATGGACTTTGTGTCAGGGCTACCATTGACTCAGAAAAGACATGATGCGATATGGGTTATTGTGGATAGGTTGACCAAGTCTGCACACTTTTTGCCAGTCAGGATGGACTATTCCTTAGATCTGCTAGCAGAATTATATGTTCAAAAGATAGTTCGGCTGCATGGAGTGCCATTGTCTATCATTTCGGATAGAGATCCCCAATTCACCTCATAGTTTTGGAAAAATCTACAGGGATCTTTGGGTACCCAACTCCACTTCAGCACAACATTCCATCCTCAGACAAATGGACAATCAGAGCGGGTAATCAAGTCGCTAGAGGATATGCTTCGGAGCTGTGTGATCGAGTTTGCAGGAAGTTGGGACAAATACTTGTCTCTGATGGAGTTTGTTTATAATAATAGTTACCAGGAAAGTATTGGTATGATTCCATATGAAGCATTATATGGTAGAAAATGTAGATCTCCAGTTTGTTGGACAGAGCTTAGTGAGAGGAAATTATTGGGACCTGATTTGGTTCAGCAGACAGAGAAAAGATTAGAGTGATTAAGGACAGACTAAAGGTGACCACCGATAGACAGAAGTCTTATGCGGATTTGAGACGCAGAGATATCGAGTGCGAGGTTGGTGATAAAGTATTCCTGAGAGTATCTCCTTAGAAAAAAGTTTTACGATTTGGAAAAAAAGACAAGTTAAGTCCTAGATTTATTGGGCCTTATGAGGTAATAGAGCGAGTGGGACCAATAGCTTATAAATTGGTTTTGCCTTTTGAGTTAAAAAAATTCATAATTTATTTCATGTATATATGCTAAGAAGGTACCAATCGGATCCATCCCATGTGAACCAAGTGGAAGATATACAGGTACAGTCAGACCTAACTTATGAAAAAGAACCAATAGCTATTCTGGCAAGGGAAATGAAACAACTCTAGAATAAAGAAATACCTCTGGTAAAATTCTTGTGGCAAAGACATTCAACCAAAAAGGAAACATGGGAGAGTGAAGAGGTAATGTGGAACCAATACCCACAACTTCTCCATGACAAACAATCAGGTATGATTTCGAGGACGAAATCTTTTAAGGGGGAGAGAATTGTCACGTCCACGATTTAGACCATAATCGTAAACGTATATTTCAGTCATTTGTACCCCAGTACTGAGGCATACCGATCAAAGTCTACATACGAATAAATAAGTGTGAGAAAAACTATTTTCATATGATAATAAAAAATATATAATATGAAAGTTTAATTCAATTGATCAAATGTTGTGATTTCGTGCCTATTATGCAAATCGAGGCAACATATCATATTTGAAATACGTAATTTTTGTCTGACAATGAAAATATGATTTAAGCATATCAAAATGTAGAAAATATTATTTTAAGATAATAGGTGGAGTTATCAGATAAAATTTTAAGGTTTATGGCCCAAAAGGTGAAAATATGGTATCTAGTGTAGGTTTATAGTCCGATTTCCTGATTGAGAGTTAGGGAAATGCGTTCAAGATCGCGAGGATACTAATATAATCGCAATTGAATTCTAAGATTTTTAAAACTGATAATTTATAAATTAGACTACATATAATTTTTTACAGTCATGATTTAGAAAAAAAGATTAAATTGCAAAAATATAATTTTCATACATGTGATCATTTTACAAAATCGAGAAGGCCATTTTGAAGAGAAAATTATTTTGAGGATATTGACATATTCAATTTGAGGAGATAAGATCGTTTTGATATGGAATTTAACAAAATATATTTATTCAAGGATTAAATTGAAAAATTGAAAAGTTTAGTGGAAAAAGTTCAAAGTCAAAGTTTTTTTGAATTAAATTAGATAAAAACCAAAATGTCTTCTTGATTAATTTTAATTGACCAATAAGAGTAAGGATTAAGCTTAATTAAAATTAATTAAGCATTGATCAAGTATATAAAGTCAAAAATGGAAAAAAATCAATAATTTCATAATATAAAACAAAAAAAGTCTCTTCTTCTTTTTCTTCTTCTTCTTCCCTTGCATGACCACCATAGTCATTTACCTTATTTTTTTAATTTTTTTCTCACAAATTACCATCATCAAGGTATAAAGAAATATAAGGAATTATGTGGGAGTGAAGAAACATATTTTTGGAGAAAAATCAACTATTGGCTAAAGATTCCAAGAAAATTTGAGGTGAAATTTTTTTAATTTTGTTTCAAATTTCCATGAATCTAAGATGATTTGAATAATTTTTGTAAATTGATTTTAAGTTTGATGATGATTTGGAGTTTAATTAGTATTATGGAAAAATTAATATTTTGTAGGAAAATTAAGGAAAAATTGGAAAAAAATAGGAAATGAGTGGAATGAGGTTTGAGGATGATGGAGATGATGGAAAATTGATGAGAAAAGTTTTTTGGAATGTTTATGGAATTTTTGGGGAATTTTCCATAATTATGGCCAAATTTTTTAAACACTTATTTTGAAGGATTTGTGCCTTAAAATAATGATAATTGAGTTATATGGAGTGTTTGGAAGTGGAAATTAATTTTGGGAATAGAGAAAAAGTTTAAAGGAATTTTGGTGAATTTTTGGATTTTTGGCATAATTATTGAAAGATTTATTGGGAATTGTTGAATATAATTTTGGTGAAATTGGTAATGGAAAATGGAAGATAATGGGTCAAAATAATTATAGAAATTTAGTTTTAATTTTTATACCATTTATTGAATTAATAGGAATTTTGAGTTGAAAGTAAATTTTTGGAGAAAAAAATGAAAAATAAAGATATGAAGGAAAAAGTAAATAAATTTAAGATAAATTAGAAGAGAAGAGAAATATTTAATTAATTTAGAAATTTCACGTTAGTAGGATATATCATGAAATAAGACCTGTAGAAAAATATTCGTAAACATGAGAGCCAAAAAATTTAAATGAGTGTTTAATTTCTATTTTAATTTGGTAACTTTTATTGGCTCAATAATCAGTTAGAAATTTAATGATTATTTTGGTGCATCGTTAGAGTAGACACCCGGAGTAAGTAGAGGGAATGAGCCGGTAGTTTCTGACAAATTACTGTAAATGTCTGTGCATTAATTTATAATATATATCAATTGTGATTTAAATATATTTTTATGTGCTTTTTAGCATGAAATAGAAATATATTTTAGAAAATAATTATATATAATATTTATGAAAATATTAAATGTTGGAAAGTTATTTAAAATATATTTTATGATAAAAATAAAATAAAATATTTTGGTAAAGAAGGAGCATTGGTATGAAATAAATTTATTTTTCTCATGTAGTGAATTTTTATGCTATTAAATAATTGTATGAGAAATTGGTAACAATTATGTTTATAAAAATTTTGGTAAGATAAATGTTTTAATATTTTATGTATGTCGATAAACCCATATATTAGCTTGGACAGTAAGCTAGGGAATTGTTGGCATGCCAATAGATTAGAAATTTCATTGTCTGTAGTTATTTTGGTTTTGAGAGGTATTGTATGACTCATGTGGTTATCTTGGACCACACATTATTTAATTACTAATCCTGTAGTTATTTTGGATCCATACTGATCTTGTGGTTATCTTAAATCAAATCATATTAATTAGGGTTATGTAATTATCTTTAACTCTGCACCTGTGGTTATCTTTGATCCTGAAATTTTCATCATTTGACGGCACCCCTTGTTTCCTTAGAGGTAAGTTTATGGTCTATTAATATATGAGTTGAATAAAATTTTTATTTTAATGAATGATTAAAATCTTATTGCATTTATTATATACTTGTGATATTAATACTAATGGCTTGATTTTCGGAGATTTTGTTTGATAATTTATATTTTTTTTATGTATAAGTAAATAATTTATTAATACTTTTGATATATGAAAATATTTTTTTCAGAATTTTGTTGATTTTAAAGTGTAAATTTTCATTTTAAGTAATTTTTATTATAATTTTTTGCACTAGTGAGTTTTATACTCAGTGCAAAAATTTGTTTTCTCTCACGTAGATTTTAGTGGAGCTAAACGGTGATAAGGGTATAAATAATAGTCATCGCTGGTATCAGTGGACCCCGCCTATGGAGCTAAGCAGCAGTGACAGTCACCCTGTTAAGATGAGTTTTGCTATATATATTTTATCTATTTCACTTAATGTATTATATATATATATATATATATATATATATATATGTTATTTATATGAGCATATAAAATTAAAACCATTGTATGAGAATAGTGAGAGAATATAATTTTATCTTACTTTGTTAATGTAATATATTATTTTATTAAGTTTTATTCCTGCCAATATATAAATATATTTATATAAGTTTTAATAATATATTATTTTAAATAAACATATCTCGTAGCATTCTTTATCTGACCGTGTATGGTAATGTATACGGGTAGGTAAGGGGTGTTACACTAATAATAACAAAAGTTCGAGTTTGGCTCGTTAACTAATAATGACAAAAGCTTAAGCTTGATAATAAAATATAATATAAACGATCCCTAAATGAGCACCTTCGTGAACTTTTAAACGAATATGTTTGCGAGCTCGTAAAGGAACACGTTCGCAAGCTTTTTAAATGAACACGTTCGCAAGCTTTTTAAATGAACATATTTATGAACATATTCGTGAGCTCGTAAACGAACATGTTCGCGAGCTCGTAAACGAATATGTTATCGAGCTCGTAAACGAACATGTTCGCGAGCAAACGAACCAAATATGATTAAGCTCGAGCTTGAGCTCAATGATGTTTTCGAGCTTGAATTTGAGCTTGAGTTCAGCTCGTTAACAATAATAAACAATTTCGAACGAGCTTTTTTCTGAACTGAGACCCGAATAACTCACGAGCAGCTTAGTTCATTTACATAACCCTAGTAATAACCAACAAACCAAGGTCTCTATCACATTACAAGGATCATGCCTTTACATCTTCATCATGCATTTACAACCCATTAAAAATGAGAAGATACAAAGGAATTGAATTTAAATGCTAATATGTACATACCTATCAACAATGAAGCCTTAAAATTTTTTAAGCTTCTTCAAGTTTGTCTCCCCTTATTTCCAAACTTTATGGAAAATCTTAAGAACAAAAAAAATCCCTATAAGACCCTTATAATAGAAAACAAGCTAAAACCAAAATAAAAATTGAGTTATATCACAACCTCTCAAGAACTCTTCCTTAACCCCTTTGATTCCAAGTTTTTTTCCAATCTTAACAAAGAAGCTTTGAGTTAATGGAGGTTATAAGGTGGAGATTAAATCTTTAGTGTGAAAAAAGAGTTTCAAAGTGGTGCGAAGCAGATTACGGTAGGGATAAGAAGCAAATGAGAGAAAAAAGTGCAACTGCTCACATGTAGAATTGTCCTCCATTCATGGATGTGAATCTTCATTCACAATCATGACTAAACCATTCACAAGGGTGAATGTTCTTTTCATTCCAAAGAGAACCTGCCTCATTTAAACTCTATTATTTTGAACCCTAGCACGACTTTCACCTGCATGAAAGCTCGTTCATCACATCTTTTTCAACCTTTAAAACTATACTTTACCCATCATCTCTCTTTCTAAACCAGCATAACTTATAGACTCTAATTAATGAACTTTACAATCATTCACAGCCAAGCTTAAGCCACTCTACCCACTATTTATATAAGTTCATTTGAGCTTCTTAAGTCAAGAACACTCACACCCGAGCTTAAGCCATTTTGACTGAGTTCAAAATAAAAACTGCATGTATCTTAGAATCAAAGGCGATTGTACCCGAGCTTAAGCCACATTGTCCTCTTAATATGGTTCTTTTAACCATCTTATTCAATGGTATCGTTAGTCCCTTTAATGAAATGTCATTTATTAAAAACTTTAAAACACATATGAACAATACATGCCAAAAAATGTTACTTTAATCTAATTAACACCATAACAAGCATTTAACTCATTCTAACCTTTAAATCATATAACAATCAAGCCATTTTTACATATATCATGCCTTTACATCTTTGTCATGCATTTACAACCCATTACAAATGCCAAAATACAAAGGAATCGAATTTAAATGCCAATATATACATATCTATCAATAATATAGTCTTAAACTTTTTTAAGATTCTTAAGTTTGTCTTTCCCCTTAGGATGCATTTCCAAACTCTCTAGCATATCCTAAAAACACAAAAATTTCCTATAAGACCCTTATAACAAAAAAAAAGCTAAAACCAAAATTAAAATTGAGCTATATCACAACCTCTCAAAAACTCTTCCTTAACCCCTTTGATTCCAAATTTTTTCCAATCTTAACAAAGAAGGTTTGAGTTAATGGAGGTTAAGAAGGTGGAGAAGAAATCTTTGGTATGTCAGAAAGAGTTTCAAAGCGGCAAAAAGTAGGTTATGACAGAGATAAAAAGCAAAGAAGAGAGCAAAGTGCAACTACTCACATGCAGAATCGCCTTGCATTCACGAACATGAATCGTCATTCACAATCATGATTAAACCATTCATAGGCATGAATGTTCTTGTCATTCCAAAGAGAACCTGCCTCATTTAAGCTCTGTTATTTTGAACCCTAGCACAACTGTCACTAGCGTAAAAGCTCTTTCATAACATCTTTTTCAACCTTTAAAATTATACTTTACCCATAATCTCTCTCTTTTTAAACCAGCATACCATATAGACCCTAATTAACAAGCTTTACCAGTGCTCACATCCAAGCTTAAATCACTTTGCCCACTATCCATATAGGCTCATATGAGCTTTTCAAATCAAGAGCACTCATACCTGAGCTTAAATCATCTTGACTGAGTTCAAAAAATAACTGCATATATCCTAGAATCAAGGGTGCTCGCACCCAAGCTTAAGCCACCTTGTCCTCATAATATGGTTCTTTTGGCCATCTTATTCAACAATATCATTAGTCCCCTTAATGAAATGTCATTTATCCTATTATAGTCTCAGATTAGAGAAATGGGCATCAAACACTTGTATCTCTTATCATTTTATTTTTCATAATCACATAAATATTCACTATTCATTTCTTTGCATAATAAAGCATATATGTAAGCCTCATTCCATTTTCCACTTCATAGATTACATGCTTTCTGTAAAGTCTCATACTTTATTTATAACATCTTGATAAGCCTTCCATACCTTGAATTCATACATATTTCATATCATCATGTTATAACATGCATTCGTGGCTATTTCTCCATAATTTAACATCATGTGTTAAACAATGAAATTTTATGTGTACTCATACAAATGGTATAACACCCTTTCTACCTAACAGTAATCATATTAGGTATAAGGGTGTTCTGATAATGATTCACTACCTATAATGTTTGCGCAAGACTTATTGACCAACATAAATTAATCTATGCACAACATATGATATTAGATAAACATATATGTACAAAATGATTTTTTTTTTTTACAAAATCACAATAATTTAAAACTCATTTACAACAAGTTTCAAATCAATTTTTTAAGATAGAATGATAATGTCTTTCACTCGCATGAATGTCTTATTAGAGTAGTGCTCTAAAGGTAATCAACTTTAGCACTTATTGTACAAATTTATTTGATTAATAAAAGGTTTTTTCATTAATTTGATGTTCATTTGATATATGAATTGATAAGTGATCTTAAATCAATTAATGAAGTCCTTGATACATAACATAGCATGAAGGAAATCATGATGAGATCATGATATTGAGATTCTTTTCATGTGTAATTATGTTAGTATCAAAATTATCCCTAGTCATAGGATTAATGAGACGGGACATTATTAATCCATACAGTCTAGCACATGTTATACTTCTTGATTGGATCGAGTAGTAGATCTCATAATCTATAAACATGAGATGTTTAGAGTTAACATGTGGATGCTTTCTAAATGTAGCTAAGTACATTGGATGACCAAATATGAGAAAATCATATGGATAATCTATTCAAATGTCAATGATAGTTGCATCATAGCAATGGTGCAAGTATCCTTAAACTTGAGGTACTCAAGGATATCTTGAATATTGATTTTGTATTTTGACACTATTCCTTGTTGCCTCAGAGAGGTAGCTCATAGGGTAGTGATTGGATATAGCTTGAGGTATTCGAAGGTAATTGGGTAACCAACAAAGGATTCACCACTCTTGATAGAAGGAGTGTATACCCATGGCCTCTTGTCATGGTCATTACTCAGGAATCTCTGGCTGGAGTGGAAATGTCATAAAGATAGTCTTCAATGACATATCTAATAGAGTAATGAGCCTTAAGGACAAGAACTAACATTACTTGAACTAGACGTGACGTAGTCAGTCTAGTGGGAGTTGACACATGTCCATACTCTGAACCAAGTGGGGTATAGAATGGTGAAAGGAATAATTGCACAGAAATTGTCTATGGAAAGGTTCGTAGTCAAACCACTGACTTTCCGGTCAATTGGGGGTTATGATGTGTTGCTAGATACCGCTCATGACTTGCTTAAATTAATTGTTAATTTAAGTGGCCAATATAACCGCGAACATAATGGATCACACGCATTGAAGATATGGAGAATGGGTAAAATGGTCTTGGATAGGATCCAAAATATGAGAGAATTATTTTAGGATGGATCGCGATGAGATCGCACGAAAAAATCGTTCGGGAGTGTCACGGCCCGTACGGGCCCGCGCGGGCTTGGTAGGTTGCTGACCTGTCTTACGGGCCAGCTGGGCTACCCAGCGGCAGCCCGCAGCAGGCCTAGCGTGCCTGCAACTTCCATCTGTTAGCCAACGGCTGTAATTGGCCATAATTGGTAATTGGCCATAATTAGGCCAATTATGGCCAATTACTATTCATTAGTTGTCATTTTCTCCATTTTGACTTTTCATCTTATTTTTGAATTTGATTCAAATAGAAAAGACATCAAATGAAAGAAAATAGACATGAAAATATTTTTTATGAAAAAAAATATTTTTAAGATAACAAAAATTCTCTAAAAAACACTTTCAAAGCTAGCACTTTGAATTTATTCAAACCATTTTCTCTTGATATTTTCTTCTTCATTCTTCGTGTGAATTATCATTAGAGACATCCTAGTGTGGATTGTTGTGGTTTCCTACAACCCAACAAAGTAAAGATTTGAAGAACAAATAAAAATTTTATTTTTCACTGCGTTTATAAATATGATTAATTCTTAAAAACCTAACATTGGTATCAGAGCCTCCTTATATCCATTAAAATTAATTTTAATTGAAAGTGCAATGGGATTGCATGTTTTTGGTGATTTTGGATCAATAGGTTTTGAAAAATTGAAATTAATTTGTAAAATATAATTTACACATTTTTATTTCTTTAATCTGATCATGGGATAATTAAGAATGATTATTTTGATTGAAAAATGATTTGAATGTGATTCAAATAATTAATTTTGGATTTATTTCCAAAATGCCTAAAATTGCATTGTTTATGAACATGTGTTGTTGTTTGGCTTAATTGATGGGGCTGGTTGCATTTTTCTTGTAATTTAATTATGAAAAATTATTTAGACATATTAAGAATATTTTTATACCTCTGGAAGTGTCCAATAATTAATTAAAAATTATTTTAATTAATGTTTCAAACAAACACAAAAACGGGACTGTTTTAGCTTTCTTGGTGGGGTTGTTTTGTTCGATTTTTTTGTATGTATTTATTTTATTTCCAGCACCTTGAATTAATTTTTATGTGATTAAAAATATGTTATTTTGATGTTAGATGCATGCCAAAATTATTTTGCAAGCATTTGAAATTTTTAAAATTCTAAATATCGAATTAGTCATTTTGAGCATCTAAGTGTGTTGGTTCGTTTGTCTTAGTAATTTTGGCTTGTGCCAAAAATATTTTGATGAACTTGAGTTGACATAAAGACAATTAGAATAGTGATTTGATGTTCTGAAAAATTTTAGAATTTTTAGAAATTAATTTTGAATTAATTTAAGTTGTGCAATTGTAATTCTAGTATGACTAGAAATTGGTATGTATATTAAAATTAAATTGTTTAATTTTAACATCATAATATTATGATTTTAAGGAGAATTAATTTTGAATTATTTCTGAAAATATGGAATTTAATTTAATTTTATTAAATATTAAATTTCACTTTAAAATGACATACAAAATTAAATTATCCGAAAGAACACATATAGGCAATTTCGATTTAAGTGTTGAATCGATTTACAAATTGAAATCCAAAATTGTCAATTTTATTTTGTGCATTAGAGAATGCATGTTAGGGGTGTATGAAAAGGCATGATGGATGATTATGGACTTAGGCCCAATGTGATTGAGCATGCATGAATTTATTTTATTTTATGGTAAATAGGGCTTGCATGTCCCTACCTCTTTTTCTTTCTTATGTATTTCTCTTCTCATCTTACTCCCCTCAAATGTAAATTGAGATTTTTTATAATTTGAAATATGTAATTAGATTACATAGGATTAGGATAGAATGAATATACAAAGGAGCAAGAAGCAAAGGAGATGGTACCATAAACAAGAAGACTTAGAAATAGGAATTTGATTTTTATTTTGGGTTGTAAATTCATGCATATACCTAGGTAAGACTTAGTTAATTTCTCTTTGGCTCAAGAGATTGACTTTAGTATGTCCATAATCATGTCATATAGTTAATGTAACTATCTTTATATATCAATGTGATGAATGTATGATATATAAAAGCATGAAATAACTTGATGAGACTTAACAAAGAAATTCCTCACTAAATAAACAATTAAGTCTTACGCCTTCCATTAATATGGGGAGAACCAGAGTTCTTCTAGAGTTAGG
This sequence comes from Triadica sebifera, assembly GCA_023653625.1. Taxonomy (NCBI): domain Eukaryota; kingdom Viridiplantae; phylum Streptophyta; class Magnoliopsida; order Malpighiales; family Euphorbiaceae; genus Triadica; species Triadica sebifera. The sequence goes on from CM042901.1 coordinate 28,451,707, forward strand.
GTTGTTGAGTTGCCTCAAGCTCACTTTATAAGAATATGTTCAATCCATTGAAATTAGATTTCATGATTAATGGGTTAGACTTAATCGATATTATTAACTTATTGGATTTGCGCCAAGGTTAATGTGTATTGGAGGTGAAGTTGGGTTTGTATACATAAGATGTACACATATCAAGAGTCGATAGCCCAATGTATGTGCACACATCAATAAGTTGATAGCACAAGATTCGATAGTTGCATGAATAATGCAATTGGTTTGGATTAGATACCTACCAACCAAACTAAGGATAGCTTGTTGAGTTGCCTCAAGGTTATTCTTAGCTAGTTGGATATCGACCCACTAGGAGAACTTCCATATAAGTTCTCTCGGGTTCATAGTGAGGGCTATGGATTCGCAATAAAATAGTGGGAGCCATAACGCGATTTATTAAAGACCTAATAAACATGCATTTTATGTACATTCTAATATGTTCTATTTTACTTCTAGGTTGCTAAAATCATCATCATGACAAGTGTGAATTTACGATCGCTAATGGAATCAAATAAGTTGACTGGGCCCAATTTTTTGGATTAGCTAAGGAATCTGAGAATAGTTCTCAAACCTGAAGATTCCACAAATATTTAATAACATTCCACAAATAAATCAATAAAATCAATGCTTAATCCTACAATTGTATTATATTTGAAGAGCTCTCTCTCTTTCTCCCCCTCCCCCCTTCCTGAGTGGACTTTTATGTACTTTTCGCTTTGCTTGTTAGTTCCAATGTTGTGGTCATGCATGTAGATTTCGAGTGTACAATTACGGGATGACTTGTTATCAATGTTAGCTGCTGCCCATGAGACAACAGGTTCAGTGCTGATTTGGACATTATATCTTCTAAGTAAGGCAGTCTATCTATTGACAATGAAAGATTTTGGCTGATCATCAAATTGAAACTTGTCACTGAGCTATGAATAAGACTTCAAAATTCGGCTCTCAGTTATAGATAGCAAACTTTGTAACTTGAAAATACTTTTATCCACATCCTGGTCAAATTTGCTGTTAATTTCCTCCAACACAATTTATTTTACTCTTCTCTGTATAACCTATGGATAAGCTTTATATTCAATTGCCAGTTGATCTGCAATTAAGGTTGAGAGCATATCATCTTATTCAGTCACCAGTTACAAAAGTTGATTTATGTCTTAATTAATAATCTAAGACCGGTGATCATTGAAACACCAATTAAATTCTGTTATGCCTTTGTGCCATAATGAATTAATATCAACCTATTTGGTTATCTAGATCAGGTTAGTAGGGCTGTTTTGACACTGTAGATCCATGCTCTCAGAGTGTATCTCATTGAGCTGTTGGGTCCAGATTCTAACATTTATGAAATACGCATATGCTTCTGAAGATTTTCAAAAGGCATATCAAAAGCATCTCGATGATAGTGAGATGGCAAGCTGCATTATGCTTGCTACTATGTCAGCTGAGTTGCAAAAGCAACATGAGGCTATGGATGCTAATTCCATAGTTTACCATCTAAGAGAGCTTTTTGATGAGCAAGCACATTTCGAAAGGTTCGAAACTTCAAGGTTGCTCTTTCGCACTAAGATGGTTGAAGGGACATCTCCAGTGCAATATGCATTGAAGATGAATGGCTATATTGAGGGGTTGGCCACCTTAGGATTTGTGATGGACCATGAATTAAGTATTGACTTAATTCTAACGGGTTTGTCTGATAGTTATTCACATTTTGTGTTTAATTATAGGATGAACCAAATCTCTACCACTATTCTTGAGTTGATTAAATTGCTTAAAATAGTTGAGCCATATGTCAAGAAGGACAGTAAGGCTGTGATGCTGGTGGACTCTTCAAGTTCTAAAAAGAAGAATCTTAAGAAGAAGAAGAATCTTAAGAAGAAGAAGAAGTCCATGAAGCCTAAGGGAGGCGTGGCTAAGAAGAAGGCTAAGGAGATTGCTCTAAAAGGGACATGCTTCCATTGTGGCAAGGAAGGCCATTGGAAGATAAACTGCAAGGCTTACTTGGAGTCTTTGAAGAAGAAGGCATCTGATGCCCCATCTACTTCAGGTATTTTTGTCATTGAAATTAATACTGTTTCCAATAATAATATATGAGTATTAGATACCGGTTGTGGCTCACACATATGCACTGATATGCAGGGCCTAAGGAATAGTAGACAACTCAATAAGGGAGAGTCAGACCTACGTGTTGGAAATGGAGCAAGGGTTGCTGCATTAACTATAGGAACATATGTATTGACCCTCCCTAATGGGCTTATATTAAATTTGAAGAATTGCTATTATGTACCTGCTTTGACTAAAAATATTATTTCTGTTTCAAGTTTAAATAAAGATGGTTTCCTTTTAGCTTTTAGTAACAATTGTTGTTCTACTATGTTGAATGGAATTCTTTATGCTAATGGTACATTATGCAATGGAATATACATATTAGATATGTCAAATCCAATTTTAAACATCAATGATAATAAAAGGAAAAAACAAGATATGTTGAAATCATCTTATTTATGGCATTGTTGTCTTGGTCATATAAGTGAGAAACGCATGGCTAAGCTACACAAAAGTGGTAGTTTGGGGTCATTTGATTATGAATCATATGACACATGTGAATCTTGTTTACTAGGAAAGATGACTAAATTACCCTTTAAGGGAAAGAGTGAACGTGCTAATGGACTTTTAGACTTAATACATTCAGATGTATGTGGTCCAATGTCTACACACGCTAGAGGTGGTTTCATCTACTTCATTACTTTTATTGATGATTACTCACGATATGGATACGTGTATCTTATGAGATACAAATCTAAAGCTTTTGAAAAGTTCAAAGAATTCAGAAATGAAGTAGAGAAACAACTTGGCAAAAGTATTAAAACACTTCGATCAGATCAAGGAGGTGAATACTTGAGCCAAGAGTTTCTAGATTATCTTAGAGATCATGGGATTTTATCTCAATGGACTCCACCTTACACACCACAACACAATGGTGTGGCTGAAAGAAGAAACCAAACCTTATTAGACGTGGTAAGGTCTATGATGAGTTTTGCGGAATTGCCTAAATCCTTTTGGGGTTATGCACTAGAAACCGCCATTTATATATTAAATGGAGTTCCTTCAAAGTCAGTTGATGTTACTCCATATGAGATATGGTATAACAAGAGGCCCACATTTTCTTATATGAGAATTTGGGGTTGTCCTGCTTATATGAAGCGGACAATGTCAGATAAGCTAGAAGTTAAGTGTGACCGATGTCTATTTGTGGGATATCCAAAAGCATCATATGGATATCAATTTTACCACCCCTTGGAACAAAAGATTTTTGTTTCAAGACATGCTATCTTTTTAGAGAGAGAATTCCTTCTAAAAGGAGAAAGTGAGAGCAAAATTGAACTTGAGGAAGTTCAAGATGCTCAAACATATGCTGATCAACTACCTGAACCCGAGCTTGTTACTCATACAGATGATATAACAGCTCAACCTTTTGAAGCACAAGAGCTTCGTAGGTCAAGTAGGATATGTACTGTTCCAGAGATATATGAATTTCTCATTAGTGAACAAAACAACGTATTGCTCATAGAAAATGATGAGCCTACAACCTATGAAGAGGTTATGAATAGTTCAGAATCTGACAAATGGCTTCAAGCCATGAAGTCAGAAATGGATTCCATGTATGAAAACCAAGTATGGACTTTGGTTGACCCACCCGAAGGAATAAAGCCTATAGGGTGCAAGTGGATTTTCAAAAAGAAAACTGACATGGATGGTAATGTGATTACCTATAAAGCTAGACTTGTTGCTAAAGATTATTGTCAAAGACAATGAATTGACTATGATGAAACTTTTAGCCCAGTAGCTATGCTTAAATCCATAAGGATACTCCTAGCCATTGCTACTCATTATGATTATGAGATATGAAAATGGATGTGAAAACAGCTTTCCTTAATGGAAATTTGATTGAGGATGTGTACATGACACAACTAGAAGGTTTCATATCCAAAGATGGCAAAAAGGTATGTAAGCTTCAAAGATCCATTTATGGATTAAAGCAAGCATCCAGGAGTTGGAATATTTGGTTTGATGAGACAATCAAACAGTTTGGTTTCTTACAAAATCCGAATGAACCTTGTATCTACAAGAAGGTTAGTGGGAGTGCAATCGTATTTCTTATGTTATATGTAGATGACATATTGTTAATGGGAAATGATGTCTCGACCATACAATCAGTCAAAATTTGTTTATCCAAGAATTTCTCTATGAAAGACCTTGGAGAAGCAGTCTATATTTTAGGGATAAAGATTTATAGAGATAGATCTAAAAGATTGCTTGGTCTTTCACAGTCTACATACATAGATAAAATGCTAAAGAGGTTTAGCATGGAGCATTCCAATAGGGGATATATTTCCATGACTCATAGGATTACTCTCTCAAAGTCTTTGTGTCCAAAGACACAAGATGAGAGGACACACATGAGTTTGATTCCATATGCTTCAGCTATATGATCAATCATGTATGTTATGATATGTACAAGATCCGATGCATCATATGCTCTGAGTGTCACGAGTAGATACCAATCGGACCCTGGTGAGGGTCATTTGGTGGCTGTCAAGAATATCCTCAAGTACTTAAGAAGAACTAAGGATGTATTCTTGGTATATGGAGATGGAGATATTACTGTGAGCGGGTATACCGATGCCAGCTTCCAATCTGACAAGGATGACTCAAAATATCAGTTAGGTTATATATTCACACTAAATGGTGGAGCAGTTAGTTGGAAGAGTTTCAAACAGGAAACGACTGCTGATTCCACAACCGAAGCAGAGTACATTGCAGCTTCTAAAGCAGCAAAGGAAGCAGTTTGGATAAAGAAATTCATCACAGAACTTGGAGTGGTTCCCAGCATTATTGATCCAATACAATTGTATTGTGATAATAATGGAGCCATTGCGCAAGCAAAGGAGCCACGGTCTCGTCAGAGATCCAAACATGTACTCAGAAGATACCATTTGATTAGAGCAATCATTGGTAGGAATGATGTAAAGATAGAAAGAGTGCCCACTAATCAGAATATTGCTGATCCTTTAACTAAGCCAATTCCCCAAAAGAAATATGATTCTCATGTACTCGCCTATGAAATTAAATACAAAGACGATTGGCTTTAGTGCAAGTGGGAGCTTGTTAAAGTAGTGCTCTAAAGGCAATCACCTTTAGCACTTATTATACAAATTTATTTGATTAATAAAAGGCTTTTTCATTAATTTGATGTTCATTTGATATATGAATTGATAAGTGATCTTAAATCAATTAACGAAGTCCTTGATACATAACATAGCATGAAGGAAATCATGATGAGATCATGATATTGAGATTCTTATCATGTGTAATTATGTTAGTATCCAAATTATCTCTAGTCATAGGATTAATGAGACGAGACATTATTAATCCAGACAGACTAGCACAGGTTACACTCCTTGATTGGATCGAGTAGTAGATCTCATAATCTATAAACATGAGATGTTTAGAGTTAACATGTGGATGCTTGCTAAGTATAGCTAAGTACATTGGATGACCAACTATGAGACAATCATATGGATAATATATTCAAATGTCAATAATAGTCGCATCATAGCAATGGTGCAAGTATCCTTAGACTTGAGGTACTCAAGGATATCTTGAATATTGATTCTTTATTTTGACACTATTCCTTATTGCCTCAGAGAGGTAGCTCATAGGGTAGTGATTGGATATAGCTTGAGGTATTCGAAGGTAATTGGGTAACCAACAAAGGATTCACCACTCTTGATAGAAGGAGTGTATACCCATGGCCTCTTGTCGTGGTCATTACTCAGGAATCTCTAGCCGGAGTGGAAATATCATAAAGATAGTCTTCAATGACATATCTAATAGAGTAATGAGCCTCAAGGACAAAAACTAACATTACTTGGACTAGACGTGATGTAGCCAGTCTAGTGGGAGTTGACACATATCCATACTCTGAACTAAGTGGGGTATAGAATGGTGAAAGGAATAATTGCACAGAAATTGTCTATGGAAAGGTTCGTAGTCAAACCACTGACTTTCCGGTCAATTGGGGGTCATGATGTGTTGCTAGATACCGCTCATGACTTGCTTAAATTAATTGTTAATTTAAGTGGCCAACATAACCGGGAACCTAATGGGTCACACGCATTGAAGATATAAAGAATGAGTAAAATGGTCTTGGATAGGATCCAAAATATGAGAGAATTATTTTAGGATGGATTGCGATGAGATCGCACAAAAAAATTGTTTGGGAGTGTCACGGGCCCGTACGGGCCCGCGTGGGCTAGGTAGGCTGCTGGCCAGCCTTGCTGGCCAGCTGGGCTGCCGCTGCAACAGGCATAGCGCTCCTGCAGCTTCCATCCGTTGGCCAACGGCTGTAATTGGCCATAATTAGGCCAATTATGGCCAATTATTATTCATTAGTTGTCATTTTCTCCATTTTTGACTTTTCATCTTATTTTTTAATTTGATTCAAATAGAAAAGACATCAAATGACAGAAAATAGACATGAAAATATTTTTTGTGAAAAAAAAATATTTTTAAAACAATAAAAATTCTCTCAAGAACACTTTCAAAACTAGCACTTTAAATTTGTTCAAACCATTTTCTCTTGATAGTTTTTTCTTCTTTCTTCGCGTGGATTATCATTAGAGACATCATAGTGTGGATTGTTGTAATTTGCTACAACCCAACAAAGTGAATATTTGAAAAACAAATAAAAATTACAATGTATAATTTTTAACATTTACATTTATATAAATTAGTTTTAATGGTACAAGAATGATCTTTTATTTTGGATTTTGAAAATTTTTATTTTTTGTTGCGTTTATGAATATAATTCATTCTTCAAAACCTAACATGTCTTTCACAAGTACAACGATTTTTCTTTTAGTAAGACCTCTGAATCACTCACCTCATGTTTTTGAACTCTACTGTTGGTCCCAACTCTAATACCTGTATGAGAAAAAACACTTTCATGCTGAGTTTACCAACTTAGTGGTGTAAAATGTTACAGTAACAGTCATTCAAAAATTAAATAGGTTTAACATTTATATGTTTTTATAATAATGCCAATATCATTTGCCATCCAAGGTTCAGGATAAACATAAAAATTTATCTGCACTAATTTAATCAGCAAGCTCTTACAATATTTTTAAGTATTAAGTAAATTAATTATGTCACACAAAATATTTATAATTGTTTATTCTTTTACTTATTTATATAACTTTTATCTTTATTTATTAACATTTCACATAATTTTTGCTCTTTTCAAAATAGTGTCTAAAATTGATCTCATATTGCATCATCTATTACTCATTACCTTGGTATCACGTCATTTCATCATCTAGTAACATTATCTCATTCCCATATATAATACACCCTTGACTTGCCCCTATAGATACAAGTGGTACTATCAAATAACGAAAATCTTAGGATCCAAGATAACTATAGGACCAGAGTCAAAGATATACATATAATCCAAAATAATATTATCTTATCCAAGATAACTATAGGACTAGTTTTGATCTAAGATAACCACAATATTGGTAAATAAATAATATGTATGGTTCAAAATAACCACATAAGTTATACAATACTTTTTATGACCAAAATAACCACAGACTATAGAGTTCATACTCTATTGGCATGCCAACAAATCTCTAGTCTGTAGTTTAAGCTAATACATGAACTCAAAATCATCAGTTCTCAACTTTTGTTTTCCAAGTAATATTTAAATATTTATTTTCTATTCGATATCATGCACATCATTTTTTTCAAAATATAAATACAACAATTTTTTTTTCATTTCGCATGTAACTTAAAAAGTACTAATAATCCCATTTTACCAAAAAGTATATAAAAATATTATTTCCAAATCATTTCGTTTAAAATATGTGTTAACTTTTAATTCATGTCACCAAAAAATAATACCATAACATATAAACAATAAATTCAACCAATATTTATGTAAAATATTTTCATGAAAAAATTAGTATATTATCATTTAAAGGCCAAATCTAATAATTTCTTGCACTAATAATAAATTTTATTTTCCTAAGCTTTATTTGACTTTATAACGTACTATTTTATTATTTTCTAGTAATAGAAATTTATTTTATATTATATTTGATCAATCACAAGTTATTTATCACACTGTAACCAATTTGAATGCATATAAATTCTTTTTACATTATTTCCTAAAATTCAATTCACAAATAAATTTTATCATATTTTATCTATCTCTCAGTGAAGTGCTTATTACTTATTTTATGCCTGAGAAAATTTTCAAAAATTCTCATTTTAACATTATCACTTATAATATATTTCAACATTTAGCAAATTCACTAAAAGAAATTATTAGAATTATCTTATCAAATATATTAATTATAAAAATTCATTAATTTTTTTTTGGCTTTTACTGTAAAAGTTTTGCACAAACTTGTTTTATTTTAAAATTACCGGGATCCACTGGCTTCTTTTCCTCTTGTCTACTCCTAGTGTCTGTTCCGATGTTGCACTTATTAATAAATAAATTTCAATAAATTTCTGAACTAAAGACAATTACTACTTCTAATGTAAATTAATATGCCTATAAATTCTCAAACACTTGTTTTTACCAATATTTTTATCGATATTAAATTACACTACGTGTATTTAATGTATAATTTACTTTTCTAGTCACTTGACACACATTTTGATGCAATAAAAAAATTTTAATAAAATTTTCTTTTATCATATTTAATTTTCATATTTTTTCTTCTCTTTTATTATTTTTTTCTAATTTTTTTCTAATGTTCATTTTCAACTCAAAAATTATCCCTAATTCAATAAATGCTCTAAAAATTCCAAATAAATTTCTATCATTACTTTAACCCATTATCCTTAATTTTTCATTACTAATTTCACCAAATTGATGTCCAATAATTCCCAATAAAATCATCCAATAATTTAGCCAAAATTCCAAAAATTTCTCAAATTTTCTCTTTAATTTTTTCCTTCTTCCAAAAATTATTTTTCACCTTCAAATATTCCAAACTTATCAAATTAAGCTTTAATTCCATGAAAATTTCTACCTAAAAATTCAGCCATAATTTTGATCAATTCCCAAAAATTCCTAAAAATTATTTCTTTCAAATTTTCTTCAATTCCACCATCCACAGGTTTCAATCAATTCATTTTATATTTTTATTCCATTGATTCTCCATTTTTCCCTCAAACCCTAATTTTCTAATTTAATAAACACATATCAATTCATTCCAAATTCTTATAATAACTTAAAGTAAACATGCTCAACAACTTCTTGGCATGAGGAAAACAAAAAAATTGGAAGAATCTCTCACCTTCAAATTTTCTTGAAAATTTTGCCACTCTTTTTGCTCTAAATAAATTTCTTTCCTTTTTCACTTAAAATCTTTACTCCTTAATACTTGAATAATGTGAATTTAGGAAAATAAATTGAAAAAAAAGGGAAGAGATGGAGAGATATTCGGCTATGGAAGGAAAGGAAGAAGATGAAAGTTTTTTTTGAATTTACCTTATGAAAAAAACTAAGAATAGTAATCCAATTTTGACTTTTATAATCCAATTAGTGATTAATTAATCTTAATTAGCTTAATTCTTGCTCCTATTAATCAATTAAAGTTAATCAAATGTATATTTTGGCTTTTATCCAATTTAATACAAAAGAAATTTTGACTTTGAAGTTTTTCCACTAAACTTTTTCACTTTTCAATTCCACCCTTGAATAAATTTATTTTCTTAAATTTCATATCCTAAATAATCTTATATCCTCAAATTAAATATACCAATATTCTCAAAATAATTTTTTTTAGAAATGGTCTTTTCGATTTTTCAAAACGATCACTGATACAAAAATTATATTTTTGCAATTTAGTCATTTTTCTTAATTTGGCTCGTAAAAATTCATGTGATATCTTATTTCCAAATTCTCAATTTTAAAAATTTTAGAAATCAATTGCAATCATATCAACGCAATTACAATCGTGAACACATATTTTTAACTGTCAATTGAAAAATTGAACCATAAATTCGTGCCTAAGATCATATTTCAGTAAATTGAAGTCCTCAACCTTAAAATCTCTCTATATAAGTTAACCAATGGCCTTAAAATATTATTCTATGCACTTTGGTATGCTTAAATTATATATCCATATCTGGATAAAAAAAATCTAAATTCTGACCCAGTATGTAGTCTCGATTTGCATATATGGCACGAAATCACAAGTTTCATCAAATAAACTCAATATTCATATTGAGCCTTCTATTATCATATTAAAACAAAATTTTCACATTTATTTATATGTATTTAGACTTTGATCAGTATATTTTTGTATTACGATACAGACGACTGCAATACGTGTATACAATCATGGTCTATATCGCGGATGTAACAAATGACATACTTCCGTAGAAAATAGGCATCAAGACATATTATGAATAGAAATATGTTACAAGCATGTGACTTCAACTATTTATAATTTTATTCATGTCCTAGTTCACGTCTTTGTATACTAACATGTATACATGACCATAATCCCATACATTATACACACATAAGCTAATTCATATGCATTTCATACTTATAACATATTTCTAGATATAGAAGTTATCATAGCATACCACATTTGAAAACATATCAAAATATGCAACTCAATCATTATTCATTTTTCTTTCACTGTGGTTCACAGTTATGAAAGGTGTTTTACAGTCGTGAACACTACCTTTATGGGCTGGTGCCCTTGAAACATATCGTATAACACTCCTTTACCATCCTGTATAGTAGTCAGATAAGTTGATATCATTGTCTACATATTATATCATATTTGTATAATATTATTAAATATACATGCATATTTAATCATATCCCCTATATATATATATATATATATATATATATATATATATATATATATATATATATATATATATATATATATATATATATATATATATATATATATATATATATATATATATATATATATATATATATATATAATGGGTTATAATTTTACATTTATATTTTTAGTTGCAAATCTTTACATAAAACTTTAATATGTTTTACATATTTACATTGGATCATACAAAATATATGTTTTTACATATTATTTATGTACAAATAGGTAACACTGTTTGGGTGACTACTATTGCTGTTTCGCTCTATATATAGGGTCTACTGATTTAGAGGCACTCTTAGTTAACTCGTCATTCTCGACCCTTATCATTGCGCAAGAAAAACAACTTACATGCTATGTTTTAGCTCAGTTATTCAAATTTTATAGAAATAATCAAAGATAACTCACTAGAAAAATTCATGCAATATTTAAATAATTTCTTACTATTGAAATTTAATAAAACACATATATTACATGCTAATATCAAAATATTATATCTCGTACAACTAGGATATAAATGCAGCATTCAGAGTCAAACATATGTTTTACCTGCATTTACCATTGTGCCCATAAATTAAGCTACCTAGACTAAATTATAGAAAACACAAGGGGTGTCCGTATAATAAAGGGGTCTAGCTATAGTATATACATCTAAATCAAAGTCATTTATCTCAACTATAGTTATTACATGGCCGAAGTGGCATAAATAGGGAAAAAAAACCACATGGCCAAAACCAACTATATCGATCAAAGTCATACTGCATGGTCAAAGAAATTCACATGACTAAAGTCAAATAATCTGATTAAAGCTATATAACTCTATTGACATGCTAACAAGTCCATGTGGTTCTAGTCTAGACTAATTTATAGACTTGAACTATAACAGTCATTCAATTCATCATATCTATATCACAATTATTTCATTCATTTCACACATATGTCATTTTTAGTTTATTTAATATTCTATCAAATGATTTGTATGTACTATAATCCACACAGTGCATGACATAAATATATATAATGTTTTTCATAATCTCAAGGTAATAAATTATTTCATAAGACATCTCAATTTATAGCACCATATACAATAGTTAATATTATTATCATATAATAATATAATTAAATAAATAGATTTATGGCTATTGCCATAACACTTGTACAAACTTTAATTATTCTTTTTCTGCATCTATTAGCTCTTTACATTTATCTAGCATAGGTGCTTATATTGTGGATGAGCCTGACAAAATACATGTAATTAAATATCATGTTTGATAACTGAAAGATTGCCCCTTTTAAAATAACTTCATGTCTCTCACATCAATTTGTTGTTTCATGTCTTAGGTTAATTAAGGGTTCATGTATCTATGTATAATATTCGTCATGGTAAAACTATATTTTATATTTATCGAGGCATGCCCGTCTGTCAAAAATTCACAATCTTAAATATTTTGTTTCAATTTTCTTTCTTTATTTTTTAATCCAACATTTTTAATTATATTGACTTAAATTTAAAAGGTCTATAACTATCTTTTCTTTTTAGTTCTGTTATTATGTTAAAATTATATAATTGGTCTTTGTCTTAATTTCGGATCCCAAAATTAATATCATAATTTCATATTAGTCCCTATTGTGCCTCGGCCCAACTCAAAGCCTCAACCAAGTTTTAAACTTCATATTTATAGGTTAATTTTAGTATGTCAATCCCATTTTAGACCTTTAACTCTCTTAGCCCAAGCTCTAATGTACCCAAAACAAATCACATTAGTGACTTTTAATTTAATTATCAAGATCAAAATAGAGATATACCAACTTAGATTAACATTGCTCAATTCTTCACAATTGAGACTTGATGTGTAACACCCCCTCACCCCAGCAGCTCGTGCCCGAATAAGGGAGTGCTACCTCTTACTTCATCGGTTAAAAGATCATTATTAAATTTTTGTACACATGAAAATCATTCATTTTTTTTATTTACTATTTATTTACTTTGCAGCATAAAAGAAAAGTCATAATATTAAAGATAAAAATCCATTTTATTTAATAACATCTTCTTTATAAAGTGTACCATTTATTTTACAAATACTACAAAATAAAATTTAAAAACATAAATACAACAGAAGTATGACCCACGGATGTTCAAATATGCTGCTTTACTGGGTCAGGTCGCCGCTAGCTTTATTTATTACTGTCCCCTTATTCTTTGCTATACCTGCGCGAGAGAAACTCTCACGCTAAGCTCTTGGCTTAGTGGTGCATATAAATAAGGCAATAAACTATTTTATGCAATCATGCATTATCATATATCAACTCATGCTTAATCATATTCTCATGCAAATATACATATCATGGTATTATAGCATGTATAAACATCAGATCATATTCTTTTATCTCATACTTGTTTACTTTACTAAAACATCATTATATATAACATGTCATAATCAATCATGTTACAAGTCATTATTTCTTTTATTTTCCATGTCACAATTCATAATTCCATTTTAAATTCCAATAATTCATTTATGTTCCACAACTTCTTTATTTATGTCCTTATTTATGCCCAAGACACCTATGAACCACTAACTAGGATAACGGAGTTGCCATCCCGGCACTTAGGAGTGCCACCCGGGTAATATGATGTGCGCATATAAGTGCCAAACCCGGCGTAGATAACCGTGCCAAACTCGGCGTAGATAACCGTGCCAAACTCGGCGTAGATAACCGTGCCATACCCGGCATAAATAACAATGCCAAACCCGGCGTAGATAATAATGCCAAACCCGGCGTAGATAATCATACCATTAATGGATTTAATCATTTTCATCATACTCCCCCCCTATTTGGCATGCCAAACTATCCTAAGTTGGTTCGGTGTTCTAGGGCTTATACAATCTCATTAAAATTCACAACAATTATATTCACACTTTTCATGCATTTAATGTCTCAAAATAATTACATAATCACTCAATCATAATAATATTTATATAATATAACAAGGTCCACATCATTTTACTCATTTCATTCCTCATCTTATATGCTGTCCTGCCACTGGCAGATTCTGTTCTCAGTCTTGGACCTTAATTTTGGTCCTATTAAGTTCTGAATTTAGTTTCGAGGTCTTCTTACCAATTTTAGATCTGGATCTTAGATTTAACATGAAACTGGAATCACTTAATTCTGAGTTCTGTATCAAAAGATATGATAAAATTACCACTGACTGGTCACTAAACAATTCTGCCCGGAATTTCCTAGATAGATTCTCAGTCGGAACTTTATGAATTTTTCTGGACAATTAAAGAAATATTCAGATATTATTGTCTTAATAACAATTATAGCCTTATGTATTAGCTTTCAAACAAAACAAATAACACACAAATCCAAGCTCCATAACTCAAGTTATAAAAGTTTAAGTACTTACTGCTCATTACTAACAATTCTGCCCAGAATTTCTGGACAGATTCTATGTTCGAAATTTATGAATTTTTCTGGAAAATTACAGACATATTCAGATTTTATGGTCTAAATGAAAGTTATATCCCTATGTCTCATCTTTCAAACCCAATAAACAACATGCAAAACCGAGTTCCAGAAAATAAGTTATAACAATTTAAGTGAACACTGCTCATCAATTTCCAGCAAAGAACATACCAACCAATCACATTCAATTTTTACCAAATTAAATCCTAAGTCTAGCAAACATGCATCCCCAAGATTTTTCATCACAATTAATATTAATTCAAACTCATCAACATGCCAAATAATTAAATTATGCAATTAAAGAAAAAAATTAAAATAGGCTATTGCCTTAGATTATGCACAAACCTCTCTTTTTCTCTTTTCTTTCTCTTTACTTTTCTTTCTCCTTTCCTTTGCTCCTTTGAGCCAAATCCTTGTCACTTTGAGTTCCTAAAGTTCATAAACAGATTATTAAAATTCATAAACCTAATTTTCTCCCTTTCTCCTTACTCTCTTAAGCTTCCTTAAGCATGAGAATGGGATTTTACCTTACTTTTTCTCTCTTTTCTCACTCTCTTTCTAAAATCAAGCTTTAGCTATGGAGGAAGAAGGGAAAACGTGGCTGATTTGAGAGAACAGAATTTTCCTCAATGAAAAATGGATAAGGAAGAGAAAGAAGCAATCAAGAACAAAGTGACAAAAGTCATTAAAATGGGGGACACATAAGCCATATTCTAGAAACCTTAATTAATGTCATATGCATGTATCTTCATTAGCTTATTAAACTTTGCCATTTGGTGTATTGGACTTCAAGAAACGTGGGAGATACTTAATGATGGAAAAATTCTAGATCAATGGTGATAATTAAGAAAGGATAAGCACTTAAGAATAAAGTGACAAAATTACATAATTATTGGAGACACCTAAGCATTTTCTAGAAACTTTTCATTAATTTCTAATTCATGTATGTCAATTGACTTCTAAAAATGTGCCACTTGGTGTGGCTGGCCTCCATATGCATTTTATGTCCCAATTCATGCATTTAATTTATGATTATCCCCTTTAAATCCTCCAATTTTCGATAAATTGCAAATTGACCCCTAAACTTTTCAAAATTCGCAATTTAGTCCTTTACCGAAATTTAACATCTTTAAATATTTAGACCACTTTATTAGGTATTTTCCATACCTAATTGTCATTATTTTCATTATTTTTCAATAAAAATCCAAATTTAGACTTTGGTCAACCCAACGAGTCGTTTTAACAACTCGCGTGACTTAGGTCTAAATTAGCGGATATGACATTCTCTCCCCCTTAAAATAAATTTCGTCCTCGAAATTTACCTGTTAATTTTGTGAAAAATTGTGGATATTGCCTCTTCATGACTTCTTCATTCTCCCATGTGGCTTCTTCAGTAGCATGATTCTGCCATAGCACTTTAACTAATGGAACTTTCTTGTTTCATAAAACTTTTTCTTCGCGTTCTAATATAGCCACCGGTTCCTCTTCATAAGTCAAATCTGGTTGTACTTCTATCTCCTCAGTTGGAATAACATGAGTCAGATCAGACCTATATCTCCTTAGCATAGATACATGGAAAACATTATGGATTTTATCCAACTCTGGTGGAAGTGCTAACCGATATGCTACTGGTCCGATTTTTTCCAAAATCTCATAAGGACCAATGAACCTCGGACTTAACTTTCCCTTTTTACCGAATCTCAATACTTTCTTCCAAGGTGAAACTTTAAGAAACACTTTATCTCCCACATCATATTCAATGTCTCGCCTCTTGAGGTCAGCATATGATTTCTGTCGATCTTGTGCGACTTTCAATCTTTCTTGGATAATTCTAACCTTTTCTTCTATTTGTTGCACTAACTCTGGCCCTATCAACTTCTTTTCACTCAATTCGGTCCAACAGATTGGTGTCCTGCATTTTCTTCCATACAATGCCTCATACGGAGCCATGCCTATGCTTGTCTGATAACTATTATTGTAGGCAAACTCCATAAGAGGTAGATGTCTATCCCAACTTCCTTCAAACTCGAGCACACAGCTTCTCATCATATCCTCTAACAACTGAATAACTCGCTCTGATTGTCCATCCGTCTGTGGATGAAAAGCCGTGCTGAAATTGAGTCGAGTTCCCAAAGCTTGCTGTAGGCTCTTCCAGAATTGTGATGTAAATCTGGGATCTCTATCAGATATGATGGACATTGGCACTCCATGCAACCTCACTATCTCAGTTACATAAATTTCGGCTAGCTTGTTCAATGAATAATCCATTCTGACCGGTAAGAAATGTGCTGACTTTGTCAATCGATCCACTATCACCCACACCGCATCATGCTTTCTCTGAGTCATCGGTAAACCGGACACAAAATCCATCGTGACTCTTTCCCATTTCTATTCTGGAATCGATATTGGTTGCAGCAATCCTATGGGCAACTGGTGTTCTGCTTTCACTTGTTGACAAGTTAGACACTTAGCAACATATTCAGTGATATCCTTCTTCATCCCTGGCCACCAGTATTGAGTTTTCAAGTCTTGATACATCTTGTTCCCGCCTGGATGCATGGTATATACCGTTTCATGTGCTTCTTTTAATATCTCGGACTTCAGCTCTCCTATACTGGGCACACAAATCCTATTCTTAAAGTATATTGTGCCATCTTCTGTTAATGAAAACTCAGGCTTTTCTCCCTTTTTTACTGCTTCCACTATCTTTACTAACTTTTCATCTTGCTTCTGAGCATCTTTGATCTTCTGCATCAAAGTAGATTGTATTCGCATCTCCGCTAAAATTTTCCTGCTTAGTGCATCTGCAACCACATTAGCTTTGCCTGGCTGGTAGTCGATCACACAGTCATAATCTTTAATCAACTCCAACCATCTTCGTTGTCTCAGATTCAACTCTTTCTGTGAGGGAAGGTACTTAAGACTTTTGTGATCTGTGTAGATATAACATCTTTCCCCATACAGATAATGTCTCCAGATCTTAAGAGCAAAAACTATCGCAGCTAACTCCAAATCATGTGTCGGATAGTTAAGCTCGTGAGGTTTAAGTTGTCTTGAAGCATAAGCAATCACCTTTCCTTCTTGCATAAGAACACAACCTAGACCATTATGACTAGCATCACTGTACACAACAAAGTCTTTTCCTAGAGTAGGCTGAGTCAAAACTGGTGCTTCAGTCAGCATTGCCTTCAGTTGATCAAAGCTAGCTTGACACTTGTCTGACCACTCGAAACGAACCTCTTTTCGTAGTAGTCGTGTCAAAGGAGTCGCTAAGGATGAAAATCCCTTCACGAACCTCCTATAATATCCGGCTAATCCGAGGAAACTTCTCACTTCTGTCACATTTCGTGGTGGTTTCCAATTAAGAATAGCCTCAATT
Organism: Triadica sebifera; assembly: GCA_023653625.1. NCBI lineage: Eukaryota > Viridiplantae > Streptophyta > Magnoliopsida > Malpighiales > Euphorbiaceae > Triadica > Triadica sebifera. The sequence goes on from CM042901.1 coordinate 28,469,536, forward strand.
TTACTAGGGTCAACCCGAATACCTTCTGCTGAAATTACATGACCCAGAAAACTTACTGCTTTAAGCCAAAACTCGCACTTAGATAGCTTTGCATACAACTGCTTCTCCCTTAATGTTTGCAGCACTATTCTGAGATGTTGATTATGTTCTGCTCGGTCTCTAGAGTAGACAAGAATGTCATCAATAAACACCACTACAAATTGATCAAGGTATGACCTGAATACTCGATTCATCAGGTCCATAAAAGCTGCTGGTGCATTCGTCAATCCAAAGGGCATAACTAGGAATTCATAATGACCATAACGAGTCCTGAATGCCGTCTTAGGTACATCCGACTCTTTTATCTTCAATTGATGATACCCCGATCGAAGATCTATCTTTGAAAATATAGTTGCACCTTTCAACTGATCAAATAAGTCATCAATCCTAGGTAGTGGGTATTTATTCTTAATAGTCACTTTATTAAGCTGTCTGTAATCAATGCAAAGACGAAGAGTGCCATCTTTCTTCTTGACAAATAATACTGGAGCACCCCATGGTGATACACTGGGTCGTATAAAACCTTGATCTAACAATTCCTGCAATTGTACCTTCAGCTCTTTCAACTCTGCTGGTGCCATCCTATATGGTGTAATGGAAATAGGAGTGGTGCCGGGTACCAAATCGATAGCAAATTCGATTTCTCTATTTGGTGGTAATCCTGGCAACTCCTCTGGAAATACATCGGGGAACTCACTAACAGTAGGAATATCCACCAACTTCGGACTTGCTTTTTCCATATCAACCACATACGCTAAGTATGCTTCACATCCCTTACTGATGAGTTTCTGAGCTTTCAACACTGAGATCACATTGTCTGGATATTTTCTATTCTCACCCATCACCGCTATCTCCTCTTGTTCTGGAATTCTGATGATCATCTGTCTTTTTCCACAATCCACTACCACTTCATAACGAGCCAACCAATCCATTCCCAAGATCACATCGAACTCATGGAATGGTAACTCTATTAAATCTGCTGGGAATTGCCTACCTTGAATTTCAATAGGGAAACCCCTAAATACCTTGCTAACCCTCACAGTGTTCCCCAACGGGTTAGTCACAAGAATCTCAAATTCTAAAGCTTGTGGTTCTAAACCCTCTCGACCCGGTGGTGGTGTGCATATGTATGAATGCGTTGACCTCGAATCTATCAATGCATGTATGTTAGAGCCAAAGAGAAGGAATTTACCAATTAAGACATCTGGTGCATCCTGCTCCTCTCGGCCTCGCATGGCATATGCCCTGGCTGGGGCAGCTCTACTACCTTCTGGTCTCTCAACTGTCTCTGATCTGAACTGACTGGACCCTGATCGGCCTCCTCTGCCTTGCCCTCGACCTCGGCCTCTGCCTTGCCCTGAAGCCTGTGTCTGTATCAGCTCAGTGCTCCCCGAACCTCTGCCATACTGTAGCAAGGGACAATCTCTCCTCATATGGTCTTTAGAGCCACATCTAAAACATGCTCCTGTCATCCACCAACACTCTCCGGGATGAGAACGGCCACAATGCTGGCATTCTGGTAGGGGTAGCGATCTATATGGTGTCTGTGTCGGTGCACTAGCTGCCGAAGAAACGGATCTCGCAGGTTGTCCCCGCCTGAAGGAAGAAGGCCTGTTGGAACCTCCAGCCTGAAATCGGCCACTGAAAGATCTAGCTCTCTTGCCACTTGATTGTACTCTACTCGGTTGTGGCATGGGTCTCTTGAACCCTCTATCTTGTGCTGGCTGTTGTGCTGCTAGAACTCTTTCAACTGTTCTGGCAGATGCTAGCAAACTAGGAAAGCTCATCAGGCGTAGGGCTGAGACTTGTAGCTTGATCGAGTCTTTTAACCCATCTTCAAATCGTCGACACTTATCTGCCTCAGTGGATACAATGCCTCCCGTATACTTGCAGAGATGTGTGAATTCTCTTTCATATTCTGTTACTGATAAGTTTCTTTGTTTCAGCATCAAAAACTCTCTTTTCTTGTCGTCTGTGTAAATAGGAGGAATATACTGCTCCTTAAACTTCTCTAGAAAGAACTCCCATGTCATAGGGTCAGGAGCCTCTGTACTTTGTGATTCAGATCGCCACCAGTCATATGCATGCTCTTGTAATAAAGACACTGCATATTCATATTTATGCTCGTTTGTGCAATGCAGCTGATCAAAAACTCTCTCTGCCCGTTCTAGCCAAAACTCTGCCACTGAGGGGTCATCTTCCCGTTTACCGTAGAAATCGGGTGCCCCTAACTTCCTCAGTCTCTCAAATTGTAATCCTGATGAGGCTGGCTGTGATGCTCTTTGTAGCAAATCTATCATGTTCCTCATAAGCTCTGTTTGTCCTGTGCCAGCAATAGACTGCCCTCTTGATAGGCTAGCACTGGATCTAGATACATTAGCTTGGCGACGACTGGGTCGCGATGAAGCCTGTGTTTCAGTAGGCTCATTACTTTCACCTCCTTCGGCCACAATATGTCGTGACCCTGAAGCCATACTATACCTATATCATAAAGTAACGACTCCAATCAGTAAGCAGCAACTTTAATATTTAATTGTGGGTACACACATGTCATAATTATTTTTGAAAACCATTTTAAAATCCTAAAAGTACCCAAACCGGGTTTTAATACCAAAATCCAGAAACACCAACCTGGCTCTGATACCAAAAACTGTAACACCCCCTCACCCCAGCAGCTCGTGCCCGAATAAGGGAGTGCTACCTCTTACTTCATCGGTTAAAAGATCATTATTAAATTTTTGTACACATGAAAATCATTCATTTTTTTTATTTACTATTTATTTACTTTGCAGCATAAAAGAAAAGTCATAATATTAAAGATAAAAATCCATTTTATTTAATAACATCTTCTTTATAAAGTGTACCATTTATTTTACAAATACTACAAAATAAAATTTAAAAACATAAATACAACAGAAGTATGACCCACGGATGTTCAAATATGCTGCTTTACTGGGTCAGGTCGCCGCTAGCTTTATTTATTACTGTCCCCTTATTCTTTGCTATACCTGCGCGAGAGAAACTCTCACGCTAAGCTATTGGCTTAGTGGTGCGTATAAATAAGGCAATAAACTATTTTATGCAATCATGCATTATCATATATCAACTCATGCTTAATCATATTCTCATGCAAATATACATATCATGGTATTATAGCATGTATAAACATCAGATCATATTCTTTTATCTCATACTTGTTTACTTTACTAAAACATCATTATATATAACATGTCATAATCAATCATGTTACAAGTCATTATTTCTTTTATTTTCCATGTCACAATTCATAATTCCATTTTAAATTCCAATAATTCATTTATGTTCCACAACTTCTTTATTTATGTCCTTATTTATGCCCAAGACACCTATGAACCACTAACTAGGATAACGGAGTTGCCATCCCGGCACTTAGGAGTGCCACCCGGGCAATATGATGTGCGCATATAAGTGCCAAACCCGGCGTAGATAACCGTGCCAAACTCGGCGTAGATAACCGTGCCAAACTCGTCGTAGATAATAATGCCATACCCGGCATAAATAACAATGCCAAACCCGGCGTAGATAATAATGCCAAACCCGGCGTAGATAATCATACCATTAATGGATTTAATCATTTTCATCATACTCCCCCCCTATTTGGCATGCCAAACTATCCTAAGTTGGTTCGGTGTTCTAGGGCTTATACAATCTCATTAAAATTCACAACAATTATATTCACACTTTTCATGCATTTAATGTCTCAAAATAATTACATAATCACTCAATCATAATAATATTTATATAATATAACAAGGTCCACATCATTTTACTCATTTCATTCCTCATCTTATATGCTGTCCTGCCACTGGCAGATTCTGTTCTCAGTCTTGGACCTTAATTTTGGTCCTGTTAAGTTCTGAATTTAGTTTCGAGGTCTTCTTAAGAATTTTATATCTGGATCTTAGATTTAACATGAAACTGGAATCACTTAATTCTGAGTTCTAAAAGATATGATAAAATTACCACTGACTGGTCACTAAACAATTCTGCCCGGAATTTCCTAGACAGATTCTCAGTCGGAACTTTATGAATTTTTCTGGACAATTACAGAAATATTCAGATATTATTGTCTTAATAACAATTATAGCCTTATGTATTAGCTTTCAAACAAAACAAATAACACACAAATCCAAGCTGCATAACTCAAGTTATAAAAGTTTAAGTACTTACTGCTCATTACTAACAATTCTGCCCAGAATTTCTGGACAGATTCTATGTTCGAAATTTATGAATTTTTCTGGAAAATTACAGACATATTCAGATTTTATGGTCTAAATGAAAGTTATAGCCCTATGTCTCATCTTTCAAACCCAACAAACAACATGCAAAACCGAGTTCCAGAAAATAAGTTATAACAATTTAAGTGAACACTGCTCATCAATTTCCAGCAAAGAACATACCAACCAATCACATTCAATTTTTACCAAATTAAATCCTAAGTCTAGCAAACATGCATCCCCAAGATTTTTCATCACAATTAATATTAATTCAAACTCATCAACATGCCAAATAATTAAATTATGCAATTAAAGAAAAAAATTAAAATAGGCTATTGCCTTAGATTATGCACAAACCTCTCTTTTTCTCTTTTCTTTCTCTTTACTTTTCTTTCTCCTTTCCTTTGCTCCTTTGAGCCAAATCCTTGTCACTTTGAGTTCCTAAAGTTCATAAACAGATTATTAAAATTCATAAACCTAATTTTCTCCCTTTCTCCTTACTCTCTTAAGCTTCCTTAAGCATGAGAATGAGATTTTACCTTACTTTTTCTCTCTTTTCTCACTTTCTCTTTCTAAAATCAAGCTTTAGCTATGGAGGAAGAAGGGAAAACGTGGCTGATTTGAGAGAACAGAATTTTCCTCAATGAAAAATGGATAAGGAAGAGAAAGAAGCAATCAAGAACAAAGTGACAAAAGTCATTAAAATGGGGGACACATAAGCCATATTCTAGAAACCTTAATTAATGTCATATGCATGTATCTTCATTAGCTTATTAAACTTTGCCATTTGGTGTATTGGACTTCAAGAAACGTGGGAGATACTTAATGATGGAAAAATTCTAGATCAATGGTGATAATTAAGAAAGGATAAGCACTTAAGAATAAAGTGACAAAATTACATAATTATTGGAGACACCTAAGCATTTTCTAGAAACTTTTCATTAATTTCTAATTCATGTATGTCAATTGACTTCTAAAAATGTGCCACTTGGTGTGGCTGGCCTCCATATGCATTTTATGTCCCAATTCATGCATTTAATTTATGATTATCCCCTTTAAATCCTCCAATTTTCGATAAATTGCAAATTGACCCCTAAACTTTTCAAAATTCGCAATTTAGTCCTTTACCGAAATTTAACATCTTTAAATATTTAGACCACTTTATTAGGTATTTTCCATACCTAATTGTCATTATTTTCATTATTTTTCAATAAAAATCCAAATTTAGACTTTGGTCAACCCAACGAGTCGTTTTAACAACTCGCGTGACTTAGGTCTAAATTAGCGGATATGACATGATGGTTTCAAATGGGGGGTGGAGAGACCTTTATATAGGCTACAAAGTGGGGTAGTCACCACTCCAAGGGCTCTTCGTAAAGTCCTCTGATATGCTTAATGATAGAGATCAAATGGAGGCTTTTAGTTAAAAACTAGCCATCTTCTTGATGCTACTCCTTCCCAGAGTGCGTGGCACATAAACATGCAAAATCCTAATGTCTACAACATACTATCTTGTACTTACTAATCTCTTAGCCAAAGGATTGTACTAAATTTTCTATCACAATCTTTAACCTCAGAATTTAGTTCTTGCTTGGCAAACCTAATGTGTCTAACCCACTCTGGTATTTTACAAGTATTGAACCAACAAAACCTTTTCAAATTTTGTTAGATTTTATTCTTTAAGCCGATTTTAGGGCAAAATAACTTGCATTTCACTCACCCTATTTTAAAATCTCCAACTTGTTAAGTAATTGTAATGGTCATTAATTAAAGTCTAGTTAGAATAAGTGTATGATATGCATAGAAACTATATGATTGACATTAGAGATTAAAATAAATTGAGTAAATTATTAAATAAGAAATAAAAAAGAACAAAATAGATTGATAAAGTTAATTTGGTTAGACATATCATAATGAAATTATAGTTTAATAAAAGCTAGTGAAATTCGGTACATGTAAAAATAAATAAATAAATAAAATAAGTTAAAAAAAAGAGAGGATAGGGGGGCCAAATATGGTTTTATGGGAGGGGGAGTGTATTTGAGTTAATGGAATTTATTACCATATTAAAACCAATTTTATCTCCATTCTTCTTCTTCTTCTTCCTCAAATTACTAGCCTCCATTTCTTCATCATCTCCTTCATGATTTGTAAGAAGTTCACTCCAAATAGATTTTGTTGCTCAGATATTGAACCAAGAAGGGGGTTGAATTGGATATTAAAAATTTAACTTTTAAGTGCGGAAAGAAAAGTTGAGTTTAGTAGGGATAGAAAAATGAGACACAAGAATTTTTATAGAGGTTCGGGTGTTAACAAACCCTACTCCTCTCCCTAATCTCAATTGGGAGTTTCACTAACACTCTAAGTGTTACAATGGAGTTTTACAAGCTCACTCCCAACTATGGTATTTCTAACAATGGATCACACCTAACCCAAAAATTCCTTGTGTTTTAATGGCTCACACAAATAACCAATTCCCTGTGTTTTAAAGGCTCACACAAATAACACTTACAAGTGTTCTACTCTTAACCCCAAAATACCCAAACTCACTTGAGTGGATGATTACAGAGAGAAACACTTACAAATCTTTAATGCTCAGAAAATAATGAGCAAAAATATTTTCACAGAGAATAAATGTTTGTTTGAAAGCATTAAATGCACAAATGGCTTACAACAAGATTTTGATTTGAAGTATTAGCTATTCTCTTGTTCTGGATTCATAAATGACTTGCATTTATACTTTCATGGTGAATTATAGTCGTTTGATTGCATTTAATGCAGAAATAGCCATTGCACCAACCCTTATAATCACGCCTGATATGTTTCCCTTTTATCTTTCACGGTCGTAACTAAGTGTGTCACGGTCATGACTGTTCTTCCAAGTCGTGACTTGAGTGGTGACCTTGGTCGTGAAGCATTCTGGAAATTTTTGTAAGTGTTGGTTCACGGGCGTGACATTTCATCTTCATGGGCATGACATCCTTCCAAGTCGTGGTCCAAGTGGTGACTCTGGCCGTGAAGCTCTCTGGAAGAATTTTCCATGTCTTTTCACGGGTGTGACTGATATGATCATTCACGATTACTATCATTCTTCATGGCCGTGAACTTTAAATATTGGTTTGTTGGCGCTAAGCTTCATCACGGGCGTGAACATGTTATTTCTTCAATTTTATCTTTTTAAGATTAATCTTCCATTCTCCATTCTTGCTATCATATTCCATACCCTGTTCAATAGACTTAGAAAATAAGTATGTTAAATACATTATTGCTATTGTATTTTTTTATCATCAAAATGACAGAAATATCCCTCAAGGTTCAACAATCTCCCCCTTTTGATGGTGACAAATAATTTAGCAATATGAGCCTTTGAGAAGTCTACCCCTCAAAAGATGCTTAGGATAAAAAATACTGAAGTGCAAGAATTGTAAAGAATGATGAAGTGTAGCATCAAAATATGCTTCCTAGTTTTAAGTATATGTAAGTTATATGCAAAGTATATCCAATGTATACCAAAATTTTCTTTAAAGCAAGTTATAGTTATGCCAAGTGTATTTAAGGTATATGAAGAGTATATCACATACATGTAACTTGCATCAAAGTATACTTATGGTATATTTAAGGTATATGAAGCTCATTTGCATAACTCTTATTTGCATACTTGCATAACTTTTAACTTTTTTAACTTTAAACAATATATTGCTAGGTTCTCCCCCTTTTGTCATCAACAAAAAAGAATATCAAAACAATAAAATATAATGGAAAACACAAGCAAATATATTAATTTAAGAAAGAAAAGTACAAAAGAGATTAAAAATTCTGAAAGGAAATTAGAATTTCCTACAACAAACAAGCTAGAAACAAAAAATAACATCTAGTATAACATCTATCTGGACATCCTATCTCTAAGACGAGCTACTTCCGCCTCGAGGCTCTCCATGCTAGTCTCCATGAAATCCTTGAGGTTCTCTAACCTCTCATCCATCAAAGCCTGCAATTGCTCAAACCGTGGTGCCAAGAGGTCAACCACTTGCTGAGCCAAGTTTGGTGTGGAGGCAGAGGATTGTCCGATTTTCTGCTCAACCTCTAAAGGTGCCACCTCAACTTGAGCCCTCTTCCTCTGCTGGATTCCTTGGAGGCCAGCTTTGAAGTCCTCCGAGTCATTGTCTTCCCAAATGATTTCACCAGCAGTGTTGGTGAAGCGGTAGTAGATGTTGTTCTCAAACACTATTCGAACAGTCGCTCTCATTTTGATGAAAGACTCGACATCCAGTCTGTCTCGAGGATGCCTTGGGATGAGGTTGTAGTGATGTTCATCCAGCTTCAAGTATCTGAGCTTCAAGGCAATGTGGGTCACGTACCCACCAATCAGAATGTCTCTAGAGGGTTTGGTGGCAATTGACAAGAGATGGTTTGCAAACCATCGAGATAGAGCCACTGTGAGGCCTCTTCGGGCCATCTCCAGGAGAAAAAGCTCTGACTTTCGGATTGTGTCATTGTTGCCTCCTCGGGCAAAGATGCTATAGGTCAGAAACCTATGCAAATACTTGTGCATTAGGGATTGGAGGTGCGTGCTTTTCGTCTTTTTGACGTCTCAGCTGCAATCTAGACCAAAGTGAGTCCATGTCTGAGTCGCATAGAACTCCACTTCACTGTCATTCAGGATACCATCCAAGGGAAGGTTGAACAAATCTCCAAATTTTGTGGCAGAGAGGGTGTTCGGATGCTTGCATAATTGGAACTTCACTGTGCCAGTAGGAGATACTTGCAACGTGCTCAGAAACTCTAAGGTTGGCTCCCTCAGAGTTGGTTGATGAATATCAACAAATTCCTTCAGATGACAGGCCTGGAGTTGCTCAGTCATGGTTGTCTCGAGGTAGAGAGTACGAACTGTTTGCCACTCAAATGATCTAGACGATAGGAGTGGCCTCTTCTTGAGCATAGAGTATCTAGGATGGCAATGCTCTGGAATTATGTTCATAAGGTAATCCGTGTACCTTCGTGGAGCATGAGACTTCTTCCTAGTACCCTTGGAGGAACCAGTTTCCATCTTGATTGAAAGAATAAACTTTTGAAGAGTGGAAAAGTTTATCTTTTTAAGATTAATCTTCCATTCTCCATTCTTGCTATCATATTCCATACCTTATTCAATAGGCTTAGAAAACAAGTATGTTTAATATATTATTGCTATTTTATTTGTTATAATCAAAATGATAGAAATACCCCTCAAGGTTCAACAGATTTGTTCTTGGTAAGTAATCCTCTCTTAATTATTCTTGTGTTTTTAGAGTATTAGGACTGTATAGTATCAGTCTTTTGCAGTCTATTTTCAAGGGAGTTGTCAACTAAATTTGATGAAGTATAAAACATGAAAGTTGTTCATATATGTGTTGTTTATATGTTTGTCTAAGTTTATGAAATTATTTTGGGTACAGAAAGAGATAAACTTGTTTGAGTGAAACTGGTTCAGGGAGATGTGTCTACAAAATAACTTACAATTTTTTTTAAGTTGATCATCTTAATGGTTGAATCTAAGGTTTTGTTAAACATAAAAGTTGTATATATATGTGTTATTTAGGTCTCTACCAAATTTTGTATCAATATCTCTTGTGTAGGTTGAGTTATAGGAAAATGAACTATAGCTGCTCCTTGATTGAGTTATGCTCTCGTACTTGTTCAGCTCCAATAAATTTGTGTTCCTTTTTAAAGTCTTAAATGTCGAATTAGCCAAAGTTCAAAAAATAAAATTTTTATTTATATGTCTTATCTAAGTTCCTGTGAAAGTATCACCTTAAAATTTCATTTATTGTGTGAGTTAAGAGCTAAACAATTAAATTGGTTGGATTGGTACTTTATGCTAAACCAGTTATAAATAACCTAGTGTTTGAGGACCTTAGAAATAGAATTTAGAAAAGTGGTAACCATGAAAAATATTCAAAATTACCTTTTATAAATGTGTATAAATTTTAGTAATAAAAAAAAGCTATACATTGAAAGATATGAATTTTTAAATATGGTACCCGAAACTGCCTAAGAGGCAGTAAACAAAGCAATATATATATAATTACACTAAAAATGTTGTAATGGTTCAAAAATTCTGAAATTTTAGTATGTTTTATACTTACATCTTAAATTTAATTAGGAATAAGAATCATATTAATTGGATAAGTTTATAAAAAGTTATAGAGCCCATAGTCCTAAGAGGTCATGTTCCAGCTTAAAAAAATAAAATTAATTATAGTAATTTATTAAAATTGTATTAAGAATGAGTATTTTAACAAATTATTAACTATCATATTTTCAAATTAGGCTCCCAACAAGAGGGAGAACAACAAAAGTGAACAAGTTCTGAGTTTAAATTTTGGAAAAGAAAAACGCCATCGAGGTTTGTACATATATGTATTTTGTTTTACCCTTATGCATGATTGTGTGTGCATGACATAAATTATATGTCACAATGATGAAATTATATATTATGACATGTTTTAAAATTATAGAAATATTATTAACTATGAACTTAGCATTATGCGAATATTTGATAAATATCCTGCTATTACATGGTTTTGAAATAAATTGTGAGTATATGATTGTGTTAATATGAAATGAATATTGGTTATAGAAACAAGTAATTAATGGTGTTAATTGCTCATTTCTTTACCTGAGGACTAACATAGGATAGATGGTGCACCATTATGGGGAAGTTACGGTACCAATATAGATATGATTTAGGGACAGGGTGGCTTACATTTTGGGAGCGCCCCTGATCCTGATTACACACAGATGACATGATTAAATTTAGTCAATGTGGCTTAAGCTCTGGGTGCGCCCTTGAGTTGAGATTATAGTGAGTAAGGCGGCTTAAGCTCTGCGAGCGCCCCTATTTCACACCCCATATCCGGACAGTCCGGGAAAGAGATTTGAGCTAATACTAATTAAAGACTATGGAATGAAATGTGGAAAATTTATTATTGACATAAGTGACAAAACATGAAATGCTTACATAAGGTAGTGAGAATTTAATTATTGAATATGGTTATTATGTTTATACTATTATGTGATGTGGTTATTTCTTTTATATTATGCAATAAAAATTCAGTGTGTCGTGATTTATTTGAGACATGCATTTGTGTGACTGCTTGGAAAAAACTTAATGCCTATATGTACCACTAAGCTAAAGATAACTTAGTGTGGGTTCTTCTCATGCAGGAATTGGAATTTTATATGGTTGAAAGTGAAGTTGGTCAGGAAGGAAATCCAAGCTCATATCAGAAGAGACACAAAAGACTTAGTTAGAGGATTGATTACTAATTACTTTTCTTTTTGATTTTGACCAGACATATGGGTTTTGGTAGACATGTCATGTATTTGGTTCAGGAGAATGTCTTATATTTTGATATTATATTGTAAGTAGTCATGTGTGAGGCTGGTACGTCATAAATGATCAACTATATAACTTAATCAACTACCATAAATATATGTGATATGGTGATATATATATATATATATATATATATATATATATATATATATATATATATATATATATATATATATATTGATAATTAGAACGATAAACCAAATCCAATATAAATAAATGGAATATTTTAATTTAAACGATAGAAAAACTTAGTCAGACAGATTTATCGAGTTAAGCTTGTGAAATCTTTTTTATATATGTGGGATTATCTCTGATATATAAGTGGGGCATCACATTTACTGGTATCAGAGCAGGTTTAGGCATTTCTAGGCCTAGGTGGGAAAAATGATATTAGGCATAAATACACATGTGTCTAATATAATTATGATATGGGCTTTCTTCTTGGAAACTTGTATGGGATATGACTGAGAGTACCGGCACTCTCGATACTGAGACTCCCCTTCAGCCTAGTGCAGCGAGCATGCAAGGGTAAAATGCTGCTCCAAATGCCTCACAGCAAGCAGTAGAACAGATTAATCCTGGTCAAAATCCATTTATACAACAGATGACTGGAATATTTCAACAGATGGTACGAGTCATTTCTCAGCCTACCCCAGTGCCACCACCTAAACCAAAAGTAACAATTGATAAGCTTTGTAAGTCTGGGGCTTCGGAATTCTATGGTAAGAAAGATGAAGATCCAGCTGCAGCTGAGTATTGGTTGGAAAAGACTGAAAGAAATTTTAAAGAGTTGCAAGTGGAAGTAGATGACAAAGCTAGATTTGCTACTTCTCTACTCTAAGATGAGGCGTATGATTGGTGGAAATCAGTTCTTACTAAGCTAGATATGGTGGAACCGGTCTCATGGGATTCCTTTCTCTCTGAATTCAAAGAGTAATATATCCCGTTGATCTATATTGATGAGAAAAAGAAAGAGTTCATGAATCTTAAGCAAGGTAAAATGTCAGTGATTGTGTATCAGCGGGATTTTACCAGACTAAGTAAGTATGCCCCTAAATTCATTGCAAATGAAAGAGATAAATGCAGAAGATTTGAAGATGGCCTTAATGAAGAGGTTAGAGATATTGTGACTGCTCTTCAGCATAATAATTTTTCTCAGTTAGTTTTCGTAGCACTCAGCCTTAAAAAAAGGAAAAAGAAAAAAATAGAAGAATCTTTTAAAAAGTCAGCTATTCTTGAGACTCAATTCATCGGGAAGAAGAGTAGTTTCTTTACAAGTCGTTCATAGAATAGAGGACAGGGAAAAGGTCCTAGCTATTCACAAACAGGTCTTTTAAGAGGGGATCGCCCTCTAAGGCACCTTCTGCTACAGCAAGTTCACAACCTCAAGTTGGCAATGAAGCTATACCAATATGTACCATTTGCAATCTGAGTCATTGAGGGAAATGTTGGTGTGTCATAGGTGCTTGCTTTATATGTGGATCCAAGGAACACATACGGAGGGATTTCTTACTCTGGACAAGTAGTGCTTCTACTCAGACTACTAGGTCAACTCCGACTCAGCCTGGAGTTCAGTTTAGAGGAGGACCGGCTGACCTAGACAGACTATTTCAGAGACAATGAATAGACCTGGATCCAGTAGAGTTCCAGCTAGAGCCTATGCCATGAAAACTAAGGAAGATCAGGCGGCAACAAATGTTATTGCTAGTATGTTTTCATTATATGATTTTGATATTTGTGCACTCATAGATCTGGGTTCCACACATTCCTATATTTGCATTAGTACACCTAGCCAGCATAATATGATTAAAGAAAACCTAGAATATGAAATTGAAGTTAGGAATCCTTTGGGTCACAGTGTAATAGTGAATAAAGTATTCAGAACTTGTCCTTTAGTTGTACATGGGAAGGAGTTTTACATAGATTTGATTGAGTTGCTTTCCATGAGTATAATGCCATTTTAGGCATGAATTGGCTCTCAGGTCACAAAGTAGTGGTGGATTGCAAGTTTAAATTTGTTGTACTTAAGACATAAACTCAGGAAGAAATTATGATGAAAGGTGAATTATTCTCACATCCTTGAGTCATATCTGTAATGAAAGCTCGGAGATTGATGAGAAAAGGGTGTGAAGCTTATTTGGCCCATATGATTGACACCAGAAAGGGAGGTTCAAATCTTGAAGATATTTCGGTGGTAAATTAATTCCCAGATGTGTTTTCTGTTGACTTATGTGGGCTGCCTCCAGAGAGAGAGGTAGACCAGGAACTATGCCAATATCAAAGATGCCACACAGAATGACCCCATTAGAAATGAAAGAACTTAAGACACAATTGGAATAACTCCTTGATAAGGGTTTCATTAAACCAAGTACGTCCCCATGGGGTGCACCGGTATTGTTTGTAAAAAAGAAGGATGGATCTTTGAGGCTATGTATTGATTATCGACATTTGAATAAGGCAACCATCAAGAACAAGTACCAATTACTGCGGATTGATGATCTCTTTGACCAACTGAAAGGTGCAGAAGTATTTTCCAAGATAGACTTGAGATCTGGTTATCATCAATTAAAGGTAAAGACGGAGGATATAGCTAAAACTGCAATCAGAACCAATATGGTCATTATGAGTTTTTGGTTATGCCATTTGGGCTGACCATGCTCCAGTAGCATTTATAGATCTTATGAATAGGATCTTCAGGCCGCATTTTGATCAATTTGTGGTCATTTTCATTGATGATATTTTGGTATATTCTAAAGATTCAGAAGAACATAAAAAAACATTTGAGAATAGTGTTGCAAACTCTCAAAGAATATAAACTTATGCCAAACTCTCAAAATGTGAGTTTTGGTTGGAGGTGACATTTTTGGGACACATTATCTCTGCAGAAGGCATTAAAGTGGATTTTAGCAAGGTTGAGGCAATTGTGAGTTGGAAGCCTCCACGGAATATGATCGAGATTAGAAGTTTCTTGGGTTTAGTTGGATATTATCAGAGGTTTGTCAAGGGTTTTTCAATGATTGCTTATCCTTTAATAAGACTATTGAGAAAAGATGTTAAATTTGAGTGGACAGATAAGTGTCAAGCTAGTTTTGATAAGCTTAAAAGTATGCTCACTAAGGCCTCTGTTTTGACATAGTTGATCCCTAATAAGGAGTATGTTATTTATAGTGATGCTTCTCATAATGGATTGGGTTGTGTATTAATGCAAGATGGAAAGGTGGTTGCTTATGCTTCTAGGCAGTTAAAGCCACATGAGAAAAATTATCCTACCCATGATCTGAAGTTGGCAGTTATAGTTTTTGCATTGAAGATTTGGTGCCATTATTTATATGGGCAGAAGTGTTTCATTTACATAGATCACAAGAGTTTGAAATATCTTCCCTCGCATAAAGAATTGAATTTAAGGCAGAGAAGATGGCTAGAGCTAATAAAGGATTATAATTGTGTGATTGACTACCATCCCAGGCAAAGCTAATGTAGTAGCAGATGCTTTAAGTAGAAAGATTGTGGCAAAGTTGCACATTCAACCTACTCTTACTCAGGAAATCAAGGATGCACAAAGACAAGATAAAAAGCTAATTGAATTAGCTGAGTTGATCTCTAAAGGGGAGAGACCTGGATTCACTATGGACTTAGATGGTGGATTGTTCTATCAAGATAGATTATGTGTGCCCGATGTAGAAGATCTTAGACAAAGGATTCTTAGAGAGGCCCGTGAAAGAAAATATGTTATGCACCTAGGGAGTAACAAGATGTATCAAGAGTTGAAAAACAGATACTAGTGGGCAGGTATGAAAAAAGACATCAAGAACTACACTTCAAAATGTTTGACTTGTTAGCAGGTCAAGGCTGAACATCAAGTACCTTCGGCATTGTTGCATCCAATTTCTATTCCAGAATGGAAGTGGGAACGGATCACTATTGATTTTGTGACCGGATTGCCTTTAACTCCAAAGAAACATGATACTGTATGGGTCATAGTGGACAAATTTACAAAGTTAGCACATTTCTTACCTATTAGAAAGGACTACCCACTGAATAAATTGGCAGAAATTTATATGAATGAATTAGTACGAATTCATGGAGTGCCTGTTTCTATTGTGTCTGACAGAGATCCCTGCTTCACATCTCAATTTTGGGATAGTCTACAGCGAGCTCTAGGTACTAAGCTCAATTTTAGCATGGCTTTCCATCCGCAAACAGATGGACAATCAGAAAGAGTCATTCAGATTCTAGAAGATATGATGAGAAGTTGTGTCTGTAACACCCCCTTACCCCACCATAGTTCAGCAAGGTAAGTGAGTATTACCCGTCTTACTGTTTTATAAAATTAATGAAGTGAAGTAAACTTTTTTTTTTTTTTTGAAAATTTTGTAGACATTGAAATAAAATTATTACAAGCATAATACTCAAAATCTTATTTATTTATAAAATATATTAATTTACACTCAAACTATGTCCTTTTACATAGTAACTCACATATTTAATACACATTATATGAAATAAAAACAATACTTTAATTTACAAAGTTTTTTAACAAAATATACCAAAAAAGAAAACCCAGAGCTTTTTGCTGCTTCCCTCCGGATACCCTTCTTCTTCTGACAGACTATTTTCTACGGCTACCCTTCTAAACATACGCGAGAGGAAACCACCCGCGCTAAGCTACTAGCTTAGTGGTGCTTCAATGATAAAAATTTTACATACATATATATTTTCTCACATATTAATTAACCATTTAATAAATAATGCATAAAATAAAAATTTCTATAAAATCAAATAAATTTCATTCAACATGTAATAGTAACAAATTTAATTCATGTAACACTTATCAAAATCACATACTTCAATATTAGTATTATTATTATTATTTTTTTTTTTGTGTCCATAACACCTATAACTGAACTATCTAATAGGAATAACGGGGTTGCCATTCCCGGCTTTCATAATGTAGCGCCGAGCGCTTTTATAATAATGTCATTACTGACTTTTGTTATATTGTCATTACCGGCTTAATAATTTTACGCCGAGCGCATCTATCAATTGCCATTATTGGCTTTCATATTTGGCACCGAGTGCCTAAATTCCCCTGATTGGCATGTCAAACTATTCCCTATTCTAGTTCTAGACTAGGTGTTTTTGGGCTTAACTATTTTTATATTAATTCACAATATTTTCAACTATCATAAGTATGCTTGTTTATTTTTGTTCTATATTCCCATTATTATTACAATAAAATCTCATATATAAATAATCTGTTAAACATTGATAATTACCATCAAAGTAAATATTTGCATTAATTATTACATATAATTAACATACCACATGCATAAGTCCAACACTTCACGTTTTATACCTATGACATAATTTGGACCTGTTTTTGGGCTTCATTTTTAGCCTATTTATAATTAGAATTTGGAGTTCTGGCCTTCTAACAATTTTTAGCTTATTGTCTTATCTTTCATATGCATCAAAAATCACATTACTCCGAATTTTATATCAAAAGTTATTATTAATTCACTACTGCATCATCACAGAATTTTCTGCCCAGAATTTTTCTGGACAGATTCTAGGTTTAAACTTCGTGCATTTAACTGGGAAAATCTAGACATAATTAGATATTATAGTCTAAATAAAAATTAAATCCCTGTGTCTTAGCTTTCATTTCCAATAAAGAACATACAAAACCGAGTTCCATAACTCAAGTTATCATCAAAATAGACAGAGCTGTTCCTGGAATTCTGTACCCGAGCCATCAATTGGCATCAATCCATATTTCAACCACATTCATCATTTGCAATCATTTTAATACTAAAATTTCCAGAATTACAAATACATTCATATGTCTCAATTATTTCACACCATTTGGTCCCATTGCCATATATAATATCAAAAGTCACAACAAATCACATAACATCTCAAAAACACAAATATAACAAACCTTAATATATATTTCCATACTTATTAACAACATGCAAAATTTTTATCAATGAAGCACATACCTAATCAGCCTTGGTTCTTCCTTTAAACCTTCTTTTCCTTCCCTTATTAGCTAGCTTTCTCCTTGCCTTTGTCACCCTCTTGAGGGCCTCTCACTTGTTCACTTATTTTTCCTACACAATTATACCACATCTCAATTCCAACATCCAATTTCAATGTTTTTCATGTCTACATAATATTCTAATGCTCCTAATATGATTTACACCTTAATTGAGCTAAAATGTACTAAGGTTAAACTTCCTTCTTCATATGTCATGGCTGCCCAAAAACCATATCCTAGTTACCAATTCATTTTCTTCAATTCAACACTCAAATCATATTTTCCTTATCACCAATTGTTGTGTTTCCATATTAATTTCAATTTTCCCTAATTTCTTTAATTATGGCAGCCCCTTATTCAGCCATTAACATCATATTTTCTTTAGTTTTTAAGCAATAAAACAATTATCTAACATCAAATATCATCAAGTCAAAGTCCAATTACAGCTTCATCAACTAAACACAAACTTAATTTTTCTAAGTTCTATCTTGCAACCAATCCTAAATCTATCAAACCTAATCACATCTATCATCATCATGGGTCTCAAATAGAAGGAAAAAGGTTAAATTTAAGAAGAATAAACTCACCTTAAGAGTTCTCCAAGGTGGGCCAAAATTCCCCTACTCTTCTCCCTTTTTCTTCTTCTTTCTTCCTTCCTTCTTGCTCCTTTGGTACCTTTAATGGTAAGAACTCCTTAATTCCGATTTTTCCTCTCTCAAAACTAATTTCTTTTCATTATTAGCTTGCTGGAAATTGAAAGAAAAATGGAGGTTTAAGAGAATGGAGGTGGACGGCAACAAGAATGGGAAAAGGAAAAAGAAGACTTAGATATTTTGGTGGAAGAATAAAGAATTCCTCATTTTTTTTAGGTGAGTATTTGGTGGATCCATGCCTATATTAAGCTCTTCATCCATTGGTCCAAAATATAAATTAAATTTAATGAAATTTTAAACTTTAAGAAATTTTTTATTTGCCACATCTTTCTCCATATTCACATTTTTTTCCCAAACAATTGCCATAATACCGATTTTGTCCATAGGAAGTTTTATTTTTTTCTAATTCTACCCCAAATCTTTTTAATTCCAAAATAATAATACCCTTAATTATTTTCTCTTATTATTAGTCTTTTTTTTTTGGGTTTAAATTTAGACTCTGATTGAACCGGTGGACCCCACTACGGTCACGCGCAATCGAGGCCTAAATCACTGAATGTTACAGTGTCATCGAATTTGAAGGTAGCTGGGACAAATATCTTCCTTTAATGGAATTTCCCTATAATAACAGTTATCAGTCTAGTATCCAAATGACTCCATATGAGGCACTTTTATGGCATAAAGTGTTGAACACCTCTATATTGGACAAAGCTCAACGAGAGGAAGCTTGTGGGACCAGACCTAGTGCAAAAGATAAAAGAAAAAGTGAGAGTCATTCGTGAGAGACTTAAAACAACTACAGATAGACAAAAATCATACGCTGGCCTCAATAGATGGGATATTGAATATGCAGAGGGTGATAAAGTTTTTCTTAAGGTATCTCTCTGGAAGAAAGTTCTGCGATTTGGGAAGAAAGGCAAGTTAAGTCTAAGGTTCATCAGACCTTATGAAATATTAGAGAGAGTTGGACCTATTGCATATAAACTCGCTCTACCACCAGAGTTGAGTCAAATACATGATGTTTTTCGTGTCCCAATGTTAAGACGTTACAAATCAGATCCTACGCACATCATACCTGCTGAAAGCATTCAAGTAAGGCAGGATTTGACATATGAAGAAGAACCAGTTCAAATCCTAGCCAGGAAAATTAAGGAGCTTAGGAACAAGCGAGTACCATTATTTAAAGTGTTATGAAGAAATCATGCAATCGAAGAAGCCACGTGGAAAAACAAGGAAGTGATGGAAGCTCAATACCCCCACTTGTTCAATGACAACACAATAGGTATGTTTCGAAGGCGAAACATCTTAAGGGGGATAGAATTGTAATGGTCACTAATTAGAGTCTAGTTAAAATAAGTGTATGATATGCATAGAAACTATATGATTGATATTAGAGATTAAAATAAATTGAGTAAATTATTAAATAAGAAATAAAAATGAACTAAATAGATTGATAAAGTTAATTTAGTTAGACATATCATAATGAAATTACAGTTTAAGAAAATCTAGTGGAATTTGGTACATGTAAAAATAAATAAATAAATAAATAAAATAGAATAAGTTAGAAAGAAAAAAAAAGGATAGGGGGGCCGAATGTGGTTTTATGGGGGGGAGTGTATTTGAGTTAATGACATTTATTACCATATTAAAACCAATCTTATCTCCATTCTTCTTCTTCTTCTTCCTCAAACCACCGACCTCCATTTCTTCATCATCTCCTTCATGATTTGCAAGAAGTTCACTCCAAATAGATTTGTTCTTGGTAAGTAATCATCCCTCAATTATTCTTGTGTTTTTAGAGCATTAGGACTATATAGTATCGAGTTATGAGCTGAACAATTGAACTGATCGGGTTGGTACTCTATGCTGAACCAGTTATAGATTACCTAGTGTTTGAGGACCTTAGAGACATAATTTCGAAAAGTGGTAAACATGAAAAATATTCAAAATTACCTTTTATAAATGTGTAGAAAGTTTAGTAATAAACAAATCTATACAATGAAAGATATGAATTTTTAAATATGGTACCCGAAACTGCCTAAGGGGCAACAAACAGAGCAATATATATAATTACCCTAAAAATTTTGTAATGGTTCAAAAATTCTAAAATTTTAGTATATTTTAGTCTTATATGTTAAATTTAATTATGAATAGTAATCATATTAATTGGATAAGTGTATAAAAAGTTATAGAGCCAATAGTCCTAAGAGGTCATGTTCCAACTTAAAAAAAAATTTAAAATTAATTATAGTAATTTATTTAAACTATATCAAGAATGAGTATTTTAACAAATTAGTAACTATCATATTTTCAAATTAGGCTCCCAACAAGAGGGAGAACAACAAAAGTAAACAAATTCTGAGTTTAAATTTTGGAAAAGAAAAATGCTATCGAGGTTTGTACATATATGTATTTTGTTTTACCCTTATGCATGATTGTGTATGCATGACATAAATTATATGTCACAATGATGAAATTATATATTATGACATGTTTTAAAATTATAGAAATGTTATTAACTATGAACTTAGCATTATGCTAATATTTGATAAAATATCCTACTATTACATGGTTTTGAAATAAAATTGTGAGTATATGATTGTGTTAATATGAAATGAATATTGGTTATAGAAACAAGTAATTAATGATGTTAATTGCTCATTTCTCTTCCTGAGAACTAACATAGGATAGATGGTGCATCATTATGGCGAAGTTACGGTACCGATATAGATATGATTTAGGGACAGTGTGGCTTAAGCTCTAGGAGCGTCCCTGATCCTGATTACACACAGATGACATGATTATATTCGGTCAATGTGGCTTAAATTCTGGGAGCGCCCTTGACTTGAAATTGTAGTGAGTAGGGTGGCTTAAGCTCCGCGAGCGCTCCTATTTCACACCCTATATCCGGACAGTTCGGGAAAAAGATTTGGGCTGATACTAATTAAATACTATGGAATGAAATGTGGAAAATTTATTATTGGCACAAGTGACAAAACATGAAATGCTTACATGAGATAGTGAGAATTTAATTATTGAATATGGTTATTATGTTTATACTGTTATGTGACGTGGTTATTTCTTTTATATAACAAATATGCAATAAAAATTCAGTGTGTTATGATTTATTTGAGATACGCATTTGTGTGACTGCTTGGAAAAAATTTAATACTTATATGTATCACTAAGCTAGAGATAACTTAGTGTGAGTTCTTCTCATGCAGGAATTGGAACTGTAGACAGTAGAAAGTGAAGTTGGTTAGGAAGGAAATCAAAACTCATATCAAAAGAGGCACAAAAGACTTAATTAGAGAGTTGATTACTAATTACTTTTTTTTTTTATTTTGACTAGACATATGGGTTTTGGTAGACATGTCATGTATTTGGTTTAGGAGAATATCTTATATTTTGATATTATATTGTAAGTAGTCATGTGTAAGACTGGTATGCCATAAATGATCAACTATATAACTTAATCAATTACCATAAATATATGTGATATGGTGATATATATATATATATATATATATATATATATATATATATATTGATAATTAGAATGATAAGTCAAATCCAATATAAATAAATCGATTATTTTAATTTAAACGATAAAAAAATTTAGTCAAACAGATTTATCGAATTAAACTTGTAGCATATTTCTTTATATATATTGAATTATTTCTAATATATAAGTGGCGCGTCACAGTAACAACAATTTAACACATCAACAAATAATTAAAGAAACAATTACTTTTTGGCAAAAATCATTATTAGTTCCCTCAAGTTTTCATTTTATCTAATTTGAACCCCTCACATTTTATTTGATCCATTCAAGTTCCTTTGGTTTTATTTTGATTCACATTAGTCCTTTCTATTTACAATTTTAACAGTGCTTGCATGCCACCTCCTTATAAACAGCATGTACCCTATTTATATCACTATCATATTTAATAAGATTAATTTATTTTTTAAAAAAATAAAAAGCAAAAACAGTTCGAAAACCATTTCAATTCTTCGTCTAAGCAACGTCTGTGTACTCAATCCAAGCAATAATCTACCTTCCACTTTTAAGATCAATCCCATTCGGCATAGTATCAACAGAAGCAAAATGTATAATCAGATTTCCATCGATCTCAATATGATTATCATTGATATCATAAAAGGAAGGATTTTATGATGAATCCGGGTATCAAATTCCACTGCAATGAATGAATTTTGAGTGTCCAGGAAGCCCAAAGCACCAATCAACAAAATGGGCATCGGGAAGAAGAGGAATCGGACAGTAAGAGAAAAGACGCAGGGTCATTCGCTATAAGATCAAGAAACAATGGGCTCTTCCCAAGCCGGTGGAGGTAAAAGATCAAAAGGCGGAGGCGGATGAAGTGGAGCAGGCTGGTGGGGGTGGAAGATG
This sequence comes from Triadica sebifera, assembly GCA_023653625.1. Taxonomy (NCBI): domain Eukaryota; kingdom Viridiplantae; phylum Streptophyta; class Magnoliopsida; order Malpighiales; family Euphorbiaceae; genus Triadica; species Triadica sebifera. The sequence continues at coordinate 28,492,310 of CM042901.1, forward strand.
GGAGCAATTGTGGTCTTGAGCGAGAGTTAAGGCATTGCGTCTAAAGTGTGCCTTGGGCTCGAATTAAAAAAAACGAACACTTATGGGGCTTTAATAATAGTTTTTTGCCTTTTTCATTTCAAAATATGACTAAAGATGTTGCTTTTAATGAAAATCTTGACAGCAAAATATATGATATTGAAGCATGGTAGTAAATTAACAGGCAATTGTTGAACGCATGGTAGCTTCTAAAATGGCCATTTAATTGAAGCTATGTCAAATAATTACATGGTGATGCAATCATTTACCAATTAGAATGCAGAAACACCGGATTAAAACCCCACTTCAAACGTGCAATAAAGAGTATTTCAACATCAAATAAAAATTCCAGGGTGTGTTAACGACCTGGCTAAGAGAATTTGGAAGTGTGACTGAATAAGCTACAGGATTTCCTCTTTTCTTTGATGTATCAATGTGGAACTATTAGCTGGCAGCGTGCAATAACAAATATAAAGAAACGAGAACAGGATATCAGAATTTACAACCACAAGTTCAAGTGCTCTCTTTTGCATATGGGCTAGTCTCCTCTGCAACCTTTGCCCACACGTTTGCAATTTTCTCGGCATACCCCACCTGCATGTTAAAAAATCGCAATCATACAAAGGTGGGAATACACATGTCAAGCTATAATACCAAAAATATGTCTGAGAAGCCTTTTCCAAGTATTCCTGAAGCAGTATATACATTTCTCAAGTCGTTGATTTCAGTAATATCCAATGAAAAGAGGAATAACATGAGAAAATCATTTATTGAGTTTTACTTTCTCTCTCTCTCCATACATATATATATTCATGTATATTAGGAGAAGTGATGAATATTTTTGCATTTTATTGCAACAATGTACAAAATTGAGAGGCAAGATATTAGCTCTTATGTTTAGAAGCAAATAATAATGTCAAGAAACATAGTTTGAAAGGAATTAGGAGTCTTAGTTTCATGTACCTAATCTCCATTTCTATTGCAGTATTTGTTCAGCAACCTTAAGAAACTCAAAACCAAAATCTATATGGCCATTCAAGCTGACAAGTATAATTCTATTATCTCCCTCATTTTATTTTATTTTCAGCATACTCGATAAATTATATTCTGCAGTACTTAATCTCCATTTCTATTGCAGTATTTGCTCAGCAACCTTAAGAAACTCAAAACCAAAATCTATATGGCCATTCAAGCTGACAAGTATAATTCTATTATTTCCCTCATTTTATTTTATTTTCAGCGTACTTGATAAATTATATTCTGTAGTAATATACTAAAAATAATTTATCTATGCTTGATCTTGTAATTTCTGAAGTGCCTAAAATAGCATATAAATATAGAGGTTGAAAAAAAAAGTGACTTTTAGTTGTTAAGTAAATTCTGCATCTGAAATTTTGCACAAAACCCCATTCTAAAATAGGTGTCTATTTTGCTTACACAATTTATAGGAACACCAGCATGAAGCATGTAATTCGCAACATCAGGTTCAGATTCTGAGGATCAGGTAAGGTTAAAAAAATTTAATTATCGCTAGTATAAAATCTTTTTCATTCAATTATTGAAAATGAAAAGGTTAATATTTCCTTTTTTTTAAATAAGAAAATCAGATATTTGAGCCTACCCTATGTTTACTACACCTTCAAATATCAGAAGATGTGCTAATCCAAACAAAAGAGAATATGAAAGTACTATGATTCAGTTAGTCCATAGGCAGAGAAAAAGCAGAGAGTCCAGTAAAGTCATCTATCTCTCTCTGTTAAGTGAAGAAAGCAAAAGAAGATCAGATTTTCACTCAGTTCAATGGTGCCAAAGGCCAAGAAAAAGCCAGACGATAAGCACCTGGCAAGGGAAAAGCTGGCTGAAGAGAAGAAAACAGTAGCAGAGAAAGCTCCATGGGATAAATATGGTTTAAACAATAAATCCAAGGAGAGAGGAAAAGAAAAAATACAACTCGAAGGTGAGAGAGTTAAAAAATTAGTAACTTTTTCTATGCTGATTTTATGTATTATTTTATCTAATATGGATGCCACATGTACCTCCAGCCACCTTAAATCAAAAATTTGGGCCGAAAGGACAGAATCTCATATCAAATTTAAGTTTACTGAATTTTGGGTTACAAATCGAAGTTCAAGGACTGTTGGGATAGCATAAGTTTGAGGGCGATCAAAACAATTAACCCTACAATATATCAAAAGTCAAGTTTTCTAGCAAATCTATCAACCCTAACCAATGGAAGATCAAATTTACGTCAGAATAGAAGTTTTAAGGAAAGTTCATCATATATCATTGTCAAAACAATGACTTATGTTTTAAAGAATCTATAAAAGATGGCACCTGATTACGGACAAACCCCTTCAACATGCTCAAAAAGTCAGCATGCCTTTCTCTGTCAATCCTTTCTAGTTCACTCCTGTTATTTTCCTGCAAATATATTGTCTTTAAGCCAATAGCAACATACACACACAATATAGCATAGATAAGAAATTCCAAACAACTCAAATAGCAAATGTAAACAGAAAAATGGCGTTTAAAAAATAAACTGTATGCATGCACACACAAGAGATAGAGAGAGTGTGTGTGTGTGTTAGAAAACAAAAGGAGGGGTAAAAAAAGCTATGGATATTCTGATCAATCACAAAAATTAAGCATATTTAGAAACTAACAAATTAGCTTTTGAGGTAACATCACCAAAGTTAAAAGGTTAGGCTAATTTGGGGACCACAGCATATAACCAGGTTCAGCTTCACCGTTTGGCTAGCCATTAGAATAGGCTGCATACAAAAGGCTGAATGCATAAATGGGGTTTTAGCCTTGAATGTTATTTGTGTCAATTGCAAGGCTTAGGCTGACAAGGTTTTTTGCAAAAAATCTTCCAGTAAATGGTAATATTCTGAGAAACAAAATGGCCAAATTGGCATCTATTTACTAAATGTCAAGGGCCTGATACAAAATTTACTTGCATAGTTTATGGACCAAACTGTGCTCATTCAATGTCTAAATAGATTCCTTTCTATTTATTGGAATCAATGGAAGATAAATACAAGATTATAAATATTCGATTAGAATAAAATGCTGGCATGAGTAAAAACTGTACTCATTCAATGTCTAAATGGATTCCTTTCTATTTATTGGAAACAGTGGAAGATACATACATGACTATAATTATTTGATTAGACTTAGAATAAAATACTGGCATGAGTAAGAACCAGTATCCTTAACCACCAAATCATCACTAAGTTGGCAATGAATGAAAAAGGCAAAGCCTTTATGGAAAGTTTGTATATGACTTATAGAAAATAATCAATTTAGGCTTGGCATTCATGTTTAACATCACTAGAGTATAATCCCACATAAGTAGGACAAAAAAGCATTTTATGTAAAGCTTTTCCGAACATAAATTTAAAAACCAGATACAACCCAGTAAAGGAGCTAGCTGTTGAATTGTACTAACTAAATTTTTTTATCACCAACCTCCTCCAAGTAACTATTAAACTATCACTATTAAATGGATAAGATCGCATCTAGGAAGGGAAGGAATTGCTTAATCCCTTAAACATAACAGCAATTTAGTTTCAATTATCTGCTAGGAACTCTAATTTTTACAACAATTTGTATAAAAAAAAATGAAATTTTGCACAAGCAAATAAATGCAACATGATTCATTAAGATCAACATCCACAGTGAGCCTTTCAGAGAAGTTTATTTGAGGCATGGCACTAGCTTATTAAACATCCAAACAAAGGATGAGTGTCATCCCATCACATTTTCTTTTCCTATACCCTACACATCCTCATCAAAAAGAAGCATCAGAGATTTTTGCAACTACAAGGCCTAAAAATATCAAACTTAAGGTTACACCAAATGGAACCCTTATGGGGCAATTATTATAGTTCTCTCACACCACTATTATGCCAACATAAAAATTAGTTTTATTACTTAAATTAGAGATTCATTAAGGATAACCATCATTATGGAAAAAAGAAGTATTGTGTGGTGGAAAGCCAAATATGAGCCACCTAGGAATATAAGCTCTTACTAATTTTGAACTAACTGATTGTTTGCAAAAGTTTTTGGAATACCATAAAATAAAATAAAAAATAAAAACTCAAAAAACATGATACCTTGATCCTTTCATACTCTCTGATTGCAACCTTTTTTGCATTCTCAGTAATTCGTATGGTGTCTTTCAGCTCCTCTATCTTGTGAATCCTTGACTTGTCACCACCAAATATCTTTGATGACGCAGCTTCAAGTTTTTCAGCCCTTGAGTGCAGTGATGATAATTCTGATAGAAGAGTTTGCACTGTCAAAAGAGCACTAGAACGATCCGAAAATGCACCATGGACAGATAACATCAGCCCAAGATATTCATGGAGATTATCCTACATAATTCAGACAACAGCTAAGTTTTCTTAGAAAACCATTGGGATTTTGAACATTACCAGTTTAACCAAAAAGGCCTGCAATGTGCTTTTAAATTTGACAAATAGTGTATGTATTAAGACTAGTTTCAAGATTAAGATAAAAACCAACTTCCCATACAAAAAACAATTTCTATCCATTTCATGTGGAATGTATTATTTACTTGTAAAATGAAGAACTAATAACTACATAAAAGAACTTATTAGAAAATTCAAAAATCAATCAACAGCAAAATCTTCTACAATTTACCAAATGCTTGACGGTCTGTGCATTTAGCTCACGGTAGAATCTACTTGCTTTAACAGCTGCGGTTGCCACATTTTTCATATCAGCAGCCCTGACTCTTTGTGAATTAAAGATAGCCTCCTCGTTCTCAAATTTAGTCATTTTGATAAATGCTAATCCTAAGTCTCCCATGGTTTCCCCCAGATCTTGCTGTGCTTTCACCAGTGATTCAGCCTATTAACAGAATGGACCATAACACAATCATTTTATCTTCAAAGTTTCACTTTCAAACATTTTGACATGAACCTAACCTACACTTATGAAATTGGCCAACCAACATTACAAACATACCTGCTGAGAAGCATCGCCAAGTTGTTGCTCAAGATCATGCATCCTCTCTTTGTTCTCCAAGAACTCTTTATCTTCCTCAGCGACTGGCGGTTTTGATCCCCCCCAATCATTAGCCACTGACTGCTTCAACTCCTTAAACAGCCTCAATAAATCCCTCCCTCCTTTTGCTGGCTGCACCACTTCCTGCGGCGCCACCACTGCACTCTCTCCAAACAACTGCTTCGGCAACTTCACCGCACCATCAAGCATCCTGGAAGCTACATCAGTACTCGTTGGCAATGGAAGCTTCCCTTGAACCTGTAAAAACACCTTAAATTCATCGCTTTTCCTTATCACTGGATGTGCAGCAAGTCTCCTCAAGTACTTCTCTAGTGCCACTCTTCTCTGCTCCACAAACTCCTGCTTCTGCATCACTTGGCTTTCCACTACATTCTTGTCCGGTCTCGGAGGGATAAAAAACCCTCGACATGACTCCGCCAATCGATCTGATAAAGTAACCACGTCTTTAAATCGCCTCCTCACACTAAATTCAGATCCGTCAAATCCAGGTATGTTAGTCCAAGTGGTAATTAAATACGTAACGTAAGTATTGCCTCCTGGAACAAGTGAATTAGAAGTTTCTTGCTCCTTCTGCGGATTGGAGACTGTTATTCTGATGTAATCGGAGCTCGATGACGATGACCTTGAGACAGAAGCAGCAGAATCTGAAGAACAACTAGGGCTATCGAGGCCGTTGATTTCGTTGACAGTGTTTGCATCGAACGGACTGAAAATGATATCGGCGTAAGACGGTGGTTCGATGTAAGAAGAGTTATCAGGGGCAACGTTAGGGTTTCGGAGATCATGATAAGGAGGAGGCGAGAGCAAGGGATCAGAGTCGGCTGGACCGACGACCGCCGGCGATGGAGGGTGATGCGTCTCGGCGAGAGATGACAAGGCACTACGGTAATCGGAAAAAGAGTTAGTTCCGTTGGTATTATTGGACGATGGCTCATCGAGAACAAGGTTCTCCGTTTCTTCTCGGGATTCATAGGTAAGGCCCTGGTTTTCTGATCCCATCATTTTAATTGAATTTTATCGACAATCAATGAAAAAGGAAAAAAGCTTTACACAGCAACTAAACAAATGAGAAGAAATTATACACTAGGGCTTTGACAGAATGAGAGTAAGCGTGTTGTGAAGGTAGGAAAATGGGGCTAAACTGAGGAGCACATGGATTACAGGCTCTGTTGAGATTATCGTTGGAAAGATAGAAGATCAAAGATTTTCCTCTTCTTTTTCCCGGCTTTGCTGAATTTTCCTTTCTTCTTTTTTTTTTTTTGGAAAAATATATATGTGTCCCTATTCTTCATGAATCCATAATATTTTGTGTGTACGACACCATTTTTTTAATTAAATATTTATCATATTCTTTTTATTTTTTAATATATTCTTTTTTTTTCTTATTCACATGATAAATGAGAAAAAAATTTGTATATTTTAAATATATTTTTAAAGAAAGAAAATTTTTAATTTATATATTTTATTTTATTTTTAGTATTTTTGAATATTATAATAATTGTTACTATTGTTTGGTATAAAAACATTAAGTTTAATTTTTTTTATAAAAAAATAGTTGAAAATGAAAATATTTAAACTTTAAATGATTAGAGAAAAGAATTATATTGTTGAAGATGATATATTTAATAAAAATAATGAATCTATAAGTGATAAACTTGTAAATTGTAAAATTTTAAATGATAAATTTATAATTTATATACAATTAATCAGTAAATTCAAAATGATAAACATACAAGATATAAATAATGAACCGATAAATAATAAACATGAAAAATCTAAACAATAAATCTGTAAATTCTAAATAATAGACATATAACTTCAAAATGATGAATCTGTAAGTTCAAAATGATAAACTTTTAAATTGTAAACAATGAATTTATAAGTGAAACAATAAGTTATAAATGATGAACTTGTAGTCTATAAAAGATAAATATGTAACTTTTAAATAATGAACTTCTAAGTTCAAAACAATAAACTTGTAAGTAAAAAATCATGAGCATGTAAGTTATAACTGATAAACTTATAAGTTCAAAATGATGAATCTGTATGTTATAACTGATAAACTTATATATTCAAAAACGATGAATATGTAAATTATAATTGAAGAACATTTTTAATATTCATTAGTTTACCAAAATTCAATTCTAAAAAAATATTTGTTTTGTGAAGGAATGAGATACAAAATGTAACATGAATCTAGGTCCATAATATAACAACTCTACTCATTAGATCTAACCAACAAACCGATACTCATCCAGTCTGCTAGCCTTTTGATAAAATTTGGAAAAAAAAAGACAATGTATAACTTTTTTTTTCAACAAATTCCATTTTCATCTTCAATTTTTTTGGACAAATATTTTTTTCCATGATTTATTTTAACAGATTTACCTTTTCCTCTCTATTTTCTTTTCTTGTAGGTCTTTTTTTTCATTTTTTTATTATCCATCACAAAATCACAACAAGAATATATAAAAAAGACCCAACCACCCTTCATTTTATCCCACTATCACAACCGTATTAGGACCTCCATTGAGCATCACAAAAGAGGGGCTCCCAAAACTAGTTGTGCCCAGTGGAGAAAGCGTGAAAGGCAATGACAGAGTAAGCGGCATTCTCAAGAGGAGTGGAGTTTTCAGAGATAGATGCAAGAGCAGATATCAGTGACGATAGGGTTTTGCTTGCAGGGTTTCAAAGAAGCAAGGAAAGAGAGGAGAGAAGCGATGGTGAAAAAGAGAAGAAAGGCAATAGAGGAAGAGGAAACAAAAGATGAAGGGGAGGGAGAGGAAACAAAGGAAGAAGAGGGGAAGGAAAGGAAGGAAGTTGTGTGTCTAAGGTATTATAAAAGCAAGCAAGGCTTTGGGTGAATTTGAGGAGGAATATGCCATAAAGAGTGAGAGAATAAATATTTTTGGCCTTGCAAAATTTGATGAGATGGAAAAGAGGCGGTAGGGTGTACGACAGCTAGGTGACAACTGAGATGGCAAATTCAAGTTGTAGAAGTGTGTGACTTGGTGGTGAGACTTCCAAAATCTATAAAAAGGAAAGCTATTTATTAGTTTGGGTGCATGAATGCAATTTTTTTTTTTAGATTGTATTTTTTTCTTTCATTTCTTAATATTTTTATAGTTGATTTTTTTGTTTTTCTTTTTTAAAAAAATATTAATTTTATTGTTAACAATTAATTAAATTATAATACGTCTCTCTCACCATATATAAAGTAAACCGATTGATAAAATTTATATAATCAATATATAATATTTCATGTATAATCTAGTAATTATCTATAGAAAATGCAACAGAGGTTATTACACACATTAGAATCATTAAGCTGAGCATCTTCATAACATATATTATTATCTCATATAAGTATTAATTGAATTTATATCAACTATCTTAAAAATAAGTATTATTCACCATTTTTGGTGTTAATTTTGTTGCTCCAAGGAATTATTTCAAAGTATAAGTTTTTGTTGTTCCTATGAGAAAATCTCTTATTTTGTTAGTGTTCTTTTCAAATTTTGCCTTTAGATTGTTCAAGTGGTACATGCAAACTTCATGTGTTGCCTTATGATATATTTGTTAGATTTAAAATAATATAGTTAGGAGGTTAACATTAAATCATTTATATTCAATTTATACAGTAATATGTCACATATAATTTAGATATAACTTCGTATAACTATCACATATGAAAACAAAAATTGCAACAAATATTAGTTTTTATAGCTTTTAATTGTAATGGTCATATAATATACATATAATATTTACAGTACTCAATGCACATATCAAACACTATTCTAAATATAATTAACATATATTGTGTCAAATATAATTGTAATTTTTATATATAATCATTAGATAAGATTCATATAACTCGCATATAATATTGCAAGTATAATGTAGGCTATATCTGCAGAAATTGCAGTAGAGAATTATATATACTTGAAAAAATATTAAGATGTGCATTTATACATTATATTATCCATTTGAAATTGTAATGCAAAAAAATATATATGGATAGCATGCATATACTACACTTATATTATTTTTTATGTAGTCTTTTTTATGAAGAGATGCAAATTATTTTTCTATTTAGGAATTTCCATTCTAATTATTCTTTAATAATTAAATTCTAAGTCTCAAAATAAATATGACATATGCCTTCCAAGATCTAAAATCATTTTAAATTTTGGTTGAGTATATGTTTTGAAAAAGTGTGTAGGAATTTCAAAAGAACTACAAATAGACTGTTGAGTTTAGAGGAATAGAAGAAGAGCATTCAATCTCATGCAATTACACTTTCTAAGGAAATAGTTATGAGGCTTTGAGATAGAGAGACAAAAGATTAAAAGGTATGAAAAAAATTTCCAAACAGAAATTGACTAAGAAAGTTCCACTCTTGCATGGGGATGATAAAAAAATTAGAAATATTGCTTATTTGAATAGCATGGGGTACTAGTCGAGTGTCCTTAAGAAATCACAACTAAAGTATTGGTAGACCCTGATGAAAGCCCTATCTGATTCTCTCTACACTAAAATGTTATTTTTATGTTTTTGAGGTTTTTTCACGTGGTCGTGTCCTCACATAACTGTTATTTTTATATTTTAGAAATTTCTTCACGTGGCTATGTCCTCACAAGGATTCATGGGCATCTTTCTTTCTTTTACCTTTTCTTTTCAATAATAATTCTCAAATGTAGTGTTGAACCTTTAGGGGTATTTCTGTCATTTTGATACTAACAAATAAAATAACAGTAATGTGTTTAACATACTTGTGTTATAAGTTTATTGAACAAGGTATGAAATATAATGCAAGAATGGAAGACACTTTAAAAGTCAAAAAATGAAGAAATAACATATTCACTCCTGTGACTGTTGCTTAACACCAACTATCCAACATTTAAAATTCACGGCCATGAAGAATTATAGCAACCGTGAATGATCATATCAGTCACGCCCATGAAAGAAAGTCACGCCCGTGAGAAAATGTCAAATTCCTCCAGAGAACTTCACGGCCAAAGTCACTACTTGGACCACGCTTGGAAGGACATTCACGTCCGTGAAAGAATAAAGTCGCGCTTGTGATCAAACACTTCAATTCCTTCCAAAATGCTTCATGGTCAGAGTCACCACTTGGATCACGGCTTGGAAAAACATTCACGACCATAACATATATATTCATGACTGTGAATGAGGAAAGAGAAACATGTCAGACGTGAAATTATGAGTTGGTGCAACGACTATTTTCGCATTAAATGCAACCAAACGACTATAATTCATCAATGAAGTATAAATGCAAGTCATTTATGAATCAAGAACAAAAGAATAACAATTACTTCAAATCAAAATCTCGCTGTAGCCATTTGTGTATTAATTTCTTTCAACAAAACTTTAATTCTCTGTAAAAATTTTTTTGCTCATAATTTCTGAATATTATAGATTTGTGAGTGTTTCTCTTTATAATATATTACTCAAGTGAGTTTGGATATATTGGATTAAGAGTAGAACACTTGTAAGAGTTATTTGTGTGAACCGTAAAACACAAGAAATTGGTTTATTGTGTGAGCCATTAAAGCATAAGAGATTTCTGGGTTAGATGTGATCCATTGATAAAAACACCATATTTGGGAGTGAGCTTGTAAAACTCCATTATAATACTTAGTGTGTTAGTGAAACTTCCAATCAAGATTGAGGAGAGGAGTAGGGTTTGTTAACACCCGAACTTCTATAAATTTCTTGTGTAATATCTTCATATCCCTACTCTACTTAACTTTTAATTCCGCACTTCAAAGTTAATAATTTTTAATATCCAATTCAACCCCCCTTTTTTGGTTTATTATCTGGGCAACATATAATTTGAGTTCAAATTATTTTAGATATAAATTCAACATCATGCAATTAAAATTCAGTATTGTGAAAATATTTTTATTTTTACTTTAATGACATATTTAAAATAATAAATAAGAATTTAAAGAAAATAATAGTATTTTTTAAGCATATCTCACATATACATTATATATATATTTTACATATACTCAATATACCTTGCATACGCATTATTGTTTTGTATATTTCATAAATAATACCTCATATATACCTCATATATATTAAACATATATATGCCATATATATATATATATATATATATTTATATCATATAAATTACATATACTTTATTTTTTATTTTTTACAATAGAAATAAATTACATCTCATTCAAGAAATGAAAAACATAAGAAAAATCATTTTCTATTTGAAAAAACTATTTATAATAATGAGATTCCAAGTCACCATTATGTTTCCTTTAGCTAGATACAAAACTGAAATTTCAAGTAAAAATTGTGACATATATATAATTTACAGATAACTTGATGAATTATTGTATTTTCAAATTTTTATAATCACAAAAAATATATATCAATAATCATATCAATAACCAAGAGATGATTTTATGAAATTAGTGATATAAATTAAGAAAACCTCTTTGTTATGTTTCTTCTCCCATTAACCTTTTCTTCTTCTTCTTCTTCTTCTTCTCTCTCTCTCTCTCTCTCTCTCTCTCTCTCTCTCTCTCTCTCTCTCTCTAGCTCTAAAGAGATTTCTTTCTTCTTCTTTTTCTATATTAACCATTCATTACAAAATAAGAGCCACCGTATCATGAATCTAGTCTCAGAGAAAAAATATAATAAAAATATCATTTAACACAAAAAATGTTAATTCTTTATGTGGGTTATGAGTTTCTATAAACTTTATCTCTATTTATTGTTTTTGCTTCCGATTCTTCAAGAATTTTACCAATTATATCACTAGATGAAGGGTATGTCCAACTTTTTGGGTATAATAATCTTATTCTACATAAAGGTGACAAGACTGCCCATTTATCACTAGATGAAAGAACAAATCCTGTATTTTACGATTATCTTTCTACTTTTTGTTTTGAAAAGTATCGATTCTGAGTTGTTTGATTGAAAGTTTTTTTGGGCTATGAACAGGGTCTTGATTCATTTTCTCAAGATTTACACTTACAAGGCTACTTGAGTGCTTTAATGTGGGAGTTTGATGGAGCATGGTACGCAAGCCTGTCCAAAGTAAATCATAGCGTTGGGCCGTGCTCAACTTGAGTTTATGATTATTAGATTTTTTTTTAAAAAAAGAAATTTTAGGTTCATATTTTTGTACTTATACACACATCAATTGCAAAATCTATTCAATTTTATGTTATGAGGTTCGGCAAATAATCAAAGTAAAATTGTGACAGTCAAAAAAATCACGATTGCACCAAAAGCTTTTGTGAGCAAATGAAAATAATTCAATAAATAATATTTTTTAAATAATATTTCAGATATTTAACAAAGAAGCAGAAATATATAAGTTACTACAGCCGAAATTCTCATAATAAGACACATGTCCTCAATTAAATTGAATTACAACTGAAATTAAACTAAATAAGACACATTTATTCTTAATTTTAAATATATTGTTCTCTTCAGTATGCATGCATCATCATAAATATTTAACTATTTAATTTCAAAATTAAAATAAAGCAAACTATGGATACAATAAATTATTTGCCCATATTCTATATTTTGTTTTTACAATGACAATGTTTGTATTTTATAGTAATTTTGTATTTTATTTTTGAGTGAATATCATTTACATCATCCGTTTTATTTTAACTATCACTTTACATGATTTTACTAGAATTAAAAAGTTATTAATTAGTCTTAAATTTAGTAGAACAATGAGTGGCTAAGGCTAAATTATCCTTAGTTTTGAAAGACTCAAAATTATTGAGAAAGACAAAGAATAAGACGATGTATACTCTTGTTTAGTCTAAATATATAATAAATGACTTTGGGATTCTACATAACATTAACTTTGGATTGATTGGTAAAATTGAAAAAAATAAATTTTATTAATTGTATAAAAAAGACAGATAAATAAAATTTTAGATTTTTTTTATAAAAGAATAGTCAAAATAGAATGGATAGAATATCAATTAAAAGAGATATTTTACTTTTGAAATCTGACATATTCAAAAATAACAAAAAATTAATTTGAAATTATGTTTGTTATCCAAAAATAATAGGTTGCCACATATTGGTGGCTAACTTTCCATTAAACTTGATAAGTAATGGAACTTAAATAGCTAATTACTATACAAAATCATGCCATTTTTTCTAGGATTTATTGGAGATTAGCGTGTAGCCCTCACATTGCGTTAGGAGAAAAAAATTTAAACAGTAAATGCAACAAATAATATGAAAGTATATCAAAAGTTGTACAAATAATACAATCTCACAAAAAATATAGTTACAAAAAACACAAAGACATAATTTTATTTTAGAAAATAATATAACACCCACACAACTAATCATGATTTTTTTCGACAAATTAGACGAATGCTATCAATTATTATTTTATAAAATCCATGAAATTAAAACTTTTCCTGATAAAACAAATTTTATAAACCTTGATCCCTAAGGATCCCTTTCATAAAATGTCCATTTGGTCTTAACTGACCTATTGTTTACAAAAATACAACTTTGAAATTTAATACATATCCTTTGATATTCAAATTTATATGAAACATTAAAATCCAAAACCAAATTATGTACAAAAAGCAACAAAAAATGATATGTGCACTGACTCTTCAAAATGAGCGTTTCTTCTCTTAAGTCAACTCCTGCTATCCTTAGGCTTTGACCTGCATGAAAAAAATCCATACGCTAAGCTACTAAAAGCTTAGTAGTATATATATGTATAAAAATTCAAGCATGCAACCATATAATTCATATCATGACATATTATGTATGTTCATGTATACTATCATACTATAAATATTATTCTAATGCATGACAATACAATCACTATATCAATCAATATTATTAATACATAGCAAACTTTCTCATACAACCGGTTCATAGTAACATTACCTCTTCCTTTAGTTCATCTTATTTTACTCATTGCTTATCACTTTGCTAAATTCCATTTTCTTTTTATTATTGTTTTTCTTTTACCCAAAACTTACCATGATTCCATTTTAATTTGTTTTCGCCAAAAACTCTAAGCCAAACTATCTAGATACAAGTTGTGGAATAGAAGCGCTCTTAGAGCTTTAGCCATTTCTGCCTACTATCTGTAAAAACTTAATTGAGCTCCTCAAGTCAAGGGTGCTCCTAGAGCTTTATGTCACGACCCTAGACTTTAACTAGCAATCGTACGACACTTAGCACAGTCCGTTGCACTAAGCCTGCCTTCCAACCATATAAGTTACTCCAAAGAGAATAGAACAGAACTTAGAGATTTAAAAGATTCAAGAGCAAAACAAGAACACAAGAGAGTTTGAGAGAACAACTTTGTATTACTTGAAATGCTTGATTGCTTGAATGATTACAAATGAATTTACATAAGGTATATATAGGCCTCCACCTCCTCAATGAATGACCGAGATCAATTTCCACCTACCAGATGGATGGTTAGGATTAACTCCCACCTACCAAATGGATGGCTAGGATTGATTCCCACATACCAAATGGATGGTCAAGTTCAACTCCTACCTACCAAAATGGATGGCTAGGATTGATTCCCACCTACCAAATGGATGGTCAAGATCAACTCCTACCTACCAAAATGGATGGCTAGGATTGATTCCCACCTACCAAATGGAGGGCTAGGATTAATTCCTACCTACCGAAATGGACGACCACGATTCATTTAATCTAACGGTTTGCAATGGCCTTCTAGAATATTACATATGTGTGGGAAAATGTAAATTTGCAGGAAATCCGGTATGAACCTTTCGGTACGTGACATTCTTCCCCACTCAAGTTCGCGACGCCCTCGTCGCGCCTTCAAGCTTGAACCTTTCTATGTCCTTTCTGAACTTCCACAAAGTGTCTTCAGGTTCCCAGCTTGCCTCTATGTCTGGGGCATTCTTCCATTTGACCAAGTATTCCCGATAACTTGGCACACCTCTTCGCCAAATTAGGCGGTCTGTCAAAATGGAATCCACTCCTCTATCAAAGGAGGTTACTACCACAGTGGGTGCCCTTTTTGACTCTCATTGACTTGCATCTTCCTCATCTCTGTGATAAGGTTTCAACATGCTTACATGAAAGACTAGATAGATCTTAAGCTTAGGAGGAAGTTGTAGCTTGCAGGACACCTTACCAACCTGCTTGAGGACAGGAAATGGTCCTTCGTATTTCCGTACCAACCCCTTGTGAACCTTCCGCAAAGACTTGAACTGTTGTGGTAATAATTTGACAAGGACCAAATCTCCTTCCCGAAATTTGAGCATCCTCCTTTTCTTGTCAGCCCACTTCTTCATCTTTTTAGATGCCTTGTTCAAATAGGCTCGGGCTAACTCAGCTTGCTCATGCCATGCCTTAGCAAATTTGAAAGCTGTCGGACTCTTTCCTTTATAGCTTGTGGCCAAAGCATGAGGGGTCATAGGTTGTTGTCCCGTAATGATCTCGAAGGGACTCTTGCCAGTGGATTCACTTTGCTGCAAGTTATAAGATAATTGGGCTACATACAGCAACTTAGCCCAATCATGTTGGTTGGCACTAACAAAGTGCCTCAGATATAGCTCTAGTAGTGCATTGGCACGTTCCGTCTGCCCATCGCTTTGCGGATGAAAACTTATGGAAAAGTTCAAGTCTGATCCCAACAGCTTGAACAACTCTGTCCAGAATTTCCCAGAAAATCGTGGGTCTCGATCACTCACGATATTAGATGGAATTCCCTAATGCTTCACAACATGCTTGAGGAACAATCGTGCAGTCTCATCCGCAGTACAATCCACCGAGGCGAGAATGAAGGTTGCATATTTGCTGAAGCGATCAATGACCACTATTATACTGCCAAAGCCTTCTGATTTTGGCAAGCAAGTGATGAAGTCCATTGAGACACTCTCCCAAGGTCTCTCCGGAATAGGCAGCGGTTCTAGCAAGCCACTAGGTGCATGCTGCTCCATCTTGTCTTGTTGGCAAACAAGGCAAGTTCTCACGTAGGCTTCAACATCATCCCGTAGTTGAGGCCAATAGTAAATAGACTTGATCAAGGCAAGGGTGCATCTCATGCCTGGGTGTCCAGCCCATAGTGAATCATGACATTCCTTGATCAGCTCTTTTCTCAAGTTCCCCCACTTAGGAACGTAGATGCGGTTTTTCTTGGCATAGAGTAGTCCATCACTTTGCCAAAATTGCCTTGTCTTTCCTTCTTTGATGAGGACAAGGAGGTTTTGAGGCAGGGCATCATGCTCCAACCCTTCTTTGATCTTTTCCAGTAAGGGACTGCTTGGTCTACTCAAAGCTGCTAACTCCGCTTTTTGACTTAGTGCATCAGCCACCACATTGGCCTTACCGGGCTTGTATTCAAGCTTGTAGTCGAATTCTGCCAAAAAGTCTTACCACCGAGCTTGTTTGGGACTCAACTTCTTTTGAGTTTGGAAGTAGCTAGTTGCTACATTGTCTATCATGATCACAAAGTGAGAACCCAACAAGTAGCGTCGCAACACCCTTAGACAATGGATGATAGCTGTCATCTCCTTTTCCTGCAGGCGTTCAGTGTCATTGAGCTTGCGGCTCTCATATGCTATCGGATGCCCTTCTTGCATCAACACTCCACCAATGGCAAAGTCTGAGGCATCTGTATGCAACTTGTACATCTTATAGGGGTCTAGCAAGTAAAGCACTGGTTCTTCGGTAATGACCTTTTTCAAGTCATCAAATGAGGCTTGACACTTGTTTGTCCACTCCCAAGTATTGTTCTTCTTGAGTAGGTCTGTTAGTGGGGCTGCTCTTGTTGAATATGACTTGATGAATCTCCGGTAGTAGTTCACAAGTCCAAGGAAAGACCTTAACTCGGGGACCTTAGTAGGGGGTTCCCATTCTTGGATGGATTTCACCTTATCTCCATCCATCATAAGCTTTCCATCCTTTATCCTGTGACCCAAGAACATCACCTCATTTTGGGCAAAGGAAAATTTCTCCCTTTAACACATATAGCTCATTTTCCCTGAGGACCTCGAACACCTTCCCCAAATGCTCAAGATGTTCTTCCATAGTCCAGCTATATATCACAATATCATCGAGTTATACTACCACGAACTGATCAAGGTAGGGATGGAAAAGTTTATTCATGAGAGTGCAAAAGGTAGCAGGTGAATTAGTGAGACCAAAGGGCATAACAAGGAACTCATAAGCATCGTACCTTGTTACACATGTAGTCTTTGGTTCACCACCTTTTGCAATGCGCACCTGGTAGTATCCCGACTGTAAGTCCGACTTTGAGAAGTATCTTGCGTTCCCCAATTGATCAAACAAATCAGCAATGAGTGGGATAGGATATTTGTTCTTTATTGTGATATTGTTTAGAGTGCTGTAGTCAATGGACATTCTCAATGAACCATCCTTCTTTTTCTGAAAAAGCACCGGGGCACCAAAATGGGACTTTGGATGGTCTAATGAAACCAGCATCCAACAGCTTATTGAGTTGCTTTCGTAGTTCTGCCAACTCCGAGTTTTCCATCCGGTAAGGGCTCATTACTGGTGGTCTTGTGCCAGGCTCCAGCTCAATTTCATGGTCCACCTCTCTTCTTGGTGGTAACCTTTTTGGCCACACCTCCGGCATCACATCCTGGAACTCATCCAAGAAAACTTGCACCTCCATCGACAAGCTTAGTTGTGGTGATGCTTCATCATCATCATACTCCTTAAGAATGGCCAAGTAACTCTCTTCTTCCCTCTTCAATCCCTTCTTGAATTGAAGTGCTGAGAGAGCTTGGGTAGTAGGCTTGGTGGTCCTTTCCATCGGTACTAGACAAGCTTTTGGTCCATCCATAATGCACATAGAGTTTGAACATGGGATAAGGAAAGCTCTAACCTGGTCCAAGAACTCCATGCCGAATACCACCGAGAAATCATCCATGGGTGCCACGGATAAATCCACTTGGCCAGTCCATGCACCAAGACTGACCTTCACTCCGCGGGCAATTCCTTGGAGAGGTTGTGCCGCTGAGTTAACTGCTTTGAGGGAGCCACCTCCATTGGCAACCTTGAGACCAAGGCTCTTGGCTTCCTCTAGCGAAACAAAGTTGTGAGATGCACCAGTGTCGACCAGGGCTTTGGCAACTTTCCCATTGATGGTTGCATCCACAAACATGAGTTCTTTGGGGGACATCGGAGCACTTTGCAATGCACTAAGCAGCCGCAAAGATCCCATCTTCGCACCTTCGTCTGCCTCACTTCTGTCTTGATCATGAGTGGAGGCAACTAAGGCATTCAATGTCTTCCTTTTAGGACATTCTCGTGCCCAATGCGGTCCGTCGCATATGAAACACATCACACGGGGCTTTGAGGTGCCACGTTCTTCCCTTTCCTTGCTTGAAGGAGGAGGTTTCTTTGTGATTTTTGTAGCTTTGATTCTTAGCATGGCCTCCCCCATTCTTTCCTCCACCAAACTTTCTATCAGCTGACCTCGAGCCTTCTTTGTTTGAGGAGTAATCAATAAGACTTTCAGCAACGGCAATGGCTGATGACAAGTCTTGGACACCACGTCGTTTGAGCTCAAGGTTAGCCCATGATTGGAGTCCGTCCATGAACAAGAACAATGCATCTTTGTCCGATGTGTCAGGGACTTCTAGCAGCAAGGTTGTGAACTCCTTCACATACTTATTTATGCTACCCATTTGCTTTAGTCGTCGAAGCCGGCCTCTCGCCTCTTCCTCAACATTTATGGGGAAGAATTGGCTTTTGAACTCCCTTTTGAAGTCCTCAAAAGTGTCAATTGTGCACACCCCATGTTGCACATCTCCATGCCTTCGTCTCCACCACAGCATATCAGTGTCGGATAGGTACATGGCAGCAGTTCGGATTTTGCTGGCATGGTCCGTTATGCCAGTAGCCTCAAAGTATTGATCCAGCCCCCATAGGAAATTCTCAACTTCCCTAGCATTCCGAGCACCATTGAAAGTCTTTGGCTTGGGAACTTCCACTTTCTTAGCCTCAATGATGGTGGTTGTATTAGTTCCCGAGGCCATAGCCCATTTGCATAGTGCTAGATTGCCACCCATATCCTCAACTCTAAGCAACACATTGGAAATTTCTCTTTAGAAGAGATCACGTACCTTAACAAGTTCGAACTTCAGCCCATCAATATCTTGCCTTAACCCACCGTCTAGCTCGTTGAGGGACATCTTGACCGCTGCATGAATCTTCGCATCCTCGACCTCCAAGCCACTGCAACGTTCCTCCAAGTTGTCCTGAGACTCACAACACGTGCTTCCAAGCTAGAAATCATGTCTTTTGACTTGGCTCGAGATTCTTTAGATGGTTTCCGAACTTCCTCACGATCACGCTCCATTGGTGGAACTTCCACACTAGGTGTAGCTGGGGCAGTAGCCTTCATTATGCCAAAGGTAGTAAAGCTTCAAACCTTGGCTCTGATACCAACTGTCACGACCCTAGACTTTAACTAGCAATCGTGCGACACTTAGCACGGTCCGTTGCACTAAGCCTGCCTTCCAACCTGATAAGTTACTCCAAAGAGAATAGAACAGAACTTAGAGATTTAGAAGATTCAAGAGCAAAACAAGAACACAAGAGAGTTTGAGAGAACAACTTTGTATTACTTGAAATGCTTGATTGCTTGAATGATTACAAATGAATTTACATAAGGTATATATAGGCCTCCACCTCCTCAATGGATGGCCAAGATCAATTTCCACCTACCAGATGGATGGTTAGGATTAACTCCCACCTACCAAATGGATGGCTAGGATTGATTCCCACCTACCAAATGGATGGTCAAGATCAACTCCTACCTACCAAAATGGATGGCTAGGATTGATTCCGACATACCAAATGGATGGTCAAGATCAACTCCTACCTAGGATTGATTCCCACCTACCAAATGGAGGACTAGGATTAATTCCTACCTACCGAAATGGACGGCCACGATCCATTTAATCTAACGGTTTACAATGGCCTTCTAGAATATTACATATGTGTGGGAAAATGTAAATTTGCGGGAAATCCCATATGAACCTTCTGGTACGTGACATTTAGCTACCTTGACTGAGTATAAACCGGATCAAGCCTACTATCTGTAAAAACTTACTTGAGCTCCTTAAGTCAAGGGTGCTACTAGAGCTTTAGCTACCTTGACTGAGTATAAAGCGGATCAAGGGCGCTCTAACCTGATCTTTAACCACATTGTCTTTAAAATTATATGGAATCAAGGACTAATTGTGCTATAACATGAGCTTCAGCTACCAAGACCTCTTATAAAAATATTTTATGGTACTGTAACTCCCTCAATGACGCACCAATCTATCTTAGGCCAAGTCTTAGATTAGAGAAAAAGGGCTTTTAAAGTCTTAACCTTTATCTTTCATTTCTTTTTAATACCATATACACATAGAACTATTTTTATAGCATCAATACCAGTATATTATCTCATCATCATCACTTACATGTGACTTACTCATATTGGCATACAAATAATAACATGTGATCTATTCACCCATCACATAGCATCAAAAAACAAAGTTGCATAAATTAAAGCTAATAGGATTTACAGTCATGAACTACACGCTCACATACGTGAAAGATATTCATGGGTACTTCCTTAGATGTGAACCAAACTGTGACCATTCACGTGAAAGCTTCTGTCCTAAACACACACTTCATTCACAATTGTGAATATATGTTTAAAGGTGTGAAACCAAGCATTCATGACCATGATTCAAACCGTGAAAACTAAGGGTGAAAACTGGAAATATAAGTTCACGGTCATGAACCCATGCATTCACGACTTCCTTAGCCATGACACATGGTGTAAAAGCTTTTGCATGTTTTGGACATTTTCTAGATCATGTTTCATGGGTATGACTCCTTTGTCATGGGTATGAAACATGTATGCATACAACATTCATGGGCATGGTAACCTTATCATAGACGTGAATTTCTGGGTTTTCCAAACTCAAAAATAGAGCATAAAAAAGCCATAGGGTCTCTAAGATTGACCAATGTCAATCACTCCTACCAAATTTTAACCTCTTATCAAGCTAGCAACATTCGTTTAACATAAAAAGTAACATTCATAACACATTTCATGCTAAAATCTCTTTTAAGCATCATAATAAACACAACCTATTTTCATGGAATTTCTAGCACTTAACCTTTGCAACCATTATACATGCACATAATTAGAAACTCATGTATATCATTTATCACATTTTCATAGATATAACACAACAACAGGAAAAAATAGGGGAATTAATATGCATATATGTATTAACTTTTAACAATGGAGCTTAAACTCTTCAAGCTTGCCTAGCTCTTGGTTGATATGCACCTTTTCCTCTAGCTTCCATCATCAAGAAAAACATCCTATCTTAGAACCATAAAACAAAAATGAATCACTAAACTCATTCTCAAACCCACCTTTGGTTTAAACCTCAAGAACTTCTCTCATCTCTTAGGTACAAGCTTCCACAAAGATTAAAAATGGTGATTTTTGTGTAATAGGGGAGTAAGAAGCTGAAAAAAATGAATGTGGCATTAGAATATAGGGGCAGTGAAATAGCTGAAAAAAAGCATGAAAGAGAGATAAAAGAACAACTCTTCTCAATAACTCTGTTGAATATCTTTCATGGGCGTGAACACTCTCCTATCACAGGTGTGATAAACCTTTCACAAGGAAACCTAGCACATGACATTCACAGTTGATCCTTTGGGCCTTCAAATAACCCAATGAGGAAACTCTCATTACTTACCTTTGGGCCTTCAAATATCTCAACATAAATCAATCGAAGAAAAATGAGTGCATGGAATAGCTACAGGGAAGCCCACCTGGCTAGACCCGAGCCTTCTAAATATCTAGTTGATATTCAAAATATCTCAATTGTGATCAATTTATGTCATTTGGTACCAATTTATGTCAAAATATCTATCATAGTTATAGTCCTGGTCAAAATATTGGGCTTACAATTTCACAACATGTTCCACATATATTTCCATATTCCATTTTTCATATTTTATATAAATATACCATGATTTCCACAATCATCACCACAACATGTATTATCACATTATGCTCTAATCATATAATAGAGGTATACCACCTCACAACAAATTAACCTGGATTCCCATACAACATATAAATTTTTCCAAAATATGTAGCTTCACGCTCGTGAATAGCCTTTGATGGCCTTGAAACATTATGTTGCCCAAAAAAATAACCAAGAAAGGGGTTGAATTTGTTAGCAAATAAAAATTACTTGAAGAAAGAATAAGCTAAATAATGAATGGTGAAAGGAAGAGGAATATAGTGCACACAAAATTTATAAAGGTTTGGGTATTAACAAATCTAACTCCTCTCTCTAATCTCAATTGCGTGTTTTACTAACACTTAAAGTGTTAAAATGGAGTTTCATCTTTAGCTCACTCCCAACTATGGTGTTTCTCTCTTAGCTAACACCTAATCCAAAAACAACCCTTGTGTTTTAATGGCTAACATAACAATCAAATCCTTATGTTTTTAATGGCTCACACAAAAACCCTTACAAGTATTTTACTCACAACCCAACTCACTTAAACTCACTTTTGAGTAATTGATTACACGATGAAAACATTTGCCAACCAAAATGCTCAGCAATTATGAGCAATTATGGTTTTACAATCTCAAATAATGCAAATTGTTGAATAAAAAATAAATGCACAAAGCTATACAAGATTTGAAGAATGAATGTTTGTTTTCTAACTTGTAGAAGTCATACATGTGTTGTATTTATACTTCCAAATCAAATATAGCCATTTTGTGGTGCATTTAATGTGAAAATAGTCATTCAACTGCTTTTCCGTTTGCGCCTGACAAGTTTCTCTCTCTAGAGTCATGGGTATGACTATTTTTCGTAGTCGTGAATGGAAGTCGTGACTTTGGCCATGACTCATTATCTAAAAATGAATGGTCTTGACGGGCGTGACCAAATCTTAATGGGTGTAACTATATCAATCTTCACGGTTGGGTCAATGCTTCACCGTCGTGAACGTTTGAATGAATAGTCTTTGCACTTACTTATTTCATGAGCATGATTAAGTATTCATGGGCGTGAAGAGCTATTTTCACGGGGGTGGTGATTATTCACCACAAACATGACATTACTCACAGGCGTGACTTTTCGATTCATGGGCGTGACTTTTCGATTCACGGGCGTGACTCTTTGCATTTTTTCAAAATCTTGAACTTAAATTCTTCTCTTTCAACTTGCTTCAAGGCTTTAGGAATGCATAACTTGTCTAACACATCTAGAGCACAAACTGTGGTTGAATTCCTTATCTAATTATTTGTTATCATCAAAATGGCAGAAATATCCCTCAAGGTTTAACAATCTCCCTTTTTTTTTATGGTGACAAATAATTAAGCAATATGGGGTCTAAAGAGAAAATAAAAATTTTCCCCCTCAATTAGTGCTTAATAAGCATGAATCATAAGAAGTACAAGATGCTAGAGAAGCTTCAAAAGAGATTGAAATAATCAATAAACATAACATTCATATCAAGATAAACAAAGTATTCATGCCAAGTATATGAAGGGTATATTGCAAATATATGATATGTTGATTAGGCATTTTATGCTTTATATGCAAGGAATATGTCAAGTATATGTAATATATATATCAAAGTATATTGTCATATTTGCATTCAACTTAACATTTTCATTTGCTTACTTATTCTCCCCATTTGTCATAATCAAAAAGAGATAAGACAAGAGAGAATAAAATAAAATAAAATATATATATCATTGCATTAACAAAAGATTTATAAGTCACATGAGTTGTAAAAATGTAAAAGAGACTTTCCTAAACATAGGAAAGTACTATGATAACATGATCCTAAGGATCCTAAGACATAAAAAGTGAGAAAGAGATAATGACAGTCATGGCTTGAAACTAGACATCTGCTTACAATGACTAGCTACCTCCTCCTCAAGGCTATCAATCTCGGACTCTACAAAGTCCTTGAGATTTTCCAGCTTTGCATCAATCGACTCTTGAAAGGTGTCCATACTTTTCTGAAGCATGTCAAAGAGAAGAGTCATGAGTGCGACAATCTACTGTGCCAAGTCTGGCAGAGGTGTTGAAGAGGTCTCGATGATAGGGGGAGCATCTAAAATAGTTGGAGGTGGAGTCTTAACATAGGCTCTCTTCCTCTACTAGAGCCCTTAAAGTCATGCTTTGAATTTTTCAGTCTTCAAGCTCCCATGCCACCTTTCCTGTTGGGACAATGAAGTGGTAAGACACTTCATCCTTAAAGTGGGCTCTCACTGCTGCTCCCATCTTGATGAATGACTTAATGTCAAGTCGGTCTTTGGGAAAAGTTGGAATGATATTATAAATATGATTGTTGAGGTCTAAAAATCCCAGCTCTACCACGAAATAAGTCACATAACCTCTGATAAGAATGTCTCTTGAAGGCTTGAAGGCAATGGACTGTAGGTGAGAAGATAACCACTGGGATAGTGCCACATACTCACTCTTTCTAGCCATATCAAATAGAAGCAATTCAGACTTTCAAATTGAGTCGTTGCTATCACCTTAATCAAATATGTTGTAGGTGAAAAACTGGTGAATGTAGCAAAGCACTGGTGATATCAGATGTGTGCTCTTCATCTTCTTGATGTCCCAGTTGCAGTCATTGCCAAAATAGGACCATACATTGTGAAGGTAAAATCCAACCTCATTGTTATGAATCAATCCCACAGGCGAGAGCTTGAAAATCTCTCTGAATTCAGTGGCAGTCAGGGTTTTCTCCTGCTTGCAGAACTGGAATAAGACTTTCCCAATTGGAGAGACTTGCAATGTGCTAAGAAATTCCAAAGTCAGCTTCCAAAAGGTGGGTCGATAGATGTCAATAAACTCCAGCAAGCTGCACCTGCGTAATTAAATCTTCATGTCAGAGGTAAGGCCTAATGTCTTAACAAACCCCTAATCAAAGGTCCTTGTTGATAAGAGAGGCCATTTTTTGAGGCAAACATATTTTGGATGACAATGTTGGGGGTATGACATTGAGTAAATAATCCATGCGTAGCTTTGAAGTCGTACTCTTCATTTTCCCTTTTGATCAACTAGATTCTAAAGCCATTGAAGAGTTTGAAGGTTTAAGAGGAGAAAGAAACTCTAGCTTAGGGTTTGAAATTAGACCTTAAAAGTCAGAAACACAAGTGATTGAGGTGTTTGGTGATTGATTTTAATAAGAATATCTGGTAACAAGGTGTTTAGTAGGCCAAATTTGACTGGAAAAATGAGAAATTGCAACTGTTGTGAGTTTAAAGAGAGAGAAAGTGAGAGAAAATAGAGAAATTCAGGTTATATTTTGATCGATTCACGACTGTGAATGAATGTTTATGGTCGTGACCAATCATGTTCACAGTTAGGCAAGGTAGTGACATAAACTTTGACTTAGGGTGTGAACGATACTGCCTAAAAATTGATGCATTTTCACGGTCATAACACTGAACAGTCATGAGATCAAACCATGATCCAAGGCATGACACAAGCCGTGATCGAATTTGTTGGTTTTGGCTACCATTTTCATAGCCGTGAAAAATTTATAAAAAATAAAACTAAGTCCTATTCAAGAGTATGTGATATCCAAACATTTCCTAAACATTTTAAACATAAAAATAAACACTTTGTCATATAATATGATCATGAAAATCATCAAATAATCACAACATCACTCAAAGTTCACAAATGTAAGATTAAAAAAAAATCAAAGTATACTCATGACATAAGAATTATTATTTAAGACAATGTGGTGCCATCAAGCATTCCAAGCTCTCTTTTTATAAAGCAGAACCTTTCATCATTGAGAGGCTTAATGTGTCATGTCTAAAATAGAAGAAAAAGGGGCTGCCTTGATGGAGCTAATTGGGGGAAATTGGAATTAACTTAAGGAAATGGTAGTTAGTGATGAATAAAGGGTGATTAGGGTGTTAATTTGAAGAAAATAAATTGGAACATATGATAAGGTTTTTGGGTAGCCATGACCTATTAAGAAGGAAGTTTAAACTTAGTACTTTTTGGCTAAATTAAAGTATAAAACATATTAGGAGCATTAGGATTTTATGTAGGCATGAAAAGTTTTGGAAATGGATGATAGAAATGAGATATGGTATGGTTGTGTAGGAAGATCAATTGAGCAAATGATAGGCCCTCAAGAGGGTGACAAAGGCAAGGAGAAAGCTAATTAATGAGGGGAGGAAAAAAAGGGAAAAGAAAATCTCCAAGGCTGATTAGATATGTACTTCATTGATAAAAATCTTACATGTTATCTAATTGTGTGAAATTATGTATTAATATTGGATATGAGTGTGGCTTGCCATGGAATGTGATTAGTAGTTACTTTTGATTTTTTTATGGTAATGGGAATAAGTGGTGTGAAGGTATTAAGATATGTGAATGTAATTATGATCTGAAAACTTTGGTATAAAAATGAATGCATATGATAGATGTAATTATTAGATAGATTTGTGCCAATTGATGATCCTACTACATAATTCTATGAGCAGTCTCAACATTTTTTTTTATCATAACTAATGTTCTGGTAATGAGATTGATATGAAATCAGTTAAAAATGAAAGTAAACTCATAAGGCTAAAAATCATTCAGAACCTAAGTTCAAATTTTAATTTTGAATGGGCTAAAAATTGGACACAAAATCCTAGACCTCTAGGTACCCAGAAAATACTGGGAGAAGAAGGACCATAACTTTTGATAGAAAACTTGAATTTGTATAATTTTTATTGCTTCAAAAATCTAAGGGGTTAAGCTACAAAATTATAGAAGACCATAAATTCAAATTCGAACTATAAATGGGCTAAAAATAAGGCCCAAGATCAGGGCCAAAATCTATCATAAACAAGAATTGACATATTGGGCTTTTGCATTTGGTGTGATGAATACATATGTCAATTAATGTAAATTTTGACTTTAATTCTAGTTATAAATGTTTAATAAATTATTTATGCGTGATGAAAACAAATAACAAAAATAAATAAACATATAAGTGGAAATTTGGTATAATTTTCATTTTTGAAAATATTGTGAATAATAATCTTAATGTTGGGAGTAAATATAAAAATAGCTAAACCCTAAGACACATAATCTAAAACTAGAATAGAGAATAGTTTGGTATGCCAATAAGGTAATTTAAGGCACTCGGTGCCAAAACATGAAAGTCCGTAATGGCATTCTCTAAATACGCTCGGCGCAAAATTATTATGCCGGTAATGGCAATATTACGAAAGCCGGTAATAACAAATGCTCGACGCAATATTATGAAAGCCAATAATAGCAATCCCATTATTCCTATTAGTTAGTTCGGTTATAGGTGTTATGGGTGCAAACAAAATGAAAATAACAATAATGTAAAAGTCTGTCATTTTGATAATGTTGTGTTAAATCAAAGTTGTTAAACATTAAATGTTTGATAACATTTATTTGATTTCATGTATTTCTTTTGTTTTATGCCTCATTTGTGAAAATTTTGATATGACATGTAAGAAAATATATGTATGCACAATTTTTATTCCTGAAGCACCATTAAGCTAGTAGCTTAGCCTCGCACAAGTTCTAAAGAATAGCTGTAGATAGTATAGTTGTCTGAAAAAGAAGGGTACCCGGACAAAAAACGGCTTAAAGCTTTGGAATATTTTTTGGTATATTTTGTCAAAAACTTTGTAAATTAAAATATAGTTTTATCTCATCTAATATGTATTGGGGATGTGTACATCTAATATAATGGACATAGTTTGGATGTAAAATAATATATTTTATAAATAAATAAAATTTTGAATATTGGCATTTGTAACAATTTTATTTTGGTGTTTTTACTATTTTCGCAAAATAAAAAAATTTATACTTCATTTAGCTAATCTTATAAGATAGTTAGTTGGGTAATGCTCACTTACCTTGCTAAACTAAAGTGGGGTGAGGGGGTATTACAATTTTTAGTAGCAGAGCTATAGGTTTAAATGGTTCTTGCTGAGTATATATGGGAAGATAAGTGCATGTTTTCAGCATTTGCATTGTTTTAAGCTGCTTTATTTTGATAAGGGACCATTCTTTTGGTAATATAGGTTTTAATGGATTCTGAATCAAGACAAAGTCACGAAGAAGAAGAGGGTGATAATATAGCTAACTCAATTGCTCATAGACAGTCAGCATCAGTTAGAGCCTCAGAGCCTAGTGTTATAGCTCCACAGCATGCTGAAGAACAGGTTGATCTGGGTTAGGTACCACTTATGCAACAGATGGCTACTTTGTTACAGCAGATAGCACAAGCTGTGCCACCACCAATTCCACCACCTCCCCCACCTCAGTCAAAACCTCAGATTGATAAACTTAGAAAATATGGGGTGACAGATTTTATGAGTAAGAAAAAGGATGACCCAGCAATAACAAAATTTTGGTTGGAAAAGATAGAACGAGTTTTTAAGGAGTTTCAATGTCTAGAGGAGTACAAGGTTAGATATGCAATGTCCCTCCTTCAGGAGCATGCCTATGAATGGTGGAAGTCGGTATTAGCGAAACCCCAAACTCCGAACCTTCAGACATGGAATTTCTTTGTGGCAGAATTTAAAAAGAAATGTGTGTCACGAGTTTATGTTGATGATAAAAAGCGAAAATTTCTGAACTTGAAGTAGAGGGGTATGACAGTAGCTAAGTATGAGATGGAGTTCACCAAACTAAGTAAGTATGCAATAGGGATTATTAGAGATGAAGCTGATAAATGTCGTAGATTTGAAGATGGCCTCAATGAGGATATTAGATATTTAGTGGCTTCCCACCAGCATACAGACTTTGCTACACTAGTGTCCTCTGCCATTAGTGTTGAAAGAAGGAAAAAGATGAAGATAGAAGAGCTCTCCAAGAAATCAATAGCTAGTGTGGCCCAGACATCTGGTAGGAATGGCAGATAGTACCTAGATCATTTCAGTCATAGGTTGTTTGGCAGACATTTTCTGTTAGGAGGGCTCAATAGTTTAGGCCTGCAGCATCATTTGCTAGTTCACTAGTATTATTGTCCAAAAATCCAACTCATGCTATGTGTCAGTGTTGTGGTAGATCTCATATAGGAGAGTGTTGGTGGTTAACAGGGGCATGCTTTAGATGTGGAGCTACTGATCATATGAAGAGAGATTTTCCCAGGCTTAGTGCAGGCAGTATGGCAACAACATAGACTATGGAAACAATGCAGGGCCATGGTAGAGGTCGAAGCCAGTTTAGAGGTGGTCGTACAGGATAGAATCAAGGGCTATCTAAGACAATTGACAGACCCAGAGATAGCAGAGCTCCAACTTGAGTGTATGTGATGAGAGCTCGGGAGGACCAGGATGCGCCAGACTTCATAGTCAGTAAATTTTCTTTATTTGACTTTGATTTACATGATTTGATAGATCCTGGTTCCATGCTTCATACATAAGCACAACTGCACTTAAACAAGGGAACATTATACCCGAGACCTTAGAATATGAGATAGTTATGACCAATCCATTGGGACATAGTGTGAAAGTCAATCAAATTTATAGAAACAACTCTATAATAATTCAGGGTATAGAATTTCCAGCATACTTAATAGAATTACCTTTTCATGAATTTGATGGTATGAATTGGTTGATAAAGCATGAAGCTATAGTTGACTATCAATCTAGAAAAGTTGTACTTAAAATTTCCGGGCAAGATGACACTATTATTCAGGGTAAAGGTCAAACATGTTTGACCAATGTTATTTCTGCATTAAAAGCTTGATAATACATTAGGAAGGGATGTGAGGCATACTTGGCCCATGTGATAGATACCAGAAAGGAGAGCCTGAAACTCAAGGACATCCCCACAGTATGTGAGTTCCCATATGTGTTTCCTGAAGACTTACCAAGGTTACCACCAGATAGGGAGATAGACTTTGATATTGATGTGATTCCTGGTACAACCCTGATATCAATTACTCCTTATAGAATGACACTTATAGAATTGAGAGAGTTAAAGGTTCAATTGCAGGAATTGGTAGACAAATAAGACCCATTGTATCACCATGGGGTGCTTTGGTGTTGTTTGTGAAAAAGAAGGATGACATCCTTCAATTATGTATTGATTACCAACAATTGAACGAGATGACAATTAAAAATAAATATCCACTACCTAGAATTGATGATTTGTTTGATCAATTGAAGGGAGCAGGAGTATTCTCTAAGATTGATCTCAGATCTGGGTATCATCAACTGAAAATCATGGAATCAGATGTATCCAAAACAACCTTCAGGACTCGATATGGCCACTACGAGTTTCTGGTTATGCCTTTTGGATTAACGAATTCACCAGCTGCCTTTATGGATATGATAAACAAGATTTTTAGGCCTTACCTTGATCAATTTATGGTAACTTTTATAGATGATATCCTGGTGTATTCAAGGGATAAAGGAGAACATGATAGCCATATCAGAATATTGATTCAAACTTTAAGAGAAAATCAATTGTATGCAAAGCTGTCAAAATATGAGTTTTGGTTGGAAGAAGTAGGATTCTTAAGGCATGTTGTGTTAGTTGAAGGAATATGTATGGATCCTAGTAAAATATATGCGATTTTAAGTTGGAAATCGCCCCACAATGTGATAATAATCTTAATGTTGGGAGTAAATATAAAAATAGCTATATGTTTAATAAATGTTTAATAAATTATTTATGCGTGATGGAAACAAATAACAAAAATAAATAAACATATAAGTGGAAATTTGGTATAATTTTCATTTTTGAAAATATTGTGAATAATAATCTTAATGTTGGGAGTAAATATAAAAATAGCTAAGCCCTAAGACACCTAATCTAAAACTAGAATATAGAATAGTTTGGTATGCCAATAAGGTGATTTAAGGCACTCGGTGCCAAAACATGAAAGTCGGCAATGACATTCTATAAATACACTCGGTGCAAAATTATTAAGCCATTAATTGCAATATTACGAAAGCCGGTAATAGCAAATGCTCGACGCAATATTATGAAATCCAATAATAGCAATCCCGTTATTCCTATTAGTTAGTTCGGTTATAGGTGTTATGGGTGCAAACAAAATGAAAATAACAATAATGTAAAAGTGTGTCATTTTTATAATGTTGTGTTAAATCAAAGTTGCTAAACATTAAATGTTTGATAACATTTATTTGATTTCCTAAATTTCTTTTCTTTTATGCCTTATTTGTGAAAATTTTGATATGATATGTAAGAAAATATATGTATGTAAGATTTTTATCCCTGAAGCACCACTAAGCTAGTAGCTTAGCACTGGTGGTTCCCTCTCATGCAGGTTCTAAAGAATCATTGTTGATAATATAGTTGTCAGAAGATGAAGGGTACCTGAACGAAAAACGACTTAAAGTTTTGGATTATTTTTGGTATATTTTGTCAAAAACTTTGTAAATTAAATTATAGTTTTATCTCATCTTGTATGTATTGGGTATGTGTACATCGAATATAATGGACATAGTGTGGATGTAAAATAATATATTTTATAAATGAATAAAATTTTGAATATTGGCATTTTTAATAATTTTGTTTTGGTGTTTGTACTATTTTTGCAAAATAAAAAAATACTTTATTTAGCTAATCTTATAAGATAGTTAGTCGAATAATGCTCACTTACCTTGCTGAAGTAAAGTGAGGTGAGGGGGTCCTACACCTTGTTCATTTTACTTATTTCTAAATACCCATTTACTACCAATGATTGGATAGTCATTGGATTTAGGAACTAAGGTCCAAACCTACCTTACCACTATCGATCCTTTTGATATGGGTGAAAAGACTTTTGTTACCAGTCTTATGCCTTGAGCATCTACTATCCACTGACCAAGAATTTTCCTTTGATGTGGATTTGAGGCATACCTATAAAACCATAATTTAGGTTTGGTTTTTAGGTACCCAAATGAACTTGGATCCTTAGGGGTTAGCACTAGAAGGTTCGCAATGAGCCTTCTTTATAAAACAATGTTTGCTTGTATGTCCAATTTTCATGCAATAGTGACATTGTTTAGACTTATATATACTTTTCCATTTTTCCATATATTTAGGCTTTGTTATTTTCCTAAGTGGTGATTGTGCAGAATGACATAAATATGCATTTGTGATAAGTGCTCTCCTAGGTGCATGCTTTTTGTATAAGAAAGCATGATTGGCTTTTTGAGGTTTGCCTCTTGAGCCAAATAACCCTTGATTACTCTTCTTTTGAGTATAGGGTTTTTTGTGTGCATTGCCTTTATTACCTCAATTGTAGAGATTTGTGGTGTGCTTGATGTAACAAATATGGCTTTAGGTGAGGAGGATGATGATGCTCCATTGAAGCCTAGACCATGTCTCACTAAGGGAGGTCTTTGTGATATAATTAAAGTATCTAAACTCTCCTTCCCATTGTGGAATCTAGAAATAGAATTTCTAAGCTCCTCAACTTTAGTTTTCAAAGCATTATTTTCTTTTAAAAGAGAATTTGTTGAGGGTTTTGAAGAAGTTTCATCTAACGATCTTTTTAAAGAGTTATTTGAAATTTTTAGCTCTTCAACTATCTTTTGAAGGCTATTGAAATTATTTCTAAGCTTTGAGCTATTCTTTCTATAAAGTTCTAGTTTCTTTTTGTATCTTTCTATTTCAAGGTTTAAGACTTCAACTATATCATCATCAATTAAATCTCATAGATAATCACAATGTTGGGATGTAGAGCATACCTCATCAATGGAGTCATCCTCAGTAGCCATAAATCACAAGTTAGCCACCTCATTTTCCTCTTCTTCTTCAATGAATGAGGATGAGTCATCATCCCAAGTGGCTTTGTGATCCTTCTCTTCATCTTCTTTATTGGGTCTCCTCTTTTACTTCTTGAGATTGATGTGACTTTTCTTCCCACATTCATAGCATTTTACTTCCTCCTTGTCTTTATTGGACGAGAATTTTCTGGGAGGGAACTTTGAAGCCTTTTGCTTGTAGTTCTTGATTAAGTCATATTTATTGAAGATCAATCTCTTGATCCTCCTTGAAAGTAGGGCTATTTGCTTATCTCCTTCATCAACTAATTCTTCATCACTAAGAAGATCTTCATTTATAGGCATGGAAGTTGATGCTTTGAGGGCAATTGGCTTTCTCCTATTCTTTTCTCCTTCATTTTATTTATCTCTTATTCAAGTCATCTCATGAGTGAGAAATTTGCCAATTAGCACGTCTGTGGGGATCACACTTAAGTCTTCATTTGCTTCTTCTATACCCGCAACTCTTGAGCCATAATCCTTTATTGGAAGACTCTTCAAAATCTTATTGTTTATGTCTTCCAAGCTATAATGCTTTCCAAGCTTCCTCATGCCATTGACAAGGGCAAGAAGATGATTTGTCATTTTGGTTATGGTTTCGTTTGGCTTCATCTTGAAAAGCTCATATTCAATGATAAGAAGTTGAACCTTCTTGGACTTAACTTGTTTCATGCCTTCATGGTAGTTCTCCAAAAGTCTTCCAAATAGAGTAGGCTGTAAGACAATTTTGAATCCTACCACACTCTTTAAGAGATAAAGAGTTTATTAGGATAGTCATGGCTTTTTTGTTCTTGCCATTTGCTTTTTTCTGAATTTTTGTCCATTCATCCC
Source organism: Triadica sebifera (assembly GCA_023653625.1). Taxonomy (NCBI): domain Eukaryota; kingdom Viridiplantae; phylum Streptophyta; class Magnoliopsida; order Malpighiales; family Euphorbiaceae; genus Triadica; species Triadica sebifera. The sequence continues at coordinate 28,526,070 of CM042901.1, forward strand.
TTGGAGTGATTTCTTCTTCTCCTTTAGAATTCCTTCTTGTTGGAAGTGTTCATTCTTTCCAAACGAACTCCCAAACATCCATTCCTTCGCTATCAAGATAAATTTCCTTCTTGAATTTCCAATTTTCATAGTTAGCTCCATCAAAAAAGGGCTTGAGACTATGAAATCCTTCTTTGGCCATAGTTTGATCCTTACTAGCACTTTTTAGGCTTGATTGCTAAACCAGGCTTTGATACCAATTGTTGCCCAAAACAATATCCAAGAAAGGGAGGTTGAATTGGTTGGCAAATAAAAATTACTTGAAGAAAGAATAAGCTAAATAATGAATGGTGAAAGGAAAAAGAATATAGTGCACACAAGATTTATAGAGGTTCAGGTATTAACAAACCTTAATCCCCTCTATAATCTTGATTGGGTGTTTTACTAACACTTAAAGTGTTAGAATGGAGTTTTATCTCTAACTCACTCCCAACTATGGTGTTTCTCTCTTGGCTAACACCTAACTCAGAAATAATCCTTGTCTTTTAATGACTAACACAATAACCAAATCCTTGTATTTTTGATGGCTCACCCAAAAACCCTTACAAGTGTTTCACTCGCAGTCCAACTCACTCAAACTCACTTTTGAGTAATTGATTACAAGATGAAAACACTCACCAACCAAAATGCTTAACAATTATGAGCAATTACGGTTTTACAATCTCAAATAATGAAAGATGTTGAATAAAAAACAAATGCACAAAGCTATACAAGATTAGAAGAATGAGTGATTGTTTTTCTAACTTGTAGAAGTTATAAATGTGTTGTATTTATACTTCTAGATCAAATATAGCCTTTGGGGTGCATTTAATGTGAAAATAGTCATTCAACTGATTTCCCATTTGTGCCTAACAAGTTTCTCTCTCCAGGGTTATGGGCGTGACTGATTCTTCACGGGCATGACTATTCTTCATAGCTATGAATTAAAGTTATGACTTTGGTCGTGACTCATTCTGTCTGAAAATGAATGGTCATTGTTGGGTGTGACCAAATCTTCACGGGCATGGCTTTATCAATCTTAATAGTTGGGCCAATGCTTCACTGCCATGAATGTTTGAATGAACAGTCTTGGTGCTTGTTTCATAGATGTGATTAAGTATTCACGGATGTGAAGAGCCATTTTCATGGAGGAAGTGATTATTCACCATAGGGGTGACTTTTCGATTCACAGGCGTGGCTCTTTGTATTTTTTCAATATCTTGAACTTTAATTCTTATATTTCAACTTAGTTCAAGGTTTTAGGAATGCATAACATGTATAACACACTTAGAGCATAAAATGTGGTTAAATTCCTTGTTGCCTAATTATTTATTATCATCAAAATGGCGGAAATATCCCTCAACGTTCAACACACTACTTCATAGGAACTTTATCCATGAACTAAACCATGATTCAGTCTGTGTATCAGCACACATTCATGGTCGTAATCACCCCTTAACGGGCATGAACCAAACTGTGAAGTTGCCTATGAATGGGTCTACTTCAGCAACAAAAATGCAATTTTCACTACCTTCATGCCCATGAACCCATCATTCACGACCGTGAATCTGGAAATTTTTCCAGAAAAACAGATCATCACAACTTCGTGCCATTCTCACATGCAAAATTCTTTATGGTTGACCAATGTCAGCCACCCTATCAACATTCCAGTATGCATTTTGGCCATTTATCATAACTATATATTTTCTAATTTTCCACATTAACCAAATTAATTCATCTAACATATTAAAACAACCATATAAGACAAAAACTCCCATCATGCATTTCAACCCCAAATCTCATAAATTTCATTAACAGAAATATACTAACATGCATTCAAGTCACACTAACATACAAATGTAAGGTTAAAGCTTTAGAGGTTGTTATATACAAACCTTACACATAGGATAGAGATTAGTTAAAATTTGAGCTCTTCAAGCTTGTACTCTCCCTTGAGATGGGATTCTAGCACCTTTACCCATTCCTGGACACAAACAAAATAACTCCTTACCTTCTGGAACATGAACCAAAAGTAAGAATATTGAAACCAGCTCTCACTTGGTAACTCACAACTCTCTCTTTCTCACTCTTTTTCCTCACTCAACTCTCATAAAACTCAACTTTTCCAGCTTTAACCATGGAGGAAAAACGTTTTTGAAGGTTAAGGAGATGAAGAAATGGCATGTTAGGTCAATTATAGGGGTATGGGAGTGAAAAAGGAATGGTAGAGAGAAAAATGTGATTGCCTCACCTTCTCTGTCTGTCCAGGCTTCACGACCGTGACTCGTCTTTCACAAGTGATAGCCTATCCTTCACGGTTGTGAAGAAACTCTTCATAGCTATGAAGCACCTTATCATGGCTATTAACTAAAATATGATATTCATGGTCGTGACACCCATTGTCACGGGTGTGAAATATCTGATTTCAACCACTCTCAAACTTCCCAAAACTTCACTTAATCCCCTATTTCTCACTAACTAATAACATAACTTGTAGGCCCTAATTACGGGCGATACATTTCTGCCCCCTTAGGATATTTTGTCCTCGAAATTACTTGTGATGACATCTCAGAGCAACTGAGCATATTATGCCCTCATCACTTTCTCGCTTTTCTAGGTTGCTTGTTCAACAGGATGGCTCTTTCATAAAACTTTCATTAGTGGTACTCATTTATTTCTAAGCTCTTTAACCTTTTGAGCTAAGATTTCAACTAGTTCCTTTTCATAGGTCAAGTCTGATCTTAACTTTATGCTCTCAGTTGTGATGATGTGAGAAGAATTTGATTGATACCTCCTCAACATGGATACATGGAATACGTTGTGTATCTTACTCAACTATGGCGGTAAAATAAGTCTATATGCAACTGGTTTGATCCTCTCTAGGTTCTCATAAGGTCGAATGAACCTAGGGCTCAACTTGCCATTTTTTCCAAATTTGAGAATCTTTTCCCACAAAGATACCTTGAGAAACACCTTGTCTCCCACTAAATACTCCATATCCTTTCTCTTGAGATCTCCATAGGATTTCTATCTATCGGAAGTTGCTTTTAGTCAATCTCTAATGATCTTCACTTTTTCTTCTATCTCTTATCCCAGATCTAGCCCCACTAACTTTCTCTCACAAAGCTCGACCTAACATAACAGTGTTCGACACTTTCTACAGTAAAGTGCCTCATACGGAGCCATCTGAATATTAGACTGATAATTGTTGTTGTTGGAGAACTCCATTAACGGTATATATCTATCCCAACTTTCCTTAAACTCAATCACACAACACCTCATCATGACTTCCAAGATCTGAGTAACTCTCTCCGATTGACCATTTTTCTATGGATGGAAAACAGTGTTGAAGTTGAGCTTGGTACCCAAAGCTCATTGTAGACTACTCTAAAACTGAGATATGAAATGCGGATCTCTATCCTAAGTGATAGAGACTAGAACTCCGTGAAAATGCACTATCTCATTCACATACAATTTTGCCAACCTATTCAAAGGATAGTCTCTCCAGCAAGAATTGAGCTGATTTCGTTAACCTATCCATGATCACTCATACAACATCATACTTCTTCGACATCAACGAAAATCTAATCACAAAATTCATAGTTATTCTCTCCCATTTCCATTCCGGAATCGTTATTGGTTGCAACAAAGGTACCTAATGTTTAGCTTTTACCTACTGACATGTAAGACATTTAGCCGTGAACTTTGCGATGTCTTTCTTCATCCCTAACCACTAATATAACTCTTTTAGATTCTGATACATCTTGTTACTTCATGGGTGAATTGTGAATCTTGTCTCATAGGCCTTTCTTATAATCCTTTGTCTCAATTTTGAGACATCTAGCACACATAATATGCCATGGTAATGTAAACTATCATCTAGCTTGACTGAGAAATCCGGTCTCTCCTATTTGGAAATCAAAATAACCAATTCCACTAAATTGCCATTCAGCTTCTGTGCATCTTTAATCTCTTGACCTAAGGTTGGTTGGATATGCAACTCCGCCATAGTCTTCCTATTATGCGCGTTTGCCACCATATTGGCCTTTCCTAGATGATAATCAATCACACAGTTGTAATCCTTTATCAACTCTAACCATATTCTTTGCCTTAAATTCAAATCCCATTATGTAGGAAGATACTTCAAAATCTTGTGATATGTTAAGATGTGGCACTTCTCCCCATATAGAAAATGACGCCAAATCTTAAATGCGACAATAATAGTTGCCAATTCTAAATCATATGTTGAATAATTCTTCTCATGAGGCTTCAACTGCTTGGATGCATAAGTGACAAATTTCCCTTCTTGCATCAGAATGCAACCCAATCCGCCGTGAAAAGCGTCACTGTAAACCACATATTCCTTATTCAGAATCATCTATGTCAACACTGAAGCTTATATCAGAAGACTCTTAAGTTGATCAAATCTGTTATGGCACTTGTCTATCTAGTCAAACTTGATATCCTTCTGTAACAACCTAGTCAATGGAGAAGCAATCATAAGAAACCCCTTGACGAACCTTCTACAATATCATACTAAGCTGAGAAAACTCATGATTTTGGTCTCATTTTGTGGGGGTTTCCAATCCAAGATTGCCTTAACCTTGCCTAGATCCAGTCTAATCCTGTTCGCCGATATCACATGCCTAAGAAAGGCAACCTCATCTAGCCAAAACTCACATTTAGAGAGCTTAGCATATAGTTTTTGCTCCCTAAGGGTCTGAAAAACTATTTTCAAATGTTGCTCATGTTCATTCTTGTTTCTCAAATACATCAAGATGTCATCTATAAACACCACGACCAACTAATCCAGAAATGGTCTGAAGATCTAGTTCATCAAATCCATAAAATCTTCTGAAGCAATGATCAACCCATATGGCATAACTAAGAACTCATAATGATCATACCTTGTTCTAAAAGGTGTCGTCTCAACATCGCTTGCCTTAATTCTCAACTGATGGTACCCCAATCTCAAATCATTCTTAGAAAATACCCCTGCACCTCTCAACTGATCAAAAAGATCATCATTTTGTGTTAATGAATACCTGTTCTTAATGGTCACCTTGTTCAATTACCTGTAATCTATACACAACCTCATAGACCCGTCTTTCTTCTTAACGAACAATACTGATGCACCTTATGAAGATACACTCGGTCTGATGAAGGCCTTATCTAACAGTTCCAATAACAGTGTCTGTAACTCTTTCATCTTTGATGGAGCCATCCAATATGGTACCACTTATGTAGGAGCTGTACATAGGGTAAGCTCAATTGAGAACTTTATATCTCTTTCTGGAGGTAGCCTTGGTAACTCGTCTAGGAACACATCTAGGAATTCTTCCACTATCAGAATATCCCTAAGATTAGGGCTCTCCCTCATGCTGTCAATTACATGAGCCAAATGGTCCTCACACCCTTTTCTGATCATATTTTGTACTTTCATCATAGAGACGATCCTCAACCACTACTTGATTCTTTGACATTCTCAATTCAAATGTTTTCATTATGCAGTCCACTACTGTACCCTACTAAGAGAGACAATCCACACCTAGGATGGCATCATACTCATGAAAGGGAAACTCAATCAAATATGCCATGAACTCTTTCCCCTGAACCATAATCAGACAGTTCTTATACATCCGGTCCACCACTGTGTTATGCCCCAAAGGGTTAGTCACCTCTATCTCATAATCTAATTTATCTGCTAACATATCATACCACTTAGTAATATGGGTATATATATATGAATGTGTGGAACCTGGATCTATCAAAGCAATTAAAACAGAGTCAAAGATAAGAAAAGTACCAATAACCACGTCTAATGCACTCGGATCCTCTCTGGCCTTCGTAGCATAAGCCCTCACTAGTGCTCTACTAGGTCCTAGCCTATTCACTGTCTTTGATACAGCCGATCTAGACCCATCTCTACCGAAACTAGCTTGTCCTCATCCCTTGGTCTGTGTCGACAATGAGCTCCAGGTTTGAGTTAGAGTCTTAACCATCTGTTAAGGACAATCTCTCTTGTAGTGGTCTCAAGACCTACACCTGTAGTAAGACCTTGTTCATCCCTAACACTCTTCTCTATGGATCCTCTCATACACTTTAATGCCCATTTTTGTGGTCTATGAGTTAGGTTGGTGTTTAGTGAGAATTAGGGTTTTAAAGAAAGCTTTAAGAGTTTTCATATTGCTAAAAATGACTGTTTCACACCCGTGACAATGGATGTCACAGCCATAAATATCGGGTTCTAGTTAGTAGTTGCGATGAGGTTTTTCACGACTGTGAAGATTTTTTTCACGATCATAAAGGCGTTATTCACTCTCGTGAAATATGGGTCACGACCATAAAGATTAGGCAGTATGGGAAGGTGAGACAGCCACGATTTTCACCCTACCATGTTCCTTTAACTACGCTGCCATAATTTTTTAACAGACCTAACATGCCACCTTTCCATCTCGTTCACTATCAAAAACCTTTTTCCTCCATAGTGGAAGCTTTGAAGATTAAGTTTTGTGAGGGGTAAGTAAAAGAGAGGAGTGAGAGGAGAAGTTGTGAGCTTGTGGATGAAAAGCTTGGTTTTAATATTTCCTGAGTTTTGATTTGGCTTAAGAGGTTAAGAAAACTTCTTATTGTTAGGAGCTAGAGGCAAAGGTGAGGATCCTCTAAAAGCTAGGCAAGCTTGAAGAGCTTGGAGGGTTTAAGCTCCATTTTCAAAGGTTAGTACATATATGGATATTAATTCCAAATCTTGTGTGTTTGCTATGTTTTATGCCATGAAATGAATGAGAAACATGATAAAAAAAATGATAGTGCTTTTGATTATGCATATACATATTGGTTATGAGAAAAATATATTGTAATGGCATGAAATGAGTTAGGGAGATTACGATGTTCAAGAGGTATTTTGGCATGAAACATATTATGAATGCTTTATTTCATGATTAAGGCATGTTACTACCATGAAATATTGTTGAATGATGATAGAAGTGATTCACATTGGTCAATCTTAGAGACCATTGCATAATTGTGTTGATATGTTCTATTTTCGGGTCTATAAAACCCAAAAATTCACACCTGTGACATGGTATGTCACGTCCGTGAAACATGAACCTAGAAAATGCCCGGAATAGGCAGAAGCTTCCACAGCTTGCATCACAACTAAGGAAGTTATGAGTGCAAAGGTTCACACCTATGAACATATAGTCATGGTCGTGAACATCAAATTCCAAAATTTATGCCTTAGCTTCACGGTCTGGCATATGGTTAAAGGGGTACCCACAAAGGTCTTTCACGCCTATGAATAAGTAGTTCACGCTTGTGAATGGTTTGTATGTAGTTTTTAAATCATGATGATATGTGATGAGTTGTTTAAATGTACTATATAAATGGTATATGAGTATGGTAAATCACATATGGGTGATGTTTATGAGACAACATGTCAATGGTAAATGCTTGATATCATGAATATGTGATAATGGCTAATATGTGATACGACATTTATGCATTGGTATGAAAATGCCTAAATGGTAGATGATGCTGGTGTTTAACATGTGTTTAAAAAGAAATGAAAAATAAGGTTAAGACTTTAAAAAGCCCTTTTTCTAATCTACGATTGTTAATGGGTATATGATATACCATTGAGGGGTTACAGTACTGTAGAATATATTTATATGAGGCCTTGATAGTTGAAGCTTTGAGATTGGCCTTAGTCCTCAGGTTTCATATGATTATAAGGACAAGGTGGCTAAAGCTCCGAGAGCGCTCTAGGTTCGATTTATACTCAGTCAAAGTGGTTGAAGCTTCGAGAGCACCCTTGACTTGAGTAGCTCATTTGAGTTGTTATAGATAATGGGTAGAGTGGCTGAAACTCTGTGAGTGGCTTTGTTCCATAACTCACATCCGAATAGTCTGACTTAGAGTTTTGGGTGAAGAAAAGAAAAGTAAAAGAAAAGAAAAGAAAATTAATAATAAGTAAATTGAAATTTGTGGGAGGTTTTGGGTAAAGCAAAACTATGGTTGCTATGTAGAATGTTGATATGCGTTACGATGGTGGTATGACCATGTATTAGAATAGTATTGATGAATGATGGTATAACATAAGCATGCATAAAATGCCATGATTTAACTTGTATGGTTGTATGCTTGAATTTTTATACCTATATGTACTACTATGCTTTTAGTAGCTTAGCGTGTGGATTTCTTACACATAGGTTGGAGCTTAAGGGATAGCTGAAGTTGATTCAAGAAGAATAAGCTCTCATTTTGAAAAGACAGTGATACACATCAATTTTTCTGTTGTACATGACATGATTTCTGGGGGCTTTATATTTTGTATAAATTATGTGTAAAACTTATTGTATAAAAAATTTATTTTAGTAAACTACAGCCAGTGGAAGCCAAGTTTATATATATATATATATATATATATATATATATATATATTCTTTTTTGAATTTGATCTATAAGGATCAAAGAATTATGTTTTATGTTAAGAACTTAAATGAAAAATTTTAATAATGTATGTTAAAGAAATTTTAAAGTTTTAATCAAATTTTAAAAAGAGAAAAAGCATGTAGCACTCACTCGCATAATTGGGGTGCCACCGATTGTGTCGGTAGGTGTTATATTTATTGGTACCAGAGCTTAGATTTTGGCATTTTTAGACCTAGCTGAGGTAAAAAAAAAAAAAAGGGTTTGTCATGCATGCATAGTTCATCTCATCTAACTCTAATTTGGGCTACTTCTCTATCAACTATAGGATTAAAGTGAGAGGGGTATGGAGATAGAATCACACGATGTTGCTAAGAGCAATAATCTTTCGAATGATGGGGCTTAAACCTAGCCCAATGATTCAAGTGTTTGTGGCCCAAATGTGGCACTAGTTCCTCCACAGCAGCCAATGGCTTGTCTAATGGGTCAAGCTCAAGATCCGTTGATGCCGAACCTAGCAGCTTTTCTAGAGAGGTTGGCTCAGGTAGTACCTCAAGTAGCGCCATAACCAGTTCCACCACCAGAGGCACCCAAGGTAAAGATCGATAAGCTTCAGAAGTATAGGGCCACAGATTTTTTTGGTAATGGTGAGGATGACCCTGCAACTATCAAATATTGGTTGGAAAATAATGAGAGGGTTTTTCATGAGTTGGAATGTGCCGAAGATCACAGAGCTAGATATGATATATCTCTTCTACAAGATGTTTAAGACTAGTGAAAGATAGTTTTTTTTGAACCAAAGGTTCCTCAGCCGTTGACATGGGAGTTCTTTGTGGAAAAGTTCAAAGAACAGTATGTACTTAGAGTTTACATCGATGGGAAAAAGAGAGAGTTCTTTAACCTTAAGTAGGGATGGATGACAGTCACTAAGTACTAGAGAAACTTCATTCGCCTGAGTAAGTATGGCTTTGAGTTGATCATGGATGAGGTTGACAAGTGTCGCTGATTTGAAGATGGCCTTATTGTAAAGATTGGAGATTTCGTGACAGCTCTACAAAATATGAGTTTTTCCAAGTTCGTATACTTCGCCATTAGTGTGCAGAAGAGAAAAAGAAAGAGAGTCGAGAAAGTTCCAAAGAAGCCAATAGTTTTAATGGCTCAGACTTCAGAAGACATAGGTCAGTTCTGTTCAGGGCACTCACAGAGCAGAGCATCGGAACAAAGCCATTCCAAGTCTAGTTCGTTCAAGAGGGGACCACCCTCTAGGAATACATCTCCTACCGCCAATACATAGTCGGCTGGGGATAGTACACCTTTGTGCAAGACTTGTCACAAATTCCACAGAGGAGAGTGCCACAAATTTTCAGGGTCTTGTTACAAATGTGGGGCCCAAGGCCACTATAAGAGAGATTTTCCTTTTGCAGTCTACAAAGGTTCCTACACAAACCAAAGGATCAATGTCGACTCAAGTCCAGGGTCAGGGATAAGCTAAGAGTAGAGCCAGCTAGACCATTTCGGAGATGGTGAACATGCTAGAATTGAGTAGAATGCCAACAAGAGTTTATCACATGAGGGTCATAGAAGGACTAGAGCTTGTAGATGCTGCTGATGTACGTTTTATTTTTGTAGTTACATATTTTCCCCAATTGTTCATATCAAGCAACCAAGTAAATTTCAAGGATGAAATTCACATTGGAGAAATGTAATGCCTATTTTTTGGGTTTATAAGTTAGGTTGGTGTTTAGTGAGAGTTGGGGTTTTTAAAAAAGCTATAAGAGTTTTCATATTGCTGAAAAAAACTATTTCATGATGGTGACAATGGGTGTCACAACCATAAATATCAGGTTCCAGTTAGCAGTTGCGATGAGATTTTTCATGACCGTGAAGAGTTTCTTCACGATTGTGAAAGAGTTGTTCACACCCGTGAAATATGGGTCACGGTCGTGAAGCTTGGGTAGTATGGGCAGGTGAGACAGCCACAATTTTCACCCTACCATCTTCCTTTAAATATGCTCCCATGCTCTTTTAACTGACCTAACACGCCACCTTTCCATCTCGTTCACCATCAGAAACCTTTTTCCTCCATAGTGGAAGCTTTGAAAATCAAGTTTTGTGAGGGGTAAGTGAGAGATTTGAGTGAGAGGAGATGTTGTGAGCTTGTGGGTGAAAAGCTTAGTTTTAATATTTTATGAGTTTTGATTCGGTTCCAGAGGTTAAAAAATATATTTCTTATTATTAGGAGCTAGAGGCAGAGGTGAGGATCTTCTAAGAGCTAGGCAAGCGTGAAGAGCTTCGAAGGTTTAGGCTTCATCTTAAAAGGTTAGTACATATATGCATATTAATTCAAAATCTTGTGTGTTTGTTATGTTTTATTCCATGAAATGAATGAGAATGTGATAAAGAACATGACGGTGCCTTTGATCATGTATATTCATGTTGGTCATAAGAAAAATATGTTGTAATGGCATGAAATGAGTTAGGGAGATTATGATGTTCAAGAGGTATTTTGGCATGAAACGTATTATGAATTCTCTATTTTATGATTAAGGCATGTTATTACCATGAAATATTATTGAATGATGATAGGAGTGATTAACATTGGTCAATCTTAGAGACCATTGCATGATTGCATTGATATGCTATATTTTTGGGTCTATAAAACCCAGAAATTCACACCCGTGACACGGTTGTCACACCTATGATTGATGAACACAGACAGATTTCAAGTTCGAGAAAAAAGTATGTTGCATCGGTGATATATGAACCTAGAAAATGCCCATAATAGATAGAAGCTTTCAAGGCTAAGAAAGTCGTGAATGCAAGGGTTCACACCCATAAACATATAATCATGTCCGTCAACATCGAATTATAGAATTTATACCTTAGCTTCACGGTTTGGCACATGGTTAAAGGGGTACCCATGAAGGTCTTTCACACCCGTGAATAGTCTGTATGCAGTTTTTAAATCATGATGCTATGTGTTGACTTGTTTAAACGTACTATATAAATGGTGTATAAGTATGGTAAACCACATGCGGGTGATGTTTATGAGACAACGTATCAATGGTAAATGTTTGATAGCATGAATATGTGATAATGGTTAATGTGTGATATGACATTTATGCATTGGTATGAGAATGCCTAAATGGTAAATGATGCTAGTATTTAGCATGTATTTAAAAGGAAATGAAAAGTAAGGTTAAGACTTTAAAAAGCCCTTTTCTCTAATCTATGACTGTTAATGGGTAGATGGTATACCATTAAGGGGGTTACGGTATCGAAGAATATTTTTATATGAGACCTTGGTAGATGAAGCTTTAAGAGAGCCCTTGGTCCTCAGGTTCCATATGATTATAAGAACAAGATGGCTAAAGCTCCCAGAGCACCCTTGTTCCGATTTATACTCAGTCAAGGTGGCTGAAGCTCTGAGAGCGCCATTGACTTGAGGAGCTCATTTCTGCTGTTATAGATAATGGGCAGAGTGGCTGAAGCTCTATGAGTGCCTTTGTTCCACAACCTATATTCAAATAGTCCGACTTAGAGTTTTGGGTGAAGGAAAGGAAAGTAATATAAAAGGTAAAGAAAAAAAAAATAATAAGTAAAATGAAATCTATGGTAGGTTTTGGGTAAAGCAAAACTATGGTTGTTATGTATAATGTTGATCAGAGTTATGATGATGGTATGACCATGCATTAGAATAGTATTGATGATATGATGGTATAAAATGAACATGCATAAAATGCCATGATTTAACTTCTATGGTTGTATGTTTAAATTTTTATGCCTATACATACTACTAAATTTCAGTAGCTTAGTGCGTGGATTTCCAACACGTAGGTTGGAGCATAAGGGATAGCTAAAGTTGATAGAGAATAAGAAACACTCATTTTGAAGAGTCAGTGACACGTCACATTTTATATTTTTTTATTGTACATGACATGATTTTTGGAGGTTTTACATTTTTTATAAATTATATATAAACCTTATTGTATAAAATATTTATTTTAGTAAACAGTGGGCAGTGGAGGCCAAGTTTGTATATATATATATATATATATATATATATATATATATATATATATATATATAAATTTGATCTGTTGGGATCAAAGTATTATGTTCTTATGCTATGAATTTAAATGCAAAAGTTTAATAACATGTGTGTAAGAAAGTTTAAAGTTTTAATCGGATTTTTAAGAAGGAAAAAAGTGTATAGCACTCACCCGTATAATCGATGTGCTGCCTATTGTGTTGGTGGGTGTTACACACACTGTACACTGAGGTACTACCTCTCTTTGTGTCTGGAGTTGACTATTGGTAGCAGTAGATGTGACACCCTTATAACACTTATTCATATTTATACGTACGTTATGTGGGTAAATACGATTATAGCCGATGTATGCCCAAAATTTTTTTAATCTTAATTTAATGACCATAATATTATTAACACTTAATTAATCTTTTTTTATTTTTCCAAAAATTTCGGCAGCATAACGGCTATAACCTAACTAACCCACCTATAAAGCAAACAATCCACAGCCCATTTTCGAGCACAACAATCCACACATAATGCAATATATTTTATATTCATCCACAAATTATCATTTCATTCTTCACACACATAATACTTTACAAATATCATTTTGCTATAATATGTACAAAGTTCATTCTTACAACTCCACATCTATGCATACATATACATGTTATCTTTGATACTAACCTTCTATTATTTCTTTTTCTTTCAGCTCCCAAATTTTTGTATGTTTGCTCCTGTCTTTCCCGCTACTATCTGCACGCAGTCAAATAACTACGTGCTGAGCATTAACATACTCAGTGGTGATTACTAATCTAAAAATTGCCACTGACATATTTTTTTCCATGCAATAATATTTTTAATACATTATTCAAATTCTCTCTTTAATATATTTATTATTCTTTCTATCAATATTTTACTTTTATTTATCTTTAATTTACTATTTAATATCTTAATTAATTTTAACAATTTTTTTTCAATTTAATTTTTTTAATTAATTTACTTCTGAACTTTCAATTCAGTCCATTTTCACTTTTTTTCTTTAATTAATCATTGCTTTTTTTTTTTTTATTTTTTTTTCAATCATTTATTTAATTAGCTACAAAATTCACTTTAGTTTCTAAATTTTCATTTATTTACAATCTTGCCATTGTTTTACATTTATTTACACTTTTGTCACTAATATTTTATTTTTCATTTATTTTTTTACTACACAATTTAACATTTTTCTTCCACTTTAATTTTGTTTTTAAATTTTACTATTTTTGTCATATTTATCACTATTATTATTATACCATTTTTATCATTTTTATCACTTTTATTATAATTATTATATTGATCACTTATATCAACTTTCTCACATTTTTCACTTTTATTTTTCTTCACTTATTTTATTTTCATCATAATTTTAACTTTATTTTATTTTTTATCATAATTTTCACTTCATTCATATCTACTACATTTATTCACATTTATCATTTTTATCATTTTTTTCTTTTTTCGTATTTTTCTACTTTTATTCACTCTTGTCATTTTGATCATTTATATTTTTTTATCATTTAATTCATATTTGTTACTTTTATCATTTTATTCACATTTGCCACTTTTATCATATTTATCATAATTATCACTTATCTCGTTTTTCTCACTTTTTTATTTATTTATCATATTTATCATTTTTCTCACATTTTTCACTTCATTTTTAACATATTTTTCACTTGCATATTTTCTTATTATATTTTTCACTTAAATCATTTGTACTCCTTTTATTCACATTTGCCCATAGTTTCAATCCGACAGAAAATCTTCAGACCGGATACATGGGACGTGGACCCAAAAGTCCACTACACTGAAGAGTAATCCCGAAGGACTATCCGAGCACTGCACTGTACACTGATCACTGAATCACTATCACTGAAGTAGACCGTTATTGGCCTACATAAGCGAGTCGCCATGACCCGCACTGCAGTAATGATGTCCCTTTGGCTAGCCAATTATATCCTGAGCTAGATTTAACTATCAAAAAAATAACTAAGAACATTATTTTTTTTCCTTTAATTCAATTTTCATTAATTTCATAAATTCCATTATTTTACATTATTAATCACATAATATTTTCTTCATTCATAACAATTTTATCACTTCCATAATTTTTCACACTTTGCATTCTAATATATCAATAATTCACTATGAACATTCAATTAAATTATTAAGCATCACTAAACACACTTTATTCATTATTTTTTTTATCTCATGCATAATATACTGAATAATTGGAAAATTATTCAATATATCATTTAAAAATTCTCAATAAATTTATACACACACAAAATCACATTTTCTTGCATTTCATAACTAAATTTTCATTTAATTAGCAAGAAAAATATTAAATTTTCCTTTTTCATATTTCGCCCTATAATTAATTTTCATCATTAAAATTTGTCTTTCATTCTCTAAATATTCCTTTCACTAATTTATACATTACTTGTTCCATATATATATATCATAATATTACAATAAAATGTATTTATCTCTTAATTTACATTTTTCACATAATAAGGTCATCTTTTCCAATTTCCACTAATTAATTTTTTTATTGAAATTAACCATTCTAATTCACTTTTTATAATTCCTTAATCATAATTTAACATAAATTATCAATTACATGCCAAACACACAAAATTCCTAATTTCCATAACCTTAATTCATGCTTAATCAATGGAAATAAGTAGATTTTGAAATCACTAACCTTATTTCTTTTCTTTAACCTTCCTATGCTTCCTTCTCCTAACCTTTTTCCTTTGAAGTTCTTTCTCTTCCTTGATTCCTTACCATGCCTGAAAATTTCATTTCATTAATCCACCAATATTTTACTTCCTTAACTCAAATAAATTTCATATTTATCATCTACATATCTTAAACTACTTATTTGAACCATTAAACTAAGTTAAAAATATAAATTTCACTTACCTCCAATTTATATCTCAACTTTTCTCCTTTGATTTCCTTCCACTTTAGCCCTCCAAATGAAGATCAAAAGCTTCTACTAGCAACTAGAGATGCTGAATTTATATTAGGGTGGTTGATTTTGGTGTAAAAATTAGGAGAAAGGAGAGAAATTTGGTGGAGAAAATGGAGGAAACCCATTTGTCCAAGGGGGAAGCATGAGAGGAAGAAGAAGGTTCTGAATTCTCTAGTAAATTCTGATATTTTGAGCTTATATAGGTGGCTGGAATGGGCTGGGCTTGGGCCAAGATAAGTGATCCAACCCATTAGGCCCATTTGTGAATTTAAGGCCCAATTAAATATTATAAATTATTTCTCTCACTTTACAAACTCAATTTCATCCAAATTTGATTCCATAATTCTTAAAATATTTTTATATGTCTACACAAAAAATTTCAACTCAATAGGAGTTCATTTCCTGTCCAGCTCACTTAAATCAGACAGATAATTCAATTTTCGGTGTTACCGTAAAATTCCATTTTCACTGTCAAATAATCTTAAATATTATTTAGAGTCTATCCATATCTTAAAATAAATTTTTGGATGTCGTTTGCTATTTTTCATAGTCCGGTCAATTTACGGTCAACCAACTATTTAATTAAACCGGGTCCTCTTTTTCTTAATTTTGACTTTTGAAGACTTATTTGACCTCATTTTCAATCCAAATTTTACCCTCAGACTAGTCATAAACTATATTTTCCAATGATCAAATAAAATATTTTTCACCCACTGGTGTATTTTTGACCCCCAGGTATACTGATCAATCTCGGAAACTACAGTTTATGACTAACCCGGTATTTGGGCCACTACAGTAGAACTGTTCTTGAAAATGGTGCCTATCTGGTATGTCTCGACTAACCCCGACCTTATCCACATCCTTTAGATTGAAATGGTCTAAACTGGTGCAAGCCTTCTTGCTCGATATATGTGCAACACTATAAACTGACCCTCTGAAGTCTCTCTTGGACGAGTCTTCTGCTCTCTTCAGTTTTACCCTCTTTTTCTATTATAATAGAAGAAGATACCAAGTTGGCGAAGTCTTCATACTACTGGGAGATCACATGGAATCCAGTCTCATCTTTCAGACTATCCTTAAATCGATAATACTTGTCTACCTCATCCCCATTAATACTAGTCACATACCTACTCAACTAAGTAAACTCTCTCTCACATATGGTCACTAACTTGTTCCTCTATCTCAAGTTCAAGAACTCTCATTTCTTCTCATCTGTATGTGGCTTCAGCATATGCTATTTCTTTAATTCAGAGGTAAAAAAATCCCAGGTAATCAGATTTGGAATATGTGGCTTCTACAGAACGAACTTCCACTAATCATAGGCATGCTTCTGAAGAAGTGAAACAACATACCTAGCCTTATGCTCCTCGGCACAATTTAGCGCTTTGAAGACCCTCTCATTCCTCTTTAACCAGCACATCCTCAACATGTGAAGTCTGTAGCTCCATACTTCCTCAGCCTATCAATTTGAACCCTGCATGTCGGTGGTGACTGAAGAGGTGGTGGGGGTGGTGGTGGTAAAGGAGGTGGCGGCGACATAGCCTATACCAACTGCTGCAGCAGAGCAGCAAGATTCTGCATTAGAAGATCCTGTGCTTGATCTGCCTGACCAACCATCAGCTGCTGTAAAAGAGGTGCGCCAAACGACCCTTGAACACTAGTTTGGCTCGGCTGACTCTGAGCCTCTCTATCTGAAGAACTGTTACTCTCAGTTGCATCATACGGTTCAATCTCCATACTCGCTCTTTAGCCTACACATTGATAAATAATAGCCTATATCAGAGTCATATAAGATAATACTCACACATGTGATACATCCCATCCCACCTAGATTCAGAACTGCCTGAACCGAGGCTCTGATATCACTAAATGTAACACCCTTCGATATAATTAAGAATAATCTCAATTATACCAAAAGATTCTACGATGCACATGAGTTAAAATGTCACAATTTAAAACTTTGATGCACCATAGCCATGATGACTTAAATAAAATAAAATAACATTTCAAGCTTGAATAAAATTTAAGTTAAATAAATAAATCAAACAAGTAATACTGACCCCAAAGTTTATACAAAATGAGTAGTTACAAAACTACATGTTTCTAACATAAAACATGTAAGTCTATAACTACCTAACCCAACAAAATAACCAAAAAGTATAACTGTGTATCACCCACCCTAAGTGTATATCCAAAGCTCTAATTACTAGGTGTCCTCCTCTGCCGATCCCCTCCTAAGCTCCAAACCTATGCATGAAAAGTCCATATGCTAAGCAACTCGTGCTAGTGGTACATAACAACGTGCAAGGTATACAATAAAACATATATAATATGCATGATATACTCATCGAGCTACTACAACAACTTCCCTCGAAGTCCTCACATGTACTAGCTCACAAACTACATGACATACCATTAGGATCTCACATATATAATGCACACCACGAACAAAGTATATCAGCAATCTTTTAGTATCATACAGGTACATGTCACACATGATATATTTCATTAATTACCTTACCTTTGCCCACCTTATTCATAACTAGATAAAATGGATATAGGTACTCTGTAGCTCTCGCTAGAGCCAAAATAACCCACCAAGGAAGCTCTCACTACTTGCCTCTGGGCCTTTAAATATCTCAACAGAAATCAATTGAAGAAAAATGAATGCATGAAACAGCTACGAGGGAAGCCCACCTAGCTAGACCCCAAGCCTTCTAAACATCTCATTGATCTTCAAATTATCTCATTTGTAACCAATTTATGTCACTCGATATTGATCTCCCTCCTTAATGGCATGCCATCTATCATAGCTCTAGTCCTAGTCAGAGTATTTGGCTTACAATTTCACAACACATACCATATATGTTCCCATATTCCATATTCCATATTTTATATAAATATACCATGATTCCCACAATCATCGCCATAACATGTAATATCATATCATGATTTAATCATACAATAGAGGTATACCACCTCACAATGAATCAACCTGGATTCCCATGCAACATACAAAATTTTCTAAAATATGCATCTTCATGCCCATGAACAACCTTTCATGACTGTGAAACATTACTTTACAAGTACTTTATCTCGTGAACCAGCACATGTTCACAACCGTGATCACCCCTTCACAAGCATGAACCAAACCGTGAACCCAACTGTGAAGTTGCCATGAATGGATCTGCTTCAGCAATAGAAATGCAATTTTCACTACCTTCACGCTCGTGAATCCACCATTCACGGCCATGAATCTGGAAATTTTTCTAGAAAATAGAGCATCACAATTTCGTGTCATTCTCACATGTAAAATTCTCTATGGTTGACTAATGTCAGCCAATCTATCAACATTCCATTATGCATTTTGGCCATTTATCATAACCATATGCTTTCTAATTATCCACATTAACCAAATTAATTCATCTAACATCTTAAAACAATCATATAACACAAAAACTCCCTTCATGCATATCAACCCCAAATCTCATAAATTTCATTCACAAAAATCATACTAACATGCATTCAAGTCACACTAATATACAAATACATGATTAAAGCTTGAGAGGTTGTTATGTACAAACTTTACACCTAGGATAGAGATTAGCTAAAGCTTGAGATCTTTAAGTTTGTACTCTCCCTTGAGACAGACTTCCAGCACCTCTACCAGTTCCTAGAAATAAGCAAAATAACTTTAACTTTTGGAACATGAACCAAAAGCAAAAACACTAAAACTAGCCTTCACTTGGTTACCCATAACTTTCTCTTTCTCACTCTTTTCCCTCACTTAACTCTCATAACACTCAACTTTTTTAGCTTCAAGCATGGAGGAAAAGAGTTTCTAAACGTGAAGCAGATGAAGATATGACGTGTTAGGTCGATTATAGGGGTATGGGAGTGGATTTAAAGGGAATGACAGAGGAAAATGTGATTGTCTTACCTTGTAATGCCCGTATTTAGGGCCTATAAGTTATGCTATTGGTTAGTGGGAATTGGGGCTTGAGTGAAGTTTTGGGAAGTTTGAGAGTGGCTAAAATGAGATATTTTATGCCCATGACAATGGGTATCATGGCCGTGAATATCGAGTTTTAGTACATAGCTGTGATAAGGTGCTTCACAGTCGTGAAGAGTTGTTTCATGACCATGAAGTATAGGCTCACACCTTTGAAAGAGGAATCATAGCTGTGAAGGTTGGGCAGACATAGCATGTGAGATAGTCACATTTTCCTCTCTGCCATCCTCTTTAAATTTGCTTTCCACTCCCTGTTAACTAACCAAACATGTATTTGTATCATCTTCTTCCTCCATACTCCATCTTCTTTCAATAGAGAAGCCTGAAAGATCAGTGTTTCTTAAGGGAAAAGTGAGAAAGAAGAGTGAGAAGAGAGAGGTTGTGAGTTTAGAAAAGAGCTCAATTTTCTTTTTCTGGACTTTGGTTCGTATTCTAGAGGTTAAAAGGATGTTTCTCATCTTGATAGGATCTAGTAGTGGTGTTGGAAGTCCATCCCAAAGGAGAGGAAAAGCTTGAAGAGCTCAAGCTTTAGCTAATCTCCATCCTAGGTGTAATGTTTGTATAAAACAACCATTAAGGAAAATAAATTGATGTTTATGTGTTAATGACTTTAAATACATGCAGAAAATTACCAATGTGTAGTTAAATGGAAAAATGTGGGATTGATATGCATGATGGAAATTGGTATGAATATGGTTAAATTGACATGTTTAAGGAATTATTCTGAGTTATGTTGATGAATAGGAAGTTTATAGTTGTGATAGATAGCTTACATGCATGCTAGAATATTGATAAGGTGGTTGACATTGGTCAACCGTGTTGAACCTTGAAGGGTATTTTCATCATTTTGATGCTAACAAATAAAATAGCAATAATGTATTTAGCATATTTGTTTTCTAAGTCTATGGAACAGGGTATGAAATATGATAGCAAGAATGGAGAATCGAAGATTAATCTCAAAAAAAGATAAAATTGAAGAAATAACATGTTCATGCCCTTGAACTTATGTGTCATGCTCGTGATGAAGCTTAGCGCCAACAATCCAACATTTAAAGTTCACAACCATGAAGTATGATAGCAACCGTGAATGATCATATCATTCACGCTTGTGAAATAAAGTCACGCCCGTGAAAAGACATGGCAAATTCTTTCAGAGAGCTTCACGGCTAGAATCACCACTTGGACCACGGCTAGGAAGGTTGTTCATGCCCATGAAGATATAATGTCACGCCCATGATCAAAGACTTCAAATCCTTCCAGAATGCTTCACGACCAAAGTCACCACTCAAGTCACGGCTTGGAAAAAAAGTCACGAACGTGACAACCTTAATCACGATTGTGAAAGAGAAAAGAGAAACATGTCAGGAGCGAAAACAAGAGTTGATGCAACGACTATTTCTGCATTAAATACAATCAAACGACTATAATTTTCCATGGAAGTATAAATTCAAGTCATTTATGAATCCAGAATGAGAGAATAGCTAATACTTCGAATCAAAATCTTGTTGTAAGCCATTTGTGCATTTAATACTTTCAAAACAAACATTTATTCTCTGTGAAAATCTTTTTGCTCATTATTTTCTGAGCATTAAAGATTTGTAAGTGTTTCTCTCTGTAATCATCCACTCAAGTGAGTTTGGGTATTTTGGGGTTAAGAGTAGAACACTTGTAAGAGTTATTTGTGTGAGCCTTTAAAACATAAGGAATTGGTTATTTGTGTGAGCCATTAAAACACAAGGGATTTTTGGGTTAGGTGTGATCCATTGTTAGAAACACCATAGTTGGGAGTGAGCTTGTAAAACTCCATTGTAACACTTAGAGTGTTAGTGAAACTTCTAATTGAGATTGGGGAGAGGAGTAGGGTTTGTTAACACCCGAACCTCTATAAAAATTCTTGTGTCTCATTTTTCTATCCCTACTAAACTTAACTTTTCTTTCTGCACTTAAAAGTTAAATTTTTAATTTCCAATTCAACCTCCCTTCTTGGTTCAATATCTAGGCAACAATTGGTATCAGAGTTAAGTCTAGCATCGAAGCCTAATCAGCGCTAGTAAAGATCAAGATATGGCCAATGAAGGATTCCAAAGTCTCAAGCCTTACTTTGATGGAGCAAATTATGCTCATTGGAAGTTTCGGATGGAGACATATCTGGATAGTGAAGGAATTGAAGTTTGGGATAGTGTTCTAAAAGAATGGACACCACTAACTAGAAGAGGAGTTGATGGTGAAGAAGAAATCTTATCAAGAGATGATTGGACAGAGTCTCAAAGAAGAGCAAACTTCAAAAACAAGAAGACAATGACAATTCTCTCAAGCTCATTATCCATTGAAGAATGTGATAGAATACAACACTGCCCAACAGCTTACAACATGTGGAAATATTGGAAAACTATCATGAAGGAACTAAGCAAGTTAAATCCAAGAAGATTCAACTTCTTACTTCAGAGTATGAGCTCTTCAAGATGAAATCCAATGAGTCAATTACTGACATGACCAACCATCTTCTAGCCATCATAAATGGAATGAGAAAACTTGGGAAACACCTGAGTTTGGAAGATGTAAATAACAAAATCCTGAGAAGTCTTCCACTCAAAGATTACGGTTCAAGAGTTATTGGTATAGAAAAGGAAAATGAAGACATGAGCACACTGATGTGCTTATTGGCAAACTTCTCACTCAAGAAATGACAGTAAAAAGAGATTGAGAGCATGAAGCAGAGCTAGAAAAAAGAAAGCCTCTAGCACTAGAAGCCTCTACTTCAAAATCTCAAGAGGAAGTTGAAGATGATGAAGAAAAGAGTGAATATGCAAATGAGGACATTGTTATGCTCTCAAGAAGGCTAAAAAGAATCATTGAGAAAAGAATGAGCAACTCTAGAAAATTCATGCAAAGAAACCTCAAACAGACCTCTAATGATACACAAAGAAGTAAAGTGCTATGAATGTGGAAAGAAATGACATATTAAATCGGAATTTCCAAGGCTCAAGAAGCACAAGAGCCAATACCAAAGAGACAATAGGGAGAAAGGTCACAATGCCACATGGGATGACGAAAGCTCTTCAAGTGAAAAAGATGACAATGAAAGCGAAGAGGTCAACCTATGCTTCATGAATATGGAGGATCACGTCTCGGATAAGGTAAGATCACTTCACTCATACTCTTTCAATAATGATAGTAGTGATAATGATAGTAATAGTGAAGATGATGATGATGAGCAAAGCTTAATAGAAGTATTGAATTTAGAACTAGAAAAATATAGAAGTAAATTCAATACTTATAAGAATAACATTTCTGATTTGAAAATTAAAATAGATACTTTAGAAAAGGAGAAATTTAAGCTTAAATCATCTAATGAATCTCTTCAAAAGTCATTAGATGAATACTCTTCAAAACCCTCAACTAAATCCTTGCTTAAAGAAAACAATACTTTGAAAAATGAAGTTGAGGAAGTTAGAAACTCCATTTCAAAATTCCACAAAGGAAAGGAGAGCTTAGATACTCTCATTGTGTCTCAAAGACCTCACTTAGTTAGACATGGTTTAGGATTTAAGGGCACATCATCATCTTCTCACAAAACTATTTTTGTTAAGTCAAGTGAACCTCACATCTCCACAGTTGCTGGAACAACACCAAGGAATAAGTACACTAAACCTTCTATACATAAATGGAATAATCAAGGATTGGTAAGCCTAAGAAAGAAACCTCAAAAGGCTAATCATGCCTTTATGTATAAGAAGCATGCATCTAGAAAAACACCAATTAATCATGATTGTGCTTGCCATTGTTCTCAAACTCAGTCTAATGGGAATATGGCATTCAAGAGCATTGTAAGACCAAAAAGCATCTTTAGACCTAAACAGTGTAATTATTGTATGAAATTTGGTCACATTAATAAACATTGCTGGATAAGGAAGGCTCATTGGGAACCTTCATGTGCTAACCCCTAAGGACCCAAGCTCATTTGGGTACCTAAACATCATACTTAAATTGTGATTCTATAGGTATGCCTCAAGTCCACAATAAACAAAAATGCTTGGCTAGTAGATAGTGGATGCTCAAGGCATATGACAAAAGACAAAGTACTCTTCAAGGAAATCAAAAGTATTGATGGAGGTTAAGTTACCTTTGGAAACAATGCTAAGGGTAAGGTAATTGGCATTGACTCTATTGGTATTAATGGTACTACTTTTCTTAAAGATGTCTTATTTGTTGATGGCTTGAAACATAACTTGTTGAATGTAAGTCAATTATGTGATAAAATAAACAAAGTAACCTTTACTTCCAACGAATGTCTTGTAACCTCTATTGATGGTCAAGAGATATTTAAAGGAAATAGAGATGTCAACACCTACATAATAGAATTACATGAAATATCTAACCATTCCTCTAAGTGTCTTATGACTACTAGTGATGAATCTTGGTTGTGGCATAGAAGGCTTGGTCATGCGAACATGGACTCAATTCAAAGCCTCAACACAGGAGAGCTGGTAAAAGGACTGCCAAAAGTCAAATTTGAAAAAGACAAGACATGTGAACCTTGCCAAAGAGGGAAGCAACACAAGTCATCCTTCAAAGCCAAAAACATAGTAAGTACCTCAAAACCTCTACAACTCCTGCATCTAGATTTATTTGGACCTACTAGAATTGCAAGCTTAGGAGGTAAACATTATGCCTTTGTCATCGTAGATGATTACTCTAGATTTACTTGGGTAAATTTCTTAGCTCAAAAGAGTGATGCTTTTGAAAATTTCAAAAACTTTGCTAAAAGAGTTCAAAATGAAAAAGGATATTGCATTTCAAAAATAAGAAGTGATCATGGCAAAGAATTTGAAAATGAAAACTTTGAAAGTTTTTGTCTTGAACAAGGCATTTCGCAGAATTTTTCATCTCCTAGGACACCTCAACAAAATAGGGTAATTGAAAGGAAAAATTGAACTTTGATTGAAATGGCTAGAACAATGCTCAATTAGTATGGTTTACCAACTTACTTTTGGGCAGAAGCCACAAATACTGCTTGTTATATTTCAAATCGAGTTTTTAAAAGACCTCTCCTAAACAAAACTTCATTTGAGCTATGGAATGGAAGAAAGCCCTTGATATCATACTTTAGAGTATTTGGATGCAAGTGTTTTATATTAAATACCAATGACAACCTTGGAAAATTTGCTTCTAAATTTGACGAGGGTATCTTTTTAGGATACTCTACAACTAGAAAAACATATAGAGTATTTAATAAAAAGTCATTAACTGTTGAAGAATCTATGCATGTTGTTTTTAATGAATCTAGTAGACTTGATCTTGTGAAAGGTAGTGTTCTTGATGATGTTGTAGGTACCATGGAAAGACTTGATCTTGAAAATGGAAAAGAAGAAAATGATCATGAAGATTCACATCAAGATGATTCTCTACCTCAAGCTCAAGAGGAAAACAGGCAAGAGCTCCTAAAGGAATGGAGATTGACAAAAGATCACCTCAAAGAGCAAATCATTGGGGAGTAAGTACTAGATCTCATTTCAAACATTTAGCTTCTGACATTGCTTTTATTTCTCAAATTGAGCCTAAAAATATTGATGAGGCTCTTAATGATGAAAGTTGGGTGATTGCCATTCAAGAGGAACTCAACCAATTTGAGAGAAGTACGGTATGGACCTTAGTACCTAGACCCAAAGAGCATCAAATTATAGGTAGCAAATGGGTATTTAGAAATAAATTAGATGAACAAGGTTCAATAACTAGGAATAAGGCTAGATTGGTCACAAAAGGGTATAATCAGGAAGAAGGAATAGATTATGATGAGACCTATGCTCCTGTAGCTAGATTAGAAGCCATAAGAATACTTTTAGCATATGCATGCCATATGAATTTCAAAATCTTTCAAATGGATGTGAAAAGTGCCTTTTTAAATGGTTTTATAGAAGAAGAAGTTTATGTAAAACAACCACCAGGTTTTGAAAGCTATGAATTTCCTAATCATGTATTTAAACTTTCAAAAGCTTTATATGGTTTGAAACAAGCTCCAAGAGCTTGGTATGAAAGACTAAGTTCCTTTCTCTTAGAAAATAACTTTACAAAGAGGAATGTTGATACTACATTATTCATTAAAAAGCATAAGCATGATATTCTAATTGTTCAAATTTATGTTGATGATATCATATTTGGGTCTACTAATGAATTGCTTTGTTGAGAATTTGCTAAGTGTATGACTAGGGAATTTGAAATGAGCATGATGGATGAGCTAAAATATTTCCTCGGTCTACAAATAAAACAAGGCAATGAGGGCATATTCATCAACCAATCCAAATATGCCAAAGACTTGCTTAAGAAATTTGGAATGGAAGGATGCAAGAATGCCAAGACTCAAATGAGCACATTAACAAAATTAGACAAGGATGAAAAGGGTAAAAGCATTAATGAAAAGCTCTATAGAGGAATGATCAGATCACTTTTATATCTTACTGCTTCTAAACCCGACATAATGTATAGTGTATGCTTATGTGCACGCTTTCAATCATGTCCAAAAGAGTCTCATTTAAATGCAGTAAAAAGAATTCTAAAATATTTACATGGCTCATTGCATCTAGGTTTGTGGTATCCTAGAAATTCATCCTTTTTCATTGTAGGATATTCAGATGCTGGTTATGCTAGTAGTCTTTTAGATAGAAAAAGTACTTCAGGTACTTGTCACTTTATTGGAGAGTGCTTAGTTTCTTGGTTTAGCAGGAAACAAGTTTCAGTTGCTCTTTCCACCGCTGAAGCGGAGTATGTAGCAGCAAGATGTTGTTGTACACAAATCCTTTGGATGAAACAACAACTTAAAGATTATGGTCATAGTATAAACCATATACCTATTAGATGTGACAATAAAAGTGCTATAAATCTATCTAAGAATCCCATTCAACATTCTAGAAGTAAGCATATTTACATTAGACACCATTTTATTAGAGATCATGTTCAATATGGAGATGTTGTATTGGAATTTATAAGCAAAGACAATCAATTGGCAGATATCTTCACTAAGTCTCTAAATGAGGAAAGATTTAACTTCGTAAGAAGAGAGCTTGGTATGATTGATGGATTAACTTTGTGATTGCCAAATTGCCTAACCTTGATTGATAATTTTGATTTGTCTCATCTTAGTAGAAATAAGGTAGCAAATTTGATGGAAATATATGTTATAGAGGAAAGAAGCTCCTTAGAAATGCTTTAGTCTTGTTTTAGACTTAATTTTATTTAATGAGAATTTTAGGCAATTCCGCCGTGACATATATTCACGATCGCCAAAAGAGCCAGTAGCTTTCACGACTTGATTTACGATATGATTCACGGCTGAAGGTAGTGAAGACTATGTTTCACGGCTATAATCACCCCCATGAAATGCTTTGTTCATGCCCGTGACGATTTTTCACGACCGTGAACATTTCTACCAAAAACTTACAGAAGCATTCACGCTTTGTGTCACGCTTTGTTTCATGATCATAAATAGTGAAGTTTAATACTTCATGTATGTGACTCATTTGTCACCACCGTGATATGTCATCATTCACACCCATGACCTTTAAATATCAAGACCGTGAATAATTTCGCGCCTCTTTTCACAAGTAGAGGATCTCTTTAACAAACCGTGAACACGACACTTCACGCCCGTGACTTAATTTTTCACGCTCGGGAAGATGTCAACTATATAACGTTTCTGCTGTTATTTCTCTCATTCCAACTCTCCAACTTCTCTCATTTATCACCATTGAATACCATTTCAAGATTCCAACCCCCTAGCAACTCATTCCATCTATAAATATCTTCAAAAACCATTTCCATCATCAGATATCACATCACCCTAGGTTTTACTCCAAAATTTCTATCAAATTTTTCACACTTCAGAGTTTATTCTTTCAATCAATATGGAAACCGGTTCCTCCAAGGGTATAAGGAAGAAGTCTCATGCTCCAAGAAGGTACACGAATTACCTTCTAAACATCATTCTGGAGCATTGCCATTGTAGATACTCAGTGCTCTAGAAAAGGCCACTCCTTTCCTCTAGATCATTTGAGTGGCAAACCGTTCATACACTCGGTCTAGAGACAAGCATGACAGAACTACTCCAGGCCTATCATCTGAAGGAATTCATTGATATCCATCAACCAACTATGTGGGAGCCAACCTTAGATATTTTGAGCACTTTGCAAGTATCTCCTACTAGCACGGTTAAGTTCCAAATTTGCAAGCATTCGAACACCCTCTTTGCCACAAAGTTTGGAGACTTGTTCAACCTTCCCTTTGATGGCATCCTGAATGATAGTGAAGTGGAGTTCTATGCTACTCGGGCATGGACTCACTTTGGTCTTGATTGCAGTTGGGACGTCAAAAAGACGAAGAGCACTCACCTTCGATCCCCAGTGCACAAGTATTTGCATAGGTTTCTAACCTATAATATCTTTTCCAGAGGAGACAGCAATGGCACAATCAGGAAGTCAGAGCTCTTTCTCCTGGAGATGGCCCGAAAAGGCCTCACAGTGGCTTTATCTCGATGGTTTGCAAACCATATTTTGTCAATTGCCACCAAGCCCTCCGGAGACATTCTAATTGGTGGGTACATTACTCACATCGCCTTGAAGCTTGGATACTTGAAGCTGTATGAACATCACTTCAACCTCATCCCAGGGCATCCTCGAGACCAACTAGATGTCGAGTCCTTCATCAAGATGGGAGCGATTGTTCGTATAGTGTTTGAGAACAACATTTACTACCGCTTCACCAACACTCCTAGTGAAATAATTTAGGAGGACAATGACTCGAATGACTTCAAAGCTAGGCTCCAAGGAATCCAGCAAAAGAAGAGAGCTCGAGTTGAAGTGGTGCCTCCAGAGGTTGAGTAGGAAATGGGACAATCCTCTGCCTCCACACCAAACTTGGCTCAGCAAGTGGTTGACCTCTTGGCACCACGGTTTGAGCAATTGCAGGCTTTGGTGGATGAGAGGTTATATAACCTCAAGGATTTCATGGAGTCTCACATGGAGAGCCACGAGGTGGATGTTGCTCACCTTAGAGATAGGATGTCTGGCTAGATTTTATGTTAGATGTTATATTTTCTAGCTTATTTGTTGTAGGAATTTCTAATTTCCTTTCAGAATTTTAATTACTTTTGTATTTGGTTTTCCTAAATTAATATATTTGTTTTTTTTCCATTATGTTTATCTTTTTGTTATTCTTTTTGTTGATGAAAAAAGGGGGAGAACCTAGCAATATATTGTTTAAAGTTAAAAGTTAAGAGTTATGCAAGTATGCAAATGAGAGTTGTGCAAATGAGCTTCATATACCTTAAATATACCATAAGTATACTTTGATGCAAGTTACATGAATGAATATGCACTTGATATACTCTTCATATACCTTAAATATACTTGGCATAACTATAACTTGTTTTAAAGAAAAATTTTGGTATACATTGGATATACTTTGCATATAACTTACATGTACTTAAAACTAGGAAGCATATTTTGATTCTACACTTCATCATTCTTTACAATTCTTGCACTTCAGTATTTTTTATCCTAAGCATATTTTGAGGTGGAGACTTCTCAAAGGCACATATTGCTAGATTATTTGTCACCATCAAAAAAGGGGGAGATTGTTGAACCTTAAGGGGTATTTCCGTCATTTTGATGCTAACAAATAAAATAGCAATAATGTATTTAGCATACTTGTTTTCTAAGTCTATTGAACAGGATATGGAATATGATAGCAAGAATGGAGAATCGAAGATTAATCTCAAAAAAAGATAAAATTGAAGAAATAGCATGTTCAGGCCCGAGACCTTATGTGTCACGCCCGTGATGAAGTTTAGCACCAACAATCCAACATTTAAAGTTCATGGCCATGAAGAATGATAGCAACCATGAATGATCATATCAGTCAGGCCCGTGAAATAAAGTCATGTCTATGAAAAGACATGGCAAATTCTCCCAGAGAGCTTCGCAGTCAAAGTCACCACTTGGACCATGACTAGGAAGGTTGTTCACGCCCGTGAAGATATAATGTCATGCCTGTGATCAAAGACTTCAAATCCTTCCAGAATGCTTCACGACCAAAGTCACCACTCAAGTCACGGCTTGGAAGAACAGTCACGACCGTGACAACCTTAATCACGACCGTGAAAGAGGAAAGAGAAACATGTTAGGCGCGAAAACAAGAGTTGGTGCAACTGTTATTTTTGCATTAAATGCAATCAAACGGCTATAATTCTCCATGGAAGTAAAAATGCAAGTCGTTTATGAATCCAGAACGAGAGAATAGCTAATACTTCAAATCAAAATCTTGTTGTAAGCCATTTGTGCATTTAATACTTTCAAAACAAACATTTATTCTCTGTGAAAATATTTTTGCTCATTATTTTCTGAGCATTAAATATTTGTAAGTGTTTCTCTCTGTAATCATCCACTCAAGTGAGTTTGGGTATTTTGGGGTTAAGAGTAGAATACTTGTAAGGGTTATTAGTGTGAACTTTTAAAACACAAGGAATTGTTTATTTGTGTGAGCCATTAAAACACAAGGGATTTTTGGGTTAGGTGTGATCCATTGTTAGAAATACCATATGTTGCCCAGATATTAGACCAATAAGGGGGGTTGAATTGGAGTTTCAAAAAATTAAACTTTATAGTACGGAAATAAATAATTAATTTTAGGAGGGATAGAGAAAATCAGACACAAAGATTTATAGAGGTTCAGGTGTTAACAAACCCTACTCCTCTCCCCAATCGCAATTGGGAGTTTCACTAACACACTAAGTGTTACAATGTAGTTTTACAAGCTCACTCCCAACTATGGTGTTTCTCACAATGGCTCACACCTAACCCAGAAATCCCTTGTGTTTTAATGGCTCACACAATAACCAATTCCTTGTGTTTTACAGGCTCACACAAACAACCTTCCTTGTGTTTTACAGGATCACACAAACAACCTTCCTTGTGTTTTACAGGATCACAGAAATAACCTTTTAATTTGTGTTTTGGAGGCTCACACAACTAACCCTTACAAGTGTTCTGCTCTTAACCCAGAAATACCCAAAGCTCACTTGAGTAAAGATTACAGAGAGAACCACTTATAAATCTTAATTGCTCAAATATGAGGAGCAAAAAGATTTTTACGGAGAATAGATTTGTTCTCAAAGTATGAAAGTACAAGATAGCTTGTGATTTGAAGTATATGCTAATCTTTTGTTTTTCTTCTCATTCTCTTTTTCCTTAATGCATAAATGACTTCCATTTATACTCTCATGGCTGAATATAGCCGTTGGGGTGTATTATGTAAGAAACTAGCCGTTGTACCAACCAAAAAATCGCGCCTGACATTTTTCTCTTTCATTGTTCACGGGCGTGACTATGCTTGTCACGAAAGTGACAATTCTTCCCAAGTCGTGACTGAAGTGGTGATCTTGGTCGTGAAGCTCTCTGGAATGTTTTGACATATTGAGTCACAGGCGTGAAATACTCATTCACGGGCGTGACAATCTTCCCAGCCGTGATCCAAGTGGTGACTCTGGTCATGAAGCTCTCTGGATGAAATTTCATGAATCTTCACGGGAGTGACACCTTTATTCACGGGGGTGACTGAAATGTCCACTTCACGGTTTGTTTTTCCTTCATGGCTGTGAACTTCAAAAGTTGGTTTTGGTAACGGTTAGCTTCTTTCACGGGAGTGAACATGCTACTACTTGAATTTTGTCTTTCAAGGATTATTCTTCCAATTCTCCATTCTTGCTATTTTGATCCATGTCCTGTATAAAAGACTTAGAAGACAAGTATGTTAAATACAATATTGCTATTTTATTTGTTGTCATCAAAATAACGAAAATGCCCCTTAAGGTTTAACAATCTCCCCCTTTTTGATGGTGACAAATAATCTAGCAATATGTGATTTTGAGAAGTCTCCCCCTCAAAATATACTTAGGATAAAAATTTATAATGTGCAAGAATAGTAGATAATGATGTAGCATTGAAATAAACTTAACTAGATTTAAGTGTTTGCAAGTTATATGAGAAGTATATCCAATATATACCATAACTCCTTTTTAAGACATGAAGTATATGTAAGATATATTTAAGGTATATCATGACATATTTATATTTGTAACTTGCTTTAAGGTTTATGCAAAGTATACTTAAGGTATATCTAAAGTATATAAAGCTTAATTTTCCAATTATATACTTTGCATATGAAATTTTGAATCAAGATTTGTAATCCAGTTCAAAGTCAATTCAATTTTGATTATTTGATTCAAAAATCATTTACCTTAATATATATTGCTATTTTAATCTTATGTTGCTAGTTTGATACCATTCTCCCTATCATATATTGCCTATCATATATTGCTAGTTTTCTCCCCCTTTTGTCATCAATCAAAAAGGATATGAAGATTGAAGTAAACAAAAGAAAATATATATAACATAAAGGAAAGGATACAAACTGAGTTAAAATGTTCAGAAAGGAAATTTAAAAATTTCCTACACACAAGCAAACATAAAAAATAACAAACAAGTAAAAACAATCAAATTTAGGCTATTCTCTAACCTATCTCCTAGCCAGACATCCTATCACGAAGCCTAGCCATTTCAGCTTCAAGGCTGTCCATCCGAGACTCCATGAAGTCTTTGAGGTTTTCCAACCTCTCATCCATTGAAGTCTGCAACTGCTCAAAATGTGGTGCCAAGAGATCAACCACCTGCTGCGATAAGGACGGTGTGGAAGCTGAGGACTGTCTGACGTCCTGCTCGGCTGCTGGAGGTGCTTCCTCGACCCAAGCCCTCTTCTTCTGCTGGACTCCCTGGAGGCCTGCTTTAAAATCCTCCATGTCATTATCTTCCTAGATAATCTCCCCAGCAGTGTCAGTGAAGCAGTAAAAGATATCGTTCTGGAAAATGATCCTGACAGCCGCTCCCATCTTGATGAACGACTCGACATCCAGGCGATCTCGAGGATGTGCAGGAATGATGTTGAAATGATGGGCATCCAGCTTCAAATAGTTGAGCTTCACTGCGATATGGGTGACATATGCCCCAATCAAAATATCTCCTGTGGGCTTGGTGGTTATGGAGAGAAGATGGTTAGCAAACCATCTGGAAAGTGCCACTGTCACTCCTCTACGAGCCATCTCAAGGAGGAAGAGTTCTGACTTCCTGATTGTGCCGTTGCTTTCACCCCTAGCAAATATGCTATAGGTCAGGAACCTATGAAAATACTTGTGCACTGGAGCCCTGAGATGTGTGCTCTTTGTCTTCTTGACATCCCAGCTACAATCGATGCCAAAGTGTGTCCAGGCTCGAGGGGTAGAGAATTCCACCTCAGTGTCATTCAGGATGCCATCAGATGGTAGGTTGAACAATTCGAAAAATTCAATGGCATTGAGGGTGTTGGGATTGTTGCAGAGTTGGAATTTCACTACTCCAATAGGTGAAACCTGCAATGTGCTGAGAAATTCCAGTGTTGGCTCCCTTAGAGTCGGCTGATGAATTTCAACAAAATCTTTGAGATGACAGGCTTGTAGTTGCTCTGTCATAGCCGTCTCAAGTCCGAGACTTCAGACTGTTTGCCATTCGAAGGATCTTGAAGACAAAAGAGGTCTCTTCTTCAAAGTTGCATACCGAGGATGGCAATTCTCCGGAATGCGGTTCATTAGGTAATCTGCATACCTCTTAGGTGCATGGGACTTCTTTCTCTTTCCCTTGGATGAAGCAGACTCCATTTTTAAAGAGATTTGTTGTTGATGGAGTTGAAAAATAATTTTGACAGAAAATTTGATGTAAAACCCTAGAAATGTATGATATTTGCTGAAGATTCAAACTTTTGGTGGTATTTATAGGGAAATTTCAAGTCTTTGGGGTCGGAATCTTCAATGTCTCAATGAATGAGAGTAAATGAGAGCAGTTTTGGGAGATGGAGAGTTGAAATGAAGATTGTAACTAGCTGTTCTCTTATATATTCGATACATTCACGGGCGTGACGAAGGTTTTCACGGGCGTGAATGGTCGTGTTCACGGTTTGCTGAAGGAGTGTTCCACCCATGAATGAAGGCGTGAATACTTTTACGGGCATGATCGTTGAACATCATGGGCGTGAATAATTATCGATCACGGGGGTGACTAAACTGTCACGGGAGTGAACTTTTGAATTTCACTACTTATGCCCGTGAAGCAAGCCGTGACTCAAGGTGTGAAAGCTTCTGTGAGTTTTGGGGTATAATTGTTCACGGGAGTGAAAATTCATCACGGGAGTGAATGGCTATTTTCACGGGCGTGACTCAAGCCTTGAAAATAACTTTTCACCGCTTGAAGCCGTGAACCATGTCGTGAACCAAGTCATGAACGACACTGCCTATTTGGACCATTTAAGTCACGAGAGTGAACATATGTCACGGGCGTGACTCCCTTAAATCAAATTAAAATTAAGTCCTAAAACAAGAACAAAACATTTCAATAAAGATTCAACTCCTTAAAACATGAAATCTCATCAAAATTTCTATCTTATAACTTGTGATATGATTTAAGATCAATAATTAAAATTTCATAATTTTTGCTTTCACAAGGTTAATCCATCAATCATACCAATGAAATTAAATCCATCTCCCAATCACAAGGTTAATCCATCTAATGAAATTAAATCTTTCCTCATTTAGAGACTTAGTGAAAATATCTGCTAATTGATTTTCTGTGCTTATGAATTCTAATGCAACATCTCCATATTGAAGATGGTCTCTAATAAAGTGGTGTCTTATGTCAATATGCTTGCTTCTTGAGTGTTGAATAGGATTCTTTGAAAGATTTATAGCACTAGTGTTGTCACATTTGATAGGTATATGGTTCATCTCATGACCATAGTCCTTAAGTTTTTGTTTCATCCAAAGAATTTGTGTACAACAACATCCAACTGCTACATATTCAGCTTCAGCAGTTGAAAGAGCAACAGAAACTTGTTTCTTGCTAAACCAAGAAACTAAGCATTCTCCAATGAAGTGACAAGTACCTGAAGTACTTTTCCTATCTAAAAGACTACCAACATAGTCTGTATCTGAATATCCTATAATATAAAAAGATGAATTCCTAGGATACCATAAACCTAGATGCAATGATCCTTGTAAATATCTTAAAATTCTTTTTACAGCATTTAAATGAGATTCTTTAGGACATGATTGAAATCGTGCACATAAGCAAACACTATACATAATGTCGGGTCTAGAAGCAGTAAGATATAGAAGTGATCCGATCATACCTCTATAAAGCTTTTCATTAATGCTCTTACCCTTTTCATCTTTGTCAAATTTTGTTGATGTGCTCATAGGAGTCTTGGCATTTTTGCATCCTTCCATACCAAATTTCTTGATTAAGTCTTTGGCATATTTGGATTGGTTGATGAATATGCCTTCATTTCTTTGCTTTATTTGTAGACCAAGGAAATACTTAAATTCTCCCATCATGCTCATTTCAAATTCCCTAGTCATGCACTTAGCAAATTCTTGACAAAACAACTCATTAGTAGAACCAAATATTATATCATCAACATAAATTTGAACAATTAGTATATCATGCTTATGCTTTTTGATGAATAGTGTAGTGTCAACATTTCCCTTTGTAAAGCTATTTTCCAATAAAAAAAGAACTTAATCTCTCATACCAAGCTCTTCGAGCCTGTTTTAAACCATACAAAGCTTTTGAAAGTTTAAAAACATGATTTGGCAAATCATAGCTTTCAAAACCTGGTGGTTGTTCTACATACACTTCTTCATCTATATAACCATTTAGAAATGCACTTTTCAAATCCATTTGAAAAAGTTTGAAATTCATGTGACATGCATATGCTAAGAGTATTCTTATAGCTTCTAATCTAGCTACAGGTGCATATATTTCACCATAATCTATACCTTCTTCTTGATTATATCCTTTTGCAACAAGTCTTGCCTTATTCCTGGTTATTAACCCTTGTTCATCGAATTTGTTTCTAAATACCCATTTGCTACCTATGATTTGATGATCCTTGGGTCTAGGTACTAGGTTCCATACCTTATTTCTCTCAAATTGGTTGAGTTCCTCTTGCATGGCAATTACCCAACTTTCATCATTAAGAGCCTCATTAATATTTTTAGGCTCAATTTGTGAAATAAAAGCAATGTCAGTAACCAAATGCTTGAAATGAGATCTAGTACTTACTCCCCTTGATAGATCACCAATTATTTGCTCTTTTGGATGATCTTTCGTCATTCTCAATTCTTTTGGAAGTTCTTGATCCATTTGTTCTTGATTTTGAGGTAGAGTGTCATTTTGCAATAAATTTTCTTGATCATTTTCTTCTTTTTCATTTCCAATATCAAGTTGTTCCATATTACCTACAATATCATCAAGAACACTACCTTTCACAAGATCAAGTCTACTAGATTCATTAAAAACAACATGCATGGATTCTTCAACCGTTAATGATCTTTTATTAAATACTCTATATGCTTTGCTAGTTGTAGAGTATCGTAAAAAGATACCTTCATCAGACTTAGAGGCAAATTTTCCAAGATTGTCCTTGGTGTTCAATATAAAACACTTGCATCGAAATATTCTAAAGTATGATATCAAGGGCTTTCTTCCATTCCATAGCTCAAATGAGGTTTTGTTTAAAAGAGGTCTTTTGAAGACTCGATTTGAAATATAACATGCAGTGTTTGTGGCTTCTGCCCAAAAATAAGTTGGTAAATCATATTCATTAAGCATTGTTCTAGCCATTTCAATTAAAGTACAATTTTTCCTTTCAACTACCCCATTTTGTTGAGGTGTCCTAGGATATGAGAAATTATGTGAAATGCCATGTTCAAGAAAAAAACTTTCAAAGTTTTCATTTTCAAATTCTTTCCCATGATCACTCCTTATTTTTGAAATGCAGTACCCTTTTTCATTTTGAATTCTTCTAGCAAGGTTTTTGAAGTTTTCAAAAGCATCACTCTTTTGAGCTAAGAAAATTACCCAAGTAAATCTAGAGTAATCATCTACGATGACAAATGCATAATGTTTTCCTCCTAAGCTAGTAATTCTAGTAGGTTCAAACAAGTCTAAATGCAGGAGTTGGAGAGGTTTTGAAGTACTCACTATGTTTTTGGCTTTGAAAGATGACTTGTGTTGCTTTCCTTTCTGACAAGGATCACATGTCTTGTCTTTAACATATTTAACTTTTGGCAAACCTTTTACTAGCTCTCCTGTGTTGAGACTTTGTATTAAGTCCATGTTAGCATGACCAAGTCTTCTATGCCACAACCAAGATTCATCACTAATAGTCATAAGACACTTAGAGGAATGGTTAGATAGTTCATGTAAGTTTATTATATATGTATTGATATCTCTATTCCCTTTAAATATTTCTTGACCATCGATAGAGATTACAAGACATTCGTTTGAAGTAAAGATTACTTTGTTTCCTTTATCACATAATCGACTTACACTTAACAAGTTATGTTTCAAGCCAACAACAAGTAAGACATCCTTAATAAAAGTAGTACTATTAACACCAATAGAACCAATGCCAATTACCTTACCTTTAGCACTGTTTCCAAAGGTAACTTTACCTCCATCAATACTTTTGATTTCATTGAAAAGTTCTTTGTCTCCTGTCATATGCCTTGAGCATCCACTGTCTACTAGCCAAGCATTTTTGTTTATTGTGGACTTGAGGCATACCTATAGAATCACAAATCAAGTATGATTTTTAGGTACCCAAATGAGTTTGGGTCCTTGGGGGTTAGCACATGAAGGTTCCCAATGAGCCTTCCTTATCCAGCAATGTTTATTTATGTGACCCATTTTCATACAATAATTACATTGTTTAGGTCTAAACTTGCTTTTTGGTCTTACACTGTATTTAAATGCCATAATTCTATTAGACTGATTTGAGAGCAATGGCATGCATAATCATGATTAATTTGCATTCTTCTAGATGCTTGCTTCTTATACATAAAGGCATGATTATTCTTTTTTTGTATAGAGGGTTTAACATTCTTATTTCTTGGTGCAGTTCTAACAGGAGTGGAGATGTGAGATTCTTTAGATTTAACAAATATAGTTTTGTGAGAAGATGATGATGTGTCCTTAAATCCTAGACCATGTCTAATTAAGGGTGATCTCTGAGACACAATGAGAGTATCTAAGCTTTCTTTACCTTTGTGAAATTTAGAAATGGAATTTCTAAGTTCCTCAACTTCATTTTTCAAAGTATTATTTTCTTTTAACAATGAAGATATTGAGGGTCTTGATGAATATTCATCTAATGACTTTTGAAGAGATTCATTAGATGATTTAAGTTTTATGTTCTCCTTTTCTAATCCATCTATCTTATTTTTCAAATTAGAGATATTATTTCTATAGGTACTAAATTTAGTTCTATATTTCTCTAATTCTATATTTAATTCTTCTATAAGGCTTTGCTCATCATCATCATCATCATCACTATTACTATCATTGTCACTACTATTATTATTGAAAGAGTATGAGTGTAGTGATCTTACTTTGTCTGAGACGTGATCCTCAATAGCCATGAAGCATAGGTTGACCTCTTCACTTTCATTGTCATCTTTTTTAGTTGAAGAGCTTTTGTTATCCCATGTGACTTTGTGGCCTTCATGATAGTTTTCTAATGTTTTCCACATGCTATATGCAGTTGAACAGTGTTGTATCCTACAACATTCTTCAATAGATAATGAACTTGAGAGAATTGTCATTGCCTTCTTATTTTTGAAATTTGCTCTTCTTTGAGGAGCTGTCCAATCATCTCTTGACAGGATTTCTTCTTTACCATTAACTCCTCTTCTAATTGGTGGTGTCCATTCTTTTCGAATACTATCCCAAACTTCAATTCCTTCATTATCCAGATATGTCTCCATTTGAAACTTCCAATGGGCATAATTTGCTCCATCAAAGTAAGGTTTGAGACTTTGGAATCCTTCACTGGCCATATCTTACTCTTTACTAGCGTTTTTTAGGCTTCGATGCTAAACAAAGCTCTGATACCAATTGTTGCCCAGATATTAGACCAAGAAGGGGGGTTGAATTGGAGTTTCAAAAAATTAAACTTTAAAGTGCGGAAATAAATAATTAATTTTAGGAGGGATAGAGAAAATCAGACACAGATTTATAGAGGTTCGGGTGTTAACAAACCCTACTCCTCTCCCCAATCGCAATTGGGAGTTTCACTAACACACTAAGTGTTACAATGGAGTTTTACAAGCTCACTCCCAACTATGGTGTTTCTCAAAATGGCTCACACCTAACCCAGAAATCCTTTGTGTTTTAATGGCTCACACAATAACCAATTTCTTATGTTTTACAGGCTCACACAAACAACCTTCCTTGTGTTTTACAGGATCACACAAATAACCTTTTAATTTGTGTTTTGGAGGCTCACACAACTAACCTTTACAAATGTTCTGCACTTAACCCAAAATACCCAAAGCTCACTTGAGTAAAGATTACAGAGAGAACCACTTATAAATCTTAATTGCTCAAATATGAGGAGCAAAAAGATTTTTACAGAGAATAGATTTGTTCTCAAAGTATGAAAGTACAAGATAGCTTGTGATTTGAAGTATATGCTAATCTTTTGTTTTTCTTCTCATTCTCTTTTTCCTTAATGCATAAATGACTTCCATTTATACTCCCATGGCTGAATATAGCCGTTGGGGTGTATTATGTAAGAAACTAGCCGTTGTACCAACCAAAAAATCGCGCCTGACATTTTTCTCTTTCATTGTTCACGGGCGTGACTATGCTTGTCACGAAAGTGACAATTCTTCCCAAGTCGTGACTGAAGTGGTGATCTTGGTCGTGAAGCTCTTTGGAATGTTTTGACATATTGAGTCACAGGCGTGAAATACTCATTCACGGGCGTGACAATCTTCCCAGCCGTGATCCAAGTGGTGACTTTGGTCGTGAAGCTCTCTGGATGAAATTTCATGAATCTTCACGGGAGTGACACCTTTATTCACGGGGGTGACTGAAATGTCCACTTCATGGTTTGTTTTTTCTTCATGGCCGTGAACTTCAAAAGTTGGTTTTGGTAACGGTTAGCTTCTTTCACGGGAGTGACTCATAGAGTCACGGCATTGAACATGCTACTACTTGAATTTTTTCTTTCAAGGATTATTCTTCCAATTCTCCATTCTTGCTATTTTGATCCATGTCCTGTATAAAAGACTTAGAAGACAAGTATGTTAAATACAATATTGCTATTTTATTTGTTATCATCAAAATGATGGAAATACCCCTTAAGGTTTAACACCATAGTTCGGAGTGAGTTTGTAAAACTCCATTGTAGCACTTAGAGTATTATTGATACTCCCCAATTGAGATTGGGGAGAGGAGTAGGGTTTGTTAACACCCGAACTTCTATAAAAATTCTCATGTCTCATTTTTCTATCCCTACTAAACTTAACTTTTCTTTCTGCACTTAAAAGTTAAATTTTTAATTTCCAATTCAACCTCTCTTTTTGGTTCAATATCTGGGCAACAAACCGTAAAGAGAATTGCATGTGGTAATGGCATGAGGTTGTGATGCTCTATTTTCTGGAAAAATTTCCAAATTCATGACCATGAAATGGGGAGTTCATGGGCATGATGGTCATGAAATGCATATTTATTGTTAAAGCGGACCCATTCATGGGTAGCTTCACAGTTGCATTCATGGTTTGGTTCATACCCGTGAAAGGGTTATCATGGTTGTGAACGTGTGCTAATTCATGGGTTAAATCACAGTTTGGTTCATAGGGGGACTACCCATGAAGTAGTGTTTCACGGTCGTGAATTGTTATTCACAGGTGTGAAGTTGTTTATCCTGAAAATTTTGTATGTTTGCATAAGAATCAAGAATGATTCATTGTGAGGTGGTACACCTCGATTGTATACTTATAGCATGGTATGGAAATATATGTTGTGGAAATGATTGTGGAAATCATAGTATTTATATAAAATATGGTAAATGGATAATATGATTATATGTGCAGTATGCATGATGATATTATAAGCCCAATACATTGACTAGGACTATATGGTATACCATTAAGGGGGAAGATCGGTATTGGGTGACGTATATTGGTCACCATTGAGATATTTTGAAGACTTATGAGATGTTTAGAAGGCTTGGGGTCTAGCGAGATGGGCTTCCCTCATAGCTATTTCGTGCACTCATTTTTTTTGGTTGATTTATGCTGAGATATTTTAAAGATTAACGAGGTGTTTAGAAGTCTCAGGGTTTAGCCAGGTGTGCTTCCTTCGTAGTTGTTCCGTGTACTCATTTTTCTTTAGTGGATTATGTTGAGATACTTGAAGGATCAGAGGTAAGCAATGAGAGTTTCCTCAATGGGTTATTTTGGCTCTAGCAAGAGCTGTAGAGTACCCGTATCCATTTTAGTCTAGTTATGAGTAAGGTGGGCAAATGTAAGATAATTGATAAATTTTATGTGTGGTAAACACATGTATGACACTGAAAGATTATTTGAGTTTCCATGTGGTGTTGTGCATTATATATAATTCTTATGACATGTCATGTAGTATACGAGCTAGTACATGTGCAGACTTCGAGGTAAGTCATCATAGTAGCTTGGTGAGTATATCATGCATATTATTTATATGTTATTGTATGTCTTACACATTGTTATGTACCACTAGGTACGAGTTACTTAGCAATGGGCTTTCCATTGCAAATTTAGAGCTTAGGAAAGGTTTGACAGAAGAGGACAGCCAATGATTAGAGCCAATAATATACATTCAAGGTGGGTGATACACTATTGTATATGGTTTTTGTTGTTTTATTGTAGGTTGGGTAGTTATAGTTTTACATGTTGTATTTTAAAGACATGTAGTTTTATAACTACTCATTTTATAAAACATTGGGCTTGTGCATGCCCGTATGATTTGTAATTAAACTTTTATTTATTTAGAGCTTGATTTCATAATTTTAAAAATGCTTTTATTTTGTTTAAGTCATCATGGTCATAGTGCATGAAAGTTTTAAATTTGTGACAATTTAATTCATGTGCATCGTAGCTTCTTTTTGTATAATTGGATTTAATCTTGATTATATTAAAGGGTGTTATATTTAGTGGTATTAGAGCCTAGGTTTAGGCAGTTCTGAACCTAGGTGGGATGGGTGTATCACATGTGTGAGTGTTATCTTGTATGACTTTGATGTGGGCTATTCTCTATCAATGTATAGGCTAAAACAAGTATAGAGATTGAACCGTATGATGCAATCAAGAGTAATATTCCTCCAAATGTTGAGGCTCAGAATCAGCCGAGCCAAACTAGTGTGCAAGAGTCGAATGGCACACCTCCTTTACAACAGTCGATGGCTGGTTAGTCGGATCAGACACAGGATCCTCTAATGTAGAATCATGCTGCTCTGCTGCAGCAGTTAGTATAGGTTATGCCGCCGCCACCTCCTCTTCCACAACCACCACCTCCATCATCTCCTCAATCACTATCGAGATGTAGGGCTCATATTGCCAAGTTGAGGAAGTATGGGGCTACAGACGTCACATGTGGTGTTGAGGACGATTTGACAGCTGCTGAGTTCTAGTTAGAGAGGATCGAGTGGGTCTTCGAGGAGCTGGATTGTACTAAGAAGTACAAGGTTAGGTATGTTGTTTCACTTCTCTAAGAGCATGCTTATGATTGGTGGAAGTCGATTTTACATAAATTGCATATTCTAGAGCAGATTACCTAGGATTTCTTCATAGCCGAGTTTAAGAGATAACAAATGTCGAGGGCGTATATAGATGATAAGAAATTAGAGTTTTTGAACTTTCAACAGGGAAATATGATCATGACAGTGTATGAAAGAGAGTTTACCAGATTGAGCAGGTATGCGACTGGTATCATTGGGGATAAGGTGAACAAGTGTCACCAATTTAAGGATAGTCTGAGAGATGAGATCGGATTCTATGTGATCTCACAATAGTATGAGGACTTTGCAAGATTGATATCTTCTTCTATTACTATAGAGAAAAGGGTAAAGCTGAAAAGGGCGAAAGAGTATTTCATAAGAGACTTTAGAGGGTTAGTATACAGTGTCGCATAGTCATCGAGCAAGAAGGCTCACACTAGTTCTAGACCTTTCTAGTCTAGAAGACATGGACAGGGTCGGGGTTAGATGGGGTACACCAGACAAACACCATTTTCAGTAACAGTTTCCACTACTGCCAGTAGTCAACCCCAGAAAGAGAGACAAACAGTACCCCAGTGTACAGTGTGTGGGATGATGCATAGAGAAAAGTGTTGAGGACACACCGAGTCTTGCTATAGGTATGGGTCTCAAGATCATTATAAGAGAGATTGTTCATTACAAATGGTTAAGGCTCCCACCTAGACTCAGGGTTCAGTGCCGACACAGGCCAATGGTCAAGGATAGGTTAGTTTAGGCAGAGGTTGATCTAGATCAACTGTATTAAGGACAATGAACAGGCTAGGACCTAATAGAGCACCAGCGAGGGCCTATGCTATGAGAGCTAGAGAGGATGCATTGGACGTGGTTATTGGTACATTTCTTCTCTTTAACTCTGTTTTAACTTTTTGATAGATCTGGATTCCACACATTCTTA
Organism: Triadica sebifera; assembly: GCA_023653625.1. Lineage (NCBI taxonomy): Eukaryota > Viridiplantae > Streptophyta > Magnoliopsida > Malpighiales > Euphorbiaceae > Triadica > Triadica sebifera. The sequence goes on from CM042901.1 coordinate 28,569,193, forward strand.
TATATGTACCAACATAGCTGAGCGGTATAACATGTTAGCAGAGAGATTAGATTATGAGATAGAGGTGACTAGCCCTTTGAGGCATAACACAATGGTAAACTGGGTGTATAAAAATTGCTCGATTATGGTTCAAGGGAAAGGTTTGTGGCATACTTGATTGAGTTGCCCTTTCATGAGTATGACGCCATCTTGGGTATGGATTAGCTATCTCAATATGGTGCAGTAGTGAGTTATAGGATGAAGATGGTAGAATTGAGAATGTTGGAAGATAAGATAGTGGTTGTTAAGAGGGAGAGACCCTTATAGCAAATGAGGATCATCTCCATGATGAAAGCACAGAAGATTATCATAAAGGGGGATATGGCCTATTTGGCTCACGTGATTGACAACAAGAGGAAGAGCCCAAATCTAAGGGATATTCCAACAGTGGAGGAATTCGTAAATGTGTTTCCAGATGAGTTACAAGGGCTACCCCCAAAAAGAGAGATAGAGTTCTCAATTGAACTTACTTTGGGTACAACTCCTATATCAACGGTACCATATCAGATGGCTCCATCAGAGATAAAAGAGTTAAAGGTATAGTTATAGGAATTGTTAGATAAGGGCTTCATTAGATCGAGTGTATCTCCATGGGGTGAACCAGTGTTGTTTGTCAAGAAGAAAGATGGGTCTTTGAAGTTGTGCATAGACTACAGGCAATTGAACAGGGTGACCATGAAGAACAGGTAGTTGTTATCATGAATCAACGATCTCTTTGATCAATTGAGAGGTGTAGTGGTATTCTCTAAGATTAACTTGAGATCGAAGTACCATTAGTTGAGAATTAAGGTGGGTGATGTAGAGAAGACAACTTTCAGAACTAGATACGGTCATTATGAGTTATTGGTTATGCCCTTTAGGTAGACCAATGCTCTAACATATTTTATGGATCTGATGAACTGGATCTTTAGACCATTTTTAGATTAGTTTGTCGTGGTGTTCATAGACAACATCTTAGTGTATTCGAGAAATAAGAATGAACATGAGCAGCATTCGAGAACATTTTTACAGACTCTTAGAGAGCAGAAGTTATATGCCAAGCTCTCTAAGTGTGAGTTTTGGCTAAATGAGTTTGCCTTTTTGGGGCATGTGATATCGACTGATGGGATTAGAGTGGATCTAGGTAAGGTCAAAGCAATCTTGGATTGGAAACTCCCATGAAATGTTATCGAAATTAGGAGTTTTCTGAGCTTAGGAGGATACTATAAAAGGTTCATCAAGGGATTTTCCATGATTGCTTCTCGGTTGACTAGGTTGTTGCGGAAGGATATCAAGTTTGACTAGAAGCACAAGTGCCAAAACAGTTTTGATAAGCTTATGAGGTTTCTGACAAAAGCTTTAGTGTTAACACAACCAATTTTGGACAAGGAATATGTAGTTTACAATGACGCATCACACAATATATTGGATAGCATTTTAATACAAGAAGGGAAATTTATCGCCTATGCCTCCAGACAGTTAAAGCCTCATGAGAAGAATTACCCGATGCACGATATAGAATTGATGAACATTATCTTTGCATTGAAGATATGACATCATTATCTATGTGGAGATAAGTGTTACATCTACACAGATCACAAGAGTTTGAAGTATCTTCCTACATAGTGAGTTTTGAATTTAAGGCAGAGAAGATGGTTAGAGTTTTGAAAGGCCAATGTGGTGGCTGATATGCTCAGTAGAAAGACCGTGGTAGAGTTGCATATCCAATCAACCTTGAGTCAAGAGATTAGAGATGCACAGGATCTTGATGGCAAGCTAATGGAATTGGTCATTAGTTTCTAAGGAGGAGAGACAGGATTTCTCAGTCAAGCCAGACGGTAGTTTACACTACCAGGATAGGTTATGTGTGCCAAATGTCTCAAAGTTGAGACAAAGGATTATGAGGGAGGCCTATGAGACCAGAATTGCAATACACCCATAAAGTAATAAGATGTATCAGAAATTGAAAGTGGTGTATTGGTGATCAGGAATGAAGAAAGATATCATAGAATTCACGACTAGATGTCTTACATGTCAGTAGGTAAAGGCTAAACATCAGGTACCTTTGAGGTTATTACAACATATCACAATTCCATAATCGAAATGAGAGAGAATCACTATGGATTTTGTGATTGGATTGTCGTTGACATCAAGGAAGTACGATGTTGTATGGGTGATCGTAGAAAGATTAACAAAGTCAGCTCACTTTTTACCTATTCAAAGAGACTATCCTTTGAACCAATCGGTAGAGTTGTACATAAATAAAATAATGCGTCTTCATGGATTTCTAGTCTCTATCATTTTGGATAGAGATCCACGGTTCGTATATCAGTTTTAGGGTGGTCTACAACAAGCTTTAGGTACCAAGTTCAACTTCAGGATGACTTTCCATCTCCAAACAGATGGTCAGTTGGAGAGAGTTATACAAATCTTGGAAGACATGATGAGGTATTGTGTGAACGAATTTGAAGGAAGTTGGGATAGATATCTATCACTAATGGAATTTTCATACAATAACAGTTACCAATCCACTATTCAGATGGCTTCGTATGATGCAATTTATAGTAGAAAGTGTCAGATACAATTGTGTTGGACTGAGCTTAGGGAGAAAAAGTTAGTGGAGTCGGATCTAGAACAAGAGAGAAAAAAATAAAGATCATTAAAGATTGACTAAAAGCAAATTCTGATAGATAGAAATCCTATGCAGACCTCAAGAGAAAGAATGTGGAGTACTTAGAAGGAGACAAGGTGTTTCTCAAGGTATCTCCATGGAAGAAGGTTCTCAAATTTGGGAAAAATGGCAAGTTGAGCCCTAGGTTCATTAGACCTTATGAAATCCTAGAGAGGATTGGACTAGCTGTGTATAGACTTGCTTTACTACCAAAGTTGAATATGATACACAATGTCTTCCATGTATCCATGTTGAGGAGGTATCGGTCAGATCCTTCTTATATAATCACAATTGAGAGTATAAAGTTGAGACTGGATTTGTCTTATGAAGAGGAACAAATGAGATCTTATCTTGTGAGGTCAAGAAGCTCAAGAACAAGCAAGTTTTGTTGGTGAAAGTGTTATGGAAGAGTCATACAGTTGAAGAAGCAACATAGGAAAATGAGGAAGTGATGAGGGCACAATATCCTCAATTGTTCTGTTACGTCATGATAGGTAATTTTGGGAATGAAATATCCTAAGGGGGAGAGAAATGTAATTCCCGTATTTAGGGCTTATAAGTTACACTATTGGTTAGTGGGAATTCGGGATTGAGTGAAGTTTTGGGAAGTTTGAGATTAGCTAAAATCATATGCTTTACGCTTGTGACAATGGGTGTCATGGCCATGAATATCGGGTTTTAGTACACAGTCATGATAAGATGTTTCATGGCCATGAAGAGTTATTACACGACTGTGAAAAAGAGGCTCACACCTGTGAAAGAAGAGTAACGGATGTGAAGTCTGGGAAAACAAAGCAGGTGAGGCAGTCACATTTTTCTCTCTACCATCCCCTTTAAATCCGCTCTACACTCCTTGTTAACCAACCAAACATGCATTTGTATCATCTTCTTCCTCCAAACTCCATCTTCTTCCATTGGAAAAGCTTGAAAGATCAATATTTCATGAGGGAAAAGTGAGAAAGAAAAGTAAGAAGAAGGAGGTTGTAAGTTTAGATAAGAGCTCAATTTTCTTTTTCTTGACTTTAGTTCATATTCTAGAGTCTACGAGGACATTTCTCATATTGCTAAGATATGGTAAAGGTGCTGGAAGTCCATCCCAAGGGAGAGGACAAGCTTGAAGAGCTCAAGCTCTAGCTAATCTTCATCCTAGGTATAAGGGTTTGTACATAACAACCCTTAAGGCAAATAAATTGATGTTTATGTGTTAATGACTTTAAATACATGCTGAAAATGACTAATGTGTAGTTAAATGGAAAAATATGGGGTTGATATACATGATGGGAATTGGTATGTATATGGTTAAATTGACATGTTTGAGGAACTATTTTGAGTTATATTGATGAATAGGAAGCTTATAGTTGTGATAGATAGCTTAAATGCATATTGGAATATTGATAGGGTGGCAAACATAAGTCAACCATAGAGAGTATTGCATGTGGAAATGACATTAAGTGGTGATGCTCTGTTTTTTGGAAAAAATTCCAAATTCATGACCGTGAAGGGGGGTTCATGGGTGTGAAGATTGTGGAATGCATTTTTATTGCTGAAGTAGAGCCATTCATGGGTAGCTTCACAGTTGGATTCACGATTTGGTTCCTGCCCGTGAAAGGGTGATCACGGGCATGAACATGTGCTAATTCATGGGTTGAATCATAGTTTGGTTCACAAAGGGGACTACCTATGAAGTAATGCTTCACAACTATGAATGGTTATTCACGGGTGTGAAGTTTTTTATCTTAAAAATTTTGTATGTTTGCATAAGAATCAAGAGTGATTCTTTGCGAGGCGGTAGACCTCGATTGTATGCTTATAGCATGATATGGAAATATATGTTGTGGAAATGATTGTGGAAATCATGGTATTTATATAAAATATAGTAAATGGATAATACGATTATATGCGTGGTACGCGTGATGACATTGTGAGCCTAATACTCTGACTAAGACTAGATCTAGGATAGATGGCATGCCATTAAGGGGGGAGATCGGTATCGGGTGATGTACATTGGTCACAATTGAGATATTTTAAAGAATTACAAGATGTTTAAAAGGCTCAGGATCTAGCTAGGTGGGCTTCCCTCATAGTTGTTCCATGCACTTGTTTTCTTTGATTGATTTATGTTAAGATATTTTAAACATTAATGAGGTATTTAAAAGGCTCAGGGTTTAGCCAGGTGTGCTTCCCTCATAGCTGTTTCGTGTACTCATTTTTCTTTGGTGGATTATATTGAGATACTTGAAGACCCAGAGGTAAGCAATGAGGGCCTCCTGGATGGGTTATTTTGACTATAGCGAGAGATGTAGAGTACTCGTATCTATTTTTAGTATAGTTATGAGTATGGTGGGCAAATGTAAGATAATTGATAAATTTTATGTGTGATCAACACTTGTATGACACTTAAAGATTGTTTGAGATGTCATGTGGTATTGTTCATTATATATATATAATTTTGATGGCATGTCATGTAGTATACGAGCTAGTGTATATGCGGATTTCGAGATAAGTCATCATAGTAACTCGGTGAGTATATCATGCATATTATTTATATGTTGTTGTATGCTTTGCACGTTATTATGTACCACTAGCATGAGTTATTTAGTGTATGGGCTTTCCATTCATAGGTTTGGAGCTTAGGGAAGGTTTGACACAGGAGGACGCCCAGTGATCAGAGTCAAGGATATACATTCGGAGTGAGTGATACATTGTTGTATCTAGTTTTTTGTTGTTTTATTATGGGTTGGGTAGTTATAGTTTTATATGTTGTATTTCAGAGATATGTAGTGTAACATCATATCTTATGCATTTCGGAAAAATCTATCCCTGTGTTTAGCACTCACATATGGCATACAGGTAAGTTAAATGAACCTATTAACATTGATAGTAAATTTTTTTAATTCATGACATCCATATCATCATTCAATAAATCTGCAAATAAACATATCTCACATATATGAAAACTTAAATTTACATTTAAGGTTTACTAGTTGCATCCATTTACATATCATTATACAACTCAGAGTAAATATACATGTATATTCATATAAATCCAAAATGTAGATGACATGATTTCATGTTTGTGTAGAATGCAAGGATAGAGAGTGATAAGGCTCGATCGGTGACCTATGCTCCATGTCTTCTATATGCCACTCAAAATAAGTTATCACTTTTCTTTACTTGAAAAATGATGTGAATTAATGAGTTGCGACTCCGTGAGAATAATTATCAAACAAGCTCTAAAGTACCAAGCAACTCATAGTAACAAATCACAAATCCAACGCATACCATGTGTTCCATTTCATTCATCAAGATCATATAGTTACCAGTAAAATTAAAGCATATGATCGCTATTCTTTGCTTATGCTTATGTTTTGCTCATTTGATTTTTTTATGACCAAGTTAAATAGACATTGTCCCGGGTTTCCATGTGAATATTTGCATTTGAAAGCTAGCTTGATCATTTATTTTATTTGCACATTTGTTGGGTCATATGCCTCTTCTTTTGCTTTACAATATTGATTAACTAGTCACAATGCTTTTTTAGTCCAGATGCATATGCATTTGTAACTAAGCATTTATCAACCATTGTATCTTTATCATATATATCATATATATCATACATATATCACATATATACCACATATTCCACGCATATACTTCACATATACTATACATAAACTATATATATATATATATATCATGTATGTCAATCAAATATCTCAAATATACCACATATATACCACTTATATGTACCATATATGTCACAAATTATCCATCATCTCATTATCAAGATCCAATCATGACAATCATATAAATCACATAACCATAAATTATCTCACATATCACATAGTAAGCAATATTCATATGCACTAAAGAAATCGTTTGATAACTATACTCAAGTTTGTCCTTTGATTCCTACCCTAAAATTATTATATATCCCCTCTTTATCGGTCTTTAATATGTTGTGAGCCTAATATGTAAATATAATTGATTAATTTATGACTAAAGAAACTTAATGTGGCTTAAACAAATTAATGTGCATAGTTCATATAAATAGTTAAAGTTTTTTCTATAGGGCATTATAACCTTATAGAACTGATTAGCCCATAACTTTTTCTAAAATTTTCCAATTATTATAATTCTTATTTTTAATTAAATCTAACATATAATTGTATAACATACTCAAATTTCAGAGCAATTGGAGCATTGCACAATTTTTGGTGAAATTTCCAATTATGTTTTGTTTTATGCCCTGTTTCTACCCTTTGGCAGTTTTAGGGTACCAATTTTGGTCTTTCATATCTTACAATCTATAAGTTTAGATTATAATTGGTATACAATTATATAGGTTAAAATGGAACATTTTTCATGTTTACAACTTTTATCATTTATGTCTCTAAGGTCCTCAAATTATAAGAAACATTTTACTGGCTCAGAATAGAGTTGGCTTCCGGACCAGTATGACTTGTGAAGGACCTATCTCACTCCATACATAACATATTAAAGTGATATTTATACCCAAATTTATCTAAAACATAAACCAAATCTCTAAGGAGCTCAAAATTTCCTAACAAGTTGTCGTATCTGTCCAGAGCACTAAGTAGGCAGCTCAAACTATGGAACAATTATAGTTTTATTTACCATAACTCAATATCCACAAGACATATGAATCTGAAATTTGGTATACTTATATATAACACATTTATCTACAACTTTCATGTTTTTAACTTCCTAAAATACAAACTCTATCATATTCAAAACCAATGAACATAGTAGCTAACTTAGCTAGGGTTTACACCCGAACCAATTCCAATAAGATGCCAATATCTTTTCATATACACCAAATTTTGAAAAACTATTTCTATATCTATAAAACTAAGACATAAGGAACAAATTTCATATTTTAAACTTTTCCAAAATCAGTCTCTATTAGTATCAAAATTGGGGTGCAATACATTACTGTAACTTAACCCTAACGACTCAAGCAACACTAGAACAATTGAAAGAATATTACTTACCAAGAATAAAATTGAAAGGGATCAATTTGCTACAAAACTTAAGTGAAATAAGGAAAAAAGAAGGTTGAAATAGTGGAAGAAAGAGAAGAAACAAATCTGAAGTGAGGGAGGCAGAATGGTGAGGAGGAAGATAAGGTCCACCTCCGCCTCCTCACTTTTGTCATTTTCTCTTGTTTGTTTTTTTCCTTCCTTTTCTTTTCTTTTTTATTTTTGGTTTTGTTTCTTTTCAATTTTCTTCATTAATTTGATCTAATAATTTTATTCACATAAATTCCAATTTCATGTCATCCTTAACTAAATTATAAAATGGATATGTCCAATTCAGCACAATTGCAAAATACTCAAACACGTAGCTAGTGCGTGTCGTGAACTTGTCCCTATGAAAATACATATGAATGCACATGTTCAAGTGAAATATATGCAAATGCATATTGTTGAACCTTGAGGGGTATTTCCATCATTTTGATGCTAACAAATAAAATAGCAATAATGTATTTAACATACTTGTGTTCTAAGTTTATTGAACATGGTATGGAATATGATGCAAGAATGGAAGACTAACTTTGAAAGTCAAAAAATGAAGAAATAGCATGTTCACGCCCGTGACTGTTTATGTCACACCCGTGACGTAGCGTAGCGCCAACTATCCAACATTTAAAGTTCATAGCCATGAAGAATCATAGCAACCGTGAATGATCATATTAGTCACGCCCGTGAAAGATAGTCACTCTCGTGAGAGTCAAATTCCTCCAGAGAGCTTCACGGCCAGAGTCACCACTTGGACCATGGCTTGGAAGGATATTCATGCTCATGAAAGAATAAAGTCATGTCCGTGATCAAACACTTCAATTCCTTCCAGAATGCTTCATGTCAGAGTCACCACTTGGACCACAGCTTGGAAGAACATTCACGACCGTGACACATCTATTTACAACTGTGAATGAGGAAAAAGAAACATGTCAGGTGCGAAATTAAGAGTTGGTGCAACGGCTATTTTTGCATTAAATGCAACCAAACGACTATAATTTTCCAAGTATTAATGCAAGTCATTTATGAATCCAGAATGGGAGAATAGCAATTACTTCGAATGAAAATCTTGTTGTAACCATTTGTACATTAATTACTTTCAACAAAACATTAATTCTCTGTAAAAATATTTTTGCTCATAATTTCTGAGCATTATAGATTTGTGAGTGTTTCTCTTTGTAATCTACCACTCAAGTGAGTTTGGGTATATTGGTTTAAGAGTAGAACACTTGTGAGGGTTATTTGTGTGAGCCATAAAACACAAGGAGTTGGTTTATTGTGTGAGCCATTAAAACATAAGGGATTTCTGGGTTAGGTGTGATCCATTGATAGAAATACCATAGTTGGGAGTGAGCTTGTAAAAATCCATAGTAACACTTAGTGTGTTAGTGAAACTCCCAATTGAGATTGGGGAGAGGAGTAGGGTTTGTTAACACCCGAACCTCTGTAAATTTCTTGTGTGATATCTTCCTATCCCTACTCTACTTAACTTTTTACTCCGCACTTAAAAGTTAAGAATTTTTAATATCCAATTCAAACCCCCTCCCTTCTTGGTTCATTATCTTGGCAACAATTGGTATTAGAGCTTAGACTAGCATTGAAGCCTACACAACGCTAGCAAAGATCAAGAAATGGCCAATGAAGGATTCCAAAGTCTCAAGCCTTACTTTGATGGAGTAAATTATGCTCATTGGAAGTTCTGGATGGAGACATATCTCGATAGTGAGGGAATTGAAGTATGGGATACCGTTCAGAAAGAATGGACACCACCAACTAGAAGAGGAGTTGATGGTTAAGAAGAAATCCTGTCAAGAGATGATTGGACAGAGCCTCAAAGAAGAGCAAATTTCAAAAACAAGAAGGCAATGACAATTCTCTCAAGCTCATTATCCATTGAAGAATGTGGTAGAATACAACACTACCCAACTGCATATAGCATGGGAAAAACATTGGAAAATTATCATGAAGGAACAAAGCAAGTTAAATCCAAGAAGATTCAACTTCTCACTTTAGAGTATGAAACTCTTCAAGATGAAATCCAATGAGTCAATCACCGACATGACAAACCGTCTTCTAGCCATCATAAATGGCATGAGAAAGCTTGGGAAACACTTGATCCTGGAAGATGTAAACAACAAAATTCTGAGAAGTCTTCCTCTCAAAGATTACGGTTCAAGAGTTGTGGTATAGAAAAAGCCAACGAAGACATGAGTATCAAGAATATCGATGTGTTGATTGGCAAACTTCTAACACATGAAATGACAGTAAAAAGAGATAGAGAGCTTGAAGTCGAGCTAGAAAAAAGAAAGACAGTAAAAAGAGATAGAGAGCTTGAAGCCGAGCCAGAAAAAAGAAATATAGAGAGCTTGAAGCCGAGCCAGAAAAAAGAAAGCATCTAGCACTAAAAGCCTCTACTTCAAAATCTCAAGAAGAAGTTGAAGATGATGAAGAAAAGAGTGATGATGCAAATGAGGATATTGCAATGCTCTCAAGAAGGCTGAAAAGAATAATTGAGAAGAGAATGGGCAACTCTAGAAAATTCAAGCAAGGAAATCTCAAACACTTCTCAAATGACTCTCAAAGAAGTAAAGAGGAGGTAAAGTGCTATGAATGTGGGAAGAAGGGACATATTAAACCAGAATTTCTAAGGCTCAAAAAACACAAGAGCAAATACCAAAAAGATAATGGGGAGAAATGTCACAAAGCCACATGGGATGACGAAAGCTTTTCAAGCGAAAAAGATGACAATGAAAGTGAAGAGGTCAACCTATGCTTCATGGCTATAGAGGATCACATCTCGGATAAGGTAGGATCACCTTACTCATACTCATTCAATAATGATAATAGTGTTAATGATAGTGATAGTGAAGATGATGATGAGCAAAGTTTGATAGAAGTATTGAATCTAGAACTAGAAAAACATAGGTGTAAATTCAATACTTACAAGAACAACATTTCTAGTTTGAAAAGCAAAATGGAAGTTTTAGAAAAAGACAACCTTGACCTTAACTCCTCTAATGATTCTCTTAAAAAATCATTAGATGAGTACTCCTCAAGACCCTCAACTAAATTCTTGCTTAAAGAAAACAATGTTTTAAAAAATGAATTTGAGGAACTTAAAAACTCCATTTCAAAATTTCACAAGGGCAAGGAGAGTTTATATACTCTCATTGTGTCTCAAATACCACCTTTAATAAGACATGGTCCAGGATTTAAAGGAATATCATATTCATCTCATAAGACCACTTTTTTTAAGTCAAGTGAACCCCACATCTCCACATTAGCAGTAACAGCCCCAAGGGCTAAGTGCACAACATACACTAAACCTTCTATACATAAGAGGAATGATCAAGGGTTGGTAAGCCTAAGAAGGAAACCTCAAAAGGCTAATCATGCTTTTATGTGTAAGAAGCATGCACCTAGGAAAGCACAAAGTCATCATGCATGTGCATGCCATTGCTCACAAATTCTACCTAATAGGAAAATGGCAGTCAAAAGCATAGTAAGACCAAAAAGCATATTTAGAGCTAAACAATGTAATTATTGTATGAAATTTGGTCATATAAATAAGCATTGCTGGATAAGGAAGGCTTATTGGGAACCTTCACGTGCTAACCCCCAAGGACCCAAGCTCATTTGAGTACCTAAAAACAATACTTGAATTGTGATTTTATAGGTATGCCTCAAGTCCACAATAAACAAAAATATTTGGCTAGTAGATAGTGGATGCTCAAGGCATATGACCGAGACAAAGAACTATTCAATGAAATCAAAAGTATTGATGGAGGTAAAATAACCTTTGGAAACAATGCTAAAGGTAAGGTAATTGGCATTGGCTCTATTGGTATTAATGGTACTACTTTCATTGAAGATGTCTTACTTGTTGATGGTTTGAAACATAACTTGTTAAGTGTAAGTCAATTATGTGATAAGGGAAACCAAGTAATCTTTACTTCTAACGAATGTCTTGTAACCTCTATTAATTACCAAGAGATATTTAAAGGAAGGAGAGATGTCAATACCAACATAATAGACTTACACAAAATATCTAACCTTTCCTCTAAGTGTCTTGTGACTACTAATGATGAATCTTGGCTGTGGCATAAAAGGCTTGGTCATGCAAGCATAGATTTAATTCATAGCCTCAGCAAAGGAGAGCTGGTAAAAGGACTACCAAAAGTCAAATTTGAAAAAGACAAGACATGTGAACCTTGCCAAAAAGGAAAACAACACAAGTCATCCTTAAAATCCAAAAATATTGTAAGTACCTCAAAACCTCTACAACTTTTGCATCTAGATCTTTTTGGACCTACTAGAGTTGCAAGCTTATGAGGTAAACATTATGCCTTTGTCATCGTCGATGACTACTCTATATTCACTTGGGTAATTTTCTTAGCTCAAAAGAGTGATGCTTTTGAAACTTTCAAAAACTTTGCTAAGAGAGTTCAAAATGAAAAAGGATATTGTATTTCAAAAATAAGAAGTGATCATGGCAAATAATTTGAAAATGAAAACTTTGAAAATTTTTGTCTAGAACATGGCATTTCACAAAATTTTTCATCTCCTATGACACCTCAACAAAATGGGGTGGTCGAAAGGAAAAATTGAACTTTAATTGAAATGGCTTGAACAATGCTCAATGAGTATGGTTTACCAACTTACTTTTGGGCCGAAGCCACAAATACTGCATGTTATATTTCAAATCGAGTTTTCAAAAGACCTCTCTTAAACAAAACTTCATTTGAGCTATGGAATGGAAGAAAGCCCATAATATCATATTTTAGAGTATTTGGATGCAAGTGTTTGATATTGAATACCAAGGACAACCTTCGAAAATTTGCCTCCAAATCTTATGAGTGTATATTTTTAGGATACTCCACCATAAGCAAAGCTTATAAAGTCTTTAATAAAAAGTCATTAGTTGTTGAAGAATATATGCATATTGTTTTTTATGAATCTAGTAAGCTTGATCTTGTGAAAGGTAGTGTTCTTGATGATGTTGTAGGTACAATGGAAAAACTTGATCTTGAAAATGAAAAAGGAGAAAATGATCAAGAAAATTCATATCAAGATGACTCTCTACCTTAAGCTCAAGAGGAAAACAAGTAAGAGCCCCTAAAGGAATGGAGATTGACAAAAGATCACCCCAAGGAGTAAATCATTGGTGATCCTATAAAGGGAGTAAGTACTAGATCTCATCTCAAACCTTTAGATTCTAATCTTTCCTTTGTCTCTTAAATTGAGCCTAAAAATATTGATGAGGCTCTTAATGATGAAATTTGGGTGATTGTTATGCAAAAGGAACTCAACCAATTTGAGAGAAGTAAGGTATGGACCTTAGTTTCTAGACCTAAAGAGCATCAAATCATTGGAAGTAAATGGATATTTAGAAATAAACTAGATGAACAATGTTCAATAACTAGGAATAAGGCTAGGTTAGTTGCAAAGGGATATAATCAAGAAAAAGGAATAGATTATGATGAGACCTATGCCCCGGTAGCTAGATTAGAAGCCATAAGAATACTTTTAGTATATGCATGCCATATGGATTTCAAACTCTTTCAAATGAATGTCAAAAGTGCTTTCTTAAATGGTTTTATAGAAGAAGTTTATGTAGAACAACTACCAGGTTTTGAAAGCCATAATTTGCCTAACCATGTATTTAAACTTTCAAAAGCTTTATATAGTTTGAAACAAGCCCCAAGAACCCGGTATGAAAGACTAAGTTCTTTTCTTTTAGAAAATAATTTTTCAAAGGGGAATGTTGACACTACTTTATTTATTAAAAAGCATAAGCATGATATTCTAATTATTCAAATTTATGTTGATGACATCATAGTTGGGTCTACTAGTGAACTGCTTTGCCAAGAATTTGCTAAGTGTATGACTAGGGAATTCGAAATGAGCATGATGGGTGAGCTCAAGTTCTTCCTCAGTCTACAAATAAAATAAAGCAATAGGGCATATTCATCAACCAATCCAAATATGCCAAAGACTTAATCAAGAAATTTGGAATGGAATGATGCAAAAATATCAAGACTCCAATGAGCACATCAACAAAATTGGACAAAGATGAAAAGGGTAAGTGCATTAATGAAAAGCTCTATAGAGATATGATCGGATCACTCTTATATCTTACTGCCTCTAGACCCGATATAATGTATAGTGTATGCTTATGTGCTTGCTTTCAATCGTGTCCTAAAGAATCACATTTGAATGCTGTGAAAAGAATTTTAAAATATTTACATGTCTCATTGCATCTAGGTCTATGGTATCCTAGAAATTCATCCCTTCATATTATAGGATATTCATATGTTGATTACGCTGGAAGTCTCTTGGATAGAAAGAGTACTTCAGGAACTTGTCACTTTATTAGTGAATGCTTAGTTTCTTGGTTTAGCAAGAAACAAGTTTCAGTTGCTCTTTCTACCACTGAAGTGGAGTATGTGGCAACAGGATGTTGTTGTACTCAAATCCTTTGCATAAAACAACAACTTAAGGATTATGGTCATAGTTTGGACCATATACCTATTAGATGTAACAATACAAGTGCTATGAACCTATCTAAGAATCCCATTCAACACTCTAGAAGTAAGCATATTGACTTAAGACATCATTTTCTTAGAAATCATGTTCAATATGGAGATGTTGTATTAGAATTCATAAACACAAACAATCAATTGGTAGATATTTTCACTAAGTCTCTAAACGAAGAAAGATTTAACTTCATAAGAAGAGAGCTTGGTATGATTGATGGATTAACTTTATGATTGCCAAATTTGTCGAACCTTGAATGTTAATCTTGTGTTATTGTCTCATCTTTTAAGGTATGAAGTGGCAACTTGATGAAAAATATGTTATAAGGGATAGAAGCGCCTTAGAAATCCTTTAGTCTTGTTTTATACTTAGTTTTATTTAATGAGGATTTTAGGCAATTCACGCCCATGACATATATTCATGGTCATGATCATAATCACCAAAAGCTCCAAAAGTTTTCACGTCTTGCTTCATGACATGCTTCATGGTTGAAGGTAGTGAAGACTATGTTTCATGCCTATAACCTTTTATGTCACTCCCGTGAAACTCTTTGTTCACGACCGTGAACATTTCCACCAAATAATTACATAAGCTTTCACACCTTGTTTCACGCTTTATCTCACGATCACAAATATTGAAGATTGTACTTCACGACTGTGACTCATTTTGTCACCACCGTGAAAATTCATCATTCACCCCCGTGACTATTAAATGCCATGACCATGAATCATTTCATATTCTTTATCACGGGTAGATTGCCTCTTTAGCATACCATGAACACGACATTTCACGCTGGTGACTTTGCATTCACGACCGTGACGATGTCGGTTATAAAACATTTTCTGCCATTTTTATCTCATTTCTAACTCTACAAATTCTCTCATTTATCACCACATTCAATACCTCTCATAGAATTTGACCCCCCTAACAGCCTTTTCCATCTATAAATACCTTCAAAAACTATTTCTTTCATCAGAAATCACAAAATCACAAGGTATTCTTCAAAAATCCTATCAAAAATTTTCTCTTCAAAAATCAATCTCAACTCAAAAATGGAACTCGACTCCTCTAAAGGCACTAGAAAGAAGTCTCATGCTCCAAGAAGGTAAACAGACTATCTTCTCAATATCATTCCAGAGCATTGTCATCCGAGGTATGCGATTCTCAAGAAAAGACCACTCTTTTCTTCTTGATCCTTCGAATGGCATGCTGTCAGGACCCTTGGTCTTGAGACAAGCATGACGGAATAGCTACAGTCTTGTCATCTAAAGGAGTTCGTTGATATCCATCAATCGACGCTAAGGGAACCAACTTTCGAGTTCCTTAGCACCCTGCAAGTCTCTCCCACTAGCAAGATAAAATTCAACTTTGCAAGCATCCGAGCACCCTCACAGCAACGGAGTTTGGTGACATCTTCAAACTTTCCTATGACGGTATCCTCAATGAGAGTGAGGTGGAGTTCTATGCCAATCCGGTATGGACTCATTTCGAGTAAGATTGCAGTTGGGATGTCCGATCACTAGTGCACAAATACTTGCATAGGTTTCTAACCTATAACATCTTTGCAAGAGGGGATAACAATGGTGCGATTTGAAAGTCCGAGCTCTTTCTCCTTGAGATGGCTCGAAGAGTTCTAACAGTGGCCTTGTCTCGATGGCTTGCAAACCATCTACTCTCAATTGCAACGAAGCCCTCAAGAGATATTTTGATCGGTGGGTATATGACTCACCTTGCTATCAAGCTTGGATATTTGAAGCTAGAAGAGCATAACTTCAATCTCGTACTAGCACATCTTAAAGACCGACTAGACGTCGAGTCTTTTATCAAGATGGGAGCAGCGGTTTGAATAATTAATGAGAATAACATCTACTACCGCTTCACCTCTCCAGCAAGTGAAATTATTTGGGAAATCGATGATTCGGACGACTTCAAAGCTGGCCTCCAAGGAATCCAGCAAAAAAAAAGAGTTCGAGTCGAGATGGCAACCCCAGAGGTTGAGCATGAGGTTGGACAATCCTCGGCCTCCACACTGAACTTGGCTCAGCAGGTGGCTAACTTTTTAACACCTCATTTTGACCAACTACAGGTTTTAATTGATGAGAGGTTGGAAAACCTCAAAGATTTCATGGAATCTCGCATGGATAGCCTCGAGGCGGAAGTAGCACGCCTTAGAGATGGGTTGTCCAGCTCCAAGTCTAGCTAGAGCTTTAGTTTTTTTATTTCATTTTGTGTTCTAGTTTCTAGTATTACAAATGCAGGATTTTAATTTACTTTTCAAATCTTTGTACTCTTACATTTGGTACTAATATAATTAGTTTTTTTTATTGCATTAGTTTTTCCCTTATGATTTATCTTTTATGTTCTTTTTGTTAATGACAAAAGGGGGATAACCTAGCAATATAAATGAATTAAATGAATATGCATGTACATGAATGCAGATGTGTTGATATTTTGAATATAGTATTGAGATACACTTTCAATATACTTTGCATATACTTAACTAGTTAAAAACAAACATTTGATATACTTTCAATATAATTTGCATATATTTTTCATATACTTAACTAGTTAAAAGCAAAATTTTGATATATATTGGATATACTTTGCATTTGCATATACCTTGCATATACCTAACCTAGGAAGCAAGCATCCATGTTATACTTCATCAATTCTTAAAAATTCTTGCACTTTATTATTTTTTGTCTTAAGAATCTTTTGAGGGGGAGACTTCTCAAAAGCACATATTGCTAGATTATTTGTCGCCATAAAAAAGGGAGAGATTGTTGAACCTTGAGGGGTATTTTTGTCATTTTGATGCTAACAAATAAAATAGCAATAATTTATTTAACATACTTGTATTCTAAGTTTATTGAAGAGGTTATGGTTGAAAGTCAAAAAATGAAGAAATAGCATGTTCACGCCCGTGACTGTTTATGTCACGCCCGTGATGTAGCTTAGCGCCAACTATCCAACATTTAAAGTTCATGGCCATGAAAAATCATAGCAACCATGAATAATCATAGCAACCGTGAATGATCATATCAGTCACACCTATGAAAGATAGTCACTCCCGTGAGAAAACATGTCAAATTCCTCCAGATAGCTTCACGGCCAGAGTCACCACTTGGACCACAGCTTGGAAGGATATTCACGCTCGTGAAAGAATAAAGTCACGCCCGTGATCAAACACTTCAATTCCTTCAGAATGCTTCACGGTCAGAGTCACCACTTGAACCATGGCTTGGAAAAATATTCACGACCGTGACACACATATTCACGACTATGAATGAGGAAAGAGAAACATGTCAAGCGCAAAATTAAGAGTTGGTGCAATGGCTATTTTCGGATTAAATACAATCAAATGGCTATAATTCGCCAAGAAAGTACAAATGCAAGTCATTTATGAATCCAGAACGGGAGAATAGCAATTACTTCGAATCAAAATCTTGTCGTAGCCATTTTTACATTAATTACTTTCAAAAAAACATTAATTCTCTGTAAAAATCTTTTTGCTCATAATTTCTGAGCATTATAGATTTGTGAGTGTTTCTCTTTGTAATCTACTATTCAAGTGAGTTTGGGTATATTGGGTTAAGAGTAGAACACTTGTAAAGGTTATTTGTGTTAGCCATAAAACACAATGAATTGGTTTATTATGTGAGCCATGAAAACACAAGGGATTTCTGGGTTAGGTGTGATCCATTGATAGAAACACCATAGTTGGAAGTGAGCCTGTAAAATTCCATTGTAACACTTAGTGTGTTAGTGAAACTCTCAATTGAGATTGGAAAGAGGAGTAGGGTTTGTTAACACCCGAACTTCTATAAATTTCTTGTGTAATATCTTCTTATTCCTACTCTACTTAACTTTTTATTCTGCACTTAAAAGTTAAGAATTTTTAATATCCAATTCAACCCCCTTTCTTGGTTCATTATCTGGGCAAGACATATGTCCAAATGAAATGCATATAAAAATGCATATGTGAGAAGTCGAGGATGTTACATGTAGTTTTATAACTGCTCATTTTGTAAAATCTTGGGCTTGTGCATGCTCTTATGATTTGTAATTAAACTTTTACTTATTTGGAGCTTGATTTCATGATTTTAAAAATTCTTTTATTTTATTTAAGTCATCATGGTCATGGTGCATGAATGTAATGCCTGATAATTTAGGCAACGGTCGCGATTGACCGAAATCCGGTGCTCTGAACCGATCAGAGTCTAAATTCGGATATGAAAAAATAAATAAAAATAATAATAAGATGTGAGAAAAATATTTTGGATATTATTAATTTAGAATTTTGAACTTCGGAAGTAAAATTGAGAAAAAAATAATTTTTCGCTGAATGAAAATGAAAATGAAAATTACAGTGTTTTTGGCACAGATAGTTCATTGTCTGGGCAACAATTGGTATCACAGCTTTTCTAGCAACAAAGCCTAATAAGCGCTAGCAAATATCAAGAAATGGCCAATGAAGGATTTTAAAGTCTCAAGTCTTACTTTGATGGAGTAAACTATGCTCATTGGAAATTTCGGATGGAGACATATCTCGATAGTGAAGGAATTGAAGTTTGGGATAGTGTTCGAAAAGAATGGGCACCACCAACCAAGAAAGGAGTTGATGGTGAAGAAGAAATTCTTTCAAGAGATGATTGGACGGAGCCTCAACGAAGAGCTAATTTCAAAAATAAAAAGACAATGACAATCCTTGCAAGCTCTTTGTCTATTGAAGAATTTGGTAGAATCCAACATTGTCCTGCCACATATAGCATATGGAAAACATTGGATAATTATCATGAAGGAACCAAGCAAGTAAAATCCAATAAGATTTAACTTCTTATTTTAGAATATGAACTCTTCAAAATGAAATCCAATGAATCCATCACCGACATGATGAACCATCTTTTCGCCATCATCAATGGCATGAGAAAACTTGGAAAGCACTTAAGCTTAGAAGATGTGAACAAAAAAATTCTAAGAAGTCTTCATCTCAAAGACTATGGTTCAAGAGTTGCAGGTATAAAGGAGGCCAATGAAGACATGAGCATCATGCCTACTGATGTATTTATTGGCAAACTTCTAACATACGAGATGGTGGTGAAAAGAGATTGAGAACTTGAAGCCGAACTAGAAAAGAGAAAGCCTCTAACACTAAATGTCTCTACTTTAAAATCTCAAGAGGTAATTGAAAATGATGAAGAGAAGAGTGATGATGAGAATGAGGACATCGTCATGCTTTTAAGAAGAATAAAAAGAATAATTGAAAAGAGACTTGGCAATTCTCAAAACTTCAATCAAAGAACCTTCAAACACTCCTCAAATGACTCTTAAAGAAATAAAGATGAGGTAAAGTGTTATGAATGTAGGAAAAAAAGACATATCAAACCAGAATGTCCAAAGCTCGGGAAACATAAGAAAAGATTTCAAAAAGATGATGGGGAGAAAGGTCACAGAGCCACATGGGATGACGAAAGCTCTTCAAGCGAAAAAGATGATAATGAAGGTGAAGAGATTAACCTATGCTTCATGGCTTTAGAGGATCACTTCATGGATGAGGTAGGTCCTTCTTACTCATACTCTTTTAATGATAATAGTAGTGATAATAATAGTGATAATGAAGATGATGATGATGAGCAAAGTTTAATAGAAGTGTTGAACCTAGAATTAGAAAAATATAGAAGTAGACTTAAATCTTATAAAAATGATATTTTAGATTTAAAAAATAAAATGGAAGTTTTACAAAAAGAGAATTTTGATTTTAAGACTTCTAATGAAACTCTTCAAAAATCTTTAGATGAGTATTCCTCTAGGCCCTCAACTAAATCTTTGCTTAAAGAAAACAACATTTTGAAAAATGAAGTTGAGGAACTTAGAAACTCAATTTCAAAGTTTCATAAAGGGAAAGAGAGTCTAGATATTGTCATAGTCTCTCAAAGACCACATTTAATAAGACATCATCTAGGCTTTAATGAAACATCATCTTCATCTTATAAGACTTTATTTGTTAAGTCTAGTGCACCTCAAACCTCCACAATTGAGGTATTAGTCCCAAGGGCTAAGAGCATAGCACACACAAAACCCTTTATTCAAAAGAAGAATAATCAAAGGTCACTTGGCTTAAGAGGGAAACCTCAAAAGGCCAATCATACTTTTATGTATAAAAGGCATACACCTAGGAAAGCACCTATTCATCATGCATGTATATGTAATTGCACACAAACTCATTCTAAAAGGATGTTCAGACCTAAAAGCATGTCAAAACTGAAAAATATATATATAACTAAATAATGCAATTATTGCATGAAATTTGGTCATATCAACAAGCATTGTTAGATAAGGAAGGCTCATTGGGAACCTTCAAGTGCTAAACCCCAATGACCTAAGTTCATTTGGGGTACCTAAAAACCAAACTTGAATCATGGTTTTATAGGTATGCCTCAAGTCCACTGTAAAGAAAAATGTTTGGCTTTTGGATAGTGGATGCTCAAGGTATATGACCGGAAAATAGAACTCTTCAATCACATCAAAAGAATTGATGGTGGTAAGGTAACATTTGGGAACAATGCTAAGGGTAAGGTAATTCGTATTGGCTTTATTGGTATTAATAATATTACTTTTATTGAATATGTTTTGCTTGTTGATGGTTTGAAATATAATTTGTTAAATGTAAGTCAATTATGTGATAAGGGAAACCAAGTTATCTTTACCTCAAAAGAATGTCTTGTAATCTCTTTAAGTGGCCAATAGATATTCAAAGGAGATAAAGATGTAAATACTTACATCATAGACTTACACAAAATATCTAACCTTTCCTCTAAGTGAGGTAGAATTTTATACTCTTCCAGCTTGGACACATTTTGGTTTGGAATGCAGCTAGGATGTGAAAAAGACGAAAAGCATCCATCTTTGGTCTCTTGTGCACAAGTATATATATAGGTTTCTCACCTATATTATATTTGATCGTGGAGATAGCAACGATGCTATCAGAAAGTCAAAGCTTTTTTGTTGGAAATGGCATGAAGAGGACTATCCGTAGCCCTGTCATGATGGTTTGCAAATAACCTCCTCTCCATAGCAATGAAGTCGTCATAAGATATTTTTATTGGAGGATATGTGACACACCTTGCCATTGAGCTAGGTTATTTGAACCTCGACGAATACATCTACACTCTCATTCTTACACATCTATAAGACTGACTCGATTTCGAGTCATTTATAAAAATGGGAGCATCTGTCCGTATTCTTCATGAAGGAAACATATACTACCGTTTCACCACTCCAACTAGTGAAATTGATTGGGAGGATAATGACTCTGAAGCTTTTAAAGCTGGCCTCCAGGCTGTCCAGCAACGGAAGCAAGCCCGTGATGAAACATCGACACCAGCGGCAGCTGAGGATGTTGGTCAGACATTGGTCTCTTCCACATCCACTTTGGCATAGCAGCTTACTGATCTTCTAGCACATCGCCTTGACATGATGTAGGCTTCCATCGGTGAGAGGTTGGAAAACCTCAAAGACTTTTATGGAGTCTTGTATGGAAAGCCTCAAGGCGGAGGTAGCATGCCTTAGGATGATTTGTCAGGCTTTAAGCCTACTTAGAGTCCTAATTATCTTGTAGTAGCTTTACCTTTATTGTAATAAGACTTTTATCTTTGTGCATTTTTATTTTCATGTAATCTTTGTCACCTTTAATCTTTAATAAAATTATGTTATTTACAT
This sequence comes from Triadica sebifera, assembly GCA_023653625.1. Classification (NCBI taxonomy): domain Eukaryota; kingdom Viridiplantae; phylum Streptophyta; class Magnoliopsida; order Malpighiales; family Euphorbiaceae; genus Triadica; species Triadica sebifera. The sequence continues at coordinate 28,591,180 of CM042901.1, forward strand.
TTCAATCTTTTTACTAGTGACAAAAGGGGAGAAACAAGCAAATATGTGTTCAATATATGTCAATTGGAGAAACAAGCATATATGTGTTCAATATATGTTCAATATATGATGGTATGAGTATGCAATATGCAATGTATGGTTATAAATTTTATTTCAATTGATGATATGCATAAGCTATACCTCACATCAACCTCACATATACCTTGCAACTTGAACTTATTTCAATGCATAATATATACTTAACATATATCTCACATATTCTTTGAATACGCTTGGTTATACATGTTTTATTTGATGAAATATACTTAAGATATACCTTGCATATACCTTATTAGTTTGCAAATACCTTTTCTATATTTCTTTCAAATCTTGCACTTTATTATTTTATCTTAAGCACTTTTAGAGGGGGAGACTTCTCAAAAGTACATATTGCTAGATTATTTGTAACCATCAAAAAGAGAGAGATTGTTGAACTTTAAGAGCAATTTCCGTTATTTTAATGGTAACAAATAAAATAGAAATAATGTATTTAACAATATTTATGTTCTAAGTATGTTAAACAAGATATACTTTGATTAAGACATGAAGTAAGATTGAAAGAAAATTTTTGAAGATAAGAATAAAAAAAATAGAAGAGTCATGCCTGTGACTACTAATGTCACACTCGTGAATATAGCTAAGCGCCAACTTTCTACCATTCAAAGTTCACGGTCATGAAGGATCAAATCAACCGTGAATGATTAAACAAGTCAGGCTCGTGAAAGATAGTCATGCCCATGACCAAACATGTAGAGAGCTTCACGAGCAGAGTCACCATTTGGACCATGACTTGGAAAAATATTTATACCCGTGAAAGTATTAGTCACGCTCGTGATCAAATACTTTCAATTATTTCAGAGAGGTTCACGGTCAGAGTCACCACTTGGACAACGGTTTGGAAGAACATTCACTGTAATGGCCCAAATACCGGGTTAGTCGTAAACTGTAGTTTCCAAAATCGATCAGCATACCCAGGGGTTAAAAATACACCCGTGGGTAAAAAATATTTTATTTAATTATCAAACAATATAGGTTATGAATAGTCCAGAGGTAAAGTTTGGAGTAAAAATGAGATCAAATAAGTCCTTAAAAGTCAAAACTAAGAAAAAAATGGAACCTGGTTTAATTAAATAGTTTGTTGACCATACTTTGACCGGACTATGAAAAATAGGAAACGATATCCAAAAATTTATTTTAAGATATAGATAGACTCTAAATAATATTTAGGATTATTTGACAGTGAAAAAGGAATTTTACGGTAATACTGAAAATTGAATTATCAGTCTGGTTTGAGTGAGCTGGACAAAAAAAGGACTCCGATTAAATTAAAAACTTTAGTGTAGACATATAAAAATATTTTATGAATTATGGAATCAAATTTGGATGAAATTGAGATTGAAAAATGAGAAAAATAATTTATAGTGCATAATTGGACCTAAATGGGTTAAGCTTTGTTTGGCCCAAGCCTACCCAATTTAGACCACTATAAATAGGCTCAATATCAGAATTCTTTAGAGATAAATCTGCTCCATCATCTTCTTTCTCTCCTCCCTCATGGCCGAAACTACCTTCTCCCATTTCTTCTCCAATTTTCTTCAATTATTACACCAAAATTAACCACCCAAAAATAATTTCAGGCTGTCAAGTAGCTAATAGAAATTTTTAATCTTCATTTGAAGAGATAGAGTGGAAGGAAATCAAAGGAGAAAAGTTATGATTCAAATTTGAGGTAAGTGAAATTTATAATTTTAAATTAGTTTAATGATTCAAATAGGTAGTTTAAGGTATGTAGATGATAAATATGAAATTTATTTGAGTTAAGGAAGAAAAATATTGGTGGATTATTGATGAATGAATTTCGTTCATGGTAGGTTCAAGAGAAGGTGAAGGTGCTTCCAAAGAAAATGCTAAGGAAAAGAAAGATTAGGAAGACCTAAACAAGAAATTAAGGTTAGTGATTTCAAAATCTATTTATTTCCATTTATTAAACAAGATTTTAGGGTTATGGAAAATTAATAATTTTGTGTGTTTTGCATGTAATTGCTAATTAATTTTTAAAACATGATTAAAGAATTATTAAAAGTGAATTAGAATGGTTAATTTCAATAAAAAAAATTAATTAGTGGAAATTGAAAAATATGACCTTATTATGTGAAAAATATAAATTAAGGTATAAATGCATTTTATTGTAATATTATGATATATATGGAACAAAGAATGTATAAATTAGTGAAAGGAATATTTAGAAGATGAAAGACAAATTTTAATGATGAAAATTAATTATAGGCCAAAATCTGAAGAAAGAAAAATTAATATTTTCCTTACTAATTAAATGAAAAATTAGTTATAAAATGTAAGAAAATATGATTTTAAGTGTGTAGAAATTTATTGGAAATTTTTAAATTATATATTGAATATTTTTCTAATTATTGATTATATTTTGCATGAAATAAAAAATAATGAATAAAGTGTGTTTAGTGATGCTTAATTACTTAATTGAATATTCATAATGAATTATTGATATATTAGAATGGAAAGTGTGAAAAATTATGGTAATGATAAAATTGTAGGGATGAATAAAATATTAAGTGATTAATAATGTAAAAATAATAAAATTTATGAATTTAATGGAAATTGAATTAAAGAAATAAAATAATATCCTTAGTTATTTTTCTGATAGTTAAATCTAGTTAAGGATATAATTGGCTAGTCATAGGGACACCATTACCGCGATGTGAGTCATAGCGACTCGCTTATGTAGGCCAATGATGGTCTACTGCAGTGATAGTGATTTAGTGAATAATATATAGTGCAGTCCTCGGGTAGTCATTCGGTATTACTCTTTAGTGTAGTGAACTTTTGGGTTCACGTCCCATGTATCTAGTCTGAAAATTTTCTATCGGATGGAAACTAGAGGCAAATGTGAATAAAAGTTGTAATAATGATAAAAGTGAAAAATATGATAAGAATGATAAAATGGTATAATTGTAAAAATGATAAAAGTGACAAAGGTGAATAAAATGATAAAAGTGAAAATATGAGAAAAATAATAAATGTGAATAAAAAGTAGTAAAAATGATTTAAGTGAAAAATATGATAAGAAAATATGTAAGTAAAAAAATGAAAAAAATTATTAAAATGAAAAATATGATAAAAAATAAAATAAGTGAAAACTACAAGATAAACGATAAAAGTGATAATTGTAAATAAATAAATGAAAAACAAAAATATTAGTGGTAGAAGTGTAAATAATATATAGTTAGTGACATAATTGTAAATAAATGAAAATTTATGAAATAAAATGAAATTTATATCTCATTAAATTATGAATTGAAAAATAAAATAAAGAAGAAAGAAAGAAATGGTTAATTAGAGATATAAAATGAAAATGAACTGAATTGAAAGAAATTAAAAGTTCATAAATAAGTAAAAAAATTAATTGAGAAAAGTTGTTAAGATTAATTAAGATATTAAATAGTGAATTAAGGGTAAATAAGAATAAAGTATTGATAAAAAAATAATAATAAAAATAGAAAATTTAAATTGTATATTAAAAATGTTATTGCATATATGAACGTATGAAAATATAGGACGATGAAAATTTTTAGATTAGTAATCACTACTGAGCATATTAATGCTCAACACATAGTTATTTGACTGCGTGCATGTATTAACAGAAAAGACAAAAGCAGACATACAAATTTTGGAAGCTGACAGAATATTGAAATAATCGAAAGTTATTATATAAAATGATATGTATATATATGTTTAGATATGGTGTTGTATGGATAAAATTATGTACATATTCTGATAAAAAAAATATTTGTGAATTATTATATGTGTAAAGAATAAAATGTTGAATTGTGGTCGAATGAAAAATATATTGTATTATATATGTATTGTTGTGCCCAAAAATCGGCTGAGAATTATTTGCTTTGCAGGTGGGGTAGTTAGTTTATGACTGTTATACTGTCAAAATTTTTAAAAAATAAAAAGGATTAATTAAGTGATAATAATATTATGATCATTAAATTAAGTTAAAGAAAAAAATTTGGCACACATCGGCTATAATTGCATAAGTATGTAACGTACATATAGATTGATTATTATAAGGGTGTCACATTCACGCTCGTGCCACATATAGTCATGCTTGTGAACGATGACAGAGAAACATGTCAGACTCAATTTAAGAGTTGGTTCAATGACTATCTTCACAATTAATGCACCTAAACGACTATAATTCACAGAGAATGTATAAATGCAAGTCATTTATGAATTCCAAAGATAAAGGGAAGAAGAAGAAAACAAGAACAACAACTATTCTTCATCTTTAATCTTATTATAGCCATTGTGTATTAATTATATCTCCACAATCCTCTATTTTTTGTGAAAACTTTATTGCTCATAACTTCTGAGCATTATAGGTTGATAAGTGTTTCTCATTGTAATCAATTACTCAAAAGTGGGCTTGAGTATATTGGATTAAGAGTGAAACACTTTTAAGGGTTTATCGCATGAACCATAAAATACAAGAAATTGTTTTTTGTGTGAGCCATTGAAAAACACAAGAAAATTTCTGGGTTAGGTGTTAGCCATTGAGAGAAACACCATGTTAGAAGTGAGCTTGAAAAATTCCATTGTAACACTTAGTGTGTTAGTGAAACACTCAATTGAGATTGGGGAGAAAAGTAGAGTTTGTTAATACCTGAACCTATATAAATCTTGTGTGTGATATCTCTCCTTTCTTCCTCCATTTTATTTATTCCGCACTTTTAATTAAACAAATTTTATTTGCTAACCAATTCAACCTCCCTTCTTGCTTCATTGTATGGGCAACAATGAAGTATAAAAAACTCAAAACTGTATAACTTACCAGGGTTATAAATATTGCTAAAATCCCAAACTGTTGTGATTCGAACTTTTAGTCGGATGTTTCTGCTATGGTTATCAATTTCTGATATAGAAACATGTAACATTTTTTTTTATATTGAGCTTGTTTTTTCACATAATAACAATAATTAAGCATATATAATGAGTAAAAATTAAAGTTTTTATTCTATACAACAAGATAAATCATTAAATATTTCATGGTAAATAATATTTTTTGTACAGTTCATTAGATCAGTGCTTTATTTTGAATTTTTATTATTTATTATGGCATGTATACCTTTGTATAATGTAACTCTAGAAAGTGCAACATATAATTGTCAATGACAAAAAATATGGTTATATAGATAAAGGCCAACCTCTTTTAAAGTTTGTCCTTGATTTTATTTACTGTCATACAATAACATACTCTAATTGGAAATTATTTTCTTTTTAATATAAAATGTCATTTTTCTTCATTAACTGATAATACAACTCGATGAATAAATACTCTATCATCGTTGTGTGTTCCTGTAAGAATTTGAGTTTCTATGACTTTCATTCCTAAATTAATAATCATTAATTTGATACCATTGCAAAGACCAATACTTGGATTTATGTTTCATAGTAACATTATTTGAACATTTTTTTCAATTTTAATTCATGTTGTGGAAATTCGTTAAAATTCAAAGAATTTAAAAATTCAATAGGGTAAAGAACTTCTAATGATTCAATGTTATTTGATGTTTTACTGATGGAATCAAATCTATAATTTTTTTTTCTTCAGGTAATTGTTCTATCATTTTTTTGTTAAATATGTTAACTATTTAATTTGTAGGTGTAATTATTCTACGTTCTTTTATATAAGAAGGATCAGCGTATTTAGTTGTAAATAAATGATATGTTTTGCTTATAATTTCTTCTAGAGGTTCAATAGCATTGTTAAGCATTAGTTTTGAGGGTATTTCAATCCAATTATTTTCATCATCGATATTTGGAGTGTTTTTAGACAGGATTGTGTCATCACCTATTGATAGAATCCAATTAGCAAAATCAGATAATTCATTATTTTCATTTATGTTTATAGAATCAGACAACAATCGCATATTAGTTGTTAATTTAAAATTTTTAAAATATTTCCATAAATAAGATTTTGTCAATGATGCATTAATAATTTTTTCTTTGTTTCCATCATTAACAACTAGTAAAAATTGTCTAAAATCACCTCATAATAATAAAGTTTTACCTCCAAAAGGTATTTGACTCATATCATTATCTACATTACTTAAGATATCTTTTAAAGATCTATCAAATGCTTCAAAACAATATACATGACTCAATGGAGCTTCATCCCAAATAATTAAAGAAGATTGTTGTATTAATTGTGCTAATTGTGTACCTTTTTCGATTTCATATGTTGATTATTCAGTTAAATCAATAGAAATTTTAAATTTAGAATGAGAAGTTCTACTGCCTGGTAATAATAATGTTGATATACCTGACAATGCAACAACTATAACTATTTTACCCTCAGATCTAAGTTTTGCTATAACTGTTTCATAAAGATATGTTTTTCCTGTGCCTTCATGACCATAAACAAAAAATAAATCATTTTATTAACTTTAATAGCATGAACTACATTGTCATATATAATACGTTGTTCATTTGTTAGAGTAAGAATTATTTCATTATGTTTTATTCTCAGTTCTATAACATCATCACTAAGTTCTTTAACTATAAACCTATTAGTATTATTAAACAAAAATGATCTATCAGGTGCAGGAATATTAAAATCAGTGAGGGAATATGATTTTTTATTGAAAATTTTTTCAAGTTTGAATAAAACTCGATTTTTAAGATGATCTTCATTGATATGATTTTCTAGAATTTGAAAATTTATACACATGTCATAATTGATATCATCATATAAATATTTCCAAAATAAATTGAAAAAGGTTGTCTGGCTTACTAACTTCACATAATAGTATTAGAACTATAAACAAAAAGACAAAAAGCTAAGAAAACGAGTAATAAAGCCCTAACCTATGTGTACAAAATCCTTATGAATGCACTATAAAATGTCGCAATTCATAGGAAGATGCATACATAATAGCTTCTTTCATTGAAGAAATTCATTCATTATCATTTCCAAGTAAACCATATGCATTACATGCAGACTGATAAGTAGAATGCAAAACTGCATCTACAGTCCTAATGTCTTCAAAATTTTTAGGTCCCTTAACAATATTTAATAGTAATCTTAAGTAGTAAAGTTCCCCTGAGTTTGGATGAATATAAGCAATTCTTCTTATGCAATGACCTTTTTTACATCTTATCTATATTTTTTTCTTTATTATTTCAAACCCATTTAGTTGGAGACTCTACTTATGTGAGAATGCAAGCATCTTCAAATAGACTATTGATATACATCCATTCAGTAAACATAGTTCGACTAAAACGTGTATTATTAGCAATATGGTTCAAGTCATGTGTAGAGTCAAATAGGATTCTGCTCATATATTCTAAATGAATTGCTAACTTTTCAACAACAGGGTCTCTATAATAAATTGGAAATTCAAATAACCTGCGAGTTGCTTCACATGGGAAATGTAACGATAATCTAAATATGTTTTTATTTCGTCGATATTTTATGAATTTTTATTTTGTAAATTTTGAGTAGTAATTCCAAATGTTTCAATAACAGCACGAATTCTGTCTGTCCCTTTATAATATATTTAAATAAATATTTAACCATTATTGATCGACAACAATATTCTATACAAATATGAGCTTCATATTTACAGACTAATTATTTATTATATGCCACCACAAAATGATTATTGAATTTTTTATTATTTTTTAAGACAATTTTCATCGTTTCTTCGCTTATATATTGCAAATCCATTTGTATCAATTATTGTAAGTTCTTGTAATTTTTTTGGAAAAAATTTAGAGCATTTATTATTTTTCATTCATGAAATAGAAGATTTTATAAAACCACATGGACCATGCAACATAAACTTAGAAACAATATTATATACACATGGTTTCTTATCTTTATCAGGTAACTCAACATAAATTATTAAATCTATCTCAGATTGTGTATTTGGTTTATCATCTTGATGCAACCAAACTAAACAATGAATATGAGTGAGACCTCTTTTTTGAAATTCAACAGTATATCATAAAGATGTGACTTTGCCAAAATGTTTATTTTTTTAATATCATCAATTAAATATGCAATTTAACTTTAAAAATACAATTAATAATATCTGGTATATCTTTGGGTCTTTGGTCAGGGATATGATTTAGCATATATTGAATTTCATACCATAATAGAGTTACAGATAAATGTTATAAATAAATCGGGATGACCATAAAACTTACAAATTGTTATAGCATCATGATAATATTCAACCATATAATGGGGACTTCCTATGTGGCTTGAAGGAAGAATAATTATAGATTTTCCAACATTATTGCCACTAACATCACCATTTAGAACAACATTTTTAATGCCCGTATAAAACCCAGATTTTAATTCTTTTTTATTTCGTCTAATATAATATAGTATTTCTTCTTCTACACATGAGAATGCATCAACAACATACTATTAGAATAAATGATACCATCTCTTAATAAAGTTTTACCTTCACAACGTTGTTGTTACAATCTAAAAGTATAATATTCACACATTGTAATACATTTTCTAGAAGATGAATTTTGACCAATATTGTTTACATACTCAATATGAACTCTATAACCGTCTTCTCCGAATGGAAAAAGAATAGGATATTGCATAAACATCATACTTGGATGTAAAGTACTTATCCGCTTTAAACCCTCAGATCTATATTCAACTATAATATCTCTATTTTTATCATATAAGCCAAAATCTCCAACAATTAAACCTGTGATTTCAGAACTTAACAGTGATGTATATTGGGAACTATCTTGATCTCGTTTACCAAGTAATTTTAAATTAATTGGTTGAAAATCAACGTCTTTAAATTTATCTCTAATCATTCTAAAAGATTTAATCAATTCATTATATGTGTCAAACATTTTTATTAATTCATTTACTATTATTTCGTTAATAGTTTTATATGTAGCATCAGAAATAAAAGAAGAAATTATATTTTTAACTTAATTGTCAGTATCATACATGTATAATTATGAAAATTTTGGATTTTCACCATTTGAAGGCAGTAATGAACCAATAAGATGACGATTTTGACCACAAAGTCTAAACACATAAGGACCTGATTTTTTATTTATTTCATAATCAATTTTTTCTCCAGCTGAAATCATAGCAAATATAGCATTATAAATTCTGATGTCCTCTCTAAATTTAGAAGTAATAGGGCCTCCATGATAACTTAATAAGTTAACAAGAAATAATGGGGTTTGTTTTAATAGCGGTAACTGTATTTTTTCTTTTTTACAACAAATGAAGTGAATAGTTCGAGAAGATTTTGATATATTTTTTAAGCATTCATCTCACCAATATAGTGCATGACAATATATACACTTATTACTTGGAATCCCTAGGTCTGATTTTTCAAGGTAGGCTCCTATGCAAATGCAAAAAAAGAAAATTAAAATTGAATATTTTGGAAGTTGATAAGGAAATAATTTAAAAAAAAAACATAGATAAGAGAGAAATAGTATGATGAAACTTCATACTTGGGCTATGGAGGCCTGGGAGATCAGATTGTTCATTGTAATTACAGTTGTTGTTGGATATAAATGGTAAACTAATAGAATTTTATTCATTTGTATTAGGCTGCCCAATACAAAAGCCTAATACAAATAGACGTTGAACTTTGTTTTGACAACAACTTAAATGCAATGAGTATATTTATAATTAAAGCATTTGGTTATTTAAATATGAATGTTAATTACCTAAATAAGTTTGATATGTGTATTAAAAAAATAGACTGTCTTGTCCGTTTTATGTATTTTCAAAATTAAAAGCTTAATCAAGTGTACAAAAAAGAAATTTAATAGTAGATAACATGTTAATAGAGTATATTTTTAATTAAAAAAATTGTCATATTAAAAACATTTAATTTTTTTTGTATGAATTTAGGCATATTAATTTTTAAAATATAAATAATTTTAAAAAATATATAAATATATTTTTATCTAACTGTAAATGTTATATAAATCAAACTTGTTAAGCAGTTAATATATAGAAAGCGATCAATAAAACACTGAGAAATTGGAACAACACCATAAAAACTCCTGCAAAATATATAAGAAATATGTTGTGTCAAATAGTTATTTATATATTATAAAAAAATATAAATCTATAATATTGTGGAAAATTAACTAAGATTTTAAATAATTTTTTTTGCAAACATCAATATATTTTAATGGGGTGTTTTTTTAGTAATTAATTAAAATAATATAAAAAAACTTTTAATCTTAAATAAAAGGCATGAACATAGTTTATTAACATTTAGTACGTAATTAAATTTAGTTTTTTCATAGTGTTGTATATATATTTTAATGAAATATTTTTTTATTATGGAAATTTAATAATTAATAAAAAAAATATAAAAAAATTAAACTCATAATCTAAAATAAAAGATATAAATATAATTTATTAACATTTAATATGGTATTAAATTTAGTTTTTTTCACAATGTAACATCATTGGTCAAAAGTTTTACAAAATATTTTTTTTCCAGTTGGTTACCTCATTTAGATAGATCCAAAGAATTATTTTTAATTTTAAATAATATCATTTAGGTGTTTTTAGTATTGTTTAATTTAAAGTATTCATTTCGTTAATATAACGCATGACAATACATGCACTTATTGCTTGGAATTTGCTGGTTTTATTTTTTAAGGTTTCATTTCGCTAATACAATTACATGTACTTATTACCTAGAATTTGTAGATTTATTTTTTTTTAAGCTAGGCTCCTATGCAAAGGCAAAAAAAAAAAAAAAGGAAGTTGAAATTGAATATTTTGGAAGTTGATAAGGAAATAATTTTTTAAAAAAATTACAAAAGAGAAATTGCATGATGAAACTTTATATTCGGAGTATGGAGGCCAAAGAAGTTGAATTGTTCATTGTAATTATAGTTGTCATTAGATATAAATAATAAACTAATAGAATTTTATTCATTTGTAAATATAAATAATTTTAAGTAATAGATAAATGTATTTTTTATCTAATAGTAAATGCTATATAAATCGAAGTAGCTAATATATAGAATGTGATCAACAAAATATTGAAAAGTTGGAACAACTTTGTAGAAACTCATACAAAATATATATAACAAATATATTGTTTCAAATAGTTATTTATATATTATAAATAAAATTATAAATCTATAATATAGAATATGGTGGAAAATTGACTAATATTTTAAATAATTATTTTTTGCAAGCATTAATATATTTTAATGGGGTGTTTTTTTAGTAACTAATCAAAATAATATAAAAAACTTTTAATCTTAAATAAAAGGCATGAATATAGTTTATTAGCAATTAAATTTAATCTTTTCACAGTGTTGTATATGTATTTTAATGAAGTATTTTTGTAATTATGGAAATTTAACAATTAATTGAAACAGTATAAAAATTAAATTTACAATATTAAATAAAAGGTATGAATATAATTTATTAGCATTTAATATGTTATTAAATTTAATTTGTTCACAATGTAGTATCATTGGTCAAAAGCTTAAAGAAATAATTTTCTTTTCCGGAAAATTACTTCACTTTCAAAGATCCAAAAAAATAGTTTTAAATTTTAAACCACATCTTTTGGGTGTTTTTAGAGTTATTTAATTTTTAGATATAATAAATAATATTAATATTAATAATATTAATTATTGATAATAATAATTGTTTTATTGAGTAATTCTCTACTTTAAATTTTACTAAAAATTTTGGGGGAAATAATTAATTTTTACATATAAATAAAATATTTTTTTCTGTTACGTGAGTTATTATTATAAGTTATTGTGAGGTATTTTTGTAAAAATTAAATTGAAGCCTTGTTTTTTTTTTTTATGAACAAAATAAATCATGAACTAAACTTAAGTCTAAAAAAAACTATCATCTAATTGTGAATTTAATTTGTCGGTTGTCATATCATTACATATGAAATTTATACTATTCAGTAAATATTTATTGATCTTAAGGAATATTAGAATATTATGTCAAGTTTTTCAAATGAAACATTTATTAACTGGAGTTCACACTGTCTTGGAAAAAGTTCTAGAAGAGGTAAAAAAAAAAAAAACTTATCAGGGGAATCTTGCATTAAATAATTACAGATTTTTGAAATGGTCAAGAAAAAAGGTAATATGTTTAGGAGGTAAAGGAAAAGGAAAATAGAATAAAGGAAAAATAACATTTTTGGGCTTACCATTGACATTCGAAATTTTTTGTAACATAATACATGTAATCTAACATAAACCTTAAAGTTTTCCAAAGTCAAATAACGTGATAACAAAATTAAAGCTTGAAGATATACAAAAGTTAAGTAAACTGAACTTAATACTGATTTTTTATTTACATTAAACAAAAAGATACATACAGTTAACTAAATTGAATTTATTTAGATTTTTTGTTTACATTAAACAAAAAGATAATACATAATAGGGAAAAATAAAGTCCATAAGTTCAAACACTCGTAACTATTTAACCACCAGCTGTCCAGAAAAGTGAGCAAACAGTTCAACAGTTGAGATTAATATTCTAATTATTCTAAATCAGCTGGTTGATACCTTTAAAAACAATATTAATCTTCTTTAATATTTTCATAAGCTTTCCATATTTCCTATTGAGTGCAAAATTGTCAGCGGTCAACTTTTTGTGTGCAGTTTTGAGTGTTGCAAGTTTAGCATTGGAAGCAAACTCAGCATTTAACTTGCAGAATATAAGCTCGCGATGATTATAATCAATTATTTCAATGTCATATAGAGTCCTAAGATGATCTAAGGCAATCATTGTAGCCATGTTTTTAGCTTCCAAACTATTTTGAGTACTAACACCAACAACATAACAGATATGTTTAGATTCAGAATTGTCTTGGTCCACATAATAAAGAGTACAAACAAACGTGCTCTCAGGTGGAGTTTAGCAGTCACATGGAGTAGGAGGCATTCCTAACTGCTCAAGAACAACATCTAAAATAGAAGGCAGAGGTATTCGAACAACAATCATCTATAAATAATCAAATAAAAATAAAAAAATAGTAAATCATCATATCAACAAAATTAGAATATATTAAATTAAAGGCTAATATTCATTTTTTAATATTTTTTTAAAAAACCTGATGAAGAATCAGTTATTAAATTTCAAAAAATTTTGAGTTGTTTTATCAATCATTATATAAGTTTTAAATAAGCCAAAGTTTTTTAGAATTATCATATATTCATATTCATATCGTACATGAAATAAAGACATTTAAAATAATTTGATAAATATGGCAATAGTCAGCAAATATGTTTGTAATAGGCTTGCATCACATTGAAAAAAATTGTATGCAAACACCAAAATATAAATCAATAGAGAAAAATTCCAATTTAATTAAAAGATAAAAATATTTTATGGGAAACATGTTTACAATAACTGCAGATAAAAAAATTTATGATAAAAATACCACCACATAAGTAACTACCTTAAAGCAGAGTGGACAAAAACTTAAAGATGAAAATTCCAGCAGAAAATATGTATATTTAATAAGTGTGTATAAACAAATTTATGTTGAGTAAGATGGGAATGCAAAAATCTGATGGTATCTATTATATTTATATCAAATATAGAATACATATCAGGGTAAAAAAAGTATTTTACATAGAGGTATAGATGCAGTTAACTAACAATCATTAAATACTCTGACATTTTGAAATTATGAAAATTTATTGCACAATAGGATTATGACTAATGGGTCTAGGAGACATGTACATTAACATATAAATATAAGTCATGCACTATTATGATTGGTAAAAAAAAAAACAGTGTAAGGAATGATATTATCATGACATGTAATACCATATATCCTGCATACATTATTATCCATGTAAAGCAATTAAAAAAAATTATAAAATCAAGTAAATCAATACTTTTTAATGAATTATATTTGCTAGATTTGCTTACCAAATATCCTGAGTATAGTACAAAGAAGTTTTAATAGAAGTATGACCATATCAGACTGGCCACCTAGACAGCCTAGAAGGAAAGAATCAATTAGTCCAACCCTGAATTAGATGAATCATATTAGCTAGATTTGCTTATCAAATATCTTGAGCATGGTTCAAAGAAGTTGTTGATAGAAGTATGATATCTATCATTGGATATGTAAAAACCATATAAGACTAACCACTTGGACAGTTTAGAAAAAATGAATCAATTAGTTGTAATTTTATTAATTTAAAATTAATTACATAAGGAAAAATGACATTTGGATGTGTAAAAACCATATCAGACTAGCCACTTGAACAACCTAAGAAAATAAATCAATTAGTTGTAATTTTATTAATTTAAAATCTACTACAAAAGGAAAAAAGTTAATAGAAGATATATACACCATGCAACAAGAATGTTAAATTGAAAGGTAATGGAAATTGAAATTTAAAAGGAAATCAATGAGATATCATGTTTGCTATATAAACAAAATACTAATTATTATGTAAACCACATAAGATAAATTTAACTGAACATAATTTAAGAAAGTTAAAAAATTCAATATATGGACATACGATAAGAGGAAGAAAAATTCAAAATAAATTTAATTCAATTAGCTAAATTTGCAAAACTAACTAATTATATGTCAATTATATAGTAAAGAATATAAAAAATGGTCAATAACAGCAAGAACTCAATAATCCAATAGAGAAAATCAAAACAACAAGAGATGAAGACATTTTTTTCTAAATAATAGAGAATAAACCAAAAAAAAATTAAGTTATAGAATATTAATTAAAAATAATGCACAAAATATCAGACAAAAAGTTTTAAATCCAAATAGATAAGATTCAATATATTAGCAACATTTATATATTAAGAGTTAATTATAGAGCCAAGAACAAACAAACTGATAATCAATCACAATAAACAAATAAATTAACATTAATCATAAAAACAATTATAGATTAATAAAATAAAAATTGGATTTTGTTTTTGACCTCTTTGGATATAAAGGCCAAAATATTATAATAACTTTTGAAATACAAGTGCGATATATAAGATAGAGTATATAAAAATCATATTTAAAAAATAAGAACTGAATGGAGCAAGAAAATAAGAATATAAAGATTGAAAAAAGAGAATAAATGAGCTTAACAACTAAAACGAAGAACAAATGTAAGTAGAAGTAAGAGCTTAAATTAGGATAAATACAAATGCAAGAACAAATAAATAGTATGCTACAGCATTGAAATAGGTAAGGGTAAAAGACAAAAATAGAGTTTCGTTATTCTAGCTTGAAGCTGTATAAAGGGTGATGCAAGGAACAAAAAGGTCAAAAGATTTTAAAATATTTATAAACCCTATCAAAAGATGACCCACCATTTGCTTCAATAATAAATTCTTAGGAACCATAAAATGATATATGAAAAAACATGCTACAATTGGAGAGAAGGCATAAATTAAGGTAAAAGCATTGTCCATCACACCCGAAATATGTTTTCCTATTATTTATATTTAATTAATATTTTCTTCATTATTTTAAAGAAGACAGACTTAAGACTGGAACAAAGATAAAAACAGTAAACATGAGATCATAATGCATTTCCATCATTAATTAATCATACTATAAATTTTTATCAGCAATTAAATTTTCAATTTTAATGACCAAATATTATATTGAGCATTGAAGATTATAAAGATTTCAGACATATTCAATTTAGTGTAATACTGCAAAAAAAAGTTACAGAAAAAGCTATAAAAATAAAAATATATTATAAAAAAATAAATTGGATTTGAAAGATAAAAAGATGAAAAAATAAAGATTAGTTTCAATATGATATCATCAACTACAGTAAATTGACTATGACAATGTGTACATATAAATATAATTATAAATTAGGTATGACAATGTGTATATATCATCTAATTTTATATAATTATACAACAAATGGAGGTAGATGGCTTGGAAAGTTATGATCAATAAAACGGTGAATTATAAACGTTGATACCTCTAAAAGTAGCCAATAGCCTTACTTACAATTTGCAAGTTTGTTCTTTTTTACAGCTGCCAACCTTCAAAACTTTGTTGTCTAAGCAAATGTTGATAGCCTGTGACAAATAGGGAAGTCAATCATACATATAAACAACATATTTTCCTACTAAAGTAGTGAACTCACTTCAATAAATAGAAACTGCTATTTAAATGGCTTTATGGAACTCAACATATTTTTTATATATTTTATTATCAGCTTTCATTCACATTGTTGTTATTAAATAACAGGAAGTATGTCATTCTATGCAGACAAATGCATTAAACTCATTCAATTAAAATAATATTCCAATCAATTATTTGGCAACAGAAATATCATAATGTAATTTGATTTACTATGAAAGCCAATTAGATGTTTACCGAGGGATGAGAAAGCATATTTTGTCTTTGTTAGTGTCACAACAAACAAGACCAGATAACTATGTTGTAAAAAGAAAAAAAATTGGACCAATGTAATTGATCAACATTCTCACTTAGAAACCAAATTGACACAATAATAAATGACAATAAAATAGTAAAGACATGCAAATCCATAAACAAATTGGACCAATGTAATTGATCAACATTCTCACATAGAAACCAAATTGGCACAGTAATAAGTGACAATAATAAGTGACAATAAAATAGTAAAGACATGTAAATCCATTTATCATTAGGAACTCAAAACACCAAGATTTATACAAATCATCATGAAGCATATTAGTATTGCACTGTTTCAACCATCTCTGAGCACAAATTATTCACTTCATTTTGACATTATTTATATTATCAGATAATATTACCTTTGTATGTTATTGACATCTTTTAACTACTGTTACTTTGTCATTACTATCATTATCATTGTAACATTACAACTGGTTTTGAATGTGAATAAAACATTTTTTCTCTGTTCACACTTTTCATATTTGTGTGGACTTCTCCGAAATGGATAGGTTAGACTTCTAAATATTATGTAAGTTCATAGAAAAGGAAAATGTTAAGGACATGTTTCTAAAATGAGAAATTTGCAAATGCAATTTGATTTGCCATAGCTTATCACTTCTTTTAGGAGTATTTTTCAAGTTTTGGGTAAATAAAAATGCAAAGAATTGATTATATATCATAGGGCAAAAAAGTTCTTTCCAATTTATTAGCAACATGTTTTCTTTACTTCTTCAACATAAGATATTTGGTTTTTGTTTTGTCCTCTACATTAGGGTGATCTTTTTTGCTTGGTAGAATGTCTTAGGTTATTGTTGATGCAGATCCAAGACTCAAATTGTAGGTAGATTGTAAACAAATATTGAATCATTGTGATATTTATTGAGGTGATATACTATTTTTAGCAACAATCATAATATTAGTTTAATTTTTCATATTTGTCATGCTCAGTATAACTTGGCTTGGACTTGGATTATGTTAAACTTTTGACTTTTCAATTTTCATTGAACATCTGTTGATGCATGTCTTTTCGTTGGTTCAACTCTATAATGCTCTTCTTGTGCTATGGATTTAAATTTTACCAAAAACCATCTAGTAGATATGCTAAGATTACACACATAGGGAATCAGTAAAGACACTCAACTTTTATGCATTTAGTTTTAAGATAGCAATGTTATCTTTATTTTGCAGGTTAATAAACATACAATCTATTACTTATTTCAAATGATGTAAGATGAACTAAAATTATAAAAGCAATTAATAAAGATTAATAAGAGTACCCAAAATCAATATATGAAAACTTACTGGGAGATTTTTGGGACCATGGAAGAAGTTGCCAACATTAGAGTAGAGCTACACCTTTACCCTTTCCATAACCAAATCTGTAGCCAATTCCACATTCAACACCCAAACCAAATCCCATTTAGACTCTTCTTCAATTCCACCATATCATTGAGATAATTCAATAGCAGACAACAAAAAATTGCAGATGTCATATGCTAAAATTTAATAGAATTATTTAAAGTTTTGTCTAAAATTAATAGACAACAAAAAGCTTTGGAGTTTGCTTAGGTGTGCATAAAATAGACATTCATAAACAATTATATGATCATCTTAGAAGATGAAATGAATATAAAGAACTGAAACAAATTAAACAATGTCAATTAGCTACTATTTTAATGATGCATCTCTAAACAAAATCATTGAATAGGTACCTTAATCCAACCATTAGAAAAATCAATGGCTAAAACCACAAATGGGGTAGACATGCCAAATATGATGATTTAAGGAAAATGTATCTTCATGGGATTTTCTCTCTCCCTTTCTCCTGCAATTTGCCAATACTTGCATCTTTATTTATCACCATGCAAGATTTGTAGATAGGCAAATTTTTATACATGTTTTAATATAGAATTTTTCAACTTACTGTTCTGATTCTTCCTCTTTGGTTATAAATTTCTTCTTCCCTTTTGGCTTCAAGATGAGCTTTAATTTGTACAAATTTTGTTTTGACCTGACAAAGATACACTATCACTGCCAATGCATATACTTTGACCTTATAATATTAATAACACTATATAGTACAAATTTACAGAAGTAAAAGATTTCTAATTTTTATCAATTTGTTTGTGTGGGCACAAAAATATAGGCTTCATACCAGGAGACCTAGTCCAATCGATCAATTTTTTCTTTATAAATCTGATTCATTGTCAAACACAAAGGCCTATGTATGGGTTCTTATCCCTCAATATGTTAAACTCTGAACTCACATACATAGTTTATAACAAAAATAATCTTGGAGTGTAAGGATTTTAAGGCCATAGCTTTAAATTCTCAATCAAATGACCCCAGTGTTTCTCTTTTTATTTTCTATTTTCAGAAATCAAATAAGTAACATGAAGAAACTAACTTTAAGTGTCATTGGAAATGCTTCAATATATTGCAAAAGAGCATTTTTAAGGACGTCATCTCTAGAACTGTCGACGGTAGCAATTACCTTTTTGGCAAAATCATTAGCATCTAAAATCACCTTAGTCCATTCCTTTTCCCCCCTCTTCAAGCCTCGAATAAGATGCCTTTGTCCTGAATACCAGAAAAAATGCCAATGTCAGAGCCGTCAACTAATAGGGAAAAGATGAAGCCGTCAATATTGAGAGAAAAACTAGCAAGAAATGCGACTCCAGAGCATAATTATAGCTGGCTCTGAATGAAGAAGCAAAGCTAGAGGAAGAGAATGGCAAAAAAAGTGTAAAGAAAGAAGGAAATGGAAGGGTAAAACCGGGTTAAAAATTGTAAAGAAAGAAGAAAACGGAAGGGTAGAGCCGACTGAAGCAAGAAAAAAAAAAAGAAATCGAGTATGGAGGAGCAAAGTGGATGGAGGAAGAGCGGGAGAGCAGAAGAGGGAAAGGGAGGGGTAGAGGAGCAAGAAAGTGGAACAATAGGAACCTCGATACCCAGAAGAGAAATTGCAACCCTTGAGAAAAATCCATGAATGTTAATAACAAAATCGGTGAAATCGTTGAAACCCAATAATACCATAGATATGTATAGGAGAAGAAACAAAGAAGAGGAAGGAAGAGAGGAGGCCATACGAAGAGAAAAAAAGGAAAAGGGAAGGGTTGCGATGACTAAAGATAGGAAGTGAAACAGTATGAGAGATTTAGAGTTGTTTGCAAGTCAGGGGCAATTTATAATTTCTAATACGGTGTTATTTTAATATGGAGTGTAGGGACAGAAAAATAATTAAAAAGATATTGTTCATAGAACAGTTCTCTTTGTTATGAATTTTATATCTATTTATAAATATGTATAAACTAGTATGCATTTGGAGGGTAAAAAATTAAATAATAAATAAATCTAATAATATAAAAGTGTACCAGAAAGAAACTAATATGAAGTTTAATTATCTTTTAAGGAAACAAAGAAAAAGGGAAAAAATTAATTTGATAATTTAACTGATTTGAAATTATATAAAATTCTATGTATATGGTTTTGCATCAAACTTCTTGTTAATATATGATATTTATTTTTAAAGATTATAATATACAATACCTTATTAAAACTCAACTATTGTTTTTTTTTAAAAAAGCAAAATTTTGTAGAAAAAAAAATAAATATAAAAAATATAATTTCCTCATTATAAAAAAAACACCACATAAAATATAATTTATTTGTGAATATATTTTTATTTTTATTTGACTGTACTGTGTATGTGTATTATATTTTTAACTTAATATGTTACTAAAAAAAATAGGAATTAAGATAGAAAAGAACAAAAACTATTTAAAAAATAATTAAAAAATTATACATTTTGGAAATTTTAATTATTTGCAATTAGCCAAGAAAAAGTAGAGTGGGAAGCTGGGAAAGCGTGCAAAGCTATATTGTTAAATGGGGCATGGTATGAGAGATCAAATCACAAGGATCAGTTGCAATACTAGTGGAATTCATATCCATTCTCCAATATTCTCTATTCCATGCGATTTAGAATAAATCAGATGTTTAATGTTGGCTTTAAGTAATTTTTAAAAACCCAAAATAGTATAAATGCTTCATAACAACAATAATATTATTGTCTAATTAATACTAAATGTTTAACTCTAAATGGAACACTTTTTTTTTTGAATTTTTTGGTTAACGAAAGCAGTATATATTTTTAGATATTAAAACTTAAATTCTAATGAGACACTTAAACAAATGGTCCAATATTGAAATGGATAAGAAAGAAAAAAAAAATGTCAGTTTATCCAATAGAAAATTTTCATACTAAAAAAAGTAAAATTAAATTATATATATTTGTATATCCTTAATTTTTTAAATTTTATAAATATATTTTTCTGACACCAGGTAATTTTAGATTTTAAAATTTTTCATATTCCTAATATCTTTTATATTTCATCCTAATATATTTTTTATATATTTATCTTAAATTGTGTCTAGATAAGTTAAAGTATAATTTATGGATAATACTTTTCTATATTTCTTTACTTTTGTTACTTATATAATTAAAAGATTACACTAAATTTACTTTATTTAAAATTGGATTAGTATAAATTCTCTTTAAAAAGATATCAAACAACCAGAAGTGAAAATGAAAAAATAAATTAAATATAAATATAGAAAATAAATAAAATATTTATGCAAAAGTAAATGTACGATTAAAACATTTAGTAGATATTATATTGTGTAAAATCTTTTGTAGTAAAAATATTTTTATATTTTAATAAATTAAACTAAATCATAAAAAATTAATTATCTTATAAAAATAAAGTTGCATTCTACTGTGCCGAAAAAAAGAAAGAAAAAAATTGGAAGCAAAAATCCAATTTGTTCGCTATCAATTGAGACAGTGATGGTTTGAGTGAGGCTTTTGAACATTCCCATCATGAAGCTTCTTTTGGGAATCCTGACAACTTTCTCTTGCCCTTATTGGAAAAGCAGTCTAACTACTATTGAATCAGCTCTAGGGATTCTCATAGTTTAGAATGAAGCCGAGAAGGTCTCATTCCAGTGAGAATCGAAGGCATTGAGGAACGAATTTTCATCTCTCTTTTTTTGTTCTCGTCTAAGCAGTAGGTCCAGTCTCACAGGATTCGGTCCTCCTTAAGTGGTCAGAAATTCTTCTCGGTCGCTAGTTTTCTCTCATTGGCCCCTTCGATTCCACTTCTGTAGTAGTAATAACTACTCTCCCGATTCTCCTCTGGAAATTAGAACTATCACCATGGGAGTATAACTCAGTGAAATTGATATAAATTAGAACCTCCGAAAAAAAAAAAGAACAAAAAGCTCAGTAGTTAGATGAGATAAGAAGAGAAAGAGAAAAGAACAAAACCATAAAAAACGAGAAGCCACCAAAAGGAAAAACCCACTAACTCAAACAATAAAAGTTCACCAAATTATCAACAATTGAAACCAAATTCATCAATGATCCCATAAACTAAGAATTTTTTTTTTTAAAAAAGAACACCAAATCTAACAGAAACAAAGTGAAGTGAAGAAAAAAAATCAAAAGAAGAGAGTGCGGACGATTTGAGCGCAAAAAAATGCAAAAAATTTGGAAAGGCGTCATTGGAAAATGGAAGATCTGGTAGGTCTGGCGAGCTGCGACATCTCATCGTGTGGTTGAGAATGGCCAATGGGGTGATTTGTGTAGGAAAAGGAAGATAAAGAGTGTGGTTGCGACCGGATTTGCTCTCCACTTGGTGGGGATGCATATGGAAAATGGTGATAATGACACAATTCTACAGTGGTGACGACCTCGCCATGATTGGTATGTTGCAGAGGTAATTTGGACATGAGAAGTATGGTGGAAGAAAGGGATATGATGGGGAGAGGGGTATTTAGAGAGAAAACGTTGTTCTGGGATTTGGGAAGCTATAAGTAGGGTTGGAGTATCAAAAGACCAAAATATGGCTTGTAGTTAAGGAGTGTATGTGTGGCTGGCCCGGGGAAAAGTGGTCATTTAGGATGTGGGCATGATGTAGATCTGTACGACGTCGTTTTTCTCCAATGGTTTTGCCAAAAAAAACTAAAACTTTGTTTTACATAGGGGCATTATATTGATAGCTGTGAGGGACTGCTACAGAACGGTGATATTTTGAAACAGATGATTGACAAAATGGCCACAACACTATAGTAACTATAGCGATTCCTCCTACCACGCTTTATATATATATATATATATATATATATATCTATTAATAGATAATAGATAATAGATAATAGATATGTATGATTAATTCGCTTAAAATATGATAAGCATCAACTAAATCATGTTACTACAATTATGAACTGAATGCTAAGAAAATTTCATAGATATCGTTAGAAGCCCAATAAAATGATACAATTTTTTTTTTTTTTAGAAAAAGATGTTGATAGAAATTTTACGCTTTGATAATTGGACAAAACATTTTTATGTTGCTATAAAATTTAGTATCCAAGCCATAAGCTTTGGCTTTCTTCAAAAGACTTCACCATCATCCTCTCATAATATACTCATTTCTTTATTATTAAAGATATTATTTAATTGTGAATAAAATCTTAAAATATTTAATAAAATTTTTGGTATGTAACACAAGATATGAGATAAATTATGATGTGATTATATTAATGAGATTCTCATCATATTTAATTGTATTTATATCTAAACTATTTCTAGTTATAGCATTAACAAGATAAGATAGTTTTATTATAATAATTGTGCAATTATCTTTAAACTTGAGATATTTAAAATTATTTTAGATATTTAATATTATATTTTGACTTTATTCCTTATTATTGCTCATTTTATTAGCATAGACGAGTTTGCACAATAGGTGATAATTTTGTAAAAAATGAGTAAAATACCCTATGATTCATCAACAAGTGATATTATAGTTAATATAAAAGATCAGATGTTGAATCATCAATCCAAAAACAACATCACGCCAAGCCTTCCACCCACACTGCAAGAAAATCAAAATTAGTAATAAACAATAAAATATCCAGACTCTTATACATTTGAGTTTCAATAGACTAACAATATATAATACAAGATCCATCATTGAGATTACCAAATTAAAAGCAAATTAGGCAAAACAAAAATATGTAAATAGGCGTCAGTTTAACCGAAGATATCGAGTTCGAAATCTAAGTATACAACTATTTTAAAACTTGTAAGGAATTGTTTTGCTATCATTCAGAGTTCTACACAACACGAATATGATTAGTCTCAGTCCGTTGATATATAGACTAAAGACACCTATAGTTTCGTACCAAAAAAAATAAAAGGGACATATGTGGAATTAAACAAATCAAATTAAAGGCAGAGTATTTCTCGTAGAGAAAGAGACTTATTTAGATTCGGTCAATATATTCTCATATAGATTAAGCCAAAAAAATAATAACAATTCATACCTCATGATTTTAATTTCAAATCGTCTTTCATTCATTTAAGAATGTAAAAATATACACTCATAGATATAGTCTAATGAAATGTGTATTTTCACATGAATCACATGTTTAAAATTCGAATCTCTTATTCCCCATTGTAACTGGAAAAAAAAGTAAAAATATAATAATTAGACTTACAGCTTTAACCCACATCTTCACACTTCTTCCTCTAACCCTTCATTTTTTTCTTCTTATGCTAGTCTTCGGGTTCATTTTCCATTTAACTGATTAAAAGAAAAAACATGGAAGTGAAATTAATGTATGTTTGATATATTAGAAGAATAAAATTTCTCGAGAAATGAAATTATATTTCTAAATTGATATTTTTGAATTTCAATATTTCTCTTTAGTATGTTCATATAATAAAAACTAAAATTCTATTTTTATATTCACTTTAATTTTATTGAATGTATATTTAGGCATATCAAATGTTTCATTTACAAAAATACAGAAAAACATTCAAATACCAATTAATGTGAGATATTATGAATCTTTATACATTAATTATAATTATATTCTTAAATATTTTAGCTACCAAACTCAAATTTATAATAAAAATCTCATATTTATTCCAAAATTTAAGACACCAAATATGCTTAGAGAATCTCTCTTTTGGTTAATAAAAATGGAACGACAAAACCTGTCTAAGTGTGTATATATTGTTGCTTTCAATTGAATCTAAAAGTCACGAAGAAATTTGTATAGGTTTCTCACAAATCATTGATGAAATAATCAAATTTAAATACATTCATGATTTAATTTATTGGGAAGTTCTAATGTCAAATTGATGTCATTGAAATATAAATAATTGCAGACTTTGCTTTTAAATCAGTTAGCCAAAGTCTCCATTAATAGTTGTAGAATTTACATTTTAATCAATGGATGAAGAAGTTCCTCAACAAATAAAAAATCAACAGGGGAGTGAAGGAAACAAGAAAACTTTGATTAGTTGAAGAATTTACCTTTTTAATCAATGAATGAAGCAATTCTTCAAAAAAAACCCCAAATCAATGGATGAGTAAAAGGGAAAAAGAAAGAAAAAGGAAATTTAATTAGTTACGCAATTTGTTTAATGGAAAATCAGCACTAAAATTAGCATGAGAAGAGAAAAAGGAAGGATTATAGGAAGATAAAATATGGAGGATGAACCCTAAAATTAGAAGAAGATCCAAGTATAAAAAAGAAGGATTAGAGGAAGAAGTAAGAAGAGGTGGGTTAAAATTTAACTCGATTTAGCTAGTTATTATATATATATTTTTTACCCTGCTGAGTAAATAAATGATGATTTAAAATTAAATTTATGAAGTATGATACATCATTATTTTATCGGTTTGGGTTCATATGTGGTTCATAGATCGAATCTATGTAAGTCTTGTCCCTCAAAATTAATCTATTCTACTTCTGTAATTAATTAGTATGGAATGTCTTGTTGAAGAGTAAAATAAGGAAGCAAATCGTCTAATTACATACATGGCTTTGAAAGAGAGTAAGAGTGAATTGAGAAAGATCCTCTCTTGTTTAACCATGAACTTGGTGAGGTTTAAAATCCAATTCCAAAAAACAAATATCCTGCTCATTTATTTTTCAACTCAATATAGCATCCCGTAATTTAATAGGTGAGAAAATTAAATACATTATTTTAAATGGAACAAATTACAAATTACTTCTTGAGATTCAACAAATTACAATTAGAAATAAATTTTTAAAAAACTAACAATTTACTTTCTTATTATTTGATAAAAATGTTATTAAAAATAACAATTAAAAAAACTGCGATTTAAATGTAATGATTGTCTTTTAGTTACAGTCGTTGATAACGAATAGAAATCTTAAACCCTTATAAAATGTCATTAGATTATATATGAAACCTTAAAAAATTCACACAAAAACATTTCAAATATAAAAAATAATGCAATATATTGCACTGCAATGTTTGAAATTCATACAGTATTAAATGAATAGACATTATTTCAAATGATATGAAAGTAAACTATTAATTTTTCAAAAGTTTGTTTCTAATTGTAATTTGTTAAAATTTTAAAGAAATAAACTGCAAATTGTTCTTTTAAATTAAACACTCTTAACTAATATGTGGCTAAAGACCACTCTTCTTTTAGTGTATTCATGCATTTTCTTTGAAATAACAATTAGAAAAACAGGGATTTAAATGTAATAGCTGTCTTTCAGTTACAATCGTTGATAACGAGTAGAAATCTTAAATTCTTATAAAATATCATTAGATTATACATGAAACCCTAAAATATTCACACAAAAATATTTCAAATATAAAAAAATAATGCAGTATATTGCACTGTAATGTTTAAAATTCATAAAATATTAAATGAATGAACATTATTTCAAACGATATGAGAGTAAACTGTTAGTTTTTTTAAAAATTTGTTTATAATTGTAATTTATTAAAATGTCAGAAGGATAAACTGTAATTTGTTCTTTTAAATTAGACACTCTTAACTAAAATGTGGCTAAAGACCACTCTTCTTTTAGTGTAATCATACATCTTTCCTAAAAAAAATAATACAAGAATACGTATGAATAGTTGCATAAACACTAAAATCACAAATTCTTAATAAAAGCTGTAATGATAAAATTATTAATTCATCAATTATTTTAACATGCTACTACTTTTCTTGACTTGATATTCACACTATGACACTATCATAGGCAATTAAAAGAGTTGTTATTTACACATTATATAAGTTGGAGGAATACAAGCTGATGAAATAAGCATCTATTGACATCTTCTCTCAAGCACAACTATGATAAATTTCACAAGTTTTGAAAAATTGAGCATAAAACACTCTTAGCAAAGCCATCCCTCAATTATCCTTTCATAATTTGTTGATGCACTACTAATACAGAAGCCTTACTACCAAAATCATCAGATGAAATATAATCTCCTATTATTCCTAATTCTATATGTTCACTCCAATTCGATAATCCTTTGAGGATGACTGGGTTGATTCCTTCTTTCCTTCCAACAATCCAAAGATCATTAGCACTGTTGTTAAAGGCTCGAATGGCAGCTAGAGTTTCTACTCCATTTTGCACTACTACTTTTCTATAAATCACTCTATCATTTGTTTCATTCTTCACCCAAAATGAAGTCACTACCACATCATCAAGCTTTTTCTCTCTATCATCATCCCCTTCATTGTTATGCGAAAGGAATCGTACTACTATAAGAGAAATGTTCGGATTCATAACCATTCTGTCTGCCATGGCAAGAGCTTCTCGAGCATCGGGACCTCCTAAAAACAACAAAACGTATTGTTGGTGCCGCGAAGATTGCTGCAAAGGTTTTGCTTGAAATGGCTTATTATGTGCATAGTAACCCTTATCAACAAGAATTCCAACAGAGCAAGGAGCATGAACTATCACATTTGAAGTAATGGATTTTAATCCATGACCATGACAAACAATTTCAGTGCCTACAAGTGTCATATCCGCTAATTTAGACCTAAGTCACGCGAGTTGTTAAATCGACTCGTTGGGTTGACCAAAGTCTAAATTTGGATTTTTATCGAAAAATAATGAAAATAACGACAATTAGGTATGGAAAATACCTAATAAAGTGGTCTAAATATTTGAAGATGTTAAATTTCGGTAAAGGACTAAATTGCGAATTTTGAAAAGTTTAGGGGTCAATTTGCAATTTATCGAAAATTGGAGGATTTAAAGGGGATAATCATAAATTAAATGCATGAATTGGGACATAAAATGCATATGGAGGCCAGCCACACCAAGTGGCACATTTTTAGAAGTCAATTGACATACATGAATTATAAATTAATAAAAAGTTTCTAGAAAATGCTTAGGTGTCTCCAATAATTATGTAATTTTGTCACTTTATTCTTAAGTGCTTATCCTTTCTTAATTATCACCATTGATCTAGAATTTTTCCATCATTAAGTATCTCCCACGTTTCTTGAATTCCAATACACCAAATGGCAAAGTTTAATAAGCTAATGAAGATACATGCATATGACATTAATTAAGGTTTCTAGAATATGGCTTATGTGTCCCCCATTTTAATGACTTTTGTCACTTTGTTCTTGATTGCTTCTTTCTCTTCCTTATCCATTTTTCATTGAGGAAAATTCTGTTCTCTCAAATCATCCACGTTTTCCCTTCTTCCTCCATAGCTAAAGCTTGATTTTAGAAAGAGAAAGTGAGAAAAGAGAGAAAAAGTAAGGTAAAATCCCATTCTCATGCTTAAGGAAGCTTAAGAGAGTAAGGAAAAAGGGAGAAAATTAGGTTTATGAATTTTAATAATCTGTTTATGAACTTTAGGAACTCAAAGTGACAAGGATTTGGCTCAAAGGAGCAAAGGAAAGGAGAAAGAAAAGTAAAGAGAAAGAAAAGAGAAAAAGAGAGGTTTGTGCATAATCTAAGGCAATAGCCTATTTTAATTTTTTTTAATTGCATAATTTAATTATTTGGCATGTTGATGAGTTTGAATTAATATTAATTGTGATGAAAAATCTTGGGGATGCATGTTTGCTAGACTTAGGATTTAATTTGGTAAAAATTGAATGTGATTGGTTGGTATGTTCTTTGCTGGAAATTGATGAGCAGTGTTCACTTAAATTGTTATAACTTATTTTCTGGAACTCGTTTTTGCATGTTGTTTGTTGGGTTTGAAAGATGAGACATAGGGCTATAACTTTCATTTAGACCATAAAATCTGAATATGTCTCTAATTTTCCAGAAAAATTCATAAATTTCGAACATAGAATCTGTCCAGAAATTCTGGGCAGAATTGTTAGTAATGAGCAGTAAGTACTTAAACTTTTATAACTTGAGTTCTGGAGCTTGGATTTGTGTGTTATTTGTTTTGTTTGAAATCTAAGACATAAGGCTATAATTTTTATTTAGACAATAATATCTGAATATGTCTGTAATTTTCCAGAAAAAACTCATAAAGTTCTGACTAAGAATCTGTCTTGGAAATTCCGGGCAGAATTGTTTAGTGACCAGTCAGTGGTAATTTTATCATATATTTTGATACAGAACTCAGAATTAAGTGATTCAAGTTTCATGTTAAAGATAAGATCCAGATATAAAATTGGTAAGAAGACCTAGAAACTAAATTCAGAACTTAACAGGACCATAATTAAGGTCCAAGACTGAGAACAGAATCTGCCAGTGGCAGGACAACATATGAGATGAGGAATGAAATGAGTAAAATGATGTGGACCTTGTTATATTATGTAAATATTATTATGATTGAGTGATTATGTAATTATTTTGAGACATCAAATGCATGAAAAGTGTGAATATAATTGTTGTGAAGTTTAATGAGATTGTATAAGCCCTAGAACACCGAACCAACTTAGGATAGTTTGGCATGCCAAATAGGGGGGAGTATGATGAAAATGATTAAATCCATTAATGGTATGATTATCTACGCCGGGTTTGGCATTGTTATCTACGCCGGTTTGGCATTGTTATTTATGCCGGGTATGACATTATTATCTACGCCGAGTTTGGCACTGTTATCTATGCCGAGTTTGGCACGGTTATCTACGCCGGGTTTGACACTTATATGCGCACATCATATTGCCCGGGTGGCACTCCTAAGTGCCGGGATGGCAACTCCGTTATCCTAGTTAGTGGTTCATAGGTGTCTTGGGCATAAATAAGGACATAAATAAAGAAGTTGTGGAACATAAATGAATTATTGGAATTTAAAATGGAATTATGAATTGTGACATGGAAAATAAAAGAAATAATGACTTGTAACATGATTGATTATGACATGTTATATATAATGATGTTTTAGTAAAGTAAACAAGTATGAGATAAAAGAATATGATCTGATGTTTATACATGCTATAATACCATGATATGTATATTTGCATGAGAATATGATTAAGCATGAGTTGATATATTATAACGCATGATTGCATAAAATAGTTTATTGCCTTATTTATATGCACCACTAAGCCAAGAGCTTAGCGTGAGAGTTTCTCTCGCGCAGGTATAGCAAAGAATAAGGAGACAGTAATAGATAAAGCTAGCAGCGACCTGACCCAGTAAAGCAGCATATTTGAACCACCGTGAGTCACACATCTGTTGTATTTATGTTTTTAAATTTTATTTTGTAGTATTTGTAAAATAAATGGTACACTTTATAAAGAAGATGTTATTAAATAAAATGTATTTTTTATCTTTAATATTATGACTTTTCTTTTATGCTGCAAAGTAAATAAATAGTAAATTAAAAAAAATGAATGATTTTCATGTGTACAAAAATTTAATAATGATCTTTTAACCGATGAAGTAAGAGGTAGCACTCCCTTATTCGGGCACGAGCTGCTGGGGTGAGGGGGTGTTACAGTTTTTGGTATCAGAGCACCAGGTTGGTGTTTCTGGATTTTGGTATTAAAGCCCGGTTTGGGTAGTTTGGGATTTTAAAATGGTTTTCAAAAATAATTATGACATGTGTGTACCCACAATTAAGTATTAAAGTTGCTGCTTACTGATTGGGGCCGTTATTTTATGATATAGGTATAGTATGGCTTCAGGGTCACGACATATTGTGGCCGAAGGAGGTGAAAGTAATGAACCTACTGAAACACAGGCTTCATCGTGACCCAGTCGTCGCCAAGCTAATGTATCTAGATCCAGTGCTAGCCTAACAAGAGGGCAGTCTATTGCTGGCACAGGACAAACAGAGCTTATGAGGAACATGATAGATTTGCTACAAAGAGCATCACAACCAGCCTCATCAGGATTACAATTTGAGAGACTGAGGAAGTTAGGGGCACCCGATTTCTACGGTAAACGGGAAGATGACCCCTCAGTGGCAGAGTTTTGGCTAGAACGGGCAGAGAGAGTTTTTGATCAGCTGCATTGCACAAACGAGCAGAAATATGAATATGCAGTGTCTTTATTACAAGAGCATGCATATGACTGGTGGCGATCTGAATCACAAAGTACATAGGCTCCTGACCCTATGACATGGGAGTTCTTTCTAGAGAAGTTTAAGGAGCAGTATATTCCTCCTATTTACACAGACGACAAGAAAAGAGAGTTTTTGATGCTGAAACAAAGAAACTTATCAGTAACAGAATATGAAAGAGAATTCACACATCTCTGCAAGTATGCGTGAGGCATTGTATCCACTGAGGCAGATAAGTGTCGACGATTTGAAGATGGGTTAAAAGACTCGATCAAGCTACAAGTCTCAGCCCTACGCCTGATGAGCTTTTCTAGTTTGCTAGCATCTGCCAGAACAGTTGAAAAAGTTTTAGCAGCACAACAGCCAGCACAAGATAGAGGGTTCAAGAGACCCATGCCACAACCGAGTAGAGTACAATCAAGTGGCAAGAGAGCTAGATCTTTCAGTGGCCGATTTCAGGCTGGAGGTTCCAACATGCCTTCTTCCTTCAGGCGGGGACAACCTGCGAGATCCGTTTCTTCGGCAGCTAGTGCACCGACACAGACACCATATAGATCGCTACCCCTACCAGAATTCCAGCATTGTGGCCGTTCTCATCCCGGAGAGTGTTGGTGGATGACAGGAGCATGTTTTAGATGTGGCTCTAAAGACCATATGAGGAGAGATTGTCCCTTGCTACAGTATGGCAGAGGTTCGGGGAGCACTGAGCTGATACAGACACAGGCTTCAGGGCAAGGCAGAGGCCGAGGTCGAGGGCAAGGCAGAGGAGGCCGATCAGGGTCCAGTCAGTTCAGATCAGAGACAGTTGAGAGACTAGAAGGTAGTAGAGCTGCCCCAGCCAGGGCATATGCCATGTGAGGCCGAGAGGAGCAGGATGCACCAGATGTCTTAATTGGTAAATTCCTTCTCTTTGGCTCTGACATACATGCATTGATAGATCCGGGGTCAACGCATTCATACATATGCACACCACTACCGGGTCGAGAGGGTTTAGAACCACAAGCTTTAGAATTTGAGATTCTTGTGACTAACCCGTTGGGGAACAGTGTGAGGGTTAGCAAGGTATTTAGGGGTTGCCCTATTGAAATTCAAGGTAGGCAATTCCCAGCAGATTTAATAGAGTTACCATTCCATGAGTTCGATGTGATCTTGGGAATGGATTGGTTGGCTCGTTATGAAGTGGTAGTGGATTGTGGAAAAAGACAGATGATCATCAGAATTCCAGAACAAGAGGAGATAGTGGTGATGGGTGAGAATAGAAAATATCCAGACAATGTGATCTCAGTGTTGAAAGCTCAGAAACTCATCAGTAAGGGATGTGAAGCATACTTAGCGTATGTGGTTGATATGGAAAAAGCAAGTCCGAAGTTGGTGGATATTCCTACTGTTAGTGAGTTCCCCGATGTATTTCCAGAGGAGTTGCCAGGATTACCACCAAATAGAGAAATCGAATTTGCTATCGATTTGGTACCCGGCACCACTCATATTTCCATTACACCATATAGGATGGCACCAGCAGAGTTGAAAGAGCTGAAGGTACAATTGCAGGAATTATTAGATCAAGGTTTTATACGACCCAGTGTATCACCATGGGGTGCTCCAGTATTATTTGTCAAGAAGAAAGATGGCACTTTTCGTCTTTGCATTGATTACAGGCAGCTTAATAAAGTGACTATTAAGAATAAATACCCACTACCTAGGATTGATGACTTGTTTGATCAATTGAAGGGTGCAGCCATATTTTCAAAGATAGATCTTCGATCGGGGTATCATCAATTGAAGATAAAAGAGTCGGATGTACCTAAGACGACATTCAGGACTCGTTATGGTCATTATGAATTCCTAGTTATGCTCTTTGGATTGACGAATGCACCAGCAGCTTTTATGGACTTGATGAATCGAGTATTCAGGTCATACCTTGATCAATTTGTAGTGGTGTTTATTGATGACATTTTTGTCTACTCTAGAGACCGAGCAGAACATAATCAACATCTCATAATAGTGCTGCAAACATTAAGGGAGAAGCAGTTGTATGCAAAGCTATCTAAGTGCGAGTTTTGGCTTAAAGCAGTAAGTTTTCTGGGTCATG
The DNA here is from genome assembly GCA_023653625.1 of Triadica sebifera. Taxonomy (NCBI): domain Eukaryota; kingdom Viridiplantae; phylum Streptophyta; class Magnoliopsida; order Malpighiales; family Euphorbiaceae; genus Triadica; species Triadica sebifera. Next base: position 28,624,157 of record CM042901.1, read on the forward strand.
TAATTTCAGCAGAAGGTATTCAGGTTGACCCTAGTAAAATTGAGGCTATTCTTAATTGGAAACCACCACGAAATGTGACAGAAGTGAGAAGTTTCCTCGGATTAGCCGGATATTATAGGAGGTTCGTGAAGGGATTTTCATCCTTAGCGACTCCTTTGACATGACTACTACGAAAAGAGGTCCGTTTCGAGTGGTCAGACAAGTGTCAAGCTAGCTTTGATCAACTGAAGGCAATGCTGACTGAAGCACCAGTTTTGACTCAGCCTATTCTAGGAAAAGACTTTGTTGTGTACAGTGATGCTAGTCATAATGGTCTAGGTTGTGTTCTTATGCAAGAAGGAAAGGTGATTGCTTATGCTTCAAGACAACTTAAACCTCACGAGCTTAACTATCCGACACATAATTTGGAGTTAGCTGCGATAGTTTTTGCTCTTAAGATCTGGAAACATTATCTGTATGGGGAAAGATGTTATATCTATACAGATCACAAAAGTCTTAAGTACCTTCCCTCACAGAAAGAGTTGAATCTGAGACAATGAAGATGGTTGGAGTTGATTAAAGATTATGACTGTGTGATCGACTACCAGCCAGGCAAAGCTAATGTGGTTGCAGATGCACTAAGCAGGAAAATTTTAGCAGAGATGCGAATACAATCTACTTTGATGCAGAAGATCAAAGATGCTCAGAAGCAAGATGAAAAGTTAGTAAAGATAGTGGAAGCAGTAAAAAAGGGAGAAAAGCCTGAGTTTTCATTAACAGAAGATGGCACAATATACTTTAAGAATAGGATTTGTGTGCCCAGTATAGGAGAGCTGAAGTCCGAGATATTAAAAGAAGCACATGAAACGGTATATACCATGCATCCAGGCGGGAACAAGATGTATCAAGACTTGAAAACTCAATACTGGTGGCCAGGGATGAAGAAGGATATCACTGAATATGTTGCTAAGTGTCTAACTTGTCAACAAGTGAAAGCAGAACACCAGTTGCCCACAGGATTGCTGCAACCAATACCGATTCCAGAATAGAAATGGGAAAGAGTCACGATGGATTTTGTGTCCGGTTTACCGATGACTCAGAGAAAGCATGATGCGGTGTGGGTGATAGTGGATCGATTGACAAAGTCGGCACATTTCTTACCGGTCAGAATGGATTATTCATTGAACAAGCTAGCCGAAATTTATGTAATTGAGATAGTGAGGTTGCATGGAGTGCCAATGTCCATCATATCTGATAGAGATCCCAGATTTACATCACAATTCTGGAAGAGCCTACAGCAAGCTTTGGGAACTCGACTCAATTTCAGCACGGCTTTTCATCCACAGACGGATGGACAATCAGAGCGAGTTATTCAGTTGTTAGAGGATATGATGAGAAGCTGTGTGCTCGAGTTTGAAGGAAGTTGGGATAGACATCTATCTCTTATGGAGTTTGCCTACAACAATAGTTATCAGACAAGCATAGGCATGACTCCGTATGAGGCATTGTATGGAAGAAAATGTAGGACACCAATCTGTTGGACCGAATTGAGTGAAAAGAAGTTGATAGGGCCAGAGTTAGTGCAACAAACAGAAGAAAAGGTTAAAATTATCCAAGAAAGATTGAAAGCAGCTCAAGATCGACAGAAATCATATGCTGACCTTAAGAGGCAAGATATAGAGTATGTTGTGGGAGATAAAGTGTTTCTTAAAGTTTCACCTTGGAAGAAAGTATTGAGATTCGGTAAAAAGGGAAAGTTAAGTCCGAGGTTCATTGGTCCTTATGAGATTTTGGAAAAAATCGGACCAGTAGCATATCGGTTAGCACTTCCACCAGAGTTGGATAAAATCCATAATGTTTTCCATGTATCTATGCTAGGGAGATATAGGTCTGATCCGACTCATGTTATTCCAACTAAGGAGATAGAAGTACAACCAGATTTGACTTATGAAGAGGAACCGGTGGCTATATTAGAACGTGAAGAAAAAGTTTTACGAAACAAGAAAGTTCCATTAGTTAAAGTGCTATGGCAGAATCATGCTACTGAAGAAGCCACATGGGAGAATGAAGAAGTCATGAAGAGGCAATATCCACAATTGTTCACAAAATTAACAGGTAAATTTCGAGGATGAAATTTATTTTAAGGGGGAGAGAATGTCATATCCGCTAATTTAGACCTAAGTCACGCGAGTTGTTAAATCGACTCGTTGGGTTGACCAAAGTCTAAATTTGGATTTTTATCGAAAAATAATGAAAATAACGACAATTAGGTATGGAAAATACCTAATAAAGTGGTCTAAATATTTGAAGATGTTAAATTTCGGTAAAGGACTAAATTGCGAATTTTAAAAAGTTTAGGGGTCAATTTGCAATTTATCGAAAATTGGAGGATTTAAAGGGGATAATCATAAATTAAATGCATGAATTGGGACATAAAATGCATATGGAGGCCAGCCACACCAAGTGGCACATTTTTAGAAGTCAATTGACATACATGAATTATAAATTAATAAAAAGTTTCTAGAAAATGCTTAGGTGTCTCCAATAATTATGTAATTTTGTCACTTTATTCTTAAGTGCTTATCCTTTCTTAATTATCACCATTGATCTAGAATTTTTCCATCATTAAGTATCTCCCACGTTTCTTGAAGTCCAATACACCAAATGACAAAGTTTAATAAGCTAATGAAGATACATGCATATGACATTAATTAAGGTTTCTAGAATATGGCTTATGTGTCCCCCATTTTAATGACTTTTGTCACTTTGTTCTTGATTGCTTCTTTCTCTTCCTTATCCATTTTTCATTGAGGAAAATTCTGTTCTCTCAAATCAGCCACGTTTTCCCTTCTTCCTCCATAGCTAAAGCTTGATTTTAGAAAGAGAAAGTGAGAAAAGAGAGAAAAAGTAAGGTAAAATCCCATTCTCATGCTTAAGGAAGTTTAAGAGAGTAAGGAGAAAGGGAGAAAATTAGGTTTATGAATTTTAATAATCTGTTTATGAACTTTAGGAACTCAAAGTGACAAGGATTTGGCTCAAAGGAGCAAAGGAAAGGAGAAAGAAAAGTAAAGAGAAAGAAAAGAGAAAAAGAGAGGGTTGTGCATAATCTAAGGCAATAGCCTATTTTATTTTTTTTAATTGCATAATTTAATTATTTGGCATGTTGATGAGTTTGAATTAATATTAATTGTGATGAAAAATCTTGGGGATGCATGTTTGCTAGACTTAGGATTTAATTTGGTAAAAATTGAATGTGATTGGTTGGTATGTTCTTTGCTGGAAATTGATGAGCAGTGTTCACTTAAATTGTTATAACTTATTTTCTGGAACTCGGTTTTGCATGTTGTTTGTTGGGTTTGAAAGATGAGACATAGGGCTATAACTTTCATTTAGACTATAAAATCTGAATATGTCTGTAATTTTCCAGAAAAATTCATAAATTTCGAACATAGAATCTGTCCAGAAATTCTGGGCAGAATTGTTAGTAATGAGCAGTAAGTACTTAAACTTTTATAACTTGAGTTCTGGAGCTTGGATTTGTGTGTTATTTGTTTTGTTTGAAATCTAAGACATAAGGCTATAATTTTTATTTAGACAATAATATCTGAATATGTCTGTAATTGTCCAGAAAAAATTCATAAAGTTCTGACTAAGAATCTGTCTTGGAAATTTCGGGCAGAATTGTTTAGTGACCAGTCAGTGGTAATTTTATCATATATTTTGATACAGAACTCAGAATTAAGTGATTCAAGTTTCATGTTAAAGATACGATCCATATATAAAATTGGTAAGAAGACCTAGAAACTAAATTCAGAACTTAACAGGACCATAATTAAGGTCCAAGACTGAGAACAGAATCTGCCAGTGGCAGGACAGCATATGAGATGAGGAATGAAATGAGTAAAATGATGTGGACCTTGTTATATTATGTAAATATTATTCTGATTGAGTGATTATGTAATTATTTTGAGACATTAAATGCATGAAAAGTGTGAATATAATTGTTGTGAAGTTTAATGAGATTGTATAAGCCCTAGAACACCGAACCAACTTAGGATAGTTTGGCATGCCAAATAGGGGGGGAGTATGATGAAAATGATTAAATCCATTAATGGTATGATTATCTATGCCGGGTTTGGCATTGTTATCTACGCCGGGTTTGACATTGTTATTTATGCCGGGTATGACATTATTATCTACGCCGAGTTTGGCACGGTTATCTACGCCGGGTTTGGCACTTATATGCGCACATCATATTGCCCGGGTGGCACTCCTAAGTGCCGGGATGGCAACTCCGTTATCCTAGTTAGTGGTTCATAGGTGTCTTGGGCATAAATAAGGACATAAATAAAGAAGTTGTGGAACATAAATGAATTATTGGAATTTAAAATGGAATTATGAATTGTGACATGGAAAATAAAAGAAATAATGACTTGTAACATGATTGATTATGACATGTTATATATAATGATGTTTTAGTAAAGTAAACAAGTATGAGATAAAAGAATATGATCTGATGTTTATACATGCTATAATACCATGATATGTATATTTGCATGAGAATATGATTAAGCATGAGTTGATATATTATAACGCATGATTGCATAAAATAGTTTATTGCCTTATTTATATGCACCACTAAGCCAAGAGCTTAGCGTGAGAGTTTCTCTCGCGCAGGTATAGCAAAGAATAAGGAGACAGTAATAGATAAAGCTAGCAGCGACCTGACCCAGTAAAGCAGCATATTTGAACCACCGTGGGTCACACATCTGTTGTATTTATGTTTTTAAATTTTATTTTGTAGTATTTGTAAAATAAATGGTACACTTTATAAAGAAGATGTTATTAAATAAAATGTATTTTTTATCTTTAATATTATGACTTTTCTTTTATGCTGCAAAGTAAATAAATAGTAAATTAAAAAAAAATGAATGATTTTCATGTGTACAAAAATTTAATAATGATCTTTTAACCGATGAAGTAAGAGGTAGCACTCCCTTATTCGGGCACGAGCTACTAGGGTGAGGGGGGTGTTACAACAAGTGTGTCTAACCTTCCTTTTGCAAAGGGCAAAATGATGAAAGAAGCTCTATTTACCAACGCAAGCTTGCAAATATCTTGGTACATTGTTCGTTTTACTGTCATAGGAGTGAAGAAATGAAGCTTAACACAATCTTTTCTTGCTTCTTGATAAAGCCTGAAGGTATTTTCTATGGTTTCATAATCTGAATTCTTCTTATCATCTTCTGGTTGTTCATGATCAATTAATGCTGGAGTTGCTCGGCCTATGAGCTCTATCAACTGAAGAGCATAGATTATGAATGGACTGGATGTGGTTGGATATGAGACCTCAAGAAGTTCAATCAACCCACATATGTTTTCCTTATTGTGGAGGCAAACAACTATCCGAAACTCTTTCCCTGCAGGACTATGTTGGATGGTTCTTCTTTTATTCACCATATATGGCTTGGTTGGATTGTATAAAATGCTGATTAGGGGTGCGCACATTGCAGTTATTAGTAGTGTTAAAAGCACCAACATTGTGAAGCCTGGGATCCCAATAATCTGTTCATATAAAACAATATTGTTATTTAGAAAAAAAAAGCTTAGAACATGTGGAGCCTTTGTACCAATCATATTTTGTCATTTGGTCTTCATAGTTTTTTTTAACACAAGTTGCCACTTGTACTTATTATTTGTTAAAATCAACTTCTCAATTTTGCATTTTATGATTCAATTAGTCTCATAAATCTGACATGATATTGACACAGCGTGTGATTTGGTGAACATTCACACTCCTACCATCTCGGAATCATATCAGATTAATGATGCTAATTGAACATTAAATGAGAAATTGAGAGGCTGACTATAGTAAAAATAGCTACAAGTGACAGTTTGTACAACATATGACTACGGGATAAAATGACAAAACATGACATGCACAACAACCTATGTATGTATTAGAAAAATAAAAATCTTTACCATTTTGTCCACCCAGTGAAGAAATACTAAAAGCTCGAGTTGACCTCTCAAGTTTGTAATGAGACTTAGGGTGAGACTATCTTTGATAGGAATTTTGAAGTAGAGAGCAACCACCAACACTGCAACAATCTTGGACAGATACCCTACTATAACCATAGCAAAGAGAGGTGACAATCTGGGCCAACCATAATCCACCATAGCAAACACATCTGTGTATAAGCCCACTAGCGCAAATGAAAATGGCAGGAATATCTCATGTATTATAGTCTCACTCCTTTCCACAATGGTTGCTCCTAATGGTGGACCATCAGGGATCACAAGTCCTAACCATAATGAACCATTACCAATGGCTAACCCAAACATATCAGTGATGAATCCCATCAATAGTACTCCCAATAATACAAAAATCACAAATATTTGTTCCACAGGTTTCCCTTCTGGGGTTTTTTTAACAATCCAAATCATTAATCTCTTGACAGGAAGTAGAATAAAAGCTACTAAAATAACTGCAGACATCAAATACCAAAAAGTACCTCTATCATTAGCTTCACCTTGTTTCACTGACTCAAACACTACAATAGCCACAATACCAAGTGAATCGCTTAACATTGCCGTAGATAATGCCATTCTTCCTATCTCTGAACTAAGTAGATTGAGCTCTTTTAGGATAAGATAAATCACAGGATATGAAGTGAAAGCCACATCTGATGCAACTGCTCCTATGCCAGATACTTTAGCAAGTTCACTATCCATTGATGGTCTAATAATCCAACCCACTAATCCTACAACTATAAGAGGGCTAAACATTCCCACCAATGAAAGACACATATGTTTCTTTCCAATTTTTCTAATTAAAGTCAGATCTAATGTCACTCCAGACAAGAAAATAAAAAACATAAGACCCATTACTCCAATGTTTCGAATGATAAATTGAGCATTATCAGGGAAAATGTTGCTACTAAACCTCTTGTTTCTTCCCAGAACCGAAGGTCCAATCATTATGCCACCCTTAAAAAAAAAGATTAATTTAGGAAAATTAACAATACTGTTACAAGGAAAAATTTTAATTTATAAAAACAAAGGAAATTAAAGATGTATCTATAGCAACTCACGATGATGTCGGAGACAATTCGAGGCTGCTTTAGAGGCTTGAGAAGAAAACGAACGAATCTTGAAATTAGAATCACAATCACAATTTCTAATAGGATGACGCTGAATGAGTCTTCCAACGGATTTTCATTAAAAAAATACCAAATGAATGATGACCTCTAAATCTTTGACAAACTGTTGTAATTTGAGAATTGAGATGGTGCAAATTAGAGGAATCCTCATACTTTATTTGCACTGATTGCTCCCATAATTCATCTCGTTTAAGAGAATCATACACTGTGAAAACCCTAACCATACTGAGTCGTTACCAAACCAAACCATGCAACGAAAGCATAAAAGAACAATAAATAATGAAAGCAAAGAGATGAGAGAAAGAGTCATTCTCAATAAATGTGGCTATGCATGAATTTAGATACTAAATCACTTTCTGAAATCTGGCATCCCATTTTCTATTTTATTTTTGTAGAATATTATCCTCCTCTTTTTCTTCATATATATATATATATATATATATATATATATATATGATTGAGTGCTCTATATATATAATTGAAAGCTCACTACATCAACATAGACCAATCTGGACTGGACTAAATCAGCTCGGACTGTAGTTTAGTGGAAGAAAAGTCCGACTATTTCCTCATGAACTGGAAATCACCGGTTCTAGTTCGAAACTAGCGATTCACGATTTCGACTAATGATAGTCCCCGTGCAGTGTGTCACGGGCTTGGTCTTTTGCTACCAACGACCGCGCGGCACTAGCAAACTTCCTCGTAAGAATGCTAGTCAGCCTCCTCGATAACGCTAGATATAGCTAGCAAATTGGCAAAGATGCTAAGAACACAAAGTAGAGAGAGAAACTTGGAGAATGCTTAAGAATTGCTTGGATTTCCTTGGAATGGTTACAAATGAACTCAACACACCTATATATAGGCCTCCACCTCCTCAATGGACGGCCAAGATCAACTTGATCCTACGGTCTACATTTGTGTTCTAGATTATTCTACTCAACTCTACACAAATCAAGAAATATCTTACACATTCTACATACTTCTACAATGTTCTAGAAAAATCTAGCACAATCTACATGCTACTTGAACATTGTGGGGGATTTGGGACTGAACCTCTTGCGGTGCGTGACATTCTCCCCCACTCAATCTGGCGACGCCCTCGTCGCGTCCCTTCTTTTAAGCTTCGAATGCCTCTTTTTAGCTTCGGCCCATTTCTTTCTCTTGGCCTTCGCTTGATGTGCTTGTGCCACGGTCGGCCTTTCTTGCCCACCTTTGTTAAACTCGGCGGTGCTTGGAAAATTGTGACGTTCCTTGGTGAGCTCCCCACCTCTAAGCCAATTTTGGCTAGTCTTCCCACGACTTGCCAACTCCCTTGATCTCTTGGCTTGTGGGTCTTGCTCCACCAATGAAATCCTTGGGCTTATGACATTAGCCTTTGATTTCCTCCTCAATTCTTCAAACTCGGGAGGCACCATTCTATTTGCAGTTGAACAAGGACTTGGCTCGATCTTCCCATCCACCTCTCCCATGGGTGGTTGTCCCTTGGGCAATTCAGGGAGTATCTCCTCCTTGATGAGTTGCATGGACGATATTCGCTTAGCTTTCGGACACGTTTCCCTTGCTAAAGGCACCATGCAAGCATTGCCTCCATCTAATATGCACATCGTGTTAGTACAAGGCATGAGCATGGCCTTGACTTGATCTATGAACTCCATGCCCAACACGATAGCATAATCATCCATTGGCACTACGGAAAAGTCCACTAAGCCATGCCATCCACCAAGGCTTACCTTTACTCCACGGGCAACTCCGAATGTGGCATTGGCTTCGGAATTTACGGATTTAAGCCATCCTTTCTCGCCATCATATTTGATGCCTAGTCGACTGGCTTCTTTCACTTCGAGGAAGTTGTGGCTGGCTCCCGTGTCTACCAATGCTTTCACGGTTTGTTGGCCAACTTTGGCTTCCACGAACAAACGTCCCTTCCTTTCGGGCTTTGGCATCTCAATGTTGCTCTTCATGGCACTAAGGAGTTGTAGGGATCCCACCCTCGTCTCCTCGCATTGCTCATGCTCCTCCCTTTCTTCCACAAGAGCGGATAGTTTGGCCTTCTTCGGGCATTCCCTTGCCCTATGCGGCCCATCACAAAAGAAACATTGGATAGGTGGTCTACCTCCACCTTTATCATCCTTGATGCTCTTCCCCTTGTCGTACTTGTGGGAGCTCTCTTTGCCATGGTGGTTGTCTCCCCCATTCTTGCCATTGTCACCATTGTCTCGATGGAACTTCGGCTTCTCGCTCCTTTTGAACTCAATAAGGGATTCCGCAATGGAAATGGCAGTGGCTAGATCTTGGGCACCACGTCTCTCGATCTCTAACTTGGCCCAATGTTGCAAGCCATCCATGAAAGCAAAGAGTGCTTCTTTGTCGGGATAATCGGGGATCTCCAAGAGCACTTCGGAAAACTCCTTAACGTAGTCCCGTATGCTCCCCTCATGAGTGAGTCGCCTCAGCTTGGCTCTCGCCTCATGTTCCGCATTCACGGGGTAGAACTGCCTCTTGAGTTCCCTCTTGAACTCGTCCCATGTATCTATGGTGCAAGTTCCTCGCTCGATGTCGCCGCATCGCCTCCTCCACCATACCATTGCCGTGTCCACAAGGTATAACGAGGCATGATCGACTTTCCTCCCATCATCAAGGCCAAGTGCCTTGAAGTATTGTTCCAAGCTCCATAAGAAATTGTCAATCTCCTTCGCGTTCCTCGAACCATGATACGCCTTCGGCTTAGGAACGTCCACCCTCGAAGGAGTAGTAGCAACCACGGGGTTGGCAACACCTCCCCCTTGCGCAATGGCCCTCTTACAAAGGATCAACTCATCCTTTGCATCGCCTAGCTCCGCTACAACTCTAGCAATCTCCTCCTTAAGCCCCACAATCTCGGCACGAAGGGACTCCTCCAAGGCCTTTACTTGGTCTAGACATGTCGTCACGGCAACGTTCACGGCACCTTGCATCTCCCCTTGAAGCTCTTCTCTCCCCGTTTCGAGCTCCATGATGCGTTGGTCCGCCTCCTCGAACTTCTCTTGCCCCTCGACGACAGCAAGCTCCACCCTAGCGAGCCTTGCATTGATGTCTACCAAGGCATCCCTCGACCTTGATCTACCCTTCCTTGATTGTTGGCTCTCCTCGGTTGCCATCTTTGTGATCTCGCTCGATCCCGCCATCTTTGCTTGAACCTCGTCTCTGATACCAACTGTCACGGGCTTGGTCTTTTGCTACCAACGACCGCGCGGCACTAGCAAACTTCCTCGTAAGAATGCTAGTCAGCCTCCTCGATAACGCTAGATATAGCTAGCAAATTGGCAAAGATGCTAAGAACACAAAGTAGAGAGAGAAACTTGGAGAATGCTTAAGAATTGCTTGGATTTCCTTGGAATGGTTACAAATGAACTCAACACACCTATATATAGGCCTCCACCTCCTCAATGGACGGCCAAGATCAACTTGATCCTACGGTCTACATTTGTGTTCTAGATTATTCTACTCAACTCTACACAAATCAAGAAATATCTTACACATTCTACATACTTCTACAATGTTCTAGAAAAATCTAGCACAATCTACATGCTACTTGAACATTGTGGGGGATTTGGGACTGAACCTCTTGCGGTGCGTGACAAGTGGAGTAGGTATACCACTACCACATTTTTATTTAAATAATTAAAATATAAATATAATGAAAAAATATCTCTTATAAAAATACAACAACTATATTTTAATAGTATTATTTGAATTTAAATTTCAATTTTTTTTTAAAATCAAATTCATTTCAATTTTATTTTTATTTCCTACACAACCTCAATTCTCAATTTTCCTACAATTGAATCTTAATTTTTCTACATATATTCATAATTTCTCTCTAGTTACACTATTAATTATTTTTTCTCTCTATTTTTTTTCTAATTATAATCTCTACATAATCTAATTCTCAATTTTTTCTTAATCCTACAATTTTTTTTAATTATCTTTCTCTACAATATTTTTAATATTCTCAATTTTTTCACAAAATTTAACTGTATATAATGGCAAGCTATAGTGAAAGGAGCAAATTTTTTTTTTTGTGAAAATTTTGTTGATTTGGAAATTTTTATTGAAGATGTGAATGAAGAGGGAGAGTTCAAAATTCTAACTGAAGAAAGCTAAAAAAATAGAGGTGATAAACAACCGGATTCAGGTCTGGCAGTGGCAGTTATAACGCCTTCTCGCCTAACTAGAATTAGCCCAGTTAAACGAGCGAATGTCACACAACCTATATGCAGAAAACCCATGAAAATTTAAAACTTTTTTTTATACTATGACCATAATAATTTGCATAAAACATAAAGTAAAAATAAATTTTGACTTAACATTTAAAATCTCAAATTTATATCAAGGGGTTTACAAAAATACATGCCTTTGACATATAACACATAATTTTTATATTTACAAACATGTATACAAGTAAACAATCTCTTACAATGATATGTTCAAAATATAAAAGTGTGACATGAGATATCACCAATCTTTGTAGGGTCTGATCTGTTGGGCTAGCTTCTTATGATCAACTTTTATCTTTATCTATTGGGCTTCGACCTATGTAGGAAAAGCACCTGCACGCTAAGCTACTAAAAGCTTAGTGGTACATATAGGCATATAAATTGTTACATGTAATCACATATCGTACATTAAATCATATATAAACGTGGTATATAAAGTCATGACATGAGTGATAATCATATTAGACACAATAGTTTCTAAGTTTTGATAACAAAAACAGGAGCATTTAACTTCTTTTAAAAATATATAATATATTAACGGTGTATTCTTGAATACTTTTATCTTTGAACCTCTTTTTTCATTTCATTTTATTCCTTAAAATCATTGCCCAACAATTTTCAACATGAACTATAGGATGTGGGTTGTAAACAGGGGCGCTTATCCGAGCTAAGCTACCTTGCCACTGTCTATAATCATGTACTAGTCTAAGCTCCTTAAGTCAATGGTGTTATCCTAGCTTAAATCATATTGACTGAGTAAATATATATAACTTTTGCATGCAATATTTATGATCATAATGTGTGCAAGTGCAGACTCCTTAAGTCAATGGTGATTTCCGAACATAAGCCATATTGACTGAGTAAATATATAACAACAGTACCGTAAACCTCCTTAATGACATGCCACTTATCCTACTTCTAGTTTTAGTACTGAGTTTGGACTTTACTTGTTCATATTATCTTTATTGTACTTGATTATAATATTTATATCTCATAACATATATACTTGATCATATGTAAACTTATCCTATAACATTCATGTACTGATACCTATAGAAATATACTTAAAACATATTATCATGAAGGCATGTGAATGACCATTAGTATTAACATTTAAGAAAAATATCATAAATTATTTAAAATAGGCTTCACGGGTGTGAACTATATGTTCACAGTTGTGAATGCGTCAGTCACGAGTAACCCAACCCGTGAACCAAACCATGAACCAAGTCGTGAAAACTTTTGTCCACTTTGTACACTTTCTTCATGGGTGTGAATAAAGAGTCACGGGCGTGACCTTATTCTTCTGATGAGATCACGATTATGGACAACTAGTAAAGGGCGTGAATCTAGATCTTTCAGCAGTTAACAACATTAAAACATGCATTTATTACAAGTCACATACAAGGTCTCTAATGGTTGTCTTATAACAATCTTTTTCTATCAACATTCATCTCAAACATACATTAAGACATGCTAAAGCATTAATAAACATATATCACTCCATTACCCCTTTGTTCTCATAAACCATCCTATTAAGCATTTATATTTTCTTTATGCATAAAATCATTCTTACTTACCTCTTTCACCTATTAAGACATCAATATTCATTACTCCATTTAATGCATCTTAAGCACATTTATTGCATATAATACTACAAGCATCATCAATACTCATTTATAACATACTTACATTTCTCATACAATTACTCATATCTCATGGCATTAATTACATCATTTGAGCTTTTCACTTAGCATATAAAACATACAATTAAATTATTACCTAATTAAAACACAACATGTTGTGTTTAGGGAATTTTGATGCATATATGTAAATACCTCTAATGGAGCTTCTAAAAATCTAAGTTTCTCTCAAGCTTGCTTATCCCTTTGGTGGGTTTCATCACCTCCTCTTTCAACTCCTATCACATATAACATATCTATATCAAAATCTATAACCGTTAAACTTAGCTAACTTTAACCTTTTTTACAACCTTAATCTCATATAATTTCTTACTAACACATGTTATAACCTTTAACAATTTAGAAAGGGGTCTTAAGCCATGAAAACTCATTGATTACTTGAAATCCTAATTCATTTGGAAATGGGTCTCTACCATATGGAACTAGATATGATTAAAGCTATTGAATCTTGTAAAAATGAAAGGGAAATGTGATTCCTTACTTTAATGTAGTCCAAATCTCATGGATTACCCAAAGCTCACTGTAAACTTCCCCAAAACTGAGATGTAAACCTTGGATTTCTATTTGATATGATGGATACTAGAACTCCATATAGTCGTACTATCTTTTTCACATAAAGCTCAGCTAGCTTATTTAGAGGATAATCTCTTATGATAGGTAAGAAATGGGGTCTTTAATCTTAATCTCTCAAGATTAAGCCTTAACCTAACCCATTTGGAAATGGATCTCTACCATATTCGAACTAGACATGATTAAAACTATGAAAGCTTGTAAAAACTAAAGGAAAATGTGATTCCTTACCTTAACTGAAGGAAAACACGGTTGGGTGAAAGATTTGACTCCTCTCTTCCTTCCAGGGTTTGGATTTCCTCAATAGATCCACATCTTTATACTCCTTTTTCCCAAGAGCTTGTTGAAACTTTGATCTTTTGCTTTAGCTTAGGTATTTAAGGCTATACATCAAAGAAAAATATAAGGCTTTGGTCTCTAGTATGAGGAAATCTTAGACTCCAGGGTTTCTTTTAATTTTTGTTCGTGAGAGAAAGGAAGAATATCTGTCAGATTTTTATATCTGACAACATTCACGGGAGTGAACCGACAAGTCATGGGCGTGATCAACATTTCTTTCACGGTTATGACAATTAAGTCATAGGTGTGAACTATGCACTCATCATTATCATCATCTTTCTTTAACTCATTTGTTTTCCTTTAAACATATACTGGTATCTTTTCTTAATCCATATTATTAACTAGGCCCTAATTATGGGCGTTACATTGCTTCCAAGCAATTGAAACCTCATGAGAATAATTATACAACCCATGATATAAAATTGGCAGTTATAGTCTTTGCAATAAAGATTTGACATCATTATCTATATAGGGAAAAGTGTATCATTTACACTGACCACAAGAGTTTGAAATATCTTCATACTCAGAGGGAGTTGAATTTGAGATAAAAAAAGGTGGTTAGAGTTGACCAAGGATTACAATTGTGTAATCGATTATCATCTAGGCAAGACCAATGTTGTAAACGATGCATTGAGTAGAAAGGTTGTGGTAGAGTTGTATTTTTGACCTACTTTGAATTAGGATATTAGAGATGGATAGAGGCAAGATACCAAATTAGTTGAGTTGATCGAGTTAGTCTCCAAAGGGGAAAGACCTGAGTTTTCAGTTGAGTCAGATAATGGGTTATACTATCAGGGACAGTTATGTGTGCCGAATGGACTATATTTAAGATAAAGGATATTGAATGAGGCACATGAGACTAGATATATGATGCATCTAAGAAGCAACAAGTGTTAGAGAAGTGCTCTAAAGGCAATTACCTTTAACACTTATTATACAAATTTATTTGATTAATGAAAGACATTTTCATTAATTTGATATTCATATGATACATAACATAGCATGAAGGAAATCATGATGAGATCATGATATTGAGATTATTATAATATGTAATTATGTTAGTATCTAAATTATCCCTAGTTATAAGATTAATGAGATGTGACATTGTTAATCTGGATAGACTAGCACATGCCATAGTGGAAATGTCATAAAAATAGTGTTCAATGACATATCTGACAGAGTAATGAGTATCAGGGATAATAACTAATATTACTTAGGCTAGATGTGACGTAGTCAGTCTAGTAAAAGTTGACACATATGCATACTTTGAACCAAGTGGGGTATAAAATGGTGAAAGGATTAATTGCACAGAAATTATCTATGTAAAGATTCATAGTCAAACCATTGAATTTTCAGTCAATTAGGTGTCTTGATGTGTTACTATATACTTCTTATGACTTACTTAAATTAATTGTTATTTAAATGACCAATATAACTGGAAATTTAATGGGTCACACACATTAGAGAAGTGAAAAATGAGTAAAATGGTGTTGGATGTGATCCAAATATATGAAAGAATTAATTCCAGGTTGGATTGGGATTAGATTGTACAAAAAAATCGCTTTAGAGAGTCATAGCCAGTACAGGCCCTCGTGGGCTACAGGCCAGTTGCTAGCAGCTAGCCTAATTGGCCATAATTAGCCAATTAAGGCCAATTAAGGCAAAACCCCGAAATCCTTTCCCTTATCTTGTGTACATTGTACCTAGAATAATTTTAGGGTAAAAACATTTTTGAAGAATTCAAAAGTCAGAATATTGTTTTTAGAAATTAAATAAATTTAAAATGAAAAATAATAGTTATTTTTCATATTTTCTCAAAATAGAGCATACATCATTGCTATCACTTTGAGGTGTGTTCAACCATTTTTCTTGTAGTTTTTCCCACAATTTTGCATGGATTAATATTAGAGACATTCTAATGTGGATTGCTATAATGTTGATTGTTATGGTTTACTACCACCCAACAAGGTGAAAATTTGAAATATAAATCAAGAAATTATAAGGTATAATTTCTAATCTTTATGTTTTGATGAATTAGTTTTAATAGTACGAGCAAGATCCTTGTTTCAGATTTTTAAAATTTTAATTTTTGTTGCATTTGTGAATGAGATTTGTCTTCAAAACTTGTTAGTGGTATCAGAGCTCCTTGTGTCTATTAAAATTAATTTTAATTGAAAGTGCAATGAGATAATTTTTATGATATGCCAAACTTGTACGGTTTTGATTGTTTTGGATTAATAAGATTGAAAATTTGAAATTTATTTTGTAAAATTTGTTTTACATATTTTTCTTGCTCTGATATGATCATGGGATGATTAAGAATGATCATTTTGGCATATTCGTCGGGACTGTTTTGTTTGATTTTTTTGTATATGATTATTTTATTTTTATCACCTTAAAATAATTTTTATGTGATTAAAAATATGTTATTTTGATGTTAGATACATAAAAAATTATTTTTTTCGAATTTAAAATTTTAAAAAAATTCTAGATATTGAATGAGTCATTTTGAGTGTCTAGGTATATTGATTCTATTGTCTTAGTAATTTTGGTTTGTGCCAAAAATATTTTGAGGAACTTGAATTGACATAAATATAGTTAGAATGATGATTTGAGGTTCTGAAAATTTTTGAAATTTTTAGAAATTAATTTTGAATTAATTTAAGTTGAGCAATGGTAATTCTAGTATGACTATAAATTGATATGTATATTAAAATTAAATTATTTAATTTAATATCATAATAATTTTATTTTAAGGCGAATTAATTTTGAATTAATTCTAAAAATATGGAATTTAATTTAATTTGATTCAATATTAAATTCCACATTGAAATGACATACAAAATTAAATTAACTGAAACAATAGAAGTAGACAATTTCGGTTCAATTGTTGAATCGATTTTCAACTTGAAATAAAAAATTGTTATTATGTTATTTTATTTTATGCATTGGATAATGCATGTTAGGGTATATGGAAAGACATGATGGATGATTCCAGTGTGACTGAGCATGCATGATATTATTTTGTTTTATGGTAAATAAGGTATGCGTATCCCTGCCTCTATATCTTTCTCGTGTATTTCTCATCTCATCTTACTCCCCTCAAATGTAAATTGAGGTTTTCTATACTTTGAAATATGTAATTAGACTATATAGGGTATAGAGATACAAAAGAGCAAGGAGCAAAAGAGGTGTTACCATAAACAAGAAGACTTAAAAATAAGAATTTGATTTCTATTTTGAGTTATAAATTCATGCATATACCTAGGTAAGATCTAGTCAATATCTCTTTGGCTCAAGAGATTGACTTTAGTATGTCTATAATCATGCCATATAGTTATTGTAAATATCTTCATATATCCATGTGATGAATGAATGATATATAAAAACATGCAATGATAACATGATGAGACTTAATAAACAAATTCCTTGCTAAATAAATAATTAAGTCTTACTCCTTCAATTAATGTAGGGAGAACCATAGTTCTTTTAGAGTTAGGGTTGTTGAGTTACCTCAAGCTTACTCTATAAAAATATGTTCAAACCATTGAAATGAAATTTTACGATTAATGGGTTGGACTTAATCGATATCATTAGCTTGTTGGATTTGTGCCAAGGTTAATGTGTATTGGAGGCTTAGTTGGATAAGTATACTTAAGATGTACATATATCAAGAGTTGATAGCCTAATATATGTGCACACATCAATTAGTTGATAGCACAAAATTCGATAGTTGGATGAATAATGCAATTGGGATGGATTAGATACCTACCAACCAAACTAAAGATGAATTGTTGAGTTGCCTCAAGGTTATTCTTAGTAAGTTGGATATCGACCCACTAGGAGAACTTACATATAGGTTCTTTCGGGTTCATAGTGAGGACTATGAATTCGCAATAAAGTAGTGGGACCCATAATGTGATTTATTAAAGACCTAATAAACATGCAATTTCATGTACGTTCTAACATGCTCAATTTTACATCTAGGTTGCTAGAATTCATCATCATGTTGACAAGTGTGAATTTACAATCACTAATGGAGTCAAATAAGTTAACTAGGCCTAACTTTTAGGATTGGCTAAGGAATTTGAGAATAGTTCTCAAATCCAAAAAAATTGGCTATGTCCTATATGAGGCACTCCCCAATCCCCCTACTTCTAATGCTTCTGAAGATGTTCAGAAGGCATATCAAAAGAATCTTGATGATAGTGAGATGACAAGTTGCTTTATGCTTGATACTATATCAGCTGAGTTCCAAAAGCAACATGAGGCTATGGATGCTAATTCCATAGTCTACATCTAAGGGAGCTTTTTGATGAGCAAGCACATTCCGAAAGGTTCATAATTTTAAGGCTACTCTACTACACTAAGATGGTTTAGGGGACATCTCCCGTTCAATATGCACTAAAGATGAATGGCTATATTGAGAGGTTGGCCACCTTGGGATTTATGATGGACCATGACTTAAGCATTGAATTAATTCTAATTGGTTTGTCAGATAGTTTTTCACATTTTGTGCTTAACTATAGGATGAAAAAATCTCCACCATTATTTCTAAGCTAATCAATATTCTTAAAACAGTTGAGCCATCTGTCAGAAAGATAGTAAAGTTATGATGTTGGTGGATTCTTCTGGTTCTAAGAAGAAAAATTTTAAGAAGAAGAAAAAGTCCATGAAGGCTAAGGGAGGCATGGCCAAGAATAAGGCCAAGGAGACTGCCCCAAAGGGGATAAGCTTCCATTATGGCAAGGATGACCATTGGAAAAGAAACTGCACAACCTACTTGGAGTCCTTGAAGAAGAAGGCATCTGATGCCCCATTTACTTCAGGTATTTTTGTCATTAAAATTAATATTGTTTCCAATAATGATATATGGGTATTAGATATCGGTTGTGCTCACATATATGCACTGATATACAGGGCCTAAGGAACAGTAGGCAACTCAATAAGGGAGAGTCCGACCTGCGCATTGGAAACAGAGTAAGGGTTACTGCATTAGCTGTAGGAACTTATATATTGACCCTCCCTAATGAACTTACGTTAAATTTGGATAATTGTTATTATGTACATGCTTTGACTAAAAACAATAGTTCTATTTCTAGTTTACATAAAGATTGTTTACATTTAGCTTTTAGTAACAATTGTTGTTCTATTATGTTGAATGATATTCTTTATGCTAGCGGTACATTATGCAATGGAATATGCATATTAGATATGTCAAATCCAATTTTAAACATCAATGATAATAAAAGACAAAAACAAGATATGTTGAAATTATCTTACTTATGGCATTGTCACCTTAGACATATAAGTGAGAAACACAAGGTTAAGCTACACAAGAGTGGTAGTTTGGGGTAATTTGATTAAGAATCATATGACAATTGTGAATCTTACTTATTAGGCAAGATGACTCAATTATCCTTTAAGGGAAAGGGTGAACATGCTAATGGGCTTTTAGACTTAATCATCTTACTGATTCTGTACTTTGACACTATTCCTTGTTGCCTTAGGGAGGTTGCTCATAGGGTGGTGATTGGGTACAACTTGAGGTATTCAAATGTAATTAGGTAGCCAACAAAGGATTTGCCACTCCTGATAGAAGAAGTGTATACCTATGGCCTATTGTTGAGGTCATTACTCAGGAATCTTCGACTAAAGTAGAAATGTCATGAAGATAGTTTTCATTGACATATCTAATAGAGTAATGAGCCTAAGGGATAAGAACTAACATTACTTGGGCTAGATATAACGTAGTCAGTTTTAGTAGGAGTTGACACATATTCATACTCTGAACCAAGTGGGGTATAGAATGCTAGAAGGATTAATTGCCCGAAAATTATATGTGGAAAGATTCATAGTCAAACCACTAACTTTCTGGTTAATTGGGGGTTATGATGTGTTGCTAGATATTGCTCATGACTTGCTTAAATTAATTGTTATTTTAAGTGGCCAACATAACAGGGAATCTAATGAGTTACACGTTAGAGATGTGAAGAATGAGTAAAATGGTATTAGTTGAGATCCAAAAATATGAGAGAATTATTTTGGGTCGGATCGCGATAAGATCGTATGAAAAAATCACTCTAGGGGGTCACAGGCCCTCATGGATTGCTGGCCTACTAAGCAGGCCAGCTGAGCCTAGCCTGCCTAGTAGGCCACTTGGCCTAATTGGCCATAATTAGCCAATTAAGACCTATTAAGATAAAAACTCAAAAATCCCTCCCCTTGTCTTGAGCATTTTGTACCTAAACTAATTTTTGGGGTAATTTTTTTTGAAAAATTCAAAAGTAAGAATATTATTTTTAGAAACTAAATAAATTAAAAATGAAAAATAATAGTTATTTTTCATATTCTCTCAAAATAGAGCATACACCATTGCTAGCACTTTGAGGTGTATTCAATCATTTCTCTTGTAGTTTTGTTTTCACATTTTTGTATGGATTAACATTAGAGACATCCTAATGTGGATTGTTGTGGTTTGCTATAACCCTAAAAGGTGAAAATTTTAAAAATAAATCAAGAAATTACAAGGTATAATTTCTAATATTTATATTTTGATGAATTTGTTTTAATGGCACAAGCAAGATCATTGTTTTGGGTTTTGAAAATTTTAATTTTCATTGCATTTATGAATCAAATTTGTCTTCAAAACCCTTCAACAAGATGTATCACGACTTGAAGATAAGATATTAGTGGTTATTAATGAATAAGGAAATTACAGAATTCACTACATGATGCCTGACATGTCAGCAAGTCAAGGCAGATCATCAAGTACTATCAGGGTTACTACAATCGATCATTATTCTGGAATGGAAATGGGAAAGGATCATAATGAATTTTGTGATTGGTTTACCTCTGACACCGAGAAAGTATGATTCCATATGGGTCATAATAGATAGGTTAACAAAGTCAGCTCACTTCTTACCTATCAGGAGAGATCATCAGTTGAATAGACTAGCATAATTGTATATGAATGAAGTGGTAAGACTTTATAGAGTTCTAGTTTCTATTATATCAAATAGAGATTTGAGGTTTACATCACAGTTTTGGAAGAGTCTACAACAAACGTTGGGTACAAAACTCAACTTCACTACAATATTTCATCCTCAAACAGATGGTTAATCAAAAAGGGTAATTAAAATATTAGAAGACATGATGAAATGTTGCATTATAAAATTTGAGGGAATTTGGGAGAGATATCTACCATTAATGGAGTTTGATTACAATAACAGTTATAAGTTGAGCATCTAGATGGCTCCCTATAAGGCACCTTATGGTAAAAGATGTCAGACATCATTATGTTATACTAAACTTAGCGAAAGGAAGCTAGTGGGGCTAGAATTAGTGCAAGAGATAGAATAGAAAGTAAAGATCATTCAAGATCATTTGAAAGCACCTTCAGACAAGCAAAGGTCGTACGTAGATCTTAAGAGGAGAAATATTGAATACATGGTGGGAGACAAAGTGTTTCTTAAAGTCTCTTCATTAAGAAAGTTCTCTGGTTTGGAAAGAAAGGCAAGTCGAGTCTTAGGTTCATTGGACCTTATGACATCCTAAAAAAGATTGGGCTAGTTGCTTATAGACTAGCATTACTTCCAGAATTGAGTAGAATACATAATGTGTTCCATGTATCTATGTTGAAGAGGTATAGATCAAATCCTTCTTATGTCATTCCAGTCGAAAGCATTGAGGTTAGGCCGAACTTGTCATATGAGGAAGAACTAGTAGAGATTTTGGCTTGGAAAGTCAAAAAGTTAAGGAACGAGCATATAGAACTAGTCAAAATGTTATGAAAGAATTATGTTACTGATGAGGCAACGTGGGAAAGTGAGAATGTAATGAGAACTTAGTAGCCTCAGTTGTTTTCATCTGATGCAATAGGTAAATTTTGGGATGAAAATTCTTTAAGAGGGAGAGAATTGAAATGCTCGTAAAGTAGTGCTTGTGAGATATATGTATTTAGTGAGGGAAAAAATGGGATTTAAAGTGTTTTAAAAATTAAGTGTTGTGAAAAAGAAAGCTTTCATGCTTGTGAATAGGTTATTCACACCCGTAAAGGTCATGCTATGGTTCGAATAGTAAAGTTTTGGACATGGAAGGAGTGTTTTGAGAAGAGAGGACGTTCACGCCTGTGAATGGATTAATCATAGTTGTGAATGGTATTTCACGCCCGTGAACGCACAATGTATAGTCGCATTTTTCTCTTTTCTCTGTACCAAATCTTGCTTTAAAACCATTTTTTTGCTGCACTTTATCACCTTTGACACACTCAAGACATCTTAGTCATCTTCTCCACCTTAAATGAACCTTAAACACCATTGTTAAGCTTGAAAGCTTGAAAGATATGGAGGTTTAATATAGTTTTGCCAAAGATAGAGGTAGGACTTGATTTTTTAGGGTTTTTTTTTTATTTTTTATCTTGCTATGGTTATAAGATTCTAATATGAATTTTTTGTGATGATAGGTTTGGATTGTAAGTAAAGGAACACATGACAAAAAGGAAAACAAGCTTGAAAAGCTTGTAAAGTTAGTTAATGCTCCATTTTGGTGAAAGGTATGTACATATGGGCATATTAATTCGTTATCATGCATCCTTATATGTTTTTGTATGCTGTAAATGTTAATGATATGATAAAGGCATGTTATGGTTGAGAAATAACATAGAAAGTGGGGTTATAAATGTTAAATAACATACGAGATATATGATGATTTAAATTGATCTAAAAATGGATTTGATGACTTGAATGTTGTTTAAACATGCTATGGACATGGTATATGTATGAAAGTGTTGATAGAAGTGATTAACACTGGTTAATCATCGAGATTTTGCATGAAATATACAAAATGTTCTATTTTGAGTTTGCTGGAAAGGCATAATTCACGCCCATGATAAAGGTGTCACGCTTGTGAAAGGGGAATCCAAATCAGAGAGTAGAGTTAATGCTTTATTTCACGGTTGGGGAAGTCATGAAATTCAAGCATTCATACTCGTGTACATATAGTCACGGCTGTGAATGTCGAGACTAATGAACTTGTATGAACCCAGAATTTCATGGTTTTTTGTCATAGTTAGGAAGTCGTGAATGACATGGTGTCACAATTGTAAATAGGTAATTCATGCCCGTGAAAGCTCTATTTCTTTCATATGATGGTTCATAGGCAAGGTAACCATGAAAGTATATTTTCACGACCATGAATATGTAGCTCATGCTCGTGAAGCATAAGGAATGTATTATATGTACATTTTGATTTATGACCTTATGTGATACGTTGGTTATATACATGTTATAGGATGTATGTATACATGGAAAATAACTTGTGGGATATAAGATTTGACATTTATGTGTTGATATGACAATGCATAAATAGGATGTAATACTTAAAATGAATTGAAAGATGAATGGTTATGAGATATAAGCCCAGTTCTCTAGTCTTGGACTTGACATAGGATAGATGGTATACCAATAAGGGAGGTGAATGGTACCATATGAGTTACTTGATAGGATATAAGGATAAGTGATTAAAACTTGGTAACTGAGTGCTTTTGATCCTTGATTTGCTAGCATGTTATATGATCTCAGTCAATGTAGCTTAAGCTTAGGTTAATAAGCACTATTGACATAAGGAGATCGGATAAGTTGTTACAGGTTAAGAGCCAAGTGGTTTAAGCTTGGATTGTGAGTGCTCCTATCTGTTGGGTTTTGAAGAATGAATCATATTCTTAAATGCAGCGGAAAAAATAAAATTTTCAAAACCCAAAACAAAATATCATATTTGTACCATTAAAACTAATTTATATAAATATAAATGTTAAAAATTATACCTTGTAATTTATTATTGGTTCTTCAAATCTTCACATTGTTGGGTTGTAGCAAACTACAACAATCCACACTAGGATGTCTCTAATGATAATCAATGCGAAAAATGAAGAAAAACTATCATGAGAAATGGTTTGAACATATTCAAAGTGCTAGCTTTGAAAGTGTTATTGAGAAAATTTTGCTATCTTAAAAATATTTTTTTTTACAAAAAAATATTTTCATGTCTCCATTTGATGTCTTTTTTATTTGAATCAAATTCAAAGAAAATATGAAAAATCAAAAATGGAGAAAAGGGAAATGAATAAATAGTAATTGGCCATAATTGGCCTAATTAAGGCCAAAAATTGCCGTTGGCCAACGGGTGGGAGGCAGCAGCGCGCTGGGCAGCCCAGCTGGCCCACTAGGCAGGCTAGCAGCCTGCCTAGCCCATGCAGGCCCGTGACCCTCCTAAACGATTTATCTGTGCCATCTCATCGCGATCCATCCTAAAATAATTCTCTTATATTTTGGATCCTATCCAAGACCATTTTACTCATTCTTCATATCTTCAATGCGTGTGACCCATTAGGTTCCCGGTTATGTTGGCCACTTAAATTAACAATTAATTAAGGCAGGTCATAAGCGGTATCTAGCAACACATCGTGACCCCTAATTGACCGGAAATTCAGTGGTTTGACTACGAATCTTTCCATAGACAATTTCCATGCAATTATTCCTTCCACCATTCTATACCCCACTTGGTTCAGAGTATGGACATGTGTCAACTCCTACCAGACTGACTACATCACGTCTAGTCCAAGTAATGTTAGTTCTTGTCCTTGAGGCTTATTACTCTATTAGATATGTCATTGAAGACTATCTTTATGACATTTCCACTCCGGCCAGAGATTCCTGAGTAATGACCATGACAAGAGGTCATGGGTATACACTCATTCTATCAAGAGTGGTGAATCATTTGTTGGTTACCCAATTACCTTCAAATACCTCAAGCTGTATCCAATCACCACCCTATGAGCTACCTCTCTGAGGTAACAAGGAATAATGTCAAAATACAGAATCAATATTCAAGATATCCTTGAGTACCTCAAGTCGAAGGATACTTGCACCATTGCTATGATGAGACTATCATTGACATTTGAATAGATTATCCACATGTTAACTCTAAACATCTCATGTTTATAGATTATGAGATCTACTACTCGATCCAATCAAGGAGTGTAATATGTACTAGTCTGTCTGGATTAATAATGTCCCGTCTCATTAATCCTATGACTAGGGATAATTTTTATACTAACATAATTACACATGATAAAAATCTCAATATCATGATCTCATCATGATTTCCTTCATGTTATGTTATGTATCAAGGACTTCATTAATTGGTTTAAGATCACTTATCAATTCATATATCAAATGAACATCAAATTAATGAAAAAGCCTTTTATTAATCAAATAAATTTGTACAATAAGTGCTAAAGGTGATTGCCTTTAGAGCACTCCTCTAACAAGCTCCCACTTGCACTAAAGCCAATCGCCTTTGTATTTAATTCCATAGGCGAGTACATGAGAATCATATTTCTTTTGGGAAAGTGGCTTAGTTAAAGGATCAACAATATTCTGATCAGTGGGCACTCTTTCTATATGTACATCGTTCCTACCAATGATTTCTCTAATCATATGGTATCTTCTGAGTACATGTTTGGATCTATGATGAGACCGTGGCTCCTTTGCTTGCGCAATGGCTCCATTATTATCACAATACAATTGTATTGGATCAATAATGCTGGGAACCACTCCAAGTTCTATGATGAATTTTTTATCCAAACTGCTTCCTTTGCTGCTTCAGAAGCTGCAATGTACTCTGCTTCAGTTGTGGAATCAGCAGTCATTTCTTGTTTGGAACTCTTCCAACTAACTGCTCCACCATTTAGTGTGAATATATAACCTGACTGAGATTTTGAGTCATCCTTGTCAGATTGGAAGCTTGCATCGGTATAACCGCTCATAATAAGAACTCCATCTCCATATACCAAGAATACATCCTTAGTTCTTCTTAAGTACTTAAGGATATTCTTAACAGCCAGCCAATGACCCTCACCAGGGCCCATTGGTATCTACTCGTGACACTTAGAGCATATGATACATCGGGTCTTGTACATATCATAGCGTATATGATTGATCCTATAGCTGAAGCATATGGAATCAAACTCATGTGTGTCCTCTCATCTCGTGTCTTTGGACACAAAGACTTTGAGAGACTAATCTCATGGGTCATGGGAATATATCCCCTTTTGGACTGCTCCATGCTAAACCTCTTTAGCATCTTATCTATGTATGTAGACTGTGAAAGACCAAGCAATCTTTGAGATCTATCTCTATAGATCTTTATCCCTAAAATATAGACTGATTCTCCAAGGTCTTTCATAGAGAAATTCTTGGATAACCAAATTTTGACTGATTGTAAGGCTGAGACATCATTTCCCATTAACAATATGTCATCTACATATAACACAAGAAATACGATTGCACTCCCACTAACCTTCTTGTAAACACAAGGTTCATCCGGATTTTGTAAGAAACCAAACTATTTGATTGTCTCATCAAACTGAATATTCCAACTTGTGGATTCTTACTTGAATCCATAAATGGATCTTTGAAGCTTACATACCTTTTTGCCATCTTTGGATATGAAACCTTCTGGTTGTGTCATGTACACATCCTCAGTCAGATTTCCATTAAGGAAAGCTGTCTTCACATCCATTTTCCATATCTCATAATCATAATGAGTAGCAATGGCTAGGAGTATCCTTATGGATTTAAGCATAGCTACTAGGCTAAAAGTTTCATTGTAGTCAGTTCCTTGTCTTTGACAATAACTTTTAGCAACAAGTCTAGCTTTATAGGTAATCACATTACCATCCATGTCAGTTTTCTTTTTGAAAACCCATTTGCACCCTATAGGCTTTATTCCTTCGGGTGGGTCAACCAAATTCCATACTTGGTTTTCATACATGGAATCCATTTCTGACTTTATGGCTTCAAGCCATTTGTCAGATTCTGAACTATTTAGAACTTCTTCATAGGTTGTAGGCTCATAATTTTCTATGAGCAATACGTCGTTCTGTTCACTAATGAGAAATCCATCTCTCTAGAGCAGTACGTATCCTACTTGACCTACGAAGCTCTTGTGCTTTAGAAGGTTGAGTTGTTATATCATCTGTATGAGTAACAAGCTCGGGTTCATGTAGTTGATCAACATTTGTTTGAGCTTCTTGAATTTCCTCAAGTTCAATTTTGCTTCCACTATCTCCTTTTAGAAGGAATTCTCTCCCTAAAAAGATAACATGTCTTGAAACAAAAACCTTTTTTTTCCAGGGGGTGGTAAAATTGATATCCATATGATGCTTTTGGATATCCCACAAACAGACATCGGTCAGACTTAGCTTCTAGCTTATCTGACATTGTCCACTTCACATAAGCAAGACAACCCCAAATTCTCATGTAAGAAAATGTGGGCCTCTTGTTATACCATATCTCATATGGAGTAACATCAACTGACTTTGAAGGAACTCCATTTAATATATAAATGGCAGTCTCTAGTGCATAACCCCAAAAGGATTTATGCAATTCTACAAAACTCATCATAGACCTTACCCTGTCTAACAAGGTTAAGTTTCTTCTTTTAGCCACACCATTGTGTTGTGGCATGTAAGGTGGAGTCCATTGAGATAAAATCCCATTATCCCTAAGATAATATAGAAACTCTTGGCTCAAGTATTCACCTCCTTGATCTGATCGATGTGTTATAATACTTTTGCCAAGTTGTTTCTCTACTTCATTTCTGAATTCTTTGAAATTTTCAAAAGTTTCAAATTTGTATTTCATAAGATACACATACCTATATCGTGAGTAGTCATCGATAAAAGTAAATAAGTAGATGAAACCACCTCTGGCGTGTGTAGACATTGGACCACATACATCTAAATGTATTAAGTCTAAAAGTCCATTAGCACGTTCACCCTTTCCCTTAAAGGGTAATTTAGTCATCTTGCCTAATAAGCAAGATTCACATGTGTCATATGATTCATAATCAAATGACCCCAAACTACCACTTTTGTGTAGCTTAGCCATGCGTTTCTCACTTTTATGACCAAGATGATAATGCCATGAATAAGATGATTTCAACAAATCTTGATTTTTCCTTTTATTATCATTGATGTTTAAAATTGGATTTAACATATCTAATATGTATATTCCATTACACAATGTACCATTAGCAAAAAGAATTCCATTGAACATAATAGAAAAATCATTGTCACTAAAAGCTAAAAGGAAACCATCTTTATTTAGACTTGAAACAGAAATGATGTTTTTAGTCAAAGCAGGTACATAATAGCAATTATCCAAATTTAATATAAGCCCACTAGGGAGGGTCAATACATATGTTCCTATAGCTAATGCAACAACCTTTGCTCCATTTCCAACACGTAGGTCTGACTCTCCCTTATTGAGCTGTCTACTGTTCCTTAGTCCCTACATATCAGTGCATATGTGTGAGCCACAACCGGAATCTAATACCCATATATTATTATTGGAAACTGTATTAATTTTAATGACAAAAATACCTGAAGTAGATGGGGCATCAGATGCCTTCTTCTTCAAGGACTCCAAGTAAGCCTTGCAGTTTCTCTTCCAATGGCCATCCTTGCCAAAATGGAAGCATGTCCCTTTTGGAGCAATCTCTTTGGCCTTTTTCTAGGCCACGCCTCCCTTAGGCTTCATGGACTTCTTCATCTTCTTCTTAAGGTTCTTCCTTTTAGAACTTGAATAGTCCACCAGCATCACAGCCTTACTGTCCTTCTTGACAGATGGCTTAACTATTTTAAGCAAGTTAATCAGCCTAGGAATAGTGGTAGAGATTTGGTTCATCCTATAGTTAAGCACAAAATGTAAATAACTATCAGACAAACCGGTTAGAATTAAGTCAATAATTAATTCATGGCCCATCACAAATCCCAAGGTGGCCATTCTCTCAATATAGCCATTTATCTTCAATGCATATTGCACTGGAGATGTCCCTTCAACCATCTTAGTGCAGAAGAGCAACCTTGAAATTTCCAACCATTCGGAACATGCTTGTTCATCAAAAAGCTCTCTTAGATGGTGTACTATGGAATTAGCATCCATAGCCTCATGCTGCTTTTGCAACTTAGCTGACATAGTAGCAAGCATAATGCAGCTTGCCATCTCACTATCATCGAGATGCTTTTGATATGCCTTCTGAACATGTTCAGAAGGCATTAGCAGCAGGGGAATTAGGGAGTGCCTCATCTAAGACATAGCCAATCTTTTCGGATTTGAGAACTATTCTCAGATTCCTTAGCCAATCCAAAAAATTAGGCCCAGTCAACTTATTTGATTCCATTAGCAATCGCAAATTCACACTTGTCATGATGATGATTCTAGCAACCTAGATGTAAAATAGAACATGTTAGATTGTACATAAAATGCATGTTTATTAGGTCTTTAATAAATCGCATTATGACTCCCACTATTTTATTACGAATCCATAGCCCTCACTATGATCCCGAGAGAACTTATATGGAAGTTCTCCTAGTGGGTCGATATCCAACTAGCTAATAATAACCTTGAGGCAACTCAACAAGCTATCCTTAGTTTGGTTGGTAGGTATCTAATCCATACCAATTGCATTATTCATGCAACTATCGAATCTTGTGCTATCAACTTATTGATGTGTGCACATACGTTGGGCTATCGAGTCTTGATATGTGTACATCTCATGTATACAAACCCAACTTCGCCTCCAATACACATTAACCTTGGTGCAAATCCAACAAGTTAATAATATCGGTTAAGTCTAACCCATTAATCGTGAAATCTAATTTCAATGGATTGAACATATTCTTATAAAGTGAGCTTGAGGAAACTCAACAACCCTAACTCTAGAAGAACTCTGGTTCTCCCCATATTAATGGAAGACGTAAGACTGAATTGTTTATTTAGTGAGGGATTTCTTTGTTAAGTCTCATGAAGTTATTATTTTATTCTTTTATATATCATACATTCATTACATTGATATATAAAGATAGTTACACTAACTATATGACATGATTATGGACATACTAAAGTCAATCTCTTTAGCCAAAGAGAAATTAACTAGGTCTTACCTAGGTATATGCATGAATTTACAACCCAAAATAGAAATCAAATTCCTATTTCTAGGTCTTCTTGTTTATGGTACCATCTCCTTTGCTTCTTGGTCCTTTGTATCTTCATTCTATCCTAATCCTATGTAATCTAATTACATATTTTAAATTATAGAAAACCTCAATTTACATTTGAGGGGAGTAAGATGAGAAGAGAAATACATAAGAAAAAAAAAAAGGTAGGGACACGCATGCCCTATTTACCATAAAATAAATAATTCCATGCATGATCAATCACATTGGGCCTAAGTCCATAATCATCCATCATGCCTTTTCATACACCCCTAACATGCATTCTTTAATGCACAAAATAAAAATGACAATTTTGGATTTCAAATTGTAAATCGAAGTTGAAATTGCCTATATGTGTTTTTTCGGTTAATTTAATTTTGTATGTCATTTTAAAGTGGGATTTAATATTTAATCAAATTAAATTTAATTCCATATTTCTAGAAATAATTCAAAATTAATTCTCCTTAAAATCAGAATATTATGATGTTAAAATTAAACAATTTAATTTTAATATATATACCAATTTCTAGTCATACTAGAATTACAATTTTACAACTTAAATTAATTCAAAATTAAGTTCCAAAAATTCTAAAAATTTCCAGAATATCAAATCATCATTCTAATTATCTTTAGGTCAGCTCAAGTTCATCAAAATATTTTTGGCGCAAGCCAAAATTATTAAGACAAACGAACCAACACACTTAGACGCTCAAAATGACTAATTCAATATTTAGAATTTTTAAAATTTCAAATGCTTGGAAAATAATTTTGGAATGAATCTAACATCAAAATAACATATTTTTAATCACATAAAAATTATTTCAAGGTGCTTTAAATAAAATAATCACATACAAAAAAATCAAACAAAACAGCCCCACCGGGTATGCTTAAACAATCCTGTTTTTGTGTTTGTTTGAAAAATTACTTTAAATAATTTTTAATTAATTATTGGATACTTCCAGAGGCATAAATATATTCTCAATATGTCTAAATAAATTTTTCATAATTAAATTACAAGAGAAATATAACCAGCCCCGTCAATTAAGCCAAACAACAACACATGTTCATAAACATGACAATTTTAGGCATTTTTAAAATAAATCCAAAATTAATTATTTGAATCACATTCAAATCATTTTTCAATCACAATAATCATTCTTAATCATCCCATGATCATATTAAAGAAAGAAAAATGTATAAAACATATTTTACAAATTAATTTCAATTTTTCAAAATCTATTGATCCAAAATCATCAAAAACATGCAATCTCATTGCACTTTCAATTAAAATTAATTTTAATAGATACAAGGAGGCTCTGATACCAATGTTGAGTTTTGAAGAATGAATCATATTCATAAACACAGTCGAAAAAATAAAATTTTTAAAATCCAAAATAAAAGATCATACTTGTACCATTAAAACTAATTTATATAAATATAAATGTTAAAACTTATACCTTGTAATTTCTTATTTGTTCTTCAAATCTTCACTTTGTTGGATTATAGCAAACCACAACAATCCACACTAGAATGTCTCTAATAATAATCCACACAAAGAATGAAGAAGAAACTAGCATGAGAAATGGTTTGAACAAATTCAAAGATCTAGCTTTGAAAGTGTTCTTGAGAAAATTTTGCTGTCTTAAAAATATTTTTTTTTACAAAAAAATATTTTCATGTTTATTTTCTGCCATTTGATTTCTTTTCTATTTGAATCAAATTCAAAGAAAATATGAAAAATCAAAAATGGAGAAAAGGGAAATGAATGAATAGTAATTGGCCATAATTGGCCTAATTAAGGCCAAAAAGTACCATTCGCCGAGGCAGCAGTGCACTGGGTCTGCTGCGGGCTGCTACTGGGCAGCCCAGCTGGCTCGCTAGGTAGGCCAGTAGCCTGCCTAGCCTGCGTGGGCCCGTGACCCTCCCGAACAATTTTTCCGTGCGATCTCATCGCGATCCATCCCGAAATAATTCTCTCATATTTTGGATCCTATCCAAAACCATTTTACTCATTTTGCATATCTTCAATGTGTGTGACCCATTAGGTTCCCGATTATGTTAGCCACGTAAATTAACAATTAATTTAAGTAGGTCATGAGCGGTATCTAGCAACACATTGTGACCCCCAATTGACTAGAAATTCAGTGGTTTGACTACGAACCATTCTATAGACAATTTCCGTGCAATTATTCCTTTCACCATTCTATACCCCACTTGGTTCAGAGTATGGACATGTGTCAACTCCCACTAGACTGACTACATCACGTCTAGTCCAAGTAATGTTAGTTCTTATCCTTGAAGCTCATTACTTTATTAGATATGTCATTGAAGACTATCTTTATGACATTTCCACTCCGGCCAGAGATTCCTGAGTAATGACCACGACAAGAGGCCATGGGTATACACTCCTTCTATCAAGAGTGGTGAATCCTTTGTTGGTTACCCAATTACTTTCGAATACCTCAAGCTGTATCCAATCACCACCCTATGAGCTACCTCTCTAGGGTAACAAGGAATAGTGTCAAAATACAGAATCAATATTCAAGATATCCTTGAGTACCAAAAGTCTAAGGATACTTGCACCATTGCTATGATGAGACTATCATTGACATTTGAATAGATTATCCATATGATTGTCTCATAGTTGGTTATCTAATGTACTTAGCTACACTTAGCAAGCATCCACATGTTAACTCTAAACATCTCATGTTTATAGATTATGAGATTTACTACTCGATTCAATCAAGGAGTGTAACATGTGCTAGTCTGTCTGGATTAATAATGTCCCGTCTCATTAATCCTATGACTAGGGATAATTTTGATACTAACATAATTACACACGATAAGAATCTCAATATCATGATCTCATCATGATTTCCTTCATGCTATGTTATGTATCAATGACTTTATTAATTGATTTAAGATCACTTATCAATTTATATATCAAATGAACATCAAATTAATGAAAAAGCCTTTTATTAATCAAATAAATTTGTACAATAATTGCTAAAAGTGATTGCCTTTAGAGCACTCCTTTAACACTATCTCATTTCTCGCATTTAGATAGTCAAAGTTTAAAGTTCTAAGGCTAAAACAGTTGAAATAATGAAATCTTAGAGATTTTTATAATGTAATGTTTTTATTAGGTAAGTGATATGGTAATTGGAAATGTAAAATATCTATATGTGTGTAATAGACATGGTTTATATGTTATGTCTATGGTAAGATAGACATGTTGATATGACATCGAAACATATAACAACTAGAATGTATGATTCTAGGAATGATCATGAGGTGAATGACATGACATTCTATGACATTTTTAAATTTAGAATTTATATGCACATATGTACCACTAAGCATTAGTTTACTTAGAGTGTGGGTTTCTTGCATGCAGGTTCAAAGTTGGTAAACAGGAGTTGATTGAAAGAGTTGCGAGGTACCAGAGATCAAACAGAGTACACCTAGTTTGGGGTGTGTTATCATACATGGTATTTATGTATTTTTGTTTATTTTATGAGGGTTTTGAATCACGTTTTACATGTCTTTGATATTTGAGAACATGTAGTGGTATTTATTAATGGATTTTTGGTAATATAAGGCTAGAAAAGCTGGAAACATATGTAATATACTATGATATCGATTGATGGATTGGGATTTTTATGTCATGATGGATTTTTATGCCTTAAATTGCTTCATAATGTTTTAAACAGGTTTTAAATATGAAAGTTTTAATTTAATGAGTTTTTCATAAAACAATACCGTGGCATCCATCGGTATAGTTGGTGAGGGTTTGTCGGTTGTATCAACTGGTGTTACATTCCATATCAACATGAATCTTCAAATCATCTATTGGATAATGTCTGCAGGAACCTCAAAAATGTACCCTATAGGCAATTTAGCAACCATGTCATGCATTAACCTTATGTCACTGCTTAAATTTGCCAAAATTTTCTCATTAACTAAAGGCCTTTGTTGCTTTGTAGTTGATTCTTTTAATAAATCGCTACCTTGTTTATTCTTTAAAGCCTTATTTAATGATTTATATTTGATTTTCTATTAATTAATAATATATCGTGACATATATTATGATATATGAAATGCGAAAATATGAATTTTATTGTTCTATAAGTTTAAGAATTGTTATCTCTCTAAGAACCACAAGATGCTATGGTCACTAAACAAAGATACCCTCTACTTCCCCAACTATAATGAGGTATTCAGTAGGCACAAGAAGTTGGGCTTCTTGGCAGCCAAAAAATACCTTATCTACAGACACCTTGATGTGATTAGGCATGATCGGTCGATTGTGCACCATAATATCATTTTGGGATTGATAAACCATCCCTCTTACTACAATCACATGCTTACCTTCATTAATAGTAGCAAGTCTTCATGATGTAGGTGTCTACAAAAGAAAAAAAAATATTAGCTCGATTAAAGTGGAAGTAATGAAATGCAAAACTTTTACCTGTAATTCTGATATTGGAAATGGTGGATCCACATAGTGGCAACTACTAGGATTTGGGTGGGTCTCCACCTCCATCTCAGTGGAAAATTGAGATGTCTTGCTAATCCTCTACTCTATCATGCTCTCAAGATGAGCAATATGTGCTAAGATTCTGGCAAATAATTTGGCCTCTATTTTTTTCTTGAGCCCTTCTTTAACTTTCTGTGAGACATATGTTGATGGTTTCCTTTTTCCAGTATTCCCATAAAATTTCTTGGTGGTCACGATAATTCCAACACCCCTCACAAAACTAGAATGTTTGGATTTTTCAAGTGCACATGACAATATGTCATCATGCCTCTATGGTACCTAGCTACCTTTGATGACTTCTTCCTATAATGTCTCCTGTTCACAAGATAAACAATATGTTAATAAGCAATCATAGATAAATAAAAGTAATTGCAATTAATGTTAGTTTAGCAAGTTATACTTTGCCACCTCTTTTGTCTTTTCCACCAGGATTATATACTTTCATTTATGTCTTTTTGTTCTAGCTCTTACCCAATCAGGACTCCAATCATATGATGAGATACCAACATAACTCGTAAATTTTGATGATGAAAAAGAAGAGATGGGATCTTCAACAATCCACTGGGCCTTTTTTTCGGCATATCCTATATGAGCTAAGAAATATGAGTGCACATTCTTTGCTTGTTTCGCCTTCGCCTTGGCACTGATTTGCTGTTAAAAAAACAAAAATAATAAAGAATTCATTATCTTGTCTTGCATAAATGTGAATGTAAATTGCATTCTACTTAATAATTAGTACCTCATATTCTTCTTATTCATGTGCTTATTTAAACTCCTCCAAATCTTTCTCAGTTATGAAGTCATATAATTCTAATGGTGACTTTTTCTTGGATTTATTCTTTATGTACTTAACTACCAATCGGTAGTTAAAATTCTTCCATTGTATTCCAATAATTTTTAGTACAATCTTCTTCTTGTCATCAGGAATGTTGAACTCTTTCTGTAAAATAATATTTTAGATTCATTAGTTTTAATCACAAATTAATTATTTATATCAAGTTTGTTAATAATTTTGAAAAAAAAAAGTTACCTTAATATCTTCCCAAATTGTATCCTTAAGACCTTTATCAATCATATCCCAACTTTTTATTGTGATGTTCAAATGGGAACATGCTACAAAGCCGACGTATGAACTAAACCTATCGGCTACTGGGCAATCAAACTCATTGAACTCTATTATCTCTTGTTCATCCCCTTTCTTCTTCATTGTTTTGCATGTAGTAGCTCCCCTAGTCTTTCCTTTTATCTCGCTACTTGATGGCTCCAAATCTTCTTATTCATTCGACATGATTTCCTGTAACAAAAGCATACCAAAGAAACATGGTAGTATAATCCATAATAATAACAATTTATTTCAATAGGAAATAAAAACGAAATATTTATTTGATAAATAATAACAAGACTTGGTAATTATGAGTATAAACCCCATTAATCATATAACACATTTAATTATAAACATACCATGGACAAGTGTGCATCAATTATTAATGATTGTCAATCCATAAGCCTTTAACAACACGTATGTAATTTGAATCTAAAATATCATCCCCATTTAGCATAGGTAACCCGATAGAAAATGGGGGAGTCTCATCAAACTAATCATACTCTTTCTTATCTACCACATCATCAATACCAGCAATATGCCTCTTACTTTGAAAAAAAATAAACCACTTACTATTGTGAGGGTCAACAATGTAAATGACTTGTTTGGCCTATGAAGTAGGAATGAAAGGATCATCTTGATAACCCAATCAACTAAAATCAACCAAAGTGAGTCCTAACTCATCCACTTGAACACCACATTAGTTTTCAATCCATTTACATTGGAGGAGAAGAGTCCTTAATTTCTTATAATCAAGCTCCCAAATGTTTGCAATTACACCATAATATGACATTGTAACATCTATGGGTAGGGTGTCTTTAGTACTAGTGAATTTTTTTGATGAAGCTATCAAAGTAACTCCATTGTATCACTCGATCTTTAAACCATCCAATAAAAGATTGATTGTGTTCATTTGTCAACCATAAGTCATCTTTAGATGGATTCAAATGCCTTAAATTAGACATGAGCTCTTCAAAATAAGGATGAAACTCTGTAAGGTGGTGCAACACAACGAGGTGTGCTTTCTCATGCATCTAAGCGCTAGGTAATACCCTTTTAAATCTAATTGTTCATTTACCTCCGATTCTTCCCTCGTGATGAGACTTAGGAATGCCAATAGGTTCAACACCTGATAAGTAGTCAATGTAAAATTCAATACCCTCCTCAACCAAGTAACCTTCAATAGTACTACCTTTTGGTCAATATCAGTTTCTCATGTACCCTTTTCAAGATATCTATGAATCTCTCAAGATACATATACCTCAAATACATTGGACCACACAATTTAATCTTTCTCATAAGATGAACAATCAAGTGCACCATTATGTCAAAAAATGAAAGTGGAAAATACATTTCAAGTTGGCATAGAGTAACAACAACATTAGCTTGCAACTCATCCAAATTCTCTAGATCAACCACCTTACAATAAATTGCATTGAAGAAAAAATAAAGTCTTCTTATAACATTCCTCACATGATTTGGTAGTATGCCTCGAATTGCAATCTATAAGAATTGTTGCATCAAAACATGACAATCATGAGACTTCATACCTACCAACTTCAATTCTTTAATTAACACAAGACTTTTTATATATTTGATGAAAATCCATGTTGAACTTTGATCTTATAAAAACACTCACAAAAGCTTGTTTTCTCTTTTTTAGATAATGTATAACAAGTAGGGGGAAAATATGTCCGTTTTCCTGTATCTTATAGTGCTAACTCCAGTCGTGTGCCCATTTCAAACATGTCCTTTTTAATTTTGATACCATCTTTTATTTTTCCTGGTATGTTCAACAATGTTCCTATTATAACGTGAAAAATATTTTTTGCCATATGTATCATATCAATACAATGAAAAATAGGTTAGTATTCCCAATATGGAAGATCCCAGAATATAGATCTCTTTTTTCTAGGACCTTTTTGAGCAAGATGAAAAGGTTTGCCAAATGCATTATCAATATCTCTAACCCGTTCATAAACCTCCTTTCCAGTTAATGACAAATGAACTACTTGCATCTCTATATGTTCGTTGAAAGGTTTTTTGTTCTTACAATAAGGGTGATTAGGAGGGAGAAATGTCTGATGGCCTATATACACATTTTTATGGCTATGATTTAAATGGTGGTCCATTTTATTGTCTTCACAAAATGAACATGCTTTTGCTCATTTCATAGTGTACCTAGATAAGTTACCATAAGCTAAAAAATAATTTATACTGCAAAATATCATCGCATGTAAAGTAAGCATACTTTCACTATATGCATCATACACAGGCACACCTTCATCCCACAACAATTTTAAATCATTAATAAGTGATGCAAGGTAAACATCAATATCATTTCTCAGTTGTTTGGGTCCTAATATCAGTCATGACAACATAATATACTTACGCTTCATAGTTAACAAAGGAGGCAGATTGTAAACCACAAGAAGAACTAACCATATGCTATGTCAGCTACTGAGTGTGCCATGGGGGTTGGTTCCATTTGTACAGAGGTCAAGCCTTAGATTCCTAACTTCATCATTAAATTTAGGGAATGTTTTATCAGTTATTCTCCATTGTGGAGAATTTGCAGGATGTCTCGATTTTCCATCATGTTTCCTACCTTATGCATGCCACCTCAAGTTTTTTGCATCTTTTCCATTTGCAAATAAGCTTTTGAATCTTGGTATTATAGGTAAATACCATAATACTTTAGTTGGAGACCCTTTCTTATCCTTAGAAGAAACTTTTCCTCCTTGTAACATGACGCCCCACAACTTGGACACTTATGCAAGTCCTTATATTCATTTCAGTATAATACACAATCATTTGGACATGCATGTATCTTCTTATATTCCATACCCATGGGACACAATATTTTTTTAGCCTTATAGGCAGATGTGGGAAGCTCGTTTCTTTCCAAAATCATGTCTTGTAATAGTTCTAATAGCACCGTGAAACTTTTATCACTCCATCCATTTTTGGCCTTCATGTTACAAAGTTTAAACACGACAGATAACTTTGTGAATTTAGTGCAACCGGGATACAAATATTTCTCAACATCGCTAAATAATCTCTGAAGGTATTCCGGTCTTTGCAAAAAATATTATGTATTATGTATCATCTCATCTACACAATCATTCTCCAAATCATTCTTTTCATTGTCAATGTTATTTCCTCCTTGATTTTTGAATTCATTATCATTGGAACGTGTCCCAACAAATACAATCTTACCATGCCATATCTATTGTGTGTAATCTTTCTTAAAATCACGTCTTATTATATAAGATTTCACCACCTGAACATCATAGAATTTTCTCATGTTCTTACAATCAATATAGGGACATACAATCATTTCTTCTCTTTCCCTCATTTGCTTTTCCTCCACAACTCTAACAAATTCCTCAACTTTATTAAAAACTTCTAATGTAGTGTGTCTACCATACATCAAACTTCGATCCATTTCTAACCACAGAAAAAAAGGTTCAATATAAAGCTTACTACTTTTAATCATAATTATATATAGGGTCCTTATTGCTTCAACCTAACCTATCCTTAAACATCCAATCTTTGTAACATTCAGCAATTTAGGCCCCGATTGCACGTGACCGTAGTGGGGTCCACTGGTTCAATCGGAGTCTAAATTTGAACCCATAAAAAAATGACTAATAATAAGGAAAAATAATTAAGGGTATTATTATTTGGGAATTAAAAAGATTAGGGGTAGAATTAGAAAAAAATAAAATTTCCTATGGACAAAATTGGTATTATGGAAATTGTTTGGGGAAAAAGTGTGAATATGGAGGAAGATGTGGTAAAAATGGAATTTTTCAAAGTTTAAATGTTAATCAAGATTAATTAACTTAATGAACCAATAAAAATTAAGATTAATTTTAATTAGTGGGACCCACACATTAATCAAGGTATAAAAGTCAAAAATGGGAGGAATTTTTCATTTTTCCACCAAAATATCTAAGTCCTCTTCTTCTTCCTTTTCCCATCCTTGTTGTCGTCCACCTCCACTCTCTTAAACCTCCATTTTTCTTTCAATTTCCAGCAAGCTAATAATGAAAAGAAATTAGTTTTGAGAGATGAAAAATAAGAATTAAGGAGTTCTTACCATAAAAGGTACCAAAGGAGCAAGAAGGAAGGAAGAAAGAAGAAGAAAAAGGGAGAAGAGTAGGGGGAATTTCGGCCCACCTTGGAGAACTCTTAAGGTGAGTTTATTCTTCTTAAATTTAATCTTTTTCCTTCTATTTGAGACCCATGATGATGATAGATGTGATTAGGTTTGATAGATTTGGGATTGGTTGCAAGATAGAACTTAGAAAATTAAGTTTGTGTTTAGTTGATGAAGTTGTAATTGGACTTTGAATTGATGATATTTGATGTTAGATAATTGTTTTATTGCTTAAAAACTAAAGAAAATATGATGTTAATGGATGAATAAGGGGCTGCCATAATTAAAGAAATTAGGAAAAATTGAAATTAATATGGAAACACAACAATTGGTGATAAGGAAAATATGATTTGAGTGTTGAATTGAAGAAAATGAATTGGTAACTAGGATATAGTTTTTGGGCAGCCATGACATATGAAGAAGGAAGTTTAACCTTAGTACATTTTATCTCAATTAAGGTGTAAATCATATTAGGAGCATTAGAATATTATGTAGACATGAAAAGCATTGAAATTGGATGTTGGAATTGAGATGTAGTATAATTGTGTAGGAAAAATAAGTGAACAAGTGAGAGACCGTCAAGAGGGTGACAAAGGCAAGGAGAAAGCTAGCTAATAAGGGAAGGAAAAGAAGGTTTAAAGAAAGAACCAAGACTGATTAGGTATGTGCTTCATTGATAAAAATTTTGCATGTTGTTAATAAGTATGGAATTATATATTAAGGTTTGTTATGTTTGTGTTTTTGAGATGTTATGTGATTTGTTGTGACTTTTGATATTATATATGGAAATGGGACCAAATGGTGTGAAATAATTGAGACATATGAATGTAGTTGTAATTCTGGAAATTTTAGTATCAAAATGAATGCAAATGATGAATGTGGTTGAAATGTGAATTGATGCCAATTGATGGCTCGGGTACAGAATTCCAGGAACAACTCTGTCTATTTTGATGATAACTTGAGTTGTGGAACTCCTTTTTGTATGTTATTTGTTGGAAATGAAAGCTAAGACACAGGGCTTTAATTTGTATTTATACTATAACATTTAATTATGTCTAGATTTTCCCAGAAAAATGCATGAAGTTTAATCCTAGAATCTGTCCAGAAAATTCTGGGCAGAAAATTCTGTGATGATGCAGTAGTGAATTGATCATAACTTTTGATAGAAAACTTTGATTTAAGTGATTTTTGATTCATATGAAAGATAAGACAATAAGCTAAAAATTGTTATAAGGCTAGAACTCCAAATTCTAATTATAAATGGTCTAAAAAACAGGTCCAAATTCTGCCATAGGTATAAAACGTGAAGTGTTGGACTTATGCATGTGGTATGTTAATTATATGTAATAATTAATGCAAATATTTACTTTGATGGTAATTATCAATGTTTAACAGATTATTTATATATGAGATTTTATTGTAATAATAATGGGAATATAGAACAAAAATAAACAAGCATACTTATGATAGTTGAAAATATTGCGAATTAATATAAAAATAGTTAAGCCCAAAAACACCTAGTCTAGAACTAGAATAGGGAATAGTTTGGCATGCCAATCAGGGGAATTTAGGCACTCGGTGCCAAATATGAAAGCCGGTAATGACAATTGATAAATGCGCTCGGCGCAAAATTATTAAGCCGGTAATGAGAATATAACAAAAGCCAGTAATGAAATTATTATAAAAGCGCTCGGCGCTACATTATGAAAGCCGGAAATGACAACTCCGTTATTCCTATTAGATAGTTCAGTTATAGGTGTTATGGCATAAAAAAATAATAATAATACTAATATTGAAGTATGTGATTTTGATAAGTGTTACATGAATTAAATTTGTTACTATTACATGTTGAATGAAATTTATTTGATTTTATAGAAATTTTTATTTTATGCATTATTTATTAAATGGTTAATTAATATGTGAGAAAATATATATGTATGTAAAATTTTTATCATTGAAGCACCACTAAGCTAGTAGCTTAGCGCGGGTGGTTTCCTCTCACGCAGGTTTAGAAGGGTAGCCGTAGAAAATAGTCTGTCAGAAGAAGAAGGGTATCCGGAGGGAAGCAGCAAAAAACTATGGGTTTTCTTTTTTGGTATATTTTGTTAAAAAACTTTGTAAATTAAAGTATTTTTTTATTTCATATAATGTGTATTAAATATGTGAGTCACTATGTAAAATAACATAGTTTGAATGTAAATTAATATATTTTATAAATAAATAAGATTTTGAGTATTATGCTTGTAATACTTTTATTTCAATGTCTACAAAATTTTCAAAAAAAAAAAATTTACTTCACTTCGTTAATTTTATAAAACAGTAACACGGGTAATACTCACTTACCTTGCTGAACTATAGTGGGGTAAGGGGGTGTGACAATCTCACTAGTGAATGCATATCTAGTTTTCAAATCCCAAAAAAATCCGACAACATTTTCCTTTAGTTCTCCAAGTACACAATGTAAAAAGAATAATCCATTTATAAACATGTACCCAGAGAACATTAGGGAAATGACACCAAGATTTTTCTTGGAACTAAAACCCATACATGCATTCACATCTTAAGTGAGATTTGATATTTAAGAATAGTCCCAAACCAGATACTATTCAAGATTTGCTCCTAATGAGTAAATCTTGAATGAATATCTAAGCTCATTAATAATGATTAAATAAGGATTAACATAGACAACAAATAAAGTTGTATACAAATAGAAAAGAAATACTATTATTAACAAGATTGATATTTATTTATGAATAAGCTCGGCCTAAATTTTATGTATATATTATTGAATTTGAAATTATGGTTGAGATTTGAAATAGGAATTAAATTTGAACATATGGTTGAGATTATGGTTGAATTTGAAATTTTATGTATATATTATTGAATTTGAAATCTTGATAGATGTGTAGGCTCAATTTTATTATTATTTCAATACGGTTGAATGTATATTTTTCTAAGTAATAGATTAATTTATAAAAGCATGTTCAAATAGATCCCGACACTAATTAAAAAATGAACATTATATAGATGAACTATATTTTAAGGAAATAGATTCATACATTAATTAAAAATCACATTACAAATTTGTATCACTTTTACTAATATAACTACTGTATATCATAATTAATTTAAGTTATGTTCAATTGGAATTTCATTAAGTTTTTGCCACTCAAACACTTACCTCAGTTACTCTCTTTCTTTCATTTTTTCATTCTTCGACTAACTTTTCTCCTCCTTCAAGTGGCAATCTAGAAATTGTTTTTCTCCTTATTCAATTATCTTTCCTCACCTCGCATCAACAAATAGATTATATTTATAATTAATATATGAGTTTGATCTATTTTAAATTAAATCCCAAA
This sequence comes from Triadica sebifera, assembly GCA_023653625.1. Taxonomy (NCBI): domain Eukaryota; kingdom Viridiplantae; phylum Streptophyta; class Magnoliopsida; order Malpighiales; family Euphorbiaceae; genus Triadica; species Triadica sebifera. The sequence goes on from CM042901.1 coordinate 28,667,393, forward strand.
AAGCATTTAATGTTAACTCTAGCTACATTTAATTTAAATATATGAGTTTGAAGAACTAATGTAGACACATTTAATGCTCCTGGTTCGATGCCCTTAACGAAAAGGAACTCTCTAGATTAAGAAAGAATTAAGTGTATCTTAGAAATCCTAGAGATATATTATTTATAATTAAAATTAATCAATATTATAGCGATATAGTAGTTATAATTGAAATTTAAATAATGTTTATATTCATTTTAAATTGAATTTTTAGGGTAAATATAATTCATTCACATAATATTAAAATTCAAAAATAATTAGAAATAAAAACCATAAATAGAAAATTATATCCATTAAAAAATTGCAACCAAAAACCACAAAATCTCAAAATAGAAACCATTAAAATTTGAAATTTAAACCAAATATCTCCTAATTACTAAAGTTAAGTCATTTAATAATAAGATACTAAAATTTTAATAATAAATTGAAAAAATGATTGTCAATAGAAAATTTTTTTAAATATCAAATTATGTTCTAAAATATTAATGGTTATTGTTGACATTCTTATATAGGAAAATTTTTTTATGTCTTTATTTTATTATTATTTTTTGCCATTTATTTGTGTAAGAAAATTGCATATAGTTTATATAAATATCAAATAAATAAATTTGCATGTGGTGATATATTTTTCCCTTTTAACAATGTGTAAACAATTATGATCTCAAAATGTGAAGAACCAATATTAAAGATAATAAAGTAGAATTTGATTTTTTTAAAAAACTCAGGAAAAGAAACTATTTTTAAATGCATGCATTCTTCTAAAAAAATCAGATCCATAAAAAAAATGACAAAAACCATAAATAAATCTATTGCTGTGGTGGCTGGTGAGCAATGAGCGACTGTAGATGGAAATGGAAGTGTTAGAGGGTGGTGAGCGACTGTAGATTTATAGTGGTGGGAGGCGGCTGTCTATTCATGACTTAGAAAGAAATGCATGCGTCAGAGAAGTCAAGTCCTTCAATTGGTGTGGGAGTAGCTGCGTGCGAAAGAGACAGAGCAGAAAATATAAGAGAGAACAATATGTATTTTAAAGAAAAATTATAATACATACGCATCTCTTATTAGTTAATAATAAACACATAAAATAACACATGCATCTATTAGTTCTTAGCAACATATGCGTATGTGTATTAGGCATATGCATACGTCATTAGTTATTAACAGATGCATATATATTATTTTATGCATTTGTTATTAACTAATAATGGATGTGTATGTGTTATAATTTTTCATTAAAAAACATGTCTGCTTTTGTTAAATAATAGATACATATTAACTACGTACAGTTGCTTTTTTTAGATGAAATAGTTTAAATATTATTTAATTATTAATTAACATGATTTTTATTTAATTTGCATTATTTTAATTAAATTTGTTAATTATATATAATCTCAATTAATTTAATTTTTTCAATTTAAATACATTAATTATATATACATAATTCAATTTTGAAAAAATAAAACTATGTTAATAATTAACCTAAAATTATATATAAAGTTAGTTAGCATTTAAAATATTATTGAATTAATTCAAAATTATCACAATAATAGGTGTCTCTTTTTTATTGAGACATACGCATATACCATGACATTTCAATATGCCCATATGTACTAACCTTTTACCAAAATGGAACCATAAACTAACTTTCTAAGCTTTTCAAGCTTGTTTTCCCCTTTGTGATATGTTCCTCTGCTCACTAGCCAAACCTATCATCACAAGAAAAATATTTTGATGAACTTGAGCTGACCTAAAGATGATTAGAATGATGATTTTAAGTTCTAGAAAATTTTAGAATTTTTTGAAATTAATTTTAAATTAATTTAAATTGAGCAATTGTAATTCTAATATGACTAGAAATTGGTATATATATTAAAATTAAATTTTTTAATTTTAACATCGTAATATTCTGATTTTAAGGAGAATTAATTTTGGAAATATGGAATTTAATTTAATTTGATTAAATATTAAATTCCACTTTAAAATGACAAACAAAATTAAATTAACCGAAAGAACACATATAAGCAAATTTCGGTTCAAGCATTGAATCAATTTACAAATGGAAATCCAAAATTGTCATTTTTATTTTATGCATTAGAGAATGCATGTTAGGGGTGTATGAAAAGACATGATGGATGATTATGGACTTAGGCCCAATGTGATTGACCATGCATGAAATTATTTTGTTTTATGGTAAATAAGGCATGCGCGTCTCTACTCCCCTTGTGATTGACCATGCCTGTTCTCTTTCTTTCTTATATATTTTTCTTCTCATCTTACTCCCCTCAAATGTAAATTGAGATTTTCTATAATTTGAAATATGTAATTAGATTACATAGGATTAGGATAAAATGAAGATATAAATGAGCAAGAAGCAAAAGAGGTGGTACCATAAACAAAAAGACTTAGAAATAGGAATTTAATTTCTATTTTGGGTTGTAAATTCATGCATATACCTAGGCAAGACCTAGTCAATTTCTCTTTGGCTAAAGAGAATGACTTTAGGATGTCCATAATCAGGCCATATAGTTAATATAACTATCTTTATATGTCCATGTGATGCATGTATGATATATAAAAGCATGAAATAATAACTTGATTAGACTTAACAAAGAAATCCCTCACTAAATAATCAATTAAGTCTTACGCCTTGCATTAATATGGGGAGAACTAGAGTTCGTCTAGACTTAGGGTTGTTGAGTTGCCTCAAGCTCACTCTATAAGAATATGTTCAATCCATTAAAATTAGATTTCACGATTAATGGGTTAGACTTAACCGATGTTATTAACATGTTGGATTTGTGCCAAGGTTAATGTGTATTAGAGGCGAAGTTGGTTTGTATACATGAGATGTACACATATCAAGAGTTGATAGCCGAATGTATATGCACACATCAATAAGTTGATAGCACAAGATTCGATAGTTGCATGAATAATGCAATTGGTATGGATTATATACCTACAAACCAAACTAAGGCTAGCTTGTTGAGTTGCCTCAAGGTTATTCTTAGCTACTTGGATATCGACCGACTAGGAGAACTTCCATATAAGTTCTCTCGGGTTCATAGTGAGCGCTATGGATTCACAATAAAATAGTGAGAACCATAATGCAATTTATTAAAGACCTAATAAACATGCATTTTATGTACATTCTAACATATTCTATTTTACATCTAGGTTGCTAGAATCATCATCATGACAAATGTGAATTTTTTTATCTCTAATGGAATCAAATAAGTTGACTGGGCCCAATTTTTTGGATTAGCTAAGGAATATGAGAATAGTTCTCAAATCTGAAAAGATTGGCTATGTCCTAGATGAGGCACTTCCTAATTCCCCTGCTGCTAATGTTTCTGAAGATGTTCAGAAGGCATATCAAAAGCATCTTGATGATAGTGAGATAGTAAGCTGCATTATGCTTGCTACTATGTTAGCTGAGTTGTAAAAGTAGCATGAGGTTATGGATGCTAATTCTATAGTATACCATATAAGTGAGCTTTTTGATGAGCAAATGCATTCCGAAAGGTTCAAAAATTCAAGGTTGCTCTTCTGCACTAAGATGGTTGAGGGGACATCTCCAGTGCAATATGCATTGAAGATGAATGGCTATATTGAGTGGTTGACCACCTTGGGATTTGTGATGGACCATGAATTAAGTATTGACTTAATTCTAACCGGTTTGTCTGATAGTTATTCACATTTTATGCTTAACTATAGGATGAACCAAATCTCCACCACTATTCCCGAGCTGATTAACTTGCTTAAAACAGCTGAGCCCTCTGCCAAGAAGGACAGTAAGGCTGTGATGCTGGTGGACTCTTCAAGTGCTAAAAATAAGAATCTTAAGAAGTAGAAGAAGAAGAAGTCCATGAAGCCTAAGGGAGGTGGGCCAAGAAGAAGGCCAGTGAGATTGCTCTAAAGGGGATATGCTTCCATTGTGGCAAGGATGGCCATTGGAAGAGAAACTGCAAGGCTTACTTGGAGCGCTTGAAGAATAAGGCATCTAATACCCCATCTACTTTAGGTATTTTTGTCTTTGAAATTAATACTGTTTCCGATAAAAATATATGGGTATTAGATACCGGTTGTCGCTTTGCACATATGCACTGATATGCAGGGCCTAAGGAATAGTAGATAGCTCAATAAGGGAGAGTCAGACCTACGTGTTGGAAATGGAGCAAGGGTTGCTGCATTAGTTGTAGGAACATATGTATTGACCCTCCCTAATGGGCTTATATTAAATTTGGATAATTTCTATTATGTACTCGCTTTGACTTAAAACATTATTTCTTTTTCAAGTCTAAATAAAGATGGTTTCCTTTTAGCTTTTAGTAACAATTGTTGTTCTATTACGCTGAATAGAATTCTTTATGCTAATGGTACATTATGCAATGAAATATACATATTAGATATGTCAAATCCAATTTTAAACATAAATGATAATAAAAGGAAAAAATGAGATATATTGAAATCATCTTGCTTATGGTATTGTCGCATTTGTCATATAAATGAGAAACATATGGCTAAGCTATACAAGAGTGGTAGTTTGGGGTCATTTGATTAAGAATCATATGACACATGTGAATCTTGATTATTAGGCAAGATGACTAAATTACCCTTTAAGGGAAAGGGTGAACGTGCTAATGGACTTTTAGACTTAATACATTCAGATGTATGTGGTCCAATGTCTACACATGCCAAAGGTGGTTTCATCTTCTTCATTACTTTAGCGATGACTACTCATGATATGGGTACATGAATCTTAAGAGATACAAATCTGTAGCTTTTGAAAAGTTTAAAGAATTCAGAAATGAAGTAGAGAAACAACTTGGAAAAAGTATTAAAGCACTTCAATCAGATTGAGGAGGTGAATACTTGAGCCAAGAGTTTCTAGATTGTCTTAGGGATACCGAGATTTTATCTCAATGGACTCCACTTTAGTCACCACAATACAATGGTGTGGCTGAAAGAAGAAACCGAACCTTGTTAGACATGGTAAGGTCTATGATGAGTTTTACAGAACTGCCTAAATCCTTTTGGGGTTATGCACTTGAGACCGCCATTTACATATTCAATGGTGTTCCTTCAAAGCCAATTGATTTTACTCCATATGGGATACAGTATAACAAAAGACCCACATTTTCTTACATGAGAATTTGGGGTTGTCCTACTTATGTGAAGCGAACAATGTCAGATAAGCTAGAAGCTAAGTCTGACCGATGTCTGTTTGTGGGATATCCAAAAGCATCATATGGATATCAATTTTACCATCCCTTGGAACAAAAGGTTTTTGTTTCAAGACATGCTATCTTGTTAGAGAGAGAATTCCTTCTAAAAGGAGATAGTGGGAGCAAAATTGAACTTGAGGAAGTTCAAGATGCTCAAACAGATGCTGATCAACTGCTTGAACCCAAGCTTGTTACTCATACAGATGATATAACAGCTCAACCTTCTAAAGCACAAGAGCTTCGTAGGTCAAGTAGATTATCTACTGTTCCAAAGAGATATGAATTTCTCATTAGTGAACAGAGCGACGTATTGCTCATAGAAAATGATGAGCCGACAACCTATGAAGAAGTTATGAATAGTTCAGAATCTGACAAATGGCTTCAATTCATGAAGTCATAAATGGATTCCATGATGAAAGCCAATTATGGACTTTGGTTGACCCACTTGAAAGAATAAAGCCCATAGGGTGCAAGTGGGTTTTCAAAAAGAAAACTGACATAAATGGTAATGTGATTACCTATAAAGTTAGACTTGTTGCTAAAGGTTATCGTTAAAGACAAGGAATTAACTATGATTAAACTTTTAGCCCAGTAGCTTTGCTTAAATCCATAAGGATACTCCTAGCCATTACTAGTCATTATGATTATTAGATATGGAAAATGGATGTGAAGACAGCTTGAGACTTTGAAATCCTTCAATGGCCATTTCTTAATCTTTGCTAACACTTATTAGGCTTTGTTTCTAGACAAGCTCTGATACGAATTGTTGCCCAAACAATGAACCAAGAAGGGGGTTGAATTGGTGAGCAAATAAAAATTTGCTTAATTGAAAGTGCGAAATAAATGAAATACAGAAAGGAAGGAGAGATATCACACACACGATTTATATAGGTTAAGGTATTAACAAACCCTACTCCTCTCCCTAATCTCAATCGGGTGTTTTACTAACACACTAAGTGTTACAATGGAATTTTTCAAGCTCACTCCCAACTATGGTGTTTCTCTCAATGGCTAACACCAAACCCAAAAATTTCCTTTGTGTTTTTCAATGGCTCACACAAAAACCAATTCCTTGTGTTTTATGGCTCACACAATAAACCCTTACAAGTGTTTCACTCTTAACCCAATATACCCAATCCAACTTTTGAGTAATTGATTATATTGAGAAACACTCACCAACCTACAATGCTCAGAAGTTTTCAGCAATTAATTTTTCACAAAAAATAAGTATTGTTGAAAAACAATTAATGCATAAGGCTACAACAAGATTAAAGATTAAAAAATAATTGTTGTTCTTCTTATTCTTCTTCTTGGGATTCATAAATGACTTGCATTTATACTCCCTCTATGAATTATAGTCGTTTGGGTGCATTTAATGCGAAAATAGTCATTGAACCAATTGTTAATTCGTGCTTGACATGTTTCTCTGTCCTCGTTCACGGGCGTGACTATATGTGTCACGGACGTGAATGTTTTTCCAAGCCGTGGTCCAAGTGGTGACTTTGGCTGTGACACTCTCTGGAAGAAATTAAAGTGTTTGGTCACAGGCATGACTATATTTTCACGGGCATGACTTGTTTGATCATTCACAGTTGGTTTTATCCTTCATGGTCATGAACTTTGAATGGTGGAAAATTGGTGCTAAGCTAATTTGACGGGTGTGACACTTTGATATTTCTTGAATTTTATATTCAAAAGTTTTCTTTTAATCTTGCTTCAAGTTCTAATCAAAGTATATCCTATTTAACACACTTAGAACACAAACATTGTTAAATACATTATTGCTATTTTATTTGTTATCATCAAAATGACAAAAACACACCTCAAGGTTCAACAGTAGAAAATGTGTTGACTTAGTTAAATTTTCAATAATTACCCATATTGCATCATTTTTTCATAGAGTTCTTAGTAATCCATAAACAAAATGCATCGTTATTCTCCTCCATGTCCATTACGACATTAGCAATGGATGTAGTTTACCAATTGGTGCCTAGTGTTCTATCTTAATTTGCTAACATGTTAAGCATTTAGAAACATATTCAACTATGTCTTTCTTCATCATTGGCCACCAATAATGAGGTCTTAAATTGTGATACATCATAGTCATCCCTAAGTGCATTGCATAAGGTGAATTGAGTGCCTTTTCCACTATTTATTGAAACAAGTTCTCAATATTTGGAACACATATGCATGACCTTAACATCAACGTATCATCCTACAAATGGAACTCTGTATTATTTTCCTACCTTGCCATTTTAATTTTCTCACACAATTGAGGATCTTTACTCTGTGCTTATTTAATCTTTTTCTTTATTATAGGTCTAATCTGAAGAGTAGCTATCAGTGATCCACTATTATGCATATTTAATTCAACCTTCATAGACCAAAATTGAACCAAATATGGATAAAGCTTGCTTTCATATGAACTACACAACTAATGGACTTCCTACTCAATGTATCTACTACTACATTGGCTTTTCTTGGATGGTATTCAATTGTGCAGTCATAATCTTTTAATAGCTCTAACCATTGTCTTTGTCTCATATTTAACTCTTTCTATTCCAATAGGTAACTCAAGCTCTTATGATATGTGAAGATTTGAAATGTCTGACCATATAAATAATGCCTCTAAATGTTCAATGCAAACACAACTACAACCAATTCTAAGTCATGCACTAGATATTACTTATCATATGGTCTCAACTATCTAGATGCATAAGCTATTACCTTACCATGTTTCATTAATACACACCCTAATCCTTGGTGAGAAGCATCATTGTATACTATAAACCCACTTATACTTATAGAGATAACTAACAATGGTGTCGGGGTTAACCTATGTTTTAGCTCATCACAACACTTTTGAAACTCTAGAGTCCATTTGAAAGGCACATTCTTCCTTAGAAATTTAGTCAAAGGGTTGGCAATCAATTAGAATCCATCAACAAATGTATGATAGTAACCAACCAAACCTAGGAAACTACAGACTTCTGCAACATTTTTAAGAGCTTCCCATTTTACTATGGCTCTATTTTCTTAGGATCTACCTTTATTCCTTTGCCTGATACCATATGCTCGAGGAACACCACATGATCTAACCAAAATTGACATTTACTCAGTTTTGCATGCAATTGTTTCTCTCTCAACATTTGCAATGCAATTCTTAATTGTTGTTCATGTTATTCTCTATCTTTTGAGCACATTAATATGTCATCAATAAATACTATCACAAACTTGTCTAGGTACTGCTAAAATACTTTATTCATTAATGCCATCAATGTAGCTAGAGCATTAGTCAACCTAAATGGCATCACTAAGAATTTGTAATGTCCATACCTGGTTCAAAAGGCAATCTTTGGAACATCTGTTTCTATTAATTTTAGTTGGTAGTAACCTAATTTCATATCAATCTTGGAAAATATTTCAGCTGCTTAAAACTAATCAAACAAATCATCTATTATGGGCAATGCGTATTTAATTTTAACTGTCACTTTATTTAGTTGCATATAATTGCTACACAATCTCATGGTTCCATCTTTATTTTTAACAAATAATGCTGGGGCTCCCCACAATAGTGCACTAGGTCTAATATTCCTTTTATCAAGCAATTCCTGCAATTGAGTCTTTAATTTTTCAACTCAATTGGGGCCTTTATGTAGGTTGACATTGATATTGGTGTTGTCCCTTGTACTAGTTCAATAGTGAATTCTATCTCTCTATCAGGTGGTAAACTTGGTAGGTCATCTACGAATACATCAATAAATTCTCTCACTACTATTATATTTTTAAGCAACTTATTAGTGGTTCTAGTATCAGTCACATATGCCAAGTATGCCTCACACCCTCCTTTGATCATTCAAAATGCTCTTACTATTGATACTAAACATGTCGACACGAGTTTTCTTTAGTCTCAAAACACAATCCTTGGCTAGTTTGGAGACTTTAAAATCACTTCCTTAGTAAAGAAATTCACTATTGCATGATTCTTTATTAACTAGTCCATTCCCAATATTACATCAAATTCATGCAGCAACAATAAGATCAAATTAGTCTTTAGTTCAACTTTATAAATGCATATTGAACAAGTTCGACATATTTTATTCACAACTACTACTATTCCTAGTGGAGTACTCATGTTTATATAAAGTCCCAAAGGCTCATGTTTTTGACGCAGTTTAGAAGCCATATGTAATGATATAAATGAATTCATAGAACCTGGATCAATAAACACAAATGCTATTATATCATAAATATAAATATTACCAATAACCATTTTAGGAGCATCAACTGCCTCATGCCTAGTCATAGCAAATACCATGGCCTGTGTAGGGGGTCTAGAACTCTAACCCTCAGATTTGGTCACTCATCTTCCTATTGCACCATTTCTACCTCTACCTCTACCATGTGTCTCACTAGTAGTGTTAACCCTAGGTGCCTCAATCGAAGTCTTTAATACTTTCTTGCCTTTACTGATCTCTGCTAATTTAGCTATTTTCGAATAGTCCTTACACATATCATCCACATACCTATAGAAACAATAAGCTCCTATGAGCCTTCTGTTAGAGGAGTGCTCTAAAGGCAATCACCTTTAGCACTTATTGTACAAATTTATTTGATTAATAAAAGGCTTTTTCATTTATTTGATGTTCATTTGATATATGAATTGATAAGTGATCTTAAATCAATTAATGAAGTCCTTGATACATAACATAGCATGAAGGAAATCATGATGAGATCATGATATTGAGATTCTTATCATGTGTAATTATCTTAGTATCAAAATTATCCCTAGTCATAGGATTAATGAGATGTGACATTATTAATCCTGATAGACTAGCACATGTTACACACCTTGATTGGATTGAGTAGTAGATCTCATAATCTATAAACATGAGATGTTTAAAGTTAACATGTGGATGCTTGCTAAGTGTAGCTAAGTACATTGGATGACTAACTATGAGACAATCATAAGGATAATCTATTCAAATGTCAATGATAGTCTCACCATAGCAATGGTACAAGTATCCTTAGACTTGAGGTACTCAAGGATATCTAGAATATTGATTCTGTATTTTGACACTATTCCTTGTTATCTCAGAAAGGCAGCTCATAGGGTGGTGATTGGATATAGCTTGAGGTATTCGAAGGTAATTGGGTAACCAACAAAGGATTCACCACTCTTGATAAAAGGAGTGTATACCCATGGCCTCTTATCGTGGTCTACTCAGGAATCTCTGGCCGAAGAGGAAATGTCATAAACATAGTCTTCAATGACATATCTAATAGAGTAATGAGCTTCAAGGATAAAAACTAACATTACTTGGACTAGACATGATGTAGTCAGTCTAGTGGGAGTTGACACATGTCCATACTCTAAACCAAGTGGGTTATAGAATGGTGAAAGGAATAATTGCACGAAAATTGTCTATGGAAATGTTCATAGTCAAACCACTAACTTTTCGGTCAATTGGGGGTCATGATGTGTTGCTAGATACCGTTCATGATATGCTTAAATTAATTGTTAATTTAAGTGGCCAACATAACTGAGAACCTAATGGGTCACACGTATTGAAGATATGAAGAATGAGTAAAATGGTCTTGGATAGGATCCAAAATATAAGAAAATTATTTCGGGATGGATCGCAATGAGATCGCACGAGTCGTTCGGGAGGGTCACAGGCCTGTACGGGCCTAAGCGGGCTAGGAAGGCTGCTGGCATGCCTAGCGGGCCAGCTGGGCTGCACAACAGCAGCCCGCTGCAGGCCCAGCACACTGTTGCCTCCCACCCGTTGGCCAATGGCGGATTTTGGCCTTAATTAGACCAATTATGGCCAATTACTATTCATTCATTTCCTTTTTCTCCATTTTTGACTTTTCATCTTTTCTTTGAATTTGATTCAAATAGAAAAGACATCAAATGGAAGAAAATAGACATGAAAATATTTTTTTTGTGAAAAAAATATTTTTAAGATACAACAAAATTCTCTCAATAACACTTTCAAAGCTAGCACTTTGAATTTGTTCAAACCATTTCTCTTGATAGTTTCTTCTTCATTCTTTGCATGAATTATTGTTAGAGACATCCTAGTGTGAATTATTATGGTTTGCTAAAACCCAACAAATTGAAGATTTGAAGAACAAATAAGAAATTACAAGGTATAATTTTTAAGATTTATATTTATGGTATAAATATGATCTTTTGTTCTGGACTTTGAAAATTTTATTTTTTCCGCTGCATTTATGAATATGATTCATTCATCAAAATCCATCATTGCTATCAGAGCCTCCTTGTATCAATTAAAATTAATTTTATTTGAAAGTGCAATGAGATTGCATATTTTTGATGATTTTGGATCAATAGGTTTTGAAAAATTGAAATTAATTTGTAAAATACGTTTTACACATTTTTCTTTGTTTAATCTGATCATAGGATGATTAAGAATGATTATTTTAATTTAAAAATGATTTGAATGCGATTCAAATAATTAATTTCGAATTTATTTCAAAAATGCCTAAAATTGCCTTGTTTATGAACATGTGTTGTTGTTTTGCTTAATTGATGAGGCTGATTATATTTTTCTTGTAATTTAATTATGAAAACATTATTTAGACATATTGAGAATATAGTTATAACTCTGGAAGTGTCCAATAATTAATTAAAAATTATTTTAATTAATTTTTCAAATAAACAAAAAAATGGAACTGTTTAAACATACCCGGTGGGGCTGTTTTGTTTTATTTTTTTGTATATTTTTATTTTATTTTCAGCACCTTGAAATAATTTTTATGTGATTAAAAATGTGTTATTTTTAGGTTATAAGCATGCCAAAATTAGTTTTTAAGCATTTGAAATTTTAAAAATTCTAGATATCGAATTAGTCATTTTGAGCATTTAAGTGTGTTGGTTCGTTTGTCTTAGTAATTTTGGCTTGTGCCAAAAATATTTTGATGAACTTGATCTGAGATGATTAGAATGATGATTTGATGTTCTGAAAAATTTTAGAATTTTTGGAAATTAATTTTAAATTAATTTAAGTTGTGCAATTGTAATTCTAGTATGACTAGAAATTGATATGTATATTAAAATTAAATTATTTAATTTTAACATCATAATATTCTGATTTTAAGGAGAATTAATTTTGAATTATTTCTGGAAATATGAAATTTAATTTAATTTAATTAAATATTAAATTCCACTTTAAAATGACATACAAAATTAAATTAACTGTTACAAATTGAAATCCAAAATTGTCATTTTTATTTTGTGCATTAAAGAATGCATGTTAGGGATGTATGAAAAGGCATGATGGATGATTATGGACTTAGGCTCAATGTGATTTATCATGCATGAAATTACTTTATTTTATGGTAAATAGGGCCTGCGTGTCCCTACCTCATTTTCTTTCTTATGTATTTCTTTTCTCATCTTACTCCTCTCAAATGTATATTGAGGTTTTCTATAATTTGAAATATGTAATTAGATTACATAGGATTAGGATAGAATGAAGATACAAAGGAGCAAGAAGCAAAGGAGGTGGTACCATAAACAAGAAGACTTAGAAATAGGAATTTGATTTCTATTTTGGGTTGTAAATTCATGCATATACCTAGGTAAGACCTAGTCAATTTCTCTTTGGCTCAAGAGATTGACTTTAGTATGTCCAGAATCATGCCATATAGTTAATGTAACTATCTTTATATATCAATGTGATGAATGTATGATATATAAAAGCATGAAATAATAACTTGATTAGACTTAACAAAGAAATCCCTCACTAAATAAATAATTAAGTCTTACGCCTTCCATTAATATGGGGAGAACCAGAGTTCTTCTAGAGTTAGGGTTGTTGAGTTGCCTCAAGCTCACTCTATAAGAATATGTTCAATCCATTGAAATTAGATTTCATGATTAATGGGTTAGACTTAACCGATATTATTAACTTGTTGGATTTGCGCCAAAGTTAATGTGTATTGGAGGCGAAGTTGGGTTTGTATACATGAGATGTACACATATCAAGAGTCGATAGCCCAATGTATGTGCACACATCAATAAGTTGATAGCAAAAGATTCGATAATTGCATGAATAATGCAATTGGTATGGAGTAGATACCTACCAACCAAACTAAGGATAACTTGTTGAGTTGCCTCAAGGTTATTCTTAGCTAGTTGGATATCGACTCACTAGCAGAACTTCCATATAAGTTCTCTCGGGTTCATAGTGAGGGCTATGGACTCACAATAGAATAATGGGAGCCATAATGTGATTTATTAAAGACCTAATAAACATGCATTTTATTTACATTCTAACATGTTCTATTTTACATCTACGTTGCTAGAATCATATTCATGACAAGTGTGAATTTGCGATCACTAATGGAATCAAATAAGTTGACTGGGCCCAATTTTTTAGATTGGCTAAGGAATTTGAGAATAGTTCTCAAATCCGAAAAGATTGACTATGTCCTAGATGAGGCACTCCCTAATCCTCCTGCTACTAATGCTTCTGAAGATGTTCTGAATGCATATCAAAAGCATCTCGATAATAGTGAGATGGCTAGCTGCATTATGCTTGCTATTATGTTAGCTGAGTTGCAAAAGCAGCATGAGGCTATGGATGCTAATTCCATAGTATACCATATAAGAGAACTTTTTGATGAGCAAGCACGTTCCAAAAGGTTCAAAACTTCAAGGTTGCTCTTCCGTATTAAGATGGTTGAGGGGACATCTCCAGTGCAATATGCAATGAAGATGAATGGCTATATTGAGAGGTTGGCCACCTTGGGATTTCTGCTGGACCATGAATTAAGTATTGACTTAATTCTAATCAGTTTGTCTGATAGTTATTCACATTTTGTGATTAACTATAGGATGAACCAAATCTCTACCACTATTCCTGAGCTGATTAACTTGCTTAAAATAGTTGATCCGTCTATCAAGAAGGACAGTAAGGCTATGATGCTGGTGGACTCTTCAAGTTCTAAAAGGAAGAACCTTACAAAGAAGAAGAAGTCCATAAAGCCTAAGGGAGGCGTGGCCAAGAAGAAGGCCAATGAGATTGCTCCAAAGGAGACATGCTTCCATTGTGGCAAGGATGACCAGTGGAAGAGAAACTGCAAGGCTTACTTGGAGTCGTTGAAGAAGAAGGCATCTGATGCCCCCACCTACTTCAGGTATTTTTGTCATTGAAATTAATATTGTTTCCAATAATAATATATGGGTATTAGATACCAGTTGTGGCTCACACATATGCACTGATATTCGGGGCCTAAGGAATAGTAGACAGCTCAATAAGGGAGATCAGACCTATGTGTTGGAAATGGAGCAAGGGTTGCTGCATTAGCTATAGGAACATATGTATTGACCCTCCCTAGTGGGCTTATATTAAATTTGGATAAATGCTATTATGTACCTGCTTTGACTAAAAACATTATTTCTATTTCAAGGCTAAATAAAGATGGTTTCGTTTTAGCTTTTAGTAACAATTGTTGTTCTATTATGTTGAATGGAATTCTTTATGCTAATGGTACATTATGCAATGGAATATACATATTAGATATGTCAAATCCAATTTTAAACATCAATGATAATTAAAGGCAAAAACAAGATATGTTGAAATCATCTTATTTATGGCATTGTCGTCTTGGTCATATAAGTGAGAAACGCATGGCTAAGCTACACAAAACTGGTAGTTTGGGGTCATTTGATTATGAATCATATGACACATGTGAATCTTGCTTATTAGGCAAGATGACTAAATTACCCTTTAAGGGAAAGGGTGAACGTGCTAATGGACTTTTAGACTTAATACATTGAGATGTATGTGGTCCAATGTCTACACACGCCAGAGGTGGTTTCATCTATTTCATTACATTTATCGATGACTACTCACGATATGGGTACGTGTA
Organism: Triadica sebifera; assembly: GCA_023653625.1. Classification (NCBI taxonomy): domain Eukaryota; kingdom Viridiplantae; phylum Streptophyta; class Magnoliopsida; order Malpighiales; family Euphorbiaceae; genus Triadica; species Triadica sebifera. Next base: position 28,682,563 of record CM042901.1, read on the forward strand.
TCTTATGAGATACAAATCTGAAGCTTTTGAAAAGTTCAAAGAATTCAGATATGAAGTAGAGAACCAACTTGGCAAAAGAATTAAAACACTTTGATCAGATCAATGAGGTGAATACTTGAGCCAAGAGTTTTTAGATTAACTTAGGGATAATGGGATTTTATCTCAATGGACTCCACCTTACACGCCACAACACAATGGTATGGATGAAAGAAGAAACCGAACCTTGTTAGACATGGTAAGGTCTATGATGAGTTTTGCGGAATTGCCTAAATCCTTTTGGGGTTATGCACTAGAGACCGCCATTTATATATTAAATGGAGTTCCTTCAAAGTTAGTTGATGTTTCTCCATATGAGATATGGTATAACAAGAGGCCCACATTTTCTTAGATGAGAATTTGGGGTGTCCTGCTTATGTGAAGCAAACAATGTCAGATAAGCTAGAAGCTAAGTCTGACCGGTGTCTATTTGTGGGATATCCAAAAGCATCATATGGATATCAATTTTACCACCCTTTGGAACAAAAGGTTTTTGTTTCAAGACATGCTATCTTTTTTAGAGAGAGAATTCCTTCTAAAAGGAGATAGCGGTTGCAAAATTGAACTTGAGGAAGTTCAAGATGCTCAAACAGATGCTAATCAACTGCCTGAACCCGAGCTTGTTACTCAGATAGATGATATAACAGCTCAACCTTCTGAAGCATAAAAGCTTCGTATGTCAAGTAGGATACGTACTGTTCTAGAGAGATATGGATATCTCATTAGTGAACAGAACGACATATTGCTCATAGAAAATGATGAGCCCACAACCTATGAAGAAGTTCTGAATAGTTCAGAATCTGACAAATGGCTTCAAGCCATGAAGTCAGAAATGGATTCCATGTATGAAAACCAAGTATGGACTTTGGTTGACCCACCTGAAGGAATAAAGCCTATAGGGTGCAGGTGGGTTTTCAAAAAGAAAACCGACATGGATGGTAATGTAATTACCTATAAAGCTAGACTTGTTGCTAAAGGTTATCGTTAAAGACAAGGAATTGACTATGATGAAACTTTTAGCCCAGTAGCTATGCTTAAATCCATAAGGATACTCTTAGCCATTGCTACTCATTATGATTATGAGATATGGAAAATGGATGTGAAGATAGATTTCCTTAATGGAAATTTGACTGAGGATGTGTACATGACACAACAAGAAGGTTTCATATCCAAAGATGGAAAAAAGGTATGTAAGCTTCAAAGATCCATTTATGGATTAAAGAAAGCATCCAGGAGTTGGAATATTCGGTTTGATGAGACAATCAAACAGTTTGGTTTCTTACAAAATTCGAATGAACCTTGTGTTTACAAGAAGGCTAGTAGGAATGCAATCATACTTTTTGTGTTATATGTAGATGACATATTATTAATGGGAAATGATGTCTCAGCCTTATTATTAGTGAAAATTTGGTTATCCAATAATTTCTCTATGCAAGACCTTGGAGAAGCAGTCTATATTTTGGGGATAAAGATATATAGAGATAGATCTAAAAGTTTGCTTAGTCTTTCACAGTCTACATACATATATAAAATGCTAAAGAGGTTTAACATGGAGCAGTCCAAGAGGGGATATATTCCTATGACCCATGGGATTACTCTCTCAAAGTCTTTGTGTCCAAAGACGAAAGATGAGAGGACACATATGAGTTTGATTCCATATGCTTCAGCTATAGGATCAATCATGTACGCTATGATATGTACAAGACTCAATGTATCATATGCTATGAGTATCACGAGTAGATACCAATTGGACCCTGGTGAGGGATATTGGGTTGCTGTCAAGAATATCCTTAAGTACTTAAGAAGAACTAAGGATGTATTCTTGGTATATGGAGATGGAGATTTTATTGTGAGCGGGTATACTGATGCCAGCTTCCAATCTGACAAGGATGACTCAAAATCTCAGTCAGGTTATATATTCACACTAAATGGTGGAGCAGTTAGTTGGAAGAGTTCCAAACACGAAACAACTTCTGATTCCACAACCAAAGCAGAGTACATTGCAACTTCTAAAGTAGCAAAGGAAGCAGTTTGGATAAAGAAATTCATCACAGAACTTGGAGTGCTTCCCAGCATTATTGATCCAATACAATTGTATTGTGATAATAATGGAGCCATTGTGCAAGCAAAGGAGCCACAGTCTCATCAGAGATCCAAACATGTACTTAGAAGATACCATTTGATTAGAGAAATCATTGGTAGGAATGATGTAAAGATAGAAAAGTACCCATTGATCAGAATATTGCTGATCCTTTAACTAAGCCACTTCCCTAAAAGAAATATGATTCTTATGTACTCGCCTATGGAATTAAATACAAAGGCGATTGGCTTTAGTGCAAGTGGGAGCTTGTTAGAGGAGTGCTCTAAAGGCAATCACCTTTAGCACTTATAATACAAATTTAATTGATTAATAAAAGGTTTTTTCATTAATTTGAAGTTCATTGGATATATGAATTGATAAGTGATCTTAAATCAATTAATGAAGTCCTGGATACATAACATTGCATGAAGGAAATCATGATGAGATCATGATATTGAGATTCTTATCATGTGTAATTATGTTAGTCTCAAAATTATCCCTAGTCATAGGATTAATGAGACGAGACATTATTAATTCAACAGATTAGCACATGTTACACTCCTTGATTGAATTGAGTAATAGATCCCATCATCTATAAACATGAGATGTTTAGAGTTAACATGTGGATGCTTGCTAAGTGTAGCTAAATACATTGGATGACCAACTAAGAGACAATCATATAGATAATCTATTCAAATGTCAATGATAGTCTCATCATAGCAATGGTGCAAGTATCCTTAGACTTGAGGTACTCAAGGATATCTTGAATATTGATTCTGTATTTTGACACTATTCCTTGTTGCCTCAGAGAGGTAGCTCATAGGGTGGTGATTGGATACAACTTGAGGTATTCGAAGGTAATTGGGTAACCAACAAAGGATTCAACACTCTTGATATAAGGAGTGTATACCCATGGCCTCTTGTCGTGGTCATTACTTGGGAATCTCTTGCTGGAGTGCAAATGTCATAAAGATAGTCTTCAATGACATATCTAATAGAGTAATGAGCCTCAAGGACAAGAACTAACATTACTTGGGCTAGACATGATGTAGTCTATCTAGTGGGAGTTGACACATGTCCATACTCTGAACTAAGTGGGGTATAAAATGGTGAAAGAAATAATTGCACGAAAATTGTCTATGGAAAGGTTCATAGTCAAACCACTGACTTTCCGGTCAATTAGGGATCATGATGTGTTGCTAAATACCGCTCAAAACCTACTTATAATTGTTAATTTAAGTGGCCAACATAATCGGAAACCTAATGGGTCACACGCATTGAAGATATGGAGAATGAGTAAAATAGTATTGGATATGATCCAAAATATGATAGAATTATTTCATGATGGATCGCGATGAGATTGCATGGGAAAATCGTTTGGGAGGGTCATAGGCCCGTACGGGCCCACACGGGCTGGCTCAAGTTAGGCAGGCTGCTGCCCAGCCTAGTAGTAGCCCACTGGGCTGCCCAACAGTAGCCCATAGTAGGCCCAGTGTGCTGCTGCCTCCCACCCGTTGGCCAACGACAGATTTTGACCTTAATTAGGCCAATTATGGCCAATTACTATTCATTCATTTCCCTTTTCTCCATTTTTAACTTTTCATCTTTTCTTTGAATTTGATTCAAATACAAAAGACATCAAATGACAGAAAATAGACATATGATAGAAAATAGACATGAAAATATTTTTTTTGTAAAAAAAATATTTTTAAGACAACAAAATTCTCTCAAGAAAACTTTCAATGCTAGCACTTTGAATTTGTTCAAACCATTTCTCTTGATAGTTTCTTCTTCATTCTTCATGTGGATTATCATTAGAGACATCCTAGTGTGGATTTTTGTGGTTTGCTACAACCTAACAAAGTAAAGATTTGAAGAACAAATAAGAAATTACAAGGTATAATTTTTAACATTTATATTTATATAAATTAGTTTAATGGTACAAGTATGATCTTTTGTTTTGGGTTTTGAAAATTTTATTTTTTCCGCTGCGTTTATGAATATGATTCATTCTTCAAAACCTAACACCTTCTGCATTCACCTGTATGTTGTCTGCCATAATGAGTACAAGTAGGCCTATGTTTTGCATATTGGCTTTGTCTTCTGCCTGGGTAAAAAGTCATAACACGACCTCTAGAGCTTGAGTATCCATCTTTGTTACCAAATTGTGTTGGCATGTGTATACTTCTCTTTTCCTGTCTTCTACTAGACTCTCTAAAAAACTCTCATGTTGTCTTTTTCATTTGCTTTTGATATACTAATCTTCAACTTAAGGTTGTGCATCACTACCTGGGATTGTTTCCTACCATTCATAAGCATCGCCTTGAACCAAGGACACTGCATAATCAAGTTTTTTGCCCAAAGTACACCTCATCATATTTAATACTCTCTGTGCCCTATTGAGTCATGTCTCTACTTCTACTGGGTCAGTTGTGCCATAGAAATCAACTACCCTCTGTGTTTTCAATTTATCATAGCGTATTTTCCTATATATTTTAGGTCCTTGAACTTCTTATTCAACTTTTTCATAGGAACCTTCCAGGTGATATGTACATGATGCATGGCCATGTACACCTTTTGGATCTCTGATTCCAAGTGCAAATGGATCTCTCATAAGATGATATGATGCCTCATGTGATTGCATGTCAACCAACCTCTCTCTTCTTGATGGAACTATGTCACTTGACAATGTTGAACACATATGATACACATGTTGTCATGCTTTTATGCATATGCATGTTCCCATGAAACCTATCCCTACTTGGATACCAAAAATGTAACACCTTATACCTTACATATTTTGACATCATATATTCTTATATCAAATATTCATACATGACTTATGAAATAAATATAAGTTCTTGTTAGCATCAATAAAAGTATTTTTTTTAAATCAACTCATAATATCACCAATAATTCAACAATCAATAAGGAAGCCTTAACCATAAGCTCATTACATCACACATATTAATAATTTAAAAATTACATTTAAAAGTTATTAAATTTATGAGTTGAATCCATTTATATATCTTAGTACATATGCATTTGTAATTATACATATGCAAATATTCAAACCTCAAATATAGATGATATGCTCTCATGCTCATATGGAATGCAGAGGGAGAGAGAGAGGTGAGGCTCGACCGGTGACCTTTGTTTTATGACTTCTATATGAACTTCAAAATGAGCTATCTATTATTATCTACCTGAAAAATGATGCAATCAGGTGAATTGGGATTTAGTGAGAATAATAATCAAATGCGCTCAAAAGTACCAAACATTCCATAATAACTAATAACAAGTATGCACAACACATGCATCATATTCTGTTTCATTCATCAATATCACAGAAATGTAAATAAAATCAAACATACAATAATTGCTTTGTACTTGTGCTCATGCTTTGTTCATTTTTTTTGTTTTGACCAGGCTAAACAGACATTGTCTTAGGTTTCCATGCAAACATTTGCCATATGATCATTTACATTTGCTAGTTAGCTTGATCATTTATTTCATTTGCATAATTATTGGGCTATAACCATCTACTTTTGTTATTCATTTGCTTTTGATCATTTGTTTGGGCCGTAGGCCTTTTCTTTTATTTTACAATATTGTTTAACTAGTCACAATGCCTTTTGTAACCAATCATTTCTCAACCATTGTCATTATATATGCATATGCATTTGTAACCAATCATTTCTCAACCATTGTCATTATATCAACATTTGCACAGTCATTCATCAACCATTTTTCATAAGAAATTAAGTACATATATCACAATTATGTATATAATTTATTCATCACTAACTCCTATATCAAGATCAAAGCATGGCAACCTTACCAACTCATATATCAATATCAAATAATGGCAACCAACATATTGCAAGCAATTTTTATATGCATTAAAGAAATCATGTGATAATTATACTCACCTTTTTCTTTATTACCTAAATCTTTACTTATTAATCATTTTCTCTTTGGGTGTCACCAACTTGGTCGTACAAAATACATATGGAATGCATATGTTCAAATGACTCATATGCAAGATGAACATGTTTGAATGAGATGCATGTAGAAATGCATGTGGGGAAGGTTGAGGATGTTATAGTTTGGATGTGAATGGTTGTTTTGGACTAGGATTTCTTATGGACTTGGATTTCTATGGGTGTTTATAACCATTGTAATTTGTGGCTCATGTTTGTTCTTTTTAGGCTTTTAGACTATAATTTTTCTTTTAATGTTGTTTTCAATGTAATTTATGCAATCAAGTTGCAATATTTCATTAGATTAGGTTTTATTGCTTTCTTTAATTTTCAAAAAATGTGAATGAAACATTTTGAATTTTATTTATGTTTTTTGTATGTTTTGCTCGTTGTGATTCAGTATGTTAATGGTTGTTGTGTGTTTAGATAAGATCAATGCATGATACAAACATTTTATGCTAATTTTTAGAAATTGATTAAGTTTTTAATCTCGAATACTTAAATTTAAAGATTGATGGTTGGTGCCTTTATGGTGTATAATTATTTTCTAGTTCCTACCAATTGCCAAATTGTTAGATGTTTTCTCTTTTCGAATGGCCGATTTTATTTTTAGGTCAATTTTAAAAACATTGTTAATATAACCATTATTTGAGTTATAAAAAGGCTATCATGGTAGAAAATGTAACATTTCTAGAAAAATTCCATATCAGTAAAACATGAAAGAGGTGTTTGATATTAAATATAAAAATTTAAACCTAGGGAGGTGCTAGCTTGACATGATATATTTTCAATCCCATATCAAAAAAAATGAGGAAGAAAGAGAGGTTTATAAGCCTATACACCAACTATCAGTAATAACTTAAGTTAACCATTTTAGGTTGCATGGTTTGGGCCATTTAGAGGTTGTGTAGGATAGTTGGATATGGGTTATTACAGTTTGGTATCAAAGCCACTTTGCATGCAACCTTAGGCAATGGTGGGAAAAAACCTTAATGAGGACGTTAAATCCCATATAGAGGAGTGAATTGTAACATCTTTAGGAAAATTACACATCATGAAAATACAAGAGAGATGTTAGGTATTGAATGTAAGAACTTATACCTAATAAGGTGTTAGCTTGATGTACTATCTTTCTAATCTCATATCAAAAAACAAATTAAGAAGAAAAAGATCTTTAGAAGTCTATGAACCAACTAATAGAAATAATCTATATTAACCATTTTAGGTTGTGTGATTTAGACCATTTACAAGTTCTTCAATATTGATAAGCATGAGCTATTTCAAAAAATATGGGGATTTGACTGCCTTTTCTGAGTGAAATATAACATGCCAAAGATAGTGAGATAGGTAAATGTTGTCTTTGGTGTTTACGAGTAAAACCTAACCTCATGTCACTAAATCTTCAAATTATTTTATTGGATTCTCGAATTATTATTTGGTTATGTTGGATCATTGAACTTTTTATTTTTGATGTTATTGACTTCTTTTTTAACATGTTTAACAACATTATAGCTCATTCTCTATAAAATGAAAGTTAGTTGATTATTTTACTTCTTAAGATGCTACTTAGGATATAAAAATAATTTTCCTAATTAACTTCTCAAGATTTAACATCGAAAATTGCAAAAAACCATTTTATCAAAATATAGAACTCATTATTTCACTCATTTTCACACCAAATGCACATGTTTTTAGTCCTCAACATATATAACCTTAAAAGATGAATTTTATTGTCCCAAATTATGTCACAGTATAAAGCTCCAAACTCTCTATTGATTTGACCCTTTCCTTATCTTAATATGTGTTTGTGACTCTGGCTAATTCTTGATGGATTGTTCAAATTGACCTAAATTGACCTTGATTCTAAATTCCCTTTTCATCAAGAAAGATCTAAAAGAAATTTCCACTAAAAATTGTAAAAAAAAGTAAAATCGTAGGTGAATATGATGAAGACATAGACACTAGTGTTGAACCTAAAGGAGGTGGTGCTAATGTGGGTACTTAAAGACCTAGTGGTCACCATTTTCAATCCAAAAATATGACTAAACTAACCATTTCTTACATTAGAGATAGCCCTAATGATTTACGCATCCATGTAATTGATGTTCTTAGTGGTGCTAATGTAGCTGAGAGTGTGGCACAATTATGGTCATAATGATAACATTTATAAAGATGAGGTGTAATGGGTTCACTAACTACATACTTAGGAAGGTTTTTGAAAGAAATGTTCACTAATTACAGCTAGACCATTTATGATTGTAGAAACAACATCTGCTAATGCTACTTACAAATGTTTGCCATTAGAGGTTGATGAAGAAGCTGATAGTGTTGACTAAGGACAGTTTCAGTGTTGGTTTAATAACTCATCATCAATTATTTGAAACAACAAACTGCCAATTGTGCTACCAAATCCATTTACACTTTTGTTTTATAATATGCAGTGATTTTGATATCTAATAAAGCTTAGTTAAGGCATGACACCAATGGATGGGCTTAAGAAAAAATCATAAAAAAAATTAACGTGACAAATATAATGAAAATTTGAACATATAAAATCATATTTCATGAAATTTGAAAAAATGAAATTAATTATTGCAATACTTGAATATGACCAAGTAGTCAAACTAAAAGGTAGAAATTGAGAAAGAGTTGGGAGCTTTGTACTATGGTAGATGATGCATTTTGGAGTCTTACTATAGTAGCAGTTATAAAATTGCTCATTAACTTTTCTATGCTAGGTTTCCTCTCATGTGATTGACCTTGTTGGTTGTTAGAGAGATGCGCTAAAGACAATCACCTTAGGCACTTGATGTACTCATTTATTATTAATAAAAGACATTTTGATTATATGGTATTCATTGCATATAAATTGAAATCCATGGCATGTAACACAATATGAAAGAAATCATGATGATAAGATTCCTATCATGTGTAATTATATTTATACCTAAAATCTCCCTAGTCATAAGATCAATAAGACAAGACATTGTTAATCCAGTTACACTAGCACATGTCATACTCTTTGAGTAGGCCAAGCAGCTGATATCATAAGTTGATGACATGAGATGTTTAGAGTTAAAATGTGGATGCTTGCTAGAGCAAAGTACATTGAATAACCTACTATGAGAAAATCATATGGAGATCATTTCAATGTCAGTGATAGTCTCATCATGACAATGGTTCAAGTATCCTTAGACTTGAGATGCTCAAAGTTATGTTGGATACTGAGTCCTATACATTGACTCTATTCCTTATTGCCTCTCTAAGGTTTCTCATAGGGTGGTGATTGGGTATAGCATGAGGTATTCGAAGGAAGTTGAGTAGTCAATAAAGGATTTACCACTTCTGATAGAAGGAGAGTATACTTATGACTTCCAATAGAGTTCATTACTTAGAAATCCTTAGGCAAGGTGGACTTTTCTTGAACAAGGTCTTCAAGGATATCTAATAAATTAATGAGCCTCATAGACAATAACTAATATCATCTGGACTATATGTGATGTAGTGAGTCTAGAAGGGTTAAAAGTCAAACCAGTGACTTTTTTTGTTAATTAAGTGATCATGATGTACTGCTAAGTACCGCTCACGATCTACTAATTCAAGCATAATTGATGAGAAATCAGTTATGGGTTAAAAGTGTTTGACTCATAGAATTCTAATTGGATTAGGATTCCTCCCAAGACTTAAGTTGCCAACATGAAGAGAAAATATATTATGTCACACGCATAAAGGAAATGAAGAAAATATAAAATAGGTTTTGGATAAGATCCAAATGAGAGAGAAAGAGAATTGAGCCTTTTATAAAAGTTATAAAAATGTGTCAGATCCAATTGGATTAGGATTGTTGACTTGGTTAACATTGGGTCGTATACATATGCCTTAGGAAAATTGGCCCATTATGGCTTTTCTTTTTCTAACCCTAAAAAGGATTAGAAAGAATATAAATACTCCTTTTAAGGAGTCAATTTTGTGGCTACCCCTTTAAGAAAAATAAGAGTTATTTTTCTCCTATCATTTTTCTCTTTCATAATACAATTTTCCTTAGCTAGCACTTTGGACTTTTTTCACTCCATCTCCTTGGAGGTTTTCTTCTTCTTTCTTCACATGGATACTCTTAAAGGAAATCCTAGCTTTGAATTTTTATAGTTTGCTACAACCCAACAAAGGAGAAAAATCTCACAACTTGGAAGATCAAGAGTTGCAAACACAGGTAATCAACTTCTTCGATTGAATGGTTCAATCCAATTTTAAATTACATATGGCATTCCATAGGTTTTAGTTTTGATTAAGTTTTATAATTGTACTACCATTTATATGAGATGCATGTTCAAAAACCAACAATAGTGTTAGAGCCATCCTATGTAAATTAAATTCATATTTAATTGCAGTATCAATGAGATTGATTGAAAAGGAACAACTTGGATTCCCTCATTCTATTAAAAACGAAATTGATTTTGTTTGGCCTCAAATTTTAATTTTAATTCAATGAAATATTAATATGATTATATTATATGTTGTTTATGGTAATTAAAAGGTTTGAATTTTATTTAAACATGAAATTTGAAATTGTGCATGTTGTTGAATTTTAGGGTTTATAAAATCTAGTATTGCCAATTAAGCTCTTTTTGGGGCTATTCAAATTTGGTTTGTTAATTTGATTATTCAAATATTTTTATGACATATTTATAATGTATTTTAACTTATGGACAACACCTTATATGACACAAAAATCATTTTTGATCATGAAACAAATAAAACTAGTAACTAGGTCAAAAATCTTACCATGTGATGGAACTGTTTTGTGTTGTTTGATTTAATGACATGTAACTTCATGAAAAGAACCTTAATTTTATGTTTATGAGATAGTCATGATCTTATATTAATTTTAATCGCATGCTAGAGTTAAATTAAATTCGTAATTAAATTTCTAAAGAATCCTAATTCATGTTCGATTCAATTTAGGTAATTTTGAGAAATTGGTTTGCTAGTTGAATGATTAATGATTTAAATTATCTAATCAATGAATTTAATTGGTTTAAACTGATTATAAGTTTCTTATAATGATGAGAATGAATTTTGAAAATTTTGAAAATTTTTAAATGGAATTTGGTTTGGATTTGGAAAGGGTTTTCAAAGTCTTAGTTTGACTAGGATTCTAGTATGCAATTTAATTAGGGTTGATTATTCCTATTTGGTATCAAACTAATAACTAATTAAGGTAATTTAATTATAAACTAACAACTATTCATATTTGGATTTGATATTTAATGTGATTAAAATATTAAATTCAGATTTAATCATTGCATGCATTAAATTCGTAATAACCTAGTTGGCAAAGTAGGCAATTTTAAGAAACTTTTTTATATGATCAAATCTATGCCTAATTTGTATGATTTCCTTTTAAAAGTGTTTCTAAATTTTCATATGATTATTTAATGAGATTAAATAATGATTTTATGATGAATTTTATTAAAGGTCAAACAATCAAAACAAAATTTCAAGAGCTAAAACAAAGGGAACCTAAATTGTTACTTTAATGGATTACCTTTAATTATGCATTACAGAATGCAAGCTAAGGGTGTATGGAATGACATGATTGTATGATTATGGACTTGATCAATGTGATTGATTATGCATGGAATTTATTTTTTGGTAAATAGGGTTTATGAGTCTCTGCCTTCTTTATTCTCTATATTATATTTTTCTTCTCATCTTACTCCCCTCAAATGTAACTTAAGATTTTCTTATAAGGAATTTATGTAATTAGATTACATACAGTTAGAATACAATTGAAGTAAAAAGGAGTAAGAAGCTAAGGTTTTCATTTAACTATTAATGGCAATGGTTGCTGTATATAATTGAATGATATTCTTTATGGAACTGGCGCATTATGTAATGGGATATACATTCTTGGTATGTCTAATTCAATCCTTAATATCAATAATAAGAGACAAAATTTAGATAACCTAAAACTATCATATTTATTATTGCCTTGGCCATATAAATAAGAGGCGCATGACTAACTTACACAAGAATGATGACTTACGGTCATTTGATTATGAATCATATGACATATATTAATTTTGTTTATTAGGCAAGATAAAAAAATCACCTTTTAGTAGAAATGGTGAATGTGTCAATGGGCTATTGGACCTTGTACATATAGATATAAATGGACCAACATTAGTTCACTTCCAGAGGTGGTTTTATCTACTTCATTACCTTCATTGATGATTATTCACAATTTAGGTACTTGTATCTGATGAGATACAAATCTGAAGCTTTTGAAAACTTCAAAGAATTCAAAAATGAAGTAGAGAAACAGTTTGGCAAAAGTATTAAAACATAAAACCGAGATGGTAAATACTTCAGCCAAGAATTTCAAGGTTATCTAAGAGATAATGAGATTTTATCTCAATGAACTCCACCTTACACGTCACAATACAATGGTGTGGCTGAAAGGAGAAACTAAATCATGCTAGACATGGTGAGGTTTATGATGAGTTGTGCATAACTACCTACGTCCTTTTGGGTCATGCACTAGAGACTTCTATTTATATATTAAATAAAGTGCATTCTAAGTCACTTGATATTACTCCATATGAGATATGGAATGATAAGAAACCTATTATTTTGCACATGAAAGTATGGGGTTGTCCTATTGATGTGAAACGGCCAATGTCAAATAAGCTAGAACTATTTATGGGATATCCAAAAGAGTCATTTGGATATCAATTCACCCTTTAGAACAAAAGGTGTTTGTGTAATGGCCCTGTTGCCCAGATATTAAGCCAAGAAGGGGGTTGAATTGGAGTTTCAAAAATTAAACTTTAAAGTGCGGAAATAGAAAATTAATTTTAGGAGGGATAGAGAAATTTGACACAAGGATTTTATAGATGTTCGGGTGTTAACAAACCCTACTCCTCTCCCCAATCCCAATTGGGAGTTTCATTAACACACTAAGTGTTACAATGGAGTTTTATAAGCTCACTCCCAACTATGGTGTTTCTCACAATGGCTCACACTTAACCCAGAAATCCCTTTGTTTTAATGCCTCACACAATAACCAATTCCTTGTGTTTTACAGGCTCACACAAATAACCTTTTATCTTGTGTTTTACAGGCTCACACAAACAACCTTTACTTTGTATTTTACAGGCTCACACAAATAATCTTTACTTTGTGTTTTAAAGGCTCACACAACTAACCCTTATAAGTGTTTTACTCTTAACCCAGAAATACCCAAAACTTACTTGAGTAAAAAATGATTACAGAGAGAAACACTCACAAATCTTTATTGCTCAAAATGAAGAGCAAAAGGATTTTTACAGAGAATAGATATTGGTTCTCAAAGTATTGAATGTACAAATAGCTTGTAATAAGATTTTGATTCAAAGTATTTGCTATCCTCTTGTACTGAATGTATAAATGACTTCCATTTATACTCCCTTGGCTGATTATAGCCGTTAGGGTGCATTTAATATGAAACTAGCCGTTGTACCAACCAAATAATCGCGCTTGACATTTTTCTCTTTCATCATTCACGGGCGTGACTATGTTTGTCACGTGCATGACATTTCTTCCCAAGCCATGACTGAAGTGGTGACCTTGGTCGTGAAGCTCTCTGGAAAGTTTTGAAACATTGGGTCACGGGTGTGACATATATATTCACAGGCATGACAAACTTCCCAACCGTGATCCAAGTGGTGACTTTGGTCGTGAAACTCTCTGGATGAAAATGCCATGAACATTCGCGGGCGTGACAATTTAATTCACGAGCGTGACTTAAATGTCCATTTCACGGTTTGTTCTTCCTTCATGGTCATGAACTTCAAATGTTGGTTTTGATAACGGTTAGCTATTTCACGGGCGTGACACATAGGGTCACGGGCGTGACACATAGGGTCACAGGCATGAACATGCTACTTCCTTAATTTTGTTTTTTCAAGGATTATTCTTCCAATCTCCATTCTTGCTATTTTATTCCATACCCTGTTCAATAGACTTTAGAAAACAAATATGTTAAATAAAATATTGCTATTTTATTTGTTATCATCAAAATGATGGAAATACCCCTCAAAGTTTAACAATCTCCCCTTTTTTGATGGTAACAAATAATCTAGCAATATGTGCTTTTGAAAAGGCTCCCCCTCAAAAGATACTTAGGATAAAAAATTGATAAAATGCAAGAATTGTAAAGAATGATGGAGCATTGAAATAAACTTACTAGTTTTTAAGTATATGCAAGTTATATGTGAAGTATATCCAATATATACCATAATTCCTTTTAAGACATGAAGTATATGCAAGGTATACTTAAAGTATATTATGGCATATTGATTTATGTAACTTGCATTAAGGTATATGCAAAGTATACTTAAGGTATATTTAATGTGTATAAAGCTTAATTTCTCAATTTCATACTTGCATATTAATTTTGAATCAAAGTTTGAGTATTTCTAATTTCTCCTAACCAAACAAATTTAGGCTACCATCTAGCCTAACACCTAGCTTAAACATCTAGCCGAACATCCTATCTCGAAGTCTAGCAAACTCTGCCTCAAGAATGTCCAGCTGAGACTCCATGACGTCTTTGAGGTTTTCCAACCTCTCGTCCATTGAAGCCTGCAGCTGCTCAAAACGTGGTGCCAAGAGGTCAACCACTTGCTGTGCCAGATTTGGTGTGGAAGCCGAGGATTGTCCGATGTCCTGCTCAGCCACTAGAGGTGCTTCCTCAACCCGAGCCCTTTTCTTCAGCTGGATCCCTTGGAGGTCGGCTTTGAAATCCTCCATATCATTGTCTTCCCAAATGATCTCCCCAGCAGTGTCTGTGAAGCGGTGGAAAATATTGTTCTCGTGAACAATTCTGACAGCCGCTCCCATCTTTATAAAGGACTCGACATCCAAGCGATCTTGAGGATGCCCAGGGATGAGGTTGAAATGATGCTCATCCAGCTTTAAATAGCCAAGCTTCAAGGCTATGTGGGTGACATAACCACCAATCAGTATATCTCCTGTGGGTTTGGTGGCAATGGACAAAAGATGGTTTGCAAACCATCTAGAGAGTGCCACCGTGAGTCTTCTTCTAGCCATCTAAAATAGGAAGAGCTCCAATTTCTTGATGGTCCCATTGCTTTCTCCTCGAGCAAATATGCTATAGGTCAGGAACCTATGCAAATATTTGTGTACTAGGGACAGGAGATGAGTGCTCTTTGTCTTCTTAACATCCCAGCTACAATCTAAGCCAAAATGGATCCAAGCTCAAGTGGCGGAGAATTCTACTTCACTGTCATTTAGGATGCCATCTAATGGTAAGTTGAATAATTCCCCAAATTCAATGGCACTGAGGGTGTTTGGATTGTCAAATAGTTGGAATTTCACCACTCCAGTAGGTGACACTTGTAGAGTGCTAAGGAATTCCAGTGTTGGCTCCCTCAAAGTGGGCTGGTGAATCTCCACAAATTCTTTCAAATGATAGGCCTGGAGTTGCTCTGTCATAGTTGTTTCGAGCCTGAGAGTTCGGACGGTTTGCCATTCAAAAGACCTCGATGAAAGGAGAGGCCTTTTCTTCATAGTGGAGTACTGGGGATGGCATTGCTCCGAAATTCTGTTCATGAGGTAATCTGCATACCTCCTAGGAGCATGAGACTTCTTTCTCTTTCCCTTTGATGAGGCAGTCTCCATTTGAGTTGAAGAAATGAACTTTGTGAGGTTTGGGAAAATGTTTTGATAGAAAAATTTAAGGAAACCCTAAGGATGTATGATTTTTTGATGAAAAATTGAACTTTTGATGGTATTTATAGGAAACGTTTGTGACTTGGGGGCCGGAATCTTCAGTGTTTCATTGAATGTGTGTAAATAAGAGCAGTTTCAAGGAGTTGAAAGGTTGAAATGTGAAAGATAACTGGCTATGCTCTTATATGCCCGATGCATTCACGGGCGTGAAATGATTGTTCACGGGCGTGAATGGTCGTGTTCACAGTTTGCTAAAGGAGTAATATACCCGTGAATAAAGGCGTGAATATGTTCACGGTCATGACATTTGAATATCACGAGCGTGAATGATGAACTATCACGAGCGTGAATCAATAGTCACGGGCATGAAAGGTTGAATTTCACTACTTATGCCCGTGAAGCAAGGCGTGAACTACTCTGTGAGTTTTGGGGGTGTAAAGGTTCACGGGCGGGAAAATTCATCACGGGCGTGAACAGTTTCACGGGAGTGAATGAAGCCATGAGTATAAGCTTCACCACTTGAAGCCGTGAACGATGTCGTGAATCAAGTCATGAACGACATTGCCTCTTTTGGTTATTTAAGTCACGGGCGTGAATATATGTCACAGGCGTGAATCCCCTAAAATTTTCGTCAAATAAAATTAAGTTCTAAAAGCAAGACTAAATCATTTCAATAAAGATTCTATTCCTTATTACATAAATTTTCATCAAAATAACTACCTTTTATCTAGTGATATAATACAAAATTAAGATCATCAATTAAGATTTCACAATTTAGCAATCACAAGGTTAATCCATCAATCATACCAAGTTCTCTTCTAATGAAATAAAATCTTTCCTCATTTAGAGACTTAGTAAAAATATCTGCCAATTGATTTTATGTGATTATAAATTCTAATGCAATAACTCCATATTGAACATGATCTCTAATAAAGTGGTGTCTAATGTCAATATGCTTACTTCTTGAGTGTTGAATAGGATTCTTTGAAAGATTTATAGCACTTGTATTGTCACATTTAATAGGTATATGGTTTATCTCATGACCATAGTCCTTAAGTTGTTGTTTCATCCAAAGAATTTGAGTACAACAACATCCATCTGCTACGTGCTCTGCTTCAGCAGTTGAAAGAGCAACTGAAACTTATTTCTTGTTAAACCAAGAAACTAAACATTCTCCAATAAAGTGACAAGTGCCTAAAGTACTTTTTCTATCTAAAAGACTACCAGCATCTGCATCTGAATATCCTATAATAGAAAAGGATGAATTTCTAGGATACCATAAACCTAGATGCAATGATCCATGTAAATATCTTAGAATTCTTTTTACTGCATTTAAATGAGATTCTTTAGGACATGATTGAAATCGTGCACACAAGAAAAAACTATACATTATATCGGGTCTAGATGCAGTAAGATATAAAAGAGATCCGATCATACCTCTATAAAGCTTTTCATTAATGCTCTTACCCTTTTCATCATTGTCCAATTTTGTTGATGTGCTCATCGGAGTCTTGGCATTCTTGCATCCTTCCATACCAAATTTCTTAATTAAATCTTTGGCATATTTGGATTGGTTGATGAATATGCCCTCATTGCTTTGCTTTATTTATAGACCAAGGAAATACTTAGGCTCTCCCATCATGCTCATTTCAAATTCCCTAGTCATATACTTAGCAAATTCTTGACAAAGCAACTCATTAGTAGAACCAAATATTATATCATCAACATAAATATGAACAATTAGTATATCATGCTTATGCTTTTTAATGAATAATGTGGTGTCAACATTTCCCTTTGTAAAGCTATTTTCTAATAGAAAAGAACTTAGCCTCTCATACCAAGCTCTTGGGGCTTGTTTCAAACCATATAAAGCTTTTGAAAGTTTAAAAACATGATTTGGCAAATCATAGCTTTCAAAGCCTGGTGGTTGTTCCACATACACTTCTTCTTCTATATAACCATTTAGAAATGCACTTTTCACATCCCTTTGAAAAAGTTTGAAATTTATGTGACATGCATATGCTAAGAGTATTCTTATGGCTTCTAATCTAGCTACAGGTGCATATGTTTCATCATAATCTATACCTTCTTCCTGATTATATTCTTTTGCAACTAATCTAGCCTTATTCCTTGTTATTGAACCTTGCTCATCTAGTTTGTTTCTAAATACCCATTTGCTACCTATAATTTGATGATCCTTGGGTCTTGGTACTAAGGTCCATACCTTACTTCTCTCAAATTGGTTGAGTTCCTCTTGCATGGAAATTACCCAACTTTCATCATTAAGAGCTTCATCAACATTTTTAGGCTCAATTTGAGAAATAAAAGCAATGTCAGTGACTAAATGTTTGAAATGAGATCTAGTACTTACTCCCCTTGAGAGATCACCAATGATTTGCTCTTTTGGATGATCTTTCTTCATTCTCCATTCTTTTAGGAGTTCTTGTTCATTTTCTTCTTGAGTTTGAGGTAGAGAATCATTTTGATGTGAATCTTCTTGATCTTTTTCTTCTTTCCCATTTCCAAGATCAAGTCTTTCCATATTACTTACAACATCATCAAGAACACTACCTTTCACAAGATCAAGTCTACTAGATTCATTAAAGACAACATGCATGGATTCTTCAACAGTTAATGATCTTTTATTAAATACTCTATATGCTTTGATGGTTGTAGAGTATCCTAAAAAGATACCTTCATCAGATTTAGAGGCAAATTTTCCAAGATTTTCCTTGGTATTTAATATGAAACACTTGCATCCAAATACTCTAAAGTATGATATCAAGGGATTTCTTCCATTCCATAGCTCAAATGAGGTTTTGTTCAAAAGAGGTCTTTTGAAGACTCGATTTGAAATATATGCAGTGTTTGTGGCTTCTGCCCAAAAGTAAGTTGGTAAATCATATTCATTGAGCATTGTTTTAGCCATTTCAATTAAGGTTCGATTTTTCCTTTCAACTACCCCATTTTGTTGATGTGTCCTAGGAGATGAGAAATTATGTGAAATGCCATGTTCAAGACAAAACCTTTCAAATTTTTCATTTTCAAATTCTTTCCCATGATCAATTCTTATCTTTGATGTAATATCCGCTAATTTAGGCCCCGAGTCGCACGTGTCGCGAAGTAGACGTGTTTGACCGATCGGAGTCTAAATTCAGATTTTTACACAAAATCAACCAAGTAATGACTAAATTAAATGATATAAGCCTAATTAAGTGATTTTAAGGTTTAAAGAAGTTGATTTACAGTAAAGGACTAAATTGCAAAATTTGATAAGTTTTGGGGTCAATTTGCAATTTACCAAAATTTGAGGATTTATGAGATTAATTACTAATCAACATATTAATTTTGGGCACATTTTGATAGGTTTGGCCGGCCATGACATTTAAAGGAAGAGGATTAATATTGATTAAGTATAGAATTGGAAGAAGATGGTCAAATGGTAGGTCCCACATGAAGACTTTTTGGGTACCCTATTTAAGACTTCCTTTTCTTATTCTTCTTCTCTTCATTTTCTATCTTCTTCTCTCTCTTTTCTACCAGTCACGCTAGCCCCATTCCTCCATAACCAATCTTGAATTCTAGAGAGAGAAAGGAAGAGAAGATAAGGGAAAAAGTAAGACAAGGTGATCTTCATGGTCCATAACTCCTAAGGAACCTAGAAAGAACAAGAAAGAGGAAGAAAAATCAAGTTTGGTAGGGAGAGAAAATCTCCAAAGTGGTGATTTAGTGAAGAAATGTGTAAGGTAAGAAGTATCTCTTCTTCTTCTTCATCTTTTCTAAAGGAAGTTTGAATTTTGAGCTCATCCAAGACTTATATGGAAAGAGAGAGAAATTAGGGTTTTGAGAGAGAAAAGAAAAGAATTTAGAGTCTTGGGAAAATCAAATGATAATAATGATTTATTATATTGTAGGAGTTCCAAGTGACAAGGAATAAGCTCTAAGGAGCAAAGGAAAAGAGAAAGCTACCTAGAAGAGTGAAGGAGAAAGATTAAGGTTTGTGCATAACTTAAGGCAATAGCCTATTTTTGTTTGAAATAATGCATGTTGAACATGATTTTAGGTAAATACATTTCAAGAATGATGATGATTATGGCATTAAACCATATAATTAGACATGTATGAATGAGATCCTTGTGTGACATTGAATTAATGATGCATGTTAGAGAATCTTGTAAGATCAAGACATTTACATGTATTAGAGAGTAATAAGTTGAGTAAAGAACCTTAGAAATGCATGAAAAAGAATTCGGTATGATTTGGCTGATGTGAGAATGAATGAAATGTGAATATGCAGATTTCCTGTTGAAAGTCACGAGTGTGACTATTGAGTCATGGGCGTGAACTTGAGGGTTCACGGTTGTGGCTGATTGTGTCACGGTTGTGACTTCTGGGTGGAAATGGTACTATTCATTCCAGAAGCGTTCATGGATTGGAATCACGGAAGTGAACTTATTCACGGGCGTGAATGAGTAATCACGACCGTGAATGCTTTTGGGCGATTCATTCCAATAGCGTTCACGGCTTGGGATTACGGGTGTGAAATAATTCACGGGCGTGAAATTAGTAATCACGCCCGTGAATGCTATGTATTTGTGATTATGAATGCGATTATCAATTGAGGAATTCAGGTCAGTAAATGAAAGTCAATGTCTATCCAGTGAAATAAGAATGATATGGATATATATATATATATATATATATATATATATATATATATATATATATATATATATATATATATATATATATATATATATATATATATTGATGTGAGAACGTGATATGTTGTGATATAGAAAAAGGAATTGATATAGAAAAATGAATTGTCATGGATGATATATGAAATCTGATGCAGATGATAAGTATGAGAATATTGATGTACCTAGTTAAATAAATGAAAAGATGTTATCTAGTATGTATGCGTACGATTATATGTTTGCAAAACAGGAAAATTGAGATGTTGATAAATATGAGAATATTGATGTGTTGAAATTTGAGAATTATGATTGATACGAAAATATAAAGAAGCCCATTACTCTACTTGCGGACTAGAAACAGGATAGATGACATGTCATTAAGGGGGCAAACAATACCTTACTATACCTCAACCAATGTGGCTTAAGCTTGTGAGAGCGCCATTGGTCTGAGATGCTCGGTCAGTGTGGCTTAAGCTCGGAGAGCGCTACTGACTTGAGAAGCTCTAATGAGCACACATAAATGAGGACAAGGTGGCTTAAGCTCGGAGAGCACCCTTGATCCGATTATTCATCTATGATGAAATTATACTCAATTAATATGGCTTAAGCTCGGAGAGCGTCATTGATTTGAGAAGCTCTTTTGAGCCAGATAGTGGACAGGGTGGCTTTAGCTCGGAGAGCGCTCCTGATCCATAACCCGTATCCAGTCAGTCCAAAATTTAGTGATGTGGGCAAGATAATGAGGATATGTCGGAAAAAAAGGAAGTAAAGAAAAGAATAAGAAAATGATGATGACATGAGAATGAGATGTAATGATAAAGAGATTAACAGAGTAATTTACCATTAAAGATAAATGAAAGTAACATTGTCTATATGAGCATGACATTTATACTTGTATGAAATAGGAATATGTTGATAGTCATGCATGCAAACATTTTAATGCACAAAATGATAATTGTTAATGCTTGTTGCATGATATAGTATATTGCCTTATTTATATGCACCACTAAGCTTAGAGCTTAGCGTGGAGTTTAATTTCCACGTATATATAGAAAAGGTAGCTGAAGGCGTTAGATAAAGCAAGCGGTGATCCCATTCAAGTAAAGCAGCTGAACCTTGAGAAAGTGGGTTACAAGTTTTGAAATTTTTGTATTTGGCTTTTATATTAAAGAAATGTTAGAGTTTGTAAAACTTACTTTTAAAGTTTGTTAAGAATTACTCTAATGTTAAAATTACTATCTTATGTAAGTAAATTGTACTATGGTTTTTGTTTATATTCATATATACAAGAGAGTTGAAAAAAAATAAAAAAATAATACAATTGAAGAAGTAAAGAAGACCGGTAGTAGTGCTTCCTCATCCGGGCACGCGTGCGGTTCGGGTGTGGGGCGGCGCCACTACATTTGAAATACAGTACCCTTTTTTATTTTGAACTCTTTTAGCAAAGTTTTTGAAATTTTCAAAAGCAACACTCTTTTGAGCTAAGAAAATTACCCAAGTAAATCTAGGATAATCATCTACGATGACAAATGCGTAATGTTTTCCTCTTAAGCTAGCAATTCTAGTAGGTCCGAATAAGTCTAAATGCAGGAGTTGAAGAGGCTTTGATGTACTTACTATGTTTTTGGCTTTGAAGGATGACTTGTATTGCTTTCCTCTTTGTCAAGGTTCATATGTCTTGCCTTTTTGATATTTAACTGTTGGCAGTCCTTTTACTAATTCTCCTGTGCTGAGGCAGCCAAGATTCATCACTAGTAGTCACAAGACACTTAGAGGAATGGTTAGATAGTTCATGTAAGTTTATTATGTATGTATTGACATCTCTATTTTCTTTAAATATCTCCTGACCATCGATAGAGATCACAAGACATTCATTGGAAGTAAAGATTACTTTGTTTCCTTTATCACATAATTGACTTACACTTTAATAAAATAAGTGTCATTAATACCAATAGAACCAATGCCAATTACCTTACCCTTTGCATTTTTTCCAAAGGTAACTTTACCTCCATCAGTACTTTTGATTTCATTGAAAAGTTCTCTGTCTCCTGTCATATGCCTTGAGCATCCACTGTCTACTAGCCAAACATTTTTGTTTATTGTGGACTTGATGCATACCTATAGAATCACAGTTCAAGTATGATTTTTAGGTACCCAAATGAGCTTGGGTCCTTGAGGGTTAGCACATGAAGGTTCCCAATGAGCCTTCCTTATCCACCAATATTTATTTATGTGACCCATTTTCATACAATAATTACATTGTTTTGGTCTAAACTTGTTTTCTGGTCTTACAATATTTTTGAATACCACTTTTTTATCAAACTTATTTTGAGAATGATGACATGCACAGTTATGATTAATTGTAGATTTTCTATATGCATGCTTCCTATATATAAAGGCATGATTATTCTGTTTATGTATAGAAGGTTTAATATGCTTATTTCTTGGTGTTGTTCTAACATGTGTGGAGGTGTGAGGTTCACTAGACTTAACAAATATGGTTTTGTGAGAAGATGATGATGTGTTCTTAAATCCAAGACCATGTCCAATTAAGGGTGATCTTTGAGATACAATGAGAGTATCTAAACTCTATTTACCTTTGTGAAATTTAGAAATGGAATTTCTAAGTTCCTCAACTTCATTTTTCAAAGTGTTATTTTCTTTAAGCAAAGAACTAGTTGAGTGTTTTGATGAATATTCATCTAATGACTTTTGGAGAGATTCATTAGATGATTTAAGCTTTATGTTTTCCTTTTCTAAATCATCTATCTTTTTTTTTTTAAATTAGAGATGTTATTTCTATAAGTACTAAATTTACTTATATATTTCTCTAATTCTAGATTTAATTCTTCTATTAGGCTTTGCTCATCATCACTATCATCATCATTATCACTACTATAATTGTTCAAAGAGTATGAGTGTAGTGATCTTACCTTATTCGAGACATGATCTTCAATAGCCATGAAACATAGGTTGACCTCTTTGCTTTCATTATCATCTTTTTCACTTGAAGAGCTTTCGTCATCCCATATGACTTTGTGACCTTTCTCCCCATTGTCTCTTTGGTATTTGCTCTTATGCTTCTTGAGCCTTGGACATTCTAGTTTGATATGTCCTTTTTTTCCACACTCATAGCACTTTACCTCTTCCTTACTTCTTTGTGCATCATTAGGAGTTTGTTTGAGGTTTATTTGCCTGAATTTTCTAGAGTTGCTCATTTTCTTCTCAATGATTCTTTTTAATCTTCTTGAAAGCATAGCAATGTCCTCATTTTCATCATCACTCATTTCTTCATCATCTTCACTTTCTTCTTGTGATTTTGAAGTAGAGGCTTTGAGTGCTAAGGGCTTTCTTTTCTCTGGCTCTGCTTCAAGCTCTCTATCTCTTTTCACTGCCATTTCATGTGTGAGAAGTTTGCCAATCAGCACATCAGTATTCATGATGCTCATATCTTCATTTGCTTCTTCTATGCCAGAACTCTTGAGCCATAGTCTTTAAGAAGAAGGCTTCTCAGGATTTTGTTGTTTACATCCTCCAAACTTAGATGCTTCCCAAGTTTCCTCATTCCATTTATAATGGCTAGAAGATGGTTGGTCATGTCAGTGATTGACTCATTGGATTTCATCTTGAAGAGCTCATATTCTGAGGTCAGAAGTTGAATCTTCTTGGATTTGACTTGCTAAGTTCCTTCATGATAATCTTCCAATGTCTTCCACATGCTGTATGCGGTTGGGCAGTGTTGTATTCTTCCACATTCTTCAATAGATAATGAGCTTAACAGGATTGTCATTGCCTTTTCGTTTTTGAAATTTGCTCTTCTTTGAGGCTCTGTCCAATCATCTCTTGATAGGATTTCTTCTTCACCATCAACTCCTCTTCTGGTTGGTGGTGTCCATTCTTTTCGTATACTATCCCAGACTTCAATTCCTTCACTATCATGATATGTCTCCATCCAAAACTTCCAATGGGCATAATTTGCTCCATCAAAGTAAGGTTTGAGACTTTGGAATCCTTCACTGGCCATATCTTAATCTTTACTAGCGCTTTTTAGGCTTCGATGCTAAACTAAGCTCTGATACCAATTGTTGCCCAGATATTAAGCCAAGAAGGGGGGTTGAATTGGAGTTTCAAAAATTCAACTTTAAAGTGCGGAAATAGAAAATTAATTTTAGGAGGGATGGAGAAATTTGACACAAGGATTTTATAGAGGTTCGGGTGATAACAAACCCTACACCTCTCCCCAATCGCAATTGGGAGTTTCACTAACACACTAAGTGTTACAATGGAGTTTTACAAGCTCACTCCCAACTATGGTGTTTCTCACAATGGCTTACACCTAACCCATAAATCCCTTGTGTTTTAATGGCTCACATAATAACCAATTCCTTGTGTTTTATAGGCTCACACAAACAACATTTACTTTGTGTTTTACAGGCTCACACAAATAACCTTTACTTTGTGTTTTAAAGGCTCACACAACTAACCCTTACAAGTGTTCTACTCTTAACCTAGAAATACCCAAAACTCATTTGAGTAAAAAATGATTACAGAGAGAAACACTCACAAATATTTATTGCTCAATAAATGAAGAGAAAAAATATTTTTACAGAGAATAGATTTTGGTTCTCAAAGTATTGAATGTACAAATAGCTTGTAACAAGATTTTGATTCAAAGTATTTGCTATCCTCTTGTACTGAATGCATAAATGACTTTCATTTATACTTCATTGGCTGATTATAGCCATAAGGGTGCATTTAATATGAAACTAGCTGTTGTACCAACCAAATAATTGCGCCTGACATTTTTCTCTTTCATCATTCACTGGTGTGACTATGTTTGTCATGGGCATGACATTTCTTCCCAAGCCGTGACTGAAGTGGTGACCTTGGTCATGAAGATCTCTGGAAAGTTTTGAAACATTGGGTCACGGGTGTGACATATATATTCACAGGCGTGACAAACTTCCCAGCCGTGATCCAAGTGGTGACTTTGGTCGTGAAGCTCTCTGGATGAAAATGCCATGAACATTCACGGGCATGACAATTTAATTCACGGGCGTGACTTAAATGTCCATTTCACAGTTTGTTCTTCCATCATGGTCGTGAACTTCAAATGTTGGTTTTGATAACGGTTAGCTATTTCACAGGCATGACACATAGGGTCACAGGCATGAACATGTTACTTCCTTAATTTTGTTTTTTCAAGGATTATTCTTCCAATCTCCATTCTTGCTATTTTATTCCATACCCTGTTTAATAGACTTTAGAAAACAAATATGTTAAATACAATATTGTTATTTTATTTGTTATCATCAAAATGACAGAAATACCCCTCAAGGTTTAATAGGCCCAAATACCGGTTTAGTTGTAAACTGTAGTTTTCGAAATTGATCTGCATACCCGGGTCGTGGGTGAAAAATATTTTATTTGATCACCAAAAAATATAGGTTAGACTAGCCCGAGAATAAAATTTGGAATGAAAATGAGGTCAAATAAGTCATCAGAACTCAAAACTAAGAAAATAAGGGGCCCAATTGAATTAAATAATTGGTTGACCGTACTTTGATTGCATTATGAAAAATAGCAAACGACATCCAAAAATTTATTTTAAGACATGGATAGACTCTAAATAATATTTAAAATTATTTAACAGTGAAAAATAAAATTTACGGTAACACCAAAAATTGAATTATCAATCCGGTTTGAGTGAGTTGAAAGAAAATAGACTCCGATTAAGTTGAAAATTTTTGTGTAGATATATATATAAATATTTTATAAATTATGGAATTAAATTTGGGTGGAATTGAGCTTGGAAAGTGAAAGAAATAATTTAGAATTGTTAAATGTGCCTTAAATTCACAAATGGCCCTAATGGGGTTGGATCTCTATCTTTGCCAAAGCCCAGCCCATTCCTGCCACCTATATATGCTCAAAATATCAGAATTCTCTAGAGAATTCAACACCTTCTTTTTCATCTCATGCTTCCCCCTTGGCCAAATGGATTTTTCCATTTTCTCCACAAAAAAGTCGCTTCTTTTCTCTATTTCTTACACCAAAATTAAGCACCCTAATATTATTTCATCCCCTCTATTAGCTATTTGAGATCTCCAATCTTCAATTGAAGGGTTATAGGTGGAATAAATTAAAGGATTTAAGTGAGGGTATAAAATTGAGGGAATCAAAGAAGAGAATGAACTTCAAAGGAAAAAGGTAAGGAAAAGGAAGCCTAGGAAGGCTAAAGAGAAGAAATAAGGTTAGTGATTCCAACACCTATTTATTTCCATTAATTAAGCATGATTTAGGGTTATGGAAAATTACGAATTTTGTGTGTTTTGCATATAATTGATAATTAATACATAAAACGTGATTAAAGAATTATTAAAATTGATTAGAATGATTAATTTCAATAAAAACAATTAATTAGTGAAAATTGGAAAATATGACCTTATTATGTGAAAAATATAAATTAAGGTATAAATACATTTTATTGTAATATTATGATATATATGGAATAAGGAATGTATAAATTTGTGAAAGGAATATTTAGAAGATGAAAGAAAAATTTTAATGATGAAAATTAATTATAGGCCGAAATATGAGGAAGAAAAAATTAATACTTTTCTTGCTAATTAAATGAGAATTTAGTCATGAAATGCAAGAAAATATGATATTGAGTGTGTATAAATTTATTGAGAATTTTTTAAAATATGTATTGAATATTTTCCTAATTATTGATGATATTATGCATGAAATGAAAAATAATGAATAAAGTGTGTTTAGTGATGCTTAATGACTTAATTGAATATTCATAATGAATTATTGATATATTAGAATGGAAAGTATGAAGAAATTTTGGTAGTGATAAAATTGTTATGGATGAATAAAATGTTAAGTGATTAATAATGTTAAAATAATGGAATTTATGAATTTAATGAAAATTAAATTAAAGGAATAAAATAATGTTCTTAGTTATTTTTCTGATGGTCAAATCAAGCCCATTATATAATTGGCTGGCCATAAAAACACCACTACTGCGGTGCGGGTTATGACGACTCACTTATGTAAGCCAATGACGGTTTACTTCAGTGATAGCAATTCAGTGATTCAATGTATAGTGCAGTATTCGGGTGATCCTTCGGGATTACTCTTCAGTGTAGTGGACTCTTGGGGTTCATGTCTCATGTATCTGATCCAAAGATTTTCTATCAGATTGAAATTATGGGCAAATGTGAATCAAAGGAGTACAAATGTTTTAAGTGAAAAATATGATAAAAGTAGCAAATGTGAATGAAATGATAAAAGTAACAAATGTGAATAAAATGATAAAAGTAGCAAATGTGAATTAAATGATAAAAGACAATAAAAATAAATGATCAAAATGACAAAAGTGAACAAAAGTAGAAAAATATGATAAAAATGATAAAACGGATAAATGTATAAAATGTGATAAAAATGATAAATGTGAATAAAAGTAGTAGAAATGAATAAAGTGAAAATTATAATAAAAATGAATAAAGTGAAAATTATGATAAAAATGAATAAAGTGAGAATTATGATAAAAATGAAATAAGTGAAAAAAATGTGAAAAAAAAAATAAATGTGAAAAATGTGAGAAAGTTGATATAAGTTATAAATATGATAATTATGATAAATATGATAAAAATGGTATAATAATAATAATGATAAACATGATAAATAATAATAATAATGATAAATGTGATAAATATGACAAAAATCGTAAAATTGAAAAATGAAATTTAAGTGGAAGAAAAATGTTAAATTATGTAGTTAAAAAGAAAATAAATGAAAAATAAAAATGTTAGTGGCAAAAGTGTAAATAAATATAGAGCAATGACAATATTATAAATAAATGGAAATTTATGAATGAAAGTGAAATTTGTAGCTAATTGAATAAAGTATTGATAAAAAAAATTTATTAAAGAGAAATTTTGAATAGTGTATTAGAAATATTATTGCATGTATGTATGCATGAGAATATAGGTCGATAGAAATTTTTAGATTAGCAATCACCAATAATGATATTAATGCTCAGCACATAGTTATTTGACTGCGTGCAGATAATAGCGAAAAAAACAAGAGCAATCATACGACTTTGGGAGCTGAAGGAAGAATAAATAACAGTAGGTTAATATTAAGAATGACATGTGTATATATATGTTTAGATATGAACTTATAGAAATAAAATGTTGTACATATTATGATAAAAAACATTTGTGAATTATTATGTGTAAAGAATGAAATGTCAACTTGTGGTTTAATGAAGAATATTCTATTATATATGTATTGTTGTGCCCAAAAAAGGACTGTAGATTATTTAAATTGCAAGTGGAGTAGTTAATTTACAGTCGTTATGCTGCTGAAATTTTTGGAAAAATGAAAAGGATTAATAAGTGCTAATAATATTATGGCTATTAAAGTAAATTAAGAAATTTTTTTTGGCAATCATATTAAACCACGTAACGTATATATAGAATGATTGTTATAAGAGCGTCATAGTTTGTTTCAAAGCATGTTGTATTCTTAGAGAATCTTAGAGAAATAGTTTCTTCTAAAAGAAGACAATGAGAGCAAGATTGAACTTGATGAAGTTTAAGATGATCAAACATATCCTAATCAATTGACAGAACTCGAACCTATCACTCATACAAATGAAGTAACAACTGCACCTTCTAAAACATAAGTACTTCATAGATCAAGTAGGATATACACTGTTCCTGAGAGATATGGATTTCTCATAAGTGAATAGAATGACCTATTACTCAGCGGATTTTATAGAGATGGATAAAAATAAAGGTTGTTTGGTCTTTCTCAGTTTACATACATAGATAAGATACTAAAAAGGTTTAGCATGGAACAATCCAATAGAGGATTAATTCCTATGACTTATGGGATTACTCTTTTTAAATCCGTGTGTCCAAAGACATAAGATGAATGGACATACATAAGTAAGATTCCATATGCTTCAACTATTGGATCTATCATGTATGATATAAGCAATTGATATGGGTTTTCTATCATGACTCGATCTTGAGATCGTGATCGACATTAGAGAATGGATAGGCTTAAGGCCACCAAAACTCATAGCAAGCCTAAACTTAATCATATATCTTATATCTTAAAAAAATAACATATTAATTATAATAATAAACTAATATCAAATAATCCTATGACTATTGTAATATCCGCAAATTTAGACACCAGTCGCACTTGTCGCGAAATTGACGCGTTTGACCGATCGGAGTTTAAATTTGGATTTTTTATCGGAATTAATCAAGTTGATTTACAGTAAAGGGCTAAATTGCAAATTTTGATAAGTTTTGGGGTCAAATTGCAATTTACCAAAAATTTAAAGGATCAATGAGATTATTTGCTAATTAACATAAGAGATGGGACATTTTAAATTGGTTTGGCCAGCCATAGCATGAGGAGGAACAAGAATTTAATATGATTAAGCCTAATGTCAATAAATTGTCAAAGATTGTGGGTCCCACATGAGGACTTTTTGTGCTTTCCTTTCTTCTTCTTTTCTTCTCCTTATTTTCTACTCTCTTCTTTCTCTCTTTTCCATCCAGCTACGCCAGCCTCATTTCCTCCATATCTAAACCAAACTTTTAGAGAGAGAAAGGAAGAGAAGCGGGGGGAAAGATCAAGAGCAAGTGATTTTCATGGTCTATAACTCCTAAGGAAGCTGGGAAGAGCAAGAAAGAGGAAGAAAAATCAAGTTTGGTGGAGAGAGAAAATCTCCAAAGTTGTGATCAAGTGAAGAAAAGAGTAAGGTAAGAAGTGATTCTTGTTCTTCTTCATCTTTTTCTTAAAGAAGTTTGAATTTTGAGCTCATCCAAGACTCATATGGAAAGAGAGAGAAATTAGGGTTTTGAGAGAGAATAAGAGAGTTTAGGGTATTAAGAAAATCAGATGATAATAATGATCTATGATGTTTTAGGAGTTCCAAGTAACAAGGAACAAACACTAAGCAGCAAAGGAAAAGAGAAAGATACCTAGAAGAATGAAGGAGAAAGATTAAGGTTTGTGCATAATTTAAGGCAATAGCCTATCTTTGTTTGAAATAATGCATGTTTAGTATGATAATTGATGATTGAAATGCATTAATGTATGAAACCATATGTTAGAGATAAAGAATGAGTTTTCTTGTGATTTGTTGAATTAAGTGATGCATGTTAGAGAATTTAATTATGATTAAGGCATTTATATGTATTAGGTCATGATATGTTGAATAAAAGACTCCATAAATGCATGAGTTTTGTTTTGACATGATTTGGTGTAATTAGAATGAATGAAATGTGAATATGCAGATTACCTACTGAAAGTCATAGGCGTGACTATCGGGTCATGGGCGTGAACTTGTCAGTTCACGGTTGTGACTGATTTGTATCACGGTTGTGACTTGGGTGTAGAAATGGTACTATTTATTCCAGAAGCATTCACGATTGGGAATCACGGACGTGAACTCATTCATGAGCACGAATGAGTATTCATGTAACGGCTGGGTCTCAGCCCGAGTCTCAGGCCCGCAACGAATGAGCCCACCCGCCGTCTCATTGAGACCAACGGGCTATCGAGGTCCATGGCCCATTACCCCCAACCCATCACTGTACATCATAACCTAATTGTTATATTGACATTTCAATCTTTTTACTGGTGACAAATGGGGAGAAACAAGCAAATATATGTTCAATATATGTCAATTGGAGAAACAAGCATATTTGTGTTCAATATGTTTTCAATATATGATGGTATGAGTATGCAATATGCAATGTATGGTTATAAATTTTATTTCAATTGATGATATGCATAAGCTATACCTCACATCAAACTCACATATACCTTGCAACTTGAACTTATTTGAACGCATAAGATATTCTTAACATATGTCTCACATATACTTTGAATACATTTGTTTACTTGTTTTTTTTATGAGATATACTTAAGATATACCTTGTATATACCTTATTAGTTAGCAAATACCTTTTCTATATTTCTTTCAAATCTTGCACTTTATTATTTTATCTTAAGCACCTTTTGAGGGGGAGACTTCTCAAAAGCACATATTGCTAAATTATTTGTCACCATCAAAAAGGGGGAGATTGTTGAACCTTGAGTGGTATTTCCGTTATTTTGATTATAACAAATAAAATAGCAATAATGTATTTAACAATGTTTGTGTTCTAAGTGTGCTAAACAAGATGTACTTTGATTAAAACTTGAAGCAAAATTGAAAGACAACTTTTGAAGATAAAATTCAAGAAATAGCAAAGTGTCACGCTCGTGACTACTAATGTCATGCCTGTGAAAATAGCTTAGCTCCAGTTTTCCACCATTCAAAGTTCACGGCCATGAAGGATCGAACCAATTGTGAATGATCAAACAAATCATGCCTGTGACCAAAACATTTCAATTTCTTCCAAAGAGTGTCATAGCCCGAGTCACCACTTAGACCATAACTTGGAAGAACATTGATGGTTGTGACATATATAGTCATGCCTATGAACGAGGACAGAGAAACATGTCAGGCACGAATTAAGAGTTGGTTCAACAGCTATTTCGCATTAAGTGCACCCAAATGACTATAATTCACAGATGGACTATAAATGCAAGTCATCAATGAATCCCAAGAAGAAGAATAAGAACACAAATTATTTTTTCATCTTTAATCTTGTTGTAGTCTTGTGCATTAATTGTTTTTCAACAATACTCTATTTTTTTGTGAAAACCTAATTGCTCATAACTTTTGAGCATTGTAGGTTGGTGAGTGTTTCTCATTGTAATCAATTACTCATAAGTGAGATTGGGTATATTGGGTTAAGAGTTAAACACTTGTAAGGGTTTATTGTGTGAGCCATTGAAAAACACGAAGGAAATTTCTGGGTTACGAGTTAGTTATTGAGAGAAACACCTTATTTGGGAGTGAGCTTGAAAAAATCCATTGTAACAATTAGTGTATTAGTGAAACACCCAATTAAGATTGGAAAGAGGAGTATGGTTTATTAATACCCATACCTCTATAAATCGTGTGTGTGATATCTATCCTTCCTTCCTCTATTTTATTTATTCTGCACTTTCAATTAAGCAATTTTTTATTTGCTAACCAATTCAACCTCTTTCTTGGCTCATTGTCTGAGCAACATCTACCAATTAGATGGGGGTGTACACTTGATAGTTTGATAAAATTATATGCGAAAGAGATAGCATATTACATGGTATTCCAGTATCCATTGTGTTTGATAGGGATCCACAGTTTACTTCGTATTTTGGAGTGAGTTTACAGAATGCAATAGAAACAAAATTAAACTTTAGTACTGCATTCCCCCTATAGACTAATGGACAATTAAATAGGGCTATACATACATTGGAAGATATGCTTAGAGCATGTGTTATGGAATTCAAGGGAGTTTGGGATGACGTTATAACATTAGTAGAGTTTGCATACAATAACCATTATCATAGCAGTATATAGATAACACTATATTAGCCATTGCATGGAAGAAAATGTAGAAGCCCTATTATTTGGGATGAAGAAGCATGTGCATTAGAAGGGCCAGAGATAGTACAAGATACAATGGATAAAATGGATAAAATCAAAATAGTCAAAAGCAACCTAAAGGTAGCACAAAATAGACAAAAGAGTTATGTTGATCAATATAGAAGGAAAATGGAATATAAAGTGGGTGAGAAGGTATTTTTACAAGTATCTCCATGGAAAGGGGTAATCCAATTCAGCAAAACGGGTAAATTAAGCCCAATGGCCTTATGAAATTCTTAAGAAGGTTAGTCCATTGGCTTATAGATTGGATTTAACACCAGAAATGGTTCAGATTCATAATGTGCTTCATGTGAGCATACTTAGAAGATACATATCAAATCCTACACATGTATTTAAAGATCAAGCTGTTGAAATTACAAATAACATAAGTCATGTGGAGGAACCAATGGAAATCATTGGATACAAAACCAAAAAGTTGAGAAATTGAGAAATACCTCTAATTAAGATGTTATGGAGAAATCATTCATATGAAAGGGCAACATGGAAAACAAAAGAAAATATGAAAAGACAGTATCCACATTTGTTCCCAGCTGTTCAATTTTGAGGATGAAATTTTTAAAAGGATGGGGGAGTTGTAACATCCTCAACCTTACCCACATGCATTTCTACATTCATCTAATTCAAACTTGTTCATCTTGCAAATAAGTCATTGGAACATATGCATTCCATATCTATTTTATTTGAACATGTTGGTGACATATAAGGAGAAAGTGAACAATAAGTTAAAATTTGGGTAATAAAGAAAAAAGGTGAGTATATTATCAAATGATTTCTTTAGTGAATATAAATATTGCTTGCAATGTGTTGGTTGTCATGATTTGATCTTGATATATAAGTTGGTGATGAATAAATTATATACATGATTGTGAAACATATGTTTTATTTCTTATGAAAAATGATGGATGAATGATTGTACAAATGTTGATATAATGGCAATGGTTGAGAAATGATTAGTTACAAATGCATCTGCATGCAGACTTAAAAGGCATTGTGAGTAGTTAAACGATATTGTAAAACAAAAGAAAAGGCCTAAGACCTAAACAAATGATTGAATACAAATGAATAGAAAAAGTAAAGGCTTATGGCCCAACAAATGTACAATTGAAACAAATGACCAAACCAGCTAGCAAATGCAAATGTTCACATAGCAAATGTTCATATGGAAACCAGAGAGCTTCACGGCCAGAGTCACTACTTGGACCACGACTAGGAAGGATGTTCACACCCGTGAAGATATAATGTCATGCCCGTGATCAAACAATTCAAATCCTTCCAGAAAGCTTCACGACCAAAGTCACCACTCAAGTCATGGCTTGGAAGAATAGTCACGATCGTGACACTCATACTCACGACCGTGACACTCATACTCACGACCATGAAAGAGAAACATGTCAGGCACGAAAATAAGAGTTGGTGCAATGGCTATTTCCGGATTAAATGCAACCAAATGGCTATAATTCACCATGAAAGTATAAATGCAAGTCATTTATGAATCCAGAACAAGAGAATAGCTAATACTTCTAATCAAAATCTTGTTGTAAGCCATTTGTGCATTTAATACTCTCAAAACAAACATTTATTCTCTGTAAAAATCTTTTCGCTCATTATTCTCTGAGCATTATAGATTTGTAAGTGTTTCTTTTTATAATCTACTACTCAAGTGAGTTTGGGTATTTTGGGTTAAGAGTATAACACTTGTAAGGGTTATTTGTATGAGCCTTTAAAACACAAGGAATTGGTTTATTGTGTGAGCCATTAAAACACAAGGGATTTATGGGTTAAGTGTGATCCATTGTTAGAAACACCATAGTTGGGAGTGCGCTTGTAAAACTCCATTGTAACACTTAGTGTGTTAGTGAAACTCCCAATTGAGATTAGGGAGAGCAGTAGGGTTTATTAACACCCGAACCTCTATAAAAATTATTGTGTCATATCTTCCTATCCCTACTCAAATTAACTTTTCTTTCCGCACTTAAAAGTTAAAATTTGTAATATCCAATTCAACCCCCCTTCTTAGTTCAATATTTGGGCAACATCCACTCTAGCCTTCCATAGCTACCATTTTTGCTTCATTTCAAGCTTGAAAAAGGGGGAATTAAGTTTTGAAAAAGAAAAATTCAGAAATTAAAGAGTTCTTGCCATAAAGAAAGCTAAAAAGGAAGAAGTAAGGAAGAAAGAAAGAAGAAAGAAAAAGGGAGAAAACTTTGGGATAGATTCAACCCACTTTGGAGAGCTATTAAGACAAGTTTATTCTTCTAAAATTCAACATTTTTCCTTCCATTTGAGACCTATAAGGATGATAGATATGATTAGGATTGGTAGATTAGGGTTATTTGGCAAGAATTGACTTAGGATTTGAAATTGGTAACTAGTTGAAGAAAAGTGAAGCTAAACCTTTAATTAATGATAATTGATGTTAGTTAATTATTTTATATCCCAAATCATTCGATTAGTGGTCATAGGACTCTAGAGATCGGAAAATTTCCAATTACGACAGAATGACAATTAGATGGTACCAAAAGAAAGCTTGAGACGTGAAGAGTTCAAATATATAATAACTTTTGTGGCTTGGAAATAGCCAAAATCATCTGGATCCAAAAGATTATGTGGTGGCTTTAATAAGAGAATCTGACTCTAATGAACCCTTAAACAGGGGTGTTTGGAGCTCAAATTGTCTAGCCGAAGGTTTTTTAAGGTGTCGAGTCCAATTTCGGTGTCATATTTGAGAAAAGAAGATAGACAATATTAAAATGGAAGGGTTGCCCAAACAGTCAATTTTCTTCTCGTTGTTCCTGAAAATCTAATCAGTTTTTTAAAAATTTGATGTTGTCAAAGTGATAAGGATATGGATAACAACTTGTGGTTTGAAATGGGAAAAAATCAAAGATCATTTGGATGATGAATAGAGATAGTGGTGGTATAGAGAGAATAAGAGAAAGAGAGAGGAGAGACTTAATTTTATCATCTCTCTTACTCTATCTTCTAAGTACATTCCTCAATATGACTGAATTTTCCACCTAACCTTAAGCATAGGTATCCCTTTATATCAAAATTGTATAATCTAAGTATCTATGATTTCCACTAGTTGCTCTTTGTATGACAAGTCTTCATTCAATTCTACATTCTAAAGTTGTAACACATGAGAAGGATCTAGAACATACTTCCTTAATATATAAATATGAAAAACAGGATGAACATGAGAGAAGTCTGGAGATAATGTTGGTTGATAGGCTACTTCACCAATTATATCTAAGATTTCAAAAGGTCCTATATAATGAGGAGCCAAATTTCCCTTCTTACCAAACCTCATTACTCCTTTCATTGGTGACACCTTCTGTTAGAGAAATGCTCTAAAAGCAATCACCTTTAGCACTTATTGTACACATTTATTTGACTAATAAAAGGCATTTTCATTAATTTGATATTCATTCGATATATGAATTGATAGTGATCTTAAATCAATTAATGAAGTCTTTGATACAATAACATAGCATGAAGGAAGTCATAATGAGATCATGATATTGAGATTCTTATCATGTGTAATTATGTTAGTATTTAAATTATCCCTAGTCATAGGATTAATGAGATGGAACATTGTTAATCTGGATAGACTAGCACATGTTATACTCCTTGACTATATCAAGAACTAGATCTCATAATCTATAAACATATGGATGCTTGCTAAGAGTAGCTAAGTACATTGATGACCTGTTATGACACAATCATATGGATAATCTATACAAATGTCAATGATAGTCTCATCATAGTAATGGTGTAAGTATCCTTACACTTGAGGTACTCAAGGATATCTTGGACATTGATTCAACATTTTTGTACTATTCCTTATTGCCTCAGGGAGGTTGCTCATAGGGTGGTGATTGGGTGCAACTTTAGGTATTCAAAGGTAATTAGGTAATCAACGAAGGATTCACAACTCCTAATAAAAAGAGTGTATACCTATGACCTCTTGTTGAGGTCATTACTTGAGAATCTCTAGCCGGAGTTGAAATGTCATAAAAATAGTCTTCAATGACATATCTAACAGAGTAATGAGCCTTCGGGACAAGAACTAACATTACTTAGGCTAGATGTGACGTAGTCAATCTAGTGCGAGTTGACACATATCCATATTCTGAACCAAGTGGGGTATAAAATGGTTAAGTGAATAATTACATGAAAATTGTCTATGGAAAGGTTCATAGTCAAACCACTAACTTTTTAGTCAATTGGAGGTCATGATGTGTTGCTACATCCACTCAAGACTTACTTAAATTAAAGTTAATTTAGGTGACTAACATAACTGGAAACCTAATGAGTTGCACACACAGGAGGTGTGAAGAATGAGTAAAATGGTCTTGGATTCAATTCAAAAATATGAGAGAATTATTTCAGATTGGATCGTGATGAGATCGCAGAAAAAATTACTCAAAATGAGTCACGGGCCAACACGTGAGGCAGGCCCATGTTGCCACTGTGCTACTTGCTGCACAATGCACAACAATTGTGGCCATTAGGCCAATTATGCCCATTTACTATTCATTAAGTTTCCTTTTCTCCATTTTTGACTTTTGATCTTCTTTTCGAATATGATTCAGATTGAAAAGACATAAAATTGCAAAAAAGAGATGGAAATTATTTTTGGTAAAAAATAATTTTTAGACACAAATAATTCTCTAAAGAACATATTCATAGCTAGCACTTTAAATATTGTTCAAACTATTTTCTTTTGATAGTTTCTTTATCATATCTTCACGTGGATTATCGTTAGAGACATCCTAGTGAGAATAACAAGGTGAAGATTTGAATAACAAATCAAGAAATTATAAGGTATAATTTCTAACCTTCATGTTTGATAAATTAGTTTTAATGGCACAACCATGATCTTTTGTTTTAGGTTTTAGAAAAAAATTATTTTTTCACTGCATTTATAAATGAGATTCATCTTTAAAACCCAACACCTTCAAGGGCACATATTCCCTGATTCCAAATTCCTTTTGTTTCCCATTGGGATCTACATAGTTCTTCTACCTACTGAAAGTCACCTTTGAACGCTCATGAATGATGGAATTTTCTCTAATGTAATATGAATCAATTCAAAAACTTCTTCCCGATATATTGGAGATCTACACTTTCTGCCAAACTATGCTTCATATTGTGTCATCTCAATACTAGCATGATAACTATTATTATAAGTAAACTTAATCAAAGTTAATTGCCAATCGCATTGTCCTCTAAAATCTATAAACACATCCTTAACATATCCTCTAAAGTTTGAATTTACTTATTGACAAGTTAAACTCATATGTGGATCTTAACCTTGTGCTGCCTTAATTCTATCAATAAGAACATATTGAACTCTAAAATGGGCTAAAAGCACTCTAAAATCCAACACCTCTAATTGTAACCCCTGATCATACAATTCATGTAACTCTTTAGTCAATGGTCTCTTCATCACACTAATACGGGCAAGGCTACTAGAAGGCTTCCTACTCAAAGCATTTGCCACAACATTGGCTTTATCCAAATGGTAAAGAATAGTGCAATCATAATCTTTAAGAAGTTTTAGCCATCTCCTTTCCTTTAAGTTCAACTCTTTCTGTTGGAAGATATACTTCAAACTCTTATGATCCATATAGATCTCATATGTCTCACCATATGAATAATATCTCCAAATCTTATGTGAAAATATCACTGTTGCCATCTCCAAGCCATAGGTCAGATACTTTTTCTGATGTTTCTTCAATTGCTTAGAAGCATAGGCTACCACTCTACCATACTGCATTAAAACACACCTTAAACCAACTCTAGAAACGTCACAATATACAGTAAAATCATATATTTCAGAAGGTAAGGTTAACACTATAGCTCAAGGAAAACAATCTTTTAGCTTTTGAAAAATCATTTCACAAGCATCAATCCACTGGAACTTATTATTCTTCTAGGTCAAACTAGTCAAAAAAGATGCTATTCTTAAAAAATCTTGCACAAAACAATGATAATAGCCTGCCAAACTTAGAAAACTATGGATCTTAGTCACTGTAGTTGATCTCTACCAATTAGTCACTACCTCTACTATTTTAAGATCCACTTGGATATTATCCTTAGACATGTCCAAGGAAGGCAATACTCTCTAACCAAAACTCACATTTAGAGAATTTAGCATACAACTAATGTTCTCTCATAGTCTTCAACACCATTCTTAAATGTCATGCATGTTCTTCCACACTGTGAGAATGTACTAAAATATCATCAATAAACACAATCACAATTCGATCCAAGAATGGCTTAAACATTGTATTCACCAAATCCATAAAAGTTATTGCAATGAGTCCAAATGATATCATCAAGAACTCATAATGGACATAATAAATCCTAAATGTTTTCTTAGGAATATACTTTTGATGTATCCTCAATTGATGATAACCAGAATGCAAATTAATCTTAGAGAAACATGTGGCACCCTTTAGCTGATCAAATAAATCATTTATCTTAAGAAGGGGATATTTATTACAAAACAATCACCTTATTCAATTGAAAATAATCAATGCGAAGGCATAAAGATCCTTTTTTTTCACAAACAAGAAAAAACACCCCAATGAGAAGTATTAGGCCTAGTAAAACCTTTATCCAACCATTTTTTCAACTATTCCTTAAACCTTTTTTTAACTCTGTTGGTGCCATCCTATAAGGTAGTAAATAAATGAAGGTTGTACCAGGTACCACATCAATACAAAACTCTATCTCCTTATCAAATGGTAATCCTGGCAATTCCTTTTGAAAAATATCAGGAAACTTATAGACAATAGGTACATTTTCAACTCTACCTTTCTATATTGAGGTGTCCCTAGCAAGTGCAAAATAACCTTGGCATACATGATACAACATGCATTTAGCTGTTAGGACTAAAATAAGATTAGTTGGAGATGCATTCACATCTCCTCAATATGAATTCTAAAAATCACATTTTAATCTCTAAAATCAACAGTAACATAATGCATTGCCATCCAATCCATGCCTAAAATCACATCAAAATCCATCACATCCAACAAGTCAAATTGGCTGGAAGATCTCTACCCTTTACAGAAATCATAAAAGAGGGAAAAACAACGTTTACTTCTAATGTACCATTCAAAGGGGTCATCATAAACAAAGGAACCTCCAACCTAATTAGTTGTCTATGTAACCTCAAATCCAGACTAGGAGAAATAAAAAATATGTTGCATTCAAATCTAACAAACTCTAGCCTTAAAATAACATGTTGAAATGATACCTGACACTACTGCATTTGAGGCTTTAGCATCTTGAGGTGTAAATGTGAACCCTCTAGCCTGTCCATAAGCTGCCTTAAAAGAGCTAAAAGCTTAACTTTGTCCTCTACCACATGTTCTACCTCCTAGTGCTCTATCACCAAAACCATGACCCTATTGCCCTACAAACTAAGTGCTCGTATGAGAAGAACTTAAAGCAACTGGATACACAGATCGAGCAACACTTGTAGATGATCCATGGAAAAAGGTATGTTATTCTAAGAAATGAGGACATGATCTAGTTATATGGTCCATTTCACGACATCTAAATCATATCCCACTAGTAAAAAGACAAGGTTCTTGATGTGACCTACCACATTAACACATATTAGGGCCTGAATTGGCACTACTCTAACCTAAACTCTATTCACCACCACTGTATACTTGACCTGGCCTAAATCCTCTATTAAGCTTGAAATGTCTACACTTTTTATAAATACAAGATCCTTTCTCCCAGACTGTTGATCTATGCTCTTAGAATAACCTCTCCTACCAAAGAATGATCATGAAGGTTAAACACTATATTGTCCCTCTATCTTGTTCTTTTTCTTCTTGCCCTCATTAGTAATAATCCTATGTTTACGCAAATCCACCTCCATTTGTCTAGCCAAATGACACACTTCTAGAAAACTATTCTTTCTAGATTGAACCAAGGAAACATATTTTGGACTAAGACCCAAAATAAACATATTGGTCTTAAATTCCTCTAAACCAATTGCATGAGGAGCATACCTACTAAATTGTATAAACTATCTAGTATACTCTACCACAGTCATATCACCCATCACTTCATCTCAAATCTCACCCTGTACTCCTCTCTGAGACTAAATGGAATGTAGTAGTCCTCAAATATTTCCCTAAACTACCTCTATGCCAAATCATGTAGGAAAGTCATACATAGTCCCTATACCACTATGATGCAATACCAGTCATGGAAAATCCTACCATCTTAATAAATCTCCTATTATAACACCTCAAATCATATGCCCTTTTCTCAACTTCATCTAAAAAGTCTAAAGGATCTCCTTTAATACCATCAAAATCAATAAGTCTAAGTTTAGTATCCTTAGATATCAATACATCATCTTTAACACTGGATCCTACTCCATCTATCCTAGGTTGAGAAGCTTGTGTGACTGACTGTTAATGTACTAAGAGCTGCTCTACTGCTCTTTCAACTCATCCATACCAATTTGTATACTAACCATACCATGAAGAAAGTCATATATAGAAACTACCTTAGCATCTAGTACTTATTGAGCTTCACCTTATATTCATCGTATTGCAGCTCAAGGTCAACCTCACCTATCAGTGATCTATACAGGTGTAGTGGTTGCACAATGAGCAGAAATATCATCTTCTACCTCTTCGACTGCAATTGTTGCATAAGAAACTAACAACCAAGGCCATAGGAAAGCTCAATGTATAGATTTGATACCAACTTTTTTATAACCCGACCATAAGACCATGACCGACACTAGGGAATGAGTAGGCTTAAGGCCACCAAAACCCATAGCAAGCCCAAACTTAATCGTATATCTTATATCTCAACAAAATAAAATATTAACTTACAATAATAATCTAATATCAAATCATCTCATGACTACCATCATCCAAATATAAAATTACGAATGTCTAATCCATCACAATATATATATATATATATATATATATATATATATATATATATATTATTGAGGAAGTTATGCACTCTAACACTATTAAAAATAGTACTGCAAAAATCTAGAATATTAAATACAATATGAATACAATATAGTAATTTACATCATAACCTTCATAGAGTGAAAAAGATATGGGGTGATCTAAACAAGCTAAAAAAGATGTATACACTACCAAGAAAAATAGTTGAGATGGATCTGTTTGAGTTGAATGAATTAACATCATATAACTTTATAACATAAATTTATAGTAAAACCATAAATTTATACATACAAGGGGCTCATATCATACATCATCAACAATCACAACAGATGGGTGAGAAACTTAACTAGAACCCTAAACCTCAATGATACTAGCCAATAGGCTCTATTAACTCCAATAGACTGGTTGTCTACGACTAATGCATCAACCAGGGTCCTCTATCCAGTCAGTGATTTATCCAAATGGTGTTGGTGCCCTAAGAGAAATGCATCAACCAGGGTAATAACATTGGCAACCATATACCATATCAGCCAGTGCCTTAAGAGAAAGTTCAACCATGATTATCATTTCAATCCATTCATAATCATATGATCATTATCGGTGTACACAGTCCTGATGTAACCTTTCAAATGGCACATTCTGCTATAGTTCTCAACCCATAATCACATCATCACATAACATCACATCACAATCTCCCTAATCACATCTCAAGCAATAATCAAACATAAATATATTTACATATAAAATTATATTATAACAATAATAATAACATTATATAACATGATAGAGAAGATATAGGGGTGAGGTAGCACATTATAAAATCATATGATATTAACTAACAAATATCTAGTGGGGCTTCTAGAAAATCTAGAAAATATAATGAAAATTAATATGATCTCAAAAATAAATCTTATATCTAGACTCCTCTTAGAATCACCTGAGGAAACCCTGATATAAACTTTGAACATAAATCTTATCGAAAAAATTCAGTTGAACCTCACCCCAAACTGGGTATAACCTCCCATATAAAGGGTCAAAATCCTATAAACCACTTTCATCATCTTAATATAATCATGTTGGTTTTTGAAGAATGAATCACATTTATAAAAGTAGTGAAAAAATAAAAGTTTCAAAACCCAAAACCAAAAATCATACTTGTGCCATTAAAACTAATTTATAAAATATAAAGATTAGAAATTATACCTTGTAATTTCTTATTTGTTCTTCAAATCTTCACTTTGTTGGCTTGTAGCAAACTATAACAATCCACACTAGGATGTCTCTAATCATAATCCACGAGAAGAATGAAGAAGAAACTATCAAAAGAAATGGATTGAACAAATTCAAAGTGCTAGCTTTGAAAGTGTTCTTGAGAGAATTTTATTGTCTTAAAAAAAATTTCACAAAAACAAAATTGGAGAAAAGGGAATTGAATGAATAGTGAATGTGCTTAATGGCCATAATTGGCCTAATTAAGGCCAAATTCTCTCATATTTTGGATCCCATCCAAGACCATTTTACTCATTCTCCATATCTTCAATGCGTGTGACCCATTAAATTTCTCATTATGTTGGCCACTTAAACTAACAATTAATTTAAGCAAGTCATGAGCGGTATTTAGCAATACATCATGACCCCCAATTAACCGAAAAGTCAGTGGTTTGACTACGAACCTTTCCATAGATAATTTTCGTGCAATTATTCCTTTCACCATTCTATACCCCACTTGGCTTAGAGTATGGATATGTGTCAACTCCCACTAGAATGACTGCATCATGTATAGTCCAAGTAATGTTAGTTTCTGTCCCTGAGGCTCATTACTCTATTAGATATGTCATTGAAGACTATCTTTATGACATTTCCACCCTGGCCAGAGATTTCCGAGTAATGACCACGACAAGAGGTCATGGGTATACACTCCTTCTATTAGGAGTGGTGAATCCTTTGTTGGTTACACAATTACCTTTGAATACCTCAAGCTATATCCAATCACAACCCTATGAGCAACCTCCCTAAGGCAATAAGGAATAATGTCAAAATACAGAATCAGTATCCAAGATATCCTTGAGTACCTTAAATTTAAGGATACTTGCACCATTGCTATAATGAGATTATCATTGACATTTGAATATATTATCCATATGATTGTCTAATAACTGGTCATCCAATGTACTTACCTACACTTAGCAAGCATCCACATGTTAACTCTAAACATCTCATGTGTACAGATTATGAGATCTACTACTCAATCTAATCAAGGAGTGTAACATATGCTAGTTTGTCCGGATTAAAAATTTCTTCTCTCATTAATCCTATGACTAGGGTTGATTTTGATACTAATAATTGATTTAAGATCACTATCAATTCATATATCTAATGAACATCAAATTAATAAAAAAACCTTTTATTAATCAAATAAATTTGTACAATAAGTGCAAAAGGTGATTGCCTTTAGAGCACTCCTCTAACAAGCTCCTGCTTGCACTAAAGCCAATTGCCTTTGTATTTAATTCCATAGGTGAGTACATGAGAATCATATTTCTTTTGGGCAAGTGACTTAGTTAAAAGATCATCAATATTCTGATAAGTGGGCATTCTTTCTATCTTTACATCATTCCTACCAATGATTTCTCTAATCAAATGGTATCTTCTGAGTACATGTTTGTGTTGGGCTTTGAAGAGTGAATCATATTCATAAACGCAGCGAA
Source organism: Triadica sebifera (assembly GCA_023653625.1). Lineage (NCBI taxonomy): Eukaryota > Viridiplantae > Streptophyta > Magnoliopsida > Malpighiales > Euphorbiaceae > Triadica > Triadica sebifera. The sequence goes on from CM042901.1 coordinate 28,727,357, forward strand.
AAAATAAAATTTTCAAAAGTCAAAACAAAAGATCATACTTGTGTCATTAAAACTAATTTATATAAATATAAAGATTAGAAATTATACCTTGTAATTTCTTATTTGTTCTTCAAATCTTCACTTTGTTGGATTGTAGCAAACCACAACAATCCAGACTAGGATGTCTCTAATGATAATCCACGTGAAGAATGAAGAAGAAACTATCAAGAGAAATGGTTTGAACAAATTCAAATTGCTAGCTTTGAAAGTGTTATTGAGAGAATTTTGTTGTCTTAAAAATATTTTTTCATAAAAAAATATTTTCATGTCTATTTTCTGCCATTTGATGTCTTTTCTATTTGAATCAAATTCAAAGAAAAGATGAAAAATAAAAAATGGAGAAAAGGAAAATGAATGAATAGTAATCGACCATAATTGGCCTAATTAAGGCCAAAATCTGTCGTTGGCCAACGGGTGGGAGGCAACAGCGCGCTAGGCCTACAGTGGGCTGCTGTTGGGTAGCCCCAGCTGGCCCACCGAGCAGCCTGCCTAGCATGCGCAGGCCTATGACCTTCCCAAACGATTTTTCCGTGCGATCTCATCGCGATCCATCCCAAAATAATTCTCTCATATTTTGGATCCTATCCAAGACCATTTTACTCATTCTCCATATCTTCAATGCATATGACCCATTAGGTTCCCTGTTATGTTGGCCACTTAAATTAACAATTAATTTAAGCAAGTCACGAACAGTATCTAGCAACACATCATGACCCCCAATTGACCGAAAAGTCAGTGGTTTGACTATGAACCTTTCCATAGACAATTTCTGTGCAATTATTCCTTTCACCATTCTAGACTCCACTTGGTTCAGAGTATGGACATGTGTCAACTGCCACTAGACTGACTGCATCACGTCTTGTCCAAGTAATGTTAGTTCTTGTCCTTGAGGCTCATTACTCTATTAGATATGTCATTAAAGACTATTTTTATTGCAATTGCACTCCGGCCAAAGATTCCCAAGTAATGACCACGACAAGAGGCCATGGGTATACACTCATTCTATCAAGAGTGGTGAATCCTTGGTTGGTTACCCAATTACCTTTGAATACCTCAAGTTGTATCCAATCACTACCCTATCAGCAACCTTCCTGAGGCAACAATGAATATTGTCAAAATACATAATCAATATTTAAGATATCCTTGAGTACCTCAAGTCTAAGGATACTTGCACCATTGCTATATGAGACTATCATTGACATTTGAATAGATTATCTATATGATTGTCTCATAGTTGGTCATCCAATGTACTTAGCTAAACTTAGCAAGCATCCACATGTTAACTCTAAATATCTCATGTTTATAAATTATGAGATCTACTATTCGATCCATTCAAGGAGTGTAATATGTGCTAGTCTGTCTGGATTAATAATGTCCCATCTCATTAATCCTATGACTAGGGATAATTTTGATACTAACACAATTACACATGATAAGAATCTCAATATCATGATCTCATCATAATTTCCTTCATGCTATGTTATGTATCAAGGACTTCATTAATTGATTTAAGATCACTTATCAATTCATATATCAAATGAACATCAAATTAATGAAAAAACCTTTTATTAATCAAATAAATTTGTACAATAAGTGCTAAAGGTGATTACCTTTAGAGCACTCCTCTAACAGTTTGGTTCTCTGATGAGACCGTGGCTCCTTTGCTTGCGCAATAGCTCGAATATTATCATAAATGGATATTTGAAGCTTACATACCTCTTTGCCATCTTTGGATATGAAGCCTTCTAGTTGTGTCATGTACACATCCTCAGTCAGATTTCCATTAAGGAAAACTGTCTTAACATCCATTTGCCATATCTCATAATCATAATGAGTAGCAATAGCTAGGAGTATTCTTATGGATTTTAGTATAGATACTGGGCTAAAAGTTTCATCATAGTCAATTCCTTGTCTTTGACGATAACCTTTTGCAACAAGTCTAGCTTTATAGGTAATCACATTACCATCCATGTTAGTTTTCTTTTTGAAAACCCACTTGCACCCGATAGGCTTTATCCCTTCAGGTGGGTCAACCAAAGTCCATACTTGGTTTTCATATATGGAATCCATTTCTGACTTCATGGTTTGAAGCCATTTGTCAAATTATGAACTATTCAGAACTTCTTCATAGGTTGTGGGCTCAACATTTTTTATGAGCAATATGTCGTTCTGTTCACTAATGAGAAATCCATATCTCTCTAGAACAGTACGTATCCTACTTGACCTACGAAGCTCTTGTGTTTCAGAAGGTTGAGCTGTTATATCATCTGTATGAGTAACAAGCTCGAGTTCAGGAAGTTCATCAACATCTATTTGAGCATCTTGAACTTCTTCAAGTTCAATTTTGCTCCCACTATCTCCTTTTAAACAGAGTTCTCTCTCTAAAAAGATAGCATGTCTTGAAACAAAAACCTTTTGTTCCAAGGGGTGGTAAAATTGATATCCATATGATGCTTTTGGACATCCCACAAACAAACATCGGTCAGACTTAGCTTCTAGCTTATCTGACATTGTCCGCTTCACATAACCAGGACAACCCCAAATTCTCATGTAAGAAATGTAGGCCTCTTGTTATACCATATCTCATATGGAGAAACATCAACTGACTTTGAAGGAACTCCATTTAATATATAAATGGCGGTCTCTAGTGCATAACCCCAAAAGGATTTAGGCAATTCCGCAAAACTCATCATAGACCTTACCATGTCTAACAAGGTTTGGTTTCTTCTTTCAGCCACACCATTGTGTTGTGGCATGTAAGGTGGAGTCCATTGAGATAAAATCCCATTATCCCTAAGATAATCTAGAAACTCTTGGCTCAAGTATTCACCTCATCGATTTGATCGAAGTGTTTTAATACTTTTGCCAAGTTGTTTCTCTACTTCATTTCTGAATTATTTAATCTTTTCAAAAGCTTCAGATTTGTATCTTATAAGATACACATACCCATATCGTGAGTAGTCATCGATAAAAGTAATGAAGTAGATGAAACTACCTCTGGCGTGTGTAGACATTGGACTACATACATCTGAATGTATTAAGTCTAAAAGTCCATTAGCACGTTCACCCTTTCCCTTAAAAGGGTAATTTAGTCATCTTGCCTAATAAGCAAGATTCATATGTGTCATATGATTCATAATCATATGACCCCAAACTACCACTCTTGTGTAGCTTAGCCATGTGTTTCTCATTTATATGACAAAGGCGACAATACCATAAGCAAGATTATTTCAACATATTTTTTTTTGCCTTTTATTATCATTAATATTTAAAATTGGATTTGACATATCTAATATGTATATTCCATTGCATAATGTACCACTAGCATAAAGAATTCCATTCAACATAATAGAACAACAATTGTTACTTAAAGCTAAAAGGAAACCATCATTTTTTAGACTTGAAACAGAAATAATGTTTTTAGTCAAAACAGGTACATAATAGCAATTATTCAAATTTAACATAAGCCCACTAAGGTGGGTCAATACATAAGTTCCTACAGCTAATGCAACAACCCTTGCTCCATTTCTAATGCGTAGGTCTGACTCTTCCTTATTGAGCTACCTACTGTTCCTTAGGCCCTGCATATGAGTGCATATGTGTGAGCCACAACCGGCATCTAATACCCATATATTATTATTGAAAACAGTATTAATTTCAATGGCAAAAATACCTGAAGTAGATGGGGCATCAGATGCCTTCTTCTTCAAGGACTCCACAGAAGCATGTTCCCTTTGGAGCAATCTCAATGGCCTTCTTCATGGCCACACCTCCCTTAGGATTCATGGTCTTCTTCTTCTTAAGGTTCTTCTTTTTAGAACCTGAATAGTCAACTAGCATCACAACCTTACTATCCTTCTTGACAGATAGCTCAACTATTTTGAAGCTTAGGAATAGTGGTAGAGATTTGGTTCATTCAATAGTTAAGCACAAAATGTGAATAACTATCAGACAAACCGATTAGAATTAAGTAAATACTTAATTCATGGTCCATCACAAATCCTGAGGTGGCCAACCTCTCAATATATTCATTCATCTTCAATGCATATTGCATAGGAGATGCCCCTCAACCATCTTAGTGCAGAAGAGCAACCTCAAAGTTTTGAACCTTTCATAATGCGTTTGCTCATCAAAAAGCTCTCTTAGATGGTATACTATGGAATTATCATTCGTAGCATCATGCTACTTTTGTAACTCAACTAACATAGTAGCAAGCATAATGCAACTTGTCATCTCACTATCATTGAGATGCTTTTGATATGCTTTTGATATGCCTTATGAACATCTTTAGAAGCATTAGTAGTGGGGGATTAGGGAGTACCTCATCTAGGAAATAGCCAATCTTTTCGGATTTGAGAACTATTCTCAAATTGCGTAGCCAATCCAAAAACTTAGGCCCAGTCAACTTATTTGATTCCATTAGTTATCGCAAATTCACACTTGTCATGATGATGATTCTAGCAACCTATATGTAAAATAAAATATGTTAGAATGTACATAAAATGCATATTTATTAGGTCTTTAATAAATCGCATTATGACTCCCACTACTTTATTGCGAATCCATAGCCCTCACTATGAACCCAAGAGAACTTCTATGGAAGTTCTCCTAGTGAGTCGATATCCAACTAGCTAAGAATAACCTTGAGGCAACTCAACAAGCTATCTTTAGTTTGTTTGGTAGGTATCTAATCCATACCAATTGCATCATTCATGCAACTATCGAATCTTGTGCTATCAACTTATTGATGTGTGCACATACATTGGGCTATGAACTCTTGATATTTGTACATATCATGTATACAAACCCAACTTCGCCTCCAATACTCCTTAACCTTGGCGCAAATCCAACAAGTTAGTAATATCGGTTAAGTCTAACCCATTAATCATGAAATCTAATTTCAATGGTTTGAATATATTCTTATAGAGGGAGCTTGAGGCAACCCAATAACCTTAACTCTTGAAGAACTATAGTTCTCCCCACATTAATGGAAGGCATAAGACTTAATTGTTTATTTAGCAAGGTATTTCTTTGTTAAGTCTCATCAAGTTATTATTTCATGTTTTTATATATCATACATTCATCACATGGATATATAAAGATAGTTATATTAACTATATGGCATGATTATGGACATACTAAAGTCAATCTCTTGAGCCAAAGAGAAATTGACTAGGCCTTACCTATGTATATGAATGAATTTACAACCCAAAATAGAAATCAAATTCCTATTTCTAAGTCTTTTTGTTTATGGTACCACCTCATTTTTTTTTTGATCCTTTGTGTCTTCATTCTATCCTAATTCTATGTAATCTAATTACATATTTTAAATTATAGAAAACCTCAATTTACATTTGAGGGGAGTAAGATGAGAAGAGAAATACATAAGAAAGAAAGAGAGATAAAGACATGCAAGCCCTATTTACCATAAACAAAATAATTCAATGCATGCTCAATCACATTGGGCCTAAGTCCATAATCATCCATCATACCTTTTCATACACTCCGAACATGCATTCTCTAATGCATAAAATAAAAAATGACAATTTTAGATTTCAATTTGTAAATCGATTCCACACATGAACCGAAATTGCCTACTTGTGCTCTTTCGGTTAATTTAATTTTGTATGTCATTTTAAAGTGGAATTTAATATTTAATCAAATTAAATTAAATTCCATATTTCCATAATTAATTCAAAATTAATTCTCCTTAAAATCATAATATTATGATGTTAAAATTAAACAATTTAAATTTAATATACATACCAATTTCTAATCATACTAGAATTACAATTGCTCAACTTAAATTAATTCAAAATTAATTTCCAAAAATTCTAAAAATTTTTAGAACTTCAAATAATCACTCTAATCACCTTTAGGTCAGCTCAGGTTCATCAAAATATTTTTGGCACAAGCCAAAATTACTAAGACAAACGAATCAACACATTTAGATACTCAAAACGACTTATTCGACATCTAAATTTTTTAAAAAATTTCAAATGCACAAAAAATAATTTTGGCATGCATATAACATCAAAATAACATATTTTTAATTTTATAAAAAATATTTTGAGGTTCTGAAAACAAAATAAACACATACAAAAAAATCAAACAAAACAGCCCCACTGGGTATCCTAAAACAGTCCCGTTTTGTGTTTATTTGAAAAATTAATTAAAATTAATTTTCATTAATTATTGGATACTTCCAAAGGCATAAAAACATTCTCAATATATCTAAATAATTTTTTTCATAATCAAATTACAAAAAAAAATATAACCAACCCCATCAATTAAGCCAAACAATAACACATGTTCATAAACAAAGCAATCTTAGGCATTTTTGAAATAAATCTAAAATTAATTATTTGAATCACATTCAAATCATTTTTAATCAAAATAATCATTCTTAATTATCCCATGATTAGATTAGATAAATAAAAATGTGTAAAACATATTTCACAAATTAATTTCAATTTTTCAAAACCTATTGATCCAAAATCATAAAAAACAAGCAATTCCATTGCACTTTCAATTAAAATTGATTTTAATTGACACAAGAGGGATCTAATGCCACTATTGGATTTTCAAGAATGAATCATATTCATAAACTCAGCTGAAAAAGAAAATTTTCAAAACCCAAAACAAAATATCATACTTGTGCCATTAAAACTAATTTGTATAAATATAGAGGTTAGAAATTATACCATGTAATTTTTTATTTGTTATTCAAGTTTCACTTTGTTGGGTTGTAGCAAACCACAAAAATCTACACTAAAATATCTCTAATGATAATCCACATGAAGAATAAAGAAGAAACTATCAAAAGAAATGTTTTGAATAAATTCAAAGTACTTGCTTTGAAAGTGTTCTTAAGAGAATTTTATTGTGTTTTAAAAATATATTTTTCACAAAAAATATTTCATGTCTATTTTCTGTCATTTAATGTCTTTTCTATTTAAATCAAATTCAAAGAAAAGATCAAACGTCAAAATTAGAGAAAATGGAATTAAATGAATAGTGAATGTGTTTAATGGCCATAATTGGCCTAATTAATGCCAAATTCCCCCGTTGGCCAATGGGCGGCACCAGCACATGCGCTGGGCCCGTTGTGCGCTATCACTGGGTAAGCTAGCATCCTGTCTAGCCTGCACGTGCCTGTACGGGTCCTTGACCCTCCCAAATGATTTTTCCATGTGATCTCATCGCGATCCGTCCTGAAATAATTCTCTCATATTTTGGATCTCATCCAAGACTATTTTACTCATTCTCCATATCTTCAATGTGTGTGACCCATTAGGTTCCCAGTTATGTTGGCCACTTAAATTGACAATTAATTTCAGCAAGTTATGAGCGGTATCTAGCAATACATCATGACCCCGAATTGACTAGAAAGTCAGTGGTTTGACTACGAACCTTTCCATAGATAATTTCTGTGCAATTATTCCTTTCATCATTCTATACCTTACTTGGTTTAGAGTCTGAACATATGTCAACTCCCACTACACTACTACGTCACGTCTAGTCCAAGTAATGTTAGTTCTTATCCCTGAAGCTAATTACTCTATTAGACATGTCATTTAAGAATATTGTTATGACATTTCCACTCCGACCAGAGATTCCCAAGTAATGACCATAACAAGAGTTCATGGCTATACATTCTTTCTATCAGGAGTAGTGAATCCTTTGTTGGCTATCCAATTACCTTAGAATACCTCAAGCTGTATCTAATCACCACCTTATGAGAAAACTCCTTGAGGCAAAAAGGAATGGTGTCAAAATATAGAATCAGTATCCAAGATATCCTTGAGTACCTTAAGTCTAAGGATACTTGCACCATTGCTATGATGAGATTATCATTGACATTTGAATAGATTATCCATATGATTGTCTCATAGCTGGTCATCCACTGTACTTAGCTACACTTAGTAAGCATCCACATGTTAACTCTAAACATCTCATGTTTACAGATTATGAGATCTACTTCTCGATCTAATTAAGGAGTGTAACATGTGCTAGTCTTTTCGGATTAATAATGTCCCATCTCATTTATCCTATGACTAGGGATAATTTTGATAAGAATCTCAATATCATGATCTCATCATGATTTCCTTCATGCTATGTTATATATGAAGGACTTCATTAATTGATTTAAGATCACTATCAATTCATATATCAAATGAACATCAAACTAATGAAAAAGCCTTTTATTAATCAAATAAATTTATACAATAAGTGCTAAAGGTAATCACCTTTAGAGCACTCCTCTAACAAATCCAATACTATTCGGGTCTCTAAATATATAATACGCTCGATGAACATATGAAATAACTCAATAATGAATAATTCTCCATTCTTTAATTTAGTTACTTAATTTATTAATAATTCAACTTAACTAATAATCATCTCAATTTATTAATATAATGTCCAATAAAGTCCAATAATTATGCAATCGACCATTTAACTCAATTAAATTACTTAATTACCTGAATTAAAATAATATATCTAAATTTCAAGAAATAAATCGATGTCTGACTATTTTAAAACTCCTAGAAGTCATGGTTGGTACCGGATAACTTGGTTTAATAAGCTAAAGCTTCTATCCAAAATTATCTAATTAGTGGTTGCAGGACTCTAATGACTAGAAAATTTTTCGCAGCAGTAGAATGGCAATTAGATGGCACCAAAAAAAGTCTTGAGGTGTGAGGAGTCCAAATATATAACTTGAGGCTTGGAAGTAGCCAATATTGTCTAGATCTATAAAATTCTACTACAGCTCTAGTGAGAAAATCTGACTATGATAAACTCTTAAGTGGTGGTTCTCAGAGCTCAAATTGTCTAGCCCAAAATTTTTTGACGTTCTAAGTCCATTTCTAATGTTAGATTTGGGAAATGAAGCGGAAAATGTAAAAAACAGAAGGGCAACCCTGACACAAAATTTGTTTTTTGTCGATCTTGAAAATTTTATCAGTTTTTGGAAAATCTGATGTTGCTAAAGTGATAAAAGACATGAAGAGCTACTTATTGTTGGAATTGGGCAAAGATCGAAGATCATTTGGATGATGAATGAAGATAATGGTAGTGTAAAGAGAAGAGAGGAGAGAGAAAATGAATTTTACCATTTTGATCCCTACAACCTCTATATATATATCCAAGGGAAATTTGGAAATTTTGTAATTTTCCACAAGTTTTAGATTTTTAATGAAATTTTACTCAAATAAAATTATTAAGCTGTGAAATAAATTAATAAAAATATTAATTAAACAAAATTAAAAATATGGGGTAATACATTTTATATAGTTGTAAGAATTATATTTTCGTGTTTGGTTCCTCCACTTAGGATGTTAAAGTTATTACTATTACAAAGGTGCCCTAAAGGCAATTACCTTAGACACCTGATGTATGCATTTATAATTTAATAAAGGCTTTTTTATTACATGTTATTCATTATTAGCAATTGATATAAATCTTAAATCATTTAATAAAGTCTCTAGTATATAACACATCATGAGAGAAATCATGATGAGATCACGATTAAGAGATTTTTATCATCATATGTAATTGTGTTTAGACCTAAATGATCCCTAGTCATAGGATTAATAAGACGAGACATTGTTAATCCCAATAAACTAATACATATTGAACTTTTTGTCTAGGTCAAGTGGTTGATCTCATAAACTGTAGACATGAGATATTTAGAGTTAACATATGGATGCTTGCTAGAGTAGTCAAGTACATTGGATGACCTAGCTCCGAGACAATCACATATATTATCTATGTAATGTCAATAATAGTCTCATCATGGAAATCATGCAAGTATCCTTAGACTTGAGATGCTTAAAGTTATCTTGAATGCTGAATCATATACTTTGACTCCATTCTTTGTTGCCTCTAAGGGCAACTAGTATAAAATAAGCCATAAGCGGTTCCACATCCAGTACCACCTGCAATTCCACCACATCTACCACTGAGGCCACAAATATAGATTGTTAAGCTAAGAAAGTATAGGGTTATCGATTTCACCAGAAAGTATGATGATGATCCAACATTTGCTAAGTTTTGGTTATAAAAGACCAAAAAAGTCTTCGAAGATCTAAAATGTGCCGATGAGCACAAGGTAAGGTATGCAGTTTCTTTGCTTCAAGATCATGCATATGATTCTAGGATGCAGTTAGGTTAAAGCCACATATATCATAGCCACCAATATAAGTCCTCTTTGTGGTAGAGTTTAAGAAAAATGTATGTGCCATAGGTATATATGAATCATAAAAAAAAAGGGAATTTCAAGATCTATAGCAGGAAAATATGACTGTTACAGAGTATGAGCGAGAATTCATCAGGTTGAGTAAGTATGTAGTCGAGATTCTTGAGGATAAGGCGGATCAGTGTCATCAGTTCGAGGATGGTTTAAGTGAGGATATCAGCTATCAGATTTCTACTCTTCAAATTGAGGACTGTGCGAAGCTAATATCTGTAGCCATCAGTGATGAGAGAAAAAAAAAGACAGATGAGTCTTCCAAGAAGCCTTCTGCTAGTATGGCATAGACTTTAGGTAAGAATGGTCATTTTTTCTCTTAGGAGTCATAGTTTAAGGGAAATAGCCAATGCTTTTCACAGCCAAATTCCTTTGAGATGGGACCATCCTTTAAAGCTACTTTTTTCGATGCTAGTTCATAGCTACATAACTTGAAAGGAGTTGCACTAATATATGGGACTTATTGCAAGAGCCATTGGGGTGAGTGTTGGGTAGTGGACAGAGCTTATTACATATGCAAATCCCAATATCATCTGAAGAGAGATTGTCCATTGTTAGGTAGTGCATCGCCTCCACAGACTATAGGGTCAGCTCTAGTGTAGAGTCGACAACAGAACCGAAGAGGTTGTGCAGGACTTAGTTAGACAGTATCAGAGACAGATAGTAGACCAAGACCTAGTAGTAATCCAGTGAGAGCTTATACCATAAGGACATAGGAGGATCATAAGGCCACTGATGTTATCGTGGGTACATTTTCTCTTCATGGCTTATGTTTATGTGCTTTTATAAATCCTAGATCTATACACTCATATGTTTGCACAAGAACACCTAGCCAGCACAGTATGATAGTTAAGAACTTAGAATATGAGATTGAAGTCACGAATCCTTTAGGTCACAATGTGATAGTGAATAGAGTGTGTAAGGGTTGTCCATTAGTTGTACACAAAAGAAAGTTTTTTGCGGACTTAATGTCATTTTAAGCATGGATTGGCTTTCTCGATATGAGGAGATAGTAAATTATCAATCTAAGAAGTTGATTCTTAAGACCTTAAAATAAGATGAGATAATAGTGTAAGGTGAGAAATTTCCAAAGCCAACCTAAGTCATTCCCATGATGAAGGCTCAAAAGATGATTAGAAAGGGATGTAAGACTTACTTAGCTCATGTGATTAATACGAGAAAGAAGGGACTAGATCGGTAGGGTTTCTCAAGAGTGAGAGAATATCTAGAGGTATTTCTCGATGATTTACCAAGATTACCACCAAATAGGAAAATAGAGTTCTCAATAAAGCTTGCACTAGGTACAGCTCCGATATTAGCTGCACCATACAGGATAATACCTTTAGAGTTAAAGGAATTAAAGGCACAATTGTAAGAGCATTTAGATAAAGGTTTTATCAAACTGTGTATATCCCCATAGGGTGCATTGGTGATATTTGTTAAGAAGAATGATGGATCAATGAGGTTGTGCATCAATTACAGGTAGTTGAAGAAAGTTACTATCAAGAACAACTATATTTTACCAAGCATAGATTATTTGTTTGATCAATTAAAAGGTGTTAGAGTTTTCTCCAAGATAGACCTTAGGTCAAGGTATCATCAATTGAAAGTTAAGGAAAATGATGTGGTGAAGATAGCTTTCAAGACTAGATATATTCACTGAGATTTTGGTTATGTCGTTTGGGTTGACCAATGCTCCAGAAGCTTTCATGGATATAATGAATCAGATCTTTAGGCCATATTTAGATCAGTTCATTGTGGTTTTCATTGATGACACCTTACTTTATTCCAAAGATAAGGAGGAATATGATAAGCATTTGAGGATAGTTTTACAGATCCTCAGGGATTGGAAGTTGTATGCCAAGCTCTTTAAATGTGAGTTTTGGCTAAATGAGGTACCATTCCTTGGACATGTAGTATTAATGGATGATGTTAAAATAGATCCTAGCAAGGTTGAGGAAATATTGAATTGCAATCCTCAAAAGAACGTGAAAGAGATTATGAGTTTTCTTGGTTTAGTGAGTTACTACAAGAGATTTTTTAAAGGATTCTCTATGATAGCTTCACCATTGACCAGATTATTGAGAAAGGAAGTGAAGTTTGAATGGTCAGACAAGTATCAATATAGTTTTGATCAACTTGAGATCTTGTTAACTAAAGCTCCAGTTCTAACACAGATAGTTCAGGACAAAAAGTATGTCATTTATAGTGATACTTCTCACAATGGCATGGGATGTGTTTGTTGGGTTTTGAAGGTGAATCATATTCATAAAACGCAGCAGAAAAATAAAATTTTCAAAACACAAAACAAAATATCATACTTGTACCAATAAAACTAATTTATCAAAGATTGAGATTAGAAATTATACCTTGTAATTTCTTGATTTGTTATTCAAATCTTTACCTTCTTGGATTGTAGTAAACCACAACAAATCCACACAATGATGTATGTAATGATAACTGTAATGTTCCCTTACCCTACTAATCATTAATATGATATGGAAGTGCTACTAATCTCATTTGTTTTAAAACCAATGCTCAGTTTATTGTATAAATATTTTTATGTCAATTTTCGAGTTTATTATTAACGAAATATTTATTATCATATATTTTTTTATTTAAATATGTAACTAGTTATGTGAATAATTTGATTTAAAAGAACTCATTCAATTGAACCATAATTTTTAGAAATACATTTACAAATAATACTAGATATATAAAATTTCAAAATTCATTCCTTATAAATATTACATACCACAAATTTATAGCAAAAGAAATTCATAAAATTTAATTTTTACAATATAATTTTTAAAATATACAGAAAGAAACTAAATTGTTACAATCTAATCTTAGAGTTCCCTCTTCTTCGGTCGTCATATCGGAACAACTACTTTTATTTATCTACACTTGAAACACACACACGAAGCTACTAGCTTAGTGGTACATTTGGCAACTATCCAATAATTATATAAATATTTCCAAGATAAACCTTTAAAAACTACAATCAACTTACTAATCATGTCAAATATTCAAATAATATTAAAATTGTTTTTGTCATGCAAAAATATACAATTCATCAATTTGAACATTCATTTCATTAAGCATGCTTGAAATTGCTTAACAATTCAAGATATAAAATTTACAATATAAATTTCATAATTCACATTTTTTTTTGTTTAATAGCCCACGACATTTTAGACCAAAACTAAACACTAGATATAGAGTTTCTATTCTCCGGCAGTATACTCGGTGCCTGCTTAATTATTTTATAACTTGGCGTTTAACGCCTACATTTTCAATAACAACTCAGCACTTTGTTGGTGTCTACGTAATTTCAAACTCAGTACTATTTCTTAGTGTCTACAAAATTTTAACTCAGCACTATTATTTTTAGTGCATACAATTCTACCCTTTTATTAGCACGTCAACTTATCCTAATTTCTAGTTCTCGACAAAGTGTTATAAGGCTTAATTATATTTGTCACCTTTATTATTATTTACATAAATTATGTAGGTAACACTAATATAAATTCCAAATAAGTGCAATAATTCTTATTAAACATTTTAGAACCTCATACTTTCTCATTTAATTATTATAACTATAAGAAAAATCAATTAATATATTTTCTATCACAAAATTCCACAATCAACACATAATTACAACTTGTCCTATTTGAGACAGCATTTCTACCTTATATTTCCTATATTTTTTTATCCATTTTTAGATGGAATTTGAACAAGTGATCAACTAAAAAAAGTAGGTACATGTCTTATATTTAATTTCCAACTAGAATCATATTAAACCGAATTTTGTAGCAAAAATTATGAATTTTCTTCTAAACTATGTTCACTATAATCTGTCAAGTATTTTACTGGACATATTTCTACCTTATATTTCTCTGCATTTTTCAACCATTTTTATATGGAATTTGGATAGGTGATCACCTAACAAAATGTAGATATATATCTTATCTTTAATTTCCAATTGTAATCATATTAAACCGATTTTTGTAGAAAAGTTATAAATTTTCTTTTAAACTACATTCACTGCAAGCTGCCCAGTATTTTACTGGACAGATTTCTGTCTTCTAATTCTCTATATTTTTCATCTATTTTTAGATAGAATTTGGAAAAGTTATCCCCTAAAAATATGTAGATATATATCTTATCTTTAATTTCCAACTAGAATCACATTAAAATGAATGTTTTCACAAAAGTTATGAATTTTATTCTAAACTACGTTTAATGCAATTTGCTCAGTATTTTACTGGATATATTTCTAGTTTAAACTTTGATTCCATTTTTCACCTGATTCCAGGAATATTCAGGTCTAATAGTCTGAATGAAAGTTGAAGCCCTATGTCTTAAATTTCCAACCCTACAAGAATCACTCAAAAATCATTTCCAGAACTCAAGTTATGACTAGAAAACTAGATACTATTCATAAAATGAATTTTCCACCACATCAATTAATTCATAAAATTTCCATTTTCATGCATCAACCTCATATTCTAGTTTTTATTTTCACATTCATGGCATCATTTAATCACCAATTCATCACTCAATCAAATATCCATAATTTCATACACAATTTCACAAACATCACAAAATCAGAATCAACATTTTTCTATATTGAATTTTTGCCAAATTTACATTCCTAGCTAGCTTTCTCTTTGCCATTACTTCCTCTTTGATTTTGGTTCAAATGTTGTTCACTTCCTTGTCCTAACAATAAATTTTACACTAATCAAACACTAATCACACTAATCCACCCTTAATCTCTATTAACATAATAATAATCCTAAATTACTAGATTTAATGGCAACTAACCCCAAACTTAAGGAAAAGAGAAGAAGAAAAGTGAGAAGATGGAAAATCTAAACTCACCTTTGATGATCTTCAAAATGACCCAAGTCTTCTTTCTCTTTTTCTCTTCTTTTCTTCCTTCTTCTTCCTTAGTTTTGCTCACTTAGCTTCTCTTCTTTGATGATCTTGCCTTAATCCCACTTTTTTTTTCCATCTAATCTTAGCTTGATTTGAAGAACAAAAAGAAAAATAAGTGGGGGTGGAAATCACAACAAAAGGAGAAGAAAAAGGAGAGAAATTGGTTTGATTAAGATGAGGAAGAAGAAGAATGAACAAAAAAGTGGAAATTTGACTTTTTATAGTTGGATTAGGTGGGTGGTTAGGATTAATTACTAATCTTGTTTCCCATTGGTCAATTAATTTAAATCACTCATACTTTATTTTAATCAAAAGAATATTTTTTTCCTTAGATAAATAATTTTCCATTTTTATACCTTCTTAAAATATCTGTGCCAAAAACACTTCAATTCATAATTTCGTTCAGTGAAAAAAATTTTTTTTCTAATTTTAATTCCGAACTTCAAAATTCTAAATTAATAATATCCAAAATATTTTTTTTCATATTTTATTATCATTTCAATTTTTTTCTTTCATGTCCGAATTTAGACCTCGATCGATTCGGCGCGCCAGATTTCAGTCAACTGTGACCGTAGCCTAAATTATCGGGCATTACAATTTTCCCCTCCTTAAAAAAAATTTTGTCCTCGAAATTTACCTTTTTAACTGGAGTGGAATAATTGTGGATATTGAGCTTTCATCACCTCTTCATTTTCCCAAGTCGCCTCTTCTAAATTATAATTTTTCCATATAACCTTTACCAATAGTACCTTTTTATTCCATAGCTCTTTCATTTCTCGAACTAGAATTTCCACTGGCTCCTCTTCATAAGTTAGATATGGTCATATCTCTATAGGTTCTGCTAATATGATATGAGATGGCTCCGATCGATATCTTCTCAACATGGACACATGGAATACGTTGTGAATCTTGTCTAACTCTAGTGATAGAGCTAATTTGTATGCCATGGGACCTATGCATTCAAGTACCTCATAAGGTCCAACGAACCTAGAACTCAACTTTCCTTTCTTTCCAAATCAAAAAATCATTTTCCAAGTTAAGACTTTTAAGAATATTTTGTCACCAACTCTATACTCAATATCCCTCTTTTTCAAATATGCATATGATTTCTGCCTATCAGCAGCAACTTTTAGCCTATCTCTTATTACTCTCACTTTTTCCTCTATCTACTGTACTAGATTTGGACCCACTACTTTCTTTTCACTAAGCTTGGTCCAACATGGAGGCGTTCTACATTTCCTCCCATATAAGGCTTCATATGGTGCCATACCGATACTGGCTTGGTGAATATTATTGTAGGCAAATTCTATCAATGGAAGATGTTTGTCCCAACTGCCTTCAAATTCAATCACACAAATCCTCAACATATCTTCCAATATTTGTATGACCCTCTATGATTTTCCATCTATTTATGGGTGAAAAGATGTGCTGAAATTGAGTCAAGTACCCATGGCTTGATGCAAACTTTTGCAGAATTTTGAAGTGAACCTTGGGTCTCGATTTGAAATGATTGAAACTGACACACCATGTAAACGGATTATCTCATTAACATAGATCTCTACCAAACGGTTAAGTGGATAATCCATCTTGATCGGTAGAAAATGAGCTTATTTAGTGAACCGGTCCACCACTACCCATATTGAATCATGCCTCTTTTGTGTCAAAGGCAAACCATAAACAAAATCCATTGTAACTTTTTCCCATTTCCACTCTAGAATTGAAATTGACTGCAATAATCTAGTTGGTACTTGATGCTCAGCCTTCACTTGTTGACAAGTTAAACATCTAGTAGTATACTTTGTGATATCTCTTTTCATCCCTAGCCACCAGTAATATGCCTTCAAGTCATGATACACTTTGTTGCTTTCCAGGTGCATTGCATAAATAACATTGTGAGCCTCCTTCAAAATCTCTTGTTTCAATTCCGGTATGTCTAGTACACATAACCTGCCCTTTCGCCTTAAACTCCCATCTAATTTGATAGTAAATTCTAGTTTTTCACCCTTTTTCACCGTTTCAAAGATTTCCTTTAATTTCATATCTTGCTTCTGATTATCCTTTACTTGTTGAATCACTGTGGGTTGAATCCATAATTCTGCCCAAATAATATATAAAGAACTTATTATTTCATTTTTTTTAATCTTGTTCACTTAATAAATTTAAGTTTTAATGTTTACCTGCCAAAGTTTTTCTACTCAGAGTGTCAACTACCACATTGGCCTTACCTGGCTGGTAATCAATGATACAATTGTAGTCTTTGATTAATTCTAGCCATCGCCTCTGTCTCAAATTGAGTTCCTTTTGTGAAGGCAAATATTTCAGACTTTGATGGTCTGTATAGATATAACATTGCTTGCCATACAGGTAGTGTCGCCATATTTTCAATGCAAACACAATGGCTGCTAGTTCCATATCATATGTCAGATAATTTTTCTCATGAGGCTTCAGTTGTCTAGAAGCATAAGCGATCACTTTACCTTCTTGCATTAGTACACAACCCAAACCATTAAGGGAAGCATCACTGTACACCACAAAATTTTTTCCTGCAGTAGGCTGTGTCAACACTGGTGTCTCTATCAACATTTTCTTCAACTTATCAAAACTAGTCTGGCACCATTCTATCCGCTCAAATCTGGTCTCCTTTCTAAGAAATTTTATCAATGGTGAAGCTATCAGTAAAAATCCTTTCATGAACCTCTGATAATAACCAGCCAAACCAAGAAAACTTCTCACCTCTATCACATTCCAATGCAGTTTCCAGTTGAGGATTACCTCTACCTTGCTAGAGTCAACTCCGATCCCATCGGCTGAGACAATATGCCCTAGAAAGGCCACTTCATCTAACTAGAATGCACATTTCAACAACTTCAAATATAATTGATTATCTCTCAAGGTATGGAAGAGAATACGAAGATGTTGATCATGTTCTTCTCTGCTTCTGGAGTACACCAGAATATAATCTATGAACACCACCAAGAACTGGTCCAAATAAGGCCTAAAGACTCTATTCATTAAATCCATAAATAATGTTGGGGCATTCGTCAGGCCAAAAGGCATTACTAAGAACTCGTAATGACCTTATTGAGTCCTAAATGTTGTTTTTGAAATGTTTAATTCTCTAATTCTCAATTGGTGATAACCTGATCTGAGGTCAATTTTAGAAAATACCTTTGCTCCTCTCAACTGATTAAACAAATCATCTATTCTCGGCAATGGATATCTATTCTTAATTATCATCTTATTCAATTGACGATAATCAATGTACAAATAAAATGTGTCATCCTTCTTTTTCACAAATAAAATCGGAGCACCCTAAGGTGAGACACTGGGTCTTATAAACCCTTTCTCTAACAACACTTGCAACTGCACTTTTAATTCCTTTAGTTCAGCAAGTGCCATTCTGTAGGGAGTGATTGATATCGAGGCTATGCCTGGCAAAACATATATGGAAAACTCTATCTCCCTGACAGGTGGTAACAAATAAAATGTGTCATCCTTCTTTTTCACAAATAAAATCGGAGCACCCTAAGGTGAGACACTGGGTCTGATAAACCCTTTCTCTAACAACACTTGCAACTGCACTTTTAATTCCTTTAGTTCAGCAAGTGCCATTCTCTAGGGAGTGATCGATATCGAGGCTATGCCTGGCAAAACATATATGGAAAACTCTATCTCCCTGATAGGTGGTAACCCTGGTATGTCCTCAAGGAAGATATCTAGATATTCACATACTGTAGGAATCTCCCTGAGATCTAGACTCTCTTTCTTGGTATCTACGATATCTGCCAAAAATGCTTCACATCCCTTTTTAATAAGCTTACTTGCCTTCATCACAAAAATGACATTGGTCAAGTATGGTCGATTCTCACCTAAGACAATCATGTCATGTTGCCCTGAATTCTTGAAAGTCACTCTCCTATACTGACAATCCACCACTGCCTTATGCTGAGTTAACCAATACATCCCTAAGATTGCATCAAACTTATGGAATGACAACTCTACTAGGTCAGCTGGGAATTCTACATTCTGAGCTTTGATTGGACTGTTTTTATAGACTTGACTAACTTTCACTCCATGACCCAAAGGATTTGTCACTAATATATCATAATTTAATTCCTCTACTACCATATTACCCTGACTAGGTGGTGACATGCATAAATATGAATATGTCGAACTCAGATCTAACAGTGCAAATAAATTAATATCATAAAGAGCAAATTTACCGATAATGACATCCAGGGCATCCTGCTTCTCATGAGCTCTAATGGCATATGCTCGAGCTGGGGCTCGACTACCTTCTACTCTATTCACTGATTCTAATATACTATGCCCAATCCTACCATTTTAGACTGTCCATGTCCCCTACCTCTGCCTCGAATGACATTCTGAACTTGCACTGATACTACACCACCTGTACCTCTCCCTTTGGGGCAATCTTTCTGTTTATGCTCAATAGATCCGCATGTAAGCATGCTCTAGTAATCCACCAACAATCTCCCGCATGTGATATTTCATGATGCTGACATGTGATAGATATGAATCTCCTATTACACGAAGTTGGTGCACTAGCTATATACCCCTCTGGCCTCGATTGTTGGCTTTGCCTACCTGAAAAGGTTGGTCCAGAACTCTAGCAAAACCTAGGCATTTTCTGCCATCTTTTACTTGATGTCTGGGTCATGCTAATTGTCGATCTCCAGGGTGGCTCTTCTATCCTCTTTCTCTTTTTTTTCTTTTCCACAGTGATGGCTGAGGATACTAGTGTAGCAAAATCCTCAAGCAGAAGGGCGGTCACCATATTCCCAATATCATCATTATGCCCATCCTCAAATCTACAGCATATATCTGCCTCATCAACAATGATTCCAGCTACATATTTACTTAGTCTAGTGAATTTCATCTCATATTCGGCCACTGACATGCTTCCTTGCTTCATGTCTTGAAACTCCCTTTTCTTTTCATTCATATAAACTATAGGCGCATATTTCTTGCTAAATTCTACCTTGAAGAAGTTCCATGAAGGTGGTTTCGATGTCTAGGGCTTTGATAAGATTGATTTCCACCAATCATAGACATGATCTTTTAGAACCGACACTGCATATCTAATCGTCTGTTCCTTTGGACACTCAAGTTCCTCAAACACCCTTTCTGTAGACTCCATCCAAAACTCTAAAGTTGTTGGGTCATCCTTTCTCCTTCCCATAAAATCTGTGGCCCCATATTTTCTCAGCTTATCAATCCGGGGTTTTGGCTAAGGTGGAGGAGGAGGTGGAGCTAGTTGTGGAACTGCTTGTACTAACTGTTGCAACAAATTTGCTATCTAGTCCATAAGAGGTTCCTATCCTAAATTAGCTTGTCCCTCTGCTCTCGGTGGAGCTATTACACTTGGCCCGGAATCTCTCACTCATGGAGGTTGTCTGAGATTGGCTGAGTCTGAAAGACTATTACTCAGTTCATCTTTTGAGAAATCTTGTTTTGATCCCCGAAGCCATTTCTACCTATAAACCAGAAGAATTGACCCAAATCAGATAATTGCAGCATTTTATGCATATGTATGATACTCATATTCTATTTTACACCCACTGATTAAGAATCTATTAGTCTGAGCTCTGATACCACTAAATGTAGTGCTCCTTTACCCTACTAATTGTTAAAAGAATATGGAAGTGCTACTAACATCATTTGTTTTAAAACCAACGCTCAATTTATTGTATAAATATTTTTATTTCAATTTTAGAATTTATTATTAGCAGAATATTTATTTCCATATTTTTTTTTCATTTAAATATGTGACTATTGATGTGAATAATTTGATTTAAAAGAACTCATTCAATTGAACCATAATTTTTACAAATATATTTACTAATAATACTACATATATAAAATTTTCAAATTCATTCTTTTTAAATATTACATGCCACAAATTTACAACAAAAGAAATTCTTAAAATTTAATTTTTACAATATAATTTTTAAAACATACAAAAAGAAACTAGATTGCTGCAATCTGATCTTGGGGTTCCCTCTTCTTCAGTTGCCCTATCAGAATAGCTACTTAGTGGTACATTTGGCAACTATCCAATAATTATATAAATATTTCCAAAATAAACCATTAAAAACTACAATCAACTTGCTAAGCATGCCAAATATTCAAATAATATTAAAACTATTTTTGTCATGCAAAAATATACAATTCATCAATTTTAACATTCATTTCATTAAGCATGCTAGAAATTTCTTAACAATTCAAGATATAAAATTTATAATATAAATTTAATAATACACTTTTTTTTGTTTAATAGCCTGCGACATTTTATATCGGAACTAAACACTGAATATAGAGTTTATGTTCTTCGGCTGTATACTCGGCGTCTACTTAATTATTTTATAACTTGGTGTTTAACGCCTACATTTTCAATAAAAACTCAGCAACTTTTCGGTGCCTACGTAATTTCGAACTCAGCCCTATTTCTTAATGCCTATGTAATTTTAACTCAGCACTATTTCTTAATGCCTACGTAATTTCAACTCAGCACTATTATTTTTAGAGCCTACAATAATACCCTTTTATTGGCATACCAACTTATCCTAATTTCTAGTTCTCGACAAGATGTTATAGGGCTTAATTATATTTGTTATCTTTATTATTATTTACATAAATTATGTAGGTAACACTAATATAAATTTCAAATAAATGCATTAATTCTCATTAAACATTTTACAACCTCATACTTGCTCATTTAATCATTATAACTATAAGAAAAATCAATTAATATATTTTCTATCACAAAATTCCACAATCAACACATAATTACAAGTTGTCCTATTCTAGACAGCATTTCTGTCTTATATGTTCCTATATTTTTTTATCCATTTTTAGATAGCATTTGAAAAAGTGATCAACTAACAAAATGTAGGTACATATCTTGCCTTTAATTTCCAACTAGAATCACATTAAACCGAATTTTATAACAAAATTTATGAATTTTCTTCTAAGATACGTTCACTGCAATCTACCCAGTATTTTACTGGACAGATTTCTGCCTTATATTTCTCTGTATTTTTCATCCATTTTTATATGGAATTTGGACAAGTAACAATAAAACGATGTAGGTACATGTCTTATCTTTAATTTCCAACTGAAATCACATTACACTGAATTTTGTAGCAAAAGTTATGAATTTTCATCTAAGCTATGTTCACTGCAATCTGCCCAGTATTTTACTGGGCAAATTTCTACTTATATTTCTTTGTATTTTTCATCTATTTTAATATGGAATTTGGAAAAGTGATCAACTAACAATATGTAGGTATATGTCTGATATTTAATTTTCAACTGGAATCACATTAAACCAAATTTTTTAGCAAAAGTTGTGAATTTTATTCTAAGCTACGTTTACTGTAATCTTCTCAGTATTTTACTCGACAAATTTCTAGTTCAAACTTTGAGTCCATTTTTCACCTAATTCCAGGCATATTCAGGTCTAATGATATAAATGAAAGTTGTATCCTTATACCTTAAATTTCCATCTCAACAAGAATCACTCAAATATAATTTGCAGAACTCATGTTATGACTAGAAAACTAGATACTATTCATAAAATGAATTTTCCAATACATCAATTAATTCATACAATTTCCATTTTCATGCATCAACCTCATATTCTAGTTTTTATTTTCACATTCATGGCATCATTTAATCACCAATTCATCACTCAATCAAATATCCAGAATTTCATACACAATTTCACAAATATCACAAAATCAAAATCAACATTTTTCTATATTGAATTTTTGCCGAATGTACATACCTCAAAATTTTACTTCTCTTCACTTTTCTCTTCACTTTTCTCTTCTTCCTAGCTAGCTTTCTCTTTTCCCTTACTTCCTCTTTGATTTTGGTTCAAATGTTGTTCACTTCCTTGTCCTAACAATAAATTTTACACTAATCAAGCACTAATCACACTAATCCACCCTTAATCGCTATTAACATAATAATCCTAAATTACTAGCTTTAATGGCAACTAACCCCAAACTCAAGGAAAAGAGAAGAAGAAAAGTGAGAAGATGGAAAATCTAAACTCACCTTTGATGATCTTCAAAATGACCCAAGTCTTCTTTCCCTTTTTCTCTTCTTTTCTTCCTTCTTCTTCCTTAGTTTTGCTCACTTAGCTTCACTTCTTTGATGATCTTGCCTTAATCCCACTTTTTTTTCCATCTAATATTAGCTTGATTTGAAGAACAAAAAGAAAAATAAGTGGGGGTGGAAGTCACAGCAAAAGGAGAAGAAAAGGGAGAGAAATTGGTTTGATGAAGATGAGGAAGAAGAAGAATGAACAAAAAAGTGGAAATTTGACTTTTTATAGTTGGATTAGGTGAGTGGTTAGGATTAATTACTAATTTTGTTTCCCATTTTTCAATTAATTTAAATCACTCTTACTTTATTTTAATCAAAAGAATATTCATTTCCTTAGATAAATAATTTTCCATTTTTATGTGTTCATAAAATATATGTGCCAAAAACACTTCAATTCACAATTTTGTTCAGCAAAAAATTATTTTTTTCTAATTTTAATTTCGAACTTCAAAATTCTCAATTAATAATATCCAAAATATTTTTCTCATATTTTATTATCATTTTAATTTTTTTCTTTCATGTCTGAATTTAGACCCCAATCGATTCGGCGCGCCAAATTTCAGTCAACCGTGACCGTAGCCTAAATTATCGGGCATTACAATAAGCCACATGAAAAATGAAGAAGAAACTTACAAAAAAAGTTGTTTTAAATAATATTCAAACTGCTAGCTTTGAATATGTTCTTAAGAGAATTATTGTCTCAAAAACTATTTTTCACAAAAAATAATTTTCATGTCTCTTTTCTGCCATTTGATGTCTTTTCAATTTGAATCATATTCAAAAATAAGATTAAAAGCTAAAAGAGAAGAAGAACAAATTGAATGAATAGTAATGGTCATAATTGGCGTAATTAAGGCCAACTATGGACTAACACCAATTTGGGCCAATTATGGACTAACGTCAACGGCACACTGCAACGAACAGTGTTGCACATGCTAGGATAGCCAGCAAGCCAACAGCCACCCTAGCTAGCAAGCTCATGACTACTCCCGAGCGTTTTTTTCCCATGATCACATTGCGATCCAATCTAAAATAATTCTCTCATATTTTTGGATCATATGCAATACCATTTTACTCATTCTCCATATCTCCAATGCGTGTGACCCATTAGATTCCCAATTACATTGGCCATTTAAATTAACAATTAATTTAAGAAAGTTATGAGCAGTATCTAGCAACACATCATGACCCCCAATTGATCGAAAAGTCAATGGTTTGACTACGAATCTCTATAAACAATTTATATGCAATTATTCATTTCTTCATTTATACCCCACTTCGTTCAAAGTATGGATATGTGTCAACTCCCACTAGACTTACAATGTCACATCTCGTCTAAGTAATATTAGTTCTTGTTCTTGAGGCTCATTACTCTATTAGACATTGTTGAACCTTGAGGGGTATTTCTGTCATTTTGATGCTAATAAATAAAATAGCAATAATGTATTTAACATACTTGTGTTATAAGTTTATTAAACAGGGTATGGAATATGATGCAAGAATGGAAGACTAACTATGAAAGTCAAAAAATGTAGAAATAGCATGTTCATGCCTGTGACTGTTTATGTCATGCCCGTGATGTAGCTTAGCGCCAACTATCCAACATTTAAAGTTCATAGCCATGAAGAATCATAGCAACCGTGAATGATCATATCAATCACGCTCGTGAAAGATAGTCACGCTCGTGAGAAACATGTCAAATTCCTCCAGAGAGTTTCACGGCCAGAGTCACCACTTGGACCACGACTTAGAAGGATATTCACGCCCATGAAAAATTCAAGTCATGCCCTTGATCAAACACCTCAATTCCTTCCAGAATGCTTCACGATCAGAGTCACCAGTTGGACCACGGCTTGGAAGAACATTCACGACCGTGACACAAGTATTCACGACCGTGAATGATGAAAGAGAAACATGTCAGACGCAAAATTAAGAGTTGGTGAAATGGCTATTTTTGCATTAAATGCAACCAAACGACTGTAATTCACCAAAAAAGTATAAATGCAAGTCATTTATGAATCCAGAACAAGAGAATAACAATTACTTCGAATCAAATCTTGTTGTAACCATTTTTGCATTAATTACTTTCAATAAAACTTTAATTCCCTGTAAAAAAATCTTTTTGCTCATAATTTCTGAGCATTATAGATTTGTGAGTGTTTCTCTTTGTAATCTACTACTCAAGTGAGTTTGGGTATATTAGGTTAAGATTAGAACACTTGTAAGGGTTATTTGTGTGAGCCATAAAACACAAAGAATTGGTTTATTGTGTGAGCCATTAAAACACAAGGGATTTATAGGTGAGGTGTGATCCATTGATAGAAACACCATAGTTGGGAGTGAGCTTGTAAAACTCCATTGTAACACTTAGTGTGTTAGTGAAACTCCCAATTGAGATTGGGGAGAGGAGTAGGGTTTGTTAACACCCGAACCTCTATAAATTTCCTGTGTGATATCTTTCTATGCCTACTCTACTTAACTTTTTATTCCACACCTTAAAGGTTAAGAAATTTTAATATCATATTCAATCCCCTTCTTGGTTCATTAACTGGGCAACAATTGGTATCAGAACTTAGTCTAGCATCGAAGCCTAAACAGCACTAGCAAAGATCAAGAAATGGCCAATGAAGGATTCCAAAGTCTCAACCCTTACTTTGATGAAGCAAATTATGATCATTGGAAGTTCCGGATGGAGACATATCTCAATAATGAGAGAATTGAAGTCTGGGATAGTTTTCGGAAAGAATGGACACCACCAACTAGAAGAGGAGTTGATGGTGAAGAAGAAATCATGTCAAGAGATGATTGGACAGAGCCTCAAAGAAGAGAAAATTTTAAAAACAAGAAGGCAATAACAATTCTCTCAAGCTCGCTATCCATTGAAGAATGTGGCAGAATACAACACTGCCCAATTGCATATAGCATGTGGAAAACATTGAAAAAATATCATAAAGGAACAAAGCAAGTTAAATCCAAGAAGATTCAACTTCTCACTTCAGAGTACGAACTCTTCAAGATGAAATCCAATGAGTCAATCACCGACATGACAAGCCGTCTTCTGGCCATCATAACTGGCATGAGAAAGCTTGGGAAACACTTGAGCTTGGAAGATGTAAACAATAAAATTCTGAGAAGTCTTCCTCTCAAAGATTATAGTTCAAGAGTTGTTAGTATAGAAAAAGCCAACAAAGCCATGAGCGTCATAAATACCGATGTGCTGATTGGCAAACTTCTAACACATGAAATGGCAGTAAAAAGAGATAGAGAGCTTGAAGTCGAGCCATAAAAAAGAAAGTCTCTAGAACTAAAAGTCTTTACTTCAAAATCTCAATAAGAAATTGAAGATGATGAAGAAAATAGTGATGATGCAAATGAGGACATTGCAATGCTCTCAAGAAGACTGAAAAGAATAACTAAGAAAGAATGGGTAACTCTGGAAAATTCAAGCAAAGAAATATCAAACACTTCTTAAATGACTCTCAAAGGAGTAAAGAGGAGGTAAAGTGCTATGAATGTGGGAAGAAGGGACGTATTAAACTAGAATGTAAGGCTCAAAAAATACAAGAGCAAATACCAAAAAGACAATGGAGAGAAAGGTCATAAAGCCACATGGGATGACGAAAGCTCTTCAAGCAAAAAAGATGACAATAAAAGTGAAGAGGTCAACCTATGCTTCATGGCTATAGAGGATCACGTCTCGGATAGGGTAGGATCACTTTACTCATACTCATTCAATAATGATTGTAGTGATAATGATAGTAATAGTGTAGATGATGATGAACAAAGTTTGATAAAGTTTTTGATTCTAGAACTAGAAAAATATAGGTGCAAATTCAATACTTAAAAAAACAACATTTCTAGTTTGAAAAGAAAAATGGAAGTTTTAGAAAAAGAAAACCTTGATCTTAAATCCTCTAATGAATCTCTTCAAAAATCATTAGATGAGTACTCCTCAAGACCTTCAACAAAATTCTTGCTTAAAGAAAACAATGTTTTGATTTAATGCATCTAAAAGCTGATACTTTAACCTACAAAATATTATAAGACCATAAACTGAAATTCAAATTATAAATGGGCTAAAAATGAGGTCCAAAATTAGGGTTGAAATCTTCCATAGACAAAAACTTGAAATATTGGACTTTTGCATGTGGTATGATGAGTATATATAGTAATTAATGTGAATCTTGACTTAAATTGTAATTATAAATGTTTAGTAAATTATCTGTGTGAGATTCTAATGCAATAATAATGGGAACAAATAACAAAAAGAAATAAACATATATGTGAAAATTTGATACAATTATCATTTTTGAAAATATTGTGAATAAATATAAAAATAGTTAAGCCCTAAGACACCTAATTTAGAACTAGAATAAAGAATAGTTTGTCATGTCAATCAGAAGAGTTAAGGCACTCAGTGCCAAATATAAAAGCTGGTGATGGCAATATTATAAAAGTCGGTAATTATACTATTATAAAAGTGCACGACGCAATATTATGAAAGTCGATAATGATAACTCCATTATTCCTATTAGTTAGTTCAGTTATAGGTGTTATGGGCTTAAAGAAAATAAAAAACAGTAATAGTATAAAAGTATGTCATTGAATAATGTTGTGTTAAATCAAAATTGTTAAATATTATATGTTTGATGACATTTATTTGATTTCATATAATTCTTTTATTTTATGCCTTATTTGTAAATTATTAAATGACATGTAAGAAAATATATGTAAGATTTTCATCCTTGAAGCACCACTAACCTAGTAGCTTAGCGAGGGTGGTTTCCTCTCGTGCAGGTTTTAAAGAAAAGTCATAGATAAGATAATAGTTAGAAGAAGAAGGGTACCAGGACAAAAAATGGCTTAAAGCCTTAAACTATTTTGGTATTTTGTCAAAAACTGTGTAAATTATGTATTGAGGATGTGTAACTTTAATGTAATGTATATAGTTTGAATGTAAAATAATATATTTTATAAATAACTAAAATTTTGAATATTGGTGTTGGTAATAAATTTATTTTTAATTTTTGTAATATTTTTGCAAAAAAAAAAATACTTCATTTAGCTAAGCTTATAAGAAAGTTAGTCGGGTAATGCTCACTTACCTTGCTGAACTAAAGTGGGGTAAGGGAGCGTTACATCAAGAATATGTGATGAGAGTTTGGGAGGACCAAGATGCACTCAACGTCATAGTTGGTAAATTTTCTTTATTTGACTTTTATTTGCATGCATTGATAGATTCTAGTTCCACACATTCATACATAAGCACAACTGCATTTAAACAAGGGAACATGATACCTGAGACCTTAAAATATGAGACAGTTATGACCAATCCATTGGAACATAGTGTGAAAGTGAATCAGATCTATAGAAACAACTCAATAATAATTAAGGATAGAGAATTTCTAGTAGACTTAATAGAATCACCATTTCATGAATTCAATGATATTTTGGGTATGGATTGGTTGACAAAGGATGGAGCTATTGTCGACTGTTGATCTAGAAAAAATTTACTTAAAATTCTTGAGCAAGATGACACAATCATTCAGGGTGAAAGTCAAACATGTTTAACCAGTATTATTTTCGTATTAAAAGCTCGAAAATACATTAAAAAGGGATGTGATGCATACTTGGCCCATGTGATAGATACCAGGAAAGGGAGCCTAGAACTCAAGGACATCCCCACAGTGTGTGAGTTCCCAAATGTGTTTCCTGAAGACTTGTTAGGGTTACCACCAGATAGGGAGATAGGATTTGCTATTGATGTGATTCCTGGTACAACCCCAATATCAATTACTCCTTATAGAAGGGCACCAATAGAATTGAGAGAGTTGAAAGTTCAATTGCAGGAATTGCTAGACAATGGGTTCATAAGACCCAGTGTGTCACCATGGGGTGCTCCAGTGTTGTTTGTGAAAAAAAGGATTACACCCTTTGATTATGTATTGATTACCAACAATTGAATAAGGTGACGATTAAAAATAAATATCCACTACCTAGAATTGATGATTTGTTTGATCAATTGAAAGGAGCAGGAGTATTCTCTATGATTGATCTCAAATCTGGGTATCATCAATGGAAAATCAAGGAATTAGATGTACCCAAAACAGCTTTCAGGACTCGATATGGCCACTATGAGTTCCTGGTTATGCCTTTTGGCTTAACGAATGCACCAACTGCTTTTATGGATTTGATGAACATGATTTTTAGGCCTTGCCTTGATTAATTTATGGTAATTTTTATAGATGATATCCAGGTGTATTTAAGGGATAAAAGAGAACATGACAGACATCTTAGAATAGTGCTTCAGACTTTGAGGAAAAATAAATTGTATGCAAAGCTATCAAAATGTGTGTTTTGGTTGGAAGAAGTAGGATTCTTAAGGCATATTGTGTTAGTTGAAGGAATCTGTGTGGATCCTAATAAAATAGAAGCAATTTTAAATTGTAAGTCGCCTTGCAATGTGAGAGAAGTTCGATGTTTCCTTGGATTAGTTGGCTACTACAGAAGGTTTGTGAAGGGATTTTCTAGCATAGTCGCACCAATTACCAAGTTACTTAGAAAAGAAACTAAGTTTGAGTGGACAGATCGGTGTCAGGCAAGCTTTGAAAAAAACTAAAGTCATGCTAACCAAAGCACCTGTGTTGACCCAACCTACTCTAAGCAAAGAATTTGTGATATATAGTGATGCCTCTCATAATGGGCTAGGTTGTGTATTAGTGCAAGATGGTAAAGTAATTGCTTATGCATTTAGACAATTGAAGCCTCATGAGCTAAATTACCCTACTCATGATTTGGAGTTGGCAACAATAGTGTTTACTTTAAAAATATGGCGACATTATTTGTATGGTGAGCAGTGCTACTTATATATAGATCATAAGAACCTCAAATATTTGCCCATACAAAAGGAGTTGAACTTAAGGCAAAGACGCTAGTTGGAGTTAATTAAGGATTACAATTGTATTATTGATTATCAGCCAAGCAAAGCCAATGTTGTAGTCAATGCCTTAAGTAGAAAAACACTAGTAAGTATACCTTATAATTTCCTCACGATAATATAAAATATAGTAATTAACAATAAATTAATATGAGACTCATATTTTATTTTTTCAGAGTTACAGGTTTGACCTACTTTAAGGCAATAAGTGGAAGAAGCTCAGAGGCAAGATTAAAAATTAGTGATAACTGCTAAGGCAGTTAAAAAGGGGGAGAGACCTAAATTTAAGATTGAAGATGATGGAAGTATAAGTTATAAGGGAAGATTGTATGTGTC
Organism: Triadica sebifera; assembly: GCA_023653625.1. Taxonomy (NCBI): domain Eukaryota; kingdom Viridiplantae; phylum Streptophyta; class Magnoliopsida; order Malpighiales; family Euphorbiaceae; genus Triadica; species Triadica sebifera. The sequence goes on from CM042901.1 coordinate 28,758,001, forward strand.
AGATGATAGTGGATTAAAGCAAATAATTCTAAATGACGCACATAACACAACTTATTCCATGCATCCAGGAAGCAATACTATGTATCAAGACCTGAAGACTCATTATTGGCGGCCAGGAATGAAGAAGGATTTCGTGGAATACACGACAAAATGCTTCACATGCCAACAAGTGAAAATAGGGCACTAGGTACCATCTGGATTGTTGCAACCTATTGCTATCCCAGAATGGAAGTTGAAACATCCAGTGATTAAGGCCCCAATTATGCGTGACCGTAGTGAGCCACGCAGGTTCAATCGGAGTACAAATTTGAACCCATAAAAAATGACTAATAATAAGAAAAAATAATTAAGGGTATTATTATTTGGAAATTAAAAATATTAGTGGTAGAATTAGAAAAAAATAACATTTTCTATGGACAAAATTGATATTATGGCAATTGTTGGGGAAAAAGTGTGAATATGGAGGGAGATGTGATAAATATGGAATTTCTCAAAGTTTAAATGTTAATCAAGATTAATTAACTTAATGAACCAATGATAATTAGGATTAATTTCAATTAGTGGGACCCACACCTTAATCAAAGTATAAAAGTCAAAAATGGGAGGAATTCTCCATTCTTCCACCCAAAATATCTAAGTCATCTTCATCTTCTTTTCTCCTCTCTTTGGTTGTCCACTTTAGCCTTCCATAAGACACCATTTTCATTCAAATCAAACTTGAAAAAGTGAGGAAATAAAGTAGTTTTGAGAGAGAAAAATTCGGAATTAAGGAGTTCTTGCCATAAAAGGAGCAAAGGAGCAAGAAAGAAGGAAGAAAGAAGACAAGAAAAGGGAGATTTGTTAGGGGGAATTTCGGCCCACTTTGGAAACTTTTAAGGTGAGTTTATTCTTCTTAAATTTAACCTTTTTCCTTCCATTTGAGATCTATATTGATGATAGATGTGATTAGGTTTGATAGATATAGGTTATGTTGCAAGATTGAACTTATAAATTTAAGTTTGTTATTAGTTGATGAAAGTGTAGTTAAACTTTGAATTAATGATAATTGATGTTAGTTAATTGTTTTTTGACTTGAAAACTAGAGAAAATATGAAGTTAATGGATGAATGAGGGGCTTCCATAGTTAGAGTAATTTGTGGGAAATTGAAATTAACATAGGAACACCACAATTGGTGATAGATTAAGTATGATTTGAGTGTTGAATTGAAGAAAATGAATTGGGAACTAGGATATGGTTTTTGGGCATCCATGACATATGAGGAAGGAAGTTTAACCTTAGTACATTTTAGCTCAATTAAAGTGTAAAAAATATTAGGAGCATTAGAATATTATATAGACATGAAAAGCATTGAAAATGGATATTGGAATTGAGATATGGTATGGTTGTGTAGGTAAAATAAATGAACAAGTGAGAGGCCCTCAAGAGGATGAAAAAGACAAGGAGAAATCTAACTAATAAGGGAAGAGAAAGGAGGATTAAGGGAAGAACCACAGCTGATTAGGTATGTGCTTCATTGATAAAAATCTTGCATGTTGTTAATATGTATGAAATTATGTATTAAGGTTTGATATGTTTGTGTTTGTGATATGTTATGTGATTTGTTGTGGCTTGTAATATTTTATATCAAAATGGGATCAAATGGTGTAAAATAATTGAGACATATGAATTTAGTTAAAATATGGAAATTTTAGTATTAAAATGAATGCAAATGATGAATGTGGTTGAAAAGTGGATTGATGACCCCGCTGTAGGGATTCTGGAACAGTCTTGACTATTTTGAGTATAACTTGAGTTCTGGAATTCCATTTTGTATGTTATTTATTGGAAATGAAAGCTAAGATACAGGGCTTTAATTTTTATTCAGACCAAAAATCTTATTATGTCTAGATTTGTCCAGAAAAATGCATGAAGTTAAAACATAGAATCTGTCCAGAAAACTCTAGGCATAAGTTTATGTGATGAAGCAGTATTCAATTGATCATAAATTTTGATACAAAACTTGGATTTGAGTGATGTTTTATGCGTCTGAAAGCTAAGAAAATAAGATAAAAATTGTTAGAAGATCAGAACTCCCAATTTGAATCATAAATGGGCTAAAAATAAAGCCCAAAAACAGGTTCGAAATCTGCCATAGGTAAAAATTATGAAATATTGGATTTCGGCATGTGTTGTGATAATTATATGTAATAATTAATGTAAATATTTACTTCAATGATAATTATAAATGTTTAAGAAATTATTTATGTGTGAGATTTTAGTTCAATAATAACGGGAATAAAGAACAAAAATAAAGAAGCAAAATTATGATAATTGAATAATATTGTCATTTTTGAAAATATTGTGAATTAATATAAAAATAGTTAAGACCTATGACACCTAATCTAGAACTAGAATAGAGAATAGTTTGGCATGTCAATCGGGGGATTTAAAGCACTCGGTGCCAACTATAAAATCCGGTAATGGCAAATTTATAAATGTGCTCGGCACAAAATTATTAAGTCGGTAATGACATTATTATAAAAGCGTTCATCGCAATATTATGAAAGCCAGAAATGACAATCTCGTTATTCCTATTAGTTAGTTCGGTTATAGGTGTTATGGGCACAACAAAAGAAAAATAAATAATAATAATAATGTTAAAGTATGTCATTTTGCTAATGTTATATGAATTAAATTTATTAACTATTACATGTTGAATGAAATTTATTTGATTGTATATAATTCTTTATTTTATGTCTTATTTATTAAATGGTTAATTAATATGAAAGAAAATATGTGTATGTAAAATTTTTATCAATTAAGCACCACTAAGCTAGTAGCTTAGTGCGGGTGGTTTCCTCTCGCGCAAGTTTAGAAGGGTAGCTGTAGATATTAGAATTGTCAGAAGAAGAAGGGTACTCAGAGGGAAGTAACTAAAAGCTTTGGTTTTCTTTTTGGTATATTTTGTTAAAAGCTTTGTAAATTAAATTGTCATTTTTATTTCATATAATGTGTATTAAAGATGTGAATTACAATGTAAAAGAACATAGTTTGGATGTAAATTAATGTATTTTATAAATAAATAAAATTTTGAGTATTTATGTTTGTAATGATTTAAATATTTTCGTAAAAAAAAAATTACTTCACTTCATTAATTTTATAAAACAGTAAGACGAGTAATGCTCACTTGTCTTGCTGAACTACAGTGGGGTAAGGGGGTGTTACAAAAGTGGGAAAGGATTACAATGGATTTTGTATCTGATGTGCCTTTGAAACAAAGGAAGCATGATGCAGTATGGGTAATTGTTGACAGGCTTACCAAGTCAGCTCACTTTTTGTCAGTTTGAATGGATTATTTGTTGAGCCGAGTAGTAGAAATATATGTGAATGAGATAATTCGACTACATTAGGTGCCAGTATCTATTATTTTTGATTGAGACCCACGATTCACATCACAATTTTGGAAAAGTTTGCAACAAGCATTGGGGACTCGACTTACTTTTAGTACGACATTCCACCTACAAACAGATGGGCAATCCGAATGGGTTATTCAATTGCTGGAATACATGCTTAGAAGCTATGTAATTGACTTTGAAGGTAGTTGGGATAGGTGTTTACCATTGATGAGATTTGCATATAATAATAGCTATCAAGCTAGTCTTGGCATGGATGCATATGAAGTTTTGTATGGAATAAGATGTAGGATACCTTTATATTGGACAAAACTTAGTGAAAAAAAGCTAATGGGCCCAGAATTGGTGCAGTAGACAGAAGAGAAGGGGAAATTAATCCAAGATTGATTAACAGTTGCAACGAATCGACAAAAATTCTACATTGATTTGAAGAGGAAGGATATTGAATATGTTGTTGAAGACAAGATATTTTTAAAAGTCTTACCTTGGAAGAAAGTACTTAGTTTTGGTAAAATGGGGAAATTGAGTCCTAGGTTCATTAGACCATATGAAATACTGGAACGTATGGGTCCAATGGCTTACTGGTTGGCCTTACCACCAAAATTGGATAAGATTCACAATGTGTTTCATATCTCAATGCTAAGGAGATATCGATCGAATCTGACACATGTAATACATGTGGGACTGATAGAGGTACAATCAGACTTGACCTATGTAGAAGAACCTGTGAAAATCTTAGCTAGAGAAATCAAGGAACTACGGAACAAAAAGGTACCATTAGGAATGGTCCTACGGCGCAATCATGCAGCAGAAGAAGCCACATGAAAAGTGAAGAAATTATGAGAACTCAGTATCCTCAGTTATTCAGCTCTAGCTAATCAGGTAAATTTTGTGGATGAAATTTTCTTAAGGGAGAGAGAATTGTAACATTCGGTGATTTAGGCCCCGAATTACGTGTGACCGTAGTGGGGTGCGCTAGTTCAATTGGAGTCTAAATTTGGATCCATAAAAAATGAAAAATAATAAGAGAAAATAATTAAGAGTATTATTATTTAGGAATTAAAAAAATTAGTGTTATAACTGGAAAAACAATAAAATTACCCTACGTACAAAATCGGTACTGTTGGAATTATTGGAGAAAAATTGTGAAGATGAGAAAATTGGTGGAAAATGAGTAATTTCACAAAATTTAAAAAGTTAATCAAGATTAATTAAGTTAATGAACCAATAGAAATTAGGATTAAGTTTGATTAGTGGGGCTCACACCTTAATTTTAGTATAAAAGTCAAACAGATGAAGAAATTCTACATTCTTCCACTTAAATATCTAACTCATCTTCTTCCTCTTTTTCTTCTCTTTGTGTTGTCCACTCTAGCCTTCCAAAGCTACCATTTTTGCTTCATTTCAAGCTTTAAAAAGAGGGGGGAATTAATTTTTTAAAGAGAAAAATTAAGAAATTAAAGAGTTATTGCCATAAAGAGAGCTAAGGAGCAAGAAGGAAGGAAGGAAAAACGAAGAAAGAAAAAGGGAGAAAACTTTCGGACAGATTCGACCCACTTTGGAGAGCTATTAAGGTGAGTTTATTCTTTTGAAATTCAATATTTTTCCTTCCATTTGAGACCCATAAGGATGATAGATATAATTATGATTGGTAAATTAGGGTTATTTGGCAAGAATTGACCTATGATTTGAAATTGGTAACTAATTTAATAAAAGTGAAGCTAAAACTTTAATTAATGATAATTGATGTTAGTTAATTATTTTATAACTTAAAAACTAAAGTAAGATAACTCTAATGGAGGAAGGAGGGGCTGCCTTGGTTAAGGTAATTTGGGGGAAAATGAAATTAATCTAAGGGCAAGACAATTGGTAATGAGTGAAGTGTGATTAGAGTGTTAATTTGAAGAAAATAAATTTGGGACCTATGAAAATATTTTTGGGCAGCCATGACCTATTAAAAAAGGAGTTTAACCATAGTACATTTTGGCTAAAATAAAGTAAAAATATGTTAGGAGCATTAGGATTTTGTATAGGCATGAAAAGTTGTAAAAAGGGATGATAGAAATGGGATATGGTATGGTTGTGTAGGAAAATCAAGTGAGCAAAAGAGAGGCAATCAAGAGGGTGACAAATGCAAGGAAAAAGCTATTTAGTGAGAGAAGAAAAAGAAGGGAAAAGGAAAGATCCAAGGCTGATTAGGTATGTGCTTCATTGATAAAAATCTTACATGTTGTCTACTATGTTAAATTATATGTTAATGCTTGATATGAATATAGCTTGCCATAGAATGTGATTGGTAGTTACTTTTATTTTTTTATATAGTAATGGGACTAAATGGTATGAAGATATTAGGATATTTGAATGTAATTGTGATTTAGAAATTTTGGTATAAAAATGAATGCATATGATGGATATATTTATTAGATAAGTCTGTGTCAATTGATGACTCTGCTACAAAATTCTAGGAGAAGTCTTGAAATTTTTTATCATAACTAATGTTCTGATAATGAGATAGAGATGAAATTAGTTGAAAATGAAAGTGGACTCATATGGTGTGATAAATACATATGTTAATTAATGTAAATTTTGATTTTAATTATAGTTATAAATGTTTAACAAATTATTTGTGTGAGGTTCTAATTCAATAATAATGGAAACAAATAATAAAAATAAATAAACACATAAGTGAAAATTTGGTATAATTATCATTTTTGAAAATATTGTGAATAATAATCTTAATATTGGGAGTAAATATAAAAATTGTAAAGCTCTAAGACACCTAACCTAGAACTAGAGTAGAGAATAGTTTGGTATGCCAACTAGGAAATTTAAGGCACTCAATGCCAAAACATAAAAGTCAGTAATGACAATTCTATACATGCGCTCAATGCAAAATTATTAAGTCGCTAATGACAATATTACGAAAGCCGGTAATGACAATATTATAAAAGCGTTTGGTACAATATTATGAAAGCCGATAATGACAATCTCGTTATTCCTATTAGTTAGTTCAATTATAGATATTATGGGCGCAAAGAAAATGAAAATAACAATAATGTAAAAGTGTGTCATTTTGAAAATATTGTGTTAAATCAAAATTACTAAATATTGAATGTTTGATAACATTTCTTTTATGCCATTCATTTCTTTTATTTTACGCCTTATTTATGAAAAATATGAAATGACATGTAAGAAAATATATGTATGTAAGATTTTTATCTCTGAAGCACCTTAGTGTGGGTGGTTTCTCTCGCGCAGGTTCTAAAGAATAGTCGTAGAGAGTATAGTTGTCAGAAGAAGAAGGGTACCTGAATGAAAAGCAGTTTAAAGCTTTGAACTATTTTTGGTATATTTTGTTAAAAGTTTTGTAAATTAAATTATAGTTTTATCTCATCTAATATATATCGGGAATGTGTAAAACTAATGTAATGGACATAGTTTGAATGTAAAATAATAGATTTTATAAATAAATAAAATTTTGAATATTGGTATTTGTAATAATTTTATTTTGGTGTTTATAATATTTTTGCAAGAAAAAATATAAGAAAATAAAAAAAAATTATACTTCATTTAGCGAATCTTATAAAAGAGTTAGTCGGGTAATTCTCACTTACCTTGCTGAGCTATAGTGGGGTAAGGGGGTGTTATAGACCGTATGAAAGATAGTGAATAGGCCAGGACCTAGTAGAGCACCAGTGAGGGCTTACACTATGAAGGCCAGAAAGGATCTGAATGCATCAGATGTGATTATTGGTACATTTCTTCTCTTTGACTCAGTTTTAAATGCTTTGATAAATTTGGGCTTCATGCATTCTTATATATGTACCCACATAGTTGAGCGGTATAACATGTTAGCAGAGAGATTAGATTATGAGATAGAGGTGACTAGCCTTTTGGGGCATAACATAGTGGTAAACCGAGTGTATAAGAATTGTCTGATTATGGTTTAAGGGAAGGAGTCCACAACAAATTTGATTGAGTGTCATTTTTATGAGTATGATGCCATCTTGGGTATGGATTGGCTCTCTCGGTAGGGTATAGTGGTGAACTGCATAATGAAGAAAATTGAATTAAGAATGTCAGAATATGAGATAGTTGTTATTTAGGGGGAGAGTCCTCAAAAAAAGTGAGGATCATCTCCATGATGAAAGCACAAAAGTTGATCAGAAAGAGGTGTGAGGACTATTTGGCTCATGTGATTGATAGTAGGAGGGAGAGCCTAGATCTTAGGGATATTCTGACAGTGGAAAAGTTTCCATATGTGTTTCTAGATTAGTTACTAGGGCTACCTCTGGAAAGAGAGATATAGTTCTCGATTGAGCTTACTCTAGGTACAGCTCCTAAATCAGTGATACCATATCAAATAGCTCTGTCAGAAATGAAAGAGTAAAAGGTACAGCTACAGGAATTGTTGGATAAGGATTTCATCAAACCGAGTATATCTTTATGGGGTGCACTAGTGTTGATAGTCAAGAAGAAAAATGGGTATATAAGGTTATGTATAGGCTACAGTCAATTGAATAGGGTGACCATTATGAACAGGTATCCATTACCATCGATCAATGATCTCTTCGATCAATTGAGAGGTGCAGGGGTATTCTCTAAAATTGATTTGAGATCAATATACCATTAGTTGAGAATTAAGGTGGATGATGTAGAGAAGATTGATTTTTTGAACTAGATATGGTCACTACAAGTTTATATTTATGCCCTTTAGGCTGACTAATGCCCCAGCAGCCTTCATGGATCTAATGAACAGGATCTTTAGACCATTTCTAGATCAGTTTGTCTTGGTGTTTATAGACAATATCTTGGTGTGTTCAAGAAATAAGAATGAGCATGAGTAGCATTTGAGAACAGTTTTGCAGACTCGTAGGGAGCATAAGCTATATGCTAAGCTATTTAAGTGTGAGTTTTCGCTAAATGAGGTTGCCTTTTCTAGGGCATGTGATATTGGTCGATGGGATTAGAGTAGATTCAATCAAGGTTGAGGCCATTTTGGATTGGAAACCCCTATGGAATGTGACCAAAATCATGAGTGTCATATCCGCTAATTTAGACTAAAGTCACGCTAGTTGTTAAATCGACTCGTCAGTTTGACCGAAATCTAAATTTGGACTTTTATCGAAAAATAATGAAAATAATGGTAATTAAGTATGGAAAATATCTAATAAAGTGTTCAAAATATTTAAAGATGCTAAATTTCGGTAAAGGACTAAATTGAAAATTTTGAAAAGTTTAGGGGTCAATTTGCAATTTACCAAAAATTTGAGGATTTATTGGGATAATCATCAATTAAATGCATGAATTGGGACATAAAATGCATATGGAGGCCATCCACACCAAGTAGAACATTTTAAGAAGTCAATTGACATACATGAATTAGAAATTAATGAAAAGTTTCTAGAAAATGCTTAGGTGTCTCCATTAATTATGTAATTTTGTCACTTTGTTCTTAAGTGCTTATCCTTTCTTAATTATCACCCTTGATCTAGAATTTCTCCATCATTAAGTTTCTTCCATGTTTCTTGAAGCATAACACACCAAGTGGCAAAGTTTAATAAGCTAATTAAGATACATGCATTTAACATTAATGAATGTTTCTAGATTGATGCTTAGGTGTCCCTCCCATCTTAATAACCTTTATCATTTTCTTCTTGATTATTTCTTCTTCTTTCTTAATCCTTAGTATCTAGAATTGCCCATCATTGTCTTCCACATTCCTCTTATCATACATCAAAGGAAGATGAACATATTAATTACCTAAGGAAAATACCTAGATTTTTATAGCCTATGTGTCAAAGTATTGATTAATTTTGTCTTCTTCCTCTTAATTATTCATCCTTCTTCCTTATCCTAACATCTAGAACACTCTATTCTCTAAACCGGCCACATTTTTCCCTTGGACAACCATAACCAAACCTTGTTTTAAGAAGAGAAAGTGAGAAAAAGAGAGAGAAAGGCATGGGAAATTCCATTTTCATGCTTAAGAAAGCTTAAAATAGTAAGAAGAAAGAGAGATATTAGGTTTATAAAGTTTTAATAATCTTTTTATGAACTTTAGGAACTCAAAGTGACAAGGATTTAGCTCAAAGGAGCAAAGGAAAGGAGAAAGAGAAGTAAAGCGAAAGAAAAGAGAAAAAAGAGAGGTTTGTGCATAACCTAAAACAATAGCCTATTTTATTTTTTTAATTGCATGATTTAATTATTTGGCATGTTGATGATTATGAATTGATATTATTTTGTGATGAAAATCTTAGGGATGCATGTTTGCTAGACTTAGGATTTAATTTGGTAAAAATTGAATGTGATTATCTTGTATGTTCCTTGCTAGAAATTGATGAGCAGTGTTCACTTAAACTGTTATAACTTAATTTCTGGAACTCGGTTTTACATGTTGTTTATTGGGTTTGAAAGATAAGACATAAGGCTCTAACTTTAATTTAGACCATAAAACCTGAATATTTCTGTAATTATCCAGAACAATTCATAAAGCTCGGACATAGAATCTATCCAGAAATTCTGGGTAGAATTGTTAATAATAAGCAGTAAGTACTTAAACTATTATAACTTGAGTTATGGAGCTTGGATTTGAGTGTTCTTTGGTCTGTATGATAGCTAAGACATAGGTATACAATTTTTATTTAGACCATAATATCTGAATATATCTGTAAATATCCAGAAAAATTCATAAATTGTAGACTTAGAATCTGTTCAGAAACTTCTGGGCAGAATTATCAGTGACCAGTTAGTGTTAATATTATCATAGATTTTGGTACAGAACTCCAAATTAAGTGATTCAAGTTGAATATTAAAGCTAAGATCCATATCTAAAATTTGTATGAAAATCATGTACTAAATTTAGAACGGAACAGGACCAAAATTAAGGTCTAAAATAGAGAATAGAATCTTCCAGTGACAAGGCAGCATGTGAATGGAGAAATGAAATGAGTAATGATGAGAAATTTGTTATATTATATAAATATTATTTTAATTGAGTGATTATGTGATTATTTTGAGATATTACATGCATTAAAAGTATGAAATTAATTGTTATAAATTTTAATGAAATTGTATAAGCCCTAGAACACCTAACTAGAACCAACTTAGGATAGTTTGGCATGCCAAATAGGGGGAGTATGATGAAAATGATTAAATCCATTAATGGTATGATTAACTATGCCAGGTTTGTGTTATCTATGCTGGGTTTGGCACTGTTATTTATGCCGGGTATGGCACGGTTATCTGCGCCGAGTTTGGCACGGTTATCTACGCCGGGTTTGACACTTATATGCGCACATCATATTACCCGGGTGGCATTCCTAAGTGCCTGGATGGCAACTCCGTTATCCTATTCAGTGGTTCATATGTGTCCTGGGCATAAATGAAAACATAAATAAAGAAGTTATGGGACATAAAAGAATTATTGAAAGTAAAACGGGAATTATGATTTGTGACATGGATAATAAAAATGGAATTATGAATTGTGGCATGGATAAAAAGAAGGTTTAGTGTTATACAATAAGGTGGTAATAAAATAAATAAGTATGAGATAATATAATATAATTTGATTTCTATACATGCTAGAATACCATGATTTGCATGAGAATGATAATTTGATTATGTTAAACAAAATGAAATACAATAAATTAATGTTATGCATACTAGAATATTATAACATGTATGTTTGCATGATTTGATCAAAAATTGTTATATGACAATGCATGTGACATTAAAAATAGTTTATTGCCTTATTTATATGCACCACTAAGCCAAGAGCTTAGCGTGGGAGTTTTTCTCACGCAAATTTAGTAAAGAATAAATAGAAGATAGTAGACAAAGCCAACGGTGACCTAATCCAGTAAAGCAGTCTGTTGCACACATCGTGGGTTACATAACTTTTGTGTATTATCTTGTAAACTTTATTTTGTAGTATTTGTAAAATAAACAGTATGTTTTGTAAAGAACATGTTACTATATAAAAAGGTCGTTTAACTTTTATGTTATATTTCTTTTATAAATGCAAAGTAAATAAATAGTGAATATTGGAAATGAAAAAAAATGTACGAGTGATTTTGCTTTATATATAACTTATATAATGATATTTTAATTGATGAAGTCAGTGTAGCACACCCTCATTCGGGCATGAGCTGCTGGGGTGAGGGGGTGTTACAATGAGTTTTCTCAATTTAACAGGATACTACAGAAGGTTCGTCAAAGGGTTTTCTATGATTGATTACCCCATTGAATAGGTTGTTATGGAAAGATGTCAAGTTCAAATTGATAGACAGGTGCCAAAACAGTTTTGATCAGCTTAAGAGTCTTTTGATAGAAGCTCTAGTGTTAACACAACTAATTTCGGTTAAGGAATATGTTGTTTACAATGACACATCACACAACGGATTGGGCTGCATATTAATGCAAGAAGGGAAAGTTGTCGCCCATGCCTTCAAATAGTTAAAGCCTTATGAGAAGAACTACCCGACACATGATATAGAATTGGCAGCCTTCGTCTTTGTCATATCCGCTAATTTAGACTAAAGTCACGCGAGTTGTTAAATCGACTCGTCAGTTTGATCAAAATCTCAATTTGGATTTTTATCGAAAAATAATGAAAATAATGGTAATTAAGTATGGAAAATATCTAATAAAGTGTTCAAAATATTTGAAGATGTTAAATTTCGGTAAAGGACTAAATTGCAAATTTTAAAAAGTTTAGGGATCAGTTTGCAATTTATTGAAAATTGAAGGATTAAATGGGATAATCATAAATTAAATGCATGAATTGGGACATAAAATGAATATGGAGGCCAGCCACACTAAGTGGCAACCCTTAATTGGCCATATAACATGCATGAATGAGACTTTTAATGTATATAAGCTTAGGTGTCCCATAATTGATTAAGTTTGTCATTTTCTCTTAATTGCCTCTCTTCTTCCTTATCACTTAAACATCTAGAAGAATTTTATCTTTTCCTCAAATCAGCCCACGTTTCTTGAAGCATAACACACCAAATGGCATACAACAATTAGCCAAGTGATGTGCATGAATGAGGCATTAATTAAAGCTTCTAGATGAAGCTTAGGTGTCCCCCCATTTTAATGACTTTTGTCACTTTGTTCTTGATTGCTTATTTTTCTTCCTTATCCATTTTCATTGAGGAAAATTCTGTTCTCTCAAACCAGCCACGTTTTCTCTTCTTCCTGCATAGCTAAACCTTGATTCTAGTAAAAGAAAGTGAGAAAAAGAGAGAAAAAGCATGGAAAATTTCATTTTCATGCTCAAGGTAGCTTAGGAGAGTAAGGAAAAAGAGAAAGATTAAGGTTTATGGATCTTAATAATCTGATTATAAATTTTAGGAACTCAAAGTGGCAAAGAGTTAGATCAAAGGGACAAAGGAAAGGAGAAAGAAAAGTAAAGAGAAAGAAAAGAGAGAAAGAGAGGTTTGTGCATAATCTAAGGCAATAGCCTATTTTAATTTTGTTTTAATTGCATAATTTAATTATTTGGCATGTTGATGATTCTGAATTAATATTATTTGTGATGAAAAATCTTGGGGATGCATGTTTGCTAGACTTAGGATTTAATTTGGTAAAAATTGAATGTGATTGGTTGGTATGTTCTTTGCTGGAAATTGATGAGCAGTGTGCACTTAAACTATTATAACTTAATTTCTGGAACTCAGTTTTCCATATTCTTTGTTGGTTTGAAAGATAATACATAGAGCTATAACTTTCATTAAGATCATAAAACCTGAATATGTTTGTAATTGTCCAGAAAATTTCATAAAGTTCGAACATAGAATCTGTCCAGAAATTCTGGGCAGAATTGTTAATAATGAGCAGTAAGTACTTAAATTGTTATAACTTGAGTTCTGGAGCTTGGATTTGTGTGTTATTAGTTCTGTATGAAATCTAAGATATAGGGCTACAATTTTTATTTAGACCATAATATCTGAATATGTCTGTAATTATCCAGAAAAATTCATAAAGTTTAGACTTAGAATCTGTCCAGAAAATTCTGGGCAGAATTACCAGTGACCAATTAGTGTTAATATTATCATTTCTTTTGATATAGAACTCAGAATTAAGTGATTCAAGTTTAATATTAAAGCTAATATCCATATATAAAATTTTTATGAAGATCATGTAACTATATTCAGAACGTAACATGACCAAAATTAAGGTCCAATACAGAGCACAAAATCTGCCAATGACAGGGCAGCATGTGAATGGAGAAATGAAATGAGTAATGATGAGAAATTTGTTATATTATGTAAATATTATTTTAATTGAGTGATTATGTGATTATTTTGAGATATTACATGCATGAAAAGTATTAAATTAATTGTTATGAATTTTAATGAAATTGTATAAGCCCTAGAACACCTAACTAGAACCAACTTAGGATAGTTTGGCATGCCAAATAGGGGGGAGTATGATGAAAATGATTAAATCCATTAATGGTATGATTATCTATGCCGGGTTTGGCAATGTTATCTATGCCGGGTTTGACAATGTTATCTACGCCGGGTTTGACACTGTTATTTATGCTGGGTATGACATTATTATCTACGACGAGTTTGGCACGGTTATCTACGCCGGGTTTGGCAATGTTATCTATGTCGGGTTTGGCACTGTTATTTATGCCGAGTATGGCATTATTATCTACGCTGAGTTTGGCACAGTTATCTACACCGAGTTTGGCACAGTTATCTACGCTAGGTTTGGCACTTATATGCGCACATCATATTGCCCGTGTGGCACTCCTAAGTGCCTGGATGACAACTCCGTTATCCGAGTCAGTGGTTCATAGGTGTCTTGGGCATAAATGAAAACATAATTAAGGAAGTTATGGAACATAAAAGAATTATTGAAAATAAAATTGAAATCATGAATTGTGGCATGGATAAAAAGAAGATTTAGTGTTACACAATAAGGTGGTAATAAAATAAATAAATATGAGATAATATAATATAATTTGATGTCTATACATGCTAAAATACCATGATTTGCATGAGAATGATGATTTGATTATGTTAAACAAAATGAGATATAATAAATTGATGTTATGCATACTAGAATATTATGAAATGTATGTTTGCATGATTTGATCATAAATTGTTATATGACAATGCATGTGACATTAAAAATAGTTTATTGCCTTATTTATATGCTCCACTAAGCCAAGAGCTTAGCGTGGGACTTTCTCTCGCGCAGGTATAGCAAAGAATAAATAGACAGTAGTAGATAAAGCTAACGGTGACCTGACCTAGTAAAGCAGCGTATATCAACCACCATGGGTCACACATCTGTTGTATTTATGTTTTAAATTTTATTTTATAGTACTTGTAAAATAAACGGTACACTTTGTAAAGAAGATGTTATTAAAGAAAATGTATTTTTATCTTTGATGTTATGACTTTTCTTTTATGGTGCAAAGTAAATTAATGGTAAATAAAAAAATGAATGAATTTCAGGTGTTAAAAATTTAATAAAGATATTTTAAACGATGAAGTTAGAGGTAGCACTCCCTCATCCGGGCACGAGCTGCTGGGTTGAGGGGGTGTTACAGTCTTTACGTTAAAGATATGGAATCATTAACTATACGGAGAGAAATGTTACATCTACACTGATCACAAGAGTTTAAAGTATATTTCTACACAATGGGATTTGAATTTGACGTAGATAAGATGGTTAAAGTTGATAAAGGATTAGGACTGTGTGATTGATGTGGTGGTCGATGTGCATAGTAGGAAGATTTTGGCAGAGTTGCATATCCGACCAACCTTGGGTCAAGAGATTAGAGATGCATAAAAGATTGATGGCAAGCTAATGGAATCAGTCGTTTTGGCCTCCAATGAGGATAGACTAGGATTCTTAGTCAAGCCAGATGGTAGTTTACACTACCAGGGAAGGTTATGTATGTCAGATGTTTCAGAGTTAAGACAAAAGATTATGAGAGAGATCTATGAGATGAGATTTGCTATGCACCTAGAAAGTAACAAGATGTATCAGAACATGAAAGGGGTGTATTGGTGGTCAGGGATGAAGAAATACATCATAGATTTCAAGACTAGATGTCATACATGTCAGTAGATAAAGGTCGAACATGATGTACTTTTAGAGTTATTGCAACCAAACGATTTCAGAATGGAAATGGGAGAGAATCACTATGGATTTTGTGATTGGATTGTCATTGATGTTGAAGAAGTACGATATTGTATGGATGATTGTGGATAGGTTAACATTAGCTCACTTCTTACCTATTTGAAGAGATTATCCTTTGAACAGGTTAGCATAGTTGTACATGAATGATATAATGTGTCTTTATGGAGTTTTAGTCTCTATCATTTCGGATCAAAATCCACAGTTCACATCTTAGTTTTAGGGTAGTCTACAGCGAGCTTTGGGTACCAAGCTCAACTTCAACACGGTTTTCCATCCCTAGACAGATGGTCAGTCAGAAAAAGTTATTCAGATCTTAGAAAACATAATGAGGTATTATGTGATCGAGTTTGAGGGAAACTGGGATAGATATATATCGTTAATGGAGTTTGCCAACAACAATAGTTACTAGTTCAATATTTAGATGGCTTCGTATGAGGCACTGTTCACAAGTTTAGAAGAACAAAGAACAATCGAAAGACAATCAACTTCTCTCATTATATGGCTTTATCCGATTTTAATATACATAGGGCATTCCTTAGGTTTTAGTTTTCATTAAATTTTATAATTCCACTACCATATGTATGAGATGCATGTTCCAAACCCAACAAGCCAAATAACCAAGATGAGACTAAATTAAAGAAAATCCCCCATAAATTATATTAAGCCTAATGTCTTCCATTAATATGGCAAGAACTAGAGTTCTTTTAGAGTTTGGGTTGTTGGGCACACCCAAGCCCACTATACAGTAATATGTTCAAACTATCGAAATATAATTTCAAGATTAATGGATTGGCTTTAACTAGTTACATTGGTTTGTTGGGAACAACATAAGATGTGCACATATCATGAGTTGATATCCAATGATTTAGTAGTTGCATAACATGAAGCAATTATTATGAGATACTTACCAATTGACCTAAGGTAGCATGTTGGGCACACCCATGGTCATTCTTAGTGATGTTGGATATTGACCTACTAGGAGTGCTTCCAAAGGGTTCTCTTATATTCATAGTAAGGAAGGGCTATGGGTTTACAATAAAATAGTGGGAGTAATAATGCATATTTATTAAAAACCTAATAATCATGCATATAGTACATTCTCTAACTTGATCTTTATTTATATCTAGGTTGCTAGAATCATGTCATCTTATGTGAACCTACACTCAATTCTCGAATCCAACAAATTCATTGGCCTGAACTTCCTGATCTTCTAAGGAATTTGAGAATAGTTCTCAAATAGACTAACATATGTTATACTCCTTGACTAGGTCAAACAACTGATCTTATAAGCTGACAACATGAGATATTTAGAGTTAACATGTGGATGCTTACTAGAGTAACCAAGTAAATTACATATGAGACAATCACATAGATATCTATTCAATATCAGTGATGGTCTCATCATAGCAATGGTGCAAGTATCCTTAGACTTGAGATGCTTAAGGTTATCTTGGATACTAAATCCTATACTTTGACTCCATTCCTTATTGCCTCTCATTAGGTATAGCATGAGGTATTTGAAGGTAATTGAATAGTCAATAAAGGATTCACCACTCCTGATAGAAGGAGAGTATAACTATAGCATCTTATAGAGAACATGACTCAAAAATCCTTGAGCGAGGTGGACAAGTCTTGAATAAGGCCTTCAAGGACATGGCTAATAGAGTGATGAGTCTCATGAACAATAACAAATATCATTTGGACTAGATGTGACATAGTCAGTCTAGTGGGAGTTGACACATAGTCCATGCTTTAAACTAAATAAGGTATAGTATAGGAAAGGTAAACTGTATAGTAATTGTCCATGGAAGGATTTATAGTCAGACTACTGACTTTCCGATCAATTGAGGGTCATAATGTGTTGCTCAAAATTATATGAGAATTTGAGCTGCCAACTTAATCAGGAACCTAATAGGTCACACGTATAGAAGGAATGAAGGAAATATGAAATGGGAATTGGATTGGATTGGATCAAAAACAAGAGAGAGAAACAATCGACCATGACACATTAGTTACGGGCATTATAATACCCCCTTACCCTAGCAAATAGTGCCCGAATAAAGGGATGTTACACTAGCTTTTCAGATAAAATGTTTATAAATAAAGGTAAATTGAATGTAGGTAACTTATAAAATAATATAATATTTGTTTATTAATTTACCTTTCTTTTTTTTCTTTCTAAAATTAAATATATAATAACATTATGATAAAAGATAACTATATGTTTTATATACAAAACGTATTATTTACAAAATGTTCATCCTTACTTAAAAACTGAGTTTAGTTCATATATCATAAAATAAAATACATAGAAAGATAAACAAAGACACAAAACCCACGATCTTTACTTAAAAACTAAGTTTAATTACATACATCATAAAATAAAATACATAGAAAGATAAACAAAGACATAAAAATCATGGTGTCAGAATATAGTTGTTATACTGGATTAGGTCTCTATCATCTTTTATTTTACTATCTTCTGGTTGTTCTTCACTATATCTACGTAAGAGAAACTCTCACACTAACCTCTAGGCTTAGTGGTGCATATAAATGTAATTTGCACTTATCTACCAACATACATACATATATATCACATATACCGTTATTATATGATTATTTTACACAAATGCATTATTATTTTAATTTATTCCATATATATATATATACACACACATATCACATTGCACATATAGACCTTGTAATGACCCAAATAACAAGTTAGTTGTAAACTGTAGTTTCTTAAATTAATCAGCATGCCCATGGATAAAAAATATTTTATTTTATCATAGAAAAATATAAACTATGACTAGTCCAAGGGTAAAATTTGGAGTGAAAATGAGGTCAAATAAGTTCTCAAAAGTCAAAATTAAGAAAAAATGGGACCCTGTTTAATTAAATAATTGATTGACCGTACTTTGAATAGGCTATAAAAAATAGCAAACGACATCCAAAAATTTATTTTAAGAGATGGATAGACTCTAAATAATATTTATGATTTTTTAATAGTGAAAAAGGAATTTTACAGTAACATCAAAAATTGAATTATCAATTCGATTTGAGTGAGATGGACAAAAAACGGACTCCGATTGAATTGAAAATTTTTATGAAGACATATAAAAATATTTTATGAATTATGGGATTAAATTTAGGTGAAATTGAGCTTGGAAAGTGATAAAAATGATTTATAATGCATAATTGGGCCTAAATGGGTTGAGTTTTGTTTGGCCCAAGCCCACCCAACTTACCACTATAAATAGGCTCAAAATCAAAATTCTCTAGAGAGAATTCTACATCATCTTCTTCCTCTTTCTTTCCCTCTTAGCTGAACCATCTCTCCCATCTTTCTCTTCTAAATTTCTTCAATTTTCTTCGAATTTTTACACCAAAATCAACCACTCTAAACTAATTTCAGCATCTCTAGTACCTAGTAGAAGCCTTTATTCTTCTTTTAGAGGGCTAAAGTATAAATAAATCAAATGAGATAAGTCATGATATAAATTTGAGGTAAGTGAAATTTATAGTTTTAAATTAGTTTCATGGTTCAAATAGGTAGTTTAAGGTATTTAGATGATAAATATAAAGTTTATTTGAGTTAAGGAAGCAAAATATTGGTAGATTAATGGAGTGTAATTTTCGGTCATGGTAGGTTCAAAGGAAAGTGAAGGTGCTTCCAAAAGAAAGGTTAAGGAAAATGAAGCTTATGAAGGCCAAAACAAGAAAATAAGGTTAGTGATTTTAAAATCTATTTATTTCCATTGATTAAGCATGATTTAGGTTTATGAAAACTTTTGTGTGTTTTGCATGTAATTGATAATTAATGCTTAAAACATGATTAAGAAATTATAAAAAGTGAATTAGAATGGTTAATTTTAATAAAAAAATTAATTAGTGGCCTTATTATGTGAAAAATATAAATTAAGGTATAATTACATTTTATTTTAATATTATGATATATATGGAAAAATGAATGTATAAATTAGTGAAATGAATAAGTAAAAGGTAAAAGAAAAATTATAATGATGAAAATTAATTATAGGCCGAAATATGAAGAAAAATTTTATATTTTCCTTGCTAATTAAATAAATATTTAGTCATAAAATGCAAAAAAATATGATATTGAGTGTGTATAAATCTATTGAGAATTTTTAAATGATATATTGAATATTTTTCTAATTAGTGATTTTATTATGCATGAAATAAAAATAATAAATAAAGTGTGTTTAGTGAGTTTAATAATTTAATTGATTATTCATAATGAAATATTGATATATAGGAATGGAAAGTGTGAAAGTTTATGGTAGTAATATAATTGTATGGATGAATAAAATATTAAGTGATTAATAATGTAAAGAATAATGGAATTTATGAATATAATAAAAATTAGATTAAAAGAATAAGATTATGCCCTTAGTTATTTTTCTTATGGTTAAATCTAGCATAGAATATAATTGGCTAGCCATATGGACTTCATTACCGCAGTGCGGGTCATAACAACTCACTTATGTAGGCCAATGATGGTCTACTTTAGTGATAATGATTCAGTGATCAGTATACAGTACAATGCTCACTTGAGTAATTGATTACAATGAAAAAAATACTCACTAATCTATAATGCTCAGAAATTATGAGCAAATAGGTTTTTACAAAGAATAAAGGATTTGTTGAAAGTAATTAATGCACAATGGCTACAATAAGATTTTTTATTCAATGTAATTGTTGTTCTTCTTGTTATGATTCATAAATGTCTTGCATTTATACTTTCTAAGCGAATTATAGCCATTTGGGTGCATTTAATGCGAAAATAGCTGTTGAACCAACTCTTAACTC
The DNA here is from genome assembly GCA_023653625.1 of Triadica sebifera. NCBI lineage: Eukaryota > Viridiplantae > Streptophyta > Magnoliopsida > Malpighiales > Euphorbiaceae > Triadica > Triadica sebifera. Next base: position 28,778,395 of record CM042901.1, read on the forward strand.
CGCGCCTTTCATGTTTCTCTGTCCTCATTCACGGGTGTGACTATGTGTGTCACGGTCGTGAATGTTCTTTCAAGTCGTAGTCCAAGTGGTGACTCTGGCAGTGAAGCTTTCTGGAAGATCTTGAAGTGTTTGATCATGGGTGAGACTTTATACTTTTACAGGCATGAACATTCTTCCAAGTCATGGTTCAAGTGGTGACTTTGGCCGTAAAGCTTTCTGGAAGAACTTGAAGTGTTTGATCATGGGCGTGATGTTATTTCACGGGCGTGACAGGTTTGATCATTCAGGATTGGTATGATCCTTCATGACCATGAACTTTGAATGTTGGAAAGTTGGCACTAAGCTATATCACGGGCGTGACATAAGTAGTCACGGGCGTGAACATGTTATTTCTTTTTGTTTTGATCTTCAAAATTTTTCTTTCATTCTTGCATCTATTTTAATCAAGATATATCCTATTCAACAAACTTAAAAGATATATAGTTAAATACATTATTGCTATTTTATTTGTTAGCATCAAAATGACAGAAATACCCCTTAAGTTCCTCAAGGTTTAGCAAACTCTAATTGTGATTAGGGGACATATAAATAACTATTTTAAAAGCCAAATTTGTGTCTAACACCTCGATCAATAAAAGTTATTGTCTTATCTTCTTCTCTTTCAAGTTGAAACACCATTGCTAAAACCATAGTGCTTTAACATCCCATCTTCCTTGTGGTTGTTTTGTTTATTCCTTCACATGGATTACTATTAGTGAAAATCCAGCAATGGATTGTTGTGGTTTGCAACAACCCAACTTGAAGCAACGACTCACAAACTTGAAAGATCAAAAGATACAAACAAAGGTAATCAACTTCTCCTATTTTATGGTATGCAATCCAATTTAAATTACATGTGGTGTTCCATAGGTTTTGAGTTCAATTAATTTTAAATTTCATTGTGCCATATAAGAGATGCAAGTTAAAAACCCAAAAAACCAACCATGATGAGACTTAATTAAGAAAAATCACTCATAAACTACACTAAGGCCACTGCCTTTCATTAATATGGTAAGAACCATAATTCTTTTAGGGTTTGGATTGTTAGACACACCTAAGCCCGCTTTACAAAAATATGTTCAAACCATCAGAATATGATTTCATGATTAATGGGTAGGCTTTAACTGATCACATTGGTTTGTTAGGCACTTCCAAGGTCAATGTGAATTAAAGGTAATATTGGATCAGTGTATATGAGATATGCACACATCAAGAGTTGGTAGCCTAATGATAATGCAATTGGTATGAGATACATACCAATTGACCTAAGGTGACTTGTTAAGCACATCAAATGTCATTTTTAGTGATGTTTGATGCTAGCCCATAAGGAGAGTTTCCAACAAATTCTCTTGGATTCATAATAAGGGTTATGGGTTCTCAATAAAATAGTGGAAGTAATATCTAAGTTGTTAGAATCATGTCATCAAATGTGAACATATGCTCAATTCTTGAATTCAACAACTTGACTGACCCAAAGTTTTTTGATTGGCTAAGGAATTTAAGAATAGATCTCAAAGCCGAATATATAGTCTTTGTCTTAGAAGAGTCGCTTCCCTCCCCTCTTGCTAATGGTGCATCTGTTGATGAATAGTTAGCATATAAGAAGTAAGTGGATAATAATGAGTTGGCGGGTTACATTATGCTCACCTTTATGTCTCTTGAGCTTCAAAAGCAACATGAGAATATGAATGCAAATAGCATAATGTATCATCTAAATGAGCTTTTCGATGAGCAAGTTCAATCTAAGCAATATGAGATATTTAAGTTGCTTTTTCGCTCCAAGATGGTAAAGGGGACATCTCAAGTGCAACATACATTAAAGATGAATGAGTACATTGAGAGGTTAGCCACTTTAGGTTTCATTATGGATCTTGAGTTAAGTATAAACTTAGATCTCTAAAGTTTGCTAGATAGTTATGCACATTTTTGTTGGTTTTTGAAAATGCATCTTAAACATGACATATTGGAAATATAAAAATTAATTAAAACCAAAACCCAAGAAATGTCATATGTATATTAAAATTGGATCATTAACCATCTAATAGGATAAGTATATTACCTTTTAATTGTTACTTCAATCTTCAAGGTTATGAGCTTTCTTTCTTGTTAGGTTATCGCAAACCACGACAATCCAAAGCTTATGAATTTTTCTAATAGTATCCGCGTGAAGGAGTGAAGGAAATAACCTCAAAGGCTATGGGGTGTTAAAACATCAAGGTGCTAGCAATGGTGATTCAACTTAAGAGAGAAGAAGAAGAAGAGAGAAAAACTTTATTTTCTCAAGGTAGCCACACTCTTTTTGAGCCTTTTTGAGGGTATTTATATGTCATCTAATCAAAATTAGGGTAGGACAATTAAAATCCTACGTTTGACTTCCTATTTAGAATGAAGATCTACATAATTGCATATCATTGTGCGGGAAAGGGGTCATCGCGCATGCAACAACCTTAGAAGTTGTCTTGTGTGTGCAATAGCAAAACTTCATTCTATTGCACGTGAGATAGAATGACACCTTGCACGTCGCATGCAAGTGACACACAACACCTTTAGCTTTCATACGCGAAAACTCTTTCGTAAAACATTATCTCTCATGTTTTGGAACCCATTTCACATTTTCTTTATTCCTTCTATGCAAGCGACCTATTAAGTTTTCGGTTATGCTGGTAGCTCAAATCATCACATGATTTAAAACATATTACAAGTGATATCTAGGAACATATCATGACCCCTAATTGACTATAAAATAAGTGGTCTAAATATAAACCCTTCTATAGACAAATACCATACAATTCATCCTTTCACCAAACTATACCTCATTTGGTTTAGAGTATAGACTCTGCGTAAACTCCCATTAGACTGACTATATCACACCTAGTCCAAATGATATTAGTTTTTATCTATGAGACTCATTACGCTATTAAATATGTTCTTAAAAACTTTGTTCAAGACATGTTCATCTTAGCCAAGGATTTCTGAGTAATAATCTCTAAAAGAGGCCATAGGTATACTCTCATTCTATTAGGAGCGGTGAATCATTTATTGACTACTTAACTATCTTTGAATAACTCATACTATACCCAGTCACCATCCTATAAGCAACCTCTTAGAGGCAATAAGGAATAGAGTCAAATTATAGGATTTAGTATCCAAGATAACCTTGAGCACCTTAAGTCTAAGGATAATTGCACCATTGCTATGATGAAGACTATAACTGACATTGTATAGACATCCATATAATTATTTCATAGTAAGTCATCCAATGTACTTGACTACTCTAGCAATCATCCATATGTTAACTCTAAACATCTTATATTTTTAGCTTATAAGATCAACCGCTTGACCTATTCAAGGCATAAAACATATGTTAGCCTGCCCAGATTAGCAATATTGTGACACCCCACTTATATATTAAGGATAATCCCATACATATAAGAAAGATGCCACAAGCTTAACTCGATGAATCTGTTCGAATTAAAACTTTTTCATTTTAAATAACTTAATCTATTTATTTATATTAGATTAGGCAGGTCGTTCTAATTAACAACATACACACACACACACACATATATATATATCATTATATAGTATACGCATATAGCACCCGATTATGTTATTTAATTATTTGCACACACAATATTAACATATGAGACATGTCTACCACAAACTATATACATAGTCAAACTAAAAAAAATAATAGATAATCAACCCACTAACTATGTCTCTTGTGTCTCTGCTGATATGGGCTTAGATTTCTTCCTAATCAACTCCACTATCTATTATCTATAGCTTCAATTCCTGTGTGAGAAGAACCCACGCTAAGCTATCTCTAGGTATCAAATAAAATCATGGCACATCAAATTTATTACATATTTGTCATATAAAATAAAAAAAAATATATATCACATAAAAGAATAAATATAACAACCTCATTCAATAATTAAATTTGCACCACATCATGTATGCATTTTATACTTTGCTACTTATATCAATTAATAAATTTTCATAATTCATTCTATGATTTATTAGCCCAAAATCTCGTTCCTGGACTGTTTGGATACGAGGCATGAAATCGGGGCGCTCGCGGAGCTTAAGCCACCCTACTCACTATAATATCAGGTCAAGGGCGCTCACAGAGCTTCAACCCCCTTGACCTAGTATAATCATTTATCTGTATGTAATTAGGATCAGGGGTGCTCTCGGAGCTATAATCATCCTATTCTTAAATCATATCAATATCGGTACTGAAACTTCCCCCTAATGGTGCACCATCTATCCTATGTCAGTCCTTAGGTAGAGAAATGGGCAATTAACACCATTAATTACTTGTTTCTATAACCAATACTCATTTCATATTAACATAATAATATACGTACAATTTATTTCAAAACTATATAATAGCATGATATTTTATCAAATATTAGCATAATGTTAAGTTCATAGTTAACAACATTTCTATAATGTTAAAACATGCCATAATATATAATTTCATCATTGTGACATATAATTTATGTCAGGCACACACAAATATGCATAAGAGGCAAACTAGAAAACATATATATGTACAAACCTCAGTTGTATTTTTCTTTTCCAAAATATAAGCTCAAAGCTTGTTCACTTTTGTTGTTCTTCTTCTTGTTGAGATCCTAATTTAAAAATATAATTAATTAATACCTTGATAAAATATTTATTCTTAATATAATTTAAATAAATAACTACAATTTCTTTTAAACTAGAATATGACCTCTTAGAACTGTTGGATCAATAACTTTTATTACACTTATCCAATTTATATGATTATTGATCCTAATTAAATTTCACATGTAAGAGTAAAACATACTAAAATTTTAGAATTCTTGAACCATTAAATAATTTTTGGTATAATTTTAAATGTTGCCCTGTTTTTTGCCTTTAGACAGTTTCGGGGTACCATATTTAAAAATTCATATCTTTCAATGTATAGCTTCAATTATTATGAAAATTTTTATACAATTACATAAGTTAATTTGGAACAGTTTTCATGTTTACCGCATTTCCATATTCGGTCTCTAAAGTTCTCAAATACTGGAGGATCTATAACTGGTTCAGTATCAACCCGACCAGTTCAATTGTTTAACTCATAACTCATAAAATACATGACATTTTAAGGTGAGAATTTCACAAAAATTTAGATAATCCATAGAAATAAAACTTTCCTATTTTGAACTTTGGCTAATTCGATCTAAAACAGGTCAAATATAAGAATGAAGTTACTGGAGCTGTATAGGTATATGAAACCAGCTCAATCTAGGAATAGTCACAGTTCATTTCACTATAACTCAACCTACACAAGAGATATTTATACAAAATTTGGTAGAGACCTAAATAACACATATATCTAGAACTCTTATGTTTTATAAAACCTCAAATTCAGCCATTAAGATGATCAAATTGAGCAAAACTTGTGGAGTATTCTGTTGATACTCTTCCAGGAACCAGTCTCACTCAAATGATCATTTCTCTTCATATACTCAAAATCATTCAATAAATTTGATAGGCAGATACACAAGACATATAATAACAACTTTTATGTTTTACAAATCTTTAAATTTAGTTCATAAGGTACTCAAAAAATAGAATGAAATACACTGCAAAAACATAATTTTAAAAGCTCTAATAACACTATAATAAAGGGAAAGGTATTACTTACCAAGATCAGATTTATATGGAGTGAATTTTCTTGCAAATCATGAAGGAGAGGATGAAGATTTTGGGCTGTGATATGGAGGAAGGAAAGGGAAGAAGAAGAAGAAGAAGAAGAAGAGAGGTGAAGTTGGAAGAAATGGGGCAAAATCTTAATTGACTTTCCCCTCCCCTCCCCCTTTCCCGTTTTTAGTCTTCTTTTTCTTTTTTTTCTGTTGTCCCTTTGTATTGTTCACTTTTTTGTTTTTTTAATTATTATTATTATTATTATTATTATTATTATTATTATTATTATTATTATTATTATTATTATTATTATTATTATTATGATCATCATCATCATCATCATCATCATCATCATCTTCTTCTTCTTCTTCTTCTTCTTCTTCTTCTTCTTCTTCTTCTTCTTCTTCTTCTTCTTCTTCTTCTTCGTCTTCTTATATTTACTTATATTTAGTCATTCTAATTTTTTTTTATCAAAAATACAATTTAATTATGTGACCTAATTTAATCAAATTTATATTGTCTATCAATTTAATTTATTTTAATTTCTAATTTAATCAACTATTCTATCTATTTTAATCTCTATTATCCGTTAGGTTTAACCTATTTATACCACCTACTTATTATAATTAAACTCTAATTAGTGGGTGTTATAATTCTCTCCCCCTTAAGATGTTTCGTCCTCGAAACATACCTAATGCATCGTCACTGAACAAGTGAGAGTATTGAGCTTTCATCACCTCCTCGCTTTCCCATATTGCTTTTTCGATTACATGATTCCTCTATAGTACTTTCACTAATGGTACTTACTTGTTCCTCAGCTCCTTAATTTCTCTTACTAAAATTTGAACTGGTTCTTCTTCATATTTCAAATCTTATCTCACTTGAATGCTTTTAGCAGGTATGATGTGATTAGGATCTGATTTATATCGTTTTAACATTAAGACATGGAAAATATTATGCATCATACTCAACTCTGGTGGTAGAGCGAGTCTATATGCAATAGGTCCAACTCTTTCTAATATTTTCATAAGGTCCGATGAATCTTGGACTCAACTTGCATTTCTTTCCAAATCTCAGAACTTTCTTCCAGAGAGATACTTTAAGAAAAACTTTATCACCCACTGCATAATCAATGTCTTGTCTCTTAAGATCAACATACGATTTCTCCCTATCTATAGCTGCCTTAAGTCTTTCGCGAATGAATTTCACTTTTTCTTCCATCTCTTGCACTAGGTCTGGTCCCATAAGCTTCCTCTCGCTGAGCTCTGTCCAACATGGAGGTGTTCGACACTTCCTGCCACAAAGTGCCTTATATGGAGCCATTTGGATACTAGACTGATAACTGTTATTATAGGCGAATTCCATTAAAGGAAGATATTTGTCCCAACTACCTTCAAATTCGATGACACAACTTCTCATCATATCTTCTAGAATTTGAATGACTCTTTATGATTGTCCATCTGTCTGTGGATGAAAAGTCGTGCTGAAATTGAGCTTAGTACCTAGAGCTCGTTGTAGACTACCCCAAAATTGAGATGTAAAGCGGGGATCTCTATCAGACAAAATAGAAACAGGCACTCCATGAAAGTCATACTACTTCATTCATATAAATTTCTACCAATTTATTCAATAGGTAGTCCTTCTTGATAGGTAAGAAATGTGCTGACTTTGTAAATCTGTCCACTATGACCCATACAATATCATATTTCTTTGGAGTCAAAGGTAATCTAGTCACAAAATCCATAGTCATTCGCTCCCACTTCCATTCTGGAATAGAAATTGGATGTAGCAACCCTGAAGGTACTTGATGTTTAGCCTTGACCTGTTGACAAGTCAAGCATTGTGAAGTGTATTCTGAGATGTCCTTTTTCATATCTGCCTACCAGTATGTGCTCTTCAACTCTTGATACATCTTGTTACTCCCTGGGTGCATAGCATATTTGCTTTCATGGGCCTCTCTAAGAATCCTCTGTCTAAGATCTTCTACATCGGGCACACATAATCTGTCTTGATAAAACAGTCCACCATCTAGGTCCATAGTGAATCCAAGTCTCTCCCCCTTAGAGATCAATTCAGCTACTTCAATTAGCTTTCTATCCTATCTTTGTGCATCATTGATTTCTTGAGTAAGAGTGGGTTGAAGGTTCAACTCTACCACAATCTTTCTGCTTAAAGCATCTGCTACTACATTAGCTTTCCCTAGATGGTAGTCAATTACACAATTATAATCCTTTATTAGCTCTAGCCATCTTCTCTACCTCAAATTCAATTCTTTCTGTGAGGGAAGATATTTTAAACTCTTGTGATCCATGTAAATGAAACACTTCTCCCCATATAAATAATGGCGCCAAATCTTCAAAGCAAAAACTATAGTTGCCAACTCCAGATCATAGGTAGGATAGTTCTTCTCATAGCAACCACTATTCCATCTTGCATCAATACACAACCTAATCCATTATGAGAAGCATCACTATAAATGACATACTCTTTATTAGGAATCGGTTGTGTCAAGACAGGGGCCTTAGTGAGCATACTTCTGAGCTTATCAAAACTAGTTTGACACTTATCTGTCCACTCAAATGTAACATCCTTTCTCAATAGTCTTGTTAAAGGAGAAGCAATCATTGAAAAAACTTTGACAAATCTCCAATATTATCCCACTAAACCTAAGAAACTTTTGACCTTAGTCACATTCCATGGAGGCTTACAACTCACAATTGCCTCAACCTTGCTAGAATCCACTTTAATGCCCTCTGTAGAGATAATGTGTCCCAGAAATGTCACATCCTTCAACCAAAACTCACATTTTGAGAGTTTGGCATAAAGCTTATATTCTCTGAGAGTCCACAACACTATTCTCAAATGTTTTTCATGTTCTTCTAAATCTTTAGAATATACCAAAATATCATTAATGAAAATGACCACAAATTGATCAAGATGAGGCCTAAATATCCTATTCATAAGATCCATAAATGCTGCTAGAGCATTGGTCAGCCCAAATGGCATTACCAAAAACTCATAATGGTCGTATCTAGTTCTGAATGCAGTTTTACCTATATCCTCTGTTTTCACCCTTAATTGATGATAACCAGATCTTAAGTCTATCTTGGAAAATACTCATGCACCTTTCAGTTGGTCAAAGAGATCATCAATCCGTGGTAATGGGTACTTGTTCTTGATGGTTGCCTTATTCAACTGTCAATAATCAAGACATAGCCTCAAAGATCCATCATTCTTTTTCACAAACAATACCGGTGCACCCCATAGGGATGTACTTGGTCTAATGAAACCCTTATTAAGGAGTTCATGCAATTGTGTCTTAAGTTCTTTCATCTATGATGAGGCCATTTTGTATGACGTCTTTGATATAGGCATAGTTCCTAAAACAATATCAATAGCAAACTCTACTTCTCTCTCTGGAGGCAACCCCGGTAAGTCATCAGGAAACACATCTGGAAATTCATTTACCACCGGAATATCTTCAAGATTTGAACCTCCCTTTCTGGTGTCAATCACATGGGCCAAATAAGCTTCACACCCTTTTGTCATCAATCTCATAGCTTTCTTTATGGATATGACTTGAGGATATTGTGAAAATAATTCACCTTTCACAATAATTTCCTCCTGATTTTCTATCTTAAGTATCACAAATTTAGACTTGCAATCCACCATTGCTTTGTGACGTGAGAGTCAATCCATGCCTAATATGACATCATACACATGGAAAGACAACTCAATCAAATCTGCATAAAACACCTTCCCATACACAACCAAAGGAAAATTCCTAAATACTTTATTCACTATTACACTATGACCCAAAGGATTCTTAAGTTCAATTCCATATTCTAGATTTTCTTTAATCATATTATGCTGACTAGGTGTACTAGTGCAAATATAGGAATGTGTGGAACCCGGATCTATAAGTGCACAAATGTCAAAATCATATAATGAAAACATGCCTGCGTGATCAACTCCACTATCTACTATCTACAGCTTCAATTTTTGTGTGAGAAGAACCCATGCTAAGCTATATCTAGCTTAGTGATACATATAAGTATTAAAGTTTTTCCCAAGCAGTCACACAAATACATGTATCAAATAAAATTATGGCACATCAAATTTTATTACATAAGAAGCTCATTCAATAATTAAATTTGTACCACATCATGTACGCATTTTATACTTTGCTACTTACATCAATTAATAAATTTTCATATTCCATTCTATGATTTATTAGCCTAAAATCTCGTTCTTGGATTGTCCAAATACGAGGTGTGAAATAGGGGCACTCGTGGAGCTTAAGCCACCATGCTCACTATAATCTCAAGTCAAGGGCACTCACAGAGCTTTAGCCACCTTGACCTAGTATAATCATTTATTTGTGTGTAATTAGGATCAGGGGCGCTCTCAAAGCTATAACCACCATGTCTTTAAATCATATCAATATCGATACCGAAACCTCTCCCTAATGGTGAACCATCTATCATATGTCAGTCCTCAATTAGAGAAATGGGCAATTAACACCATTCATTACTTGTTTCTATAACCAATACTCATTTCATATTAACATAATAATATGCGCACAATTTATTTCAAAATCAAATAATAGCATGATATTTTATCAAATATTAGCATAATATTAAGTTCATAGTTAACAACATTTATATAATGTTAAAACATGCCATAATATATAATTTCATCATTGTGACATATAATTTATGTCAGGCACACACAAACATGCATAAGCGGCAAACTATAATACATATATGTACAAACCTCGATAGTATTTTTCTTTTCCAAAATATAAGCTCAGAGCTTGTTCACTTTTGTTTTTCTTCTTCTTGTTGAGATCCCAATTTAAAATATAATTAATTAATATCTTGATAAAATATTTATTGTTAATATAATTTAAATAAATAACTACAATTTCTTTTAAGTTAGAACATGACCTCTTAGGACTGTTGGATTAATAACTTTTATTACACTTATCCAATTTATATGATTATTAATCCTAATTAAATTTAAAATGCAAGAGTAAAACATACTAAAATTTTAGAATTTTTGAACCATTACACAATTTTTGGTATAATTTTAAATGTTGATCTATTTTATGCCCTTAGGCAGTTTCGGGGTACCATATTTAAAAATTCATATCATTCAATGTATAGCTTCATTATTATAAAAAAATTTATACGATTATATAAGTTAATGTGGAACATTTTTCATGTTTATCTAATTTCCAGATTCGGTCTCTAAGGTTCCCAAATACTGGAGGATCTATAACTGGTTCAACATAGAGTATCAATCCGACCAGTTCAATTGTTTAGCTCATAACTCACAAAATACTTGACATTTTAAGGTGAGACTTTTACAAAAATTTAGATAGGACATAGAAATAAAAATTTCATATTTTTAACTTTGGCTAATTCGATCTAAAACAGGTCAAATATAAGAATGAAGTTACTGGAGCTGTATAGGTATATGAAACCAGCTCAATCTAGGAATAGTCACAGTTCATTTCACTATAACTCAACCTACACAAGAGATATTTATACAAAATTTGGTAGAGACCTAAATAACACATATATCTAGAACTCTTATGTTTTATAAAACCTCAAATTCAGCCATTAAGATGATCAAATTGAGCAAAACTTGTGGAGTATTCTGTTGATACTCTTTCAGGAACCAGTCTCACTCAAATGATCATTTCTCTTCATATACTCAAAACCATTCAATAAATTTGATAGGCATCTATAATAACAACTTTTATGTTTTACAAATCTTCAAATTTGGTTCATAAGGTACTCAAAAAATAGAATGAAATACACTGTAAAAACATAATCTTAAAAGCTCTAATAACACTATAATAAAGGGAAAGGTATTACTTACCAAGATCAGATTTATATGGAGTGAATTTTCTTGCAAATCATGAAGGAGAGGATGAAGATTTTGGGCTGTGATATGGAGGAAGGAAAAGGAAGAAGAAGAAGAAGAAGAAGCAGAAGAAGAGAGGTGAAGTTGGAAGAAATGGGGCAAAATCTTAATTGACTTTCCCCTCCCCTCTCTCTTTCCCGTTTTTAGTCTTCTTTTTCTTTTTTTTTCTGTTGTCCCTTTGTATTGTTCACTTTTCTGTTTTTTTTTTAAATTTATTATTATTATTATTATTATTATTATTATTATTATTATTATTATTATTATTATTATTATTATTATGATCATCATCATCATCATCATCATCATCATCTTCTTCTTCTTCTTCTTTTTCTTCTTCTTCTTTTTCTTCTTATATTTACTTATATTTAGTCATTCTAATTTTTTTTATCAAAAATACAATTTAATTATGTGGCCTAATTTAATCAAATTTATATTGTCTATCAATTTAATTTATTTTAATTTCTAATTTAATCAACTATTTCATCTATTTTAATCTCTATTATCCGTTAGGTTTAACCTATTTATACCACCTACTTATTATAATTAAATTCTAATTAGTGGGTGTTACAATTCTCTCCCCCTTAAGATGTTTCGTCCTCGAAACATGCCTAATGCATCGTCACTGAACAAGTGAGAGTATTGAGCTTTCATCACCTCCTTGCTTTCCCATATTGCTTCTTCAATTACATGATTCCTCTATAGTACTTTCACTAATGGTACTTACTTGTTCCTCAGCTCCTTAATTTCTCTTTCTAAAATTTGAACTGGTTCTTCTTCATATATCAAATCTTATCTCAGTTGAATGCTTTCAATAGGTATGATGTGATTAGGATCTGATTTATATCGTTTTAGCATTGAGACATGGAAAATATTATGCATCAAACTCAACTCCGGTGGTAGAGCGAGTCTATATGCAATAGGTCCAACTCTTTCTAATATTTCATAAGGTCCGATTAATCTTGGACTCAACTTGCATTTCTTTTCAAATCTCAGAACTTTATTCCAGAGAGATACTTTAAGAAAAACTTTATCACCCACTGCATAATCAATGTCTCGTCTCTTAAGATCAACATACAATTTCTCCCTATCTATAGCTGCCTTAAGTCTTTCGCGAATGACTTTCACTTTTTCTTCCATCTCTTGCACTAGGTATAATTTTAAATGTTGCCCTGTTTTTTGCCCTTAGACAGTTTCGAGGTACCATATTTAAAAATTCATATCTTTCAATGTATAACTTCAATTATTATGAACATTTTTATACAATTACATAAGTTAATTTGGAACATTTTTCATGTTTACCGCATTTCCAGATTCGGTCTCTAAAGTTCTCAAATACTGGAGGATCTATAACTGGTTCAGTATCAACTCGATCAGTTCAATTGTTTAACTCATAACTCATAAAATACATGAAATTTTAAGGTGAGAATTTCACAAAAATTTAGATAATACATAGAAATAAAACTTTCATATTTTGAACTTTGGCTAATTCGATCTAAAACAGGTCAAATATAAGGATGAAGTTACTGGAGCTATATAGGTATATGAAACCAGCTCAATCTAGGAATAGTCACAGTTCATTTCACTATAACTCAACCTACACAAGAGATATTTATACAAAATTTGGTAGAGACCTAAATAACACATATATCTAGAACTCTTATGTTTTATAAAACCTCAAATTCAGCCATTAAGATGATCAAATTGAGCAAAACTTGTGGAGTATTCTGTTGATACTCTTCCAGGAACCAGTCTCACTCAAATGATCATTTCTCTTCATATACTCAAAATCATTCAATAAATTTGATAGGCAGATACACAAGACATATAATAACAACTTTTATATTTTAGAAATCTTCAAATTTGGTTCATAAGGTACTCAAAAAATAGAATGAAATACACTGCAAAAATATGATCTTAAAAGCTCTAATAACACTATAATAAAGGGAAAGGTATTACTTACCAAGATCAGATTTATATGGAGTGAATTTTCTTGCAAATCATGAAGGAGATGATGAAGATTTTGGGCTGTGATATGGAGGAATGAAAGGGATGAAGAAAAAGAAGAAGAAGAAGAAGAAGAAGAAGAAGAAGAAGAAGAAAGGTGAAGTTGGAAGAAATGGGGCAAAGTCTTAATTGACTTTCCCCTCCCCTCCCTCTTTCCTGTTTTTAATCTTCTTCTTTTTTTCTTCTGCTGTCCCTTTGTATTGTTCACTTTTCTGTTTTTTTAATTATTATTATTATTATTATTATTATTATTATCATCATCATCATCATCATCATCTTCGTATATTTACTTATATCTTGTCCTTCTAATTTTTTTTCCAAAAATATAATTTAATTGTGTGGTCTAATTTAATCAAATTTATATTGTCTATCAATTTAATTTATTTTAATTTCTAAGTTAATAAACTATTCCATCTATTTTAATCTCTATTATGTATCAGGTTTAACCTATTTATAGAACATACTTATTATAATTAAACTCTAATTTGTGGGTGTTACAAATACCCTATCTTGTTAATCCTATGAATAAGAATCATTTAGGTATAAGCACAATTGCACATGATAGGAATCTCATCATCATAATCTCGTCATGATTTTTTTCACGCTGTGTTATATACAAAGGAATTCATTAAACAATTTAACGTTTATATCAATTCATATCCAATGAATACCATATAATGAAAATATCTTTATTAATAATAAAAGAATTCATTTTATGTTGTATTCTATTTTGGACGACCCTAAGGATAATAGGGCAAAAGACACGACGAGAGAGGAATCTTGAATAAGGTATCATTTGGACTGAGAGATTTTAAAATTCATGGATTTTGTAAAATTCATGGATTGTGAAATCTATAAATTATAAGAATTCTATCATTTTGTTTGAATATAAAATTCATGAATTGATGATATAATTTCCCTTATACTCATGTTTGGTTAAATGATTAAATACATAAATTTAACAATTAATTTTCAATTTTAGTATTTACTAAATATTAGTTATTTATCATTAATTAAAAATTTTCTAATAATTTTTATTATATTTATATTGAATTGTAAAATAATATAATTTAAAGTAAATTTTTGAGAAAATTTTGTTGAGTTTTGGAATACTATTAATTTATCAGGGACAATCTAGAAAAAATATGACAACAATCTCACATGACTAAAAAAATGGTAGATTTTGGACGTTTCCACATGAGGTGAAAAATCAAATCTTTCGTAAATGAAAGATTTTGATAGGTAAAAAATTTTCTAAAATTTATAAATTTTGATATTTTTTAAATAATTAAATAATAAATTTGATATAAATATATACATTGTTATAATTATTTCATTCAAAATTCTTCAATTTAGACATAGCTTAAGATGCATGTTTTTCCTTTGAGATTAGACATGTTGAGCAAAGAGTAGCAGTGACTAACTCTAAATTGCATAATAAAAAAAAAAAAAGATAAAAAACCCGAATTCTAGAGAGATGCTCTCTATAAAAGGGAAATTACATGTCATTTCTCAATCATTGGCGTATTTAGACGCTTTAAATCTTATAAAATCGTATGGCCTTATTGCTCTTTCTCAAACAATCCCTCATATCTTACTTTGGCTTTCTTACCCAATAAAACCAACTAAAGAGTTGGTGGCACAAAATCCACGTTTTCTTTTTTCTATTTTGCAAAACACTAACTCCAGATTCGTATTAATAATTAAATATTAGTAACTAAATTAGTGTATAAATAATATAGAATAGTAAACCTAAAAATTTGTCTTCACGAAATTGCCACTACATGAATTGTTGTCACCCATTTTTTTCTCAAACAAAATCGCCACATGGCACTTAATTAGTGGAGAGGTAATTTTACAAACTGAAATATCAGCGACATTTTAGCGTTCCTCTACAGTCATCATCATACTCGGATACTCTCACTATTCAGTAGAAAGCCGCCAAATAAAACCAGCAAACGAACACAAACCAAAACCCACAGCAAGCAGAGAGAAGATTTTCACTCGAAACTAAACTCTCTCTTTCTCTTTTTCTTTCTTCCATGGCATACTCTTCGTTCTCTAACACATTGCGCAGTCTTTCTTCAAGTGCATTGCCTCGTGATCTGGAGCACCAGAAGAAGATATCTTCCTCACGATGTTCAGCTTTGTCCATTCTTTCACCTTCCCACTCTCTTTTTAGGTACGGCTTAGATCTCTTAAATTGCTTTTCTTGTTTAATTCATGAGAAAATGGAGGAGAGGAAAAAAAAGTTGCAAGAATAAGAAGTCTGTCTTTTCCGAGAATGTTGCATGTGTCTACTTTTTTGATTGCTGAAAATTAGTCCGTGTTGAAGTACAAAGAGACAAAAGTATGGTTACTTCGCTCGAATTCGTTACGTAAAGTAAGATTTGTTTCAGATTGGTTTGTGCTACGGTGGAAAGATTAACATACTGAACTACCATTTCATTTCTGAATTTCTCGCTTTGTGCTTTAGTTTGTGTTTGTCCGCTCTTCTGTGGATTTAAAATTGGTCAAAGATCGATAAAATTAGATGTTCTTAAGAAACAATGACGTAAATCTGTCTTAGAAAATTTCACACGTTATTTCGGGAGTAGATGTTGAGTGAGAAGTTTAACCAGAAAAATTTTGCTCATCAACAATGAAAGAGGAAAAATTGAATGAAGATGAAATTTGAGTTGAATTGAATTTCCTAGAGTTAAAGCACAAGTTCATTGGTTATTTCTCCTTTAAAAATTCGTTTTATGGATTTTCATATCCTTATAGTTGCAGCTGTCTTAGCCTATTCCGTTATGACAATGTATGAATAATGAGCCATTATATATTTAAGCTCATTAATATTCAGTGCTTAATTAAAATGTTTGAAGCCATTTCAAGATTAAAATGCTGCAGCTTGTTGGTAGGATTATTAAATTTCTGATAATTATTAGCTCTAGTTTTTTGTTTTTTTTTTTCTTTTTTTGCAATAGTTGAAATAGGTAATTGCTAGAGGTGGTGATATGTGATAAGAATATACCAAATAAGATGAAGGGAATATTATACAGAATGACAGTTAGGCCAACTGTACTATATGGGAGCGAGTGTTGGGCAACTATTGCCCAACATATCCACAAGATGAGTGTGGTAGAAATACAAATGTTAAGATGAATGTGTGGGCATACAAGATTGGTCAATATAAAAAATGAATGCATCCGACAAAAGATACACGTAGGACATATTGGAGATAATATAAGGAATGAACGTTTAAGATGGTATGATCATGTAGTACGTAGATCCTCAAATGTCCTAGTTCGAACATGCGATAAATTAGTTGTAGCAGGTAGAAAGAAGTAAAAAGGTATGCCTAGTATCACTTGGAGTGAAATAGTATCTAAGGATCTATAATCACTTGATATTGAGACGAACCTAGCATTGGACAGAGGAATTGGAGACAGAGAATCTACATAGTCGATCTTATATAGTATGGGATTAAGGCTTAATTTTTGTTGTTGTTTTTCGGCAGTGGTCATTATAATCTCTAAATTAGATGTCTGACAGAAAATGGCTTAATTGGGTAGAATGTTAGGTGGTTATAATGAGTCAATAGTACCAGATGTTATATTTAGAAATGCTCATGGTTGATTGGTGTAAGAAGCTAGCACATAGGGAAAAAGCATTTCTTTTAGGTTCTTCATCTTCTTGTACTTCAATTTGTAATTTATTTTCTTAATAGTAAATCTTATGGCTGCTTTTAATTTCTTTGAAATGTGATCATCTCATAATCACATGTGAAGTCTATAAATTGTATACACGCACAGAGGCTCCCACACTCAAACATTTACCTTCTCTTCACCTGAATTATCCAGAAGTGAGCGTTTCTGTTATCCATCTAGCTTCTTTTCTAAATTTTTATTATGCTTAGTTATTTTTTAATGTACTCTTTCATTTATTTAATCATATATCAAGAAGCTCGAATGTTGTCTTCTGGACTATATTACTATACATATTGGCTCTTATTGAACTCCATGAGGGTCTATAATAATTAAATGTTTTGTTGAAGCTACAAAATGGGGTTTTGAGATGTCATTTTTAGTAAAAAGCTCTATTAATTTTCATTTCAGTGAGTACTATGCTAAAGAGTTTGTATGACTTTGTTTCAGGACAGGTTTTGTTTCCCAATGGGGTAGAAGGGAATTAGCATGTGGTCATGTCTCCTCTTCAGTTAAGGGTAGATTGCTACATTCTTTATTTTCATTTTAACTCATATATACAAGTATACTGATAGCTACTGTATGGTATATTCTATTTATGAATTTTCTTAATGTTTAGCTGTTTTACTGGATGAATCCAAGGAAAAGGTTCGTCTTCCCAAAGGTGATATGTGGTCAGTCCATAAGTTTGGTGGTACTTGCGTGGGAAGCTCTGAAAGGATCAGGAATGTAGCAGATATAATTGTTAATGATGGTTCGGAAGGGAAGTTGGTGGTTGTGTCTGCAATGTCAAAGGTGACAGATATGATGTATGACCTCATCTGCAGAGCACAATCTCGAGATGATTCTTATATTGCTGCTGTTGATGCTGTTTTTGAAAAGCATAGATTAACGGCAATGGATCTTCTTGATGGAGATGATCTTCGTAGTCTTTTGTCCCGATTACATCATGATATCAATAACCTCAAAGTAATGCTTCGTGCAATATACATAGGTATTATACCTCTCTCTGTGAACAATTAGATGTTCAGACTTATTTATGGAAGCATAGGTGCTTATACTCAGTTGAGATAGAACATAATTGGGCTATTTTATGATTTTTTTTCCCATTGTCTTGGTTTATGATTATAGCTTTGGTTCATTGAGGCCAATGGTGAATCATGTCTCTTCAATTGTCATGAACTTGAAATTCACATTAATTCTACTTTGCATTTCTTTAGACCATTCAATGATAGGCACAAAATTAGATACACACAGCAAATGAGGTAAGAAAATCTTGAGCTCAAAGTTTCATTGCAAATACAGGCATATTCAAGAGTGCCTGAAATCTCTCCCTAGTCCCAAGGAGATACAAAATTCATGACACTTTTCTCAAAACAGACTACCAGCTAAATAAATCATTATCTCTAAGAAACAAAAGACAAAATCTCCTATTTTCCTCTGGATGCTCCCACATACCCGAAATAGGCCAAGGCCCAAACAGCACAAAGAAAATAAAAAACAATAAAACAACAGTACCATAGTCACCAGATTCCTAGGTAAGAATGTGAACCCATCAGCGACCTGTCTTGTGTGTAGGTGAAATGAACCGGGGGCCTATCAATACTCCCTCCCAAGAAAGCACTTTGTCCTCAAAGTGAAAATCTGGAATTGAGCAGCTATCATCTTATAATCCTCCCAAGTAGCTTCAAAGGGTGGTAGATCCTTCCATTGAATCAGCACTTCCATGCCATCTGGCTGTCCATGAGGTTTTGGACATAGCCCCAACAAGTTTGCTGGTTCCACTATCAATTCTAGATCAGCATTAAGTTGAAGAGGCAAACGAGATGAGGAAACCAATTCCCCCTGAGCATGCTGCAGCTGTGAAACATGAAACACATGGTGAATAGCATCTGTTGGTGGCAAATCCAGCCGATAGGCCAGTTTTCCGATCTGTTCCTTCACTGTTAAAGGCCCATAAAATCGGGCTGCCAACTTTTGATTGGGCTGAGGAGCTAGTGATTGCTGCCGGTAAGGTCTGATTTTTAAAAATGTCTCTATCACCCACATCAAATTCCTCATCCCGGCGGTGCAAGTCAGCCTGTCTCTTTATTCTTTGTTGTGCTTGTAACAAGTGTATGCGGAGGTCATCTAAAATAATATCTCTCTTGTAGGAGTTGATCAATAGAAGACATGGGAGTTGTACCAGCTGAATAGCACAAAAGTGATGGTGGATCTCGGCCATACAAGGCCTTAAGAGGCGTGCATCTAGAATGATGAGCAGTATTGTACCAGTACTCTGCCCATGGCAGCCACTTAATCCACTCTCTGCTTATCCGAAGTAAAGCAACGCAGATAAGTCCCCAAACATCTATTGACAACTTCAGATTGACAATCCGTTTGTGGATGATATGTTGTACTCTGCTTCAGAACAGTCCCTTGCAACTTAAACAATTCATTCCAAAAATGGCTCATAAACACCTTGTCTCGATCCGAAATAATGGAAGAGGAAAAACTATGTAAGCGAACAATTTCTTGGATAAAATGTTCAGCCACCATTTGAGCATTTAGGATTTTTAAAGCCAAGCAATGCCCATATTTGGTAAGGCGATATACTACAACTAGGATCACAGAAAACCCACCAACCTTGGATAACCCTTCAATGAAATCCATCGTTATCTCATCCCATACATGCACTGGTAAGGGAATAGGCTGTAACAGCCCTGCCAGAGACATATGTAAGGCCTTGTTCTGTTGGCACACTTCACAATTCACTACCATTTGGGCTATGTCATGCTTCATTCCCACCCAATACAGCTCAGATGCAATTAACTTATAAAGTCTTGCTCTCCCCGGAATGGCCGGCGATAGGTGAGGAATGATATTCTTAGAAAATCCAATGAACGAAGGCAGAAGTTTTAGGAATCACCAGCCTCTCTTTATAAAAAAATAAGTCATGTTGGAGTGAGAATCCCACATGCGATGCTTCCCCTCCTTCTAAATCAGCCTTGAGTTTCTTCCAAAATTCATATGTGGCTATTTCGGCTTGCAATTTTGGCCAATCTTGCCAATTAGTAACCATAGTATTACATTCTCGAAAATCACCTTGCCTTGGTTGAGCATTTGCTACAAGGTTTGAATTTCCAGCCTTATAATCGATTGCAAAATCATAACTCATCAACTTACTAACCCATCTTTGATATTCATGTCCAACTTCCCGTTGCTCAAGCAAGTGTTTCAAGCTTTGTTGGTCTGTTTTTATCACAAATTGTCTCCCTAAAAGATACTGTCGGCATTTAAGGACTGCTAACACAATTGCCATCAACTCCTTTTCATACACAGACTTGTGTTGAGCTTGCTTCCCCAAGACTTGACTGAAGTAGGCAATAGGATGATGATTTTGCATTAATACAGTCCCAAGATCGTATCCAAATGCATTATCTTCTATTTCAAAAGTCTTGGAAAAATCAGACATAGCTAAGACTGGAATTGAAGTCATCTTTTTTAAGAACCAAAAAAGCCTTTTCAGCTTCAACTGTCCACTGGAAATTGTTTTTTTAAGCTACTTCGTGAGAGGCCAGGTTATGTTTCCATACACCGTGACAAACTTTCTGTAATATCCTATTAATCCTAGGAAGCCCTGCAATTCAGTTATGTTTTTCGGTTGTAGCCATTCCAACATTGCTTGAATCTTTGATTGATCCACCGAAATCCCTACTTGTGAAATAATATGGCCTAAGTAAACCAGCTGGGACTGTCCAAACTCACACTTCTTCATATTGGCAAACAATTGGTATTCCCACAATTTTTCCAGCACCATTGTGACGTGCTTGACATGTTCCTCTTTGGAAGCACTGTAAATTAAGACGTCATCGAAGAAAACCAGCACAAATTTTTTGAGATAAGACCTGAATACTTCATTCATAAGAGGCTGGAAGGTAGTTGGGGCGTTGGTTAACTCGAACGACATTACTAGAAATTCATAGTGGCCCTCATGGGTACGAAATGTTGTTTTATACTCGTCCTCGAACTTAATACGAATATGTTAATAACTCGACTTCAAATCCAATTTTGAAAAAATATCAGCTCCATGGAGTTCATCAAGTAGGTCATCAATTATCGGAATTGGAAATCTATTTGGAATAGTTTTTTTATTCAAGGCCCGGTAGTCATCGCAAAATTGCCAACTCTTGTCTTTCTTTTTCACTAGAAGAACAGAACTGGTAAAAGGACTAGTGTTGTGTCGGATGATCCCAGTTGCTAACATCTCTTTGATTAACTTTTCTATCTTAAATTTTTGGAAGTGGGGGTAGCGATAAGGGCAAACATTAACTGGTGGGACCCCATTTTTTAGCACGATTGCATGCTCATGCCTTCGGATAGGTTGTAGCCTATAAGGGATTTGGAAAACATCTGAGAACTGTTGCAAGGTATTGACTTTCCTTGTCTAGCCCTGTAATAGAACACAACTTTGCCAAGAAACCCGTCCCTTCTTTTTTGACAGCCTTCGTAATATTTTTCAATGAAACCAAAGTCTTCCCTAAAGATGGGTCTCCACGTATAGTTACCGTTCCAACACCCAATCTGAACTTCATAATTTGGTTTTTCCAATTAACAAACATGCCCCCAAAAGTCTCTAACCATTGAATCCCCAAAATGACATTAGTGCTGCCCAACGGAATTGGAAGAAAATCCTCAATAATTTCTACCTCTTCCATGTGTAGAATCACTCATCTACAGACCCCATTAATTTTTACATTGGTCCCATTCCTGAGAACAATATCATAAGCAAAAGTAGAGATGAAGGGAAGATGAAGTTGTTCAATCAACTTACAAGTTATAAAGTTGTGTCGCTCCAGAGTCGATTAACACCATCACTGATTGCCCTTTAATTTCGCCTATGATCTTCATAGTTCTGGGATTTGTGAGACCCATTATTAAATTTAAAGACATCTCTGCTGCTTGTGGCTTGTCTGCGACTTCAAGTTCAGTTTCCATTTCAACTTCATCAACCTCCTCTTCCTCGTGCACTACCATAACCCTCAGCTCTCACTTCTTACATCGATGTCCAGAGAATACTGTTCATCACATCTATAACATAGGCCTTTTTCCCTTTGTTGTTGTAGCTTTGAATCCGTGAGTGTCTGAAACGTACCCGATGATGTGGTTGAAGAATTGGGATTGAAGGGAGCTACTCGAATGTTCTTTACAACTAATGGACTAGTTAGGACATGTCCCAAAGCAGAATATGGAGGAGATATTTTTTTAATTTGACTTAATTTCTCCTCAGTCTGTTGGGCGAAGCCCATTGCATGGCCCAAGCTAGTTGGGCCCATAATTCTCACGTCAGATCTGATCTCAGGCTTAAGTCCAGTGATCTCTGCCTTCAACAACCACCCATTGGGATTGTCGCCATAAAAAATGGGTAACTCTAGTTTGCGGTACCTGCGATCCATTATGGGATCATGAACAGGAAACCCAAATCCCGTGGTCTTCGCGGAAGTAATCTCCAATATTGCTCCTCCTGTTTCTTGCTCTGGAGAGTTCATCGCCTTCTCTTACCCTTTCCCAGATGAAGACACGATGTGAGTGGACTCCTCATGTGTCTCCATATGTTGTTCTAGCCTAGCATTCACGTCTGCCATTGAACTCAGTTGTAACGTGATGCTTTCCCTCGAGCTCTTCAAGTTTCCTATCTGTTCCTCCATGACATCCATTCTAGCAGCAACATTTTGACCGAAATCTTTCTTTGCCATCATAGCTGGCTTTGATACCAAATGATAGGCACAGAGTTAGATAACACTGAAAATGAGGTAAGAAAATCTTGAGCTCAAAGTTTCATTGCAAATATGGGCATATTTAAGAGTGCTTGAAATCTCTCCCTTGTCCCAAAGACATACAAAATTCATGATAGCTCTCTCAAAACAAACTACCAGCTAAATAAATCATTACCTCTAACAAACAAAAGACAAAATCTCCTATCTGCCCCTTGATGCTCCCACATACCCGAAATAGGCTAAGGCCCAAACAGCACAAAGAAAAAATAAAAATAATAAAACAATAATACCATTGTCACCAGATTCCTGGGGAAGAATGTGAACCCATCAGTGACCTTTCTTGTGAGTGTAGGTGAAACGAACCATGGGCCTCTCACATTCCTATTTTTTTCATTCTTTTGTCATTAAGGGTTATGATATCAGAATTAATGGTTTTAAAAATAAGGAAGATCTGCTTCTTAAACTTGTTGAAGAATGCAATAACAAAGGCACAAATGTGTACGTTTATACGCTTTATCTATTTCTATTTGTGATTGGCTTTGTTCATGTTAATATGAGGTGCTTGTCTGTTTGTGTTGTCATATTGCATTTTTGCTGCCTCTGATTTCTCCCCTCAATTTATTGCAGCTGGTCATGCAACAGAATCATTTTCCGATTTTGTTGTAGGACATGGAGAATTGTGGTCTGCTCAGATGTTATCATATGTTATCAAAAAGGTCCACCATTTACTTGGTTACTGCATTACACAGTACCTGTCAAATTTAGCACATTCTAGTTAGGCAAATGTGAATAATTCTTATTTCTTGTGCAGAGTGGGCTAGATTGTAGGTGGATGGACACAAGAGAAGTGCTTATTGTGAATCCTACAAACTCTAATCAGGTTGATCCTGATTTTGTTGAATCTGAAAGAAGACTTGAAGGATGGTTCTCCCAATATCCATGCAAAACAATCATTGCCACTGGTTTCATTGCCAGTACACCTCAGAATATTCCCACAACGTTGAAGCGGGATGGAAGTGACTTCTCTGCAGCTATAATGGGTGCTTTATTGAGGGCTCAACAAGTTACCATATGGACAGATGTTGATGGGGTCTATAGTGCAGACCCCAGAAAAGGTTTGTGCGAGGTCTTATGTGATTGCTTGATTTACATGCTTTATGTACAAAGGATCTCCCCTACATTTGTTGCTTGCAGAACCACTTTCTCCAGATAATATTAATACCCTCTTAATACTTTTAAGATAATATGAATTTGGAGATTTGAAAAAAATTGAAATGCGAAAGATTCTTTCCTTGTTTTCTTTCTAATTTTTTTTTCCTGCAGTTACTGAGGCTGTGATTCTGAAGACATTATCTTATCAAGAGGCATGGGAAATGGTAACCTTGATCACTCTTGTCATGCCTAAAAGAATTATTCTTAATTATTAGTTGCTAGTTTTTAAGATTAAATTCATGTAATTTTGAGGACATTATCTTATCAAGAGGCATGGGAAATGGTAACCTTGATCACTCTTGTCATGCCTATAAGAGTTATTCTTAATTATTAGTTGCGTGTTTTTAAGATTAAATTCATGTAATTTTCCAGTCATATTTTGGAGCAAATGTTTTACATCCTCGTACTATCATTCCTGTTATGCGATATGATATTCCAATCATGATAAGAAATATTTTCAACCTTTCTTCACCTGGAACAATGATCTGCCGGCCATCTATTGAGGAGCAAGAAAATGGACAGAAATTGGACTCCCCTGTCAAAGGTTTTGCAACAATAGACAATGTGGCTCTTGTTAATGTTGAGGGGTGAGCAATTTCATGGTGTTTTGTGTTTATGTGCTTTATTTAGTTATATTTGTACTTGCACTGTTCTTCATTTTTATTATCCTTTTCCTTTCTTCAGCACTGGAATGGCTGGTGTTCCGGGTACATCTAGTGCCATTTTTGGTGCTGTTAAAGATGTTGGGGCTAATGTCATCATGATATCTCAGGTATTTCTATCTTTTGATTTCAGTTTTGATGGTTTTCTTGGTTAACATGGATGCTTAATTTTATTTTATTCAATGCAGGCTATTCTATCCTTTGATTTCAGTTTTGATGGTTTTCTTGGTTAACATGGATGCTTAATTTTATTTTATTCAATGCAGGCTAGTAGTGAGCATTCTATATGCTTTGCTGTGCCTGAGAAAGAAGTAAAAGCTGTTGCAGATGCATTGCAGTCTAGATTTCGTCAAGCTTTGGATGCTGGACGCCTTTCCCAGGTGTTTTTTTGCATTAGTTTATCATCTAGGTGTTATAGTGCTGTCTTGTCTTCACATGTCTAAGCACATTTGACCATTATAGTGTATTGGAATCTTATTTGACATTAACTTTCTCATTACAATTTTCTTTCTTCTCAGGTTGCCATCATTCCAAATTGTAGCATTTTGGCAGCAGTTGGCCAGAAAATGTCTAGCACTCCTGGAGTCAGTGCTACTTTATTTAATGCTTTAGCAAAGGTTAAGAAAGATATATTTCTCTTTAAGAGTTCTGATTGTTAACTTTCATGTATTCTTCTAATCCGCATAAGGTTAAAAAAGATATAGTTCTCTTTAAGAGTTCTGATTGTTCACTTTCATGAATTCTTCTAATCCGCACGAGGCTAAAAAGGATATATTTCTCTTTAAGAGTTCTGATTGTTAACTTTCATGTATTCTTCTGCTCCACATCTTTATTGCCACTTCACAGTTCTTTGATGGAAGTTTGAATTATTTGCAATGCAGGCTAATGTTAATGTCCGAGCTATAGCTCAAGGTTGCTCTGAGTATAATATTACTGTAGTAATCAAGCGTGAAGATTGTATAAGAGCTTTAGGAGCTGTCCACTCAAGGTTTTATCACTCAAAAACCATAATAGCAATGGGGATTATTGGACCTGGTTTGATTGGTGGCACATTACTTGACCAGCTCAGGGATCAGGTGCATTTTTGGTCGTTATATCATTTAATAATACAGTATTTATTGGCAATTATTGAATAATTTGGAGTTTGAATAAGGAACTTTGTATATTTATAGTTGGTTTCAAGAAAGTTATATTTGAAAATTTTTCTATCTTAAAAGTAGGCCTAGTGGCCAAGAAAATCAAAATCTTTGCATGTGTTCTTGGTTTTGACAAAACTTCTTAATTTTTTTTAGCATCCACTGGCTTATTTTTGCTTGCTGTCTGACACATGATTAAACTTTAAATTTTTTTTTTCTTGCTAAAATTGCAAAATATTCATATTTGTATTAATTTTAATTGAACAAGTTTGAAGCCTTCTAGGTTAAATAACAAATCAAGTTGAGCTCGCGTATGCAATAATTAACTTTATATAATCTTAAATAAAATAAAGTTCAAATTTACTACCAGACTTTTCACAATTTCAAATAAGCCACAAAATTCTAATTTATTCAAATGAGAACACAACTTTTTTTTGGTCCAAATAAACACCTTTTCAGATACATCTGATGGCTTAAACAGACTAGTAGCTTCATTTGCAAAAATATGTAGTGGCACATGAGCTACAACTACAATTGTCCTATTCATAAAAAAACTCATGGTTTAATTGTAATTCAAATTGTAAT
The DNA here is from genome assembly GCA_023653625.1 of Triadica sebifera. Taxonomy (NCBI): domain Eukaryota; kingdom Viridiplantae; phylum Streptophyta; class Magnoliopsida; order Malpighiales; family Euphorbiaceae; genus Triadica; species Triadica sebifera. The sequence continues at coordinate 28,805,097 of CM042901.1, forward strand.
TAAAATTCAGTAAAAAAATTGTAACTAGAAAAGGATTATTTGGACCTAAATTGAACTATGGTCTAATATATTCGGTTCTATGGTTTATTTGAACTCACAAAAGTTTCACTAACTAATTTGCACCTTATTTAAATTCTAAATAGATTTCAAATTATTCATCATATTAAAATTTGAAGCGATGAAAATTACTCTGTTTCATATAATATGTTAATATATGAAAATAAATGTTGGTCAAGCTACAATGATAGCTCACTCAAGTTTATTCCAGCTTTAATTCAAGCTTAGTTAAAAGTTTGATTTGAACTTTTAATGGCAATTGTAGAAATCAAAGAGTTTGGAGAAAAATTATGTATCCATCATTCCTCTATACGAAGGTATTTATACAAAATATATAATCTAAATAAGGAAATAGGAATAAATAAGATTCCTATGAATATACTAATCTAATCCCTAAGAATAAGCACTAAATATATTTACATTTGTAACACTCCCCCTAAACTTGGAGCATAGATATTGATCATGTCCAACTTATTATAAAGATATTCAACCAGAACCCCATTAAGAGGCTTTATAAAAATATCTTCCATTTGTTTTCCTATTTTACATAACTAGTAGAGATTAGACCTAGTTGAATTTTTTCACGAATGAAGTCACAATCAATCTCAATATGTTTCGTTCGTTCATGAAATGTTGGGTTGGATGCAATGTGAAGAGTAGTATGATTTTCATTCCATTACTTAGCTGGTACCGAAGTTTTAAGATCTATTTCAATTAGAGGCTGATATATCCAAATAATTTCACATGTAGATTGTGTCATGATCCGGTATTCTGATTTTGCACGCGAATATGAGACCACAGTTTGCTTCTTATTTTTCTATGAAACCAAATTCCCAACTACAAAATCACAATAACCTGAACTAGACCTCTTGTCATCCTTAGATCCTGCCTAATCAGCATGAGAAAAACATTCAATCCTCATACGGCCATGATTGCCATACACAATGCTTTTACCAAGTGCTCCTTTTAATTACTACAATATTTGTTCCAATGTTGCCTAGTGATGAATAGTTGAAGAAGACATGTACTGACTCACAATGCTAATTGAATATGTAATATCTGGACAGGTCACAATAAGATAGTTGAGTTTTTCAACCAACCTTCTATATTTCTCAGGATCCTCAAACAATTCTCCCTATATTTGTGAGTTGCAAATTAGGAACCATTAGAGTACTACATAGTTTGGCCCCCAATTTTGCTGTCCTAGACAATAGATCAAGCACATATTTCATTTGAGATAAGATGATACCCTTTTTGCTTCTGTTTACTTTAACATCCAAGAAATATTTTGACATCCTCAAATCTTGAGTATGAAAATGACTATGGAGAAATGATTTAAGGGATGAGATACCTGTAGTATCACTAACAACAAATCTATTGGGTAAATATTTCAACATCCCCAAATCTATTGGAGCACATATTCTTAAAGCATTAGGACTTATTTGAAGCTCTAACAAATCAATACTTTCAAGTTTTAGGGCTACTTGAGTCTTTAAGAACTCAAACAAACCAATACTTTCAAGTTTAAAGTTTTAACAAACCAATACTGTTCACAGTGCCTGACATGTAGCACAGGTAGCCCTAGAATGTTCTCTTGTTTAATTGTCTTCTGAAATGCCCTCTGGACAGCTCTTATTTTCTAGTTAAATTTCTAAAACTCCTGTTTTAACTAAGCCCAAAATGTAGCTCTGATAATCTGTCTTGCAATTGTCCTACAGCTCATTAGTCAGCTATTATATCACCCATCCTCTATTTGAATAATTTGTGATAGAAAGTTTAGAGGATATGCAAATGAGATGCCTTTGGAGAATGAGGGAGGATGGATATGGTTTGTTTAATTGGGGCTTTCTCAATCATATTGTTAGGGGGAAGTTGGGAATTGAATATTTTGTCCCTTTCAACCATGTGCTTTGCAGAAATTGTCGCAGAGGCAAATGCTATAGAGATATTTCTTCAATGTGGCCACGGTGTGGATGACTTTGCGCATGACGTGAGGGAGAGCTTATGAGATGGGGACATGGAAAAAAATGAAGCATGATGATTATGGGTGTCATTTGTCTTAAAACATATCTGCCTAATTATTTTTCATTGACGATCACTGAGCACATTTTGAGGAGTCATTGTTCTTAGCTATATTTGAGATGGTTGATTAAGAATATTCCCCCAGGAGTTTTCTGATAAGACAGTAAATAACTTTTTTGATTTTTTTGATGTTTGGTATTTATGTTGATCAATACAAAAAGGGTGGATAGGGTTTAAAGGAGCATATCTTGATGTTAGTTTCAAATGAGGCCTTAATTGGGAGCTCTTGTCAAAGTAGCCATGGAGGGAGCTAGCTTTGTCCGTTATTGGAAGATCATCTGCAAGACATACACCTTCTGAAAATTTCCCTTTCTCTTCTGTTTCTCCTTTCTTTTCCGTAATGGTCTTGATAATTTTCAGTCTTCACAAGTGGAGGAAAATGTTTTTAAATAATTGCCAACTCTAAACTGACCACACGTCAAAGCATTTGCTCTTCTATTGCTGACAGGACAGGAAGTTGTTGCAATTGGTTTTTTAATCTAGAGTTTTGTGGGTAATAGCAACCTTGGTTCTAGAGATGTTTTGGGCTAGGGGGTACGAGTCAACACCAACATGGTTGATACCATGCTAGAACTCAGATGCTAAATCAATAATCTGATTTTTGATTCAGTGTTATCTATTATACAATGTCTAGTAATTATCTTTCATGTAAGTCTGGTCAACTAGTTTGCGATTAAGGCTGAGGTTAGTTGAATTGTGTAGCCTTCACACAAATTAGGGTTTTAAATTTTGGGAAAGTGTGGTCTATGCCACATGTCAAAAACATTTAAACTGTACCTATCAGAAGATTCTCTGATCTTGTTATGTAGTTGCAATCTATTATCCAGGCACAAAATTCATTGTTGGGAATCGGGTATTTGTTCATATACCCCAATTAGAAAGCAATTGCACTTTTCTTGTTTTTACTAGAACTGCACACGCATCATGTCAATTATTACAATTCCTAATTTCTTTGAAATTAGTATCAAAGCATATATACTCTTCAGCTAATAATTTTGGGGTTGTAAACTAACTGGGACTCCGTATGCTCATGAATGATATTTAGTTGTCCTTCAGCTTAAAGACGAATTCCTTGGAGTACATGGTATTTTTTATATAAATCCCACTTCACCTTGTGTATATATGGCTCTTAACTTTTGTGTAATGAAATAAATATAAAGTGGCTGTAGGAACAGAAGGTCTGATAAGCATAAGTTGAAAAACGATTAGAATTACCTAAGACAGATGTCCTTGATCTTCAACTCTTGTAGCTATTTGACATATGTAGCCATGAGATCTTTCAGTTTAATCATCCAATAGTTCTTTTCAAATTAGATAAAATTCATCTAGTATTAATTCATAATGTAAATTTAAAAACTCAATGCTAAAAAGTTCCGTGATTTCTTTTGCAGGCAGCTGTCCTTAAGGAAGAATTTAACATTGATTTGCGTGTCATGGGAATCACTGGCTCACGCAGAATGCTTTTGAGTGAAGCGTAAGTCATAAGCTTTATGCTTCTGTGTGATGTTTTTGGCTGTGTAACTGTATATTGGCCTACACCATGACACTGACTGATTTACTTCCTGTTGAGGATAAATGTACCATTGGTACTGATAAAATTTTTCTCTTAATAAGAATACATCAAGAATCCTTAATCAGTTTCCTAAATATCTTTTGTTTTGAATGCATAGGCTCTTTATCTAACTGTGACAAAATTAAATTCTATAAAACATAAAGGTCCACTCCAAACATATCTTGAGATGTTATAAGTAACCTGATTTTCTTAATCTTAGACAGTTAAAAGATCCTTGTTTATATAGCTGGGGAATCACCTAACTGGATAATGAATCCCGCATAGATGATTTTAGCTTAACAGAGATTGAGGAGAGAGAGCTAGCAAGGATGGGCTACCTTGATCCTTATAAATTATGATGGACTTTGAAGTATTCGCCAAATTGTAGAAGTTCAAACGAGGAAGATTGCAGTGAGAACAGGATTTGACATTCCTCCAACTAGGATAATTTGGATCTGAGAATTTTTAGAATTAATGTGCCATAGGTGGTATAATGTGGAATGCACACACTTCAAATCCCAAAATTGACATTTATTCTTACCGCTAAAAACGCTTCAAATGTTCCAAACAGATTTTGCATGGATCAGGTAATCCATTTTGTGTGGGTAATTGCAACATATAATTCTGATTTCTAAGAACATCATGATTGAGGCTCTCAGTTTGCATTTTCTGCATTGTGCTTCTGGCATACAATGAGTTCATGGAAATTTTTGTGACATTCAAAGCCATGTATTTGTTTGATTGGATATGGTTATCGCTATAGATATTCCTTTGAGCATATAAACATTGTGATTCATCTGTAGCCATAAACAAGATAAAAATTAATTGCATGCTTGTGAGATTCTTAGGCTCCTTTGTTTCTCGTTCTAGTGGAATAGATCTGTCGAGATGGAGAGAACTGATGAAGGAGAATGGTGAAGTAGCTGAAATGGAGAAATTCACACACCATGTGCATGGAAATCATTTTATTCCAAATACTGTTTTGGTAGATTGCACAGCAGACTCCAATGTTGCATGCTGTTACTATGACTGGTTACGAAAAGGAATTCATGTAATTACTCCAAACAAAAAGGCAAATTCGGGACCACTTGATCAGGTAAATAGCATGGTAATTTTAGTAACACTTAAAATGATTTATAGCTTGAACATGGTGTTGCCATATAGCGTTCAGTACTTTCTGTTTAATGGTTGATTATCAGATGGTGCCACTGTTTTACTTTTCCTTATTATATTGTTAAGCATGCTTCATGCGTATTTTGTTTCTAATGATTTTTTTGGTGTTAATCCAGTATTTAAAGTTGAGAGGTCTTCAACGCCAATCATATACACATTATTTTTATGAAGCAACGGTTGGAGCTGGTCTTCCAATCATTAGCACTTTAAGAGGTCTTCTTGAAACTGGAGATAAAATATTGCAAATTGAAGGAATTTTCAGGTTAGTCTTGTTTGCTTTGTTAGTGGCCTAAAAAACTAGCACAATGACTTCTATGAATATTTTATTTAACGATTTTGAGTTTCGTAGGTACTGAATATTTTATGTAATTTCACTCTGTGCATCTGATGCTAGCCTCAAGCTCATGATTTGTTGTTGCAGTGGAACATTGAGCTATATTTTTAACAACTTTATAGGCGCCCGCTCATTTAGTGAGGTGGTGACTGAGGCAAAACAGGCAGGTTATACTGAACCAGATCCAAGGGATGATCTATCTGGAACAGATGTTGCTAGAAAGGTATCATCTATCCTGAATCTTTTGTTAAACATATCAGTTGTTTTATAAGTTTGTCCACATTCTGTCAACTGCCTTTCCTTATCAATCATTTTGACTGGGAATATACTAAAATATAGACTTCCTCACTGAGGGGTCAGTGCTTTAGGCTTCATGCAAATCTGAATTGCTTGTCAAATTTTAATGTAGGGTAAGTGGAGCTCTATAGCGGCTGATTATTTGAGTAGCCTACAAGTAATCAGTATAAGGACTTTGTCATGTGGTCTTAATGGCATTTAAGTAATCAGCGACATGGATGACTTACCATAGTGTTATTGCTTCTGCACTGTGCTTGTTTCATTATCTCTCACTAAATATAATTGCCAATGCAGGTGATAATTCTTGCAAGGGAATCTGGTTTGAAGTTAGAACTCTCTGATATTCCAGTTCGAAGTCTTGTGCCAGAACTATTGAGGGTAAGATTTTTTTTGTTTTTCCATCATCTCAATCATACGTTGTGCTTAAGATACTAAATTTTGTTGATATGCTAATTTTAATCATTATGTTCAGGCCAGTGCATCTGCTGAAGAATTCTTGAAGCAGTTACCACAGTTTGACCCAGAGATGGCTAAGGAAAGACAAGAGGCTGAGGATGCTGGGGATGTAAGAACTTGCTTCTGCTAGTCTTTTAGTATTTTGTATCAGAATTTTGATTGCAACTAGCAATTTATACACAATAATAAATTCATACAATAGTCAAGATTCAGATTAAATCATTTCGAAAAATTGTCAGAATTCAGATTAAATCATTTAATAAAATTTGTCAAGAACTTCACCTTTACAAATTTGTATCAGTATGTCTATGGAAAATTGTTTTCATAGTGCCTGAAGGAATCTAGGAACTGCTTTTGTATGTAAATTGTATGATCTTGATTTTAAGATCTTATAACATGCACAAGTTCTTTAAATCTGTCTGGTGATGTCGGTTTTTGTTCCTTGTGATGGCCTGAGAATGCAAGGAACAGGTTATGAAAGGGAATAGTGATTCAACTTTTGTGGTGCACCGTTACTCAAGTTTAGTTGAAGAAAGAAGAGTAAAATTTGTCTCCATCTCTCTGCATCTTATCTATTTTGATCTGTTTTCAAGGTCTTGAGATATGTTGGGGTGGTGGATGCGGTGAAGAAAGAAGGGCGTGTTGAATTGCAGAGGTATAAGAAAGATCATCCATTTGCACAGCTCTCGGGTTCTGATAACATCATTGCTTTCACAACTACAAGGTACAAGGAACAGCCTTTAATAGTCCGGGGGCCCGGTGCTGGAGCTCAAGTGACAGCTGGTGGAATATTCAGTGACATATTGCAGTTAGCCTCTTATCTTGGTGCTCCATCATAATAGCTTCAGTTGTTTGTAGTTGCACCTCCATGTCAGAGACTTGGATATTGCCTGCGTTTGTGCTTTTTTCATCATTTCGGTAGCGGTGTTTATGCTGTAGTAGCCTTGGAAATAGGAGTGTATGCTTTGCTTAAACATTGAATTGCTCGAGGAACTTTGGGTTAGAGTAGTTTCACAACCATTTATGTGGCCTCCCCTTTTTTCTTGCCTTGGGCTCAGTAGTTCTCAAAAATGTTAAAATGTAATTCTCTCAAAAAAGCTACACCTTAGTTCAATTAAATCTTGCATTTTATTATATGATCTAAATTTTACTTGTTTTATTCTCATTGTTTATGTGATTATATTATTACTTGTCGACTCAATTTCTCTCTCTTAGTATGAGGTGCGAGTTATGAGACTCGGCATTTCTCTCGGCCTTTTGAGCCACTATATGAAATACATGAAAGCCTCAATGATCCAAATTAGGTATTGCTCTCGGATTTGAAAGACATTGGTACAGCATAGGTTTCTGATTTTCTTTTTTCTCGCCAAAATTTAGTTCCTTTACCACAGTGAACAATAACGAATATGCTCAACTCTTTTTATCTTTTAGTATTTGGTTTTATTTTTAATTGTGGTGTTGCTTGTGGGCAAGCTCTATCCTAAAATCTCTGGTTTTTAGTCCTTGTACCTGAGTCGGTCATCCATTTTTAAGTGTCATGTTTCTCCTACTGGACAATTTACTGAAGTTTCATGTCCATAAGAGAGAGAGAGAGCGCACAGTAGAATGGCCTAACAGGTGGAATTTATCATAGATACAAGAAACAATAAGTTCTGGGGGAAAGAAATCAATATTAACCAAATGAAAACACCAAGTAAATGACCATATCCTCTTCTATCACTCGATTTCTGGACTGAGGTAAAACTCAGGATCTTTGAAAAATCTTGTAGTAGTATCTGCCTTGTCAGCTGAAAGATCTGTGTTCTCCAGGATACACTGCTTGGACGCTTTAGCAATTGCTTCAATTGAAACAATAGCTTGATTGCGCTGAAACAATCAAATGTTAGTAATTATGTTTAGGAATCAGCATGATCGGCTAAATATTTTTTAAAATTACTGTTGAATTAATGACTAGTTACTGTTGAAATCTCAAAAAAAAAAAAAGGATATGATTTGATTTTTTAGCAAATTTTTAAAGATCAAATTTGATAATGTTATCTTTATGATTTGATATGATTATATTGCTGATTTTCTGTCATTTTTTAGTTGATAATCTTGTTGTATAAATAATTGATGTTGATGAATGAAAAAAATCAGCTTCCTCCCTTTTCATTTTAACCATCTTGTTTGTATTTTATTCCAACAAATTTGGTATTAGAGCATAAGATGTTAAGAGATCTATGAAATTCAAAAGCCCATAAAACTTATAGCCACCATAATACTCCTTATAACCTTCATTTTCTATATACAAACAAAAGAACCCAAAACCAAGCCAAGATAGAATGAGAAACATATTCTTTCACTTCTATTTCACCACTAGTATTTGATGGAACAAACTATCAAATGAGGTGGTTAAGATGAAAGTCTATCTTGATGCTAATGACTTATGGGAAGCTATTGAAGATGACTATGAAGTTCCTCTTTTGCCAAACAATTCAACTGTTGCATAAATAAAGAATCATAAAGAAAGGAGGTTAAGAAAATCCAAAGTCAGATTAGTTTTGTTCACAATTGTTTCTTCTGTCTTTTTCAACAAAACAATGACAATGAAAACAACTAAAGAAATTTGAATTTTTTTAAGGTAAGAATATGAGGGAAGTGAAAGGATCAAGGGAATGCAAGTATTGAATTTGATATGCAAAGGATGAAAGAATAAAAAAACAGTAAAGACTATGTTGACAAGCTTTTTAGCATTGTTAATACAGTAAGGCTCATTGTTCTAATTTTTCTGATTCTAGAACTGTTCAAAAGATTCTTGTAACAATTCCTAAAAAATATGACGCTACAATTATTTCTTTGGAGAACTTAAGAGATCGGTCAAGCATCACCTTGGTAGAATTATTAAATACACTTCAAGCTTAGGAACAAAGAAGACTTATGAGACAAGAAGGTTCTATTGAAGGAGTTTTGTTGGCCAAATTTTAGAACAATAATGGTGGTAAAAATAACAAAAATAAGAACAACAAAGCAGGAAGTTCAACCAACCTCAACAATAACAATAACAACAACAAGAAAACTTCTCAAGACTTCCCTCCATGCCATTATTATAAAAAATCCAATCATCTACAAAATAAGTATTGGTGGAGGCCAAATGCAAAGTACAACAAAAGGTAATCTTTTAAGTGTTAGTTAGTTGTTGGAAAAGGGTTACAAAGTTCTTTTTGAGGATAAAACTTGCATGATCAGAGATGCAAAAGGTAGAGAATTGTTCAAGATTCAAATGAAAGGTAAAAGTTTTCCTTTGAATATGATAAAAGAAAAGCAAGTTGCAATGCACAAGGAAGAAGACAACATAATGTTTTGGCATAAGAGGTTGGGGCATTTTCAACATGATGCTTTGATCTACATGAAAAAGAACAATCTTGTGGAGGGGTTGCCTAAATTAGAACAAGATTTAACTGCTTGCACTGCATGTCAATATGACAAGCTGTAACGCCTACTAATTACAGTCTAGTTAGAATAAATGTGTAAATGATACATATAGAAAACCACATGATAGAAATTAGAGATAAAAATAAATTGAATAAATGACTAAATTAAAAATTAAATTGATTGACATGATAAATTTGATTTAATTAGACCACATAATTAAATTGTACTTTTGGTAAAGATTAAGAGGATTAGATATAAGTAAACATGTTAAAATAATAATAAATAAATAAGTTTTAAAAAATTAGAAAAAAGAAGTAAAAGTAAAAAAAAAAAAAGACTTTAGTTTGTAATATAAAAAAAAAAGAGGAACAAATGGCTTAAGTCGGTGGTGGCCATTTTGGCCCTATAAATAGTAGGTTCTATACTCTTCTTTCAATTCTATCTTCATTCTTATTCTTCCTCCCATCAATAGCCTCATTTCTGCATCCTTACACTCAAGATATTCATCAAAATCATTTCAAATAAATATGTTCTTAGTAAGTAATTCTCTCTCCATTGTTCTTGTGCTATTTAGAGCTAATAAGACTGTATTACATCAATATTTTGTACTCTACTTTGGATGACTTTATGGACCGAATTTGGAGAAATGTCAAATATAAAAATTGTTTGTTTATATCTTTTTTACATGTTTACCAAATATTATTGAATTATTTTTAGTATATAAAGATATAAAATCTTTTGAGTGAGACTGGTTCGTGGAGAAGTATCAATAGAATACCCTACATTTTTTGCTTGTTTTGATCATTTTAAGTGTCGAATTTAAGGATACTCAAAACTTAAAAGTTGTATCCGTATATGTTTTCTAGATCTCTACAAAATTTCATATAAATCTCGCTTTTGTAGTTTGAGTTATCGTGAAATGAACAATGGATCTTTCTTGATTGAGCTACTTTCTTGTATTTATGCAGCTCTAGAAAATTTGTTCTCATTTTTGAGCTATTTATAGACCAAACTAACTAAAGTAAAAAGCATAAAAGTTCTAGGTCTATGTCTCTCTAACTTCGTGTAGAAGTCTTACCTTAAAATGTTATGTATTTTGTGAGTTATGAACTTAACAAATGAGCTGGTCCGGTTGTTACTCCATGTTGTACTAATTATAAATTCTCTAGTATTTGAGGACCTTAGAGGAAGGACTGGGCAAAGTGATAAACACGAATTTTTTTTTTACATTATTTGTTCTAAGTTTCTATCAAGTTTCACAACAATATTAAGATATGAATTTTTAAACATAGTATCTTAAAAATGTCCAAGGACAAAAAAAATGGAAAATTTGAAATTGCACTAAAAATTGTGTAATATTCCAAAAATTCTAAAATTTTAATATGTTATAGTTTTGTATGTTAAATTTAATTAGAATTAAGAATCACATAAATTGGATAAGTGTAGAAAAAGTTATAGCGATAATATTCCTAAAACGTTCATAGTGCCACTTAGGAGAAATTTTAGTTATTTATTTAAACTATAATAGAAATAGTATCTTAACAAGGTATTAATCAATTATATTTTTAAATTAGGACGTCAAAAAGTGCTAGAACAATAAAATTATACAACCTTCAGATTTCAGATTTTGGAAAAGCTCCATTAAGGTTTATAAATATATACATTTTAGTTTACCCTTATTGCACACTTGGGATGTGAGCCAAGACAACAGAGATGATCTTACATGCCATGGAGGAGATGGATTGGTGATGCCTCTTGGTCCAATCATAAGATCAAGCACAAAGAAGCTCAAGGTAGCTTGCAAATGTATATTCAAAGCTTGGTGACAAGAGACATCAAGAAAAAAGCTTGGATCAAGCTTGAAAAGATGAAATCAGTTGGTGATCCAAAGCTTGTGACACTCATTGGGGCATGTGATGGTGAAGACAACTAGCCTAATGGGCTAGATAAGAAGTCCATATTACAAGCTTCAAGTCATGTGCAATGTGCTATGTTAAAGTGGGCTTACGTTATTTCATAGTTGGGCCTAAGTCCAAATTTAGTGGGATGTTTTATTTTAATTATTGGCATGTAATTTCATTTAAAGACATATGATCAGGCTTGTTGTAACTTGTCTTAGGTGTGTGGGCCTTATAAAATTAAGCCCATTCGTTTGTCCTTATGCCATTAGGGTCAGATTGGTCTTTTCTTCACTTTTGCACTTAAAGTTTGATTTATAGAGGTATAAATACCTCATTATGCATGTAAGACAAGCATATTGGTGATTAAGATCAAAATTTGAGTGTTCTTGAGTGTTGTTCAAGTGGGAAGTGTGATCTCCATTGATATTCCAAGGATTGTTTTCACTTATTAGGTTGGTAACTAATTTGTGGCGTGAATCCAATTCTTTCTTCATACTCTTTGTTACCAATTCCTTGATTTTTTGGGGGTGAAGAGTCTAATCTTGCAATTGGTTGAAACTTAAGATTTATATCAAATTGATTTGGAGGTTGTCTAGACTTAGATTCTAGGTGGTTGCTGTATCATTTGATATCAGAGCTTTGGTTCCAAATCAATTGTACCTATCTTTATTTTGTTGTTTTAGTGATATTCATTCAAGTTACAGCATATAAATTTTAAAAAGAGGTTTTTCTATTTGCGGTTGAATTTGCCTATATTGCAGTCCATTGAAGTATGAATTTTTTTTTGGGTACAAATTTTTGTTGGTTTTAATTTTTTTTAGTAGATCAAATTATAAAAAAAATAAAAAAGAATCGTGCATATTGCCATTGATTGCTAAAAGTGGGACTGTTTTAATTCAATTGATTGCACACATATATAAAATGAATTGCCTCTGAATATATTTGCTCTATTCTGATTAAAATTGATAATTTGAGCAATTTTGAGTGGAGTTTGTAATTGAAATTGATTGGTTTCATATTGAGGTATAAGTTGAGATTTCATTGCTTATTGCAAGAAATTGTGCAATTGGTGGATAATAGCTGCTAATATGCATCCAATTAGCTTATTTGGCAATAAGTTGGGAATGGTTTAGTGAGTTTTTTTAGTTCTGGTTCGGATTCCATTAGGGCAGTAGCACATGTACACTTAATTTTTCTAAGTTTTGTCAATTTGTTGCATTCTTTGTTTTCTATTCTTGATTGTTGTCCTACTTGTTTCCATTACATTAGTTGAGTAATTTTGCATTCCATATTACTCAAATAACACATATTATATCTGCACACCTCATTCTTCATCTGTGTGTGCATATATCATATATTTGTCATTCCTAGCTTTCATTTCATTAATTTTGCTTCTAGTTTTGTGATATTTCCTTTCTTTCGTAGGAATTGTTTGTTTTTCATTTTCTATTGGATATTGTTGCTCATTATTATTGATTTGGTTGGTTGAAGTTGATCCGAAAATATATCTTAGTGAGGACACAAGAGTGGTAAAAGGAAAGAGTGGTTAGCTCAAAAGAGGGTAAAAGCCTTAATTGAGTGAACATGAGCGAACATACAACTTTTGAGTGAAACACGTGAGGGAGTGTGTGAGGCCATTTAGTTACATCATGTCTAAATCAAGCAATCAAGAAAGAAGTAGTGACGAAGAAAACAAAATTTTCTTCACATTGGAGGCTATGCAACAACAATTTGGTAGACTTGAGATTCTACTCCGAGATATGAATGATCGATTTGACAAGTATGATAGGAGGTTAGAAGGTCATGATCAAGCTCTACATAATCTTAGAAGAGATGCATCATCGCAAAGTCGAATTGGAGGGACAAGGGAAAGGTTAACAACTCCACCTCAATCTGATTATGAAGAAGATTTTGATGAGTTTGATGATGAAAGGGATAGAAATCGGTTTAGAGGTAGAGGGGGCAAAAATGATAAAGGAAGGAATAGGAGAGAACATTGAGGTAGGGTAGAGGCAGATAGATTTGGGAACGTTGAGAATCAGATAGATGGAAATTTGGGAAGCATTAAAATGAAAATCCCTACTTTTCAAGGTAAGAATGATGCTAATGCTTATTTTGAGTGGGAGAGAAAAGTGGAATTGGTGTTTGAATGTCATAACTATTCTGAGGAGAAAAAGGTAAAGTTGGCAGCCGTTGAATTCACTGACTATGCCTTAATATGATGGGACCAAATCATCCTCAATAGGCGTAGAAATGGGGAAAGGCCTATAAACACATGGGTGGGGATGAAGGCATTCATGAGAAAGAGGTTTGTGCCTAGTTACTATTATAGGGAACTACATCAAAGGCTCCAAAGTTTGAGACAAGGGAATAAGAGTGTTGAGGACTATCATAAAGAAATGGAGATAACTATGATGAGGCTAATATTGATGAAGATAGGGAGGCTACCATGACACGTTTCTTGGCTGGTCTAAATAAGGAAATTGTAAATGTTATTGAGTTTCACCACTATGTAAAGTTAGAGGAGATGGTGAATATGACTATGAAGGTGAAGATGCAACTAAAGCAAAAGGGAACCAGCACACTAAACTATTTGGGTTCCACATCTAATTTGAGCTCAAAGTGGCCTAAAAGGGAAGATAAAGCCAAAGACAAGGTAAGAGAAGAAAAGGGTAAAGTAGAGTATAAAGGTAACCCTAGAGCTAATGTTACTTCTTCTTCCAATACTGAAAAGTATAGAAACATAAAATGCTTTAAGTATCTTGGTAATGGACATATTGCATCTCAATTCCCAAATAAAAAGGTTATGATATTGAAAGATAATGGTGTGATTGAATCCGAAAGTGATAAAGAATCTGATTCAATGCCTTCATTTGAAGATTGTAGTGATGATGATGAGGCTGAGCATGCTATTGGTGGGGATTTAAATCTTCTAGTTAAGCATGTACTTAAAGCACAATTGAAAAAAGATGGGGTTGAACAAAGGGAAAATATCTTCCATTCCAGATGTTTGATAAATGGAAAAATTTGTAGTCTTATAATTGATGAAGGAAGTTGTACTAATGTTGCAAGTACTACTTTAGTTGATAAGTTGGAGCTGGATTGTTTGAAACATCCTAGGCTATATAGACTACAATGGCTTAATGATTGTAGAGAGATAAGGGTAAATAAACAAGTTTTAATTTCATTTTTCATTGGGAGATATTTTGACCGTGTACTTTGTGATGTAGTACCTATGCATGTAGGTCATGTGCTGCTTGGTAGGCCATGGCAATATGACAGAAAGATGACACATGATGGGTATAGAAATAGATACTCATTCATGATGGGAGATCAACGTATTATTTTAGCTCCTATGACTCCTAGTGAAGTTTATGAAAATCAAATGAAGCTAAAAAGAAGCATGGAGGAAGAAATGTACAAAGAAGTCGAAAAGGGCCAAATTAAGAAAAAATGAGCAAAAAGAAAAAGGAGAGGTCGAGAGTTGCAAAATAAGACAGGTGAGAGGAAAAGAAAAAGGAGAGGCTGAGAAAGAGAGAAAAATGAGAGAAAAAGAGGCCCGAAAAGAAAAACAAATAATTGGCCCAAATGAGAGTGGTAAAAAGAAAAACAATTTTTATACATAAGTAAGAGATATGAGAGTGGCTTTTGAGAATCAACAATGTTTACTTGTACTAATGTACAAGGAATCATATTTTAATGAAGCTAACTTTAACCCTTATTTGCTTAGTGTTGTTGTTTCTTTATTGCAGGAATATGAGAATGTATTTCCTAAAGAGTTACCACAAGGATTGCTGCTAATTAGAGGAATTGAACATCAAATTGATTTCATACCTGGAGCTCAAATTCCAAACCGCCCAGCCTATAGGAGTAACCTGGAGGAGACAAAGGAACTTCAAAGGCAAGTGGAGGAGTTGTTAGTAAAAGGGCATATCCATGAGAGTCTTAGTCTGTGTGTAGTGCCGATGATTTTGGTGCATGTGTGTTGATTGCAGGGCTGTGAATCGCATAACAGTTAAGTATCTCCATCCAATACCCATATTGAATGATATGTTAGACGAATTGCATGGCGCATGTGTCTTTACTAAGATTGATTTGATGAGTGGATATCACCAAATTAGGATGAAAGTTGGTTATGAATGGAAAACAACATTTAAAACAAAGCTTGGTTTATATGAGTGGCTCATTATGCCTTTTGGTCCAACCAACACCTCTAGCACTTTTATGAGATTGATGAATCATATTTTGCATTAGTTCATTGGGAAATTTGTTGTTGTTTATTTTGATGATATTTTGATTTATAGTAAATTTGTTGATCAACATGTACATAATCTTAGGGCTATTTTAGATACACTTAAGAGAGAAGAATTGTATGCTAAACTTAAAAAGTGCACATTTTGCATGAAGAGAGTTATATTCTTAGGGTATGTGATGAGTGCCAATAGAATTGAGGTTGATGAGGAGAAGATAAGGGCTATCTAAGAATGGCCAACCCCTAGGAATGTGAATGATGTTAGGAGTTTTCATGGACTTTGTTGCCCAGATATTAATCCAAGAAGGGGCGTTGAATTGGAGTTTCAATAAATTAAACTTTAAGGTGCATAAATAAATAATTAATTTTATGAGGGATAGAGAAAATTTGACACAAGGATTTTTATAGAGGTTCAGGTGTTAACAAACCCTACTCCTCTCCCCAATTGCAATTGGGAGTTTCATTAACACACTAAGTGTTACAATGGAGTTTTACAAGCTAACTCCCAATTATGGTGTTTCTCACAATGTCTCACACCTAACCCAGAAATCCCTTGTGTTTTAATGGCTCACACAATAACCAATTCCTTGTGTTTTACAGGCTCACACAAACAACCTTCACTTTGTATTTTTTTTAGGCTCACACAAATAACATTCTCTTTGTGTTTTTACAGGCTCACATAAACAACCTTTTAATTTATGTTTTAGAGACTCACACAACTAACCCTTACAAGTGTTCTACTCTTAACCCAGAAATACCCAAAGCTCACTTGAGTAATGATTACAGAGAGAAACATTCACAAATCTTAATTGCTCAATAAATGAAGAGCAAAAAGATTTTTACGGAGAATAGATTTTGGTTCTCAAAGTATTGAATGTACAAATAGCTTGTAATAAGATTTTGATTCAAAGTATTTGCTATCCTCTTGTACTGAATGCATAAATGACTTCCATTTATACTCCCATGGTTGATTATAGCTGTTGGCGTGCATTGTATACGAAACTAGCCGTTGTACCAACCAAATAATCGCGCTTGACATTTTTCTCTTTCATCATTCAAGAGCGTGACTATGTTTGTCGCGGGCGTGACATTTCTTCCCAAGACATGACTGAAGTGGTGACCTTGGTCGTGAAGCTTTTTGGAATGTTTCGACACATTAGGTCACGGGCATGACATTTTGATTCATGGGCGTGACTAAAATGTCCACTTCACGGTTTGTTCTTCTTTCATGGCCGTGAACTTCAAATGTTGGTTTTGGTAATGGTTAGCTCTTTCACGGGCGTGACACATAGAGTCACGGGCGTGAACATGCTACTTCCTTAATTTTTTCTTTCAAGGATTATTCTTCCAATCTCCATTCTTGCTATTTTATTCCATGTCCTGTTTAATAGACTTAGAAAACAAGTATGTTAAGTACAATATTGCTATTTTATTTGTTATCATCAAAATGACGAAAATACCCTTCAAGGTTTAACAATCTCTCCCTTTTTGATGGTGACAAATAATCTAGCAATATGTGCTTTTGAGAAGTCTCCCCCTCAAAATATACTTAGGATAAAAAATTTATAAAATGCAAGAATTGTAAAGAATGATGTAGCATTGAAATAAACTTACTAGATTTTAAGTATATGCAAGTTATATGAGAAGTATATCCAATATATACCATAATTCCTTTTTAAGACATGAAGTATATGTAAGGTATACTTAAGGTATATCAAGGCATATTTATTTTTGTAACTTGCATGAAGGTATATGCAAAGTATACTTATGGTATATCTAATGTGTATAAAGCTCAATTTCTCAATTTTATACTTTGCATATGAATTTTTGAATCAAGGTTTCTAATCCCTCTATTTCAATGTCAATTCATAATTCAATTTGAATATTTGATTAAAAATTCATTTACCTTAATATATATTGCTAGTTTCTCCTTATATTGCAAGTTTGATACCATTTTCCCTTATAATATATTGCTAGTTTTCTCCCCCTTTTGTCATCAATCAAAAAGGAGATAAAGATATCAATAAGATACACAAAAGCAAATATATTTAATAAAGGAAAATACAAACAAAGTGAAATAATGTTCAGAAAGGAAATTGAAAATTTCCTACACAACAACAAACAAAGAAGAAATAAATAAGCAAAACAAGCAAATTTAGGCTACAATCTAGCCTAATACCTAGCCGGACATCCTATCTCGAAGCCTAGCAACTTCAACCTCAAGGTTGTCCATCCGAGACTCCATGAAGTCTTTGAGGTTCTCCAACCTCTCATCCATTGAAGTCTGCAGCTGCTCAAAACATGGTGCCAAGAGGTCAACCACCTGCTGCACTAAAGTCAGTGTGGAAGTCGAGGACTGTCTGATGTCCTGCTCAGACCCGAGCCCTCTTCTTCTGCTGGACTCCTTGGAGGCCTGCTTTAAAGTCCTCTGTGTCATTGACTTCCCAAATGATCTCCTAGCAGTGTCGGTGAAGCGGAAGAAAATATCGTTCTCAAACATGATTCTGACAGCCGCTCCCATCTTTATAAATGACTCGACATCCAAGCGATCTCGAGGATGCCCAGGGATGAGGTTGAAGTGATGCTCATCCAACTTCAAGTAGTCAAGCTTCACAACTATGTGGGTGACATATCCACCAATCAGTATATCTCCTGTTGGCTTAGTGGCAATGGATAGAAGATGGTTTGCAAACCATCTAGAGAGTGCCACGGTGAGTCCTCTGCGAGCCATCTCAAATAGGAAGAGCTCCGATTTCCTGATAGTCCCATTGCTTTCTCCTCTAGCGAATATGCTATAGGTCAGGAACCTATGCCAATACTTGTGCATTGGGGACCTAAGATGAGTGCTCTTTGTCTTTTTGACATCCCAGTTGCAATCGGTGCCAAAATGAGTCCAAGCTCAAGGGGCAGAGAATTCTACCTCATTGTCATTTAGGATGCCATCTGATGGTAGATTAAACAATTCCCCAAATTCAATGGCACTGAGGGTGTTGGGTTTGTCACACAGTGTTGGCTCCTTCAAAGTTGGCTGGTGAATCTCCACAAATTGTTTCAGATGACAGGCTTGGAGTTGCTCTGTCATAGCAGTTTCGAGCCCGAGACTTCGGATTTTCTGCCATTCGAAGGACCCTGATGACAATAGAGGCATCTTCTTTAAAGTGGAGTACCGAGGATGGCATTGCTCTGGAATTCGATTCATGAGGTAATCTGCATACCTTCTAGGAGCATGGGACTTCTTTCTCTTTCCCTTTGATGATGCAATCTCCATTTGATTTGAAGAAATAGACTTGTAATGGACTAGGAAAATTTTGACAGAAAAATTTAATGAAACCCTAAGAATGTATGATTTCTGCTAAAGACTTGAACTTTTGGTGGTATTTATAGGAAAAGTTTGAGACTTGGGGGCCGGAATCTTCAATGTTTCTTTGAATGTGTGTAAATGAGAGCGGTTTTGGGAGTTGAAGAGTTGAAATGAGAAATATAACCGGCTGTTCTTTTATATACTCGATACATTCACGGGCGTGAAACGTGTGTTCACGGGCGTGAATGGTCGTGTTCACGGTTTGCTGAAGGAGTGTTCCACCCGTGAATGAAGGCGTGAATATGTTCACGGACGTGGCCTTTGAATATCACGGGAGTGAATGATGAACTGTCACGGGGGTGAAATAATAGTCACAGGCGTGAAATGTTGAATTTCATTACTTATGCCCGTGAATCAACCTGTGACTCAAGGCGTGAACGCCTCTATGAGTTTTGGGGTGTTAAGGTTCATGGGAGTGAAAATGCGTCACGGGCGTGAGAGGCTCTTTTTACGGGAGTGAATGAAGCCGTGAAAATAAGCTTCACCACGTGAAGCCGTGAACCATGTCGTGAATCAAGTTGTGAATGACACTGCCTCTTTTGGCTATTTAAGTCACGGGCGTGACTCCCCTAAAATTTTCATCAAATAAAATTAAGTCCTAAAAACAAGACTAAATCATTTCAATAAAGATTCTATCCCTTAAAACATAAATTTTCATCAAAATTTCTATCTTATATCTAGTGATATGATACAAAAAATAAGATCATCAATTAAGATTTCATAATTTAGCAATCACAAGGTTAATCCATCAATCATACCAAGTTCTCTTCTAATGAAATTAAATCTTTCCTCATTTATAGACTTAGTAAAAATATCTGCTAATTGATTTGTTGTGCTTATAAATTCTAATGCAACATCTCTATATTGAACATGATCTCTAATAAAGTGGTGTCTAATGTCAATATGTTTACTTCTTGAGTGTTGAATAGGATTCTTTGAAAGATTTATAGCAGTTGTATTGTCACATTTAATAGGTATATGGTTCATCTCATGACAATAGTCCTTAAGTTGTTGTTTCATCCAAAGAATTTGAGTACAACAACATCCAGCTGCTACATACTCTGCTTCAGCAGTTGAGAGAGCAATTGAAACTTGTTTCTTGCTAAACCAAGAAACTAAGCATTCACCAATGAAGTGACAAGTACTTGAAGTACTTTTTCTATCTAAAAGACTACCAGCATAGTCTGCATCTAAATATCCTATAATATAAAATGATGAATTTCTAGGATACCATAAACCTAGATGAAAATATCCATGTAAATATCTTAAAATTCTTTTTACTGCATTTAAATGAGATTCTTTAGGACATGATTGAAATCATACACACAAGCAAACACTATACATTATATCGGGTCTAGAAGCAGTAAGATATAAAAGTGATCCGATCATACCTCTATAAAGCTTTTCATTAATGCTCTTACCCTTTTCATCCTTGTCCAATTTTGTTGATGTGCTCATAGGAGTCTTGGCATTCTTGCATCCTTCCATACCAAATTTCTTAATTAAATCTTTGGCATATTTGGATTGGTTGATGAATATGCCCTCATTGCTTTGCTTTATTTGTAGACCAAGGAAATACTTAAGCTCTCCCATCATGCTCATTTCAAATTCCCTAGTCATACACTTAGCAAATTCTTGACAAAGCAACTCATTAGTAGAACCAAATATTATATCATCAACATAAATTTGAACAATTAGTATATCATGCTTATGCTTTTTGATGAATAATGTAGTGTCAACATTTCCTTTTGTAAAGCTATTTTCTAATAGAAAAGAACTTAGCCTCTCATACCAAGCTCTTGTGGCTTGTTTTAAACCATACAAAGCTTTTGAGAGTTTAAAAACATGATTTGGAAAATCATAGCTTTCAAAGCCTGGTGGTTGTTCTACATACACTTCTTCTTCTATATAACCGTTTAGAAATGCACTTTTCACATCCATTTGGAAAATCTTGAAATTCATGTGACATGCATATGCTAAAAGTATTCTTATGGCTTCTAATCTAGCCACAGATGCATATGTTTCATCATAATCTATACCTTCTTCCTGATTATATCCTTTTGCAACTAATCTAGCCTTATTCCTAGTTATTAAACCTTGTTCATCTAGTTTGTTTCTAAATACCCATTTGCTACCTCTAATTTGATGATCCTTGGGTCTAGGTACTAGGGTCCATACCTTACTTCTCTCAAATTGGTTGAGTTCCTCTTGCATGGAAATCACCCAACTTTCATCATTAAGAGCCTCATCAATATTTTTAGGCTCAATTTGAGAAATAAAAGCAATGTCAGTGACTAGATGTTTGAAATGAGATCTAGTACTTACTCCCCTTGAGAGATCACCAATGATTTGCTCTTTTGGATCATCTTTCGTCATTTTCCATTCTTTTGGAAGTTCTTGTTCATTTTCTTCTTGATTTTGAGGTAGAGAATCATTTTGATGTAAATCTTCTTGACTATTTTCTTCTTTCTCATTTCCAAGATCAAGTCTTTCCATATTACCTACAACATCATTAATAACACTACCTTTCACAAGATCAAGTCTACTAGATTCATTAAAAACAACATGCATGGATTCTTCAATTGTTAATGATCTTTTATTAAATACTCTATATGCTTTGCTGGTTGTAGAGTATCCTAAAAAGATACCTTCATCGAATTTAGAGGCAAATTTTTCAAGATTGTCCTTGGTGTTCAATATAAAACACTTGCATCCAAATACTCTAAAGTATGATATCAAGGGCTTTCTTCCATTCCATAGCTCAAATGAGGTTTTGTTTAAAAGAGGTCTTTTGAAAACTCGATTTGAAATATAACATGTAGTGTTTGTGGCTTCTGCCTAAAAATAAGTTGGTAATTCATATTCATTGAGCATTGTTCTAGTCATTTCAATTAAAGTTCGATTTTTCCTTTCAACTATCCCATTTTGTTGAGGTGTCCTAGGAGATGAGAAATTATGTGAAATGCCATGTTCAAGACAAAAGCTTTCAAAGTTTTCATTTTCAAATTCTTTCCCATGATCATTTCTTATTTTGAAATACAATACCTTTTTTCATTTTGAACTCTTTTAGCAAAGTTTTTGAAATTTTCAAAAGCATCACTCTTTTGAGCTAAGAAAATTACCCAAGTAAATCTAGAGTAATCATCTATGATGACAAATGCATAATGTTTTCCTCCTAAGCTAGCAATTCTAGTAGGTCCAAATAAGTTTAAATGCAGGAGTTGAAGAGGTTTTGAAGTACTTACTATGTTTTTGGCTTTGAAGGATGACTTGTGTTGTTTTCCTCTTTGGCAAGGTTCACTTGCATTTTTCATATTTAACTCTTGGCAGTCCTTTTACTAGTTCTCCTGTGCTGAGACTTTGTATTAAGTCCATGTTAGCATGACCAAGTCTTCTATGCCACAGCCAAGATTCATCACTAGTAGTCACAAGACACTTAGAGGAATGGTTAGATAGTTCATGTAAGTTTATTATGTATGTATTTATATCTCTATTTCCTTTAAATATCTCCTGACCATCGATAGAGATCACAAGACATTCATTTGAAGTAAAGATTACTTTTTTTCCTTTATCACATAATTGACTTACACTTAACAAGTTATTTTTCAAGCCATCAACAAGTAAGACATCTTTAACAAAAGTAGTACCATTAACACCAATAGAACCAATGCCAATTACCTTACCCTTTGCATTGTTTCCAAAGGTAACTTTACCTCCATCAATACTTTTGATTTCATTGAAAAGTTCTTTGTCTCCTGTCATATGCCTTGAGCATCCACTGTCTACTAGCCAAGTATTTTTGTGTATTGTGGACTTGAGGCATACCTATAGAATCACAATTCAAGTATGATTTTTAGGTACCAAAATAAGTTTGGGTCCTTGGGGGTTAGCACATGAAGGTTCCCAATGAGCCTTCCTTATCCAACAATATTTATTTATGTGACCCATTTTCATACAATAATTACATTGTTTTGGTCTAAATTTATTTTCTGGTCCTACAATATTTTTGAATGCCATTTTTCTATCAAATTTATTTTGAGAATGATGACATGCACAGTTATGATTAATAGTAGATTTTCTAGATGCATGCTTCCTATATATAAAGGCATGATTAATCTGCTTGTGTATAGAAGGTTTAATATGCTTATTTCTTGGTGCTGTTCTAACATGTGTGGAGATGTGAGGTTTTCTAGACTTAACAAAGATGGTTTTGTGAGAAGATGATGATGTGTCCTTAAATCCTAGACCATATCTAATTAAGGGTGATCTTTGAGACACAATGAGAGTATCTAAACTCTCTTTACCTTTGTGAAATTTAGAAATGGAATTTCTAAGTTCCTCAACTTCATTTTTCAAAGTGTTATTTTCTTTTAGCAAGGAAGCTTGTGACATCCCGCCTATATAATAGGAATAATCATGGGGTAAATATTTCTTACCAAGATCAGATTTAATTGGACTGATTTTTGATGCAAATCTTGAAGAAGATGATGAGTAATTTGATATGTGATATGGAGGAAGAAAAGGGGATGATGAAGAAGAAGAAGGAGAAGAGAGATAGAGTTGGAAGAATGACCAAAAAAAGACTTCAGCCCACTTCCTCTTAAATCACGTTTTTTTGCTCTTTTTTTTTTTGCTTCATTCTCTGCTGACCCATTTTTACTATTCACTGTTCACTTTTCTCTTTTTTTATTTTCTTATTCTTATTCTTATTCTTATTCTTATTCTTATTATTATTATTCTTATTATTATTATTATTATTATTATTATTATTATTATTATTATTATTATTATTATTATTATTATTATTATTATTATTATTATTATTATTATTATTATTATTATTATCTTCACATATTTCCTTATCTAATATCTTTAATTTTTTTATACCAAAAATACAATTTAATTATGTGGTATAATTTAATCAAATTTATCATATCAATAAATTTAATTTATTTTAATTTCTAATTTAGTCATTTATTTAATTTATTTAAATATTTATGTCTATCATGTGTTTTTTTTTTATGTATACCACATGCTTATTTTAATTTAGACAAATTTGTGGGCGTTACAATTCTTTCCCCCTTAAGATGTTTTGTCCTCGAAACTTACTTGATACATTGTGGTTGAACAATTGGGGAGTAATGTGTTCTAATCACCTGACCACTTTTCAAGTAGCTCATTTCACTGCGTGGTTTGTTCATAAAAAGTTCACTAATGGTACATGCTTATTTCGGGATTCTTTATTCTCTCGTGTTAAGATGTGGACTGATTTTCTCTTTTGATGTCAAATCTTGTCTCACTTGAATACTCTCATCTAGTACAATGTGAGAAGAATTCAATATGTATTATCCCAACATCAAGTTATAGGACACATTGTATATCTAACTCAATTCCAAAGACATCGCGAGTCTATTAGTCACCGCCATAACTATCTTTACAATTTCCTAAGGTCAGATGAATCTTGAATTTAACTTGTCCTCTCTCTTTGTTTTTTTCTTTTCTAGATTCCATCACTTTCTTCCAATTTGAAGTTTTAAGGAGAAACTTTATCCCCCTTACATACTTAATATCTCATATCTTAATATCATAATACGATTTCTACCTGATTGTAGCTACCTTAAGCTTTTCTCAAGTAATTCTCCTTCATAATACATCCACCCAAGGATGAAAGATTATACTAAAATTGAGCTTATGGTCTAAGTTCTTTGTAGATTACCCCAAAATTGATATATAAACAGAGAATCTTTATTCGACACAATAAAAAAATAGTCATTCTAGTCGCAAAAATTCTAGTAATCTATTTATATTTTTGTTCTGTAATAGAAATTAGATGTAACAATCTACCTAAAAACAAAAACTCGGGTCTCTCCCCCTTAGAAACCCACTTAGCTAACTCAACAAGCTTATTATCTTGTCTTTGAATATCCTTAATTTTTTTAAGTAAAAGTAAGCTGAACACACAACCTTACCACAATCTCTCTACTCACAATATCTACTCTATCTCAAATTCAACTTTTCCTAAGTGAGAAAATATTTCAAATTCTTGGTTTTCAGTATAGAAAAAAAAATTCCCTCAAAGAAGATTATGGTGCCAAAATTTAATTCAAAAACTATAGTTTTTAGCTCTAGATCATATATAGAATAATTTTTTCCCCATATATTATTAAAGGCAATCTCTAACTACTTTACCTACCCACACATTGTGATCTATAGAATTTATAGCCTCAATCTCACATTCTAGTCCCCCTCCAATCATGATAGGTTAACTAGATGTACTTGTACAAATATACATGAACGTGTGGAATCCGGATCTATGAGTGCACAAATATCAAAATCATGTAATGAAAACATACCAACAATAACATCTGTTGCCGCCTGATCTTCCTTAGCTTTCATGGCATAGGCTTTGGCTGAAACTCTACTAGATTCAGATCTATTCACAGTTTTTGGAAAATCCTGCCTAGTTTGGCTTGATCCTCCTCTAGTATGAACTTTAGGCTGAGTAGGAACTGATTTTGTCATTTGAGTAGGAATTCTATTTGTCAAGATTGGGCAATCCTTCCGTATATGTTCCTTAGACCCACATTTAAAGCAAGCACCTGTGACACGCCAACATTCTCCTCTATGGTGTCTGTTGCAACTATCACACTTGGGTATATATTCTTTCTTTCTAGTAAAATGGGTCTCTAGAACAGCAGATTTCTTAGATGACTCCCCTATTCTTCTTTTCTTTCTCCTAGTCTTCTTTATCTTATACTTTGCAATTGATGTAGGCTGAGAAGGATTAGGAGTAGTACTAATTCCCTCAACACTCATTGCACTAGATTGACATGGGGACTTAGTGTCAAGAGAACTAAAATTCTCAACCATTCCAGGCTCATCCGAAAACATATCTCTATAAGCCTACAAGTTGACAGAGAAATAGCCCATATCAGAGTTATATGAGACACATGTATGTATGCATGACAAACTCTTCCCAAATTAAATCAAGAGATGCTTAAACCTAAGCTCTGATACCAATAAATGTGACATCCCGCCTATATAATAGGAATAATCCCATTACATAAGCGGAATTACACAGACAATCAGAATAAAACTAGTCTGAATTTTAAATTTTTTTTATTTAATAACTAAATTGATATATTTTTTTTAATATTCAAATATACATATGGATTCAATTATCAAATACATTATCATGTTACATAAATATTATACTTCATTTTAACTATCAAAATTAATGTTTTTACCTTACATCTAATTATATAGATATAATACCAAAGTACAAAATATGTTCTTAACTATATATAAGACATGTCCAACAAACCCATATGCATGATAATAAAGAAAATGCAAAAATAATAAGCATTCGACTCTCAACCAGTTCTGACGCGTCTCCTCTAGTATGGGCTTGTACTTTCTCTATCAACTTCACAGTTTACTACTTGTAAGCTCCAGTTCCTGCGCAGGAAAAACCCACGCTAAGCCATTTCTAGCTTAGTGGTACATATAAGCATTTAAGTTTTCCCATGCAGTCACACAAACATGGGTCATAATAATCATGATATAATTTAAATAAACTATTGCATAAAATTTAGAAAATATTATAATAAAATAAAATTTATGTTCCATTATATTATCATTATATTTGTATCAAGATATGAACTGTATATATATTCAACCATATGTAATATATAAAATATTAAGCATTCTATCTCCTCTCATGTTTCCATAACTCATTTTAATTTAATTGATTTCTCTAAAATTATGATTGTTTAATTAACTCAAATCTCAATCCATATAAGTATAAATATTTTAACATAAAATTACCAAAATGCATGGTAGATAATTTATAATACAGTACACAATATTCTAACATACATTATAGAGGGATAACCGCATGATTATACAATAGTACCAAATTCATTGATAATATATATATATAACACTCAATTATAAATTTAGATTACCTTAATAAATATTTATAATTCATTCTAAATATTTATAATCCATGTTATTTCACAGATTTTATCTTTCAACAAGTACATGTATATCTTTTAATTATTTTAATATAAATAACCCAAATCTCATTCCCGGACTATCCGGATATAGGGTGTGTAGTAAGGCCGCTCGCGGAGCTTAAGCACACTACTCACTATAATCTCAAATCAAGTGCGCTCGCGGAGCTTAAGCCTCATGACAGAGTATATTCACATCATCTGTGTACAATTAGGACAGGGATGCTCTCAGAGCTAATACCACTATGTTCCTAAACCATATCAATATCGGTACCGTAATGCCCCCGCAATGGTGCACCATCTATCCCTAATTAGTCCACAGGTTGAGAACTGGGCAATTAATGTTATTACTTATTTATTTTCTTTATATATATAAATTTGCTGGAATCAATATTCTCATTACATTTATAATGAAAATATGATTATAAAATTTTAAAATCATATAATCATATGATATTCCATTAAATATAACTATTTAAGTAATATTGACATACTTTAATTAGTTCTCTATACAATCAAAGCCAACAAATCTTTTAATACAAAACTAAAATTTATAATAACCTAATGAGTACAAGTATGCCATATAACCTCTATTTTCATATCAAATACATATGTCATACATAACTTTCTAACTTCACTCTTTATTGTCCTCATTATTCAATAATTACCATTAATAATTATCCCATTTTTTTAATCAATCATATACTGATCTATATTGAAAAATATATTATGTTACATATTGTAAACCAAAATTTCCTACATTTTATCAATCAATTATTCATCCATATGTCTATACATGCATTAACATGAAATTTCATTAATTAAGCACTCAATTCATTTCATATTTACACATTTTAATACATTATTTAAATATACCACTTATTCAATTAACACACAAGCATGCAACAAGGCAAACTAAAATGCATATATGTACAAACCTCAATGGAGCTTTTTTTCCAAAATCTAAAATTTGCAGCTTGTCTACTTTTATTGCTCTTCTTCTTGTTGAGACCCTAATTCAAAAATATAAATAATTAATACATTGATAAAATATTTATTCTTAATATAGTTTAAATAAATAATTACAATTTCTTATAAGCTGGAACATGACCTTTCTGGACTGTTGGATGAATAACATTTTCTACACTTATCCCATTTATATGATTCTTGATCCTGATTAAATATAACATCTAAAAATAAAACATACTAAAATTCCAGAATTTTTTAACTATTACATGATTTTTGGTATATTTTAAATATTGCTCTGTTCTCTGCCTTTAGGCAGTTTTAGGGTACTACATTTAGAAATTCATATCTTTCCATTTGTAGCTTAAATTATTATGACAATTTTTATGTAGTTATATAAGTTAATTTGGAACATTTTTCATGTTTAACTAATTTCCAGATTCGGTCTCTATGGCTCTCAAATACTAGAGGATCTATAACTGGTTCAACATAGATTATCAACCCGACCAGTTCAATTGTTTAGCTCATAACTCACAAAATACATAACATTTTAAGGTGATATTTTCACATACATTTAGAAAATACATAGGAGTAAAACTTTCATGTTTTACACTTTGGCTAATTCGATCTAAAAATAGGTGACATATAAGGACTAAATTACTGGAGCTGTACAGATATATGAGACCAGCTCAATCAAGAAACAATCATAGTTTATTTCAAAATAACTCAACCTACACAGAAGCAATTTATACAAAATTTGGAAGAGACCTCAAAAACATATATATCTACAACTTTTATGTTTTATAAATCCTCATATTAAGCCATGAAGATGATCAAGTTTCACAAAAACCATAGGTTATTTAGTTGATATGTCTCCCTGAACCAGTTTTACTCCAATAATCATATCTCTTCATATACTCAAAATAATTCAATAAAATTTGGCAGAGAGATAACCAAGACATATATGAACAACTTTTATGTTTAACACATCTCCAAATTCGAGTCACAAGATAATGAAAGATAGAGTTCAATACCCTGTAAAAATATAACCTAAAGAGTTCTAATAACACAATAATCATGGGGAAAATATTTCTTACCAATATCAGATTTAATTGGACTGATTTTTGATGCAAATCTTGAAGAAGATGATGAGTAATTTGATCTATGATATGGAGGAAGAAAAGGGGATGATGAAGAAGAAGAAGGAGAAGAGAGATAGAGTTGGAAGAATGACCAAAAAAAGACTTCAACCCACTTTCTCTTAAATCACGTTTTTTTGCTCTTTTTTTTTGCTTCATTCTCTGCTGACCCATTTTTACTGTTCACTGTTCACTTTTCTCTTTTTTATTTTATTATTATTATTATTATTATTATTATTATTATTATTATTATTATTATTATTATTATTATTATTATTATTATTATTATTATTTCCTTATCTAATATCTTTAATTTTTTTATACCAAAAATACAATTTAATTATGTGGTATAATTTAATCAAATTTATCATATCAATAAATTTAATTTATTTTAATTTCTAATTTAGTCATTTATTTAATTTATTTAAATTTTTATGTCTATCATGTGTTTTTTTTAATGTATACCACATGCTTATTTTAATTTAGACAAATTTGTGGGCGTTACAAAGCTGTTGAGGGTCTTGATGAGTATTCATCTAATGACTTTTGGAGAGATTCATTAGATGATTTAAGCTTTATGTTTTGCTTTTCTAAACCATCTATCTTATTTTTTAAATTAGAGATATTATTTCTATAGGTACTAAATTTACTTCTATATTTCTCTAATTCTAGATTTAATTCTTCTATTAGCCTTTGTTCATCATCATCATCATCACTATCATTATCATTATCACTACTATCATTGTTCAAAGAGTATGAGTGTAGTGATCTTACCATATTTGAGACATGATTTTTAATAGCCATGAAACATAGGTTGATCTCTTCACTTTCATTATCATCTTTTTCACTTGAAGAGCTTTCGTCATCCCATGTGGCTTTGTGACCTTTCTCCCCATTGTCTCTTTGGTATTTGCTCTTATGCTTCTTAAGCCTTGGACATTCTGGTTTGATATGTCCTTTCTTTCCACACTCATAGCACTTTACCTCTTCCTTACTTCTATGTGTGTCATTAGAAGTTTGTTTGAGGTTTCTTTGCCTGAATTTTCTGGAATTGCTCATTTTCTTCTCAATGATTCTTTTTAATTTTCTTGAAAGCATAGCAATGTCCTCATTTTCATCATCACTCATTTCTTCATCATCTTCACTTTCTTCTTGAGATTTTGAAGTAGAGGCTTTGAGTGCTAAGGGCTTTCTTTTCTCTAGCTCCGCTTCAAGCTCTCTATCTCTCTTCACTGCCATCTCATGTGTGAGAAGTTTGCCAATCAGCAAATCAGTATTCATGATGCTCATATCTTCATTTGCTTCTTCTATGCCAGCAACTCTTGAGCCATAGTCTTTAAGAGGAAGACTTCTCAGGATTTTGTTGTTTACATCCTCCAAACTCAGATGCTTCCCAAGTTTCCTCATTCCATTTATAATGGCTAGAAGACTGTTGGTCATGTTAGTGATTGACTCATTGGATTTCATCTTGAAGAGCTCATATTCTGAGGTAAGAAGTTGAATCTTCTTGGATTTGACTTGCTTAGTTCCTTCATGATAATTTTCCAATGTCTTCCATATGCTGTATGCTGTTGGGCAGTGTTGTATTCTCCCACATTCTTCAATAGATAATGAGCTTGATAGGATTATCATTGCCTTCTTGTTTTTGAAATTTGCCCTCATTGAGGCTCTGTCCAATCATCTCTTGATAGGATTTCTTCTTCACCATCAGGTCCTCTTCTGGTTGGTGGCGTCCATTCTTTTCGTGCACAATCCTAGACGTCAATTCCTTCACTATCCAAATATGTCTCCATCCGACACTTCCAATGGGCGTAATTTGCTCCATCAAAGTAAGGTTTGAGACTTTGGAATCCTTCACTAGCCATATCTCAATCTTTACTAGCGCTTTTTAGGCTATGATGCTAGACAAAGCTCTGACACCAATTGTTGCCCAGATATTAAGCCAAGAAGGGGGTTGAATTGGATTTTCAATAAATTAAACTTTAAGGTGCGGAAATAAATAATTAATTTTAGAAGGCATAGAGAAAATTTGACACAAGGATTTTTATAGAGGTTCGGGTGTTAACAAACCTTACTCCTCTCCCCAATCGCAATTGGGCATTTCACTAACACACTAAGTGTTACAATGGAGTTTTACAAGCTAACTCCCAACTATGGTGTTTCTCACAATGGCTCACACCTAACCCAGAAATCCCTTGTGTTTTAATGGCTCACACAATAACCAATTCCTTGTGTTTTACAGGCTCACACAAACAACCTTCACTTTGTGTTTTTTTAGGCTCACACAAATAACCTTCTCTTTGTGTTTTTACAGGCTCACACAAACAACATTTTAATTTGTGTTTTAGAGGCTCACACAGCTAACCCTTACAAGTGTTCTACTCTTAACCCAGAAATACCCAAAGCTCACTTGAGTAATGATTACAGAGAGAAACACTAACAAATCTTAATTGCTCAATAAATGGAGAGCAAAAAGATTTTTACAGAGAATAGATTTTGGTTCTCAAAGTATTGAATGTACAAATAGCTTGTAATAAGATTTTGATTCAAAGTATTTGCTATCCTCTTGTACTGAATGCATAAATGACTTCCATTTATACTCCCATGACTGATTATAACCGTTGGGGTGCATTAAATACGAAACTAGCCGTTGTACCAACCAAATAATTGTGCCTGACATTTTTTTCTTTCATCATTCACGGGCGTGACTATGTTTATCACGGGCGTGACATTTCTTCCCAAGCCGTGACTGAAGTGGTGACCTTGGTCATGAAGCTTTCTGGAATGTTTTGACACATTGGGTCATGGGCATGACATACATATTCACGAGAGTGACAAACTTCCCAGCCGTGATCTAAGTGGTGACTTTGGTCGTGAAGCTCTCTGGATGAAAATGACATGAACATTCACGGGCGTGACATTTTCATTCACGGGCATGACTAAAATGTCCACTTCACGGTTTGTTCTTCCTTCATGGCCGTGAACTTCAGATGTTGGTTTTGGTAACGGTTAGCTCTTTCACGGGCGTGACACATAGAGTCACGGGCATGAACATGCTATTTCCTTAATTTTGTCTTTCAAGGATTATTCTTCCAATCTCCATTCTTGCTATTTTATTCCATGTCCTGTTTAATAGACTTAGAAAACAAGTATGTTAAATACAATATTGCTATTTTATTTGTTATCATCAAAATGACTGAAATACCCTTTGAGGTTTAACAGACTTGCTAGTTTTTACAGGAGGTTTGTAAAAATTTTTAGTGTCATTGTTGCTCCTTTAACTAAAATCATTAAAAAAGATATGGGGTTTAAGTCGGGCGAGGTGTAAGAAGTTGCATTTAATACTTTGAAAGATAAACTTTGTTCTGCACCTCTTTTGAGTTTGCTTGATTTTAATTCTACTTTTGAGATTGAATGTGATGCCTCCAGGATAGGTATTGGCCTTGTTTTGATGTAGGGTAGGTGTCCAATCGCTTTCTTTAGTGAGAAGTTGAATGGTGCACAACTCAGTTATTCCACATATGACAAGGAGTTGTATGCATTGGTGAGAGCTTTGGAGACTTGGCAGCATTATCTTTGGCCTAAAGAGTTTGTGATTCATAGCGACCATAAGTCTTTAAAGCATCTCAAGGGTCAAGATAAGTTGAATAAATGACCTGCTAAGTGTTTGGAGTTGATTGAGACCTTTCCTTATCTAATTTAGTACAAACAAGGTAAGGAAAATATGGTTGTTGATGCATTATCTAGAAGATATACTCTTATTACTACTTTGAGTTCTCGATTGATGGGATTTGAATATATAAGGGATTTGTATGCTTTTGATTCTGATTTTTCAAATGTTTATAATGCATGTGAACAATCTACATTTCAAAGGTTTTATAGGCATGATGGCTATTTGTTTAGAGAAAATAAACTTCGTGTGCCTAATTGTTTTATGCATGAGTTGCTTGTGTGTGAGGCTCATAATGATGGTTTGATGGGTCATTTTGTATTGCTAAGACACTTAACATATTACAAGAGCATTTTTATTGGCCTAATATAAAGAAAGATGTTGAGAAAATTTGCTCTAGGTGTGTTGCATGTAAGCAAGCCAAGTCAAGTATTCAACCTTATGGGTTGTATACTCCTTTACCCATCCCTAGTCAGCCCTGGATTAACATTTTCTATGGATTTTGTATTGGGACTGCTCAGGACTAAAAGGGGAAGGGATAACATTTTTGTTGTAGTTGATAGATTTAGCAAGATGGCACATTTCATCGCTTGCCATAAAACTAATGATGTTACACATATTTTTGATTTGTTCTTTAAGGATGTTGTGTGTTTGCATAGTGTTCCTAACACCATTGTTTCTGATAGAGATTCTAAGTTTTTGAGTCATTTTTGGCGTGTTCTACGGGGAAGTTACGAACGAAGTTGCTATTTTCTACTACTTGTCATCCTCAAATAGATGCTCAAACAGAAGTGGTTAATAGAACTTTAGGATCGTTATTATATGCTGTTGTTGGTAAGAATTTGAAAACTTAGGAAGATTGTTTGCCATTAGTAGAATTTGCATATAATAGAAGCATTCATTCATCTACAGGTTATTATCCATTTGAAATTGTGTATGGTTTTAATTCACTAACCCCTTTAGATTTGTTGCCAATAAGTTTGAATGATATTTCTAACTTAGATGGGAAAAAGAAGGCAGATCTGGTTAAGTCCATACATAAGAAGGAAAAACAGCACATTGAGCTGAAGAACAAAAGTTATACACAAAAGCTAATCAAGGACGTAAAGTTGTGAAATTTGAACCTGGAGATTGGGTATGAGCGCATTTTAGGAAAGAAAGATTTCCTAACCAAAGGAAATCCAAGTTGGAACTAAGAGGCAATGGACCTTTTCAAGTTATTGAGAGGATCAATGATAATACCTATAAGATTGACTTGCCTGGTGAGTATGGTGTTTCAACAACTTTGAATGTTGCTGACCTTTCTCCTTTTGATAATGTAGGTGGTGATTCGAGGACGAATCCTTTTGAGGAGGGAGGGAATGATGTGAGCCAATACAACAGAGTTGATCTTACATGCCATGGGGGAGATGGATTGGTGATGCCACCTAGTCCAATCATAAGATCAAGCACAAACAAGCTGAAGGTAGTCTTGCAAATGTATATTCAAAGCTTGGTGACAAGAGACATCATAATGTGTGAATAAAAAGGAAAACAAATGAGTATTAGAGAGTTTTTTAAGATGCAACGAAATAACCATAATTTGAAAATTAAGTATTAATTTAGTTTAAAAGGCGATTTTAAAATAAATTAACCATTCAAAGAAGTTTCAAGTATATAATTTCATTTCTTAAAAATAATTAGAAGTTAATTTTTAATTTTTTTTATTTAATTTGATTATGATTCACCATCGGTTGTATTATTTTTATGGTAATTTCTTATGTTGATAGTTTTTTTTCATGAACTAATTTTAAAGTCATATTATATTATTAAATCAAAGTTGATTTGTTAATTTGTTGATTTGAAAGATGAGAAAATAATTTTTAATTACAAGAATTAATAGTCAAAAGGCAAGTATATCTCATAAGGTAAAAATTAATATATAGACTAATATTTTGATATGTATCTCATAGTGTGAAAATTAAATGATTGAGCTTTTGCTTTATATTTTTAGTGGTTTAATAAAAAAAATTCAAATAAATATTTTGTTAATATTTTAAATCATCATTTTTAAAGCAGTCTAAGCTGAATATTTAATAAAATAAAAATAAGATAATGGGCACTGATTTAGATGAGGATTGGAAATCTTATTTTAATTAAATTTTAAATTTTCATCTTTTTGTGTTTTGATTGAAAGAATGAAGGGTCAAACCTTTTTAATTTTCCTTTTTTTTTGTTTTTCTATCCAAAATGTGGTCAAAATTAAACTCAAAGAAAATTGAAATCAATAAATTAATTATAGTTTCAATATATCACTTGATCCAAACCATAGACAAATATTAAAATTGTGAAATTATTAGAAAGTGGTTTTTATGTGAATAGGATACGTGGTCCTCATAAATATTTAGATTACATTTATAATGATAGCTTCTCAACAGAATTCTTTTGCTTTCATTTAGATTATATTTATCTTTTTTTTTTTCTTTTTATAAATTAGTTTTAATTTTGTAGGGTAGTCCATTAGTTGGATATGAGAGTAGTTAATACATTTTTTTTTATGTATAGACTTCTTTTAAATAAATATATGACATTCATAGTCATGCATGCAACCAAATTAAATAGAGAAAAGACATACTTATTAAAAAATTATTTATAAATTTTAATATCTCAAAAAATAAACATTAAATTGAATACAATTTTATTAATTAAACTTAAGGAAAGTAATTATTTAAATAATTACAAGTAACATTTGTTTGATAATTTTTAATATGTCTTCCTTCAATATATTTTCCTATTAATTGAATTGTAGTAATGTACTGAACATCTCTAATCTATAATGATGAACTTTGTACTTAAACCCATATATTATGATACAAAATAAATTATTGTTAATGCATTAGGCTATCTTTTGTTTGTTTGTATCCATTGGTGGTAGTAATTGACAAGCTATGATTGAAATTATTTAATGCTATGCTTTTGATTTAGTAGAGGTGAAAAAAATGAGACCGGATCGTCTATGGATGTATAGTCGATTGAAAGATGGTTTTTTGAACCCAGAGTTCATGAATAGCATGAGGAAATTAATAGAATTTTCATGCAATCATCCAGAATTGATGGACAAGGATAAGATAAGGTGTCCATATAACCATCACATGTTTCATGAAGTGGATACAGTTAAGTTGCATTTATATAAAAATGGTTTCGTACTGGGTTATTAAGATTAGACTCTACATGGGAAACAACCAATTGGAGTTAATTTGAATTATTAAATCAATTATATCGATGAACATCCTGGTGTGGACAATTATACAGAATCATCCAATCAATGCCATTCCATGGTTATGGATGTTGTTGGTGATATATTCAATACTACTTACATGGAAGAAACACCAAATTCAGAGGCTCAGAAGTTTTATGATATGCTTAGTGTAACACCCCTTCATCCTACCAATACGTGCTCGGATAAGGGAGTGCTATGTTGACTTCATCGATTAAAAATATGGTTTCATATATATGTATAAATAAAAGACACTCGTATATATTTTTTTTCTTTATTTACTATTTATTTACTTTGTAGTGTAAAAGAAATCATAACAAGAAAGAAAAAATACATTTTATATAATAACATGTTATTTACAAAATGTGATGTTTATTGTACAAATACTATAACATAAAATTCAAACTGTAAACACAAAAGTTATGTGATCCACATTGATTGAAACAAGCTGCTCTATTGGTTCAGGCCATATATACCTTTACCTACTATCGTCTGCTTATTCTTCACTATATTTGCGTGGAAGAAAACTTGCACACTAAGCTCTATGTTTAGTGGTGCATATAAATAAGACAATAAACTATTTCATGCAACATCCATTGCCATATATCAATTTATGCCCAATAATCTTATTATGCAAATATAGATCTTGTAGTATTATAGCATGCATAAACATCAAATTATATTATTATATCTCATATTTGTCTTACTTTATCAAATCATCATTATTATCCATATCACAATTCATGATTCCCTTTTTGTTTTCAATAATTTCTTTATAGCCCACAACACCTATGAACCCCTGACTAGGATAATGGAGTTGCCATCTAGGCACTAAGGAATGCCACCCGGGCAATATGATTGGTGTATATATAAGTATCATCACTAGCTTTAATAATAGTGCCATCACAAGTTTTAATAATAGTGCCATCATCGGCTTCATTAATAGTGCCATCACCAGCTTCATTAACTGTACCATTAATGGAATTAATCATACTCCCCCCTGCTTGGCATGCCAAACTATCCTAAGTCTATTTCCAGTTAGGTGTTCTAGGGCTTACTCGATATCATTAAAATTCATAGTTATTAAATTCACCTATTTCATGCATGTA
Source organism: Triadica sebifera (assembly GCA_023653625.1). Taxonomy (NCBI): domain Eukaryota; kingdom Viridiplantae; phylum Streptophyta; class Magnoliopsida; order Malpighiales; family Euphorbiaceae; genus Triadica; species Triadica sebifera. The sequence continues at coordinate 28,842,128 of CM042901.1, forward strand.
AAGGTTCAATTAATTACACATTTACTCAATAAAAATAGTATTTTCATAATATAATAAGGTTCACATTATTTTACTAATTACATTCCTCAACTCATATGTTGCCCTGTCACTGGTAGATTCTATGCTCTGTCATGGACCTTAATTTTGGTCATGTTAAAATTCGAATTAAATTACAGGGTTTGCTTGACAATTTTATTCCTAAATCCTATCTTTAATATGACACTTGAATCACTTAATTTGGAGTTATGTATCAAAAGATATGATTAAATTAACACTAACTAGTCACTAACAATTTTGCCCATAATTTCATGGACAGATTCTAGGTCCGAATTTTAAGTATGTTTTTGGAAACATATAGACATATCTGGATTTTATGGTCCAAATAAAAGTTCAATCCCTATGTTTTAGCTTTCAAACCCAACAAAGAACCTACAAATCTGAATTCCATAGCTTAGGTTATAACAGTTTATGTACTCATTGCTCATTAATTCTAACAAAGAACACACATATTTACCATCTTCAATTTTTACCAAAATTAATCCTAAGTCTAGCAAACATGCATCCCAAGATTTTCATCACAAAATACTATTAATTCATAATCATTAACATGTTAAATGCTCAAATCATGCAACTAAAAAAAAGACATAGGCTATTGCCTTAGGTTACTCACAAACCTTTTTTTTTTCTTTTCTTTGTCTTTACTTCTCTTTCTCTTTTCCTTTGCTCTTTTGAGCTAGATCCTTCTCAATTTGAGTTCCTAAAATACATAAAAGAGTTCATTAAAGCTTTAATTCATTAAAACTCCATCCACCCTAATCTTTCTCTTTTTTTTTTGCTCTCTCAAGCTTCCTTAAGCTTGGTTGTGAAAGAAAATGGGTCGCTTTCTCTCTTTTCTCACTTTCTCTCATTAGAAGGAAGCTTTGGCTATGGAGGAAGCTGGTGGGAACATGTGGGCTGGTTTGAGAACTTAGAAAATTCTATATGTGAGGGGATAAGGAAGAAAGAGTGATTAATGGCATAGAGACAAACTTAATCAATAATGGGGACACCTAAGCCATATGAATTTAATGACTAATTGATGGATTCATGCATGTTAATTAGCTTCTCAAAACTTGCTAGTTGGTGTGGCCAACCAACACCATGTATATAATGTCCCACTTCATGCATTTAATTAGTGGTTATCCCAATTCATCCTCCAATTTTTGATAAATTGCAAATTGACCCCTAAATTTTTCAAAATTTACAATTTAGTCCCTTATTGTAATTTAACATCCTTTAATACTTTAAACACTTTATTGAGTATTTTTCATAATCACTTGCCATTATTTTAATTAATTAATTAATTATATTTATTTTTGGTTAAAACCCTAATTTAGACTCCGATTGATCAAACGCATCAGCTTAATGACATATGTGGCTCAGGCCTAAATTTGTGGATATGACATTCTCTCCCCCTTAAAGTAAATTTCATCCTCGAAATTTTACCTGTTCAATATGTGAACAATTGAGGATATTGCCTTTTCATGACTTCTTTGCTCTCCCATGTGTCTTCTTCTATAGAATGACTTCGCCATAACACTTTAACTAGAGGAACTCTGTTATTTCGAAGAATCTTCTCTTCACGTACTAATATTGCCACTAGTTCCTTTTCGTAAGTCATATCTGTTTGCACTTCTATCTCCTTAGTTAGTATGACATGAGTCGGATCAGACCTATATCTCCCTAGCCTAGATACATGGAATACATTGTGAATCCGGTCTAACTCCGGTGGAAGGGTTAAATGGTATGCCACGGGTCCGATTCTTTCTAGAATCTCATAAGAACTAATGAACCTTGGACTCAACTTTCCTTTTCTACTGAACCTCAATACCTTTTTCCAAGGAGAAATTTTCAGGAGCACTTTGTCACCCACCTCATACTCAATATCTCGCCTCTTTAAATCGGCATATGATTTCTGTCGATCTTGTGCTGTCTTTAGTCTTTCCTTGATCACTTTAACTTTCTCATCGGTTTGTTGAACTATCTCAGGCCCAATCAACTTTTTCTCATTCAACTCGGTCGATCAAATTGTTGTCCTATATTTTCTTCCATACAATGCCTCATATGGAGCCATGCCTATACTCGTCTGATGACTGTTATTGTAGGAAAGCTCTATAAGAGGTAGATATCGATCCGAACTTCCATCAAATTCAAGCACATAACTTCTCATCATATCTTTTAATAATTGGATAATCTGTTCTGACTGTCCATCCATTTGTGGATGGAAAGCCATATTGAAATTAAGTCGAGTTCCCAAAGTTTGTTGTAGACTCTTCCAGAAATGCGATGCAAACCTGGGATCTCTATCAGATATGATGGACATTGGAATTCCATGCAACCTCACTATCTCACTTACATAAATTTTAGCTAGCTTGTTCAATGAGTAGTCCATTCTGACTGGTAGGAAATGTGCTGACTTTGTCAGTCGATCCACTATCACCCACACTGCATCATGATTCCTTTGAGTCATCGATAAACCTATCACAAATTCCTCTTCAATTCTCTCCCACTTCCACTCTGGAATCGGTATTTGTTGCAACAATCCCATGAGTAATTGATGTTCTGCTTCTACTTGTTGATAAGTTAGACATTTAGTAATGTACTCGGTGATATCTTTCTTTATCCCTGGCCACCAGTATTCTGTTTTCAAATCTTGGTACATTTTGTTCCCGCTTAGATGCATGGTATATACCATTCCATGCGTTTCTTTTAAAATATCTATATTCAAATCTTTGACACTCGACAAAACTCAGGCTTTTCTCCCTTTTTTACTGCCTCAGCTATCTTTACTAACTTCTCATCTTGCTTCTTAGCATATTTAATTCTTTGCATCAATGTGGATTCCACTCGCATCATAACTACAATTTTCCTGCTTAGTGCATCTGCTACCACATTAGCTTTGTCTCAGTGGTAGTCGATCATACAGTCATAATCTTTAATCAACTCCAACCATATTCGTTGTCTCAGATTCAACTCTTTTTGTGAGGGAAGGTACTTAAGACTTTTGTGATCTGTATAGATATAACATCTTTTCCTATATAGATAATGTCTCCAGATCTTCAAAGCAAAAACAATAGCAGCTAACTCTAAATCGTGTGTCAGATAATTAAGATTGTGAGGCTATAAGCAATCACTTTTTCTTCTTGCACAAGAACACAACCTAAACCATTATGACTAGCATCACTGTACACAACAAAGTCTTTCCCTGGAGTAGGCTGAGTCAAAACTATTGCTTTAGTCAACGATCAAAGCTTACTTGACATCTATCTGTCTGCTCAAAATGGACCTCTTTTCGTAGCAATCGTGTCATCAGAGTTGCTAAGGATGAAATCCTTTTACAAACCTACTATAATATCCGGCTAATCCAAGGAAACTTCTCACTTTTGTCACATTTTGAGGTGGTTTCCAATTAAGAATAACCTCAATTTTACTAGAGTCAACCTGAATACCTTTTGCTGAAACTACATGACCTAAAAACTAACTACTTTAAGACAAAACTCGCACTTTGATAACTTTGCATACAACTGCTTCTCCTTCAGTGTTTGCAGCACTATTATGAGATGTTGATTATGTTCTACTCGGTCTCTAGATTAGACAAGAATGTCATCAATAAACACCACTACAAATTGATCAAGATATGGCTTGAGCACTTGGTTCATCATATCCATAAAAGCTGCTGGTGCATTCGTTAATCCAAAGGGCATAATTAGGAACTCATAATGACCATAACGAGCCTTAAATGTCACCTTAGGTACATCTAACTCTTTGATCTTCAGTTGATGATACCCCGATCAAAGATCTATCTTTGAAAATATGGCTGCACCCTTCAACTAATCAAATAAGTAATTAATCCTAGGCAGCGAGTATTTATTCTTAACAGTAACCCTATTAAGCTGCCTATATTCGATGCAAAGACGAAGGGTGCCATATTTCTTTTTCACAAATAACACTGGAGCACCCCACAGTGATATACTAGGTCATATAAATCCCTTATCTAACAAATCTTGCAACTGTATCTTCAACTTTTTCAACTCACTAACAGTAGGAATATCCACCAACTTCGGACTTGCTTTTTCTATATTCACCATATACTCTATGTATGCTTCGCACTCTTTACTAATAAGTTTATGAGCTTTCAACACTAATATCACATTTTCTGGATAACCTATATTCTCACCCATCACCACTATCACATCTTGGTCTGGAATTCTAAAGATCATCTGCTTCCTTCCACAATCCACTACCATTTCATAACGAGCCAACAATCCATTCCCAAGATTACATCGAACACATGGAATAGGAACTTTAGTAATTCTGCTAGGAATTGCCTACCTTGAATTTCAATAGGGCAACCCTTAAACACCTTGCTAATCCTCACACTATGCCCTAACGTGTTAGTCATAATAATCTCAAATTCTAGAGCCTGTGGTTCTAAACCCTCTCGACTCGGTGGTGGTGTGCATATGTATGAATGTGTCAACCTCGGATCTATCATTGCTTTTATATCAAAGCTAAAGAGAAGGAATTTACAATTAAGACATTAGGTGCATCTTTCTCCTCTCGGCCTTGCATGGCATATGTCTGGGCTGGGAAAACTCAACTACTTTCTAACCTCTCAACTATCTCTGATCTAAACTGACTGGGCCCTAATCGGCCTCCTCTGCCTTGCCTAGAAGCCTACATTTGTATCTGCTCAGTGCTCCCCAAACCTCTATCATGCTGTAATAGAGGACAATCCCTTCTCATATGATCTTTGGAGCCACATCTCAAGCACACTTCTATCATCGACCAACACTCTCCTGGATGAGAATGACCATAATGCTGACATTCTGGCAGAGGTAGAGATCTATGTGGTGTCTGTGTTAATGCACTAGCTACTGAATAGATAGATCTTATGGGCTATCCCTATCTGAAAAAAGAAGGCCTACTAGAATCCCTATCCTAAAATTAGCCACTGAAAGATCTAGCTCTCTTGCCACTCAATTGTACTCCACTCGGCTGTGGCATGGGTCTCCTGAACCCTTTATCTTGTGCTGGCTATTGTGCCATTAGAACTCTTTCAACTATTCTGGTAGATGCTATCAAACTAGGAAAAATCATCACGCGTAGGGCTTAAACCGGCACCTTGATTGGGTCTCTCAATCCATCTTCAAATTGTGGGCATTTATCAACCTCTGTAGATACATTGCCATCAGTATACTTGCAGAGAGGTGTGAATTCTCTCTTGTTGCCCAGATAATGAACCAAGAAGGGGGGTTGAATTGGATATTAAAAATTCTTAACTTTTAAATTCGGAAAGAAAAGTTAAGTAGAGTAGGGATAGGAAGATATCACACAAGAAATTTATAAAGGTTCGGGTGTTAACAAACCCTACTCCTCTCCCCAATCTCAATTGGGAGTTTCACTAACACACTAAGTGTTACAATGGAGTTTTACAAGCTCACTCCCAACTATGGTGTTTCTATCAATGGATCACACCTAACCTATAAATTCCTTGTGTTTTAATGGCTCACACAATAAACCAATTCCTTGTGTTTTAATGGCTCACACAAATAACCCTTACAAGTGTTCTACTCTTAACCCAATATACCCATACTCACTTGAGTAGTAGATTACAAAGAGAAACACTCATAAATCTATAATGCTCAAAAATTATGAGCAAAAAGATTTTTACAGAGAATTAATAGTTGTTTGAATGAAATTAATGCACAAATGGCTACAATAAGATTTTGATTTGAAGTAATTGCTATCCTCTTGTTCTGGATTCATAAATGACTTGCATTTATACTTCCATGGTGAATTATAGTCATTTGGATACATTTAATGCGAAAATAGCTGTTGCACGAACTCTTAATTTTGCGCCTGAAATGTTTCTCTTTCCTTTTCACTGTTGTGAATGTGTGTCACGGTCGTGAATGTTCTTCCAAGCCGTGACTCAAGTGGTGACTCTGACCGTGAAACATTCTGGAATGAATTGCAGTGTTTGATCATGGGCGTGACATTATTCTTTCACGGGCATGAATATCCTTTTAAGCCATGGTCCAAGTGGTGACTCTGGCTGTTAAGCTCTCTGGAGGAATTTGACATGTTTTCTCACGGGCGTGACTTTCTTTCATGGGCATGACTGATATGATCATTCACAGTTGCTATAAGTATAAAATTTGCACATATATGATCATTCACGGTTTCTATAAGTATAAACTTTGCAATGATATGATCATTCACGGTTGATATAAATATAAACTTTTCACGGGTATGACTGATATAAACATTGCACATAAGTATTTACGAGTTGCTTTCATTTATACATTTTTAAAACTCATTCCAAAATGACTATGCATATTCAAACATGTAAATACTAAGTACATATGACATATTTTCATGCTCATGTGGAATGCAAAGAGAGAGAGTGATGAGGCTCGACTAGTGACCTGTACTCCATGTCTTATATACGCTGGTCAAAATGAGCTATCACTTTTCTTTACCTGAAAAATGATGCAAATTGATGAGTTGCGGCTCAGTGAGAATAATCATCAAATGAGCTCTAAAGTACCAAACAACTCATAGTAATAAATCACAAATCCAACACATACCATGTATTCCATTCCATTCATTAGTATCATATAAATATCAATAAAGTTGAAATATATAATCATTACTCTTTACGCATGCAAATGCTTTGCTTATTTTATTTTGTTGTGACCAAGTTAAACAGACATTGCCCTAGGTTTCCATGTGAACATTTGCATTTGCTAGCTAGCTTGATCATTTGTTTCATTTGCACATTTGTTAGGCCATAGGCCTCTTCTTTTGCTTTACAATATCGATTAACTAGTCAAAACACCTTTTAAGTCCATATGCATATGCACTTGTACTTAAGCGTTCATCAACCATTGTATCGTATCACATATAACATACATATACCGAATATATGCCTCATATGCCACACATATACCTTGTATTACTATACATATACCATGTATATATATCAGATATGTCAAACATATACCTCAAATATACCATAAGTATACCATTTATATGTACCACAAATGTCACAAATTATACATCATCATATTATCAAGGACCAATCATGACAATCATATGAATCACACAACAAGCAACATTCATTTGCACTAAAGAATTCAATTGATAATTAGACTCATCATTCTCCTTTGATTCCGACCCTTACTTATTGTCTATCCGCTCCTTGTGGGTCTCCAATATGTTGTGAGACTAATATGAAAATATAATCGATTAACTCGTGATTAGGGAGACTTAATGTGGCTCAAACAAATTAATATGCATTGTTCATATCAAAAGTTAAGATTTTTCCTATGAGGCAGTGTGACCTTATAGGACTGTTTAGCCTATAACTTTTTCTATACTTGATCAATTAATCTGATTCTTGTTCCTAATTAAAATTAACATATAATTATGTAACATATTAAAATTTTAGACCAATTAGATCATTTTACAAGTTTTTTTGGAATTTCTAAATGTGTTCTATTTTCTGCCCTATTTTCTGCCTTTAGGCAGTTTCAGGGTACCAAATTTGGTTCATCATAACTTATAATATATAAGTCATATTTCAATGAAACTTTACAGAAACTTATATGGGTTAAAATGGAACATTTTTTCATGTTTAAACTTTTATCAATTATGCCCCTATGGTCTTCAAATTATAAGAAACATTTCACTGGTCCAGAACAGAGTTGGCTTCCCGACTAGTATGATTTCTAAAGACCGTAACTTAGTCTATACATAACATATTAAGCACAAATTAGTACAAAAATTTAGATAACACATATAAATATAACTTTAATGTTTTGATAATTTATAGAATCTATCTCTAAGGAGCTCAAAATAGGCAAAATATTGCTAGATCTGCCCAAGGCACTGAGCAGTCAGCTCACACTATGACACAGTCATGGTTCCATATTCAAAATTAATAAACACAGTGGCTAATTCATTTAGGGTTTACATCCAGACCAGTTTTAGTAGAGAGAAGATATCTCTTCCTATACACAAAATATTGAAAAAATGTTTACATATACATAAATCTAAGACATAAAGGAACAACTTTTGTGTTTTAATCTTTTCTAGAATCAATTTCTATATGTATCAAAATCGGGGTGCAAGTCAATGCCTATTAATGAACCTTAGAAACTCAAATCAATTCTATAGCAATAAGAATTGATTACTTACCAAGAACAAACTTGCAAGGGATCAATTTGCTTCAAAAACTAAGTGAAACAAGGAATAATTGAAGTTTAGAATGGAGGAAGATGAAGAAGAAAATGGGCTAGAGTAAGGAGGCGGAAATGGGGGAGGAAGATAAAGCTAACTTTGTTTTTTCTTTTTATCTTTTTATCTTTCTCTTTTCTCTTTTCTCTTTTCTCTTTTCTCTTCTTTTCTCTTGTCTTTTATTTTTCTTTTGTTTCATTTTCATTTTATTTTATCTATATTATTATTATTATTATTATTATTATTATTATTATTATTATTTACATATATTTATAATTCCACTAATTCACACAATAATACTACTTAATCATTTGGCCCGATTTAACTAAATTAACAATGTAAAATGTTTACTAATATTAATCTAGTCATTTTGCTTACTTTAATTTAGTTACCGTATTCAATTTATTTCTAATACTTTGTTATCCTCCTTTAGGTTATCAGTACACACGTGCGACTCGATATAATTGCCAAATACTAGGACACGTAGCTTGTGTGTGTCATAAACTTGTTCCTACAAAAATACATATGAAATGCACATGTTCAATTGAATTATATGGAAGATGCATATGTTCAAATGAAATGCATGTGGATATGCATGTGGGGAAGGTCGAGGATGTTACAACATTCTTGCAATTTTATTTGTTAGCATCAAAATGACAAAAATACCCCTCAAGGTTCAACATCTCTCATATTCTATTACCAACATGCTCCCTTGTTTTAATATCAAAAACTCTCTTTTCTTACCATCTGTGTAGATAGGAGGAATATATTGCTCATTGAATTTCTTTAGAAGGAATTCCCAGGTCATGGGATCAAGTGCCTCTGTGCTCTGTGACTTAAATTGCCATCAGTCATATGCATGATCCTGTAACAAAGACACTGCATATTCATATTTATGCTCGTCTATGCAATGCAGCTGATCAAAGACTCTCTCTGCCCATTCTAACCAAAACTCTGCCATGAAGGGGTCATCTTCCCATTTACCGTTGAAATCGAAGGCCTATAACTTCCTCATTCTCTCAAACTATAACCCAGATGAGGCTGGTTGTGATGCTCTTTGTAGCAAATCTATCATGTTCCTCATAAGCTCTATTTGTCTTGTGTCAGCAATAGACTGCCCCTTTGATAGGCTAGCACTGGATCTAGATGCAGTAGCTCAGCAGCGACTTCGTCCCGATGAAGCCTACATTTCGGTAGGCTTGTTACTTTTGCCTTTTTCGTCCACAATATGTCCTGAACCTAAAGCCATACTCTATCTATATCACAAAGTAATAGCCCTAATTAGTAAGTGACAACTTTAACACTTAATTGTGGGTACACACATGTCATAATTATTTTTGAAAACCATTTTAAAATCCCAAAACTGCCCAAACCAGGCTCTGATACCAAAAATATAACACCCCCTCACCCCAGCAATACGTCCCCATATAAGGGAGTGCTATGCTGATTTCATCGATTAAAAACATCGGTTCATATATATGTATAAATAAAAGACACTCATATATTTTTTCTTTTCTTTATTTTTTATTTATTTACTTTGTAGTGTAAAATAAATCATAACAAGAAAGACAAAATACATATTATATAATAACATGTTATTTACAAAACATGTTGTTTATTGCAAAAATACAATAAAATAAAATTCAAACTGTAATTACAAAAGTTATGTGATCCATAGTGGTTGAAACAAGCTACTCTACTAGATCAGGTCACCGCTACCTTTACCTACCATTGTCTGCTTATTTATCACTATATCTGTGTGGAAGGAAACTCCCATGCTAAGCTCTAGGCTCAGTGGTTCATATAAATAAGGAAATAAACTATTTCATGCATCATGCATTGTCATATATCAATTTATGCCCAATCATCTTTTTATGGAAATATAGATCTCGTAGTATTCTAGCATGCATAAACATCAAATTATATTATTATATCTCATATTTATTTTACTTTATCAAATCATCATTATTATCCATATCACAATTCATGATTCCCTTTTTGTTTTCAATCATTTCTTTATAGACCACGACACCTATGAACCCCTGACTAGGATAACGGATTTGCCATCCAGGTACTTAGGAGTGCCACCCAGGCAATATGATTTGCACATATATTAGTGCCATCATCGGCTTCAATAATAGTGCCATCACCAGCTTCATTAACTGTACCATTAATGGAATTAATCATACTCCCCCCTGCTTGGCATGCCAAACTATCCTAAGTCTATTTCTAGTTAGGTGTTCTAGGGCTTACTCGATATCATTAAAATTCATAGTTATTAAATTCACCTATTTTATGCATGTAAATGTTCAATTAATCACACAATTACTCAATAAAAATAGTATCTGCATAATATAATAAGGTTCATATTATTTTACTCATTACATTCCTCAACTCATATGCTGCCTTGTCACTGGTAGATTCCTTGCTCTATCTTGGACCTTAATTTGGTCCTGTTAAAACTCGAATTAAATTATAGGGTTTTTTTAACAATTTTAGTTCTAAATATTATCTTTAACATTCAACTTGAATCACTTAATTTGGAGTTCTGTATCAAAAGATATGATCAAATTAATACTAACTAGTCACTAACAAATTTGCCCATAATTTTTTGGACAGATTTTAGGTCCGAACATTATGTAATTTTCTGGAAAACTATAGATATATCTAGATTTTATGGTCTAAATAAAAGTTCAATCCCTATATTGTAGCTTTCAAAAGTAACAAAGAACATACAAATCTGAATTCTATAACTTAAGTTGTAATAGTTTATGTACTCACTGCTCATCAATTCAAGCAAAGAACACACATATTTACCATATTCAATTTTTACCAAAATTAATCCTAAGTCTAGCAAACATGCATCCCTAAGATTTTCATCACAATATATAATTAATTCAGAATCATTAACATGCCAAATGCTCAAATCATGGAACTAAAAAAAAAAGACAGACTATTGCCTTAGGTTATGCACAAACCTCTCTCTTTTTCTTTTCTTCGTCTTTACTTCTCTTTCTCTTTTCCTTTGCTCCTTTGAGCTAGATCTTTGTCAATTTGAGTTCCTAAAATACCTAAAAGAGATCATTAAAACTTTACTTCATTAAAACTCCAAAAAACCCTAACCTCTCTCTTTTTGCTCTCTCAAGCTTCCTTAAGCTTGATTGTGCAAGAAAATGACTCTTTTTCTCTCTTTTCTCACTTTCTCTCACTAGAAGGAAGCTTTGGCTATCGAGGAAGATGGAGGGAATATGTGGGCTGGTTTGATAACTTAGAAAATTCTAGATGTGAGGGTATAAGGAAGAAGGAGTGATTAATGGCATAGAGACCAACTTAATGAATAATGGGGACACCTAAGCCATATGAATTTAATGACAATTAATGGATTCATGCATGTTAATTAGCTTCTCAAAACTTGCCACTTGGTGTGGCCAACCACCACATGTATATAATGTCCCACTTTATGCAGTTAATTGGTGGTTATCCCAATTAATCCTCCAATTTTTGGTAAATTGCAAATTGACCCCTAAACTTTTCAAAATTTGCAATTTTGTCCCTTACTGTAATTTAACATCTTTAAATACTTTAAACACTTTAAACACTTTATTGGGTATTTTTCATAATTCTTTGCCATTATATTAGTTAATTAATTATTTTATTTTATTTTATTTTTTGGTCAAAATCCTAATTTAGACTTCGATTGATCCAATGCTTCAGCTTAATGACACGTGCAGCTTGGTCTTAAATTTATGGATATGACACTTAGGGCTGCAGATGAGGAATTGTACCTAGGATATAAATGTCATTCATATTTGTTGCTCAATTGATGCACATGAAGTTAGAACACCATATATCTAAGCATAATTTTGATGAAATTCTTCGATTAATGAAAGAGAATATTCCTGAAGTAAGTCTGGTGCCTAAAAACTTTTGTAGAACAAAATAGTTAGTACATGAAATGGGTCTTCTAGTTGAAAAGATTCACTGTTGTAATAATGAGTGCATGATATACTGGGGTGAAGATAATATATTGACTAATTGTAAGTTTTGTGGTAATCATTAGTATAGGAAGCAACATAAAGGTAGTAAAACAACCACTCCTCATAAGAAAATGTACTAGTTTCCTCTCACTCCTAGATTGCAAAGATTGTTTGCATCTAATGCTATAACAATAAGGTATCATGATGAGGATGAAATTGAAGATATGGTTATGTGCCACCCTTCTGATTCCCCTACATGACAACATTTTAATGATATGCATCCAGAATTCGCATCAGAGACTCAAATGTTTGATTGGGTCTTTCCACTGATGGTTTTCAACTATTTAGGCAATCAAGACAACAATATTCTTCTTGGCCAGTTATCGTGACTTTGTACAATTTGCCACCTTGGTTTTGTATAAAGGATGCTTACATTTTCTTAACTATATTGATTCCTAGAACAACAAAACCTAAGGATAAGTTGGATGTTTACTTATAACCACTGATATCAGAACTTAGCCATCTATGGCATGGTGTGTAGACTTACGATATTTCAATTAAACAAAATTTTCAAATGTGTGCTACTCTTCTGTGGAGAATTAAAGGCTTTCTTGCATATGCAATGTTATCTAGGTGGAGTACTGTTGGAAGCTTAGTTTGTTCATATTATATGAATCAAGCATATGCTTTTACTTTTTCAGGGAGTAAAAAATAGTCCTGGTTTGATAATCAGCATAAGTTTTAGCCACTAAATCATCCATTCTATCGAAACAAAACTTCATTCATGAAGAATAAGACAGTGACTAAAGAAGCACCCTCTATTAGATTTGGAAGCAAAATATTGTATGAGATTGATTAGTTGGGTTTGAAAAGGTAAACATAACAGGATGCCGAGAAAGCTAATGGTCCTATTTGCAAACAATGTTGTTGGAGGAAGAGAAGTATCTTTTGGTATTTGTCTTATTGGAGTACTCTTCTCATTTGGCATAACTTAGATGTAATGCATATTGAGAAAATTATGTTTATCAATGTGTTTAACACTGTAATGAATGTTGATGGGAAAACAAAAGGCACATATAAATCTTAAAAAGAGTTGAATTCATACTATTATCGGCCTAAATTGGAATGATATTCTGTAAGGGGAAGTTATCCTAAAGCTTGTTACATGCTAGATAATCAATCAAAATCAGCCTTATGTGAATGACTAAGAAATTTGAGATTCCCTGATGGTTGTGTCAAATTTTGCTAGATGTGTCGATATGAGGAAACTAAAGTTGTTCAGCATGAAAAGCCATGATTGTCATATGTTTATGCAATGTTTAATACCTATTGCATTCTGTGAACTGCTTCTGAGCAATGTTTAGAAGGAATTAATAGAATTAAGTATGTTCTTTAAGGATTTAACATCCACAATTATAACCAATGATGATGTGGCATGACTTGAAGAAGAGATTCAATGATTTTTTGTAAGATTGAGTGCATATTCCCTCGAAGCTTCTTTAATTCCATGAAACATCTATCAGTACACTTTCTATATGAAGCAAGAATAGCAGGATCCGTGCAATACCGATGAATGTATCTTTTTGAGAGGTAATAAATAATAACTCATTTATTCTTACCCTATATTATTGGTGTAAGATTTACTTGATAAATTTTATGTCTTAGGTACCTTCAATGACGAAAAAAAAATGTCCAAAATAAAGCTAGAGTTAAAGTTTCAATATGTAATGCTTATTTGGTAGAAAACACCTCATTGTTTTTTCTTTATTATTTTGAAGATCGTGTGAAAAAAAGGCACTGAAAGTACCGCAAAATGTTGATGGCGGTCAATATAAGGGAGTAGAATATGAGGGCAACTTATCCATATTCAAACAATCAGGTCATGCATTTGGAAAGGGTAAATCCAGATTTCTGATAGAGGAAGAATATGTTGCTGCATAATCATACATTCTTCTAAATTGTACTGAAGTGAAACCTTTTATTAAGTAAGCCATGAACTTCTAATAAATGTTAACATTTTTCATTTGAGCATTGGCTAAATTAAAAAATTCATTAATGCCTATTGTTGTACCTTGAATTTATGTTGAAGAGTTGAGGCAAACTCTACCAAACATTATTGCTCAAGAGATTGATATTAAACTTGAAAAAGAATTTCCACATTGGTTTGATAAACATGTAAGTAATTATTTTCTCTTAAACCTTGTCTTGTAAACAATTAACAAGTGCCTTGCTTTCTTGCTATCTTATAGATTCTATTAACTTTATTTTAGGCATGTAATCTAATGAACAACATATCTAATCAATTCATAAAAGACTTAGCAAAAGGTCCATTGCCCAAAATTATGTCTTACTCAGGCTATTATGTCAATGGGTACAAATTTCACACTAAAGTGCATGGATTTGGTAAAACTACTATGAATAGTGGTGTTTTCATAAAAGGCTCAAACTACAGTGCATATGAAAGTGATTGTTATGGTAGGTTGATTGAAGTTGTATAGTTGGAGTACCTTGCATTACCAATTAAGAAAATCATGCTATTCAAGTGTGAGTGGTTTGATCCAACGCCGAATTTGGGTACAAAGCTCCATCCACATTGTAAGTTGGTTGAGGTGAATAAAAGCATAGATTTAATAAGTATGAGCCATTTGTGATAGTGACTCAAGCATGTCAAGTGAACTTTATCACATATCCAACTATCAAAAGAAAAAGAAGTGAGTGGTTGGATATTTGCAAAATTAAAGCTTGGGTTGGATTTGAAATTCCACAATTAATAGCAAATAGTCAACTTTCCAATTCATCAATAGCCTTCCAAGAAGAAGACATTGATAGTCATTATATAAATATAAAAGAAGATGGAAGTGACAATTTGGTTGATCCAACTGGTGCGTATATTGACTCAAAGATGATAATGAAGGAGAAGAGCCTGAGCTTGAACTTGATTCTGATGATGATCATGAAGAAAATGATGAGCATGAGAGGGATT
This sequence comes from Triadica sebifera, assembly GCA_023653625.1. Lineage (NCBI taxonomy): Eukaryota > Viridiplantae > Streptophyta > Magnoliopsida > Malpighiales > Euphorbiaceae > Triadica > Triadica sebifera. Next base: position 28,857,371 of record CM042901.1, read on the forward strand.
CGAAAGACTATGATAGTGGCTAGGTGTAATATGTAAATCAATGATGTTATTTTCTTTTCTAAATTATGTATTATTCACAAGTATTCAATGTTGCTTTTATTATTGTTATTCCTTTTAACTTGCAATTGATATTTGTATTTATTGTTGCCTTTGATAGTGTTTACTAATATTGAGTGGTTAATGTGAAGATGGGTTGCACATCATCTTGTGATATAATACATGGAAAAGGAAGAGGTCCATCAAATCAAGGAGGGTGATTGATGAATAAGAGTAGCATATAATATCGACCACCAATACCACCAAATTTCACAATAGATGGAGGACTATTTCATGAACCACCATAGACATCGCCATCAGCTCCTTCTACATATGCATCTCCTACATCACCTCCTGCTACATCATCTCCTATTGTTGGTTCATCCCAACCTTTACAATCTAAGGCATCAGTGGCAGGGTCAACCAATGGTAGATGATGACTTGATCTCAATCCTCTGAGGTAATATTATTATTGTATTTATTGAAATATTTCAATTATGAATTAGTCAATGTTTTATGTGTTGTTTATTTGTGTTTTATACATATAGGAAGTTTTATTCAATCTCATAGGACTTATGCAACTATCACTCGTAGTTTTTTGTTACGTTTGAGTGATAAAGGACATTTATGGAAGAATGTACCTAATGACATGAGGGATTTCTATTGGCATGAATTTCAGGTAAAATTCAAATAATTAAGTAAAAAAATGTGATGAGGCTCATATAACTTTGTTATTTATTTATGCATGTTTGATTGGTTGTTAAAGGCCTCATAATTAAGGTCAAGTTACCTATATTATAAATGAAACTCTATTTTTTTTATTTGATTAGTTGTTAGATGCCTCATAATTGAGGTAAGATTACTTATGTTATAGGTGGAACTCTGCTGAAACTTTAGTTTGATATTAAAAATGTAATCTCTCTTGTTATTGATTGTTTGTTACATGTCTTGTAATTGATATCAAATTAATTATGTTATAGACAAAACTTTGCTTCTTGTGTTTGACTGGTTGTTAAATGCCTCATAATTGAGGTCAAATTACTTATGTTATAGGCGTAATTCTGCCAAAATTTCAGCTTGATATTAAAAATTTAATCTATTTTGATTGATTGGTTGTTAAAGAGATCGTACTTGAAGTTAGGTACGTTATGTTATAGGCAGAACTCTGCCAAAATTTTAGCTTGATATTAAAAATTTAATCAATTTTGATTGATTGGTTGTTAGAGGTCTTGTACTTGAAGTCAGATAACTTATGTTATAGGCAGAACTCTACCAAAATTTCAGTTTGATATTAAAAATATAATCTATTTTGAATGATTGGTTGTTAGAGGCCCCAATACTTGAATTTATGTAACTTATGTTATAGGAAGAACTCCGCTAAAATTTCAATTTTATATTAAAATTTTAATCTATTTTGATTGATTGGTTGTTAAAGGCTTCATACTTGAAGTCATGTAACTTATGTTATAGGTGAAACTCTACCAAAATTTCAGTTTGATATTAAAAAAATTTAATCTATTTTGATTGATTGGTTATTAGAGGCATCATAGTTAAAGTCAGGTAGCTTACGTTATAGGTCGAACTCTACCAAAATTTCAATTTGATAAGTTTAAGAATATCCAAATAAGTTGTATATGCTGATTTTTTTCTATTTTAGAAGGAATTTACTTGGGATCCAGAGTTTAAAAGTGCAATCAAGTGTATATGGTTTCTGTAACACCCCTTCACCCCAAGATGAAGTGCCTTGATAAGAAAGCGCTACACCGAATTCTTCAAATCATTATTTTAATAAATGCTAAAAATCCATACATTTTTTTTACTCAAAGCTCAAAGATATAAAAGAGATAATGTATATTTTATTTGCATAAAATAGTATTTACAAAACTTTAGTTTAATTACAAAACCATAAAAGATAATTTATACATCCAAAATAAAGAAATATAAATGCAAAATACAAAAGTGTTGTGATTCATAGTTTTCACTGTCAACTGCTTTACTGGATTATGCCACAATTAGATTTATCTACAATTTTCAGCTACCTTTCTAAATCTATGCTGAAGGAAACTCATATGCTAAGCTATAAGCTTAGTGGTGCATAAAGATAAAGGCAATATACTATATTTTGTTGTTCATAACATATAAAAATCAATGCAATATGCTTTATCATGCTTTTATGGTGAACATTTTTCATGCAATTTATTATCTCATTGTTCACTAGCATATATATATACCAACTCAAATATTTTTCCTATATTCATTTTTCTTTATCATAAACTCTTTTAATTTCATTAACTCATTTATGCCCATAACACCTAGGAACAATTAACAAGGATAACAAAGTTGTCATCCAGGCATTTATGGCATGCGCATATAAGTGTCATCATTGATATATATATATATATATATATATATATATATATATATATATATATATATATATATATATATAACATCACAGGCATTAATAATAATGCCATCACTGACTTTAATTATAGTGTCATCACTGACCTCATTAATCGTGTCATCATAGGCATTAATAATCCCCTTGATTGGCATGCCAAACTATCCAAAATTCTAGTTCTAAGCTAGGTATTATAAGGCTTAATTAATGTCATTAAAATTAATAACTATAAGAAAATAAAAGTATATATTTTATCTTTTATTATCTCAATCATAAAATACTCAACAATGATTTTGTTTGGACATCATTTTTATGAGTCTAATAACTCATTTAATCTCTTATATACCTCATTTGGGTAAAATTCACATTGTAACAATTAACCTCATATAACTTAAATATTTAAATTTCATTTTGTTCAATCTGCCATGTTTTAGGTAGAATTTATATTCTATTTTTGACCTCAATTTTAGTCCTATTACAGTCTGAATTAAATTACATATATTTTTTTTTACTAAGATATGAATCTTAGCTTTAATATGAAACTTGAATCACTAAATTTGGAGTTATGTAAAAAAAGATATAATTAATTAAACACTAATTAGTCACTAACAATTTTGCCAGGAATTTTCTGGACAGATTCTAGATCCGAAATATATGTATTTTTCTAGAAAAATATTGACATATTTTGATTTTATGGTATGAATGAAAGTTAAATCCCTGTGTCTTATCTTTCAAAGACAATAAAGAACACATTAATCCAAATTCTATAGATAAAGTTATAGCAATATATGTGCTTATTGCTCCATAAATTCCAGCATTACACACACACAATCACCTAATTTAATTTTTACCAAATATACTTCTAAGTCTAGCAAACATGCATACCCATAATTTTATGAAAAAATAATGTTAATTTGTATGCCAAAATTTGAAATCATATGACTTGAAAGTAAAACATAGGCTATTGCCTTAATTTATGCACAAACCTCTTCTTAATCTCATTCACTTTCTCTAGGTAGCTTTCTCTTTTTCTTTGTTTTTTTGAGCTCCTTATTTGTCACTTTGACCTCCTAAAATACACAAGATTATCATCAAAACCTTACCTTATCAAAACTCTCATGAAATCCTAAACTCTCTCTACATAATCAAGCTCTAAATGAGCTCAAAACCATGTTTTCCTTTGATGAAAGTTGAAGAGGAGAAATAGAGCTTCTTACCTATACTTTTTCTCTTCTTTATCAACACTTGAAGGTTTTCTCTCTCCTCTTCTCTTGCTCTTTTTCCTCCATTCTTCCCTTCCTTAACTTCTTCAAGTCTTGTTGTGCATGAAAATGGCTTTGACTTGTTCTTTTCCCTCTCTTCTCTTTCTTTCTCTCCTTAGATTAAGCTCTAACTATGGTGGAAAGGAGGGGCTGGCATGGAGGTTGTTCTTGAGCAGAAAAGAAAGAATTAAAGAAATAAGGAGAAGAACAAAAGGAAGAAAGAAGAAGAGAAACAAAAGTCCTTATGTGTGACCCACTAACTTTGACCATATACTTTGACATTTAGCTTAATTAACATTTTAATCTTCTTCCATCATGCTGTGGCCAGCCAACCCATATTAGATGTCCAATTTAATATTTTTTAAATAGCAAATATCTCATTAAATCCTCAAAATTTTGGTAAATTGTAAATTGATCCCAAAACTTATCAAAGTTTGCAATTTAGTCCTTTATCGTAAGTCAACTTCTTTAAGATTTATAAACACTTTATTAGGCATAATTAATAATTATTAATCATTATCTTGATTAATTTCAGTTAAAATCCGAATTTAGACTCCGATCGATTCAACATGTCAGTTTAGTGACATGTGCGACTTAGGGGCCTTAATTAGCGGATATGACAATTCCAATAGGTTGCTTCATGTTATAGTGACATTTTAAGCAAGTGGAGAACATCTGGCAGTAAACCACCCCGAGTCCCATATAATGTTTGGGAGAGTTGGCAGAAAGAATGGTCTACTCCTCAATTTAGGCACCGATCTAGCATTACATCCAAGAACAAAATTGGGGAGACAAGTGGCTTATGTTCAGGTCCCTCATGATATACAGGGGGTTCGTTTTCCAGCGTAACACACATATAGTATATTGATTATGAAAAATTTATTTGAATTTGTTATTCATTTAAATATTAAATATGTAAAATGTACGTTAATATTTTTTTACTTATTTATGTGTTATGCTTGAGTATGAGTTGTTAATGTGTTTTATTTATCTTTTTCTATTAGACAAAGTTTTAGGACATGAACGAAATCCTGTTGAAATTTTTGAGGTGACACACACTAGAAAGACTACTTCGGGAATTGAATATGTGGATCAACAGTCTAAGGCTGTTGCAGTAAGTATTTACTAAACTCTAAATTCTTCAGTTCACATTTTTTTATTAATCTCATGCAATTAAAAATTTCGCTTGTTGAAATTTGTATAGTAGAATCAAGTGCATGCCCTTAGAGAGACTGCTTCTCAACCAATAGAGGGATCCAACGAGCCATGTTAACCATATTTAAGACAATTATTTTTAGAAGCAGCTGGTGGCACATAAAAAGCAATAAGTGTATGGGATGGGCACCAAGGCACCACATTTCTATAATAGTACCTCCTTCTTTTGTTCAACTTCCTCCTCATTGGACACTAATGCAGAGTAGCTGCATGCTATAATTATGCAACATTTGCAACATATGCGACAAGAGATGTGCACAGAGATTTGTGAAGAGATGCGCATAGGGATTCGAGAAGAGATGTGCGTAGAGCTTTAAGAGATGTCGCGACTTATAGCAAACATAACCCAACATTCAGGTCAACCTCAACAGAGAGATCCACATCACTCTGATATTATGGAGGAAAATATATTAATAATATTTTAGAATTTTTAGTTATCAAATATTTATTAGAATATGAAATCTATATTTAAATGTTAACATATAAATTATATTTATGAAATATCAAAATTTTATGCAATATTAAATCAGTATTTTTTAATTGAAATTACAAATAAAAAAATAAATTAAAAAATTATTAAACATTAGAAAAAAATATTTGGGTATTAGCGATGGAAAATTCGTCGCTGTAATGCCTGATAATTTAGGTCACGGTCGCGGTTGACCGAAATTGTAACGGCTGAGCTCCGCCTTACTAGAGGATGAGAGCCTACCCGCCGTCTCACTGAGGCCAACCGGCTGCCGGGGTCCATGGCCCAATACCCCCAACCCATCACTGTGCACCAGCCTGAGTCTCAGGCCCGCAACGACTGTTGCACAGCAGGTTGTTGGAGGCAGGGATCGAACCCTCAACCTCCCTTTAGCCTCAGTAAGAGACTACCAATTGTAATGTAACGGCTGGGTTCCGCCTTACTCGAGGATGAGAACCCACCCGCCGTCTCACTGAGACCAACGATCTGCCGGAGTCCATGGCCCAATACCTCCAACCCATCACTGCCAGCCCAGTCCAAGCCAGATTGCGCAGTAGGTTGTTGGAGGCAGGGATCGAACCTTCAACCTCCCTTTAGCCTCAGTAAGAGACTACCAGTACAATTGGTAGTCTCTTACTGAGGCTAAAGGGAGGTTGAGGGTTCGATCCCTGCCTCCAACAACCTACTGCGCAATCTGGCTTGGACTGGGCTGGCAGTGATGGGTTGGAGGTATTGGGCCATGGACTCCGGCAGCCCGTTGGTCTCAGTGAGACGGCGGGTGGGTTCTCATCCTCGAGTAAGGCGGAACCCAGCCGTTACAGAAATTCAGCACGCCGAACCGATCAGGTCTAGATTCGGACATGAAAGAAATAAATTAAAATAATAATAAGATGAGAGAAAAATATTTTGGATATTATTAATTGAGAATTTTGAAGTTTGGAATTCAAATTGGGAAAAAAATAATTTTTTGCTGAACAAAATTAGGAATTGCAGTGTTTGTGGCACAGAAATTATAAGAAGGCATGAAAATGGAGTATTCTTTATCTAAGGAAAGGAATATTCTTTTAATTAAAATAAATTAAGAGTGATTTAAACTAATGGATCAATGGAAAGCAAGATTAACAACTAATCCTAACCACCCACCTAATCCAACTATAAAAAGTCAAATTTCTAATTGTTTTTATTATTCTTCTTCTTTTTCATCTTGACCAAACTCATTTCTCTCTCTTTTATTCTTCTTTTGCCGTGAACTCCTCCTCCCCCAATTACTCTTCTTTTTCTTTCTTCAATTCAAGCTAAGATTATATGAAAAAAAGGAGATTAAGGAAAAATCATCAAGGAAGTGAAATTTTTGAGGTATGTACATTTGGCAAAAATTTAATGTATAAAAATGTTGATTTTGATTTTGTCATGTGTATGAAATTCTAGATATTTGATTGAAAAATTAAGTGGTGATTAAATGATGCGATGAATATGAAAACAAAAACTAGAATATGAGGTTGATGCATGAAAATGGAAATTGAATGATTTAATTGATGTGCTGGAAAATTCATCTTATGAACAGTGTCTAGTTTTTTGATCATAACTTGATTTCTGAAAATCATTTCTGAGTGATTCTTGTTGGGTTGGAAATTTAAGATATAGGTCTTAAATTGTCATTTAGACCATTAGACCTGAATATTCCTGGAATTAGGTAACAAATGGACTCAATGTTGAACTAGAAATCTGTCCAGAAAAAAAAATACTGCGCAGATTGCAGTGAGCATAGGTTAGAAGAAAAATTCATAACTTTTGCTAAAAAATTCATTTTAATATGATTCTAGTTTTATATTAAACATACGACATGTATCTAAATTTTATAGTTGATCACTTGTTCCAATTCCATCGAAAAATGGATTAAAATGACAGAGAAAAATAAGATAAAATTTTGTCCAGTAAAATACTGGGCAGATTGTAGTGCACGTAGCTTAGGAGAAAATTTATAACTTTTGCTAAAAAATTCCTTTTAATGTGATTCTAGTTTTATATTAAATATATGACATGTATCTAAATTTTTCTAAATGATCACTTGTTCCAATTCCATCTAAAAATGGATTAAAATGACAGAGAAAAATTAGGCAAAATTCTGTCGAGTAAAATACTGGGCAGATTGTAGTGAACGTAGTTTAGGAGAAAATTTATAAATTTTGCTAAAAAATTCCTTTTAATGTGATTCCATTTTTATATCAAAGATAAGACATTTATATAAATATTTATCGTTGATCACTTGTTCCAATTCCATCTAAAAATGGATTAAAATGACAGAGAAAAATAAGGCATAATTATGTCCAGTAAAATACTGAGCAGATTGCAGTGAACGTAGCTTAGGAGAAATCTTATAACTTTTCCTAGAAAATTCTTTTTAATGTGATTCTAGTTGGAAATTAAATATAAGACATGTACCTATATTTTTCTAGTTTATCACTTGTCTAGATTCTATCTAACAATAGACGAAACATGCAGAGCATCATAAGGTAGAAATGTTGTCCAGAATACGACAGCTGGAAGAAATGTGTTGATTGTGAATTTATGTGACATAAAATGTATTAATTGAATTTTTCTTATAATTATAATGATTGAATGAGCTAGTATAAGGTTTTAAAATATTGAATGGGAATTATTGCATTTATATGGAGTTTATATTAATGTTCCCTACATAATTTATGTAAATATTAATAAAGTTAACAAATGTAATTTAAGCCCTATAACATCTTGTCGAGAACTAAAAATTAGGATAAGTTGGAATGCCAATAAAAAGGTAGAAATGTAGGCACTAAAAATAATAGTGCTGAGATTTAATTTAAGTAGGCATTAAAAAATAGTGATGAGTTGAAATTACGTAAGCACTAAGAAATAGTGTTGAGTTCAAAATTACATAGGCACCAAAAAGGTGCTGAGTTGTTATTGGAAATGTAGGCGTTAAACGCCGAGTTATAAAATAATTATGTAGGCATCGAGTATACTGCTGGAGAGCAGAAACTCTGTATCAGTGTTTAGTTCCGGTCTAAGATGTCGTGGGCTATTAAATAAATAACAGAAAAAAATGTGAATTATGAAATTGATATTGTAAATTTTATATCTTGAATTGTTAAGAAATTTCAAGCATGCTTAATGAACGAAATGTCATAATTGGTGAATTAAATATTTTTTCATGAAGAAAATGGTTTTATTATTAATTGAATATTTGGAAGATAAATAAAAGTAGCTGTTTCGATAGGGCGATCGAAGAAGAGGGAACCCCCAAGAACAGATTGTAGCAGTCTAGTTCTTTTTGTATGTTTTGAAAATTATGTTGCAAAATTAAATTCTAAGAATCTTTTTTATGTAAATTTGTGGCATGTAGGATTTATAAGGAATGAATTTTGTAATTTTATAAATATAGTATTATTTCTAAATATTATGGTTTAATTGCATGAGTTCTTTTAAATCAAACTATTTACATTACTAGTTATATATTTAAATGGAAAAAATAGTAATAAATATTTCGCTAATAATAAACTCGAAAAAAACAAATTATTACAATGAAGTGAACATTGGTTTTAAGATAGATGAGTTTAGTAGCACTTCCATATCCTATTAACGAATAGTAGGGTAAGGGAGTGCTACATTTAGTAGTATTAGAGCCATGTTAATTGATTTTTAATTAGTGGGTGTAAAATAGAATATGTGTCTCATGCATATGCATAAAATGCTGCAATTATCTGGCTTGGGTCCCTTCTTCTGGTTTATAGGTAGATATGGATTTGGGATCGGAACAAGATTTCTCAGAATACGAACTGAGTAATAGCCTTTCAGACTCAGCCAATCTCAGACAACCTCCATCAGTGAGAGATTCCGGGCCGAATTTAGTACCTCCACCAAGAGCAGAGGGACAGGCTAATTTAGGACAAGAACCTCTTATGGAACACATAGCAAACTTGTTGCAATGGATAGTACAAGCAGTTCCACAACCAACTTCATCTCCTCCTCCGCCTCAGCCAAAACCCCGGATTGATAAGCTAAGAAAATATGGGGCCACATATTTTATGGGAAGGAGGGAGGATGACCCAGTAGCTTAAGAGTTTTGGATGCAGTCCACAGAAAGGGTGTTTGAGGAACTTGAGTGTCCAGAGGAATAGAAGGCCAGATATGTAGTGTCCCTTTTAAAAGATCATGCCTATGACGGGTGGAAATCATTTTTATCAAAGCCCTAGACATCGAAACCACCTTCCTGGAATTTCTTCAAGGAAGAATTTAGTAAGAAGTATGTGCCTAGAGTTTATGTGAATGAAAAGAAAAGGGAGTTTCAAGACTTGAAGCAAAGAAACATGTCAGTCGTTGAATATGAGATAGAGTTCACCCGACTAAGTAAATACGCGACTGGAATCATTGCAGATGAGGCAGACATATGTCGTAGATTTGAGGATGGGCTTAATGATGATATTGGGAATATGGTGACCGCCTTTCAACTTAAGGATTTTGCTACACTAGTATCCTCAGCCATCAGTGTGGAAAAGAGGTCAAAGAGAAAGAGGATAGAAGAGCCACCACGGAGGTTGACAATTAGCATGGCCCAGACATCAAGTAAAAGGGGGTGAACAGTGCCTAGATTTTTCCAGTCACGGGGTGCTAGATCAACCTTTTCAGTTAGGCAAAGCCAACAGTCGAGGCCAGAGGGGTCTACAACTAGTGCACCAGCTTCGGGTAACAAGAGATTCATATCTGTCATATGTCAACATTGCGGGAGATCACATGTAGGTGTTTGCTGGTGGATTACTGGAGCATGCTTACGTTGTGGATCTACAGAGCACAAATAGAAAGATTGCCCTAAAGGAAGAGGTACCGGTGGTGTAGTATCAGTGCAGGTTCAAAATGTCACTCGAGGCAGAGGTAGGGGACATGGACAGTCTAGAAGCGACAGGATTGGGCAGAGTATATCAGAATCAGTGAATAGAGCAGAAGGTAGTCGAGCCCCAGCCTGAGCATATGCCATGAGAGCTCGTGAGGAGCAAGATGCCCCGGATGTCATTATCGGTAAATTTTCTCTTTATGATATTGATTTATTTGCACTGATAGATCCGGGATCTACACATTCATATTTATGCACATCACCACCTAGTCAGGGGAATATGGTAGCAGAGGAATTAGATTGTGATATATTAGTGACAAATCCTTTGTGTCATGGAGTGAAAGTTAGTCGAGTCTATAAAAACAATCCAATCAAAGTTCAGAATGTAGAATTTCCAGCTGACCTAATAGAGTTGTCATTTTGTGAGTTTGATGCAATATTGGGGATGGATTGGTTAACTCAGCATAAGGCAGTGGTGGATTGTCAGTATAGGAGAGTGACTTTCAAGAAGTCAGGGTAGGATGACGTGATTGCCCTGGGCAAGAACCGACCATACTTGACTAATGTCATTTCTGTGATAAAGGCAAGTAAGCTTATCAAAAAGGGTTGTGAAGCGTTTTTGGCACATATTGTAGATACCAAAAAAGAAAGTCTAGATCTTAGGGAGATTCCTACAGTATGTGAATATCCAGATATCTTCCCTGAGGACTTGCCAGGGTTACCACCTGTCAGGGAGATAGAGTTTTCCATGATGTTTTGCCAGGACACAGACCTGATATCGATCACTCCTTACAGAATGGCACTTGTTGAACTAAAAGAATTAAAAGTGCAGTTGCAAGAGTTGTTAGAGAAAGGGTTTATCAAGCCTAGTGTCTCACCTTGGGGTGCTCCAATTCTATTTGTGAAAAAGAAGGATGACACCTTTTGTTTGTGCATTGATTATCGTCAATCGAACAAGATGACAATTAAGAACAGATATTCCTTGCCGAGAATAGATGACTTATTTGATTAGTTGAAAGGAGCAGGGGTATTTTCTAAAATTGACCTCAAATCTGGTTATCACCAATTGAGAATTAAAGAATCAGACATTTCGAAAACAACATTTAGGACTCGGTATGGTCATTATGAATTCTTAGTAATGCCTTTTGGCCTGACAAATGCCCTAGCAACATATATGGATCTAATGAATAGAATCTTTAGGCCTTATTTGGACCAATATGTGGTGGTGTTCATAGATGATATCTTGGTGTACTCTAGAAGTAGAGAAGAGCATAATCAACATCTTCATATTGTCTTCCATACCTTAAGAGAGAATCAATTGTATGCGAAGTTGTCAAAATGTGCATTCTGGTTAGATGAAGTGGCCTTTCTAGGGCATATTGTCTTAGCCGATGGGATCAGGGTTGACACCAGTAAGGTAGAGGCAATCCTCAATTGGATATCACCTCAGAATGTGATAGAGGTGAGAAGTTTTCTTGGTTTGGCTGGTTATTATTGGAGATTTGTGAAAGGATTCTCAATGATAGCCTCACTTGTAACATTCGGTGATTTATGCCCCGATTGCACGTGACCATAGTGGGGTCCACTGGTTCAATCAGAGTTTAAATTTAAGCCCATAAAAAATGACTAATAATAAGAGAAAATAATTAAGGATATTATTATTTGGGAATTAAAAAGATTTGGGGATAGAATTAGAAGAAAATAAAATTTTCTATGGACAAAATTGGTATTATGGAGATTGTTTGGGGAAAAAGTGTGAATATGGAGCAAGATGTGGCAAATATGGAATTTCTCAAAATTTAAATGTTAATTAAGATTAATTAACTTAATGAACCAATAAGAATTAAGATTAATTTTAATTAGTGGGACCCACTTCTTAATTTAGGTATAAAAGTCAAAAAGGAACTTCTCCATCCCAAAAGCGACCATTTTGCTGTAAATTAAGCTTGAAAAAGTGAGGAAATAAATTAGTTTTGAGAGAGGAAAAAATCAGAATTTAAGAGTTCTTACTACAAAGGTACCAAAGGAGCAAGAAGAAAGGAGGAAAGAAGAAGAGAAAGGGAGAAGAATTTGGGGCAGATTCGACCAGCCCTATAACTCCATTAAGGTGAGTTTATTCTTATTAAATTTAACCTTTTTCCTTCCATTTGGGATCCATATTGATGATAGATGTGATTAGGATTGGTAGATATAGGTTATGTTGCAAGATTGAACATAGAAATTTAAGGTTGTGATTAGTTGATGGAAGCTATAATGAGACTTTAAATTGATGATATTTGATGTTAATGAATTGTTTTATGGCTTAAAAACTAAAGAAAATATGATGTTAATGGATGAGTGAGGGGCTGCCATAGTTAAAAAAATTTGGAGAAAATTGAAATTAGCATAGAAGCACAACAATTGGTGATAAGTGAAACATGATTTGATTGTTGAATTGAAAAAAATGAATTGGGAACTAGGATACAGTTTTTGGGAAGCCATGACATATGAAGAAGGAAGTTTAACCTTAGTACATTTTAGCTTCAATTAAGTTGTAAAACATATTAGGAGCATTAGAATATTATGTAGACATGAAATGCATTGAAATTAGATATTGGAATTGAGATGTGGTATGGTTGTGTAGGAAAAATAAGTGAACAAGGGAGAGGCCCTCAAAAGGGTGATAAAGGCAAGGAGAAAGCTAGCTAATAAGGGAAGGAAGAGAAGGTTTAAGGGAAGTACCAAGGCTGATTAGGTATGTGCTTCATTGATAAAAAATTTGCATGTTGTTAATATGTATGGAATTATATGTTAAGGTTTGTTATGTTTGTGTTTTTGAGATGTTATGTGTTTTGTTGTGACTTTTGATATTATATATGGAAATGGGACCAAATTGTGTGAAATAATTGAGACATATGAATGTATTTGTAATTATGGAAATTCTAGTATCAAAATGAATGCAAATGATGAATGTGGTTGAAATATGGATGGATGTCATTTGTTGGCTCGGGTACAGAGTTCCAGGAACTTCCCTGACTCTTTTGATGATAACTTGAGTTCTGGAACTCTTTTTTATATGTTCTTTGTTGGAAATGAAAGCTAAGATACAGGAATTTAATTTTATTTAGACTATAACATCTAATTATGTCTAGATTTTCCCAGAAAAATGCATAAAGTTTAAACCTAGAATCTGTCCAGAAAATTCTGGGCAGAAAATTCTGTGATGATGCATTAGTGAATTGATCATCACTTTTGATAGAAAACTGTGATTTAAGTGATTTTTGATGCATATGAAAGCTAAGACAATAATCTAAAAATGTTTAGAAGGCCAGAGCTCCAAATTCGAATTATAAATGAGCTAAAAATGAAGCCCAAAAATAGGTCCAAAATCTGCCATAGGTAAAAACATACAATATTGGGGTTTTTTGCATGTGTGGTTATAATTATATGTAATAATCCATGCAAATATTTACTTTGATGGTAATTATAAATTTTTAACAAATTATTTATGTATGAGATTTTATTGCAATAATAATGGAAATAAATAACAAAAATAAATAAGCATAATTATGATAGTTAAATAATATTGTCATTTTTGAAATATAGTGAATGAATATGAAAATAGTTAAGCCCAAAAATACCTAGGCTAGAACTAAATTAGAGAATAGTTTGGCATGTCAATCAGGGAATTTAGGCACTCGATACCAAATATGAAAGCTGGTAATGACAATTTATAAATGCGCTCGACGCAAAATTATTAAGCCGGTAATGACAATATAACAAAAGACGGTAATGTCATTATTATAAAAGCGTTGGGCGCTATATTATGAAAGCCAGGAATGACAATCCCGGTATTCCTATTAGTTAGTTCCATTGTAGGTGTTATGGGCACAAGAAAATAATAATAATAATAATAATAAAATCGAAGTACACGATTTTTATAAATGTTATATGAATTCATGTTGTTCAATATTGAGTATTTGCTGAAATTTATTGATTGTATATAATTCTTTATTTTATGTCTTACTTATTAAATAGTTAATTAATATGTAAAAAAATATATGTATATAAATTTTTTATCATTGAAGCACCACTAAGCTACTAGCTTAGCACAGGTGGTTTTCTCTCGCATAGTTTTAGAAGGGTAGCTGTAGAAATTAGCATTGTCAGAAGAAGAAGGGTACCCGGAAGGAAGCAGCAAAAAACTTTGGGGTTTCTTTTTGGTATATTTTATAAAAAAAATTATGTAAATTAAATTATGGTTTTATTTCCCATAGTATGTATTATAGACATGAATTATAATGTAAATTAATGTACTTTATAAATAAATTAAATTTTGAATATTTGTGCTTGTAAAAATTTTTATTTTGGTGTTTGCAATATTTTCATAAAAGAAAAAAATGTTACTTCATTTCATTAAATTTACAAAAATAGTTAGACGGGTAATACTCACTTATCCTGTTGAACGGAAGTGGAGTAAGGGGGTGTTACATCACCATTGAAAAAATTGCTTAGAAAGGAGACCAAATTTGAGTGGACAGACCGGTGCCAGACTAGCTTTGATAAGTTGAAGAAAATGTTGACAGAGGCACCAGTGTTGACACAACCTACTGTAGGAAAAGATTTTGTGGTGCACAGTGATGCTTCCCTTAATGGTTTGGGTTGTGTATTAATGCAAGAAGGCAAAGTGATTGCTTATTCTTCCAGACAATTGAAGCCTCATAAGAGAAATTATCCGACACATGATCTGGAACTAGCAGCCATTGTGTTTGCATTGAAAATATGGCGACATTACCTGTATGGTGAGCAATGTTATATCTATACAGACCATAAAAGTCTGAAATATTTACCTTCATAAAAGGAACTCAATTTGAGACAGAGGTGATAGCTAGAATTAATCAAAGACTACAATTGTATCATTGATTTTCAGCCGGGTAAGGCCAATGTGGTAGCAGAAGCTCTGAGTAGAAAAACTCTAGCAGGTAAATATTCAAACTTAAATTTATTAAGTGAACAAGATAAAAAAATGAAATAATAATTTATTTATATATTATTGGGCAGAATTGCAGATTCAACCCATATTGATCCAACAAGTGGATTATTGCAGTCAATTTCAATTCCGGAGTGGAAATGGGAAAGAGTTACAGTGGATTTTGTTTCTGGTTTGCCTTTGACACAAAAGAGGCATGATTCAATATGGGTAGTGGTGGACCGGCTCACTAAATCAGCTCATTTCTACCGATCAAGATGGATTATCCACTTAACCGTTTGGCAAAGATCTATGTTAATGATATAATCCATTTACATGGTGTGCCAATTTCAATCATTTCAGATCGATACCCGAGGTTCACTTCAAAATTCTGGAAAAGTTTGCATCAAGCCTTGGGTAGTCGACTCAATTTCAGCACAATTTTCCACCCACAAACAGATGGACAATCAGAAAGGGTCATACAGATATTGAAAGATATGTTGAGGAGTTATGTGATAGAATTTGAAGGCAGTTGGGACAAACATCTTCCATTGATAGAATTTACCTACAATAATAGTCACCAAGCCAGTATCGGCAAGGCACCATACGAAGCCTTGTATGGGAGGAAATGTAGAACGCCTCTATGTTGGACTGAGCTTAGTGAAACGAAAGTTGTGGGTCTACATCTAGTACAACAGGTAGAGGAAAAAGTGAGAGTAATAAGAGATAGGCTGAAAGCTGCTGCTAATAGACAGAAATCATATGCATATTTGAAAATGAGGGATATTGAGTATACAGTTGGTGAAAGGGTATTCTTAAAAGTCTCACCTTGGAAAAGGATTTTCTGATTTGGAAAGAAGGGAAAGTTGAGTCTGAGGTTCATTAGACCATATGAGGTACTTGAACGCATAGGTCCTGTGGAGTACAGATTAGCTTTACTACCAGAGTTAGACAAGATTCATAATGTATTCCATGCGTCCATGTTGAGAAGATATCGATCAGATCCATCTCATAGTATATTAGCAGAACCTATAGAGATACGACCAGATCTAACTTATGAAGAAGAGCCAGTGGAAATTCTAGCTCGAGAAATGAAGGAGCTACGAAACAAGAAGGTACCATTGGTAAAGGTTATGTGGAAAAATCATTATTCAGAAGAAGTGAATTGGGAAAATGAAGAGGTGATG
This sequence comes from Triadica sebifera, assembly GCA_023653625.1. NCBI lineage: Eukaryota > Viridiplantae > Streptophyta > Magnoliopsida > Malpighiales > Euphorbiaceae > Triadica > Triadica sebifera. The sequence goes on from CM042901.1 coordinate 28,873,756, forward strand.
AAGGCCCAATATCCACAATTATTCCACTCCAGTTAAAAAGGTAAATTTCGATAACGAAATTTTTTTTAAGGAGGGGAAAATTGTAATGCCCGATAATTTAGGCCACGATTGCGGTTGACCAAAATCCGGCACGCCGAACCGATCAAGTCTAAATTCGGACATGAAAGAAATAAATTAAAATAATAATAAGATGGGAGAAAAATATTTTAAATATTATTAATTGAGAATTTTGAAGTTTGGAATTCAAATTGGGAAAAAAATAATTTTTCGCTGAATGAAATTAGGAATTGCAGTGTTTTTGCCACATAAATTATAAGAAGGCATAAAAATGGAATATTCTTTATCTAAGGAAAGAAATATTCTTTTAATTAAAATAAATTAAGAGTGATTTAAATTAATGGATCAATTGGAAGCAAGATTAACAACTAATCCTAACCACCCACCTAATCCAACTATAAAAAGTCAAATTTCTAATTGTTTTTATCATTCTTCTTCTTTTTCATCTTGACCAAACTCATTTCTCTCTCTTTTATTCTTCTTTTGCTGTGAACTCCTCCTCCCCCAATTACTCTTCTTTTTCTTTCTTCAATTCAAGCTAAGATTAGATGAAAAAAAAGGAGATTAAGGCAAAATCATCAAGGAAGTGAAATTTTTGAGGTATGTACATTTGGCAAAAATTCAATGAATAAAAATGTTGATTTTGATTTTGTCATGTGTATGAAATTCTAGATATTTGATTGAAAAATTAAGTGGTGATTAAATGATGCGATGAATATGAAAATAAAAACTAGAATATGAGGTTGATGCATGAAAATGGAAATTGTATGATTTAATTGATGTGCTGGAAAATTCATCTTATGAACAGTGTCTAGTGTTTTGATCATAACTTGATTTCTGAAAATCATTTCTGTGTGATTCTTATTGGGTTGAAAATTTAAGATATAGGTCTTAAACTGTCATTTAGACCATTAGACCTGAATATGCCTGGAATTAGGTAAAAAATGGACTCAAAGTTGAACTAGAAATCTGTCCAGAAAAACAAATACTGGGCAGATTGCAGTGAGCATAGGTTAGAAGAAAAATTCATAACTTTTGCTACAAAATTCCTTTTAATACGATTCAAGTTTTATGTTAAAAATAAGACATGTATCTAAATTTTTATAATTGATCACTTGTTCCAATTCCATCTAAAAATGGATTAAAATGACAGAGAAAAATAAGGCAAAAATCTGTTCAGTAAAATACTAGGAAGATTATAATGAACGTAACTTAGAAGAAAATTTATAAATTTTGCTAACAAATTCCTTTTAATGTGATTCTAGTTGTATATTAAATATAAGACATGTATCTAAATTTTTCTAGCAGATCACTTGTTCCAATTCCATCTAAAAAGGGATTAAAATGACAGAGAAAAATCAGGCAAAATTCTATCCAGTAAAATACTGGGCAGATTGTAGTGAACGTAGTTTAGGAGAAAATTTATAACTTTTGCTAAAAAATTCCTTTTAATGTGATTCCAGTTGTATGTGATTCTAGTTGTATATTAAAGATACGACATGTATCTAAATATTTCTAGTTGATCACGTGTTCCAATTCCATCTGAAAATGGATTAAAATGACAGAGGAAAATAAGGCATAATTCTGTCCAGTAAAATACTGGGCAGATCGCAGTGAATGTAGCTTAGGAGAAATCTTATAACTTTTGGTAAACAATTCGTTTTAATGTGATTCTAGTTGGAAGTTAAAGATAAGATATGTACCTATATTTTTCTAGTTGATCACATGTCCAGAGTCTATCTAACAATAGACGAAAAATGCAGAGCATCATAAGGCTGAAATGCTGTCCAAAATACGACAGCTGGAAGAAATGTGTTGATTGTAAATTTATGTGACATAAAATGTATTCATTGATTTTTTCTTATAATTATAATGGTGGGCTAGTATGAGGTTGTAAAATATTGAATGGGAATTATTGCATTTATATGGAGTTTATATTAATGTTCCCTACATAATTTATGTAAATATTAATAAAGGTAACAAATGTAATTTAAGCCCTATAACATCTAGTTGAGAACTAGAAATTAGGATAAGTTGGCATGCCAATAAAAGGGTAGAAATGTAGGCACTAAAAATAATAGTGTTGAGATTTAATTTAAGTAGGCATTAAAACAATAATGCTGAGTTAAAATTACGTAGGCACTAAGAAATACTGTTGAGTTCAAAATTACGTAGACACCAAAAAGGTGCTGAGTTGTTATTGGAAATGTAGGCGTTAAAAGCCGAGTTATAAAATAATTATGTAGGCATTGAGTATACTGCCGGAGAGTAGAAACTCTGTATCCAATGTTTAGTTTCGGTTTTAGATGTCATGGGCTATTAAATAAATAACAGAAAAAAATGTGAATTATGAAATTGATATTGTAAATTTTATATCTTGAATTGTTAAGAAATTTCAAGCATGCTTAATGAACGAAATGTCATAAGTGATGAATTAAATATTTTTTCATGAAGAAAATGGTTTTATTATTAATTGAATATTTGGCATGCTTATTAAATTAATTGTAGTTTCAAAAATTTTATTTTAGAATTATTTATGTAATTATTGGATAGTTGCCAAACGTACCACTAAGCTAGAAGCTTAGCGCGTGTGTTTCATGCGCAGATAAATAGAAGTAGTTGTTCCGATAGGGCGGCCGAAGAAGAGGAAACCCCTAAGATCAGATTGCACCAGTCTAGTTCTTTTTGTATGTTTTGAAAATTATGTTGCAAAATTAAATTCTAAGAATCTTTTTTTTTTTATGTAAATTTGTGGCATGTAGGATTTATAAGGAATGAATTTTGTAATTTTATAAATCTAGTATTATTTCTAAATATTATGGTTTAATTGCATGAGTTCTTTTAAATCAAACTATTTCCATCACTAGTTATATATTTAAATGGAAAAAAAGTAATAAATATTTCGCTAATAATAAACTTGAAAAAAACAAATGATTACAATGAAGTGAACATTGGTTTTAAGATAGATTAGTTTAGTAGCACTTCCATATCCTGTTAACAAATATTAGGATAAGGGAGTGCTACATTCGCTAATTATTTCAACAAAATTTGGGATAAACTATAAATTCATGGTGATATCTCTAGGTAAATTAGCAACGGAAATTTTCAACACTAATTTGCATCGCAAATTCGTCACAAATTTGTCTCTCATTTTTGTCCCAAAGTTGTTCTAGAGAGCGAAAGATAGCGATGGAAATTCGGTCGCTAATATTTGTGACGAAATAGTAATCCGTCACTAACTGTTTTGTAAGGAGCAAAACTGCTATGAAAAATTTCTATTGTAAATCCATCGCAAATATGCATTAGCAACATATTTTTCATTATTATATTCTATTAGTGAATGGTTATATATAATGAAATATCATATGATTTTATGATTTTAAATTTTATAATAATATTTTTATTATAAATGAAAAGTGAGCATCGATTCTAACAAATTAATATATAAAGAAAATAAATAAGTAATAACCTTAATTGCCTAATTCTCAACCTGTGGACTAATTAGGGATAAATGGTGCACTATTGCAGGGGCAATACAATACTGATATTAATATGATTTAGGAACAGGGTGCCACCCCTGATCCTAATGTTAGAGGAGTGCTCTAAAGACAATTACCTTTAGCACTTATTGTACAAATTTATTTGATTAATAAAAGGCTTTTTCATTAATTTGATGTTCATTTGATATATGAATTGATAAGTGATCTTAAATCAATTAATGAAGTTCTTGATACAAAACATAGCATGAAGGAAATCATGATGAGATCATGATATTGAGATTGTTATCATGTGTAATTATGTTAGTATCAAAATTATCCCTAGTCATAGGATTAATGAGATGAGACATTATTAATCCAGACAGACTAGCACATGTTACACTCCTTGATTGGATCGAGTAGTAGATCTCATAATCTATAAACATGAGATGTTTAGAGTTAACATGTGGATGCTTGCTAAGTGTAGCTAAGTATATTGGATGACCAACTATGAGACAATCATATGGATAATCTATTCAAATGTCAATGATAGTCGCATCATAGGAATGATGCATGTATCCTTAGACTTGAGGTACTCAAGGATATCTTGAATATTGATTATGTATTTTGACATTATTCCTTATTGCATCAGAGAGGTAGCTCATAGGGTGGTGATTGGATACAGCTTGAGGTATTCGAAGATAATTGGGTAACCAACAAAGGATTCACCACTCTTGATAGAAGGAGTGTATACCCATGGCCTCTTGTCGTGGTCATTACTCAAGAATCTCTGGCCGGAGTGGATATATCATAAAGATAGTCGTAAATGACATATCTAATAGAGTAATGAGCCTCAAGGAGAAGAACTAACATTACTTGGACTAGACGTGACACAGTCAGTCTAGTGGGAGTTTACACATGTCCATACTCTGAACCAAGTGGGGTATAGAATGGTGAAAGGAATAATTGCACAAAAATTGTCTATGGAAAGGTTTGTAGTCAAACCATTGACTTTTCGATCAATTGGGGGTCATGATGTGTTGCTAGATACCGCTCACAACCTGTTTAAATTAATTGTTAATTTAAGTGGCCAACATAACTGGGAACTTAATGGGTTACACGCATTGAAGATATGGAGAATGAGTAAAATGGTCTTGGATAGGATCCAAAATATGAGAGAATTATTTTAGGATGGATCGCAATGAGATCGCACTGAAAAATCGTTCAGGAGTGTCACAGGCCCGCGCGGGCTAGGCAAGTTACTGGCGGGCCAGCTGGGCTGCCCAACAACAGCTCGCAGCAGGCCCAATGCGCCTGCAGCTTCCCATCTGTTGGCCAACGACTGTTTTTGGCCTTAATTAGGCCAATTATGACCAATTACTATTCATTTGTTTCCATTTTCTCCATTTTGACTTTTCATCTTATTTTTGAATTTGATTCAAATAGAAAAGACATCAAATGACAGAAAATAGACATGAAAATATTTTTTGTGAAAAAAATATTTTTCAGATAACAAAAATTATCTCAATAACACTTTCAAAGCTAGCACTTTGAATTTGTTCAAACCATTTCTCTTGATAGTTTCTTCTTCATTCTTTACATGGATTATCATTAGAGACATCCTAGTGTAGATTTTTGTGGTTTGCTACTACCCAACAAAGTGAAGATTTGAAGAATAAATAAGAAATTACAAGGTACAATTTTAACATTTACATTTATATAAATTAGTTTTAATGGTACAAGTATGATCTTTTGTTTTGGATTTTGAGAAATTTTATTTTTCACTGCATTTATGAATATGATTCATTCTTCAAAACCCTACACCTAATTATACACAAATGATGTGATTATACCCGGTCAATGTTGTTGAAGCTCTACGACCACTCTTGACTTGAGACTATGATGAGTAGGGTGTTGAAGCTTCATGAGTAGCCCTACTATACGCCCTATATCTGGACAGTTTGGGAACAAGATTTGGGCTACTTATATTAAAATATTATATAGAAATTAATTAAAAGACATAAAGGTACACGTTAAGATGTAAAATATGTGAAGTAACATGACTTGTTTATATGAGTTTTGACATGTGATGAATTGTAACTATTTAATAAGGTATGTAAAAATTGATAATTGAGTTATATATATTATTATTATTGAATTTGGTAATATTGCATAGTCATATGTTTATTCTTGTATAATATATGTTGGATTACTGTGAATCGTATTTTGAATTATCTGTCATGCATCCTTGTAACTATATACCAAAATTTTAATGCTTATATGGAATGAGATTTGAGTTAGCTAAACTAAAATAATTCTAGGGAAATCAATTAAATTAAAATGAGATATGGAAACTAATTAAATTAAAATAACACCTAAAATTTATTTAAATTGAGACTGTATGTGGAAAATTAAGAAATAAGATATGGTAATATGAGATGAGGTAGTATGTTTAATATTTTATATATTATGTAAGGTTGAATATATGCAATTCATGTCTTGACACTAATATAATGATAATATAATGGAACATGAATTTTATTTTTTATAATATTTTCTAAATTTTGTGCATTAATCTATTTAATATTATGTCATGATAATTATGCCACATGTTTGTGTGATTGTATGGGAAAACTTAAATGCTTATATGTACCACAAAGTTAGAAATGGCTTAGCGTGAGTTTTTCCCACATAAGGATTGAATCTTGCAGATAGTGGACTATAAAGTTGATAAAGGAAGTACAAGTCCATACTAGAGAAGACATGTCAGACCTAGTTTGAGGGCTAGATACAAGTTACTTTTGTATTTTCATCTATGATCATGCATATAGTTTTGATAGACATATTTTGTATACAGTTAAGAACATGTTTTATATTTGATATTGTATATATAAATAGTTGGATGTGAGGTTTGGTAAGTCAGAAGCCAATTAATTTTGGATTACTATATCAAGTATAATATGTCTTTATAACATGATAGTATATTTTGATAATTAAATTCGTATGTATATTTGGATATGAAAAAGTTAATTAAGTTAGTAAATGAAAAGTTTTAATTCGGGCTAATTTTATTTAGCTTTTCCATGTCATTCCACTTATGTAATGGGATTATTCCTATTATATTGGTGGGTGTCACACAAACAAATGAGACTAGCTTTTCAAAAAGTTAGAGCTTAGACAGCAACACATAAACAACAATTGGTGCGCACAGATGTGGAACGACCTCAAAAATGATCATCTTTGAATGGTTGAAAGTACTATATTGCTTTCATTTATTTTATGGAACACAAAACTGAGATTCCTGACATCTTTTATAAGTTTAAAACTTGGGCGGAAACACAAAATGGAAGGAAGATGCAGATGATAAAGTAAAATAATGGAATTGAATATACATCTTAAAAGTTTAGTAAGTTTTATGAAGATGTAGGTATTGAACTGCAATTGATAGCACCTACCTCTCCAAAACAAAATGGGGCGGTGGAGCAAAAAAATAGAACAATAATATTGATGATAAGATATTTTCTTTATAACAAAGGCCTGCCAAAGAAGTTTTGGGCTGAGGCAGCAAGTACAATAGTGTTTTTGCTAAATAGATTGCCATCAAAAGCTCTTCCTGAAAAGACTCCATTTGAAGGTTAGTGTGGCTTCAAACCCAAATTGTGAATTTTGAAAACTTTTGGCTACTTATGCTTTTCTTATATCCCTCAGGTTAAGACAAACAAGCTGGACAAGAAAGTAGAACTAGGAATCTTTATAGGCTTACAAGATTTACTTGCCACAAAGCAACAAAGTAATTGTGAGCAGAGATGTAAAATTCTTTGAGTCAGAAAATTGGAGCTTGGAAAATGAAAAGCAACTTGAGTTTCAGGAGGAGAATGATGATGATGTAGATGATCAACCTATTCAAGAAAATCAAATTGCTTTTTGACATTTAATTATCAAAGATGTAATACAACCTTAATGGAACCAACATGATATGATAAGGCTACAACCGATCATAAATGGATACTTGCATTGACAAAGGAGCTCAACATTGATTAACAAAAATTAGACATGGGAATTGGTGGACAAACCTGAACATAAGAAGGCTATAGGAGTCAAGCGGGTTTATAGAACCAAGCTTAATTCTGATAGTTTTGTAAACAATTATAAATCAAGTGTAGTTGTCATGGGGTATGCACAGATTTTTGGAGTAGACTTCTCTGAAACCTTTGCTCCTATTACTAGGTTGGATACCATAAGGATGTTGCTAGCTTTTACTGCACAAAAAGGTTGGATTATATACTAGATGTAAATTCAGCCTTCTTAAATGGTTACTTGGAAGAGGAAATTTTTGTAAAGAAACCTGAAGGATTTTCTATTCAAAGATAAGAGGAGAAGGTATATCGACTAAAAAAGGCCTTGTATAGTTTAAAATAGGCCCCATGATCATGGTATAGCATAATTCATTCACATTTAATAAACTTAGGCTTTGAAAAGAGTCTAACTGAATTTACTTTATATATTAAGAAGGCCAATGAAGAAATATTGGTGGTATCTCTGTATGTTGATGGTTTGCTTATCATAGGGAGTAATAAGGAACATATTGGTAGGTTTAAAGAAGAAATGAAAAAAGTTTTTGAAATGACAGATCTTGGAAGAATGACATTTTTCCTTAGCATATAGGCGCAACAAAACCAAAATGGAATCTTTGTAACTTAATCCAAATATGCAAAGAAGATTCTAAAAAAAATTCAAGATGGAGGATTGCAAGCCAACAACAACTCCAATGAATCAAAAGGAATAATTCAACAAAGAAGATGGAGGTGAAAAATTCAAGGGCTATACAAAGTTTAATTGGTTGTCTAATGTACTTATTAGCCATTAGGCCATACATCATGCATGTTGTAAGTTTATTATCAAGATACATGCATTATGCTAGTGAAATTCACTTTCAAGCAGTAAAAAGGATTCTCAGATATGTTAAGGGAATAATTGATTTTGGAATAAGATTCCAACATGTTAAAAATTTCAGCCTTCATGGCTACTCTAATAGTGACTGTGTTAGATGTGTTTATGACATGAAAAGCACTTTAGGCTATTGTTTCAGTTTTGGTTCGATAATTTATTAATGGTGCTCAAAAAAAGAAGAGGTCGTAGTAGAATCAACAACATAGGTAGAATTATGTGGATAATCAAGCATCAATTTCAATTGCTAACAATCTAGTATTTCATAATAGAGCAAGCTTTATTTTCAAAGGGAAGTACAAAAGCAAGGAGAGGTTCAACTGATTCATTGCAGGATAGAAGACCAAAGTGCTAATATTCTAAAAAAAGTACTTCCTAAAGAAAGATTTGAGTTTCTAGGACAGAAACTTGGAGTATGCAACATTAGAGTCAAAGAGGAGTGTTGAGTTAATGACTTTAGATACTGCTGGAATCTCAAAAATAATTTAGGATATGATTTGACTCTTTTTAAAATATTTAAGGATCAAGTTTGATCATGTTATCTTTGATTTGATATGATTATGTTACTGAGTTTCTGTCCTTTTTTAGTTGATAATCTTGCTGTATAAATAAGTGATGTTGATGAATGAAAAACAATCATCTTCCTCCCTTTCATTTAAACTATCTTGTTCATATTTTATTCAAACAATTACACTTTGATGTTGATTTCTTAATAAGGAGGTCTTGCAACCTTAAAAAGATGTTTGTTTAGGCATCAAACGTTAACATGAGCATGTCATAACATACCTTTCCTCTGTGGAATATGTTAGGAAGAATATGGTTGGGATACCGTAAATTTGGTTATTTCTAGAATTATGTACCATCCTATTTAACAAAATTATACCTAACTAAAGGAGTGTTAATTACATTTCTCTTTTATATTCTTCATTGTTATAGTCGCACATATATTTTTTTTATATAGGTCCTACAATATAGAAATTGTTATATATCTGTTGAACCTTGAGGGGTATTTCCATCATTTTAGTGTTAACAAATAAAATAGCAATAATGTATTTAACAATGTTTTTGTTCTAAGTGTCTTAAAAAGGATATATCTTGATTAGAACTTAAAGCAAGATTGAAAGAGAACTTATGAAGATTAAAATCAAAAGAATTAGCAATGTCATGCCCATGAATATAGCTGAGTGCCAACTTTCCACTATTCAAAGTTCACAGCCATGAAGGATCATACTAACCATGAATGATCATTCAGTCATGCCCACGAAATAGTATTAATGCCTATAACAAAACATACCAATACTTTCAGAGAGCTTAACGGCCAGAGTCACCACTTGGACCACGACTTGGAAGAATATTCATGCTCGTGAAAGTATAAAGTCATGCCTATAATCAAACACTTCAAATTCTTCAAGAGAGGTTCACGGCCAGAGTCACCACTTGGACCACAGCTTGGAAGAACATTCAGGACCATGACACATATATTCACGCCCGTGAATGAGGATAGAGAAACATGTCAGGCGCTAAGTTAAGAGTTGGTTCAATGGTTATTTTCACATTAAATGCACCCAAACAACTATAATTAATAGAGGAAGTATAAATGGAAGTCATTTATGAATCCTAAACAAGAGGAACAAGAAAAACAATTACTTTCTATCAATTAATCTTGTTGTAGCCTTGTGCATTAATTATTTCTCTCAACAAACTTCTATTAAACCTAATTGCTCATAATTGTTGAGCATTGTAGGTTGGTGAGTATTTTCATTGTAATCAATTACTCGAGTGAGTTTGGGTATATTGGGTTAAGAGTGAAACACTTGTAAGGGTTTATTGTGTGAGCCATAAAACACAAGGATTTGGTTTTTGTGTGAGCCATTGAAAAACAAAAGGGAATTTCTGGGTTAGGTGTTAGCCAATTAAGTGAAACACCATAGTTGGGAGTGAGCTTGTAAAACTCCATTGTAACACTTAGAGTGTTAGTGAAACACCCAATCGAGATTGGGGATAGAAGTGGGGTTTGTTAATACTCGAACCTCTATAAATCTTGTGTGTGAATGCTCTCCTTGCCTCCTTTATTTATTTTATTGCGCACCTTAAAGTTAAGAAAATTTTATTTACTAACCAATTCAACTCCCTTATTGGTTCATTGTTTAGGCAACAATTGGTATTTGAGCTTGTCTAGCAACAAAGCCTAAAAAGCACTAGCAAAAATCAAGAAATGGCCAGTGAAGGATTTCAAAGTCTCAATCCTTACTTTGATGGAGAAAACTATGATCATTGGAAATTTCGGAAGGAGATGTATCTAGATAGTGAGGGAATTGAAGTTTGGGATAGTGTTTGGAATCGACACCACCAACCAAGAGAGTGGTTGATGGTGAAGAAGTTATTTTAAAAGATGATTGGACAGAGCCTTAACAAAGAACGAATTTCAAAAACAAAAAGGTTATGACTATCCTCGCAAGCTCCTTATCTATTGAAGAATGTGGTAAAATCCAACATTGTCCTACCACACACTATTTATGGAAGACAATGGAGAATTATCATGAATAAACCAAACAAGTTAAATCCAAGAAGATTCAAGTTCTCATGTTAGAGTATGAACTCTTCAAAATGAAATTCAATGAATCCATCACGGATATGATGAACTGTCTTCTAGCCATCATCAATGGCATGAGAAAACTTGGAAAACATTTGAGCTTCGAATATGTGAAGAACAAAATTCTGAGAAGCCTTCCTCTCAAATACTATGGTTCAAGAGTTGCGGGTATAGAAGAAGCCAATGAAGACATGAATGTCATGCCTATAGATGTGTTGGCAAACTTCTAACGCACAAAATGATAGTAAAAAAAGACAGACCAAAATGTCCAAAGCTCAAGAAACACAAGAAACAATTTCAAAAAGATAATGGGGAGAAAGGTAACAAAGCCACATGGGATGACGAAACCTCCTTAAGCGAAGAAGTTGATTATGAAGGAGAAGAGGTCAACCTATGCTTTATGGCTTTAGAGGATCACTTCATGGAAGAGGTAGGTCCTTCTTACTCATACCCATTTAATAATGAAAGTAGTGATAATAATAGTGATAGTGAAGATGATGATGATGAGTAGAGCCTAATAGAAGTATTGAACCTAGAATTAGAAAAATAGAGAAGTAGATTCAATACTTACAAAAAGAATATCTTAGATGTGAAAAACAAAATGGGACTTTTTCAAAAAGAAAATCTTGATCTTAAAATCTCTAATGAAACTCTTCAAAAATCATTAGATGAATATTCCTCCAAACCCTCAACTAAATCTCTACTTAAAGAAAACAATATTTTGAAAAATGAAGTTGAGGAACTTAGAAACTCTATTTCAAGATTTCATAAAGGTAAGAAGAGTTTAGATACTCTCATAATTTCTCAAAGACCACCTTTAATATGACATGGTCTAGGATTTAATGGAATATGATCTTTATCTCACAAGAATACTTTTGTTAAGTCTAGTGCATCTCAAACCTCCACAATTAAGGTAATTGCCCCTAGGGCTAAAAGCACAACAGACACAAATCCCCCTGTTCATAAGAAGAACGGTCAAGGGTCGTAAGGCTTAAGAGGAAAACCTCAAAAGGCCAATCATGCCTTCATATATAAGAGACATGAACCTAGGAAAACACCTATTCATCATGCATGTGCATGTCACTACTCACAAACTCCATCTAAAAAGATAATGAGACCTAAAAGCATTATAAACTGAAAAACATGTTTAAAGCTAAACAATATAATTATTGTATGAAATTTGGTCATATAAATAAACATTGTTGGATAAGGAAGGCTCATTGGGAACCTTCATATGCTAACCCCCAAGGACCTAAGTTCATTTGGGTACCTAAAAACCAAACTTGAATTGTGGTTTTATAGGTATGCCTCAAGTCCACTATAAAAGAAAATGCTTGGCTTGTGGATAATGGATGCTTAAGGCATATGACTAGAAATAAATAGCTATTCAATCATATTAAAAGTATTGATAGTGGTAAGGTAACCTTTGGGAACAATGCTAAGGGTAAGGTAATTGGCATTGGCTTTATTGGTATTAATAATACTACTTTTATTGAAGATGTTTTACTTGTTGATGATCTAAAACATAATTTGTTAAGTGTAAGTTAATTATGTGATAAAGGAAACCAAGTAATCTTTACCTTAAATGAATGTCTTGTAACCTTTTTAAATGGCCAAGAGATATTTAAAGGAGATAGAGATGTCAATACTTACATAATAGACTTACATAAAATATCTAATATTTCCTCTAAGTGTCTTATGACTATTAGTGATAAATCTTGGCTATGGCACAAAAGGCTTGGTCATGCAAGCATGGATTTAATTCAAAGTCTTAGTAAAGGAGAGCTAGTAAGTGGACTTCTAAAAGTGAAATTTGAAAGGGATAAGACATGTGAACCTTGCCAAAGAGGAAAACAACACAAGTCATCCTTCAAATCCAAAAATATCATAAATACCTCCATTCCTCTACAACTTTTGCATTTAGATATTTTTAGACCTATTAGAGTTGCTAGTTTAGGAGGTAAATACTATGCATTTGTCCTTGTTGATGATTACTCTAGATTCACTTGGGTCATTTTTTTAGCTCAAAAGAGTGATGCTTTTGAATCTTTCAAAAATTTTGCTAAGAGAGTTTAAAATGAAAAAGAATATTTTATTTCATATATAAGAAGCAATCATGGGAAAGAATTTGAAAATGAAAAATTTTATATTTTTTGTTTAGAACATGGTGTATCACACAAATTTTTAAGTCCTAGGACACCTTAGCAAAATGGGGTAGTCAAAAGGAAAAATTGAACTTTAATTGAAATGGCTAGAACAATGCTCAATGAGTATGGATTACCAACCTACTTTTGGGCCAAAGCCACAAATACTGCATGTTATATTTCAAATCGAGTTTTCAAGAGATCAATTTTAAACAAAACTTCTTTTGAGCTATGAAATGGAAGAAAACCCATGATATCATACTTTAGAGTATTTGGATGCAAATGTTTTATATTAAACACCAAGGAAAATCTTGGAAAAATTTCCTCTAAATTTGATGAAAGTATCTTTTTGGGATATTCTACAACTAGCAAAGCCTATAGAGTTTTTGATAAAAGATCTTTAGTTGTTGAAGAATCTATGCATGTTGTTTTTGATGAATCTAGTAAGCTTGATCTTGTGAAAGGTAGTGCACTTAATGACATTATAGGCACAATGGACTTGACCTTGAACATGAGAAAGATGAAGATGATCTAGAGAAACAACAACAAGATGTTTCTCTACCTCAACCTCAAGAGCAAGACAACCAAGAGCTTCCAAAGGAATGGAAAATGATAAAGAATCACCCTAAGGAACAAATCATTGGTGATCCCACTAAAGGAGTAAGTACTAGATCTCATCTCAAACTTTGAGATTCTAACCTTGCTTTTGTCTCTCAAATTGAGCCTAAAAATATTGATGAGGCTCTTAATGATAAAAGTTGGGTGATTGCTATGCAAGAGGAACTTAACCAATTCGAGAGAAGCAAAGTATGGACCTTGGTTCCTAGACCTAAATACCATCAAATCATTGGTAGTAAATGGGTGTTTAGAAATAATTTAGATGAACAAGGTTCAATAACTAGGAATAAAGCTAGGTTGGTTGCAGAGGGTTATAATTAAGAAGAAGGTATAGATTATGATGAAATCTATGCTCCGGTAGCTAGATTATAAGCCATAAGAATACTTTTAGCATTTGCATGTCATGCGAATTTTAAACTCTTTCAAATGGATGTCAAAAGTGCCTTTTTAAATGGCTTTATAGAAAATGAAGTTTATGTAGAACAACCTCCAAGATTTGAAAGACTGAATTTGCCTGATCATGTTTTTAAACTTTCAAAAGCCTTGTGTGGGTTGAAACAAACTCCAAGAGCTTGGTATGAAAGACTAAGCTCTTTCCTTTTATAAAATAATTTTTCAAAATGACATGTTGACACAACTTTATTTATTAAAAGGCATAAGCATGATATTTTGATTGTTCAAATTTATGTTGATGATATCATATTTGGGTCTACTAATGAATTAGACAAGTGAGTTTGGGTATATTTGTAACACCACATCATATGCATTTAAGTATAACCTATTTCTGTATCAAATAATCACATACTGCATGTTGGAAAGATAAAATACCGTGATAACAGTGGTAGTAAATTTTTTTTCATATCATATCCTGTAAAATCAACTAATGACTTTAAAGTCTTATATCCTGTAATTCCATTCAATGACTTTGCAAGTCTCATATCCTGTACTATCACACAATAACATTTCAAGTCAACATTAAAAACCACAATACGATATATCACATATATTAAAACATAAGCTTCACATCTGAAGGATTACGGGTTGTTTCCATTTATACATTTCAAAACTAATCTAGAGTGAAAATACATATTCAAGCATATAAGTCCAAAATACAGATGACATGTTTTCATGCTTGTGTGGAATGCAAGGAGAGAGAGTGATGAGGCTCGGCCAATGACCTGTGCTCCATGTCTTATATACACTACTCAAAATGAGCTATCACTTTTCTTTACCTGAAAAATGATGCAAATTGATGAGTTGCGGCTCAGTGAGAATAATCATCCAATGAGCTCTAAAGTGCCAAACAACTCAGAGTAATAAATCACAAATCCAATATATACCATATATTTCATTCCATTCATCAATATTATATATCTATCAATAAAGTTGAAACATATAATTATTACTCTTTATGTATAAAAATGCTTTGCTTATTTCATTTTGTTGTGACTAAGTTAAACAGACATTGCCCCGGGTTTCCATGTGAACATTTGCCATGTGAACATTTGCATTTGCATTTGCTAGCTAGCTTGATCATTTGTTTCATTTGCACATTTGTTAGGCCATAGGCCTTTTCTTTTGCTTTACAATATCGATTAACTAGTCACAACGCCTTTTTAGTCCATATGCATATGCACTTGTATTTAAGCATTCATCAATCATTGCATCTTTATCATATACAACATACATATATTCCATATATACCTCATATGTCACACATATACCTTGCATATACTATACATATAACATGTATATATATCACATATGTCAAACATATACCTCAAATATACCACAAGTATACCATTTATATGTACCACAATGTCACAAATTATCCATGATTACATTATCAAGGACCAATCATGACAATCATATGAATCACATAGCAAGCAACATTCATTTGCACTAAAGAATTCAATCTATAATTAGACTCACCGTTCTCCTTTGATTCTGACCCTAACTTATTATCTATCCGCTCCTTATGGGTTTCCAATATGTTGCGAGTCTAATATGAAAACATAATCAGTTAACTCATGATTAGGGAGACTTAATGTGGCTTAAAAAAATTAATATGCATTGTTCATGTCAATAGTTAAGATTTTTCCTATGAGGCAGTGTGATCTTATGGGACTGTTTAGCCTATAACTTTTGCTATGATTGACCAATTAATTTTATTCTTGTTCCTAATTAAAAATAGCATATAATTATAGAACATAATAAAATTTCAGACCAATTGGATCATTGTAAAATATTTTGTGGAATTTATAAGAGAGTTATGTTTTCTGCCTTTAGGCAGTTTCAGGGTACTCATTTGGGTTCATCATAACTTATAATATATAAGTTTTATTTTAATTAAAATTTACATAAACTTATATGGATTCATATGGAACATTTTTAATTTTTACAACTTGTATCAATTATGTCTCTAAGGTCTTCGAATTATAACAAACATTTTACTGTTCTAGAATAGAATTGGCTTCTGGACCAGTAAGGCTTCCAAAGGCCATAACGTAGTCTATACATAACCAATGAAGTTGAAGTTAGTATCGAAATTTAGATAAGACATATACCTATAAATTTCATGTTTTGATAAGGTACATAATCTAGGTCTAGAAAGATCAAATTAGCCAAACAATTTACTGTATATGCCCAGGGCACTCAGTAGGTAGTTCAAACCATGGAACAGTCATGGTGTCATTCGCCATAACTCAACATTTACAACACATATGAACGTGAAATTTGGTATACAGATACAAAACACATATATGTACAAATTTTATGTTTTTAGGTACTTCAAATAATGGCTTTAACATATTCAAAATCAAAGAACATAGTAGCTAACTTGGTTAGGGTTCGCACCCTGTCCAGTTTCAGTAAAGAGAGCATATCTCTTCCTATACATAACATCTTGAAAAAATGTTTATATATCCATACATATAAGACATAAAGGAACAATTTTTGTGTTTTAATATTTTCCAGAATCAATTTATATTGATATAAAAATGGGGATGCAAATCAGTGCATAATATTGAACCTAAGCAACTCAAATCAACCCTATAGCAATAAGAATTGATTACTTACCAAGAACAAAATTTCAAGGGATCAATTTGCCTCAAAAACCAAGTGAAAAAAGGATGAATTGAAGTCTGAAATGGAGTAAAATGAAGAAGAAGTCGGGCTGGAGAAGAAGGCAGAAATGGGAAGATAAAGCTAACCTTTTGTTTTTGTCTTTTTATCTTTTTCTCATCTCTTTTCTCCTTTCTCTTCTCTTTTATTTCTCTTTTGTGTCATTTTCATTTTATTTTGTCTATATTATTATTATTATTTACATATATTTATAATTCCACTAATTCACACAATAATACAACTTAATCATTTGGCCCGATTTAACTAAATTAACAATGTAAATGTTCACTAATTTTATTATAATCATTTTTCTTACTTTAATTTAGTCACCTTATTCAATTAATTTCTAATACTTTTTTATCATCATTTAGATTATAATTACACAAGTGTGACTCGATACAAGTGCCAAATACTTTGACAGATAGCTAGTGCATGTCATAAACTTGTTCCTATGAAAATACGTATGAAATGCATGTGTTCAATTGAATTGTATGCAAGATGCTTATGTTTAATGAAATGCATGTGGGGAAGGTCAAAGATGTTACAATATTGGGTTAAGAGTTTAACACTTGTAAGGGTTTATTGTGTGAGCCATAAAACACAAGGAGTTGGTTTTTGTGTGAGCCATTGAAAAACACAAGGGAATTTTTGGGTTAGGTGTTAGCCAATTAAGAGAAACACCATAGTTGTGAGTGAGCTTGTAAAACTCCATTGTAACACTTAGAGTGTTAGTGAAACACCCAATCGAGATTGAGGAGAGGAGTATGGTTCGTTAATACCCAAACCTCTACAAATCTTGTGTGTGAATTCTCTCATTCCCCACTTTATTTATTTTATTCTGCACCTTAAAGTTAAGAATATTTTATTTACTAACCAATTCAACCTCCTTCTAGGTTCCTTGTCTGGGCAATAATATCCATATCTAAATAATAAAAAAAGATAAATAAGGAGAAAATAACTAACACTTTTCATCTCCTTAAAAGAAATTTTATAATGCAAAAGTTAATTGATATTTACCTTGTTGACTATTTAGGGATATTTTTTAGAGAAATGAACAAAGAATAAAAGTAGCTGAATGGACTTTATTTTCAAGCAAAGAGATGAAATTCACTTTGTTAATAGATATGCTATGAAATTAACCCCTACGAGATAGGGCTATTTTAACAATTTTCAAATTCCATCTCTCTATCTTGCACTGGCACAAAGCCTGGCTTACCTAACTCCATTTCGTACCTTTCAATATATGCAATAACAAAGTCAAAGTAAATTTTTTTTCCTGAAGTCATAGCCAAATTTACTAAGAATTGAAGGGGGAAAAACATATTTTAGTCCTTTAAATTTATAAAAGTTTACAATTAAATTAAATTATTCAACTAAAAATTTATTGGATTGACTGCCTTAATTATTAAATTTTTAACTAATTTAGGCATTCAATTGGATTTTTTTTAATTAGATAAGTGTTTCATAAATAGAGATTAATTTAAGATTCATAAAAATGACTCCCTTAATCATCATCAATTAAATGCTAAATGTTCAAAAAAAATAGGAATAAGCTAGTTCATAATTAATATTTAAAGATTCAATTGAATAAATGATACATTAAGGAGGTTGCAAAGGAAGCCTATCATGAATCCAAAGTACATTAATTAAGAATGCGAATGATGTGGCGTAAGCAGAAAACATGTTGATTATGGAGGTGGTCGTGAACAAGTAGAACATGCATATTATTGACAACTTGCTTTAGATTTGGTCAATTAGTTGTGATTTATTTTTTTTGTTTACTAATCAGGCTATACTCTTATAATTACCTATTAGAGTTGTTATTTTCTTAGAGGTAGTTATCTTATTTCTTGTATTTAAACTCATAAGTATAAGTAATAAAGGAAGTTGATTTTCAACTCAAACAATTGTGGTTTAATTCTCACCCTAAGTGGAATTCTATTTACTCATAAACACTATCAGCTTTGACTAGGACCAATCATTTGGTATCAGAGCTGAACATCATGGCTATAAAATAAGAAGCGAATTAAAAATCTTGAAGCAAGTCTTGCAGGGCTATAGGATACATTCACTTGAATAGAGATAGGAGTGAATGCTAAATTATCTCAGCTTGCAACAACCATTAGCAAAATAGTAGAGGCATTGCATTTCAAATCATAGGCATCTTCAAGCAATACAAATTCCTTCTTAAGACGTTCTCAACATAACAAGGATGAGCAAAAAGATAGGAATGAAGGAGAATGACGATATTCTCATCGAAATTGGCTAAGTTGGTGTTTCCAAAGTATTCAGGCGATGATACAATCAAAAGGTTTACTCATGTGGAACAATTTTTTGAATATCAAAGCACCACAAAAACATATAAGGTCTGTTTAGCCTCTTTCCATCTTAAAGGTGAGGCAAACCAATAGTGGCAGTGGCTATATAGATCCTACAAGGAGGAAGACAAGGAAGTTACATGGGTGGAAAAATTATGGTCTCATTTTGGCCCTACCAATTGTGAAGATTTTGATGAGGCATTGTCTAAGGTAAAAAAAAATAGAGTCCTTACATGATTACCATAAGGAATTTGAAAGATTGGTCAAAAGAGTTCAAGGATGAGTGCAAAGGCTGGGAACTTTTATTAGAGGTCTCAAAGCAGAAATCGCGGAAGGCATTAAAATGTTCAAACCAAAAACATTGAAGGAAGCTATTAGTCTCACATAGATGGGGGACGAACAAGTAAGAAAACAACAAAAATTTAATCATACATCTAACTAGCCAACATTAGAATTTCTTTCATCAACAAAATCCAAAATTGCCTCTCCAATGAAGCAACTCACCTAAGATTAAATTGAAGAAAAAAATGATTAAGGGCTTTGTTTTAAATATGATGAGAAATTTACACTAGGTCATAGGTGTCCAAGGCCACAACTATTTTTATTGGAAGGCAATTCAGACATCTTCGATGACGAGAAACCTCATCTAGAGAAATCCTTACATGCATTTTCAGGATGGTTGGTGTATAGAACAATACATATGATGCCTTATATTAGGAACTATGAAATGGTTGTTCTTATTGATAGTGGCGCCACTCATAACTTAATTAGTGAAAGAATAACAAACTTGCTACAGTTATCATGAGTCCTTACTGAACAATTTAATGTTAAGATTGCTAACATAAGGTTATTGAAATGGCGAAGAAAATTTGAGAATGTGCAAATATTGATCCAACGTATCACTTTTTCCCTAATTTTATATGCTCTACCATTGACTGGACTAGACTTGGTTTTAGATGTCCATTGGTTCGAACAATTAGGAATGGTGTTGAGTAATTGGAAGCAGTTAATAATGGAATTTTGGTGGGGGGCAGCCAGATTCAAAAATTACAAGGCATTAGATGACAAGGAATTCAAATTTTTGGGTTTTGAATGTAAAAAACATACATATGCCATTGAAAATTTAAAATTTTATGAAACCCAACACCCAAGGAATCACCTTATGTAATACAAAATTAGATCAACTATCACATGAGGGAAGAAGATTATCTTTTAAAATAAACTCTTGATCTTGAGCTTTTCTGCTTGTTGGGTTGTAGCAAACTACAACAATCCAAAGTAGGATTGGTTCTAACAGTAATCCATACAAAGGAGAAAAGAAAATAACCACAATGGGGATGAGGTGATAATGGTTCAAATTGTTAATTATAGAGATTTATCTTTGAGAGAGATGGGAGAGAGAATAACAAAATTATTTTCTCAAGGTGAAAGCCATGAATATAACCAAAAAGGTATATTTATATGTTCTCCAATCTTAGTTAGACATGGGCATTTAAAACTCCAAATTGTGCTTCCTATTCAAAGTGAAATTTTGCAAAATTGCATCTTGTCACACTCACGATGTGCCTTAAGGAGGTGGGGGCATGAAGCTATCAAGCTTCCATCGTGCCCATGATAGAATGGTCACTACTGCATGCGCTGGTTAGCACTTGCCTTTCTTGCATGCATGACATCCAATAATTTACCTACCAACATGAAACACTTTATTGCAATTATCTCTCATATTTTTGGATCCAATCCAAAACCCATTTCACATTTCCTTCATTCCATCTTTGTGTATGACCTATTAGGCTCCTAATTATATTGGCGTTTAAAGTCATCGCATGATTTTGAATAGATAATGAGAGGTATCTTCTAGCACATAACTGTTGGGTTTTGAAGAATGAATCATATTCATAAGTGCAGCGGAAAAATAAAATTTTCAAAACCTGAAACAAAAGATCATACTTGTTCCATTAAAACTAATTTATATAAATATAGAGGTTAGAAATTATACTTTGTAATTTCTTATTTATTCTTCAAATCTTCACTTTGTTGGGTTGTAGCAAACCACAATAATCGACATTAGGATGTCTCTAAGGATAATCCACATGAAGAATGAAGAAGAAACTATCAAAAGAAATAGTTTGAACAAATTCAAAGTGCTAGCTTTGAAAATGTTCTTAAGAGAATTTCTGTTGTGTCATAAAAATTATTTTTTCACAAAAAAATATTTTCATGTCTATTTTCTTCCATTTGATGTCTTTTCTATTTGAATCAAATTCAAAGAAAAGATGAAAAGTCAAAAATGGAGAAAAGGGAAATGAATGAATAGTAATTGGCCATAATTCGCCTAATTAAGTCCAAAATCTGCTGTTGGCCAACGGGAGGGAGGGAGCAGCGCACTGGGCCTGCTGTGGGCTACTGCTGGGCAACCCTGCTGGACCGCTAGGTAGGCCAATAGCCTACCTAGCCAGCACGGGCCCTTAAGGGCCTGTGACCCTCCCGAATAATTTTTTTCGTGCGATTTCATCATGATTCATCCCGAAATAATTCTCTTATATTTTGGATCATATCCAATACCATTTTACTCATTCTCCATATCTTCAATGCATCTGAGCCATTAGGTTACCGATTATGTTGGCCACTTAAATAACAATTAATTTAAGCAAGTCATGAGAGATATCTAGCAACACATCATGACCCCCAATTGATCGCAAAGTTAGTGGTTTGACTATGAACCTTTCCACAGATAATTCCTTTCACCATTCTATATCCCACTTGGTTCAAATTATGGACATGTGTCAACTCCCACTAGACTGATTATGCCACGTCTAGCCCAAGTAATGTTAGTTCTTGTCCTTGAGACTCATTACTCTATTAGATATGTCATTGAAGACTATCTTTATGACATTTCCACTTCGTCCAGATATTCCAGAGTAATGACCATAGTAATGTTAATTCTTGTCCTTGAGGCTCATTACTCTATTAGATATGTCATTGAAGACTATCTTTATGACATTTCCACTTCGTCCATATATTCCAGAGTAATGACCATGATAAAAGGCCATGGGTATACACTCCTTCTATTAGGAGTGGTGAATCCTTTTTTGGTTACCCAATTACCTTCGAATACCTCATGCTATATCCAATCGCCATCCTATAAGCAACCTCCCTGAAGCAATAAGGAATAGTGTCAAAATACATAATCAATATTCAAGATATCCTTAAGTACCTCAAGTCTAAGGATACTTGCACCATTGCTATGATGAGACTATCATTGTCATTTGAATAGATTGTCCATATGATTATCTCATAGTTGGTCATCCAATGTACTTAGCTGCACTTAGCAAGCATCCACATGTTAACTCTAAACATTTCATGTTTATAGATTATGAGATCCACTACTCAATCCAATCAAGGAATGTAAAACATGCTAGTCTGTCCAAATTAATAATGTCCTGTCTCATGAATCCTATGACTAGGGATAATTTTGATACTAACATAATTGCACATGATAAGAATCTCAATATTATGATCTCATCATGATTTCCTTCATGCTATGTTATGTATCAGGGACTTCATTAATTGATTTAAGATCACTTATCAATTCATATATCCAATGAACATCAAATTAATGAAAAAACCTTTTTATTAATCAAATAAATTTGTACAATAAGTGCTAAAAGGGATTGCCTTTAGAGCACTCCTCTAACAAGCTCCCACTTGCACTAAAGCCAATCATCTTTGTATTTAATTCCATAGGTGATTACATGAGAATCATATTTCTTTTGGGGAAGTGGCTTAGTTAAAGGATCAACAATATTCTGATCAGTGGGCACTCTTTCTATCTTTACATCATTCCTACCAATGATTTCTCTAATAAAATGGTATCTTCTGAGTACATGCTTTTGTAGCTAGATTAGAAGCCATAAGAATACTTTTAGCATTTGCATGCCATATGAACTTTAAACTCTTACAAATGGATGTCAAATGTGCATTCTTAAATGGCTTTATAAAAGATGAAGTTTATGTAGAAGAACCTTCAAGTTTTGAAAGCCATAATTTACCTAATCATGTTTTTAATCTTTCAAAAGCCTTGTATGGGTTAAAACAAGCTATAAGAGCTTGGTATGAAAGACTAAGTTCTTTTATTTTAGAAAATAATTTTTCAAAAGGACATGTTGGCACAAAGTTATTTATTAAAAGGCATATGCATGATATTTTAATTGTTCAAACTTATGTTGATGACATCATATTTGGGTCTACTAATGATTGGTTTGCCAAGAATTTGCTAAGTGTATGACTAGGGAATTTGAAATAAGCATGATGGGCGAACTTAAGTTCTTCCTTAGCCTACAAACCAACCAATGAAGGCATATTCATCAACCAATCTAAGTACTCCAAAGAGTTAATCAAGAAATTTGGAATGGAAGGTTGCAAAAATGATGAGACTCCTATGAGCACATCAACAAAATTGGAAAAATATGAGAAGGGTAAGAGCATTAATGAAAAGCTTTATAGAGGTATGATCATATCACTTTTATATCTAACTGCCTCTACGCTTGATATAATGTATAGTGTATGCTTATGTGCTAGATTTCAATCTTGTCCTAAGGAATCATCTTTGAATGCTGTAAAAGAATTTTAAAATATTTACATGACACAATGCATCTAGGCTTATGGTATCCTTGAAATTCATCTTTTAATATCATAAGATATTCAGATGCGGATTATGCTGGTAGTCTTTTGGATAGAAATAGTACTTCAGGCACTTGTCACTTTATTGGTGAATGCCTAGTTTATTGGTTTAGCAAGAAACAAGTTTCAGTTGCCTTATCTATTGTTGAAGAGAAATATGTGGTAGAAGGATGTTATTGCACTCAAATCCTATGGATAAGACAACAACTAGAGGATTATCGTCATAGTTTGGAACATGTACCCATCAAATGTGACAACGCAAGTGCCATCAACCTATCTAAGAATCCCATTCAACACTCTTGAAGTAAACATATTAACATTAGACATCACTTTCTTAGGGATCATGTTCAAAACGAAGATGTTGTGTTGGAATTCATTGATACAAACTATAACACCCCATTACCCCACTGTAGTTTAGCAAGGTAAGTGAAATAAAAATTATTACAAGTATAAATACTCAAAATTTTATTTATTTATAAAGTACACTAATTCACATTCAAACTATGTTCTTTTACATAGTGACTCACTTATTTAACACACATTATATCAAATAAAAATGATACTTTAATTTACAAAGTTTTGAACAAAATATATCAAAAAGAAAACCAAAGTTGTTAGCTGCTTCTTCTGGGTACCTTTCTTCTTCTGACAATTTTAATTTCTACGGCTACCCTTCTAACCCACGTGAGAGGAAACCACCTGTGCTAAGCTACTAGCTTAGTGGTGCTTCAATGATAAAAATTTTACATACTTATATATTTTTTCACATATTAATTAACCATTTAATAAATAAGGTATAAAATAAAGAATTATATAAAATCAATAAATTTCAGCAAATACTCAATATTTAACAACTTTAATTCATATAACATTTATAAAAATCATATACTTGATATTATTATTATTATTATTATTATTATTATTATTATTATTATTATTATTATTATTATTATTATTATTATTATTATTATTATTATTATTTTCTTGTGTCCATAACACCTATAACCGAACTAACTAATAGAAAGAATGGAGTTGTCATTTCCGGCTTTCATAATGTTGCGCTGACAGCTTTTATAAAAATGTCATTACCGACTTAATAATTTTGCACTGAGCGCATTTATAAATTTGTTATTACCGGCTTTTATATTTGGCACCGAGTGCCTAAAATCCTCTGATTGGCATGTCAAACTATTCTCTATTCTAGTTCTAGATTAGGTGTCATAGGGCTTAACTATTTTTATATTAATTGACAATATTTTCAAAAATGACAATATTAATCAATTTCCATAATTATGCTTATTTATTTTTGTTATGTATTCCCATTATTATGGCACTATAATCTCACACATATATAATTTGTTAAACATTTATAATTATCTTCAAAGTAAATATTCACATGGATTATTACATATAATTATCACAACACATGCAAAAGTCCAATATTTTATATTTTTACCTGTGGTAGATTTCAAACCTCTTTTTGGGCATCATTTTTAGCCCATTTATAATTCGAATTGGGAGTTCTGGTATTCTAACCATTTTTAGCTAATTGTCTTATCTTTTAGATGCATAAAAAATCATTCAAATCACAATTTTCTATCAAAATTTATGTCTAGAATTTTCTGGATAGATTCTCGGTTTGAACTTCATGCATTTTTCTGGGCAAATCTTGACATAATTAGATTTTATGGTATAAATAAAAATTAAATCCCTGTGTCTTATCTTTAGTTTCCAATAAAGAACATACAAAAAGAAGTTCCAAAACTCAAGTTATCATTAAAATAGTTAGAGTTGTTCCTGGAATTTTGTACCCGAGTCATCAATTCAAATCAATCCACATTTCAACTACATTCATCATTTTGCATTCATTTTGACACTAAAATTTCCAAAATTACAAATAAATTCATATGTATCAATTATTTCACACCATTTGATTCCATTTCCATATAAAATATCAAATGCCACAACAAATCACACAATATATTATAAACACAAACATATCAAACCTTAATATATAATTCCATTCATATTAACAAAATGTATTATTTTTATCAATGAAGCACATACCTAATTAGCTTTAGTTCTTCCCTTAAACCTTCTTTTCCTTCCCTTATTAACTAGCTTTCTCCATGCCTTTGTCACCCTCTTGAGGGCCTCACACTTGTTCACTTATTTTTCTTACATAACCATACCATATTTCAATTCTAATATCCATTTTGAATGATTTTCATGTATACATAATATTCTAATGCTCCTAATATATTTTACACCTTAATTGAGATGAAATGTACTAAGGTTAGACTTTCCTCTTAATATGTCATGGCTTCCCAAAAACCAAATCCTAGTTTCCAATTCATTTTCTTCAATTCAACACTCAGTTCACACTTAATCTATCACCAATTGTGGTGTTCTATGTTAATTTCAATTTCCCCCAAAATTCTCTTACTATTTCAGCCCCCATTCATCCCTTTACATCATTTTTCTCTAGTTTTTAAATCATAAAATCATTAATTAACATCAAATATCATCAATTCAAAGTCTAACTACAACTTTCATCAACTAATCACAAACTTAAATTCCTAATTTCAATCTTGCAACATAACCTAAATCTACCAAACCTAATCACATCTATCATCAATATGGATCTCAGATTGAAGGAAAAAGGTTGAATTTAAGAAGAATAAACTCACCTTAAGTGTAACCAAAGTGGACTGAAATCTGTCCCAACTCTTCTCCCTTCTTCCTTTTTTTTTCTTCCTTCCTTCTTGCTCCTTTGTAGTAAGAACCCTTTAATTCTGAATTTTCTTCTCTCACAACTAATTTCTTTCCTTACTTTTTCAAGATTGATTTTGTTGCAAAATGGTGGCTTTTGGGATCGAAAAGTGTACGACACTAAGGTGGGAGAAAAGAAGAAGAAAATGGTTTATGAAAGAGTGTAGAATTTCTTCTTCCTTTTTTTGACTTTTATACCTAAATTAAGAAGTGGGTCCCAATAATTAAAATTAATCCTAATTCTTATTGGTTCATTAAGTAAATGAGTCTTGATTAACATTTAAACTTTGAGAAATTCCATATTTGCCACATCTTCCTCCATATTCACACATTTTCCCAAAATAATTTCCATAATACCAATTTTGTCCATGGAAAATTATATTTTTTTCTAATCCTACCAGTAATCTTTTTAATTCCCAAATAATAATACCCTTAATTATTTTCCCTTATTATTAGTTATTTTTTTATGGGTTCAAATTTAGACTCCGATTGAACCTGCATGCCTCACCACAGTCACGTGCAATCAGGGCCTAAATTTTTGGATATTAAAATTCTCTCCCCCTTAAGAAAAATTTCATCCTCAAAATTTACCTGATTAGGTGGAGCCAAATAGATGATGATACTGAGTTATCATCATTTCTTCACTCTCCCAAGTGGCTTCTTCTACTGCATGATTGCGCCATAGGACCTTTACCAGTGGTACCTTCTTGTTCCGTAGTTCTTTGACTTCTTGAGCTATGATTTTCACTGGCTCTTCAACATATGTCAAGTCTAGTTGTACCTCTATTGATTCCATAGGTATTACATGTGTCGGATCCGATCTATATCTCTTTAACATTGAGACATCAAACACATTGTGGATCTTATCCAATTCTGGTGGTAAGGCCAATATGTAAGCCACTGGACCTACACGTTCAAGTATTTTGTATGGTCCAATAAATCTAGGACTCAATTTCCCCTTTTTACCAAAATGAAGTACTTTCTTCCAAGGTGAAACTTTCAAAAATACCTTGTCTCCATTAGCATATTCAATGTCTTTCCTCTTCAAATCAGCGTAGGACTTTTGTCGATTAGTTGCAGCTTTTAACCGATCTTGGATTAATTTTACCTTCTCCTCTATCTGCTGCACTAATTCTGGCCCCATTAACTTCTTTTCACCAAGTTCTATCTAGCATAATGGTGTCCTACATCTTTTTCCATACAAAGCTTCGTATGGTGCCATGCCGAGACTAGTTTGATAGCTATTGTTATATGCAAATTCCATCAATTATAGGTACTTATCCCAGCTACCCTCAAAGTCAATTAGACAACTTCTAAGCATATCTTCCAGCAATTGAATAACTCTTTTAGATTGCCCATCTGTTTGTGGGTAAAATGCTATACTAAACGTAAGTCGGGTCCCCAATGCTTGCTGTAGACTTTTCCAAAATTTTGATGTGAACCGTGATAATAGATATTGGCACCCCATGCAATCAAATTATCTCATTAACGTAAAATTCTGCTAACCAGCTCAACGAATAATCCATCTGAACTGGCAAAAAGTGAGCCGATTTAGTAAGCCTATCAACAATTATCCATACTGCATCATGTTTCTTTTGCATCAAAGGAAAACCAGATACAAAATCCATCGTAATCCTTTCCCACTTCAATTCTAGAATTGCAATAGGTTGCAACAATCCATATCGTACCTGGTGCTCTACTTTCACTTGTTGGCATGTCAAGCATTTTATAGTGTATTCCATGATATCTTTCTTCATTCCTGGCCACCAATAATATGTTTTCAAGTCTTGATACATTTTATTGCTTCCTAGATGCATAGAATAAGTTGTATTATATGCCTCTTTTAGAATTATTTGCTTTAATTCGCTGTCATGTGGTACGCACAATCTTCCTCTGTAACTTATGCTTTCATCATCTTCAATCTTAAATTTAGGTCTCTCCCCCTTTTTCACGGCCTTAGCAATTATCATCAATTTTAGATCTTGCTTCTGAGCTTTTCTCACTTGTTGCCTTAAAGTAGGTTGGACCCGTAACTCTATCAAAATAAATTATGAGTCTAATTTTTTAATTTACTATTAATTTATATATATTAATTGAGGAAATTTTTAAACTATAGCTACCAGTGTTTTTCTACTTAAGGCATCTGCTACTACATTGGCTTTACTTCGCTGATAATCAATAATACAATTATAATCCTTGATTAACTCCTTTTGTGTGGGCAAATATTTGAGGCTCTTATGATTTGTGTATATGTAGCACCGCTCGCCATACAAATAATGTCGACATATTTTTAAAGCAAACACTATTGCTACGAACTCCAAATCATGTGTAGGGTAATTTAGTTCATGAGGCTTCAATTGCCTAGATGCATAAGCAACTACTTTACCCTCTTGAATTAATACACAACCTAGCCTATTATGAGAGGCATCACTGTATATCACAAAATCATTCCCTGGTGTGGGTTGTGTCAAAACAGGTGCTTCGGTTAGCATGACTTTTAACTACTCAAAGCTTGCCTGACACCAATCTGTCCACTCAAACTTAGTTTCTTTTCTAAGCAACTTAGTAATTGGTGCAGCTATGCTTGAAAATCCCTTCACAAACCTTCTGTAGTAGCCAACTAATCCAAGGAAACACCAGACTTCTGTTACATTGCAAGGCAGCTTCCAACTTAGAATGGCTTCTATTTTATTAGGATCAACACAGATTCCTTCAACTGACACAATATGCCCTAAAAATCCTACTTCTTCCAACCAAAACCCATATTTTAACAGCTTTGTATACAATTGATTTTCCCTTAAAGTCTGAAGTACTATTCTAAGATGTCTATCATGTTCTCCCTTGTCCCTCGAATACACTAAGATATCATCTATAAAAACTACCACAAACTGATCAAGGTAAGGCCTAAACCTTTTGTTCTCATATCCATAAAGGCAGCTGGTGCATTCGTTAAGCCAAACGACATAACAAGGAATTCATAGTTGCCATATCGAGTCCTGAAGGCTGTTTTGGACACATCTGATTCTTTGATTTTAAATTAATGATACCCAGATCTGAGATAAATCTTAGAGAATACTCCTGCTTCCTTCAATTGATCAAACAAATCATCAATTCTAGGTAGTGGGTATTTATTTTTAATTGTCACCTTGTTCAATTGTTGGTAATCAATACATAATCGTAGAATGTCATCCTTCTTTTTCACAAACAACACCGGAGCACCCCATGGTGACACACTGGGTCTTATAAACCCCTTGTCTAGCAATTCCTGTAGTTGAACCTTCAGCTCTCTCAATTTTGCAAGTGTCATTCTATAAAGAGTAATTGATATCGGGGTTGTACTAGGAATTACATCAATAGCAAACTTTATCTCCCTATCTGGTGGTAACCCCGACAAATCTTCAAGAAACACATATGGGAACTCACAGACTGTGGGGATGTCCTTGAGTTCTAGGCTCCCCTTCCTGGTATTTATCACATGGGCCAAATATGCCTCACATCCCTTCCTAATGTATTTTTGAGCTTTTAATGTAGAAATAACACTGGTCAAACATGTTTGACCTTCACCTTGAATGATGGTGTCATCATGCCCGGGAATTTTAAGTAGAACTTTTCTAGATTGGCAGACGACTATAGCTCCATGCTTTGTCAACCAATCCATACCCGGAATAGCATCAAATTCATGAAAAGGTAATTCTATTAAGTCTGCTCGAAATTCTCTACCCTAAATTATTATTGAACTATTTCTATAAATCTGATTCACTTTCACATTATGTCCCAGCGGATTGGTCACAACTATCTCATATTCTAAGGTCTCAAGTATCATGTTCCCTTGTCAAAGTGCAATTGTGCTTATGTATGAATGCATGGAACCAGGATCTATCAATGCATGTAAATCAAAATCAAATAAAGATAATCTAGCAACTATCACGTCTGGTGCATCCTAGTCCTCACGGGCTCTCATCACATATGCTCGAGCTGGAGCTCTGCTACCTCCGGGTCTGTCATCTGTCTCTGAGACCCCCTGACTCTGTCCAGTATGACCACCTCTAAACTGGCTTTAACCTCTACCACGACTTTGTACTAGTGCCATAGTCTGTGCTGGTGTCGTACTACCTGTACTAAGTCTGGGACAATCTCTCTTCATATGGTCAGTAGCTCCACATCTCAAACATGCCCCAGTTAACCACCAACAGTTAACCACCAACACTCTCCTATATGAGATTTACCATAATGCTGATACATAACAGGAGCTGGTCTCTTGGGAAATGATGCTGGTGAACTAGCAGATGATGCTGCGGGTCTAAAATGTTGACCTCACCTACCAGAAAATGTCTACCCAGCCACTCGTGACTGAAATGGTCTAGGTACTATCCGTCCTTTCCTACCCGATGTCTGGGCCACACTAGGTATTGATTTCATGGAGAACTCTTATGACTTCAACTTTTTCCTCTTTTCAACACTACTGTCAAAAAGACACTAGCGTTGCAAAATCTGTATACTGGTGGGAAGCCACTAAATATCCAATCTCTTCATCGAGACCGTCTTCAAATCTATTACATTTATTAGCTTCGTCTCAAATAATCCCAGTAGCATACTTTTTTAGCCTGGTGAACTTCATATTGTACTCAGCTACTGTCATACCTCTCTGCTTCAGATTTAGAAATTCTAGCTTTTTCTCATCAACATAAATTCCTGGCACATATTTCTTTTTAAACTCTGCCACAATGAAATCTCATGTTTGAGGGTTCAAGATTTGAGGTTTTGCTAACAACAACTTCCACAAGTCATAGGCATGCTTCTGAAGGAGGGATACTACATATCTAACCTTGTACTCCTCCGAACATTGCAGCTCCTCAAAAACCAAAATTCTGCTGTGGCTAGGTCATCATCTTTCTTGCCCATAAAATCCGTAGCCCCATATTTTCTTAATTTATCAATCTGAAGTTTCAGTTGAGGTGGGGGAAGTGGTGGAGCTAGTGGTGGCACAACTTGTGCTATCTGTTGTAACAAGGTAGCCATATGTTGGATAAAGGGTACCTGACCTGGATCAATTTGTTCTTCAGCATGTTGTGGAGCTATCACATTGGGCTCTGAAGCTCTAATTGATGCTGACTATCTATGAGTAGCTAAATTAGCTATATTATCATCCTCCAACTCTTCGTGACTTCCCTTTGATTTCATATCCATTAAAACCTATATTGTCAAAAAAAGGGTCCCTTATTAGAATATAACAGTTTAAAACAATGCAAATACTGAAAACATGCACTTATCTTCCCATACCCACTAAATAAGAATCGTTAAAACTTGGCTCTGATACCAAAAATTGTAACACCCCCTTATCCCACTGTAGTTCAGCAAGGTAGGTGAGTATTACTCGTCTTACTGTTTTATAAAATTAATGAAGTAAAGTAAATTTTTTTTAAAAATTTTTTTAACGAAAATATTGCAGACATTGAAATAAAAATTATTACAAGCATAAATACTCAAATTTTTATTTATTTATAAAGTACATTAATTTACATTCAAACTATGTTCTTTTAAATAGTGACTCGCATATTTAATACACATTATATGAAATAAAAACGATACTTTAATGTACAAAATTTTTAACAAAATATACTAAAAAGGAAACCAAAGCTGCTAGCTACTTCCTCCGGGTACCCTTCATCTTCTGACAATTTTAATTTCTATGGCTACCCTTCTAACCTGCGCAAGAGGAAACCACCCGCGCTAAGCTACTAGCTTAGTGGTGCTTCAATGATACAAATTTTACATACATATATATTTTCTCACATATTGATTAACCATTTAATAAATAAGGTATAAAATAAAAATTTATATAAAATCAATAAATTTCAGCAAATACTCAATATTTAAGAACTTTAATTCATATAACATTTATAAAAATCACATACTTCGATATTATTATTATTATTATTATTATTTTCTTATGCACATAACACCTATAACCGAACTAACTAATAGCAATAAAGGAGTTGTCATTTCCGGCTTTCATAATATTGCGCCGAGCGCTTTTATAAAATGTCATTACCGACTTAATAATTTTGCGCGGAACGCATTTATAAATTTTTCATTACTGGTTTTATATTTGGCACCGAATGTCTCAAATCCTCTGATTGGCATTCCAAACTATTCTCTATTCTAGTTCTAGATTAGGTGTCATAGGGCTTAACTATTTTTATATTAATTCACAATATTTTCAAAAATGACAATATTAATCAATTGCCATAATTATACCTATTTATTTTTGCCCTTTATTTCCATTATTATTGCACTATAATCTCACACATAAATAATTTGTTAAACATTTATAATGATCATCAAAGTAAATATTCACATGGATTATTACATATAATTATCACAACACATGCAAAAGCCCAATATTTTATGTTTTTTTACCTATGGTAGATTTCTAACCTATTTTGGGCTTCATTTATAACCCATTTATAATTCAAATTGGGAGTTCTAGTCTTCTAACCATTTTTAGCTTATTGTCTTATATTTCAGGTTCATCAAAAATCACTCAAATTCCAGTTTTCTATCAAAAGTTATGATCAATTGAATACTGCATCATCACAGAAATTTATGTCCAGAATTTTCTGAATATATTGTAGGTTTGAACTTCATGCATTTTTCTGGGAAAATATAGAAATATTTAGATTTTATGGTCTAAATAAACATTAAACCCCTATGTCTTAGCTTTAATTTTCAATAAATAATATACAAAAAGGAGTTCCAGAACTCAAGTTATCATCAAAATAGTCAGAGCTATTTCTGGAATTTTGTACCTGAGTCATCAATTGGCATCAATCCACATTTTAACCACATTCATCATTTGCATTCATTTTGATACTAAAATTTCAAGAATTACAAACAAATTCATATGTCTCAATTATTTCACACCATTTGATTCTATTGCCATATAAAATATCAAAGGCCACAACAAATCACCCAACATATTACAAACACAAACATATCAAACCTTAATATATAATTTCATACATATTAACAAAATGTAAGATTTTTATTAATGAAGCTAATACCTAATAAGCTTTGGGTCTTCCATTAAACCTTTTTTTCCTTCCCTTATTAGCTAGCTTTCTCCTTGCCTTTATCACCCTCTTGAGGGCCTCTCACTTGTTCACTTATTTTTCCTACATAGCCATACCATATTTCAATTCCAATATCCATTTTCAATGCTTTTCATGTCTACATAATATTCTAATGCTTCTAATATGTTTTACACCTTAATTGAGCTGAAATGTACTAAGGTTAAACTTCCCTCTTAATATGTCATGGCTGCCCAAAAATCACATCCTAGTTCCCAATTCATTTTCTTCAATTCAACACTCAATTCACACTTAATCTATCACCAATTGTGGTGTTTCTATGTTAATTCCAATTTCCCCTAAATTTCTTTTACTATGGTAGCCCCTCATTCATCCCTTAACATCATTTTCTCTAGTTTTTAAGTCATAAAACAATTAATTAACATCAAATATCATCAATTAAAAGTCTAACTACAATTTTCATCAACTAATCACAAACTTAAATTCCTAATTCCAGTCTTGCAACATAACCTAAATCTACCAACCTAATCACATCTATCATCAATATGGATCTCAAATGGAAGGAAAAATGTTGAATTTAAGAAGAATAAACTCACCTTAAGCGTACCCAAAGTGGACTGAAATCTGTCCCAACTCTTCTCCCTTTTTCCTTTTTTTTTCTTCCTTCCTTCTTGCTCTTTTGTTCCCTTTGTAGTAAGAACTCTTTAATTCTGATTTTTCTTCTCTCAAAGATAATTTATTTTCTTACTTTTTCAAGCTTGATTTGCAGCAAAATGGTGGCTTTTGGGATGGAGAAGTGGATGGCACTAAGGTGGGAGAAAAAAAGAAGAAAATGGCTTATGGAAGAATGTAGAATTTCTTCTTCCTTTTTTTGACTTTTATACCTAAATTAAGATGTGGGTCCCAATAATTAAAATTAATCCTAATTCTTATTGGTTCATTAACTTAATTAATCTCGATTAACATTTAAACTTTGAGAAATTCCATATTTTCCATATCTTCCTCCATATTCACATTTTTTCCCCAAACAATTTCCATAATACCAATTTTGTGCATAGTAAATTTTATTTTTTTCTAATTCTACCACAAATCTTTTTAATTCCCAAATAATAATAACCTTAATTATTTTTCCTTATAATTAGTCATTTTTTTATGGGTTCAAATTTAGATTCCGATTGAACCTGTGTGCCTCACTACGGTCATGCACAATTGGGGCCTAAATTACTGGATGTTACACAAACAATCAATTGGTAGACATTCTTATCAAACCTCTTAATGAGGGAAGTTTTTGTTTCTTAAAAAGAGGACTTGGTATGCTTGATAGATCAACTTTGTCTTAATTATTTTCTTTCCAATTGTATGATGAATCATTAACCTTGAATGTTATTTCCTTCATATGATGCTCTTTACTTAACTAATTTTATAATATGAAGTGGTTGGCATGATGGAAATATATGTTTAAGGGCATAGAAAGTTCTTTAGAAATCCTCTAATCTTATTTTAGACTTAATTTTATTTTTTAAGATTTGAGGTGATTCAAGCCCGTGACATATATTCACGGCCGTGAAGTAAAAAGAAAATAGTTCATGTAGCTTTCACGCTTTGATTCATGACATGCTTTATCGGGAAGAAGCAATGAAAACCAAGTTTCACACCCATGACAATATCGATCACTCCTGTGAAAAGCTTGATTCATGTGCATGACATTGCATCACGACCGTGAATATTGACAGCAAATAACTCCAGAACTGTTCATGCTTTGTTTCACGCTTTGCCTCATAGTTAGA
The DNA here is from genome assembly GCA_023653625.1 of Triadica sebifera. Classification (NCBI taxonomy): domain Eukaryota; kingdom Viridiplantae; phylum Streptophyta; class Magnoliopsida; order Malpighiales; family Euphorbiaceae; genus Triadica; species Triadica sebifera. Next base: position 28,909,362 of record CM042901.1, read on the forward strand.
GATAATGAAGCCTAAACTTTCACGACCGGGACTATTTATGTCACTCCCGTGCAAATCCTAGGTGACACCTGTGACTATTTAATGTCACGACTGTGACTCGATTCATCTCCTTTTTTCATGGCTAAAATGCCTCTTCAACAAACCGTGACTATGATTATTCACGCCTATGATTGAGTATTCATGGTTGTGAATCTATCGACTATAAAATAAAATTTCTGCCATTTTCTCATTTCCAACTCTATAAATTTTATTTATTTATAAAATATATTATTTTACATTCAAACTATATCCATTACATTAGTTTTACACATCCCTGATACATACTAGATGAGATAGAACTTTAATTTATTTTACAAAAATTTTAACAAAATATATAAAAAATAGTCCAAAGTTTTAAGTCGATTTTCGTCCAGATACTCTTTTTCTTTGGACAACTATGCTATATATAGCTATTCTTTAGAACCTGCATGAAAGGAAACCACCCACGCTAAGCTACAAAAATCTTACATACATATATTTTCTTACATGTCATTTCATAGTTTTCACAAATAAGGCATAAAACAAAAGAAATATATGAAATCAAAGAAACGTTATCAAACATTTAATACTTAGCAATTTTGATTTAACACAACATTTTCAAAATGGCACACTTTTACATTATTGTTATTTCATTTTCTTTTTGCCCATAACACCTATGTATGAACTAACTAATAGGAATAACAAGATTGTCACTAATAGGAATAACGGTCTTGAATGGAAGGAAATATGTTTATCATATCCACAAAGGCAGCTGGTGCATTTGTCAAACCAAAAGGCATAACCAAGAACTCATAGTGGCCATATCAAGTCCTGAAAGCTGTTTTGGGTACATCTGATTCCTTAATTTTCAGTTGATGATACCCGAATCTGAGAGAATACTCTTGCTCCCTTAAATTGATCAAACAAATCATCAATTCTAGGTAGTGGGTAATTTTTTTTAACTGTCACATTTTTCAATTATCAGTAATCAATGCATAATCGAAGGGTGTGGTCCTTCTTTTTCACAAACAAAACTGGAGCACCTCATGGTGGCATTAGGTTTTATTAACCCATTGTCTAGAATTTCCTGTAATTGAACCTTCAACTCTCTCAATTCTGCAAGTGTCATTCTATAAGGAGTAATTGATATTGGGGCTGTATCAGGAATCACATCAATAGCAAACTCTATCTCCCTATCCAGTGGTAACCCTAACAAGTCTTCTGGAAACACATATGGGAAATCAATTGTGGGGATGTCCTTGAGTTTTGGGCTCCCCTTCTTGGTATCTATCACACGAGTATTGTATGCCTCACATCCCTTCCTAATGTATTTTTGAGCTTTTAATTCATAAATAACACTTGTCAAACATGTTTGACCTTCACTATGAATGATAGTGTCATCCTACCTGGGAATTTTAAGTACAACTTTTCTATATCAATAGTCAACTATAACTCCATGCTTTATCAACCAATTCATGCTCAGAATAGCATCGAATTGATGAAAAGATAATTCTATTAAGTCTGCTGGAAATTCTCTACCTTGACTTACTGTTGAGCTATTTATATAAATCTGGTTCACTTTCACACTATGTTTTTTTTGCAAAAATATTACAAATGCCAAAATGAAATTATTACAAAAACCATTGAAGAATATGGTTCTCTGCTATATTCACCAGTTCCTAACATATTCAATCTTTGCCATGAGTGATAGCAATGGGGTGGTTCGAAAATAAAAATTGCTTATGTTAGAGATGGCTCGAAAAATGAGCCAGTTACCCTATCAAGATGGTTCGTATCCCATCTTCGGTTGATAGCCTCAAAGCCATCAGGTGACATTCTTATAGATGGCCACATTGTTGGGTTTAGAAGAATGAATCATATTCATAAACGCAGCAAAAAATAAAATTTTTCAAAACCCAAAACAAAAGATCATACTTGTACCATTAAAACTAATTTATATAAATGTAAATGTTAAAAATTATATCTTGTAATTTTTATTTGTTCTTCAAATCTTCACTTTGTTGGGTTGTAGCAAACCACAACAATCCACACTAGGATGTCTCTAATGATAATCCACCTGAAGAAAGAAGAAGAAACTATCAAGAGAAAATGGTTTGAATAAATTCAAAGTGCTAGCTTTGAAAGTGTTCTTGAGAGAATTTTTGTTATCTTAAAAATATTTTTTTTTACAAAAAATATTTTCATGTCTATTTTCTGCCATTTGATGTCTTTTCTATTTGAATCAAATTCAAAAATAAGATGAAAAGTCAAAAATGGAGAAAATGGTAACTAATGAATAGTAATTGGCCATAATTGGCCTAATTATGGCCAATTACAGCCGTTGGCCAACAGATGGAAGCTGTAGGCATGCTGTGCCTGCTGCGGGTTGATGCTGGACAGCCCAACTGACCCACAAGGCTGGCCAGCAGCCTGCCTAGCCTGCGCGGGCCCGTACGAGCCAGTGACACTCTACAACAATTTTTTAGTGCGATCTCATCGCGATCCATCCTAAAATAATTCTCTCATATTTTGGATCCTATCCAAGACCATTTTACTCAATTTCCATATCTTCAATGCGTGTGATCCATTAGGTTCCCGGTTATGTTGGCCACTTAAATTAACAATTAATTTAAGCAGGTCATGAGTGGTATCTAGCAACACATCATGACCCCCAATTGACCAAAAAGTCAGTGGTTTGACTATGAACCTTTTCGTAGACAATTTCTATGCAATTATTCCTTTCACCATTCTATACCCCACTTCGTTCAGAATATGAACACGTGTCAACTCCCACTAGACTGACTACATCACGTCTAGTCCAAGTAATGTTAGTTCTTATCCTCAAAGCTCATTACTCTATTAGATATGTCATTGAAAACTATCTTTACGACATTTCCACTCGGGGCAGAGATTCCTGAGTAATGACCATGACAAGAGGCCATGGGTATACAATCCTTCTATCAAGAGTGGTGAATCCTTTATTGGTTACCCAATTACCTTCGAATGCCTCAAGCTGTATCCAATCACCACCCTATGACCTACCTCTCTAAGGCAACAAGGAATAGTGTCAAAATACAAAATCAATATTCAAGATATCCTTGAGTACCTCAAGTCTAAAGATACTTGCACCATTGTTATGATGCTACTATCATTGACATTTGAATAGATTGTACATATGATTGTCTCATAGTTGGTCATCCAATGTACTTAGCTACACTTAGCAAGTGTCCACATGTTAACTCTAAACATCTCATGTTTATAAATTATGAGATCTACTACTCGATCCAATCAAGGAGGTTAACATGTGCTAGTCTGTCTGGATTAATAATGTCCCGTCTCATTAATCCTATGACTAGGGATAATTTTGATACTAACATAATTACACATGATAAGAATCTCAATATCATGATCTCATCATGATTTCCTTCATGCTATGTTATGTATCAAGGACTACATTAATTGATTTAAGATCACTTATCAATTCATATATCAAATGAACATCAAATTAATGAAAAAGCCTTTTATTAATCAAATAAATTTGTACAATAAGTGCTAAAGGCGATTGCCTTTAGAGCACTCCTCTAACAAGCTCCCAATTGAACTAAAGCCAATTGCCTTTGTATTTAATTCCATAGGCGAGTACATGAGAATCATATTTCTTTTAGGTAAGTGGCTTAGTGAAAGGATCAGCAATATTCTAATTAGTGGGCCCTCTTTCTATCTTTACATCATTTTTACAAATGATTTCTCTAATCAAATGGTATCTTCTGAGTACATGTTTGGATCTCTGATGAGATCGTGGCTCCTTTGCTTGCGCAATGGCTCCATTATTATCACAATACAATTGTATTGGATCAATAATGTTGGGAACCACTCCAAGTTCTGTAATGAATTTCTTTATCCAAACTGCTTCCTTTGCTGCTTCAGTAGCTGCAATGTACTCTGCCCCGGTTGTGGAATCAACAGTCGTTTCCTGTTTGGAACTCTTCCAACTAACTGCTCCACCATTTAGTGTGAATATATAACCTGACTGAGATTTTGGGTCATCCTTGTCTGATTGGAAGCTGACATCGGTATACCCGCTCACAGTAATATCCCCGTCTCCATATACCAAGAATACATCCTTAGTTCTTCTTAAGTACTTACGAATATTCTTGAAGCTGCAATGTACTCTGCTCCAGTTGTGGAATCAACAGTCATTTCCTATTTGGAACTCTTCCAACTAACTGCTCCACCATTTAGTGTGAATATATAACCTGACTAAGATTTTGAGTCATCCTTGTCTGATTGCAAGCTGGCATCGGTATACCCGCTCATAGTAATATCCCCATCTCCATATACCAAGAATACATCCTTAGTTCTTCTTAAGTACTTACAGATATTCTTGACAGCCACCCAATGACCTTCACCAGGGTCCGATTGGTATCTACTCGTGACACTCAGAGCATATGATACATTGGGTCTTGTATATATCATAGCATACATGATTGATCCTATAGCTGAAGCATATGGAATCAAGCTCATGTGTATTTTCTCATCTTGTGTCTTTGGACACAAAGACTTGGAGAGAGTAATCCCATGGGTCATGAGAATATATCCCCTCTTGGACTGCTCCATTCTAAACCTCTTTAGCATTTTATCTATGTATGTAGATTGTGAAAGACCAAGCAATCTTTTAGATCTATCTCTATAGATCTTTATCCCTAAAATATAGACTGCTTCTCCAAGGTTTTTCATAGAGAAATTCTTGGATAACCAAATTTTGACAGATTGTAAGGCTAAGACATCATTTCCCATTAACAATATGTCATCTACTTATAACATAAGAAATACAATTGCACTCCCATTAACCTTTTTGTAGACACAAGGTTCATCTGGATTTTGTAAGAAACCAAACTGTTTGATTGTCTCATCAAACCGAATATTCCAACTTCTGGATGTTTGCTTTAATCCATAAATGGATATTTGAAGCTTGTATACCTTTTTTCCATCTTTGGATATTAAACCTTCTGGTTGTGTCATGTACACATCCTCAGTCAGATTTTCATTAAGGAAAACTGTTTTCTCATCTATTTGTCATATCTCATAATCATAATGACTAGCAATGGCTAGGAGTATCCTTATGGATTTAAACATAGCTACTGGGCTAAAAGTTTCATCGTAGTCAATTCCTTGTCTTTGACGATAACCTTTAGCAACAAGTCTAGCTTTATAGGTAATCACATTACCATCCATGTCAGTTTTCTTTTTGAAAACCCACTTACACCCTATAGGCTTTCTTCCTTCAGGTGGGTCAACCAAAGTCCATACTTGGTTTTCATACATGGAATCCATTTCTGACTTCATGGCTTGAAGCCATTTGTCAGATTCTGAACTATTCAGAACCTCTTTAAAGGTTGTAGGCTCATCATTTTCTATGAGCAATAGGTCATTCTATTCACTAATGAGAAATCCATATCCCTCTGGAATAGTACATATCTTACTTGACCTACGAAGCTCTTGTATTTCAGAAGGTTGAGCTGTTATATCATCTGTATGAGTAACAAGCTCGGGTTCAGGCAGTTGATCAGCATCTGTTTGAGCATCTTGAACTTCCTCAAGTTCAATTTTGGTCCCACTATCTCCTTTTAGAAGGAATTCTCTCTCTAAAAAGATAGCATGTCTTGAAACAAAAACCTTTTTGTTCCAAGGGGTGGTAAAATTGATATCCATATGATGCTTTTGGATATCCCACAAACAGACATCGGTCAGACTTAGCTTCTAGCTTATCTGACATTGTCCGTTTCACATAAGTAGGACAACCCCAAATTCTCATGTAAGAAAATGTGGGCCTCTTGTTATACCATATCTCATATGGAGTAACATCAACAAACTTTGAAGGAACTCCATTTAATATATAAATGGCGATCTCTAGTGCATAACCCCAAAAGGATTTAGGCAATTCCGCAAAACTCATCATAAACCTTACCATGTCTAACAAGGTTTGGTTTCTTCTTTCAGCCACACCATTGTGTTGTGGAGTATAAGGTGGAGTCCATTGAGATAAAATCCCATTATCTCTAAGATAATCTAGAAACTCTTGGTTTAAGTATTCACCTCCTCGATCTGACCGAAGTGTTTTAATACTTTTACCAACTTGTTTCTCTTCTTCATTTCTGATTTCTTTGAACCTTTCAAAAGCTTCAGATTTGTATCTCATAAGATACACTTATCCATATCGTGAGTAGTCATCGATAAAAGTAATGAAGTAAATGAAACCACCTCTAGCGTGTGTAGACATTGGACCACATACATATGAATGTATTAAGTCTAAAAGTCCATTAGCACATTCACCCTTTCCCTTAAAGGGTAATTTATTCATCTTGCCTAGTAAACAAGATTCACACGTGTCATATGATTCATAATCAAATGACCCCAAACTACCACTTTTGTGTAGCTTAGCCATGCGTTTCTCACTTATATGACCAAGACGACAATGCCATAAATAAGATAATTTCAACATATCTTTTTTTTTCCTTTTATTATCATTGATGTTTAAAATTGGATTTGACATATCTAATATGAATATTCCATTGCATAAAGTACCATTAGCATAAAGAATTCCATTCAACATAATAGAACAACAATTGTTACTAAAAGCTAAGAGAAAGCCATCTTTATTTAGACTTGAAACAGAAATAATATTTTTAGTCAAAGCAGGTACATAATAGCAATTCTCCAAATTTAATATAAGCCCACTAGGGAGGGTCAATACATATGTTCCTATAGCTAATGCAACAACCCTTGCTCCATTTCCAACGCGTAGGTCTAACTCTCCCTTATTGAGCTGTCTACTTTTTCTTAGGCCCTGCATATCAGTGCATATGTGTGAGCCACAACCGGTATCTAATACCCATATATTATTATTGGAAACAGTATTCATATCAAAGACAAAAATACCTGAAGTAAATGGGGCATCAGATGCCTTCTTCTTTAAGAACTCCAAGTAAGCCTTGTAGTTTGTCTTCCAATGGCCATCCTTGCCACAATGGAAGCATGGCCCTTTTGGAGCAATCTCCTTGGCCTTTTTCTTGGCCACACCTCCCTTAGGCTTTATGGACTTCTTCTTCTTCTTAAGATTCTTCCTTTTAGAACTTTAAGAGTCCACCAGCATCACAGCCTTACTGTGCTTCTTGACAGATGGCTCAGCTGTTTTAAGCAAGTTAATCAGCTCAGGAATAGTGGTAGAGATTTGATTCATCCTATAGTTAAGTACAAAATGCGAATAACTATCAGACAAACCGGTTAGAATTAAGTCAATACTTAATTCATGATCCATCACAAATCCCAAGGTGGCCAACCTCTCAATATAGCCATTCATCTTCAATGCATATTGCACTGGAGATGTCCCCTCAACCATCTTAGTGCGGAAGAGCAACCTTGAAGTTTTGAACCTTTTGGAACGTGCTTTCTCATCCAAAAGCTCTCTTAGATGGTATACTATGGAATTAGCATCCATAGCCTCTGCTTTTGCAACTCAACTGACATAGTAGCAAGCATAATGCAGCTTGCCATCTCACTATCATCTAGATGCTTTTGATATGCCTTCTGAACATCTTCAGAAGCATTAGCAGTAGGGGAATTAGGGAGTGCCTCATCTAGGACATAGCTAATCTTTTCGGATTTGAGAAATATTCTCAGATTCCTTAGCCAATCCAAAAAAAATGGGCCCAATCAACTTATTTGATTCCATTAGCGATCACAAATTCACACTAGTCGTGATGATGAGTCTAGCAACCTAGATGTAAAATAGAACATGTTAGAATGTACATAAAATGCTTGTTTATTAGGTCTTTAATAAATCGCATTATGGCTCCCACTATTTTATAGCGAATCCATAGCCCTCACTATGAACTTGTGAGAACTTATATGGAAGTTCTCCTAGTGGGTCGATATCCAACTAGCTAGGAATAACCTTGAGGCAACTCAACAAGCTATCCTTAGTTTTGTTGGTAGGTATCCAATCCATACCAATTGCATTATTCATGCAACTATCGAATATTGTGCTATCAACTTATTGATGTGTGCACATACATTGGGCTATCGACTCTTTATATGTGCACATCTCATGTATACAAACCCAACTTCACCTCCAATACACATTAACCTTGGTGCAAATCCAACAAGTTAATAATATCGGTTAAGTCTAACCCATTAATTGTAAAATCTAATTTCAATGGATTGAATATATTCTTATAAAATGAGCTTGAGGCAACTCAACAAACCTAACTCTAGAAGAACTCTGGTTCTCCCCATATTAATGGAAGGCGTAAGACTTAATTATTTATTTAGTTAGAGATTTCTTTGTTAAGTCTCATCAAGTTATTATTTCATGCTTTTATATATCATACATTCATCACATTGATATATAAAGATAGTTACATTAACTATATGGCATGATTGTGGACATACTAAAGTCAATCTCTTGAGCCAAAGAGAGATTGACTAGGTCTTATCTAGGTATATGCATGAATTTACAACCCAAAATAGAAATCAAATTCCTATTTCTAAGTCTTCTTGTTTATGGTACCAACTCCATTGCTTCTTGCTCCTTTTGTATCTTCATTTTATCCTAATCCTATGTAATCTAATTACATATTTCAAATTATAGAAAACCTCAATTTACATTTGAGGGGAGTAAGATGAGAAGAGAAATACATAAGAAAGAAAAAGAGGTAGGGACACACAGACCCTATTTACCATAAAACAAAATAATTTCATGCATGCTCAATCACATTGGGCCTAAGTCCATAATCATCCATCATGCCTTTTCATACACCCCTAACATGCATTCTCTAATGCACAAAATAAAAATAACAATTTTGGATTTCAATTTATAAATCGATTCAACACTTGAATCGAAATTGCCTATATGTATTCTTTCGGTTAATTTAATTTTGTATGTCATTTTAAAGTGGAATTTAATATTTAATCAAATTAAATTAAATTCCATATTTCCAGAAATAATTCAAAATTAATTCTCCTTAAAATCAGAATATTATGACGTTAAAATTAAACAATTTAATTTTAATATACATACCAATTTCTAGTCATACTAGAATTACAATTACACAACTTAAATTAATTCAAAATTAATTTCCAAAAATTCTAAAAATTTCCAGAACAGAAAATCACCATTCTAATTATCTTTAGGTCAGATCAAGTTCATCAAAATATTTTTTTCACAAGCCAAAATTACTAAGACAAACGAACCAACACACTTAGACGCTTAAAATCACTAATTCGATATCTAGAATTTTTAAAATTTCAAATGCTTGCAAAATAATTTTGGCATGAATCTAACATCAATAACATATTTTTAATCACATATAAATTATTTCATGGTGCTGGAAATCAAATAAACACATACAAAAAAATCAAACAAAACAGCCCCACCGGGTAAGCTAAAACAGTCCCTTTTTTGTGTTTGTTTGAAAAATTAATTAAAATAATTTTTATTTCATTATTGGATACTTCCAGAGGCATAAAAATATTCTCAATATATCTAAATAATTTTTTCGTAATTAAATTACAAACAAAAATGCAATAAGCCCCTTCAATTATGCCAAACAATAACACATGTTCATAAACAAGGCAATTTTAGGCATTTTTGAAATAGATCCGAAATTAATTATTTGAATCACATTCAAATCATTTTTCAATCATCATTTTCAATCATCCCATGATCAGACTAAAGAATGAAAAATTTGTAAATTATATTTTACAAATTAATTTCAATTTTTCAAAACCATCAAAACATGCAATCCCATGATCCAAAATCATCAAAACATGCAATCCCATTGCACTTTCAATTAAAATTAATTTTAATGGATACAAGGAGGCTGTGATACCAATGTTGGGTTTTGAAGAATAAATCTAATTCATAAACCCAGTAAAAAATAAAATTTTTCAAAACCCAAAACAAAATATCATACTTGTACCATTAAAACTAATTTATATAAATGTAAATGTTAAAAATTATAACTTGTAATTTTTATTTGTTCTTCAAATCTTCACTTTGTTGGGTCATAGAAAACCACAACAATCCACACTAGGATGTCTATAATGATAATCCACTTGAAGAATGAAGAAGAAACTATCAAGAGAAAATGGTTTGAACAAATTCAAAATGCTAGCTTCGAAAGTGTTATTGAGAGAATTTTTATTGTCTTAAAAATATTTTTTTCACAAAAAATATTTTCATGTCTATTTTCTGCCATTTGATGTCTTTTGTATTTGAATCAAATTCAAAAATAAGATGAAAAGTCAAAAATGGAGAAAATGGTAACTAATGAATAGTAATTGGCCATAATTGACCTAATTATGGCCAATTACAACCGTTGGCCAACAAATGGAAGCTGCAAGAGTGCCAGGCCTACTGCGAACTGCTGTGGGGCAGCCCAACTGGCCCGAAAGGCAGCCCGTACGGGCCCGTGACACTCCCAAATGATTTTTTCGTGCTATCTCATCGCAATCCATCCTAAAATATCCAAGACCATTTTAATCATTCTCCATATCTTCAATCCGTGTGACCCATTAGGTTCCCGATTATGTTTGCCACTTAAATTAACAACTAATTTAAGCAAGTCAATAGGGGTATCTAGCAACACATCATGACTCCCAATTGATCGGAAAGTCAGTGGTTTGACTACAAACCTTTTCATTGACAATTTTTGTGCAATTATTCCTTTCACCATTCTATACCCCACTTGGTTCAGAGTATGAACATGTGTCAACTTCCACTAGATTGACTACGTCACGTCTAGTCCAAGTAATGTTAGTTCTTATCCTTGAGGCTCATTACTCCATTAGATATGTCATTGAAGACTATCTTTATGACATTTCCACTCCGACTAGAGATTCCTAAGTAATGACCGCGACAAGAGGCCATGGGTATACACTCCTTCTATCAGGAGTGGTGAATCCTTTGTTGGTTACCCAATTACCTTGAATACCTCAAGCTCTATCCAATCACCACCCTATGAGCTACCTCTCTGAGGCAACAAGGAATATTGTTAAAATACAGAATTAATATTCAAGATATCCTTGAGTACCTCAATTCTAAGTATACTTGCACCATTGCTATGATGCGACTATCTTTGACATTTGAATAGATTATCCATATGATTGTCTCATAGTTGGTTATCCAATGTACTTAGCTACACTTAGCAAGTATCCACATGTTAAATGTAAACATCTCAAGTTTATAGATTATGAGATCTACTACTCGATCCAATCAAGGAGTGTAACATGTGCTAGTCTATTTGGATTAATAATGTCCCGTCTCATTAATCCTATGACTAGGGATAATTTTGATACTGACATAATTACACAGGATAAGAATCTCAATATCATGATCTCATCATAATTTCCTTCATGCTATGTAATGTATCAAGGACTTCATTAATTGATTTAAGATCACTTATCATTTCATATATCAAATGAACATCAAATTAACGAAAAAGCCTTTTATTAATCAAATAAATTTGTACAATAAGTGCTAAAGGTGATTACCTTTAGAGCACTCCTCTAACACACATTACTCATTTGGAAATTAAGCTATGAGTGATGAATCTTAATGATCACAACTTCACCATTATCTCGACATCCCCCAGATATCGACTGAACATAAAATCATTCATCAAAATGGGAGCCATAGTGAAAATCATCTTTCAAGATGACACTTACCACAAGGGAGATTGCATGGGAACCAGAGGATATGGAATCATTTAAAGTTGGTCTTTAAGGGCCACAATAGAGAAATAGAGCTAAAGTTGAGCTTTTTGAAGTTACGATAGAAATACCGATTGCCCTAGTAGTTGGTGAAACATCTTTGTCTCAACCGGATATGGCTCAGTAGCTTATGACACTTCTCACTCCACACTTCAACATGCTTCAAGCAAGCATGGATTCCTTCCAGCAATCCGCTAATTAGAAGCTAGAGAATCTCAATGACTTTATGGAGGCAAGAGTTGATAGCCTCGAGGAGGAGATAGCTCGACTTCATGAGCAAGTCTCTAGCTTTAAACCATGATATACCTTTTATGTTTTAGTTTTGTTCTTTAGAATCTTGTTTTAGGTTCATTAGGATCCTTAGGATCATTAGATAGAAGATCATATCTTGTTTGTACTTAAACTAATGTATGTACCTTTTTTATGAAATGAAATATAAGAGTTGCTTTATATTATCTCTTTTCTTCTCTTGTTTGTCTCTTTTTTATTATGACAAAGGGGAAGCAGAAATGCAATATGATTAACATAACACTTGACATATAGCAATATGCTTAACGTATACTTTACATATACTTTGCATATGCTTAACATAAATGGTATTTAACATAAAATATACTTGAAATATACCTTTCATTTACATGGAATATATGCTATGATTAATGCTTATTTGAATCTCTTTTGAAATTTCTTCTTTTATATGTTTATGGTTTGAAATGTGGCATCCTTGTGCTTTTTATAATTCATATTTATTGAGCATCATTTGAGGGGGAGAAATTTATTTCTCCTTAAACCACATATTGCATAATTATTTTTCACCATAAAAAATGAGAGATTGTTGACCCTTAAGGGGTATTTTCACTATTTTGATGATCACAAATAATTAGGCAATAAGGAATTTAACCATATTTTGTGTTCTAAGTGTGTTAGACAGGTTATAAAATTCTAAAACCATAAAGCAATTTGATTAAAATTATTTGAAGTTCAAAAGAATGAAAATCAACAAAGATTCATGACCGTGAAGAAGGTATTCATGTCAGTGAATAATGTCCCAATGGATTGGTCATGATTATCTCATATTCTAAGGTCTCAGGTATTATGTTTCCTTATTTAAATGCAACTGTGCTTATGTATGAATACGTGGAACCAAGATCTATCAATGCATGTAAATCAAAGTCAAATAAAGAAAATTTACCGACTATGATGTCTGGCGCATCCTGGTCCTCACGAGCTCTCATCGCATATGCCCGAATTAGAGCTCTACTACCTCTAAGTCTATCAATTGCCTCAGATACCCCTTGACTTTTTCTTGTACAACAACCTCTAAACTGGCCTCGATCTCTACTATGACTCTGTACAAGTGCCATAGTCTATGTTGGTGCCATACTGCCTGTACTAAGTCTAGGACAATCTCTCTTCATATGATCAGTGTTAGAGGAGTGCTTTGAAGGCAAATCACCTTTAGCAATTATTATAAAAATTTATTTGATTAATAAAAGGCTTCTTCATTAATTTGATGTTCATTTGATATATGAATTGATAAGTGATCTTAAATCAATTAATGAAGTCCTTGATACATAACATAGCATGAAGGAAATCATGATGAGATCACGATATTGAGATTCTTATCATGTGTAATTATGTGAGTATTAAAATTATTCCTAGTCATAGGATTAATGAGACGGGACATTATTAATCCAGATATACTAGCACATGTTACGCTCCTTGATTGGATTGAGTAGAAGATCTCATAATCTATAAACATGAGATGTTTAGAGTTAACATGTGGATGCTTGCTAAGTGTAGATATGTACATTGGATGATTAGCTATGAGACAATCATATGGATAATCTATTCAAATGTCAACGATAGTCTCATCATAGCAATGGTGCAAGTATCCTCAGACTTGAGGTACTCAAGGATATCTTGAATATTGATTCTATCTTTTGACAGTATTCCTTATTGCCTCAGGGAGGTTTCTCATAGGGTGGTTATTGGATACAGCTTGAGGTATTCGAAGGTAATTGGGTAACCAATAAAAGATTCACCACTTCTGATAGAATGAGTGTATACCCATGGCCTCTTGTCATTGTTATTACTCGAGAATCTCTAGTCGGAGTGGAAATATCATAAAGAGAGTCTTCAATTACATATCTAATAGAGTAATGAGCCTCAAGGACAAGAACTAATATTACTTAGACTAGACGTGACGTAGTTAGTCTAGTGGGAGTTGACACATGTCCATACTCTGAACCAAGTGGGGTATAGAATGATGAAAGGAATAATTGCACATAAATTGCCTATTGAAAGGTTCGTAGTCAAACCACTGACTTTCCAGTCAATTGGGGGTCATGATGTGTTGCTATATACCGCTCATGACATGCTTAAATTAATTGTTAATTTAAGTGGCCAACATAACCAGGAACCTAATGGGTCACAAACATTGAAGATATGGAGAATGAGTAAAATGGTCTTGGATAAGATCCAAAATATGAGAGAATTATTTCGGAATAGATCGCGATGAGATCGCTCGAAAAAAACATTTGAGAGGTTCATGAGCCCGTAAAGGCCTGCGCGGGCTAGGCAGGCTACTAGCCTACCTAGCGGGCCAGTTGGGCCACCCAGCGGTAGTCCACAGCAGGCCAAGCGCGCTGCTGCCTCTCTCCCATTGGGCAACGACAGATTTTAGCCTTAATTAGGCCAATTATAGCCAATTTCTATTCATTTATTTCTCTGTTCACTATTTTTGACTTTTTATGTTTTCTTTAAATTTGATTCTAATAGAAAATACAACAAATGGCAAAAAACAGACATGAAAATATTTTTTTTTTGTGGAAAAAATATTTTTAAGATACAACAAAATTCTCTCAAGAACACTTTCAGTGCTAGCACTTTGAATTTGTTAAAACCATTTCTTTTGATAGTTTCTTCTTCATTCTCCATGTGGATTAACATTAGAGACATCCTGGTGTGGATTTTTGGGGTTTTCTACAACCCAACAAGGTTAAGATTTGAAGAACAAATAAGAAATTAAAATGTATTATTTCTAACTTCTATATTTATATAAATTAGTTTTAATGGCATAAGTATGATCTTTTGTTTCATTCTGCTGCATTTATGAATAGGATTCATGCTTTAAAACCCGACAATGGTATCATAGCCCCTTTGTGTCCATTAAAATTAATTTTAATTGAAAGTGCAATGAGATTACATGATTTTGATGATTTAGGATCAATAGGTTTTAAAAAATTGAAATTAATTTGTAAAATATATTAAAAAAATGATTTAGGATCAATAGATTACTCATTTTTCTTTTTCTAATATGATCATGGGATGATTAAGGATGATTATTTTGATTGAAAAATGATTTGAATGTGGTTCAAATAATTAATTTAAGATTTATTTCAAAAATGCCTAAAATTGTCTTGTTTATAGACATGTGTTGTTGTTTGGTTTAATTGATGGAGCTGATTATATTTTTTTGTAATTTAATTATAAAAAAATTATTTAGACATATTGAAAATATGTTTATGCCTCTGGAAGTGTCCAATAATTAATTAAAAATTATTTTAATTAATCTTTCAAACAAATACAAAAATGAGACTGTTTTAGCATACCTGGTGGGACTGTTCTATTTTTAGTACCTTGAAATATTGTTTATGTGATTAAAAATATGTTATTTTGATGTTAGATGCATGCCAAAATTATTTTACAAGCATTATAAATTTTAAAAAATTATAGATGTCAAATTAGTCATTTTGAGTGTCTAAGTGTGTTGGTTTGTTTGTCTTAGTAATTTGGGCTTGTGCCAAAAATATTTTGATAAACTTGAGCTGACCTAAAGATAATTAGACTGTTGATTTGAAGTTCTAAAAATTTTTAGAATTTTTGGAGATT
Organism: Triadica sebifera; assembly: GCA_023653625.1. Taxonomy (NCBI): domain Eukaryota; kingdom Viridiplantae; phylum Streptophyta; class Magnoliopsida; order Malpighiales; family Euphorbiaceae; genus Triadica; species Triadica sebifera. The sequence continues at coordinate 28,925,046 of CM042901.1, forward strand.
AATTTTGAATTAATTTAAGTTATGCAATTGTAATTCTAGTATGAATAGAAATTGGTATGCATATTAAAACTAAATTTTTTAATTTTAACATCATAATATTCTAATTTTAAGGAGAATTAATTCTGAATTAATTCTAGAAATATGAAATTTAATTTAATTTGATTCAATATTAAATTCCACTTTAAAATTACATACAAAATTAAATTAACCGAAAGAACACATATAGGCAATTTCGGTTCAAACGTTGAATCGATTTACAAATTGAAATCCAAAATTGTCATTTTTATTTTGTGCATTAGATAATGCATGATAGGGGTGTATGAAAAGGCATGATGGATGATTATGGACTTAGGCCCAATGTAATTAAGCATCCATGGAATTATTTTATTTTATGGTAAATAGGGTGTGTGTGTCCCTACCTTTCTTTCTTTCTTATGTATTTCTCTTCTCATCTTACTCCCCTCAAATGTAAATTGAGATTTTCTACAATTTGAATTATGTAATTAGATTACATAAGATTAGGATAAAATGAAGATACAAAGGAGAAAGACGCAAAAGAGGTGGTACCATAAACAAGAAAACTTAGAAATAGGAATTTGATTTCTATTTTGGGTTGTAAATTCATGTATATACCTAGGTAAGACCTAGTCAATTTCTTTTTGGCTCAAGAGATTGACTTTAGTATGTCCATAATAAAGCCATCTAGTTAATGTAACTATCTTTATATATCCATATGATGAATGTATGATATATAAAAGCATGAAATAATAACTTGATGAGACTTAACAAGGAAATCCCTCGCTAAATAAACAATTAAGTCTTACGTCTTCCATTAATATGGGGAGAACCAGAGTTCTTCTAGAGTTAGGGTTGTTGATTGGCCTCAAGCTTACTCTATAAGAATATGTTCAATCCATTGAAATTAGACTTCACGATTAATGGGTTAGACTTAATCGATATTATTAACTTGTTTGATTTGCGCCAAGGTTAATGTGTGTTGGAGGCGAAGTTGGGTTTGTATACATGAGATGTACACATATCAAGAGCTGATAGCCCAATGTATGTGCACACATCAATAAGTTGATAGCACAAGATTCGATAGTTGCATGACTAATACAATTAGTATGGATTAGATACCTACCAACCAAACTAAATATAACTTATTGAGTTGCCTCAAGGTTATTCTTAGCTAGTTGGATATCGACCCACTAGGAGAACTTCCATATAATTTCTCTCGGGTTCATAGTGAGGGCTATGGATTCACAATAAAATAGTGGGAGCCATAATGCGATTTATTAAAGACCTAATAAACATGCATTTTAGGTACATTCTAACATGTTCTATTTTACATCTAGGTTGCTAGAATTATCATCACGACAAGTGTGAATTTGCAATCACTAATGGAATCAAATAAGTTGACTAGGCCTAATTTTTTGGATTGGCTCATGAATCTTAGAATAGTTCTCAAATCTGAAAAGATTGGCTATGTTCTAGATGAGACACTCCCTAATCCCCCTTATAATGCTTCTGAAGATGTTCAGAAAGCTTATTAAAAGCTTCTCGATGACAGTGAAATGGCAAGCTGCATTATGCTTGCTACTATGTCAGTTGAGTTGCAAAAGTAACATGAGACTATGGATGTTAATTCCATAGTATACCATCTAAGAGAGCTTTTTGATGAGCAAGCACATTCTGAAAGGTTTGAAAATTTGAGGTTGCTCTTCCACACTAAGATGGTTGAGGGGACATCTCTAGTTTAATATGCATTGAAGATGAATGGCTATACTGAGAGGTTGACCACCTTGGGATTTGTGATGGACCATGAATTAAGTATTGACTTAATTCTATCCAGTTTATCTGATAGTTATTCACATTTTGTGCTTAATTATAGGATGAACCAAATCTCTACCACTATTCCTGAGCTGATTAACTTGCTCAAAACAGCTAAGCCATCTGTCAAGAAGGATAGTAAGGCTCTGATGTTGGTGGACTCTTCAAGTTCTAAAAATAAAAACCTTAAGAAGAAGAAAAAGTCCATGAAGCCTAAGGGAGATGTGTCTAAGAAGAAGGCCAAGGAGATTGCTTCAAAGGGGACATGCTTCCATTGTGGCCAGGATGACCATTGGAAGAGAAACTGCAAGGCTTATTTGAAGTCCTTGAAAAAGAAGGCATCTGATGCCTTATCTACTTCAAGTATTTTTTTTATTGAAATTAGAATATGAGATTGATGCATGAAAATGTAAATTGTATGAATTAATTGATGTGCTAGAAAATTCATCTTATGAACAGTGTCTAGTTTTCTGGTCATAACTTGAGTTTTGGAAATGCTTTTTGAGTGATTCTTATTGGGTTGAAAATTTAAGACATAGGGTTTAAACTATCATTTAGACCATTATACCTAAATATACCTGGAATTAGGTGAAAAATGGACTCAAAGTTTGTAGTAGAAATCTATCCAGAAAAATACTGGGCAAATTGCAGTGAACATATGTTAGAATAAAAATCATAACTTTTGAAAAAAAAAATCTTTTTAATGTGATTCTAGTTGAAAATTAAAGATAATACATGTACCTACATTTTTCTCGTTGATCACTTTTCCAAATTATGTATAAAAATAGATGAAAAATACAGAGAAAAATAAGGCAAAAATTTGTCCAGTAAAATACTGGGCAGATTAGAATGAACGTAGTTTCGAAGAAAATTTATAACTTTTTCTAAAAAATTCTTTTTAATATGATTCTAGTTGTAAATTAAATATAATACATATATCTACATTTTTTTAGTTCATCACTTGTCCTATTTTCATCTAAAAATGGACAAAAAATACAGGGCAACATAAGGCAGAAATGCTGTCCAGAATAGGGCAACTTTGTAAATATGTGTTTGTGAAATTTTGTGATAAAAAATATATTAATTGGTTTTCTTATAGTTATAATGATTAAATGAGCAAGTATGAGGCTGTAAAACATTTAATGGGAATTATTGTATTTATATGGAATTTTTATTAATGTTAGCTACATAAATTATGTAAATAATAATAAAGGTAATAAATATAATTAAGCCCTATAACATCTAGTCGAGATCTAGAAATTAGGATAAGTTGGCATAACAATAAAAGGGTAGAAATGTAGGCACTAAAAGTAATAGTGCTGAGATTTAATTTAAGTAGGCACTAAAAAATAGTGCTGAGTTGAAATTACATAGGTACTAAGAAATAGTGCTGAGTTCAAATTTACATAGCCACCAAAAAGGTCCTGAGTTGTTATTGAAAATATAGGCGTTAAACGCCGAGTTATAAAATAATTATGTAGGCACCGGGTATACTACCGGAGAGCAGAGACCCTATATCTAGTATTTAGTTTCGGTCTAAGATATCGTGGGCTATGAAGTAAATAATAGAAAAAAATGTAAATTATTAAATTGATAGTTCAAATTATATATCTTGTATTGTTAAAATTTCAAGCATGCTTAATGAATGGAATGTCATAATTGATGAATTAAATATTTTTGCATGAAGTAAATAGTTTTATTATTAATTGAATATTTGGCATGCTTAATAAATTAATTGTAGTTTCTAAAATTTTATTTTAGAATTATTTATGTAATTATTGGATAGTTGCCAAACGTACCACTAAGCTAGTAGCTTCGCGTGTGTGTTTCATTCGCATATAAATAGAAGTAGTTGTTTCGATAGGGCGACCGAAGAAGAGGAAATCCCAAGATCAGATTGCAATAGTCTAGTTTTTTTTTGTATATTTTGGAAATTATGTTGTAGAAATTAAATTTTAATAATTTATTTTGATGTAAATTTGTGGCATGTAGGATTTATAAGGAATGAATTTCGTAATTTTATTTATCTAGTATTATTTGTAAATATATTTCTAAACATTATGGTTTAATTGAATGAGTTCTTTTAAATCAAAATATTTCTATCACTACTTATATATTTAAATGCAAAGAAAAAAATATAGTAATAAATATTTCACTAATAATAAACTCGAAAAAAAAATTTACAATAATTTGAACATTGGTTTTAAAACAAATGAGCTTAGTAGCACTTCCATATCCTATTAACGACTAGTAGGGTAAGGGAGCACTACAGGTCATATAAGTGAGAAACGCATGGCTAAGATACACAAAAGTGGTAGTTTTGGGTCATTTGATTATGAATCATATGACACATGTGAATCTTGCTTATTAGGCAAGATGACTATATTACCCTTTAAGGGAAAGGGTGAACGTGCTAATGGACTTTTAGACTTAATACATTCAGATGTATGTGGTCCAATGTCTACACAGGCCATAGGTGGTTTTGTCTACTTCATTACTTTTATCGATGACTATTCACGATATGTGTACGTGTATCTTATGAGATACAAATCTGAAGCTTTTGAAAAGTTCAATGAATTCAGAAATGAAGTAGAGAAACAACTTGGCAAAAGTATTAAAACACTTCGATCAGATCGAAGAGGTGAATACTTGAGCCAAGAGTTTCTACATTATCTTAGGGATAATGGGATTTTATCTCAATGGAATCCACCTTATACACCATAACACAATGGTGTGGCTGAAAGAAGAAACCAAACCTTGTTAGACATGGTAAGGTCTATGATGAGTTTTGCAAAATTGCCTAAATCCTTTTGGGGTTATGCACTAGAGACCGCCATTTATATATTAAATGGAGTTCCTTTAAAGTCAGTTGATGTTACTCCATATGAGATATGGTATAACAACAGACCCACATTTTCTTACATGAGAATTTGGGGTTGTCCTGCTTATGTGAAGCAGACAATGTCAGATAAGCTAGAAGCTAAGTCTGACCAATGTTTGTTTGTGGGATATCCAAAAACATCATATGGATCTCAATTTTACCACCCTTTGGAGCAAAAGGTTTTTGTTTCAAGACATGTTATCTTTTTAGAAAGGGAATTACTTATAAAAGGAGATAGTGGGAGCAAAATTGAACTTGAGGAAGTTCAAGATGCTCAAATAGATGCTAATCAACTGCCTGAACCCGAGCTTGTTACTCATATAGATGATATAACAACTCAACCTTCTGAAGCACAAGAGCTTCGTAGGTCAAGTAGGATACGTACTATTCCAGAGAGATATGGATCTCTCTTCTGAAGCACAAGAGAGATACATATTGCTCATAAAAAACGATGAGCCTAGAACCTATGAAGAAGTTTTGAATAGTTCAGAATCTGACAAATGGCTTCAAGCCATGAAGTCAGAAATGGATTCCATATATGAAAAGCAAGTATGGACTTTGGTTGACCCACTCGAAGGAATAAAGCCTATAGGGTGCAAGTGGGTTTTCAAAAAGAAAACTGACATGGATGGTAATGTGATTACCCATAAAGTTAGACTTATTGCTAAAGGTTATTGTCAAAGACAAGGAATTAACTATGATGAAACTTTTAGCCCAGTAGCTATACTTAAATTCATAAGGATACTCCTAGCCATTGCTACTCATTATGATTATGAGATATGGCAAATGGATGTAAAGAGAGCTTTCCTTAATGGAAATCTAACTGAGGATGTGTACATGACACAATCAAAAGGCTTCATATCCAATGATGGAAAAAAGGTATGTAAGCTTCAAGGATCCATTAATGGATTAAAGCAAGCATCCAGGAGTTGTAATATTCGGTTTGATGAGACAATCAAACATTTTGGCTTCTTACAAAATTTGGATGAACCTTGTGTCTTCAAGATGGTTAGTGGGAGTGCAATCATATTTCTTGTGTTATATGTAGATGACATATTGTTAAAGGGAAATGATGTCTCAACCTTACAATCAGTCAAAATTTGGTTATCCAAGAATTTCCTCTATGAAAGACCGTGGAGAAGCAGTCTATATTTTAGGGATAAAGATCTATAGATATAGATCTAAAAGATTGCTTGGTCTTTCACAGTCTACATACATAGATAAAATGCTAAAGAGGTTTAGCATGGAGCAGTCCAAAAGGGGATATATTCCCATGACTCATGGGATTACTCTCTCTAAGTCTTTATGTCCAAAGACACAAAATGAGAGGACACACATGAGTTTGATTCCATATGCTTCAACTATAGGATCAATCATGTATGCTATGATATGTACAAGACCCGATGTATTATATGCTCATAGTGTCATGAGTAGATACCAATTGGACCCTGGTGAGAGTCATTGGGTGGCTGTCAAGAATATCCTCAAGTACTTAAGAAGAACTAAGGATGTATTCTTGGTATATGGAGATGCAGATATTACTGTGAGCGGGTATACCGATGCCAGCTTCCAATTTGATAAGGATGACTCAAAATCTCAGTCAGGTTATATATTCACACTAAATGGTTGAACAGTTAGTTAGAAGAGTTCCAAACAGGAAACGACTGCTAATTCCACAACGGAAATAGAGTACATTGCAGCTTCTGAAGAAGCAAAGGAAGTAGTTTGGATAAATAAATTCATCACAGAACTTGGAGTGGTTCCCAACATTATTGATCCAATACAATTGTATTGTGATAATAATGGAGCCATTACAAAAGTAAAGGAGCCACGGTCTTATCAGATATCCAAACATGTACTCAGAAGATACCATCTGATTAGAGAAATCATTGGTAGGAATGATATAAAGATAGAAAGAGTGCCCACTGATTAGAATATTGCTGATCCTTTAACTACGCCACTTCCCCAAAACAAATATGATTCTCTTGTACTCACCTATGGAATTAAATACAAAGGTGATTGGCTTTAGTTCAAGTAGGAGCTTGTTAGAGGAGTGCTCTAAAGGAAATCACCTTTAGCACTTATTGAACAAATTTATTTGATTAATAAATGGCTTTTTCATTAATTTGATGTTCATTTGATATATGAATTGATAAGTGATCTTAAATCAATTAATGAAGTCCTTGATACATAACATAGCATGAAGAAAATCATGATGAGGTCATGATATTGAGATTCTTATCATGTGTAGCTATGTTAGTATCAAAATTATCCCTGATAATTGGATATTGCTTGAGGTATTTGAATATACATAACATATAAGATTAATGAGATGGGACATTATTAATCCAGACAAACTAACACATGTTACACTCCTTGATTGGATCGAGTAGTAGATCTCATAATCTATAAACATGATATGTTTAGGGTTAACATGTGGATGCTTGCTAAGTGTAGCTATCTACATTGGACGACCAGCTATAAGATAATCATATGGATAATCTATTCAAATGTCAATGATAGTCTCATCATAGCAATTGTGCAAGTATCCTTAGACTTGAGGTTCTCAAGGATATCTTGAATATTGATTCTGTATTTTGACACTATTCCTTGTTGCCTCGGGGAGATTGCTCATAGGGTGTTAATTGGATATTGCTTGAGGTATTTGAAGGTAATTGGGTAACCAATAAAGGATTCACTACTTCTGATAGAATGAGTGTATACCCATGGCCTCTTGTCGTGGTCATTACTCGGGAATCTCTAGCCGGAGTGGAAATATTGTAAAGATAGTCTTCAATGACATATCTAAAAGGGTAATGAGCGTTCAGGACAAGAATTAACATTACTTGGACTAGATGTGATGTAGTCAGTCTAGTGGGAGTTGACACATGTCCATACTCTGAACCAAGTGAGGTATATAATGTTGAAAGGTATAGTTGCACATAAATTGTCTATGGAAAGGTTCATTGTCAAACCACTGACTTTCCGGTCAATTTGGGGTCATGATGTGTTGATAGATACCGCTCATGACTTGCTTAAATTAATTGTTAATTTAAGTGGCCAACATAATCGGGAACTTAATGTGCCACATGCATTGAAGATATGGAGAATGTGTAAAATGGTCTTGGATTGGATCCAAAATATGAGAGAATTATTTCAGGATGGATCGCGATGAGATCACACAGGAAAAATCATTTGGGAGGATCACGGGCCCATATAGGCCCAGGCGGGCTAGGCAAGCTGTAGGCTTGCCCAGTGGACTAGTTGGGTAGGCCGCAGCAGGCAACAACAGATTTTGGCCTTAATTAGGCCAATTATGACCAATTACTATTCATTCATTTCCCTTTTCTCCATTTTGACTTTTCATCTTTTCTTTGAATTTGATTCAAATAGAAAAGACATCAAATGACAGAAAATAGATATGAAAAAAATATTTTTAAGACAACAAAATTTTCTCAAGAACACTTTCAAAGTTTGCACTTTGAATTTGTAAAACCATTTATTTTGATAGTTTTTTCTTCATTCTTTGCCTAGATTAATATTAGAGACATCCTAGTGTGGATTGTTGTGGTTTGCTACAACCCAACAAGGTGAAGATTTGAAGAACAAATAAGAAATTACAAGGTATAATTTCTAACCTCTATATTTATATAAATTAGTTTTAATGGCATAAGTATGGTCTTTTGTTTCAGATTTTGAAAATTTTATTTTTCCACTGCATTTGTGAATATGATTCATTCTTCAAAACCCAAAAATCAGTAGCTCCACATATCAAGCATGCCTCTGTCAACCACCAACACTCTCCTTTATTACAAATACCAATATTTAAAATTTTATTTATTTATAAAATATATTATTTTACATCCAAACTATATCCATTACATTAGTTTTACATATCCTCGATAGATACTAGATGAGATAAAGCTATAATTAAATTTATAAAACTTTTAACAAAATATACCAAAAATAGCTTAAAGCTTTTAGTCGTTTTTTGGTACCCTTCTTCTGACAACTATACTATCTACTGTTATTCTTTAGAACCTACGCGAAAGAAAACCACTCGCGCTAAGCTACTAGTTTAGTGGTGCTTCAGGGATGAAAATCTTACATACATATATTTTGTTATATATCATTTCATAGTTTTAACAAATAAAGCATAAAACAAATGAAATACATGAAATCAAATAAATGCTATCAAACATTTACTATTTAGCAATTTTGATTTAACACAACATTTTCATAATTACACACTTTTACATTATTGTTATTTTTATTTTCTTTGTGCTCATAACACGTATAACTGAACTAACTTATAAGGATAACGAGATTGTCATTACCAACTTTCATAATATTGCGCTGAATACTTTTATAATAATGTCATTATCGGCTTCTGTAATATTGTTATTACCAGCTTAATAATTTTGCATCATGCGCATTTATAGAATTGTCATTACCGGCTTTCATGTTTTGGCACTGAGTGCCCTAAATCTCCTGATTGGCATGCTAAACTATTCTCTATTCTAGTTCTAGGTTAGGTGCCTTAAGGCTTAACTATTTTTATGTTTACTCCCAATATTAAGATTATTAGTCATAATATTTTCAAAAATAATAATTATACCAAATTTTCACTTATATGTTTATTTATTTTTATTATTTCTTTCCATTATTATTGAATTAGAACCTCACACATAAATAATTTATTAAACATTTATATCTACAATTAATGTCAAAATTCACATTAATTAACATATGTATTCATCACATCATATGCAGAAGCCCAATATATCAATTCTTTGTTTATGATATATTTCGGTCTTGATTTTGGTCCTCATTTTAGCTCATTTATAGTTTGAATTGAATTTATGGTCTTCTACTATTTTGTTTATTAATGTCTCAGCTTTCATATTCATAAAAAATCATCAAAATCCAAGTTTTCTAGCAAAAGTTATGACCCTTTTACTCAAGGACGTTCCATTAGTTTTACCCAGTATTTTCAAGGTACCTACAAGTCCAGAATTTTGTGTCCAATTTTTTGCCCATGTACAATTAAAATTTGAGTTTAAGTTCTGAATTAAAGTTTTCTCCTTACGAGTCATATTTTATTTCCAACTTATTTCACATCAATCTCATTACCAGAACATTAGTTATAATAAAAAATGTTAAGACTGCTCCTAGAATTTTGCAGTAGAGTCATCAATTGACACAAACCTATTTAATAATTACATCCATCATATGCATTCATTTTTGTACCAAAGTTTCCATATCACAATTACATTCACATATCCTAATATCTTCACACCATTTAGTCCCATTACCATAAAAAAAGTTCAAAAGTAGCAACCAATCACATTTTATGGCAAGCTATATTCATATCAAGCATTAACACATAATTTCACACATTAGATAACATGTAAGATTTTTATCAATGAAGCACATACCTAATTAGCCTTGGAGCTTTCCTTTTCCCTTATTTTCCTTCCATCACTAAATAGCCTTCCCCTTGCCTTTGTTACCCTTTTGAGGATCTCTCTTTTGCTCACTCGATTTTCCTACACAACCATACAATATCCCATTTCTATCATCCCTTTTCAAAATTTGTCATGCCTACATAAAATCCTAATGTTCCTAATATGTTTTATACTTTATATTAGCCAAAATGTACTAAGGTAAACTCCTTTCTTGATAGGTCATGGCTACCCAAAAACATTATCATAGGTCCCAATTTATTTTCTTCAAATTAACACTTTAATCATACTTCACTCATTACCAATTGTTTTGACTCTAGGTTAATTTCATATTTTCCCAAATTACCTTAACCAAGACAACCCCTCCTTCCTCCATTAGAGTTATATTTCTTTAGTTTTTATGTCATAAAATAGTTGACTAACATCAATTATCATTAATTAAAGATTTAGCTTCACTTTTCTTTAACCAGTTACCAATTCCAAATCCTAGGTCAATTCTTGCGAAATAACTGTAATCTACCAATCCTAATCGTATTTCTCATCCTTATGGGTCTCAAATGGAAGGAAATATGTTGAATTTAATAAGAATAAACTCACCTTAATGGTTCTCCAAAGTGGGCTGAATCTGTCCCAAAGTTTTCTCCCTTTTTCTTTCTTCTTTCTACCTTCCTTTTTGCTCCTTCCCTCTCTTTATGGAAACAACTCTTTAATTTCTGAATTTTTCTCTCTCAAAACTTATTTTTCTTGTATTTTTCAAGCTTGAAATAAAGCAAAAATGGTGGCTTTGGAAGGGTAGAGTGGACAACACAAAGAGGAGAAAGAGAGGAAGAAGATGAGTTAGATATTTAGGTGGAAGATTGTAGAATTTCTTTATCTTTTTGACTTTTATACTAAAATTAAGGAGTTGGCCCCACTAATTAAACTTAATCCTAATTTCTATTGGTTCATGAACTTAATTAACTTTTAAATTTTGAGAAATTCCTCATTTTCCCCCAATTTCCTCATCTTCACAATTTTTTCCCAACAATTCCAATAATATTGATTTTGTCGGTAGGGTAATTTTATTTTTTTCCAGTTCTAGCACTAATCTTTTTAATTTTCAAATAATAATACCCTTAATTATTTTTCCTTATTATTTACTATTTTTTTATGGGTCCAAACTTAGACTTTGATTGAACCAGCGCACCCCACTACAGTCATGCGAAATCGAGGCCTAAATTCCTGGATGCTACACATGTAGCACTCTCTCAATTAATTAGGATTAATCCAACTAAATGAGCAAATTCTATATGGTTTTATTACTGAAAGCTTGTGAGAAATTAAATTTTTTTTTCTTGAAATCACTTTATCTCATACACTCTTTTTCCATTTTAAACTTGTTAATCTAAATCATGTTCATATTCCAGAAAATATGCATAAGCCTTTGATCCAAAGATCAACATCATATAAAGTCATGTTTGGCCTAAATTGTTACAAAAATATACATTTCCAAATTCAAAATATGACATACGTAAAATCTATTCCCATATCCCGTGCCATGTATAAAAAGACAAAGAGATGGCATGGATTATTACCGACCCAAGAAGGGTCTACTTTGTAGTCTCTGTATGGACTTTGCTTTCTCTTTTGGTTAAATGTTGCTCTTACTAGGCTCCAAAGCAAATTGCAAAAGATATTCACATGCTAAGTATTGGAAGCTTAGTGGTAATTATATACATGAAAATTCATATATACATTCAACAAGACATATCATAATAATTCATGTTCATGTCGTTATGTCATATTCAATCAAGTACCCCAATGCATGGAAATACAAAAGTACTTTACCTTATATCACATTTCATATCATAAAAGAAATCATAATCTCATATTCCATAACCATGCATAAGTGACAACAATTCTATGCATTAATGACCAATGCCATAGAAACCTTGCATCATAGTAATTAGGTTTCATTATACCTTTTTTACTGTTTCACATTCATTAAATATTCTTGCCTAAAAATCTAAACATAGACTATTCAGATATAAATTGTGCTATTTGAGCTTAAGCCACCTTATCACTATCTATGTCCATGTGTGCTCATCCGAGCTCCTAAAGTCAAAAGCACTCTTCGAACTTAAGCCACCTTGACTGAGTAAAATATATATCTTGTAATCTCTGAGCTTATGTCACCTTATCCTCAAAATAAATCCATGTATCATAATATTATAGTACCCTAAATTCCCTTAATAGTATGTCATCTATCCTACCTCTAGTCTTAGAGGTAGGATAGATGACATACCATTAAAGGAGAATTACATGTTCATATTTCTTTTTACATATCATTATCATTTACTCATCTTATAGCATATACCTTTTTTTCATCACACAGAGCATCACCATGTATCATTCATATGTAATTATGTTAGTATCTAAATTATCCATAATCATAGGATTAATGAGAGGAGACATTATTAATCTGGATAGACTAACACATATTATACTCCTTAGTGTTAATTCCTAAGTCACGTTTCTAATGTCTTATATCGAAAATTTTGATTATATAACACATTTCATGATACAACCTAAACTAAGTCAAAATGTCATTATTTCACACTTAGTTTTTGGAACACTGCCGATAAATCTAGCTCCGACTTAAACATTCCAACAATTCCTTATTTTAGTTTTTCCATTAAATTTTTGTTATGATTTCCAAAGTCCATAAAAATATTTCTATTATTAATTATTCACATAAATCCCCAATTAATTTAATTCCACCAATTTTCCTTCTCCATAATGTTTTTCCAAATATTCCAAAAATTCAACAATTAATTCCAAAATTATTTTAGCTTAATGCCTTCTCATACCAATTGAACATTTTATCCATAATTTCTTAATTTGGTTCAATAAAATTCATCTATTGTTTCTTGACCATAATTCGACCACTATGATTTTCCTTCTCTAAAATTTTTAAAAATTTTTCCTCCACCCAAATTTTCATTCTCACCTCCAATTATCATTTACCACTCAACTTCAAATTAATTTCCTAGCTAGAGTTCCATAAACTTTTAACCACAAATTCAGTCCAATAATTAAAAATTTAATAGAAATTAATTTAATTAAATTTCCTTTAATTTCCTTCAATTAACTGTTCAATTTACTCTATTCTTCAATTAAAATTCAATTATCCCAAAATATTCATCAAACCTTAATTCCTAATACAAATCATTTCCATCCAAATCATGCTCAAAACTTGAAATATCTTAAAGTATTGTTACAATTAAATTTTAACCATAGAAAGTAAATGAAAAAGTGAAGAAAATCCTCATCTTCCACCCATGGAGAGTTTGTCTAAGCTACCAAAAATGGACTCAAATGGTGTTTTTTCTCCTTTAATTGATATTTCTATCCTATTTAATGTTAGAGATAGGAAATTAGGTGAAAATAAGAAAAAGAATCATGGAAAAGGTGGGGAAAAAGGTTCGGCCATGTGAGGGAGAAGGAGAGAGATGGTTTTTTTTTCTATGAATTTGTTATGTATTTATGGTGAAAATAATCTAATTTTGACTTTTTAAAGCGCAATAAGTAACTAATCACTTTACTTAAGCTTAATCTCTTCTTCCATTCGCTAATTAAACTAATTAGAAAGATATTTTTAGCCTTTATCCAAATAAATCCAAAAGGGACTTTCACTTTGCATTTTTACGATGAAACTTTTCAAATTTTAAATCCCACACCTGAATAAATTTAATTTCCTAAAATTCCAAATCCTTAAGAACATAATTTCCTACAATCGAACATACCAATGTTCACGAAATATTATTTTTCTTTGTATTGGTTTTTCAAATTTTTGAAAACATCTATTAGTGCAAAAATTGTATTTTTCCGATTTAGTCTCTTTTCCAAATCACACTTGTTAAAAAAAGTCTGTTGTTTGATTCCCAAATTATTTTTTCGATAAATATTAGAATTAGATGGTGATCACATATGTTCTATTTTGATTTCAAACACACATTTATAGACTTCTATCAGTTAAACTATTCTATGAAACCGCACCTCATATCATATTTTTGTGATTTCAAGACATAAATCTTAGACCTTCACCGAATAATTTTACATACAATCTCAAATTAATATTTTCTAAATCCCAATATATTTATTACAAAATTCTATCATTGGTCGAAATTTGCATATTTCTGGTTCGGTTAGGTCTATTACCTAGATTTTTCTGCTAAATGCAAAATTGCAACAGTACAACTTACTAGGTTAATTTCCTTACAAGGCACATTATTACCAATATAACATCAATTTTTTGTTTCTCATATATCCATATTTAGACTCTGATTGTATTGCCTCTATACCATATAGTACAAATGATCACACATAGATTGTGCATGACAATCAGGGCTTACACTGCAGACATGACATCAACTTTTAAATTTTTTAACTAATAGGTTTCATCACATACACATTAATTTAGTTAAAAGTAAAGTTTATGTCCTATCGCACTTTGACATGTGGCTTTTTAGAAAATAAAAAAAATACATAACATTAATTTTTTTTATCATCACTCACTGCATCTCACGTCTCTCTCCCTCCCATCATTCTCCATTGCTACAAGCTTTAATTATTTCTTTCTTTCTTTCAATAACACCATTTGATATAATTAAGAATAAATCCAATTATATCAAAGAATGTTATGATGCATATGATTTCAAATTGCCATAAATTAAAAGTTGATGCGCCATGGCCATGATGACTTATTAAAATCATAAAACATCATTAAAAGACTTAAATACAAATAAAGATTTAATGCAATAACAAACGGGCAATGCACTAGCCCAACATTTTTACAAAACAGATAGTTACAAAATTATATATCTAAAAATAAAATCTTGTACATCTATAACTGCCCAACCCAACAAAAATACAACAGTTGTGTCACCCACCCCAAATTTGTATCCTTAACTCTACTCCTGGCATTCTCATATGTTGATCAGGACCTAGGCTCTAAACTGTTGGGTTTTGAAGAATGAATCAGATTCATACACGTAGCGGAAAAATAAAATTTTTAAAACCTGAGACAAAAGATCATACGTGTGCCATTAAAACTAATTTATATAAACATAGAGGTTAGAAATTATACTTTGTAATTTCTTATTTGTTATTCAAATCCTCACTTTGTTGAGTTGTAGCAAACCACAACAATCCACACTAGGATGTCTCTAATGATAATCCACGCGAAGAATGAAGAAGAAACTATCAAGAGAAATGGTTTGAACAAACTCAAAGTGCTAGCTTTGAAAGTGTTCTTGAGAGAATTTTGTTGTCTTAAAAATATTTTTTTTACAAAAAAATATTTTCATGCCTATTTTTTGCCATTTGATGTCTTTTCTATTTGAATCAAATTCAAAGAAAAGATGAAAAGTCAAAAATGGAAAAAAGGGAAATGAATGAATAGTAATTGGCCATAATTGGCCTATGTAAGGCCAAAATCTGTCGTTGGCCCGTGACCCTCCTAAACGATTTTTCTGTGCGATCTCATCGCGATCCATTCTGAAATAATTCTCTCATATTTTGGATTCTATCCAAGACCATTTTACTCATTCTCCATATCTTCAATGCGTGTGACCCATTAGGTTCCCAGTTATGTTGGTCACTTAAATTAACAATTAATTTAAGCAGGTCATGAGCAGTATCGAGCAACACATCATGACCCACAATTGACCAAAAAATCAGTGGTTTGACTGCAAACCTTTCCATAGACAATTTTCATGCAATTATTCCTTTCACCATTCTATACCCCACTTGGTTCAGAGTATGGACTTGTATCAACTCCCACTACACTGTCTATGTCACATCCAGTCCATCTAATGTTAGTTCTTGTCCTTGAGGCTCATTATTCTATTAGATATGTCATTGAAGACTATCTTTATGACATTTCCACTCCGGCCAGAGATTCCTGAGTAATGACCACGACAAGAGGACATGGGTATACACTCCTTCTATCAAGAATGGTGAATCCTTTGTTGGTTACCCAATTACCTTTGAATACCTCAAGTTGTATCCAATCACCACCCTATGAGCTACCTCTCTAAGGCAACAAGGAATATTGTCAAAATACATAATCAATATTCAAGATGTCCTTGAGTATCTCAAGTCTAAGGATACTTGCACCATTGCTATGATGAGACTATCATTGACATTTGAATAGATTATCCATATGATTGTCTCATACTTGGTCATCCAATGTACTTAGCTACATTTAGCAAGCATCCACATGTTAACTCTAAACATCTCGTGTTTATAGATTATGAGATCTACTACTCGATCCAATCAAGGAGTGTAACATATGCTAGTCTGTGTGGATTAATAATGTCCCATCTCATTAATCCAATGACTAGGGATAATTTTGATACTAACATAATTACACATGATAAGAATCTCAATATTATGATCTCATCATGATTTCGTTAATGCTATGTTATGTATCAAGGACTTCAGTAATTGATTTAAGATCACTTATCAATTCATATATCAAATGAACATCAAATTAATGAAAAAGTCTTTTATTAATCAAATAAATTTGTACAATAAGTGCTAAAGGTGATTGCTTTTAGAGTACTCCTCTAACAAGAACCAAGTATAGCATTCAACCCTAACAAGTGCTAGCAAACATCAAATTATGGCTAATGAAGGGTTTCACATTCTCAAGGCTTTCTTTGTTAGAGAAAATTATGCAAAATGGAAATTCAAGATGGAAACTTATCTTGATAGTAAAGGAGTAGATGTTTAGGTTACCATTCAAGGGGAGTGGACACCTCAAACAAGAAGGAATACCAAAGGAAAAGATGAGATTGTTCCAATAGATGATTGGATCGTGCCTTAAAAGAGAGCTAATGGCATAAACAAGAAAGTCATTATCATTCTAATATGATCTCTATCACTTGAACTGTGTGGTAGAATACAACATTTTCCAATCACTTACTCCATTTGGAAAACATTGGAAAACTACCATAAATGCATGAAACAAATAAGTCCAAGAAGGTTCAACTTCTTGTCACCAAATATGAACTCTTCAAGAGAAGCCCAATAAGACCACCATTGAAATGGCCCAATTTCTTACAATTATCAATGGCATGAGGAAGCTTGGAAAGCATTATAACTTGGAAGATGTAAATAATATGATTCTAAAGAGTCTTCCTATGAAAGATTATGGCTCAAGGGTTGTGGGTATTAAGGAGCCAATGAAGACTTGAGTGTAATTCCTACTGATATACTTATTGACAAACTTCTCACTCATAAGATGGCTCTAGTAAGAGAAAAAGAGCTTAAAGGATAAAAGGAGAAGAGAAAGCCTCTAGCACTTAAAGCTTCAACCTCAATGCTTATAGATGAAGATCTCCTTAATGATGAAGAGTTAGTTGATGAAGGAGATGATCAAATAGTGTTGCTTTCAAAGAGAATCAAAAGGTTGATCACTCATAAGTATGGCTCAATTAAGAACTATAAGCAATGAGTCTCAAGATTCCCTCATAGAAACTTCTCATCTAACTAAGGCAAAGAGGAAGTCAAGTGCTATGAATATGAAAGAAGGGACACATTAGATCGGAGTGCCCCATCATCAAGAAGTACAAGAGGAGACCCAACAAAGAAGATGAAGAAAATGGTCACAAAGTGACTTGGGATGATGAAACCTCATTACTCATTGAAGAAGAAGAAGAAGAAGAAGAAGAAGAAGAAGAAGTGCCTAACTTATGCTTCATGGCTATTGAGGATTATTCCAATGATGAGGTATGCTCTACTTTTCAATATTATGATGATTTATATGATTTAATTAATGATGATGATAATGATGATGGGGATATAGTTGAAGTACTAAATCTGGAAATAAAATGATACAAAATGAAACTTGATTTTATAGAAAAAATAGTTCTAAACTTAAAAAAAATTAATGACTTTCAAAAAGTAGTTAAAAAGTTAAAAACCTCAAATGATTCCTTAAAGAAGTCATTGGGCGAGATTTCCTCAAAACCCTCAACAAGTTATCTCTTAAAAGAAAATAATGCATTGAAAAATGAGGTTGATGAGCTTAGAAATTCTATTTATAGATTTCACAAAGGGAAAGAGAGTTTAGGGACTTTAATTATATCTTAAAGCCCTCTTTTAGTGACATATGGTCTAGGCTTGAATGAAGCATCATCATTTTCTAAAACCATATTTGTCAAATTAAGCACACATAAACTTTAACTATTGAGGTAATAGCCCCAAATGCTAATGGAAAAGCACACATAAAACCCACTACTCAAAGAAAGAGTAGTCAAGGGTCACATAGCCTAAGAGGGAAACCTCAAAAGGCCAATCATGCTTTCTTATACAGGAAGTAAACACCTAAGAAAGCACCCACAACACATGAATATTTATGTTATTGTGCACATACTCCTTCTAGGAGAGTAATATAGCCTAAACCAATTGTAAAGTGGAAAAGCATATTTGAATCCAAACAATGCCACTATTGCATAAAGCTTGGGCATATAAACAAACATTGTTTCATAAGGAAGACCCATTGGGAACCTTCTAATGCTAACCCTTAAGGACCTAAGTTCAATTGGGTACCTAAAAATCAAATCTAAATTCTTATTTTGTAATTGTGCCTTAAGTCCACATGAAATGAAAATGCTTGGCTAGTGTATATTGGATGCTCAAGGCACATGACCGAAAATAGAAGACTTTTCACTCAAATCAAAAGAATTGATGGTGATAGGGTAACCTTTGGAAACAATGCCAAGGGTAAGGTAATTGGCATTGGCTTAGTTGGTTTAAATAATGTCTCTTCAATTCAAAACATTTTACTAGTTGATGGTTTAAAGCATAATTTATTAAGTGTAAGTCAATTATGTGATAAGGGAAACCCAATCACTTTACCTTTAACAAATGTCTTATGACCAACTTAAATGGTCAAGAGATGTTCAAAGGAGATAGAGATGATAATACTTACATGATAGTTTTACACAAGCTATCTAACCTTTCCTTTAAGTGTCCTATGACAACTAGCGATGAATCTTGGCTATGGAATAAAAGGCTTGGTCATTCTAGCATGGACCTAATTCAATGCCTTAGTACAAAACATCATTCAAGTCAAAGAGTGTAGCAAGTACCTCTAGACCTTTACAACTTTTGCACTTAAATCTTTTTGAACTTACTAGAGTTGCTAGTTTAGGAGATAAACACTACACTTTTTGTCATTATTGATGATTACTCTAGATTTACTTGGGTAATTTTCTTAGCTCAAAAAAGTGATGCTTTTCAATCCTTAAAAAACTTTGCCAAATGAATTTAAAATGAAAAAGGATATTTTATTTCCAAAATAAGAAGTCATCTTGGCAAAGAATTTGAAAAAGAAAATTTTAAAAATTTTTGTGTAGAATATGGTATCTCTCATAATTTTTCATCTTCTAGAACACCTCAAGAAAATAGGATTGTTGAAAGGAAAAATAGAACTCTAATTGAAATGGTTAGAACAATGCTCAACGAGTATGGTTTTCCAACCTACTTTTAGGCCGAAGCCACTAATATCGCATGTTACATTTCTAAATGAGTTTTCAAAAGAAGAATTTTAAATTAAACTTCTTTTGAGCTATGGAATGGAAGAAAATCCTTTATCTCATACTTTAAAGTATTAGGATGCAAGTATTTTGTATTAAATACCATGTATAACCTTGGAAATTTTTCCTCTAAATCTGATGAATGTATCTTTTTAGGATACTCCACAATTAGCAAAGCTTATAGAGTCTTCAATAAAAGATCATTAGTTGTAGACGAGTCTATAGATGTTGTTTTTTATGAATCTAGTAAACTTGATCTTGTGAAAGGTAGTGCTCTTGAAGATATTATAGGTATTATGGATAAGTTTGGTCTTGATCATAAAGAGGATGGTGAAAACTCAAAGAGAAATGATAATGGTGATCAAGAAGAGAAACAACAAGAGGAGCATTAAGATAATTTACTACCTCAAGCTCAAGAAGCAACAATGTCAATTGTTGGAATTTGTAGATATCTATAAGCCCATGTCTAAGGAGCCAACCCTATAATTTTTTAGCACCTTGCAAGTATCTCTTATTGGCAAGGTCTCCTTTCATCACTACAAGTTAGAGAATTCACTCACCGCCTTAGAATTTGCAGAAATCTTCAAAATGCCACATGAGGTCTTGATTAATGAAAGTGAAGCAACAAATTTTAATCCCTCAGTAGATTGGCACAACTTTTGTAGTGACTATAACTGGGATGTCAAGAAGATGAAGAGCACTTACTTGAAGAACCTAGTTCTTCACTACATTCACTGGTTCTTGACTTACTCAATATTTGCCCGATGAGATAGTAGTGGGGTAGTTAGGAAATCAGAGTTGCTTTTGTTCAAGATGGTTCCAAAAAATGAGCCAGTGGCCCTGTCAAGATTGTTTGCATCCCATCTTCAGTCAATTGCCTCAAAGCCATTAGGTGACATTTTGGTAGGTGGCTACATTACTCTTCTGGAAATTGAGCTCAAGTTGATGGATCTTAGTGATCACAACTTCACCATCATCCTGGCAACCCTTAGAGATAGACTAGATATTGAATCCTTTATTAAGATGAGAGCCATAGAGACAATCCTCTTTCAAGATAACACCTACTATAGGTTTATCACCCCTGCAGGTGAAATTGCATGGAAATTAGAGGATTTAGAAGCTTTTAAAGCTAGCTTTTAAGGGCCATAGTAGAGAAAGAGAGCTAGAGTCCAGCTTTCTCAAGCTATGAAAGAAACACCGTTTGCCCCAACAGTTGGTGAAACATCTTCATCACAATTGAACATGGCTCAGTAGCTTATGGTGCTTAACATGTTAGAGGAGTGCTCTAAAGGGAATCACCTTTAGCACTTATTGTACAAATTTATTTGATTAATAAAAGGTTTTTTCATTAATTTGATGTTCATTTGATATATGAATTGATAAGTGATCTTAAATCAATTAATGAAGTCCTTAATACATAACATAGCATGAAGAAAATCATGATGAGATTATGATATTGAGATTATTATCATGTGTAAATATGTTAGCATCAAAATTATCCTTAGTCATAGGATTAATGAGACGGGACATTATTAATCCGGACAGACTAACACATGTTACACTCCTTAATTGGATCGAGTAGTGGATCTCATAATCTATAAACACGAGATGCTTAGAGTTAACATGTGGATGCTTGCTAAGTGTAGCTAAGTACATTGGATGACCAGCTATGAGACAATCATATGGATAATCTATTCAAATGTCAATGATAGTCTCATCATAGCAATGGTGCAAGTATCCTTAAAATTGAGGTACTCAAGGATATCTTGAATATTGATTCATCATAGCAATGGTGCAAGTATCCTAGCAGGCCAGCTGGGCTACCCAGTGGCAAACCGTAGCTGGCCCAACGCGCTGCTGCCTCCCTCCCGTTGGCCAACGGGTGAATTTGGCCTTCATTAGGCCAATTATGCCCAATCATTATTCATTCATTTCCCTTGTCTCCATTTTTGATTTTTCATCTTTTCTTTGAGTTTATTCAAATAGAAAAGACATCAAATGGCATAAGATAGACATGAAAATATTTTTTTGTGAAAAAAATATTTACAAAAAAATATTTTTAAGACAACAAAATTCTCTTAAGAGCACTTTCAAAGCTAGCACTTTGAATTTGTTCAAACCATTTATTTTGACAGTTTCTTCTTCATTCTTCATGTGGATTATCATTAGACACATCCTAGTGTGGATTGTTGTGGCTTGCTATAACCCAACAAAGTGAGTATTTGAATAACAAATAAGAAATTACAAGATATAATTTCTAACCTCTATGTTTATATAAATTACTTTTAATGGCACAAGTATGATCTTTTGTTTCGGGTTTTGAAAATTTTATTTTTCCACTGCTTTTATGAATTTGATTCATTCTTCAAAACCCAACATATCACTCGTCTCGACTTGCTTCAAGCAAACATGGATTTCTTTCAGCACTCAATTGATCAGAAGCTAGAGAATCTTAAGGACTTTATAGAGTCGAAAGTTGATAGCCTCAAGGAAGAGGTAGCTCATCTTCGCAAGCAGGTATCTGGTTTCAAGCCATAAGTTACCCTTTCTTTGGTTTTAGATTCCTGTTCTAGAATCATTTATTTAGGTTCATTAAGATCATTAGGTAAATATTCTTTGTACTTCAAATTCTATACATAAATTTTGTAATGGAATAAGATTTGCCTTATATTACCTATTTTCTTCTCTTATATTTAATCTCTGTCTCTTTTTAATTGTGCCAAAGGGGGAGAAGAAATACAATATGCTTAACATAACATATACTTGACATATACTTTGCATATACTTAATATAAATGTCATTTAACATAAAATATACTTGAAATATACCTTCCATATACTTGGCATAAATGTTATGATCAAATGCTTTATTTGAGTTTCTTTTGAAACTTCACCTCTTACATGCTTATGGCTCGAAAATGTCATATCCTTACGCTCTTTATAGTTCATATTTATGAAGCATCCTTTGACGGGGGAGAAATATATTTCCCCTTAAGCCACATATTGCAAAATTATTTATCACTATCAAAAAAGAGGAGCTTGTTAAACCATAAGGGGTATTTCTGTCATTATGATGATCACAAATAATTAGGCAATAACAAATTTAACCACATTTTTATATTCTAAGTGTATTAGACAGGTTATATATTCCTGAGACCATGAAGCAAGTTGATTAAAGTTATTTAAAGTTAAAAAGAATGAAAATCAGCAAAGGTACACGCCCGTGAAACAAATTTCACGCTAGTGAATATTGTCCTATTCATGGTGAAGAATTACCACAACCATGAAGAGCACATTTCACATCCATGACTCATGGGTAATGCCCATGAAATAGTTAGTGGCAAAGACTGTTCATTCAAACATTCATGGTAGTGAAGCATTGGACCACCTGTAAAGCTTGATTAAGTCACGCCTGTGAAGAAAATATGTCATGTCTATGAAAAGACTTCTCATTTCTGGACAGATCCACTCACGACCAGCTTTACTACTTCATTCACGACTATAAAGAATAGTCATGCCCGTGAAGATTAAGTCACGCCTATGAATCTAGAAAGAGAAAGTTATCAAGTGCGAACGAAAAATTTGTTGAATAGGCATTTTTGCATTAAACGCATCACAAATGGCTTTTTTTTAGGGGAAGTATAAATATAACATATTTATTACTTCCAAAGGTTAGAAAATAAGAGAAAAACAAGGGAAAAATGTTCATTCAATTTTCTAATCTTGTATAGCTTTGTGCATTTAATTCATTTCACTATTCTTTTTGTCAAAACCATAATTGCTCAGAATTGTTGAGTTTTTGGCTTGGTGAGCATTTCATTCTTGTAATCAATTACTCAAAAGTGAGTTTGAGTGAGATGGGTTGTGAATGAAACATTTGTAAGGGTTGTGTGAACCATAAAAACACAAGGATTTAGTTATTATGTTAGCCATTAAAACACAAGGGTTTTTCCAGGTTAGGTGTTAGCCAAGAGAGAAACACCATAGTTGGGAGTGAGCTCGGGAAAACTCCATTTGTAACACTTTGTGTGTTAGTGAAATACCCAATTGAGATTGGGGAGAGGAGTTGGGTTTGTTAATACTTAAACCTCTTTATGTACCAAATTTCTCTCTCTCTCTCATAAATTGTTCTTTGGTAAAATTGTCTAAGACAAAATTTTATTTACCAACCAATTCAACCCCCTTTCTTAGTTATTGTTTTAGGCAACTTACTCCCCTCAAATGTAAACTAAGGTTTTCTATACTTTATAATAAGTAATTAGATTACAGAGGGTTATGATAGAATGAAGATACAAAGGAGCAAGAAGCAAAGGAGTTGGTGCCGTAAACAAGAAGACTTCGAAATAGGAATTTGATTTCTATTTTGGGTTGTAAATTTTTCCATAAACATAAGTAAGACCTAATCAATCTCTTTTTGACTCAAGAGATTGATTTTAGTATTTCCATAATCATGCCATTTAGTTAATGTAACTATCTTAATATATCCATGTAATGAATGTATGATATATGAAAGTTTCCATTAATATGGGAAGAATTAGAGTTCTTCTAAGGTTAGGGTTGTTCAGTCCCTTTCAGCTCGTTCTATAAGAATATGCTCAAACCAATGAAATTAGATTTCATAATTAATGGGTTAGACTTAACCGATATTATTAGCTTGTTGGATTTGCGCCAAGGTTAATGTGTATTGGAGGTGAAGTTGGGCTAGTGTACATGAGATGTACACATATTAAGAGTTGATAGCCCAACGCATGCGCACATATCGATTAGTTGATAGCACAACATTTGTTAGTTACATGAATAATGCAATTGGTATAGATTAGATACCTAACAACCAAATTAAGGATGGCTTATTGAGTTGCCTCAAGGTTATTCTTAGCTAGTTGGATATTGACGTAATAGGAGAAATTCCATATAGGTTCTCTCAATTTTATAGTGAGGGTTATGGATTCACAATAAAATTGTGGAAGTCATAATACGATTTATTAAAGACCTAACAAACATGCATTTTCATGTACATCAAAGGTAAATCGAAGACTAGGGTTTTCTTTTGTGTTTTGGGCGTGCGAGAGAGAAATAATGAACTATTCACATTTTATAACTAAAGATGTTCATGGGCATGATCAATTACTCATGGGTGTGAATCAACACAAAACATAATTCATGTCCATGACATTCAAGTCACAGGCATGAACATAAGAAACATCATTTTTCTCATCTTTTCTTAACTCATTTCCTTAAACCAACCTTTAAACTAACTTATGGCTTCTCTAAACCATGTTATTAACTAAGTCCTACTTAGCATAGCTTATATTTCTCTCCCCTTTAAAATAATTTCCTCCTTAAAATTAGATGTGGTTCTATGTTGGAACAATTGGGGGTACTGAGCCATCATCACTTCTTCATTTTCCAATATAGCCTCTTATGTTGCATGATTCCTTCATAAGATTTTGACTAATAGTACTTGCTTGTTCCTAAGTTCTTTAACTTCACAAACCAAAATCTCAATCGAATTTTCCTTATATGTAAGATATGATCTCACCTTTATCTTTTAAGTTGTGATGACGTGTGAAGGATCTGAACTACACCTCCTCAACATAGGGACATGAAAAATATTTTGAATCTTACTAACTCTAGCGAAAAGGCAAGTCTATAAGTAATTGGCCCAATCCGCTCTAAGATCTGATACGGTCTAAAGAACCTAAGGTTCAATTTTCCCTTCTTTCCAAACCTTAGAACCTTTTTCCGTAGAAAAAATTTAAGAAACACTTTGTCTCCCACTTCATACTCCATATATCTTCTTTTGAGATCTACAGACAATTTTTGTCCATACGAAGCTATCTTTATTCTTTCCTGAATGATCTTCACATTTTCTTTTATCACTTGCACCAACTCTGGCCCTATTAACATCTGCTCACTGAGCCCTATTCAACGTAACCATGTTTGGCACTTCCCATCATAGATTCCTTATAAGGAGCCATTTGGTTGTTAAACTAATAGCTTTTATTATAGGCAAACTCCATTAAGGCTAGATATTTTTCCTATATACCTTCAAACTCGATCACATAACTTTTCATTATATCTTTCAAGATCTGTATCACCCTTTCTAACTAACCATTTGTCTATGATGGAAAGTCATGCTGAAACTAAGCTTGGTACCCAAAGCTCACTGTAAACTTTCCCAAAACTAAGATATGAACCTTAAATCTCTATCTGATATGATAGAGATTGGCCACTCTATGTAGTTGTATGATCTCTTTCATATATAATTCTACTACCATGTTCAAAGGATAGTCTCTTTTGATAGGCAAGAAGTGCATTGACTTTGTTAACCTATCCACTATGTCCCAAATGGCATCAAAATTTTTCGGTTTTAGAGGCAACCCAATCACAAAATCCATCGAGATCCATTCCCATTTCCATTTTCGTATCGTGATTGGTTACATCAAACCTGAAGGTACCTGATGCTCTGTTTTGACCTGCTG
This sequence comes from Triadica sebifera, assembly GCA_023653625.1. Taxonomy (NCBI): domain Eukaryota; kingdom Viridiplantae; phylum Streptophyta; class Magnoliopsida; order Malpighiales; family Euphorbiaceae; genus Triadica; species Triadica sebifera. Next base: position 28,951,290 of record CM042901.1, read on the forward strand.
ACATGTCAAGCATTTCATTGTTAACTCTATGATTTCCTTTTTCGTACCTGCCCACTAAAACTTCCTTCCAGATCATGGTAAATCTTGTTGCTACTAGGATGCATAGCAAATCTGATTTCATGCATTTCCTTCAGAATCCTTTATCTTAACTCTATAACATTAGGCATCTTAGTTTTTGAAGAATGAATCAAATTTATAAACGCAACGAAAAAATAAAATTTTCGAAACCCGAAACAAAAGATCATACTTGTGTCATTAAAACTAATTTATATAAACATAGAGGTTATAAATTATGCATTGTAATTGTTTGGCTTTGAAGAATGAATCATATTCATAAACGTAGCAAAAAAATAAAATTTTGAAAATCCAAAACAAAAGTTCATACTTGTACCATTAAAACAAATTTATAAAAATATAAATGTTAAAAATTATACCTTGTAATTTCTTATTTGTTCTTCAAATCATCACTTTGTTGGGTTGTAGCAAACCACAACAATCCACACTAGGGATGTCTCTAATGATCATCCCCGTGAAGAATGATGAAGAAACTGTCAAGAGAAATGGTTTGAACAAATTCAAAGTGCTAACTTTGAAAGAATTCTTGAGAGAATTTTGTTGTCTTAAAAATATTTTTTCACAAAAAAATATTTTCATGTCTATTTTGTGTCATTTGATGTCCTTTCTATATGAATCAAATTCAAAGAAAAGATGAAAAGTCAAAAATGGAAAAAAGGGAAATGAATGAATAATAATTGGCCATAATTGGCCTAAGTAAGGCCAAAATCTGCCGTTGGCCAACGTGTGGAAGGTAGCAGCGCGCTAGGCCTGCTACAGGCTGCATCTGAGTAGCCCATCTGGCCCGCTAGGTAGGCTAGCAGCCTGCCTAGCCCGTGTAGGCCTGCGCGGGCCCGTGACCCTCATGAACGAATTTTCTATGCGATCTCATCGAGATCCATCCCGAAATAATTCTCTCATATTTTGGATTCCATCCAAGACCATTTTACTCATTCTCTATATCTTCAATGCATGTGACCCATTAGGTTCCCGGTTATGTTGGTCACTTAAATTAACAATTAATTTAAATAGGTCATGAGCGGTATCTGGCAATACATCATGACCCCCAATTGATCGAAACGTCAGTGGTTTGACTACGAACCTTTCCGTACACAATTTTCGTGCAATTATTCCCTTCACCATTCCATACCACACTTGGTTCAGAGTATGGACATGTGTCAACTCCCACTAGACTAACTACATCACATCTAGTCCAAGTAATGTTAGTTCTTGTCCTTGAGGCTCATTACTCTATTAGATATGTCATTGAAGACTATCTTTATGACATTTCCACTCCGGCCAGAGATTCCCGAGTAATGACCACGATAGGAGGTCATAGGTATACACTCCTTCTATCAAGAATGGTGAATCCTTTGTTGGTTACCCAATTACCTTGGAATACCTCAAGCTGTATCCAATAGCCACCCTATGAGCTACCTCTCTGAGGCAACAAGAAATAGTGTCAAAATACATAATCAATATTCAGGATATCCTTGAGTACCTCAAGTCTAAGGATACTTACACCATTGCTATGATGAGACTATCATTGACATTTGAATAGATTATCTATATGATTGTCTCATAGTTGGTCATCCAATGTACTTAGCTACACTTAGCAAGCATCCATATGTTAACTCTAAACATCTCATGTTTAAAGATTATGAGATCTACTACTCGATCCAACCAAGGAGTGTAACATGTGCTAGTCTGTCTGGATTAATAATGTCTCATCTCGTTAATCTTATGACTAGGGATAATTTTAATACTAACATAATTACACATGATAAGAATCTCAATATCATGATCTCATTATGATTGCCTTAATGCTATGTTATGTATCAAGGACTTTATTAATTGATTTAAGATCACTTATCAATTCATATATCAAATGAACATCAAATTAATGAAAAGCCTTTTATTAATCAAATAAATTTGTACAATAAGTGCTAAAGGTGATTGCCTTTAGAGCACTCCTCTAATAAGCTCTCACTTTCACTTAAGCCAATCACCTTTGTATTTAGTTTCATAGGCGAGTACATGAGAATCATATTTCTTTTGGGGAAGTGGCTTAGTTAAAGGATCAACAATATTCTGATCAGTGGGCACTCTTTCTATCTTTACATCATTCCAACCAATGATTTCTCTAATCAAATGGTATCTTCTGAGTACATGTTTGGATCTCTAATGAGACTGTGGGTCCTTTGCTTGCACAATGGCTCCATTATTATCACAATACAATTGTATTGGATTTCCAACGCGTAGGTCTGACTCTCCCTTATTGAGCTATTTACTGTTCCTTAGGCCCTGCATATCAGTGCGTATTTGTAAGCCACAACCGGTATCTAATATCCATATATTATTATTGGAAACAATATTAATTTCAATGACAAAAATACCTGAAGCAGATGGGGTATCAGATGCCTTCTTCTTCAAGGACTCTAAGTAAGCCTTGTAGTATCTCTTCCAATGGTCGTCCTTGCCACAATGGAAGCATGTCCCCTTTGGAGCAATCTCCTTAGCCTTCTTCTTGGCCACGCCTCCCTTAGGCTTCATGGACTTCTTCTTCTTCTTAAGGTTTTTCCTTTTAAAACTTGAAGAGTCCACTAGCATCACAGCCTTACTGTCCTTCTTGACAGATGGCTTAGCTGTTTTAAGCAAGTTAATCAGCTCAGGAATAGTGGTAGAGATTTGGTTCATCCTATAGTTAAGCACAAAATGTGAATAACTATCAGACAAACCGGTTAGAATTAAGTCAATACTTAATTCATGGTCCATCACAAATCCCAAGGTGACCAACCTCTCAATATAGCCATTCATCTTCAATGCATATTGCACTTGAGATGTCCCCTCAACCATCTTAGTGCGGAAGAGCAACCTTGGTGTTTCGAACCTTTCAGAATGTGTTTGCTCATCAAAAAGCTCTCTTAGATGGTATATTATGGAATTAGCATCCATAGCCTTTTGCTGCTTTTGCAACTCAACTGATATAGTAGCAAGAATAATGGAGCTTGCCATCTCACTATCATCGAAATGCTTTTGATATGCCTTTTAAACATCTTCAGTAGCATTAGCAACAAGGGGATTAGGGAGTACCTCATCTAGGACATAGCCAATTTTTTTAGATTTGTGAACTATTCTCAGATTCCTTAGCCAATCCAAAAAATTGAGTTCAGTCAACTTATTTGATTCCATTAGCGATCACAAATTCACACTTGTCATGATGATGATTCTAGCAACCTAGATGTCAAATAGAACATGTTCAAATGTACATAAAATGCATGTTTATTAGGTCATTAATAAATTGCATTATGGCTCCCACTATTTTATGGCGAATCCATAGCCCTCACTATGAACCTGAGAGAACTTATATGGAAGTTCTCCTAGTGGGTCGATATCCAACTAACCAAGAATAACCTTAAGGCAACTCAACAAACTATCCTTAGTTTGGTTGGTAGGTATCTAATCCATACCAATTGCATTATTCATGCAACTATTGAATCTTGTGTTATCAACTTATTGATGTGTGCACATACATTAGGCTATTGACTCTGGATATGTGTACATCTCATGTATACAAACCCAACTTCACCTCAAATACACATTAACCTTGGCGCAAATCCAACAAGTTAATAATATCGGTTAAGTCTAACCCATTAATCGTGAAATCTAATTTCAATGGATTGAACTTATTCTTATAGCATGAGCTTGAGGCAACTCAACAACCCTAACTTTAGAAGAAATCTGGTTCTCCCCATATTAATGGAAGACGTAAGACTTAATTATTTATTTAGTGAGGGATTTCTTTGTTAAGTCTGATCAAGTTATTATTTCATGCTTTTATATATCATACATTCATCACATGGATATATAAAGATAGTTACATTAACATACTAGGGTTAATCTCTTGAGCCAAAGAGAAATTGACTAGGTCTTACCTAGGTATATGCATAAATTTACAACCCAAAATATAAATCAAATTCCTATTTCTAAGTCTTCTTGTTTATGGTACCACCTCCTTTGCTTCTTGCTCCTTTGTATCTTCATTCTATCCTAATCCCATGTAATCTAATTACATATTTCAAATTATAGAAAATCTCAATTTACATTTGAGGGGAGTAAGATGAGAAGAGAAATACATAAGAAAGAAAAAAAGTTAGGGACACGCAGGCCCTATTTACTATAAAACAAAATAATTTCATGCATGCCCAATCACATTGGACCTAAGTCCATAATCATCCATCATGCCTTTTCATACACCCCTAACATGCATTCTCTAATGCACAAAATAAAAATGACAATTTTGGATTTCAATTTGTAAATCGATTCAACGCTTGAACCAAAATTGCCTATATGTGTTCTTTCGGTTAATTTAATTTTGTATGTCCTTTTATAGCGGAATTTAATATTTAATCAAATTAAATTAAATTCCATATTTTCATAATTAATTCAAAATTAATTCTCCTTAAAATTATAATATTATGATGTTCAAATTAAATAATTTAATTTTAATATACATACCAATTTCTAGTCATACTAGAATTACAATTGCACAACTTAAATTAATTCAAATTTAATTTCAAAAAATTATAAAAATTTCCAAAACATCAAATCATCATTCTAATCATCTTTAGGTCAGCTCAAGTTCATCAAAATATTTTTGGCACCAGCCAAAATTACTAAGACAAACGAACCAACACACTTAGACGCTCAAAATGACTAATTCAATATCTATAATTTTTAAACTTTCAAATGCTTGCAAAATAATTTTGGCATACATCTAACATCAAAATAACATATTTTTAATTACATAAAAATTATTTCAAGGTGCTTAAAATAAAATAAACACATAAAAAAAATCAAACAAAATAGCCCCACCGGGTATGCTTAAATAGTCCCTTTTTGTGATTGTTTGAAAATTTAATTAAAATAATTTTTAATTAATTATTGGATACTTCCAGAGGCATGAAAATATTCTCAATATGTCTAAATAATTTTTTCATAATTCAATTCAAAAAAAATTTAACCATCCCCATCAATTAATACAAACAACAACACATGTTCATAAAAAAGGCAATTTTAGGCATTTTTGAAATAAATCCAAAATTAATTATATGAATCACATTCAAATCATTTTTCAATCAAAATAATCATTCTTAATCATCCCATGATCATATTAGAGAAACAAAAATGTGTAAAACATATTTTACAAATTAATTTCAATTTTTCAAAACCTATTGATCCAAAATCATCAAAAATATGCAATCCCATTGCACTTTCAATTAAAATTAATTTTAATGGATACAGGGAGGCTCTGATACCAATGTTAGATTTTGAAGAATGAATAATATTCATAAACACAGTAGAAAATAACATTTTCAAAATCCAAAATAAAAGATCATACTTTTACCATTAAAACTAATTTATATAAATATAAATGTTAAAAATTATACCTTGTAATTTCTTATTTGTTCTTCAAATTTTCACTTTGTTGGGTTGTAGCAAACCGCAAGATTTTACACTAGGATGTCTCTAATGATAATCCAAGTGAAGAATGAAGAAGAAACTATTAAGAGAAATGGTTTGAACAAATTGAAAGTGCTAGCTTTGAAAGTGTTATTGAGATAATTTTATTTTATCTTAAAAATATTTTTTTCTCAAAAAAAATATTTTCATGTTTATTTTCTGTCATTCGATGTCTTTTCTATTTGAATCAAATTCAAAGAAAAAATGAAAAGTCAAAAATGGAGGAAAGGGAAATGAATGAATAGTAATTGGCCATAATTGGCCTAATTAAGGCCAAAATCTGTGTTGGCCAACGGGTGAGAGGCAGTAGTGCGCTAGGCCTGCTGCAGGCTGCTGTTGGGCAGCCCAGCTGGCCCGCTAGGCAGGCGAGCAGCAGCCCAGTGTTCTGAGATTGTTTCTATACAATTGCATGGTAACAATTGGGTATGTGTTTTGACTAATGATTTATAGGGCATATACCATCATCAATACACTGCACAATCTTAGAGCTACTGCTCTTATAGGTCCGTATTGCATGAGATGAGCTATACAACAAATATTCATTTTTTTCTTATCAGAATAAGCAATATAAATTTATTTACATTGTCTTATGATGATTAATACGTCATGAAGTAACAATTATGCTGTAAAAATGAGTTTGGAAATGTAATCACGGAGTATGATTTGCTTAAATTGGAAAAACAACAGATGAACTTGATGTTGATTCATTGAAGAAGCCTCAAATGACTATATGCTTATCTAGTTCTAGGTGAGACTTTGAATAAGTTCAACCATATATTAAAAAAAAATATTTGACAGTCCTATAATATGAATCATATTAAAAAATTTCAAATGCAGAAATTAATAAATAGTTGTTTGCATGTGCAGTGGTTGAGAGTTTATAAAGTCATACTAAGCGACCTTTATAAGGAATAATAAGAAGCTTATCCCAACATAATCCATCATTCATCCAACCGACCGCCAACCTCTTTTGGTCCCATCCTATGAGCTACCTCTCTGAGGCAACAAGGAATAGTGTCAAAATACAAAAACAATATTCAAGATATCTTTTAGTACCTCAAGTCTAAGGATACTTGCACCATTGCTATGATGAGACTATCATTGACATTTGAATAGATTATCCATATGATTGTCTCATAGTTGGTCATCCAATGTACTTAGCTACACTTAGCAGGCATCCACATCTTAACTCTAAACATCTCATGTTTATAGAGTATGAGATCTACTACTCGATCCAGTCAAGGAGTGTAACATGTACTAGTCTGTCTGGATTAATAATGTCCCATCTCATCAATCCTATGACTATGGATAATTTTGATACTAACATAATTACACATGATAAGAATCTCAATATCGTGATCTCATCATGATTTCCCTCATGCTATGTTATATATCAAATACTTCATTAATTGATTTAATATCACTTATCAATTCATATGTCAAATGAATGTCAAATTAATGAAAAAGCCTTTTATTAATCAAATAAATTTGTACAATAAGCGCTAAAGATGATTGCCTTTAGAGCACTCTTCTAATAGTAATTTCGTATTTCTTATTCAAATCCTCACTTTGTTGGGTTGTAGCAAACCACAACAATCCACACTAGGATGTCTCTAATTATAATCCACTCAAAGAATGAAGAAGAAAGTACCAATAGAAATGGTTTGAACAAATTCAAAGTGCTAGCTTTGAAAGTGTTCTTGAGAGAATTTTATTATGTCTTAAAAATATTTTCTTTACAAAAAATATATTCATGTCTATTTTTCTCCCATTTGATGTGTTTTCTATTTGAAACAAATTGAAAGTAAAGATGAAAAGTCAAAAATGGAGAAAAGGGAAATAAATGAATAGTAATTGGCCATAATTAGCCTAATTAAGGCCAAATTCACCTGTAGGCCAACGGGAGGGAGGCAGCAGCTTGCTGGGCCTACTGCGGGCTGCCCAGCTGGCCCGCTCGGCAACCCAGTAGCCTGCCTAGCCTGTGTAGTCCCACGCAGGCCCGTATGGTCCCGTGACCCTCTCGAATGATTTCTCCCGTGCGATCTCATTGTGATCCATCTCGAAATAGTTCTCTCATATTTTGGATCATATCCAAGACCATTTTACTCACTCTCCATATCTTCAACGCATGTGACCCATTAGGTTTTTAGTTATATTGGCCACTTAAATTAACAATTAATTTAAGCAAGTCATGAGTGGTATCTAGCAACACATCAACACCCCAATTAACCGGAAAAGTCAGTGATTTGACTAAGAATCTTTCCATAGACAATTTTTGTGCAATTATTCCTTTCACCATTCTATACCCCACTTGGTTCAGAGTATGGACATGTGTCAATTCCCACTAAAATGACTACATCACGTCCTGTCCAGGTAATTTTAGTTCTTGTCCTTGAAGCTCATTACTCTATTATTCAATACTATCTTTATGACATTCCTACTCCGGCCAGAGATTCCCGAGTAATGACCACGACAAGAGGCCATAGATATACACTCCTTTTATCAGGAGTGGTGATTCCTTTGTTGGTTACCCAATTACCTTCAACTACCTCAAGCTATATTCAATCACCAACCTATGAGCAACCTCCCTGAGGCAATAAGGAATAGTGTCAAAATACACAATCAATATTCAAGATATCCATGAGTACCTCAAGTTTTAGGATACTTGCACCATTGCTATGATGAGACTATCAATGACATTTGAATAGATTATCCATATGATTGTCTCATGGCTGGTCATCCAATGTACTTAGCTACACTAAGCAAGCATCCACATGTTAACTCTAAGCATCTCATGTTTATAGATTATGAGATCTACTACTCAATCCAATCATGGAATGCAACATGTGCTAGTCTGTCTGGATTAATAATGTCTCATCTCATTAATCCTATGTCTATGGATAATTTTAATACTAACATAATTACACATGATAAGAATCTCAATATCATGATTTCATCATGATTTTCTTCATGCTATGTTACATATCAAGGACTTCATTAATTGATTTAAGATCACTTATCAATTCATATATCAAATCAACATCAAATTAATGAAAAAACCTTTTATTAACCAAATAAATTTGTACAATAAGTGTAACACCCCCTTACCCCACTATAGTTCAGCAAGGTAAGTGAGAATTACCCGTCTTACTGTTTTATAAAATTAATGAAGTGAAGTAAAATTTTTTTTTTTCCGAAAATATTGCATAAACTAAAATAAAATTTAATACAAGCCCAAATATTAAAACTTTTATTTATTTATAAAGTACATTAATTTACATTCAAATCATGTTCTTTTACATGGTGACTCACATATTTAATACACATGATATGAAATAAAAACGATACTTTAATTTACAAAATTTTTAACGACATATACCGAAAATTAAACCTAAAGCTTTTTGCTGCTTTCCTCCGGGTACCCTTCTTCTTCTGACAGTCTATTTTCTATGGCTACACTTCTAAACCTGCACGAGAGGAAATCACCCGCGCTAAGCTACTAGCTTAGTGGTGCTTCAATGATAAAAATTTTACATACATATATATTTTCTCACATATTAATTACCCATTTAATAAATAAGACATAAAATAAAGAATTATATAAAATCAATAAATTTCTGCAAACACTCAATATCTAATAACTTAAATTCATATAACATTTATAAAAAAAAATCACATACTTTGATATTATTATTATTATTATTATTATTACTATTATTTATTTGTGCCCATAACACCTATAACCGAACTAACTAATAGGAATAACGAGGTTGTCATTCCCAGCTTTCATAATATAGCGCCGAGCGCTTTTATAATAATGTCATTACCGGCTTTTGTTTTATTGTCATTACCGGCTTAATAATTTTGCGCCGAACGCATTCATAAATTGTCATTACCGGCTTTCATATTTGGCATCGAGTGCCTTAAATCCCCTGATTGGCATGCCAAACTATTCCCTATTCTAGTTCTAGACTAGGTGTTTTTGGGCTTAACTTTTTTTTATATTAATTCACTATATTTCAAAAATGTCAACATTATTTAACTATTATAATTATGCTTATTTATTTTTGTTCTTTAGTTCCATTATTATTGAAATAAAATCTCATACATAAATAATTTGTTAAACATTTATAATTACCATCAAAGTAAATATTTGCATGGATTATTACATATAGTTATAACAACACATGCAAAATGCCCAATATTGTATGTTTTTACCTATGGCAGATTTCGGATTTATTTTTTGGCTTCATTTTTAGCCCATATATAATTCGAATTTGAAGTTCTAGCCTTCTAACCATTTTTAGCTTATTGTCTTAGATTTCAGATGCATCAAGAATCACATAAATTCCAAATTTCTATCAAAAGTTATGATTAATTCACTACTGCATCATCACAGAATTTTCTACCCAGAATTTTTCTGGACAGATTCTAGGTTTAAACTTCGTGCATTTAACTGGGAAACTATAGACATAATTAGATATTATAGTCTAAATAATAATTAAAGCCCTGTGTCTTAGCTTTTATTTCCAACAAATATCATACAAAACGGAGTTCCATAACTCAAGTTATCATCAAAATAGACAGAGCTGTTCCGGGAATTCTGTACCCAAGCCATCAATTGACATCAATCCATATTTCAACCACATTCATCATTTGCATTCATTTTAGTAATAAAATTTCCAGAATTACAAATACATTCATATGTCTCAATTATTTCACACCATTTGGTCTCATTTCCATATATAATATCAAAAGTCACAACAAAACACATAACATCTCAACAACACAAACATAACAAACCTTAACATATAATTCCATACATATTAACAACATGCAAAATTTTTATCAATGAAACACATACCTAATCAGCCTTGGTTCTTCCCTTAATCCTTCTTTTTCTTCTCTTATTAGCTAGCTTTCTCCTTGCCTTTGTCACCCTCTTGAGGGCCTCTCACTTGTTCACTTATTTTTCCTGCACAACCATACCATAACTCAATTCCAACATTCAATTTCAATGTTTTTCATGTCTACATAATATTCTAATGCTCCTAATATGTTTTACACCTTAATTGAGCTAAAATGTACTAAGTTTAAACTTCCTTCTTCATATGTCATGGCTGCCTAAAAAGCATATCCTAGTTCCCAATTTATTTTCTTCAATTCAACACTCAATTCACCCTTAATCTAACACCAATTGTGGTGTTTCTATGTTAATTTCAATTTCTCCCAAATTTATTTAACTATGTCAGCCCTTCCTTCATCCTTCAACATTATATTTTCTTCAGTTTTTAAGCCATAAAATAATTACCTAACATCAAATATCATTAATTTAAAGTTTAATTACACTTCCATCAACTAATCACAAACTTAAATTTCTACTTCCAATCTTGCAACATAAGCTCAATCTACCAAACCTAATCACATCTATCATCATTATGGGTCTCAAATAGAAGCAAAAAGGTTGAATTTAAGAAGAATAAACTCACCTTAAGTGTTCTTCAAAGTGGGCCGAAATTCCCCTTAATATTTCTCTCTTTACCTTTTTTTTTCTTCGTTCCTTCTTGCTCCTTTGGTACCTTTTATGGTAAGAACTCTTAAAATCCGATTTTTGCCTCTCAAAACTAATTTATTTGCTTTCTTTTTCAAGCTTGGATTGAATGAAAATGGAGGCTTAGGGAGGGACTAAGTTGGACGGCCAAAGAGGTGAAGAAAGAATAAGATGATGACTTTGATATTTTGGGTTGAAGAATAAAGAATTCCTCTTTTTTTTTTTTGGGTTTGTATTTGGTGGTTCCATGCCTACATTAAACTCTTCATCCATTGGTCCAAAATATAAATTAATTTTAATGAAATTTTAAACTTTAAGAAATTTCTTATTTGCCACATCTTCCTCCATATTCACACTTTTTCCCCAAACAATTGCCATAATACCGATTTTGTCCATAGGAAGTTTTATTTTTTTTTTTCTAATTCTACCCCAAATCTTTTTAATTCAAAAATAATAATACCCTTAATTATTTTCTTTTATTATTAGTCATTTTTTTTGTTTAAATTTAGACTCTGATTGAACCAGTGGACCCCACTACGGTCACGTGCAATCGGGGCCTAAATCACTGAATGTTACAATTCTCTTCCCCTTAAGAAAATTTTGTCCTCGAAATTTACCTGATTAGGTGGAGCTGAATAACTGAGGATGTTGAGTTCTCATCATTTCTTCACTCTCCCAGGTGGTTTCTTCTACTGCATGATTGCGCCATAGGACCTTTACTAGTGGTACCTTCTTGTTCCGTAGTTCTTTGACTTCTCGAGCTATGATTTTTACTGGCTCTTCACCATATGTCAAGTCTGGTTGTACCTCTATTGATTCCACAGGTATTACATGTGTCGGATCTGATCTATATCTTCTTAACATTGAGACATGAAACACATTGTGGATTTTATCCAATTCTGGTGGTAAGGCCAACCTGTAAGCCACTGGACCCACACGTTCAAGTATTTCGTATGGTCCAATAAATCTAGGACTCAGTTTCCCCTTTTTACCAAAACGAAGTACTTTTTTCCAAGGTGAGACTTTCAAAAATGCCTTGTCTCCGACAGCATACTCAATGTCCTTCCTCTTCATATCAGCATAGGATTTTTGTCGATCAGTTGCAGCTTTTAATCGATCTTGGATTAATTTCACCTTCTCCTCTGTCTGTTGCACTAATTCTGGCCCCATAAATTTCTTTTCACCAAGTTCTGTCCAGCATAATGCTGTCCTACATCTCCTTCCATACAAAGCTTCGTATGGTGCCATGCCGAGACTAGTTTGATAGCCGTTGTTGTATGCAAATTCCATCAATGGTAAATGTTTATCCCAGCTACCCTCAAAATCAATTACGCAGATTCTCAGCATATCTTCCAACAATTGAATCACTCGTTCAGATTGCCCATCTGTTTGTGGATGAAATGTTGTACTAAAAGCAAGTTGGGTCCCCAATGCTTGCTGTAGACTTTTCCAAAATTTTGATGTGAACCGTGGGTCTCGATCAGAAATAATAGATACTGGCACCCCATGTAGTCGAATTATCTCATTAACATATAATTATGCTAACCGGCTCAATGAATAATCCATCCGAACTGGCAGAAAGTGAGCCGACTTGGTAAGCCTGTCAACAATTACCCATACTGCATCATGCTTCTTTTGTGTCAAAGGCAACCCAGATACAAAATCCATTGTAATTCTTTCCCACTTCCATTCTGGAATTGCAATAGGCTGCAACAATCCAGATGGTACCTGGTGTTCTGCTTTCACTTGTTGGCATGTCAAGCATCTTGTAGTATATTCCATTATATCTTTCTTCATTCCTGGCCACCAATAATGAGTCTTCAGGTTCTGATACATTTTATTGCTCCCTGGATGCATGGAATAAGTTGTATTATGTGCCTCTTTTAGAATTATTTGCTTTAATCCGCTATCATTTGGCATGCACAATCTTCCTCTGTAACTTATGCTTCCATCATCTTCAACCTTAAATTCAGGTCTCTCCCCATTTTTCACTGCCTCAGCAATTATCATCAATTTTTGATCTTGCTTCTGAGCTTTTCTCACTTGTTGCCTTAAAGTAGGTTGGAACCGTAACTCTGCCAAAATAAATTGTGAGTCTAATTTTTTTCAATTTTACTATTACTTTCTATATATTATATTATAATTGAGGAAAATTTAAACTATACCTGCCAGTGTTTTTCTACTTAAGGCATCCGCTACTACATTGGCTTTGCCTAGCTGATAGTCAATAATACAATTATAATCCTTGATTAACTCCAACCAGCATCTTTGCCTTAAGTTCAATTCCTTTTGTGTGGCCAAATATTTGAGGCTCTTATGATCTGTATATATGTAGCACTGCTCGCCATACAAATAATGTCGCCAAATTTTCAAAGCAAACACTATTGCTGCCAACTCCAAATCACGAGTAGGGTAATTTAGCTCATGAGGCTTCAATTGCCTAGATGCATAAGCAACTACTTTACCCTCTTGCATTAATACACAACCTAGCCCATTATGAGAGGCATCACTGTATATCACAAAATCTTTCGCTAGCGTAGGTTGGGTCAAAACAGGTGCTTCGGTTAATATGGCTTTTAGTTTCTCAAAGCTTGCCTGACACCGATCTGTCCACTCAAACTTAGTTTCTTTTCTGAGCAATTTAGTAATTGGTGTAGCTACGCTTGAAAATCCCTTCACAAACCTTCTATAGTAGCCAGCTAATCCAAGGAAACTTCGGACTTCTGTTACATTGTGAGGTGGGTTCTATTTTTTAGGATCAACCCGGATTCCTTCAACTGAAATAATATGCCCTAAGAATCCCACTTCTTCCAACCAGAACTCACATTTTGACAGCTTTGCATCCAATTGATTTTCCCTCAAAGTCTGCAGTACTATTCTGAGATGCCTGTCATGTCCTCCCCTGTCCTTCGAATACACCAAAATATCATCTATAAAAACTACCACAAACTGATCAAGATAAGGCCTAAAAATTATGTTCATCGTATCCATAAAGGCAGCTGGTGCATTCGTTAAGCCAAATGGCATAACTAGAAACTCATAGTGGCCATATCGAGTTCTGAAGGCTGTTTTAGATACATCTGATTCTTTGATTTTCAGTTGGTGGTACCCGGATCTGATATCAATCTTAGAGAATACTCCTGCTCCCTTCAATTGATCAAACAAATCATCAATTCTAGGTAGTGGGTATTTATTTTTAATTGTCACCTTGTTCAATTGTCGGTAATCAATACATAACCGAAGGGTGTCATCCTTCTTTTTCACAAACAACACCGGAGCGCCCCATGGTGATACACTGGGCCTTATGAACCCTTTGTCGAGCAATTCCTGTAATTGAACCTTTAACTCTCTCAATTCTGTAGGTGCCATTCTATAAGGAGTAATTGATATTGGGGCTATACCAGGAATCACATCAATAGCAAATTCTATCTCCCTATCTGGTGGTAACCCTGGCAAATCTTCAGGAAATACATCTGAGAACTCACACACGGTAGGGATGTCCTTGAGTTCTGGGCTCCCCTTCTTGGTATCTATCACATGGGCCAAATATGCCTCACATCCCTTCCTAATATATTTTCGAGCTTTTAATGCTGAAATAACACTGGTCAAACATGTTTGGCCTACAGCTTGAATGATGGTGTCATCTTGCCCGGGAATTTTAAGTACAACTTTTCTAGATCAGCAGTCAACTATAGCTCAATGCTTTGTCAACCAATCCATACCCAGAATAGCATCAAATTCATGAAAAGGTAGTTCTATGAAGTCTGCTGGAAATTCTCTACCCTGAATAATTATTGAACTGTTTCTATAAATCTTATTCACTTTCACACTATGTCCCAGTGGATTGGTCACAACTATATCATATTCTAAGGTCTCAGGTATCATGTTCCCTTGTCTAAGTGCAACTGTACTTATGTATGAATGCGTGGAACCAGGATCTATCAAAGCATGTAAATCAAAATCAAATAAAGATAATTTACCAACTATGACGTCTGGTGCATCCTGGTCTTCACGAGCCCTCATCACATATGCCCGAGCTGGGGTTCTACTACCTCCAGGTCTATCAACTGTCTCTGATACCCCCTGACTCTGTCCGGTACGACCACCTCTAAACTGGTTTTGACCTCTACCACGGCTCTGTACCGGTGTCATAGTCTGTGCCGGTGCCATAATACCTGTACCGAGTCTGGGACAATCTTTCTTCATATGGTCAGTAGCTCCACATCTCATACATGCCCCATCAACCACCAACACTCTCCTGTATGAGCTTTACCACAATGCTGACACAAAGTCGGAGCTGATCTCTTGGGAAATGATGTTGGTGAACTAGCAGATGATGCTGCAGGTCTAAATTGCTGACCCCGCCTATCAGAAAATGTTTGTCTAGCCACCCTTGACTGAAATGGTCTAGGTACTATTCGTCCTTTCCTACCCGATGTCTGGCCCACACTAGCTGTTGACTTCTTATAATGCTCTTTTGTCTTCAGCTTTTTCCTTCTTTCAACACTAATAGCAGAGGACACTAGCGTAGCAAAATCTGTATGCTGGTGGGAAGCCACTAAATACCCAATCTCCTCATTGAGACCGTCTTCAAATCTACGACATTTATCAGCTTCATCTCCAATAATCCCAGTAGCATACTTGCTCAACCTGGTGAACTCCATCTCATACTCAGCTACTGTCATACCCCTCTGCCTCAAATTCAGGAATTCTTGCTTTTTCTCATCAACATAGATTCTTGGCACATATTTCTTTTTAAACTCTGTCACAAAGAAATCCCATGTCTGAGGGGTCGGAGTCTGAAGTTTTGCTAATAACAATTTCCACCAGTCAGGCATGCTCCTGAAGGAGAGATACTGCATATCTAACCTTGTACTCCTCCGGACATTGCAGCTCTTCAAAAACCCTTTATGTCTTTTCCAACCAAAATTCTGCTGCTGCTGGGTCATCCTCTTTCTTACCCATAAAATCCGTAGCCCCGTATTTTCTTAATTTATCAATTTGGGGTTTCGGTTGAGGTGGCGGAGCTGGTGGAGCTGGTGGCAGCACAACTTGTGCTATCTATTGTAACAAAGTAGCCATTTGTTGCATAAGGGGTACCTGACCCGCGTTAACCTGATCTTCAGCATGTTGTGGAGCTATAACGCTAGGCTCTGAGGCTCTAATTGATGCTGACTGTCTATTAGCAGCCGAGTCAGCTATACTATCACCCTCATGTTCTTCACAACTTTGTCTTGATTCCGAATCCATTAAAACCTATATTGTCAGAAGAATAGTCCCTTATTAGAATATAGCAGCTTAAAAACAATGCAAATGCTAAAAACATGCATTTATCTTCCCATACCCACTAAGTAAGAACCATCTAAACCTATTGCTCTGATACCAAAAATTGTAACACCCCCTTACCCCACTATAGTTCAGCAAGGTAAGTGAGCATTACCCGTCTTACTGTTTTATAAAATTAATGAAGTGAAGTAAAAAAAAAATTTTTCCAAAAATATTGCATAAACTAAAATAAAATTTCATACAAGTCCAAATATTAAAACTTTTATTTATTTATAAAGTACATTAATTTACATTCAAATCATGTTCTTTTACATGGTGACTCACATATTTAATACACATTATATGAAATAAAAACGATACTTTAATTTACAAAGTTTTTAACGACATATACCGAAAATTAAACCCAAAGCTTTTTGCTGCTTTCCTTCGAGTACCCTTCTTCTTCTGACAGTCTATTTTCTATGGCCACACTTCTAAACCTGCGCGAGAGGAAATCACCCGCGCTAAGCTACTAGCTTAGTGGTGCTTCAATGATAAAAATTTTACATACATATATATTTTCTCACATATTAATTACCTATTTAATAAATAAGACATAAAATAAAGAATTATATAAAATCAATAAATTTCTGCAAACACTCAATATCTAATAACTTTAATTCATATTTATTTGTGCCCATAACACCTATAACTGAACTAACTAATAGGAATAACGGGGTTGTCATTTCCGGCTTTTATAATATAGCGCCGAACGCTTTTATAATAATGTCATTAGCGATTTTTGTTATATTGTCATTACCGGCTTAATAATTTTGCGCCGAACGCATTCATAAATTGTCATTACCGGCTTTCATATTTGGCACCGAGTGCCTTAAATCCCCTGATTGGCATGCCAAACTATTCCCTATTCTAGTTCTAGACTAGGTGTTTTTGGGCTTAACTTTTTTTTATATTAATTCACTATATTTCAAAAATGTCAACATTATTTAACTATTTTAATTATGCTTATTTATTTTTGTTCTTTATTTCCATTATTATTGAAATAAAATCTCATACATAAATAATTTGTTAAACATTTATAATTACCATCAAAGTAAATATTTTCATGGATTATTACATATAGTTATAACAACACATGCAAAAAGCCCAATATTGTATGTTTTTACCTATGGCAGATTTCGGACTTATTTTTGGGCTTCATGTTTAGCCCATATATAATTCGAATTTGAAGTTCTAGCATTCTAACCATTTTTATCTTCTTGTCTTAGCTTTCCGATGCATCAAGAATCACGTAAATCCAAATTTTCTATCAAAAGTTAGGATTAATTCACTACTGCATCATCACAGAATTTTCTGCCCAGAATTTTTCTGGACAGATTCTAGGTTTAAACTTCGTGCATTTAACTGGGAAACTATAGACATAATTAGATATTATAGTCTAAATAATAATTAAAGCCCTGTGTCTTAGCTTTTATTTCCAACAAATATCATACAAAACGGAGTTCCATAACTCAAGTTATCATCAAAATAGACAGAGCTGTTCCGGGAATTCTGTACCCAAGCCATCAATTGACATCAATCCATATTTCAACCACATTCATCATTTGCATTCATTTTAGTAGTAAAATTTCCAGAATTACAAATACATTCATATGTCTCAATTATTTCACACCATTTGGTCTCATTTCCATATATAATATCAAAAGTCACAACAAAACACATAACATCTCAACAACACAAACATAACAAACCTTAACATATAATTCCATACATATTAACAACATGCAAAATTTTTATCAATGAAACACATACCTAATCAGCCTTGGTTCTTCCCTTAATCCTTCTTTTTATTCTCTTATTAGCTAGCTTTCTCCTTGCCTTTGTCACCCTCTTGAGGGCCTCTCACTTGTTCACTTATTTTTCCTACACAACCATACCATAACTCTATTCCAACATTCAATTTCAATGATTTTCATGTCTACATAATATTCTAATGCTCCTAATATGTTTTACACCTTAATTGAGCTAAAATGTACTAAGGTTAAACTTCCTTCTTCATATGTCATGGCTGCCTAAAAAGCATATCCTAGTTCCCAATTTATTTTCTTCAATTCAACACTCAATTCACCCTTAATCTAACACCAATTGTGGTGTTTCTATGTTAATTTCAATTTCTCCCAAATTTATTTAACTATGTCAGCCCCTCCTTCATCCTTCAACATTATATTTTCTTCAGTTTTTAAGCCATAAAATAATTACCTAACATCAAATATCATTAATTTAAAGTTTAATTACACTTCCATCAACTAATCACAAACTTAAATTTCTACTTCCAATCTTGCAACATAAGCTCAATCTACCAAACCTAATCACATCTATCATCATTATGGGTCTCAAATAGAAGGAAAAAGGTTGAATTTAAGAAGAATAAACTCACCTTAAGTGTTCTTCAAAGTGGGCCGAAATTCCCCTTAATATTTCTCTCTACCTTTTTTTTCTTCGTTCCTTCTTGCTCCTTTGGTACCTTTTATGGTAAGAACTCTTAAAATCCGATTTTTGCCTCTCAAAACTAATTTATTTGCTTTATTTTTCAAGCTTGGATTGAATGAAAATGGAGGCTTAGGGAGGGACTAAGTTGGACGGCCAAAGAGGTGAAGAAAGAATAAGATGATGACTTTGATATTTTGGGTGGAAGAATAAAGAATTCCTCTTTTTTTTTTTGGGTTTGTATTTAGTGGTTCCATGCCTACATTAAGCTCTTCATCCATTGGTCCAAAATATAAATTAATTTTAATGAAATTTTAAAATTTAAGAAATTTCTTATTTGCCACATCTTCCTCCATATTCACACTTTTTCCCCAAACAATTGCCATAATACCGATTTTGTCCATAGGAAGTTTTATTTTTTTTTCTAATTCTACCCCAAATCTTTTTAATTCCAAAATAATAATACCCTTAATTATTTTCTTTTATTATTAGTCATTTTTTTTGGGTTTAAATTTAGACTCCGATTGAACCAGTGGACCCCAGTACGGTCACGCGCAATTGGGGCCTAAATCACTGAATGTTACAATAAGTGCTAAAGGTGATTGCCTTTAGAGTACTCCTCGAACAGTTTCCTACTTGGAACTCTTCCAACTAACTGCTTCACCATTTTGTGTTAATATATAACCTGACTGAGATTTTGAGTCCCCCTTGTCAGATTGGAAGCTAACATCAGCATACCTGCTCACAATAAGATCTCCATCTCCATATACTAGGAATGCATCCTTAGTCCTTCTTAAGTACTTAAGGATATTCTTAACAGCCACTTTGATTGGTATCTGCTCGTGACACTCAGAGCATATGAAAAATCGGGTCTTGTACATATCATAGCGTACATGATTGATCCTATAGCTGAAGCATATGGAATCAAACTCATGTGTGTCCTCTCATCTTGTGTCTTTCGACATAAAGACTTTGAGAAAGTAATCCCATGGGTCATGGGAATATATCCCCTCTTGGACTGCTCCATGCTACACCTTTTTAGCATCTTATCTATGTATATAGATTGTGAAACACCAAGCAATCTTTTAGATCTACTTCTTTAGATCTTTATCCCCAAAATATAGACTGCTTCTCCAAGGTCTTTCATGGAAAAATTCTTGGATAACCAAATTTTGACTGATTGTAAGGCTGAGACATCATTTCCCATTAACAATATGTCATCTACATATAACACAAGAAATATAATTTCACTCCCACTAGCCTTCTTGTCAACACAAGGTTCATCTAGATTTTGTAAGAGACCAAAATGTTTGATTGTCTCATTAAACCGAATATTCCAACTCCTGAATGCTTGCTTTAATCCATAAATGGATCTTTGAAACTCACATACCTTTTTGTCATCTTTGGATATAAAGCCTTATGGTTGTGTCATGTACACATCCTCAGTCAGATTTCCCTTCAGGAAAGTAGTCTTCACATCCATTTGTCATATCTCATAATCATAATGAGTAGCAATGGCTAGGAGTACCCTTATGGATTTGAGCGTACCTACTGGGCTAAAAGGTTCATCATAGTCAACTCTTTGTCTTTCATAACCTTTAGCAATAAGTCTAGCTTTATAGGTAATCACATTGCAATTCATGTCATTTTTCTTTTTGAAAACCCACTTGCACCCTATAGGCTTTATCCCTTTGGGTGGGTCAACCAAAGTCCGTACTTGGTTTTCAGCCATGGAATCCATTTTTGACCTCATCGCTTGAAGCCATTTGTCAGATTCTGAACTATTCAGAACTTCTTCATAGGTTGTACGCTTATCATTTTCTATGAGCAATATGTCATTTTGTTCACTAATCAGAAATTCATCTCTATCTGGAATAGTACATATCCTAGTTAACCGACGAAGCTCTTATGCCACATTAGGATGTCTCAAATGATAATCCATATGAAGAATGAAGAAGAAACTATCAAAACAAATGGTTTGAACAAATTCAAAGTGCTAGCTTTGAAATTGTTCTTGAGAGAATTTTATTGTTTTAAAACTATTTTTTTTTACAAAAAATATTTTTCATGTCTATTGTCTGCCATTTGATGTCTTTTCTATTTGAATCAAATTCAAGGAAAAGATGAAAAGTCAAAAATGGAGAAAAGGGAAATGATTGAATAGTAATTCGCTATAATTGGCCTAAGGCCAAATTCACCCATTGGACAATGGGAGGGAGGCAGCAGCGCGTTGGTCCTACTGCGAGCTGTCGCTGGGCACGCAAGCAACCTGTTTAGCCCGTACGGGCCCATGACCCTCATGAATGATTTTTTCCATGAAATCTCATCGCGATCCATCCAGAAATAATTTTCTCTTGTTTTGGATCATATCCAAGACCATTTTACTCATTCTCCATATCTTCAATGCGTGTGACCCATTAGGTTCCCGGTTATGTTGGCCACTTAAATTAAAAATTAATTTAAGTATGTCATGAGCGGTATCTAGCAACACATCATTACTCTCAATTGATTGAAAAGTCAGTGGTTTGACTACGAACCTTTACATAGACAATTTCTGTTCAATTATTCCTTTCACCATTCTATACCCCATTTGGTTCAGAGTATGGACATGTGTCAACTCCCACTTGATTGACTACATCATGTCTAGTCCAAGTAATTTTAGTTCTTGTCCCTAAGGCTCTTTACTTTATTAGATATGTCATTGAAGACTATCTTTGTGACATTTCCACTCCAGTCAGCGATTCCTGAGTAATGACCACGACAAGAGGCTATAGGTATACACTTCTTCTATCAGGAGTGGTGAATCCTTTGTTGTTTACCCAATTACCTTCGAATACCTCAAGCTGTATCCAATCACCACCCTATGAGCAACCTCCATGAGGCAACAAGGAATAGTATCAAAATACAGAATCAATATTCTAGATATCATTGAGTACCTCAAGTCTAAGTCTACTTGCACCATTGCTATGATGAGACTATCATTGAAATTTGAATAGATTATCCATATGATTGTCATAGATGATCATCTAATGTACTTAGCTATCCTTAGCAAGCATCCACATGTTAACTCTAAACATCTCATGGTTATATATTATAAGATCTACTACTTAATCCAATTAATGAGTGTAACATGTGCTAGTCTGTCTGGATTAATAATGTCCCATCTCATTAATTCTATGACTAGGGATAATTTTGATACTAACATAATTACACATGATAAGAATCTGAATATCATGATCTCATCATGATTTCCTTCATGTTATGTTATGTATCAAGGACTTCGTAAATTGATTTAAGGTCACTTATCATTCATATATAACATCAACATCAAATTAATGAAAAAGCCTTTTATTAATCAAATAAATTTGTACAATAAGTGCTAAATGTGATTTCCTTTAGAGCACTCCTCTAATAAGGCATGCATAAGTGACCTTGGTAGCACAAACATCCATTTGGTTGAACAGTGTACTAGAGTCTTTCCCCTTTGGAGACCAACTTGGTTATATCAACTAGCTTACTATCTTGCATCGATGCATTTCTGATGTTTTGATTAAGCATAGGTTGAACATGTAACTCTGTTATGGTCTTTCTACTCAAAGCGTCAGCCACAACATTGGCTTTGCCTATATGGTAGTCGATGGTGTAGTTATAATCCTTAGTCAACTCTAAACACCATCTATGTCTCAAGTTGAGTTCCTTCTATGTCAGGAGATATTTCAAACTCTTGTGACCAGTGTAGATGAACACTTTTCCTTACATAGGTAGTGATGCCAATTCTTTAAAGCAAACATAATGGCTACCAACACAAAATCATATGTGGGGTAATTCTTCTCATGCATCTTCAACTATCTAGAAGTATAAGCAATAACCTTTTTCCTTTTGCATCAAGACACACCCTAAACCATTGTGAGATGGATCATTGTAAATGACATATTCATTATTGGGTATTGGTTGTGTTAGTACCGAACTTCTATTAGAATACATTTAAATGTATCAAAACTAGCTTTACACTTGTCATTCCATTTAAATTTCACATCCTTTCTCAAAAGCCTAGTCAAAGGAGAGGCAATTAAAGAAAAACCCTTCACAAAACTTTTGTAGTAACTTGACAAACCAAGAAAACTCCTAATTTTAGTCATAGGGAGAATTCCAATTCAAGATTACCTCAACGTTACTAGGATCAACCTTGATGTCATTTGTTAACATGATGTGTCTAAGGAATGCCACTTGATTAAGCCAAAACTCACACTTAGAGAGCTTGGCATAAAGCTTCTAATCCCTAGAGATCTATAACACTATTCTTAAATGTCGATGATGCTCTGTATAGTTCTTATAATACACCAAGATATCATCGATGAAAAGAACAATGAACTAATCCAAGTGTGGCATCAATATCTAGTTCATCAAGTCCATAAAAGCTATTGAGGCATTGATTAACCCAAAGGGCATAACCAAAAACTCATAATGGCCATATCTTGTTCTGAAGACTATCTTAGCTATATCATTTCCCTTTATCTTCAAATGATGATAACCCAATCTCAAATCAATATTGAAGAACACTCATGCACCTTTCAACTGATTAAAAAGATCAATAATCTATGGCAACCTTGAATTGGAATTCTCTAATTCAAGACATCTGAAAACTTTCTTACTATAGGAATATCCTAAAGATCTGGACCTCTGTTTCTAGTGTCAACCACATGAGCCAAATATGTCTCATATCCCTTTTAGATCATCTTTTGTGCCTTAATTAAGGAAACCATTTGTGGAGGCTGTAGAAACCTCTCACCTTCTACTACCACTTCTTTTTGCTTTGAAGTCTTAAGAACAACAGTCTTAGACCAACAGTTCATAGCTTCCTCACACTATAAGAGAAAATTCATACCTAATATGGCATCATACTCATGAAAGGATAACTCGATGAGATCCATGGGAAACTCTTTCCTATGCATAACTAAAGGGCAATTTTTGTATACTCGATTCATAACCACACTTTGGCCTAAAGGGTTCATGACATTAATCTCAAACTCTAGCTTTTCTGTTTTCATATTATGCTAACTAGGCATGCTCGTGCATATATAAGAATGTGTAGATCCTGGGTCTATCAAAGCACATATAACTAAGCAATATAAATATAACATACCCATTATGACATAGGTGGCTCCCTAGTCCTCATGGGCCTTCATAACATATGCCCTAGCTAGAGCTCTACTGGTTTCCAACTTGTTCACTATCTTTGAAGCAACCTAGCTAGGTCCTGTAAGACCTCTTCATGTTTGATTTCTGCTCTACACTGGAGTTGATTCTATTTTCAATGTCAGTGTTGCATGTGTCAATAAAGGGCAATCCCTTCTCATATGATCTCAGGCTCCACCCCTAAAGCAAGCCTTTATAGCTAACCAACACTCTCCTATATGGTTTCTATGATATGTCTCACATAAGGGAGCAAGACCCTTAGTTGTTTGTATGTTGACGATAGTTGATGTAGTCATAAAGAGCAATCCCCTCTAGAAAGAACTAGACTATGAGTGGCTCTACCCTCTATTCTATCCCCTGCCCTAGGACTATCCTGAGAAAAAGAGGTCTTCTTGTTAGTTATTTGTGCCACACTTGTTGGGGTTCTCCTGTAGTTCTCATCTGCTCTTCTCTTTCTTCTCTTTTTTATACTAGTGGAGGAGGAAACAAGTGTAGAGAAGTCCTTAAGCTGAAGGGAAATGACATGGTACCTAAGGTCATCATTCATACCATCATCAAAGTGATGACATTTGTCCCCCTCATCCACTAAAAAACTAGTTGCATATATGCTCAATCATGTGAACTCTCTTTCATATTCAAAGAGACTTATGTTTTTTTATCAAAGGTTTAGAAATTCCCTTCTTTTCTCATTGATGTAGACTCAAGGTACATATTGTTTCTCAATTTCAGTAACAAAGTATTCACAAATCAAAGGTTGCAGGGTTTATTGCTTTTTGAAAACTAACTTCCACCACTCATATGCATATTATTGTAGCAACGATATGACATACTATGTTTCGTGTTCCTTGGTAGACCCTAACTCATTGAAGACCCTCTTGGTCTACTCTAACCAGAACTCAATTGCAGTTAGATCATCCTCTCTAATAAGGAAATCAGTGTCCCTATGCTTCTAGAGCGTATCAATCTTTGGGTTTCTCTTGTAGTGGCTACTGTGGAGTTGGTTATCGTAATGCCTATGGTATGGCTTAAGCCAACTGTTATAAAATATTAGCTATATGATGCATGATTGATATTGCACCCAAATCTGCTTGTCCGACGGGTTATTGCAGAGGTACTATGGTAGCACCCGAACCTTGTACACTTGAAGCACTTGGCTAATTAGAAGTTCTCAAGTCAAGAGAATTGTTGCTCTTAGGCACATCATATGTCTCCAAATCCATCCAAACGTTTATGCTTCTAAAGTTGATAAATAGGTAGCCTATGTTAGAGACATATGAGATGTATTATGTATTCATGATAACCTTTAACCAACTTATGTTCATAAACACCTAAACCTAAGCTCTAACACTAAATGTGGCACTCTCTCATCTAATCAGGATTAACCCAACTAAATGAGGGAGTGCTACATATACCGATTGTGGAAGACCTATGAAAAATTATACTTTTTCTTTTCTTGGAAACACTTGTAATATATGGGAAAAAATATTAAACCATATATATATATGCATAGTATGTTGGATTTTGAAGAATGAATCATATTCATAAATGCAGCAGAAAAACAAAATTTTCAAAACCCAAAACAAAAGATCATACTTGTACCATTAAAACGAATTTATATAAATATAAATGTTAAAAATTATACCTTGTAATTTCTTATTTGTTGTTCAAATCTTCACTTTGTTGGGTTGTAGCAAACCACAAAAATCCACATTAGGATGTCTCTAATGATAATCCACGTGAATAATGAATAAGAAACTATCAAGAGAAATGGTTTGAACAAATTCAAAGTGATAACTTTGAAAGTGTTCTTAAGAGAATTTTGTCGTCTTAAAAATAATTTTTTCTCAAAAAAATATTTTCATATCTATTTTATGCCATTTAATGTCTTTTCTATTTGAATCAAATTCAAAGCAAAGATGAAAAGTCAAAAATGGAGAAAAAAGAAATGAATGAATAGTAATTGGCCATAATTGGCCTAATTAAGGCCAAAATCTGCCATTGGCCAACGACTGGGAGGCAGCAGTGCACTAGGCCTGCTGCGGCTTGCTGTTGGGTAGCCCAGCTGGCCTGCTAGGTAGGCCAACAGCCTGCCTAGCACGCACGAACCCATAAAGGCCCATAACCCTCCCGAACGATATTTTCGTGCGATCTCATAGCAATCCATCCTGAAATAATTCTCTCATATTTTGGATCCTATCCAAGACCATTTTACTCATTCTCCATATCTTCAATGTGTGTGACCCATTTGGTTTCCGGTTATGTTGGCCACTTAAATTAACAATTAATTTAAGTAGGTCATGAGCGGTATCTAGCAACACATCATAACCCCCAATTAACCGTAAAATCAGTGGTTTGACTATAAACCTTTCCGTAGACATTTTCTGTACAATTATTCCTTTCACCATTCTATACCCCACTTAGTTCAACATATGGACATGTGTCAACTCCCACTAGACTAACTATGTCACGTCTAGGTCAATTAATGTTAGTTCTTGTCCTTGAGGCTCATTACTCTATTATATATGTCATTGAAGACTATTTTTATGACATTTCCACTCCGGCCAGAGATTCCCGAGTAATGACCATTACAAGAGGCCATGGGTATACACTCCTTCTATCAAGAGTGGTGAATCATTTGTTGGTTACCCAATTACCTTCGAATACCTCAAGCTGTATCCAATCGCCACCCTATGAGCTACGTCTTTGAGGTAACAACGAATAGTGTCAAAATACAGAATCAATATTCAAGATATCCTTGAGTACCTCAAGTCTAAGGATACTTGCACCATTGCTATGTTGAGACTACCATTGACATTTGAAATGATTATCCATATGATTGTCTCATAGTTGGTCATCCAATGTACTTAGCTACACTTAGCAAGCATCCACATGTTAACTCTAAATATCTCATGTTTATAGATTATGAGATCTACTACTCGATCCAATCAAGGAGTGTAACATGTGCTAGTTTGTCTGGATTAATAATGTCCCATCTCATTAATCCTATGACTAGGGATAATTTTGATACTAACATAATTACACATGATAAGAATCTCAATATCATGATCTCATCATGATTTCCTTCATGTTATGTTATGTATCAAGGACTTCATTAATTAATTTAAGATCACTTAGCAATTCATATATCAAATGGACATCATATTAATGAAAAACCCTTTTATTAATGAAATAAATTTGTAAAATAAGTGCTAAAGGTGATTGCCTTTAGAGCACTCCTCTAACAAGCTCCCACTTGCACTAAAGCCAATCGCCTTTGTATTTAATTCCATAGGCGAGTACTTGAGTATCATATTTCTTTTGTGGAAGTGGTTTAGTTAAAGGATCAGCAATATTCTGATCAGTGGGCACTCTTTCTATCTTTACATCATTCCTAGCAATGATTTCTCTAATCAAATGGTATCTTCTGAGTACATGGTTGGATCTTGGATGAGACCGTGGCTCCTTTGCTTGTGCAATTACTCAATTATTATCACAATACAATTTTATTGGATCAATAATGCTGGGAAGCACTCCAAGTTCTATGATGAATTTCTTTATCCAAACTGCTTCCTTTGCTGCTTCAGAAGCTGTAATATACTCTGCTTCGGTTGTGGAATTAGCAGTCGTTTCATGTTTGGAACTCTTCTGACTAACTGATCCACCATTTAGTGTGAATATATAACCTGATTGAGATTTTGAGTCATCCTTATTAGATTGGAAGCTGGCATCGGTATACCCTCTCACAATAAGTTCTCCGTCTCCACATAACAAGAATACATCCTTAGTTCTTCTTAAGGATATTCTTGACAGCCACCCAATGACCCTCACCAGGGTCTGATTGGTATCTACTCGTGACACTCAGAGCATATGATACATCGGGTCTTGTACATAGCATAACGTACATGATGGATTTTATAGTTGAAGCATATGGAATCAAACTCATGAGAAATCCATATCTCTTTAAAATAGTATGTATCCTACTTGACCCATGAAGCTCTTGTGCTTTAGAAGGTTGAGCTATTATATCATCTGTATGAGTAACAAGCTCGGGTTCAGGCAGTTGATAAACATCTGTTTGCAAATCTTGAACTTCCTCAAGTTCAATTTTGCTCCCACTATCTCCTTTTAGAAGGAATTCTCTCTCTAAAAAGATAGCATGTCTTGAAACAAAAACCTTTTATTCGAAGGGGTGTTAAAATTGATATCCATATGATGCTTTTGGACATTCCACAAACAGACATTGGTCAGACTTAGCTTCTAGCTTATCTGATATAGTCCGCTTCATATAAGCAGGACAACCCCAAATTCTCATGTAAGAAAATGTGGGCCTCTTGCTATACCATATCTCATATGGAGTAACATCAGCTGACTTTGAAGGAACTCCATTTAATATATAAATGGTGGTCTCTAGTGCATAACCCCAAAAGGATTTAGGCAATTCCGCAAAACTCATCATAGACCTTACCATGTCTAATAAGGTTTGTTTTCTTCTTTCAGCCACACCATTGTGTTGTGGCATGTAAGGTGGAGTCCATTGAGATAAAATCCCATTATCTCTAAGATAATCTAGAAACTCTTGGCTCAAGTATTCATCTCCTCGGTCTGATCAAAGTATTTTAATACATTTGCCAAGTTGTTTCTCTCCTTCATTTCTGAATTCTTTGAACTTTTCAAAAGCTTCATATTTGTATCTCATAAGATACACGTACCCATATCGTGAGTGGTCATCGATAAAAGCAATGAAGTAGATGAAACCACCTCCGGCGTGTGTAGACATTGGACCACATACATCTGAATATATTAAGTCTAAAAGTCCATTAAGACGTTCACCCTTTCCATTAAAGGGTAATTTAGTCATCTTGCATAATAAGCAAGATTCACATGTGTCATATGATTCATAATCAAATGACCCCAAAATACCACTTTGTGTAGCTTAGGCATGCGTTTCTCACTTATATGACCAAGGTGACAATGTCATAAGTAAGATGATTTCAACATATCTTGTTTTTTCCTTTTATTATAATTGATGTTTAAAATTGGATTGGACATATCTAATATGTATATTCCATTGCATAATGTACCACCAGCATAAAGAATTCCATTCAACATAATAGAACAACAATTGTTACTAAAAGCTAAAAGAAAGCCATCATTATTTAGACTTGAAACATAAATAATGTTTTTAGTCAAAGCAGGTACACAATAGCAATTATCCAAATTTAATATAAGCCTATTAGGGAGGGTCAATACATATGTTCCTATAGCTAATGCAGCAAGCCTTGCTCCATTTCCAACGTGTAGGTCTGACTCTCCCTTATTGAGCTATTTATTGTTCCTTAGGCTCTGCATATCAGTGCATATGTGTAAGCCACAACCGGTATCTAATACCCATATATTATTATTGGAAACAGTATTAATTTCAATGACAAAAATACCTGAAGCAGATGGGGCATCAGATGCCTTCTTCTTCAAGGACTCTAAGTAAGCCTTGCAGTTTCTCTTCCAATGGTTGTCCTTGCCACAATGGAAGCATGTCCCCTTTGGAGCAATCTCCTTGGCCTTCTTCTTGGTCATGCCTCGCTTAGGCTTCATGGACTTCTTCTTCTTCTTAAGGTTCTTCCTTTTGGAACTTTAAGAGTCCACCAGTATCACAACCTTACTGTCCTTCTTGACAAATGGCTCAGCTGTTTTAAGCAAGTTAATCAGCTTAGGAATAGTGGTAGAGATTTGGTTCATCCTATAGTTAAGTACAAAATGTGAATAACTATCAGACAAACCGGCTAGAATTAAGTCAATACTGAATTCATGGTCCATCACAAATCCCAAGGTGGCCAACCTCTCAATATAGCCATTCATCTTCAATGCATATTGCACTGGAGATGCCCCCTCAACCATCTTAGTGCGGAAAAGCAACCTTGAAGTTTCAAACCTTTTGGATTGTGCTTGCTCATAAAAAATCTCTCCTATATGGTATACTATAGAATTAGCATCCATAGCCTCATGCTGCTTTACAACTCAGCTGACATAGTAGCACGCATAATGTAGCTTGTCATCTCACTATCATCGAGATGCTTTTGATATGCCTTTTTAACATCTTCAGTAGCATTAGCAGCAAGGGGATTAAGGAGTGCCTCATCTAGGACATAGCCAATCTATTCGGATTTTAGAACTATTCTTAGATTCCTTAGCCAATCCAAAAAATTGGGTCTAATAAACTTATTTGATTCCATTAGCGATCGTAAATTCACACTTGTCATGAAGATTATTTTAGGAACCCAGATGTAAAATAGAACATGTTAGAATGTACATAAAATGCATGTTTATTAGGTCTTTAATAAATCACATTATGGCTCCCACTATTTTATTGTGAATCTATAGCCCTCACTATGAACCTGAGAGAACTTATATGAAAGTTCTCCTAGTGGGTCGATGTCCAACTAGCTAACAATAACCTTAAGGCAACTTAACAAGCTATCCTTAGTTTGGTTGGTAGGTATCTAATCCATACCAATTGCATTATTCATGCAACTATCGAATCTTGTGCTATCAACTTACTGATGTGTGCACATACATTGGGCTATCGACTCTTGATATGTGTACATCTCATGTATACAAACCCAACTTCACCTCCAATACACATTAACCTTGGCGCAAATCCAACAAGTTAATAATATCGGTTAAGTCTAGCCCATTAAATGTGAAATCTAATTTCAATGGATTGAACATATTCTTATAGAGTGAGCTTGAGGCAACTCAACAACCCTAACTATAGAAGAACTCTGGTTCTCCCCATATTAATGGAAGGCGTAAGACTTAATTGTTTATTTAGTGAGGGATTTCTTTGTTAAGTCTGATCAAATTATTATTTCATGATTTTATATATCATACATTCATCCCATTGATATATAAAGATAGTTACATTAACTATATGGTATGATTATGGACATACTAATGTCAATCTCTTGAGCCAAAGAGAAATTGACTAGGTCTTACCAAGGTATATTCATGAATTTACAACCCAAAATAGAAATTAAATTCCTATTTCTAAGTCTTCTTGTTTATGGTACCACCTCCTTTGCTTCTTGCTCCTTTGTATCTTCATTCTATCCTAATCCTATGTAATCTAATTACATATTTCAAATTATAGAAAATCTCAATTTACATTTGAGGGGAGTAAGATGAGAAGAGAGATATATAAGAAAGGAAACAAGGTAGGGAAACACAGGCCCTATTTACCATAAAATAAAATAATTTTATGCATGCTCAATCACATTGGGCCTAAGTCCATAATCATCCATCATGCCTTTTCATACACCCCTAACATGCATTCTCTAATGCACAAAATAAAGATGACAATTTTGGATTTCAATTCGTAAATCGATTCAACGCTTGAACCAAAATTGCCTATATGTGTTCTTTCGGTTAATTTAATTTTGTATGTCATTTTAAAGTGGAATTTAATATTTAATAAAATTAAATTAAATTCCATATTTCCAAAAATAATTCAAAATTAATTCTCCTTAAAATCAGAATATTATGATGTTCAAATTAAACAATTTAATTTTAATATACATGTCAATTTCAAGTCATACTAGAATTACAATTGCACAATTTTAATTAATTCAAAATTAATTTCTAGAATTTCTAAAAATTTCTAAAACATAAAATCATCATTCTAATCATTTTTAGGTCAGCTCAAGTTCATCAAAATATTTTTGGCATAAGCCAAAATTACTAAGACAAACAAACGAACCAACACACTTAGACGCTCAAAATGACTAATTCGATATCTAGAATTTTTAAAATTTCAAATGCTTGAAAAATAATTTTGGAATGCATATAACATCAAAATAACATATTTTTAATCAGATAAAAATTATTTCAGGGTGCTGGAAATAAAATAAACACATAAAAAAATCAAACAAAATAGTCCCACCGGGTATGCTTAAATAGTCCCATTTTTGTGCTTGTTTGAAAAATTAATTAAACTAATTTTTAATTAATTATTGGATACTTACAGAAGCATGAACATGTTCTCATTATCTCTAAATAATATTTTCATAATTAAATTAAAAAAAATATAACCATCCCCATCAATTAATCCAAACAACAACACATGTTCATAAACAAGGCAATTTTAGGGATTTTTGAATTAAATTTGAAATTAATTATATGAATCACATTCAAATAATTTTTGAATCAAAATAATCATTCTTAATTATCCCATGATTAGATTAGAGAAAGAAAAATGTGTAAAACATATTTTACAAATTAATTTCAATTTTTCAAAACCTATTGATCCAAAATCATCAAAAACATGCAATCTCATTGCACTTTCAATTAAAATTAATTTTAATGGATACAAGGAGGCTCTGATACCAATGTTGAGTTTTGAAAAATGAATCATATTCATAAGCATAACGGAAAAATAAAATTTTCAAAACCCAAATATCATACTTGTACCATTAAAACTAATTTATGTAAATATAAATGTTAAAAATTTTACCTTATAATTTCTTATTTGTTCTTCAAATCTTCACTTTGTTGGGTTGTAGCAAACCGCAACAATCTACACTAGGATGTCTCTAATGATAATCCAAGCGAAGAATGAAGAAGAAACTATCAAGAGAAATGGTTTGAACAAATTCGAAGTGTTAGCTTTGAAAGTGTTCTTGAGAGAATTTTGTTGTCTTAAAAATATTTTTTTCTCAAAAAAATATTTTTGATGTCTATCTTTTTCCATTTGATGTTTTTTCTATTTGAATCAAATTCAAAGAAATGATGAAAAGTCAAAAATGGAGAAAAGGAAAATGAATGAATAGTAATTGGCCATAATTGGCCTAATTAAAGCCAAAATCTGCGTTGGCCAACAGGTGGGAGGCAGGAGCGCGCTGGGCCTGCTGCTGGGCACATAGCTGGCCTGCTAAGCTGGCCAATAGCCTGCATGGGCCCGCACAATCCCGTAACCCTTCCAAATAATTTTTTTATGCGATCTCATCGCGATCCATCCCGAAATAATTTTCTCATATTTTGGATCATATCCAAAACCATTTTACTCATTCTCCATATCTTCAATGCGTGTGACCCATTAGGTTCCAGTGTCTATTTGAGTAAACAATAGTCGTATATGATAGAAGGTTATACTTGTTTGTTATAGAAATACAAGACAAATAAAGTAATGGCATTGACGTATTTGTAAATATGATGATCAATGTAAAGGTATATGTATCTGTCATAATAAACAACTGACACCTATTTTTGGGATAATTTTTAAAGAATTAAATATGAAAAATATTTTGGATTATTTAATTAAGTCAACAACATTTTAAATGTTAGCTAGCTTCACAAATAATTTTTGGTTAATTTAAATTATTAATATAATTTTATTTTTTCAAAATTGAATTTTGTGTGTATATATATATATATATATATATTAATTATATTATTAAAAATTAATTTATTTAAATTAATTGAACAAATTAAATTAATTAAGATTATGCATAATTTTAAAATTTTAATTAAAAATAATGCAAATTAATATTTAAATTAAATAAAAGGTCATGTTAATTAATAATTAAATAATATTTAAATTAAAAATTAATATGTTAACTTTAAAAAAGACAATTATACATAGATGATATGTGTTTGTTGTTTAAGAAAAGTAGACACATATTTTAAAGAAAAATATAACACATACACGTCTATTAATAGTTAATAACAGACATATAAAACAACACATATGCGTCTGTTTATAACGAATGACATGCGCATATGGCCAATACACATACGCATCTATTGTTAATAAATGATAGACGCATATGTGTATTTTATGCGTCTGTTATTTACTAATAACAGACGCATATGTGTTATTCTTTTTGTTTAAAAGACCTTTTGTTCTTCTTATATTTCCCACTTTCTTTGTTTTACATGCAGCCACTCCTAAATCTAAAGTCGCTCCCTTGAAAGACCTATTGTGAATGGAGAGCTAGCCGCCCCTCACCACTCAATACCAAACTCCGACGCTTCCATTTCCCTATCTAAGCCGCTTACTAGCCGCAGTTAAGGTATTTTTGGTTTTTGTTTATTTTTTATATGGGTCTGATTTGTTTGGAATAATGCATGCATTTGAATATGGTTTCTACTCGAGTTAGAATTTTTTTTTGAAAAACATATTCTGCTACCCAAGCTTTAATATTGGGTCATCACTTTTTCTGATCTTAAATAGCAAAAAATAATAATAAAATAAAGACATAAAATTTATTTCCCTATATAAGAATGCTAGCAATAGCCATTAATATTTTAGAACATAATTTGTTATTTAAAAAAATTTGCTATTGACAATCATTTTTTCAATTTATTATTAAATATTTAGTATCTTATTATTAGATGACATAATTACTTTAGTAATTATGAGGCATTTGGTTTAAATTTCTAATTTTAATGGTTTCTATTTTGAGATTTTGTGGTTTTTCGTTGTTATTTTTCAAGGAATATATTTTTCTATTTATGGTTCATATTTCTAATTATTTTGAATTTTAATATTATGTGATTGAATTGTATTTTCCCTAAAAATTAAATTTAACATGAATATAAATATTATTTAAATTTCAATTCTAACTACTATATATATCACTATAATATTGATTAATTTTAATTCTACATAATATATCTCTAGGATTTCTAAGGTACTACAATTAACATTAAATGTGGCTAGATTTAACATTAATGCTTTTTGAAATTTAATTTAAAATAGATCAATCAAACTCATAGATTAATTACAAAAATAATCTATTTATTGGTGCAAGGTGAGGAAAGAAAATTGAATAAGGGAAAAATTTCTTGATTGCCACTTCAAGGAGAAAAAAAGCTAGTCGATGACTAAAAAAGTAAAAGGAATAGAGCAACTGAGGTAAGTGTTTGAATAACAAAGACTTAATAAAAATTCCAATTGAATATAACTTAAATTAATTATGATATATTGTAATTATGTTAGTAAAAGTGATACAAATTTGTAATGTAATTTTTAATTATTGTATGAATGTATTTCCTTAAAATATAGTTAATCTATGTAATGTTCAATTTTTAACTAGTGTCGGGATTTATTTCAAATAAGCTTTTATAAATTAATCTATTACTTAGAAAAATATATATTCAACGGTCGTGATTACTAATCCATGCCTGTGAATAAACTCACGTTCATGATTCCAACTCGTGAACGCTTTTGGAATGAATAATACCATTTCCACCCATAAGTCACAACCGTGATACAATCAGTCAGAATCGTGAACCCTCAAGTTCACACCCGTGACTTTCAGTAGGAAATCTGCATATTCACTTTTCATTCATTCTAACATTATCCAAATCATACCAAATTCTATTTCATGCATTTCTAAGGTTCATTACTCAACTTATTACTTTCTAAAACATGTAAATGTCTTTATAATACAAGATTTTCTAACATGCATAATTAATTCAATGTCACACAACAATCTCATTCATTCATGTCTAAACCTATGGTTTCATGCCAAAATCATCATCATTCTTGAAATGCATTTATCAAAAATCATGTTCAGCATGCATTATTTCAAACAAAAATAGGCTATTGCCTTACGTTATGCACAAACCTTAATCTTTCTCTTTCACTCTTATAGGTAACTTTCTCTTTTCCTTTGCTCCTTAGAGCTTGTTCCTTGTCACTTCGAACTCCTACAACATCATAAATCATTATTATCATCTGATTTTCTCAAGACCTCCTAAACTCTCTTTTTCTCTCTCAAAACCCTAATTTCTCTCTCTTTCCATATAAGTCTTGGATGAGCTCAAAATTCAAACTTCCATTAAGAAAAGATGAAGAAGAAGAAGAAATGCTTCTTACCTTACACTTTTCTTCACTAAATCACCACTTTGGAGATTTTCTCTCTCCACCAAACTTGATTTTTCTTCCTCTTTCTTGTTCTTTCCAGCTTCCTTAGGAGTTATGGACCATGAAGATCACCTTGTCTTGCTATTTCCCTTCTCTTCCATTCCTTTCTCTCTCTAGAAATCAAGATTGGCTATGAAGGAGATGTGGCTGGCGTGAGTGGTAGAAAAGAGAGAGAAGAAGGCAAAAAATGAAGAGAAGAAGACGAAGAAAAGAAAGCATTAAATAGGGTACCCATAAGTCTTCATATGGGACCCACCATTTTGACTATCTTCTTCCAATTTTATACTTAATCAATATTAATCCTCTTTCATTAATGTCATGGCCGGCCAAACCAAATTTTAAGTGTCCAAAATTCCTAGGTTAATTAGCAATTAATCTCATTAATCCTCCAATTTTTGGTAAATTGCAATTTGACCCCAAAACTTATCAAATTTTGCAATTTAGTCCTTTACCGTAAATCAACTTCTTTAAACTTTATAATCACTTAATTAGGAATTTATCATTTAATTTAGCCATTATTGGATCAATTTTTTTTGTAAAAATCCGAATTTAGACTCCGATCAGTCAAACATGTCAACTTCTCGACACGTGTGACTTGGGGCCTAAATTAACGGATATTACAGGCAAGGTGTGTCACATATCCGCCAATCACAATATCTTCTGATGGATTCATTGCAATGGAAAGGATGTGATTTGCGAACCATCATGACAAGGCTACAGACAATCCTCTTCTTGTCATTTCCAACAAAAAGAGCTCTGATTTTCTAATAGCCTTGTTGCTATCTCCTTAAGCAAATATACTATAGGTGAGAAACCTATGTCTAAATTTATGCACAGGAGACTGAAGGTGGGTGTTCTTTGTCTTTTTCACATCCCAACTGCATTACGAGCCAAAATGTGTCCAAGCTATAAAAGCATAAAATTCGATTTCGCTCTCATTGAGGATGCCATTGGAAGGGAGCTTGAAAATGGTGCTAAATTCCACTACAATGAGAGTGCTAGCATGCTTGCATAGCTGGAATTTGGTGGTTCCAGTGGGTGAAACTTGTAACGTGCTAAGGAACTCAAGAGTGGGTTCCCATAGCATTTGACGATGTATGTCCACAAACTTTCTAAGGTGACATGCCTGTAATTTTTCAATCATGCTCGTTTCAAGACCAAGTGTCTTGATACAGCTTCACTCAAAGGATCATGATGAGAGTAAAGTTCTTTTCTTGAGAACGGCATAGTGCGAATGGCAATGGTCCGGAATGACATTGAGTAGGTAATCTAGGTAGCATTTTGGAGCATGTGATTTATTTCTAGTGCCCTTGGAAGAACCAGATTCCATTTTGATAGGTTTGAATAAAGGAAGAGAAGACATTTCCAAAATAAAGGTTGAAACCCCTGAGAAACTTGTGATTCTTTGAAGATTGGGTTTTATAGAAGGAAAAGTAAGTGAGGAGGCCGAAATTTGTGAGAAATATTGAATGGGAGTGATAAATGAGAGAATTTGTAGAGATAGAAATTAGAAAAGATAGAAAATTTCATTTTATACTCGATAACTTCATGGCCGTGAATAACCAGTCACGATTGTGAATCATCGTGGTCACAGTTTGTTGAAGGGGCGCTCTAGCTGTGAAAAGGAACATAAAACAAGTCACAGTCATGACATTAAATAGTCACAGGTGTGAAGAAGGCTTTTCATGGGTGTGACAAATATTGTCATGAGTGTGAAGCTTAGTTTTCACTACTTCTACCCGTGAAGCAAGTCATAAAACAAAGCATGAATGGTTCTAGAATTTTTTGTTATCTTTGTTTGCGGTCGTGAATATATGCACGAGTGTGACAAATATTGTCACAGGCGTGAAGCTTAGTTTTCACTACTTCTACCCATGAAGCATGTCATGAAGCAAAGCATGAAAGCTATTAGAATTTTTTGTTGTCTATGTTCACGACTGTGAATATATGTCACAGGCGTGAACCACCTCAAATTTTCAAAAAATAAAACTAAGTCTAAACAAGACTAGAAGATTTCTAAAAAGTTTATATGCCTTAAAACACATATTTCCAGTATGTTAACCTTTTCATACTATAAAATCAATCATGTAAAATGCATCATATGGAGGAATTAACATTGAAGGTTCACACAACATACAATTGGCATAAAAAACTAATCAAGACAATGTTGATCCATTTATCATACCAAGCTCTCTTCTTATAAAACAAAAACTTTCTTCATTAAGAGGTTTGGTAAGAATCTCCGCCAATTGATTATTTGTATCAATAAATTCTAACACAACATCTCCATATTGAACATTATCTCTAAGAAAATGATGTCTAATGTCAATATGCTTACTTCTAGAGTGTTGAATGGGATTCTTAGATAGGTTGATGGCACTAGTGTTGTCACATTTGATGGGTATATGATCCAAAATTTGACCATAGTTCTTAAGTTGTTGTCTCATCCATAGGATTTGAGTGCAACAATACCCTGTTGCCACATATTCTGCTTCAGCGGTAGATTAGGCAACTGAAACTTATTTCTTGCTAAACAAAGAAACTAGGCATTCACCAATAAAGTGACAAGTGCCTGAGGTACTCTTTATATCCAAAAGACTACCGGCATAATCTAAATCTGAATATCCTATAATATGGAAAGATGAATTTCTAGGATACCATAAGCTTAGATGCAATGTGCCATTCAAGTATTTGAAAATCATTTTTACAGCATTCAAATGTGATTCCTTAGGACAAGATTGAAATCTAGCACATAAGCATGCACTATACATTATATCAAGCCTAGAGGCAGTAAGGTATAAAAGTGACCTGATCATACCTCTATAGAGCTTTTCATTTATATTCTTCCCCTTCTCATCTTTGTCCAATTTTGTTGATGTGCTCATATAAGTCTTAGCATTTTTGCATCCTTCCATTCCAAATTTCTTGATTAACTATTTGGTGTACTTGGATTGGTTGATGAATATGCCCTCATTACTTTGCTTGATTTGTAGACCAAGGAACAACTTAAGTTCGCCTATCATGCTCATTTCAAATTTCCTAGTCATACACTTAGCAAATTCTTAACCCAAAAATGATATCATCAACATAAATTTGAACAATTAAAATGTCATGCTTATGTTTTTTAATAAACAAGGTTGTATCAACATGTCCTTTTGAAAAATTATTTTCTAAAAGAAAAGAACTTAGTCTTTTATACCTAGCTCTAGGAGTTTGTTTTAATCTATACAAGGCTTTTGAAAGTTTAAAAACATGATTAGACATGTTATGGCTTTCAAAACCTAGAGGTTGTTCTACATAAATTTCCTCTTCTATAAAACCATTTAAGATTGCACTTTTGACATTCACTTGAAAAATTTTAAAATTCATATGGCATGCAAATGCTAAAAGTATTTTTATGCCTTCTAATCTAGCTACCAGAGCAAAGGTTTCATCATAGTCTATACCTTCTTCTTCATTATAACATTTTGCAACTAACCTAGCTGTATTTCTAGTTATTGAACCTTGTTCATCAAACTTATTTCTAAACACCCATTTATTACCAGTGACTTGATGGTATTTGGGTCTAGGAACTAAGGTCCATACCTTAGTTCTCTCAATTTAGTTGAGTTCCTCTTGCATAGCAATCACCCAAATTTCATCATTAAGAGTCTCATCAACATTTTTAAGCTTAATTTGAGAAAAAAAAAAAGCAAGGTTAGAATCTAAGAGTTTGAAATGAGATCTAGTAGTTACAGCCTTAGTTGGATTAGAAATGATTTGTTCTTTGGGGTGATTCTTTATCAATTTTCATTCCTTTGGAAGCTCTTGGTTGTCTTGCTCTTGAGCTTGAGGTAGAAAGACATTTTGTTGTTGTTTCTCTTGATCATCATCATCTTTCTCATGATCAAGATCAAGCTTCTCCATTGTACCTACAATATCATCAAGAACACTACCTTTCCCAAGATCAAGCTTACTAGATTCATCAAAAACAATATGCATAAACTCTTCAACAACTAAAGACCTTTTATTAAAGACTCTGTAAGCTTTGCTAGTTGTAGAGTATCCTAAGAAGATACCTTCATTAGATTTAGAGGCAAATTTTCCAAGGTTTTCCTTGGTGTTTAATATAAAACACTTGCATCCAAATACTCTAAAGTAAGATATCATGGGTTTTCTTCCATTCCATAGCTCAAAAGAAGTTTTGTTTAAAAGTGGTCATTTGAAAACTTAATTTGAAATATAACACGCAGTATTAGTGGCTTTGGCCCAAAAGTAAATTGGTAAATCATACTCATTGAGCATTGTTCGACCAATTTTAATTAAAGTTTAATTTTTCCTTTCTACTACCCCATTTTTTTGAGGTGTCCTAGGAGTTGAAAAATTGTGTGAAATACCATATTCTAAACAGAAGTTTTCAAAATTTTCATTTTCAAATTCTTTGCCATGATTGCTTCTTATTTTGGAAATTAAATAGTCTTTTTCATTTTGAACTCTTTTAGCAAAATTTTGGAAAGATTCAAAAGCATCAGTCTTTTGAGATAAGAAAATTACCCAAGTGAAATAATTACAAAAGCATAGTGTTTACCTCATAAACTAGCAACTCTAGTAGGTCCAAAAAGATCTAAATGCAAAAGTTGTAGAGGTTTAAAGGTACTTACAATATTTTTGGATTTGATGGATGACTTATGCTATTTTCCTCTTTGGCAACGTTCACATGTCTTATCTTTTTCAAATTTGACTTTTAGAAATCCACGCACTAGCTCTCCTTTACTAAGGCTTTGAATTAATTCCATATTTGCATGACCAAGCCTTCTATGCCATAGCCAAGATTCATCTCTAATAGACATAAGACATTTAGAGGAAAGGTTAGATATTTTGTGTAAGTTTATTATATAAGTATTGACATCTTTATCTCCTTTGAATATCTCTTGGTCACTTAAAGAGGTTACAAGACATTCATTTGAGTTAAAAGATAACTTGGTTTCCTTTATCACATAATTGACTTACACTTAACAAATTATGTTTCAAACCATCAACAAGCAAAACATCTTCAATAAAAGTTGTATTATTAATACCAAAAGAGCCAATGCCAATTACCTTATCCTTAGCATTGTTCCCCAAGGTTACCTTACCACCATCAATTCTTTTAATGTGATTGAACTATTCTTTATTGCCAGTCATATGCCTTGAGCATCCACTATCCACAAGCCAAGCATTTTCCTTTACAGTGGACTTGAGGCATACCTATAAAACCACAATTCATGTTTGGTTTTTAGGTACCCAAATGAACTTGGGTCCTTGACCAAATTTCATGCAATAATTGCATTATTTAGCTTTATATATACTTTTCGGTTTTGACATGTTTTTATTTCTCAACATCCTTTTAGAAGGAGTTTGTGTGCAATGA
The DNA here is from genome assembly GCA_023653625.1 of Triadica sebifera. Taxonomy (NCBI): domain Eukaryota; kingdom Viridiplantae; phylum Streptophyta; class Magnoliopsida; order Malpighiales; family Euphorbiaceae; genus Triadica; species Triadica sebifera. The sequence continues at coordinate 28,992,699 of CM042901.1, forward strand.
CATACACATGCATGATGAAAAAGTGCTTTTCTAGGTGTATGCCTTGTGTCGGCCCACTTATATATTAGGGATAATCCCACATATACAAGAAGGATGCCATAAGCTTAACTCGATAAATCTGTTTAAATTAAAACTTTTTCATTTTAAATAACTTAATCTATTTGTTTATTATGGTTTAGGCAAGTCATTCTAATTAACAATATATATTTATCATTATGTATATACACATATGGAACCCCATTATATTACATAACTATTTACATATACAATATTAACATATGAGACATGTCTACCACAAACCATATAAATGGTCAAAATTAAAAAAAAAAACATAATAAGTAACCAACCCTCTAACTACATCTTTTGTGCCTCTGCTATATGGGCTTGGATTTATTCTCGATCCACATCATTATCTACTAGCTATAGCTCCAATTCCTGTGTGAGGAGAACCCACGCTAAGCTATCTCCAGCTTAGTGGTACATATTGTTAGAGGAATGCTCTAAAGGTAATCACTTTTAGCATTTATTGTACAAATTTATTTGATTAATAAAATGATTTTTCATTAATTTGATGTTCATTTGATATATGAATTGATAAGTGATCTTAAATCAATTAATGAAGTCCTTGATACATAACATAGAATTAAGGAAATCATGATGAGATCATGATATTGAGATTCTTATCATGTTTAATTATCTTAGTATCAAAATTATCACTAGTCATAGGATTAATGAGACAAGACATTATTAATCCAGACAGACTAGCACATGTTACACTCCTTGATTGGATTGAGTAGTAGATATCATAATCTATAAACATGAGATGTTTAGAGTTAACATGTGGATGCTTGCAAAAAATAGCTAAGTACATTGGATGACCATCTATGAGACAATCATATGGATAACCTATTCAAATGTTAATGATAGTCTCATCATAGTAATGGTTCAAGTATCCTTAGACTTGAGGTACTCAAGGATATCTTGAATATTGATTATGTATTTTGACTCTATTCATTATTGCCTCAGGGAGGTTGCTCATAGGGTGGTGATTGGATACTACTTGAGGTATTCAATGGTAATTGGGTAGCCAACAAAGGATTCACCACTCCTAATAGAAGGAGTGTATACCCATGGCCTCTTATCATGGTCATTACTTGGGAATCTCTGGCCAGAGTGGAAATCTAATAAAGATAGTCTTCAATAACATATCTAATAGAGTAATGAACCTCAAGGACAAGAATTAACATTACTTGAACTAGACGTGATGTAGTCAGTCTAGTAGGAGTTGACACATGTCCATACTCTGAACCAAGTGGGGTATAAAATGGTGAACGGAATAATTGCACAGAAATTTTCGATAGAAAGGTTCGTAGTCAAACCACTAACTTTCTGGTCAATTGGGGTCATGATGTGTTGCTAGATACTGCTCATGACTTGCTTAAAGTAATTGTTAATTTAAATGGCCATATAACAGGGAAACTAATGGGTCAAACGCATTGAAGATATGCAGAATGAGTAAAATGGTCATGGATAGGATCCAAAATATTGGAGAATTATTTCAGGATAGATCGCGATGAGATCGCACGGGAGGGTCATGGGCCCGCACAGGCCCGCGCGAGCTAGGCAGGCTGCTGGCCAGCCTAGCAGCCCGCAACAGGCCCAACTAGCTGTTGCCTTCCTTCCGTTGGCCAACGGGCAGATTTTGGCCTTAATTAGGCCAATTTTTATTCATTCATTTTTCTTTTCTCCATTTTTGACTTTTCATCTTTTCTTTGAATTTTATTCAAATAGAAAAGATATCAAATGGAAAAAAATGGATATAAAAATATTTTTTGTGAAAAAAATATTCTTTAAGACTCAACAAAAATTCTCTCAAGAACACTTTCAAAGCTAGCACTTTGAATTTGTTCAGACCATTTCTTTTGATAGTTTCTTCTTTATTCTTTGTGTGGATTATCATTAGAGACATCCTAATGTGGATTTTTGTTCTTTGCTACAACCCAACAAAGTGAAGATTTGAACAAATAAGAAATTGTTTGGTATAATTTCTAACCTCTATATTTATATAAATTAGTTTTAATGGCACAAGTATGATCTTTTGTTTCGGGTTTTAAAAATTTTATTTTTCTACTTCGTTTATGAATATGATTCATTCTTCAAAATCCAAAAATGGTATCAGAGCCCCCTTGTGTCCATTAAAATTAATTTTAATTGAAAGTGCAATTGGATGACATGGTTTTGCTGATTTTGGATCAATAGGTTTTGAAAAAATTAAAATTAATTTGTAAAATATATTTTACACATTTTAATTTCACTAATCTGATCATGGGATGTTTAAGGATGGTTATTTTGATTAAAAAATGATTTTAATGTGATTCAAATAATTAATTTCGGATTTATTTCAAAAATGCCTAAAATTGCCTTGTTTATGAATATGTGTTGTTGTTTGGCTTAATTGATGAGGCTGGTTATATTTTGCTTGTAATTTAATTATAAAAAAATTATTTAGACATATTGAGAATATTTTTATGCCTCTGGAAGTTTCCAATAATTAATTAAAAATTATTTTAATTAATTTTTCAAACAAACACAAAAATGGGACTGTTTTTGCATACCCGATGGGGCTATTTCGTTTGATTTTTTTGTATGTGTTTATTTTATTTACAGTAGCTTGAAATATTTTTTTATGTGATTAAAAATATGTTATTTTGATTTTAGATGCATGCCAAAATTATTTTGCATGCATTTGAAATTTTAAAAAATTCTAGATGTCGAATTAGTTATTTTGAGCATCTAAGTGTGTTGATTCGTTTGTCTTAGTAATTTTGGCTTGTGCCAAAAATATTTTGATGAACTTGAGCTGACCTAAAGATAATTAGAATGATGATTTTAAGTTCTGAAAATTTTTATAATTTTTGGAAATTAATTTTGAATTAATTTAAGTTGTGCAATTATAATTCTAGTATGACTAGAATTTGGTAAGTATATTAAAATTAAATTGTTTAATTTTAACATCATAATATTCTGATTTTAAGGAGAATTAATTTTGAATTAATTCTAAAAATATGGAATTTAATTTAATTTGATTAAATATTAAATTCAACTTTAAAATGACATACAAAATTAAATTATCGAAAGAACACATATAGGCAATTTCGGTTCAAGCGTTGAATCGATTTACAAATTGAAAATCAAAATTATCATTTTTATTTTGTACATTCGAGAATGCATGTTAGGGGTATATGAAAAGGCATGATGGACGATTATGGACTTGGGTCCAATGTGATTGAGAATTCATATAATTGTTTTGTTTTATGGTAAATAGGGCTTGCGTGTCCCTACCTCTCTTTCTTTCTTATGTATTTCTCTTCTCATCTTACTCCCCTCAAATGTAAATTGAGGTTCTCTATAATTTGAAATATGTAATTAGATTACATAGGATTAAGATAAAATAAGGATACAAAGGAGTAAGACCAAAGGAGGTGGTACCATAAACAATAAGACTTTGAAATATGAATTTGATTTCTATTTTGGGTTGTAAATTCATTCATATACCTAGGTAAGACCTAGTCAATTTCTCTTTGGCTCAAGAGATTGACTATAGTATGTCCATAATCATGCCATATAGTTAATGTAACTATCTTTATATATCCATGTGATGAATGTATGATATATAAAAGCATGAAATAATAACTTGATGAGACTTAATAAAGAAATCTCTCACTAAATAAACAATTAAGTCTTACGCCTTTCATTAATATGGGGAGAACCAGAGTTCTTCTAGAGGTAGGGTTATTGAGTTGCCTCAAGGTCACTCTATAAGAATATGTTCAATCCATTGAAATTAGATTTCACGATTAATGGGTTAGACTTAACCGATATTATTAACTTGTTGGATTTGCGCTAATATTAATGTGTATTGGAGGCAAAGTTGGGTTTGTATACATGAGATGTACACATATCAAGAGTTGATAGCCCAATGTATGTGCACAAATCATAAAGTTGATAGCACAAGATTCGACAGTTGCATGAATAATGCAAATGGTATGGATTAGATACCTACCAACCAAACTAAGGATAGCTTGTTGAGTTGCCTCAAGGTTATTGTTAGCTAGTTGGATATCGACCCACTAGGAGAACTTCCATATAAGTTCTCTCGGGTTCATAGTGAGGGCTATGGATTCGCAATAAAATAGTGGGAGTCATAATGCAATTTATTAAAGACCTAATGAACATGCATTTTATGTACATTCTAACATGTTCTATTTTACATCTAGGTTGCTAGAATCATCATCATGACAAGTGTGAATTTGCGATCACAAATAGAATAAAATAATTTGAATGGGCCTAATTTTTTGTATTAGCTAAGGAATTTGAGAATAGTTCTCAAATCCGAAAGGATTGGCTATGTCCTAGATGAGGGACTCCCTAATCCCCCTTCTGCTAATGCTTCTGAAGATGTTCGGAAGGCATATCAAAAGCATCTCGATGATAGTGAGATGGCAAACTGCATTATGTCTGCTACTATATCAGCTGAGTTGCAAAAGCAGCATAAGGCTATAGATGTTAATTCCATATTATACCATCTGAAAGAGCTTTTTGATGAGCAAGCACATTCTGAAAGGTTCAAAACTTTGAGGTTGCTCTTCCACACTTAGATGGTTGAGGGGACATCTCCAGTGCAATATGTATTGAAGATGATTGGCTATATTAAGAGGTTGGCCACCTTGGGATTTGTAGTGGACCATGAATTAAGTATTGACTTAATTCTAACCGGTTTGTCTGATAGTTATTCATATTTTGTGCTTAACTATGGGATGAACCAAATCTCTACCGCTATTCTTGAGCTGATTAACTTGCTCAAAACAACTGAGTCATCTATCAAGAAGGACAGTACGACTGTGATGCTGGTGGACTCTTCAAGTTTTCAAAATGAGAACCTTAAGAAGAAGAAGAAGTCCATGAAGCCTAAGGGAGGCGTGGCCAAGAAGAAGCCCAAGGAAATTGCTCCAAAGGGGACATGCTTCCATTGTGGCAAGGATGGCCATTAGAAGAGAAATTGCAAGGCTTACTTGGAGTCCTTAAAGAAGAAGGCATCTGATGCCCCATCTATTTCAGGTATTTTTTTTATTGAAATTAATATTGTTTCTAATAATAATATATGGGTATTAGATACGGGTTGTGGCTCACACATATGCATTGATATGTAGGGCCTAAGGAACAGTAGACAGCTCATTAAGGGAGAGTCAGACCTACGCATTGGAAATGGAGCAAGGGTGGCTGCATTAGCTGTAGGAACATATGTATTGACCCTCCCTAGTGGGCTTATATTAAATTTGGATAATTGCTATTATGTACCTGCTTTGACTAAAAACATTATTTCTATTTCAAGTCTAAATAAAGATGGTTTTCATTTAGCTTTTAGTAACAATTGTTGTTCTATTATGTTGAATGGAATTCTTTATGCTAGTGGTACATTATGCAATGGAATATACATATTAGATATGTCAAATCCAATTTTAAACATCAATGATAATAAAAGGCAAAAACAAGATATGTTGAAATCATCTTACTAATGGCACTGTCGCCTTGGTCATATAAGTGAGAAATGCATGGCTAAGCTACACAAGAGTGGTAGTTTGGGGTCATTTGATTATGAATCATATGACACATGTGAATCTTGCTTATTAGGCAAGATGACTAAATTACCCTTTAAGGGAAAGGGTGAACGTGTTAATGGACTTTTAGACTTAATACATTCAGATGTATGTAGTCTAATGTCTACACATTCTAGAGGTGGTTTCATCTTCTTTATTACTTTTATCGATGACTACTCACGATATGGGTATGTGTATCTTATGAGATACAAATCTGAAGCTTTTGAAAAGTTCAAAGAATTCAAAAATGAAGTAAAGAAACAACTTGGCAAAAGTACTAAACACTTTCATCAGATCGAGGAGGTGAATACTTGAGCCAAGAGTTTTTAGATTATCTTCAGGATAATGGGATTTTATCTCAATGGACTCCACCTTACATGCCACAACACAATGGTGCGACTGAAAGAAGAAACCGAACCTACTTAGACATGGTAAGGTCTATGATGAGTTTTGCATAACTGCCTAAATCCTTTTGGGTTTATGCACTAGAGACTGCCATTTATATATTAAATGGAGTTCCTTCGAAGTTAGTTGATGTTACTCCATATGAAATATGGTATAACAAAAGGCCCACATGAGAATTTGGGGTTGTCCTGCTTATGTGAAGTAGACAATGTCAGATAAGCAAGAAGTTAAGTCTAACCGATGTCTGTTTGTGGGATATCCAAAAGCATCATATGGATATCAATTTTACCACCCCTTGGAACAAAATATTTTTGTTTCAAGACATGTTATCTTTTTAGAAAGAGAAATCCTACTAAAAGGAGATAGTGGGAGCAAAATTGAACTTGAGGAAGTTCAAGATGCTCCAACAGATGCTGATCAACTGCTTGAATCTGAGCTTGTTACTCATACAGATGATATAACAGCTCAACCTTCAGAAGCACAAAAGCTTCGTGGGTCAAGTAGGATACGTACTGTTCTAGAGAGATATGGATTTCTCATTAGTGAACAAAATGACGTATTGATCATAGAAAATGATGAGCCTACAACCTATGAAGAAGTCTTGAATAGTTCAAAATCTGACAAATGGCTTCAAGCCATGAAGTCAGAAATGGATTTCATGTATGAAAACCAAGTATGGACTTTGGTTAACCCACCCGAAGGAATAAACCCTATAGGGTGCAAGTGGATTTTCAAAAAAAAACTAACATGGATGGTAATGTGATTACCTATACAGCTAGACTTATTTCTAAAGGTTATCGTCAAAGACAAGGAATTGACTATGATGAAACTTTTATCCCAGTAGCTATGCTTAAATCCATAAGGATACTCCTAGCCATTGCTACTCATTATGATTATGAGATATGGCAAATGGATGTGAAGACAGCTTTCCATAATGGAAATCTGACTGAGGATGTGTACATGACACATCTAGAAGGCTTCATATCCAAAGATGGCAAAAAGGTATGTAAACTTCAAAGATCCATTTATGGATGAAAGCAAGCGTCTAGGAGTAGGAATATTCGGTTTGATGAGACAATCAAACAGTTTGGTTTCTTACAAAATCCGAACGAACCTTGTGTTTACAAGAAGGTTAGTGAGAGTGCAATCGTATTTCTTATGTTATATGTAGATGACATATTGTTAATGGGAAATGATGTCTCAGCCTTACAATCAGTCAAATTTTGGTTATCTAAGAATTTCTCTATAAAAGACCTTGGAGAAGCAGTCTATATTTTAGGGATAAAGATCTATAAAGATAGATCTAAAAGATTGCTTGGTCTTTCATAGTCTACAAATATATAGATAAGGTGCTAAAGAGGTTTAGAATGGAGCAGTCCAAGAGGGGATATATTCCCATGATCCATCGGATTACTCTCTCAAAGTCTTTGTGTCTAAAGACACAAGATGAGTGGACACACATGAGTTTGATTCCATATGCTTGAGCTATATGATCAATCATGTATGCTATGATATGTACAAGACTCGATGTGTCATATGCTCTGAGTGTCACGAGCATATACCAATCGGACCTTAGTGGGTGTCATTGGGTTGCTGTCAAGAATATCCTTAAGTACTTAAGAAGGACTAAGGATGTATTCTTGGTATATGGAGATGGAGATCTTATTGTGAGCTAGTATACTGATGCCAGCTTCCAATCTGACAAGGATGACTCAAAATCTCAGTCAGGTTATATATTCACACTAAATGGTGGAGCAGTTAGTTGGAAGAGTTCCAAATAGGAAATGACTGTTGATTCCACAACTCAAGCAGAATACACTGCAGCTTTTGAAGCAGCAGAAGAAGCAGTTTGGATTAAAAAAATTCATCACAGAACTTGGAGTGGTTCCCAGCATTATTGATCCAATACAATTGCATTGCGATAATAATGGAGCCATTGCGCAAGCAAAGGAGCCACAGTCCGAATATACCATTTGATTAGAGAAATCATTGGTAGGAATGATGTAAAGATAGAAAGAGTGCCCACTGATCAAAATATTATTGATCCTTTAACTATGCCGCTTCCCCAAAACAAATATGATTCTCATGTACTCGCCTATGGAATTCAATACAAAAGTGATTGGCTTTAGTACAAATGGGAGCTTGTTAGAGGAGTGCTCTAAAGGTAATCACTTTTAGCACTTGTTGTACAAATTTATTTGATTAATAAAAGGCTTTTTCATTAATTTGATGTTAATTTGATATATGAATTGATAAGTGATCTTAAATCAATTAATGAAGTCCTTGATACATAACATAGCATGAAGGAAATCATGTTGAGATCATGATATTGAGATTCTTATCATGTGTAATTATGTTAGTATCAAAATTATCCCTAGTCATAGGATTAATGAGATGAGACATTATTAATCCAGACAGACTAGCACATGTTACACTCCTTGATTGGATCGAGTAGTAGATATCATAATCTATAAGCATGAGATGGTTAGAGTTAACATGTGGATGTTTGCTAAGTGTAGCTAAGTACATTGGATGACCATCTATGAGACAATCATATGGATAATCTATTCAAATGTCAATGATAGTCTCATCATAGCAATGGTGCAAGTATCCTTAGACTTGAAGTACTCCAGGATATCTTGAATATTGATTCTGTATTTTGACACTATTCCTTATTGCCTCATGGAGGTTTCTCATAGGGTTGTAATTGGATACTATTTGAAGTATTGTAATTGGGTAACCAACAAAGGATTCACCACTCCTGATAAAAAGAGTGTCTACTCATGGCCTCTTAGAGTGGCCATTACTTGGGAATCCCTAGCCGGAGTAGAAATGTCATAAAGATAGTCTTCAATGGCATATCTAATAGAGTAATGAGCCTCAAGGACAAGAACTAACATTACTTGGACTAGACAAGATGTAATCAGTCTACTGGGAGTTGATACATGTCCATACCCTAAACCAAGTGGGGTATAGAATGGTGAAAGGAATAATTGCACGAAAATTGTTTATGGAAAGGTTCGTAGTCAAACCACTGACTTTCCGGTCAATTGAGGGTCATGATGTGTTGCTAGATACCGATCATGACTTGCTTAAATTAATTGTTAATTTAAGCGGCCAACATAACCCGAAACCTAATGGGTTACATGCATTAAGGATATGAAGAATGAGTAAAATGGTCTTTGATAGGATCCAAAATATGAGAGAATTATTTCGTAATGGATCACGATGAGATCGCATGGAAAAAATCATGCGGGAGGGTCACAGGCCTATACGGGCTAGGCAAGCTGCTGGCCAGCTAGGCTACCCAGCGGCAGCCCGCAATAGGCCCAGCACGTTGCTACCTCCCTCCCATTAGCTAACGAGCAGATTTTGATCTTAATTAGGCCAATTATTACCAATTACTATTCATTCATTTCCTTTTTCTCCATTTTTGACGTTTCAACTTTTCTTTGAATTTGATTCGAATGGAAAAGATATCAAATGACAAAAAATAGACATGAAAATATTTTTTTGTGAAAAAATAATTTTTAAGATAACAAAAATTCTCTCAAGAACACTTTCAAAACTAGCACTTTGAATTTGTTCAAACCATTTGTTTATAGTTTCTTCTTCATTCTTTGCATGGATTGTCATTAGAGACATCCTAGTGTGAATTGTTGTGGTTTGCTACAACCCAACAAAGTGAAGATTTAAAGAACAAATAAGAAATTACAAGGTATAATTTCTAACCTCTATATTTATATAAATTAGTTTTAATGGCACAAGTATGATCTTTTGTTTCGATTTTTGAAAATTTTATTTTCCCACTACGTTTATGAATATGATTCATTCTTTAAAACCCAACACATATAAGCATTAAAGTTTTCCCCAGCCAGTCACACAAATGCATGTCTCAAACAAAATCATGGCACATCAAATTTTATTACGTATTTGTCATATAAAATAAATAAATACATAACATGAAAGAATAACATAATAACCTTATTCAATAATTAAATTTGCACCACCTCATGTAAGCATTTTGTACTTTGTTACTTACATTAATTAATAAATTTTCATATTTCATTCTATGATTTATTAGCCCAAAATCTCGTTCTTAGACTGTCCGGATACGGGGTGTGAAATAGGAGTACTCGCAGAGCTTAAGCCATCCTACTCACTATAATCTCAAGTCAAGGGCGCTCGCTGAGCTTTAGCCACCTTGACCTAGTATAATCATTTATCTATGTGTAATTAGGATCAGGAGTGCTCTCGGAGCTATAGCCACCCTGTCCTTAAATCATCTCAATATCGGTACTGTAATTCCCCCTTAATGGTGAACCATCTATCCTATGTCAGTCCTCAGGTAGAGAAATGGGCACTTAAAATTATTAATTAATTATTTTTATCATGTCATTACTTGCCACAATCAACTCTCATTTTGTATCAACATAATTACAAGTTCACAATTTATCTCAAACCCATATAATAACATGATATTCCATCAAATATTACCGTAACATTAAATTCCTAATTAACAACATTTTCATCATTTAAAAGAATGTAGTAATATATTATTTTATCATGATGACACATAATTTATGTCCTGCACACCCAAACATGCGTCGGGGCAAACCATAATACATATATGTACAAATGTTGATAATTTTTTCTTTTCCAAATATAAACTTAGAGCTTGTTCACTTTGGTTGTTCTTCCTCTTGTTGAGATCCTAATTCAAAAATATAAATAATTAATACATTGATAAAATACTTGTTCTTAATATAGTTTAAATAAATAACTATAATTTCTTTTAAGCTGGAACAGGACCTCTTAGGTTTATTAGATCTATAACTTTTTCTACACTTATCCAATTTATGTGATTCTTACTCCTAATTAAATTTAACATGTAAGAATAAAACATACTAAAATTTCAGAATTTTTGAACCATTACACAATTTTTAGTATAATTTTAAATGTTGCTCTATTTTCTACCCTTAGGCAGTTTTGGGGTACTATATATAAAATTTTATATCTTTCCCCGTGTATATTCAATTATTATAAAAAAATTTATACAATTATATAATTTAATTTGGAACATTTTGTTTATGTTTACCTCATTTTCAAATTCTATATCTGAGGTCCTTAAACACTAGATAATCTATAACTAGTTTAGCATAGAGTGCCAAACCGACCAATTCAATTATTCAGGTCATAACTCACAAAATAAATGACATTTTAAGGTGAGACTTTCACAAAAACTTAAATAAGATATAGAAATAAACTTTCATATTTTGAAATTTGGAAATTCGATCTAAAAATATGTCAAATATGAGGATGAATTTACTGGAGCTATATGAAACCAGCTCAATCAAGGAACAACCATAGTTCATTTCACTATAACTCAACCTACACAAGAGATATTTATACAAAATATTGCAGAGACCTAGAACACAAATAGTGAAACAACCTTTATGTCTTAAGTCACCTTAGATTCTGCCCTTAAGATGATCCAATTAAGAAAAAATTTTGGAGTATCCTGTTGATACTCTTCTGGGGACCAGTCTCACTCAAATGACCATTTCTCTTCACTGACTCAAAATCAATCAATAAAAGTTGGTAGACAGATAAACAAGATATAAAGAAACAACTTTTATGTTTAACACTTCTTCAAATTTGGCTCATAAGGCAATCAATAATAGAGTGAAATATACTGCAATAACATAACCCAAAAAGTTCTAATAGCATAATAACAATGGGAAAGAGATTACTTACCAAGAATAGATTTATTTGGAGTGATTCTAATACCAATCTTGAGTGAGATCATGAAGAATTTAGGGCTATTATTTGGGAGGAAGGAAATGGATGATGATGATAAGAAGAAGAGTATAAAAGTTAGGATGAAATGGGGCAAAGTCTTAATTGACTTTCACCTCCCCCTCCCTTCTCCCATTTTAATCTTTTTTTTTCTGTTGTGCCCCTTTTTCACTGTTCACTTTTCTATTTTTTTCGTCTTTTATTATTATTATTATTATTATTATTATTATTATTATTATTATTATTATTATTATTATTATTATTATTATTATTATTATTATTATTATTATCACATATTTATCTATACTACTACCTTTAATTTTTTTTACCAAAAGTGCAATTCAATTATGTGGTCTAATTTAATCAAATTTATCATGTCAATTGATTTAATTTATTTTAATTTCTAATTTAGTTATTTATTCCATCTATTTTAATCTATATTATCTATCACGTTTTTCCTATTTATCCCACATACTTATTCTAATTAAACTCTAATTAGTGGGCGTTACATGCCTTTTATACATAAAAGCATAATTGGCTTTTTAAGGTTTCCCTCTTAGGCCAAGTAACCCTTGACTATTCTTTTTTTAAATAGAGAGTTTTGTGTGTGCCATGCACTTAGCCCTTGGGACTATTTTCTCAATTGTGGAGGTTTGTGGTGCACTAGACTTAACAAATATAGTATTGTGAGATGAAGATAATGTTTCATTAAATCCTGGATCATGTCTTATTAAAGGTGGTCTTTGAGAGACTATGAGAGTATCTAGACTCTCTTTCCCTTTATGAAACTTTGAAATTGAGTTTCTAAATTCCTCAACTTCATTTTTCAAAAAGTTGTTTTCTTTAAGTAAAGATTTAGTTGAGGGTCTAGAGGAATACTCATCTAAAGATTTTTGAAGAGTTTCATTAGAAGTCTTAAAATCATAATTCACTTTTTGTAATACTTCCATTTTATTTTTCAAATCTAAAATATTATTTCTATAAGTTTTAAGTCTACTTCTATATTTTTCTAATTCTAGGTTTAACACTTTTATTAAACTCTGCTAATCATCATCATCTTCATTATCACTATTATTATCACTACTAGTATCATTAAAAGAGTATGAGTAAGAAGTATCTACCTCATCTGTGAAGTGATTCTCTAAAGCCATGAAGCATAGGTTGACCTCTTCTCCTTCATTATCATCTTTTTTGCTTAAAAAGCTTTCATCATCCCATGTGGCCTTGTGACCTTTCTCCCGATCATCTTTTTGAAATATTTTTTTATGTTTCTTGAGCTTTGGATATTCTGGTTTGATATGACATTCATAACACTTTATCTCTTCTTTATTTCTTTGAGAGTCATTTAAGGAGTGTTTGGGGGTTCTTTGTTTTAACTTTCGAGAATTGTCAAGTCTCTTTTCAATTATTCTTTTTATTCTTCTTGAGAACATGGTAATGTCCTCATTTTCATCATCACTCCTTTTTTCATCATCTTCGATTACTTCTTGAGATTTTAAAGTAAAGGCTTTGAGTGCTAGAGGTTTTCACTTTTTCGGTTCAGCTTCAAGTTATTTATCTCTTTTTACCGCCATCTCATGTGTTAGAAGTTTGCCAACAAGCACATTGGTAGGCATGATGCTTATGTTTCCATTGGCTTCTTCTATACCTGTAACTCTTGAACCCTAGTCTTTGAAAGGAAGGCTTCTTAGAATTTTGTTGTTCACATCTTTCAAGCTCAAGTTCTTTCCAAGCTTTCTCATGCCATTAATGATGGATAGAAGACAGTTCATCATGTCGGTGATGGATTCATTTGATTTTATTTTGAAGAGTTCATATTCCGAAGTAAGAAGTTGAATCTTCTTGGATTATACTTGCTTAGTTCCTTCATGATAATTCCCTAATGTTTTCCATATGCTATATGCAGTAGGACAATTTTGGATTCAACCACATTCTTCCATAGATAGAGAGCTTGTGAGGATTGTCATTGCCTTTTTGTTTTTGAAATTAGCTCTTCGTTGAGGCTCCGTCCAATCATCTCTTGAAAGAATTTCTTCTTCACTTAGTTGGAGGTGTCCATTCTTTCCGAACATTATCCCAAACTTCAATTCCTTCACTATTGAGATATGTCTCCATCCGGAATTTCCAATGAGTGTAGTTTGCTCCATCAAAGTAAGGCTTGACACTTTGAAATCCTTCACTGGCCATTTCTTGATCTTTGCTAGCGATTATTAGGCTTTATTACTAGACAAGCTCTAATACCAATTGTTTCCCAGACAATGAACTAAGAAGGGGGTTGAATTGGTTAGCAAATAAAAATTTGTTTAATTGAAAGTGTGAAATAAATAAAATAGAGGAAGGAAGGAGAGATATCACACACAAGATTTATAGAGGTTCAGGTATTAACAAACCATACTCTCCCCAATCTCAATGAGGTGTTTCACTAACACACTAAGTGTTACAATGGAGTTTTTCAAGCGCACTCCCAACTATGGTGTTTCTCTCAATGGCTAACACCTAACCCATAAATTCCTTTGTGTTTTTCAATGGCTCACACAAAAACCAATTTCTTGTGTTTTATGGCTCGCACAATAAACCCTTACAAGTATTTGACTATTAACCCAATATACCCAAACTCACTTTTGAGTAATTGATTACAATGAAAAACACTCACCAACCTACAATGCTCAGAATTTATGATCAATTAGGTTTTCACAAAGAATAGAGGTTTGTTGAGAAATAATTAATGCACAAAGCTACAACAAGATTAAAAATTTAAAATAATTGTATTCTTCTTCTTTTTTTCTTGTTCTTCTTGTTATCCTCCTTGTTAGGATTCATAAACTCCCTCTATGAATTATAGTCATTTGCATGCATTTATTGCAAAAATAGCCATTGAACCAACTCTTTAATTCGTGTCTAACATGTTTCTCTGTCTTCGTTCATGAGCTTGACTATAAGTGTTACAGGCATGAATGTTCTTCCAAGCCATGGTCGAAGTGGTGACTCTGGTCGTGAAGCTTTCTAGAAAAATTGGAAGTGTTTGATCACGAGCGTGACTAATACTTTAATGGGTGTGAATATTCTTCCAAGCCGTGGTCTAAGGGGTGACTCTAGTCGTGAAGCTCTCTAGAAGAATTTGAAGTGTTTGATCATGGGCGTGACTAATACTTTCATGAGCATGACTTGTTTGATCATTCACAGTTGGTTTGATCCTTCATGGCTATGAACTTTGAATGGCAGAAAGTTGGCGCTCAGCTATATTCACGGGCTTGACATTAATAGTCACGGGCGTGACATTAGTATTCACGGGCATGACTTTGCTATTTCTTTAATTTTTATCTTCAAAAGGTTTCCTTTCAATCTTGCTTCATGTTCTAATCAAAGTATTTCTTGTTTAACAGACTTGGAGCACAACCATTGTTAAATACATTATTGTTATTTTATTTGTTATCATCAAAATGGTAAAAATACCCCTCAAGGTTCAACAATATGCATAAAATTTCAAATTCGACCATAATCTCAACCATATGTCCAAATTTAATTCCTATTTTAAATCTCAACCATAATTTCAAATTGAATAATATATACATAAAATTTAGGTTTACCTTATTTATAAATAAATATCAAACTTGTTAATGATAGTATTTCTTTCCTATTTGTATACAACTTTATTTGATGTTTGTGTTAATCCTTATTTAATCATTATTAATGAGCCTAGACACTCGTTCAAGATTTACTCATTAGAAGTAAGACTTGAATTGTCCCCAGTTTGGGACATTCTTAAACATCAAATCTCACTTAGGATGTGAATGCATATATAATTTTTAGTTCCAAGAAAAATCTTAGTGTCATTTCCCTAATGTTCTTTAGGTACATATTTGTAAACGGATCATTCTATTTACATTGTGTACTTAGAGAATTGAAGGAAAATGCTGCCGGATTTTTTTTGTGATCCAAAAATTAGATATACATTCACTAGTGAGATTGGATGTTTAAAGATGAGTTAGGTTGGAGTGATAAGGACCCTATATATAATTATGATTAGAAGTAATGAGCTTTATATTGAATCTTTTTTTGTGTGGTTAGATATGGATTGAAGTTGGATGTATGGTAGACACACTACATTAGAATTTTTGAATGGAGTTAAGGAATTTGTTAGAGTTGTGGAGGAAAAGAAAATGAGGGAAAGAGAAGAAATGATTGTATGTCCCTATATTGATTGCAAGAACATAAGAAAATTTCGTGATATTCAGTTAGTGAAATCTCATATAATAAGGCGTTGTTTTAAGGAAGATTACACATGATGGATATGGCATGGTGAGAGTGTATTTGCTAGGACACATTCCAATAATAATGAATTTGAAAGTCAAAGGGAAAATAACATTGACGATGAAAAGAATGATTTGGAGAATGATTATGTAGACGATAGGTACATGATACAGAATATTTTATGGAAAGACAAGAATACCTTCAGAGATTGTTAAGCGCTGCTAAGAAACCTTTGTATCCCAGTTGCTTTAATTTCATGAAGTTATCTATCGTGTTTAAACTCTGTAACATGAAGGAAAAAAAAGGTGGAGTGATAAGAGTTTCACGTCGCTATTAGAACTGTTACAACATGCTTCTAAAGAGAAATAAGCTTCCCATGCCTACCTATTATACTAAGAAAATACTGTGTCTCATGGTTATGGAATATAACAAGATACATGCATGTCCAATTGATTATGTATTGTACTGAAATGAATATAAGGACTTCCATGAGTGTCCAATGTGTGGGGCATCATGCTACAAGAATGGGAAATTTTCTTCTAGGGATAAGAAAGGGTCTCCAGCAAAAGTATTATGGTATTTATCTATAATACCAAGATTCAAACGTCTATTTGCAAATGGGAAAGATGCAAAAAAACTTTAGATGGCATGCAGAAGACAGAAAACATGATGGAAAATTGAGACATCCTTCAAATTCTCCACAGTGGAGAACAATTAATAAAATGTTCCCTGAATTTGGTGGTGAAGTTAGGAATCTAAGGTTTCCTCTATACAAATGGAATCAACCCTCATGGCTCACCCATTAGTCGATATAGCACATGGCCAGTTCTTCTTGTGGTTTATAATCTACCTCTTTGGTTGACTATGAAACGTATACCTCATTTGGTTTAGAGAATGAACTATGTATCAACTTCCATTAGACTGACTATATTAGCTAACTTGGTTATTACACTAAAGGGTAAGGGGGTGTTACATACTGTAATATTATTTTGTGAAAATCATGACATTAATCATCTTCATTTTAGTGTTGTTTATATACCACATAATCATAACCATCATATTACAGTGGAACATCATTACAAATTGAACATTTACTTAGTTATAATTGATAAGCAATTGCAAGGGTTGAATTGTAGGTTTAATGAGCAAGGAATAACTTTTAACTTTGAGCTCTACTTTGATTCTTAAAGATGGTTATAAACCTTTTAACATTAATCATATATGCTCTCTTGTGAACAAATTCTATACTATGAGTTTTAGTGAGGAAAAGAGGATGAATTTGAGATTTCCACTTTAACATTTCATTCTTAATGCTCCTAACATCCCAAATTTGAAGAGCTTATCATATATGCTTGAATTATGTCAAGTCATGGCTAAAACAAGGAAGTCAAACATATTTTACTTGATTAATTATTAAATTTTTCTTATTATTATTTATAATATTCCAACAATTATATATATATACACTAAATTTTTAATTATTTTAATAAAAATTATGCAAATAAAAAAACAAAAAAAATGTAATTAAAATTATAAAAGTTCACTTCTAATTTTTTATCCATAAAAATTGTACTTACATAGAAATAGTTTTGAAAATAAAAAAATTAATTTACCTTAATTTTTTATAAAGTAAGAAAAAAAATACATATCAATTATAAAGTAGAAATTGCAAAAATTTTAATTGGGCTAATTTAATTTCATTTTTTCATTTTTTTCATATTAAAAACTAACTTAATTATAAAAATTTAAATGTATATTTTAAAATAATAATAATAATAATAATAATTGAGTTTGAAATTTTTTTTACCATTAATTAAATTGCTTACATATCATCTTGGAATTTAGATGAATCAAAATTCAAGTAATTCTTTTAAATTTTTATTTTAATCGGAATTGTCAAATGTGTCAACCATTCCTTCTGTTGTTAAGCCACATAATTCATCATCTCCTTCTTTTTCAATTTCTTGTTGCCTTAATTTTGCTTTAGTCTAATCATCAATACATATTTGAGTTTCTAATGATTCGGGAGCTAAACTAGATTATGTCTAATCTAAAATAATTTCTCTCGCACTAAAACTTATTCTACAGCAACAACTGAGACTGAACTTGCTAAAATTTGTGTAGCAATTTGGGAGATGACTGGAAAAGTATTTTGATTTCTACTCCACTATTCAAAGACTGGAAAACTTTACTTGTCTTACTATCACCAAACTCAAAGACAGTTGTTAGATAAATGTAAATTCAGCTGAATCGACGAATAATCTTAATTTGTTTTGTCAACATACAATCGTCCTCTCTAATTTTATTCACTTTGAACTTGACTAGTAGTGGAAATATTAGTGGAAGTAAGAATATTATAAATAATAATAAACTATATATATAAATCAAAAATTATTTTTTCACATCATTAATAATTGCATCAACATTAATTACATCATCATCTAAATTTGAATATGAATAATAAAGACTTAAATAATCATACAAATCATCTAATTTACATCTAAGATAAATATATATATATATATATATATATATATATATATATATATATATATATATGAAACATGTAACACCCCCTCACCCCAGTAGCTCGTGCCCGGATGAGGGAATGCTATGTTGACTTCATCGGTTAAAATATCATTTTAAAATTTTGTATACATGAAAATCATTCATATATTTTTTCTTTATTTACTATTTATTTATTTTGCAGTAAAAAAATATAACATGAAAGATAAATTACATTTTTATATAATAACACGTTTTTTTACAAAAACATATTGTTTATTTTACAAATACTACAAAATAAAATTCAAAAGATAATATACAAAAGTTGTGTGACTCACAGTGGTTGAAATATGCTGCTCTACGAATCAGTTCACCGTTTGCTTTATCTACTACTGTCTACTTATTATTTTCTATACCTGCGCGAGAGAGAGAAACTCCCACGCTAAGCCATTAGCTTAGTGGTGCATATAAATAAGGCAATAAATTATTTTAATGCCACATGTATTGTCATATATCAATTTATGATCAAATCATGCAAACATACATTTCCTAATATTCTAGTATGCATAACATCAATTTATTTTATTGTATCTCATTTTTGTTTAACAAAATCAAATCATCATTTTTATTCATTTTACAATTCATGATTCCCTTTTTTATTTTCAATAATTTGTTAATGTCCACAACACTTAATCATCTATTAATGCATGTCACAAATCATACTCAATCATTTTTCATGCAACTTACATTTCACAAATTTTATTCTTTTATATCTTATATTTATTTTACTTTACCAAATCATTATTATCCATAGCTTTTCATTGCCCATAACACTAAATATTCTTTTTGTCCATGTCACAATTGATAATTCCATTTTTATTTTCAATAATGCATTTATGTTTCATAACTTCTTTATTTATATTTTCATTTATGCCCAAGACACCTATGAACCACTTATTAGGATAACGGAGTTGTCATCTAGGCACTTAGGAGTGCCACCTGAGCAATATGATGTGCGTATATAAATGTCATCACCGGTATAGATAACCATGTCAAACTTGATGTAGATAATAATGTCATACCCGGTGTAGATAACAATGTCAAACCTGGCGTAGATAATCTTACCATTAATGGATTTAATCATTTTCAACATACTCCTCTCCTATTTGACATGCCAAACTATCCTAAGTTGGTTTTAGTTAGGTGTTATAGGGCTTATACCGTCTCATTAAAATTCATAACAATTAAATTCACACTTTTCATGCATTTAAAGTCTCAAAATAATCACATAATCACTCAATTAAAATAATATTTACATAATATAACAAGGTTCTCATCATTTTACTCTTCAAATTTCACAACTCATACGTTGCCCTGTCACTAGCAGATTATGTTCTCTATTTTGGACTTTCATTGTGGTCCTGTTACAATCTGAATTTAGTTATAATATCTTAGATCTGGATCTTAGCTTTAATATGCAACTTGAATCACTAAATTATGAGTTATGTAACAAAAGATATGATAAAATAAACACTGACTGATCACTAACAATTCTGCCCAGAATTTTCTGGACAGATTCTACGTCCGAACTTTATATATTTTTCTAGATAATTACAGACATATTCAGGTTTTATGGCCTAAATGAAATTATAGCCCTATGTCTTAGCTTTCAAACCAAACAAACAACATGCAAAACCGAGTTCCATAAATTAAGTTATAATAGATTAAATCACATTCAATTTTTACCAAATTAAATCCTAAGTCTAGCAAACATGAATCCCCAAGATTTTCAACACAAACTACAACTAATGCAGAATCATCAACATGCCAAATAATTAAATCATGCAAATAAAAAAAAATAAAATAGGCTATTGTCTTAAGTTATGCACAAATCTCTCTTTCCTTTCTCTTTACTTCTCTTTCTCCTTTCCTTTGCTCCTTGGATCTAGCTTCTTGTCAATTTGAGTTTCTAAAATTTATAATCAGATTATTGAAACTTCCTAAACCCTAATCTCTCTCTTTCTCCTTACTCTATTAAGCTACCTTAAGCATGAAAATGGAATTTTTTCCTTACTTTTTCTCTCTTTTCTCACTTTCTTTCACTAAAACTAAGCGTTGGCTATGGAGGAACAAGGGAAAATGTGGGCTGGTTTGGGAGGCAGAAATTTATCAACGAAAGGAGATTAGGAAGAAGAAGAAACAATCAAGAAGAAAATGACAAAAGTCATTAAGATGGGGGACACCTAAGCATCATCTAGAAACTTTCATTAATGGCTCATTCATGCACATCACTTGGCTAATTGTTGTATGTCATTTGGTGTGTTGTGCTTCAAGAAAACGTGAGAGACAATTAATGATAGAAAATTTTAGATATGAAGAGATAAGGAAGGATGAGTAATTAAAAGGACGAAGACAAAATTAATTAATTAATGAAGACATCTAAGATTATTTACATTTAATATCTAATGCATGTATGTAAATTGCCTTCTTAAAATTTGCCATTTGGTGTGGCTGGCCTCCACATGCATTTTATGTTCCAATTCATGTATTTAATTGATGATTATCCCAATTAATCCTCCAATTTTCAATAAATTGCAAATTGACCCCTAAATTTTTAAAATTTGCAATTTAGTCATTTACCAAAATTTAACATCTTAAAATATTTTAAACACTTTATTGAGTATTTTCCATACTTAATTTCTATTATTTTAATTATTTTTTAATAAAAATCCAAATTTAGACTTCGATCAAATCGACTAGTCGATTTAATAACTCGCGTGACTTAGGTCTAAATTAGCGGATATGACAAAACAAGACTAATAATAGAAATATATTTAAAATAATTCAATCATTTATTTTTCATCAAATAAATAGAATTATGCAAAACAAGATCATTTCCATATTCTTGAAATATATCAACAATATTAATACATTCAACTAGTAATAAATGAGATGTAGGATAATAATAGCACTTAAATATATATGTTGCATCATTAAAACCTTTTAAAATATCTTATTTTTTTAACAAACATCACAATATTGTGGATCTAAATTAATTTGTGGCACATTATTGGAAAAAAATGTGTATAATAATTCTTTTTATCCATATAACTCATTAAGTAATTCATAAGTTGAATTACAACGAGTCAGAATATTTGACCTTATGATTTCATAGTTTGTGAATATACCCATAAAAATGAAATTGCTCCTCTAATTATTAGAGGAGCAATTGTAACATCCCAAAATTTTAAACCATCCTAAATATATAAATTTAAAATATGACATATACATCTAATATAAAAAAAAATTATTGTTAATGTTAGGTTGACAAATCGATTGAAATTCATAAATCGAAGTAGTGTTTGACGCCACATTATCAAAAGAAATTAAAAAACTTTTATTAACTAAACCATATTCTTTTTAAATAGTTTTTATCATTTTAAAAATATTATTGGCAGTATGATAATTATCAAAAACTCTAAATACAGTTAATTGTTTTTCTAATTGTCATTTAATATCAATCAGAGACATATAATATCCATGTATGAATGCATATGCCAATAATCACTCGAAATATTACTACAAATAGCAATACGTTCATTTAAA
This sequence comes from Triadica sebifera, assembly GCA_023653625.1. Classification (NCBI taxonomy): domain Eukaryota; kingdom Viridiplantae; phylum Streptophyta; class Magnoliopsida; order Malpighiales; family Euphorbiaceae; genus Triadica; species Triadica sebifera. The sequence continues at coordinate 29,014,922 of CM042901.1, forward strand.
GAAACAAATAATTTATGCAATGTCTTTTTATTTTCTTTATCTGCACATAAATTTAATGCGTTTTTACAATAATTAACAAAACCTAGTTTTTCATCAAAACTAAAAGATAATTATTTCATACTTATAATTTTTTCTAGTTCATTTTTATTTTTTTCATTTGAATATTGAAATAATTGACAAGTAGAAGAAGATGTGAAAGGCTTAGAAAATTGTGTATTTAACGCCTGTAATTAGGGTTTAGTTAATAACATGGAATAAGAAAAGATACAAGTATATGTTTAAAGGGAAAAAAAAGTTAAACAAAGATAATGATAAGGATGAGTGCATATTTCATGCCCATGACTTAATTGTCAAGATCATAAAATGTTGAACACATCCGTGACTTGTTGGGTCACACCCATAAATGTCGTTAGGGATAAAATCATCACATTTGTTCTTCCTTTCTCTCACGAACAAAAATCAAAAGATATTCTTACATGATGATATTATGATTATACTTCCACAAGGTAAGATAATCTATATGATATTATGATTATATTCTCATGCTATGATATTCTTACATGATGCCATGAAATACATATAATGTATAATTATAAGTGAATTTATATGCCTATATGTACTACTAAGCTTTCAGTAGCTTAGCATGTGAGTGTTTTCCTCACGCAGGTCAGAGATTTGCAGATAAGTAGAAGTTAAATAAGAGAAACAGTCCAGACATCAAATTAGACCTTACGCAAGTCGGTGATAGCACATGTTGCACTTTTAAATTTTGGGTACGTCACAGTAAATGGTTTGTTTACTTATTTACATGTCAATGTTGAAGAATTATATAATTCCTTATTAAGGACATGTATTTTTGTAAACCCTTGGTCAAGGGTTAACATATTTTATTTATGAAATGAAATTTAAATATTAAGTCAAACATTTCTTTTAGTGTATGTTTTATGCAAGTCATCATGGTCATGATGCAAAAAAAAGTTTTAAATTTTCGTAGGTTTTCCACATAACTATTTTTGTAGTATTAGCTTAACTAATCGGGTTTATCCTGGTTAACCGAGATGGCGCTACAATGTTTGCTTTTTTTCCATTCCAAGTTTAATAGCATGATTGTTTTGAAATATTTTTTAAATGTGTCATAACCGCCTCTAGTTTTAAATCTGTAGGTTTGTGAAGAATAATTGCATACAACCTCAAACGACCTATCTACTTTTTGCACCCTTTTAAAAATGAAATTGAATAATATCATATATTTGAATTTTTGCTTTTAACCCCCTCCCCTCGTTTGTGTTGGATTTGTCGCTAGTTGTTCATCACCCCTATTTCCTTGACTTTCTTGAGTTTGAAACTCTTCATCCAAATTCTCAATAAAATGTTCTAAATCATTGGTTGATTTTCATCCAAAATTTTGAAATATAGTTGTTATTTTTGTAACACGCCATCACCCCAGCAACTCATGCCCGATAAAGGAGTGCTATACTGATTTCATCAGTTGAAATATCATATTTAAATTATGCATAAATGAAAATCACTCATATTTTTTTATATTTATTTACTTTATAGTGTAAAAAAATCATAATAAAAAACACACAATACATTTTATATAATAAAGTATCATTTACAAAAAGTGCGCCTACTTTACAAGTACTATAAATAAAACTCAAACCATAAATATAACAGTTGTACGACTCACAGTATTTGATATAAGCTACTCCACTATATCAGGTCACTATTACCTTTATCTATTATCGTCTGCTTATTCTTCATTAAATCTGCGCGAGAGAAACTTTCACACTAAGCTACTTAGTGGTGCATATAAATTAGGCAATAAACTACTTCATGCAACATTCATTGTCATATATCAATTTATGCTTAAATCATATTTCCATGCAAATATACATCTCATAGTATTCTAGGATACGTAAACATCAAATTATATTATTATATGTTATTTTTGCTTTACTTTATCAAACCATCATAATTATACATATCATAATTCATTATTCCCTTTTTATTTTCAATTACTTTTTTATAGCCTACAACACCTATGAATCCCTAACTAAGATAACGAAATTGTCATCCAGGCACTTAGGAGTGCCACCTGGACAATATAATTTGCGCATATATAAGTGTCATCAATGGCTTTAATAATAGTATCATCACTAGTTTTAATAATGGTGTCATCACCAGCTATAATAATAGTGTCATCACCATCTTCAATAATATTGTCATCACTGGAATTAATCATACTCCACTCTACTTCACATGCCAAACTATCATGAGTCTAGTTTCAAATTAGGTGTTCTAGAGCTTAGTTAATATCATTAAAATTCATAGTTATTAAATTTATACTTTTCATGCATCTAAAGGTTCAATTAATCATATAATTACTCAATAAAAATAGTATTTTCATAACATAACAAGGTTCACATTATCTTACTCATTAACCGTATCAATAAAATGTTTTTAAAATAGAATAAGGTAAGTTTACAGCAAAATAAAATTTCTTGGTAATTTAATTCAAAAAATAATTTTAAAATTGTTTGTTTGAAAAAATTAGGCAAATTGAGAAGGGCCCACTGTTAAACTAGAGGGTAAAAAAACCATAATAATAAAATGTGTTACAGCAAAAATGGTATCAAATCACGTGACGAACCGGAGGATGCCTTGGAAAAAACAAACATATAGTAATTGAGAGTCCTTACGCATCTCACATCGGTAAAGATAAAATATCGACAGGCTAAGGAATGGTATAAAAGAATACCTGTCAGTGTAAGAGCTAAATTTTTTATTCGGATCAATCAAAACTGGTTAACACGACAAAATACAATTAATTAAATCAATAGTATACTTTAATTGAAAAGTTACAATCCTACTATTCATCAATATCTGCTTTCAAATTTATGCAAACAGGGAATCTGCTTTAAAAATGAGTGCTAACTCATTATGAAAATATGCTTCACCGGATGATTATTACCTCAAGATATAATTATTACCATTAAGTATGAATAAAACAAGACAAAAATTGATATATTTGAAAATTTGCCTAAAGTTGAAGGTTTATGGGGCTATCAATTTCAGATGGACATAAGCAAAAGGTTGATGCTATATTTACATACTTCAAGCAATCAACTATTCTCCATTTTCTAGTTGTAGATGTTTTCCCTTGACAGCCAAACAGTTGATTTCTGGTTTCTTCGGAGTAAAAATGAATTTTTTAAGCTGCTTATCGAGATTTGCCTGCATTGCCTGAGGGCACAAAAGATCTGGCCTTTCAAAAATTTCAACAGCAAAATTTGCAGCAAGGTTAATCTGTTGGAAACTTAAGACTGGTGTCAGTAAAACGAAAAATGCTATCCTTTTTTTTTTTTTTTTCATCTCCAACCAAAAGCAATTTAAATATTTTTCCTATCATTCCTAACCGGGAAATATAATAGCAAGGCAAACGAAAATTGTGCTGTCAGAATGAAAGCTTGTTCATTTGTGTCCAATTGTGCATGATATGCCAATGACATAAACTTTAAGTTCAAGCACAAAGAATGTTATTTATCCAATCAGTCATCTCAAGGTGAAAATGAAGGTCTTTCAAATGCTATTAAAAAACTTATTTGATGCCGGTAATAAACCTATCAGCAATTTTGTAACATTAAATAAATAGCAGAATGTAGTGTAACCTCACAATTTACATAACAATACAGATAATTGGCTAGACTCCAGCAAAGCAAACGGCTTGTACATAAACTTCCTAGTTTCTCTAAGCACTATATTATATTTTAGATAATTAGCAACTTTCTTGACTAGCGTTTATCTAATAGTTCTACTTCTCTATTCCTTTTGTTATTTTCTTTTAGAAGATCTCTTCTTCACTATTGAAGATACCTGCTACAATTCATTCTTCTTCTATAGAATTCGTGTCTCGGAGTTACATACTCACTGATTGCAACAATAAGTTACAAATAGTGAACAGTAACAATAAGCATTCACTATACAACAAAAGCCTCACTTCTCTAAGCAAGGAAAATTTATTCCAAAGGCGAAAATGGTTTATTTGATATTATGGATGACTGGCTACAAATGTATGTTGCGTAAATGAAAGTCAATTGAGGTGAAATATGACAAGCTGCAAGGTCCTTGCTCTAAACAAAACCCTCATTAATGCTATAGCTATAACAAGTCTACATGAACAAATCTGAAAACCTATTAATTATAATGTCATTGATTTTTTGCTCTGCAGACAGCCAAAAGAAAAGGAGAAAAAAATATAAATGAAAGATAGGCATGCTCAAAATAAAAAATGGTAAATGACTAAATGTTAAAGATAAATTTAGTTAAAGTACAAGCTATTCTGGATTACCCTGACTAACTAAGGAAGGAAAGAAACAGATATTAAATGTTTAAGTGAAAGTAAAAGGATTAGAGAAAACATGAGAGCTTACCCTGATAGTTGTATTAAATTAAGCTATATACTCAACCTATTAGTGAGTTCATCTAAAAATAATAGGGTGGAATTTTGTGCTAAAGCTTCTACCTATAGATCCAACATTGCTAACCTGTTGAAAGAAAGAAATTGGAAAAGGGCCAACCAAAAGCTCACCTAAACAAAATAATGACTTACTCTACAAACTTAACAAAACCAGAATAAACCACCACAAAAACTAAGAAACCATATAAAGCTAAAGCATTTTTTTAGCTCAATAAATCAATGAATATGTAATTGTAATAGACAATTCCCAAAAAATAATTACATCAAGCAAGCAATGGGAGAATCATAAAACCTTTTATATACAGTAGTACATAATATTTAGTCTTAATTTCCCAAATATTCTTAATATTTTAGTAATCAATTGAATTGGCATAAAATTTAGATAAATAGATAGTAAAAATTCAAATCACCCAATTCATTATAGATAATTTACAAAAATATTTTGTATGGCATAATTCATAAATAGAAGGTAAAGCCAAACGTACTGAGTGCGCAGCTGTAGTCATGAAATTTTTTGCTAGAGGCAAAATGCAGAACCTTCAAAAATAAATTCAAACGGAAAAAGTTGAATAAGTATTGATTGACAGTTGATAATACTATAGGCTCTGATTGGATTCTAAGAAAATGTTGGAAAAATCTTACATCCCGCGGCCTCCTGCTAGAGCTTCCTCTGAGGGGTCTTTCCATTCATCAAACCTAAAACACAAAAATTGCTTAATAAAATTTCTAATTAAACTAAATTTCAATATATATAAACATTGAAAACTGAAAATAGAATGAGAGAGAAATTTACACCCAACCATAACGGCGGTCAAACATGAGGCGATTGGAAGGTCGCCTGGAGGAGGAGGCGATGGAGGTTTTTGAGTCTATTGTCTCCATATCCCCTTGCACCTTTTCTGCACACTATTAAATCAAGCAAAACTCAATTTTAGGTCTCTATATTTTGTGTTTTTTTTTTTCTTTTGTTTTTTTTAAACCTTGTACTTTTCATTTCAACATTAAGCTCTTATTTATACCTATTTAAATTCCTAGTTTTCATAATTTAAAAAATAAATATATACTGATTCTATCCTATATTTTATAGACTTTTATTTCCATTCAGGGTAATAAAATTTAAGGCCGAAGGTGTAAAGTGCTCTTGTGATATAGCAACATGCACATAAACTCCTATCATGAAACTCGATGGAATGGTATCTCTAAATCAAAATTTTAGATCATAATATCCCCTAGCGTAAGTGAATAACTAATACAACTCTTAAGCACTTTTCCTTCTCCTCTCCTGTACATGGGGTTTCAAATCTGTCAAGATTCATGGCTGTTGGATCTATAATGCCTTAAAACTATTTACAAATCAAAACCTAGCTTAATCATGTTATCAAGGAATTACTTGCTCAAATCAAATAGATGGGAAAAAAAAATTTTGACTAATTTTTTTCTTTTTATTCTTTAAAGCTTTCACCAAGCAACAAGGTTCATTAATTATGCAATGATGTTTAGGTTCATTTTATCCCACATAATTCTACAGAAATTTTCGTAGCATTTCCCCTAAAATATGAACATCCCAAAATTATCAACTTATTTAAAAAATAAAGCTTGTGCACTTCAACACAATCAAATTAAACTGTATCTCCTTGGCTCCAATAGTCATCATCATCATCATCATCTTCATACTTCATACTTCATACAATGCATATATGCAATCACATATACCGATTTTAAAATATCATGTAACAGTTTTACAATCATTGAAATTAATATTCAAAATGACTACAAGTCATAAATGCCTAATAAAATGGGAATTTGTACAATTTGCAAAGAAAAAAACAATTAAATACTCGAAAATCAATATGAGCATATGTAAGAAATGTATATGCAAAACACTATGCACAAGTCCATTTCATCAAAATAATCCTACTTCATTGTAATATTCACCTAAAGAGCTATCAACTCAATAAACGTTGCCTTCTAGATTTTGTTTAGCATCTTGTCTAATTTTGCCAATGAGTAGTTAGATAACTAATCTTAATGAGCGAGTATATAAGGAGAACAGCAGACCTTTGATCCTCATTCTCAGGTATTTTAAAACATTTATTTTATTAAACAACTCTTAAGGATAACATAGTCAAAACACCTTCTAGCATAAATTTGTAATTCTGATAACATTTCACACAGGTGATAACAAACGGAATTATAAAACACATAAATTAATACTTGAAGTATATATTAGATCATTTAAATACAAAACATCATAAGACACTTTATAGTACTATCATGTTCACAACATGTGTATATTAAATATATTCATACAATAGTTTAAAACAAATATATATTATTAGGTCCAATGCACAAGATGTAAGAATGTAGGTAAAACTGTCTGGAATAAATCCCAAAAAATCATGTAGGTGGCACAGCCACAAGTATCATGTAGGCGGGATAGCCACAAATATACTATTGGTGTTAAACTACTGTGGAGCCCTTATCCAGTCAGGAGTAAATTCCCATAATCATATCATGTCAGGAAACGAGCTTCTAGAAAATTGTTAGGATCCTGTAAATCTATCAAGAGTTGAATTTCCTGTAAAACTATCAATTCATCTCTTTAGACACAAATCATGCAAGGGCCATTGAAAATCTTTCATATACATTTATACATGGAGCTTTTCATCAATATACATGTATGTACACATCTATATGCATTAGTAGAATAATATAACATATTACATTTTGCCCAAAATAGCATTACTTCAATTCTCTTTAGACTACGAAGCATCAAGTCCTCATGTCCAAGGATATTGACCCATTCATCAATATTTCTTTAATCATCGCAAGTTTAGAAGAAAATTTCATTTTCATAATCTTCTAGATGTTGAGATATTATTTGTCTCCCTAGTTAACACTAATTCTTTTCATAGACATATAACAAGGTTTTAAAGCGAAATCACATTTAACAATTCAACAAAATTGCATAGACTATTTCATAATTAAAACAAAAATTGATGTTCCAAGAATTGAAGTCTTATATACTCAGTTTGGTTGTTTATATTGCTTAAATATCCAACTCCTAGTTCCTCAATCTACAAGCAGATTCCCTTTGATCCCTAGCAAATTGGGACCATATCAACAAACGCTTAGATTCTACCTTTCTCATAAACTCCTTTATTGATCACGCAAGCCAAATTTAAATTCAGGGTATATTCTTTTTGAGGTCATTCAATACTCAAAATCCAATTTCTAATATTTCAAATGTCAATCGTTTCTATTTCGTAATACTCAAAATTGAATTACTTAATTTTTAACTTTCCTCCATGTTAAACACTTCCTCAATTCCATCAATTTTGTTTAATTCTCAAGTTAATAAGGTCTTCTGATATCATGTCTTAAAAACTTCTTGCTATCTTCCTCATTAATTAAAGAAAATTAACAAAAGTTAAAGCATAAATTCAATTTCCCTTAACATGTCTAAAATCTTCGATTAAAAAATTCTAACATTATATAACGTCCTTATCCTGGGAAAGAGTTTAACTTGTAAAATTAAGGGTGAGGGTTCAAATTTAATTAAATCCATAGAACTCCAATTTTTGCGTCAAAATTCCATTCTTACAAATTTTCCAGATTCTCCTTCATTTTCTTGCGTTTTCTAGGTGACCAAACGCTACCCTAAATTTTCAAAATCCTTTCTCCTTGACCATTAATCATCAAGGTTCTAATTTTACTTAATCAAAATATATATCCAACAATTTAATATCCACGAAACTTAATCTTAACTAAAAATTCCAGCCTTAAAATTTTGTACACAACCCATAAAAATCGTTTTGAAATACATCTAAAATGCTTGGCACTGGTGGAGAAAACCTTACCCAGAAGCGAGCAAAATAAAATGGGCCGCCGGACTCTTGAAGCTCTCAGAAATTGACCGATCGGTGGCTGGTCGGAGGTGACGAAATGGTAGGGGCGTGCAAGGCAGAAGTGGAATGGGAAGACAAGAAGCTGTTGCCCTTATCTTCACTTTTTTATTTCCTTCTGCCTTTGCCACAGAACTTTTCTTTTCTATTTTTTTGGGGTCAAAATCTATTATTTGCTTTTTTTTTCTTTTCAATATTTTTATTTTGTCAAATTCTATTATTTAATTTTTATATTTTTCAACTTTTTTTCTATTTGATCTCTATATTTTTATTATTATTTTATTAAGAGTAGAATATTTTTAATTTTTTTAAAAAATTAAAATAATACTAATATAAAATAATCACAAAAGTAATCTTGTTAGTAACTTTTAGTTTTTTAAAAATTAGAATAAATATCATTAATATTCTTATGTAAAATTATCCTTTAAATCTAACTTAGATGGATTGAAATATAAATTAAATTTTGTAATTTAAATATCTATTAATATCATTAAAAGAGGGTTCAAAAGCCCATATCTCCACCCCAAATTTAATCATGCTTCCATTTTTAACCTATTTTGTGATATTTTGGCCCAAATTATGAGTCGCAACTATGCAGACAGTCATACATAATTTTTTCAAAAATATCAGTCATCTCTGAACTAGATAAGAATTATGTGTCGGAAGGATCTATCCTCAATTAATATAGTACTATTTTTTTTACTTTCAACTCTTTCCACTTCAACAACATGTCAAATTATAGTTTCAGTCCTATGCACTTCAGTAGCACACCAAATGACCTTTTTATCCTTACCCAACTTTATAACAACACTATTTTGAAGTCTATGTTGGCCTTTCAACTTCCAAACCCTACTCATTCTCCCTTACAAACCCAGTTCATTTCTATGTAAAAAAAAAATTAATAGTTGAAAACAAATTATTTAACAATTAAAAAAAGATAAAATGCTAATGAATTTAATAACATTCATAAAACTTATTAAATTTTAATTGAATAATATTTTTTTGAAATTAAGTATTTAATTCTATTATAACTAATGTTAATGAATTAATTTTAATTATAAATAGAATTAATTTAATATTTAATAAATAACAAGATATTAAATTGAAATTTCAATAAGAAAAAAAAATCTCAAATCGCGTATATGTTTTCTATGGCTAATTAATTTCTATAAATATTAATCATTTATAATTTGTAATGACTATATTGAATCTTGATGGGTATTTTCGTCATTTTGATGATTACAAATAATTGAACAATAAAGAATTTAACCATATTTTTCTGTTTTAAGTGTTTTAGATAGGTTAAATATTCTTCAGACCATGAAACAAGTTGATTCAAGTCAATTAAAGCTCAAAAGATTGAATTTCAGCAAAGCTTCATGCCCGTGATACAGAGAAATCACGTCCATGAAGAAGGTCACTCCCGGGATTGAAAATCACCACTATTGTGAAAGATGTTTATCATGCTCATATAAACTTTAGCGCCAAAATTTTATATTCAAATGTTCATGACTATGAAGAAGTGGCAAACCCATGAAATAAGAATTGTCACGTCCATAAAATAACGTGCATATTTTGGACAAATTGTATCACGACTAGTTTCACGACTTTAGTCACAGTTTACCAAGAATATTCACAAGAGATTTTGGATTAGGTGTTAGCCAATTGGTTATTATGTTAGCCATTAAAATACAAAAGATTTTGGATTAGCTGTTAGCCAAGAGAGTAAACACATCATAGTTAGAAATGAGTTAGAAAAACTCTATTGTAACACTTTTTGTGTATTAGTGAAATACCCAATTGAGACTGGAGAGAGGAGTATGATTTATTAACACCCGAACCTCTATAAATTTTTTCTTTAATATCTCTTATTCCCTCTCTTTATTAATTTTTTGGTAAATTGTCTTAAACAAAATTTTAATTACCAACCAATTCACACAATGGTTTTTTTGGATTAGGTGTTAACCAAGAGAGTAAAACACCATAGTTAGGAGTGAGCTGCGACAAACTCCATTTGTAACACTTTGAGTATTAATGAAACACCCAATTGAGATTAAGGAGAGAAGTAGGATTTGTTAATACTTGAATCGCTATAAATCTTGTGTCAAATATCTCTTTCTCTCTCATAAATCATTTTCGATGAAATTGTCTCAAGAAATTTTTTTAATTACCAACCAATTCAACCCCCCTTCTAAGTTATTGTTTTGGAAAACAATTGGTATCAGAGCTAAGTTTAGCATTCAAGCTTAACACGCACTAGTAAAGCTCAAATGATGGCCAACGAAGGATTTCATATTTTCAAGCCCATATTTGATGGAGCTAACTATGCAAATTGGGAATTCAAGATAGAGGTTTATCTTGATAGTGTAGGAGTAGATATTTGGGAGTTCATTCGAAAATAATGGACACCTCCGATAATAAGAAACTCCGAAGGAGAAAAAGAGATATTCCCAAGAGATGATTGGATTGAAACTCAAAGAAGAGCAAATGGCAAAAATAGGAAAGCTATGACAATCCTAATAAGATTTTTATCCCTTGAAGAATGTGGTAGGATTTAACATTGTCTTATCGTTTATTCCATTTGAAGAACATTGAAGAATTACCATGAAAGCACCAAGCAAATGAAGTCCAAGAAGGTTCAACTTCTTATCACCGAGTATGAGCTCTTTAAGATGAAGCCAAATGAAACCATAACCAAAATGACCAATTGTTTTCTTTCCATTGTTAATGGTATGAGGAAGCTTAGAAAGCACTATAGTTTGGAAGACATAAACAAAAAGATTTTGAATAGTATTCCGATGAGAGATTATGACTGAAGAGTTGCGGGTATAAAAAAAGCTAATGAAGACTTAAATGTAATCCCCACCGATGTGCTAATTCATAAACTTCTCACTCACGAGATGGATTTAGTAAGGGAAAAAAAGTTTGAATAAGAAAATGAGAAGAGAAAGCCTCTAGCACTCAAAGCTTTAACTTCCATGTCTATAGATGAGATCTCCTTAGTGATGGAGAGTTAGTTGATGAAGGAGATGAGCAAATAGCTTTATTTTCAAAGAGGATCAAGAGATTGATCACCAACAAGTATAACTCAATCAAGAACTTCAAGCAAATAGCCTCAAGATTCCCTCGTAGAAACTTCTTATCTAATAAAGGCAAAAAGGAAGTCAATTGCTATAATTATAGGAAGAAGGGATACATTAGATCAGAGTGCCCTATGGTCAAGAAGTACAAGAGGAGACCCAACAAAGAAGATGAAAAAATGGGTAATAAAGCCACTTGGGATGATGAAACCTCAACATTCATTGAAGGAAAAGAAAATGAGGTGGTTAACTTGTGTTTCATGGCTATTAAGGATGACTTCAATGATGAGATATGCTCTAAATCCTAACCTTGTAATGACTTGTGTGATTTAATTGATGATGATGATATAGTTGAAGTAATAAATCTAGAGATAGAAATGTATAAAATGAAACTTGATCTTTATAGAAAAAATAGCTATAAACTTAAAAATGATTTTAATAACTTTCAAACGATAGTTGAAGAGCTAAAAATGTCAATGGCTACTTAAAGAAGTCATTGGATGAGTTTTTATCAAAACCTTCAACCAATTCTCTAATAAAAGAAAACGATGCTTTTAAAAAAATCAGGTTAAAAAGTTTATGGATATTGTTTTTGATGAATTTAGTAAACTTGATCTTGTGAAAGGTATTGCTCTTAATGATATTATAAGGACAATGGATAAGCTTGGTCTTGATCATGAAGAGGATGGTAAAATCTCAAAGAGTGATAATGATGATGATCAAGAAAAGCAACAACAAGAGGAGCTCAAGATAATCTACTACTTCAAGCTCAAGAGCCAGACACCTACAAGCTTCAAAAGGAATAAAAATTCATAAGAAACCATCCCAGGGAGCAAATCATTGGTGATCCCATCGAAGGTGGAAGTACAAGGTCTAATCTTAAATTTTTATATTCAAATCTTGCTTTTGTCTCTCAAATTGAGCATAGGAATATTCATGAGGCTCTTAGTGATGAGAGTTGGGTAATTGCTATGCAAGAGGAACTCAATCAATTTGAGAGAAATAAGGTTTGGACCTTAGTTCTAAGATCTAAGGACTATCCAATCATTGGTAGTAAATGGGTTTTTAGGAACAAGTTAGATGAGCAAGGTCATATAACTAGAAATAAGGCTAGATTGGTTGCCTAAGGGTACAACCAAAAGGAAGACATAAATTATGATGAGACCTATGCTCCAATAGCTATATTAGAAGAAATTAGAATTCTTTTAGCTTTTACATGCCACATGAACTTTACACTTTTTCAAATTGATGTCAAAAGTGCCTTTTTAAATGGTTTTGTAGAGGAGGAAATTTATATTGAACAACCTCCCAATTTTTAAAATCATACATTGCCAAATCATGTATTTAAACTCACTAGGGCCTTATATGGTTTGAAACAAGCTCCAAGAGCTTGGTATGAAAAGCTTAGTGCATTTTTTTAGAAAATAATTTTTCAAAAGAACATGTAGAAATTACTCTTTTCATTAAAAAGCACAAGCACGACATATTACTTGTTCAAATTTATGTTGATGATATTATCTTTGGATCTACTAATGAATTGCTTTGTCAAGAATTTGCTAAGGGTATGACTAGAGAATTTGAAATGAGCTTGATGGGAGAGCTCAAATTCTTTCTTAGTCTTCAAATCAAGCAAAGTAAGGATGACATCTTCATCAACCAATCTAAGTACACCAAAAAGCATTAAAGAAATTTGGAATTGAAAGATGTAAAAGTGCCAAAACTCTAATGAGAACATCAACCAAATTGGACAAAGATGAGAAGGGTAAAGCTATAGATGAAAAACTTTATAGAGGTATGATCATATCTCTTTTATACCTTACCGCTTCTAGACCTGATATAATGTATAATGTATGCTTATGTGTTAGATTTCAATTATGTTCTAAAGAATATCATATGCATGCTATAAAAAGAATTTTAAAATATATACATGGCACAATGCACTTAGGCTTATGGTATCCTAGAAAAACTTCATTCCATATCATTGGTTTTTCGAATGCTAATTATACCAGTAGTCTTCATGATAGAAAAAGTACATCTGAAACTTGTCACCTCATTGGTGAATGTTTATTTTCTTAGTTTAGCAAGAAATAAGTTTTTGTTGCCTTGTCCACTACTGAAGCATAATATGTAACAACAGGTTATTATTGCACTCAAATTCTTTGGATTAAATAACAAATCAAGAATTATGGTCAAGAGATTGGTCACATTTCCATTAAATGTGAAAATACAAGTGCTATAAATCTTTTCTAAAAATGTGATATTATACATCATTTTATAAAAGATCATGTCCAAAACAGTGATGTTGTGTTATAATTTATTAACATAAACAATCAATTTGTTGACATTTTTACCAAGCCTTTTAATAATGAAAGGTTTTGTTTCATAAAGAAGGAGTTTGGTATGATTGATAGGGTACTTTATCTTTAAAAATGGGTTTGAAAGGCATACGTTGCATTAATCATGCATTTTGATGTGAACTTTAAGTGATATGTGTTAGAGGAGTTCTCTAAAGAAAATCACCTTTAGCACTTATTATAAAAATTTATTTGATTAATAAAACGCTTTTTCATTAATTTGATTTTCATTTGATATATGAATTGATAGTGATCTTAAATGAATTAATGAAATCTATGATACATAACATAGCATGAAGGAAATCATGATGAGATAATGATATTGAGATTCTTATCATATGTAATTATGTTAGCATCAAAATTATTTCTAGTCATAGGATTAATGAGATGGGACATTGTTAATCTAGATAGGTTAACACATGTTACACTCTTTGATTGGATTGAGTAATATATCTCATAATCTTTAAACATGAGATGTTTAGAGTTAACATGTGGATGCTTGCTAAGTGCAGCTAAGTACATTGGATGACCAGTTATGAGACAATCATATGGATAATCTATTCAAATGTCAATGATAGTCTCATCATAGCAATGGTGCAAGTATCCTTAGACTTGAGGTACTTACGAATATCTTGGATACTGATTCTGTATTTTGACACTATTCCTTATTGCCTTAAGGAGGTTGTTCATAGGGTGGTGATTGGATACAACTTGGGGTATTCAAAGGTAATTCGATAACCGACAAAGGATTCACCACTCCTGATAGAAGGAGTGTATACCCATGGCCTCTTGTTATGGTCATTACTCGAACATCTTTGGCCAGAGTGAAAATTTCATAAAGATAGTATTCAATGACATATCTAATAGAGTAATGAGCCTCAGGGATAAGAACTAACATTACTTGGACTACACATGACATAGTCAGTCTAGTGGGAGTTGACACATGTCCATACTCTAAACCAAGTGGGGTATAAAATGGTGAAAGGAATAATTGCACAAAAATTGTCCATGGAAAAGTTTGTAGTCAAACCACTGACTTTTCGATCAATTGGAGGTTATGATGTGTTGCTAGATACCGCTTATGACTTATTTAAATGAATCATTAATTTAAATGGCTAACATAATCAGAACCTAATGGGTCACATGCATTGAAAGATATGGAGAATGAGTAAAATGGTCTTGGATAGGATCCAAAATATGAGAAACTTATTTCAGGATGGATCGTGATGAGATTGCACGGAAAAATCATTCAAGAGAATCACGGGCTTGTATGGGCCAGTGCGGGCTAGGTAGGCCGCTGGCCTGCTTGGTAGGCCAGCTGGGCTACCTGTGGCAGGCTGTAGTAGGCCGTTCCCACACGCTGGTTTTGATGATTTTGGATCAAGAACACTTTCAAAATGCCTAAAATTGTCTTGTTTATGAACATGTGTTGTTGGCTAAATTGATGAGACTGATTATATTTTTATTGTAATTTGAATATAAAAAATTATTTAGACATATTGAGAATGTGTTTATACCTTAGAAAGTGTCCAATAATTAATTAAAAATTATTTTAATTAGTTTTTCAAAAAAACATAAAAACAGGACTATTTTTGCATACCCGGTGAGATTGTTTTGTTTGATTTTTTTGTATGTGTTTCTTTTATTTTCAGCACCTTAAAATATTTTTTATGTGATTAAAAATATGTTATTTTAATTTTAGATGCATGCCAAAATTATTTTTCACTCATTTAAAATTTTAAAAAAATTCTAAATGTCGAATGAGTCGTTTTGAGAGTCTAAGTGTGTTAGTTCGTTTGTCTTAGTAATTTTAGCTTGTACCAAAAATATTTTGATAAACTTGAGCTGACCTAAAGATGATCAAAATGATGATTTGAAGTTCTAGAAATTTTTAGAATTTTTGGAAATTATTTTTGAATTAATTTGGGTTGAGTAATTGTAATTCTAGTATGACTAGAAATTGGTATGTATATTAAAATTAAATTGTTTAATTTTAACATCATAATATTCTGATTTTAAGGAGAATTAATTTTGAATTAATTCTCAAAATATGGAGTTTAATTTAATTTGATTAAACATCAAATTCCACTTTAAAATGACATACAAAATTAAATTAACCGAAAGAACACAAGTAGACAATTTTGGTTCAAGCATTGAATCGTTTTACAAATTGAAATCCAAAATTGTCATTTTTATTTTATGCACTAGAGAATGCATATTAGGGGTGTATGGAAAGGCATGATGGATGATTATGGACTTAGGCCCAATGTGATTGAGCATGCATGAAATTGTTTTGTTTTATGGTAAATGGAGTTCCTTCGAAGTCAGTTGATGTTATTCTATATGTGATATGCTATAAAAAAAGCCCCCATTTTCTTACATGAGAATTTAGGGTTTTCTTGCTTATGTGAAATGGACAATGTAAGATAAGCTAGAAGCTAAGTCTGATCGATGTCTATTTGTGGGATATCCAAAAGCATCATATGGATATCAATTTTACCACCCCTTGGAATAAAAAGTTTTTGTTTGAAGACATACTATCTTTTTAGAGAGAGAATTCCTTTTGAAAGGAGATAGTGTGAGAAAAATTAAACTTGATGAGGTTTAAAATGCTCAAACAGATGCTAATCAATTGCCTGAACCTGAGCATGTTACTCATACAAATGATATAGTATCTCAACCTTGTGAAGAATAATAGCTTCCTAGGTCAAGTAGGATACGTACTGTTCCAAAGAGATATGGATTTCTCATTAGAGAATAAAATGACATATTGCTCAAAGAAAGCGATGAGCCTACAACCTATGAAGAAGTTCTGAATAGTTCAAAATCCGACAAATGGCTACAAGCCATGAAATCAAAAATGGATTCCATGTATGAAAACCAAATATGGACTTTGGTTGACCCACCCGAATGAATAAAGCCTATATGGTGCAAGTGGGTTTTCATAAAGAAAACTGACATGGATGGTAATGTGATTACCTATAAAGCTAGACTTGTTGCTAAAGGTTATCGTCAAATACAAGGAATTGACTACAATGAAACTTTTAGCCTAGTAACTATGGTTAAATCCATAAGGATATTTCTAGTCATTGTTACTCATTATGATTATGAAATATGGAGAATGGATGTGAGGACAACTTTCCTTAATGGAAATCTGATTGAGGATGTGTACATGACACAACCAGAAGGCTTCATATCGAAAGATGGCAAAAAGGTATGTAAGCTTCAAAGATCCATTTATAGATTAAAACAAGCATCCAAGAGTTGGAATATTCAGTTTGATGAGACAATCATTGGTAGGAATGATGTAAAGATAGAAAGAGTGCCCACTGATCAGAATATTGCTGATCCTTTAACTAAGCCACTTCCCCAAAAGAAATATAATTCTCATGTACTCACCTATGGAATTAAATACAAAGGCAATTGGCTTTAGTGCAAGTGGGAACTTGTTAGAGGAATGCTGTAAAGAAAGTTACCTTTAGCACTTATTGTATAAATTTATTTGATTAATAAAAGGCTTTTTCATTAATTTGATGTTCATTTTATATATAAATTGATAGTGATCTTAAATCAATTAATGAAGTCCTTAAAACATAACATAGCATGAAGAAAATCATGATGAGATCATGATATTAAGATTCTTATCATGTGTAATTATGTTAGTATCACATATTAGCACATGTTACATTCCTTGATTGGATTGAGTAGTAGATCTCAAATTTGTAAACATGAAATGTTTAGAGGTAATATGTGGATGCTTGCTAAGTGTAGCTAAGTACATTGGATGACAAACTATGAGACAATCATATAGATAATCTATTCAAATGTCAATGATAGTCTCATCATCGCAATGGTGCAAGTATCCTTAGACTTGAGGTACTCAAGGATATCTTGGATACTGATTCTGTATTTTGACACTATTCTTTGTTGTCTTAGGGAGGTTACTCATAGGGTGGTGATTGGATACAATTTGAGGTATTCGAAGGTAATTGGGTAACCAACAAAGGATTCACCACTCTTAATAGATGGAGTGTATACCTATGGCCTCTTGTCGTGGTTATTACTCAAGAATCTCTGGCCGGAGTAGAAATGTCATAAAGATAGTCTTCAATGACATATCTAATAGAGTAATGAGCCTCAGGACAATAACTAACATTACTTAGACTAGACGTGACATAGTCAGTCTAATGGGAGTTGACACATGTCCATACTCTAAACGAAGTGGGGTATAGAATGGTGAAAGGAATAATTACTTGGAAATTGTCTATGGAAAGGTTCGTAGTCAAACCACTGACTTTCCGTCAATTGGGGGTAGGATGTGTTGTTAGATACTACTCATGACTTGCTTAAATTAATTGTTAATTTAATTGACCAACATAACCGGGAACCTAATGGGTCACTTGCATTGAAGATATGGAGAATGAGTAAAATGGTCTTGGATGGGATCCAAAATATGAGAGATATATTTTGAGATAGATCGCGATGAGATCGCAAGGAAAAATTTTTTCAGGAGGATAATTGATCTGCACGGGCTAAGCAGATTGTTGGCTTGCTTATCAGGCCCGCTGGGCTACCCAACGGTAGTCCACAGTAAGTCCAACACATGCGCTGCTACCTCCCTTGGCCAACGAGTAAATTTGGCCTTAATTAGGCCAATTATGGCCATTAAGCAAATTTATTATTCATTCAAGTTTCTTTTTCTCCATTTTTGACTTTTGATCTTTTCTTTGAATTTGATTCAAATAAGAAGGACATCAAATGGTAGAAAATAGACATGAAAATATTTTTTTGTGAAAAAAAATATTCTTTAGACACAATAAAATTCTCTCAAGAACATTTTCAAACTTAAACTTTGAATTTGTTCAAACCATTTCTTTTGATAGTTTCTTCTTCATTATTCGCGTGGATTATCATTAGAGACATCTTAGTGTGGATTGTTATGGCTTGCTACAACCCAACAAGGTGAAGATTTGGATAACAAACAGGAAATTAGAAGGCATAATTTCCAACCTCTATGTTTATATAAATTAGTTTTAATGACATAAGTATGATCTTTTATTTCGGGTTTTGAAAATTTTATTTTTCTGCTGCATTTATGAATGTGATTCGTGTTAGATGAGTGCTCTAAAGGCAATCACCTTTAGCACTTATTGTACAAATTTATTTGATTAATAAAAGGCTTTTTCATTAATTTGATGTTCATTTGATATATGAATTGATAAGTGATCTTAAATCAATAAATGAAGTCCATGATACATAACATAACATGAAGGAAATCATGATGAGATCATGATATTGAGATTTTTATCATGTGTAATTATTTTAGTATCAAAATTATCCTTAGTTATAGGATTAATGAGACGAGACATTATTAATCCAGACAAACTAGCACATGTTACACTCATTAATTGGATCGAGTTGTAGATCTCATAATCTATAAACATGAGATATTTAGAGTTAACATGTGGATGCTTGTTAAGTGTAGTTATGTACATTGGATGACCAACTATGAGACAATCATATGTATAATCTATTCAAATATCAATGATAGTCTCATCATAGTAATGGTGCAAGTATCCTTAGACTTGAGGTACTCAAGGATATCTTGAATATTGATTATGTATTTTGTCATTATTCCTTGTTGCCTTAGGGAGGTTGCTCATAGGGTGGTGATTAGATACAGCTTGAGGCATTCAAAGGTAATTGGGTAACCAACAAAGGATTCACCACTTCTAATAGATGGAGTGTATATCCATGGTCTCTTGTCGTGGTAATTACTCGGGAATCTCTGACTGGAGTGGAAATGGCATAAATATAGTCTTCAATGACATATCTAATAGAGTAATGAGTCTCAAAGACAAGAACTAACATTATTTGGACTAGACGTGATGTAGTCAGTCTATTGGGAGTTAACACATGTCCATACAATGAACCAAGTGGGGTATAGAATGGTGAAAGGAATAATTGCATGGAAATTGTCTATGGAAAGGTTCGTAGTCAAACCACTGACTTTCTGGTTAATTTGGGATCATGATGTGTTGCTAGATACCGCTCATGAATTTCTTAAATTAATTTTTAATTTAAGTGGCCAACATAACCGAGAACCTAATGGGTCACACGCATTGAAGATATGGAGAATGAGTAAAATGGTCTTGATAGGATCCAAAATATGAGAGAATTATTTCGGGATGGATCGCGATGAGATCTCACAAAAAAAATCGTTCAGGAGAGTCACGAGCCCGTACGGGCCCTCTCGGGCTAGGTGGGCTGCTGGCCTGCATAGTGGCAGCCCGCAGTAGGCCCAGCGTGTTGCTACCTCCCTCCCATTGGCCAACGACAAATTTTAGCCTTAATTAGGCCAATTATGGTCAATTACTATTCATTTATTTTCCTTTTCTCCAATTTTGACTTTTTATATTTTATTTGAATTTGATTCAAATAGAAAAGGCACTAAATGGAAGAAAATATATATGAAAATATTTTTTTGTAAAAAAAAATATTTTTAAGATATAACAAAAATTCTCTCAAAAACACTTTCAAAGCTAGCACTTTGAATTTGTTTAAACTATTTCTTTTGATAGTTTCTTTTTCATTCTTTGTGTGGATTATTGTTAGAGACATCCTAATGTGGATTGTTGTGGTTTGCTACAATCCAACAAAGTGAAGATTTGAAGAACAAATAATAAATTACAAGGTATAATTTCTAATCTTTATATTTATATAAATTAGTTTTAATGACACAAGTATGATATTTTATTTTGAGTTTTAAAAATTTATTTTTCTACTACATTTATAAATATGATTCATTATTCAAAATCCAACATTGGTATCAGTGCCCCCTTGTGTCCATTAAAATTAATTTTAATTGAAAATGCAATTGGATTGCTTGGTTTTGATGATTTTAGATTAATAGGTTTTGAAAAATTGCAATTAATTTGTAAAATATGTTTTACATATTTTTCTTTCTCTAATCGGATCATGGGATGATTAAGAATGATTATTTTGATTAAAAAATGATTTGAATGTGACTCAAATAATTAATTTCGGATTTATTTCAAAATACCTAAAATTGCCTTGTTTCTGAACATGTGTTGTTGTTTGGCTAAATTGATGGGACTGATTATATTTTTCTTATATTTTAATTATGAAAACCTTATTTAGACATATTGAGAATATTTTTATGCTACTGGAAGTGTCCAATAATTAATTAAAATTTATTTTAATTAATTTTTTAAATAAACACAAAAATGAGACTGTTTTAGCATATCCGATGACGCTGTTTTGTTTGATTTTTTTTGTATGTGTTTATTTTATTTTCAGCACCTTGAAATATTTTTTATGTGATTAAAAATATTGTTATTTTGATGTTAGATACATGCCAAAATTATTTTACAAGCATTTGAAATTTTAAAAAATTATAGATATCGAATTAATTATTTTGAGCATCAAGCGTGTTGGTTCATTTGTTTTAGTAATTTTGGCTTGTATCAAAAATATTTTGATAAACTTAAGCTGACCAAAAGATGACTAGAATGATGATTTTAAGTTTTGGAAATTTTTAGAATTTTTGGAAATTAATTTTGAATTAATTTAAGTTATGCAATTGTAATTCTAGTATGACTTGAAATTGGTATGTATATTAAAATTAAATTGTTTAATTTTAACATCATAATATTATGATTTTAAGGGGAATTAATTTTGAATTAATTATGAAAATATGGAATTTAATTTAATTTGATTAAATATTAAACACTTTACCGAAAGAACATATATAGACAATTTCAGTTCAAGCATTGAATCGATTTACAAATTGAAATCCAAAATTGTTATTTTTATTTTTTTCATTAGAGAATACATGTTAAGGGTGTATGAAAAGGCATGATGGATGATTATGGGCTTAGGCCTGATGTGATTGAGCATACATGAAATTATTTTTTTTTATGGTAAATAGGGTCTGCGTGTCCCTACCTCTTTTTCTTTCTTATGTATTTATCTTCTCATCTTACTTCCCTTAAATGTAAATTAAGGTTTTCTATAATTTGAAATATATAATTAGATTACATAAGATTAGGATAGAATAAAGATACAAAGGAGGAAGAAGCAAATGAGGTGGTACCATAAACAAGAAGACTTAGAAATAGGAATTTGATTTCTATTTTGGGTTGTAAATTCATGCATATACCTAGGTAAGACCTAGTCAATTTCTCTTAGGCTCAAGAGATTGACTTTATTATGTCCATAATCATACCATATAGTTAATGTAACTATCTTTATATATCCATGTGATGAATGTATGATATATAAAAGCATGAAATAGTAACTTGATGAGACTTAACAAAGAAATCCCTCGCTAAATAAACAATTAAGTCTTACACCTTCCATTAATATGGGGAGAACCATAGTTCTTCTAGATTTAGGGTTTTTAAGTTGCCTCAAGCTCACTCTATAAGAATATGTTCAATCCATTGAAATTAGATTTCACGATTAATGGATTAGACTTAACCGATATTATTAACTTGTTGGATTTGTGCCAAGGTTAATGTGTATTGGAGGCGAAGTAGGGTTTGTATACATGAGATGTACACATATTAAGAGTTAATAGCCCAATGTATGTGCACACATTAATAAGTAGATAGCACAAGATTCGATAGTTGTATGAATAATGCAATTGGTATGGATTAGATACCTACCAACCAAACTAAGGATAGCTTGTTGAGTTGCCTCAAGGTTATTTTAGCTAGTTGGATATCAACCCACTAGGAGAAATTCCATATAAGTTCTCTCGGGTTCATAGTGAGGGCTATGAATTCGCAATAAAATAGTGGGAGTCATAATGCAATTTATTAAAGACCTAATAAACATGCATTTTATGTACATTCTAACATGTTCTATTTTACATCTAGGTTGCTAGAATCATCTTTATGACAAGTGTGAATTTACGATCACTAATGGAATCAAATAAGTTGACTGGCCTAATTTTTTGGATTGGCTAAGGAATCTAAGAATAGTTCTCAAATCCGAAAAGATTGGCTATGTCCTTGATGAGGCACTCCTAATCCCCCTGCTGGTAATGCTTTTGAAGATGTTCAGAAGGCATATCAAAAATATCTCGATGATAGTGAGATGACAAACTGCATTATGCTTACTACTATGTCATATGAGTTGCAAAAGCAGCATAAGGCTATGGATGCTAATTCTATAGTACACCATCTAAGAGAGCTTTTTGATGAGCAAGCACGTTCTGGAAGGTTCAAAACTTTGAGATTGCTCTTCCGCACTAAAATGGTTGAGGGGACATCTCTAGTGCAATATGCATTGAAGATGAATGGCTATATTGAGAGGTTGGCCACCTTGGGATTTGTGATGGACCATGAATTAGGTATTGACTTAATTCTAACTGGTTTGTTTGATAGTTAATCACATTTTGTGCTTAACTATACGATGAACCAAATCTCTACCACTATTCCTGAGCTGATTAACTTGCTCAAAATAGCTGAGCCATCTGTCAAGAAGGACAGTATGACTGTGATGCTGGTGGACTCTTCAAGTTCTAAAAATAAGAACCTTAAGAAGAGGAAGAAGTCCATGAACCCAAAAGGAGGCGTGGCCAAGAAGAAGGCCAAGGAGATTGCTCCAAAAGGGACATGCTTCCATTGTGGCAAGGATTTCCATTGGAAGAGAAATTACAAGGCTTGCTTGGAGTCCTTAAAGAAGAAGACATCTGTTGCCCCATCTACTTTAGGTATTTTTGTCATTAAAATTAATACTATTTCCAATAATAATATATGGGTATTATTAAATATTGATTGTGGATCACACATATGCACTGATATGCAGGGCCTAAGGAATAGTAGACAACTCAATAAGAGAGAGTCAGACCTACACGTTGGAAATGAAGCAAGGGTTGCTGCATTAGCTGTAGGAACATATATATTGACCCTCCCTTATAGGCTTATATTAAATTTGGATAATTGCTATTATGTACCTGTTTTGACTAAAAACATTTTTTCTGTTTCAAGTCTAAATAAAGATGGTTTCCTTTTAGCTTTTAGTAACAATTGTTGTTATATTATGTTGAATAGAATTCTTTATGCTAGTGGTACATTATGCAATGGAATATACATATTAGATATGTCAAATCCAATTTTAAACATCAATGATAATAAAAGGCAAAAACAAGATATGTTGAAATCATCTTACTTGTGGCATTGTTACCTTGGTCATATAAGTGAGAAACGCATGGCTAAGCAACACAAAAGTTCTAATTTGGGGTCATTTGATTATGAATCATATGACACATGTGAATCTTGCTTATTAGGCAAGATGACTAAATTACCCTTTAAGGGAAAGGGTGAACGTGCTAATGGACTTTTAGACTTAATACATTAAGATGTATGTGGTCCAATGTCTACACACGCTAGAGGTGGTTTCATCTACTTCATTACTTTAATCGATGACTACTCACGATATGGGTACATGTATCTTATGAGATACAAATCTGAAGCTTTTGAAAAGTTTAAAGCATTCAGAAATGAATCAGAGAAATAACTTGGAAAAAGTATTAAAACACTTTGATCAGATCGAGGAGGCGAATACTTGAACCAAGAGTTTCTAGATTATCATAGGGATAATGGGATTTTATCTCAATGGACTCCACCTTACACACCACAACAAAATGGTGTGGCTAAAAGAAGAAAATGAACCTTGTCAGACATGGTAAGGTCTATGATGAGTTTTGCGGAATTGCCTAAATCCTTTTGGGGTTATGCACTAGAGACTGCCATTTATATATTAACTGGAGTTCCTTCAAAGTCAGTTGATGTTACTCCATATGAGATATGGTATAACAAAAGGCCCACGTTTTCTTACATGAGAATTTGGGGTTGTCCTGCTTATGTGAAGTGGACAATGTCAGATAAGCTAGAAGCTAAGACTGATAGATGTCTGTTTGTGGGATGTCCAAAAGCATCATATGGATATCAGTTTTACCACCCCTTGCAACAAAAGTTTTTTGTTTCAAGACATGCTATCTTTTTAGAGAGAGAATTCCATCTAAAAAGAGATAGTGGGAGCAAAATTGAACTTAAGGAAGTTCAAGATGCTCAAACAGATGCTGATCAACTTTCTGAACCCGAGCTTGTTACTCATACAGATGATATAACAGCTTAACCTTCTGAAGCACAAAAGCTTCATAGGTCAAGTAGGATACTTACTGTTCCAGAGAGATATGGATTTCTCATTAGTGAATAGAACGACGTATTGCTTATAGAACATGATGAGCCTACAACCTATGAAGAAGTTCTGAATATTTCAAAATCTGACAAGTGGCTTCAAGCCATGAAGTCAAAAATGGATTCCATGTATGAAAACCAAGAATGGACTTTGGTTGACCCACCCAAAAGGATAAATCCTATAGGGTGCAAGTGGGTTTTCATAAAGAAAACTGACATGGATGGTAATGTGATTACCTATAAAGCTAGACCTGTTGCTAAAGGTTATCGTCAAAGATAAGGAATTGACTATGATGAAACTTTTAGCCCTGTAGCTATGCTTAAATCCATAAGGATACTTCTAGCCATTGCTACTCATTATGATTATGAGATATGACAAATGGATGTGAAGACAACTTTCTTTAATGGAAATCTATTCGAGGATGTGTACATGACACAACTAGAAGGCTTCATATCCAAAGATGGCAAAAAGGTATGTAAGCTTCAAAGATCCATTTATGGATTAAAGCAAGCATCCAGGAGTTGGAATATTCGGTTTGATGAGACAATCAAACAGTTTGGTTTCTTACAAAATTCAGATGAACCTTGTGTTTACAAGAAGTTTAGTGGGAGTGCAATCGTATTTCTTGTGTTATATGTAGATGACATATTGTTAATGGGAAATGATGTCTCAGCCTTACTATCAGTCAAAATTTGGTTATCCAAGAATTTCTCTATGAAAAACCTTAAAGAAGCAGTCTATAATTTGGGGAAAAAGATCTATAGAGATAGATCTAAAAGGTTGCTTGGTCTTTTACAGTCTACATACATAGATAAGATGCTAAAGAGGTTTATCATGGAGCAGTCAAAGAGGGAATATATTCCTATGACCCATGGGATTACTCTCTCAAAGTCTTTATGTCTAAAGACATAAGATGAGAAGACACACATGAGATTGATTCCATATGCTTCAATTATAGGATCAATCATGTACGCTATGATATGTACAAGACCTGATGTATCATATTCTCTGAGTGTCACGAGCAGATACCAATCGGTCCCTGGTGAGGGTCATTGGGTGGATCGAGTAGTAGATCTCATAATATATAAACATGAGATGTTTAGAGTTAACATGTGGATGCTTGCTAAGTGTAGCTATGTATATTGGATGACTAGCTATGAGACAATCATATGGATAATCTATTCAAATATCCATAACAGTCTCATCATAGCAATGATGTAAGTATCCTTAGACTTGAGGTACTCAATGATATCTTGAATATTGATTCTGTATTTTTACACTATTCCTTGTTGCCTTAAGGAGGTTGCTCATATGTTGGTGATTGGATTCAACTTGAGGCATTTGAATGTAATTAGGTAACCGACAAAAGATTCACCACTTCTGATAGATGGAGTGTTTACCTATGGCCTCTTTTCGTCGTCATTACTCAGGAATCTCTGGCCAGAGTGGAAATGTCATAAAGATAGTCCTCAATGACATATCTAATAGAGTAATGAGCCTCAAGGACAAGAACTAACATTACTTAGACTAGAAGTGACATAATCAGTCTAGTAGGAGTTGACACATGTCCATACTATGAACCAAGTGGGGTATAGAATGGTGAAAGGAATAATTGCGTGAAAATTTTCTATGGAAAGGTTCATAGTCAAGCAACTGAATTTCCAGTCAATTGGGGTCATAATGTGTTGCTAGATACCGCTCATGAATTGCTTAAATTAATTGTTAATTTAAGTGGCCAACATAACCGGGAACCTAATGGGTCACACACATTGAAGATATGGAGAATGAGTAAATGGTCTTGGATAGAATCCAAAATATGAGAGAATTATTTTGAGATGGATCATGATGAGATCATACTGGAAAAATCGTTAGGGAGGGTCACAGATGCATACGGGCCTACACGGGCTAGGCAGGCTGCTGGCCAGCTTAGCGGGCCAGTTGGGCTGCCCAACGGGAGCCCACAGAAGGCCCAACACATTGCTACCTCCCTCCTGTTGGCCAACGACAGATTTTGGCCTTAATTAGGCCAATTATGACCAATTATTATTCATTCATTTCCCTTTTCTCCATTTTTGACTTTTCATCATTTCTTTGAATTTGATTCAAATAGAAAAGATATCAAATGGCAGAAAATAGACATGAAAATATTCTTTTGTAAAAAAAATATTTTTAAGACAACAAAAATTCTATCCAGAACACTTTCAAAGTTAGCACTTTGAATTTGTTCAACCATTTCTTTTAATAGTTCCTTCTTTATTCTTCACATGGATTATCGTTAGAGACGTCCTAATGTGGATTGTTGTGATTTTCTACAACCCAATAAAGTGAATATTGGAAGAACAAATAAGAAATTACAAGGTATAATTTCTAACCCCTATATTTATATAAATTAATTTTAATGGCACAAGTATAATCTTTTGTTTCGAATTTTGAAAATTTTATTTTTCCATTGCGTTTATGAATATGATTCATTCTTCAAACCCCAACAATTCGTTCTTCAAAACCTAATAATATTTATCATATTTAATGATTGCATGTTCAAATTGTGTGATGAATGATTATTTTTCATGATAAAGCATGCTTAATTTGATTAGGAAGAATTCGTGTATCACATCTTTATGTTTGGAGTTCTTTTATTTTTTGCCAAGTTTTAGGTCTTCATGACTGTGAATATATACTCACGGCCGTGACTAAAGTTGCCAAAAATGGCAGAAGCATTCATATTTTAGCTCATGCCTTGGATCATGGTTTTATCCTATGTATATCCTCTTTCATGCACATGACTATTTTGTATCATGTTCATGAACAAATATGCTTCAAATGGAAAAAACATTCATGTCTTTTGTCATGCGATGGATCACCATTTGGTCTTTCCACGAATACAATTATTCATGCCCATGAATTTTTCTTCATGGTCGTGAATCGATTGATATAAAGCTTGAAACATCATTGTTTATCTCATTTCTCTCTCTTCAAAATTGCAATAAATGCACCCTCTTTCCCATTTTCGGCCAAATTCGACCTCCTAAATACCTTTTCACAATAAATTATCACTAGAATCATCCTCTAAACAACACAAACATATATTTCATCCATTTTTCTTCAAGATTCTTTGAGTTTTAAATCAAACCCTAGGTATCACTTTCATCCTGTCATATCCGCTAATTTAGATTAAAGTCACGCGAGTTGTTAAATTGACTTGTCGGTTTGACCAAAGTCTAAATTTGGATTTTTATCGAAAAATAATTAAAATAATGGTAATTAAGTATGGAAAATATCTAATAAAGTGTTCAAAATATTTTAAGATGTTAAATTTTGGAAAAGGACTAAATTGCAAATTTTGAAAAGTTTAGGGATCAATTTGCATTTTAACGAAAATTTGAGGATTTATTGCGATAATCATAAATTAATGCATGAATTGGGGCATAAAATGAATATGGAGGCTGGCCACACCAAGTGGCAAATTTTAAGAGGACAATTGACATGCATGAATGAGATATTCAATGTATATAAGCTTAGGTGTCCCATAATTGATTAAGTTTGTCATTTTCTCCTAATTGCCTATCTTCTTCCTTATCACATAAATATATAGAAGACTTTTATCTTCCCTCAAACCAGCCCAAGTTTCTTGAAGCATAACCCACCAAATGGCAAAGTTTAATAAGCTAATTAAGATACATGCATTTAACCTTAATGAAGGTTTCTAGATTGAGCTTAGGTGTCCCCCCATCATAATGACTTTTATCATTTTGTTTTTGATTGTTTCTTCATCTTCCTTATCCATTTTTCATTGAGGAAAATTATGTTCTCCACACCAGCCACGTTTTTCCCTTGGAAGCCATAACCAAACCTTGTTCTAAGAAGAGAATGATAAAAAGAGAGAGAAAGGCATGGAAAATTCCATTTTCATGCTTAAGAAAGCTTAAAAAAGTAAGAAGAAAGAGAGAGATTAGGTTTATAAAGTTTTAATAATATGTTTATGAACTTTAGGAACTCAAAGTGACAAGGATTTAGCACAAAGGAGCAAAGGAAAGGAGAAAGAGAAGTAAAGAGAAAGAAAAGTGAAAAAAAGAGGTTTGTGCATAACCTAAGGCAATAGCCTATTTTATTTCTTTTTAATTGCATGATTTAATTATTTGGCATGTTGATGATTCTGAATTGATATTGTTTTGTGATGAAAATCTTGGGGATGCATGTTTGTTAGACTTAGGATTTAATTTGGTAAAAATTGAATGTGATTACCTTGTAGTTCCTTGCTGGAAATTGATGAACAATGTTCACTTAAACCGTTATAACTTAATTTCTAGAACTCGGTTTTGCATGTTGTTTGTTGGGTTTGAAATACAAGACATAAGGCTATAATTAGTTATTAGAATTAAATTTTTAGTTATTAGAATTAAGAATAATTATTATTTTATTAAAATTAAAAATTCAAATTTTTTTATTCAATTATTAAATTCAATATTTCAAAATATTTTAATATTTAATATTAAATATTAAATTAAAATAGTATTAAATTAAAATAGAATTAAAATATATTTTTTATCTAGACCATAAAACCTGAATATATCTGTAATTATCCAGAAAAATTCAAAAAATTTGGATATAGAATCTGTCCAAAAATTATGGGCAGAATTGTTAGTAATGAGCAATATGTACTTAAATTGTTATAAATTGAGTTCTGAAGCTTGGATTTGTGTGTTCTTTGTTCGTTTGAAAGCTAAGACATAGAGCTACAATATTTATTTAGACCATAATATCTAAATATATCTATAATTATCCAGAAAAATTCATAAAGTTCAGACTTAGAATATGTCTAGAAAATTCAGGGCA
This sequence comes from Triadica sebifera, assembly GCA_023653625.1. NCBI lineage: Eukaryota > Viridiplantae > Streptophyta > Magnoliopsida > Malpighiales > Euphorbiaceae > Triadica > Triadica sebifera. The sequence goes on from CM042901.1 coordinate 29,044,806, forward strand.
GAATTATCAGTGACCAGTTAGTGTTAATATTATCATATCTTTTGATACAGAACTCAGAATTAAGTGATTAAAGTTGCATATTAAAGCTTAGACCCATATCTAAAATTTTTATGCAAATCACGTAACTAAATTCAGAATGGAATAGGACCAAAATTAAGGTCCAAAACAGATAATAGAATCTGCCAGTGACAGGGCAGCATGTGAATTGAGGAATGAAATGAGTAAAATGATGAGAAATTTCTTATATTATGTAAATATTATTTTAATTGAGTGATTATGTGATTATTTTGAGATATTACATGCATGAAAAATATGAAATTAATTATTATGAATTTTAATGAAATTGTATAAGCCCTAAAACACCTAAATAGAAACAACTTAGGATAGTTTGACATGCCAAATAGGGGGGAGGATGATGAAAATGATTAAATCCATTAATGGTATGATTATCTATACCGGGATTGGCAATTTTATCTACATTGGGTTTGACAATGTTATCTACGTCGGGTTTAACATTGTTATTCATGCCGGGTATGACATTATTATCTACGCCGAGTTTGGCACGGTTATCTACGTCGAGTTTGGCATGGTTATCTACGCCGGGTTTGACACTTATATGCGAACATCATATTGCCCAGGTGGCACTCCTAAGTGCTTGGATGACAACTCCATTATCCTATCCAGTGGTTCATAGGTGTCCTAGGCATAAAGGAAAACATAAATAAAGAAGTTATGGAACATAAAAGAATTATTGAAAATAAAAAATGAAATTCTGAATTGTGGCAAGGATAAAAAAAGATTTAGTGTTATACAATACGGTGGTAATAAAATAAATAAGTATGAGATAAAAGAATATAATTTGATATCTATACATGCTAGAATACCATGATTTGCATGAGAATGATGATTTGATTATGTTAAACAAAATGAGATACAATAAATTGATGTTATGCATACTAGAATATTATGAAATGTATGTTTGCATGATTTGATCATAAATTGTTATATGACAATGCATGTGACATTAAAAATAGTTTATTTCCTTATCTATATGCACCACTAAGCCAAGAGCTTAGCGTTAGAGTTTTTATCACACAGATTTAGTAAAGAATAAATAGAAGATAGTGGAAAAAGCCAACAGTGACCTAATCCAGTAAAGCAGCCTGTTGCACATATCGTGGGTTACACAACTTTTGTGTATTATCTTGTAGATTTTATTTTGTTGTATTTGTAAAATAAGCAATATGTTTTATAAAGAACATGTTACTATATGAAAAGGTAGTTTAACTTTTATGTTATATTTCTTTTATAAATGCAAAGTAAATAAATAGTGAATATTGGAAATGAAAAAAAATGTATGAGTGATTTTTCTTTATATATAACTTAAATAATGATATTTTAATCGATGAAGTCAGTGTAACACACCCTCATGTTACAATTTCTGGTATCAGAGCAAGGTTGGTGTTTCTGGATTTTGGTATTAAAGCCTAGTTTGGGCAGTTTTGAGATTTTAAAATGGTTTTCAAAAATAATTATATCATGTGTGTACCCACAATTAAGTATTAAGGTTGCTACTTTCTGATTAGGGCCGTTAATTTACAAGATAGGTAGAGTATGGCTTCAAGGTCACTACATATTGTGGCCGAAGGAGGCAAAAGTAATGAGCCTACTGAAACACAAGCTTCATCGCGACCCAGTCGTCACCAAGCTACTATATCTAAATCTAGTGCTAGCCTATCAAGAGGGCAGTCTATTGCTGGCACAGGACAAACATAGCTTATGAGGAACATGATATATTTGCTACACAGAGCATCACAACCAGCCACATCAGGATTACAATTTGAGAGACTGAGGAAGTTAGGGGCACCCGATTTCTACGATAAACGGGAAGATGACCCCTCAGTGGCAGAGTTTTGGCTAGAATGGGCAGAGAGAGTTTTTGATCAATTGCATTGCACAAACGAGCATAAATATGAGTATGTAGTATCTTTACTATAGGAGCATGCATATGACTGGTGACGATCTGAATCACAGAGCACAGAGGCTCTTGATCCTATGACATAGGAGTTCTTTCTAGAGAAGTTTAAGGAGCAGTATATTCCTCATATCTACACAGACAATAAGAAAAGAGAGTTTTAATGCTGAAACAAGGAAACTTATCGGTAATAGAATATGAAAGAGAATTCACACATCTTTGCAAGTATGCTGGAGGCATTGTATCCACTGAGGCAGATAAGTGCTGATGATTTGAAGATGGATTGAGAGACCCAATCAAGCTACAAGTCTCAGCTCTACATCTGATGAGTTTTCCTAGTTTGCTAGCATCTGTCAGAACAGTTTAGAGAGTTCTAGCCACACAGCAGTCAACATAAGATAGAGGGTTCAAGAGGCCTATATCACAACCGAGTAGAGTACAGTCAAGTGGCAAAAGAGCTAGATCTTTCAGTGGCCGATTTCAGGATGGGGGTTCCAATAGGCCTTCTTCCTTCAAGCAGGGACAACCTGCAAGATCTGTTTCTTCGACAGCCAGTGCATTGACACAGACACCATATAGATCTCTACCCCTACCAGAATGCCAGCATTGTGGCCGTTCTCATCCCAGAGAGTGTTGGTGGATGATAGGAACGTGTTTTAGATGTGGCTCTAAAGACCATATGAGGAGAGATTGTCCCTTGTTACAGTATGGAAAAGGTTCGGGGAGCACTGAGCTGATGCAGGCACAGGCTTCTGGGCAAGGCAGAGGCCGATGTCGAGGGCAAGGCAGAAGAGGCCGATCATGGTCCAGTCAGTTCAGATCAGAGACAGTTGAGAGGCCAGAAGGTAGTAGAGCTGCCCCATCCAGGGCATATGCCATGCGAGGTCAAGAGGAGCAGGATGCACCAGATGTCTTAATTGGTAAATTTCTTCTCTTTGGCTCTGACATACATGCATTGATAGATCCGGGGTCGACGCATTCATACATATGCACACCACCACTGGGTCGAGAGGGTTTAGAACCACAAACTCTAGAATTTTAGATTCTTATGACTAACCCATTAGGGCACAGTGTGAGGGTTAGCAATGTGTTTAGGGGTTGCCCAGTTGAAATTCAAGGAAGGCGATTCCCAGTAGACTTGATAGAGTTACCATTCCATGAGTTCGATGTGATCTTGGGAATGGATTGGTTGGCTCGTTATGAAGTAGTAATGGATTGTGGAAGAAGACAGATGATCATCAGAATTCCAAAACAAGATGAGATAATGGTGATGGGTGAGGATAGAAGATATCTAGACAATGTAATCTCAGTGTTGAAAGCCCAAAAACTCATCATAAAGGGATGCGAAACATACTTAGCATATGTGGTTAATATGGAAAAAACAAGTCCGAAGTTGGTGGATATTCCTACTGTTAGTGTGTTCCCCGATGTATTTCCAGAGGAGTTGCCAGGATTACCACCAGATAGAGAAATCGAATTTACTATCGATTTGGTACTCGACACCACTCCTATTTCCATTACACCATATAGGATGGTACTAGCAGAGTTGAAAGAGCTGAAGGTACAGTTGCAGGAGTTGTTAGATAAGGATTTTATACGACCCAGTGTATCACCATGGGGTGCTCCAGTATTATTTGTCAAGAAGAAAGATGACACTCTTCGTCTTTGCATCGATTACAGGCAGCTTAATAAGGTGACTATTAAGAATAAATACCCGCTGCCTAGGATTGATGACTTATTTGACTAATTGAAAGGTGCAACCATATTTTCAAAGATAGATCTTCGATTGGGGTATCATCAACTGAAGATAAAGGAGTCAGATGTACCTAAGATGACATTTATGACTCGTTATGGTCATTATGAGTTCCTAGTTATGCCCTTTGGATTGACGAATGCACTAGCAGCTTTTATGGACCTGATGAACCGAGTGTTTAGGCCATACCTTGATCAATTTGTAGTAGTGTTTATTGATGATATTCTTGTCTACTTTAGAGACCGAGTAGAACATGATCAACATCTCAGAATAGAGCTGCAAACATTGAGGGAGAAGCAGTTGTATGCAAAGCTATCTAAGTGCGAGTTTTGGTTCGAAGCAGTTAGTTTTCTAGGTCATGTAATTTCAGCAGAAGGTATCTGGGTTAATCCTAGTAAAATTGAGGCTATTCTTAATTGGAAATCACCACAAAATGTGACAGAAGTGAGAAGTTTCCTCGCATTAGCCGGATATTATAGGAGGTTCGTGAAGGGATTTTCATCCTTAGGATAGACAAATGTCAAGCAAGTTTTGATCGACTAAAGGCAATGCTGACTGAAGCACTAGTTTTGACTCAACCTACTCTAGGAAAAGATTTTATTGTGTACAGTGATGCTAGTCATAATGGTTTAGGCTGTGTTCTTATGCAAGAAGGAAAGGTGATTGCTTACACCTCAAGACAACTTAAGCCTCACGAGCTTAACTATCTGACACATGATTTGGAGTTAGTTGCGATAGTTTTTGCTCTTAAGATCTGGAGACATTATCTGTATGGGGAAAGATGTTATATCTATACAGATCACAAAAGTCTTAAGTACCTTCCCTTATAGAAAGAGTTGAATATGAGACAACGAAGATGGTTGGAGTTGATTAAAGATTATGACTGTGTGATCGACTACCAGCCAGGAAAAACTAATGTGGTTGCAGATGCACTAAGTAGGAAGATTTTAGCTGAGATGCGAATACAATCTACTTTGATGCAGAGGATCAAAGATGCTCAGAAGCAAGATGAAAAGTTAGTAGAGATAGTCGAGGCAGTGAAAAAGGGAGAAAAGCCTGATTTTTCATTGATAGAGGATGGCACAGTATACTTCAAGAATAGGAATTGCGTTCCTAATGTAAAAGAGCTGAAGTCCGATATTTTAAAAGAAGCACATGAATAGTATATACCATGCATCTAGGCGGGAACAAGATGTATCAAGATTTGAAAACTCAATATTGGTGGCCAGGGATGAAAAAGGATATCACTGAATATGTTGCTAAATGTCTAATTTGTCAACAAGTGAAAGAGGAACACCAGTTGCCCACAGGATTGCTACAACCAATGCCAATTCCATAATGGAAATGGGAAAGAATCACGATGGATTTTGTGTCCGGTTTATCAATGACTCAGAGAAAGCATGATGCAATGTGGGTGATAGTGGATCGATTGACAAAGTCGGTGCACTTCTTACCAGTCAGAATGAACTACTCATTGAACAAGCTAGCTGAAATTTATGTAAGTGAGATAGTGAGATTGCATGGAGTGCCAATGTCCATCATATGTGATAGAGATCCCATATTTACTTCACAATTCTGGAAGAGTCTACAACAAGCTTTAGGAACTCGACTCAATTTCAGCACGGCCTTTCATCCGCAAACGGATAGACAATTGGAGAGAGTTATTCAGTTGCTAGAGGATATGATGAGAAGCTGTTTGCTTGAGTTTGAGGGAAGTTGGGATAGATATTTACCTCTTATGGAATTTTCCTACAATAATAGTTATCAGACAAGCATAGGCATGGCTCCATATGAGGTATTGTATGGAAGAAAATGCAAGACACCAGTTTGTTAGACCGAATTGAGTGAAAAGAAGTTGATAGGGCCAGAGTTAGTGCAACAAACAGAAAAAGGTTAGAATTATCCAAGAAAGATTGAAAGTAGCTCAAGATCGACAGAAATCATATGATGACCTTAAGAAGCGAGATATAGAGTATGCTGTGGGAGGTAAAGTATTTCTCAAGGTTTCACCTTAGAAGAAAGTATTGAGATTCAGTAAAAAAGGAAAGTTAAGTCCGAGGTTAATTGGTCCTTATGAGATTTTGGAAAGAATCGGACCAGTGGCATATCGGTTTAAAATCCATAATGTTTTTCATGTGTCGATGCTAAGGAGATATAGGTCTGATCCGACTCATGTCATACCAATTGAAGAGATAGAAGTGCAGACTGACTTGACTTATGAAGAGGAACCAGTGGCTATATTAGCACGTGAAGAAAAAGTTTTACGAAACAAGAAAGTTTATATATTAGTTTTAATGGCACAAGTATAATCTTTTGTTTTGGATTTTGAAAATTTTATTTTTCCACAGCATTTATGAATATGATTCATTCTTCAAACCCAAACAATTCGTTCTTCAAAACCCAACAATATTTATCATATTTAATGATTGCATGTTCAAATTATGTGATGAATGATTATTTTTCATGATAAAGCATGCTTAATTTGATTAGGAAGAATTCGTGTATCACATCTTTATGTTTGGAGTTCTTTTATTTTTTGCCAAGTTTTAGGTCTTCATGACTATGAATATATACTCACGGTCGTGACTAAAGTTGCCAAAAATGGCAGAAGCGTTCATATTTTAGCTCATGCCTTGGGTCATGGTTTTATCCTATGTATATCCTCTTTCACGCTCGTGACTATTTTATATAATGTTCATCAACAAATATGCTTCAAATGGAAAAAACATTCACGTCTTTAGTCATGCGATGGATCACCATTTGGTCTTCCCATGAATACAATTATTCATGCCGATGAATTTTTCTTCATGGTCGTGAATCGATTGATATAAAGCTTGAAACAACATTGTTTATCTCATTTCTCTCTCTTCAAAATTGCAATAGATGCACCCTCTTTCCCATTTTCGGCCAAATTCGACCTCCTAAATACCTTTTCACAATAAATTATCACTAGAATCATCCTCTAAACAACACAAACATCTATTTCATCCATTTTTCTTCGAGATTCTTTGAGTTTTAAATCAAACCCTAGGTATCACTTTCATCCTGTCATATCCGCTAATTTAGATTAAAGTCACGCGAGTTGTTAAATCGACTTGTCGGTTTGACCAAAGCCTAAATTTGAATTTTTATCGAAAATTAATTAAAATAATGGCAATTAAGTATGGAAAATATCTAATAAAGTGTTCAAAATATTTTAAGATATTAAATTTTGGTAAAGGACAAAATTGCAAAATTTGAAAAGTTTAGGGGGTCAATTTGCAATTTAACAAAATTTTGAGGATTTATTGGGATAATCATAAATTAAATGCTTGAATTGGGACATAAAATGAATATGGAGGCTGGCCACACCAAGTGGCAAATTTTAAGAGGACAATTGACATGCATGAATGAGATATTCAATGTATATAAGCTTAGGTGTCCCATAATTGATTAAGTTTATCATTTTCTCTTAATTGCCTATCTTCTTCCTTATCACTGAAACATCTAGAAGACTTTTATCTTCCCTCAAACCAGCCCATGTTTTTTGAAGCATAACCCACCAAATGGAAAAGTTTAATAAGCTAATTAAGATACATGCATTTAACCTTAATGAAGGTTTCTAGATTGAGCTTAGGTGTCCCCCCATCATAATGACTTTTGTCATTTTGTTCTTGATTGGTTTTTCCTCTTCCTTATCCATTTTTCATTGAGGAAAATTATGTTCTCAACACTAGCCACGTTTTTCCCTTGGAAGCCATAACCAAACCTTGTTCTAAGAAGAGAAAGTGAGAAAAAGAGAAAGAAAAGCATGGGAAATTCCATTTTCATGCTTAAGAAAGCTTAAAAGAGTAAGAAGAAAGAGAAAGATTAGGTTTATAAAGTTTTAATAATCTGTTTATGAACTTTAGGAACTCAAAGTGACAAGGATTTAGCTCAAAGGAGCAAAGGAAAGGATAAAAAGAAGTAAAGAGAAAGAAAAGAGAAAAAAAGAGGTTTGTGCATAACCTAAGGCAATAGCCTATTTTATTTTTTTTAATTGCATGATTTAATTATTTGGCATGTTGATGATTTTGAATTGATATTATTTTGTGATGAAAATCTTGGGGATGCATATTTGCTATACTTAGTATTTAATTTGGTAAAAATTGAATGTGATTATCTTGTATGTTCCTTGCTGGAAATTGATGAGCAGTGTTCAATTAAACTGTTATAACTTAATTTTTGGAACTCGGTTTTACATGTTATTTGTTGGGTTTGAAATATAAGACATAAGAATATAACGTTTATTTAGACCATAAAACCTTAATATATCTTTAATTATTCAAAAAAATTCATAAAATTCGGATATAGAATCTGTCCAAAAATTATGGGCAGAATTGTTAGTAATGAGCAATATGTACTTGAACTATTATAAATTGGGTTCTGAAGCTTGGATTTGTGTGTTCTTTATTCGGTTTGAAACCTAAGACATAGGGCTACAATATTTATTTAGACCATAATATCTTAATATGTTTGTAATTGTCCAGAAAAATTCATAAAGTTCAGACTTAGAATCTGTCTAGAAAATTTTTGGCAGAATTATCAGTGACTAGTTAGTGTTAATATTATCATATCTTTTGATACATAACTTAGAATTAAGTGATTAAAGTTGCATATTAAAGCTTATACCCATATCTAAAATTTTTATGCAGATCACATAACTAAATTCAGAATGGAACAGGACCAAAATTAAGGTCCAAAACAGAGAATAGAATCTACCAGTGACAGAGCAACATGTGAATTGAGGAATGAAATGAGTAAAATAATGATAACTTTCTTATATTATGTAAATATTATTTTAATTGAGTGATTATGTGATTATTTTGAGATATTACATGCATGAAAAGTATGAAATTAATTATTATGAATTTTAATGAAATTGTATAAGCCCTAGAACACATGAATAGAACCAACTTAGGATAGTTTGGCATGCCAAATAGGGGGGAGTATGATGAAAATGATTAGATCCATTAATGGTATGATTATCTACGCCGATTTTGGCAATGTTATCTATGCCGGGTTTAGCAATGTTATCTACACCGGGTTTGGCACTGTTATTTATGCCGGGTATGACATTATTATCTATGTCGAGTTTGGCACGGTTATCTACGTCGGGTTTGACACTTATATGTGCACATCATATTGCCCGGGTGGCACTCCTAAGTGTCTGGATGGCAACTCCATTATCCTATTCAGTGGTTCATAGGTGTCTTGGGCATAAATGAAAACATAAATAAAGAAGTTATGGAACATAAAAGAATTATTGAAAATAAAAAATGGAATTATGAATTGTGGCAAGGATAAAAAAAGATTTAGTGTTATACAATACGGTGGTAATAAAATAAATAAGTATGAGATAAAAAAAATATAATTTGATGTCTATACATGCTAGAATACCATGATTTGCATGAGAATGATGATTTGATTATGTTAAACAAAATGAGATACAATAAATTGATGTTATGCATATTAGAATATTATGAAATGTATGTTTGCATGATTTGATCATAAATTGTTATATGACAATGCATGTGAAATTAAAAATAGTTTATTTCCTTATCTATATGCACCACTAAGCCAAGAGCTTAGCGTAAGAGTTTTTCTCATGCAAATTTAGTGAAGAATAAATAGAAGATAGTGGACAAAACCAACGGTAACCTAATCCAATAAAGCAGCCTGTTGCACACATTGTGGGTTACACAACTTTTGTGTATTATCTTGTATATTTTATTTTTGTAGCATTTGTAAAATAAGCAGTATGTTTTGTAAAGAACATGTCACTATAATAAAAGGTAGTTTAACTTTTATGTTATATTTCTTTTATAAATGCAAAGTAAATAAATAGTGAATATTGGAAATGAAAAAAAAATGTACAAGTGATTTTTCTTTATATATAACTTAAATAATGATATTTTAATCGATGAAGTCAGTGTAGCACACCCTCATTTGGGCATGAGCTGCTGGGGTGAGGGGGTGTTACACATCCTTTTTGGTTTTCTTCAAGGATTTTGACCACAACTATGGCCTCCAAAGTTGGTTCCTCCAAAGGGAAGAGAAAGAGCACGACCCCAAAAGCTTTATACAAACTATATACTCAATGTTCTTCCCCGACACTACCATTAGAAATATGCTTCTCTCAATAAATGGCCTATTTGTTCTCATGGACGTTCAATTAACGTTGTGTCAAGGCTCTTGGATTTAAATTAGACATGTGAGTCTGGTTTTGGTAATGTGGATTGTTAGAGTTCATAGACATTTACAAGCCTATTTTCAAAGAGCCAACCATGGAGTTTTTGAGTAACTTGTAAGTATCCCCTATTGCTATGGTCTCTTTCAAGCTCTTGCAAGCAAGATAAATCTCTCACCGCCTTATAATTTGTAGATATCTACAAGCTACCACATGAGGGCTTGGTAAATGAAAGTGAAGCAAAGGATTTCAACCCCTCTTTAGATTAGCACAACTTTGGTAGTGATTGCAGTTGGATTATCAAGAAGACTAAGAGCACTCATTTGAAGAACTCAGTTCTCTACTACATTCATCAATTTTTGACGTACTCAGTTTTTGCCTGAGTTGATAGCAATGAGGAAGTCAAGAAATCAGAATTGCTTGTTTTCAAGATGGCTAAAAAAAATGAGCCAGTTGCTTGTTAAAATGGTTGGCATCCCATCTTTAATTGATAGCCTCAAAGCCATCAAGTGACATTATTGTAGGTGGCTACATTACTCATCTAGTGATTGAGCTTAGGTTAACTTCACCATTATCCCAGCATCCCCTAGAGATCGACTAGACATCAAATCCTTTGTCAAGATAGGAGCCATATTGAGAATCCTCTTTTAGGATGACACTTACTATAGGTTTATCATTTTTACAAGTGAGATTGCATGGGAACTAGAGGATTCGAAAGCATTTAAAATTGGTCTTGAAAGGCCACAATAAAGAAAGAGAACTAGAGTCGAGCCTCTTGGCTTTTCATTAGATACACCATATAATCGAGTAGTTGGTGAAGCATATTCATCCCAACTGAATATGGCTCAGTAGCTTATGGCACTTCTCATTCCTCACTTCGACATGCTTTAAGCAAGCATATATTTTTTTCTAGCAATATGTTGATTTGAAGCTAAATAATCTTAAGGATTTCATGGAGTCAAGAGTTGATAGCCTTGAGAAGGAGATAACTTGTCTTTGAGAGCAAGTATCTAGCTTCAAGCCATGATTTACCTTTATGTTTTAGTTTTGTGTTTTAGTATCTTGTTTTAGGATCATTAGGATCGTTAGGATCGTTAGGTAAATCTTATTTGTACTTAAACTCATATATGTTTTTTTTATTATGTAATGAAATATGAGATTTGCTTTATATTGTCTATTTTAGTCTTATGATTGTCTCTTTTTGATTGTGACAAAAGGGGAGAAGAAATGCAATATACTTAACAACATATACTTTGCATATGCTTAACACAAATGCTATTTAACATAAAATATACTTGACATATACCTTTAATATACCTTCCATATACTTGGCATAAATGTTATGATCAATGCTTTTATGAATTTCGTTTGAAACTTCATCTCTTATATGCTTATGGTTTCAAATGTCGTATCCTTGTGCTCTTTATAATTCATTTTTATTAAGCATATTTTGAGGGGAAGAAATTTATTTCTCCTTAAGCCACATATTGCAAAATTATTTGTCACCATCAAAAAGGGGGAGATTGTTGAAACATGAGGGGTATTTCCATCATTTTGATGATCACAAATAATTGGGAAATAAGGAATTTAATCACATTTTTGTGTTTTAAGTGTGTTAGATAGGTTACACATTCCTAAGACCATGAAGCAAGTTGACTGAAATTATTTGAAGTTCAAAAGAATGAAAATCAGTAAAGATTCACACCCATGAAAAATATATTCATGCCAGTGAACAATGTTACGTCCGCAGTCAAGAATCACCAACACTATGAAAATAGCAATTCACACCTGTTATTCATAGAGTAATGCCTATGAATTAATTAGCACCAAGACTATTTATTCAAATGTTCACAGTAGTAAAGAAATGGACCACTCGTGACTTGATGCCCATGAAGAAATGTGTCACGCCCATGAAAGACTTCTCATTTCTTGTTAGAATCGATCATGACTAGCTTTACCACTTAAGTCATAGGAATGAAGAACATTCACGCACGCGAATATTATGTCACGCCCATGAACCTGAAAAGAGAAAATTGTCAGATGCAAACGAAAAAGTTGTTGAATGGATAGTTTTGCATTAAATGCATCCCAAACTAATATATTTGTTAGGAAAAGTATAAATACAATATATTTATGACTTCCAAAGGCAAGAAAAACAAGAAAAAAAACATGCATTCAATCTTTTAATCTTGTATAGCCTTATGCATTTAATTGATTTCACCAATCTTATCTTTTATCTTGTAAAAACCATAATTTCTCAGAATTGTTGAGCTTTTTAGTTGGTGAGTGTTTCATTCTTGTAATTAATTACTCAAAAGTGAGTTTGAGTGAGTTGGGTTATGAGTGAAACATTTGTAAGGGTTTTGTGTGAGCTATTAAAAACACAAGGATTTGGTTGTTTTGTTAGCCAGTAAAACATAAGGGTTTTTCTGGATTAGGTGTTAGCTAAGAGAGTAAAATACCATAGTTAGGAGTAAGCTAGGAAAAACCCCATTTGTAACACTTTGAGTGTTAGTGAAACACTCAATTGAGATTAAGAAGAGGAGTAGGCTTTGTTAAAACTCGAACCTCTATAAATCTTGTGTGTCAAATATCTCTTTCTCTCCCACAAATCATTTTTGGTAAAATTACCTCAAGCAAATTGTTTAATTACTAACCAATTCAACCCTTCTTTTTCGTTATTGTTTTGAGAAACACATCTTATTTGAACATATACATTTTGCATGTATTTCAGTTGAACACGTGTATTCCATATATATTTTTATAGGAACAAGTTCATGACACGTACTAGTTATGTATCCAAGTATTTTGTAATTGTGTCAAGTTACATGTGTCTATTTTATAATTTGGTTGAAGATGACATGAAATTAAAAAAAAATTGAGTAAAATGACTAGATTGAAATAATAGAAATATGATAGTTAATTTAGTTAAATTGAACGAACTAATTAAATTACATTTTGTGTTGATTAGTGGAATGTATGTATAGATACAATAATAACAATAATAATCACAACAACGACAACAACAACAACAACAACAACAACAATAATAATAATAAACAAAAAAATAAAAAGAAAACATAAAAGACAAAAAAAGGATCGGTGGCCTTATCTTTAGGTACACTTTTATTAATCTGAATTTCAAAAACTCATTCCTTGCATCGTCTTCATTCTCCATTCTCTTCCATTACAAAACCATCTTTTTGTAACACTCAGTTTTTAGGGTCTATAAGGTAATTGGGTTGGTTAAGAGAGAGTGTAGTAGGATTATAGTTTGAAAGGTTTAACATACTGATAAAGAGGTTGTTCATGCCTATTAATAAGGATTTCACGGTCATGAAGGTTGTGTGTTAGATTTTTCAGTGAAAGGTATGTCACGTTTGTGACAGGAGAGTGTTCATGCCCATGAAAATTTTTTCATAATTGTGAATGATAGTCAGCATAGTTGTTGAGCATAGCTGTTCTTTTCTCTCTCCCATGCTTTTTTAGCTAGTCCATCGCCCCTATGACCCAAGTCTACATGCCACATTCATCTTCTTCAGCTTCTTCTTCCCCTATTACACAAAAATCACCATTTTTAATCCTCGTGGAAGCTTGTACCTAAGAGATAAAGAGGAGTTCTTGAGGTTTAAACCAAAGGTCAGTTTGATAGTAGGTTTAATGATTCATTTTCTATTCTATAGTTCTAAGATATGGATTTTTTATGTGTGGTAGGTGCTAGAACCAATGGAGAGGATCATTAAAAGGGTTAGGCAAGCTTGAAGAGCTGAAGAGTTTAGGCTCCATTTTTAAAGCTTAATGTATATGCAGATTAATTCCCCTATTTTGCATGTTGTGTTATATGCTATCACATTAATGTGTTCTGAGATGTTTTTACATGTTAATGGTATGGTATAATTGCTAGGAATGCCATGAAAATAGGTTATTTGGTTATGTTGCTTAAGGGAGATTTTAGCATAAAATGTGTTATGAATGTTCCTTTTTTATGTTAACGGCATGTTGCTAGCTTGATATGTGGCTGAATGTTGATAGGAGTAATTGACATTGGTCAATCTTAGAGACCCCTGCATGTGACTTTGTTATGCTGTATTTTCGGGTTTAGAAAACCCAAAAATTCACCGCCGTGACAAAGAGAGTCACGCTCGTGAAACTTGAACCCAGAAAATGCCTAGAACAAGAAGAAACTTTCACGCCTTGTGTCACAGATAAGAAAGTCCTGAATGCATGAGTTCATGCCCGTGACCATGTAGTCATGATCGTGGAAGTATATTTCCAGTTTTCACCCTCAGTTTTCACAATTTGAAACATGGTCATGAATGATTGGTTTCACACCTACAAACATATAGTCATGACCATGAATGAAGTGTGTTTGGGGGATAGAATCTTTCATGTGAATGATCACAATTTGCTTTATGGGTAAAGAAGTACTGTGAATGTCTTTCATGCTTGTGAACATGTAGTTCATGCCTATGAATTCTCGAAGTTTTATTATATGCAATTTTGGTTTTTGATGCTATGTGATTAGTGAATAGATCACATGTTATTATTTGTATGTCAATATGAGTAAATCACATGTAAGTGATGATGATGAGGTAATGTATTGATATTGATGCTATAAGCATGGTTATATGTTATGATGGTGTTAAAAAGAAATGAAAGATAAAGGTTAAGACTTAAAAGCATTTTTCTCTAATCTAGGACTTGGCCTTGGATAGATGGCATGCATTAAGGGGGTTATGATATCATAAAATATTTTTTATATGAGTCCTTAGTAGCTGAAGCTCATATTAGAGCACCCTTGGTCATCGGTTATATGCGATTTTAAGGATAAAGTGGCTGAAGCTTAGGTTAGAGTACCATTGATTTGGTTTATACTTAGTCAAGGTGGATGGACCTCTGGGAGCACCCTTGACTTGAAAAGTTCAAGTAAGCTTTTACAATTAGTGGATAGAGTGGCTAAAGCTTTGGGAGAACCTATGTTCCATAACTCATATATGGATAGCTTGATTTATGGTTTTGGAAAAAAATAGATTAAAAATGGAATTATGGTAAGTTTTGGGCAAAGTAATGAACAAAAGGGAACCAAATTAAGGAAATGGTAAACAAATAATAGTAATTATGAGATAAAATAAGGAAAGGATTCTATGAGTGGTTGTATGAGAGAGATATGGTGATTGTATTGCCATGTGTTAGGATAATGTTTATGATATGATAGTATACATGAATATGTATAATATGCCATGATATGAATTGTATGGTTGTATGCTTGAATTTTTATGTCTATATGTACTACTAAGCTTTCAATAGCTTAGCGTGTGGGTTTTCTAGATGCAGGTTAGAGCCTAAGGAACAACAAGAGTTGACTTAAAAGAAGAAGCACCCATTTTGAAGAGTCAGTGATACATGTCATCCTTATTCTTTGTACATGACATAGTTTTGGGTTTTATGTTTTGTATAAGTTTGCATGTTAAAGATTGTGTATTTAATTTTAAAGTTATATTTTTATAAATAGTGGGCCAGTTAAGGCCAAGTTGGCATTTTTATAAAAGGTATCCTTAGGGAACAAAGTTTATGAAATTAGTTTTGCAAGAAAAAAATTTAATTTCATAGGTTTATAAAATAGTAACCAGCATCTGCCTAATTAGTTAGGAGTAATCCTAATTAGCGGGGAGGGTGTTACATTTTTTTTAGTATTAGAGTTGAGGTTTAGGCTTTTCTAGACCTAAGTGGGATAAAGGGTTTGTCATGCATGCATAGTTCATCTCATCTGACTTTGACATGGGATACTTCTCCGTGAACTATAGGATTAAAGTATTGGTTATAAAGTTAGAACCACACGACATTGCTGAGAGAAACAATTCTCCAAATGTTAGGGCTCAAGATTAGCCTAGTGTTGCAAGTGTTTGAGGTCTAGGTACTACACCGGTTCCGTTACAGCAGTCGAAGGCTGGTTTAGCAGATTAGGCTCAAGATCCACTGATACAAAATCTATCTACTCTTCTATAAAGGTTAGCTCAGGTAAGACCACAAGAAGCACCACAACCAGTTCCACTGTCTCCAGCACAAGTGGGATCTAAGATGAAGATTGCAAGCTCTAAAAGTATAGGACTACAAATTTTCTTAGCAAGAGTGAAAAAGACCCAACTATAGCTGAATATTGGTTGGAAAAGACTGAAAGGGTCTTGGATGAGCTAGAGTGTGCTGAGGAGCACAAAGCCAAATATGTTGTATCTCTTTTACAGGAAGATGCTTATGACTGGTGAAAGATAGTTCTACTAAAGCTAGAGGTTCCTTAGCCATTGACATAGGAGTTCTTTGTGGTAGAGTTCAAGGAACAATATGTCCTTATAGTCTACATCAATGATAAGAAGAGGGAGTTTTTAAACCTCAAGCAGGGAAGGATGATAATTACTGAGTACTAAAGTCAATTCATTCATTTGAGTAAGTATGCAACCGAGTTGATCACAGATGAGGTTGACAAGTGTCATAGATTCAAAGATGGCCTTAATGTAGAGATCAGAGATTTCGTGATAGCCCTTCAGCATATGAGTTTCTCCAAGTTGGTATCCTCTGCCATTAGTGTGGAGAAGAGAAAGAGAAAGAGAGTTAAATAAGCTCCTAGGAAGCCAACAACTTTAGTGGCTCAGATTACAAGTGACAGAGGTCATTTCTCTTTAAGGCATTCATAAGGTAGAGGATCAAAACATAACCATTTCCAATATAGTTTGTTTAATAGGGGACCACCCTTTAGAGCTACATCTGTTGCCGCTAGCACTTAGTTGGTTGGGGATACCGCACCTTTGTGCGAGACATGTCATAGATTCTATAGAGAAGAGTGTCATATGTTGTCAAGATCTTGTTTCAAATGTGGGTTTAAGGCCACTCCAAGAGAGATTGTCCTTTGTAGTCTCGAGAGGTTCCTACACAAATCATAGGATCAGTGTCGACATATGGCTAGGGTCAAGTAAAAGCTAGAAATGGAGCTAGCCATGCCATTTCTAAAACAGAGAATAGGACATGTTCAAGTAGAACGCCAATAAGAGTCTACCACATAAGGGCCATAGAAGAATCAAAGCCTGCACATGTTGCTAATGGTACATTTTCTTTTTGTAGTTACATATTCCACAGTCATTCATCTCAAACAACCAAGTAAATTTTGAGGGTGAAATTTCTTTAAAGGGGAAGAAATGTAATGCATGGTTTTTAGGTTCTATAAGTTAGTTGGGTTAGTTAATAGAGAGTGTAATGGGATTAGAGTTTGAAAGGTTTAACATAGTGATAGAGAGGTTGTTCACGCATGTGAATAAGGGTTTTATGGCCATGAAAGTCGTGTGTTAGGTTTTTCCGTGAAAGGATTGTCATGCCCATGAAGATTTCTTCACACCCATGAATGATAGTCAGCAAAGATGTTAAGCATTCTTTTCTCTCTCTTCCATCCTTTTTAAGCTACTCCACTGCCCCTATAACCGAAGTCTACATTCCATATTCATCTTCTTCAGCTTTTTCTTCCTCTATTACACAAAAATCACCATTTTTAAACTTGTAGAGGCTTGTACCTAAGATATAAAGAGGAGTTCTTGAGGTTTAAACCAAAAGTTGGTTTAAGAGTAGGTTTAGTGATTCATTTTTAGTTCAGTGGTTCTAAGATTTGGTTTTTTTTTTTGTGTGGTATGTGCTAGACTAGTGGAGAGGATCATCAAAGGGGTTAAGCAAGCTTAAATAGTTTAGGCTCCATTGTTAATGGTTAGTATATATATGCATCTTATTCCTCTATTTTTCATGTTTTTGTGTTATATACTATGAAAATGTGATTAATGTGTTTTTGAAACATTTTTACATGTTAATGGTATGGTATAATTGCTAGAAATGCCATAAAAATAGGTTATGTTGTTACGTTGCTTAAGAGATATTTTAGCATGAAATGTGTTATGAATATTCCTTTTTATGTTTAAGGCATGTTTCTAGCTTGATATGTGGTTGAATGGTGATAAGAGTGATTAACATTGGTCAATCTTAGAGACCCCTGTATATGTCTTTGTTATTCTCTATTTTTGGGTCTAGAAAACCCAAAAATTCACACCCGTGAAAAAGGGAGTCATGCCTATGAAACATGAACCCAGAAAATTCTTAGAACATGTAGAAGCTTCACACCTCGTGTCATACTAAAGAAGTCATGAATGCATGGGTTCCTACCTGTGAACATGTAGTCATGAATGTGGTTGTATATTTCCAATTTTCACCTTAAGGTTTCATAGTTTGGACCATGGTCATGAATGTTTGGTTTCACATATGTGAACATATAGTCATGACCATTAATGAAGTGGTATGGGGGATAAAAGTTTTCACATGAACTGAAATGGTTTGGTTCACAGGTAAGGAAGTATCCATGAATGTCTTTCATGCCCATGAACATATAATTCACGCTCGTGAATCCTAGTAATTTTATTATATGTAGTTTTGGTTTTTGATGCTATGTGATAGGTGAATAGATCATAAATTATTATTTGTATGCCAATATGAGTTAAGTGATGATGATGAGGTAATATGTCAGTATTGATGCTTTAAGCATTGTTATATGTGATGATAGTAATAAAAAGAAATGAAAGATAAAGGTTAAGACATTAAAATCCTTTTCCCCTAATCTAGCACGTGACCTTGGATAGATGTCATGTTATTAAGGGGTTTATGGTACCATAGAATATTCTTTATATGATGCCTTTTGAAGCTTGGTCCTCGATTTTATGCAATTTTAAAGACAAGGTTGCTGAATCTCAGGTTAGAGCGCCCTTGATCCGATTTATACTCAGTTAAGGTGGTTGAAGAACTGGAAGTGTCCTTGACTTAAAGAGCTCAAGTGAGCTTTTACAGTTAGTGGACAGAGTGGTTAAAGCTCTGGGAGTGCCTTTATTCAACAACTTGTATCTGGATAGTCTGCTTATAGTTTTGGGCCAGAATAGATTAAAAAGGGAATTATGGTAAGTTTTGGGCAAGATAATGAACTAAAGGGAACCAGATTAAGAAAATGGTAAATGGATAACGATAATTATAAGATAAAATAAGGAGAGGATTCTATGAATATGTTGCATGAGAAAGCTTGCTATGTGTAATATTGATATGAGATATGGTGATCACATTGCCATGCATTAGGATATTGTTTATGATATGATAGTATATATGAACATGCACAATATGCCATGATATGATGTGTATAGTTATAGGTTTGAATTTTTATGCCTGCATGTACCACAAAGCTTTCAGTAGCTTAGCGTGCTGGTTTTCTGCAAGTAGATCGGTGCCTAATGGATAACAGGAGTTGACTTAAGAGAAGAAGTGCCCTTTTTAAAGAGTTAGTGATAGATGTCATCCTTATTCTTTGTACATGACATGGTTTTGGGTTTTATGTTTTGTATAAGTTTGCATGTTAAAGAACATGTATTTGACTTTGAAGTTATATTTTTGTAAATAGTGAGCCAGTTAATGTCATATCCGCTAATTTAGACCAAAGTCACGCGAGTTGTTAAATCGATTCGTCGGTTTGACCGAAGTCTAAATTTGGATTTTTATCAAAAAATAATGAAAATGATGACAATTAAGTATGGAATATAATCAATAAAGTGTTTAAAATATTTAAAGATGTTAAATTTTGTGAAGGACTAAATTGCAAATTTTGAAAAGTTTAAGGGTCAATTTGCAATTTACCAAAAATTGGTGGATTAATTGGGATAGTCATCAATTAAATGCAAGAATTGGGACATAAAATGCATATGGAGGCCAGCCACACCAAGTGGCACATTTTAAGTAGTCAATTAACATTCATGAACACATTAATTAGTCATTAAATTCATAAGCCTTATGTGTCCCCCTTTTTTAATTAACTTTGTCACTTTGCTCTTAATTGCTTATCCTTTCTTCATTATCACTCTTGATCTAGAATTTTCCCATCATTAAGTGTCTTCCATGTTTCTTGAAGCACCACACACCAAATGGCATGCAACAACTAGCCAAGTGATGTGCATGAATGAGGCATTAATAAAGGTTTCTAGAATGTGGCTTAGGTGTCCCCCATCTTAATGACTTTTGTCATCTTCTTCTTGATTGTTTCTTCCTCTTCCTTATCCATTTTCATTGAGGAAAATTCTGTTCTCTACACCAGCCCACGTTTTCCCCTTGTTCTTCCATAACCAAAGCTTGATTCTAGTGAAAGAAAGTGAGAAAAGAGAGAAAAAGTAAGGAAAAATTCCATTTTCATGCTCAAGGTAGCTTAAGAGAGTAAGGAGAAAGAGAGAGATTAGGGTTTATGAAGTTTTAATAATCTGATTATAAATTTAAGAAACTCAAATTTACAAGGAGCTAGATCAAAGGAGCAAAGGAAAGAAGAAAGAGAAGTAAAGAGAAAGAGAAGAGAGGTTTGTGCATAACCTAAGGCAATAGCCTATTTTATTTTATTTTTATTTGCATGATTTGATTATTTGGCATGTTAATAATTCTGAATTAATATTATTTTTTGTTGAAAATCTTGGGGATGCATGTTTGCTATACTTAGGATTTAATTTGGTAAAAATTGAATGTGATTATCTTGTATGTTCCTTGCTAGAAATTGATGAGCAGTGTGCTCTTAAACTGTTATAACTTAATTTTTGGAACTCGATTTTGCATTATGTTTATTGGGTTTGAAATCTAAGCGATAGGGCTATAACTTTTATTTAGACCATAAAACCTGAATATATCTGGAATTGTCTAGAAAAATTCATAAAGCTTAGACTTAGAATCTGTCCAGAAAATTCTGGGCAGAATTGTTAGTGACCAGCCAGTATTCATTTTACCATATCTTTTGATACAGAACTCATAATTAAGTAATTCAAGTTGCATATTAAATCTAAGATATAGAACTAATATTTTTAAGAAGATAATATAACTAAATTCAGAACATAACAGGACCAAAATTAAGGTCCAAATCAGAGAATAGAATCTGCCAGTGACATGGCAGCATATGAGTTGAGGAATGAAATGAGTAAAATGATGAGAAATTTATTATATTATGTAAATATTATTTTTATTGAGTAATTATGTGAATTTTTTGAGACATTACATGCATGAAAAGTGTGAAATTAATTGTTATAAATTTTAATAAAATTGTATAAGTCCTAGAATACCTAGCTAGAACCAACTTAGGATAGTTTGGCATGCCAAATAGGGGGGAGTATGATGAAAATGAAAACCATTAATGTTATGAATATTAAAGCCAGTAATGGCACTGTTATCTATGTCGGGATGACATTATTATCTACGCAGGTAATGACACTGTTATCTACGCCGAGATAACATTATTATCTACACCGGTAATGACACGATTATCTACGCCGAGTTTGGAACAATTATCTACGCCGGTGATGTCACTTATATGCGCACATCATATTGTTCGGGTGGCACTCCTAAGTGCCTGGATGACAACTCTGTTATCCTAGTCAGTGGTTCATAGGTGTTATGGGCAATAACAAGCTATGGATAATAATGATTTGATGAAGTAAAATAAACATAAGATATAAAAGAATAAAATTTATGAAATGTAAGTTGCATGGAAAAAAATGATTGAGTATGATTTGTGACATGCATTAATAAATGGTTGAGTGTCTTGGGCATAAATAAAAAGGTTATAGTATAAAAAGAAGTTGTGGAAAATAAAAATGGAATTAGGAATTGTAACATGATTAATTATGATGGGTTATGTAATGATATGTTAATAAAATAAATAAGTATGAGATAATATAATATAATTTGATGTCTATACATGTTAGAATACCATGATTCGCATGAGAATATGATTAAGCATGAGTTGATATATGATAATGCATGATTGCATAAAATAGTTTATTGCCTTATTTATATGCACCATTAAGCCAGGAGCTTAGCGTGGGAGTTTTCTCATGTAGATTTAGTAAAGAATAAATAGAAGATAGTAGATAAAGACAGCGGTAACCTAATCCAGTAAAGTAGCCTGTTGTACACATCGTGGGTTACACAACTTTTGTATATTATCTTGTAAATTTTATTTTGTAGTATTTGTAAAATAAATAGTATGTTTTGTAAAGAACATGTTATTATATAAAAATGTAGTTTATCTTTTATGTTATATTTTTTTATAATGCAAAGTAAATAAATAGTAAATGAAAAAAATATATATGAATAATTTTTATGTATACAAATTTTTAAAATGAGATTTTAACCGATGAAGTCAACATAGCACACCCTCATCAAGGTTAAGGCCAAGTTGGCATTTTTATGAAAGGTATCCTTAGATATCAAGGTTTATGAAATTAGTTTTGTAAGAAAAAGTTTTAATTTCACAGGTTTTATAAAACAGTAATTGTTAGCATCCGTCTCATTAGTCAGGAGTAATCCTAATTAGCTGGGTGGGTGTTACACTTTTCTTATCAATTTCACTCCAAGGATTGCAACAAATTTAGACCATGGAATTTTGTTCTTTGTAAGTAATCAATTCTCATTGTTCTTTGTAAGTAATCAATTCTCATTGTTCTAATGTTCGTTTGAGCTGTTAAGGTTATAAATAGGTAATATATTACACTTTGATTTCGAAGCCAAAAGAAACTGAATTTAAAGAAGTTCCAAACATAAAAGTTATAGATTTACGTTTTGTATTTATGGATATGTAAATAGTTTTAAAATATTTAGTGTATATGAAAAGATATTAGTATCTAAGTAAAATTCATTCGGGTGTGAACTTTGACTAAGTCACCTACTGTGTTCACTTGTTTTGAATATGATAGAGCTCGTATTTGAAAAATCCCAAAGCATAAAAGTTGTAGCTACATGTGTTATCTAGATCTATACTAGTTTCATGTTCATATATGTTATGGATATTAAGTTATGGTGAAGGGAACCATGACTGTTCCATAGTTTGAGCTGCCTACTTAGTGCCTTGTGTAGGTCTATCAATTTCTTTGATAATTTTGAGCTCCTTATAGACAAAATTTGTAATTTATAAAAAATATGAAAGTTATAGGGCTATGTCTTATCTAAAAGTTTGTAGAAATATCACCTTAATACGTTATGTATAGTATGAGACATATCATTCACAAGTCAGACTGGTCTAGAAGTCAACTATTTTATGGACCAGTGATATTTTTCTTATAATTTGAGGACCTTATAGATAGAAATAATAAAATTTTTAAACATTAAAAATTTTCCATTTTAACCTATTTAAGTTCCTACAAAGTTTCACTCTAAGATGACTTACATATTGTAAGATGTGAAGGACTCAAGTTGGTATCCTAAAATTGCCTAAGGGTAGAAAATAGAATACAATTAGAAATCTCACCAAAAATTATAAAATGCTCCAATTGCTCTGAAATTGTAGTATGTTATATCCTTGTGTGTTATCTTTAATTAGAAATAAGAATCCAATTAATTGGACAAGTATAGAAAAAGTTATAAGTTGATTTTTCAAGTAAGATCACATTACTTCATAGGAAAAAACCTAACTACTTGTATAAACTATTAATATTAATTTGTTTAAGCCATATTAAGTTTTTTTAGTAATGAATTAATAAATTTTATTTCAAAATTAGGCTCGCAACAATTTGAAACCCACAAAGAGGAGATAAAAAATAAGTTAAGGATCATAATCAAAGGAAAAATGTGAGTTTAATTAACAAATGATTTCTTTAGTGCACATAGACATTGCTTGCTATGTGAAATGTGAAATGATTTATGATTATGTAATTTATATGATTTCTATGATTTGACATTGGTAATGAGATTATAAATATTTTATGGCATATGTGGTATATGTATGGTATGTATGATGTATATGTATGACATATGTAGCATATGTATGGTATATGTGTGGCATATAATGGTTGATTAATGCTTAGTTACAAATGCATATGCATAAAGATTTTAAATGACATTATGACTAGTTAATCGACATTATAAGGTAAAAGAAGAGGCTTATGATCCAACAAATGAGCAAAAGAACAAGTGATCAAGCTAGTTAGCAAATGCAAATGTTCACATGACAAATATTCACATGGAAACCCGGGGCAATGTTTGTTTAGCTTGGTCACAACAAAATGAAATGAGAAAAGCATGAGGATAAGTAAAGAATAATGATCTTATGTTTTAATTTTACTTGTATCTATATGATATTAGTAAATTAAATGAAATACATTGTATGTATTGTATATATTTGTGATTTGTTATTAAAAGTTGCTTGGTACTTTAGAGCTTGTTTGATGATTATTCTCACTAAGCTACAACTCATCTATTTGCATCATTTTTCAAGTAAAGAAAAGTGATAACTCATTTTGATTGGCATATAGAAGACATGAAACAAAGGTCATCGACTGAGCCTCACCACTTTTTCTCCTTGCATTCCACACGAATATGAAATCATTTCATATATAATTTGGGGCTTATATCTTTGCATCTATATAGTTGCTCAGAGTTTGTACTAAGATATGTAAATGGATGCAACTCGTAATACTTCATATGTAAATTTTAACTTTTAATAAATGTGATATATTATGTTGTGATGAAAACTTCAATGTTGATTCGCAAATTTACTGAATGATGTTATGGGGCATGATGAAATTTTTTTTTACTATCAATGTTAACAGGATCTTATATCTTATTTGTATGCCATGTATGATTACTTGACATAGGGATAGGTTGTATCTAAATGTATGTGGCGTGATGTTACATTTTGCCTTCTTTGTTTTTCCTTTAACTTAGTTTCTTGCCTTCTCTATCTATCCATTGCATTAACAATTGCTTTTGTTCAAAACCAAAAATTTTAGTTTTCCACCTATTCAACCCCTTATTATTGGTTCATTTGGGACAACAACTGGTATCAAAGTTTAGTCTCACATTTCTAAGCTTCATTGTGTGAGTAAAGATTGAAATGGTGAATGAAGGGATGCATCACCTCAAACTGTACTTCTATGGTCAAATTATTCCCATTCAAAGCACGCGACTGTGAAAAAGGAATAACAACCATGACATTCATTTTGATTCGACCATTACAGAATGAGCCACCCAGAAAAAGCTACATGTCAACTATAACACCTCTTTACCTTTTTGCATCACAGCCAGGTAAGATGATATCACAACATAGCTATCTTTTTTGTACAGATATTACTAGCTCAGAACTCATTCATCTTAACACACAAATTATGTTATATATAGGCATATAAATTCTTACACACAATCACGCATCATACATCAAGTCATATATAAACATGGTATCATATATAAAGTCATGTCATGAGTGATAATCTTATTATCATGTAAAATACTTATCTTATAGGCGTAATGATTTACTAAGCTTTGTCAACATAAAGAGGAGCATTTAACTTCTTTTAAAAGCATATAACTTATTAATGGTGTATTGTTGAGCACTTGTATCTTTGAATTTTTCTTTTTCATTTCATTTCTTAATCACTTCAAAATCATTTCCCAACAACTCTCAACACGTACTATTCGGATACGGGTTGTGAATAGGGGTGCTTATATGATCTAAGTCACCCTATCACTGTCTATAATCATATACCAATCCAAGCTCTTCAAGTCAATGGCGCTCTCCAAGTTTAAGCCATATTGAGTGAGTAAATATATAACTTTTGCATGCAATATTATCAATCATCATGTGTGCCAGTCAAGAATTCTCAAAGTCAATGGTGCTTCCCAAGCTTAAGCCATGTTGATTGAGTAAACATATAACTATGGTATTGTAAATCCCCTTAATGGTATGCCACCTATCCTACTTATAGTCTTAGTATTGAGTTTGGGACTTACGTATTCATATTATCTTTAATATACATAATTATAACATTTATATCTCATAACATATATATTATAGCATATGTAAACTCATCGTATACATTCATTGTAACATCTGGTGATTTAGGCTCCGATTGCACATGACCGTATTGGGGTACGTGGTTCAATCGGAGTCTAAATTTGGACCCATAAAAAAATGACAAATAATAAGGGAAAATAATTAAGGGTATTATTATTTGGGAATTAAAAAGATTAGTGCTAGAACTGAAAAAAATAAAATTACCTTATGGACAAAATAGGTATTCTTGAAATTGTATGGGGAAAATTAGTGAAGATAAGGATATTTTTGGAAAATGATGAATTTCTAATAATCAAAAGTTAATCAAGATTAATTAAGTTAATGAACTAATAAAAATTAGGATTAAGTTTAATTAATGGGGTCCACTACTTAATCATAGCATCAATGTAACATCCAGTAATTTAAGTCCTGATTACATGCGACCGTAGTGATGTGATCTAGTGATTTAGGCCCCAATTGCGCATGATCGTAGTGAAGTACGTTGGTTCAATCGAAGTTTAAATTTGAACTCATAAAAAAAAGACTAATAATAAGGAAAAATAATTAAGGGTATTATTATTTGGGAATTAAAAATATTAGTGCTAGAATTAGAAAAAAATAAAATTTCCTATAGTCAAAATTGGTATTATGGCAATTGTTGGGGGAAAAAGTGTGAATATGGAGAAATATGCGGAAAATAAGGAATTTCTCAAAGTTTAAATGTTAATCAAGATTAATTAACTAAATGAACCAATGAGAATTATGATTAATTTTAATTAGTGTGACCCACACCTTAATCAAAGAAAAAATGTCAAAAATAGGAGGAATTCTCCATTCTTCAACCCAAAATATCTAAGTCATATTCATCTTCTTTTCTCCTCTCTTTGGTTTTCCACTTTAGCCTTCCATATGCCACCATTTTTCTTCAAATTAAGTTTGAAAAAGTGAGGAAAAAAATTAGTTTTGAGAGAGGAAAAATCAAAATTTAAGAGTTCTTACTACAAAGAGAACAAATGAGTAAAAAAGAAGGAAGAAAGAAGAAAGGAAACAAAGATTTGTTAGAGGGAATTTCGGCCCACTTTCAGAACTCTTAAAGTAAGTTTTTTCATCTTAAATTCAACATTTTTCCTACTATTTGTGACCCATAATGATGATAAATGTGATTAGGTTTGGTAGATTTAGGTTATGTTGCAAGATTGGAACTATAAAATGAAAGTTACAACTAGTTGAAGAAAATTTTAGTTAAAATTTGAATTAATGATAATTGATGTTAATTAATTATTTTAACACTTAAAGATTAAAGAAAGATGATGTTAAAGGATGAAGAAGGGGTTGCCTTAGTTAAAGTAATGTGGGGAAAATTGAAATTAACATAGAAACACCACAATTTGTGTTAAGTGAAATGTGAATTGAGTGTTGGTTTGAGAAAAATGAATTGGGAACTATGATAATGTTTTTGGGAAGCCATGACATATTAAGAGGGAAGTTTAACCTTAGTACATTTTGGCTAAATTAAGGGGTAAAATATATTTGGAGCATTAGAATATTATGTAGACATGAAAAACTTTGAAAATGGATATTGGGATTGAGATATGGTATGGTTGTGTAGGAAAAACAAATGAACAAATGAGAGGCCCTCAAGAGAGTGACAAAAGCAAGGAGAAAGCTAACTAATAAAGGGAGGAAAAGAAGGATTAAGGGAAGAGCCAAGGCTGATTAGGTATGTGCTTCATTGATAAAAAATTTACATGTTGTTCATATGTATGAAATTATGTATTAAGGTTTGATATGATTGTGTTTTTGATATGTTATGTGATTAGTTGTTGCTTTTGATATTTTATATAGAAATGAGATAAAATGATGTTAAATAATTGAGACATATGAATGTAGTTGTAATATGAAAATTTTAGTATCGAAATCAATGCAAATGATGAATGTGGTTGAAAAACGGATTAATGCCAATTGATGATCTGCTACAGAATTCCAGGAACAATCTTGACTATTTTATTTATGACTTAAGTTCTGGAATTCTATTTTGTATGTTTGTTATTGGAAATGAAAGCTAAGATATAGAGATTTAATTTTTATTTAGACTATAAAACCTAAATATGTCTCAATTTACCCAGAAAAATACATAAAGTTCAGACGTAGAATCTATCTAGAAAATTTTGGGCAGCAATTTTAGTGATGATTCAATGTTCAATTGACCATAACTTTTAATAGAAAACTTGGATTTGAGTGATTTTTGATGCATATGAAATATAAGACAATAAGCTAAAAGTCCAGAACTCCAAATTTGAATTATAAATGAGCTAAAGTTTAAGCCCAAAATCAAAGCCGAAATCTGCCGTAGAAAAAAATTTGAAATATTGTGTTTTTGCATGTGGTGTGTTAAGTATATGTAAAAATTTATGTGAAATTTTACTTTAATGGTAATTATAAATGTTTCAATAAAGTATTTATGTGTGAGATTCTAGTGTAATAACAATGAACACAAAGAATAAAAACAATTA
Organism: Triadica sebifera; assembly: GCA_023653625.1. NCBI lineage: Eukaryota > Viridiplantae > Streptophyta > Magnoliopsida > Malpighiales > Euphorbiaceae > Triadica > Triadica sebifera. Next base: position 29,073,111 of record CM042901.1, read on the forward strand.
CGCTTATTGGTGAAATTTGGTAAAATTAACAATTTTTGAAAATAATGTGAATTAATATAAAAATAGTTAAACCTATGACACCTAATCTAGAACTAGAATAGAGAATAGTTTGGCATGCCAATAAGAGGATTTAAGACACTCAGTGCCAAATATAAAAGCCGAAAATGACAAATTTATAAATGCGCTCGGCGTAAAATTATTAAGCCGGTAATGACAATATTATGGAAGCCGGTAATAACATTATTATGAAAGTGCTTGACACAACATTATGAAAGTTGGTAATGACAACCCCGTTATTCCTATTAGTTAGTTCGGTTATAGGTGTTATGGGCATAAGAAAAATAAAAAAATAATAATAATATTTAAGTATGACATTTTGATAAATGTTATATGAATTAAAATTGTTAAATGTTGAATATTTGATGAAATTTATTTTTTTATATAATTTTTATATTTTATGCCTTATTTATGAAATGATTAATTAATATGTGAGAAAATATATATGTATGTAAAATTTTTATCATTGAAGCACCACTAAGCTAATAGCTTAGCGCAGGTGGTCTCCTTTCGCGCAGGTTTTAGAAGGGTAGTAGTATATAGTATAATTGTCAAAAGAAGAAGGGTATCTGGAAGGAAGCAGCTAAAAGCTTTGGATTTCATTTTGGTATATTTTGTTGAAAATTTTGTAAATTAAATTATTGTTTTTACTTCATCGAGTGTGTATGTAGATATGAATTATATTGTAAGGAACATGGTTTGAATGTAAATTAATGTATTTTATAAATAAATAGAATTTTAAATATTTGTGGTCGGAAAAAAAAATTATTTTGGGTATCAGTAATATTGTCGTAAAAAAAAGAAAAAAAATTATATTGCATTTCATTAATTTTATAAAATAGTTAGATAGGTAATACTCACTTACCTTGTTGCACAGAAGTGGGGTAAGGGAGTGTCACAATTTTTGGTATTAGAGCCATAGGTTTTAACGATTCTCACATAGTGGACATAGGAAAATAAGTGCATGTTTCCAGCATTTACATTGTTTTAAGTTGCTATATTGTGATAGTAAACCCGTCTTCTGACAATATAGGTTTTAATGGATTCCTAATCAAGATAAAGTCACTAAGAACAAAAGGCTGATAATATAGCAAATTCGGATGCTTACAGACAGTCATCATCAATTAGAGCTTCGGAGCCCAGTGTGATAGCTCCACAACATGCTGAAGAACAATATTAGTGCTAGAATTAGAAAAAAATAAAATTTCCTATGGACAAAATTGGTATTATGGTAATTGTTGGGGAAAAAGTGTGAATATGGAGGAAGATGTGGTAAATAAGGAAATTCTCAAAGTTTAAATGTTAATCAAGATTAATTAACTTAATGAACCAATAAGAACTATGATTAATTTTAATTAGTGGGACCCACACCTTAATCAAAGTGTAAAAGTAAAAAAAAGGGAGGAATTCTCCATTCTTCCACCAAAATATCTAACTCATTTCCTTCTTCTTTTCTCTTCACCTTTGGCCATCCACTTCTTCCCTCTTTAAGCCACCATTTTTCTTCAAATCAAGCATGAAAAAATGAGGAAAGAAATTTGTTTTGAGAGAGAAAAAATCAAAATTAAAGAGTTCTTACTACAAAGGGGACAAAGGAACAAGAAGGAAGAAAGAAAGAAGAAGAAAAAGGAAGAAGAGTTGGGACAAATTCTGGCTCACTTTGACAACTCTTAAGGCGAGTTTATTCTTCTTAAATTCAAAATTTTTCCTTCTATTTGAGACCCATAATGATGATAGATGTGATTAGGTTTGGTAGATTAAGCTTATGTTGCAAGATTGGAATTAAAAATTTAAGTTTGTAATTAGTTGATGAAAGTGTAGTTAAACTTTGAATTAAAGATAATTGATGTTAGTTAATTATTTTATGACTTAAAAAAACTAGAGAATATGATGTTAATGGATGAATGAGGGGTTGCCATAGTTAGAGTAATTTGGAGGAAATTGAAATTAACCTAGAATCAAAACAATTGGTGATAGATTAAGTGTGAATTTAGTGTTGATTTGAAGAAAATGAATTGGGAACTATGGTAAGGTTTTTGGAAGCCATGACATATTAAGAGGGAAGTTTAACCTTAGTACATTTTAGCTAAATTAAGGTGTAAAATATATTAGGAAAATTATAATATTATGTAGACATGAAAAACATTGAAAATGGATATTGGGATTGAGATATGGTATGGTTGTGTAGGAAAAACAAATGAACCAATGAGAGACCCTCAAGAGGGTGACAAAGGCAAGGAGAAACCTAACTAATAAGGGGAGGAAAAGAAGGATTAAGGGAAGAGCCAAGGTTGATTAGTTATGTGCTTCATTGATAAAAATCTTACATGTTTTTCATATGTATGGAATTATGTATTAAGGTTTGATATGATTGTGTTTTTGATATGTTTTGTGATTAGTTGTTACTTTTGATATTTTATATGGAAATGAGATCAAATGGTGTGAAATAATTGAGATATATGAATGTAATTGTAATTTGGAAATTTTAGTATCAAAATTAATGCAAATGATAAATATGGTTGAAAAGTTGATTGATGCCAATTGATGATCTGTTACAGAGTTCCAGGAATAGTCTGGACTATTTTGATTATAACTTAAGTTCTGGAATTCCATTTTGTATGTTCTTTATTGGAAATGAAAGATAAGATATAGGAATTTAATTTTTATTTAGACCATAACACCTAAATATTTTTGAATTTGCCCAGAAAAATACATAAAGTTCAGACCTAGAATCTGTCCAGAAAATTATGGGCAGCAATTTCAGTTATGATTCAGTGTTCAATTGACCAAAACTTTTGATAGATAACTTGGTTTTGAGTGATTTTTGATGCATCTGAAAGCTACAACAATAAGCTACGACAATAAGCTACAAATTGTTAGAAGACTAGAACTCCAAATTCCAAATATAAATGGGTTAAAATGTAAGCCCAAAATCAGAGCCGAAATCTGTCATAGATAAAAACTTGAAATATTAGGTTTTTGCATATGGTGTGTTAAGTATATGTAAACATTTATGTGAATTTTTTACTTTAATGGTAATTATAAATGTTCAATAAAGTATTTATGTGTGAGATTCTAATGTAATAACAATGAAAACAAAGAATAAAAATAAATAAGCTTATTGGTGAAATTTAGTAAAATTATCAATTTTTGAAAATAATGTGAATTAATATGAAAATAGTTAAGTCCTATGACACCTAATCTAGAACTAGAATAGAGAATAGTTTGACATGCTAATTAGGGGATTTAAGGCACTCGGTGCCAAATAAAAGTCAGAAATGACAAATTTATAAATTATTAAGCCGGTAATGGCAATATTATAGAAGCCGATAATGACATTATTATGAAAGCGCTCAGTACAATATTATGAAAGCCGATAATGACAATCCCATTATTCCTATTTGTTAATTTGGTTATAGGTATTATAGGCATAAGAAAAATAAAAGAAAATAAAAATAAAAATAAAAAATAATAATATTTAAGTATGTCATTTTGATAAATGTTATATGAATTAAAATTGTTAAATGTTGAATATTTGATGAAATTTATTTGTTTTTATAATTTTCATATTTTGTGCTTTATTTATGAAATGATTAATTAATATGTGGGAAAATATATATGTATGTAAAATTTTTATCATTGAAGCACTACTAAGCTAGTAGTTTAGTGTGATTGATTTTCTCTCGCGCAGGTTTTAAAATGGTAGCCGTAGATAGTAGAATTGTCAGAAGAAGAAGGGTACCCAGAAGGAAGCAGCCAAAAGCTTTGGATTTCTTTTTGGTATATTTTGTTGAAAACTTTGTAAATTAAATTATCGTTTTTATTGCATCGAGTGTGTATTATAGATATGAATTATAATATAAGGAACATTGTTTGAATGTAAATTAATGTATTTTATAAATAAATAGAATTTTAAATATTTGTGGTTGTAAAAAAAAATTATTTTGGGTATCTACAATATTTTCGTAAAAATAATAAAAAAAATTTATACTGCATTTCATTAAGTTTATAAAACAGTTAGATAGATAATATTCACTTACCTTGTTGCATGGAAGTGGGGTAAAGGGTTGTTACAAATTGTTTGTCTCTCTGTTCCTTCATAGCTTCTATAATATATCTTTCTACTGCATCAGTCTCTATGAACATCAAACAAAAAATTGTTGGACAAAGAAATTCGATTGACGATATAAAGAATGTACTACACAAGAAAGTGGACATATTGTAACATCACACCTTATGCATTTCAAAAAAACCTATCCTTGTGTCTAGCACTCACATATGACATACAATTAAGTTAAATGAACTTGTTAATATTGATAGAAATTTGTTTTTTAATCATCACAACCATATCATCATTCAATAAATCTGCAAATCAACATATCTCACATATATTAAAAGTTAAACTTTACATATGAAAGATTATAAGTTGCACTCATTTATAAATTTTAAAACCAATCTTGAGTAACTATACATGTATATTCATATAAGTCCAAAATGTGGATGTCATGATCTCATGTTTGTGTGGAATGTAAGGAGAGAGAGTGATGAGGCTTGGTCGGTGACCTGTGTTCCATGTCTTCTATATGCCACTCAAAATAAGCTATCAATTTCCTTTACCCGAAAAATGATGCAAATTGATGAGTTATGGCTCAGTCAGAGTAATAATCAAACAAGCCCTAAAGTACCAAGCAACTCATAGTAACAAATCACAAATTAAATGCATACCACATATTCTATTTCAATAATCAGTATCATATAGTTACCAATAAAATTAAAGTATATAATCATTACTCTTTACGTATGCACATGCTTTGCTTATTTCATTTTGTTGTGACCAAGTTAAAGAGACATTGTCCCAGGTTTCCATGTGAAAATTTGCATTTGCTAGCCAGCTTGATCATTTGTTTCATTTGCACTTTTGTTGGGTCATACGCTTCTTCTTTTGCTTTAGAATATCGATTAACTAATCACAACTCCTTTTTAGTCCATATGCATTTGTAACTAAGCATTCATCAACCATTGTATCTTTATCACATATACCATACATGTATCACATATATACCACATATGCCATGCATATACTTCACATATACTACATATAAACCATTTATATATCACGTATGCCAAACATATATTTCAAATATACCACACATATACCACTTATATGTACTTCATATGTCACAAATTATCCATTATCTCATTATCAAGATCAAATCATGAAAATCATATGAATCACATAACCATAAATCATCTCACATATCACATAGTAAGCAATATTCATATGCACTAAAGAAATTGTTCGATAACTATACTCACATTTTTCCTTTGATTCTGACCATTAACTTATTGTTTATGCCCTCCTTGTGGGTCTCCAATGTGTTATAAGCGTAATATGGAAATATAATTGATTAATTTATGACTAAAGAAACTTAATGTGGCATAAACAAATTATTGTGCATAGTTCATATATGTAGTTAGAGTTTTTCCTATGGGGCAGTGTAACCTTATGTAATTGATTAGGTAATAATTTTCTCTACAATTGTCCAATTAATATAATTCTTATTTATAATTAAATATAACATACTAAAATTTTAGAGCAATTAGAGCATTGTACAATATTTAGTGGAATTTCCAATTGTGTTTGGTTTTTTGCCCTGTTTCTTCCCTTTGGCAATTTTAGGGTACCACTTTCGGTCCTTCATATCTTATAATATGTAATTCATATTATAATTAAACTTGGAATAAAATTAGATAGGTTAAAATGGAACATTTTCCATGTTTACAACTTTTATCATTTATGTCTCTAAGGTCCTCAAATTATAAGAAATATTTTACTGGTTGAGAACAGAGTTGGCTTCCAGACTAGTATAACTTGTGAAGGCTCTATCTCACTCTATACATAACATATTAAGGTTATATTTATACCAATATTTAACTAAGACATAAACATATAAGCTTAATTTTTTGATAATTTACATAATGCATCTCAAAATTTCCAAACAATTTGCTAGATCTGCCCAGGGTACTAAGCAGGCAGTTCAAACTACGGAAAAGTTATGGTTTCATTCACCATAGCTCAACATCCACAAGACATATGAACCTGAACTTTGTTATACATATATATAACACGTGTATCTACAACTTTCTTGCTTTTAGCTTCCTAAAATATGGGCTCTATCATATTCAAAACCAACGACAGTAGCTAACCCAGCTAGGCTTCACACCTGGACCAATTCCAATAAGATGCCAATATATTTTCATATACAACAAATATTTCAAAACTATTTATATATACATAAACCTAAGACATAAAGGAACAACTTTAATGTTTTAAAATTTTCCAGAATCAGTTTCTATTGGTATCAAAATCGTGGTGCAAAACACTGCTGCAACTTAATCCTAATAGTTTAAACCAACACTAGAACAATGGAGAGAAGGGTACTTACCAAGAAATAACTTGAAAGGGATCAATAAGCTAAAAAAACCTAGTTGAAATAAGGAAGAAATGAAGGTTGTAATGTGGAAAGAATAAGAAGAAATGAATCTGATGTGAGGGAGGTAGAATGGTCAGGAGGAAGATAAGGTCCACCTCCACCTCCTCAGTTTTGTCATTTTCCCTTTTTTTTTCCTTCCTTTTATTTTTCTTTTGTTTCTTTTCATTTTTCCTCATTAATTCAATATAATAATTTTTATTCACATAAATTCCAATTTCATACCATCTTCAACTAATTATAAAATGGACACGTACAATTCAGCACAATTGTAAAATACTTAGACACGTAGCTAGTGCGTGTCGTGAACTTGTTCCTATAAAAATACATATAAAATGCACATGTTCAAGTGAAATTTATGCAAATGCATATGTCCAAATGAAATGCATATAAAAATTCATATGTGCGAAGTCGAGGATGTTACAATTCTCCATTCCTTTTAAAAATTTCGTCCTCGAAATTTAATACCTAGAAATAGGTGTGGATATTGCCTTTTCATATTTTCTTCTATTTCCCATGTTGCCTGTTCTAGTAAATAGTTTCTTCATAATACCTTAACTAAAAGGTATTTCTCAGTTTCTCAGTTGTTTAGTCATGTTCCAATGATTTGTACTAGTTCTTCGACATAACTCATGTCATCTGCAATTTAAATGGCTTGATCCTTAAGCACATGTGTGGGGTTTAATTTGTATCTTCTAAGCATGCTCACATGATACACGTTATGAATTTGATCCATCTATGGTGGTAAAGGAAATTTGTATGCCAATGAACCAACCTTCTCAAGAATTTCATAAGGCCCTATGTACCTTGGGCTTAATTTACCCTTATTGCCAAATCAAATTACCCCTTTCCATGGAGATACTCATAGAAACACCTTTTCACCTAACTCAAGTTCCATTTCCCATCTATGTTGATCAGTGTAACTTTTTTATTTGTCTTGTGCTACCTTTCGCTTGTTCTTAACAACCTTGATCTCATCCACTGTGTACTATCTCTGACCCTTCTAATGCACGCGCTCCTTCTTCATCCAAAATGATGGGCCTTCTACACTTTCTACCATACAATGCCTCATATGGTGCCATCTGCATACTACTATGGTACTGGTTGTTGTAAGCAAATTCAATCAATGCTATATATTCATCCTAAGCACCTCTGAATTCCATAGAACATGCCATAAGAATTTCTTTCAAGGTCTGTATAATCCTTTTTGATTGTCAGTTAGTTTGTGGGTGGAATGTAGTATTGAAGTTCATTTTTGTTCCCAATGCATCTTGTAGACTCACCCACAAATGCAAAGTAAACTGTGAATCTCTATCAGACACAATAGATACTAGAATACCATGTAATCTCACTATGTCATTCATATATAATTTTGCCAAACTCTCGAGTGTACACCCCCATATGATAGGCAAAAAATGTGATGAATTGGTTAATTTGTCAATAATCACCCATATTGCATCATTTTCTCATGGAGTTCTTAGCAATCCATAAACAAAATCCATTGTTATTTTCTCCCATTTCCATTCTGGCATTGGCAATGGATGTAGCTTACCAACTGGTGCTTGATGTTCATTTTTAATCTGTTGAGATGTCAAGAATTTAGAAACATATTCTGCTATATCTTTCTTCATTATTGGCCACCAGTATTGAGGTCTTAAGCTGTGATACATCTTGGTCATCCCTGGGTGCATTGCATAGGGTGCATTGTGTGCCTCTTCCATTATTTCATGGTGCAAAGTATCAGTGAATGGAACACATATGCATGATTTCAACATCAGTGTATCATCTTGCAAATAAAACTTCGTATTGTTTCCCTACTTTCCCATCTCAATTTTCTCATGCAATGAAGGATCTCTACCTTGTGCTTCTGTGATCCTTTCCTTTAGTATAGGTCTGACTTGAAGAGTAGCAATTAGTGATCATCCATCATGCATATTTAATTCAACATTCATAGATCATAATTGAATCAAGTATGGAAAAGAGGATGCTTGCAAGTGAGTTACACTGTTACTGGACTTCCTGCTTAGTGCATCTGCTACTACATTGGCTTTCCCTGGATGATATTCAATTGTGCAGTCATAATCCTTGAATAGCTCTAACCATCGCCTTTGTCTCATATTTCAATGTCAGCAAGTAACCCAAACTTTTATGGTTTGTAAAGATCTGGAATGTCTCACCATATAGATAATGCCTCCAAATCTTCAATGCAAATATAACTACGGCTAATTCTAAATCATGCACTAGATATGAGATCTCATGTGGTCTCAATTGTCTAGATGCATAAGCTATCACTTTTCCATGTTGCATTAATACATATCCCAAGCCTAAGTGTGAAGCGTCACTATATACTGTAAATCCACATATACTTGTAGGAATAGCTAACACTGGTACTGAGGTTAACCTTCGTTTTAGCTCCTCAAAACTCTTTTGTATTCTGGAGCCCAATCAAAGGCTTGCAATTAAGGAGAATCCATCAACAAATATGTGATAGTATCCGGCTAAACCCATAAAATTACGCATTTTTGAAACATTTTTAGGAGCTTCCCAATTTACCATGGCCTCTATTTTCTTTGGGTCTACCTCTATGCCCTTGCCTGATACCACATGTCTAAGAAATACCAAATGATCTAACCAGAACTCACATTTGCTTAGTTCAGCCTATAATTATTTCTCCCTCAAAGTTTGCGTTCATGTTCTCCCCTATTCTTTGAGTACACTAATATGTCTTCAATAAATACTATCACAAACTTATCTAGATATGGTTGAAACACTTTATTCATTAATACCATAAGTGTAGCTAGAGCATTAGTCAACCCAAATGGCATTACTACAAATTCATAATGTCCATACCTAGTTTGAAAAGCAGTATTTGGAACATTTGCTTTTGCTACCTTTAATTGGTAATAGCCTGATTTCAAATCACTCTTAGAGAATATTTGGGCTCTTTGTAATTGGTCAAACAAATCATTTATTCTGGACAACGGATATTTGTTCTTGACTATCATTTTGTCTAGTTGCTTGCAATCAATGCACAATCTCATTGTTCCATCTTTCTTTTTAACCAATAATACTGGAGCTCCCTAAGGTGATACACTAGGTCTGATATACCCTTTATCAAGCAGCTCATGCAATTGGGTCTTCAGTTCTTTCAACTCAACTAGGGTCATTCTGTAGGGTGACATTGATATTGGTGTTGTTCCTGGTACTAGTTCAATAGTGAATTTTCTCTCTCTATTTGGTGGTAAACCAAGTAGATCATCTAGGAATACATCAAAAAATTCCCTCACCACTGGTATATTTTCAAGCAAGCTATCAGTGGTTATAGTATCAGTCACATATGCCAAATATGTTGTTGTGAGGGAAATAAGAAGAAGAAATGAATCTGAAGTGAGGGAGGAAGAACGGTGTGGAGGAAGATAAGGTCCACCTCCACCTCCTCACTTTTATCATTTTCCCTTTTTTGTTTTCTTTGTTTTTCTTTTTGTTTTTCTTTTGTTTCTTTTCATTTTTCTTCATTAATTCAATCTAATAATTTTTATTTACTTAAATTCCAATTTCGTGTCATCTTCAACTAAATTATAAAATGGACACATGCAATTTAGCACAATTGCAAAATACTTAGACACATAGCTAGTGCATGTTGTGAACTTGTCCCTATAAAAATACATATAAAATGAACATGTTCAAATGACATATATGAAAATGCATATGTCCAAATGAAATGTTTACAAAAATGCATATGTGGGAAGTTGAGGATGTTACACATATCTTCCCCTAACTTGTTCAATGTTGTCTAAAAAAGAGAAAACAAGCTTTTGTGAATGTCTTTATGGGGTCAAAGTTCCACATGGATTTTTATCAAATATAAAATGTCTTATACCAATGAAAGAATTGAAGTTGGTAGGCATCAAGTCTCATGATTATAATGTTTAGATGCAACAATTCTTAATGATTGCAATTCGAGGCATATTACCAAATCATATGAGAAATGTTATAACAAGACTTTATTTTTCTTCAACACAATTTGTTGTAAAGTGGTTGATCTATAGAATTTGGATGAGTTGCAAGATAATGTTATTGTTACTCTATGCCAACTTGAAATGTATTTTCCACCCTTATTTTTTGACATAATGGTCCATTTGATTGTTCATTTTGTGAGAGAGATTAAATTGTGTGGTCCAATGTATTTGAGGTATATGTATCCTTTTGAGAAATTCACAGGTATCTTAAAAGGCTATGTGAGAAATCGATATCCACCAGAAGGTAGTATTATTGAATGTTAATCATTTGAAGAGGGTATTGAATTTTGCACTGATTACTTATAAGGTGTTGAACCTATTAGCATTTCTAAGACTCATCACAAGGGAAAACTCGGAGGTAAATGAACAATTGGATTTAAAATGGTATTACCTAGTTCTCATATGCATGAGAAAGCACACCTCCTTGTGTTGCACCACCTTATAGGGGTTCATCCTTATTTATAAGAGCACATATCTAATTTAAGGCATCTAAATCGATCCAAAGGTGAAATATGGTTGACAAATGAACACAATTGTTCTTTTAGTGGATGGTTTAAAGATTGAGTGATGCGTTAGTTGTCAGAAGTACTAGAGGATGTAATTGATACCATAAAATTGTTAACTTATGGCCTTGGGTTAAATACACAGTCTTATGAAGGATATGACATCAACGGATATACCTTTTACACTAAACATCAAGATGACAAAAGCACAATGAAAAATAACAGAGTTACTTTTATATCTTTATCAAGAGAATTCATTAATACTAAAGACACCATGCCAGTAGATGCTATGATATCATATTATGGTGTAATTGAAGATATATGGGAGATTGATTATAAGGAATTTAGGATTCCTCTACTTCAATGTAAATGGATTGAAAACTGACTTGGTGCTCGAGTGGATGAGTTAGGAATCACTTTGGTCGATTTTAGTTAGTTGCGTTATCAAGATGATCCATTCATTCTTGCTTCACATGCCAAACAAGTCTTTTACATTGTTGACCCTAATGATAGTAAGTGGTCTATTGATCTTCAAAGTAAGAGGTGTATTATTAGAATCGATGATGTGGTAGATAAGGAAGAGTATGATCAGTTTGATGAGACTCCCCCATTTTCTATACGGTTACCTATGCCAGATGGGGAAGATTTTTTAGATTCAAATTACATGCATGCTAATCATATTGAATGATTATGGATCGATATTCGTCATTAATTGATGAACATGTGTCCATAGTATGTTTATAATTGAATATGTAATATAATTAATGTGGTTTATACTCATAATTACCAACTTTTGTGATTGTTTATCGAATAAATATTTTTTTTATTTCCTATTGAAATAAATTGTTATTATTGTGGATTAAACTAACATGTTTTTTTGTTATGCTTATGTTATGGGAAATCATGCCAAACGAACAAAAAGATTTGGAGCCATCAAGTAGCAAGATTAAAAGAAAGAATAGGGGAGCTACCACATGCAAGAAAATGAAGAAGAAATGGGATGAACAAAAGACAAGAGAGTTCGATGAGTTTAATTACCTAGTAGGAACATACGCCGACAGATTTAGTTCATACATCAACGTTGTAGCACGTTCCCATGTGAACATCACAATAACAAACTGGGATATGGTTGATAAGGGTCTTAAGGATAAAATTTAAGAAGATATCAATGTAACTTTGTTTCAAAATTATTAACAAACTTGATATAAATAATTAATTTATGATTAAAACTAATGAATCTAAAATATTAATATGCAGAAAGAGTTCAACATTCCTGATGATAAGAAGAAGATTGTTCTATAAACTATTGCAATGTGGTGGAAGGATTTTAAGTACTGATTGGTGTTAAGTAAATAAAGAATAAATTCGAGTAGAAGTCACCATTGGAATTATATGACTGCATCATAGAAAAAGATTGGGAGGAGTTTAAACATACATATGAATTAGAAGAATATGAGGTACTAATTATTAAGTAGAATGCAATTTACATTCACATTTATGCAAGACATGATAATGACTTCTTTATGATTTTTGTTTTTTTAATAGCATATTAGTTATTGTCTATGAGACTCATTACTCTATTAGATATGTCCTTGAAGACATTCTTCAAGACATGTCCACCTCGGCTAAGGACTTTTGAGTAATGATCTCTATAAGAGGCCATAGGTATTCTCTCCTTCTATTAGGATTGGCGAATCCTCTATTGACTACTCAACTACCTTTGAATACCTCATGTTATACTAAGTCACTACCTTATGAGCAACCTCTGAGAGGTAACAATGAATGGAGTCAAAGTATAGGATTCAATATCCAAGATAACCTTGAGCATATCAAGTCTAAGGATACTTGCACCATTGCTATAATGAGACTATCATTGACATTGAATATATATCCATGTGATTACCTCATAACATGTCATCTAATATACTTGACTACTATAACAAGCATTTACATATTAACTCTAAACATCTCATGTCTTCATCCTATTAGATCAGTTATTTGACCTAGTTAAGTAGTATAACATGTTCTAGTCTATCTGGATTAACAATGTCCCCTCTTGTTAATCCTATGATGAGGGATAATTTAGGTATAATACAATTGCACATGATAGGAATCTCACCATTATGATCTCATCCTGATTTCCTTCATACTGTATTACATACCAATGACTTCATTAAAACGATCTAAGATCTAAATCATATTCATATATGTATAAACACCATTATAATGAAAATTCATTTTATGAATAATTAATGAGTCCATCAAGTGCTAAGGTGATTGCTTTTAGGGAACCTCTCTAATAATCTCCCATTTGCACTAAAGCCAATCGCCTTTGTGCATAATACCATAGGCGAATACATGACTATCATATTTCTTTTGGGGAAGGGGCTTAATGAGAGGATCCGCTATATTCTAATCTATGAGAACTCTCTCTATCTTTACACCATGTCTACCAATGATATCCAAAATCAAATGATAATGTCTAAGTACATGTTTGGATATTTGATGAGATCGTGGCTCTTTTGCTTGTACAATTGCTCCATTGTTATCACAATACAAATGTATTGGATCAATAATGCTAGGAACTACTTTTAACTCTGTGATGAATTTTCTTATCCAAACTACTTTATTAGCTACCTCAGAAACTGCAATGTACTATACTTTTGTTGTGAAATCTACATTCATCTCCTGTTTGGAACTCTTTGAACTGATTGCTTTTCCATGTAGTCTGATTGGGATTTGGAGTCATCTTTGTCAGTTTAGAGGCTGGCATCCATATACCCATTTACCTTAAGCTCACCATCTTCATAAACCAAGAATGCATCCTTAGTTCTTCTCATGTATTTAAGGATGTTCTTAATAGCCACCTAATGCCCCTCATTGGGATCTGATTGATATCTACTCATGACACTTAAAGCATATGATACATTGCGTTTAGTACATAACATACCATACATGATGGATCCAATAGCCAAAGCATATGGAATCTTACTTTTGCATGTACGTTCATCCTATGTCTTTGGGTACATGGATTTAGAAAGGGTAATCTCATGAGTCATAGGAATAAATCCTTTCTTAGACATTCCATACTAAACCTCTTTAGCATATGATCTATGTATGTAGACTAAGAAAGACCAAGCAGCCTTTTAGATCTATCTCTATAGATCTTTATCCCCAATATGCAGGTTGTTTCTCTAAGGTTTTTCATGGAGAAATTCTTAGAAAGCCAAATTTTGTTTGATTAAAGAACTGAGATGTCATTTCCTATAATAATTATGTTATCTACATACAATATTAGGAATATGATTGCACTCTCACTAACCTTCTTATAAACACAAGCCTCATCCAGATTTTGTGAAAAACCAAACTCCTTAATTGTGTCATCAAATTGGATGTTCTAACTCCTAGATGGTTGCTTCAATCCATAAATGGATCTTTGCAATTTGCATACCTTTTTGCCATCACTTGATGTGAAACCCTCAGATTGTATCATGTACATATCCTCAGTCAGATTTTCATTAAGGAAAGTTGTTTTTACATTCATTTTCCAAATCTCATAGTCATAATGACCAGTAATGGCTAGGAGTATCCTGATGGATTTAAGCATAACAATTGGAGAAAAGATTTTTTCATAGTCAACACCTTGTCTTTGACAATATCCTTTAGCTACTAGCCTAGATTTATAGGTAACTACATTACCTTCCATGTCAATTTTCTTCTTCAAGACCCTTTTACACCCAATTGGTTTAATCCCTTGAGATAGATTAACCAAAGTCCATACTTGGTGGTCATATATGGAATCCATATGTGACTGCATGGGTTTTAGTCGTTTGTCAGATTTTGAACTATTCAGAACTTCTTCATAGGTAGTATGCTCATCATCTTCTATGAGCAATACGTCATTTTGTTCACTTGTGAGCAATCCATATCTTTTAGGAACAATGTGTATCCTACTTGATCTATGAAGTTCTTGTGTTTTAGAAGTTGTTACTATTACTTCATTTGTTTAAGTAATAGATTCGGGATCAGTCAGTTGATCAGTGTCTATTTGAGCATCTTGAACTTCATCAAGCTAAATCTTGCTCCCACTATCTTCTTTTAGAAGAAACTTTTTCTCTAAGAATACAACATGCTTTAAAACAAACACCTTTTATTCCAAAAGATGGTTGATTTGATGTCCAAATGAATCTTTTGGATATCCCACAAACAGACACTTATTAGATTTAGCTTCTACCTTGTTTGATATTATCTGCTTCACATAAGCAAGACAACCCCATACTTTCATGTGTGAAAGAATAGGTCTATTGTTATTCCATATCACATATGGAGTAATGTCAACTGACTTAAAAGAGACTTTATTTAATATATAAACATAAGTCTCTAGTGCATGACCTTAAAAAGACTTAGGTAGTTCTACAAAGCTCATCATTGACCTCACCATGTCTAAAAAGGTTCGGTTTCTTCTTTCAGCCACACCATTGTATTGTAGCGAGTAAGGTGGAGTTTATTGGGATAAAATTCCATTATCTCTTAGATAACCTTAAAACTCTTGGCTAAAGTATTCTCCACCTCAATATGATCTAAGTATTTTAATACTTTTGCTAAGTTGTTTCTCTATTTCATTTTTGAATTCATTAAACTTTTCAAAAGCTTCAGATTTGTATCTCATCTTATATAAGTACCCATATTTTGAATAATCATCAATAAAAGGTAATGAAGTAGATAAAACCACCTCTAACATGCACTGACATTGGTCCACATACATTTGTATGTACAAGGTCCAATAGCCCATTGACACATTCACCCATTCCACTAAATAGGTGATTTTGTCATCTTTCCTAATAAACAAGATTCACATGTGTCATATGATTCATAATCAAATGACCCTAAGTCACCATTCTTGTATAACTTAGTCATACCCCTCTCATTTATATGGCCAAGGTGACAATTCCATAAATATGATAGTTTTATGTTATCCAACTTTTGTTTTTTATTATTGATATTAAGGATTGAATTAGACATGTCAAGAATGTAAATCCCATTACATAATGCGCCAATTCCATAAAGAATATGATTCAGACATATAAAGCAACCATTGCCATTAATAGTTAAATGAAAATATTTTTTATTTAAATAAGAAACATAAATAATATTCTTTTTTAAAACTGAAATATAATAACAATTGTCTAATTCTAAAACAAGTCCACTATGGAGTGTCAATACATAAGTTCCTATAGCTAATGCAATAACTTTTGCTCCATTGCCAACACGTAGGTCTGACTCTCCTTTCTTGAGCTATGTATTTTTCCCTAGGGCTTTCATATATGTGCATATGTGAGATCCACATCTAGTATCTAATACTCATGTATTATTATTAGAAACAGTATTAACCTCTACAACATAAATATTTGAAGTAGAAGGTGCATCTAATGTCTTATCCTTCTTTTTCCTTAAAAAATCTAGATAGGCCTTATAGTTCCTCTTCCAATGGCCAGTTTTGCCACAATCAAAGCAAGAACCTTTTGAAGCAGTCTCTCTACCTTTCTTCCTCATCTTCAATGTACCTTGCATTGGAGATGTCTTTTTACCATGTTCGAGCTGAAGAGCAATTTACATATCTCATATCACTTAGTGTGAGATTTCTCATTTATTAGCTCCCTTAGATGATACACAATGGAATTTGAATCCTTGGTCTCATGCTACTTTTGAAGCTCGGGAGACATAGAGGTGAGCATAATGCAACCTGTCAACTCACTATCATCCATATGCTTCTTATATGCCAACTATTCATCAATAGATGAATTATTAGTATGAGGAGAGGGAAGTGACTCTTCCAAAATATAGGCTATCCTTTCAGTTTTGAGAACTATTTTCAATTATCTTAACTAATCAAGGAAGTTTGGTTTAGTCAATTTGTTGGATTCAAGAATTTAGCGCAAGTTCATGTTTGATGATATGATTCTATCAACCTATATGTTAAGAAAGATCAAGCTTATAGAATGTACTATATGCATGATTATTAGGTCTTTAATAAACATGCATTATAACTACTACTATTTTATTGCGAAAACATAGCCCTCATTATAAATCCAAGAGAACCTAATGGAAGCTCTCCTAATAGGTCAGTATCCAACATCATTAAGAGTGACCTTGGGTGTGCCCAATAAGCCACCTTAGGTCAATTGCTAGGTATCTCATACCAATTGCATTCTTTTATGCAACTACTGAATCATTGGGCTATCAACTCTTGATATGTGCACATCGCATGTACACTTACCCAATATTGCTTCTAATTCATATTGACTTTAGGTGTGCCCAACAAGCCAATGTAACTAGTTGAAGCTAACCCATTAATCATGAAATCATATTTTGATGTTTGACCATATTCATATGGAGCAGGCTTGGGTGTGGCCAACAACCCAAACTCTAAAAGAACTTTGGTTCTTGCCATATTAATGGAAGGCATTGGCCTTGATATTATTAATGAGGGATTTCTTTAAATCAGGTCTCATCATGGAAATTTGGCATGCATAATATATTCATTCATCACATATAGATATATAAGATAATTACATTAATTATATGATCATGATTATGGACATAATCTAACATCAATCCTTTTAGCCATTAAAGGATTGACTAGGTTTCACCCAGGTAGATGAATGGAATTACAACTTTGAAATAGAAAATAATTTCATATTCTAAGTCTTTTTGTAATTGGCACCAACCTCATTGCTATTTGCTCTATTGTAATTCAATTCAATTCAAATTCTATGTAATCTAAACATAAATTGTTCATAAGAAAATCTCAAGTTACATTTGAGGGGAGTGAGATGAGAAGAGAAATATAACTGAGAGAATAAAAAAGGCAGGGACTTGTAGACTCTATTTACCAAAAACAAAATTCCATGCATGATAAATCTCATTGGTCAAGTCTATAATCATAACATCATGCAATTCCATACACCCCTAGGATGCATTCTCTAATGCATAATTAAAGGTAATCTATAAAAGTAACAACTTGAGTTCTCTTTATTTCAACTCTAGAAACTTCGTTTTGATAGTTTGGCCTTCAATGAAATTCATCATATATTCATTATAAAATCTTATGAAATAATCATATGAACATTTAGAAACAGTTTCTAAAAGGAAATCATGCAAATTAGCCATATATTTTATCATATCAAAAAGTTTCCTAAATTTTCTAATTAGCCTACTAGGTTACTACCAATTTAATGCATGTAATATTTAAATCCGAATTTAATATTTCAATTTCATAAATATCAAATTAAATATTACTAGTAGTTAATTCATAGTTAAATTACCTTAATTATTTATTATTTTGATATCAAATAGAGTTAAGCAATCCTAGTTACAATTGCATACTAGAATCTTGATCAAACTAGGACTTTGAAAACCCTTTTCAAATTCAAATCAAATTCCATTTAAAAAATTCCAAAAATTCCAAAATTCATTCTCATCATTATAAGAAACATATAATTAGTTTAAACTGATTAAAATTTTTCATTAGATAATCTAAATCGTTCATTATTTAACTACCAAACCAATTACTCAAAAATTGCCTAAATTGAATCACACATGAATTAGGATTCTTTAGGAATTTAATTACGAATTTAATTTGACTTTATCATGCAATTGATAGACAAATAACATCAAGAATATCTCATAAATATGTAATTAAGGTTTTGGTCATAAAATTACATGCCATTAAATTAAACGAAATAAAATAGTCCCATCACATGATAAAGTTTTTGACCTAGTTACTAGTTTTATTTGTTCCATTATCAAAAACAAAATTTGCATCATTATAGGAATTTTCCAATAGTTTAAAAAAAATTATAAATATGTCATAAATATGTTTGAATAATCAAACTAATAAACCAAGTTCGAACAACCCCATAAGCAACTCAATTTGCAATACTAGGTTTTACAAATCCTAAAAATTCAGCACCATACACAATTTTGAATTTCATGTTTAAATCAAATTCAAACCTCTTAATATAATCATATTAACATACCATTGAATTAAAATACCATTGAATTAACATGCCATTGAATTAAAATACCATTAAATTAAAAAAAAACATCTAATATAATCATATTAACATACCATTGAATTAGAATTAAAATTTGAGGCCAAACATAATCAAATTTGTTTTTAACGGAAAGAGGGAATCCAAGTTGTTCCTTTTCAATCAATTTCATTGGTACTTCAATTAAATCCAAATTTAATTTACATATGGTGGCTTTGATACCACTGTTGGACTTTGAAAATGCATCTCATACATATAGCAGTAGAAACATAAAATTTAATTAAATCCAAAACCTATGGAACACCCTATGTAATTTAAAATCAAATTGAACTATTTTATGGGAGAAGTTGATTACCTTTATTTGCAACTCTTGATTTTTCAAGTTGTGAGATTTTTCTTATTTATTGGGTTGTAGCAAACCACAATAATGTAAAGATAGGATTGCCTCTAAGAGTATCCATGCGAAAGAAGAAGAAGGAAACCTCTTAGGAGATGAGATGACAAAGGTCCAAAGTGTTACTATGGAAAATTGTCTCATGACAGAGATAAAGGAGATAAGAAAAATAAAGATTATTTTTCTTAAAGGGGTGGCAACAAAACTGACTCAATAAAAGGGAGTATTTATACTCTTTTTAATCCCTTCTAGTGTTAAAAAAGGAAAACCCCTAATGGGCCTATTTCCCTACCGTATATAGCCCAATGTTGACCAAGTCAACAATTCTATTCCAAATTAGATTTGGCTCATTTTTATCACTCCTATAAAAGGCCAATTCTCTTTTTCTCTCACTTAGATCTTATCCAAAACCCATTTTACATTTTTCTTCACTCTATGTGTTTGACCCAATAGGTTTTTTGGTCATATTGACAACTCAAGTCTTGGGAGGAATCCTAATTCAATCTGGATTTTACGAGTTAAACACTTTTGACCCATATTTAATTTCTAATCAATTTCTCTTGACTTAACAGATCATGAGTGGTATCTAGCAACACGTCATGACTACCCAATTAATCAAAAAGTCAATGGTTTGACTTTTAACCCTTCAATAGACAATTACTGTGTAATTCATTCTTTCACCAAACTATACCACATTTGGTTTAGAGCATGAACTATGTGTCAACTCCCACTAGATTGACTATGTCACATCTAATCCAAATGATATTAGTTCTTATCTATGAGACTCATTACTCTATTAGATATGTCCTTAAAGACCTTCTTTATGACATGTCCACTTCAGCCAATGACTTTTGAGTAGTGATCTTTGCAAAAGGCCATAGGTATACTCTCCTTTTATCAGAAGTTGACTAGTCAACTACATTTGAATACCTCATGTTATACCTAATCACCACACTATGAGCAACCTCTGAGGGATAATAAGGAATGGAGTCAAAGTGTAGGATTTAATATCCAATATAACCTTGATCATCTCAAGTCTAAGGATACTTGCACCATTGCTATGATGAGACTATCACTGACATTGAATAGATATCTATGTGATTGTCACACAGCAGGTCATCTAATGTACTTGACTATTCTAGCAAGCATCCACATGTTAACTCTAAACATCTCATGTCTTCAATTTATGAGATCAGCTACTTGACCTAGTCAATAAGTATAACACGTGCTAGTCTATCCGGATTAACAATGTCCCATCTTGTTAATCCTATGACCTTTTCTCATTCTGGAGTCTTAAGAATTAACCTTTTATACCAATAATCTACTATTGCCTCATTCCAATCCATGACCAAAATGACATGATACTCATGGAAAGGTAGCTTGATCAAATCTGTAGAATACTCCTTCTAATGCATGGTCAATAGACAATGTTTGTACACCCTATTAACAGCCACACTATTGTTGGGTTTTGAAGAATGAATCACATTCATAAACGCAAAGGAAAAATCAAATTTTCAAAACCCGAAACAAAAGATCATACTTGTGCCATGAAAACTAATTTATATAAACATAAAGGTTAGAAATTATACCTCGTAATTTCTTATTTGTTATTCAAATCTTCACCTTGTTGGGTTGTAGCAAACCACAAAAATCCACATTAGGATGTCACTAATGATAATGCATGTGAAGAATGAAGTAGAAACTATCAAAAGAAATGGTTTAAACAAATTCAAAGTGTTAGCTTTGAAAGTGTTCACAAGAGAATTTTATTGTCTTAAAATATTTTTTCACAAAAAAATATTTTCATTTCTATTTTTTGCCATTTGATGTCTTTTGTATTTGAATCAAATTCAAAGAAAAGATCAAAAGTAAAAAACGGAGAAAAGGAAACTTGAATGAATAGTAAATTTGCTTAATGGTCATAATTGGCCTAATTAAGGCCAAATTTACATGTTGACCAACAGGAGGCAGCAGCGTGTGCGCTGGGCCTATTGTGGGCTACAGCTGGGTAGCCCAGTTGTGGCTTGGCTAACCCGCGTGGGCCCAGACCCTCCCGAATGATTTTTCCCATGCGATCTCATTGCGATCCATCTTGAAATAATTCTCTCATATTTTAGATCCCATCCAAGACCATTTTACTCATTCTCCATATCTTCAATGCGTGTGACCCATTAGGTTCCTGGTTATGTTGTCCACTTAAATTAACTACACATCATGGTTCCCAATTGACCGAAAAAGTCAGTGGTTTGACTACAAACCTTTCCATAGACAATTTCCGTGCAATTATTCCTTACACCATTCTATACCCCACTTGGTTCAGAGTATGGACATGTGTCAACTCCCATTAGACTAACTATGTCACATCATCCAAGCAATGTTAGTTCTTATCCATGAGGTTCTTTACTCTATTAGATATGTCATTGAAGCCTATCTTTATGACATTTCCACTCTAGCCAGAGATTCCCAAGTAATAACCACGACAAGAGGCCATAGGTATACACTCCTTCTATCAAGAATGGTGAATCCTTTGTTGGTTACCTAATTACCTTTGAATACCTCAAGTTGTATCCAATCACCACCCTATGAGCAACCTCCCTGAAGCAACAAGGAATAGTGTCAAAGTAAAGAATCAGTATCCAAGATATCCTCAAGTACCTCAAGTCTAAGGATACTTGCACCATTGCTATGATGAGACTATCATTGATATTTGAATAGATTATCCATATGATTGTCTAATAACTGGTCATCCAATGTACTTAGCTACACTTAGTAAGCATTCACATGTTAACTCTAAATATCTCATATTTACAGATTATGAGATCTACTACTTGATCCAATCAAGGAGTGTAACATGTGCTAGTCTGTTTGGATTAACAATGTCTCGTCTCATTAATCCTATGACTAGGGATAATTTTGATACTAACATAATTACACATGATAATAATCTCAATATCATGATCTCATCATGATTCCCTTCATGCTATGTTATGTATCAAGGACTTCATTAATTGATTTAAGATCACTTATCAATTCATATATCAAATGAACATCAAATTAATGAAAAAACCTTTTATTAATGAAATAAATTTTGTACAATAAGGGCTAAAGGTGATTGCCTTTAAAGCACTCCTCTAACAAGCTCCCACTTACACTAAAGCCAATCGCCTTTGTATTTAATTCCATAGGCGAGTACATGAGAATCATATTTCTTTTGGGGAAATGGTTTAGTTAAAGGATTAACAATATTCTGATCAGTGGGCACTCTTTCTATCTTTACATCATTCCTACGAATGATTTCTCTAATCAAATGGTATCTTTTGAGTACATATTTGGATCTCTGATGAGACCGTGGCTCCTTTCCTTGCGCAATGGCTCCATTATTATCATAGTACAATTGTATTGGATCAATAATGCTGGGAACCACTCCAAGTTCTGTGATGAATTTCTTTATCCAAACTGCTTCCTTTGCTGCTTCAGAAGATGCAATGTACTCTGCTTCAGTTGTGGAATCAGCAGTCGTTTCCTGTTGGAAATCTTCCAACTAACTGCTCCACCATTTAGTATGAATATATAACCTGAGTAAGATTTTGAGTCATCCTTGTCAGATTGGAAGCTGGCATCGGTATATCCGCTCATAATAAGATCTCCATCTCTATATACCAAGAATACATCCTCAATTCTTCTTAAGTACTTAAGGATATTCTTGACAGCCAGCCAATGAACCTCACCAGGGTCCAATTGGTATCTACTCGTGACACTCAGAGCATATGATACATTGGGTCTTATACATATCATAGCGTACATGATTGATCCTATAGTTGAAGCATATGGAATCAAACTCATGTGTGTCCTCTCATCTTGTGTCTTTGGACACAAAGACTTTAAGAGAGTAATCCCATGGGTCATGGGAATATATTCCCTTTTGGACTGCTCCATGCTAAACCTCTTTAGCATCTTATCTATGTATGTAGACTGTGAAAGACCAAGCAATCTTTTACATCTATCTCTATAGAACTTTATCCCTAAAATATAGACTGCTTCTCCAATGTCTTTCATAGATAAATTCTTGGATAACCAAATTTTGATTGATTGTAAGGCTGAGACATCATTTCTCATTAACAATATGTCATCTACATATAACACAAGAAATACGATTGCACTCCCACTAACCTTCTTGTAAACATAAGGTTCATCTGGATTTTGTAAGAAACCAAACTATTTGATTGTCTCATCAAACCGAATATTCCAACTCCTGGATGCTTGCTTTAATCCATAAATGGATCTTTGAAGCTTACGTACCTTTTTGCCATCTTTGGATATGAAACCTTCTGGTTATGTCATGTACACATACTCAGTCAGATTTCCATGAAGGAAAGCTGTCTTCACATCCATTTGCCATATCTCATAATCATAATGAGTAGCAATCGCTAGGAGTATCCTTATGGATTTAAGCATAGCTATTGGGCTAAAAGTTTCATCATAGTCAATTCCTTGTCTTTGACGATGACCTTTAGCAACAAGTGTAGATTTATAGGTAATTACATTACCATCCATGTAAGTTTTCTTTTTGAAAACCCACTTGCACCCTATAGTCTTACTTGGTTTTCATACATGGAATCCATTTCTAATTTCATGGCTTCAAGCCATTTGTCAAATTCTGAACTATTATGAACTTCTTCATAGGTTATAAGCTCATCACTTTTTATGAGTAATACGTCATTCTATTCACTAATGAGAAATCCATATCTTTCTGGAAAAGTACGTATCCTACTTGACCTTCGAAGCTCTTGTGCTTCAGAAGGTTGAGTTGTTATATCATCTGTATGAGTAACAAACTCGAGTTCAGACAGTTGATCAACATCTATTTGTGCATCTTGAACTTTCTCAAGTTCAATTTTGCTCCCACTATCTTTTTTTTAAGAAATTCTCTCTCTAAAATGATATTATGTCTTGAAACAAAAAACTTTTGTTCCAAGGGGTTGTAAAATTGATATCCATATGATGCTTTTGGATATCCCATTAATAGACATCGGTCAGACTTAGCTTCTAGCTTATCTGACATTGTCCGCTTCACATAAGCAGGACAACCCCAAATTCTCATGTAAAAAAATGTGGACCTTTTGTTATACCATATCTCATATGGAGTAACATCAATTGACTTCGAAGGAACTCCATTTAATATATAAATGGCAGTCTTTAGTGCATAACCCCAAAAATATTTAGGGAGTTTTGCAAAACTCATCAGAGACCTTACCATGTCTAACAAGGTTTGGTTTCTCCTTTCAGCCACACCATTGTTGTGGCGTGTAAGGTGCAGTCCATTGAGATAAAATCCCATTATCCCTAAGATAATTGAGAAAATCCTGGTTCAAGTTATCTCCTCCTCGATCTGATCGAAGTGTTTTAATACTTTTGTCAAGTTGTTTCTTTACTTCATTTCTAAATTCTTTGAACTTTTCAAAAACATCAGATTTGTATCTCATAAGATACACATACCCATAATGTGAGTAGTCATCGATAAAAGTAATGAATTAGATGAAACCACCTTTGGTGTGTGTTGACATTGGACCACATAACGTGAGCAAGTTAATTAGCTTAGGAATAGTGGTAGAGATTTGGTTCATCCTATAGTTAAGAAAAAAATATGAATAATTATCTGACAAACCGTTTAGAATTAAGTCAATACTTAAATCTTGGTACATCACAAATTCCAAGGTGGCCAACATCTCAATATAGCCACTCATCTTTAATGCATACTGCACTGGAGATGTCCCCTTAACCATCTTAGTACAGAAGAGCAACCATAGCACTTCGAACCTTTCAAAATGCACTTGCTCATCAAAAAGCTCTATTAGATGGTATACAATGGAATTAGCATTCATAGCCTCATTTTGCTTTTGCAACTCAGCTGACATAGTAAAAAGCATAATGCAACTTGCCAATACCATAGAGATGCTTTTGATAAGCCTTCAGAACATCTTTAGAAGCATTACCAGTAGGGAGATTAGGGAGTGCCTCATCTAGGACATAACCAATCTTTTTGAATTTGAGAACTATTCTCAAATTACTTAGCCAATCCAAAAAATTAGGACGAGTCAACCTATTTGATTCCATTAGTGATCGCAAATTCACACTTGTCTTCATGATGATTCTATCAACCAAGATGTAAAACAGAACATGTTAGAATCTACATAAAATGCATGTTTATTAGGTCTTTAATAAATCGCATTATGACTACCACTATTTTATTGCGAATCCATAGCCCTCACTATGAACTCGAGAGAACTTATTTGGAAGTTCTCCTAGTGGGTCGATATCCAACCAGCTAAGAATAACCTTGAGGCAACTCAACAAGCTATCCTTAGTTTGGTTTGTAGGTATCTAATCCATGCCAATTGCATTATTCATGCAACTATCAAATCTTGTGCTATCAACTTAATGATGTGTGCACATACATTGGGCTATCAACTTTTGATATGTGTGCATCTCATGTATACGAACCCAACTTTGTCTCCAATACACAGTAACCTTAGCACAAATCCAACAAGTTAATAATATCGGTTAAGTCTAACCCATGAATGGTGAAATCCATTTTTAATGGTTTGAACATATTCTTATAGAGTGAGCTTGAGGCAACTTAACAACCCTAATTCTAGAAGAACTCTGGTTCTCCCCAGATTAATGGAAGGTGTAAGACTTAATTGTTTATTTAGTGAAGGATTTCTTGTTAAGTCTCTTTAAGTTATTATTTTATTTTTTTATATATCATACATTCATCACATGGATGGCATGATTATGGACATACTAAAGTCAATCTCTTGAGCCAAAGAGAAATTGCCTAGGTCTTACCTAGGTATATGCATGACTTTACAACCCAAAAATAGAAATCAAATTCCTATTTGTAAGTCTTCTTGTTTATAGTACCACCTCCTTTGCTTCTTTCTCCTTCGTATCTTAATTCTATCTAATCCTATGTAATCTAATTTCATATTTTGAAGTATAGAAAACTTCAATTTACATTTGAATGGAGTAAGATGAGAAGAGAAATACATAAGAAAGAAAGAGAGGTAGGCACACGCAGACCCTATTTACCATAAAACAAAAACAATTCCATGCATGCTCAATGACATTGGGCCTATGTCTATAATCATCCATCATGCCTTTTCATACACCCTTAACATGCATTATGTAATCCATAAAATAAAAATGATAATTTTGGATTTCAATTTGTAAATCGATTCAATGCTTAACCAAAATTGCCTATTTGTATTATTCTAGTTAATTTAATTTTGTATGTAATTTTAAAGTGGGATTTAATATTTAATCAAACTAAATTAAATTTCATATTTCCATAATTAATTCAAAATTAATTCTCCTTAAAAGCTGAGTATTGTGATGTTAAAATTAAACAATTTAATTTTAATATACGTACCAATTTCTAGTCATACTATAATTACAATTGCTCAACTTAAACTAATACAAAATTAATTTCCATAAATTTTAAAAATTTCCAAAACTTCAACTCATCATTCTAATCATCTTTACATCAGCTCAAGTTCACCAAAATTACTAAAACAAACGAACCAACACACTTAGACGCTAAAAATGACTCATTCGACATCTAGAATTTTTTTAAATTTTCAAATGCATGAAAAATAATTTTTGTATGCATCTAACATCGAAATAACATATTTTTAATCACATAAAAAACATTTCAAGGTGCTGAAAACAAAATGAACATATAAAAAAAATAAAAAAGCCCCACCGGGTATGTTAAAACAGTCCCATTTGGTGTTTGTTTGAAAAAATAATTAAAATAATTTTTAATTAATTATTCTATACTTCCAGAGTCATAAAAACAATCTAAAATATTTTTTCATAATCAAGTTACATGAAAAATATTATTAGTCCCATCAATTAAGCCAAACAACAACACATATTCATAAATAAGGCAATTTTAGGCATTTTTGAAATAAATCCGAAATTAATTATCTGAATCACATTCAAATCATTTTTCAATCAAAATAATAATCTCTAATCATCCACTGATCAGATTAGAGAAAGAAAAATGGGGAACATATTTTACAAATTAATTTCAATTTTGCAAAACCTATTGGTCCAAAATCATCAAAACCATGCAATCCCATTGTACTTTCAATTAAAATTAATTTTAATGGACACAAGGGGGCTCTGATACCACTTTTGGGTTTTGAAGATTGAATAACATTCATAAATGTAGCGAAAAAATAAAATTTTCAAAACTCGAAACAAAACATCATACTTGTGCCATTAAAACTAATTTATATAAACATATAGGTTATAAATTATACCTTATAATTTCTTATTTGTTATTCAAATCTTCATGAGAGAATATTATTATGCCTTTAAAATATTTTTTTCTGTTAGAAGAGTGCTCTAAAGGCAATCACATTTAGCATTTATTGTGCAAATTTATTTGATTAACAAAAGGCTTTTTCATTAATTTGATGTTCATTTGACATATGAATTGACAGTGATCTAAAATCAATTAATGAAGTCTTTAATACATAACATAGCATGAAGAAAATCATGATGACATCATGATATGGAGATTCTTATCATTTGTAATTATGTTAGTATGAAAATTATCCCTAGTCATAGGATTAATGAGACGGGACAATGTTAATTCGGACATACTAGCACATGTTAGACTCGTTGATTGGATTGAGTAGTAGATCTCATAATCTATAAACATGAGATATTTAGAGTTAACATGTGGATGCTTGCTAAGTGTAGCTAAGTACATTGGCTGACCAACTACGAGACAATCATTTGGATAATCTATTCAAATGTCAATGATAGTCTCACTATAGCAATGACTCAAGTATCCTTAAACTTGAGGTACTCAAGGATATCTTGGATACTAATTTTGTATTTTGACACTATTCCTTATTACGTCAGGGAGTTTGCTCATAGGGTGGTGATTGAATATAGCTTGCGGTATTCAAAAGTAATTAGGTAACCAACAAAGGATTTACCACTCCTGATAGAAGGAGTGTATACCCATGGCCTCTTGTCGTGGTCATAACTTGAGAATTTATGGCTGGAGTGGAAATGTCATAAAGATAGTCTTCAATGACATATCTAATAGAGTAATCAGCCTCAGGGATGAGAACTAACATTACTTGGACTAGATGTGATATAGTCAGTCTAGTGGGAGTTCACACATGTCCATACTCTGAACTAAGTGGATGTATAGAATGGTGAAAGAAATAATTGCATAAAAATTGTCCATAGAAAGGTAAGAGTCAAACCATTAACTTTTTGGTCAATTGGGGGCCATGATGTGTTGCTAGATACTTCTCATGACTTGCTTAAATTAATTGTTAATTTAAGTGGCCAACATAACTGGGAACCTATTGGATCACATGCATTGAAGATATGGAGAATGAGTAAAATGGTCTTGGATAGGATCCAAAATATGAGAAAATTATTTTCGGATGGATCGTGATGAGATCACACGGGAAAAATCTTCCAGGAGGGTCATGGGCCCATACTGGATAGGCAGGCTGGGCTGCCCAGCAGCAGTCCCAGCGTACGAGTTGCTGCCTCCCATTGGCCAACAGGTAAATTTGGCCTTAATTAGGCCAATTATAGCCCTTAAGCGAATTTACTATTCATTCAAGTTTCTTTGTCTCCATTTTTGACTTTTGATCTTTTCTTTAAATTTGATTCAAATAGAAAAGACATCAAATGATCGAAAATAGAAATTAAAATATTTTTTTGTGGAAAAATATTTTTAATACATAATAAAATTCTCTCAAGAACACTTTCAGAGCTAGCACTTGAATTTGTTCAAACCTTTTCTTTTTAGAGTTTCTTCTTCATTCTTCGTGCGGATTATCATTAAAGACATCTTAGTGTGGATTGTTATGGTTTGCTATAACCCAATAAGGTGAAGATTTGAATAACAAATAAGAAATTACAAGGTATAATTTCTAACCTCTATGTTTATATAAATTAGTTTTAATGGAACAAATATGATTTTTTGTTTCAGGTTTATTTTTCCACTGCGTTTATGAATGTGATTAATTCTTCAAAACCCAAAAACTATGGCCTAGAGTGGTCATGATCTCAATTTCGTATACTAAGTTTTTTATTCTCATATTGTGTTGACTAAGTGTTCTTATGCAAGCATATGAGTGTGTTGATTGTGTGTCTATCAAATCACGTAAACACAAGCCATAGAGAAAAAAACATACCCGTAATGACATCGGTAGCCATAGGTCCTCTCATGCAAGTATGGAATTTGCTCTCACTGAAGTCCTGTTAGGTCCCGATCTATTGACTGTATCTAATGTAGTATGATTAGGTTCTACCTAACCTTCTCTAATTATTGTCTAATCTCGACTTGAGTTGAGCCCATTGTCTGATGATCCCTTTTTAGATGATCTCGAGCCCCCCATCTATAGTAAGCCTTAGCAACTAACTAACACTCACCTTTATAGTTCTAATGGCATGTCCCACATACTAGAGCAACTCCTCTTGAAATTGGTAGCTATGAACTGAAGGCAACAAATATGCCTTAGAAGATGGTCCCCTTTAGAAGGAACATGGCTATGAAAAGCCCTGACTATGCCATCTAAACTATGACTGCCTTGAGATGAAATGACATCTCTTTCCTGAAGTCTATGCCATACTAGTTGATGGCTTCTTGAAGGACTCATATGTCTTCTTTCTCTTTTTTCTCTCTATAATAATGGGTACATATACTAGCTTCGTAAATTATTCATATTGAAGAAAAGTGACTTGATAGCCAATATCATCATTCAGGCCATCTCAAAACTGTGGCACTAATTCGCCTCATCCTTAAGAATCTCGTCTGCATACCTGCTCTCTAATACTGTAATGTTCTCCTATTTTAGATTAACAAACTCTTTATTCTTCTCATTTACATATACCTATCGCATATATTTCTTCTTGAATTCTACAACAAATAAGTTCTAGGTCAACAGCTATAGAGCCTGCAGCTTTTTCAAACTACATTTCCACGAATCATATGTGTGTTTTTGAAGATAAGAAACATCATATCTAGCTCTGTGCTCCTCAACACACTCTAGCTCCACAAAGACTCTTTCAGTCTTTTCTAACCGTAACGCTGCAACTATTGGTTCATCTTCACTCTTGCCTGCAAAATCCTTAACCCCATAATTTTGGAGCATATCAATTTACATCCTAGGTGTTAGTGGTGGAGCTGGCTATGGGATACCCTGTGCTAACTATTGTAGCAAACTCGTTAGCTTTGAATAAATGACATTTGGCCCTAATCGACCTGACTAGCAACATGCTGAGAAAAAACTAGGGCAACACTCTAACCATCTATACTAGCAACACTAAGCTGATATTGAGCCTTATTGTCGGGAGGAT
The DNA here is from genome assembly GCA_023653625.1 of Triadica sebifera. NCBI lineage: Eukaryota > Viridiplantae > Streptophyta > Magnoliopsida > Malpighiales > Euphorbiaceae > Triadica > Triadica sebifera. The sequence continues at coordinate 29,104,035 of CM042901.1, forward strand.
AGTTGCTCTCAACAACATCATAAGGTTCTATCTTCATAACTCTCACCTAATCCTACAAGTTGACCTTGTCAGAGTCAAGTGAAACACAATTTGCATGCAAGATATACCCTTTAGCCCACTTAGTTTAAAAACACCTATACTTAAGATTTGATACCAAAAATGTAACATCCACTGATATAACCCGAAAGACTTCAACTATATAGGAGGACACTATGAAAGTATTTTGCAAAAAAAATGGTTAAATTAAAAATTTTTCATATTTGAAACCTAATTATCATAACTAAATCCATTTTCAACAAAAACCAATTTAAGCATCAACATCCAACTAAAAATCATGAATCAAACCTAATTTAAAGGGTTGATATCATATAACAACATATGTTGGGCTTACACTAACATGATGTATAGAAAATACATCAATAAACATTAAATACATTTCTAAGGTAAAAGACATATATAAATATATTAACCCATATCCCATAACATGTACAAAAAGAACAAAAGAATGCCATGTATGAACACCCTCCTTTAGATGTGGATTTCCACAATTGATCTTCATATGGTCACTACTTCTCGACTAGTCAACTTCAATCTACCGACTCCAAACCTACGTACAGAAAAATACCCATAGACTAAACAACCTAATGATTAGTAGTAAATATGTGCATAGAAATTCTGCATATTATCATATCTTGTCATACCATCATTATGCCATTATTATATCATTTAATTTGTGGTCAAGCCTAGGAATATACATTATAGATATTCATTCCTTTTTTCCATATTAACATTCCTACTTGTACCATAGACACAAAAGATATAAACATGCATTTATAATTCTTTCTATGTTCAATATATCATAGTCACATTAATGACCAATACATAACCTTTTCATTTCACAAATAATTTCCATATTACAGGTTTACCATATCATTATTAATTAATTTTTGCCTAAAACTCTAAGTCTAACTATCTGGATGCAGGTTGTGAAATAGTGGTGCTCATAACCCAACTTAAACCACTTGGTTCACTAACTATATACGCTCATACGAGCTCATAAAGTCAAGAGCACTCACAACCCAAACTTAAGCCATCTTATACTTATATCAATATATCCTATGGTACTATAACCCCCTCAATGGCATGTCATTTATCCTATGACAAGTCGTAGTTTAGAGAACTGAGCATTTAAAACAAATTCCTTTCCTTTTTATTTTTTGTTATCACGAACATGCTATCATACATTTAACACAGGCACATTGTCTCATGCACATGTGTGTATTCATGCTTACACACAACTTATAACATGTGATTATTTAGTCCCATCACATAGTAGTAAAAACAAAATATGCATATAATAAACTCACTATGCTTCATAGGCATGAATACCCATTCTCAACCATGAATGTGCCTTTCAATGGGTGTCTTACTTGTGAACCAAAACATGAAAGATACTACATATAAAATACATATTATTCACGATTGTACCATATCCTTTGCAGGCATGAAACCATGTTTCAAGGATTTTTTTTTCCATGAAACAAACTATAAAAATTTGGGGTTGAACGTGAAAAATTGGATATAGATGTTCAGAGTCGTGACTAATTGTTCACAAGCATGAATTCATGCATTCATGGCTTTGCTAGCCGTGAAACAAGGTGTGAAAGGCTCTAAGGATTGTCCGATGACAACCTTTTCTTATCAACATTCTCATCACATCATGCATTAAAACATGTTAAAGCATCATTTAAATCCCTTAGAACATATCTCAACATAAATTATCCTATGAACTCATTTAATGCAAATTCATGCATTTATGGTTTAACAACACCTTTTATAACCTTAACAATATTTTCTTTTACCTTTCCATCATCATAACTTGGCATTCTATTTAAAATACAATTGGCATACTTATGACAAGGTTCTTTTATTCATGTCTCATATTCACATGGCATTTATTGCATTATTTACTTTCATATCAATAATCAACTAGCATTTAAGGTATTCAAGAATTTAACATATACAATATGCCAAAATTAGAATTGAAATGTGTACGTATATACCTCTAATGGAGCCTCAAAAATCGAGCTTCTCTCAAGTTTGCCTATCCTTTTGGTGGATTTCACCACCTTCTCTTTCAACTCCTATCACATATAACATGTGTATATCAATTTCTATAAATAAAAAACTTAGCCTTTAAAATCTATGAAGCTCAAACCCTAACCTTAACTCTTTTATATAACTTTAATCTCATAAAACCTCTTACTAAAGCATATTACAACATTAATCAAGCTTAAAGAGGGTTCTATAAACATAAAACTCATGATCAACCGACTCCACTCTTCCTCTTATGGGTTGACCTCCTCAAGAACACCTCTTCTTTATGCTCATCTGCCCTAAGAACTTATTTAAACTTTATCTTTGGTGTTGGTTTGGTGTTTAAGGTCTAGAAATCAAATAGAACAAAAGACTTGGTCTCTGATAGAAAGAACATTCAAGTTCTAGGGTTTACTTTTTGGTTTAGTTCATGAGAGAAGAAAAAGAACAATAGTTGAGATTTTATATTTGACGATGTTCACTGGCATTACAACCACTAACACGATTGTGAATCAGCTTAAACCCAAAATTCCATCTCGCAAAAGTTCAAGGTCGTGAAAGCATTGTCATAGACGTGAACCATATGACATTTCATTTTCTTATTTCTTTTTAAATCTCTCCATATACCCTAACTCTTAAACACATATGTAAATTCCTTAATCCCTCTTATTTACTTGGCCCTAATTATGAGCGTTACTGGTTGGAAAAGACTGAAAGAGAAGTTAAGGAGCTCTTGTGTCCAAAAGAGTTTTGGGCTAGATATGAAGCTTCTTTACTTCAGAAGGATGCATACGACTAGTAAAAATGGGTAGTGGTGAATCCTCAGATACCAGAACCTTTTACTTAGGAGTTCTTCATGGCAGAAGTTAAGAAAAATAATGTGTTGTGGGTTAATTTGGATGGAAAAAAAAGCAATAATTTCTGAATTTGAGACAAAGGGGTCAAAGGAGTATGAGCAAAAAGTCTTTTTTTAGTACTAAACATTTTTCGAGCACAAAGGCTTACACAGGTTCATGGCAGTTCTAGCTAAGGGGACTGAGTTAGGGTTAAGGCCATTCAGCACCCATTAGGTAGACATCATCTTCTAGAGCTGCCTCTGCTACCATTAGCTGTCAAACTCAAAGAGAGCCAAAACCAGAGTGCTCATCTTATGGTAAGATGCATAGAGGGGAGTATAAAGGACATTTTGGGGTTTGTTTTGTTAGACAGGTACCCTAAAGGCAATCACCTTAGGCACTTGATGTACTCATTTTTGATTAATAAAAGACATTTTTTATTATATGGTGTTCATTACATATGAATTAATATAAATCTTAAACCGTTTAATGAAAACCTTGGTATATAACACAATAAGAAGGAAATCATTATGATATCATGATCATGAGATTCCTATCATTTGGAATTGTGTTTATATCTAAATGATCCCTAGTCATAAAATTAACAAGGTATGACATTGTTAATTCAGACAGACTACCACATGTTATACTCTTTGATTAAGTCAAGTAGTTGGTCTTATTAGTTGAAAACATAAGATTTTTAGAGTTACATTTGGATGCTTGCTAGAGTAGTCAAGTACATTGGATGACCTACTATGAGATAAGCACATGGATGTCTATTCAATATCAGTGTTCGCATCATCATAGAAATGGTTCAAGTATCTTTAGATTTGAGATGATCAAGGTTATCTTGGATATTGAATCCTATGCATTGACTCCATTCATTGTTGTTTCTCAAAGGTTGCTCATAGGGTAGTGATTGGGTATAACATGAGGTATTCAAAGGTAGGTAAGTAGTCAATAAAAGATTCACCATTCCTGATAGAAGGAGAGTATACCTATGGCCTCTTATAAAGATCATTACTTAGAAATCCTTTGCTGAGATGGACATGTCTTTGAGAAGGTCTTCAAAGATATATCTAATAGCGTAATGAGTTTCATAGACAAGAACTAATATCATTTGGACTAGATGTGATGTAGTAAGTCTAGTGGGAGTTAACACATAATCCATGTTTTGAACCAAATGAGGTATGGTGCGGGTGAAAAGATGAATTGCACAATAATTATCTATGAAAGGGTTAAAAGTCAAACCACTAAAGGCAATCATCTTTAGCACTTATTGTACAAATTTATTTGATTAATAGAAGGCATTTTCATTAATTTGATATTCATTTGATATAAGAGTTGATAGTGATTTAAAATCAATTAATGAAGTCCTTGATATGTAATGTAGCATGTAGAAAATCATCATGAGATCATGATATTGAGATTTGTATCATGTGTAATTATGTTAGTATCTAAAATTGTTCTACTCTTAGGATTAATGAGACGAGACATTTTTAATCTAGACAGACTAGCACATGTTATACTTCTTGATTGGATCAAGCAATAAATCTCATAATATATAAATATGAGTTGTTTAGAGTTAACATTTGGATGTTTGAAAACCAAGTATGGATTTTGGTTGGTCCACCTGAAGGGATAAAGCCTATAAGGTGTAAATGGGTTTTCAAGAAGAAAACTCATCTGAATGGTAATGAGGTTACTTATAAAGCTAGACTTTGAGCTAAAGGTTATCATCAAAGACAAAAAATTGATTATGAGGAAACTTTTAGCCTAGTAATTGCGCTTATATCCATAAGGATGCTCCTAGCCATTGCTGCTCATTATGACTATAAGAAATGGAAAATGGATGTGAAGACGACTTTCCTTAATGGAAATTTGACCAAGGATGTGTACTTGACACAACTAGAAGGCTTTATATCTAAATATGATAAAAAGGTATGCAAGCTTCAAAGACTTGATGTGTCATATGCTCTGAGTATCATAAGCAGATATCAATCAGACCTTAGTGAGGGTCATTGGGTGGCTATCAAGAATATATTCTTGATATATAGAGATGGATATTTGATTATGAGTGGGTATACCGATGCCAACTTCCAATATAACAAGGAAGACTTAAAATTCTAGTCAAGTTATATATTTACACTAAATCATGGAACAGTCAGTTGAAAGAGTTCTAAATAGGAAATGACTGTTGATTCCACAACCGAAGCTAAGTACATTATAGCTTGCGAAGCAGCAAAAGAAGCAGTTTGGATAAAGAAATTCATCATGGAACTTGGAGTGGTTCTTAACATTGTTGATCCAATACAATTGTATTGTGACAATAATTGAGTCATAGACATGTACTTAGAAGATATCATTTGATTAAATAAATAATTGGTAGGAATGATGTAAAGATAGAAAGACTGCCCACTGATCAAAATATTATGGATCCTTTAACTATGACACTTCCCCAAAAGAAATATAATTTTCATGTATTCGCCTATGGAATTAAATACAAAGGCAATTAGCTTTAATGCAAGTGGGAGGTTTTTAGAGATTTGCTCTAAAGGCAATCACCTTTAGCACTTATGGTACAAATTTATTTGACTTATAAAAGGCATTTTCATTAATTTGATATTCATTTGAAATATGAGTTCATAGTGATCTTAAATCAATTAATGAAGTCATTGATACAAAACATAACATGAAAGAAATCATGATGAGATCATGATATTGAGATTCTTATCATGTGTAGTTATGTTAATATCTAAATTTTTCCTAGTCATAGGATTAATGAGATGGGACATTGTTAATCTGAACATGCTAGCACATTTTATACTCTTTGATTGGATCGAGCAGTAGATCTCATAATTTGTTAACATGAGATGTTTAGAGTTAACATGTGGATGCTTGCTAAGTATAACTAAGTACATTAGATGACTTGCTGTGAGACAATCATATGGATAATCTATTCAAATGTCAATGATAGTCTTAACATAGTAATGGTGCAAGTATCCTTCGACTTCAGGTATTCAAGGATATCTTGGATACTGATTCTGTATTTTGATACTATTCCTTGTTGCCTCGGGGAGGTTGCTCATAGGGTGGTGATTGGGTATAATTTGAAGTCTTTGAAGGTAATTGCATAACCAATACCTTGTTGATAACCAATACATTTTGATACTATTTTTTATTGCCAGGGGCTATTAAATGAATGCACATATGTTGGTATTGTTAAAGAGGTGCCCTAACGGCAATCACCTTAGGCACCTGATGTACTTATTTATTACTAATAAATGGCATTTTCAATAAATGGCATTCATTACATATGAATTGATACAGATCTTAAACTGTTTAATGAAGTCCTTCGTATGCAACGCAACAAGAATGAATTCATGATGAGATTCTTATCATGTGTATTGTGTTTATACCTAAATGATCCCTACTTATAGGATTAACAAGATGAGACATTGTTAATCCGGATAGAATAACACATATTATACTCCTTGACTAGGTCAAGCAGCTGATCTCATAATGTTGAAGACATGGGATGTTTAGAGATAACATATGGATGTCTGCTAAGAGTAGCACGTACATTGGATGACTTGCTACGAGACAATCATATGGATATCTATTCAATGTCAGTGATAGTCTCGTAATAGCAAGGGTGCAAGTATCTTTAGACTTAAGATGCTCAAGGTTATCTTGGATACAGAATCCTATACATTAACTCCATTCCTCGTTGCCTCTCAGAGGTCGCTCATAAGGTGGTGATTGGGTATAACATTTGGTATTCAAAGGTAGTTTAGTAGACAATAAAGGATTCATCAATCCTAATAGAAGGAGAGTATACCTATGGCCTCTTATAGAGATCATTGTGATGAGTGTCATAGATAAGAATTAATATCATTTGTATTAGATGTGATGAAGTCACTCTGATGGGAGTTGACACAGTCCATTATCTGAACCAAAGCAGGTATAGTTTGGTGAAAGGATGAATTGCATGGTAATTGTCTATGGAAGGGTTTATAGTCAGACCACTGGCTTTCCATCAATTGAGGGTCATGATACGTTGGTGGATATTTCTCTTGATCTAGTTTAAATCAAATGATGATTTGATCTGCCAAGATAACTGGGAACCTAATAGGTCATATGCGTAGAAGGAATAAAGGAAATGTGAAATGGGTTTTGGATTGGATCCAAAAACATGATAGAGGTTGTTTTGAGAAAGAGTTTCGCATATGAAAGCCAAAACGGTTGTGCATTGAAAGAGTTTCGAGAGGATGCATTGCATGTAGATGATAGTATGAAGGCTTACTACCATGCTCGTGAGGGCATCCCCACACTCAAAAACAAGCCTTGTTGCTGCTCGTCAAATGCAGCCTATAAAGCTATTGTACATGAGGACCCCTTTGTGCATGCGATGAAATGCAATTTTGTAGATTTCTATGCATTTCAAAAGGCAAATGTAGGGTTTTTAGAGTCCAAACCTAATTATGATTAGAGGACCTATAAATACCCTCAAAAGGGCTCAGAAAGGTAGCTACCTCCTTGAGAAAATAAACGTTATTCTCTCATCTTCCTCTCTCTCAAGTTGAACCACCATTGCTATCACTTTGATGTTTTGAGACCCCATAACCTTTAAGGTTATTTCCTTCGCTCCTTCATGTGGATACCATCAGAGCAATCCATAAGCTTTGGAATTTTGTTTTTTTGGTAAATAGGGCCTGCGAGTCCCTTCCTTCTGTTTTCTCTCTATTGTATTTATCTTCTCATATTACTTCTCTCAAATGTAACTTAAGGTTTTCTTATGAAGAATTTATGTAATTAGATTACATAGGATTATAATAGAATTAAAATGCACAGGAGCAAGAAGCCAAAGAGATGGTGAAAAAAACAAAGGAGCATTAGAATAGAAAATTGTTTTCCATTTTGGTGTTGTAATTTTATGCATCTACCGAGGTGAGACTTAGTCAATCATTTCATGGCTCGAAGGATTGATGTTAGATTATGTCCATAATCATAACCATATAATTAGTGTAATTATCTTATATATCTATAAGTGATGAATGGGTATATTATGCATGCCAAATTTCCATGATGAAACCTGAATAAAGAAATCCCTCTTAAATCATATTAAGGCCAATGTCTTCCATTAATATGGCAAGTGCTAGAGTTCTTTTAGAGTCTACATTATTGGGCAAACCCAAGCCCGCTCTACACGAATATATTCAAACCATCGAAACATGATTTCATGATTATTGAGCCAACTTTAACAAGTTACATTGGTTTATTGGGCAAACCCAAGGTCAATGTTAATTAAAGAAAATATTGGGTAAGTGTACATGAGATGTGCACATATCAAGAGTTGATAGCCCAATGATTCAATAGTTGTACGATATGATGCAATTGGTATGAGATACGTACCCTTGACCTAAGATGGCTTGTTGGGCAAACCCAAGGTCAATTTTAGTGATGTTGGATACTAACCCACTAGGAGAGCTTCCAACGGGTTCTCTCAAATTCATAGTGATGGCTATAGGTTCAAAGTAAAATAGTGGGAGTTATAATGCACGTTTATTAAAGACCTAATATTCATGATCTTTCTTTACATCTAGGTTGATAGAATCATGTCATCAAATGTGAACTTACTCTCGATTCTCAATTCTAATAAATTGACCAGCCCAGACTTTCTTGATTAGCTAAGGAATTTAAGAATAGTTCTCAAAACCGAAAAGATGGTCTATGTCTTGGAAGAGCTGCTTCCTTCCCCTTTTTACTAATGATGCATATGTTGATGAAAAGTTAACATACAAGAAGCAAGTGGATGATAGTGAGTTAGCAGGTTGTATTATGGTTGCCTTCATGTCTCCTAAGCTTTAAAAACAACATTAGAACATGGATGCTAATACCATTGTGTAATCTAAGGGAGCTTTTTGATGAGAAATCTCGTACTGAGTGATATGAGATATCTAAATTGCTCTTCCACTCTAAGATGGTATAGGTGACTTCTTTAGTGCAACATGCATTAAAGTTGAATGGGTACATTGAAAGATTAGTTAGTTTAGGGTTTGTTATGGATCATGAGTTAAGTGTAGACTTAATTCTCCAAAGTTATCTTGATAGTTATGTACACTTCATGGTAAACTATCAGATGAACAAGATATCCACTTTGATCCCCGAGTTGATCAATATGCTTAACACAACTGAGCCTTCCGTCAAAAAGAGCAAAAGGTGGTGACGCTGGTGGACACTTTTAGTTCTTCTAAGATGAAGAAGAACAAGAAAAAGACCACAAAGGTGCATAGAGGTGTGAAGAAGAAGGGCAAAGAGATTACTTCAAAAGGGATTTGCTTCCATTATGGCAAGACTAGCCATTGGAAGAGGAACTACATGACCTATCTAGAGTCTTTAAAGAAGAAAAAGGATAAGACATTGGCTGCACATTCTACTTCAGGCATATATGTTACTGAGGTTAATATTGTTTCTCTTAATAATGCATGGGTATTGGATACCGGATGTGGCTCACACATATGCAAGACTTAAGGACTAGTAAATAGCTCAAAAAAGGAGAGTCAGACCTACATGTTGGCAATGGAACAAGACTTGTTGTGTTAGCGGTAGGAACTTATGTAGTGAGTGTTATGGCCCAAATATTGGGTTAGTTGTAAACTATAGTTTTCGAAATTGATCAGCATACCCGGGGTCAAAAATACTCCTGTGTGTGAAAAATATTTTATTTGATCACCATAAAAAAAAATAGATTATGATTAGTCTGAGGGTAAAATTTGGAGTAAAAATGAGGTCAAATATGTCCTCAAAAGTCAAAACTAAGAAAAAATGGGACTCGGTTTAATTAAATAATTGGTTGATTGTACTTTGCACGGGATATAAAAAATAGCAAACGATATCTAAAAATTTATTTTAAGTCATAGATAGACTCTAAATAATATTTAGGATTATTTGATAGTGAAAATGAATTTTATTTTAACACCGAAAATGGAATTATTAGTCCTATTTGGCGGAGCTATACAAAAAATGGACTCCGATTGAGTTGAAAATTTTTGTGTAGACATATAAAAATATTTTAAGAATTATGGATTCAAATTTGGGTGAATTTGAGCTTAGAAAGTGAGAGAAATAATTTAGAATTGCTAAATGGGCCTTAATTTCACAAATGGGCCCAATAGAGTTGGATCTCTTGTCTTGGCCAAAGCCTATCCAATTCCAGCCACCTATATATGCTCAAAATATCAGAATTCTCTAGAGAATTCAACACCTTCTTCTTCCTCTCATGCTTCCCCTTCGGCCAAATGAGTTTCTCATGCTTCTCCACCAAAAATTCTCTTATTTTCTCTAATTCTTACACCAAAATTAAGCACCCTAATATTATTTCAGCCCCTCTATTAGCTAGTTGAGATCTCCAAATTACAATTGAAGAGTTAAAGGTGGAAGAAATTAAAAGATTCAAGTGAGGGAATAAAATTGAGGTAAGAGAATTTGGGAGCTTTAAATTTATTTAAGGGTCCCAATAGGAAGTTTAAGGTATGTAGATTATATTTATGCAGTTAGATTGAATTATAGAAGCAAAAATAATGGTGATTTTATTTTGTATGATTTCTGCCATGGTAGGGAATCAAGGAAGAGAAGGAACTTCAAAGGAAAAAGGTAAGGAAAAGGAAGCCTAGGAAGGTTAAAGAAAAGAAATAAGTTTAGTGATTTCAAAATGTACTTATTTCCATTGATTAAGCATGATTTAGGGTTATGGAAATTAGTAATTTTGTGTGTTTTGCATGTAATTGATAATTGATGCTTAAAACATAATTAAGGAATTATAAAAAGTGAATTAGAATGGTTAATTTCAAGTGGAAATTGAAAAATATGACCTTATTATGTGAAAATTTTAAATAAAGGTATAATTACATTTTATTGTAATATTATGATATATATGGAATAATGAATGTATAAATTAGTGAAATGAATAATTAGAAAGTGAGAAAATTTTAATAATGAAAATTAATCATAGGCCGAAACATGAAGAAGGAAAAATTAATATTTTTCTTGCTAATTAAATAAAAATTTAGTTATGAAATGTAAGAAAATATGATATTGACAGTGTATAAATTTATTGAGAATTTTTAAAATATGTATTGAATATTTTCTTAATTATTGATTATATTATGCATGAAATAAAAAAATAATGAATAAAGTGTGTTTAGTAGCTTAATGACTTAATTGAATGTTCATAATGAATTATTGATATATTAGAATGGAAAGTATTGAAAAATTATTGTAGTGATTAAATTTTTATGGATGAATAAAATGTTAAGTGATTAATAATGTAAAAATAATGAAATTATGAATTTATTGGAAATTGAATTAAATGAATAAAATAATATCCTTAGTTATTTTTCTAATGGTTAAATCTAGCTCAGGATATAATTAGCAAGCTACAGAGACACCATTACCACGGTGCGGGTCATGGCGACTCGCCTACAGAGTCTAATGACGGTCTACTTCAGTGATATTAATACAGTGAATCATTGTACAGTGCAGTACTCGAGTGGTCCTTCTGAATTACTCTTCAATGTAGTGAAATTTTGGATCTACGTCCCATGTTTCCGATCCAAAAATTTTCTATTGGATTGAAACTATGGGCAAATGTGAATAAAAAGAGTACAAATGATTTAAGTGAAAAATATGATACGAAAATATGCAAGTGAAAAATATGATAAAAACGAAATAAGTGAAAAATGTGAGAAAATGAGATAAGTGATAAATATGATAAAAATGACAAATGTGAATAAAATGATAAAAGTAGCAAATGTGAAATAAATGATAAAAATAAAAATAATCAAAATGACAAAAGTGAATAAAAGTAGAAAAATATGATAAAAATGATAAATGTGAAAAATATGATAAAAGGATAAATGTGAAAAATATGATAAAAATGATAAATGTGAATAAAAGTAGTAGAAATGAATAAAGTGAAAATTATAATAAAAATGAATAAAGTGAAAATTATGATAAAAATGAATAAAGTGAAAATTATGATAAAAATGAAATAAGTGAACAAAATGTGAACAAAATAATAAATGTGAAAAATGTGAGAAAGTTGATATAAGTGATAAATATGATAAATATAATAAAAGTGATAAAAATTATAAAAAATGGTATAATAATATTGATGATAAAAGTGATAAATGTGACAAAAATAGTAAAATTGAAAAATGAAATTTAAGTGGAGGAAAAATGATAAATTATGTAGTTAAAAGGAAAATAAATGAAAAATAAAAATGTTAGTGGCAAAAGTGTAAATAAATGCAATGTAGTGGCAAGATTGTAAATAAATGAAAATTTAGGAAATAAAATGAAATTTTTAGCTAATTAAATAAATCATTGTAAAAAAAATGGTTAATTAAAGAAATAAAATGAAAATATACTAAATTAAAAGAAATTGAAAGTTCAAGAGTAAATTGAAAAAAAAATAATTGAGAAAAATTATTAAAATTAATTAAAATATTAAATAGTGAAGTAAGGATAAATAAAAATAAAGCATTGATAAAAATAATAATATATTAAAGAGAAAATTTGAATAGTGTATTAAAAATGTATGTATGCATGAAAATGTAGGGCAATAAAAATTTTTAGATTGACAATTATCACTGAACATATTAATATTCATCACGTAGTTATTTGACTCTATGCAGGTGATAGCTAGGAAGACAATGGAGCAAAGCATACTACCTTTGGAGAGCAGATGGACGAACAAAATAATAGTAGAATATTACTAAGAATGACATGTATATATGAATACATGTATGAATATATGTATAAGAATGAAATATTGACTTATGTTTAAATAAATAATATTTTATATTATATAAAATGACATATATATATATATATATATATGTATATATATTTATTTATTTAGATATGATGTTGTATGGATAAAATGATGTACATATTCTGATAAAAAAATATTTGCGAATTATTATATATGTATTGTTGTACCAAAAAATAGACTGTGGATTGTTTGCTTTGTAGGTGAGGTAGATAGTTTATAGCTGTTATATTGCGAAAATTTTTTGATAATAAAAAAGATTAATTAAATGCTAATAGTATAGTCATTAAATTAAAATAATTTTATTTTGCACACATCGTCTATAATCGGATAAGTATTTAACGTACGTATAGATTAATTGATATAAGGGTGTCACATTAAGACTCCTAAGTGGACTTATTTTAGAATTAGTCAATTGTTATTATGTTCCAATTTGGACAAAGAATATTATTTATGTTTCTTGTTTAAATAAAAAATGTTTTCATTTTACTATTAATGGCAATGGTTGTTCTATATAATTGAATGATATTTTTTATGGAACGGGCACATTATGTAATGAAATTTATATTTTTAACATGTCTAATTCAATCCTCAATATCAATAATAAAAGACAAAAGATATATAACCTAAAACCATCATATTTATGGCATTATCATCTTGGTCATATAAATGAGAAGCGCATGACTAAATTATGCAAGAATGGTGATTTAGGGTCATTTGATTATGAACTATATGACACATGTGAATCTTGTTTGTTAGGAAAGATGACAAAATCACATTTTAGTGGAAAGGGTGAATGTGCCAATGGGCTATTGGACCTTGTACATACAGATGTATGTGGACCAATGTTAGTCATGCCATAGGTGGTTTTATCTATTTCGTTACTTTCATTGATGATTATTCACGATATGGGTATTTGTATCTGATGAGAAACAAATATGAAGTTTTCGAAAAGTTTGAAAAATTAAAAAATAAAGTAGAGAAACAACTTGGTAAAAGTATTAAAACCCTTAGATCATATCGAGGTGATGAATACTTAAGCCAATAGTTCAAAGGTTATCTAAGAGCTAATGATATCTCAATGGACTCCACTTTATACACCACAAAATAATGGTGTGGCTAAAAGGAGAAACCGAATCTTCATAGACATGGTAAGGTCGATGATGAGATTTGTAGAACGTCTAAGTCATTTTGGGGCAATGCACTAAAGACTTTTATTTATATATTAAACAAAGTCCCTTATAAGTCAGTTGAGATTACTCCATATGAGATATAGACCAATAAGAGACCTATTCTTTCTCATTTGAAAGTATAAGGTTGTGCTGCTTATGTGAAGCGGACGATGTTAGATAAGTTAAAAGCTAAGTCTGCTAAGTGTATGCTTGTTGGATATCCAAAAAAGTCATTTGGATATCAATTCTACCACGCTTTGGAACAAAAGGGGTTTGTTTCAAATCATGCTATCTTATTAGAGAAAGAGTTTCTTCTAAAAAAAGATAGTGGGAATAAGATTGAACTTGATGAAGTTCAATATGCTTAAACAGATGCAGATCAGCTGACAGAACCCAAATCTGTTAGTCATAGAGATGAAGTAACAACCACACCTTCTAAAACATAAGAACTTTATAGATCAAGTAGGATACGCAATGTTCCTGAGAGATATGGATTTCTCATAAATGAATAGAATGATGTATTGCTCATAAAGGATGATGAGCCTACTACCTACAAAGAAGTTTTGAATTATTCAGATCTGACAGACGGCTAAAAGCCATGCAGTCAGAAATGGATTCTATGAATGGAAACCAAGTATGGGCTTTAGCTGACCCAATTGAAGGGATTAAACCCATTAGGTTCAAATGGGTCTTCAAGAAGAAGAATGACATGAAAGGTAATATAATTACCTATGAGGATAGGCTGGTAGCCAAAGGATATCATTAAAGACAAGGTGTTGATTATGATCAAACTTGTTCTCCAGTTGTTATGCTTAAATCCATCAGGATACTCCTAGCCATTATAGCTCATTATAATAATGAGATTTGGCAAATGGATGTGAAAACAACATTCCTTAATGGAAATTTGACTGAGGATGTGTGTATGACACAACCTGAGGGTTTCACATTAAGTGATGGAAAAAAGTTATGGATTAAAGCAAGCATCATGGAGTTGGAACATCCGATTTGAAGAGACAATCAAAGAGTTTGTTTTCTCACAAAATATGGATAAATGTTGTGTTTATAAGAAGGTTAGTGGGAGTGCAGTCGTATTCCTAGTATTGTATGTAAATGCATACTACTTATAGCAAAAGACATCTTAGATCTTCAATCAATAAATTTAGTTTTCAAAGAATTTCTCCATAAAATATCTTGGAGAAGCAACCTATATACTAGGGATTAAGATCTATAGAAATAGATCTAAAAGGTTGCTTGGTCTTTTTTAGTCTACATACATAGATAAGATGCTAAAAAGGTTTAGCATGGAACAGTCCAAGAGAGGATTAATTCCAATAACTCATGGGATTACCCTCTCTAAGTCCATGTGTCTAAAGACACAGGTTGAATGGACACGCATGAGTATGATTCCATATGCTTTGGCTATTGGATCCATCATGTATGCTATGCTATGTAATAGACACGATATATCATATACTCTGAGTGTCTTGAGCAGATATCAGTTAGATCTCGGAGAGAGGCATTGGGTGGCTGTCCGGAATATCTTTAACTACTTGAGAAGAACTAAGGATACATTCTTAGTTTTCAGGAGACAGTGAGCTTAAAGTAAGTGGGTATACAGATGCCAGCTTCGAAACTAACAATGATGATCCAAAATCCCAGCCAAGCTATATTTTCACATTGAATGGTGAAGCAGTTAGTTGGAAGAGTTGTAAATAAGAGACAACTACATATTCCACAACTGAAATAAAGCACATTGCAGCTTCTAAGGTAACTAAGAAAGTAGTTTGGATAAAAAAATTCATCATAGATTTAGAAGTGGTTCCTAGCATTGTTGATACAATACCTTTGTATTGTGATAACAATGGAGCCATTACCCAAGCAAAGAAGCCACAGTCTCATCAAAGATTCAAACATGTACTCGATGTTACCATTTGATTTAGAAAATCATAGGTAGACATGATGTAAAGATAGAGAGAGTTCCCACCGATTAGAATATAGTTGATCCTCTTATTAAGCCACTTCCCTAAAAGAAACATGATAGTTATGTACTCGCCTATGGTATAATGTATAAAGGCGATTGGCCTTAGAGCAAATGGGAGATTGTTAGAGAGGTGCATTAAAGGCAATCACCTTAGGCACCTAATGTACTTATTTATTATTAATAAAAGACATTTTCATTATATGGTATTCATTGCATATGAATTGATATAGATCTTAAACTATTTAATGAAATCCTTGGTATGTAACACAACATGAAGGAATTCATAATGAGATCATGATGATGAGACTCTTATCATGTGTAATTGTGCTTATACCTAAATGATCCCTAGCCATAGGATTAACAAGTTGAGATATTGTTAATTTGGATAAACTAGCATATGTTATACTCCTTGACAAGGTTAAGCAACTGATCTCATAATGCTGAAGACATGAGATGCTTAGAGTTAAGATATGGATGTCTGCTAAGAGTAGCAAGTAGATTGGATGACCTACTATGAGACAATCACATGGATATCTATTCAATATCAGTGATAGTCTCATCATAACAATGGTGCAAGTATCCCTAGTCTTAAGATGCTCAAGGTTATCTTGGATACTGAATCCTATACTTTGACTCAATTTTTCATTGTCTCTCAGGGGCCTCTCATAGGGTAGTGATTGGGTATAACATTTGGTATTTGAAGGTAGTTGAGTAGTCAAAAAAGGATTCACTGTTGGGTTTTGAAGAATGAATTATAATCATAAACGCAACAAAAAATAAAATTTTTCAAAACCCAAAACAAAATATCATACTTGTACCATTAAAACTAATTTATATAAATGTAAATGTTAAAAATTATACCTTGAAATTTTTATTTGTTCTTCAAATCTTCACTTTTGTTGGGTTGTAGCAAACCACAACAACCCACATTAGGATGTCTCTAATGAAGAATAAACTATCAAGAGAAAATGGTTTGAACAAATTCAAAGTGCTAGCATTGAAAGTATTATTAAGAGAATTTTTGTTGTCTTAAAAATATTTTTTTTCACAAAAAATATTTTCATGTCTATTTTCTACCATTTGATGCCTTTTCTATTTGAATCAAATTAAAAAATAAGATGAAAAGTCAAAAATGGAGAAAATGGTAACTAATGTTGGCCTAATTATGGCCAATTACAGCCATTGGCCAACAGATGGAAGCTGCAGGCGCGCTGGGCCTGGTCCGGGCTATTGCTGGGCAGCCGAGTTGGCCCGCAAGGCTGGCCAGCAGCCTACCTAGCCCGCGTCGGCCCGTATAGGCCTGTGACACTCCCGAACGATTTTTTCGTGCGATCTCATCGCGATCCATCCTAAAATAATTCTCTCATATTTTGGATCCTATCCAAGACCATTTTACTCATTCTCCATATCTTCAATGCGTGTGACCCATTAGGTTCCCGGTTATGTTGGCCACTTAAATTAACAATTAATTTAAGCAGGTCATGAGCGGTATCTAGCAACACATCATGACCCCCAATTGACTGGAAACTCAGTGGTTTGACTACGAACCTTTCCATAGACAATTTTTGTGCAATTATTTCTTTCACCATTCTATACCCCACTTGGTTCAGAGTTTGGACATGTGTCAACTCCCACTAGACTGACTACGTCACGTCTAGTCCAAGTAATGTTATTTCTTGTCTTTGATGCTCATTACTCTATTAGATATGTCATTGAATACAATCTTTATGACATTTCCACTCCGGCCAGAGATTATTGAGTAATGATCACGACAAGAGGCCATGGGTATACACTCCTTTTATCAAGAGTGGTGAATCCTTTGTTGGTTACCCAATTACCTTAAGTTGTATCCAATCACCACCATATGAGCTACCTCTCTGAGGCAACAAGGAATAGTGTCAAAATACAGAATCAATATTCAAGATATCCTTGAGTACCTCAAGTCTAAGGATACTTGCACCATTGCTATGATGCGACTATCATTGACATTTGAATAGATTATCCATATGATTGTCTCATAGTTGGTCATCCTATGTA
This sequence comes from Triadica sebifera, assembly GCA_023653625.1. NCBI lineage: Eukaryota > Viridiplantae > Streptophyta > Magnoliopsida > Malpighiales > Euphorbiaceae > Triadica > Triadica sebifera. The sequence continues at coordinate 29,121,993 of CM042901.1, forward strand.
CTTAGCTACACTTAGCAAGCATCCACATGTTAACTCTAAACATCTCATGTTTATAGATTATGAGATCTACTAGTCGATCCAATCAAAGAGTGTAACATGTGCTAGTCTGTCTGGATTAATAATGTCCCGTCTCATTAATCCTATGACTAGGGATAATTTTGATACTAACATAATTACACATGATAAGAATCTCAATATCATGATCTCATCATGATTTCCTTCATGCTATGTTATGTATCAAGGACTTCATTAATTGATTTAAGATCACTTATCAATTCATATATCAAATGAACATCAAATTAATGAAAAAGCCTTTTACTAATCAAATAAATTTGTACAATAAGTGCTAAAGGTGATTGCCTTTAGAGCACTCCTCTAACAAGCTCCCACTTGCACTAAAGCCAATCACCTTGGTATTTAATTCCATAGGTGAGTACATGAGAATCATATTTCTTTTTAGGAAGTGGCTTAGTTAAAGGATCAACAATATTCTGATCAGTGGGCACAATTTCTATCTTTATATCATTCTTACCAATGATTTCTCTAATCAAATGGTATCTTCTGAGTACATGTTTGGGTCTCTGATGAGACCGTGGCTCCTTTGCTTGTGCAATGGCTCCATTATTATCACAATACAATTGTATTGGATCGATAATGTTGGGAAGCACTCCAAGTTCTTTGATGAATTTCTTTATCCAAACTGCTTCCTTTGCTGCTTCAGAAGCTGCAATGTACTCTGCTTCGGTTATGAAATCAGTTGTCGTTTCCTGTTTGGAACTCTTCCAACTAACTACTCCACCATTTAGTGTGAATATATAACCTGACTGAGATTTTGAGTCATCCTTATCAGATTGGAAGCTGGCATCGGTATACCCGCTCACAGTAATATCTCCATCTCCATATACCAAGAATACATCCTTAGTTCTTCTTAAGTACTTAAGGATATTCTTGACAGCCACCCAATGACCCTCACCAGGGTCCGATTGGTATCTACTTGTGACACTCAGAGCATATGATACATCGGGTCTTGTACATATCATAGCATACATGATTGATCCTATAGCTGAAGCATATGGAATCAAACTCATGTGTGTCCTTTCATCTTGTGTACTTAGCTACACTTAGTAAGCATTCACATGTTAACTCTAAATATCTCATATTTACAGATTATGAGATCTACTACTTGATCCAATCAAGGAGTGTAACATGTGCTAGTCTGTTTGGATTAACAATGTCTCGTCTCATTAATCCTATGACTAGGGATAATTTTGATACTAACATAATTACACATGATAATAATCTCAATATCATGATCTCATCATGATTCCCTTCATGCTATGTTATGTATCAAGGACTTCATTAATTGATTTAAGATCACTTATCAATTCATATATCAAATGAACATCAAATTAATGAAAAAACCTTTTATTAATGAAATAAATTTTGTACAATAAGGGCTAAAGGTGATTGCCTTTAAAGCACTCCTCTAACAAGCTCCCACTTACACTAAAGCCAATCGCCTTTGTATTTAATTCCATAGGCGAGTACATGAGAATCATATTTCTTTTGGGGAAATGGTTTAGTTAAAGGATTAACAATATTCTGATCAGTGGGCACTCTTTCTATCTTTACATCATTCCTACGAATGATTTCTCTAATCAAATGGTATCTTTTGAGTACATATTTGGATCTCTGATGAGACCGTGGCTCCTTTCCTTGCGCAATGGCTCCATTATTATCATAGTACAATTGTATTGGATCAATAATGCTGGGAACCACTCCAAGTTCTGTGATGAATTTCTTTATCCAAACTGCTTCCTTTGCTGCTTCAGAAGATGCAATGTACTCTGCTTCAGTTGTGGAATCAGCAGTCGTTTCCTGTTGGAAATCTTCCAACTAACTGCTCCACCATTTAGTATGAATATATAACCTGAGTAAGATTTTGAGTCATCCTTGTCAGATTGGAAGCTGGCATCGGTATATCCGCTCATAATAAGATCTCCATCTCTATATACCAAGAATACATCCTCAATTCTTCTTAAGTACTTAAGGATATTCTTGACAGCCAGCCAATGAACCTCACCAGGGTCCAATTGGTATCTACTCGTGACACTCAGAGCATATGATACATTGGGTCTTATACATATCATAGCGTACATGATTGATCCTATAGTTGAAGCATATGGAATCAAACTCATGTGTGTCCTCTCATCTTGTGTCTTTGGACACAAAGACTTTAAGAGAGTAATCCCATGGGTCATGGGAATATATCCCCTCTTGGACTGCTCCATGCTAAACCTCTTTAGCATTTGATCTATGTATGTAAACTGTGAAAGACCAAGCAATCTTTTAGATCTATCTCTATATATCTTTATCCCTAAAATATAGAGTGCTTCTCCAAGGTCTTTCATAGAGAAATTCTTGGATAACCAAATTTTGACTGATTGTAATGCTGAGACATCATTTCCCATTAACAATATGTCATCTACATATAACACAAGAAATACGATTGCACTCCCACTAACCTTCTTGTAGACACAAGGTTCATCCGGATTTTGTAAGAAACCAAACTGTTTGATTGTCTCATAAAAAAGAATATTCCAACTCCTGTATGCTTGTTTTAATCCATAAATGGATCTTTGAAGCTTACATACCTTTTTGCCATCTTTGGATATGAAACCTTCTGGTTGTGTCATGTACACATCCTCAGTCAGATTTCAATTAAGGAAAGTTGTTTTCACATCCATTTGCCATATCTCATAATCATAATGAGTAGCAATGGCTAGGAGTATCCTTATTGATTTAAGCATAGCTACTAGGCTAAAAGTTTCATCGTAGTCAATTCCTTGTCTTTGATGATAACCTTTAGCAATAAGTCTAGCTTTATAAGTAATCACATTACCATCCATGTCAGTTTTCCTTTTGAAAACCCACTTGCACCCTATAGGCTTTATTCCTTCGGGTGGGTCAACCAAATTCCATACTTGGTTTTCATACATGGAATCCATTTCTGACTTCATGGCTTGAAGCCATTTGTCAGATTCTGAACAATTCAGAACCTCTTCATAGGTTGTAGGCTCATCATTTTCTATGAGCAATACGTCGTTCTATTCACTAATGAGAAATCCGTATCTCTCTGGAATAGTACGTATCCTACTTGACGTACGAAGCTCTTGTGCTTTAGAAGGTTGAGCTGTTATATCATCTGTATGAGTAACAAGCTCGGGTTCAGGCAGTTGATCAGCATCTGTTTGAGCATCTTGAACTTCCTCAAGTTCAATTTTGCTCCCACTATCTCCTTTTAGAAGGAATTCTCTCTCTAAAAAGATAGCATGTCTTGAAACAAAAACCTTTTGTTCCAAGGGGTGGTAAAATTGATATCTATATGATGCTTTTGGATATCCTATAAACAGACATCGGTCAGACTTAGCTTCTAGCTTATCTGACATTGTCCACTTCACACAAGCATGACAACCCCAAATTCTCATGTAAGAAAATTTGGGTCTCTTGTTATACCATATCTCATATGGAGTAACATCAACTGAATTTGAAGGAACTCCATTTAATATATAAATGGCGGTCTCTAGCGCATAACCCCAAAAGGATTTAGGCAATTCCACAAAACTCATCATAGACCTTACCATGTCTAACAAGGTTTGGTTTCTTCTTTTACCTACACCATTGTGTTGTGGAGTGTAAGGTGGATTCCATTGAGATAAAATCCCATTATCCCTAAGATAATCTAGAAACTCATGGCTCAGTATTCACCTCCTCAATCTGATCGAAGTGTTTTAATACTTTTGCCAAGTTATTTCTCTACTTCATTTTTGAATTCTTTGAATTTTTCAAAAGCTTCAGATTTGTATCTCATAAGATACACTTATCCATATCGTGAGTAGTCATCGATAAAAGCAATGAAGTAGATGAAGCCACCTCTAGCGTGTGTAGACATTGGACCACATACATCTGAATGTATTAAGTCTAAAAGTCCATTAGCACATTCACCCTTTCCCTTAAAGGGTAATTTAGTCATCTTGCCTAGTAAACAAGATTCACATGTGTCATATGATTCATAATCAAATGACCCCAAACTACCACTTTTGTGTAGCTTAGCCATGCGTTTCTCACTTATATGACCAAGACGACAATGCCATAAATAAGATGATTTCAACATATCTTGTTTTTGCCTTTTATTATCATAGATGTTTAAAATTGGATTTGACATATCTAATATGTATATTCCATTGCATAATGTACCATTAGCATAAAGAATTCCATTCGACATAATAGAACAACACTAAAAGCGAAAAGGAAACCATCTTTATTTATACTTGAAATAGAAATAATGTTTTTAGTCAAAGCAAGTACATAATAGCAATTCTCCAAATTTAATATAAGCCCACTAAGGAGGGTCAATACATATGTTCCTATAGCTAATGCAACAACCCTTGCTCCATTTCCAACGCGTAGGTCTGACTCTCCCTTATTGAGCTGTCTACTGTTCCTTAGGTCCTGCATATCAGTGCATAATTGTGAGCCACAATTGGTATCTAATACCCATATGTTATTATTAAAAACAGTATTAATTTCAATAACAAAAATACCTGAAATAGATGGGGCATCAGTTGCCTTCTTCTTCAAGGACTCCAAGTACGCCTTGCAGTTTCTCTTCCAATGGCCATCCTTGCCACAATGGAAGCATGTCCCTTTTGGAGCAATCTCCTTGGCCTTTTTCTTGCCCACGCCTCCCTTAGGCTTCATGGACTTCTTCTTCTTCTTAAGGTTCTTCCTTTTAGAACTTGAAGAGTCCACCATCATCACAGCCTTACTATCCTTCTTGATAGAAGGCTCAGCTGTTTTAAGCAAGTTAATCAACTCAGGAATAGTGGTATAGATTTGGTTCATCCTATAGTTAAACACAAAATAACTATCAGACAAACCGGTTAGAATTAAGTCAATACTTAATTCATGGTCCATCACAAATCCCAAGGTAGCCAACCTCTCAATATAGCCATTCATCTTCAGTGCATATATGGTACCATCTCCTTTGCTTCTTGCTCCTTTGTATCTTCATTCTATCCTAATCTTATGTAATCTAATTACATATTTCAAATTATAGAAAACCTCAATTTACATTTGAGGGGAGTAAGATGAGAAGAGAAATACATAAGAAAGAAAAAGAGGTAGTGACATGCATGCCCTATTTACCATAAAAAAATAATTCCATGCATGCTCAATCACATTGGGCCTAAGTCCATAATCATCCATCATGAATTTTCATATGCCCCTAACATGCATTCTCTAATGCACAAAATAAAAATGACAATTTTGGATTTCAATTTATAAATCGATTCAACATTTGAATCGAAATTGCCTATATGTATTCTTTCGGTTAATTTAATTTTGTATGTCATTTTAAAATGAAATTTAATATTTAAACAAATTAAATTAAATTCCATATTTCCAGAAATAATTCAAAATTAATTCTCCTTAAAATCAGAATATTATGATGTTAAAATTAAACAATTTAATTTTAATATACACGCCAATTTCTAGTCATACTAGAATTACAATTGCACAACTTAAATTAATTCAAAATTAATTTCCAAAAATTCTAAAAATTTCCAAAACATCAAATCACCATTATAATTATCTTTAGGTCAACTCAAGTTCATCAAAATATTTTTGGCACAAGACAAAATTACTAAGACAAACAAACCAACAAACTTAGACGCTCAAAATGAGTAATTCGATATCTAGAATTTTTAAAATTTCAAATGCCTTCAAAATAATTTTGGCATGCATCTAACATCAAAATAACATATTTTTAATCACATAAAAATTATTTCAAGGTGCTGGAAATAAAATAAACACATACAAAAAAATCAAACAAAACAGCCCCACCAGGTAAGCTAAAACAGTTCTGTTTTTGTGTTTGTTTAAAAAATTAATTAAAATATTTTTTAATTAATTATTGGACACTTACAGAGGCATAAAAATATTCTCAATATGTCTAAATAATTTTTTCATAATTAAATTACAAAAAAATTGCAACCAGCCCCATCAATTAAGTCAAACAACAACATATGTTAATAAACAAGACAATTTTAGGCATTTTTGAAATAAATCCGAAATTAATTATTTGAATCACATTAAAATCATCTTTCAATCAAAATAATCCTTTTTAATCATCCCATGATTAGATTAAAGAAAGAAAAATGTGTAAATTATGTTTTACAAAATAATTTCAATTTTTCAAAACCTATTGATCCAAAATCATCAAATGTTGGGTTTTGAAGAATGAATCATATTCATAAATGTAGCGAAAAATAAAATTTTTCAAAACCCAAAACAAAAGATCATACTTGTACCACTAAAACTAATTTATATAAATGTAAATGTTAAAAATTATACCTTGTAATTTTTATTTGTTATTCAAATTTTCACTTTGTTGGGTTGTAGCAAACCACAACAATACACACTAGGATATCTCTAATAATAATCCACGCGAAGAATGAAGAAGAAACTATCAAGAGAAAATAATTTGAACAAATTCAAAGCGCTAGCTTTGAAAGTGTTTTTGAGAGAATTTTTGTTATGTCTTAAAAATATTTTTTTCACAAAAAATATGTTCATGTCTATTTTTTATCATTTGATGTCTTTTCTATTTGAATCAAATTCAAAAATAAGATGAAAAGTCAAAAATGGAGAAAATGGTAACTAATGAATAGTAATTGGCCATAATTGGCCTAATTATGGCCAATTATAGCCATTGGATAACGGATGGAAGTTGCAGGTGCGCTGGGCCTGCTGGGCAGCGCAGCTTGCCAGTAGCTTGCCTAGACTATGCGGGCCTGTGACATTCCCGAACAATTTTTTTATGCAATCTCATTGCGATCCATCCTAAAATAATTCTCTCATATTTTGGATCATATCCAAGACCATTTTACTCATTCTCCATATCTTCAATGCGTGTGACTCATTAGGTTCTCAGTTATGTTGGTCACTTAAATTAACAATTAATTTAAGCAGGTCATGAGGGGTATCTAGCAACACATCATGACCCCCAATTGACCGAAAAGTCAGTGGTTTGACTATGAACCTTTCCATAGACAATTTCTGTGCAATTATTCATTTCACCATTTTATACCGCACTTGGTTCAGAGTATGGACATGTGTCAACTCCCACTAGACTGACTACGTCACGTCTAGTAAGACTATCTTTATGACATTTCCACTCCGACCAGAGATTCCTGAGTAATGACCACAACAAGATGCCATGGGTATAAACTCCTTCTATCAAGAGTGGTGAATCCTTTGTTGGTTACCCAATTACCTTCGAATACCTCAAGCTGTATCCAATCACCACCCTATGAGCTACCTCTCTGAGTCAATAAGGAATAGTGTCAAAATACAAAATCAATATTCAAGATATCCTTGAGTACCTCAAGTCTTAGGATACTTGCACCATTGCTATGATGTGACTATCATTGATATTTGAATAGATTATCCATATGATTGTCTCATCTACTACTCGATCCAATCAAGGAGTGTAACATGTGCTAGTTTTTCTGGATTAATAATGTCCCATCTCATTAATCCTATGACTAGGGATAATTTTGATACTAACATAATTACACATGATAAAAATCTCAATATCATGATCTCATCATGATTTCCTTCATGCTATGTTATGTATCAAGGACTTCATTAATTGATTTAAGATCATTTATCAATTCATATATCAAATGAACATCAAATTAATGAAAAAGCCTTTTATTAATCAAATAAATTTGTACAATAAGTGCTAAAGGTGATTGCCTTTAGAGCACTCCTCTAACATTCACCAATCCTGATAGAAAGAGAATATACTTATAGCCTTTTGTAGAGATCATTGCTCAGAAATCCTTGGCCAATGTGGACATTTTTTTGAAGAAGGTGTTCAAGGACATATCTAAAAGAGTAATGAGTCTCATAGACAAGAAATGATATCATTTGGGCTAGAAGTGATGTAGTCAGTCTAATGGGAGTTGACACACAATCCATACTCTGAACCAAATGAGGTGTAGTTTGATGAAAGGAAGAATTGCATGGTAATTGTCTATGGAAAGGTTTATAGTCAGACCACTGACTTTCCAGTTAATTGGGATTCATGATGTGTTACTAGATATCACTCATGATCTGTGTTAAATCATATGATGATTTGAGCTGCCAACATAACCGGGAACCTAATGGGTCACACGCATAGAAGGAATAAAGAAACTTTGAAATGGGTTTTGGATTGGATCCAAAAACATAAGAGACTTTGTTTTGAGAAAGTGTTTTGTATATGAAAGCCAAAGGGGTTAGGCATAAAAAGAGTTTCGAGAGGATGCATCGCATGCGTGCGATAGTAAAAAGGATTAATGTCGGGTGTGCGAGGGCATCATCATTCGCATAACATCAAACCTTGTTGTTATGTGCATAGATGCAACTCATAAGGCTGTCGCAGATGATCTACGATTTTGTAGATTTTCTATTCCTTTCGAAAGCCAAACGTAGGGTTTTTAGAGTCCAACCCTAATTATGATTAAAGGACTTATAAATACCCTCAAAAGGGCTCAGAAAGGTAGCTACCACCTTGAGAAAATAAGAGTTATTCTCTAATCTTCTTCTTTCTTAAGTTGAACCACCATTGCTAGCACTTTGATGCTTTGACACCCAATAACCTTTGAGGTTATTTCCTTCACTCCTTCACATGGATACCGTTAGAGCAATCCATAAGCTTTGGATTGTTGTGGTTTACAAAAACCCAACTAGAAGGAAAGCTCATAACTTGAAGATTGAAGTTGCAATCAAAGAAAGGTAATTATACTTCTCCCATGCGATGATTAATCCAATTTTATTGAACATAGGGCATTCTTTAGGTTTTGGTTTTGATTAAATTTTATATTTTTGCTGTGCCATGTATGAGATGTATGTTCAAAACCCAACAGGTATAAATGTTGATAGTGAGGCTTATATTGGTAAACCATAGAATATTGCATATGGAAATGAAAATTTTAGGGTTTCAGCTTGATTTTTAGAAAATTTCCAAGAACCTGGACATGATCAATTGTTCATGATCTTGAATTGTGTGATGATTTTGGGATAGAAGAGTTCAAGGGTTGTGCCACCACATGGTTCATGGGCAAACAAGTCATAAATGAGGAGTTTAATGGGCGTGAATGGGTATTCATGACTGCGAACCACCTGTATGTTAATTTTTGAATTTTTGTTGAATAAATTCTAGAATATTTGAATGAATTCTGCAATATTTGAATGAGAATAATATGCATATGATATATATTTGCAAGAGAATGCATATTGGTATGCTTAGTTTGTAGGCAACATATAAGAAGCCGAAAAATTTAATTATTAAAATGAGAATTTATGCCCAATTGTAACACCCCCTCACCCCAGCAGCTCATGCCTGGATGAGGGTGTGCTATGCTAACTTCATCGGTTAAAATGTCATTTTTAAAATTTGTATGCATGAAAATCATTCTTACATTTTTTTTTTCATTTACTATTTATTTAATTTGCATTATAAAAGAAATATAACATAGAATTTAAACTATCTTTTTATATAGAAAAATGTTTTTTACAAAACATACTGTTTATTTTACAAATACTACGAAATAAAATTTATAAGATAATATACAAAAGTTGTGTAATCCATGAGGTGTGCAACAGACTGCTTTACTGGATTAGGTCACTGCTGGCTTTGTCTACTATCTTCTATTTATTCTATGTTAAGCTCTTGGCTTAGTGGTGCATATAGATAAGGCAATAAACTATTTTATGCAATCATGCATTATCATGTATCAACTCATGCTTAATCATATTCTCAAGAAAATATACATATCATGGTATTATAGCATGTATAGATATCAAATTATATTATTTTATCTCATACTTATTTATTTTATTACCCTCTTATTGTATAACACTAAATCTTCTTTTTATCCATGCCACAATTCATAATTCCATTTTTATTATCCATGTCACAATTCATAATTCCAGTTTTATTTTCAATAATTCTTTTATGTTCCATAACTTCTTTATTTATGTTTTCATTTATGCCCAAGACACCTATGAACCACTGAATAGGATAACAGAGTTGCCATCCAGACACTTAGGAGTGCCACCCGAGCAATAGGATGTGCGCATATAAGTGTCAAACCCGGCGTAGATAATCGTTCCAAACTTGACATAGATAACTGTGCAAAACTCAGCATAGATAACTGTGCCAAACTCGGCATAGATAAGCATGCCAAACTCGGCATTGATAATAATGTCATACCTGACAAAAATAATAGTGTCAAACCTGGCGTAGATAACATTGCCAAACCCGGTGTAGATAACATTGTCAAACCTGGCATAGATAATCATATCATTAATGGAATTAATCATTTTCATCATACTCCCCCTATTTGGCATGCCAAACTATCCTAAGTTGGTTCTAGTTAGGTGTTATAGGGCTTATACAATTTCATTAAAATTCATAACAATTAATTTCATACTTTTAATGCATGTAATATCTCAAAATAATCACATAATTACTCAATTAAAATAATATTTACATAATATAACAAAGTTCTCATCATTTTACTCATTTCATTCCTCAATTCACATGCTGCCCTGTCACTGGCAGATTATGTTAATTTTGGTCATGTTCCGTTCTGAATTTAGTTACATGATCTTCAAAAAACTTTTAGATATGGATCTTAGATTCAATATGCAACTTGAATCACTTAATTCTTAGTTCTGCCTCAAAAGATATGATAATATTAACACTAACTAGCCAATGATAATTCTGCCCAGAATTTTGCTGGACATATTCTAAGTCTGAACTTTATGAATTTTTATGGACAATTATAGATATAGTCAGATATTATGGTCTGAATAAAAATTATATCCCTATGTCTTAGCTTTCAAACCGAACAAATAACACACATATCCAATCTTTAGGACTCAATTTATAACAGTTTAAGTACTTACTGCTCATTACTAACAATTCTGCCCAGAATTTCTGGACAGATTCTATGTCCTAATTTTATGAATTTTCCTGGACAATTACAGACATATTCAGGCTTTGTGGTATTAATGAAAGTTATATCCCTATGTCTTATCTTTCAAACTCAACAAACAAAATGCAAAACTGAGTTCCAAAAATTAAGTTATAAAAGTTTAAGTGAACACTGCTCATCAATTTCCAACAAGGAACATACAAGATAATCACATTCAATTTTTACCAAATTAAATCATAAGTCTAGCAAACATGCATCCCCAAGATTTTCATCACAAAATAATATCAATTCAAAATCATCAACATGGCAAATAACTAAATCATGCAAATAAAAAAAAATAAAATAGGCTATTGCTTTAGGTTATGCACAAACCTCTTTTTTTTCCTCTCCTTTTCTTTCTCTTTACTTCTCTTGCTCCTTTCCTTTGCTCCTTTGAGCTAAATCCTTGTCACTTTGAGTTCCTAAAGTTCTTAAACAGATTATTAAAACTTTATAAACCTAATCTCTTTCTTTCTTCTTACTCTTTTAAGCTTTCTTAAGCATGAAAATGGGATTTTGCCTTACTTTTTCTCTCTTTTCTCACTTTCTTTCACTAAAACTAAGCTTTGGCTATGGAGGAATAAGGGAAAACGTGGGCTGGTTTGACAGGAAAATTTTTCCTCAATGAAAAATGGATAAGGAAGAAGAAGAAGAAACAATCAATAAGAAGATGGCAAAAGTTATTAAGATAGGGGGACACCTAAGCTTAATCTAGAAACCTTCATTAAGGTTAAATGCATGTATCTTAATTAACTTATTAAACTTTTCCATTTGGTGGGTTATGCTTCAAGAAACATGGGTTGGTTTGAGGGGAAGTTAAAAGTCTTCTAGATGTTTAAGTGATAAGGAAGAAGAGAGGCAATTAAGAGAAAATGACAAACTTAATCAATTATGGGACACTTAAGCTTATATACATTGAATATCTCATTCATGCATGTCAATTGCCTTCTTAAAATTTTTCACTTGGTGTGGCCAGCCTCCATATTCATTTTATGTCCCAATTCATGCATTTAATTTATGATTATCCCAATAAATCCTCAAATTTTTGGTAAATTGCAAATTGACCCCTAAACTTTTTAAAATTTGCAATTTAGTCCTTTACGGAAATTTAATATCTTAAAATATTTTGAACACTTTATTAGATATTTTGCATATTTAATTGCCATTATTTTCATTATTTTTCGATAAAAATCTAATTTTAGACTTCAGTCAAACCTACGAGTCGATTAAACAACTCGCGTGACTTAGTTCTAAATTAGCGGATATGACACCAATGCTCGAGCTAGGACTAGAGCTATAAGAGATGGCATGCCATTTAGGGTTATATGTTACTAAGAGACCTAAGATTGGCCAACGCATGAATGAGACATGTAAATTTAGTTTAAGGCTTAGAGTGTTCGAGAGGTGCCCTAAAGGCAATCACCTTTGGCACTTAATGTACTAACTTACTATCAATAAAAGACATTTTTATTATATGGTATTCATTGCATATGAATTGATATATATCTTAGATTGTTTAATAAAGTCCTTATTATGTAATACATCCCAAAGGAAATTATGATGAGATCATGATGATGAGATTTCTATCATGTGTAATTGTGTTTACACCAAAATTATCCCTAATCATAGGATTAATAAGATGAGACCTTGTTAACCTAGATAGACTAGCAGATGTTATACTCTTTGACTAGATCAAGTAACTGGTCTCATAAGTTGAATACATGAGATTTTAGACTTAACATGTGGATGCTTGCTAGAGTAGACAAGTACATTGGATGACCTACTATGAGACAATCATATGAATATCTATGCAATATTAGTGATAGTCACATCATAACAATAGTTCAAGTATCCTTAGATTTGTTATGCTAAAGGTTATCTTAGATATTGAATCCTATACTTTGACTTAATTCCTTGTTGCCTCTCAGATGTTGCTTATAGAATGGTGATTGGGTATATCATAAGATATTCGAAGGTAGTTAAGTAGTTTATATAGGATTCACCCCTCCTAATAGAAGGTAGTTGAGTAATCATAGACCGTTTAATGAAGTCCTTGTAAAGATCATTATTCAGAAATTCTTGGTTGAGGTAGACATGTCATAAAGAAGGTCTACAAGGACATATCTAAAAGAGTAATAAGTCTTATAGATAAGAACTAATATCATTTGGACTAGATGTGGCACAATCAATCTAGAGAAAGTTGACATAGTCCATGCTTTGAACTAAATGAGGTCTAGCTTGGAAAAATGATGAATTACATATTAATTGTTTATCAAAGGGTTTACAATCAGATCACTAACTTTTCAATTAATTGGGTGGTCATGATGTGTTGCTAGCTACGCTTATGTTCTGTTTAAAATCATGTGATTAATTGAGCTACGAATATAACTAGGAACTTAATAGGTCATAAGGTTAAAAGGAATGAAGGAAATGTGAAATGGATTTTGGATTGGATCCAAACCATGAGAGAGATATTCATGTAAAAGGGTTTTGTATTTATATGCAAAGTGTTCCACATCGCCTATGGCACCCATAATGCGCATGTGGTATATGCAAATGATGGCCTTAGTGTCATGCTTGTTGTCATACGTGTGAAGAATTCTCACACGTGTGATAACCTTACAACATGATTTTTCCCAAAGCCTATCGCTCATGCGACAAGCTATGATTTTTCAATTTTTTGTTATAATTAGGAAGCCAAATGTAGGATTTTAAGTTTCCAACTATAATTATGATTATAAGACATATAAATACCCTTAAACAAGCTCAAAAAGATTGCTGCCAATTTAGAGAAATAAAAGTTCTTTTTCCCATCTCTCCAAAAGATTAACCTTCATTTTTAGCACCTTGTTGGTTGATCAACCCATAGCCTTTTAAGGTTATTTACTTCTCTTCTTCGCATGGATACTACTAGAGTAATCTATAAGCTTTGGATTATTGTGGTTTGTTACAACCCAGAAAGAAGAAAAGCTCAAGCTTTGAAGATTGAAGTTTCAATCAAATAAAGGTAATTATACTACTTCCATGTGATAGTTATTTGATTTTAATATACATAGGGCATTCCATGGGTTTTGTGTTTAATTAAATTTTAAATTTTTTTTTTGTTATGAATGAGATGCATGTTCAAAACCTAACATGGAGGAGCTCCCTTAGAGACGTATATGAGCATATTGTTGTTTTTCCTTAGGCAGGTATCTTAAGTGGCTTTGGAGTGAGCTCTTGTATGGCTGTATCCATTTTAGTCATGTCTAAAGTTAGTGAGCAATGATTAAAAAGGTAAGTGGTTATGAAACTTGTGAATTAAATGAGAAATAATTTATAAATTGTGACATGGTATACATAATGAGATATAAATTTATTATATGTGGTAAACTCAGATGTTCATGCTTACATATTGGCATATGTGACTAAATGGTCATGCAAACATATGTTATTATGTACCATTAAGCGATAGCATATGGGTATTTTTTTTCTCTCACATGTAGTTTGGAGCCATGCTTTAAATGGATAGAGAATACACCCAAAAAGAAGTGCAAAAAGCAAACACTCAGGGGTTAGTGATATAACACTTTTTGATTGTTTTGTTCGGAATCGGATTAGTTACTAGTGTACATGGTTTGACATGTTAGGACATGTAGTTTTGTAACTAATTATTTTATATATTCTTTTGTAAATTTTAGCCAAGTGTTATCCCTATTTATATAAATGTAAATCTTGATTTTCAGTATTGTTATATTTTTATGTTTTATTAAAGTTATCATAGCTATGGTGCATAAACATATTTTAAATTAATCGGTTTTTGGGTCTCATGCATTGTAATATTCTTTAAGAAAGGTTTCTAGCTATGTGAAGAGGTGTTAAACTTGATCTAAAAGGGATTAGAGGGTATAAATACTCCTTTAAGAAAGGAATTTTGTGGTAGCATCTATAAAGACAGAAAAATCCTCTTTCTTCTCCCCACTCTTTTGGTCAAAATACATTAACTAATGCTTAAAGTTTTGGTTGCCCAATCTCCATCAATATTTGAAATTTTTGAAATTTTTGTCTCGAATAAATAATTCTTGAGGCAATGCTAATTTTGAATTGTTGTAGTTTACAATAACCCAAAAAGAATAAAGGATCACAAGGAAGAGAGAATTAAGGTTGTAAAATCAAGGTAATCATTCCTTTTACATGTAGGTAGGAAAATTCCAATTTTGAAATGCACTGACACAAATTATTTTGGGTTTTAATTTTATTTTTTAGTTGCTTTATGATATATCATATGCATGTTAAAATCCATCATTGGTATCAAAGCCAATATATGTAAGTCAATTTTGGATTAAATTAAGGAATCAATAAAATTGATTGAAAAGAACAATTTGACTTCTTTAATGGGAAATTCAATTGGACTTCCCTTGCCCATAAATTACTTTTAATCATTAAATTTTATATTTATATGATGAAATTAAATAAATTTGACTACTATGGATGTATTTGAATTGATTATTCGCGAAAAATTTCAACTATGCAAAAGCTACATAAATTTTAAGGTTTATGAACTCTAGTTGGCCGATTAGTAAATTAGGGGGTTATTTGATTTTTTTTTTTCAATTTGATTAATCAAAAATACTTTTCACATATTTAAAATCTATTTTCAAATCTGGGCCCCAACCAATTAGAATAAAAAATCATTTTTAATTTTCATCCAACACCTTTTCTACAATTTCACTATTTTCCTTTGCACAAGGTTTAAGAATTTGGCAAATGCGTTTAGTGCTCACAAAAATGAAATAAATTTTAAATAGATATGGAATGGGCTTGAGTTAATTGAGAGTGAAGTTGTGGAAGATAGAAGCTTATACGAAATACATAAATCTAATTCAACTAGGAAGGAAAAAAAACTTCTAATGAGAAATATCATATCATAAGAAAAGAAAGGTCCATAGAAGTTCGGGAAGGAGTGTACCTAGTTCCACAAAATAATTTGAAGTTAGGGTTATAAACCCTAAATATGCAATTAAATTATTCAATTCAACCTCCATTATGTTCTTCCAATGGGTATAATCGGACCCTTCAAAGCAAGGCTTGAGGTTGTGACTCCTTGTATTAGCCATTCTTGATTGTTGCTCATGCAATTCAACTTGTCATATGAGAACTTGCTCTTATACCAATTGTGAAATTGTATCATGCAATCAAGCTTAATATGTGAAAACCAACTCTAATACTAATTGTGAAATGGTATCACACAATGAAGCTTAACATAAGAACCATCTCTATTACTAGTTGTGAAATTAAGTGCATAAAGAATGGCGATGAATTAATGGTTGTTTAAAAGTTTAGGGCTTTAGAATAATGAGCAATTTTTTATGTGTTTATAACTAGTGCTGATAAATATACAAAGGAAGATAAACATAAAGAGATAGAACAATGACACAAGAGATTTTTATAGTGGTTTCGATGCTAACTAACCCTACATCCGCTTTCTAACCTCAATTGGGATTTTCTACTATTCTTCAAATAGTACAATTGTGGAGTTTTCTCAAGCTCACTTCTAACTTAGTGTTTTCTAGGGTCACACTAAACCTCAATTGTGTTTTTCTCAAGGCTCACACTTAACCTAGAAGTTTCACTTTAGCTAACTCTCAAACACAAGTTCTTTCCTAAGGCTATTACTTTAACCCCAACTTAGAGTTTTCACAAAGGTTCACCCTAAAAACCCTTCACAAGTGTTTTTCTCAGAGTTCACACTTAAACCCTTAAGGTTATAACTTTAACCCTAGCTAACCCTCAACCTGAAGCATAAGTGTTTTATGGCTACAACTTAAACCATTCCATTATTAAATACAATAAAATGAATACAAAAGATGGAGAATGATATTATTGAAGTTTATCCATTAAAAAGGTTGTTAGCATAACATTGAATAGCTTTAAAGGGGTATTTATAGCTTTAAACCTCCAAAATATTGTTACAAATAAATTATGTAAATCCACTTTAACAACTTGTTTTTGCAGCATTAGTTTTCCTGTCAAACCCATAATCTTGGTTGTTTTTTTCTTCACCTCAGTCCCGAATTCTTCTAACTCCAATGGCTAGAAACATATGGCTAGATCAAACTCACTCCTGGTCCAACGGTCGACTCCTTTATGAATTTTATGGTCATTCATCACATATCGAGGTCACACTTTAACCTTCACGAATTGTCATCATGTTCACACTCCCCATCGCGAATTGGTTTGTCCATTTTGAGTTTCTATCATTGCTACAATTATGGTCACAGAACTTGTTTTCCTCATTAACCTTTCAAACAAGTGGCATGCTTAGATTGCTTTTTCTCTAGTGGTCTTCAAATATTATGGTTGCCCTTGCCCATGTCATAGTCGTAGTATTCCTTTTGTGACACACTTTGCAATTGCACTTATGTTTGCGAATTGCATTGCTTCTTTTGCACATTTGCCTTCATGGTAGTAGTAGTTGCTAAATTTTTAGCCCAGTTGCAAAATCAAAATAATACTCACGGGTAACATCTTTCACAAGTGTTTATTCTTCTTAATGCTCTATAAATATTTAGCTTAAAAAAATATACTTAACAAATATGTTAGAGATTCTCAATTTGATTGTTAAGATAAAAAAAGAGATATATCCACTTAAGCTAATAAATGGTAAGTTGAATGAAGTAGCTAAGTCAAAAGGAGCTATAATTAGGCAAGTGAAAGGAAAAAAAAAGTTAACACTCCTAGAACAACATAGGGAAAAAGCGTCATTCAAGTCACCAATTGTAGGTATATGATATTGGCCAAACTTTAGGAGACTCCAAATTTCCAAATTTCATTAATTTCTAAATTTCTCCAACATAGTGTTCAAGTTTATCCTTCCATCAATAAAATATGGGGTTGGTTGTGGCTAAGTTCTGTAACAACTTTTCTTTCAAGACTCCAAATCATTAATGACTCAAAAGAAGCATGATGCAGTGTGGGTGATATTGATTAATTGACAAAGTCAACACACTTCCTACAGTTTGAATGGACTATCTATTGAACAAGCTAGTTGAGATCTATATAAATGAGATAGTGAGGATGAATGGAGTTCTAGTGTCCATTATATTCAACAGAGACCCCAAATTCACTTTGTAGTTTTGGAGAAGCTTACAATAAGCATTGGGAATCGACTTAATTTTAGCATAGTGTGCTACATAACTGTTTTAAAGTCAATCATCTTTAGCACTTATTGTACCAATTTATTTGATTAATAAAAGGCTTTTTCATTAATTTGATGTTCATTTGATATATGAATTGATAGTGATCTTAAATCAATTAATGACGTCCTTGATACAAAACATAGCATGAAGGAAATCATGATGTGATCATGATATTGAGATTCTTATAATGTGAAATTATGTTAGTATCAAAATTATTCCTAGTCATAGGATTAATGAGACAAGACATTGTTAATCCGGACAGACTAGCACATGTCCACTTTTTGATTGGATCGAGCAGTAGATCTCATAATATGTAAACATGATATGTTTAAAGTTAACATGTGGATGCTTGCTAAGTGTAGCTAAGTACATTGGATGACATGCTATGAGATAATCATATGGATAATTTATTCAAATGTCAATGATAGTCTCAACATAGCAATGGTGCAAGTATCCTTAGACTTGAGGTACTTAAGCATATCTTGGATATTGATTATGTATTTTGACACTATTCCTTGTTGCCTCAGGGAGGTTGCTCATAAAGTGGTGATTGGACATAACTTGAGTATTCAAAGGTAATTGGGTAACTAATAAAGGATTCACCACTCCTAATAGAAGGAGTGTATACCAATGGCCTCTTATCTAGTTCATTACTCGGGAATCGCTAGCCGGAGTGCAAATGTCATAAAGATAGTCTTCAATGATATCTCTAATAGAGAAATGAGCCTCAGGGACAAGAACTAACATTACTTAGACTAGACGTGATGTAGTCAGTCTAGTGGGAGTTAACACATGTCCATACTTGGAACCGAGTGGGGTATAGAATGGTGAAAGGAATAATTGCACGGAAATTATCTATGGAAAGTTTTGTAGTCAAACCACTGACTTTCCGGTCAATTGGGGGTCATGATGTGTTACTAGATACCAGTCATGGCTTGCTTAAATTAATTGTTAATTTAAGTGGCCAACATAACTAGGAACCTAATGGGTAACACGCATTGAAGATATGGAGAATGAGTAAAATGGTCTTGGATAGGATCCATAAATATGAGAGAATTATTTTGGTACGGACTGCTATGAGATTGCATGGAAAAATTATTCGGTGGGGTCACGCGTCTGTGTTGGGTTTTGAAGAATGAATCGCATTCATAAATTCAGCGGAAAAATGAAAATTTCAACATTCAAAACAAAAGATCATACTCATTAAAACTAATTTATATAAATATAGATCTTAGAAATTATACCTTGTAATTTCTTATTTGTTATTCAAATCTTCACTTTGTTAGGTTGTAGAAAACCACAACAATCCACACTAGGGTGTCTCTAATGATAACCCACACGAAGAATGAAGAAGAAACTATCAAAAGAAATGGTTTGAACAAATTTAATGTGCTAGTTTTGAAAGTGTTTGTGAGAGAATTTTATTGTGTCTTAAAAATATTTTTTTCACAAAAAAATAATTTCATGTCTATTTTTTGTCTTTTGATGTCTTTTCTATTTGAATCAAATTCAAAGAAAACATCAAAAGTCAAAAATGGAGAAAAGGAAATTGAAAGAATAGTGAATGTACTTAATGACCATAATTGGCCTAATTTAGGCCAAATTCACCCGTTGGCCAACGAAAGGCACCAGTGCATGCGCTGAGCCTGCTGTGGGCTATCGTTGAGTTGCCAATAACCCACCTAGCCTGTGCAGGCCTGTGACCCTCCCAAATGATTTTTCTTGTGCGATCTCATCACGATCCATCCCAAAATAATTCTCTCATATTTTGGATCCCATCAAAGACTATTTTACTCATTCTCCATATCTTCAATGTATGTGATCCATTAGGTTCCCAGTTATGTTGGCCACTTAAATTAACAATTAATTTAACCAAGTCATGAGCAGTATCGAGCAAGACATCATGATCCTAATTGATCAGAAAGTCAGTGGTTTGACTACGAACCTTTCTATAGATAATTTCCTTGCAATTAATCCTTTCACCATTCTGTACCCCCCTTGGTTCAGAGTATGGACGTGTGTTAACTCCCAATAAACTAACTACATCACGTATAGTCCAAGTAATGTTAGTTCTTGTCACTGAGGCTCATTACTCTATTAGATATGTCATTGAAGATTATCTTTATGACATTTCCACTCTGGCTAGAGATTCCCGAGTAGTGACCATGACAAGAGGCCATGGGTATACACTCTTTCTATCAGGAGTGGTGAATCATTTGTTGGTTACCCAATTACCTTCAAATACCTCAAGCTATATCCAATCACCACCCTATGAGTAACCTCCCTAAGGCAACAAGGAATAGTGTCAAAATACAGAATCAGTATCTAAGATATCCCTGAGTACATCAAGTCTAAGGATACTTGCACCATTGCTATGATGAGATTATCACTGACATTTGAATAGATTATCCATATGATTGTCTCAGAGCTGGTCATCTAATGTACTTAGCTACACTTAGCAAGCTTCCACATGTTAACTTTAAACATCTCATGTTTATAAATTATGAGTTCTACTACTCGATCCAATCAAGGAGTGTAACATGTGTTAGTCTGTCGAGATTAACAATGTCCCATCTCATTAATCCTATGACTAGGGATAATTTTGATACTAACATAATTACACATGATAAGAATCTCAATATCATGATCTCATCATAATTTCCTTCAAGCTATGTTATGTATCAAGGAATTTAACATCACTATCAATTCATATATCAAATGAATATCAAAATTTTGAAAAAGCCTTTTTAATCAAATAAATTTTACAATACGTACTAAAAGTTATTGCGTTTAGAGCACTCCTTTAACAAGCTTCCACTTGCACTAAAGCCAATCGCCTTTGTATTTAATTCCATAGGCGACTGCATAGTAATCATATTTCTTTTGGGAAGTGGCTTAGTAAGAGGATCAGCAATATTCTGACCAGTGGGCATTCCTTTTATCTTTACATCATTCCTACCAATGAATTCTTTAATCAAATGGTATCTTCTGAGTACATGTTTGCATCTCTGATGAGACCATGGCTATTTTTCTTGCGCAATCGCTCCATTATTATCACAATACAATTGTATTGGATCAATAATGCTGGAAACCACTCCAAGTTCTGTGATGAATTTTTTTATCCAAACTGCTTCCTTTTTTGCTTCAGAAACTGCAATGTACTCTGCTTCAGTTTTGGAATCAGTAATCATTTCCTGTTTGGAACTCTTCCAACTAACTACTCCACCACTTAGTATGAATATATAACCTAACTGAGATTTTGAGTCATCCTTGTCAGATTGGAAGCTAGCATGAGTATACCCCCTCACAACAAGATCTCCATCTCCATATACCAAGAATACATCCTTAGTCCTTCTTAATTACTTAAGGATATTCTTGACAACCACCCAATGACCCTCACCAGGGTCCGATTGGTATCTGCTCATGACACTCTAAGCATATGATACATCGGGTCTTGTACATATGATAGCGTACATGATTGATCCTATAGGTGAAGCATATGGAATCAAACTCATGTGTGTCCTCTCATCTTGTGTCTTTGGACATAAAAACTTTGAGAGAGTAATCCCATGGGTCATGAAAATACATCCCCTCTTGGACTGCTCAATGCTAAACCTCTTTAGCATCTTATTTATATATGTAGACTGTTAAAGACCAAGCAATCTTTTAGATCTATCTCTATAGATCTTTATCCCTAAAATATAAACTGCTTCTCCAAGGTCTTTCACAAAAAAATTCTTGGATAACCAAAATTTGGCTGATTGTAAGGTTGAGACATCATTTCCCATTAATAATATGTCATCTACACACAACACAAGAAATACGATTGCATTCCCACTAACCTTCTTGTAAACATAAGGTTCATCCGGATTTTGCAAGAAACCAAACATTTTAATTGTCTCATCAAACTGAATATTCCAACTCCTAGATCCTTACGTTAATCAATAAATGGATCTTTGAAGCATACATACCTTTTTGCCATCTTTGGATATGAAGCCTTCTGGTTGTGTCATGTACACATCCTCACTCAGATTTCCATAAAGTAAAGTTGTCTTCACATCCATTTGTCATATCTCATAATCATAATGAGTAGCATTGGCTAGGAATATCCTTATGAATTTAAGCATAACTACTAGCTAAAAGTTTCATCAAAGTCAATTCCTTGCCTTTGATGATAACCTTTAGCAACAAGTCTAGCTTTATAGGTAATCACATTACCATCCATGTGAGTTTTCTTTTTGAAAACCCACTTGCAGCCCTATAGGCTTTATCCCTTCAAGTGGGTCAACCAAAGTCCATACTTGGTTTTCATACATGGAATCCATTTCTGACTTCATGGCTTAAAGCCATTTTTCATATTCTAATCTATTCAAAACTTCTTCAATATGTTGTGTGCTCATCGTTTTCTATGAGCAATATGTTGTTCTGTTCATAATGAAAAATATCCTCTCTAAAAAGATAACATGTCTTGAAACAAAAACTTTTTGATCTAAGGGTTGTTAAAATTGATATCTCACAAATAGACATCAGTCAGACTTAGCTTCTAGCTTGTCTGATATTGTTCGCTTCACATAAGCAGGACAACCCCAAATTCTAATGGCTGAAAATGTGGGCCTTTTTTTATAACATATTTCATATGGAGTAACATCTACTTACTCCAAAAGAACTACATGTAATATAGAAATGGTGATCTCTAGTGCATAACCCCAAAAGGATTTAGGGAGTTCTGTAAAACTCATCATAGACTTTACCATGTCTAACAAGGTTCGGTTTCTCCTTTCAGCCACACCATTTTGTTGTGGCATGTAATGTGGAGTCCATTGAGATAAAATCCCATTATCCCTAAGATAATCTAGAAACTCTTGGCTCAAGTATTCACCTCATCGATCTGATCAAAGTGTTTTAATACTTTTGCCAAGTTGTTTCTCTACTTCATTTATGAATTCTTTGAACTTTTCAAAAGCTTCATAGTTGTATATCATAAGATACATGTACCCATATCGTGAGTATTCATCAATAAAAGTAATAAAGTAGATGAAACCACCTTTGGCGTGGGTAGACATTGGACCACATACATCTGAATGTATTAAGTCTAAAAGCCCATGAGCACGTTCACCTTTTTCCTTAAAGGGTATTTAGTCATCTTGCCTAATAAGCAAGATTCAATGTGTCATATGAGTCATAATCAAATGACCCCAAACTACCACTCTTGTGTAGCTTAGCCACGTGTTTTTCACTTATATGACCATGGCAACATTGCCATAAGTAAAATGATTTCAACATATCTTGTTTTTGCCTTTTATTATCATTAATGTTTAAAATTGGATTTGGCATATTTAATATGTATATTCCATTGCATAATGTACCACTAGCATAAAGAATTCCATTTAACATAATACAACAACAATTGTTACTAAAAGCTAAATCGAAACCATCTTTATTTAGACATGAAATAGAAATAATGTTTTTTGTCAAAGCAGGTACATAATTGTAATTATCCAAAATTAATATAATCCTACTAGGAAGGGTCAATACATAAGTTCTTACAACTAATGCAACAACCCTTGCTTTATTTCCATTGCTTAGGTCTGACTCTCCCTTATTGAGTTGCCTACTTTTCCTTAGGCTCTACATATCAGTGCATATTTGTGAGCCACAATAGTTATCTAATACCTATATATTATTATAGGAAATAGTATTAATTTCAATGGCAAAAAGAACTGAAGTAGATGGGGCATCAGATGCCTTATTCTTCAAGGACTCCAAGTAAGCCTTGCAGTTTCTCTTCCAATGGACATCCTTGCCACAATGGAAGCATGCTCCCTTTGGAGCAATCTCCTTGGCCTTTTTGTCGACTAGCATCATAGCCTTACTGTCCTTCTTGACAGATGGCTTAGCTGGTTTGAGCAAGTTCATCAGCTCAGGAATAACGGTAGAGCTTTGGTTCATCCTATAGTTAAGCACAAAATATGAATAACTATCAGAAAAACTAGTTAGAATTAAGTCAATAATTAATTCACGGTCCATCACAAATCCCAAAGTGGCCAACCTCTCAATATCGCCATTCATCTTCAATGCATATTGCCCTGGATATGCCCCCTCAACCATCTTAGTGCGGAAGAGCAACCTCAAAGTTTCGAATCTTTTGGAACGCATTTACTCATCAAAAAGCTCTCTTAGATCGTATATTATGGAATTATCATCCATAGCCTCATGCTGCTTTTGCAACTCAGCTAACATAGTAGCAAGCATAATGCAACTTGACATCTCACTATCATCGAGATGCCTTTGATATTCCTGCTGAATATCTTCAGAAGCATTAGCAGAAGGGGGATTAGGGAGTGCCTCTTCAAGGACATACCCAATCTTTTCGGAGTAGAGAACTATTCTCAAATTCCTTAGCCAATCCAAAAAATTAGACCCAGTCAACTTATTTGATTCCATTAGTGAATGCAAATTCACACTTGTTATGATGATGATTCTAGCAACCTAAATGAAAAATATAACATGTTAGAATGTACATAAAATGCATGTTTATTAGGTCTTTAATAAATCGCATTATGACTCCCACTATTTTATTGTGAATCCATAGCCCTCACTATAAACCCAAAAGAACTTATATGGAAGTTCTCCTAGTGGATCGATATCCAACTAGCTAAGAATAACCTTGAGGCAACTCAACAAGCTATCCTTAGTTTGGTTGGTAGGTATCTAATCCATACCAATTGCATTATTCATGCAACTATCGAATCTTATGCGATCAACTTATTGATGTGTGCACATACATTGGACTATCAACTCTTCATATGTGCACATCTTATGTATAGAAACCCAACATCTCCTCCAATACTCATTAACCTTGGCACAAATCCAACAAGTTAATAATATTGGTTAAGTCTAAACCATTAATTGTAAAATATAATTTCAATGGTTTGAACTTATTCTTATAGAGTGAGCTTGAAGCAACTCATCAACCCTAACTCTAGAAGAATTCTAGTTCTCCCCACATTAATGGAAGACATAAGACTTAATTGTTTATTTAGCGAGGGATTTCTTTGTTAGGTTACATCAATTTATTATTTAATGCTTTTTTATATCATACATTCATCACATGGATATATAAAGATAGTTACATTAACTATATGACATGATTTTGGACATACTAAAGTCAATCTCTTGAGACAAAGAGAAATTAACTAGGTCTTAGGTATATGCATGAATTTACAACCCAAAATAGAAATCAAATTCCTATTTCTATGTCTTCTTGTTTATGGTAGCACCACCTTTGCTTCTTGCTTCTTTGTATCCTATGTAATCTAATTACATATTTCAAAGTATAGAAAACCTCAATTTACATTTGGGGTGAGTAAGATGAGAAGAGAAATACATAAAAAAGAAAGAGAGGTAGGGACACGCAAGCCCTATTTACTATAAAAAAATAATTCCATGCATGCTCAATCACATTGGGCCTAAGTCCATAATCATCCATCATGTCTTTTTATACACCCCTAACATGCATTCTCTAATGCATAAAATTAAAAATGACAATTTTGGATTTCAATTTGTAAATCAATTCAACGCTTAAACTGAAATTGACCTATTTGTGTTCTTTCAGTTAATATAATTTTGTATGTCATTTTAAAGTGGAATTTAATATTTAATCAAATTAAATTAAATTCCATATTTTTAGAATTAATTCAAAATTAAGTCTCCCTAAAATCAGAATATTATGACATTAAAATTAAACAATTTAATTTTAATATACATACCAATTTATAGTCATACTAGAATTACAATTACTGAACTTAAATTAATTCAAAATTAATTTCCAAAAATTCTAAAAATTTCCAGAACTTCAAATAAACATTCTAATCATCTTTAGGTCAGCTCAAGTTCATCAAAATATTTTTGGCACAAGTCAAAATTACTAAGACAAACGAACCAAGACACTTAGAAGCTCAAAACTACTCATTTTAATCAGATAATTTTGGCATGCATATAACATTAAAATAACATATTTTTAATCTGATAAAAACTATTTTAAGGTGTAGGAAATAAAAGAAACACATACAAAAAAAAAAAAAACAAAATAGCCCCACTGGGTATGCTAAAACAGTCTCATTTTTGTATTTGTTTAAAAAATTAATTAGAATAATTTTTAATTAATTATTGGACACTTCCTGAGGTATAAAAACATTCTCAATATATCTAAAAAAAATTTCATAATCAAATTACAAAAAAAAACTATAATCAGCCTTATCAATTAAGCCAAACAACAACATATTTTCATGAACAAGGAAATTTTACCATTTTGAATTAAATCCAAAATTAAAGATTTGAATCATATTCAAATCATTTTTCAATCACAATGATCATCCTTAATCATCCCATGATCAGATTAGAGAAATAAAAATGTGTAAAACAGATTTCACAAATTAATTTCAATTTTTCAAAACCTATTAATCCAAAATCATAAAAAAAACATGCAATCCCATTGTACTTTCAATTAGAATTAATTTTAATGGACACAAGAGGGCTCTCATACCACTGTTGGGTTTTGAAGAATGAATCACATTCATAAACGCAACAAAAAAATAAAATTTTCAAAACTTAAAACAAAAGATCATACTTGTGCCTTTAAAACTAATTTATATAAATATAGAGGTTAGAAATTATACCTCATCATTTTTTATTTGTTGCTCAAATCTCCACTTTGTTGGGTTGTAGCAAATTACAATAATCCACACTAGGATGTCTTTAATGATAGTCCATGCGAAAAATGAAGAAGAAACTGTCAAAAAAAATTATTTGAACAAATTCAAAGTGCTAGCTTTGAAAGTGTTCTTGAGAGAATTTTATTGTCTCATGTCTATTTTCTATCACTTGAAATTACATCTCATGTTTGAAGATTATGAGATTTGCTTTTCGATCCAATCAAGGAGTGTAATATTTGCTAGTCTGTCCGGATTAACAATGTCTTGTTTTATTAATCCTATGACTAGGATAATTTTGATAGTAACATAATTACACATGATAAGAATCTCAATATCATGATCTCATCATGATTTCCTTCATGCTATGTTATGTATCAAGGACTTCATTAATTGATGTAAGATCACTATCAATTCATATATCCAATGAACATCAAATTAATGAAAAAGTCTTTTTTTAATCAAATAAATTTGTATAATAAGTGCTAAAGGTGATTGCCTTTAGAGCACTCTTCTAACATTATATGTATGCCTCAAGTCCACTATAAAGAAAATGTTTGGCTTTTAGATAGTGGATGCTCATGCCATATGACTAGAAACAAAGAACTTTTCAATCACATCAAAGGAATTGATGGTGGTAAGGTAACCTTTGGAAACAATGCTAAGGGTCAGGTAATTGGAATTGGCTCTATTGGTATTAATAATACTACTATTATTGATGATTTTTTGCTTATTGACGGTTTGAAATATAATTTGTTAAGTGTAAGTCAATTATGTGATAAAGGAAACCAAGTTTTCTTTACCTCAGATGAATTTCTTGTAACCTCTTTAAGTGGCCAAGAGATATTCAAGGGAGATAGAGATGTCAATACTTACATAATAGACTTACACAAAATATTTAACCTTTCCTCTAAGTGTCTTATGACTATTAGTGATGAATCTTGGCTATGGCATAGAAGGCTTGGCTATGCAAGCATGTAACTAATTCAAAGCCTTCGCAAAGGAGAGATAGTGAGTGGACTTCCAAAAGTCAAATTTGAAAAAGATAAGACATGTGAACCTAACACAAGTGGTCCTTCAAATCCAAAAATGTAGTAAATACCTTTAAACATCTACAACTTTTGCATTTAAGTCTTTTTGGACCTGCTAGAGTTGCTAGTATTGGCGGCAAACACTATGCTTTGTCATTGTTGATGATTACTCTATATTCACTTGGGTGATTTTCTTAGATCAAAAGAGTGATGCCTTTGAAACTTTCAAAATTTTTGCTAAAAGAGTTCAAAATGAAAAAGGCTATTTTATTTCTAAAATAAGAATCGATCATGGAAAAGAATTTGAAAATGAAAATTTTGGAAACTTTTGTTTAGAATATGGTATTTCACACAATTTTTCAACTCTATGGACACCTCAACAAAATGGGGTAGTAGAAAGGAAAAATTGAACTTTAATTGAAATGGCTCGAACAATGCTCAATGAGTATGGATTACCAACCTACTTTTGGGCCGAAGCCACCAATACTGCGTGTTCTATTTTAAATCGAGTTTTCAAAAAACCACTTTTAAACAAAACTTCTTTTGAGCTAGGGAATGGAAAAAACCCATGATATCCTACTTTAGAGTATTTGGATGCAAGTGTTTTATATTAAACACTAAGGATAAACTTAGAAAATTTTCCTCTAAGTCTAATGAAGGTATCTTCTTAGAATACTCTACAACTAGCAAAGCTTATAGAGTCTTTAATAAACAGTATTTAGTTATTGAAGAGTCTATCCATGTTGTCTTTTATGAATCTAGTAAGCTTGATCTTATGAAAGGTAGTGTTCTTGATGACATTGTAGGCACAATGGAGAAGCTTGATCTTGATCATGAGAAAGATGATGATGACCAAGAGAAACAACAACAAGATGTCTCTCTACCTCAAGCTCAAGAGTAAGACAACCAAGAGCTTCCAAAGGGATGGAAAATGATAAAGAATCACCCCAAGGAACAAATCATTGGTGATCCTACTAAGGGAGTAAGTACTAGATGTCATCTTAAACTGAAAGATTCCAACCTTGCTTTTGTCTCTCAAATTAAGCCTAAGAATATTGATGAGGCTCTTAATGATGAAAGTTAGGTGATTGTTTTGCAAGAGAAACTCAACCAATTCAAGAGAAGTAAAGTATAGACCTTAGTTCCTAGACCCAATGACCATCAAATCATTGGTAGTAAATAGGTGCTTAGAAAAAAGTTAGATGAACAAGGCTTAATAACTAGGAATAGGGCTAGGTTAGTTGTAAAGGGTTATAATCAATAAGAAGGAATAGATTATGATGAAACCTATGCTCTGGTAGCTAGATTAGAAGCCATAAGAATATTTTTAGCATTTGCATGCCATATGAATGTTAAACTTTTTCAAATGGATGTCAAACGTTCTTTCTTAAATGGTTTTATAGAAGAGCAAGTTTATCTAAAACAACCTCCGGGGTTTTGAAAGCCATAATATGCCTAATCATGTTTTTAAACTTTCAAAAGCCTTGTATGGATTAAAAGAAGCTCTAAGAGCTTGGTATGAAAAACTAAGTTCTTTTCTTTTAGAAAATAATTTTTCAAAAGGACATGTTGATGCAACCTTGTTTATTAAGCATGACATTTTAATTGTTCAAATTCATGTTGATAATATCATATTTGGATCTACTAATGAATTGCTTTGCCAAGAATTTGCTAAGTGTATTATTAGGGAATTTGAAATGAGCATGATGGGCGGTCAAAGGAGGTCAAGGGTTCGACCCTTGCCTTCAACAACCTACCTGTGGCAACGGGCTTGGACCTAGATTCCAGGAGATGGGTTGGAGGTATTGGGCCATGGACCCCAGTAGCCCGTTGGTCTCAATGAGACGGCGGGTGGGCTCAAGCATATGGCAATAGGCCAGGATCCGAATTCTAGATGGGGCTCAGTCGTTACAATCCCGATCTGTTCGGCACGCCGGATTTCGGTCAACTGTGATTGTGGCCTAAATTATCAGGCATTACAATTTTTTCCTCCTAAAAAAAAATTTGGTTCTTGAAATTCACCTTTTTAACTAGAGTGGAAAAATTGTGAATATTTAGCCTTCATCACCTCTTCATTTTTCCAAGTTGCCTCTTCTGAAGTATGATTTTTCCATAGAAGATTTACCAATGGTACCTTCTTGTTATGTAGCTCCTTTATTTCTCGAGCCAGAATTTCCACTAGTTCATCTTCATTAGTTAGATCTAGTTGTATCTCTATAGGTTATGCATATATGATATGAGATGGATTTGATCAATATCTTTTCAACATGGACACACAGAATACATTATGAATCTTGTCTAACTCTGGTGGTAGAGCTAATTTCTACACCACAGGACTTATGCGTTCAAGTATCTCATATGGTCTAATGAACCTAGGACTCAACTTTCTTTTCTTTCCAAATCAGAAAATCATTTTCCAAGGTGAGACTTTTAAGAATACTTTGTCACCAATTGTATACTCAATATCCCTCCTTTTCAAATCAGCATATGATTTTTGACTATTAGCAGTGTCTTTCAGCCTACCTCTTATTACTCTCACTTTTTTCTCTGTCTACTGCACTAACTCTGGACCCACTACTTTCTTTTCACTAAGCACAGTCCAACATAGATTCTTTCTATATTTCCTCCAATACATGGCTTCATATGGTGCCATGCCGATACTAGCTTTGTGACTGTTATTGTGGGCAAATTTTATCAATGAAAGATGTTTGTCCCAATTGCCTTTAAATTCCATCACACAGCTCCTCAACATATCTTCCAATATATGTATGACACTCTCTAATTGTCCATCTATTTGTGGGTGGAAAGTTGTCTTGAAATTAAGTCAAGTACCCATGGCTTGATTCAAACTTTTCCAAAATTGTGAAGTGAACCTCGAGTCTCGATCTGAAATGATTGAAATTGGCACACCATGTAAACAAATTATCTCATTAACATAGATCTCTACCAAATGGTTAAGTGGATAATCCATCCTGATTGGTAGAAAATGAGCTAATTTGATGAACTGGTCCACCATTACCCATACCACATCATGCCTCTTTTGTGTCAAAGGCAAACCAGAAACAAAATCCATTGTATCTCTTTCCCATTTCCACTTCGGAATTGAAATTGACTATAATAATCCACTTGATAGTTGATGCTCAACCTTCACTTACTGACAAGTTAAACATCTGGTAGTATACTCTATGATATCTATTTTCATTCCTTGCCATCAGTAATATGCCTTCAAATCATAATACATTTTGTTGCTCCCTAGGTGCATTGCATAAATAACATTGTGAGCCTCTTTCAAAATCTCTTGTTTCAATTCTGGTATATCTGGCACACATAACCTGCCCTTATGCCTTAAACTCCCGTAAGCTTCAATAGTAAATTATGGTTTTTCACCCTTTTTCACTATTTCAAAGATTTCCTTTAATTTCGTGTCTTGCTTCTAATTGTCCTTTACTTGTTGGATCAATATGGGTTGAATCCACAATTCTAGCAAAATAATATATAAATTACTTATTATTTCGTTGTTAGTTATTTAAATCTTGTTCACTTAATAAATTTAAGTTTTAACATTTACCGGCACGAGTTTTTCTACTCAGAGCATCAGCTACCACATTGGCCATGCCTGACTA
Source organism: Triadica sebifera (assembly GCA_023653625.1). Classification (NCBI taxonomy): domain Eukaryota; kingdom Viridiplantae; phylum Streptophyta; class Magnoliopsida; order Malpighiales; family Euphorbiaceae; genus Triadica; species Triadica sebifera. The sequence continues at coordinate 29,153,626 of CM042901.1, forward strand.
ATAATCAATGATACAATTGTAGTCTATGATTAATTCTAGCCATCGCCTTTGTCTCAAATTGAGTTCCTTTTGTGAAGGAAAATATTTCAGACTTTTATGGTCTGTATAGATATAACATTGCTCGCCATATAGGTAGTGTCGCCATGTTTCATATCATGTGTAGGATATTTTATCTCATGAGGCTTCAATTGTCTGGAAGTATATCTCATGGTTGAAAGTTTTATTTTTCCACTGCATTTATGAATGTCATTCATTCTTCAAAACCCAACAGTCTCAATATAGCAATGGTTCAAGTATCCTTAGACTTGAGGTACTTATTGATATCTTATATACGAATTATGTATTTTGACACTATTCCTTCATAGAGTGGTGGTTGGATACAACTTGAGGTATTCAAAGGTAATTGGGTAACCAATAAAGGATTCACCACTCCTAATAGAAGGTGTGTATACCCATGGTATCTTATCGGTGTCATTACTTGGGAATCTCTAGCCAAAGTGGAAATTTCATGAAGATAGTCTTCAATGACATGTCTAATAGAGTAATGAGCCTCAGGGACAAGAACTAACATTACTTGCACTAAACATGATGTAGTCAATCTAGTGGGAGTTGACACATGTCCATACTCTGAACCAAGTGTGGTAGAGAATGGTGAAAGATATAATTGCACGAAAATTGACTATAGAAAGGTTCGTAGTCAAACCACTGACTTTCCAGTCAATTGGGGGTCATGATGTGCTGCTAGATACCACTCATGACTTGTTTACATTAATTGTTAATTTAAGTGGCCAACATAATCAGGAACCTAATGGGTCACACACATTAGAGATTTAAAGAATAAGTAAAATGGTTTTGGATGAGGTCCAAAAATATGAGACAATTATTTTGGTAAGGATCGCGATGAGATCGAATGGAAAAATTGTTCGGGGGGGTCACAGTCCCACATGTACTATTGGCCTACCTAGTAGGCCTGCCAGGCAAGTGAGCTAGCCAGCTGGCCTAATTGGCCTTAATTGGCCAATTAAGGCTAATTAAGGCAAAAACCCCTAAATCCCTCCCCTTATCTTGTGCACTTTGTACCTAGACTATTTTTGGGGTAGAAACATTTTTGAAATGTTTAAAGAATGAGTAAAATGGTTTTGGATGAGATCCAAAAATATGAGAGAATTATTTTGGTAAGGATCGGGATGAGATCGCATGGAAAAATTGTTCGGGGGGGTCATAGGCCCGCGTGTACTACTGACCTACCTAGTAGGCCTGCCAGGCAAGTGAGCTGGGCTGCTGGCCAGCAGCTGAACTAATTGGCCTTAATTGGCCAATTAATCCTAATTAAGGAAAAAACCCCTAAATCCCTCCCCTTATCTTGTGCACTTTGTATCTAGACTATTTTTGGGGTAGAAACATTTTTGAAATGTTTAAAAGTTTGACAATTGTTTTTGGAAAGGATGAAAATTCAGAAAAGAAAAATAATAGTTATTTTTCATATTCTCTCAAATTGAGCATACATCATTGCTAGCACTTTGAGGTGTGTTCAACCATTTCTCTTGTAGTTTCTTCTCATTTTTTCATGTGGATTAACATTAGAGATATCATAAAGTGGATTTTATGTGGTCTGCAACAACCCAACAAGGTGAAAATTTAAAAAATAAATCAAGAAATTATAATGTATAGTTTCTTACCTCTATCTATGTTTTGACAAATTAGTTTTAACAGCACAAGTTTTGTGTTTTTAAAATTTTATTTTTCGCTTCGTTTTATGAATTAGATTCACCTTCAAAATCCAACACAGCATTCCATCAATAGATGAATAAAAAATCAGAATGGTTAGTCCAATTACTAGAGGATATGATGAGAAGTTGTGTGCTTGAGTTTGAAGGAAGCTAGTATAAGTACTTGCCTCTTATGGAATTTGCCTACAATAATAGTCATCAGACAAACATCGGTATGGCTCGTTATGTGGCATTATATGGAAGGAAGTGCGGGACACTGATTTGTTGGGTAAAATTGAATGAGAAAAGTTAATTGGGTTAGAGATAATGCAACAGATAGACGATAATGTCAAAGTGATTAAAGAAAGATTGAAAATAGCTGAGGATTGACAGAAACCTTATGAGGACTTAAAGTGGCAAAACATAGAATATATGATTAGTGATGAAGTATTTCTGAAAGTTTTGCCTTGGAAGACAATACTGAGATTTGGCAAGAAAGGGAAAGTAAGCCCAAGATTTATTGGCCCCTACAAAATTTGGGAAAGGATCAGATCAGTGGCATATCGATTGGTCTTGCCACTAGAGTTGGGTGGAAAACATAATGTCGTTTATGTTTTGAAGGTAAAGAGGTATAAATCAGACCCAATGCATATTACTCTAACTGAGGATATAGAAGTACAAACAGATCTGACATAAGAAGAGAAACTAGTAGCTATCCTAGCACGTGAGGAGAAAGTTTTGCAGAATAAGAGAGTTCCTCTAGTCAAAGTGTTGTGGCATAATCATTATATGGAATAAGCCATATGGGAAATTGAGAAAATTATAAAGAAATAATACCCAAATTTGTTCCGTGTGGAATGAGCAAGTAAAATTTCAAAGACGAAATTTATTTTTAGAGGGAGAGGATGCCATATCCGATAGTTTATGACCTGAGTCATGCATGTTGTGAAATTGAAACGACGGACTGATTAGAGTCTAAATTCGGATTTTAGCTGGAGAAAAACAAAAACAATGATAAATAATTATGGAAAGTGCTCAATAAAGTATATAAAGGGAGCAAATATGTTATATTATGGTAAATGACATAAATACAAATTTTGAAAAGTTTTGGGGTTAATTTATAATTTATCAAAAATTAGAGGATTAAATGAGAAATTTACCAATTAAATATAATATGGGCACCTGAAGTGAGATTTACAACCCTTCTCCATTCTTCTTCTTCTTTCTTCTTCCTTATCTCATTTTCTGAACCTACACCAATCTTAACCTGTTTCTCCATCTTTCCTCCATAGCCAACCTTCTTCAAGATAGAGAAGGTGATGAGCAGTGGGAGAAATACACAAAAAAATGTATTTTCCATTAAGTAAGGTCTAGTTAATAAGATGGTTTATAAAAGCTATAAGTGTGATTAAAGGTTGGTTTAAGGATGTTCAACCTTTAGGGATATTTCTACCATTTTAATGATAAAAAATAATTAGGCAACAAGGAATTGAACCACATTTGTGCTCTAAGTGTGTTAGATAGGTTATGCATTCCTAAAATCTTGAAGCAAGTTGAAAGACAAGAATTGAAGTTCAAAATATTGAATCTAGGCAAAGAGTCATGTTTGTGAATCTAAAAGTCACGCTTGTGACTAATGTCACGCCTGTGGTGAAAAATTACCACCCTTGTGAAAATAGCTTTTCATGCCTGTAAAATTTTAGTCATGCCCATGAAACTAGTAAGTGCCAAGACTATTTATTCACACATTCACGATAGTGAAGTATTGGCCCAACTGTGAAGATTGATCAAGTCACGCCCATGAAGATTTTTTCACGCTCGTGAATGACCACTCATTTTTAGACAGAATGAGTCATGGCTAGAGCCACCACTTTCATTCACGACTATGAAGAGCAGTCATGCCCATGAACCTGGAGAGAGAAACTTGTCAGACATGAATAAAAAAGTGGTTGAACAACTATTTTCATATTAATGCACCCCAAACGGCTATATTTGATTTGGAAGTATAAATACAACACATTTATGACTTCTATAAGTTAGAAAAACAATCATTCATTCTTCTAATCTTGTATAAGCTTTGTGCATTTATTTTTTATTATGTTTTATTGTAAAACCATAATTGCTCATAATTGTTGAGCATTTTGGTTGATAAGTATTTTCATCTTGTAATCAATTACTCAAAAGTGAGTTTGGGTGAGTTAGGTTGTGAGTGAAACACTTGTAAGGGTTTTGTGTGAGCCAATAAAAAATACAAGGATTTGGTTGTTGTGTTAGCCATTAAAACATAAGAGTTTTTCTATGTTAGGTGTTAGCCACTACAAAAACACTATAGTTGGGAGTGAGCTAGAAAAAATTCCATTGTAATACTTCAAGTGCTAGTGAAACACCCAATTGAGATTGGAGAGAGGAGTAGGGTTTATTAATACCCGAACCTCTATAAATCCTGTATGCATTATATCCCTCTTCCTTTCATCATTTATTACTTAGTTTTTGTTTTAAGTAATTTTTATTTGCTAATAAATTCAACCCGCTTCTTGGTTATTCTTTTGTTCAATAATTGGTTTCAAAGCAAGGACTACCATTCAAGCCTAAAAAACGCTACTAAAGATCAACTATGGCCAACAAAGGATTTCATAGTCTCAATCCCCTCTTAGATGCAGCTAACTATGCGAATTGGAACTCAATCTTGATAGTGAAGGAATGGATGTTTGGGAGTTCGTTCAAAGGAATGGACACCTCCAATAAGACAGAATTGTGAAAGAGAAGAAGAAATCACTCCAAGGGATGATTGGATAGAAATTCATAAAAAAGCGAACGGCAAGAACAAGAAAGCCATGACTATCCTAATAAGCTCTTTATCTCTTGAAGAGTGTGGTAGGATTCAACATTATATTACCGCCTACTCTATTTGGAAGACTTTGGAGAACTACCATGAAGTCACCAAACAAGTTAAGTCCAATAAGGTTCAATTTCTTATCACCAAGTATGAGCGCTTTAAGATGAAGCCAAACGAGACCATAACCAAGATGAAAAATTTTCTTCTTGCCATTCACAATGGCATAAGGAAGCTTGGAAAGCACTATAGCTTGAAAGACATAAACAATTAGATTATGAAGAGTATGGCATTGAAGGATTATGGCTCAAGAGTTGTAGGCATAGAAAAAGCAAATGAAGACTTAAGCGTGATCCCCACCAATGTGCTAATTGGTAAAATTCTCACTCATGAGATGGCTTTAGTAAGAGATAAAGAGAATTAAGGAGAAAAAGAGAGGAGAAAGTCAATTACACTCAAAACGTCAACTTCGATGCCTATAGATGAAGATCTTCTTAGTGATGAAGAATTAGTTGATGAAGGAGATGAGCAATAGCCTTACTTTCAAAGTGGATCAAGTGATTGATCTCCAACAAATATGGCTCAATCAAAAACTACAAGCAAAAGGCTTCAAGGTTCCCTCTTAAAAATTTCACATCTAATAAGGGTAATAAGGAAGTAAAATGCTACGAATGTGGGAAGAAAAGTCACATCAAATCGGAGTGTCCCAAGGTCAAGAAGTACAAGAGAAGACCTAATAAAGAAGATGAAGAGAAGGGTCACAAATCCACTTGAGATGATGACTCCTCCTTATTCATTGAAGAAGAAAAGGAAAAGGAGGTGGCTAACTTGTGCTTCATGGCTATTGAGGATGACTTTATTGATCAGGTATGCTCCACATCCTAATATTGTGATTATTTATGCGATTTAATTGATGATGATGATGATGATATAGTTGAAGTCTTAAACCTTGAAATAGAAAGATACAAAAAGAAATTATAACTTTATAGAAAGAATAGCTCAAAGCTTTAAATGACCTTTAAAAGGTAGTTTAAGAGCTAAAAATTTAAAATGACTCTTTAAAAAGATCATTAGATGAAATTTGTTCAAAATCCTCAACAAATTCTCTTTTAAAAGAAAATAATGCTTTGAAAAATGAAGTTGAGGAGTTTAGAAATTCTATTTCTAGATTCCACAAAGCGAAAGAGAGTTTAGATACTTTAATTATATCTCAAAGACCTCTCTTAGTGAGACATGGTCTAAGCTTCAATGGAGCATGCAACACCACATCTTATGCATTTAAGTATAACCTATTTCTGTATCAAATAATCACACATAGTATGCTGGAAAAAAAAAATATCCTGTTAATAGTGATATTAAAATTTTTTTTATATCCTGTAATTTTATTCAATGACTTGCAAGTCTCATATCCTGTAATATTATTCAATGAATTTGCAAAGTTAACACTGAGGCTTTCACCACGATATAATATATCACATATAATAAAACATAAACTTTACACATTAGTATTTTTGAGTTGCTTTCATTTATACATTTTTAAACTCATTCCAAAATGACTATACATATTCAAGCACGTAAATACAAAACATAGATGATATATTGTCATGCTTGTGTGGAATGCAATGAGAGAGAGTGATGAGGCTTAGCCAGTGACCTGTGCTCCATGTCTTTTATACGCTACTCAAAATGAGATATCATTTTTCTTTACCTGAAAAATGATTCAAATTGATGAGTTGTGGCTCAGTTAGAATAACGATCAAATGAGCTCTAAAGTACCGAACAACTCATAATAATAACTCACAAATCCAATACATACCATGTATTCCATTCCATTCATCACTATCATATAAATATCAATAAAGTTGAAACATATAATCATTACTCCTTACATTTGCAAATGCTTTGCTTATTTCATTTTGTTGTGACTAAGTTAAACAGGCATTGCCTCGAGTTTCATGTGAACATTTGCATTTGCTAGCTAGCTTGATCATTTGTTTCATTTGCACATTTGTTGGGCCATAGACCTCTTCTTTTGCTTCACAATATCGATTAACTAGTCACAATGCCTTTTTAGTCCATATGCATATGCACTTGTATTTAAGAATTCGTCAACCATTGCATCTTTATCATAGACAACATACATATATTCCATATATACCTCATATGTCACGCATATACCTTGCATATACTATACATATACCATGTATATATATCACATATGTCAAACATATACCTCAAATATACCACAAGTATACCCTTTATATGTACCAAAATGTCACAAATTATCCATCATTACATTATCAAGGACCAATCATGACAATCATATGAATCACATAGCAAGCAATATTCATTTGCACTAAAAAATTCAATTGATAATTAGACTCACTGTTCTCCTTTGATTCTAACCCCTAACTTATTGTCTATCCACTCCATGTGGGTCTCCAATATGTTGCAAGCCTAACATGAAAACATAATCGATTAACTCATTATTAGGGAGACTTAATGTGGCTTAAACAAATTAATATGCATTGTTCATATCAATAGTTAAGATTTTTCCTATGAGGCAGTGTGACCTTATGGGACTGTTTAGCCTATAACTTTTTCTATACTTAACCAATTAATCTGATTCTTATTCCTAATTAAAATAACATATAATTATAGAACATATTAAAATTTCACACCAATTTGATCATTGTACAATTTTTGGTGGAATTTCTAAATGTGTTTTGTTTTCTGCCTTTAGGCAGTTTCAGGGTACTCATTTTGGTTCATCATAAATTATAATATATAAGTAATATTTTAATGAAAATTTACTGAAACTTATATGGGTTAATATGGAATATTTTTCATGTTTATTGGTCCAGAATAGAATTGGCTTCCGGACCAGTGTGACTTCCAAAGGCCATAACTTGGTCTATAAATAACATATTAAGCTTAAAGTAGTACCGAAATTTAGCTAAGATATATACCTATAACTCTACAGTTTTGATCATTTACATAATATCGCTCTAACGAGGTCAAATTAGCCAAACAAGTTGCTGCCTCTTCCTAGGGCACTTAGTAGGCAGTTCAAACCATGGAATAGTCATGCTTCCATTCACCATAACCTAACATTTACAAGACCTATCAACCTGAAATTTGGTATACAGATACATAACACATATATATACAACTTTCATGTTTTTAGATACTTCAAATAATGGCTTTATCATATTCAAAACTACCAAACACAGTAGCTAATTTACTTAGGGTTCACATCCGGACTAGTTTCCGTACGAAGAGGATATCTCATTCTATATAACACGTCTTGAAAATATATTTACATATCCATAAATATAAGACATAAAGGAACATATTTAGTGTTTTAAGCTTTTCCAGAAAACATTGACTATTAATGAACCTTAGCAACTCAAATCAACCTTATAGCAATAAGAATTGATTACTTACCAAGAACAAACTTGCAAGGGATCAATTTGCCTCATAAACCAAGTGAAACAAGGAAGAATTAAGTTCTGGAACAGAGGAAGATGAAAAAGAAAACAGGGCTGAAGTGAGGAGGCAGAAATGGGGGAGGAAGATAAAGCCAACCTTTTTGTTTTTTTGGCTTTTTATCTTTTTCTCTTCATCTCTTCTCTTTTCTCTTCTCTTTTCTCTTCTCTTTTATCTTCTCTTTTCTCTTCTCTTTTCTTTAATTTTCCTTTTGTTTCATTTTCATTTTATTTTTTCTATATTATTATTATTATTATTTACATATATTTATAATTCCACTAATTCACACAATAATACAACTTAACCATTTGGCCCGATTTAACTTAATTAACAATGTAAATGTTTACTAATCTTAATCTAATCATTTTTCTTATTTTAATTTAGTCACCTTATTCAATTCATTTCTAATGATTTGTTATCCTCCTTTAGGTTATAAGTACACACATGCGACTCTTTACAATTGCTAAATACTAGGACACGTAGCTAGTGCGTGCCATGAACTTGTTCCTAATAAAATATGTATGAAATGCATGTATTCAATTGGATTATATGGAAGATGCATATGTTCAAATGAAATGCATATGGGGAAGGTTAAGGATGTTACAGAGCATCATCAACATCCTCACCTAAAACCATATTTGTTAAATCAAGCACACACCAAACCTCTACTATTAAGGTAATAGCCCCAAGGGCTAAAGGCAATGCATACACAAAACCCTCTACTCAAAATAAGAATAATCAAGGGTCACTTGGCTCAAGAGGAAAACCTCAAAAAGCAAATCATGCTTTCTTATATAAGAAGCATGCACATAGGAAAGCAATAATCTCAAATGCATGTTTATGTTATTATGCACAAGCACCACCTAGGAAAATAACACAGCCTAAACACATGGAAAAATGGAAAAACAAATAAAAGTCTAAACAATGTCACCATTGCATGAAATTTGGACATATAAACAAACATTTTTTTATAAGGAAGGCTCATTGGGAACCTTCTAGTGCTAACCTCCAAGGACCTAAGTTCATTTGGGTACCTAAAAACCACACCTAAATTATGGTTTTGTAGGTATGCCTCAAATCCACATCAAAGGAAAATGCTTGGCTAATGTATAGTGAATGCCCAAGGCATATGACTAGAAACAAAAGTCTCCTCATCCATATCAAAATGATTGATGGTGGTAAGGTAACTTTTGGAAACAATGCCAAAGGTAAGGTAATTGGCATTGGCTCTATTGGTTTATATAGTTCAACTTTAATTGAAGATGTTTTGCTCGTTGATGGTTTAAAGCACAACTTGTTAAATGTAAGTAAATTATGTGATAAGGGAAACTAAGTCACCCTTACCTCTAATGAATGCCTTCTAACCACTCTAAATGGATAAGAGATATTCAAATGAGATAAAGATGGCAATATTGACATAATAGGCTTACATAAGATATCTAACCTATTCTCTAAGTGCCTTATGATTATTAGTGATGAATCTTGGCTATGGTATAGAAGGCTTGGTCATGAAAGTATGACCTTAATTCAAAGCCTTAGCAAAGGAGAGCCAGTCAATGGACTACCAAAAGTCAAATATGAAAAGGATAAGACATGTGAACCAAAATATCATTCAAGTCTAAAAATGTAGCAAGTACCTCTAAACCAATATAACTTTTGCATTTAGACCTTTTTGGATATACTAGAATTGCTAGTTCATGAGGTAAACACTATGCATTTGTTATTGTTGATGATTATTCTAGATACTCATGGGTAATTTTTTTAGCTCAAAAGAGTGATGCTTTTGAATCCTTTAAAAACTTTGCCAAAAGAATTCAAAATCAAAAATGATATTTTATTTCTAAAATAAAAAATGATTATGGCAAAGAATTTGAAAATGAAAATTTTGAAAACTTTTGTTTAAAATATGGTATTTCTCATAATTTTTCAACTCCTAAAACACCTCAACAAAATGGGGTGGTTGAAAGGAAAATTAGGACTTTAATTGAAATGGCTCGAGCAATGCTTATTGAGTATGGTTTAACAACCTACTTTTGGGTCGAAGCCACAAATACCGCATGCTATATTTCTAACTGTGTTTTCAAAAGACCTTTTTTTAAATAAAACCTCCCTTGAGCTATGGAATGGAAGAAAACCTATGATATCATATTTTAGAGTATTTGCATGCAAGTGTTTTATATTAAATACCAAGGATAACCTTAGAAAATTTGCCTCTAAATCCGATGAAGGTATCTTCTTAGGATACTCCACATCTAGCAAAGCTTATAGAGTCTTTAATAAAAGATCATTAGTTGTAGAAAAGTATTTGCATGTTGTTTTTTTATGAATTTAGTAAACTTGATCTTGTGAAAGGTAGTGCTCTTGATGACATTGTAGGGATGATGAAAAACTTGATTTGATCATGAAAAGGATCACGAAACCTCAACAAAAGATGATGATGATCAAGAGGAGCAACAATAAGATAATTTACTACCTCAAGTTCAAAAGCAAGGGATCCAAGAGCATTCTAAAGGAATGGAAATTCATAGAAAACCACCCCATGGAACAAATCATTGGTGATCCTACTAAGGGTGTAAGTACTATATCTAATCTTAAACTCTTAGATTATAATCTTACTTTTGTCTCTCAAATTAAGCCAAAGAATATTGATGAGGCTCTAAATGATGGAAATTGGGTAATTTTTATGCAAAAGGAGCTCAACCAATTTGAGAGAAATAAGGTTTGGACCTTAGTTCCTACACCTAAGACTATTTAATCATTGGTAGTAAATGGGTGTTTAGAAATAAGTTAGATGAACAAAGTCTTATAACTATAAATAATACTAGATTAGTTGCCAAAGGGTACAATCAAGAGAAAGGTATAAATTATGATGAGACCTATGCTTCGATCGCTAGATTATAAGCAATTAGAATACTTTTAGCTTTTGCAAGCCACATGAATTTTAAACTTTTTCAAATGGATGTCAAAAGTGCCTTTTTAAATGGCTTTATAGAAGAGGAAGTCTATGTTGGACAACCTCCCGGTTTTAAAAGTCATACATTGCCAAATCATATGTTTAAGTTCACTAAGGCCTTATATGGTTTGAAACAAGCTCTAAGAGCTTGGTATGAAAGACTTAGTGCATTTTTATTAGAAAATGATTTTTCAAAAAGACATATAAACACAACACTTTTTGTTAAAAAGCACAAGCATGACATATTACTTGTTCAAATTTATGTTGATGATATAATTTTTGGGTCTACTAATGAATTTTTTGCCAAGAATTTGCTAAGTGTATGATTAGGGAGTTTGAAATGAGCATGATGGGTGAGCTCAAGTTCTTCCTTGGTCTTCAAATCAAGCAAAGCAATGATGGCATTTTCATCAACCAATCCAAGTACACCAAAGAGCTATTAAAGAACTTTGGAATGAAAGGGTGTAAGAATGCAAAGATTCCAATGAGCACATCAACTAAATTGGACAAAGATGAGAAGGGTAAGAGTATATATGAAAAGCTTTATAGAGGCATGATTAGATCTCTGTTATACCTTACCACTTCTAGACCTAACATTATGTATAGTGTATGCTTATGTGCTAGATTTTAATCATTTCCTAAAGAAGCCCATTTGAATAATGTTAAAAGAATCTTAAAATATTTACATGGCACTATGCATCTAGGTCTATGGTATCCTAGGAATACTTCTTTTTATATCATTGGCTTTTCGGATGCTGATTATGCTGGTAGTCTATTAGATAAAAAAATGACTTCAGGTACTTGTCACTTTATTAGAGAATACCTAGTTTCTTGGTTTAGCAAGAAATAAGTTTCAGTTGCTTTATGAACTGCTGAAGTAGAATATGTGGCAGCAAGATGTTATTGCACTCATGTTCTTTGGATGAGACAAGAACTTAAAGATTATGGTAAAATAATGGATCTTATTCCCATCAAATGTGACAATACTATTGCTATAAATCTTTCTAAGAACCCTATCCACCACTCTAGAAGCAAACATATAGACATTAGGCATCATTTCCTAATTGATCATATAAAAAATGAAGATGTTGTGTTAGAATTCGTTGACACAAACAACCAATTGACATTTTTTTTCCAAGCCTCTCAATGATGAAAGGTTTTGCTTTATAAAAAGAGAGCTTAGAATGCTTGATGGCACCACATTGTCTTAAATGATAATTCTTATGTCGTGGTTATACTTTGATATTTTCATCATTCTTATATTGTGAACCTTGAGTGATATTTTGATTATTTGATGATTTGCATGATCATATTATATGAAAAAAAAAAGTGTGTATTTTTATGCTATGTAAAATGTTTAGGAAATATTTAAGTATCACATACTCTTGAATGAGACTTAGTTTTATTTTTTGACAAAATTTTAGGAATTCACAGCCATGAAAATAGTAGCCAAAACCAAGAGATTCAATCACGACTTGTTTCACGCCTTGGATCATGGTTTGATCCTGTGAAAGCCTTTCTTCATGCCCATGACTATTTAGCATCATGACAATGAAAATGCCTCTCTTCATAGACAGTCTCGTTCATGCCCTACCTCACAGTTTAACTCATTACTTTGCCTAACTGTAAACACGATCGTTCATGCCCATTAACATTCATTCACGACCGTGAATCGATCAAAATAAAACCTGGAATTCACTGTTTTCTTTCACTTTCTCTGTAACACCCCCTTACCCCACTATAGTTTAGTAAGGTAAGCGAGTATTACCCATCTAACTATTTTGTAAATTCAATGAAATGAAGTATAAATATTATTTATTTTTTTATTTATTTTTTTACGAAAATATTGCAGACACTAAAATAAAAATTCTTACAAGTATAAATATTCAAAATTTAATTTATTTATAAAATACAGTAATTTACATCCAAACTATGTTCTATTACATTGCAATTCACATATTTAATACACATTATATGAAATAAAAACGATAATTTAATTTACACAATTTTTAACAAAATATACCAAAAAGGAAAATCCAAAGCTCTTTGCTGCTTCCCTCCGGGTACCCTTCTTCTTCTGACAATTCTAAGATCCACGACTACCCTTCTAACCTGCGCGAGAGGAAACCACCCCCACTAAGCTACTAGCTTAATGGTGCTTCAATGATAAAAATTTTACATACATATATATATTTTTCACACATTAATTAACCATTTAATAAATAAGGCATAAGATAAAAATTTATATAAAATCAAATAAATTGCATTCAACATGTAATAGTAACAAATTTAATTCATGTAACATTTATCAAAATCACATACTTCAATATTAGTATTATTATTATTTTCTTGTGCCTATAACACCTATAACCAAACTATATAATAGGAGTAATGGGGTTTGCATTCTCGGATTTCATAATATAGCGCAGAGCGCTTTTATAATAATGTCATTACTGGTTTTTGTTATATTTTCATTACCGGCTTAATAATTTTGCGCCGAGCGCATTTATCAATTTGTCATTACCGGCTTTTAAAATCCCCTGATTGGCATGCCAAACTATTCCCTATTCTAATTCTATGCTAGGTGCTTTTGGGCTTAACATATTTTATATTAATTCACAATATTTTCAACCATCATAAGTATGCTTGTTTATTTTTGTTCTATATTCCCAATATTATTACAATAAAATCTCATACATAAATAATTTTTGAAACATTTATAATTATCATCAAAGTAAATATTTGCATTAATTATTACATATAATTAACATACCACATGCATAAATCCAATATTTCACGTTTTATACCTATGGCAGATTTCAGACCTATTTTTGGGCTTCATTTTTAGCCCAGTTATAATTAATATTTAGAGTTCTGGCCTTCTAACAATTTTTATCTTATTGTCTTAGCTTTCAGATGCATCATAAATCACTTAAATCACAATTTCCTATCAAACGTTATGATCAATTCACCACTGCATCATCACAAAATTTTCTACCCAGAATTTTCTGGATAGATTCCAGGTTTAAACTTCATGCATTTTTCTGGGAAAATTTAAACATAATTAGATGTTATAGTCTAAATACAAATTAAAACCCTGTGGCTTAGCTTTCATTTCCAACAAAGAACATACAAAAAGGAGTTACATAACTCAATTTATCATCAAAATAACTAGAGCTATTCCTGGAATTCTATACCCGAGCCATCAATTGGCATCAATTCATGTTTCAACCACATTCATCATTTGCATTCATTTTAATACTAAAATTTCCAGAATTACAACTACATTCATATGTCTCAATTATTTCACACCATTTGATCCCATTGCCATATATAATATCAAAAGTCACAACAAATCATATAACATCTCAAAAACACAAACATAACAAACCTTAACATATAATTCCATACATATTAACAACATGAAAATTTTTTATCAATGAAGCACATACCTAATCAGCTTTAGCTCTTCCCTTGAACCTTCTTTTCCTTCCCTTATTAGCTAGCTTTCTCCTTGCCTTTGTCACCCTCTTGAGGGCCTCTCACTTGTTCACTTATTTTTCCTACACAACCATACCATAACTCAATTCCAACATCCAATTTCAATGCTTTTCATGTCTACATAATATTCTAATGCTTCTAATATGCTTTACACTTTAATTGATCTAAAATGTACTAAGGTTAGACTTCCTTCTTCATATGTCATGGCTGCCCAAAAACCATATCCTAGTTCCCAATTTATTTTCTTCAATTCAACACTCAATTCACATTTCCCTTATCACCAATTGTGGTGTTTCCATATTAATTTCAATTTACCCTAAATTTCTTTAACTATGACAGCCCCGCATTCATCCATTAATATCATATTTTCTTTAGTTTTTAAGCCATAAAATAATTCATTAACATCAAATATCATCAATTCAAAGTATAATTACAGCTTTCATCAACTAATCACAAACTTAAATTTCTATGTCCAATCTTGCAACATAACCTATATCTATCAACCCTAATCACATTTATCATCAATATGGATCTCAAGTGGAAAGAAAAAGGTTAAATTTAATAAGAATAAACTAACCTTAAGTGTTCTCTAAGGTGGGCCGAAATTCCCCTTAACCAATCTCCCTTTTCTTGTCTTCCTTCTTCCTTCTTTCTTGCTCCTTTGCTCCTTTTATGGCAAGAACACCTTAATTCCGAATTTTACTCTCTCAAAACTACTTTCTTTCCTCACTTTTTCAAGCTTGATTTGAGGGAAAATGGTGGCTTATGGAAGGCTAGAGTGGACAGCAAATAGAGGAGAAAAGAAGATGAAGAAAAGTTAGATATTTTGGTGGAAGAATGGAGAATTCCTCCCATTTTTGAATTTTATACTTTGATTAAGGTGTGGGTCCCACTAATTAAAATTAATCTTAATTCTTATTGGTTCATTAAGTTAGTTAATCTTGATTAACATTTAAACTTTGACAAATTCTATTTTTATCACATCTTCCACCATATTCACACTTTTTCCCCAAACAATTGCCATAATACCAATTTTGTCCATAGGAAATTTTATTTTTTTCTAATTCTACCCCTAATCTTTTTAATTCCCAAATAATAATACCTTTAATTATTTTCTCTTATTATTAGCCACTTTTTATGTATTCAAATTTAGACTCTGATTGAACCAGTGGACCCCACTACGGTCACATGCAATCGGGGCCTAAATCACCGAATGTTACAATTCTCTCCCCCTTAAGAAAATTTCGTCCTCGAAATTTACCGGATTAGGTGGAGCTGAATAACTAAGGATGTTGAGTTCTCATCATTTCTTCACTCTCCCAGGTGGCTTTTTCTATTGCATGATTGCGCCATAGGACCTTTACCAATGGTACCTTATTGTTTCGTAGTTCCTTGTCTTCTCGAGCTATGATTTTCACTGGCTCTTCTGCATATGTCAAGTCTGGTTGTACCTCTATTGAATCCACAGGTATTACATGTGTCGGATCTGATCTATATCTCCTGAACATGGAAACATGAAACACATTGTGGATCTTATCTAATTTTGGTGGTAAGGCCAATCTGTAAGCCACTAGACCCACACGTTTAAGTATTTCGTATGGTCCAATAAATCTAGGACTCAGTTTCCCCTTTTTACCAAAATGAAGTACTTTCTTCCAAGGTGAGACTTTCAAAAATACCTTGTCTCCGACAGCATACTCAATGTCCTTCCTCTTCCAATTGGCATAGGATTTTTGTCGATCAGTTGCAACTTTTAACCGATCTTGAATTAATTTTACCTTCTCCTCTGTCTGCGGCACTAATTCTGGCCCCATTAATTTCTTTTCACCAAGTTCTGTCCAATATAGCGGTGTTCTACATCTCCTTCCATACAGAGCTTCATATGGTGCCATGCCGAGACTAGTTTGATAGCTGTTGTTGTATGCAAATTCCATCAATGGTAAATGTTTATCCCAGCTACCCTCAAAATCAATTACACAGATTCTCAGCATATCTTCGAACAATTGAATAACTCGTTCAGACTGCCCATATGTTTGTGGGTGAAATGCTGTACTAAAAGCAAGTCGAGTCCTCAATGCTTGCTGTAGACTTTTCCAAAATTTTGATGTGAACCGTGGGTCTCAATCAGAAATAATAGATATTGGCACCCCATGTAGTCGAATTATCTCATTAACATATATTTCTGCTAACCGACTCAATGAATAATCCATTCGAACTGGCAGAAAGTGAGCCGATTTGGTGAGTCTGTCAATAATCACCATACTGCATCATGCTTCTTTTGTGTCAAAGGCAAACTGGATACAAAATCCATCGTAATCCTTTCCCACTTCCATTCTGGGATAGCAATAGGTTGCAACAATCCATAAGGTACCGGGTGCTCTGCTTTCACTTGTTGGCATGTCAAGCATCTGGTAGTGTATTCCACTATATCCTTCTTCATTCCTGACCACCAATAATGAGTCTTCAGGTTCTGATACATTTTATTGCTTCCTGGATGCATGGAATAAGTTGTATTATGTGCCTCTTTTAGAATTAGTTGCTTTAATCCACTGTTATTTGGCACACATAATCTTCCTTTGTAACTTATGCTTCCATCATCATCAATCTTAAATTCAGGTCTCTCCCCCTTTTTAACTGCCTCAGCAATTATCATCAATTTCTGATCTTGTCTCTGAGCTTCTCTCACTTGTTGCCTTAAGGTAGGTTGGACCTGTAACTTTGCCAAAATAAATTATGAATCTAATATTTAATTCATTATTAATTTCTATATATTATATTATAATTGAGAAAATTTTAAACTATACCTGCTAGTGTTTTTCTACTTAAGGCATCAGCTACTACATTGGCTTTGCCTAGCTGATAGTCAATAATGCAATTATAATCCTTGATTAACTCCAACTAGCATCTTTGCCTTAAGTTCAACTCCTTTTGTGTGGGCAGATATTTGAGGCTCTTATGATCTGTATATATGTAGCACCACTCGCCATACAAATAATGTCGCCATATTTTTAAAGCAAACACTATTGCTGCCAACTCCAAATCATGAGTAGGGTAATTTAGCTCATGAGGCTTCAATTGCCTATATGCATAAGCAACTACTTTACCCTCTTGCATTAATACACAACCTAGCCCATTATGAGAGGCATCATTGTATATCACAAAGTCTTTCCCTGGAGTAGGTTGGGTCAAAACAGGTGCTTCGGTTAGCATGACTTTTAGCTTCTCAAAGCTTGTCTGACACCGATCTGTCCACTCGAACTTAGTTTCTTTTCTGAGCAACTTGGTAAGTGGTGCAGCTATGCTTGAAAATCCCTTCACAAACCTTCTATAGTAGCCAGCTAATCCAAGAAAACTTCGGACTTCGGTTACATTTCGGGGTGGCTTCCAATTTATAATGGCTTCTATTTTGTTAGGATTAATACGTATTCCTTCAACTGAAATAACATGCCCTAAGAATCCCACTTCTTCCAACCAGAACTCACATTTTGACAGCTTTGCATACAATTGATTTTCCCTCAAAGTCTGCAATATTATTCTGAGATGTCTGTCATGTTCTCCCTTGTCCCTCGAATACACCAGAATATCAGCTATAAAAACTACCACAAACTGATCAAGGTAAGGCCTAAAAATTCTGTTCATCATATCCATAAAGGCAACTAGTGCATTCGTTAAGCCAAAAGGCATAACCAGGAACTCATAATAGCCATATCGAGTCCTGAAGGCTGTTTTGGATACATCTGATTCTTTGATTTTCAATTGGTGATACCCGAATCTGAGATCAATCTTAGAGAATACTCCTGCTCCTTTCAATTGATCAAAAAAATCATCAATTCTAGGTAGTGGGTATTTATTTTTAATTGTCACCTTATTCAATTGTCGGTAATCAATACATAACCGAAGGGTGCCATCCTTCTTTTTCACAAACAACACCGGAGCGCCCCATGGTGACACACTAGGGCTTATGAACCCTTTGTCGAACAATTCCTGCAATTGAACCTTCAGCTCTCTTAATTCTGCAGGTGTCATTCTATAAGGAGTAATTGATATCGAGGTTGTACCAGGAATCACATCAATAGAAAACTCTATCTCCCTATCTATTGGTAACCCCGACAAATCTTCAGGAAATACATATGGGAACTCACACACTGTGGGGATGTCCTTGAGTTCTGGGCTCCCCTTCCTGATATCTAGCACATGAGCCAAATATGCCTCACATCCTTTCCTAATATATTTTTGAGCTTTTAATGCAGAAATAACACTGGTCAAACATGTTTGACCTTCACCTTGAATGATGGTGTCATCCTGCCCGGGAATTTTAAGTACAACTTTTCTAGATTGGCAGTCAACTATAGCTCCATTCTTTGTCAACCAATCCATACCCAGAATATCATCAAATTCATGAAATGGTAGTTCTATTAAGTCTGCTGAAAATTCTCTACCCTGAATTATTATTGAACTATTTCTATAAATCTGATTCACTTTCACACTATGTCCCAGCGGATTAGTCACAACTATCTCATATTCTAAGGTCTCACGTAACATGTTCCCTTGTCTAAGTGCAGTTGTGCTTATGTATGAATGCGTGGAACCAGGATCTATCAATGCATGTAAATCAAAGTCAAATAAGAAAAGTTTACCTACTATGACGTCTGGTGCATCCTGGTCCTTACGAGCTCTCATCACATATGCCCGAGCTAGACCTCTACTACCTCTAAGTCTATCAACTGTCTTTGATACACCTGACTCTATCCTGTACGACCACCTCTAAACTGGCCTCGACCTCTACCACGGCTCTGTACCGGTGTCATAGTCTGTGTTGGTGCCATACTTCCTGTACTAAGTCTAGGACAATCCCTCTTCATATGGTCAGTAGCTCCACATCTCAAACATGCCCCTGTCAACCACCAACACTCTCTTGCATGAGATCTACCACAATGCTGACACTTAGCAGGAGCTGGTCTCTTGAGAAATGATGCTGGTGAACTAGCAGATGATGCTGCGGGCCTAAAATGTTGACCCCGCCTACCAGAAAATGTCTATCCAGCAGCCTGTGACTGAAATGATCTGGGTACTATCCACCCTTTCCTACCCGATGTCTGGGTCACACTAGCTGTTGACGTCTTATAATGCTCTTCTGTCTTCAGCTTTTTCCTTCTTTCAACACTTATGGTAGAGGACACTAGCGTAGCAAAATCTGTATGCTGGTGTGAAGCCACTAAATATCCAATCTCCTCATCGAAACCATCTTCAAATCTATGACATTTATCGGCTTCATCTCCAATAATCCTAGTAGCATACTTGCTCAGCCTAGTGAACTCCATCTCATACTCAGCTATTGTCAAACCCCTCTGCCTCAAATTCAGGAATTCTCGCTTTTTCTCATCAACATAAATTCTTGGCACATATTTCTTTTTAAACTCTGTCACAAAGAAATCCCATGTCTGAGGGGTCGGAGTCTGGAGTTTTGCTAATAATAATTTCCACCAGTCATAGGCATGCTCCTGAAGGAGAGATACTGCATATCTAACCTTGTACTCCTCCGAACATTGCAGCTCTTCAAAAACGCTTTATGTCTTTTCCAACCAAAATTCTACTGCTGCTGGGTCATCCTCTTTCTTGCCCATAAAATCTGTAGCCCCGTATTTTCTTAATTTATCAATCTGGGGTTTCGGTTGAGGTGGAGAGGTGGTGGAGCTGGTGGTGGCACAACTTGTGCTATCTGCTGTAACAAGGTAGCCATCTGTTACATAAGGGGTACCTGATCCAGGTTAACATGTTCTTCAACATGTTGTGGAGCTATAACGCTAGGCTCCGAGGCTCTAATTGATGCTGACTGTCTATGAGTAGCCGAGTCAGCTATATTATCACCCTCTTGTTCTTCGTAACTTTGTCTTGATTCCGAATCCATTAAAACCTATATTGTCAGAAGAAGGGTCCCTTATTAGAATATAGCAGCTTAAAACAATGAAAATGCGGAAAACATGCACTTATCTTCCCATTCCCACTAACTTAGAATCATCTAAACCTATAGCTCTGATACCAAAAATTGTAATTCCACCTTACCCCACTATAGTTTCGGAAGGTAAGTGAGCATTACCCGTCTAACTGTTTTGTAAATTCAATGAAATGAAGTATAAATAATATTTTTTTATTTTTTTATGAAAATATTGCAGACACTAAAATAAAAATTCTTGCAAGTATAAATATTCAAAATTTCATTTATTTATAAAATACAGTAATTTACATCCAAACTATGTTCTATTACATTGCAATTCACATATTTAATACAAATTATATGAAATAAAAACGATAATTTAATTTACACAATTTTTAACAAAATATACCAAAAAGGAAAACCCAAAGTTTTTTGCTGCTTCCCTCTGGGTACCCTTCTTCTTCTGACAATTCTAAGATCTACGACTACCCTTCTAACCTGTGCAAGAGGAAACCACCCGCACTAAGCTACTAGCTTAGTGGTGCTTCAATGATAAAAATTTTACATACATATATATTTTTTTCACACATTAATTAACCATTTAATAAATAAGGCATAAAATAAAAATTTATATAAAATCAAATAAATTGCATTCAACATGTAATAGTAACAAATTTAATTCATGTAACATTTATCAAAATCACATACTTCAATATTAGTATTATTATTATTTTCTTATGCCCATAACACCTATAACCGAACTATATAATAGGAATAACGGGGTTCACATTCCCGGCTTTCAAAATATAACGCCGAGTGCTTTTATTATAATGTCATTAACGGCTTTTGTTATATTTCCATTACCGACTTAATAATTTTGCGCCGAGCGCATTTATCAATTTGCCATTACCGGCTTTCATATTTGGCACCGAGTGCCTAAAATCCCCTGATTGACATGCTAAACTATTCCCTATTCTAGTTATAGACTAGGTGCTTTTGGGCTTAACATATTTTATATTAATTCACAATATTTTCATCCATCATAAGTATGTTTGTTTATTTTTGTTCTATATTTCCTTTATTATTACAATAAAATCTCATACATAAATAATTTGTTAAGCATTTATAATTATCATCAATGTAAATATTTGCATTAATTATTACATATAATTAACATACCACATGCATAAGTCCAACATTTCACGTTTTATACCTATGGTAGATTTCAGACCTGTTTTTGGGATTCATTTTTAGCCCATTTATAATTAATATTTAGAGTTTTGGCCATTTAAAAATTTTTATCTTATTGTCTTAGGTTTTAGATGCATCAAAAATCACTTAAATCACAATTTTCTAGCAAAAGTTATGATCAATTCACCACTGCATCATCACAAAATTTTCTGCCCAGAATTTTCTGGACAGATTCTAGGATTACACTTAATGCATTTTTCTGGGAAAATGTAGACATAATTAGATGTTATAGTCTAAATAAAAATTAAAACCCTGTGGCTTAGCTTTCATTTCCAACAAATAACATACAAAAAGGAGTTACATAACTCAAGTTATCATCAAAATAAACAGAGCTGTTCCTAGAATTCTATACCCGAGCCATCAATTGGCATCAATCCATGTTTCAACCACATTCATCATTTGCATTCATTTTAATACTAAAATTTCTAGAATTACAACTACATTCATATGTCTCAATTATTTCCCACCATTTGGTCCCATTGCCATATATAATATCAAAAGTCACAACAAATCACATAACATCTCAAAAACACAAACATAACAAACCTTAACATATAATTCCATACATATTAACAACATGCAAAATTTTTATCAATGAAGCACATACGTAATCAGCCTTGCTCTTCCATTGAACCTTATTTTCCTTCGCTTATTAGCTAGCTTTCTCATTGCCTTTGTCACCCTCTTGAGGGCCTCTCACTTGTTCACTTATTTTTCCTACACAACCATACCTAAGTCAATTCCAACATCCAATTTCAATGCTTTTCATGTCTACATAATATTCTAATGCTCCTAATATGCTTTACACTTTAATTGAGCTAAAATGTACTAAGGTTAGACTTCCTTTTTCATATGTCATGGCTGCCCAAAAACCATATCCTAGTTCCCAATTTATTTTCTTCAATTCAACACTCAATTCACATTTCCCTTATCACCAATTGTGGTGTTTCCATATTAATTTAAATTTTCCCTAAATTTCTTTAAATATGGCAGCCCCTCATTCATCCATTAATATCATATTTTCTTTAGCTTTTAAGCCATAAAATAATTCATTAACATCAAATATCATCAATTCAAAGTCTAATTACATTTTTCATCAACTAATCACAAACTTAAATTTCTATGTCCAATCTTGCAACATAACCTATATCTATCAACCCTAATCACATCTATCATCAATATGGATCTAAACTGGAAAGAAAAAGGTTGAATTTAAGAAGAATAAACTAACCTTAAGCGTTCTCCAAGGAGGGCCGAAATTCCCCTTAACCAATCTCCCTTTTCTTGTCTTCCTTCTTTCTTCTTTCTTGCTCCTTTGCTCCTTTTATGGCAAGAACACCTTAATTCCGAATTTTACTCTCTCAAAACTAATTTCTTTCCTCACTTTTTCAAGCTTGATTTGAAGGAAAATGATGGCTTATGGATGGCTAGAATGGACAGCAAAAAGAGGAGAAAATAAGATGAAGAAAAGTTAGCTATTTTGGTGGAAGAATGGAGAATTCCTCCCATTTTTGACTTTTATACTTTGGTTAAGGTGTGGGTCCCACTAATTAAAATTAATCTTAATTCTTATTGGTTCATTTAGTTAATTAATCTTGATTAACATTTAAACTTTGACAAATTCCATTTTTATCACATCTTCCTCCATATTCACACTTTTCCCCAAACAATTGCCATAATACCAATTTTGTCCATAGGAAATTTTATTTTTTTCTAATTCTACCCCTAATCTTTTTAATTCCCAAATAATAATACCCTTAATTATTTTTTCTTATTATTAGCCTTTTTTTATGGATTCAAATTTAGACTCAGATTGAACTAGTGGACCCCACTACGGTCACGCGCAATCAGGGCCTAAATCACCGAATGTTACATTCTTTCTCTTTAACCTCATAATAGTCATGACTCCTCATCCTCTCCGACCAAATCTGGCCTTCCAAAAACCATTTTACTACAAATCATTGCCAAAATTAATCACCAAACACCTCAATCACTCTTTTTCTAACATTCTATTTGAGTTTTTGGTAATGCTTTCAACCCTAAACTCATGTCTCCTTTTTCTCTCAAACCTTCATTCTCTTTAATGGACTTAGAGTTCGGTCAATCAAAAGGGAAGAAGAAGAGTAAGGCCCCAAAGCTCCATACGAATGTTTTACTCAATGTCATACCCTGACATTGCCATCCGAAATATGTTTGCCTCAAAAAATGGCCTCTCTTATCAACAAGGACCTTCTCTTAGAGGTGTGTCAAGGCGCTAGGCCTTACCTCTAATATGACGATTTGGTTATGCAAGTGTGGCCTACTGGAGTTTGTTGATATTTATCAACCCACCTTTCAGGAGCTGGCTTTGGAATTTTTCAGCACTGTACAAGTCTCTCTGGTAGGGAAAGTCTCCTTCCAACTCTACAAGCAGGAGAAAACCCTGACCGCTGCTGAATTTAGAGTAATTTTCAAGCTCCCACATGAGGTATTGATCTATGAAAATGAGGCTGGATTTTACCCTCATGACATTTGGTCCACCATTCATAGTGACTATAGCTGGGACATTAAGAAGACGAAGAGAACACATTTGAAATCACTAGTGCTTCACTAATGTGTATACCTTGATATTTTGATAATTCTTATATTGTGAACCTTGAGTGATATTTTGATTATTTGATGATTTGCATGATCATATTATATGAAAAAAAGTGTTTATTTTTATGTTATTTAATTAGGAAATACTTAGGTATCACATACTTTCGAATGAGACTTAGTTTTATTTTTTGACAAAATTTTAGGTATTCACGGTTGTGAAAACAGTAGCCAAAACCAACATATTCAATCACGACTTGTTTCACATCGTGGATCATGGTTTGATCCTGTGACATCCTTTTTTCACGCCCATGTCTATTTAGCATCATGACTGTGAAAATGTCTCTCTTATTAGACAGTCTCGTTCATGCCCTGGCTCACAGTTTAAGTCATTACTTTTCCTAACTATAAACACAATCATTCACGCCTATGAACATTCATTCACAGCCGTGAATCTATCAAAATAAAACCTGAAATTCACTATTTTCTCCCACTTTCTCTCTCTTCAACCTCATAATAGTCATGAATCCTCACCCTGTCCGACCAAATATGGCCTCCCAAACACCATTTTACCACAAATCATTGGCAAAATCAATCACCAAACACCTCAATCACTCTTTTTCTAACATTTTATTTGATTTTTTGGTAATGCTTTCAACCCTAAGCTCATGTCTCCTTTCCCTCTCAAAGCTTCATTCTCTTTAATGGCCTTAGGATTCAGTCAATCAAAAGGGAAGAAGAAGAGTAATGCCCCAAAGCTCCGCACAAATTTTTTACTCAATGTCATACCCTGACATTGCCATTCAAAATATGCTTGCCTCAAAAAATGGCCTTTCTTATCAACAAGGACTTTCGATTAGGGGTGTGTCAAGGCACTAGGCCTTACCTTTGATATGATGGTTTAGCTATGCAAGTGTGGCCTACTGGAGTTTGTTGATATTTATCAACCCACCTTCCAGGAGCCGAATTTGGAAATTTTCAGCACTGTGCAAGTCTCTCCGGTAGGGAAAGTGTCTTTCTAACTCTGCAAGTAAGAGAAAACCCTGACCGCTACTGATTTTGGGATAATTTTCAAACTCCTACATAAGGGATTGATCTATGAAAATGAGGATGGATTTTACCCTCATTTCGTCTGGTCCACCTTTCAAAGTGACTATAGTTCGGACGTTAAGAAGACAAAAAGCACACATTTGAAATCACCAGTGCTTGACGAAATTCATTGGTTTTTGACCTACAACATATTTTCTCAGAGTGATAGCAATGACTCAATTCAAAAGTCTGAATTGCTTCTGTTTGAGATGGCTCATAAGAGTGAACCCATGGCACTATCCCGGTAGTTTGCTTCTCACCTTCAGTCCATTGCTTCTATGCCTTCATGAGACATTCTTATTGGAGGTTATGTGACTCATTTGGTGGTGGAGTTTGGATGTCTAGACTTCAACAATCAAAAATACAATATCACTCCAGTTTTTCCTAGAAACCAACTCGACATTGAGTCATTCATCAAAATGGGAGCAATAATGAGAGTCCATTATCATGATGATGTCATTGAAAATGATTTCATGACTAACAATTTTGTTAGTCGTGAGGCTGTCATTGAAAATGATTTCATGAACCTCCAATAATAACCAACCAAACTAAGAAAACTTCTCACATCTATCACATTTCGAGGCGATTTCTAGTTAAGCATTGCCTCTACCTTGCTGGAGTCTGTTGGGCTTTGAAGAATGAATCATATTCATAAACTCAGTGGAAAAAATAAAATTTTCAAAACCCAAAAGAAAATATCATACTTGTACCATTAAAACTAATTTATATAAATATAAATGTTAAAAATTATACCTTGTAATTTCTAATTTGTTCTTCAAATCTTCACTATGTTGGGTTGTAGCAAACCACAACAATACACACTAGGATGTCTCCAATTCAAAGTGCTAGCTTTGAAAGTGTTCTTGAGAGAATTTTGTTAGGTCTTAAAAATATTTTTTTCACAAAAAAATATTTTCATGTCTATTTTCTGTCATTTGATGTCTTCTCTATTTAAATCAAATTCAAAGAAAAGATGAAAAGTCAAAATGGAGAAAAGGGAAATGAATGAATAGTAATTGGCCATAATTGGCCTAATTAAGGCCAAAATCTACCGTTGGCCAACGGGTGGGAGGTAGCAGCACGTTGGGCTTGCTGCAGGCTGCTGCTGGGTAGCCTAGCTGGCCTGCTAGGTAGGTCAGCAGCCTGCCTAGCCCGTGCAGGCCTGTGACCCTTCCGAATGATTTTTCCACGCGATCTCATTGCAATCAATCCCTAAATAATTCTCTCACATTTTGGATTCTATCCAAGAAAATTTTACTCATTCTCCATGTCTTTAATGCGTGTGGCCCATTAGGTTCTCGATTATGTTGGCCACTTAAATTAACAATTAATTTAAGCAGGTCATGAGCGGTATCTAGCAACACATCATGACCCCCAAATGACTGAAA
This sequence comes from Triadica sebifera, assembly GCA_023653625.1. NCBI lineage: Eukaryota > Viridiplantae > Streptophyta > Magnoliopsida > Malpighiales > Euphorbiaceae > Triadica > Triadica sebifera. The sequence continues at coordinate 29,180,348 of CM042901.1, forward strand.
GGTCAGTGGTTTGACTACGAACCTTTCCATAGAAAATTTCCATGCAATTATTCCTTTCACCATTTTATACCCCACTTGGTTCAGAGTATGGACATGTGTCAACTCCCACTTGACTGACTATGTCAAGTCTAGTCCAAGTAATGTTAGTTTGTGTACCTACGGCTCATTACTCTATTAGATAAGTCATTGAAGACTATTTTTATGACATTTCCACTCCGTCCACAGATTCCCTAGTAATGACCACGACAAGAGGCCATGGGTATACACTCTTTCTATCAAGAGTGTTGAATCCTTTATTGGTTACCCAATTACCTTCAAATACCTGAAGTTGTATCCAATCACCACCCTATGAGCTACCTCTCTGAGGCAACAAGGAATAGTGTCAAAATACAGGATCAATATTCAAGATATCCTTGAGTAGCTCATGTCTAAGGATACTTGCACCATTGCTATGATGAGACTATCATTGACATTTGAATAGATTATCCATATGATTGTGTCATAGTTGGTCATCCAATGTACTTAGCTACACTTAGCAAGCATCCACATGCTAACTCTAAATATCTCATGTTTATAGATTATGAAATCCACTACTGGATCCCATCAAAGAGTGTAACATGTGTTAGTCTGTCTGGATTAATAATGTCCCATCTCATTAATCCTATGACTAGGGATAATTTTGATACTAACATAATTACATATGATAAGAATCTCAATATCATGATCTCATCATGATTTCCTTCATGCTATTCATGATCACTTATCAATTCATATGTCAAATGAACATCAATTAAATGAAAAAGCCTTTTATTAATCAAATAAATTTGTACAATAAGTGCTAAAACTTATTGCCTTTAGAGCACTCCTCTAACAAGCTCCCACTTGCACTAAAGCCAATCGCCTTTGTATTTAATTCCATAGGTGAGTACATGAGCAATACGTCGTTCTGTTCACTAATTAGAAATCCATATCTCTCTGTAACAGTATGTATCCTACTTGACCTACGAAGCTCTTGTGCTTCAGAAGGTTGAGCTATTATATCTTTTGTATGAGTAACAAGCTCAGGTTCAGGCAGTTAATCAGCATCTATTTGAGCATCATGAACTTCCTCAAGTTCAATTTTGCTCCCACTATCTCCTTTTAGAAGGAATTCTCTCTCTAAAAAGATAGCATGTCTTGAAACAAAAACCTTTTGTTCCAAGGGGTGGTAAAATTGATATCCATATGATGCTTTTGGATATCCCACAAATAGACATCGGTCAAACTTAGCTTTTAGCTTATCTGACATTGTCCGCTTCACATAAGCAGGACAACCCCAAATTCTCATGTAAGAAAATGTGGGCTCTTGTTATACCATATCTCATATGAAGTAACATCAACTGACTTTGAAGGAACTCCATTTAATAATATAAATGGCGGTCTCTGGTGCATAGCCCCAAAAGGATTTAGGCAATTCCACAAAACTCATCATAGACTTTACCATGTCTAACAATGTTTTGTTTCTTCTTTCAGCCATACCATTGTGTTGTGGCGTGTAAGGTGGAGTCCATTGAGATAAAATCCCATTATCCCTAAGATAATCTAGAAACTTTTGGCTCAAGTATTCACCTCCTCGATCTGATCGAAGTGTTTTAATACTTTTACCAAGTTGTTTCTCTAGTTCATTTCTGAATTCTTTGAACTTTTCAAAAGCTTTAGATTTGTATCTCATAATATACACGTACCCATATCGTGAGTAGTGATCGATAAAAGTAATGAAGTAGATGAAACCACCTCTGGTGTGTGTAGACAATGGACCACATACATCTGAATGTATTAAGTCTAAAAGTCCATTAGCATCTTCACCCTTTCCCTTAACGGGTAATTTAGTCATCTTGCCTAATAAACAAGATTCGCATGTGTCATATGATTCATAATCAAATGACCCCAAACTACCACTTTTGTGTAGCTTAGCCATGTGTTTCTCACTTTTATGACCAAGACGACAATGCCATAAATAAGATGATTCCAACATATCTTGTTTTTGCCTTTTATTATCATTGATGTTTAAAATTGGATTTGACATATCTAATATGTATATTCCATTGCATAATGTGTCATTAGCATAAAGAATTCCATTCAACATAAAAGAACAACAATTGTTACTAAAAGATAAAAGGAAACCATCTTTATTTAGACTTGAAACAGAAATAATGTTTTTAGTCAAAGCAGGTACATAATAGCAATTATCCAAATTTAATATAAGCCCACTAGGGAGGGTCAATACATATGTTCCTATAGCTAATGCAGCAACCCTTGCTCCATTTCCAACGCATAGGTCTGACTCTCCCTTATTGAGCTGTCTACTGTTTCTTAGGCCCTGCATATCAGTGCATATGTGTGAGCCACAACCGGTATCTAATACCCACAAATTATAATTGGAAACAGTATTAATTTCAAGGACAAAAATACTTAAAGTAGATGGGGCATCAGATGCCTTCTTCTTCAAGGACTCCAAGTAAGCCTTGCAGTTTCTCTTCCAATGGCCATCCTTGCCACAATGGAAACATGTCCTTTTGGAGCAATCTCCTTGGCCTTCTTCTTGGCCATGCCTCCCTTAGGCTTCATGGACTTCTTCTTCTTCTTAAGGTTCTTCCTTTTAGAACTTGAAGAGTCAACCAGCATCATAGCTTTACTACCCTTCTTCATAGATGGCCCAGCTATTTTAAGCAAGTTAATCAACTCAGGAATAGTGGTAGAGATTTGGTTCATCCTACGGTTAAGCACAAAATGTGAATAACTATCAAAAAACCAGTTAGAATTAAGTCAATGCTTAATTTATGGTCCATCAAAAATCCCAAGGGGGCCAACCTCTCAATATAGCCATTCATCTTCGATGCATATTGCACTTGAGATGTCCCCTCAATCATCTTATTGCGGAAGAGTAACCTTGAAGTTTTGAACCTTTCAGAATGTGCTTGCTCATCAAAAAGCTCTCTTAAATGGTATACTATGGAATTAGCATCCATAGCCTCATGCTGCTTTTGCAACTCAGCTGACATAGTAGCAAGCATAATGCAGCTTGCCATCTCACTATCATCGAGATGCTTTTGATATTCCTTTTGAACATCTTCAGAAGCATTAGCAACAGGGGGATTAGGGAGTGCCTCATCTAGGACATAGCCAATCTTTTTGGATTTGAGAACTATTCTTAGATTCCTTAGCTAATCCAAAAAATTGGCCCCAATCAACTTATTTAATTCCATTAGCGATCCCAAATTCACACTTGTCATGATGATTATTCTAGCAACTTAGATGTAAAATAGAACATGTTAGAATGTACATAAAATGCATGTTTATTTGGTCTTTAATAAATCACATTATGGCTCCCACTATTTTATTGTGAATCCATAGCCCTCACTATGAACTCAAGAGAACTTATATGGAAGTTCTCCTAGACGGTCGATATCCAACTAGCTGAGAATAACCTTGAGGCAACTCAACAAGCTATCCTTAGTTTAGTTGGTAGGTATCTAATCCATACCAATTGCACTATTCATGCAACTATCGAATCTTGTGCTACCAACTTATTGATGTGTGCACATACATTGGGCTATCAACTCTTGATATGTGTACATCTCATGTATACAAACCCAACTTCGCCTCCAATACATATTAACCTTGGCGGAAATCCAACAAGTTAATAATATCGGTTAAGTCTAACCCATTAATCGTGAAATCAAATTTCAATGGATTGAACATATTCTTATAGAGTGAGCTTGACGCAACTCAACAACCCTAACTCTAGAAGAACTCAGGTTCTCCCCATATTATTGGAAGGCGTAAGACTTAATTATTTATTTAGTGGGAGATTTCTTTGTTAAGTCTGATCAAGTTATTATTTAATGCTTTTATATATCATGCATTCATCACATGCATATATAAAGATAGTTACATTAACTATATGGCATGATTATGAACATACTAAAGTCAATCTCTTGAGCCAAAGAGAAATTGACTAGGTCTTACCTAGGTATATGCATGAATTTACAACCCAAAATAGAAATCAAATTTCTATTTCTAAGTCTTCTTGTTTATGATACCATCTCCTTTGCTTCTTGCTCCTTTGTATCTTCATTCTATCCTAATCCTATGTAATCTAATTACATATTTCAAATTATAGAAAATCTCAATTTACATTTGATGGGAGCAAGATGAGAAGAGAAATACATAAGAAAGAAAAAGAGATAGGGACACGCAGACCCTATTTACCATAAAACAAAATAATTTCATGCATGCTCAATCACATTGGGCCTAAGTCCATAATCATCCATCATGCCTTTTCATACACCCCTAACATGCATTCTCTAATGCACAAAATAAAAATGACAATTTTGGATTTCTATTTGTAAATTGATTCAACTCTTGAACCGAAATTGCATATATGTGTTCTTTCGGTTAATTTAATTTTGTATGTCATTTTCAAGTGGAATTTAATATTTAATCAAATTAAATTAAAATTCATATTTTCAGAAATAATTAAAAATTTATTCTCCTTAAAATCAGAATATTATGATGTTAAAATTAAACAATTTAATTTTAATATACATACTAATTTCTAGTCATACTAGAATTACAATTGCACAGCTTAAATTAATTCAAAATGAATTTCCAAAAATTCTAAAAATTTTCAAAACATAATATCATCATTCTAATCATCTTTAGGTCGGCTCAAGTTCATCAAAATGTTTTTGGCAGAAGCCAAAATTACTAAGACAATTGAACCAACACACTTGACGCTTAAAATGACTAATTCGATATTTAGAATTTTTAAAATTTCAAATGCTTGTAAAATTATTTTGGCATGAATCTAACATCAAAATAACATATTTTTAATCACATCAAAATTATTTCAAATTGCTGAAAGTAAAATAAACATATACAAAAAAATCAAAGAAAATAGTCCCACCGGGTATGCTTAAATAGTCCCTTTTTTGTGCTTGTTTGAAAAATTAATTAAAATAATTTTTAATTAATTATTAGACACTTACAGAGGTATAAAAATATTCTAAATATGTCTAAATAATTTTTTCATAATTAAATTACAAGAAAAATATAACTAGCCCCATCAATTAAGCCAAACAAGAACACATGTTCATAAACAAGGCAATTTTAGGCATTTTTGAAATAAATCCGAAATTAATTATTTGAATCACATTTAAATCATTTTGCAATCAAAATAATCATTCTGAATCATCCCTTGATGATATTAGAGAAAGAAAAATGTGCAAAACATATTTTACAATTTAATTTCAATTTTTCAAAAACTATTGATCTAAAATCATCAAAAATATGCAATCCCATTGCACTTTCAATTAAAATTAATTTTAATGGATAGAAGGAGGTTATGATACCAATGTTGAGTTTTGACGAATGAATCATATTCATAAACCCAGTAGAAAATAAAATTTTCAAAATCCAAAACAAAAGATCATACTTGTACCATTAAAACTAATTTATATAAATATAAATGTTAAAAAATTATACCTTGTAATTTCTTATTTGGTTTTCAAATCTTCACTTTGATGTGTTGTAGAAAACCACAACAATCCATACTAGGATGTCTTTAATGATAATCCACACAAAGAATGAAGAAGAAACTATCAAGAGAAATGGTTTGAACAAATTCAATGTGCTAGCTTTGAAAATGTTCTTCAGAGAATTTTGTTGTCTTGAAAATATTTTTTTTACAAAAAAATATTTTCATATCTATTTTCTGTCATTTGATGTCTTTTTTATTTATATCAAATTCAAAGAAAAGATGAAAAGTCAAAAATGGAGAAAATGGAAATGAATGAATAGTAATTAGTTATAATTGGCCTAATTAAGGCCAAAATCTACCATTGGCCAATGGGTGGGAGGCAGCAGCGTGCTGGGCCTGCTGCGGGGTAGCCTAGCTGGCCCGCTAGGCAGTCGGGCAGCCCGCCTAGCCCACGCGGGCCCGTGACACTTTCGAACGATTTTTCCTTGCGATTAATCCCGAAATAATTCCCGCTAGGCAGCTGGGCAGCCCGCCTAGCCCACGCGATTAATCCCGAAATAATTCTCTCATATTTTGGATCATATCCAAGACCATTTTACTCATTCTCCATATTTTCAATGCGTGTGACCCATTAAGTTCCCTGTTATATTGTCCACTTAAATTAACAACTAATTTAAGCAGGTCATGAGCGGTATCTAACAACACATCATGACCACCAATTGACCAGAAAGTAAGTGGTTTTACTACGAACCTTTCCATAGACAATTTCCGTGCAATTATTCCTTTCACCATTCTATACCCCACTTGGTTCAGAGTATGGACATGTGTCAACGCCCACTAGTCTGACTGCGTCATGTCTAGTCCAAGTAATGTTAGTTCTTGTCCTTGAGGCTCATTACTCTATTAGATATGTCATTGAAGACTCTCTTTATGATATTTCCACTTTGGCCAGAGATTCCCAAGTAATGACCACGACAAGAGGCCATGAATTTACATGTGACTTCTTTCTTGCACCTTTCGAGGAGCCGGTTCCATTTTTTATTGAGAAATATATTTTTGAAGAGATAGAATCTGATGGATTTTGGAATAGAACCTAAGGTGTTTTGATTTTTGATGATGGAGATAGTTTTTGAAGGTATTTATAGATGGAATGAGTTGCTAGGGGGCCATAATCTTCAAATTGGTATTGAATGGTGATAAATAGAGAAGTTAGAGAGTTGGAAATGAGAGAAATAACAGCAGAAAACATTTTATAGCCGACATCTTCACGGGCGTGAAAGCTAAGTCACGGGGGTGAAATGTCGTGTTAACGGGTTGCTGAAGAGACGCTCTACCCGTGATGAGGGATGTGAAACAATTCACGGTCATGAAAATTAAAGGTCACGAGTGTGATTGATGAAATATCACGGTGGTGACAAATTAGCCAAGGTGGTACAATCTTCACTACTTGTGACCGTGAGACATAGTGTGACACAAAGCGCGAATGCTTCTGTAAGTTTTTGGTGGAAATGTTCACGGTCGTGAATAAGCTTCAGGGGCATGAACAAAGGATTTCACGGGTGTGATAGAAAAATGTTATGGGCATAAAACATAGTCTTCATTACCTTCAACCATGAAGCAAGGCGTGAAAGCTACTAGAGCTTTTGGCGATTATGATCACGACCATGAATATATGTCGCGGGCGTGAATTGCCTAAAATCCTCATTAAATAAAATTAAGTCTAAAACAAGACTAAAGCATTTCTGAGGAGCTTCTATCCCCTATAACATATATTTCTATCAAGTTAGCTACTTCATACCTAAAAAGATGAGACAAAAAAACACAAGACTATTAATCAAGGTTCGACAATTTTGGTAATCATAAAGTTAATCCATTAATCATACCAAGCTCTCTTCTTATGAAATTAAATCTTTCCTCATTTAGAGATTTAGTGAAGATATCTACCAATTGATTTTCTGTGCTTATAAATTCCAATACAACATATCTGTTTTGAACATGATCTCTAATAAAATGATGTCTTATGTCAATATGCTTACTTCTAGAGTGTTGAATGGGATTCTTAAACAGATTTATAGCACTTGTATTGTCACATCTAATAGGTATATGGTTCATACTATGACCATAATCCTTAAGTTATTGTTTCATCCAAAGGATTTGTGTACAACAACATCCTGCTGCCACATACTCTGCTTCGGCGGTAGAAAGAGCAACAAAAACTTGTTTCTTGCTAAACCAAGAAAATAAGCATTCTCCAATAAAGTGTAGAGTACCTGAAGTACTTTTTGTATCTAAAAGACTTCCAGCATAATTAGCATCTGAATATCCTATTATGTGAAAGGATGAATTTCTAGGATACCGTAAACCTATATGTAATGAGCCGTGTAAATATTTTAAAATTCTTTTTACTGCATTTAAATGTGACTCTTTAGGACATGATTGAAAGCGAGCACATAAGCATATACTATACATTATATTGGGTCTAGAGGTAGTAAGATATAAAAGTGATATGATCATACCTCTATAGAGCTTTTCATTAATGCTCTTACCCTTTTCATCCTTGTCCAATTTTGTTGATGTGCTTATTGGAGTCTTGGCATTTTTGCATCCTTCCATTCCAAATTTCTTAAGTAGGTCTTTGTCATATTTGGATTGGTTGATGAATATGCCCTCATTGCCTTGTTTTATTTTTAGACCGAGGAAGAATTTTAGCTCACCCATCATGCTCATTTCGAATTCCCTAGTCATACACTTAGCAAATTCTTGGCAAAGCAATTCATTAGTAGACCTAAATATGATGTCATCAACATAAATTTGAACAATTAGAGTATCATGCTTATGATTTTTAATGAATAATGTAGTGTCAACATTTCCCTTTGTAAAATTATTTTCTAAGAGAAAAGAACTTAGTCTTTCATACCAAGATCTTAGGGCTTGTTTCAAACCATATAAAGCTTTTGAAAGTTTAAATACATGGTTGGCAAATCATAGCTTTCAAAACCTGGTGGCTGTTCTACATAAACTTCTTCTTCTATACAGCCATTTAAAAAGGCACTTTTTACATCCATTTGAAAGAGTTTGAAATTCATATGGCATGCATATGCTAAAAGTATTCTTATGGCTTTTAATCTAGCTACAGGAGTATAGGTCTCATCATAATCTATTCCTTCTTCCTGATTATATTTTTTTGCAACCAACCTAGCCTTATTCCTAGTTATTGAACCTTGTTCATCTAGTTTATTTCTAAATACCCATTTGCATCCAATGATTTGATGCTCCTTAGGTCTAGGTACTAAGGTTCATACCTTACTTCTCTCAAATTGGTTGAGTTCCTCTTGTATAGCAATCACCCAACTTTGATCATTAAGAGCCTCATCAATATTTTTAGGCTCAATTTGAGAAATAAAAGCAAGATCAGAAACTAAATGTTTGAGATGAGATCTAGTACTTACTCCCCTTGTAGGATCACCAATGATTTGCTCTTTGGGGTGATCTTTTGTCAATTTCCATTCCTTTGGGAGCTCTTGCATGTTTTCTTCTTAAGCTGGTGGTAGAGTATCATCTTGAAGTGAATCTTCTTGATCATTTTCTTCTCTTTCATTGTCAAGATCAAGTCTTTCCATGGTACCTACAACATCATCAAGAACACTACCTTTCCCAAGATCAAGCTTACTAGATTCATAAAAAACAACATGCATAGATTCTTCAACAGTTAATGACTTTTTATTAAATACTCTATATGTTTTGCTAGTTGTAGAGTATTCTAAAAGATATACCGTCGTCAGATTTAGAGGAAAATTTTCCAAGGTTTTTCTTCGTATTCAATATAAAACACTTGCATCCAAATACTCTAAAGTATGATATCATGGGCTTTCTTCCATTCCATAGCTCAAATGAAGTTTTGTAACATTCAGCAATTTAGGCCCCGATTGCGCGTGACCGTAGTGGGGTCCACTGGTTCAATCGGAGTCTAAATTTGAACCCATAAAAAATTGACTAATAATAAGGGAAAATAATTAAGGGTATTATTATTTGGGAATTAAAAAGATTAGGGGTAGAATTAGAAAAAAATAAAATTTCCTATGGACAAAATCGGTATTATGGAGATTGTTTAGGGAAAAAGTGTGAATATGGAGGAAGATGTGGTAAAAATGAAATTTTTCAAAGTTTAAATGTTAATCAAGATTAATTAACTTAATGAACCAATAAGAATTAAGATTAATTTTAATTAGTGGGACCCACACATTAATCAAGGTATAAAAGTCAAAAATGGGAGGAATTTTTCATTTTTCCACCAAAATATCTAAGTCCTCTTCTTCTTCCTTTTCCCATCCTTGTTGCCGTCCACCTCCACTCTCTTAAACCTCCATTTTTCTTTCAATTTCCAGCAAGCTAATAATGAAAAGAAATTAGTTTTGAGAGAGGAAAAATAAGAATTAAGGAGTTCTTACCATAAAAGGTACCAAAGGAGCAAGAAGGAAGGAAGAAAGAAGAAGAAAAAGGGAGAAGAGTAGGGGGAATTTCGGCCCACCTTGGAGAACTCTTAAGGTGAGTTTATTCTTCTTAAATTTAACCTTTTTCCTTCTATTTGAGACCCATGATGATGATAGATGTGATTAGGTTTGATGGATTTAGTATTGGTTGCAAGATAGAACTTAGAAAATTAAGTTTGTGTTTAGTTGATGAAGCTGTGATTGGACTTTGAATTGATGATATTTGATGTTAGATAATTATTTTATTGCTTAAAAACTAAAGAAAATATGATGTTAATGGATGAATAAGGGGCTTCCATAATTAAAGAAATTAGGGAAAATTGAAATTAATATGGAAACACAACAATTGGTGATAAGGAAAATATGATTTGAGTGTTGAATTGAAGAAAATGAATTGGTAACTAGGATATGGTTTTTGGGCAGCCATGACATATGAAGAAGGAAGTTTAACCTTAGTACATTTTAGCTCAATTAAGGTGTAAATCATATTAGGAGCATTAGAATATTATGTAGACATGAAAAGCATTGAAATTGGATGTTGGAATTGAGATGTGGTAAAATTGTGTAGGAAAAATAAGTGAACAAGTGAGAGGCCCTCAAGAGGGTGACAAAGGCAAGGAGAAAGCTAGCTAATAAGGGAAGGAAAAGAAGGTTTAAAGGAAGAACCAAGGCTGATTAGGTATGTGCTTCATTGATAAAAATTTTGCATGTTGTTAATAAGTATGAAATTATATATTAAGGTTTGTTATATTTGTGTTTTTGAGATGTTATGTGATTTGTTGTGACTTTTGATATTATATATGGAAATGGGACCAAATGGTGTGAAATAATTGAGACATATGAATATAGTTGTAATTCTGGAAATTTCAGTATCAAAATGAATGCAAATGATGAATGTGGTTGAAATGTGAATTGATGCCAATTGATGGCTCGGGTACAGAATTCCAGGAACAGCTCTGTCTATTTTGATGATAACTTGAGTTGTGGAACTCCTTTGTGTATGTTCTTTGTTGGAAATGAAAGCTAAGACACAGGGCTTTAATTTGTATTCAGACTATAACATTTAATTATGTCTAGATTTGCCCAGAAAAATGCATGAAGTTTAATCTTCGAATCTGTCCAGAAAATTCTGGGCAGAAAATTCTGTGATGATGCAGTAGTGAATTGATCATAACATTTGATAGAAAACTTTGATTTAAGTGATTTTTGATGCATCTGAAATCTAAGACAATAAGATAAAAATTGTTAGAAGGCCAGAACTCCAAATTCTAATTATAAATGGGCTAAAAATGAAGTCCAAAAACAGGTCCAAATTCTGCCATAGGTATAAAACGTGAAGTGTTGGACTTATGCATGTGCTATATTAATTATATGTAATAATTAATGCAAATATTTACTTTGATGGTAATTATCAATGTTTAACAGATTATTTATATATGAGATTTTATTGTAATAATAATGGGAATGTAGAACAAAAATATACAAGCATACTTATGATAGTTGAAAATATTGCGAATTAATATAAAAATAGTTAAGCCCAAAAACACCTAGTCTAGAACTAGAATAGGGAATAGTTTGGCATGCCAATCAGGGGAATTTAGGCACTCGGTGCCAAATATGAAAGCCGGTAATGGCAATTGATAAATGCGCTCGGCGCAAAATTATTAAGCCGGTAATGGCAATATAACAAAAGTCAGTAATGACATTATTATAAAAGCGCTCGGCGCTACATTATGAAAGCCGGGAATAACAATCCCGTTATTCCTATTAGATAGTTCAGTTATAGGTGTTATGGGCACAAGAAAATAATAATAATACTAATATTGAAGTATGTGATTTTAATAAGTGTTACATGAATTAAATTTGTTACTATTACATGTTGAATGAAATTTATTTGATTTTATAGAAATTTTTATTTTATGCATTATTTATTAAATGGTTAATTAATATGTGAGAAAATATAGATGTATGTAAAATTTTTATCATTGAAGCACCACTAAGCTAGTAGCTTAGCGCAAGTGGTTTCCTCTCGCGCAGGTTTAGAAGGATAGCCGTAGAAAATAGTCTGTCAGAAGAAGAAGGGTATCCGGAGGGAAGCAGTAAAAAGCTCTGAGTTTTCTTTTTTGGTATATTTTGTTAAAAAACTTTGTAAATTAAAGTATTGTTTTTATTTCATATAATTTGTATTAAATATGTGAGTTACTATGTAAAAGAACATAGTTTGAATGTAAATTAATATATTTTAAAAATAAATAAGATTTTGAGTATTATGCTTGTAATAATTTTATTTCAATGTCTACAAAATTTTCAAAAAAAAAAATTTAGTTCACTTCATTAATTTTATAAAATAGTAAGACGGGTAATACTCACTTACCTTGCTGAACTATAGTAGGGTAAGTGGGTGTGACAATTTTTGGTATCAGAGCCATAGGTTTAGATGGTTCTTACTTAGTGGGTATGGGAAGATAAATGCATGTTTTTAGCATTTGCATTGTTTTTAAGCTGCTATATTCTAATAAGGGACTCTTCTTCTGACAATATAGGTTTTAATGGATTCGGAATCAAGACAAAATCGTGAAGAACAGTAGGGTGATAGTATAGCTGACTCGGCTGCTCATAGACAGTCAGCATCAATTAGAGCCTCAGAGCCTAGCGTTATAGCTCCACAACATGCTGAAGAATAGGTTAACGCGGTTCAGGTACCCCTTATGCAACAAATGGCTATTTTGTTACAGTAGATAGCACAAGTTGTGCCGCCACCAGCTCCACCAGCTCCCCCACCTCAACCGAAACCCCAGATTGATAAATTAAGAAAATACGGGGCTACAGATTTTATGGGTAAGAAAGAGGATGACCCAGCAGCAGCAGAATTTTGGTTGGAAAAGACAGAAAGGGTTTTTGAAGAGCTGCAATGTCCAGAGGAGTACAAGGTTAGATATGCAGTATCTCTCCTTCAGGAGCATGCCTATGACTGGTGGAAATTGTTATTAGCAAAAATTCAGACTCCGACCCCTCAGACATGGGATTTCTTTGTGACAAAGTTTAAAAAGAAATACGTGCCAAGAATCTATGTTGATGAGAAAAAGCGAGAATTCCTGAATTTGAGGCAGAGGGGTATGACAATAGCTGAGTATGAGATGGAGTTCACCAGGTTGAGCAAGTATGCTACTGGGATTATTGGAGATGAAGCTGATAAATGTCGTAGATTTGAAGACGGTCTCAATGAGGAGATTGGGTATTTAGTGGCTTCCCACCAGCATACAGATTTTGCTAGCTAGTGTCCTCTGCTATTAGTGTTGAAAGAAGGAAAAAGTTGAAGACAGAAGAGCATTATAAGAAGTCAACAGCTAGTGTGGCCCAGACATCAGGTAGGAAAGGATGAATAGTACCCAGACCATTTCAGTCAAGGGTGGCTAGACAGACATTTTCTGATAGGCGGGGTCAGCAATTTAGACATGTGGCATCATCTGCTAGTTCACCAGCATCATTTCCCAAGAGACCAGCTCCGACTTTGTGTCAGCATTGTGGTAAAGCTCATACAGGAGAGTATTGGTGGTTAACTGGGGCATGTATGAGATGTGGAGCTACTGACCATATGAAGAAAGATTGTCCCAGACTCGGTACAGGTAGTATGGCACCAGCACAGACTATGACACCGGTACAGAGCCGTGGTAGAGGTCGAAGCCAGTTTAGAGGTGGTCATACCGAACAGAGTCAGGGGGTATCAGAGACAGTTGACAGACCCGGAGGTAGTAGGACCCCAGCTCGGGCATATGTGATGAGGGCTCGTGAAGACCAGGATGCACCAGACGTCATAGTTGGTAAATTATCTTTATTTGATTTTGATTTACATGCTTTGATAGATCCTGGTTCCACGCATTCATACATAAGTACAACTGCACTTAGACAAGGGAACATGATACCTGAGACCTTAGAATATGAGATAGTTGTGACCAATCCACTGGGACATAGTGTGAAAGTGAATAAGATTTATAGAAATAGTTCAATAATTATTCAGGGTAGAGAATTTCTAGCAGACTTAATAGAACTACCTTTTCATGAATTTGATGCTATTCTGGGTATGGATTGGTTGACAAAGCATGGAGCTATAGTCGACTGCCGATATAGAAAAGTTGTACTTAAAATTCCCGGGCAAGATGACACCATCATTCAAGCTGTAGGCCAAACATGTTTGATCAGTGTTATTTCAGCGTTAAAAGCTCGAAAATATATTAGGAAGGGATGTGAGGCATATTTGGCCTATGTGATAGATACCAGGAAGGGGAGCCCAGAACTCAAGGACATCCCTACAGTGTGTGAGTTCTCAGATGTATTTCCTGAAGATTTGTCGGGGTTACCACCAGATAGGGAGATAGAATTTGCTATTGATGTGATTCCTGGTACAGCCCCAATATCAATTACTCCTTATAGAATGGCACCTGCAGAATTGAGAGAGTTAAAGGTTCAATTGCAGGAATTGCTCGACAAAGGGTTCATAAGGCCCAGTGTGTCACCATGGGGTGCTCCGGTGTTGTTTGTGAAAAAGAAGGATGGCACCCTTCGGTTATGTATTGATTACCGACAATTGAACAAGGTGACAATTAAAAATAAATACCCACTACCTAGAATTGATGATTTGTTTGATCAATTGAAGGGAGCAGGAGTATTCTCTAAGATTGATCTCATATCCGGGTACCACCAACTGAAAATCAAAGAATCAGATGTATCTAAAACAACCTTCAGAACTCGATATGGCCACTATGAGTTTCTAGTTATGCCATTTGGCTTAACGAATGCACCAGCTACCTTTATGGATATGATGAACAAAATTTTTAGGCCTTATCTTGATCAGTTTGTGGTAGTTTTTATAGATGATATTTTGGTGTATTCGAGGGACAAGGGAGAACATGACAGGCATCTCAGAATAGTACTGCAGACTTTGAGGGAAAATCAATTGTATGCAAAGCTGTCAAAATGTGAGTTCTGGTTAGAAGAAGTGGGATTCTTAGGGCATATTATTTCAGTTGAAGGAATCCATGTTGATCCTAACAAAATAGAAGCCATTCTAAGTTGGAAGCCACCTCGCAATGTAACAGAAGTCTGAAGTTTCCTTAGATTAGCTGGCTACTATAGAAGGTTTGTGAAGGGATTTTCAAGCATAGCTGCACCAATTACTAAGTTTCTCAGAAAAGAAACTAAGTTTGAGTGGACAGATCGGTGCCAGGCAAGCTTTGAGAAACTAAAAGCCATATTAACCGAAGCACCTGTTTTTACCCAACCTACACTAAGGAAAGATTTTGTGATATACAGTGATGCCTCTCATAATGGGCTAGGTTGTGTATTAATGCAAGAGGGTAAAGTAGTTGCTTATGCATCTAGGCAATTGAAGCCTCATGAGCTAAATTACCCTACTCATGATTTGGAGTTGGCAGCAATAGTGTTTGCTTTGAAAATTTGGCGACATTATTTGTATGGCGAGCGGTGCTACATATATACAGATCATAAGAGCCTCAAATATCTGCCTACACGAAAGGAGTTGAACTTAAGGCAAAGACGCTGGTTGGAGTTAATCAAGGATTATAATTGCATTATTAACTATCAGCCAGGCAAAGGCAATGTAGTAGCGGATGCCTTAAGTAGAAAAACACTGGCAGGTATAGTTTAAATTTTCCTCAATTATAAAATAATATATAGAAAGTAATAATAAAATTGAAAAAAATTAGACTCATAAATATTTTGGCAGAGTTACGGGTCCAACCTACTTTAAGGCAACAAGTGAGAAAAGTTCAGAAGCAAGATCAAAAATTGATGATAAATGTTGAGGCAGTTAAAAAGGGGGAGAGACTTGACTTTAAGGTTGAAGATGATGGAAGCATAAGTTACAAAGGAAGATTGTGCGTGCCAAATGATAGCGGATTAAAGCAAATAATTCTAAAAGAGGCACATAATACAACTTATTCCATGCATCCAGGAAGCAATAAAATGTATCAAGACCTGAAGACTCATTATTGGTGGCCAGGAATGAAGAAAGATATCGTGGAATACACTACAAGATGCTTGACATGCCAACAAGTGAAAGCAGAGCACCAGGTACCTTCTGGATTGTTGCAACCTATTGCTATCCCAGAATGGAAGTGGGAAAGGATTACAATGGATTTTGTATCTGGTTTACCTTTGACCCAAAAGAAGCATGATGCGGTATGGGTGATTGTTGACAGACTCACCAAATCGGCTCACTTTCTGCCAGTTTGGATGGATTATTCATTGAGTCGGTTAGCAGAAATATATGTTAATGAGATAATTCGACTACATGGGGTGCCAGTATCTATTATTTCTGATCGAGACCCACGGTTCACATCAAAATTTTGGAAAAGTCTACAACAAGCATTGGGGACCCGACTTGCTTTTAGTATAGCATTTCACCCACAAACAGATGGGCAGTCTGAACGAGTTATTCAATTGTTCGAAGATATGCTGAGAATCTGTGTAATTGATTTTGAGGGTAGCTGGGATAAACATTTACCATTGATGGAATTTGCATACAACAACAACTATCAAACTAGTCTCGCCATGGCACCATATGAAGCTCTATATGGAAGGAGATGTAGAACACCGCTATGTTGGACAGAACTTGGTGAAAAGAAATTAATGGGGCCAGAATTAGTGCAGCAGACAGAGGAGAAGGTGAAATTAATTCAAGATCGGTTAAAAGCTACAACTGATCGACAAAAATCCTATGTCGATTTGAAGAGAAAGGACATTGAGTATGCTGTCGAATACAAGGTATTTTTGAAAGTCTCACCTTGGAAGAAAGTACTTCGTTTTGGTAAAAAGGGGAAACTGAGTCCTAGATTTATTGGACCATACGAAATACTTGAACGTGTGGGTCTAGTGGCTTACAGATTGGCCTTACAACCAGAATTAGATAAGATCCACAATGTGTTTCTTGTTTCAATGTTAAGGAGATACAGATCGGATCCGGCACATGTAATACCTATAGAATCAATAGAGGTACAACCAGACTTGACATATGCAGAAGAGCCAGTGGAAATCATAGCTCGAGAAGTCAAGGAACTACGGAACAAGAAGGTACCATTGGTAAAGGTCCTATGGCACAATCATACAGTGGAAGAAGCCACCACGGAGAGTGAAGAAATGATGAGAAATCAGTATCCTCAGCTATTTGGCTCCAGCTAATCAGGTAAATTTCGAGGACGAAATTTTCTTAAGGGGGAGAGAATTGTAACATTCAGCAATTTAGGCCCCGATTGCGCATGACCGTAGTGGGGTCCACTGGTTCAATCGGAGTCTAAATTTGAACCCATAAAAAAATGACTAATAATAAGGGAAAATAATTAAGAGTATTATTATTTGGGAATTAAAAAGATTAGGGGTAGAATTAGAAAAAAATAAAATTTCCTATGGACAAAATCGGTATTATGGAGATTGTTTGGGGAAAAAGTGTGAATATGGAGGAAGATGTGGTAAAAATGAAATTTTTCAAAGTTTAAATATTAATCAAGATTAATTAACTTAATGAACCAATAAGAATTAAGATTAATTTTAATTAGTGGGACCCACACATTAATCAAGGTATAAAAGTAAAAAATGGGAGGAATTTTTCATTTTTCCACCAAAATATCTAAGTCCTCTTCTTCTTCCTTTTCCCATCCTTGTTGTCGTCCACCTCCACTCTCTTAAACCTCCATTTTTCTTTCAATTTCCAGCAAGCTAATAATGAAAAGAAATTAGTTTTGAGAGAGGAAAAATAAGAATTAAGGAGTTCTTACCATAAAAGGTACCAAAGGAGCAAGAAGGAAGGAAGAAAGAAGAAGAAAAAGGGAGAAGAGTAGGGGGAATTTCGGCCCACCTTGGAGAACTCTTAAGGTGAGTTTATTCTTCTTAAATTTAACCTTTTTCCTTCTATTTGAGACCCATGATGATGATAGATGTGATTAGGTTTGATAGATTTAGGATTGGTTGCAAGATAGAACTTAGAAAATTAAGTTTGTATTTAGTTGATGAAGCTGTGATTGGACTTTGAATTGATGATATTTGATGTTAGATAATTGTTTTATTGCTTAAAAACTAAAGAAAATATGATGTTAATGGATGAATAAGGGGCTGCCATAATTAAAGAAATTAGGGAAAATTGAAATTAATATGGAAACACAACAATTGGTGATAAGGAAAATATGATTTGAGTGTTGAATTGAAGAAAATGAATTGGTAACTAGGATATGGTTTTTGGGCAGCCATGACATATGAAGAAGGAAGTTTAACCTTAGTACATTTTAGCTCAATTAAGGTGTAAATCATATTAGGAGCATTAGAATATTATGTAGACATGAAAAGCATTGAAATTAGATGTTGGAATTGAGATGTGGTAAAATTGTGTAGGAAAAATAAGTGAACAAGTGAGAGGCCCTCAAGAGGGTGACAAAGGCAAGGAGAAAGCTAGCTAATAAGGGAAGGAAAAGAAAGTTTAAAGGAAGAACCAAGGCTGATTAGGTATGTGCTTCATTGATAAAAATTTTGCATGTTGTTAATAAGTATGGAATTATATATTAAGATTTGTTATATTTGTGTTTTTGAGATGTTATGTGATTTGTTGTGACTTTTGATATTATATATGGCAATGGGACCAAATGGTGTGAAATAATTGAGACATATGAATGTAGTTGTAATTCTGGAAATTTGAGTATCAAAATGAATGCAAATGATGAATGTGGTTGAAATGTGAATTGATGCCAATTGATGGCTCGGGTACAGAATTCCAGGAACAGCTCTGTCTATTTTGATGATAACTTGAGTTGTGGAACTCCTTTTTGTATGTTCTTTGTTGGAAATGAAAGCTAAGACACAGGGCTTTAATTTGTATTCAGACTATAACATTTAATTATGTCTATATTTTCCCAGAAAAATGCATGAAGTTTAATCTTAGAATCTATCTAGAAAATTCTGGGCAGAAAATTTTGTGATGATGCAGTAGTGAATTGATCATAACATTTGATAGAAAACTTTGATTTAAGTGATTTTTGATGCATCTGAAATTTAAGACAATAAGCTAAAAATTGTTAGAAGGCCAGAACTCCAAATTCTAATTATAAATGGGCTAAAAATGAAGTCCAAAAACAGGTCCAAATTCTGCCATAGGTATAAAACGTGAAGTGTTGGACTTATGCATGTGGTATGTTAATTATATGTAATAATTAATGCAAATATTTACTTTGATGGTAATTATCAATGTTTAACAGATTATTTATATATGAGATTTTATTGTAATAATAATGGGAATATAGAACAAAAATAAACAAGCATACTTATGATAGTTGAAAATATTGCAAATTAATATAAAAATAGTTAAGCCCAAAAACACCTAGTCTAGAACTAGAATAGGGAATAGTTTGGCATGCCAATCAGGGGAATTTAGGCACTCGGTGCCAAATATGAAAGCCGGTAATGGCAATTGATAAATGCGCTCGGCGCAAAATTATTAAGCCGGTAATGGCAATATAACAAAAGTCAGTAATGACATTATTATAAAAGCGCTCGGCGCTACATTATGAAAGCCAGGAATGACAACCCCGTTATTCCTATTAGATAGTTCAGTTATAGGTGTTATGGGCACAATAAAATAATAATAATACTAATATTGAAGTATGTGATTTTGATAAGTGTTACATGAATTAAATTTGTTACTATTACATGTTGAATGAAATTTATTTGATTTTATAGAAATTTTTATTTTATGCATTATTTATTAAATGGTTAATTAATATGTGAGAAAATATATATGTATGTAAAATTTTTATCATTGAAGCACCACTAAGCTAGTAGCTTAGCGCGGGTGGTTTCCTCTCGCGCAGGTTTAGAAGGGTAGCCGTAGAAAATAGTCTGTCAGAAGAAGAAGGGTATCCGAAGGGAAGCAGCAAAAAGCTCTGAGTTTTCTTTTTTGGTATATTTTGTTAAAAAACTTTGCAAATTAAAGTATTATTTTTATTTCATATAATGTGTATTAAATATGTGAGTTACTATGTAAAAGAACATAGTTTGAATGTAAATTAATATATTTTAAAAATAAATAAGATTTTGAGTATTATGCTTGTAATAATTTTATTTCAATGTCTACAAAATTTTCAAAAAAAATAAATTTACTTCACTTCATTAATTTTATAAAACAGTAAGACGGGTAATACTCACTTACCTTGCTGAACTATAGTAGGGTAAGGGGGTGTGACAAGTTTTGTTTACGAGAGGTATTTTGAAAACTCGATTTGAAATATAACATGCATCATTTGTGGCTTCGGCCCAAAAGTAAATTGGTAAACCATACTCATTGAGCATTGTTCGAGCCATTTTAATTAAAGTTCGATTTTTCCTAAGAGATGAAAAATTCTACAAAATGCCATGTTCAAGACAATTTTTCAAAGTTTTCATTTTGAACTCTTTTAGCAAACTTTCTGAAAGTTTCAAAGGCATCACTCTTTTGAGCTAAGAAAATTACTGAAGTAAATCTAGAGTAGTCATTGACGATGACAAAGGCATAGTGTTTTACCTCATAAGCTTGCAATTCTAGTAGGTTCAAAAAGATCTAGATGCAAGAGTTGTAGAGGTTTTGAGGTACTTACAATGTTTTTGGATTTGAAGGATGACTTGTGTTGTTTTCCTCTTTGGCAAGGTTCACATGTCTTGTCTTTTTCAAATTTGACTTTTGACAGTCCCTTTACCAGCTCTCCTTTGCTGAGGCTTTGAATTAAATTCATGCTAACATGACCAAGCCTTCTATGCCACAGCCAAGATTCATCACTAGTAATCACAAGACACTTAGAGGAATGGTTAGATATTTTGTATAAGTCTATTATGTAGGTATTGACATCTCTATTTCCTTTAAATATCTCTTGGCTATTAATTAAGGTTACAAGACATTCATTGGAAGTAGAGATTACTTTGTTTCCCTTATCACATAATTGACTAACACTTAACAAGTTATGTTTCAAGCCATCAACAAGTAAGACATCTTTAATGAAAGTGGTACCATTAATACCAATAGAACCAATGCCAATTACCTTACCCTTAGCATTGTTTCCAAAGGTAACTTTACCTCCATCAATAATTTTGACTTCATTGAAGAGTTCTTTGTCGCAGGTCATATGCCTTGAGCATCCACTATCTACTAGCCAAGCATTTTTGTTTATTGTGGACTTGAGGCATACCTATAGAATCACAATTCAAGTATGGTTTTTAGGTACCCAAATGAGCTTGGGTCCTTGGGGGTTAGCACATGAAGGTTCCCAATGAGCCTTCCTTATCTAGCAATGTTTATTTATGTGACCAAATTTCATACAATAATTAAATTGTTTAGCTCTAAATATGCTTTTTGGTCTTATAATGCTTTTAAATGCCATATTTCTATTAGATTGAGTTTGCAAGCAATGGTATGCACAAGCATGATGAATTAGTGCTTTTCTAGGTGCATGCTTCTTATACATAAAGGCATGATTGGCCTTTTGAGGTTTCCTTCTTAGGCTTACGAACCCTTGATCATCCCTCTTATGTATAGAAGATTTAGTGTATTTTGTGCACTTAGCCCTTGGGGCTGTTACAGCAAATGTGGAGATGTGGGGTTCACTTGACTTAACAAAAGTAGTCTTGTCAGAAGATGATGATGTACCCTTAAATCCTAGACCATGCCTAATTAAGGGTGGTCTTTGAGACACAATGCAAGTATCTAAACTCTCCTTCCCCTTGTGAAATTTTGAAATGGAGTTTCTAAGTTTCTCAAATTTTGAAATGGATTTAGTTGAGGGTCTTGAAAAGTACTCATCTAATGACTTTTGAAGATATTCATTAGATGATTTAAGCTTAAAGTTCTCCTTTTCTAAAGCACCCATTTTGATTTTCAAATTAGAAATGTTTTTCTTATAAGTATTGAATTTACTTCTATATTTCTCTAGTTCTAGATTCAATACTTCTATTAGGCTTTGCTCATCATCATCTTCACTATTACTATTATAATCACTACTATCATTATTGAAAGAGTATGAGTGAAGTGATCTTACCTTATCCGAGACGTGATCCTCTATAACCATGAAGCATAGGTTGACCTATTCACTTTCATTATCATCTTTTTTACTTGAAGAGCTTTCATTATCCCATATGGCTTTGTGACCTTTCTCCCCATTGTCTCTTTGGTCTTTGCTCTTGTGCTTCTTGAGCCTTGGACATTCTGGTTTAATATGCCCTTTCTTCCCACATTCATAGCACTTTACCTCCTCTTTACTTCTTTATGAGTCAT
This sequence comes from Triadica sebifera, assembly GCA_023653625.1. Lineage (NCBI taxonomy): Eukaryota > Viridiplantae > Streptophyta > Magnoliopsida > Malpighiales > Euphorbiaceae > Triadica > Triadica sebifera. Next base: position 29,202,657 of record CM042901.1, read on the forward strand.
TAGAGGTCTGTTTGAGGTTTTTTTTCCTGAATTTTCTACAGTTGTTCATTCTGTTCTCAATAATTCTTTTTACCCTTCTTAAGAGCATGACAATATCCTCATTTGCATCATCACTCTTTTCTTAATCATCTTCAACTTCCTCTTGGGATTTTGAAGTGGAGGCTTTTAGTGCAAGAGGCTTTCTTTTTTCTAGCTCTACTTCAAGCCCTCTATCTCTTTTAACTGCCATTTCATGTGTAAGAAGTTTGCCAATAAGCACATCAGTATTCATGATGCTCATGTCTTCATTTTCCTTTTCTATATTGGCAACTCTAGAACCATAATTTTTGAGAGAAAGACTTCTTAGAATTTTGTTATTTACATCTTCCAAGCTCATGTGTTTCCCAAGCTTTCTCATGCCATTTATGATGGCCAGAAGATGATTGGTCATGTCAGTAATTGACTCATTGGATTTCATCTTGAAGAGTTCATATTCTGAAGTAAGAAGTTGAATCTTCTTGGATTTAACTTGCTTTGTTCCTTCATGATAGTTTTCCAATGTTTTTGACATGCTGTAAGCAGTTGGGCAGTGTTGTATTCTGCCACATTCTTCAATAGATAATGAGCTTGAGAGAATTGTCATTGACTTCTTGTTTTTGAAGTTTGCTCTTCTTTGAGGCTCTATCCAATCATCTCTTGACATGATTTCTTCTTCACCGTCAACACCTCTTCTAGTTGGTGGTGTCCATTCTTTCCGAACACTATCCTAGACTTCAATTCCTTCACTATCCAGATATGTCTCCATCTGAAACTTCCAATGAGCATAATTTTCTCCATCAAAGTAAGGCTTGAGACTTTGGAATCCTTCATTGGCCATATCTTGATCTTTGCTAGTGTTGTTTAGGCTTTGATGCTAGAATAAGCTCTGATACCAATTGTTGCCTAGATATTGTACCAAGAAGGGGGGTTGAATTGTATATTAAAATTTCTTAACTTTTATGTGCGTAAAGAAAAGTTAAGTTGAGTAGGGATACGAAGATATCACACAGGAATTTTTATAGAGTTTCGGGTGTTAACAAACCCTACTCCTCTCCCCAATCTCAATTAGGAGTTTCACTAACACACTAAGTCTTACAATGGAGTTTTACAAGCTCACTCCTAAATATGGTGTTTCTAACAATGGATCACACCTAACTCAGAAATCCCTTTGTTTTAATGGCTCACACAATAAACCAATTCCTTGTGTTTTAAAGGCTCACACAAATAACCCTTACAAGTGTTCTACTCTTTACCCAATATACCCAAACTCACTTGAGTAGTAGATTACAAAGAGAAACACTCACAAATCTATAATGCTGAGAAAATAATGAGCAAAAATATTTTTATAGAGAATTAATGTTTGTTTTAAAAGTATTAAATGCATAAATGGCTACAACAAGATTTTGATTTGAAGTATTAGCTATTCTCTTATTCTGGATTCATAAATGACTTGCATTTATACTTCCATGTTGAATTATAGCCGTTTGGTTGCATTTAATGCGAAAATAGCCATTGAACCAACTCTTAATTTTGCACCTGACATGTTTCTCTTTCCTCTTTCACGGTCGTGAGTATAAGTGTCATGATCATGACTGTTCTTCCAAGCTGTGACTTGAGTGCTGACTTTGGCAGTGAAGCATTATAGAAGGATTTGAAGTGTTTGATCACGGGCCTGAAATTTTAATTTCACTGGCATGAACATCCTTCCTAGTCATGGTCCAAGTGGTGACTCTGGCCATGAAGCTCTCTAGAGGAATTTGAAATTTTTTCTCAAGTGACTTTATTTCACTGGCGTGACTGATACGATCATTCACAATTTCTATGATTCTTCATGGCCATGAACTTTCAATGTTGGATAATTGGCGCTAAGCTTCATCAACCCCCCTTCTTGGTTCATTATTTGGGCAACATCCCCATATTAACTTAACCAAGGCAGCTCCTCATTCCTCCATTAAAGTTACATTTCTCTAGTTTTTAAGTCATAAAATAATTAACTAACAATAATTATCATTAATTCAAAGTTTAACTACACTTTCATTAACTAGTTGCAAACTTTAAATTTCTAGTTCCAATCTTGCAACATAACATCAATCTATCAAACCTAATCATAGCTATCATCCTTATGGATCTCAAATGGAAGGAAAAATATTGAATATAAGAAGAATAAACTCACCTTAATGATTCTCCAAGGTGGACCGAATCTGTCCCAAGTTGCTTCCTTTCCTTTTTTTCTTTCTTCCTTCCTTCTTGTTCCTTTGTCCAATTTATGGTAAGAACTCTTTAATTCTGATTTTTTTCTCTTTCAAAACTAATTTATTTCCTCTCTTTTCAAGCTTGAATTGAAGACAAATGGAGAGTTTTGGAGGGAGAAGTGGCCGACCAAGTGTGGGAGAAAAGAAGATGAAGATGAGTTAGACTTTTAATGGAAGAATGTAGAAATTCTTCTTTTTTTTTTTGACTTTTACACCTAAATTAAGGAGTGGGTCTCACTAACTAAAATTAATCCTAATTCTCATTGGTTCATTAAGTTAATTAATCTTGATTAAATTTTAAACTTTAAGAAATTCCTTATTTGATCTTCCTCCATCTTTACACTTTTCCCCCAACAATTGCCATAATACCAATTTTTTCGATAGAAAATTTTATATTTATTTCCAATTCTAGCACTAATCTTTTTAATTCCTAAATGATAATACCCTTATTTATTTTCCCTTATTATTAGTCATTTTTTATGGGTTCAAATTTAGACTCTGATTGAATCAGTGCACCCCACAATAGTCACGTGAAATTGGGGCCTAAATCACTGAATGTTACACCCCTTGTGTCTATTAAAATTAATTTTCTTTGAAAGTGCAATGGGATTGCACAGTTTTGATGGTTTTGGATCAATAGGTAAATAATTGAACTTAATTTGTAAAATTTGTTTTACAAATTTTTCTTTCTTTAATATGATCATGGGATGATTAAGGATGATTATTTTGATTGAAAAATTGTTTGAATCTGATTCAAATAATTAATTTTGGATTTATTTCAAAATGATCAAAATTGCTTTGTTTATGAACATGTATTGTTGTTTGGCTTAATTGATGGGACTGTTTATATTTTTCTTGTAATTTGATTATGGAAAAATTATTTAAATATGTACTGAGAAAGTGTTTATGTCTCTAAAAGTGTCCAATAATTAATTAAAAATTATTTTAATTAATTTTTCAAACAAACACAAAAATTGGACTATTTTGGCATACCCGACGGGACTATTTTGTTTGAATTTTTTATGTGATTATTTTATTTCCAGCATCTTGAAACAATTTTTGTGTGATTAAAAATATATTATTTTGATGTTAGATGCATGCCAAAAAATTTTTTCACGAATTTAACATTTTAAAAAATTTTAGATGTTGAATGAGTCGTTTTGAGCGTCTAAGTGTGTTGGTTCATTTGTCTTAGTAATTTTGGCTTGTGAAAAAAAAATATTTTGATGAACTTGAGTTGACCTAAAGATGATTATAATGATTATTTGAAGTTATGAAAATTTTTAGAATTTTTGAAAATTAATTTTTAATTAATTTAAGTTGAGCAATGGTAATTCTGTATGACTAGAAATTGGTACATATGTTAAAATTAAATTGTTTTATTTTGACATCATAATATTTTGATTTTAAGTTTAATTAATTTTGAATTAATTATGGAAATATATAATTTAATTTAATTTGATTAAATATGAAATTCAATACTCAAATGACATACAAAATTAAATTAACCGAAACAACACAAATAGGCAATTTCGGTTCAAGCTTTGAATTGATTTTTAAATTAAAATACAAAATTGTAATTATTTTATTTTATTCATTAGATAATGTATGTTAGGGGTGAATGGAAAGACATGATGGATGATTATGGACTTAGGCCTAATGTGAATGAGCATGCATGGATTTGTTTTGTTTTATGGTAAATAGGGCCAGCATGTCCCTACCTCTCCTTTTTTCTTGTGTATTTCACATCTCATCTTACTCCCTCATATGTAAATTGAGAATTTCTATACTTTGAAATATGTAATTAGATTACATAGAATATTATAGAATGGAGATACAAGGAGCAAGAAGCAAAATAGGTGGTGCCATAAACAACTAGACTTAGAAATAAGGATTTGATTTCTATTTTGGGTTGTAAACTTATGCATATACCTAGGTAAGACCTAGTCAATTTCTCTTTGGTTCAAGAGAATGACCTTAGTATATCCATAATCATGTCATATAGATAATGTAACTGTCTTTATGTTTTCATTTAATGAATGTATGATATATAAAAGCATGCACTAATAACATTATGAGACTTAACAAAGAAATGGCTTGCTAAATAAGCAATTAAGTCTTCCACCTTCCATTAATATGAGGAGAGCTAGAGTTAGTTTAGAGTTAGGGTTGTTGAGTTTCCTCAACTCGCTCTATAAAAATACATTCATACCATTGAAATTAGATTTCATGATTAATGGGATGGATTTAACCAATATCATTAGCTTGTTAGATTTATGCCAAGGTTAATTTGTATTGGAGCTTGAAGTTAGGTTAGTGCACATGCGATGTACACATATCAAGAGTTGATAGCCCAATGTATGTGCACACATCAATTAGTTCATAACACAAGATTCGATAGTTGCATGAATAATGCAGTTGGTATGGATTAGATACCTACCGACCAAACTAATGATGGCTTGTTGAGTTGCCTCAAGATTATTTTTAGCTAGTTGGATATCGACCCATTATGAGAACTTCCATATAGGTTCTTTCGGGTTCATAGTGAGGGCTATGGATTCATAATAAAATACTGGGAATCATACTGCAATTTTTTAAAGACGTAATAAACATAAATTTTCATGTACATTCTAACATGCTCTATTTTATATCTAGGTTGCTAGAATCATCATCATGACAAGTGTGAATTTGCGAACATTAATGGAGTCAAATAAGTTGACTGGGCCTAATTTTCTGTATTGGCTAAGGAACTTGAGAATAATTGTCAAATTCAAAAAGATTGCCTATGTCCTAGATGAGGCAATCCCTAATCCCCCTGCTGCAAATGCTTCTGAAGATGTTTAGAAGGCATATTAAAAGCATTTTGGTGATAGTGAGATGGCAAGTTGTATTATGCTTGCTACTATGTTAGCTGAGTTGTAAAAGCAGCATGAGGCTATGGATGTGAATTCCATAGTCTACCATCTAAGAGAGATTTTTGGTGAGCAAGCACGTTCCAAAAGGTTCGAAACTTCAAGGATGCTCTTCCACACTAAGATTGCTAAAGGGACATCTCTAGTGCAATATGCACTGAAGTTGAATGGCTATATTGACAGGTTGGCCACCTTAGGATTTATGATGGATCATGAATTAAGTATTGAATATATTCTAAATGGTTTTTTTGACAGTTTTTCACATTTTATGCTTAACTATAAGATGAACCAAATATCTGTTCGAGGAGAGCTCTAAAGGTAATCACCTTTAGCACTTATTGTACAAATTTATTTGATTAATAAAAGGCTTTTTCATTAATTTGATGTTCATTTGAAATATGAATTGATAGTGATCTTAAATCAATTAATGAAGTCTTTGATACATAACATAGCATGAAGGAAATCATGATGAGATCATGATATTGAGATTCTTATCAAGTGTAATTATGTTAGTACCAAAATTATCGCTAGTTATAGGATTAATGAGACGAGACACTGTTAATCAGGATAAACTAGCACATGTTACACTTCTTGATTGGATCGAGTAACAGATCTCATAATAAGTAAACATGATATGTTTAGAGTTAACTTGTGGATGCTTGCTAAGTGTTTCTAAGTACATTGGATGACCAGCTATGAGACAATCATATGGATAATCTATTCAAATGTCAATGATAGTCTCATCATAGTAATGGTGCAAGTATCCTTAGACTTGAGGTACTTAAGGATATCTTGGATACTGATTATGTATTTTGACACTATTCCTTGTTGCCCCGGGGAGGTTTCTCATAGGGTGGTGATTGGATACAGCTTGAGATATTCAAAGGTAATTGGGTAACCAACAAAGGACTCACCACTCCTGATAGAAAAAGTGTATACCCATGGCCTCTTGTCGTGGTCATTACTTGGGAATCTCTAACTAGAGTGGAAATGTCATAAAGATAGTCTTTAATGGCATATCTAATAGAGTAATGATCCTTAGGGACAAGAACTAACATTACTTGGACAATACATGATGTAGTCACTCTAGTGGGAGTTGACATATGTCCATACTCTGAACCAAGTGGAGTAGAGAATGGTTAAAGGAATAATTGCACTAAAATTGTCTATAATGTGTTGCTAGACACCTCTTATGACTTGATTAAATTAATTGTTAATTTAAGTGGCCAACATAATTAGGAACCTAATGGATCACACGCATTGAAGATATGGAGAATGAGTAAAATTTTCTTGGATGTGATCCAAAATATAAGAGAATTATTTCTGGATGGATTGCGATGAGATTGCATGGAAAAAATCGTTTGGGAGGGTCTTGAGCCCATACGAGCCCGCGCAAACTAGGCAAGCTATTGGATTGCCTAGCAGGCTAGCTCGGCAGCCTTGCTGTAGCCCGCAGTAGGCCCTGCGCGAGCACTATTGCCTCCCATTGGCCAACAGGTAAATTTGGCCTTAATTAGGCCAATTATGGCCATTAAGCAAATTTCCAATTCATTCAAGTTTCATTTTCTCCATTTTTGACTTTTGATCTTTTCTTTGAATTTGATTCAAATAGAAAAGACATCAAATGGTAGAAAATATACATGAAAATAATTTTTTTGTGAAAAAATATTTTTAAGACACAATAAATTCTCTCAATAACACTTTCAAAGCTAGCACTTTGAATTTGTTCAAACCATTTCTTATGATAGTTTCTTCTTCATTCTTCATATGGATTATCATTAGAGACATCATAGTGTGGATTGTTGTGGTTTGCTACAACCCAACAAAGTGAAGATTTAAATAAGAAATAAGAAATTACAAGGTATAATTTCTAACCTTTATGTTTATATAAAAGTTTTAATGGCACAAGTATGATCTTTTCTTTCGAGTTTTGATAATTTTTTTTCCTCTACATTTATGAATGTGATTCGTTCTTCAAAACCCAACAATATCCACCACTATTCCTGAGCTGATGAACATGCTCAAAATAGCTGAGCCATCTGTCAAGAAGGACTGTAAGGTTGTGATGCTAGTGGACTCTTCTGGTTCTAAGAATAAAAATCTTAAGAAGGAAAAGAAGTCCATAAAGCCTAAAGGAGGCATGGCTAAGAAAAAGGCCAAGGAGACTGCTCCAAAAGGGACAAGCTTCCATTATGGCAAGGGCAGCCATTGGAAGAGAAACTGCAAGGCTCACTTGGAGTCTTTGAAGAAGAAGGCTTCTTATGCCCCATCCACTTTAGGTATTTTGGTATTTGAAATTAATACTATTTCCAATAATGATATATGGGTATTACATACCAGTTGTGGCTCACACATATGCACTGATATGCGAGGCCTAAGGAACAGTAGACAGGTCAATAAAGGAGAGTCAAACCTATGCATTGGAAATGGAGCAAGGGTTGCTATATTAGCTGTAGGAACTTATGATTTGACCCTCCCTTGTGGGCTTATTTTAAATTTGGATAATTACTATTATGTACATGCTTTAACTAAAAGCATTATTTTGTTTCAAGTTTAAATAAAGATGATTTCCATTTAGCTTTATGCTAGTAGTACATTATGCAATGGAATATACATATTAGATGTGTCAAATCCAATTTTAAACATCAATGATAATAAAAGGAAAAAACAACATATGTTGAAATCATCTTACTTATGGCATTGTTGCCTTGGTCATATAAGTGAGAAACGCATGGCTAAGCAATAAAAGAGTGGTGGTTTGGGGTCATTTGATTATGAATCATATGATGCATGTGAATCTTGCTTATTTGGCAAGATGACTAGATTATTGTTTAAGGGAAAGGGTGAACTTGTTAGCGGGCTTCTTGACTTAATACATTCGGATGTATGTGGTCCAATGTCCACACACACCAGAGGTGGTTTCATCTACTTCATTACTTTTATCAATGACTACTCACAATATGGTTATGTGTATCTTGTGAGATACAAATCTGAAGCTTCTGAAAAGTTCAAAGTGTTCGAAAATGAAACAGAGAAACAACTTGGCAAAACTATTAAAACACTTCGATCAAATCAATGAGGATAATACTTGAGCAAAGAGTTTTTAGATTATCTTAGGGATAAGAGGATATTATCTCAATGGACTACACCATATATGCCACAACACAATGGTGTGGCTGAAAGAAGAAACTAAACCTTGTTAGACATGGTAAGGTCTATGATGAGCTCTGCATAACTCCCTAAATTCTTTTGGGGTTATGCACTAGTGACTGTTGTTTATATATTAAATGGAGTCCCTTCGATGTCAGTTGATGTTACTCCATATGAGATATATGGTATAACAAGAAGCCCACATTTTCTTACATGAGAGTTTGGGGTTGTCCTACTTATGAGAAGCGGACAATGTCAGATAAGCTGGAAGCTAAGTTTAACCGATGTATATTTATGAGATATCCTAAAGCATCATATGAATATCAATTTCACCACCCCTTGGAACAAAAGGTGTTTATTTTAAGATATGCTATTTTTTTGGAAAAATAATTTCTTCTAAAATGATGTAGTAGGAGCAAAATTGAACTTGAGAAAGTTCATGATGCTCAAGCATATGCTGATCAACTGCTTGAACCTGAGCCTGTTATTCATACAGATCATATAGCAGCTTAACCTTCTAAAATACATAAGCTCTGTAGGTCAAGTAGGATACGTACTATTCTATAGAGATATGGATTTCTCATTAGTGAACACAACAACGTATTGCTCATAGAAAACAATGAGCCTACAACTTATGAAGAAGATCTAAATAGTTTAGAATCTGACAAATGGCTTTAAGCCATGAAGTCAAAAGTGGATTCCCTGTATGAAAACCAAGTATGGACTTTGGTTGACCCACTTGAAGGGATAAAGCCTATAGGGTGCAAATGGGTTTTCAAAAAGAAAACTGACATAGATGGTAAGGCAGTTACCTATAAAGCTAGACTTGTAGCTAAAGGTTATTGTCAAAGATAAGAAATTGACTATGATGAAAATTTTTGCCTAGTAACTATGCTCAAATCCATAAGGATACTCCTAGCCATTGCTGCGCATTATGATTATGAGATATGGAAAATTGATGTGATGACATATTTCCTCAATGGAAATCTGACCGAGGATGTGTACATGACACAACCAAAAGGTTTCATATCCAAAATGGCAAAAAGGTATGCAAGCTTCAAAGATCCATTTATGGAATAAAGCAAGCATCTAGGAGTTGGAATATCGATTTGATAAGACAATCAAACAGTTTGGTTTCTTACAAAATCCAAATGAACCTTATGTATACAAAAAGGTTAGTGATAGTGCAATCGTATTTCTTGCATTCTATGTAGATGACATATTGCTAATGTAAATTTATATCTCAGCCTTACAATCAGTCAAAATATGGTTATCCAAGAATTTTTCTATGAAAGACTATAATGCCAGATAATTTATGCCACGGTCACGGTTGACTGAAATATGACGCATCGAACCGATCGAGGTCTAAATTCGGACATGAAAAAAAAATTAAAATGATAATAAAATATGAAAAAAATATTTTGGATATTATTAATTTAGAATTTTGAAGTTCGAAAGTAAAATTGGAAAAAAAATAATAATTTTTCGCTGAACGAAATTGGAAATTCCAATGCTTTTGACACATATATTTTAAGAAGGCATCAAAATGGAATATTCTTTATCTAAGGAAAGCAATATTCTTTTGATTAAAATAAAGTAAGAGTGATATAAATTAATATACCAATAGAAAACAAGATTAGCAATTAATCCTAACCACCCACCTAATCCAACTATAAAAAGTCAAATTTCCACTTTTTGGTCATTACTCTTCTTCTTCCTCATCTTAACCTAAGAAAATTCTCTCCCTTTTCTCTCTTTTTCTGTGACCCCTTCTCCCCCATTTATTCTTCATTTGTTTCTTCAATTAAAGCTAAGATTAGATGGACAAAAGGTGGAATTAAGGCAAGATCATCAAAGAAGTGAAGCTAAGTGAGCAAAACCAAGGAAGAGGAATGAAGGAAGGAAGAGAAAAAGAGAAAGAAGACTTTGGTCATTTTGAAGATCATTGAAGGTGAGTTTAGATTTTCCATCTTCTCACTTTTCTTCTTCTCTTTTCTTTGAGTTTGGGGTTAGTTGCCATTAAAGCTAATAATTTAGGGTAATTATTATGTTAATGGTGATTAAGGGTGGCATAGTGTGTTTAGTGCTTGATTAGTATAAAATTTGTTGTTAGGACAAGAAGGTGAACAATCTTTGAACCATAATCAAAGAGGAAGTAAGGGCAAAGAGAGAGCTAGCTAGGAAGAAGAGAAAAGTGAAGAGAAGTAAAATTTTGAGGTATGTACATTTGGCAAAAATTCAATGTAGAAAAATGTTGATTTTGATTTTGTGATGTTTATGAAATTGTGTATGAAATTATGGATATTTTTTTTTGAGTGATGAATTAGTGATCAAATGTTGCCATGAATATGACAATAAAAACTAGAATATGAGGTTGATGCATGAAAATGGAAATTGTATGAATTAATTGTTGTGGTGGAAAATTCATCTTATGAATAGTGTCTAGTTTTCTGATCATAACTTAAATTCTGGAAATGATTTTTGAGTGATTCTTATTGTGTTGGAAAGATATGAATATTCCTGGAATTACATGAAAAATGAGATATGAATATTCCTGGAATTAAATGAAAAATGAGCTCAAAGTTAAAACTAGAAATCAGTCCAGTAAAATACTGGGCAGATTGCAGTGATCATAACTTAGAAGAAAATTCATAACTTTTGCTCAACAACTTGTTTTAATGTTATTCTAGTTGGAAATTAAAGAGAAAACATGTACCTACATTTTTTTAGATGATCACTTGTCCAAATTCCATCTAAAGTGTATGCAAAAGACAGAGCCATATAAGGCAGAAATCTGTCCAGTAAAATACTGGGAAGATTGGAATGAACATAGCTGAGAAGAAAATTCAGAACTTTTGCTCAAAAATTTGTTTTAATGTGATTCTAGTTACAAATTAAAGATAACAGATGTACCTACATTTTCTTATTTGACCACTTGTCCAATGTCCATCTAAAAATAGACAAAAAATACAATGAAACATAAGGTAGAAATGCTGTCTAGAATAGGGCAGTTTGCATATATGTGATGATTGTGGAATTTGTGATAGAAAAGTATATTATTTGATTTTCTTATAGTTATAATGATTAAATGAGCAAGTATGAGGTTGTAAAATATTTAATGGGAATTATTGCATTTATTTGGAATTTATATTAGTGTTACCAACATCATTTATGTAAATAATAATAAAGGTAACAAATGTAATTAAGCCCTATAACATCTTGTCAAGAACTATAAATTAGGAAAAATTGGCTTGCCAATAAAAGGATAGAAATGTAGGCACTAAAAATAATAGTGCTGAAATTTAATTTACGTAGGCACTAAGAAATAGTGCTGAGTTGAAATTACGTAGGCGCTAAGAAATAGTATCGAGTTCAAAATTACGTAGACACCAATAAAGTGCTGATTTGTTATTAAAAATGTAGGTATTAAACGGTGAGTTATAAAATAATTATGTAGGCGCCGAGTATACTGTCGTAGAGCAGAATCCCTATATCTAGTGTTTAGTTCCGATTTAAGATGTCGCGGGCTATCAAATAAATAAATAAAATGTAAATTATTAAATTGATAGTTCAAATTGTATATCTTCTATTGTTAAAATTTCAAGCATGCTTAATGAATGGAATGTTATAATTGATGAATTAAATATTTTTGCATGATGAAAATAGTTTTTCTATTAATTGAATAATAGAAATTAGGATAAGTTGACATGCCAATAAAATGATAGAAATGTAGGCACTAAAAATAATAGTGCTGAGATTTAATTTACGTAGGTACTAAGAAATAGTGCTGAGTTGAAATTACATAGGCACTAAGAAATAGTGCCAAGTTTGAAATGACGTAGGCACCAAAAAAGTGCCGAGTTGTTATTGTAAATGTAGGCATTACATGCCGAGTCATAAAATAATTATGTAGGCGCCACGTGCACTGCTGGAGAGCAGAAACCCTGTATCTAGTGTTTAGTTTCTATCTAAGATGTCGTGGACTATCAAATAAATAATAGAATGAAAATGTAAATTATTAAATTGATAGTTCAAATTGTATATCTTGTATTGTTAAAATTTGAAGTATACTTAATGAATGGAATGTCATAATTGATGAATTAAATATTTTTGCATGACAAAAATAGTTTTACTACTAATTTAATATTTGGCATGCTTAATAAATTAATTGTAGGTTTTAAAATTTTATTTTAGAAATATTTATGTAATTATTGGATAGTTGTCAAACGTACTACTAAGCTAGTAGCTTAGCACGTGTTTTTCACGCTTAGATAAATAGACGTAGCTGTTACGTTAGGGCGACCGAAGATAAGGGAAACTCCATGATCAGATTGCAGTAGTCTAATTTCTTTTTGTATGTTTTGGAAATTATATTGTAAAAATTAAATTTTAAGAATTTATTTTGATGTAAATTTGTGGCATGTAATATTTATAACGAATGAATTTTGTAATTTTATATGTATAGAATTATTTATAAATATACTTCTAAAGATTATGGTTTAATTGAATGAGTTCTTTTAAATTAAATTAATCACATCATTAGTTGCATATTTAAATAAAAAAATATATGGTAATAAATATTCCACTAATAATAAACTTGAAAATTGAAATAAAAATATTTATATAATAAATTGAGCATTGGTTTTAAAACAAATGAGCTTAGTAGCACTTCCATATCATTTTAATGATTAGTAAAGTAAGGGAGCACTATAAAGACCTTGGAGAAGCATTTTATATTTTGGGGATAATGATCTATAGAGATAGATGTAAAAGATTTGCTTGGTCTTTTACAATCTATATAAATAGACAGGATGCTAAACAGGTTTATCATAGAGCAATCCAATAGGAGATATATTCCCATGACCCATAGGATTACTCTCTCAAAGTCTATGTGTCTAAAAACACAAGATGAAAGGACACGCATGAGTTTGATTCCATATGCTTTAGCTTTAGGATTAATCATGTACGCTTTGATATGTGCAAGACCTGATGTATCATATGCTCTGAGTGTCATCAGAAAAACCAATCAAACCCTGGTGAGAGTCATTGGGTGGTTTTCAAGAATATCCTTAAGTACTTAAGAAGGACTAAGGATGTATTCTTAATATATGGAGATAAAGATCTTATTATGAGCAGGTATACCAATGTCAACTTCCAATCTAACAAGGATGACTCAACATTTGAGTCAAGTTATATATTCACACTAAATGGTGGAGCAGTCAGTTGGAAGAGTTCCAAATAAGAAATGACTATTAATTCCACAACCAAAGCATAACACATTGCAGCTTCTGAAGCAGTAAATGAAGCACTTTGGATAAAGAAATTCATCATGAAACTTGGAGTTGCTCCTATCGCTGTTCATCCAATACAATTTTATTGTGATAATAATGGAGTCATTGCACAAGTAAAGGAGCCACTATCTCATCAGAGATCCAAACATGTACTCAAAAGATACCATTTGATTAGAGAAATCATTCGTAGGAATGATGCAAAGATAGAAAGAGTGCCTACTAATAAGAATATTGTTGATTCTTTAACTAAGCCATTTCCCCAAAACCAATATGATTCCCATGTACTAACCTATGAAAATAAATACAAAGACGATTAGCTTTAGTGCAAGTGGGAGCTTGTTAGAGATATGCTCTAAAGGCAATCACCTTTAACACTTATTGTTCAAATTTATTTGATTAATAAAAGGCTTTTTCATTAATTTGATGTTCATTTGATATACGAATTGATAGTGATCTTAAATCAAGTATTTAAGTTCTTGATACATAACATAACATGAAGGAAATCATGATAACATCATGATATTGAGATTCTTATCATGTGTAATTATGTTAGTATTGAAATTATCCATAGTCATATGATTAATGAGGTGGGACATTGTTAATCCAGATAAACTAGCACATGTTACACTTCAGGATTGAATCAAGCAGCAAATCTCATAATCTGTAAGACGTTCAAAGTTAACATGTGGATGCTTGTGAGTGTAACTAAGTACATTGGATGACATGGTGTGAGACAATCATATGGATAATCTATTCAAATGTCAATAATAGTTTCTGTTAGAGGAGTGCTCTAAAGGCAACCACGTTTAGCACTTATTGTACAAATATATTTGATTAATAAAAGACTTTTTCATTAATTTGATGTTCATTTGATATATGAATTCATAGTGATCTTAAATCAATTAATGAAGTCCTTGATACATAACATAGCATGATGGAAATCATGATGAGATCATGATATTGAGATTCTTATCATGTGTAAATATGTTAGTATCAAAATTATCCCTAGTCACAGGATTAATGAGACAGGACATTGTTAATCTGGACAGACTAGCACATGTTACACTTCTTGATTGGATCGAGTAGTAGATCTCATAATATATAAACATGAGATGTTTAGAGTTAACATGTGGATGCTTGCTAAGTGTAGCTAAGTACATTGGATGACTAGCTATGAGAAATCATATGGATAATCTATTCAAATGTCAATGATAATCTCATCATAGCAATGGTGCAAGTATCCTTAGACTTGAGGTACTCAAGGATATCTTGGATACTGATTCTTTATTTTTACACTATTCCTTGTTGCCTCCGGGAGGTTGGTCATAAGGTGGTGATTTAATAAAGCTTGAGGTATTCGAACGTAATTGAGTAACCAACAAAGGTTCACCACTCATGATAGGAGGGTGTATACCCATTGCCCCTTGTCATGGTCATTACTCAAGAATCTCTGGCCGAAGTGGAAATGTCATAAAGATAGTTTTCAATGACATATATAATAGAGTAATGAGCCTTAGGGACAAGAACTAACATCACTTGGACTATATGTGACGTAGTCAGTCTAGTGGGAGTTGGTACATGTCCATACTTTGAACCAAGTGGGGTATAGAATGGTGAAGAGAATGATTGTCACGGAAATTATCTATGGAAAGGTTCATAATAGAAAGGTTTGTAGTCAATCTACTGACTTTTCGGTCAATTGGGGGTCATGATGTGTTGCTAGATACCGCTCATAACTTGCTTAAATTAATTGTTAATTTAAGTGGCCAATATAACCAGGAACCTAATGGGTGACACGTATTAAAGATATGGAGAATGAGTAAAATGGTCTTAGATGGGATCCAAAATATGATAGAATTATTTAGGGATTGATCACGATGAGATTGCACGGAAAAATCATTTAAGAGGGTCACGAGCCCGTACGGGCCTGCGCAAGCTTGCCCATGCTAGGCAGGCTACTGGCCTACCTAGCGAGCTAGCTAGGCTACCCAGCAGTAGCCCACAGCAGGCTCAGAATGGCGCTAGTACCTCCCATTGGGGAACACGTGAATTTGGTCTCAATTAGGCCAATTATGGCTATTAAGCACATTCAATATTCATTCAATTTCCTTTTCTCCATTTTTGGCTTTTGATCTTTTCCTTGAATTTGATTCAAATAGAAAATACATCAAATGGTAAAAAATAGACATAAAAATATTTTTTGTGAAAGAAATATTTTTAAGACAATAAAATTCTCTCGAGAACTCTTTTAAAGCTAACACTTTGAATTTGTTCAAACCATTTCTTTTGATAGTTCTTCCTCATTCTTCACATGGATTATCATTAGATACATCTTGGTGTGAATTTTTGTGGCTTGCTACAACCCAACAAAGTGAAGATTTGAATAGCAAATAAGAATTTACAGGGTATAATTTCTAACCTCTATATTTATATAAATTACTTTTAATGGCACAAATATGATGTTTTGTTTTGGGCTTTGAAAATTTTATTTTTCTACTGTATTTATGAATGTGAGTCATTCTTTAAAATCCAACAGTGGTATTAGAGCCCCGTTGTGTCCATTAAAATCAAATTTAATTGAAAGTGCAATGGGATTGCATGTTTTTGATGATTTTAGATTAATAGGTTTTGAAAATTTGAAATTAATTTGTAAAATATGTTTTACACATTTTTCTTTCTCTAATATGATCATGGGATGATTAAGGATGATTATTTTGATTGAAAAATGATTTGAATGTGATTCAAATAATTAATTTCGGATTTATTTCAAAAATGCCTAAAATTGTCTTGTTTAGGAATATATGTTGTTGTTTGGCTTAATTGATAGGGCTGGTTATATTTTTTTTATAATTTGATCATAAAAAAATTATTTAGATATATTGATAAAGTTTTTATGTCTCTAGAAGTGTCCAATAATTAATTAAAAATTAATTTAATTAATTTTTCAAACAAACATAAAAATGGGAATATTTTAGCATTTATTTGATTTTTTTTGTATATGTTTATTTTGTTTCCAATAACTTGAAATATTTTTTAAAATGATGATTTCAAGTTCTGGAAATTTTTAGAATTTTTTAAAATTAATTTTGAATTAATTTAAGTTGAGCAATTGTAATTCTAGTATGACAAGAAATTGGTATGTATATTAAACTTAAATTGTTTAATTTTAACATCATAATATTTTGATTTTAAGGTAGAAATATGAAATTTAATTTAATTTTATTAAATATTAAATTTCACTTTAAAATGACATACAAAATTAAATTAACCGAAAGAACATAAGTAGGCAATTTCGGTTCAAGCGTTGAATCAATTTACAAATTGAAATCCAAAATTGTCATTTTTATTTTATGCATTTGAGAATGCATGTTAGAGGTGTATGAAAAGACATGATGGATGATTATGGACTTAGGCCCAATGTGATTGAGCATGCATGGAATTGTTTTGTTTATGGTAAATAGGGCCTACATGTCCCTACCTCTCTTTCTTTCTTATGTATTTTTGTTCTCATCTTACTCCCCTCAAATGTAAATTGAGATTTTTTATACTTTGAAATATGTAATTAGATTACATAGGATTAGGATAGAATGAATATACAAAGGCGCAAGAAGCAAAGGAGGTGGTACCATAAACAAGAAAACTTATAAATAGAAATTTGATTTTTATTTTGGGTTGTAAATTCATACATATACCTTGGTAAGACCTAGTCAATTTCTCTTTGGCTCATGAGATTGACTTCAGTATGTCCATAATCATGCCATATAGTTAATGTAACTATCTTTATATATCCATGTGATGAATGTATGATATATAAAAGCATGAAATAATAACTTAACGAGACTTAACAAAGAAATCCCTCACTAAATAAACAATTAAGTCTTACACCTTCCATTAATGTGGGGAGAACCAGAGTTCTTCTAGAGTTAGGGTTGTTGAGTTGCC
This sequence comes from Triadica sebifera, assembly GCA_023653625.1. NCBI lineage: Eukaryota > Viridiplantae > Streptophyta > Magnoliopsida > Malpighiales > Euphorbiaceae > Triadica > Triadica sebifera. The sequence goes on from CM042901.1 coordinate 29,220,222, forward strand.
TCAAGCTCACTCTATAAGAATATGTTCAAACCATTGAAATTTGATTTCACGATTAATGGGTTAGACTTAAATGATATTATTAACTTGTTGGATTTGCGCCAAGGATAATGAGTATTGGAGGCGAAGTTGGGTTTGTATACATGAGACTTACACATATCAATAGTTGATTGCCCAGTGTATGTGCACGCATCAATAATTTGATAGCACAAGATTTGATAGTTGCGTGAATAATGCAATTAGGATGGATTAGATACCTACTAACCAAACTAAGGATAGCTTGTTGAGTTGCCTCAAGATTATTCTTAGCTAGTTGGATATCGACCCACTAGGAGAAATTCCATATAAGTTCTCTCGGGTTCATAGTGAGGGTTATGGATTCACAATAAAATAGTGGGAGTCACAATATGATTTATTAAAGACCTAATAAACATGAATTTTATGTACATTCTAACATGTTATATTTTACATCTAGGTTGCTAGAATCATCATCATGAAAAGTGTGATTTTGAGATCACTAATTGAATCAAATAAGTTGACTAGGCCTAATTTTTTGGATTGGCTAAGGAATTTGAGAATAGTTCCCAAATCCGAAAAGATTGCTTATGTCCCAGATGAGGCACTCCCTAATCCCCCTTCTCCTAATGCTTCTAAAGATGTTCAGAAGGCATATCAAAAGCATCTCGATGATAGTGAGATGGCAAGCTGCATTATGCTTGCTACTATGTCAATTGAGTTGCAAAAGCAGTATGAGGCTATGGATGCTAATTCCATAGTATACCATTTAAGAGAGTTTTTTGATGAGCAAGCGCATTCTGAAAGGTTCGAAACTTCAAGGTTGCTCTTCCACACTAAGATCATTGAGGGGACATCTCCAGTGAAATATGAATTGAAGATGAATGGCTATATTTTGAGGTTGGTCACCTTGGGATGGACCATGAATTAAGTATTGACTTAATTCTAACCAGTTTGTCCGATAGTTATTCACATTTTGTGCTTAGCTATAGGATGAACCAAATCTCTACCACTATTCCTGTGTTGATTAACTTGCTCAAAACAGCTGAGTCATCTGTCAAGAAGGACAATAAGGCTGTGAAACTGGTGGACTATTTAGCTTCTAAAAAGAAGAACCTTAAGAAGAAGAAGAAGTCTATGAAGCCTAAAGGAGGCATGGCCAAGAATAAGGCCAAGGAGATTGCTCCAAAGGGAACATGCCTTCCATTGCGGCAAGGATGGCCATTGGAAGAGAAACTACAAGGCTTACTTGGAGTCCTTAAAGAAGAAGGCATCTGATGTCCCATATACTTCAAGTATTTTTTTCATTGAAATTAATATTGTTTCTAATAATAATATATAGGTATTAGATACCGTTTATGACTCACACATATGCACTGATATGCAGGGCCTAAGGAATAGTGGGCAGCTCAATAAGGGAGAGTCAGACCTAACGTTGGAAATGGAGCAAGGGTTGTTGCATTAGTTATAGGAACTTATGTATTGACCCTCCCTAGTGGGCTTATGTTAAATTTAGATAATTGTTATTATGTACATGCTTTGATAAAAACATTATCTCTGTTTCAAGTCTAAATAAAGATGGTTTCCCTTTAGCTTTTAGTAACAATTGTTGTTTTATTTTCTTGAATGGAATTCTTAATGCTAGTGGTACATTATGCAATGGAATATAAATATTAGATATGTCAAATCCAATTTTAAACATCAATGTTAATAAAAGGAAAAAACAAGATATGTTGAAATCATCTTACTTATGGCACTATCACCTTGGTCATATATGTGAGAAACGCATGGTTAAGCTACACAAGAGTGGTAGTTTGGGGTCATTTGATTATGAATCATATGACAAATGTCAATCTTTTTTATTTTGTATTTTGACACTATTCCTTATTGCCTCATAGAGGTTGCTCATGGGGTGGTGATTGGATACGGCTTGAGGTATTTGAAGGTAATTGGGTAACCAATAAAGGATTCACCACTCCTAATAGAAGGAGTGTATACCCATGACTTCTTGTTATGGTCATTACTCGGGAATCTTTGGCCAGAGTGCAAATGTCATAAAGACAGTCTTCAATGACATATCTAATAGAGTAATGAGCCTTATGGACAAGAACTAACATTACTTGGACTATACGTGACATTGTCAGTATAGAGGGAGTTAACACATGTCCATACTCTGAACCAAATGGGGGTATAGAATGGTGAAAGGAATGATTGCACAAAAATTGTCTATGGAAAGGTTCGTAGTCAAATCACTGACTTTCCAGTCAATTGGGGGTCATAATGTGTTGCTAGATACTGCTCATGACTTGCTTAAATTAATTGTTAATTTAAGTGGCCAACATAACTAGGAACCTAATGGGTAACATGCATTGAATATTTAGAGAATGAGTAAAATGGTCTGGGATGGTACCCGAAATATGAGAGAATTATTTCAGGATGGATCGTGATGATATCGCATGGAAAAATCATTCGCGAGAGTCACGGACCCATGTGGGCCCATGCGGACTAGGTTGGCTGCCCAGCAGCAGCCCGCAGCAGGCCCAACGCCTGGTGCCTCCCGTTGGCCAACAAGTGAATTTGGCCTTAATTAGGCCAATTATGGCCGTTAACCACATTCACTATTCGTTCAATTCTTTTTTCTCCATTTTTGACTTTTGATATTTTCTTTGAATTTGATTCAAATAGAAAATACATCAATTGGTAGAAAATAGACATGAAAATATTTTTTTATGAAACAAATATTTTTAAGACACAATAAAATTCTCTCGAGAACACTTTCAAAGCTAGCACTTTGAATTTGTTCAAACCATTTCTTTTGATAGTTTCTTCTTTATTCTTCGTGTAGATTATCATTAGAGACATCCTCGTGTGGATTGTTGTGGTATGCTACAACCTAACAAACTGAAGATTTGAATAACAAATAAGAAATTACAATGTATAATTTCTAACCACTATATTTATATAAATTTGTTTTAATGGCACAAGTATGATCTTTTGTTTTGGGTTGAAAGTTTTATTTTTCCGCTGCATTTATGAATGTCATTCATTCTTCAAAACCCAACAGTCTCAACATAGCAATGGTGCAAGTATCCTTAGACTTGAGGTACTTATTGATATCTTATACACTATTCCTTATTGCCTCAGGGAGGTTGCTCATAGAGTGGTGGTTGGATACAGCTTGAGGTATTCAAAGGTAATTGGGTAACCAATAAAGGATTCACCACTCCTAATAGAAGGTGTGTATACCCATGGTATCTTATAGGTGTCATTACTTGGGAATCTCTAGCCAAAGTGGAAATTTCATGAAGATAGTCTTCAATGACATGTCTAATAGAGTAATGAGCCTCAGGGACAAGAACTAACATTACTTGCACTAAACATGATGTAGTCAATCTAGTGGGAGTTGACACTTGTCCATACTCTGAACCAAGTGTGGTAGAGAATGGTGAAAGATATAATTGCACGAAAATTGACTATGGAAAGGTTCGTAGTCAAACCACTGACTTTCCAGTCAATTGGGGGTCATGATGTGTTGCTAGATACCATTCATGACTTGCTTACATTAATTGTTAATTTAAGTGGCCAACATAATCGGGAACCTAATGGGTCACACACATTAGAGATTTAAAGAATGAGTAAAATGGTTTTGGATGAGATCCAAAAATATGAGAGAATTATTTTGGTAAGGATCGCGATGAGATAGCATGGAAAAATTGTTCAGGGGGGTCACAGGCCTGCGTGTACTACTGACCTACCTAGTAGGCATGCCAGGCAAGTGAGCTGGGCTACTAGCCAGCAGCTGAACTAATTGGCCTTAATTGGCCAATTAAGCCTAATTAAGGAAAAAAACCCCTAAATCCCTCCCCTTATCTTGTGCACTTTGTATCTAGACTATTTTTGGGGTAGAAACATTTTTGAAATGTTTAAAAGTTTGACAATTGTTTTTGGAAAGGATGAAAATTCAGAAAAGAAAAATAATAGTTATTTTTCATATTCTCTCAAATTGAGCATACATCATTGCTAGCACTTTGAGGTGTGTTCAACCATTTCTCTTGTAGTTTCTTCTCATTTTTTCATGTGGATTAACATTAGAGATATCATAAAGTGGATTTTATGTGGTCTGTAACAACCCAACAAAGTGAAAATTTGAAAAATAAATCAAGAAATTATAAGGTATAATTTCTTACCTCTATCTATGTTTTGACAAATTAGTTTTAACAGCACAAGTTTTGTGTTTTTAAAATTTTATTTTTCGCTTCGTTTTATGAATTAGATTCACCTTCAAAATCCAACACAGCATTCCATCAATAGATGAATAAAAAATCAGAATGGTTAGTCCAATTACTAGAGGATATGATGAGAAGTTGTGTGTTTGAGTTTGAAGGAAGCTAGTATAAGTACTTGCCTCTTATGGAATTTGCCTACAATAATAGTCATCAGACAAACATTGGTATGGCTCGTTATGTGGCATTATATGGAAGGAAGTGCGGGACACTGATTTTTTGGGTAAAATTGAATGAGAAAAGTTAATTGGGTTAGAGATAATGCAACAGATAGACGATAATGTCAAAGTGATTAAAGAAAGATTGAAAATAGTTGAGGATTGACAGAAACCTTATGAGGACTTAAAGTGGCAAAACATAGAATATATGATTAGTGATGAAGTATTTCTGAAAGTTTTTCCTTGGAAGACAATACTGAGATTTGGCAAGAAAGGGAAAGTAAGCCCAAGATTTATTGGCCCCTACAAAATTTGGGAAAGGATCGGATCAGTGGCATATCGATTGGTCTTGCCACTAGAGTTGGGTGGAAAACATAATGTCGTTTATGTTTTGAAGCTAAAGAGGTATAAATCAGACCCAATGCATATTACTCTAACTGAGGATATAGAAGTACAAATAGATCTGACATAAGAAGAGAAACTAGTAGCTATCCTAGCACGTGAGGAGAAAGTTTTGCAGAATAAGAGAGTTCCTCTAGTCAAAGTGTTGTGGCATAATCATTATATGGAATAAGCCATATGGGAAATTGAGAAAATTATAAAGAAACAATACCCAAATTTGTTCCGTGTGGAATGAGCAAGTAAAATTTCAAAGACGAAATTTATTTTTAGAGGAAGAGGATGCCATATCTGATAGTTTATGACCTGAGTCATGCATGTTGTGAAATTGACACGACGGACTGATTAGAGTCTAAATTCAGATTTTAGCTGGAGAAAAACGAAAACAATGATAAATAATTATGGAAAGTGCTCAATAAAGTATATAAAGGGAGCAAATATGTTATATTATGGTAAATGACATAAATACAAATTTTGAAAAGTTTTGGGGTTAATTTATAATTTATCAAAAATTAGAGGATTAAATGAGAAATTTACCAATTAAATATAATATGGGCACCTGAAGTGAGATTTACAACCCTTCTCCATTCTTCTTCTTCTTTCTTCTTCCTTATCTCATTTTCTGAACCTACACCAATCTTAACCTGTTTCTCCATCTTTCCTCCATAGCCAACCTTCTTCAAGATAGAGAAGGTGATAAACAGTGGGAGAAATACACAAAAAAATGTATTTTCCATTAAGTAAGGTCTAGTTAATAAGATGGTTTATAAAAGCTATAAGTGTGATTAAAGGTTGGTTTAAGGATGTTCAACTTTTAGGGATATTTCTACCATTTTAATGATAAAAAATAATTAGGCAACAAGGAATTGAACCACATTTGTGCTCTAAGTATGTTACATAGGTTATTCATTCCTAAAATCTTGAAGCAAGTTGAAAGACAAGAATTGAAGTTCAAAATATTGAATCTAGGCAAAGAGTCATGTTTGTGAATCTAAAATTCACGCTTGTGACTAATGTCACGCCTGTGGTGAAAAATTACCACCCTCGTGAAAATAGCTCTTCATGCCCGCAAAATTTTAGTCATGCCCCTGAAACTAGTAAGTGCCAAGACTATTCATTCACACATTCACGATAGTGAAGTATTGGCCCAACCGTGAAGATTGATCAAGTCACGCCCATGAAGATTTTTTCATGCTCGTGAATGACCACTCATTTTTAGACAGAATGAGTCATGGCTAGAGCCACCACTTTCATTCACGACTATGAAGAGCAGTCACGCCCATGAACCTGGAGAGAGAAACTTGTCAGACATGAACAAAAAAGTGGTTGAACAACTATTTTCATATTAAATGCACCCCAAACGGCTATATTTGATTTGGAAGTATAAATACAACACATTTATGACTTCTATAAGTTAGAAAAACAATCATTCATTCTTCTAATCTTGTATAAGCTTTGTGCATTTATTTTTTATTATGTTTTATTGTAAAACCATAATTGCTCAAAATTGTTGAGCATTTTGGTTGATAAGTATTTTCATCTTGTAATCAATTACTCAAAAGTGAGTTTGAGTGAGTTAGGTTATGAGTGAAACACTTGTAAGGGTTTTGTGTGAGCCAATAAAAAATACAAGGATTTGGTTGTTGTGTTAGCCATTAAAACATAAGAGTTTTTCTAGGTTAGGTGTTAGCCACTACAAAAACACTATAGTTGGGAGTGAGCTAGAAAAAATTCCATTGTAATACTTCAAGTGCTAGTGAAACACCCAATTGAGATTGGAGAGAGGAATAGGGTTTATTAATACCCGAACCTCTATAAATTCTGTATGCATTATATCCCTCTTCCTTTCATCATTTATTACTTAGTTTTTGTTTTAAGTAATTTTTATTTGCTAATCAATTCAACCCGCTTCTTGGTTATTCTTTTGTTCAATAATTGGTTTCAAAGCAAGGACTACCATTCAACCTAAAAAGAGCTACTAAAGATCAACTATGGCCAGCGAAGGATTTCATAGTCTCAAGCCCCTCTTTGATGGAGCTAACTATGCGAATTGGAAATCTATCTTGATAGTGAAGGAATGGATGTTTGGGAGTTCGTTCAAAGGAATGGACACCTCCAATAAGAAGGAATTGTGAAAGAGAAGAAGAAATCACTCCAAGGGATGATTGGATAGAAATTCATAAAAGAGCGAATGACGAGAACAAGAAAGCCATGACTATCCTAATAAGCTCTTTATCTCTTGAAGAGTGTGGTAGGATTCAACATTATATTACCGCCTACTCTATTTGGAAGACTTTGGAGAACTACCATGAAGTCACCAAACAAGTTAAGTCCAATAAGGTTCAATTTCTTATCACCAAGTATGAGCGCTTTAAGATGAAGCCAAACGAGACCATAATCAAGATGAAAATTTTTCTTCTTGCCATTCACAATGGCATAAGGAAGCTTGGAAAGCACTATAGCTTGAAAGACATAAACAATAAGATTATGAAGAGTATGGAAATGAAGGATTATGGCTCAAGAGTTGTGGGCATAAAAAAAGCAAATGAAGACTTAAGCGTGATCCCCACCAATGTGCTAATTGGTAAAATTCTCACTCATGAGATGGCTTTAGTAAGAGATAAAGAGAATGAAGGAGAAAAAGAGAGGAGAAAGTCAATTACACTCAAAGCATCAACTTTCATGCCTATAGATGAAGATCTTCTTAGTGATGAAGAATTAGTTGATGAAGGAGATGAGCAATAGCCTTACTTTCAATGTGGATCAAGAGATTGATCTCCAACAAATATGGCTCAATCAAGAACTACAAGAAAAAGGCTTCAAGGTTCCCTCTTAAAAACTTCACACCCAATAAAGGTAAGAAGGAAGTAAAATGCTATGAATGTGGGAAGAAAAGTCACATCAAATCGAAGTGTCCCAAGGTCAAGAAGTACAAGAGAAGGCCTAATAAAGAAGATGAAGAGAAGGGTCACAAAGCCACTTGAGATGATGACTCCTCATTCATTGAAGAAGAAAAGGAAAAGGAGGTGGCTAACTTGTGCTTCATGGCTATTGAGGATGACTTTATTGATCAGGTATGCTCCACATCCTAATATTGTGATTATTTATGCGATTTAATTGATGATGATGATGATGATGATGATGATGATGATATAGTTGAAGTCTTAAACCTTGAAATAGAAAGATACAAAAAGAAATTAGAACTTTATAGAAAGAATAGCTCAATGCTTTAAATGACCTTTAAAAGGTAGTTTAAGAGCTAAAAATTTAAAATGACTCTTTAAAAAGATCATTAGATGAAATTTGTTCAAAATCCTCAACAAATTCTCTTTTAAAAGAAAATAATGCTTTGAAAAATGAAGTTGAGGAGTTTAGAAATTCTATTTCTAGATTTCACAAAGCAAAAGAGATTTTAGATACTTTAATTATATCTCAAAGACCTCTCTTAGTGAGACATGGTCTAAGTTTCAATGGAGCATGTAACACCACATCTTATGCATTTAAGTATAACCTATCTCTGTATCAAATAATCACACATAGCATGCTGGAAAAAAAACAAAATATCCTGTTAATAGTGATATTAAATTTTTTTTTTATATCCTATAATTTCATTCAATGACTTGCAAGTCTCATATCCTGTAATATTATTCAATGACTTTGCAAAGTTAACACTGAGGTTTTCACCACGATATAATATATCACATATATTAAAACATAAACTTTACACATTAGTATTTTTGAGTTGCTTTCATTTATACATTTTTAAACTCATTCCAAAATAACTATACATATTCAAGCATGTAAATACAAAAGATAGATGATATATTGTTATGCTTGTGTGGAATGCAAGGAGAGAGAGTGATAAGGCTTGGCCAGTGACCTGTGCTCCATGTCTTTTATATGCTACTCAAAATGAGATATCATTTTTCTTTACCGGAAAAATGATGCAAATTGATGAGTTGCGGCTCAGTCAGAATAACCATCAAATGAGCTCTAAAGTACCGAACAACTCATAATAATAACTCACAAATCCAATACATACCATGTATTCCATTCCATTCATCACTATCATATAAATATCAATAAAGTTGAAACATATAATCATTACTCCTTACATATGCAAATGCTTTGCTTATTTCATTTTGTTGTGACTAAGTTAAACAGACATTGCCTCGGGTTTCCATGTGAACATTTGCATTTGCTAGCTAGCTTGATCATTTGTTTCATTTGCACATTTGTTGGGCCATAGACCTCTTCTTTTGCTTCACAATATCGATTAACTAGTCACAACGCCTTTTTAGTCCATATGCATATTCACTTGTATTTAAGAATTCATCAACCATTGCATCTTTATCATAGACAACATACATATATTCCATATATACCTCATATGTCACGCATATACCTTGCATATACTATACATATACCATGTATATATATCACATATGTCAAACATATACCTCAAATATACCACAAGTATATCATTTATATGTACCAAAATGTCACAAATTATCCATCATTACATTATCAAGGACCAATCGTGACAATCATATGAATCACATAGCAAGCAACATTCATTTGCACTAAAAAATTCAATTGATAATTAGACTCACCGTTCTCCTTTGATTCCGACCCCTAACTTATTGTCTATCCACTTCTTGTGGGTCTCCAATATGTTTCGAGCCTAATATGAAAACATAATCGATTAACTCATGATTAGGGAGACTTAATGTGGCTTAAACAAATTAATATGCATTGTTCATATCAATAGTTAAGATTTTTCCTATGAGGAAGTGTGACCTTATGGGACTGTTTAGCCTATAACGTTTTCTATACTTGACCAATTAATTTGATTTCTTATTCCTAATTAAAAATAACATATATTTATAGAACATATTACAATTTTAGACCAATTTGATCATTGTACAAGTTTTGGTGGAATTTCTAAGTGTGTTCTATTTTTTGCCTTTAGGCAGTTTCAGGGTACTCATTTTGGTTCATCATAAATTATAATCTATAAGTACTATTTTAATTAAAATTTACTGAAACTTATAAGGGTTAATATGGAACATTTTTCATGTTTACAACTTTTATCAATTATGTCTCTAAGGTCTTCAAATTATAACAAACATTTTACTGGTCCAGAATAGAATTGGCTTCTGGACCAGTGTGACTTCCAAAGGCCATAACTTGGTCTATAAATAACATATTAAGTTTAAAGTAGTACCATATTTAGCTAAGATATATACCTATAACTTTTCAGTTTTGATCATTTATATAATATAGCTCTAACAAGCTCAAATTAGCCAAACAAGTTGCCAGCTCTTCCTAGGGCACTCAGTAGGCAGTTCAAACCATGGAACAGTCATGCTTCCATTCACCATAACCTAACATTTACAAGACCTATTAACCTAAAATTTGGTATAAAGATACATAACACATATATATACAACTTTTATGCTTTTAGATACTTCAAATAATGGCTTTAGCATATTCAAAACTACCTAACACAGTAGCTAATTTACTTAGGGTTCACATCCAGACCAGTTTCAGTACGAAGAGGATATTTCATTCTATACAACACATCTTGAAAAAATATTTACATATCCATAAATATAAGAAATAAAGGAACATATTTTTTTTTAAGCTTTTCCAGAATCAATTTCTATTGATATCAAAATTGGGGTGCAAATAACATTGCCTATTAATGAACCTTAGCAACTCAAATCAACCTTATAGCAATAAGAATTGATTACTTACCAAGAACAAACTTGCAAGGGATAAATTTGCCTCATAAAACAAGTGAAACAAGGAAGAATTAAGTTCTGGATTAGAGGAATATGAAAAAGAAAACAGGGCTGAAGTGAGGAGGCAGAAATGGGGGAGGAAGATAAAGCCAACCTTTTTGTTTTTTTGGCTTTTTATCTTTTTCTCTTCATCTCTTCTCTTTTCTCTTCTCTTTTCTCTTCTCTTTTCTTTAATTTTCCTTTTGTTTCATTTTCATTTTATTTTGTCTATATTATTATTATTATTTACATATATTTATAATTCCACTAATTCACACAATAATACAACTTAACCATTTGACCCGATTTAACTTAATTAACAATGTATATGTTTACTAATCCTAATCTAATCATTTTTCTTATTTTAATTTAGTCACCTTATTCAATTCATTTCTAATGATTTGTTCTCCTCCTTTAGGTTATAAGTACACACATGCGACTCTTTACAATTGCTAAATACTAGGACACGTAGCTAGTGCGTGCCATGAACTTGTTCCTAAGAAAATATGTATGAAATGCATGTATTCAATTGGATTATATGGAAGATGCATATGTTCAAATGAAATGCATGTGAGGAAGGTTAAGTATGTTACAGAGCATCATTAACATCCTCACCTAAAACCATATTTGTTAAATCAAGCACACACCAAACCTCTACTATTAAGGTAATAGCCCCAAGGGCTAAAGGCAATGCATACACAAAACCCTCTACTCAAAAGAAGAGTAATCAAGGGTCACTTGGCTCAAGAGGAAAACCTCAAAAAGCAAATCATGCTTTCTTATATAAGAAGCATGCACCTAGGAAAGCAATAATCTCAAATGCATGTTTATGTTATTATGCACAAGCACCACCTAGGAAAATAACAAAGCCTAAACACATGGAAAAATGGAAAAACAAATAAAAGTCTAAACAATGTCACCATTGCATGAAATTTGGGCATATAAACAAACATTATTTTATAAGGAACGTTCATTGGGAACCTTCTAGTGCTAACCTCCAAGGACCCAAGTTCATTTGGGTACCTAAAAACCACACCTAAATTATGGTTTTGTAGGTATGCCTCAAATCCACGTCAAGGGAAAATGCTTGGCTAATGGATAGTGGATGCCCAAGGCATATGACTAGTAACAAAAGTCTCTTCATCCATATCAAAATGATTGATGGTGGTAAGGTAACTTTTGGAAACAATGCCAAAGGTAAGGTAATTGGCATTGGCTCTATTGGTTTATATAGTTCAACTTTAATTGAAGATGTTTTGCTTGTTGATGGTTTAAAGCACAACTTGTTAAATGTAAGTAAATTATGTGATAAGGGAAACTAAGTCACCCTTACCTCTAATGAATGTCTTCTAACCACTCGAAATGGATAAGAGATATTCAAATGAGATAAAGATGGCAATATTGACATAATAGGCTTACATAAGATATCTAACCTCTTCTCTAAGTGTCTTATGATTATTAGCGATGAATCTTGGCTATGGTATAGAAGGCTTAGTCATGCAGGTATGGACTTAATTCAAAGCCTTAGCAAAGGAGAGCCAGTCAATGGACTACCAAAAGTCAAATATGAAAAGGATAAGACATGTGAACCAAAATATCATTCAAGTCTAAAAATGTAGTAAGTACCTCTAAACCAATATAACTTTTGCATTTAGACCTTTTTGGACATACTAGAATTGCTAGTTTATGAGGTAAACACTATGCATTTGTTATTATTGATGATTATTCTAGATACTCATGGGTAATTTTTTAGCTCAAAAGAGTGACGCTTTTGAATCCTTTAAAAACTTTGCCAAAAGAATTCAAAATCAAAAATGATATTTTATTTCTAAAATAAAAAATGATTATGGAAAAGAATTTGAAAATGAAAATTTTGAAAGCTTTTGTTTAGAATATGGTATTTCTCATATTTTTTCAACTCCTATAACACCTCAACATAATGGGGTGGTTGAAAGGAAAAATAGGACTTTAATTGAAATGGCTCGAACAATGCTCATTGAGTATGGTTTAACAACCTACTTTTGGGTCGAAGCCACAAATACTGCATGTTATATTTCTAACTGTGTTTTCAAAAGACCTTTTTTAAGTAAAACCTCCCTTGAGCTATGGAATGGAAGAAAACCTATGATCTCATATTTTAAAGTATTTGCATGCAAGTGTTTTATATTAAACACCAAGGATAACCTTAGAAAATTTGCCTCTAAATCCGATGAAGGTATCTTCTTAGGATACTCCACATCTAGCAAAGCTTATAGAGTCTTTAATAAAAGATCATTAGTTGTAGAAAAGTATTTGCATGTTGTTTTTTATGAATTTAGTAAACTTGATCTTCTGAAAGGTAGTGCTCTTGATGACATTGCAGGAATGATGAAAAAACTTGATTTGATCATGAAAAGGATCACGAAACCTCAACAAAAGATGATGATGATCAAGAGGAGCAACAACAAGATAATTTACTACCTCAAGTTCAAAAGCAAGGGATCCAAGAGCATTCTAAAGGAATGGAAATTCATAGGAAACCACCCCATGGAACAAATCATTGGTGATCCTACTAAGGGTGTAAGTACTAGATCTAATCTTAAACTCTTAGATTCTAATCTTACTTTTGTCTCTCAAATTAATCCAAAGAATATTGATGAGTCTCTAAATGATGGAAATTGGGTAATTGTTATGCAAAAGGAGCTCAACCAATTTGAGAGAAATAAGGTTTGGACCTTAGTTCCTAGACCTAAGACTATTTAATCATTGGTAGTAAATGGGTGTTTAGAAATAAGTTAGATGAACAAGGTCTTATAACTATAAATAATACTAGATTAGTTGCCAAAGGGTACAATCAAGAGAAAGGTATAGATTATGATGATACCTATGCTCCGATCGCTAGATTATAAGCAATTAGAATACTTTTAGCTTTTGCAAGCCATATGAATTTTAAACTTTTTCAAATGGATGTCAAAAGTTCCTTTTTAAATGGCTTTATAGAAGAGGAAGTCTGTGTTGGACAACTTATCGGTTTTAAAAGTCATACATTGCCAAATCATATGTTTAAGTTCACTAAGGCCTTATATGGTTTGAAACAAGCTCCAAGAGCTTGGTATGAAAGACTTAGTGCATTTTTATTAGAAAATGATTTTTCAAAAGGACATAAAAACACAACACTTTTTGTTAAAAAGCACAAGCATGACATATTACTTGTTCAAATTTATGTTGATGATATAATTTTCGGGTCTACTAATGAATTCTTTGCCAAGAATTTGCTAAGTGTATGACTAGGGAGATTGAAATGAGCATGATGGGTGAGCTCAAGTTCTTCCATGGTCTTCAAATCAAGCAAAGCAATGATGGCATTTTCATCAACCAATCCAAGTACACCAAAGAGCTATTAAAGAACTTTGGAATGAAAGGGTGTAAGAATGCAAAGATTCCAATGAGCACATCAACTAAATTGGACAAAGATGAGAAGGGTAATAGTATATATGAAAAGCTTTATAGAGACATGATTAGATCTCTATTATACCTTACCACTTCTAGACCTAACATTATGTATAGTGTATGCTTATGTGCTAGATTTTAATCATGTCCTAAAGAAGCCCATTTGAATAATGTTAAAAGAATCTTAAAATATTTACATGGCATTATGCATCTAGGTCTATGGTATCCTAGGAATACTTCTTTTTATATCATTGGCTTTTCGGATGCTGATTATGTCGATAGTCTATTAGATAAAAAAATGACTTCAGGTACTTGTCACTTTATTAGAGAATGTCTAGTTTCTTGGTTTAGCAAGAAATAAGTTTCAGTTGCTTTATGAACTGCTGAAGTAGAATATGTGGCAGAAAGATGTTATTGCACTCAACCAATTGACATTTTTTTTCCAAGCCTCTCAATGATGAAAGGTTTTGTTTTATAAAAAGAGAGCTTAGAATGCTTGATGGCACCACATTGTCTTAAATGATAATTTTTATGTCATGGTTATACTTTGATATTTTGATAATTCTTATATTGTGAACCTTGAGTGATATTTTGATTATTTGATGATTTGCATGATCATATTATATGAAAAAACAATGTGTATTTTTATGCTATGTAAAATGTTTAGGAAATATTTAAGTATCACATACTCTTGAATGAGACTTAGTTTTATTTTTTGACAAAATTTTAGGAATTCACATCCATGAAAATAGTAGCCAAAACCAAGAGATTCAATCATGACTTGTTTCACGCCTTGGATCATGGTTTGATCCTGTGAAAGCCTTTCTTCATGCCCATGACTATTTAGCATCATGACAATGAAAATGCCTCTCTTCATAGACAGTCTTGTTCATGCCCTAGCTCACAGTTTAACTCATTACTTTGCCTAACTGTAAACACGATCGTTCATGCCCATGAACATTAATTCACGGCCGTGAATCGATCAAAATAAAACATGGAATTCACTGTTTTCTCTCACTTTCTCTCTCTTTAACCTCATAATAGTCATGACTCCTCACCCTCTCCGGCCAAATCTGGCCTTCCAAATACCATTTTACTACAAATCATTGCCAAAATTAATCACCAAACACCTCAATCACTCTTTTTCTAACATTCTATTTGAGTTTTTGGTAATGCTTTCAACCCTAAGCTCATGTCTCCTTTTTCTCTCAAACCTTCAATCTCTTTAATGGACTTAGAGTTCGGTCAATCAAAAGGGAAGAAGAAGAGTAAGGCCCCAATGCTCCACACGGATTTTTTACTCAATGTCATACCCTGACATTGCCATCCGAAATATGCTTGCCTCAAAAAATGGCCTCTCTTATCAACAAGGACCTTCTCTTAAGGGTGTGTCAAGGCGTTAGGCCTTACCTCTAATATGACGATTTGGTTATGCAAGTGTGGCCTACTGGAGTTTGTTGATATTTATCAACCCACCTTTGAAGAGCTGGCTTTGGAATTTTTCAGCACTGCACAAGTCTCTCTGGTAGGGAAAGTCTCCTTCCAACTCTACAAGCAGGAGAAAATCCTGACCGCAACTGAATTTGGAGTAATTTTCAAGCTCCCACATGAGGTATTGATCTATGAAAATGAGGCTGGATTTTACCCTCATGACATTTGGTCCGCCATTCATAGTGACTATAGCTGGGACATCAAGAAGACGAAGAGAACACATTTGAAATCACTAGTGCTTCACTAATGTGTATACCTTGATATTTTGATAATTCTTATATTGTGAACCTTGAGTGATATTTTGATTATTTGATGATTTGCATGATCATATTATATGAAAAAAGTGTTTATTTTTATGTTATTTAAAATGTTTAGGAAATATTTAGGTATCACATACTTTCGAATGAGACTTAGTTTTATTTTTTGACAAAATTTTAGGTATTCACGGTTGTGAAAACAGTAGCCAAAACCAACATATTCAATCATGACTTGTTTCACACCATGGATCATGGTTTGATCCTGTGACATCCTTTTTTCATGCCCGTGTCTATTTAGCATCATGACTGTGAAAATGTCTCTCTTATTAGACAGTCTCGTTCATGCCCTGGCTCACATTTTAAGTCATTACTTTGCCTAACTATAAACACAATCATTCACGCCCATGAACATTCATTCACAACCGTGAATCTATCAAAATAAAACCTGGAATTCACTATTTTCTCCCACTTTCTCTCTCTTCAACCTCATAATAGTCATGACTCCTCACCCTGTCCGACCAAATATGGCCTCCCAAACCCCATTTTACCACAAATCATTGGCAAAATCAATCACCAAACACCTCAATCACTCTTTTTCTAACATTCTATTTGAGTTTTTCGTAATGCTTTCAACCCAAAGCTCATGTCTCCTTTCTCTCTCAAAGCTTCATTCTCTTTAATGGCCTTAGGATTCAGTCAATCAAAAGGGAAGAAGAAGAGTAATGCCCCAAAGCTCCACACAAATTTTTTACTCAATGTCATACCCTGACTTTTCCATTCAAAATATGCTTGCCTCAAAAAATGGCCTCTCTTATCAATAAGGACTTTCGATTAGGGGTTTGTCAAGGCACTAGGACTTACCTCTGATATGATGGTTTGGCTATGCAAGTGTGGCCTATTGGAGTTTGTTCATATTTATTTCATTTTGTTGTGAAATTGGAATTTGGAATTTGGAATTTTTCAGCACTGTGCAAGTCTCTCCGGTAGGGAAAGTCTCTTTCTAACTCTGCAAGTAAGAGAAAACCCTGACCTCTACTGAATTTGGGGTAATTTTCAAACTCCCACATAAGGGATTGATCTATGAAAATGAGGATGGATTTTACCCTCATGACGTCTGGTCCACCTTTCGGAGTTACTATAGCTGGGACGTTAAGAAGACAAAAAGCACACATTTGAAATCACCAGTGCTTCACTAAATTCATTGGTTTTTGACCTGCAACATATTTTCTCAGAGTGATAGCAATGACTCAATTTAAAAATCTGAATTGCTTCTGTTTGAGATGGCTTATAAGAGTGAACCCGTGGCACTATCCCGGTAGTTTGCTTCTCACCTTCAGTCCATTGCTTCTAAGCCTTCATGAGACATTCTTATTGGAGGTTATGTGACTCATTTGGTGGTGGAGTTGGGATGTCTGGACCTCAACAATCAAATATACAATATCACTCCAGTTTTTCCTAGAAACCAACTCTACATTGAGTCATTCATCAAAATGGGAGCAATAATGAGAGTCCATTATCATGATGAGGTGCATTACCACTTCATCACCCTAGCAGGTGAGGTGGCATATGAGCTTGAAGACCCAAAGGAATTCAAAGTGGGACTTCAAGTGTAACACCCCCTCAACCCAGCAACTTGTGCCCGGATGAGGGAGTGCTACCTCTGATTTCATCGTTTAAAATATCTTTATTAAATTTTGAACACCTGAAAATCATTCATTCATTTTTTTTTCTTTATTTACTATTTATTTACTTTGCAGCATAAAAGAAAATTCATAACATCAAAGATAAAAATATATTTTATTTAATAACATCTTCTATACAAAGTGTACCGTTTATTTTACAAGTACTATAAAATAAAATTTAAAACATAAATACAACAGATGTGTGACCCACGGTGGTTGATATACGCTGCTTTACTGGGTCAGGTCACCGTTAGCTTTATCTACTACTGTCTACTTATTCTTTGCTATACCTGCGCGAGAGAAACTCCCACGCTAAGCTCTTGGCTTAGTGGTGCATATAAATAAGGCAATAAACTATTTTATGCAATCATGCATTATTATATAATAACTCATGCTTAATCATATTCTCATGTAAATATACATATCATGGTATTCTAACATGTATAAATATCAAATCATATTCTTTTATCTTATACTTATTTATTATACTAAAACATCATTATATAACACGTCATAATCAAACATGTTGCAAGTCATTATTTCTTTTATTTTCCATGTCAAAATTCATAATTCCATTTTAAATTTCAATAATTCATTTATGTTCCACAAATTCTTTATTTATGTCTTTATTTATGCCCAAGACACCTATGAACCACTAACTAGGATAACGGAGTTGCCATCCAGGCGCTTAAGAGTGCCACCCGGGCAATATGATGTGCGCATATAGCCGGGCCAAACTCGGCGTAGATAACCGTGCCAAACACGACGTAGATAATCGTGCCAAACTCGGCGTAGGTAATAATGACATACCCGGCATAAATAACAGTGTCAAACCCGATATAGATAACATTACCAAATCCGGCGTAGATAATCATACCATTAATGGATTTAATCATTTTCATCATACTCCCCCCTATTTGGCATGTCAAACTATCCTAAATTGGTTCGGTGTTCTAGGGCTTATACAATCTCATTAAAATTCATAACAATTAATTTCATACTTTTCATGCATTTAATGTCTCAAAATAATTACATAATCACTCAATCAAAATAATATTTACATAATATAACAAGGTCCTCATCAATTTACTCTTTCAATTTCACAACTCATACACTGCCCTACCACTGGCAGATTCTGCCCTTGGACCTTCATTTTGGTCCTGTTCCGTTCTTAATTTAGTTACATGATCTTAATACACATTTTAGATATGGATCTTAACTTTAATATTCAACTCGAATCACTTAATTCTGAGTTCTCTATCAAAAGATATGATAATATTAACACTAACTGGTCACTGATAATTCTGCCCATAATTTTCTGGACAAATTCTAAGTCTAAACTTTATGAACTTTTCTGGACAATTACAGATATATTCAGATATTATGCTATAAATAAAAATTGTAGCCCTGTTTCTTAGCTTTCATATAGAACAAAGAACACACAAATCCAAGCTCCAGAACTCATGTTATAACAGTTTAAGTACTTACTGCTCATTATTAACAATTCTGCCCATAATTTCTGGACAGATTCTATGTTCGAACTTTATGAATTTTTCTGAAAAATTACAGACATATTCAGGTTTTATAGTATAAATGAAAGTTATATCTATATATCTTATCTTTCAAAACCAACAAAGAACATGGAAAACAGAGTTCCAG
Source organism: Triadica sebifera (assembly GCA_023653625.1). Lineage (NCBI taxonomy): Eukaryota > Viridiplantae > Streptophyta > Magnoliopsida > Malpighiales > Euphorbiaceae > Triadica > Triadica sebifera. The sequence continues at coordinate 29,239,378 of CM042901.1, forward strand.
AAATTATGTTATAACAATTTAAGTGCACACTCCTCATCAATTTCCAGCAAAGAACATACCAACCAATCACATTCAATTTTTACCAAATTAAATCCTAAGTCTAGCAAACATGCATCCCCAAGATTTTTCATCACAATTAATACTAATTCAAAATCATCAACATTCCAAATAATTAAATTATGCAATTAAAATAAAATTAAAATAGGCTATTGCCTCATATTATGCACAAACCTCTCTTTTTCTCTTTTCTTTCTCTTTACTTCTCTTTCTCCTTTCCTTTGCTCCTTTCATCTAACTCTTTGTCACTTTGAGTTCCTAAAGTTCATAAACAAATTTTTAAAAATTCATAAACCTAATTTATCCCTTTCTCCTTACTCTCTTTAGCTTCCTTAAGCATGAGAATGGGATTTTACCTTACTTTTTCTCTCTTTTCTCACTTTCTCTTTCTAAAATCAAGCTTTAGCTATGGAGGAACAAGGGAAAACGTGGCTGGTTTGAGAGAACAGAATTTTCCTCAATGAAAATGGATAAGGAATAAAAAGAAGCAATCAAGAACAAAGTGACAAAAATCATTAAAATGGCGGACACATAAGCCACATTCTAGAAGCCTTAATTAATGCCTCATTCATGCACATCACTTGGCTAATTGTTGTATGTCATTTGGTGTGTTATGCTTTAAGAAACGTGGGAGAAACTTAATGATGGAAAAATTCTAGATCAAGGGTGATAATTAAGAAAGGATAAGAACTTAAGAACAAAGTGACAAAATTACATAATTAATGGAGACACCTAAGCATTTTCTAGAAACTTTTCATTAATTTCTAATTCATGTATGTCAATTGACTTCTTAAAATGTGCCACTTGGTGTGGCTGGCCTCCATATGCATTTTATGTCCCAATTCAAGCATTTAATTGTTGATTATCCCAATAAATCCTCAAATTGTTGGTAAATTGCAAATTGACCCCTAAACTTTTCAAAATTTTGAATTTAGTCCTTTACCGAAATTTAACATCTTAAAATATTTTAAACACTTTATTGACTATATTCCATACTTAATTGTCATTATTTTAATTATTTTTCAATAAAAATCTAAATTTAGACTTCGGTCAAACCAACGAATCGATTTAACAACTCGCGTGACTTAGGTCTAAATTAACGGATATGACATTCTCTCCCCCTTAAAATAAATTTCGTCTTCAAAATTTACCTGTTAATTCTGTGAACAACTGAGGATATTGCCTCTTCATGACTTCTTCGTTCTCTCATGTGGCTTCTTCAATAGCATGATTCTGCCATAATACTTTAACTAATGAAACTTTCTTGTTTCGTAAAACTTTTTCTTCTCGTGCTAATATAGCCATCGGTTCCTCTTCATAAGTCAAGTCTGTATGCACTTCTATCTCTTCAATTGGTATGACATGAGTTGGATCAGACCTATATCTCCTTAGCATTGACACATGAAAAACATTATGGATTTTATCTAACTCTAGTGGAAGTGCTAACCGATATGCCACTGGTCCGATTCTTTCCAAAATCTTCTAAGGACCAATGAACCTCGGACTTAACTTTCCCTTTTTACCAAATCTCAATACTTTCTTCCAAGGTGAAACCTTGAGAAATACTTTATCTCCCACAGCATACTCTATATCTCGCCTCTTAAGGTCAGCATATGATTTCTGTCGATCTTAAGCTGCTTTCAATCTTTCTTGGATAATTCTAGCCTTTTCTTCTATTTGTTGCACTAACTCTAGCCCTATCAAATTTTTTTCACTCAATTCGGTCCAACAGATTGGTGTCCTACTTTTTCTTCCATACAATGCCTCATACGGAGCCATGCCTATGCTTGTCTGATAACTATTGTTGTAGGCAAATTCCATAAGAGGTAAATGTCTATCCCAACTTCCTTCAAACTCGAGCACACAGCTTCTCATCATATCCTCTAACAACTGAATAATTCGCTCTGATTGTCCATCCGTATGCAGATGAAAAGTCGTGCTGAAATTGAGTCGAGTTCCCAAAGCTTGTTGTAGGCTCTTCCAGAATTGTGATGTAAATCTAGGATCTCTATCAGATATGATGGACATTGGCACTCCATGCAACCTCACTATCTCACTTACATAAATTTCGCCTAGCTTGTTAAATGAATAATCCATTCTGACCGGTAAGAAATGTGCCAACTTTGTCAATCGATCCACTATCACCCACACTACATCATGCTTTCTCTAAGTCATCGGTAAACCAGACACAAAATCCATCGTGATTCTTTTCCATTTCCAAACTGGAATCGGTATTGGTTGTAACAATCCTGTGGGCAACTGGTGTTCCGCTTTCACTTGTTGACAAGTTAGACACTTAGCAACATATTCAGTGATATCCTTCTTCATCCCTGACCACCAGTATTGAGTTTTCAAGTCTTGATACATCTTGTTCCCGCCTAGATGCATGGTATATAATGTTTCATGTGCTTCTTTTAAAATATCAGACTTCAGCTCTTCTACACCAGGCACACAAATCCTATTCTTGAAGTACACTGTGCCATCCTCTGTCAATGAAAAATCAGGCTTTTCTCCCTTTTTCACTGCCTCGACTATCTCTACTAACTTTTCATCTTGCTTCTGAGCATCTTTGATCCTCTGCATCAAAGTAGATTGTATTCGCATCTCAGCTAAAATCTTCCTACTTAGTGAAACTGCAACCACATTAGCTTTTCCAGGCTGGTAGTCGATCACACAGTCATAATCTTTAATCAACTCTAACCATCTTCGTTGTCTCAGATTCAACTCTTTCTGTGAGGGAAGGTAATTAAGACTTTTATGATCTGTATAGATATAACATCTTTCCCCATACAGATAATGTCTCCAGGTCTTAAGAGCAAAAACTATCGCAGCTAACTCCAAATCATATGTCGGATAGTTAAGCTCGTGAGGCTTAAGTTGCCTTGAGGCATAAGCAATCACCTTTCCTTCTTGCATAAGAACACAGCCTAAACCATTATGACTAGCATCACTGTACACAACAAAGTCTTTTCCTGGAGTAGGCTGAGTCAAAACTGGTGCTTTAGTCAACATTGCCTTCAGTCGATCAAAACTTACTTGACACTTGTCTATCCACTCGAAACGGACCTCTTTTTGTAGCAATCGTGTCAAATGAGTCGCTAAGGATGAAAATCCCTTCACGAACCTCCTATAATTTCCGGCTAATCCAAGGAAACTTCTCACTTCTATCACATTTCGTGGTGGTTTCTAATTAAGAATAGCCTCAATTTTACTAGGATCAACCCGAATACCTTCTGCTAAAATTACATGACCTAGAAAACTAACTAATTGAAGCCAAAACTCGTACTTAGATAGATTTGCATACAACTACTTCTCCCTTCATGTTTGCAGCACTATTCTGAGATGTTGATCATGTTCTACTCGGTCTCTAGAGTAGACAAGAATGTCATCAATAAACACTACTACAAATTGATCAAAGTATGGCCTGAACACTCGGTTCATCAGGTCCATAAAAGTTTCTGGTGCATTTGTCAATCCAAAGGGCATAACTAGGAACTCATAATGACCATAACGAGTCCCAAATACCGTCTTAGGTACATCTGACTCCTTTATCTTCAGTTGATGATACCCCGATCGAAGATCTATCTTCGAAAATATGGCTGCACCTTTCAATTGAGCAAATAAGTCATCAATCCTAGGCAGTGGGTATTTATTCTTAATAGTCACCTTATTAAGCTGCCTGTAATCGATGCAAAGACGAAGAGTGCCATCTTTCTTCTTGACAAATAATACTGGAGCACCCCATGGTAACACACTAGGTCATATAAAACCCTTATCTAACAACTCCTGCAACTGTACCTTAAGCTCTTTCAACTCTACTGGAGCCATCCTATATGGTGTAATGGAAATAGGGGTGGTGTCGGGTACTAAATCAATAGCAAATTCGATTTCTCTATCCGGCGGTAACCCTGACAACTCCTCCGGAAATACTTCGGGAAACTCACTAACAGTAGGAATATCCACCAACTTTGGACTTGCTTTTTCCATATCAACTACATACGCTAAGTATGCTTCACATCCCTTACTGATGAGTTTCTGAGCTTTTAACACTGATATCACATTGTCTGGGTATCTTCTATCCTTACCCATTACCACTATCTCATCTTGTTCTAGAATTTTGATGATCATCTGTCTTCTTCCACAATCCACTACCACTCCATAACGAGCCAACCAATCCATTCCCAAGATCACATCGAACTCATGGAATGGTAATTCTATCAAGTCTGCTGGGAATTGCCTACCTTGAATTTCAATATGGCAACCTCTAAATACCTTGCTAACCCTCACATTGTGCCCTAACGGGTTAGTCACAATAATCTCAAATTCTAGAGTTTGTGGTTCTAAACCCTCTCGACCTGGTGGTGGTGTGCATATGTATGAATGCATCGACCCCGAATTTATCAATGCATGTATGTTAGAGCCAAAGAGAAGGAATTTACCAATTAAGACATCTGGCGCATCCTGCTCCTCTCAACCTCGCATGGCATATGCCCTGGCTGGGGCAGCTCTACTACCTTCTGGCCTCTCAACTGTCTCTGATCTGAACTGACTGGGCCCTGATCGGCCTCCTCTGCCTTGCCCTCGACTTCAGCCTCTGCCTTGCCCAGAAGCCTGTGTCTACATCAGCTCAGTGCTCCCTGAACCTTTGCCATACTGTAACAAGGGACAATCTCTCCTCATATGGTCTTTAGAGCCACATCTAAAACACGCACATGTCATTCACCAACACTCTCCGGGATGAGAACGGCCACAATGTTGGCATTCTGGTAGGGGTAGAAATCTATATGGTGTCTGTGTCAGTGCACTGGCTACCGAAGAAACAGATCTCGCGGGTTGTCCCCGCCTAAAAGAAGAAGGCCTATTGGAACCCCTAGCCCGAAATCGGCCACTAAAAGATCTAGCTCTTTTGCCACTTGACTGTACTCTACTCGGTTGTGATATGGGCCTCTTGAACCCTCTATCTTGTGTTAACTATTGTGTGGCTAGAACTCTCTCAACTGTTCTGGCATATGCTAGCAAACTGGGAAAACTCATCAGACGTAGAGCTGAGACCTGCAGCTTGATTGGATCTCTCAATCCATCTTCAAATCATCGGCACTTATCTGCCTCAGTGGATACAAAGCCTCCAACATACTTGCAAAGATGTGTGAATTCTCTTTCATATTATGTTACCGATAAGTTTCCTTGTTTCAGCATCAAAAACTCTCTTTTCTTATCATCTGTATAATAGGAGGAATATACTGCTCCTTAAACTTTTCTAGAAAGAATTCCCATGTCATAGGGTCAGGAGCCTCTGTGCTCTGTGATTCAGATCGCCACCAGTCATATGCATGCTCCTGTAGTAAAGATACTTCATACTCATATTTATGCTCGTTTATGCAATGCAGCTGATCAAAAACTCTCTCTGCCCGTTCTAGCCAAAACTCTGCCACTGAGGGGTCATCTTCCCGTTTACCGTAGAAATCGGGTGTCCCTAACTTCCTCAATCTCTCAAATTGTAATCCTGATGAGGCTGGTTGTAATGCTCTTTGTATGAAATCTATCATGTTCCTCATAAGCTCTGTTTGTCTTCTGCCAGTAATAGACTGCCCTCTTGATAGGCTAGCACTAGATCTAGATACATTAGCTTGGCGCCGAGCTAATACTATATGAAGTCTGTGTTTCAATAGGCTCATTACTTTCGCCTCTTTCGACCACAATATGTCGTGACCCTGAAGCCATACTATACCTATATCATAAAATAACGGCCTCAATCAGTAAGCAGCAACTTTAATACTTAATTGTGGGTACACACATATCATAATTATTTTTGAAAACCATTTTAAAGTCCAAAACTGCCCAAACCGAGCTTTAATACCAAAATCCAGAAACACCAACCTGGTGCTCTGATACCAAAAACTGTAACAGCCCCTCAACCCCGCAGTTCGTGCCCGGATGAGGGAGTGTTACCTCTGAATTCATCGTTTAAAATATCTTTATTAAATTTTGAACACCTGGAAATCATTCATTCATTTTTTTTTCTTTATTTACTATTTATTTACTTTGCAGCATAAAAGAAAATTCATAACATCAAATATAAAAATACATTTTATTTAATAACATCTTCTTTACAAAGTGTATCGTTTATTTTACAAGTACTATAAAATAAAATTTAAAACATAAATACAACAGATGTGTGACCCACGGTGGTTGATATACGCTGCTTTACTGGGTCAGGTCACCGTTAGCTTTATCTACTACTGTCTACTTATTCTTTGCTATACCTGCGCGAGAGAAACTCCCACGCTAAGCTTTTGGCTTAGTGGTGCATATAAATAATGCAATAAACTATTTTATGCAATCATGCATTATTATATAATAACTCATGCTTAATCATATTCTCATGTAAATATACATATCATGGTATTCTAGCATGTATAAACATCAAATCATATTCTTTTATCTTATACTTGTTTCTTAGACTAAAACATCATTATATAACACGTCATAATCAAAAATGTTACAAGTCATTATTTCTTTTATTTTCCATGTCAAAATTCATAATTCCATTTTAAATTTCAATAATTCATTTATGTTCCACAAATTCTTTATTTATGTCTTTATTTATGCCCAAGACACCTATGAACCACTAACTAGCATAACGAAGTTGCCATCCAGGCACTTAGGAGTGCCACCTGGGCAATATGATGTGCGCATATAAGTGCCAAACTCGGCGTAGATAACAGTGCCAAACTCGGCGTAGATAACCGTGCCAAACTCGGCGTAGATAACCATGCCAAACTCGGCATAGATAACAGTGCCAAACTCGGCGTAGATAACCGTGTCAAACTCGGTGTAGATAACCGTGCCAAACTCGGCATAGATAACTGTGCCAAACTCGGTGTAGATAACCGTGCCAAACTCGGCGTAGATAATCGTGCAAACTCGGCATAAATAATAGTGTCAAACCCGGCATAGATAACATTACCAAGCCCAGCGTAGATAATCATACCATTAATGGATTTAATAATTTTCATTATACTCCCCCCTATTTGGAATGTCAAACTATCCTAAGTTGGTTCGGTGTTCTAGGGCTTATACAATCTCATTAAAATTCATAACAATTAATTTCATACTTTTCATGCATTTAATGTCTCAAAATAATTACATAATCACTCAATCAAAATAATATTTACATAATATAACAAGGTCCTCATCAATTTACTCTTTCAATTTCACAACTCATACACTGCCCTGCCACTGGCAGATTCTACCCTTTGTTTTGGACCTTAATTTTGGTCCTGTTACATTCCCCATTTAGTTACATGATCTCTATAAAATTTTTAGATATGGATCTTAGCTTTAATATTCAACTTGAATCACTTAATTCTGAGTTCGGTATCAAAAGATATGATAATATTAACACTAACTGGTCACTGATAATTCTGCCAAGAATTTTCTAGATAGATTCTAAGTCTAAATTTTATGAATTTTTATGGACAATTACAGACATATTTAGATATTATGGTATAAATACAAATTGTAGCCCTATGGCTTAGATTTCATACAGAACAAAGAATACACAAATGCAAGCTCTAGATTCAAGTTATAACAGTTTAAGTACTTACTGCTCATTATTAACAATTCTGCCCATAATTTATGGACAGATTCTATGTTCGAACTTTATGAATTTTTCTGGAAAATTACAGACATATTCAATTTTATAGTATAAATGAAAGTTATAACTCTATGTCTTATCTTTCAAACCCAACAAATAACATGGAAAACAGAGTTCCAGAAATTAAGTTATAACAGTTTAAGTGCACACTGCTCATCAATTTCCAACAAAGAACATACCAACCAATCACATTCAATTTTTACCAAATTAAATCCTAAGTCTAGCAAACATGCATCCCCAAGATTTTTCATCACAATTAATACTAATTCAAAATCATCAACATGCCAAATAATTAAATTATGCAATTAAAATAAAATTAAAATAGGCTATTGCCTCAGATTATGCACAAACCTCTCTTTTTCTCTTTTCTTTCTCTTTACTTCTCTTTCTCCTTTCCTTTGCTCCTTTCATCTAACTCTTTGTCACTTTGAGTTCCTAAAGTTCATAAACAGATTTTTAAAAATTCATAAACCTAATTTATCCCTTTCTCCTTACTCTCTTAAGCTTCCTTAAGCATGAGAATGGGATTTTACCTTACTTTTTCTCTCTTTTCTCACTTTCTCTTTCTAAAATCAAGCTTTAGCTATGGAGGAACAAGGGAAAACGTGGCTGGTTTGAGAGAACAGAATTTTCCTCAATGAAAATGGATAAGGAATAAAAAGAAGCAATCAAGAACAAAGTGACAAAAATCATTAAAATGGGGGACACATAAGCCACATTCTAGAAGCCTTAATTAATGCCTCATTCATGCACATCACTTGGCTAATTGTTGTATGTCATTTGGTGTGTTATGCTTTAAGAAACGTGGGAGAAACTTAATGATGGAAAAATTCTAGATCAAGGGTGATAATTAAGAAAGGATAAGCACTTAAGAACAAAGTGACAAAATTACATAATTAATGGAGACACCTAAGCATTTTCTAGAAACTTTTCATTAATTTCTAATTCATGTATGTCAATTGACTTCTTAAAATGTGCCACTTGGTGTGGCTGGCCTCCATATGCATTTTATGTCCCAATTCATACATTTAATTGATGATTATCCCAATAAATCCTCAAAATTTTGGTAAATTGCAAATTGACCCCTAAACTTTTCAAAATTTGCAATTTAGTCCTTTACCGAAATTTAACATCTTAAAATATTTTAAACACTTTATTGACTATATTCCATACTTAATTTTCATTATTTTAATTATTTTTCAATAAAAATCTAAATTTAGACTTCGATCAGACCGACGAGTCGATTTAACAACTCGCGTGACTTAGGTCTAAATTAGCGGATATGACATCAAGTGCCCCAACTGAGGAAGAGAGCCTAGGTTGAGACTCTAGCTCCAACTATTGCAAATGCCTCTCCTACCAGCGGACATCTTCAGCACCTCTGCCAGACTTGGCATAGCGGATCGTCACACTCCTAACTCCTCATTTTGACATGCTTCAAGAAAGCATTGACACCTTTTAGGAGTTGATTGATGCAAAGCTGGAAGGCCTCAAGGACTTTGTCGAGTCCTGGATTAATAGCCTTGAGAATAAGGTAGCTCATCTTCTTGAGCAGATGTCTGGCTTGAAGCCATGACTCCTATTACCTTAGTTTTACTTTTTATGTCTTAGGATCCTTAGGATCATGTTATCGTAGCTTTTTTTGTGTCCTAAGATAATTCTAGCAAAGTCTATTTTATATTTACAACACAAACCTTGTAAATCTTTTTGTTAATGCAATGACATATGTCTTTTGATTCTCTATTGTCTTTTATACCTTTTTGATTGTAACAAAAAGGGGAGAATAAGTAAGCATATGTTGATGTTGAATGCATTGTAATATGTTGATGTTAAATGCAATATATGACAATTTTACTATGACAATATACTTTGAAATATATGTTACATATACTTGCCATATTCCTTGCATATAAAGCTTAAAATGCCTTATCAACATATCATATGCTTGAAATATACCTTTCATATACTTGGCATGAATACTATGTTTATCTTGGTATGAATGTTATGTTTATTGCTTACCTCAATCTCTTTTGAAGCTTCTCTTACATCTTGTACTTCTTATGATTCATGTTTATTAAGCATCATTTGAGGGGGAGAAATTTTATTTTCTCTTTAGACCGCATATTGTTTAATTATTTGTCATCATCAAAAAGGGGGAGATTTTTGAACCTTGAGGGATATTTCTGCCATTTTGATAGTAACAAATAATTAGGCAACAAGTAATTTAACCACATTTCTGCTCTAAGTGCATTAGCAGGTTATGCATTCCTAAAACCTTAAAGCAAATAGAAAGACAATAATTGAAGTTCAAAATATTGAATATAAGCAAAGAGTCATGCTCGTGAATCTAAAAGTCACATCTGTGACTAATGTCAGCCGCTGGTGAAAAATTACCATCCCCATGAAAATATCTCTTCATGTCCGTGAAACTAGTAAGGGCCAAGACTATTTATTCACACATTCACGGTAGTGAAGCATTGGCCCAACCGTGAAGATTGATCAAGTCACGTTCATGAATATTTTTTCATGCCCGTGAATGACCACTCATTTTCAAATAGAATGAGTCATGGCCAGAGCCACCACTTTCATTCACGGTTATGATGAACAATCACTCCCGTGAAGACTCAGTCACACTGGTGAACTTGGAAAGAGAAACTTGTCAGGTGCACACGGGAAAGAGGTTGAATGGTTATTTTCACATTAAATGGACCCTAAACGGTATATTTGATATGGAAGTATAAATACAACACATTTATGACTTCTATAAATTAAAAAAAAAATCATTCAATGTTCTAATCCTGTATAAGCTTTGTGCATTTGTTTTTGATTCAACAACTTTTATTATTTGTGATTGTAAAACAATAATTGCTCATAATTGCTGATCATTTTGGTTGGTGAGTGTTTTCATCTTGTAATCAATTACTCAAAAGTGAGTTTGAATGAGTTGGGTTGTGAGTGAAACACTTGTAAGAATTTTTGTGTGAGCCAATAAAAAACACAAGGATTTGGTTGCTGTGTTAGCCATTAAAACACAATGGTTTTCTAGGAAGTGTTAGCTAAGAGAGAAATACCATAGTTTGGAGTGAGCTAGAAAAAACTCCATTGTAACACTTCAAGTGTTAGTGAAACATCCAATCGAGATTAGAGAGAGAAGTAGGGTTTGTCAATACCCAAATCTTTATAAATCTTGTGTGCATTGTATCCCTCTTACTTTCACCATTTATTATTTAGTTTTTTTTAAGTAATATTTATTTGCTAACCAATTCAACCCCCCTTCTTGGTTATTTCATTGTTCTAGCATGTGCCTAATATGTCATGGTCATGAATGGTGATCACGCCTGTGACTAATCTATCATGCCTTTTAATATAGTCAAGCATAAAACTCAATCAGTTCTCACACACCCAAAACTCTAAAGAAAACCTTAGTTTTCGAAATTCTTTCACACTAGAGACAATGCCTTTTGTTTTCCTTTGATTTCAATACCTAAAACACAAAACCCAAAGCAAAGATCAAGTTATATGAAGTTCTTGAGAGAGAAATGTGAAAGGAAGCTTGTGTTCTACAAGAGGCAGACCTTGAGGAAGGGAGTGAAGTTCAAAATCCATCATCGAAGTTGTGCTTCCTTCGTCTTTGGTGTCACACCCAGCTTATATAATAAGAATAATCTCACTACATAAGAATAATGATGCAAACAAGCTAAATAAAACTAACCCGAGTTAAAACTTTTTGTTTAATAACTTAATTGACTTTTTTATATTCAAATATACATACAAATTCAATTATTAAAACATATCATCATGTTATATAAACATATTATACTTGATTATAATTATCAAAATTAACGACTTCTGACTTACCAAACGTCACATCCAACTATTTATATTTTACCAAAATATAAATGATATTCTTAACTATATACAAAGTATGTCTATCAAACTCATATGTAGTGAACAAAGTTAAAAATATAACATGTATCTCACCCTCAAACAGGGTCTGACGATCTCCTCTAGTATGGGCTTGTACTTTCTCTATTAACTTCACAATTTACTATTTGCAAGCTCTAATTCCTACGTGGAAAAAATCCACACTAAGCCATTTCTAACTTAGTGATACATATAAATATTTAAGTTTTCCCATGTAGTCACACAAATGTGTGGCATAATTTAAATAAATCAATGCACAAATTTTTAAATTATATTATACCAAACTAATGCAAAAAAATTCATGTTCCATTCTATTATCAATATATTTGTATCAAGACATGAATAATTGCTTATATTCAACTATATGTAATATATAAAATGTTAAACATACTAACTCATCTAATGTTACCATATTTTATCACATTTCTTACCTTGTTCTTTAGATCATTTATTAAATTTCCACTTATAGTCTTAATTTAAATAAATTTTCACCTATTATTTTAATTTAATTAGTTTTCATAGATCATTTTAATTTAATTGATTTCTCTAAAATTATTTTAATTTAGTTAACTCAAATCTTATTCCATATAAGTATTAAAGTTTTAACATACAGTTGCAAGGATGCATGGCAAATAATTCGTAATACGATTCATAATAATCCAACATATATTATATAAGAATAAACACATGATGATGCAATATTACCAAATTCAATGATAATATATAACCCAATTATCAATTTTAACCTACCCCATTAAATACTTATAATTCATGTCATGCCAAAACTCATATAAACAAGTCGTATTGCCTCACATATTTAGCTCTTAATGTGTACTTTTATATCTTTTAATTAATTTATATATAACATTTTAATACTAGTAGTTCAAATCTCGTTTGTAGACTATCCAAATATAAAGCATGTGGTAGGGTCACTCGTAGAGCTTCAGCACCCTATTCACTATAGTCTTAAGTCAAGGGTACTCGTAAAGCTTCAGCCACCTTGACCGAGTATAATCATATCATTTGTGTGTAATTAGGATAATGAGTGCTCTCGAAGCTATTGCCACCTTGTTCCTAAATCATATCAACATTAGTACTATATTGCCCCCGCAATGGTACATCATCTATCCATAATTAATCCATAGGTTGAAAATTTGGCAATTAAGGTTATTACTTATTTATTTCCTTTATATATTAATTTATCATAATCGATGTTTACTTTACATTTACAATGAATATATGATTATAAAATTTAAAATCATAAAATCAGTAGATATTTCATTATATGTAACCATTTAAATAATGTTGGCATACATTAATTAATTTCTCATACAATTAAAGTCAACAAATCTTTAATGCATAACCATGATTAATAAAAATTATGTGACTCTAAGTATGCCATATAATTCCTTTTTCATACCAAATACATATATCACACATAAGTTTCAAACTTCACTCTTTATTATCATAATTATTCAATAACTAACCATTAATAATTATCACATTTTTAATCAATCATGTATTAACCCACATTGAAAAATATATTATGTTACATATTCTACATTCACACTCTTCAATACACCTTGACAACATTAAAACAAATTTTTATATATTTTATCAATCAATTATTAATCCATATTTTTAGACATGTTATATATAACATGTATTTCATTATTAGGCACTCAATTCATTCCATTTAATCCTCAACATAGTTTGCATGTTACAACAGTCGCACAATATTTTAGCAATAATTCAAAGTACATATACATGCTTCACAATATATATATATATATATATATATATATATATATATATATATATATATATATATATATATATATATATATATTCTTTAACATTTTATATGCTTCATATATTTTGCACTATATTTTCTAGCATGCCTTATTATCCCTTTAGCAACCATTTCACATTTACACATTTTACTATGTTATTCAAGTATGCAATTTATTCAATTAACAAATAAGCATGCATTAAGAGTAAACTAAAATGCATATATATACAAACCTCAATGGAGCTTTTTCTAAAATCTAAAATCTAGAGTTTGTCTACTTTTATTGCTCTTCCTCTTACTGAAGGCCTAATTTAAAAATATATTTGATTAATGCCTTCTTAAAATACTTATTTTTATTATAGTTTAAATAAATAACTAAATTTTTTCCTAAGACACATTATGACCTTTTAGGACTATTGGCTCTATAACTTTTTCTATACTTATTCAATTTATGTGATTTTTGCTTCTAATTAAATTTAAGATGCTAACAAAATTAGATGATGATCTTTGAAGTAAGAAAAATGTAAAATGAGGTAAAAATGTAATTGAAGATGTCTCTAGCTCACACCCATGGCAAAGCATCGACTGTTAATTTGTATATAAAGGAATCAGCCTGACTGGACCCAATGACGAGCTAATGAGCTGACGAAAACAAATCTCATTTTATTTCTTCTTCAATTGCAGAGATTAGACTACTCAATGAGAAGGAGACCAAACAAACCTGACCTCTATTTATCATCATAAAAGTTGTTCCTAGGAAAGATTATGGTTCTTGGGTATCCAATCAATTAATTGCCCAAATCGGGGATGATTAAGTGGAAATGAATGAATTGGGTGAGCAAAAAGGGGGGCAGCCACTAAATTGAAGGCTTCACTTGCTCACTCTAACACTTGTTTAGTAGACAGAAAGTGGAGTGCATAAGCCCCTTAAGATTATAACATATTAAAATTTTAGAATTTTTGGACTATTACACAAATTTTAGTGCAATTTCAAATTTTACTTTCTTCTATCCTTAGACAGTTTTAAGATACTATGTTAAAAAAATCCATGTCCTTGAATGTGCATATTATATTATTATCAAACTTAGGCAACATTTAGAACAGATATTGTGAAACATTTTTCATGTTTATCACTTTGCCCAATTCTACCTCTGATGTCCTCAAATACTAGTGAATTTATAACCAATACAGTACAGAGTGACAACCAGACCAGTTCATTTGCTAAGGTCATAATTCACAAAATACATAACATACTAAGATAATACTTCCATAGGTGTTTAGATAAGACATACCCCTAAAATATTTATTTTTTCACTTGGGTTAATCTGGTCTATAAGAAGCTAAAAAATAAGGGCAAATTCACCATAGCTGCAAAGATACAAGAAAGTACCTCAATCATGAAATAGTCATAGTTAATTTCATTATAACTCAACCTACACAAGAGAGAATTATACAAAATTTGGTAGAGAACTAGAACATACATAGAGATAAAAATTTTATTTTTTGTGTTTCCTTAAATTCTACACTTGAGATGATCAAAATAAGCAAAGACTGTAGGATATTATATTGATACTCTTTCATGAACCAGTCTTACTCAAAAGAGTTTATCTCTTCATATACTCAAAAGTATTCAATACCATTTGATAAACATATAAAGAATACATAGATAAACAATTTTTATGCTTGGTACTTCTCAAAATTTGGTTCCTGCAATAATCAAAATTGGAGTGCAACATATTGGTCCTACATAGCTCTAATAATTCTAAACAACACTAGAACAATAGAGAAAATATTACTTACTAAGAATTAATTAATTTAAAATGAGTTTGATGTAAATCCTTAGTGAAATAATGATAGAAAGGGCCTATAAGATGGAAGGAAAAAGAAGAATAAGGAGGAAGTTAAAAGGAGTGCGGAACCTAACTTTTATTGGGCCAAATGGCCACCATTGACTTAGCCAATTTTGTTCCCTTTTTTTTAACCATTTTAAGCCCATTTTTTCTTTTTTTTTCTTCTTCTTTATTTATTATTGTTTTCATATATTTACTATATCTAGTCCCCTTAATCTTTACTAAAAGTACAATTTAATTATGTGTTATAGTTTAATCAAATTTATCATGTCAATCAATTTAATTTATCTTAATTTTGAATTTAGTCATTTATTCAAATTATTTTAATCTCTGATGTCTATCATGTGTATGTATATCACATACTTATTTTACCTAGACTCTAATTAGTGGGCATTACGTTTGGTATGGAATCATGTTTTCCCTTCATCTTTTCCATTTTTCCTTGTTGAATCCATTTTTGGTCGAGACCCATTTCTAGATGGGTTAGCTTTTAGTTCATAGTTTAATTTTTATAGTTCAAGATCCTCATTTAAGCTTGATTAAGCTTATAATATGTGCTAAAAAGAGGATTTTAAGTTAGGATTTTATCTTTATGGCTTTAAGCTAAGTTTATGGTTTATAAAAGTGTGTAAAGGTGTTTATATGTTATAGGAGTTGGAAGAGGAGGTGGTGAAACCCACTAAGAGGATAAGCAAACTAAAATTTAAGCTTGATCCCGAGGCTCCATTAGAGGTATGTACATATATACATTTAGATTCCAAATTTTGTGGCATGTTATGTGTTAAGTGTATGATAAATGACTTGGATGCTATAAATGTTACTTGTTATTTATAATGAACTTAATAGATGTAATTAATGCCATGAGTGTTGGATTTTGAACATATATCTCATACATGGCACAATGGAAATATAAAATTTAATCAAAACCAAAAGCCAAAGAATGCCCTATGTTCATTAAAGTCGGATTAACCATCGCATGGGAGAAGTATAATTACCTTTCTTTGATTGCAACTTCAATCTTCAAGTTGTGAGCTTTCCTTCTAGTTAGGTTATTGTAAACCATAAAAATCCAAAGCTTATGGATTGGTCTAACAGTATCCACACGAAGGAACGAAGGAAATAACCTCAAAGGTTATGGGGTGTCAAAGCATCAAAGTGCTAGCAATGGTGGTTCAACTTGAGAGAGAAGAAGATGAGAGAATAATTTTTATTTTCTCAAGGAGGCAGCTACC
The DNA here is from genome assembly GCA_023653625.1 of Triadica sebifera. Classification (NCBI taxonomy): domain Eukaryota; kingdom Viridiplantae; phylum Streptophyta; class Magnoliopsida; order Malpighiales; family Euphorbiaceae; genus Triadica; species Triadica sebifera. Next base: position 29,255,890 of record CM042901.1, read on the forward strand.
TTTCTGAGCCCTTTTGAGGGTATTTATAGGTCTTCTAATCATAATTAGGGTTAGACTCTAAAAACCCTACGTTTGGCTCTCAAAAGGAATAGAAGATCTGCAAAATCGCATATCATCTTGCACGCAACAGCCTATAAGCTATGTCTACACCTGCAGTAACAAGGCTTGTTATTGCACCTGTGAGGATGCCCTCGTGCACGTGACAATAAGCCTTCATACTATTACATGCATGCAATGTATCCTCTCAGAACTCTTTCAATGCACAACCCCTTTGGCTTTCATATACGAAACTCTTTGGCAAAATAACCTCTTTCATGTTTTAGATCAAATCCAAAACCCATTTCATATTTCCTTTATTCTTTCTATGTGTGTGACCCATTAGGTTTCCGATTATGTTGGCAGCTTAAATCATCACATGATTTTGAGCAGATCATAAGCGGTATCAAGCAATACTTCATGACCCCTAATTGATCGAAAAGTCAGTGGTCTAACTATAAACCCTTCCATGGACAATTACCAAGCAATTCATCATTTCACCAATCTATACCTCATTTGGTTCAAAGTATGGTATGTGTGTCAACTCCCACTAGATTGACTACATCACTTCTAGTCCAAGTGATATTAGTTCATGTCTATAAGACTCATTACTCAATAACATATGTCCTTGAAGACCTTTTCTAAGACACGTCCACCTTAGCCAAGGATTTCAGAGCAATGATGTAGTGCTCCTTACCCTACTAGTTGTTAATAGGATATGGAAATGCTACTGAACTCATTTGTCTTAAAAATAATGTTCAAATTATTGAATTTTTTTTCGAGTTTATTATTAGCGAAATATTTATTGCTATATTTTTTTCTTCCCATTTAAATATATAACTAGTGAAGGAAATATCTTGATTTAAAAGAACTCATTCAATTAAACCATAATATGTAGAAATATATTTACAAATAATACAAGATATATAAAATTACAAAATGCATTCCTTATAAATCCTACATGCCACAAATTTACATCAAAAGAAGTTCTTAAAATATAATTTTTACAACATAATTTCCAAAACATACAGAAAGAATTAGACTGTTGCAATCTGATCTTGGGGTTACCTCTTCTTCGGTCGCCCTATCAAAACAGCTATTTATCTGCGCATGAAACACATGCGCTAAGCTACTAGCTTAGTGGTACGTTTGACAAATATCCAACAATTTCATAAATAATTCTAAAATAAAATTTTAGAAACTACAATTAATTTATTAAGCATGTCAAATATTCAATTAATAATAAAATCATTTTTTTCATGCAAAAATATGTAATTCATCAATTATGACATTCTATTCATTAAACATGCTTGAAATTGCTTAACAATTCAAGATATAAAATTTACAATATCAATTTCATAATTCATATATTTTTTTTCCTATTATTTATTTAATAGCCCACGACATTTTAGACTGGAACTAAACACTGGATACAGGGTTTCTGCTCTCTGGCAATATACTTAGCGCCTACATAATTATTTTATAAGTCGGCGTTTAATGCCTACATTTTCAATAATAACTCAACATCTTTTTGGTGCCTACGTAAATTTGAACTCAGCATTATTTCTTAGTGCCTACGTAATTTCAACTCAGCATTATTTCTTAGTACTTACTTAAATTAAATCTCAGAACTATTATTTTAGTCCCTAATTTTCTACCCTTTTATTGGCATGCCAACTTATCCTAATTTCTAGTTCTCGACTAGATGTTATAGGGCTTAATTATATTTGTTACCTTTATTATTATTTACATAAATTATATAGGTAACATTAATATAAATTCATATAAATGTAATAATTTCCATTAAACATTTTACAACCTTATACTTGCTCATTTAATCATTATAACTACAAGAAAATCAAATAAGATATTTTTCTATCATAAAATTCCACAATCAACACATATGTTCAAACTGCCCTATTCTGGACAGTTTTTCTTCCTTATGTTTCCCTGTATTTTTCGTCCATTTTTAGATGGAATTTGGATAAGTGATCAACTAACAAAATGTAGGTACATGTCTTATATTTAATGTTCAACTGGAATCACATTAAAAATAATTTTTTTATCAAAAGTTATGAATTTTCTTCTAAGCTACATTCACTACAATCTGTCAAGTATTTTACTGGCTAGATTTCTGCCTTATATTTCTCTGTCTTTTTCATCCATTTTTAGATGGAATTTGGACAAGTGATCAACTAAAAAAATGTAGGTACATGTTGTATATTTAATTTCTAACTAGAATCACATTAAAAAAATTAGAAAATGTTATGAATTTTCTTCTAACCTATGTTCACTGCAATCTGCCAAGTATTTTTTTGGACAGATTTCTAGTTCAAAATTTGAATCCATTTTTCCAGGCCTATTCAAGTCTAATGATTTGAATGAAATTTGAAGCCCTATGTCTTAAATTTCCATCCCAATAAAAATCACTGAAAAATAATTTTCAGAACTCAAGTTATGACTAGAAAACTAGACACTGTTCATAAGATGAATTTCCAGCACATCAATTAATTCATACAATTTCCATTTTCATGCATCAACCTCATATTCTAGTTTTTATTTTCACATTCATAGCATCATTTAATCACTAATTCATTACTCAATCAAATATCCAGAATTTCATACACATCACAAAATCAAAATCAACATTTTTCTATATTGAATTTTTGTCAAATGTACATACCTCAAAAATTTCACTTCTCTTCACTTTTATCTTCTTCCTAGCTAGCTTTCTCTTTGCCTTTACTTCCTCTTTGATTTTGGTTAAAAGTTTGTTCACTTCCTTGTCCTAACAACAAATTTTACATTAATCAAGCACTAATACACTAATCCACCCTTAATCACCATTAACATAATAATAACCCTAAATTACTAGCTTTAATGGCCACTAATCCCAAACTCAAAGAAAAGAGAAGAAGAAAAGTTAGAAGATAGAAAATCTAAACCCACCTTTGATGATCTTCAAAATGAAAAAAGTCTTCTTTCTCTTTTTCTCTTCCTTTCTTCCTTCCTCTTCCTTAGTTTAGCTCACTTTTCTTCACTTCTTTGATGATCTTGCCTTAATCCCTTTTTTTTCTTCATCTAATCTTAACTTGATTTGAAGAAAGAAAAAGAAGAATAAGTGGGGGAGGAGGAGCTCAAGGCAAAAGAGATAAAAAGGGAGAGAAATGGGTTTGATTAAGGTAATGAAGAAGTAGAATGGCCAAAAAGTGAAAGTTTGACTTTTTATAGTTGGATTAGGTGAGTGGTTAGGATTAATTACTAATTTTGCTTCCTATTGGTCCATTAATTTAAATCACTCTTACTTTATTTTAATCAAAAGAATATTCCTTTCCATAGATAAAGAATAATCCATTTTTATGTCTTCTTAAAATATATGTGCCAAAAACACTGTAATTTCCAATTTCGTTCAGCAAAAAAAAATTTTTTTTTCCAAATTTTAATTCCAAACTTGAAAATTCTCAATTAATAACATCCAAAATATTTTTCTCACATCTTATTATTATTTTAATTTATTTTTTCATGCCCGAATTTAGACTCCAATCGGTTTGGCACGCCAGATTTCAGTCAACCACGACCGTGGCCTAAATTATCGGACATTACAAATGATCTCTGCAAGAGGTCATAGGTATACTCTCCTTCTATCAAAAGTGGTGAATCTTTTATTGGCTACTCAACTACCTTTGAGTACCAAATGCTATACTCAATCACCACCGTATGAGTGACCTCTGAGAGGCAACGAGGAATGTAGTTAAAGTATAAGATTCAGTATCCAAGATAACCTTGAACATCTCAAGTCTAAGGATACTTGCACTATTGCTATTATGAGACTATCACTAAGATTGAATACATATCCATGTGATTGTCTCATACCAAGTCATCCAATATACTTGCTACTTTTAGCAAGCATCCACATGTTAACTCTAAACATCTTATGTCTTCAACTTTATGAGATCAGCTGCTTGACCAAGTTAATGAGTATAGCATGTGCTAGTCTATTTGGATTAACAATGTCTCGTTTTGTTAATCCCACGAGTAGGGATCATTTAGATATAAACATAATAAAACATGATAAGAATCTTATCATCATGATCTCATCATAAACTAATAAGGTATATGCAAGATATATCTTAAGTATATCTCATCAAATAGAACAAGTAAACAAGTGTATTCAAAGTATATGTGAGATATATATTAAGTATATCCTATGCATTCAAATAAGTTCAAGTTGCAAGGTATATGTGTGGTTGATGTGAGGTATAGCTTATGCATATCATTAATTGAAATAAAATTTATATCCATACATTGCATATTGCATACTCATACCATTATATTTGAACACATATTGAACACATATATGCTTGTTTCTCTAATTGACATATATTGTCCACATATTTGCTTGTTTGTCCATCTTTGTCACTAGTAAAAAGATTGAAATGTCAATAACATTGTTGTATTAAAGATTTAAAGGTGACAAAGATTACATGAAAATAAAAACAATGCACAAAGATAAAGTCATATTACAATAAAGGTAAATCTATTACAAGATAACTAGGACTCTAAGTAGGCTTAACGCCTGACAAATCATCCCTAAGGCATGCTACCTTTTCCTTGAGGCTTTCCATATGAGACTCCATAAAGTCTTTAAGGTTATCCAACCTGTCATCGATGGAAGCCAACATCATGTCAAGGCAAGGTGCTAGAAGATTAGCAACCTATTGTGCCAAAATGGATATGGAAGAGGCTGATGTCTGACCAGCATCCTCAGCTGTCATCGGTGTCAATGTCTCATCACAGGCTAGCTTTCGTTGCTAGACAGCCTAAAGGCCAGCTTTGAAAGCATCAGAGTCATTATCTTCCCAATCAATTTCACCAGTTGGAGTGGTGAAACAGTAATAGATGTTTCCTTCATAAAGAATATGGACAGCTGCTCCCTTTTTTATAAATGACTCGACATCGAGTCAGGTGTGTCACATATGCACCAATCAAAATATCTCATGACGGCTTCGTTGACATGGAGAGGATGTGATTTGTGAACCTTCATGACAGAGCTATGGACAATCCTCTTCATGCCATTTCAAATAAAAAGAGCTTTGACTTTTTGATAGCACCGTTGCTATCTCCACAACCAAATATACTATAGGTGAGAACCTATGTATATACTTATGCACAAGAGATCAAAGATGTGTGCTCTTCATCTTTTTTCACATCCCAGCTACATTCCAAACCAAAATGTGTCCAAGCTGGATGAGCATAACATTCTACATCACTTTCGTTAAGGATGCCATTAGAAAGGAGCTTCAAAATGGTGCCAAATTCTGCTGCAGTGAGAGTGCTAGCATGCTTACATAGCTGGAATTTGACGGTTCCAGTGGGTGAGACCTACAACGTGCTAAGGAACTTAAGAATGAGTTCCTTTAGCATTGGACGATAGATGTCCACAAACTCTCAGAAGAGACAAACCTATAGTTATTCGATCATGCTTGTTTCAAGACCAAGTGTCTTGATACAACTCCACTCAAAGATTGTGATGATAGCAGACGTCATTTCTTGAGAATGGCATAACACGTATGGTAATGGTCTGGAATGACGTTGAGTAGGAAATCGGTGTAGTGTTTAGGAGCATGTGATTTCTTTCTAATGCCCTTGGAGAAACTAGATTCCATTTTTGATAGATCGAACAACAGAAAAGAAGAAATTTGCAAAATAAGGTTGAAAACCTTTGAGAAACTTGTGATTCTTTAAAGAGAAAGGGGTTTGAGATGGTTTTATAGAAGGAAAAGTAAATGAGGAGGCCGGATTTTGTGAGAAATATTGAATGAGTGTTTTAAATGCCAGAATTTGGAGAGATGGTAATGAGAAAAGACATACAATCTCATTTTATAGTTGATAGCTTCACGGACGTGAATAACTAGTCACGGGCGTGAATCATCGGGGTCACGATTTATTGAAAGGGCACTCTAGCCGTGAAAAGGAAGGTGAAACGAGTCATGGTCGTGATATAAAACAGTTATGGTCATGAAGAAGGCTTTTCACGGGTGTGACAAATATTGTCATGGGCATTAAGCTTAGTCTTCACTGCCTCTTTTCGTAAGGCAAGTTGTGAAACGAAGTGTGAACAGTTCTGGAATTTTTTGCTGTCTTTATTCACAACCGTGAATATATGTCACGAGCGTGAAGAAATCTTTTCACAAGTGTGACAAATAGAGTCTCGAGTGTGAAACTTAGTTTTCACTACTTTTACTCGTGAAGCAAGACATGAATCAAAGCGTGAACGGTTCTAGAATTTTTTCTTGTCTTTGTTCCCGACCGTGAATATATGTCACAGGTGTGAAGAAAGCTTTCCATAGGTGTGACAAATAGAGTCTCGGGTGTGAAACTTAGTTTTCACTACTCCTACCTGTGAAGCAAGTCATGAATCAAAGTGTGAACGGTTCTAGTCCTTTTAGAATGAGTTTGTGTGCAATGACATACACATGCATGATGAATAGGTGTTTTCCTAGGTGTATGCCTTTTATATATAAAAGCATGATTAGCCTTTTGAGGTTTCCCTCTTAAGCCAAATGACCCTTGATTACTCTTCTTTGGAATAGATGGTTTTGTGTGTGTTATGCTCTTAGCCCTTGGGACTAATACCTCAATTGTGGAGGTTTGAGGTGCACTTGACTTAACAAATAAAGTCTTTATGAGATGAAGATGATGTTTCATGAAAGTCTAGACCATGCCTTATTAAAGGTGGTCTTTGAGAGACTATGAGAGTATCTAGACTCTCTTTCCCTTATGAAACTCTGAAATTGAATTTCTAAGTTCCTCAACTTCATTTTCAAAATATTGTTTTCTTTAAGCAAAGATTTAATTGAGGACTTAGAGGAATGCTCATCTAAATATTTTTGAAGAGTTTCATTAGAAGTCTTAAAATCAGAATTCTCTTTTTGTAAAACTTCCATTTTATTTTTCAAATCTAAAATACCATTTTTATAAGATTTAAGTCTACTTCTATATTTTTCTAATTCTATGTTCAATACTTTTATTAAACTTTGCTCATCATCATCATCTTCACTGTCACTATTATTATCACTACTACTATCATTAAAAGAGTATGAGTAAAAAGGACCTACCTCATCCCTGAAGTGATCCTCTAAAGCAATGAAGCATAGGTTGACCTCTTATCCTTCATTTTCATCCTTTTCGCTGAAAGAACTTTCATCATCCTTTCTTCCCATCATCTTTTTGAAATCTTTTTTTGTGTTTCTTAAGCTTTGGACATTCTGGTTTGATATGTCATTTCTTCCTGCATTCATAACACTTTACCTCCTCTTTATTTCTTTGAGAGTCATTTGAGGAGTGTTTGAAGGTTCTTTGTTTGAAGTTTTGATAATTGCCAAGTCTTTTTTCAATTATTCATTTTATTCTTCTCGAGAGCATAGCAATGTGCTCATTCACATCATCACTCTTATCTTCATCATCTTCAATTACCTTTTGAGATTTTGAAGTAAAGGCTTTAAGTGCTAGAGGCTTTCACTTTTCTGGTTTGGCTTCAAGTTCTCTATCTCTTTTTACAACCATTTCGTGCTTTAGAAGTTTTCCAATAAATACATCGGTAGGCATGATGCTCATGTCTTCATTGGCCTTTTCTATACCCACAACTCTTGAACAATAGTCTTTTAGAGGAAGGGTTCTTAGAATTTTGTTGTTCACATCTTCCAGGCTCAAGTGTTTTCCAATCTTTATCATGCCATTAATGGTGGCTAGAAGACAGTTCATCATGTTGGTGATGGATTCATTGGATTTCATTTTGAAAAGTTAATATTCCGAAGTAATAAGTTGAATCTTCTAAGATTTTACTTGCTTGGTTCCTTCATGATAATTTTCCAATGTTTTCCACATACTATATGCGGTAGGACAATGTTGAATTCTTCCACATTCCTCAGTAGATAAAGAGCTTGCAAGGATTGTCATTGCCTTTTTGTTTTTGAAATTAGCTCTTCATTGAGGCTTTGTCCATTCATCTCTTGGTCATGTCCATTCTTTCCAAACACTATCCCAAACTTCAATTCTCTCACTATCGAGATATGTCTCCATCTAGAATTTCCAATGAGCGTAGTTTGCTCCATCAAAGTAAGGCTTGAGATTTTGAAATCCTTCATTAGCCAATTCCTGATCTTTGCTAGCGCTTATTAGGCTTTGTTGTTAGACGAGCTCTAATACCAATTGTTACCCAGACAATGAACCAAAAAGGGGGTTGAATTGATTAGCAAATAAAAAAATTGCTTAATTAAAAGTGCGGAATAAAGTAGAGTAAGAAAGGAAATATATCACACACAAAATTTATAGAGGTTCGAGTATTAACAAACGCTACTTCTTTCCCCGGTCTGAATTGGGTGTTTCACTAACACATTAAGTGTTACAATGGAGTTTTTCAAGGCCACTCCCAACTATGGTATTTCTCTCAATGGCTAACACCTAACTCTGAAATCCCCTTGTGTTTTTCAATGGCTCACACAATAACCAATTCCTTGTGTTTTATGGCTCATACAATAAACCCTTAAAAGTGTTTCACTATTAACCCAATATACCCAAGCTCACTTTTGAGTAATTGATTACAATGAGAAACACTCACCAACCTACAATTCTCAGAAGTTATGAGCAATTAGGTTTTCACAGAAAATAGAGGATTGTGGAGAATTAATTAATGCACAATGGCTATAACAAGATTAAAGATAAAAAAAAATAATTATTGTTCGTCTTGTTCTTCTTTTTCTCTTCTTTGTTGGGATTCATAAATGACTTGCATTTATACCCCTTCTGTGGATTATAGCCATTTGGATGCATTTTATGTGAAAATAGATGTTGAACCAACTCTTAATTCATGCCTGACATGTTTCTCTATCATAGTTCATGGGCGTGACTATATGTGTCACGAGTGTGAATGTTCTTCCAAACCGTGGTCCAAGTGGTGACTCAGGTCATGAATCTCTTTAGAATAATTGGACATGTTTGATCATGGGTGTGACTTGTTTGATCATTATGGTCATGAACTTTGAATGGTGGAAAGTTTACGCCTAGTTATATTCACAAGTGTGACATTAGTAGTCTCGGGCGTGACTTTGCTATTTTTTTATTCTTATCTTCAAAAGTTGTCTTTCAATCTTGCTTTATATTTTAATCTAAGTATATCCTGTTTAACACACCTAGAACATAAACATTGTTAAATACATTATTGTTATTTTATTTGTTGTCATCAAAATGACAAAAATACCCCTCAAGGTTCAACACAGTTTAAGATCAATATCAACTCATATGAAATGAATACAATATAATGAAATACCTTTTATTAATAATAAATAAGTACATCAGGTGCCTAAGGTGATTTCCTTTAAGGCACCTCTCTAATAATGAGAACATGAGAAATTAATGATGTATGTATAAATGCCAAGTTAGGCATGAAATGTATTGATAAGAAGGCTTGGAATAATTCTTATAATAAATATACCAAAGGTGAAATTATAAGTATTTTGAATGATGATGGTTATAGTTGTTGAAAGAGGTAAGTAAAGATGCATAAATGTATGTAATGGGAATGAATGAATGAATATAAATGTGTTTTGAGATCCTTACATTCAATTGTGATGTTTATATGTTCTTTCATGTTCCATTGATGTTTAAGCATGTTCAAATACTTGATTGTTAAGAGTGTTGATAGGAAGAGTTTGTCATTGGACAACCAATAATGCCCTTGCATGTGATTTGCATTAAATGCCTTGTTGATATTATAAACGGTCGGAAAACCCAAATTCAGTCTCTTGATAGGGGCTTCACTGTCATGAATTAACAAACTCCGAACTACCCAGCTCAGGAAGAATGCTTCACAATTTGAGTCATCACTTAACTCATGGCCATGAATCACCATAATCAAGCCTGTGAAGAAATGTGCACTATATGGACAAAAGCATTCACGATCTGGTTCACTAGTAGGGTATCTATGAATGAACCTTCATGGTTATGAACATATATTTCACTCCCATGAAGCCTATTTAAAATGAAGTATGTTGTTTTATTTTATGATGTAATGTAGTGGTTATGCACATGTTTTTACAATGATATGTTATAACTAAGAAACACATGTTTCTATGAATATTAGCATATGAATGATGCATGATGAGGTTCCATATGATCAAAGTGTTAATGTTAAAAGATTAATGCATTATAATGACATATAATAAAAGGGAATATGAACAAGTTATGCCCAGACTCAATATTAAAGTTTTTTTTAATACAAGTTTATAATATTATTGTAGTAATTTTGTGATGATTTTTTTATTGTAATTTGTATATAGATTATTAGCAAAAAAGAAAAGAAAAGAAAAGAATATAGAAATTAAAGGTTAAAAAAGGTATGTATTTTATTTTTAAAGTATATATTTTATTTTCTTCATTTGCATGTATATTTTATTTTAGTTCGTTCGTTATATGTTTTTTTTTATTTGATATTTATTTTTGCATGCGTATTTTATTTAATTTTTTATGTCATGTGTATATTTTGTGATGTTTGTAATGGCTCAAATACCGGGTTAGTCGTAAACTGTAGTTTCTGAGAGTGATCAGTATACCCAGGGGTCAAAAATACACCAGTGGGTGAAAAATATTTTATTTGATCATCGAAAAATGTATGTTATGACTAGTCTAAGGGAAAAATTTGGAGTGAAAATGAGGTCAAATAAGTCTTCAAAAGTCAAAATTAAGAAAAAAGTGACCCGATTTAAATAATCAGTTGACCGTACTTTGACCGGTCTATGAAAAATAGCAAAAGATATCCAAAAATTTATTTTAAGATATGTATAGACTCTAAATAATATTTAGGATTATTTGAAAGTAAAAATGGAATTTTACGGTAATACCGAAAATTGAATTATCTGTCCGATTTAAGTGAGTTGTACAGAAAATGAACTCCGATTGAGTTAAAATTTTTGGTGTAGACATATAAAAATATTTTATGAATTATGGAATCAAACTTGGATGAAATTGAGCTTGGAAAGTGAGAGAAATAATTTATAGTGTTTAATTGGGCCTTAAATTCACAAATGGGCCTAATGGGTTGGATCACTTGTCTTGGCCCAAGCCCAGCCCATTCTACCCACCTATATAAGCTCAAAATATCATAATTCACTAGATAATCCAGCACCTTCTTCTTCCTCCCATGCTTCCCCCTTGGACAAATGGGTTTCCTCCATTTTCTCCACCAATTTCTCTCATTTCTCCTAATTTTGCACCAAAATCAACCACCCTAATATAAATTCAGCATCTCTAGTTGCTATTTGAAGCTTTTAATCTTCATTTGGAGGGCTAGAGTGAAAGGAAATCAAAGGAGAAAAGTTGAGATATAAATTGGAGGTAATTGAAATTTATATTTTTAAATTAGTTTAATGGTTCAAATAAGTAGTTTAAGATATGTAGATAATAAATATGAAATTTATTTGAGTTAAGGAAGTAAAATATTGGTGGATTAATGAAGTTGAATTTTTGGCTATGGTAAGGAATCAAGGAAGAGAAGGAACTTCAAAGGAAAAAGGTAAGGAGAATGAAGAATAGGAAAGCTAAAGAGAAGAAATAAGGTTAGTGATTTCAAAATCTACTTATTTCCATTGATTAAGCATGAATTAAGGTTATGGAAATTAGAAATTTTGTGTATTTTGCATGTAATTGATAATTGATGCTTAAATTATGATTAAGTAATTATAAAAAGTGAATTAGAATGGTTAATTTCAATAAAAAAATTAATTAGTGAAAATTGAAAAATATGACCTTATTATGTGAAAAATGTAAATTAAGGTATAAATACATTTTATTGTAATATTATGATTTATATGGAACAAGAAATGTATAAATTAGTGAAAAGAATATTTAGAGGATGAAAGATAAATTTTAATGATGAAAATTAATTATAGGCCAAAATATGAAAAAAGAAAAATTAATATTTTTCTTGCTAATTAAATGAAAATTTAGTTATGAAATGCAATAAAATGTAATTTTGTGTGTGTATAAATTTATTGAGAATTTTTAAATGATATATTGAATAATTTTCCAATTATTGAGTATATTATGCATGAAATGAAAAATAATGAATAAAGTGTATTTAGTGATGCTTGATGACTTAATTGAATGTTCATAATGAATTATTGATATATAATAGAATGCAAAGTGTGAAAAAAATTATGGTAGTGATAAAATGGTTATGAATGAATAAAATATTAAGTGATTAATAATGTAAAAATAATAGAATTTATGAATTTAATGAAAAATGAATTAAAGGAAAAAAAATAAATAATGCCCTTGGTTATTTTTCTGATGGTGAAATCTAGTTCAGGATATAATTGGCTAGCTATAGGGACACCATTACCGCGGTGCGGGTCATGGAGACTCGTTTATGTAGGCCAATGACAGTCTACTTCAGTTATAGTGATTCAGTGATCTGTGTACAGTGCAGTGCTCGGGTGGTCCTTCGGGATTACTCTTCAGTGTAGTGGACTTTTGGGTCCACGTCCCATGTGTCCGGTCTGAAGATTTTCTATCGGATTAAAACTATGGGCAAATATGAATAAAATGAGTATAAATGATGTAAGTGGAAAATATAATTAGAAAAGATGCAAGTGAAAAGTATGTCAAAAATAAAATAAGTGGAAAATGTGAGAAAAACGAGATAAGTGATAATTATGATAAATATGATAAAAGTGACAAATGTGAATAAAATGATAAAAGTGACAAATGTGAATAAAATGATAAAAGTGACAAATATGGATTAAATGATAAAAAAATATATAAAAGATCAAAGTGACAAAAGTGAATAAAAGTAGAAAAATATGATAAAAATGATAAAGGTGAAAAATATGATAAAAAGGACGAATGTGAAAAAAATATGATAAATATGAATAAAAGTAGCAGATATGAATAAAGTGAAAATTATAATAAAAATAGATAAAGTTAAAATTTTGAGAAAAAAAATAAAATGAAGTGAAAATTATGATGAAAATGAAATAAGTGAAGAAAAATAAAAGTGGAAAATATGAGAAAGTTGATATAAGTGATAAATATAATAATTATAATAAAAGTGATAAAGATAATAAAAATGGTATAATAATAATAGTGATAAATGTGACAAAAATATAAAATTTAAAAACAAAATTAAAGTGAAAGAAAAATGTTAAATTATATAGTAAAAAAAAAGAAAATAAATGAAAAATAAAATATTAGTGGAAAAAGTGGAAATAAATGTAAAACAATGGCAAATTTGTAAATAAATGTAAAGCAATGGCAAGATTGTAAATAAATGAAAATTTAGGAACTAAAGTTAAATTTGTAGTTAATTAAATAAATGATTGAAAGAAAAAAGAAGAAAGAAAGGAATGGTTAATTAAAGAAATAAAGTGAAAATGTACTGAATTGAAAGAAATTGAAAGTTCAGGAGTAAAGTGAAAAAAAAATTGAATTGAGAAAAATTGTTAAAATTAATTAAGATATTAAATAGTGAATTAAAGATAAATCAAAGTAAAGTATTGATAAAATGAATAATAAATATATTAAAGAGAGAATTTGAATAATGTATTAAAAATATTATTGCATGTATAAATACATGAAAAAAATATGTCAGTGGAAATTTTTAGATTTGTAATCACCACTGAGCATATTAATACTCAGCACGTAGTTATTTGACTGCGTGCAGATAGTAGCAGGAAAGGCAGGAGCAAGCATACAAAATTTGGGGGCCGAAAGAAGAAGAAATAATAGAAGGTTAGTATCAAAGATAGCATGTATATAAATGTTTAGGTATGGAGTTGTAAAAATAAAATGTATATATTATGATAAAAAAATATTTGTGAATTATTATGTGTGAAGAATGCACTGTCGAATTGTTATTGAATGGAGAATATGTTACATATTATATGTATTGTTGTGCCCAAAAATGGGTTGTGGATTGTTTGTTTGGCAGGTGGGATAGCTAGTTTATAGCCGTTATGCTGCCGAAATTTTTGGAAAAGTAAAAATGATTAATTAAGTGTTGGTAATATTATAGTTATTAAATTAAGATAGAAAAAAAATTTTGGCGTACATTGGCTATAATCGTATTTACCCACGTAACGTACGTATAGAGTAAGTGTTATAAGGGTGTTACAGTTTTAGTGGTATCAGAACGTGGTTAAGGCGGTTCTAAGATCGGAGTTGGGATTAAGTGATGATTTATATATATATACATGTCAATTGTTGGATGAAATGTGTTATAAGTCTAATGTATGCTTGCTTCTTTCATTTGTAGAGTGAAATATGCTATCCCAACATAGTTCTGGTGTTGAGGACGGTGAGAATGAAGCATCAGTTAGTACTGGAAAAGGGTTAAGAGATTCATAATTAGACCAGGACATCCTAATAAGCAATCATTTAGGAAATAGTGTTGTGGTGAACATAGTATTTAAGAATTGTCTCATTAGTGCACAAGGTTATGAATTACTAGCTAACCTAATTGAACTCCAATTTCACAAGTTTGATGTGATATTGGGGGATGGATTGTTATCTGCCCACCGAGCGACAGTAGATTGTAAATGGAAAAGAGTGACACTTAAACTCTCCGATTACTAGAAAATTACTATTGTGGGTGAAAGGACAGACTTTCTATCATATTTGATTTTCAGCTACAACTGCTAAGAGAATTATAAGAAATAAGTGCATTGCTTATTTGTGTTTTGCAATGGAAGCTAAAAAGGAAGATCTTAAGGTTTCAGATGTGCCTACAGTGAGAAATTATCCATATGTTTTTCCCGATGAATTACCAGGCTTGCCACCTGACAGGGAAGTCGAATTCACTATTGATGTAGCTCCAGGTACATCACCTATTTCGATTGCACCCTACAGAATGATGCCTACAAAACTCAAGGAATTGAAAATTCAGCTACAAGAATTGCTTGATAAAGCTTTATCAAACTCAGTATTTCACCATGAACAGCACCAGTACTCTTTGTAAAGAAGAAGGATGGGTCTCAGATTATGCATTGACTATAGACAGCTGAATAAGGTGACAGTCAAGGATAAGTATCCTCTTTCCATGTATTGAAGACTTATTTGATCAAGTGAATGGAACAGATATATTTTCAAAAATTGACTTACGAATCAGGCTACATCAGTTGAAAGTAAAAGAAGCAGATGTGCTCAAAATTGCTTTTCGCATGAAATATGACCACTATGAGTTTTTAGTCATGTCATTTGGACTTACGAATGCCCCAGCAGTTTTCATGGATCTAATGAATAGGATCTTTCATCCTTATCTGGACCAGTTTGTGGTGGTATTTATTGATGACATTCTAGTGTATTTGAAGATGCTAGAAGAATATGACGTGCACTTACGAATTGTCTTGCATATATTGAGAGAGAAACAACTGTATGTAAAGTTCAGTAAGTGTGACTTCTGGTTAAATGAAGTATTCTTTTTGGGTCATGTAGTTTCAACCGAAGGGATAAAGGTGGATTAAAAGAAGATTGAAGTAATCTTACAGTAAAGAATACCTAAGACCGTTATAGAAGTTAGAAATTTGTTTAGGTTTGGCTAGGTATTATAGGAGATTTGTAAAAAAAATAATAAATAAAATAAAATAAAATTTCCACCATAGTAGCGCCCCTCACTCGACTGTTATAGAAACATATTAAGTTTGAGTGGACAAATAAATGTCAAGGAAGTTTTGAGAAGCTTAAAAACATGTTGATAGAAACCTCAGTGTTAACTTAACTACAATCTGGCAAGGATTTTGTGATTTACAGTGATGCCTTCAAGAATGGGTTAGGTTGTGTATTGATGCAAGAAGGTAAAGCGATTGTCTGTGTTTTCTGATAACTCAAGATTTATGAGAAGAATTATCCTACTTATGATCTTAAGCTTGCAGCAATTGTACTCACCTTGAAGATTTGGAGACATTATCTTTACGGTGAAAAATGCTACATTTACACAGATCACGAAGTTTGAAATATTTGCTCACATAGAAGGAGCTTAATTTGAGACAGAGACGTTGATTTGAATTGATAAAAGACTATAACTATTTAATCAACTATCATCCAGAAAAGGCGAATGTAGTAGCTAATGCACTTAGTAGAAAATTTATGGCAGCCCTTCGGATGATGAATGTCAGATTGGATATGTCACAAGATGGAGCAATAATAAAGAAATGTAAGTAAAACCATACTTTCTTCAGTAAGCAAAAAGCGTCACAAAAGCTAAATGATCGCTTAATTGCCATAATGAATAGAGTAAAAAAGGGCAATGAAGGTGATTATTCTTTGGGTGAAGATGGACTTCTTTATTTCAACCAGAGGTTATGTGTACTGAATCAAGATGAATTGAGAAAGAACATTCTCACAAAAGCTCACCATAGCAGCTACATGATGCATCCCGGTGGTAACAAGATGTATCATGATTTGAAAGTACACTATTGGTGGCCAGGAATGAAACGTGATGTGACAGAATTCGTGAGTAAATGTTTGATATGCCAACAGGTGAAAACTGAACATCAAGTTCTATCAGGTTTACTTTAGCCTATTGCGATACCATAGTGGAAATGAGATCGAGTGACCATGGATTTTGTGACATGATTGCCTCTGACGGGAAAGAAACATGATGTTACTTGGATAGTTATTGATAGACTCATGAAATCAGCCCATTTCATACCAGTATGGAGGGATTATTCACTGACTAAGTTGGTAGAAATCTACATTAATGAGATACTGAGACTCCATGGAGTACCATTCTCCATTATTTCAGATAGGAATCAAAGATTATTTTCTAGTTCTGGAAGAAGTTGCAAAAAGCATTGGAAGTAAGATTTCATTGCAATACAACTTTTCATCCTCAGACTGATGGACAGTCAGAGCGTGTGATTCAGATACTTGAGGATATGTTGTAAAGTTGTGTATTCGAAATTAAAAGTAGTTGGAAAACGTATTTGCCATTAGCAAAGTTTGCTTACAACAACAGCTGTTAGTCCAGCATTAAAATGACACCATATGAAGCACTGTATGGAAGGAAATGTAGAACTCCTTTATGTTAGATAAAATTGAGTGAGAAGAAGCTTATGAGAATAAACTTGGTTTGAGAAATGGAAGAGAAGGTACAGGTGACCAATGATAGATTGAAATAAGTCATGAACCGATAGAAATCATATGCAAATTTAAGAAGATTAAGTGTTTCTAAACATATCACCGTGTAAAAAGGTTATAAGGTTCAGAAGGAAGGGAAAATTCAGTTTTATATTTTAAACCTTTATGAGATTATACAGAGAGTGAGACCCGTAGCCTATCGATTGAAGTTATCTCAAGAGTTGGAAAAGATTCATGATGTGTTTCACGTGTTAGTGCTACGGAGGTATAGGTTAGACCCTAACCACGTGATCAAGCCAGAAGAAATTCAAATAAAGGCTGATATGACTTATGAAGAGAAACCATTAAAGATCCTAACTGGAGAGGTTAAACAACTCATGAACAAGTAAATTCCACAAGTGAAAGTGTTATGGAGTCACCACAATATGGAATAAGCCACGTAGGAGCAGAAGCTGCAATGAGGCGGCACTATCCACAGTTTTTCAATACAAGTAAAATTTCGAGGACGAAATTTTTATTAGTAGGGGAGAATTGTAATGGCCCAAATACCGGGTTAGTCGTAAACTGTAGTTTTTGAGAGTAATCAGTATACCAAGGGGTCAAAAATACACCAGTGGGTAAAAAATATTTTATTTGATTATCGAAAAATGTATATTATGACTAGTCTAAGGGAAAATTTTGGAGTGAAAATGAGGTCAAATAAGTCTTCAAAAGTCAAAATTAAGAAAAAAGGGACCCGGTTTAAATAATCGGTTGACCGTACTTTGACCGGTCTATGAAAAATAGCAAAAGATATCCAAAATTTTATTTTAAGATATGTATAGATTCTAAATAATATTTAGGATTATTTAAAAGTAAAAATGGAATTTTACGGTAACACCGAAAATTGAATTATCTGTCCGATTTAAGTGAGCTGTACAGAAAATGAACTCTGATTGAGTTAAAAATTTTGGTGTAGACATATAAAAATATTTTATGAATTATGGAATCAAACTTAGATGAAATTGAGCTTGGAAAGTGAGATAAATAATTTATAGTGTTTAATTGGGCCTTAAATTCACAAATGGGCCTAATGAGTTGGATCACTTGTCTTGGCCCAAACCCAGACCATTCTAGCCACCTATATAAGCTCAAAATATCAGAATTCACTAGATAATCCAGCACCTTCTTCTTCCTCCCATGCTTCCCCCTTGGACAAATGGGTTTCCTCCATTTTCTCCACCAATTTCTCTCATTTCTCCTAATTTTGCACCAAAATCAACCACCCTAATATAAATTCAGCATCTCTAGTTGCTATTTGAAGCTTTTAATCTTCATTTGGAGGGCTAGAGTGAAAGGAAATCAAAGGAGAAAAGTTGAGATATAAATTGGAGGTAATTGAAATTTATATTTTTAAATTAGTTTAATGGTTCAAATAAGTAGTTTAAGATATGTAGATAATAAATATGAAATTTATTTGAGTTAAGGAAGTAAAATATTGGTGGATTAATGAAGTTGAATTTTTGGTTATGGTAAGGAATCAAGGAAGAGAAGGAACTTCAAAGGAAAAAGGTAAGGAGAATGAAGAATAGGAAAGCTAAAGAGAAGAAATAAGGTTAGTGATTTCAAAATCTACTTATTTCCATTGATTAAGCATGAATTAAGGTTATGGAAATTAGAAATTTTGTGTATTTTGCATGTAATTGATAATTGATGCTTAAATTATGATTAAGGAATTATAAAAAGTGAATTAGAATGGTTAATTTCAATAAAAAAAATTAATTAGTGAAAATTGAAAAATATGACCTTATTATGTGAAAAATGTAAATTAAGGTATAAATACATTTTATTGTAATATTATGATTTATATGGAACAAGAAATGTATAAATTAGTGAAAAGAATATTTAGAGGATGAAAGATAAATTTTAATGATGAAAATTAATTATAGGCCAAAATATGAAAAAAGAAAAATTAATATTTTTCTTGCTAATTAAATGAAAATTTAGTTATGAAATGCAATAAAATGTAATTTTGTGTGTGTATAAATTTATTGAGAATTTTTAAATGATATATTGAATAATTTTCCAATTATTGAGTATATTATGCATGAAATGAAAAATAATGAATAAAGTGTATTTAGTGATGCTTGATGACTTAATTGAATGTTCATAGTGAATTATTGATATATAATAGAATGCAAAGTGTGAAAAAAATTATGGTAGTGATAAAATGGTTATGAATGAATAAAATATTAAGTGATTAATAATGTAAAAATAATAGAATTTATGAATTTAATGAAAAATGAATTAAAGGAAAAAAATAAATAATGCCCTTGGTTATTTTTCTGATGGTGAAATCTAGTTCAGGATATAATTGGCTAGCTATAGGGACACCATTACCGCGGTGCGGGTCATGGAGACTCGTTTATGTAGGCCAATGACAGTCTACTTCAGTGATAGTGATTCAGTGATCTGTGTACAGTGCAGTGCTCGGGTGGTCCTTCGGGATTACTCTTCAGTGTAGTGGACTTTTGGGTCCACGTCCCATGTGTCCAGTCTGAAGATTTTCTATCGGATTAAAACTATGGGCAAATATGAATAAAATGAGTATAAATGATGTAAGTGGAAAATATAATTAGAAAAGATGCAAGTGAAATGTATGTCAAAAATAAAATAAGTGGAAAATGTGAGAAAAACGAGATAAGTGATAATTATGATAAATATGATAAAAGTGACAAATGTGAATAAAATGATAAAAGTGACAAATGTGAATAAAATGATAAAAGTGACAAATGTGAATAAAATGATAAAAGTGACAAATATGGATTAAATGATAAAAAAATATATAAAAGATCAAAGTGACAAAAGTGAATAAAAGTAGAAAAATATGATAAAAATGATAAAGGTGAAAAATATGATAAAAAGGACGAATGTGAAAAAAATATGATAAATATGAATAAAAGTAGCAGATATGAATAAAGTGAAAATTATAATAAAAATAGATAAAGTTAAAATTTTGAGAAAAAAAATAAAATGAAGTGAAAATTATGATGAAAATGAAATAAGTGAAGAAAAATAAAAGTGGAAAATATGAGAAAGTTGATATAAGTGATAAATATAATAATTATAATAAAAGTGATAAAGATAATAAAAATGGTATAATAATAATAGTGATAAATGTGACAAAAATATAAAATTTAAAAACAAAATTAAAGTGAAAGAAAAATGTTAAATTATATAGTAAAAAAAAGAAAATAAATGAAAAATAAAATATTAGTGGAAAAAGTGGAAATAAATGTAAAACAATGGCAAATTTGTAAATAAATGTAAAGTAATGGCAAGATTGTAAATAAATGAAAATTTAGGAACTAAAGTTAAATTTGTAGTTAATTAAATAAATGATTGAAAAAAAAAAAGAAGAAAGAAAGGAATGATTAATTAAAGAAATAAAGTGAAAATGGACTGAATTGAAAGAAATTGAAAGTTCAGGAGTAAAGTGAAAAAAAAATTGAATTGAGAAAAATTGTTAAAATTAATTAAGATATTAAATAGTGAATTAAAGATAAATAAAAGTAAAGTATTGATAAAATGAATAATAAATATATTAAAGAGAAAATTTGAATAATGTATTAAAAATATTATTGCATGTATAAATACATGAAAAAAATATGTCAGTGAAAATTTTTAGATTTGTAATCACCACTGAGCATATTAATGCTCAGCACGTAGTTATTTGACTGCGTGCAGATAGTAGCAGGAAAGGCAGAAGCAAGCATATAAAATTTGGGAGCCGAAAGAAGAAGAAATAATAGAAGGTTAGTATCAAAAATAACATGTATATAAATGTTTAGGTATGAAGTTGTAAAAATAAAATGTATATATTATGATAAAAAAATATTTGTGAATTATTATGTGTGAAGAATGCACTGTCGAATTGTTATTGAATGGAGAATATGTTACATATTATATGTATTGTTGTGCCCAAAAATGGACTGTGGATTGTTTGTTTGACAGGTGGGATAGTTAGTTTATAGTCATTATGCTGCCGAAATTTTTGGAAAAGTAAAAAGGATTAATTAAGTGTTTGTAATATTATAGTTATTAAATTAAGATAGAAAAAAAATTTTGGCGTACATCGGCTATAATCGTATTTACCCACGTAACGTACGTATAGATTAAGTGTTATAAGGGTGTTACAATGTTTATGCCACGTGTATTTTTGAAATGTATATGTTTTGCAGCAGAAATAATATTTTTTAGAATGTTGCAAATGTTTAATATGTATTTTTTTAATATTTTATTTTTTATGTGCATTTACATGTATATTTTATTTCTTTTTTTATTAGAATTATAGTTTAGTTTAAACAAATTGATATTTTCCGTAAATTTTTAATTTTATTAAATATGAAAAAAATATTTTCCATAATTTGAATATTAAATATTAAATATAATTTAGCATAATTTAATATTGATATAATTTAGTACAAATATGTTAAATATGTTAATAATTTATTTGCAAGTGTATTTTATTAATTTAACATTATTTGGAAATTAAAAATAAATTAATATTAAAATTAATTGATAAATTTTTATTATGATTTTATTCTCTCATTTATTTTGTAGTTGTTAAATAAATAAAAAATTTCCATTAAAATATGAAGTTGAATGCAATTTTGATCGTTATTTAGTTGCATTATTTTGTTCATCAATGCATATGTGTAGTTTCATTATTTTATTTTACTTTTATTTTTTATGTATTTTAACCAAAAAAAAGTACTAAAATATATGTATTTTAATTAATTTTTTGTATTTTTTTTATTGAAATTTGATAAATATTTAGTTGCATTATTTTTTGACCATTATTGATAATGTGTTAATATAATTTGAAAATTAATTACAAATTTTTTCTGATTTAATATGTAGTATTATAAACATGACAAGTCCACCATCTATCCTAGAAAAATTTATTCATAATTCCTAATATTATTTTATGAGTGCATACTAATGCATAAAATTTTAACATTATGCATAGTAAAATTAATAATATTAGAAGAATTTGATTTCTTTTTTTCTACTTTTAAATGTTGTAAAAAAAACACTATTATACTTTTTTTTTCATAAACTACTAAAATAATTGTCATTAAAATAAACTACTAAAATATATAAATTTAAAATATTTCCATTAAAATAAAATATGAAAATGCATAATTTTATACTCTCATTTATTTTGTAGTTATTAAATAAATTACAAAAAAAATTGCCCTTAAAATATGAAGTTGAATGCAATTTTGATGAATATTTAGTTGTATTATTTTGTTCATCAATACATATATGTAGTTTTATTATTTTATTTAATTTGTATTTTTTATGCATTTTAACAAAAAAAGTACTAAAATATATGTATCTTAATTAATTTGTTGTATTTTTTATTGAAATTTGATAAATATTTAGTTGCATTATTTTTTGACCATTGTTCATAATATGTTAATATAATTTGAAAATTAATTACAAATTTTTTCTGATTTAATTTGTAGTATATAAACATAACAAGTCCACCTTCAATCGTTGCTTATTAGGCTGGAAAAATAGTTCGAAATGAGTTTGGCATTGATTATGAAAATAGTTTCTCGAAAATGATTTGGAGTAAAGATAGATTGTATGCAAGAACTAATAGAAAAAATTAAGGAATGCAATTAGAATAGATAACACTGTAAAAACTATATTGAAAATTATATATAGGAGTTTAAAGATAATGATGGAAGAAAATATCAAATTTGGTTGTACTGACATATGAGATGATGATGACATGATTGTGGCGTATACATATAAGAAGTATGATTATTACTTGAACTATATTGAGTTGTATATTGAAACTCAAGAAATGAATATACAGTCAAATGATATTGTTGGACCTTCTAATATTCATGAAAAATATGAGAATGATGCGGTGGATACTGATGCGGTGGAACATAATGAATGGAAAGGTAATGAAATGGGAAACAATGGGCTTAATGCTAAGGTTACTAATGATGATTCAGATATTGATGATATTGATGAATATGAGGACATGAAAGATGATGATGATGGTAATGAATGCAACATATTAACAAAGGGAACTCCCATTAGTGATTCTAGTGGTGGATATTTAGGGAGAAGTGATCTAATGCATGTTAATCTTTATGCAGAAGGTAATTGCATGTCAATATAGGAACCATCAAAGGAGTTGATTAAGGGAATGATTTTTCATTCTAAGGAAGTTGACCGAGCTGCAGCAAAGGAGTATTCTTTGTATTGAAATCAAGAGTATATGACTGAGGTTGCTAGACAGAATCCATCCCAAACCAACCATTGTAGACGAATGAACTTCATTCAACTGATTTACGATATAGGGATACAAATTGACCTCATCAACATTCTAGATGGATTGTCATATGGAATGCATGATTACAATATGTTTATAATGTCATTTCAGTAGTTGAAAGACTTAATTACCATTCTCAATAAATGAAGTGGTATCGACGTGTAACATGATGGTGGATTTCTTTAGCAGATAGTACTCATGGAGCATTAGTGGGTTATACTTTTTTATTTATGTTCAATTAAATTATAACCATAAATAATACGTCTGAATTATATTGTCATTAACAATTTATTTTATTATTTATGCTTTATTGCAAATGAATGGTATTGAACATATTCGTCTAAGTAATGATGTTGATCAAATCTACCAAATTAATAATAGCATGTTTAGCACTATTCAACAATAACGCAGACTTGTTGTCATGTCGCCCCCCAACATTCCTAGCCTCAACCACTATTTTCAGATGCTACAATCGATATTGGTCAATCATGACCGATTCGATGAAGGACTCGGTTAAGAAATTGTTTCGAGCTTCAACAGGAAGTACCCATTATTCCTCCATCCTCTACGTATGTGCTAGTACCATTACCTATTACATATCATAGTACACAACTTTACAATCATATGGGTCTGCAACCAGATTCCATGCATGATCTATCGCATGCATATGCATAAGATACTCCTGGGACTTCCCAGATCATGACATCATATCATTAGCATATGAATTTCATCCCAGGAGATTCATCACAATCTAACATTTGCTATGGACTTTTTGGATATATCTCTCACTCTTCCTCTCCATGGCTTACACCGCTATATATGACAGGTTCATCATTTGGAAGTATGTTGTTTGAGACTCTTACTATAGAAGAAGAAAAACCAAACGACACAGATGAAGAGGCTGATCCAAGCCAATTGATCGAAACAACATTTAAAATGCAACGACCTAGATACAATAGAAGACCAGCAGCTTGTGGTATAGAAGGACATGTCGAACGACATTGATATTTCTTTTACTTTATATTAATGTTTTTAATGATATTTATTTTTTATTGTTATATTTTTTTATTAGTTTTTATGCTATTAGTATGTCTAAATATTAGTTACCTCATTTTTTGTTTATTAATTTTTTTTCCAACACAATTTTATCACAATTTTATTAATTAATATTTTTAAATTAATAAATAATTTTTAATTACCTTAGTTTTTTTTAATTAATTTTTTCCAAGAAAATTTTATTATAACACATTCATTTGATAATTAATTTAATTTTAATAATTAAAAAATTTTAATTCAAAAAACTTAATTACCTTTTTTTGTTAATCAATTAATTTTTAACATAATTTTATCATAACATTAAATTTTCAAATAATAAGTAATTATTATTTGATAATTAATTAGTATATATGAGATGGGGTAAATAATGCATGACATGCATTATGTGTTTTTTTTATTTAATTTTAATTAATTATTAATTACCTATATTTTTTCTTATTTCATTTTTTTAACACAATTTTATCATAAGACATATAATGTTAATTAATATTTTTAAATTAATAAATAATTTCTATTTAAATTTTAATTACCTTATTTTTTTAATTCATTTTTTTCAATATAATTTTATCATAATATATTAATTTTTTAATTAATTTAATTTAAATAATTAACAAATTTTAATTCAAATAAATTAAAATACCTTAGTTTTTTGTTTATTAATTAATTTTCAACATATTTTTATCATAATATTAATTTTCAAATAATAAGTAATTATTATTTGGTAAATAATTGGTATATATACGATGAGAATAAGTACTACATACATGGGATGAGGTGGCATGCGGATGGGGTTTCACCAGCGCCAAACACTCTTCATACTACCTATTATCGCCATTTATAGTAATAATTATACTACTGTTGTCCATCGTCAGTCATTCTGGCAATTATTTGGCAGAGAATTTCTACCACCCTTCATCTAGGATAAAAATGCATATTTTG
The DNA here is from genome assembly GCA_023653625.1 of Triadica sebifera. Classification (NCBI taxonomy): domain Eukaryota; kingdom Viridiplantae; phylum Streptophyta; class Magnoliopsida; order Malpighiales; family Euphorbiaceae; genus Triadica; species Triadica sebifera. The sequence goes on from CM042901.1 coordinate 29,281,391, forward strand.
AGAATTATTTTAGATTTCAACACATTTGGATAATTTTTTTTTAATTTAATTAAGTAAAAAGCCCAAAAAATGACAATTAGTATTTATTACTAATAAGATATATCAAATGAAAATATAATAAATAATAATATATCCTTTTAAGAAAAAAAAAGAAATTTATTTTTCTCGAATGGTAAGAATAAAAATATCTAACACATTTAAAGCATTTATATTTAATTCGAAGAAAAAAAATGGCACTTCTATTTGGAAAAAATGTGTATGATTGTTTAAAAATTATGTGATTATCTAATTTTTAATGTATTATTTTTAAATATTTTATATAACATAGTGCTAATATAATTATAATTTTTCTCCAAGTATGCTCCATATTGTTATTTTTCTTTAAATTTTTATATTATTTACTTCATTTATTATATAAATTTCTTCTTTTAACGCAAGAGATGCCTTCTAATTTTAATTTTATAGGTAAGAGAGTAAAAATTAAAATTTTCTACTTCTATTCGGAAAAAATGTGTATGATTGTTTAAAAATTATGTGATTATCTAATTTTTAATGTATTATTTTTAAATATTTTATATAACATAATGCTAATGTAATTATAATTTTTCTCGATATGTAAGTATGCTCCATATTGTTATTTTTCTCTAAATTTTTATATTATTTACTTCATTTACTATATAAATTTCTTCTTTTAACGCAAGAGATGCCTTCTAATTTTAATTTTATAGATAAGAGAGTAAAAATTAAAATTTTCTACTTCTATTCGGAAAAAATGTGTATGATTGTTTAAAAATTATGTGATTATCTAATTTTTTTATTATTTTTAAATATTTTATATAACATAGTGCTAATGTAGTTATAATTTTTCTCCATATGTAAGTATGCTCCATATTGTTATTTTTCTCTAAATTTTTATATTATTTACTTCATTTATTATATAAATTTCTTCTTTTAACGCAAGGGATGCCTTCTAATTTTAATTTTAGAGATAAGAGAGTAAATATTAAAATTTTCTACTTATATTCGGAAAAAATGTGTATGATTGTTTAAAAATTATGTGATTATCTAATTTTTTATTTATTATTTTTAAATATTTTATATAAGATAGTGCTAATGTAATTATAATTTTTCTCCATATGTAAGTATGCTCTATATTGTTATTTTTCTCTAAATTTGTATATTATTTACTTCATTTATTATATAAATTTCTTCTTTTAACGCAATGGATGCCTTCTAATTTTATAGATAAGTGAGTAAAAATTAAAATTTTAAATCAGGGCCTAAAAGATTAATACGCTCAATTTATCTCTCCCTTAAGCCTATCTGTACCATAATTCTTAAGAAAAATTACAATTAACTAAATCATCCTTTTTTTAATTAAAATATATAAAATTCATTAGAAAAATGGATAAGTATAAATTTAAAAAAAAAATAATATTTTCATAATTTCATAAAAGAAATTAAAACAGCACCCGAAAACCTCCTCTGTGTGTATATATATAAAAACCTGAATTGGCATTGAATATCTGGGAAAGTAACGGTCAATCACAAGTGAAGGATAAGATCTGAAAAGAACTTTGAGAAGGTGAGTTGAGATGCATTCGCCGCAGCTTCCGTTGGCGCGTGCGCGCGTAGCGTCACCATGGGAGATAGAGAAGCCTCAACCTCAGCCAGGGAGCCTTGAAGTTTCTCTCATCCAACTCATGAATGGTCACTACCACTCTTCTCTTCGTCTTCGAGAGAACATCGGTCTGTCTAATTTTAATTAAGTACTCTTTATTTTATTCCTTATTAGGCTCTTCAGGCGATCAAATTTCAACAATTTCATTGCTGATGGATCAGAGACTGCAAAGAAAGATGCCATTACCCAGGCAGTGAAGCTATCAAATCTCTTAACGGATGCTGTAAATGCCGGAGTACAAGAGTCTTTTATAAACGAGAAAAGAATTGAACTCGAAATTCGATCTTTAGCTGCTACTATTTCCCGATTCATTAGACTGACCGATCAGTGGCTTTCTGCTTCTCATGCGATCAACTCTGCAGTCAAGGTATCATTTTCCATTTCCAAATATTTATTTATTTATTCATTTTGTTCTTGTTTCTATACTTTTAAATAAGGTAAATCAATTTTTAAATTAATTTTGGAGATTATTTTTGCATAGGAAATTGGGGATTTTGAGAACTGGATCAAGACTATGGAATTTGATTGTAAAAGCATAAGTGCAGCAATTCGCAACATTCATTAATAGTGAACTCACATATACAAGAAACAGTAATGTATTCTCTAATGAACTTTCTCATATTGCTAAATGCAAAGTTCCCTGCCCCATCTCCTTATGTGTTGTTTCTTAGTGTTTTCTGTTCACTTTCTTATTTCCATTCCTAAATTTTATTTGAAGGAATCAAATTGTTTTCTTTTCCATGCACCATTTCATATTTAGATTGTGAAAAGAAATTGAAATAAAAAAAATTGTTAGTCACGGCTTTAGGGATGTATGATTTTGCACAGTATGCTCCTCTTTTTTATTTATTATTTTTTTCTTTAGAATACATATTTCGTTTTTCGTTTTATTTACTCCTAATTTTGAAATAGCTGAAATATCAGATGATCAGTGAGTGGTTTAAAAAATTAGTATATCTTTGTATTACTGCAAATTGAATATGAAGTCTTACAGTCTGTGGACTTGCAAGTTATTAGGTAGAAGTGGAGCAACAGCGCCCGTCAGTGAAACTGGAATTTATAAATTTGGCTTGAAAGAAAAAATGATAGTTTCATTTCTATGAGGGGAAAGGAAATTTTATGTTTTATTTTCAACTTCATTATGTTAGGGACTGAGAATTGTTTAAACTTTTTTTTTTTTTTTTTTTCTCTCTTAGGGATTCCAAGTACAATGCCCATGTTTCTATTTCCAACTTTGATTAACTGTAGACTCTTAATGATTCAAAGATTTCTATTGTTTAATTATGGTCATATATGCTATTTGTGACAATGCTCCTCAAGATTTATTTGACTTCCATTGCTAGTCCTGGTCTTCCCTCCTTGATTGCTGGTGAATATGCTGCTCTAAAATCTGAGGATGTGAAAATCGGTCTCTGCTTCCTTCATTGATGGAGGTTTTTCACTCTTTGTTCAAAGTTCTCTATCTGGACTTTACATTTCGCTAGCCAGAAGATGAACTGGAATCGTTGGTAAAAATGACAGAAGACGATGTTCGGTATAGTGGGACCAAGGCAATGTTCGGTGTAGTGGATTCACTTTTTGGTAAAACCAGAGTTGAACCAGGGGACATTAACATCCTCATTCTGAACTGCAGCTTGTTTAATCCAACTCCATCTCTTTCCTCCGTTATTATGAATCATTACAGGACATCAAGAGTTACAATCTTGGTGGAATGGGTTGCAGTGCGGGGCTTATCTATTTATGGAGCTGAAGACCTTCTAACAGTAAACCCCAACAGCCATGCAGTAGTGGTAACCACAGAAAACATAACTCTAAGCTGGTACTTCAGCGAGGATAAATCAATGCTATTACCAAACTGAATATTCTGCAATGGAGGAGGTGCTATTCTTCATTTCGAACGAGGCAAGAAAAGCTTAGCTCAAACCTTTCAATCTTTCTGTTTCAATACATGAATACACTCGATAGATGAATGGATATATGCATCTTATTAAGGCCTTCAAACTTCAAGGGTTTATTCTGTAAAGTCCTATTGTCTTATTGATTTAGATCAAGGCTTCGAACTTTTGCCACGCTCTTTAGTCCTTTAGCTTATTTGCACAGCCTATAATTAGGCACCTACAAAGTTGAACAAAATTTTCAGTTTCCTGTAGACAAAAATAACCTTGAGAAAAATTTAGTTTCTAGATTAATACTTAGTTTGGGACATAAGTGTTATATATATATATATATATATATAAGTAAAAATTATTATTGTCAAACGGTTATGATTACTTCAAATATAATTGGATAATATATGAAAAATTACATTTGTAAAATTAAAAGTAACGCTCCTTTGATTTAGCAAGTAAACCAAAAAAGAATCAACAGTAATTAACTATATTTTCTAAATTTTAAACTCTTATATCCATGCATTCAAGTGTAAATTTTCATTATATATATATATATATATATATATATATATATATATATATATATATATATATATATATATATATAAACTTAAATCCGATTCTTCTTTGTTCCATTTGGGTCGAGTTTTTCTAGTGTCCTGAGAATAGAATTTACATAAAGCCACTTGCACCTAATAAGAAAATTACTAGTCGAAAGATAGTTTTCTAGAAATATCTTACCTAAAATTTAATATCTTGCTTTCTAATTTATCTCCTATTTTCATAGTTTTCTACAAATATCTTACCATTCAAAATTTATCTCCAATTTTCATATTTTTCTTGATTATTTTTAATATTTTACAAGAAGTTTAGAAAAGTAAATTTTCAATTTATTGGAGTCTTCATTATTGTGTAAGTTGTATCAAGATGTGAAGAGATTTGAAAAATTCAAGAGGATGAACTATAAATATTGGATCATGAAGATAAAGTATTAATTGACAATTACCAAAATGATCTATGTTCTAGGCACTCCTTATCCATAAGATGGGACAAATGAGGGATAACTTTCCAAAGCACAACAAAAATGTGTTGAAGGTGATTTTGTGTCTCACTCGATGATCTTGAATGTCATGAGCAATGCTATATTCAATATCTTCCACAAATGATATCCTGCATGTGAATTAAAACATGCAATCGAGTGAATGTACTTTTAATGAGGATGCTGAAAATAATTTATGTAATTAATAAGTATATTGATTTTAAAATGGTTGATTCTAAGTTTGTTGTTGATCAAGTAAATGAACTTAATAAAATTGCTTTTGAATGTGTTGATATGGGTGAGCCAATTTCTGAAATTGCCTTTGTTCTTTATAATTTATTTCTTTTTGTGAACAACATAAAATAATAATAAAAAATATACTCCTAATTCTCCTCCATAAAATTGAGTAGCAAAAAGAAAAAATAAAACTCTATTAGAAACGGTAAGTGCAATGTTGTTACATTCCAATTTCTTATTTAGTTTTTAGGGTGAAGTATTACATAACACATGTTGTATTAGTAATTGAATCTTACATTAAGAGTCAAGATAAATCACCTTATGAGTTACTAAATAATAGAAAATCAAATATTAGTTATTTTAAAATTTGGGTTCGTATTGCTCATGTGTTAGAAACTAGAAAAAAAAAAAGACATAAGTTAGGTAACATTTGACTATCAAAGATGTTGATAAGTTAGAAGAGAAAGATATATCAAATGAATTAGGATCAAGTATGCAAATTAAAAGATATTAAGGATTATAATTATTTGTCTAAAATTGAAATTGACCGTTCTTCTAGTTTACTTGAAAAAAACCACAATTTCTAAAGCTACTAAATTAAAGATATGTAAGAGATGTATGATAGAAGAGGATTTAGATCTTAGCATGTGTTATATATTCATTAGAATTGGATCCTAAAACGTATCAAAAAGTTGTCTCAACTTGATATTGACCTTTAGAAAAAAGCCTTAAATGATGAGATTAAATCTATCCATGATAATAATGCTCAGGCATTGATAAAACTTCCTCCTAATACTAAAAAATGAGGTTGTAAATGAGTTTTAAATAAGATATTTAAAGCTAATAGTACTATAGATGGATATAAAGAAAAATTAGTCGTAAAAGGCTATATACAAAAAAATGGTATTGATTGTTTTGGGACCTCTCCTATTAATATGATTACTATTATTAGAGTTTTGTTCCCTATTACCTTTGTATATAATTTAGATGGTGGTCTTTCTTAATGGTGAGCTAGATGAACAAATTTATATTCAATAACTTGGAGGTTATGCGATGAAAGGTGAAAAATACAAGATATGTAATCTCAACAAATCATTATATGGTCTTAAATAAAAACTTTGACAATAGTTAAAAAAATAAAAAAAATGAAATTTTATCTATTGGTTTCAAATGTAGTAAAGTAGAAATTTGTGTTTTCTATAAATGCATTGATTATTATAAGGTTCTTATTACCTTATATGTTGACGATTTGTTTATATTTGGATCTAACATGACTTGCATTAATAAAACTAAACAATATCTTATACAAATATTTGATATCAAAGGACTTGTATCTTGTTAATGTGATATTAGGTATTAAAATAATTAGAAAAGAAAATGAGTATATATTTATAGTCACATTATATATTAGAAAATTCAATTATTTTGAATGTAAACTCAGTAAAACTCCTCTTGATCCATATTATAATTTAATAACAAATCTTGGTGTTCTAGTTAATAAAAAAAGTATGCTAAAGTAATTGGTAGCTTGATATATGCAATAAATTATACTAGGTCTGATATTACATGTGTTGTTGGTATGCTTAGTAGATTCACTATTAACCTTAGTCATGAACATTAGAAATTTATTAATAAATTAATTTGATATTTGAAATAGATGTGCCAATTCCTGTCATGTCTCAATCAAGTATGATATGATATACTAACACGAAAATAATACAATTAATTAAGTGTATCAAAAATTCAAAATATAGATACAACACAATTAAAATCCGTAATAATACGATTAGATACTATTAACTTAATGTATCTAAATGTGTACAGATTATATGATAAGATACAATTATATACGATTTACTTAATATATATAAATGTATATATTTGACACGATACGATTATATATAATTTATTTAACATATCTAAATGTGCACAACTCATAAGACACAATATGATTATATACAAATAGACACGAATATTAAATTAAAAATTTTTTCTATTTATTTTTTCCATTTACACCCTAGAGTTTTTTCTAATCAATTTTTTTTAAATTAGGTGTAAAATAATTATTTATTTAATATATATATATATATATATATATATATATATTCATTTAAACATAAGTTGGAAAATATATTAGTACAATGTTAATATAATATAATATAATAATAGCTATGCAATTAATTTATTAATATTTATTTGCATATACTAATATCATGTCTCCTTTACATAATCATAAACCTTCTCAATTACATTAAAGAATATTACACTGCATGGAACAAAAAAAAACCTGTTAAACTTTAAAACTCTTTTTATGCACATAACCATAATAACTTTGATAAAATATAAAATAATAAACAATACTGAATTTAAAATTTACATTTATATAAATAGGGTTAACACTTGTCCAAAAATTTACAAAAAATAGTTTAAATAATTATTTACAAGACTACATGTCCTTACAATTAAAACATGTGCATTAGTAACTATTCTCATTTTCTAACAAACAAATAAAAAGTATTATATCACAAACCTCTGAAGTGTTTGTCCCTTTTACTCTTCCTCTTGGGTTTCTTCTCTATCATTTCTATGCATGACTCCAAATTAAGTGTGAGAGACAAAACACCCATATGTTAAGCTTACCTCGCTTAGTGATATATAACAATATATTAAATATAATAACAAGTGTATATATGATCACTTAAATATACATGCCATATATATGCATGAACATGTAAGTTTTATCTCCATATATATATCACATCATACATAACATGCCACAATTTAACAAATTATTTCTCCATCAAACAACAAGTCTCATAATCACTTACCTTTTTACTTTTTCCTTTTTCACCATTACCCACTAACTCAAGACATGAATAAAATAGATACAGACAATTTATGACTCACTCTGGAGCCACTAAGAACACTTGTATGAGATACAAGGATCAAACTCATTTCATCTCTAAGGGACCTCACTTGAGTCTTATCCTTAATTTCACAACATCATATTTGTATTGGCCAATCCTAGGCCTTTGGTACCATAAACCCTCACTGGCATGCTATCTCTCCTAGCTTTACTTCTAGTCAGAATATTGAGCATAATAATTATCATTTAACTCAAAGTTTCATAACCCCATATATAAATTATACATTTTAGCATGTTAATATGAAATCTCTCGAAAGCAGCTCAAACATACCTTATTCTCATTAAAATTTTCCAAATTAATTTAACAAAAAATTCAAAAATTAACATACAAGTGGGTCACAGCTATGAGTACCCATTCATACATATGAAACTCCTCTTTTATGGCTTTCCCGACTGTGAACTTTGTGGTGATACAACTCGTGAATGTTTATGTCTAAAAATCACCACACAATTCATACCCATGAATATTTGTGCACGTATGTGAACCTAAGAAATTTTTCAAAAATTATACTTAAATACCAAAATTTCATTCCACATGCAATTCCCTATAGTTTACCAATGTAAATCTCATCATTTAAAGGTATATTCTTTTCCAAGCACAATACAAATTCCTTAACATGCTCAAAACCATCTAAATGGCATTATATGTTCTCAACCATATTTATGACATACCTTGACCCTTATAAATACACCATTAATCCAACGACATTTTCATCTTTCATCAATGCAAGAATTATTTCAATCCCATCATCCTGCATTTTAACATATAATACACATAAATGTAGTCATTACATTTAATATAAGGTTATGTACAAATCTCATTAAAAAAGGGAGCCTCAAGAATCCTTTGTTCTTCCTTTCAAACACTTTTTCTCTATTGAAGGGGGAGTTTCCTCTCCAGTAATTGTTTCTAATATTTAATAACAATCGAAATATTAATAAAATCCAAGATTTCCTAAGGACTCCACCCCAACCTAAACCATGTTTAACAAAAAAAAGGGTTTTTCTAACCCTAACCTTAGGCTAGCCTTACTTAGACTCAAACCTACAAAATTAAACACTACCAAAGGGAGATTGAGAGGAAGAAAAGAGATACTTACTCAAATCCAAGTGTTATAAAGGGCTGGGAACTTGGAATCCACACTTTAACCCACTCCACTTTCTCTCCAAGCTATATTCCATACTAATCTTTTTTAAAATTTGATCTCATAAGAAGATCTTGTGTTTTCCATTTGCTTTTGGTGAGTTTGGGAAAAGTTTTAGGTAGGAGAGTTTCAATCCTGTGAGAGATGATAGGAGTTAGAGTTTGTTTCTATCAAAAATGAAAAAAAATGAAAGGAAGTTGACTTTTATATCCCCCAATTCACGGTCATGATTGATCATTCACGAGCATGAAATACCATTCAGGACATAAAGAAAACCATGACTCAAAACCTGCCAAGCATGAAACACTCAATTCATGGTCATGACCATATCTTCACGAGCATGATCACCTATATATACATTTTTTCATGTTTCTTATCTTTCTCACTAAAGCCTTAAACCTCTCAATCCCAAACACTTGTTAAGACATGACCCCACAACTATAAAAACATTATAGGTATGACAATTCTCCCTACCTTAAGAAAATTTCATCCTCAAAATTTTTATCTGATGACTCGTTGGAAAACAGTTATGGGTATTGAGCTCACATGATTTCTTCACTCTCCCAAGTAGTTTCTTCTATAGTGTGGTTTCTCCATAGCAGTTTTACCAAAACCACTCTTTTATTCTGCAATTCTTTTTCTTGTCGTGCTAAGTTTTGTTAAATTCAGACATATCTCATTTGCATCCCTCTAAATCACATACCTCAAATCCGATCTATATCTTTGAAGCATTGAGACATGAAAAAACATTGTGAATCTTTGCCAACTCTAGGAGTAAGACAAGCTTATAAGTAACCGGTTCAACCCTTTCAAGAATTTCTAATGGTCTAATAAACTGAGGATTCAATTTTCCCTTTCTGCCAAAACGAAGAAACTTTTTCTATGGAGATACCTTGAGAAAAACTTTGTCACCCATGCTATACTTGATATCCCTTATTTTCAAATATGTATAAGACTTTTGTTGATTCGATGCAACTTTCAATTAGTCTCTAATGACTCTAACCTTTTCCTTTGTATCTTAAACAAAGTCAGATCACTAATGGAATCAAATAAGTTGACTGGGCCTAATTTTTTGGATTGGCTAAGGAATTTGAGAATAGTTCTCAAATCCAAAAAGATTGGATATGTCCTAGATTAGGCACTTCCTAATTCCCCTGCTACTAATGGTTCTAAAGATGTTCAGAAGGCATGTCAAAAGCATCTCGATGATTGTGAGATGACGAGCTGCATTATGCTTGCTACTATGTCAGCTGAGTTGCAAAAGCAGTATGAGGTTATGGATGCTAATTTCATAGTATACCATTTAAGAGAGCTTTTTGATGAACAACCATGTTCCGAAAGGTTTGAAACTTCGAGGTTGCTCTTCTGCAATAAGATGGTTGAGGGCACATCTCTAGTGCAATATGCATTAAAAATGAATGGCTATATTGAGAGGTTGGCCACCTTGGGATTTATGATGGACCATGAATTAAGTATTGATTAATTCTAACCAGTCTGTCCAATAGTTATTCACTATATAATGAACCAAATCTCTACCACTATTTTTGAGCTGATTAACTTGCTCAAAATAGCTGAGCCCTCTGTTAAGAATGACAGTAAGGCTGTGATGCTGGTGGACTCTTTAGGTTTTAAAAAGAAGAACCTTAAGAAGAAGAAGAAGTCCATGAAGCCTAAGGGAGGTGTGACCAAGAAGAAGGCTAAAGAGATTGCTCCAAAGGGAACATACTACCATTACGACAAAGATGACCATTGGAAGAGAAATTGCAAGGTTTACTTGGAGTCCTTGAAGAAGAAGGCATTTGATGCCCGATCTACTTCATGTATTTTTGTCATTGAAATTAATATTGTTTTCGATAATAACATATGGGTATTAGATACCAATTGTGGCTCACACATATGCATTGATATGTAGGGTCTAAGGAACAATAGGCAACTTAATAAGGGAGAGTCAAACCTACGCATTAGAAATGGAGCAAAGGTTGTTACATTAGTTATAGGAACTTATGTATTGAACCCTCCCTAGTGGGCTTATGTTAAATTTGGATAATTGATATTATGTACCTGCTTTGACTAAAAACATTATTTATGTTTCAAGTATAAATAAAGATGGGTTTCATTTAACTTTTAGCAACAATTGTTGTTCTATTATGTTGAATGAAATTCTTTATGCTAGTGGTACATTATGCAATGGAATATACATATTAGATATGTAAAATCCAATTTTAAATATCAATGATAATAAAAGGCAAAAACAATATATGCTGAAATCATCTTACTTATGGCATTGTCGCGTTGGTCATATAAGTGAGAAACGCATGGCTAAGCAACACAAGAGTGGTAGTTTGGGGTCATTTGATTTTGAATCATGACACATGTGAATCTTGCTTATTAGGCAAGATGAACATGCTAATGGAATTTTAGACTTAATACATTCATATGAATGTGGTCCAGTGTCTACACACGCCAGATGTGGTTTCATCTACTTTATTACTTTTATCGATGACTACTCACGATATGGGTACGTGTATCTTATGAGATACAAATATGAAGCTTTTGAAAAGTTCAAAGAATTCAGAAATGAAGTAGAGAAACAACTTGGCAAAAGTATTAAAACACTTCGATCATATCAAGGAGGTGAATACTTGAGCCAAAAGTTTATAGATTATCTTAGGGATAATGGGATTTTATCTCAATGGACTCCACCTTACACGCCACAACACAATGGTGTGGCTGAAAGGAGAAACTGAACCTTGTTAGACATGGTAAAGTTTATGATGAGTTTTGTGGAACTCCCTAAATACTTTTGGGGTTATGCACTATAGACCACCATTTATATATTAAATGGAGTTCCTTCAAAGTTAGTTGATGTTACTCCATATGAGATATGGTATAACAAAAAGCCCACATTTTTTTCCATGAGAATTTGGGGTTGTCCTGCTTATATGAAGCGAATAATGTCAGATAAGTTAGAAGTTAAGTCTGACCAATGTCTGTTTGTGGGATATCCAAAAGCATCAAATGGATATCAATTTTACCACCCCTTAGAACAAAAAGTTATTGTTTCAAGATATGTTATCTTTTTAGAGAGAGAATTCCTTCTAAAAGGAGATAGTGGGAGCAAAATTGAACTTGCAGAAGTTCAAGATGCTCAAATAGATGCTGATCAACTGCTTGAACCTGAGCTTATTATTCGTACAGAAGATATAACAGCTCAACCTTTCGAAGCACAAAAGCTTCGTAGGTCAAGTAGGATATGTACTATTCTAGAGAGATATGGATTTCTCATTAGTGAACAGAACGATGTATTGCTCAAAAAATGATGAGATTACAACCTGTAAAGAAGTTCTGAATAGTTCAGAATTTGAAAAATGGCCTCAAGCTATGAAGTCAGAAATGGATTCCATGTATGAAAACCAAGTATGGACTTTGGTTGACCCACCCGAAGGGATAAAGCTTATAGGGTGCAAATGGGTTTTCAAAAAGAAAACTGACATAGATGGTAATGTGATTACCTATAAAGCTAGACTTATTGCGAAAGGTTAATGTCAAAGACAAGGAATTGAATATGATGAAACATTGAGCCTAGTAGCTATGCTTAAATCCATAAGGATACTCTTAGCCATTGCTACTCATTATGATTATGAGATATGGCAAATGGATGTGAAGACAACTTTCTTTAATGGAAATATGACTGAGGATGTGTACATGACACAACCAGAAGGCTTCATATCCAAAGATGGAAAAAAGGTATGTAAGCTTCAAAGATCCATTTATGGATTAAAGTAAGCATCCGGGAGTTGGAATACTTGGTTTGATGAGACAATCAAACAGTTTGGTTTCTTACAAAATTCATATTAACCTTGTGTTTCCAAGAAGGTTAGTGGAAATGCAATCATATTTCTTGTGTTGTATGTAGATGACATATTATTAATGGGAAATGATGTCTCGGCCTTACAATTAGTCAAAATTTAGTTATCCAAGAATTTCTCTATGAAAGACCTTGGTTTGCAGTTTATATTTTGGGGATAAAAATCTATAGAGATGATCTAAAAGATTGCTTGGTCTTTCATAGTCTACAGACATAAATAAGATGCTAAAGAGGTTTAGCATGGACCAGTCCAAGAGGCGATATATTCCCATGACCCATAGGATTACTCTCTCATAGTCATTGTGTCTAAAGACACAAGATGAGAGGACACACATGAGTTTGATTCCATATGCTTTAGCTATAGGATCAATCATGTATGGTATGATATGTATAAGACCCGATGTATCATATGCTCTGAGTGTCACAAGAAGATGCCAATCGGATCCTGGTGAGGGTCATTGGGTGGCTGTCAAGAATATCCTTAAGTACTTAAGAAGGACTAAGGATATATTTTTGGTATATGGAGATGGAGATCTTATTGCGAGTATATCGATGCTAGCTTCCAATCTGACAAGGATGACTCAAAATCTTAGTCAGGTTATATATTCACACTAAATGGTGGAGTAGTTAGTTGGAAGAGTTCCAAACAGGAAATGACTGTTGATTCCTTAACTGAAGCAGAGTACATTGCAGCTTCTGAAGTAGCAAAGGAAGCAGTTTGGATAAATAAATTCATCACATAACTTGGAGTGGTTCCCAGCATTATTGATCCAATACAATTGTGTTGTGATAATAATAGAGACATTACGCAAACAAAGGAGATACGGTCTCATTAGAGATCCAAACATGTACTCAAAAGATACCATTTGATTAGAGAAATCATTGGTAAGAATTATGTAAAGATAGGAAGAGTGCCCATTGATCAGAATATTGTTAATCCTTTATCTAAGCCACTTTCCCAAAAGAAATATGATTCTCATGTACTTGCCTATGGAATTAAACACAAAAGCGATTGGCTTTAGTGCAAGTGGGAGCTTGTTAGAGGAGTCCTCTAAAGGCAATCACCTTTAACACTTATTGTACAAATTTATTTGATTAATAAAAGGATTTTTCATTAATTTTATGTTCATTTGATATATGAATTGATAGTGATCTTAAATTAATAAATGAAGTCCTTGATACATAACATAGCATGAAGGAAATCATGATGAGATCATGATATTGAGATTCTTATCATGTGTAATTATGTTAGTATCAAAATTGTCCCTAGTCATAGGATTAATGAGATGGGGCATTGTTAATCCAGACATACTAGCATATGTTACACTCCTTGATTGGATCGAGTAGTAGATCTTAAAATATGTAAACATAAGATGTTTAGAGTTAAGTGTAGCTAAGTACATTGGATGACCAGCTATGAGACAATCATATGGATAATCTATTCAAATGTCAATGATAATCTCATCATAGCAATGGTGTAAGTATCCTTAAACTTGAGGTACTTAAGGATATCTTGGAGACTGATTTTGTATTTTGACACCATTCCTTGTTGCCTTAGGGAGGTTGCTCATAGGGTGGTGATTGGATACAACTTGTGGTATTCGAAGGTAATTGGGTAACCAACAAAGGATTTACCACTCTTGATAGGAGGAGTGTATACCTATGGCCTCTTGTCATGGTCATTACTTGAGAATCTTTGGTCGGAGTGGAAATGTCATAAAGATAGTCTTTAATGACATATCTAATAAAGTAATGAGCCTTAAGGACAATAACTAACATACTTGGACTAAACGTGACGTAGTCAGTCTAGTGGGAGTTGACAGATGTCCATACTCTGAACCAAGGGGGTATAGAATGGTAAAGGAATAATTGCATGAAAATTGTCTACGGAAGCTTTGTAGTCAAACCACTGACTTTCCGGTCAATTGGGGGTCATGATGTGTTGCTAGATACCACTCGTGGCTTGCTTAAATTAATTGTTAATTTAAGTGGCCAACAAAAACAGGAACCTAATGGGTCACATGCATTGAAGAAATGGAGAATGCGTAAAATGGTATTGGATGAGATCCAAAATATGAGAAAATTATTTCGGGATGTATCACAATGAGACTGCATGGAAAAATCGTTCTAGATGGTCACAGACCCGTGTAGGCTCGCACGGGCCAGGCAAGTTGTTGCTCTACCTAGCAAGCTAGCTGGGCTACACAACAGCAGCCTACAATAGGCCCAGCGTGCACTGGTTCTTCCCATTGCCCAATAGGTGAATTTGGCCTAATTAGGCCAATTATGACCTTTAAACACATTCACTATTCACTCAATTCCCTTTTCTCCACTTTTGACTTCTGATTTTTTCTTTGAATTTGATTCAAATAGAAAAGACATAAAATAGCAGAAAATAGACATGAAAATATTATTTTGTGAAAAAAATATTTTTAAGACAATAAAATTCTCTTAAGAACACTTTCAAAGCTAGTAGCACTTTGAATTTGTTCAAACCATTTCTTTTGATAGTTTCTTTATTTTTGGCGTGGATTATCATTAGAGATATCCTAGTGTGGATTATTGTGGTTTGCTACAACCCAAAAAATTGAAGATTTGAATAACAAATAAGAAATTGCAAGGTATAATTTCTAACCTCTCTATTTATATAAATTAGTTTTAATGGAAAAACTATGATCTTTTGTTTCGGGTTTTGAAAATTTTATTTTTCTGCTACATTCATAAATGTGATTCATTCTTCAAAACCCAATAGAAAGGAGAGATATCACACACAAGATTTTTAGAGGTTCGAGTATTAATAAACCCTACTCCTCTCCCCAATCTCAATTGGGTGTTTCACTAACACAATAAGTGTTACAATGGAGTTTTTCAAGCTCACTCCCAACTATGGTGTTTCTCTCAATGGCTAACACCTCATCCAAAGATTCCCTTGTGTTTTTCAATGGCTCACACAAAAACCAATTCCTTGTGTTTTATGACTCACACAATAAACCATTAAAAGTGTTGCACTCTTAACTGAATATACCCAAACACTTTTGAGTAATTGATTACAATGAAAAACACTCATGAACCTACAATGCTCAGAAGTTATGAGCAATTAGGATTTCACAAAAAGTAGAATATTGTTGAAAAATAATTAATGCATAAGGCTACAACAAGATTAAAGATGAAAAATAATTGTTGTTCTTTTTTGTTGTTCTTCTTATTGGGATTCATAAAATGACTTGATGTAATCTTCTCCAATTGTAATCTTAATAATAAAATCCATTGTAATCTTCTCTGATTTCCACTTTGGTGTAGTAGTTGGTTGTAGTAAACTCAAAGGAATTTGATTTTCTACCTTAACCTGTTGACAAGTTGAGCACTGAGTAATAAACTCTATGATGTCCCTTTTCATTCTTGACCATCAGTATCTCTCCCTCAAATCTTGATACATCTTATTTCTTTTAGATGCATAGAGTATTTGGAGTCATGGGTATGACATCCTTATAACAATTCTTCTATACGTATGTTACGTAGTCTGATACGTAGTCTGATACGATTATCAAGACTGTTAATATCTTCTAAATTTGATTATAGCCAATTTGTGCATTTTTTTAAAACTTAATACCATAAAATCATTAGCATTTTATTAATTCTTTTTATGTTCCAAAACTTTCGGCAGCATAACGGTTATAAATTTACTGCCCCACCTGCACTCCAAACAATCCACAGACCATATTGAGCACAACAATTCAAATATAATATAAAATATTTTTCATTCAACAAAATTTAGCATGTCATTCTTTACAAATATAATAATTCATAAATATTATTTATCAGAATAAATACATAATTTTACTCTAGTATACATATCCATAAATATATATACATATCATTCATAATATTATCTTACTTTTATTTTATCCTTTCAGCTACCCCCAAAAGTGGTTTGCTTGCTCCTATGCCCTTCTAGCTTTTACCTGCACGTAGTCAAATAAATATGTGTTGAGCATTAAAATGTCAAGTGGTGATTACTAATCTAACGATTTTCTTTGATCTACATTTTCTTACATTCATGCAATATCATATTCATTATACTATTCAAAATTTTCTCTTTACTATATTAATTATACTTTTTCTCAATCTTTTATTATTATTTACCATTCATTCACTATTTAATATCTTTATTAAAATAACAATTTATTTAATTAATTTTATAGTTTTTTTAATTTACTCCTAAACTTTCATTTTCTTTCAATTTAGTCATTTTTCATTTTACTTCTTTAATTAACTCTTTTTTTCTTTTTCTTTTTTTTTTTCCATTTCAATCCTCTAATTAATTTTTTTAGCTATAAATATAATTTTGGTTCCTAAATTTTCATTTATTTATGATCATGCCACCACTTTATATTTATTTACACTTTTGCCACTAACTAACTAACCAACTATATATATATATATATTCATTTATTTTCTTTTTAACTACATAATTTAATATTTTTCTTCCACTTATATTTTATTTTTTAATTTTACTATTTTGTCATATTTATCAATTTTATCATATTTTTCACTTTTATTCAATTTTGTCTATAGTTTCAATTTGATATAAAATTTTTGAATCGGATACATGGGACGTGGACCCCACAAGTGCACTACACTAAAAAGTGACTCTAAAGGACCGCCTAGGCACTGCACTATACACTGATCATTGAATCACTATCACTGAAGTAGATCATCATTGACCTACATAAGCGAGTCGCCATGACTCACACCACAGTAATGGTGTCCTTTTGACTAGCCAATTATATCCTGGGCTAGATTTAATCATCAAAAAATAACTAAGGGCAATACCTTAATCATTTGATTCAATTTCCATTAAATTCATAAATTTCATTTATTTTACATTATTAATTACCTAACATTTGATTCATCCATAACCAATTCATCTATACCATAATCATTTTCCACACTTTCCATTCTAATATATCAATATTTCATTTCATTCATAAAATAATCACTAATTAGAAAAATATTCAATATATATTTTAAAATTTTTTCATAAATTTCCATACACTCAATGTCATGTCTTCTTGCATTTTATGACTTATTTTTCATTTAATTAGCAAGAAAGATATTAAATTCTTTTTCTTCTTCATATGTTGGCCTACATCCATTTTTCATCATTAAAATTTTTCTTTCACCTTCTAATAATTCTATTGAACCTTGAGGGGTATTTCTGGTATTTTGATGCTAACAAATAAAATAACAATAATGTATTTACCAATACTTGTGTCCTAAGTTGATTGAACAAGGTATGAAATATGATGCAAGAATGGAAGACTACCTTTGAAAGTCAAAAAAAATGAATAAATAGCATGTTCACTCCCGTGACTGTTTATGTCACGCCCGTGATATATGTTAGCGCCAACTCTTCAACATTTAAAGTTCACAGCCATGAAGAATCATAGCAACCGTGAATGATCATATCAGTCATGCCCGTGAAAGATAGTCATGCCCGTGAGATAACATGTCAAATTCCTCCAGAGAGCTTCACAGCCAGAGTCACCACTTGGACCATGGCTTGGAAGGATATTCACACATGTGAAAGTATAAAGTCATGCCATGATCAAACACTTCAAATTCTTCCAGAATGCTTCACGGCCAGATTCACCACTTGGACCACGACTTGGAAGAACATTCACGACTGTGACACACATAATCACGACCGTGAATGAGGAAAGAGAAACATGTCAGGCGTGAAATTAAGAGTTGGTGCAACGAGTATTTTCGCAGTAAATGCATCCAAACAACTATAATTCGCTAAGGAAGTATTGCAAGTCATTTATGAATCCAGAACAAGAGAACAAGCAATTACTTTGAATCAAAATCTTGTTGTAGCCATTTTGTGCATTAATTATTTTCAACAAAACTCTTATTCTCTGTTAAAATATATTTGATCATAAATTCTGAGTATTATAGGCTGGTGAGTGTTTCTCTTTGTAATCTACTACTCAAGTGAGTTCGGGTATATTGGGTTAAGAGTAAAACACTTGTAAGGGTTATTTGTGTGAGCCATAAAACACAAAAAATTGGGTTATTGTGTGAGTCATTAAAACATAAGGGAATTTTTGGGTTAAGTGTGAGCCATTGATAGAAATACCATAGTTAGGAGTAATCTTGTAAAACTCCATTGTAACACTAAGTGTGTTAGTGAAACTCCCAATTGAGATTGGGGAGAGGAGTAGGGTTTGTTAATACCTAAACCTCTATAAATTTCTTATGTGATATCTTCCTATCCCTACTTTATTTAACTTTTTATTCTGCACTTAAAAGTTAAGAATTTTTAATATCCAATTCAACCCTTCTTCTTGGTTCATTATCTGGGCAACAATTGGTATTAGAGCTTAGTCTATGATGGAAGCCTAAAAAGCGCTAGCAAAGATCAAGAAATGCCAATGAAGGATTACAAAGTCTCAAGCCTTACTTTGATGGAGCAAATTATGCTCATTAGAAGTTTTGGATGGAGACATATCTCGATAGTGAGGGAATTGAAGTTTGGGATAACGTTCGAAAAGAATGGACACCACCAACCAGAAGAGGAGTTGATGGTAAAGAAGAAATCCTGTTAAGAGATGATTGGACAGAGCCTCAATGTAGAGCAAATTTTAGAAACATAAAGGCAATGACAATTCTCTCAAGCTCACTATCCATTGAAGAATGTGGTAGAATACAATACTGCCCAACCACGTATAACATGTGGAAAACATTAGAAAATTATCATGAAGGAACAAAACAAGTTAAATCCAAGAAGATTCAACTTCTCACTACAGAGTACCAACTCTTCAAGATGAAATCCAATGAGTCAATCACCGATATGACAAACCTTCTTCCAGCCATCATAAATGGCATGAGAAAGCTTGGGAAACACTTGAGCTTGGAAGATGTAAACAACAACATTCTGAGAAGCTTTCCTCTCAAAGATTATGGTTCAATAGTTGCTGGTATAGAAGAAGCCAACGGAGACATGAGCATCATGAATACTGATGTGCTTATTGGCAAACTTCTAACACATGAAATGGTAGTAAAGAGAGATAGGGAACGCTGAGCTAGAAAAAAAGAAAGCATATAGCACTAAGATCCTCTACTTCAAAATCTCAAGAAGAAGTTGAAGATGATGAAGAAAAGAGTAATGATGCAAATGAGGACATAACAATGCTCTCGAGAATATTGAAAAGAATAATTGAAAAGAGAATGGGCAACTCTTGAAAATTCAAGCAAAGAAATCTCAAACACTCCTCAAATGACTCTTAAAGGAATAAAAAGGAGGTAAAGTGCTATGAGTGTGGGAAGAAGGGACATATCAAACAAGAATATTCAAGGCTCAAGAAACACAAGAGCAAATACCAAAAAGACAATGGGGAGAAAGGTCACAAAGCCACATGGGATGACGAAAGCTCTTCAAGCGAAAAAGATGACAATGAAAATGAAGAGGTCAACCTATGCTTCATGGCTATAGAGGATCACATCTCAGATAAGGTAGGATCACTTTACTCATACACATTCAATAATGATAGTAGTTATAATGATAGTGATAGTAAAGATGATGATGAGCAATGTTTAATATAAGTATTGAATCTAGAACTAGAAAAATATAGATGTAAATTCAATACTTATAAAAATAGCATTTCTAGTTTGAAAAACAAAATGGAAGTCTTAGAAAAAGAAAATTTTAAGCTTAAATCTTCTAATGAATCTCTTCAAAAATCATTAGATGTGTACTCCTCAAGACCCTCAACTAAATCCTTGCTTAAAGAGAACAATGTTTTGAAAAATGAAGTTGAGGAACTTAGAAACTCCATTTCAAAATTTCACAAGGGCAAGAAGAGTTCAGATACTCTCATTGTGTCTCAAAGACCACCTTTAATAAGATATGGTCTAGGATTTAAGGGAACATCATCTTCATCTCACAAGACCACTTTTGTTAAGTCAAGTGAACCCCACATCTCCACATTAGAAGTAACAGTCCCAAGGGCTAAGTGCACAACATACACTAAATCTTCTACACATAAAAGGAATGATCAAGGGTTGGTAAGCCTAAGAAGGAAACCTCAAAAGGCTAATCATGCTTTTATGTATACAAAGAATGTACCTAGGAAAGAACCAAGTCATCATGCATGTGTACGCCACTGCTCACAAACTTTACCTAATAGAAAAATGGTAGTTAAAAGCATGGTAAGACCGAAAAGCATATTTAAAGCTAAACAATGTAATTATTGTATGAAATTTGGTCATATCAATAAACATTGCTAGATAAGAAAGGCTCATTGGGAACCTTCATATGTTAACCCCTAAGGACCCAAGCTCATTTGGGTACCTAAAAACAATACATGAATTGTGTTCGTATAGGTATGCCTCAAGTCCATAATAAAAGAAAATGCTTGGCTAGTAGATAGTGGATGCTCAAGGCATATGTCTGGAGATAATGAAATATTCAATGTCATTAAAAGTATTGATGGAGGTAAAGTAACCTTTGGAAACAATGCTAAGGGTAAGGTAATTGGCATTGGCTCTATTTGTATTAATAATACTACTTTCATTGAAGATGTCTTACTTATTGATGGTTTAAAACATAACTCGTTAAGTGTAAGTCAATTATGTGATAAGGGAAACCAAGTAATCTTTACTTCTAACAAATGTCTTTTAACCTCTATTAATGGCTAAGAGATATTTAAAGGAAGTAGAGATGTCAATACCTACATAATAGACTTATACAAAATATCTAACCTTTGCTCTAAGTGTCTTGTGACTACTAGTGATGAATCTTGGCTGTGGCATAGAAGGCTTGGTCATGCAAGCATGGATTTAATTCAAAGCCTCAGCAAAGGAGAGTTGGTAAAGGGACTACCAAAAGTCATATTTGAAAAAGAGAAGACATGTGAACCTTGCCAAAGAGGAAAACAATACAAGTCATCCTTCAAATCCAAAAATATTGTAAGTACCTCAAAACCTCTACAACTTTTGCATCTAGATCTTTTTGGACCTACTAGAGTTGTAAGCTTAAGAGGTAAACACTATGCTTTTGTCATCATTGATGACTACTCTAGATTCACTTGGGCAATTTTCTTAGCTCAAAAGAGTGATGCTTTTTGAATCTTTTAAAAACTTTGCTAAGAGAGTTCAAAATGAAAAGGATATTGTATTTCAAAAATAAGAAGTGATCATGGCAAAGAATTTGAAAATGAAAACTTTGAAAAATTTTGTCTAGAACATGACATTTCACAAAATTTTTCATCTCCTAGGACACCTCAACAAAATGGGTGGTTGAAAGGAAAAATCGAACTTTAATTGAAATGGCTAGAACAATGCTCAATGAGTATGGATTACCAAATACTGCATGATATATTTCAAATCAAGTTCTCAAAAGACCACTTTTAAACAAAACTTCTTTCGAGTTATGGAATGGAAGAAAGCCCATGATATCATACTTTAGAGTATTTGGATGTAAGTGTTTCATATTGAATACCAAGGAAAACCTTGGAAAATTTGCCTCTAAATCTGTTGAGGGTATATTTTTAGGATACTCCACCACTAGCAAAGCTTATATAGTCTTCAATAAAAAGTCATTAGTTGTTGAAGAATCAATGCATGTTGTTTTTGATGAATCTAGTAAGCTTGATCTTGTGAAAGGTAGTGTTCTTGATGATGTTGTAGGTACAATGGAAAAACTTGATTTTGAAAACAATAAAGGAGAAAATGATCATGAAAATTCATATGAAGATGACTCTCTACCTTCAGCTCATGAGGAAAACAAGCAAGAGCTCCCAAAGGAATGGAGATTGACAAAAGATCACCCCAAGGAGGAAATCATTGGTGATCCTACAAAAGGAGTAAGTACTATATCTCATCTCAAACCTTTAGATTCTAATCTTGCCTTTGTCTCTCAAATTGAGCCTAAAAATAATGATGAGACTCTTAATGATGAAAGTCGGTTGTTCGCTATGCAACAGGAACTTAATCAATTTGAGAGAAGTAAGGTATGAACCTTAGTTCCTAGTCCCAAGGAGCATCAAATCATTGGAAGTAAATGGGTATTTAGAAATAAACTAGATGAACAAGGTTCAATAACTAGGAATAAGGGTAGGTTAGTTGCAAAGGCATATAATCAAGAAGAAGGAATAGATTATGATGAGACCTATGCTCCGATAGCTAGATTAGAAGCCATAAGAATACTTTTAGCATATGCATGCCATATGAATTTCAAAATCTTTCAAATGGATGCCAAAAGTGCTTTCTTAAATGGTTTTATAGAAGAAGAAGTTTATGTAGAACAACCACCAGGTTTTGAAAACCATAATTTTCCTTAGCATGTATTTAAACTTTCAAAAGCTTTGTATGGTTTGAAACAAGCCCTAAGAGCTTGGTTCTTTTAGAAAATAATTTTTCAAAGGAAAATGTTGACACTACTTTATTTATTAAAAAGCATAAGCATGATATTCTAATTGTTCAAATTTATGTTGATGACATCATATTTGGGTCTACTAATGAATTGCTTTGCCAAGAATTTGCTAAGTGTATGACTAGGGAATTTGAAATGAGCATTATGGGTGAGCTCAAGTTCTTCCTTGGTATACAAATAAAACAAAGCAATGAGGGCATTTTCATCAACCAATCCAAATATGTCAAAGACTTAATCAAGAAATTTGGAATGGAAGGATTCAAAAATGCCAAGACTCCAATGAGCACATCAACAAAATTGGACAAAGATGAAAAGGGTAAGATCATTAATGAAAAGCTCTATAGAGGTATGATCAGATCATTCTTATATCTTACTGCCTCTAGGCTTGATATAATCTATAGTGTATGCTTATGTGCTCGCTTTCAATCATGTCCTAAAGAATCACATTTGAATGCTGTGAAAAGAATTTTAAAATATTTACATGGCTCATTGCATCTAGGTTTATGGTATCCTAGAAATTCATCCTTTCATATCATAGGATATTCAAATGCTGATTATGATGGAAGTCTTTTGGATAGAAAGAGTACTTCAAGCACTTGTCACTTTATTGGTGAATGCTTAGTTTCTTGGTTTAGCAAGAAACAAGTTTCAGTTGCTCTTTCTACTGTTGAAGCGGAGTATGTGGCATCAGGATGTTGTTGTACTCAAATCCTTTGGATGAAACAACTTAAGTATTATGGTCATAGTTTGGACCATATACCTATCAGATTTGACAATACAAGTGTTATAAACCTATCTAAGAATCCCATTCAACACTTTAGAAGTAAGCATATTGACATAAGACATCATTTTGTTAGAGATCATGTTCAATATGGAGATGTTGTATTGGAATTTATCAATACAGACAATCAATTGGCAAATATTTTCACTAATTCTCTTAATGAAAAAAGATTTAACTTCATAAGAAGAGAGCTTGGTATGATTGATGGATTAACTTTATCTTAAGTATGATTGTTAAATTTGTTGAACCTTGAATGTTAATTTCTATCTTATGTTATTGTCTCATCTGTTAAGGTATGAAGTGACAAAACTTGATGGAAATATATGTTATAAGGGATAGAAGTACCTTAGAAATCTTTTAGTCTTGTTTTAGACTTAGTTTTATTTAATGAGGATTTTAGGAAATTCACGCTCGTGACATATATTCATAGCCATGATCATAATCACCAAAAGCTCCAGTAGCTTTCACACGTTGCTTCACGACATGCTTCACAGTTTAAGGTAGTGAAGACTATGTTTCACACCCATAACCTTTTTCTGTCACTCCTGTGAAACTCTTTGTTCACAACCATGACACTTCTTCACGGTCATGAACATTAACACCAAATAATTATAGAAGTGTTCATGCTTTGTCTCAAGGTCACAAGTAGTGAAGATTGTACTTCACGACCGTGACTTATGTTGTCACCACTGCGAAAATTCACTATTCATCCTCGTGACTATTAAATGTCACGACCATGAATCGTTTCATATCCTTTATCATGGGTAGAGCGCCTTTTCAACAAATCGTGACCATGACATTTCACATTCACGACTGTGACGATGTCGGCTATAAAACATTTTATGCTGTTTTTCTCTCATTTTTGACTCTACAAATTCTCTCAGTTATCACCACATTCAATACATCTCATAGATTATGGCCCCCTAATAGCCTTTTCCATCTATAAATACCTTCAAAAACACTTTCTTTCGTCAAAAATCACAACATCACAAGGTATTCTTCAAAATCCCTATCAAAAAATTTCTCTTTAAAAACTCATTCTCAACTCAACAATGGAACCCAGCTCCGCAAAAGGCATAAGAAAGAAATCTCATGCTCCAATAAGGTACACGGACTACCTTCTCAACATCATTCCGATGCATTATCATTCGAGGTATGCCGTTCTCAAGAAAAGACCACTGCTTTGTTCACGATCCTTTAAATGGCATGCTGTTAGGACCCTCGGACTTGAGACAAGCATGACGGAACAACTACAAGCTTTTCATCTCAAGGAGTTTTTAGATATCCATCAACCAACGCTAAGGGAACCAACTGTCGAGTTCCTTAGCACCTTGTAAGTCTCTCCCACCGGCACAGTAAAATTTCAACTCTGCAAGCATCCGAACACTCTGACAGTAGTGGAGTTTGGTGACATCTTCAAACTTCCCTCAGATGGTATCCTAAATGAGAGTGAGGTAGAATTCTATGCCAATCTAGCATGAACTCATTTTGGACAAGACAGCATCTGGGACGTGAAGAAGACAAAAAGTACCCATCTTTGGTCACCAGTGCATAAATATTTGCATAGGTTTCTGACCTATAGCATCTTTGCAAGAGGGGGATAGCAATGGTGCAATTCGTAAATCCGAGCTTTTCCTCTTGGAGATGGCCCGAAGAGGTCTAACGGTGGCCCTGTCTCAATGGTTTGCAAACCATCTTCTCTCAATTGCAACGAAGCCATCGAGAGATATTTTGATTGGTGGGTATGTGACTCATCTTGCAATTAAGCTCGGGTATCTGAAGCTAGAAAAGCATAACTTCAACCTCATGCCAGCACATCTTCGAGACCGGCTATACGTCAAGTCTTTTATAAAAATGGGAGTAGCAGTTCGCATAATTCATGAGAATAACATCTACTACCGCTTCACCACTCCAATTGGTGAAATTATTTGGGAAGACGAGGATTTGAACGAATTCAAAGCTGGCCTCCAAGGAATCCAGCAAAGAAAAAAGTCTGATTCGAGACGGCAGCCCCAGAGGTTGAGCAGGAGGTTGGTCAATCCTTGGCCCCCACACCTAACTTGGCTCAGCAGGTGATTGATCTTTTAGCTCATGGTTTTAACCAACTGCAGGCTTCGATCGATGAGAGGTTGGGAAACCTCAAAGATTTCATGGAGTCTTGCATGGATAGCCTTGAGGTGGAAGTAGCATGCCTTAGAGATGGGTTGTCCGGCTCCAAGTCTAGCTAAAGCTTTAGTTTTTATTTCATTTTGTTCACTAGTTTCTAGTATTGCAAATGTAGGATTTTAATTTACTTTTCCAAACTTTGTACTTTTCCATTTGGTATTAATATAATTGCATCGGTTTTTGCCTTATGATTTATTTTTTATGTTCTTTTTGTTGATGACAAAAGGGGAAGAACCTAGTGTTGGGCTTTGAAGAATGAATCATATTCATAAACGCAGCAGAAAAATAAAATTTTTAAAACCCGAAAAAAAAGATCATACTTGTGCCATTATTTATATAAATATAAAGATTAGAAATTATACCTTGTAATTTCTTATTTGTTCTTCAAATCTTCACTTTTTTGGGTTGTAGCAAACCACAATAATCCATACTAGGATGTCTCTAATGATAATCCACGCAAAGAATGAAGAAGAAACTATCAAGAGAAATGGTTTGAACAAATTCAAAGTGCTAGCTTTGAAAGTGTTCTTGAGAGAATTTTATTGTCTTAAAAATATTTTTTTTCACAAATAAATATTTTCATATCTATTTTTTGCAATTTGATGTCTTTTCTATTTGAATCAAATTTAAAGAAAAGATAAAAAGTCAAAAATGGAGAAAATAAAAATTAATGAATAGTAATTGGCCATAATTGGCCTAATTAAGGCCAAAATCTGCCGTTGGCCAACGGGTGGGAGGCAGTAGTGCGCTGGGCCTGCTGCGGGCTGCTACTAGGCAGCCCAGCTGGCCTGGTAGGCCAGCAGCCTACCTAGCCCATGCAGGCCACTACGGGCCCGTGACCCTCCCAAATGATTTTTCCCTGCGATGTCACCGGATCTATCGCAAAATAATTCTCTCATATTTTGGATCCTATCCAAGACCATTTTACTCATTCTTCATATCTTTAATACGTGTGACCCATTAGGTTCCCGATTATGCTGGCCACTTAAATTAACAATTAATTTAAGCAAGTCATGATCAGTATCTAGCAACACATCATGACTCCCAATTGATCAGAAAGTCAGTGGTTTGACTACGAACCTTTTCATAGACAATTTTCGTGCAATTATTCCTTTCACCATTCTATACCCCACTTAGTTCAGAGTATGGACATGTGTCGACTCCCACTAAACTGACTATGTCATGTCTAGTCCAAGTAATGTTAGTTGTTGTCCTTGAGGCTCATTACTCTATTAGATATGTCATTGAAGACTATCTTTATGACATTTCCACTATGGTTAGAGATTCCTGAATAATGAACATGACAAGAGGCCATGGGTATACACTCCTTCTATCAAGAGTGGTGAATCCTTTGTTGGTTACCTAGTTACCTTCGAATACCTCAAACTGTATCCAATCACCACCCTATGAGCAACCTCTCTGAGGCAACAAGGAATAGTGTCAAAATACATAATTAATATTCGAGATATCCTTGAGTACCTTAAGTCTAAGGATACTTGCACCATTGCTATGATGAGACTATCATTGACGTTTGAATAGATTATCCATATGATTGTCTCATAGTTGGTCATCCAATGTACTTAGCTACACTTAGCAAGCATCCATATGTTAACTCTAAACATCTCATGTTTACAGATTATGAGATCTACTACTCGATCCAATCAAGGAGTGTAACATGTGCTAGTCTGTCTGGATTAATAATGTCCCATCTCATTAATCCTATGACTAGGGATAATTTTCATACTAACATAATTACACATGACAAGAATCTCAATATCATGATCTCATCATGATTTCCTTCATGCTATGTTATGTATCAAGGACTTCATTAATTGATTTAAGATCACTTATCAATTCATATATCAAATGAACATCAAATTAATGAAAAACCCTTTTATTAATCAAATAAATAAGTACAATAAGTGCTAAACGTGATTGCCTTTAGAACACTTCTCTAACACCTAGCAATATAAATGAATATGCAAGTAAAAGCAAATGCAAATGTGTTGATATACTTTGAATATAGTGTTGAGATACACTTTCAATACACTTTACATATACTTTGCATATACTTAACTAGTTAAAAGCAAATGAAAATGTGTTGATATACTTTGAATATAATGTTGAGATACACTTTCAATACACTTTGCATTACTTAACGAGTTAAAAGTAGACAATTTGATATACTTTGAATATACTTTGAATATACCTTGCATATACCTAAACAAGTAAGCAAACATCCATGCTATACTTCCTCAATTATTGCACTTTATTATTTTTTGTCTTAAGCATCTTTTGAGGGGGAGACTTCTCATAAGCACATATTGCTAGATTATTTGTCACCATAAAAAAGGGGAGATTGTTGAACCTTGAGGGGTATTTCTATCTTTTTGATGCTAACAGATAAAATAGCAATAATGTATTTAACAATACTTGTGTCCTAAGTTTATTGAACAGGGTATGGAATATGATGTAAGAATGGAAGACTACCTTTGAAAGTCTAAAAAAAGAAGAAATAGCATGTGTCACTCCTGTGACTGTTTATGTCATGCCCGTGATATAGCTTAGCATCAACTCTCTAACATTTAAAGTTCACGACCATGAAGAATCATAGCAACCGTGAATGATCATATCAGTCATGCCCTTGAAAGATAGTCACGCCTATGAGATAACATGTCAAATTCCTCTAGAGAGCTTCACGACCAGAGTCACCATTTGGACCACAGCTTGGAAGGATATTCATGCCCGTGAAAGTATAAAGTCATGCTCATGATCAAACACTTCAAATTCTTCTAAAATACTTCACGGTCAGAGTCACCACTTGGACCACGGCTTGGAAGAACATTCACGACCGTGACACACATAATCATGACCGTGAATGAGGAAAGAGAAACATGTCAGGCACAAAATTCAGAGTTGGTGCAACGACTAATTTGGCATTAAATGCATCCAAACGACTATAATTTGCTAAGGAAGTATAAATGCAAGTCATTTATGAATCCAAAACAAGAGACCAAGCAATTACTTCGAATCAAAATCTTGTTGTCGCCATTTTGTGCATTACTTATTTTCAACAAAACTCTTATTCTCTGTGAAAATCTATTTGCTCATAAATTCTGAGCATTATAGGTTGGTGAGTGTTTCTCTTTGTAATCTGTTACTTAAGTGAGTTTAGGTACATTGTGTTAAGAGTAAAACACTTGTAAGAGTTATTTGTGTGAGCCATAAAACACAAGAAATTGGTTTATTGTGTGAGCCATTCAAACATAAGGGAATTTCTAGGTTAGGTGTGAGCCATTGATAGAAACACCATAGTTGGGAGTAAGCTTGTAAAACTATATTGTAAGAATAAGTGTGTTAGTGAAACTCCCAATTGAGATTGGGGAGAGGAGTAGGGTTTGTTAATACCTGAACCTTTATAAATTTCTTGTGTGATATCTTCCTATCCCTACTCTATTTAACTTTTTATTCTGCAGTTAAAAGTTAAGAATTTTTTTATATCCAATTCAATCCCTCTTCTTGGTTCATTATCTGGGCAACAAATTCATTTCACTAATTTATACATCCATTACTGCATGTGTACCATAATATTACACTAAAATATAATTATGCCTTAATATGCATTTTTACACATAATATGGTCATTTTTTTTCAAAGTTTCACTACATATTTTTTTTAATTGAATTTAACCATTCTAATCCATTTTTTATATTCCCTTAATCATATTTTATGTTTCTCTTATCATTTATATGCAAATCACACAAATCCCCTAATTTCCATAACCCTAATTGAAGCTTAAACAATGGAGGTAGGTAGATTTTGAAATCACTAACCTTATTTTCTTCCTTTAGCCTTCCTAGGCTTTCTTCTCTTTAGCTTTTTCCACGTTCACCTCCTTGTGCACCAATCATGGCCGAAATATACACTCAATTAATCCACCATTATTTTGCTTTCCTAACTTAATCCAACTTCATAAATATCATCTACATACCTTAAACTATCTATTTGAACCCTTAAACAAATTTAAAACTCTTAGTTTCTCTTACCTCAATTTTGTATCTTAATCTATCTCTTTTGATTTTCTTCCACTCTAGACCTCCAAGTGAAGATTAGAGACTTCCACTAGCTATTAAAGAGGCTGAAATAATATTATGGTGCTTGATTTTGGTGTAAAAATTAGAGAAAATAGAAGAAATTTGGAAGAGAAAATGGAAGAGAATGGTTTGGCCAAGAATGAGGAGAAGAGGAAGAAGATGAGGTAGAATTATATCTAGAGAATTATGATTTTGGACCTTTTTTATAGTGGCTTAAATGGGTGGGCTTAGACCCAAACAAAGTCCAACCCATTTAGGCCCAATTAAGTACTCTAAATTATTTCTCACTTCCTATGCTCAATTTCATCCAAATTTGATTCCATAATTTATATATATAAATATATAATTTTTTAACTCAATCAGAGCCTATTTTCTATCCTGCTCAGTCAAACTGGACTAATTAATCAATTTTTGGTGTAACCGTAAAATTTATTTTTCACTGTCAAATAATCCTAAATATTATTTAGAATCTATCCATGCCTTAAAATACATTTTTAGATGTCGTTTGCTATTTTTCATAGCTTGATCAAAGTATGGTCAACCAATTTATTAATTAAATTAGCTCTCGTTTGTTCTTAGTTTTAAGTTTTAAGGACTCATTTGACCTCATTTTCCCCCAAATTTTACCCTCGAACTAGTCATAACCTATATTTTTCATTGATCAAATAAACATTTTTCACCCACAGGTGTATTTTTGACATATACTGATCAATTTATGAAACTATAGTTTACGACTAACTCGGTATTTGACCCATTACAATTCTCCCCTACCAATAAAAATTTCAACCTCGAAATTTTACCTATATTGAATAGCCATGGATATTGTTGCCTCATTGCTACTTTTGGTTCCCATGTGGCTTCTTCTACATTGTGGTGACTCCATAACACATTTACTAGTGGAATTTGCTTGTTCCTGAGTTGTCTAACCTCTCTGGCTATGATCTTTAGAGGTTTCTCTTTATTAGTCAGATCAGCCTATATCCGAATTTCTTCTGGCTTGATCACGTGGCTAGGGTCTGCCTATATCTCCGTAGCATTGACACATGGAACACATCATGAATCTTTTCCAACTCCTGAGGCAGCTTCAATCGATAGGCTATGGGTCCCACTAGCTGTATAATCTCATAAGGGTCTAACAATCTCGGACTTAGTTTGCCCTTCTTGCTAAACCTCATAACCTTCTTCTAGGGTGATACATTCAGAAACACTTGATATCTGACCTGGAACTCTTTGTCTTTTCTTCTTAAATCCGCATATAATTTTTGTGGGTCTATGGCTTCTTTCAATCTATCATTGATCACCCGTACCTTCTGCTTAGTTTCTCGAACCAAATCAGTCCTCATTAGCTTATTCTCACTTAATTCTGTCCAACATAAAGGAGTCCTACATTTCCTTCCATAAAGTGCTTCATATGGCGCCATTTTGATACTAGACTTATAGTTGTTGTCGTAAGGAAACTCGACTAGCGACGCTGCTATGGTGGAAAAACCTTTTACAAATCTCCTATAATACCCTACCAAACCTAAGAAAATTTTAACTTCTATAACAATCTTAGTATTCTCCACTGCAAGACTGCTTCAATATTCTTTGGGTCCATATTTATCCCTTCAGCTAAAACTACGTGACCCAAGAAGGGTACTTCTTTCAACCAAAAGTCACACTTGCTGAACTTTGCATACAACTACTTCTCTCTCAATATCCACAAGACAATTCATAGGTGCTTGTCATGTTCATCTAGCATCTTCGAATACACTAGAATATCATTAATAAATACCACCACGAACTGGTCTAGATAAGGATGAAAGATCCTATTCATTAGATCCATGAAAGCTACGAAGGCATTTGTAAGCCCAAATGGCATGACTAAAAACTCATAGTGCCCATATCTTATGCGAAAAGCAGTCTTGGGCACATCTGCTTCCTTTACTTTCAAATGATGGTAGCCCGATCTTAGGTCAATCTTTGAAAACACACCTGCTTCCTTCAATTGATCAAATAAGTCTTCAATATGTGGAAGGGGATACTTGTTCTTGATTGTCACTTTATTCAGTTGTCTGTAGTCAATGCATGATCTGAAAGATTCATCCTTCTTCTTTACAAAGAGTACTAGTGCTTTCTATGGTGAAATATTGGGTCTGATAAAGCCTTTATCGAGCAATTCCTACAGCTGAATATTCAATTATTTGAGTTTTGCGGGCACCATCTTGTACGGTGCAATAGAAATAGGTGTCGTGCCTAGAGCTACATCAATAGTGAATTCAACTTCCCTGTCAGGTGACAAACCTAATAGTTCATCAGGAAAGACAGCTAGAAAATCTCTCACTATAGGCACATCTGAAATCTTAAGATCTTCCTTTTTAGCTTCCAATGCATAACACAAGTAACCAATGCACCCCTTTCTTATGAGTCTCTTGGTAGCTATAACTGAAATCACACCAGATAAAAAGTATGTCCTTTCACCCACAATAGTGATTTTCCAATCCTCGAAGAGTTTAAGTGTCACTCTCTTCTGTTTACAATCTATTGTCGCTTGGTGGGCGGATAACCAATCCATCCCAAATATCACATCAAACTCATGGAATGGAAATTCAATTAGGTTAGCTAGAAATTCATAACCTTGCATACTAATGGAACAATTCCTATAAACCATGTTCACCACAACACTATTTCCTAAAGGATTTCTCACTAGGATGTCCTAGTCTAATTGTGAATCTTTTATCCCTTTCCCACTTGTAACATCGGTATTTATGTAGGAATGTGTGGAACCAAATCAACAAGTTCATAAATAGAATCAGTCATAAGCATAAATTTACCTACTATCACATCTGGAGCATCCTCTTCTTCTCTCGCTCTCACTGCACATGTACAACCTATAGCTTATCCTTGACCTTGAGGTGATTGTGCAGAAGGTCTAGATGTTGATGGATTAAGGACTACTCCCCTACCTCAGCCTCTGGATGGTAGAGGTCCAATACTAGGTGCTAGTGATATAATTGTAGAAGCTTGAGCCACTGGACAATCCCTGACCTGATGATCCTTTGAACCACACTTGAAACAGGTACTAGTCAAATATCTGCACTCTCCTGGATGAGATCTACCACAATGACCATAGGTCTAGACTGCACCTCCCCCTCTGCCTCTCGGTGTACTGCTCATAAAAGTAATTGAGACATTTCCATGAAATGTATTTCCTTATCCAAGCCCTAGTGCAACTAATGTATGACTCTATGATGGAGCTAGTCCTCTAGACTTCTTACTCTGAGTATCCAAACCACTGAACTGTCCTAACAACCTCTTATGCTAGAAGAGTTTATCTGTTAGCCTCATCTGTCTAGATACTTTCCACCTTAATAGCCATTTCTACCAAAGCACACAAATTTGGATGCTGTTGTGCACCCACTATCGGTCTAACATTGTTATGGAGACCCCTCTGAAATCTTTGACATAACTTCTCCTTTGTCAACTAATAATCATCAAGATAAGAACTGAGGCACTCAAACTCACACTCATATTCTGCTACCGTCTTGTTTCCCTATCCGAGTTTCCAAAAAGTATCTTGCAACTCTGCTTTATACTCCAACCCTATGTTTTTCTTTTCAAACTGGACCAAGAAGAAATCTCAGTTGAACTGTTCACCTGGCGTATGCTTGCGGACTGAGTCCCACCAAAAGAATGCAGGACCCTAGAGTAATGCTATAGTACCTTCAAATTTCTCTTTAGACGGGTTGTGAGTGATTTCAAATAATCTTTTAATCTTGAACAACCATTCTTCAACTTGTACAGGTGTCAATGGATCACACCCATAAAAATCTTCAGCTCCCAATTTCTTTAACTGCTTCAAAATCGACTTCTTTTTAAGTGGAGCAGGAGGTTGTACTTGTGCCGCTGGCTGTGGCTACTGAACTTATTCAGCCTGCATTCTATGTTGAATGTAATCAGCCATAAGATTGAGAAAGTCCGGCTATGGCAGTGGAGGTGGCACAATTGGTGGAGTGATATTCTGTTATGGGGCCTTAGCTTGCCCAACACTAACTAACACTTCACTCTCACCGTCCCCAACACCTTGACCTTGTTGGGATGTTATCTTTCACTATAAAACAAGGAAAGGTGCAAGCATACATTAGACTTATAACATATTTCATCCAACAATTGGCACGTATATACATATAATCCTTTCACTTAATCTCCACTCCAATCTTAGAACCGCCTAAACCATGCTCTGATACTACTAAAACTGTGTCATCATTATAACAATTCTTCTATAGATATGTTACGTAGTCTAATACGATTATCAAAACTGATGGTATCTTATAAATTTGATTATAACCGATTTGTGTAAAAAAAAATTTTTTTTTAACGTAATGACCATAAAATCATTAGCACTTTATTAATTCTTTTTATTTTCCAAAAATTTTGGAAGCATAACGGTTATAAATTTAACTACCCCACCTGCACTCCAAACAATCCATAACCCATATTGTGCACAACAATTCAAATATAATATAAAATATTTTTCATTCAACAAAACTTAACATGTCATTCTTTAAACATATTATAAATCATAAATATTCTTTATCAGAATATATACATAATTCTACTCCAGTATACATATGCATACATATATATACATATAATTCATAATATTATCCTACTTTTATTTTTTCCTTTCAGTTGTTTCCAAAAGTGGTATGCTTGCTCCTGTGCTCTTCTAGCTTTTACCTGCACCAAGTCAAATAACTACGTGATCTACATTTTCATACATTCATGCAATCTCATATTCACTGCACTATTCAAAATTTTCTCTTTACTATATTAATTTTGCTTTTTCTCAATCTTTTATTATTATTTGCCATTCGTTCACTATTTAATATCTTTATTAAATTAACAATTTACTTAATTAATTTTATAGTTTTTTTTTCAATTTACTCCCAAACTTTCATTTTCTTTCAATTTAGTCCTTTCTCATTTTACTTCTTTAATTAACTCTTCTTTTCTTTTTTTTTTTTCCATTTCAATCCTCTAATTAATTTTTCTTTAGCTACAAATTTCATTTTGGTTCCTTAATTTTCATTTATTTATGATCATGCCACTACTTTATATTTATTTAACTTTTGCCACTAACTATATATATATTCATTTATTTTCTTTTTAACTACATAATTTAATATTTTTCTTCCACTTATATTTCATTTTTCAATTTTACTATTTTTGTCATGTTTTTTAGTTTTATCAATAATTTCCCTAGTTTCAATTCGATAAAACATCTTCGGACCAGATGCATGGAACGTGGACCCACAAGTCCACTGCACTGAAAAATGACCCCGAAGGACCACCCAAACATTACAATATACACTGATCACTAAATTACTATCACTGAAGCAGACCGTCATTAGCCTACATAAGCGAGTCACTATAACCCGCACCATGGTAATGGTATCCCTATGGCTAGTCATTTATATCTCGGGCTAGATTTAACCATTAGAAAATAACTAAGGGCAATACCTTATTCCTTTGATTCAATTTCTATTAAATTCATAAATTTCATTTATTTTACATCATTAATTACCTAACATTTTATCCATCCATAACCAATTGATCTCTACCATAATCTTTTTCCACACTTTCCATTCTAATATATCAATATTTCATTTCATGCATAAAATAATCACTAATTAGAAAAATATTCAATATATATTTTAAAAATTTTCCATAAATTTCTATACACTTAATGTTATGTTTTCTTGTATTTTATGACTTATTTTTCATTTAATTAGCAAGAAAATTATTAAGTTCTTCTTCTTCAAATTTCAGCCTACATCCAGTTTTCATCATTAAAATTTTTCTTTCACCTTTTAATAATTCATTTCACTAATTTATACATCCATTACTACATGTGTACCATAATATTACACTAAAACATAATTATGCCTTAATATGCATTTTTACACATAATATGGTCATTTATTTTCAAAGTTTCAGTAAATAATTTTTTTAATTGAATTTAACCATTCTAATCTAGTTTTTATATTCCCTTCATCATGTTTTAAGTTTCTAGTATCATTTACATGCAAATTACACAAATCCTCTAATTTTCGTAACCCTAATTCAAGCTTAAACAATGGATATAATTAGATTTTGAAATCACTAATCTTATTTTCTTCCTTTATCCTTCCTAGGCTTCCTTCTCCTTAGTTTTTTCCATTAAAACACCTTCACATCCTTGTGCACCTATCATGGTTGAAATATATACTCAATTAATCCACCATTATTTTGCTTTCCTAACTTAATCTAACTTCATAAATATCATCTACATACCTTAAACTATCTATTGGAACCCTTAAACAAATTTAAAACTCTTAATTTCCCTTACTCTTAATTTCTCTTACCTCAACTTTATATCTTAACTGGTATCCTTTTATTTCCTTCTACTCTAACCCTCAAAGTGAAGATTAGAGATTGCCACTAGCTACTAGAGAGACTGAAATAATATTAGGGTGCTTGATTTTGGTGTGAAAATTAGAGAAAATGGAAGAAATTTGGAAGAGAAAATGGAAGAGAATGGTTCGGCTAAGAGGGAGGAGAAGAGGAAGAAGATGAGGTAGAATTCTATTCTGATTGTTGACCTTTTTATAGCGGCTTAAATGGATGGAGTTGGGTCCACACGTAGTCTAACCCATTTAGGCCCAATTAAGCATTCTAAAGTATTTCTCTCACTTCCCAAGCTCAATATATATATATATATATATATATATATATATATATATATATATATATATATATATATATAATCTCAATTGGAATTTGTTTCCTGTCCGACTTAGTGAAATCGAACTGATTAATCAATTTTCGGTATTACTGTAAAAAAATATTTTCACTATCAAATGATCTTAAATATTATTTATAATCTATCTGTGTCTTAAAATAAATTTTTAAATGTCGTTTGCTATTTTTTATAGCCTGATCAAAATACGGTCAATGAATTTGTTAATTAAACCGGGTCTCATTTTTTCTTAGTTTTGACTTTTAAGGACTTATTTGACCTCATTTTCCCTCCAAAATTTCCTTCTGAACTAGTCATAACATATATTTTCCGATGCAATTAACCACTTTGAACTACCAATGCCTCTTCTATTAAGGTTTTAAGACTAACCATTTTCTTTTTGCAATTAACCACTGCATTATATTAAGAAAGCCAATCCATACCAAGGATGGTATCATACTTATGGAAAGGTAGTTCGATCAAGTCCATAGGAAACTCTCTTCCTTTGACCATAATAGGACAATCTTTATATACGCAATTCATTACTGCATTATGCCTCCAAAGGATTTGTGACTTCTATTTCAAAATCTACTTTATCTATTATGATATCATACTCTTTGACTAGGTTGGAACATATGTAAGAGTGGGTGGAAGCTAGATTAAATTCAGAGTGAAAAAGAAAGAATGTACTAACAATCACATCAGTGGCACTTTGATCTTCACAATCTCCCATAGCATAAACCCTTGCTAGGGTCCAATTGGATCTTGGCCTATTTACTGTCTTGGAAGTTGTCGGCCTATATCCACCTCTGCCAATTTCGACCAACCCTTGGCTCTTACCCTAAGCTGATGTTGTTGTTTATATTCGAGTGGGGGCTTCATTGGTCTGAATGGGCAATCCTTTCTATAGTGATCATTAGAACCACATCTAAAACAAGCCCTAATGTCCCCAACACTCCTTTTATGCCTCTAACCACAATATGAGCACTTTAGTGCCGACTCTTTCTGAGTCTGACTGCTAGTAGCAGTGGATATTATAGGGTTTTGAATATGAATCTCAAACATAAAAGTTAATCAAAACCAAACACAATAGAAATATAAAAGTTAATCAAAACCAAATCCTAAGGAACACTTTATGTAATTTAAAAGTGGAGCATACCATATAATGGGAAAAGTTGATTAATTTTGTTTGCAACTCTTAATCCTCCAAGTTGTGAGCTTTTCCTTTTTTGCAAGCTAGGATTGCCTCTAAGAGTATCCAAGCGAATGAAAAAAAAACCTCCAAGGAGATGGGGTGACAAAATTCCAAAATGCTAGCTATGAAAATTTGTCTTTTGAAAATGAAAAGGGAGAGAAGGAAAAAACTCTTATTTTCTTAAAGGGGTAACCACGAAATTGACTCCTTAAAAGGAGTATTTATACTCTTTCTAATTCCTTTTAAGGTTAGGAAAGGAAAATACCTAATGAACCCCTTGTCCTAAGGTATATGGCCCAATGTTGACCAAATCAACCATCTTAATCCAAATTGGATTTGACCCATTTTTACAGCTCTTATAAAAAGCCCAATTCTCTTTCTCCCTCACTTAGATCTTATCCAAAACCTATTTTACATTTTCTTCATTCCCTTTATGCATGTGAACTAATAGGT
The DNA here is from genome assembly GCA_023653625.1 of Triadica sebifera. Classification (NCBI taxonomy): domain Eukaryota; kingdom Viridiplantae; phylum Streptophyta; class Magnoliopsida; order Malpighiales; family Euphorbiaceae; genus Triadica; species Triadica sebifera. The sequence continues at coordinate 29,320,063 of CM042901.1, forward strand.
TTTCTAGTCACATTGGCAGTCCAAGTCTTGGAAGGAATCCTAATTCAATTAGGATTCTTACGAGTCAAACACTTTTGACCCATAAATTGATTTCTCATCATTTTTCTTTGAGTTAGAAGATCATGAGCGGTATTTAGCAACACATCATGACCACCCAATTAACCAGAAAGTCAGTAGTTTGACTTTCCTTTCACCAAGCTATACCTCATTTGGTTTAGAGCATGGACTATATGTCAACTCCCACTAGACTAACTATATCACATCTAGTCCAAATGATATTAGTTCTTATCTATGAAATTCATTACTCTATTAGATATATCCTAGAAAACCTTCTTCAAGACATGTCCACCTTGGCCAAGGATTTTTGAGTAATGATCTTTACAAGAGGCCATAAGTATACTCTCCTCCCATCAGGATTGATGAATCCTTCTTGACTATTCAACTACCTTCGAATACCTTATGCTATACCTAATCACCACCCTATGAGCAACCTTTGAGAGACATTAAGGAATGGAGTTAAAGTATAGGATTCAATATCCAATATAACCTTGAGCATCTCAAGTCTAAGGATACTTGAACCATTGCTATGATGAGACTATCATTGACATTGAATAGACATCTATGTGATTGTCTCACAGCAGGTCATCCAATGTATTTGACTAGTCTAGCAAGCATCCATATATTAACTCTAAATATCTCATATCGTCAGCTTATGAGATCAACTACTTAATATATCAAGGAGTATAACATGCGCTAGTCTGTCTGAATTAATAATGTCCTATCATGTTAATCCTATGACTATGGATCATTTAGGTACAAACATAAGCACATGATAGGAATCTCATTATCATGATTTGATCATAATTTCTTTCATGTTTTGTTATATACTAAGGACTTCATTAAATGGTTTAAGATATATATCAATTCATATGCAATAAATACCATATAATGAAAATGTCTTTTATTAATAATAAATGAGTACATCAAATGCCTAAGTTGATTTCCTTTAGAGAACATCTCTAATAATCTCCCAATTGTACTAAAGCCAATCGCCTTTATATATTATACCATAAGCGAGTACATGACTATCATGTTTCTTTTGGGGAAGTGGCTTAGTCAAAAGATTAACTGTATTCTAATCAATGGAAACTCTCTAAATCTTTACATCATGTGTACCTATGATTTCTCAAATGAAATGGTAATGTCTAAGTACTTTCTTGGATCTTTGATGAGACCGTGGCTTATTAGCGACTCCATTGTTATCACAATACAAGTTTATTAGATCAACAATGCTAGAAACTACTTCTGAGTTTGTGATGGATTTTCTTATCCAAAATGCTTCTTTAGCTGCCTCAGAAGTTGCAATGCACTCTGTTTCACTTATGAAATCTGTAGTCATCTCCTATTTGGAACTCTTCCAACTAACTACTCTACAATTTAATGTGAATACATAGCCTAACTGGGATTTGAAGTCATCCTTATCAGTTGGGAAGTTGGCAATTGTATACCCATTTACTTTAAGCTCACCGTCTCCATAAACCAAGAAAGCATCCTTAAAGTTGTTCAAGTACTTAAGGATATTCTTGATAGCCACCCAATGCCCCTCACAGGTATTTGGCTGGTATCTGCTCGTGACATTCAGAGCATATGATACATTGGGTCTAGTACATAACATAACATACATGGTAGATCAATGGTGTGAAATAATTGAGACATATGAATGTAGTTGAAATTCTAGAAATTTTAGTATTAAAATGAATGCAAATGATGAATGTGGTTGAAATATGGAGTGATGTCAATTGATGGCTTAGGTACAGAATTCCAGGAACAGCTCTGTCTATTTTGATGATAACTTGAGTTATGGAACTCCTTTTTGTATGTTCTTTGTTGCAAATGAAAGCTAAGACACAGGGATTTAATATGTATTTAGACTATAACACCTAATTATGTCTAGATGTTTCCAGAAAAATGCATGAAGTTTAAACCTAGAATCTATCCAGAAAATTTTGGGCAGAAAATTTTGTGATGATGCAATAGTGAATTGATCATAACGTTTGATAGAAAATTTTGATTCAAGTGATTTTTGATGCATCTGAAAGCTAAGCCAATAAGATAAAAATTGTTAGAAGGCCAGAACTCTAAATTCTAATTATAAATGGGTTAAAAATGAAGCCCAAAAACAGGTCCAAAATCTGCCATAGGTATAAAACGTGAAATGTTGGACTTATGCATGTGGTATGTTAATTATATGTAATAATTAATGAAAATATTTACTTTGATGATAATTATAAAGATTTAACAAATTATTTATGTATGAGATTTTATTGTAATAATAATGGGAGTATAGAACAAAAATAAACAAGCATACTTATGATAATTGAAAATATTGTGAATTAATATAAAATTTGTGAAGCCCAAAAGCACCTAGTCTAGAACTAGAATATGGAATAGTTTGGCATGCCAATCAGGGGATTTTAGGCACTCGGTGCCAAATATAAAAGCCGGTAATGGCAAATTGATAAATGCGCTCGGCGCAAAATTATTAAGCCGGTAATGGCAATATAACAAAAGCAGGTAATGTCATTATTATAAAAGCGTTCGGCGCTATATTATGAAAGCCGGGAATAGCAACCCCGTTATTCCTATTATATAGTTCGGTTATAGGTGTTATGGGCACAAGAAAATAATAATAATACTAATATTGAAGTATGTGATTTTGATAAATGTTACATGAATTAAATTTGTTACTATTACATGTTGCATGCAATTTATTTGATTTTATATAAATTTTTATTTTATGCCTTATTTATTAAATGGTTAATTAATGTGTGAAAAAAAATATATATGTATGTAAAATTTTTATCATTGAAGCATCACTAAGCTAGTAGTTTAGCGCGGGTGGTTTCCTCTCGTGCAGGTTAGAAGGGTAGTCGTAAATCTTATAATTGTCAGAAGAAGAAGGGTACCCGGAGGGAAGCAGCAAAAATCTTTGGGTTTTATTTTTGGTATATTTTGTTACAAATTGTATAAATTAAATTATCATTTTTATTTCATATAATGTGTATTAAATATGTGGATTGCAATGTAATAGAACATAGTTTGGATGTAAATTACTGTATTTTATAAATAAATAAAATTTTGAATATTTATACTTGCAAGAATTTTTATTTTAGTGTCTGCAATATTTTCAAAAAAAAAAGAGAAAAGAATAATAATATTTATACTCCATTTCATTGAATTTACAAACAGTTAGACGGGTAATGCTCGCTTACCTTGCTAAACTATAGTGGGATAAGGGGGTGTTACATTAATAATGTAAAAATAATAGAATATATGAATTTAATGGAAATTGAATTAAAAGAATAAAATAATGCCCTTACTTATTTTTCTGATAGTTAAATCTAGCTTATGATATAATTGGCTAGCCATAGGGACACTATTACCGCGGTGCGGGTCATGGCGACTCACTTATGTAGGCCAATGATGGTCTACTTCAGTGATAGTTATTCAGTGATCAGTATACAGTATAGTACTCAGGTGGTCCTTCGGGATTACTTTTTAGTATAGTGGACTTTTGGGTCCACATCCCATGTATCTAGTCCGAAGATTTTCTATCAGATTGAAAATAGGAGAAAATGTGATTAAAATGTAGTAAAAATGATAAAAGTGAAAAATAAGTGAAAAACATGATGCAAATGAATAAATGTAATAAATGTGAGGAAAATGAATAAAGTGAAAAAAATAAAAAATAAAAAAATGATATGAGTGATAATATGGTAAAAATGATATAGGTAAAAATTATGATAAATATGATAAAAGTTATAAAGATGATAAAAATGGTATAATAATAATAATGATAAATGTGATAAATGTGACAAAAATAGAAAAATTGAAAAAATGAAATATAAGTGCAGAAAAATGTTAAAATTATGTAATAATAAAAATAAAAATAATATATAGTTAGTGGAAAAAGTGTAAATAAATGTAAAATAGTGGCATAATTGTAAATAAATGAAAATTTAAGAATTAAAGTGAAATTTGTAGCTAATTAAACGAAAGATTAAAAAGAAGAAAGAAAATAAATGTTAGTTAAAAAGTAAAGTGAAAAATGATTAAATTGAAAGGAATTAAAAGTTCAAAAAAAATATAAGATTAATTGAAAAATATTGTTAATTGAATGAAGATATTAAATAGTAACGTAACAGTAAATAATAATAAAGCCTTGATAAAAAGAATAATAAATATATTAAAGATAAAATTTGAATAGTGTATTAAAAATGTTATTGTATGTATGAATGCATAAAAATATAGAACAAAGAAAATTTTTAGAGTAGTAATCAACATTTAACATATTAATGCTTAGCACATAATTATTTGACTGCGTACAGGTAATAGTAGAAAAGGCAGGAGCAAGTGTACAAGTTTTGGAAGCATACAAAAGAATATATAATAGTAGGTTAGTATCAAAAATTGCATGTATATATATGTGTGAATATGGAGTTGTAGGAATAAAATTATGTATATATTCTGATAAAAAATATTTGTGAATTATTATATGTATAAATAATGAAATAATGACTTGTGGTTGAATGAAGAGTATTTTATATTATATTGGTATTATTGTGCCCAAAAATGGGTTGTGAATTGATTGCAGTGCAGATGAGGTAGCTAAATTATAGTCGTTATGCTGCAAAAATTTTTGGAAAATAAAAAGGTTTAATTAAGTGCTAATAATACTATGGTCATTAAATTAATTCAAGAAAATTTTTTTGGCACACATCGACTGTAGTCTTATTAACCCACATAATGTAGGTATAGAATGATTGTTATAAAGCTATCACAACTTTTGCTAATCAAGGTCGATCGTTACCTTAGTCCCCTTTTTTTATCCCATTTTCATAATAGGGCCCCATAACTTTTTATTCTCTTCAATTAAGTCCAAAAGTAAATTTTCTTTTCTCATTTCAAGCATCACACATTCTAGTTTTTATCAATTATATTTCTATTTTTCTTCTATATTCACTACAAGAAAAGAATTGAATAGCGACGAAATTTAGTGATGGATTGACATACGTGGCAGTTAGCTTCGGATCAGTGATGGATCAATGAGTGAAATTAACAAAAAAATTTGAGAAAAAATAGCGTAAAAAATAGCGACAGTTTAGAGATGAATTCGCGAGAGACAATTAGAAATGGATAGAAACCATCACAAAATCGATAGAATAGCGACGAAATTACGTCTGTCGCAAAGGTTGCTATAGAAAATGTCGTCGCTAAATCACAAGGTGAGTTTAACTAAATATTTAGCGACGAAACGTCGCTATTTTTAGCTATGAAAAATATAACGACGACTACTTTCCGTCATTAATATAGTGACGGCTACTTTTCGTCGCTATAATAGAGACGACACATTACCGACGAAATTTTCCGTCACTAAAAATGATAGAAATGGCACCGTCTCTTTCCCATGAAACGACGTCGTTTTACTGGGTTTGTTATAACCCCGCAACCCAAAAACAATTTCTCATTTTTTTCTCCCCAGCTGGCATTTTTCCCTCTCCCTGGTGCCCAAATTTCCAGCTCTGGTACTCCTACCTCTGCTCCGGCCATGCTCTTCCTCTGCTCCGGTCGTGCCCTTCCTTTGCTCCGGTCCTCTCTCTCCTCTACTCCGGTCCTCTATTGCTGTCTCCCACTGGATCTGGTCCTCTGCTGCTGTCTCTGAGCTCTGGTCGCCTCCCAGCCGATGTAGCCTCCTAGCCCCAATCTGTTTGAGCTCCGGTCCCTCCCTTCCAGCGCCGGTCACCTCCCAGCGAAGAAGGTAGCTGCTGTTTTTTTTTTTTGCAGATTTTTTTATTAATTTAATTTTGATATGTTGGAACATATTATATGAATTATTATTAATTAATTATATGAATAAGTTACATACATATTTATATAAATAATATAAAGTTAGAACATAATATAGATAATTTAGGCAAAAAATTATAAAATAGCTAAGTTGAGTTACTAAATTTAATAAAATAGTTATTTAGCTATTAAGTTTGATTAAAATTATAAAATAGCTAAGTTTATTTACTAAGTTGAATAAAATAGTTTAGTTACTAAGTTTAATATAAAGATAGAACATAATATAGATAATTTAGGCAAAAAATTATAAAATAGTTAAGTTTAATAAAATAGCTAAGTTGAATTATTAGGTTTAATAAAATAGCTATTTAGCTATTAAGTTTGATTAAAATTATAAAATAGCTAAGTTTATTTACTAAGTTGAATAAAATAATTTTAAGAAAATAGTTTAATTACTAAGTTTAATATAAAGTTAGAGCATAATATAGATAATTTAGGCAAAAAATTATAAAATAGTTAAGTTTAATAAAATAGCTAAGTTGAGTTACTAAGATTAATAAAATAGCTATTTAGCTATTAAGTTTGATTAAAATTATAAAATAGCTAAGTTTATTTATTAAGTTGAATAAAATAGTTTAATTACTAAGTTTAATATAAAGTTAGAACATAATATAGATAATTTAAGAAAAAAATTATAAAATAGTTAAGTTTAATAAAATAGTTAAGTTTAGTTACTAAGTTTAATAAAATAGTTATTTAGCTATTAGGTTTGATTAAAATTATAAAATAGCTAAGTTTATTTACTAAGTTGAATAAAATAAGTTTAATAAAACAGTTTAATTACTAAGTTTAATATAAAGTTAGAACATAATATAGATAATTTAAGCAAAAAATTATAAAATAGTTAAGTTTAATAAAATAGCTAAGTTTAGTTACTAAATTTAATAAAATAGCTATTTAGCTATTAGGTTTGATTAAAATTATAAAATAGCTAAGTTTATTTATTAAGTTTAATAAAATAGTTTAATTAATAAGTTTAATATAAAGTTATAACATAATATAGATAATTTAAGCAAAAAAATTATAAAATAGTTAAGTTTAATAAAATAGCTAAGTTTAGTTATTAAGTTTAATAAAATAGCTATTTAGCTATTAAATTTGATTAAAATTATAAAATAGCTAAGTTTATTTACTAAGTTGAATAAAATAAGTTTAATAAAATAGTTTAATTACTAAGTTTAATATAAAGCTAGAATAATTTAAGCAAAAAATTATAAAATAGCTAAGTTTAGTTACTATATTTAATAAAATAACTATTTAGCTATTAAATTTGATTAAAATTATAAAATTATAAATTATAAAGGTAGAACATGTTATAGATAAATCATTAAAAAAATTATATTAGTGGTAGTTATGCTTTTTGTTTTGTAATTAAAAAAAATCATATTTTATGTTGTTAATTTGATAGTTTATATGAGACATGACATTTGTTCTCTAATTGTAATTTGTTTTGTTTTTGCTATTTTATTATCTTTTTAAGAATAATTTCAATTGAAATTCATAAAAAAATTTATAGTTAAAATGTATTAATATAATTTATTCTAATTGCTCAGCTGCATATTTTATGAAATTATGGTTTTATTATACAATACACTGACCAATTATTAAAATTATATATTTAATTCTGATAAGTGATAAATGACAGTATATATGAGATTTTAGATTGACTAGTTTATGTTCAATACCAATTATATAAATTTTAATTAGGAGCTTAGAATGTTAAATAATAGCTTTGTATGTGTTACGAGCTAATATGTACTCACATAATATTAGTACTTTCATGAAATTATCGTTCACTTGAAAGAATAGCTAAGTTTGATTTCATTATGATTTATCAATTACAATTTCATACTTCAAATTAATTTTAATATTTTCCTTGATTTAATAGAGGTAATAAAAAATGAGACCAGATTGTCAATGGATGTATAAACGGTTGAAAGATGGACTTTTGAACCCAGAGTTCATGATTGGTATTAGACAATTCATAGAATTTGCATGCAGTCACTCGGAAATGATGGACAATGATAGGATAAGGTGTCCATGTTTTCATCGCAAGTGTCAGAATCACATGTTTCATCACGTGGATACAATTAAATTGCATTTGTATAGAAACGGTTTTGTACCGGATTATTATTATTATTGGACTTTACACGGGGAACAAGCAGTTAGAAGTAACTTGAATAACAATGTCAATTATATGAGTGAAGGTTTTGCTGCATTTGATTATGCAGAATCATTCAGTCGGTACCATTCCATGGTTATAGATGTTGGTGGTCAAGCAATCAATGAAACTTACATGGAAGAAACACCGAATCCGAATTCCCAAAAGTTTTATGATATGCTTAGGGATGCAGATGAGGACTTGTACCCTGGATGTATAAGTCATTCACAGTTATCATTTGTTGCTCAATTAATGCACATGAAGTCAGAATACCATATGTCTGAACATAATTTTGATGACATGGTTCGATTAATGAAAGAGATTACTCTTGAAGGAAGTCTGGTACCTGAAAACTTCTACAGAACAAAACAGTTAGTACAAGGAATGGGTCTTCCGGTTGAAAAAATTGACTGTTGTAAAAATGGATGCATGATATACTGGAGTGAAGATAATATTTTGACTAGTTGTAAGTTTTGTGGTCATCCTCGATACAAAAGGCAACATCATGGTAGCAAAACAGTTACTCCTAAAAAGAAGATGTATTACTTCCCCTCACTCCTAGATTGCAAAGATTGTTTGCATCCAATGTCATAACAATGAAAATGAGGTGGCATCCTAATCATGAAATTCAAGATGGGGTTATGATCCACCCATGTAATTCCCCTGCATGGCAACATTTTAATGATACCCATCCAGAATTCGCATAAGATACTCAAAATGTTCGATTAGGTCTTTCCACTGATGGTTTTCAACCATTTGGACAATTTGGACAACAATATTCTTCTTGGCCAGTCATTCTGACTCCATATAATTTGCCACCTTGGTTGTGTATGAAGGACACTTACATGTTCTTAACTATATTGATTCCTGGGTCAACTAACCCTAAGGATAAGTTGGATGTTTACTTACAACCATTGATATCAGAACTTAATCATCTATGGCTCGATGGTGTGCAGACTTATGATATTTTGATAAAACAAAAATTTTCAAATGCATGCTGCTTTTATGTGGACAATTAATGACTGGTGGAGTACTGCTGGAAGGTTAGATTGTCCTTATTGTATGAATCATACTAATGCTTTTACTTTTTCAAAAAGCAAAAAACAGTCGCGGTTTGACAACCACCGTAAATTCTTACCTGAAAACCATCCATTCTGATGGAACAAAACATCATTGATGAAGAATAAGATAGTGACTAAAAAAGCACCCCATAATAGATCTGGAAGTGAAATATTATTTGAAATTGATCAGTTGGGTTTGAAAAAGGTAATAGAACAAGATGTCGAGAGAACTAATGGCCCTATTTGCAAGCAATGTGGTTGGAGGAAGAGAAGTATCTTTTAGGGTTTGCCTTATTGGAGTACCCTTCTCATTCGACATAACTTAGATGTAATGCATATTGAGAAAAATATATTTGACAATATTTTTAACACTGTAATAAATGTTGTTGGGAAAACAAAAGATATATACAAATCTAGAAAGGAGTTGAATGCATATTGTTGCTAGCTAGAATTGGAACGAGATTCTACAAGGGAAAAATATCCTAAAGCTTGTTACACGCTAGATAATCAATCAAAATCATTCGTGTGTGAATGGCTAAGAAATTTGAGATTTCCCGATGGTTATGTGTCAAATATGGCTAGATGTGTTGATATGAGGAAACTTAAGTTGTTTGGGATGAAAAGCCATGATTGTCATGTGTTTATGCAGTGTTTAATACCTATTGCATTTCGTGAACTATTTCCAAACAATGTTTGGAAGGAATTAACAGAATTAAGCTTGTTCTTTAAAGATTTAACATTTGCTGTTATAACCAATGATGACATGGCCCGAATTGAAGAAGAGATTCCTATTATTCTCTGTAAGTTTGAGCATATATTCCCTCCAACCTTATTTGATTCAATGGAACATCTACCAGTGCACTTACCATATGAAGCAAGAATAACAGGTCCAGTGCATTACCGATCGATGTATCCTTTCAAGAGGTAATATAAAAGAACTTAATAATAATGCATATCATTATTATTTGTGTTAGATTTTCCATACTTGTATATTTAATATCTTAGGTACCTTCGACAATTGAAAAACAATGTCCAAAATAAAGCTAGAGTTGAAGGTTGATATCTAATACTTATTTGGTGGAAGAAGCTTCATTGTTTTGTTCTTACTATTTTGAGGATCATGTCAATACAAGGCACCAAAAAATGTCACGCAATGATTACAATGGTCAATATAGGGTACAAGAATATGAAGGAAACTTATCCATATTCACACAATCAGGCCGAGCCTTTGGAAAGAGTAAATCCCGATTTTTGACAAAGGAAGAATATGTTGCTGCACAATCATACATTATTCTTAATTGCATTGAAGTTGCACCTTTTATTAAGTAAGTCATAAATTGCTAATAAATTTTAACCTTTTCATTTGAGCATTGGATAAATTATAAAATTTAATTATTATTATTATTATTTTTGTACCTTGAAGAATTTATATTGAGGAGCTGAAGCAAATTCTAGTGAACATTTCTACTCAAGAAATTGATGCTAAACTTGAAAAAGAATTCCCAATTTGGTTTAATAAACATGTGAGTACTGATTTTCTTTCAAACCTTTTTTTTATTGACAATTAATAAGAATTATACTTTAATGTTAGTTTATACAATTGATGACATTTGTTTTAGGCACACAATCCATTAAGCAACATATCCAATCAGTTCATAAAGGACTTAGAAAAAGGTCCATTACCTAAAATTATGTCTTACTCGGGCTATTATGTGAATGGATACAAATTTCACACTGAAGTGCATGGATCTGGTAAATCTACAATGAACAGTGGTGTATGCATAAAAGGCTCAAATTATCGTGCAAATGAATGTGACTATTATGGTCATTTGATTGAAGTTGTTTAGTTGGAGTATCATGCATTACCAATTAAGATAACTGTGTTATTCAAGTGTGAGTGGTTTGATCCAACGCCAAATTTGGGTACAAAAGTGCATCCACATTATAAGTTGGTCGAAGTGAATCAAAAACATAGATTTAACAAGTACGAGCCATTTGTTATGGTGGTTCAAACATAGATTTAACAAGTACAAAAGTGCATCCACATTATATTGATAAGGCATTAAGATAGGAATTTGTGTGATTTAATAAAGTTGTTGGAAATTCGTCTTATAAATAGTGTATAAATTTTAGGGCATAATTTGAGTTATGGATGTGATTTTTAGGTGTTTCTTATTGGATTGGAAAGTTAAGACATAGGACTTCAATTTTCCTTTAGACCATTAGATCTGAATATACCTGAATTTAGGTTTAAAATTGAATCAAAATTCAAATTGAAAATGTATCTAATAAAATACTGGGCAGAATGAACATAAATGTAGTTGATTGTAAAATCCATAACTTTTGCTACAAAATTCGATTTGATGTGATTCCAATTGGTAATTAAATATTAGACATTTATGTATATTTTTAGTGATTACTTATCTGAATTCCATTTAAAAATGAATGAAAAATGTAGATTAATATGAGACATAAATTATGCCCAGAATAGGGCAACTTGTGTATATGAGTATATTATTGAATTTTATGATAGAAAAATATATTATTTAACTTTTCTTATATTTATAATGATTTAATGAGTGAGTATGATGTTGTAACTTATTTAATGGAGATTTTTTCATTACTTAGCATAGATGATGGATCCAATAGCCGAAACATATGGAATCCTACTCATGCATATCCATTCATCCTGTGTCTTTGAACGTATGGACTTAGAGAGGGTAACCCCATAAGTCATCATAATTAATCCTCTCTTAGACTATTCCATACTAAACCTCTTTAGCATCTTATCTATATATGTAGACTGATAAAGACCAAACAAACTTTTTAGATCTATCTCTATAGATCTTAATCCCCAGTATATAGGTTGCTTCTCCAAGGTCATTCATGGAGAAATTCTTAGATAGCCAAAATTTGACTGATTGAAGAACTGAGATGTCATTTTCTATAAGTAGTATGTCATCTACATACAAATATAGAAATATAACTGAACTCCCACTAACCTTCTTATAAACACAAGGTTCATCCATATTTTGTTAGAAACCAAACTCTTTGATTGTCTCATCAAATTAGATGTTCCAACTCCTGGATGCTTGCTTCATCCATAAATGGATCTTTGCAATTTGCATATATTTTCTCCATCACTTGATGTGAAACTCTCAAGTTGTGTCATATACACATCCTCAGTCAGATTTCTATTAAGGAAAGTTGTTTACATCCATTTGCCAAATCTCATAATTGTAATGAGCTACAATAGCTAAGAGTATCCTGATGGATTTAAGCATAGCAACTGGATAAAAATTTTTGTTATAGTCAACACCTTGTTTTAAACGATATTCTTTAGCTACCATCCTAGTCTTATAGGTAACTACATTATCTTCCATATCGATCTTCTTCTTGAAGACCCATTTGCACCCAATGGGTTTAATCCCTTCAAGTGGGTCAACCAAAGTCCATACTTGGTTTTCATACATGAAATCCATCTCTAACTGCATGGCTTTTATCCATATGTCAGATTCTGAACAATTTTGAACTTCTTCGTAGGTAGTAGGCTCATCATCCTCTATAAGCATCCTCTATAAGCATCCTCTATAAGCAATATGTCATTATGTTCGCTTATGAGAAATCCATATCTCTCATGAACAATGCGTATCCTACTTAATCTACAAAGTTCTTGTGTTTTAAAAGGTGTAGTTGTTACTTCATCTCTATGAGTAACAGATTTGGGTTCTGTCAGTTGATTTACATCTGTTTGAGCATCTTGAACTTTATCAAGTTCAATCTAGCTCCCACTATATTCTTTTGGAAGAAACTCTTTCTCTAAGAAGACAACATGCTTTAAAACAAACACCTTTTGTTCCAAAGTGTGGTAGAATTGATATCCAAATGACTCTTTTGGATATCCAACAAACAGACACTTATCAGACTTGGCTTCTAACTTACCTGACATCTAAGCAGGACAACCCCATACTTTCAAGTGAGAAAGAATAGGCCTCTTATTAGTCTATATCTCATATGGAGTAAACTTAACTGACTTAAAAGGGGCTCTATTTAATATATAAAGAGAAGTCTCTAATGCATGACCCTAAAAGGACTTAGATAGTTTAACAAAGCTCATCATCATCCTCACCATCTCTAACAAGGTTCGGTTTCACTTTTCAGCCACACCATTATGTTATGGTGTGTAAAGTGGAGTCCATTGAGATAAAATCCCATTATCTCTTAGATAACCTTAAAACTCTAAGCTTAAGTATTCACCACCTCGATTTGATCTAAGCGCTTTAATAGTTTTACCAAATTGTTTCTCTATTTCATTTATGAATTCTTTGAACTTTTCAAAAACTTCAAATTTGTATCTCATCAGATACAAAAACACATATCGTGAACAATCATTAATGAAAGTAATGAAGTAGATAAAACCATCTCTGGAGTGCACTGACATTGGTCCACATGCATCTGTACGTATAAGGTCCAATAACCTATTTTCACGTTCACCCTTTCCACTAAAAGGTGATTTTGTCATATTTCTTAGCAAAAAGGATTCACATGTGTCATATGATTCATAATCAAATGACCCTGAGTCACCATTTTTGTGTAACTTAGTCATGCGCCTCTCATTTATATGGCCAAGACAACAATGCCATAAATATGATAGTTTTAGGTTATCTATCTTTTGTCTTTTATTATTCATATTGAGGATTGAATTAGACATGTCAAGAATGTAAATACCATTACATAATGTGTCAATTCTATAAATAATAGCATTCAACCATATAGCGCAACCATTGCTATTAATAGTCAAATGAAAACCTTTTTCTATTTAAACAAGAAATAGAAATAATATTCTTTGTCAAAACTAGAACATAATAACAAATGTCTAATTCTAAAACAAGCCCACTTAGGAGTGTCAATACATAAGTTCCTACATCTAATGCAACAACACTTACTCCATTGCTAACACGTATGTCATATCCACTAATTTAGACTCCTAGTCGTATGAGTTGTTAAATCGACTCAACGATTTGACCATAGTCTAAATTTGAATTTTTATCGAAAAATGATTAAAATAATGAAAATTAAGTATGAAAAATATCTAATAAAGTGTTTAAAATATTTAAATATGTTAAATTTCGACAAAGGACTAAATTGCAAATTTTGAAAAGTTTAGGGGTCAATTTGCAATTTACCAAAAATTAGAGCGTTAATTGGGATAACCATCAATTAAATACAAGAATTGGGACATAAAATGCATGTGGAGGCTAGCGACACCAAGTGGAAAATTTTAAGAAGCCAATTGACATGCATGAATTGGAAATTAATGAAGACTTCTAAAATGTGAGCTTAGGTATCCCCATCTTAATGACTTTTGTCATTTTCTTCTTAATTATTTCTTCTTTCTTATCCCTTTTACATTGAGAATTTATGCCTTCCCCAAACCAACCCCATGTTCCACAAGTTTCTCCATAGCCAAAGCTTAGTTCTAGTGAAAGAAAGTGAGAAAAGAGAGAAAAAGTAAGGAGAAAAGTCATTTTCAAGCATAAAAGAGCAAAAAGAGAGAGAGATTATGTAACATCCTTGACCTTCCCCCACATGCATTTCATTGAACATAAGCATCTTGCATACAATTCAATTGAACAAATGCATTTCATACGTATTTTCATAGGAACAAGTTTATGACACTTACTAGCTACGTGTCCTAGCATTTGACACTTGTATCGAGTAGCACATGTGTACTTATAACCTATATGAGGATTATGAAGTATTAGAAATGAATTTAATAAGTGACCAAATTAAATTAAGCAAAATGATTAGATTAAGATTAGTAAACATTTTGCATTGTTAAGTTAGTTAAACCGGGCCAAAAGATTAAGCGGTATTATTGTGTAGATTAGTCGAATTATATATATATGTAAATAATAATAATAATATAGATAAAATAAAATGAAAATGAAACAAAACATAAATAGAAGAGAAGAGAAGAGAAGAGAAAAGAGAAGAGAAATGAGAAATGAGAAGAGAAATGAGATGAGAAAAAGATAAAAAGACAAAAACATAAATCTGCCTTTATCTTCATCTTTCCCATTTCTGCCTCCTCACTCCAGCCCGAATTCTTCTTCAATTTCCTCCATTTCAGACTTCAATTCTTCCTTGTTTCATCTAGTTTTTGAAGCTAATTGATCCCTTTCAAGGTTGTTCTTGGTAAGTAATCAATTCTTATTGCTATAGAGTTGATTTGAGTTGCTTAGGTTCAATATTAGGCACTGAATTGCACCCCGATTTTGATATTAATAGAAATTGATTATGGAAATGTGTAAAACACAAAATTTGTTCCTTTATATCTTATATTTGTGGATATGTAAACATTTTTTCAAGATGTTATGTATAGGGAGAGATATTCTCTTCGTACTGAAACTGGTCAGGGTGTAAACCCTAACCAAGTTAGCTACTGTGTGGTTTGATTTAGAATATGTTAAAGCCCTTATTTGACGTCTCTAAAAACATAAAAGTTGTATATATATGTGTGTTGTATCTTTATACCAAATTTTAGGTTCATAGGTCATGTAAATGGTGAGTTATGGTGAATGGAACCATGACTGTTCCATGGTTTGAACTGCCTACTGAGTGCCCTGGGCAGCTCCAGTACATTGGTTGGCTAATTGGAGCTTGTTAGAGCTCGATTATGTAATTTCTAAAAACATTAAAGTTAGAGGTATATTTCTTAGCTAAATTCTGGTACTAATTGGAGCTTAATTGGTTATCTATAGACTAAGTTATGGGTTTTGGAAGTCATACTGGTCTGGAAGCCAATTCTATTCTGGAACAGTAATATGTTTGGTATAATTAGAAGACCTTAGAGACATAATTGGTACAAGTTTTAAACATGAAACATGTTCCATATGAACCCATATAAGTTTCTGTAAATTTTCATTAAAATAGGACTTATAGAGTGTAAGTTATGATGAACCCAAATGAGTACCCTGAAACTGCCTAAAGGCAGAAAACAAGGCAGAAAACAGAACACTCTTAGAAATTCCACCAAATATTGTACAATGATCCAATTGATCTGAAATTTTAATATGTTATATAATTATATGTTAGTTTTAATTAGGAACAAGAATCAGACTAATTGGTCAAGTATAGAAAAGGTTAAAGGCTAAACAGTCCCATAAGGTCACACTGCCTCATAGGAAAAATCTCAACTATTGACATGAACAATGCATATTAATTTGTTTAAGCCACATTAAGTCTCTCTAATTATGAGTTAATCGATTATGTTTTCATATTAGGCTCGCAACATATTGGAGACCCACAAGGAGCAGATAGACAATAAGTTAGGGGTCGGAATCAAAGGAGAACGGTGAGTCTAATTATCGATTGAATTCTTTAGTGCAAATGACTATTGCTTGCTATGTGATTAATATGATTGTCATGATTGGTCCTTGATAATGTAATGATGGATAATTTGTGACATTGTGGTACATATAAATGTTATACTTGTGGTATATTTGAAGTATATGTTTGACATATGTGATATATATCATGGTATATGTATAGTATATGCAAGGTATATGTGTGGCATATGAGGTATATATGTGGTATATGTATATTATATGTGATAAGATATAATGGTTGATGAATGCTTAAATACAAGTGCATATGCATATGGACTAAAAAGGCATTGTGACTAGTTAATCGATATTGTAAAGTAAAAGAAGAGGCCTATGGCCCAACAAATGTGCAAAGCAAAAGAAGAGGCCTATGACCCAACAAATGTGCAAATGAAACAAATGATCAAGCTAGCTAGCAAATGCAAATGCAAATGTTCACGTGGCAAATGTTCACATGGAAACCCGGGGCAATGTCTGTTTAACTTAGTCACAACAAAATGAAATAAGCAAAGCATTTGCATACATAAAGAGTAATGATTATATGTTTCAACTTTATTGATACTTATATGATACTGATGAATGGAATAGAATACATGATATATATTAGATTTGTGATTTATTACTATGAGTTGTTTGGTACTTTAGAGCTCATTGGATGATTATTCTCACTAAGCTGCAACTCATCAATTTGCGTCATTTTTCAGGTAAAGAAAAGTGATAGCTCATTTTGAGTAGTGTATAGAAGACATGGAGCACAGGTCATTGGTCGAGCCTCATCACTCTCTCTCCTTGCATTCCACACAAGCATAAAAACATGTCATCTGTATTTTGGACTTATATGCTTGAATATGTATTATCACTCTAGATTAGTTTTGAGATGTACAAATGGAAACAACCCGTAATCTTTCGGATGGAAAGTTTATGTTTTAATATATGTGATATATCGTGTTGTGGTTTTAATGTTGATTTGCAAAGTCAGTGAATAATATTACAGGATATGAAACTTGCAAGTCATTGAATGAAATTATAGGATGTGAGACTTGCAAAGTCATTAGTTGATTTTACAGGATATGATATGAAAAAAAATTACTACTATTGTTATCAGGGTATTTTCTCTTTTCAACATGCAGTATGAGATTATTTGATGCAGGGATAGGTTATACTTAAATGCATAAGGTGTGACGTTACATTTTTGGTATCAGAGCAGGGATAGGTTCCATGGGAACATGCATATGCATAAGAGCATGATAACATATGCATCCTATGTGTTGAACATTATGTAGTGACATGATTTCATTTATTTTAGGGACATCACAAGACATAATTCACCAAGGAGGGAGAGGCCGGCCGAAATGCATTCTCATGAGGCATCACCTCATTTATATAGAGATCAACTAGCACTAGGAGCTAGAGCTCCAGTACATGCATCACAGTCATCTCATGCAGAAGTACCCCATGAAAACCTAGAACAAGAAGTATGTGGTCCTGAAATGTACAAGGAAAGACGGTATAACAAGCTGAGGAAACATGGTGCAACTGATTTCAATGGCACAACAGACCCAGCAGAAGCTGAGACATGGCTGGAAAGGACACAGAGGGTACTGAATATGATGAGATGTACTCCGGATGAGAAATTTGATTATGCAGTATCCTTACTGCAAGGAAATGCTTATGAATGGTGGGAGACAGTCCCTGACAGTGATGCACAACCACCGGTGTTGACATGGAATGATTTTCTCCTGGAATTTCAGAACAATTACATGCCAGAAGCATATAAAGATGAGAAGAGGAAGGAATTCTTGAATCTGAAACAGGGGAATATGTCTGTTGCGGAGTATGAAGTACAGTTTAATAAACTTTCCCACTATGCCACCTTCATGGTCTCTACTGAAAGAGACAAATGCAGGAAGTTTGAGGAGGGCCTCAAATATGAGATCAGAAACAGAATCACAACTACTGATCTTGATAGTTATGCCAGACTCAGAGCTGCTGCAATTAGAGTTGAACGGTTAATGAAAGAAGCTAGGGAGCAACAAATTACAAGGCCATCACGTGAGTTCTTTGGTGAGTCTAGCAGAAGGTCGGGAAAAAAAGGTAGATATATGCCTACACAATCTGGTAACAGAAGTGGGTACTCCAGTTTTAGAGGTCGAGGCATGACTTTTTCTTACCCAGGCAGAGGGCAGAGCCAATATGTTGAACAGAGGGCCACATGTTGTCATTGTGGCAGACAGCATACGGGCAAATGTAGAAGGCTCACAGGAGCATGTTATTTCTGTGGATCAATGGAGCACATGTATAGAGACTGTCCAAATAGAGCCAAACTAGCAGAGACCAGCAGAGGTAGAGGAGTATCTAAGACTACAGTTGAGGCTTCGAGGGTCTACCCTACTAGTGGAACACAGGGCAGAGGAAGAGGCAGGGGCAGGACTGGTACAATGGGCAGAGGAGTGACTAGATCTGAAGGTCAGAGTTCTAGACCCCCTACTCAGGCCAGGGTGTTTGCTATGACTAGACAAGAGGCAGTGGATGCTTCTGAAGTAGTCACTGGTAATATTTATATTTCTGAAATATTAGCATATGCATTGATTGACCCAGGCTCCACTCATTCATTTATATCATTGCATATGGCATCTAAACTGCATCAAATGCATGAGCCTTTAGGGATTGACATAAATGTGAGTACTCCGTTGGGAACAGTGGTAGTTGTGAATAATGTCTGTCGTGATTGCCTGATATGCATTGACAGAGCTGAGTTAATAGCTGATCTGATTTTATTGCCAATATATGAATTTGATGTGATACTGGGAATGGACTGGTTAACTAGACATCATGCAATAGTGTATTGCTTTACTAAGGAAGTAATTTTGGAATCACCAAACCAGCCAAGGGTAGTATTTCTAGGTGAAAGAAAACTTGTGCCTACATGTCTAGTTTCAGCTGTAAAGGCATTTCGAATGATCAAAAGGGGATGTGAAGCATATTTGGCATATGTGACAGATACTAGAACCACTGATAGCTTGCTTGAAAATGTACCAGTGGTAAGGGAATTTGCTGATGTATTCCCAGATGATCTACCTGGTTTACCACCAGATAGAGAGATAGAATTCACTATTGAACTAGTACCAGGAACAACACCAATATCAAGGTCACCCTACAGAATGACCCCAGTTGAGTTGAAAGAATTAAAGGCCCAATTGCAGGAGTTACTTGACAAAGGGTATATTAGACCTAGCGTATCACCATGGGGAGCTCCAGTGTTATTTGTTAAAAAGAAAGATGGAACAATGAGATTGTGTATCGATTACAGACAACTGAATAAAATGACAGTGAAGAACAAATATCCATTGCCTAGAATAGATGATTTGTTTGATCAGTTGCAAGGAGCCCAAATATTCTCCAAGATTGATTTGAAATCAGGCTATTACCAGCTGAAGGTAGCAGAAGCGGATGGTCCAAAGACTGCCTTTCGAACAAGGTATGGACATTATGAATTTTTAGTAATGCCATTTGGACTGACTAATGCTCCAGCTGCATTTATGGCATTGATGAATAAAGTGTTTCAACCATATCTGGATAGGTTTGTGATAGTATTTATTGATGACATATTGGTATACTCAAAGAACAGGGGAGAACATGAACAACATTTAAAAGTTGTGTTGCAAACTTTGAGGGAGAAACAATTATATGCCAAATTGAGTAAATGTGAATTCTGGTTAGATCATTTGGTGTTTCTTGGACATGTGGTGTCGTGTAAGGGCATAGAGGTTGACCCAAAGAAAATTGAGGCTATGGTAAATTGGGAAGCTCTTAAAAATGTTTCAGAAATGCGTAGTTTTCTGGGTTTAGCCGGATACTACCGCAGATTTGTTGATGGATTCTCCTTAATTGCTAGCCCTTTGACTAAATTATTGAGAAAGAATGTGCCTTTCAAGTGGACTCCAGAATGTCAGAGGAGTTTCGATGAATTAAAGCACAAGCTAACCTCAGCACCAGTGTTAACCATCCCTACAGGTACAGGTGGGTTTACAGTATATAGTGATGTTTCTCACCAAGGCTTGGGATGTGTGTTGATGCAACATGGTAAGGTGATAGCTTATGCATCCAGAAAACTGAGACCACATGAGATCTCCTATCCAGTGCATGATTTAGAACTGGCTGCAGTCGTATTTGCATTGAAGATTTGAAGGCATTATCTGTATGGTGAGACATTCCAAATCTTCACATACCATAAAAGCTTGGGTTATTTGCTGACACAGAAAGAATTAAACATGAGGCAGAGACGGTGGTTAGAGCTATTGAAGGATTATGACTGTACAATTGAATACCATCCAGGGAAAGCCAATGTGGTAGCAGATGCATTGAGTAGGAAGGCCAGTAGCAGTGTAGCTCATTTACAAATATCCTCTTTTCCATATTTGATTCAATTACGATCCATGAATGTTGAATTAAATATGCATGATAGAGGATCACTGATTGCTACTCTTCAAGTCAGACCTATACTAAAGGATAGGATCAAAGAAGCACAAAGCAAAGATCCTGAATTATGTGAGAAAATTGATGTGGTAAGGCATGGAAATAATACAGAGTTTGATTTGCAGAATGATACACTGATGTTAAAGTCACGCATATGTGTTCCAGACACTGAGAACTTGCATCGGGAAATAATGGAAGAGGCACACAATGCACCGTATGCAATGCACCCAGGGATGACAAAGATGTATCACAATTTAAGACCTCATTACTGGTGGCCAAGAATGAAGAAAGATATAGCAGAATATGTCTCCAAATGCTTGACATGTCAGTAGATTAAAATTGAACATCAGGCACCAATTGGTAAGTTACATCCATTGCCAGTGCCAGAATGGAAATGGGAAAGAATAACGATGGATTTTGTCTATGGATTGCCAAGAACTCCATGGAAAAAATGATGCAGTATGGGTAATTATTGACAGATTAACCAAGTCAGCACATTTTCTACCTATCAGATGGGGCTGTACACTTGAGAGTTTAGCCAAATTATATGTGAATGAGATAGTCAGATTGCATGGCTTTCCAGTGTCCATTGTCTCTGATAGAGATCCACGGTTTACTTCACATTTTTGGGTGAGTTTACAGAATGCATTAGGAACAAAATTGAACTTCAGTACTGCATTCCACCCACAAACTGATGGACAATCAAAAAGGACTAAACAGACATTAGAAGAAATGCTCAGAGCATGTTTTATGGAATTCAGAGGTGCTTGGGATGAATATATAGCATTGATTGAATTTGATTACAATAACCAATATCATAGCAGTATTCAGATGGCACCATATGAGGCATTGTATGGCAGAAAGTGCAGAAGCCCTATCATTTGGGATGAAGAAGGAGCACGTGCATTAGAAGGGCCAGAGATAGTGCAAGATACAGTGGATAAGATCAAGGTTATTAAGAACAAGCTAAAGGCAGCCCAAGATAGACAGAAAAGTTATGCTGATCGGCATAGAAAGGAGATGGAATATGAGATAGGTGAAAAGGTATTTCTTCGTGTATCTCCATGGAAAGGGATAATTCGATTTGGCAAGAAGGGTAAATTGAGCCCAAGATACATAGGGCCTTATGAAATTCTTGAGAAGATTGGTCCATTGGCTTATAGGTTGGCTTTACCACCCGAGATGGCTCAGATACATAATGTGTTTCATGTGAGCATGCTTAGAAGATACAGGTCAGATCCTACACATGTACTTAAAGATCAAGCCATTGAGATTGCAGAGAACATGAGTTATGTTGAGGAACCAGTGCAAATCATTGGATATAAGACTAAACAACTAAGAAATCGAGAAATACCTTTGGTTAAGTTATTATGGCGTAACCATTTACAAAAAGAGGCAACATGGGAAACAGAAAAAAATATGAAAAAGCAATATCCACAACTGTTTTCAGGTATTAATTTCGAGGGCAAAATTTTAAAAGGAGGGGAGAATTGTAACATCCTTGACCTTCCCCCACATGCATTTCATTGAACATAAGCATCTTGCATACAATTCAATTGAACAAATGCATTTCATACGTATTTTCATAGGAACAAGTTTATGACACGCACTAGCTACGTGTCCTAGCATTTGGCACTTGTATCGAGTAGCACATGTGTACTTATAACCTATATGAGGATTATGAAGTATTAGAAATGAATTGAATAAGTGACCAAATTAAAGTAAGCAAAATGATTAGATTAAGATTAGTAAACATTTTGCATTGTTAAGTTAGTTAAACCGGGCCAAAAGATTAAGCGGTATTATTGTGTAGATTAGTCGACTTATATATATATATGTAAATAATAATAATAATATAGATAAAATAAAATGAAAATGAAACAAAAGAGAAATAGAAGAGAAGAGAAGAGAAAATAGAAGAGAAATGAGAAATGAGAAGAGAAATGAGATGAGAAAAAGATAAAAAGACAAAAACATAAATATGCCTTTATCTTCATCTTTCCCATTTCTGCCTCCTCACTCCAGCCCGACTTCTTCTTCAATTTCCTCCATTTCAGACTTCAATTCTTCCTTGTTTCATCTATTTTTTGAAGCTAATTGATCCCTTTCAAGGTTGTTCTTGGTAAGTAATCAATTCTTATTGCTATAGAGTTGATTTGAGTTGCTTAGGTTCAATATTAGGCACTGAATTGCACCCCGATTTTGATATTAATAGAAATTGATTCTGGAAATGTGTAAAACAAAAAATTTGTTCCTTTATATCTTAGATTTGTGGATATGTAAACATTTTTGCAAGATGTTATGTATAGGGAGAGATATTCTCTTCGTACTGAAACTGGTTAGGGTGTAAACCCTAACAAAGTTAGCTACTGTGTGGTTTGATTTAGAATATGTTAAAGCCCTTATTTGACGTCTCTAAAAACATAAAAGTTGTATATATATGTGTTTTTTATCTGTATACCAAATTTCAGGTTCATAGGTCATGTAAATGGTGAGTTATGGTGAATGGAACCATGACTGTTCCATGGTTTGAACTGCCTACTGAGTGCCCTGGGCAGCTCTAGTACATTGGTTGGATAATTTGAGCTTGTTAGAGCTCGATTATGTAATTTCTCAAAACATGAAAGTTATAGGTATATGTCTTAGCTAAAGTATGGTACTAATTGGAGCTTAATTAGTTATCTATAGACTAAGTTATGGGTTTTTTAAGTCATACTGGTCCGGAAGCCAATTCTATTCTGGAACAGTAATATGTTTGGTATAATTAGAAGACCTTTGAGACATAATTGGTACAAGTTTTAAACATGAAACATGTTCCATATGAACTCATATAATTTTCTGTAAAGTTTCATTAAAATATGACTTATATAGTGTAAGTTATGATGAACCCAAATGAGTACCCTGAAACTGCCTAAAGGAAGAAAACAAAGCAGAAAACAGAACACTCTTAGAAATTCCACCAAATATTGTACAATGATCCAATTGGTCTGAAATTTTAATATGTTCTATAATTATATGTTATTTTTAATTAGGAACAATAATCAGACTAATTGTTCAAGTATAGAAAAAGTTAAAGGCTAAACAGTCCCATAAGGTCACACTGCCTCATAGGAAAAATCTCAACTATTGACATGAACAATGCATATTAATTTGTTTAAGCCACATTAAGTCTCTCTAATTATGAGTTAATCGATTATGTTTTCATATTAGGCTCGCAACATATTGGAGACCCACAAGGAGCAGATAGACAATAAGTTAGGGGTCGGAATCAAAGGAGAACGGTGAGTCTAATTATCGATTGAATTTTTTAGTGCAAATGACTGTTGCTTGCTATGTGATTAATATGATTGTCATGATTGGTCCTTGATAATGTAATGATGGATAATTTGTGACATTGTGGTACATATAAATGTTATACTTGTGGTATATTTGAAGTATATGTTTGACATATGTGATATATATACATGGTATATGTATAGTATATGCAAGGTATATGTGTGGCATATGAGGTATATATGTGGTATATGTATATTATATGTGATAAGATATAATGGTTGATGAATGCTCAAATACAAGTGCATATGCATATGGACTAAAAAGGCATTGTGACTAGTTAATCGATATTGTAAAGCAAAAGAAGAGGCCTATGGCCCAACAAATGTGCAAAGCAAAAGAAGAGGCCTATGGCCCAACAAATGTGCAAATGAAACAAATGATCAAGCTAGCTAGCAAATGCAAATGCAAATGTTCACATGGCAAATGTTCACATGGAAAACCCGGGGCAATATCTATTTAACTTAGTCACAACAAAATGAAATAAGCAAAGCATTTGCATACATAAAGAGTAATGATTATATGTTTCAACTTTATTGATATTTATATGATACTGATGAATGGAATAGAATACATGATATATATTAGATTTGTGATTTATTACTATGAGTTGTTTGGTACTTTAGAGCTCATTGGATGATTATTCTCACTGAGCCGCAACTCATCAATTTGCGTCATTTTTCAGGTAAAGAAAAGTGATAGCTCATTTTGAGTAGTGTATAGAAGACATGGAGCACAGGTCATTGGCCGAGCCTCATCACTCTCTCTCCTTGCATTCCACACAAGCATAAAAACATGTCATCTGTATTTTGGACTTATATGCTTGAATATGTATTATCACTCTAGATTAGTTTGGAGATGTACAAATGGAAACAACCCGTATTCTTTCGGATGGAAAGTTTATGTTTTAATATATGTGATATATCGTGTTGTGGTTTTAATGTTGATTTGCAAAGTCAGTGAATAATATTACAGGATATGAAACTTGCAAATCATTGAATGAAATTATAGGATGTGAGACTTGCAAAGTCATTAGTTGATTTTACAGGATATGATATGAAAAAAAATTACTACTATTGTTATCAGGGTATTTTCTCTTTTCAACATGTAGTATGAGATTATTTGATGCAGGGATAGGTTATACTTAAATGCATAAGGTGTGACGTTACAGATTAGGGTTATGGAGTTTCAATGAGTAAGGTTTTAATTATCTCTTTTATATTTTAGGAACTTAAATTGGCCAAGATTTAGCTCAAAGGAGCAAAGGAAAAGAGAAAGAGAATTAAAGAGAAAGAAAAGAAAAGAAAAGTAAAGGTTTGTGCATAACCTAAGGCAATAGCCTATTTTAATTTTTTTTTATTTGCATGATTTGATTATTTGGCATATTCATGATTCTGAATTAATAGTATTTTGTGATGAAAATCTTGGGGATGCATGTGTGCTAGATTTAGGATTTAATTTGGTAAAAATTGAATGTGATTAGTTTGTATGTTCCTTGCTGGAAAATGATGAACAATGAACACTTAAACTATTTTAACTTAATTTATGGAATTCGGTTTTATATGTTCTTTATTGGGTTTAAAAGCTAAGACATAGGGCTATAATTTGTATTCAGACCACAAAATTCAGATATGTCTGTAATTGTCCAGAAAATTTCATAATGCTCGGACTTAGAATCTGTCTAGAAAATTCTAGGCAGAATTGTTAGTGACCATTCAATGTTCATTTTATCATATCTTTTTATACATAACTTATAATTAAGTGATTTAAGTTGCATATTAAAGCTAAGATCCAGATATAAAATTTTTAAGAAGATCTTGTAACTAAATTCAAATTATAACAGGACCAAAATTAAGGTAAAAATAGAGAACGGAATCTGCCAGTGATAGGGTAGTATATGAGTTATGAAATTAAAAGAGTAAAATGCTGAGAATCTTATTATATTATATAAATATTATTTTAATTGAATGATTATGTGATTATTTTGAGACTTTAAATGAAATAAAAGTGTGAATCTAATTGCTATGAATTTTAATGAGATTGTATAAGCCCTAGAACACCTAATTAGAACCAACTTAGGATAGTTTGGCATGCCAAACATGGGGGAGTATGATGAAATCCATTAATAGTATAATTAAAGAAGCCAATGATGGCACTACTATTAAAGCCAGTGATGACACTATTATTGAAGCCGGTGATGGCACCATTATTAAAGCTGGTGATGGAACTTATATGCGAACATCATATTGCCCGAGTGGCACTCCAAAGTGCTTGGATGGCAACTCCGTTATCCTAGTCAGTGGTTCATAAGTGTTATGGGCAATGAAAAGCTATGGATAATAATGATTTGATAAAGTAAATTAAATATAAGATATAAAATAATAAAATTTATGAAATATACATTGCATGAAAAGATAATTAGGTGTTTTGGGCATAAATAAAGAAGTTATGGAAAATAAAAATGGAATTATGAATTGTAACATGGTTAATTATGATGTGTTATATAATGATGTGTTAATAAAATAAACATGTATGAGATAAAAGAATATAATTTGATGTCTATGCATGCTAGAATACCATGATATGTATATTTGCATGAGAATATGATTAAGCGTGAGTTGATATATTATAATACATGATTGCATAAAATAGTTTATTATCTTATTTATATGCACCACTAAGCCAAGAGCTTGGCATGGGAGTTTCTCTCGTGCAGGTATAGCAAAGAATAAATAGACAATAGTAGATAAAGCTAACGGTGACCTGATCCGTAAAGCAACATATTTCAACCCCTGTGGGTCACACAACTTTTGTATATTATCTTTTGAATTTTATTTAGTAGTATTTGTAAAATAAATAGTATGTTTTGTAAAGAACATGTTATGATATAAAAATGTATTTTATCTTTTATGCTATGATTTCTTTTATAATGCAAAGTAAATAAATAGTAAATAATAAATAGTAATATATATATATATAAATATATATAATTTTCATGTATGCAAAATCTAAAAAATAAAAATGATATTTGACTTGATGAAGTCAGCGTAGCACTCCCTCATCCGAGCACGAGCTGTTGGGGTGAAAAGGTGTTATAACGTAGGTCTGACTCTCCTTTCTTGAGTTATTTACTATTCCTTAGGCCTTGCATGTGATGCCCCACTTATATATTAAGGATAATTCCACATATATAAGAAGAATGTCATAAGCTTAACTCGATAAATTTGTTCGAATTAAAACTTTTTCATTTTAAATAACTTAATCTGTTTATTTATAATAGTTTAGGCAAATCGTTATAATTACCAATATATATTTATCATTATGTTGTATACACATATGACACCCGATTATGTTACATGATTATTTACATATACAATATTAACATATAAGACATGTCTACCACAAACCATATACACAGTCAAACTAAAAAAAAAAAAAAGGTAACCAACCCTCTAACTACATCTCTTGTGTCTCTGCTGATATGAGCTTGGATTTCTTTTTGATCAACTTCACTATCTACTGGCTACCATTCCAATTCCTACGTGAGAAGAACCCATGCTAAGCTATCTCTAGCTTAGTGGTACATATGAGCATTAAAGTTTTCCCCAGGCAGTCACACAAATGCATGTCTCAAATAAAATCATGGCACATCAAATATTATTACAGTTTTGTTATATAAAATAAATAAATACATAACATAAAAGAATAAACATAATAACCTTATTCAATAATTAAATTTACACCACCTCATGTAAGCATTTTACACTTTGTTACTTACATCAATTAATAGAATTTCATATTTTATTTTATGATTTATTAGCCTAAAATCTCGTTCCTGGACAGTCCTAATACGAGGTGTGAAATAAGGGCGCTCGCTGAGCTTAAGTCACCCCACTCACTATAATCTCAAGTCAAGAGCGCTTCAAGAGGTTAAGCCACCTTGACCGAATATAATAATATCATCTGGGTGTAATTAGGATCAGGGGTGCTCCTAAAGCTTAAGCCACCCTGTCCCTAAATCATATCCATATCGGTGTCGTAACTTCCCATAATGGTGCACCATATATCCTATGTCAGTCCTCAGATAGAGAAAAGGGCAATTAACAACATTAATTACTTGTTTCTATAACCAATACTCATTTCATATTAACATAATCATATACTCATAATTTATTTCAATATAATGTAATAGCATGATATTTTATCAAATATCAGCATAATATTAAGTTCATAGTTAATAACATTTCTATAATTTTAAAACATGACATAATATATAATTTCATCATTGTGACATATAATTTCTGTCATGCACACACAATCATGCACAAAAAGGGCAAACTAGAATATATATATATATATATATATATATATATATATGTACAAACATCAATAGTGCTTTTCGTTTCCAAAATATAAGCTCAGAGCTTGTTCACTTTTGTTGTTCTTCTTCTTGTTGAGATCTTAATTTAAAAATGTAATTAATTAATATCTTCATAAATTATTTATTCTTAATATAATTTAAATAAATAACTACAATTTCTTTTAAGCTGGAACCAGACCTCTTAGGACTGTTGGATCAATAACATTTTGTACACTTATCTAATTTATATGATTATTGATCCTAATTAAATTTAACATGTAAGACTAAAACATACTAAAATTTCAGAATTTTGTGAACCATTACACAATTTTTGGTATAATTTTAATATTGCTATATTTTCTGCCCTTAGGTAGTTTCGGTGTACCATATTTAAAAATTCATAGCATTCAATGTGTAATTTTAATTATTATGAACATTTTTATACAATTATATAAGTTAATTGGGAACATTTTTTATATTTATATCATTTCCAGGTTCGGTCTCTAAGGTTCTCAAATACTGGAGGATCTATAACTGGTTCAATATAAAATTATCAACCCAACCAATTCAATTGTTCAGCTCATAACTCACAAAAAACATGAAATTTTAAGGTGAGAATTTCATAAAAACTTAGAAAAAAGATAGAAATAAAACTTTCATGTTTTGAACTTTGGCTAAATAGGTCAAATATGAGGACTAAGTTACTGGAGCTGTACATGTACATGAAACCAGCTCATTCAAGGAACAATCATAGTTCATTTTACTATAACTCAACCTACACAATAGATATTTAAAAAAAATTTGGTAGAGACCTAAATAACACATATATCTACAACTTTTATGTTTTACAAAACCTCTGATTCAGTCATTAAGATGATCAATTTAAACAAAAATCATAGGTTATTCTGTTGACACATCTCCTTGAACCAATTTCACTCAAACAAATTTATCTCTTTATACACCTTTCATGTTTTACACCTCTTCAAATTCAGTTCATAGGGTACTTAAAAAATAGAACAAAATACACTGCAGAAACATAATCTTAAAAGCTCTAATAACACAATAATAAGGGGAAGATATTACTTACTAAGATCAAATTTATTTAGAGTGAATTTTCTTGCAAATCATGAATGAGAGGATGAAGAATTGGGGCTGTGATATGGAGGAAGGAAAGGGATGATGAGGATAAGAAGAAGAGAGCTAAAGTTGGAAGAAAATGGGGCAAAGTCTTAATTGACTTTCTCCTCCCCCACCCTTCTCCCGTTTTAGTCTTCTTTTTTTTTTCTTTTCTCTACTGTGTCCCTTTTTACTATTCACTTTTATGTTTTTTTTTTTTTATTTTTTCTTTTTATTTTCTTCTTCTTATTATTATTATTATCTTCACATATTTACTTATATCTAATATATTTAATTTCTTTTTATACCAAGAATACAATTTAATTGTGCAGTCTAATTTATTCAAATTTATCATGTCTATCAATTTAATTTATTTTAATTTATAATTTAATCAACTATTTCATCTATTTTAATCTCTATTATCTGTCGGGTTTGTTTTTCTATTTATACCATAGGCTTATTCTAATTAAACTCTAATTAGTGGGCATTACAATTCTCTCCCCCTTAAAATGTTTCGTTCTCGAAACATACCTAGTGCATCGTCACTGAACAGGTGAGGGTATTGAGTTTTCATCTCCTCCTCGCTTTCCCATATTGTTTCTTCGATTGCATGATTCCTCCATAGTACTTTAACTAATGGTACTCGCTTGTTCCTCAGTTTCTTAATTTCTCTTACTAATATTTGAATTGGTTCTTATTCATATGTCAAATCTTGTCTCACTTGAGTACTTTCAGCAGGTATGATGTGATTAGGATCTGATATATATTGTCTTAACATTGAGACATGGAAAAGATTACGTATTAGACTCAACTCCAATGGTAGAGCAAGTCTATATGCAATAGGTCCAACTCTTTCTAATATTTCATAAGGTCCAATGAATCTTGGACTTAACTTGCCTTTCTTTCCAAATCTCATAATTTTTTTCAATGGAGAAACTTTAAGAAAAACTTTATCACCAATTGTATAATCAATGTCTCATCTTTTAAGATCAGCATATGATTTCTGCCTATCTGTAGCTGCCTTAAGTCTTTCGCGAATGACTATCAATTTTTCTTCTGTCTCTTACACTAGATCTAGTCCTACAAGCTTCCTTTCGCTGAGCTCTGTCCAACATAAAGGTGTTCGACACTTTCTGCCATAAAGTGCCTCATATGGAGTCATCTAGATACTAGATTGATAACTGCTATTATAGGTAAATTCCATTGAAGGAAGATATTTGTCCCAACTACCTTCAAATTTGATGACACAACTTCTCATCATATCTTCTAGAATCTGAATGACTCTTTCTGATTGTCCATCTGCCTGCAGATGAAAAGACGTGCTGAAATTGAGCTTAGTACCTAGAGCTAGCTGTAGACTAACATTAAGATGTGAAGCGGGGATCTCTGTCGAACACAATAGAAATAGGCACTCCATGAAGTCGTACTACTTCATTCATATAAATTTTTGCCAATTTATTCAATGGGTAGTCCTTCCTTATTGGTAAGAAATGTGCTAACTTTGTAAATTTGTCCACTATGACATCCAGTATCATGTTTCTTTGGAGTCAAAGACAATCTAGTCATAAAATCCATAGTGATCCGTTCCCACTTCCATTCTGGAATAGAAATTGGATGTAGCAACTCCGAAGGTACTTGATGTTCAGCCTTAACCTGCTAACAAGTCAAACATTTTGACGTGTATTCTGAGATATCCTTTTTCATACCTGCCCACCAGTATCTACTCTTCAATTCTTGATACATCTTGTTACTCCCTGGGTGCATAGCATATTTGCTTTCATGAGCCTCTCTAAGAATCCTCTGTCTAAGATCTTTTACCTCATGCACACATAATCTATTTTGATAGAACAGTCTACCATCTAAGTCCATAGTGAATCCAGGTCTCTCCCTCTTAGAGATCAACTCAGCTAATTCAATTAGCTTTCTATCCTGTCCTTATGCATCTTTGATTTCTTGAGTAAAAGTGAGTTGAATGTGTAACTTTGCCACAATCTTTCTGCTTAAAGCATCTGCTACTACATTAGTTTTGCCTAGATGATAGTCAATCAGACAATTATAATCCTTTATTAGTTCTAGCCATCTTCTCTGCCTTAAATTCAATTCTTTCTATGAGGGAAGATATTTTAAACTCTTGTGATCTATGTAAATGAAACACTTCTCCCCATATAAATAATGACGCCAAATCTTCAATTCAAAAACTATAGCTGCCAACTCTAGAACATGGGTAGGATAATTCTTCTCATGTGGCTTTAACTGCCTAGAAGCATAAGCAACCACCTTTCCATCTTGCATCAATACACAACCCAATCCATTATGAGAAGCATCACTATAAATGACATACTCTATATTATGAATCGGTTGTGTCAAAACAGGGGCCTTAGTGAGCATACCCTTAAGCTTATCAAAACTAGCTTAACACTTATCTGTCCACTCAAATTTAACATCCTTTCTCAATAGTCTTGTTAAAGGATAAGCAATCATTGAAAAACCTTTAATAAACCTCTGATAATATTCGGCTAAACCCAAGAAACTTCTGACCTCAGTCACATTCTGTGGGAGTTTCTAATTTATCATTGCCTCAACTTTGCTAAAATCCACTATAATGCCTTCTACATAGATAATGTGTCCTAGAAATGTCACCTCCTTCAACAAAAACTCATATTTTGAGATTTTGGCATAGAGCTTATATTCTCTGAGAGTCTGCAACGTTATTCTCAAATGTTTTTCATGTTCTTCTAAATCTTTAGAATATACCAAAATATCATCAATGAAAACAACCACAAATTGATCAAGATGCGGCCTGAAGATTCTGTTCATAAGATCCATAAATGTTGTTGTAGAATTAGTCAGCTCAAATGACATAACCAAAAACTCATAATGGCCATATATTTGGTTCTGAATGCAGTTTTAGCTATATCCTCCGTCTTCACCCTTAATTGATGGTAACCAGATCTCAAGTCTATCTTGGAAAATACTCCTGCATCTTTCAGTTGATCAAAGAGATCATCAATCCACGGTAGTGGGTACTTGTTCTTGATGGTTGCCTTATTCAATTGTCGATAATCAATACATAGCCTCAAAGATCCATCCTTCTTTTTCACAAACAATACCGGTGCACCCCATGGGGACGTACTTGGTCTAATGAAACCCTTATCAAGTAGTTTTTGCAATTGTGTCTTAAGTTTTGTCATCTCTGATAGGGCCATTCTGTATGGTGCCTTTGATATAGGCATAGTTCCTGGAACAAGATCAATAGCAAACTCTACCTCTCTCTCTGGAGGCAACCCAGGTAAGTCATTAAGAAACGCATCTGGAAATTCATTTACCACCGGAATATCTTCAAGATTTGAACCTCCCTTTCTGGTGTCAATATCATGAGCCAAATAAGTTTCACACCCTTTTCTCATCAATCTCCTAGTTTTCATTATGGATATGACTCGAGGATGTTGTGAAAATAATTCACCTTTCACAATAATTTCCTCCTAATTTTATATCTTAAGTACCAAAAATTTAGACTTGCAATCCACCACTGCTTCGTGATGTGAGAGCTAGTCCATGCCTAATGTGACATCATACTCATTGAAAGGCAACTCAATCAAGCCTGTAGAAAACTCCTTTCCATGCACAACTAAAGGGCAATTCCTAAATACTTTATTCACTATTACACTGTGACCCAAAGGATTCCTAACTTTAATTTCATATTCTAGGTTTTCTTTAATCATATTATACTGGCTAGGTGTGCTAGTGCAAATATAGGAATGTGTGGAACCTGGATCTATGAGTGCACAAATGTCAAAATCATATAATGAAAACATACCAACAATAACATCTGTTGCCGCCTGATCTTTCTTAGATTTCATGGCATAGGCTTTGGCTGGGGCTCTACTGGATCCAGGTCTATTCACTATCTCTAAAACAGCCTGCCTCGGTCATCTTGGTCCTCCTCTGAACTAAACACCAGGCTAAGTCAGAGCTGACCTAGCAGTCTGAGTAGGAGTACCACTTGTTTAGAGTGGACAATCCCTCCGTATGTGTTCCTTGAACCCACATCTAAAGCAAATACCTGTGACAAGCCAACATTCCCCTCAATGGCTCCTATTGCCAATGGTACATATTTGTAACACCCACTTACCCCACTATAGTTTAGCAAGGTAAGCGAGCATTACTCGTCTACCTGTTTTGTAAATTCAATGAAATGAAGTATAAATATTATTTTTTTCTTTTTTTTACGAAAATATTCCATACACTAAAATAAAAATTCTTGCAAGTATAAATATTCAAAATTTCATTTATTTATAAAATGCAGTAATTTACATCCAAACTATGTTCTATTCCATTGCAATTCACATATTTAATACACATTATATGAAATAAAAACGATAATTTAATTTACACAATTTTTAACAAAATATACAAAAAAGGAAAATCCAAAGCTTTTTGCTGCTTCCCTCTGGGTACCCTTCTTCTTATGACAATTCTAAGATCTACGACTACCCTTCTAACCTGCGCGTGAGGAAACCACCCGCGCTAAGCTACTAGCTTAGTGGTGCTTCAATGATAAGAATTTTACATACATATATATTTTTTTCACACATTAATTAACCATTTAATAAATAAGGCATAAAATAAAAATTTATATAAAATCAAATAAATTTCATTCAACATGTAATAGTAACAAATTTGATTCATGTAACATTTACCAAAATCACATACTTCAATATTAGTATTATTATTATTTTTTGTGCCCATAACACCTATAACCGAACTATATAATAGGAATAACGGGGTTGTCATTCCCGGCTTTCATAATGTAGGACCGAGCACTTTTATAATAATGTCATTACCAGCTTTTGTTATATTGTCATTATCGGCTTAATAATTTTGCGTCGAGTGCATTTATCAATTTGCCATTACCGGCTTTCATATTTGGCACCGAGTGCCTAAAATCCCCTGATTGGCATGCCAAACTATTCCCTATTCTAGTTCTAGACTAGGTGCTTTTGGGCTTAACAAATTTTATATTAATTCAAAATATTTTCAACTATCATAAGTATGCTGTTCCTGGAACTCTGTACCCGAGCCATCAAACGGCACCCATCCATATTTCAGCCACATGTATCATTTGCATTCATTTTAATACTAAAATTTCCAGTATTACAACTACATTCATATGTCTCAATTATTTCACACCATTTGGTCCCATTTCCATATAAAATATCAAAAGTCACAACAAATCACATAACATCTCAAAAACACAAACATAACAAACATTAATTTACAATTCCATACATATTAACAACATGCAAAATTTTTATCAATGAAGCACATACCTAATCAGCCTTGGCTCTTTCCTTAATCCTTTTTTTTCCTTCCCTTATTGGGTAGCTTTCTCCTTGCCTTTGTCACCCTCTTGAGGGCCTCTCACTTGTTCACTTCTTTTTCCTACACAACCATACCACATCTCAATTCCAATATCCAATTTCAATGCTTTTCATGTCTACATAATATTCTAATGCTCCTAATTTGTTTTACACCTTAATTGAGCTAAAATGTACTAAGGTTAAACTTCCTTCTTCATATGTCATGGCTGTCCAAAAATCATATCCTAGGTCCCAATTCATTTTCTTCAATTCAACACTCAATTCACAATTACTCAATCACCGATTGTGGTGTTTCCATATAAATTTCAATTTCCCCTAAATTTCTTTAATTATGGCAGCCCCTTATTCATCCATTAAAATCATATTTTCTTTAGTTTTTAAGCAATAAAATAATTATCTAACATAAAATATCATCAATTCAAAGTCTAATTACAGCTTCATCAATTAAACACAAACTTAATTTTCTAAGTTCTATCTTGCAACCAAACCTAAATCTATCAAACCTAATCACATCTATCATCATCATGGGTCTCAAATAGATGGAAAAAGGTTAAATTTAAGAAGAATAAACTCACCTTAATGGAGTTATAGGGCTGGTCGAATCTGCCCCAAATTCTTCTCCCTTTCTCTTCTTATTTCCTCCTTCTTTCTTCCTCCTTTGGTACCTTTGTAGTAAGAACTCTTAAATTCTAAATTTTCCTCT
This sequence comes from Triadica sebifera, assembly GCA_023653625.1. Taxonomy (NCBI): domain Eukaryota; kingdom Viridiplantae; phylum Streptophyta; class Magnoliopsida; order Malpighiales; family Euphorbiaceae; genus Triadica; species Triadica sebifera. Next base: position 29,355,949 of record CM042901.1, read on the forward strand.
CTCAAAACTAATTTATTTCCTCACTTTATCAAGCTTAATTTACAGAAAAATGGTGGCTTATGGAGGGACTAAAATGGACGGCAAAAGTGTGGGGAAAAGGAAGAAGAAAATGGCTTATGGAAGAATGTAGAATTTGTCTTCCTTTTTGACTTTTATATCTAAATTAAGAAGTGGGTCCCACTAATTAAAATTAAATCTTAATTCTTATTGGTTCATTAAGTTAATTAATCTTAATTAATAATTAAACTTTGACAAATTCCATTTTTACCACATCTTCCTCCATATTCACACTTTTTCCCCAAACAATCTCCTTAATACCGATTTTGTCCATAGAAAATTTTATTTTTTTCTAATTCTACCCCTAATCTTTTTAATTCCCAAATAATAATACCCTTAATTATTTTCTCTTATTATTAGTCATTTTTTATGGGTTCAAATTTAGACTCCGATTGAACCAGTGGACCCCACTACGGTCACGCGCAATCGGCACCTAAATCACTGGATGTTACAATTCTCTCCCCCTTAAGAAAATTTCGTCCTCGAAATTTACCTGATTAGGTGGTGCTGAATAGCTGAGGATATTGAGCTCTCATCATTTCTTCACTCTCCCAGGTGGTTTCTTCTATTGCATGATTGCGCCATAGGACCTTTACCAATGGTACCTTCTTGTTCCGTAGTTCCTTGACTTATCGAGCTATGATTTTCACTGGCTCTTCTGCATATGTCAAGTCTGGTTGTACCTCTATTGATTCCATAGGTATTACATGTGTCGGATCAGATCTGTATCTCCTTAACATGAAAACACGAAACACATTGTGGATCTTATCTAATTCTAGTGGTAAGGCCAATCTGTAAGCCACTGGACCTATACGTTTAAGTATTTTGTTGGTCCAATAAATCTAGAACTCAATTTCCCCTTTTTACCAAAACGAAGTACTTTCTTCCAAGGTGAGACTTTCAAAAATACCTTGTCTCCGACAGCATACTCAATGTCCTTCCTCTTCAAATCGGCATAGGATTTTTTTCGATCAGTTGCAGCTTTTAATCGATCTTGAATTAATTTCACCTTCTCCTCTGTCTGCTGCACTAATTCTGGCCCCATTAATTTCTTTTCACCAAGTTCTGTCCAACATAGCGGTGTTTTTGTAACATCCTTGACCTTCCCCCACATGCATTTCATTGAACATAAGCATCTTGCATACAATTCAATTGAACAAATGCATTTCATACGTATTTTCGTAGGAACAAGTTTATCACATGCACTAGCTACGTGTCCTAGCATTTGGCACTTGTATCGAGTAGCACATGTGTACTTATAACCTATATGAGGATTATGAAGTATTAGAAATGAATTGAATAAGTGACCAAATTAAAGTAAGCAAAATGATTAGATTAAGATTAGTAAACATTTTGCATTGTTAATTTAGTTAAACCGGGCCAAAAGATTAAGCGGTATTATTGTGTAGATTAGTCGAATTATATATATATGTAAATAATAATAATAATATAGATAAAATAAAATGAAAATGAAACAAAAGAGAAATAGAAGAGAAGAGAAGAGAAAAGAGAAGAGAAATGAGAAATGAGAAGAGAAATGAGATGAGAAAAAGATAAAAAGACAAAAACATAAATCTGCCTTTATCTTCATCTTTCCCCATTTCTGCCTCCTCACTTCAGCCCCGAATTCTCCTTCATTTTCCTCCATTTCAGACTTCAAATCTTCCTTGTTTTACCTAGTTTTTGCACCAAATTGATCCCTTGCAAGTTCGTCCTTGGTAAGTAATCAATTCTTATTGCTTTAGGGTTGATTTGAGTTGCTTAGGTTCATTAATAGGCACTGTTTTGCAACCCGATTTTGATGCACATCTAAATTGATTCTGGACAAGTATAAAAAACAAAAGTTGTTCCTTTATGTCTTATATTTATGAATATGTAAACTTTTTTTCGTTATTTGGTTTATAGAATTAGATATGCTCTTCGTACTGAAACTGGTCCGGGTGTAAACCCTAACCAAGTTAGCTACTGTGTGGTCTGATTTAGAATATGTTAAAGCCCTTATTTGAAGTCTCTCAAAACATAAAAGTTGTAGATATATGTGTTTTGTATCTTTATACCAAATTTCAGGTTCATAGGGCTTGTAAATGGTTAGTTATGGTGAATGGAACCATGACTGTTCCATGGTTTGAACTGCCTACTGAGTGCCCTGGGCAGCTCCAGTACATTGGTTGGATCATTTGAGCTTGTTAGAGCTCGATTATGTAATTTCTAAAAACATGAAAGTTATATTTATATGTCTTAGCTAAATTATGGTACTAATTTGAGCTTAATTTGTTATCTATAGACTAAGTTATGGCCTTTTTAAGTCATACTGGTCCGGAAGCCAATTCTATTCTGGAACAGTAATATTTTTGGTATAATTAGAAGACCTTAGAGACATAATTGGTACAAGTTGTAAACATGAAACATGTTCCATATAAACCCATATAAGTGTCTGTAAAGTTTCATTAAAATAGGACTTATATAGTGTAAGTTATGATGAACCCAAATGAGTACCCTGAAACTGCCTAAAGGCAGAAAACAAGGCAGAAAACAGAACACTCTTATAAATTCCACCAAATATTGTAAAATTATCCAATTGGTCTGAAATTTTAATATATTCTCTAATTATATGTTATTTGTAATTAGGAACAAGAATCAGATTAATTGGTCAATTATAGAAAAAGTTATAGGCTAAACAGTCCCATAAGGTCACACTGCCTCATAGGAAAAATCTTAACTATTGACATGAACAATGCATATTAATTTGTTTAAGCCACATTAAGTATCTATAATTATGAGTTAATCGATTATGTTTTCATATTAGGCTCGCAACATATTGGAGACCCAAAAGGAGCAGATAGACAATAAGTTAGGGGTCGGAATCAAAGGAGAACGGTGAGTCTAATTATCGATTGAATTCTTTAGTGCAAATGAATGTTGTTTGCGATGTGATTCATGTGATTGTCATGATTGGTCCTTGATAATGTAATGATGGATAATTTGTGACATTGTGGTACATATAAATGGTATACTTGTGGTATATTTGAGGTATATGTTTGACAAATGTGATATATATACATGGTACATGTATAGTATATACAAGGTGTATGCTTGACATATGAGGTATATAGGGAATATATGTATGTTGTATATGATAAAGATGCAATGGTTGATGAATGCTTAAATACAAGTGCATATGCATATGGGCTAAAAAGGAGTTGTGACTAGTTAATCGACATTGCAAAGCAAAAGAAGAGGCCTATGGCCCAACAAATGTGCAAAGCAAAAGAAGAGGCCTATGGCCCAACAAATGTGCAAATGAAACAAATGATCAAGCTAGCTAGCAAATGCAAACGCAAATGTTCACATGGAAACCCGGGGCAATGTTCGTTTAATTTGGTCACAACAAAATAAAATGTACAAGCAAAGCATAAGTAAATAACAATTATTGAGTACTTGATTTTATCTATATTTATATGTTATTGACTGATGAATGGAATGGAATACATGGTATATATTGGAATTGTGATTTATGACTATGAGTTGTTTGGTACTTTAGAGCTCATTGGATGATTATTCTCACTGAGCCGCAACTCATCAATTTGCATCATTTTTCAGGTAAAGAAAAGTGATAGCTCATTTTGAGTAGTGTATAGAAGACATGGAGCACAGGTCATTGGCCGAGCCTCATCACTCTCTCTCCTTGCATTCCACACAAGCATAAAAACATGTCATCTGTATTTTGGACTTATATGCTTGAATATGTATAGTCATTTTGGAATGAGTCTAAATATGTATAAATGAAATCAACTCGGAAATACTTATGTGTAAAGTTTATATTTTGATATATGTGATATATCGTATTGTGGTTTTAATGTTGACTTGAAAAGTCATTTAGTAATTTTACAGGATATAAGACTTGTAAAGTCGTTAGTTGATTTTACAGGATATGATATGAAAAAAAAATTTTACTACTATTGTTAACAGGGTATTTTGCCTTTTCAGTATGCAGTATGTGACTATTTGATACAGGGATAGGTTATACTTAAATGCATAAGAGGTGTGATGTTACATTTTTGGTATCAGAGCAGGGATAGGTTCCATGGGAACATGCATATGCATAAGCGCATGATAACATATGCATCATATGTGTTGAACATTATGTAGTGACATACTTTCATTTATTTTAGGGACATCATAAGACATGAGACACCAAGGAGGGAGAGGCCGGCCGAAATGCATTCTCATGAGGCATCACCTCATTTACATAGAGAGCAACCAGCACTAGGAGCTAGAGCTCCAGTACATACATCACAGTCATCTCATGCAGAAGTACCCCATGAAAACCTAGAACAAGAAGTATATGGTCCTGAAATGTACAAGGAAAGACGTTATGACAAGCTGAGGAAACATGGTGCAACTGATTTCAGTGGCACAACAGACCCAGCAGAAGCTGAGACATGGCTGAAAAGGACACAGAGGGTACTGAATATGATGAGATGTACTCCAGATGAGAAATTTGACTATGCAGTATCCTTACTGCAAGGAAATGCTTATGAATGGTGGGAGACAGTCCCTGACAGTGATGCACAACCACCGGTGTTAACATGGAATGATTTTCTCCTGGAATTTCAGAACAATTATATGCCTGAACCATATAAAGATGAGAAGAGGAAGGAATTCCTGAATCTGAAACAGGGGAATATGTCTATTGCGGAGTATGAAGTACAATTTAACAAGCTTTCCCATTATGCCACTTTCATAGTCTCTACTGAAAGAGACAAATGCAGAAAGTTTGAAGAGGGCCTCAAATATGAGATCAGAAACAGAATCACGACTACTGATCTTGATAGTTATGCTAGGCTTAGAGCTGCTGCAATCAGAGCTGAACGGTTAATGAAAGAAGCTGGGGAACAACAAATAAAAAGGCCATCACGTGAATTCTTTGGTGAGTCTAGCAGAAGGTTAGGGAAAAGAGGTAGATATATGCCTGCACAAGCTGGTAACAGAAGTGGGTACTCCAGTTCTAGAGGTCGAGGAATGACTTTCTCTTACCCAGGCAGAGGGCAGAGCCAATATGTTGAACAGAGGCCCACATGTAGTCATTATGGCAGACAGCATACAGGCGAATGTAGAAGGCTCACAGAAGCATGTTATTTCTGTGGATCGATGGAGCACATGTATAGAGACTGTCCAAATAGAGCCAAACTAGCAGAGACTAGCAGAGACAGAGGAGTATCTGAGACTACTGTTGAGGCACCGAGGGTCTACCCTACTAGTGGGACACAAGGCAGAGGAAGAGGCAGGGGCAGGACTGGTACACTGGGCAGAGGAGTGACCAGATCTGAAGGTCAGAGTTCTAGACCCCCTACTAAGGCCAGGGTGTTTGCTATGACTAGACAAGAGGCAGTGGATGCTCCCGAAGTAGTCACTGGTAATATTTATATTTCTGAAATATTAGCATATGCATTGATTGACCCAGGCTCCACTCATTCATTTATATCATTGCATATGGCATCTAAACTACATCAAATGCATGAGCCTTTGGGGATTGACATAAATGTGAGTACTCCATTGGGAACAGTGGTAGTTGTGAATAATGTCTGTCGTGATTGTCTGATATGCATTGACAGAGCTGAGTTAATAGCTGATCTGATTTTATTGCCAATATATGAATTTGATGTGATACTGGGAATGGACTGGTTAACTAGACATCATGCAATAGTGAATTGCTTTACTAAGGAAGTAATTTTGGAATCACCAAACCAGCCAAGGGTAGTATTTCTAGGTGAAAGAAAACTTGTGCCTACATGTCTAGTTTCAGCGGTAAAGGCATTTCGAATGATCAAAGGGGGATGTGGAGCATATTTGGCATATGTGACTGATATTAGAACCACTGATAGCTTGCTTGAAAATATACCAGTGGTAAGGGAATTTGCTGATGTATTCCCAGATGATCTACCTGGTTTACCACCAGATAGAGAGATAGAATTCACTATTGAACTAGTACCAGGAACAGCACCAATATCAAGGTCACCCTACAGAATGGCCCCAGTTGAGTTGAAAGAGCTGAAGGCCCAATTGCAGGAGTTACTTGATAAAGGGTATATCAGACCTAGTGTATCACCATGGGGAGCTCCAGTGTTATTTGTTAAAAAGAAAGATGGAACAATGAGATTGTGTATCGATTACAGACAACTGAATAAAATGACAGTGAAGAACAAATTTCCGTTGCCCAGAATAGATGATTTGTTTGACCAGTTGCAAGGAGCCCAAATATTCTCCAAGATCGATTTGAAATCAGGCTATTACCAGCTGAAGGTAGCAGAAGCAGATGTTCCAAAGACTGCCTTTCGAACCAGGTATGGGCATTATGAATTTTTAGTAATGCCATTTGGATTGACTAATGCTCCAGCTGCATTTATGGCTTTAATGAATAAGGTGTTTCAACCATGTTTGGATAGGTTTGTGATAGTATTTATTGATGACATATTGGTGTACTCAAAGAATAGGGGAGAACATGAACAACATTTAAAAATTGTGTTGCAAACTTTGAGGGAGAAACAATTATATGCCAAATTGAGTAAATGTGAATTCTGGTTAGATCATTTGGTGTTTCTTGGACATGTGGTGTCGTGTAAGGGCATAGAGGTTGACCCAAAGAAAATTGAGGCTATGGTAAATTGGGAAGCTCCTAAAAATATTTCAGAAATGCGTAGTTTTCTGGGTTTAGCCGGATATTATCGTAGATTTGTTGATGGATTCTCCTTAATTGCTAACCCTTTGACTAAATTGTTGAGAAAGAATGTGTCTTTCAAGTGGACTCCAGAATGTCAGAGGAGTTTCGATGAACTAAAGCACAGGCTAACCTCACCACCAGTGTTAACCATCCCTACAGGTACAGGTGGGTTTACAGTATATAGTGATGCTTCTCACCAAGGCTTGGGATGTGTGTTGATGCAACATGGTAAGGTGATAGCTTATGCATCCAGACAACTGAGACCACATGAGATCTCATATCCAGTGCATGATTTAGAACTGGCTGCAGTCGTATTTGCATTGAAGATTTGGAGGCATTATCTGTATGGTGAGACATTCCAAATCTTCACAGACCATAAAAGCTTGGGTTATTTGCTGACACAAAAAGAATTAAACATGAGGCAGAGACGGTGGTTAGAGCTATTGAAAGATTATGACTGTACAATTGAATACCATCCAGGGAAAGCCAATGTGGTAGCAGATGCATTGAGTAAGAAGGCTAGTGGCAGTGTAGCTCATTTGCAAGTATCCTCTTTTCCATATTTGATTCAATTACGATCTATGAATGTTGAATTAAATATACATGATGAAGGATCACTGATTGCTACTCTTCGAGTCAGACCTATACTAAAGGAGAGGATCAAAGAAGCACAAAGCAAAGATCCTAAATTGTGTGAGAAAATTGAATCAGTAAGGCAGGAAAACAGTAAAGATTTTCAATTGCAGGATGATGTACTTATGTTAAAGTCACGCATATGTGTTCCAGACACTGAGAACTTGCGTCAAGAAATAATGGAAGAGGCACACAATTCACCGTATGCAATGCACCCAGGGATGACAAAGATGTATCACAGTTTAAGGCCTCATTACTGGTGGCCAAGAATGAAGAAAGATATAGCAGAATATGTTTCCAAATGCTTGACATGTCAGCAGATCAAAATTGAACATCAGGCACCAATTGGTAAGTTACATCCATTGCCAGTGCCAGAATGGAAATGGGAAAGAATAACGATGGATTTTGTCTATGGATTGCCAAGAACTCCACGGAAAAATGATGCAGTATGGGTAATTATTGACAGATTAACCAAGTCAGCACATTTTCTACCTATCAGATGGGGTTGTACACTTGAGAGTTTGGCCAAATTATATGTGAATGAGATAGTCAGATTGCATGGCATTCCAGTGTCCATTGTGTCTGATAGAGATCCACGGTTTACTTCAGGTTTTTGGGTGAGTTTACAGAATGCATTGGGAACAAATTTGAACTTTAGCACTGCATTCCACCCACAGACTGACGGACAATCAGAAAGGACTATACAGACATTGGAAGAAATGCTTAGGGCATGTTCTATGGAATTCAGAGGTGCTTGGGATGAATATATAGCATTGATTGAATTTGCTTACAACAACCAGTATCATAGCAGTATCCAGATGGCACCATATGAAGCATTGTATGGTAGAAAGTGTCGAAGCCCTATCATTTGGGATGAAGAAGGAGCACGTGCATTAGAAGGACCAGAGATAGTGCAAGACACAGTGGATAAGATCAAAGTTATCAAGAACAAGCTAAAGGCAGCCCAAGATAGACAGAAAAGTTACGCTGATCAGCATAGAAGGGAGATGGAATATGAGATAGGTGAAAAGGTATTTCTTCGTGTATCTCCATGGAAAGGGATAATTCGATTTGGCAAGAAGGGTAAATTGAGCCCAAGATACATAGGGCCTTATGATTTTGTTTATAGAATTAGATATTCTCTTCGTACTGAAACTGGTCAGGGTGTAAACCCTAACCAAGTTAGCTACTGTGTGGTCTGATTTAGAATATGTTAAAGCCCTTATTTGAAGTCTCTCAAAACATAAAAGTTGTATATATATTTGTTTTGTATCTGTATACCAAATTTCAGGTTCATAGGGCTTGTAAATGGTTAGTTATGGTGAATGGAACCATGACTGTTCCATGGTTTGAACTGCCTACTGAGTGCCCTGGGCAGCTCCAGTACATTGGTTGGATCATTTGAGCTTGTTAGAGCTCGATTATGTAATTTATCAAAACATGAAATTTATATTTATATGTCTTAGCTAAATTATGGTACAAATTTGAGCTTAATTTGTTATCTATAGACTAAGTTATGGCCTTTTGAAGTCATACTGGTCCGGAAGCCAATTCTATTCTGGAACAGTAATATGTTTGGTATAATTAGAAGACCTTAGAGACATAATTGGTACAAGTTGTAAACATGAAACATGTTCCATATGAACCCATATAACTGTCTGTAAAGGTTCATTCAAATAGGACTTATAGAGTGTAAGTTATGATGAACCCAAATGAGTACCCTGAAACTGCCTAAAGGCAGAAAACAAGGCAGAAAACAGAACACTCTTATAAATTCCACCAAATATTGTAAAATTATCCAATTGGTCTGAAATTTTAATATGTTCTCTAATTATATGTTATTTGTAATTAGGAACAAGAATCAGATTAATTGGTCAATTATAGAAAAAGTTATAGGCTAAACAGTCCCATAAGGTCACACTGCCTCATAGGAAAAATCTTAACTATTGACATGAACAATGCATATTAATTTGTTTAAGCCACATTAAGTATCTCTAATTATGAGTTAATCGATTATGTTTTCATATTAGGCTCGCAACATATTGGAGACCCACAAGGAGCATATAGACAATAAGTTAGGGGTCGGAATCAAAGGAGAACGGTGAGTCTAATTATCGATTGAATTCTTTAGTGCAAATGAATGTTGTTTGCGATGTGATTCATGTGATTGTCATGATTGGTCCTTGATAATGTAATGATGGATAATTTGTGACATTGTGGTACATATAAATGGTATACTTGTTGTATATTTGAGGTATATGTTTGACAAATGTGATATATATACATGGTACATGTATAGTATATACAAGGTGTATGCTTGACATATGAAGTATATAGGGAATATATGTATGTTGTATATGATAAAGATGCAATGGTTGATGAATGCTTAAATACAAGTGCATATGCATATGGGCTAAAAAGGCGTTGTGACTAGTTAATCGACATTGCAAAGCAAAAGAAGAGGCCTATGACCCAACAAATGTGCAAAGCAAAAGAAGAGGCCTATGGCCCAACAAATGTGCAAATGAAACTAATGATCAAGCTAGCTAGCAAATGCAAACGCAAATGTTCACATGGAAACCCAGGGCAATGTTCGTTTAATCTGGTCACAACAAAATAAAATGTACAAGCAAAGCATAAGTAAATAACAATTATTGAGTACTTGATTTTATCTATATTTATATGTTATTGACTGATGAATGGAATGGAATACATGGTATATATTGGAATTGTGATTTATGACTATGAGTTGTTTGGTACTTTAGAGCTCATTGGATGATTATTCTCACTGAGCCGCAACTCATCAATTTGCGTCATTTTTCAGGTAAAGAAAAGTGATAGCTCATTTTGAGTAGTGTATAGAAGACATGGAGCACAGGTCATTGGCCGAGCCTCATCACTCTCTCTCCTTGCATTCCACACAAGCATAAAAACATGTCATCTGTATTTTGGACTTATATGCTTGAATATGTATAGTCATTTTGGAATGAGTCTAAATATGTATAAATGAAATCAACTCGGAAATACTTATGTGTAAAGTTTATATTTTGATATATGTGATATATCGTATTGTGGTTTTAATGTTGACTTGAAAAGTCATTTAGTAATTTTACAGGATATAAGACTTGTAAAGTCGTTAGTTGATTTTACAGGATATGATATGAAAAAAAAATTTTACTACTATTGTTAACAGGATATTTTGCCTTTTCAGTATGCAGTATGTGACTATTTGATACAGGGATAGGTTATACTTAAATGCATAAGAGGTGTGATGTTACAGTTTTACATCTCCTTCCATACAAAGCTTCATATGGTGCCATGCCGAGACTAGCTTGATAGCTGTTGTTGTATGCAAATTCCATCAATGGTAAATGTTTATCCCAACTACCTCAAAATCAATTACATAGATTCTCAGCATATCTTCCAACAATTGAATAAATCATTCAGACTGCCCATCTATTTGTGGGTGAAATGCTGTACTAAAAGCAAGTCGAGTCCTCAATGCTTGTTGTAGACTTTTTCAAATTTTTGATGTGAACCGTGGGTCTCGATCAGAAATAATAGATACTAGCACCCCATGTAATCGAATTATCTCATTAACATATATTTCTGCTAACCGACTCAATGAATAATCCATTCGAACTGGCAGAAAGTGAGCCGATTTGGTGAGTCTGTCAACAATCACCCATACTGAATCATGCTTCTTTTGGGTCAAAGGCAAACCGGATAAAAAATCCATTGTAATCTTTTACCACTTCCATTCTGGGATAGCAATAGGTTGCAACAATCCAGAAGGTACCTGGTGCTCTGCTTTCACCTGTTGGCATGTCAAGCATCTTGTAGTGTATTCCATGATATCTTTCTTCATTCCTGGCCACCAATAATGAGTCTTCAGGTCTTGATACATTTTATTGCTTCCTGGATGCATGAAATAAGTTGTATTATGTGCCTCTTGTAGAATTAGTTGCTTTAATCTGCTGTCATTTGGCACACACAATCTTCCTTTGTAACTTATGCTTCCATCATCATCAATCTTAAATTCAGGTCTCTCCCCCTTTTTAACTGCCTCAGCAATTATCATCAATTTCTGATCTTGTCTCTAAGCTACTCTCACTTGTTGCCTTAAGGTAGGTTAGACCCGTAACTCTGCCAAAATAAATTATGAATAAAATATTTATTCATTATTAATTTCTATATATTATATTATAATTGAGAAAATTTAAAACTATACCTGCTAGTGTTTTTCTACTTAAGGCATTGGCTATTATATTAGCTTTGTCTGGCTGATAGTCAATAATGCAATTATAATCCTTGATTAACTCCAACCAGCGTCTTTGCCTTAAGTTCAACTCCTTTTCTGTGGGCAGATATTTGAGGCTCTTATGATCTGTATATATGTAGCACCGCTCGCCATACAAATAATGCCGCCATATTTTTAAAGCAAACACTATTGCTTCCAACTCTAAATCATGAGTAGAGTAATTTAGCTCATGAGGCTTCAATTGCCTAGATGCATAAGCAACTACTTTACCCTCTTGCATTAATACACAATGTAGCCCATTATGAGAGGCATCACTGTATATCACAAAGTCTTTCCCTGGAGTAGGTTGGGTCAAAACAGGTGCTTCAGTTAGCATGACTTTTAGCTTCTCAAAGCTTGCCTGACACCGATCTGTCCATTCAAACTTAGTTTCTTTTCTGAGCAGCTTGGTAAGTGGTGCAGCTATGCTTGAAAATCCCTTCACAAACCTTCTGTAGTAGCCAGCTAATCCAAGAAAACTTCGAACTTCAGTTACATTGCGGGGCGGCTTCCAATTTACAATGGCTTCTATTTTGTTAGGATCCACACAAATTCCTTCAACTGAAATAACATGACTTAAGAATCCCACTTCTTCCAACCAAAACTCACATTTTGACAGCTTTGCATACAATTGATTTTCCCTCAAAGTCTGCAGTACTATTCTGAGATGCCTGTCATGTTCTTCTTTGTTCCTCGAATACACCAGGATATCATCTATAAAAACTACCACAAACTGATCAATGTAAGGCCTAAAAATTCTATTCATCATATCCATAAAGGCAGCTGGTGCATTCGTTAAGCCAAAAGGCATAACCAGGAACTTATAGTGGCCATATCGAGTTCTGAAGGCTGTTTTGGATACATCTGATTCTTTGATTTTCAGTTGGTGATACCCAGATCTGAGAACAATCTTAGAGAATACTCCTGCTCCCTTCAATTGATCAAACAAATCATCAATTCTGGGTAGTGGGTATTTATTTTTAATTGTCACCTTATTCAATTGTCGGTAATCAATACATAATCGAAGGGTGCCATCCTTCTTTTTAACAAACAACACCGGAGCGCCCCATGGTGACACACTGGGCCTTATGAACCCTTTGTCGAGCAATTCTTGCAATTGAACCTTCAACTCTCTTAATTCTGTAGCTGCCATTCTATAAGGAGTAATTGATATCGGGGTTGTACCAGGAATCACATCAATAGCAAACTCTATCTCCCTATCTGGTGGTAACCCCGAAAAATCTTCAGGAAACACATCTAGGAACTCACACACTGTGGGGATGTCCTTGAGTTCAGGGCTCCCCTTCCTGGTATTTATCACATGAGCCAAATATGCCTCACATCCTTTCCTAATATATTTCTGAGCTTTTAATGCAGAAATAACACTGGTTAAACATGTTTGACCTTCACCTTGAATGATGGTGTCATCCTGCCCGGGAATTTTAAGTACAACTTTTCTAGATCGGCAGTCGACTATAGCTCCATGCTTTGTCAACCAATCCATACCCAGAATAGCATCGAATTCATAAAAAGGTAGTTATAATAAGTCTGCTGGAAATTCTCTACCCTGAATTATTATTGAACTGTTTCTATAAATCTGATTCACTTTCACACTATGTCCCAGCGGATTGGTCACAAATATTTCATATTCTAAAGTCTCTGGTATCATGTTCCCTTGTCTAAGTGCAGCTGTGCTTATGTATGAATGCGTGGAACCAGGATCTATCAATGCATGTAAATCAAAGTCAAATAAAGATAATTTACCAACTATGACGCCTGGTGCATCTTGCTCCTCATAGGCTCTCATCACATATGCCTGAGCTGGAGCTCTACTACCTCCGGGTCTGTCAACTGTCTCAGATACCCCCTGACTCTATCCAGCATGACCACCTCTAAACTGACCTCGACCTCTACCACGGGTCTGTATCGGTGCCACAGTCTGTGATGGTGCCATACTTCCTGTACTAAGTCTGGGACAATCCCTCTTCATATGGTTAGTAGATCCACATCTCAAACATGCCCCTGTCAACCACCAACACTCTCCTGCATGAGATCTACCACAATGCTGACACAAAGCCGGAGTTGGTCTCTTGGGAAATGATGCTGGTGAACTAGCAGATGATGTTGCAGGTCTAAAATGTTAACCCCGCCTATCAGAAAATGTCTGTCCAGCAGCCCATGACTAAAATGATCTGGGTACTATCCGCCCTTTCCTACCCGATGTCTGGGCCACACTAGCTGTTGACTTCTTATAATGCTCTTCTGTCTTTAGCTTTTTCCTTCTTTCAACACTTATGGCAGAGGACACTAGCGTATCAAAATTTGTATGCTGGTGGGAAGCCACTAAATATCCAATCTCCTCATCGAGACCATCTTCAAATCTACGACATTTATCGGCTTCATCTCCAATAATCCCGGTTGCATACTTGCTAATCCTGGTGAACTCCATCTCATACTCAGCTACTGTCATACTCCTTTGCCTCAAATTCAGGAATTCTCGCTTTTTCTCATCAACATAAATTCTTGGCACATATTTCTTTTTAAACTCTGTCACAAAGAAATCCCATGTCTGAGGGGTCGGAGTCTGGAGTTTTGCTAATAATAATTTCCACCAGTCATAGGCATGCTCCTGAAGTAGAGATACTGCATATCTAACCTTGTACTCCTTCGGACATTGCAGCTCTTCAAAAACCCTTTTTGTCTTTTCCAACCAAAATTCTGCTGCTGGTGGGTCATCCTCTTTCTTTCCCATAAAATCTGTAGCCCCATATTTTCTTAATTTATCAATCTGGGGTTTCGGTTGATGTGGGGGAGGTGGTGGAGCTGGTGGCGGCACAACTTTTGCTATCTGCTGTAACAAGGTAGCCATCTGTTGCATAAGGGGTACCTGACCTGGGTTAACCTGTTCTTCAGCATGTTGTGGAGCTAGAACACTAGGCTCCGAGGCTCTAATTGATGTTGACTGCCTATGAGCAGTCGAGTCAGCTATACTATCACCCTCTTGTTCTTCGTAACTTTGTCTCGATTCCGAATCCATTAAAACCTATATTGTCAGAAGAATGGTCCCTTATTAGAATATAGCAGCTTAAAACAATGCAAATGTGGAAAACATGCACTTATCTTCCCATTCCCACTAAGTTAGAATCGTCTAAAACTATAGCTCTGATACCAAAAACTGTAACACCCCCTTACCCCACTATAGTTTAGCAAAGTAAGCAAGCATTACCCGTCTACCTGTTTTGTAAATTCAATGAAATGAAGTATAAATATTATTTTTTTCTTTTTTTTTTACAAAAATATTCCAGACACTAAAATAAAAATTCTTGCAAGTATAAATATTCAAATTTTCATTTATTTATAAAATACAGTAATTTACATCCAAACTATGTTCTATTACATTGCAATTCACATATTTAATACACATTATATGAAATAAAAACGATAATTTAATTTACACAATTTTTAACAAAATATACAAAAAAGGAAAACCCAAACCTTTTTGCTGCTTCCCTCCGGGTACTCTTCTTCTTCTGACAATTCTAAAATCTACGGCTACCCTTCTAACCTGCGTGAGAGGAAACCACCCGCGCTAAGCTACTAGCTTAGTGGTGCTTCAATGATAAAAATTTTACATACATATATATTTTTTTCACACATTAATTAACCATTTAATAAATAAGGCATAAAATAAAAATTTATATAAAATCAAATAAATTTCATTCAACATGTAAAGTAACAAATTTGATTCATGTAACATTTACCAAAATCACATACTTCAATATTAGTATTATTATTTTTTTTTTTTGTGACCATAACACCTATAACCGAACTATATAATAGGAATAACGGGGTTGTCATTCCCGACTTTCATAATATAGCTCCGAGCACTTTTATAATAATGTCATTACCGGCTTTTGTTATATTGTCATTACCGGCTTAATAATTTTGCGCCGAGCGCATTTATCAATTTGTCATTACTGGCTTTCATATTTGGCACCGAGTGCTTAAAATCCCCTGATTGGCATGCCAAACTATTCCCTATTCTAGTTCTAGACTAGGTGCTTTTGGGCTTAACAAATTTCATATTAATTCACAATAATTTCAACTATCATAAGTATGCTTGTTTATTTTTGTTCTATATTCCCATTATTATTACAATAAAATCTCATACATAAATAATTTGTTAGACATTTATAATTATCATCAAAGTAAATATTTGCATTAATTATTACATATAATTAACATACCACATGCATAAGTCCAACATTTCACGTTTTATACCTATGGCAGATTTTAGACCTGTTTTTAGGATTCATTTTTAGTCCATTTATTATTAGAATTTAGAGTTCTGGCCTTCTAACAATTTTTAGCTTATTTTCTTAGCTTTCAGATTCATCAAAAAGCACTTAAATCAAAATTTTCTATCAAAAGTTATGATTAATTCACTACTGCATCATCCCAAACTTTTCTGCCCAGAATTTTCTGGACAGATTCTAGGTTTACACATCATGCATTTTTCTGGGACAATCTAGACATAATTAGGTGTTATAGTCTAAATCAAATTAAATCCCTGTGTCTTAGCCTTCATTTCCAATAAAGAACATACAACAAGGAGTTCCATAACTCAAGTTATCATCAAAAGAGTCACGGCTGTTCCTGGAACTCTACCCAAGCCATCAAATGGCACCCATCCATATTTCAACCACATGCATCATTTGCATTCATTTTAATACTAAAATTTTTAGAATTACAACTACATACATATGTCTCAATTATTTCACACCATTTGGTCCCATTTCCATATAAAATATCAAAAGTCACAATAAATCACATAACATCTCAAAAACACAAACATAACAAACATTAATATACAATTCCATACATATTAACAACATGAAAATTTTTTATCAATGAAGCACATACCTAATCAGCCTTGGCTCTTTACTTAATCCTTCTTTTTTCCTTCCCTTATTGGAAATGAAGGAAAAAAGCTTTCTCCTTGCCTTTGTCACTCTCTTGAGGGCCTCTCACTTGTTCACTTCTTTTTACTACACAACCATACCACATCTCAATTCCAATATCCAATTTCAATGCTTTTCATGTCTACATAATATTCTAATGCTTCTAATATGTTTTACACCTTAATTGAGCTAAAATGTACTAAGGTTAAACTTTTTTCTTCATATGTCATGGTTGCCCAAAAACCATATCCTAGGTCCCAATTCATTTTCTTCAATTCAACACTCAATTCACAATTACTCAATCACCAATTGTGGTGTTTCCATATAAATTTCAATTTCCCCTAAATTTCTTTAATTATAGCAGCCCCTTATTCATCCATTAAAATCATATTTTCTTTAGTTTTTAAGCAATAAAACAATTATCTAACATCAAATATCATCAATTCAAAGTCTAATTACAGTTTCATCAATTAAACACAAACTTAATTTTCTAAGTTCTATCTTGCAACCAAACCTAAATCTATCAAACCTAATCACATCTATCATCATCATGGGTCTCAAATAGAAGGAAAAAGGTTAAATTTGAGAAGAATAAACTCACCTTAATGGAGTTATAGGGCTGGTCGAATCTGCCCCAAATTCTTCTCCCTTTCTCTTCTTCTTTCCTCCTTCCTTCTTGCTCCGTTGGTACCTTTGTAGTAAGAACACTTAAATTCTGATTTTTCCTCTCTCAAAACTAATTTATTTCCTCACTTTATCAAGCTTAATTTACAGAAAAATGGTGGCTTATGGAGGGACTAAAGTGGACGGCAAATGGGTGGGGAAAAGGAAGAAGAAAATGGCTTATGGAAGAATGTAGAATTTGTCTTCCCTTTTGACTTTTATACCTAAATTAAGAAGTGGATCCCACTAATTAAAATTAAATCTTAATTCTTATTGGTTCATTAAGTTAATTAATCTTAATTAATAATTAAACTTTGACAAATTCCATTTTTACCACATCTTCCTCCATATTCACACTTTTTCCCCAAACAATCTCCTTAATACCGATTTTGTCCATAGAAAATTTTATTTTTTTCTAATTCTATCCCTAATCTTTTTAATTCCCAAATAATAATACCCTTAATTATTTTCTCTTATTATTAGTCATTTTTTTATGGGTTCAAATTTAGACTCCAATTGAACCAGTGGACCCCACTACGGTCACGCGCAATCGCTGCCTAAATCGCTGGATGTTACAATATTGGTATGGCTTCCTTGCCAACCTAGGGTTGTGAACTGGTCGTAGAAAAAGGTGCCTTGGAGGGCGGTCCCCCTCCTAAGAGACCCTATTTGTGAATAGCTAGGACCCTTTCCATGTCCTTTATTCTGTGAACGGCTAGAAAAGAAACAACTCTTTTTCCCGGTGAATTGAGTCTCAGGAGTAGCTGACTTTTTAAAAGATTCTTTTATTTTTCTCCTTTTCCTTTTTTCAAGGCTGAGTTCTGCTGAAACTAGCTAAGAAAAATTGGTATGCTGAAGAGCAGTCACAATATCTCCAACCTCTTCATTAAGGTCATCTTCAATCTTCTGCATTTGTCTCTTTCATTTGCAACTAATTCAAGGGCATACTTGCTCAGTCTAGTAAAATCCCACTGATACTCAGTCACTGACATTTTACCTTACTTGAGATTCATGAACTCTTTCTTTTTCTTATCAATATAGATCAACGGGATATATTGCTCTTTGAATTTAGAGAGAAAGGAATCCCATGAGACCATTTCCACCACATCTGGCTTAGTAAAAACTGATTTCCACCAATCATATGCCTCATCTTAGAGTAGAGAAGTAGCAAATCAAGCTTTGTTATATGCTTCCACTTGCAACTCTTTAAAAATTCTTTCAGTCGTTTCCAACCAATACTCAATTGCAGCTGGATCCTCATCTTTCTTACCATAGAAATCTGAGCCCCATACTTACGAAGCCTATCAATTGTTACTTTTGGTTTAGGTGGTGTCATTGGGGTAGGTTGAGGAATGGCTCGTACCATATGTTGGAATAATCTAGTCATCTGTTGTATAAATGGATTTTGACCAGGAGCAATTTGTTCTACTGCATGCGGTGTCAGATTTGGAGCAGCATTTTACCCTTGCACGCTCACTACACTAGACTGATGAGGAGTCCTAGTATCAGGAGAGCCCGTACTCTCAGCCATATCTTGTTCATCCGAAGACATCTTCCTACAATTCTACAAGTTGATAAGAAGAAAGCACATACCAAAATTATATAAGACATATGTATATTTATGCCTAATATCCCTTTTTCCACCTAGGGCTAGAAATGCCTAAACCTGGCTTTGATACCACTAAATGTGATGTCCCACTTATATATTAGGGATAATCCCACATATATAAGAAGGATGTCACAAGCTTAACTCGATAAATTTGTTCAAATTAAAACTTTTTCATTTTAAATAACTTAATCTGTTTATTTATATTAGTTTAGGCAAGTCGTTCTAATTAACAATATATATTTATAATTATGTTGTATACACATATGGCACCCGATTATGTTACATGATTATTTATATATAAAATATTAAAATATGAGACATGTCTACGACAAACAATATACATATTCAAACTAAAAATAATAATAATAATAGGTAACCAACTCTCTAACTACATCTCTTGTGTCTCTACTAATATGGGCTTGGATTTCTTTTTGATCAACTTCACTATCTACTAGCTACCGTTCCAATTCCTACGTGAGAAGAACTCATGCTAAGCTATCTCTAGCTTAGTGGTACATATAAGTATTAAAGTTTCCCCCAAGCAGTCACACAAATGCATGTCTCAAATAAAATCATGGCACATCAAATATTATTACATTTTTGTCATATAAAAAAATAAATACATAATATAAAAGAATAAACATAATAACCTTATTCAATAATTAAATTTTCACTATCTCATGTAAGCATTTTACACTTTGTTACTTACATCCATTAATAGAAGTTCACATTTTATTTTATAATTTATTAGCCCAAAATCTCATCCCCGGAAAGTCTGGATACGGGCTCGCGGAGCTTAAGCCACCCTACTCACTATAATCTCAAGTCAAGAGTGCTCCCAGAGCTTAAGCTACCTTGACTGAATATAATCATGTCATCTGTGAGTAATCAGGATCAGGGGTGGTCATAGAGCTTAAGCCACCTTGTCCCTAATCATATCCATATCGGTACCGTAACTTTCCCATAATGGTGCACCATCTATCCTATGTCAATCCTTAGGTAGAGAAATGGACAATTAACAACATTAATTACTTGTTTCTATAACCAATACTCATTTCATATTAACATAATCATGTACTCATAATTTATTTCAATACCATGTAATAGTATGGTATTTTATCAAATATTAGCATAATGTTAAGTTCATAGTTAATATCATTTCTATAATTTTAAAACATGTCATAATATATAATTTCATCATTGTAACATAATTTATGTCATGCACGAAGGAGCAAACTAGAATACATATATGTACAAACCTTGATAGTGTTTTTCGTTTCCAAAATATAAGCTTAGAGCTTGTTCACTTTTGTTGCTCTTCCTCTTATTGAGATCCTAATTTTAAAATATAATTAATTAATACCTTGATAAAATATTTATTCTTAATATAACTTCAATAAATAACTACAATTTCTTTTAAGCTGGAACAGGACTTCTTAGGACAGTTGGATCAATAACTTTTCTACACTTATATAATTTATATGATTCTTGATCCTAATTAAATTTAACATGTAAAACTAAAATATACTAAAATTTTAGAATTTTTGAACCATTATGCAATTTTTGGTATAATTTTAAATACTGCTATATTTTCTACCCTTAGGTGGTTTTGGGGTACCATATTTAAAAATTTATATCTTTCAATGTGTAACTTCAATTATTGTGAAAATTTTTATACATATATATAAGTTAATTGGCAACATTTTTCATGTTTACCACATTTCTAGATTTGGTTTCTAAGGTTCTCAAATACTAAAGGATCTATAACTAGTTCAACATGGAATATCAACCCGACCAGTTCAATTGTTCAGCTCATAACTCACAAAATACATGAAATATTAAGGTGAGACATTCCCAAGAACTTAGATAAGATATATAAATAAAAATTTTATGTTTTTAACTTTGGCTAATTCGATCTAAAAATTGGTCAAATATCAGGACGAAGTTACTGGAGCTGTATAGGTATATAAAACCAGCTCAATTAAAGAACAATCATAGTTTGTGTCACTATAACTCAACCTAAAAAAGAGATATTTAAACAAAATTTGGTAGAGACCTAAATAAAACATATATCTACAACTTTTAAGTTTTACAAAACCTCTGATTCAGTCATTAAAATGATCAATTTAAATAAAAATCGTAGGTTATTCTGTTGACACGTCTCCCTAAACCAGTTTCACTCACACAAATTTATCTCTTTATATACCGAAAATAATTTCATGAAATTTGATAGCCATATAAAAAACACATATATGAAAAAATTTCTTGTTTTACAGCTTTTCAAATTCAGTTCATAGGGCACTCAACAAATAGAACGAAATACACTGCAGAAACATATTCTTAAAAGCTCTAATAACACAATAATAAGGGGAAAGATATTACTTACCAAGATCATATTTATTTAGAGTGAATTTTTTAGCAAATCATGAAGGAGAGGATGAAGAATTGGGGCTGTAATATTGAGGAAGGAAAGGGATGATGAGGATATGAAGAAGAGAGCTAAAGTTGGAAGAAAATGGGGCAAAGTCTTAATTCACTTTCCCCTCCCCCACCCTTCTCCCATTTTAGTCTTTTTTTTTCTTTTCTCTGTTGTGTCCCTTTTTACTATTCACTTTTATGTTTTTTTTCTTTTTTCTTTTTATTTTCTTATTATTATTATTATTATTATTATTATTATTATTATTATTATTATTATTATTATTATTATTATTATTATTATTATTATTATTATTATTATTATTATTATTATTATTATTATTATCTTCACATATTTACTTATATCTAATATCTTTAATTTTTTATATCAAAAATACAATTTAATTATGTAGTCTAATTTATTCAAATTTATCATGTCTATCAATTTAATTTGTTTTAATTTCTAATTTAATCAACTATTTCATCTATTTTAATCTCTATTATCTGTCCAATTTTTTTCTATTTATACCACATACTTATTCTAATTAAACTCTAATTAGTGGGCGTTACATTGCATATCAGTACATATGTGTCAACCACATCCAGTATCCAATACTCATATGTTATTAATTGAAATGGTATTAACCTCAACAACAGAAATACCTAAAGTAGAAGGTGTATTCAATGTCTTATCCTTCTCCTTCCTTTTTTAAAGACTTTAGATAGGTCTTGCAGTTCATTTTCCATTGGCAACTCTTGCCATAATGGAAATAATTCCTTTTTGATGTCGTCTCTATGCCTTTCTTCCTCATCATCAATGTACATTGCATTGGAGATGTCCCCTCTGCCATCTTAGAGGTAAAGAGCAATTTAAATATCTCATGTTGCTCAGTTCAAGCTTGCTCATCAAAAAGGTCCCTTAGATGATACAAAATGGTATTTGCATCCATAGTAACCCACCAACTTACTATCATCCACTTTCTTCTTGTATGCCAACTATTCATCAACAGATGCATCATTAGTAGAAGGGGAGGGAAACAGCTCTTCCAATACATAGGTTTTGCAATCGGTTTTGAGAACTATTCCCAAATTTTTCAGCCAATCATGGAAGTTCAGGCCAATCAATTTATTGGATTTGAGAATTGAGTGTAAGTTCATATTTGATGACATGATTCTATCAACCTAAATATAAAGAAAGATCATGTTTAGAGAATGTATTTAAATGCATCTTTATTAGGTCTTTAATAAATGTGCATTATTACTCCCATTATTTTATTATGAACCCATAGCCCTCACTATAAATCCAAGAGAACCCGTTGGAAGCTCTTCTAATGGTTTAGTATCCAACATCACTAAAAATAACCTTGAGTTTGTCCAACAAGCCATCTTAGGTCAACTAGTATATATCTCATACCAATTGCATCATATCATCCAACTACTGAATCATTTGGCTATCAACTCTTGATATGTGCACATCTCATGTACACTTACGCAATAATGCCTCTAATTAACATTAACCTTAGGTTTGCCTAACAAACCAATGTAACTAGTTAAAGGTAGCCCATTAATCATGAAATCATATTTTGATGGTTTGAACATATTTGTGTAAAGTGGGCTTGGGTTTTCCCAACAACCTAGACTCTAAAAGAACTCTAGTTCTTGCCATATTAATGGAAGGCATTGGCCTCAATATGATTTGAGAGGGATTTCTTTATTTAGGTTTTATCATGGCAATTTGGCATGCATAATATATACATTCATCACATATAGATATATAAGATAATTACACTAATTATATGGCTATGATTATGGACATAATCTAACATCAATCCTTTGAGCCATGAAAGGATTGACTAGGTCTCACTTAGGTAGATGCATGAATTTACAACACCAAAATAGAAAACAATTTCCTATTCTAATGCTCCTTTGTTTTTGGCACCATCTTTTTGGCTTCTTTATCCTTTGCATTTCAATTCTATTATAATCCTATGTAATCTGATTACATAAATTCTTTACAATAAAACCTCAAGTTACATTTGAGGGGAGTAAGATGAGAAGAGATATACAATAGAGAGAAAAGAGAATGCAGGGACTCATAGGCCCTATTTCCCAAAAACTAAAATTCCATGCATGCTCAATCACATTGGTCAAGTCCATAATCATACCATCATGCCATTTCATTCACCCCTAGCATACATTCTCTAATGCATTATTAAAGGTAATCATTAAGTAACAATTTGGATTCCCTTTATTTCAACTCTTGAAACATCATTTTGATTGTTTGGCCTTTAATGAAATTCATCATAAATTCATTATTTTATCTCATTAAATAATCATATGACCATTTAGAAACACTTTCTAAAAGGAACTCATACAAATTAGGCATACATTTGATCATATCAAAAAGTTTCCTAAAATTGCCTACTATGCCAACTAGGTTATTACCAATTTAATGGATGCAATAATTAAATCGAATTTAATAATTAAATTTTATTTAATATTAAATCCAAATATGACCAGTAGTTAATTTATAATTAAATTACCTTCATTAATTATTAGTTTGATGCTAAATAGGATTAAACAATCCTAGTTACAATTGCATACTAGAATCCTAGTCAAACTAGGACTTTGAAAACCATTTTCTAATTCAAATCAAATTCCATTCAAAAATTCCCAAAATTTCCAGAATTCATTTTCATTATTATAAGAAACTTATAATCAATTTAAACTAATTAAATTCTTTCATAGAAAATCTAAATCATTCATCATTCAATTAGCAAACCAATTATACGAAAAATTGCTTAAATTGAATTATATATGAATTAGGATTTTTTAGGAATTTAATCACGAATTTAATTTGACTTCAACATGAAATTGACATCAAAATAATATTATGAATATCTCATAAACATGAATTAAGGTTCTAATCATCAATTTACATGCTATTAAATTAAACAACACAAAGCAGTTCCATCACATGGTAAGGTTCTCAACCTAGTTACATATTTTGTTTGTTCCTTGATCAAAAATGATTTTTGTACCATTATAAGTGTTGTCCAGAAGTTAAAACACATTATAAATATGTCATAAAAATATTTGATTAATCAAATTAATAAACCAAATTCGAACAGCCCCTCAAATAACTCAATTGGCACAACTAGGTTTCATAAACCCTAGAAATTCAGCAACTATGCATAACTTCGAATTTCATGTTCAAATCAAATTTCCACCTTTTAATTATCATCAAAAAAATCTAATATCATCATATTAAGATGTCATTGAATTAAAAGTAAAATTTGTGGCCAAACAGAATAAAATTCGTTTTTAACAAAAAGAGGAAATCCAAGTTGTTCTTTAACAATCAACCTCATTGATACTTCAATTAAATCCGAATTTAATTTACATAGGGTGGCTCTGATACCACTATTGGGTTCTTAACATGCATAATATACATAGAACAACAGAAAATTAAAATTAATTCAACCCAAAACCATGGAATGCCCTATGAACATTAAAATTGGATCATACCATCAATATGAGAGAAGTTGATTACCTTTGTTTGCAACTCTTGACCTTCCAAGTTGTGAGTTTTTCTTTCTTTGTTGGGTTGTAGAAAACCACAACAATCCAAAGCTAGGATTTCCTCTAAGACTATCCATGAGAAAGAAGAAGAAGAAAACCTCTTAGGAGATGGGGTGACAAAAGTCCAAAATGCTAGCTATGGAAAATAGTCTTAGGAAAGAGAAAAGGGATAGAAGAAAAATAACTCTTATTTTTCTTAATGGGGAAGCCACGAAATTTACTCCTTGAAATGAGTATTTATACACTTTCTAATCACTTTTAGAGTTGGAAAAGAAAAAGCCCTAATGGGCCTATTTTCCTAAGGTATAAGGCCCAATGTTGACCTAGTCACCAATCATAATCCAAATTGGATTTGACCCATTTTTATAACTCTTATAAAAGGCTCAATTCTTTTTCTTTCTCATTTGGATCTTATCCAAAACCCATTTTACATTTTCTTCATTCCCTCTATGTGTGTAACCTAATAGGTTTTCTGGTCATGTTCGCAGCTCAAGTCTTGAGAGGAATCCTAATCTAATTAGGATTCTATGAGTTAAACACTTTTGACCCATAATGAATTTCTAATCAATTTCCCTTGACTTAGCTGATCATGAGCGATATCTAGCAAAACATCATGATCACCCAATTAACCAAAAAGTTAGTGGTCTAATTATAAACCCTTCCATAGATAATTATCATGCTATTCATCCT
The DNA here is from genome assembly GCA_023653625.1 of Triadica sebifera. Taxonomy (NCBI): domain Eukaryota; kingdom Viridiplantae; phylum Streptophyta; class Magnoliopsida; order Malpighiales; family Euphorbiaceae; genus Triadica; species Triadica sebifera. The sequence goes on from CM042901.1 coordinate 29,381,580, forward strand.
TTCACCAAACTATTCTCATTTGGTTCAGAGCATGGACTATGTGTCATCTTCCACTAGACTGACTATGTCACATCTAGTCCAAATGATATTAGTTATTGTCTATAAGACTTATTACTCTTTTAGATATGTCCTTGAGGACCTTCTTCAAAACATGTCCACCTTAGCGAAGGATTTATTAGCCATGATCTCTACAAAAGGCCATAGGTATACTCTCCTTATATCAGGTATGGTGAATACTTTATTGACTACTTAACTACCTTCGAATACCAAATGCTATACCCAATCACCACCCTTTGACCGACTTATGAGAGGCAACAAGGAATGAAGTCAAAGTATAGGATTCAGTATCCAATATAACCTTAAGCATCTCAAGTCTAATGATACTTTCACCATTGCTATGATGAGACTATCACTAACATTGAATAGATATCCATGTTATTGTCTCATAGTAGGTCATCCAATGTACTTGCTACTCTTAGCAAGCATCCACATGTTAACTCTAAACATCTTATGTCTTCAGCATTATGAGATCAGCTACTTGACCTAGTCAAGAAGTATAACATGTGCTAGTCTATCCGGATTAACAATGTCTCATCTTGTTAATCCTATGACTAAGGATCATTTAGGTATAAACACAATTACACACGATAAGAATCTCATTATCATGATCTCATCATGAATTCCTTCATGTTGTGTTACATACTAAGTACTTCATTAAATAGTTTAACATCTATATTGATTCATATGCAATGAATACCATATAATGAAAATGTCTTTTTATTAATAATAAATAAGTACATCAAGTGCTTAAGGTCATTGCCTTTATGACACCTCTCTAATAAGAAGAACCTATAGTGATATGACCATATCTGACTTATGAAGAGGAGCTAGTAGAAATTGTTGCCCGAAAAGTGATGGAGCTACGGACCAAGAACGGACCATTGGTAAAGGTTGGAAAAATCATAATTCGAAAGAGGCAACTTGGGAAAAGGAAGAGGTGATGAAGGCTCAATATCTACAATTGTTCAACTCCAGTTAGAAAGGTAAATTAAAAAGATGAAATGTTTTTTTAGGGGGAAATTGTAATACCAGATAATTTAGACGACGACCACGGGTGACCGAAATCTGATGGGCCGAACTCATAGGGATAAAAATTCTAATATGAAAGAAAAGAATAAAATAATAATAATATATGAAGAAAATATTTTGGATATTATTAATTAAGAATTTTGAGGTTCGGAGCTAAAATTTAGAAAATAATAATTTTTAGCTAAACATAATTTGAATTTATGATGTTTTTGACACATATATTTTAAGTAGGAATAAAAATAGAATATTATTTATTTAAGGAAAGTAGTATTTTTTAGATTAAAATAAAGTAAGAGTTATTTAAATTAATGAACCAATAAGGAACAAGATTATCTAATTAATCCTAACCACCCACCTAATCCAACTATAAAAGTCCAATTTCACTTTTTTGTCATTAATTATTCTTCTTCCTCATCTTAAATAAAGAATCTATCTCTCTTTCTCTCCCTTTGTCGTGACCTTCATCTTACCCTTCCTTCTTCTTTTCCTTCAATTAAAACTAAGATATATATAGGAAAAGATGGATTAAGGCAATATCAACAAGAAAATGAAACAAAATGAGCCAAATAAAGGAAGAGGAAAGAAGAAAAGAAGAGAAAAATAAAAGGAAAGATTTTGGTCATCTTGAAGATCTACAAAGGTGAGGTTAGATTTTTCATCTTCTCACTTTTCTACTTTTATTTACTTTCATTTTGAGGGTAGTTACCATTAAGGTTGGTAATTTGGGGTTATTAGTATATTAAAAGTTGATTAGTGTAATTAATGATTGATTAGTGTGAGTTAAGCATGAATGATGAATTTGAAGAGAAGTTTATGGACATAAGATGGGGTAGAGGTGATTAGTGGTTTAAGTGAGCTTTATGTGCATATGTAACATTAAAGTATAAGATAAATTGAAGTGTTTGTGTAAAATTGTTGTTAGGCTAAGGAGATGTGCAACCTTTGGGCCATAATCAAATAGGAAATAAGGGCAAGGAGAAATCCAATTAGGAGGTCGAGAAAGGTGTATCAAAGAGGACTTTTTAAGGTATGCATATTTGGAAAAAATTCAATATGGTAAAAATGTTAATTGTTAATTGTATTATTATATTGAGTATGATATTATGTATAATTGTGTAAATAATTATGGATATTTTGATTGAATGATAAAATTGTGAATAAGTGATGTCATGAATTTGAAAATAAAAAATTATGTTGATGATGCATGAAGATAAGAATTTGTGTGATTTAATGAAGTTGCTGAAAATTTGTCTTAGAATAGTATCTACATTCTAGGGCGTAACTTGAGTTCTTGATGTGATTTTTGGGTGTTTCTTATTGGATTGGAAATTTAATATATAGGGATTCAATTTTACTTTAGACCATTAGATCTGAATATATTTACATTTAGGTTTAAAAATTAACTCAAAATTCGAACTAGAAATCTATCTAGTAAAATACTGGACAGAATGAACATGAATATAGCTAATTGTAAAATTCAAAAATTTTGATATAAAATTCGGTTTGATATGATTTCAATTGTTAATTAAGGATAATATTTTGTTAGTTGATCACTTGTCTTAATTCTATTTAAAAATAGATAAAAAAAAATACAGAACAATATGAGACATAAATTCTGCCCAAAATAGGGGTAGCTTGTGTATATAAATATGTTGTTAAATTTTATGATAAAAAAAATATATTATTTGACTTTTCTTATATTTATAATAATTTAATGAGTCAGTATGATGTTTTAATATATTTAATGGTGAGTTTTTCATTTATGTAAAATTATATTAGTATTACATACATAATTAATGTAAATAATAATAAAGGTAAAAAAATGTGATTAAGCCCTATAACATTTAGTTAAGAACTAGAAATTAGGATAAGTTGACATGTCAATAAAAGAGTAGAAATATAGACACTAGAAAATAGTACTAAGATTTAATTTATGTAAGCACTAACAAATAGTGTTGCATTTAAAATTACGTAGGTATAGAAAGATGTTGAGTTATTATTGAAAATATAGACATTAAACACTGAGATATCAAATAATTAAGTAGGTGTCGAGTATACTGAAAAAGAGCAAAAATCCTATATATAGTGTTTAGTACCGGTTTAAAATGTTATGGGCTATCAAATAAATAAAGAAAAAATGTAAATTATTAAAAAGATTGTCTTGTATTATTATTAATGAATTTTAAGCATGTTTAATGAATGAAACGTTATAATTGATCAATTTTATATTTTTATGTGATGTAAATAGTTTTGATTTTATTTGAATGTTTTTGCATACTTAGTAAATTAATTGTATTTGATAAAAATTTTATTTTAGAGATAATTGTATAATTATTGGATAGTTGCCAAAAGTATAACAAAGCTAGTAGCTTATCGCGTGTATTTCATGTGCAGATTAGTAGAAGTAGTTATTACATTAAAACCAATCAAAGAAAGGGGAACTCTAAGATCAAATTGCAATAATTTATTATATATATATATATATATATATATATATATATATATTGTATAAATAATTTTTAAGATTTTTCTTTTGTTGTAAATATATGGCATGTAGGATTTATAAAAATGTAAATTTGTAATTAATATAATTTGTATTATTTGTAAATGTATTTATGAATATTATAGCTTAAGTATGAATACTTTTAAATTAATAAATTTTACAATCAAGATATTTGCATTACTTGATATATATTCAGCAATATAATATGTATATATATATATATATATATATATATATATATATATATATATATATATATATATATATATATATCGCTAATATCAAACTCAAATTGAAATAAATAAATTAATTAATTAAGCATTGGTTTTCAAATAATGAGCTAGGTAACACTTCCCTACACTATTAACGATAGTAGAGTAAGAGAGTGCTACAAATAAAATTTCATGGTAGCCCATCTATAGAAAGAAAAATCAATTCTCTCACACACTCTCAAGGCCGAAACACAAAGGTAACATTTTGGAGGATTTGGTCGCACATCTCCATCAAATAGTTGGTGGTTTTGGCTTTATTTCTTTCCATATATACTACTAGAGTCAGTTCTAGCTTTGGATTATTGTGGTTTGTAATAACCCAATAAGAAGAAAAACTCATAAATAAGAGAAAATTGAAGCTACAAGTTCAGAGATAATCATTCTTTTCACAAATTGGTAAGAAAACCTCAATTGAAATACATAGGTCGAACCTTATTTGCGTTTGAATTTTTAATTTTTCACTGCTTTTGATGCATAAGGTTAAATGTTAAAACCCAACCGATTAAATATATATGAAGAAATGACTCCTTAAGCCACATCTTTTAAAAAGTTAGATAGATTGTGTGGTTGAGAATGAGTCCATTTTCTTATAAATTAGTTTTTCACTGTAAAGAATGTGTAAGTCTAGAATTGTGTAAAATGAAATTAGTGTTTGTGTTCAATTTTACTTTAAATTATCTCCTTTTTATTTATGTTTTCTATTTCCAAATCCTTAACATTATATCATATATATTTTCTATTTATATTTCTTTCTTATTAATTTGTGTTGTTATAGCAATTTACAACTTTATTCTACTTTTTACATGTTTTATTTTGATATTTGTTTTATATCAATGTACTACTATTAATATATTGCAACTTTGTGAACTTCATATTTTATTTTTCAACATCATCTAATGAAGCTAGTTAAAAAGAGATCAAATTTGTATAATTGGTTAAGCAATTTACCACACCTTTCGAAATGTATTGTAACATCTGTTAATTATAGCCTATTGATATGTTGGTTTTAAGGAGAGAGAATGGGTATATCATGATTTAAAAAGTTGAATTTTGTGATAAGAGTGCTTTCACTCTCATGAATGGATAATCATGCTTGTGAAAGTCATACTAAAGTTTCAAAACAATAAAGTTTAAAAGAGGCAAGTTCTTTTTGAATTTATAGTGAAGGAAGAGTAAATTCAAGCATGTGAATGGTTGAGTCACGGTCGTGAATGGCATTATAACCCGTGAATAGTTTATTCATAATCGTGAATGACATTAACACCTATGAAGGCTTATGTCATGGTCGTGAAATGTAGGTCGGTTAGACATATGTGCAACATCACTTTTTTCTCTCCTCTGCTCCTTATCTCTACACTAATTGTTCTTTACCTCCCCTGTTATTGGGTTTTGAAGAACAAGTCATATTCATAAATGCAGCGGAAAAATTAAATTTTTCAAAATCCGAAACAAAAGATCATACTTGTGCCATTAAAACTAATTTATATAAACATAGAGGTTAGAAATTATTCCTTAAAATTGTTTTATAATTTTTTATTTGTTTTTCAAATCTTCACCTTGTTGGGTTGTAGCAAACTACAACAATCTACAATAGGATGTCTCTAATGCTAATCCATATGAAGAATGAAGAACAAACAATCAAAATATATGGTTTGAACAAATTCAAAGTGCTAGCTTTGAAAGTGTTCTTGAGAGAATTTTATTATGTCTTAAAAATATTTTTTTCACACAAAAAATTTCATATATATTTTATGTCATTTGATGTCTTTTCTATTTGAATCAAATTCAAAGAAAAAGATCAAAAGTTAAAAATGGAGAAAAGAAAACTTAAATGAATAGCAAATTTTCTTAATAGCCATAATTGGCCTAATTAAGGCCAAATTTACCCGTTGACCAATGGGAGGCAGCAGCGCTCGCTGGGCATGCTGCGGACTGTCACTGGGCAGCCCAGTTGGCCTGCTTAGCCTATGCAGGCCTATACAAGCTCGTGACCCTTCCGAACTATTTTTCCCATGCGATCTCATCGCGATCCATCCCAAAATAATTCTCTCATATTTCGGATCCCATCCAAGACCATTTTACTCATTCTCTATATCTTCAATGTGTGTGACCCATTAGATTCCCTATTATGTTGGCCACTTAAATTAAAAATCAATTTAAGCAAGTTATGAGCGGTATCTAGCAACAAATCATGACACCCAATTGACCAGAAAGTCAGTGGATTGACTACAAAGCTTTCCATAGACAATTTATGTGCAATTATTCCTTTCACCATTTTATACCCCACTTAATTTAGAGTATGGACATGTGTCAACTCCCATTAGATTGACTACATCACGTCTAGTCCAAGTAACATTAGTTCTTGTCCCTGAGGCTCATTACTCTATTAGATATGTCATTGAATACTATTTTATGACATTTCCACTACGACCAAAGATTCCTAAGTAATGATCATGACAAGATGCCATGGGTATACACTCTTTTTATCAAGAGTGGTGAACCCTTTGTTAGTTATCCAATTACCTTAGAATACCTTAAGTTGTATACAATCACCACCCTATGAGCAACCTCCCTAAGGCAACAAGGAATAATGTCAAAATACAAAATCAATTCCAAAGATATCCTTGAGTACCTTAAGTCTAAGGATACTTACATCATTGCTATGGTGAGACTACCATTGACATTTGAAAAGATTATCCATATGATTGTTCCATAGCTGGTCATCCAATGTACTTAGCTACACTTAGTAAGCATCCATATGTTAACTCTAAACATCTCATGTTTACAAATTATGAGATCTACTACTCAATCCAATCAAGGAGTGTAACATATGCTAGTTTTTCCGAATTAAAAATGTCGCATCTCATTAATCCTATAACTAGGGATGATTTTGATACTAACATAATTACACATGATAAGAATCTTAATATCATGATCTCATCATGATTTCCTTCATGCTATGATATGTATCAAGGACTTCATTAATTGATTTAAGATCACTATCAATTCATATATCAAATGAACATCAAATTAATGAAAAATCCATTTATTAATCAAATAAATTTATAGAATAAGTGCTAAAGGTGATTGTCTTTAGAGCACTCCTCTAACAAGCTCCCACTTGCACTAAAGCTAATCAACTTTGTATTTAATTCCATAGGTGAGTACATGAGAATCATATTTCTTTTAAAGAAGTGGCTTAGTTAAAGGATCAATAATATTCTGATAAGTGGGCACTCTTTCTATCTTTACATCATTCCTACCAATGATTTATCTAATCAAATGGTATCTTCTGAGTACATGTTTGGATCTCTGATGAGACCGCGGCTCATTTGCTTGTGCAATGACTCCATTATTATAACAATACAAATGTATTGGATCAATAATGGTAGTAACCATTCCAAGTTCTGTGATAAATTTCTTTATCCAAACTGCTTCCTTTGCTACTTCAGAAGTTGCAATGTACTTTGCTTCGGTTGTGGAATCGGCAGTCGTTTCCTATTTAGAACTCTTCCAACTAACTGCACCACCATTTAGTGTAAATATATAACCTAATTGAGATTTTGAGTCATCCTTGTCAGATTGGAAGCATTGGTATATCCACTCACAATAAAATCTCCATCTCCATATACCAATAATACATCCTTAGTCCTTCTTAAGTACTTAACGATATTCTTGACAGCCACCCAATGACCCTCACTAGGGTTCGATTGGTATCTGCTCATGACACTCAGAGCATATGATACATAGGGTCTTGTACATATCATAGCATACATGATTGATCCTATGGATGAAGCATATGGAATCAAACTAGTGTGTCTCCTCTCATCTTGTGTCTTTAGACACAAAGACTTTGAGAGAGTTATCCCATGGGTCATGGGAATATATCCCCTCTTGGACTACTCCATGCTAAACCTCTTTAGCATCCTATCTGTGCATGTAAACTGTGAAAGACCAAGCAATTTTTTAGATCTATCTCTATAAATCCTTATCCCCAAAATATAGACTGCTTCTCCAAGGTCTTTCCTGAAATAATTCTTGGATAACCAAATTTTGACTGATTGTAAGGCTAAGACATCATTTTCCATTAACAATATGTCATCTACATACAACACAAGAAATATGATTGCACTCCCACTAACTTTCTTGTAAACACAAGGTTCATCCAGATTTTGTAAGAAACCAATTTGTTTGATTGTCTCATCAAACCGAATATTCCAACTCCTGGATGGTTGTTTTAATCCATAAATGTATCTTTGAAGCTTACATACCTTTTTGCAATCTTTGGATATTAAGCCTTCTGGTTGTGTCATGTGCACATCCTCAGTCAGATTTCCATTAAGGAAAGTTGTCTTCACATCCATTTGTCATATCTCATAATCATAATGAGTAGCAATGGCTAGGAGTATCCTTATGGATTTAAGCATAGCTACTAAGCTAAAAGTTTCATCATAGTCAATTCCTTGTCTTTAACGATAACCTTTAGCAACAAGTCTAGTTTTATAGGTAATCACATTACCATTCATGTCAGTTTTCTTTTTCAAAACCCACTTGCACCCAATAGGTTTTATCCCTTCGGATGGTTCAACCAAAGTCCATACTTGGTTTTCATACATGGAATCTATTTCTGACTTCATGGCTTGAAGCAATTTGTCAGATTCTAGACTATTCAGAACTTTTTTATAGGTTGTAGGCTCATCATTTTCTATAAGCAATATGTTATTCTGTTCACTAATGAGAAATCCATATCTATCTGGAACAGTACGTATCCTACTTGACCTACAAAGCTCTTGTGCTTCAGAAGGTTGAGTTATTATATCATCTGTATGAGTAACAAGCTCGGGTTCAGGTAGTTTATCAGCATCTATTTGAGCATCTTGAATTTCCTCAAGTTCAATTTTGTTGCCACTATCTCCTTTTAGAAGAAATTCTCTTTCTAAAAAGATAGTATGTCTTGAAACAAAAACTTTTTGTTCCAAGGGGTGGAAAAATTGATATCCATATGATGCTTTTGTATATCTCATAAACAGACATTGGTCAGACTTAGCTTCTAGCTTATCCGACATTGTCCACTTCACATCAGCAGGACAATCCCAAATTCTCATGTAAGAAAATGTGGGTTTTTGTTATACCATATCTTATATGGAGTAATATCAATTAACTTCAAAGGAACTCCATTTAATATATAAATTGCGATCTCTAGTGCATAACCTCAAAATGATTTAGGGAGTTCTGCAAAACTCATCATAGACCTTACCATGTCTAACAAGGTTCGGTTTCTCCTTTTAGCCACACAATTGTGTTATGGCGTGTAAGGTGGAGTCCATTGAGATTAAAAAAAACCTTTATCCCTAAGATAATCTACAAACTCTCGTCTCAAGTATTCACCTCCTTGATCTGATCGAAGTATTTTAATACTTTTGCCAAGTTGTTTCTCTACTTCATTTCTGAATTCTTTGAACTTTTCAAAAGCTTCAGATTTGTATCTCATAAGATACACGTATCCATACCATGAGTACCCATTGATAAAAGTAATGAAGTAGATGAAACCACCTCTGGCGTGTGTAGACATTGGACCATATACATCTGAATGTATTAAGTCTAAAAGTCCATTAGCATGTACACCCTTTCCCTTAAAGGGTAATTTAGTCATCTTGCTAATAAGCAAGATTTACATGTGTCATATGATTCATAATAATGACCCTAAACTATTATTCTTGTGTGGCTTAGCCATGTGTTTCTCACTTATAAAAACAAGGCGGCAATGCCATAAGTAAGATGATTTCAACATATCTTGTTTTTGCCTTTTATTATCATTTTAAAATTGGATTTGACATATCTAATATGCATATTCCATTGCATAATGTACCACTAGCATAAAGAATTTCATTCAACATAATAGAACAATAATTATTACTAAATGCTAAATGGAAACCATCTTTATTTAGACTTGAAACAGAAATAATGGTTTTAGTCAAAGTAGGTACATAATAGCAATTATCCAAATTTAACACAAGTCCACTAGGGAGGGTCAATACATAAGTTCCTACAGCTAATGCAGCAACACTTGCTCCATTTCCAATGCGTAGGTATGGCTCTCCCTTATTGAGCTGCTTACTGTTCGTTAGGCCCTGCACATCAGCGCATATGTGTGAGCCACAACCAGTATCTAATACCCAAATATTATTATCGGAAACAATATTAATTTCAATGGCAAAAATACCTAAAGTAGATGGGGTATCAGATGCCTTCTTCTTCAAGAACTCCAAGTAAGCCTTGCAGTTTTTCTTCCAATGGTCATCCTTGCTGCAATGGAAACATGTCCCCTTTAGAGCAATCTCCTTAGCCTTCCTCTTGGCCACACCTCCCTTAGGCTTCATGGACTTCTTCATCTTCTTAAGGTTCTTCTTTTTAGAACCTGAAGAGTCCACCAACATCACAACTTTACTGTCCTTCTTGATAGATGGCTCAGCTATTTTGAGTAAGTTAATCAGCTTAGAAATAGTGGTAGAGATTTGGTTCAACCTGTAGTTAAGCATAAAATGTGAATCACTATCAAACAAACTGGTTAGAATTAAGTCAATACATAATTCAATACTTAATTCATGGTCCATCACAAAATCCCAAGGTGGCCAACCTCTCAATATAGCCATTCATCTTCAATGCATATTTCACTAGAGATGTCCCCTCAACCATCTTAGTGCAAAAGAGCAACCTCGAAGTTTTGAACCTTTTGGAATGCGCTTGCTCATCAAAAAGATCTCTTATATGGTATACTATGGAATTAGCATTCATAGCCTCTACTACTTTTATAACTAAGTTGACATAGTAGCAAGCATAATGCAACTTGCCATCTCACCATCATCGATATGCTTTTGATATACCTTCTGAATATCTTCAGAAGCATTAGTAGCATGGGGATTAGGGAGTGCCTCATATAGGACATAGCCAATCTTTTCGGATTTGAGAACTATTCTCAAATTCCTTAGCCAATCCAAAAAACTAGGCCTAGTCAACTTATTTGATTTCATTAGTGATCTCAAATTCACACTTGTCATGATGATGATTCTAGCAACCTAGATATAAAATAGAACATGTTAGACTGTACATAAAATGCATGTTTATTAGGTCTTTAATAAATCTCATTATGACTCCCACTATTTTATTGTGAATCCATAGCCCTCACTAAGAACCCGAGAGAACTTACATGGAAGTTCTCCTAATGGGTCGATATCCAACTAGCTAAGAATAACCTTAAGGCAACTCAACAAGCTATCCTTAGTTTGGTTGGTAGGTATCTAATACATACCAATTGCATTATTCATGCAACTATCAAGTCTTATGCTATCAACTTATTGATGTGTGCTCATACATTGGGCTATCAACTCTTGATATGTGTACATCTCATGTATACAAATCCAACTTTACCTCCAATACACATTAACCTTGGCGCAAATCCAACAAGTTAATAATATCAGTTAAGTCTAACCTATTAATCATAAAATCTAATTTTAATGGTTTGAACAGATTCTTATAGAGTGAGCTTGAGGCAACTCAACAACCCTAACTCTAGAACTCTGGTTCTCCCCACATTAATGGAAGGCGTAAAACTTAATTGTTTATTTAACAAGGGATTTTTTTGTTAAGTCTCATCAAGTTATTATTTTATGCTTTTATATATCATGCATTCATCACATGGATATATAAAGTTAGTAACATTAACTTTATGGCATGATTATGGACATACTAAAGTCAATCTCTTGAGCCAAAGAGATATTGTCTAGGTCTTACCTAGATATATGCATGAATTTACAACCCAAAATAGAAATCAAATTCCTATTTCTAAGTCTTTTTGTTTATGGTACCACCCCATTTGCTTCTTGCTCATTTGTTTCTTCATTTTATCCTAATCCTATGTAATCTAATTATATATTTCAAAGTATGGAAAACCTCAATTTACATTTGAAGGGAGTAAGATAAGAAAATAAATACATAAGAACAAAATAGAGGTAGGGACACTTAGACTCTATTTACCATAAAACAAAATAATTTGATGCATGCTCAATCACATTGGGCCTAAGTCCATAATCACCCATCATGTCATTTCATTCACCCTTAACATGCATTCTCTAATGCAAAAAATAAAAATAATAATTTTGGAATTCAATTTGTAAATCGATTCAACGCTTGAACCAAAATTGTCTACTTATATTATTTTGATTAATTTAATTATGTATGTCATTTTAAAGTGGAATTTAATATTTAATTAAATTAAATTAAATTTCATATTTTCAGAATTAATTCAAAATTAATTCTCCTTAAAATCAAAATATTATGATGTTAAAATTAAATAATTTAATTTTAATATACATACAAATTTATTAAGAGAAACGAACCAAAACACTTAGACACTCAAAAACAACTTATTCGATATTTAGAATTTTTTTAAAATTTTAAATGCATGCAAAATAATGTTGGCATACATCTAACATCAAAAAAATATATTTTTAATCAATAAAAATATTTCAAGGTGCTGGAAACAAACTAAACACATAAAAAAAATCAAACAAAACAGTCCCACCGGGTATGCTAAAACAGTCTCATTTTTGTGTTTGTTTGAAAAATTAATTAAAATAATTTTTAAATAATTATTGGACACTTCCAGAGATATAAACAAATTTTCAATATATCTAAATAATTTTTTTATAATCCAATTATAAGAAAATTATATTCAACCCCATTAATTAAGCCAAACAACAACACATGTTCATAAACAAGACAATTTTAGGTATTTTTGAAATAAATCCAAAATTATTTATTTGAATAACATTCAAATCAAGTTTCAATCAAAATAATTATCCTTAATCGTCTCATGATCATATTAGAGAAAGAAAAATGCGTAAAACATATTTTACAAATTAATTTCAATTTTTCAAAACATATTGATCCACATTAAAACCTTGCAATCCCATTGCACTTTCAATTAAAATTAATGTTAACAGACACAAGGGGGCTATGATACCACTATTGGATTTTGAAGAATAAATTACATTAAAAAATGCAGCAGAAAAATAAAATTTTTCAAAATCCGAAATAAGAGATCATACTTGTGCCATTAAAACTAATTTATATAAACATAGAGGTTAGAAATATACCTTATAATTTCTTATTTGTTATTCAAATCTTAATCTTGTTGGATTGTAGCAAACCATAACAATCCACACTAGAATGTCTCTAATAATAATTCATGCGGAGAATGAAGAAACCATCAAAAGATATGGTTTGAACAAATTCAAAGTACTAGCTTTAAAAGTGTAGTGTTATTAAGAGAATTTTATTGTGTCTTAAAAATATTTTCATGTCTATTTTCTCCATTTGATGTCTTTTCTATTTGAATCCAATTCAAAGAAAATATCAAAAATTAAAAATGGAGAAAAAGAAACTTGAATAAATAGTAAATTTTCTTAATGGTCATAATTGGCTTAATTAAGGCCAAATTTACTCGTTGGGCAATGGGAGGCAGCAGCGCTTGTGCTGGGCCTGTTGTGGGCTATCGCTGGGTAGGCCAGCAGCCTGCCTAGCCCGTATGGCCTGTGACCCTCTCAAATGATTTTTTCCATGCGATCTCATTGCGATCCATCCCAAAATAATTCTCTCATATTTTGGATTCTATCCAAGACCATTTTACTCATTCTCCATATCTTCAATGTGTGTGACCCATTAGGTTCCCGGTTATGTTAGCCACTTAAATTAACAATTAATTTAAGAAATTCATGAGCGGTATCTAGCAACACATCATGACCCCTAATTGACTGGAAAGTCAGTAGTTTAACTACGAACCTTTCCATACACAATTTTAGTACAATTATTTCTTTCACCATTTTATACCTCACTTGGTTCAGAGTATGGATATGTGTCAACTCCCACTAGACTGACTACGTCACGTCTAGTCCAAGTAACATTAGTTATTGTCCCTAAGACTCATTACTCTATTTAATATGTCATTAAAGACTATCTTTATGACATTTCCACTCCAGCCAGAGATTCTTGAGTAATGACCATAACAAGAGGTCATGGGTATACACTCCTTCTATCAGAAGCTGTGAATCCTTTGTTGATTACCCAATTACCTTCGAATACCTTAAGATGTATCCAATCACCACCCTATGAGCAATCACCACCCTATGAGCAACCTCCCTGAGACAACAAGGAATAGTGTTAAAATACAAAATCAGTATCCAAGATATCCTTGAGTACCTCAAGTCCAAGGATACTTACATCATTGCTATGATAAGACTATCATTGACATTTAAATATATTGTCCATATGATTGTCTCATAGTTGATCATCCAATGTACTTAGCTACACTTAGCAAGCATCCACATATTAACTCTAAACATCTCATGATTACAGATTATAAGATCTACTAATCGATCCAATCAAAGAGTGTAACATGTGCTAGTTTTTCCTGATTAACAATGTCTTATCTCATTAATCCTATGACTAGGAATAATTTTGATACTAACATAATTACACATGATAAGAATATCAATATCATGATCTCATCATGATTTTCTTCATGTTATGTATCAAGAACTTCATTAATTGATTTAATATCACTATCAATTCATATATCAAATGAACATCAAATTAATGAAAAAGTCTTTTACTAATCAAATAAATTTGTACATTAAGTGCTAAAGGTGATTTCCTTTATAGCACTCCTCTAACACTTATAACCCTTCTTGAGATGCCAATGACTTTTCTTCACCTTCATATCCTCCATTAAAACTATAGCTCCATTGTTGAAGCTTGGAGAACTTGAAATCAATATGTTAAGGAAAAGTTCTTTAGAGGTGATAATAGAACTGGGTTTTAAGAGTGATTTGAGCTTGCTTTCTATTATAATTGCCTTATGAAGATTTTTTTGTGTTCTTACGTATTGCTAAAGAGATTAGAAACGCATCCCAAAGGGGGAAGACAAGCTTGAAGAAGCTTAGGAAGGTTTAAGGCTCCATTTTGTTAAAGTTATATAAATATTGGCATATTAATTTGAAATATTTGCATCTTGACATTTTTTGTGTGTTGAAAGGTGTTTAAGACATGATATGTGTGAAAATGGCTTTGTTGTTATATGAGTTGAAGGTTATAATGAATTAAATGCTTGTTAAGGTATTAATGAGTTTTGATATGACTTTTGGCATGAAATATTGTTTTAATACATTTAAAAGTTGTTAAACATGATTATGGTATGAAAAATGCATTGGAATATTGATAGGAATGATTGACATTGGTCAATTCCTAAAACCTTTTAGTATGGAATTAGTTTGCTCTATTTTTGGCCCATTTTTGTTCTTGAAAATCCAAGTTTCATGCCAGTGATAGGGTTAATGACCATGAAATGCTTATCCAAGAAAATGTCTAGAATAGGCAATAGCTTTCACATCTTGTTTCATAGCTAGAAAAATCGTGAAAATATGGGTTCACACCCGTGAACAAAGCATCACAACTGTAAACATCGATATAACAATTTTTCCATTTTTCACACCCAAAATTTACAGTTTGTTTCATGTTCAAAAATTCGAGAAATATGGTTTCATGCTCATGAATTATGTGTATTTATAAGCAATAGCTTTCTCTATTTGATTTACAAATAAATCACCCATGAATCACAGTGAATTTATAATATTCAGTATTGATTATGATGCTATGTGATGTGTTTTTTTAATCACATGATATGATATGTATGTATACATGAATACTAATACATGGATAAGGTTATATGCCTATGTAAACTACTATGAGCATGTATATGATAATGAACCAAGATAGAGAATAAGATTCTGATTGCCCATTTCTCTAATCTGAGACTTAACATAGTATAGATGACATGCAATTAAGGGGGTTACGGTATTGTAGGATATTGTGATATGGATTATAAGGACAAGGTGGCTTAAGTTCAAGTTATAAGTGCCCCTAATCCTAAATGCTAACAGTATTTATTATTTCTCAGTCAATATGGTTTAAGCTCGGGTTATGAACGCTTTTAACTTGAGGAGTTAGGATAAACTTATACAGTTAGTAAACATGATGACTTAAGCTCAGGTTGTGAGCACTTCTATTTTACAACCCGCACCCAAATAGTCAAGCTAGTTTTGGACAAAATAAACTAAAAAGGATACGGTAAATCTTATATATGGTTTGATATATTAAATATGGATACATGTTTATATCATTATTGATATGTGGTTCAAGTATGTTTGTTACTATGACAACAAAATATGTAACATCTAGAATGTATGTTCATATGCATGATCACAGTATAAATGATATGAACATGGTATAATCATGGTATGGCATTGCATAATTGTATGTAGAATTTTTATGCACATATGTACTATTAAGTATTATATTGTTTAGCGTATGGGTGTTTTTCTACACGTTGGTTTGGAGTTGTACATAGGAGTTGACACTAAGAGTATTGAGCTCATACAGAGATCAATCAGAGCAAACTCATCTTGAATTGGTAATACATATATGGAATTCTTTTAGTTTTTTTTGTACATGCCATGGAATATAGGTATAATCGCTTGTTTTAAAAGTCTGTACATGTCTTCTGGTATTAAGAATATGTATTTGGTATTATTTTGATAATTATGGATGTATGTTTATAACATCAATTTAGTGTAATCCCAAACATGATTTTGTTATTTGAATGTGATCTTTTTATAAGATTATATGTTTTATGTTTTATAATTATATGTTATATTTTAAACATTTTGATGAAAAAGGTTTTAAGTGAAATAAAGTAAAAAGTTTTTAATTTAACTGGTTTTTCCGCAATATGTCCCATAACATTCTCTTATATAGATAGAATTATCCTGATTACGTGAATAAACATTACATTTATTTTGTTTGAATATTGTGCATAAATGTTATTTTCTTTAATAAAATATAAAAAAGCTTCAACTATTATAGAATAATAATAAACCACAATTATTAAGACTTTGTTTGACATTGTATTTGGAAAAAAAATTCGGAAAAAAACAATTATTTTAATTTTTTTGAATTTTGAAAATTACTTTTGAAAAAAACAGGTAAATATTTTTTTTTCTAAAAATGTATTTGAAAAAATAATTTATTAAAAATTCAAAACAATCAATCAATTAATTCAAAAAAATCTAACTAGTTTTTTTAACATCCAATGGTAATTTTAAGTACCTCTAAGTCCAATTGAAAATTTTATATTTATTACTACTAAAATTTTATTCTCACTGTTCATTTCTTAATAATACTACTGAGTTGCAAATGAGCTCGATTGTATCGTCAAAATTTAGGATTAATTTTCCCTCAAAGTTTACCCAACTTGATATATTGTGTTCAAATTTCATAAAAATGAATTTATTTTATAAGATTTAATTTCAACCATTCATTTATAAATGAATATTTAAAATCACCCTAACATGACTTCAAACGATTCCAATCCTAAAATTTACAAGTTAAACTTGAAAAACTTGTGCGAAAGTTGGCTATCACCTGTGTGAGTTACAAACGAGCTCGAGACAACAAGTGGAAAACAACATTAATGTTAATTTCAAATAAAACTATAAAGGATATATATATATATATATATATATATATATATATATATATATATATTTCTGCCCAATTAAATAAAAAAAAATAGAAGTAAGTGGCTTAAAGTATTTTCTACGGTTAATTTAATTGATGAAAAGATATCAAAAGATATCATCAATAGATTAATGTTATTAACTTGCATATTCTCATGTTTAAAGCTAACTTACTGCACTAGATTTTAGTTGATTTGTCATCCTTTTATCCTAAAATAATATTAATGAGGAGATTTTTCAATATTTTAGTCTCCCGGTTGTTGTCTTATATACCAAACTCAAGATTTTGATGACACTGGTGGCCCTTAAAAAATTATAATGACTTTTTAATTAATATATATGGACCATTAATTTGACTTTCTACTTTTGCAGTTAGCATTATATGGTATATTTAGAAATTATTTTTCTAGTGATGGCTATAAATATTAGAGTCCATATGTAAAATGAGTACTTAACTAAGTTTTTGGGATAACTAAAAAAACTCTAAGTGTATTATTCATTTTGCAATTTTTTCTTTAGTATTTTTCCTAGTAATTAAATTCAAAATATTTATAAATTTTATAATTAGATTTATTTATCTATTTTTAAATTAAAGATAAATAAAATTTTGAAAGCTGTGGGCTCGCTAATCTAATTTGGTGTCACATTTAATTATTCTATTAGCAGACTGTAGTTTACAATGAATTAATGTCCCTAGATTTTTACATATATCATTAAAATGTTAAAATGTTATATATAAATTATAAATTAAATAAACATTTCGAATCCAATAATATTATAAAAGACAACATCATAAGCAATGAAATTATTATGAATTCTTTTGTAGCTATCACAAAGCTTTTCAAATGGACTTTTCTTATGATCACTACCATTCAAAACTGGGACTTGACACTTCTTTAATTTATGAGCGTAGAATTATTATGCATGCATGTAGCGGTCTAAAAGATTAGGTCACCTGCCCTACAGCCAAAAAAGCATCCATAAACTTCTATATAAACTTACTTCATTGACAGTCATACTTTCATGAGTAGTTCTTCACTTAGTCTGAAAAGAAGAAGAAGAAGAAGAAGAAGAATGGCTTCTTTTAGTTGTCATATGATTATTGGTACATTAGGTTTCCTTATTATCTTTACAGGGAACTCATCAGCCAAACTGTCTACAGATTTTTATGCTAAAAGCTGTCCCAAGTTTTTTAGTATAGTGAAATCTGTTGTTGAAGATGCTGTTTCCATAGAGCGGCGGATGGGTGCTTCTCTTGTTCGCCTCTTCTTTCACGACTGTTTTGTAAACGTAATCTTCTTTTCCCTTTTAATAATTGTTTATGTGAGAAATGTTAATTGCTTCTTTTAAATGGATTTATAATTTAATATGAATTGAAATAAATTTTTTTCAGTTTAACTAAATATCTTAAATTCGAATTTTTAATATATTATCTTAAAATTTTTGGAAGAATATTTTGTCTATTTTATTTAATACGAATAGAATTAATCTCAAAAATATAAATTGAGAATATATATAATTTCGCACTAAAAAAATCACCTGGTTGGATTAAAAAAAAGAGAAAATTTAAAAATAATTAATTATTTTGTTCTCTCACTCCACCAGTCAATTAACAAGTAGCGATTATTCAACCGACATTTAGAAACACAATTATTCTACTATTATTTTCTTCTTTTGGACTGGTTCATAACGCAATTTTTCTTTCTTTAATTATTTATGTGAGAGATGTTAACCACATTAATCCATGTTAATGGTTTATTGTTTAAAACTCACCAGTTTATTGCTTAACTAGTCATTTTCCTGCATTTTGCAAGCGCCGAGAAAAATGATTTTATTTAATTAATGATTAAATATTATTTTTATATGGATGAACTAAGAATTGTATGTGAACAATTCTTTTTCTTTGTTTTCGTTAAGCATGTTACAGAATTGCTGGATTATATATTGAACTGATTGAATCCTATACATGGGATATTATACTTAATTGACCAACATGTTCCAACCTATAATCGAAAATGACTAAGGAAATTGAAGACAAATCAAGTTAATTGAACCCATATTATTATTTTTCACAAATCTTCTTGTGTCTATTTTATAATTAGAATTTCATACATATTTCAATCTGTTCTTCCCCATTTATTTATCATTATTATCGTTCAAATATTTAGAAATTAGTGTTACTGATATGAATTAAATCAAATAAATGAAACTATTTACTTATGCTTTTTGGTTGGTTGGAAAAGTTCAAGGTCATTAAAATTAGAGTCTATAAAGTGTTTTATAGAAAAATAGTTCTACCCCTTTATATGAAAAAATGGTTTTTATACCACATTTTGTAGTAGTTACATTTTCTTTATTGATAAAATTGGATATGGAACTAAATGTCAGGTTTAATAATTATAAATTTATCGTTGTTTTAAAATAATTTTAGTCAATTTGAAGTTAATTAGTTACAAATAATAATAATAAATCCTTATTATATCATTCAAACTATTGATTTAAAATTATCTTTAATTTCTGTCAAGTGAAATTGTCATATTTTAGAAGTAATTTTACCCATTAAGCTCAATTTGGCTATCAAATTGAGAAGAATTATCAGTCAGCCAATAATTTATATTTATATAAGTGAAATCCACAAATTTGGAGATATAATAAATCAAATTTGTATATTTTTTTGTGTTATATATATATATTCTAAAACTAATTATATTACTTTTTTCTTTTCATCTAGTTTACTAGATTACAAACTAATTTTGGACTCACACTCAATAATCCTATTAAAGGGCAAAGAACCATCTACTGCTCAAAATCTATATGCTCTAAATAACAAAAACATATAGTGGTATATACAATTGTCGTATTTTTTTTTTAAAATGACTAATAAATATTTTTTCTTTCATTTGACTTAAATTGAAACCTTTATTTCTTATAACAAAATTACTTACTAATAGAGGGATATATATATATATAGTTACCATTACTCATTAATTTTGTTATTCACTTCATTCCAAAAAATAAAAAGAAATCTTTTGAAATTGTAGTGTAAAACAAAATTATTCAACTTTTCGCAATTTTCAATCTTAAAGTAATTGGTTTTGACCGTTGCGTGTGTATTTTGTTGATTTGAAGCTTTCGTATGCATGCAAACGAAAATTGATATTTCTTTGTATTAATTTATTAAACTCTTTATGTTTATATGTGAGACTTCAACTCTACGATTAATTTTGAAAACAATCATTTTATCATTAGGGTAAGTTGACGAACTAGTAACTGCAATTGCAAAATTTTAAAAAATTACCAAGTAAAGAAAACTTATACAAATAAATATTCCAGACTTCAAATTACTGTGATTTTTGTCTTTCGCTGACTTTCAATGAGTTAAGTGCATGCATTTAAAAATCAAATTACAATTTAGCCAGCTGCCTCAAGTGTTTCGTTATCAGCTGATATTGATTTGTGACGTCTAATCTGATCTTTTCTTTGGAAAGATAATATAACAGACATTAACACTATTTTTGAAAGGGAATATTGACTTAAGAGGAATACTTTTATCTTTTGCTCCTAATTTGAAATTTCTTTTTCATGGTTCTATAACCGAAAATTATTCCCTTAATTTTATTTAAATATGATATATTATGTTAGATTAATTTTAATCATTCATTTATTTATAAATGAGTAAAATTACATTTTTATTTAATAATATTTTTATTTTTAAATTCTTATGAATTTTAATTTTAATGATTTATAAATGAATAAATAATTAATTTTTTAGGAAAAAATTAAGATAAATATAACATGCTAGATTAATTTTAATCATTCATTTATAAATAAATGAATAAAATTACAATTTTATTTAATAATATTTTTATTTTTAAATTCTTATGAATTTTAATTTTAATGATTTATAAATGAATAAATAATTAATTTTTTAGGAAAAAAAATTAAGATTAGCATAACATGCTTTTCATATGTTCGGTGAAAATAAAAAGATACTAATTAACTTTGGTAAATAGTACCATGTAAATAATAATTTTCTGATAGTGTCGGTCGAATTTAATATAGCTAAATCCACTAGATATTCATAAAATTTGAAATAAGTAAATATAATGTAATAACAAATAAATATTTTAAAAAAATATGAGAAGTGTAAAATTTTAAACTGGATTTAATAGTTGTAATTAAAACAATCACATTTATTTTGCAAGCAATAATAGATAGAATTGATAAATGTGGTTTAGGACCTAATATTAACATTAATATATTTTCTTAATTAAGAAGCTTAAACTAGCTTAATTAATTCATAATATTAATTAATTATATAATTAATAACAGGGTTGTGATGGCTCAATACTCCTAGAAGACACATCTTCATTCAGAGGAGAGCAGACAGCAGGTCCAAATAATAATTCAGTGAGAGGATTCAATGTTATTAATAATATTAAGGCCAAGGTGCAGAAAGTCTGCCCAGGCATAGTCTCTTGTGCTGATATTCTCGCAATTGCCGCTCGCGACTCTACTGTTTCTGTGAGTGATTTTCCCAAAAGAACTAAACACATTACTTGATAATTGTTATGGCAATAATAAAGAGTATTATTTGTTGAAGCTTGGAGGACCATCTTGGAATGTTAAGCTTGGTAGGAGAGACTCAAAGACAGCCAGCTTTTCTGCTGCAAATAGTGGTGTCATTCCTCCTCCCACTTCTACTCTTTCTAACCTCATTAATCGCTTCAAAGCCAAAGGTCTCTCTGCTAGGGATATGGTGGCTTTGTCTGGTATGCAACTTACCATTTTTCACTTTTATTTCCTATAGTACTATTAATGAATTGAAATCTCATGGTAGTAAAGTATTAGAATATAATTTGAATTGATTAACCATGACATGGACATTTTAACGAAAAAAATACCATACCACTCTGACACAAGAAAAAGAAAAAAAAACTTTTTACGTTATTTCAAAAAATGAAACCACATGACCCATTGGGAACATTTCCTTTACTTCTGAAGACTACGTGATTAAAAATTTTTGGCACTGCTAGGATCCCACACAATTGGGCAGGCAAGGTGTACAATTTTCAGGAGGAGGATATACAATGAGAGCAACATCGATGCATCATTCGCTAGAAGCAGACAGAACAAGTGTCCAAGTGCAACAGGTTCTGGTGACAACAATTTAGCTCCACTTGATGTTCAGACACCTACTGCATTTGACAATAATTACTACAGAAACCTTATCAACCTAAAGGGTCTGCTTCATTCTGATCAAGTATTATTTAATGGTGGATCAACTGATTCTTTGGTCACAATTTACAGCAAAAATTCTAAAACCTTCTATTCTGACTTCGTTGCTGCCATGATCAAGATGGGAGATATCGATCCCCTTACTGGATCTAGCGGTGAAATTAGGAAGATGTGCAACAAGGTCAATTAAGACGAATTATTTTCTATTTATATATTTGTGTAATTCTATCTATAAGTTTTAGTAGGATCATGAAGTCTCCAATTTGAATCCTAGTTAACCGTTATTATTACAAAGAAAAATTAAGCTTTCTGGGAACAAAATGATCCCAGGGGATGCAAAAGGAATGACATTTGAAACTGCTTACTTCTATGTAAGCCCCTAAATCTGTAATCCCCACAAATTGTATCAGTGAGTCATTCTTAAAATGTTATTGTTATTATATCTTACTCTCTTACTTTGTAAGCCATCTTCACTAATCCATATGTAGCGTTTCAGCAAAATTTTCCTACCACATAGAGTGTCTCTAAGATTGTAGTTTTATATTTCAAAAAAATTTCATATTTCAATCTAATAATTAATATATTGACTTTTCTAAAAGAAATTAGACAAATAATGATTGAATAATAAATTCAATTATATTAATTCAACTATACCAACTGAATGAATATGAAATTCAATAGCACATGTGACGACTAACAAATAATTAGGACTGTGATCATACTTTCGTTTTTTTATTGAGTACATGCACTTCTATTTTGACAATTTAAGTACCTTTATTTTTATTTTCATGCATATTGAGTCCTTTTTAATAACATAAAATCGTTGTGACAAAAAATGCTCTCTCAAAATCCATCGGTAATTATCTAGTTATTTTATATATACATATCATTTGAAAATTCTATGGATTGTAAGACACAATAACCTCTCCATTATGCATGTCAATACCAAGCCATTAAGAAAAATGTAAATAAGTATCAATTAAAAACAACACCATATTAAGAGAAAAAAAGAAAAAAAAAAGAATATAAAATTAATTTTTTATAAATCTAAATGAACTATTTAAAGATACATTTCATTATGTAACTTTTAGGTATTCTATTAATAAATTTTCTTAATTTCTAAAATTATATAAATAATTATTGATTTTATTATTTAAAACCATTAATTAATGAATAGCGACAGATTTATTAGAGCATTTTTATAAAAAAAAAAAAAAAAGACTCAAAAAGTATACATAAATAAAAGTGTTATATTCGCTTTTATTTAAATGAAACTTACTAGGACTAATTAAATATGGTATAAATGTGTTATATTCGCTTAAAATAGAAGCAATATTTTATGTGAAAAGTCGGCATACTGAATGGAGATGTAATAACAAAAATCGAGCTATACTAATAAGGTTTCCACAGCATATAACTTATCTTACTAGTGGCTCTACAAATTTTCAGAGCGTGAAAGAAGGTTCAACTCAAGAGAATTGGTGTTCTAAAGACATCTATTTATAATAATGATAAAGATAAAATTAGGTCTATCAAATATGCTTAAAAATAAGGATTAGAACAAAGTTAAGATACGATCAACTATCACTTATCTATATCTCTCAAGATTTGAATATCCCGTAAAATATTTATCCTATCTCACTAGATTACTTAACCACCAACCTAAAGCCCACCAATACACCCGATCCAAAAAAAAAAACATCATAGGCAGTTTAATGGGTACTAAGATCCATAATCTTACATCTCCCATTTCAAACATGGTGGTTTTAAGGTTCCCATCTTTTCAAACATCTAAAAATGTATCATTAAAAAACCACACTTTAGTTCACACAGATTCATTACCATCAAATACCTAGACTCCATATGTCACATTGTAGGTCCTAAGATGCTCAATAGATTGGTGAATTGAGCTTAAAAAATTTATTCTTGTTAGAACACTATTTTCTGCCCTTTTCACTTCTCCTGGGTGGAATATAGATTTTGTAACACTTGTCAATTTAGATCTGAATAATTAGTCTACCTAATGGTCGTTATTAAAATGAACGGAATATAAATTTCTGAATAAATGAATTTTAATAAGTTATGGGTGTCTTATAGAAGTGATAAAAAGATTGGGTAAGTTTAAAAAGAAGAAAGAACAAATTACAGTTTATCCCCTTGAAGTTTTAACAAATTATAATCAGAAATAAATTTTTAAAAAATTAACAGTTTACCTTCTGTCTTTTGCTAAAATGGTCATTCATTTTGATATTATATGAATTTCAAATATTGAAATACAAAATACCGTATGATTTTTCTATGTTTAAGATTTTTTATGCGATTTTTTTATTATTTTATGTGTAGTCTAATAACTTTTTATAAAAATTTATAACTTCTATTCGTTATCAATAACTATAACTGCATAGCAACTAATACATTTAAATATTAATCTTCTTAATTTTTATTTCAAACAATATTTTTATCAAATGATAAGAGAGTAAACTGTTAATTTTTTAAAAATTTATTTTTAGTTATAATTTGTTAAACCTAATGGGTTAAACTATAATTTATTAAAAAAAGGTAAAAACCAAGAATTAAAGTGGGTATTAGACAAAAACAATGAGACCAAAGTGATATTTTTCTCAAGAGTATAAAAACCTGTCTTCTTCCTTGTTCTTCATTAAAAATTAGCCACCAAACCTTAATTTTCCTCTCAAAAATGTGTTCACTATTCATTCATCCATTCTTTCACTTTCTTTCGCATAAAAGAACCATAAACTACTAAAAACTAAGAGAAAAATTATTGTTATGGCCGAAATCATCTAGAAAATAAGAAAAAAGAAATTGTTCAAGTTGAATGAGTCATTTTCTTGAAGAACAAAGGAAGGAAAAGCCTAGACACATAAATCCACATTGTTCTTTGGCAAAGAAAGGTAAGAGAAAATCAAAATCTTTTTCCTCATAGTTTGCCACCATTTTCGTTCTTGGTGGAGATCCATTTCAAATGTGTTAATTCTATATCAAGTTAGAGTTTTTATTAGTTAAAACAGCTCTTTTATACATCTTGAGGGGTTAAAAGAAGAGCTTGAGATAAATTGTTGCTTAAAAGAGGAATATTGATAGTTAAAGTGAATGTTTATGTCTTTAGAGTAGATTTATGTGTATATATGTGTTATATAGTTTAAAAGAGGCATTTTGATGTCTTCATAGGTACTAGAGAGAGTGGTGAAAACCTCCAAGAATAAAAGTAAGCTTGAGGTATGAAGAGTGAGCATATTTATTCATTTGGTGTTGGTAATTTTGTTAAAATTTATTTGGAACAATATTGATATATTTGGTCATAACTTATGTTCTGGAATTTAGATTGCTATGAAACTAATTTGAAATAAAAAGTAGACATATATAAATAAAAATATTATGAAGAGTGTAAACATTAGTTTTGATTGCAATTAAGCCTCAAATTGTCTACAACATCTCGAACTTAGAAGTGTCTAGAAAATTCTCGACAATTTTTTTCTGAACATCAAACTGTAATTTGGTCATATCTTATATTTTGGAGTTAGAATTGGTATAAAATCAATTAGAAATGAAAGTAGACATATAAAAATAAAATTCTTATGAAAAGTGTGAACTCTACTTTTGATTGCAATTGGACCAAAAATTTATTTCAAAATCTCGAATCTGGAAATACCTAGAAAATATATGGCAAATTTTTACTAAATACTACACAATAATTTGTTCTTAACTTATGCTATAAAATTTAGATTTTTGTGATTATTTTTGCATATGAAATATAAGACATTAAACTAAGATTCATAAAATACTATGAGGTCAAATTCGAATAAAAAATTGGTGAAATATGTGTGTGTGTGTGTGTATTTTGATTGTGAAAAAAAATGTGATAGTATTATCTTTAAATTTTTTTATGGTAAAATAATATGAGATATGATTATGTATGACTTGAAGTTATAATAGTATGATACTTTGAAATAAATATAAAACATATATATATATATATATATACACATTTAAATTTAAAAAATGAGTTATGTTTGTGTGTAAAAGATGTTAAAAGCCACATTATTTTTTATTATGGAATTTAAGGTAAAATGACATTAATATTCGGTAAGAGTGTTTCTGTTTCATAATACAGATAGTGAATAGGGCTTAAACTCGGGTGAAAGCGTTTCTATTTCATAACCCATATTCGAATAATTCAAGTTTAGAGTTTTGAGCTATAAAAAAAGGTATATGAAAACTCAATAACCAGGTAAATCAAAAATGGAAATGAAAATTAGTATTATACGTTGAGGATGCTATATGAATATGGATATATGAATTTACCTTTGTGAATTATGACACTTATATATATTAAACCAGTAAATCATATATGCAATATTCTATATTGATATATAATGAATTGACTTTTAATATTGCTATTAAAATGGTTGTGATATATGAATTATTATTTATAATTATTTTTATGCGAAACAGAATAATAAGAATAAAAAAACTAGTTAAATGAAAATATTAAAAAAAGAATATAGTTTGGTATCATTTCGATATATATACTTATATTATTTTGTGATTTAACGTACAAAGTATGCATGTCAACACAGTAGTAAAAATATAGATTACATGACTTTAGGGTCATCTCACCTAACCAGGATTAGTCTGGCTAAACGAGCTGGTGCCACACAACCTGTATATGAAAAACTTGTGAAAATTTGAAATTTTTTCTTTACACCATAGTCATGATGACTTGCATAAAGCTTAAAATAAAAGTAATAGTTGACTTAATATTTAAATCCCAATTTCATAAATATGATTATTTTTATGTGAAATATAATATTAAGAATAAGAAAAACCAATTAAATGAAAATATTAAAAAAATATATGGTTTGATATTATGTGGATATATATATATATATATATATATTTAATGTAAAAAATATGCATGTTAACACAGTAGTAAAAGTATAGATTACATGAATGTAGTGTAATTGCGCTTAACCAGGATTAACCTAGCTAAACAAGCTGGTGTCACACAACCTGTATATGAAAAATCTATGAAAATTTAAAGCTTTTTATTTACACCATACCCATGATGACTTGCATAAAATATAAAGTAAACGCAATAGTTGATTTAATATTTTGTTGAACGTTGAGTGATATTTCCGTCATTTTGATGATAACAAATAATTAGGCAACAAGTAATTTAATCACTTTTTGTGCTTTAAGTGTGTTAGACAGGTTATGCATTTCTAAAATCTTGAAGCAAGTTGAAAAAAAAGAATTAAAAATCAAAATATTAATAAAATGCAAAGTGCCACGCCCATGGTGAAAGATCACTACGCCCATGAAAATATCTCTTCACACTCATGAATACCAAATCACGACCGTGAAACAAGTAAGTGCTAAGATTGTTCATTCAAATGTTTACAGTAGTGAATCACTTGCCAAACCTTGAAGATTGATCAAGTCATGCTCGTTAAAATTTTGTCACACCCGTGAATGGCCATTCATTTTTAGATAGAAAGAATTACAACCAGAGTCACAACTTTCATTCACGGCTATGAAGAACAGTCACGCCTGTGACCCTAGAGAGAAACTTGATATGCGTGAATGGAAAAACAATTGAACGACTATTTTTGCATTTAATGTACCCCAAAACGACTATATTTAATCTGAAAGTATAAAAACAACACATTAATGACTTTCATATGTAATATATACAATCATTCAATCTTTAATCTTGTATATCCTTATACATTTACTTTGATTCAACAAACTTTCATTATTTGATTGTAAAACCATAATTGATCATAATTGTTGAGCATATTAGTTGGTAAGTGCTTTCTACTTGTAATCAATTACTCAAAAGTGGTTATGAGTGAGTTTGAGTGAAACATTTGTAAGGAATTATTGTATAAGCCATAAAAACACAAGAATTTGATTGTTGTGTTAGTTATTAAAGCATAAGGAATTTTTATGGGTTAAGTGTTAGCCAAGAGAGAAATACCATAGTTAGGAGTGAGCTAGAAAAACTCCATTATAATACTTCAAGTGTTAGTGAAACACTCAGTCGATATTGGGGAGAGGAGTATGATTTGTTAATACCTGAACCTCTATAAATCTTGTGTGCATAATATCCATCTTCCTTTCTCAATTTATTATTTTAGCATACAAGAAAAATAAAACAACCAATTCAATCCCCCCTCCCCCTGTTTGGTTATTGTTTTGGGCAACAATTGGTATCAAAGCAAGGATTAGCAATCAAGCCTAAATAGCACTAATAAAGATCAAACTATGGCCAATGAAGGATTTCATAGTCTCAAACCCTTCTTTGATGGAGCTAACTATGCGAAATGGAAATTCAAGATGAAAATCTATCTTGATAGTGAAGGAATAGATGTTTGGGAGTTCATTCGGAAAAAATGGACACCTCCAAGAAGAAGAAGAAGAAGAAATCACACCAAGGGATGAATGGACAGAAATTCAGAAAAGAGAAAATGGCAAGAACAAGAAAGCCATGACTATCCTAATCAGCTCTTTATCTCTAGAAGAGTGTGGTAGGATTCAATATTGTCTTACTGCCTACTCTATAAGCAGTAGGAGAAAATAGCCTTACTTTCAAAGAGGATCAAGAGATTGATCTTCAACAAAAATGGTTCAATCAAGAACTATAAGCAAAAGACTTCAAGGTTCACTCCTAGAAACATCTCATCCAATAAATACTATAAGGAAGTAAAGTGCTATGAATGTGGGAAGAAAGGTCATATAAAATCGGAGTGTCCCAAGCTCAAGAAGTACAAAAGAAGGCCCAACAAATAAGATGAAGAGAAGTGTCACAAAGCCACTTAGGATGATGACTCCTCCTCATTCATTAAAGAAGAAGAGAAAGAGAAGGTGGCTAACTTGCACTTCATGGCTATTAAGGATGACCCCATTAATGAGGTATGTTTTATATCCCAACATTGTGATTATTTATATGATTTAATTGATGATGATGATGAGAATATAGTTGAAGTCTTAAACCTTGAAATAGAAAGATATAAAAAGAAACTAGATCTTTATAGAAAGAATAGCTCAAAGCTTAGAAATGATTTGAATCGCTTTCAAAAGGTTGTTGAAGAGCTAAAAACTTCAAATGACTCTTTAAAGATATCAGTAGATGAAATTTCTTCAAAACCCTCAACAAATTCTCTTTTAAAAGAAAATAATGTTTTGAAAAATGAAGTTAAGAAGCATAGAAATTATATTTTTAGATTTCACAAAAGGAAGGAAAGTTTAGATACTTTAATTATATGTCAAAGACCTCTCATTTTAGCAAGCTTCATAGGTGTGAACTATGTATTCACGGCTATGAAGTTTCATTCATAGGCAACCCTACCCGTGAATCAAACTGTGAACTAAGTCGTAAAAGTTTTTGTCCATTTTGTGTACTTTATTCATGGGCATGAAAAATATAGTCACGAGCATGACATTGTTTGTGATATGAAATTCATGGTCGTGACCTAGTCACGGGCATGAATCTGAGTTTTCCAGTAGTTAACAACATTAAAACATGCATTTATTACAAGTCATAGGCAAGGTCTCTAATGGTTGTCCCATGACAACCTTTTCTTATCAACATTCACCTCAAGCATGCATTAAAACATGCTACAACATTAATAAACATATAATCACACAATTTACCCTTTTTTCATGTTTACAAGCCATCCTATCAAGCATTCATGTTTCCATATGCATATAACCATTCTTACTTACCTATTTTTCCCACTAAGGAATCATTATTCACTACTCCATATAATACATCTTTAGGCATATTTATTGCATATAATACTACAAGCATCATCAATGCTCCTTCAAGGCATACTTACATTTCCCTTTCAATTCTCATTTTATCATGGCATTTACTTACATCATTTGCATTTATTACAATTTATCTTTAGCACACATTTAACACACATCATACAATATTTTTGGAATTTAAATCCATATATGTAGATACCTCTAATGGAGTCTCACAAACCAAGATTCTCTCAACCTTGCTTATCCTTTTGGTGGGTTTCACCGCCTCCTTTTTAGACTCCTATCACATATAATATTTATATATCAAAGATCTATAACTCATATTTTATCCTTTAAAGCCATAAAGATGAAAACCTTAAATTTAACCCTTTTGACAACCTTCATCTTATATAACCCCTTTATAAGCACATGTTATAACCTTTAACAACTTAGAGAGGAGTCTTAAGCCATGAAAACTCATTGATCACCCAAAATCCTAACTCTTTAATAAATGAGTCTCTACTATAAACGAACTAGACATGATAAAGGCTATGAAAGTTTGTAAAATGAAGAGAAACATGATTCCTTATCCCAATCGAAGAAAACACATTTGGGATGGAAGATTTGTCTCTTCTTTTCCTCCTATGGTTCAGCCTCCTCAAATGCACCTCTTCTTTATGCTCCTCTTGCATAAGAACTTGCTTAAACTTTTATCTTTTTCTTTAACTTAGGTGTTTAGGGCTGGCAATTAAAGAAAAATACAAGGCATTGGTCTCTAATAAGAGAAATCTTCAAATTCCATCGTTCCTTTTCGATTTTAGGTAGTGCGAGAAAGAAAGAACAACTTATGAGATTTTATATTTGACGATGTTCATATGGATGACAACCTTTGTCACGATCGTAAATTTGCTTAAACCCATAATTTCATCTCATGATAGTTCACGATTGTGAAAATATTGTCACAAGCATGAA
Organism: Triadica sebifera; assembly: GCA_023653625.1. Lineage (NCBI taxonomy): Eukaryota > Viridiplantae > Streptophyta > Magnoliopsida > Malpighiales > Euphorbiaceae > Triadica > Triadica sebifera. Next base: position 29,413,058 of record CM042901.1, read on the forward strand.
CCTTATGACCTTTCACTTTTTCAACTTTTCATAATTGTTTCCTTCATCAAAACTCTTAAACACACTTATTTTTTTTCTTAATCCCTCTTATATACTATACCATAATTATGGGTGTTATAATAAATGTATATATTTATCAAAGCATGAGCACGAATTGGATAATATAAGCATAGAAATGTGATATGACATCTCACGAATATATGTATGAATTTATATGTATAAATGTACTATTAAGTATTAGGTTGCTTAGCATGTAGGCATTTTTCTATACGCATATATATGAAAAGTCAATGAAAGATAAGAGTAAGCTACCAAGAGTTATTTGGATAAACAGACATCATAAGATGATACCATGTATTAAAGTATTTCCTTTTTATATTGTATATCCTATGGAGAAAAAAAGAGTTGTACAATAGTATCATTTAGAGTTGTATAAGTCCATTATATATATATATATATATATATATATATATTAGACAGTATAATGTTTTATATATATCTTTCATAAAGGATTTAAAATAGTCATCCTGGTCAAAATGCATCAATGTGTTTTTCCTTAGAAGTTTTAAATTTTACCGGATTTTCACACATGGCTTTGTAGTATTCGCTTATGTAGTAGGATTTAATCCTATTATACAAGAGGATGTTACAGATTTTTACTCAACAAAACTTCACAGTTTTCTACTGCTAGTTCAAACTTGTAACTTTGAAAAGTAAAAATGAAACATTTATGATAAATTTTGTCAAACAATTAGAGAATGTTATCACACACAATATTAAGTGAAAAAGGCTCAAAATTTTTTGTGTGAAAACTTTGATTCACTTTTTCAAATCACAAAAAATGATAAGTTTAGCTTTTGTAGAACAAATACTTGAAAAGCTTTAATTTTAACAAATAACCCAGATTTAAAACATACTGCAATGATTAAAAAAGAAGTAAAGCAAATAAGTGAAAGAAGAATGACTCAATATTTATAATGGTTCGATCTTTGTTTGCCTACTTCACTTCTTCTTGAAAGTTTCTCTCACAAATGATCCTTTTAACAGGTTAGGGGTCAAGCCAGATTACAATCCTAGTGATCTACACACCCGAGACTCATCATTACTATAATGTCAAGGTTTTACACAAAGGCTAACTTATGATGTTACAAGGTTATAACAAGCAAGTATATGAATCGAATATAATACTCAATAAGACACCACCAGATCATTCTCACAATGACTTATTGAGATTAAAATTCTAGTTAAGATGATCAATTGCCACATTTAACAACACAATAGTCCTATCACTAGTATAAAAAAAAGGTTATATGTGTCTATCGTTTTAGCCTTTATGCATTTATTAAATGATAGATGCCTATAAATGAGATGCGTATGAGTTGGACTTTATACATTTGTTAAAGTGATAGACACATATAATCTAGTTTTATGCATCTATCACTTATTTAAACCATATGCATAAAGTCTTTTTTTTTAATTATAGATTATACCCATCTATAAAAACATAATAAAAATGCATAAAGTATATTTTTAAAAAATGACTATAGGCATCTGTTGTTATAAAATAGCAAATACATGTTAATTTTTTTAAAAGAAAATTTTGTTAAAATCCCTCATTCATCAGAAATGCCATCACTAAAACAAAATCGATTGGAAGTAATATATGTGGTATGAGGGAGCCAAAAAAGCTATGACATCAACAAAACAAAATCACATGAAGTAAGATAACTAAAATCTAGAATTAACTAAGATATGAAGTTTATGCTCAATCTTAGGTGGTTAAATAGCTGCATCAAATACCAAATAGTTCAAATTTATATAAAATAAATAAGTACAACTTGACTTATTAGCTTACAAAAGATAAAGTAAATCAACCAAAAAAAAACTTCTAAAGACAAGTACTCATATGTATAAATCTTCAAGCATATAAAGAAACATGACAAAATTGTATAATATTGAACTCAAAAATCTATTACACCAAATTGATATTATGGAAATATAACACTATATTGTAAGCAAGACAACTAACCTTATCTTCCAATATGCCAATTTTATTAGTTAAGAAATAATATTATGCTTCAAGTATCTCGTGTTCATACTTAGCTCCTTTTGCAGTTCTTCCCTATTCAGATTAAACATAAAGATCAATAGAAAGTGGCCAAGAAAAATTGTTGGTTGAGAAGAGCTTTAACAGAGCAAGTATACAGTTTCATATGAAAAAGGTTGTAACAGTGGCATCTAGATTCGAAGCATGGTAACGTGAAATGAAAACAAGAACGAAAACCAAAACTTACAATGACAAATAGGAATTTATCCAAAACATCTCTACCAAATTGCATAAGTTAGGATTATACTCATTAAAATCAAATCTGCAAATGTACAAAATAAACCTAGAAGAAACAATTCAGTAATTTAGGCCCCGATTGCGCGTGACCGTAGTGAGGTGCGCAGGTTCAATCAGAGTCTAAATTTGAACCCATAAAAAATGACTAATAATAAAGGAAAATAATTAAGGGTATTATTATTTGGGAATTAAAAAGATTAGGGGTAGAATTAAAAAAAATCTATGGACAAAATCGGTATTATGGAGATTGTTTGGGGAAAAATGTAAATATGGAGGAAGATGTGACAAATATGAAATTTCTCAAAATTTAATTTTTAATCAAGATTAATTAACTTAATGAACCAATAAGAATTGGGATTAATTTTAATCAAGGTATATAAAGTCAAAAAGAAGAACAAAATTCTACATTCTTCCATAAGCCATCTTCATCTTCTCTTTTTCTCCTCTCTTTGTTGTCCACCATAGGCTCCCTAAAGCTCCATGTTTCTCTGCAAATCCAGCTTGAAAAAGTGAGGAAATAAATTAGTTTGGAGAGAGAAAAAATCAGAATTAAAGAGTTCTTACTACAAAGGCACCAAAGGAGCAAGAATGAAGGAAGAAAAAAGAAGAAAAAAGGGAGAAGAGTGGGACAGATTTCGGCCCACCTTGGAGAACACTTAAGGTTAGTTTATTCTTCTTAAATTCAACCTTTTTCCTTCCATTTGAGATCCATATTGATGATAGATGTGATTAGGGTTGATAGATATAGGTTATGTTGCAAGATTGAACTTAGAAATTTTAGTTTGTGATTAGTTGATGGAAGCTGTAATTAGACTTTGAATTGATGATATTTGATATTAATAAATTGTTTTATGACTTAAAAACTAAAGAAAATTGATGTTAAGGGATGAATGAAGGGCTGCCATAGTTAAAGAAATTTGGAGAAAATTGAAATTAGCATAGAAGCACAACAATTGGTGATAAGTGAAACATGATTTGAATGTTGAATTGAAGAAAATGAATTGGGAACTAGGATATAGTTTTTGGGCAGCCATGACATATGAAGATGGAAGTTTAAACATTTTAGCTAAATTAAGGTGTAAAACATATTAGGAGCATTAGAATATTATGTAGACATGAAAAATATTGAAATTGGATGTTGGAATTGAGTTATGGTATGGTTGTGTAGGAAAAATAAGTGAACAAGTGAGAGGCCCTCAAGAGGGTGACTGTAACACCTCACACCTTATACATCTATATACTGCATATACTGATTTTATATTGTTATCACGTATGGAACAAGATTAAATAAAATTCAATTTTACAGCGAGAGTAATTTTTTTTTCTATTCATCTCATATTATCAACAATAATTTCACAATCAATATGGAAGCTTTAATTATAGCATATAACATCAAATATATTAATAAATGAAATATTAAGTTGAATCCATTTATATATATATCTTAGTACACATTCATTGAAATTATACATATGCAAGTATTCAACCACCAAACATAAATGAAATGTTCTTATGCTTATGTGGAATGCAAGGAGAGAAAGTGAGGAGGCTCGACCGGTGACCTTTGATCCATGACTTTTATATGCACCTCAATATGAACTACTAATCTTCTCTACCTGAAAAATGATGCAATTTGGTGAGTTGCGACTCAGTAAGAATAACTATCAAATGAGTCCTAAAGCACCAAACATTTCATAATAGCAAATAACAAGTATAATTAATACATACTTTATACTACATTTCATCATTCAATAACATATAAATATAGATAAAATCAAGTATTCAATAATTGCTTTATACTTATACTTATGCTTATTCATTTTATTTTGTTATGACCAGGTTAAACGAACATTGCCCCGGGTTTCCATGTGAACATTTGTCATGTGAACATTTGCATTTGCATTTGCTAGCTAGTTTGATCATTTGTTTCATTTGCACATTTGTTGGGCCATAGGCCTCTTCTTTTGCACATTTGTTGGGTCATAGGCCTCTTCTTTTGCTTTGCAATGTCGATTAACTAGTCACAACGCCTTTTAGGTCATTATGCATATGCATTTGTACTTACATATTCATCAACAATTGTTTCTTATCACATATACCATACATATACCACATATATACCTCATATGTCAACACATATACCATACATATACCACATATATACTTCATATGCAACACATATACCATACATATACCACATATATATACTTCATATGCAACACATATACCATACATATACCACATATATATACTTCATATGCAACACATATACCATACATATACCACATATATATATATACTTCATATGCAACACATATACCTCATATGTTAACACATATACCTTGCATATACTATACATATATCATGTATATATATCATATGTCAAACATATACTTCAAATATACCATAAGTACACAAACTTATATGTACCACAAATGTCACAAATTATTCATCATCATATTTTCAAGGAAAAATAATCACAATCATATAAATCACATAGCAAACAACATTCATATGCACTAAAGAATTCGATTGATAATTATACTCACCTTTTTCCTTTGATTCAAACCCTTAATTTATTGTCTACCCCCTTCTTGTATATCTCCAATTTGTCTTGAGCCTAATATTTAAATATAATTGGTTAATTTATGACTAGAGAAACTTAATGTGGCTTAAACAAATTAATATACATTATTCATATCAATAATTAAAATTTTTCTTATGAGGCAGTGTGACCCTAAGGGGCTGTTTTGACTATAACGTTTTCTGTACTTGACCAATTAATCTGATTCTTGTTCCTAATTAAAATTAACATGTTTATATATAACATATTAAAATTTCAGATCAATTGGATCACTGTAGAATTTTTGGTGGAATTTCTAAACATGTTCTGATTTCTGCCCTGTTTTCTGCCCTTAGGCAGTTTCAGGGTACTCATTTTGGTTGATCATAACTTACAATATATAAGTCCTATTTTAATGAAAATTTACAAACACTTATATGGGTTCATATGGAACATTTTTCATGTTTACAAATTTTATCAGTTACATCTCTAAGGTCTTCAAATTATAACAAACATTTTACTGGTCTATAATAGAATTGACTTCCAGATTAGTATGACTTCCAAAGGTCATAACTTAGTCTATACATAACATATTAAGCTAAAATTAGTACCAAATTTTAGCTAAGACATAGACCTATAACTGTCATTTTTTTATCATTTACAGAATCGATCTGTAAGAAGCTCAAAATACTTAAACAAGTTTTGGGACCTGTACAGGGCACTCAGTAGGTAGTTCAAATCATGGAACAGTCATTGTTCCATTCACCATAAATCAAATATTACAAGACCTATGAATCTAAAATTTGGTATACATATTTATAACACATATATCTACAACTTTGATATTTTGAGTTACTTCAAATATTGGTTTTAACATACCCAAAACTAACAAACACAGTAGCTAACTTACTTAAGGTTAACATCCAAACCAGTTTTAGTACGAAGAGGATATCTCATTCTATACATCACATCTTACAAAAAAATTTACATATCCATAAATATAAGACATAAATGAACAATATTTGTGTTTTACACTTCTCCAGATTCGACCTCTAAGGTCATCAAAACCGTAGTACAAAATACTGCCTATTTATGAACCCTAATCAATATAATCAAGCTTAACACAAATTAATTGTTTACTCACCTATAATCACCCTTGGCTAACCTTGTTGCTGTAATTTCTGGAGTAAAAAGAGAAGAAGATGTTGCTGGAATTCAAAAAAAATGGAATGAAGCAAAGAGAAAGAAGAAGAGGAGGAGGAAGATGAAGACTTGGTCTAAGTTAAAACAATTGTCTTCCTTTCTCTTTTTCTTTCACCCGTCCCTTTTTCTTCTTCTTTTTGACTTCTTTTTTTTTTACTTTTTTTTTCTTTTTCTTTTTCTGTATACTTTTTTTTTTAATTTTTTTATTATTATTTTTATTTTTATTATCATCATACATACATACATACATACATACATTCATGTATACATATATACATTTACCCAATTTTACTAACCAATAATAAATAAATATATAATTTAATTAAATTAAATTAATTATGTCAAATTTTTATTAATACAATCTAGTCTCTTTATTCGCTTAACTATTAATTTCATGTCGTTTTCATAAATATTATAAAACAGACATATGCATTTTCTATACAATTGTAAAATATTTGAAAATAAACTAATTGTATGTCATGAATATATTTAAATAAAAATGCATATTATGCATGTGTTCAATTTAATTATATGCAAGATGCATATGTTCAAATGAAATGCATGTGGGGAAGGTTGAGGATGTTACAGTGACAAAGGCAAGGAGAGAGCTAGCTAATAAGGGAAGGAAGAGAAGGTTTAAAGGAAGAACCAAGACTGATTAGGTATGTGCTTCATTGATAAAAATTTTGCATGTTGTTAATATGTATGGAATTATATATTAAGGTTTGTTATGTTTGTGTTTTTGAGATGTTATGTGATTTGTTGTGAATTTTGATATTATATATGGCAATGAGACCAAATGGTGTGAAATAATTGAGACATATTAATGTAGTTGTAATTCTGGAAATTTTAATATTAAAATGAATGCAAATGATGAATGTGATTGAAATATGGATGGATGTCATTTGATGGCTCGGGTACAGAGTTCCAGGAATAGCCCTGACTCTTTTGATGATAACTTGAGTTCTGGAACTCGTTTTTATATTTTCTTTATTGAAAATGAAAGCTAAGACACAGAGCTTTAATTTATATTCAGACTATAACATCTAAATATGTCTATATTTTCTCAAAAAAATGCATGAAGTTTAAACCTAGAATCTATCCAGAAAATTCAGGGCAAAAAATTCTGTGATGATGCAGTAGTGAATTGATCATAACTTTTGATAGAAAAATAGTATTTAAGTGATTTTTGATGCAGATGAAATCTAAGACAATAAGCTACAAATTATTAGAAGACCATAAGTTTAAATTCGAATTATAAATGGGCTAAAAATGAAGCCCAAAAATATGTCTAAAATCTGCCATAGGTAAAACATGAAATATTGGAGTGGTGCATGTGTCGTGATAATTATATATAATAATTAATATGAATAATTATTTTAATGGTAGTTATGAATGTTTAAAAAATTATTTATATCTGAGATTTTAGTGCAATAATAATGAAAATAAAGAACAAAAATAAATATGCATGATTATGATAGTTGAATAATATTGACATTTTTGAAATATTGGGAATTAAAATAAAAATAATTAAGCCCAAAGACACTTAGGCTAGAACTAGAATAGAGAATAGTTTGGCATGTTAATCAGGGGATTTAGGCACTCGGTGCCAAATATGAAAGCCGGTAATGACAATTTATAAATGCGTTCGGCGCAAAATTATTAAACCGGTAATGACAATATAACAAAAGCCGGTAATGACATTATTATAAAAGCGCTCAACGCTATATTATGAAAATCGGGAATGACAATCCCGTTATTCCTGCTAGTTAGTTCGGTTATAGGTGTTATAGGCACAAGAAAATAATAATAATAATAATAATAATAATAATAATAATAATAATTATTATTATTATTATTATTATTATTATTATTATTATTATTATTATTATTATTATTATTATTATTATTATTATTATAAAAACGGAGTACATGATTTTTATAAATGTTATATGAATTCAAGTTGTTAAATATTGCGTATTTGCTGAAATTTATTGATTGTACATAATTCTTTATTTTATGTCTTATTTATTAAATGGTTAATTAATATGTGAGGAAATATATATGTATGTAAAATTTTTATCATTGAAGCACCACTAAGCTATTAGTTTAGCGCGGGTGGTTTCCTCTCGCGCAGTTTTAGAAATTAGCATTGTCAGAAGAATAATGGTACCCGGAAGGAAACAGCAAAAAGCTTTGGGGTTTCTTTTTAGTATATTTTATAAAAAAAATTCCGTAAATTAAATTATGGTTTTATTTCTCATAGTATGTATTATAGACATGAATTATAATGTAAATTAATGTACTTTATAAATAAATAAAATTTTGAATATTTGTGCTTGTAATAATTTTTATTTCGGTGTTTGCAATATTTTCATAAAAAAATGTTACTTTATTTCATTAAATTTACAAAACAGTTAGACGGGTAATATTCACTTACCCTGTTGAATGGAAGTGGGATAAAGGGGTGTTACACACCCTCTTACCCTACTTTAGTTCAACAAGGTAAATGAGTATTACTCGACTGACTGTCATATTAAATTAGCTAAATGAAGTATAAATTTTTTTTATGAAAAAATTACAGATACCAAAAATAAAGTTATTACAAACGCAAATATTTAAAATTTTATTTATTTATAAAATACATTAATTTGCATTCAAACTATATATCTTACATTATAATTCACATTTATAATACACACTATATGAAAATAAAACTATAATTTAATTTACAAATTTTTTGATAAAATATACCAAAAAAAATCCAAAACTTTTAGCAGCTTCCGTCCAGGTATCATTCTTCTTCTGACAATTATAATATCTATGGCTACCCTTCTAAAATCTACGCGAGAGAAAACCACCCGCGCTAAGCTAATAGCTTAGTGATGCTTCAATGATAAAAATTTTACATACATATATTTTCTTGCATGTCATTTATATATTTAACAAATAAGGCATAAAATAAAGAATTATATAAAATCAAACAAATTTCATCAAACATTTAATATTTAACAATTTTAATTAATATAACATTATCAAAATGACATACTTTAATATTATTATTATTTTTCATTTTTCTTGTGCCCATGACACCTATAATCGAACTAACTAATAGAAATAACGGAGTTGTTATTATTGGCTTTCATAATATTGCACCGAGCGCTTTCATAATAATGTCATTACTGGCTTTTGTAATATTGTCATTATCGGCTTAAAAATTTTGCGCCAAACGTATTTATAAATTTGTCATTTCCAGCTTTTATATTAGGCACCAAGTCCCTTAAATCCCCTTATTAGCATGAAAAACTATTCTCTATTCTAGTTCTAGATTAGGTGTCATAGGGCTTAACTATTTTTATATTAATTTACATTATTTTCAAATTTTGATAATTTTACTAAATTTTCACCTAAAAGCTTATTTATTTTTGTTTTTTGTTCTTTGTTCTTATTGTTATTGCATTAAAATCTCATACATAAATAATTTATTGAACATTTTGATAGCTTTACATACAATTGATTTTCTCTCAAAATCTGAAGTACTATTCTAAGATGTCTATCATGTTCTCCCTTGTCCCTCGAATACACCAAGATATCATCTATAAAAACTAACATAAACTGATCAAGTAAGATCTAAAAATTTTGTTCATCATATCCATAAAGTCAGCTGGTGCATTCGTTAAGCCAAAAGGCATAACCAGGAATTCATAGTGGTCATATTAAGTCCTGAAGGTTGTTTTGGACACATCTGATTCTTTGATTTTCAGCCAGGCAAAGCCAATGTAGTAGCAGATGCCTTAAGTAGGAAAACACTAGCATGTATAGTTTATAATTTTTTTCATTATAATATAATATATAGTAATTAATTATAAATTAAAAGGAGACTCATATTTTATGTTGGCAGAATTACGGGTTCAACCTACTTAAGGCGTCAAGTGAGAGAAGCTCAGAGGCAAGATTAGAAATTGATGATAATTGCTGAGATAGTTAAAAATGAGGAGAGACCTGAATTTAAGGTTGAAAATGATGGAAGTATAAGTTATAAATGAAGATTGTGGTGCCAAACAACATCGAATTAAAGCAAATAATTCTAAAAGAGGCGCATAATACCACTTATTTGCATCCAGGAAGCAATAAAATGTATCAAGATATGAAGACTCACTATTGGTGGCCAGGAATGAAGAAGGATATTGTGGATTACACTACAAGATGCTTGACATGCCAACAAGTGAAAGTAGAGCACCATGTACCATCTGGATTTTTGCAACCTATTGTTATCCCATAACGGAAGTGGAAAAGGATTACAATGGATTTTGTATCTAGTTTGCCTTTGACACAAAAGAAGCATGATGCAGTATGGGTAATTGTTGATAGGTTTACCAAATCAGCTCACTTTCTTCCAGTTCGGATGGATTATTCGTTGAGCCGGTTAGCATAATTATATGTTAATGAGATAATTCGACTACATGGGGTGTCAGTATCTATTATTTCTAATTGAGACCCATGGTTCACATCAAAAATTTGGAAAAGTCTACAACAAGTATTGGGAACCCAACTTACTTTTAGTACAACATTTCACCCATAAACAAATGGGTAATCCAAACGAGTTATTCAAGTGCTAAAAGACATGCTTAGAAGCAGTGTAATTGACTTTAAGGGTAGTTGGGATAAATACTTACCATTGATGGAATTTGCATACAACAATAGTTATCAAGCTAGTATCGGCATGGCTCCATATGAAGTTTTGTATGGAAGAAGATGTCGAACACCTTTATACTGGACAGGACTTGGTGAAAATAACTTAATGGGGCCAGAATTAGTACAACAGACAAAGGAGAAGGTAAAATTAATCCAAGATCAATTAAAAGTTGTAACTAATCGACAAAAATCCTATGTCGATTTGAAGAGGAAAGACATTGAATATGTTGTCGGAGACAAAGTATTTTTGAAAGGAACCTTGGAAGAAAGTACTTCGTTTTGGTAAAAAGGGAAAACTGAGTCTTAGATTTATTAGACCATACGAAATACTTAAACATGTAGATGCAGTGGCTTACAGGTTGGCCTTACCACTAGAATTGGATAAGATCCATAATGTGTTTCATGTCTCAATGTTAAGAAGATATAGATCGGATCTGGCACACGTAATACCTATAGAATTAATAAATGTACAACCAGACTTGACCTATGTAGAAGAGCCGGTGAAAATCATAGCTCGAGAAGTCAATGAACTACGGAACAAGAAGGTATCATCGGTAAAGGTGCTATGGCGTAATCATGCAATAGAAGAAGCCATATGGGAGAGTGAAGAAATGATGAGAACTCAACATCCCCACCTAATTAGGTAAATTTCGAAAACAATATTTTCTTAAAGGGGAGAGAATTGTAATATCCAGTGATTTAGGCTCTAATTGCATGTGACCATAGTGGGGTGCACAGGTTCAATCAAAGTCTAAATTTGAACTCATAAAAAAATGACTAAAAATAAGGGAAAATAAATCATAATTCTCATTATTTGAGAATTAAAAAGATTAGTGCTAAAATTATAAGAAAATAAAATTTTTTATGGACAAAATCGGTATTATAGCAATTGTTGGGAAAAAAGTGTGAATATGGAGGAAGATGAAGCAAATAAGGAATTTCTTAAATTTTAAAATTTAATCAAAATTAATTAATTTAATGAAATAATGAGAATTATGATTTATTTTAATTAGTGGAACTCACTCCCTAATTTGAGTATAAAAGTCAAAAAGAAGAACAAATTCCACATTTTTCCACCCAAAATATCTAAGTAATCTTCATTTTCTTTTCTCCTCTCTTTAGTTGTCCACCATAGCCTCCATAAACCTCCATTTTTGCTTCAATCCAAGATTGAAAAAGTGAGGAAAGAAATTAGTTTTGAGAGAAAAAAAAATTAGAATTAAAGAGTTCTTACTATAAAGATAGCAAATGAACAAGAAGGAAGGAAGAAAGAAGAAAAGGAAAGGAAGAAATTTGGGACAGATTTCGGTCCACTTGGAGAACCCTTAAAGTGAGTTTATTCTTCTTAAATTCAACCTTTTTTTCCTTCCATTTAATACCCATAAGGATGATAGATATGATTAGGTTTGATAGACTTAGGTTATGTTACAAGATTGAAACTAGAAATTTAAAGTTATCATTAGTTGAAGAAAATTTTAGTTAAACTTTAAATTAATGATAATTGATGTTAATTAATTGTTTTATCACTTAAAAACTAAAGAAATATGATGTTAATGGATGAAGAAGGGATTGCCTTAGTTAAAGGAATTTGGGAGAAATTAAAATTAACATAGAAGCACTACAATTAGTAATAACTGAAATGTGAATTGAGTATTAATTTGAAGAAAATGAATTGAGAACTATGATAAGATTGTTGGGCAACCATGACATATTAAGAGGGAAGTTTAACCTTAGTATATTTTGGCTAAATTAAGGTGTAAAATATATTAGGAGTTTTAAATTTCTAGTTCTAATCTTGCAACATAATATAAATCTATCAAACCTAATCATATCTATCGTCCTTATGGGTCTCAAATGGAAGGAAAAATGTTGAATTTAAGAAGAATAAACTCACCTTAAGGGTTCTCCAAGTGGACCAAAATCTGTCCCAAATTACTTCATTTCCTTTTCTTCTTTCTTCCTTCCTTCTTGCTCCTTTGCTCCCTTTATAATAAAAACTCTTTAATTTTGATTTTTTCTTCTCTCAAAACTAATTTCTTTCCTCACTTTTTCAAACTTGGATTGAAGCAAAAATGGAGGTTTATGAAGGTTATGGTGGACAGCTAAAGAGAGGAGGAGAAAAGAATATGAAGATGACTTAGATATTTTGGGTAGAAGAATATAGAATTTGTTCATTTATACTTTTATACTCAAATTAGGGAGTGGATTAAAATAAATCATAATTCTTATTGATTCATTAATTTAATTAATCTTGATTAAATTTTAAACTTTAAAAAATTCCTTATTTGCTACATCATCCTCCATATTCACACTTTTCCACCAACAATTTTCATAATACCAATTTTATCCATAGAAAATTTTATTTTTTTCTAATTCTAGCACTAATCTTTTTAATTCCCAAATAATAATACTCTTAATTATTTTTTCTTGTTATTAGTCATTTTTTATAAGTTCAAATTTAGATTTCGATTGAACCTGCGCACCCCACTACGGTCACGTGCAATTGTGATCTAAATAACTTGATGTTACAATTATGATCAAGTCAATAACAATATTGAAGCTAAACATGTCACAATAGAAGAAAAAGAATCAACAAACTAGATTGGTTTCACCTTGGTTGATAAATCTTTTATCTTATTGAATAGTGAACTCCAATCTTCAAAAGCTCAAAATAAAATCAATCTCCGGGAATACCAAAATAGAATGCTCAAATTAAAATCTCAGCTGTACTTGAAAGAATGAAAGAATGAAAATATGATGCAAATTTAGGGCGTGTAGAATCCTATGCGGTAGCTAACTCTTCTACAATGTTTCCCACTTAAGAAAAGCCAAAGTTCCTAAAATATCCTTGTTTCCCATTTAAAATCATATTTGCATTAATTTAGGTCTTTTCCATAATTGATTCTAGTATTTATACAATAAAAATTAATGAATTCACAATTATTTTCTAAGAATTTATCCGATTAGAGCCTATCCAGCTCTTAGGACGAAGAATAACTACATAAAGGTTATTCCTAAAACATGCTTGCCCTATCTATTACTCTTTGCTAGGCCATTTTATTCCCTAAAGATCCCCCATAACTGTCTTTGTACCCTACCGATCAATCATATTTAGGGGTGAGTATAGGTTTAGTTAAAATCGAACTAACTGTAAAATTAACCGAATCAAAAGTTCGGTTAGCTAACTGAATTAACCGATGCGATTTTTAGTACGGTAAATAGTTAAGAAATTAAGAATTTTTTAGTTTTTAGTTAATTTGCTTAATTTTTGTGGTTAACTGAAAATTAACTAAATTAATTAATTTACTTGGAGTTGTTAAATTTTTTAGATTTAATAGTATTTTGTATTGTAAATTTTTTTATGTTTAACTATTATTGTAATTTTAAATTATTTATACTGAATTTTGTTAATATTTTGATTTATGTTGAATGTGAATTTAAAATTTAAAATAGATTGTTAAAATTAGAAATAAATATTATTTAATTGGATTTGGATTAATCGATAAACTAATCGAACCGATCAAAAATTTTCGATTAATTTGGTGGATTAACCAAAAAAATTTTGTTGCAGTAAATGATTAAAAATTGTATATATTTCTTAATATGGTTAACTAAATTTCAATTTGATTAATCAACCGATTTAACCGATACTCAATCCTGCCCATTTTCCCCTAGCTTTAACCTTTTATTTCAGCCATCCTCTGCACCTTTCTTTGTTGGCCCTTTGTTAAAGCTTATTGGGCCTTGGTCTCGGATTTTGAAACCTTGTATTTTTGCTGCTATTTTTTTTTAATTCAATTTAAAACATTTCTCTCAAAAACCTAATGTGCCAGGTGTAATACACAGTTTTTGCCAGATCAGCAAAAGAGTTTATTGGTGATGAAAGATGGTTTAAATTTAAAATATATAAATGATTTTTTATTATAAGTTTTAGTTTTTATGAATACATTTAGCCCAAAATGAAAAATTTTAAGAGCTTTAATATTTCATTTTGCGTTGAGTGTAATTAATATATACAAATCAAAAAAAATTTTGCCTAAATTTGACATAAATATTATTTAGTTAACATAAAATATAATAATATGTTTGGATTTGTTTCGCAGAGAACATTATCATTTACATGATTATAGAGTGATAATAAGATTTACAATGTCCTAAAGAGTTATTTAATTACTTGCATTCCTCTCCACGTAATGTTTCTAAACGATGTTTCAGAGTTTTTTCCAATTCTTAGAGATATATCTTCATATAAGGCAAAGTGATTTTTTTGAAAAGTAATTTTAGATTTTTTAAGAATAAATAGTTCATTCTTCAAAAAAAAAGGACAAATAATTCATTCTACTTGATCCATTATTTATTCTTTTATGACAACAATATTTTTATTTTATTTATATGAATATGTATTTATTATTATTATTATACATAAATAAAATATATGATAAATAAATTATTAAAATGATTCTCAAAAAATTAAATTTTAAAAAACGAACAGTAAAAAGTTTACTATTTTCTGAAAACAAAAAATAAAAAACTTACAATGATAACAAACAGACTTTTTTTTTGCCCTTTCAGGAATTTGGTTTATAATAATAATTCAAATTTGAAAAGTGACAAATATATTATTGGAAATTCCAACAAAAGCCTAGTAGCAACGGTCGAATTGTATCCTGCTCCAGTCCATATAAGCCGAAAGAGAGGACTCCAGACACAGAAATGAGAAAGACGAAGATGAAGAAGACAAGATCAATCAAAGAAAACGCAACACCGAACAGACTAAAGAAAAGGGAAGATGAAGAAGACAAGATCAATCAAAATAAAGGGTTTTATGCTTGTTATCTCTTGACCTCTCTTTGCCCTCGCTTCAAAGGCCACACCTATATAGGGTTCCTCTCTTCGTTAACTTTATTTAATTTCTGATTTTATTTTGAGATCGATGGTTCCAGTACTGTTGACAAACCCAACTCCAAAATCGACAAGTTTTACCATTTCCAGATTTTAATTTGTATTATATTTCTTGATCTTGAGAAATTTTGTTGGATTTCCTAAACCCACTATAACATATGATGATTTCTTATGCTTTTCTTTTATATCTGTTATATGGCTGGATTCTTCAGATTTACAGTGAATCCAAGGCGTCGAATTAGGCAACATAATGGCGAAATCAGAAGCGGAGCTTTTAGAACTAAGAAAAGGAGGCCCTGGGAGATGGTCTTCTGCATTTATGGTTTCCCAACTAATGTATCTGCTCTTCAGGTCTTTTTTATTTTCTTCATATATTTTTAATTTATTTCCATTGGGATTGCTATGCGTAAATGCTGAAGCAGTTTTTATGGATAAGAGCCCATATAATGCTTTAGCACTGAAATTTAGAATTTTTTTTTTTTAGCGTACTACCGACTCTTTCTGAATATTATTAGAATCATAAGAACTTTTCACTATTGTTTTTAGAACTTTCTTTGCTGTCGTTTCTGTTGTTCTTTCTGGTACTATTGGAATCATGATGAAATTTAGAATTTTTTTATCCAACTACTTATTATGAATGTTATTAAGAATTTCTCACCATTGTTTTAAATTCTTTGTTTAATTGTTTCCGATGTTCTTTGTGGCATTCTTTAAGAATTTATCATCTTAGCAGGGATGATGAATATCTTGCTATCTTATTTTGTATGGTAGAGATGCTTTTCATAAGACTCAGACTATGGCCATTTCAACAAAGTTATAGTTGTACAGTAATTTTTTTTTTTAAAAGGAAAGGGGAAATTATTTTACTTGGACATCTTTTTAAAATGTTGACTTTGATAATTGGACGAGTTTTAATTCTTATTAGAATCCAGTAATTGTATTAACTAGGTATTCAGCTTATAATTATATGTACTAACATGGGAAATGTTCAAATGGATATGAAGTTGCAGTTCGAATGGGCATGGCAACACCCAACAGAATCGTTGGCAGTCAGAGAGGCAGCTGCAACTTTCAAATCATTTTCAGGAGTAGCTAATAAGATTAAACTTGCATGCACAATGCTTAGCCTTCCAGCTTGGCAGAGGTACGACTTCTTGCTCGGCAGTAGTAGATAGATGTTGCCTTGTTTGTGAAAGAAATGTTTTAATTGATCAAACACTAAGTGTTCCTTTATACGTGAATAGCATGAACATAACGGTGAACTATTTTTCGACAAAATACTTGGTGCACTCTGCTGCTTGCCCAAGCTTGCCAGAGCACATGAAGGTCCAGGTTTGCCCCATTGATGAGCTTCCTTGTTATAGTAAAATCGGGGAGAGTTTCTTTGAATGCGGAGATGCTGAATATGGCCTCGATGACAAAGAAAACTATGAAACCACCACTAATGTTAGTGGATTAAGAGAGAGCTTAACTGAGCTTCGAGGTCACTCCATCATTGAGTCTCCAATCGGTGATAGAGAGGACAGTTCATCTGAAGAAGGTGCAAGCAGCAATGGTAATAATGATGGTGAAGAACACAATGAAGTTAGTTACGCAAGTGGAACTGTAAAAGAAGCACATGCAAACATAACTGCTCCTTTGCCATCAGATAATCTTCATAACATTGATGCGGCTTCTTATGAAAAATTTGGATGGTTTGAAGAACACAACAAGGAACAGAAACAGTTAAAGAATATGTCTGCAGATTATAGAACCACCATGAAAGTAGATAATGTGCAGCCATATGTTTTCATACATTCTCCAGTGAAAACAGTATCTTCTGTTCTTAATACCAATTCCATGGAAGAGACATTGCCAAACAAAAAAAAATTTGGACTGGATTTGCAGAATGAGAAAAAATTATCAGGCAAAGTTGATACAGATCAACCATCATTAAACAGTTATACTTTCCCACATGAAATTGAGGTTATAGATTTATTGTCACCTTCTCCAGAATGCAGAATAATGTCCAGCAGGAAGAAGAGAAGAGTATTAACAGATTTTCCTGAGATCATTGACTTGACATAGTCTGTTTTATTTGTCCAATTACTCTTTTGAGTAATGGAGAGATTATAATCAACAAATGAAATTTGACTTGATATGATCTCCATAGTTTGTCCAATTATTTAGAGTTTGAGGTATAGCAAACAAATAATGTGTAAAATAAATGAATTGCTTCAATTTGCAATTTTCATCGAATAAGATTGCATTATTTCTGTGCTTGGGGCCTAACTACCTGAATTGGAAGGATTACAGTCCTCATTTTTTTGTTAAATGCTATGCTTATATGCAACCTTTAATGAAATGGTGACATTTTGATTTATATGTTTAGAAATCCAATTTTGCTTATAATAATGGAGGATATTTCTTTCATTTGTTTTCCAAAAATCCAATCATGGAGGATATTTCTTTCACTTGTCTTCCAAAATCCCAATCATGGAGGATATTTCTTTCATTTGTTTTCCAAAAATCCAATCATGGAGGATATTTCTTTCACTTGTCTTCCAAAATCCCAATCATGGAGGATATTTCTTTCAAATTCCATTGACCTATGCAACTGAGTTTGTAATGTTGGCTGATAAGAAAAAGGCTACTGGATGTTTGGAAGACACAGCTTCAGCTTATCCACCAAAGAAGACAAGTGGAAATATTATTAGCCACAGAGAAAAGGAACAATGCTATCAAATCACATGATTATTGAACATGATTTCTAGCTTTCAAATCAAGCAATGAGAATCAAACAAGAGTCCTAGTAATCAAATATCATACTCCTCTAAACCAGTTAGTATTAAATAATATGTTATATTATTAAATTGTCATAATTATTATAGAATTAAATAAAACCATTAAATTTTTAGACTTAACAATTAAAAATAGTACCCATAGATGGATAAATAATATAATAACCATTAAAATATCATTTATATATATATATATATATATATATAAAAGAAGGACCTTTACAAAGCCTGATAGGTAAGAAGCATGTGAACCCCAAGACATTCATTATCTCTGGAGGCAGACCGCACACATATAAATATACCAAATATCAAACCTAAGTATGTGAAGCTCAGGCATAAAGACATGCATGAAACTATTTTAGGCAAAGATGTTAAAGGGAACAAGTGCCTATTTGGTGGTTAAGTTGGAATCTTGATGTTCAATACAAACAAACTTCTATACGGAAGCATTATAAAGGAGAAAATGCTGGTAAATCTTGTGAATCAAAGCAAAGTTCTATACACGTGTATATTTGCTCTTCAAAAGAGTTATCAAAAAGCCATTCACTTGCCAACTTTCTGATCAAGACTTTCAACCACATGGTTTTGTCACTGGTCAAGGAACTGCCTGCCCTACAAAAGATTTTCCTAACTTTAACAGGATAAATACATTTTAGTTCTTTAACAACTCAGGTTTCTATATTTCAAACAAAAAAAAAGTAGAAAAAAGAAAACGAATTACAAACATTCCGTAGGAAAAACAGCTAAAGCCTAGATTTCTGAAAACCTAGTGTAGAAAATTTTGTCGTATAAAGCTGATAAAAACGCAGTGATATATAAAATGGGATGAACTGAGTTTGTAAATAAAATCAAAGCAAAATTCCACAAACCAAAGACAAGTGCTTGAATAACAATGGGTCAAAACATTTCCAAATATACAATCACAGAAGCCAATGGTACATGAAATTATACACACAAACATGAGATTTTATTTATTTGTTTTCTTTTTTTTTTTTTCAAAAACAGACAGAATGAGTCAAGTGGCTAACTGTTGCCACTGAAGTAAAATTGCCATTATTGCTGCAACTGCTGATGTACTTCTTGTTGCTGCTGTGGCTGCTGTTGCTGCTCATCCTGCCAAACCCAAACAATATCTTGGAGGGCAGGCTTTATATCGTCTTTCAACATTTTCTGATATTCCATTGTATCTCCGTTAGATTTCTTCACCTCCACCAAATGAAAATTTGGAGTGACTTCAAAGATCTCTGCATCAATGCACAACGGACCCTTTCTGCCTTCATTTAGTCCCTCCATCTTCAACAAACCTGCATCCTTCTTCATGATCTTTAGCCTCTGTCGCTTAGCAACATCTTCCAGCTTAGCTATGATTACTGAGGCAGGTTGCACAGAAGTAAATCTGGCTTCTCTCAGCTGAGCATTATCCTCAAATAACCCAGAGAGATCAAACCCAGCAGAAAGAGAAATTATATCAAAAGCATTTAACTTAGGAGGTTCAGGAGACCCCTGCTTTGCCTCGGAAGATGCACTGCTATTCACAGAAGGACCAGAACCATTCCTCTCCAGATATTTTACACCCTGGCTTTCTGTTTCAGCTTTGTGCTGTTTGGAGTTCAATCCTTTTCTGAACCAATAACTGTCCTTTATCTTTTCCATGGAAACCCTAGTGTTGGGGTTTGGATCCAACATTTTCAACAGCAGCCTACGAGCTTCTTGGGGAAACCAATTAGGACATTTGAATTCAGCTCTGCCAATTTTCCTATACATCTCCATCAAGTTTGAATCATGAAATGGTAAATAACCAGCCAGTAGCACATACAATACAACCCCACACGACCATATATCAGCTTTTGCTCCATCATAACCTTTTCTGTTGATCACTTCAGGAGCAACATAAGCTGGTGTCCCACAAGTTGTATGGAGTAGCCCATCTTGATGTTTGGATTCAGCAAGAGCACTCAACCCAAAATCAGTTATCTTTAGATTCTCATTCTCATCCAACAACAAGTTTTCTGGTTTTATATCCCGATGATAAACACCCCTGCTGTGGCAGAAATCAACTCCATTGATCAACTGTTGGAAATAGTTGCGAGCAACGTCCTCCCTTAGCTTCCCTTTAGCAACCTTGTTAAAGAGTTCACCTCCTTTACAATATTCCATTACAAAGTAAATCTTACTTTTGGTGGCCATGACCTCATATAGCTGCACAATATTAGGGTGTCTAACAATTCTCATCACAGATATTTCTCTCTTGATCTGATCAACAAGCCCCACCTTCAAAATCTTTTCTTTGTCAATAACTTTAATTGCCACACTCTGGTTGGTTCTGATACTCCTTGCATAGTAAACCTTAGCAAAGGTGCCTTGGCCAAGCAATCTACCTATCTCATACTTTTGTGTCACAACACTTGGTTTATGTTCCATCCCAATCCAAAAAAATGCTAGCTAATTCACAAATCTCCTATATGCTCACCCGCCAAATATACTATAGTAATTTAAAAATCACAGGAACTACACACTGCTGAAGCAACTCAACCGTCTTCACAAAGATCATGCATTAACACAACAGGAAATTTATAACTAGTGGGGTCATAATCAGTAGAACATTTAAATGACGATGTACAATTTCCGAATCCAGTCTCATCAAGGATGAAAAAAGACAGGTCTAGAGAAGCAACAATCTTATGGTTTGGCGAGAGAGAATTCTGAACATTAAGGCACATCATGCAGCATTCCCTGGGTTCCCCCTTTTCTATGTAGAAACTCAAGAATGCTGTAAAAATTTCACCAGGATATATGAAAAATTATCATAAACTGTGTTTACAACCTGAAAATAAGAGAACAAAGAAAAAGGAAAGCCAAAAGATTACATTGAAGTAGACAAAATTTAGCATTTTATTGATATTTCCAATTGTTACTGCATTTTTCAAAAACCATTTTTCCTTTCTCAACAAATAAAAAAGCCACCTCCAGTCGGATCTAAATATGCATATTTGTTTTAAAATACAAAGGCAAAGAACCCAAAAAGTGATTAAAGATATGTCTATCTTACAAGAAGTTGCTTCCTCCAGATTACGTAGTTAGTCAAAAGAATTACAATACAAACAATTAAAATATACTACATCTGGAACTAAGCTGACAATATGAATTAAAATACATAAAGGTAATAACTTCCCTTCTCTAAATTACAACAGCATCAATAATCAGGTAAATATACTATCATCAATTATCTAACTTCAAACTTTTCAATCTAATTCTCTCAAAACAAACAAGTTATAAAAGAAGCATGAAAAGAAACCCGTACAATTAGTTATTTCATTTTTCTTTGCCGGCAATTCAAAATTAAAAAGCTCAACGCAAATTGGAAAACGTAAATTACTTTAAATTCCAAATAAAATCAGCTCGCATATCACCCAAAAGAAATATGAGCTTATATATCACCAATTAAACAATTTTTTTATAAAAAAAAACCCTGAATTCTAGAAGGATTTAGACATCTTAATAACCAACATATAAGGGAAATTACCTTATTTTGTCGATCACGGTTCGATTCAGTAGATCGAAGACGAGAATGAGGAAGATCAACTTCTCTCTTGAAGTGGAAACTGAAAATAGGAAAAGACCGGTTATAGAAATTTCGGACACTGTATTCTGAAATGCTCCGATACCAGGATTATAATGTATAATGATACCTTAATATTGGAAATCTTTAGGCTCAACGTTATCATCGGGCGGCATATAATCCCCTGTGTCCGCCCTCAGCATAATAATCATATTCTCCCTTTTTCTTTTTCATTAATTATCTTCGAATGGCTGGAAGCCATGTGGGCTTTCGTTTTAAGTTAGATATTGTGATGTTGACTAGTAGATGAATAGTGGATTGTTCGTTGGTTTATACCACAGAAAAAGTCTTCTTCTTCTTCTTTTTTTTTTTAATTTTTTCCCATGTGATTTCTTTATAATAATAGTTTGAAAATATTTTAAATAACAATTTTATATTTAGAAATATGAGTTGCTTAAGTGATTTTATAATAAGCTATGCTCATAGAAATATTAATAAGGTTATCATATTTTTTTTTTATAAATTGTTCTTTAAAAAAATATAAAATTAATAAAGTTTGAGAATTTGAGAATGGTAAAATATATATTAAAGAAATGGATAAATTTGAAAAAGTTACATTACTTTCATTTAATATATATGCAACATCCGTAATTAAGATCTATAAGTTATGTTATTGGTTAGTAAGAAATTGAGGATTAAATGAAGTATTGATAATTTTGAAAGAGATTGAAATCAAATGTTTCACAGGCGTGATACCTTCGTGACAATAGGTGTCACAGCCATTAACATTAGATTTTAGTACATGGCCATGATAAGGTGTTTCACGACCATGAAGAGTTGTCTCCCCCCGTGAAAGATAAGTTACGACTGTGAAACTTGGGCAGACAGAGCAGGTGAGGGAGTTATATTTTTTTCTCTGTCATTCCCTTTAAATTTATTCCCTACTTCCTGTTAACCAACCAAATACGCATTTATGTCATCTTCATCCATTAGGAAAGCTTGGAAGATCATATTTTCTTGAGGGAAAAGTGAAAAAGGGAGCTTGTGAGTTTTAGAGAAAAACTCAATTGTCCTATTTCCAGATTTTGGTTTGAATTCCAAAGGTTAAGAGGATGTTTTTCATCTTGCTATGATTTGAGAAAGGTGATGGAAGTTCATTCCACGGGAGAGAAAAAGCTTGAAGAGCTCAAGGTTTAACTAATTTATATCATAGATGTAAGATTTGTACATAACAACCCTTAAGATAATTAATTGATGTTTCTATGTTAATGACTTTAAATACATGTTGTAAATGATCAAGGTGTAGTTAAATGACAAAATGTGGGGTTGATATGCATGATGGAAACTAGTATGAGTATGGTTAAATTGAGATGTTTGAGGAGCTATTATGATTTATGTTGATAATTTGGAAGTTTATGTTTGTGATAAATAGCTTAAATGCATGCTAGAATATTGATAGGGTGGCTGATATTGGTCAACCATAAAGAGTATTGCATGTGAAAATGACATGAAGTTGTGATGCTCTATTTTCTAGAAAAATTTCCAAATTTAAGGGCCTTGAAGGTCGTGAAATGCATTTTGTTGCTGAAACATATCCATTCATGGGCAGCTTCACGATTTGGTTCACGCATGTGAATGGGTGATCATGATTATGAATGTGTACTAATTCACGGATTGAATCACAGCTTAGTTCATGAGAAAACTACCCATGAAATAGTCTGTCACGGTCGTGAAAGGTTATTCATGGGCGTGAAGTTGTTTATGTTAAAAATTTTGTATGTTTGTTTGTGAATTGAGATTGATTCGTTGTGAGGTGGTAGGCTTCAGTTGTATGCTTATAGCATGATATGGAATATATATGTTGTGGAAATGATTGTGGAAATCATAATATTTATATAAAATATGGTAATGAATAATATGAATATATGCATGGTATGTGTGGTGATATTGTAAGCCAAATACTCCGAATAAGACTATATCTATGATAGATGACATGTTATTAAGGGGGAAGATCGGTATCGAATGACATATATTGGTCACGATTAAAATATTTGAAGGATTACAAGGTGTTTAGAAGGCTCAGGGTCTAGTTAGGTGAGCTTTCTTTGCAACTGTTCCATTCACTTTATTTTTCTTCAGTTGATTTATGCTAAAATATTTTGAAGATTAATGAGATGTTTAAAAGGCTTGGGGTCTAACCAGACATGCTTCCCTCGTAGCTATTTCATGCACTCATTTTTCTTCAGTTGATTATGTTGAGATACTTAAAGACCCAAAGGCAAACAATGAGAGTTTCCTCAGTGAGTTATTTTGGCTCTAGCGAGAGCTGTAGAGTACTCATTTTCATTTTAGTATAGTTATAAGTAAGGTAGGTAAAGGTAAGATAATTGATAATTTTATGTATGATACTAAGAGATTGTTTGAAATACCATATAGTGTTGTGCATTATATATATATATATATATATATATATATATATATATATTTACGAGCTAGTGCATGTGTGGACTTCGAGGTAAGTTGTTATAGTAGTTCAATGAGTATATTATGTGTATTATTTGTATTTTTGTTATATGTCTTGCACGTTGTTATGTACCACTAGCATGAGTTGCTTAGCGTATGAGTTTTCCATCCAAATGATTGGAGCTTAGAGGATGATTGACAAAGGAGAGCACTTAGTGATCAAAGCCAATGATATACATTCAGGGTGGATAATACACTGTTGTATCTTGTTTTTGTTCTTTTATTATGAATTAGATAGTTATAGTTTTATATGTTGTATTTTATAAATATGTAATTTTATAACTATTCATTTTATAAAATATTGAATTTGTGTATGCCCATATAAGTTTGTATTTAACTTTTTATTATATTGAACTTAATTTCATAATTTTAAGAATGCTTTTAATTTGTTTAAGTCACATGATTTTGGTCTGTGAAAGTTTTAAATTTGTGACGTTTTAATTCTTGTACATCGTAGTATCTTTTGGTATAATTGAAATTATTCTTAATTATATCCAAAAATGTTATAAGACAACTATTTGAAACAATTTTTTTTTAATGAACAATTTTATTAATTGAGAGGAAGGGGTATATAAAAATTTAGGGGACAAATATACATATATTATTAGTTTGTTAAACTAATTAAAAGATGTTTGAAATTGTTATTAGATATCAAAAAAATATTTTTAGAATTTGTTTGATTTAATTAACTGATTTATTTATTTTTTACAAATTTTTTTGTATTTACTTATTCTCTTTAAAATCACTTTTCAAAACTTGAAAATAATTATTTTTTTTCCAAACACTACCAAACAGGTCCTTAATGTAACATGGCATGTGATTAATGAACACTTAAACTATTTTTGACATCAATGCCATATCTCACTAATAACTCAAAAATATAGAAACAATGTTTATAACGAAAAATAGATATAAATGAAAATTTATAGTAAAAGTTATTATATAGAATAAAATGAAAAAACTTGATAAATATAAGAGATTATATATTTATTAAAAAATTAGACCATTTAAATTTCACTTACAAATACTAAAAATATATAATGGTTTAATTGGACCATGTTATTATTTTTCTTTTATACCATAAGGGGAGCTCTAGCCTCCCAAATTATTATTTTTCTTAAACTTGTGTATGTTTTATCCATGTGAAACAATTTTCTTTTTTCTTAAAAAAATCATTATATACTTAATCCATAAAATTATTTATTTTAGAATTTTACCACCCTAAAATTATCATTATGAACACATTAGGATATACATTTAAGTTTGTTCTTCAAATGAAATCTATACACAAAATTTTCTTCTAAAACTAAAATAAAAAAATACTTTAATTAAGTAAAAAAAAAAAGAAAAATAGAAGACTTTTATTACAATTAAGTTATAGCAAATTGCTATATTTTTTGCCCCTCTTTGCAAGTCATCATTCTTAATTACTAAAAATTTCACCCATATTAATCATAAACCGAGTTGATAATTAAAAAAAAATTCCTCATAATTATAAGTTTGAAATGCAGGTTAGTTACATATGTGCATTTATATGCATGCGGTATGGTATAAATTATTATAAAATTGACTGATATTTTTCTTTTTTATAATTAAATGAAAGGAAAATTTTTAAACAATTTTCCAGTTTTTCACTCATTTTTAATTAAATACCTATTCATTTTTTAGTGCAATTTAAAACCTAACATCAAATTTTTTTTTTCAATTATACATC
Organism: Triadica sebifera; assembly: GCA_023653625.1. Classification (NCBI taxonomy): domain Eukaryota; kingdom Viridiplantae; phylum Streptophyta; class Magnoliopsida; order Malpighiales; family Euphorbiaceae; genus Triadica; species Triadica sebifera. The sequence goes on from CM042901.1 coordinate 29,439,341, forward strand.
TCCTAGCAATGAACTAATTATACAAACGAATGTTACAAAACTTTTTTCTTTAAAACATCTCGTTTGCATTATAGTCATAATATTTTAAAGATTCATATTAAGAAAAGTAAAAGAGAAAAACTAAATAATTATTTTATTACATAAAAATACTATATAAGTTTCACATAAATACAAAACTATTATAAATACAAGAAACTTTAAAACCAAAACATTCAGGTATATCATCCACCTAATTATGTCTTGTCCTGTGACTCTTCTATCAAGCTCTCAGTCTTTGCCAACAACCATCTAATTGAGTACAACCTGCATGTGAGAAACACTTCCACGCTAAGTCACTCGTGTCTAGCGGCACACGGGCACACACACACATTTTCCATCACATCATGTTAACACTTTGACTTATATAAATCTAAAACATGCATATCCTACCACATGCATTCTATATGCTTATACTCATATTCATATTATCTACTTTGTGTTCATACATAAAAACTCACATCTTAAAACTTACATATTAAACATTTATTTCATGCATTTACTTTCTCATTCAACATCATTTCATAATAATCATCCATAGAAACATACACTCATTGTGATCCTTATCTTTATGTTTGTATTCACATGCATAGATATTAATTTGGTTCACATATCACATATATCATTTATATATAACAACATTATCAACCAATTCGTCCTATTTTATATCCATGTAATTGATTTTTCTTATCATTTTTATTTTATTTTTCCCAAAACTCTAAGTCATGTTGAACAAATGCTCTCTTACCTTAACTTCAGCTATCCTATCCACTAATTGTAAAAGTGTTAATCCGAGCTCCTCAAGTCAAATATGCTCTTCTTGAGCTAGAGATCTTAAACAAGTACAAACAAGATCAATAGCACTATAACCTGAGTTTCAACCACATTGTCCTTATAACCGCATGGAATCGAGGACCAGTGGCTCTCTAACCTGAGCTTCAACTATCTCCGTATAATCGTATATAACTAAGGACTAAAGACACTCTAACCTGAGCTTCAACTATCAAGGCCTTATATAAAATAATATTCTACAGTACTGTAACTCTCTTAATGACATGTCATTTATCATATATCAAGTCCTAGATTAGAGAAAATGACATTTATAAACATTACACTTTTCCTTCTTATTCATGTTATCAATACCATGCTCTTAAGCATTTATCATGTATGAAATCATCATATTGTATCCTATGGCATTTCCCACTACAAAATGATATACACATGTACATGTTCACATATTAGGCTTCTTACAATCATTATTCCTCAATTATTCATATATCCCTTGTTATATTTTCATATCACACATTCACTTTTTACATACATCCTTTTAATCATATGGAGCATCAACTGATATTATTTATGGAATCATGTGTTTTATACTTACGGTACATCAAATAACATACTTGTGCATAACCATTACAATACATTGTTAAAGAAAACAACACGTATCATTTAAATAGGCTTCATGGATGTGAACATCATATTCACAGTTGTGAATGTTCTATTCACGAGTACCTTTACTCGTGAACAAAATTGTGAATGTTTCTATCTATGAAGTACACATTCTTCACGGGCATGAAGAAATAATCATAGACGTGACTCTGTGAAACATGCATAAATCAAGTGGTAACTTAAACCATGAAAGGATCTGTTTTACATGAACTTTGTTTATGAGCATGATTCACGACCGTAAAACCTCTATCATAAGTGTGAGTATGGGTTTTCCAACTCCAAAATAGAACAATATAACAAAATGCACATGAGGACTCTAAGATTAACTAACATCAATCATTCCTATCAACATTCAATAATATTTTCATGCCATAAACATGTCATAACATAAAATAAAGCATTTAATAACAAATTATGTCAAAATGTATCTTTTATTCACACTAACTACCTAACTCGTCTCTATGGCATATTAACACAATATCATTTATCTCACAAATCATTGGCATTTAACACTCCTATCACTCAAAACCAAAAACTTAACATGATTCAAGCAACATATTTATGGATTTAAAAATACATGTGCACTAATCTTTAACTAAAGATCTTCCATAAACTCTTCAAGATCCATCATAGCTTATTCTTCCCTCTTTGTGTTTGTTACTCTTCAACTCTACCATCTCTAAGCCTATGAAAATTCGAAGACCGATTTCCTTTTCTAGCTTGGCCTTCCATTTTTTCACTTTAAGGTCACATCACTCAAGAACAATCTACCTTTATCTTTGTTTTCATGTTTCTCCCAAGCTTTGATTTATGAAACTTTGTAAAAAAAAAAAGAAAGGAGAAAAGGAAGAAAAATATGAAGAAGGAGATGGTGGCATGTCTAGAAAGATAAAGGGTATGGGGTAGTTGATGGTTATAGAAAAAGAGGCATGGGAAATAGAAAATTGCAGCTTTGTTCACTTACTCAGTTGACTAATATTCAGGGGTATGAAGTGTTCTTCACATGCATAAACATCTCCTATCATAGCTGTGATAAACCTTTCATGTGAATGACCCAAATTTATTGAAATCACCATTTTCCACTCTTTCCATCCTTTTAAGCATTAATCTACCCACTATCTCTCTTCGTTCACCGACATATCTTATAAGCCCTATTATCAGGCTTATATTTCTCCTTTCTTTAAAGAAATTTCGTCCTTAAAATTTTACATGAATGATAATCTGTATCATCTAAACCTCAAACACTTAACACCATAATGAACTTATTCATACAACAATTTTTTGTAAGCTCCGAAATTCATATAACCATTTTATTTCATTTTTCATCATATCTTGGACATTTATATGATTCATATTACATTTATAAAACCTAAAAACTTTGCATCTAACCATCAATCCTGTCATACTTCGATTAACATATTCTATAAAGGTAGAGTATCCATTCCAAATTTAATAGCATACTTTTTATGTGCCACATATATGTTTCTGATAAGATATATTTATCCTTAGCCTACTTTCACAACAACTCTAGTCCTATGTCACATGATACTTACGTTTGATAGAGAAGAGCCCCAATTCAAGGCATACATGACACACTATGAACATGTGATACACCCATAACTCACCCAGATCTAGAAACACCTAAACCTATGTTTTGATACCAAAATGTAACACTCTCAAATATAATTAGCAATAAACCAATTATATAAGCAAATGCTGTGAAAAATATTCTTTAAAATACTGTGTTTGCATTATATCCATGATGACTATTTTAAAGATTCATATTAAGAAAAGTAATAGAGAAAAACCAAATAAATATTTTTATTACATTAAAATATTGTATAAGCTTTACATAACCTTTAGTTTATAAATATTACTCCAAAATGGAAAATACAAAACAATTACAAATGCAAGAAAATTTAAAACCAAAACATCCCGGTTTATCACCCATCTAACTATGTCTTGTCATTTGACTCTTCTATCGGGTTTTTAGTCTCTATGAACAACTATCTAACCAACTACAATATGCGTGTGATAAACCCTAAGTAACTCATTTATAGTGGTACATATGTATATTCATACAAACAACCATGTGTGCATACCATCATATCATGTTAATACATTGGCTTATATAAATCTAAAACATGCATAACCTACCACGTGTATTCTATATGCTCATACTCATATTCATATTATCTACTTTGTGTTCATGTATAGAAACTCACATCCTAAAACTTACATATTAAACATTTATTTCATGTCTTTACATCTATATTCAACATCATTTCATAATAATAATGCATAGAAACATATACTCACTATGATCCTTACCTTTATGTTCGTATTCGCATACATAAATATCAATTTGATTCACATATCACATATATCACTTCCATATAATAAAATTAGCAACCAATTTGTATTATTCTATATCCATGTAAAACATGTTTTTCTTATCCTTTTTATTTTGTTTTACCCAAAACTCTAAGTCGGACTATCTAGATGTATGTTATGTAACATATGCGCTCTTACCTGAGCATCAACTATCCTATCCACAAACTATAAAAGTGTTTATCTTACTTTTTCAAGTCAAAGGAACTCTTATATGAGTTTCAGAAATATTGAACGAGTATAAACATGATCAATGGCACTCTAACTTAAGCTTCAACCATATTGTCTTTATAATTGCATGGAACCAAGGACCAATGACTCTCTAACTTGAGCTTCAACAACTAAGATCTCATATAAAGAATATTCTATGGTACCGTAACCCCCTTAATGACATATCATTTATTCTATGTCAAGTCATATATTAGAGAAAAAGGAATTTAAGAACATTACATTTTTTCTTCTTATTTTTGTTATCAATACCATACTCTTAAGCATTTATCATTCATGAAATCCTTATATTGTATCCTATGGCACTTCCCATTTCAAATTGAAATACACATATTGTAACATCCTCGACCTTCCCCATATGCATTTTATTTGAACATATGCATCTTGCATATAATTCAATTGAACACGTGCATTTCATACGTATTTTCATAGTATTGAACCCTGAGGGGTATTTCTGTCATTTTGATGCTAACAAATAAAATAACAATAATATATTTAACAATACTTGTGTTCTATTTTATTGAACAGAGTATGGAATATGATGCAAGAATGAAAGATTGCCTTCGAAAGTCAAAAAATGAAGAAATAGCATGTTCACGCCCGTGACTGATTATGTCACGCCCGTGATATAGCTTAGCGTTAACTATCCAACATTTAAAGTTCACGGCTATAAAGGATCATAGCAATCATGAATGATCAAATCAGTCACATCCGTGAAAGATAGTCACACCCGTGAGATAACATGTAAAATTCCTCTAGACAGCTTTACGGCCAAAGTCACCACTTGGACCACGCCTTGGAAGGATATTCACGCCCGTGAAAGTATAAAGTCATGCCCATGATCAAACACTTCAAATTCTTCCAAAATGCTTCACGGTCAGAGTCACCACCTGAGCCATGGCTTGGAAGAACATTCACGATCGTGACACACATATTCACGACCGTGAATGAGGAAAAAAAATATGTCAAACACGAAATTAAGAGTTGGTGCAACACCTATTTTTGCATTAAATGCTTACAAATGGCTATAATTTGCTAAGGAAGTATAAATGCAAGTCATTTATGAATCCAGAATAAGAGAACAAGCAATTACTTCGAATCAAAATCTTGTTGTAGTCATTTATGCATTAATTATTTTCAACAAAACTCTAATTTTCTGTTAAAATCTATTTTCTCATAATTTCTGAACATTATAGATGCAAGTCATTTATGAATCTAGAACAAGAGAACAAGCAATTACTTTGAATCAAAATCTTCTTGTAGTCATTTGTGCATTAATTATTTTCAACAAAATTCTTATGTTCTGTTAAAATCTATTTGCTCATAATTTCTGAGCATTATAGATTGGTGAGTGTTTCTTTTTGTAATCTACTACTCAAGTGAGTTTGGGTATATTGGGTTAAGAGTAAAACACTTGTAAGGGTTATTTGTGTGAGCCATAAAACACAAGGAATTGGTTTATTGTGTGAGTCATTAAAACACAAGAGAATTTATGGGTTAGGTGTGAGCCATTGATAAAACACCATAGTTGGGAGTGAGCTTGTAAAACTCCATTGTAACATTAAGTGTGTTAATGAAATTCTCAATTGAGATTGGGGAGAAGAGTAGGGTTTGTTAATACCCAAACCTCTATAAATTTCTTGTGTGATATCTTCCTATCCCTAATCTATTTAACTTTTTATTCCACACTTAAAAGTTAAGAATTTTAATATCCAATTCAACCCCCCTTCTTGGTTCATTATCTGGGCAACACATAGGAAGAAGTTTATGACACGCACTAGCTATGTGTTCTAGTATTTGGCAATTGTGTTGAGTCGCATGTGTGTACTTATAACCTAAATGAGGATAACAAAGTATTAGAAATAAATTGAATAAGGTGACTAAAATAAAGTAAGCAGAATGACTAGATTAAAATTAGTAAACATTTTACATTGTTAATTTAGCTAAATTGGGCCAAATGATTAAGCTGTATTATTGTGTGGATTAGTGGAATTATATATCTATGTAAATAATAATAATAATAATAATAATAATAATAATAATAATAATAATAATAATAATAATAATAATAATAATAATAATATAGATAAAGTAAAATGAAAATGAAACAAAAGAAAAATAAAAGAAAAGAGAAGAGAAAAGAGAAGACAAGAGAGAAGCAAAAAGAAAAAGTTGGTTTGATCTTCTTCCTCCCATTTCTGCCTCCTTACTCCAGCCCCATTTTCTTCTTCATCTTCCCCCATTATAGCCTTCAATTCTTCCTTTTTTCACTTAGTTTTTACAGCAAATTGATCCCTTGCAAGTTTGTTCTTGGTAAGTAATCAATTCTTATTGCTATAAGGTTGATTTGAGTTGCTAAGATTCATTAATAGGCATTGATTTTCACCCCGATTTTGATACATATAGAAACTTATTCTAGAAAAGTTTAAAACATGATGATTGTTTGCAAGTTTGTTCTTGGTAAGTAATCAATTCTTATTGCTATAAGGTTGATTTGAGTTGCTAAGATTCATTAATAGGCATTGATTTTCACCCCGATTTTGATACATATAGAAACTTATTCTAGAAAAGTTTAAAACATGATGATTGTTCCTTTATGTCTTTGATTTATGTATATGTAAACAATTTTGCAAGATTTTATGTATAGGAAGAAAAATCCTCTCTCTACTGAAACTAGTCAGGGTGTGATTCCTAACTGAGTTAGCTATTGTGTTCATTGCTTTTGAATATGATAAAGCCATTATATGAAGTATATTAAAACATTAAAATTGTAGCTATATTTGTTATATATCTTTGTACCAAATTTTAGGTTTATATATCTTGTGGATTTTGAGTTATTGTGAATAGAACCATGAATGTTCTATAGTTTGAGCGGACTGCTTAGTGCCTTGGGCAGTTCTAGTAACTTGTGTAACTATTTTTAGCTCCATAGAGATGTCATATGTAAATTCTAAAAATATAAAAGTTATAGGTATATGTATTATCTAAATGTTGACTAATTTTAGCTTAATATATTATGTATAGAGTAAGTTACAACCTTTACAAGTCATACTGTCTGGAAGCCAACTCTGTTCTGAACCATTAAACCGTCTCTTATAATTTTAGGACCTTAGATATATAATTGATAAAATTTGTAAAAATGAAAAATGTTCCATTTGAACCCATACAAGTATCTGTAAATTTTAATTGAAATATGACTTATATATTATAAGTTATGATGAACCAAAGTTGGTACCCTGAAACTGCCTAAGGCCAGAAAACATAACACATTTAGAAATTCCACAAAAAATTTTACAATGATCCAATTGCTCTGAAATGTTAATATTTTACATAATTATATGTTAATTTTAATTAGGAATAAGAATCAATTTAATTGGTCAAGTATAGAAAAATTTATAGGTTAAACGGTCACATATGGTCACACTGCCTCATAAGTAAAATCTTAATTATTGATATGAACAATGCATATTAATTTGTTTAAGCCACATTAATTTTATCTAGTCATAAATTAAACAATTATATTTCAATATTAGACTCAAGACAAATTGGAAATACACAAGAAGTGGGTAAACAATAAGTTAAGAGTCGGAATCAAAGGAAAAATCTGAGTCTAATTATCAATTGAATTCTTTAGTGCATATGAATGTTGCTTGCTATGTGATTCATATGATTGTCATTGTTTGTCCTTAATAATATGATGATGGATAATGTGTGACATTTATGGTACATATAAGTGGTATACTTGTGGTATATTTGAGGTATATGTTTGACATATGTGTGACATATGAGGTATATATTTGGTGTATGTGTGATATATGTGATAAGATACAATGGTTGATGAATATTTAAGTACAAGTGCATATGCATATGAACTTAAAACGCATTGTAACTAGTTAATCGATATTACAAAGAAAAAGAAAAGACCTATGGCCCAACAAATGTGCAAATGAAACAAATGATCAAGCTAGCTAACAAATGCAAATATTCATATGACAAATATTCACATTGAAACCCGGGAAAATGTCCGTTTAACTTGGTCACAAAAATATAAAATGAGCAAAGCATGAGCATAAGTAAAAAATAGTGATTATATTTTTAAATTTCATTTGTGATTATATGATAAAGGTGAATGGAATGGAATGGAATATATGCATTGGATTTATGATTTGTTACTATGAGTTATTTGGTACTTTAGAGTTCATTTGATGATTATTCTCACTGAGTCACAACTCATCAGTTTGCATCTTTTTTCAGGTAAAACCTCACTACTCTCTCTCTTTGCATTCCATATGAGCATGAAAATATGTCATTAGTATTTTGGATTGATATGTTTGAACATGTATAGTCACTCTGGATTTTTTTTAAATGTATAAATGGAAGCAAATCATAAATATTTAAGTGCAAAGTTTATGTTTTAATATATGTGATATATTATATTTTGGCGAAAGCCTTAAAATTGACTTGCAAAGTTTTTGAATGATATTACAGGATATGATAAAAAAAAATTACAACCACTGTTAACAGGATATTATGTTTTTCCAGCATGTTATGTGTGATTATTTGATATAGAGATAAGTTGTACTTAAATGCATAAGATGTGGTGTTACATATATACTTGTTCACATATTAGGTTTCTTACAATCATTATCTCTCCTTTGTTCATATATTCCTTGTTATATTTTCATATCATGCATTTACTTATTACATACATCCTTTTAATCATGTGGAACATCAATTGATATTATTTTTGTATAAGCATTCATGGAATCATGTGTTTCATACTTGCAGTATATCATAAAAGATATATGTGCATAACCATTATATTATATTGTTAAAGAAAACAACATGTATCTTTTAAACAGGTTTCACGAATGTGAACATTATGTTTAGAGCCGTGAAGGTTTCGTTCATGGGTACCTTTATCCATGAACCAAACCATGAACTTGATCGTGAATGTTTCTATCCGTGAAGTGCACATTCTCCACAGATATGAATAAATAGTCATGAGTGTGACTCTGTGGTACAGATGTGAATCAAGTGGTGACTCAAGCCGTGAAAGGATCTGTTCTATGTGAACTTCATTTTTAGGAATGATTCATGATTGTAAAACCCTTATCACAGGTGTGAATCTGGATTTTCTAACATCAAAACCGCACAACATAACAAAATGCATGCAAGGGCTTTAAGATTGACTAATGTCAATTACTCTTATCAATATTCAACTACATTTTCATACCATAAACTTACCATAATATAAAACAAAGCATTTAACAACAAATCATGCCAAATGTATATTTGATTCACACTAACTACCTAACTCATCTCCTTGGCATATTAATACACTATCATTTATGTCACAAATCATTGGCATTTAACACTCATATCACTCAAAACCAAAAATCTAACATATTTCAAGTAATATATTTTTGGATTTAAATATACATATGTATTAACCTTTAACTAAGGATCCTTTATAAACTCTTCAAGATCCATCCTATTTTATTCTCTACTTTTTATGCTTATTACTCTTCAACTCTACCATCTCTAAGCCCAAGAAAATCTAAAGATTGGTCTCCTTTTCCAACTTAGCTCCCTTTCTCTTCTCTTTAAGCACACATCACTCAAGAACACTTTACCCTTTTCTTTGTTTTCATATTTCTCCCAATCTTTGATTTATGAATCTTTGTGAAAAAATAAAGAATAAAAGGAAGAAGAAGGTGAAGAAAGAGATGGTGGCATGTTTGGAAGGATATGGGTAAAGGGTAGTTGGTGGTTATAGAAAAAAAGACATTGGAGAGAGAAAAATGCAGCTCTATTGACTAACTCTGCTCACTAATATTCATTGGTTAAAACATCTTTTGTCACAACTGTGATAAACATTTCACAAGAATTACCCTAATTCACAACATTCACGGCCGTGAAAACGCCATTTTCCATTATCTTCCCTCTTTTAAGCTATTTACCCACACTCTCTCTTCAATCACCAATATATCGTATAGGCCCTAATTATCGGACGTTATATTTCTCTTCTCCTTAAAGAAATTTTGTCCTCAAAATTTCACTTGTCCGATAATCATGTATCATTTAATTCTCAAACACTTAACACCATAATGAACTTATTCATACAACTATTACTTGCAACCTCAGAAATCCATATAAATCTTTCATTTCATTTTTCATCATATCTCAGGCATCTATATGATTCATATAACATCTATCAAACCTAACAACTTTCAATCTAACTGTCAATACTATCATACTTCGATTAACAACTTCTATAAAAGTAAAGTATGCACTTCAAATCTAATAACATACTCTTCCACGTGTCACATCTATGTTTCTAATAAGATCTGTTTATCCTTAGCCTACTTTCAAAACAACTCTAGTCCTATGTCATATGAAACTTATGCTTGACAAAGAAGAGCCCAAATCAAAATCATACATGACACACCATGAACATATGACACACCCACAACCCATTTAGTTATAAAAATATCTAAACCTAAGCTCTAATACTAAAATGTAACACTATCAAATATAATTAGCAATAAATCAATTATATATGCGAATGTTACGAAACCTTATATTTAAAATGCCTTGTTTGCATCATATCTATAATAATTATTTTAAAAGATTCATATTAAGAAAAGTAAAATAAAAAAACCAAATAATTATTTTATTACATTAAAATATTGTATAGGCTTTACATAATCTCTGGTTTAAAACATTACTCCAAAAGGGCAAATACAAAACCATTATAAATGCAAGAAAATTTTAAACCAAAACATCCCGATGTATCACCCACTAAATTGTGTCTTGTCATGTGACTTTTTAATCAGACTTTTAGTCTCTATTAGCAACCATCTAACCGACTACAAACCTGCATATAAAAAACACTCACACGCTAAGCAACTCATGTCTAACAATACATATGTATTTACATACAAACAACCATGTGTGCTGTGACACCCCACTTATATATTAGGAATAATCCCACATATATAAGAAGAATGTCACAAGTTTAACTTGATAAATCTGTTCGGATTAAAAAAAATTCATTTTAAATAACCTAATCTTTTTATTTATATTGGTTTAAGCAAGTCGTTCTAATTAATAATATATATATCATTATAATGTTTACACATATGGCACCCGATTATGTTACTTATTTATTTACATACACAATATGAACATATGAGTCAAGTCCACCACAAACCATATACATAGTCAACCAAGAAAAAAAACTATTAAATAACCAACCCTCTAACTATATCTCTTGTGTCTCTACTGATATGAGCTTGGATTTCCTTCCTAGCCACTTCATTTCCTACCGTCTATAGTTCAAATTTCTGCATGAGAAGAACCCACGCTAAGCTATCTCTAGCTTAGTGGTACATATAGGCATTAAGTTTTTCCCAAGCAGTCACATAAATGCATGTCTCAAATAATTCATAACACACTGAATTTTTATTGCATATTTGTCATGTAAAATAAATAACCACATCACATAATAGTATAAGCATAATAATCATATTCAATAATTAAGTTCTCACTACCTCATGTAAGCATTTCATTTTTTGTCACTTATGTCAATAATATAATTTCCACATTTCATTCCAAAGTCTTTAATTAGTATCAGCCCAAATCTCATTCCCGGACTCTCCGGATATGAGGTGTGGAATAGGGGTGCTCGCGGAGCTTAAGCCACCCTACTCACCATAATCTCAAGTCAAGGGCGCTCACGGAGCTTAAACCATCTTGACTGAATATAATCATGTCATATGTGTGTAATCAGGATCAGGGGCGCTCCTAGAGCTTAAGCCACCCTATCCCTAAATCATATCCATATCGGTACCGTAACTTTCCCGTAATGGTGCACCATCTATCCTATGTTAGTCCTCAGGTAGAGAAATGGGCAATTAACACCATTAATTACTTGTTTCTAAAATAAATACCCATTTCATAACATAATCATTTACTCATAATTTATTTCAAAACCATGTAATAACATGATATTTTATCAAATATTAGCATAATATTAAGTTCATAGTCAATAACATTTCTATAATTTTAAAACATGTCATGCATATACAATCATGCATAAGTGCAAAACAGAATACATATATGTACAAATCTCGATAGTATTTTTCTTTTCCAAAATATAAGTTCAGAGCTTGTTCAGTTTTGTTGGTCTTCTTCTTGAGATCCTAATTTAAAAATATAATTAATTAATAACTTGATAAATATTTATTCTTAGTATAATTTAAATAAATAACAACAATTTCTTTTAAGCTAGAACAAGACCTCTTAAGAAAGTTAGATCAATAAAGTTTTCTACACTTATCCAATTTATATGGTTCTTGATCCTAATTAAATTTAACATGTAATACTAAAACATACTAAAATTTCATAATTTTTGAACCATTACACAAATTTTGGTATAATTTTAAATGTTGCTTTGTTTTCTGCCCTTAGGCTGTTTCGGGGTACCCTATTTAATATCTTTCAATGTATAGCTTAAATTATTATGAAAATTTTTATACGGTTATATAAGTTCATTTGGAACATTTTTAATGTTTATCTCATTTCTAGATTCGGTCTCTAAGATTCTCAAATACTGGAGGATCTATAACCGGTTCAACATAGAGTATCAACCCGACCAGTTCAATTATTCAGCTCATAACTCACAAAATACATGACATTTTAAGGTGATACTTTCACAGAAATTTAGACAAGACATAAAAATAAAACTTTCATATTTTTAACTTTGGCTAATTCGATCTAAAAATAGATCAAATATAATGACGAATTTACTGGACATGTACAGGTATATGAAACCAGCTCAATTAAGGAACAGTCATAGTTCATTTCAATATAACTCAATCTACACAAGAGATATTTATATGAAATTTTTTAGAGACTTAAATAACACATATACCTACAACTTTCATGTTTTACAAAACCTCAGATTCAGCCATTAAGATGATCAATTTAAACAAAAACTGTAGGTTATTTAGTTGATATGTCTCCCTGAACTAGTTTCACTCCAATGACCATTTCTCTTCATATATTCAAAATCATTCAATAAAATTTGATAGACAGATATACAAGACATATGTGAAAAACTTTCATGTTTTATACTTCTTCAAATTTGGTTGATAACTCCCTCGAAAATATAGTCAAAATACTGATACTATACAGTCCTAATATTCTAAAAACACAAGAATAATTGAGAGATGATCACTTACCAAGAACAAATCTATTTGCAGTGAAATTCTTGAAAATCATGGAGAAGATGATAAAGAAATGGAGGCTGGTGGTTTGAGGAAGAAGAAGAGTGGAGATAAGGTTGGTGTTAATATGGTATTAAATGAATTTAACTCAAATACACTCCCCTTCCCACAAAACCACATTCAGCCCCCCTATCAACTTTTTTTTTCTTTTAACTTGTTTTATTTTAATTAATTAATTATTTTTTTATTTTTTTATTTGTTTACATGTATTAAATTCCACTAGCTTTTATTAAACTGTAATTTTATTACGATATGCCTAACCAAATTAAATTTTATCAATCTATTTAGTTCATTTTTATTTCTTATTTAATAATTTACTCAATTTATTTTAATATCTAATTTCAATCATATAGTTTATATGCATATCATATACTTATTCTAACTAGACGCTAATTAGTGACCATTACATGTGCATACCATCATATTATGTTAACACTTTAGCTTATATAAATCTAAAACATGCATAACTTTTCTTGTGCATTTTATATGCTTATACTCATATTCATATTATCTACTTTATGTTCATGCATAGAAACTCACATCCTCAAACTTACATATCAAACATTTATTGCATGCCTTTACGTCCATATTCAACATCATTTCATAATAATTGTTAAACCTTGAGGACCTTGAGGGGTATTTCCATCATTTTGATGCTAATAAATAAAATAGCAATAATGCATTTAACAATGCTTGTGTTCTAAGTTTGTTGAACATGATATATCTTGAATAAAATATGATGCAAGAATGAAAGAAAACCTTTGAAGGTCAAAATAAGAAGAAATAGCATGTTCACGCCCGTAACTGCTTATGTCACGCCTGTGATATAGCTTAACACCAACTCTCCAACATTTAAAGTTCACGGCCATGAAGGATCATACCAACTGTGAATGATCAAATCAGTCATGCCCGTGAAAGAAAGACACACCCGTGAAATAACATGTCAAGTTCTTCCAGAGAGCTTCATGGCCAGAGTCACCACTTGAATCACGGCTTGGAAGAATGTTCACGCTCATGAAAGTATAAAGTCATGTCCGTAATCAAACACTTCAAGTTCTTCCAGAAAAGCTTCACAGTCAAAGTCACCACTTGGACCACGACTTGGAAGAACATTCACGACTGTGACGTATATAGTCACGCCCGTGAATGAGGATAGAGAAACATGTCAAGCGCAAAGTTAATAGTTGGTTCAATGACTATTTTCACATTAAATGCACTCAGACGGCTATAATTTGCTGAGGAAGTATAAGTGCAAGTCATTTATGAATCATAACAAAAAGAACAACAATTACTTTGAATCATAAATCTTGTTGTAGCCATTGTGCATTAATTATTTTCAACAAAACCTTTATTCTTTGTAAAAACCTATTTGCTTATAATTTCTAAGCATTATAGGTTGGTGAGTGTTTTCATTGTAATCTATTACTCAAGTGAGTTTGGGTATATTGGGTTAAGATTGAAACACTTGTAAAGGTTTATTGTGTGAGCCATAAAACACAAGGAATTGATTTATTGTGTGAGCCATTAAAACACAAGGGAATTTCTGGGTTAGGTATTAGCCATTAAGAGAAACACCATAGTTGGGAGTGAGCTTGTAAAACTCCATTGTAAACACTTAGTGTATTAGTAAAACTCCCAATTGAGATTGGGGAAAGGAGTAGGGTTTGTTAATACCCGAACCTCTATAAATCTCGTGTGCGATATCTCTTCATCCCTACTCTATTTAATTTTATTCCGCATTTAAAGTTAATAAATTTTTATTTCATAACCATTTCAACCCTCCTTCTTGGTTCATTATTTGGGAAACAATAATCATTCATAGAAATATACACTCATTGTGATCTTATCTTTATGTTTGTATTAGCATGCATAAATATTAATTTGGTTCACATATCACATATATCATTTCCATATAATAACATTAGCAACCAATTCTTTTTATTTTGTTTCCATTTGTATCCATATAACTAATTTTCCTTATATGTTTTATTTTACTTTGCCCAAAACTCTAAGTTGGACACGTGTGCTCTTACTGAACTTCAGTTACCCTATCCACTAACTATAAAAGTGTTTGTATGAGCTTCTCATGTCAAGGGCGCTCTTACCTAAGCTTCAGCCACCTTGATGAGTATAAACATGATCAAGGGCATTCTAACTTATGCTTCAGTTACCTTGTCCTTATAATCGCATGAAATTAGGGACTAAAGGCACTCTAACATGAGCTTTAGCTATCAATGTCTCGTATAAAAAATATTTTACAGTATCGTATCTTCTTCAATGACATGTCATTTATCCTATGTCAAGTCCTACATTAGAGAAAATGACATTTAAGAACATTACACTTTTTCATCTTATTTCCATTATCAATATCATGCTCTTAAGCATTTATCATCCATGAAATCCTCATATTGTATCCCATGGCATTTTTCATTTCAAAATGATATACATATATTTGTTCACTTATTAGGTTTCTTACAATCATTATTTCTCACTTATTCATATATCCCTTGTTATATTTTCATATGATGCATACACTTATTACATACATCATTTTGATCATGTGGAGAATTAATTGATATTATTTATGTGTAAGCATTTATGGAATCATGTGTTTCATACTTGGTATATCGTAAAAGATACATGTGCATAACCATTACATTACATTGTTATGAATGTCATATCCACTAATTTAGACCCCTAGTCGCGCAAGTTGTTAAATCAACTAAACGGTTCGATCAGAGTCTAAATTTGGATGTTTATTGAAAAATAATTAAAATAATGACAATTAAGTATGGAAAATATCTAATAAAGTGTTTAAATATTTAAAGATGTTAAATTTCGGTAAAGTACTAAATTGAAAATTTTGAAAAGTTTAGGGGTCAATTTGCAATTTTTCAAAAATTGGAGGGTTAATTGGGATAACCATCAATTAAATACATGAATTGGGACATAAAATACATGTGAAGGCATGCCACACCAAGTGGAAAATTTTAAGAAGCCAATTGACATGCATGAATACATGAATTAGACATTAAAATCACATGGACTTTGGTGTCCCATAATTAATTAAGTTTATCTTCATTCTCTTAATTGTTCCTTCATTCTTCCTTATCTTTTCATATCTAGAATTTCCTATCATTAAGTTGTCTTCCACATTTTCTTGAAGCACCACACACCAAGTGGCATACAACAATTAACCAAGTGATGTGCATGAATTAGGCATTAATGAAAGCTTTTAAATTATGCTTAGGTGTCCCCATCTTAATGACTTTTGTCATTTTCTTCTTGACTGTTTCTTCTTATTCCTTATCCCTTTTACATTCAGAATTTCTGCCTTCCTAAGCTAGCCCACGTTTTCTCAAGTTCCTCCATAGCCAAAGCTTAGTTCTAGTGAAAGAAAGTGAGAAAAGAGAAAAAGTAAGGGAAAGAGTCATTTTCAAGCACAAAAGAGCAAAAAGAGAGAGAGAGAGATTAGGGTTATGGAGTTTCAATGAGTAAGGTTTTAATTATCTCTTTTATGTTTTAGGAACTCAAATTGACCAGGATTTAGCTCAAAGAAGCAAAGAAAAAGAGAAAGAGAAGTAAAGAGAAAGAAAAGAAAAGAGAGATTTGTGCATAACCTAAGACAATAGCCTTTTTTTTATTATTTGCATGATTTGATTATTTTACATGTTGATGATTCTGAATTAATATTATTTGTCATGAAAAATATTGGGGAGGCATGTTTGCTAGACTTAGGATTAATTTTGGTAAAAATTGAAGATAGTTCATATATGTGTTCTTTGCTGGAAATGGATGAGCAGTGAGTACTTAAATTATTATAACTTAATTTATGGAATTCGGTTTTGTATGTTCTCTATTGGGTTTGAAAGCTAAGACATAGGCTATAATTTTTATTTACACCATAATATCTGAATATGTCTACAATTGTATAGAAAAATTCATAAAGTTCGGACTTAGAATCTGTCCAGAAAATTCTGAGCAGAATTATTAGTGACCAATCAGTGTTTATTTTATCATAAATTTTGATACATAGCTCAGAATTAAGTAATTCAAATTTTATATTAAAGCTAAGATCTAGATCTAAAATTGTTAAGAAGACCATATAGCTAAAATCAGATTGTAACAGGACCAAAATTAAGGCCCAAAATAGAGAACGAAATCTGTCAATGACAGAGCAGCATATGAGTTGTGGAATTTTAAGAGTAAAATGATGAGAACTTTGTTATATTATGTAAATATTATTTTAATTGAGTGATTATGTGATTATTTTGAGACTTTAAATGCATGAAAAGTGTGAATTTATTTGCTACAAATTTTAATGTGATTGTGGAAGCCTTATAACACCTAACTAGAACCAACTTAGGATAGTTTGACATGCTAAGCAGGGGGAGAGTATGATGAAATCCATTAATGGTATAATTAATGAAGCTGGTGATGACACTATTATTAAAGCCGATGATGACACTATTATTAAAGCCGGTGATGATACTATTATTGAAGCCGGTGATAACACTATTATTAAAGTCGGTGATGACACTTATATAGATACATCATATTGCCCGGGTGGCACTCATAAGTGTCTGGATGACAACTCTATTATCCTAGTCAGGGGTTCATAGGTGTTTTGGGTATAAATAAAGAAATTATGGAAAATAAAAATGGAATTATGAATTGTAACATGATTAATTATGATGTGTTATATAATGATGTGTTAATTTATTATGATTTCTTTTACACTACAAGTAAATAAATAGTAAATAAAGAAAAAATATATGAATAATTTTCATGCATACAAATTTTAAAAAGATATATTTTAACCAATAAAGTCATGATAGCACTCCCTTATCCGGACACGAGTTGCTGGGATAAGAGGGTGTTACAATGAACATCATGTTCACATTCATAAAGGTTTTGTTCATGGATACTTTTGCTCGTAAACTAAACCGCGAACGTGATGGTAAATGTTTCTATCTATAAAGTGCACATTCTTTACAAATGTGAAGAAATAGTCATGAGTGTGACTATGTGATGTGGGCATGAATCAAGTGGTGACTCAAGCCACGAAATGACTTGTTTTATGTTAACTTCATTTCTGGCATGATTCACAAGCGTGAATAAGGGTTTTTCGGCACCAAAACATAGCAATATTATAAAATGCACGCAAGGGCTCTAAGATTGATCAATGTCAATCTCTCATATCAATATTCAACAACACTTTTATGCCATAAACATGTCATAATATATCTTTGATTCACACGAACTACCTAACTCATCTCCATGGCATATTACTCTACTAACTAATGTTCATGGGCATGAACATCCCCTGTCACAATTATGACAAATTTTTTTATGGAAATGACCCTAATCCACGACATTCGCGGTCGTGAATATTTATTCACAGGTATAAAAGTATCATTTTCCACTGTTTCTATCCTTTTAAGTTTTAATCTGCCCAACCTCTCTTTTTTTTTAATCAATAAAATATCTTATAGATCCTAATTACCAGACGTTACAGTTTACAATTATTTTAATTGATAAGGTAATATTATATGTATTTTAAATTTCTAATATTATTATAACTCTAATTCTAGTTATAATGTATATATCATCTAGTTATAATGTGTGTATATATATGTCCTAAATTAGAATTATAATAAATATTACACTACATATGACCGTATATATTTTAAGAATAAACCATACCAAACAAATCCAAAATTTTATTATTTTTTCAATTAGGATCCTTAATCATAAACTGTCATGTCTGTCATATACAAATATGTCAAATTAGAAAAATTTATAATATTAAGTGTCTAACTACATAAAAAAAAAGTGTGAATTAAAAAATGAGTAAAGCATTGAGTGTTTTCTTAAGATTTTCTTAAATAAAATCATCATCATCATCATGGTGGTGGTGGTGGTATAGCATATATTGAATCTCTACTTCTATTTTTTTTAATATCTTTTACTTAAGAATCTATATATGTATTCATCTTCTACTTCATAATCTAATGTTCATTTAAAGTTGTTAAGAAAATTAATATAGATTTATTTGTATCTAATTTTCGTCACTTTAGGGAGTTATGTATTTTTCTAATGTTGTATATAATAGTGATAATGTACTGTAAAACTGAAATTGTCAAATTCAAGATTGGAAATTATTTGGTAAAAAAAAAAAAAACTTTATATGTAGGGCAGTTGTGAAAAACAAGAATAGTGAGTAGTTGCCCA
Organism: Triadica sebifera; assembly: GCA_023653625.1. NCBI lineage: Eukaryota > Viridiplantae > Streptophyta > Magnoliopsida > Malpighiales > Euphorbiaceae > Triadica > Triadica sebifera. The sequence continues at coordinate 29,458,975 of CM042901.1, forward strand.
CTATGCAACATGACTTCCACTACTTAGATAACTAAGGCCTAAGGCCTATGAATATGAATAAGAGATAAAATATTCTTTGGGTCTCTTCCTCTCCTTCTTTTCCCTGTCTTTTCTTCATACTCTTTCTCTACAATTTATATACTGTAATTTTTTTGATGAGTTATTAATAAAAATATTATTTTGTTTGATATCTTTAGCACGATGACTGTGGATCCCAGTGAGTTTCCTCACTCCCTAGAGGCATGGATCCAATTCTAAACTTATCTGGTCATGCAAATACTAACTTTAGGCCCGTCAAAAGGATTAGATGTATCTCAGCCAAAATTTCAAATGGTTCTCATCTTCCAACGGAGCGGTACCATGGACAAACTTCCTCCAGCCCACAAATCCAACAAACACTAATACCCACATGTCATCGACCTTGGTGTCCAGTGTAGAGGCTAACCCTATTAATCCACCCAATATATGGAAAGAGCTGTGGCTTCGAAACCAAAATAAACCTCATGGAAAGAGATGCATTCACAATTCGGGACCTAAATTGATGGGCATTGCAATACCAACATATTCGACCAACAAATAGGAGTACCCCCCCCCCCCCCCCCCCCAACACACACACACACACTAGACATTCTTGTAATCACGATTCTCTTTGAAAATACGACAATCCACCGGATCTCTAGTGTGTAGCGAAGTATATCCTTGAACCAAACTTTTGCCAAGCTTACCAAAAATTAATGTCTTTGTGTTTAATAATAGGAAAACTTTTTTTTTTCAATGGAAACCACTCTGTTTATAAGTTGCAAAATAGAAAGATGGCGACTTGTTTAAATTGCATTAACAAGACAATTAATTTACATTAATTGAGTTGTTTATGTTAACTTTGTTAAACAGATTTCCTCTTCGAACAGATTGGACCAAAGGCTGATTTCCATCTTGCCAAGCCCTTTTTCAATAGTATTTCATTTCTATCAATAGCATCAAGACTTTTATTTTTCTTACCTCTAATGAACCATCAGTTACTCCTTTAGTATAAAATTTCTTAAGGAGTCGATTCAATTTGTCATATACATTATGAAATGAAATCAATAATGAAATTTAGATTGTGTTGAGATTTTATTGAAACAATGGAACAAGAACAAAATGTTTCAAAGCTTAATGCAACATTAATGAAGTATGAGTATTTACTAATAAAAAATGAGATGTCTGAATCCCAAATTGTTCTGTATTATATTGCACAGTCCTGAAAGTCTAGAATCTGCAAACAAAGTTGTCCCAAATTTTCATATGCAATAAAAACAATTCTTAAATCCAATAAGATTCTGGTGCCTAAATTTTTAAAGCATTGGAATTTAATATGGTTCCGGAGATTTCTCCATTTCATCATTGGACTCAATTATGCTCAGCCCATAAAGAAGATTTACTAGATATCTCGAGCACAAGAATTTCTTTCCACAGCATTGAAAACAAGAATCGCGGGCGATCAATTGACCTACCAAATGCCTCCAGTCGGAACATCGGCTTGCCATAATCAAATATATAATTTCCTCAAGTGACATACATGATATCTTAAATGGCAAAATTAACAGCACCTGGCAAACAAATTAGTACTAGTGCACCTTCAAACCGTATATTTACATCAGCAAAAATCCACTTCGTGGGTGAACACCGCAAAATCGCAATAAAAGCAACCACATAAATCAGTAGGACCAGCTGTATAGCCGAAAATCCAGACCAATTTTTAATATTCAAATGATATTTAGATATGTAAAAATTAGTAATGAAACAATCACAACACAGCTTCAGTGAGAATTATTAGAAATACAATCCAAGATACTTGCCAGGTGAAGAAAAATTTTCCATTTCCATCGATTGGCAAGATTCATAGCAAGTATCAAGATTCTAAAATCATATGTGGGGATTAACAGTGAAGTAAATACCAGACTATCAATTAGAGCTTCACAAACCGAGCAATCCTGGATAACACAGTTCTTAAACTTCGGATACCAGCTCCAGATTTTGAGCTTACCATCATCTGCAGTAAAAGAAGAGCAGTTGAAGCACACATTCAAGAATAAACAAACCAAATAGCTCAATCAAGTAATTTGTTCATACCACAGGTTGTACTATAGACTTGTTGGCCTTAAGGCTCTGCAAAATTAAAATAGTATTCAAAAATATGTTATTAAAAATAAGTGATGTCAAACGAATTGCCATCTACTTAAGGACAAAATTACCTCTTCAATTTGCATTGCCTGGCGTGCCACATCAATAGGAAATACCACATCTGTCTTGGTTAACACAACTTGGTATTTAGTCTGAGATCTGTAGAATAAATATGAAATATTGTAACACATTACTGAATCATGCTCCATGTCATAGGTAACTAAAGTTCATACTTGCAAGGGAAATATGCAACAAAGCCTTTTGCCATATCACAACAAAATGCAGAATTACAATGACAATCAATGTTACCATTAACTCCCTAAAACCACCCTACAAAACGGTTCATGGAGACAACCATTTATTCTAATGTAGTCAGTAAGATTTTGAGTTGGGCTTAATAACAATGGTGCATCAATGCTATAAAAAGGCCTAAGTCATTTTAGGGTTAGCTTACCACAATTACAGACCCTTATCACTTTTCAGATATTGACGATGTGGGATTCTCTCTCCACACTCTCCCTTAAGTGCAACAGTCCCGGCCTTATTGTCACTTGTCAAATATGAGTGGCTTTTCTACTTGGCCATACCATCTCAATCCACCTGGGTTTTCCACCTTGGGCCTCAAGGCTTCTTCAACCTTCAATTTGGGCCTTTCTCCTGTTTAGGCCCAAGCGGTTAAAAAATGTTGGAAGCAAGATCTTGGCCTACTAAGCTATTTGAGCTCTAATACCATATATAATTAGGTAAAGAATTTTGGTCTTAGGCCTAAATCACCCCCAAAAAGCAAGCTCAAATGAGGAGAATTGCCAAAACTATTGTAAGCAATAGTTAAATGTTATAGCTAATTGATGTAGGATATATCAACACCCAACCCTCACACCTAGGCCCGTTGTGGGGGAATAATACAACAAGGGTAATCTGGAGTGTGAAGGTAGCAGAGAATACTGCTTGCAAACCAACCATAAGTGCCAGAGCATTGCTTAACTTAGAAACCATGTAAGATTTTGAGTTGAACTTAATAATTGTAGTATTAGGTCATTTTAGAGCGATGACGGACTGCAATTATTAAGCCAAACTTACAATTTTTATATGGTCTTAGAGCTAGGCAATGTTAGAACCCTTGCAGTTGATCTGTGACCAATATCATCTGCTACCTTCACATTCAGTTGTGTTCTACCCCACAACAGGCCTAAGAGTGATGGCAAGTTGTTGACATATCCCACATCAGTTAGGTATAATATTAAGTTATTACTCATAAATGGTTTTAAGAATGCTCTTGGGTTAAGCAAACTTCTGGTATGGGTTAGGTCTAAGGCCCATATTCTTTACGTAATTGAGCAACAAAGGTAAAATCATTCCAAAGTCCAACACCCATAGCCAAAGAAAAAATATATAAAGTGAAAACAATGGCAGCGAGCTCTTATAGTTATAGTGCAGAAGTCATGTGGATTTACTTTTAATCACGTCCCAAGCACCTTGCAAGTATTTATACCTTACTGTATCATGCTACATAATATAAATCAAACTCTATAAGAATCGCATCATGTACATATGTGAATTCATACCTTTCCATTAAATCAATGAGTTCACGATCTCTTGGTTTCATACCCCATTTTGTGTCAATAAGAAGACACACTCGTTTAAGACCAACTCTTGTGGAAACATACTGTTTTACCTAAAAGGTTCAACAAATTTTGAGCAAATATAGTTAGCAAAAACAATATAGTGCCATTTTGAATTACAATTTAGATATGCACAAACAATAAGAAAAGTATCCCAACAAACCTATTCATGCAGGAAACAAAAAAAGGAAGATGAAGAAGAGAAGCAATAAACTTATAGCATGTAGGAGTGAAGAATCAGAGTTACTATCCATCTGCCACTACAGCAACTCACTTGGACACATCAAATTTGGCAGCTTGACGCAAATAACAAGGAAAACAAGAAAGAACAATTTTACAGGGCCACTAAAATCAGTGTACATTTCATACAAGGCATATGCAGCTCATCTGTTATTTACAAATTCAGAATTCTGTGATACTTCGAAAATTTTTTTACCGAGCTGGAATGGGTTGGTTAGATGCATTTAGCATTTTCTGATTCATAATATAGGATCTTAATGATTTATTTTGACCCTTTGATATAGGCAGCTTGCAGGGTTTGTAATTTTAGGATTTTATGATGGTTGGAATTATAAAAAATTTTGGAATTATGGCAGTGAAAGGGCAGGTTTACAATATAACTGAATAAGGCAAACAGGTCCTAAGAGTCACACCTAGAACTCCTTAGGAGTCACACCTATGGTTCCAAAGAAATGACACCTTTGGAGAGTGTTACATATTGTATAATATAGTTTGGGAAGTAATATATTTAGGAATATTTGTAGGGATTAGTTTTCTATTATAGAGATCATATTATGCATATATATGTAAACTGTGCATGGAATAGGAAGAATCATATTATTTTTTCCTATTCTCTTTTATAATTACATTGTATCAGAGCATCTGGATGTCAAAAATAACATTTTTTTTTCCTGGCTCTTCTCAGGTCTGCTGGTATTTTCCAGCATTAGGGTTTGTTTTTCTTAGGTCATCCATTTGGAGTGGCCTTTTGTTGTCACCACCCACCTAAGGAGGAGCATCACTCACCGATCAGCCTCTCCTCAGAATCCAGGGACCAAAAGCTTCGCGAGTGCAACTCATGCGCTGCTACAAGAATCTGTAGATGAGCCACTCGCCGGCGCGTGAAGGCTCATCCAGCCCTTAGGTCACTCTCGCCAGCATCGTCCTTGTTAGTTTGGCACGTATCTGTGCTTCGTTCTTTATTACCTTGTGTTTGATATCTGGTTTGGTTTCAGAAATATGTGCTGCTATTTTTTTCCTGATTTATGGGTTTGATTTGATTTTGGGCATCTTATTTGTGCCTCGAGACAATTTTTTAATTTTGTTGTGAAGCTATACAATAGTTCTCTTTGAGTTATGTCGGATAAAAAGGGAGTCGTATTTGATGTAATTCAAATGATGCCTAAAATCACTGAACACAAGCTTAATGACTCTAATTATCTGAATTGGAGTAAAATTGTTCAGCTCTATTTGCAGAGTATCGATAAGGATACTCATATGACTGAGGATCCATTGAAAGTTGAATCAAGGCAAACATGGCTACAGGAGGATGCTCTATTATTCTTGCCGATTCGGAATTCGATTAACAATGAGGTAATTGGTCTGATTAATCACTATGAATTTGTTAAAGAATTAATGGATTATCTGGATTTCTTATATTCCGAGAAAGGAAATATTTCTAGCATTTATAAGGCATGTCAAGCGTTTTATCGTGCAAATGAACACGATAAGTCTCTTACTAGTTACTTTAAGGATTTCAAGAAAACTTATGAAAAGCTTAATATGTAGCTGTCATTTAGTTATGATGTGAAGGTTCAGTAGAGTCAAAGGAAGCAGATGGCTATTATGATTTTTTTGGCGAGACTTCTGAATTTGAGACTATCAAATCTCAAATTCTCTTAAATTCTTCTTGTAAGATGTTTTCAGTAGGGTACTTCGCACTAAAGGTACTCCACCTGTACCGTTCAATAGCTCTCTTGTTAGCCAAAATCATAGTTATGACTATGAGAGGTCTCAGTTCAAGAATGACAACAAAGGAGGAGGGTACAACAATTTTGAAACTCGCACACAAGATTCAGGAGGAATTGTGTCATTATTGCCATAAGCTAGGACATATGAAACGACTATAGGAAGCTTCAGAACAAAAGTCAAAAACCTTAATTGGCTCATCTAACATCTACTAATGTTGTTTGTGAAAAATCAATCCTCATTTTTGCAGATGAATTTGTCAAGTTTTCTCAGTACTCTGAATCATTTAAAGCTTCATCTACTCCCATAACTGTCATCGCCGATTCAGGTAAACCAAATGCATGTCTTATTTCCTCATCCTCCAAATTGGTCATTAATTTTAGTGTCATAGATCATATGACAGATAATTCTAGCCTTTTTTATACGTTTCAGTGTCATACATCTATCTCTAGTATTACTTTAGCAGATGGGTCATCATCATATGTTCGTGGGCCTGGTTCAATTACCTCAACCCCTTTGCTTCCTTTATCATTTGTCTTATATTTACTTGAATTATCTTTCAATTTAATCTTCATCATCTTAATTATTTTATCTCATTCTTCATTGATTATTGCTTATTTCAGGATCCTAAAATGAAGAAGATTATTGGTAAAGGACATGACTCTAGAGGTCTCTACGTTCTTGAAGCACAGATACCCAAATCCATTGCCTGTTCTAGTGCCACATCTCCTTTTAAGGCATATTATAGGTTGAGTCATCCCTCTCTTCCATTGCTTAAGAAGTTTTGTCCCCAGTTTAGTATAGTGTCTTCATTAGATTGTGAGTCTTGTAAGTTTGTTAAACACAATCGTATTAACTCTAGTCCAAGAGTCAATTTTCCTTTTGAATTAGTTCATTCTGATGTTTAAGGTTCTTGTCCAGTATTGTCTAAAACTAGTTTTAAATATTTTGTTACTTTTGTTGGTGATTATTCTGGTGTAACTTGGTTATATTTAATAAAAACTTGTTTTAAGTTGTTTTCTCACTTTTGTGCTTTTGTTTCTGAGATTAAAACTCAATTTGATATTTCCATCTATACATTGCGAAGTGATAATGCCAAAAAATATTTGTCAGCATCTTTCCAAACTTACATGATTCAAATGACATTTTGTATCAAACTTCTTGTCTTGATACTCCATCTCAAAATAGAGTGGCATAATAGAAAAATAGACATCTGCTTGAGACTGCAAGAGTCTTATTAGTTCAAATGAATGTCTTTAAGACTTTTTGGACTGATTGAATTTCAACATACTTTTTGATCAACCACATGCTTTCATATGTTCTTCATGATAAGACTCCTTACAGTATTATTTTTCCCAAAAAGTCAGTATTTTCTATTGAACCTAAAATATTTGGTTGCACTTACTTTGTTCGGAATGTTCACCCACATGTTACTAAATTAGATCCAAAGTCTTTGAATGTATTTTCCTTGGTTATTCTAGTCTTCAAAAAGGTTATCGATGCATTTGTCCTAGTCTTAATAAGTATTTTGTCTCAGCTAATGTTTCTTTCTTGGAAAACAAACCATACTTTGCAACTTGTATCCAGAATGTCAGGAGGAGAACAATGAATTGTTAGTCTATACTATTATGTCCTCTGACTTTGTCCTTGAACTGACTCTTGCCGAACCTCTCATTCTTCAAGTGTATTCTAGAGAGCAGACTCTTTTTGACTTATGTCCTGTACCAATTGCTTCGTCATCAAATCCCGTCTCCGGTGATGATCTTCCAATTGCCTTACTCAAAGGTACTTATCCTATTTTTGCTTATATTTTTTATGACCATTTGTCTTCTTCTTATTCCTTTATTGCTTCTTTTGATTTCATCTCTATTCCCAAAATTATTCATAAGGCATTAGCTCATCCTAGATGGCATAATGCAATGTTGGAGGAAATGAATGCTTTAGATGATAATGGTACATGTAACTTGGTCGATTTACCTCTAGGGAAACAGACTATTTGATGAAAATGGGTGTTTACAGTTAAGGTAAATCTTGATGGGTTAGTTGCTTGTTTGAAAGCTCATCTTATTGCCAAAGGATATGCTTAAACTTATTGGATTGATTATTCTGACACTTTTTCTCCTGTTGTTAAATTAACATTTGTCAAATTATTTATTTCTATGACAGCTACTTATCATTAGCCTTTGCATCAGCTTGATATTAAAAAAAAATGCCTTTATTCATAATGATCTTCAGGAGGAAGTTTATATGGAGCAACCATCGAAGTTTGTTGCTCAGGGGGAGTATGGGAAAGTCTGTCATCTTCATAAATCTCTGTATGGATTGAAATAGAGTCCACAAGTTTGGTTTGGCAAATTTAGGCAAGTTGTTTAGACGTTTGGCATGATGAAAAACTAATTTGACCACTTTGTTTTCTACAAACAATCTGAAACTGACATTATTCTTCTAATTGTGTATGTAGATGATATTATCATCACTAGAAGTGATATTGCAGGAATCTCATCTCTTAAGTCTTTTCTTCATACTCAGTTTCACATAAAAGACTTAGGGATGCTGAAATATTTTTTAGGTGTTGAAGTCATAAGAAGTAAGAAAAGTATTTTCCTATCTCAAAGAAAACATGTGTTTGACTTGTTATCAGAGACGGGGAAATTGGGAGCAAAGACCTATAGTGCCCTGATGATTCCCAATATGCAGTTTACAAAAGATAGTGAACTTTTTGAAGATCCAAAGAAATATAAAAAATTAGTTGGGAAATTGAATTATCTTACAGTGACTTATCCATATATTGCATACTCTGTCAGTATTGTGAGTCAATTTATGTCATACCAACAGTTCATCATTGGACAACCTTAGAACATATTTTGTGTTACTTGGAAAGAGCACCTGGAAGTGTTATCCTGTATATAGATCATGGTCACACTCATATTGAGTGTTTCTCAAATGCAGATTTGGCAGGTTCCAAGGTGGATAGAAGATCCACATCAAGATATTGTGTTTGTTAGAGGAAATGTGATCTTATGGAAGAGTAAGAAGCAGAATGTTGTGTCACAATCAAGTGCATAGTCAGAATATATAGCTATGGCACAATCTTTGTGTGAAATTATGTGGATATATCAACTTTTAATTGAAGTAGGCCTTAAAACTTCAGTACTAGCAAAATTATGGTGTAATAACCAAGTCGCTCTTCATATTGCTTCTGATCTTGTGTTTTATGAATAGACTAAGCACATTGAAATTGATTGTCATTTCGTCTGAGAAAATACAACAAAGTTTAATTTCCACAGGTTATGTAAAGACTGAAGAACAATAAGGAGATATTTTCACTAAGACTCTAAATGGGACTTGAGTGTTATAGATTGTATAATATAGTTTAGAAAGTAATATATTTAGGAGTATTTGTAGGGATTAATTTCCTATTATGTATGTATGTATGTATATTTTTTTTTTCCATCATTTTCTCTGATTACAAAGAGAAAAATATAACACAACTCGAGTAAAATTGGCTGAAAATCTATTTATTAATTGAATACTTAAAATATTACATACATATAATCTCTAAATGAAAGACTTTTATGCTATCTTAACCAACAAGAATTTGGAATAAGACAAAATAAATAAAATTGAAGATTCTAAAAGAATAATAAATATTTCCAATTGCTGAGTTTGCTTGAATTTGGGTATCCAATTTATGACCCTATCGGAGAAGCCCGCAGTGTGACCCGAAATGGATGAAAAATAGAGGTATGTTTTAGAAGCAAAGGGCACGGGCTAATAGAACTAGTATTTCAAATTTGCAATGGTGTCTAAGGGGCCAGAATTTATAGATTGTACTCCCTTCTCATTTATAGTGGAAACTTTTTCTATCTTGCCCGTGGATGTAGGTTACAAAAACCAAACCAAACCACGTAAATTCCTAGGTTAATTTTCACTTATGGTATTTCAAGTATTTGACTCATAATGATTCAATACCTCAAATTTTATTTGCAATAGGAAAACAATAAAAACTTTGATTTTGTAACTAAAAATCTCCTCCATCACTCACCGCTAAACGAAATAACGAAATAACGAAATGCTAACATGGATTTTCCATGCGTGCAAAAAAATTTCCATGTGGAAATTCCGCGTCGAACATAAAAGTCAAAAAATTTTCAACTCTCCTTCTCTCAAACTTTCTTTCTTCTTCTCTAAAATCAAACTATGTCTGCCTACCCAAAATTTTTTCCTCTGTTTTAACAGAAACGGAGTTAGTCCCATACATAGAGCCTAATGCAAAGACAAAATCTTCAACCCTTTCAAGGTAGAACATGTTTAGATCTGCCTCATTTAAAACACCAAACTGCTGAATTTTATCCCTTTGGGCCTTAAAGGGAATCTGACAATTCCACCATCACAGCAGACACTGCAAAAGAAAAGCAAAAGCAGGAAAATATAGTGCAAGGGAAAAGGAAGAAGAAGAGAGAGACATTGTACAGTACAAAACTAAAGGAGAAGGAGAAAGAGAATTTTGAACGATCAACATCCATGGAAATTAAAACTAGTAAAGGAAAAGGCAGCTTATGGCCTGAGCTTGGATTATCGGCCATGTTTTTCTCTTGCTGTTTTTTCTTTCTTGCCGGTCTTTTTTCCTCCAATCTCATTTTTCTTGCATCTTTTGCTTTTTTTTTTTTAAAAAAAATTTATTGCTGTTTTGAAAATATCTTTTGGTCGTTGAAATTTAGTTGAACATGTCGATGATGGGATACATTTGGAGGAAGGAAGAAAGTTAGAGTAAGGCAGTTTCAATCGGAAAAAAAAAAAAGGAGATATTTTCCTAATTTCGCAACTATGCAGCAATGTCAAAGCATAATTAATATGGCCAAGCCTAAACTTAAACCATCCACTTTAGCTTCGCAGAAGGGAGAAACAAAAGAGAACACAAAGGTAATCAGAACAAGGTTTCACTTATATATACTTGTTGGAATTTTTAAATTTTTTGCTTTCACAATTGTTTGGTTATTGAGAAAGTGAAGGGAAGTGAAAGAAAATGTGCTCGGTTGCTGAGAAAGTGAGGGAAAGTGATGAATTTTTTGTGGGACTCATTTTGTACTCATGCAATTTCCAGGTGGAAATTTTTTTGCTGACATGGAAAGTCACATCAGCATTCTGTTAGCACAATTAAAAAAAGGTTGATGAAAGGGGTTTTTAGTTACAAAATCAAAATATAGATAGTTTTTTGTTACAAATAAAACTTTAAATACTGAGTCATTACAAGTCAAATACTTGCAGTACCATCAGTGAAAATTATCCTAAATTCCTATGTTCTATTGTTATTTCTGCATGCTATATTCTATTTTGTGTTCCATCACTGCACCAGAGAAACAGTAAACGCTGAAAATACCATCAAAGAGATTTCATGCCTCAACAATATAAGGAACTAGCCAAGTTTCCGCTGCACCATCCTTTGAGGAATCAAGCAAGTTCTAGGAGTCCAATGTTTTAAGGTGTATGAGTAAACCCATATGCTTGGTTAACATATTATCAATTGAATAATTTTTCAACATTATGTTTCTTTGGATTGAAAGGAAAACTCGTGTTTGATGCCTAAGGACATCTATGTTGTAAGAATAGAATGGTTTTTCCCAGTACTTACAGTCGAACCAGTTCTGAAATCCAAATCTTGAAAATGATAGTACATTTCAACTACCCAATCCCGTCTGTTCAACTCCAAGTCAACCATAAACATCAAAAGCATTTTCTTTTCTCTTTCCCAAGATACAATCTCCCGATCCACAACAAAAGGGGAAAAAAAGAAGTTCCAATCTAAAACATAAGTCCTGCTAGCTGTCCCACAACATTGCCACTGGAAATTCAAATTTTCAATGGAAAAGATTCAATTTTTTTAATTTTAAGCACTGTAATGATAAATATTTTAAAAACATCATCTACATTAGTAGCAAAAGACTGCATAAATAGTTGTTAGCTCTAAAAACGAAAGTACCTCTTTTCTCGTTTCAAAATTGTATGAATAATGTAATTACAGATTCATAAAGGAACTGACATGGAAATATATGCAAGCTGGCTAAGATTTTGCAGTGAATCCTCCCTCTTCAAATTGAATTACACTAAACTGTTCAATTGTTTATAATTCAAAGAAAAAAAAAGTCACAAGAACAATAAAAGCAAAATGGTTTAACAAAATATTAATTGTCGAAGATCAATCAATAGCTTAATTAATTTTTTTCCAGGAACACAAACCACACAATGTGAAGCAAAACTGATAATCATACACTGATGGATATCAATATAGACTTATGCACAACAAGTTTCAGAGGTATCATATCTTTTTAGTACACAACAGACTCATGAAGAGCACCAACAGAACAAAATTAAATTAAGCACACTTACAAGGTCCTCCCAGGCGTCCTTAACTTCTTCTTTTGCATAAGCAAATCCATAACCAGGCAGATCAACCAAACAGAACTTTGACCCCAGCTTGAAGAAATTAACAGTCTGCAAAAGAACAATAATGTTAACCACAAAAATCCACAATGATAAAAATAATTACAGTTCCCAAGAATAAAAGTGCACCTGAGTAAGGCCCGGTTTGTCCGATGTCCTTGCAACCCCCCATTGTCTAGTAAGTGCATTTAGCAGTGATGACTTTCCGACATTTGACCTTCCTAATAAGGGCATTATAGTCCAGTAAAATTTCTTGCAATATTCTTGTGCATCGAAAAGCATAATCGTATTTTATTATTTTTTCTTCATCAAAAAGAAAAAAAAATGAAGAGATATCCAAAATATAGCCTATGTTCTCCAATCCTTCAGTTTAACTAAAAATCAAATAGCTACACAGAGGCTATATCTACATACAGAGATATATAATAGAAAAGAAATAATAAATAACCCTCTTAAAATATCAAATTAGTAATTTAAATTCTCTCTTCCTTGGATAATGCATGCAATATAAAAATCCCAAAGAGTTTACTATACTTTTTTGTGCTACCACTGCATAATATGTAGACTGATCCATAAAAGAGACCTTACCTTGTAACTCTATCTGTATGAAACAATTAAGTACTCCAAATATGTAGCTATGTGCTCCTAGTTTTCCATGCCCAAGTTCTACCAAGTAATAACTCCAAGTACTAGTTATCCACATCTTTGTAACCATAGATTTGACGAGAACATATCATCCCATGAAAAGCATAAAACTTGGAATCAAATTTTGTTTATATTGAGTGCAAATAAGTTCTGTCAAAAAATGTCTTAATACCATCAATGAAGTTGGTGTCACAATGCAAGATTGTATGAGAAATCGCAAGTGTACAAACATGCAACCGCCATACTCAATGTCACTTCAATCTTTATACCTAGATACAAAAAGTGATTTCCAATTGATTCAATGAATCATGATGGAATTTAAGGGTCATTCTCTCCATTGAATTCAATAACTTAATTTCAATCCCAAAATCATGCTTAACTTGAGAGGATAAATGGGGGAATGAGGTGGTGGAGATACATTCATGCCCCACCAGAAGTTCAAAAAGATGCTAATTATCCCTCAAGTTGCCGCCACTAAATCCCTCTTTTCTTGTTTTACTTTGCCTAAAGCATATCCATGTAATTTCCTATCCTTTAATCTGAAAATAAACTTAAGGACAGTCCCATCAAACTATTCAAGACATTCTACATCCTCAAAATCCATCCAATAAGTGATAAGTAAGCAGCTGAAAACAATAAAACTCTTCCATAACGCATTGTTGATCCCATTGAATACTCAGGATTTGATGAAGATGAGTAATATAATAGGGGCAACAAGTACATGTCTTTCCACTGTCAACCTACTGATTTCCCTGGTTCCTATTCACTCCTCAGTCTCATACTCATTCTCAACTTGAGATCGAGCCCTTCAAAGAAAGGAAAATGATCCAATAGACCTAACCTCCTTATCAAAATCGGAGTCCTGATTGAAATTGAAGTACATCTTGGAAAAAGGGACTTATTCACAAACTTTGCTTTCTTTTAGGCATATCAGTATTTTTGTAATCTATAGGAGGCTGTTTTACCAATTATATATCTTCGCTCCTTATGTAAAGGGTAGCTTCTCTATGTATATCTGGTTTGTGGTCGGATAGAGAAACAGAAAGGGATGAGAGGCTAGTGGCAAATCAGACAAATCAGTCCTCACCTCACAACACTCGTGCATCTCCTAGGTGGCAGGTATATTCTAGAAAGAAAAAGGAGACACGTGGATCAATGGATGAGGAAAATCAGTGAATCAGAAATTAGTTATATTGGAGGACAAGGTGGATAACAGGGCAGCTTTTGGGATATTCATTTTTGGAGGTCTTTGGGCAGCAACCTAAAGAAGGGGAGTACCTCTCCCTGGGCTGTGTTTTATCACAGATTTTCCATTTCTAAGTGTTCTTTCTTTTATGCTATTGCTTTGTTGAATCAAGGAGTGAAGATGCATGTTAATGAGAAGAGCTATTAATAGAAGACTCACCTTATCTTTTTGAATGCATCAGCTCATTTCTCTTGTTTGTTGTTAATTTGTGGTGTTTATAGTGACTGTTTTTAACACTGGTCCGACCTGCCAGACTTGATGGGAACGAACGACAAAATGATGGAAACCAGAACTCAAGCTCGCCTTGATGCCCACGAAGAACAGCTCCGCAACTTATCTGAACAGATGATGGCAATGAACCAGCAAATGATAGCTTCTCAGCAGAGCCAGGAGAAATTCCAACCCGTAGTCATGCAATGGATTAAAAAAATGGAGAAACAGCTTGTATCCAAGGAAGAAGGGGGTACTCTAGAGCGTTCTATCACATCTCCAACAGTCACCACTCAGACCAACCCTCCTCATACTACACAACTCGATGGCTACCATCCCCTAGGTTATGAATGAACAGGACTTTCCACTCAGGTTTCTCACATGGTTAAAAAGGTTAAGTTGCCCACATTCATAGGAGCAGATCTACAGGGTTGGCTTACAAGAGCCGAGATCTATTTTCAAATCCACAATACCCTTGAGTTTCAAAAGGTATCTTTGGCTCATATTTGTATGGATGGCATCTTCATTCATTGGTTCACTATTCTTTGAGAGTTGTATTTGATTCTATGTTGGGATCGTTTCAAAGTGGAATTGTTGAATAGATTTGAGGGAGTGGCTAACTGCAGCCCCTACAAGCAGCTCGCGGCACTCCGGCAACAAGGGGGCGTGGAGGAGTTCATTGATGATTTTGAGCTTATTGCTTCAATGATACCCAGAGAAACGGAGGCATTATACCTTGGGTATTTCATGAATGGCTTAAAGGATGACATAAAAAATTAGGTCCGTTTAATGGCTCCTATTTTGTTGGTAAATTAGGAAAAATTGAATTTTAAGAATAAAATCCTATAATCAAGGATAGATTTGATTATTTCCAAATCTGATTATTTCCTTGATTATAGAGATTCCAGATTTGATTATTTGATTATTTGATTATTTCCTTTATTATAAGGATTCTAGGGTTTTTCCTTCTCCTATAAATATGTGCTCTATTTTCTGTCAATAATAAGTGAAAGCATTCTAGTAATTTCTTCTTCTTCATACTTTTTTTCTACATGGTATCAGAGCTCTAGGTCCAGCCATGGATTACAGAGCCGTTATGGTCGGCTCCAGGTCAACATCTTCTGAAGGAAGCAGCGCCATGATGCAGCCAAAAGGAAGAGGAAACCTAGCGGTTGTTTCTTTGCCTGAAAACTCCTTACAAATCACCATTCATAAGTTGAATGGCAAAAATTATCTTGAATGGTCTCAATCATTGAAGTTAGTAATAGACAGCAAAGGGAAATTAGGTTATTTGAACGGTGAAGTAAAACCGCCATCCATGGATAATCCTAGAGCTTGGTTTGAAAGATTCACAAAGTTTGTTAAAGGGCAAGGGTACAGTCAAGGGCAATCTGATCATACTTTGTTCACAAAAAGATCTACTAAAAATAAGATCTCAATTTTGATTGCGTATGTTGATGACATAATCTTGACTAAAGATGATTTAGAGGAATTAAAAAGATTGAAGAGATGCCTAGCAATGAAGTTTGAAATTAAGGACTTAGGCCAGCTAAGATATTTTCTTGGGATGGAAGTGGCGAGATCGAAGAAGGGTATTGTAGTATCACAAAGAAAATATATACTTGATCTTTTAACAAAGACCAGAATGAGTGGGTGTAAGCCTTCAAATACTCCATTAGAAGTAAATGTCAATCTTAGCGAATTTAAAGATGGAGTCCCTGTAGATAAAAGAAGATATCAAATATTAGTTGAGAAACTGATTTACCTATCTCACACGCATCCTAATATTGCATTTGCAGTAAGTTTGGTAAGTCAACATATGCACTCACCGTAAAAAGAACACCTTGAGGTTGTATATAGAATTCTTCGATATCTTAAAGGTACACCAGGAAAAGGTCTATTTTTCAAGAAAAATGAGAAGAGAGGAATTGAAGTGTATACAAATGCAGACTGGGCTGGTTCTAAAACTGATAGGAGGTCAACTTCAGAATATTGTACTTTCCAATGGGGTAATCTAGTTACTTGGAGAAGTAAAAAGCAGAGTGTAATTGCAAGAAGTAGTGCCGAAGCTGAGTTCAGGTCAATGGCTCAAGGAGTATGTGAAGTTTTGTGGCTAAAGAGAGTTTTAGAAGAGCTTGATAGATCAGTTAACTTGCCTATGAGACTGTTTTGTGACAATAAGGCAAATATTAGTATTGCTCACAATCCAGTCCTTCATGACAAAACAAAGCATGTTGAAATTGATAGACACTTTATAAAAGAGAAACTAGAAGGGATAATTTGCACTCCATTTGTTCCTACCACACAACAAGTTGCAGATATTTTGACCAAGAGCTTACTAAGACAACCTTTTGAAGTTCAAGTTAGCAAGTTGGGTATGATCGATATCTTTGCACCCACTTGAGGGGGAGTGTTGGTAAATTAGGAAAGATTGAATTTTAAGAATAAAATCCTATAATCAAGGATAGATTTGATTATTTCCTTGAATGTAGAGATTCCAGATTTGATTATTTGATTATTTCCTCTATTATAAGGATTCTAGGGTTTTTCCTTCTCCTATAAATATGTACCCTATTTTCTGTCAATAATAAGTGAAAGCATTCCAATAATTTCTTCTTCTTCTTCATACTGTTTTTCTACATATTTCACAATTGCAAGCTTATAATGTTGCAAGAAATGTTGAAATGACATTAGGAAAGAAGAATGTTCTAATTTCGGCATCTATGAGGGGACCTAAAGGAAATCTTGGAGGAGACAATCATGTGCCCTACCACACTCCTCTTAAACCAATTGGATTGGGCTTTGGGCCCCCAAAATTGGACTCAAAGACAAACCCACGGCCTTTTCACAACAACCCATTCCCTCACAAGCTTGCCCCATCATCCCTCAACGCCTCTTCCACTTTCAACCAGCGATCCAGGGGATTTCGCCACCTTACACGAATTGAGCTAGAAGACTGGTGAAAGAAAAGGCAATGTTTTAAGTGTGGCCAACAATTCTCTCCTCAACATCGGTGCCCGGAGGGACAACTAAGGGTGATTTTGTTGACTGACGATGAAGAGCCGGTTGACGAAGGGTAGATTGTGAATGTTGAACAACCAGAAAATGAAGACACATTCCCATTGAAACTCTTGTAGATAGTGGGGCGTCACACAACTTTGTATCACATAAACTGGTCATGGCTTTAGGTCTTTCAGCACAATAGTTTTCGGGTATGAGTATTAAGCTCGGAGATAGGCATAAGATATGGGTTGATCAGAGGTACGAAGAGTTAGAAGTGAAATTGGGCAATTATATTTGTAAAATTTCAGGTTTGGTCTTCGATTTGGGGAAACTGGACATGGTTCTTGGAATTGAGTGGCTCAAGACTTTGGGAGTAGTAATTCACGATTGGAATGCTAAATCCATGCAATTTTGGCATGGAAATCAGCAGATTGGGTTACATGGCAATCATTCTAACAAGAGTTCGACAACATCACTTCAAAGTTGGTTGGTTGGGTCAAAGCAGGGAGGAGTAATGCAAATTTTGAGCCAGGAAATGGACACATAAGACCAAAAGCCTCTAAATCTTGTTCAACAACAACAACCTTTGTTGGAGACATTTGCTAAGATATTTATAGAACCTAGAGGGTTGCTACCGGTTCGAGGATGGGAAAACTCCATTACTCTACTGCTAGAACAAGGGCCCGTGAATGTTCGTCCATACTGATACCTTCATGCCCAGAAGGAGGAAATCCAGAGGCAAGTACAAGAGTTGCTAGCTCAAGGAGTGATCAGACCTAGTCAAAGTGCTTTTTCCCGTCTAGTAATTCTTGTCAAGAAGAAAGATCAGACATGGAGAATGTGCATTGACTACCGGGCTTTGAACAAAGTCACAGTTCCAGACAACTTTCCAATTTTGGTGGTTGACAAATTGGTTGATGAGTTGAATGGAGCTTGCTACTTTACAAAATTGGATCTTAAGTCTGAATATCACCAGATTCTAATGAATCCTGCAGACATAGAGAAAACGGCCTTCCGCACACACGGCGGTCACTATGAGTATTTAGTGATGTCATTTGGCCTCATGAATGCCCCGTCCACTTTTCAAGCCACGATGAATGACATTTTTCAGCCCATGTGACAACGATATGTTTTGGTGTTTTTCAATGATATATTGGTGTATAGCTAGAGTTGGCAAGATCATTTATTGCATTTGCATTCTGTCTTGAAAACCTTGCAAGCTAATCAGTTTTTTGTCAACAAGAAAAAGTGCTATTTCAGACAGCCATCGATGGATTATCTAGGCCATCGAATCAGCAAACAAGGGGTAGCCATGGATGCCAGCAAAGTCAAAGTAGTGTTAGAATGGTTGATTCCTCTCAATGACAAAGGTGTTCGAGGATTTCTTGGGTGATATTATCACAAATTCATCAAGGGCTATGGCAGTATTGCAAAACCTTTAACAGAGTTGACAAAAAAAGATAGCTTCAAGTGGGGACCCACAGCTCAACCAACCTTTGAACAACTCAAAACGGCTATGATCAATGCTCCAGTTCTTCAGTTGCCTAACTTTTCTCAACCTTTTGAAGTGGAGTGTGATGCTTTAGGAAGAGGCATTGGGGCAGTGTTGATGCAAAATCGTCATCCTATAGCCTATTTCAGCAAGGCATTATGAACATGAAATGATGGCACTAGCTTTAGCAGTTTTGCATTGGTGCCCTTATCTCTAAATCATGAGCATACATTAATCGTATCATTATGAAACATGTGTGTAGTTATTGTATTGAAACAATTTGTAAATTTCATTTAAAGCAAGCTTCATGGATGTGAACTACATGTTCACAACCGTGAAGGTTCATTGACGGGCACCCTTAACCGTGAACCAAATCGTGAACTATGTCATGAACACTTGTGTCCATTTTGTACACTTTCTTCATAGGTGCGAAGAATGTAGTCACGGGTGTGACATTGTGGATTCACAGTCGTGAACATTCAATCATAGGCGTGAACATGGATTTTCCAGCAGTTGACAACATTAAAATTTCTACTCCGGAACAGCAAAATTGGTTAGCCAAGTTGCTTGGTTATAACTTTGAGATTTATTACAAGCTCGAGGTAGAAAATAGAGTTGTAGATGCTTTGTCTAGGAGAAATAAAGGAGATTACAGCTCCATGGTCTTTTCACCTGCTTGGGAAGATGGCAATGAATTGTTGAAAGAAGTGGATGGCGACCTTCATTTGAAACAAATTAAGGCTGATTTGGTGAGTGATCCTCAAGCTCGACCTGGCTTTGCTGTTAACAATGGAATTTTGTATTATAAAGGGTTTGGTTATCTCCTCAACTTCCAAGTTATTCCAAAGTTGTGGCAAGAATTTCATAGCACTCGTAGTGGAGGTCACTTGGGATATTACCGGACTTATCAACGTCTGGCAGCCAACTTGTATTGGGTAGGCATGAGTCCTATGGTGCAAAATTTTGTTCGGGAATGTGAGGTGTGCCAGCCAAGCAAATCTAATATTTTAGTTCTCAACGGCTTATTGCAACCTTTAGACATACCTGATGTCATCTGGGAACATGTCTCAATGGATTTCATTTCAGGATTGCCAAAATCAAAAGGTTATGACACTGTTTTGGTGGTAGTTGACAGGTTGTCCAAGTACAGTCATTTTATTTTGTTGAAGCATCCTTAAATGGCCCACACCATTGCTGAAATCTTTGTGAAATAAATAGTTCGACTTCATGGCATTCCAAAATTGATCCTTAGTGATCGTGATCCCCTTTTTATGAGCAAATTGTAGCAGGAGATTTTCCGGATGCAAGGAACTGAATTACACATAATCTCATCTTATCATCCAGAGTCGGATGAACAGACAGAAGTGGGAAATAAATGCTTGGAAACTTACTTGAGATGCTTTACTATTGAGCAACTGCGGCATTGGTCTCTGTGGGTACCATGGGCTGAATTTTGGTATAATACCAACTATCACATTTCTATCGTCACCACTCCCTTTGAGGCTGTCTATGCAAGAAAACCTCCAACAGTAGTGCAATTTATACCCAGAGAAGTCAAGGTTGAAGTTTTGGCCAAGGAGTTGAAGGAAAGGGATGAAGCCTTACGGCAATTGAAGCTCCACCTCACACAGGCTCAAGAACATATGAAGAAGACTGCTGATTTGCATAGGACAGATGTTCAATTTCAGGAAGGAGACTGGGTATATTTGAAACTGCATCCTCACTGCCAACAATCTGTGGTTCAACGAATCAATCAAAAGTTGGCCCCTCGTTATCATGGTCCCTTTCAAATTGAAGCTAAGATTGGACAAGTAGCTTACAAGTTGAAATTACCAGCCACTTCAAAGGTCCACTCAGTGTTTCATGTTTCTTTGTTGAAGCGGGCAGTGGTAACACACTCTGTGGAGGCTGCCTTACCTGAAGAATTGACAGTAGAACAGTCTGATCAGTCCTTACCAATGAAAATTCTTGCCAAACGCCTTGTTCGACACCAGGGCGACACCATAACACAGCTCTTAGTTCAGTGGCATGATAAACCTGTGGAAGAGGCTACGTAGGAGGAGGAATCAGCTCTATACAGCCAGTTTCCATTCCTCAGTCTTGAGGACAAGCTTGTTTCTGAAGGAGGGGGCAGTGATAGAGAAACAGAAAGGGATGAGAGGCTAGTGGCAAATCAGACAAATCAGTCCTCACCTCACAACACTCGTGCATCTCCTAGGTGGCAGGTATATTCTAGAAAGAAAAAGAAGGAGACACGTGGATCAATGGATGAGGAAAATCAGGGAATCAGAAGTTAGTTATATTGGAGGAAAAGGTCGATAACAGGGCAGCTTTTGGGATATTCATTTTTGGGGTTCTTTGGGCAGCAACCTAAAGAAGGGGAGTACCTCTCCCTGGGCTGTGATTTATCACGGATTTTCCATTTCTAAGTGTTCTTTCTTTTATGTTATTGCTTTGTTGAATCAATGAGTGAAGATGCATGTTAATGAGAAGAGCTATTAATAGAAGACTCACCTTATCTTTTTGAATACATCAGTTCATTTCTCTTGTTTGTTGTTAATTTGTGGTGTTTGTAAAAGTTTATTTGGGTGTGAGAAGCTAGAGTTCAACATTTTAATATGAATATGTCAAACAATCTTTAGACTGACCTATATCAAATAAATTTTGGGCACATAAAGAAAGAGTATCAACCTATACCAAATAAAATTGACCAAATAAATTCCATATGAAATGTAATGTGTGCATTTACCTTGCAATAGAAATCAATTTTAGAATTTGAAGAGGATAGAAAGGTGAAAGCAATATAGAGAACATACAAATAAGTATCATATTAAGCACATGAAATGGAAGGAGATATTAAATGTCTACCAGCAAATGCGATTTCTGGAAGATTAGGTGCTGGGAATGAAGATGCAACTTTTGCAGCAGCAAAGAATTCCAATTTATTCCTAAAAACCTGTTAAAAGTGATTAGCACCATCAGTTTTAAAAATATGTGTATACAAAAAAATAAAAAAGAAACATCAAATGATAATAAAAAAGAAAGAATGAACGAAATAAAAGGTTCATGATATTGTTCATCACGTTGATATGGGGGATAGATTTAGCACTGATGAAACAAAAATAGAAAGAGTATATGTCAAAATGAAACATACATTCCCTTCTATGCGTTCTCTCTCAGAGCTTGTAGATAAGGGGATATTGTCTAATGGTGCTGATAGCTCAATGTTATAGCCTGCCCTTTTTAGATCAATCAGTCGTCTACGACCTAACAACTGGCAATAAAATTATCTATAATAAGAATATAGCAAAATGGAAAAAATAAAATGATAGGCCAAACATATCAAAGCCTGATATTCAAATTACATTATCTTCCACGAAGGAAAGGATGGAAGGACTGGGTTTTATTGACCGGAATTGCGCATTTTTTGATAGTTCAGCTTCTTTCTCAATATCTTTTTTCTTCCCTTTTGAACTCTCTGTCAAGATTCATAAAATGGGAATAATAAATATACTGGTACGAAATAGTGATCAGAAGAGAAAGAAATGAGTAATTGAAATTAAAAAAAAAAAAAACTTAAACTCCTGGAAAAATAACATGGTCAGTCATCAACTCCTTTTCAGTAATTTGGTCAGTTGCCAACAATTTCAGAAAGGGAAAAAGAACAATTGAGATAGAGAATACCTAGAATCATATAGGACTGATGCTGTAATCATAATGCAATAAAAAAGCATTCCCATATATCCTTTTGCACTAAGTTGAAAAACTACACATTTATAAATTGAAAACATGGTACCAAGAATGTCTACAAGGGAAATTAAACACAAGATGACATGAGTGTCAATAACCGGTAAACTGTAACAGCAGCAGAAATTAGAACAGGCAAAAAGCATTTCAAAGATTCTCTACCTTTTCAAATATTAAAAAAGGGAGAGAGAAATATTTTAATTTATTAGGTTCTGGATCAAAACTAAAAAGGCTCAAATTGCACAGCTAAAATTCCATTGTACCCTCTAAATGCATATCATCAAACAAGACCCTACTCTTTATATTACCAGACTTTAATCCCATAATTATCTAGGCCAAGAAGAACATTGTTAATTTTTTATGCAATTGCAATAACTGAAGGATTTTTAAAAATATATATATAAATCAATAAGTAAAACTTCAAACTTTCGATGTTGTAGAACTGCATAAGAAATCTTATATAAAGGTATTATTGCATGCATTGACATTAATATCCGGTTAATGATTGATCTTAAAATATTAATGAATAAGCTAAGAATTTCAATTACAAAGCAAATCATGCTTGACCAAGGATTCCCATACCAGGCTGACCAGAAGGAAATTTATTTGATTTAACTGAAAATGGTGAAGAATCCTCTAAAGAAGAGCTTTATCCAACAATCAGTATCTTCCGATATTTTACACTAATTATCACATGGCAACCAGAAATTAACAGTAGACATTAGTAAGAGATACAAAGTTGAAAATTGAAAAGTTGCATTCATTTGTATCGAAGTTGAGTTTAGTATATGAATCTCAGTAAACTCAAAATATTTATTCTTAACCAGTCTTAACGACAGAATTTAAAAGGAAGGACAATAACTCTTTATTTGTAGCTTGGTGTTTTCAAGCTTTTCCAATTCTGGGTTGTTAGGAAGGGGAACCTACTCTAAGGAGGTTGTGAATTTTACATTATCCCTTTCACCCAATCTTGTTTATGTTCCAAACTCTGTCTATCTTCCTTTGTTCAATAGCATTTGGAAGCCTACACTCCTCACAGCTTAAACTTTTCATGGACGCAAGTTCACAGCAGGAAAACTAGCTTTTGAAGACATTTTCTCCTTAAAAGTCACGAGACTGTAAAATTTTTTAGCATTATTCTGATACTTGGGAATACCTGTAGTTTGTCTTTTGAGATCTCCAAGATCCCTGTTTATCCGCACACATAACAAACATTGCTACTTATCTATTTGGAGCTTTACGAACGAAGGTGGAGCAGTCTATGGGGAAAGTCGATGTTAGGTAGGGAGAATAGAATAGTTTAGCATGGGCAATTACTTCAGAAATTGGTTTCTTTTGGGCATTTTTCCAATGTTATGCATACCTTCAACTGATATTCTACAAAGTAAAGAACCATTTTGTCACGATGATTGTTCTTTTGAATTTCATAACATGCAAAGTCTTTCCTCCTAATTATACTCAAGTTGCTCCTTCCTCCTAAGTAAAACTTGGGTATAGTGTAAAAGGTTAAATTAAATTAAATTATAATATACACAGAGCAACAACAGGAATTGGTAAAAAAACTCACTTACCAGTACTAGTAACAATTCCATCATCTAGTCGTTTATTCGAGAAATCATGTGGGTCTATCCGAATTATGTTCTTCTTATTCTTCTTCTTCTTTGGCTGGTCATCTATCTCCTCATCAACATCAGTGGCAGTTCTCTTTGCAGAAGTAGCGAGGGATACATGAGATTTTCTTCTGGACCGTTTCTTCAACTTATATGCCTCCTTGACACTTTGTGTGGCACCCATAACATCGAGAGAAGAATGTTTCTTCGTTCTACCAGAGACCCATATTGAGCGAGGAGGACCTTTGCTAATTTTCTCTTTAAAAGATTCACCATTATTAGAAAAATCTTTTTTGTGTGAGCTGTATATCAGTTCTCCATCAGCATATTGATGAGCAGCAATGATTCTCTTCTTTTTCCTATCTAAGTTAGAAGCACCTAACTTGCCCTTCTCATTCCCTCTTGATTTCAAATCCATTTCCACAACTCAAATTTGTGAATGCACTTGAATTCAAACCCTATTTCTCTCTTTAATTCCTTTCTATTCGTTATCAATCTCATGAAGTAAACACTTTCCGTTCCAATTTAAAAACACACAACAGAGAAAATGTTGCAATCTCTCCGACCTAGGGCTGCCGTGGTTTAGGAGGGAGGGGTGTGCATCCTATTAACCCGGAAATGACCGAACTGGAATTAAAGAAACTATTTTTTTCAATTTAAATTGAATACTACTACTAATCCATTGAGTAATTTTTAAAGTGTTTAGTAACCCCATTGCTCAAAAATAATTATAATTTATTAAATCAATTATTAATAATTATATTATATGATGAACTAGTATGTAACTATTCATATTGTTTCGGAAAAAAAACAATTAAATAATTAAATTGAGTAAATAATATGAATTTGTAACAAAAAGTAATATATATGCTTCAACTTTAAAAAAATATATTAGAAACGATTTGGTTTGGTTCTCACAATTATTAATATGAAAATAGTTTGTAATAAATTAAAAAAAGAAATTGCATACTTTTTTCTTTTTTTGTCAAAGACGTTCAGGAATTAATTGTAGCATGTTAAAGTCCATTGATATGTTGTAGCTTATAGCAAACCAAAAGGACCAAATGGATACTGCAGCCCATCAATACTTCAAATGGCCCAAAAAAGGTCACGCCGGATCAAAGCAAAAAGGCGTCAACTACTTTCACAAAAGAAAAAACAAATTAAAGAAATATATTCCGATATTTTAATAAATTGTAATTATAAATAAATTATTAAAAAATAAACAGTTTATATATATATATATATTAATAATAATTGCAAATACTGTAATTTAAATATACTTATTATAAAATTTAATTAAAAACATCTTAAATATATAAAATTATGTGAAATATTGTATTATAATATTTTAAATTTATATAATATCGAATGAATATTAAAGTAAATAAACTGTTAATTTTTTAAAAATTTATTTTTTGATATAATTCGTTAAAAATTTAGAAAGTTTTATATAATATGTTAAAAAGACAAATATGAAAAAAAAAACAGATATAATGAAAACATAGTAATTAAAAAAAACATTGAAAAGAATGGTGATAGGGAGGAAAAGAGAGCAAGTTAGCACCTACCTCATCCAAACTGTAGTGATCCTCCATCCTTTAGCATGGGAAGAACATAATATAAATATTAAAGTAAATAAACTGTTAATTTTTTAAAAATTTATTTTTTTAATATAATTCGTTAAAAATTTAGAAAATTTTATGTAATATGTTAAAAAGACAAATATGAAAAAAAAAAACAGATATAATGAAAACATAGTAATTAAAAAAAACATTGAAAAGAAAGGTGATAGGGAGGAAAAGAGAGCAAGTTAGCACCCACCTCATCCCAACCGCAGTGATCCTCCATCCTCGGCATGGGAATCTCGAGGAACTGTGGGAAATGTTATTCATTCGCCTCATATATTATAAATAAAAAAAATTCACATCAAATGTATCAAACATAAAAATTTATGAGAGAAATATGAGAAATTAAGGAAGCACATTTAGTAGGAGAGACCTACAAGGCTACAAAAATGGGGATAGGGTGGAAAAGAGAGGTGCAGTCTATAAAGGAAAGAGAGGGGTGAGGGAAAAATGGAGAGAGGAAGATAGTGATAGCAAAAGACCAAAATGGGCATCGGAAACGGTACCCTTTTTTTCAATGGTTTCAATGTTGTACATTAATAGCTAAACGACGTCATTTATTTGGAGGGTAAAAAAGAGTTGACACTGTAGTATGTATAGTAAAGAACAATACCTGTGTTTCTCTTTTAATATATTAATAGATGTGAACATATACTATTATAATATATATCATATATAACATAACAAATAATTAATTAAATATAAATATATTTTTTTAATCAATAAAAATTTATTATAAATTGATGTAATTGCCAAAAAAATTATTTTATATATTAAATATTTGAAAACTAGTTTTTGATATAGAAAACTAGTTTCCCATAAAAAAAATCATTTTTAAGTATAAATTTAAAAAGTGATTTTATTTTTATTTAAGCAAATACTTAAATTATTTTTTTCGTTAGACTGCAAAAAACTAAATAAACTAGCAAAAGCCAAATCAAACCTGCACTTAATTTGATTCTATCCTAATAAAAATTAATGTTTAAGTTAAAAATAAAAAAAGAGTTATTTATCCCAATTCCAAATGTCACATTAAAATTTTTTATAAATTAATTTGAAATAAGCTGAATAATTTAAACAATCTGAATAAAAATATAATTATAATTAGATTAATAACTTTTGGTTAAATTTGATTTTTGCACACCTTTGATTCAATTTTTTCACACCTATCGGGCTGCTTAATTCAAGTTATGGAATCGAAATCCAATGCTTGAATTAGAAATGGAGTACTTATTCATTTATATTGTTTGAGTCAATATGATATCGAACTTTGACTTTCTTTAAAATTATTTAAATTGCAAAGATATTAGAATTGAAATAAATATTAATATTTTTACATATATACTATATAAATACAAAAAAAATAGATAATAAAATGCAATCATACGTAAGAGATAATAGTACATAATTTTAACTTCAATTAAAAAATATAATAATTGAATTCAAAATCAAGGAATTAAACTAATTTGGAAAATGTGTTTTTAGAACTCTCAAAAAAAATCAATACAAAATTTGAACATTTTCACTGTTTTGAAATTAATTTTAAAAATATGAGTATTAATCTAGCTAAAGTCCGATCAATGAAATAAATATTATAATAAAATGATAATATATCAAATTAACAAATACAAAAGTAAAATTAATCACTCTAGTCACTAGAATTTTGCAATCTTGCTTTACCGTATAAATATCCAATGAGGATAATTAGAAAAAAAATCTCCGCTGACATAATTGTTGATAAAAATGTTGAAAAGGTCGAGAATTTGACTCTTGCGCTTTGAATATTGGTTCTAGGCTTCGGAAAATAGGCATTTGGGCCTATTCAATCTCTTTTGGGCTCTACGCTTAATTATATATTTTTGAAAAAATACAATTTTAGACTACAAAGATAGTGGAAAGGTCGGATTGGACTTATTGAGATGTGTGCAAGAGGTTTGGGCCCGAATTGGGTGCAACTTGGCCTAGGGCCACAGGCCTGTGTGGCTATAGCCACAGCTGGCTGTCCTTGAACATCGCACAGTAGTCCTTCGCAATGGCTGGGTTCTAGAAAGTCTTAAATTTTTGAGTTTAAGGGGAGTCTAAGACTTCTAGAAGCCTTCATTTTGATCTCAACCATTGAAAGTGTTGGTTGTGAAATTAATTGCATAACAGAAAAAATAAAATTTTCAAAATTCAAAACAAAAATTTTATTTGTATTATTAAAACTAGTTTATCAAAATATATATGTAAGAAATTATAACTTATAATTTTTTAATTTATTCTTCAAATTTTTATCTTATTGGATTATTACAAACTACATCAATCCACTTTAAAATATGTCTAATGTTAATTCTGGTGAAAATATAAGAAAAATTGTTGAACACACCTCAAAATGTTAGCAATAATATATGCTTAATTTTAGAGAATATGAAAAATAACTATTATTTTTCTTTTTGAATTTTTATAATTTTCAAAAACAATTTTTAGACTTTTAAACATTTCAAAAATATTTTTACCTCAGAAATAGTTTAGGTACAAAGTGCATAATACAAGATGAGAGATTTTGGGGTTTCTTTGCCTTAATTAGCCTTAATTGGCCAATTAAGGTTAATTAGGCCAGCAACCCGCATGTGCCTTTCATCCTCCCGAATGATTTTTTCATGCAATTTCATCGCGATCCGTACCAAAATAATTCTCTCATATTTTTAGATCTCATCCAAAACCATTTTACTCATTCTTCACTTCTCTAATGCATGCGACCCATTAGGTTCCCAATTATTTTGATCACTTAAATTAACAATTAATTTAAGCAAGTCATGAGTGGTATCTAGCAATACATCATGACTCTCAATTGACTGGAAAGTCAGTGGTTTGACTACAAATCTTTTTATAGATAATTTTCGTGCAATTATTCATTTCACCATTCTGTACTGCATTTAGTTCAAAGTATAAACATGTGTCAACTCCTACTAGACTAACTACATCATGTTTAGTCTAAGTAATGTTAGTTCTTATCCCTGAGACTAATTACTCTGTTAGACATGTCATTGAAGACTATCTTCATGACATTTCTACTCCGGCTAGAAATTCTCAAGTAATGACCCCGACAAGAGACCATGAGTATACATTCATTTTATCAGGAGTGGTGAATCCTTTATTGGTTAACCAATTACCTTTGAATACCTCAAGTTGTATCCAATCACCACCCTATGAGCAACTTCACTAAGGAAACAAGGAACTGTTAAAATACAAAATCAGTATTCAAGATATCTTTGAGTACCTCAAGTCTAAGGATATTTGCATTATTGCTATGTTGAGATTATCATTGACATTTGAATAGATTATCCATATGATTGTTGCATAACAGGCCATCCAATGTACTTAGCTATACTTAGTAAGCATCCACATGTTAACTTTAAACATTTTATGTTTACAAATTATGAGATTTACTACTCGATCTAATCAAAAAGTGCAACATGTGCTAATCTATCCGGATTAACAATGTCTCATCTCATTAACCCTATGACTAGGGATAATTTAGATACTAACATAATTACACATGATAAGAATTTCAATATCATGATCTCATCATGATTTCCTTTATGTTATGTTATGTATTAAAAACTTCATTAATTGATTTAAGATCACTATCAATTCATATATCAAATGAACATCAAATTAATAAAAAAAAAGTCTTTTATTAATCAAATAAATTTGTACAATAAGTGCTAAAGGTGATTGACTTTAGAACACTTCTCTAATAAACTTCCACTTGCACTAAAGTCAATCGCTTTTGTATTTAATTCCATAGGCGAGTACATGATAATCATATTTCTTTTAGAGAATTGACTTAGTTAAATGATCAACAATATTCTGATCAGTTGACACTCTTTCTATCTTTACATCATTCCTTCCAATGATTTCTTTAATCAAATGGTATTTTTTGAGTAAATGTTTGGATCTCTGATGAGATAGTGACTTCTTTGCTTGTGTAATGACTCAATTATTATCACAATACAATTGTATTGAATCAGAAATGCTAAGAACCACTCCAAGTTCTATGATGAATTTCTTTATCCAAACTACTTCCTTTGCTGCTTCAGAAGCTGCAATGTACTCTGTTTCAATTGTTGAGTCAACAGTCGTTTCCTATTTGGAACTCTTCCAACTGACTGCTCCACCATTTAGTGTGAATATATAATTTGACTGAGATTTGAGTCATCCTTGTCAGATTGGAAGTTGGCATCGGTATACCCGCTCACAACAAGATCTCCATCTTTATATACTAAGAATACATCCTTAGTCATTCTCAAATACTTAAGGATATTCTTGATAACCACCCAATGACTCTCACTAGGGTCTAATTGGTATCTACTCATGATACTCAAAGCATATGATACATTGGGTTTTGTACATATCATAGCGTACATAATTGATCATATAGTTGAAGCATATAGAATCAAACTCATGTGTGTCCTCTCATTTTGTGCCTTTGGACACATAAACTTTGAGAGAGTAATCCCATGGGTCATGGAAATATATCCCCTCTTGGACTACTCCATGCTAAACCTCTTTAGCATCTTTTCTATGTATGTAGACTATGAAAGACCAAACAATCTTTTAAATCTATCTCTATAGATCCCTATCTCCAAAATATAGACTGCTTCTCCAAGGTCTTTCATAGAGAAATTCTTAGATAACCAAATTTTGATTGATTGTAAGGCTAAGAAATCATTTTCCATTAGCGATGTCATTTGCATACAACATAAGGAATACGATTGCACTCCCACTAACCTTTTTGTATACACAAGGTTCATTCGAATTTTGTAAGAAACCAAACTATTTAATTGTCTCATCAAACCAAATATTCCAACTCCTAGATACTTACTTTAATCCATAAATGGATTTTTGAAGCTTGCATACCTTTTTTCCATCTTTAGATATGAAGCCTTCTAGTTGTGTCATGTGTTAAACCTTAAGGGATATTTATGTCATTTTGATGCTAATAAATAAAATAACAATAATGTATTTAACAATGCTTGTCTTCTAAGTTTGTTGAACAAGATATATCTTGAATAGAATATGATGCAAGAATGAAAAACAACATTTGAAGATCAAAATAAGAAGAAATAGCAAAGTCACATCTGTGACTACTTATGTCATGCCCATGATATA
The DNA here is from genome assembly GCA_023653625.1 of Triadica sebifera. Taxonomy (NCBI): domain Eukaryota; kingdom Viridiplantae; phylum Streptophyta; class Magnoliopsida; order Malpighiales; family Euphorbiaceae; genus Triadica; species Triadica sebifera. Next base: position 29,489,904 of record CM042901.1, read on the forward strand.
GCTTAGCGCCAACTCTCCAACATTTAAAGTTCACAGCCATGAAAGATCATATCAACCGTGAATGATCAAATCAGTCACACCCGTGAAAGAAAGACACGCCCGTGAAATAACATGTCAAGTTCTTTCAAAGAGCTTCACAGTCATAGTCACCACTTGAACCACGGCTTGGAAGAATGTTCACGCCCGTGATCAAACACTTCAAGTTCTTCTAAAGAGTTTCATGGCCAGAGTCACCATTTAGACCACGACTTGGAAGAACATTCACGACCGTGACACATATAGTCACGCCTGTGAATGAGGACAAAAAAATATGTCAGACGCGAAGTTAAGAGTTGGTTCAATGGCTATTTTCGTATTAAATGCACCCAAACGACTATAATTCACAGAGAAAGTATAAATGCAAGTCATTTATGAATCCTAAGAAAAAGAACAATAATTACTTTGAATCTTTAATCTTGTTGCAGCCATTGTGCATTAATTATTTTTAACAAAAACCTTTTATTCTTTGTAAAAACCTAATTGCTCATAATTTCTAAGCATTATAGGTTGGTGAGTGTTTTCATTGTAATCAATTACTCAAGTGAGTTTGGATATTGGGTTAAGATTGAAACACTTGTAAGGGTTAATTGTGTGAGCCATAAAACACAAGGAATTGGTTTATTGTGTGAGCCATTAAAATACAAGGGAATTTCTGGGTTAGGTGTTAGCCATTGAGAGAAACACCATAGTTGGGAGTGAGCTTGTAAAACTCCATTAACACTTAGTGTGTTAGTAAAACTCCCAATCGAGATTGGGAAGAGGAGTAAGGTTTGTGAATACCTGAACCTCTATAAATCTCGTGTGATATATCTCTCCTTCCTTACTATATTTTATTTTATTCCGCATTTAAAGTCAAGAAACTTTTATTTCATAACCAATTCAACCCCCCTTTTTGGTTCATTGTTTGGGCAATAATTGGTATCAGAGTGAGTCTAGCATCAAAGCCTAAAAAGCGCTAGCAAAGATCAGGAAATGGCCAATGAAGGATTTCAAAGTCTCAAACCTTACTTTGATGAAGCAAACTACGCTCATTGGAAGTTCCGGATGGAGACATATCTCGATAATGAGGGAATTGAAGTTTGGGATAGGGTTCGGAAAGAATGGACACCACCAACCAGGAGAGGAGTTGATGGTGAAGAACAAATCCTTTCAAGAGATGATTGGACAGAGCCTCAATGTAAAGCAAACTTCAAAAACAAAAAAGCAATGACAATCCTCGCAAGCTCTCTATCCATTAAAGAATGTGGCAGAATCCAACATTGCCCTACCGCATATAGTATGTGGAAGACATTAGAGAATTATCAAAAAGGAACAAAGCAAGTTAAATCCAAGAAGATTCAACTTCTCACTTCAGAATATGAACTCTTCAAGATGAAATCCAATGAATCCATCACCGATATGATGAACCATCTTCTAGCCATCATAAACGACATGAGAAAGCTTGGGAAGCACTTGATCTTGGAAGATGTAAACAACAAAATTCTGAAAAGCCTTATTCTCAAAGACTATGATTCAAGAGTTACTGGTATAGAAGAAACCAATGAAAATATAAGCATCATGCCTATCGATGTGCTTATTGGTAAACTTCTAACACATGAAATGGCGGTAAAGAGAGATAGAGAACTTGAAATCAAACCAGAAAAAAGAAAGCCTCTAGCACTCAAAGCCTTTACTTCAAAATCTCAAGAAGAAGTTGAAGATGATGAAGAAAAGAGTGATGATGCAAATGAGGACATTGTCATGCTCTCAAGGAGATTAAAAAGAATAATTGAAAAGAGAATTGGCAATTCTCGAAACTTCAAACAAAGAAACCTCAAACACTCCTCAAATGACTCTTAAAGAAATAAATAGGAGGTAAAATGTTATGAGTGTGGGAAGAAAGGACATATCAAACCAGAATGTCCAAAACTCAAGAAACACAAGAAAAGATATTAGGGAGAAAGGTTACAAAACCACATGGGATGACGAAAGCTCTTCAAGTGAAAAAATGACAATGAAGGTGAAGAGGTCAACCTATGCTTCATGACTTTAGAGGATCACTTCACGGATGAGGTAGGTCCTTCTTACACATATTCATTTAATAATAGTAGTGATAATAGTAGTGATAGTGAAGATGATGATGAGCAGAGTCTAATAGAAGTATTGAACCTAGCATTAGAAAAATATAGATGTAAATTCAATACTTACAAAAATAATATTTTAAATTTGAAAAACAAAATGAAAGTTTTACAAAAGGAAAATCTTTATCTTAAAACTTCTAATGAATCTATTCAAAAGTCATTATATAAGTCTCTAGACCCTCAATTAAATCCTTACTTAAAGAAAACAATGTTTTGAAAAATGAAGTTGAGAAACTTAGAAACTCTATTTCAAGATTTCATTAAGGCAAAGAGAGTTTAGATACTCTCATAGCGTCCCAAAGACCACTTTTAATAAGACATGGTCTAGGATTTAATGGAACATCATCTTCATCTCACAATACTACATTTTTTAAGTCTAGTGCACCTCATATCTCCACATTAGAAGTAATAGCCCTAAGGGCTAAGTGAACAACACACATTAAACCCTCTACTTATAAGAAGAATGGTCAAGGGTCGATTAGCCTAAGAGGGAAACCTCAAAAGGCTAATCATGCTTTTATGTATAAGAGGCATGCACTTAGGAAAGCACCGATTCATCATGCATATGCATGTCACTGCTCACAAATTCCATCTAATAGGATAATGAGACCTAAAAGCATGGTAAAACCGAAAAACATATTTAGAGCTAAACAATGTAATTATTGTATGAAATTTGGTCATATCAATAAACATTGTTGGATAAGGAAGGCTCATTGGGAACCTTCATGTGTTAACCCCCAAGGACCCAAGTTCATTTGGGTACCTAAAAACAATACTTAAATTGTGATTTTATAGGTATGCCTCAACTCCACTATAAAAGAAAATGTTTGGCTTGTAGATAGTGGATGCTCAAGGCATATGACTGGAAATAAAAAACTATTCAATGACATTAAAAGTATTGATGGTGGTAAGGTAACCTTTGGAAAAAATGCTAAGGGTAAGGTAATTGGCATTGGCTCCATTGGTATTAATAATACTACTTTCATTGAAGATGTTTTACTTGTTGATGGTTTGAAATATAACTTGTTAAGTGTAAGTCAATTATGTGATAAGGGAAACCAAGTAATCTTTACCTCAAATGAATGTCTTGTCATCTCTTTTAGTGGCCAAGAGATATTCAAAGGAAGTAGAGATATCAATACTTACATAATAGACTTACACAAAATATCTAACCTTTCCTCTAAGTGTCTTATGACTACTAGTAATGAATCTTAGCTATGACATAGAAGGCTTGGTCATATAAGCGTGAATTTAATTCAAAGCCTTAGCAAATGAGAGCTAGTAAGTGGACTACCAAAAGTCAAATTTGAAAAGAATAAGACATTTGAACCTTGCCAAAGAATAAAACAACACAAGTCCTCTTTCAAATCCAAAAATATTGTAAGTACCTCGAACCCTCTACAACTTTTGCATTTAGATCTTTTTAGACCTACTAGAGTTGCAAGCTTAAGAGGTGAACACTATGCTTTTGTCATCGTCAATGATTACTCTAGATTCACTTGGGTAATTTTCTTAGCTCAAAAAGTGCTTCTTTTGAATCTTTTAAAAACTTTGCTAAGAGAGTTCAAAATGAAAAAGGATACTTTATTTCAAAAATAAGAAGCGATCATGGAAAAGAATTTGAAAATGAAAACTTTGAAAACTTTTGTCTAGAACATGGTATTTCACAAAAATTTTCAACTCCTAGGATGCCTCAACAAAATGGGGTAGTCGAAAGGAAAAATCAAATTTTGATTGAAATGGCTCAAACAATGCTCAATGAGTATGGGTTACCAACCTACTTTTGGGCCGAAGCCACCAATACTGCATGTTATATTTCAAATCGAGTTTTCAAAAGACCACTCTTAAACAAAACTTCTTTTGAGTTATGGAATGAAAAAAAGTCTATGATATCATGCTTTAGAGTATTTGGATGCAAGTGTTTCATATTAAATACCAAGGACAATCTTAGAAAATTTGCCTCTAAATCCGATGAAGGTATCCTTTTAGGATACTCCACCTCTAGCAAATCTTATAGAGTCTTTAATAAAAGGTCATTAGTTGTTGAAGAATTGATGCATGTTGTTTTTGATGAATCTAGTAAGCTTGATCTTGTGAAAGGTAGTGTTCTTGATGATATCGTAGGTACAATGGAAAAACTTGATCTTCATTATGAGAAAGATGAAAATAATCAAGAAAACCCATATCAAGATGTCTCTCTACCTCAAGCTCAAGAGCAAGACAAACAAGAGCTTCCAAAGGAATGGAAAATGACAAAAGATCACCCCAAGGAACAAATCGTTGGTGATCCTACTAACGGAGTAGGTTAGTTGCAAAGGGTTATAATCAAGAAGAAGGAATATATTATGATGATACCTATGATTCGATAGCTAGATTAGAAGCCATAAGAATTCTGTTATCATTTGCATGCATTTTAAACTCTTTCAAATGGATGTCAAAAGTGCTTTCTTAAATGTTTTTATAGAAAAAAAAGTTTATGTAGAACAACCATCGGGTTTTGAAAGCCATAATTTGCCTAATCATGTTTTTAAACTTTCAAAATCTTTGTATTGTTTGAAACAAGCTCCAAGAGCTTGGTATGAAAGACTAAGTTCTTTCCTTTTCGAAAATAATTTTTCAAAGGGAAATGTTGACACAACATTGTTTACTAAAAAGCATAAGCATGATATTCTAATTGTTCAAATTTATGTTGATGACATCATATTTGGGTCTACTAATTAATTGTTTTGCTAATAATTTGCTAAATGTATGACTAGGGAATTTGAAATGAGCATGATGGGTGAGCTTAAGTTCTTCCTTGGTCTACAAATAAAACAAAGCAATGAGGGCATATTCATCTACCAATCCAAAGTATGCCAGAGATTTAATCAAGAAATTTGGAATGGAAGGATGCAAAAATGCCAAGACTCCAATGAGCACATCAACAAAATTGGACAAAGATGAAAAGGGTAAGAGCATTAATGAAAAGCTCTATAGAGGTATCACTTTTATATCTTACTACCTCTAGGCCCGATATAATGTACAATGTATGCTTATGTGCTAGATTTCAATCGTGCCCTAAAGAATCACATTTGAATGTTGTGAAAAGAATCTTAAAATATTTACATGGCACATTGCATCTAGGCTTATGGTATCCTAGAAATTTATCATTTCAAATCATATGATATTCAAATGTAGACTATGTCGGGAGTCTCTTGGATAGAAAGAGTCCTTCAGGCACATGTCACTTTATTGGTGAATGCTTAGTCTCTTGGTTTAGCAAGAAACAAGTTTCGGTTGCCTTTTCTACCACTGAAGTAGGATGTTGTTGCACTCAAATCCTGTGGATGAGACAACAACTTAAAGAATATGGTCATAGTTTGGACCATATACCCATCAAGTGTGACAATACAAGTGCCATAAACCTATCTAAGAATCTCATTCAACACTTTAGAAGTAAGCATATTGACATAAGACATCATTTTCTTAGAGATCATGTTCAATATGGAGATGTTGTATTAGAATTTATCAATACAAACAATCAATTAGCAGATATTTTCTCCAAATCTCTTAATGAAGAAAGATTTTGCTTCATAAGAAGAAAACTTGGTATGCTTGATGGATTAACCTTATCTTAAGTATGATTTTCTATTGTCAACCTTAAATGTTAATTTCCTTCATATGTTGCTTTTTATTGACTAATCTTTTAAGGTATGAAGTGGTTAACATAATGGGAATATATGTTATAAGGCATAAAAACATCTTAGAAATCTTTTAGTCTTATTTTAAACTTAGTTTTATTAATTGAATATTTAAGGAAATTCACGCCTGTGACATATATTCATAGTCGTGATCATAATCGCCAAAAGTTCCAGTAGCTTTCATGCCTTGCTTCACGACATCCTTCACGGCTGGAGGTAGTGAAGACTATGTATCACGCCCATGACTCTTTCTTTCACTCTCGTGACACTCTTTATTCATGCCTGTGACACTTTTTCATGACCGTGAACATTAACATCAAATAATTATAAAACCGTTCATGCTTTGTTTCACGCATTGCCTCACTGTCAGAAGTCGTGAAGATTGCACTTCACGATCGTGACTCATTTTGTCACCACTGTGAAATTCATAAGTAACACTCGTGACTATTTAATGTCACGACCGTGAATCGATTCATGTCCTTTATCATGGCTAGAGCACCTCTTCAACAAACTGTGACCATGACTATTCACACCCGTGATTTACGATTCACGACCGTTAATCTATCAACTCTAAAACATGATTTTTACCATTTTTTCTCATTTTCAACTTTAAAAATTCTTTCAATTAAAGCTCTCATTCAATATTTCTCACACAATCCGGCCTCCTCATATTCTTTTCCATCTATAAAATCCTTCATAACTCTTTTTTCTTTGAAGAATCATAACATCTCAAGGTTATTCTCAAATCCTTGGTCAGAAATTCTTTCTCCAAATCCCTGTTCCAAAATTATCAATGGAACGCGGCTCATCAAAAGGCACAAGGAAGAAATCCCATGCTCCGAGATGCCACACAGACAACCTTCTCAACATCATTTCGGAGCATTATCATCCAAGATATGTTTTTCTAAAGAAAAGACCCCTACTTTCGTCTCATTCCTTCGAGTGGAGTGCTGTTAGGACTATCAGTCTTGAGACAAGCATGACAGAATAATTGCAAGCTTGTCACCTTAAGGAATTTGTAAAAATTTATCGGCCAACGTTAAGGGAACCAACTCTTGAGTTCCTTAGCACTTTGCAAGTCTCTCCCATCGGAATAGTCAAATTCTAACTTTATAAGCATCCGAACACTCTCACAGCATTGGAGTTTGGCACTATCTTCAAGCTTCTCTCAGATGGAATTCTCAATGAAAGTGAAGTGGAATTCTATGCCAATTTAGCATGGACTCATTTTGGGTTGGAATGTAGCTAGGATGTGAAGAAGACCAAAAACACACATCTTCCATCTCCTGTGCATAAATATTTTATAGGTTTCTTCCCTATAGTATATTTGCTAGAGGAGATAGCAATGGGGCAATCCAAAAATCAGAATTCTTCCTATTGGAAATGGCATGAAGAGATCTAACCGTAGCTTTGTCTCGCTGGTTTACAAATCATCTTCTGTTAATTGCAACAAAGCCATCGGGAGATATCTTGACTGGTGGGTATGTGACTCATCTTGCCATTGAGCTCGAATATCTAAAACTTGATGAGCAAAATTACAATCTCATTCCAGCACATCCTCAAGATTAGCTAGATGTTGAGTCTTTCATAAAGATGGGAGCAGTTGTTCGCATTATTTACGAGAATAATGTCTATTACTGTTTCACCACTCTAGCTGGTGAAATTGATTGGGAAGACCATGATTCTGATGATTTCAAAGATGGCCTCCAGGGTATCTAGCAATGAAAATAAGTCTGAGTCAAAACAGTGACACCAAAGGTTGAGCAAGAGGATGGTCAATCATCGACTTCTACCACACCTAGCTTGGCACAGCAGGTTGCTGATCTTTTAGCACCTCGCTTTGACCTAATGCAGGCTTCCATCGACAAGAGGTTGGAAAACCTCAAAGACTTAATGGAATCTTGTATGGATAGCCTCAAGGCGGAGGTAGCATGCCTTAGAGATGGTCTGTCAGGCTTGAAGCCTAATTAGAGTCATAGTTTTTCATGTACTAGTTTTATTTTTTACGGGTGTAGGAATTTAATTTATGTTTTTAAACTTTGCAATCTTGCTCCTTCTTTTAATATAATTACCTTATTATCATTTTATTTTTTATGGTTTGTTTTGTTGATGACAAAAGGGGGAGAACCTAACAATATATGCAAATGTGTAGTAAAATGCAAATGTGTTAGCAAACAACCTTGATATACTTTGGATATACCTTGCATATACCTAACTAGTTAAGCAAACAACTTTGATATACTTTGGATATACCTTGCATATACCTAACTAGTTAGCAAAAAACTTTGATATACTTTGGATATAACTTGCATATACCTAACAAGTTAGTAAAGATCCATGCTATACGTCTTTCAATTCTTGCACTCTATTATTTTTTTCTTAAGCATCTTTTGAGGGGGATACTTCTCAAAAGCACATATTGCTAGATTATTTCTCACCATCAAAAAGGGGGAGATTGTTGAACCTTGAGAGGTATTTCCTTCATTTTGATGGTAACAAATAAAATAGCAATAATGTATTTAACAATGCTTGTCTTCTAAGTTTGTTGAACAGGATATATCTTGAATAGAATATGATGCAAGAATGAAAGACAACTTTTGAAGATCAAAATAAGAAGAAATAGCAAATTCACGCCTGTGACTACTTATGTCACGCCTATGATATAGCTTAGCGCCAACTCTCCAACATTTAAAGTTCATGACCATGATGGATCATACCAACCGTGAATGATCAAATTAGTCACACCTGTGAAAGAAAGACACACTCGTGAAATAACATGTCAAGTTCTTCTAGAGAGCTTCATAACCAAAGTCACCACTTGAACCATGACTTGGAAGAATGTTCACGCTCGTGAAAGTATAAAGTCATATCCGTGATCAAACACTTCAAGTTCTTCCAGAGAGCTTCACGGTTAGAGTTACTACTTGGACCACGACTTGGAAGAACATTCACGACCGTGACACATATAGTCACACCCGTGAATGAGGATAGAGAAACATGTCAGGTGCAAAGTTAAGAGTTGGTTCAATGACTATTTCGCATTAATTGCACCCAAATGGCTATAATTCGCAGAGGAAGTATAAATGCAAGTCATTTATAAATCCTAAGAAAAAGAACAACAATTAATTTGAATTTTTAATCTTGTTGTAGCCATTGTGCATTAATTATTTTCAACAAAAACCTTTATTCTTTGTAAAAACCTAATTGCTCATAATTTCTGAGCATTATAGGTTGGTGAGTGTTTTCATTGTAATCAATTACTTAAGTGAGTTTGGGTATATTGGGTTAAGATTGAAACACTTATAAGGGTTAATTGTGTGAGCCATAAAACATAAGGAATTGGTTTATTGTGTGAGCCATTAAAGCACAAGGGAATTCTATGTTAGGTGTTAGCCATTGAGAGAAACACCATAATTGGGAGTGAGCTTGTAAAACTCCATTGTAACACTTAGTGTGTTAGTAAAACTCCCAATTGAGATTGTCGAGAGGAGTAAGGTTTGTTAATACCCAAACCTCTGTAAATCTCGTGTGTGATATCTCTCATTCCCTACTCTTTTTAATTTTATTCCGCACTTAAAGTCAAGAAATTTTTATTTCATAACCAATTCAACCCCCCTTCTTGGTTCATTGTTTAGGTAACATCATGTACACATCCTCGATCAAATTTCCATTAAGGAAAGCCATTTTCACATCCATCTGTCATATCTCATAATCCTAATGAGCAGTAATGAGTATCCTTATGGATTTGAGCATAACTACTAGGCTAAAAGTTTCATCATAGTCAGTTCATTGTCTTTGACAATAACCTTTAGCTACAAGTCTAGCTTTATAGGTAACCACATTACCATCCATGTCAATTTTATTTTTGAAAACCCACTTGCACCCTATAAGCTTTTTCCCTTTGTGTGGGTTAACCAAAGTCCATACTTGGTTTTCTTACATGGAATCCATTTCTAACTTCATGGCTTGAAGACATTTGTCAGATTTTGAACTATTCAGAACTTCTTCATAGGCTGTAGGCTCATCATTTTCTATGAGCAGTACATTGTTGTGTTCACTAATGAGAAATTTATCTCTCTCTAGAACAATATCTATCCTACTTGACCTATGAAGCTTTTGTGTTTCAGAAGGTTGAGCTACTATATCATCTGTATGAGTAATAGGCTCAGATTCAAGCAGTTGATCAACATTTGCTTAAGCATCTTGAACTTCCTCAAGTTCAATTTTGCTCCCACTATCTCCTTTTAGAAGAAATTATTTTTCTAAAAAGATAGTATGTCTTGAAACAAATACTTTTTGTTCCAAGGGGTGGTAAAATTGATATCCATATGATGCTTTTAGATATCCCACAAACAGACATTAATCAAACTTAGCTTCCAGCTTATCTGACCTTGTCCGCTTCACATAATTAGGACAACCCTAAACTTTCATGTAAGAAAATGTTAGCTTTTTGTTATACCATATCTCATATGGAGTAACATCAACTGATTTTGAAAGGACTTCATTTAATATATAAACGACAGTCTCTAGTGCATAACCCCAAAAGGATTTAGAGAGTTCCGCAAAGCTCATCATAGACCTTACCATGTCTAACAGGGTTCAGTTTCTTCTTTTAGCCACACCATTGTGTTGTGGCGTATAAGGTGGATTCCATTGAAATAATATCCCATTATCTCTAAGATAATCTAGAAAATCTTGGCTCAAGTATTCTCCTCCTCGATCTAATTGAAGTATTTTAATACTTTTGCCAAGTTGTTTCTCTACTTTATTTTTTAAGACTTTGAACTTTTCAAAAGTTTCAGATTTGTATCTCATAAGATACCCATATCGTGAATAGTCATCGATAAAAGTAATGAAATAGATGAAACCACCTCTGGCATGTATAGACATTAGACCACATACATCTGAATGTATTAAGTCTAAAAGCCCATTAACACGTTAATTCTTTCCCTTAAAGTGTAATTTAGTCATCTTGCCTAAGAAGCAACATTCACATGTATTATATGATTCATAATCAAATGACCCCAAACTACCACTCTTGTATTGCCTAGCCATGCGTTTCTCTCTTATATGATCAAGGCGACAATGCCATAAGTAAGATGATTTCAACATATCTTGTTTTTGCTTTTTTTTTTTTTTAATTATCATTGATGTTTAAAATTGGATTTGACATATCTAATATGTATATTCCATTGCATAATGTACTGCTAATATAAAGAATTCCATTCAATATAATAGAACAATAATTGTTACCAAAGGCTAAATGGAAACCATTTTTATTTAAACTTAATACAAAAATAATATTTTTGTTAAAACAGGTACATAATAGCAATTATCCAAATTTAACATAAGCCCACTAAGGAGGGTCAAAACATAAGTTCCTACAGCTAATGCAATAACCCTTACTCCATTTTCAATGTGCAGGTCTGACTCTCCCTTATTGAGCTACCTATTATTCCTTAGGCTTTGCATATTAGTGCATATGTGTAAGCCATAATTGGTATCTAATACTCATATATCATTATTGGAAATAATATTAATTTAAATGACAAAAATTGTAACATCCTTGACCTTCCCCCACATGCATTTCATTGAACATAAGCATCTTGCATACAATTCAATTGAACAAATGCATTTCATACGTATTTTCGTAGGAACAAGTTTATAACACGCACTAGCTACGTGTCCTAGCATTTGGCACTTGTATCGAGTAGCACATGTGTACTTATAACCTATATCAGGATTATGAAGTATTAGAAATGAATTGAATAAGTGACCAAATTAAAGTAAGCAAAATGATTAGATTAAGATTAGTAAACATTTTGCATTGTTAATTTAGTTAAATCGGGCCAAAAGATTAAGCGGTATTATTGTGTAGATTAGTCGAATTATATATATATAAAAATAATAATAATAATATAGATAAAATAAAATGAAAATGAAACAAAAGAGAAATAGAAGAGAAGAGAAGAGAAATAAGAAATGAGAAGAGAAATGAGATGAGAAAAAGATAAAAAGACAAAAACATAAATCTGCCTTTATCTTCATCTTTCCCATTTCTGCCTCCTCACTTCAGCCCCGAATTCTCCTTCATTTTCCTCCATTTCAGACTTCAAATCTTCCTTTTTTTACCTAGTTTTTTCACCAAATTGATCCCTTGCAAGTTCGTCCTTGGTAAGTAATCAATTCTTATTGCTTTAGGGTTGATTTGAGTTGCTTAGGTTCATTAATAGGTACTGTTTTGAAACCCGATTTTTATGCACATCTAAATTGATTCTGGACAAGTGTAAAACACAAAAGTTGTTCCTTTATGTCTTATATTTATGAATATGTAAACTTTGTTTCGTGATTTGGTTTATAGAATTAGATATCCTCTTTGTACTGAAACTGGTCAGGGTGTGAACCCTAACCAAGTTAGCTACTGTGTGCTTTGATTTCGAATATGTTAAAGCCATTATTTGAAGTATCTCAAAACATAAAAGTTGTAGATATATGTGTTATATATATTTATACCAAATTTCAGGTTCATATTGCTTGTAAATATTTAGTTATAGTGAATGTAACCATGACTGTTCCATGGTCTGAACTGCCTACTGAGTGCCCTGGGCAGAGACAGAAACTTGTTTGGATAATTTGAGCTCGTTAGAGCTATATTATGTAAATTTTAAAAACATAATATTTATAGGTATATGTCTTAGCTAAATATTGGTACTAATTTCAGCTTAATTGGGTATGTATAGACTAAGTTATGGTCTTTATAAGTAATACTGGTCCGGAAGCCAATTCTGTTCTGGACCAGTGAAATGTTGCTTATGATTTGAAGACCTTAGAGCATAATTGATAAAATGTTAAAACATGAAAAATGTTCCATATGAACCCATATAAGTTTATGTAAATTTTCATTAAAATATGACTAATATATTGTAAGTTATGATGAACCCAAATGAGTACCCTGAAACTGCCTAAAGGCAGAAAACAAGGCAGAAAACAGAACACTCTTAGAAATTCCACCAAATATTGTAAAATGACCCAATTGGTTTGAAATTTTAATATGTTCTATAATTATATGTTATTTTTAATTAGGAACAAGGATCAGACTAATTGGTCAAGTATAGAAAAAGTTAAAGGCTAAACAGTACCATAAGGTCACACTGCCTCATAGGAAAAATCTCAACTATTGACATGAACAATGCATATTAATTTGTTTAAGCCACATTAAGTCTCCCTAATCATGAGTTAATTGATTAATGTTTTAATATTAGGCTTGCAACATATTGGAGACCCACAAGGAGCGGATAGACAATAAGTTAGGGGTCGGAATCAAAAGATAACGGTGAGTCTAATTATCGATTGAATTCTTTAGTGCAAATGACTGTTGCTTGCTATGTGATTCATATGGTTGTCATGATTGGTCCTTGATAATGTAATGATGGATAATTTGTGACATTGTGGTACATATAAATGGTATACTTGTGGTATATTTGAAGTATATGTTTGACATATGTGATATATATACATGGTATATGTATAGTATATGCAAGGTATATGTGTGGCATATGAGGTATATATGTGGTATATGTATATTATATGTGATAAGATACAATGGTTGATGAATGATTAAATACAAGTGCATATGCATATGGACTAAAAAGGCGTTGTGACTAGTTAATCGATATTGTAAAGCAAAAGAAGAGGCCTATGGCCCAACAAATGTGCAAAGCAAAAGAAGAGGCCTATGGCCCAACAAATGTCCAAATGAAACAAATGATCAAGCTAGCTAGCAAATGCAAATGCAAATGTTCACATGGAAATCCGGGGCAATGTCTGTTTAACTTAGTCACAACAAAATGAAATAAGCAAAGCATTTGCATACATAAAGAGTAATGATTATATGTTTCAATTTTATTGATACTTATATGATACTGATGAATGGAATGGAATACATGGTATATATTGGAATTGTGATTTATTACTATGAGTTGTTTGGTACTTTAGAGCTCATTGGATGGTTATTCTCACTGAGCCGCAACTCATCAATTTGCATCATTTTTCAGGTAAAGAAAAGTGATAGCTCATTTTGAGTAGCGTATAAAAGACATGGAGCAAAGGTCACTGGCCGAGCCTCATCACTCTCTCTCCTTGCATTCCACACAAGCATAAAAACATGTCATCTGTATTTTGGACTTATATGCTTGAATATATACTATCACTCTAGATTAGTTTTGAGATGTACAAACGGAAACAACCCGTAATCTTTCGGATGGGAAGTTTATGTTTTAATATATGTGATATATCGTGTTGTGGTTTTAATGTTGATTTGCAAAGTCAGTGAATAATATTACAGGATATGAAACTTGCAAGTCATTGAATGAAATTATAGGATGTGAGACTTGCAAAGTCATTAGTTGATTTTATAGGATATGATATGAAAAAAAATTTACTACTATTGTTATCAGGGTATTTTCTCTTTTCAACATGCAGTATGAGATTATTTGATGCAGGGATAGGTTATACTTAAATGCATAAGGTGTGACGTTACATTTTTGATATCAGAGCAGGGATAGGTTCCATGGGAACATGCATATGCATAAGAGCATGATAACATATGCATCCTATGTGTTGAACATTATGTAGTGACATAATTTCATTTATTTTAGGGCCATCATAAGACATAATTCACCAAGGAGGGAGAGGCCGGCCGAAATGCATTCTCATGAGGCATCACCTCATTTCCATAGAGAGCAACCAGCACTAGGAGCTAGAGCTCCAGTACATGCATCACAGTCATCTCATGCAGAAGTACCCCATGAAAACCTAGAACAAGAAGTATATGGTCCTGAAATGTACAAGGAAAGACATTATGACAAGCTGAGGAAACATGGTGCAACTGATTTCAATGGCACAACAGACCCAGCAGAAGCTGAGACATGGCTGAAAAGGATACAGAGGGTACTGAATATGATGAGATGTACTCCGGATGAGAAATTCGATTATGCAGTATCCTTACTGCAAGGAAATGCTTATGAATGGTGGGAGACAGTCCCCGACAGTGATGCACAACCACCGGTGTTGACATGGAATGATTTTCTCCTGGAATTTCAGAACAATTACATGCCTGAAGCGTATAAAGATGAGAAGAGGAAGGAATTCCTGAATCTGAAACAGGGGAATATGTCTATTGCGGAGTATGAAGTACAGTTTAATAAACTTTCCCACTATGCTACCCTCATGGTCTCTACTGAAAGAGACAAATGCAGAAAGTTTGAGGAGGGCCTCAAATATGAGATCAGAAATAGAATCACGACTACTGATATTGATAATTATGCCAGACTCAGAGCTGCTGCAATCAGAGCTGAACGATTAATGAAAGAAGCTGGGGAGCAACAAATTACAAGGCCATCACGTGAGTTATTTGGTGAGTCTAGCAGAAGGTCGGGAAAAAGAGGTAGATATATGCCTGCACAATCTGGTAACAGAAGTGGGTACTCCAGTTTTAGAGGTCGAGGCATGACTTTTTCTTACCCAGGCAGAGGGCAGAGCCAATATGTTGAACAGAGGCCCACACGTAGTCATTGTGGCAGACAACATACGGGCGAATGTAGAAGGCTCACAGGAGCATGTTATTTATGTGGATCAATGGAGCACATATATAGAGACTGTCCAAATAGAGCCAAACTAGCAAAGACCAGCAGAGGTAGAGGAGTATCTGAGACTATAGTTGAGGCTCCGAGGGTCTACCCTACTAGTGGAACACAGGGCAGAGGAAGAGGCAGGGGCAGGACTGGTACAATGGGTAGAGGAGTGACTAGATCTAAAGGTCAGAGTTCTAGACCCCCTACTCAGGACAGGGTGTTTGCTATGACTAGACAAGAGGCAGTGGATGCTCCCGAAGTAGTCACTGGTGATATTTATATTTCTGAAATATTAGCATATGCATTGATTGACCCAGGATCCACTCATTCATTTATATCATTGCATATGGCATCTAAACTACATCAAATGCATGAGCCTTTGGGGATTGACATAAATGTGAGTACTCCATTGGGAACAGTGGTAGTTGTGAATAATGTCTGTCGTGATTACCTGATATGCATTGACAGAGTTGAGTTAATAGCTGATCTTATTTTATTGCCAATATATGAATTTGATGTGATACTGGGAATGGAATGGTTAACTAGACATCATGCAATAGTGAATTGCTTTACTAAGGAAGTAATTTTGGAATCACCAAACCAGCCAAGGGTAGTATTTCTAGGTGAAAGAAAACTTGTGCCTACATGTCTAGTTTCAGCTATAAAGGCATTTCGAATGATCAAAGGGGGATGTGAAGCATATTTGGCATATGTGACTGATATTAGAACCACTGATAGCTTGCTTGAAAATATACCAGTGGTAAGGGAATTTGCTGATGTATTCCCAGATGATCTACCTGGTTTACCACCAGATAGAGAGATAGAATTCACTATTGAACTAGTACCAGGAACAACACCAATATCAAGGTCACCCTACAGAATGGCCCCAGTTGAGTTGAAAGAATTAAAGGCCCAATTGCAGGAGTTACTTGACAAAGGGTATATTAGACCTAGTGTATCACCATGGGGAGCTCCAGTGTTATTTGTTAAAAAGAAAGATGGAACAATGAGATTGTGCATCGATTATAGGCAACTGAACAAAATGACGGTGAAGAACAAATATCCATTGCCTATAATAGATGATTTGTTTGATCAGTTGCAAGGAGCCCAAATATTCTCCAAGATTGATTTGAAATCAGGCTATTACCAGCTGAAGGTAGCAGAAGCGGATGTTCCAAAGACTGCCTTTCGAACCAGGTATGGACATTATGAATTTTTAGTAATGCCATTTGGACTGACTAATGCTCCAGCTGCATTTATGGCATTGATGAATAAAGTGTTTCAACCATATCTGGATAGGTTTGTGATAGTATTTATTGATGACATATTGGTATACTCAAAGAACAGGGGAGAACATGAACAACATTTAAAAGTTGTGTTGCAAACTTTGAGGGAGAAACAATTATATGCCAAATTGAGTAAATGTGAATTCTGGTTAGATCATTTGGTGTTTCTTGGACATGTGGTGTCGTGTAAGGGCATAGAGGTTGACCCAAAGAAAATTGAGGCTATGGTAAATTGGGAAGCTCCTAAAAATATTTCAGAAATGCGTAGTTTTCTGGGATTAGTTGGATACTACCACAGATTTGTTGATGAATTCTCCTTAATTGCTAGCCCTTTGACTAAATTGTTAAGAAAGAATGTGCCTTTCAAGTGGACTCCAGAATGTCAGAGGAGTTTCGATGAACTAAAACACAGGCTAACCTCAGCACCAGTGTTAACCATCCCTACAGGTACAGGTGGGTTTACAGTATATAGTGATGCTTCTCACCAAGGCTTGGGATGTGTATTAATGCAACATGGTAAGGTGATAGCTTATGCATCTAGGCAACTGAGACCACATGAGATCTCATATCCAGTGCACAATTTAGAATTGGCTGCAGTTGTATTTGCATTGAAGATTTGGAGGCATTATCTGTATGGTGAGACATTCCATATCTTCACAGACCATAAAAGCTTGGGTTATTTGCTGACACAAAAAGAGTTAAACATGAGGCAAAGACGATGGTTAGAGCTATTGAAAGATTATGACTGTACAATTGAGTATCATCCAGGGAAAGCCAATGTGGTAGCAGATGCATTGAGTAGGAAGGCTAGTGGCAGTGTAGCTCACTTGCAAGTATCCTCTTTTCCACAATTACGATATATGAATGTTGAATTAAATATACATGATGAAGGATCACTGATTGCTACTCTTCAAGTCAGACCTATACTAAAGGATAGGATCAAAGAAGCACAAAGCAAAGATCCTGAATTATGTGAGAAAATGGATGTGGTAAGGCAGGGAAATAATACAGAGTTTGATTTGCATAATGATACACTGATGTTAAAGTCACGCATATGTGTTCCAGACACTGAGAACTTGCGTCGGGAAATAATGGAAGGGGCACACAATGCACCGTATGCAATGCACCCAGGGATGACAAAGATGTATCACAGTTTAAGGCCTCATTACTGGTGGCCAAGAATGAAGAAAGATATAGCAGAATATGTTTCCAAATGTTTGACATGTCAGCAGATTAAAATTGAACATCAGGCACCAATTGGTAAGTTACATCCATTGCCAGTGCCAGAATGGAAATGGGAAAGAATAACGATGGATTTTGTCTATGGATTGCCAAGAACTCCAAGGAAAAATGATGCAGTATGGGTAATTATTGACAGATTAACCAAGTCAGCACATTTTCTACCTATCAGATGGGGCTGTACACTTGAGAGTTTGGCCAAATTATATGTGAATGAGATAGTCAAATTGCATGGCATTCCAGTGTCCATTGTGTCTGATAGAGATCCACGGTTTACTTCACGTTTTTGGGTGAGTTTACATAATGCATTGGGAACAAAATTGAACTTTAGCACTGCATTCCACCCACAGACTGATGGACAATCAGAAAGGACTATACAGACATTAGAAGAAATGCTCAGAGCATGTTCTATGGAATTCAGAGATGCTTGGGATGAATATATAGCATTGATTGAATTTTCTTACAATAACCAATATCATAGCAGTATCCAGATGGCACCATATGAGGCATTGTATGGCAGAAAGTGCCGAAGCCCCATCATTTGGGATGAAGAAGGAGCATGTGCATTAGAAGGACTAGAGATAGTGCAAGACACAGTGGATAAGATCAAGGTTGTCAAGAACAAGCTAAAGGCAGCACAGGATAGGCAGAAAAGTTATGTTGATCAGCATAGAAGGGAGATGGAATACGAGTTGGGTGAAAAGGTATTTCTTCGTGTGTCTCCATGGAAAGGGATAATTCGATTTGGAAAAAAGGGTAAATTGAGCCCAAGGTATATAGGGCCATATGAAATTCTTGAGAAGATTGGTCCATTGGCTTATAGGTTGGCTTTACCACCCGAGATGGCTCAGATACATAATGTGTTTCATGTGAGCATGCTTAGAAGATACAGGTCAGATCCTACACATGTACTTAAAGATCAAGCCATTGAGATCGCAGAGAACATGAGTTATGTTGAGGAACCAGTGCAAATCATTGGATACAAGAATAAACAGCTAAGAAATCGAGAAATACCTTTGGTTAAGGTATTATGGCGTAACCATTTACAAGAAGAGGCAACATGGGAAACAGAAGAAAATATGAAAAAGCAATATCCACAACTGTTTTTAGGTATTAATTTCGAGGACGAAATTTTAAAAGGAGGGGAGAATTGTAACATCCTTGACCTTCCCCCACATGCATTTCATTGAACATAAGCATCTTGCATACAATTCAATTGAACAAATGCATTTCATACGTATTTTCGTAGGAACAAGTTTATGACACGCACTAGCTACGTGTCCTAGCATTTGGCACTTGTATCGAGTAACACATGTGTACTTATAACCTATATGAGGATTATGAAGTATTAGAAATGAATTGAATAAGTGACCAAATTAAAGTAAGCAAAATGATTAGATTAAGATTAGTAAACATTTTGCATTGTTAATTTAGTTAAATCGGGCCAAAAGATTAAGCGGTATTATTGTGTAGATTAGTCGAATTATATATATATGAAAATAATAATAATAATATAGATAAAGTAAAATGAAAATGAAACAAAAGAGAAATAGAAGAGAAGAGAAGAGAAATGAGAAATGAGAAGAGAAATGAGATGAGAAAAAGATAAAAAGACAAAAACATAAATCTGCCTTTATCTTCATCTTTCCCATTTCTGCCTCCTCACTTCAGCCCCGAATTCTCCTTCATTTTCCTCCATTTCAGATTTCAAATCTTCCTTGTTTTACCTAGTTTTTGCACCAAATTTATCCCTTGCAAGTTCGTCCTTGGTAAGTAATCAATTCTAATTGCTTTAGGGTTGATTTGAGTTGCTTAGGTTCATTAATAGGCACTGTTTTGAAACCAGATTTTGATGCACATCTAAATTGATTCTGGACAAGTGTAAAACACAAAAGTTGTTCCTTTATGTCTTATATTTATGAATATGTAAACTGTGTTTCGTGATTTGGTTTATAGAATTATATATCCTCTTCGTACTGAAACTGGTCAGGGTGTGAACCCTAACCAAGTTAGCTACTGTGTGCTTTGATTTCGAATATGTTAAAGCCATTATTTGAAGTATCTCAAAACATAAAAGTTGTAGATATATGTGTTATATATATTTATACCAAATTTCAGGTTCATATTTCTTGTAAATATTTAGTTATGGTGAATATAACCATGACTGTTCCATGGTCTGAACTGCCTACTGAGTGCCCTGGGCAGAGATAGAAACTTGTTTGGATATTTGAGCTCGTTAGAGATAGATTATGTAAATGGTCAAAACATGAAATTTATAGGTATATGTCTTATCTAAATATTGGTACTAATTTCAGCTTACTTGGGTATTTATAGACTAAGTTATGGTCTTTATAAGTAATACTGGTCCGGAAGCCAATTATGTTCTGGACCAGTGAAATGTTGCTTATGATTTGAAGACCTTAGAGGCATAATTGATAAAATGTTAAAACATGAAAAATGTTCCATATGAACCCATATAAGTTTATGTAAATTTTCATTAAAATATGACTAATATATTGTAAGTTATGATGAACCCAAATGAGTACCCTGAAACTGCCTAAAGGCAGAAAACAAGGCAGAAAACAAAACACTCTTAGAAATTCCACCAAATATTGTAAAATGACCCAATTGGTCAAGTATAAAATGTTAAAGGCTAAACAGTACCATAAGGTCACACTGCCTCATAGGAAAAATCTCAACTATTGACATGAACAATGCATATTAATTTGTTTAAGCCACATTAAGTCTCCCTAATCATGATTTAATTGATTAATGTTTTCATATTAGGCTTGCAACATATTGGAGACCCACAAGGAGCGGATAGACAATAAGTTAGGGGTCGGAATCAAAGGAGAACGGTGAGTCTAATTATCGATTGAATTCTTTAGTGCAAATGACTGTTGCTTGCTATGTGATTCATATGGTTGTCATGATTGGTCCTTGATAATGTAATGATGGATAATTTGTGACATTGTGGTACATATAAATGGTATACTTGTGGTATATTTGAAGTATATGTTTGACATATGTGATATATATACATGGTATATGTATAGTATATGCAAGGTATATGTGTGGCATATGAGGTATATATGTGGTATATGTATATTATATGTGATAAGATACAATGGTTGATGAATGATTAAATACAAGTGCAAATGCATATGGACTAAAAAGGCATTGTGACTAGTTAATTGATATTGTAAAGCAAAAGAAGAGGCCTATAGCCCAACAAATGTGCAAATGAAACAAATGATCAAGCTAGCTAGCAAATGCAAATGCAAATGTTCACATGGAAATCCGAGGCAATGTCTGTTTAACTTAGTCACAACAAAATTAAATAAGCAAAGCATTTGCATACCTAAAGAGTAATGATTATATGTTTCAATTTTATTGATACTTATATGATACTGATGAATGGAATGGAATACATGGTATATATTGGAATTGTGATTTATTACTATGAGTTGTTTGGTACTTTAGAGCTCATTGGATTGTTATTCTCACTGAGCCGCAACTCATCAATTTGCATCATTTTTCAGGTAAAGAAAAGTGATAGCTCATTTTGAGTAGCGTATAAAAGACATGGAGCACAGGTCACTGGCCGAGCCTCATCACTCTCTCTCCTTGCATTCCACACAAGCATAAAAACATGTCATCTGTATTTTGGACTTATATGCTTGAATATATACTATCACTCTAGATTAGTTTTGAGATGTACAAACGGAAACAACCCGTAATCTTTCGGATGGGAAGTTTATGTTTTAATATATGTGATATATCGTGTTGTGGTTTTAATGTTGATTTGCAAAGTCAGTGAATAATATTACAGGATATGAAACTTGCAAGTCATTGAATGAAATTATAGGATGTGAGACTTGCAAAGTCATTAGTTGATTTTATAGGATATGATATGAAAAAAAAATTTACTACTATTGTTATCAGGGTATTTTCTCTTTTCAACATGTAGTATGAGATTATTTGATGCAGGGATAGGTTATACTTAAATGCATAAGGTGTGACGTTACAAAAATACCTAAAATAGATAGGGCATCAAATCCCTTCTTCTTCAAAATCCAAATAAGCCTTGCAGTTTCTCTTCCAATGGCCATCCTTGCCACAATGGAAGCATGTCCCCTTTGGAGCAGTCTCATTGGCCTTCTTCTTGGTCATGCCTCCTTTAGGCTTCATGGAATTCCTTCTTCTTCTTGAAGTTCTTCTTTTTAGAATGAGAAGATTCCACTAGCATCATAGCCTTACTGTCCTTCTTGACAAATGGCTCAGTTGTCTTGAGCATGTTGATCAGCTTAGAAATAGTGGTGGAAATTTGGTTCATCCTATAGTTAAGCACAAAACGTGAAAAACTATCGGATAAACTAGTTAGAATTAATTCAATACTTAATTCATGATCCATCACAACTCCCAAGGTGACCAACCTCTTAATATTGCCATTCATCTTCAGTGCATATTGCACTAGAGATGTCCCCTCAACCATCTTAGTGCAGAAGAGCAACCTTGATGTTTTGAACCTTTTGGAATGTGCTTGCTCATCAAAAAATGCTTTTAGATGGTAGACTATGAAATTAGCATCCATAACCTCATGTTGCTTTTGCAAATCAACTGACATAGTAGTAAGCATAATACAGTTTGCCATATCACTATCACCGAGATGCTTTGATATGACTTCTGAACATCTTCAGAAGCATTAGCAACAGAGTGATTCAGGAGTGCCTCATTTAGGACATGGACAATCTTTACAGATTTGAGAACTATTCTCAAATTCCTTAGCTAATCCAAAAAATTAGGCCCAGTCAACTTATTTGACTCCATTATTGATCATAAATTCACACTTGTTGACATTATGATAAATCTAGCAACCTAGATGTAAAATAAAGCATGTTAAAATGTTCATAAAATTGCATATTTATTAGGTCTTTAATAAATTGCATTATGACTCCCACAATTTTATTGTGAATCTATAGCCCTCACTATGAACCCGAGAGAACCTATATGGAAGTTCTCCTAGTGGGTCGATATCCAACTAGCTAAAAATAACCTTGAGGGAAGTCAACAAGCCATCATTAGTTTGGTTGGTAGGTATCTAATCCATACCAATTGTATTATTCATGCAACTATCGAATCTTGTGCTATCAACTAATTGATGTGTGCACATACATTGGGCTATAAACTCTTGATATGTGTACATCTCATGTACACATTAACCTTGGTGTAAATTCAATAAGCTAATGATATCATTTAAATCCAACCCATTAATCATGAAATCTAATTTTAATAATTTGAACATATTCTTATAGAGCGAACTTGAGGTAACTCAACAATCCTAACTCTAGAAAAACTCTGGTTCTCCTTATATTAATGGAAGACGTAAGACTTAATTATTTATTTAGCGAGGGATTTCTTTGTTAAGTCTGATCATGTTATTAATGCATGCTTTTATATATCTTACATTCATCACATGAATATATAAAGATAGTTCCATTAACTATATAACATGATTATGAACATACTTAAGTTAATCTCTTGAGCCAAAAAGAGATTGATTATGCCTTACCTAAGTATATACATGAATTTACAAACCCAAAATGGAAATCAAATTCCTATTTTTAAGTCTACTTGTTTATGGCACCACCTTCTTTGCTTCTTGCTCCTTTGTATCTCCATTCTATCCTAATCTTATATAATCTAATTACATATTTCAAAGTATAAAAAATCTCAGTTTACATTTGAGGAGAGTAAGATGAGAAGAAAAATGCACAAGAAAGAAAGAGAGATAGGGACATGTAGGCCTTATTTATCATAAAACAAAACAAACTCATGCATGCTTAATCACATTGGGCCTAAGTCCATAATCATCCATTATGTCTTTCCATACACTCCTAACATACATTCTCTAATGCATAAAATAAAACAATGACATTTTAGATTTCAATTTGAAAATCGATTTAATGCTTGAACGAAATTGTCTACTTGTGTTGTTTCGGTTAATTTAATTTTGTATGTCATTTCAATATGGAATTTAATATTTAATCAAATTAAATTAAATTCCATATTTTCAAAATTAATTTAAAATTAATTCACCTTAAAATCAAAATATTATAATATCAAAAATAAATAATTTAATTTTAATATACATACCAATTTCTAGTCATACTAGAATTACAATTGCTCAACTTAAATTAATTTAAAATTAATTTTCAAAAATTATAAATTTTTAGAAATTCAAATCATTATTCTAATCATCTTTAGATCAACTCAAGTTCATCAAAATATTTTGGCATAAGCCAAAATTACTAAGACAAACGAACTAACACACTTAGACGCTTAAAACAACTCATTCGATATCTATAATTTTTTAAAATTTTAAACTCATGCAAAATAATTTTGGCATACAGCTAACATCAAAATAACATATTTTTAATCACATAAAAATTATTTTAAGTTTCTAAAAATAAAATAATCACATACAAAAAAAATCAAATAAAACAGTCTCGTCGGGTATGCCAAAACAGTCTTATTTTTGTGTTTGTATTGAAATTTTTAATTAATTATTGGATACTTACTAAAATATAAAAATATTCTCAATATGTGTAAATAAGTTTTTCACAATCAAATTAGAGGAAAAATATAAACAGCTGCATGAATTAAGCTAAACAACAACACGTTCATAAACAAGACAATTTTTAGCATTTTGAAATAAATTCGAAATTAATTATTTGAATCACATTCAAATCATTTTTCAATCAAAATAATTATTATTAATCATCCCCTCATTAGATTAAAGAAATAAAAATATCTAAAATAAATTTTACAAATGAATTTCAATTATTCAACCCTGTTGATCCAAAACCATTAAAATCGTGCAATCCCATTACACTTTCAATTAAAATTAATTTTAATACACACAACCTGACTCTGATACCACTGTTGGATTTTGAAGATGAATCTCATTCACATAACACAATGGAAACAATAAAATTTTGAAAATTTGAAACAAGAATCTTGCTTGTGCCATTAAAACTAATTTATCAAAACATAGAGGTAATAAATTATACCTTGTAATTTCTTGATTTATTCTTCAAATTTTCACCTTGTTATGTTATTGTAAACTATAACAATCTACTTTAGGATGTCTCTAATGTTAATCCATACAAAAATATAAGAATAAACTACAAGAGAAATGGTTGAACACACCTCAAAATGCTAGCAGTGATGTATGATCAATTCGAGAGTATGAAAAATAACCAATTTTTTTTGAATTTTCATAATTTCCCAAAACAATTTTTAGACTTTTAAAAATTTCAAAAATATTTTTACCCCACAAATATTCTAGGTACAAAGTGCATAAGACAAGGAGAGGATTTTTGGGATTTTTGCCTTAATTAATCTTAATTGGTCAATTAAGGCCAATTAGGCCAGCAGCTCAGCTGGCTTGTCTGGTAGGCCCGTACGAGCCCGTGACTCCCTCTCTGAACAATTTTTTTGTGCAATCTCATTGCGATCCATACCAAAATAATTCTTTCATATTTTTGGATCCCATTTAAGACCATTGTACTTATTATTCACATCTTTAATGAATGTGATCCATTAGATTCCTAGTTATGTTGGCCACTTAAATTAACAATTAATTTAAACAAGTCATGAGCGGTATCTAGCAACACATCATGACCCCCAATTGACTGAAAAGTCAGTGGTTTGACAACTAATCTTTCTATACACAATTTCCATGCAATTATTCATTTCACCATTCTACACCCCAATTGTTTCAAAGTATAGACATATATCAACTTCCACTAGACTGACTACATCACATCTAGTTCAAGTAATGTTAGTACTTGTCCCTAAGGCTCATTAATTTGTTAGACATGTCATTGAAGACTATCTTTATGACATTTTCATTACGGCCAGAGATTCCTAGGTAATAACCCCGACAATAGGCCATGGATATACACTCCTTCTATCAGGAGTGGTAAATCATTTGTTTGTTACCCAATTACTATCAAATACCTCAAGTTGTATCCAACCACCACCCTATGAGCAACCTCCCTAAGGCAACAAGGAATAGTATCAAAATACAGAATCATTATCCAAGATATCCTTGAGTACCTTAAGTCTAAAGATACTTGCATCATTGATATATTGAGACTATCATTGGTATTTGAATAGATTATTCATATGATTGTCTCATGGCAAGTCATCCAATGTACTTAGCTACACTTATAAAGCATCCACATGTTAACTCTAAACATCCCATGTTTACAGATTATGAGATCTACTACTCAATCCAATCAAGAAGTGTAACATGTGCTAATCTGTCTGGGTTAACAATGTCCCGTCTCATTAATCATATGACCAGGGATAATTTAGATACTAACATAATTACACATAATAAGAATCTCTATATCATTATCTCATCATGATTTTCTTCATGTTATATTATGTATCAAGGACTTCATTAATTGATTTAAGATCAATATTAATTCATATATCAAATTAACATCAAATTAATGAAAAAACCTTTTATTAATCAAATAAATTGCACTATAAGTGCTAACAGTGATTGACTTTAGAGCATTTTTGTAACAAAAGGAGATTTGAAGGCTTTTGTAAGAGACCCTAAAGTGGCCGCCACTCCATTTTGGAGACTATGTAAGAAGGCTTTTACCCCCTCCCTATTTTCATCATTAATCATTCATTAAGCTCAAGTCTCAAAAAGTCACTTTTGAGAATTGTTGAGCAATCCGATTTTGAGAATATTAGAATTTTTTTTGAGTGTTCTTTATTGTTTTTCAAGTAAGAACATGGGTTTGGAGGTAAAGAGGTCCTCTTCTCAATCAATTTAGTGAATCTCTAGAGATTGTCATATTCTAGGTAGTTCAAATTAAGGGTAAGATCTAAAGGTATAATTTTCAACCTAAAACCTTGTTTTGATCTTTAATATTATGTTCTTATGATTTTAATTTCATTAATATGGGTTGATAATATGAAAATTGATACAATATTGTGATTATTTAAAATTAATTACGGTTTTATTATGCTATTTTGCCTAATTTTAATTTTTAGGTTATTTTGATTTTGTTATTTTGATCAATTTGTCATACCTTTAATATAAGATTTAGATGTTAATACATTTATGTGGATTCTAATTAGTAAGTAAGTGGACATAGGGAGTTAATAAGTTGGGGAGAAAGAATAAGAAATAAGGGAAAAATGAGATTGCAAGTGATTCATCCCCGTGAAGGATGAGTCACGATCGTGAATCACGAGAGATAAAGAAAGAGAAAACACAGAAAAATGAGTTACGATCATGAATCATAGGGTATAAAAGTGAAAAGTATTTTGTCTTCTTCATTTTTAACATATCAAACCCTAATTAATCTATCTCCCTAAGAGACCAGAGCTCATTCTACCCCATCCCTTCACTCAAATCCCACCAAAGTGAAAACAACTAATCTTGTGAGAAAATTAAAGAGAGGAGAGGAATTTCTAAGAGTATGGCTAGTAGAGTAGGAAAAGGGGAGCTTTGAACTGGAGTTTTGAGACCCTAGCCACCATAACTTGTAGGTTTAAGTAAGTAGTCCCTTCTTTCCACTTAATCTTTAATTTATTGTTTCTTTTTTTATGGGTTTGAGTTTGGATATGATTAATTTAGGATTTGGGTTAGGAAAACCCTTTTTTTTTTTACATATGTTAAGTAGGGAGAGGTGGAACCATTTGGAAAATCTTGGATTTAATGGTGATTTTGTTGTTTTGGTGTGATAGGTGTCGTAGCACCGCCCCCACCCGAACCGCATGCGTGCCCGGATAGGGGAGCGCTACTACCTCCGTCTTCCTCTTTCTTCTTCAAATCGATATATTATTATTATAACTTTATTTTCTCAACACTCATGTATATAAAGATATATACAAAAACCAGAGTACAATTTATTTACATAAGATAGTAATCTTAAACATCAAATTAATTATTAACAAACTTTAAAAGTAAGTTTTACAAACTTTAACATTCTTTAATATAAAATCCAAATACAAAATTTCAAAACTTGTAACCCACTTTCTCAAGGTTCAGCTGCTTTACTTGAATGGGATCACCACTTGCTTTATCTAATGCCTTCGGCTACCTTTCTATATCTGCGTGGAAATTAAACTCCACGCTAAGCTCTAAGCTTAGTGGTGCATATAAATAAGGCAATATACTATATCATGCAACAAGCATTAACAATTATCATTTTGTGCATTAAAATGTTTGCATGCATGACTATTAACATATTCCTATTTCATACAAGTATAAATGTCATGCTCATATAGACAATGTTACTTTCATTTATCTTTAATGGTATATTACTCTGTTCATCTCTTTATCATTACATTTCAATTTCATATCATCATCATTTTCTTATTCTTTTTTTTTTCTTAGCATCATCATTTTCTTATTCTTTTCTTTTCTTATTTTTTGACATATCCTCATTATCTTGCCCACATCACTCTAAATTTTGGACTGACTAGATACGGGTTATGGATCAGGAGCGCTCTCCGAGCTTAAGCCACCCCATCCACTATCTGGCTCAAAAGAGCTTCTCAAATCAATGGCGCTCTCCGAGCTTAAGCCACATTGATTGAGTATAATTTCATCATAGATGAATAACCGGATCAAGGGCACTCTCTGAACTTAAGCCACCTTGTCCTCATTTATATGTGCTTATCAGAGCTTTCTCAAGTCAGTAGCGCTCTCCGAGCTTAAGCCACACTGACCGAGCATCCCAGACCAATGGCGCTCTCACAAGCTTAAGCCACATTGGTTGAGGTACAGTACGATACCGTTCGCCCCCTTAATGACATGTCATATATCCTGTTTCTAGTCCGCAAGTAGAGTAATGGGCTTCTTTATATTTTCGCATTAATCATAATTCTCAAATTTCAACATATCAATATTTTCATATTTATCAATATCTTAATTTTCTTGTTTTGAAAACATATAGTCATACTCATACAAACTGGATATCATCTTTTCATTTATTTAACTAAATTCATCAATATTCTCATGTTTATCATCTGCATCAAATTTCATATAACATCCATGACAATTCATATATTTCATCCATGACAATTCATCTTTCTATATCACAACATAACACGTTCTCACCTCAATATATATATATATATATATATATATATATATATATATATATATATATATATATATATATATATTTATGCAATCATTCTTATTTCACTGGATAGACAATAACTTTCATTTACTTACCTCAATTCTTCATTTAATAACCAATTTCATAATCACAAATACAGAGCATTCACGACCGTGATTACTAATTTCATGCCCGTGAATTATTTCAAGCCCGTAATCCCAAGCCGTGAACGCTACTGGAATGAATCGCCCAAAAGCATTCACGGTCGTGATTACTCATTCACGCCCGTGAATAAGTTCACTTTTGTGATTCCAACCCATGAACACTTCTCGAATGAATAGCACCATTTCCACCCAAAAATCACAAACCGTGAAACAATCAGTCACAACCGTGAACCCTCAAGTTTACGCCCGTGACTCAATAGTCATGCCCGTGACTTTCAGTAGGAAATCTGCATATTCACTTTTCATTCATTCTAACATTATCCAAATCATACCAAATTCTGTTTCATGCATTTCTAAGGTTCTTTACTCAACTTATCACTTTCTAATACATGTAAATGTCTTGATCATACAATATTCTCTAACATGCATCATTAATTCAATGTCACACAAGGATCTCATTCATACATGTCTAATTCTATGGTTTCATGCCATAATCATCATCATTTTTGAAATGTATTTATCTAAAATCATGTTCAGCATGCATTGTTTCAAACAAAAATAGGCTATTGCCTTAAGTTATGCACAAACCTTAATCTTTCTCCTTCACTCTTCTAGGTAGCTTTCTCTTTTCCTTTGCTCCTTAGAGCTTGTTCCTTGTCACTTGGAACTCCTACAACATCATAAATCATTATTATCATCTGATTTCCTCAAGACCCTTACTCTCTTTTTCTCTTTCATAACCCTAGTTTCTCTTTCCTTCCATATAAGTCTTGGATGAGCTCAAAATTCAAACTTCCTTTAGAAAAGATGATGAAGAAGAAGAGATACTTCTTACCTTACACTTTTCTTCACTTGATCACAACTTTGGAGATTTTCTCTCTCTACCAAACTTGATTTTTCTTCCTCTTTGTTGTTCTTTCCAGCTTCCTTAGAAGTTATGGACCATGAAAATCACTTTATCTTGCTCTTTCCTTTCTCTTCCTTTCCTTTCTCTCTTTAGAATCAAGATTGGCTATGGAGGAGATTGGGGCTGGCGTGACTGGTAGAAAAGAGAGAGAAGAAAGCAGAAAATGAAGAGAAGAAGAAGAAGAAAAGAAAGCCTTAAATAGGGTACCCAAAAAGTCTTCATGTGGGACCCACCATTTTGACAATCTTCTTCCAATTTTATACTTAATCAATATTAATCCTCTTCTTTTAAATGTCATGGCCGGACAACCCAATTTTAAGTGTCCAAATTAATATTTTGATTATCAATTAATCTCATTAATCCTCTAATTTTTGGTAATTTGCAATTTGACTCCAAAACTTATCTAATTTTGCAATTTAGTCTTTTACCGTAAATCAACTTCTTTAAACTTTATAATCACCTCATTAGGCATTTATCATTTAATTTAGCCATTACTTAATCAATTTTTTGTAAAAATCTGAATTTAGACTCCGATCGGTCAAACGCGTCAACTTCACGACATGTGCAACTTGGGGCCTAAATTAGCGGATATTACAATAGGACCTGTTGTTGGTGAGGTAGCTCCTTTCAAGAGAGGGAAAGAGCTTGAAAATAGCTTGAAGCTTTCTTTATGGCTATGGTTTGTACATAACACATTCAAAGTATATTTGATGCATTTATGTGCTTAAATTGTTAAATGCTTAGTTGTTGAAATGAACTCATGAATATGTATATGAGGTACTATTACGTTTGGTTATAAATGATGCATTAATGAGGTTGAGTATGCCATAAATACAATATTATGGATTCAATGTCATTTTGGAATGTGTTAAGTGGATAATAGTATGTTTAAAGGTTGAGATTTTGGTTGATGACATGTTTAGGTTGGCAATATGCATCTATAGATGATGTTTACATAATGATGTTGAGAATGAAATAAGAGATGGTTTTGGCATGATTAAGATATTGAATTTACTCCTAACGCATGAAATTGGATTATTGGTATGTTAAATGGTAGAACATATGCTTGAAAAAGTATTGGCAGTGAGATTTACATTAGTAAAATTTAAGATTTGTATGTGTGAAGGTTAATATTGTTTTTATGCATGTTTCTATTGAATTCCCAGGATTCAAGGTCATGAACGGGTTTTCACAGGTGTAAATCATCTTGTTACTTTGATTGTTGATGGACAAAAGCATTCACGAGTTATGTCACCACTTGGCTCAAGGCCAGAAAAACCGTGAATGAGTGATTCATGGGTGTGAAATTCTTTTATGGTAGTGAATCACCTGTATGTTGACTTTTGAAATTTTTTTCTTTAATGAATCATGGTTGATTCTAATAAGGATGAACACAATTGAAACTTAACAGTAAAAAAAAATGATTTTGTGATTATGAACATACTTGATTGGTGAATGATTGAGAATCATGATGTTTAAAATGAAAATGTGAGATTATTTATACTCAATAATCTGACTAGGACTAGAGTTAGGATAGATGATATGTCATTATGAGAATTTGACACCGAAAGGCCTAGGTTGGTCAATCCAGAGATGAGATTCATATTTTAGGGGTTAAAGCTCAGGTGAGCTCCCCTAGAGACAAAATGTATGCATACTTTTACTTTTCTCAGGCAAGTATCTTGAGGGTTGTGAGAGTTAGAGATTTAATTATTACCCGTATCAATTTTAGTCTAGTTTAGAGTTATTGGACAATGTTGTTCTGAATGATTTAACTATGATGAATGATGGTATGGTTGTATATATTAATAATGCTATATCTATGAATTGTGATATAAGCATAAAAATGAGATTGAAAATGTTTTATCATTGGGGCATGAATTATTTAACAAGGTAAGATATAAAAGTATGAAATAAGACTCATATGTTCATGCATATATCTTGTGGCATATGTATTTTATGGCCATGCATACACATTATATTATACTTTGTATGTTGTTATGTACTACTAAGCACAAATTGCTTATCACTAAGCACAAGCTTCACATGTTCACACATAGGTTAAAGCTGGCAAGATGGTTGCTGACAGAGAATGAGAGCCTGAAGGAAGAGTCATAGGACACAAACTTGTTTAGGATGGGTGATATATCAAATGAGTCTTTTGTTTTTTATTTCAAATGTTAAAGGATTTGAATTTTTCCTTTTGGATATCAGTCGTAATATGAGACTATTTGGAGCCTAATAAAATATTTAAGTATGATGAAATATATTATTTATTATCTCTTTTACTATCTTTTATATGAGTTTTAAAATAGTAAAGATGAAAATAAAGCAATTTAAAGAAATTTTTTTATTTTAATCGGATTTCAAAAAGGGTAGTTTGTGACACTCGTTGATATAGTTGAATTAAGGCTAATGACATGAGAGAGTATTATATAATTTCTATTAAATCACATTTTTATTATGGGATAACTAAATTACATAATTAACCCAAAATACTTTATGATTTTTCCTTGTGATGTCGTAAGGTTATTTTATTATTTTGTTGTTATTTTATTTTATTATGCATTTTTATTATTATTGTTGTGTTTGTATTATTTTTATTTTCTTGCTTGCAATTATACTGTATACCATTATGGACTTATTATCGATATGTAAATTGTTATACTTGGATAGCTTAATATGGAAAGAAATAAATTCTACCAATGGCCAACTCATTAGTTCTCAATTGCACTGAGTGAAAATTCTTAATGATTTATTGTAACAGGCATTGATCCACTTTCAGTGGCAACTCCACTATAGAAGAAGCATTGCACTTTTCAATTGTTGGTTTGCACCAAAAATTTATGTGTCAATCCATTAATGTGAGTTTCTTATTCGATATTAACTTTATCATTCAAAAACTCCCAAAGAAGGCATCATGAATTGCAGTCATTCTTCTCCTAGTCTCGACTTAGCTTTGATTGGTAACATTCCTCCCCTATTATCCTACTAAATCTTCATGATAAGATTAAAACCTTCCCCTAATACCTTGTTTGTATGATGTTTGGGCTTAAATTGATTAAATTGGTTTGATTCAGGCTGTTATATACCAGAATCATTTATGAGGGACCATACCAAAACCATTGTGAGGGACCATGGGGTGGAGGATTTATCATGGTCTAGCCGCAGTGATAATCATATGAATCAAATTGAGTTGTAACACCTTTTTATATAGTTAGAATATTCAAAACTATATAAGAAAATGTCACACAACAATATGCTTATGATTAGAATACTTTATAGATTAAAATATGAGAATAGGTGAAGTTAAAACCATTTTCATCTTCCTTTTCAAAAGGGAATGTGTAACACCCTCTTACCCCACTTTCGTTCAGTAAGGTAAGTGAGTATTACCTGTCTAACTGTTTCATAAAATTAATGAAATGAATAATATTTTTTTTTACGAAAATATTGCAGACACTGAAATAAAAATTAATATAAGCACAAATATTTAAAATTTTATTTATTTATAAAGTACATTAATTTACATTATAATTCATGTCTATAATACATATTATAGGAAATAAAACCATAATTTAATTTACAAAATTTTTTATAAAATATACCAAAAAGAAAATCCAAAGTGTTTTGCTGTTTCCTTCTGGGTACCCTTCTTTTTCTGACAATCTATTTTCTACGACTATCCTTCAAAACCTGCGCGAGAGGAAATCACCCGCGCTAAGCTAATAGCTTAGTGGTGCTTCAATGATAAAAATTTTACATATGCATATTTGATTACATGTCATTTATAAATTTAACAAGTAAAACATAAAATAAGAAATTATATAAAATCAAACAATTTCATCAAATACTCAATATTTAACAACTTGAATTCATATAACATTTATAAAAATCACATACTTCGATATTATTATTATTATTATATTTTTTTTGGGTGTGCCTATAACACCTATAACCAAACTAACTAATAAGAATAACGGGATTACCATTTTCGGCTTTCATAATATTGCACCGAGCGCTTCATAATAATGTCATTACCGGCTTTTGTAATATTGTCATTACCGGCTTAATAATCTTGCGCCGAGCGCATTTATCAATTTATCATTACCGGCTTTTATATATGACACCCAGTGCCTAAAATCTCCTGATTGACATGTCAAACTATTCTCTATTCTAGTTCTAGACTAGGTGTCTTTGGGCTTAACTATTTTTATATTAATTCACAATATTTCAAAAATGTCAATATTATTCAACTATTATAATCATGCTTATTTAATTTTGTTCTTTATTCTTATTATTATTGCACTAAAATCTCAAATATAAATAATTTGTTAGACATTCATAACTACCATTAAAATAATTATTCACATTAATTATTATATATAATTATCACAACACATGCACAACTCCAATATTTCATGTTTTTACCTATGGCAGATTTCGGACCTATTTTTGGGCTTTATTTTTAGCCCATTTATAATTCAAATTTAGAGTTCTGGCCTTCTAAAAATTTGTAGATTATTGTCTTAGATTTTAGATGCATTAAAAATCACTTAAATCCCATTTTTCTATCAAAAGTTATATTTAATTGAATACTGCATCATCACAAATATTCCTACCCAGAATTTTCTGGACAAATTCTAGGTTTGAACTTCATGCATTTTTCTGGGTAAATATAGACATAATTAGATGTTATGGTATAAATACAAGTTAAATCCCTATGTCTTAATTTGCATTTCCAACAAAAAACATACAAAAATGAGTTCTAGAACTCAAGTTATCATCAAAAGAGTCAGGAATGTTCCTGGAATTTTGTACCCGAGCCATCAATTGACATCAATCCATATTCATCATTTGCATTCCTTTTTGATACTAAAATTTCAAGAATTACAACTACATTCATATGTCTCAATTATTTCATACCATTTGGTCCCATGGCCATATAAAATATTAAAAACAAAAACTCATTACATAACACATCAAATACACAATCATATTAAACTTTAACACATAATTACACATACATGAACATCATGTAAATTTTTTATCAATGAATCACATACCTAATCAGCCTTGGCTCTTCCCTTAATCCTTATTTTTCTTCTCTTATTAGCTAGCTTTCTCCTTGCCTTTGTCACCCTCTTGAGGGCCTCTCCCTTGTTCACTTGTTTTTCCTACACAACCATACCACATCTCAATTCCAATATCCATTTTCAATGCTTTTCATGTCTACATAGTATGCTAATGCTCCTAATATATTTTACACCTTAATTGAGCTAAAATGTACTAAGGTTAAACTTCCCTCTTATTATGTCATGGCTGCCCAAAAACCATATCCTAGTTCCCAATTCATTTCCTTCAACTTAACATTCAATTCACATTTCTCTTATCACCAATTGTGGTGTTTCCATATTAATTTCAATTTTTCCTAATTTATTTAACTATGGCAGCCCCTTATTTATCCCTTAACATCATATTTTTGTTTATTTTTTTAAGCCATAAAACAATTAACTAACTTCAATTATCATTAATTCAAAGCTTAATTACACTTCCATCAACTAATCCCAAACTTAAATTTCTAAATTCAAACTTGCAACATAACCTATATCTATCAACCCTAATCACATTTATCATCAATATAGATCTCAAATGGAAAGAAAAATGTTGAATTTAAGAAGAATAGACTAACCTTAAGTGTTCTCCAAGGTGGGCCAAAATCTGTCCCACGCTTCTCCCTTTTTTCTTTTTCTTTCTTCCTTCCTTCTTGCTCCTTTGATACCTTTGTAGTAAGAACTCTTTAATTTCTTGATTTTTCCTTTCTCAAACTCATTTTTTTCTGTCTTTTTCAAGTTATGGTTGAAGCAAAAATGGGGATCTTGGGTGAGGAAGGGGACGGCCAAAGTGGGAGAAAATATGAAGAAGAGAAAGTCATGGAAGAATGTGGAATTTCCTTCATCTTTTTGACTTTTATACTTTGATTAAGGAGTGGGTCCCACTAATTAAAATTAATTATATTTCTTATTGGTTAATTAAGTTAATTAATCTTGATTAATATTTAAACTTTGAGAAATTCCATATTTGCCACATCTTCCTCCATTTCACACTTTTTCCCCAAACAATTTCCTTAATACCGATTTTGTGCGTAGGAAATTTTATTTTCTTCTAATTATACCCGTAATCTTTTTAATTCCCAAATAATAATACCCTTAATTATTTTCTCTTATTATTAGTTATTTTTTATGGATTCAAATTTAGACTCCGATTAAACGTGCATGCCTCACTACGGTCACGCGCAATCGGGCCTAAATCACTGAATGTTACAGAATGTACTTCTTTATTAAAACTATTTTTAGAAGTCATAAATCCATTAATTTTATGAAAAAATAATTTCAACTTTCATCCCATTCATAACAAAATAAAAATAGAGGCTATAAATGAATCAAGCTCTACTTGTCAAAACATTTTTTTTCAATAGACAAAATATAATGTATGGGCTTCAACTAGCCCTTAAAGTATACAAAAGATATTCAACTAGCCCTTGCAGTATACAAAATATATTTAACTCAAAAATTGCAAAATTTTTTATGGAATGCTATATTCAAATCAAAATCACATATCCTTAATATTGACATGGACAAAATTAAATGTATGCAAAACCCTTTTATATAGCCAGACTAATCCAACTATATATGAAGATATCATGCAAACTTATGCTTGAAAATTGGAAAAAGTAAAAACTTTTTAAATCAAAACAAGATTAATATGGTATCAAAATTTTACATTCATTGACCATTAACACATAATAATCCAATCCTTAAATACAACTTGTGTGAAAACTGAAATTCATCCTTTCAATATCATACAATACATATAAAAAAGCCAATAAAAATAATAAGAGACTCCACTTGGCAAAATGTATCATCATATCATATATATAAATATGAGTTTGGGTTTCAACTAGCCTTTAAGGTTTACAAAAGTGCATAATTCAAATATTAATTACATTTCCTTCAAAAACATGTACAAATAAAAATATTTTCAAACAAAACCTATACCCTTCCCTATGATATGAACAAAAATAAAATGGTACCATGGCATGTATCACCAACTATTAACTGGGCTTGTCTTATGACTCTACAACAGGCTCTAAGCTTTCTTTATCGAACTCCTATCTATACAACTCCAACCTACGTATGAGAAAAATACTGATATGCTAAACAAATCTTACTTAATGATACACAATAGCATACAAAATGTGCATTCAAACAATACAAGCATATGGCATCATGTACACACGGTTTCCAAGCTTATCATTCATATAGTATCATAAGCATTATGATCTACTTCATCATATATTTCAAGATCATACAATTATACTTTTACATGACTTTAATCACAATTTCTCTTGTCACCATTCACATGCTTAGCCATATAGTTCAAGAATAAGGACATTATAACTAAGGCATAACATTCTTGATCATTCACTTCAACATCATAATTCACAACATTTAAGGAATATAATTTGTTCATCATCTTATTTGGATTGCCCATGACACTATAAACAAGACAAAACATGATACAAGTCATAAATCAAGGGCAGTTACTCAAGCTGACATAGACCTTCTATCCATATTCAAGTTATACTCATCTAAGCTTCATTAGTTAGGAGCGCTTATACAAGCTGACATAAACCCCTCGATCGAAGTTCATAAATCATATATGAATTCATTATAGGATCAAGAGTGCTCGCACAAGTTGACATAATCCTCCCATCCATCCATCATAATCATTCATTTCATCATTCATGTTTTATGGTACCATTTATCCCTTAATTATTGGGATTAGAAATTATACCTTGTAATTTATTGATTTGTTATTCAAATCTTCACTTTGTTGGATTGTAGCAAACCACAAAAATCCACACTAGGATATCTCTAATAATAATCCATGAGAAGAATGAAGAAGAAACTTACAAAATAAATGGTTTGAACAATATTCAAAGTGTTAGCTTTGAATATGTTCTAGAGATAATTATTGTGTCTCAAAAATTATTTTTCACCAAAAATAATTTTCATATCTCTTTTCTACCATTTGATGTCTTTTCAAATTGAATTATATTCAAAAAGAAGATTAAAAGTCAAAAGAGAATAAAAACAAAATGAATGAATAGTAATGGCCATAATTGGCCTAATTACGGCCAATTATGGCCTAATGCCAACAAAACATTGCAGTGTGCAGTACCGTGTGTGCTGGGCCTGCCAGCAAGCCCACATGGGTTCGTGAATACTCCCGAGTGATTTTTTCCCACGATCCGATCTGAAATAATCCTTGCCTATTTTTTGGATCCTACCCAAGGCCATTTTACTCATTCTCCGTACCTCAAATGCGTGTGACCCATTAAGTTCCCGGTTATGTTGACCACTTAAATTAATAATTAATTTAAGCAAGTCATTCTTTTTCTCTTTCATTTGTAAAACTTAAACTTAGTTCATATCATGTAACACATTTTATAACTTAAAACACATCAACATGCAAGATAGGGGAATTAATATGCGTACATGTACTAACCTTTGAAAATTGAGCCTAAACCCTTCATGTTTTTCAAGCTTTCCTAGCCCTTGGCTGATCTTCCCTTTTACCTCCAGCTTCTACCAATAAGAAAAAGTCTCTCTTAGATCTTTATACAAAAAATGAGCACAAACCACCCAAACCAAAATCCAAACTTAGGTTCAAACACACAACTCTCTCACTTACCCTTAGTTCAAGCTTAAAACCAAACTTTAGATCTATGGAAACTTGGGTGAGAAAAAGAAAAAGAAGAAGAAGATGATGAAGGTGATATATATGGCAAGAGAGGAAAGATTTGAGGGTCATAGAGTAGTTGGTACAAGGCATAGAGCAAAGAAAAAAAACGGCTCTACTCACCAATTTTGTTGACCATTGTTCACAAGCGTGAACACTCTTTTGTCATAGCTGTGACAAAATTTTCACGGAAAAAAACCTAACACACGACATTCATAGCCATAAAATCTTATTCATGCGCATGAACAACCTTTAAAACTGTGATGTTTTGAAATACAACACTCTCACAGGCGTGAATATCCATTCATAGATATGAAAATACCCCTTATAACTATTTCTAACCTCTAAAATATCCACACTCACTCACAACAACCATCTAACATATTAACCCTAAAAATTGAACATTACATTTCCATAACCTCCACAGATGATTTCCTTTATGAAGGCATAAAAGATGATCCAAAAGGGATGTGAGGCTTATTTAGCTCACATGGTTGACACCAGAAAATGAGGTCCAGATTTTTAAGATATTCCTATAGTAAGAGAATTTCCATATGTCTTCTTAGTTGATTTACCAGGTTTACCACTGACTAGAGATAATGCGTTCTCCATAGAGTCCACACTAGACACAACACTAATATCAACAACACCTTATAAAATGGCACTTTCAAAGATGAATGAGTGAAAAGCTCAGTTGCAAAAGTTGTTAGGTCCATCAGACCGAGTGTATCTCTATGTGGTACACCAGTTTATTTTATTAAGAAGAAAGATGAGTTTATAAGGTTGTGCATAGACTATAGGCAACTGAATAAAGTAACTATCAAAAACCAATATTTGTTGCCACAAATTGATGATCTCTTTAATCAGTTAAAGGTTGTAGGAGTGTTCTCCAAGATAGATTTGAGATCGGGATATCATCAGTTGAAGATAAAGAAAAAGGATATAGCCAAAATAGCTTTCAGAATAAGATATGGTCGTTACGAGTTTATGGTTATACTCTTTGGGTTGACTAATGCCCCAGAAAATTTTATGGATTTGATGAATTAGATCTCTAGGCTATACTTGGATCAATTCATAGTTTTTTTTATTGATGACATCTTGGTGTATTCTAAGAACCAAGTAGAACGTGATCAACATTTGAGGATAACATTGTAAATCCTCAGGGATTAGAAGCTTTATGCTAAGTTCTTCAAATGTGAGTTTTGGCTTGATGAAGTGGTTTTTCTTGGACATATCATGTTAGTAGATGACATCAAAGTTGACCTCAGTAAGTTTGAGACAATCTTGAATTGGAATCCTCCCCGGAATGTAACCTAAATCAGAGGTTTTCTTGGTTTGGTAGGTTACTATAGGAGGTTTGTAAAAGGTTTTTCTTTAATTTCTTCTCCTTTGACCATAATTTTAAGAAATGATGTGAAGTTCGAATGGAACAATAAGTGTCAAGCTAGTTTGGACAGGCTCAAGTGTTCATTGATAGAAGCTCTAGTCCTGGCATAACCAGTTCCTGATAAGGAGTATGTCAATTATAGTGATATTTCTCACAATAGTTTAGGGTGTATTTTGATGCAAGAGGGAAAAGTTATTGCTTATGCTTCCAGGAAGATGTAGCCACATGAGAAGAATTATCTCACACAAGTTCTTGAGTTGGCAACCATTATGTTTGCTCTAAAGATATAAGAGTTTAAAGTATCTCTCGATACAGAAATAACTCAACTTGAGGCCGAGATAATGGTTAAAGTTGATCAAGGACTATAACTACATCATCAACTACCATCTAGGCAATACCAATGTTTTGGTCGATGCTTTGAGTAGAAAGACCAAAATTGAGTTGCATGTTTGACCTACAATCAATCAGGTGGAGATAGTAAACTAGTGGAGATAACTGAGTTAGTCTTCAAGGGGGAGATTCCTGAGTACACAATTGAGCAATATGGCAGTTTGTTCTACTGAGGTCGTTTATGCATGCCTAATATTGTTTAATTGAAACAAAGGATTCTAAAGGAAGCATATGAGACCATGTTTTCTATGTAT
The DNA here is from genome assembly GCA_023653625.1 of Triadica sebifera. NCBI lineage: Eukaryota > Viridiplantae > Streptophyta > Magnoliopsida > Malpighiales > Euphorbiaceae > Triadica > Triadica sebifera. The sequence continues at coordinate 29,530,969 of CM042901.1, forward strand.
CTAGAAAGTAACAAGATGTATCATAATATGAAAGGAAGGTTTTGGTGGGCATGTGTGATGCCCCATTTATATATTAGGGATAATCGCACATATATAAGAAGGATGCCACAAACTTAACTCGATAAATTTGTTCGAATTAAAATTTTTCATTTTATTTTAAATAACTTAATCTATTTATTTATATTGGTTTAGGCAAGTCTTCTAATTAACAATATATATTTATTATTATATTGTATATACATATGGCACCCAATTATATTATATAATTATTTAAATATACAATATTAACATATGAGACATGTCTACCACAAACCATATAAATAATTAAACTAAAAAAAACATAATAGGTAACCAACCCTCTAACTACGTCTCTTGTGTCTCTACTGATATGAGATTGGATTTCTTCTTGATCAACTCCACTATCTACTATCTACAACTTCAATTCTTGCGTGAGAAGAACCAACACTCAGCTATCTCTAGCTTAGTGATACATATAAGTATTAAAGTTTTCCCCAAGTAGTCACACAAATGCATGTATCAAATAAAATTATGGCACATCAAATTTTATTACATATTTCTCATATAAAATAAATAAATATATATAACATTAAAAAATAAATATAACAACCTTATTCAATAATTAAATTTGCACCACCTCATATAAGCATTTTATACTTTGCTACTTATATCAATTAATAAATTTTCATATTTCATTCTATGATTTATTAGCCCAAAATCTCGTTCCCGGACTGTCCGGATATGAGGTGTGAAATAGGGGTGCTCGCAGAGCTTAAGCCACTATACTCACTATAATCTCAAGTCAATGGCGCTCACAGAGCTTCAGCCACCTTGACCTAGTATAATCATTTATCTGTGTGTAATTAGGATCAAATGCATTCTCGGAGCTGTAGCCACCCTATCCTTAAATCATATCAATATCGATACCGAAACTTCCCCCTAATGGTGCACCATCTATCCTATGTTATTCCTCAAGTAGAGAAATGGGCAATTAATACCATTAATTACTTATTTCTATAACCAATACTCATTTCATATTAACATAATAATATACTCACAATTTATTTCAAAACCATATAATAGCATGACATTTTATCAAATATTAGCATAATGTTAAGTTCATAGTTAATAACATTTATATAATTTTAAAATATGCCATAATATATAATTTCATCATTGTGACACACACACAAAACATGCATATGGGGCAAACTAGAATATATATATGTACAAACCTCGATAGTGCTTTTGCTTTTCCAAAACATAAACTTAGAGCTTGTTCACTTTTGTCGTTCTTCTTCTTGTTGAGATCCTAATTTGAAAATATAATTAATTAATACATTGATAAAATATTTATTCTTAATATAGTTTAAATAAATAACTACAATTTCTTTTAATTTAGAACATGGCCTCTTAGTATTGTTGGATCAATAACTTTTTCTAAACTTATCCAATTTATATGATTCTTAATCCTAATAAATTATAACATGTAACACTAAAATAAAATTTCAGAATTTTTGAACCATTACACAATTTTTTGTATAATTTTAAATGTTGCTCTGTTCTCTGCACTTAGGCAGTTTCAGGTTACCATATTTAAAAATTGATATTTTTCAATGTGTAACTTTAATTATTATAAAACTATTTATACAGTTATATAAGTTAATTTGGAATATTTTTCATATTTACCTTATTTTTAGATTCGGTCTCTAAGATTCTCAAGTACTTGAGGATATATAATTGGTTCAACATAGAGTATCAACTTGACCAGTTCAATTGTTCAGCTCATAACTCACACAATACATGACATTTTAAGGTAAAAATTTTATAGAAACTTAGATAAGACATAGATTAAAATTTTTATGTTTTTAACTTTGGCTAATTCGACCTCTAAAAAGGTCAAAAAGGAACACGATTTTACTGGAGCTGCATAGGTATGTGAAACCAGATCAATCAAGGAACAATCATAGTTCATTTCACTATAACTCAACCTAAACAAGAGATATTTATACAAAATTTGGAAAAAACCTAAATAACACATATATCTACAACTTTTATGCTTTATAAAACCTCAGATTCAGCCATTAAGATAATCAAATTGAGCAAACACCGTGGAGTATCCTGTTGATACTCTTCCAGGAACCAGTCTCATTGAAATGACCATTTCTCTTCATATACTCAAAATCATTCAATAAAATTTGACAGACATATACAAAAGACATAAATAAACAATTTTTATGTTTAAAAATTATCCAAATTTGATTCAGAAGGAAATCAAAAATAGAGTGAAATATCCTATAGTAACATAACTGAAAAAGTTCTAATAACACAATAATAATGGGAAAGATATTACTTACCAAGATCAGATTTATTTGGAGTGAATTTTCTTGCAAATCATGAAGGAGAGGATGAAGATTTTGGGTTGTGATATGGAGGAAGGAAAGGGATGATGAAAAAGAAGAAGAAGAGAGTTTAAGTTGGAAGAAAATGGGGCAAAGTCTTAATTGACTTTCCCCTTCCCCTACCTTTTCCTGTTTTCATTTTTTTTTCTACTGTGTCCACTATTTTACTGTTCACTCTTTTTTACTTTAATATTTATTTATTTATTTTTATTTTATTTATTTATTTTTACATATTTACTTATATATAGTCCATTTAATTTTTACAAAAAATACAATTTAATTATGTAGTCTAATTTAATCAAATTTATCATGTCTATCAATTTAATTTATTTTAATTTCAAATTTAATCATTTATTCCATCTATTTTAATCTCTATTATTTATCATATTTTTTCTATTTATACCACATAATTATTTTTAATTAAACTATAATTAGTGGGCGTTACGTTTCTCTCCCCCTTAAGATGTTTCGTCCTCGAAACATACCTAATGCATCGTCACTAAACAGGTGATGGTATTGAGCTTTCATCACCTCCTCGCTTTCCCTTGTTGCTTCTTCGATTGCATGATTCCTCTATAGTACTTTCACTAATGGTACTCCCTTGTTCTTCAGCTTCTTAATTTCTCTTGCTAAAATTTGAATTGGTTTTTTTTTCATATGTCAAATCTTGTCTCACTTGAATGCTTTCAAAAGGTATGATGTGATTAGGATCTGATATATACTGTCTTAACATTAAGACATGGAAAACATCATGTATTTGACTCAACTCCGGTGGTAGAGTGAGTCTATAAGCAACAGGTCCAACTCTTTCTAATATTTCATAAGGTCTGATGAACTTTGAACTTAACTTGCCTTTCTTCCCAAATCGCATAACTTTCTTCTAGGGAGATACTTTAAGAAACACTTTATCACCCTTTGTATATTCAATGTCCCATCTCTTGAGGTCAACATATGATTTATGTGTATTTATAGCTGCTTTAATTCTTTCACGAATGACTCTCACTTTTTCTTCCGTCTCTTGCACTAGGTTTGGTCCCACAATCTTCCTTTCGCTGAGCCCTGTCCAACATGGAGGTGTTCGACACTTTTTGCCATAAAATGCCTCATATGGAGCCATTTGGATACTAGACTGATAACTGTTATTGTAGGCAAATTTCATTAAAGGAAGATATTTGTCCCAGCTACCTTCAAGTTCAATGACACAACTTCTCATCATATCTTCTAGAATCTGAATGACTCTTTCTGATTTTCCATCTGTCTGTGTAACGCTCCCCCAGCATACTAAACGTTAATAGGATATGGAAGTGCTATTAAGCTCATTTGTTTTAAAACCAATGTTCGAATTATTGATTTTTTTTCGATTTTCGAGTTTATTATTAGCGGAATATTTGTTACCGTATTTTATTTTATTTTTAGTTAAAATATGCAACTACTGATGTGAATAATTTAATTTAAAAGAACTCATTCAATTAAACTATAATGTTTAAACATATATTTACAAATGATATTAGATATATCTAATTACCAAATTCATTCCTTATAAATATTATAAGCCACAAATTTACATCCAAGAGAAATTCTAAAAATTTAATTTTTACAACATAATTTTCAAAACATATAAAAGAACTAGATTGCTGCAATATGATCTTTAGTCGCCCTATCAGACTACTTATATTTATCTGCATGCGAAACACACGCGCTAAGCTACTAACTTAGTGGTGCGTTTGACAACTATCCAATAATTACATAAATAATTATAAAACAAAATTTTAGAAACTACAATTAATCAATTTAGCATGCCAAATATTCAATTAATAATAAAACTATTGTCTTCATGCAAAAATATTTAATTCATCAATTATGACATTTTATTCATTAAGCATGCTTGAAATTTTAACAATACAAGAAATAAAATTTACAATATCAATTTCATAATTGACATTTTTTTCTGTTATTTATTTAATAGCCCACGATATCTTAAACCAGAACTAAACACTGGATACAAGGTTTCTGCTCTCCGGCAGTATACTCGGTGCCTACATAACTTTTTTATAACTCGGCGTTTAACGCCTACATTTTCAATAATAACTCAGCACCTTTTTGGTGCCTACGTAAATTCGAACTCAACACTATTTCTTAGTGTCTACGTAATTTCAACTCAGCACTATTTTTTAGTGCCTACTAAAATTAAATCTCAGCACTATTATTTTTAGTGCCTACATTTCTACCCTTTTATTGGCATGTCAACTTATCCTAATTTCTAGTTCTCAACTAGATGTTATAGGGCTTAATTATATTTATTACCATTATTATTATTTACATAATTTATGTATGTAACATTAATATAAATTCCACATAAATGCAATAATTTCCATTAAATATTTTACAACCTCAAAATTGCTCATTTAATCACTATAACTATAATAAAAGTCAATTAATATATTTTATATCACAAAATTTCCCAATCAACACATTGTTTTTACAAGCTATCCTATTATGGATAACATTTCTGCCTTATGTTTCTCTGTATTTTTTGTCTATTTTTAGATGGAAATTGGACAAGTGATAAACTAACAAAATGTAGGTACATGTCTTATCTTTAATTTACAACTAGAATCACATTAAAAAGAATTTTTTAATAAAATTTATGAATTTTCTCCTAAGCTACGTTCACCGCAATCTACCCAGTATTTTACTGGACAGAATTCTGCCTTATATTTCTCTGTCTTTTTCATCTATTTTTAGATGGAATTTGGACAAGTGATCAACTATAAAAATGTATATGCATGTCTTATATTTAATTTCCAACTAGAATCACATTAAAAATAATTTTTTTGCAAAAACTATGAATTTTCTTCTAACCTATGTTCACTGCAATCTGCCCAGTTTTTTTTCTGGACAGATTTCTAGTTCAAAGTTTGAGTCCATTTTTCACCTAATTCCAGGCATTTTTCAGATCTAATAGTCTGAATAAAAGTTGAATACTTGTGTCGTAACTTTCCAAACCAACAAGAATCACTCAAAAATGATTTCTAAAACTCAAGTTATGATAAAAACACTAGACACTGTTTATAAGATGAATTTTCCAACACATCAATTAAATTATACAATTTCCATTTTGATGCATCAACCTCATATTCTAGTTTTTATTTTCATATTCATGGAATCATTTAATCATCACTAAATTTCTCAATCAAATATCCAAAATTTCATACACATCACAAAATCAAAATCAATATTTTTATACATTGAATTTTTGCCAAATGTACATACCTCAAAAAGTTCACTTATTTTCACTTTTATCTTCTTCCTAGCTAGCTTTCTCTTTGCCCTTACTTCCTCTTTGATTTTGGTTCAAAGTTTGTTCATTTCCTTGTCCTAACAACAAATTTTGCACTAATTAAACACTAATCACCCTAATCCACCCTTAATCACCATTAACATCTGAATCATCCTAAATTACTAACTTTAATGGCAACTAACCCCAAAATCAAAGAAAAAGAGAAAAAGAAAAGTGAGAAGATGGAAAATCTAAACTCACCTTTGATGATCTTTGAAATGACCCAAGTCTTTTTTCTCTTTTTCTCTTCCTTTCTTCCTTCCTCTTCCTTGGTTTTGTTCATTTGCTTCACTTCTTTGATGATCTTGCCTTAATCCCACTTTTTTTTTCATCTAATCTTAGCTTTAATTCAAGAAAAAAAAAAGAACATTAAGGGAGGAGGAGAGTCATGGCAAAAGAGAGAAAAAGGGAGAGAAATGGGTGTGATTAAGGTGAGGAAGAAGAAGAATGGGCAAAAAAGTGGAAATTTAACTTTTTATAGTTGGATTAGGTGGGTGGTTAAGATTAATTATTAATCTTACTTCCTATTGGTCCATTAATTTAAATCACTCTTACTTTATTTTAATCAAAAGAATATTCCTTTCCTTAGATAAAGAATATTCCATTTTTATACCTTTTTAAAATATCTGTGCCAAAAACACTGCAGTTTCTAATTTCGTTCAGCGAAAAATTATTTTTTTTCTAAATTTTAATTCCAAACTTCAAAATTCTCAATTAATAATATCCAAAATATTTTTCTCACATCTTATTATTATTTAAATTTATTTATTTCATGTCTGAATTTAGACCTCGATCGGTTCAGCGCACTGGATTTCGATCAACCGTGACCGTGGCCTAAATTATCGAACATTATAGTCTGCGGATGAAAAGTCGTGCTAAAATTGAGCTTAGTACCTAGAGCTTGCTATAGACTACACAAAATTGAGACGTGAAGTGGGGATCTCTATCAGACACAATAGAAATAGGCACTCCATGAAGTCGTACTACTTCATTCATATAAATTTCTGCCAATTTATTCGGTGGATAGTCCTTCCAGGTAGGTAAGAAATGTGCTGACTTTGTAAATATGTCCACTATGACCCATACAGTATCATGTTTCTTTGGAGTCAAAGGCAATCCACTCACAAAATCCATAGTGATCCGATCCCACTTCCATTTTGGAATAGAAATTGGATGTAGCAACCCCAAAGGTACTTGATGTTCAGCCTTGACCTGCTGAGAAGTCAAACATTTTGAAGTGTATTGTGAGATGTCCTTTTTCATACCTGCCCACCAATATCTGCTCTTCAATTCTTGATACATCTTGTTACTCCCTAGGTGCATAACATATTTGCTTTCATGGGCCTCTATAAGAATCCTCTATCTAAGATCTTCTCCATCAGGCACACATAATCTGTCTTGATAGAATAGTCCACCATCTAAGTCCATGGTGAATCCAAGTCGCTCCCCCTTAAAGATCAACTCAGCTAATTCAATTAGCTTTCTATCATGTCTTTGTGCATCCTTGATTTCCTGAGTAAGAGTGGGTTGAATGTGCAACTCTGCTACAATCTTTCTACTTAAAGCATCTACTACTACATTAACTTTGCCTAGATGGTAGTCAATCACACAATTATAATCCTTTATTAGCTCTAGCCATCTTCTCTGCCTCAAATTTAATTCTTTTTGTGAGGGAAGATATTTTAAACTCTTGTGATCTGTATAAATGAAACACTTCTCCCCATATAAATAATGACACCAAATCTTCAATGCAAAAACTATAGCTGCCAACTTCAGATCATGGGTAGGATAATTCTTTTCATGCGACTTTAACTGCCTAGAAGCATAAGCAACCTCTTTTCCATCTTGCATCAATACACAACCCAATCCATTATGAGAAGCATCACTATAAATGACATACTCCTTATTAGGGATCGGTTGTGTCAAAATAGGGGCCTTAGTGAGCATACTTTTAAACTTATCAAAACTAGCTTGACACTTATCTGTCCACTCAAATTTAACATCATTTCTCAATAGTCTTGTTAAAGGAGAAGCAATCATTGAAAAACCCTTGACAAATCTCCTATAATATCCAGCTAAACCCAAGAAACTTCTGACCTCAGTCACATTCTATGGAGGCTTCCAACTCACAATTGCCTCAACCTTGCTAGAATCCACTTTAATGCCTTCTACAGAGATAATGTGTTCCAAAAATGTCACATCCTTTAACCAAAACTCGCATTTTGAGAGTTTGGCATAAAACTTATATTCTTTTAGAGTCTACTTCTGACCTCAGTCACATTCCATGGAGGCTTCCAACTCACAATTGCCTCAACCTTGCTAGAATCCACTTTAATGCCTTCTACAGAGATAATGTGTCCCAAAAATGTCACATCCTTTAACCAAAACTCACATTTTGAGAGTTTGGCATAAAACTTATATTCTTTGAGTCTACAATGCTATTCTCAAATGCTTTTCATGTTCTTCTGAATCTTTAGAATACACCAAAATATCATCAATGAAAAAACCACAAATTAAATAAGATGCGGCCTGAAGATCCTATTCATAAGATCCATAAATGTTGCTGGAGCATTGGTCAGCCCAAATGGCATAACCAAAAACTCATAATGACCATATCTGGTTCTAAATGTGATTTTAGCTATATCCTCCATCTTCACCCTTAATTGATGATAACCATATCTCAAGTCTATCTTGGAAAATACTTTTGCACCTTTAAGTTGGTTAAAGAGATCATCGATCCATAGTAATGGGTATTTGTTCTTGATGGTCACCTTATTCGACTGTTGATAATCACCTTTTTTACAAACAATACCGGTGCACCCCATGGGGATGTACTTAGTCTAATGAAACCCTTATTAACAAGTTCTTGCAATTGTGTCTTAAGTTCTTTCATCTTTGATGGGGCCATTCTATATGTCGTCTTTGATATAGGTATGGTTCCTGGAATAAGATCAATAGCAAACTCTACCTCTCTCTCTAGAGGCAGCCCAGGTAAGTCATAAGGAAACACATTTGGGAACTCATTTACCATCGAAATATATTGAAGATTTAAACCTCCCTTTCTGGTGTCAATCACATGGGCCAAATAAGCTTCACACCCTTTTCTCATCAATCTTCGAGCTTTCATTATGGATATGATTCGAGGATGTGAGAATAACTCATATTTCACAATAATTTCTTCCTGAGTTTCTGTCTTAAGTACCACAAATTTAAACTTGCAATCCACCACTGCTTTGTGATGTGAGAGCCAATCCATGCCTAAAATGGCATTATACTCATGGAAAGGCAACTCAATCAAATCTGAGCAAAACTCCTTCCCATAAACAACTAAAGGGCAATTCCTGAATACTTTATCCACTCTTACACTGTGACCCAAAGGATTCCTAACTTCAATTTTATATTCTAGGTTTTCTTTAGTCATATTATGTAACACCACATCTTATGCATTTAAGTATAACCTATCTCTGTATCAAATAATCACACATAACATGCTGGAAAAATAAAATATCCTGTTAATAGTGATAGTAAATTTTTTTTATATCCTGTAATATCATTCAATGACTTTGTAAGTCTCATATCCTATAATTTCATTGAATGACTTGCAAGTCTCATATCCTGTAATATTATTCAATGACTTTGCAAAGTTAACACTGAGGTTTTCACCACAATATAATATATCACATATATCAAACATATACCTCAAATATATCACAAGTATACCACTTATGTGTACCACAATGTCACAAATTATCCATCATCATATTATCAAGGACCAATCATGACAATCATATGAATCACATAGCAAGCAACATTCATTAGCACTAAAGAATTCAATTGATAATTAGTCTCACATTTCTCCTTTGATTCCGACCCTTAACTTATTATCTATCCGCTCTTTGTGGGTCGCCAATATGTTGCGAGCCTAATATGAAAACATAATCATTTAACTCATGATTAGGGAGACTTAATGTGGCTTGAACAAATTAATATGCATTGTTCATATCAATAGTTAAGATTTTTCCTATTAGGCAGTGTGACCTTATGGGACTGTTTAGCCTATAATGTTTTCTATACTTGACCAATTAATCTGATTATTCTTCCTAATTACAAATAACATATAAATATATAACATATTAAAATTTCAGACCAATGGGATCATTGTACAATATTTGGTAGAATTTCTAAGTATGTTCTATTTTCTTCCTTGTTTTCTGCCTTTAGGCAGTTTTAGAGTACCCACTTTGGTTCATCATAACTTATAATCTATAAGTCATATTTTAATTAAACTTTACAAAAACTTATATGGGTTCATATGGAACATTTTTCATGTTTACAACTTTTATCAATTATGTCTCTAAGGGCTTAAAATTATAACACACATTTCACTGGTCCAGAATAGAATTGGCTTCTGGACCGGTATGACATCCAAAGGCCGTAACTTAGTCTATACATAACATATTAAGCTGAAATTAGTACCAAAATTTATCTAAGACATATAAATATAACTTTATAGTTTTGATAATTTATAGAATCTAGCTCTAACAAGCTCAAAAGGGCCAAAATAGTTGTTGGATCTACCCAGGGCACTCAGTTGGCAGTTCAAGTCATGGAATAGTCATGGTTCCATTCATCATAAATCCAAATTGACAAGTCATATTAATTTGAAATTTTTTATAAAGATACATAACACATATATCTACAACTTTTATGTTTTGTGATACTTTAAATAAGGGCTTTAACATATTCAAAACTAAAGAACACAGTAGCTATCTTGGCTAGGGTTCACACCCTGACCAGTTTTAGTAGAGAGAGGATATCTCTTCCTATAAACAAAATCTTGAAAAAAAGTTTACATATCCATAAATATAAGACCTAAAGTAACAATTTTTGTTTTTTTAATCTTTTCCAGAATCAATTTCTATTGATATCAAAATCGGGGTGCAAATTGTGCCTATTAATGAACCTTAGCAACTCAAATCAACCTTATAGCAATAAGAATTGATTACTTACCAAGAAAAAACTTGCAAGGGATCAATTTGCCTAAAAAACCAAGTGAAACAAGGAAGAATTGAGTTCTAGAATAGAGGAAGATGAAGAAGAAAACGGGGATGAAGTGAGGAGGCAGAAATGGGGGAGGAAGATAAAGCCAACCTTTTTGTTTTTTTGGCTTTTTATCTTTTTCTCTTCATCTCTTCTCTTTTCTCTTTTCTTTTCTCTTCTCTTTTCTCTTCTCTTTTCTTTTATTTTCCTTTTGTGTCATTTTCATTTTATTTTGTCTATATTATTATTATTATTATTATTATTATTATTATTATTATTATTATTATTATTATTATTATTATTATTATTATTTACATATATTTATAATTCCACTAGTTCACACAATAATACAACTTAATCATTTGGCCCGATTTAACTAAATTAACAATGTAAATGTTTAGTAATCTTAATCTAATCATTTTTCTTACTTTAATTTAGTCACCTTTTTCAATTTATTTCTAATACTTTGTTATCCTCCTTTAGGTTATAAGTACACACGTGCTACTCGATACAATTGCTAAATACTAGGACACGTAGCTAGTGCGTGCCATGAACTTGTTTCTAAGAAAATATGTATGAAATACACGTGTTCAATTGGATTATATGGAAGATGCATATGTTCAAATGAAATGCATGTGGGGAAGGTCAAGGATGTTACATATTATGCTGGCTAGGTGTGTTAGTGCAAATATAGGAATGTGTGGAACCTGGATCTATACAAATGTCAAAATTATATAATGAAAACATACCAGCAATAACATCTGTTGCTGCCTGATCTTCCATAGCTTTCATGGCATAGGCTCTAGCTAGAGCTCTGCTGGATCTAGGTCTATTCACTATCTCTGAAACGGCCTGCCTCGGTCGGCCTGGTCCTCTTCTGAATTGAACTCCAGGCTGAGTCGGAGTTGACCTAGTAGTCTGAGTAAGAGTACCACTTGTCAAGAGTGGGCAATCCTTCCGTATGTGCTCCTTGGACCCACATCTAAAGCAAGCACCTGTGACACGCCAACATTCCCCTCGATGGCTCCTATTGCAAATTTTACATGTTGGTATAGCTTCCTTGCAAACATAAGGTTGTGAAATTGCCTTAGAGGGCGGTCCCCTCCAAATAGACCCTATTTGTGAATAGGTAGGACCTTTTCCCTGTCCTCTATTATGTGAACGACCAGTAAAGAAATGACTCTTCTTCCTTGTGAATTGAGTCTCAAGAGTAGCTGACTTTTTAAAAGATTTTTCTATTTTTCCTTTATTCAAGGCTGAGTGCTACAGAAACTAACTGAGAAAAATTGTTATGCTGAAGAGCAGTCACAATATCTCTAACCTCTTCATTAAGGCCATCTTCAAATCTTCTGCATTTATCTCTTTCATTTGCAACTAATTCAAAGGCATACTTGCTCAGTCTGGTAAAATCCCGCTAATACTCAGTCACTGACATTTTACCTTGCTTGAGATTCATGAACTCTTTCTTTTTCTCATCAATATGGATCAACAAAATATATTGCTCTTTGAATTCAGAGAGAAATGAATCCCATGAGACCGGTTCCACCATACCTGGCTTAGTAAGAACTGATTTCCACCAATCATATGCCTCATCTTGGAGTAGAGAAGTAGCAAATCTAGCTTTGTCATCTGCTTCCACTTGCAACTCTTTAAAAATTCTTTCAGTCTTTTCCAACCAATTCTCAGTTGCAGCTGGATCCTTATCTTTCTTACCATGGAAATCCGAAGCCCCATACTTACGAAGCTTATCAATTGTTACTTTTGGTTTAGGTGGCGGCACTAGGTTAGGCTGAGGAATGGCTCGTACCCTATGTAGTAACAATCCAGTCATTTATTGTATAAATGGATTTTAACCAAGATCAATTTGTTCTGCTAACTGTAGTGGGGGATTTGGAGCAGTATTTTGCCTTTGCATGCTCGCTGCACTAGGCTGATGAGGAGTCCTAGTATCAAGAGAGCCGGTACTCTCGGCCATATCCTGTTCATCCGAAGACATCTTCCTACAATCCTACAAGTTTCCAAGAAGAAAGCTCACATCAGAATTATATGAGACACATGCATATTTATGCCTAATATCTCTTTTTCCACCTAGGCCTATAAACACCTAAACCTACTCTAATACCACTAAATGTGATGCCCCACTTATATATTAGGGATAATTCTACATATATAAGAAGGATGTCACAAGCTTAACTCGATGAATCTGTTCGAATTAAAACCTTTTTCCATTTTAAATAACTTAATCTATTTATTTATACTGGTTTAGGCAAGTCTTCTAATTAACAATATATATTTATCATTATATTGTATACACATATGGCACCCAATTATATTACATAATTATTTATATATACAATATTAACATATGAGACATGCCTACCACAAACCATATACATAGTTAAACTAAAAAAAACATAATAGGTAACCAACCCTCTAACTACAACTCTTGTGTCTCTGCTGATATGGACTTGGATTTCTTTCTGATCAACTCCACTATCTATTGTCTATGGCTTCAATTCCTGCATGAGAAGAACCCACGCTAAGCTATCTCTAGCTTAGTGATACATATAAGTATTAAAGTTTTCCCCAAGTAGTCACACAAATGCATGTATCAAATAAAATCATGGCACATCAAATTTCATTACATATTTGTCATATAAAATAAATAAATATATATAAATATAACAACCTTATTCAATAATTAAATTTTCACCATCTCATGTAAGCATTTTATACTTTACTACTTACATCAATTAATAAATTTTCATATTTCATTTTATGATTTATTAGCCCAAAATCTCGTTCCCGGACTGTCCGGATATGGGGTGTGAAATAGGGGCGCTTGCGGAGCTTAAGCCACCCTACTCACTATAATCTTAAGTCAAGGGCGCTCGCAGAGCTTCAGCTACCTTGACCTAGTATAATCATTTATCTGTGTGTAATTAGGATCAGGGATGCTCTCAGAGCTATAGCCACTCTGTCCTTAAATTATATCAATATCGGTACTGAAACTTCCCCCTAATGGTGCACCATTTATCCTATGTTAGTCCTCAGGTATAGAAATGGATAATTAACACCATTAATTACTTATCTCTATAACCAATATTCATTTCATATTAACATAATAATATACTCACAATTTATTTCAAAACCCTATAATAGCATGATATTTTATCAAATATTAGCATAATATTAAGTTCATAGTAAATAACATTTCTATAATTTTAAAACATGCCATAATATATAATTTCATCATTGTGACATATAATTTATGTTAGGCACACACACAAACATGCATAAGGGGCAAATTAGAATACATATATGTACAAACTTCAATAGTGTTTTTACTTTTCCAAAACATAAACTCGGAGCTTGTTCACTTTTGTTGTTGTTCTTCTTGTTGAGATTCTAATTTGAAAATATAATAAATTAATACATTGATAAAATATTTATTCTTAATATAGTTTAAATAAATAACTACAATTTCTTTTAAGCTGGAATACGACCTCTTAGGACTGTTGGATCAATAAATTTTTCTACACTTATTCAATTTATATGATTCTTAATCCTAATTAATTATAACATGTAAAAATAAAACATACTAAAATTTCAGAATTTTTGAACCATTACACAATATTTGGTATAATTTTAAATGCTGCTCTATTCTCTGCCATTAGGCAGTTTCGGGTTACCATATTTAAAAATTCATATCTTTCAATGTGTAACTTCAATTATTATAAAAATATTTATAAAATTATATAAGTTAATATGTAACATTTTTTATGTTTACCTCATTTCTAGATTCAGACTCTAAGGTTCTCAAATAGTTGAGGATCTATAACTGGTTCAACATAGAGTATCAACCCGACCAGTTCAATTGTTCAGCTCATAACTCACCCAATACATGACATTTTAAGGTAAGACTTTCATAGGAACTTAGATAAGACATAGAATTAAAATTCTTATGTTGAAATTTGGCTAATTCGACCTCTAAGAATCTCAAAAAGGAACACGATTTTACTGGAGCTGCACAGGTGTGTGAAACCAGATCAATCAAGGAACAATCATAGTTCATTTCACTATAACTCAACCTAAACAAGAGATATTTATACAAAATTTGGTAGAGACGTAAATAACACATATATCTACAACTTTTATGTTTTACAAAATCTCAGATTCAGCCATTAAAATGATCAAATTGAGCAAAAATTGTGGAGTATCTTGTTGATACTCTTCCAGGAATCAGTCTAACTCAAATGACCATTTCTCTTCATATACTCATAATCATTCAATAAAATTTGACAAAAAGATACACAAAATATATATAAATAACTTTTATGTTTAATACTTCTCCAAATTCTATTCACAAGACAATCAAAAAGAAAGTGGAATATCCTGCGGTAATATAACCCAAAAAGTTCTAATAACACAATAATAATGGAAAAAATATTACTTACCAAGATCATATTTATTTGGAGTAAATTTTCCTGAAAATCATGAAGGAGAGGATGAATATTTTGGGCTGTGATATGGAGGAAGAAAAGGGATGATGAAGAAGAAGAAGAAGAAGAAGAAGAAGAAGAAGAAGAAGAAGAAGAAGAAGAAGAAGAAGAAGAAGAAGAAGAAGAAGAAGAAGAAGAAGAGAGTTTAAGTTGGAAGAAAATCAGGCAAATTCTTAATTGACTTCCCCCTCCCCCTCCCTTTTTCCGTTTTCATCTTTTTTTATATTTCATGCTGTGTCCACTATTTTACTGTTCTTTTTCTTTTTTTTTTTTTACTTTAGTCTTCATTGATTTATTTTTATTTTATTTATTTATTTTCACATATTTACTTACATCTAGTCCCTTTAATTTTTATCGAAAATCCAATTTAATTATGTGGTCTAATTTAATCAAATTTATTATGTCTATCAATTTAATTTATTTTAATTTATAATTTAATCATTTATTCAATTTATTTTAATCTCTATTATCTATCATGTTTTTCCTATTTATACCACATATTTACTCTAATTAAACTCTAATTAGTGGGCATTACAACATGTATGAAAAGAGACATTATAGCATTCACAACGAGATACCTGACATATCAATGGCCAAGGCAGAACATCATGTGCCTTCAGATTTGATGCAGCCAATTACAATACTAGAATGAAAATGGGAACGAATCACGATAGATTTTGTGATTAGGTTGCCTTTGACACCAATAATGCTTGACATTGTTTGGTTCATTGTGGATAAGTTAACGAAGTTAGTACACTTCTTACCTATCATGAGAGACTATCCTTTGAACATACTAGTAGAATTATATGTGAGTGAGAGAGTATGATTTTATGGAGTGTTAATCTCCATCATATTAGACAGAGACTATCACACCCCTTTACCCCACTTTAGTTCAGTAAGGTTAGTGAGAATTATCCGACTATCTTATAAAATTTGCTAAAGTATAAATTTTTTTTTCTAGCAAAAATATTACAAACACCAACATTCAAAATTTTATTTATTTATAGAATATATTATTTTACATCCAAACTATATCCATTACAATAGTTTTACATACCCCTAATACACACTAGATGAGACAACCATAATTTAATTTACAAGGCTTTTAACAAAATATACCCAAAATATGTCCAAACCCTTTAGCTGCTTTCGTCCGGATACCCTTCTTTTTTTTGACAATTATACTATATATAACACTCATCAAAACCTGCGTGAGAGGAAACCACTCGCGTTAAGCTACTAGCTTAGTGGTGTTTCAGGGATAGAAATCTTACATACATATATTTTTTTACATGCCTTTTCATAATTCCCACATATAAGGCACACAAAAAGAAATACAAGAAATAAAAGAAATATATATGTTTTTTTAGTATTATTTAATCTTGATTTAGTACAACATTATTAAGAGGACATGCTTTTACTTATTTTAACCAAACACACTCTACATTATTATTATTATTATTATTATCATCATTTTCTTTGTACCCAAAACACCTATGACTGAACTAACTAATAGGAATAATGGGGTTGCCATTACCAACTTTCATAACATTGTGCCAACCGCTTTTGTAATAGTACCATTATCGACTTTCGTAATATTGTCATTATCGGTTTAATAATTTTGCGTCAAACGCATTTATAAAATTGTCATTACTGACTTTCATATTTTGGCATCGAGTGCCTTTAATCCCCTGATTGATATGCCAAACTATTTTCTATTCTAGTTCTAGACTAGGTGTCTTAGGGCTTAACTATTTTTATATTTACTCCGAATATTAAGATGATTATTCTCAAATATTTTTATGAGTGATAATTATATCAAATATCCACATACATGTTTATTTATAATATTTATATGCTTTTATTATAATTAAATTAAAATTTCACACATAAATAATTTTATTAAACATTTAGTACTACAATTAAAGTCAAAATTCTCATCAATTAATACATGTATTCATAACACCTCAAGCAAAAACCCAATATGCAAATTCTTTGTTTATGACATATTTCGTCCCTTACATTGGGCATCATGTTTAGCCCATTTATAATTTAAATTTGAATTTATGGACTTCTCAGAACCATATTATTATCTGAAATTTCATAAACATAAAAAATCATCAAAATCCAAGTTTTGTAGAAAAAGTTATGATCAAATGAACACTGACTCATCACTAAAAACTTTTGCCAGGAATTTTCTAGACATATTCTAGATCCGAACTTCATGTATTTTTCTGGCAAAAATCAGACATATTTAGATATTATGGTTTAAATAAAAGTTAAAGCTCTATGTGTTAGCTTTCAATTCCAATAAACAACACACAAATCAGAATTCCAAAACGTAAGTTATGATAAAAATGTCAAGGCTGCTCCTGCAATTCTGTAACAGAGTCATCAATTGGTACAAGTCTACCTTTTAAATACATTTGTCATATACATTCATTTTTATACCAAATTTTCCATATCACAATTTCATTCACATGTCTTAAAATGTTCACACCATTTAGTCCAATTACCATACAAAAATCAAAAGTAACTATCAAACACATTTCATGGCAAAGCACATTCATATCAAGCATTAGCACATAATTTCACACATTTAACTTAATTAGCCTTGGAGACTTCCTTTTTCCTTCTTTTCCTCCCTACTACATAGCTTTTTCTTTGCCTTTGTGACCTTCTTGAGGACCTCTCTTTTGCTCACTTGATTTTCCTACACAACCATACCATATCTCATTTTTATCATCTCTTTTCAAAACTTTTCATGCCCATATAAAATCTTAATGCTCCTAATATGTTTTATACTTTATTTTAGCCAAAAATTACTAAGGTTAAACTCCATTTTTCATAGGTCAAAGCTGCCTAAAATATTATCATAGGTCCCAATTTATTTTCTTCTAACTAATACCCTAATCACCCTTTATTCATCACCAATTGTATTGCTCTTAGGTTAATTTCAATTTTTCCCAAATTACTTTAACCATGGAAGCCCCTTTTTCAACCATTAGAATCATCTTTCTTTAATTTTAAAGTCATAAAACCATTAATTAACATCAACTAATATTAATTGATGGTTTAATTTCACTTTCTCCCAAATTGTTTCCAACTTCAAAATCTTAGGTCAATTCTTATCAAATAACTCTAATCTACCAATTCCAATTGCATAAATCATCATTATAGGTCTCAAATGGAAGGAAAATGTTGAAATAAAAAGATGAAACTCACCTCAAAATCTTTCCAAAGTTAGCCGAATTTCCTCTCAATTTTTCTGTTTTATTTCTATTCTTTCTTCTCCCTTTCTTGTTTTTTTACTCTACTTATGGCAAGAACTCTTTAATTTCTTGATTTTTCCTTTCTCAAAACTCTTTTTTTTTTCTCTTTTTCAAGTTGTGGTTGAAGCAAAATGGAGATTTTGGGGGCTATGGTGGGACGACAAGGAGAAGAAGATGAGGGAAGTTGGTTTTTAATTGGTGGAGAAAATGAAGATATTTATCTTCCTTTTCTTTAAGGTGAGTATTTGATGGTTTCATGACTATATTAAGCCCTTATTCCATTGGTCTAAAATATAAATTAATCTTGATTAACTTTTAATTATTAGAAATTTATCATTTTCCATAAATTTCTCTTCTCTCATAAATTTTTCCCTAACAATTTTATAATATCGATTTTGTCCGTTGGAAAATTTTATTTTTTTTTCCAATTCTTGCACTAATACTTTTAATTCCTAAATAATAATATGCTTAATTATTTTCCCTTATAATTTTTCATTTTTTTATGGGTCCAAATTTATACTCCGATTAAATAGATGCACCTTACTACGGTCACACACATTCAGGGTCTAAATCTCCGTACATTACAATTATCTTCCCCTTAATAAAATTTCGTCCTTGAAATTTACCTAATTAGTTGTAGCTGAATAGCTAATGATACTGAGTTCTCATTATTTCTTTACTCTCCCAGGTGGCTTCTTCTACTGCATGATTGCGCTATAGGACCTTTACCAATGGTACCTTTTTGTATTGTAGTTCCTTGACTTCTCGAGCTAAGATTTTTAGAGGCATTCCTTATAGGTCAAGTCTGATTGTACCTCTATCGATCCCACATATATTAGATGTGTTGAATCCAATCTTTATCTTCTAGAATTGAGACTTGAAACACATTGTGGATCTTATCCCATTCTAGTGGTAAGGCCAATTGGTAAGCCATTAGACCCACACATTCCAGTATTTCATATGGTCCAATAAACCTAGGGCTAAGTTCCCCCTTTTAACCCAAAAAAATACTTTCTTCCAAGGTGAGACTTTTAAAAATACCTTGTCCCCGACAGCATATTCAATATCCTTCCTCTTCAAATCAACATAGGATTTTTATCAGTCAGTTGTAGCTTTTAATCGATCTTGGATCAATTTCACCTTCTCTTATATTTTTTGCACCAATTCCATCAATGGTAAATATTTATCCCAGCTACCCTCAAAATCAATTACACAGATTCTAAGCATATCTTCCAACAATTGAATAACCCATTCGGATTGCCCATCTATTTATGGGTGGAATGCCGTATTAAAAGTAAGTTGAGTCCCCAATGCTTATTGTAAACTTTTTCAAAATTGTAATGTGAATCATGGGTCTCGATCAGAAATAATAGATACTGGTACCCCATGTAGTTGAATATCTCATTAACATATATTTCTGGTAACAGATTTAATGGATAATCCATCTGAATTGGTAAAAAGTGAGCTGATTTGGTAAGTCTGTCAACAATTACCTATACAACATCATTCTTCTTTTGTGTGAAAGGAAATCCGGATACAAAATCCATCGTAATCCTTTCCCACTTCCATTCTGGGATAGCAATAGGTTGCAACAATCCAGATGGTAACTGGTGCTCTGCTTTCACTTGTTGACATATCAAGCATCTTGTAGTGTATTCCATGATATCCTTCTTCATTCTTGGCCATCCATAATGAGTCTTTAGGTCTTGATACATTTTATTTCTTCCTGGATGTATAAAATAAGTGGTATTATGTGCCTCTTTTAGAAATAGTTGCTTTAATTTGTTGTCATTTGGCACACACGATCTTCTTTTATAACTTATAATTCCATCATCTTCAACCTTAAATTCAAGTCTCTCCCCCTTTTTAATTATCTCAGCAATTATCAATTTCTGATCTTGCCTCTGAGCTCCTCTCACTTGTTGCCTTAAAGTAGGTTGAACCTGTAACTTTGCCAAAATAAAATATGAGTCTCCTTTTAATTTATTATTAATTACTATATATTATATTATAATGAAAAAAATTATAAACTATACCTACCAGTATTTTTCTACTTAAGGCATTCGCTACTACATTGGCTTTGCCTGACTGATAATTAATAATACAATTATAATCCTTAATTAAATCCAACCAGCGTCTTTGCCTTAAGTTCAACTCCTTTTGGGTAGGCAAATATTTGAGGTTCTTATGATTTGTATATATGTAGCACTGCTCGCCATACAAATAATGTCGCCATATTTTTAAAGCAAATACTATTGCTGCCAACTCCAAATCATGAGTAGGGTAATTTAGCTCATGAGGCTTCAATTTCCTAGATTCATAAGCAACTTCTTTACCCTCTTGCATTAATACACAACCTAGCCCATTATGAGAGCCATCCTTGTATATCACAAAATCTTTCCCTGGAGTAGGTAGGGTCAATATAGGTACTTCGATTAGCATGACTTTTAGTTTCTCAAAACTTGCCTGACACCGATCTATCCACTCAAACTTAGTTTCTTTTTTGAGTAGCTTTGTAATTGATGCACCGATGATACGATGCTATGCGAAAATTGATACATAGAGGTGAGATGTTTCACTATCAAGATTAGGGAGGGAAGAGTGAAAGCTTCAGTTCCCTATGCTTGAAAATCCCTTTATAAACCTTTTATAGTAACCAGTTAATCCAAGGAAACTTTGAACTTCTGTCACATTGCGGGGCAGCTTCCAACTCAGAATCGCTTCTATTTTGCTAGGATCCACATGGATTTCTTCAATTGAAAAAACTTGCCCTAAGAATCCTACTTTTTCCAACCAAAACTCACATTTTGACAGCTTTGCATACAATCGATTTGCCCTCATAGTCTAAAGTACTATTATGAGTTGTCTATTGTTGCTCAAATAATGAACCAAGAAGGGGGGTTGAATTGGATATTAAAAATTCTTAACTTTTAAGTGCGAAAAGAAAAGTTAAGTAGAGTAGGGATAGGAAGATATCACACAAAAAATTTATAGAGGTTCGGGTATTAACAAACCCTACTCCTCTCCCCAATCTCAATTGAGAGTTTCACTAACACACTAAGTGTTGCAATAGAGTTTTACGAGCTCATTCCCAACTATGGTATTTCTATCAATGGATCACACCTAATCTAGAAATCCCTTGTGTTTTAATGGCTCACACAGTAAACCAATTCCTTGTGTTTTAATGGCTCACACAATAAACCAATTCCTTGTGTTTTAATGGCTCACACAAATAACTCTTATAAGTGTTCTACTCTTAACCCAATATACCCAAACTCACTTTAGTAGTATATTACAAAGAGAAACACTCACAAATCTATAATGCTCAGAAATTATGAGCAAAAATATTTTTACAGAGAATTAATATTTGTTTGAAAGAAATTAATGCATAAATGGCTACAACAAGATTTTGATTTGAAGTAATTGTTATTCTCTTATTCTGGATTCATAAATGAGTTATATTTATACTTCCATGGCAAATTATAGCTGTTTGGATTCATTTAATGCGAAAATAGTCGTTGCACCAACTCTTAATTTCGCGTCTGACATGTTTCTCTTTCCACTTTCACGATCGTAAATATGTGTGTCATGGTAGTGAATGTTCTTCCAAGCCGTGACTCAAGTGGTGACTCTGATCATGAAGCATTCTGGAAGGAATTGAAGTGTTTGATCACAGGCATGACATTATTATTTCACGGGCGTGAATATCCTTCCAAGCTATGGTCCAAGTGGTGACTCTGACTGTGAAGCTTTCTGGAGGAATTTGACATGTTTTCTCACGGGCATGACTATATTTCACGGGTGTGACTGATATGATCATTCATGGTTGCTATGATCCTTCATGGCTGTGAACTTTAAATGTTGGTTAGTTGGCGCTAAGCTACATCACGGGTGTGACATAAACAGTCACTGGCATGAATATGCTATTTCTTCAATTTTTGACTTTTAAAGTTAATCTTCCATTCTTGCTTCATATTTCATATCCTGTTTAATAAACTTAGAGAAAAAGTATGTTGAATACATTATTGCTATTTTATTTGTTAGCATCAAAATGGCAAAAATACCCCTTAAGGTTGAACATCTATCATGTTCTCTTTTGTCCCTTGTATACACCAGGATATCATCTATAAAAACTACCACAAATTGATCAAGGTAAGGCCTAAAAATCCTATTCATCATATCGATAAAGGCAGCTGGAAAATTCATTAAGCCAAAAGGCATAACCAGAAACTCATAGTGGCCATATCGAGTCTTGAAGGCTATTTTTGACACATCTAATTCTTTGATTTTCAATGGATGATACCCGGATCTGAGATCAATCTTAGAGAATACTCCTGCTCCCTTCAATTGATCAAAAAAATCATCAATTCTATGTAGGGGGTATTTATTTTTAATCATCACCTTGTTCAATTGTCGGTAATCAATACATAATCAAAGGGTGTCATCCTTCTTTTTCACAAACAACACTGGAGCACCTCATGGTGACACACTGGGTCTTTTGAATCCTTTGTCTAGTAATTCCTGCAATTGAACCTTCAACTCTCTCAATTCTGCAGGTTCCATTCTATAAAGAGTAATTAATATCGGGGTTGTACCAGGAATCACATCAATAGCAAACTCTATCTCCTTATCTAGAGGTAACCCCGAAAATTTTTCAAGAAACACATATGGGAACTCACACACTATGGGGATTTCCTTGAGTTATGGGCTCCATTTCCTAGTATCTATCATGTTGCCCAGATATTAAGCCAAGAAGGGGGGTTGAATTGGAGTTTTAAAAATTAAACTTTAAAGTGCGGAAATAAAAATTAATTTTAGGAGGGATAGAGAAATTTGACACAAGGATTTTTATAAAGGTTCGGGTGTTAACAAACCCTACTTCTCTCCCCAATCGCAATTGGGAGTTTCACTAACACACTAAGTGTTACAATGGAGTTTTGCAAGCTCATTCCCAACTATGGTGTTTCTCACAATGGCTCACACCTAACCTAGAAATCCCTTGTGTTTTAATGGCTCACACAATAACCAATTCCTTGTGTTTTACAGGCTCGCACAAACAACCTTTTATCTTGTGTTTTACAGGTTCACACAAACAACCTTTTATCTTATGTTTTTATAGGCTCACACAAACAACCTTTACTTTGTGTTTTTACAGGCTCACACAAACAACCTTTACTTTGTGTTTTTATAGGCTCACACAACTAACTCTTATAAGTGTTCTACTCCTAACCTAGAAATACCCAAAACTCACTTGAGTAATAAATAATTATAGAGAGAAACACTTACAAATCTTAATTGCTCAATAAATGATGAGCAAAAAGATTTTCACAGAGAATAGATATTTGTAATGGAAGTATTAAATGTACAAATAGCTTGTAATAAGATTTTGATTCAAAGTATTTTCTATCATCTTGTACTTAATGCATAAATGACTTGCATTTATACTCCCATGGCTAATTATAGCTGTTAGAGTGCATTTAATACGAAACTAGTCGTTGCACCAACTCAAATAATTGCACCTGACATTTTTCTCTTTCATCTTTCACGGGTGTGACTATGTTTGTCACGGGCGTGACTGTTTTTCCAAGCCATGACTGAAGTGGTGACCTTGGTCGTGAAGCTCTCTGGAAGGTTTTGAAACATTGGGTCACGGACTTGACATATATCGTCACAGGCGTGATGAACTTCCCAGCCGTGATCCATATGGTGACTTTGGTCGTGAAGCTCTCTGGATGTAATTGTCATGAAGGTTCACAGGCGTGACTTAAATGTGCATTTCACGATTTGTTGTCTTCCTTCATAGCCATGAACTTCAAATGTTGGTTTTGGTGACGGTTAGTTGTTTCATGGGTGTGACACATAGGGTCACGGGCGTGAACATGCTACTTCCTTAATTTTATCTTTCAAGGATTAATCTTCCATTCTCCATTCTTGCTATTTTATTTCATACCTTGTTTAATAGACTTAGAAAAACTAGTATGTTAGATACAATATTGCTATTTTATTTGTTATCATCAAAATGACGGAAATACCCCTCAAGGTTTAACATGTCACATAGGCCAAATATGCCTCACACCCCTTCCTAATGTATTTTTTAGCTTTTAACTCAAAAATAACACTAGTCAAACATGTTTGACCTTCACCATAGTGTCATCCTACCTGAGAAT
Organism: Triadica sebifera; assembly: GCA_023653625.1. Taxonomy (NCBI): domain Eukaryota; kingdom Viridiplantae; phylum Streptophyta; class Magnoliopsida; order Malpighiales; family Euphorbiaceae; genus Triadica; species Triadica sebifera. The sequence continues at coordinate 29,555,710 of CM042901.1, forward strand.
TTTAAGTGCAACTTTTTTAAATTGACAGTCAACTATAGATCCATGCTTTGTCAACCAATCCATACCTAAAATAGCATCGAATTCATGAAAAGGTAATTCTATTAAGTTGGCTAGAAATTCTCTACCTTGAATTATTATTGAACCGTTTCTATAGATCTAATTCACTTTCACACTATGTCCCAGCGGATTGGTCACAACCATCTCATATTATAAGGTCTTAGGTACTATGTTCCCTTGTTTAAGTGTAGTTGTGCTTATGTATGAATGTGTGGAACCAAGATCTGTCAATGCATGTAAATCAAAATCAAATAAAGAAAGTTTACCAACTATGACATCTGGTGCATCCTGATCCTCATGAGCTCTCATCACATATGTCCAAGCTGGAGCTCTACTACCTCCGGGTCTGTCAACTGTCTCTGATACCCCCTGACTTTGTCTGGTACAACCACCTCTAAACTGGCCTCGACCTCTACCATGGTTCTGTACTGGTGTCATCATCTATCGGTGCCACACTGCTTGTACTAAGTCTGGGACAAATCCTTCTTCACATGGTCAATAGCTCTACATCTCAAACATGCTCCAGTCAACCACCAACACTCTCCTGTAGAGATCTACCAACATAATGACACATAGCAAGAGCTAGTCTTTTGGAAAATGATGCTAGTGAACTAGCATATGAAGCTGTGGGTCTAAAATGCTGACCCCGCCTACCAGAAAATGTCTGTCCAGCAACCCATGACTGAAATGGTCTGGGTACTATCCGCCATTTCCTGCCAAATTTCTAGGCCACACTAGCCATTAATTTCTTCAAGAGCTCTTCTATCTTTAGCTTTTTCCTTCTTTCAACACTAATGGCAGAGGACACTAGTGTAACAAAATATGTATGCTGGTGGCAAGCCATTAAATATCCAATATCCTCATCGAGGCCATTTTCAAATCTACCACATTTATCAGCTTCATCTCCAATAATCCCCATTGCATACTTGCTTAGCCTGGTGAACTCCATTTCATACTCAGCTACTGTCATACCCCTCTACTTCAAATTCTAAAATTGTCACATTTTCTCATGAACATAGACTCTTGGGACATATTTCTTTTTAAACTTTGCCACAAAGAAATCCCATGTCTGAGGGTTTAGAGTTTGGGGTTTCGCTAATACCAACTTCCACCAGTCATAGGCATGCTCCTGAATAAGAGACATTGCATACCTAACCTTGTATTCCTCTAGACATTGAAGCTCCTCAAAAACCCGTTTTGTCTTTTCCAACCAAAATTCTGCTACTGCTGGATCATCCTTTTTTTTACCCGTAAAATCCATAGCCCCATATTTTCTTAGTTTATCAATTTGAGGTTTTGGTTGAGGTGGGGGAGGTGGTGGAGCTGGTGGTGGCACAACTTGTGCTATTTGCTATAACAAAGTAGCCATTTGTTGCATAAGGGGTACCTGACCTGGATCAACCTGTTCTTCAGCATGTTGTGGAGCTGTCACACTGGGCTTTGAGGCTTTAATTGATGCTGACTGTCTATGAGTAGTCGAGTTAGCTATACTATCACCCTCTTATTCTTCATGACTTTGTCTTGATTCAGAATCCATTAAAACCTATATTGTCAGAAGAAGGGTCCCTTATTAGAATATAGCTGCTTAAAACAATGTAAATGCTGAAAACATGCATTTATCTTCCCATACCTACTAAGTAAGAACTGTCTAAACCTATAGTTCTAATACCAAAAATTGTCACACCCCCTTACCCCACTTTAGTTCAGTAAGGTTAGTGAGCATTACCTGACTAACTATCTTATAAAATTCACTAAAGTAAGTATAAATTTTCTTTTCTAACAAAAATATTACAAACACCAACATTCAAAATTTTATTTATTTATAGAATATATTATTTTACATCCAAACTATATCCATTACAATAGTTTTACATACCTCTAATACACATTATATGAGATAAAACCATAATTTAATTTACAATGCTTTTAACAAAATATACCCAAAATATGTCCAAAGCTTTTAGCTACTTTCGTTCAGGTACCCTTCTTCTTTTGACAACTATACTATATATAGCTACTCTTCAGAACCTGCGTGAGAGGAAACCACCCGCGCTAAGCTACTTGCTTAGTGTGCTTCAGGGATAGAAATCTTACATGCATATATTTTTTTTACATGCCATTTAATAATTCCCACATATAAGGCATAAAAAAAGAAATATAGGAAATAAAAGAAATATATCTGTTTTTTTTAGTATTATTTAATCTTGATTTAATACAACATTATTAAGAGAACATGCTATTACTTATTTTAACCATACACACTCTACATTATTATTATTATTATTATTATTATTATTATTATTATTATTATTATTATTATTATTATTATTATTATTATTATTATTGTGCCCATAATACCTATGACCGAACTAACTAATAGGTATAACGGGGTTGTCATTACCGACTTTCATAATATTGCACCGAGTGCTTTTGTAATAGTGTCATTACCGGCTTTCGTAATATTGCCATTATCGGCTTAATAATTTTATGTCAAGCGTATTTATAGAATTGTCATTATTGATTTTCATATTTTGGCATCGAGTGCCTTTAATCCCCTTATTGGCATACCAAACTATTCTCTATTCTTGTTCTAGGCTACGTGTCTTAGGGCTTAATTATTTTTATATTATTTACTCTCAATATTAAGATTATTATTCACAAATATTTTTACAAGTGATAATTATATCAAATATCCACATACATGTTTATTTATAATTACTATATGCTTTCATTATTATTAAATTAAAATTTCACATATAAATAATTTTATTAAACATTTATTACTACAATTGAAGTCAAAATTCTAATCAATTAATACATGTATTCATCACACCTCAAGTAAAAGCCCAATATGCAAATTCTTTGTTTATGACAGATTTCGTCCCTTAGATTAGGCCTTATGTTTAGCCTATTTATAATTTAAATTTAGATTTATGGTCTTCCAAGAACTTGTATATTATTATCTTATCTTTCAGAAACATCAAAAATATCAAAATCCAAGTTTTCTAGTAAAAGTTACGATCAAACGAACACTAACTCATCACTAAAACTTTTTGTCCAGAATTTTCTGGACATATTCTAGTTCCGAACTTTATGTATTTTTATGGGAAAATTAAGATATATTTAGATTTTATGGTCTAAATAAAAGTTAAAGCCTTATGTGTTAGCTTTCATTTCTAATAAAAACACACAAATTGGAATTCCAAAACTTAAGTTATGATAAAAAAAATGTCGAGGCTGCTCCTACAATTCTGTAACAAAGTCATCAATTGGCACAAGTCTACCTTTTAAATACATCCACCATATGTATTTATTTTTATACCAAAATTTCCAGATCACAATTACATTCATATTTTTAACATTTTCAAACCATTTGGTCCAATTACCATAAAAAAAAAAATTCAAAACTAACCATCAAACTCATTTCATGGCAAACCACATTCATATCAAGCATTAGCACATAATTTCACACATTTAGTTAACATGTAAGATTTTTATCAATGAAGCATATACCTAATCAGCCTTGGAGACTTCCTTTTTCCTTTTTTCTCCTCCCCTCACTAAGTAGCCTTTTCTTTGACTTTGTCACCCTCTTGAGGACCTCTCTTTTGCTCACTTGATTTTCCTGCACAACCATACCATATCTCATTTTTATCATCACTTTTCAAAACTTTTTCTGCCTACATAAAATCTTAATGCTTCTAATATGTTTTATACTTTATTTTAGCCAAAAATTACTAAGGTTAAACTCCATTTTTGATAGGTCATGGCTACCCAAAACATTATCATAGGTCACAATTTATTTTCTTCAAATTAATACCATAATCACCCTTTATTCATCACCAATTGTGTTGCTCTTAGTTAATTTCAATTTTCGCCAAATGACTTTAACCATGGCAGCCCCTTCTTCATCCATTAGAATCATATTTCTTTAATTTTAAAATCATACAACCATTAATTAACATAAACTAACATTAATTGATGGTTTAATTTAACTTTCTCCTAAATTGTTTCCAACTTCAAAATCTTAGGCAATTCTTATCAAATAACTCTAATCTACCAATTCCAATTGCATCAATCATCATTATAGGTGTTAAATGGAAGGGAAAAGCTTGAAATCAGAAGATGAAACTCACCTCAAAATCTTTCCAAAGTTGGCCGAATTCCCCTCAAATTTTCTCTTTTATTTCTCTTCTTTCTTCTTCCTTTCTTGTTTCTTTACTCTACTTATGGCAAGAACTCTTTAATTTCTTGAATTTTCCTTTCTCAAAACTCTTTCTTTTTTTTTATCTCTTTTTCAAGTTGTGGTTGAAGCAAAAATGGAGATTTTGGGGGCTACGGGGGGGACGACAAAAAGGAGAAGAAGATGAGGGAAGTTGGTTTTTAATTGTTGGAGAAAATGAAGATATTTATCTTCCTTTTTTTCAAGGTGAGTATTTGATGGTTCCATGACTACATTAAGCCCTTATTCCATTGGTCTAAAATATAATTTAATTTTGATTAAGTTTTAATTATTAGAAATTCATCATTTTCGATAAATTTCTCTTCTCTCACAAATTTTTCCCCAATAATTTTAATAATACTGATTTTGTCCATAGAAAAATTTTATTTTTTTCCAGTTCTAGCACTAATATTTTTAATTCCCAAATAATGATACCCTTAATTATTTTTCCTTATAATTTCTCATTTTTTATGGGTCTAAATTTGGACTCCGATTAAACAGACACACCCTATTATGGTCACATGCAATCGAAGCCTAAATCTCCAGCCGTTATAGATATATAAAGTTCATATCTCAATTTTAGGGTAGTATATAGTAAGCTTTGGGTACTAAAATCAGTTTCAGCATGAATTTTCATGCACAAACTATCAATGAGTCAAAGAGGGTGATCTAAATTTTTGAAGACATAATCATTAGTTGTGTGATCCAATTTGAAGGTAGATTGGAGAAATATCTACTGTTGATGGAGTTTGCTTACAACAACAACTATCAATCTAACATCCAGATGGCTTCATATGAGGTACTATATGGTAGGAAGTTTCAAACACCATTATATTAGATAAAGCTCAATGAGCAAGAGTTATTGGGGCCAAAATTGGTGCAAGAGATGGATAAAAAGGAAAATATCATACAAGAAAGGTTAAAAGCAGTTTCATATAGACAAAAATCGTATGTAGATCTTAAGAGAAATGACACTGAGAACGAAGTGGGAGACAAAGTGTCTTTTAAGGTTTTCCTATGGAAGAAGGTTCTCAAGTTCAAAAAGAATTCCAAGTTAAGCCTTAGGTTCATTAGACCATATGAAATCATAGAGTCGATTGGACCAGTCACTTACTGACTTACCTTACCACTAGAGCTAAGTAAGATTCACAATATTTTTCATGTCTCCATGTTGAGGAGGTATAGGTTAGATCCTTCACATATTGTTATAGTTGAACGCATAGAGGTGAAACCAGATCTTACATATGAGGAAGACCTGATTGAGATATTAGCTTGGAAAGTCAATGAGCTTAGGAATAAATGTGTATTGCTAGTTAAAGTTCTATGAAGGAATGATGTTACATAAGAGGCCACATGGGAAAGTGAAGAAGTGATGATAGCATAGTACCCCCAATTGTTCCAACATAGCACATCATGTAATTTCGAGGATGAAATTTTTTTAAGAGGGAGAGAAATGTAATGCCCACTAAGTAAGGCCTACTTAATAAGATGGTTTAAATAAGTTAAGTGTGTTTAAAGGTTAGATTAAGGGAAAGAGTTAAGAAAAGATGATACGACTATGAATGATGTTTGTGATGCTTCATGCTTGTAACTCATCAGTCATGCCCTTGAATGTTGTTAGGTATAAAATACTATCAGTTGTTTTTTCTCTTTGTCATGACCTATACCCAAAAAATAATGCTAGAGCTTGAATTTCCTTCATACCAAAGATCAATTCCTTTGTTGTTCCCGTGATTCCAAGACCTAAAACACCTAAACCTTAATCAAAGATCTAAGTTTAACAAGTTCTTCTAAGATAGGAGCATAAGAAAGTGGTTTTCTTAAAGAGGCCGACCCAAAGAAGAAGAAAAGAGTACGAAACCTTTATCCTTGTTGTGTTTCTTTCATTTCTAGTAAGGAATCACATTTTTCCTTCATCTTTACAAGTTTTCATAGCTTTTATCATGTATATCTCATTTTTTGTAGAGATCCATTTCCAAATGGGTTAGAGTTGAGTTAAAGGCTAAGTTTTTATGATTAAAGACTATTCTTTAAGTTTGGTTAAGGTTATAGTATGCTTTAGAAAGGTGTTGAGTGACTTTAAGATTATAAAGAGGGTTCAAAGTTAGGTTTTTATCTATATGGCTTTTAAGGTTAAGTTATGGCTCATAGATATTGATAGAGATATGTTTTATTTGATAAGAGTTAGAAGATGATGTGCTAAAACCCACCATAAGGATAAGCAAGCTTGAGTTAAAGCTTGGTTTTTGAGGTTCCATAGAGGTATGTACATATATGTATTTAATTTCAAATCTTGGCATGTTGTTTGTGATAAATGCTTTGTATGCTTTAAATGATAATTGTCAATTGTTATGAGTTTAAATGATGAAATTTATGCCATGGGAATATGATTATTGAATGATAAGAGTATTAGATGTGGAATATGTACATATGAGTATTGAATGATGCTTGAATTTACCTATGCAATAAATGTGCATTATGAGTTGGTAATGAGAAGTATTGTAAGGGATGAGGTTTAAATGATGTTGGTCTTCATGGTTGAAAGAGGTATAAATGCATATGGAATCATAAATGCTTGTTAGAATGATTAATGTCCATCAAAAGGAAAATTTGAGTGATTATGTGTTTAATTGATGTTATAGTAGATTAAATGCATGAATTTGACGAGAGTGTTGATAGGAAGGGGTCGTCATTAGAAAACCATTAGAACTTTGCATATGACTTATATTAAATTTATTGTTTTATGGTTATATGGATTGAAAAATCAAATTCACACTCGTGACCTCACAGTCGTGAATCATCAACCAGAACTGCCCGTTCAAGTAAGATGTCTCATGATTTGAGTCGCCATTTAACTTATGGTTTTGAATCACTACATTCATGTTCGTGACTATGTTTTTCATACCCGTGAAAAATGTGCACAAAATTGGACAGAAGCATTTATGACCTAGTTCACGGTTTGGTTCACTGGTAGGGATACCTATGAATGAACCTTCATAGCTATGAACTCATAGTTCGTGCTTGTAAATCATGTTTAAAAGGTTATATGTTGTTTTCTGTTATGATTTCATTATGATGGTTATGCACATGCTTCTATAATGGTATGATATGAATAGAAAACACATGATTTCATGACTATTCACGCAATATGATACATGGTGAATTTTCATATGTTATAAATGTTTACATCATAAGATAAAGGCTTACTATATAAGTATAACAACGAGATATGATTAAGTTAAGCCCAAGCTCAATAACATGACTAGAAGTAAGATTGGTGGCATGTCATTAAAGAGGCATACATATTGTAGTGATATGATATACAATTATCTTTTAAAGATAAGGTGGCTTAAGCTCGAGGAGCGCTTTTAACTTGAGGAGCTCAGACAAGCACACATGATCATATACATTGACAATGTGGCTTAAGCTTGAAGAGTGTCCCTGTTCACAACATGTATCCAAATAGTCCGTATAGAAAGTTGATGGCCAAAATGCAAAAGTAATTAATAATTATGGTACAATAAAAATGGTTTAATGGCACATGTATATGATGATATAAAATTAATTTATTACATGTTATAAATACGGTTATTGGGCACTTATGCATGGCTCATGAGTATAATGCTATAATAGTTTCTTTAAAGTACGATATGATTATGTTGTTTGTTTTTCTTGCCATGCCATGATGTATACGATATGATGCCATGAATATGTATTACATGATGTGGATTGCTTGATGCATGCTGAATTTTTATGCCTATGTATACTATAAAGCTTTCAGTAGCTTAGTGTGTGTGTGTTCCTACATGCAGGTTGGAGCCTAGTAGAGAGAGTTTGAAATTGATACAAGAAGTAAGCCTAATTCAGAGACAACAGAGCAAGCCCAACACAAGTTGGTGATATCATGTTATTTTTTTGCATTTTGTACATGACATAGGGTTATGGATTGTTTATGGATTGTTTACTTCTATACATGTACGTATTAAAAAAAACATGTAATCTTTTGTTAAGGTAATTTATTTTTGCAAACATCAAGCTGAGTGAGCCCAAACATGATATTATATATATATATATATATATATATATATATAGATCCAAAAATGTTCTTTTATGGATGGTTGCGTATAAAATATAGTTATACTGGTTTTCCATGTAAAAGAGTTTTATATTAACAAGGGTTTTCTAGAAAGGAAAAAAAGTTTTAAATTCATAGGTTTTTTGTAATAGGTATATATGGTACTTGCTTATTTAGTTGGATTAATCTTGATAAGATGAGAGGGCGCTACATGCATGCTTCATGTAATTGTTTCATGATTAGGTCATCTAATGTACTTTACTACTCTAGCATTATACAGATTGAGAAGTTAAATGGGCTCATAAATGACAAGGAGTGATTTGAAGACTTAGTAGCATTATCTATGTGCTTAAAGAGTTAATGATTCACATGGACCATAAGAAATTGATGCATATTAAAGGATAAGGCAAGTTAAACAAGAGGCATTCGAAATGGTTGGAATTCATTAAAACTTTCTTCATATGATTCAATACAAGCAAAGTGAAGATGATGTGGTTACTAATGCATTATTAAAATGGTACACCCTTTGTAGTGCCAATTAGGATGAATCCAACTACATGAACAGATACTACGTGGTCATGTTATTGAAAACCTGTGAGAAATTAAAATTTTTTCTTTTTTTGAAAACTCTTTATCTCATAAAATATTTTTCCATATAAAGACTGGTAAACAAACTCATAAATTGCTTATAAATATGCATAAAAGAAACATCTTTGATTTCCAAAGGATCATCATCATATAAAATCATGTTTGGGCCAAACTGGCCTACTGTTAACAAAAATATACATTTCCAAAATAAAAGTTACATGTTCTTTAATATATGACATGTATAGAAATTTATTCCTATGTACAAAATGACAAAAAGATGACATAAAATATCACCGACACAATATGGGTATGCTTTGTAGTCTCTGTAAGGGTTTTTTCTTCTAGTGGACAGTTGTTATAGCCTCTAAAACCTGCATGCAAGAACACTCACATGCTAAGCTATTGAAAAATTAGTGGAATGTATAGGCATAAAAATTCATTCATGTATTCAACAAGACATATCATAATAATTCATGTTCATGTCGTTATGTCATAATCAATCATGTATAAACTTCATGTAACTATGCCATTTACACTTATGGTATATCATAAAGTATACATGTGCAATATCATTGTTAAACCTTGATGGTTATTTGATTTAACCTTAAGGGTATTTCTATTATTTTGATGACAAAAAAATAATTAAGCAATAAGAAATTTAACTACTCTTTGTGTTTTAAGTAATTATACATGTTAAATTTATATTGGAACATCATACTCAAAGAAATCAAGACAAATGAAGTTCAAATATGCAAAATAGATGCTATTCATTCTTATGAGGCCTTGTGTCATGACCATGAAGGTGTTGAAGCATCAAAGAATTAAAAAATTCAATTCAATAACAGTCAAAATACTATTATGCTTGTGAAATACTATTCATGTCAAATTTCAGAAATTTAAAAATTCAAGAGCGAAGTAATTCAGTATACTCATGAAAACTAGAAAATATGATTTTTGCAGTATACTCCTAAGGTAGTTAAACAACTATAATTCAAATTAAAACATCTCTAACTGTTAGATTTTGAAGGAACTCTATAAATCGCTCATATTTCGGAAGGAAGAACATCAACCACAACATTAAGAGCTTAATTACTTTGGATAATCCTTGTGAAATCATTTTGTGAGAGTTTATGCTTTATTTCTTTGTTGCAATCTCTCTTGTTATATTTTCAATTCTCATTTTGGTTGTGTAAAACTCAAGTGATATTGAGTTTGTAATTGTTTGAGTGTTTTCTTTCTTGGAAACAATTGCTCAATAATGAGATTGAGTGAATTGGATTAAAAATTTAAACACTTATAAGGGTTTTGTATTGAGCCATTAAAAACACTTGTAAGGGTTTGAGTGTGAGCCTTGGAAAATACTTGTATGGATTTAATCTACATATGGAAATAGATTTTTAGTTATTTAAACTCTTAACAGTGGTTGAGGAAAGGTCGTAGATATTGAAGGCTGAAACTTTATAAATTACAGTGTTATTTTTCTCTCATACTTTTTCACTTTGCATGATTTTTTAATTTTTCATTCCTTATGAGAATATCCAATTGACCCCCTCTTGGTGTTTGAGTTCTTTCAACCATAGCATTACATCAATGAATAAAAACAACATTTTCCATAAAAACATGGTTCACGGGCATGAACTACATGTTCATAGCTGTGAAAGTGCCATTCACGGGTACCTTCACCCATGAACCAAATCATGAATGTGCTCATGAACGATATTGGCCATGAAGTGCACAAATTTCTTAGTGTGACTATGGTCCTGAGGGAGTGATTCACAACTATGAGAATCCTATCATGGGCATAAATTATAGGTTCATTCTACTTGAACTTTCCTAGGCATGATTCACAGTCATAAACCCTTTGTCACGAGCGTGAATTTGGATTTTCCAATAGTTTATAAACACATCATATGACATTTTAATTCAAGGCACATACAAAGGCTCTATAGTTGACCATTGGCAACCTCTTCCAATCAACATTCTCAACAATTCATGCCAAAATCATGCCTTAATATCCATTAACCATATTTGAACACATAAACACAAAAATTCACTTTTATAAGCTCATTAACTCCCATAACATGCATTTATGATTCAACCATCAATACTTTCATTTACAACCTTTTTGCATTACTATTTCTAACCATATTAACCATTATCATACCTTAACCTCATAAATACATCATTGAGCACATTTATTACAAGGTTTCATATTAAGTATCACCATTAACTCATCTAATGCATGTCATTCAATTCTAGTAACATCATGGCATTAATTACATCTCTTTAAGTAATAAAAACATTTCCACACACAATATGCCATATTTTGGAACTTAAGTACATATATGTACATACCTCTATGGAACCTCAAAAGTCAAGCTTTGATTAAGCTTGCCTATCCTCTTGGTGGGTTTCACCGCCTCCTCTTCCAACTCTTAACACATATAAGCATATTCTATCAACATCTATCAACCATAAACTTAACATAAAATCCGTAAAAGACTAAATTCTAACTTTAAACCTTTAAACTAACCCTTAGCTCACATAACCTCTTTCTAAAACATACTTTAACTCTTAAACAAGCTAAAAGTCTTTACTTAAAAAAAATTCAAGATTAAGCCAAAACCTAACCCATTTGGAAATAGGTTTCTGCCAAAAATGGGATTGACATGATAAATGACATAAAACTTGTAAGGAGAAGGGGAAAATGTGATTCCTTATCAAAATTGAAGGAAACACAATGTGGATGAGGGTTTTTGGCTTCCCTTCTTCCTCCTCAAGGTCAGCCTCCACATGAACATGAGCTTCCTTATGCTTCTTTTTTTTTAGAACTTGATAAATCTTATTCTTTAGCTTTGAATTTTTTATTTTAAGACTTGGAATCAAAGGGAAATGATGGGGTAATATTTTTGGTGTGAAAAGAAGCTTTGAATACTTGTGTTTCTGTTAGAAAGGTGCCCCAAAGGCAATCACCTTAGGCACTTAATGTACTCATTTATTATTAATAAAAGGCATTTTTCATTATATGGTATTCATTGCATATGAATTGATATAGATCTTAAACTGTTTAATGAAGTCATTGGTTTGTAACACAACATGAAGGAATTCATGATGAGATATTGATGATGAGATTCCTATCATGTGCAATTGTGTTTATACCCAAATTATCCCTAGTCATAGGATTAACAATAGCACATGTTATACATCTTGACCAGGTCAAGCTGCTAATCTCATAAGCTGAAAGCATAAGATGTTTAGAGTTAACATGTAGATACTTGCTAAGAGAAGCATCTACATTGGATGATTTTCTATGAGACAATCACGTAGATATCTATTTAATGTCAGTGATAGTCTTATCATAACAATGATACAAGTATCCTTAGACTTGAGTTGCTTAAGGTTATCTTGGATACTGAATCCTATATTTTGACTTCATTCCTTGTTGTCTCAGAAAATGTCACTCATAGGGTGATGATTGGGTATAACATGAGGTATTTGAAGGTAGTTGAGTATTCAATAAAGGATTCACCACTCTTGGTAGAAGGAGAGTATACCTATGGCCTTTTATAGAGATCATTACTCAAAAATCTTTGGCCAAGGTGGATATGTCTTGAAGAAGGTCTTTAAAGACATATCTGATCAAGGTAATGAGTGTCATAGATAAGAACTAATATCATTTGGACTAGATGTGACATAGTCAGTCTAGTGAAAGTTGACACACAGTCCATGCTATGAACCAAATGAGGTATAGTTTGGTGAAAGGAAGAATTTCACGGTAATTGTCTATGAAAGGTTTAAAAGTCAAACCACTAACTTTCTAGTTAATAGGGCAGTCATGATGCATTGTTAGATATCGCTCATGATTTTCTAAGTGTTATTTTTCTTCTCTCCCTTTTCTCTTTCATAAGATAATTTTCCATAACTAGCACTTTGGACTTTTGTCACCCCATCTCCTTAGAGATTTTCTTCTTCTTCCTTCGTGTGGATACTCTTAGAGGCAATCCTAGCTGTGGATTGCTATGGTTTGCTACAACCCAACAAAGAAGAAAAATCTCACAACTTGAAAGATCAAGAGTTGTAAACAAAGGTAATCAACTTCTCCCATTGAATGGTTCAATCCGATTTTAAATTACATAGGGTGTTCCATGGGTTTTGGGTTTAATTGAATTTTATATTTCTGGTTTTATATGTATGAGATGTATGTTCAAAACCTAACAGTTTCTAGGTAAAAATGTGAGTGAGAGAGAGGAAAAACAAACTGACACTTTTATATCAGATGGTGTTCATAGGCATGACAGTATATGTCACGAGTATGAATTACCCAAAAATGACATTCACAACCATGACAATCAATTCACAGGCATTAATACTATGAAACTCACATTTCTCATTCCATTTAACTCTTTTCACATTTTATAACCGTTAAACACATATTTTTATCTCTTTAATCCACCTTATTAACTATGCCCTAATTATCGAGCATTACATTTATCTTCCCCTTAAAGAAATTCATTCTCAAAATTATTTGATGTGTTGTGTTCGAATAGCTGGGGGTACTATGCCATCATCACCTCTTCACTTTACCATGGAGCCTCTTCTGTTGCATGATTCCTCCATAAGACTTTGACCAATGGTACCTATTTATTTATGAGTTTTTTGGCTTTCTGAGTCAAAATTTCAAATGGTTCTTTCTCATATGTAAGGTCTAGTTTCACCTCTATGCTATCAGCTGAGGTGATGTGAGAATGATCTTACCTGTATATCTTCAATATGGAGATGTGAAAGACATTGTGAATCTTATTCAACTCTGGTAGTAAAGCAAACCTATAAGCAACTGGCCCAATATGCTTTAGATCTCATATGGTCCAATGAACCTGGGGCTCAACTTGCCTTTCCTTCCAAACCTGAGGACCTTATTCAATAGAGAACCTTAAGGAACAACTTGTCTCCTATTTTGTACTCTATATCTCTCCTCTTGAGATCTACATACGATATTTGCCAATTTGAAACTGCCTTTAACCTGTCTTGTATGATCTTCACCTTTTTCTTTGTCTCTTACACTAACTCTGGCCACACTAGCTTTTGCTTATTGAGCTCTGTCCAACACAATGGCATCCTACACCTCATGCTATAAAGTGCCTCATAAAGAACCATTTAAATGCTAAATTGATACCTGTTGTTGTAGACAAATTCCATCAACAGTAGGTACTTATCCTAGCTGCCCTCAAACTTTATCACATAACTTCTCATCATATCTTCTAAAATTTATATCACTCTTTTTGATTGATCGTCAATCTGAGGTTGAAATATCATGCTAAAATTTAGCTATAAACTACTCTAAAACTATGATGTGAATTGTGGATCTTTATCCGATAAGATAGAGATTAGCACTCCAAGTAGTCGTATTATCTCATTCACATGAGATCATATGTGGGATAATTCTTCTCATGTGACTTCAACTATTTGAAGGTATAAGCAACAACATTTCCCTCTTGCATCAAAACACACCTCAATCCATTGTGAGAAACATCATTATAGATGACATACTCCTTATCGAGAATTGGTTGTGTTAGAACTAGAGCTTCTATCAATATGCCCTTAAGCCTATCAAAAATAGCTTGACATTTGTTATTCCATTCAAACTTGAGAACTTTTCTTAAAATTCTAGTCAAAGGAGAAGCAATCAAAGAAAAACCATTCACAAATCTTCTATAGTAATTTCCAAACCAAGAAAACATTTGATCTCGGTCACATTTTAGGAGACTTCCAATTCAAGATTGTTTCAACCTTACTAGGATCAACTCTGATGTCATCTGTTAACACAATATGTCTAAGAAATGCCACATTGTCTAGCCAAAAATCACATTTAGAGAGCTTGGCATAAAGTTTCTATTCCATGAGGATTTGCAACATTGTCCTCAAATGCTTATCATACTCTTTTTGGTTCTTATTATTAATGAAAATAATGAACTAGTCCAAATATGGCTAAAATCTAGTTCATCAAGTCTATAAAAAGTTGTTAGGGCATTGGTCAACCTGAATAACATAACCAAAAACTCATAGTGACCATATATGGTTTTAAATGTTATCTTGGATATATCCTATGCCTTTATCTTTAACTAATGATATCCTTATCTAAAATCAAATTTGGAAAACAATCTTGCACCCTTTAAATGATAAAAAAGATCATCAATTCATGCTAGTGGATATTAATTCTTGATAGTCACCTTATTCAGTTGTCTGTAGTCTATGAATAACCTCATAGACTCATCTTTCTTCTTTACAAATAAAACTGGTGCACCCAATAGAGATACACCGCTCTGATGAACCTCTTGTCTAAAACTCATAAAATTTTGCTTTCAACTTTGTCATATCTGAAGGTGTCATTTTGTAAAGTGTTGTGGATATCAATGTTATGCCTAAGGTGAGTGCTATGAAAATTTCAATATCTTTGTTCAATGGTAGTCCTAGTAAGTTATCTGGGAAGATATCTAGAAACTCTTTCATTATAGGGATATCTTGGAGATATAGACCTCATTTTCTAGTGTCAAACACTTGAGCTAAATAGACCTCACATCCTTTTTAATCATCTTTTGAGCCTTCATTATGGAAACCATATGTGGAGGCTATGGAAACCTCTCGCCTTCTACTATCACCTCTTCTTTGAAGTCTTAAAAACAATTGTCTTATACCAGTGATCCACAATTGCCTCATACTGTAAGAGTTAATCCATATCTAAAGTGGCATCATACTCATTGAATGGAAACTAAGAAACTCTTTCCTGTGCATAACCAAAAGGCAACTTTTGTATACTTGGTTCGCAACCATATTGTGACCTAAGGGGTTTGTGACCTCAATCTCAAACTATAGTTTCTCTATCATCATACTATGCTGACAAGGTGTGCTTCTGCATATACAAGAATGTGTGGAGTTTGGGTCTATCAAAGTACATATATATGATCATATAAAGAGAACATATCTACGATAGCATCTGTGGCTTCCTGATCCTCACGAGGATTTATAGCATATGCCCTAGCTGGAGCTCTGCTAGGTCCCTAGCCTGTTAACTATCTCTGAAGTAACCTAGTTGGGTCTCGCTTGGCCTTCTCTTTTCTTATTCCTGCTTTAGACCAGAGTTGATCCTGGTGTCTGAGTCGGTGTAGCACTCGTCAATAAAGGGCAAGCCCTCCCTAAGTGATTTTGAGTTCCACATCTAAAGTAAGTCGCCCTTGAAGCCAATTGACACTCTCCTATATTGTTTCTATGACATATCTCACATAAAGGAGTAAGATCCTTAGTTGTCTGTATGTTGGCGGCAATAGATGTAGTCTTAGAAGATAGTCCCCTCTTAGAAAAACTGAATTGAGAGTGACTTGATCTATGTCTCTGTCCCCTGCACTATGACTGCTTTAAGAAAAATTGGCCCTTCTTTGCCACACTAGTTGAGGTTCTCTTAAAAAATTTCTTTGTTCTTCTCTTGCTTTACTCTCAACACTAATGGCAGAGGAAACAGGTTGGAAAATTCCTTATGCTGATGAGAGGAAACCTAATAGCCAATGTCATCATTCAAGCCATCCTTGAAATGGTGATACTTATCCACCTTGTCAACAGTGAGACTGGTTGGATAGCTACTTAATTGGGTGAATACCCTCTTATAGTCGGAGACTGTCATATTTCTCAATGTCAGATTCAGAAATTTTCTTCTCTTCTCATCATAATACATTATAGGCACATGTTATTTCTTAAACTCAGTAGTGAAATATTCCCCAGTTAGATGTTTTCAAATATATGGTTTTTTCAGAACTAATTTCCACCATTTTCCTACAGGAACGAATGGCCTTATGCTCCTCGGCACACTCTAAACTCCTCAAAGACCCTTTTGATTTTCTTAAGCCAAAACTCAGTTACAGTTGGGTCATCCTCACTCCTCCCTCGAAAATTAGTAGCCTCATACTTTTAGAGCTTGTCAATATGCATTCTGGGTCTCTATGGTAGTGGTGATGGAAATGTTTGTGGTATGGCATATGTTAATTACTATAGTATACCAGCCATCTACTAAATGAATGGTATCACACCCTACTCTACCTGTCCAGTGGGTTACTGTGAAGGAACTAAGGCAACACCCAGACCCTATACACTCGCTGCACTGGGATGATTAGAAGCCCTCAACATTAGGAGAACTATTGCTCTTAACAACATCATGTGACTCTCTCTCCCTATATTCTTTTCTAATCCTACAAGTTGATAGAGAGGTAGCCCAATATAAAGTTATATGAGATATATTATGCATGCATGATAAACTTTTAGCCTTCTTAGATTTAAAAATGCATAAAACCACTAAATATTGTATCCTCTCAGTTAATTAGGATGAACTCAACTAAATGAGAAGATAATACATGGTCTTATTATTGAAAATTTGTGAAAATTTTTAATTTTTCTTTTGTTGAAAATACTGTCTCATAAACTCTTTTTCCATATAAAACATGTTAAGCAAACTCATCACTTGCTTAATAGCATGCATAAAAGAAATCTTTTTGATTTCCAAAGAATCATCATCATATAAAATCATGTTTGGGCTAAATTGGCATGATGTTTATAAAAATATACATTTCCAAAAATAAAGGTTACATGTTCCTAAAAATTTGACATGTACAAAAATCTATTCCCATAACCCATATGTCGTGTACAAAAAGACAAAAAATGACATGAAATATCACCAACTCGAGATGAGTTTACTCTATAGTCTTTATATGGTCTTTCTTTTCTAATCGATAGTTGCTATCTACTAGGCTCCAAAATCCATGTGTAGCAACACCCACATGCTCAGCTATTGAAAGCTTAGTGGTACATATATGCATAAAAATTCATGCATGTATTCAATAAGACTGTTGAACCTTGAGGGGTATTTCCATTATTTTGATGGTAACAAATAAAATAGCAATAATATATTTAACAATGTTTGTTCTAAGTGTGTTAAACATGATATGTCTTGATTAAAACATGATACAAGATTCAAAGACAACTTTTGAAGATTAAAATCAAAGATATAGCAAAGTCATGCCTATTCAACAACTATTTTTACATTAAATGCACCCAAACGGCTATAATTCACAAAGGGAGTATAGATGCAAGTCATTTATGAATCCCAAGAAGAACAACAACAATTATTTTGAATCATTAATTTTGTTGTAGCCTTGTGCATTAATTATTTTTCTCAACAAACATCTATTCATTGTGAAAACCTAATTTCTCATTATTTATAAGCATTGTAGGTTGTTAAGTGTTTTTCATTATAACTAATTACTCAAAAGTGAGTTTGGGTATTTCGGGTTAAGAGTGAAACACTTGTAAGGGTTTATTGTGTGAGCCAAAAAACACAAGGAATTGGTTTTTGTGTGAGACATTGAAAAACACAAGGGAATTTTTGCGTTAGGTGTTAGCCTTTGAGAGAAACACCATAGTTGGGAGTGAGCTTGAAAAACTCCATTGTAACACTTAATGTGTTAGTGAAATACCCAATTGAGATTGGGGAGAGGAGTAAGGTTTTTTAATACCCGAACCTCTATAAATTTTGTGTTTGATATCTCTCATTCCTTACTCTATTTAATTTATTTCGAACATTCAAGTTAAGCAATTTGTTTAGTTGCTAACCAATTCAACCCCCTTCTTGATTCATTATCTGGGCAACAATTGGTATCAGAGCTTGTCTAGTAACAAAGCCTAAAAAGCACTAACAAAGATCAAGAAATGGACAATGAAGGATTTCAAAGTCTCAAGTCTTACTTTGATGGAGCAAATTACGCTCATTGGAAATTCCGGATGGAGACATACCTCAATAGTGAGGGAATCATAGTTTGGGATAGTGATCGGAAAGAATGGAAACCACCAACTAAGAGAGGAAGAGATGGTGAAGCAGAAATTCTTTCAAGAGATGATTGGACAGAGCCTCAATGAAGAGCTAATTTAAAAAACAAAAAGCCAATGACAATCTTCACAAGCTCTTTATCTATTGAAGAAAGTGGCAGAATTCAACATTGCCCTACCGCATATAGCATGTGGAAAACATTGGAGAATTATCATGAAGGAACCAAACAAGTTAAATCCAAGAAGATTCAACTTCTCACTTCAAAATATGAACTCTTCAAGATGAAATTCAATGAATCTATCACCGATATGATGAATCATTTTCTACCCATCATCAATGGCATGTGAAAGCTTGGAAAGCATTTGAGCTTGGAAGATGTGAACAACAAGATTCTGAGAAACCTTCCTCTCAAAGACTATGGTTTAAGAGTTACGGGTATAAAATAGGCCACTGAAGATATGAGCGTCATGCATACCGATGTGCTTATTGGAAAACTTCTAATGCATGAAATGTCGATAAAAAAAGATAGAGAACTTGAAGTCGAACCAAAAAAGAGAAAGCCTCTAGCACTCAAAGCCTCTACTTCAAAATCTCAAGAGGTAATTGAAGATAATGAAGAAAAAAGTGATGATGCAAATGAGGACATTGCCATGCTCTCAAGAAGATTAAAAAGAATAATTGAGAAGAGACTTGGTAATTCTCGAAACTTCAAACAAAAAACCCTCAAACACTCCTCAAATGACTCTCAAAGAAATAAAAAGAAGGTAAAGTGTTATAAATGTGGGAAGAAAGGACATATCAAACTAGAATGTCCAAAGCTCAAGAAACACAAGAAAAGATTTCAAAAAGAAGATGGGGAGAAAGGTCACAAAGCCACATGGGATGACGAAAGCTCTTCAAGCGAAAAAGATGATAATAAAGGAGAAGAAGTCAACCTATCTTCTTGGCTTTAGAAGATCACTTCACAAGTTGGTCCTTCTTACTCATACTCTTTTAATAATGACGGCAGTGATAATCAGAGTGATAGTGAAGAAGATGATGAGTAGAGTTTAATAGAAGTATTGAACATAGAGTTAGAAAAATATAGAAGTAGATTTAACACTTATAGAAATAATATTTCAGATTTGAAAAACAAAATGGAAGTTTTACAAAAAGAGAATTTTGATCTTAAAACTTCTAATGAAACTCTTCAAAAATCATTAGATGAGTATTCCTCTAAACCCTCAACTAAAAATTTGCTTAAAGAAAACAATATTTTGAAAAATGAAGTTGAGGAACTTAGAAACTCCATTTCAAGATGTCATAAAGGCAAAGAGAGTTTAGATACTCCCATAGTTTCTCAAAGACCACCTTTAATAAGACATGGTCTAGGATTTAATAAAACATCATTCTCATCTTACAAGACTACATTTGTTAAGTCTAGTATACCACAAACCTCTACAATTGAGGTAATAGCCCCAAGGGCTAAGAGCATAACACACACAAAACCCCCTATTCATAAGAAGAATGGTTAAGGGTCACATGGCTTAAGAGGAAAACCTCAAAAGGCCAATCTTGCTTTCATGTATAAGAGACATGCACCTAGGAAAGCACCTATTCATCATGCATGTGTATGTCATTACACACAAACACCTTCTAAAAGAATGTTGAGACCAAAAACCATGTCAAAACTGAAAAATATGTTTAGAGCTAAGCAATGTAATTATTGTAAGAAATGTGTTCATATCAACAAACATTGTTGGATAAGGAAGGCTCATTGGGAACCTTCAAGTGCTAACCCCCAATGACCCAAGTTCATTTGGGTACCTAAAAAAAATTTAATTATAATTTTATAGGTATGCCTCAAGTCCATTATAAAGGAAAATGCTTGGCTTATGGATAATGGATGCTCAAGGCATAAAACCGAGAACAAAGAAATCTTCAATTACATCAAAAGAATTGATAATGGTAAGGTAACCTTTGGAAACAATGCTAAGGGTAAGGTAACTAGCATTGGCTTTATTGGTATTAATAATACTACTAT
This sequence comes from Triadica sebifera, assembly GCA_023653625.1. Classification (NCBI taxonomy): domain Eukaryota; kingdom Viridiplantae; phylum Streptophyta; class Magnoliopsida; order Malpighiales; family Euphorbiaceae; genus Triadica; species Triadica sebifera. The sequence continues at coordinate 29,576,540 of CM042901.1, forward strand.
TATTAAAGATGTTTTACTTATTGACGGTTTGAAACATAATTTGTTAAGTGTAAGTCAATTATGCGATTAGAGGAACCAAGTTATCTTTACCTCAAATGAATGTCTTGTGACCTCTTTAAGTGGCCAAAAGATATTCAAGGGAGATAGAGATGTCAATGCTTACATAATAGACTTACACAAAATTTCTAACCTTTCCTCTAAGTGTCTTATGACTATTAGTGATGAATCTTGGCTATGGTATAGAAGGCTTGGTTATACAAGCATGGAATTAATTCAAAGCCTTGGCAAAGGAGAACTAGTAAGTGGACTTTCGAAAGTCAAATTTGAAAAGGATAAGACATGTGAACCTTGCCAAAAAGGAAAATAACACATGTCATCCTTCAAATCCAAAAATGTAGTAAGTACCTTTAAGCCTCTAGAACTTTTGCATTTAGATCTTTTTGGACCTACTAGAGTTGCTAGTTTAGGAGGTAAACACTATGATTTTGTCATTGTTGATGATTACTCTAGATCACTTGGGTAATTTTCTTAGCTCAAAAGAGTGATGCTTTTGAGTCTTTCAAAAATTTTGCTAAAAGGGTTCAATATGAAAAAGGCTATTTTATTTCTAAAATAAGAAGCGATCATGACAAAGAATTTGAAAATGAAAATTTTGAAAACTTTTGTTTTGAATATGGTATTTCACACAATTTTCAACTCTTAGGACACCTCAACAAAATGGGGTAGTAGAAAGGAAAAATCGAACCTTAATTGAAATGGCTCAAACTATGCTCAATGAGTATGATTTACTAACCTACTTTTGGACCGAAGCCACAAATACTGCATGTTATATTTCAAATCGAGTTTTCAAAAGACCACTTTTAAACAAAAATTCTTTTGTGCTATGGAATGGAAGAAAACCCATGATATCATACTTTAGAGTATTTGGATGCAAGTGTTTTATATTAAACACCCAGGACAACCTTGGAAAATTTGCCTCTAAATCCGATGTTGGTATCTTCTTGGGATACTCTACAACTAGCAAAGCTTATAGAGTCTTTAATAAAAAATCTTTAGTTGTTGAAGAGTCTATGAATGTTGTTTTAGATGAATCTAGTAAACTTGATCTTATGAAAGGTAGTGTTCTTGATAATATTGTAGGTACAATGGAGAAGCTTGATCTTAATCTTGATCATGAGAAAGATGATGATGATCAAGAGAAACGACAACAGGATGTATCTCTATCTCAAGCTCAAGAGCAAGACAACCAAGAACTTCCAAAGGAATGGACAATGACAAAGAATCACCTCAAGGAACAAATCATTGGTGATCCTACTAAGGGTGTAAGTACTAGATCTCATCTCAAACTCTTAGATTCTAACCTTGCTTTTGTCTCGTAAATTGAGCCTAAAAATATTGACGAGGCTCTTAATTATGAAAGTTGGGTGATTTCTATGCAAGAGGAACTCAATCAATTCGAGATAAGTAAGGTATGGACCTTGGTTCCTAGACCCAAAGACCATCAAATCATTGGCAGTAAATGGGTTTTTAGAAATAAGTTAAATAAACAAAGTTCAATAACTAGGAATAAAGCTAGGTTGGTTGCAAAGGGTTATAATCAAGAAGAAGGTATAGATTATGATGAAACCTATGCTCCAGTATCTAGATTAGAAGTCATAAGAATACTTTTAGCATTTGCATGTCATATGAATTTTAAACTTTTAAAATGGATGTGAAAAGTGTTTTCTTAAATGGTTTTATAGAAGATGAAGTTTATGTAGAACAACCACTGGGTTTTGAAAGCCATAATTTACCTAATCATGTCTTTAAACTTTCAAAAGTCTTGTATGGTTTAAAACAAGCTCCAAAAGCTTGGTATGAAAGACTAAGCTCTTTTCTTTTAGAAGATAATTTTTTAAAAAGACATGTTGATACAACCTTGTTTATTAAAAAGCAGAAGCATGACATTTTAATTGTTCAAATTTATGTTGATATCATATTTGGGCCTACTAATAAATTGTTTTGCCAAGAATTTGCTAAGTGGATGACTAGGGAATTTGAAATGAGCATGATGGGAGAACTTAAGTTCTTCCTTGGTCTACAAATCAATCACAACAATGAGGGCATATTCATCAACCAATCCAAGTACTCCAAATAGTTAATCAAGAAATTTGGAATGGGATGATGCAAAAATACTAAGACTCCTATGAGCACATCAACAAAATTGGACAAAGATGAGAAGGGTAAGAGCATAAATGAAAAGCTCTATAGAGGTATGATCATATCACTTTTATTCCTTACTGCCTCTAGGCCCGATATAATGTATGGTGTATGTTTATGTGCTATATTTCAATCTTGTCCTAAGGAATCACATCTAAATGCTGTAAAAAGAATTTTAAACTATTTACATGGCACATTGCATCTAGGCTTATGGTATCCTAGAAATTCATCTTTCCATATCATAGGATATTCAGATGCAGATTATGCCAGTAGTTTGTTGGATAGAAAGAGTACTTCAGGCACTTGTCACTTTTTTGGTGGATGCCTAGTTTATTGGTTTAGCAAGAAATAAGTTTCAATTGCCTTATCTACCACTAAAGCGGAATATGTGGTAGCAGGATGTTGTTGCCCTCAAATCCTATGGATGAGACAACAACTAAAGGATTATGGTCATAGTTTGGACCATATACCCATAAAATGTTACAATACTAGTGCCATCAACTTATCTAAGAATCCCATTTAACACTCTAGAAGTAAGCATATTGACATTAGACATCATTTTCTTAAGGATCATGTTCAATATGGAGATGTTGTGTTAGAATTTATTGATACAAACAATCAATTGATAGACATTTTTACCAAACTTCTTAATGAATAAAGTTTTTGTTTCATAAGAAGAGAGCTTGGTATGCTTGATGGATCAACTTTGTCTTAATTATTTTTATTCCCAATTGTATGTTGTGTGAACCTTGAATGTTAATTCCTTCATATGATGGCATTTTATCTTGACTGATTTTATGATATGAAGTGGTTAACATGATAGAAATACATGTTTTAAGGCATAGAAACCTTTTTAGAAATCTTCTAGTCATGTTTTAGACTTAATTTTATTTTTTAAAGATTTGAGGTGATTCACGCCCGTGACATATATTCACGGTCGTGAACATAATAGCAAATAGTTCCAGTAGTTTTCATGCTTTGCCTCACGACGTGCTTCATGGGTAGAAGTCATGAAGATTGAGTTTCACATCTAATACTCTATTTGTCACACCCGTGAAAAGCCTGATTCACACCCGTGACATATCTTCACGACATTGACCAAAGACAACAAATAATTCTAGAACCATTCACACTTTGTTTCACACCTTGCTTCATGGGTAGAAGTCGTGAAAACTGAGTTTCATGCCCGTGACAATATTTATCACCCCTGTGAAAAGCCTGCTTCATGCCTGTTACTATTTAATGTCATGACTGTGACTCAATCCATCTTCTTCTTCACGGCTAGAGAGCCCCTTCAACAAATCGTGACCCTGATTATTCATGCCCGTGACTGTGTATTCACAGTCGTGAATCGATCGACTATAAAATAAAATTTTCTGTCTTTTCTCATTTCCATCTCTACATATTCTCTCGTTTAACACACCCATTCAATATCTCTCACAAATTCTTGCCTCTTCACTTACATGTCCATCTATATAACCCTTCCAAACCCCTCATTCTTCAAAGAATCGCAAATTTTCTCAAGGGTTCTTCAATCCTATTCTGAAAATTACTTCTTCTTCCATTGTTCAAAGTTAATCAAAATGGAATTTGGTTCTTCCAAAGGAATTAGGAAGAAATCGCATGTTCCAAGCGCCACACCGATTATCTACTCAATGTCATTCCGGATCATTATCATCCGCGATATGTTGTTATCAAGAAACAACTTTTACTATCATTATGATCCTTTGAGTGGAATCCTATTAAGACTTTTGGTCTTAAGACAAGCATGATTGAGCAATTACAAGCTTGTCACCTCAGAGAGTTTGTGGATATATATCGTCCAATGTTACGGGAACCAACTTTCAAATTCCTTAGCATGTTGCAAGTCTCACCCACTGAAACCATAAAATTTTAGCTCTGCAAGCATCCTAGCACTCTAATTGCAGTAGAATTTGGCACTATTTTCAAGCTTCCTTCAGATGGCATCCTAAATGAGAGTGAAGTCGAATTTTATGCTCATCTGGCTTGAACACATTTCTGCTTGGAGTGTAGCTGGGATGTGAAAAAGATAAAGAGCACCCACTTTCGGTCTCCTGTGCATAAGTATATACATAGGTTTCTCCCCTAGAGTATATTTACTCAAGGAGATAGCAATGGGGCAGTTAGAAAACCGGAGCTCCTTCTGTTGGAGATGGCATGAAGAGGACTATCCATAACACTATCACGATGATTCACAAATCACCTCCTTTCCATTGTAATGAAGCCATCGGGAGATATTTTGATTGGTGGGTATGTAACTCACCTTGCCATCAAGCTAGGGTATTTGAGCCTCAACAACCACAATTACACTCTCGTTCCAGCTCATCTACAAGATCGACTCGATGTCAAGTCCTTTATCAAGATGGGAGCAGTTGTTTGTATCATTTTTAAAGATAATGTCTACTACCGTTTCACCACTCCAGCTGGTGAAATTGATTGGGAACATCATGACTCTGAAGCCTTCAAAACTGATCTCTAGTCTGTCCAGTAAAGGAAGCAATCCCATGACGAGACATCGATACCGGTAGTAGCTAAGGATGTTGATCAATCATCGGCCTCTACCACATCCACTTTGGCACAGCAGGTTGCTGATCTTTTAGCACCTCACCTAGACATGATGAGAGGTTGGAAAACCTCAAAGACTTTATGGAGTCTCGAATGGCGGAGGTAGCATGCCTTAGGGATGATTTGTTAGGCTTGAATACCTAGAGTGCTAGTTTTCTAGTAATAACATTACTTTTGATTTTTTTTTTTTTTTTTTGCATTCTAATGTAATCCTTCTCCTCTAAATTTTAATTCAATTATCTTATCGATATTTCAATTTTTTTTATGACAAAAGGGGGAGAACCTAGCATATATGTGAATGTGATTTATACACAAATATGCAATGTGTGGTATGAATTATGTAAACATTATTTTATTTGATAATATGCATAAGATATACCTCACATCAACCTCACATTTACTCACATATACTTTGCAAACTTGAACTTATTCTGAATTCTTTTTAATGCATAAGATATACTTAACATATATCTCATATATACTTTGAATACACTTGGTAATACATGTGTTAATTTATGAGATATACTCAAGATATACCTTGCATAGACCTTATTAGTTTGCAAATACCTTTGCTATATCTCTTTCAAATCTTGCACTCTTTTATTTTATCTTAAGTACCTTTTGAGGGGGAAAGAGGGGGAGACTTCTCAAAAGCCCATATTGCTATATTATTTGTCACCATAAAAAATGGGGAGATTGTTGAACCTTTAAGGGTATTTTCGTCATTTTGATGATAACAAATAAAATCACAATAATATATGCAACAATGTTTGTTTTAAGTGTGTTAAATAGGACATGTCTTGATTAGAACATGATGCAAGATTGAAAGACAACTTTTGAAGATTAAAATCAAAGACATAACAAAGTCATGCCCGTGACTACTTATGTCACGCTCGTGAATATAGCCTAGCGCCAACTCTTCAATATTCAAAAGTTCACGGCCATGAAGGATCAAACCAACCGTGAATAATCAAGTAGTCACGCTCGTGAAAAATAGTCATGCCTGTGACCAAAACATGTCAAATTCTTCCAAAGAGCTTCACAGCCAGTGTCACCACTTGCACCACGGCTTGGAAGAATATTCACGCCCATGATCAAGTTCCTCCAATTCTTTTAGAGAGCTTCATGACTAGAGTCACCACTTAGACTACGACTTGGAAGAACATTCACGACCGTGACACATATATTCATGCCCCTAAATGAGGATAGAGAAACATGACATGTGCAAAATTAAGAATTGGTTCAACGACTATCTTTGCATTAAATGCACCCAAACGGCTATAATTCACAAAAGAAATATAAATACAAGTCATTTATGAATCCCAAGAAGAAGAACAACAATTACTTTGAATCATTAATTTTGTTGTAACCTTGTGCATTAATTATTTTTCTTAACAAACATCTATTCATTATGAAAACCTAATTGCTCATTATTTATGAGCATTGTAGGTTGTTAAGTGTTTTTCATTATAACCAATTACTCAAAAGTGAGTTTGGGTATTTTGGGTTAAGAGTGAAACACTCGTAAGAGTTTATTGTTTGAGCCAAAAAAACACAAGGATTTGGTTTTTGTGTGAGCTATTGAAAAACACAAGAGAATTTCTAGGTTAGGTGTTAGCCTTTGAGAGAAACACCATAGTTGGGAGTGAGCTTGAAAAACTCCATTGTAACACTTAATGTGTTAGTGAAATACCCAATTGAGATTGGGGAGAAGAGTAGGGTTTGTTAATACCCAAACCTCTATAAATCTTGTATGTGATATCTCTCCTTCTACTCTATTTAATTTATTCCTCACTTTCAAATGAAGCAATTTTTTTAGTTGCTAACCAATTCAACCCTTTTCTTGGTTCATTATCTGGGCAACAAAGACATATCATAATAATTCATATACATATTGTTATGTCAAAATCAATCATGCATAAACTTTTGTAACTATGTCATTCACACTTGTCGTATATCAAAGACTATACATATGCAATACCATTGCAACGTATCAATGAAGAAAAATAACATTTTTTTTTTATAAAAATAGGCTTCACGGACGTGAACTTCAGGTTTATGGCTATGAAGGTGTCATTCCCAGGTGCCTTTATCCATGACCAAATTGTGAACCTGCTCATGAATGATATTGGCTATGAAGTGCACAAATTTCACAGGCATAAAGAAATGTCATAAGCATGACTATGGTCCTGAGGGCATGATTTACAACCTTGAATTTTGGGAATGTTCTACTTGAACTTTCCCAAGCATGATTCAGAGTTGTGAACCCTTTTCTCATGGGTATGAATCTAGGTTTTCTAGCAATTATAAACACAAACATGACATTTAATTCAAGGCACACACAAGGGCTCTATAGTTGACCATTAGCAACCTCTTCCTATTAGCATTTTCAACAATTCATGCCAAAATCATGCCTTAACATCCATTAACCATATTTGAACATATAAACACCAAAAATCACATTTCATAGCTCATTAAATGCCATAACATGCATTTATGATTCAACTATCAATACTTTCATTTACAACCTTTTAGCATTACTATTTCCAACCATATTAGCCATTATCATTCCTTAACCTCATAAATACATCATTGAGCTCATTTATTACAAAGGTTCATATCAAGCATCACTATTAACTCATCTAATGCATAATTTAACATTTATAATACATGTCATTCAATTTTAGTAACATCAAGGCATTAATTACATCTCTTTAAGCAATAAACACATTTTCACACACAATTCGCCACATTTTGGATTTTAAATGCAAATATGAACATACCTCTATAGAGCGTCAAAAACTAAGTTTTAATCAAGCTTGCCTATCCTTTTGGTAGGTTTCACCACCTTCTCCTCCAACTCCTAACACGTATAAACATATTCTATCAATATCTATCAACCATAAACTTAACATAAAAGCCATAAAAAGACTAAATCCTAACTTTAAACCTTCAAACTAACCCTTAACTCATATAATCCTTAACTCATATAACCCTTTATAAAATATAATTTATCTCTTAAACAAGCTTAAATTAGAGTCTTTATTTAAAAAAAAACTCAAGATTAAGCCAAAACCTAACCCATTTGGAAATGGGTTTCTACAAAAAATGATTAACATGATAAAGGGCATAAAACTTGTAAAGAGATGGGAAAAATATGATTTCTTACCAAAATTGAAGGAAACACAATGTGGATAAGTGTTTTTGACTTCCCTTCTTGTTCCTCAAAGTTGGCCTTAACAAAAACATGAGCTTCTTCATGCTTTTCTGACTCTAGAAATTGATAAATCTTGTTTTTTTAGCTTAGGATTTTGTGTTTTAAGACTTGGAATCAAAGGGAAATGATTGGGTTAACGTTTCTGGTGTGAGGGGAAGATTTGAAGACTAAGGTTTCTGGTTAAAGGGAGAGAGAGAAGAACGAACTGACACTTTTTACATTGAATGGTGTTCATGGGCGTGAATCACTCAACAATGACATTCATAGCCATAACACTCAATTCAAGGGCATGAATGTTGTGATACTCACTTTTCTCATTCCATTTTAGCACTTTTCACATTCCATAGTGTTGGGTTTTGAAGAATGAATCATCTTCACAAACGCAACGAAAAATAAAATTTTTCAAAACCCAAAACAAAAGATCATGTACCATTAAAACTAATTTATATAAATATAAATGTTAAAAATTATACCTTGTAATTTTATTTGATCTTCAAATCTTCACTTTGTTGGGTTGTAGCAAACCACAACAATCCACATTAGGATGTCTCTAATGATAATCCACACGAATAATGAAAAATAAACTATCAAGAGAAAATGGTTTGAACAAATTCAAAGTGCTAGCTTTGAAAGTGTTCATGAGAGAATTTTTTTTGTCTTAAAAATATTTATTTTCACAAAAATATTTTCATGTCTATTTTCTATCATTTGATGTCTTTTCTATTTAAATCAAATTCAAAAATAAGATGAAAAGTCAAAAATGGAGAAAATGGTAACTAATGAATAGTAATTAGCCATAATTGGCCTAATTATGGCCAATTACAGTCGTTGGCCAATGGATGGAAGCCCAGCTGGCCCGCAAGGTAGGTCAGCAGCCTGTTTAGCCCGCGCGGGCCCTCACGGGCCTATGACACTCTCAAACGATTTTTTCGTGCGATCTCATCGCGATCCATCCTAAAATAATGCTCTCATATTTTGGATCCTATCCAAGAACATTTTACTCATTCTCCACATCTTCAATGCGTGTGACCCATTAGGTTCTCGGTTATGTTGGTCATTTAAATTAACAATTAATTTAAGCAGGTTATGAGCGGTATCTAGTAACACATCATAACCCCCAATTGACTGAAAATTCAATGGTTTGACTATGAACCTTTCCATAGATAATTTCTGTGCAATTATTCCTTTCACCATTCTATACCCCACTTGGTTCAGAGTATGGACATGTGTCAACTTCCACTAGACTGACTACGTCACGTCTAGTCCAAGTAATGTTAGTTCTTGTCCTTGAGGCTCATTACTCTATTAGATATGTCATTGAAGACTATCTTTATGACATTTCCACTCTGGCCAGAGATTCCTGAGTAATGACCACAACAAGAGGCCATGGGTATACACTCCTTCTATCAAGAATGGTGAATCTGAGGCAACAAGGAATAGTGTCAAAATACAGAATCAATATTCAAGATATCCTTGAGTACCTCAAATCTAAGGATACTTGCACCATTGCTATGATGCGACTATCATTAACATTTGAATAGATTATCCATATGATTGTCTCATAATTGGTCATCCAATGTACTTAGCTACACTTAGCAAGCATCCACATGTTAACTCTAAACATCTCATGTTTATAGATTATGAGATCTACTACTCGATCCAATCAAGGAGTGTAACATGTGCTAGTCTGTCTGGATTAATAATGTCTCATCTCATTAATCCTATGACTAGGGATAATTTTGATACTAACATAATTACACATGATAAGAATCTCAATATCATGATTTCCTTCATTCTATGTTTTGTATCAAGGACTTCATTAATTGATTTAAGATCACTTATCAACTCATATATCAAATGAACATCAAATTAATGAAAAATTAATAAATTTTCTATTATAATATTTTATTTTCTTTATTTTTTTCTGCCTCCAAAATTATTTTTCTCCATTTATTTCTTTTATTCTTCTAGTATCCATTTTCAATAAATAATTTTCATTAATTCAATAAATACTCTAAAAATTCCAAATAAATTCCTATCATCACTCTAACTCATTTTCTTTCATTTTCCATCATCAATTTCACCAAAATAATATTCCACAACTCCCAATAAATTTTTCCATAATTTGGCTAAAAATCTAAAAATTTCCCAAAAATCCTATTAAATTTTTCTTCTATCCCAAAATTTATTTTCCACTTCCATACACTCCAATTAACTCCATTATCTTCAATTTAAGGCAAAATTCCTCCAAAATAATTTTTCCAAAATTTAATCATAACTCTAAAAATTTCACAAAAATTCCTAAAATTTATTTTCATCAATTCTTCACTCAATCCATCATCTTCAAGCCTTATTCTCTTTATTTCCTATTTTTCTTTAATTGTTCAATATTTTTGCCATAAACCCTAATTTTTCCATCAAGCAATTTCAACCAGCAACACATCACAACTTAAATTTCTAATTTAAGCAACCATCAAATACAACATAAATCCATATAAATTTGAAGGAAAAGTGAATAAAAACTTACCTCCAATTTTTCTTGAAATGTTTTGCCAAAGAAATAATTTTCCTCCAATTTTCCTTTATTTTCTTCACCCACCAATTAATTTTTCTTGCTCCAAATACTTGATTATTGGTAATCTTGTGAAATTAAAGTGAAGGAAAAGTTTAATCCAGCTCCTATGGTTTACGACCATACAAGAAGAAGAAGAAGAAATGAATTTTGATATTTTTGTAGATTTTTGTCCTATTTATACTCAATTAAATTAATTAATCTTAATTAATTTCTTAATCCATCTCCTCATTGGCCAATAGCACAATTAATTATTCCATAATATTGACACATGCCCCAATCACATTTTAATTAATTTTGACTTAAAAATTTTCCACCCAATCACAATTTTTCTTCATTTATATTCATAATTAAATTTTAATTCTCCAAAATTCAACCTTCAAACAACTTAATTTCATCAAATTAAATATTTCAAAAATTATAAAATAATTTTCTCTTCAAAAAGGTCTCTTCGATTTTGCAAAATGACCACCAGCGCAAAATTCGAGTTTTTACAGTTTAATCATTTTTTTTAATTTGACCCATAAAAATTCATCCGTCGTCCAATTTCTAATTTATTAGTTTTTACATACACACATTTTTCTTTTATTTATATACATGCTGTAATGAAATTTAAAAACTTATCTATATATCAAAATATAATAAAAAGGCCAACCTGCTCTGGGTGGCTACCAGTATTACTGTTGTGCTCCAAAATGCGGTCCCTAATCAGCGTCTCTATCTACAAATCAGAACGCTCTCTGCTACTTTGGTAATCTACGCGAAAGAAAACAAACTCTCGCGCTGAGTATATAACTCAGTGGTACAAAAACTCTTATAATAATAATCATTAAAATAAAACATATATTTAAAATGAAATCAATTCAAAATTTACGTCTTTTTCTATAAATACCATAATACAATATTTTTATAATTCAAAATATCGTTGAGTTCTTAATAATATATTTTTCATATACCTATATATTATAACATCTTAGACTTGCTCATACGGAATCAAAAGGGTATCATATTACATCTCAACTTAGGATCCACAAAAATACACAGAATCCAAAAGTAATATGACTCAGCCCACAGAAATGCACAGGACTAACAATTGTATCAGGTGATCCACAGAAATGCACATGACCATAATTTCTACCCTATTGGCATGCCAACAATACTCTAGTTCACATCTAGGCTAACATGTGGGAAAAAATTCTCAAAATCATAATTTACTTCATTTTTCAGATAATGAATAAATATTCTTTCAATACCAAAATAATTATCATTATAGATAATTTTTTAACATTTAAATTTTCTGGAATACAAAAATATATATAACTCAATAATTGCAAAAATTCCAATTTTCATATAAATTATATTTATATGACAAATATTATAAGAGTAGTTGCACTAACATTTTTACATTTTGTCGGTATCGGCTAGCTCTTTCTCTTTATCTAGGGTTGGCGCCTGATCCAACATCGTGTCTAGAGATAAAAAAATTTTCGATTAGGTATTGAACCCCTTACGACATAAAATCTAACAAAATTTAAATTTTCCGCTCTAACGAATATCAAGATCCTATAATTTAAAATTTTCTTATTATGCATGTTTTATGCATAAATTCTGGTTTTGGTCATTATCACGCTTCCCGGTGCAACCAAAAATTCAAATATAAATTTTCTATTATAATATTTTATTTTCTTTATTTTTTTGCCTCCAAAACTATTTTTCTCCATTTATTTCTTTTATTCTTTTAGTGTCCATTTCCAATTCCAGAATTTTCATTAATTCAATAAATACTCTAAAAATTCCAAATAAATTCCTATCATCACTCTAACTCATTTTCTTTTATTTTCCATCATCAATTTCACCAAAATAATATTCCACGACTCCCAATAAAGTTTTCCATAATTTGGTTAAAAATCTAAAAATTCCCCAAAGATCCTATTAAATTTTTCTTCCATCCCAAAATTTATTTTCCACTTCCATACACTCCAATTAACTCAATTATCTTCAATTTAAGGCAAAATTCCTCCAAAATAATTTTTCCAAAATTTAACCATAACTCTAAAAATTCCACAAAAATTCCTAAAATTTATTTTCATCAATTCTTCACTCAATCCATCATCCTCAAGCCTTATTCTCTTCATTTCCTATTTTTCTTTAATTTTTCAATATTTTTTTCCATTAAACCCTAATTTTTCTATCAAGCAATTTCAACCAGCAACACACCACAACTTAAATTTCTAATTTAAACAACCATCAAATACAACATAAATCCATATAAATTTGAAGGAAAAGTCAATAAAAACTTACCTCCAATTTTTCTTGAAATTTTTTGCCAAAGAAATAATTTTCCTTTATTTTCTTCACCCACCAATTAATTTTTCTTGCTCCAAATACTTGATTATTGGTAATCTTGTGAAATTAAAGTGAAGGAAAAGCTTAATCCAGCTCCCATGGTGGACGGCCACACAAGAAAAAGAAGAAGAAATGGATTTTGATATTTTGTAGATTTTTGTCCTATTTATACTCAATTAAATTAATTAATCTTAATTAATTTCTTAATTCATCTCCTCATTGGCCAATAGCATAATTAATTATCCCATAATATTGACACATGCCCCAATCACATTTTAATTAATTTTGACTTAAAAATTTTCCAACCAATCACAATTTTTCTTCATTTATATTCATAATTAAATTTTAATTCTCCAAAATTCAACCTTCAAACAACTTAATTTCATCAAATTAAATATTTCAAAAATTATAAAATAATTTTCTCTTCGAAACGATCCTTTCGATTTTGCAAAATGACCACCAGTGCAAAATTGAGTTTTTTACGGATTAACCATTTTTCTTAATTTGACCCGTAAAAATTAATCCACCGTTCGATTTCTAATTTATTAATTTTAAAAATCTTAAAATTAAATTTCAATCACATTGACTCTATTGTGATCGTGATCGCATTTCTCTATCTCTTCATCTGAAATATCATACTATAACCATGTACTAAGGATCCTATTTCCACAATTTAAACTCTTAACCTTAAAATTTCACCTTATAACTCCACCTATGTCCTTAAAATAATATTTTTCACATTTTGATATGCTTAAATTATAATTTCACTACCGAGCAAAAAAATCCAAATTTTGGCCCAGGTTGTCGTCTCAATTTGTGTGCATAACACGAAATTGCATTATTTCATTTGATAAAATTCCTATTTATTTTATCATATTAATATAATTAAATTTTTATGTATTTATCTGTGTTTAGACTTCGATCGTATGCCTTTATACTGCAGTATAAACAACCGCAGTACACGTATACGGTCAGGGTCTGACTCACGGATGTGACATGAATTTCTTTATCCAAACTGCTTCCTTTGCTGCTTCAGAAGGTCCAATGTACTCTGCTTCAGTTGTGGAATCAGCAGTCATTTTCTGTTTGGAACTCTTCCAACTAATTGCTCCACCATTTAGTGTGAATATATAACCTAACTGAGATTTTGAGTCATCCTTATCAGATTGGAAGCTGACATCGGTATATCCGCTCACAGTAATATCTCCATCTCCATATACCAAGAATACATCCTTAGTTCTTCTTAAGTACTTAAGGATATTCTTGACAGCCACCCAATGACCCTCACTAGGGTCCGATTGGTATCTACTCGTGACATTCAGAGCATATGATACATCAGGTCTTGTACATATCATAGCATACATGATTGATCCTATAGCTGAAACATATGGAATCAAACTCATGTGTGTCCTCTCATCTTGTGTCTTTGGACACAAAGACTTTGAGAGAGTAATCCCATGGGTCATGGGAATCAATCCCTTCTTGGACTGCTCCATGCTAAACCTCTTTAGCATTTTATCTATGTATGTGACTGTGAAAGACCAAGCAATCTTTTAGATCTATCTCTATAGATCTTTATCCCTAAAATATAGAATGCTTCTTCAAGGTCTTTCATAGAGAAATTCTTGGATAACCAAATTTTGGCTGATTGTAAGGCTGAGACATAATTTCCCATTAACAATATGTCATCTACATATAACACAAGAAATACGATTGCACTCCCACTAACCTTCTTGTAGACACAAGATTCATCCGGATTTTGTAAGAAACTAAACTATTTGATTGTCTCATCAAACTGAATATTCCAACTCCTGGATGATTGTTGTAATCTATAAATGGATCTTTGAAGCTTACATACCTTTTTGCCATCTTTGGATATGAAACCTTCTAGTTGTGTCATGTATACATCCTTAGTCAAATTTCCATTAAGGAAAGTTGTTTTCACATCCATTTGCCATATCTCATAATCATCATGAGTAGCAATGGCTAGGAGTATCCTTATGCATTTAAGCATAGCTACTGGGCTAAAAGTTTCATCGTAGTCAATTCCTTGTCTTTGACGATAACCTTTAGCAACAAGTCTAACTTTATAGGTAATCACATTACCATCCATGTTAGTTTTCTTTTTGAAAACCCACTTGCACCCTATAGGCTTTATTCCTTCGGGTGGGTCAACCAATGTGCATACTTGGTTTTCATACATGGAATCCATTTCTGACTTCATGGCTTGAAGCCATTTGTTAGATTCTGAACTATTCAGAACCTCTTCATAGGTTATAGGCTCATCATTTTCTATGAGCAATACGTCGTTATGTTCACTAATGAGAAATCCATATCTCTCTAGAATAGTAGGTATCCTACTTGACCTACGAAGCTCTTGTGTTTTAGAAGGTTGAGCTATTATATCATCTGTATGAGTAACAAGCTCGGGTTCAGGCAGTTGATCAGCATCTGTTTGAGCATCTTGAACTTCCTCAAGTTCAATTTTTCTCCCACTATCTCCTTTTAGAAGGAATTCTCTCTCTAAAAAGATAACATGTCTTGAAACAAAAACCTTTTGTTCTAAGGGGTGGTAAAATTGATATCCATATGATGCTTTTGGATATCCCACAAACAGACCTCGGTCAGACTTAGCTTCTAGCTTATCTGACATTGTCCGCTTCACATAAGCAAGACAACCCCAAATTCTCATGTAAGAAAATGTGGGTCTCTTGTTATACCATATCTCATATGGAGTAACATCAACTGACTTTGAAGGAACTCCATTTAATATATAAATGGCGGTCTCTAGTGCACCCCAAAAGGATTTAGGCAATTCCGCAAAACTCATCATAGACCTTATCATGTCTAACAATGTTCGGTTTGTTCTTTCAGCCACACCATTGTGTTGTGGAGTGTAAGGTGGAGTCCATTGAGATAAAATCTCATTATCCCTAAGATAATCTAGAAACTCTTAGCTCAAGTATTCACCTCATCGATCTGATCGAAGAGTTTTAATACTTTTGCCAAGTTGTTTCTCTACTTCATTTTTGAATTCTTTGAACCTTTCAAAAGCTTCATATTTGTATCTCTAAGATACATGTATCCATATCGTGAGTAGTCATCGATAAAAGTAATAAAGTAGATGAAACCACCTCTAGCGTGTGTAGACATTGGACCACATACATCTGAATGTATTAAGTCTAAAAGTCCATTAACACGTTCACCTTTTCCCTTAAAGGATAATTTAGTCATCTTGCCTAGTAAACAAGATTCACATGTGTCTTATGATTCATAATCCAATGACCCCAAACTACCACTTTTGTGTAGCTTAGCCATGCATTTATCACTTATATGACTAAGACGACAATGTCATAAATAAGATGATTTCAACATATCTTGTTTTTGCCTTTTATTATAATTGATGTTTAAAATTGGATTTGACATATCTAATATGTATATTCCATTGCATAATGTACCATTAGCATAAAGAATTTCATTCAACATAATAGAATAACAATTGTTACTAAAAGCTAAAAGGAAACCATCTTTATTTAGACTTGAAACAAAAATAATGTTTTTAGTCAAAGCAGGTACATAATAGCAATTCTCCAAATTTAATATAAGCCCACTAGGGAGGGTCAATACATATGTTCCTATAGCTAATGCAGCAACCCTTGCTCCATTTCCAACGCATAGGTCTGACTCTCCCTTATTGAGCTGTCTACTGCTCCTTAGGCCCTGCATATCAGTGCATATGTGTGAGCCACAACCGGTATCTAATACCCATATATTATTATTGGAAACAATATTAATTTCAATGACAAAAATACCTGAAGTAGATGGGGCATTAGATGCCTTCTTCTTCAAGGATTCCAAGTAAGCCTTGCAGTTTCTCTTCCAATGGCTATCCTTGCCACAATGGAAGCATGTCCCTTTTAGAGAAATCTCCTTGGCCTTTTTCTTGGCCACGCCTCCCTTAGGCTTCATGGACTTCTTCTTCTTCTTAAGGTTCTTCCTTTTAGAACTTGAAGAGTCCACCAGCATCACAGCCTTACTGTCTTTCTTGATAGATGGCTCAGCTGTTTTAAGCAAGTTAATCAACTCAGGAATAGTGGTAGAGATTTGGTTTATCCTATAGTTAAGCACAAAATGTGAATAACTATCAGACAAACCGGTTAGAATTAAGTCAATACTTAATTCATGGTCCATCACAAAATCCCAAGGTGGCCAACCTCTCAATATAGCCATTCATCTTCAATGCATATTGCACTGGACATGTCCCCTCAACCATCTTAGTGCGGAAGAGCAACCTTGAAGTTTCAAACCTTTTGGAACGTGCTTGCTCATCAAAAAGCTCTCTTAGATGGTATACTATGGAATTAGCATCCATAGCCTTATGCTGTTTTTGCAACTCAGCTGACATAGTAGCAAGCATAATGCAACTTGCCATCTCACTATCATCGAAATTCTTTTGATATGCCTTTTGAACATCTTCAGAAGCATTAGCAATAGGGGGATTAGGGAGTGCATCATCTAGGACATAACCAATCTTTTCAGATTTGAGAAATATTCTCAGATTCCTTAGTCAATCCAAAAAATTGGCCTCAGTCAACTTATTTAATTCCATTAGCAATTGAAAATTCACACTTATCATGATGATGATTCTAGCATCCTAGATGTAAAATAGAACATGTTAGAATGTACATAAAATGCATGTTTATTAGGTTTTTAATAAATCGCATTATGGCTTCCACTATTTTATAGCGAATCCATAGCCCTCACTATGAACCCGAGAGAACTTATATGGAAGTTCTTCTAGTGGGTCAATATCCAACTAGCTAAGAATAACCTTGAGGCAACTGAACAAGCTATCCTTAGTTTGGTTGGTAGGTATCTAATCCATACCAATTGCATTATTCATGTAACTATCGAATCTTGTGCTATCAACTTATTGATGTGTGCACATACATTGGGCTATCGACTCTTGATATGTGTACATCTCATGTATACAAACCCAATTTCACCTCCAATACACATTAAACTTGGCGCAAATCCAACAAGTTAAAAATATCGGTTAAGTCTAACCCATTAATCGTGAAATCTAATTTCAATGGATTGAACATATTCTTATAGAGTGAGCTTGAGGCAACTCAACAACCCTAACTCTAGAAGAACTCTGGTTCTCCCCATATTAATGGAAGGCGTAAGACTTAATTTTTTATTTAGTGAGGGATTTCTTTGTTAAGTCTCATCAAGTTATTATTTCATGCTTTTATATATCATACATTCATCACATTGATATATAAAGATAGTTACATTAACTATATGGCATGATTATGGACATACTAAAGTCAATCTCTTGAGCCAAAGAGAGATTGACTAGGTCTTATCTAGGTATATGCATGAATTTACAACCTAAAATAGAAATCAAATTCCTATTTCTAAGTCTTCTTGTTTATTGTACCATCTCTGTTGCTTCTTGCTCATTTGTATCTTCATTCTATCCTAATCCTATGTAATCTAATTACATATTTCAAATTATAGAAAACCTCAATTTACATTTGAGGGGAGTAAGATGAGAAGAGAAATACATAAGAAAGAAAAAGAGGTAGGGACATGCAGACCCTATTTACCATAAAACAAAATAATTTCATGTCTGCTCAATCACATTGGGCCTAAATCCATAATCATCCATCATGCCTTTTCATACACCCCTAACATGCATTCTCTAATGCACAAAATAAAAATGACAATTTTGGATTTCAATTTATAAATTGATTCAACACTTGAATCAAAATTGTCTATATGTGTTCTTTCGGTTAATATAATTTTGTATGTCATTTTAAAGTGGAATTTAATATTTAATCAAATTAAATTAAATTCCATATTTCTAGAAATAATTCAAAATTAATTCTCCTTAAAATCCGAATATTATGATGTTAAAATTAAACAATTTAATTTTAATATACATATCAATTTCTGGTCATACTATAATTACAATTACACAACTTAAATTAATTCAAATTAATTTTCAAAAATTCTAAAAATTTTCAGAATATCAAATCACCATTCTAATTATCTTTAGGTTAGCTCAAGTTCATCAAAATATTTTTGGCACAAGCCAAAATTACTAAGACAAACGAACCAACACACTTAGACACTCAAAATGACTAATTCGATATCTAAAATTTTTAAAATTTCAAATTCTTGCAAAATAATTTTGGCATGCATCTAACATCAAAATAACATATTTTTAATCACATAAAAATTATTTCAAGGTTCTGGAAATAAAATAAACACATACAAAAAAATCAAATAAAACAGCCCCATCAGGTAAACTAAAACAGTCCCTTTTTTGTGTTTATTTGAAATATTAATTAAAATAATTTTTAATTAATTATTGGACACTTACAGAGTTATAAAAATATTCTCAATATGTCTAAATAATTTTTCATAATTAAATTATAAAAAAAATACAACCAGCTCCATCAATTAAGCCAAACAACAATACATGTTCATAAACAAGGCAATTTTAGGCACTTTTGAAATAAATATGAACTTAATTATTTGAATCACATTAAAATCATTTTTCAATCAAAATAATCATTTTTAATCATCCCATGATCAGATTAAAGAAAGAAAAATGTCTAAATTATATTTTACAAATTAATTTTAATTTTTCAAAACCTATTGATCCAAAATCATCAAAAACATGCAATCCCATTGCACTTTCAATTAAAATTAATTTTAATGGATACAAGGAGTCTCTGATACTAATATTGGGTTTTGAAGAATGAATCATATTCATAAACGCAGCGAAAAATAAAATTTTTCAAAACCCAAAACAAAATATCATACTTGTACCATTAAAACTAATTTATATAAATGTAAATGTTAAAAATTATATCTTGTAATTTTATTTGTTCTTCAAATCTTTACTTTGTTGGGTTGTAGCAAATCACAACAATCGACACTAGGATGTCTCTAATGATAATCCACGTGAAGAATGAAGAAGAAACTATCAAGAGAAAATGGTTTGAACAAATTCAAACTGCTAACTTTGAAAGTATTTTTGAGAGAATTTTTGTTGTGTCTTAAAAATATTTTTTTTCACAAAAAAATTTTCATGTCTATTTTCTATCATTTTATGTCTTTTCTATTTGAATCAAATTCAAAAATAAGATGAAAAGTCAAAAATAGAGAAAATGGTAACTAATAAATAGTAATTGGCCTAATTATGGCCAATTACAGCCGTTGGCTAACGGATGGAAGCTGCAGGTGCACTGGGCCTGCTGCGGGCTGCTGCTAGGTAGCCCAGCTGGCCCACAAGGTAGGCCAGCAGCCTGTCTAGACCACGCGGGCCCGTGACACTCTAGAACGATTTTTTCGTGCGATCTCATCGCGATCCATCCTAAAATAATTCTCTCATATTTTGGATCATATCCAAGACCATTTTACTCATTCTCCATATCTTCAATGCATGTGACCCATTAGGTTTCCGGTTATGTTGGCCACTTAAATTAATAATTAATTTAAGCAGGTCATGAGCGGTATCTAGCAACACATCATGACTCTCAATTGACCGAAAAGTCAGTGGTTTGACTACGAACCTTTCCATAGATAGTTTCGGTGCAATTATTCCTTTCACCATTCTATACCCCACTTGGTTCAGAGTATAGACATGTGTCAACTCACACTAGACTGACTACGTCACGTCTAGTCCAAGTAATGTTAGTTCTTGTCCTTGAGGCTCATTACTCTATTAGATATGTCATTAAAGACTATCTTTATGACATTTCCACTCCGGCCAGAGATTCCTGAGTAATAACCACGATAAGAGGCCATAGGTATACACTCCTTCTATTAAGAGTGGTGAATCCTTTGTTGGTTACCCAATTACCTTCGAATACCTTAAGTTGTATCCAATCACCACTCTATGAGCTATCTCTCTGAGGCAACAAGGAATAGTGACAAAATACAGAATCAATATTAAAGATATCCTTGAGTACCTCAAGTCTAAGGATACTTGCACCATTGCTATGATGCGACTATCATTGACATTTGAATAGATTATCCATATGATTGTCTTATAGTTGGTCATCCAATGTACTTAGCTACACTTAGCAAACATCCACATATTAACTCTAAACATCTCATGTTTATAGATTATGAAATCTACTACTCGATCCAATCAATGAGTGAAACATGTGTTAGTCTGTCTGGATTAATAATGTCTCATCTCATTAATCCTATGACTAGGGATAATCTTGATACTAACATAATTACACATGATAAGAATCTCAATATCATGATCTCATCATGATTTCCTTCATGCTATGTTATGTATCAAGGACTTCATTAATTGATTTAAGATCACTTATCAATTCATATATCAAATGAACATCAAATTAATGAAAAAGTCTTTTATTAATCAAATAAATTTGTACAATAAGTGCTAAAGGTGATTGCCTTTAGAGCACTCCTCTAACACATAGCCTTTAAACAGATATTAATACATTTTTAATCCCCTTTATTAATTATATTGAGTGTTGCACCTTTATCACTACTTTAAGTTCTAAGTTGATGAGATTTAACTGTATCAGAGATTTATATACCATAAAAAGATAAAGTTTAATTGGAATAAGAGTAATATCAAAATTGCACATAGCATATAATGTCTTTGAAATAAAATACCTACCACATAATAGAGATAGACCTAGCATAAGAGCGGCTTTCAAGGTAGAGGGCGTTTTGGGGGGGTTTATTCCCTATAAGGGTAGTGTATGGTGTGGGGTAATTTTTCTCCTAGTTGTACAACATCTTCATCTTCTAGTAGTATTGGTCCATTTTTGTCTTATGATTGTCGTAGTCTTATCCATCATTTGAAAAATTTACCCCTCACTATACACCACCCTTATAAGGAATAAACCCCCCCCCAAAAAAAAAAAAAAAAACAGATATTACTATGATGAAACTCATTGCATCCATTTATTGTGAAAATATTTCCTATGCCTAGAGGTAAGCTCGTCTGACATGGTAATTTACAAGATCAGGACCTAAACATCATGTTTGGGTTTTATTGAAGTTTATGTTGAGTATCCTCCTAATATAAAATGACAATTTTTACCATATAAGGTAAGTTGATGAGATTTGACTGTATTAGGGATTTGTATACTTCATATTTTGTTTTGGTAATGTATTTGATGCATATAAGCATGTTGCATTGTAAAAATTTCATAGGCATGATATGTATTTGTTTTGGCAAAATAAGCAAATTGTGCTTATATGTTCTATGCGTTACATGCGTTTTATGCCTATATTTTCTATAAGATAGTTGCTTATTCATGAGGCTCATAATGGAAGTTTAATGGGTCATTTTGGGGTTGCCAAAACACAAAACATATAGCAAGATCATTTTTATTGGCTTGGTATGTGGAAAGATATTGGGAGAATATGTTATAAGTGTGTTGTATGTAGGCAAGCTAAATCTAAGACCCATCCATATGGGTGATATAATCTTTTACTCATTTGTAGTCAGTCTTGATTTAATACTTCTATGGATTTAAGGTTGGATTTGCCTAGGACAAAGAATGATAGAGATAACATATTTGTTTTTGTTGATAGATTTATTAATCATTGTTGTCATAAAATTGATGATGCAACACTTATTAATGATTAAAGATGATGCGCATTTGCATCCTATTCCTAAAACAATTTTTTCAATAGAGATGTGAAGTTCTTGAGGTCACTTTTGGCATGTGCTTTGGAAAGAATTGGAAACTAAATTGTTCTTTTTACTACTTGTCATACTCAGAAAAAATGGCCAAATTGAAGTAGAAAATAGAACTATAGATTCTTTATTGCATGCCATTGTTGGTATAGTTGGAAAACCTAGGAAGAACATTTATCATTTATTGAGTTTGCATATAATAAAAGTATTTATTCTTCTATAGGTTATATACCATTTGAAATTGTGTATGATTTTAATCCACTAATGCCTATAAATATGCTTCCTTTACCTTTGAATGATATTTCTAATTTAGATGGGTAGCACAAGACTGAAATGATTAAGTTCATACATGATATAGCTAAACAACATATAAAGATGAAAAACAAGTCTTATACACAAAAGGTTAATCAAAGGCACAAGATGGTGAGAGTCTGGAGATTTAGTTTGGATGCATTGCAAAAAAGAGAGGTTTTTAGTCTAAGTTGGATCTCAGAGACGATAGTCTATTTCAAGTGCTTGACAAAATTAATTACAATGCTTATAGGATTAATTTGCCAGCTAAGTATACTATTTCTATAACTTCTGAAGTTGCTGACCTTTTTTTTTTCTTGATAGTGTAAGTATTGATTTGAGAACAAGTTCTTTCTAAATAGGGAGGGAATAATACGAGTAACCATGAAAATGGAGATGGAAGAGGTATCACACTTATCAAAGAGGACAAGTGGGTCATACCACTTAGACTAATTACAAGAGCCACACCCAACAAGCTTAAAAGACTTTACAAGGTTATATTGAAGGGTTATTTTTCTAACTCTGACTAAACAAGGATTTTGAATTTGGAGATTTTACGGAATTATTCATACCTTATTTGTGAATATTCTCTCACTTATCTATGCGGTTTCTCACAAAATTACTGATATAATTTTTTGTGTTGTCCACAGCAAGCACACATTTAGTCCAAGTCTACGATTTTCACACAATGCTCACAAATAATTAATTATACTTTATAATTTCTGCTTTATATTTCTTTTCTTCTTGTTTTTACTTATTATACAAATTTTGTTGTAACTTCCCATTATCTGAAAATATATAAAATAACTGACTTCCTTTAATAGGCTAATTAACGTCTATAGGTCAGGTCATTATGGATGCCCATAATCCAACATTAATGACTGATCATATTTTCTTCTGTTGGAAATCATAACTTATGAAATTACTTATGACTAGCAACTGATCCATTTTATATGAGCAACGGAGAACAAAGTTGAAGAGCCATTACTTGTCTTTTGATCTGCCTTACATTAAGCAATGCTATCAACATTTATTTAAGAGTTCTTCTAGAGTGCACCAGATTTATTGATAAACCTTAGTATTTATAACCGTTAGATTACTCATTTTTAATTATAACTAATGGATCAAGTGACAAGTAATATACTAAACATGTTAATTAATCTAAATAATTTAACCTACAACTTGTTTTACCCGTAACTTTTATATTCTACATTCCTCTCCACATATACTCTCTTTCAACCTCTCTATGTCTAAAAGTTTTCATGTGAATTATCATTAAATTTGTTCTTTTTTAGTATTATATTATTAATGATATAATTGAAGAGTAATTAATTATGTCTTTATATTAAGTAAGTTTTTAAGGAGAAAAGTGTTTTCAGCTGATAATGATATGATCTTTGTAACCATTTCTTTATGCTATCTTAATTAAATTAGTAATTGGGATTTTTTCTCTCTTGAATTGGCTTGACTCAAATTGATTTTGACTTGTGTAAATTCAAATTTTCTCTATTTTCTTACATCAACCATGTGACATTTACAAAAATAATTTGCAAATTAAACAATAAAATTATTAATATATTAAATTAATTATTAATATATTAAATCAATATAAATAGACATATTAAAATAAAATTAATATAAATTTAGAAATATGTTAATTAATATAAATATATTTAAATAGATCGGAAAAAATCCATCAAAATGATTAAACGAGTTTATGATTATATTTTATATTTTAATAATTATTTATTATTCACTACTTTTATGACTAGACAACAATGAAATGCACTTATGAAAGATAGCTTAAAGCAAACAAAATTATATTACAAAAATAATAAGAGAAATATTTTTTAGTTTAATAACAATAATAATAATAATAATCTAAAAAAATAATAAATTTCTTAAATTTAATAATTTTTTATCACATTTAATTGCCTTTTTAAAAGAGTATAATTCATGAAGCATGCTCATGTATTAGTTTAAAGGCTATAATTCATGTATTTTAAATATTAATGATAGTAAGATTATGATATAATTACTATTATTTATTTTATTTTCAAAATTACAAGAAATGAAAATATCATACAAGTCAAAAATTCAAGGAAGATGATACACATGTAAGAAGAGATTATATGTTAAGCATCTTTTCTTGCATAAAGTTTTTTTCTTGTCACGAGTCCACCAAAAAACTTAATTTTTTAAAGTTTAATAATAATAATAATAATACTCTTTGTTAGTAGTTTGTTGGTTGTTTTCTGTTTTGAAGCTTAATATAATTTCTTTGATTTGGTAATAATAATAA
This sequence comes from Triadica sebifera, assembly GCA_023653625.1. NCBI lineage: Eukaryota > Viridiplantae > Streptophyta > Magnoliopsida > Malpighiales > Euphorbiaceae > Triadica > Triadica sebifera. The sequence continues at coordinate 29,601,765 of CM042901.1, forward strand.
TAATAATAATAATAAATTTCTAAATTTGAAAAAATTAACAATAAGATCCACACACACATATATATACCAGTAATTTCTTTAATTGGGGTCTTATAATAATTTATTTTTCATTAATTATTAAATTTCAAAATTGCATAGCTGTAAACTTTTTATTGGCCCAAGGTTTACATAAATGAAATTTTAGTTGAAGAAAAATAAAAAAAATAATTCGATTTTTATTTTTGTATTTGGATTGTAATAATATTTATACATTATAAAATTAAATTTTAACCATTTTTCAAATGAATATGACAAACTTCATTGGTTAACCTCCTCTATATGTTTGTTTATTGAAAATTAGGTTTTGGATGTCAGCTTGTTTTGTTTAGATCTGGGGAATTTGTCTTTTGCTTTTTATTTTTATTGTTTATATTAGAGAAAAAAGTTAACTGAGACTTCAGAATTCATTTGAATTTTATCTAATTATAGATAAAATAAAAAGAAATGCCAAATTTATTCAAATGTACTGAAAAAGTGCGACTTTCACTTGCGCTTTTTATCATAAACTATTTCCATTTTAAAAAAAAATTCAGCCACAAATATTTCCATGATTGGATATCTTGTCCAGCATCCATGAACCTAAAAATTATTTCAACATCTCTATCAAAAAAAAAAAAAAAGATTCTCTCTCCGTTGCCATCACATAGAAAAGCTATTGCCATCTAATGGTCAAATAAACAAACTTAATTTGAATATGTTGTCCTCAAGAAAGAAAGTTATTTCCCAAACTGAAAATTAGAAATCGAAATTTCCTAGCCTCAAACATATTTAATTTTCAAAATCAATAAAAAGATAACAAATAGCAATAAGGACAAGCACTAATATTAAGGCTAAGAGAACTTTTCCTTTTCCTTTTTCTTTTTTTACTATTTTATATTATCAGTGTTGTGTTTGTATATATACATAATCGTTTTACTACAAAATGGGTCAAGTAAAACACAAAACAAAACACCCATCACTACCTCAGCGGCGATCTTTATTCCAAATTAAGCACAAATATCCAATACATGATAATACAAATTTAAATTTTATTTCTCTCTAAAACAATAATTCAAGGTACAATAATAAACATACATACAAATACAACAAACGGGATCATTAAGTTTCAGTTACCGGCGCAACTTGACTTTCCGGTTCACAAACTCTTAACCCACTAATTTCAGGCTTAAGCTTGTTCTTCCATATCTCTTTAAAGCATCTGGCGTCACCGCCTCCCCTCCTGGCGTCAACAACTACCAGATCATCCGTTAATCGATAAACTTCCATTTCAGCTACGAAATTACCATTATGCCCTTCAATTACAAAGCCCGACTCCTTCCTCTTTCCCCTCAGCCTCTCCACCTTGGCAAATTCCTCAATTTTCTGGATCAGTTTCTCCGGTGTCTCAGTTGATACGAATCGTTCTCCGTCGTCCACGGCGTTGTACGAGTCATCGAACAATCCGTTCAAATCCAGACCGGAAGAAAACGAAATTATGTCGAAGGCGTTCAGATTCGTGACACCCGGTTCATCTTTATCGGGCTCAACGGTAATGATGTCTTCATCGTAGAAATTGATTTCCTTGAATCCTCCCTTTCTAAACCATGGATCTTTGAGGATGCCATCCACAGTGATTCTCGTCTCGGGATTCGTATCGAGAAGCCGAGATATAAACCGTTTCAGATCATTAGACATCCATTTCGGGCACCGAAATTCGCCTTTGTAGATTTTTTTGTACATAACCATAAGATTCGGATCGTTGAACGGTAAATAACCGGCTGTCAAAACAAACAGAATGACCCCGCATGACCATACATCGACTTTAGCACCGTCATATCCTTTCTTGGATAAAATCTCCGGCGCCACATAAGCCGGCGTCCCGCAAAGAGTGTGCAGAAGACCGTCGGATTGGATCTGATCTGTTACGGCACTGAGTCCAAAATCCGAAACCTTCAAATTTCCATTCTCATCTAGGAGAAGGTTCTCAGGCTTCAAATCTCGGTGAAAAACGCCGCGAGAGTGACAATAACCGACGGCGGAGATCAACTGCTGGAAGTATTTACGGCTGAGATCCTCGCTGAAGCGACCTTTAGCGATTTTGGCGAACAATTCTCCGCCTTTGACGAACTCCATGATAAAATAAATCTTGGTTTTAGTGGCTAAAACCTCATAAAGCTTTACAATATGTCGATGATTTAACTTACGCATTATGGAGATCTCGCGTTTGATATTAGACATTAGACTAGAACTAGATATCTTCTTCTTGTTGATAACCTTGATGGCGACACTTTGGCCAGTGCGGACATTGCGAGCGTGGTAAACTTTGGCAAAAGCGCCGCAGCCGAGCAGCTTGCCGAGCTCATATTTGCCGAACAAGGCATCGTGGGGTATTTGTTCGATCTCCGGCAACATATCCAGAGATCGAACTGGAAAAGGAAAAAAAAAGAGATGAAAAAGAAAACGAAAAGAGTTGCAAAACTGAAAAAATGAATTATCGGTATGTGAAAGAAGGGAAGGGGAAGACAATGGAAAAGCGGAGTTAGCGGTGGAAGTTTCGATTAGGTTGGAATAGAAGTTAGGTTATTTAATGGAGAAGACTTTCTTCTTTTTTTTTTTTTTTTCACGGAGTCGTCGCGAACGGCTAGAAGTATCGTTGGGTTTCATTACGCGTTAGTTCTTAATTCCTTTTCAAAATATTAAAAAAAATAAACACGGCAATGGCTGTATACGTGGTGATCAATTATTGGTGTAGAAGGACTGTACAGCATACAGATAGTTTCCATCCAGCCCCTGCACTTTGCCAATTGTGCAAGTAAAAACTGATTACCTGTTGATAAATGATAAGTTGCTGGTTTGTGCTTAACTGGTTTACAGGTTAACCCATCTCGGAAAAGTTAAAATTAATTGGACTTTGTAAATGATTACTAACTTTTAAAATGGATGAATATTTTTTAAAATTTCAAGCTACATATATTAAAATGAATATTCATAAATTTTAATTATTAGTTATATTTTTAAAATTATTATAAATTAGTATGAATTTAATATGGAAAACAGTAAAATTATTTCACTTTTTTTTTTAATCGAAGAAACAAACAGAGAAATAAAAACAAACAGCAGCTATTGTTGAATGTGGAGAGAGCACATGGTTGGTTCATTTCACAATCGAACCAAATTTATATAAACAGGACCAATTCTAATTTTAAAAAATTGAATCGAAATATTTTAGTTCGGTTCAGTTTAATCGATTTTATTAATTAATTAATTTATATACATTATAATTATAATAATTATTATATTTTATTAGTTATAATAGATTAAAATCAATTACCATAACTTCATTAATTATAATAAATTAAAACAAATTATCATAATTTTATCAATTATAATATATAAATTATAATCAAATAATATTAGTTTATAAATTACTATAATTAAAGTAAAATTGCATAAATTATGATATATTACATAATAATTACTTTATCAACTATTCATAATTATCATAAATTAAATTTAATTGTCATAATTTTATAAATTACTATAATAAAATTAAATATCACAATTTTATAAGTTAGCATAAATTAAAATCAATTATTATAAATTTATTAATTATTCTAAATTAAAATTATTAACATAAATTAGAATAAAATTTCATAGTTCATTACATTATCCTACCATAAATTAAAATAAATTACCATAAAATTAGAATTTTTTTAACTAAAAATTTAAAAATTAGAATAAATCACTATAAAATATATATATATAAATAAAATTTTGGTCGGTTCGGTTTAACTAGTTTTTAAACATTAAAAACCAAATATAATAAACCAAAATATTAATGAAAAACTAAATTGAACAAACCGAAACACTGAACAAGCCAAACTAAATAGATCAAATTTGATTTGGTTTAATTCAATCTTTAATTTTGGTTTGGTTTTGTACACTCCTAGTCACAAAAGCACCCAACGGCAAGATGCTAACACATGGAGGAGGTGAACTATGTCACACAAAAATGATCCATCTCATTAAAAGCCAAACTTGCCTTCATATTTCAATCTTGATTACAAAACAAACAAATTCGCCAAAATAAGATTTTCATGAAAATCATATTTTCTATTATGGTATGAATTAGAAGCAAATTTATGTTCCATAACCACCACACTAGCATTATCACTTTGCACATTTTATTTATGCCAACCTCTACTTAAAATTTGTAGTAAACTTGTGAGTAAACCCCAAAGTTTATCCCTATAGGAGCTCCAATTACTCAAATGGATCGAAAAGCTTCCAAGCCATTTAACAACATGATCAAAACCCTATTGGGATTTGTGAAGGACAAGGTGCATTTGAAAGCACCATCACAATTGGGAACAATAGCTCCTAGAAGTGGAGGATTCCAAGTGATTAAAGAGTTGACTCCGAAGGGTTTTAACATATATTTCATACATCATAAGCATCAGAAAAACAAAAATAAAATTCAAAAAAATTCGTGTTTAAGTATTTTAAAATTGGAATTTTTCTACCTATTTGTGAAAAGAATAATTACTTTGATTTTTCAGCTTTAATTATCTCTTGTTTGTGAACTTTTCTTCTTATTCAGTTGTTATAAACTACAACATTCCAAAATTAGGATTGAATTTAGAAGTATCCATGCGAAGGAAGCAAGCCAAAACTGCCAAATGTTGATGAAGATGAGGCGGCCAAAACCATAAGGGCTAGCTGTGGTGTTTTAGCCCAAGAGAGTGGGAAGAAGAAAGATGATTTTTTCCTATGTAAAAGGGTTGTCACAAAAATTATTTTTCAAATAAGTATTTATACCTTTAAACCCAATTAGGTCTAAGAGAGGAAAAATCCTAATAAGCCTTATGAATGACAACGGGACGGGTTCGGAGCGAAGTTCCCTGTCCTCGACCCCGACTTCAACCCCCACCCCGAACCTCGATGGAAAAAATTTTTGGATCCCTATCCCCGCACCATACGGGGACAGGGATCCCCAACCCCGCACCAAACTGGGACGGGGATCCCCGACTCTGCCCCGATCCCCGAATTTTATTAGAAATTTTTATTTTTTTAATGTTAAAATTATTTTTTTTATTTTTTAATTTTAATTAATTAGTTAATTATATAATTTTTTAAATAAACAAATATTTTTTACTTAAAATAAGTGTTATATTTTTATTTTATTATTATTTTTAAAATATTAATTATATTAAAATATAAATAATTATTATATATATAAATAATGAAAATATATAAATATATTTTCAGAGCGGGGATCGAGGCAGGGGGATATATTTACAATCCCTGCCCCATTTTCGGCAAAAAAATTCTAGGTTGGGGCGGAAAAAACTATAATTTGAAAAAACCGCCCCATTCGAGATGTGGTTAGGGCAGAAAAAAATTGTCATCCCTAATAAGCCTATTCCTTAGGATATATGATCTAATGTTTGACTAAGTCAACAATCTTAGTTCAAATTGGACTTAACCCATTTATAACTTTTATAAAATGTCAATTTCTTTTTATTTCTAGTTTAAATCCAATCTAAATTCCATTTTATATTTTTTTTTTATCTCTCTAAGCATGTAACATAATAGGTTTTTCAATAATGTTAATATGTGAAGTCTCAAGAGAAATTCTAATCTAATCAAAATTCTATGTGTCAAACATTTTTTTGCCTATAATTGATTTCCAATCAATTTTTCTTTACCTATTAGATTATGAGAGGGTATCTAGCAACAAATTATGACTACTCAATTGACCAAAAAATTAATAATTTGACTTTTAACCCTTTCTTAGTCACTTACCATGGAATTCATCCTTTCACCATACTATAACTCATTTATTTCAAAGAATGGACTTCATGTTAACTTTCATAAGACTGACTACGTCATGTATAGTCCAAATGATATTAGCTTTTGCCATTGAGATCCATTATCTTCAAGTCATTCTTCAAGATATGCCCACCTTAGCCAATAATTTCTAAGTGATATTTTTTCACAAGATATCATAATTACTCTCCTTTTTATCGTAAGTGGTGAATCATTTATTAATCACTCAACTAACTTCAAATACATCATGTTATACCCAATCTAAATCATATGATCAATTTGTAAGAGATAACATTACTAATAAATTACTAATAAATTCAAGGACTCACAGTACCATGGTTGTGACATCCCGCCTATATAATAGAAATAATCTCATTACATAAGCGGAATGACACAGACAATCTAAATGAACTAGCCTGAATTTAAAATTTTCATTTAATAACTAAATTGACATTTTTTTTAATATTCGAATATACATATGGATTCAATTATCAAATACATCATCATGTTACATAAATATTATACTTCATTATGACTATCAAAATTAATGGTTTTTACCTTACATCTAACTATAGAGATATAATACCAAAATACAAAATATGTTCTTAACTATATATAAGACATGTCTAACAAACCCCTATGCATGATAATGAAGAAAGTGCAAAAATAATATACATCCGACCCTTAACTAGTTCTGATGCGTCTCCTCTAGTATGTGCTTGTACTTCCTCTATCAACTTCACAGTTTACTACTTGCAAGTTCCAGTTTTTGCGCGGAAAAAAACCACGCTAAGCCATTTCTAGTTTAGTTGTACATATAAGCATTTAAGTTTTCCTATGCAGTCACACAAATGTGGGTCATAATAATTATGATATAATTTAAATAAATCATTGCATAAAATTTAGAAAATATTAAAATAAAATAAAATTTATGTTCCATTATATTATCATTATATTTGTATCAGGACATGAATTACATATATTTAACCATATGTAATATATAAAATATTAAGCATTCTACCTCCTCTCATGTTTCCATAACTCATTTTAATTTAATTGATTTCCCTAAATTTATGATCGTTTAGTTAACTCAAATCTCAATCCATATAAGCATAAATATTTTAACAAACAGTTACCAAAATGCATGGTAGATAATTCATAATACAGTACACAATATTCCAACATATATTATACAGGGACAACTACATGATTATACAATATTACCAAATTCATTGATAATATATATATATATATATATATATATATATATATATATATATATATATATATATAACTCAATTATAAATTTAGCATACCTTAATAAGTATTTATAATTCATGCTATTCCACACATTTTATCTTTCAACATGTACATGTATATTTTTTAATTAATTTATATATAATATTTTAATATAAATAGTCCAAATCTCATTCCCGGACTATCCGGATATAGGGCGTGTAGTAAGGCTGCTCGCGGAGCTTAAACACCCTACTCACTATAGTATCAAGTCAAGAGCGCTCGCGGAGCTTAAGCCTCATGACCGAGTATAATCACATCATCTGTGTACAATTAGGATAAGGGTGCTGTCGGAGCAAATACCACTATGTTCCTAAACCATATCAATATTGGTACTGTAATGCCCCCGCAATGGTACACCATCTATCCCTAATTAGTCCACAGGTTGAGAACTGTGTAATTAATGTTATTACTTATTTATTTTCTTTATATATTAATTTGCTGAAATCAATATTTCCATTACATTTATAATGAAAATATGATTATAAAATTTTAAAGTCATATAATCATATGATATTCCATTATATATAACCATTTAAGTAATATTGGCATACTTTAATTAGTTCTATATACAATCAAAGCCAACAAATCTTTTAATACAAAGCTAAAATTTATAATAACCTTATGAGTACAAGTATTCCATATAACTTCTCTTTTCATATCAAATACATATGTCATACATGACTTTCTAACTTCACTCTTTATTGTCCTAAGTATTCAATAATTATCATTAATAATTATCACATTTTTAATCAGTCATATACTAGCCCATATTGAAAAATATATTATGTTACATATTGTAAACCAAAATTTCCTAAATTTTATCAATCAATTATTCATCCATATGTCTATACATGCATTAACATGAAGTTTCATTGATTAAGCATTCAATTCATTTCATATTTACACATTTTAATACATTATTCAAATATGTCACTTATTCAATTAACACACAAGCATGCAACAAGGCAAACTAAAATGCATATATGTACAAACCTCAATGGAGCTTTTCCAAAATCTAAAATTTGGAGCTTCTCTACTTTTATTGCTCTTCTTCTTGTTGAGATCCTAATTCAAAAATATAAATAATTAATACATTGATAAAATATTTATTCTTAATATAGTTTAAATAAATAACTACAATTTCTTTTAAGCTGGAACATGACCTTTTAGGACTATTGGATCAATAAATTTTTCTACACTTATCCAATTTATATAATTCTTGATCCTAATTAAATTTAACATCTAAAAATAAAACATACTAAAATTTCAGAATTTTTGAACCATTACATAATTTTTGGTATAATTTTAAATATTGCTCTATTCTCTGCCCTTAGACAGTTTCAGAGTACCATATTTAAAAATTCATATCATTCAATGTGTAGCTTCAATTATTATGAAATTTTTCATAAAGTTATATAAGTTAATCTGGAACATTTTTCATTTTTACCTCATTTCTAGATTCGGTCTCTAAGGTTCTCAAATACTAGACAATCTATAACTAGTTTAACATAGAGTATCAACCCGACCAGTTCAATTGTTCAGATCATAACTCACAAAATACATGACATTTTAAGGTGAGACTTTAACATAAATTTAGATAAGACGGAGAAATAAAACATTTTTATTTTGAACTTTGGCTAATTCGATCTAAAAAGAGGTCAAATATAAGGATGAATTTACTAGAGTTGTATAGGTATATGAAACTAGCTCAATCAAGGAACAGGCATAATTAATTTTAGTATAACTCAACCTACACCAGAGAGATTTATACAAAATATTTTAGAAATCTAAATAACACATATACCTACAACTTTCGTGTTTTACAAAATCTCAGATTCAGCCATTAAGATGATCAATTTAAATAAAAACCGTCGGTTATTTAGTTGTTACGTCTCCCTGAACCAGTTTCAGTACAATGCCCATTTCTCTTCCTATACTCAAAATCATTCTATAAAATTTGACAGAAAGATACACAAGATATATATAAACAACTTTTATATTTTACACCTCCTCAAATTTGATACATAGGGTACTCAAAAAAATGAAATAAATACACTGCATAACATAATCTTAAAAACTCTAATAACACAATAATAAGGGAAAAGATATTACTTACCAATATCAGATTTATTTGGAGTGAATTTTCTTGAAAATCATGAAAGAGAGGTTAATATTTTGGGGCTATGATATGGAGGAAGGTAATGGATGAGGAAGAAGAAGAAGAAGAAGAGAGGTGAAGTTGGAAGAAATGGGATAAAGTCTTACTTGACTTCCCCTCCCCTCCCCTATTCCCGATTTTAGTCTTCCATTTTTTTTTAATTTTCTTCTTCTTCTTCTTCTTCTTCTTCTTCTTCTTATTCTTATTATTATTATTATTATTATTATTATTATTATTATTATTATTATTATTATTATTATTATTATTATTATTATTATCATCTTCGTATATTTACTTATATCTAGTCCTGTCAAATTTTTACCAAAAATACAATTTAATTATGTGGTTTAATTTAATAAAATTTATATTGTCTATCAATTTAATTTATTTTAATTTCTAATTTAATTAACAATTCCATCTATTTTAATCTCTATTATCTATCATGTTTTTTTCCTATTTATACCACATACTTATTATGATCAAACTCTAATTAGTGGGCATTACAATGGCCATACTAAACACGCTGATATTTGATTCGTTACATTTGTGACATAGTCAATCAAGGAGAGGTTACCCTGGAGCATAGTAAAACCAAAAGTGTGATAGCATTACAATACTCCAAGGACCCAAAGTATTGTGGTTGAACTAAACACATTGATATTCGATATCACTACATTCGTGATATAGTCAAGCAAGAAGAGATTACCCTGAAACATATTAACACCAAAAGTATGGTGGTTGACCTAATAACAAAGCATATTGCTTAAGATTTTTTTCAGACTCATGTCACTCCGTATATTTTGATATGCTAGAGTTTTTTGTTGGACATTTGATTTTATATTAATAAAGTATTAATTCTTTCATTTTACTATTATATTCATAATATTTGATACTTAAGGCACATATTGAAAGTCAAAAGGCTTTGATTAGTCCACTCACATAGGTAATCACCCTAACACTTAGGTGGTGAGTGGGTTGAGGTAATTGTATTATAAATAACACAAGTTGTGAGTGGGTTGAGATAATTGTATTATAAATAACACTTATATAGTGGGTTTAGAATAAGTTATGTATTACCTTAGTAAAGTCTGGGATGAGACTTCATAAAGTCAAATATTAATTTTATCCATATATCCATATTAAGCCTATGTAATAGTCGGATGAGAATGTTTTCAGCAAACTTTCAAAATATATATTTAAGTAATATATATATGTATATATATATATATATATATATATATATATATATATATATATATAAGAGATTAGTATGATATTTGAGAGTGACACCTTATTAGGTGGGAGGTACATCATAACATGTAAATATGTATTAAATGTGCTTAAGTCGACCTATTAAGGAGTGAAAAGATTAATGCTCTCTCTATCACTGTGCGAGCCTTAAATATTTGAACTTGCCCTTAGGACTTAAAAGTATATTATGTAGTTAGATTTCTGCATAATTTTTTTAGTTATATCATACATGGTCATGAAAATTATTATGATCATATGAGGATATAACTATAAATTATCCAAATAAATATGAATTAAAATGACTTTTAAGGAAGATGTGGAAGATGTTTTGAAGTCACAACCTGAGTTTATGATCCATTTCCCATATGATTACCTTTTTTAGTGTGCAAAGTAAGCATGAATACATATTCTTGTATTTGAGTTTAGGTTAAGTACTTCTTAATGTCTTTTAAAGTAAGGTTAAGTAATCATCAAATACTTAATCAAATGTGATCAAAATGTCTAGGGCAAAGATAAAACATTTGCTACATTAGTTAGATGATAACATAATATAGTAATTCCAACTCTATGTGTTTTTATCAGTTCGCACACTCCAATGTCTTTATAAGATTATATGATTTATATTGAGAGCAAGTAGTCCTATGTGGACAAGTGGGGAGATGTGGAAAAATGTCCACATGTAAAGAAAAATAATTATTTAGTTATTTGGTTAAAGATATATAGAGTTTGAATGAGTTTAAACTCTATTGACATATCCTATAGGGAATAGGTTTTCTAACCCTAATCTCTTATCTAGTGAAGATATATATACAACTTAATTATTTAAAAAAAAAAGTAAAAATATAAAGATTTACCTATTGTTCCTAAAATACAAAAACTACATGTGTGATCTTAGATTGTGAGAGTGTAGATTCTAAGAGAGATTATTGTAGTCTTCTTATTTACCTACTGAAGATCCTGTATCTACTGTATTCAAGATCGTAAATCAAAATATCGTACAATTCAATTATCTTACAATTGTATGCATTTATTTTAATTTTTAGTGAGACAAAAATGGACCATATCATTTTATAAAAAAAAAGTCCAAAAGAGTCGGATATTTGCATATGTTTCAACTCCATATTTTTTTCTTATGGAAATACCAAGTTCAAACTCTAAATTTTGAAAATTTTATAATATTAACTTCAACACAACTGATGAATCTTTAATCATAAGATTACGTAATTCAAAAAAATAATAAACATCAATTTTTTTGTGATCATCTCTTCACAAAACGACCCTTTAATAAAACAATTATTCAAATATAAAATTATTCATTAACATTAATTATATCGATTTAATTGTCTAAAAAATAATGATGATAATAATAAATAATAATTAGAGGACAAACCTTGGGCCTAATCTAAGTTTGGATAAATAATAATGCTTTATATGCATTAGGTTTGCAAACTTGATACCTTTTCTTCTTATAAAAAATTCTAGTATAGTGTTTCTCTTTGTACCTTAACACGTTTTTTTTTTCTTGATCTTTCTTCTTCCATCACATGCACCTCTCCCATCTACACATTTGAAGTATACAAAAATTCAAAATTAATTAATCATAAACAAACCTTTTACATATTGTTTCAGAGGAATTGATTATGATCATAATAATGAGACAAAAGTAAATTGACCATGGATGCTATATATAATTATTTTCTTTCCTAATTTGAAATTAATATCAAGTAGAGAAGAAGATGAGTGTCAACTATTTGATGCATGTCAAAATTACTAAAAAATAAATCTATTCTTACCAAAATTTTGAATTTTGTAGAAGTGGTAAGTCCAAATTGAACCCTAGAGACTGATTTTCTTATCAATTTTAATTATAAAGGATGGGGAGGTTTGAATGCAAATTGATATTAAATAACATAATATAAAACAATGAAATAAAACTTAATAAAAAATTAGAATACTAAAGGCTTCAATCCAAGAAAAATTTGTTTAAGTCATAAATCAATCAATCACAGGCATCTAAAATTACTTTCTAATCATTGTCTACTTAACCAAAAATTTATCTAAAAGCTAGATAAACTATAGTCTTTCTTGATTAAATTAATTCAATCTTAGCAACCAAATTAATTCTTATTTATAATTAAATTGGTATTCAACCAATCCTCATCATATTAGAAATAACATTAAGATCTAAAAGACAGTTGAATACAAACAATAATTCAACAAGCATGAATTATTTAATTTTATAGCGCGTTCTTGTCTAATCAGGATTAACCTAACTAAAAGAGCAAGTGCTACATGTACCTATTGCGGAAAAACCTATAAAAAATTTAAAAAATTTTTCTTTTACCTTGAAAACCCTTTTGTCAGGCCTCCAATGGCCCGATATTTACAAAAATACACTCCTTAAAGCCAATGATTACATATACTTTAAAATATGAGATATGTATGAAAGTAAACAATCCATAAACCCATATGTCATGTACAAACTACAAAATAAGATATATCACTAACCTTTGTCAGGTCAGCTACGTTGTCTTTGTGTTGGGCTGGCTACTCTTGATTGACCACTATCTTTACCTATTAGGCTCCAACCTGTATGGAAAAACACCCGCACATAAAGCTATTGAAAATTTAGTAGTAAATATAGGTATATAAATTCAACATGCAGTCACATAAGACATGTCAACATAATTGATACCTATGGCATCATATTAAAACATCAATCATGACAATGAGATCATAGTCTCATGTAATATACCTTACCTTATGGAACTAATAAAATACCATACATTTATATCATGACTAGGCAAACACTGACCGATGTTCATAACATATAATATATCAATGCATTTATCATCGCTTACCTGAGCTATTAAACTATTTTCCATTGTAAATGTACTGTATCCATTAATTACTTTAAATTTTTTGCCCATCAACTTTCTACACAGACTATTAGATACGAGTTATGAATAAAGGCACTTTCTAAGGTTAAACCACCTTGCCACAATCTATAATCATGTATGACCGTCTGGACTCATCAAGTCAAGAGCGCTCTTCGAGGTTAAGCCATCTTAACTTAGTAAAACATATATCTTTTGCATGCAACATAGGATCAAGGGTGCTCTTCAAACTTAAGCCACATTTTCCTTAAAAGAAATCATTATGTATCATATAACTATGGTATCATACACCCCCTTAATAACATGCCACCTATCCTACTTCTAGTCCTAGTATTGAGCCTGGGCTATACTTGTTCATTTATTCTTTGATATACTTTTATATAAACCATTATCTTATAGCACAAATGTTATGAATATATGAAATTCATCATGTATCATATATGCATGAATAATCATATAGTCATTTGTCTTCTATTTAAATCATACCATTATGAAAAGCATGTGCATATCCATTATATTACAATCATAGAATAAGCAACTTATAACATTTTAAACATGATTCATGGGTGTGAACTATGTGTTCATAGCCATGAAGTTCCATTCATGGGCACTCCTACCCATGAACCAAACTGTGAACTAAGTTGTGAATTCTCTGTCCAAAACTTGCACATTTCTTCACAGGCATGACCTTTGTGATTCAAGATTTTGAGTCAAGTGGTGACTCTAATTGTGAAACCTTCTGCCTGAAATGGACAATTCCAGGATGATGATTCACGATCGTAAATCCTATGTCACGGGTATGAATATGGGTTTTTCAGAAAAACAAACATGCAACAAAGCATTTAATGCAATCCACATGCAAGGGCTCTAATGGTTGTCCCATGACAACTTTTTCCTATTAGTATTTTTATCGATATACATTATCATGTTATATCATCAATTAAACTCAAAGGAACACATAATCATTTAATTCTTCCTTTTAATGTTTATTATATATACTAACAATCATCTATGATTCCATATGCATTAATGCATCATTAATTACTTCTTTCAACCTCTCAAGCCATCATCATTTATTATACTCATAAATGCACATATGGCATATCTATGATAAGGTTCTCTTCATGCATTCTCATTAATGCATTTTGTGTTTAGCTTAACACTTATATTCATATCATTCAATACTAATGGCATTGACTATATCAATTACTTCCATAACAACCAATAATAAGCATATAAAGCATTCATAAGCATTTAGCACATACAACATGCCATAATTTGGGAATTTACATGTATATATGTACACACCTCTAATGGAGCCTCAAAACCAAGCTTCTCTCAAGCTTGTTTATCCTTTTGGTGGATTTCACCACTTTCTTTTCCAATTTCTATCACATATAACATATGTCCATCAACTTCTATACACCATATACTTAACTTTTAAAAGCTATACAAGATAAAACCTTAACTTTAAACCTTTTTATATAACCTTAAACTCATATAACCTCTCATTAAAAGCATATTACAACCTTAATCAAAGCTCAAAAAGGGGTCTTAAACCTTAAAAACTCATGATCAATTGAAACACTAACCCATTTGAAAATAGGTATATACCAAAAACGGGATACACATAAAAAAAAGATTATGAAAACTTGTAAAAAAGATGGAGAAATGTGATTCCTTACCAAAATTGAAGGAAACATAATTGGGATGAAAGATTCAGACTCCTCTATACTTTTTTGTTGTAGCCTCCTTAAGAGCACAACCTTTCTTGGGCTTATATCTCCTAAAAACTTGTTAAACTTTGATTTTCGATGTTGGTTTAGGTGTTTTGGTCTAAAAATCAAAGAAAATACAAAACTTTGGTCTTTGGTATGAAAGAATTTCGGATTTTAAGGTTTACTTTTGAATTTAGGTCATGAGAGAAAGAAAGAACAATTGTTGGAGTTTTATATTTGATGATGTTCACAGGCGTGACCCTATTAGTCATGAGTGTGAACATCTCAAAATATCATTCACAGCCGTGACATTACATTCACGGGTTTGAACTCAGAACTTTTCACTTTCTCATCTTTTCTTTACTATTTCCCTTAACCAAATCCTTGAGCATACTTATAACATCTTTAAACCAACTTATTAACTAGGCCTTACTTAGTGGGCATTACATTTCTCTCCCCTTTAAATGAATTTGAACCTCAAAATTGCCTACAGCTTTGTGTTGAAACAACTAAAGGTACTGTGTCATCTTTACTTTTTTGATTTTCCATATAGCCTCTTTTGTTGCATGATTCCTCCATAGGACTTTAACTAATGGTACTCATTTGTTCCTTAGCACTTTGACTTCACAAAAAAGATCTCAATCAACTCTTCTTCATATGTCATATATATTCTTACTTCTATGCATTCGACTGTAATGACATATGAAAGATCTAACCTATACCTCCTCAATATGGAGACATGAAAAATATTGTGAATCTTACTTCACTATAGTGGTAAGGCTAGTCTATAGATGACTGGTTCAATTCACTCTAAGATCTCATACGATCCAATGAATCTAGGGCTTAACTTGCCCTTTTTTCCAAACTTTAGGACTTTTTTTATGGAGAAACTTTAAGAAACACTTTGTCTTCAACTTCATACTCTATATCTCTCCTCTTAAGATCATCATATGCTTTTTGTCTATTCAAAGTTGCCTTTAACCTTTCTTGTATGATCTTTACCTTTTTCTATATCTCTTGCCCCCATTTTAGTCCCACTAACTTTTGCTCACTGAGCTCTATCCAATATAATGGTGTCTGACACTTTTTATTATAAAGTGCCTCATAAGGAGCCATTTGGATGCTAGATTGATAACTGTTGTTTTAGACAAACTCCATCAATGGTAGATATTTCTTCTAACTACCTTTAAACTCGATCACATAACTTCTCATCATGTCTTCCAAAATTTATATCACCCTTTCTGAGTGATCGTCTATCTGTGGGTGAAATGTTGTACTAAAATTGAGTTTGGTACCCAAATCTCACTGAAGACTTCCCCAAAACTCATATGTGAACCTTGGATCTCTATCTGATATGATGGAGATTAGCACTCCATATAGTTGTACTATTTTGTTCCCATATAATTTTGTTAGCTTGTTTAAAATTTAGTCTCTCCTAATAGGTAAGAAGTGCATTGACTTCATTAATCTATCCACTATGACCCAAACAATGTCATACTTCCTCGATGTCAAAAGGTAATTTAAGCACAAAATCCATTGTGATTCATTCCCTTTTCCATTTCAATATTGTGATTGGTTATAACAAACCTGAAGGTACTTGAAATTCTTTCTTGATTTGCTAACATGTCAGACATCTCGTTGTGAACTTTTTCATGTCCTTTTTCATACCTACCCACCAAAAATTTCCTTTCAAATCATGATACATCTTGTTACTTCTGGGATGCATTGCAAATCTAGTTTCATGCACTTCCTTTAGAATCCTTTGTCTTAACTCAACAACATTAGGCACACATAAGATGCCTTGGTATAACAAACTACCATATGGTTCAATTATATACTCTGATCTCTCCTCCTTGGAGACCAATTCAGTGATATTAACTAGCTTGCTATCTCACCTCTATTCATCTCTGATCTCCTGATTGAACATAGGTCGAACATGTAACTCTGTTATGATCTTTATACTCAAAGCATCAGCCACAAAATTGGCCGTACCTAGATGACAGTCGATGATGCAATTGTAGTTATTGATCAACCCTAACCATCATTTCTGCCTTAAGTTGAGTTCCTTCTGATACGAGAGATACTTCACACTTTTATGATCTATGTAAATGAAACACTTTTCCTAATATAGATAGTGACACCATATCTTTATAGCAAACATAATAGTTGCCAACTTAAGATTATGTGTGGGGTAATTCTTTTCATACTGCTTCAATTGCTTGAAAGCATAAGTAACAACCTTTCTCTCTTGCATCAAAACACATCCCAAACAATTATGAGAAGCATCACTATAAATAACATACTTTTTATCGGGTATTGGTTATGTCCTCTTCTTTTATCTTCAACTGATGATAACTCGATCTCAAATCTATCTTAAAAAACACCCATGTACCTTTTAGCTAATCAAAAAGATCATCAATACATGGCAACAAATATCGATTCTTAATAGTTACCTTGTTCAACTGCATATAGTCTATGCACAATCTCAGAGACTCAATTTTCTTCTTTACAAATAAAACTAATGCACCCTAAAGAGATACAGTCAACCTAATAAAACTCTTGTCTAGTAACTCTTACAACCGAGCTTTCAATTCTTTCATCTCTAAAGGTGTCATTCTATAAGGTACTATAGATATTGGTGATGTGTCTAGTGTGAGCTCTATAGGGATAACCAAGAGATCTATATCACCTTTTCTAGTGTCCACCACGTGAGCCAAATAAGTCTCACATCCTTTCTGGATCATCTTCTACATTTTCATCATTAAAACCATCTATAGAGATTATGGAAACCTTTCACCCTCTACTACCACCTCTTCTCATTATGAAGTCTTAAGAATAACTATCGTAGACGGACATTCCATAACTATCTCATGCTATGAGAGTTAATCCATACCTAATATGTCATCATACTCTTGAAATGACAACTCTATAAGATCCATGGAAAACGTTTTCCTATGCACAATTAAAAAGCAACTTCTGTATACTCGAATCATAACCACACTGTGGCCTAAAGGGTTTATGACCTCAATCTCAAACTCTAGTTTCTTTATTGTCATATTGTGCTGATTAGGCATGCTTATGCAAACATAAGAATATCAAAGCACATATATCAAATCCATATAAAGAGAACATACCCACTATGACATTTATGACTTCTTGGTCCTCACGAGCCTTCATCACATATGCCCTAACTAGAGCTCTACTGGGTCCTGGCTTCTTCATTGTCTCTGAGGTAGCCTAGCTAGGTCATACATAACCTTCTTGTGTCTGATTTCTACTTTGGACCGAAGCCAATTCTGCTGTCTATGTAGGTGTAGCACTTGGTAACAAAGGGCGATCCCTTTTTATGTGATCTTAGGCTCCGCACCTGAAATAAGCCCTTGTAGCTAACTGACACTCTCCTCTGTGATTCTTGTAACATGTCCCATATAAGGGAGAAAGATCTCTAGTCGTCTATGTGCTGGTAGTGATTGAAGTAGTCTTAGAGGGTGGTCCATTCCTAAAAGAACTAAGCTGTGACTAACTTTGACCTTTGTCCTGTCCTCTACTCTAGGAATGTCCTGAGAAGAATCAGCCTTTCTTCCCAGTTATCTATGCCACACTGGTTGTGTGTCTCATGTAGGTTTTTTCTGCTATTATCTTTCTTCTCTTTTCAACATTGATAGTTGAGGAAGCAAGGGAGGAGAAATCCTCAAGTTGGAGGGAAATGACATGATATTCAATGTCATCATTTAAACCATCCTTAAAATGATGACACTTGTCACCCTCATCCACAATGAGACCAATTGCATATCTGCTCAATTGTGTGAATTCTTTTGCGTATTCGGAGATTGTCATGTTTCTTTGCCGCAAATTCAAAAATTCTCTTATTTTCCCATCAATGTAGACTCAAGGTACATATTCTTTTTTGAATTCGACAACAAAGTAATCCAAAATTAAAGACTATAGAGTCTCTGGCTTCTTCAAAACCAATTTCCACCACTCATATGCATGTTTTTATAGCAGTGACATTGTATACTTTGCTTTGTGCTCTTGAGTACACTCTAACTCTTTAAAGACCTTTTTAGTCTTTTCTAGCCAAAACTTTGTTGCAACTAGATCATCTTCTCCTGTACTAAGGAAATCAATGGCCTCATACTTTTGGAGCTTATCAATCTTTTTCTTGGGTGCCTTTTATGGTGGCGGTTGTGGAACTGGCTATGACGGTGGTTGTTGTATTACTTGTGATATAACTTGGGCCAACTACTGAAAAATACCATTTATTTGCTGCATGATTGGTATCACACCCAGGTTCGCTCGTCTGACAAATAGGTGCTAAGGAATTGTAGCAGCACCCATACCCTTTACACTAGAAGTACTAGGCTAATTATGAGCCCTCAGATATGGAAAACTATTGCTCTTAGCAACATCATATGCTTCCAACTCTATCTATACCTATACACTCCTACAAGTTGATAGAGATAACATATATTAGAGACATATGAGATGTACTATGTATGCATGATAACATTTAACCCACTTTGGTTTAGAAATGCCTAAACATAAGCTTTGTTACCATTAGATATAATGCCCTCTCATATAATCAGAATTAACCCAACTAAATGAGTGAGTGCCATATGTGCTTATTGTGGAAAAATCTGTGAAAATTTTAAAACTTTTTTCTTTTACCTTGAAAACCCTTTTTTCATATAAACTCTTTTGTACATAAAACATCACACGTATGTTTAAATCTTTTCGATCCATAAGATTCATAACATCATATATATATATATATATATATATATATATATATATATATATATATATATATATATATATATATATATATATATATATATATATATATATATATATATATTAACTATGGGCTCTAATGGCCCGATGTTCACAAAAATACACTCCTTAAAGTAAAGGATTACATATAATTTAAAATACAAGACATGTATGAAGGTTGACAACTCACAAACCCATATGTCATGCCTAAAATGAAAAATAAAACATATCACCAACCCTTATTGGGTTTGCTTTGTTCTCTTTATGGAGTTAGCTTCTGTTGATCGACCATTATCTTTATCTACTAGGCTCTAACCTGCATGGGGAAACATCTGCACACTAAGCTATTCAAAGCTTAGTGGTACATATAAGCATATAAATTCAACATGCAGTCACGTAAGGCATATCAACATACTTATACCTATGTCATCCTATTAAAACATCAATCATGACAATGAGACCATAAAATCATGTAATATACCTTACCTTATGAAACTGATAAAATACCATACCTTTATATCATGATTAAGTAAACACTTACCGATGTTCATAACATATAACATATCAATGCATTTATGATCGCTTACTTGAGCTATTAAACCATTTTCCATTGTAATGTATTATATCTATTGTTGAACCTTTAGGGGTATTTTCGCCATTTTTATGCTAACAAATAAAATAGCAATAATGTATTTAACATACTTATGTTCTAAGTTTATTGAACAAGGTATGAAATATGATGCAATAATGGAAGACTAACTTTGAAAGTAAAAAAAAAATAGAAGAAATAGCATGTTCACGCTTGTGATTGTTTATGTCACGCCCGTGATAACCATAAATGATCATATCAGTCACGCCCGTGAAAGATAGTCACACCCGTGAGAAAACATGTCAAATTCCTCCAGAATACTTTACGGCCAGAGTCACCACTTTGACCATGGCTTGGAAGGATATTCATGCCCATGAAAGAATAAAGTCACGCCTGTGATCAAACACTTCAATTCCTTATAGAATGCTTCACAGTCAGAGTCACCACTTGGACCACGGCTTGGAAGAACATTCATGACCGTGACACAGGTGTTCATGATCGTGACTGAGGAAAGAGAAACATGTCAGGCGTGAAATTAAGAGTTGGTGCAACGGTTATTTTTGCATTAAATGCAACCAAATGACTATAATTTGCCAAGAAAGTATAAATGCAATTCATTTATGAATCCAAAACAAGAGAATAGCAATTACTTCAAATCAAAATCTTGTTGTAGCCATTTGTGCATTAATTACTTTCAACAAAACTTTAATTCTCTGTAAAAATCTTTTTGCTCATAATTTTTGAGCATTATAGATTTGTGAGTGTTTCTCTTTGTAATCTACTACTCAAGTGAGTTTGGGTATATTGGGTTAAGAGTAGAACACTTGTAAGGGTTATTTGTGTGAGACATAAAACACAAAGAATTGGTTTATTGTGTGAGCCATTAAAACACAAGGGATTTCTGGGTTAGGTGTGATCCATTGATAGAAACACCATAGTTTAGAGTGAGTTTGTAAAACTCCATTGTAACACTTAGTGAGTTAGTGAAACTCAAAATTGAGATTGGGGAGAGGAGTAAGGTTTGTTAATACCCGAACCTCTATAAATTTCTTTTGTGATATTTTCCTATCCCTACTCTACTTAACTTTTTATTCCGCACTTAAAAGTTAAGAATTTTTAATATCCAATTCAACCCCCCTTCTTGGTTCATTATCTGGGCAACAATTGGTATCAGAGCTTAGTCTAGCATCAAAGCCTAAACAGCGCTAGCAAAGATCAAGAAATGGCCAATGAAGGATTTTAAAGTCTCAAGCCTTACTTTGATGGGGCAAATTATACTCATTGAAATTTTCAGATGGAGACATATCTCGATAGTGAGGGAATTGAAGTCTGGGATAGTGTTCGGAAAGAATGGACACCACCAACTAGAAGAAGTTGATGGTGAAGAAGAAATCTTGTCAAAAGATGATTGGACAAAGCCTCAAAGAAGAGCAAATTTCAAAAACAAGAAGGCAATGAGAATTCTCTCAAGCTCACTATCCATTGAAGAATGTGGCAGAATACAACACTGCCCAACTGCATATAGCATGTGGAAAACATTGGAAAATTATCATGATTTAACTTCTCACTTCAAAGTATGAACTCTTCAAGATGAAATCCAATGAGTCAATCACCGACATGACAAACCGTCTTCTAGTAATCATAAGAGCTTGGAAGATGTAAACAACAAAATTCTGAGAAGTCTTCCTCTAAAAACTTACGGTTCAAGAGTTGCTGGCATAAAAGAAGCCAACAAAGATAGAAGCATCATGAATACCGATGTGCTGATTGGCAAACTTCTAACACATGAAATGGCAGTAAAAAGAGATGGAGAGCTTAAAGCCAAGCCAGAAAAAAGAAAGCATCTACTTCAAAATCTCAAGAAGAAATTGAAGATGATGAAGAAAAGTGTGATGATACAAATGAGGACAATGCAATGCTCCCAAGAAGGCTGAAAAGAATAATTGAGAAGAGAATGGGAAACTCTAGAAAATTCAAGCAAAGAAATATCAAACACTTCTCAAGATGACTCTTAAAGAAGTAAAGATGAGGTAAAGTTCTATGAATATAGGAAGAAGGGACATATTAAACCAGAATGTCCAAGGCTTAAAAAACATAAGAGCAAATACCAAAAAGAGAATAGGGAGAAAGGTCACAAAGCCACATGGGATGACGAAAGCTCTTTAAGCGAAAAAGATGACAATGAAAGTGAAGAGGTCAAACTATGCTTCATGGCTATAGAGGATCATGTCTCGGATAAGGTAGGATCACTCTACTCATACTCATTTAATAATGATAGTAGTGATAATGATAGTAATAGTGAAGATGATGATGAGCAAAGTTTGATAGAGGTTTTGAATCTAGAACTAGAAAAATATAGGTGTAAATTCAATACTTACAAGAACAACATATCTAGTTTGAAAAGCAAAATGGAAGTTTTAGAAAAAGAAAACCTTGAGCTTAAATCCTCTAATGAATCTCTTTAAAAATCATTAGATGAGTACTCCTCAAGACCCTCAACTAAATCCTTGCTTAAAGAAAACAATGTTTTGAAAAATGAAGGTAAGGAACTTATAAACTCCATTTCAAAATTTCACAAGGGAAAAAAAGAGTTTAGAAACTCTCATTGTGTCTCAAAGACCACCTTTAATAAGACATGGTCTAAGATTTAAAGGAATCATCTTCATCTCACAAGACTACTTTTGTTAAGTCAAATGAACCCCACATCTTCACATTAGCAGTAACAACCCCAAAGGCTAAGTGCACAACATACACTAAACCTTCTATACATAAGAGGAATGATCAAGGGTTGGTAAGCCTAAGAAGGAAACCTCAAAATGCTAATCATGCTTTTATGTATAATAATTGTGCACCTAGGAGAGCATTAAGTTATCATGCATGTGAATGTCATTGCTCACAAACACTACCTAATAGGAAAATGGCAGTCAAAAGCATAGTAAGACCATAAAACATATTTAGAGCTAAACAATGTAATTATTGTATGAAATTTGGTCATATAAATAAATATTGCTGGATAAGGAAGGCTCATTGGGAACCTTCATGTGCTAACCCCCAAGGACCCAAGCTCATTTGGGTACCTAAAACAATCCATATGACCGGAGACAAAGAACTATTCAATGAAATCGAAAGTTTTGATGGAGGTAAAGTAACCTTTAGAAATAATGCTAAGGGTAAGGTAATTGACATTGGCTCTATTGGTATTAATGGTACTACTTTCGTTGAAGATGTCTTACTCGTTGATGGTTTGAAAAGTCAAATTTGAAAAAGACAAGACATGTGAACCTTGCCAAAAAGGAAAACAACACAAGTCATCCTTCAAATCCAATAACATTGTAAGTACCTCAAAACCTCTACAACTCTTGCATCTAGATCTTTTTGGACCTACTAGAGTTGCAAGCTTAGGAGGTAAACACTATACCTTTGTCATCGTCGATGACTACTAGATTCACTTGGGTAATTTTCTTAGCTCAAAAGAGTGATGCTTTTGAAACTTTCAAAAACTTTGCTAAGAGAGTTCAAAATGAAAAAGGATATTGTATTTCAAAAATAAGAAGTGATCATGGCAAAGAATTTGAAAATGAAAACTTTGAAATTTTTTGTCTAGAACATGGCATTTCACAGAATTTTTTCATCTCCTAGGACACCTCAACAATATGGGGTGGTCGAAAGGAAAAATAGAACTTTAATTGAAATGGCTCGAACAATGCTCAATGAGTATGGTTTACCAACTTACTTTTGGGCCGAAGCCACAAATACTGCACGTTATATTTCAAATCGAGTTTTCAAAAGACCTCTCTTAAACAAAACTTCTTTTGAGTTATGGAATGGAATAAAGCCCATGATATCATATTTTAGAGTATTTGGATGTAAGTGTTTCATATTGAATACCAAGGATAACCTTGGAAAATTTGCCTCTGAATATGATGAGAGTATATTTTTAGGATACTCCACCAGAAGCAAAGCTTATAGAGTCTTTAATAAAAAGTCATTAGCTGTTGAAGAATCTATTTATGTTGTTTTTGATGAATCTAGTAAGCTTAATCTTTGTGAAAGGTAGTGTTCTTGATGATGTTGTAGGTACAATGAAAAAACTTGATCTTGAAAATGAAAAAGGAGAAAATGATCAAGAAAATTCACATCAAGATGACTATTTACCTCAAGCTCAAAAGGAAAACAAGCAAAAGCTCCCAAAGGAATGGAGATTGACAAAAGATCACCCAAAGGAGCAAATCATTGGTGATCCTACAAAGGGAGTAAGTACTAGATCTCATCTCAAACCTTTAGATTCTAATTTTGCCTTTGTCTCTCAAATTGAACCTAAAAATATTGATGAGGCTCTTAATGATGAAATTTGGGTGATTGCTATGCAAGAGGAACTCAACCAATTTGAGAGAAGTAAGGTATGAAACTTAGTTCCTAGACCCAATGAGCATCAAATCATTGGAAGTAAATGGGTATTTAGAAATAAACTAGATGAACAAGGTTCAATAACTAGGAATAAGGCTAGGTTAGTTGAAAAGAGATATAATCAAAAAGAAGGAATAAATTATGATGAGACCTATGCTCTGGTAACTAGATTAGAAGCCATAAGAATACTTTTAGCATATGCATGCCATATGAATTTCAAACTCTTTCAAATGGATGTCAAAAGTGCTTTCTTAAATGGTTTTATAGAAGAAGAAGTTTATGTAGAACAACCACCAGGTTTTGAAAGCCATAATTTGCCTAACCATGTATTTAAACTTTCAAAAGCTTTATATGGTTTGAAATAAGCCCTAAGAGCTTGGTATGAAAGACTAAGATATTTTCTTTTAGAAAATAATTTTTCAAAGGGGAATGTTGACACCACTTTATTTATTAAAAAGCATAAGCATGATATTCTAATTGTTCTAATTTATGTTGATAACATCATATTTGGGTCTACTAATGAACTGTTTTGCCAAGAATTTGCTAAGTGTATGACTAGGGAATTTGAAATGAGCATGATGGGTGAGCTCAAGTTCTTCCTCGTTCTACAAATAAAACAAATCAATGAGGGCATATTCATCAACCAATCCAAATATGCTAAAGACTTAATCAAGAAATTTGGAATGGAAGGATGCAAAAATGCCAAGACTCCAATGAGCACATCAAGAAAATTGGACAAAGATGAAAAGGATAAGAGCATTAATGAAAAGTTCTATAGAGGTATGATCAGATCACTCCTATATCTTATTGCCTCTAGACCCAATATAATGTATAGTGTATGCTTATGTGCTCACTTTCAATCATGTCCTAAAGAATCTCATTTGAATGCCGTGAAAAGAATTTTAAAATATTTACATTGCTCATTGCATCTAGGTCTATGGTATCCTAGAAATTCATCCTTTCATATTATAGGATATTCAGATGTTGATTACGCTGGAAGTCTCTTGGAAAGAAAGAGTACTTCAGGCACTTGTCACTTTATTGGTGAATGCTTAGTTTCTTGGTTTAGCAAGAAGCAAGTTTCAGTTGCTCTTTCTACCACTGAAGCGGAGTATGTGGCAACAGAATGTTGTTATACTCAAATCCTTTGGATGAAACAATAACTTAAGAATTATGGTCATAGTTTGGACCAACCATATACCTATCAGATATGATAATACAAGTGCTATAAACCTATCTAAGAATCCCATTCAACACTCTTGAAGTAAGCATATTGACATAAGACATCATTTTCTTAAAGATCGTGTTCAATTTGGAGATGTTGTATTGGAATTCATAAACACATACAATCAATTGGCAGATATTTTCACTAAGTCTCTAAATGAAGAAAGATTTAACTTCATAAGAAGAGAGCTTGGTATGATTGATGGATTAACTTTATGATTGCCAAATTTGTTGAACCTTGAATGTTAATCTTGTGATATTGTCTCATCTTTTAAGGTATGAAGTGGCAAAACTCAATGAAAAATATGTTATAAGGGATAGAAGCACCTTAGAGATCCTTTAGTCTTGTTTTAGACTTAGTTTTATTTAATGAGGATTTTAGGCAATTCACGCCCGTGACATATATTCACGATCGTGATCATAATCGCCAAAAGCTCTAGAAGCTTTCACGCCTTGCTTCACGACATGCTTCATGGTTGAAGGTAGTGAAGACTATGTTTCACGCCCATAACCTTTTCTATCACTCCCGTGAAACTCTTTGTTCATGATCATGACACTTCTTCACAATCGTGAATATTTCCACCAAATAATTACAGAAGCTTTCACGCCTTGTTTCACGCTTTGCCTCACGGTCACAAGTAGTGAAGATTGTACTTCACTACCGTGACTCATTTTGTCACCACTGTGAAAATTCATCATTCACCCTCATGACTATTAAATGTCACAATCATGAATCATTTCATATTCTTCACCACAGGTAGAATGCCTCTTCAGTAAATCGTGAACACGACATTTCACGCCCGTGACTTAGTATTCACGACCGTGAAGATGTCGACTAGAAAACATTTTCTACCATTTTTCCTCTCATTTCTAACTCTACAAATTCTCTCATTTATCACCACATTCAATACCTCTCACAGATTTTGGCCCTCTAACAGCCTTTTCCATCTATAAATACCTTCAAAAACTCTTTCCTTCATCAGAAATCACAAAATCATAAGGTATTCTTCAAAAATCCTATCAGAATTTTTTCTCTTCAAAAATCAATCTCAACTCAAAAATGGAACCCGGCTCCTCTAAAAGCACTAGAAAGAAGTCTCATGCTCCAAGAAGGAACACAGACTACCTTTTAAATATCATTTTGGAGCATTGTCCTTCGAGGTATGCAGTTCTCAAGAAAATACCACTCCTTTCTTCTCGATCCTTCAAATGGCATGTTGTCAGAACCATTGGTCTTGAGACAAGCATGACAGAATAGCTACAGGCTTGCCATCTAAAGGAGTTCATTGATATCCATCAACTGATGCTAAGGGAACCTACCTTCGAGTTCTTTAGTGGTATCCTCAATGAGAGTGAGGTGGAGTTCTATGTCAATCTGGCATGGACTCATTTTGGACAAGATTGCAGCTGGGATGTCAAGAAGACAAAGAGCACCCACTTTCGATCACTAGTGCATAAGTACTTACATAGGTTTCTGACCTATAGCATCTTTGCAAGAGGAGATAGCAATAGTGCGATTCGAAAATCCGAGCTCTTTCTCCTAGAGATGGCCCGAAGAGGTCTAACAGTGGCTCTATCTCGATGGTTTGCAAACCATCTACTCTTAATTGCAACGAAACCCTCAGGAGACATCTTGATCGATGGGTACATGACTCACTTTGCTACCAAGCTTGGATATCTGAAGCTAGAAGAGCACAACTTCAACCTCGTACCAACACATCCTAGAGACCAGCTAGACGTCGAGTCTTTTATCAAAATGGGAGCAGCGGTCCGAATAATTCATGAGAATAATATCTACTACCGCTTCACCACTCCAGCTGGTGAAATTATTTGGAAAGACAACGATCCAGACGACTTCAAAGCTGGCCTCCAAGGAATCCAGCAAAGAAAAAGAGTTTGAATCGAGATGGTGACCCCAGAGGTTGAGCAGGAAGTTGGACAATCCTCAGCCTCCACACCGAACTTGGCTCAGCAGGTGGCTGACCTTTTAGCACCTCGTATTGACCAACCGCAGGCTTCGATTGATAAGAGGTTGGAAAACCTCAAAGATTTCATAGAGTTTCGCATGGATAGCCTCGAGGCAGAAGTAGCACGCCTTCGAGATGGGTTGTCTGGCTTCAAGTCTAGCTAGAGATTTAGTTTTTTTATTTCTTTTTGTGTACTAGTTTCTAGTATTGCAAATATAGGATTTTAATTTACTTTTCAAATCTTTGTACTTACATTTGATACTAATATAATTGGTTTTTTATTGCATTAGTTATGATTTATCTTTTATGTTCTTTTTGATGATGGCAAAAGGGGGAGAACCTAGCAACATAAATGAATTAAATGAATATACAAGTACATGAATGCAAATGTGTTGATATTTTGAATATAGTATTGAGATACACTTTCAATATACTTTGCATATACTTAACTAGTTAAAAACAAAAATTTGATATACTTTAAATATATGTTACATATATTTTGCATATACTTAACTAGTTAAAAGCAAAAATTTGATATACATTGGATATACTTTGCATATACCTTGCATATACCTAAACTAGGAAGCAAGCATCCATGCTATACTTCATCAATTCTTAAAAATTTTTGCACTTTATTATTTTTTATCTTAAGCATCTTTTGAGGGGGAGACTTCTCAAAATCACATATTGCTAGATTATTTGTCACCATCAAAAAGGGGAGATTGTTGAACCTTAAGAGGCATTTCTGTCATTTTGATGCTAACAAATAAAATAGCAATAATGTATTTAACATACTTGTGTTCTAAGTTTATTGAACAAGGTATGGAATATGATGCAAGAATGGAAGACTAACTTTGAAAGTCAAAAAAATTGAAGAAATAGCATGTTCACGCCCGTGACGTAGCTTAGCGCCAACTCTCCAACATTTAAAGTTCACGGCCATGAAGAATCATAGCAATCGTGAATGATCATGGCAACCGTGAATGATCATATTAGTCACGCCCGTGAAAGATAGTCACGCCTGTGAGAAAACATGTCAAATTCCTCTAGAATGCTTCACGACCAGAGTCACCACTTGGACCAAGGCTTGGAAGGATATTCACGCTTGTGAAAGAATAAAGTCACGCACGTGATCAAACACTTCAATTCCTTCCAAAATGCTTCACGGTCAGAGTCACCAATTGGACCATGGCTTGGAAAAACATTCACGACCGTGACACAGGTATTTACAACAGTGACTAAGGAAAGAGAAGCATGTCAGGCATAAAATTAAGAGTTGGTGCAACAACTATTTTGCAATTAAATGCAACCAAATGGCTATAATTCGCCAAGGAAGTATAAATGCAAGTCATTTATGAATCCAGAATAAGAGAATATCAATTACTTTGAATCAAAATCTTGTTGTAGCCATTTGTGCATTAATTACTTTCAACAAAACTTTAATTATCTGTAAAAATCTTTTTTCTCATAATTTCTGAACATTATAGATTTGTGAGTGTTTCTCTTTGTAATCTACTACTCATGTGAGTTTGGGTATATTGGGTTAAGAGTAAAACCCTTGTAAGGGTTATTTGTATGAGCCATAAAACACAAGGTATTGGTTTATTATGTGAGCCATTAAAACACAAGGGATTTCTGGGTTAGGTGTGATCCATTGATAGAAACACAATAGTTGGGAGTGAGCTTGTAAAACTCCATTATAACACTTAGTGTGTTAGTGAAACTCCCAATTGAGATTGGGGAGAGGAGTAGGGTTTGTTAACACCCAAACCTCTATAAATTTCTTGTGTGATATTTTTCTATCCCTACTTAACTTTTTATTCCGCACTTAAAAGTTAAGAATTTTTAATATCCAATTCAACCCCCCTTCTTGGTTCATTATCTGGGCAATATCTATTAATTACTTTAACCTTTTTCCCAACAACTCTCTACAAAAACCATTCAAATGCATGTTATGAACAGGGACACTCTCCAAACTTAAGCCATCATACCACAGTCTATAATCATGTATGACTGTTTGGGCTCCTCAGGTCAAGAGCGCTTTCAGAGCTTAAGTCATCTTGACTGAGTAAAATATATATCTTTTGCATGTAACATAGGATCAAGAGCACTCTATGAGCTTAAGCCACATTGTCTTTAAAAGAAATCATTGTGTATCATATAACTATGGTATCATATGCCCTTTTAATGAAATGCCACCTATCATACTTATAGTTCTAATATCGAGCTTAGGCTTTAATTATTCATATATTCTTTGATATATTTTTATATAAACAACCTTTATCTTATAACACAATGTTTGGAACATATGAAATTCACCATGTATCATATATGCATGAACAATCCTATAGTCATATGTCTTATATTCAAATCATACCATTATGGAAGCATGTGCATATCCATTATATTGCAGTCATGGAAGAAATAATATATAATATTTTAAACATGATTCATGTGTATGAACTATGTGTTCACAACTGTGAAGGTTCATTCACGGTCACCCCTACTCATGAACTAAACTATAAACTAAGTTGTGAATGTCTTTGTCCAAAACATGCACATTTCTTCATGGATGTGAAGAAATAATCATAGGCACAAGACCTCCTCGATTCATAGTTATGAGTCAAATGGTGACTCTATCCATGAAGCCTTTTGCTAGATCTAGGCAGTTCCAGGATGATGATTCACAATTGTGGACCTTATGTCACGAGCGTGAATTTGGGTTTTCCAAAAAAACAAGCATACAACAAGGCATTTAAGGCAATCCAAATGTAAGGGCTCTAATGGCTGTCCTGTGACAACCATTACCTATCAACATTTTCATTAATATGCATTATCATGTTATATCATCAATCAAACTCAAAGAAACACATAATCATTCAATTCTCCCTTTTCATGCTCATTATACATACTAATAATCATTTATGATTCCATATGCATTAATGTATCATTAATTACTTCTTTCAACCACTAAAGCCATCATCATTTATTATACTCATAAATCCACATTTGGCATATCTATGATAAGGTTCTTTTCATCAATTCTCATTAATGCATTTCATGTTTAGCTTAACACTTATATTCATATCATTCAATACTCATGGATTGACAATATCAATTAGTTCCATAACAACTAACAATTACCATCTAAAGAATTCATAAGCATTTTACACACATAACATGCTATATTTTAGGAATTTAAATGCATATATATACATACCTCTAGTGGAGCCACAAAATCAAGCTTCTCTCAAGTTTTTTTGTCCTCTTTGTGAGTTTCACCACCTCATTTTCCAACTTGTCGCACATTTAACATATATTTATCAATTTCTATACACAATATACTTAACTTTTAAAGGATATACAAGATAAAACGCTAACTTTAAACCTCTTATATAACCTTAAACTTGTTAGAGAAGTGCTCTAAAGGCAATCAATTTTAGCATTTATTATACAAATTTATTTTATTAATGAAAAACATTTTCTTTAATTTGATATTCATTTGATATATGAGTTGATAGTGATCTTAAATCAATTAATGAAGTCTTTGAAACATGACATAACATGAAAGAAATCATGATGAGATCATGATATTAAGATTCTTATCATGTGTAAGTATGTTAGAATCTAAATTATCTATAGTCATAAGATTAATAAGACAAAATATTGTTAATCAGATAGACTATAGCACATATTATACTCCTTGATTGGATCAAGTAATATATCTCATAATCTATAAACACGAGATATTTAGAGTTAACATGTAAAAGTTTTCTAAGTGTAGCTAAGTAAATTAGATGACCTACTATGAGACAATCATATAGATAACCTATTCAAATGTCACTGATAGTCTCATCATAGTAATGGTGCAAGAATCTTTAGACTTGAGATACTCAAGGATATATTGGATACTGATTTTGTACTTTGACGTTATTCCATGTTGCCTTAGGGAGGTTGATCAAAGGGTGGTGATTGGGTACAACTTGAGATATTCAAAGGTAATTGGGTAACCAACAAAGGATTTACCACTCCTGATAGGAGTGTATACCCATGGCCTCTTGTCGGGGTCATTACTCAAGAATCTTTGACCAGAGTGGAAATGTCATGAAGATAATTTTCACTGACATATCTAATAGTGTATTGAACCTCAGGGACAAGAAATAAAATTACTTAGGTTAGATGTGACGTAATGAGTCTAGTGGGAGTTGACACATGTCCATACTCTAAAACAAGCGAGGTATAATATTGGTGAAAAGATTAATTGCACGAAAATTATCCCTGGAAAGGTTCATAGTCAAACCACTGAATTTTCGATCAATTGGGAGTCGTGATATTTTGCTAGATACCGCTCATGACTTACTTAAATTAATTATCATTTTAAGTGGCCAATAAAACTAGAAACCTAATGGGCAACACATCGAAAATTTGAAGAATAAGTAAAATAGTCTTGGATGACATCCAAAAATATGAGAGAATTATTTCGAGTTGGATCGCAATGAAATCATACGGAAAAATCACTTAGGGGGGTCACAAGCCTTCATAGGCTGTTGCCTACTAATTGGCATTAATTAGTCAATTAAGGCCAATTAAGGCAAAAACCCCAAAATTCCTTCCCTTCTATTGTCTTGTGCACTTTGTACCTAAACTAATTTTGGAGTAAAAATATTTTTGAAGAATTAAAAATTCAAATATTGTTTTTACAAATAAAATAAAATTCAAAATGAAAAATAATAACAATTTTTCATATTCTCTCAAAATAGAGCATACACCATTGCTAGCACTTTGAGGTATGTTCAACCATTTTTCTTATAGTTTCTTCTCACATTTTTGTGTGGATTAATATTAGAGACGTTTTATTGTGGATTGTTATGATTAGCTACAATCCAACAAGGTGAAAATTTGAAAAACAAATTAAGAAATTAGAATGTATAATTTCTAATCTTTATATTTTGATAAATTAGTTTTAATGGCACAAGCAGGATCCTTGTTTCGGCTTTTGAAAATTTTAATTTTCCATTACATTTATGAATAAGATTCTTCTTCAAACCCAACAATGGTATCATAGCCTCTTATGTCCATTATAATTAATTTTAATTGAAAGTACAATAAGATTGAACAGTTTTGATGGTTTTTGATCAATAGTTTTGAAAAATTGAAATTAATTTATACATTTTGTTTTGCATATTTTGCTTCTCTAATATGATAATGGGATGATTAAGAATGATTATTTTGATTGAAAAATGATTACAATGTAATTCAAATAATTAATTTCAGATTTATTTCAAAAATGCTGAAATTGCATTGTTTATGAACATACTTTTTTTTTTGCTTAAATGCTAAGTCTGTTCATATTTTTCTTATAATTTGATTATAGAAAAATTATTTATATATATTGAGAATATGTTATAATTTTTCAAATAAATACAAAAACAAGACTATTCTGTTTGATTTTTCGTATGTGATTATTTTATTTTCAGCACTTTGAAATAATTTTTATTTAATTAAAAATATGTTATTTTGATGTTAGATATACAAAAAATTATTTTATAAAATTTAAAATTTTAAAAAAATTCAAGATGTCGAATGAATCGCTTTGAGCATCTAGGTGTGTTAGGTCGTTTGTCATAATAATTTTGGCTTGTGCTAAAAATATTTTGATAAACTTAAGCTAACATAAAGATGCTTAGAATGATAATTTGAGATTCTAAAAATTTTTAAATTTTTTGAAAATTAATTTAAGTTGAGCAATGATAATTCTAGTATGACTAGGAATTAGTATGTATATTAAAATTAAATTGTTTAATTTTAATATCATAATAATTTCATTTTAAGATGAATTAATTTTGAATCAATTTTGAAAATATGGAATTTAATTAAATATTAAATTCCACATTGAAATGACATACAAAATTAAATTAACGAAAATAATACAAGTATGCAATTTCAATTCAAGCGTTGAATCAATTTTCAAATTAAAATCCAAAATTATCATTATTTTATTTTATTTTATTTTGTGCATTAGAGAATGCATGTTAGGAGTGTATGGAAAGACATGATGGATGATTATGGACTTAGGCCCAATGTGATTAAGCATGCATGATATTGACTTATTTTTTTAGTAAATAGGGTACGCGTGTCCCTGCCTTTCTATCTTTCTCATGTATTTCTCTTCTAATCTTACTCCCCTCAAATGTAAATTGAAGTTTTTTAAACTTTGAAATATGTAATTAAATTACATAGGGTTATGATAGAATGAAGATACAAAGGATCAAAAAGCAAAAGAGGTGATGTCATAAATAAGAAGACTTAGAAATAGGAATTTGATTTCTATTTTGGGTTGTAAATTCATGCATATGCCTAGGTAAGACCTAGTCAATCTCTTTTTGGCTCAAGAGATTGACTTTAGTATGTCCATAATCATGTGATATAATTAATGTAACTATCTTTATATATCCATGTGATAAATGTATGATATATAAAAGCATGCAATAATAACATGATGAGACTTAACAAAGAAATCATTTGCCAAATGAACAATTAAGTTTTACACCTTCCATTAATATGGGGAGAACTAGAGTTCTTCTAGATTTAGGGTTGTTGAGTTGCTTCAATCTCACTTTGTAAGAATATATTTAAACCATTGAAATTAGATTTCACGATTAATGGGTTGGACTTAACTGATATCATTAGCTTGTTAGATTTGCGCTAAGGTTAATGTGTATTGGAGGTGAAGTTGGGTAAGTGTACATGAGATGTATACATATCAAAAGTTGATAGCCCAATATATGTGTACACATCAATTAGTTGATAGTACAAAATTCGATTGTTGCATGAATAATGCAATTGGTATGGATTAGATACCTACCAGCCAAACTAAGGATGACTTGTTGAATTATCTCAAGGTTATTCTTAGCTAGTTGGATATCGACCTACTAGGAGAACTTACATATGGTTCTTTCGGGTTCATAGTGAGGGCTATGGATTCGCAATAAAATAATGGAAACCATAATGCGAATTATTAAAGACCTAATAAACATGCATTTTCATATACATTCTAACATGCTCTATTTTACATATAGATTGCTAGAATCATCATCATGACGACAAGTTTGAATTTGCGATGACTAATGGAATCAAATAAAGTTGATTGGACCTAACTTTTTTGGATTGGCAAGAATTTGAGAATAGTTCTCAAATCTAAAAAAAATTGGCTATGTCCTAGATGAGACACTTCCCAATCCCCCTACTACTGATGCTTCTAAAGATGTTTTGAAGGCATATAAAAAACAACTCGATAGTGAGATGGCAAGATACATTATGCTTGCTCCTATGTCAGCTGAATTGCAAAAGCATCATAAGGCTATGGATGCAAATTCCATAGTCTACCATCTAAGGGAGCTTTTTGATGAGTAAGCACTTTTTGAAAGGTTCAAAACTTGAAGGCTTCTCTTTCGAACTAAAATGGTTGAGGGGACATCTCTAATGCAATATTCACTGAAGATGAATGGTTATATTGAGAGGTTGGCCATCTTGGGATTTTTGATGGACCATGAATTAAGTATTGACTTAATTCTAATCATTTTTTTCGATAGTTACTCATATTTTGTGCTTAACTATAAGATGAACCAAATCTCCACCACTATTCTTGAGCTTATCAACATGCTCAAGACAGTTGAGTCATCTGTCAAAAAGGACAGTAAGACTGTGATGCTAGTGTGCTCTTCTAATTCTAAGAAAAAAAAAACCTTAAAAATAAGAAGAAATCCATAAAGCCTAAGGGAGGTATGGCTAAGGAGACTACCCCAAAGGGGACATGCTTCCATTATGGCAAGGATGACCACTGGAAGAGAAACTGCAAGGCCTACTTGGAGTCCTTGAAGAAGATGGCATATGATGCCCCATCTACTTCAGGTATTTTTGTCATTAAGATTAATATTGTTTCCAATAATAATATATGGGTATTAGATACCAATTATGGGTCATACATATGCACATATATACAGAGCTAAGAAATAGTAGGCAACTCAATAAGGGAGAGTCAAACCTGTGCATTGGAAATTGAGCAAGGGTTGATGCATTAGCTGTAGGAACTTTATGTATTGACCCTCCCTAAAGGCATATGTTAAATTTGGATCATTGTTATTATGTACCTACTTTGGCTAAAAGTATTATTTCTGCTTCTAGTTTAAATAAAGATGGTTTCCATTTAGCTTTTAGTGACAATTGTTGTTCTATTATGTTAAATGGTATTTTTTATGCTATCGGTACATTATGCAATGGAATATACATATTAGATAGTCAAATCCAATTTAAACATCAATGATAATAAAAGGCAAAAACAAGATATTTTGAAATTATCTTACTTATGGCATTGTCGTCTTGGTCATATAAGTGAGAAACAAATGGCTATGCTACACAAGAATGGTAGTTTGGGGTCATTTAATTACCAATCATATGGCACATGTGAATCTTGCTTATTAGGAAAGATGACGAAATTACTCTTTAAGGGAAATGGTGAATGTGCTAATGGGGTTTTAGACTTAATACATTCGAATGTATATAGTCCAATGTCCACATACCTAGAGGTGGTTTCATCTACTTCATAATTTTATTGATCACAATATGGGTATGTGTATCTTATGAGATACAAATATAAAGCTTTTAAAAAGTTCAAAGAATTCATAAATGAAGTAGAGAAACAACTTGGTAAAAATATTAAAACACTTTGATCAGATCGAGGAGGTGAATACTTGAGCCAGGAGTTTCTAGATTATCTTAGAGATACTGGGATATTATCTCAATGGACTCCACCTTACATGCCACGATACAATGTTGTGGCTAAAAGGAGAAATTGAACCCTGTTATACATGGTAAGGTCAATGATGAACATTGCGGAACTCCCTAATCCTTTTAGGGTTATGCACTAGCAACTATCATTTATATATTAAATGGAGTCCATTCGAAGTCAGTTGATGTTACTCCATATGAGATTTGGAATAACAAGAAGCCCATATTTTCTTACATGAGAATTTGAATTTGTCCTACTTATGTGAAGCGGACGATATCAGATAAGCTAGAAGTTAAGTCTAACTGATGTTTGTTTATGGGATATCCAAAAATATCATATGGATATAAATTCTACCACCCCTTGAAATAAAAGGTGTTTATTTCAAGACATGTTATCTATTTAGAGAGAGAATTTCTTCTAAAAGGAAATAGTGGGAGCAAAATTGAACTTGAGAAATTTCAAGATGCTTAAGCAGATGCTAATCGACTGCCTAAACCCGAGCTTGTTATTCATACAAATGATATAGTAGTTCAACCTTCTGAAGCACAAAATCTTTGTAGGCCAAGTAGGATACGTAAAAGATATGGATTTCTCATTAGTGAACATAATGAAATATTGCTCATAAAAAATGATGAGCCTAAAACCTATGAAAAAGTTTTGAATAGTTCAGAATCTAACCAATGACTTCAAATCATAATGTCAAAAATGGATTGCATGTATGAAAACTAAGTATGGACTTTGGTTGACCCACTTGAAGGGATAAAACCTATAGGGTGCAAGTGGGTTTTCAATATATGGTAATATGGTTACTTATAAAGCTAGACTTGTAGCTAAAGGTTATTATCTAAAACAAGGAATTGATTATGATGAAACTTTTAGCCTAGTAGTTATGCTTAAACCCATAAGGATACTCCTAGTCATTGCTACTCATTATGATTATGAGATATGACAAATGGATGTGAAGATGGCTTTCCTTAATAAAAATCTAACCGAGGATGTGTACATGAGACAACTAGAAGGCTTCATATCCGAAGATGGCAAAAAGGTATGCAAGCTTCAAAGATCCATTAATAGATTAAAGCAAGCATCCAGGAGTTGGAATATTCGGTTTGATGAGACAATCAAACTATTTGGTTTCTTACAAAATTGATGAACCTTGTGTATGCAAGAAGTTCAGTGAGAGTGCAATTGCATTCCTTGTGTTGTATGTATATGACATACTACTAATGGGAAATGATGTCTCAACCTTATAATTAGTCAAATTTTGGTTATTCAAGAATTTCTCTATGAAAGACCTTGGAGAAGCAATCTATATTTTGGGGATGAGGATTTATAAAGATAGATCTAAAAGATTGTTTAGTCTTTCACAGTCTAAAAGGTTTACCATAGAACAGTCCACGAAAGGATATATTCTCAAGACCTATGGGATTACTCTCTCAAAGTCTACGTGTCCAAAGACATAAGATGAGAAGACAAACATGAGTTTGATTCCTTATGCTTCAGCTATAGGATCAATCATGTATGCCATGTTATGTATAAGATTCGATGTTTCATATCTTATGAGTGTCACAAGAAGATATCAATTGAACCCTAATGAGGGTCATTGGGTGGTTGTTAAGAATATTCTTAAGTACTTGAGAAGGACTAAGAATGTATTCTTGATATATAAAGATGAAGATCTTATTATGAGTGGATATACTGATGCCAACTTCCAATCTAACCAGGATGACTCAAAATCCCAGTCAAGTTATATATTCGCGCTAAATGGTGGAGCAGTTAGTTGGAAGAGTTCCAAACAAGAAATGACTACTGATTCCACAACTGAAACATAGTACATTGTAGCTTCTGAAGAAGCAAAAGAAGCAGTTTGGATGAAGAAATTCATCACGAAACTTGGAGTGGTCTTAGCGTTATTGATCTAATACAATTGTATTGTTACAATAATGGAGCCATTACATAAGCAAAGGAGCCATAGTCTCATCAAAGAGCCAAACATATACTCAGAAGATACCATTTGATTAGAGAAATCATTAGTAGGAATGATGTAAAGATAGAAAGAGTGCCCACTAATCAGAATATCGTTGATCTCTTAACTAAGCTACTTCCTCAAAAGAAATATGATTTTCATGTACTCTCCTATGGAATTAAATACAAAAGTGATTAACTTTAGTGCAAGTGGGAGGTTGTTAGAGAAGTGCTCTAACGGTAATCACATTTAACACTTATTATTCAAATTTATTTGATTAATGAAACACATTTTCATTAATTTGATATATGAGTTGAAAAAGATCTTAAATCAATTAATGAAGTCTTTGATACATAACATAACATGAAGGAAATTATAATGAGATCATGACATTAAGATTCTTATCATGCGTAATTATGTTAGTATATAAATTATCTCTAGTCATAAGATTAATGAGACATAACATTGTTAATCTGGATAAACTAGCACATATTATACTCCTTGATTACATCGAGTAATTGATCTCATAATCTGTAAACATGAGATATTTAGAGTTAACATGTGGATTCTTGCTAAGTGTAGCTAAGTACATTGGATAACTTGCTATGAGACAATTATATGGATAACCTATTCAAATGTCAATGATAGTCTCATCATAGCAATGGTTCAAGTATCCTTAGACTTGAGGTACTCAAGGATATCTTGGATACTAATTCTGTACTTTGACTCTATTACTTGTTGCCTCAAAGAGGTTGCTTATAAGGTGGTGATTGGATACAACTTGAGGTATTCAAAGATAATTGGGTAACCAACAAAGGATTTATCACTCCTAAGAGAAGGAGTGTATACCCTTGGCCTCTTATCGAGGTCATTACTCGGGAATCTCTGGAAAGAGTGGAAATGTCATGAGGATATTCTTCATTAAGATATCTAATAGAGTAATGAGCCTTAGGGACTAGAACTAATATTACTTGGACTAGATGTGAAGTAATGAGTCTAGTGGGAGTTAACACATGTTTATACTCTGAATTAAGTGGGGTATAGAATGGTGAAAAAATTAATTACATGAAAATTGTCTATGGAAAGCTTTATAGTCAAACCACGGACTTTCTGGTCAATTGGGGGTCAGAATGTGCTGCTAGATACCTTTCATGATTTACTTAAATTAATTTTTATTTTAAGTGGCCAACATAACCGAAAACCTAATGGGTTACACGCATTGGAGATGTGATGAATGTATAAAATGGTCTTGGATGAGATCCGAAAATATAAAAGAATTATTTTGGATCAGATCATAATGAGATTTTACAAAAAAATCACTATGGAGGGTCACCGGCCCACGTGGGCTACTAGCCTGCCAGGCAGGCTAGTGGCCAGTAGCTAGCCTAATTGGCCTTAGTTAGCCTATTAAGATAAAAATCCCAAGATTCCTCCTTTTATCTTATGCACTTTGTACCTAGACTCATTTTGGGGTAAAAACATTTTTAAAGAATTCAAAAGACAGAATATTGTTTTCGAAATAAAAGAAAATTCAAAATTCAAAATAATATTTATTTTCATATTCTCTCAAAATAGAGCATACACCATTGCTAACACTTTGAGGTATGTTCAACCATTTCTCTTGTAGTTTCTTCTCACATTTTCACAAGGATTAAAATTAGAGACGACTTATTGTTGTGATTTGCTACAACCCAATAAGGTGAAAATTTGAAGAACAAATTCAAAAATTACAAGGTATAATTTCTAATTTTTATGTTTTGATGAATTAGTTTTAATGGCACAAGCAAAATCCTTGTTTCGGATTTTAAAAATTTTAATTTTCCACTACGTTTATGAATGAGATTCATCTTCAAAACACAACAAAACTTATATAACAGCTCAATAAAGCATACTATAACTTTAATCAATCTTAAAGAATGGTCTTGACTAATATAAACTCATGATCAATTGAAATCCTAAACATTTAAAATTGAGTCTCTATAAAAAACATGACATACATAGAAAAAAGCTGTAAAAACTTTAAAAAAGATGAAACGTGATTCCTTACCAAATTGACGAAAACACAACTGTGATGAAAGATTCAAACTTTTTTCTTATTCTTTGGTTCGACCTTCTCAAGAACACAACCTTCGTTAGGATTTTATGTCCCAAAAGCTTGTTAAACTTTGGTCTTTGATGTTGGTTTAAGTGTTTTGGTCTAAAAATCAAAAAAGACACAAGACTTTGGTTTTTGGTATAAAAAAACTTCAGATTTAGGGTTTAGTTTTGAGTTTAGGTCATGAGAAAAAGAAAGAACAATTGTTAGAATTTTATATCTGACGATGTTCATGGGCCTAACCCCGAGCATGAACATCTTAAAACATCATTTACAGCCGTGACATTACATTCACTGACGTGAACTCATAATTTTTCACTTTTCTCATCTTTTCTTAGCTCTTTCTCTTAACCAAACATACTTTAACATACTTATAACATCTCTAAACCAACTTATTAATTGGGTCCTACTTAGTGAACTCATAATCCTAATTGCACAAATAGATTAACCAGCTCTCAAAACCAAGTAATATGCACTAAAACTAAATATAAAGGATTTAAAAATTGAAATTATTTTGCTCTCATTAAATTCTCCCATAATTAGCTTTTGCACATCCTCATAAAAAAGGAAAAAAAACACTTCACTTAAAATACCAATAAATTCATAGGTAATTAATTTTTCTCAAACTAACACACTTACCAAACTCATAATTGCAGCAATTTGAAATAAAATAAAATCAGGCATACTCAATTTTCTTCATCTTTATTCATAAGCATTTTCAATCCATAATTGTAGACTATGCAGTTAATACAACTAAGTTATGCATAACATGTTCATCAACCATTTTTCAATACTAATTCAAATTAGGTTGTAATTTAGAGATTTTTTTTTCTTTTTCGGTGAATGCATTTTATGCCCCATCTCACTTGTTGTATTTTTTTAATTTTTTTCCTCAGTGAGTGCATTCTATGCATTGTCTTGTAATGAAGGATTCAACACAAACTCTATTTCAGCTCGTTCTAGGTCTTTATGATAAAAATCATTATTGAGTGCAACCTTTACTGCATTTTTATTATCCAAGTCAAAAGTTGGTTGCTCAAAAGAGTCAATAACATCTATGGCAAAAACAAAATGAACATTACTTGGATAATTCATGAAATCATTAATATTAAAGTCAGCAATTTCACCATCAAATTCCATAATAAGTGTCCTTTTATACAATCAATTTTAGTCATATATGTCTTAAGAAATGGTTTTCCTAACAAAATTAGAATTGAATTAGAAAAATTATTTTCATCCATATCAAACACATAAAAATTAGCAGGAAAAACCAAATCATTGACTTGAACTAAAAAAATTCTCCAAAACACCATCAGAATGCGTATTAGATCAACCAATAAGTTGTAAAATTATTTTTGTTTCTTTCAATGCTCCAAGATTCAAAGATGCATAAATAGAATGAGGCATAAAATTAATTGAAACTCCTAAATCTAATATTGTTGTTTCAATTTTAATGCTTCCTATTTTACGATGAATGGAAAACATACTTTCCTAGCCGTTTTCTTTGAAGGACAGTTGAAACATTCTCTCCCATTTGAACTTTCTCATCAACTCTTAGCTTTCTCTTGGTTGTGCATAATTCTTTAAGAAATTTAGCATAGTGAGGTATTCGCTTAATTGCATCAAAAATAGAAATATTTACCTCAACTTTGTGAAACATCTTAAGAATATCATTTTCTTATTTCTTCTTGAATTTTGCATAATAGCTAGGAAAAGGTGAAGTATCACTATAGCTTGGGTTTGACTATCGTTTGAATCTTTCAACTTAAACAATTGAGATTGTGTTTGCTTCTCAATTGCATACTTAGATGTTCCCTTAGTAGGCTCTTTCAACTCTTCACTTCTTAAACTGATGACATTAACATTTTCCCTAGGATTCACCATTGTTTGGCAAGGTATTTTTCCTAAACTTTGTGCTTCAATCTTGCTTACTATAGTTGCAAATTATCCAATTTGATTCTCTAAATTTTGTATGGTTGCATATGTTTGCTGCATGTTTGCCCTTACCTCCTGTTGAAATTGTATAGTTTTATTAGCTAAAGCTTTAACAATTTCATCAAGTGACATACCTAAATTTTGAAACTGATTTGCTGGCTATTTCGATTGAAATTAAGGTTGAAATCGTCTTTGCCTAACTTGGTTCTCATAAGTAAGTTTGGGATGATCTCGCCATCCAGAGTTATAAGTGTTTGAGCAGGGATCATATTTGTATTGATTTTGTCCCTAGAAATTTCCCATGGCATTTACTTGTTGAGCTAGGTCATATTCATGCAACATTGGGCATGCATCTGTAAGGTGGTCAGGTATTGAGCAAATGCCATATACCTTTGCTGCTTGTATATTTCCTACAACCATTTGGCAAACCAAAGTCGTTAAATCAAAAATTTGGCATTTTAGGTTTGACTTACTTACCTCATTCACTCTCTTAGGTATATGATCTATTTCCGTCCCAAACTGTTGTGAATTGGTAGCCATATTCACAATTAGATTTCTAGCCTCAAATGGATTCTTATCCACTAATGCTCATCCATTAACAATATCAAAGATACTTCTACCCATAGGGAAGAATCCCTTATAAAAATATTGAATCAAAAGCTAGTATGAAATCTGATGATGTGGGTAGCTTGCCTCCATCTTCTTGAATCTTTCTCAATATTCATAAAGGG
This sequence comes from Triadica sebifera, assembly GCA_023653625.1. NCBI lineage: Eukaryota > Viridiplantae > Streptophyta > Magnoliopsida > Malpighiales > Euphorbiaceae > Triadica > Triadica sebifera. Next base: position 29,645,410 of record CM042901.1, read on the forward strand.
ATTCTTTACTCTATTGTCTATTGGCACATATTTCCTTCCATATATTGGCAGCTCTAGATGCAGAAAAATAATTCTTCAGGAATAATTTTTCATCTCATTCTATGAATTGATCGATTGAAAAGGAAGGTAATACAACCAATCTTTTACCAAATCTGCCAATGATAATGGAAAAGTTTGAAGTTTGATTTACTCCTCTGATACACCTTATGACTTCACACTAAAACATACTACTTAGAATTCCTTTAGATGCTTATGCGGATCTTTACCTGCAAGACCATGAAAAGTAGGCAATAAATGTGTTAGTCCTAATTTCAATTCAAAAGCAACATCTAATTCAGGATATTCAATACACAAAGGCTGTAAATTTAAATTAGGAGTAGCCAACTTCTTTAAGGTCCTGTTACTATTATGACTTCCTACTTTAAGTCACTGGATGAATTGTTAGACGCTAAATCAAAAGCTATATTCAATTTGGGTGATGCAACAATGGTCTAATCCACTTCTAAATTCGCAGCTCTAGTTTGTCTAGTATACTTCCTTAACTGTTTGAGGGTCTTCTCAATTTTTAGGTCAAATCTTAATTCACCATATTGTGAGGATTGAGTCACAAATTCCAAAGAGAATTCTGGAAGTACTATTACTAAAGGTTATAAAACCTAACAAAAGTGTTCTATTTAAAGACTATCAAACATAATCGAAAAACCTAAAATACCCTTCTAAATCTGGTTAATTCAAAATTTAAAGTTACGGCCTAATTTCAAATTAAATATCCATCAAAGTTGTAGATTTGGAAGAATACTTCAATTTAGCATTTTTAATGACTTGATTTGGACATCTAAAGCCTAACATAAATTTGTTTGAATGTTCAATTCTCACACTGCTCCAGCCTAGTTTGTAGATAGAATTCAACTTAACTTTTAAAGGACCAATGAACTTGGATTTATGCGATCCATATCCTGTGGGAAAGCACAAGATGTCTTCTACAAAAGTCGTGAAACCATCTCTTTATTTAGGAATAGTAAGTTCATCGAAATCTCGATTGAAGTATTAAAGGTCAAATATGTCTTTGCAAAAAAAAATCTTTATATGCACAACTTCAAATTAACGACTTAAATCTAATTCTAATTGTATAAATAGATTAATCACGTCTCAAAACCAATAAATATGCTCTAAAACTAAATATAAAGAAATTAAAAATAGTAATTATTTTGCTCTCATCACTATCTTGGACTTTTCTCCACTAATATTATAACATTTACATTTTCTTTTAAATTTGCATTTTCCCTCTCAAAGCTATGGATAAAGTAAAAGATAAGACAACTAGCTCTGATCTTAAATCGAATAGTATTTAAATGGACTTTTTTAGTTTTCTCAAAATTCAACTCATTTTGAAAAATTAATAGTAAAAAATGATAAAGAAACTTAAAAAAGAGGAAAAGTTTTATGAAGTACTATTAGAATAGCCATTGATTACTAAGGAAATAAATAGATACATTTTCTAGAAATAGATTTGAGAAAATTAATTAATAAAAAAGTTAAAAAAATCAGTTAATTAAATCAAAAAAAATTAAATCTATTTTTTTGGCTACATAACAACAATTCCAAACACTTCATCATCTTATTATCCATATTATAACAATGGCCTTTTTCTTCCTCAACAATATTGAAACTGCAGCGTCTTCTTTCCTCATCATACTGACTATTACGTACACTAACTCCAAAATTTGCTGTTTCATCGCACTCCATGAAGTCCCAACTGAGGAACCCAAATTCATTTTCATTCTTACAAAAGTATTCTTCATCTTCATTAATTCCGAAAATGCCTTGTAATTCATCCATATTGGTATCAATTCCACCATTGGCTTATGTTTCTCGTACTTGTTGCTCTTCCATCTTTGGGCTCTTTAACGTTGAATCGTACTTCATCTTATCTCTCTTTCTCCTATCCATTTCTCTATTTTATTTTTACGAAATGCAGCTTAAATATAACAAAAAAGGGATTGGTAGAGGCAAAGCTAGCATTTTTTTCATCCTACGTGGAAGCTTATCCTCTTTCTATTGGTTGGTGTATTCCATTCTGCTCAGTTATTGGTTCACAGGGCTCCAACTTGGAGAAGGTTGTGAGGCCCATATTGACCTTTCTAATGCCTGACGATTGGGACCAACATAATATAACGTTATGAATTGATATATATATATATATAATCATATGAATCACGTTATTTTCATTTTTTTAAATTCAATTAAATATTTTTTGACTTTTAGTTTGTTCGTCCATTTAGTCCTGCAAGTCATTATTCACTCATCTACACCAAAACATTCTTAATATTAGTGATATTTATATTTCTCTCAATTCCTCTAAAAGTCAATTAGTTAGTCCTTTATATTTAATTTAATTAATAATATAGTTCTTCCTTTGTTTGCTTTTGAAAATTAATTAGCCAATGCTTTTGAAATAGTTAAAGTGAGGCTCAACACTAATTTAAGATTTCTAAATTACCCTATTACTTTTGAACAAAAAAATAATTTATCAAATTGTATAGCCTCATTTTAATTTGAAAATTTTATTTTAATTTGGTACTTTTCTTGGTAGAATTTAATCAATCACTTGAAAAGAAAAAAAAAGATAAAATTGTGCGGATAGAACTTTATATTTTTTTTTTCCTGAAAAGAATATGATTTTCATACTAAATATGTATGATAAATAGACTACAAATAGTGATTTTTTAATAATAAAATTCGCTTCACACTACATAAATAAATCACTTTATGTTTGAATTACAATGCCAACAAAGCATAATTTTATGGCAGAAAAAACTGTATTCGAAAATATGTTTGGAAAAGAAAGGGATATTAGGCACTAATAACTAGAGTTACGCACGATTCGTTCCAATTTGGAGAACGAAAATTTTTCAATATTATCTTAAAATATTGAAGATTCAAAAATTAAAATTTTATAATACTATTGAAAAAAAAATCTATGTATTTTATTATTCTTAAAATTTAAAATAATTCGGTACAGTTTTTCGGTTTTTTCAGTATTTAACAATATGGTACAAAATAAATCTAATGTTTGGATAATTTTAAATTTTTTTAAAAAATTAATTAAACTAATTTTCAAAATATATAAGCGTACAATTATTAGGAAATGTCTAACATTGAGCACATTTTTGTAGATAAAAAATAATTCAGTAAATTAATTTAAGATAATAAATAGAAAAAAAATGAGATAATCAAATATATATTGAAGTAGTGCCTTCAATTACTCATAAGCTTGGAACTGCTTCAAGTTTCTCAAATTCATTATAATATAATATAGTTGGGTTCCATATTAAAAAATAATAATTCAAGAAATGACACAATTTTTTCAATTGAAATATGAACACCTTCAAATAAAAGTAGTTTGCAAAAAAATGTCCAAAGTATATACTTCGAAGACAAGAATAGCAAGAAAAAACCTTGGTAAAAAATGGTCATGCCCCATCCCCACAGGGGGAAATGATTTTTATCTTTTGTCCTATTTATTAATTCTTCTAATTTTATTTTTAATTTTCTCTATCTATCCCTCTCTCATGCATCTATCTTAATTCACTATCACTAAAAACGAAATAAACAATTATTTAACCTTTGTTGAGATATTTAGTCTTTTTATATTTTAAAAATCTACACTCAATTCACTTCTTATTTTTGCACATTATGCCAAGAACAATAAAGGAACCTATTCTCCTAATGTATATTTCATACCTAGGACAAAATTTTATAGTATGTCTGCTAAAAACAGTAACAAAACCTCTAAAATTAAATAATTTTCAATAAATAGCTTGAACTTCTCATCAAATTAGAAAAAAAAAAATATAAGATCGCATTTTGGATAGCTAGATGAAACATTGCAAAAGATCAAACATAAAATATTAAAAGCAAATAAAGAAAAGAAAATGATTCAGCCAAAAATTATAGACAGTTGTTTCATAATCTTAGTAAATGATCCAAGCCATAGATGCCACCAAGTTAAGGCAAATAAAAAGAAAGATGCATTCAAAAAAAATAATAATTTCATTGCTTATGACATGGTGAAAAAACTTTCTTTCAATTGAAGTGAAGTGAAAACCTTTGAGAATAAGTCAATCTCATAATTGAAAATCTATTTCATTAATCATCTTCATTTTGATTTCTTCACTGCCAATGAGCCCCAACGATGCTCAAGCATATCGCCAAACCTAGCACATTTTTTGCACCTTGTCATATCTATTAACTTATACCTTGAGTTGTACGTGTCGCTAAGTTGACGTGACAAATCGACCAGAGTCTAAATTTGGATTCTAATAGAAAAATAATAATAAATAATTATAAAAAATATTTTGTAAAGTGTTTAAAGTGCTCTAAGATATTGGTTTACGGTAAATGACTAAATTGTAAAATTTAAAAAGTTACGAGGTCAATTTGTAATTTATCAAAAATTGAGGGATTAATTGAAATTATTACTAATTAAATATAATTTTGGATATTTCATTGAGGTGTTGGCTGGCCACCCTAAAATATAAGATATTAGAATGCTAATTAAGCTAAAATATCAAGTTTGTGGACAAAGATTGTGGGACCCATAGTTAGAAAAATTGGTCTTCTTTCTTCTTTTCTTCTTTCTTATCATTTTCTCTAACTCATTTTTTGCATATCAAACCAATCCCAACTTTTCCCCGTAATCCTCTATAGTCAAAGCCTGCTTCTAGAGAGATAAAGAAAAATAGAAGAGAAAAAAGATAAGATAAAGTCATTTTCATGCACCACAAAGCTTGAGCAAGAAAAACGAAAGGAAAATAAGCTAAAAGGTAGGAGAGAGAGAAACCCCTAAGTCATGGTTATAAAAGGAAAAAAGCTTAAGGTAATATGTTCTTTACACTCTCTTTAAGTTTTTCTAAAAGAAAATATGGTTTAGAGTTTATATGTGAAGAGAGATAGAGTTTAGGGTTTAGAGGAGAGAAGATAAGGTTAGAAAGAGGTAATGAATGAAAGGTTTTGATGATTGTTTTATATGTTATGGGAGCTCAAAGTGATAAAGAACAAGGTTAAGAGAACAAAGACAAAGAAATAGAGAAATGACAGAAAGCGAGAAAAAGGTTAGGGCATAGCTTAAGCAATGGCCTATGTTTTAGCATAAAATTTCATGACATGAACATTTAGTATGTTAGTTAATACTTGTAATGTATCTAAAAAATATTATTGCATAAAAACTTTAAGTTAACATGATAAAGGTGATATTATGTGAATTGTTGAGTTGGTTATCACTTGTTAGGAGTTTAACGTGAGTTTCATTAGGCATGAATTGCAAAATTCATAGACATGACTAAATAGCATAGGTGTTATTTTTGTATAGAAATGATACTATTCATTACAAATTCATTCACGACTTGGAACACTATTTGAATCACAGGTGTGAGTTTGTTAACGAGCATAAATGTTTTGACCGCAATCGTGGAGCAGTGTATCTTGAATTGTTCAAAGGTGTGAATAATGAATCCCGACCATGAATGTCATATTTTTTAATAATTTATTTATTATCAATTATTAAAAAAATATCAAGTGAAAGATCAAAATGTAACATTATATTCAATGATATTGTGAACATTTATGTGTGATAAAAGTAAATATGGAATATTATATGAATATTGTCATACTTGATGAAGATATGATAAAAGAAATAAAAAGAAATGTGGAATTGATAAAGAGAAATGAGAATGAGTGAGTTAATGACACGGATGAAGCCTTAGAATATCTAGTTTAGAACTACAATTTTGGATATTTTGGCATGCTAATTAGGATTCTATTAATATCAGTGATGATACTCATATTAATGTCAGTGATAGCAAATATCTTAAAGTCGGTGATGACACTTATATTAATATTGGTGATGATACTTACATATTAAACTGATGATGACACTTGTACATATATACCACTATATCCTAGGTGTTATATATATAAATAAGTTAACAATGGTAAAAGGATTTTATATATGTGCTTATATATGAATTGTTTGTTTCTGCATAAGAATAGGAAATAATAATGTATTTATATAAAATGATCATTTGAGATGTATATATGTATGAAGAGAAAAAAATATATATATAATTTGGCATATATGTATGTGTTGCCCAGACAATGAACCAAGAAGGGGGTTGAATTTGTTATGAAATAAAAATTTCTTAACTTTAAATGCGGAATAAAATTAAATAGAGTAGGGAAAGAAAGATATTACACACAAGATTTACAAAGGTTCAGGTATCAATAAACTCTACTCTTCTCCCCAATCTCAATTGAGTGTTTTACTAACACACTAACTGTTACAATAGAGTCTTACAAGCTCACTCATAACTATGATATTTCTATCAATGGCTAACACCTAACCCATAAATTTTCTTATATTTTAATGGCTCACACAATAAACCAATTTCTTATGTTTTATGACTCACACAATAAACCTTTACAAGTGTTTCAATCTTAACCCAATATACCCAAACTCACTTGAGTAATTATTTACAATGAAAATACTTACCAACCTACAATGCTCAGAAATTATGAGCAATTAGGTTTTTACAAAAAATAAAAATTTTGCTAAAAATTAGTTAATGCACAAGACTACAACAAAATTAAAGATTCAAAGTTATTGTTCTTTTTTTTAGGATTCATAAATGACTTGCATTTATACTTCCTTTACGAATTATAGTCGTTTGGGTGCATTTAATGAGAAAATAGTCACTGAACCAACTCTTAACTTTGCGCCTAACATGTTTTTCTGTCCTTATTCACGAGCGTAAATATATGTGTCATGGTTGTAACTCTGCCCATGGTTGTAACATGTTCTTCCAAGTCGTGGTTCAGGTGGTAACTCTGCCCGTGAAGCTCTCTGGAAGAATTTGAAGTGTTTGATCACGGGTGTGACTATACTTTCACGGGGGTGAATATTCTTCCAAGCCATGGTCCAAATGGTGACACTGGCTACGAAACTCTCAAGAAGAATTTGACATGTTATCTCACGGGCGTGACTGATTTGATCATTCACGGTTGGTATGATCCATCATGGCCGTGAACTTTGAATGGTGCAAAGTTGGTACTAAGCTATATTCACGGGCGTGACATAAATAGTCACGGGCGTAACTTTGCTATTTCTTCTGATTTTGGTCTTCAAAAGTTGTCTTTCATTCTTGCATCATATTCTATTCAAGATATATCATATTCAACATACTTAGAACACAAGCATTGTTAAATACATTATTGCTATTTTATTTGTTAGCATCGAAATGATAGAAATATCTCTCAATGTTCAATAATATGTTAGGATATGGTTGCATGTTAAATGATATAATATATTACCTTATTTTTATGCACCAATAAAATTAGAACTTAGTATGACAGTTTCTCTCACACAGATATAACGACGAGTAAGCTGAGATCTGTAGATAAATCTAATAGTGATCCAAACCAATAAATAACCAATTTTGAACACTGTGAGTCACATAACTTTTATACTTTTATTTTGAATCTTCTTTTATATAGTTTGTAAAGTAATTTTATGTTTTGTACAGGCGCAATGGTTTTTAAACAATACTTTTTATTTTGGTATATATATATATATATATATATATATATATATATATATATATATATATATATATTATTTCCTTTAAAATGTGTAAAGATAAAGAAAAAAATTGTGCCTCTTTTTATTTATTTAAAATTATACTTTTAATTACTTAACAATTATTTGAAAAAAAATAGCATAGCATCCCTTTATCCAGGTATATGTTGGTACGCCTAGCCACAGGCCAGTCAGGTCCATTGAATCGACCTGGTCCAACCCAGGCTAGGTCGGTTCCAGACCTAGCTCGGACCATGGTCCGGCTAGAGAAATGTCTGGTTTGGGCCCTTCCCCCATGAATTAGGAACCAGCGGTTTCAATTCCAACGGTAATATTACTATTTTTTTTAATATAGATTAGATAGAATGAAAAGACAAAAATACTCCTTATAACAGAAAAATAACAACTATATTTTAGGAATATTATTGTAATTTAAATTTTTAAATTTTTTCTTTATAAATATCAAATTCATTTAAATATTATTCATTTTCTATTTTTATATACAATCTCATTCTCAATTTCTCTACAATTCAATTTTAATTCTCTCTACATATATTTCTAATTTCTCTCTAATTACACTTTTAATTAATATTTCTCTCTAATTTCTTTCTAATTATACTTCTACATAATCTCATTTTTTTTTCTTCAATTCTATCTAATTTTCAGTTTTTCCTTAATCCTACAATTCTTTTTTCATTATCTTTCTCTACACTTTTTTTTTAATATTCTCCAATTTTCTTTTTACAAATTTAATCATAAATAATGGCAAGTCATAGTGGAATGAGCAATTTTTTTGATAAAAATATTATTAATTTAAAAAATTTTATTGAAAATTTGAATGAAGAGGGTGAGTTCGAAATTCTAATTGAATAAAGACAAAGAAATATAGGTGATGACCAACCGGGTTCGGGTCTGGTGGCGGCAGCATCATCTGAAGCAAAAATTCGAACATCCGATATTTTTCAAATTTATTTCAAAAAAATTCAAAAAAATGATGGGTCATTTGATATTGTGTGCAATTATTGTGCACAAACATACAAATTTAAAGTTAGAAATGGTTATTACACATTTCGATGGCACTTGCAAAATAAACATGTTGCTCAATTTGAAAAAAATAAAAAAGCAAAGTTAAATTTCCAGGTAATTAACATCTTTTTCTTCTTTTCAATTATTTTAATATAATGATAAAAAAAATAAAAAATAAAAAATAATTGGAAAAAATGAAGTATAGAACATTTATGTTTTAGTTTTGATGAAAAAGTAAGTTTTATTAATTATTGACAAAATGTATTAAATCCATCTGCTAAACACGTACCTAGAAATACCCTTAAATATTCTTTATATAATTTATATAAAGAAAATAAAAAAGAATTGCTCAAAATATTTTATTCTTTGAGTGAATGTGTTTGTATTTTGAGTGATATTTAAAGTGATCGTTAGCAAATGCATTCTTACATGGGTATTATATGTCATTAGATTGATGGTGAATGACAATTACAAAAAAAATTAATTGATTTTAGAGTATTTGATAATTGGCATACTGCCGATAATATTTTTAAAATGACAAAAAATATTTGGAATAATATGACTTAGTTCATAAATTTATTTCAACTGTTTTTAATAATGTGGCAGCAAATATTGTCTCAATTCAATACCTTCAAGTATTATGTCAACATAATATTGGAAGTAGATTTTTTCATGTTAGATGTACATGTCATGTGTTAAATTTATATATTCAAAATAGTTAAAAATCATTAAATAGTATAATTGCTCCAATTAAAATAGTAATTTCATTTTTATGGTCATATCCACAAATAATGAAATTATGAGCTCGATTTTATCATGAAAATGATAAAAAAAAAAAAAACCTAAAAGATTTTCAAGGGATGTTCCTACTCGTTGGAATTCAATATACAAATTACTCAATGAGTCATATGGATATAGAGAATTATTGTGTACATTTATTTTTAATAATGTGGCACAAATTAATTTATATCCACAATATTTGGATATTTATCAACAATTTTTAGATATTTTAAAAAATTTTATCCGTCAAGGTTTTAAGAGAAATCAAAAATACTAATTGTAACCCAACTATATTTTTCCTCATAACTAATATAGAAAACAAAAAATTGCATCTTAATGATGAAAGTTGGGTGATTGCAATGCAAGAGAAACTCAACCAATTTGAGAGAAGTAAGGTATGAACCTTAGTACGTAGACCCAAGGATTGTCAAATTATAAGTAGCAAATGGGTATTTAGAAATAAACTAGATGAACAAGGTTCAATAACTAGGAATAAGGCTAAATTAGTTACAAAATGATATAATCAGGAAGAATGAATAGATTATAATGAGACTTATACACCTGTAGCTAGATTAGAAGCCATAAAATAGACTCTTATAATTTCATCTCACATTAGGAATCCCTTCCTTCTCCCTCATGCATTACACTTTACAAAGATTCAGATTAATGTTTGATTCTCATATCTATTTCATCTTCATCTAGCCAAAATCAAAAAAAAAATCTAGAGAATCTATTAATCAAAAACCAATAAATCCGGCCAAAGCTCTCGAACGATCATCTCTATCACTGGTCCAACTCAACATTGCAGCTATGTTCTAACTCCCTGTGAATGCCTCTCTCATCATCACCAAAATCACCCATCTTGATTTCAAAAAAAAAATCATATTAAATTTCACTTTGCAGCCCAACACCAACAAAAAGTCTTTTTATGCCATGGTCATTTCCAGCAACCCACAAAAGCCACACACATCTAGCTCTTATTTGACTTTATTTGGATGGAGGGTAGATGAGGATAATTAATGGAATAGTAGAGATAGGAATGGAAAAGAGATGAAGAAAAATGGTACATGACTAACTTTTCAGTGTTTGGGAGAGGAATAAAAAGAGAACGGTAATTAAAGTAATGATGACTTGAAAAAAAAAAAAGAAAGATAAAATCATGAAATGATATTTTTTTTCATTTTAACTCTACACTCCTATTTAGGGCCTGGTAAAAATAGGCAAAAAGGGAGGAAGGTAGGGACTACCCTTCCATTTTTTATTTACCACTCCTCCTAAACATGGATATATAGTTACCTTTCTCTATCATTCTATTATTTATCCGTTCGGCCCTACCCTCCATCCAAATAGGGTGTAAAGGTAAAATAAAATTTTGATTTTCAATTTTATAGATTAATTTTTTTATTTTATTTTATGAGTTTGATGGATAACGTTATATGGATTTGATTTTTTTATGTAAATCTTTTCATCAGTTTTCCTTGCAAGCAATCCATGGACTCTCAAACGATGAGAGAGGATAGAGGGAGTGAAAGAGAGAAGGGGATGATTGAAGGCCACACTTAGCTGTGATGTTGGTGCCTTTAATAAATTTACAATTTCTTTTCAAATTTGTAGATGAGTAATTTGCGTGAAAAAATTAAAAAAAAAAAAAAGAGAATAAGAGAGCGAAGATGAGAGGAAGAGACTCTTGAAGGAGATGATGATGATGATGGCTAAAATAGAGAGAAAGGTCATGTGGGTTAGGGTTGAAGAAGGTCGAGTTGCATAAATTGGGGATTTTGTGAGTTAAAAAATTAACGATAATAAGGATACTTTCCTTTATTAAAATTTTCATCTCTCCTTTTTATTTTCATAAAATTTTTCTTATTCATTTTTTAATAAAATATTTTTTGACATTATTTATTGAAAAAATAAAATTTTATTCATTCAGTTAATTTTGGAAATAATAAAAATAAATATTTAAGGACTTAATGAAAAAAATAAATCAAGGACCAATCAAATGCAATAACTAGCAATTGTAAAGAAAAAGATTGGTGAAAACTTAAGTGAAGGATTCGAAACACAAACCCATTTTTGCATATAATTTGATGAATAAGTTAAATTAAAATAAATTATGAAAATCATATTTTAAATTCTAAAGAAAAAGATAGGAATCATTCTTACTTTCAATTTTTTTTTTACATATTGGATTGATCTTATGCATTTTTTTTCAATAATTTTTTTACTTGTGCACTAGCAATTGTAATATGAGTTGTATTTGTAATCTCTAAACAATTTAAGACTACCACCTTGATTGGTCACAAGCATGGCAATCCTCATAAGGATCTGTGCATCATCTGGGCTTGTCATCAAAAGGAAAAATGATGCCCCCAGGATTTGTTATTTAGCGTTAAAAAAGTAAATTTAAAATTTTATTGATTTAATTAATTAATTTTTTAAATTTTTTATAAATTGTCTTTCTTCAATTTGTTTCTGAAAATATATATATATATACCTGTTTTTTTTAAAAAATTCAAAACTAAAAAAAGGTAAAAATAATTTTTTTTTTCCAAAATCATTTTTTCCAAACTTAACGCCAAACAGATTATATATATATATATATATATATATATATATATATATATATATATAATTGATGAAAATAAGAGTGGTATGACAATCCTACTTAGATGCTCAAATTAAACACAATTGATGAAAAAAAAATGATTAAAGAAATGACTGCTAGTTTCTCTATATTACATTACATTTGTCTTTTCCGATCTTTGAATTGTAATGTAATGAGACTCATAAGAGAGAACATATTGATGTGCTGGAATTACTCGTCCCTTAGACTCACTAGTCCCCCTGTACTAGTGAAATTACTCGTCATTATACCTTAAAACCGAAGTGACACCACCAATGTTGCTGATATTGATGAAACCAACCCCATGTCTAAATTTTGGCCATTAAAGAAACTGTAAGAGTGTCAGAAGCTAGTGTTTTGAGCTTGCAATTATGGGCTTCAACAACAAAATTAATTAGGTTCCTCGGAACGCTTTTATACTCTGTTATAAGCAAATAATGTAAGCATACAGAAGATGAATAAAAGCATGAAATGAGTAAGTGCTGTAATTTATAGTACCTGCCAACTGTTTATACATCAGTGCAGTACAGATAGCTTATTGACCAGGCAAAATGCAAGAACACCTCTAACAATTTCACGGTCACCATCACCAACACCAAAAGCAGAACATAATGTCCATTTAATATGGAACTTAAAGAGATCAAATTCTATTAGCACAATACAATCCAGAACAGTAGCTAAGCAAGGCAAACATTCAAAACATTACAAATTTAGCAACACAGACCGGTAAAAAACCAGAATATATCCTTCAATCCTGTGAACTTGCACAAAAAGAAAAATGGAAATATCAGTTATTTAGAGAAGCAATAACATATTAGTTACGCATTCAATCAAACATGCGCCAAAATTCATACTTATAAATCAAACCAAATGAGGGAAACAGAACAAAGAACATTAGAGCAAAAGGCCTTGTGCTCACCTAATCAACCTTACCATCAAAGCACAAGTGCATATCACAGCAAACTTGCGCTCAGTTTTCATACTCAGGGGAAACTGACCTCTTTGAGGTCCGATAATCATGCTCTCTTTCCTGTGACTCAGATGCTCTGCAATCATAATGGTAATCATCCATATCTATTTGATCATAACGATCACGATCGTGGTCAGGATATTGATCATAACGATCATGGTCACCTTGAACATCCATATGATCATATTGTGCCCTACTTCTATGATGGTCGAAGTGATCATAGTGTGGATCATGATCTCCATCTTGCCTTCTCTGCCCCTGGTCTGGTTGTTCATACCAACCATGGTCATCCTCTGGCTCATCATCATAGTCCCTTTCAGCACGTCGACCCCGTCCGTGCTTTGACTCAACACGGTCATAATCAGATTCTCTATCATGTGAACGCCCACGATCATGGTCACCAGCATCATAATCGCTCTCTTTATCCCGTAGGCGATCACGATCATGCTCACGACCACGGTCTCTGTTACGATCACGACCACGTTCCCGACCTCGATCACGTGCACGGTCCCGGTCCTGTCCCCGTTCTCTCTCCCTCTCCCTCTCCCGGTCTCTTTCCCTGTCACGATCTCTGTGGTGCCTATCTTCTCTATGGTCATGGTCCCTTGGCCTGTCATGGGAGCGTTCTTGAGATCTCTCCTGCTCCCTATCTCTTTCCTTTGCCCTTTCACGTGATTTTTCCCTTTCCCTGTCCCTGATATGTAATATACAGCAAAAAATAAATCAAATATGCATTATACTATGTACAGATAAACTATCAAACAACAGACTTCACAAGATTTTCATGGTTACATTTCACAAAATGAAATGTACATTTCTGAGGACAACTTATACAAACAATAACAGTAGAAATGACAAGCAGAATATTGGGAAAAAATGAAGGGGGATCTCACCGTTCACTATGATGGATCTTCTCGTACCCTTGGCTCCTCAGATCGAGATGATCCTCCAGATTTCTGTACCTCTCTGATGAAAAGGAAGGGCGTACATTTAGACAAAGTAATAATTTATTAGATTCCAATCCAAAATGAAAAATTAATACAAGCCGTCGACTCATGCTCCAAGATAAATTAGAGTGAACAAAAATGACAGTTATTCCTTAAATAGGCATGGAGCTTAAGCATCTACAAGTGTAATGCCTGTCACCACTGTTGTAAATCAAATAAATTACCTCCCAGAATACCTCTGATTAACTTCTTCACCCTCCACCCGTGTGGTTCCAAGTCCACCACCTAGTCTGCGAGGTCGCCAATTTGGAACTGTCCTACCCCGCTCAACATCCACAAGTACCCTTCTGCCATCGAGCTTCCTCCCATCAGCTTGCTTATATGCAGCTGGACATGCATATGAGCGGGGTTAGAAAAAAGGTAAAAGTACATCACTTGGTCAATAAAATATCAACTCCTGCAATAAATCAAATCAAACCTTTCATGTCTCGAGTATGCATGTAGTCAATGAATGCATAGCCTCTAGGTTTATTTGTCCCTTTATCAGATATCAGTCCTTCTTTAAGACATGTCCACCTTAGCCAAGGATTTCCGAATAATGATCTCTACAAAAGGTTATAGGTATACTATTCTACTATCAAGAGAGGTGAATCCTTTGTTAACTACTCAACTATCTTTAAATAACTCATGTTATACCCAATCACCACTCCATCCTCATTCTTTTGTTAGACTAAGTTTTATCATAAGTTTGTTTTGGTTGTTGTTTGTAATCTCATATTCTTATCTCTATCACAAATCTCTTCACATGTAATATAAATATCCTTGTATGTAATTGATGAAATACAACAATACATTTTACATTCACATCTACGCTATATTTAGCATTAATAAATTTTTCAGCCGATGAAATACATAATTATAACTAAAGACTCGGCCTAAAACCTTCAAAGCATGGACAGCCGAGCTACCCTTACTATAACATGAGAAGCGGTATCGAAAACAATAGACATCATATTGGGCTCATCTCGTACCTTCGAATGTCATAGAAAAGAACTTGATTGGGATTTAAAAGATAGGGAAGAAATAACATTGGATTATATATTCTTAGAATCTTGCATACCACATTCTGACTCCTTATTGACATCAATGTCAGCTCTGGTTATTTCTTAAGAGAATGAGGAATGTCAAAATTAGGGATGATTGTGTTCAAGTCATCCACATGTCTAGTAATAGTCTTCTTCCTCGATTTCATGCTATGCCCCTCCTTGTGTCTCCCATATGAAAATTGCTCTGCTCCTCTAGCATTGTGACTTTGTGGTTGCACAACATCACGTGGATTAGAGTCAACCTTCCTTATCAAAGAGAAGATTTTCAACAACATTCTCTTTCTCCTCAAGACAGTATAAAGCTACAAAACGAGATAAATTCTTTGATTAATAGGTTTATAACCCTGATTCACCATCTTTTATTTTTCATTCCCTTTGTTGTTATTTCTCCTTATTCGACGCTAGACAACCATCCACAAACCATAAATATTATATTCTATAGGTCTATCATAGGCCTCCTCATCCACCTTTCCTTCTTCGTTGAGCACTTTGTCATCCTCTAAAATTGAAATTATAATAATCAAATTGTCAGTGCACTAATTAATTAGATGCCCAAGCTTGCCATAGTGGAAATAAATTTCAAGTAAACTTTCATTAGTAACTTTTTTATTTTTTCCTTTGAGCTCAAAATAAGGAATCAGCAGCTTAGTAATATCCACTTCTACTACTATTTTTTCAAATCGTCCTCCATCATCTTAAGAAGTGTATAATCAATCTTAACCAACTTCCTATTCTTTTTCAAATTAATACGAAAAATCTTTTTATGATAAAGGTGGATGAATAATCCTGGGAACCTAAACGAAGAAACAATGGATGTAATTTTATTTTCAAACGCATACAAATTTTAGTTTCCACAATTAAATTGTTAGATAATACCTAACACCAACTAAGGGCCATCCAAAAGGATATGCAAATAGTCATCTTTAGAATCAAACTTGACCAGGAAGCAGTCACAGTCAATATCAATATCTTTATATCCCCATTTAGGCTTCCACAAATTAGCAATCGTCTCACAGAAGTTTTGATAGCCAATCTCCCTGCCTAACAACTTCACAACTATAGCCAAGGTTTGGAAATTTTGTTTTCAAAAGTTTCATCAATTTCCATTGCAGGAGTGTGAGCCTTGTCGTGCAAAACAATGTCATTGCTACCATTCTCTCAAATTCTGACTATAAGGACTCATAATAACCATTCATTTTAGAATCAAACATAATATAATCACTCATAATAACCATTCCTCCCCTTCTTCCCCATAATCATTTTTAGGGTTTTGGATAGTAAGTGCATCTTTATAAGAATTTGTTGTCTGCTTGATTTGTAAAACATCACCAATCATACCAAGGTCAATGTGGGATGATGTTGGATAGTGTTTTTTCCTCAACCAATCATCGGGAGGTAATGGTTCTAAACATATATACTGATATTCAAATTTTCCACAAATCACATGCTGGATTCTCAATATTTCAATATACTCGACCAAAGTTTTTCTTTTAGTCGAATCCTTTGACTTGTTTTTCTTTAAAATTCGACTTAACAATATCCATTGATGGGTAGATATCTTTGATTTAAAAGGCGGTTGATTAACATCCTTAATATTTCAATTGAGTATTTTCATTTGGGTTTTATCATGAATTTACAGTTTTTAATTCACTCTTAAAACTACATAGCTAATAATTTTTTGACAGGTGTGAATAAATTATTGCTTGAGAAAATCCTCTAATCGCTTTAAACTCATCAGTTTGCGATGTCTATATTTCATATAAATAGAATAAGCAATGACCTATTTAGTAGATTTTATTTACATTTGTTAGGAACAGTCACCTATTTAAATGATTGGTAACAAAATAAAGAATTCCAAAAGTAAAAAGAGAGAAAAAAAAAAAGAAAAATATTTGAAATTTTATTTCTACTCATCGATCAATAACATAAATTCCTCCTACGTATGTTATTTAACTATGTTTACAATTAAAAACATTGTGTTTAGACAAATGTCTGACAGAACAAGGCACATTTAAACCTACCAATTCGGTCACGCAAATAAATTAAAAGAAAAAAAAAAGAAGAAAAACGAGTTTTTCTCTCGTTTTCTTTTTCTTTTTCTTTTTTTTTTTAATTATCTTAGTCATTGAGCCTAATTACAGAAAGCATAACATTTCACTCATTTTTCAATTTAATCTCTAACATTTTTTTCATACATATTGGGTCTATAACACTTTCCTAAAATTTCAATTAGGTCTCTCTATTAGTTTTTCCATCCAAAATAACGGTTTTCAATTTTGTATGAATTTTTTCTTCGCAAATACATTGCAATTTATTTTTTAATTTAAAATAATATATTTTTAATTTTTTTCTTAAATTTTTAATTTAATATTTTATTTTATTAATAAATTATTAATTTAGTACCATAAATTTATATTTTAAAATAATTATATTAAAGAAATTAATATTTTTTATTTTAAAAAATAATAATTACAGACTTTAAAGCTATGAATCAGATTAATAATGGTGCTTATGCTAATAGATTATTACTATCTTAACAAAATTGTGAATATGGTCAATCATTAATCATATTTTAAATTATAACAAATTATTAATTATAACTATAATAATTTCGTTATGATTATAATATACATATTATAAGTTAATCGTTATAAATTAAAAAATTATATGTGAATGAAATAAAATATTAAATAAAATAAAAAATTGCAATTAAAAATCAAAAAATAACTTCAAATTTTAAACCATAATAAATAGCAATGGAATTCTTAGGTAAGAATCCGTCGCAAAACTAGATAATTTTAATTTGAATGGAAAAACTAACGGAAAGACCTAATTAAAGTTTAGAGAAATATTATAAATCATATTGACCTTGGGATGATTGATTTCATTTTTTATCTTGACAATCCAATTAATTATTACTAACATGTGTATTCATTGTTATTTTGATAGCATGCAAAATTTCAAGTCAATGGGCATATCATTCACTTAGCTAATTATTCAAATAACATAGTTGTCCTGTAAATAGCAGTCAAGAAGGAAAATAGCATCCATAATAGAGGTTTTGAAACTAGGCATCCGTATCCAAAATTGTGCTTCAAGTCTGAGAGATATGCCATAAAATCTATTGTAGTTCGTGGCGCTTATCATGAACGCGAAAAAGATCGTGAAGGAGCTATCACAACCATAATAACCATGGGGCAACCGCCATATTTGTATGGACTTAATAGTTAGAAAGTCCTCAACAGAAAACTGCCATGTGTCCAAGTATTTCTGGAAATTCAATATTCGCGACTACGAAGTAAGGAAGCGTGACGACGAAATTGCTTGATGCTAAAACTCTACAATTTCCAGAAAGGAAGTACGATCACGAACCTGGACGCTAAAGGGTAAAGCACAACCGCGAATTTTGGTAGCAACCACGAAAGTCCATATCATATAGTCGTTAGAAGCTTGGACAAATCAGAGGTATCCACAGATTAAGAATTGCTAGATTTTCAAAAATCACAATCGTGGTAGAGAAACCGTGACCACGATTTCTGTCTGGTAGACAACTTTAATTGCTTTAGTTTTAGAATGTTTGGAAAAATAATGACATTCATTTGTCACAACTGGTTGGACGGTGAATGTTATAAATAGATCCCAAAAGGCCATTGAAGGAACAACTCTAGTGTGCCAAAACTCTTATATTTTTGTTTCTCAACATTATTTGTATTTGTTTGTGAGTAAGATTCAATTTTAGTTTTAAACACTTGAAAAAATGTTGTAAGAGGGAGCATAGTATAAAACTCTTGTTAGATTATGTGTGTCATGTTCGCGATCTAGATCCTGACCGTAAACATATATTTCAATCATTTGTATTTCAGTACAGAGTCGTACCGATTAGAGTCTAAATACGGATAAATAAGTGTAAGAAAAACTATTTTTATATGATAATAAAAAAAAAATATCTAATATAAAAGTTTCATTCAATTGATCAATTGTTGTGATTTCGTGTCTAACACGCAAATTGAGGCAATATATTATATTTGAAATATATAATTTTTTCCAATAATAAAAATATGAATTAAGCATATCAAAATGTAGAAAAATATTATTTTAAAGTAATAGGTGGAGTTATAAGATAAGATTTTAAGGTTTATGACCCGAAAGGTAGAAATATGATCTATAATGTAGGTTTATAGTCTGATTTTCTGATTGGGAGTTAGGGAGATGCGTTCACGATCGCGAAGATACCGATGTGATCGCAATTGAATTCTAAAATTTTTTTAAACTGATAATTTAAAAATTGGACTGTATATGAATTTTTACGGACATAATTTAGAAAAATGACTAAATCACAAAAATATAATTTTCATACCAGTGATCGTTTTGAAAAATCGAGCAGACCATTTTGAAGAGAAAATTATTTTGAGGATATTGGAATATTCAATTTGAGGAGATAAGATCATCTGGGATATGGAATTTAAGAAAATAAATTTATTCAATGATTAAATTGAAAAATTGAAAAGTTTGGTGGAAAAAGTTCAAAGTCAAAGTTTCTTTTGAATTAAATTGGATAAAAGCCAAAATATCTTCTTGATTAATTTTAATTGGATAATTGGAGTAACGATTAAGCTTAATTAAGATTAATTAAGCATTAATCAAGTATATAAAGTCAAAAATAGACAACAAAATCAATAATTTCGTATTATAAAACAAGAAAAAAAATCTCTTCTTCTTCTTCTTCTTCTTCTTCTTCTTCTTCCCTTGCACGATCACCATAGTCATTTACCTTATTTTTTAAATTTTTTTCTCACAAATTACCATCATCAAGGTATAAGAAAATATAAGGAATTATGTGGGAGTAAAGAAAATATTTTTGGAGAAAAATCAAATATTGGCTAAAAATTCCAAGAAATTTTGATGTGAGATTTTCTTCACTTTTCTTTCAAATTTCCATGAATCTAAGTTGATTTGCATAATTGTTGTAAGTTGATTTTAAGTTTGATGATGATTTGGAGTTGAATTAGTATTATGAAAAATTTAAGATTTTGTAGAAAAATTAAGGAAAAATTAGAAAAACAAAATATGAAATGAGTAGAATAAGGTTTGAGGATGATGGAGATGATGGAAATTTGATGAGAAACTTTTTTAGGAATTTTTATGGAATTATTGGAAATTTTCCATAATTATGGACAAATTTTTGAAAAAATTATTTGGAAGGATTTGTGCCTTAAAATGATGATAATTGAGTTATATTGAGTATTTGGAAGTGGAAATTAATTTTTGGAATGGAGAAAAATTTTAAAGGAATTTTGATGAATTTTTGAATTTTTGGCATAATTATTGAAAAATATTTTGGAAATTATTGAATGTAATTTTGGTTAAATTGGTGATGGATAATTGAAGAAATGGGTCAAAGTAATTATAGAAATTTAGTTGAAATTTTTAGGCCATTTATTGAATTAATAGGAATTTTGAGTTGGAAGTAAATTTTTGGAGAAAAATGGAAAATATATATATGAAGAAAAATTTAAATAAATTGAAGAGAAATTAGAAGAGAAGAGAAATATTTAATTAATTTAGAAATTTCGCTTTAGTAGTGTATGTTACCCAGATAATGAACCAAGAAGGGGGGTTAAATTGAATATTAAAAATTCTTAACTTTTAAGTGCAGAATGAAAAGTTAAGTAGAGTAAGGATAGGAAGATATCACACAAGAAATTTATAGAAGTTCGGGTGTTAACAAACCCTACTTCTTTCTCCAATCTTAATTGGGAGTTTCACTAGCACACTAAGTGTTACAATTTAGTTTTACAAGCTCACTCCCAAATATGGTATTTCTATCAATGGATCACATCTAATCCAGAAATCCTTGTGTTTTAATAGCTCATACAATAAACCAATTCCTTGTATTTTAATGGCTCATACAAATAACCCTTACAAGTGTTCTACTTTTAACCCAATATACCCAAACTCACTTGAGTAGTAAATTACAAAGAAAAACACTCACAAATCTATAATGCTCATAAATTATGAGCAAAAAGATTTTTACAGAGAATTAATATTTGTTTGAAAGAAATTAATGCACAAATGGCTACAATAAGATTTTGATTTGAAGTAATTGTTATTCTCTTATTCTAGATTCATAAATGACTTGCATTTATACTTCCATGGTGAATTATAGCTGTTTGGATGCATTTAATGCAAAAATAGTCGTTGTATCACCTCTTAATGTCGCGTCTGATATGTTTCTCTTTCCTCTTTCACGGTCGTGAATATGTGTATCACGATCGTGAATATTCTTTTAAGTCGTGACTCAAGTGGTGACTCTGACCATGAAACATTCTAGAAGGAATTGAAGTATTTGATCACGGGCATGACATTATTCTTTCACTGGCGTGAATATCCTTCCAAGCCATGGTCCAAGTGGTGACTCTGACCGTGAAACTCTTTGGAGGAATTTAACATATTTTCTAATGGGCATGACTACATTTCATGGGCATGACTGATATGATCATTCATGGTTGCTATGATCTTTCATGGCCGTGAACTTTAAATGTTAGGTAGTAGGCGCTAAGCTACATCACGGGCGTGACATAAATAATCACGGGTGTGAACATGTTATTTCTTCAATTTTTGACTTTTAAAGTTAGTCTTCCATTCTTTCATCATATTCCATACCCTATTTAATAAACTTAGAGAACAAGTATGTTAAATACATTATTGCTATTTTATTTGTTAGCATCAAAATGACGGAAATGCCCCTCAAGGTTCAACAATCTCCCCCTTTTGGATGGTGACAAATAATCTAGCAATATGTGATTTTGAGAAGTCTCCCTTTCAAAAGATGCTTAAGATAAAAAATTACTAAAGTGCAATAATTTTTGAGAATGATGAAGTGTAGCATGGATGTTTGCTTCTTAGTTTAGGTATATGCAAATTATATCCAATGTATACCAAATTTTTACTTATAACTAGTTAAGTATATGCAAAGTATATTGAAGGTATATTCAAAGTTTATCAAGTTGTTTGCTTTTAACTACTTAAGTATGTGCAAAGTATATTGAAAGTATATTCAAAGTATATCAAGTTGTTTGCTTATAACTAGTTAAGTATATGCAAAGTATATTGAAGGTATATTCAAAGTATATTGAAGGTATATTCAAAGTATCAACACATTTGCATTCATATAACTTGCATATTTAATTCAATTATATTGCTAGGTTCTCCCCCTTTTGTCATCAACAAAAATAACATAAAGATAAATCATAAGGAAAAACTAATGCAATTATATTAATATCAAATGGAAAATTACAAAAGTTTGAAAAGTAAATTAAAGTCCTACATTTGCAATACTAGAAACTAATAAGCAGAATGAAATAACAAAAAACTAAAAAACTAAAGCTCTAACTAGATTTGGAGCCGGACATCCTATCTCTAAGGCAAGCTACTTCCACCTCAAGGCTCTCTATGCGAGACTCCATGAAATCTTTGAGATTCTCTAATCTCTCATCCATCGAAGCCTGCAATTGGTCAAAACGAGATGCCAAAAGGTTAGCCAACTGTTGAGCCAAGTTCGGTGTAGAGGCTGAGGATTGTCCAACTTCCTGCTCAACCTCTGGGGTCGCCTTCTCGACTTGAACTCTTTTTCTTTGTTGGATTCGTTGGAGGTCAGCTTTGAAGTCATCCGAATCATTGTCTTCCTAAATAATCTCACCAATTGTATTGGTAAAGTGGTAGTAGATGTTATTCTCATGAACTATTCGAATTGTCGCTCCCATCTTGATAAAAGACTCGACGTCTAGCCAGTCTCTAGGATGTGCTAATACGAGGTTGAAGTTGTACTCTTCTAGCTTCAGATAACCAAGCTTTATAGCAAGGTGAGTCACATACCCACCGATCAGAATGTCTCCTGAGGGCTTCATGGAAATTGATAGTAGATGGTTTGCAAACCATCGAGATGGAGCCACTGTTAGGCCTCTTCGAGCCATCTCCAGGAGAAAGAGCTTAGATTTCCGAATTAAACCATTGTTGTCCCCTCTGGAAAAGATGTTATAGGTCAAAAACCTATGTAAGTACTTGTGCAGTGGTGATCAAAGGTGGGTGCTCTTCATCTTCTTGACGTTCCAGCTGTAGTCGAGTCCGAAATGAGTCCATTCCTGAGTGGCATAGAACTCCACCTCACTTTCATTGAGTATACCATTAGAGGGAAGGTTGAACATGTCACCAAACTCCATTGCAGTGAGGGTGTTCGGATGTTTGCAGAGTTGAAATTTCATGGTGTCAGTGGGAGAGACTTGCAGGGTGTTAAGGAACTCGACGGTAGGTTTCCTTAGTGTTGGTTGATGTATATCAACAAAATCTTTTAGATGACAAGCCTGGAGTTGTTCCATCATGCTTGTCTCAAGACCAAAGATCCTGACAGTGTGCCATTCAAGTGATCGAGAGGAAAGAAGTGGTCTTTTCTTGAAAACCGAGTACCTCAGATGACAGTGCTCTGGAATGATATTGAGAAGGTAGTCTGTGTACCTTCTTGGAGCATGAGACTTCTTTTTGGTGCCTTTGGATGAGCCAAATTCCATTTTTGGTTTTGAAATTGATTCTTGAAAAGAAAAAAATCTGATAGGATGTTTGAAGAGTACCTAGTGATTTTTTATTTCTGATGATTGAAATAGTTTTTGAAGGTATTTATAGATGGAGAATGTTGCTAGGGGGCCGGAATCTATGAAATGGTATTGAATGGTGATAAATGAGAGAAGTGGATAGTTAGAAATGAGAGAAATAATGGCAGAAAATATTTTATAGCCGACATCTTCACGGGCATGAAAGCTAAGTAACGGGCGTGAAATGTCGTGTTCACGGTTTGCTGAAAAGGCGCTCTACCCATGATGAAGAATATGAAATGATTCACGATCATGACATTTAATGGTCACGGGCATGAACGATGAAATTTCACAGTGGTGACAAATGAGTCACGGCCGTGAAGTACAATCTTCACTACTTGTGACCGTGAAACAAAGCGTGATACAAAGCGTGAACGCTTCTGCAAGTATTTGGTGGAAATGTTCACGGTTGTGAACAAAGAGTTTCACGGGAGTGACATAAAAGGTTATGGACATGAAACATAGTCTTCACTACCTTTAACCGTGAAGCATGTCGTGAAGCAAGGCATGAAAGCTACTGGAGCTTTTGGCGATTATTATCACGGGCGTGAACTGCCTAAAATCCTCATTAAATAAAACTAAGTCTAAAACAAGACCAAAGAATTTCTAAGGTGCTTCTATCCCCTATAACATATCTTTCTATCAAGTTAGTCATTTCATACCTTAAAAAATGAGACAATAACACAAGAATAACAATCAAGGTTCGAAAAATTTGGTAATCATAAAGTTAATTCATCAATCATACCAAGCTCTCTTCTTATGAAGTTAAATTTTTCTTCATTTAGAGACTTAGTAAAGATATATGTGAATTGATTGTCTGTGTTTATAAATTCCAATACAACATCTCCATATTGAATATGATCTCTAAGAAAATGATGTCTTATGTCAATATGCTTACTTCTAGAGTGTTGAATGGGATTCTTAGATAGGTTTATAGCACTTGTATTGTCACATCTGATAGGTATATGGTCCAAATTATGACCATAATCCTTAAGTTGTTGTTTCATCCAAAGGATTTGAGTACAACAATATCCTACAGTCACATACTCTATGACATGATTGAAACTTGTTTCTTGCTAAACCAGGAAACTAAGCATTCACCAATAAAGTGACAAATGTCTGAAGTACTCCATCTATCCAAGAGACTTCCAACATAATCAGCATCTAAATATCCTATAATGTGAAAGGATGAATTTCTAGGATACCACAAACCTAGATGCAATGAGCCATGTAAATATTTTAAAATTCTTTTCACAACATTCAAATAAGATTCTTTAGGACATGATTGAAAGCAAGTACATAAGTATACACTATACATTATATCGGGTCTAGAGGCAATAAGATATAAAATGATCCGATCATACCTCTATAGATCTTTTCATTAATGCTCTTACCATTTTCATCCTTGTCCAATTTTGTTGATGTGCTCATTGGAGTCTTGGCATTTTTGCATCCTTTCATTCCAAATTTCTTAATTAAGTCTTTGGTATATTTTGATTGGTTGATGAATATGCCCTCATTGTCATGTTTTATTTGTAGATCGGGGAAGAACTTGAGCTCACCCATTATATTCATTTCAAATTCTCTAGTCATACACTTAGCAAATTATTGGCAAAATAATTCATTAGTAGATTCAAATATGATGTCATCAACATAAATTTGAACAATTAGAATATTATGCTTATGTTTTTTAATAAATAAAGTAGTGTCAACATTTTCCTTTGTAAAATTATTTTCTAAAAGAAAAGAACTTAGTCTTTCATACCAAGCTCTTGGAGATTGTTTCAAACCATATAATACTTTTGAAAGTTTAAATACAATGGTTAGGCAAATTATGACTTTCAAAACCTGGTGGTTGTTCTACATAAACTTCTTCTTCTATAAAACCATTTAAAAAAACACTTTTGACATCAATTTGAAAGAGTTTGAAATTCATATGGCATGCGTTTACTAAAAATATTCTTATGGCTTATAATCTAGCTACAGGAGTATAGGTGTAACACGCTTATAACACTTATTCGATACGTATGTTATGTGGGTAAATACGATTATAGTCAATGTATACCAAAAATTTTTTATCTTAATTTAATGACCATAATATTATCAACACTTAATTAATCCTTTTTACTTTTCCAAAAATTTCGACAACATAACGGCTATAAACTAACTCACCCACCTGCAAAGCAAACAATCCACAGCCCATTTTTGGGCACAACAATCCACATATAATGCAATATATTTTACATTCAACCACAATTCTTCACACATATAATAATTCACAAATATTTCTTTATCAGAATATATACATAAATTTATCCATACAACACCATATCTAAACTTATATATACATGTCATTTTATACACTAACCTACAATTATGTCAATATTTCGTCAGCTTCCAAAAGTTGTATGTCTGCTCCTGTCTTTTCTGCTACTACCTGCACGCAGTCAAATAACTATGTGCTGAGCATTAATATGCTCAGTGGTGATTATTAATCTAAAAATTTTCACTAACTATATTTTCATACATCTATACATGCAATAATATTTTTAATATAATATTCAATTTTTCTCTTTAATATAAAATTCTTTTTATCAATACATTATTTTTAATTACTCTTAATTCACTATTTAATATCTTTATTTCTTATTTATTTATTTCAATTATTTATTTAATTATCTTAAATTTCACTTTAATTCTTAAATTTTTATTTATTTACAATTATGTCACTAACTACATATTATTTTTCATTTTTGCCACTAATATTTTTATTTTTCATTTATTTTTTATTTATTTTTTTTGTTTTTTTACTACATAATTTAATATTTATCTTGACTTATTTTTTTATTTTTCCATTTTCCATTTTTTTTTCTTTTGTTACAATCGTCACTTTTATCATATTTACCAAATTTATTACTTATGTCATTTTTATCATATTTTTCATTTCTAATCATATTTTCCTCATATTTTTCACTTATTTTATTTTTAATCATTTTTCTCATTTTTCATTCATAAATGTCTCTTTTATCATTTCATTCACATTTATCATTTCATTCACAAATGTCTCTTTTATCATTTTATTTTTTTTTTGATTTACCCCTAGATTTAATATGATAGAAAATCTTCGAATCGAATACATGGGACGTGGACTCCAAGAGTCCACTACACTGAAGAGTAATCCTGAAAAATCACCCGAGCACTACATTATACACTCAATCACTGAGTTACAATCACTGAAGCAAATCATTATTGGCCTATATAAACGAGTCGTCATGACCCGCACCGCGGTAATAGTGTCCCTATGGCTAGCCAATTATATCATGTACTAGATTTAACTATCAGAAAAATAATTAAGGGCATTATTTTATTTTTTTAATTCAATTTCTATTAAAGTCATAAATTCCATTACTTTTACATTATTAATCACTTAATAATTTATCATTTCATAACAATTTTATCACTACTAAAATTTTTTACATTTTCATTCTAATATATCAATATTTCATTATGAATGATCAATTAAGTTATAAACTCACTAAAATACATTTTATTCATTATTTTTTATTTCATACACAATATCATCAATAAATAAAAAAATATTCAATATTTAATTTAAAAAATTTCAATAAATTTCTACCTACTTAAAATCATATTTTCTTGTATTTCATTACTAAATTTTTATTTAATTAGCAAAGAAAATATTATTTTCTCCTCTTTCATTTTTTGGCCTATATTTAATTTTTATCATTAAAATTTTTCTTTCACTTTCTAATTATTCATTTCACTAATTAATACATTCATTATTCTATATATATCATAATATTACACTAAAATGTATTTATTTCTTAATATTCATTTTTCACATAATAAGGTCACATTTTACAAATACTACTAATTAATTTTTTTAATTGAAATTAATCATTCTAATTCACTTTTCATAATCCATTAATCATGTTTTAAACATTAATTAGCCATTACATGCAAAACACACAATTTTCTAAATTTTCATAACCCTAAATCATACTTAATTAATGGAAAAAATTAGATTATGGAATCACTAACCTTAATTGCTTATTTTTGTCTTCCTAAGCTTCTTTTTCCTTTGCCTTTTCCTTGGAAGAACTTTCACCTTCTCTTGAACCTACCCTGATCAAAATTTTACTTCATTAATTCACCATTATTTTACTTCCTTAACTCAAATAAAGTTCATATTTATTATCTACATATCTTAAACTACCTATTGAACCATTAAATTAATTTAAAACTGTAAATTTCACTTACCTCAAATTAATATCCTAAATTTTCTCCTTTGATTTTCTTCCACTTTAGTCTCCCAAATGAAGATTAAAAACTTTTATTAGCTATTAGAGAGACTGAAATTATTTTTGGGTGGTTGATTTTGGTGTAAAAAGTGAAGAAAATGGAAGAAAATTGGAAGACAAATGGGAAGAAGAGACTTCGGCCATGAGGGAGGATTTGGGGAAGAGGATTAAGCAGAATTATCTCTAGATAATTCTGATATTTAGGCCAATTTATAATGGCTTAAGTTGGTTGGGCTTGGGCCAAACAAAGCCCAACCCATTTAGGCCCAATTATGCACTATAAATTATTTTTCTCACTTCCCAAACTCAATTTTACCCAAATTTGATTTCATAATTCATAAAATATTTTTATATGTCGACAAAAAATATTTTTACTCAATTGGAGTTCATTTTTTGTCCAGCTCACTTAAATTGGACTGATAATTCAATTTTCAGTGTTACCGTAAAATTTCGTTTTCACTGTCAAATAATCTTAAATATTATTTAGAGTCTATCCATGTCTTAAAATAAATTTTTAGATATCATTTGTTATTTTTTATAGTCTGATCAAAGTATTTTCAACCCATTATTTAATTTAAACCAGGTCCATTTTTTTCTTAATTTTGACTTTTAATGGCTTATTTGACTTCATTTTCACTCCAAATATTTCCTTCAAACTATTCATAACATATATTTTCCGATGATCAAGTAAAATATTTTTCACTCACGGGTGTATTTTTGACCCCCGAGTATTCTGATCATTCTCGGAAATTACAGTTTACGACTAACCCGGTATTTGGGCCATTATAATAGGTCTCATCATAATTTATTCCTTCTTCCTAATTATATCCTTTTCCAACTAACCTAGCCTTATTCCTAGTTATTGAACCTTGTTCATTTAGTTTATTTCTAAATACTCATTTACTTCCAATAATTTGATGTTCCTTTGGTCTATGAACTAAGGTTCATACCTTATTTTTCTCAAATTGGTTGAGTTACTCTTGCATAGCAATCACCCAATTTTCATCATTAAGAGCCTCATCAATATTTTTAGGCTCAATTTGAGAGACAAATGCAAGATTAGAATCTAAAAGTTTGAGATTAGATCTAGTACTTACTCCCTTTGTAGGATCACCAATGATTTGCTCCTTAGGTGATCTTTTGTCAATCTCCATTCCTTTGGGAGCTCTTGCTTGTTTTCCTCTTGAGCTGGAGGTAGAGAGTCATCTTGATGTGAATTTTCTTGATCATTTTCTTCTCTTTCATTTTCAAGATCAAGTCTTTCCATTGTACCTACAACATCATTAAAAATACTACCTTTCACAAGATCAAGCTTACTAGATTCATAAAAAATAACATGCATAGATTCTTCAACAGCTAATAACTTTTTATTAAAGACTCTATAAGCTTTGCTTGTGGTGGAGTATCCTAAAAATATACCCTCATCAGATTTAGAAGAAAATTTTTCAAGGTTGTCCTTGGTATTCAATATGAAACACTTACATCCAAATACTTTAAAATATGATATCATGGGCTTTCCTCCATTCCATAACTCAAATGAAGTTTTTTTAAGAGAGGTCTTTTGAAAACTCGATTTGAAATATAACATGCAGTATTTGTGGCTTTTGCCCAAAAGTAAGTTGGTAAACCATACTCATTAAGCATTGTTCGAGTCATTTCAATTAAAGTTTGATTTTTTCCTTCGACCGCCCCATTTTGTTGAGGTGTCCTAGGAGATAAAAAAATTCTATAAAATGTCATGTTCTAGACAAAAATTTTCAAAGTTTTCATTTTCAAATTCTTTTCCATGATCACTTCTTATTTTTAAAATACAATATGCTTTTTTATTTTGAACTCTCTTAGCAAAGTTTTTGAAAGTTTCAAAAGCATCACTCTTTTGAGCTAAAAAAATTATCCAATTGAATTCAGAGTAGTCATCGACGATGACAAAGGCATAGTATTTACCTCCTAAGCTTGCAATCCTAGTAGGTCCAAAAAGATCTAGATGCAAGAGTTGTAGAGGTTTTTAGGTACTTACAATGTTTTTGGATTTGAATGATGACTTGTGTTATTTTCCTCTTTGGAAAGGTTCAAATGTCTTGTCTTTTTCAAATTTGACTTTCGGTAGTCCCTTTACCAGCTCTCCTTTGTTGAGACTTTGAATTAAATTCATGTTTGCATGACCAAGCCTTCTATACCACAACCAAGATTCATCACTAATAGTCACAATACACTTAGAGGAAAGATTAGATATTTTGTGTAAGTCTATTATATAGGTATTGACATCTTTACTTCCTTTAAATATTTCTTGGCCATTAATAGAGGTTACAAGACATTTGTTGGAAGTAAAGATTACTCGGTTTCCCTTATCACATAGTTGACTTACACTTAACAAGTTATGTTTCAAACCATCAAGAAGTAAGACATCTTTGATAAAAGTAGTACCATTAATACCAATAGAACCAATGCCAATTACCTTACCCTTAGCATTGTTTCCAAAGATTACTTTACCTCCATCAATACTTTTGATTTCATTGAATAGTTCTTTGTCTCCGGTCATATGCCTTGAGCATCCACTATTTACCAGCCAAGCATTTTTATTTATTCTGGACTTAAGGCATACATATAAAATCACAATTCAAGTATTGTTTTTAGGTATCCAAATGAGCTTGGGTCCTTGGGGGTTAGCATATGAAGGTTCCCAATGAGCCTTCTTTATCCAGCAATATTTATTTATATGACCAAATTTCATACAATAATTACATTGTTTAGCTCTAAATATGCTTTTTGGTCTTACTATGCTTTTGAATGCCATTTTTCTATTAGGTAAAGTTTGTGAGCAATGGCATGCACATGCATGATGACTTCATGTTTTTCTAGGTGCATGATTCTTATACAGATAAGCATGATTAGCCTTTTAAGGTTTCCTTCTTAGGCTTATAACCCTTGATCATTCCTTTTATGTATAGAAGGTTTAGTGTATGTTGTGCACTTAGTTTTTGGGGTTGTTACAGCTAATGAGGAGATGTAGGGTTCACTTGACTTAACAAAAGTAGTCTTGTGAGATAAAGATGATGTGCCCTTAAATCCTAGACCATGTCTAATTAAGGGTGGTCTTTGAGAGACAATGAGAGTATCTAAACTCTCATTTCCCTTATGAAATTGTGAAATGGAGTTTCTAAGTTCCTTAACTTCATTTTTCAAAATATTGTTTTCTTTAGGCAAGGATTTAGTTAAGGGTCTTGAGGAATACTCATCTAATGATTTTTGAAGAGACTCATTAGATGATTTAAGCTCAAGGTTCTCCTTTTCTAAAACATCCATTTTGATTTTCAAACTAGAAACGTTATTTTTACAAGTATTGAATTTACTTCTATATTTTTCTAGTTCTAGATTCAATACTTATATTAAGCTTTGCTCATCATCATCTTCACTATCACTATCATTATCACTATTATTATTATTGAACGAGTATGAGTGAAGTGATCCTACCTTATCCGAGACGTGATCTTCTATAGCCATGAAACATAGGTTGACCTCTTCACTTTCATTGTTATCTTTTTCCCTTAAAGACTTTTCGTCATCCCATGTGGCTTTCTAGTCTTTCTCCCCATTATCTCTTTGGTATTTGCTCTTGTGCTTCTTGAGCCTTGGATATTCCGGTTTAATATGTCATTTTTTTCCACATTCATAGCATTTTACCTCCTCTTTACTCATTTGAGAGTCATTTGAGGTCTATTTAAGATTTCTTTGCTTGAATTTTCTAGAGTTTCCCATTTTCTTTTCAATTATTCTTTTCAGCCTTCTTGAGATCATAACAATGTTCTCATTTGCATCGTCACTCTTTCTTTATCATCTTCAACTTCTTCTTTAGATTTTGAAGTAGAGGCTTTTAGTGCTAGAGACTTTCTTTTTTCTGGCCCGGCTTCAATCTCTCTATCTCTTTTCACTGTCATTTCATGTGTTAGAAGTTTTCCAATAAGCACATCGGTATTCATGACACTCATGTCTTCATTGGCCTCTTCTATACCAGCAACTCTTGAACCGTAATCTTTGAGAGGAAGACTTCTTAGAATTTTGTTATTTACATCTTTCAAGCTCAGGTGTTTCCCAAGCTTTCTCATGCCATTTATGATGGCTAGAAGACGATTTGTTATATCGGTGATTGACTCATTGGATTTCATCTTGAAGAGTTCATACTCTGAAGTAAGAAGTTGAATCTTCTTGGATTTAACTTGCTTTGTTCCTTCATGGTAGTTTTCCAATGTTTTCCATATGCTATATGCAGTTGCGTAGTATTGTATTCTGCCACATTCTTCAATGGATAATGAGCTTGAGAGAATTGTCATTGCTTTCTTGTTTTTGAAATTTGTTCTTCTTTGAGGCTCTGTCCAATCATCTCTTGACAGGATTTCTTCTTCACCATCAACTCCTCTTCTAGTTGGTGGTGTCCATTCTCTTCGAACACTATTCCAAACTTTAATTCCTTCACTATCCAAATATGTCTCCATCCGGAACTTCCAATGAGCACAATTTGCTCCATCAAAGTAAGGCTTGAGACTTTGGAATCCTTCATTGGCCATTTCTTGATCTTTGCTAGCGCTGTTTAGGCTTCGATGCTAGACTAGGCTCTGATACCAACTGTTGCCCAAATAATGAACTAAGAAGGGGGGGTTGAATTGGATATTAAAAATTCTTAACTTTTAAGTGCGGAATGAAAAGTTAAGTAGAGTAGAGATAGGAAGATATCACACAAGAAATTTATTGAGGTTCGGGTGTTAACAAACCCTACTCCTCTCTCCAATCTAAATTGGAATTTTCACTAACACACTAAGTGTTACAATGGAGTTTTACAAGCTCACTCCCAACTATGGTATTTTCTATCAATGGATCACACCTAACCCAGAAATCCCTTGTGTTTTAATGGCTCACACAATAAACCAATTTCTTGTGTTTTAATGGCTCACACAAATAACCCTTACAAGTGTTATACTCTTAACCCAATATACCCAAACTCACTTGAGTAGTAAATTACAAAGAAAAACACTCACAAATCTATAATGTTCAAAAGATTTTTATAGAGAATTAATATTTGTTTGAAAGAAATTAATGCACAAATGACTACAACAAGATTTTGATTTGAAGTAATTGCTATTCTCTTATTCTAGATTCATAAATGACTTGCATTTATACTTCGATGGAGAATTATAGCCATTTGGATGCATTTAATGCGAAAATAGTCATTGCACCAACTCTTAATTTCGCCCCTAACATGTCTCTCTTTCCTCTTTCACGGTCGTGAATGTTCTTCTAAGCCGTGACTCTGACCGTGAAGTATTCTGAAAGGAATTGAAATGTTTGATCACGGGCGTGACATTATTCTTTCACGGGCATGAATATCCTTCCAAGCCGTGATCCAAGTGGGAACTCTGGTCGTGAAGCTCTCTGGAGGAATTTGATATGTTTTCTCATGGGCGTGACTACATTTCATGGGCATGACTGATATGATCATTCACAGTTGCTATGATCCTTTATGGTCGCAAACTTTAAATATTGGGTAGTTAGCGTTAAGCTACATTACGAACGTGACATAAACAGTCACGGGCATGAACATGCTATTTCTTCAATTTTTGACTTTTAAAGTTAGTCTTCCATTCTTGCATCATATTCCATACCATGTTTAATAAACTTAGAAAACAAGTATGTTACATACATTATTACTATTTTATTTGTTAGCATCAAAATGACAGAAATACCCCTCAAGGTTCAACAGTGTATATCATGAAATAAGATCGGTGGAAAAATATTACTAAATGTGAGAGCTGGAAAAATTAAATGGGTAGTTTAATTTCTATTTTAATTTGATAATTTTTATTGGCTCAGTAATCAATTAGAAATTTAACGATTATTCAGGTGCACCGTCAGAGCAGACAACATGAGTAAGTAGAGAGAAGGAGCCAGAAGTCTCCAGCAAATTACTTTAAAGGTCTATTCATTAACTTATAATATATATCAATTGTGATTTGAATATATTTTATATATTTTTTGACATGAAATGGAATTATATTTTGGAAATAATTATATATAACATTTATAAAAATACTAAATATTTGGAAAGTTATTGGAAATATATTTTATGATAAAAATAAAATAAAATATTTTGGTAAAAAAAGTGTATTTGTATAAAATAAATTTATTTTTCTCATATAGTGAATTTTTATGCTATTAAATAATTGTATGAGAAATTGATAACGATTATGTTTATAAAAATTTTGGTAAGATAAATGGTTTAATATTTTATGTATGTCGATAAACTCATATATTAGCATGGACAGTAAGCTAGAAAATTATTGGCACGCTAATAGGGTAGAAACTTCATGACTTTTGGTTATCTTGGTCATGAGAGGTATTATATGATTTATGTGGTTATTTAGGACCATACATTATTTAATTACCGATTATGTGGTTATCTTAGATCGAGACTGGTCTTGTGATTATTTTGGATCAGATGATATTAATTGGTATTATATTATTATCTTTAACCCTAGTTTTGTGATTATCTTGGACCCTGAGATTTTCGTCGTTTGATAGTACCCCTTGTTTCCTTGAGACTAAGTCTATGGTCTATTAATATATGAGTTGGATAAAATTTTTATTTTAATAAATGATTAAAATCTTATTGCATTTATTATATACTTGTAATATTGATACCAATGACTTGATTTCAGAAGATTTATTTTAATGGTTTATATCTACTTTTATGTATAAGTAAATAATTTATTAATAATTTTGATATATGAAAATCTTTTTTCAAAATTTTGTTGATTTTAAAGTATATATTTTCATTCAAAGTAATTTTTATCATAAGTTTTTACACCACTGAGCTTTATACTCAACACGGAAGTTTGTTTTCTCTCGTGTAAGTTTTAATGGAACTAAACGATGATAAATGTGTAAATAATAGTCGTCGCTCGTATCAGTTGACCCCACCTATGGAGCCAAACAGTAGGGACAATCACCTTGCTGTAGTAAGTTTTGATATATATGTATTTTATCTATTTCACTTGATGTATATATATATATATATATATATATATATATATATATATATATATATATATATATATATATAAGTTATTTGTATGTGCATGTAAATTAAGATCATTGTATGAGAATAGTGAGAGAACAGAAATTTATCTTTATTTTTAATGTAATATATTATTTTATTAAATTTTATTCATGTCAATATATAAATATATCTATTATTTTAAATAAATATATCTCGTAATATTTCTTATCTGACTATGTATGACAATATATACAGATAGATAAGGGGTGTTACAATGTGTGAGTCTAAAGAAAACACAAAAAATTAGTTTTGTGTTAGCTATCAAAAAACAAAAGATTTGGATTTGGTGTGAGCCATAGAAAAATACCTAGTTAGAAGTGAGTTAATAAAACTTTATTATAGCTCTTGTATGAATTAGTGAGAAATTTTAATTGAAATTGAGGAAATGACGTAGAGTAAGTTAACATCCGAACCTTTATAAATTGTTATGTTATCTTTCTTTCCTTAATTATTTTAATATTCATTGTTCCTTGCCTTAATAAAAATTTCAATTAGCCACTATTCATTCCCCTTCTTGGTAACTGTTTGGGCAAGAAGCCAATTGGCATGAAATAGATATTAGAAGTTTAATTGAAAAATGGGTCAAATGTTAGGAATTTTTTTTCTGTAATTATCCCAAAAAACTAGCTTGGGAAATATCACCTTAATGACTATTTTATTTTTAAACAACAATATTCGGATGGGGAATGCTCCATGACATTAATTATATTTAGGCCAAAGGTACCAAAAAAAAGGAAAAATAAACAATCAAATGCTCCGTGACATTAATTATATCTAGGCTAAAGTAGAGGTGGCAAATCATGTAACTTATTTATCCATTTATAATTCATTTAATTATTATATGGTACTCATATCCATTTAGTCTAGCATGCTCATTTATTCATTTAATATATAAAAATAATATATCTCAAATAATATATTTTAAAATTTGACTTTTCCCATATTAAATATTAAAATATTATAAAAAATATTTTCTAAAGAAAAATAAATCCTAACAATATATTTTCAAGTTATAGCTTTAATCCAAAAACATATTAAAATCTAATGGATATGCTTAATTAAAAGGAACTACAGTGATTAAAGTTTTAATTATTAAAAAATGGTGAGTAAAATTTTAATTGAAAAAAAAATACTCAAACATTGGATTTTTTTGGTATAAGTTTTTCTTATTAAAATATAACAATTAGAAATTTAAATTTTAATGAAAAACTGAAAGTTGAAAGGTATTTTGATTAAATTAAAATTTTCTTGATAGAGAAAAAAAGATATTACATGAGAAAAATTGAAAGATGAATTATAAAATTTTCTGAGGATTTAATAAGAAAACATAAAATTAATTTATTTTAATAAAAATTTAAAACAACAACATATTATTGCGATTGAAAAAATGTAATTCGATATTTTTAATTTTACTGGAAAATATGATTAAGAAACAAAGAGAACAAAAAATAAAACAGAAAAAGAGCTCCACAGGATAGCATAGATAATGGATGACATGGCGGGACAATCGTTGCGGTGGTGATTAATTTTCATTTAAATTTTAGAAAAGGTAATAATAAGATCTGTGCACACGTGATTCCGAGAAATCATAATTTATTTATTTAGTTTGAAAAGAGTGGGAAAAAAGCAAGAGAGAATAAGAACCACACGGCAAATGCGTCCGCACGGAGCTCCAACCTCTCAAAATAATAATAATAACAAAATATTCTAAATTGCACATTTATCACCTATATCTTTGATTAAATGGATAGATATGAATAATTTTGTCACCATAAGCAGTAGGTTAAAAAAAAAAAAAGCTCCATCACATTAATTATATTTAGGCCAAAAAAAAAAAATGCTCCGTGATGTTAATTATATTTGGGCCAAAATTATATATTAACTACTATAGCACCTCCTGCCTTGTTTATAAAACCTTGATATCTGCTAATGGTGATATTACAGCCTGAAAAATTTTCCCATCATGAGTCCTTTAGTTTGGCGGACAGTCATTCATCAGCATTTTCTGCTAATGATGGCATCATCTACATTCTCATTTCAATTGACATTTTTACCTTTGAATTTCCATTTTCTGCTGCAGACGTTGTGATTCACACAATTGTCGCACATTTCGCTTCTTCACTCCATTTCGGAACGCACTGCTTGCTGCACATTGTCGTTTTATACCAGAAAAATAACATATTTTACTCTTCTCAACTGTTTTCCTCTTCAAGTAGTCTGCTGCTTGCGCCTGGACTGTGTTGAACCAACAGAATTTTGCAAATGATAATATAAAATGCATATAATAAAATTTAGATGCTGAAAATTAATAAATTCCAGTGAATACAATATTTAATAGAAGCCATTTCCATGTAGACTACAAGGAAAAAAAAAAGTTGAAGTCATTGTATACTAGGAGTGTACACGGTTCGGTTCAATTCGGGATTGAAAAATCTCCAGTATTATTTTGAAAATTTAGAAATTTATAAATTCAATTTTTATATTGTATTGAAAAAAATCTTCGTATTATATTATCTTAAAAATTCGGAACAATTTGGTACAATTTTTCAATTTTTCAATTTTTTCAGTACTAAATAATATGGTACAAAATAATCCAGTATTATAATATTTTGAACTAAATAAAAAGTGTATAAAATATAAATTTGATATTTAATAGTATTATAAAAAATCCACGATCATCATATAAAAATACTTCTAATAAACGATTAATTTTTAAGTAGCAAGAAAAATTTATGAGTATTTTCTTTAAAGCATTAAATTAAAAAATACAATATTTTCTTAGATAAAAGGTTTATAAATTAAAAGGTTTAATTATAAAGTATAAGTATTTAAATTATGTATATAACTATAGTATCTATATTAATTATAAAGTATATAATTATATAAGTTTAATATAATATAATAGTTTTGATAAAAAAATATAATTTATATAGTAAACTATGCATATAGTAATATTTAAAATTTAAATTATTAAGTATATAAATTCAGAAGTATAAGTATATAATTATAAAATATAAGTATATATGTATGTTTGTGATTATTTAATTTCATATATATATATATAATAGTGTGCACATTAATTTTAAAAGTATATAAATATATAAGTTTATTAAGTATATGATTCATTATATTTATGACTATTTAATTTTAAAGTATATATATAACTATAATATATTCACTAATTATAAAGGATATAAACATATAAATTTATTAAATATATCAATTATATATATTATTTATTAATATAATTTAGATTAGTATATAAGTTTAAAATAATATAATTGTTTTGATAATATATATATATATATATATATATATATATATATATATATTATTTATTAATATAATTTAAATTAGTACAAAAAAATTTATTAAAAAAATCATATAACTGGTAGCTCACTTTTTTTAAATGATGGAGAAGATGACTAAAATATATCATTGAAAGAATTTACTAAGACAAAAATGAGCTATCAAGAACGTAAAGAAAATAAGATGAACAGTTAATCAAATCTACTTGGATCGTACATATATTATAGTTGGAGTTAACAGCTCTCCTAAAATTCCCTCATCTGGAACTCTAAGAAAAAAAAATCAATTAACCCTTGTAAATAGTTTGATATGTATATAATATTATTTAAAAATTTTAAATTATTATATATATAAACTCATAAGTAAAAAATAAATATATAACTATAAATATATAATTATAAAGTATATAAGTTTATAACTATTTAATTTTAATATATATATATATATATATATATATATATATATATATAATATTTTCACTAATTATAATATAAACAAATAAATATATAATTATAAGTTTATAAACGTATAAGTTTATTAAATATATCAATAATATATTTTTTTATTTAATAATATAATACATATTAGTATTTAAATTTAAAATAATACAATTATTTTGAAAAATATTATATAATATAATTAGAAAAAATTATAATTTATATTGATTTATCATATAATTATAGTACATTTATTATAAATTAGGTTACTTTATAATTGATTTACTTAAATTAATTTACCACATAATATAATTTAGATTTATTATGTAATACAATTAAAATACAAATACAAATACTAAAAAATTTAATTAGTGATAAAAAAAATTATTGTAAAAAATGAAACTAGCAATATATTATAAATATTTTTTTATTTACATATTAATAACAAACATAGTTAATTAGCTTGATGATAAACTTGTCTTAAATTTACATGAAGATTATGGATTCAATTTTTTACATTATCATCATAAAAAAATTTAGCATATAAAATTATTTTTAGTATTTAAAATTTTCAATTATTTGAATTTCTTACTATTATAAATGTCATATAAATTTTATTATAATTTAATTTTATGGATTAAAGTATATTTAATTATAAATTTAAGTTATATTATATTTATATAATAAAAATATAAAAGTTATGAATAATATTATATATAAATTATCTCATTCTTATAAGTTATTATATATAGTAAAATTATAGACATTTAAATATCAATTTTTTCAGTACAATTCGGTTCTAAAATAATTTAGTACAGTTCTCGGTTCAGATATCATTAAAAAATTCAAATTCATCAAAATTAAAGTTAACGATACAATACAATTCAATTTTGTATATTTCTTTTCCATTATTTTGTATATTTCTTTTCCATTTTTTGGCCTATTTAGAGAAGATCCAAAATTTATATATAGTTTTATTATATACAACCTCAAATGACATTCTCTAAGGGCAAAAGTCAATAGCTTTAGTAAGTGTTGTACACGAATCCTGAAATTTTTCAAACGGGACCGAATAACAAAAAAAAGTTTCAAAAACAAACTGTACTATTAACTTTTTTACTAAAACCGAATTATATTGTACCGCTAACTTTAATTTTAACATATCTAATATTTAAACTAAAAACTATATTGAAATGTATCGAACTGTTTTAAAATTGAATTGTACTGAAAAAACTTATATTTAAATTTTTATAATTTTACTGATAAGAATGAAATAATATATATAATATTATTTATAACTTTTATAGTTTATGACATAACTTAAACTTATAATTATATATATTTTAATCCATAAAATTAAATTATAATTAAATTTATTAATTATTTAAAAAATTTTATATGACATTTATAATAGTAATTATTGAAAATTTTTATATGTTAAAAATAATTTTATATAATTAAACTCATAATCTCCATATAAGTTTAATTTAAGTGAATCAATTATAAAGTGACCTAATTTATAATAAATGTATTATAATTATATGATAAATCAATATAAATTATTATTTATTCTAATTATATTATATTATTTTTTATCAAAATTATTGTATTATTATTCAATAAAAAATATATAATTGATATACTTAATAAACTTATATATTTATATACTTTATAATTAATAAAAATATTATAGTTATATATATACTTTAAAATTAAATAGTCATAAACTTACATATTTTATAATTATATATTTATAGTTATATATTTATATTTTATAAATATGAATTTATATACCTAATAATTTAAATTTTAAATATTATTATATATATTTTTTAGTATATGTATATTATATATTTTTTATCAAAATAATTGTATTATATTAAACTTATATATTAATATAAATTATATTAATAAATAAAATATATATATAATTGATTATATATTTAATAACCTTATATATTTATATACTTTATAATTAATGTACAATATATATATATATATATATATATATATATATATTAAATAATCACAAACATACATAATTATACTTTATAATTATATACTTATGAATTTATATAACTAATAATTTAACTTTTAAATATTACTATATGCATAACTTACTATATATATTATATTTGTTTTATCAAAGCTATTATATTATA
Source organism: Triadica sebifera (assembly GCA_023653625.1). NCBI lineage: Eukaryota > Viridiplantae > Streptophyta > Magnoliopsida > Malpighiales > Euphorbiaceae > Triadica > Triadica sebifera. The sequence goes on from CM042901.1 coordinate 29,686,478, forward strand.
TTAAACTTATATACTAATATAAATTATATTAATAAATAATATATATAATTGACATACTTAATAAACTTATATAATTAATATTAGAGCTGTAAATAAAATAAGTCACTCGCGAACATAAGAGTCTTGGTTCGGAAAAAGGTTCATTCAAAATCGTTTATTACTGTTAATGAGTTGAGCTCGATCTCAAATCTGAACTCGAAAATCTTATCGAATTCGAGTTTAATATTTTTTGGTTCATCAGCTCGCAAACATGTTTATTTAAAAAACTCGCAAACGTGTTCATTTACAAGCTCGCGAACGTGTTCGTTTAAAAGCTCACGAATATATTCATTTAAAAGTTCACGAATATATTCATTTAAAGGTTCACAAATGTATTCATTTAGAAATCGTTTATATTATATTTTATTATCGAACTCGAGTTTTTATCATTATTAGTCAACGAGCTAAACTCGAATTTTTGTCATTATTAGTTAACGAGCCGAACTCGAGATTTTGTCATTATTAATTAACGAGCTAAACTCATTAAGCATAATAAACGAGTTTTTTTTAACCGAACTCGAACCGCTCAAGAACTTGATAATTTTTAAACGAACCGAGCTTGAACTCAGCAATATTTGGCTCGATTAAGTTCGTTTACAACCCTAATTAATGTAAACACTATAATCATTTATATATTTTAAATAATCACAAACTTAGATACTTATATTTTATAATTAAATCTTTTAATTCATAAATCCTCCATATAAAACAAGATTGCATTTTTGAATTTTAATTGAATGTTTTGGAGTTAATACTCTCATGGATTTTTCTTGCTCCTAAAGAATTGATCATTTATTTTGAGCATTTTTATATAATGATTATAGGTTTCTTATAATATATTAAATATTAACTTAATCAAGTATGTTTAGATTTTATGTATTTTCTATTTAGTTCAAAATACCCAAGTATTGGATTGTTTTGTACCATATTGTTTAGTATAAAAAAACCGAAAAATCTTACTTAATTATCCTGAATTTTCAAAACAATATAATACGGAAATTATTTCATTTCAATATAATACAAGACGTGCATTATATATCTTCAACTTTCCAAGACAATACCAGAGATTTTTCAATCAAACTGTATACACTCATAACTTTAGTCATGGCATTTCATGGGAAACTGAAGTTTTTCTTTAATCTTTCCAAAGATTTTCGCCATGTAAAATGACAATTAGCACTAAAAGAAATTTTTTATCAATGTAAGGATAAACTATAAGAAGATATGATATGCGCATAAAGCAATCACAAGGAGCAATTCTACATGCCCCACCTTCAGTAGCTGCTTCAAAGCTATAGCTAGGCTAAATTAAGTACCATATTCCGCAAATGATGCTCAAATCAAACCCCCAATAAACTCTTAATTAAGATGTTTCACTTTTTTGGCCAACTTCCTGATGCCTAATACCCAGCAAGTTCAAAAATACTTGTTCCAGATGTGCTATGAGCAACATGCTTCGAGGATTCACTTTATTGCTATAATCTCTCTAGATTGCTGAAGACTGATTCATGACGTGATGCTAAAACTCACATTGCACGAAATTGATTGTTTAAAATTTTTCATTAATATGCAAGTCAACTGTGGTCTTCATTATTACAAATGGGTATTGGGTGAGAGTCAAGAGCACTCAATTCTGATGGGTTACGCAGAATTTAGCCCGAATCAATTATAAGTACAGTAGATGAACGTGATCCATGTCATCTACTGTTATAGTTGACTCGGGCCAAAACTCAGGTAACCCATCAAAACAGATTTGAACACCCCTAACTATTCAATAAAGAATAAACACAGAATGTTAGGCGTCTTTCATTGACAGCAAACTGAGATATAAAAGATTAACAATAACTTGTATTACATGAAATATTTGACGTTTGCATTTAACATGCCTGGATGATTATCAAATTAACCAGGTCCAAGTATCCTACTTGCAAAGCATTATGGCAAAAATCTCAAAATTATAAATAAAGCAAGTTCAACAATATATATACTAACACAGCATAAAGAAGACATACCAGAATTTGAAGCTGAAAATTTCATAGCTTCATCCATGAGCCTTTTAATTCTTTTTTCTTCACTGAATTGACCTGCTTTGGACTTAGCAACATCATCCTTTTGTAGGCATAACAGGGCATTTTCACATGCCTGCATAAGTGAAAGCCATAACAGCAGCTCAGAATGTAAATGTTTACAACTATCAAGTTATTGTGAATTTGTTTTTTAATTTTAAGGATCTACCAATCGTGTAATAAGGACAAGCAAAAAAAATCAGATACAAAAGTAATGCCGAAAAGCGAAATAATAGATTCCTAAAATGGAAAATCTAAGCCATTTAACAAATTAATAATATAGAAACAACAGACATACATCTTACGAATAGTCAAATGAAAAACAATTAACTTTTCTATGATTGAAGGACAACCTTTTGACTTTTCCATGATTGAAGGACAACCTTTAGCTTCGAGAGCGAAAAAAAACGTTCATAATCAACAAAAATAAAATCCCTCCCATATGGTACTTTGGATATCATAATACTAACCATTAGACCTATAAATCCCAAGGAAAAAAGTAGTTAACACTTCATAGAGGCGTAAAAACTGCAAATTCCGACATAAGTCTTCAAATTTCTATAGCATAAAATTAGACCTTGATCATCACAGCTTTAGCTGTCATCAGTGCCATAGAGTTACAGTTATCATCAGGGCCTTCAATTTAGCTACATCTGTCACTATCCCACAATATAATTTTAACCAGGCAATCATTTTAATAATGAAAAACAAAAATTTAAGAAACTAAAGAAAAAGAAATGAACCTGTCTAGCGTTGGGGTAAAAGCCACTGTGAAGCAACTGCTCGGCAAAATTTAGCCATTCAACATATGAAACTTGCAGAGATTGGCAGCTTGACAACTTGATTTCTCTCAAAAGCAAAGCCTCATATTTCAAAGCTAAACAACTCTATGACGCCATAAAAACACAGGCCCCAAAACCAATTAACAAGGGTTCTATCAGAAACATCTAAATTTAGAGACGATGAAACGATCACAAAGTTCAATTGCGGTTGGAAGTTTATGTTCAAATTTTAATTCCTGAGAAAATAGGAAAAGGTTCAAATGCAGAAAGAATCTATACCTCGATATCCCCTAAGAGAGCAAAAGCACGAATAAAGAATTCCAAAATCTCGAGCTTCTGCTCAAAAGTTTTCTCCGTAATCTCCCGCAAAACGGTCACGGATTTAGATCTCAGGAACTCTGTCAAGCTCAATTGCACTTCCGTTAGTGATTCAACATCTTTGCATACCAAAAGCGAATCGAGAAGACGCAGAGTTTCATCGCCGAAACTGTAAAAGAAAATAATAAAAAAATTGAGCCAGAAATTGATGCGAAAAAATATGAATCATGAATTAAAGAGTATGAGAAGGAACCTCCCGTTGCTGATTTGAGAGCAAAACAATGAAATTGGCTGAGCAGTTTTTGAATTTGACATTTCCGGAGAGAATTGGCGGGTAAGGATATGGGCTCGGGGTTTCCTTTTACGTAATGGTAAAGTTTTGTTTCGTTAATTTTTTAATTCTATTTTTTTTTAATTTTCGTCAAAGAAACAAATCTAGTTTTTATTTCAATATGTTGGTTTTATATTATCGTTAAATTTAAATTTTATTTTTCTAAATGGATGACGAGCAATCTCGAATATGAGCTCAAAGCTCGGCCTAATATAAACCCATTAATTATCCAATAAAATTTATATCGCTACAAACTTACAAAAATGAGAAAATAGAGATTAAAAACTCAAAAAATCATCATAAAAAATATTTAATATCAAAAAATATTCACCCCTCATTATGCTTATTTTGTAGGAACAAAATTTAATTTATCAAATACTTAGCATATTTTGAAGAATTATGGTTGACTGTAATTCACGACCGCAGAAATGGAATAAGTTATTAACATAAATTGTACAAAATTTTATTATTTTATTATAAATTTGTACCAATTTTTTTAATTATTGCAGATTGTTACTAGAATTTTTGAAAATATTGTAATATGCTATTTAAAGTCAGTTTTTCGTAAGAAGAAAATGATATGACAACATGTCAACTATACATTACGGTTGTTGCATCATCATTTTCTTACTGAAAATTGGTTTTAAAGTTCCGCATTACAATATTTCCAAAATATTTGGTACCAAATTGTAATAATTAAAAAGTTTGGTACTAATTTGTAACAAAGTGAGAAGTTTTGGTACTATTTTATGTTATTAACTTGAAATGGAGTATTGCCCACAAAGGTTTATTCATGACCACGAGATATGTTTAGTGATCGTGAACTATGAAGCTGAAAATTACTCTTCATTCTAGATTAGTTTGCGATGTCAAGCGCAACCGTGGAGCTTGTTGCGAAAGCTTGATTTTGACCTCGAATCCCAACAGTAGTTGTCACGTCCGTGAACATCATCTGATATAAAATTTCAATAGTTATTCTTTCTTTCTTTCATGACTTAAAATCATAAGCGAACACTAGAATTTGAAGTTTTCTCATACTAGAGGCTAATTCCTTCTGTTTTTCTTTAATTTCCAACCCTAAACACCTAAGCTAAAGAAAAATATCAAAGTTTAAGCAAAGCTTTTGTGCAAGAGGAGCATAAAGAAGAAGTGCTTTTGAGGAGGTCGAACCATATGAGGAAGAGAAAAGATGAATCTTCCATCCCAGTTATGTTTCGTTTGACTGGGGTAAGGAATCATGTTGCCCTTCATTTTTACAAGCTTTCATAGATTTAATCATGTCTAGTTCGTTTATAGTAGAGATTCATTTCTAAATGGGTTAGGTTATGGCTTGACCTTGAGAATTTATGGTTAAACTTTAAGTTGTTTATTGGTTATAGTGTGTTTTAGTAAGGGGTTATATGAGATTAAGGTTGTTAAAAGGGTTAAAGTTATGGTTTCATATTTATGGCTTTAAAAGCTAAGTTTAGGGCTATAGATTTTGAGATAAATATGTTATATGTGATAGGAGTTAAAAGAATGTGGTTAAACCTACCTAAGAGATAAGCAAGCTTGAGAGAAATTTGATTGTTGAGACTCCATTAGAAGTACGTACATATATGAATTCAAATTCCCAAAATACGACATGTTGTGTGTTAATTAGGTGATAATTGAATTGTATATTTTATATGCTAAATGCAAAGTTCAAATGATATAATTAATGCTATGAGATATGATATTGAATAAGAAGTGTCATAAATACAAGTATGTCTTGAATGAGAATTTATGATGCTTATTATGTATATGTAATAAATGTGCCTAAGATATATTAAATGGAGTAATGAATGATGATGCTCTAATGGGTGAAGGAGGTAAGTAAGAAATGGTTAAATGTATATGGAATATAAATGCTTAATATGATGCTTATGAGAACAAAAAGAGCAAATAGAATGATTATGTGTTTAAATGATGCTTTAACATGATGAAATGCATAATGTTATGAGTATGTTGATAGAAAAAGGTTGTCATGAAATAATCCTTAGAGCCTTGTATGTGACTTGTAATAAATGCATATTTTAATGTTGTTAACTGTTGAAAAACCTAGATTCACACCTATGACTAGGTGTTCACGACTGTGAATCTCATCAAAAGGTCAAGGTCATGCCTGTGGCTTTTTCTTCAGGCCCGTAAAGTAAGTGCACAAAATGGATAGAAGCTTTCATGACTTAGTTCACGGTTTGGTTCATGGATAGGGTTATCCATGACTGAGTCATTCATGACCGTGAACATATAGTTTATACCCTATGAAGCCTATTTAAAATAATATATATTGTGAAGCCTCACTTATATATTAGGGATAATCCCACATATATAAGAATGATGTCACAAGCTTAACTCGATAAATCTGTTCGAATTAAAATTTTTCATTTGAAATAATTTAATCTATTTATTTATATTCGTTGAGGCAAGTCGTTCTAATTAATAATATATATTTATCATTATATTGTATACACATATGACACCCAATTATATTACATAATTATTTACATATACAATATTAATATATGAGACATGTCTACCACAAACCATATACATGGTCAAACTAAAAAAAACAAAACATAATAGGTAACCAACCCTTTAACTACGTCTTTTGTGTACCTGCTGATATGAGCTTGGATTTCTTCTTGATCAACTTCACTATCTATTAGCTACCGTTCCAATTCCTGCATAAGAAGAACCCACGCTAAGCTATCTCCAGCTTAGTGGTACATATAAGCATTAAAGTTTTCTCCAGGCAGTCACACAAATGCATGTCTCAAATAAAATCATGGCACATCAAATATTATTATATTTTTGTCATATAAAATAAATAAATACATAACATAAAAGGATGACATAATAACTTCATTCAATAATTAAATTTGCACCACATCATATAAGCATTTTATACTTTGTTATTTATATCAATTAATAATTTCATATTTTATTCTATGATTTATTAGCCCAAAATCTCGTTCTTGGACTATCTGGATACAGGGTGTGAAATAGGAACGCTCACAGAGCTTAAACCACCATACTCACTATAATCTCAAGTCAAGGGCGCTCGCAGAGCTTTAACCACCTTGACCTATTCTAATCATTTATCTATGTGTAATTAGGATCAGGGGCGTTCTCGGAGCTATAGCTACCATGTTCTTAAATCATATCAATATCAGTATTGAAACTTCCCCCTAATAGTGCACCATATATCCTATGTCAGTCCTCAAATAGAGAAATTGACAATTAATACCATTAATTACTTGTTTCTATAATCAATACTCATTTCATATTAACATAATAATATACTCACAATTTATTTCAAAACCATATAATATCATGATATTTTATCAAATATTAGCATAATATTAAGTTCATAGTTAATGACATTTCTATAATGTTAAAATATGCCATAATATATAATTTCATCATTGTGACATAATTTATGTCAGGCAGACACAAACATGTATAAGGGGCAAACTAGAATACATATATGTACAAACCTCGATAGTGTTTTTCGTTTCCAAAATATAAGCTCAGAGCTTGTTCACTTTTGTTGTTTTTCTTCTTGTTGAGATCCTAATTTAAAAATATAATTAATTAATACCTTGATAAAATATTTATTCTTAATATAATTTAAATAAATGACTACAATTTCTTTTAAGCTAAAACATGACCTCTTAGGATTGTTAGATCAATAAAGTTTTCTACACTTATCTAATTTATATGATTCTTAATCCTAATTAAATTTAACATGTAATACTAAAATATACTAAAATTTCAAAATTTTTGAACCATTACACAATTTTTGGTATATTTTTAAATACTGTTATGTTTTCTGTCCTTAGGTAGTTTCGGGGTACCATATTTAAAAATTCATATCGTTCAATGGGTAGCTTAAATTATTATGAAACTTTTTATACAGTTATATAAGTTAATTTTAAATATTTTTTATTTTTATCTTATTTCCAAATTCGGTCTCTATGTTTCTCAAATACTTGAGAATCTATAACTGGTTCAATATAGAATATCAACCCGACCAATTCAATTGTTCAGCTCATAACTCACTAAACACATGATATTTTAAGGTAAGACTTTTACAGGAGCTTAGATAAGACATAGAAATAAAATTTTTATGTTTTTAACTTTGGCTAATTCGACCTCTAAGAAAAAGAAACTCAAAAAGGAACACGAATTTACTGGAGTTGCACAGGTACCAGAACACAACTCGATCAAGGAACAATTATAATTTATTTCACTATAAATCAATCTACACAAGATATATTTATACAAAATTTGGTAGAGACCTAAAAAATATATATATCTACAACTTTTATGTTTTACAAAATCTCATATTCAGCACTTAAGATGATCAAATTGAGCAAAAACCGTAGAGTATCCTATTGATACTATTCTAGGGACCAATCTCACTTAAATGACAATTTCTCTTCATATACCCAAAATCATTAGATAAAATTTGATAGAAAGATACAAAAGATATAAATGAACAAATTGTATGTTTAACACTTATTCAAATTCGATTCACAAGACAATAAAAAATAGAGTGAAATCTCGTGTAGTAACATAACCCAAAATATTCTAATAACACAATAATAATAGGAAAAGAGATTACTTACCAAGAACATATTTATTTGGACTGATTTTAATGCAAATATTGAAGGAAATGATGAAGAAATGGAGGTTGGTGGTTTGAGGAAGAAGAAGAATGGAGATAGGTTTGATAGAATTGTGTGGAATTAGGATAAAATGGGGCAAAGTCAATTGACTTTTCCCTCCCCTCCCTTCTCCTGTTTTCATCTTTTTTTTTTCTTGTTGTGTCCACAATTTTACTATTCACTTTTTTTTTATTTCTTATTATTATTCTCAAGTCCCTTTACTTTTTTTACCAAAAATACAATTTAATTATGTGGTGTAATTTAATCAAATTTATATTATCTATCAATTTAATTTATTTTAATTTATAATTTAATCAACTATTCCATCTATTTTAATCTCTATTATCTGTCAGGTTTTTCCTATTTATACCACATACTTATTCTAATTAAACTCTAATTAGTGGGCATTACATATATTGTTTTCTTAAAAAGTTTTAATGCAATAGCTATACAAATGTCTTCATGATAATATGTTTAAAGTATGCTTTTATGAATATCAGTACATAAATGTTACAGGATGAGTTACATTTTATCAAGTATATATGTTACAAGATATAAATATCTTAATGAAGTATAATAAAGATAATATGAATAAGTAAAGCCCAAACTCAATACTAGGACTAGAAGTAGGATAGGTGGCATGTCATTAAGGAGGTTTACGGTATTGTAGTTATATGTTTACTCAGTCAATATGGCTTAAGCTCGTAGAGTGTCATTAACTTGAGGAGCCTGGACTAACACACATAATTACGGATAATATTGCATGCAAAAGTTATATGTTTACTCAATCAATATGGCTTGAGTTGAAAGAGCACCATTGACTTGAAGAGCCTAGACTACCATACATGATTATAGACAGTGGTAGGTGGCTTAAGCTCGAAAAACACCCTTGTTCATAACCCGTATTCGAATAGTCCATATTGAGAGATGTTGAGAAATGATATTAATTATATTATAGTGATTAAAGAACATAATGAAATGAAAAAGAGGTTCAAAGACACAAGTATGTATGATTATATCGTTAAGAGTTATACGTTATGGTTATGATAACATATCTATTGATGTTATTCCATCCCATAAGGTAAGGTATTTCACATGATATGACGTATTCACTACCATGCCATGATATTTTATATGATGATATGATTATGTATGACATTCGAATTGCATATTGAATTTTTATGCTTATATGTACCACTAAACTTTCAGTAGCTTAGTGTGCATGTATTTTTTTCACCCAAATCGGAGCCCAATAGATAAAGATAAAGGTTGATCAAGAGAAGCTAGTCTAATATCAGAGACAATAGATCAAACCTTTATGAGAGTCGGTGATATCACATGTCACACTTTTGCATTCTTTTTGCACATGTCATAGTGAGGGGGTTATTTACTTGTATATATGTTTGTAAATGAAAAAATTATATAATTTATGTTAAAGACATGTATTTTTTTTAAACCCCTAGACAAGAATTAGTAATATTTTTATGAAATTGTGATTTTAAATGTTAATTCAAACATTATCTTTTACTTTATATTTTATGTAAGTCATCATTGTTATGGTACAAAGAAAAAGTTTTAAATTTTTACAGATTTTTTTCATACAAGTTGTGTGGCACTTGCTCATTTAGTTGGACCAATCCTGGTTAGGCGAGATATTGTTACATCACATCCGCTAATTTAGATCCCAAGTTGCATGTGTCTTAAAATCAACGCATCATACCGACTATAGTCTAAATTCAGAATTTGACAAAATTTTGATAAAATAATAGTAAAATAATTAATGGGAGTGGTAAATATGGTGTTTGATGTGTGAAAAGTGATATATTATGGTAAAGAAGTTAAATGCAAAAATGAAAACTTTTTGGGGAGATAATACAAAATTGGCAAAATTGAAAGACAAAAGTGGATATTTACCAAATAAATAAAAATGGAAAGATTTTTAACCCTAAGAGGCTAGGGGAAAAATATCTCTCCATGATTATCCAAATCTAAAAGAAAATGAAAATCAATGTTAAGTCAAAAAAGTGGGACCCATCTCTATAAACTTCTTCATTCTTCCTATATTTCTTCCTTTCTTCTTCATTTTAACATCCATTTCTCCTTAAAACAACAACTTCACATTTTCCATAACATGTCCATAGCCAACCTTCATCTCCACCAAATTCTAGAAAGATAAAGTAAGAAAAGTGAGAGTTATGACATAACTCATCTCTCATGTGAGTATACAATTTATCATATTGTGATTCACGATAATCATAGTGTCTTCTTACTATATGCAATTACATAATACATCAAATATTTCATTCGACATATATTATCATTCAATTTAGTAAATAAGAATCATAATATCAAACTTTATTTGCCCCACAACATCCTAACTAGACTATTAGGAGACAGATTAGTTGTCATAGCTTAAGAAATGTTGGTCGCTAGCTAGAAAAGAGATGCATGTTGTAGGCTAAAAAATAATTTCAAGTTTATAAATATCAATTTATGAGTTGTTAGTTGTCAGCTAATGTATATATAAAAGTGCTTGATCTGAGGTTGAAGTACTATATTCACCATAAGATCTTATTTCTATGGTACCGTTATACCCTTAATGATATGTCGTCTAACTTGACTCTAGTTACAAATTAGACGTTATCGGCATTTAAAGACTAGATTCTCAAATCTTTCTTCATGTTATCACTTGTGCTCTGTGAGCTTACTACCAGTTTAATCATCATAGCATAAGTTATTATCTCATACTTATCTTAGCCTAGTGCACATTATCAACTATTATGCTAAAGATTTCAAATTAGTCGAATGATGTTATAAGCTCGTTTACATTTTTATCTTGCTTTTCAATTTGTGTTCTGAATGATGCCTAGCTGTTGCCCAGATAATTTGTTACACCCCCTCACCCTAGCAGCTTATGCCCGGATGAGGGTGTGCTACGCTCACTTCATCAGTTAAAATATCATTTTATTAAATTGTGTATAACTGAAAATTACTCATATATATATATATATATTTACTATTTATTTACTTTGCAATATAAAAGAAATTATAACATAAAAGATAGACTACATTTTTTTTATATAATAACATGTTCTTTACAAAACATGCTGTTTATTCTACAAATACTGCAAAATAAAACTCAAACCATAATTACATAATTTGTGTGACCCACAATATTTGATACGAGCTACCCTACTGGACTTGGATCACCGTGTCTTTATCCAAAAAATCTTAGTTACTTATTTAAATCTGCGCGGAAGAAAACTCCTTTTAAATCTGCGCGGAAGAAAACTCCTACGCTAAGCTCAAGGCTTAGTGGTGCATATAAATAAGGCAATAAACTATTTTATGCAATCATGCATTATCATATCTCAACTCATGCTTAATCATATTCTCATACAAATATACATATCATGGTATTCTAGCATGTATAGACAACAAATTACATTATTTTATCTCATATTTATTTATTTTATTATCACCTTATTGTATAACACTAAATCTTCTTTTTATACATTCCACAATTCATAATTCTATTTTTATTATTAATAATTCTTTTATGTTCCATGACTTTTTATTTATGTCTTTATTTATGCCCATGACACATATAAACCACTGACTCGGATAATGGAGTTGTCATCCAAGCACTTAGAAGTACTACCTAGAAGTACCACTCGGGCAATATGATGTGCACATATAAGTGTTATTACCAGTGTAGATAACAGTGTCATTACCGGCGTAGATAACCGTGTCATTACCGGCGTAGATAAAAGTACCATTACCGGCGTAGATAAAAGTACCATTACCGGCGTAGATAAAAGTACCATTACCGGCGTAGATAACAGTGTCATTACCGGTATAGATAATAGTACCATTACTGGCATAGATAATCGTACCATTAATGGATTTAATCATTTTCATCATACTTCCCCCTATTTGGCATGCCAAACTATCCTAACTTGGTTCTAGTTAGGTGTTCTAGGGCTTATACAATTTCATTAAAATTCATAACAATTAATTTCATACTTTTCATGCATGTAATATCTCAAAATAATCACATAATCACTCAACTAAAATAATATTTATATAATATAATAAAGTTCGTATCATTTTACTCATTTCATTCCTCAACTCACATGTTACCCTGTCATTGGCAGATTCTGTTCTATATTTTGGAAAATAATTTTGGTCCTGCTTCGTTCTGAATTTAGTTATATGATCTTCATAATAATTTTAGATATGGATCTTATAATTAATATTCAACTTAAATCACTTAATTCTGAGTTTTGTATCAAAAAATATAATAAAATGAACACTAACTGGTCATTAGCAATTCTGCCCAGAATTTTCTGGACAGATTCTAAGTCTGAACTTTATGAATTTTTATGGCCAATTACAAACATATTCAGATATTATGGTCTAAATAAAAATTATAGCCCTATGTATTAGCTTTCAAACTGAACAAAGAATACACAAATTTAAGCTCCATAACTCATGTTATAATAGTTTAAGTACTTACTACTCATTACTAATAATTCTGCCCAGAATTTCTGTACAGATTCTATGTCCGAACTTTTTGAATTTTTCTGGATAATTACAGATATATTCAGATTTATGGTCTAAATTAAAGTTCTTTATGTCTTATGCTTCAAATCCAACAAACAACATGCAAAACGTAGTTCCAAAAATTAAGTTATAATAGTTTAAGTGAACATTGTTCATCAATTTCCAGCAAGGAACATACAAGCTAATCACATTCAATTTTGACCAAATTAAATCATAAGTCTAGCAAACATGCATCCCCAAGATTTTCAACACAAAATAATATTAATTCATAAGCATCAACATGCCAAATAATTAGATCATACAAATAAAAAAAAATTAAAATAGGCTATTGCTTTAAGTTATGCATAAACCTCTCTTTTCTTTCTCTTTACTTCTCTTTCTCCTTTCATTTGCTCCTTTGATCTAGCTCATTGTCAATTTGAGTTCCTAAAATTTATAATCAGATTATTAAAACTTCATAAACCCTAATTTCTCTTTTTCTCCTTACTCTCTTAAACTTCCTTGAGCATGAAAATGGAATTTTCCTTACTTTTACTCTCTTTTCTCACTTTCTTTCACTATGATCAAGCTTGGCTATGGAGGAATGTGACACCCTTATAACAATCATTCTTTACATATGTTACGTACTTATGCGAGTATAGCCGATGTGTGCTAAATTTTTTTTCCTTATTTTAATTTACTTTATTGACCATTATGTTATTAATACTTAATTAATCTTTTTGATTATCCAAAAATTTCGGCAGCATAACGGCTATAAACTATCTACCCCACTGCAAAGCAAACAATCTACAGCCCGTATTTGGGCACGACAGTACATATATAATGTAACATATTCTTCATTCAATCACAATTCAACATTGCATTCTTTACACATAATAATTCACGAATATTCTTTATCATAATATATACAGCATTTTATTTCTACAACTTCATACCTAAACATATATACATGCTATCTTTGATACTAACATTATATTATTTCTTCTTCTTTCAGCTTCCAAATTTTTGTATGCTTGCTCCTGCCTTTTCCGCTACTATCTGCACTATTAATGCTCAGTGGTGATTACTAATCTAAAAATTTCCACTGACATATATTTTTTTTTTCATGCATTTATACATGCAATAATATTTTTAATACATTATTCAAATTTTCTCTTTAATATATTTATTATTCTTTTTATCAATACTTTACTTTTATTTATCTTTAATTCACTATTTAATATCTTAATTAATTTTAACATTTTTTTCTCAATTGAATTTCTTTTCAATTTACTCCTGAACTTTCAATTTCATTCAATTTAGTCCATTTTCACTTTATTTTTTAATTAACCATTCTTTTCTTTCTTTTTTTTCAATCATTTATTTAATTAGCTATAAAATTTACTTTAGTTCCTAAATTTTTATTTATTTACAATCTTGCCATTGTTTTACATTTATTTACACTTTTGCCATTAATTTTTATTTTTTTATTTTCTTTTTAACTACATAATTTAACATTTTTCTTCCACTTAAATTTTGTTTTTTCAATTTTACTATTGTTGTCACATTTATCATTATTATTATTATACCATTTTTATCATCTTTGTCACTTTTATTATAATTCTTATATTTGTTACTTATATAAACTTTCTCACATTTTTCACTTTCTTTTTTTTTTCTTCACATATTTCATTTTCATCATAATTTTTACTTTATCGATTTTTATTATAATTTTCACTTTATTCATATCTACTACTTTTATTCACACTTATCATTTTTATCATATTTTTTTTTTCACATCTATCCTCTTTATCATATTTTTCATATTTATCATTTTTATCATATTTGTCTACTTTTATTCACTCTTGTCATTTTGATCTTTTATATTTTTTTATCATTTAATTCACATTTGCTACTCTTATCATTTTATTCACCTTTGTCACTTTTATCATATTTATCATAATTATCACTTATCTCGTTTTTCTCATATTTTTCACTTATTTCATTTTTAACATACTTTTTACTTGCCTTTTTTTTTTCTTATTATATTTTCCACTTACATCATTTGTACTTATTTTATTCACATTTGCCCCTAGTTTCAATCTGATAGAAAATCTTCAGACCGGATACATGGGACGTGAACCTAAAAGTCCACTACACTGAAAGGTAATCCCAAAGGACCACTCGAGCACTGCACTGTACACTGATCACTGAATCACTATCATTGAAGTAGACTGTCATTGGCCTACATAAATGAGTCGTCATGACCCGCACCGCGGTAATGGTGTCCCTATGGCTAGCTAATTATATCTTAGGCTAGATTTAACCATCAGAAAAATAACTAAGGGCATTATTTTATTCCTTTAATTCAACTTTCATTAAATTCATAAATTCTATTATTTTTACATTATTAATCACTTAATATTTTATTCATTCATAACAATTTTATCGCTAGCATAATTTTTCACACTTTGCATTCTAATATATCAATAATTCACAATGAACATTCAATTAAGTCATTAAGCATCACTAAATACACTTTATTCATTATTTTTTATTTCATGCATAATATACTCAATAATTGGAAAATTATTCAATATATCATTTACAAATTCTCAATAAATTTATACACACACAAAATCACATTTTCTTGCATTTTATAACTAAATTTTCATTTAATTAGCAAAAAAAAATATTAATTTTTCTTTTTTCATATTTCGGCCTATAATTAATTTTCATCATTAAAATTTGTCTTTCATCCTCTAAATATTCATTTCACTAATTTATACATTCCTTGTTCCATATATATCATAATATTACAATAAAATGTATTTATATCTTAATTTACATTTTTCACATAATAAGGTCATATTTTCCAATTTTCACTAATTAATTTTTTTTATTGAAATTAACCATTCTAATTCACTTTTTATAATTCTTTAATCATAATTTAAGCATCAATTATCAATTACATGCAAAACACACAAAATTCCTAATTTTCATAACCTTAATTCATGTTTACTCAATGGAAATAAGTAGATTTTGAAATCACTAACCTTATTTCTTTACTTTAACCTTCCTATGCTTCCTTCTTCTTACCTTTTTCCTTTGAAGTTCATTCTCTTCCTTGATTCCTTACCATGGCCGAAAATTCCACTTTATTAATCCACCAATATTTTACTTCCTTAACTCAAATAAATTTCATATTTATCATCTATATATCTTAAACTATTTATTTGAATCATTAAACTAATTTAAAAATATAAATTTCACTTACCTCCAATTTATACCTCAACTTTTCTCCTTTGATTTCCTTCCACTCTAGCCCTCCAAATGAAGATCAAAAGTTTCTACTAGCAACTAGAGATGCTGAATTTATATTTGGGTGGTTGATTTTGGTGTAAAAATTAGGAGAAATGAGAGAAATTTGGTGGAGAAAATGGAGGAAACCCATTTGTCCAAGGGGGAAGCATGAGAGGAAGAAGAAGGTGCTGAATTCTCTAGTGAATTCTGATATTTTGAGCTTATATAGATGGCTGGAATGGGCTGGGCTTGGGCCAAGACAAATGATCCAACCCATTAGACCCATTTGTGAATTTAAGGCCCAATTAAACACTATAAATTATTTCTCTCACTTTCCAAGCTTAATTTCATCCAAATTGAATTCCATAATTCATAAAATATTTTTATATGTCAACACAAAAATTTTCAACTCAATCGAAGTTCATGTTCTGTCCAGCTCACTTAAATCGGACTGATAATTCAATTTTCAGTGTTACCGTAAAATTCATTTTTCAATGTCAAATAATGATAAATATTATTTAGAGTCTATACATATCTTAAAATAAATTTTTGAATGTCGTTTGCTATTTTTCATAGTCTGATCAAAGTATGATCAACCCATTATTTAATGAAATTGGGTCCCATTTTTTTCTTAATTTGACTTTTGAGGGCTTATTTGACTTTATTTTCACTTCAAATATTTTCCTCAGACTATTCATAACATATATTTTCCGATGATCAAATAAAATATTTTTTACCCACGGATGTATTTTTGACCCCCAGATATACTGATCAATTTCGGAAACTACAGTTTATGACTAACCCGGTATTTGGGCCAATACAAGGAAAATGGAGGAAACGTGGGCTGGTTTAGAGAATAGAGTGTTCTGGATGTTATGATAAGGAAGAAGGATGAGTAATTAAGAGGAAGAAGACAAAATTAATCAATACTTTGACACATAAGCTATAAAAATCTAGATATTTTTCTTGGGTAATTAATATGTTCATCTTCCTTTGATGTATGATAAGAGGAACGTGGAAGACAATGATGGGCAATTCTAGATACAAAGGAATAAGAAAGAATAAGAAATAATCAAGAAGAAAATGACAAAAGTTATTAGGATGGGAGGGACACCTAAGTATCAATCTAGAAACCTTCATTAATGTTAAATGCATGTATCTTAATTAGCTTATTAAACTTTTCCACTTGGTTAAGCTAGCCTCCACATGCTTAAAATGTCCCAATTCATGCATTTAATTTATGATTATCCCAATAAATCCTCCAATTTTTAATAAATTGCAACTTGACCCCTAAATTTTTCAAAATTTGCAATTTAATCCTTTACCAAAATTTAACATCTTAAAATATTTTGAACACTTTATTAAATATTTTCCATAGTTAATTGTCATTATTTTCATTATTTTTCGATAAAAATCCAATTTTAGACTTCGGTCAAACCGACGAGTCGATTAAACAACTCGCGTGACTTAGGTCTAAATTAGCGGATATGAAATTATTACCAAGAAGGGGGGATAAATTGGTGCATAATTAAAAAATTTTCATAAACACAAATAAAAAAATGAAAGGAGTAAGGGAAGAGATATTGGACACATAATTTATATATGTTCGGGTGTTAACAAACCTTACTCATTTTTTCAATTGTAATTGAGTATTTTCACTATCTCACATAACAAGATATACTAAAGTTTTGCTAGCTCACTTCAAACTAGGTGTTTCACTCTCGGATTACATCGAACTCAAATTCCTTTATATTTTAGCTGGCTAATACAAAAAATAATTTTTTACGTTTTGATGGCTCACATAACAACCTTAATTACAATTGAATACAAAAATTATTGAAAAATAAAACTAAAAGAGTATTGTCACTTAGAGGGAGTTGTTCTTAGTTCAATGGCCATTTGGTGAGGTATTTATAGAGTTTTCTCACCAATTAGCTATTACAAATAATGAAAATTATTATTCCTAACATTCTAAAATATTTGAATTGAAAAATGCTTTTTATGGTCAATTCGCAATCGTGAGTTCCCAATTTGCGGTTGCGAGTTTTTCAATAATTTATGCTTATATGACACATGACAAATTCTAGTTGGTAGCTTGTACAATGGTAATATCAGCTTGAATCTCACGGTCACTAAAATAACTTTGTAGTCGCGAAACTCCTTTCGCAATCGCAAACCTCTTTGGAATGAATTGTATTTTAGTGATGATATTTTTATGGTCATGGAAATTATGTCACGATCACGAGTTTTGATTGAAAAAAATCCCTCCAATATTCCATCTCAGCCTAGGACACGTTGACGTGTTTCATTGGATTGAAAAATAATTATAACTTTCATTTAAACGTCGTGGTCGCGAAATGATCATCATGATCACAAAAGCTTTATCGTGGTTAATCTCGTGGGGCGATTGACACCGCAAACCTCTTTATAAATTTTTTGTTGTCATTTCATGGTCGCGATTCTGAATTTGAGATAGCAATTTCTTGGTGTCTTCTTGTCGTGGTCACAAGTTACACGACATTAAAAATTGCTTAAAAAAATTTACCAAGTTTTTTTTTTATTTCCAATGGGTTTGAAACTTTATTTGCTATCAAAACAATACTAGATAAAAATATTAGTAACATTTAATTTGATTGTCAAGGTCGAAATAGAGATCAATTACCATAAAGCTAATACTAACATCATTACATCATTACTCAAGCAATTGTTCATCAACGTGAACCCACTTTATTAACATATACTTAATTTTACTTCCATTATAGTAATTTTATTCACACTTTTGGAAATTAAGAAACATGTTATCATACATTGATTTCAACTCAAGTTACTTTAATTGAAATTTTAAATTTTTTATTGTGATAGTCTTCATGACCGTGACTCTAGGGTTCACGGGCGTGAAAATGGCCTTTACAAGTTGCCATTGGTGAAGTTAGTCTTGGTTTTTCTTGTCAAAGCTACTGGACTTGAATTATCATCTAAGTTTTACATTCATAATCGTGAAGTCAAAGATTTATGCTTGTGAAGTAACCTTCACAAGTGTGAAGCCATAACTTCATGACCTTCTAGTCATGATTCAGGTTGTGACCCAGGGTGTGAATGTTGTTGGACCTCAAACACCCAAAGTGTCCTCATGATTCACAACCATAAATATGAAAATCTCAGCATTTTCAATCTGTTTCAAAATAAGGTATATCACAAATCACATGCAATATTTCAAAATTTGGTCAATATCAATCACTCATATGAGGATTCATTTACCCATTTAGCTCAAGTTCATGCCTTTATACCATTTTTAATATATTTGATACTTGAAACATACCATTACACTTACTTCAACTCATTTACTATAATGGATATCATTTATAATGTGGATTATTAACTTCACCCATTACCAATTTATAACATATCAATTTCACATTTTTATGTTACTAGAATATCAAACAATGCATCCTCAATTCTCAAATTGTGGATAGATATACATATGTATTAATCTCTATTTTGAAATCTTCAAATCAAACGCTAAGCTTGTTCAATCCCTTCTCTTATTTGAAGATTGTCCTAGGTCCTCACTTGGTGCTTCCGAAAATCCTCTCTTGAAGGGCTAGTCGAACATCCTCAAAATCCAGCTATTGATCTTCTTTTTTTTCCCACAAATTTTATTTCTCTTATTAAAATCTAGTTCTTTTCTTTCTTCTCTTGATATACTAGTTTGAAACTAGGATTCCAGTTACAAATCTATGTTATGGAGGAAAAAAGATGGAAGAGAGTGAGAATAGTGAGGTAAGCATGAAAGAGAGGAGAAAAAGAAAAAGAGGTGAAAAAAAAATGTGGAAGAGAAAATGAGGTGTTGCCCTAACTTTTTCTTTTTATACCTGATGTATCACAATCGTAAACCATCATTCACAGCCTTGAATGTAGTCTCAATGCATGTTTTCTTTTGAATCATGTGATGTTTTCTCCCTATATAGATTCATGGTCATGAACTCCCTTTCACGAGCATGAATTTGGACTTTTCCTTAACTGTGTAAAAAATGATTTCCAAAAGCTATTTTAATTTAGCTCTCTCTCTCATCTTAGTAACATGTTCTCCTCATTTTAATACTCATTTCATGTCCAAAATCTTATAAACCTAAATTTAAATCCTGCTAGTGTGTTTGTGACCTTATGGTGTGCTCATTACGTTTGAGCCCACCTTTACGAGCATTATATGAAAATTATATGAACAAGTTTGTAACTTATGAATGTATATGGAAAAGGGTAGAAAAATAAAGGAAATAGAGAGAAAAACCATTAATCACCAAAAAAGTCAAACAAGTCAATCAGTCCACTTCAATATCCAAATAGAAAATCTTTCAAATAGTATTTATATGTAAATACGCAAAAATTCAAGCACAAACCTACTGTTATTTCACCACTAGGTAAGGCTTGGCCACGGGCTAAACCGGTCCATTAAACTAGACCGGTTCCAGGTCGAGCTCGGACCGTGGCTTGATTGGGGAAGGGTCCGGTCTGAACCTTTCTCCCACGAACATGGGAACCAACGGTTCCAATTCCAAAGGTAATATTACCGTTTTTTATTTTTTAAAATATAAAATAGATAGAATAAAAATACAAAAATACTCCTTATAACAGAAAAATAACAACTATATTTTATAGATATTATTATAATTTAAATTTTATATTTTTTTTCTATAAATACTAAAATCATTTAAATATTACTCATTTTCTATTTTCCTACACAATCTCATTCTCAATTTCTCTACAATTCTATCTTAATTATCTCTACATATATTTATAATTTCTCTCTAATTACACTTTTAATTATTGTTTCTCTCTAATTTCTTCCTAATTATAATTCTCTATAATTTCAATTTTTTCTTCAAAAATTCTCTCTAATTCTCAATTTTTGCTTAATCCTACAATTCTTTTTTCATTATCTTTCTCTACACTTTTTTTTAATATCCTCCAATTTTTTCACAAAATTTAATCATAAATAATAGCAAGGCATAGTAGAAGGGGCAATTTTTTTTTATAAAATATTATTGATTTGGAAAATTTTATTAAAAATTTGGATTAAGAAGGGAGTTTGAAATTTCAACTGAAGAAAGTCAAAGAAATATGGATGATGAACAATTGGATCCAAGTCCGACAGCAGCATCATTTGAAGTAAAAATTCAAATATTCGATATTTTTCAAATTCATTTCAAGAAACTTCATAAAAATGATAGGTCATTTGATGTTGTGTGTAATTATTATGCACAAACATACAAGTTTAAAGCTGGAGGTGATTATGAAACACTTTGAAGACACTTGCAAAACAAATATGCTGCTCAATTTGAAATAGATAAAAGATAAAGTTAAATTTTTGGGTATGCAATATCTTTTTCTTTTTCTCAATTATTTCAATATAATGATGAGAAAATAAAAAAGAATTGGAAAAAATAATATGTATGAGACATTTATCTTTTAGTTTTGGTGAAAAAGTATATTTTGTTCATTATTGTCAAAATGTATTAAATCCATCTACTAAATATGTACCAAGAAATACCTTTAAACGTTTTTTATATAATTTATATAAAGAAAATAAAAAAGAATTGCTTCAAAATATTTTCTTCTTTGAATGAACGTGTTTACATTTGTAGTGATATTTGGAGTGATCATCATGTCATTGGATTGATAGTAAATGACAATTGTAAAAATAATTAATTGCATTTAAAGTATTTAATGATCAGTATACCGCCGATAATATTTTTAAAATGATTAAAAAATATTTTGGAAGAATATGACTTAGTTCATAAAAAATTTTCAATTGCTTTTGAAAATTCAGCAGCAAATACTAGTTCAATTTAAAACCTTCAAGCATTATACCAATTTAATATTGGAGGTAGATTTTTTCATGTTAGATTTATTATTGTGTGAATGTATTAATATTGTTGATACATTTAAAGATTATATTAACGATCCTATTTTGCATGATTCTATTTGTATGATAAAAAATAAATAGTTGAATTATTTTAAATATATTCATTTGATTAATCTTTTATATTGTGTTTTTGATCCTAGATGTAAAATAGAAAGCTTATTTGATTATTTGAATCTTTATTATTCATTGTTAGGTTTAGGTGATGATATTAGTGCTAGAACTATAATTAATTATACAAATAAATTAACTTGTGATTTATTTATGGAATTTAGTTTGATTTATAATATTCCTACTACTACTACTACTACTACTATTCCTACTACTACTACTAGTGTCATTATTAGTCAAAATTCAGGTGAATCGATAAAAATTAGAAGGGATGATCTTTTGATGATGCAAAAATATAAAAAACCAAAATCATCATCTGGTTCATCCGAACTTGATATTTATTTAACAATTACATTTGCGTTTGATAACAGTAGCACTGTAGACAAGTAAAGATTTTACAGTCATTGATTGGTGGAAACAACATTAAAATACTTATTTGATATTGTTCTAAATTGCAAAACAAATTTTTACAAGTCTAATCTCAACTGTTGTGGTTGAATACGTTTTTAGTGCGGGAGGTAATATTTTAGATGAGACGCCATCTAGGTTAACTCTCGAATCCCTAGAAGCTCAAGTTTGTATTGATAATTAGACCAAAACAGTATTAAGACAATAAAAAATAGAGAAAGATCAATTTGATGATCAACATGACTTCACCACTGAAGTAACGACTGACATAGCCGGCACCGACGGTTTCGAGTAAAAAAAAGATAAAAGGGGTCAACAATTAAAATTTAAAAGGTAAGATAACTACATTGACTTTGATTCATCTAAACCCTAAGAAAATACATAGACAACTTAACTAATGGTAAAAACACTAAGTTCAAGCTCAATTATTAATATTATAATCTTTCAATATAAATTCAAACTTTTATAATTAAATTATTTTTTAAAATAAAAAGATTAAATTAATTAAAATTTTATCATAGTTATAATTTTTATAATTTATTAATTTATCAAATAAATATAATCATTTCTAAATTCCAATTTATAATTTCTCTAATTCAATTTTTTGTTATAACAATTTAAGTTATTACACAAAGTTACAAATTAATATTCAATAAGTTATTTTTTTCTCAAAGTTTTCATTTTTTATAATATATTATTAGTACAAATTTATAATTTACACAAATTAATAATTTTAATTATATTTATTTATTGTGTTATTAATTAAAAAACGGTTGAACCGTTGGTTCATGAATCAGAATTGACCCCGGTTTGGTCCCTATTTTTTGGAACTTCGGAACCGGCCGGTTGGAAACTGTAGCCGAGCCTACACTAGGTCCAACTACTTTTAAGACATATCCCTTTTGTGGATTATATTGATGAGTGGTTCTTTTGCATAACACTAGACTCTTCTTTAAAACCGTTGGAAAACAATGATTGAACATAATATGAATTCATGGTCTTTCTTTGTTGGTAGATTTGGAAAAACTGCAATTTCTTCTGTGAAACAAATTTAGAATGAAGCCAAAAAATTATAAAGAAGAATTCAAATCAATTGTTTTGACTTAGTTATTGAAAATAATAAAAAATATATCAACTCTTTTAACTCATGATAGTTTTCATTAATTTTTAACTAAGAATTGAACACAAAGAGAATATACATATTATTGCAAATCTACAAAATTTTCAAATCTTTCACACTTAGATTGATTTATCAAGGCAAATGTGGCCATAATATCCTAAAAAAGCCATGAGAAGATGATGTTTTGCCAATGATGCGATCGCCTAATCTAAACATATGAGCATCAAAACCTCAAATTTCTCCAGCCAAATCTTCATCATTTGGAACAGTAAAATATATGCAATTTCATTCACAATTATTAAATTCTTTAATAAAAATAGAGAATCGACACTCAATACCAAGAAAAAAACTCTAATTCCCAGTGATCCCACATTTACTCATGTTCCCCACTCTTCATCAAGCTTATATACTTTAACATCAATCGTCTTAGTTCTGCACTTGGGGAAGTTTTTACCATAAAAGAATTTATCATTGTAAATAATTACTTGACTTGATTATGCACCATCATTATCTTCCCATTTCCTCCTCTCTCCATCAAAATACAGATCAACAATATAAATATCATCACAATATAGCGGCAGAAGGTATATTGTATAAAATTCAATGAGGAATCAATTAAAGACAGTTCCACATCTATCAACAACATATAATTATCCTTTATGTATTATAATATCATCATAATGAAAATTCAAATCATTTAGAAGAGTCCAATTTTCATCTCCATTTCTCCAATAACCTAATTTTCCTTTATGAAAGATAAAAAATGGGAGTAGAATTTGGGAAGATGACCACTTTATTAATTTCCAATACAAGACGACCAAGACGACCACTTGCAAGTTTAAGATAACAAGTTTAGTTAATTCTACCAAGTGATAGTTTAATAAATTCAGTGTCTTCGAAAATGTACTAGGAGATAGCCGTATTTGGCAGTTTGAGAGTGGAATTCTTTAACAAAATTTGTGAGATTGGATTTTCTGTTATTTTTCTATTCATAGATGGTGGAGCAGTGGTTGTCTCGTTGGATCAAGGATGAGCTATCAGCCGGTGGATCTAAAGTGGATGAGCTGCTCACATACCCGATGGATGTTGCGATAACAGTAGATATGTTAGATAACTGAGATTGAGTTTTAGAAATATTAGGTTTAGTTGTGAGAAACTTTTGAGTGACAGAGAGAAATGATGACAATTTTAGAAATGTTGGATGTTTTCTTTTCTATGCTTTTTCATTTTTTTTACTTTTTTTATTAAGGAAAATTATATATTTTTTTTGTGGGAAAAAATTCCCTAAAAATTTTGTAGACTATAATAAGGGTATCACTTTTTAATTGATATAAAATTAAATTTGTGTCACTAAAAGTTAAGATTTTAGCTAGAAAATTTTTTACCCTCACAAAAAAATTATAGAAACAACACATTTAGTGAGATGTTTTTTCATCGCAATTGATTGTTTTTGTTATTGTGATATAGATGGAATTATTCTTTTATTGTCTCCCAGCCAAGTTCTAAACATATATATATATATATATATATATGGCCATGTGCCACCCTTACTTGTGCGTGTGTCAGTGAATGGGGGTGCCAAACAGTGAGTGAATAAGTGGGCAGTGGAGTGAGTGCGGCGTGAGTGTGCAGGGTGTGTGCTCAAATTTTCAAGTTAATATTTTATATTTTCAATCTAGTTCTCCACTAACATTAGAACCCCACACAACAATGGAAGAAGCGAGTTTCTTGAAGCCAATTTTACGTAAAAAGATAGCAAAGTAAAATCATATCTTCTAGCCAAATTCAGTTTACGTATGTGGGGCCAAATTATTTTTCCTTATTAATAAAACCGTTGGTTGTCCTATACTTGCTAATATATGGATAAACAATTAAAAAAGTTTTTTTCAAGAAAATCCATCAGTAAAAATTTTAGTAGTTCAGAAAAATTAACAAAGTTTATTCTTTATCACAAATTAGGTGAGATATCAATGCTATAATAAGCTAATGACATGCATTTGAAGAGTTACATACCTGAATTCTTTAATATCATTAATTATTAATATTTTTTCTGATAAATTTTTTTGATTTATTCATTGTTAGATTTTTTTATAGAAAAATTGATAGAAGTTTTTAATTGAAAAAATAAAATAAAATAAAATATTAGGTATCTAATTTATTAAAAATATAACAAATTTACTTTAAAAAGCAGTTAAACTTTGAGAGGTTTCCTTTTTCTTTTTCTTTTTTTTGGTACGGAAGTTATCCCTATACTTTATCATAATCCATTCATTGTGCGGCCTGTATTGTTTTGGGCACAGCCAGTTAACGATAAGAAACGAGTAAAATAAAGTTTTATTCTTCATACACCAATTAATTTTGTTTCTTCAAAAAGAAAAGGACAAACTAAAAATAAAAGAAGATATAGGGAAAGAAATACCTGGTTGGGGAGGGAGAAGCTTTCTGTTCATGGAAATATATATATAACTTTTCTTCAATAATGAAGATATGAAGCACAGGTAATAATGTTGATGATAAAGCAACAAATGGGTTCAATCTATCTGAATGCTTTATCTCAACCGCCTTCTTCTTCTTCTTCTTCCTTCTTTCTTTCTCGGAAAATAACAGTTAAGTATTCTTATATTTCTGGTTGTTCTTCTAATCCTTCCTTAGTTAGTACTAATGGTAGTACCAAAGGAGAATTAAAGCCCATTGTTATTAATGGAGATCCTCCTACTTTTGTGTCTGCTCCTAATCGCCGTATTGTTGCTGGTTAGTCTTCTTTTTTTTTTTCAACTACTTCACTTATATATATATATCTTGCAATTTCTTGTTTGTGTTTTTATCATTTGTTTATCCACAGATTTATGCAAGTAAGATAGAAAATTTAAACCTTTTATTCTGAGAAAGAGAGATTTTTGATTGAGGATGAACATGTAACAATTTCTATTTTCAAAGTGAATTTTTTAATTACTTGAGTAGATATTAAGAATTTTGATATGGTAATTTGTGTTTGTAGTTGGGGACCTGCATGGAGATCTTGAGAAAGCTAGAAGGGCACTTGAAATAGCTGGTGTCTTGAGTTGTGATGAGGAAGACTTGTGGATTGGTGGAGAAACAGTATTATTTTACTCCTTTTTGTTAGCAGATTACTCAATTATAAGATGTAAAATATGCTTAATTTCAGTGTAAGACTGGTCATACTACTGGTAATTGATTTATTGCCAACGTAGGTGTTGATTCAGCTTGGAGATATACTTGATCGAGGTGAAGATGAGATAGCAATATTATCCTTGTTGCGTTCATTAGATGTTCAGGCAAAAACTCAAGGTGGAGCTGTGTTTCAGGTTCGTAATGTTGATTTTAGGAACTGTTATAAGAGGCAATGTAGCAGAAATTTGTACGAAACAATACACCCTTATAGCCAGTATACTAATATTACACCTAGATTATGTATAAAATATTATGGAACAGGTTCAAGAAGGAACCTATAATGTGAAAATAAATTCCAAATTGTGCATAAATCCAGCATGTTTTAGTTAATTGAATGTGGTTCCTGAATGACTTATTTCAAGAATTTGAGATTTTCTTTTCTTGGGTATAGATATCACACGCCAACTGATTATAAAATATAAGTGTTTTTTATAACAATTCTTGTCTCTTGAATTACCTTTGGGGTTGTGAATTTAATATAAGTTCTACTTTTCAACAGAACATCAAAACCACTAGTCTTGCGAGCTAGCTTCTGAGGTTGAATTAATTCGAAGGTTTATTTCAATATGTTGAATTTGTTCTGTTGATATAGGTGAATGGGAATCATGAGACCATGAATGTGGAAGGAGATTTCAGATATGTTGATTCAGGGGGGTTTGATGAATGTATTGATTTCCTCGCACACTTGGAAGACTACAAGTACGATTGGGAAAATGCTTTTGTTAGTTGGATTAGAGTGTCTAAAAAGCTGAAAGAAGATAGAAAGTTGTCTCAATCTTATTGGGGTCCTTGGAACCTAATCAAGGTAGTAAAAATTTCTGCCTTGTTAATCACTTATCAAATAGAATAATCAGGAACCAAAAGTTTCATTTCCTTGCTGCTAATTATGAAAGCTGCTATATCTTTCTGATATGGTAATTAAAATATTAGGACAGAGGCAAAAGGGAGTAATTACAAGATCAATATTGTTGAAACCAGGTGGTCCATTAGCATGTGAATTGGCAAGGCATTCTGTTACACTTAGAGTCAATGACTGGATATTCTGTCATGGTGGACTTCTTCCTCATCATGGTAAATTAAAACTCAACATTTCCACAATTAATTGGAAGAATTAGCAAATTATATATGTTGGAATTGCTAGCTAATTAAGAAGTAAAATATATGGTATCTTTGCAGTTTCATATGGCATAGAGAGGATCAATCGGGAAGTGTCTCAATGGATGAAAGGCCTTGGTGGGAATGATACTAGTACTAACATTCCTTTCATTGCAACTAGAGGCTACGACAGTGTCGTTTGGAACCGATTATACTCGAGAGATGTGTTGGATATGAAGGATTATCAGACTAAACAGGCAAGTTTTTATGCAATGTGTACTTTTGTTTTAGAAACCAACCAGTTTAAAACTTAATGGCTGTCTGATGATCACCCAGGTACTTTCTATTCTTGAAGAGACATTGCACAGCTCAGGTGCTAAAGCAATGGTAGTGGGGCATACTCCCCAAGCCACAGGGGTAAATTGGTAAATATGATTCTAACTCTCTGATTTTTGAAGTTACAGTTAATTTGCACCATACTATTGTAATTTGTAATTGTTTTCTGTATATATAGTTTTTAATTTTGGGTGTTTGTTGCAGTAAATATAACTGTAGCGTATGGCGAATTGATGTGGGAATGTCTAGTGGAGTTCTTAACTCAAGACCAGAGGTAACATATGGTTAACTAGACCTGTTCATTTAGCAGTTACTGAGTGGGCTTAGTCGAGCTTGCGCGCTTTTTATGGTGCTTAAGGCCCAACTAAAGCTATAGAATGTTTACTATGGCCATGACGTGATTTATGCAATTCTTATACATTATCCGTGCAAGGGTATTTTTTATATATATTTCAAAAAATAAAATTTTTCATCATTTAAATAATTATAAAAATATATTATAGAAACGGATTTATGATATAATTTGCCCGATTTATATACTGATCATGTCAGATTTTGGAGACTAATTGTAAGTCCATCGGTAGAAAATCAAAATTTTTAGCAAGGTCAGACCAGACCGGACTTGAACACAAAATTATTTTTCAACCTCAACAAAATCCAAGATTGGATCTTAGTTGAACTTGCCCCATCTGGTTGATGTACAAGTTTTAAGTAACACATAAGTTATAAAATAAATTGTTAAGAGTAGCCAATTTCTACTCCATGTGATACTACTAAGCTTACATTCTGACAAATAATTTTTAATAATTTGACTTGTATATTTCAGGTACTAGAAATAATAAATGATAAAACAAGAGTAATAAGGAGTAGAAGAGATACACGTTGTGAACTTGAGGTTGTTGATTACATACAGATAGCAGAATGAACTAACCAGGTATTATTTTGTTCTAAGTTGCTGCTTTTATATATTTTTAAAATTTTATATATTCTGAACACTGGGATGAATAACGGTTTGTAGATTTGTCTTTTTTTTTTACACAGATTTCACAAAAGAGGACCGAGGATGTTGCTGCTATTGTTATTTAAACAGCAAGAATGAAGTTAAAGGAAGTTTAACTGATTGATTTTTGGGTCCTAGCTTCTCATCGACTGATGTTCCTTTCACATCAACACCAATTAAGCAAAATTGTTATGATGAACATTATATTTTAATTTCATTTTATTAAGTTCTTGCATTGTATATAAGTTATTTGGAGATTATATTTAAAAGAAGCGACTATTTAATTGTAACTATCTTTTATCGAACTAAATAGTTTTGTAACACTCTCTCATCCCAACGTGACAATATTATATTAACTTCATCGGTTAAAATATCATTTTATATATATATAAATAAAAGTAACTCATATATTTTTATTTTTATTATTTATTATTTATTTTTTTTGTAGTGTAAAAGAAATCATAATAAGGGAACAAAATATATTTTATATACAATAAGTAGTATTTACAAAACACTTTTATTTTATACAAAACATAAAGTTAGCTGTAATACTATAAAAGAACTTTGAATAAAAAATACAATAAATTGTGTAATTCATGGTGTCAGAAGTGAGTTGTTTTACTGGATCGGGACACTGTTAGTTTTATCTACTATTTTCGGATTATTCTTCTCTATATCTGAGCGAGATAAATTCTCATGCTAAGTTTTAGGCTCAGTGGTGCATATAAATAAAACAATATACTACATTATATAATGTGCAATTGTTTCCAAGCCAATTTCGTACATATATACAAGTCATAAACTGAATTTTACTATCTATATAAACAAATATTTTACATATATAGTTTCCCATCTCATATATCACATGTATTTTTATTATACTAATTTAGTTAACATACCAAATTAATTATAATAAATTATCCTATATTAAATTTTTATACCATTTTTAACATATTTGTGCACATAACACCTAGTAATCAATAATCAGGATAACGGAGTTGGTCATTTAGGTATAATAAATTTGTCACCCGAGTATAATAGTATGCGCATACAAATGTCATTACCGATATTAATATGAATGTTATCACCGGTATTAATATATGTATTATCACCGATATTAATAGACCTCTGATTGACATATCAAATTATTCAAGACTCTACTTTTAAATTAGGTGTTCAAGGACTTAATACATGTTATTATCAATTTCTCATTTTTTTCTTTGTATATTTCATTCATCATATACTCTCTTTTTTTTTTATAAATTTCATAATTCTTTAATTCACATATTTGATGGGTCTAATGGATCGATCAATCACATAATTACTCAATAAAAATATAATTTGCATAATTTAATAAGATCCACATTATTTTACATACTAACTTCTTCAATTCCTATTATGTCCTGCTATTGACAGATTTCATATTGTATATTTGATCTTATTTGTCATCCTGTTACAGTTCGAATTTCATTTTATTATCTTCTTAAGAATTATAACCATAGATCTTAACTTTAATATACAATTTTAATCACTTAATTTGGAGTTTTGTAGCAAAAGATATAATCAATTGAACACTGACTTATCATTAAAATCGTTGCCCAAAATTTTGTAGATAATTTTCTAGTTCAATTTTTGTACTAAAATTAAACATAGTTAAGTTAACAATCACGTTTTGTGTTCTTCATAAAAGTTTTATTCCTATATCTTAAATTTTAAATCCAATAAATAAAATAACAGTCATACTTTTATAACTCAAGTTATAGCAATTTATATACTGATTGTTTCATAGAATCTAGCAAAGAATACACACAATCTCCTAATTTAATTTTTACCAAAATTAATTATAAGTCTAGCAAACATGTATTCCAAAAATTATATAACAAAATACTACTAATTTACAAGAATTTACATGTCAAATGCTCAAATAATGCAACTTGATGATATAATATAGGTTATTGCCTTAAGTTTTGCACTTACCTAAAACTTCACTTTGTTTTCTTTTTCTTCACTTCTCTTTCTCTTTTCCTTTGCTACTTTGAGCTTATTTTTTTTTTTATCAATTTGATCTCTTAAATATATAAGAAACATTATCAACAACCTTTCTTTATCAACCATTTCTAAACCCTAAACTCTTTTTTTTTTCCCATAACATGCTCTAATCACTACATTTCTTTAGATAAAACATAGAAGAGAAGAAAAATCACTTTACTTTCACTTCCTAGCTTTCATGGTCGAACCTTAAGGTTTTCTTTCTCTTTTTTTTTTCTTTCTTATTTTTTACTCTTAAGCCTTCTACTTACTCTCACTTCCTTTAGCATGAAAATATCATTTTTCATGTCTTTCTCTCTCTTTTTCATACTATCTTTCTCTTTACAAGGTTTAATTATGGAGGAAGATAGAGGAATGTGAGAGATAAGCTAAGGGTAGAAAATTAAAAATTAAGGGTGATAAAGGAGAAAGAAGAAGAATGAGATAGAAGATTAGGCAAAATAATTAAGGATTGGTCCCACTTAACTTAAATATATAGATATTTGTATGTTAATTAGTTTCTTAATGTGTAACAGTTGGTTTGCCTATTCATCACATGTATTTAATGTCCATAATCATTCATTCAATTAATACATATCTCACTTGATCCTCCAATTTTGGTAAATTGCAAATTTACTCCAAAACTTTTCAAATTTTATGTTTAGGTCATTCACTGTAAACTAATATCTTTAAATACTTTAAACAATTTATTAATTATTTTTCATAATTATTTGCCATTATTTTAAATTTTCTCTAGTCAAAATCCAAATTTAGACTCTGATCGGTTCAACGCATCAGTTTAATGACACGTGCAACTCGGGGCCTAAATTTGTGGATATGACATTTTTTCCCCCTTAAAATAAATTGTCCTTAAAATTTACCTGTTCATTTTGTACTCAACAACTGTGGTTCCTGTTCATGATCTCCTCACTTTCCCATGTGGCTTCCTCTGTAAAATGATTCTGCCATAACACTTTAACTAATGAAACTTTCTTGTTTTGTAAAATTTTCTTTTCACTTGCTAATATAGCCACCGGTTCCTCTTCATACATCAAGTCGGTATGTACTTCTATCTTCTCAGATGGGTAATATGAGTTGGGTCCGATCTATATCTCTTTAACGTCAACACATGAAAAATATTAGGGATTCTATGTAGTTTTGGCAGAAGAGCTAATCGATATGTTATTGGCCCAATTCTTTCCAATATCTCATAAGGACCAATGAATCTCAAGCTTAATTTCCTTTCTTACCAAACCTCAACACTTTCTTCTAAGGAAAAATCTTTAGAAATACTTTATAACTCATGACATATTTTATGTCTTGCCTTTTCAGGTTGTCATATGATTTTTGTCAATCTTGAGTTGCTTTCAGTCTTTCTTTGATGATTTTAATTTTTTTCTCTGTTTGTTGTACTATGTCTGGCATAATCAAGTTTTTTTTCTCTCAGCTCGGTCCAACAAATCGGCGCCATACATTTTATTCTATACAATGCTTCATACGAAGCCATACCTATGCTCATCTAATGACTGTTGTTGTAGGCAAACTCTATAAGAGGTAGATATCAATCCCAAATTCCTTCAAAATCAAGCACACAACTTCTCAATATATCCTCCAACAACTGAGTTACTTGCTCAGATTGTTTATCTATTTGTGGATGGAAATAGTGCTAAAATTGAGTCGAGTTCCCAAAGCTTGTTAAAGGCTCTTCCATAATTGTGACATAAAGCGATGATCTCTGCCGGAGATAATGGACATTGGAACTCCGTGTAGTCTCACAATCTATTTATATAAATCTCGGCCAATTTATTCAATGAATATTCCATCTTGACTAATAAAAAATGTGTTGACTTTATCAGTCGATCCACTATCACTCACACTATATCATGCTTTTTCTGACTCATTGATAAACCAGAAACAAAATCTATCATGATTTTTTTCCATTTCCATTTTGATATGGGCATAGAATGCAACAGACTTGTGGGCAACTGATGTTCAACTTTCACTTGCTGACAAGCCAAACACTTAGTTACATACTTCGTGATATCTTTCTTCATCCTTAGGTACCAATACTGTACTTTCAAATCTTGATACATTTTTTTCCATCTGGATGCATAGTATATGTTGTCTCATGAGCTTTTTTCAAGATGTCATGCTTCAATTCTTCTACACTTGGCACACAAATCATATTCTTAAAGTACATTATTCCATCTTTTGTTAATGAAAACTCAGGCTTTTCTCCCTTTTTTTTATTGCATTAACAATCTTTATTAGTTTTCCATCTTATTGCTAGGCCTCTTTGATCCTCTACATCAAGGTGGATTGAATTTGCATCTCAGTTAAAATCTTTCTGCTTAGTCCATCTACAACCATATTAGCTTTTTCTGGCTGCTAGTCAATCACACAATTATAATCTTTAATCAACTCCAACCATCTTTTTTGCCTTAGGTTCAGTTTTTGCTGTGTAGGAAGGTACTTGAGACTCTTGTGATCTATATAGATATAACATCTTTTCCTATACAAATAATGTCTCTAGATCTTCAAAATAAAAACAATAACAGTTAACTCTAAATCGTGTGTTGGATAATTAAGCTAGTGACTTTTAAGTTGTCTGGAAGTATAAGCAATCATTTTTTCTTCCTGCATAAAGACATAACCCAACCCATTATGACTAGTAATGTTTTACACTATAAAGTCCTTTCCAGGTGTGGGCTAAGTCAACACTGGTGCTTCAGTCAACATTGACTTTAGTCGATCACAATTTGCTTGACATTTATCTATCAATTCAAATTGAATATCTTTTTGTAGTAGTCATGTCAAAGGAGTCGCTATGGATGAAAATTCCTTTACCAACCTCCTATAATATTCGACTAATCCAAGGAAACTCCTCGCTTTTGTCATATTTTGAGGTGGTTTCCAATTAAGAATAGTCTCGATCTTACTAGGGTCAGCAATGCCTTCAGCTGAAACTACATAACTTAGAAAACTAACTGGCTCAAGCCAAAACTCAAACTTTGATAACTATGTATACAACTGCTTTTCTCGCAGTGTTTGTAGTATTATTTTAAGATGTTGATAATGTTCTTTTCTTATTTGAGAATACACAAGAATATCATCAATAAACACTATTACAAATTGATCAAGATATGACCTGAACACTTGGTTTATCAAATCTATAAAAGTCGTTGGTGCATTTGTTAAATCAAATGGCATAACCAAGAATTCATAATGACCATAACGAGTTCGAAATGTTGTCTTAGGTACATTTGACTCTTTGATCTTCAGGTAATGATAGCCTGGTCGAAGATATATCTTTGAAAATACACTTGCACCTTTCATAGATCAAATAAATCATCGACCTTTAGCAGTGGGTACTTATTCTTGATAGTCATCCTATTAAGTTGTCTATAATCAATCCAAAGATGTAGGGTGCCAACTTTCTTCTTCACAAACAATATTGGAGCACCCCATGGTGGTACACTGGGTCATATAAAATCCTTATCCAATAAATTTTACAACTGCATCTTCAACTCTTTCAGCTCCACAGGTGCCATTCTGTATGGTGTAATATAAATAACAGTAGTGTTAGGTACCAAATCCATAGTAAACTTGATCTCTCTGTCCGGTGGTAACCCTAGTAACTCTTCAGGAAACACCTCAGGAAACTCACCAACAATAGGAATGTTTGCCAATTTTGGATAACCTTTTTCATATCGATTACATGTGCTAGTATACTTTACATCCTTTATTGATGAGTTTTTGAGCTTTCAACACTAATACCATAATGTCTGGATATGTTGTATTCTCACCCATTGTTAAACCTTGAGGGGTATTTCCGTCATTTTGATAATAACAAATAAAATAGCAATATTATATTTAACATATTTGTTTTCTAAGTCTATTAAACAGGCTAAGGAATAAAATAGCAAGAATGGAGAATGGAAGATTAATCCTTGAATGATAAAATTAAGGAAGTAGCATGTTCATGCTCGTGATCCTATGTGTCACGCCTGTGAAGAAGCTAACCGTCAACAAAACCAACATTTGAAGTTCATGGCCATGAAGGAAGACAACAAACTGTGAAATGCTCATTTAAGTCACGCCCGTGAATTACATGTCACGCTCGTGAACCTTTATGACAAATTCATCCAGAGAACTTCACGACCAAAGTCACCACTTGGATCATGGTTGGGAAGTTTGTCATGCCTGTGAAGATATATGTCACACCCGTGAAGATATATGTCACGCCCCGTGACCCAATATTTCAAAACCTTCTACAGAGCTTCACGACCAAGGTCACCACTTCATTCACGACTTGGAAGAACAGTCACGCCCATGACAAACATAGTCACGCCCGTGAAAGATGAAAGAGAAAAATGTCAGGCGATTATTTGGATTGGTGCAATGACTAGTTTCGTACTAAATGCATTCTAACGACTATAATTTGCCATGAGAGTATAAATGCAAGTCATTTATGCATTCAGTACAAGAGGATAGCAAATACTTTGAATCAAAATCCTATTACAAGCTATTTGTACATTTAATACTTTCATAACAAATATCTATTCTCTGTGAAAATCTTTTTTCTCATCATTTATTGAGCAATAAAGATTTGTAAGTGTTTTTCTCTGTAATCATTGATTACTCAAGTGAGTTTTGGGTATTTCTGGGTTAAGAGTAGAACACTTGTAAGGGTTAGTTGTGTAAGCCTTTAAAACACAAGATAAAGGTTGTTTGTGTGAGCCTGTAAAACTAAAGGATAAAGGTTGTTTGTGTGAGCCTATAAAACACAAGGAATTGGTTATTGTGTGAGCCATTAAAATACAAGAAATTTCTGGGTTAGGTGTGAGCCATTGTGAGAAACACCATAGTTGGGAGTGAGCTTGTAAAACTCCATTGTAATACTTAGTGTGTTAGTGAAACTCCCAATTGCGATTGGGGAGAGGAGTAGGGTTTGTTAAGACCCGAACCTCTATAAAAATCTTTGTGTCAAATTTCTCTATCCCTCCTAAACTTAACTTTTTATTTACACACTTTAAAGTTAAATTATTTTTTTTAAAACTCCAATTCAACTCCTCTTCTTAGCTCAATATCTGGGCAACAATTGGTATCAGAGCTTTGTCTAGCATCTAAGCCTAAAAAGTGCTAGTAAAGATTAAGATATGGCCAGTGAAGGATTCCAAAGTCTCAAACCTTACTTTAATGGAGCAAATTATGTCAATTGGAAGTTTCAGATGGAGACATACCTGGATAGTGAAGGAATTGAAGTCTGGGATAGTGTACGAAAAGAATGGACACCACCAACCAGAAGAGGAGCTGATGGTGAAAAAGAAATCTTATTAAGAGATGATTGGACAGAGCTTCAAAGAAGAGCAAATTTCAAAAACAAGAAGGCAATGACAATCCTCTCAAGCTCATTATCTATTGAAGAATGTGGAAGAATACAACACTGCCCAACAGCTTACAGCATGTGGAAGACATTGGAAAATTATCATGAAGGAACTAAGCTAGTCAAATCCAAGAAGATTCAACTTCTTACCTTAGAATATGAGCTCTTCAAGATGAAATCCAATGAGTCAATCACTGACATGACCAACCATCTTCTAGCCATTATAAATGGAATGAGGAAACTTGGAAAGCATATGAGCTTGGAAGATGTAAACAACAAAATCCTGAGAAATCTTCCTCTTAAAGACTATGGCTCAAGAGTTGCTGGCAATAGAAGAAGTAAATGAAGACATGAGCATCATGAATACTGATGTGCTTATTGGCAAACTTCTCACACATAAAATGGCAGTGAAAAGAGATAGAGAGCTTGAAGCAGAGCCAGAGAAAAGAAAGCCTTTAGCACTCAAAGCCTCTACTTCAAAATCTCAAAAAAAAAGTGAAGATGATGGAGAAATGAGTGATGATGAAAATGAGGATGTTGCTATGCTTTCAAGAAGACTGAAAAGAATTATTGAGAAGAAAATGAGCAACTTCAGAAAATTCAGGCAAAGAAACCTCAAACAAACTTCTAATGATGCACAAAGAAGTAAGGAAGAGGTAAAATGCTATGAGTGTGGAAACAAAGGACATATCAAACCAGAATGTCCAAGGCTCAAGAAGCATAAGAGCAAATACCAAATAAAAAATGGGGAGAAAGGTCACAAAGCCACATGGGATGACGAAAGCTCTTCAATTGAAAGAGATGATAATGAAAGCGAAGAGGTCATCCTATGCTTCATGACTATTGAGGATCACGTCTCGAATAAGGTAAGATCACTACACTCATACTCTTTAAATAATGATAGTAGTGATAATGATAATGATAGTAATAGTGATGATGATGATGATGAGCAAAGCCTTATAGAAGAATTAAATTTAGAACTAAAGAAATATAGAAGTAAATTCAGTACTTATAGGAATAACATTTCCAATTTGAAAAACAAAATGGATGCTTTAGAAAAGGAGAATCTTAAGCTTAAATCATCTAATGAATCTCTTCAAAAATCATTAGATGAACATTCATCAAGACCCTCAACTGCTTCCTTGCTTAAAGAAAATAATACTTTGAAAAATGAAGTTGAGGAACTTAGAAATTCTATTTCTAAATTTCAAAAAGGTAAAGAGAGTTTAGATACTCTCACTGTGTCTCAAAAATCACCCTTAATTAGACATGGTCTAGGATTTAAGGTTACATCATCATCTTCTCACAAAACCATCTTTGTTAAGTCTAGTGAACCCCATATCTCCACACTTGTTGGAACAACACCAAGGAATAAGCATATTAAACCTTATATACATAAAAAGAATAATCATGCCTTTATGTATAAGAAGCATGCATTTAGAAAAGCATCAATTAATCATGACTGTGCATGTCATTGTTCTCAAAATCAGTTTAATAGAAATATGACATTCAAAAATATTGTAAGACCAAAAAACAAGTTTAGACTGAAACAATGTAATTATTGTATAAAAATTGGTCACATAAAAGAATATTGTTGGATAAAGAAGGCTCATTAGGAACCTTCATGTGCTAACCCCCAAGGACCCAAGCTCATTTGGGTACCTAAAAATCATACTTGAACTGTGATTCTATAGGTATGCCTCAAGTCCATAATAAACAAAAATGTTTGGCTAGTAGACAGTGGATGCTCAAGGCATATAACAGGAGACAAAGAACTCTTCAATGAAATCAAAAGTATTGATGGAGGTAAAGTTACCTTTGGAAACAATGCTAAGGGTAAGGTAATTGGCATTGGTTCTATTGGTATTAATGGTACTACTTTTATTAAAGATGTCTTACTTGTTGATGGCTTGAAACATAACTTGTTGAGTGTTAGTCAATTATGTGATAAAGGAAACAAAGTAATCTTTACTTTCAATAAATGTCTTGTGACCTCTATTGATGGTCAAAAGATATTTAAAGGAAATAGAGATGTCAACACATACATAATAGACTTACATGAATTATCTAACCATTCCTCTAAGTGTCTTGTGACCACTAGTGATGAATCTTGACTGTGGCATAGAAGGCTTGGTCATGCTAACATGAACTTAATACAAAGCCTCAGCACAGGAGAAGTAGTAAAAGGACTACCAAAAGTCAAATTTGAAAAAGACAAGACATGTGAACCTTGCCAAAGAGGGAAGCAACACATGTCATCATTCAAAGCCAAAAACACAGTAAGTACCTCAAAACCTCTTCAACTTCTGCATTTAGACTTATTTGGACCTACTAGAATTGCTAGCTTAGGAGGTAAACATTATGCCTTTGTCATCGTAGATGATTACTCTAGATTTACTTGGGTAATTTTCTTAGCTCAAAAGAGCGATGCTTTTGAAAATTTCAAAAACTTTGCTAAAAGAGTTCAAAATGAAAAAGGATATTATATTTCAAAGATAAGAAGTGACAATGACAAAGAATTTGAAAATGAAAACTTTGAAAGTTTTTGTCTTGAACATGGCATTTCCCAAAATTTCTCATCTCTTAGGACACCTCAACAAAATGGGTAGTTGAAAGGAAAAATCGAACTTTAATTGAAATGGCTAGAACAATGCTCAATGAGTATGGTTTACCAACTTACTTTTGGGTAGAAGCCACAAACACTGCATGTTATATTTCAAATCGAGTTTTCAAAAGATATTTTTTAAACAAAATCTCATTTGAGCTATGGAATGGAAGAAAGCCCTTGATATCATACTTTAGAGTATTTGGATGCAAGTGCTTCATATAAAATACCAAAGACAACCTTGGAAAATTTGCCTCTAAATCTGATGAAGGTATCTTTTTAGGATACTCTACAACTAGCAAAGAATATAGAGTATTTAATAAAAGGTCATTAACTGTTGAAGAATCTATGCATGTTGTCTTTAATGAATCTAGTAGACTTGATCTTGTGAAAGGTAGTGTTCTTGATGATATTGTAGGAAACATGGAAAGACTTTATCTTGAAAATGGAAAAGAAGAAAATGATCAAGAAGATTCAGATCAAGATGATTCTCTACCTCAAGCTCAAGAAGAAAATGGGCAAGAACTCCCAAAAGAATGGAGAATGACAAAAGATCATCCAAAAGAGCAAATCATTGGTGATCTCTCAAGGGGAGTAAGTACTAGATCTCATTTCAAACATTTAGCCACTGACCTTGCTTTTATTTCTCAAATTGAGTCTAAAAATGTTGATGAAGCTCTTAATGATGAAAGTTGGGTAATTTCCATGCAAGAGAAACTCAACCAATTTGAGAGAAGTAAGGTATGAACCTTAGTACCTAGACCCAAGGATCATCAAATTATAGGTAGCAAATGGTTTTTAGAAATAAACTAGATGAACAAGGTTCAATAACTAGGAATAAGGCTAGATTAGTTGCAAAAGGATATAATCAGGAATAGATTATGATGAGACCTATGCACCTGTAGCTAGATTAGAAGCCATAAGAATACTTTTAGCATATGCATGTCATATGAATTTCAAACTCTTTCAAATGGATGTGAAAAATGCATTTCTAAATAGTTATATAGAAGAAGAAGTTTATGTAGAACAACCACCAGGCTTTGAAAGCTATGATTTTCCAAATCATGTTTTTAAACTTTCAAAAGCTTTATATGGTTTGAAACAAGCCCTAAGAGCTTGGTATGAATACTAAGTTTTTTCTCTTAGAAAATAACTTTACAAAGGGGAATGTTGACATCACATTATTCATTAAAAAGCATAAGCATGATATACTAATTGTTCAAATTTATGTTGATGATATAATATTTGGTTCTACTAATGAATTGCTTTGTCAAGAATTTGCTAAGTGTATGACTAGGGAATTTGAAATGAGCATGATGGGAGAGCTTAAGTATTTCATTGGTCTACAAATAAAACAAAACAATGAGGGCATATTCATCAACCAATCCAAATATACCAAAGATTTAATTAAAAAATTTGGAATGGAAGGATGCAAGAATGCCAATACTCCTATGAGCACATCAACAAAATTGGACAATGATGAAAAGAGTAAGAGCATTAATGAAAAGCTCTATAGAGGTATAATCGGATCACTTTTATATCTTACTGCTTCTAGATCCAATATAATGTATAGTGTTTGCTTGTGTGCACGATTTCAATCATGTCCAAAAGAATCTCATTTACATGGAGTAAAAAGAATTCTAAGATATTTACATGGATCATTGTATCTAGGTTTGTGGTATCCTAGAAACTCATCTTTTTATATTGTAGGATATTCAGATGCAGACTATGCTGGTAGTCTTTTAGATAGAAAAAGTACTTCAGGTACTTATCACTTTATTGGAGAGTGCTTAGTTTCTTGGTTTAGCAAGAAACAAGTTTCAGTTGCTCTTTCAACTGTTGAAACAGAGTATGTAGCAGCAAGATGTTGTTATACTCAAATCCTGTGGATGAAACAACAACTTAAGGACTATGGTCATGATATGAACCATATACCTATTAAATGTGACAATACAAGTGCTATAAATCTTTCAAAGAATCCCATTCAACACTCTAGAAGTAAGCATATTGACATTAGACACCACTTTATTAGAGATCATGTTCAATATGGAGATGTTGCATTAGAATTTATATGCACAGAAAGTCAATTGGCAGATATATTTGCTAAGTCTCTAAATGAGGAAAGATTTAATTTCATTAGAAGAGAACTTGGTATGATTGATGGATTAACCTTGTGATTGCTAAATTATCAAATCTTAAGTGATAATCTTGTTTTTGTATCATATCACTAGATATAAGGTAGTAAATTTGATCAAAATTTTATGTTATAAGGGATAGAATCTTCTTAGAAATGATTTAGTCTTGTTCTAGGACTTAATTTTATTTGATGAAAATTTTAGGCAATTCACGCCCATGACATATGTTCATGCCCGTGAATTAAATAGCCAATAGAACGACTTGATTCACGACATCGTTCACGGCTTCAAGTAGTGAAGCTTATGTTCACGACTTCATTTACTCCCGTGAAAAGCCTTGTTCACGCCCGTGAATATTTTCACCTAAAACTCGCAGAGACATTCACGCTTTGAGTCATGCTTTGTTTCACGGGCATAAGTAGTGAAATTCAACCTTTCACGTCCGTGACTATTATTTCACCACCGTGATAGTTCATCATTCACACCTGTGAAATTCAAATGTCATGACCGTGAACCTTTTCACTCCTTTATTCACGGGTAGAGCACCCCTTTAGCAAACCGTGAACACGACTCTTCAAGACCGTGACTACATATTTCACGCCCGTGAATGCATCGGGTATATAAGAAATCAGTCGGTTATTCTTCACATTTCAACCTTTCAACTCCTTGAAATCGCTCTCATTTACATACATTGAATGGTACATTGAAGATTCCGATCCCCAAGTCACAAATTTATGCTATATATACCATCAAAAGTCCCTTCCTTCATCAAAAATCATCTTTCTTTAGGGTTTCCTCAAAATTTCTGTAAAATTTTTCCAAACTCTACAAAGTTCATTTCTTCAATCCAAATGGAAACTGGGTCATCAAAGGGTACTAGGAAGAAATCTCATGCTCCCAGGAGGTACTTAGACTACCTCATGATCAGAATCCCGGAGCATTTCCATCCTCGGTACTCAACCCTGAAGAAAAGGCCTCTCATTTCATCAAGATCTTTTGAGTGGCAAACCGTACGCACTCTCGGGCTTGAGACGGCGATGATAGAGCAACTCCAAGCCTGTCATTTGAAGGAGTTTATGGACATTCATCAGCCAACCTTGGAGTTCTTGAGCACTTTGCAAGTGTCTTCTACTGGAGTTGTGAAATTCCAACTCTGCAGCAATCCGAACACTCTCAATGCCACAGAATTCGGGGACTTATTCAACCTACCCTCGGAAGGCATCCTCAACGACAGCGAAGTGGAGTTCTTCGCAACTTGAGCATGGACTCATTTT
The DNA here is from genome assembly GCA_023653625.1 of Triadica sebifera. Classification (NCBI taxonomy): domain Eukaryota; kingdom Viridiplantae; phylum Streptophyta; class Magnoliopsida; order Malpighiales; family Euphorbiaceae; genus Triadica; species Triadica sebifera. The sequence goes on from CM042901.1 coordinate 29,729,163, forward strand.
GGCACGGATTGCAGCTGGGATGTCAAAAAGACCAAGAGCACTCATCTCTGGTCCCCAGTGCACAAATATTTGCATAGGTTTCTAACCTATAACATATTTGCTATGGGAGATAGAAATGGCACCATTCGGAACTCTGAGCTCTTTCTCTTTGAGATGGTCAGAAGAGGTCTCACAGTGCCGCTTTCTCGATGGTTTGCAAACCATCTTCTGTCCATTGCCACCAAGCCCTCCGAAGATATACTTATTGGTGGATATGTCACCCATATTGCCTTGAAGCTTGGATATTTGAATTTGGATGACCATCACTTCAATCTCATCCCAGGGCATCCTCGAGATCGATTGGATGTTGAGTCCTTCGTTAAGATGGGAGCGACTGTTAGAATTGTTCATGAGAACAATATTTACTACCGCTTCACTGACACTGCTGGCGAAATTATATGGGAAGATAATGATTCGGAGGACTTCAAAGCCGGCCTCCAAGGGATCCAACAAAGGAAAAGGGCTCGGGTTGAGGAAGCACCTCCAGCGTCTGAGCAGGACATCGGACAATCCTCGGCTTCCACACCGAATTTGGTGCAGCAGGTGGTTGACCTCTTGGCACCACGATTTGAGCAGCTGCAGGCTTCGATGGACGAGAGGTTGGAGAATCTCAAAGACTTTATGGAGTATCGGATGGACAGCCTTGAGGCAGAGGTTGCTCATCTTAGCGATAGGATGTCCGGCTAGATGATAGGCTAGATGTTTCTATTAGCCTTGCGATATTTGTTTGCTTGCTTGTTTGTAGGAAATTTTTTAAATTTCCTTTCTGAATTTGTATTATCTTTGATTGTATGTTTTTTTTACATAATATATTTGCCTTGGTTTTTTCATTATGGTTTATCTATAATTGATATTCTTTTTGTTGATGACAAAAGGGGGTGAAACTAGCAATATATTAAGATAAATGCAAGCAATACTTAATTTTGAATCAAAATGAAGAACCTACAAATATATTGAGTTAAGTAGGGAGAAATTAGCAATACTTAGAATTTGATTCAAAATGAATATGCAAGTATGAAATTGAGCTTTATACACATTAGATATATCTTAAGTATACTTTGCATGTACCTTGATGCAAGTTATATAAATAAATATGCCTTGATATACTATAAATATACCTTACATATACTTCATGACTTAAAGAGAATTTTGGTATATATTGGATATACTTTGCATATAACTTGCATTTATTAGAAAATTTATTTCAATGCTACATCATTCTTTACAATTCTTTGTTTCATCAATTTTTATCCTATCTTTTGAGGGGGAGACTACTCAAAAGTACATATTGCTAGATTATTTGTCACCATCAAAAAGGGGGAGATTGTTAAACTTTGAGGGGTATTTACGTCATTTTGATGATAACAAATAAAATAGCAATATTGTATTTAACATATTTGTTTTCTAAGTCTATTAAACAGGCTAAGGAATAAAATAACAAGAATGGAGAATGGAAGATTAATCCTTGAATGATAAAATTAAGGAAGTAGCATGTTCACGCCCATGATCCTATGTGTCACGCCCGTGAAGAAGGTAACCGTCAACAAAACCAACATTTGAAGTTCACGGCCATGAAGGAAGACAACAAACCGTGAAATGCTCATTTAAGTCATGTCCGTGAATTACATGTCACGCCCGTGAACCTTCATGACAAATTCATCCAGAGAACTTCACGACCAAAGTCACCACTTGGATCACGACTGGGAAGTTTATCATGCCCGTGAAGATATATGTCATGCCTGTGACCCAATATTTCAAAACCTTCCAGAGAGCTTCACAACCAAGTTCACCACTTCATTCATGGCTTGGAAGAACAGTCACGCCTGTGACAAACATAGTCATGCCCGTGAAAGATGAAAGAGAAGAATGTTAGGCACGATTATTTGGGTTGGTGCAATGGCTAGTTTCGTACTAAATGCATTCTAACGGTTATAATTTGCCATGGAGTATAAATGCAAGTCATTTATGCATTCAGTACAAGAGGATAGCAAATACTTTGAATCAAAATCTTATTACAAGCTATTTGTACATTTAATACTTTCATAACAAATATCTATTCTCTGTGAAAATCTTTTTGCTCATCATTTATTGAGCAATAAAGATTTGTAAGTGTTTCTCTCTATAATCATTTATTACTCAAGTGAGTTTTGGGTATTTCCAGGTTAAGAGTAGAATACTTGTAAGGGTTAGTTGTGTAAGCCTTTAAAAACACAAGTAAAGGTTGTTTGTGTGAGCATGTAAAACACAAGATAAAGGTTGTTTGTGTGAGTCTGTAAAACACAAGGATAAAGGTTATTTGTGTGAGCCTGTAAAATACAAGGAATTGGTTATTGTGTAAGCCATTAAAACACAAGGAATTTCTGGGTTAGGTATGAGCCATTGTGAGAAACACCATAGTTGGGAGTGAGCTTGTAAAACTCCATTGTATAACTCAGTGTGTTAGTGAAACTCCCAATTGCGATTGGGGAGAGGAGTAGGGTTTGTTAACACCCGAACCTCTATAAAAATCCTTGTGTCAAATTTCTCTATCCCTCCTAAACTTAACTTTTTATTTCTGCACTTTAAAGTTAAATTATTTTTTTAAAACTCCAATTCAACCCCCCCTTTCTTGGCTCAATATCTGGGCAACACCCATCACCACTATCTCATATTGTTCTAGAATTCTGATGATCATTTGTCTCCTTCCACAATCTACTATCACTTTATGATAAACTAGCAAATCCATTCCTAAGATCACATTAAATTCGTGGAATGGTAACTCTATCAGGTCTGATGAGAACTGTCTGCCCTGTATTTTGACTGGACAATTCTTGAACACCTTACTAACTCTTATACTGTGCCTTAACAAGTTAGTCATAAGAATCTCACATTCTAAAGCATTCAGTTTTAAATCCTCTTAACCCGGTGGTGGTGTGTATATGTATGAATGCGTAGACCCCGGATCTATTAATGCATGTATGTCAGAGCTAAAGAGAAAAAATTTACCCATGATGACATCAGGTGCATCTTGCTCCTTTTGGCCTCGCATGGTATATACACTGGCTGGAGCAGCTCTACTGCCTTCTGGCCTCTCCACAGTCTCTGATCTGAACTGGCTAGGCGTTGCTTGAGTTCTTTTACTTTTTCCTCAGCCTCAACCTCGACTTTTTCCTTGTCCCGAAACCTACATCTGTATTGGTTCAACACTCTCCGAACCTTTGCCAAACTCTAGTAATGGGCAATCTCTCCACATATGATCTTTGGAGTCACACCTCAAGCAAACTCTTGTAGTCCACCAACACTCTCCTAAATGAGGACAACCGCAGTACTGACACAATGGTAGAGGTATAGATCTACGGAATGCCTGTGTTAGTGCACTAGCTACTGAAGAAGTAGATCTTACGGATTGTCTCCGTTTGAGAAAAAAAGGCTTTCAAGAACCCCCAGCCTGGAATTGGCCACTGAAAGATCTATCTTACCACTAGATAGTCCTCCACTCGACTGTGACATAGGTTTCCTAATGCCTCTATCTTATATTGGATGTTGTGCCGCTAGTAATCTCTCAACTGTTCTAGTAGATACTAATAAACTGAAAAAATTTCTCAAATGTAGAGTTGATTGAAACTTGATTGGATCTCTCAAACCATCTTCAAATCGACGACATTTATCTGCCTTTGTAGATACAATGCCACTAGCATACTTACAGAGATGTGTGAATTCTCTTTCATTAACTGTTACCGACATGTTCCACTGTTTCAGCATTAAAAACTCTTTTTTTTTGTTATTTGTGTAAATAAAGGGAATATATTTCTCTTTGAACTTCTCTAGAAAAAACTCCCAAGTCAGGGGATCAGGTGCTTCCGAACTCTGTGACTCAGACCGCCACCAATCATATGCATGATCTTGTAATAAACATACTGCATATTCACATTTTCTGCTTGTCCATGCAATGTATTTGATCAAAGACACTCTCTACCCATTCTAACCAAAACTCTACTATTGAGGGGTGATCTTCTTGTTTACCATAGAAATCAGGTGCTCCTAACTTCCTTAGTCTCTTAAATTGTAACATAGATAGGGTTGGTTGTGATGCTCTTTGCTGTAAATCTATCATATTCCTCATAAGCTCAGTTTGTCCTGTGCCAGTAATAGACTGCCTTCGTGATGAGCTAGCACCAGATCTTGATCCTGTAGCTCGATGAAGACTTGGTCACGATGGAGCCTCTGTTTCAGTAAGCTCATTACTTTCAGCTCCTTCGACCATAATCTGTCATGACCCTGAAGCCATACTCTACCTATATCATAAAAGTAACGACCCGAATCAGTAAGAAACAACTTTTATACTCAATTATGGGTACACCATATTATAATTATTTTGAGAACTGTTTTTAAAATCTCAAAACTGCCCAAACCAGGCTCTGATACCAAAAACAATTGTAACATCCCCTCAATCCAACAACATGTGTCTGAATAAGGGAGTGTTATGCTAACTTCATCGATTAAAATATCATTTCATATATATTTAAATGAAAGTAGCTCATATTTTTTTATTATTTATTATTTATTTTCTTTTTAGTGTAAAAAAAAATCATTATAAGAGAACAAAGTATATTTTATATACAATAAGTAGTATTTACAAAATACTTATATTTATACAAAATTTAAAGTTAATTGCAATACTGTAAAAAAACTTCAAATCAAAAGTACAAAAAGTTGTGTAATCCACGGTGTAAGGAGTGAGCTACTTTATTGGGTCGGATAATTGTTAGCTTTATCTACTATCTTCGAATTATTCTTCTCTATATATGTGAGAGAGAAACTCTAACGCTAAGCTCTAGATGTAGTGGTGCATATAAATAAGACAATATACTATACCATGCAATGTGTAATAGTTTTAAAGCCAATTTTATATATATATATATAAGTCACAAACTCAATTCTACTAATATATTCTTATTTCACATTCATACCTATATAAACAAACATTTCACATGTATAATTTCTCATCTCATATCATAACTTTTATTATGATTATACTAATTTAGTTAACATACCAAATTAATTATAACAAATTATCCTATATTAAATTCTGATACAATTTTGTTGAACCTTGAGGGGGTATTGCTGTCATTTTAATGTTAAAAAATAAAATAACAATAATGTATTTAACAATGTTTGTGTTCTAAGTGTGTTAAACATGATATATCTTGATTAGAACATAATGCAAGATTGAAAGACAACTTTTGAAGATCAAAATAAAAAAAAATAGCAAAGTCACGCCCGTGACCACTTATGTCACCCCCGTGAATAAAGCTTAGTGCCAACTCTCCAAAATTCAAAGTTCACAGCCATGAAGGATCAAACCAACTGTGAATGATCAAGCATTCATGCCCATGAAAGATAGTCACACCCATGACCAAACATGTCAAATTCTTCCAGAGAGCTTCACGACCAGAGTCAGCATTTGGACCACGGGTTGGAAGAAGAATCACGCCCGTGAAAGTAATACTCACGTCCGTGATCAAACACTTCCAATTCTCCTAAAGAGCTACACGACTAGAGTCACTATTTGGTCCACGACTTGGAAGAAATTTTACTACTGTGACACATATATTCACGCCCATGAATGAGGACAGAGAAATATGTTAGGGGCGAAGTTAAAAGTTGGTTCAACGATTATTTTGGCATTAAATGCACCTAAACAGTTATAATTCATAGAGGAAGTATAAATGCAAGCCATTTATGAATCTCAAAAGGAGAACAACAATTACTTTGAATCATTAATCTTGTTGTAGCCTTGTGCATTCATTATTTTTTCTCAACAAACCTCTATTTTTTATGAAACTTAATTCTCATTATTTCAGAGCATTGTAGGTTGTTGAGTATTTTCATTGTAACCAATTACTCAAAAGTGAGTTTGGGTATTTCGGATTAAGAGTGAAAAACTTTTAAAAGTTTATTGTGTGAGCCTTAAAACACAAGGATTTGGTTTTTGTGTGAGCCATTGAAAAATACTATAATTGGGAGTGAGCTTGAAAAACTCCATTCTAATACTTAGTGTGTTAGTGAAACACCTAATTAAGATTGGGGAGAGGAGTAGGGTTTCTTAATACTCGAACCTCTATAAGCCGAACCAGAAAAGAGAAAGCCTCTAGCACTTAAAGCCTCTACTTCAAAATATCAAGAGGTAATTGAAGATGATGAAGAAAAGAGTGATGATGCAAATGAGGACATTGCCATGCTCTCAATAAGATTAAAAAGAATAATTGAGAAGAGACTTGGTAATTCTCAAAACTTCAAATAAAGAACCTTCAAACACTCCTCAAATGATTCTCAAAGAAATAAAAAGGAGGTAAAGTTTCATGAATGTGGAAAGAAATGACATATCAAACCAGAATGTCCAAAGTTCAAAAAACATAAGAGAATAATTCAAAAATATGATGGGGAGAAAGGTCACAAAGTCATATGAGATGACGAAAACTCTTCAAGCGAAAAAGATGATAATGAAGGAGAAGAGGTCAACCTATGTTTCATGGGTTTAGAGGATCACTTCACGGATGAGGTAGGTCCTTCTTACTCATACTCATTTAATAATGATAGTAGTTATAATAATAGTGATAGTGAAGATGATGATGAGCATAACTTAATAGAAGTATTGAACCTAGAATCAGAAAAATATAAAAGTAGATTCAATACTTACAAAAATAATATTTTAGATTTGAAAAACAAAGTGGAAGTTTTACAAAAAGAAAATCTTGATCTTAGAGCTTCTAATGAAACTTTTCAAAAATCATTAGATGAAACCTATGCTTCGATAGCTAGATTAGAAGATAGCTAGATTAGAAGCCATAAGAATACTTTTAGCATTTGCATGCCATATGAATTTTAAACTTTTTCAAATGGATGTTAAAAGTGCATTCTTAAATGGTTTTATAGAAGAGGAAGTATTTGTAGAACAACCTCCGGGTTTTGAATGTCATATCTTGTCTAATCATGTTTTTAAACTTTTAAAAACCTTGTATGGGTTAAAACAAGCTCCAAGAGCATGGTATGAAAGGCTAAGTTCTTTTCTTTTAGAAAATAATTTTTCAAAAGGACATGTTGACACAACTTTATTTATTAAAAGGCTTATGCACGATATTTTGATTGTTCAAATTTATGTTGATGATATCATATTTGGGTCTACTAATAAATTGCTTTGCCAAGAATTTGCTAATGTATGACAAGGGAATTTAAAATGAGCATGATGGGTGAACTTAAGTTCTTCCTTGGTCTACAAATCAAGCAAAGCAATGAGGGCATATTCATCAACCAATCCAAGTACTCCAAAGAGTTAATCAAGAAATTTGGAATGGAAGGATGTAAAAATGCTAAGACTCCTATGAGCACATCAACAAAATTGGACAAAGATTAGAAGGGTAAGAGCATAAATGAAAAGCTCTATAAAGGTATGATCGGATCACTTTTATACCTTACTGCCTCTAGGCCCGATATAATCTATAGTGTATGCTTATGTGCTACATTTCAATCTTGTCCTAAGGAATCACATTTTAAGGCTATAAAAAGGATTTTAAAATACTTACATGGCACAATGCATCTAGGCTTATGGTATCCTAGGAATTCATCTTTTCATATCATAGGATATTCGAATGTGGACTATGTTAGTAGTCTTTTGGATAGAAAGAGTACTTCAGGCACTTATTACTTTATTGGTGAATGCTTAATTTCCTGGTTTAGCAAGAAACAAGTTTCGGTTGCCTTATCTATCGCCGAAGCGGAATATGTGGCAGCAGGGTGTTGTTGCACTCAAATTCTATGGATAAGACAACAACTTAAGGATTATGGTTATAGTTTGGACCACATACCCATCAAATGTGACAATAAAAATGCAATCAACCTATCTAAGAATCCCATTCAACACTCTAGAAGTAAGCATATTGACATAAGACATCATTTTCTTAGGGATCATGTTCAATATGGAGTTGTTGTGTTAGAATTTATAGATACAAACAATCAATTGACAGCCATTTTTATTAAACCTCTTAATGAAGAAAGTTTTTGTTTCATAAGAAGAGAGTTTGGTATGTTTGATGGATCAACTTTGTCTTAAAGTATTTTTGTCAATTATATGTAATTGTGTAAACCTTGAGTGTTAATTTCTTCATATGATGTATTTTACTTGACTAATTTTATGGTATCAAGTGATTAACATGATAGGAATACATGTTCTAAAGCATAGAAATTTCTTAGAAATCCTTTAGTCTCATTTTAGACTTAGTTTTATTCTTTGAAGATTTGAGGTTGTTCACGTCCGTGACACTTTTTTACAACCGTAAACTTAATAGCAAAAAGCTCCAGTAGCTTTCACACTTTGCTTTACGACTTGCTTCACGGTTAGAAGTAGTGAAGTTTACTCTTCATGCCCATGACTAGTGGTTTGTTACTCCCGTGAAAATCCTGGATTAATGCTCATGACACATCTTCATGATTGTGAACATAGATAGCAAATAGTTACAGAACCATTCACGCTTTGTTTCACGTCTTGCCTCACAGTTAGAAGTAGTGAAGTCTAAGCTTCACGTCTGTGACTAGTTTTGTCACTCCAGTGAAAAGCCTAATTTACGCACGTGACTGTTTAATGTCATGATCATGACTCGATTAATCTTCTTTTTCTTCTGTTAGAGTGCTTCTTCAACAAACTGTGACCACGATTATTCACGCTCGTGACAGAGTATTCACAGTCGTGAATCTAACGACTATAAAATAAAATTTATGCAGTTTTTCATCTTCAACTCTATAAATTCTCTTATTTAACACTCTTATTCAATTTTTCTCACAAATTCCAGCCTCTTCATATTCATTTCCATCTATAATACCCTTTCAAACATCATTTTTCTTAAAGAATCACAACTTCTCTAGGTTTATAAATTTTTCAGTCTGAAAATTTCATCTCAAATCCTTGTTCCAAGTTTATCAAAATGGAATCTGATTCATCTAAAGGCACAAGAAACAAATCACATGCTCCAAGATGTCACACTGATTATCTTCTCAACGTCATTCCAGAGGATTGTCATCTGCGATATGTCATTCTCAAGAAAAGACCCCTACTCTCATCTCGATCCTTGGAGTGAAATTTTTTCAAGACTTTTGGTCTTGAGACAAGCATGATTGAACAGTTGTAAGCTTGTCATCTCAAAGAGTTCGTGGACATTTATCGACCAACGCTAAGGGAACCAACTCTCGAGTTCCTTAGCATGTTGCAAGTCTCTCCCACCGGCACCATAAAGTTCCAGCTCTGTAAGCATCCTAACACTCTCACTGCAGCGGAGTTTGGCAATATTTTCAAGCTCCCTCCCAATGGCATTCTTAATAAAAGTGAATCGAATTCTATTCCAATCCATCTTGAACAAATTTTGGTTTGAAATGCAGTTGGGATGTGAAGAAGACTAAAAGCACACACCTTTAGTCCCCTGTGCATAAGTATTTACATAGGTGTCTCACCTATAGTATATTTACTAGAGGTGATATCAACGGGACAATCAGAAAATCAGAGCTCTTCTTATTAGAAATGGCACAAAGAGGACTATCTGTAGCCTTATCTTGATGGTTTACAAATCATCTCCTTTCTATTGAAACGAAGCCATCGAGAGATATTTAGATTGGTGAGTATGTAACTCACCTTGCCATTGAGCTAGGGTATGGCTAGCCAATTATATCCTGGACTAGATTTAACCATCAAAAAAATAATTAAGGACATTATTTTATTTCTTCAATTCCATTTCTATTAAAATCATAAATTTCATTATTTTTACATTATTAATCACTTAATAATTTATTATTTCATAACAATTTTATCTCTACCAAAATTTTTCACATTTTTCATTCTAATATATCAATTAAGTTATAAACTCACTAAATACATTTTATTCATTATTTTTTCATTTCATACACAATATCATCAATAAATAGAAAAATATTCAATATTTAATTTAAAAATTTTCAATAAATATTTACACTCTTAAAATCATATTTTCTTACATTTCATGACTAAATTTTCATTTAATTAGCAAAGAAAATATTAATTTCTCATTTTTTTTGCCTTTATTTAATTTTTATCATTAAAATTTTTCTTTCACTTTCTAATTATTCATTTCACTAATTAATACATTCATTATTCCATATATATCATAATAGTACACTAAAATGTATTTATTCCTTAATATTCATTTTTCACATAATAAGGTCACATTTTACAATTTCCACTAATTAATTTTTTTAATTGAAATTAATCATTCTAATTCACTTTTCATAATCTATTAATCATGTTTTTAGCATTAATTAGCAATTAGATGCAAAATATACAATTTTCTAAATTTACATAATGCTAAATCATACTTAATTAATGGAAATAATTAGATTATGGAATCACTAACCTTAATTTCTTGTTTAGGCCTTCCTAATCTTCCTTTTCCTTTTTCTTTCCTTTGGAAGCACATTCACCTTGCTCTGAACCTACCATGGACAAAATTTTTCCTTCATTAATCCACCATTAATTTACTTCCTTAGCTCAAATAAACTTCATATTTATTATCTACATATCTTACACTACCTATTTGAACCATTAAACTAATTTAAAATCATAAATTTCACTTACCTCAAATTAATATCCTAAACTTTCTCCTTTAATTTTCTTCCACTTTAGCCTTCCAAATGAAGATTAAAAACTTCTATTAGCTACTAAAAAGGCTGAAATTATTTTTGGGTGGTTGATTTTGGTGTGAAAAGTGAAGAAAATGGAAGAACATTGAAAGGAAAACGGGAAATGTGGGTTTCAGCCATGCAAGGAATTTGGAGAAGAAGAAGTTTCAGATTTATCTCTAGAGAATTATGATGTTGAGCCTATTTATAGTGATTTTAAATGGGTGGGCTTGGGCCAAACAAAACCTAACCCATTTAGACCCAATTATGCACTATAAATTATTTTTCTCACTTTCCAAACTCAATTTCACCCAAATTAAATTTCATAATTCATAAATATTTTTATATGTCTACACAAAAAAAATTTCAACTCAATCAGAGTTCATTTTCTATCCAGCTCACTTAAATCGGACTGATAATTCAATTTTCGGTGTTACTGTAAAATTCATTTTTTACTCTCTAATAATTATAAATATTATTTAGAGTCTATCTATGTCTTAAAATAAATTTTTAGATATCATTTGCTATTTTGTTTATAGTCCGTTCAATGTACGGTCAACCAACTATTTAATTAAATCAGGTTCCATTTTTTTCTTAATTTTTACTTTTGAGGGCTTATTTGACTTTATGTTCACTTCAAAATTTTTCCTTGGACTAGTCATAGCACATATTTTCCGATGATCAAATAAAATATTTTTTTACCTACGAGTGTATTTTCGACCTCCTAGGTATACTGATCAATATCGAAAACTACAGTTTACGACTAACCCGATATTTGGGCCATTACAATTTTTGTCATTTTGATGTTAATAAATAAAATAGCAATAATGTATTTAACAATGTTTGTGTTCTAAGTGTGTTAAACATAATATATCTTGATTAGAACATAATGCAAGATTGAAAGACAACTTTTGAAGATCAAAATCAAAAGAAATAGCAAAGTCATGCCCATGACCACTTATATCAAGCTTGCGAATAAAGCTTAGCACCAACTCTCCAACATTCAAATTTACGGCCATGAAGGGTCAAACCAACCATGAATGATCAAGCATTCATGCCCGTGAAAGATAGTCACTCTAATGACCAAATATGTCAAATTATTCCAAAGAGCTTCACGGCCAAAGTTACCACTTGGACCACGACTTGGAAGAATACTCATGCCCATGAAAGTAATACTCAACACTCATGATTAAACACTTTCAATTCTCCTAGAGAGCTTCACGGCCAGAGTCACCATTTGGTCCACGACTTGGAAGAAATTTCACGACCGTGACACACATATTCACGCTCATGAATGAGGACAGATAAACATGTCAGGCGTGAAGTTAAGAGCTGGTTCAATGACTATTTTTGCATTAAATGCACCTAAACGACTACAATTCACAGAGAAAGTACAAATGCAAGCCATTTATGAATCTCAAAAGGAGAACAACAATTACTTTGAATCATTAATCTTGTTGTAGCCTTGTGTATTAATTATTTTTTCTCAAAAAACCTCTATTCTTTATGAAAGCTTAATTGCTCATTATTTCAGAGTATCGTAGGATGTTGAGTATTTTTATTGTAACTAATTACTCAAAAGTGAGTTTGGGTATTTCGGTTAATAGTGAAACACTTGTAAGATTTTATTGTGTGAGCCTTAAAACATAAGGATTTGATTTTTGTGTGAGCCATTGAAAAACACAAGGGAATTTAAGGGTTAGGTGTTAGCCATTGAGAGAAACACCATAGTCGGGAGTGAACTTGAAAAACTTAATTATAACACTTAGTGTGTTAGTGAAACACCCAATTGAGATTGGGAAAATGAGTAGGATTTGTTAATACCCGAACCTCTATAAATCTTGTGTGTGGTGTCTCTCATTCCTTACTCTATTTAATTGTATTCCGCACTTTAAAGTTAAGCAATTTTTTATTTCCTAACCAATTCAACCCCCTTCTTGGTTCATTATTTGGGCAACACCATTTTTAACATATTTGTACTCATAACACCTATGAACCAATAATCAGGATAACAGGGTTGCTCATCTAGGCATAATAAATTTTTCACCGAGCATAATGGTGTGCATAAATAAGTTTCATCATCAGTATTAATATGAGTGTTATCACCAATAATAATATATGTGTCATCACTGACATTAATATGAATGTCATCAACAGTATTAATATATATGTTATCACTAGCATTAATATGAGTAACATCACCGACATTAACAGACCTCTGATTGACATCCCAAACTATTCAAGACTCCAGTTCTAGACTAGGTGTTCAAGGGCTTAATACATGTTATTATCAATTTATCATTTTTTTTTCTTTGTATATTTCATTCATCATATATTCTTCCTCTTCATAAATTTCATAATTCTTTAATTCACACATTTAATAATTTTAATGAATCGATAAATCACATAATTATTCAATAAAAATATAATTTGCATAATATAACAAGATCCACTTTATTTTACATATTAACTTACTCAATTCACATTTTGTCATGTTACTAGCAGTTTTCATATTCTATTTTTGATCTCATTTTTCATCCTATTATAGTCCAAATTTCATTTTATTTTCTGCTTAAGAATTATAACCATAGATCTTAGCTTTAATATGAAATTTTAATCACTTAATTTAGAGTTCTGTAGCAAAAGATATGATCAATTGAACACTGGCTGGTCATTAAAATCATTGCCCAAAATTTTGTAGACAGCTTTTCTAGTTCAACTTTTGTACCAAAATTAAGCATAGTTACATTAATAATCATGTTTTGTGTTTTTTATAAAAGTTTTAGCCCTATGTCTTTTCAAATCCAATAAATAAAACATCAATCAGACTTTCATAACTCAAGTTATATCAATTTATATACTAATTGTTCCATAGAATCCTGCAGAGAACACACACAATCACCCAATTCAATTTTTAGCAAAATTAATTTTAAGTCTAGCAAACATGCATTCCATAAATTATATCACAAAATACTACCATTTTACAAGCATTTACATGTCAAATGCTCAAATCATGCAACTTGATGATATAATATAGACTGTTGCCTTAAGTTATGCACTTACCTAAAACTTTACTTTGCTTTCTTTCTCTTCACTTCTCTTCCTCTTTTCCTTTGCTACTTTGAGCTTGTTCTTTATCAATTTGAGCTCCTAAACATATAAGAAACATCATGAACAACCTTTCTTTATCAACCCTCTCTAAACCCTAAACTTTTTTTTCTATAACATGTTCTAATCACTACCATTCTTTTGAGAAAACATAAAAGAGAAGAAAAATCACATTACCTTCACTTCCTAGCTTTCATGGCTGAACCTTAAGGTTTTCTCTCTCTTTTATTTTCCTTATTATTTTCCAGTTTTATGCCTTCTACTAACTTACTCTCAGTTTCTTGAGCATGAAAATATCATTTTCCATATCTTTATCTCTCTTTTTCACACTTTCTTTCTCTTTACAAGGTTTAGTTATGGAGGAAGGTAGAGGAATGTGAGAGATAAGCTAAGGGTAGAAAACTCTAAATTAAGGGTGATAAGGGAGAAAGAAGATTAGGCCAATTAATTAAGGATGAGTCCTACCTAACTTAAGTATCTAGATATTTGTATGTTAATTAGCTTCTTAATGTGTGACATTTGGTTTTTCCAGCTAGCACATGTATTTAATGTCCATAATCATTCATTCAATTAATACACATCTCACTTGATCCTCTAAATTTTGGTAAATTGCAAATTGACCTCAAAACTTTATAAATTTTATGTTTAGGTCATTCACTGTAAACTAATATCTTTTAATGCTTTAAACACTTTGTTAAGTATTTTTTATAATTATTTTTAATTATTTTAAATTTTCTCCAGTCAAAATCCAAATTTAGACTCTGGTCTATCCGCCACGTCAGTTTAATGACATGTTTGTGAAATAGTATGGTTCATGGATAAAGCACAATTGCAAAATGCTCTCGCGAGACTTTTAGTGACCATGATAGATTTTTAGTGATCGTGATTTTTATTGATCTAAATACCAAAAAGAAATATTGTGGTTCACGATTAAAAGAGCGATTGGCATCTATCATGACCATGACACATGAAATAGCAACTGATATTTCTATTGAATCAGAAGGCTATAAAAAAATTGTGTAGTTCGTAGTTCTTAGCATGACCGCGAGTAAGCCCACAAACTAGCTTTCACATTCGCAAGCAAGGAATAACGACCACAACAATGTTAAAAGTTGCAATGGTTTGAAAGGTTGCAATTTGTTCTAATGATTGCAATGATTTTTAAAAGCTGCAATGGTTCAATTTAAATTTCAAATGAACTAATGCATACTCCAAGTATTGCGCATAATGATTGGTGGTTTATAAATATAATGGTTTTTTAAAGTTTTAAATATCTCTTTCTTTTCTCTTCTTTCTCCAACATATATATATATAGAATTTATTGTGAAATATTCAGTTACTACCTGTAGATTTCTAATGCTTTATTGTATTATGAAAGTGTATTGCCACTAACCTTGTAGTAACTTAGAAGTGGGGGCAATTAACACTTAAAAGAAAGTGTTCTCCATACAACAAAGCCATATCTCTTGTATACTTATTTCTAACAATTTTTAAGTGTTAATTGGCATAATGGGAACCAAAACCAAAACAACCTTCTCAATCATAAAATCAAGATTTTATAAAGCTTGATAGATTCAATGGAACAAATGTTACTGATTGGAAGGACAAGATGTTATTCTTATTGACAATGTAGCACCTTCTGTATAGTATAGTAACCCCATTATACAGATAGATGCCACATGATTGAATCTATATAATCATGTTTTGCATTATAACTTTTTCACTTATATCACAATATCTATATAATGTGCATCTTTATAATAACTAAATATTATTTACTACATATATACTCATATGTGTTCAAATAATAACCATAAATATAATCAACACTAGTTTAGGCAACATCTTGCCTTTATTACAAAATTTATTTTTATTAATAATAAATAAAATAAATTACATGTCCTTATTAAAAATATGTTCTAAATATTTGTCTCTTTCCCATATCTTGTTGAATAATAAATGAATGAAATAAATAAACAAACTCAACCTAGGTCAACTCTGACTTGTTTGGTTTTCTCTTCGAGTCAACTCAACTATCTTTCGGCTCCAAATCTGCGTGCAGAAAAGTCCACATGCTAAGCTTTTGAAAGCTTAATAATACATATAAATATTAAAATTCTAGCATGCATTCACACATTAACATAGAATCCATATTCATAACTATACTTGGTTACTTGGCCATATCATATATATATATATATATATATATATATATATATATATATATATATATATATATATATAAATTGATTTGATTTCAATACATTCATAACATATATCGCATAAGTGAATACATGTCATTATAATTATAATACATTTCATTTATAAAATATTTATATCATCATAATCATAGTAAATTTCATCATATATTGCAATTATCTATCTTATTGTTCCATATATTTGATTATTGGTTTCCACATCTCTTTTTCAGGATATAACTGTATTATAATTTCATAATTCTTATTTACTTTCTGCATTATTGGTTTACGATATCATTGTGTATTGAATTACAATTTATTGTATTCTGTATTACAATAATTCATTGCTTGTTTACTCAATAATTTATTGTGTTATGCCTAATACTTTAGACTCGGACTATCTAGATGCGAGTTGTGAAATATGAGCGTTCTAATATGAGTTTAATCCACCCTGCTCATTAACTGTGTATGTCTATATGACTACTACCAATCTTCTCAAATCAGAAGCGCTATAACCCAAACTTAAGCTATTACGATGAGTAAATATAATATTTGTATGCATATGGGTACAAGGGCACTTTAACTCGAAGTTAAGCCACATTGTCCCTAAATAATTAAGAGTGTTTTGACATGAGCTTAAGCCACTCTAATTAAATCATAATAATATCTTACGGTACTATAATCACCTTAATGACATGTCACCTATCCTAAGCTAGTCCTCGAGTAGAGAATGGGTATATAAAATCATATTCTGGTTATCTATATCATTTACAAGTCATTCATGGTACAACATGTCCATTATATAACACTTCGTAATATAAAACACCTAGTACATAATCATTGTTCATAGTCATGTATCATACTATATACTATCTCAATTAATCATGTCAAATATGTGTACATAATATACTCATATAGTTCCATCATATAATTCAAATTGCAGATTCTGGATACAAAGCATTCACGGGTGTGAAACCTTCTATCACAGGTTGTTGACTCGTGATTGACTATGTGTGGACATTCACGGTCGTGAACCTATTCTATGCAAAAATTCATGGGCATGAATCATGGTTCATGGGCATGAAGCCTACCTTTATGGCTTTGACCTATTAGTCTGTGTCAATATTCCTGCACTATTTTAAGCCAAAATCACACTCAACATGCATTGGAACTACAACTAACCAATGTTAGCTACTCCTATCAACATTATTCAATATTCATAAACATATTTCAACTATATTCAAGCAAATTCAATGTAACACCTGTCGACACAATCGGTGGCACACCGATTATGCGGACAAGTGCTATGAATTTTTTTCCTTTTTAAAATCCAATTAAAACTTTAAACTTTCATTGACACATATTAACTTTTGCATTTAAATTCATAGCATAAAACATAATACTTTGATCCATCCAGATCAAATTCACACACACACACACACACAAATATATATATATATATAAACTTTGTCTCCATTGGCCACTATTTACTCAAATAAATCTTTTATACAATAAGGTTTACATATAATTTATACAAAATATAAAGAACCCAAAAATCATGTCATGTACAACAACAAAAATGAATATGATGTGTATTACTGACTCTTCAAAATGAGCGCTTCTTCTTCTGGATTCAACTTCAGTTATCCCTTAGGCTTCAACCTCTAAGCTATTGAACACTTAATGGTACATATGGACATAAAATTTCAAGCATACAACCATGCAAGTTAAATCATGGCATTTTATATATGTTCATGTTATACCATCATATCACCAATACTATTCTAATGCATGGTCATACCATAATCATAACTCACATCAACATTACACATAACAACCATAGTTTTGCTTTACCCAAAACCTACCATAAATTTCATTTTACTTATTATTAATTTCTTTTCTTTATCCTTTTATCTTACTTTTCTTTCCTTCGCCTAAAACTCTAAGTCGGACTATCCGGATGTGAATTGTGGAACAGATGTGCTCGCGAAGCTTCAGCTACTCTACCCACTATCTATAACAGCTCAAATGAGCTCCTCAAGTCCAGGGTACTCTCAGAGCTTTAGCCACATTGAGTGAGTATAAATTGAATCAAGGACGCTCTCGGAGCTTCAGCTACCAATGTCTCATATAAAAATATTTTACGATACCGTAACCCCTTCAATGGTATACCATCTACCCATCAACAGTCGTAGATTAGAGAAAAGGGTTTTCTAAAGTCTTAACCTTATTTCATTTCCTTTTAAACACTTGCTAATTACTAGCATCATTTACCATTTATGCATTATCATGTCAACGTATAAATGTCATATCACATATTAGCTATTATCACGTATATTTGCTATCAAGCATTTACCATTGATACGTTGCCTCATAAATATTATCCACATGTGATTTACCATACTCATATATCCTTTTATATAGTATGTTTAAATAAGTCATCACATAACATCATGATTTAAAAATTGCATACAGACCATTCATGCGTGTGAACTACTTGTTCACGAGCGTGAAAGACCTTCACGGGTACCCTTTTACCCATGTACCAAATTGTGAAGCTAAGGCATAAATTCTGGAATTCAATGTTCACGGTTGTAAGTGTATGTTCATGGGCATGAACCCTTGCATTCATGACTTCCTTATCTGTGATGCAAGTCATGAAAGCTTCTGCCTGTTCTAGGCATTTTCTGGGTTCATGTTTCATGGGCGTGACATACCTTATCACAGGTGTGAAACCTACATGTGTTCATCATTCATGGACGTGAAAAATGTGTCATGGGCATAAATTTATAGGTTTTATAGACTTTAAAACAGAACATATCAACACGAACATGCAAAGGTCTCTAAGATTAACCAATGTCAATCACTCCTATCATCATTCAATAATATTTCATGCTAGTAACATGCCTTAATCATAAAGCAGAGCATTCATAATATGTTTGTGCCAAAATACCTCTTGAACATCATAATCTTCCTAATTCATTTCATACCATTATAACATATTTTTCTTATGACCAACATGTATATACATAATCAAAGGCACTTTCATATTCTTTATCATGTTTCTCATTCATTTTATGGCATAAAACATAGCAAATACACAAGATTTGGAATTAATATGCATATATATATATATATATGACCTTTGAAAATGGAGCCTAAACTCTCAAAGCTCTTCAAACTTGCCTAGCTCTTAGAGGATCCTCAGCTCTATTTCTAACTCCTAATAACAAGAAAAATGTTTTTTTAACCTCTAGAACCAAATCAAAACTCAGAAAATATTAAAACCAAACTCTCACCCATAAGCTCACAACTTCTTCTCTCACTCATCTCTCTCATTTTTCCCTCACAAAACTTGATCTTCAAAGCTTCCACTATGTAAGAAAAAGGTTTCTAATGGTGAAAGAGATGAAAATGTTGCGTGTTAGGTCAATTAAAAAAGTATAGAAACAGATTTAAAGGGATATGGTAGGGTGGAAATCATGGCTGTCTCACATACCCATACTGCCTAAGCTTCACAATCGTTACCCATATTTCACGGGCTTGAACAATTCCTTTACGGTCATGAAGAAACTCTTCATGGTCGTGAAACCTCATCATAACTGCTAACTGGAATATGATATTCACGACCGTGACATCCATTGTCACGAGTGTGAAACATTATTTTTAGCAATACAAAAACTCTTAAAGCTCCCTTTAAAACCCTTACTTTCACTAAACACCAACCTAACTTATAGATCCCAAAAACAGGTGTTACATTAAATCATTCAACAAAACAATTAGATTTCATACTCAAATCATCAAACATAACTTCTATACATCTTAATTATCCATAATTTTAGTGCATAACAGATTTAACATGTCTTATACAAATTTCTAACAACTCTAATAATATCATATAGGTCAAATAACATATCCATTTTATCACATAGCACATAATATACCGTATTTCTAATTAGAATGTATGTATATACAAACTTGGACTATTGGAGTCTTGTACTCAATTTCTCTCATGTCTACTGCCTCTTAGGGTTATCTCCACCATATGTTTTAGTTTCTAACATGATAACAAAGACCATATTATAATCTATTTTATCATTCAATCTATTTATGCCATAAACTGACAAAACCTTAAATTTTTCATTGGTTTAAAGCCTAACCTTAATCCTTATTAAACCAAATTGAACTAAATCAAAGGACAAAGGAGAACATAATTTCTTACCTTTTGTTTTACATATTCCATAATAGGTTCAAGGATTCAGAATATGTTCTATATCCTCTTGGTTCAAATTTCGATATTTATAGCGAAAACTTTATTTTCAATATATTTTTAATCTCTTTTTATGGTGGAAATTTGTATTTATAGATTAGAATTGAAAGGGAATGAGGTAGAATTGGTTCTTAGAATTTAGAGGTCTAGTGGCTAGGATTTGGGAATGAAAATTTCTGAGTTTCTGTCAAAAATACAAAATTGTAGGGCTTCACGGACGTGAACACATGTGTCATAGCCGTGAAGATCCTCAACTTCAAAATCTGAATTTCACGATATTTACGGTCATGATTCTGTCTGTAACAAGCGTGAACACTAGAAACTTCTCTTTTTTCTATTTTTTAAATTATTTTCATGATTCCAAATCTATATCTGCACATATACTTCCCATATACCTTTTATAAAAATTTATTAATACATTATCTTTATGCCCTAACTTGCGGGCATTACAAATGACTATGAAGATCTCATATGTGTTTGATCCAAACTTGATTGATATTCCATCACTGATTGAAGGGCAAGATGAAGAGATAACTATTGAACGTAAGAATAGAAAAGATGATGAATTGTTGTGCAGACGTCCCATCCAAAATACACTTTTTAGACAACTTGTATGATCTATTTACTTCAACCAAATCCCAAGGGAGATTAGGAATTTGCTAGAATATAATTACAACACAAAAAAGGAAGAAGTAGATAAGTTCTTAACCATGAAATATTTTGAATTTTCTATGACTAAAAATATTTATGTGTTGGATCAAGTTCATGAATTGCAAATTATTGTGTCTAAGTACATTATTTGAAAGTGGATGTTTCTAAATTGCTGCAAGTAAAGGCTATTATAACACCTTCTTACCCCACTTTATTTCAACAAGGTAAGTGAACATTACCGACTAATTATCTTATAAGCTTAGCTAAATAAAGTAAATTATTTTTCAAAAATATTACAGACAGCAAAATTAAATTATTATAAGCACAATTATTCAAAATTTTATTTATTTATAAAAATATATTAATTTATATTCAACTATGCCATTTACATTATGAGTCACATCTATAATACACACTAGATGAAATAAAACTATAATTTAATTTACAAAGCTTTTGATAAAATATACTAAAAATAAATCCAAAACTTTTAGCTGCTTTCGTCTGGGTATTATTCTTCTTCTGACAAATTTTACTATTTACGACTACCCTTTTAAAACCTGCGCGGGAGGAAACCACTCGCGCTAAGCTACTTACTTAGTGGTGTTTTAAGGATAAAAATTTTACATACATGTATTTTCTTACATGTTAATTAATCATTTCATAAATAAGGCATAAAATCAAGAATTATATGAAAATAAATAAATTTCATCAAACATTTCATATTTAACAATTTTAATTTAACATAACATTTTCAAAATGTCATACTTTTATATTATTATTATTATTCATTTTTCTTGTGCCCATAACACCTATAACTGAACTAACTAATAGGAATAATGGTGTTACTATCACCGGCTTTCATAATATTGCGCCGAGCGCTTTCATAATAGTGTCATTACCAGCTTTTGTAATATTGCTATTACGGGCTTAATAATTTTGCGCCGAGTGCATTTATAAATTTGTTATTATTGGCTTTTATATTTGGCACTGAGTGTCTTAAATCTCCTAATTGACATGTCAAACTATTCTCTATTATAGTTATAGATTAGGTGTATTAATAATTTTACTAAATTTTCACCTATATGCTTATTTTTTTTATTCTTTGTTTCCATTATTATTGCATTAGAATCTCACACATAAATAATTTATTAAAAATTTATAATTACCATTAAAGTTAAAATTCACATTAATTACTACATATACTCATCACACCACATGCAAAAGTCCAATATTTCAAGTTTTTATCTATAATAGATTTTGGCTCTGATTTTGGACTTCATTTTTAGCCCATTTATAATTCAAATTTGAAGTTATGGTCTTTAACAATTTATGGCTTATTGTCTCAGCTTTCAAATGCATTAAAAATCACTCAAATCGAAATTTTATATTAAAATTTATGGCTCTTTTACTGAAGGGAGTTCCATAACTTTTATGCAGTATTTTCTGGGTACCTACAGGTCTGAGATTTTGTGTCAAATATTTAACCCATTTTCAATTAGAATTTGAACCCAAGTTATAAATGAAAGTTTTAGTATTATGAGTCCACTATCATATCCAATATATTTCATCTCAATATCATTACCAAAGCATTAGTTAGGATCAAAGAAGTCATGACTGTTCCAAAATCTCTACAGCAGGGTCATTAATTGGCATCTATCTATATACTACTTACATTCATCATATGCATTCATTTTGATGCCAAAGTTTCCAGATCACAATTACATTAACATATCTTAATTATTTCACACCATTTGGTCTCATTACCATCTAAAACATTAAAAGCAACAATTAATCATATTTTATGTCAAACCACATTCATATCACACATTAAAACATAATTTCATACCATTAAACAATATGTAAGATTTTTATCAATGAAGAACATACCTAATTAGCCTTGGATCTTCTCTTTATCCTTCTTTTCCTCCTCTTACTAGTTAGCTTTCTCCTTGCCTTTGACACTCTCTTGAGGACCTCTCATTAGTTCATTTAGTTTTTCTGCACAACCATACCATATCTCAATCCTAATATCCATTTTCAATACTTTTCATGCCTACCTAATATTCTAATGCTCCTAATATATTTTATATTTTAATTTAGTCAAAATGTGCTAAGGTTAAACTTATTTTTTGATATATCATGACTGCCCAAAAATCTTATCATAGTTTCCAATTCATTTTTCTTCAAATCAACACTCAATTCACACTTCATTTATCACTTATTTGTGTTGTTTCTATGTTAATTTCAATTTTCTCCAAATTAACTTAACCAAGGAAGCCCCTCATTCCTCCATTAAAGTTACATTTCTCTAGTTTTTAAATCACAAAATAATTAACTAATATCAATTATCATTAATTCAAAGTTTAACTACACTTTCTTCAACTAGTTGCAAACTTTAAATTTCTAGTTCCAATCTTGCAACATAATCTCAATCTATTAAACCTAATCATATTTATCATCCTTATGGGTCTCAAATGGAAGTAAAAAGGTTGAATTTATGAAAAATAAACTCACCTAAATGGTTCTCCAAGGTGGGCCGAATTTGTCCCAAGTTGCTCCCTTTCCTTTTCTTCTTTCTTCCATCTTGCTCCTTTACCCCTTTTATGGCAAGAACTCTTAAATTCTGAATTTTTCCCTCTCAAAACTATTTTTCTCTCTCTTTTTCAAGCTTGGATTGAAGGAAAAATTGAGGTTTTGGTGAGCTATGGTGGACGGCCAAGAGTGAAAGAAAAGAAGATGAAGATGAGTTAGAGTTTTAGGTGGAAGAATGTATAATTCCTCCAATTTTTGACTTTTGTACTATGATTAAAGAATGGGTCCCACTAATTAAAATTAATCCTAATTTTCATGGTTCATTAACTTAATTAATCTTTATTAATATTTAAACTTTTAAAAATTCATTATTGGCCCCATTTTCCCCAATCTTTACACTTTTTCCCCCAATAATTGGGTTAATACCGATTTTATCCATAAAAAATTTTATTGTTTTCCAATTCTAGCACTAATCTTTTTAATTCCCAAATAATAATACTCTTAATTATGTTTCCTTATTATTAGTCATTTTTTTATGGGTTCAAATTTAGACCCCAATTGAACCAGCACACCCCACTACGGTCACACGCAATCAGGGCATAAATCACTGGATGTTATAATTCTCTCCCCCTTAAGAAAATTGTGTCCTCAAAATTTACCTGATTAGCTAGAGTCGAATAGCTGAGGATACTGAGTTCTCATCATTTCTTCACTTTCCCAAGTGGCTTCTTCTACTGTATGATTTCGCCATAGGACCTTCATCAATGGTACCTTTTTGTTTCGTAGTTCCTTGACTTCTCAAGCTAAGATTTTTATCGGCTCTTCTACATAGGTCAAGTCTGGTTGTACCTCTATTGGTTTCAAAGGTATTACATGTGTTAGATCCGATCTGTATCTTCTTAACATTGAGACATGAAACACATTGTGGATCTTATCCAATTCTGATGGTAAGGCCAACTTGTAAGCCACTGGACCCACACGTTCAAGTATTTCATATGGTCCAATAAATCTAGGACTCAGTTTCCCTTTTTTGCCAAAATGAAGTATTTTCTTCCAAGGTGAGACTTTTAAAAATATCTTATCTCCGACCACATATTCAATATCCTTCCTTTTCAAATCAGTATAGGATTTTTGTCGATTCGTTGGGGCTTTTAATCAATCTTGAATTAATTTCACCTTATTCTCTATCTGTCACACTAATTTTGGGCCCATTAACTTCTTTTCACCAAGTTCTGTCCAACATAATGGTGTCCTACATCTTCTTCCATACAAAACTTCATATGGAGCCATGCCTAAACTAGCTTGATAGTTATTGTTATATTCAAATTCCATCAATGGTAAGTACTTATCCTAACTACCCACAAAGTCAATTACACAGCTTTTAAGCATGTCTTCCAGCAATTGAATAACTGGTTCAGATTGTCCATCCATTTGTGGGTGAAATGTTGTACTAAAAGTAAGTTGGGTCCCAAATGCTTGTTCTAAACTTTTCTAAAATTTTGATGTGAATCGTGGGTCTCGATCGGAAATAATAGATACTGGCACCCCATGCAGTTGAATTATCTCATTAACATATATTTCTGCTAATTGGCTCAATGAATAATCCATCCGAACTGGCAGAAAGTGAGTTGATTTGGTAAGCCTATCAATAATTACCCATACTGCATCATGCTTTTTTGTGTCAAAGGCAACCCAGATACAAAGTCCATTGTAATCCTTTCCCACTTTCATTCTGGAATAACAATAGGTTGCAATAATCCAGATGGTATCTGGTACTTTGTTTTCACTTGTTGGCATGTCAAGCATCTTATAGTGTAATCCACGATATCCTTCTTCATTCCTAGCCACTAATAATGAATCTTCAGGTTTTGATACATTTTATTGCTTCTTGGATACATGGAATAAGTGGTATTATGCACTTCTTTTAGAATTATTTGCTTTAATCCGCTATCATTTGGCACGCATAATCTTCCCTTATAACTTATAGTTCCATCATCTTCAACCTTAAATTCAGGTCTCTCCCCATTTTTAACTGCCTTAGCAATTATCATCAATTTCTGATCTTGCCTCTGAGCTTCTCTCACTTGTTGCCTTAAAGTAGGTTAAACCTGTAAGTCTACCAAAATAGAATATGAGTCTCCTTTTAATTTATTATTAATTACTATATATTATATTATAAAGAGAAAATTATAAACTATATCTATCAGTGTTTTTCTACTTAAGGCATAAGCTACTACATTGGCTTTGCCTGACTGATAATCAATAATACAATTATAATCCTTAATTAACTCCAACTGGTGTTTTTGCCTTAAGTTCAACTCCTTTTGGATGGGCAAATATTTGAGGCTCTTGTGATCTGTATATATGTCTCACCGTTCGCCATACAAATAATGTCGCCATATTTTTAAAGCAAACACTATTGTTGCCAACTTCAAATCATGAGTAGGGTAATTTAGCTCATGAGGGTTCAATTGCCTAGATGCATAAGCAACTACTTTATCCTCTTGCATTAATACATAACCTAACCCATTATGAGAGGCATCACTGTGTATCACAAAATCTTTCCCTGGAGTAGGTTGGGTCAAAATAGGTGCTTCGGTTAGCATGACTTTTAGTTTTTCAAAACTTGCCTGACATCGATCTGTCCACTCAAACTTAGTTTCTTTTCTAAGCAGCTTGGTAATTGGTGTGGCTATGCTTGAAAATCCCTTCACAAACCTTTTGTAGTAATCAACTAATCCAAGAAAATTCCAAACTTTTGTCACATTGTGGGGCGGATTCCAACTTAGAATCACTTCTATTTTGCTAGGATCAATCAGATTCCTTCAACTGACACAATATGCCCTAAGAATCCTACTTCTTCCAACCAAAACTCACATTTTGACAGTTTTGCATACAATTGATTTTCCCTCAAAGTCCGAAGTATTATTCTGAGATGTCTGTCATGTTCATCTTTGTCCCTTGAATACACCAGGATATCATGTATAAAAACTACCACAAACTAATCAAGGTAAGGCCTAAAAATCTTGTTCATCATATCCATAAAGGCAACTGATGAATTCGTTAAGCCAAAAGGCAAAACCAGGAACTCATAGTGGCCATATCGAGTCCTAAAGGTTGTTTTAGACACATCTGATTCTCTGATTTTCAATTAATAATACCCGAATCTGAGATCAATCTTGGAGAATACTCATGTTCCCTTCAATTGATCAAACAAATTATCAATTCTAGGTATGAGGTATTTATTTTTAATCATCACCTTGTTCAATTGTCGGTAATCAATACATAATCGAAGGGTGTCATCCTTCTTTTTCACAAACAACACTGGAGCAACCCCATGGTGACACACTAGGTCTTATAAACCCTTTATTTAGTAATTCCTGCAATTGAACCTTCAACTCTCTCAATTCTATAGGTGTCATTCTATAAAGAGTAATTGAAATCGGGGTTGTACCAAGAATCGCATCAATAGCAAACTCAATCTCCCTATCTGGTGGTAACCCTGGTAAGTCTTCAGGAAATACATCTGGGAACTCACACACTATGGGGATGTCCTTGAGTTCTGAGCTCCTCCTCCTGGTATCTATTACATGGGCCAAATATTCCTCACACCCTTTCCTAATGTATTTTCGAGCTTTTAATGAAGAATAATGTTAGTTGAACTTGTCTAACCTTCACCCTAAATGATAGTGTCATCCTGCTAAGGAATTTTAAGTCAACTTTTATAAATCGACAGTCGACTATAGCTCTATGCTTTGTCAACCAATCCATGCCCAGAATAGTATCGAATTCATGAAAAGGTAATTCTATTAAGTCGGTTGGAAATTCTCTACCCTGAATTATTATTGAACTATTTCTATAGATCTGATTCACTTTCACACTATGTCCCAGCGGATTGGTCACAACTATCTCACATTCTAAGGTCTCAGGTGTCAAGTTCTCTTGTTTAAGTGCAGCTGTGCTTATGTATGAATGTGTGGAACCAGGATCTATCAATGCATTTAAATCAAAGTCAAATAAAAAAGTTTACCAACTATGACGTCTGGTGCATCCTGGTCCTCATGAGCTCTCATGACATATGCCCCGAGCTGGAGCTCTACTACCTCTGGGTCTGTCAATTATCTCAGATACCCCTGACTCTGTCCAGTACAACCACCTCTAAACTGGCCTCAACCTCTACCAAAGCTCTATACCAGTGTCATAGTCTGTTTTGGTGCCATACGACCTATACTAAGTCTATGACAATATCTTTTCATATGGTCAGTAGCTCCACGTCTCAAACGTGCCCCAGTCAACCCCAACACTCTCCTGTATGAGCTTTACCACAATGCTGACACATAGCAGGAGCTAGTCTTTTAGAAAATGATGCTGGTGAACTAACAAATGATGTTGCAGGTCTAAAATGCTGACCCCATCTACCAGAAAATGTCTGCCCAGCAACTCGTGACTGAAATGGTATGGGTACTATTGCCCAGAAATTGAACCAAGAATGGGGGTAGAATTGGATATTAAAAATTCTTAACTTTTAAGTGCGAAAAGAAAAGTTAAGTAGAGTAGGGATAGGAAGATATCATATAGGAAATTTTATAGAGGTTCGACAATCTCCCCCTTTTTGATGATGACAAATAATCTAGCAATATGTGCGTTTGAGAAGTCTCCCCCTCAAAAGATGCTTAAGATAAAAAATTACTGAGGTGAAAGAATTGTTAAGAATGATGAAGTATAGCATGGATGTATGCTTCCAAGTTTAGGTATATGCGAGTTATATGCAAGATATATCCAATGTATACCAAATTTTTACTTATAACTAGTTAAGTATATGTAAAGTGTATTTAAGGTATAGTCAAAGTATAACTTGCATATTCATTTAATTCAATTCTAGTATTCAAAGTATAACTACTTGCATATTTATTTAATTCAATTATATTGTCAGGTTCTCCCCCTTTTGTCATCAACAAAAAAATATAAGAGATAAATAATAAGGGAAAAGTAATGCAATTATATTAATATCAAATGAAAAAGTACAAAGTTTTTGAAAAGTAATTTAAAGTCCTACATTAGAAATACTAGAAATTAACAAAGCAAAAAACAATAGTCTAGCTAGATTTGGAGCCGCACATCCCATCTCTAAGGCGAGCTACTTTCACCTCGAGGCTCTCCATGCGAGACTCCATGAAATCCTTGAGGTTCTCTAACCTCTCATCAATCGAAGCCTACAATTGGTCAAAATATAGTGCCAATAGATTAGCCACCTACTGAGCCAAGTTCGGTGTGGAGGCCGAGGATTGTCTAATTTTCTGCTCAACCTCTGGGGTCACCATCTCAACTCAAACTTTCTTTCTCTGTTGGATTTCTTGGAGGCCAGCTTTGAAGTCGTCCAAATTGTTGTCCTCCTAAATAATCTCACCAGCTGTGTTGGTGAAGTGGTAGTAGATGTTATTCTCATGAACTATGTGAACCACCACTCCCATTTTGATAAACGACTCAACGTTTAGCCGGTCTCTAGGATGTGCTGGTATGAGGTTGAAGTTATGCTCCTCTAACTTCAAATACCCAAGCTTTATAGTAAGGTGAGTCACGTACCCACCAATCAAAATGTCTTCGGATGGCTTCGTGGCAATAGATAGTAGATGGTTTGCAAACCATCGAGATAAAGCCACTATTAGGCCTCTTCAGACCATCACTAGGAGAAATAGCTCGGATTTCCGAATTGATCCGTTGTTGTCCCCTCTGGAAAAAATGCTATAGGTCAAAAACCTATGCAAGTACTTGTGCACTGGTGATCGAAGGTGGGTGCTCTTCGTCTTCCTAACGTCCTAGCTGCAGTCGAGCCTGAAATGAGTCCATGCCTGAGTTGCATAGAACTGCACCTCACTTTCATTAAGTATACCATCAAATGGAAGGTTGAACATGTCATAAAATTCCGTTGCAATAAGGGTGTTCAGATGTTTGCATAGTTGAAACTTCACAGTGTTGGTGGGATAGACTTGCAGGGTGTTAAGGAACTCAAGGGTAGGTTCTTTTAGCGTTGGTTGATGTATATCAACAAAATCTTTTAGATGACAAGCCTGGAGTTATTCCGTCATGCTTGTCTCGAGACCAAGAGTCCTAACACTGTACCACTCAAATGATCAAGAGGAAAGGAATGGTCTTTTTTTGAGAACCGAATACCTCGGATGACAGTGCTCCGGAATGATATTGAGAAGGTAGTCTGTGTACCTTCTTGGAGCATGAGACTTCTTTCTGGTGCCTTTGGAGGAGTCGGGTTCCATTTTTTATTGTGAAATAGATTCTTGAAGAGAGAAAATCTTATGGGATGTTTGAATAGAACTTAGTGAGTTTTGATTTCTGATGATGAAAACAGTTTTTAAAGGTATTGATAGATGGAAAATGTTGCTAGGGGGCCAGAATCTTTGAAATGGTATTGAATGGTGATAAATGAGAGAAGTTGGAGGGTTGGAAAT
This sequence comes from Triadica sebifera, assembly GCA_023653625.1. NCBI lineage: Eukaryota > Viridiplantae > Streptophyta > Magnoliopsida > Malpighiales > Euphorbiaceae > Triadica > Triadica sebifera. The sequence goes on from CM042901.1 coordinate 29,759,102, forward strand.
GAGAGAAATAACGACAGAAAATGTTTTATAGCTGACATCTTCACGGGCGTGAAAGCAAAATCACGGGCATGAAATGTTGTATTCACGGTTTGCTGAAGAGGCACTCTACCCGTGATGAAGAATATGAAACGATTCACGATCATGACATATAATGGTCACGGGCATGAATGATGAAATTTCACGGTAGTAACAAATGAGTCACGGTCGTGAAGTACAATCTTCACTACTTGTGACCGTGAGATAAAGCGTGAACGCTTCAATAGTGGTAAATAAGTGTCACGGTCGTGGGTAATAGTGTACTGAGTGCTTTCATAATAGTGTAATTACCGGCTTTTGTAATATTGTCATTACCGGCTTAAAAATTTTATGCTGAGCACATTTATAAATTTATCATTACCAACTTTTATATTAGGCATTGAGTGCCTTAAATCCCCAGATTGACATGTCAAACTATTCTCTATTCTAGTTTTATATTATGTGCCTTAGGACTGAACTATTTTTATATTTATTCACAATATTTTCAAAAATGATAATTTTACTAAATTTTCACCTACATGCTTATTTATTTTTATTCTTCATTCCTATTATTATTGTATTATAATCTCACACATAAATAATTTATTAAAAATTTATAATTACCATTAAATTTAAATTTCACATTAATTACTACATATACTCATCACACAACATGCAAAAATCCAATATTTAAAGTTTTTATCTATGGCAGATTTCGGCTCTAATTTTGGACTTCATTTTTAGCCCATTTATAATTAAAATTTTAAGTTATAGTCTCTAAAAATTTGTAGTTGTTTGTCTCAGATTTCATATGTATTAAAAATCGCTCAAATCCAAATTTTTTATCAAAAGTTATGACCCTTTTATTGAAGGGCGTTCCATAAATTTTATCCAGTATTTTTTGAGTACCTACAGGTTTGAGATTTTGTGTCAAATTTTTAGTCAATTTTCAATTAGAATTTGAACTCAGGTTCTAAATCAAAATTTTAGCATTATGAGTCCACTTTTATTTTCAATTGATTTCATCTCAATATCATGACTAGAGCATTAGCTATAATCAAAATAGTCAATACTGTTCCAAAATCTCTACAGCAAGGTCATTAATTGGAATCTATCTATGTACTACTTACATTCATGATATACACTCATTTTTTTGCCAAAGTTTCCATATCACAATTACATTCATATATCTTAATGATTTCATACTATTCGGTCTCATTATCATATAAAATATTAAAAGCAACAATTAATCACATTTTATGTCAAACCACATTTATATCACACATTAAAACATAATTTCATACCATTAAACAACATGTAAGATTTTTATCAATGAAGCACATACCTAATCAGTCTTGGATCTTCCCTTTATCTTTTTTTTTTCCTCCTCTTACTAGTTAGCTTTCTCCTTTCCTTTGTCACCCTTTAGAGGGCCTCTCATTGGTTCATTTGGTTTTCCTACACAACCATACCATATCTCAAGCCTAATATCCATTTTCAAAGCTTTTCATGCCTACCTAACATTCTAATGCTCCTAATATATTTTATACTTTAATTTAGCCAAAATTTGCTAAGGTTAAACTTCCTTTTTGATATATCATGGCTGCCCAAAAACCTTATCATAGTTCCCAATTCATTATCTTCAAATCAACACTCAATTCACACTTCATTTATAACCCATTTGTGTTGTTTCTATGTTAATTTTAATTTTTTCCAAATTAACTTAACCAAGGCAGCCCCTCATTCCTCCATTAAAGTTACCTTTCTCTAGTCTTTAAATCACAGACAATTAACTAGCATCAATTATCATTAATTCAAAGTTTAACTATACTTTCTGCAACTAGTTGTAAACTTTAAATTTCTAGTTCCAATCTTGCAATATAACCTCAATCTATCAAACCTAATCATATCTATTATCCTTATGGGTTTCAAATGGAAGAAAAAAAGTTGAATTTAAGAAGAATAAACTCACCTTAATGGTTCTCCAAGGTGGACCGAATCTGTCCCAAGTTGCTCCCTTTCCTTTTCTTCTTTCTTCCTTCCTTCTTGCTCATTTACCCCCTTTATGGCAAAAACTCTTAAATTCTGAATTTTTCTGTCTTAAAACTAATTTTTTTCTCTTTTTTTAAGCTTTAATTGAAGAAAAAATGGAGATTTTGGTGAACTATGGTAGACGGCCAATAGTGAAAGAAAAGAAGATGAAGATGATTTAGATTTTTAGGTGGAAGAATGTAGAATTCCTTCGATTTTTGACTTTTATACTATGATTAAAGAGTGGGATCCACTAATTAAAATTTATCCTAATCTTCATTGGTTCATTAACTTAATTAATCTTGATTAACATTTAAACTTTGATAAATTCATTATTTGCCACATCTTCCCCAATCTTCATACTTTTTCTCCCAACAATTGCCATAATACCGATTTTGTCCATAGAAAATTTATTTTTTTTCTAATTCTAGCACTAATCTTTTTAATCCCAAATAATAATATCCTTATTATTAGTTATTTTTTTATAGATTCAAATTTAGACTCCGATTGAACTAGCACACCCCATTACGGTCACTGACAATCGACACCTAAATCACTAGATGTTAGAGCTATGATAACCAAACTCCCTCCAAGTTGGAATAGGTATAGAAAGAATCTTTTGCATTCGTGAAAAGATTTGTCTTGAACAACTTCGAAAGCATTTATGGATTGAAGAGAAAACTCGAATATGTGATATGAATAATCTTGTCGAAATGAATGATAAGGTGACATTTGTTGATGAAAGGGGTAAACTTATGGAAATTTTTAAAAGAAGAATAAAAAGAATTATTATGATGCAAGCAACTCCAATACTTTCCATAATAATTCAAAGAAATGCAAAACTTGTTATTATTATGGAAAGAAATGACATTTTCAAGTGTGATTGCAAGCATTTCAAAAGACTTAAGAAAGAAGGAAAATTTGGCACCAATAGTGGCAAAACAAATGTGATTGAAAATAACAAAGAAATAGTTGTTATGATTTCAATTTTGCATTTTGGAATGATCACTGAATTGTATATGGCTGCTGTTAGCACAAAATCTCAATATTGATGGTTTGACTCTGTTGCTATGGTCCATATATAAACTAATATAATATTAATTTAAAATAATTATTAGAAATATAAATATTATTAAAATCTTTAATATAATTATATTTTTACTAAAATAATTATAATTAATAATATAATTTACATATAAATAGCGACCATGATTTATATGTATTCAATAATCAGAAAGAAACAAATTGGTTCATGATATAAGGAGTAATCGTGAAATTGGTTTTATAACTATGACAATTAATTTACAATCATGATATTTGAAAGATGAATGCCGCGAAAGGAATACAGGAGACTAGTAGAATTTAGAATTTCGTGACTATTCTCTTATCAATGGCGACTATGATTCAAAATAAGAGAAAATCTTCAATTAGACAAATGTTCGTGGACTCTTTTGTAATCATAATTTTGCCCACAATTAAAGAATCGCAAATACAACAAACATATAGTAGTCGCAATTTTGGTCTATTTTGAAATAAAATTTTAAACCCTCATTCTTGGTGCATTTGAGACGACAACAACAATAATAAGAATAATAATATTGTTAACATAATAATATTTTACAATCGATTTTTATTGAAAAACTTATGAACTTGTTATTTATACCGACTTTTTTGGTTCTTTGTCAAAGTTGATGGAGATACTTGCATTAATTGGAATGTCAAACTCTCTTTCTCTCATTTCTCCTTTTTTTATTTTTTTTCTCTCATCTCATTCCTCCTCTAATTTTATTCTCATCTCCGAAGTGTATTGTTTCATATTCTCCACCTTTCTTATCTCCATAATTTTTTTCTTCAAAAACAATTCCATAATTATCTATTCATTAAGTTTCATAATTAATTTTTTATTATTAATTAATTTTAATAATAAATTCCAATTTATTTCTCAATAAAAATATAACATTTTAATTGTAATAGTAAATAGAATAAATTAAAATATTAACTAGTGATAAATTGAAATTAATGTTAATTATAAAAATAAAATATTTTTTTATAATGCATTTTAAAATGTGATTAAAATTTTATAAATATGACATGCGATCACATCCTGCAATTACAGGCACCCGGGCATAAATTAGTGAAACACACATGACATGACAACATGACAGGGTAGGGGATTTTTAGTTGGCCGGTTTCTTCGGTTTTCAAGCCATTTCCAACGTCTCTCTTTGTAAACTCCGCTAAGCCAACTCAGTCTGTTTTTGCTTAAAATCACTTGCACTTTCTGCTTCATTATTCTCTCGTCCTACGCACACCTCACTCCCATTCTAGTTCCCTCTCATCATCATCATTATCATCCTCCATGGCCAATTCTCTCACTTTCCCTTCGCCTTCTCTCAGAACCCTTTCATTCGCTGCTTCCAATTGCAATGCAATTCGAAGACTTGGAATTAAAAATATGGGTCGATCTAGGGTTTTTTTGAGTGTCTCTGTTGGATCTCAAACCGTTGGCGTTGTTGATGATGCTTTGTTTGCGGATTACAAGCCTAAGTATGCTTTTCTGTTTCCCGGTCAGGTAATGACTTTCGATCTTCTTTCCTTTTTCTTTTAAAGTTGAAGTAATATGACCTGGTTTAAGGTGCCAATGTTTGCTAATTTGTTTATTTTAGCTGCTTAGTTAAGTAACCTTTGTTTTTGGGGACTGAAGAATTATGGTGTTCATAAATTGGATCCTTAATTGGGTAATTAGTAACTTAGTTAGAAGTGTGCTGTTAGCCTATTTCTGTTTGGTTTAGTGTGACTTCAGAAGGCGGTTGTATTCATATCCACAAAATTAGTGGATGGGTGGAAAATGAATCAGTGAATTTATCTTTTCTTTAAGCAAAATTTACAAAATTTGAAATATTAGCAAGCTGAATATTGGCCAATTTTAAATGGTTTTAGCTATGATAGTCAGGCTTGACTAATAAGGGAATTGAGAGGTAACTATGGAGTATATTGCACAAATTAGTCCCTTTCTGTTCCATATGTCATTTGCAGTAGGAGATCACTAGATATTTGAGGATTTTGTTCTTTTTTTAGTTCAGGGGTAGATTTGAAAGAAACTAGCTTACTGAAGCGTTGAATTGTTTCAGAGTAAAGTAATATTTTTAATTAAATTAATCTGCAGAGAAATGTACCATACTTTTCTGAAAATTAATTAAAAAAATCATTATATATTTTTTAGTAATATCAAAATGTGAAAAAGATCATTTCGAAAACTACACATGCTTAACAAAATTATAGGAATAAAAAATTTTAATAAAAGAATTACTCATACATACCTTATTAAATTTTTGTAGCTAACTTGCTTCCCAATTATTTTTGCAGTGATTTAATATTAATATTTAATAGAGAATATTGGACCTGTGATAATAATTGTTGGTTAGATTTATTTCATTTCCTCTTGGATTTTAGGCACTTTACTAACTTAAATAAGAAAACATCATGAAATAAAAAGAAAAATTGAAAAACAAATAGGATCGAATTTTTATTTCTTTTATTGGTTAATTTACATAAAAAGTTCAAAACACAAAGTAATTATGATTTTCTAAACTAATTGCTAAATTAATTTTTTTTCCTTATTATAGGTAATGAGGTGATTATTTTTAATTTTGAATGTTTAGTGGTGTCATTTATAATTTTAAGTGGGTCAAAATAATAAATGTTTCAAACTTACAAAGATATTTACTTATTTTCTTTTCAAAGTTTGATCCCATTGACAAAGAGGTGGGAATACCCTGTAGCCTTGCTTGGGCTTTTAAAGAGTTTCTCATTTGAAATAATGGCTATGTTTGAGGATAAGTAGAGTAACAAGCTCGAAGCCTCTATTGAATGAGAAATAGTAAAATTTTGCCTTTTGTCTTGTCTATTCTTTAATGTATCCAACAAAGTATATCATTTAATAATATTGGCTTGTCGCTTAGATCATGCTTTATTTTATTTCTTTATTATTCTCTTTATCATTGAATTGTTTAGGGTGCACAAGCTGTTGGAATGGGAAAGGACACCCAAAGTGTGCCGGCTGCAGTAGATTTATTCAAGAAAGCAAATGATGTATTAGGGTAGCATTTTTTATTTTTTTTCAATATGTATTTCTGTAGTTCTGATTTATGATTGAACTTCACTTCTTCAGCCTCAAGTGTTATAATTTCTTACTGAAGAGTTTTCATAGGAGCTGATTTAGCTTTTCCATACAGGTATGATCTTCTAGAGCTTTGCACCAGCGGTCCAAAAGAGAAGCTTGATTCAACTGTAATAAGCCAGGTACTTTTTGTTCGGCCTTTGCAACTTTTATCTCCTACTTGCTTTGGCATTATCTATGGCCATTACCATTAAGTGACAAGATGATTTACAACATATATGATTCTCAAAGAGTTAAAATCCATGGAAAAGAGGTCAAAATTTTTAGCATACTAAGTTACTAACGCATCCAATGCGATTGATTTGCCGGAGTACCAATTAGCTTGTGCAGTTGAATGGTCTCTGAGACCATTTTAAATGCTGCTAGATCAGTACTTGCTCTCTCTCTCTGAACCTACCCTTTTCAATTTCTAGTATGTGTTCTTTTGTACTTTTCTAGTGGATTTATATTACGGCTGCCTTTTTAATATTTTTCTTGAACTGTTTTTTATATTTAATAGTTGTGTTATTATTTAGAGCTTATTACCCAAAAAATAGTAATAAAAAAATTTCACACTTTTTTTCACTTTTATGATGAACACAATTTTTATCAACTAAATGGTTAAATTTTCAATTCAATTATAGTTTTATTACATTGTTGGTTTCAGGCAACAAAGTGATTATGTACCACGTCGGATCTAAATTTAATTGAATGAACCACTACCACTGCTTCATCTCCCTGATCCAGCCTTCTGCCATGACCCCACTTTCTATTGCTTCATTAATCACATCTCTACTTTCTTTTCAGACAGCACAGCCTCTCCCATTGTCATCCCTGGGCTAATTTTGCTGATTGCTTTTCTTTCTCCAAGCCTGAGTCCTTTTGAGGCTGCTCTCTTTGTTTCAAAGAATTATTTTGCTTTCACATTAATTTATTGACTTTCATTGCCCCGATCTTTGCTTTCTTGTCCTTTGTCCATCTGGCTAGTTCTTGGATTTCTTGTTTTATTTATCTTCTCTATCTTTAATTAGCCTCTTTGTGACCCATTCTCATTCTGTGCTACTGATTATGGGGCAACTCTACTTCGACTATTAATGTTCAGTGATGAAATGGTCTAGAGAAAGAAAAGGAGTAAGCACTTGATAGCAACTGGAATACATTCTGTTGTTGACACCTATACTAGAGTATGGATAGGAGAAAGGTCATTCTGTTAATTGTCTAAATTCTGTCTTATTTTGTCCTTTTTTATTAATCCTATTCTAAACATGTGATTTGGCATAATTAAAGCATCAATTCACTTATTCTGCAATAATATACATTCAATAAAGGCCCCTAAAACTAGCTTATGTCAAATAGAACATGCTTTTTGACACAAGCATACCCAAAAACATACCAAAGCCTCACATCTTAAACGATCAATCAAGTAAGTCCCTCTAAATCTATTGCATCTTAGTAATTAAGCAAGCCATCATCAAAAACGGAACTTAGTATACCTACCCTCTTCTTTCAAACAATTTCGTTTACAAGATGGGAATCATTACATTAAAGGCGCAAATCCCCCCAAAATCTTGGATGCATATTGTCGTGCATTAAAATTTTAAATGAAAATATTTGTTCTAGGATGCATAATCCATATATTATGAATGCTCAAAACATTTCGATGACTAACATGCATATCTCCATACAGAAATGGGGATATTAAGCCTAATTATGCTTATAGCAATACAATAAAATTCGAAGAATTGGAATCTAATGGCTTAGGAATATGTCCCCACATGCAAAATATCTATACAATTCAATATACAATCTAATTCATCTTTATTCTTAAGAATTTATTGAAGATACAAAATATCATTCAACAAGTGTAATTTGTGAACTTTGGTTCCTCGAGCATAATTGTTACGACAATTTTTTGAAATTAATATGATTATCCCAAAATATTACAATTATATCAAAAATATCACCAAAATATATCAAAACATAAAAAATTATCAAAACAATAACCAAAAATACCAAATATAGCAAAAAAAACAAAATAACAAAATCCCCAAAGATAGCAAAATTCATCATATAGCCAAATCATAAAAAAATAACCAAACATCACCCAAAATAGCAAAAATACGGTAATAATAAAAATTAATCTCAAATTGCATAAAAGTAAAGAAAAAATTGGCAAGATATCAAATAAAACTCAAAATGCAAAATTAAAAGAGAAGTGAAGAAAAATGCACTAACTAATTTAAACAAAAAAAAAAAGAATAAAATTGAAAAAAAAGAAGATGAGGCAAGTAAAATAACATAAAAAAGGAAAATGAAAGAAGCAGTTGAAACAATTAAATCCAATAAAAAAAATAAGAAGAAAAAAAATGGAAGAAATGAAGTGGGGGTAGAGTGCCCTCAGGTTACCTCAAACAAAATGTCTCTTACTTTGTGCAAATTCCTTCTACTTTCTCTAAAGAGCTAAGGTGAGTGTTTTTTTTAAGTGATTTAACCAATTATTAACCTAAGTCTTCCAATTTTACTGCAAAATCGTGTTCAGTAGACAATCTTACAAAATTTTGGTATAATAGTTGCCTCCCTTGAAAACTAGGATGAAAGGGGTATTTCACACTATATAGAGCAAGGAAAAGGACAAAAATGGAAGCCAATAATCTATTGGACCCATCAGCATGCGTTTGAGCAAATGGACTTATCACACAATTGAGAGCTTGGTTTCACGCTTTTGGGCTCCATTTCAATGTTCTTATGGTCATTTTGGTCTTTTCTTACTCTAGATCCGGTCCTTTTCACTCCTCAAGGTTTCTAAAAGTCTTTGGTCCAGAGCATTTGCATAGGCGTGCAGTGTTGGACACTTAGAACATAAAGAAAATATATCACTTTGCAGACAAGAAGAAGTAATACAACAAAAACACTTTCTTTTTAATTTCTTCTTCTAAAGTTTACATGCATGAGGGCTGCGGATATATAACAGATGATAAAGGGTTGCTTATCTTTTGCACCTAATACACCTATGAAATATCTTACTAGTAACCTAAACAACTAATATACCCAACCATACCCTGTAAAAAGTACAGATCACAAGCAACAAAATTCATCCATATCTAAGAAAAAACTCATTAACATGTGGGAAAGGCTTTTTAATTGTTTAGGCTCACTTCAGGAGATTTTTCTACTTGAATTTTGTTTCATTATTTGCTCCTGTTCACTACAAGCTCTTATCATCAAACATCTTGGTTTGGGGTGCTAAATTTCATTGTCTACACTCATAGTGTTTAGTGTGGTTGTGGTCTTTTAGAATTGTCAGTCTCCAAGCTTGACTTTGCTCGAAAGATGGAGAGATGGTGAGGGATAAAATGGTTTAAATATGCCAATAATGATAGCCCAAAACGACATCTTGTCTTTTGTGTGTATATATATATATACAAAAACTGAAGCCAACTGCTTGCTAAAGCTGAAAAAAGAAATTTTGAAATTTTGGTAATTTGATTGATAACAATTTTTGTTCATGCAAAAGTGAAAAAGACTCTCCTTTTCTATTAGTCATATTTTCAGAGAGGCTAACACCATTGATAATGGTCTAGCTAAGTCAGGAATACCCAGATAATCAGATTTTATAGCTTGGCTATAATCTCAGTAGTTTAGTCTCTGGTCTTTGTTCATGTTGTTTATTCCAGATGTTATCTGTTCCTTCTATAAGTTTTTTCACATAGGATTTGGATTTCGGGTGTTTTGGGGATGACCTGCTAGTTAGGGTTAGCTTTCTTCCATTATCCTATATTTTTTTCCCCATTTTATTTAATGAAATTTAACTCATTATCAAAAAGAGTGAAAAAGACTTGGAATTTTGGGTTTTTATGGGTTTGAGCCGCATTATTTATTGTTATTAGATGTTAAAATATGACTTGTTTTTGTAGAATAATGTCTCCAATTGGCTATTGACATTTCATTTTGCATCTCTGCAGCCTGCAATTTATGTCACTAGTCTAGCTGCGGTTGAGGTGCTCCGTGCTCGTGATGGAGGCCAGCAGATTATTGATTCTGCTGATGTCACATGTGGTCTCAGCTTAGGAGAATATACTGCTTTAGCATTTTCTGGAGCTTTCAGGTAAGTTTCTAAACTAATTTAATAACTATTCAGTTCACAAACTATTAATAAGTTAATACTATAAATTTAACCAATGACAAGTGCATGAATTTGCACAGTTAGTTTATGAGCTCATTACTTTAGCCATAACAAATCCGTTAAGAAGTGGACATCAACAGGATCATTCTATTACTGCCGATCTGTAATCAAAGAAAACTATACCTGAAGCATTATGGAGATTAACCAGCACAAAAGCCATCTCTATCAATCTTCTCTCATAGATTTGATTGTTAAACGATCTAATTTATAATTGCCTCATAGAATATTGTTTCTTTCTTTTTATTTGTTTATATTTTCTCTTTGTTGAAATTCATGACTTTTTTTTTTCTTTTTCTTTTTATCATAAGCTTTGAGGATGGGCTTAAGCTGGTCAAATTGAGAGGTGAAGCCATGCAGGAAAGCAACACTAGCTGGTTAATGATGACTTGTTTATATATTCATGATAGTTGATGACATCCATCATTAACAATCATTCTACAAAATTGTCTTCAGGAAGCTGCTGATGCTGCAAAAAGTGCCATGGTCAGTGTCATAGGACTGGACTCTGACAAAGTTCAACAGTTATGTGATGCAGCCAACCAAGAAGTTGACGAAGCTAATAGAGTTCAAATTGCCAATTATTTATGCCCTGTAAGATTCCTTCACACCAAGATATTTATAACAACTACTATTACACTTAGTTTATTTGTTGGTTTGATACATACTGAACAAATTTAACTCTGGCAGGGAAATTATGCTGTATCTGGAGGTGTGAAGGGAGTTGAAGCTGTAGAAGCAAAGGCAAAGTCATTTAAAGCTCGGATGACGGTAATTGTCTGAATTTATAGTAATATTCGTTGGCATATTTTTACAATTGGTAAAAATATTTACCAATCATTTAGGTACGGCTAGCTGTTGCCGGTGCTTTCCATACAAGTTTCATGGAACCTGCTGTTTCAAGATTGGAAGCTGCATTGGCAGCAACGGAGATTAAAACTCCAAGAATACCTGTTATATCCAATGTTGATGCTCAGCCACATGCAGATCCTGCCACAATCAAGAAGATACTGGCACACCAAGTAAGCTACTCAGTACTTGTTTGTCCCTATTAGAGAAACGAGAAATAGTAGCTCATAAATGAAAAATTATAGGTGACTTCTCCTGTTCAATGGGAAACAACAATGAAGGCTCTTCTCAATAAAGGGGTGAAGAAGAGTTATGAATTAGGACCTGGAAAGGTATAATTTTTTTGCCATGAAAACTTGAATTAAATGTGAAGAGCAATGAGATCATTCCATTATAATCTCTTGAAAATTGGAATGATTTTGACAGGTTATTGCTGGGATTATCAAGAGAATGGATAAGGGTGCTGAAATTGAGAACATAGGTGCTTAAGCGACTGTTACTGACTGCAGCTGTAGAAATGGGTGCAGAGGGCTGTTTCCTTCTTCATTCGGAAGAAGACATTTGGAGCTTAAATGATCTTTGGAAAACCACCAGAGAACTTGTGGGATTTTTCTGACTATGTTTTGGAACTTCAGTATTGAATTGAGAATAGCTTGTATCAAGAGACTGTTATTTCAGATCATTCCACTGTAACCATTTTCACAACAGAACGAGACCAAAAATCTGTTGCTTTGAAATTTTAATAAATTATTATTATTTTTTATTTTTCCGTGCTGTGTTCTACAATATGCAAAATTATTGCAATTGATCTGTTCACCTATGAAAAAGTGATGCCCAAGATGCTGGCCTGCGAACTTGGATTTGTGGTCTAGTAACTGGGTTCCAAGGATAAAATTTGACTACTAAACTAGAATCTCATGTCCATGATTTGGGCTGTTGTCTGTGTGCACGAGCTAGCAAAAGGTCAATCGCAGAGTGAACAGTGGTAGAACAAAATGTGGCAACTTTCAGACTCTAATTGGTTCTTTGAGCAAGCAAAGATTAACAATAACATACCAAAATAACAATTCTTACAAATCTTTTGTTTATTTCCAAAAAGGGAATAGTGAGAATATGAGATTTTAAAAAGATGCGATTGATATCAAGAGTGGGATATGATGACCTTCATCTCTTTGGGCCCAAGCTCCCATTTGGATCAAAATATCGAAGACTAAAAAAAATGTAATTAACATTTAAGAAAATCCGTGCAGTAGATTTTTTTTGTCGTAATTGACTTTTTAACGGCCAGTTTTTGAATTCGATGTTTTTACGCATACGCTTAATTTTATTTTATTTTTTTTACTTTTTCACGCTCCTCTTCTCACTCATCTTGTCTCACTCTTGCATACTGTCTGACATTGATATCGAAGAAGCAGAAGCCGAAGCAGAAGAAGATGAAGACGAAGTAGAAAAAGATGATGTTAATTATAAAGATAATGAAGACAAAGAGAATGTTGTAAAAAAAGCAAACATATATGGAAGATATACCTTATATATACCTCATATATATTACATTTATACCTCACATGTCCTTTTGTCCAGCCACACATGTACACAAGCTCAAAAACAAACACATAAAAGAGACATATAGATGGAACTGCAAGAAATAAAATATAGTAGGAGTAGCATTGTAAGCGGAGGTTCTGAGCTCATCCTAAGAGAAAAATTGAGGGACTGGTTTTGCATCTCCCAAACAAAGTTCAAAAAGAAAATGATGTTAAAGAAGCAAAAGAAGACAAGACGAAGAAGACGATGTTGGTTATGAGATGATGAAGAAAATGAAGAGGTTGGGCAAAGTCATCATCACTTGATGGTTGTCTTTTATCATTTCATCAGTTGATACAGTTTTATTATAGTTTAATTCTAAAAAAAAAATCTATTTGGAACGATTTCAATTTTAGCGTTAAAAAGGGAAAGATGTTTCCATTTTTTTTCTTTTTGTCCTTAACATTTTGCCTTAAAGAAAAAGGTCGGATGGTTGGACAATGGGTAGGCCCCAAATTTTGTTGATCAATCACTGGAAAATGGGTTTGTAGCTTTAGAGACTTGAATCTATTTTCCCACTATAATTCTAGTATTCACTAATTTTATCATTAATTTATAAAGAAAAGAGTCGGTTCCCTTTATATATATTTTGAATGATCTGTATTTTCTATTTTATTCAAAAGCACTTCTTTTTTATATTTAATTCTCTTTTATCTTCTAAAATTTTTTTGAATGACATATATCTTGCATTTTTTAAATAGATTTTATAATATTAAAAATAGTTATATGCCATTTCAAAGATGGAATTTAGAAAATGTAATTTATATTTCTCTAATTCAAAAGCTAAAAGAGAAGACAATATAGCTGAATTTTTCTTTCATAAAATATTCCCTTTGCTAGTAAAAATTTTAGCATGTTTGTAAAATCCGGCTTGATCGGTTCCACCTATAAAATCGGAAACCTGCTGCTGGACCGACCATATTTGAACCTAAAATCACTAGAGTAGACAACCAGCTAAAGAACAGCTAACTAGTTAATTGAACCGCCAAAATTGGTGAACATGCTAATTGGTTGATTCTAACGGGTTGAATCAGATTTTTTATTTGTTATTTTAAGAGAAACATGATATTGTTTTATTAAATCCAAAGCTCAACCATTGGTAAGGCAACCACATATCAAGGGGATGGCGTATGAGAGCCACCTGTCACGCATCGCGAAGGTTCATACGGGATTTTCCGCACATTTATATTTTCCCACACATGTGTAATATTCTAAAAGGCCATTGTACACCATTAGATTAAATGGATCTTGGCCATCCATTTTGGTAGGTAGGAATTAATCCTAGCCCTCAATTTGGTAGGTGGAAATCATTCATAGTCATCCATTTTGGTAGGTGGGAGTTAATCCTAACCATCCATCTGGTAGGTGGGAATTGATTTCGGCCATCCATTGAGGAGGTGGAGGCCTATATATACCTTATGTAATTTATTTGTAATGATCCAAGCATTTCAAGCAATACAAAGCATTCTTCACAAACTCTCTTGTGTTATTGTTTTGCTTTTGAATCCTCTAAATCTCTAAATTCTTTTTTGTTCTCTTTAGAGTGTTTTGTTGGTTTGGAAGGCAGACTTAGTGCAACAAACCGTGCTAAGTGCCGCGCGATTGCTAGTTAAAGTCTAGGGTCATGACAGTTGGTATCAGAGACAAGGTTTAAAGCTTTACTACCTTTGGCATAATGAATGCTACTGCCCTAGCTACACCTAGCGTGGAAGTTCCACCAATAGAGCGTGGTTGTGAGGAAGTTCGGAAACCTCCATCTAAAGAATCTCGAGCCAATTCGAAAGACATGATTTCTAGCTTGGAAGCACGTGTTGGGAGTGCTCAGGATAGCTTGGGTGAGCTGTTCGACGGAGTGGACAACTTGGATGAACGTTGGAGCGGCTTGGAGGTTGAGGATGCGGAGATCCATGCAGCGGTCAATATGTCCCTCAACGAGCTAGACAGTGGGTTAAGGCAAGAGATTGATGGGTTGAAGGCCAAACTTGCCAAGGTACGTGATCTCTTCCAAAGAGAAATTTCCAATGTGTTGCTTAGAGTTGAGGATATGGGTGGTGATCTAGCACTATGTAAGTGGGCTATGGCTTCAGAAACTAATACAACCACCATCATTGAGGCCAAGAAAGTGGAAGTTCCCAAGCCAAATACTTTCAATGGTGCTCGAAATGCTAGGAAAGTTGAGAACTTCCTATAGGGGCTGGAACAATACTTTGAGGCTACTGGAATAACGGACCATGCCAGCAAAATCCGAACTGTTGCCATGTACCTGTCCGACACTGCTATGCTGTGGTGGAGATGAAGGCATGGAGATGTGCAACGTGGGGTGTGCACAATTGACACCTTTGAGGACTTAAAAAGGGAGTTCAAAATCCAATTCTTCCCCGTAAATGCTGAGGAATAGGCGATGGGCCGACTTTGACGACTAAAGCAAACGGGTAGCATAAGGGAATATGTGAAGGAGTTCACAACCTTGCTGCTAGAAGTCCCTGACACATCGAACAAAGATGCATTATTCTTGTTCATGGACGATCTCCAATCATAGGCTAACCTTGAGCTCAAACGACGTGGTGTCCAAGACTTGTCTTCGGCCATTGCTGTTGCTAAAAGTCTTATTGATTACTCCTCAAACAAAGAAGGCCCGAGGGTAGCGAATAGAAAGTTTGGTGGAGGAAAGAATGGGGGAGGTCATGCTAAGAGTCAAAGCTACAAAAATCACAAAGAAAACTCCTCATTCAAGCCACAAGACAAGGGGAAGGAAAGGGAAGAACGTGGTGCCTCAAAGCCCCGTGTGACATGCTTCATATGCGATGGACCGCATGGGCATAAGAATATCCAAAAAGGAAGACATTGAATGCTTTAGTTGCCTCCACTCATGATCAAGACAGAAGTGAGGCAGATGAAGGTGCAAAGATGGGATCTTTGCGTCGGCTTAGTGCATTGCAAAGTGCCCCGACGACCCCCAAGGGACTCATGTTTGTGGATGCAACCATCAATGGGAAAGTCGCCAAAGCCCTAGTCGACACAGGTGCATCTCACAACTTTATTTCGCTAGAGGAAGCCAAGAGACTCGGTCTCAAGGTTGCCAATGGAGGTGGCTCCCTCAAAGCAGTTAACTCAGCTGCACGACCTCTCCAAGGAGTTGCCCGTGGAGATAAGGTCAATCTTGGTGCATGGACTGGCCAAATGGATTTATCTGTGGCACCCATGGATGATTTCTCAGTGGTATACGACATGAAGTTCTTAGACCAGGTTAGAGTTTTTCTTGTTCCATGTTCAAACTCTATGTGCATTATGGATGGACCAAAGGCTTGTCTAGTATCGACGTAAATGACCACCAAGCCTATTACCCAAGCTCTTTCAGCACTTCAATTCAAGAAGGGATTGAAGAGGGAGGAAGAGAGTTACTTGGCCATTCTTAAGGAGTATGATGATGAGGAAGCATCACCACAACCAAACTTGCCGATGGAGGTGCAAGTCATCTTAGATGAGTTCCAGGATGTGATGCTTGAGGCATTGCCAAAACGGTTACCTCCAAGGAGGGAGGTGGACCATGAAATTGAGCTGGAGCCTGGCACAAGACCACCAACAATGAGTCCTTACAGGATGGCAAACTCGGAGTTGACAGAACTACGAAAGCAACTCAATGAGCTGTTGGATGCTGGTTTCACTAGACCATCCAAAGCCCCATTTTGTGCTCAAGTACTTTTTCAGAAAAAGAAGGATGGCTCACTAAGAATGTGCATTGACTACTGTGCTCTAAACAAGATCACGGTAAAGAACAAGTATCTTATCCCACTCATTGCTAATTTGTTTGATCAATTAGGGAACGCTAGATACTTCTCCAAGTTGGACTTGCAGTCGCGATACTACCAACTGCGCATAGCAAAAGAGGATGAACTGAAGACCACATGTGTAACAAGGTACGGTGCTTATGAGTTCCTTGTTATGCCCTTTGGTCTCACTAATGCACTTGCTACCTTTTGCACTCTCATGAATAAGCTTTTCCATCCCTACCTCGATCGGTTTGTGTTAGTATATCTTGATGATATTGTAATATATAGTCGGACTATGGAAGAACATCTTGAGCATTTGAGGAAGGTGTTTGAGGTCCTCAAGGAAAATGAGCTATATGTTAAGAAGGAGAAATGTTCCTTTGCCCAAGATGAGGTGATGTTCTTGGGTCATAGGATAAAGGATGGGAAGCTTATGATGGATGGAGACAAGGTGAAAGCCATCCAAGAATAGGAACCTCCTACTAAGGTCCCTGAGTTAAGGTCTTTCTTTGGATTTGTGAACTACTACCGGAGATTCATCAAGTCATATTCAGCAAGAGCAGCCCCATTAACTGACCTACTCAAGAAGAACAAGACTTGGGAGTGGACAAACAATTGCCAAGCCTCATTTGATGACTTGAAAAAGGCCATTAGCGAAGAACCAGTGCTTTGCTTGCCAGACCCCTGCAATATATATGAGCTACATACAAATGCCTAAGATTTTACCATTGGTGGAGTGTTGATGCAAGAAGGGCGTCCGATAGCATATGAGAGCCGTAAGCTCAATGACACCGAACGCCACTACACGGTACAGGAAAAGGAGATAACTGCTATCATCCATTGTCTAAGGGTGTGGTGACACTACTTGTTGGGTTCTAACTTTGTGATCATAACGGACAATGTAGCAACTAGTTACTTCCAAACTCAAAAGAATTTGAGTCCCAAACAAGCTCGGTGGCAAGACTTTTTAGCATAATTTGACTACAAGCTTGAATACAAGCCCGGTAAGGCCAATGTGGTGGCTGATGCACTAAGTCGAAAGGTAGAGTTAGCAGCTTTGAGTAGACCAAGTAGTCCCTTACTAGAAAAGATCAAAGAATGGTTAGAGCATGATGCCTGGCTCAAAACCTTCTTATCCTCATCAAAAAAGGAAAGACAAGGCAATTTTGGCAGAGTGACAGACTACTCTATGCCAAGAAAAACCGCATCTATGTACCTAAGTGGGGGAACTTGAGAAAAGAGCTTATCAAGGAATGTCATGATTCACTATAGGCGGGACACCCAGGCATGAGACGCACCCTTGCCTTAATCAAGTCTATTTACTATTGGCCTCAACTACGGGATGATGTTGAAACCTATGTAATAACTTGTCTTGTTTGCCAACAAGACAAAACGGAGCAGCGTGCACCCGGTGGGTTGCTAGAACCACTGCCTATTCCGGAGAGACCATGAGAGAGTGTCTCAATGGACTTCATCACTTGCTTGCCAAAATCAAAAGGCTTTGGTAGTATAATAGTAGTCATTGATTGCTTCAGCAAGTATGCAACCTTCATACCTGCCTTGGCGGATTGCACTGCGGATGAGACTGCACGGTTGCTCCTCAAGCATGTTGTGAAGCATTGGAGAATTCCATCGAACATCATGAGTGATCGAGACCCACGATTTACTGGGAAATTCTGGACAGAGTTGTTCAAGTTGCTAGGATCAGATTTGAACTTCTCCACAATCTTTCATCCGCAAAGTGATGGACAGACGGAACATGCCAATGCACTATTGGAGCTTTATCTTAGGCACTTTGTTAGTGCCAACCAACATGATTGGGCTAAATTGCTGGATGTAGCCCAATTCTCTTACAACTTGCAACAAAGTGAATCCACTGGCAAGAGTCCCTTCGAGATCATTACGGGACAACAACCTATGACCCATCATGCTTTGACCAAAAGCTATGAAGGAAAGAGTCCTACTGCTTTCAAATTTGCTAAGGCATGGCATGAGCAAGCTGAGTTGGCCCAAGCCTATTTGAACAAGACATCTAAAAAGATGAAGAAGTGGACTGACAAGAAAAGGAGGATGATTGAATTTCGGGAAGGAGATTTGGTCCTTGTCAAGTTATTACCACAACAGTTCAAGTCCTTGCGGAAAGTTCACAAGGGGTTGGTGCGGAAATACGAAGGGTCATTTCCTGTCCTTAAGCAGGTTGGTAAGGTGTCTTACCAGCTACAACTCCCTCATAAGCTTAAAATCTATCCAGTCTTTCATGTAAGCATGTTGAACCTTATCATGGAGACGAGGAAGATGCAAGTCCAGGAGAGTCGAAGAGGGCACCCACTGCGGTAGTAACCTCCTTTGATAGAGAAATAGATTCCATTTTGGCAGACCGCCTAATTCGGCGTAGAGGTGTACCAAGTTATAGGGAATACTTGGTCAAATGGAAGAATGCCCCAGACATAGAGGCAAGCTGGGAACCTGAAGACTCTTTATGACAATTCAAAAATCACATAGAAAGGTTCAAGCTTAAAGGCGCGACGAGGGCATCGCGAACTTGAGTGGGGGAGAATGTCACGCATCGCAAAGGTTCATACGAGATTTCCCGCATATTTACATTTTTCCACATATGTGTAATATTCTAAAAGGTCATTGTACACCATTAAATTAAATGGATCTTGGCCGTCCATTTTGGTAGGTAGGAATTAATCTCAGCCCTCCATTTGGTAGGTGGGAATCAATCATAGCCATCCATTTTGGTAGGTGAGAGTTAATCCTAACCATCCATTTGGTAGGTGGGAATTGATTTCGGCCATTCATTGAGGAGGTGGAAGCCTATATATACCTTATGTAATTCATTTGTAATGATCCAAGCATTTCAAGCAATACAAATCATTCTTTACAAACTCTCTTGTGTTCTTGTTTTGCTCTTGAATCATCTAAATCTCTAAGTTCTTTTTTGTTCTCTTTGGAGTGTTTTGTTGGGTTGGAAGGCAGACTTAGTGCAACGGACCGTGTTAAGTGTCGCGCGATTGCTAGTTAAAGCCTAGGGTCGTGACACACCATTACCTTAAATTTAAAAAATAAAATAAAATAATATTTTAAATTTTTTATTTCTTTAATTCATTCAGTCTCACATCTCTCAATTCTTTTTTATTAATTTAATTGAATTTCACATTTCTTAATGTTTGAATTTAGAATGAAAATATATAAATTTATTTTTCTAAATTAAAATTTTGAATCCGTAGGAAATAATTTTCATTATTGATTCTATTTTATTAATATATGTAGACATTAGTATATTTGAGGATATTTTCTAACATTATTATGTATTTGTTTGATTGTAAATATTATTATTTTGAATATGTAATTTTGCATTAAACAAATGTAATGTAAATACATTTCACATTTTATATTAAATATTATATTTTGAAAATTTTCTAAATTGATACTCTAACCTTGATAGTTGACACTCTTTTCCGGTTGGTTGGCTGGGTTCTGAAAGCCATGAGTTTGAATAGGTTATTTTGAGCCTCACACATGTCAGCCCAGCTAAGGTGTAGGAAAGCGAAGTTTCACCTGGTGTTGTGAGGGAGAGTATTCGAAGCCGGAAATGGCAATTCCCATTTTCTGGGAATCGATTTCTTGGTCTAGGTCTAACCCATTTTTCTATTCGTCACTTCCTAATCTGTCAATCGGGAATTCTGTTGCAAGGAAGAATAAGTTCTTCTATTTGGCATCCTCCCAGCTTAACCCTGTTCGGTTAGCTCTAATTTCTTTATATATTTTTGTTTACCGATTATTTTTCCCTTCCAGAGCTAATCGTTTATTTATCTATTTTTTCTTTGTACATATTTACAGGTCAGAACTGTGTTTTAGTGTTGGAACTCAGCTCATCCCACATCCAGAAAAGGTAGCCACATGCTTGCTAGTAATTTTGTTTAATCAAACAAAACAATTTTCTTGCAGGAAAAGATTAATATTAATGTTGTGATAGATTGAGAGAGGAGGGGAGGATGCACTTTTAGTCAGCAGCTTCAATGGCGGAGTAATTGCTGTTGCTGATGGGGTCTCTGGGTATGAACACTAAAATACAGAATGTATAACTGGCACATTATCTGCAACTTCTTGTTGAAATTTATTGATAAATGAGATAAAATTATATAATCTGAGAGTGCTTTGTTTCTATTTGAATAATTGGTAGTTGGGCTGAACAGAATGTGGATCCTTCATTGTTCCCTCGTGAACTCATGGCTAATGCTTCATTATTCGTGGGTGATGAGGAGGTGTATATATATATATATATATTGCCATTTTGATTTCTATTGATTTGTTTATAAATTTTCTTGGCTTAAATTAAATATTTTGGTTTATGTCAAAGTGGACTAACATACTACTAGTAGGTCAATTATGACCCCCAGATTCTATTAAAAAAAGCACACGCTGCTACTTCCTCTACAGGTTCAGCTACCGTGTGAGTTCATTTATAAATCTAGTTTTAATCTACAGATTATCATTTATGGTCTTATAAATTGTAGTATTATTAGTAAGTTCCATTTTTACTTGGTGAAATAGAATTGTTGCTATGCTGGAGAAACATGGATTGCTAAAAATTGCCAATGTTGGAGATTGTGGACTTAGAGTTATACGTGGAGGTACACCACTTAAGTCTAAGTCTCTAAGTCTTTTCCTCTCACTACCTTATTGAAATAAGAAAAAGAAAACAAAAAATTGATTCAGTCTCTTGCTTAAAATACAGGTCAGATCATTTTCTCGACATCACCTCAAGAACATTACTTTGATTGTCCATACCAATTAAGCTCGGAAATGGTTGGCCAGACATACATTGATGCCATGGTATGATAATTTTACTGTCTTTTTATTGATTATTATTACCAATCCTACTGTTGAAAGAATCAATAACGAGAGTTCTGATTCGCTAATCGATCATCTGCAAGGTTAGCAGTGTGGAACTATTGAAGGGAGACACCATTGTGATGGGCTCTGATGGACTTTTTGATAATGTTTTCAATTATGAGATTGTTTCTACAATTGCCAGACACAGTTCTGTAGCTGAGGCTGGTATAATATCATAGTTTAATTTTGATGTTACAGAGGATTGATTAATTTTAACTGAACTGCATATTTTACTAACTGAAATTCAATTTCATTGGTAGCAAAGGCATTAGCTAACCTAGCAAGCATTCATTCAATGGATTCCGAATTTGAATCCCCTTATGCATTGGAAGCCAGATCCAAGGCAAGACCACGTTTGAGAATTAGTCAATCCAGATTTCATCTATTCAGATATTTTGACCTTTGTATCTCATAAATATTTGTTGATAGGGTTTCGATGTTCCTCTGTGGAAGAAAATTCTCGGAAAGAAGCTTACTGGTGATCGTATATCTTATCGTGTTATTGTTTTCATCTTCCTTAGAATAACTGTGGCTGACTAACTTCGGTGCAGGTGGAAAACTTGATGATATAACAGTGGTTGTAGGGCGGGTGGTGAGTTCATCAGGGCACACTGAGGACCCCCAATCCCCAGCTCCCCCAAAACAATAGCAATGCTAACACAGGGAATAAACATTTCAGTATGGTTGTTTAATACATTGTATACTTTGGACAAGCTTCTTGAGCATTTGATTAAATTTACTCCAATTATATAGAGTGCAGGCAAGCTGAAATTGATCCACAAATAGATCTGACACATAATTCTATGAGAAATTCTCCCATGTTTCTTCAAATAAACACTACGCTAATGGTAGTTTATCTTGAATTTGCAGAAATTTTAAGAGCATCGGACTTATTACTCTTTTTAGTAGGTTATCATCGATATTTGAACTATTTCTTCTTCATATTGGTGAGGGCTTTATTTGTTTTTTTCTCTTTAAAAATGAATAAATGCAAATTCATGTGGTTTCAACTGATGTGTTGTAGTTACATGCAAAAGAGCTTATTTTACATGTCCAAGATCATAAATTTTACTCTTGCTATACTAAGATCATGTACTTGGCCATTCAAATAATAATAATAAAAAAAATGTACTGTGCGGTTTAATTTGTTAAAATAACACAATCAATTGCAATAAATAAATAAATAAATATAAACTGAAACGCTGAAATATGAATAATAAAGTAATTAGCTCTTATTCATGAAATTAGTATGAAATATAAAATGAAACCACATGATTTTGCGATGTTCATTTTTTACTGGAATTGTATGAATCATACGCCTTTCAATAAATTTTAGGGATAACTTTAAAATGAAGCCTAACGTTTCACTCATTTTTTAGTAGAACATCTATTTTATTTTTTTTGCCAATTGGATACTTAATGTTTCAATTTTTTTTAATTGGACAAATTCATCAATTTTTCTATCTAGAATCTGACAATGAATAATTAAAAATAAATTTGTGATAGATTTTTTCACGAAAATTCATCATAAGAATTTTAGTAATTTAAATAATTTTTCTCTTTTAACTCCTTAAATGTATGTCATTTGTTTATTATAATATTTATATTTATTTTTGTTCATATATTAATTTGTTTATACATTGATTAAATTTTTAAATTACTATGTTTTCTAAGATTTATAAATTTTTTTAAATTACAAAAATTTCTTACACTAATTTGTTAATGCATTAATTGTTTAATCTAAAATATATATTAATGTTATAATAAGAAAATGATATGATACGAGCAATGGAGCTAATGGAAGTGGACCAATCACTAGAGCACGTGCTAAGAAGCTCAAAATGACATTTCAAGGCATAAAGTATTTTATGAATGGGAGGCTTTACAGGTTAGCATTAGAGTCCAAGCACGATTTGATTATGGAGAAGACTAAAGGGCAGCCCATTAACATGTTTCTTATGTGTGGGCTTGCTTAGTTCTGTTTTTTTTTTTTTTTAATTTAAGCTCAATAAGACCAATTTAATTCAGCCAATTGAATTAAAACACAAGAACCATGTTTGGTTGACAATTAATATACGTAGTTTTGCTTCTCAAAATTTAATGAGCATCCAAACATGCTTATTGTTTGGAGTTAGGCAGTATTTTAGGGGTATAAATACCCCTCTTAGATCGTGTAACATAGTTTTTTAGACATCAAATTATTGAATTACAATTTTGATTTTGCATTCTACAAGAGAGAGTATTCTACTTGATCTTGTTGCATCCATAATTGATTAAACTTATCCAGGTACGCTTATGGCATTTATTCTTTTTTAATTTTATCTATATTTCCATTTGCTTGTCATTTGGGATTTTAATAGGGCGTTTATTTATGATTCTTAGTTCTTATTTCTGATTTCGCATATTAGGATTTTGATTTGCTTAATTACATGCTTGTAAACTTGGGGTTCCGCATCAAATTGATATAAGAGCTTAGAAATTTATATAAAATATATCTTTATCTAAGTATTCATTGTTGAATTTCGTTTTTACTCTTGCAATTTCAGTTATGCCCATATTTGAACTATATGCAATGAGTGATTTTTTCTTTGACTTGAATGATCAAACACTTGTTGGAATTGAGATTATTTGAATTGCATCAATAAAATAAAAAAAAAAACAAACAGAATTTTGGTTTTATAGAAGAGCTCAATCAAAATTTTAAACTCGCTTTTCCTTGGGTTTTCTAACATTGTTTTTTTTTACCATTATATGTCCATAATCAACGCATTAGCAACATTTCTTTTCGTTTGATCAAATTTAGAATAAATAAACAATTGAAGAACTAAGGTTCATAAGGTGATTAAAATTGGATTTTTTTTAATTAGTTTTTCAAAAATTGATTTAGGGCTTTTCAAATTGGTTATCCTAATTGAGTTTAAAGACAAATTTGGAAATTTTTAAATAAGTCTAGGTCTTATTTTGGCTTCCACTTAGAGATAAATTGATTTCTTTAACTAAAATTTTGTCTTGTCCATTTTTGCATTCTTTTGTGTTCTTTTCTTGCAATTAGTTTTTTTTTTCTTCTACTAATACAATTAGAGTATCTTTTTGCATTCTTGTTGCTTTTGATAACATAAATCAGAATATAAATAATTTTTGTTCTTGTGTGTTATCTTTCTTGAAAATGTCTTTTGCTTCTAGGATTGTTGCTTTCAATTTTTGTTAGGATTTTTATTGTTTTGCCATAATTTGTTGCATGTTTGCTTGACTGTTTGTATTAGTTCTAAAGTGCAACTAAAGGAAGTGAATATAGTGGTAAAAGGCTTAAGTGGTGAGATTAATAAAAGAGTTAAAGCCTAAAATTGAGTGAGACACAAGTAGATTATACCTATTTGAGTGCAAACAGGTGAGGGAGTGTTGAGAGGATTTCTAACATTCTTTTGGTAATGACTCATACCCAACTATTCTATAATAACCTGCCAATGGTCAAACCACGCGACCTAAAATTTATAACATAAGTTATAAATCTTTTTTTTTTATTTCTTTCTAATGTAGGATTGGTAGCTGGCATGCCAAGTTAGCACCTTTCCAGGTTTAAGTTCTTACATTTAGCTTATAATATCTCTTGTATTTTGTCGATGTGAAGTCCATTTAGGGATATTACAATTCATCCCTCCATTTGGAATTCAGTGTCATCACTGAGATTTGCCCCACCATTGCATAAAATTGCATGTGGGGTGACTCTAATACCAAAAATAGTATAATACCCCATATTCTATTGAGTTACCAGCCAAGTAAGGCGATGCTACAAAACTACATCTTTGTTATCTTGTTTATTATGAATAAAGAACCACATTTTTTATTTTATTTTTTACAAACAAATATGCAATTAACTCATAACTCTAGCCAACATGTGTTTTCATGAAAATATTTTATTTACATAAAGCTTTAATTTACAAAGTCGACCTACCTTGATATGTAAACATAGATTGCAAAATAGAAATAAAAAAATACAAAATGAAATTAACACACAAGTTGAGCTTTTGGCTGCTTCAGTGATGATGAATTCCACCATCTCCAATCACTTTATCTACAATATATTTCTTCTTATCAACAACTACTTAAACCTATGTGAGAGAAAATAAATAATCTCTTGCGCTAAGCGATTGCTTATTGGTGCATGCTTTTGGCAATAAACAATAATAAATATAACAAACATAATTACTTGCTATTTAAGCCATTTAGCAAACACACAAATTTCATGTATTAAATTCACACTTAATATCAATCATTATGTAAAATCAAGTATATATTTCAAAAAAGAAGAGTTAAAGAAAGATGATGATAGTGATGAGTGCATAGTTCGCGCCCATGACTTAATTGTCACGATCGTGAAAATGTTGATCACGCCCGTGACTTATCGGGTAACGCTCATGAACATTGTTGGATATAAAAATATGACAGTGTTCTTCCTTTCTCTCATGAATAAAAAATCAAAAGAAACCCTAAAATTCAAGATTTCCTCATACCAGAGACCAAAGCCTTACTTTTTTCTTGGATTTCCAGCCTCAAACACCTAAGCTAAAGCAAAAGATCAAAGTTTTAATAAGCTATTGGGAAAGAGGAGTGTAAAGAAGTGGTTCTATTAAGGAAGTCTGAATCTTAGAAGGAAGAGAGGAGTTGAATCTTTCATCCATCCATGTTTTCCTTCAATTAAGGTAGGAAATCACATTTTCCTTTAGTTTTCACAAGCTTTCATAGTTTTAATCATGTTTAGTTCGAATATGGTAGAGACCTATTTTCAAATGGGTTAGGTTAAGGCTTAATCTTGAGAAATTAAGATTAAAGACTTCTCTTTAAGTTGTTTAAAAGTTATAACATG
The DNA here is from genome assembly GCA_023653625.1 of Triadica sebifera. Lineage (NCBI taxonomy): Eukaryota > Viridiplantae > Streptophyta > Magnoliopsida > Malpighiales > Euphorbiaceae > Triadica > Triadica sebifera. The sequence continues at coordinate 29,785,456 of CM042901.1, forward strand.
TGTTAGTAAGGGGTTATAAGAGTTTAAGGATGTTGAAAGGGCTAAAGTTAGGGTTTTTACCCTTACGGCTTTAAAGATTAAACATATGAGTTTTTGATTTTGATAAAGATATATTATATGTGATAGAAGTTGAAAGGGGAAGTGGTGAAATCCACCAAAAGGATAAGCAAGCTTGAGAGAAGTTCGGTTTTGTGAGGCTTCATTAGAGGTATGTACATATACGCATTCAAATTCCCAAGTATGACATGTTAGGTGTTAATTAAGTGATGATTGAATTGTATGCTTTAAATGCTAAATGTCAAGTTCAAATGAGGTAATTAATGCAATGAGATAGGATTTTGAATATGAAATACTATAAATGTAAGTATGCCTTGAATAAACAATGTTTATGTTTGTAATGTATATGTAATAAATGTGCCTAAAGAGGCAGTTATGAGATAATAAATGATGATGCCTAATGGATGAAAAAGGTAAGTAAAAAATGATTAAATGTATATGAAAGCATAAATGCTTGAAAAAAATAGTTGGTGAATAGGAAAATGGTAAGTGTAATGATTATGTATATTGAATGATCCTTTAACATGTTTTAATACATGATGTGATGAGAATGTTGATAGGAAAAGAGTGTCATGGGACAATCCTTAAAGCCTTGCATGTGACTTGTAATGAATTCATATTTTTAATGTTGTTAGCTGCTAAAAAACTCAGATTCACACCCGTGACTAAATGTTCATGGCCATGAATCTCATCTCATGAACAAAGTCACACTTGTGAAAAAAAATTCCTAAAGTGGATAGAAGCGTTCATCACCAAGGTCACGGTTTGGTTCACAGGTAAAGGTATCCATGAATAGGCCTTCATGACCGTGAACATATAGTTCACGCCTGTGAAGTCTGCTTTAAAGGTAATATGATGTTTTATGCAATAGTTATGTAAATATGTTCAATGATGCTATATTGAAGTATATTTCTATGGATATCAGTATATGAATGTTATATGATAAGTTTGCACGCATGAATTAAAATGTATATGCTTAAGATATAAGTGCTATAATGGAACTAATATAGGCTATGAACAAGTAAAGTTCAAACTCGATACTAATACTAGTTGTAGGATAGATGACATACCATTAAGGGGGTTATGGTACTGTAGTGATATGTTTACCCAGTTAATGTGGCTTAAGCTCAGAGAGCGCCATTGACTTGAGGAGCCTGGACTAGGATAAGTTATTACAGATGATATTACATGCAAAAGCTATATGTTTATTCAATCAATATGGCTAGCTTGGAGTGGTGCCCTTGACTTGAGGAGCCTGGACTAGCACATGTTTACAAATAGTGGCAAAGTGGCTTAAGCTCGAAGAGCGCCCTTGTCCACAACTTGTATCCGAATAGTCGGCATTGAGAGTTGTTAGACAATAATATCAAATATGTTAAAGTAAGTAAAGAATACAGTAACATGAAATGAATGTAAAGACATAAGTATGCAAGTAAGTATGCACATAGTGAAATGTTACACGCTATAGTTATTATTATATATGTTCAACGAATTATACTTTCACAAGGTAAGATGGTGTATATGATATTATGATTCTATTGTCATGCCATGATATTCTTATATGATACTATAAAATACGTATAATGTATAATTATAAGTGAATTTTTATACCTATATGTACCACTAAACTTTCAGTAGCTTAATGTCTGAGTGTTTTTCCCACGCAGGTCGAAGCATTGTTGTGATACCCTACTTATATATATTAAGAATAATCTCACATATATAAATAAGATGTCACAATATTTACTACATAAATTTGTTCGAATTAAATTTTTTTCATTTTAAATAACCTAATCCATTTATTTATATTGGTTTAGGCAAGTCGTTCTAATTATATATATATATATATATATATATATATATATATATATATATATATATATATATATATATCATCATCATCATCATCTTCCCCCATATTATATTACATAATTGTTTATACAATTTTAACATATGAGACATGTCTACCATAATCCATATGCATGGCCAAACTCAAAAAAAACATGATAAGTAACCAACCTTCTAACTACGTCTTTTGTACCTCCGCTAATATGGGCTTGGATTTCTTGTTGACCAACTTCACTATCTACTATCTACAACTTCAATTCCTGCGTGAGAAGAACCCACACTAATCTATCTCTAGCTTAGTGGTACATATAAGCATTAAAGTCTTCCCCAAGCAATCACACAAATACATGTCTCAAATAAAATCATGGCCCATTAAATTTTATTACATATTTTTCATATGAAATAAATAAATACATAACATAAAAGAATAAACATAATAACCTTATTCAATAATTCAATTCGCAACACCTCATGTAAGCATTTCATACTTTGTTACTACATCAATTAATAAATTTTCATATTTTATTTTATGGTTTATTAGCCCAAAATCTTGTTCCCGGACTGTCCGAATATGAGGTGTGAAATAGGGGTGCTTAAGCCACCCGAATCACTATAATCTCAAGTCAAGGGTGCTCACGGAGCTTTAGCCACCTTGACCTAGTATAATCATGTTATCTGCGTGTAATTAGGATTAAGGGCACTCTCAGAGCTATAAGCACCTTATCCTTAAATCATATCAATATCAACACTGTAATTCCCCCTTAATGATGCATTATCTATCATATGTTGGTCCTCAAGTAGAGAAATGGACAATTAAAACTATTAATTAATTGTTTTTATCATGTCTTTACTTGATATAACCAACTTTCATTTCATATCAATATAATTACAAGTTCATAATTTATTTCAAACTCATGTAATAGTATGATATTCCATCAAATATTACCATAGTATCAAATTCCTAATTAATAACATTTCTATAATTTAAAAGAATGTAATAGTAATATATTATTTTATCATGATGACACAATTTATGTCATGCACACACAAATATGCATAAAGGAAAACCGTAATTCATATATGTACAAACCTAAATAGCTTGTTTTTTTCCTTTGCCAAATCTAAACTGTGAGCTTGTTCACTTTTATTGTTCTTCCTCTTATTGAGATCCTGTTAAACCTTGAGGGGTATTTCTGTCATTTGGATGATAACAAATAAAATAACAATATTGTATTTAATATACTTGTTTTCTAAATCTATTAAACAGGGTATGGAATAAAATAGCAAGAATGAAGAATGAAAGATTAATCCTTGAAAGATAAAATTAAGGAAGTAGCATGTTCACGCCCGTGACCCTATGTGTCACGCCCGTGAAAAAGCTAACCGTCACCAAAACCAACATTTGAAGTTCACGGCCATGAAGGAAGACAACAAACCATGAAATGCACATTTAAGTCACGCCCATGAATTAAATGTCACACCCGTGAACCTTCATGACAATTTCATCCAGAGAGTTTCACGACCAAAGTTACCACATGGATCACGGCTGGGAAGTTTGTCATGCTCGTGAACATATATGTCACACCCATGACCAAATGTTTCAAAACCTTCTAGAGAGCTTCACGACCAAGTTCACCACTTCAGTCACGGCTTGGAAGAATAGCCACACTCGTGACAAACATAGTCATGCCCGTGAAAAATGAAAGAGAAAAATGTCAGGCGCGATTATTTGGGTTGGTACAATGGCTAGTTTCATATTAAATGCACTCTAACGACTATAATTAGCCATGAGAGTATAAATACAAGTCATTTATGCATTCAGTAAAAGATGATAGCAAATACTTTGAATCAAAATCTTATTACAAGCTATTTGTACATTTAATACTTTCATAACCAATATCTATTCTCTGTGAAAATCTTTTTGCTCATCATTTATTGAGCAATAAAGATTTGTAAGTGTTTCTTTTTGTAATCATTTATTACTCAAGTGAGTTTTGGGTATTTATGGGTTAAGAGTAAAACACTTGTAAGGGTTACTTGTGTGAGCCTTTAAAACACAAGTAAAGATTGTTTGTTTGAGCCTATAAAAATACAAAGTAGAGGTTGCTTGTGTGACCCTGTAAAACACAAGATAAAGGTTGTTTGTGTGAGCCTGTAAAACACAAGGAATTGGTTATTGTGTGAGCCATTAAAACACAAGGAATTTCTGGATTATGTGTGAGCCATTGTGAGAAATACCATAGTTGAGAGTGAGCTTGTAAAACTCCATTGTAACACTTAGTGTGTTAGTGAAACTCCCAATTGTGATTGGAGAGAGGAGTAGGGTTTGTTAACACCCAAATCTCTATAAAAATCCTTGTGTCAAATTTCTCTATCCCTCCTAAAATTAATTTTTATTTCTGCACTTTAAAGTTTAATTTTTAAAACTCCAATTCAACCCCCCTTCTCGGCTCAATATCTGGGCAACAGATCCTAATTCAAAAATATAAGTAATTAATACATTGATAAAATACTTATTATGAATATAGTTTAAATAAATAACTACAATTTCTTTTAAGCTGGAATAGAACCTCTTAGGACTGTTGGATCTATAACTTTTTCTGCACTGATCCAATTTAGATGATTCTTATTTATAATTAAATTTAACATGTAATACTATAGCATACTAAAATTTTAAAATTTTTTAACCATTACACAATTTTTAGTATAATTTTAAATGTTAATCTATTTTCTGCCCTTAGATAGTTTAGGGGTATTATATTTACAAATTTATATATTTCACTGTGTCTATTCAATTATTATGAAACTTTTTAGACAGTTATATAAGTGAATTTGGAACATTTTTTTTAATGTTTAGCTCGTTTCTAGATTCTTCCCTTAGGTTCTCAAATACTAGAGGATTTATAACTGGTTTAGAATAAAATGACAACCTGACCAGTTCACTTATTAAGGCCATAACTCACAAAATAAATAACATTTTAAGGTATGAATTTCATAGAAACTTATAAGATATTGAAATAAAACTTTCATGTTTTGAACTTTGACAAATTTAATTTAAACATAGGTCAAATATGAGGACAAAATTATCATAACTGCACAGGTATGTGAAACCAGCTTAATTAAGAAACAACTATAGTTAATTTCACGATAAATCAACCTACATAAGAGATATTTATACAAAATTTGGTAGAGACCTAAACCACAAATAGAGATACAACTTTTATGTTTTAAGTCACCTTAGATTCAGCCCTTAAGATGATCAAATTAAGCAAAAACTGCGGAGTATCCTGTTGATACTCTTCCAGGGACCAGTCTCATTCAAATGACTATTTCTCTTAATATACTCAAAATAATTCAATAAAATTTGTTAAACAGATACAAAAGAAATAGAGAAATAAATTTTATGTTTGACACTTCTCTAAATTCGGTCCAAAAGACAATAAAAAACTGAGTGAAATACACTGTAGTAACATAACTCTAAAAGCTCTAATAACACAATAACAATGAAAAAGATATTACTTACTAAGAACAAATTTATTTGGTATGATTTTGATGCAAATCTTGTGTGAGATCATGAATAATTAGGTCTGTTATTGGGAGGAAGGAAAAGGATGATGATAGATAGATAGAAAAGTGTAGAAGTTAGGCTAAAAAGGGGCAAAGTCTTAATTGATTTCCCCCTTCTCCCGTTTTATTCTTCTTCCTCTTTTGTTTTTCTTTGCTGTGCCCTTTTTTATTTTTTTATTATTATTCGTTTCACATATTTACTTATATGTAATTCCTTTAATTTTTACCAAAAATATAATTTAATTATGTGGTCTAATTTAATCAAATTTGTCATATTAATCAATTTAATTTATTTTAATTTCTAATTTAGTCATTTATTCCATCTATTTTAATCTTTGTTGTCTATCATGTGTTTTCTATGTGTACCACATACTTATTATAATTAAACTCTAATTAGTGGGCTTACAATTCTCTCTCTCTTAAGATGTTTCGTCCTCGAAACATACTTACTGCATCGTCACTAAACAAGTGGGGGTATTGAGCTTTCATCACCTCTTCGCTTTTCCATGTTACTTCTTCGATTGCATGATTCCTCCATAGCACTTTCACTGATAGTACTCGTTTGTTCCTCATCTCCTTAATTTCTCTTGCTAAAATTTGGATTGATTTTTCTTCATATGTCAAATCTTGTCTCACTTGAATGCTTCCAGGAGGTATGATGTGGTTAGGATCTGATATATATCGCTTTAACATTGAGACATGAAAAACATTATGCATCAGACTCAACTTCAGTGTTAGAGTGAGTTTATAAGCAACAGATCCAACTTTTTCTAACATTTCATAAGGTCTGATGAATATTGGGCTTAACTTGCCTTTCTTTCCAAATCTCATAATTTTTTTCCAGGGAGAAACTTTAAGAAAAACTTTATCACCCACTACATAACCAATGTCTCATCTCTTAAGGTCAGCATATGATTTTTGCCTATTTGTAGTTGCCTTAAGTCTTTTGCGAATGACTCTCACTTTTTCTTTCGTCTCTTGCATTAGTTCTGGTTCCACAAGCTTCCTCTCACTAAGCTCTGTCCAACATAGAGGTGTTTGATACTTTCTACCATAAAATGTCTCATATGGAGCCATCTGGATACTAGACTGATAACTGTTATTATAGGCGAATTCTATTAAAGAAAGATATTTGTCCCAACTACCTTCAAATTCGATGACACAACTTCTCATCATATCTTCTAAAATCTGAATGACTCTTTCTTATTGTCCATCTGTCTGTGGATGAAAAGTCATGCTGAAATTGAGCTTAGTACCTAGAGCTCACTGTAGACTACCGTAAAATTGAGTTGTGAAGTGAGGTTCTCTATCAGACACAATAGAAACAGGCACTCCATGAATTCGTACTATTTCATTCGTATAAATTTTTGCCAATTTATTCAGTAGGTAGTCCTTCCTGATAGGTAAGAAATGTGCTGACTTTGTAAATTTGTCCACTATGACCTATACAATATCATGTTTCTTTGGAATCAAAGGCAATCCAGTCACAAAATCCATATTGATCTGTTCCCACTTCCATTCTGGAATAGAAATTGGATGAAACAACCCGAAGGTACTTGATGTTCAGCCTTGACTGCTAAAAAATCAAACATTTTGAAGTGTATTTTGTGATGTCCTTTTTCATATCTGTCCACCAATATCTGCTCTTCAACTCTTGATACATCATGTTACTCCCTAGGTGCATAGCATATTTGCTTTCATGGGGCTCTCTAAAAATCCTTTGTCTAAGATCTTTTACATCAGACACACATAATTTATCTTGATGGAACAGTCCACCATTTAATTCCATAGTGAATCCATGTCTCTCCCCCTTAGAGACCAACTCAGCTAATTCAATTAGCTTTCTATCATGTCTTTATGCATCCTTGATTTCTTAAGTAAGAGTCGGTTGAATGTACAACTCTACCACAATCTTTCTGCTTAAAGCATCTGCTACTACATTAGTTTTGCCTGGATGGTAGTCAATTCACAATTATAATCCTTTATTAGCTCTAACCATCTTCTTTACCTCAAATTCAATTATTTCTATGAGAGAAGTTATTTCAAACTCTTGTGATTTGTGTAAATGAAACACTTCTCCCCATATAAATAATGGTGCCAAATTTTCAATTCAAAAAATATAGCTGTCAACTCCAGATCATAGGTAGGATAATTCTTCTCATGCAACTTTAACTGCCTAAAATCATAAGAAACCTCCTTTTCATCTTGCATCAATACACAACCCAATCCATTATGAAAAGCATCATTATAAATGTCATACTCCTAATAAGGGATCGGTTGTGTCAAAACAGGAGCCTTAGTCAACATACTCTTAAGCTTATTAAAACTAGTTTGACACTTATCTGTCCACTCAAATTTAACATCTTTTCTCAATAGTCTTCTTAAAGGAGAAGCAATCATTGAAAAACCCTTGACAAACCTCCGATAATATCCAGCTAAGCCCAAGAAATTTCTAACCTCAGTCACATTCCATGGGGGCTTCCATCTCACAATTGCCTCAACCTTGCTAGAATCCACTTTAATGCCCTCTACAGAGACAATGTGTCCCAAAAATGTCACTTCCTTCAACCAAAACTCACATGTTGAGAGTTTGACATAGAGTTTATATTCTCTGAGAGTCTATAACACTATTCTCAAACACTTTTCATGTTCTTCTGAATCTTTAGAATATACCAAAATATTATCAATGAAAGCGACCAAAAATTGATCAAGATGCAGCATGAAGATCCTATTTATAAGATCCATAAATGCTGCTGGAGCATTGGTCAACCCAAATGGTTGACCATATCTGGTTCTGAATGCGGTTTTAGCTATATCCTCCGTCTTTACCCTTAATTGGTGATAATTAGATCTCAAGTCTATCTTGGAAAATACTCCTGCACCTTTAAGTTGGTCAAAGATCATCAATTTGTGGCAATGGGTACTTGTTCTTAATGGTCACCTTATTCAATTGTCGATAATCAATACATAGCCTCAAAGATCCATCCTTCTTTTTCACAAACAATATCATTGCACTCTATGGAGATGTACTTGGTCTAATGAAACCCTTATCAATGAGTTCTTGCAATTGTGTCTTAAGTTCTTTCATTTCTAATGGGGCCATTCGGTATGGCATCTTTGATATAGGCATAGTTCCTGGAACAATATCAATAGCAAACTCTACCTCTCTCTCCAGAAGCAACCTAGGTAAGTCATCAGGAAACACATATGGGAATTCATTTACCATCAGGATATCTTTAAGATTTGAACCTCCATTTCTGGTGTCAATCACATAGGCCAAATAAGCTTCACACCCTCTTCTCATCAATCTCCGAGCTTTCATTATGGATATGACTCAAGGATGTTGCGAAAATAATTCACCTTTCACAATAATTTCCTCATGATTTTCTATCTTAAGTACCATAAATTTAGACTGGAAATCCACCACTACTTCATGACGTGAGAGCCAATCCATGCCTAATATGACGTCATACTCATGGAAAGGCAACTCAATCAAATCTGCATAAAACTCCTTCCCGTACACAACTAAAGGGCAATTCCTGACTATTTTATTCACTATTACACTATGACCCAAGGGGTTTCTAACTTCAATTCCATATTATAGGTTCTCTATAATCATGTTATGTTGGCTAGGTGTACTAGTGCAAATATAGGAATGTGTGGAATCCGGATCTATGAGTGCACAAATGTCAAAATCATATAATGAAAACATACCAACAATAACATTTGTTGCTACTTGATCTTCTTTAGCTTTCATGGCATAGGGTCTGGCTGGAGCTCTACTGAATCTAGGTCTATTCACAGTCTCTGAAACAGTCTGCCTCGATTGGCCTGGTCCTCCTCTGAACTGAACTCCATGTTGAGTCAGAGCTAATCTAGCCATATGAGTAGGAGTACTACCGGTCAAGAGTGGACAATCCTTCCATATGTGTTCCTTGGACCCACATCTAAAGCAAGCACTTGTGACACACCAACATTTCTTTAATGGTCTAAATACTGAGTTAGTTGTAAATTGTAGTTTTCGAAATTAATAAGCATATCCGGGGATTAAAAATACATCCATGGGTGAAAAATATTTTATTTGATCATGAGAAAATATAGATTATGACTAGTCCAAGGGTAAAATTGGAGTGAAAAATGAAGTCAAATAAGTCTTCAAAAGTCAAAACTAATAAAAAAATTGGACTCGATTTAATTAAATAGTTGGTTGACCGTACTCTACATGGGCTATAAAAAATAGCAAACGACATCCAAAAATTTATTTTAAAATGTGGATAGACTCTAAATAGTATTTATGATTTTTTAACAGTGAAAAATGAATTTTATGGTAATATCAAAAATTGAATTATTAGTCCAGTTTGAGTGAGCTAGACAGAAAATGGACTCCAATTGAGTTAAAAAAAATTTGTGTAGACATATAAAAATATTTTATGAATTATGAAATCAAATTTGGGTGAAATTGAGATTGAAAAATGAGAAAAATAATTTCTATTGCATAATTAGGGCTAAATGGGTTGGACTTTGTTTGACCCAAGCCCACCCAAGTTAGATCACTATAGATAGACCCAAATATCATAATTCTTTAGAGATAATTTTGCTTCATCTTCTTCCTCTCCTCCCTTGTTCTTCTTCAAAATTTCTTCAATTTTCTTCACTTTTTACACCAAAATTAACCACCCAAAAATAATTTTAGCATATCTAGTAACTAGTAGAAGCTTTTAATCTTCAATTGGAAGGCTAAAGTGGAAATAAATCAAAGGAGAAAAGTTAGGATACAAATTTGAGGTAAGTAAAATTTATAGTTTTAAATTAGTTTAATGGTTCAAATAGGTAGTTTAAAGTATGTAAATGATAAATATGAAGTTTGTTTGAGTTAATAAAGTAAAATAATGGTGGATTAATTAAGGGTAAATTTCGGCCATGGTAGGTTCAAGAGAAAGTGAAGGTGCTTCCAAAGGAAAGGCTAAGAAAAATGAAGCTCAGGAAGGCCAAAACAAGAAATTAAAGTTAGTGATTTCAAAATTTATCTATTTCCATTAATTAAGCATGATTTAGGGTTATGAAAATTAGAAATTTTGTGTTTTGCATGTAATTGGTAATTGATGTTTAAATCATGATTAAGGAATTATAAAAAGTGAATTATAATGATTAATTTCAATAAAAAATTAATTAGTGGAAATTGGAAAATATGACCTTATTATGTGAAAAAATATAAATTAAGGTATAAATACATCTTATTATAATATTATGATATATTGGAACAAGCAATGTATAAATTAGTGAAAGGAATATTTAGAAGATGAAAGACAAATTTTAATGATTAAAATTAATTATAGGCTAAAATATGAAGAAAGAAAAATTAATATTTTTCTTGCTAATTAAATGAAAATTTAGTTATAAAATGTAAGAAAATATGATTTTAAGTGTGTAGAAATTTATTGAAAATTTTTAAATTATGTATTGAATATTTTTCTATTTATTAATTATATTATGCATGAAATAAAAAAATAATGAATAAAGCATGTTTAGTGAGTTTAATAGCTTAATTGCTTATTCATTATGAAATATTGAGATATTGGAATGGAAAGTGTGAGAAATTACGGTAGTGATATAATTGTGTGGATAAATGAAATATTAAGTGAGTAATAATGTAAAAAAAATGGAATTTATGAATTTAATGAAAATTGAATTAAAGGTGTAAAATAATGTCATTGGTTATTTTCTGATGGTTAAATCTAGCACAAAATATAATTGGCTAGCCATAGGGACATCATTACCGCGATGCAGATCATGACGACTCGCTTATCATGATGATCTACTTTAGTGATAGTGATTCAATAAACAGTGTACAATATAGTGCTTAGGTGATCATTCAGGATTACTTTTCACTGTAGTGGACTTTTGGATCTACGTCCCATGTATCTAGTTTGAATATTTTATATCGGATGGAAACTATGGGCAAATGTGAATAAAAGTATTAATAATAATATAAGTAAAAAAGAAGTGAAAAACATGATAAGAATGATAAAATGATATACTTGTAAAAATGATAAAAGTGAAAATATGAGAAAAATAATAAATGTGAAAAAAATATAATAAAAATGATAAATGTGAAAAGTATGATAAAAATGAATAAAGTAAAAAATATAAAAAAATAATAAAAATAAAAAATATGATAAAAATGACACAAGTGATAAATTTGATAAATATGATAAAAGTGATAAAGATAATAAAATGGTAAAATAATAATGATGATAAAAGTGATAATTGTGACTAAAGAAAAAAATAGTAAAATTGAAAAATGAGAAATAAGTGGAAGAAAATGAAATAAAATGTTAAATTATGTAGTTAAAAGGGTAAATAAACGAAAAATAAAATTTATTCATGGCAAAAGTGTAAATAAATATAAAATAGCGATAAAATTGTAAATAAATAGAAATTTAAGAATTAAAGTTAAATTTGTAGCTAATTAAATGAAAGATTGAAAAAAATAATTTATTAAAGAAGTAAAGTGAAAAAGAATTAAATTGAGAGGAATTAAAAAAAAAACTATAAGATAAAATGAGAAATATTGCTAATTAAATAAAGTTATTAAATAGTAAATTAAGAGTAAAATATTGATAAAAAGAATAATAAATATATATTAAATAGAAAAATTGAATAGTGTATTAAAAATGCTATTGCATGTATGAATGTATGAAAATATAGGACGATGAAAAGTTTTAAATTAGTAATCGCCACTGAGCATATTAAATGCTCAACACGTAGTTATTTAACTGCGTGTAGGTAGTAGCCGAGAAGATAGGAGCAAACGTACAAATTTTGGAAGCTAACGGAAGAATAAATAATAGTAGATTAGTATCAAGAATGACATGTATATATATATATATATATATGGATATAGAGTTGTAGAATTAAAATTATGTATATGTTATGATAAAGAATATTTGTAAATTATTATATGTGTAAAGAATGGAAGGTTGACTTATGGTTGAATGAAAAATATTTTATATGATATGTGTATTGTTGTGCCAAAAAATGGACTGTGGATTGTTTGCATTACAAGTAGGGTAGTTAATTTATAGCCGTTATGTTGCTGAAATTTTTGAAAAATAAAAAAGATTAATTAAAGTGCTAATAATATTATGGTTATTAAATTAAGAAATTTTTTTTGGCATTCATAGACCATAATCGTATTAACCCACGTAACGTACGTATAGAATGATTGTTAATATGATGTCACAGTTTTAGTGGTATTAGAGCATGGTTTAGATGGTTCTAAGATTGAAGTGGAAATTAAGTTAATAGATTATATGTATATACATGCTAATTGATGGATGAAGTGTGTTATAAGTCTAACATATCCTTGCTCCTTTCCTGTTTTATAGTGAATGATGGCATCTCAACAATGTCAAGGTGTTGGGAATGGTGAGACTGAAGCGTCAGTTAGTGTTGGGCAAGTTGAAGTCTTACAACAGAATGTCACTCCACTAGTTGCACCACCTCCACTGCCACAGCCGGACTTTCTCAATTTTATAGTTGATTATATTCAACATAGAATGCAAGCTGAACAAACTAAATAGCCACAGCTAGCGGCACAGGTATAACCTCCAGCTCCACCTAAAAAGAAGCCTATTTTGGAGCAGTTGAAGATTTCTATGGGCATGATCCATTGACACCTATGTAACTTGAAGAATGGTTGTTTAAAATAAATAGGTTATTTGAAATCACTCACAGCCCATCTGAAGAAAAAGTTAAAGGTACTGTGGCATTACTTCAGGGTCTTGCATTCATTTGGTGGGATTTAGTACACAAGCATACCCCAAGTGAACATTTAAATTGGGATTTCTTCTTGGTCCAGTTTGAAAAGAAATACATAGGGTTAGAGTATAAAGTAGAGATGCAAGATGCGTTCTGAAGGTTCAGGCAAGGAAACAATATAGCAGCAAAATATGAGCGCGAGTTTGAGCATCTCAGTGCCTACCTTGATGATTACCAGTTGACAAAGGAGAGATTATGTGAGAGATTTGAGAGGGGTCTCCATAACAAGATCAGAAAGATAGTGGGTGCACAACAATATCCAAATTTGTGTGCGTTGGTGGAAGTGGCTATTAAAGTGGAAAGTATTAAATCAGATGAGGCTAACAGGCAAACTCGATTTGAGCAGAAGAAAAAGTGGGGACAGTTCAGTGGTTTGGATGCTCAGAGTAAGAAGTTTAGGAGACCAACTCCATCACATACATTAGTTGCACCAGGGCGTGGGCAAGGAAATATATTCCATGGCAATGCCTCAGCTACTTCTATGGGTAGTACACATAGAGGCAGAGGGGAAGGTACAATTCAGACTTGTAGCCATTGTGGTAGATCTAACCCAAGAGAGTGCATATATTTGACTGGTGCCCGTTTCAAGTGCCGTTCAAAAGATCATCAGGTCAGAGATTGTCCAGTGGCTCAAGCTTCTACGGCTATGTTACTAGCACCTGGTATTGGATCTTTACCATCCAGAGGCCGAGGTAGGGGAGCAACCCTTAACCCATCAGCATATAGACCTTCTGCACAGCAATCCCAGGGTCAGGGACTAGCTACGGGTCATACATATGCAGTGAGAGTCAGAGAAGTGGAGGATGCTCCTGATGTGATAGGAAGTAAATTCATACTTATGATTGATTCTGTTTATGCACTTGTTGATCATGGTTCCACACATTCCTACATAAATATTGATGTTGCATGGGGAAAAGGGTTAAAAGATTCACAATTAGACCAGGACATCATAGTGAGCAATTCTAACACCCCTTTACCCCTGCCACGCATGCCCGGACGAGGGAGTGCTACGCTAACTTCATCGGTTGAAATATCATTTTTAAATTATGTATAAATGAAAATCACTCGTATATTTTTTTATTATTTACTATTTATTTACTTTGTAGTGTAAAAGAAATCAAAGTAAGAAAACACAATAATTTTTTAAAGTATTAAAAACGTTATATTATTATACAACCATTATAAAATAAAGTTCAACCCAAAATATACCAAAAATGTGTGACCCACAGTTTGAAACATGCTAATCTATTAGATCAAGCCACTGCTACCTTTGTTTACTATTGTTTACTTATTATCTGCTATACCTGCGCAAGAGAAACTCTCACACTAAGCTTTAGGCTTAATAGTGCATATAAATAAGGCAATAAACTATTTTACGCAATACGCATTGTGATATATCAACTCATGCTCAATCATCTTCTCATGCAAATATACATATCATGGTATTCTAACATGCATAAACATCAAATTATATTATTTTATAACTCATTTTTATTTTACTTTATCAAATCATTATTATCCATAGCCTTTTATTGCCCAAAACACCTATGAACCCCTGAATAGGATAACAGAGTTGTCATTCAGGTACTTAGGAGTGTCACTCGGGCAATATGATTTGTGCATATAAATGTCATTACTGGCTTCATAATAGTGTCATTACTGGCCTCATAATAATACCATACCTAGCGTAAATAGTAGTGTCATACCTTGCATCGATAATAGTATCATATCTAGCATCAATAATAGTGTCATACCCGACGTCGTTAATCATACCATTAATGGATTTAATCATACTCCCCCCTGCTTGACATGTCAAACTATACCAAGTCTAGTTCTAGTTACGTATTATAGAGCTTACACAATCTCATTAAAAATTCATAGCAATTAAATTCACACTTTTCATGCATTTAAAGACTCAAATAATCACATAATCACTCAATTAAAATAATATTTGCATAATATAACAAGTTCATATCATTTTACTCTTGAAATTCCTCAACTTATATGCTGCCTTGTCACTGACAGATTTTTTTCTCTGTTTTAGACCATAATTTTGGTCCTATTATAATCTGAATTTAGTTACGAGTTCTTCTTAACAATTTTAGGTCTCGATCTTATATTTAATATTCAACTTGAATCACTTAATTCTGAGTTCTGTATCAAAATATATGATAAAATAAACACTGACTGGTCACTAACAATTCTGCTCAGAATTTTCTGGACAGATTTTAAGTCCGAACTTTATAAATTTTTCTAGACAATTACAGACATATTCAGATATTATGTTCTAAATAAAAGTTATATAAATATGCCTTATATTTCAAACCAAACAAAGAACACAGAAATACGAACTCCAGAACTCAAGTTATAATAGTTTATACACTTACTGCTCATCAATTCTAGCAAAGAACATACATAATTACCACTTTCAATTTTTACCAAAATTAATCATAAGTCTAGAAAACATGCATCTCCAAGATTTATATTACAAAATACTATTAATTTAGAATTATTGACATGCCAAACATTCAAATCATGCAATTCAAATATAAATCATAGTCTATTGCCTTAAGTTATGTACAAACATCTATTTTTCCCTTTTCTTTCTCTTTACTTTTCTTTCTCTTTTCCTTTGCTCCTTTGAGCTATCTCCTTGTCAATTTGAGTTCCTAAAACATAAAAGAGATCATTAAACAAACTTTAACCTCTCTCTCTCTCTCTTTTTGCTCTCTCAAGCTTCTTTGAGCTTGGTTGTGCAAGAAAATGGCTCATTTTCTCTCTTTTCTCACTTTCTCTCACTAGAAGGAAGCTTTGGCTATGGAGGAACTTGTGGAATGTGGGGATGATTTAGGAAGGCAAAAATTCTCAATGCAAAGGGATAAGGAAGGAAGAAGAAGCATTTAAGAGAATGAAGATAAACTTAATTAATTATGGGACACCTAAGCCCATATGATTTTAATGTCTAATTAATGGATTCATGGATGTTAATTGCCCACATAATGCATTCCACTTGGTGTGGCCAGCCCACTCCATATTTAATGTCCCAATCATACATTTAATTAATGGTTATCCCAATTAACCTTCAAAATTTTGGTAAATTGCAAATTGACCCCTAAACTTTTCAAAATTTACAATTTAGTCCCTTACCGTAATTTAACATCTTTAAAGTTTTTAAACACTTTATTAGATATTTTTCATAATTATTTGTCATTATTTTAATTATTTTTTGATAAAAATCCAAATTTAGACCCCAGTCAAACCGATGCATCAATTTAATGACACGCATGACTCGGGCCTAAATTTGTAGATATAATAGCAATCCTTTAGGGAATAGTATTGTGGTGAACAGGATGTATAGGAATTGTCCCATTAGTACGCAAGGTTATGAATTCCTAGCTAACCTAATTGAACTCTCATTCCATGAGTTTGATGTGATATTGAGGATGAATTGGTTATCCGCCCATCAAGCAACAGTACATTGTAAACATAAGAGAGTGACACTTAAGCTCTCTAATGATCAGAAAATCACTATTCTGGGAGAAAGAATAAACTTCTTATCAGATGTGATTTCAACTACAGTTGCTAAGAGACTTCTAAGAAAAGGGTGCATTGCTTATTTGTGTTATGCAATGGAAGCTAAAAAGGAAGATCTTAAGATTTTAGATGTGCTTACAGTGAGAGATTATCCAGATGTCTTTCCTGATGAATTACCAGGTTTGCCACCTGACAAGGAAGTCAAATTCACTATTGATGTAGCTCCCAACATGACACCTATTTCAATTGCACCATATAGGATGACGCTTACAAAACTTAAGGAATTGAAGATTCAGATGCAGGAATTGCTCGATAAAGGCTTTATTAGACCCAGTATTTTACCATGGAGAGTACCAATACTCTTTGTAAATAAGAAGGATGGGTCTCTCAGATTATGCATTGACTACAAACAGCTGAATAAGATGACAATCAAGAACAAGTATCTCCTCCCATGTATTGAAGACTTATTTGATCAATTGAAGGGAGCAGGTGTATTTTCAAAGATTGACCTAAAATCAGGCTACCATCAGTTGAAAGTAAAAGAAGCAGATGTGCCTAAGACTTCTTTTCACATGAGATACGACCATTATGAATTTTTAGTCATGCCATTCGAACTTACGAATGCCCCAACAGCTTTTATGGATCTAATGAATAGGATCTTTCATCCTTATCTAGACTAGTTCGTGGTTGTATTTATTGATGATATTCTAGTGTATTCGAAGACACTAGAAGAACATAAAAAACACCTACGAATTATCTTGCAGATATTGAGAGAGAAACAGATGTATGCAAAGTTCAGTAAGTGTGACTTTTGGTTGAATGAAGTATCATTCTTGGGTCATGTAGTTTCTGCTGAAGGGATAAAGGTGGATCCAAGGAAGATTGAAGCAATTTTACAATGGAGAATACCTAAGACTGTTACAGAAGTTAGAAGTTTCTTAGGTTTGGCAGGGTATTATAGAAGATTTATAAAAAGTTTTTCCACCATAGCAGCACCACTCACTCGACTGTTGTAGAAGCACATTAAGTTTGAGTTGATGGATAAATGTCAAGGAAGCTTTGAGAAACTTAAGAACATGTTGATAGAAGCTCCAGTGTTAACTCAACCAGAATATGGCAAGGACTTTGTGAGTTACAATGATGCCTCTAAGAATGGTGTTGCCTAGATATTAGACCAAGAAGGGGGGTTGAATTGGAGTTTCTAAAATTAAACTTTAAAGTGCGGAAATAAAATTGCTAATTTTAGAAGGGATAGAGAAAATTAGAAACAAAGATTTATAGAGGTTCGGGTATTAACAAACCCTACTCCTCTCCCCAATCGCAATTCGGAGTTTTACTAACACACTAAGTGTTACAATGGAGTTTTACAAGCTCACTCCCAACTATGGTGTTTCTCACAATGGCTCACACCTAACCCAGAAATCCCTTGTGTTTTAATGGCTCACACAATAACCAATTCCTTTGTGTTTTACAGGCTCACACAAACAACCTACACTTGTGTTTTACAGGCTCACACAATAACCTACACTTTGTGTTTTGCAGGCTCACACAAACAACCTTTTAAATTTGTGTTTTGGAGGTTCACACAACTAACCCTTACAAGTGTTCTTCTCTTAACCCAGAACTACCCAATGCTCACTTGAGTAAAGATTACAGAGATAACCACTTATAAATCTTTATTGCTCAAATATGAGGAGCAAAAATATTTTTAAAGAGAATAGATTTGTTCACAAAGCATAAAAATACAAGATAGCTTGTGATTTGAAATATATACTAATATTTTGTTTTTCTTATTATTCTCTTATCATCCTCTTGTTTCTTAATGCATAAATGACTTCCATTTATACTCCCATGGCTAAATATAGCCGTTGGGGTGCATTAATTTAGAAACTAGTCGTTATACCAACCAAAAAATTGCACCTGACATTTTTCTCTTTCATTGGTCACGGGCGTGAATATGCTTGTCACGGGGGTGACAGTTCTTCCCAAGCCGTGACTGAAGTGGTGACCTTGGTCGTAAAGCTCTCTGGAATGTCTTGACATATAGAGTTACAGGCGTGACGTTAATTAGTCACGGGCGTGACACTCTTCCCAGCCGTGAGAGAAGTGGTGACTGAAGTCGTGAAGCTCTCTGGATGAAATTGAATATATCCTTCACGGGGGTGACACCTACATTCACGGGGGTGAACATCTTCACAGCCGTGACCAAAGTGGTGACTCTGGTCGTAAAGCTCTCTGGTTGAATTTACACAACTCTTCACGGGAGTGACACCTCTAGTCACGGGGGTGACTGAAATGCTTACTTCACGGTTTGGTTTTTCTTCATGGCCGTGAACTTCAAATGTTGGTTTTGGCAACGGTTAGCTTTCTTCATGGGGGTGACTCCTTGAGTCACGACAGTGAACATGCTACTTCTTACTTTTTATTTCTTTAAGGATTATTCTTCCAATTCTCCATTCTTGCCATTTTATGTCCTATCTAATATACTTTCAAAAACAAGTATGTTAAATACAATATTGCTATATTATTTATTATCATCAAAATGACGGAAATACCCCTCAAGGTTAACAATCTCTCCCTTTTTGATGGTGACAAATAATCTAGCAATATGTGATTTTGAGAAGTCTCCCCCTCAAAATATACTTAGGATAAAAAAATTATAATGTGCAAGAATAGTAAATAAAGATGTAGCATTTAACTTGATTTTAAGTATATGCAAGTTATATGAGAAGTATATCCAATACATACCATAATTCCTTTTCAAGATATAAAGTGTATGTAAGGTGTATTTAAGATATATCATGGCATGTTGTAACTTGCTTTGATAAACAATTCTTATATTGCTAGTTTGATACTACTTTCCCTTATCATATTCTATTGCATATTGTTTATTGCATATGGCATATTGCTAGTTTTCTCCCCCTTTTGTCATCAATCAAAAAGAATATGTAGATTGAAGTAAACAAAAGCACATATATATTATGAAGGAAAGAATACAAACTAAGAAAGGAAATTTAAGATTTCCTACATACCAAGCAAACATAACAAAAAAAAAAAAAAAAGATCAAACATAGCAAATTTAGGCTACATTCTGGCTTATATCCTAGCCAGACATCCTATCATGAAGCCTAGCTACTTCAGCCTCAAGGCTGTCTATCCGAGACTCCATGAAGTCCTTGAGGTTTTCCAACCTCTCATCCATGGAAGTCTGCAGCTGCTCGAAACGTGGTGCCAAGAGGTCGACCACCTGCTGCGCTAAAGACGGTGTGGAGGCTGAGGACTGTCCAATGTCCTGCTCGATGACTGGAGTTGTTTCCTCAATCCTAGCCCTCTTCTTCTGCTGGACTCCCTGGAGGCCTGCTTTAAAATCCTCCGTGTCATGATCTTCACAGATAATTTCTCCAGCAGTATCAGTGAAGCGGTAGAAGATATCATTTTGAAAAACGATTCTGACAGCTGCTCCCATCTTGATGAATGATTCTACATCCAACCTATCTCATGGGTGTGCAGGAATGATGTTGAAGTGGTGGTTATCCATCTTCAAGTAATTGAGCTTCACTGCCATATGAGTGACATAAGCCCCAATCAATATATCTCTTATGGGCTTGGTAGCGATTGAGAGAAGATGGTTTGCAAACCATCTTGAGAGTGCCACCGTGACTCCCCGTCGAGCCATCTCGAATAGGAAGAGTTCTGACTTCCTAATTGTTCCATTGCTCTCTCCCCGAGCAAAAATGCTATAGGTTAGAAATCTATGCAAATACCTGTGTACTAGGGTCCTGAGATGTGTGCTCTTAGTTTTCTTGACATCCCAGCTGCAATCCGTGCCAAAATGTGTCCATGCTACAGGGGCAGAGAATTCTACCTCAGTCTCATTCAGAACGCCATCAGATGGTAGGTTGAATAATTCTCCAAATGCAATGGCGCTGAGGGTGGTTGCATTATTGCAGAGTTGGAATTTCACCACTTCGGTTGGTGAAACCTGCAAGGTGCTGAGGAATTCCAGCGTTGGCTCCCATAGAGTTGGCAGATGAATGTCAACAAATTCTCGTAGATGACAGGCTTGAAGTTGCGCTGTCATAGCCATCTCGAGTCCGAGATTACGGACTGTCTGCCATTCGAAGGACCTTGAAGATAAAATTGGTCTCTTCTTCAAAATTGCATACCGATGATGACAACTTTCGGGAATGATGTTCATGAGGTAATCTGAATACCTCTTTGGTGCATGAGACTTCTTTCTCTTCCCTTTTGATGAAGCAGACTCCATATTTGAAGATTTAGTAGTTGAAGGAATTTAAGAAAATTTTTGACAGAGAGAAAATATGATGAAATACCCTAGAAATGTCTGTTTCTTGCTGAAGATTTGAACTTTTGATGGTATTTATAGTGAAATTTCAAGTCTTTGGGGTCGGAATCTTCAATGTCTCAATGAATGAGAGTGAATGAGAGCGGTTTTGGGAGTTGGAGAGTTGAAATGAAAAGTGTAACCGGCTGTTTTCTCATATATTCGATACATTTACGGGCGTGACTTATGGTTTCACGGGTGTGAATAGTCGTGTTCACGGTTTGCTGAAGCAGTGTTCCACCCGTGAATGAAAGTGTGAATAAGTTCACGGGCGTGATAGATGAACATCATGGGCGTGAATGATCATAAATCATGGGGGTGAAAATATTGTCACGGGCGTGAACTATTGAAGTTCACCACTTATACCCGTGAAGCAAGCCGTGACACAAGGGGTGAAAGCTTCTGTTAGTTTGGGGTGTAATTGGTCACGGGAGTGAAATTATGTCACGGCCGTGAGGGATCTTTGCCACGGGCGTGAATCAAGCCGTGAAACTATGTTTCACCACTTGAAGCCGTGAAACATGCCGTGACCCGAAGCCGTGAACGACACTGCCTCTTTGGGCCACTTAAGTCACGGGCGTGACTACCCTATAATTTTCATCAGATTGAAATTAGGTTCTGCAACAATCATTTCAACAAAAAATTTACTACATAAAACATAAATTCTCATAAAAAAAATTTTATCTTACAACTTGTGATATGTTTTAATATCATCAATTAAAATTCCTTATTCTTGTAATCACAAGATTAATCCATCAATCATACCTAGTTCTCTTCTAATGAAATTAAATCTTTCCTCATTTAGAGACTTAGTGAAAATGTCTGCTAATTGCTTTTCTGTGCATACAAATTCTAATTCAACATCTCCATATTGAACATGATCTCTAATAAAATGATGTCTAATGTCAATATGTTTACTTCTAGAGTGTTGAATAGGATTCTTTGAAAGATTTATAGCACTGGTGTTGTCACATTTTATAGGTATATGGTTTATCTCATGACCATAGTCCTTAAGTTGTTGTTTCATCCAAAGAATTTGTGTACAACAACATCCAACTGCTACGTATTCAGCTTCAGCAGTTGAGAGAGCAACTGAAACTTGTTTCTTGCTAAACCAAGAAACCAAACATTCTCCAATGAAGTGACAAGTACCTGAAGTACTTTTTCTATCTAAAAGACTACCAACATAGTCTGCATCTGAATATCCTATAATATAAAAAGATGAATTCCTAGGATACCATAAACCTAGATGCAATGTACCATGTAAATATCTTAAAATCCTTTTTACAGCATTCAGATGAGATTCTTTAGGACATGTTTGAAATCGTGCACATAAGCAAACACTATACATAATATCAGGTCTAGAGGCAGTTAGATATAAAAGTGATCCGATCATACCTCTATAAAGTTTTTCATTAATGCTCTTACCCTTTTCATCTTTGTCCAATTTTGTTGATGTGCTTATAGGAGTCTTGGCATTTTTGCATCCTTCCATACCAAATTTTTTGATTAAGTCTTTGGCATATTTGGATTAGTTGATGAATATGCCTTCATTGCTTTGTTTGATTTGTAGACCAAGGAAATACTTAAGTTCTCCCATCATACTCATTTCAAATTCCCTAGTCATGCACTTAGCAAAATTCCTTTTGATAGATCACCAATTATTTGCTCTTTTGGATGATTTCTGTTCATTCTCCATTCTTTTGGAAGTTCTTGCTCCATTTGTTCTTGATTTTGAGGTAGTACATTTTCTTGATCATTTTCTTCTTTTCCATTTTCAATGACAAGTTTGTCCATATTATCTACAACATCATCAAGAGCACTACCTTTCACAAGATCAAGTCTACTAGATTCATTAAAAACAACATGCATGGATTCTTTCACTATTAATGATCTCTTATTAAATATTCTATATGCTTTGCTGGTTGAAGAGTATCCTAAAAATATACCTTCATCAGACTTAGAGGAAAATTTTCCAAGATTGTCCTTGGTGTTTAATATAAAACACTTGCATCCAAATACTCTAAAGTATGATACTAAGGGCTTTCTTCCATTACATAGCTCAAATGAGGTTTTGTTTAAAAGAGGTCTTTTGAAAACTCGATTTGAAATATAACATGCAGTGTTTGTGGCTTCTGCCCAAAAATAAGTTGGTAATTCATATTCATTAAGCATTGTTCTTGCCATTTCAATTAATGTTCGATTTTTCCTTTCAACAACTCCATTTTGTTGAGGTGTTCTAGGAGATGAGAAATTATGTGAAATGCCATGTTCAAGACAAAAACTTTCAAAGTTTTCATTTTCAAATTCTTTCCCATGATCACTTCTTATTTTTGAAATGCAGTACCCTTTTTCATTTTGAACTCTTTTAGTAAAGTTTTTGAAATTTTCAAAAGCATCACTCTTTTGAGCTAAGAAAATTACCCAAGTAAATCTAGAGTAATCATCTACGATGAAAAATGCATAATGTTTACCTCCTAAGCTAGCAACTCTAGTAGGTCCAAATAAGTCTAAATGTAAGAGTTGAAGGGGTTTTGACATACTTACAATGTTTTTGGCTTTGAAAGATGACTTGTGTTGCTTTCCTCTTTGACAAGGATCGCATGTCTTGCCTTTTTCATATTTAACTCTTGGTAATCCTCTTACTAGCTCTCCTGTGCTGAGACTTTGTTTTAAGTCCATGTTAGCATGACCAAGTCTTCTATGCCACAGCCAAGATTCATCACTAGTAGTCACAAGACACTTAGAGGAATTGTTAGATAGTTCATGTAAGTTTATTATGTATGTATTGATATCTCTATTTCCTTTAAATATTTCTTGACCATCAATAGAGATTACAAGATTCATTTGAAGTGAAAATTACTTTGTTTCCGTTATCACATAATTGACTTACACTTAATAGGTTATGTTTCAAGCCATCAACAAGTAAAACATCCTTAATAAAAATAGTACTATCAACACCAATGGAGCCAATGCCAATTACCTTACCCTTTGCATTGTTTCCAAAAGTAACTTTACCTCCATCAATACTTTTGATTTCATTAAAGAGTTCCTTGTCTCCTGTCATATGCCTTGAGCATCCACTGTCTACTAGCCATGCATTTTTGTTTATTGTGGACTTGAGGCATACCTACAAAGTTAGAAATCAAGTATGATATTTAGGTACCCAAATGAGTTTGGGTCCTTGGGGGTTAGCACATGAAGGTTGCCAATGAGCCTTCCTTATCCAGCAATGTTTATTTATGTGACTTATTTCCATACAATAATTACATTGTTTAGGTCTAAACTTGCTTTTTGGTCTTGTACTGTATTTAAATGCCATAATTTTATTAATATGATTTTGAGAACAATGGCATGCACATTCATGATTAATTTGCATTTCTCTAGATGCATGCTTCTTATATATAAAGGCATGATTAGTCTTTTGAGGATTGTTTCTTAGGTTTACTAATCTTTGATTATTCCTATTATGTATAGAGGGATTAGTATACTTATTCTTCGGTGCTTTTCCAGCAAGTGTGGAGATGTGAGGTTCTTTAGGTTTGACAAATAAAGTTTTGTTAAAAGATGATGATGTGTCTTTAAACCCTAGACCATGTCTTACTAAAGGTGGTCTTTGAGACACAATGAGAGTGTCTAAGCTCTCTTTACCCTTGTGAAATTTAGAAATGGAATTTCTAAGTTTTTCAACTTCATTTTTCAAAGTATTGTTTTCTTTTAAAAGTGAAGCTGTTGAGGGTCTTGATGAGTATTCATCTAATGACTTTTGAAGAGATTCATTAGATGATTTAAGCTTTATGTTCTCCTTTTCTAAGCCATCTATCTTATTTTTCAAATTAGAGATATTATTTCTATAAGTACTAAATTTACTTCTATATTTCTCTAATTCTATATTTAATTCTTCTATTAGGCTTTGCTCTTATGCTTCTTGAGCCTTGGACATTCAGGTTTGATATGTCCTTTCTTTCCACATTCATAGCATTTTACCTCTTCCTTACTTCTGTGTGTATCATTTGAAGTTTGTTTGAGGTTTCTTTGCCTGAATTTTCTGGAATTGCTCATTTTCTTCTCAATGATTCTTTTTAATCTTCTTGAAAGCATAGCGATGTCCTCATTTTCATCATCACTCATTTCTTCATCATCTTCACTTTCTTCTTGATATTTTGAAGTAGAGGCTTTGAGTGCTAATGGTTTTCTTTTCTCTGGCTCTGCCTCAAGCTCTCTATCTCTCTTTACTGCCATCTCATGTGTAAGAAGCTTGCCAATCAGCACATCAGTGTTCATGATACTCATATCTTCATTTGCTTCTTCTATGCCAGCAACTCTTGAACCATAGTCTTTAAGAGGAAGACTTCTCAGGATTTTATTGTTTACATCTTCCAAACTCAGATGCTTCCCAAGTTTCCTCATTCCATTTATAATGGATAGAAGTCGATTTGTCATGTCAGTGATTAACTCATTGGATTTCATCTTGAAAAGCTCATATTCTGAGGTTAGAAGTTGAATCTTCTTGGATTTGACTTGCTTAGTTCCCTCATGATAGTTCTCCAATGTCTTCCACATACTGTGTGTTGTTGAGCAATGTTGTATTCTCCCACATTCTTCAATAGATAATGAGCTTGATAGAATTGTCATTGCCCTCTTGTTTTTGAAATTTGCACTTCTTTGGGGCTCTGTCCAATCGTCTCTTGATAGGATTTCCTCTTCACCATCAGTTCCTCTTCGGGTTGGTGGTGTCCATTCTTTTCGTACACTATCCCATACATCAATTCCTTCACTATCCAAGTATGTCTCCATCCTAAACTTCCAATGGGCATAATTTTCTCCATCAAAGTAAGGTTTGAGACTCTGGAATCCTTCACTGGCCATATCTTACTCTTTACTAGTGCTTTTTAGGCTTCAATGCTAGACAAGGCTCTGATACCAATTGTTGCCCAGATATTAGACCAAGAAGGGGGGTTGAATTGGAGTTTCTAAAATTAAACTTTAAAGTGCGGAAATAAAATTGCTAATTTTAGAAGGGATAGAGAAAATCAGACACAAAGATTTATAGAGGTTTGGGTATTAACAAACCCTACTCCTCTCCCCAATCGCAATTGGGAGTTTTACTAACACACTAAGTGTTACAATGAAGTTTTATAAGCTCACTCCCAACTATGGTGTTTCTCACAATGGCTCACACCTAACCCAAAAATCCCTTGTGTTTTAATGGCTCACACAATAACCAATTCCTTTGTGTTTTACAGGCTCACACAAACAACCTACACTTGTGTTTTACAGGCTCACACAATAACCTACACTTTGTGTTTTGCAGGCTCACACAAACAACCTTTTAAATTTGTGTTTTGGAGGTTCACATAACTAACCCTTACAAGTGTTCTTCTCTTAACCCAGAACTACCCAATGCTCACTTGAGTAAAGATTACAGAGAAAACCACTTATAAATCTTTATTGCTCAAATATGAGGAGCAAAAAGATTTTTAAAGAGAATAGATTTGTTCACAAAGCATAAAAATACAAGATAGCTTGTGATTTGAAATATATACTAATCTTTTGTTTTTCTTATTATTCTCTTATCATCCTCTTGTTTCTCAATGCATAAATGACTTCCATTTATACTCCCATGGCTAAATATAGCCGTTGGGGTGCATTAATTTAGAAACTAGCCGTTATACCAACCAAAAAATCGCGCTTGACATTTTTCTCTTTCATTGGTCACGGGCGTGAATATGCTTGTCACGGGGGTGACAGTTCTTCCCAAGCCGTGACTGAAGTGGTGACCTTGGTCGTGAAGCTCTCTGGAATGTCTTGACATATAGAGTCACCGGCGTGACGTTAATTAGTCACGGGCGTGACACTCTTCCCAGCCGTGAGAGAAGTGGTGACTGAAGTCGTGAAGCTCTCTGGATGAAATTGAATATATCCTTCACGGGGGTGACACCTACATTCACGGGGGTGAACATCTTCACAGCCGTGACCAAAGTGGTGACTCTGGTCGTGAAGCTCTCTGGTTGAATTTACACAACTCTTCACGGGAGTGACACCTCTAGTCATGAGGGTGACTGAAATGCTTACTTCACGGTTTGGTTTTCTTTCATGGCCGTGAACTTCAAATGTTGGTTTTGGTAACGGTTAGCTTTCTTCACGGGGGTGACTCCTTGAGTCACGGTAGTGAACATGCTACTTCTTACTTTTTATTTCTTTAAGGATTATTCTTCCAATTCTCCATTCTTGCCATTTTATGTCCTGTATAATATACTTTCAAAAACAAGTATGTTAAATACAATATTGCTATATTATTTATTATCATCAAAATGACAGAAATACCCCTCAAGGTTAACAAATGGGTTAGGCTGTGTATTGATGTAGGAAGGTAAAATGATTGAATATACTTCCTAACAACTCAAGACTCATGAGAAGAATTATCCTACTCATGATTTTGAGTTTGCAACAATTGTACTTGCCTTGGAGATTTGGAGACATTATCTTTATGGTGAGAAATGTTACATTTACACAGATCACAAAAGTTTGAAATATTTGCTCACATAGAAGGAACTTATTTTGAGACAGAGGCGTTGGCTTGAATTGATAAAAGACTATGATTGCTTAATTGACTACAATCCAGGGAAGGCGAATGTAGTAGCTGATGCACTTAGTAGAAAATTTACGACAGCCCTTTGGGTGATGAATGTTAGATTGGATATGACACAAGATGGAGCAATAATAATTAAAATGCAAGTAAAACCAGACTTCCTTCAGCAAGTGAAAGCGACACAAAGGCTATATGATCATTTGATTACCATAGTGAACTGAGTAAAAGAGGGCAATAAAGGTGATTATTCTTTGGGAGAAAATGATAACCTTTATTTCAACCATAGATTATGTGTGCCTAATCAAGATGAATTGAGAAAGAACATTATCATAGAAGCTCATTATAGCAGTTATGCGATGCATCCTAGTGGTAACAAGATGAATAGAATTTGAAAGTATACTATTGGTGGCCAGGAATGAAACGTGATATGACATAATTCGTAAGTAAATGTTTGATATGCCAACTGGTGAAAACTGAACATCAAGTTCCATCGAGTTTACTTCAGCCTATTGCGATACTATAGTGGAAATGGGATCGAGTGACTATGGATTTTTTGACGAGATTTCCTTTGACTGGAAATAAGCATGATGCTATTTGGGTAGTCATTGATAAGACTCACAAAATTAGTCCATTTTATACCAGTATGGAAGGACTATCCACTTACCAAGTTAGCAAAAATCTACATCAATGAGATAGTGAGACTCCATGGAGTACCATCCTCCATTATTTTAGACAAGGATCCCAAATTTACTTCCCAGTTTTAGAAGAAGTTACAAGAAGCATTGGGGACCAAACTTCATTTTAGTACAACTTTTTATCCCCAAACTAATGGATAGTCAAAGCGTGTGATTCAGATACTTGAGGATATGTTGTGAAGTTGTGTCCTTGAGTTTGAAAGCATTTGGGAAGGTATTTACCATTAGCCGAATTTTCTTACAATAACAACTATTAGTCTAGCATCAAAATGACGTCATATGAAGCATTGTATGGGAGGAAATGTAAAACTCCTTTATGTTGGACAGAATTGAGTGAGAAAAAACTAATGGGGACAGATTTGGTTCAAGAAGCTGAAGAGAAGGTATGAGTGATCAAGGATAGATTGAAAGAAGCCACGGACAGACAGAAGTCATATGCACACTTAAGATGAAAAGATAAAGAATTTTCAGGTTGGAGATCAAGTATTTCTAAAAGTATCACCCTGGAAGAAGGTTATGAGATTTGTCAAGAAGGGCAAACTAAGTCTGAGATTTTTAGGCTCTTATGAGATTATACAGCGAGTGGGACCTATAGCTTATCGATTGAAGTTGCTTCAAGAGTTGGAAAATATTCATGATGTGTTCCACGTGTCAATGCTACAGAGGTGTAGGTTACTAGCTACATGATCAAGCGAAAAGAAATTCAAATACAGGTTGATCTAACTTATGAAGAGAAACCATTAAAAATCCTAGTCGGAGAGGTTAGACAACTAAGGAACAATCAAATCTCGCTAGTGAAGGTGTTTTGGAGTTATCACAATGAGGAAAAAGCCACGTGGGAGTCAGGTGCTACAATGAGGCAACAATATCCACAACTGTTCAATACAGGTAAAAGTTCGAGGATGAAATTTTTATTAGTAGGGGAGAATTGTAATGGCCCAAATACCGAATTAGTTGTAAACTGTAATTTCCGAAATTGATCAGCATAACTGGGGTGAAAAATACACCTGTTGGTGAAAAATATTTTATTTGATCATCGGAAAATATAGATTATGACTAGTCTGAGGGTAAATTTTGGAGTGAAAATGAAGTCAAATAAGTCTTCAAAAGTCAAAAGTAAGAAAAAAAGAATCTAGTTTAATTAAATAGTTGGTTGACCGTACTTTGATCGGACTATGAAAAATAGCAAATGACATCAAAAAAATTATTTTAAAACATGGATAGAATCTAAATAATATTTTGGATTTTTTAACAGTGAAAAATGAATTTTACAGTAACACTGAAAATTAAATTATCAGTCATATTTGAGTGAACTAGATAGAAAATGAACTTCAATTGAGTTGAAAATTTTTGTGTAGACATATAAAAATATTTTATGAATTATGGAATCAAATTTGGGTAGAATTGAGCTTGAAAAATGAGAAAATTAATTTATAGTCCATAATTGAGCCTAAATAGGTTGGGCTTTATTTGGCCCAAGCCCACCCAACTTAGACCACTCTACATATCTTAAACTACCTATTTGAACCATTAAATTAATTTTAAACCATAAATTTCACTTACCTCAAATTTGACTCCTAACTTTCCTCCTTTGATTTTCTTCCACTTTAGCCTTCCAAATGAAAATTAAAAACTTCTATTAGCTACTAGAGAGGCTGAAATTATTTTTGGGTGGTTGATTTTGGTGTAAAAAATGAAGAAAATTGAAAGAGAAAAGTGGGAAGCAAGCCTCGGCCAAGAGGGAGGATTTGGGGAAGAATAAGTTGCAGAATTATCTTTAAAGAATTCTGATATTTAGGCCAATTTATAGTGATTGAAGTTGGTTAGGCTTGGGCTAAACAAAACTCAACCCATTTAGGCCCAATTATGCACTATAATTATTTTTCTCACTTTTCAAGCTTAATTTTACCCAATTTTGATTCTATAATTCATAAAATATTTCTATATATCTACACAAAATTTTTTAACTCAATCGGAGTTCATTTTCTACCCAGCTCACTTAAATTTGACCGATAATTAAATTTTCGGTGTTACTGTAAAATTCATTTTTCACCGTTAAATAATCCTAAATATTATTTAGAGTCTATCCATATCTTAAAATAAATTTTTAGATATCATTTGATATTTTTCATTGCCCGATCAAAGTATGGTCAACCAACTATTTAATTAAACCGGGTCCTATTTTTTCTTAATTTTGATTTTTGAGGACTTATTTGACCTCATTTTCACTCCAAATTTTTCCTTTAGACTATTCATAACATATATTTTCCAATGATCAAATAAAATATTTTTCACCAACTGATGTATTTTTGACACTCGGGTATACTGATCAATCTCGGAAACTACAGTTTACGACTAACCCGGTATTTGGGCAATTACAATTCTCCCCTACTAATAAAAATTTTGTCTTTGAAATTTTACCTGTATTGAACAGTTGTGGATATTGTTGTCTCATTGCAGCTTCTGGCTCCCACATGACTTCTTCCACATTGTGGTGACTCCATTACACATTCACTAGTGGGATTTGCTTGTTCCAGAGCTGTTTAACCTATTTGGCTAGGATCTTTAATAGTTTCTCTTTATAAGTCAAATCAGTCTGTTTTCAAATTTCTTCTGGCTTGATCACATGGCTTGGGTCTGACCTATACCTCCGTAGCATTGACACGTGAAACACATCATGAATCTTTTCCAACTTTTGAGGCAGTTTCAATCGATAGGCTATGGGTCCCACTCGCTGTATAATCTCATAAGGGTCTAAAAATCTTGGACTTAGTTTTCCCTTCTTACCAAGTCTCATAACTTTCTTCCAGGGTGATACTTTTAAAAACACTTGATCTTCAACTTGGAACTTTATATCTTTTCTTCTTAAATCTGCATATGACTTTTGTCGACCCATGGCTTCTTTCTACCTATCATTGATCACTCGTACCTTCTCTTCAGTTTCTCGAACCAAATCGGTCCCCATTAGCTTTTTTTCACTTAATTATGTCCAACATAAAGGAGTTCTACATTTCCTCCCATACAGTGCTTCATATGATGCCATTTTGATGTTGGACTGATAGCTGTTGTTGTAAGCAAACTCTACTAATGGAAAATATTTTTCCCAACTACTTTCAAACTCGAGGACATAACATCGCAACATATCCTCAAGTATATGAATTACACACTCTGACTGCCCATCCGTCTGAGGATGAAAAGTTCCCAATGCTTCTTGCAACTTATTCCAGAATTGGGAAGTAAATCTTGGATCTCTGTCTAAAATAATCCCTCCGTACTGGTATAAAATGGGCTGATTTTATGAGTCTATCAATAACTACCAAGATAGCATCATGCTTTTTTCCCATCAAAGGCAATCCCGTCACTTGATCCCATTTCCAATCTGGTATCGCAATAGGCTGAAGTAAACCTGATGGAACTTGGTGTTCAACTTTCACCTGTTGGAATATCAAACATTTACTCACAAGTTCTATCACATCAAGTTTCATTCCTGGCCACCAATAGTGTACTTTCAAATCCTGATACATCTTGTTACCACCAGGATGCATCGCATAGCTGCTATGATGAGCTTCTGTGAGAATGTTCTTCCTCAATTCATCTTGATCCGGTACACATAACCTCCGGTTGAAATAAATGCTTCCATCTTCACCTAAAGAATAATCACCTTCATTGCCCTCTTTTACTCTATTCACTATGGAAATCAAGTGATCATCTAACTTTTGTGCCGCTTTCACTTGCTGACGAAAATATGGTTTTACTTCCATTTCCGCTATTATCGCTCCATCTTGTGCCATATCCAATATGACATTCATCACCCGAAGGGCTATCATAAATTTTCTACTAAGTGCATCAGCTACTACATTCGCCTTGCCTGGATGATAGTCGATTAGGCAATTATAGTCTTTTATCAATTCAAGCCATCGCCTTTGCCTCAAATTAAGTTCCTTCTATGTGAGCAAATATTTCAAACTTTTATGATCTGTGTAAATGTAACATTTCTCACCATAAAGATAATGTCTCCAAATCTTCAAGGCGAGTACAATTGCTGCAAGCTCAAGATTATGAGTAGGATAGTTCTTTTCATGATTCTTGAGTTGTTGGGAAGCATATACAATCACTTTACCTTATTGCATCAATACACAACCTAACCCATTCTTGGAGGCATCACTGTAAATCACAAAATCCTTGCCAAATTCTGGTTGAGTTAACACTGGGGCTTTTGTCAACATGTTTTTAAGCTTCTCAAAACTTCCTTGACATTTATCCGTCCATTCAAACTTAATATGCTTTTGTACTAGTCAAGTGAGCGGTGCTGCTATGGTGAAAAAATCTTTTACAAATCTCCTGTAATACCCAACCATACCTAAGAAACTTTTAACTTCTCTAATAGTCTTAGGTATTCTCCACTGTAAGATTGCTTCAATCTTCTTTGGATCCACCTTTATCCCTTCAGCTGAAATTACATGACCCAAGAATGAAACTTCATTCAACCAGAAGTCACACTTACTGAATTTTACATACAACTGCTTTTCTCTCAATATTCGCAAGACAGTTCGTAGGTGCTTGTCATGTTCTTCTAGCGTCTTCGAATACACTAGAATGTCATCAATAAATACCACCACAAACTAGTCTAAATAAAGATGAAAGATCTTATTCATTAGATCCATGAAAGTTGCTGAGGCATTCGTAAGTCCAAATGTCATGAATAAAAACTCATAGTGGCCATATCTCGTGCGAAAAGCAGTATTGGGCACATCTACTTCTTTTACTTTCAACTAATGGTAGCCCGATCGTAGGTCAATCTTTGAAAATACACCTGCTCCTTTCAATTAATCAAATAAGTCTTCAATATGTGGAAGGGGATACATATTCTTGATCGTCACTTTATTCAGCTATCTGTAGTCAATGCATAATCTAAGAGACCCATCTTTATTTTTTACAAAGAGTATTGATGCCCCCTATGGTGAAATACTGGGTATGATAAAGCCTTTATCAAGCAATTCCTGCAGTTGAATCTTCAATTCCTTGAGCTCTGTAGGCGCCATCCTGTAGGGTGCAATCGAAATAGGTGTCGTACCTAGAGCCACATCAATAGTGAATTCAACTTCCCTATCAGGTGGCAAGCCTAGTAATTCATTGGGAAAAGACATCTGAAAAATCTCTCACTTTCGGCACATCTGAAATCTTAAGATCTTCCTTTTTAGCTTCCATTGCATAACACAAATAAGCAAGCACCCCTTTCTTATACATCTCTTAGCAGCTGTAGCTAAGATCACATCTGATAAAAAGTCTATTCTTTCACCCACAATAGTGATTTCTCGATCCTCAGAGAGTTTAAATAGTGATTTCCTGATCCTCAGAGAGTTTAAGTGTCACTTTCTTCCGTTTACAATTTACTGTAGCTTGATGAGCGGATAACCAATCCATCCCCAATATCACATCAAACTTGCGAAATGGGAGTTCAATTAGGTTAGCTAGGAATTCATAACCTTGCGTACTAATGGGACAATTCCTATACACCTTATTCACCACAACACTATTCCCTAAAGAACTGCTCACTAGGATGTCCTGGTCTAATTATGAATCTTTTAACCCTTTCCCCTGTGCAACATCAGTATTTATGTAGGAATGTGCGGAACCAGGATCAATAAGTGCATAAACAGAATCAGTCATAAGCATGAATTCACCTACTATTACATCAAGAGCATCCTCGTCTTCTCTAGCTCTCACTGCATAAGTATGGCCTGTAGCTCATCCTTGACCCTGGGATTACTGTACAGAAGGTCTAGACGCTGATGGGTTAAGGGCTGCTCCCCTACCTCAACCTCTATATGGTAAATATCCAATACCAAGTGCTGGTGATATAGCCGTAGAAGCTTGAGCCACTGGACAATCCCTATATTGATGATCTTTTGAACCGCACTTGAAATAGGTGCCAATCAAATATATGCACTCTCCTGGGTGAGCTCTACCACAATGGCTACAAGTCTGAATTGTACCTACCCCTCTTCCTCTAGGTGTACTGTAACACCCTTATAACATTTGTTCTATACATACGTTACGTGGGTAAATACGATTATAGCCGATGTATGCCGAAATTTTTTTTTTATTCCTTTTTATTTTTCCAAAAATTTCGGCAGCATAACAGTTATAAACTAACTAACCCACCTGCAAAGCAAACAATCCACAACCCAATATTGGGCACAATAATCCACATAATGTAATATATTTCCATTCAACCATAATTCTCTACACATATAATAATTCGCAAATATTCATTTATCAGAATATATACATAATTTTATTCTTACAACACCATATCTAAACTTATATATACATGTCATTTTATACAATAACCTACAATTATGTCAATATTCCATCAGATCCCAAAATTTGTATGTCTGCTCCTGCCTTTCCTGCTACTACCTGCACGCAGTCAAATAACTACGAGCTGAGCATTAATATGCTCAGTGGTGATTACTAATCTAAAAATTTCCACTAACAATATTTTCATTCAATTATACATGCAATAATATTTTTAATATACTATTCCATTTTTCTCTTTAATATATAATTCTTTTTAACAATACATTATTTTTTAATTATTCTTAATTCACTATTGAATATCTTTATTTCTCTTTTTTTTCCGAACTTTCAATTTCTTTCAAATTAGTCCGTTTTTACTTTGTTTCTTTAATTATCCATTCTTATTTATTTAATTAGCTTCAATTTCACTTTAATTCTTAAAATTTTCATTTATTTACAGTTATACCACTAACTATATATTATTTTCACTTTTTCCACTAATATTTATTTTTTTTATTCATTTATTTTTTTCTACACAATTTAATATTTATCTTCACTTATTTTTCATTTTTTTCAATTTTACATTTTTTTTTCTTTTGTTACAATATTCACTTTTATCATATTTACCAAATTTATCACTTATGTCCTTTTTATTATTTTTCTCATATTTTTCCCTTATTTCATTTTTATCATCTTTTTCATTTTAATCATTTTTCTCATTTTTCATTCACAATTGTCATTTCATTTTTTTTTATTTGCCCCTAGATTCAATCCGATAGAAAATCTTCGGACCAGATACATGGGACGTGGACTCAAAAGTCCACTACACTGAAGAGTAATCCCGAAAGATCACCCAAGCACTGCACTGTATAATATTCATTGAATCACTATCACTGTAGTAGACAATCATTGGTCTACATAAGCGAGTCGCCATGACCCGCACCGCGGTAATAATGTCCCTATGGCTAGCCAATTATATCCTGGGCTAGATTTAACCATCAGAAAATAACTAAGGGCATTATTTTATTTCTTTAATTTCATTTCCATTAAATTCATAAAATTTATTATTTTTACATTATTAATCACTTAATATTTTATTCTTTTATAACAATTTTATCACTACCAAAATTTTTCATTCTGATATATCAATATTTCATTATGGATAATCAATTAAGTTATAAACTCACTAAATACTTTTTATTCATTATTATTCATTTCATACATAATATCATCCATAAATAGAAAAATATGCAATATTTAATCTAAAAATTTTCAATAAATTTGTACACACCTAAAATCATATTATATTGCATTTCATAACTAAATTTTCATTTAATTAGCAAAGAAAATATTAATTTCTCCACTTTCATTTTTCGGCCTATATTTAATTTGCATCATTAAAATTTTTCTTTCAATTTCTAATTATTCATTTCACTAATTAATACATTCATTATTCCATATATATCATAATTTTACATTAAAATATATTTATTCCTTAATATTCATTTTTCACATAATAAGATCATATTTTACAATTTCCACTAGTCAAATTTTTTAATTGAAATTAATCATTCTAATTCACTTTTCATAATCCATTAATTATGTTTTAAGCATTAATTTAACAATTACATACAAAACACACAATTTTCTAAATTTCCATAACCCTAAATTATACTTAATTAATGGAAATAATTAGATTAAGGAATCACTAACCTTAATTGCTTATCTTGGTCTTCCTAAGCTTCCTTCTCCTTCTCCTTTCCCTTGGAAGAACCTTCTCCTTCTCTTGAACCTACCATGGACAATATTTTTCCTTCATTAATCCACCATTAATTTACTTCCTTAGCTCAAATAAACTTCATATTCATTATCTACATATCTTAAACTACCTATTTAAACCATTAAATTAATTAAAAACCATAAATTTTGCTTACCTCCAATCAAAGTCCTAAATTTTCTCCTTTGATTTCCTTCCACTTTAGCCTTCCAAATGAAGATTAAAAACTTATTTTAGCTATTAGGGAGGCTGAAATTAATTTTGGATGGTTGATTTTGGTGTGAGAATTGAAGAAAATGGAAGAAAATTTGAAAAGAAAATGGGAAAGATGTGGTTCAGCCAAGAGGGAATTTTGGGGAAGAAGATGAAGCAGAATTCTAGAGAATTCTGATAATTTGGGTCCATTTTATAGTGGTCTTAAATGGGTGGGCTTGGGTCAAACAAAGCCCAACCCATTTACGCCCAATTATGCACTATAAATTATTTTTCTCACTTTCCAAGCTCAATTTCACCCAAATTTAATTCCATAATTCCTAAAATATTTTTATATGTCTACACAAAAATTTTCAACTCAATCGGAGTTCGTTTTCTGTCCGGCTCACTTAAATCGGACTGATAATTCAATTTTCGGTATTACCGTAAAATTCCTTTTTCACTGTCAAATAATCCTAAATATTATTTAGAGTCTATCCATGTCTTAAAATAAATTTTTAGATGTCGTTTGCTATTTTTCATAGCCCGGTCAAAGTATGGTCAACCAACTATTTAATCAAATCGGGTCCTTTTTTTTCTTAATTTTGACTTTTGAGAGCTTATTTGACTTTATTTTCACTCCAAATTTTACCCTCAGACTAGTCACAACCTATATTTTCCGATGATCAAATAAAATATTTTTCATCCACGGGTGTATTTTTGACCCCCGGGTATACTGATCAATCTCGGAAACTACAGTTTACGACTAACCCGGTATTTGGGTCATTACATGTACTGCCCACAGAAGTGATTGAGGCATTACCACAGACTGTATTTCCTTGCCCACACCCTAGTGCAACTAATGTACGGCTCTATGGTAGAACTGGTCCTCTAGACTTCTTACTCTGAGCACCCGAACCACTGAACTATCTCGGCTTCCTCTTCTGCTGAAATTGAGTTTGTCTGTTAGCCTCATCTGACTGGACACTTTCTACTTTAATTGCAACTTCTAACAAGGCATGCAAATTTGGATGTTGTTATGCACCCACTATCAGTCTGATCTTGTTATGGAGACCCCTCTTAAATCTCTAACATAATTTCTCCTCTATCAACTGATAATCATCAAGGTAGGCGCTCAAACTTGCGCTCATACTTTGCTATTATCTTGTTACCTTTCCTGAGTCTCCAAAAGGCATTTTGCATATCTGCTTTATACTATGACCCTATATATTTATTTTCAAACTAAGCCCAGAAGAAATCCCAATTCAACTATTCACCTGGGGTATGCTTGCATACTAAATCCCACCAGATGAATGCAGGACCCTGAAGTAATGCCACAGTACATTCAAATTTCTCTTCTAGCGAGCTATGAGTAATTTTAAATAACCTCTTTATCTTGAACAACCATTCTTCTACTTGTATAGGGGTCAATGGATCACGCCCATAGAATTCTTCAGCTCCTAATCTCTTCAACTACTCCAAAATTGACTTCTTTTTAGGTGGAGCTGGAGGTTGTACCTGGGCTATTGGTTAAGGTTGTTGAGCTTGTTTAGCTTGCATTATATGTTGAATATAATCCACCATGAGATGGAGAAAATCCGACTGTGGCGGTGGAGGTGGTGCAACTGGTGGAGTGACATTATATTGCAAGGTTTCAGCTTGCTTAGCACTAACCGACGCTTCACTCTTACCGTCCCCATCACCTTGACCTTGTTAGGATGTCATCATTCACTATAAAATAGGAAAGGAGCAAACATACGTTAGACTTATTACACATTTCATCCATCCATTGGCATGTATATATATATAATTCATTCACTTAATTTCAACTCTGAGCTTAGAACTGTTTAAAACATGCTCTGATACTACTAAAACTGTGACACCCTTATAACATTCTATACGTACGCTATGTGGGTAAGTACAATTATAGCCTATGTATGCCAATTTTTTTCTTAATTTAATGACCATAATATTGTCAACACTTAATTAATCATTTTTAATTTTTCAAAAATTTCGGCAGCATAACGACTATAAATTAACTAACTTACCTGCAAGACAAACAATCCACACCCCATTTTTGGGCACAACAACACACATATAATACAAAATATTTTAAATTCATCCACAAATCATTCTTCCATTCTTCACACATATAATAATTTACAAATGTCATTTATCATAATATGTACAAGGTTCGTTCTTACAACTTCATATCTATACATATATATACATGTCATTATTAGTAATATCCTCTGACTATTTTGTTATTCCGTCTGCTCCCAAAATTTGGATACTTGCTACTGTTTTTTCCATTACTATCTGCACACAGTTAAATAACTACGTGTTGAGTATTAATATGCTCAAGGGTAATTACTAATTTAAAAATTTTCACTAATTATATTTTCACGCAATTATATATGCAATAATATTTTTAATACACTATTCAATTGTCCTCTTTAATATATAATTATTTTTATCAATAATTTATTTTTAATTACTCTTAATTCACTATTTAATATCTTTATTTCTCTTTTTTTCCTGAACTTTCAATTTCTTTCTTTTTAGTCCGTTTTACTTTATTTCTTTAATTATCCATTATTTTCTTTCTTATTTATTTATTTATTTAATTAGCTTCAATTTCACTTTAATTCTTAAATTTCTAATTCTTTACAATTATGCCACTAACTATATATTATTTTCACTTTTGCCAATAATATTTTTATTTTTCATTTCTTTTTTTATTTTTTTTATTTCTTTTTACTACACAATTTAATATTTATATTCACCTATTTTTCATTTTTTCAATTTTACTATTTTTTTCTTTTGTTACAATCATCACTTTTATCACATTTATCAAATTTATCACTTATGTCATTTTTATCATATTTTTTTCATTTTTATTATTTTTCTCATATTTTTCACTTTATTCATTTTTACCATTTTTTCACATTTATCATTTTCATTATATTTTTCACATTTATTATTATTACTACTTTTATTCACATTTGTCCCTAGTTTCCATCCGATAGAAAATCTTTAGACCAGATACATGGGAGTGGACCCAAAAGTCTAATACACTAAAGAGTAATCCCGAAAGATCATCCGAGCACTACACTGAATAACTGAGTCACAATCATTGAAGTAAACCATCATTTGTCTACATAAGCGAGTCATCATGACCTGCACCGCGATAGTAGTGTCCCTATGGCTAGCCAATTATATCCTGAACTAGATTTAACAATCATAAAAATAACTAAAGAAATTATTTTATTTCTTCAATTCAATTT
The DNA here is from genome assembly GCA_023653625.1 of Triadica sebifera. Taxonomy (NCBI): domain Eukaryota; kingdom Viridiplantae; phylum Streptophyta; class Magnoliopsida; order Malpighiales; family Euphorbiaceae; genus Triadica; species Triadica sebifera. The sequence goes on from CM042901.1 coordinate 29,825,474, forward strand.
CTATTAAAATCATAAATTCCATTATTTTTACATTATTAATCACTTAATATTTTATTCTTTCATAACAATTTTATCACCACCAAAAAATTGATAATCAATTAAGTTATAAACTCACTAAATACATTTTATTCATTATTTTTCATTTCATACATAATATCATCAATAAATAGAAAAATATTCAATATTTAATTTAAAATTTTCAATAAATTTCTACACACTTAAAATCATATTTTCATGCATCTCATGACTAAATTTTCATTTAATTAGCAAAGAAAATATTAATTTCTTAATATTCATTTTTCACATAATAAGGTCATATTTTACAATTTCTACTAATTAATTTTTTAATTGAAATTAAATATTCTAATTCATTTTTAATAATGCTTTAATCATGTTTTAAGCATTAATTAGCAATTACATGCAAAACACACAATTTTCTAAATTTCTATAACCTTAAATCATGCATAATTAATGGAAATAAGTAGATTATAGAATCACTAACCTTAATTGCTTATTTTGGTCTTCCTAAGCTTTCTTTTCCTTTATTTTTTCCTTGGAAGCACCTTCACCTTCTCTTGAACCTACCATAGCCAAAAATATTTCTTCATTAATCCACCATTATTTTACTTTCTTAACTCAAATAAAATTCATATTTATTATCTACATATCTTAAACTACCTATTTGAACCATTAAACTAATTTAAAACCATAAATTTCACTTCCCTCAAATTTGAATTCTAACTTTTCTCCTTTGTTTTCCTTCCACTTTAGCCTTCCAAATGAAAATTAAAAGCTTCTATTAGCTACTAGTGAGGTTGAAATTATTTTTGGGTGGTTGATTTTGGTGTAAAAAGCGAAGAAAATTGAAAGAGAAAAGTGGGAAGCAAGTCTCGGCCAAGAGGGAGGATTTGGGGAAGAATGAATTGCAGAATTCTCTCTAGAGAATTCTGATATTTAGGCCAATTTATAGTGGCTTAAGTTGGTTGGGCTTGGGTCAAACGAAACTCAACCCATTTAGGCTCAATTGTGTACTAAAAAATATTTTTCTCACTTTCAACCTCAATTTCACCCAAATTTAATTCCATAATTCATAAAATATTTCTATATGTCTACACAAAATTTTTTAACTCAATCGGAGTTTATTTTCTATCCAGCTCACTTAAATTGGATTGATAATTCAATTTTAGGTGTTACCATAAAATTTTTTTTTTACTGTCAAATAATCCTAAATATTATTTGGAGTCTATCCATATCTTAAAATAAATTTTTAGATATCGTTTGCTATTTTTCATAACCCAATCAAAGTATGTTCAACCAACTATTTAATTAAACTGGATCCCATTTTTTTTATTTTGACTTTTGAGAACTTATTTGACCTTATTTTCACTCCAAATTTTTCCCTCAAACTAGTCATGACATATATTTTTCGATGATCAAATAAAATATTTTTCACCAACGGATGTATTTTTGACACTCGGGTATACTGATCAATCTCAGAAACTACAGTTTACGACTAACCCGGTATTTGGGTCATTACATCCACACTCTTTCTTTCCTCTATCCACATTGTTCCTACAACCTAGATCTAAGACCCAAAAATCCTTTCCTCAAATTAGAAACCAAAGGAAAACAAAAAAGTGATTTGATTCTTAAGACAAGAAATAGGTGATTTTGAGAGAAAAATGAAGAAGAAAGGAGTTAGACTGAAGTTTTTAGCCAACCCTTTTGAGAGAGGGTTTAAGTGAGTTGTAACCTTCATGCTTCTTCTCTTTTCCTTATATTTTCTTCCATTTTTGTTTTTGAAAACTAAACCCTTAGAAAAGTTGAGGTTTCTGAACAAGTTAGGGTTCTAATCTTTGAGTGAAGGTTTTGGATGAAGAAATCCAACTCTTATACCCATTTGAATAATAAAAGAGGAACCTTGGGTTGGAAGGTGATTTAGTGTTTGGGTATGATGTTTATGATATTAGGATCACCTAGAAAGGCTAGGAGCAATCTCTAAGATAGAGGAGGAACTTGAGATAGCCAAATAAGGTGATTTTTGGTGAAGGTTCTACAATAGGTTAGTATACAATGGCAAACTCTTCACTTTTGTTATATTATGAATTGTTTAGTATCCCTAATTACTCTATTATGGTATTAAACATTTAATAGTTGAGGAAATAAATGAATAAATGTTATGATATGAGTGATTGACATTGACCAATTTTAGAGAATTTGTGTGAACTTGGGATGCTATATTTTGGGCACGATATGGAATGTTTGAATTTTCATATTCATGACCATGATTCACACCTATAAACTTGGTGTCACAACCGTGAAGCTATATAACACGATTTGAGACTTTGGACAAAAGCGTTCATGCCCAGAGTCTAGTAAATATTTAAAAGAAGTTGAATTTTAAGTGGCAAATACCACTACAACAATTAGTGAAATAGGGAACAAATTTTTGAACAATGCTTCAAATAACATCCTAAAATATATATAATCAGGTACATTTTTTATAAAACGTCCTAAAAGAATTTGAAAATTTAGGCACCCAACAATTAAGTGCATGGACTGTGGAGGGAAAAAATTTGGACAGTTTTTTTATTATAGGTGATAAATTTAATGTGCCAGAAAAGGCTTAATCATTTAGGACTTTTTTTTCCATTGCTAAAAAAAAAGATTTAATTTGAGACATTTACCGTTTTGTAGCTTTTAGTTATTCATATATTAAAATATTTATTTTACTTTTTAGGGATGAAATAAAATACGTTGAAAAAAAGTGGAGATTACCTATTAATTACCTCTTTTGTTTTAAATCTAACCCATTAATTCCCTCAAATCCTTTTATTCCATATAAATCCAGAGGCACAATCCACACCTCTCATTGATCAAAAGATATACCATGCGTTGATTGGAGATTCAGCTGTGGGGAAATCATAAATATTAGCTTGATTAGGCAGTGGAGATTCAAATCTAGATGCTGCAAACCAAAAACAATAATATACTAATTTTTTGTTTCCACTTTCTAATGCATGTCTTCTCATTTTCTCTATCTTTCTTTCCATCAGTTTTTTTTTTAGATAACAAATTGTTGATCTCCTTCATGGATTGAAAAAAGCATACGTGGGAAAAAGGTAGTTCTCATGTATGTTCATTTATATCTTACAAGTAAATCTGTCTCCTCTCTTGTCATGGCTAATTCTGGATCATTCAGATTGGGTCTTTGATTAGGTCAAATTTTCCTGTTGAAGTACTTTCTTCTTTTAATTTATTATTATGCACCCTTTTTCATGTAGCTTAGGTCCATTTGGTTTTTGGCTATGAAGTTTCACATTTGGTTTTCTTTTTGATTCTTTGTAGAATGGAGTTGTTTCTTTTATCTTTGTTCCATGTTTGTAAGTTCTTTTATTTTTATTTTTTATTACCCTTAGGGAAAATCAACTTCAATTTTACTACTGTTTGTTTTTTCTCTTTTGCTTTTTCTCTTAGTAGATAAACTAATAATGCATTTCTTTAAGAAAAATCTAATTAGTTGTAGATAGTTATGCTGATGACCTAAAGTAATAAAAGATCATTCTTTAGTTTACTTTTGAGGAGTACTTGCCTGCGAACATCATCATTAAGTTCATAACTTTCACTTTGTTAATTGAAAGTTTATGCTATTTTTTATATTTTTGTTATGAGTTTGGCTTATAATTAAGGAAGAGTGATGAAAAACTAGTCTTTGCATCAATAAGCTAATGTGAAATTAAATGATTATAAGAGTATGGTGGTGCAAACCAAAATGGATTAGGCTATTTTAGATATAGACCTACCTATTCAAAGTCAAATAATGTATCCAATGATTTAGAGGGTTACTTGAAATAATCTAACAAATATAAAAAGCACTACTTTATTTAATATTTGTTGTATGTGTAAAAAATTACTATTGCATACATATAATTTTAATTAGATTGGTTTATAGATTGATTCATGAGGTAGAAAACATCAAAGTAACATGTAATGTCAAATTATAATACCAAATTACTAGCATGGAATAAGTGGGTATAAGTGGGTCCTCCATTTATTTTGATGATCAGATAATTGGTTGTTTCCTACCAATTTATCTTTGTTTAAAGCTTAAGTTACAGATTGGTTAAAAAGACATACAGAAAATAAAATACAATTTTTCATATTCTCTACAATACCCAATTGAAGAAAAATAAACTTTAAATATCTAATTGAAAACGAAGCGAAATATTATGAGTATTTTTGAAATTATTCCTACATTTTAAATGGAAAAAAGGATAAAGTGTTCAATTACAAAAAACTTCAAATGTTAAGTGTTCAATTCAAAAAAAAAAAAAACCATAAATCTCCAGTTGAAAAAGTAGTGAAACATTAGGTGTTTTTCAACGTTATCCCAAATTTTTAAGAAATCTGATTTCCTTCGATGCCAACTGAAAGAAAGATTGACGAGATGGTCTCTATCATAAGATTTCACTGCAAAAGTTATTATGGAATGATAAGCAGTAATTTTTATGAATAATAACAATAATAAATATATAAATAAACAAACAAATACAGGGATTCTTACCACCTGAATAAGAAATCTAACAGTATGATGCAAATCTAAACGTACAATTTCACAAGCAAAGAAACATGAAAAACAGACGCATTCTCTGACACAGGTGATTTAATTGCACTATATATATATATATATGTCGAACCAACATTGCACTAAAATGGTCTCTATCATAATATAGCAGTTCAAAATTTACCATCGATATTGGATCCAATACCGAAACTATTCCAGCTTACCATAAATCAATTGGCTGTTAGGCCAATCACTGAACGGAAAATAGGAAAATATGCAAACTCGATGAGCCATCTCAGACAAAATCAAGATAAAAAGCATCAAGAGTTGTGATGAGAAAACATAAAACAAGAGAAAAGGAACCTAAGGAAATTAGTAGGAAAATGAAAGTACACAGCAAGGGGAAGAAATTATTTTCATAGTGCAATTTTCAGCTATCTTCCAGCCTTGCAAGAAAAGAATTCCTCAAAGAAAATAAAAAATCCAAGTAATCAAAAAAATAACGACAGCAGCTGATACTAAAATTCAGAGATTTTTTTTTTTTTGTGGTGTGTGACAACAACATTCCCATCAATACAATGCCCAAATTTTTTTGTTGAAATGAGTAAGAAAAACAGAAAGAGGCACTTATCAATAGCATTATCGGACAACAATGTGTATAACAGAATTAATTTAATGAGATAAATCATTTCGACTACTTATAGACAGTGAATGGGAGCCTTCCTTACCATCCCTCGTGTGAGACTAACATTTTGCTACTTTTACGGCATTGTATGAGATGTAGTGGCAAAATTATAAATGCCCTTTTCTCTGAATGGTGTTTATTCAGTCAGGTCACAGGGCCACTGTTACTGCTAACATTGAGTTCCTGAAAGAAAGCTTTTGAATATTCATAGGTGGACCAGCAAATTGCAGCAGCTGGTGCATGGAAAAGAATCCTCGGAATCCAACCCCTCATCAATCCTCTGTATCCATCCTTTTTAACTATTGCTTTAATCACATCTCTAATTGAACCACTTTTAAATCTGTCACACCCACAAACACCCTGCATATCCAAATACTGTTAATTTCAGTAAACTATTAAGACTAATTCTGCTTCACGCTAAAGCTTGCAAAGGATTTTAGGAATCCTACCGCACTTTTAGAATCCAACAAATTGGTGTTCCAATTAACTGCTTATTCAGTTTTAATCATTTACATCACATGGAGTTCAACTAATTGTAATAGACTGCAAAAACAATGAAAAGAGAAGAAGGTTTTACAAGCTTCTTTTTCTCTTTTCCTTCTTTTTGTAATTTTAAATGAAAAAGCAAAGGCATCGTTTGATTATATAATAAAAGACAATATTTTCAAGTAAATCTCCTTGTTTTTACATTTGTTTTCAAGGAAGATAAAAATCTGTAGAAAGTAATATACAATATCTGAAAAGCAAAAATGAAGTTAATCATAGAGAGTCTAATTAAGGTGATCACAACACAATGAAAACAAATAACACACAAGATTTTAACATAGTTTAGAAACCTGATGCCTTTCGACAACCTTTTGCACCATGGCATCGATCCAAGACGAGAACAAACCAAAGAGAAATTTTATCTGACCGTGAAATCAATGAGTTTATAACCCTAAAGCCATTTCCATAAACCTTGTACACTCTGTCATAATCCCAAAGAACGAATCTCTCGCCTAATCTTTGTATAGTCCATGGGTGAAGTGAATGGCCACTCTAATTCACCAAATCCCTAGTAGTCTCTATTTATAATGTAAATTATACTTCAGTCCAACTTGCCTCCTGAATGAAAAGTCAAAACCTATTTTTTTCTTCTTTAAAAAGAATATGATTATCAATTTGACACTTCCTACACAATTAACAAAAATAAATCAAGAGTATCAACATCAACTCACATGTAAAAGAATAGTGGACCAAAGATCAGCAAAAACATGGATGGAATAAAGTTGCTTGGAACCAAACGAGTCCTAATTTGAGACTAACATATTTAATTTTTGCTCAAGTTGATTGTTTGCCCAGCTTGAGAAGTGATGGCCTGAGAATAGCCTTTTGGTCAATTTAGAATTTTAATTCAGAGAATAGCCCTTTTTGTCAGTTCATTGTCCAATCTCAAAGTAGAATCTACATTCCTCTGTTTTATTATTCTAATACAACAGACCAATAAATCTGAACAGATAGCTCGCAGGTCATAGGTAATTCAATAGCCCTAGATAAATTCTCCTTCACATTATCATTGGAATTGTGCAGAAAATTTTCTTTTCGTGATTTTTTTTGAAACTTCTTTACCTGATTAAGAAGCTACCACATGTACCAAGTGAGAAATTTCAAAATTTTGAAAGAAATAAGGAATTAACCTTGTTCGAGTCAAATGAAGGCAAACAGAACAATTTTGTCATATACATGATTTATGAGATATTATGGAAATTAAACAAAACTATAATCACCATAGATATGGAACAGATCACCATGGATATGGAACAGTAGTTTGCCTATAGCAAGGTGCCAACTAAGAACCTAGCTTTTTGAGGATTTCATGACCATTTTCAGTTCCTTTTTTTTCGGTGCATGAAAAGAAAAGCTCTTATCACCAGTCGGAAATCAAGCAGGAACCTAGCCTACTTAGTGTTTAAAATCATCCAGTAATGCATCTAGATTACAATTTCAGTACCATCTAAAAGCAGTCAGCTCTAATAAAAAGGTGAAAGCATCTTGAGGTCTCTGAACTTATCGGGTTTTCTAATAGTTCCCGTACTATATTTTTTTCTATTAACTCCCTAAACTATCTATTTTGGCCAAGATTAAGTCCTTTTTTAATGCTTCTGCCTCCTGTGAAAGCATAAGTGTTGAAACAGAAATAAGGTGTTTGAATAGGAGAGAGAAGTTTATTTATCAAAAATCTTTGACTGGGAATCATTATCTGCAGTTGAAAATGAGTCCCCGCCTAGGTTTAAATTTAATCACTCAACTTAAACTTCTCAGCCAACTTATTGCAGCCGATGGATCAACAAAACAGCAATCGGCAGTTATGGCAGCAAACCTACCAAGTAAACCATTACATACGTATGTTACATTACAGATAAAATTCTTTTACAAAATAGAGTGGTCAGGGCTGTAGTGCAATTGACTAGCTGCATATGGGACCAATATTTTGCTGAATGATTCAAGATTGAAATCATACCATCCAAACCAGAACAAGAAAGTGCCAAGCACCACCATGGAAGCGCTGTGCCCATGCAGGAAATAGCCATGCCAATGCAGTGTAGTTAAAAGCGAGATGCACACTTAGAGCGATATACGTTTCTATCACCTAAAGTGCAAAGTGCAAAAAAGGCGCTTGCTTCAATGAAGCAAAACCTAATTTATCTAAAACAATTAAATAATACTATAATATGCCAAAAAAACCGAAACAATGTGAAACATCACTTCACATGTGAAAAAAGACTATGACTTCTAAAGTTTAATATATAAAATTACTTGGGAAAATGACAAAATAAAACAAATAGCTAAGAACTAAAATTCATTATCAAACTCCTCGCTTAAATCCTCAACACTTTGATTATCAAATTCAGATTTATCCAAGTCATCCTCAAGATCTTTGAGTTGAAGTTGTGAAATAGAGTCTTTTAAACTAGCACTTGACTTTGCTAACTTGGTTTTATTTCTTGCAATCCTACATGGTTCTCCAACACCTACTGCTTTTGCCACAGCACCCTATGTCAAGCCACCAGTATCATAATCTAAAAATACCATCTCATCTTCAGCATTGTCCTCATTTGTGCTTGTGGCACCACCCATTTTACCAATTAGCCATTCATTACTTTCATCTATGTCATGTCATCCATTGAAATTGGATCAATAACATCTCTCCAATCATAACAAGCTTTGAGAATTTGATTATACTTAAGAAAACCAAATCGTTCAATCTTTGTTGGGCAAGTCTACTCCTTCTCTTTGTAAGAATCTAAGGATATCACATAAAAGCAATTAAGGTTAATTAATAACTAAAAATAAAAACCTATTATCAAAGCTTAAAGCATTAACATATTATGTTCAAAATCATCAAATGCTAACCTGTTCATACACACTCCAATTTCATTCACATCCCGATGCACTACATGTTAAACTAAAGATTCTTATGGCTAATTGTTGGAGATTTGGAGCACTACTACCATATAAACTTCACCATTCAGCTGCATAATATTTTAATTATATAGTCAACAACTCAACATTAAGTTACTAACTTGTAATCAATACATAAATTTAACTTGCAATAGCATACTGGGAGCTTTTTTCTTCCAAGATCTTATTGCAAATTGGTTACCAAAAAGACCTTCAGCCCCTTCATATAAAGATAATCACTCATTATTTTATCCTGCACATCTTGTTCTACAATCATTTTCTCAATACAATAATAAAGTCTAGCTATTATCTCCCCATCAAACTCTATTCTTGTATCACTATAAAAGAATTATGGGTTCAAAAAGTGGCCAGCTCCATGCAAGGGTTGGTGAAGTTGGCATTCCCATTTTTCATCAATAATTGTGAAAGTCTCTTCATATTTCTCCTTATTCTCATTGAAAGATTTTATAATAGCTCCCTAGCCCTATCCATCGCTTCATAAATGTACCTCATTGCTGGTTTTCTCTCATTATCAATAAGTCTAAGAACTCGAACAAGAGGGCCCATAACCTTAAGTATGTAAACAATGTTATTCCAAAATGGAGGCATCAAAACTGTTTACATAACATGCTTACCCTTTGCTTCCTTTGCCCATTTACTAGAAGCCCACTCTTCTAAAGTAAACTAACTCAATAAATTTTTATGCTGGTGGATGCATTTTAGTGTGAGGTAAGAAGTGCAAGATCTTCTTTTCCCATACCTAATTAGCTCTCTCTGTTTTGTGAACTCTTTTATCATATTCAACAAACCACCATAATAGTATATGTAGCTTGTCATGTTTAAAGCCCTCTCTTATGTCCTTAAAACTCTAGGATTTTTCCAATATCTTCCAACATAAGGTTAATACAATGTGTCACACAAGAAGTCCAATATAAAAGAAGCCTTTTAGCTTCGAGAAGTTGACCGACCAATTTAAAATTGGATCCATTATCAGTAATAACTTGTACAACATTTACTTCCCCAACATGCTCTACTAACTCATCAAGTAGCTTAAAATATTTTTCACTAGTTTTTATAATGGATGCTGCATCTATCGACTTCACAAACATGGTTCCTACAAGACAATTAACTAAAAAATTAATCAATGTCTTATTAGTTATATTAGTCCATCCATCTGACATTATAGAGTAGCCTTGTCTTATCCATACATCTCTATGATTCCCTAATAAGTTATTAGTATATGCTACTTCTTTCTTCAAAATTGGGGACTCTTAGATCATGTTAGCTGGGAGGCTCCAAATTTGGACTATATTGCTCAATTGTTTCAAACATCCATTGAAAAGAATCCAGTCGAGCACAATTAAATAGAATTCTGGCTTGGCAGATAAATCTACCAATATATTGGCATGCTATGGCTCTTTATTCCTCATCTAAGGAATCACTCATACTAGTTTGCCTTAATCTACCATGCTTCTTGAGTTCAGCTACTACTTCAGGTTTCTTTATCACAAATGAAACTATCCTTTCTGCTTTGACTTCTTAATTGAACCGACACCTATGTTCCCACATTTTTACCTTTAGCTCTCTTCCCATTTAAATTTAGTTCTTCATTTTCACCCTCAATTTCAATCATGCTGTCTAAATCTTCAAAGTCAAGATACTTGTCATAATTCACCTTATCTTATTGTTTCCTTCTCATATAATTTACCAACTCTTCCCTAATATGTTTAGGGCATTTAAAACATTTTTTTAGCATTCCTATTACCTCCAATTTGATGTAACTATGTTCTATATATCCCACCCCTAGTAACTTTACCAATTTGATGTAATCTAGGATTTGCTAAAAAAAATTATACTTCCATCCAGGGTCCTTTTTTTTTTTAGCATCATGAGATTAAACACTAGAATTAGAATCTTCCATCTAAAAAATTTAAAAAAAAAACAGTAAAGAAGAGAACTGATTGATAAAGAAAAAAAAACATCTTAGAATCATACAAAAGTACCTATTTTTGTGACTTTGTCTTTAACAGAACGTCTTTAGTGTTGAAGAAAATACAAAAAAATAAAAAAGAGCCCAAAGTTTTTAGGAATTTATAGAATCCCACAAAAAAAATCTGTGTTTACTATAAATACCAACAAACAAATTTGAAAACACGTGGAAAAAAAAAGCTGGTAGCAGAATTTTAATTAGTTTTATAATGAATTAAATACAGAAAAAAAAGAGTCCAAAGTTTTTAGGAATATAAAGAGTCCCATGAAAAGAATCTGTGTTTACTATAAATACCAGCTAAAAAAAATTGAAAATACGTGAAGAAAACAAAACTGGCAGCTGAATTTTAATCAGTTTTATAAAGAATGAAATGCATAAAATAAAAAAAGTCCAAAGTTTTTAGGAATATTGAGTCCCATAACCGAAAGAATATGTGTTTACTATAAATACCAATTAACAAATTCAAAAACACGTGGCAAAAAAAAAAAGCAAGCGCTTTCCCCTTCGCATCGCACTATCTTAAGTGCAAAAAGCGTGCGTTTTACTTAAGGTGTGTTTCGAACTATCAAAAAGCGATATACCTGCATTGTGTTTCTCTTCAGCGCTTTAAGCGCTGAAGTGAGCGCTTTTGACACTGCACCAATGTGATTACAATGGAATATTCTCTGTCCTTCCATGAAGGCAACTAGAACCTTGCGACACCACCCACCATATGCACCATACCAGATCCAGTGAAATTAATCAGTCAGCTCTTGAACAACAGATAGGCACTGTAAAATGCAGAAGCAACAACAGAAGCAACCATGACATTCTGCCTTTTAACCTTTATCTCTCGTGTGAAGTAGACCACTGGCTCCAATGAAAAAACAACAGAGCAGAAGGTGTAGGAAGAGGATGAGGTGGTTGGCTCAATTTCAATGGGACAAGATAAGATGGTTTATCAAGCCATGCTTACACTCTTGCGAATTGGGATTGTGTGATTTGGAATGAACCATCACTTCCTTCTAGTGCTATAAAGCACGGATACCGCAATTGCAAAGCATGTCGCATTTCCGACACGTTTTTGACACCGACATAAGATATCCTGGGTGCATTTCTTAATTTTTTAAAAATTAGAAACGCGTTTTTCCCTTCTAAAAAACCTAAAACCTTTTTGCCCGATAAGAAGTTCTAAATCATGATAATGCTTTATAAATTGTGATTATGAAACTTTTAAATTTTTAATTATGATAATAGAATTTGTATTTCTTTTTTAAGTTTATTATCACGATAATGCTTTTATATTTAATGCTTGAATAATAATTGCTTAATATACTTGATTGTATGTCATTTTTGTTTAATTTTACATAAAATTTAAAATTATATCCCTTGAATTTAATTATTTATAAATAATAATTTATAAATTTAGCCCGATATTTTTTTATATTTACATGTTTCCTCCACGTGTCCGTATCCTATACATTTTAGAAATGTCGTTTCCAAGTGTCCGTTTCCATATACGTGTTTGTGTGTGTATCCTCTAGTGCTTAGTTGCAAATGATAGCAAGTATTATGTGGCTCTAGTGTTGTTTGATGAGATGCCTAATATTAATTATATCAATATTTGTGTTACTAAAAGTTCTTAGGCGCATGGGCGACACTACCATAAAAGAATTCAAAAAGGACTTAACGATGGGCAAATTTGATAGTTTAAGAACTCAACATGAGAAAAAAAGAACACACCCATTCTCAAAACCTGATAAGTTCAGGAACCCTTGAATGGTTTTTTCCTAATAAACATAATTAAACAGCAAATCAACTAGACAATGTTCTTATGAAGTACCCATAAAGATCTAAGGGAAAAAACTTTGAAAGCTAGAAATTCAGTTGAGATTGAGGAATCTAGACACACACTAGCATGTTTTCACTTTATATAGAAATGATGACTGTTGGAATGGAACTTCAAAACCTTCAGAGAATGCAGTTAAATTCAAGATGCAGCAACTACTAAATTTTATGGATGAGAAGAATAATAAATACAGTTATGACATTAGCTACATATTCATCGATAATGGTTCTAATAAACAACTCTCTCACTCTCCCAATTACATTTCCAATCCAATCAGACTTCTACAACTGTGCACCTACAGACATTGATCAGATGATACTCATTCTGTGCCATCTACAATGTCAAAATATAGAGTTACATTTAAGTCAATTCTGATTCGAAAACAAAATATGCTCCATCTACATTCTGACTAATTAAATTTTGGTTCCATTATCCAACTGTGATAGTTTGATTCTCACATAATTTGAAAACTTGACAATATTAAACCACTACATATATGTACAGATTGAAAATAAGAAGCAAGCAAGCAAGAACTAATGTACCTGACACTGCAACTGAGTTTTAACAACATCAAGCGGAGTAGTAACAGCAGCTGCCAATGCTCCGGCGGCAGCTCCGGCAGTAGCATGAACAGCCAACTTCTCATCATGAGCACTCTCAGGCGAAATCTCCATAAGCCCTCTTTTCACGGCCTCATAAGTTGCAAAATGCACAGCAGTGAAAGGAGCATTCATCAAAACAGTAGTTCTATAAGATGCATAAAAAGCGCCGATCCCGTCCTCTCTCAATACCCTTTTAACACAATCCCACAATCCTTTATATGTATTCTTCCCCAATTGTAATCTCTGCTTCACCATATCCATCGGCGTAAATACGGCGTCGCTGGACACGGTGGCACACACCCCAGACATGGCGTGAGCTATAGAATTGTTAGGATTATTACCGGAGAAATATTTCTTACATACTTCGTAGACGGAGAAATAAACGGCATGGGCGGGGCCAGCGCCGAGACCCATGGCGGCAATGCCGCGGTAGAGGGCGGAGGGACCTTCAGATTGGAGAATTGAACGGAGGGCATGAGTGACGCTGACGGATTTAATTGGGCAAGAACCAAGGGCCTGCATGTGGGTCTTAATTGTGTCGACGGGAAACATGGCCATGTGCTCCACGGAACCAGCAATTGAACCTGCTATCATGAATTGCCAAAAATAGAGACCGTCATGAGCGGTGACCGATATTTCCGGATGAAAATCCGGTCGGAAATCAGGGTTTTGAAATTTAGTGGTGGAGGCTTCGGTGGCCATGGAGCTTATTTTTGGGTTCAATTGAATGGAGCATGCCAAAGGTAATTGTCATAAAACTTTGTTTAACGTTATAATTATAAGGATGAGGATGGGGGAACAAAGAGGAGGACTTTGAACAAGATTTTGCTATTTCCTTTGACAATTAGGTTTCCAAGATTTAGGGTTTTCACTTTTTTTTTTTTTAATTACAGAATAGTTTCCTTCTATAAATATTTTAATAGCGGCTTGGCAGTATGATAAAGTGTAAAAAATCGTATGTTCTTTCACGGTTTAATATTTTTTAATATGTGGTTATTTTCTATTTAAAAAAAAAGTCTCATGCTTGAAGCTGTTAATAAAAGTTTCTATTTATTATAATATTAAAAAAACTGGCATATCGCTCATCTTTCTCCTACATAACATAATAATTATGTTTTCTTTAATTTCTAAATAAGATAATCCTATAAATTAAAAAAGAAAGGAAAAGTATATGCAAAGTTGAACCGAGTTAAATGAAATCAAAATCGTATTTTTTATTTCAAAAGAATTCGTCAATAATTCAATACAAATATATTTTGTTTTTACCAAATGGATCATCAATTTGTCAGCTTTTTTTAACATTATAATGAGTATAAATTTAATTTTACTAACGACTTTAATAACGATATCCTTTTTATATAGAAAAAAATAAGGTATTTAAAATTTCCAAACCATGAAACTACAAAGTCGTTTTTTGCACTTTCAGCATTATATTATTGCTATTTTGAAACATAAATGTCTGAAAATTAATCTTATATAAATTTTTTTGTTATTGGAACAAATCTAAATATCAACTTTAGGGGTCAATTTCATCAGCCATACCAAACTTAACATAACATGTCAATATCTCATAAAAGAATTTTTTGTACCAAAAAAATACATAAATATTTTTTAACATTCGACCATTTTTGTTGATTCAATAATTGAAAAGATGACGTGGAATGATGTGACACTACATTTTGTCATCTTATGTCACATCACGCCATGTAAGCATAACTCTTGTAACACTCTTTTATATAGTAGGAATAATGCAATCATATATGAAAATATCATGTCATTTTATGATTAAAACAATAGTAAAAATTTTAAAAAAAATTATGACAAGATTGTACAAAAATATTAAAAACTTGATTTCCTTTAAAAAAAATATGCTTCTTCTCAAAACATACGTCTTTATGATTATATCATAAATCAGTCTACTATTACTTGATCTCATAATGTTCAACTTTCAATAACATGCATCAGTAGGGTATTACTAAGCCATTTACAAAGTATAAACTACATATGCTACATGCAACACTTTATTATATAATTATTATATGCCCAAGATGAAATATGCTTTAAATCAAGAAATATAAATTTAATATTACAATTCCCCCTTTGATCGTGTGATCTTAATTATAGACTTGTGGTGGGCTTTTTTATTCTTTATCAGACAATGTCTTTTTCATATCTGAACCAACATGTGAGAGACAACCCATATGCTAAGCAATAATGCTTAGTGGTATGCGATAGTAGGTGTATGTAAATCTCCAATTATGCATTTAAATCTTTATAGCATTTAGGATGACATTTTAACTGCAATCGTATTTATACCTATCATGATTTATTTCTAATATATTCATTTATTCACAAATGCATGTCGATTACATTTTATAATTATTTTCTCTAAGGATGATCAAATATATATTCAGCATCTATCTTGTAAGATTTATCCTTATTCAAGATATTTATCACTTATTATCCTAATTTTATTCGTATATACTGGTGTGACATTCACATTTAATAATTCATAACTTTACCATATTTATATTAGGTTTGGTTGGATACTATTGTAAATATGTTGATGAATTATCATTGATAACCAACCCTTTAACTAAATTACTGAGAAATAATGCAATTTTTTAATGGACTCCAAAATACCAAAAGAGTTTTGATGAATTAAAATGCAAGCTAACCATGGGACCGGTGCTAACTATTTCTATAGGTACATATGAGTTTACAGTATATAGTGATATTTTTCACCAGTGCTTAGAATGTGTATTAATGCAACATGATAAGATAATATTGTATACATACAGACAGTTGATACCACTTGAGATATCATATCCAGTGCATGACTTAGAATTGACTGCAGTTATATTTACATTGAAAATTTGGAGGCATTATTTGTATGGCCAGATATTCCAAATCTTAATAGACTATAAGAGATTGGGTTACTTGTTGACACAAAAGAGTTAAAATTGAGACAAAGATTATGGTTAGAACTATTAAAAGATTATGATTGTACCATTGAATACCATCCAAGGAAAGCCAACGTAGTAGCATATGCATTAAGTAGGAAGTCCAATAGTAGTATAACTCACTTGCAAGCATTCTATTTTCCATATTTAATTCAGTTATAACCTATGAATGTTGAATTAAATATGCATGATAGTGGATCATTGATTGCTACTCTTCATGTTAGACTCATACTAAGGGACAAGATCAAAAAAGCATAGGACATAGATACTCAATTGCGTGAGAAAATTGAAATGGTAAATAAGGGAAATAATATATAGTTTCATTTATAGGATAATATATTGATGTTAAAGTCACACATATATATTCCAAACATTGAAAGTTGTGTTAGGAGATAATGGAAAAAGCACACAACGCACCTTATGCAATGCACCTAAGGATGACTAAGATATATCACAGTTTGAGACCTCATTATTGGTAGACAGGGATGAAGAAAAACATAACTGAATATGTTTCTAAATACTTAATATGTCAATAGATTAAAGTAGAACACCAAATACTAGTTGGTAAACTACATCAACTACCAGTACCATAATAGAAATAAGAGAACACAATGATGTATTTTGTTTATTGATTTTCAATAACTCCATGGAAAAATAATTATATATGGATAATTATTGATAGATTATGGTGTTTTACTCTTTTGAATAACACCTAAACTAGAAAATCCTTATATTTTAATGACTAATACAACAGTCAAATCTTTGTATTTTAATAGCTTACACAAAAATCCTTACAAGTATTTCCCTCACAACCCAACTCACTCAATCTTACTTTTGAGCAATTGATTACAAGAATGAATAAACTCAATAAGAAAAACTCAACAAAACTAAGCAATAATGGTTTATAATAAAGATTTAAGGAAGTTGCAGGAAAATAATAAATGCATAAGGCTTTACAAAGATTAAAAGCTTGATAATTCATTTTCTTACATCCAAAAGTCATAAATGTGTTGTATTTATACTTCCCTTAAGAAATATAACTAATTCATGGGCGTGACCAACTTGTCATAGGCATGAAATCCTTTTGAATTGTATTCTCTCAACTTCAATACACTTGAATTAGCCAGCTTTGGTGATTTTAAGAATACTGAATCGATCTAAATACTTAGAACACAAAATATAGTTAAATTTTCTATTACCCAATTATTTGTTATCATCAAAATTATAGAAATACCTCTCAAGCTCCAACAATCTCCTCATTTTTTATGGTGACAAATAATTGTGCAATATGTGGCTTAAAGATTTGTATGCCATATAAACGAGCCATAAACATAAATTTGATGAAGTTCACATAAAATTCATTTAGCCTAAAAATAATTATGCATGTTATTTTAGTTCTATGCATTTCAATAAAAGTATAACAAGCATTCATATTATATGAAACATGCATATATTATTGCATTGATCAAAGCATATATACATATTGCATTCTTTTTCTTCTCCCTCTTTTGTCACAATCAAAAAGAGAATAAAGCCTTAAATTAAACAAACAAAAGAGAAGAAATGGCAAACTCATTAAAAAATAGAAAAGCCAAAATGCATTACTAGAAATATAAAACTACAAGGTTTTTTATTACAAAGAAATCAAATCAAGCTTTGATTACAAGGATCAAAGTAACAAAAACTTCATAAACACTAAATATTCTTAAAAGGAAACTTAAAAAACTATATGATATTAAGGCTTATCTTCATCAAGTCAAGCTCAAAGGTGAGCCACCTCATCCTCGAGACTAACGATGCATGAGTCAATGCTATCCTTGAGGTCCTAAAACTTTTGGTCGATGGACTGCTGAAAAGAATCCACACTTGCCTAAAGTAAAGTCAAAATGAGCGCCAATGAAAGAAATCAACTTTTGTGTCGAGTCCGGTGCAGAGGAAGATGCCTCACTAGCTGCTGGATCTCAATCTCAACTGCTGGGACATCAAAAGGCTCCACTCAAATTCTCTTCCTTTGAAAATCTTGTAACTCGACCTTGAACTCATCCATGTCATTGGCCTCCTAAGCAATTTTTTCTTTAAGTGTGGTGAATTAATAGAAGATATCATCCTTATAAGGGATGCAGATAATAGCTCCCATTTTCATAAAAGATTCTACATCAAGTCAATCGCAAGAAAAGTTGGGATGATGGTGTAACCATGATTCTGCAGGTCTAGAAATCTGAGTTTACTGCAAGGTAAGTTACATAGCTCCCGATGAGAATGTCACTAGCTAACTTTGTCGCAATGGACAAAAGATGTGAGGCCAACCATCTAGACATGGAAATTGGCTCATTCTTGTGAACACGCTCAAAAAGAAGTAGCTCAGTCTGTCATATCCGCTAATTTAGGTCTCGAGTCACGCAGATTGTTAAATTTGGATGTTGACTGAAAAATATTTAAAATAATGAAAAATAATTATGAAAAATACTTAATAAAGTGTTTAAAGTATTTAAAAATGTTAGTTTATGGTGAAGGACCTAAATGCAAAATTTGAAAAGTTTTGGGGTTAATTTTTAATTTACCAAAAATTATCAAAATGAGATATTTATTATTTAAATGCATGAATTGGACATTAAATACATGTGATGGTTGGCCAAACCAAGTGTCACACATTAAAGAGCTAATTAAACATAAATATCTAGATATTTAAACTTAGGTGGACTTATCATTAAATATTTTTGTCATTTTCTTCTTAATTATTCTTCTTCCTTCTTTATCTCTTTCTATCTAGAATTTTTCATACTCTTAAACCAGCCCATATTTCCCTCAATCCCCCATAGCCAAAGCTTGATTCTAGAAAGAAAAAGTGAGAAAAAGGCATGGAAAAGTAGGTTTCATGCATAATTGATCAAGAGAAAGCTAGAGGGAGTGAAAAGAAAGGTTTTAATCATTTTTTTGTATTGTAGAAACTCAAATTAACAAGGAACTAGCTCAAATGAGCAAAAGAAAAGAGAAAGAGAAGTGAAGAAAAAGAAAAAAAAGTAAGTTTATAACTTAAGACAATAGTCTATATTTTATCATAAAGTTGCATGATTTAAGTATTTGGCATGTGAATGATTGTTCAGTAGTAGTATTTGATGACAAAAAGTCTAGGAATGCATGTTTAAAAGACTTAGGATTATATTTGATAAAAATTGAATTAAGTGTTGATGTGTTCTTTACTGGATTTTATGGAGCAGTCTGTACATATTTTACTATAATTTAAGATATGGGATTATGCTTTATGTTTTATTTATTTGGTTTAAAATTTAAGACATAGGGCTAAAACTTTGATGAAGAACAAAAAATGTTATTTTGAACATAACTATGCTTAATTTTGGCACAAAAATAGGATTAAAAAACTGTCCACAAAATTCTGGGCAACGATTTTAATAACCGATCGGTGTTCATTTGATCATATAATTTGCTACAAAACTCCAAATTTAGTGATTCAAGTTTCATATTAAAGTTAAGATTCAGTGATAAAATTCCTAACAAGACCTTATAATTTAATTATACCTTTAAAAGGTCCAAAATTAAGGTCGAAAAATAGAGCATAGAATCTGCTAGTAATAAGGCATAATATGAATTGAGGAACTTGACGTGAAAAATAATGCGTGAATTTAAGAATTATGAAGTAAAGTCTTCGATAGTTTGGTATGCCAATCAGGGATCTATTAATACCAGTGATGATACTCATATTAATACCGGTGATGGAATTTGTATGCACATACCACTATGCCCAAGTGACAACTTTATTATGGTTAGATGGCCAACCCTGTTATCTTGATTTTGGTTCCTTATTTTCTTAGTTTTAGTTTGTGTTCTATATTGGTGTCTAACTTTATTTTTGTCAAAGAGATTGGTTTGAAGATGGAAAGTTGTTATCTTATATGAAGGTGTGAACCAATTTCATAACAAAAGAAAAGTCTAGGAATAATGTGCATGTATTTCGTATTTCCACTTTACGGGACGACAAGGTTTGTCACCATCACTTTCACTAGGAGTTGCTCGCCACTCTCAATGGAGTATTCTTTCTCCTTTACTTTTGATCTTTTATGTTTTTTATTTGACATTAGGGACAATGTCAAGTTTCAGTGTGGGGGAGAGATTTTTTTACCTTGATAGTGTATTTTAGGATGATTAGTTTTTATTTTGTTTTATGTTTAGTATTTGTGTCCATGTTTCTTTTGTTTTTTTCTATTGTTTGCATTGTTTTTAAGTGATTATTTTGTGTCTTCTATATGTTAGTAGTAACTTCACATGTGCTCAGTTTTTGTTTTTTTTTTTCTCTATGAAAGTAAGTGAATGAGTGCAAAATTTGTAACATTCAGTGATTTAGGTCTCGATTACGCGTGACCATAGTGAGACACACAGATTCAATCGGAGTCTAATTTGAACCCATAAAAAATGACTAATAATAAGAAAAAATAATTAAATGTATTATTATTTGGGAATTAAAAAGATTAGTGCTAGAATTAGAAAAAATATATAATTTCCTATGGACAAAATCAGTATTATGGCAATTGTTAGGGGGAAAATGTGAATATGGAAGAAGATGTGGCAAATAAGGAATTTCTTAAAGTTCAAAATTTAATCAAAATTAATTTTTATTTTGGACCAAAGGATGAAGAGTTTAATGTAGTCATGGAACCACCAAATACTCAACTTTAAAAAAAAAAAGGATAAATATCATCATTTCCCACCAATTAGAAAACAATCACCACCATATTCTTCTTCTTCTTCATATGTTGTCGTCCCCCTCCTTACCCAAAAATCTCCATTTTCTTCCTTTTTCCAGCATGCTAATAATGAGAAAAAAATAATTTTGAGAGAGAAAAATTATGAATTAAAGAGTTCTTATCTTAAAAGGTACCAAAGGAGTAAGAAGGAAAGAAGAAAGAAGAAAAGGAAAGAGAGAAAAATTAAGGGGAATTTCGGCCCACTTGGAAAGATCATAAGGCGAGTTTATTCTTCTTAAATTCAACCTTTTTCCTTCCATTTGAGACCTATAAGGATGATAGATGTGATTAGGTTTGGTAGATTTAGGTTATGTTGCAAGAGTGAACTTAGAAATTTAAGTTTGTGATTAGTTGATGAAAGTGTAGTTAAACTTTTAATTAATGATAATTGATGTTAGTTAATTGTTTTATGACTTAAAAACTAGAGAAAATGATGTTAATGGATGAATGAGGGGTTTCCATAGTTAGAGTAATTTGGGGAAAATTGAAATTAACATAGAAACACCAAAATTGGTGATAGATTAAGTATGATTTGAATGTTGAATTGAAGAAAATGAATTGGAAACTAGGATATGGTTTTTGGGCAGCCATGACATATGAAGAAGGAAGTTTAACCTTTGTACATTTTAGCTCAATTAAGGTATAAAACATATTAGGAGCATTAGAAGATTATGTAGACATGAAAAGTTTTGAAAATTGATATTGAAATTGAGATATGGTATGGTTGTGTAGGAAAATCAAATGAACAAGTGAGAGGCTCTCAAAAGGGTGACAAAGGCAAGGAGAAAGCTAGCTAATAAGGGGAGAAAAAAAAGGATTAAGGGAAGAGCTAAGGCTGATTAGGTATGTGCTTCATTGATAAAAATCTTACATGTTGTTAATATGTATGAAATTATGTATTAAGGTTTGATATGATTGTGTTTTGATATGTTATGTGATTTGTTGTGGCTTTTGATATTTTATATGGAAATTGGATCAAATGGTGTAAAATAATTGAGACATATGAATGTAGTTAAAATATGGAAATTTTAGTATCAAAATGAATGCAAATAATGAATGTGGTTGAAAAGCGGATTGATGCTAATTGATGACCTTGTTGTAGGGATTCTGGAACAGCCTTGACTATTTTGATTATAACTTAAGTTTTGGAATTTCGTTTTGTATATTCTTTATTGGAAATGAAAGCTAAAACACATGGATTTAATTTTTATTCAGACCATAAAATCTAATTATGTCTTAATTTTCCCAGAAAATCCATGAAGTTTAAATCTAGAATCTGTCCAGAAAATTCTAGGCATAAATTTATGTGATGATGCAGTATTCAATTGTTCATAACTTTTGATAGAAAACTGGAACTTGAGTGATTTTTAATGCTTCTGAAAGCTAAGACAACTCGCTAAAAATTGTTAGAAGACCAGAACTCCAAATTCGAATTATAAATGGACTAAAAATGAAACCCAAAAACTGATTTGAAATCTGTCATAGGTAAAAATATGAAATATTGAGTTTTTGCATGTGTTGTGATAATTATATGTAATAATTAATGTGAATATTTACTTTAATGGGAATTATAAATGTTTAACAAATTATTTATGTATGAGATTTTAGTGCAATAATAATGGGAATAAAGAACAAAAATAAATAAGCATAATTTAATATAAAAATAGTTAAGCCCAAAGACACCTAGTCTAGAATTAGAATAGATAATAGTTTGACATGTCAATCAGGGGATATAAGGCACTCGGTGCTAAATATAGAAGCTGGTAATGATAATTTATAAATGCGCTCAATGCAAAATTATTAAGTCAGTAATGACAATATTACAAAAACCGGTGATGACATTATTATAAAAGCGTTCGGCGCAATATTATGAATGCCGGAAATGTCAACTCTGTTATTCCTATTAGTTAGTTCGGTTATAGGTGTTATGGGTACAAGAAAAAAAATGAAAATGAAAAATAAGAATAATGTTAAAGTATGTTATTTTGAGAATGTTATATTAATTAAATTTGTTAACTATTACATGTTGAATGAAATTTGTTTGATTTTATATAATTTTTTTATTTGATGCGTAAATTGTCAATATATAAATGACATGTAAGAAATTATGTGTATGTAAAATTTTTATCATTGAAGCACCACTAAGCTAGTAGCTTAGCGCGGGTAATTTTCTCTCACACAGGTTTTAGAAAGGTAGCCGTATATAATATAATTGTCAGAAGAAGAAGGATACCCGGAAGGAAGCAGCTAAAAACTTTGGTTTCTTTTTGGTATATTTTATCAAAAACTTTGTAAATTATATTATGGTTTTATTTTATATAATGTGTATTAAAGATATGAATTATAAAGTAAGAGACATAGATGAATGTAATTAATATATTTTATAAATAAATAAAATTTTGGATACTTGTGCTTGTAATAATTTTTATTTCAACATCTGCAATATTTTTTTTTAAAAAAAAATTATACTTCATTTCATCAATTTTATGAAATAGTTAGACGAGTAATGCTTACTTACCTTGCTGAACGAAAGTGGGATAAAGGGATGTTACAAAAGTGTTCTTAGTTTAGGATTGCACTTGATTGATCTAGTTTGGGATAAAGTAAATATTGATCACATAACTTGTTTTGAAAATTTTCCAATATGAAAATTGATGTGCCTTAAAGATATAGATGTTAATATGATAGTTAGGCTATTAATGAACAAGTATCAAATACATTGTGTTTAATAAGTCCTTAGTGAGACGGAGCATAAAATGCACTCATATAGGAAAATTGAAAATAAAATTGAGAGGCTTACAAGAATAGTGTTATAGAGTATAACATGCACTCACCTTATATACTCCTCTGTTCTTGGTTTGCCAGCAACCAAAGATATGAGTGTGCAAAGCACCCTAAATATGTGTAATATATTCTCCCAAAAAAAAAAAAGGAATGAAAATTAAAGTTAAAAGTGGGAAGTTGATGTATGCACGAAAAGTAAGCATGAAGGGCTATGTTGCATCAGTGGAATGAAACAATCTTATATCATTGAAATGGGCCTAAAAGGAATTAAAAATATTTTTCATATGATGTAATTTAATGTGGGGCGTGTTCCAAGTCATATAAGGCAGCATTGAAGCATTGGTTGCTATATTGGGCCTACAATTCACAATCAAGATTATGGGTTAACACTACACAAAGGCAAGCCTAAAGTGAAGCTAAAAAAAAGTCTTTTATGAAGATTCAAGTCAATTGGGCTTAATTACAAGGTTTCCAAGTCCAATAAATCAAGTGGCCAGATTTGAAGAATCATTTGCAATGCAAGTGCAACTTGAGAGATTATGTGCACAACTTATGGGCAACCTTGGGAGGCATGTAAGACTTTTTATATGGGCTTGAATATGTTATTTTTAGGCCAAATTCGTGTGGTCAAAGTTATATAATCAGGTTGCATATGGTTTTCCTATTTCTAGTAGGATTTTTAATTAGTTTTCCTTATTTGTAAAGGATTTGAATTTATTAGCTGTCAAATCCCTATTTTTAAGGCATTATATTAGATTATTCCCACTTTTAAGAGATTTAGATTGGGTTGAGATTGTATTCCTATTCAAGTAGGGAAAACTTCCTATTTTGATGGAATTGAGTTAGAACAGGTTTTAGTTTCCTTTACCTTAAAAGATTCAACTACTTAGGGGTATAAATACTCATTTGGGCATGTATGACAATATCAATGATTGAATAAAAATGAATTTGAGTATTTTTCTTTAAAGTGAGGTTGATTTGCATCTTTTTATTACTTTTAAGAATTTGTTACTTATCAAGTTAATTTGCTTGTGGCGTGGCTAATCTTAATGAACATTATAATTTTGGTTATTGCTGCTTGTTTAGCTTGGGTTGAGTTCAACTTATGATCACCATAACTTAAACTTTGTTTACCTTGTCTTGGTGAGGGGTTTCAAGGCATGATCTTTGGGGTTCTGAATTAGTTTGGTATCACAGCTTTTGGTTAGATAATCATTATCTATCCTTTTAAATTGTTAATTTAGGTAGTTTTAAAATTTTCATTTAAAGGTACCTTAATGATAGTTTCGGCCATAATTAGAAAGTTTTATGTTTTGAGATTCTTTTTATTCAAATGGTGCGATTAACATTAATTTGCACCAGTAGTTGATTAATTGAAAAAAAAAGGAGAAAATCAGAATTTCAAATTTAGCACAAAATTTATGAAATTATGCTATTGGAGCTTCAAGTTGAAATCTTGTAATTATTGATTGCTGGAATTATTTAATATCATCATAAAATATTGCAATCAAACTGAAATAATTGGTTTTGAGATTTAAAAGTACAACTTGACAATTCGGGTACCTTAATGATCATATTGAGTATTGATTTGGTCTTGAGGAATTGAGCTTATAATATTAAATACATCTTGAGTTCTTACTGTTTGGTGATAAATTAAGGTTGAATAAGGGTTAAATTAAGGGACAGTCGGCAACTCACTTGGAGGAAACAATTCTGATTTTTATTCAATACGTCGAATTCTTTGTGCTCTTTAGTTTTCATTCTTAATTCTTAGCATAGATCACGTGCATATTGTTTTATTTTGTTTCTAGTTTTTTATTGTAATTTTGAATGGTAAAAGGCAAGAGTGGTGAGAGCTTAAAAGAGGGTAAAAGCCTAAAATTGAGTGAAACACGAGGGTTCTACATCATTTGAAGGAAAACACATGAGTTTGAGTGTTGTGAGGACATCTAACATTTTTTTTGCAGGGTTATAATTATGTTTTGCAATTTTAATACTAGATGCCTTATGAATGGCAAGATGTGTCGCATGGTGATTAATAGAGGAATTGACATAAATATAGCTAGTACTGAGCTAGTTGAGAAGTTGGGTTTGCAATGCACTAAACCTTATAAAGTTCCACGGTTGGATTGTGGTGACGTTAGGGTGCATGAGCAAGTGCAAGTGCCATTCACCATTGGTAGATATTTTGATATGGTGTTGTGTGATGTAATACCAATTGATGATTGTCATATTTCATTGGAAGGTCATGGCAACATGAAATAGGTGAAATCTATGATAATGTTAAGAATCGCTATTCTTTTGTGAAAGATGGAAGGAAAATGATTCTTGCACTTTTGACTTTCAAGAAAGTTTATGAAGATTATATGAAATGCTACAAAAAGAAAAAGCTTGAGAAATAGAAGCAACATGAAACCGAGAGGAGAGAAGAAAATGTAAAAAGAGAAACTGATATTGAAGAAAAAGATAGTCCAAAAAAGCAAAAATAAAATGCAAATGAAGATTTCAAGTCCCCTTTAGATGAAGATAAAGGTGTTAGTGTTATTGAGAGCATTGCAATTGAAAGTGAAAACATCATTCAAGATGAATTTGTAGCTAATGATAGTGAATCCATAGAGGTGAGTGATGAACATGAATTGGATAAGCTTGAGGGAGTAAAGGTGAGTGAGATTGAGATGAAAGAAGGGGTTGTTTATGGAAAAGCTAAAGAGAAAATTGAGAGAGATGAGGTTTTAAGGGGTAGAAGTGGTAGTAGTAATAAGTAAAGTGATATGAGCAAGGGTACCAATCATGGAGGGTTATCTTGCTCCAACGAAGTGGAACAACCTTATACCATTGAAATGAGCCTAAATAATAAGCAAAGTGATATGAGTAAGGGTTCCAATCATGGAGGGTTATCTTGCTCCAATGAAGTGGAATAGCCTTATACCATTGAAATGAGCCAAAAAGAAGTTCAAAAGCCCATTGATATGATCAAAATACATTTTGGGCATGTTCCAACCTAAAAGAGACATCACTGGAGCATTATAAGCAAAATTGGGCCTAAAGTCCAAAATCGAGCTTATGGGCCAATGCTACACAAAGGGAAGCCTAAAGTGAAGATAAAAAAGTCTTTAATGAAGATTCAAGTCAATTGGTCTTATTTCCAAGGTGTCCAAACCCATTAAATTAAATGAGCAGATTTGAGAAAACATGTGTAGTGCATATGGAACTTAAGTGATCATGTGTGAGACATGTGCACAACTTATGCACAGCCTTGGGGGGCATGCAAAACTTATTCTTTAGGCTTTAATATGTTATTTTTAAGCCCAATTTGTGGGGTCTAAATATATATTTAGATTTGACTTAGTTTTTTTTTATTATTATTATAGTTGGATTCTAGCTTCTAGAAATCATATTTGGATTAGTTTTCCTTTAATAAAAAGGATTTGAGTTTTATTAGTTGTAATCCCTATTTTTAACTGATTTAGATAGGATGAGTTGTAAATCCCAATCTTTAAGAGATTAGGGTTAGATATCTTTAGAATTCCTTTTCCTTATGGGACTTTAACTTCTGAAGAGGTATATAAACTCCCAAAAATGTGTATGGCATCAGATTACATGATTAATATAGATTTGAGAAGTTTTCTTTAAGAAAAGTGTGTTCAACTCCTTGGTATGCTAAGGATTATTTCACTTATCAGGTTAGTATTAACTTGTGGCGTGTTCTAATTCTTTCTTATACTCCTTGTTACTAATTCCTTACTGATTGGGGGTGAACAGTTTAATTAACAATTGATTAGAATCAGAGATTTGATTCTAAATTGATTTGGAGGTCGTTTAGACTTAGATTATAAGGGGTTATCACACCACTTTAGGCCTTCATATGCATAACCAACCAAGGAATCTCTACTCACTAACCTATGGGCCTTCAAATATATGACCAACATAGGTCACTCGATACTGAACTCCCTTCATTGACATGCCATCTATCCTAACTATAGCTCTAATCAGAGTATTGGGCTTACAATTTCACAGCATGTACCATACATGTTTCCATATTATCTATTTTTCTATATTTTTATATAAATCTACTATGATATCTCACAATCATATTCACCACTTGTAATTTCATATCATGTTATAAGCATACAATTGAGGTCTACCGCCTCACAATGAATCAATCTTGATTCACATGAAATATACAAGTTTTTCCAAATTAAACAGCTTCACGCCTGTGAATAACCTTTCATGGCCATAAAGTACTATGTCACGGGTAATTTACTCGTGAACCAAGTCGTGAATCAGCACATGTTCACGACCGTGATTACCCCTTCACGGGCATGAACCAACTGTGAATCCAACCGTGAAGCTGCTTATGAACAGGTCCGCCTTAACAACAAAATCCATTTTCACGATATTCACACCCGGTTTGGAAATTTTTCTATAAAACAAAGTATCACAACTTCATGCCATTCTCACATGCAATAATCTTTATGGTTGACCAATATCAGCCACCCTATCAACTTTCAGCATGCATTTTAGCCATTTATCACAAACACATACTGTAACATCCTTGACCTTCCCCACAAGCATTTCATTTGAACATATGCATCTTCCATATAATCCAATTGAACACATGAATTTCATACATATTTTATTAGGAACAAGTTCATGGCACGCACTAGCTACGTGTCCTAGTATTTGGCAATTGTATCGAGTCACATGTGTATACTTATAACCTAAATGAGGATAACAAAGCATTAGAAATAAATTGAATAAGGTGACTAAATTAAAGTAAGCAAAATGAGTATATTAAGATTAGTAAACATTTACATTATTAATTAAGTTAAATTGGGCCAAATGATTAAGTTGTATTATTGTGTGAATTAGTGGAATTATAAATATACGTAAATAATAATAATAATAATAATAATAATAATAATAATAATAATAATAATAATAATAATAATAATAATAATAATAATAATAATAATAATAATAATAATAATATAGACAAAATAAAATGAAAATGAAACAAAAGGAAAACAAAAGAAAAGAGAAGAGAGAAGAGAAGAGAAAAGAGAAGAGATGAGAAAAATGATAAAAAGACAAAAAAACAAAAGGTTGGCTTTATCTTCCTCCCCCATTTCTGCCTCCTCACTTCAGCCCCATTTTCTTCTTTATCTTCCTCCATTCCAGAACTCAATTCTTCCTTGTTTCACCTAGTTTTTGCACCAAATTGATCCCTTGCAAGTTCATTCTTGGTAAGTAATCAATTCTTATTGCTATAAGGTTGATTTGAGTTGCTAAGGTTCATTAATAGGCACTGAATTGCACCCCGATTTTGATATTAATAGAAATTGATTATAAAAAAGTTTAAAACACAAAATTTGTTCCTTTATGTCTTATATGTATGTATATGTAAACCGTTTTGCAAGATGTTTATGTATAGAATGATATATCCTCTTTGTACTAAAACTGGTCCTGATGTAAACCCTAAGTAAGTTAGCTACTGTTTCTTTGGTTTTGAATATGATAAAGCCTGTTGCCCAGATATTAGACCAAGAAGGGGGGTTGAATTGGAGTTTCAAAAATTAAACTTTAAAGTGCGGAAATAAAATTGCAAATTTTAGAAGGGATAGAGAAAATTAGACACAAAGATTTATAGAGGTTCGGGTATTAACAAACCCTACTCATCTCCCCAATCGCAATTGGGAGTTTCACTAACACACTAAGTGTTACAATAGAGTTTTACAAGCTCACTCCCAACTATGGTGTTTCTCACAATGGCTCACACCTAACCCAGAAATCCCTTGTGTTTTGATGGCTCACACAATAACCAATTCCTTTGTGTTTTACACTCACACAAATAACCTACACTTTGTGTTTTACAGGCTCACACAAACAACCTACACTTGTGTTTTACAGGCTCACACAAATAACCTTTTAATTTGTATTTTGGAGGTTCACACAACTAACCCTTACAAGTGTTCTTCTCTTAACCCAGAACTACCCAATACTCACTTGAGTAAAGATTACAGAGAGAACCACTTATAAATCTTTATTGCTCAAATATGAGGAGCAAAAAGATTTTTACAGAGAATAGATTTTTTCTCAAAGTATAAAAGTACAAGATAGCTTGTGATTTGAAGTATATGCTAATCTTTTGTTTTTCTTATCATTCTCTTGTTTCTTAATGTATAAATGACTTTCATTTATACTCCCATGGCTAAATGTAGTCGTTGGGGTGCATTAAATAAGAAACTAGTCGTTATACCAACCTAAAAATCGCGCCTGACATTTTTCTCTTTCATTGGTCACGGGCGTGAATATGCTTGTCACGGGGGTGACAGTTTTTCCCAAGCCGTGACTGAAGTGGTGACCTTGGTCGTGAAACTCTCTGGAAAGTTTTGACATATAGAGTCACGGGCATGACATTAATTAGTCACGGGCGTGACACTTTTCCCAGCTGTGAGACAAGTGGTGACTCAGGTCGTGAAGCTCTCTGGATGAAATTGAATGAATCCTTTATGGGGGTGACACCTTTAGTCACGGGGGTGACTGAAATGCTTACTTCACGGTTTGGTTTTCCTTCATGGCCGTGAACTTCAAATGTTGGTTTTGGTAACGGTTAGCTTTCTTCACGGGGGTGACTCCTAGAGTCACGGCAGTGAACATGCTACTTCTTGCTTTTTGTTTCTCAAGGATTATTCTTCCAATTCTCCATTATTGCTATTTTAATTCATGTCCTGTATAATATACTTTCAAAAACAAGTATATTAAATACAATATTGCTATATTATTTATTATCATCAAAATGACGAAAATACCCCTCAAGGTTAACAATCTCCCCCTTTTTGATGGTGACAAATAATCTAGCAATATGTGATTTTGAGAAGTCTCCCCCTCAAAATATACTTAGGATAAAAAAATTATAATGTGCAAGAATAGTAAATAAAGATGTAGCATTTAACTAGATTTTAAGTATATGCAAGTTATATGAGAAATATATCCAATACATACCATAATTCCTTTTCAAGACATAAAGTGTATGTAAGGTGTATTTAAGATATGGCATGTTGTAACTTGCTTTTAAGGTATATGCAAAGTATACTTAAAGTATGTAGAGGCTCAGTTTTTCAATTATCTACTTTGCATCAAGATTTTTAAATCAATTCAAAATCTGTTTACTTTTTGATTCACAATTCTTATATTGCTAGTTTGATACTACTTTCCCTTATCCCTTATCATATTATATTGCATATTGCTAGTTTTCTCCCCCTTTTGTCATCAATCAAAAAGAATATGTAGATTGAAGTAAACAAAAGCAAATATATATTATGAAGGAAAGGATACAAACTAAGAAAGGAAATTTACTATTTCCTATGCAAACATAACAAACAATCAAAGAAAAAATGACCAAACATAGCAAATTTAGGTTACACTCTAGCCTATATCCTAGCCAAACATCATATCACGAAGCCTAGCTACTTCAGCCTCAAGGCTGTCTATCCGAGACTCCATGAAGTCCTTGAGGTTTTCCAACCTCTCATCCATGGAAGTCTGCAGCTGCTCGAAACGTGGTGCCAAGAGGTCGACCACCTGCTGCGCTAAAGATGGTGTGGAGGCTGAGGACTGTCCAATGTCCTGCTCGATGGCTGGAGTTGCTTCCTCAATCCTAGCCCTCTTTTTTTGCTGGACTCCCTGGAGGCCTGCTTTAAAATCCTCTGTGTCATGATCTTCCCAGATAATCTCTCCAGCAGTATCAGTGAAGTGGTAGAAGATATCGTTTTGAAAAACGATTCTGACAGCTGCTCCCATCTTGATGAATGACTCTACATCCAGCCTATCTCGTGGGTGTGCAGGAATGATGTTGAAGTGATGGTTATCCAGCTTCAAGTAATTGAGCTTTACTGCCATATGAGTGACATAAGCCCCAATCAAGATATCTCCTATAGACTTGGTGGCGATGGAGAGAAGATGGTTTGCAAACCATCTTGAAAGTGCCACTGTGACTCCCCGTCGAGCCATCTCAAATAGGAAGAGTTTTGACTTCCTAATAGTTCCATTGCTTTCTCCCCGAGCAAAAATACTATAGGTTAGAAACCTATGCAAATACCTGTGTACTGGGGTCTTGAGATGTGTGCTCTTAGTTTTCTTGACATCCTAGCTGCAATCCGTACCAAAATGTGTCCATGCTGCAGGGGCAGAGAATTCTACCTCAGTTTCATTCAGAACGCCATCAGATGGTAGGTTGAACAATTCTCCAAATGCAATGGTGCTGAGGGTGGTTGCATTATTGCATAGTTGGAATTTCACCACTCAAATTGGTGAAACCTGCAAGGTGCTGAGAAATTCCAGCGTTGGCTCCCGTAGAGTTGGCAGATGAATTTCAACAAATTCCTTTAGATGACAGACTTGAAGTTGTGCTGTCATAGCCATCTCGAGCCCGAGATTCCGAACTGCTTGCCATTCGAAGGATACCGAGGATGACAACTTTCTGGAATAATGTTCATTAGGTAATTTGAATACCGAGGATGACAACTTTCTGGAATAATGTTCATGAGGTAATTTGAATACCTCTTTGGTGCATGGGACTTCTTTCTCTTTCCATTTGATGAAGTAGACTCCATATTTGAAGATTTAGTAGTTGATGGAATTTAAAGGAGAAAAGAAATTGAATGAAAATGTGATGAAAAACCCTAGAAATGTATGATTTCTGCTGAAGATTCGAACTTTTGATGGTATTTATAGTGAAATTTCAAGTCTTTGGGGTCGGAATCATCAATGTCTTAATGAATGAGAGTAAATGAGAGCGGTTTTGGGAGTTGGAGAGTTGAAATGAAGGTTGTAACCGACTGTTTTCTTATATATTCGATACATTCACAGGCGTGACTTAATTGTTCACGGGTGTGAATAGTCGTGTTCACGCTTTGCTGAAGCAGTGTTCCACCCGTGAATGAAAGTGTGAATAAGTTCACGGGCGTGATAGATGAATATTACGGGCGTGAATTATCATAGGTCACGGGGGTGAACATATTGTCACGGGCGTGAACTGTTGAATTTCACCACTTATACCCGTGAAGCAAGCCGTGACACAAGGCGTGAAAGCTTATGTTAGTTTGGGGTGTAATTGGTCACGGGAGTGAAACTTTGTCACGGGCGTGAAGGTTCTTTGTCACGGGCGTGACTCAAGCCGTGAAACTATGTTTCACCACTTGAAGCCGTGAAACATGCCGTGACCCAAAGCCGTGAACGACACTGCCTCTTTGGGCCACTTGAGTCATGGGCGTGAGTATGAGTCACGGGCGTGACTCCCTTATAATTTTCATCAGATTAAGTTTTGCAACAATACTAAATCATTTCAACAAAAATTTTACTTCATAAAGCATAAATTCTCATAAAAAATTTTATCTTATAACTTGTGATATGTTTTAATATCAACAATTAAAATTTCTTATTCTTGTAATCACAAGGTTAATCCATCAATCATACCTAGTTCTCTTCTAATGAAATTAAATCTTTCCTCATTTAGAGATTTAGTGAAAATGTCTGCTAATTGCTTTTATGTGCATACAAATTCTAATTCAACATCTCGATATTGAACATGATCTCTAATAAAATGATGTCTAATGTCAATATGTTTACTTCTAGAGTGTTGAATAGGATTCTTTGAAAGATTTATAGCACTAGTGTTGTCAAATTTTATAGGTATATGGTTCATCTCATGACCATAGTCCTTAAGTTGTTGTTTCATCCAAAGAATTTGTGTACAACAACATCCAACTGCTACATATTCAGCTTCAGCAGTTAAGAGAGCAACTGAAACTTGTTTCTTGCTAAACCAAGAAACCAAACATTCTCCAATGAAGTGACAAGTACCTGAAGTACTTTTTCTATCTAAAAGACTACCAGCATAGTCTGCATCTGAATATCCTATAATATAAAAAGATGAATTCTTAGGATACCATAAACCTAGATGCAATGTACCATGTAAATATCTTAAAATCCTTTTTACAGCATTTAGATGAGATTCTTTAGGACATGATTGAAATCGTGCACATAAGCAAACACTATACATAATATCAGGTCTAGAAGCAGTGAGATATAAAAGTGATCCGATCATACCTCTATAAAGCTTTTCATTAATGCTCTTACCCTTTTCATCTTTGTCCAATTTTGTTGATGTGCTTATAGGAGTCTTGGCATTTTTGCATCCTTCCATACCAAATTTTTTGATTAAGTCTTTAGCATATTTGGATTGGTTGATGAATATGCCTTCATTGCTTTGTTGATTTGTAGACCAAGGAAATACTTAAGTTATCCCATCATGCTCATTTCAAATTCCCTAGTCATGCACTTAGCAAATTCTTGACAAAACAGCTCATTAGTAGAACCAAATATTATATCATCAACATAAACTTGAACAATTAGTGTCTCATGCTTATGCTTTTTGATGAACAGTGTAGTGTCAACATTTCCCTTTGTGAAACTATTTTCTAATAAAAAAGAACTTAGTCTCTCATACCAAGCTCTTGGAGCCTGTTTTAAACCATACAAGGCTTTTGAAAGTTTAAAAACATGATTTGGCAAATCATAGCTTTCAAAACCTGGTGGCTGTTCTACATACACTTCTTCATCTATATAGCCATTTAGAAATGCACTTTTCACATCCATTTGAAAAAGTTTGAAATTCATGTGACATGCATATGCTAAAAGTATTCTTATAGCTTCTAATCTAGCTACAGGTGCATATGTTTCATCATAGTCTATACCTTCTTCCTAATTATATCCTTTTGCAACAAGTCTTGCTTTATTCCTGGTTATTAACCCTTGTTCATCTAACTTATTTCTAAATACCCATTTGCTGCCTATGATTGGATGATTCTTAGGTCTTGGTACTAGGTTCCATACCTTATTTCTCTCAAATTGGTTGAGTTCCTCTTGCATGGAAATTACCCAACTTTCAACATTAAGAGCCTCATCAATGTTTTTAGGCTCAATTTGTGAAATA
Source organism: Triadica sebifera (assembly GCA_023653625.1). NCBI lineage: Eukaryota > Viridiplantae > Streptophyta > Magnoliopsida > Malpighiales > Euphorbiaceae > Triadica > Triadica sebifera. The sequence continues at coordinate 29,860,087 of CM042901.1, forward strand.
AAAGCTATGTCAGTGACTAAATGCTTGAAATGAGATCTAGTACTTACTCCCTTTGATAGATCACCAATTATTTGCTCTTTTGGATGATTTCTGTTCATTCTCCATTCTTTTGGAAGTTCTTGCTCCATTTGTTCTTGATTTTGAGGTAGTAGATTTTCTTGATCATTTTCTTCTTTTCCATTTTCAATGACAAGTTTTTCCATATTATCTACAACATCATCAAGAGCACTACCTTTCACAAGATCAAGTCTACTAGATTCATTAAAAACAACATGCATGGATTCTTCCACTGTTAATGATCTTTTATTAAATATTCTATATGCTTTGCTGGTTGTAGAGTATCCTAAAAAGATACTTTCATCAGACTTAGAGGAAAATTTTCCAAGATTGTCCTTGGTGTTTAATATAAAACACTTGCATCCAAATGCTCTAAAGTATGATACCAAGGGCTTTCTTCCATTCCATAGCTCAAATGAGGTTTTGTTTAAAAGAGGTCTTTTGAAAACTCGATTTGAAATATAACATGCAGTGTTTGTGGCTTCTGCCCAAAAATAAGTTGGTAATTCATATTCATTAAGCATTGTTCTTGCCATTTCAATTAATGTTCGATTTTTCCTTTCAACTACTCCATTTTGTTGAGGTGTTCTAGGAGATGAGAAATTATGTGAAATGCCATGTTCAAGACAAAAATTTTCAAAGTTTTCATTTTCAAATTCTTTCCCATGATCACTTCTTATCTTTGAAATGCAATACCCTTTTTCATTTTGAACTCTTTTAGCAAAGTTTTTGAAATTTTCAAAAGCATCACTCTTTTGAGCTAAGAAAATTACCCAAGTAAATCTAGAGTAATCATCTACGATGACAAATGCATAATGTTTTCCTCCTAAGCTAGCAACCCTAGTAGGTCCAAATAAGTCTAAATGTAAGAGTTGAAGAGGTTTTGAAGTACTTACTATGTTTTTGGCTTTGAAAGATGACTTGTGTTGCTTTCCTCTTTGACAAGGATCACATGTCTTGCCTTTTTCATATTTAACTCTTGGTAATCCTTTTACTAGCTCTCCTGTGCTGAGACTTTGTATTAAGTCCATGTTAGCATGACCAAGTCTTCTATGCCACAACCAAGATTCATCACTAGTAGTCACAAAACACTTAGAGGAATGGTTAGATAGTTCATGTAAGTTTATTATGTATGTATTGATATCTCTATTTCCTTTAAATATTTCTTGACCATCAATAGAGATTACAAGACATTCATTTGAAGTGAAAATTACTTTGTTTCCTTTATCACATAATTGACTTACACTTAACAAGTTATGTTTCAATCCATCAACAAGTAAAACATCCTTAATAAAAGTAGTACTATTAACACCAATGGAACCAATGCCAATTACCTTACCCTTTGCATTGTTTCCAAAGGTAACTTTACCTCCATCAATACTTTTGATTTCATTGAAGAGTTCCTTGTCTCCTGTCATATGCCTTAAGCATCCACTGTCTACTAGCCATGCATTTTTGTTTATTGTGGACTTGGGGCATACCTACAAAGTTAGAAATCAAGTATGATATTTAGGTACCCAAATGAGTTTGGGTCCTTGGGGGTTAGCACATGAAGGTTCCCAATGAGCCTTCCTTATCCAGCAATGTTTATTTATGTGACCCATTTTCATACAATAATTACATTTTTTAGGTCTAAACTTGCTTTTTGGTCTTATACTGTATTTAAATGCCATAATTTGATTAGACTGATTTTGAGAACAATGGCATGCACACTCATGATTAATTTGCATTTTTCTAGATGCATGCTTCTTATACATAAAGGCATGATTAGTCTTTTGAGGATTGTTTCTTAGGTTTACTAATCCTTGATTATTCCTTTTATGTATAGAGGGATTAGTATACTTATTCTTTGGTGTTTTTCCAGCAAGTGTGGAGATGTGAGGTTCTTTAGTTTTGACAAATATAGTTTTGTGAGAAGATGATGATGTGTCCTTAAATCCTAGACCATGTCTAATCAAGGGTGGTCTTTGAGACATAATGAGAGTATCTAAGCTCTCTTTACCCTTGTGAAATTTAGAAATGGAATTTCTAAGTTCCTCAACTTCATTTTTCAAAGTATTATTTTCTTTTAACAATGAAGCTGTTGAGGGTCTTGATGAGTATTCATCTAATGACATTTGAAGAGATTCATTAGATGATTTAAGCTTTATGTTCTCCTTTTCTAAGCCATCTATCTTATTTTTTAAATTAGAGATATTATTTCTATATGTACTAAATTTGGTTTTATATTTCTCTAATTCTATATTTAATTCTTCTATTAGGCTTTGCTCATCATCATCATCATCACTATCACTACTACTATCATTATCACTACTATCATTATTGAAAGAGTATGAGTGTAGTGATCTTACTTTCTCCGAGACGTGATCCTCAATAGCCATGAAGCATAGGTTGACCTCTTGACTTTCATTATCATCTTTTTCGCTTGAAGAGCTTTCGTCATCCCATGTGGCTTTGTGACCTTTCTCCCCATTGTCTTTTTGGAATTTGCTCTTATGCTTCTTGAGCCTTGGACATTCAGGTTTGATATGTCCTTTCTTTCCACATTCATAGCATTTTACCTCTTCCTTACTTCTGTGTGTATCATTTGAAGTTTGTTTGAGGTTTATTTGCCTGAATTTTCTGGAATTGCTCATTTTCTTCTCAATGATTCTTTTTAATCTTCTTGAAAGCATAGCGATGTCCTCATTTTCATCATCACTCATCTCTTCATCATCTTCACTTTCTTCTTGAGATTTTGAAGTAGAGGCTTTGAGTGCTAATGGTTTTCCTTTCACTGGCTCTGCCTCAAGCTCTCTATCTCTCTTTACTGCCAACTCATGTGTGAGAAGCTTGCCAATCAGCACATCAGTGTTCATGATACTCATATCTTCATTTGCTTCTTCTATGCCAACAACTCTTGAACCATAGTCTTTAAGAGGAAGACTTCTCAGGATTTTATTGTTTACATCTTCCAAACTCAGATGCTTCCCAAGTTTCCTCATTCCATTTATAATGGATAGAAGACAGTTTGTCATGTCAGTGATTGACTCATTGGATTTCATCTTGAAAAGCTCATATTCTGAGGTTAGAAGTTGAATCTTCTTGGATTTGACTTGCTTAGTTCCCTCATGGTAGTTTTCCAATGACTTCCACATACTATATGCTGTTGAGCAATCTTGTATTCTCCCACATTCTTCAATAGATAATGAGCTTGATAGAATTGTCATTGCCCTCTTGTTTTTGAAATTTGCTCTTCTTTGGGGCTCTGTCCAATCGTCTCTTGATAGGATTTCCTCTTCACCATCAGCTCCTCTTCTGGTTGGTGGTGTCCATTCTTTTCGTACACTATCCCAGACTTTAATTCCTTCACTATCCAAGTATGTCTCCATCCTAAACTTCCAATGGGCATAATTTGCTCCATCAAAGTAAGGTTTGAGACTCTAGAATCCTTCACTGGCCATATCTTACTCTTTACTAGCGCTTTTTAGGCTTCGATGCTAGACAAGGCTCTGATACCAATTGTTGCCCAGATATTAGACCAAGAAGGGGGGTTGAATTGGAGTTTCAAAAATTAAACTTTAAAGTGCGGAAAAAAATTGTTAATTTTAGAAGGGATAGAGAAAATCAGACACAAAAATTTATAGAGGTTCGGGTATTAACAAACCCTACTCATCTCCCCAATCGCAATTGGGAGTTTCACTAACACACTAAGTGTTACAATGGAGTTTTACAAGCTCACTCCCAACTATGGTGTTTCTCACAATGGCTCACACCTAACCCAGAAATCCCTTGTGTTTTGATGGCTCACACAATAACCAATTCCTTTGTGTTTTACAGGCTCACACAAATAACCTACACTTTGTGTTTTACAGGCTCACACAAACAACCTACACTTGTGTTTTACAGGCTCACACAAATAACCTTTTAATTTGTGTTTTGGAGGTTCACACAACTAACCCTTACAAGTGTTCTTCTCTTAACCCAGAACTACCCAATACTCACTTGAGTAAAGATTACAGAGAGAACCACTTATAAATCTTTATTGCTCAAATATGAGGAGCAAAAAGATTTTTACAGAGAATAGATTTTTTCTCAAAGTATAAAAGTACAAGATAGCTTGTGATTTGAAGTATATGCTAATCTTTTGTTTTTCTTATCATTTTCTTGTTTCTTAATGTATAAATGACTTCCATTTATACTCCCATGGCTAAATGTAGCCGTTGGGGTGCATTAAATAAGAAACTAGCCGTTATACCAACCAAAAAATCGCGCCTGACATTTTTCTCTTTCATTAGTCACGGGCGTGAATATGCTTGTCACGGGGGTGACAGTTCTTCCCAAGCCGTGACTGAAGTGGTGACCTTGGTCGTGAAGCTCTCTGGAAAGTTTTGACATATAGAGTCACGGGCATGACACTCTTCCCAGTCGTGAGACAAGTGGTGACTCAGGTCGTGAAGCTCTCTGGATGAAATTGAATGAATCCTTCACGAGGGTGACACCTTTAGTCACGGGGGTGATTGAAAAGCTTACTTCACGGTTTGGTTTTCCTTCATGGCCGTGAACTTCAAATGTTGGTTTTGGTAACGATTAGCTTTCTTCACGGGGGTGACTCCTAGAGTCACGGCAGTGAACATGCTACTTCTTGCTTTTTGTTTCTCAAGGATTATTCTTCCAATTCTCCATTCTTGCTATTTTAATTCATGTCCTGTATAATATACTTTCAAAAACAAGTATGTTAAATACAATATTGCTATATTATTTATTATCATCAAAATGACAGAAATACCCCTCAAGGTTAACAAAGCCTTTATTTGAAGTATATAAAAATATAAAGTTGTAAATATATGTGTTATGTATCTATATACCAAATTTCAGGTTAATATGTCTTGTGGAATTTGAGTTATGATGAATGGAACCATGACTGTTCCATGGTTTGAACTGCATGCTTAGTGCCCTGGGCAAATCCAGTAACTTTTTTGAATAATTTGATCTCATTAGAGCTAGATTCTGTAAATTATCAAAACATAAAAATTATATTTATATGTCTTAGCTAAATTTTGGTACTAATTTAAGCTTGATATTTTATGTATAGACTAAGTTATGGCCTTTGGAAGTCATACTGGTCTGGAAGCCAATTCTGTTCTGGACCAGTGAAATGTTTGTTATAATTTGAAGACCTTAGAGACATAATTGATAAAGGTTTTAAACATGAACAATGTTCCATTTGAACCCATATAAGTTTATGTAAAGTTTCATTAAAATAGGACTTATATAATATAAGTTATGATGAACCAAAGAGAGTACCTTGAAACTGCCTAAAGGCAGAAAACAAGGAAAAAAATAGAATACACTTATAAATTCCACCAAATATTGTACAATGATCCAATTGGTCTGAAATTTTAATATGTTATATAATTATATATTAATTTTAATTAGGAATAAGAATCATATTAATTGGTCAAGTATATAAAAAGTTATAGGCTAAACAGTCCCATAAGGTCACACTGCCTCATAGGAAAAATCTTAACTATTGATATGAACAATGCATATTAATTTGTTCAAGCAACATTAAGTCTCCCTAATCATGAGTTAATCGATTATTTTTTCATATTAGGCTTGCAACATATTGGAGACCCACAAGGAGTGGATAGACAATAAATTACGGGTCGGAATCAAAGATGAAAGGTGAGTCTAATTATCAATTGAATTCTTTAGTGCAAATGAATGTTGTTTGTTATGTGATTCATATGATTGTCATGATTGGTCCTTGATAATATGATGATGGATAATTTGTGACATTGTGGTACATACAAATGGTATACTTGTGGTATATTTGAGGTATATGTTTGACATATGTGATATATATACATGGTATATGTATAGTATTTACAAGATATATGTGTGACATATGAGACATATATGTGGTATATGTATGTTATATGTGATGAGATGCAATGGTTGATGAATGCTTAAGTACAAGTGCATATGCATATGGATTTAAAAGGCGTTGTGACTAGTTAATCGATATTGTAAAACAAAAGAAGAGGCCTATGGCCCAACAAATGTGCAAATGAAACAAATGATCAAGCTAGCTAGTAAATGCAAAGGTTCACATGGCAAAGGTTCACATGGAAACACGGGGCAATTTTTGTTTAACTTAGTCACAACAAAATGAAATAAGCAAAATATTTGCATACATAAAGAGTAATGATTATATGTTTAAACTTTATTGATACTTATATGATACTGATGAATAGAATGGAATACATGGTATATATTGGATTTGTGATTTATTACTATGAGTTGTTTGGTACATTAGAGCTCATTGGATGATTATTCTCATTGAGCCACAACTCATCAATTTGCAACATTTTTCAGGCAAAGAAAATTGATAGCTCATTTTGAGTAGTGTATAGAAGACATAGAGCACAGGTCACTGGCCGAGCCTCATCACTCTCTCTCTTTGCATTCCACACAAGCATGAAAATATATCATATGTGTTTTGTATTTACATGCTTGAATATGTATAGTCATTTTGGAATGAGTTTGCAAATGTACAAATGAAAGCAACTCGTAAATACTTATGTGTAAAGTTTATGTTTTGATATATGTGATATATTATATTGTGGTGAAAACCTCAGTGTTAACTTTAGAAAGTCATTGAATAATATTATAGGATATGAGACTTGCAAGTCATTGAATGAAATTACAGGATATGAGACTTGCAAAGTCATTGAATGATATGACAGGATATAAAAAAAGTTTACTATCACTATTAATAGGATATTTTGTTTTCCCAGCATGGTATGTGTGATTATTTGATACAGAGATAGGTTATACTTAAATGCATAAGATGTGGTGTTACATATACTTTCTAATCATGTTCCTTAACCAAATTAATTCATCAAACATCTCAATCTAACCATGTTCACCCAATTTTCCATCATGCATATCAACCCACATTTTATCATTTAACAACTCATTGATTATATAAATCATGTATCTAAAGCAAATAACACAGAATCATCAAATAATTGCCTTTAAGTGTTGTTATTTACAAACCTTACACCTAGGATGGGGATTGGCTAAAGCTTGCTCTCTTCAAGCTTGTCCTCTCCTTTGAGATGGACTTCCAGATCTCTATCCAGGTCCTAGCAAGATGAAGAACATTTTCTTAGTCTTTGGAAAATGACTAAAACCCATAAACTCAAAAATCTACTATTTACCCTCAAGCTCACAAGGTTCTTTTCTCACTCTCCTTTCTCACTTTACTCCCTCCAAACTTAGATTTCCCAAATTCATCCAAAATATCTGATTTCAACCACTCTCAAACTTCCCAAAACTCCACTTATTCCCTCATTCCTTACTAATCAATAACATAACTTATAAGCCCTAATTATAGGCATTACAATGTAACTTTGGCCACACGAATTTGGCATAAAAATAACATATTGAAGCCTAAAAAAAAATCCCTGCATGCCTCCCAAGGTTGCCCATAAGTTGTACACATGCCTCGCACAAGATCCCTCAAGTTGCACTTACATTGCAAATGATTCTTCAAATCTGCCTACTTGATTTATTGGACTTGGACACCTTGTAATTAAGCTCAATTGACTTGAATTGTTATAAAATACTTCTTTTAGCTTCACTTTAGGCTTGTCTTTATGTAGTGTTAGCCCATAATCTTAATTGTGTATTTTAGGCCTAATATAGCAACCAATGATCCAATGCTGCCTTCTATAACTTGAAACATGCTCCACATTGAATTGGATCATATGAAAAGACTTTTTTAATTCTTTTTAGGCCCATTTTAATAATATAAGTTTGCTTCATTCCACTGATACATCATAGCCCTTCATGCTTGCTTTCTGTACGTACATTCCCCATTTCCCTTAAAAAGATTTGTCCTCAAATCTTTGCCTATATCAAAAGAAAAATGTACAACATAAAATAAAGAATAATCAAAATTTTTAGTAAAAAACTCACTCTTCACCTCTTTTTCTTTTTCACACACATTCATTACTTTCTCTCTTTGTGATATGAGCAAGGGTGTCATAGCGGATAGAGCTTCCTTGGTGGGTTATACATTTGAAGGCCCAAAAGTTAGCAGGTAGAGCTTCCTTAGTGGGTTATATATTTGAAGGCCCAGAGGTTAACGGGTAGAGCTTCCTTAGTGGCTTATATATTTGAAGGCCTAGAGGTTAGTAGGTATAGCTTCCTCGGTAGGTTAAGTTACCCATATCCATTTTAGTCTAGTTATGAGTAAAGCGGGCAAAAGGTAAGATAAATTATTATGTTATGTGTGATATACATATTGGTTTATTATGTCATGTACGATGCATATTGAATGCATGACAGCATGATGATATGTCATATAGAGTATGATATGATGTATGTGCGGGCTTTGAGGTAAATCGCCATAATAAATTGGTAAGTATTTCATGCATATTATATATGTTTTATTATATGCCTTGCACATTGTTATGTACCATTAGGTACAAGTTGCTTAACGTATGAAATTTCCATGTGTAGGGTTGTAGCTTAGGTATAAAGTGACAGAGGACGATGCCCAGTGATCAGAGTCCAAGAAATATACTTGGGGTTGGTGATACAGTCATTATATATGTTTTTTTTATTTTGTTGGGTTTGGTAGTTATAAATTTACATGGTTTTATGTTAGAGATATGTAGTTTTGTAACTACTCATTTTGTAAAACCTTGGACTTGTGTATGCCCGTACGAGTTTGTATTTAAACTTTTATTATATCAAGTTTTATTTCATGATATTAAGAATGTTTTTATGTTGTTTTAAGTCATCATGGTCATGGTGCATAAAAGTTTTGAATTTATGATGTTTTAACTCATTTACATCATAACATCTTTTGGTTTAATTAGGATTATTCCTAATTATATCGAAGAGTGTTACTTTTAGTGGTATTAGAGCCTAGGTTTAGGCCTTTTTGAACCTTAATGGGATGGGTGTATCACGTGTGCAAGTGTTATCCTGTATGGCTCTTATATGGGCTATTCTCTGTCGATATGTATGCTAACAAGCAAGTATGGAGATCAAGCCACATGACGTAGCCGAGAGTGACAATCCTCCGAATATAGAGGCTTAGAATCAGCCCAGCTAAACTAGTGTTCAAGGGCTAGTTGGCACACCTCCTTTACAATAGCCAATGGCTAGTCAGGAGGATCAAGCTTAAGATCCTCTGATGTAGAACCTAACTACTCTGTTACAGCGGTTGGTGTAGCCTATGTTGCTGCTGTCACCGCCTACTCCTCCATGACCACCACTTCCACTGCCTCCTCCTTCACCACCGAGGTGGAGATCATAGATTGATAGGCTTCATAAGTATGGTGCCACTGATTTCACAAGCAAGAGGGATGATGACCCTAAGGCTACAAAGTACTGGTTGGAGAGGACTGAGAGGGTTTTCGAGAAGCTTGAGTGTGCTAAGGAGCACAAGGTTAGGTATGTTGTTTCACTTCTCCAGGAGCATGCCTATGATTGGTAGAAGTATGTTCTACATAAACCTACATGGGTTTTCTTTGTGGCTAAATTCATGAAATAACATGTACAGAGAGTGCACATTGATGAGAAGAAGAAAGAGTTCCTAAACCTACAGTAAGGGAACATGACTGTGGCAGCGTATGAGAAAGAGTTCACTAGATTGAGTAGGTATGCATTTGGTATTGTAGGGGATGAGGCAAAAAAATGCCGCCGATTAGAGGATAGCCTGAGAGATGAGATTGGTGTTCATGTTCTTTCACTGCAACTAGAAGACTTTTCAATGCTGGTATTTGATGCCATTAGTATTGAGAAGAGGATGAAGCTAAAGAGATCGGATGAGTTACTTAAGAAAGACTTCAGGGAGTCATCTTATAGTGTTGCATAGACATCGAGCAAAAAGGCTTGCACTAGTTCCAGATCCTTTCAGTCTAGAGGACAGGGATAGGGTTAGGGTCATGTAGGGGCACCAGGTAGGCACCATCATCAGACATAGTCTTGGTAACTGCCAGTAGTCACCCCTAGATGTGGAAAGATGCAGCACCAAAATGTGCATCATATGGTTGGAGACACAGAGGAGAGTGCTAGGGAAACACAATAACTTGTTACAGGTGTGGGTCTTGAGACCATTATAAAAGAGATTGTCATTTACAGATGGTGGGGCTCACACTGAAACTCAGGGTTCAGCATCGACACAGGTTAGGGGATGGGGATAGGTCATTTTAGGCAGAGGTGGATCTAGACCGGCTATATCAGAGATAGTGAACAGGCCAGGACCTAGTAAAGCACTAGTGAGGGCCTATGCTATGAAGGCTATGAAGGCCAGAGAGGATCCGAGTGCATCAGACGTGCTTGTTGATACATTTCTTCTCTTTGACTCAATTTTAATTGCTTTTGTAGATCCAAGTTTCATGCATTCTTATACATGTACCAACATAGCTAAGTGGTACAACATGTTACTAAAAAGATTAGATTATGGGATAGAGGTGACTAGCCTTTTTGGGGATAGTACAGTGGTAAACCAAATGTATAAGAATTGTCCAATTATGGTTCAAGGGAAAGAATTCACAACAGACTTGATTGAGTTGCCCTTTCATGAGTATGACATTATCCTAGATATGGATTGACTCTCTCAGTAGGGTGAAGTAGTGGACTGTAGAATGAATATAGTTGAATTGAGAACATCAGAAGATGAGGAAATGGTTATTTAGGGGGAGAGATGCTCATAGCAGATGAGGATCATCTCCATGATGAAAGCGTAGAAGATCATTAGAAAAGGGTGTGAGGCCTATTTGGCTCACATGATTGACAGTAGGAGAGAGAGCTCAGATCTTAGGGATATTCCAATAGTGGAGGATTTTCCAAATGTGTTTCGAGACAAGTTACTAGGGCTACCTCCTGAAAGAGAGATAAAGCTCTCAATTGAGCTTATCTCGGGTACAACTCCTATATTAACAATACCATATCAGATGGCTCCATCCAAGATGAAAAAGTTAAAGGCACAATTACAAGAACTATTAGATAAGGGCTTCATCAGACTAAGTGTATCTCCATGGGGTGTACCAGTATTGTTTGTCAAGAAGAAAGATAGGTCTATGAGGTTGTAAATGGACTAGAGGCAATTGAACAGAGTGATAATTAAGAACAAGTATCCATTATCACGGATAGATAATCTCTTCGATCAATTGAGAGGTGTAGGGGTATTATCTAAGATCGATTTGAGATTGAGATATCATCAGTTGATAACCAAGGCGGGTGATATGGAAAAGACCGCTTTCCGAACCCATATGGTCATTACGAGTTTCTGGTTATTCCTTTTGGGTTGACCAATGCTCTAACGGCTTTTATAGATCTAATGAATCAGATCTTCAGACCTTTTCTAGTCTAGTTTGTGTGGTTTTCATAGATGATATCTTAGTATATTCAAGAAACAAGAATGAGCATGAGTAACATTTTATAACAATTTTGCAAACTCTTAGAGAGCAAAAGCTATATGCTAAGCTCTCTAAGTATGAGTTTTAGCTAGATGAGGTTGCCTTTTCTCGGGCATATAATATCAGCTGACGGAATTAGAGTGGATCCAGGAAAGATCTAGGCGATCTTGGATTGGAAACCGCTGTAGAATATGACCGAAATTTAGAATGTTTTTCGACTTAGCAGGATACTACAAAAGGTTTGTCAAGGGATTTTCCATGATTGCTTCTCCATTGACTAGGTTGTTATAGAAGGATATCAAATTTGACCAAATGAACAAGTATCAGAACAATTTTGATCAGCTTAAAAGTCTTCTGACATAAGCTATAGTGTTGACACAGCCGATTCTAGATAAAGAATATGCTGCTTACAATGACACATCACACAATGGATTGGGTTGCGTGTTAATGCAAGAAGGGAAAGTTGTTGCATATGCCTCTAAACACTTAAAGTCTCATAAGAAGAACTACCTGATGCATGATATATAATTGGTGGCCATTGTCTTTGCATTAAAGATATGATGCGGCAACCCTCTAGAATATAAGTCTAAACGATCTCCAAATCAATTTAGAATCAAATCTCCAATTATTCACCCCTAAATCAGCAAGGAATTGGTAACAGAAAGTATAAGAAAGAATTAGAACATGCCACAAGTCAATACTAAGCTGATAAGTGATATAATCCTTAGCATACCAAGGTGTTGAACATGCCTTTCTTAAAGAAAACTTCTCAAATCTTTATTAATCATGTAGTCTGATGTCATACACATTTTTGGGAGTTTATACCTCTTAAGAAGTTAAAGTTCCATAAGGAAAAGGAATTCTAAAGATATTTAACCCTAATCCCTTAAAGATTAGGATTTATAATTCATCCTATCTAAATCCCTAAAATTTAGGGATTTGACAACTAATTGATAGGAATCCTTGTCTAATAAGGAAAAACTAAATAAAGAACTTAAATAAATAATGAGTTGGTGGCATGGGCTTGTTTCCAAAAGCCCACATGCCCAACTAGCTAAACTAAGGCCCATGTGACTTATTTTACATGTCACATGCCTAATACAAAATAATAGCTTATGTCCCAAACTTGACTTAGGCCCTAAATAGATAAATAAGCCTATATTGCTTTAATCCACATGATATACACATGCCTCCTCTTACACATGCCTTGCACATGACCTCCATATGACTTGCACATGACTTTGAAGCTTGAATATGGACTTGTTAGCTAGCCCATTAGGCTAGTTGTCTTGGTTTTCACACGCCCAAATTCAAGACCGTGAAGGAGTGGTTCACACCCGTGACACATAAGTCATGGCCTTGAAGTCTGAGCATTCAAGGCATGTGAGGTAGCCATATTTTCCTTCTTATCATCCCTTTAAATCCACTCCACTCCCTGTTAACCAACCAAATACATCAATTGAATATTCTTCTTCCTCTAGAACCCTTTTCCCTTCATTGTTGAAGCTTGGAGAGACCTTGTTTCAATAGAAAAAGAGAGAGAATAGTGAGAAAATGAGCTTGTGAGTTTGGGGGGGAAATTTGGTTTTTATGTTTCTGGATTTTGGTTCGAGTTCCAGAGGCTAATAGGACATTTTTCATCTTGCTAAAATCTAGTAGAGAAGCTGGGACTCCATCTCAAGGGAGAGGACAAGCTTGAAGAGTTTAAACTTTAGCTAATCTCCATCCTAAGTGTAAGGTTTGTACATAACCACATCCAAGGCTTTGTTTGGCATGTTTATGTATCCCTTGCTTTAGATTCATAATGTTTATGGTCATTGAGTTGTTAAATGCCATAATATGGGATTGATATGCATGATGGAATTATTATATTAACATGATCGTGTTGAGATATTTGATGAGTTATTTTAGTTAATATGGATAATTAGAAAGTATATGGTTGTGATAAATGTCTCAAATCCATGTTGGAATATTGATAGGGTGATTAAATAATCGTAGAAAGATTGCATGAAAATGTTCATGCTTTATTTTGGTATGAAATCTGTAAAATTTATAAATTCACGGCCATGAACGAAAGAGGGTTCATGGGCATGATGTCGTGAAAATGATTTTGTTATTGAGACAAACCCATTCATGGGCAGCTTCATGGTTGGATTCATGGTTTGGTTCACCCCCGTGAAGTGGTGATCACGGTCATGCATGTATGCTGATTCATAGGATGAATCACAATTTGGTTCACGAGTAAGCTACCTATGAAGAGGTTATTCATAGCCATGAAAAAGTGTTCACGAGTGTGAAGCTGCTTAACTTGAGAAATTTGTATGCTTGCATATGAATCAAGATTGATTCATTTTAAGGCGGAGTACCTCTATTGTGTTTTATAATGTAGTATGATAATACATGTTATGGTTGTGATTTATGAGAAATTATGGTTGATGAATAATATGAAATATATGTGGTATGTGTTGTAAAATTGTAAGCCCAATAGTCTTACTAGGACTAAAGTTAGAATAGATAACATGTTATTAAAGGGGGAGATCAATACCGGGTGATATATATTGGTCATGATTGAGATACTTTGAAGGCTCCAGGGCAAGCAATGAGATCTTCCTTGGTTGGGTTCTTTTAAAGGTCTAAGGGGTAAGCAATGAGAGCTTCCTTAGTTAGGTTATATTAAGACACTTTGAAGGCCCAGGGGTAAGCAATAATAGCTTCCTCGGTTGGGTTATATACGAGATATTTTTAAGGCTCAAGGTTCAGCCAGGTGGGCTTCCCTCGATAGCTATTTGGTGCTCTCGTTTTCCTCAGACAAGTGTTATGTGAAGCTCAAACAGGTGTACTGAGGGCTCTAGTGAGAGTCGTAGAGTATCTGTATCCATTTTAATATAGTTATCAGTACATTGTGTAGCGAAATGGTAAGTAAATATTTCTAAGTGTGGTATACACTTGTATGATTCTAGTTGATTATTTGATATACCATGTTCGATGTGTACATTATATATGGATGAGATTTTTATGGTATGTCATGTAGTATGTGAGTTAGTGTATATGCGGACTTTAAGGTAAGTCTTTATAGCAGTTCAGTGACTATATCATGCATATTATATATTTGTCATGTGTGTGTGCTTAGCATGTTGTTATGTACCACTAGGCACTAGTTGCTTAGTGTATGGCTTCCCATGAGTACGTTCAGATCCTAGGAGTTGATCGCTAGAGGAAGACACCCAAGGATTAGAGTCAAGGACACACGAGTGGGGAGGGTGATACGTCTCGGGTCTGAAGGGTGTGGAATAGGTTTGGCCAGGTGGCACACAAAGTCGAAAGAGACTGGTGGCCCTTGTTTGATCCTAAATAAAGGAATAAAGTTGTGCCTTTGCTATGAGCTTAAGCTTTTGGCATAACAGTAAGTGCTCTTTTCGATTAAACGTGCTTGGGTAGGGGAGTACCATGATAGGTGACTTCCTAGGAAGTGCTTGGCTTAAGCCGGTTAAGCAACCAATTAAGCATTCTTGAGTAGGGTCAATACCAAGATGGGTGACTTTCTAGGAATACCTATCCTAGTTGCATCATTTGGTATCAACGCCTAAAGTCAGGTCTAGATCTCGCTATCGTATGCCAAGTTTGAGGATGAACTTCCTTAAAGAGGGAGGGAACGATACGTCTCGGGTCTGAGGGTGTGGAACAGGTTTGGCCAGGTGGCAAAAAAGTCAAAAGAGACTGGTGGCCCTTATTTGATCCTGGATAAAGGAATAGAGTTGCACCTCTGCTATCAGCTTAAGCTTTTGGCAAACGGTAAGTGCTCTTTCCGGTTAAGCATGCTCGGGCAGGGGGAGTACCATGATGGGTGACCTCCTGGGAAGTACTTGGCTCAAGGTAGTTAATTGGGCAATTAAGTGTTCTTGAGCAGGGTTAGTACTAGGATGGGTCACTTTTTGGGAATATTTTGGCCCAATCACAACATTTCCTATCAAAGCTTGAAGTAGAGTCTGAATCCCACTGTCATGTGTCAGGTTCAAGGATGAACCTCCTTAAAGAGGGAGGGAATGGTACGTCTCAGGTCTAAGGGGTGTGGAATGGGTTTGGCCAGGTGGCACACAAAGTCAAAAGAGACTGGTGGGGTTGATATGCATGATGGGAATTGATATGAATATGGTTAAATTGACATGGTTGAGGAATAATTCTGATTATTATTAATGATTAGAGATGATATAATCATATTAGATAGCTTGAATGCATGCTGGAATATTGATAGGGTGGCTGACATTAGTCAACTGTAATGAGTATTACATGTAGAATTGACAAAATTTGTGATGCTCTGTTTTTTTGAAAAAATTTTCAGATTCATGGCCGTGAAGGGTGGGTTCATGAGGTGCATTTTTATTACTGAAGCAAACCCGTTCACATGTAGCTTCATGGTTGGGTTCACACATGTGAAGGGGTGATCACAGCCATGAATATATGTTGATTCATGGGTTGAATCATGGCTTGAGTCACGGAGGGACTACCCATGAAGTGGTGCTTAGCATGTAGATTTTTCATGCGTATGGCAGGACTGATAGAGGAGGATGCACAATGATCAAAGTTGAGGATATTCATTTGGAGTGGGTGGTACATTGTTGTATCTTATTTTGGTTGTTTTGCCATAGGTTGGGTAGTTATAGCTTTATATGTTGTATTTCAAAGACATGTAGTTTTATAACTACTCATTTTGTAAAAACTTTGGGCTTGTGTATGTCTATATGATTTGTAGTAAACTTTTATTTAGTGAGATTGATTTTATGATTTTAATAATGCTTTTATTTTATTAAGTCATCATGGCTATGATGCATAAAAATTTTAAAATTTTTAGATGTTTTAACTCATATGTATTGTAGCATCTTTTGGTATAATTGGATTTAATCTTAATTATATTGAAGGATGTTACAATTATAAATTATATTATGTATAAATCAATTCGTGTATCTGAGATATAATCCAAATCCATATTTGAAAATTTCCTGATTTGGGCAATAACTGCCCTTATAACAAAAATCTAACATTATATAAAATAACTTGATTTAATCCACTTCAATTAAATGCCTGACTTTATTGAAACATAGACCAAATTTCTATTTCTATCCCATATCATGAGAGAATCACAAATGAAAAATAAATGAAACCAACCCAAAATGCACAGGTTAACTCTGACTGCTCGGACAGGCTCGAAGTTCTCTCCTCGTCAACTCAACGGTCTGATAACTCCAAATCTATATGAAGAGAATCCATATGCTAAGCTATTAAAAGTTTAGTGGTATATATAAGCATAAAAATTATAACACACATTCATCATAATTATAGCATCAATAGATGTACATACATGTGTGCTCGATCATACCAACATATCTCCGCACATATTAATATAACTTATATAGTATGAGCAAATCATAATACCCATAAGTGGATCCAATTCATCATATTATAGTGATATTCATAATGTGTAGTACAAATGGTCATTTCCTGGTTATAGGTTTCATTACTCCTTTTTAGGATGTAATTGTATCATTTTTTCATATTTCTAGTTTACCTTCGTTATTATTTAATTTTACAATTTAATGCACAATATTTTAGATCTGGATTATCCGAATGCAGATTGTAAAATATGAGTGTTTTGACTAGAGCTTAAGCCACCCTACTCACTAATTGTATCTATCTATATAGTGCTCAATCAAGCTTTCCAAGTCAAAGGCACTTTAAACCAAGCTTAAGCCACGCTGACTGAATCAAATATAATAACTGTATGCATATGGAAACAAAGGCGCTCTAATCCAAGCTTAAGCCACCTTGTCCCTAAATAATTAGGAGCGCTTTAACTCGAGTTGAAGCCACCCAAATTTGATACGTATGTATGCACGGGAACCATGTATGAAGGACATGAAGGATAATCTTTTGTGAATAAAGTGCAACAATCTTATATCATTGAAATGGGCCTAAAAAGAGTTCAAAAGCATATTCATATGATCCAAATCAATGTAGGGTGTGTTCCAAATCATTAGAGGCAACATTGGAGCTTTAAGAGCAATATTGAACCTAAAATCCATAATTAAGCTAATGGACCAACATTAAACAAAGGGAAGCCTAAAGTGAAAATAAATGGATTCTTTTATGAAGATTTAAGCCAATTGGGATTAATTACAATGTGTCTAAGTCCATTAAATTAAGTGGACAGATTTGAAGAATAATGTGCAATGCAAAAGCAACTTGAGGGATCATGTGCGAGGCATGCGCATAACTTATGGGAAACCTTGGAAGGCATGTAAGACTTATTATTTGGGCTCTAATTTATTATTTTTAAGCCCAAATTCTTGTGGTCCATGTTACATAATTAGATTATACATAGTTTTCCTATTTCTTGTATGATTTTAGTAATTTTTCTTATTTGTCAAGGATTTGGGTTTATTAGTTGTCGTATCCCTATTTTCGAGGGATTAGATTAGATTATCTCTACTTTTAAGGGATTTAGATTGGATTGAAATTGTATTCTTATTCAAGTAGGGAAAATCCTATTTTGATGGAATTGAGTTATAATATGTTTTAGTTTCCCATATGTCTTGGCTTTCAAACCTAATAAAGAACACATTAAACCTAATTTCAGAGCTTAAGCTATATAAATATATGTATAGATTGCTCCATAAATTCCAGCAAATAACACACAATCAACATAGCTCAATTTTTACAAAATATCATCCTAAGTCCAGTAAACATGCATCCTCAGAATTTTATCACAAAATACTACTTATTTACAATCATTTACATGTCAAATACTCAAATCATGCAACTTGATGATAAAATATAGGTTATTTCCTTAAGTTATGCATTTATCTTTTATTTTGTTTTTCTTCCACTTCCTAGATTGTTTCTATTTTCCATTGTTTCTTTGAGCTTGTTCCTTATCAACTTATGCTCCTATAAATCATAAAATAATCATCTAAAACTCTTGTTTTATCATCTCTCTCTAAACCCTATACTCTCTCCCCTAAATCCTAAACTCTCTCTTTTCACACATAAGCTCTAAATGAGTTCAAAACTCTATCTTCCTTTAGAAAAGATTAAAGAATAAAAGAAAGACATCTTACCTTTGCTCTTTTCTCCCCTTGATCAACTCTTTGAAGATTTCTCTCTCCTCTTCTCTTGCTTATTGTCCTTTCTTTTTGCTCCCTCTAGCTTTCACAAGTGCATGAATATAGTTTTTTCTTGTTTTTTCTCTCTACTCCCTCTATTTCTCTCTCTAGAAACAAGCTTTGGCTATGGTGGAATTTAGAGATAGTGTGGGACTAGTTTTAAAAGGTAGAAAATGAGACAAAGAAATGAGATAAGGATGAAGAGAAAAGAAAAAGAAGAAGAAAGAAAATCTTCATGTAGGTTCCATCCTTTTGACCTTATACTTTGATATTATGCTTAATTAACATACAAATTTCCTTTTCTCATGCTATGGCTAGCCAACCCATGTCTTTAGATCCAAAATTATGTTTAATTAACAATTATCTCATTTAGTCCTCAATTTTTTGATAAATTACAAATTTATCCCAAAACTTTTCCATAGTCTTTTACCTTAAACTAACATTTTTACCTTTTTAATATGCTTAATTTAGCATTTTCCATAATTATTTAGCATTATTTAATTTTTTTCAACTCAAAAATATGAATTTAGACTCTGATCGAATCAATGCATCAACTTTGTGACACGTGCGATTCAGTGCCTAAATTAATAGATATGACATAGTACATAGACTATGTGTCAACTCCCACTAAACTGACTATGTCACATCTAGTCCAAATGACATTAGTTCTTGTGTATGAGACTCATTACTCTATTTGACATATCTTTGAAGACTTTCTTCAAGACTTATCCCTCAACCAAGGATTTTTGAGTAATGATCTCCATAAGAGGTTATAAATACACTCTCCTTTTGTCAGGAGTAATGATTCATTTATTGACTACTCAACTACCTTTGAATACCTCATGTTATATCTAATTACCACCCTATGAGCAACCTCTAAAAGACAACAAAGAATGGGAGTTAGAGTATAGGATATAGTATCCAAAACAACCTTGAACATCTCAAGTCTAAGGATACTTGTACTATTGCTATGATGAGACTATCACTGATATTGAATAGATCTCTGTGTGATTTTTTCATAGTAGGTCATCCAATGTACTTAGCTACTCTAGCAAATATCCAAATGTTAACTCTAAATATCTCATGTCTTCAACTTATGAGATCAACTGCTTAACCTAGTCAAGGAGTATAACATGTGCTAGTCTACTTAGATTAACACTGTCCCATCTTGTTAATCCTATAAGGATAATTTTGGTATAAATATAATTGCACATGGTAGGAATCTCATTATGATTTCCTTCATATTGTGTTACATACCAAAGATTTCATTAAACGGTCTAAGATCTATATCAATTCATATGCAATGAATACCATAAAATGAATATGCCTTTCATTAATAATAAATGTGTATATCAAGTACCTAAGATGATTGTCTTTAAGGCACCTCTCTAAAAATGTATGTATTCTTAACTTTCTTAACTTTCAAGTGCAACTCACACTCTTTGTTATCCAAATAACTTTGTTTTATAATTAGATGACTTATTAATTATATGGTTATATCATCTTGTAATATTTAACATATGTTTCCTCTTAGTTATTTCTTCAGGATTCACATCTTTTCTCATACTATTTTACCACCTCTTATAGGATCTATCCTTAGGATAGGTGAGGATAGTCGAAACCTCATTCCTACTAGTCTATTAGAGTCATTCACCAATAATAGAGGTGCTTCTAACTATCTTTCTTTAATAGCTTAACAAATATCAGACATACTTTTTGTTTCAATCATCTTTTTTGAACTTTCCTATTATGGGTTTTTTTCTCTCACTTGATTAAATTCTATTCAATATTTTCTTAGTATGGGGAATATAGCTTAGGGTTTTAATTTCCCTCTCTAGTACATTTTTATGAGCCCGACAGGTTTTACACCCATTTCATACATAAGTCTAGGCTTCTTTAGTTATTGTCTTTTTGACTAGGCACTTTTATCTTTCATTTCATATAGATTGTCTTTATCTAATGACTATATACTCATCATTTAGTTTAGGAGTTTTCTACCGTCCTAGATTTGATTTGCCATCCCATGTCTGAAATGATATTGTGCCCATAGGATGAAGGCTTTATCGAGTTCTAGTACTCTTCATGAGTTCAATGCTTTTATCCAATTACGTATTCATAGTCTTTCTATTGTACACCACATCTTTTAGGTTCGATTGGTATTACATATGTTCTAAGGTTTCAAGTTTTTGTGTTTTTCCTGTTTTGAACATACTTTCTTAATTAAGTGGGGTAATATAGTTGTATAGTGAAACAAAAATAAAGTTTATTAATATGCATAATTTTAATGCTAGCCAACAATATTTACCAATTTTTTAGGGCACTCGGCCTTTTTTAGCTTGACTAGACTATGCCCCAACTTGTTCCATTGATATTTGGCCTTCCTATTGTCTTTAGCCTTACATATCTAGGTTCTATTTGGCCCTCTCTAGGCTATCTCTTTCAATTGTGAATTACCATCTCAAATTATATTAGCTATTATATCTGTACAATGGTAGCATACATAAAATAAAAATAAAAAATAAAAAAACAAAGGTTGAGTTAAATCTAATAGGAATCACACGAGCTAAACTTTTTTCTTGTGTTTCATACTTTATTATTTATGAGTTCACATATTGCATTCCCTTTAATTGATTAGTATATGTGTCCTAAAAGTTCAACAACATCATGTTTTTATAACTTGTTGCACCTAATACTTTACTATTCTATTAGCACTATCTCGGCTGTTAGTCGAGCATGTTCGGTCTTATTCTGGAAAACTAGAACCTGATTTTAAGTTGTTAATTCTACTAACAATTGTAATGGGGAAGATGTCATACTTAGTTCTGCTTTATCGGTGATATTTGAGTATAGATGAGTATTGGGACAAGATCAAGTCCCTCTGCCTTTCTCATTCAAGAGTCTGCCATAACTTTATATTTATCTCTATTATTTGCTAGAATCAGTGTAACATTCAGTAATTTAGACCCTGATTGTGTGTGATCATAGTGGGGTGCACAGGTTCAATCGGAGTCTAAATTTGAACCCATAAAAAATGACTAATAATAAGAAAAAATAATTAAGGGTATTATTATTTGGAAATTAAAAAGATTAGTGCTAGAATTAGAAAAAATAAAATAAAATTTCCTATGGACAAATTTGGTATTATGGCAATTGTTGGGGGAAAAAGTGTGAATATAGAGGAAGATGCGGCAAATAAGGAATTTCTCAAAGTTTAAATGTTAATCAAGACTAATTAACTTAATGAACCAATGAGAATTAGGATTAATTTTAATTATTGGGACCCACTCCTTAATTTAGGTATAAAAGTCAAAAAGGAAGAAGAATTTATGCGTTCTTCCATAAGTCTAACTTTTCTTCTTCCTTCTCCCACCTTGGCCGCCCATCTCTTCCTTCCATAAGCCACCATTTTTCTTCAAATCAAGCTTGAAAAAGTGAGGAAATAAATTAGTTTTGAGAGAAAAAAATCAGAATTTAAGAGTTCTTACTACAAAGGGAACAAAGGAGCAAGAAGGAAGGAAGAAAGAAGAAAGGAAAGGGAGATTTGTTAAAGGGAATTTTGGCCCACTTTGTGAACTCTTAAGGTGAGTTTATTGTTCTTAAATTCAAAATTTTTCCTTCTATTTGAGACCCATAATGATGATAGATGTGATTAGGTTTGGTAGATTGAGCTTATGTTGCAAGATTGAACTTAGAAATTTAAAGTTGGCAACTAGTTGATGAAAGTGTAGTTCAACTTTGAATTAATGATAATTGATGTTAGTTAATTATTTTATGACTTAAAAACTAGAGAAAGGTAACTTTAATGGAGGAATGAGGGGCTACCATAGTTAAAGTAATTTAGGAGAAATTGAAATTAACATAGAAATACCACAATTGGTGATAAGTGAAATGTGAATTGAGTGTTGATTTGAAGAAAATGAATTGAGAACTATGGTAAGGTTTTTGGACAGCCATGAAATATTAAAAGGGAAGTTTAACCTTAGTAAATTTGGCTAAATTAAGGTGTAAAATATATTAGGAGCATTAGAATATTATGTAGACATGAAAAACTTTGAAAATGGATGATAGGATTGAGATATGGTATTGGTTGTGTAGGAAAATCAAATGAACAAATGAGAGGCCCTCAAGAGGGTGACATAGACAAGGAGAAAGCTAACTAATCAGGGGAGGAAAAAAAGGATTAAGGGAAGATCCAAGGCTGATTAGGTATTTGCTTCATTGATAAAAATCTTACATGCAATTTAATGGTATGAAATTATGTTTAATGTGTGTGATATGAATGTGGTTTGTCATAATGTGGTTAAGTGTTGGTTTTAAATATTTTATATGGTAATGAGACCAAATGGTGTGAAATCATTAAGATATGTGAATGTAATTGTGATCTGGAAACTTTAACATAAAAATGAATGCATATGATAAATGTAAGTAGTATATGGAGTGATGCCAATTGATGACCCTGCTGTAGGGATTCTGGAACAGTCTTGACTATTTTGATTATAACTTGAGTTCTGAAATTCCGTTTTATATGTTCTTTATTGAAATTGAAAGATAAGATATAGGGCTTTAACTTTTATTTAGACTATAAAATCTAAATATGTTTGAATATGCCCAGAAAAATACATAAAGTTTAGACCTAAAATTTGTCTAAAAAATTCTGGACATAAATTATAGTGATGATTAAGTGTTCATTTAGCCATAAATTTTGATATAAAACTATGATTTGACTGATTTTTAATGCATCTGAAATATGAGACAATAAGCTTCAAATTGTTAGAAGACCATAACTTCAAATTCGAATTATAAATGGGCTAAAAATGAAGCCCAAATGCCATAGATAAAAACTTGAAATATTGGGTTTGTTGCATGTGGTGTGATAAGTATATGTAATAATTAATGTGAATTTTTACTTTAATGGCAATCATAAATGTTTAATAAATTATTTATGTGTGAGATTCTAGTGCAATAATAATGGGAACAAAGAACAAAAATAAATAAGCGTATTTGTGACAATTTAGTAAAGTTATCAATTTTTGAAAATAATGTGAATTAATATAAAAATAGTTAAGCCATATGACACCTAATCTAGAACTAGAATAGAGAATAGTTTGACATGTCAATCATGGGATTTAAGGCACTCAGTGCCAAATATAAAAGCCGAAAATGACAAATTTATAAATACACTGGGTGCAAAAATTATTAAGCCGGTAATTACAATATTATGAAAGCCAGTAATGTCATTATTATGAAGTGCTCGACGCAATATTATGAAAGTCGGTAATGGTAACTCGGTTATTCCTATTAGTTGGTTCGGTTATAGGAGTTATGGGCACAAGAAAGAAATGAAAAAATAATAATAATAATAATAATAATAATAATAATAATAATAATAATAATAATAATAATAATATTAAAGTATGTCATTTTGATAATATTATATTAATTAAAATTGTTAAATATTACATGTTTGATTAAATTTGTTTGATTTTATATAATTTTTTATTTTACATCTTATTTGTTAAATTTATAAATGACATATAAGAAAATATATGTATGTAAAATTTTTATCATTGAAGCACCACTAAATTAGTAGCTTAGCGCAGGTGGTTTCCTCTCGCACAGATTTAAAAGGGTAACTGTAGATAGCAAAATTGTTAGAAGAAAATGGTACTCAGATGAAAGCAGTTAAAAGCTTTGGATTTATTTTGGTATATTTTTATCAAAATTTTTGTAAATTAAATTATAGTTTTATTTCATCTAATGTGAATTATAAACGTGAACTTCTAATGTACTGAACATAGTTTGAATGTAAATTAATATATTTTGTAAGTAAAAAAAATTTTGAATATTGGTGCTTGTAAAAAATTTTATTTCAGTGTCTGTAATATTTAAAAAAAAATTATACTTCATTTCATAAAGTTTATAAAACAGTGAAACGAGTAATGCTCACTTACCTTGCTGAACGGAAGTGAGGTAAGGGGGTGTTACAATTTTTGGTATCAGAGCTATAGGTTTAGACAATTCTTATTTAGTGAGCATAGGAAAATAAGTGCATATTTTCAGCATTTGCATTATTTTAAGCTGCTATATTCTAATAAGGGACCCTTCTTCTGACAATATAAGTTTTAATGGATACAGAATCAAGAGAAAGTCACGAAGAACAGGAGGGTGATAATATAGCTAATTCAGCTACTCATAGATAGTCAGCATCAATTACAGCTTCAGAGCCCAGTGTGATAGCTCCACAACATGCTAAAGAACAAATTGATCCGGGTCAGGTACCCCTTATGCAACAGATGACTACCTTGTTACAGTAGATAGCACAAGTTGTGCCGCCACCAGCTCCCCCACCGCAACCAAAACCCCAGATTGATAAATTAAGAAAATATGGGGCTACAAATTTTATGGGCAAGAAAGAGGATGACCCAGCGGCAGCAAAATTTTGGTTGGAAAAGACAGAGCGGGATTTCGATGAGCTACAATGTCTAGAGGAGTACAAGGTTAGATATGCAGTGTCCCTCCTTTAGGAGCATGCCTATGACTGACGGAAGTTGATGTTAGCGAAACCCCAGACTTCAAACCCTCAAACATGGAATTTCTTTGTGGCAGAGTTTAAAAAGAAATATGTGCCAAGAGTCTATGTTGATGAGAAAAAGAAAGAATTTCTGAATTTGAAGCAGAGGGGTATGAAAGTAGGCTGAGCAAGTATGCAACGGGAATTATTGGAGATGAAGTTGATAAATGTCGTATATTTGAAGATGGCCTTGATGAGGAGATTGGATATTTAGTGGCTTCCTACTAGTATACAGATTTTGCTACACTAGTGTCCTCTGCCATTAGTGTTGAAAGAAGGAAAAAGTTGAAGACAGAAGAGCAACATAAGAAATCAACAGCTAGTGTGGCTCAAACATCTGGTAGGAAAGGGTGGATAGTACCCATACCATTTCAGTCACGGGTTGCTGGGCAGACATTTTCTGGTAGGCGGGGACAACATTTTAAACCTGCAGCATCATCTGCTAGTTCACCAGCATCATTTTCCAAGAGACCAACTCTTGCTATGTGTCAGCATTGTGGTAGAGCTCATACAAGAGAGTGTTGGTGGTTGACTAGGGCATGTTTGAGATGTGAAGCTACTAACCATATGAAGAGAGATTGTCCCAGACTTAGTACAGACAGTATGGCATTAGCACAGACGGTGGCACCGGTAAAAAGCCATGCTAGAGGTCGATGACAGTTTAGAGGTGGTTGTACTGGATAGAGTCAGGGGGTATTAGAGACAGTAGACAGATCCGGAGGTAGTAGAGCTCCAGCTCGGGCATATATGATGAGATCTCGTGATGACCAGGATGCACTAGACGTCATAGTTGGTAAACTATCTTTATTTGATTTTGATTTTGATGCCTTGATAGATCCTAGTTGCACACATTCATACATAAGCATAACTACACTCAAACAAGGGAACATGGTTCCAAAGTACTTAGAATATGAGATAGTTGTGACTAATCCACTAGGACATAGTGTGAAAGTGAATCAAATCTATAAAAACAGTTCAATAATAATTCAGGATAGAGAATTTTCAACAGACTTAATAGAACTACATTTTCATGAATTTGATGCTATTCTGGGTATGGATTGGTTGACAAAGCATAGAGCTATAGTCGACTGCCAATCTAGAAAAGTTATACTTAAAATTCCCGGGCAAGATGACACTATCATTTAGGATGAAGGCTGAACACCAAGTTATATCGGGTTTACTTTAGCCTATCGCGATACTAGAGTGGAAATGGGATCGAATAACCATAGATCTTGTGATGAGACTGCCTTTAACTAGAAATAAGCATGATGCTATTTGGGTAGTCATTGATAGACTCACGAAATCAGCCCATTTCATACCAGTATGGATGGACTATCCACTGACCCGGTTGGCAGAAATCTACACTAATGAGATAGTGAAGCTCCATTATTTCAGATAGGGATCCAAGATTTACTTCCCAGTTCTGGAAGAAGTTGCAGGAAGCATTGGGCACAAAACTTCAATTTAGTACAGTTTTTCATCCCCAAACTGATGGACAATTGAAGCATGTGATTCAGATACTTAAAAATATGTTGTGAAGTTGTGTCCTTAAGTTTAAAAGCAGTTGGAAAAGGTTTTTTCCATTAGCCGAGTTTTCTTATAACAATAACTATCAGTCCAACATCAAAATGACACCATATGAAGCACTTTATAGGAGGAAATGTAAGACTCTTTTATGTTTGATAGAATTGAGTGAGAATAAGCTAATGGGGACGGATTTGGTTTGAGAAACTAAAGAGAAGGTATAGGTGATCAAGGATAGATTGAAAGAAGACATAGACTAATAGAAATCATATGTAGATTTAAGAAGAAAAGATATAGAGTTCTAGGTCAGAGATCAAGTGTTCATAAAGGTATCACCCTGGAATAAGGTTATGAGGTTTGGTAAGAAGGGCAAACTAAGTCTGAGATTTTTAGGCCCGTATGAGATTATACAGCGAGTGAGACTCGTAACCTATCAACTGAAGCTGCCTCAAGTGATGAAAAAGATTCACGATGTGTTCCATGTGTCAATGCAACAAAGGTATAGGTCAGACCTTAGCCATATGATCAAGCTATAAGAAATTCGAATATAGGATAATTTGACTTATGAAGAGAAAGCACTAAAGATCCTAGCTAGAGAGGTTAGACAGCTCATGAATAAGCAAATCCCACTAGTGAAAGTGTTATGGAGTCACCACAATATGGAAGAAGTCACGTGGGAACTAGAAGCAATGATGCGACAACAATATCGACAATTGTTCAATACAAGTAAAATTTTGAGGACAAAATTTTTATTGGTAGGGGAGAACTGTAATGGCCCGAATATCAGGTTAGTCGTAAATTGTAATTTTTGAAATTGGTCAGTATACCCAGGGGTCAAAAATATTCTCCAAAATTCTTCCATTTTCTCAAATTTTTACACCAAAATCAACCACTCGAGTATAATTTCAATATCTCTAATAGTTAATAAAAACTTTTAATCTTCATATGGAGGGCTAGAGTGGAAGAAAATCAAAGGAGATAAATTAAGATACAAATTGGAGGTTAGTGAAATTAATAGTTTTAAATTAGTTTAATGGTTTAAATAGGTAGTTTAAGGTATGTAGATGATAATTATGAAGTTAGATTGAGTTAAGGAAGCAAAATAATGGTGGATTAATGATGTACAATTTTCAGTCATGGTAGGTTCAAAGGGAAGTGAAGGTGCTTCCAAGGAAAAAGTTAAGGAAAAGGAAGCTTAGGAAGGCTAAAGGAAAAAAATAAAAAAATCTATCTAATTTCATTGTTAAAACGTGAATTAGGGTTTTGGAAATTAGAAATTTGTGTGTTTTGCATGTAATTATTAATTGATGGTTAAAACATGATTAAAGAATTATAAAAAGTGAATTAGAATGGTTAATTTCAATTAAAAAAATTAATTAGTGGAAATTGGAAAATATGACCATATTATGTGAAAAATGTATATTAAGGTATAATTGCATTTTAGTGTAACATTTATGATACATATGGAATAATAAATGTATAAATTAGTGAAATAAATAATTAGAAGGTGGAAGAAAAATTTAATGATGAAAATCTAGTTTAGGAAATTATTATTTTTCCTTGC
Organism: Triadica sebifera; assembly: GCA_023653625.1. NCBI lineage: Eukaryota > Viridiplantae > Streptophyta > Magnoliopsida > Malpighiales > Euphorbiaceae > Triadica > Triadica sebifera. Next base: position 29,888,386 of record CM042901.1, read on the forward strand.
TAATTAAATGAAACTTTAGTCATAAAATGCAAAAAAAAAAAAAGATTTTGAGTATGTATAAATTTATTGGAAAATTTTAAATTTTATGCTGAATATTTTTCTAATTATTGATTATATTATTATATTATGTATGAAATAAAAAATAATGAATAAAGTGTATTAGTGAGTTTAATGACTTAATTGATTATTAATGATGAAATATTAATATATTTGTTAACCTTGAGGGGTATTTCCGTCATTTTGATGATAATAAATAATATAGCAATATTGTATTTAACATACTTGTTTTTGTAAGTATATTATACAGGACATGAATTAAAATAGCAAGAATGGAGAATTGGAAGAATAATTCGTGAGAAACAAAAAAAGCAAGAAGTAGCATGTTCACTGCCGTGACTCTAGGAGTCACCCCCGTGAAGAAAGCTAACCGTTACCAAAACCAATATTTGAAGTTCACGACCATGAAGGAAAACCAAACCGTGAAGTAAGCATTTCAGCCACCCCCGTGACTAATGGTGTCGCCCCCGTGAAGAGTTGTGTAATTTCAACCAGAGAGCTTCACGACCAGAGTCACCACTTGGGTCACGGCTGTGAAGATGGTCACCCCTGTGAATGAAGGTGTCACCCCCGTGAAGGATTCATTCAATTTCATCCAGAGAGCTTCACGACCTGAGTCGCCACTTGTCTCACGGCTGGGAAGAGTGTTACGCCCGTGACTAATTAATGTCACGCCCGTAACTCTATATGTCAAAACATTCTAGAGAGCTTCACGACCAAGGTCACCACTTCAGTCACGGCTTGGGAAGAACTGTCACCCCCGTGACAAGCATATTCACGCCCGTGACCAATGAAAGAGAAAAATGTTAGGCGTGATTTTTTGGTTGGTATAACGGCTAGTTTCTTATTTAATGCACCCCAACGGCTATATTTAGCCATAAGAGTATAAATGGAAGTCATTTATACATTAAAAAATAAGAGAATGATAAGAAAAACAAAAGATTAGCATATACTTCAAATCACAAGCTATCTTGTACTTTTATACTTTGAGAACAAATCTATTCTCTGTAAAAATCTTTTTGCTCCTCATTTTTGAGCAATAAAGATTTATAAGTAGTTCTCTTTGTAATCTTTACTCAAGTGAGCATTGGGTAGTTCTGGATTAAGAGAAGAACACTTGTAAGGGTTAGTTGTGTGAACCTCCAAAACACAAATTAAAAAGTTGTTTGTGTGAGCCTGTAAAACACAAAGTATAGGTTGTTTGTGTGAGCCTGTAAAACACAAAGTGTAGCTTGTTTGTGTGAGCCTGTAAAACACAAAGGAATTGGTTATTGTGTGAGCCATTAAAACACAAGGGATTTCTAGGTTAGGTGTGAGCCATTGTGAAAAACACCATAGTTGGGAGTGAGATTGTAAAACTCCATTGTAACACTTAGTGTGTTAGTGAAACTCCCAATTGCGATTGGGGAGAGGAGTAGGATTTGTTAATACCCGAACCTCTATAAATCTTTGTGTCTGATTTTCTCTATCCCTTCTAAAATTAACAATTTTATTTCCGCATTTTAAAGTTTAATTCTTGAAACTCCAATTCAACCCCCCTTCTTGGTCTAATATCTGGGCAACAATATTAGAATGAAAAATGTGGAAAATTTATGGTAGTGATAAAATTGTTATGAATGAATAAAATGTTAAGTAATTATTAATGTAAAAGTAATGGAGTTTATGAATTTAATGGAAATTGGATTAAAGGAATAAGATTTTGTCTTCAATTATTTTTCTGATGGTTAAATCTAGCCCATGATATAATTGACTAATTATAGGGACATCATTACGCAATGTATGACAACTCGCTTATATAGGCTAATGATGGTCTATTTTAGTGATAGTAATTCAGTGATCAATGATTAGTGTACAGTGTAGTGCTCAAGTGGTCTTTCGGGATTACTTTTCAGTGTAGTGGACTTTTGAGGTCCACGTCTCATGTATCTTGTTCGAAGATTTTTTATCGAATTGAAACTAGGGCAAATGTGAATAAAAGTAATAGAAATATGGTAAAAATAAAATAAGTAAAAAATGTGAGAAAAATAAAAAATGTGAAAAATATTGTAAAAATGATATAAGTAATAAATGTGATAAATATGATAAAAATGATAAAAAAATTGTATAATAATAATAATGATAAATGTGATAAATATGAAAAAAATAGTAAATTTGAAAAATGAAAAATAAGTGGAATAAAAATGTTAAGTTATGCAGTTAAAAGGAAAATGAATGAAAAATAAAATAGTTAGTGGCAAAAATGTAAATAAATGTAAATTAGTGATATGATTGTAAATAAGTAAAAATTTAGGAACTAAAGTGAAATTTATAACTAATTAAATAAAAAATTGAAGAAAAAAAAAGAGAAAAAAGAGTTAATTAAAGTGGTAAAGTGAAAAATGGATTAAATTGAAAGAAAATGAAAGTTATGGATTAAATTGGAAAAAAAAATATAATTGAGAAAAATTGGTAAATTTAATGAATATATTAAATAATGAATTAAGGGTAAAGAATATTAAAATATTGATAATATATATATATATATATATATATATATATATATATATATATTAAAGAGAAAATTTGAATAGTGTATTAAAAATATTATTGCATGTATGAATGCATAAAAATATAGGAAAATAGAAATTTTTATATTAGTAATCACCACTGGGTATATTAATGCTCAGTACGTAGTTATTTGACTATATGCAGGTAGTAACGGAAAAGAGGTGCAAATTTTGGGAGCAAACGGAAGAATAAATAATAGTAGAATAGTATAAAAAATAACATATATATATATATATATATAGATATATATGGATATGGAGTTATAGGAATAAAACTATATATATATTTTGATAAAGAATATTTATAAATTATTATATGTGTAAATAATGACATGTTAAGTTTTGTTGAATGAATAATACTTTATATTATATTTGAATTGTTGTGCCTAATATGGGTTGTGAATTATTTGAAGCACAAGTGAGATAGTTAAATTTATAGTCGTTATGCTGTAAAAATTTTTGAAAAATAAAATGAATTAATAAAGTACGAATGATATTATGGTTATTAAGTTAAGAAAAAAATTACATACATCGATTATAATCGTGTTAGACTATGTAACGTATGTATAGAATAATTGTTATAATGGTGTCATAATAGTTGTGAAGATCTTCTGCTTCAGAAATCTAATTTTTTGATATTTGTGATCGTGATGTTATATTCATGAGCATAAATACTGGAAATTTCACTTTTTATATCTTTTAAAGTATTTTTATTTTCCTATACCCACTTATATATTACATATATGCACTTCATATACCTTGTTATATGTTATTTTTAGGTCATAACTTGCGGATGTTATATTTCTCTCTCTTGAAGAATTTTTTTCTCAAAATTACTTGATATGCTATATTTAAATAGTTGTGGATGTTGGGCTTTCATAACTTCTTCACTTTCCTATGTAGCCTTTTATGTTGCATGATTTTTCCATAAGATCTTGACTAATGGTACTCGGTTGTTTCTAAGTTTTTTGATCTCTCTGGATAAAATTTGGATTGATTCTTCTTCATAAGTCAAATCCGGTCTCACCTCAATGCTCTCAACTAGAATAATATGAGAGCAATCTGACTTGTATGTTCTCAATATGGAGATATGGAGCTCATAATGAATCTTGCTCAACTTTAATGGTAGAGCATACTCTCACTAAAATCTCATAAGGCCCAATGAATCTCGGGCACAACTTGCTTTCTTTCTGAATCTCAATACCTTCTTCCATGGAGAAAATTTAGAAAAATCTTATCCCTTACTGCATACTTTATGTCAGTTCAGTTAAGATCTACATATGATTTTTATTAGTCTAAAGCTACATTTAATCTGTTTTAGATAACCTATACCTTTTTTTTTTTTTGTCTCTTATACCAAGTTTGGCCTCATTAGCTTTCTCTCATTGAGCTCTATCCAATATAAAGGTGTTTGATACTTCCTACCATATTGTACCATATAAGGAGCAATCTCAATACTAGACTGGTAGCTATTGTTGTAGGCAAACTCTATCAAAGGAAAATATTTGTCCTTGCTACCCTTGAACTCAATCACACAACTCCTCATCATATCCTCTAAGATCTATATAATGCTTTTTGATTGTCCATCTATCTAGGGATGGACAGTTGTGCTAAAGCTGAGTTTGGTATGCAAAACTCTTTTTGGACTACTTCAAAATTGAGATGTAAATCTAGGGTCTCTTTCTGAAATAATTGAGATTAGTACTATATGAAGTCGTACTATCTCATTAACATAAAACTCTAATAGTATGTTTAAGGAATAATCTCTCCTGATAAGCAAGGGGTGGGTTAACTTCGTAAGCCTATCCATAATAACTCATATGGCATCATATCTCTTAGGTGTCACTGGTAACCAATCATAAAGTCTATAGTAATCAACTCATATTTCCACTCCGGTATTGTGATAAGCTGTAGTAACCCTGATGGTACCTGATATTCTGCATTTACCTGCTGACAAGTCAGACATCTAGTTGTGTACTCTATGATATCTCTCTTTATGTCTGTCAACCAGTACTTACTCTTTAGATCATGATATATCTTAGTGCTTCTCGGGTGCATAACATATCTAGTCTTATGTGCTTCTTATAGGATTCTCTATCTCAACTCATCAATACAAGGTACACATAAATAACCCTAATAATATAGCCCACCATCTGACTCCATTGTATATCTCCAACTCTATTGTCTTAACAAGCTTACTTTTGTACCTCTATGTATCTATGATCTCCTGATTAAGTGTAGATTAGATGTGCAATTCTACTACCATCTTCCTACTCAATGCGTCAATCACAATATTAGCTTTGCCTAGATGGTAGTCAATAATATAATTATAATTTTTATCAGTTTTAACCATTGTCTCTATCTCATATTAAAGTCTCTCTATGTAGAAAGGTATTTCATACTCTTATAGTCTGTGTTGATGAAACATTTCTCCTCATAAAGATAATGACATCATATCTTCAATGTAAAGATAATGGCAGCCAACTCAAAGTCATGTGTAGGGTAATTCTTCTCGTATGTCTTCAGTTGACTGGATGCTTATGCCACTGCTTTACCTTCTTGCATCAGTACACACCTTAGTCCATTATGAGAAATATCATTGTATATGACATACTTCTTATTAGAGATTGACTATGTCAAAATGGGAGCCCCTATTAACATTTTCTTAAGTTTATCAAAATTGTCCTGATATTTCTCTGTCCACTGAAATTTTATATCTTTCTCAGTAGTCTAGTCAAAGAAAAAGCAATCATCAAAAAGCCCTTAATAAATCTTCTATAGTAAGCAGCTAACCCAAAGAAACTATTGATCTTTGTTACATTATGAGGAGGCTTTCAATGCATAACTGTCTCTACCTTACTAGGATCAACCCTTATACCATTTACTGACACAATGTGTATAAGAAAAGTGGCTTCATCAAATCAAAACTCACATTTCAAGAGCTTGACATACAATTTCTACTCCTCAATGTTTGCATCACTATCCTCAAATGTTGATCATGCTCCTCAGGTGTCTTAGAATACATTAGAATATCATCAATAAAGACTACAACACACTAGTCTAGGTAAGGTCTAAATACCCTGTTCATCAAGTCCATAAAGATTGTGTGAGATTGGTTAACCCAAAAGACAAAACCATAAACTCGTATTGCTCGTATATGGTTTTGAACGATGTCTTAACTATGTCCTCTACTCTAACTCTCAACTAATGATACCATGATCTCAAGTCGATTTTAGAAAACACACTTGCACTTTTCAATTGTTCAAACATGCCATCAATTCATGGTAATAGATATATGTTCTTGATTGTCACCTTATTCAACTATATGTAGTCTATGCATAGCCTTATAGACCCATCATTCTTTTTCACTAACAACACCGGTGCACCTCATGGAGATACACTCGGTCTGATAAATCCCTTGCCTAATAGTTTTTACAACTAAGCCTTAAACTTTTTCAACTCATATGGAGCCATTTTGTATGATGCTATAAAAATGAGTGTTATGCCTAGGGCGAGCTCAGTTGAAAATTCAACCTCTCTGTTGAGTGGTGACCTTTGTAGATCATATGAAAAAATATATGAAAATTCTCTAACTGTATGGATATCCTTAAGATATGGGTCTCCCTTCCCGATATTAACAACATGAGCCAAATAAGCTACACACCCCTTCTTCATCATTCTCTCGGCCTTCATCATTAAAATAACCCATGGAGGTTGTATGAACAATTCACCTTTCATTTTCACCTCTCTATGCTCGAGTGTTTTAAGTACCACAACTTTTGTCTAGTAGTCAATAACTGCCCTATGCTGTGAAAGACCATACATGCTCAAAATGGCATCAAACTCATGGAAGGGCAACTTTATCAAGTCTACAAGGAACTCTCTTCTATGTACAATCAATGGACACCTTTTGTATACTTGTTCCATTATCATATTGTACCTTGGAGGGTTTGTAACCTCAATCTCATAATCAAGCTTTTTGTTGATCATATTATGCTATCTAGGTGTGGTCGTGAAGGAATTGAAACAACATCTGAACTTTGAATACTAGTTGCACTAGGCTGATCTTAAGCCCTAGTGTCAAAAAAAACTGTTGCTTTCAGCAACATTGTAAGATACTATTTATATAACCCTCACTTTAGTTCTACAAATTGATGGAGAAGTAGCCCAAGTTAGAGTCAGATGAGACACACTTGTGCATGCATGATAAATCCATTATTCACTTAGGTCTAAAATCACCTAAACCTAAGCTCTAATACTACTAAATGTAACACCCAACCATATACTAGGACATAAGCCCACCATATAAGTAGATGCCAAATGATCGAATGCCTTATTAACCTATTCAAATTAAAACTTTTCCTATCTTATTCACTATCCCTATATAAGCTGTATAATCCTTATGTTATATACCACATTCTGTATAAAACCAATTACCTATATCTAAAATAAAATCCAAATTCGTATCTAAAAAAGATCTAGTTTGGACAACAACAACCCTTATTACAAAATTCAACCTTATATAAAATAAAATAATTCAATCAAGTTTAACTAAATGTCTGACTTTACTAAAAAAAATATAATTCAAATGATTGTCTCTATCCTATGTCATGAGAAAAAATAAATAAAGTAAATGAAATAAAAACTGACCCAACACGGGTCTACTTTGACTGCTTTGACATGCTCAGTGTCCTTTTCTCATCAACTTAATTGTTTAACGGCTTCAAACCAACATGTAGGAAAACCCACACACTAAGCTATTGAAAGGCTTAGTAGTACAATAAACATAAAAATTCTAACATGCATTCATTTATCATCATAGTATATATATATATATATATATATATATATATATATATATTGTATACATACATGTGTGCTCGACCATGTCATTATATATCCATATACTTTATACATACTTAGTTTATTCAATTACATTACATTTATATTATAAAACACATAAGTGAATTCACATATTCACATTTATATATCAATTATATCATATAAGGCCAAATCCTAACTCATAATTCCATTTAACTAGTTATTGGTCTTTCTTATTTCTTTATAGGATATAATTATATATGTTTTCTATGTTTTTGATTTACATTCCTTATTGCTAGTTTTAATAATTCACCACTTAAAACTCTGGACCTGGACTACCCAGAAACGGATTGTGAAATAGGAGCACTCCTACCCGAGTTTAAGCCATCCTACTCACTAACTGTATATATCTGTATTGTGTTCAATCGAGTTTCTTAAGTCAAAAGCGCTCTCAATCGAGGTTAAACCACATTGAATAAGTAAAATATAATAACTACATGCATATGGGATCAAGGGTGATCTCTCCTGAGCTTAAGCTACATTGTTCTTGAATAATAAATTCACGTGTTAGATATATTACAATACTATAACCCCTTCAATAGCATGTCATATATCCCATGCTAGTTCTTGTATAAAGAATGAGCATTAATTAATCATAATTTAGTTATCTGTATTATGTATAACTCATTTCATGAATTTTTATGTTAACCACATGATACCTTGTAAATTAGAATATATAAAGTATTTTCATGTTCATGTTTAGGTTATCATACTGTATACCATATCATTTTATCATGCAAGGTGTGTGTGCATACCAAAATCATGTAGTTCCATCATAGAAATAAAAATAAAATTTTTGGTTATAGGGCATTTATGGGTGTGAATGGGCATTCACGACCATGAAGCCTTCCTTCATGGGCTGTTTGCCTGTATCTCAGTCGTGAACATCTTCTGTATGGATATTCACGGGTGTGAATAATGTGTTACAAACGTGAATCATTAGTCTGTGTCAAATTTCAGCAATGTTTTAAGAAAATTATGCACACCACTTGCAAAGGCTTTAAGACTAACCAATGTTAGATACTCCTATCAATACCTTCAAACATATTCCATCATAATTCAAGCTATAATCAAGCATATTAAATCATTTAACTAATTAAACTAGATTTCATGCCTCATTCATTATCCATAACATCAATAATGCTCAATTACCATTAATCCTTACGCATTCAAAGTTTAACACATCACATAAATCCAATTTTAGCATATAATATACTAGATTATGCTAAAAATATGCCAATATCATAATTACACATAACAAGTCATATAGGCGAATTTAAATGCATATATGTACAAACTTAAATTATAGCCTAAATTTCCAAACTTTTTGCACGCCTAAGCTCTCTGGTGAATATCTCTACCTTAATTTTTTGTCTCTTAACACCATATCAGAATCTAGATTACTATATATTCAATATATGAGCCATTTATATGCTATAAACTAACCAAGCCTTATCTTAACCTATCAATATCCCATCTAAAACCAAATTAAACTAATAAAATAATAAGAAAAACATATTTTCTTACATCACATGCTAGTTGGTGTTCAAAATTGAATTCTTCTTCTCCTTAATACTGCCCTCAATGGAATGGTATAATTCTAATCAATTTTTATCTCGTTTATGGCAGGAATTTTGTATTTTATTAACCAAGATTGAATGAAATTGAAAGGGAATCAATTATAGGGTTTAGAGGTCTAGTGACTAAGGTTTCAAATTGGAAAATCGTGAGTTTCTATTAAAATTACAAAACTGGCCAATTAAAACTGTAAGTCTTCACAGACGTGATCATGTGTGTCACGACTATGAATATTCTCAGTTTTAGAAATCCAATTTTTTGACATTCACAGTTGTGATACTATATTCAAGAGCGTAAGTGCTGGAAATTCAATTTTTCATATCTTTTAAATTATTTTCATGTTCCCAAAATTCATAACCACTTATATACTACCTATATACACTTAATATACTTTTGTTACATATTATTTATAAGCTTTAATTTGTGGGCATTATTGAGTTGATGCATTTAGTCACGAAATATGCATAGAGTCCAAAATGACAGGCATGACATGCCATTCGATGTCAATGATAGGTCATTTTGTACGCACATTTTTTTCAGTTTTTAAGAATGGGTAATACATAAGAGTTGCTAATGCTCCAACAATTTGTTGTAAGTGCGTATAGTGAAAATGAAAGCCGAAGAATAAAGAAAGATATTTTTTTGAAATATAAAATTTAAAGAGAAGCATTTTTAAAAAGAAAAAATTTTTATAAGTACATTTTTAAAATAATAGAGCATTTAAAAAAAATTAAAAAGTGACAAAACAACATTTTCATGGGTTTATACTCTATTCGTAGCAAAGGGGCGAACAAAAGGAGAGGCCCATATTCCTTTTGTTTTATATATCAAATAATATTAAAGAGCCCGTTAATATCCAAACCCTAAAAATATCTACACCATTTTCGTCTCTCTGTGAGAAAAAGCCTTAAACCCTATTCACAGGATTCTTACAAATCAAATCCCTTTCCCTGTAGCTTTTGAATCCCTCTTCAAAGCTTACACACTCAAAAACCTAACCCTAATTTTTTTTTCTTCTTTTTGTTTTTTTTGTTTTTGTTTTTCTTGCTTTTCATTAACCGAGCTAGGTTAAAATCTAGAGTTTTCTGAAAATGGAGGAAGAGCTTGTGGCTCCTACTGCTGTGGCTAGCCCCGTTCCGTCGGATCACAAGAGGAAGCTTGAAGATTTAGAGCCCGATGAGCCACTACCCACAGACCCTAACCCCGAAACACCGGCTCACTCTAGCGCCAAACCCGATGCAGATAAGAAAGTCGATGATGTGGTGGATGACGGCTCACCGGAAGCTAAGCGGCCGAAGCTTGATGAGCAAAAATATGATGGGTTAGGTAATTGCAATGCCCGTTCTTTCGAAATGGTTTTCTTGAGTTTTCTCTTTTCTTTATTCTTTGAGCAAGTTCTTATTAGCGATGTGTAATTATACTCTTAATTTTAATTATTCTTTATACTGCTCCTTGCTTGAACAATTTGTGTCCGCCATCTGTGTAATGATAATTATAACCGTGGCTTTAAGATTTTGGGCTTGCAACTGTTGTAATACTTGGGTTTTGCCCATTACAGCTAGTGAAAATGGTTTTGATGGAAAGAAGTTAGAGGAACATGCTGAGGAGGATGCTAAAGAACCAAGTTTTAAGAAAGAGCAAGAAGAGGATGCCCCTCATACTCCATCTGGGGGGGTTACAGAAAATGTGGGCAAAGAAGAACCATCTCCAGATGATCATGATGAAATTAATACCCAAAAAACTTCTGTTGAAGAATCCAAGATTGATGATGCTGAGAAAAATGAGGATACTGAGAAACTTTATGAGGTAGAAGCGGAACCTGGATCTGATACTCAAACTACATCACGGAAAATGGATGTTCCAAATGATAAGGTGTGTTCATTTTATGCCCAAATATTCATTTCAACCTTAAAGAGGAAGGATTTGTATAGCACATGTACATGAAATTGAGTGTCATAACGTGAAAACCAAAATAGTAGCAACTTACTTTGCCTGAGCCAGTTAGCTTCTTTACAAATGATTTATGGTAATCAAGCTTTCTGAAAATGTTTCCATGGCCAATGCGTCATGTAAAGAATAACAATCTTGTTCTGTGATTGTGGAATAAAAGCCCATATTAAATCTCCCATATTAAATCTAAGTGCTTCCAGAACTTTATATATTTGTTTCTTTGCTGTTGCTATAATTATGCTTTTCTGGTCAGAATCCAGCGTGGATGCAACTAGTGCTATATTTTGTTTTTTCAGTTCTCAATTAACTTGAAAATATCATTGGCTGAACTTGTGCCTGAATAAGCTATTACAAGGATGGTGATTTGTAACAGCTCGCACTGTTTATGATCTTGCTTTGTGGGTTGTTCACATTCTTATGTTATTATTCTTTTGATCCTACCATAGCCAATGCTTTGTTTTTGTTTTGTTATTTTGATTTTGTTAATTTTTTTTCTTTTGTTTTTTTTTTTTTGGGGGGGGGGGGGGGGGTTGAACTGTTTTTGACTGATACATTGCTTAAATGCTGTGGATGCAGGTTGGAGTTCTTATTGGCAAGAGAGGAGATACTATACGTTACCTACAGTATAATTCTGGAGCAAAAATTCAAATTACCAGGGATGCTGATGCTGATCCACATTCCACAACAAGGCCCGTTGAACTAATAGGGACTCCAAGTAGCATAAACAAAGCTGAGAAGCTCATTAATGCTGTCATAGCTGAGGTTAGCTATTTGGTGGTACATCATTTTTCTTACTTTGCATTTTTGTGCTTTTTCTAGCGTGTTCTAAATTGATTTAGAGATTGTGAAGCTATTAGCATTTCCTACTCTTGCATGTTACAGGCTGATGCTGGTGGTTCTCCGTCCCTTGTAGCCAGGGGTCTTCCTAGGGCGCAGACTGCTGGTGTTGGAGATCAGCTTGAGATGCAAGTTCCAAATGAAAAGGTTATAATTTACCATTTGTGTCCGATAATAGATGTTTAGAGACATTTAATAAGTAGCGATGTGAATATGTTTTTCTAACATGCTTATGTCTTCCTGGTTCAAGGTTGGTTTGATCATAGGTAGAGGGGGGGACACCATTAAAGCTCTCCAAGCCAAATCAGGGGCACGCATTCAGGTAGTTGATATTGTTGGCCTTGCATTGAAAAGTGTTTCATATAGGCATGGCAATGGACTAGTGTTCTACAGCATGTTAAAAAAAAAAAAAATCCATGAAAATGCGACTGACAGTCATATTTTTGTTCAGTTGATACCTCAACATCTTCCAGAGGGGGATGTTTCTAAAGAAAGGACAGTCCGTGTCACCGGTGATAGAAAGCAAATTGAGATAGCAAGGGATATGATAAAGGATGTTATGAATCAGGTTTGTTATTTTGCCCTTCTTTTATATCTGCAAAATTTATGCCTAGTCACCTACTTTACAGTTTTTCGCTATGCTGGTATATTTTTCCAGGAAGTTCCCAATTGTGTTCTTCAATTAATTGTCATGTTGGTATATTATGTTGAATAATTATGCTAGCAGTATCCATTTTGAGACTTTATAACCTGTAAATAAGAATGGTCAATTTATTGATATGTCCAGTTGTGTTATTGGAAATCTGATAGTGAATGAGCCAGAAGTTTAAATTGCGCCGAATATGAGCAATTCCATATGTTAGCAATGAGTTGTGCTTTTATATGCATGTGTAGGATCTTTGCTGTCAACTACTGTCAGTTCTATTTCTACATCACTCTTTATACGCCATTTATATTGGAACTCATTATGAAAGTGCAGCACCTTTCACTGTATGGTCTTCCGTTTATTTATGGTCTCTCGTAGACCTGTGTGTTGTGAATGATATGATAACTTGAGATATCTGTCACCATTTATGTTACATATGAATGACATTATGTTTATAATATAATAAGTGCAAAAACATGTCATTACTGACATTATTTCCGGAAGGAAATAATGTGATGTTAGATGTCTTAAGAAATATTTTCTACTTTTTACGTGTTTCTGAAATAGGGTTCTAGCAATTGCCTCTGTTGTCCACTTTTCTTCTTTTTTCATTTGCTCTATCTTGTTAAACTTGATCAATTGAGGTGATGGTCTGTATCTGTCTTGTAAAAGCTACATGCAATTGTAGGTAACCATTTGTCTTTGTTTGCATGTATGAGCTCTATTTTTTGTCCATTTGGTGGAAGGCTATGTGACGGTTTTCCATGGGAGTGAGAGTTGTTTAATTACATGATAAGTGAGAATTTGTGGTCTTGATGAATGATCCATCCAAGATCACTTGAACTCTGTTAGGAAGATCATAATTAGATCCAAGATGTCGGTTGCCATGATTTATTTGTGATGAAGGTGCCGATTTCGAATTGGTTGACTTTAAAAATGCAGATTTGGCTTTTTGCCTTTCCCATGGGGTCAGCATTGCTTTCTTGGTGTAGCAATAGACAACCACCATTGACTTTCATCCACTGAAGAGAGGTATCAGGCATTAAATCTCGCAATTGCTGGATGTTAATAGTTGGTAAGATTGCTTTGAGACTTGAAAGTTAAAAATCATTCAGTGAGACTATATTGTATTAACCTTAGTGCACTTTAGTTCCCTATCTATGCATGAGACATTTGTTGGAAGCAGTGTAATTCCTGGTGAAGTGATCATGTATGCAGTTGTTAGACTGATACATATTAATTCATATCTATTGCTGTCTAAAACATATGAGGAATATGGTGCATCTTGAATGACATAAATAGGGTTGTGGGAAAATTGCAATAAAGGCTCAATGATCAAGTTACGGTCAGTACCAGAATATGTTCAGTTGATTCTTTAACATGTTAATCTTCCTGTATGGAGTACTGTGATAGTGATGATGAGTTAGCTTGTATGGCTGATTTAGGATGGACATTTGACTATGGTAGAGATGTTTTGAAGTATTGGTGTCCCATTAGATTTGATAAATTTATTCTTCAAAGGCCCATGAAATGATAAATATTTCTAGTTCATGGATGTTCATTTTCTGACCAAGCTTCTATGCAAGTACTTATTCATAATCATGATAGTGCAGAATTCAACTTGAGATCATAATTTTCAATCAGATTTGCAGCTCAGTGTAATTCTATGAAGAGTTCGTTTTGCCCCTTCATTTGTTTTGTAAGTTGATGCAAATTTCATGTATTGAATTGGTATGAGAGTATACACATTCATTCACTTCCTGATGAACTGTGTAAGATATCTCTTTCATGCTTTTCTTCAATTGACAATAAATGGATTGGAGTTTTAACATGTTAAGTGTTGGGAATTCATGTTGATCTGAATTGAGCAGGATTATTATCTGAATCAAATGAAATTATGCTGTGGAAAGCTACATTTATAATTTTATCGCAGCATTTCTGTGATTCCCTAATTATTCAATAAAATCTAAGTAAGTTTTTTCAATTGTTGGATGCAATGCTTTTCAGAATGTATACACATGTAACAAAGTACTCAATTGGGCATGTATATACATGTATTTTATGAATTATATGTCCAATAAAACTCCATTTGTTCTCTTATGGTGCACTCATATTTGTTTATTCTACATTCTCTCTCCTTTTTTTGGCCCTTAGTTTCTTAAGTTAAAGATGTTAATTCAAAAGATGAAAGAATCAAACATTTATCATGTGGTAGGGTTACTGTTTCTCAATGTTCTTACATTTTGGTTAAAAGATGTGTTTCCTTCAATGGAAGTAGTATCATGAATTTGGGTTGTTTCTGGTTTTAATTTTAGAAAGGTCCAAAGGAAGGAATGTTCAACTTTATATGTTAGATATTAGCATGTCTTGTTTTAATCATACAATGTTGTTTTCCTCCCTTTTTCTGTTGCTGGCTGTTGTGATGTTGAGTAATGCTACAATTGAAACATGATTATGTCGTTATTTTCATTGTAATTATTATTTTAAATATTCAGTTTTTATGGTACACTTTCATAAGTTATATGCCTTTCATGATTGTTGCATTTTAGCTTGAGAAAGGACATGTTTGTTGATTTTAAATGGCTACGATGCCATTCTTGAACCTGTTCTTTGTACGTGACTCGTTTTACTGGATAATTTCGTCTTGCTAACTTCGTTGTTGCAATTTGCTTTGGATTAGACTGTGAGGCCATCACCTCTTCCTGGTGGTTTTAGCCAGCAGCAGTCCTACCGGCCCCGTGGACCTACTGGTCCATCTCATTGGGGTCCACGAGGTCCCCATTCATCACCACAAATTCCTTATGATTATCATCACCAAGGACCATATCCATCTCAAGCTTCTCAGTATCCACCAACAAGTTATGGCGGCTATCCTCAACAGATGGGTGCAAGAGGTAACTTTGGTTCTGGTTGGGAGCAAAGACCTCCCAGCATGCAGGGGGGCCCAGTTCCACATGGTTCTGGCTATGATTACTATGGTGGCCAAGGAAGCCATGTATCTGATCACCCTGTGTCTGCCCCATACCCCAGTTCTGGGCTTGCTTCTGGCCCTTCACCTACTCCTGGTATGGGCCATCCTCCATCACAGGCAAACTTTAATTATGGACAGCCACATGGGCCAGATTATGGGCATCAGGCTCCTTATTCCCAGGCAGTGCCTCATCAGCAGGGCTATGGACATGGATATGATGAATCAAAGTATGATAGTCATGCTCAAACACAGCATCCATATGGACATGGAACTACTCAACCAGTATACCCACAGGCCAACACTCAACCTGGCTATGGGTCTCAGCAGTATGGAAAGCAACCATCATATGGTATGCCATCACAGGGACTACCACCCCAATCTTATGGTCCACCTAGGCCTAGTCAACCGGGAGATGTACCATATCAAGGTCCACTTCAGTCCAGTCAATCTTATGGTCCAAATGTGCCACCTCAGCAGCACTATCCATATGCATCCAGCGGGCCCATGCCACAATCATATCCTGCTTATGGATCTACAGCTACTGATGGGTACAACCAGACACTGCCTACTACTGGCTCCAGCTATCCTCAGCATGGAAGCCAGCCAGTTCCTTATAGTCAGCCTGGTGGGCAGCAGTCGACTGGCTATGTGCAAGGTCCTGCTGGTAGTTATGGGTCATACCCATCTTCTCAACAAGGTTATCCTGAGCAGCCAGCACCAAACAATGCAGTTTATGGGTATCAGGGGTCTCAAGATCCTGCTTACGGCAGTGGCCCTGGTTCAACTTATAGTGCACCACCAAGTGGCCAGCAGGGCTATGCTCAACCAACACCAACTCAACCAAGTTATGATCAGTCAGTTCCACAGTCAGGTGCTTATGGAGCTGCTCCAGTGAGTGCACCAGCAGGCTATGGGAAAACGTTGTCACCACAGCCCGGTTATTCTCAATATGATTCAACAACCCAGATGTATGTTGCCCCTCGTTAGGAGTTGTGCTGTAATTGCGTGGAATCGAGTTTGTACTGATGACGAGTATTACCTTTTTATGCAGTTAAATTTCCAAAATATTATATCATTGGTAGTAATAGCCTTAGATATTATGATATTTAGGCAACTTTATTGGACTGTTATGGGATATCTAGATCCGGCCCCTCTTGGTTATGTAATTCCGATTTTCCTAATTCTGAATGGGACTAAATATTTTTTTCAATGTCATTGGTGTCATTTTCTTCTTCCTGGGTTGGAATGTATAATTTGGACCCGAGGTTTTGTTTAAGCAAATATTGTTTGAACTGAATGATGATTAATAGCCATTTCGTTGCATTAACCTCTTTTTTGGATCAAATGAATTTCATAAAAAAATTTCAAATTTTGTATGGGAAGGAAAACAAAGGTCTTCATTTCAATTTTATGATTTTAATTCTGTTAAATTGAACATATATGAGAGTTTTATATTAAAGCTAACTAGTTAAAAAAAATTGAAAACCCGATAAAAAATTCCAAATATATATATTTATATATATCCCTGTATTGGTTTTTGTATTTCTCAAAAAAAAATTTAATATTTTAATGTATTTACAAAATTTGGTTCCTTTATTAACAAATTTAATATTTTACTGATGTCTTAATTACTACAAGTTCATGATTCTTATTGCATGAAAAATTATTTATTTCATCTGTGCAAGTTCTTATGCATCTGTCACTGATGACCATATCATACTTAGATTAGTGCACCAATATCATGGCCATCCATCCTTATTACCATACCAACTCTCATCACATTGAAATGCCTAACAAGTATAAACGTATTCCATGAGAAGCTTTATACGAGGTGTACACGTTAATTATCAAATTAATTTTTATAATTCTAATTTGTGACACTTGAGGCCAAAATTAGTGGATCTGTCCCCATTATCTTGCTAATAAACAAAGTAGTTAAACAAAGAATTTTACGATCAACTAGTCTATTGTGCACGTGATAAATAATTTTTATTATTTATCAATATTTCATTTTATGAATGAAAAATTAAAATAAAATATTATTATAATTTGATTATAAGTTCTTTATTTTTATATTTTTTAATAAAATCTCATTCCAGAGAAATGATATGCATTTTTTTTCCTCAAAAAATTAAATTTATCGACCAAATTATAGGATAAATCATTTTTTTCCTTGTAAAATGTAAATTTGAATACATTTTTTTAATTGAATAAACCATAGACATATTTTATAACTGAAAATTTAAGTGACGATCATCTATTTATTATTGAACAATTATTGCATATTTTCATTAATATCTAATTTCTTTTAAGATTGATTAAATTTTTAAATAGCAACAAATTAAAATGATTTTTCAAGGCTATTTTTAGCATTTAAATCTTGTATATTGAAATGATAATATCTAATTTATTGTCCAGAAAAAAGGCTTAATACATAAAAATCTTTTTCAATTTGTTCAAAAGCACAGTTGTGCACTTTAACTTAGAATCGCCACATTTGCACACCCCAACATAAAAAAAGTGTGATGTATACACCCTGAATTGATACGTGGCAAACACTTGTTGGGGTGGCCACGGGTTGAATTAGCCCGTTGAATCGGCCCGGTCAAATCCAAACCAGATACGGTTAATACTGATTTCAGACTTGAATTAGTCTGAGTTCAGAAAGAGAAAGAGAAAGGGTCTGGATCGGTCCCCTTTGCGGAACCAATTGGTCACTGGTTCCGACTTGAATTTTATATATATTTATATAACTTTACTAATAAATAGAAACAAAAAAAAGAGTTTATGTTAACTGATTTTTACCATATGAATAAAATTAAAAGATAGTATTCTTTTTTATAAGAAAGAATACTGCAATTTTTTTTTGTATTTAAATAATGTGACATAAATGTGTTGTATCACTCTCTTACCCTATTAATAATAGCAAAGTAAAAAAATGCTATCAGACTCTTGATTTTCTGTTTATTTTGCTTAATACAATTATTTTGTATATTCTCACTTTCAAATATCTGAATACAAATTTAAAATAGTCTTTTTTTAATTTTTTTTCAATATATACATATTTTATACAAATTTATGTAATTCATCCATTATAAACCATTTCTTTTTCTAAAAAATTATATACAAAGTTCTACTAATTAATATTTTATTTACAAACTCCAATATATAAGTATCACACAACATAAAAATAAATCGTGCTAATATATTTTACAAAAGTTAATACACCGAAATAAAAATATTTTCAAATATTACTATTCACTATCTGACGTTATTCTCTTTCTAACAGCTACAATATTTATTTACTGACTAATTTTGTATCTGTGCGTGGGAAAAACTACACGCACTAAGCTACTAGCTTAGTAATGCTTTATATGGCAAAAAGTTAACATACAATTGATAATATCTCACACATTCATCATTTAATATCAAATAAAAAAATATCATAAATTTACCAGTAATAAATTGAACAAAAAATGCATTATTTTGATTTTCTATACATGAATTTATTTTACATATAATAATTATGTTAACGGCTAATATTATTGCAGGATATTATTCTAATCTTAGCTATTGTCATTAATATTAATATCACTATATTCTACTTATTTTATTTATTCAATGGTTAATCATAATAAGTAAATTTTATCATACATTGTTTACTTAAAATTTATGCCCCTAATACCAATAACTAGAACTATCATATAAGATACGGGATATTATTTACTGACAATTTTAACTCGGCATATGATACCTAGGTAAATCAACTCGGCACAACGTGATGTCTACATAAATCAACTTGACACATTTAATGCCTTTATATGTAATCAACTCGGTATATGTAATGTCTACCAAAATCAATTCGTCGTTTTACGTCTACGTATTAAAAAATTATGTATTCTCTCCTTTATTGGCATGTCAATCTATCCTTTACCCTAGTTCCCAGATAGATATTTTAGAGCTTAATTATTTTATCTCAATTTATTTAATTAATCTCTTAAAATTTCATTATAGTCATAACATACATAAAACAATTATTAGTTCATAGTTTTATTTTCTCATTAATTTTATAGACTTAATGACTTATTTGACTTAATAATTACTCATATAAATATCATTCATATTATATCATAAGATCCAATTTTATTTATATATAAAACTCTAGATTTTTCAACAGGCTTGTTCCTGGCAGATTTTAGTTTCTATTTTGGATCTCAATTTTGACTATGTTATCGTCTAAATTTAAGTAAACTTCTGATAAATTTTAGCCACATATCTTATTTTTAATTTTCAATTTGAATTATCTAATTCTGATATCTGTAGAAAAAACTATAGTTATTATACTGCCATCTATTCAGCTAATTCTGCCCAAAAAAATTCAAGATAGATTTCAAGTCCAATATTCATGCCCAATTTAAACATAGTTAAGGTCAAAAGCAAGCCTCATATCCTTCATGAAAGTTGTAGTCATATGTCTTAAGTTTTCAATCCATTAAATAACACAAAAATTTGAGTTCCAGAACTTAATTTATGAAAATTTGAATACATGCTGCTCCATAATAAAGTTTCCAGCAATACATACAACGCAACCATTCATTTAATCATGCAACTAACAAAAGATTAAACAATAAAATTAACATATTAAATTTTTTTCCATACAAGCACATACCTTATTAGTCTCTTCTCCTCTTACTAGGCTTTCTTTTTTCCTTTTCCTTCCTCAAACTTACTTCTACCATTGTTTTTTATTTGCCCTAAAATATTCAAACATATCTTATTTAATTTCTCTATCATCTAATCAATTTCTCTTTGTTTCAATCCACTATTACCCAGACAACTCCTTATTCATGTCTTTCCTTCATTATCTTTTAAAATTTTGATCACAAGATTTATTTATTTTTGCTAACTAGAATTCTTATTTTTTCCAATTCTACAAACCCTAACTTCCTCAATTCTTTAATCAACTATAATTCTTCAATTCTAACTCCTTTAATCATCAACTTAAATCTCAAATGATAAAGAAAATTAAGGGAATTGAATAAGAAAACTCACCTTGAAAAATCTTCTCATTTTCTTTCTTCTTCTCTCTTCCTTTCCTCTACCCCTTTTAAAGTGATTTTCCTTCACTTTCTTGAGTTCTCTCTCTTCTATTATCTTTTCATCTCTTTTGCTAGCTAAATTTGGAACAGGAATGGTGGAGACCTGGTGAAGAAGTAGCTGGCCATAGAAGATAAACATGAAAATATATTTTTGATTGATTTTTATACCTCGTTAATGAGAAAGATTCTAGGTTTAGATTTTTTTCTTAATTATTTTGATTTTTGTGGACCCCACCTCTCCTTAATCTTTTCTCCTATTGGTCAATTTAATTAATTAATCATAATTAATTTTAATCTTTGAATAATTCATCTTTTATCCCACAATTTTCTCTTTTTATAAAATAACTCCAAAAAAAGGGAAATCATTTATCATTTGATGTCATTCAATTGGTAAAAGGCACTTAACATAAGTTCATTTTTTTAGACTTGTGTTTGTTAGTTAAATTGTTTTATATATTTAAAACCCATAATTTTTGAGTTGCACGTATTAAGTTAATTTTTTAAATGTGTAAACTACTTAAACCGGCCGATTTTGAAATGACTTAGAATCACCTAAGAGGTTGTTTAGGGCTGGTTCCACTAGTTATGTGAATTAGCAGTTCTGAATCAGAATCGGCCGGTTCGTGAACCATAACCACCCCTATGCACTTGTAGTAAGGAAAGACTGTGAATACTAATTTGGTTTGCTAGATTAGTAAATTTCATGCTTAATGTGTCCACTTTTGTTCATGTCTCTCTTTTTATTTCCCTCTCGTTCTTCTTTTTCTTCTTCTCATTCTCTGTTCCGCTTGTTATTCTTAAGGTTTATTTTTTGAGTCTCCATTGTTTTTATCTCCTAGCTGATAATGACTGATAAAGAAGAGAGCATTAACAATCCAATTGAGCCTCTGATTGTTGATTCTAAAAAATTCGAGTTTTGATTTTTATTGAATTTTTTTTAATTAAATTGCAATTAAGCAAAGTGTAGACTAGAAGCAATAGCAACAACAAATGCTTTGCCCACTGCGAGTACGATTATGTGGCCAAAAGTAGAAGAATAGAGAAGTAAAAAGAAGAAGACTAAGAAGAAGAAGAAGAAGAAGAAGAAGAAGAAGAAGAAGAAGCATATCAACTTTTAACAAGGGACCAAATTTCTTCCATTATAACAGTGTCCAAAATTCCATTAAAAACAATAATGATTTGCAAAATAACAAATCCAAATAGTATTTCACGAATGAAAAGAGAAGGGCAGTAGAGAGAAAAAAAATGAGAAATCTCAATAGGTGTCTTCCTCCTTTCTTGTGAAGAAGAAGGCGCCAAAATGAGAAATCTCTTGTCTCTTTCCCTGCTATGTGTCTTCCTCCTTTCTTACAAAGAAGAAGGCAAAAAAAGTTTTCGTTTTTTAATCTTTTTTGGTAATTATTTAATTATTTTTAATTTTGTTAATACTCAAGTCTCTTTTATAGAAGATATTGAGAATGAGTTATGAGAATGAAAAATAAAATTGAAAATTGAAAATTGAAAATGGTATTCAAGGAGAGTTTGAAAAGAGAATTTTTTTTAATATAAAGTACAACATGACTTTTTTTTAATAAATTTCTTAGGACATATCAAGTGCATGCAACACACCTATCCTAAATTTTGATTGTCTATTTAAGGGCATAAATAATACACTTTATAGAGATTTGGGTTTGCAAAATATACTTTTTAGTTAAGGTGTTCAACTAACGTTTTTAGACAAGTTGGAGGAGGTTTTTATGTATTAAGCAAAGAAATAAACATGTAGTTAAGATGAGGATGAAATTGCAAACACAAATTAATATGAGAAGAAAGTAAAAAATAAATATGATGATGTAAGAAAAAATATGTAATTGCAAATTATGTAAATTAATCTTAATACTTTATATTATTATGGAAGTAAAAATATTATTATTATTATTATTATTATTATTTTGAAAAGAAAATAATTATAACTTTTGGTATTTTTAAGACTTTTTAATTCTTTACAATAAAATAAGGAAGTCATTTATGAGTAAAAAAACTAAAAAAAATATTTTAAAAAATAATTATTGTATTTTTTTTATTTCTTGCTTTTAATCTATCTAAAATAAATAAGTCCAAAAATGAATAGTTTATTGGACAAGTAAAATTTATATATTTTTTATTTTAAAATATTTTCAAACTTTTAGATACTTTTAAAATTCAATATCAATATTATGTCTAAAATTAAATTACAATTTTTTTAGCAATAATATTAATTTTAATTTTTAATAAATGAATATTGAATAGTATCATTAGATAGTATAATTTCAAAGCACGCAGCGCTTCCAATAAGTTATTTTACAGAGACATGTTTTGATTATTCGGTTATTAATTTGTTTAATATAATTTTTGAAATAAAACGAATCTGGTTATATTATCTTACCATAAAAATAGACAAATAACCTTCAACCAATTTATTTCTTCACAACTAAATAGTTCCCTTTCATTTGATATAAAACATAAAAAATATAGAATTTTGAGACATTATTAATTCATATGACAAAAAGGAATTGTAATTTTTATAAATAAAAAAAAAACTATATATATTGAATTGGAAATAAAAGATTGACTTCCATATAGAAATTAGTAAATTCATTTTTTCTTTAGACATCTTTAAAAAATTTTCTTCCTATTTTATTTTTAATTTCTTAGCTATTATATTAAATTTTCTTACTATTTTTTATTTACTTCCTTAAAAACAAATAATAGTCTTTTAGTCATAAAATGTAAATCCTCAAAGACTTTATAGTCTAGAAAAATTTTCCCCTCCGTTGGGAAAAATGAAAAAAAAAATCCCTTATATCAATGTTTCATAATTATCAGATCATGCTGCTCTCCAAAATATGCATAGTGCTGACACTGTTCATATCCTTGATGAGAACACAACTCAAAAATGACCCCGGCAATTACCTGCATTGATAACTTTTTCATACATGCAAATTGATGTTTACGGTTATGGTCCGTAACAACTGTTGATGGGGGAAAGAGCAACGCAAAACAATCGAGCAATGATTAAAAACTGGTTTTGACTTTCTGGACTACCAAGGTTCCATGTTTCTGGTAATTAGCCGCACAAACGCACCCATCAGAACTTTAGTTCTGACCAAAGGCAAGGTATAGAACACATACTGTTAACTATCTTGTCAAAGAAGATAGAAATGTCAGCATATTTTTTATGGATCATCAGCATGCATAAGAACAGAAATTGCAGCTATCTGAAAGAGAATTAACTTATAGCTTGTCTTTATAGTTGCTCAAAACTTTGCAGTAGTAGGTTGCAATGAAATCAGTTTGCATGTACTCTTGTCAATTATCTTCATCCACGAGAATGGTTGACTCATTGACAATTCCAATGTCCATCAAAGATGCCATTTCATCATCCAGCAATAACGGTATAGGGGAACCCTGCAAACTCACGAAATGAATTTTATTTTCAAAAAAAAAAAAAAAACATGGTTAAGAGTAGATGATTCTTTTCTTAGCTAGTATGACATGAACTTCTAAGATAAAAACTGGAATAAATTTCTGTGGCTCTAGCTTTTATAAAAAGGAACACTTTCAGCTGGTTCTGCAGACTATATATGCATGATTTATTACATCTCAAGTTCTTTCAAGTTAGCATCCTCTCAGTTTCATGTTTCCAGGAAATCTATCTGTGCCATGTTAAAAAGAACCTGAACAAGGAGCCATCTAAACAATTGAATAATTCTAATCCTTCCTGTCCTCTTCTGTCATTTAGTGGTCAGGTTTTCCCAAAATTACTGAGCGTTGAAAGTAACCAAGTAATGTGATAAGCCCCAATACGTTTTCACTTATGCCTGTAGAAGGGGAGGGCAGTTATGGTCTGAATTGTTGTGATTTTGGGTTGCTGTTTGGGTCCGGTTGATGTTGGGAGTTAGTGATTTGTTTTAGTGCAAGGGTAGGAGCTTGTTACCTTGAGTTGATAAATAGCAGTAGGTTGTTGAGGAAGAATCATTCTGAATATTTCGTGGCCTTAGTGACTTGAGAAGAGCCACAAGCCTATCGAATCCTTGTAATTTTCCATATATTAGTTCAATCCAGAATTATCTTTTGATTTCATTGCTGTGAGTTTGCTGATTCTTATCAATTGGTATCAGAGCTGGTGTGATGGCGAGGAAGAATTCTGTGAGGTGACATGGGTTGATCTCGTGGATAAGGAACAGGGCTATTTGAACAGCACCGTGGATAAGATCTCAATGAAGCTGGACAAGCTTATGAAACTGTATGAGAAATCATCCAGGATGGCGTCATCGCTTGGGAAAAACAAGGAAAGGTGGAGACCTCGCCGAAGTTGGAGCAGAGATCGACCGCGCTTCAACTTCCTCCAACACACACGACAAGTGCTGGAATCCTTGGTTTCGACTCGGATCGGCAGCTATCCACTCAAAACCCTAAACCGAAAGAGCCTCAAAATCTCCAAAATCCCAAATGGGTAGGGTGATCTGTGCCCAACATAAGGGTACAAGCTCCATCTTCAAGTCCCACACCCACCACCAAAAGTGCCTTGTCCGATTCTGTTCCCTCGACTTGGGCAACCACAATGGTTGTTTCAATGGATTGGTCACCGATATCATCCACGATCTGAATGGCAGTGCTTCGCTGATCTGTGTTACTTTCCGCCGCCCGTTCCAGTATAAGCACCAAAACAAATATGTTGGAAAGAAGCTTGTTTCTGCTACAAAAAGAAGGACTGAAGCTTGATGATGGGATTGGAGAAGTTGACAAAGAGAAGGAGACTAAATCCAAGAAAAAGAACAAAGAGGTTTCTCATGAATGGCAGCTCATCTGGATGCACAAGCTTGAGAAAATCACCAAGGAGGAGTATGCCTTTTTCTATAAAAGCTTGACCAATGACTGGGAAGACCACCTTGTTGTAAAACATTTCTCTGCTGAGGGGCAACTTGAATTCAAGACCTCTTTGTACCAAAGAGGGCTCCATTTGATCTCTTTGTTGTCGGCAAGAAGATGAACATCAAGCGATACGTCACAAGGGTCTTCGTTATGGACAATTGTGAGAAGCTCATTCCTGAATACCTTGGCTTTGTCAAAGGTGTCGTTGATTCTGATGATATGCCTCTCAACATTTCTCGTGAGATGCCACAACATAAGAAGATCCCTAAGGTAATTAGAAACAACCTTGTGAAGAAATGCAATGAGTTGTTCAGCGAAATTGCATAAAATAAGGAAGACTACAAGAAGTTTTATGATGCTTTCTCAAAGTATTTAAAATTGGGTATCCACAAGGACAATCAGAACAGAGCTAAATTGGCCGACTTGCTTCGCTACCACTCAACCAAGAGTGGTGAGGTAATGACAAGCTTAAAGGACTATGATACCTAGATGAAAGTGGGCCAGAAGGATATATATTACATCACTAGAGGAATGTTGCTTGAGGCCATTTCAAGAGAAACCCATGAGGCAATTGCCATTGCTTTAAACGAAATAGGTGGAACGTCCAATTCAAGGAAAGATGATGGAGATCCTATTTGTTGGAGTCCACTTTCCAATGTAGTTGAGGGGTATTCTCCTACATTGCATACTAGAGCAATTAAATTATTAGTTTTTAATGAATTTGATGAGATGCTGAGTAGAGCTTTCCGATTTATGCTACCCTTCCAAATGAAATCTTAGAGATGACAAGCAAGTTTATGACAAATCCTATAAAGATTTTTGTGAAATGTAGATTGGAAATTTGATACTCTATGTGACCTTTATGTTACCCTTATCATCACCCAAGCTGTTATTTTCAGCACCACAAAGTGGAAGGTGGATGGGTTAATTGAGAAGATGCAGGGCAATAACTTTATGGTCATGCCCCAAAAGGAAAGAGATGCAAATATGTCAAGGACCTGTTTTGGTAATGCCAGAGGCTGGATCACTATTGATGTTTGGGCCCGAAGGCTTGATGTCCAACAGGTTTCTTTGATCCCAATAGCATTAGACATGGCCAAGGATAGCAATGACAAAGATAACGAGTTGAAAAAGAGAATTGATGCTAACAACTACATGTCTGGTGCTGTTCGTGAATGCTATGCTTCATTTAGGAACATTATCAAGTTCTAGGTTCAAGGGAAATGAGAAATAGAAGTGATTGATTTCATATTTTCTGAAGTTTAAAAATACATAGAAGATGGTACCCTGATATGTGAGTTCAAGATGAGTGCTCTTCCTAGTCTCTATGACCATTTTATGAAAGCTTATCAACTATTTGTTGACTAATAAGCCGGAGAACAGGGATCAAGTTGTGATTCTCTTCCAGGATATGTTGGAGGTTGTGACCCTAGATATAATGATGGAGGATCATAAATCGAGTTTGGTGAATTCAATGTACGGTGGGCCTGGACAGGAGGAGATGATTTCCTTTGATCAACAATATCAATTGTTTGCATCATCTGGAGCCATTAAGTTTCCTATTAATCCAAAAACAAAAGCATGGAAAGAGAAGATCAAACAACTTTATCTTTTGCTTAAAATGAAAGAATCTGCCATGGATGTGCCATTCAACTGGGAAGCTAGGAGGCCCATTTCTTTCTTCTCAAATTCATTGTTTATGAATAAAGTGCACAATATGCTTTCATTCTCTGTTAACTCCATACTACACAGAGGTACTGCTTTATCGAAAGGCTTGGGAGCTTCAAGCTTTCATTGATATGGCCAAACATGAAGATTTGATGGAGGGGGCTCTAAAGCCATAGAGCTGAATACAGATGATCAGTCAAAGGGGGAAAGATCAATGTTGGCTATGTGTCAAGCTGTAGTTGAAATGAAATTCACATATGTGGTATCAACAGGTTTACATATTCATTCTTAATCAAATATTGACTGTATTATAATGATGATTTGCAGTGAGAAGCTACCCTACTTGAATGAAAGATGACAGCACAAACAAGGCATCAATCATTAACAGGTATTAATGAGTGTTGGGAAATGGAAGATCAAGACAAACCTCTTCCTGAAGAAATAATTTCAGCTTGATAGACTTAAGCTTGTAAAAGCTTTCACAAAGTATTTTTAGCTTGCCAACCTGAAATGGATTAAGAACTCGAAAAAGTGCTTAAAGAATATCTAGCAATACTTGGTTTAACTTAAAGGAAAGGGAATATCACCGTTGTAGTTGCTGGCAATTTTTTTGTCAGAGGCTTCTCGCCAATAGATGCACCGACACATTTCAGTGTGATAGCTGCATTTTTATCATACTGTTTAGAAATAAATATTCCAATCTAGAAAATAACCAGATAATGAATTTACAGGTTCGTACACAGAAGTCCAGAAGCCATTTTCTGAGGGCCTGATGTTCCTACTGATGCCCTTTCACCTTCAATGCCATGAAAAGCCTTAAGCTCGGCAAACCTATGATCAAATCAAGTCCATAAATAAGAAGGAAGAATATTGTTGCTGAATCAATAAGAAACAGCAAGTCCCATTGAATATGTTGGATTTTGTCAGTGCAGATTCCAATTTACAACCCAGGAGCTTGGCACCTTTTCAACAGGATAAAAGAGGAAGTCCTGGAAATTCTGGTGTAAAAGGGCATCTTAAATCAAAATCTAGTTGCTCCTCAAAAATGCTAACTAAATATGCAGACAGTTAAGACAGTCGATAATAATTAACATGTTGCGAAAATATAATGGATCTCAAATAGAAGAAATATAGTAGCTCTCAAGCAACCTTAGATTCTAAGCACAACAGGGAAATGATATTTTTTGACAGAAGTTAAACCCTTGCTGATAACCTCTAATATGCTTAAGTGGAACTTACCTTGTTCTATTATGTATAATGGATTCTCTAATATAATTGTTCATAAACCAAGTATTTTTCAGGCCCAAGGCAATTCTTTACAGTGGAAAGTAAACAAAAATGTCAAACAATTGATGAGTCAAGCTTCCCATTGAGGTATTACACTACCCTTTGAAAACAAGTATACTCACCATAAGAATTCCTACATAATTGAGACAGGAAGTGAATGGGGAGAATCCCTATTTCCTAAAGTCAAAGAGTTAACTGGCCTATCAAAATTATGAAAAGAAAACTAGAACTACACTATGAGATAAATTCCTAGGAGAAGAATATTTCTTATGCTATCTTCAAAAGAAAAAAGGAAAAAAAAAAGATTTCCTATACTATTGATATGAGGTGAAATCTATGACATCGTCCTACTAAGCCAAAAGCAGTAAACTTTCACATCTACTGCACCAAAAGCCACACTGCAAGGCCAGACATCTGTGCAAAACGTAGTATCCTAAGGAAATGGGAGTTTAAATATACCCAAACCAGAATCTTAACCTACTGTAATCTATCTCGAATGGAATTGCTGTCCAGTGTTTGAACTGGCAACAGCTAACAGGACAATGCTGCTGAAGAATGATTACCTGGGATGAAGAGCTTTAATTTCATCAGGATTATCACACAACTTTGACATAACCAAGCGGACATATCTGCAAGAAAATATTTAGGTGAAAGAAAGAAGCAAAATATCTTAAAAGAACATTGAAGATGAAAATTAGAGACAATATTCATTACATTGATATAACAGAATGACAAAAGATGTTGCCAAGGAAGAATAATCCATAGTGTAAAATAAAACACTCAGGTGCAGGAAAAAGTATATACCGTATCTCGGAGTCCTTTCTTTCACGAGGGTTCACCTGAAGTTACATCAAATCAGATCCACAAAAGATTCAAAAGTAAATTCAAAATAGAAGAGTTAGAATTTTTGGAAGCTCACCTCACTACCATTCAGCATTTCAACTTTTGACAACCGCGCAATCAACTCAAATCTTGGGATACCACCTCTTCCAGCATCAGTTATCGGATTTTCAGATAGTCTAATATCCTAGAATGTAGCAAACAGAACCTATGAGAAGAGAAGGCAGAATGCGGTCCCAAAAGACATGAAATCTGAAATTCTGAATGCTTCTCTGTCATGCAGGTTTCAAGTGTTCAACGGATGGCAGGAATGAACTAATTGATTCATTGACAGGGCATTGTAACCTAGTTCCTAACATCATTTTTTATATGCTGATATTGCCCTATTTACCAGAAATAGAGCAATGTTTAGATTATATTAAAAGAAGGAGAGGCCAAGAGGATAAATAGAACCACCATAATGTGGAGGGTGGCATTCTATGCTAATTTGGTACCTTTATCTGGAGTTCTACCAGTCATAAGCATGAATTTATTTGAGAAGCTGTGATCATAATAAAGAAACTAAATTAAAATATTCAATTATGACAATGCCTGGCATTGAGTTCTTTCTCACTGATTGAACAATCTCAGTCTCATTTTTTATGCAAAGAAAAATAATTTTATTCATATTTTAGAGTCCAAAATTTTATTTACAATGTAGGCAACAAACTAAGCTTTAATCTAGCTACACATCCATCATGTATAAAATGAACCTTCCTCTCTCTCTCTCTCTCTCTCTCTCTCACTCTCTCTCTCTTCTCTAATCTCTTTCTTTCCTTCTTTCTTTCTTTTCTTTTCTCTTTTTTCCCTTTCTTTAGTCCTTTTCCACTTACAATCATAGTTCTATGTGCAAAGGCATTCAAGGCCATACCAACAGATATGCTGAAGCATTGCTGTACATAAGAGGCAACTAAGTAAATAATCAGCAATATCTGATATAGTCCTGAAGGTTGGAGAAACGGCTTAAGGTTAATCCTGCATTTGAGGAACTAAACCTCTGTGATAGCAATACCAATTTTGATGGAAAAATGCTATGGCTAAAAGTAGGAGGATCTCACTCCACAATTTAATCCAAGTGTGAATTCATAAGGATTTGAAAAATAAGGATATGTATGCCTGCACAATAAAGTAAAAAGACTGAACGTACTGTACAACTTATAGCAGTTAAATCAGAAGATTTGGAACTCCTACAACAAATCAAAGTTGAGCACCTCCCCGCCCCCACCATCACGGTGGCAGGAAAGAAATGTATTTCAATTATTCACTGATAACTTTGGTAGGTTTAAAACTGAATGGGGTTGGGGAGTCAGTGATCATGGCTACTGGTTCTGCAAGATTTTCAGCAGCAAATTATTTTCCTTGAAAATGACAGAAAATTCATGATCTAAAATGTGGAAGAATCTTTGCACGAAACAAAATGTTATACTTGAATAGAACAAGAGAACCATATCCAATATATCCAGAGGACTACATAGTACAAATTTTTTTTATCCAATTAGCTTCATTCTTAAGTGTGACAAAGAGAGAATAAAGAATAGAAGAATATGAATTCCACTAGATATTCCAAGTAATATTCAAGCACAATTAAGCCGTAACTACAATAAAAACTAGACATTCATTTCACACGATGCTCTGCCTTATGCAGACACGTAACTAAATTTACTAGCCTCATTAATTGATTTCATTTTACATACATATGGTATGTTATATTCCCACTCTAACTTGCATCATATATCTTACCACCAATCTTGGGAATGCGTTTAACGAGTCAATTGAGGCCAGATCCTCAATGTTGTTACCTCCTGAAACAGATAAAAGAAAGATTAGAACTTATACGTGGTGGTATAATATATTAATAACAGAGAGAAATATTTGATCATTTACCCAAAAGAAGGCAACGCAAATTGAGGAAGGGTATTTTCTCATGATATTCAGATCCAATGAGTAATTTGTTTATTGTGTCAGCATCTGGGTAAAAGATGTTGTTCAAATTGTTTTTGTTCAAATGAAGCAGCTTCAAACTGAGTGCAAAACACATAATAATTATAAAGAAAAAAAAGCTTTGGCGAATCAAAATTAAGTTGATAATTATATGGAGAAGTTTCAGATGAAGGAACACACTCATCTTTCTGACCTTCTTAATAGAGAGAGCTTTAAGATCTCATTCCATTCAGCTATAAAATTATCTTCCAAATTCAGAAGCCGTAAAGACTCAAATCCTTGAACAAATGATGAAGATGTTAACTGGTAAAAGAAAAATGAAATAGTTTGAGCCTTACAAAAGAAAGGTGAATGCATTTTAGAAAATTAATAAAGTGGGGAAAAAAAAAAGACAGGATGAAAGGTGTTATGAAAGATCATTGAACTTCATATACAAAAACAGACATATTTTCTCTTGTTTTTTTTTACTCTCTTTTATTTAATTTTCTAATACGCAAATATGTAAAGCTTTGGTACCACATTCAACTGTAGCATTGTTCCGTATCCAGTCCTGCATTCATGATGACAAAACTTTTGTACCACATTCAACTGTACAGTCTCAATTTGGCCATTTCACTTCCATTAGAAATTAACCAGGCATGGATCTAATCTACAGTTTAATATTGGTTTTTCATACTTTGATTTTCAATGACATGCACAAGTTCAAATAAATTGCTAATATTAAGAAGTCAGGAGCAGGTAACTAACTACCCTTGGGCAAGGACCAAAATGTAAAAGGCCTTTACTCAGGATCATGGGTAAATATTTCTTCATGGATGCTTCATAGTAACTCAAATTAGCTTCACCATCATCATCATCATCATCATAAGGTGCTAAAACTGTTCATTAAGAGGCCAAAGAGAACAAGGTAAAATGGCTGGAAGATTTTACTTTTCCATTGTTTAATGATGGGAAAAGTGAAATTACAAAGATCCATATAATTTCTCTCTTTTTCTGAGAAACTCATTGCTCAGCCTACAAAATTCTTGTTATTGTTTGTCATAATTGTATACAGCTTCTCACAAATCCCATGAAATTAGTAACCACAGCAAAAATTGCATTTGTTCTGAATAATGACAATGCGATAAGAATAATAGCATCCACATAATCAAATTGCAAATCCAGGTAAGAACAGAAGTAGAATATTCAAAAGGTGCCTACTGTTATTGTGCCTATGCCATTCCCCATCAGATGTAGCTCCTCGATCCCTGGTAATAAATAATTAAGCACTTCAACCTGCAATATTAGAATTATTATATTTAGCCTTCCAAATTTGATTAAAATAACAAAAATATAGAATAAAAATAACAAAAAGACCTGAACATCAAACAAAAGTAATAAAAGCAGTCCACCTGTGTCCAGTTTACGCCAGTATTGTTTAAAACTAATACACGAATGTTTTTCAGTTGAGGTAGATCAGTGATGTTCTGTGACATTAAATTATTAGATACATTGAGTGCTTCAAGAGCTGGTAATTGCTCACATATGGTACTGACATCCTGCAAGGATGAATTCAAATGAGAGAGTTATTTCTCTAGTACAAAGCAATTTACAAAACAATGAAAGACAATTAAAATAAGTACAAAACTCTCATCACTGAAATTTAGTCAGCCTTAAACTTGGAACAATAAATGCACACCCATGAACATGTTACATGTCCATTACTAAATTCATGTAATGATAATTTAAAGTTTTATTCCAATGGCAATGCATTTCAACATAACAATGGAATTACTTATGCATAAGGAATTAAAATCTGGTGAAACATTTTCTTGTTGATAGCTCCAACACAAAGTGCAACAACATAAGATGTGGAATGTACCTTCCATTCTGAGAGTAAATTTCCCGTCAAGTCAAGCTCCTTCAAATCTAAAACAAAAGCATTAAACAATTACAAAAAATCATACATAAGTGCATTGGCAATGATGGCCTATATAACTGCAACATAAAATGTTTAACATACTCAAAAAGCACATCCCTGTTCCTCCATGACTAACATCTACTATACTCTGCTAGAATTATACCCGACAATGTCCTTATTCAGATAGTTTCCTCAAAATTGACTTGAGTACTTGCTCCTAATGAGAGACAGCCTTAAAAGAAAGCAACTGAATCTGGGATAGCCAATAATAAAACTCACTTGGTAACAGAGTGCCGATAGTAGTTGGGGATCCAGGAGTGCTAACACCCAAATAAGGTAGTGAAGCACTCTTCAATTCTTCAAATCTACTTAACTTATCTTGAATTTTTTTCTTACCCACAAGTTGAACAGATACTCGTTTGTTGCTAGAGGAGAGCACATACATTTCATCTGCAAAGAACCCAAGAACCAATTAGGTCAAATTGTCAAAAAACAAAACTTGATAATAGATGCAGAGCGATTCGGGAACAGCAGCGTACCCTCATCCTCTCTGGTGGACTCGCTTTTGTATCTGATATGAAGAGCGTCGATGAACGAAACGCCTGAACTCAGATTCTGGGTCCGAACAAAGGATCCGGAATGTTCGGATTTCGCTGGGAAGTATCGAACGCCATTGACGGAGCCATCGTGCTTGCCTTCGCCGTTGTCCCAGTCGACCCCGACCCAGGTGCCCGAGTAACCCTCCACGGAGCCAATGTACATCACGGTTCCGGTTCTCCGAGAGTTAGTGGTTGAGTGAACTCGCTGGCCGAATTTGAAACACTCGGTGGAGCCTTGCATCATCTATATCTTCTCTTCTAGCGATTTCAGAAACTAGCGAGAGAGAGAACGCTGGCGCTGTTAACTCGTATTAGTCAATTCGGGCCGGGCCGGGCCGGGTAATCACAAAATTTAAACTTGAATTGCGAAAGCGCACGTGTGCCCAGTGTCAAAGAGCTTAGCCCTCCCTTAAGAAAAAAAAAGAAGAGGCAGGGCCCCCGTGTCAGCCATCACTGTTTGGGTATTAAAATTACTAAAACCGTAACTAAATAAGACGACTTCTTGACGATTTCGGATTCGATATGAACGAAAATAAGAAATTTTTTGGTTCTCACCAGAAATTTTTCTAATTGGTATTTTCTTTAACCTCAGTTTTCTCGCCCTTTTCTTCTTTTGGGTGTTAGCAAGCTAAAATCTTCGGCTGCTGGGAGTTTTCCGGTGAGTTGTGATAACCTTTTTTTTTCCCCGGTTGATCTTATGGGTTTCAGTCTCACAGTTGCTAATCTACATTTTTTGAAAAAAAAAAAATGTATTGAAATTTATATTCTTATTTTGAGATGGATTGAAATAATTTTTTTTTGAAACTTCATGCTACTGTACAGTATCACTGGAAATTTAATTTAATGCACATTGTAGTATGAAATATCAAATCTGATGAAAGAATAAACTGTAAATATTTTGTATTTAAATTTGTAATGATGATTGCCATTTTAGTTATTTGACATAAACCATGTTATAAGACTTATACTTCATGAGAAAAAAAGTTCGTAGTTTATAAGTAAATTAATTCTACTCATTGTTGTTAGAATCGTCCGATTCTCGATTCGAATCTTCCGAATCGATACGATTCCTATATATAACGATTCGAATCTATAGTATGAATCGAAATTAGCATGAATCTATAGCGAATCGCAAGAATCAATAACGAATCGCAAGAATCGATCGAATCGACCGATTCTATTAATTCATATAAACAAATAAATATTAAGCAAAGTGAAGAAACTTATAGATAGAGAAGGAGAAGACAAATAATCTACTAACTCTTCAAGCTCGGTCGCGATATCTGCTGAGTTAAGCGAGTTAATGGGCTGAGTGAGGATCACAAGCGAGGAATCAGGGGTAGCCTCCACGAGCTTGAGATTGATAGTGATCAATATAAGAAATCAAGAAAAAATTTTATGAGAAGAAGGGTTCGGAAGAGGAATAATAGTGGGGTGTGCAGGTTTAACTAAAGGCCACAAAGGGGAATGATGGGGTGCATAGGTTTAACTAAAGGCCATAAAGGGGAATGATGGGATGCATAAATAGAGGATACTCGCTAATATGCACAGGGGGTGGGATCAGGTATGGGATAGAGAAAGAGAAGAAGGAAACTTATTGTATAGTTTGAGAGAAAGATTAAGATAGTTAAACCCAATAGTAGAAAATGATAGACACGCAGCCCATAATATTTTTCTCTAATTGCCATTAAATTTTCAAATTAATTTTTTTTTATTAGGCGTATGATTCGATATGTTCTTAATATAAAATATGTTCTTAAAAATGAATATATATTATTTCTAATTAATTATCAATTTAAACTGAATCTTACGATTCGATTCGATTCTTGATTCACGATTTACAAAATGACAAATTCGATTCTCGATACGAATCTCGATTTAACAACTATGATTCTACTTGAATAAATGGATAATAGTTACGTCATGTGTGATGAATCTTAACTATATCAAACTATGGTTATTATAATGTGATTCAGTGTATTGAAATGTTGGTAAAAATTGAAATTGATGTGATTTTAGGTCTATTCTCAAAACATGCCAAAGGCAAAAAATGTCATCATTCACTGGAGGGGGAAGATGGTTACCGGCTTGTGTGGCATTGATTATGAAGGTGGCAGCACAAAACTTATAAGGTTTAGAGAAAGAGTTAATCACAATCAATTCATAGATGAAATATCCACTGCATTGAAGATTGGATTGAATAAAAAAGTGACTAAGGTTGTATACAGATTTCCAGTTTCAACACAAAGTTATGCCAAATTTTCACAGCTTGAAATTCAAGATGATGATGGAGTTGAGTTCATGTTTGACAGCTTTGACAGAATTTCCGGATTGACTTGTATGCAACTGTATGTTGATGTAGAATCTGTTTCAATTGACACACACCAACATGCTGACTACCCTCAGCTCCATATTCAAGAAGCTGTACAACACACTGCTCCAGTGCAAGGGATCCTACAACAGGCTGCGACAGCACAAGAGACCCAAAAACATGCTGCTTCAGCCCAAGAGACCATACAACATGCTTCTCTGGCACCAGAGATTGTGCCCAATGCTCCTCACTGCATCCTAGAGCTTATATGCAGCCTGGGCCACTTGATACTAGTGTCTTGATGTTGCAACGAGTTCATCGGTCAGAGGCAGTATGACATGACCGAGTAAAGTTAATAGAAAAATAAAATATAAAACAGAAAAAAGTGAAATCGTATTTACTATCAAGTTTTGAGTTTTACTCGGTATCATTGTTGTAATGCTTTGACCAGTTGTGTTCATGTTACTTGAGAGACAAGTCCTACATTGTCGTCGGGCTAGCCCAATGGCTTACCCTTGAGAAATTGATACAAGAATTGTGCCTTACTTGCAACAAGCT
The DNA here is from genome assembly GCA_023653625.1 of Triadica sebifera. NCBI lineage: Eukaryota > Viridiplantae > Streptophyta > Magnoliopsida > Malpighiales > Euphorbiaceae > Triadica > Triadica sebifera. The sequence goes on from CM042901.1 coordinate 29,924,987, forward strand.
GGATTTTATGGTGTTGCATGTATGGGCTATATTCAATTGGATTGGCATTTGATTACGGCATTTGTTGAGAGGTGGAGACTAGAGACACATTCTTTCCATCTTCTAGAGGGTGAATGCACTATCACACTTCAAGATGTGGGCATACTAACTGGATTACCGATAGATGGACATGCTGTTACAGGTGCTGTCAATCATGATTGGAAGGAAGTTTGTTTGAGGTTGTTAGGGGCTGCTCCTCCAGATGATGTTATTAATGGATCTCGATTACAAATTAGTTGGCTTGGTGAGACTTTTGAGGAGCCACCGGTTGGTGGTAATGATTTCATCATACAATGTTGTGCTCGAGCCTTAATATTACGCCTCATTGGAGGGGTTATATTTCCAGGAAGGTCCTCAACTAGTGTCCATTTGATGTTTCTACCCTTGCTAGAGGACTTTCAAAGTGTGGACCAATACAGTTGGGGTGCTACATGTTTGGCATGGTTGTACAGGGAGCTTTGTCGTGGCACAAATCCTATGGCAAAGGAAATCAGTGGCCCCCTATTTTTAGTGCAACTGTGGGCATTGGAGAGATTCCCTCATATTGTGTCAATCTCAAGGGATAATGTGCTACAAGATCTTCATTTGCCTCCAGGCCCTCTTGGATGCCAGTATGTATGCTTCGCCATCATTTAATTAATACACTAGAAATTTATTCTCACAATCCTAATTCTTCAATGTTATTTTCTTACTAGGTGAAGAAATGCAAAGATAGTTAATGAAGTATCCACACAAGTTCTTGAGCAATATCGGTATGCACTAGATCGACAAGGCCCTGATCAGGTGCATCTTGAAACTATATGTTTACTTATGTTTTGTACATATCCTCTCCCATTGCTAAATATTTTTATTTTTTCCCTATTTTATGCAGATGATATGGCAGCCGTACACAGATGTTATTGCAGGGTTGCCACCATATTGTACAAGTGGTCAAGGAGTATGGGGTGCCATCGTGCCACTGATATGTTTTCACATAGTTGAATGGCACCAGCCTGATCATGTAATGCGTCAATTTGGCTTACAACAACCAATTCCACTAAAAGCCCATCAGGATGATGCATTGCACATTATTGATTTGCAAGGCAACCAAGAGGTTAATTGGGTGACTCAGCATGCCTCTTACATTAGTTTATGGGCTGATCGTCATAATCGTGTAATACATGGTGTGCTAGCTCAGGGTAGACTAGATTACCATTCTGAATACGTGAAATGGTATCGTAAGGTGACTCGGCAATGGATTAGTCCTATGGGCGCAGCCCTAGGAGCCGTGGTATGTATATCTAATTAGTTTTCCAATTTTGAGCCATATAGCTACTAGTGATTGCATATATTTTGGTACTTCCAATTATAGGCTGATGAGATTGAGCATGTATATCTCCATAGTGGTGCAAATGCTACACTAGATCACATGGTGGATATCCACCAGATAGCAGCAAGTATACTCGGTGCACTGGATGAGGAAAGGCGTATAAGGGTTAATTCAACCCAGAGAGCACTGGAACCTGTGCAGATGCCAGGGGCTGAACAAGGGGAAAGGCCAACTAGTCGGAGGCAGTGAAATACAATGGCTGACAGACGCCTCCCCAGTAGATATTGACCTATCTCAGCCAGATACACCAGTGCCACAACCATTTCAAGTGGGAACATCAGTTGCTTCAACATCAAATGCAGCTAGGGGACATAGACGTGGATGCCTGCCTTCAAAATCAGCACAGAAGGATTACCTCAATTCCCAGGTTATTGGCACAAATGACGCACCTACTTTGGATGATGCACAAACAGTCAGAGTAGAAGCCGCATCATAGGTTAATAATTTTAAGTGCACTAAAGCAGCAGCAGATATTCCCTCTGTTGGAACTTGAATTTTCTTATTTCCTATGATCACTAGGTTGTAGCCATTGTCGTAGTCATAATTAAAGATGTACCGATCCACGTTTACTTCTCAGGGCAAGTTGTAGTTTGTTTGCATATTACTTTGCAAGGCTGGTTACAAAGTGTACTTTGGGCTCAGTATGTGAAGTGTATTTTGGCTAGTGATTTCATATCACCTACAACAGTAAGCAATAATTAATATAAGCTCGAAAAAGAAAATTGTTTTCAGAAGGTATTATTCCTGAATAAGAATTTCACCAATATAGAAAGATAACAAATCTGTTCTGATAATTTATTTATTTGTTTTTTAGAAGTTACAATGGAAATCTTCTGCAAGTGGACTCATAAACAACTTGTAGGAAGCTTTTAGGAGCTTTCTCATCTGGCAACCTAAGAATGTTTGCAACTTTGGAGAATCCTGCATTTTGCCTATGATACAAAGTTTCATCAGCCAAGTCATGCTTCATCTCCTCTTTAAAGAGCTTAGGCTTCGATAATGCCCACTGCATTGCCCAGATCGCCAATGGTCGCATGTAACAAAGAGATCTATACTGCTCATCAGTATTCCACCCTTCTGGAATCTGAAATGAATAACTGTATCCACAAACGAATAATGAGTAAAATTGAAATATACAATAACTGTTTTTAAAGATTCAATGGAAATTTCCAAGCAGAAACATATATCTAGCCTATTTCATCTTTAAAATGCAGTTCTGTTCTCTTCACAGTATATTGCAGTATTCTATTTTTTCTGTTGTAATATTTTTCTAACATGTAACAGTAGTCTAATATTGCTATAGCAAGCTTAGATATTTTTGTTACTATTTAAATTATTCTTTATAGAACATATCTGCACTTCGCATCATATTGCTCAAGATTTCCTTATAAAACTGGTAGCTTCAAGAAATACATGGATAGGAATCTTAGTCAGTATTCAAACTGTACAAAATGAGCAGGAAATAACAATTATTTTTCTTTCATTCTTATTTCCCACAAGAAAGAAAATGATGCGGAATCCATTCAGCTTTGTTCAATTATCTTGAATCAGACTAGGATTTTCTTGTGATTATGATGATCATGATAATTAATGAACCCCCTTTCTCTTTTTATTTCTCTCTCTCTCTCTCTAAAACAAGCAGAAAGAACTATAAGGGTCAATGAATTAGTTTTTCTTTTGTTTTATACATGTTTGAACAAGGAATTGCAAAGATCGGGCATAAATGAAGAATGTTGCTGGACCTAATTTGGATTAGTTACTGGATAGTTTACTTTCTTACCAATATCAGTAATTAATGAAGAAAGACAAGAAAACTAACCCAAGACCTTCTTCAGACCATGCTGCGTTGTATATACCAGCTGAAGTCTGAAATGCCATTTCCACATCCTCCTGAATCATTGAAGCAGCAAGAGCATATGTAACTCCTGACCAAATTTCTCTTGATTGCATTGCTGACATATCAACTTTTCCATTCGGTAGCATCCCGTTCACTGCTCCACGCATTCCCCCTTTCACCTTTAAGACATTGAAATTGTAGATCATTTCAAGAGCGCTCCTTATTTTTTCCTCATCAACTATTGGACAAAGACCACATGCTTTAGCATACCTGTAACATAAGCAAACACTAAGTCCATTTCCAGTTGTCAGTTTTTTCTTGTAAACGAATATCAGATATACACTCAATGTTCGTATACAAAATAGAAACATTACAGTATTGCATTCTCACCATTGTCCCGCTAATTGATCAGCCTGAATAGAGCTGTTACCTATGCTATCATAATTGAAGTAGGAACCATTCCATAGTTTGCTATATACAGCTTTTGCCTTCTGATACTTAACCCAAAAGTAATTAGCAGATGCATCATCACCGACTTCACATGCCAGGGCTGAAGCAGCCTGGAGTGCTGCCACCCAGAGTCCACCACAATATGCACTCACACCAGTAACAGACCATGCATCATAGGTTTGATCAGGAAATCCTTCATTCTCAATCATCCCATCACCATCCGTATCAAATTGATCCATATAAGCTATAGCAACATATACGGATGGCCAAACAACTCGCGCAAAATTTTTATCACCAGTAGCTACTACATCTCTATATACCTGGAGAACAAATTTAGAATTCAGGTCTTTCCACCTAGCTGTACTGAAAAGGTTATAAGCATTCACTTCGAACCAAGGATCATTAAGCCCAATATCATGTGGAACAGCACCAAGAATTTTTCTTGGAACACACTTTCCATCACTCATAATTTGCATCTTAGTGTTATCATGCATCATTACTGCTGCTGCAAAGTCTCTTTGGATGCTGAGTTCAAGTTTTGGAAATAACATGAGAATTGCAAAAGATGAATAGAAATGAACATCATAAGTATTCCACATGAGGTACTCGGAACCTTCAAGATAGAGGAATTGACCGATATTTTCTTCATCAGTCTCGAGCATGTATGTTCCGAAAGCAGCATTTGAGGCTACTGGATTATGCAATTGCTCATACAATGATGCCATCCTTTCTAAAATTTCAACAGCTGTGTCATTCTTGTGTTCAACACCACTAGCATTTCCCAAATCTGTCCTCAACCTATTAAGAGAAAACTTTCTTTCTCTAATGGCTGCAAGACTGTGCATTGGAGGCGATCCATCTATGTAAAGGAAAAGGGTCACTTTTGATATTGAGTCAACTAGATTCTGTAGTTAAATATCAAGATCCATAAATCATTATATGTTAATACCTGTCCAAACTGTTCCTCCTGCATTGAGATAATAGAGCTCATTGAAGAGAGTGATGGGGTACCTAGAAAAGTATTTCTTTCATTAATTATTTTAAACGCAAAAATATCTAGTATTCAGAAAATCTGATTAGATACTTTTAGCAGACAATCCATCTTATCTTACCATTCAGGAAATCTTTTATCTTCGAGAATTGGTCTTTGCCATGCCTCTATCTTGGATTCCCAACGATTATGCTCTAGTTTCAAAGGAAAAAAGCATAAGAAAAATAGTAAAAGAAAGTTAATTAAATGTATATTATAATTCCATTTGTCAACAAAGTTATCAGACCTAGTATGTATAATTGCATTGAAAAACTCGCAAAGGTGTTTTTGTTGTAACAATAATATTATGCTTCTTAATTTAAATATCTATTGCTACTTTCCACTTTTAAACTTTACTACCACATCAGAAAAAGAGGAGGAAATTTCCCCAATTAATTCATATTTAAATGCTTTAAACATTACCAAGAATCGCATCATGTGCAATATTGGCAGCTGCATCACCCAGATTGCCATAGAATTTTGTATAGCGCCTGGAATTGAGGTGCTTTGTCAGCTCAAAGAATACAAGTTATGAACTAAGTTATAACAAAAGTTGCAAGGGTAAGGACCAATCTACCTGTGATAACTTCTTCCACTAAATCTTATTTCAGGGCAGTCCCATGCCAATGAAAATGTTACGGTGCGAATAGAGCCTGGAGGAATTGTCACAGAAGCTGCTACGGCTGCTCCAATTGATGATCCTCCCTCTGAAGGTGAACATTTTTCACAGTCTAGGTTGTCAAATGTCCCATGCTACAAGAATAAAGTTTAAGAAATTAAAACCTTCATGTATACAGTCAAATAGAAATTGAATATTAGTCCATTCATGCAGTTCATGCGCTATGGTATCAACCAATCTAGGAAAATTTAACAATGAAAAGTGCAAACCAAAAGAAATTACTTTTTCTTTTGTTTTAATTTTATTTAATTAGCATGCAATAATTAGAAGAGGAGACCTGCCTTTTTAATTTCCTCCCACATATCTTTCGCTGTGACACCATGGGAATTACCAGATATCAGGAAGCAAGGGCATTCAGATACGTGTACATCAGGTGTCTGTTGTGCTGCGATGGCAAAACACAGTGGAGGCTGTCCATCTGCTGTTCTGAAGGAATTGCACTTCCCATTAGAGATACCATCATAGAGCTTCAAACTATGACCTGACAACAGATCACAGCCAAGAACTTACTTGTGGTGTAAACTGACTGCATGCACTCCATCTTCTTTCCTGAATGGAGCTAATGCTTGTGTCAATTATTTAACAATTACATTAAATTTGTTGTATTATGAGAAGATATTGATACCAAAGATATTATTCCTAATTAACCTCTGTAAATATTCCTAATTAGCAAATGTTGATTTGTTTCTTAATCAGGTTGATTTGTTTCCTAAATTGTAATCCTTAGGGCTGTATATATAGTGCCCTTTTCCTATCAATGAAATTATCAAATTCTCTCAATTTTTCTGTTGATTACATGGTATCAGAGCTGGGAGAGAAATTTATTAGCGTCTGATTTTTTTTTGTGCGTGTTTACTTTCTGCCCTAGAGAGCAGAATTACCCCTGTGAGTGATCAGATTTCTTATCACCGCCTATCCCAGGAGGAGCTCCACCTTCCGATCGGCGTCTCCCCAGAATTCGGTCACCGGACGATCACCGCGTGACCGTCACGCGAGACACAAAGTTCTGCCCAGTTTCTCACGCGCCGGCGCATGAGGGCGCGTGCACGGTACCCACTTTCGCCGGTTTCTTCTCCAACGGTCGCCCCGGCCAGAGGGTTGCTTCTGTTGTGTTGGTTTGTTTATCAGGGAAGTTTTTCCATTTTATCCTCTCTGTCCCATTGATTTTCTGTGCTACCTTTTATTATTTGTTGTTGTTTGGGTGGTGCTGATTCTATTTTAAGTGAGGTTGACTTTGCTGGGTATTGTTTGGGTGTTCCTTGTATTTATAATGACGGGTGAACAGAAAAATATGGTTATGTCTAAAACTGGTTTTAGATATTTTGTTACTTTTGTAGATGATTTTTCTCATATAACATGACTTTATTTCATGAAATCTCGTTTTGAGTTGCTTTCACATTTCAAGAATTTTTGTGCTGAAATACAAACTCAGTTTGGTCGGCCTGTACAAATATTGAGAAGTGATAATGCCAAAAAAAATATTTTCCTGATTCGTTTCAGACTTATATGGCTCATAATGACATTCTCCATCACTCATCTTGTGTTGATACACCATTACAAAATGGAGTAGCTGAAAGAAAAAACAGGCATCTTCTTGAAACTGCTAGGGCTCTTTTATTTCAAACCAATGTTCCTAAACAGTTTTGGGCTGATGCTGTGTCTACAACTTGTTTTTTGATTAATCGAATGCCATCTACTATACTCAATGGTCAAATTCCTTATAAAATTTTGTTTCCTAATCAATCTGTGTTTCCTGTAGAACCTTGAATCTTTGGATGTTCCTATTTTGTTCGTGATGTTCGGTTGCAGGTTTCCAAATTAGACCCAAAACCATTAAAATGTGTCTTCTTGGGATATTCTCGTCTTCAAAAAGGATATAGGTGTTTTTCTCCTCTCCTGAATAGGTATCTTGTGTCAGCTGATGTTACATTTCATGAACATCTTCCTTTCTTTACCACTCCATCTATACCTATTAATTCACAAGAGGATGATAATCTATTAGTATATCATGTCACCTATCCAAACTCCAGTGTACTTACCATACCGCCGCCTCCACCTCCACCAAAACCACTTATTACCCAAGTCTATTCTAGCAGACTCAATCCTCCTGTGACGAGTCCGGCACCTGTCTCCTCTTCGTCATCAGATCCAATGTCCAATGATACTGATTTGCCTATTGCTCTTCGAAAAGGTAAACGCCAGTGCACATATCCCATTTCTTCTTATGTCACATATGATCGTTTGTGGCTTCTATTGATTCTGTAGGAATTCCAAAGTTTGTTCACCATGCATTATCTCATTCTGGGTGGCGTGATGGGATGCTTGAGGAAATAGGTGCTTTGACTAAAAATGGTACTTGGGATCTAGTAGCTTTACCTGTTGGCAAGAAAGCAGTTGGATGCAAGTGGGTCTTTGTAGTCAAATTTAATTATGATGGAACAATGACTCTTCTCAAGGCTCGCTTGGTGGCTAAAGGCTATGCCCAGACCTATGGAGTGGACTATTATGATACTTTTTCCCCTGTGGCCAAATTGACTTCAGTTCGTTTGTTTATTTCGTTGGCAGCTACTTATAATTGGCCACTTCACCAGCTTGATGTTAAAAATGTTTTTCTGCATGGAGACCTTGAGGAGGAAGTTTATATGGAGCAACCTCCTGGATTTGTTGCTCGGGGAGAGTCTGGAAAAGTCTGTCGTCTTCGAAAGTCATTGTATGGATTAAAACAGAGTCATCGAGCTTGGTTTGGAAAATTCAGTCAGGTGGTAGAGAAGTTTGGGATGAGGAAAAGCAAATCCAATCATACTATCTTCTATAAGCAGTCCACGTTGGGCATTATTTTACTCGTTGTATATGTAGATGATATTGTTATCACTGGAAGTGATGTACAGGGAATCTCATCCTTAAAATCATTCTTACAAAGTCAGTTCAATACTAAAGATTTGGGGCACCTAAAATACTTCTTGGGAATTGAGGTGTCAAGAAGTAAAAGAGGGATTTTCATGTCTCAGAAGAAATATGTTTTGGATTTGTTAAAAGAAACTGGGAAAATGGGAGTCAAACCATGCAGTACTCCAATACTTCCTAACCAACAATTCACAAAGGAGGGAAATGTTTTTGATGATCCTAAACGATATAGAAGATTGGTTGGAAAGTTGAACTATCTCACAGTAACCCGCCTAGACATTGCTTATTCAGTAAGTACTGTAAGTCAACTTATGTCTTCTCCTACAATACATCATTGGGCAGCCTTAGAACAAATCTTATGTTACTTGAAAGGAGCTCCTGGACGGAGAATATTGTATCAGAATCATGGTCACACTAATATTGACTATTTCATAGATGCGGATTGGGCTAGCTCCAAGATTGATCGAAGGTCCACTACGAGATATTGTGTTTTTGTTGGTAATAATTTGGTTTCGTGGAAAAGTAAGAAGTAAAATGTGGTATCACGGTCTAGTGCAGAATCTGAGTATAGAGCAATGACACAGGCTTCATGTGAGGTTATGTGGATTTCTCAACTCTTAAATGAGGTCGGTCTTAAAGTAACAATTTCAGCAAAGTTATGGTGTGATAATCAGGCTGCAATTCATATTGCGTCAAATCCAGTTTTTCATGAACGAATTAAACATATTAAAATAGATTGTCATTTTGTTCGAGAGAAAGTTCAACAAAACTTGATCTCTACAGCTGATGTGAAGACTAGAGAACAGTTAGGAGATATCTTTACAAAAGCTCTCAATGGAGCTCGGGTTACTTATTTTTGCAACAAGTTGGGCATGATTGATATTTATGCTCCAACTTAAGGGGGAGTGTTGTATTATGAGAAGATATTGATACCAAAGATATTATTCCTAATTAACCTTTGTAAATATTCCTAATTAACCTCTGTAAATATTCCTAATTAGCAAATGTTGATTTGTTTCTTAATTAGGTTGATTTGTTTCCTAAATTGTAATCCTTAGTGCTATATATATAGTGTCATTTTCCTATCAATGAAATTATCAAATTCTCTCAATTTTTCTGTTGATTACAAAATTAATCTAAAATAGTCGCATATAGAGCATATATTATCTAGTACAAATTCCTTACATCAACTTTGAGTTGATGTGATGACCTGAAAATCCAGAGACCCCGCCGATGGAATTCTGGACAATCAGAAAAATTAAATTTTAGTACTAGGAAAGAATAGTTTGCAGAATTTAATAATAAACTGGTTTAATAATTTCTATATGCTGAGCTATCATTAAACTTAGTGTCCTATAATATATTGCAGATAATAGTAGAAAAATTGCAAGAAAAGCATGGAAAAGTCCAAGACAAGAACCAAAATGACAGAAACATCCAAGATAGGCATGGCAAAGTCCCATAATTTAGTTTCATAATTTTCAAAAAAGTCATAAATTATCCAGCCATCCGCTTGAAATAAGAAAACAAAAGAAGAATTGTTTATTATTCAGAGATGCTATACAATGAAACATATTAGTAAAATATTAAATGCAGGATTCTCAACTCACAGCCCATGTAAAGAGTATGGTGACATCTGCCAAAGTGCTTCCATAATTTGATAGCTGAAATAAGGATAAATTGATTACTTAAGCGAATGGGAACCAATATATGACCAGGTGAAAATTCTTAGAACCCCTTTCCTACCGTGAATGTAAACACTGATACAGGAAAGCTACTTTCTTTGTAGTTGTGGGGAATGAAAGGCGAGATTTGACGAGAAATGATTTTAAGTTCTGGGTCAGGTTCACCTGGTTTACACAATTTTTTAATCATGAGATGTATTCATTTAATAACTGATACTAATAATTCCAATTTATACGCCACGCTGTTACTGAAGCTAATAGAACCTTCATAGGTTGTCCACGCCCTTGGAAACAAAGCATGATATGTAGACCCTTCACCACTCAGCTTCCAATCCCATGACTCAATGCCTAAGCCTGTGCTTTCTCTAGATATTATATTAACTAATAAGCAAATATAAATTTATTTCTCAAAAAATTCAAAAAAAGTATTAATTGTTAAAAGAATATGGAGACTTACTTGTCAATCTCAGGCCTCCTTAGACATAATACACTAGAAAACTTCTTACCATTTGAGCGAGAAACAAAAACCTAGAAGATAATAATACTCGGATAAAAAAATGTCTAATAATTTGCAAGGTCATTATCAAGACAAAGAAACGAACTTGCACAGAATCCATCACCCACATAAATCAAATCTTGACCACTAGAATATACTATATAGATCCTGTTGAACCCCCTAAACTAAGTTCTATATAATATTTATCAAGTCAACTTCGATCATATACTATGAAATAAATCTGAGGCAGAAAATAATTCAAAGAAACTCACAGAAAATTGATTTGCCAAGACTGGACTTTCTTCACATGTTAATGGGAACAATTTAAAAGATTGAAACTCGCCTCTGTAGCTCCTTCCAATGCTTCCTGCACTATTCATGTTATCGAATGTAGTTACAAGTTAAAAAAATATCGAATGTACTAGAAAGGAAAAATGAATATCGAAAGTGTTTTTTATATTGCTTTAGACAGCGAAAATCATGAAAAGACTACTTGGGTTCAATGCTACTAGGAAGTTTAATCAGTTTCTTCCAGTCCATAATTATAATATCATTAGCACTCACTAATCCAAATTTCTATTCTAAGCGAATTTACTCAAGGAAGAGGCAAGGCTAAGTATTTCATGATTTCTACTAAGAACTTTGAAAGTTGTCAAAAGTAAAAGAAGAAAACTTACCCAATGCCACCTAAGGGAATGCCATGATCACCTGTAATCACATGCTTCTTGGTAAAGTCAAATATTGGAAGCTGAAATCAAAAAAGAGAAAGTTGATCTCAAATGATATTCTGAAAAATAGAAGTCATCAAAGGATTAACTTGAAAATATATATTACTCTTCCTTTTGCAGCTTCTTCCTTCGTGTAACGCCATAGTCGAACCCCTATTGGAAGCTTCAAAACAGAAACTAAATAAATATGATAAGTAGGATCCGCATAAAATGGGACATTCTTTACAAAACAAATATAATATTCAGTTGTTCAACTATTACAATAGTGTCTATTACTTGTCTAATACATAAAATTGAAGGCATACCATATGCATTATTTCACGAAAATTTAGAGTGAATCCCAAAGGCACTTTTCCATTGCTATTCAATCGTCGTTGCCAAGCCAATGATGGAGGTTTTCCTGGGCCGACCTTTTGTGCAGAAGAATCCTGTTCACTATTTTCTTTGATACCATTCTCCATGCTTGCTGAGAAGATGCAAATATCAATACCATGACCAAACGAGAAATATCAATACCATGGCCAAACAAGGAAAATTAAAATAAGAACAAAATATGAAGTTGTAGATGTTCTCAATATACATTAAACTGTAAACTAGCTTGAAGAGAAACCAAATATAAGCATCTATCGCTAGGATACCAAAATTAACCAAAAGAAAAAATAAATGAAACTGTAGTTAGAATAAATTCAATCATACATGTGAAAATAGAATCCTTTCTCTGTGAAAATTACCAACGGAGGGGGAAAAAAACAAAGAAAGATACTCCCAAATCCTCAAGCACTAATTTTTCTTTTAATTTCTTAAGCGGTCAGACAGTTTTTCATGGCTGCATTATTAAAGTGATCATACAAGAAGAAAAGGAAAGACAATTTCTTTGGCTGTACTGAGTTCTTTTACTTTCTTAAGTGGTCACACAGTCTAGGAAATCAGTCCAGTTTTTTGTTTTTGTTTTTACCTAATCCTTCAATTAAAAAAAAAAGAAGAAACTAACATCTATTAACATTTAAGTAAAGAAGAAATCTCACCTAAATCAGATTTATATTTACATTCATGAATAATGTAAATAACTTGTTGGCTATACATAAAAAAAATGTAATTTTTCCCATTTGTTTCATGTTATCAGACAAAAATTCCCTTAAATAAAACTTGTTATTCTATTTTCTGTCACCTTTTTAACTTAGTTTTTTTTAATACCATTAAATCGAAAATAAAAAACCCATTAACAGAATAACACAGAATTTGATTGCGATCCGCAGGATTGAGTTTATTATTCCTGAATGAAAGAAATATATAGTTAATAAAAGAGATCAATAAAGTAAAAACAGAGTAATCTTATAAGAAGAAACCTTTTCCTTCGCATTTGTTTTCTGTGTTAGCATCCACTTATTTGAATGAAATAAGCATAATTGGGTGTTTCTGTTCAAGAAAAATGGGTTGAAATAATGATCAAGAATATACTGACCTCGAAATGCAAATTTGGACTTTCCTCTGGGGATTAAACAGAGAAAGATTTTTCCTTTATTTTTTTTTTATATTGATTGTAGTTGTTCTTGACAGGTAGAGGAGTTGGTGGCGACGGAACAAGATGTTGGGAAATTAGTGTGATTGAAGATCTAAATGATTTCATACCACATCATTTAAATCTTTCATTTTCTGTTATTTTTGTTGCAGTGGTTGGTTGGATGATATATGTAAATAGTTTGAAATTAAAAAAAAATAAAATAAACATGAAAATGAAAAGAAAATTAAATTATAAACATGAAAATGTAAAAGTAGATTCAGTCTTATCTAGACACCATATAATCAAGTAGGTTTGGATATAGGCCGGCCCGGTCCATTGAACCGGCCTAATCCGGTCCAGTCTAATCCAGATCGGATATGACTAGGCTGGTTTCGGATTTAGCCTGGACTGTAGTCCGGTCCGGACCGTTCTCCATAAATATGAATTGGCGGTTCCGGTTCTAAAGGAAATATTACTGTTTTTTAATAAAAATATAAAAATATTTCTTATAATAGAAAAATAATAATTATATTTTATAAATATTATTGTAATTTAAATTTTTAAATTTTTTATCTATAAATACTCAAAAAACAGGCTGAACCGAAACAGGTCCTAAACCGGTTCTAGTCTGGTCTCTATTTCTTGGAACGGCTGAATCGATCAGCTCGGAACCATGACCGAAACTATAATCAAGCTGATATGAAAAGCAAGCTCCATAAATGGCTAAAAGTTTCAAAATTAAGTTTATGAAATATATTAACATCTTACAAGTCATTAACATCTTGAAATTAATCATATTAATTTGAGCATTAACTTCAAAAATTAAAGAATTTGGTAATCTACATATGCACTTCTCATTAATTAATTAGTATAATATTTCATTTAGGAATATACCTTAATTTTCTTAACTCTCTAATATTTTGTTTATTGCATCCTCATTCTGTCATTTATATGTTGATAAATATAATTCTTAATTTAGCTTTGCACGACTCATTACTTTAGATCATAGTCTTGGTCTCTAACTTGATGCTTCTAAGCTTATTTTTATTAAACTTAATGTATATAATTAGTCCATGTTATCAAATTTAATTTGTAAAATAAAGTAACAAATTTTATAAATTAAAATTTTGATTATATAAATCAATTATACAATAAATATAAAAAAAATTGCTAGCATTTATTGCATTAATGATGTTGGGTTTACAACAATATCTCAGACATGGAAGCTACTTTTTAGGAGAGGATAGTACGCTACCACCAGATATGCTCATAGGCCTTCATATACAACCAAATAGCCCTACTTCATCTTACTCATCATTGGCTCAAAGACAAGCCTACATATATATATATATATATAATTTAATAATTAATAATATGATATTAGATGCCTAGATAATGATTTTAATTGCCTGAAGTTATGAAGAGTATCAATTAATTAGACCTAACTTTTGAAGAATTGCAACTGTTATAAAGCCTTAAGATAAAAACAGACGAATGATTGTTGGATAAATTATATTAACGATATTTTGACTATGTAACATATAACAATTCAGTATCTCAATTACAATTTGTAACATAACTTTTTTTCTTTGATTTTATAATACACAACTTCCTAACTCAATTTCCATTAACAACATTAATAGAGTATTGACGTGATATTTCCACCTTATTTCATAATTCTAGATGTGAAATTTTCATGTTATCAAAATTTTACACATCATTTCTACCAAAAATTTTCCTCACTTTCTCATATCATTTTCCTTTACTTTCTCCTTAACCAAACACAATAAAAAAAATCATATAAATTAATAAACTGGGAACTATAATCAAATGATGTGATGCCCTACTTATATATATTAGTGATAATTTTATATATAAAAAATAGAATGCCATAAGATTTGCTAGGTAAATCTGTTCGAATTAAAAAATTTTCTATTTAATAATTTAATCAATTTATTTATATTGAGTTAGACCTGTCATTTTTAATATATATATATATATATATATATATATATATATATATATATATATATATATATATATATATATATATATATATATATATATATATATATATATTACATAATTTCTCACTTGTGGCATACTAATCTTGCATATAACTATTTGCATATACAATATCAAAATATGTGACATGTTTACTAAAACCCATATGCATAGTCAAAATCAAACAGAAAGGTAATAAGTAATCAGCACCATAAGTCTTTTGTGCCTCATTTGATATGAATTTGAATTTCTTCTTATCCAATTTCACGATCTACTACCTACAACTCCAATATCTACATGAGAAGAATCTACGCTAAGCTATCTTTAGCTTAGTGGTACATATAAGCATTAAAGTTTTACCTAAGTAGTCACACAAATGCATGTTTTAGATATTTAATTTTATTACATATTTGACATATAAAAGAAATAAGTACATAATATAAAAAAATAAACATAATAAACTCATTCAATAATGAAATTCTCACTACTTTGTGTAAGCATTTCATACTTTGTTACTTATGTAAATAAATAAATTTTATATTTCATTCTATAATTCATTAGCCTAAAATCTTGTTCTCGGACTATCCAGATATGGGGTGTGAGATAGGGGGCTTGCAGAGCGTAAACCACCATACTCACCATAATCTCAAGTCAAGGGCGCTCTTGGAGTTTCAGCCACCTTGACTGAGTATAATCATATAAGACCACATCTTATGCAATTAAGTATAACCTATAACTATATCAAATAATCACACATAGCATATTGGAAAGAAAAAATATCCTGCTAACAGTGATAGTAAATTTTTTTTTTTATATCCTGTAATATCATTCAATGACTTTGCAAGTCTCATATCCTGTAATATCATTCAATAACTTTGCAAGTCAACACTGAGGTTTTCGCCACAATACGATATATCACATATATTAAAATATAAATTTTGCACATAAGTATTTACGAGTTGCTTTCATTTATACATTTTTAAAATCCATTCCAAAATAACTATACATATTCAAACACGTAAATACAAAATGCAGATGACATAATTTCATGCTCGTGTGGAATGCAAGGAGAAAGAGTGATGAGGCTCGGCCAGTGACCTGTGCTCCATGTCTTCTATACGCTACTCAAAATGAGCTATCACTTTTCTTTACCTGAAAAATGATGCAAATTGATAAGTTGCGGCTCAATGAGAATAATAATCCAATGAGCTCTAAAGTACCAAACAACACATAATAATAAATCACAAATCTAACACATACCATGTATTCCATTCCATTCATTCGAATCATATAAATATCAATAAAGTTGAAACATATAATCATTACTCTTTACGTATGCAAATGCTTTGCTTATTTCATTTTATTATGACCAAGTTAAATAGACATTGCATCGGTTTTCCATGTGAACATTTGCATTTGCTAGCTAGCTTGATCATTTGTTTCATTTATACATTTGTTGGGCCATAGGCATTTTGCTTTACAATATCGATTAACTAGTCACAACGCCTTTTAAGTCAATATGCATATGCACGTGTACTTAAGCATTCATCAACCATTGCATCTTATCACATATAACATACATATACCATTGCATTCATCAACCATTTGATGGAATTTCTAAATGTGTCTGTTTTCTGCCTTATTTTTTGCCCTTTGGCAGTTTCAGGATTCCAACTTTGGTTCATCATAACTTATAATATATAAGTCATATTTCAATTAAAATTTACATAAAATTATATGGGTGCAAATATAACATTTTTCATGTTTACAACTTTTATCAATTATGTCTCTATGGTCCTCAAATTATAAGAAATATTTTACTGGTCCAGAATAGAATTGGCTTCCAGACCAGTATGACCTCCAAAGGCCATAACTCAGTCTATACATAATATATTAAGCTAAAAGTAGTACCCCAATTTAGATAAGACATATACCTATAACTTTCATGTTTTGATAATTTATAGAATCTATCTCTAAGGAGCTCAAAATGGCTATACAAGTTCCTGGAACTGCTAGGGCACTAAGCAGTTAGCTCAAACTATGGAACAGTCATGGTTCCATTCACAATAACTTAAAATCCAAAAGACATATAAACCTGAAATTTGGTATACATATACATAATGCATATATCTACAACTTTTATTTTTTGAGATACTTCAAATAATGGATTTAACATATTCAAAACTAAATAACACAGTAGCTAACTCACTTATGATTCACATCCGGACCAGTTTCAGTAGAGAGAAAATTTCTCTTCCTATACACCAAATCTTGCAAAAATGTTTACATATTCATAAATCTAAGACATAAAGAAACAAATTCATTTTTTAAAATTTTCCAGATTCGATCTCTAAGATCATCAAAACTATGACACAAAACACTGCCTATTTATGAACCCTAAATACCATAATCAAGTTTAACACAAAAATAAGTGTTTACTCACCTATAATTACTCTTAGCTAATCTTAGATTTGATTGAAGCAAGGATAGAGATTGAAGAAAGGATAAAGGATTTTTATTGGGTTATTAGATGATACATAGTATGATGATAGCTCCGGTCTTGAAAATCGGTATAGTTCGCAAAGAACTATCGAGGGTTTTGCTGCAATTTTTGGAGTGAAAGAGGGAAGAAATGATAGCTGAAACTTGAAAAGAAATGGAAGGAATGAAGCAAAGAAGAAGAAGAAGAGGATGAGGAAAGAAAATGAATATGATGACAGTCTAATAAGTTAAAAGCCACCACCATCTTATCTTCCTTTTCTTTGTTTCATCTGTCCCCTTTTTCTTTTTTTTCTTTTTCTTTTCCTTTTTTTCTGACTTTTATTTTTATTTTTTATTTATTATTATTATTATTATTACACAAATCAACACAATATGCAATTTAATCTTAATCTAGTTATTTTGCATACTTTAATTTGGTCACCTTATTTTCTTTATTTCTAATACTTTTTATCATCATTTAGATTATAAATACACATGTGCAACTCGATACAATTTCAATGTACTAGGACATCATAGACTTGTTCCTATAAAAATATACATGGAATGTATGCGTTCAATTGAATTATATGCAAGATGCATATGTCAAAATAAAATGCATGTAATAATACATATGTGGGATGTCGAGGATGTTACAAATCATGTGATCTGTATGGAAATAGGATGAATGGTGCTCTCAGAGCTATAGCTACCCTATTCCAAAATCATATTAATATCGGTATCGTAATTTCTCCCTTAATGGTGCACCATCTATTCTATGTTAGATAGAGAAATGGACAATTAAAATTATTAATTAATTGACTTTAATCATGTATTTATTTGCAATAACGAATACTCATTTGGTATCAATGTAATTATATGTTCACAATTTTATCTCAAAACTATATAATAATATAATATTTCATCAAATATCGTCATAGTATTAAATTCCAAATTAATAACGGTTTTTTTTATAAATTTAAAGCATGCCATAAAATATCATTTCAATACATAATTTATGTCATACACACACAATCATGCATTAGAGCAAACTAAAATACATATATGTACAAATCTCGATAGCGTTTTCCTTTTCCAAAATATAAACTCGGAGTTTGTTCACTTTTATTTTTCTTCCTCTTGTTGAGAGCCTAATTTAGAAATATAATTAATTAATATATTGTTAAAATACTTATTCTTAATATAGTTTAGGTAAATAATTAGAATTTCTCTAAAATTGGAACATGACCTTTTAGGACTGTTGACTCTATAACTTTTTCTACACTCATTTAATTTATGTAATTCTTATTTCTAATTAAATTTAACATATAACACTATAATATAATAAAATTTCAGAAGTAGGGTAATTCTAATTATTGCTTTATTTTTTTTTCCTTAGGCAGTTTTGGGTTATTATATTTAAAAATTCATATCTTTCAACATGTATATTTAATTATTATGAAACTTTTTATAAACTTTGATAAGGTAATTTGGAACGTTTTTAATTTTACCACTTTTCTAAATTCTATCTCTAAGGTACTCAAATAATAGAGAATCTATAACTGGTTCAGTATGGAGTGATATCTGGACCCGTGTTTATTGTTATGATCATAACTCACAAAATACATAATATATTAAGGTAAGACTTCTACAAAAAT
Organism: Triadica sebifera; assembly: GCA_023653625.1. Taxonomy (NCBI): domain Eukaryota; kingdom Viridiplantae; phylum Streptophyta; class Magnoliopsida; order Malpighiales; family Euphorbiaceae; genus Triadica; species Triadica sebifera. Next base: position 29,943,845 of record CM042901.1, read on the forward strand.
TTAGCTAAGAAAACAAATTAAAATATTTATGTTTTACACTTTGGTTAATTCAATCTACAAACAGCTCAAAAATAAGGAAGAATTTTCTAGAGCTGCACAGATATAAGGAAACAACTCAATCAAGAAACAACTATAGTTCATTTCACTATAACTCAAACTACACAAAATATATTTATACAAAATTTGGTAGAAACCTATATCATACATAGAGCTATAACTTTTATATTTTGAGTGTCCTATTATTTGACCTTTAAGATAATCAAAATAAGAAAATACAGTAGAGCATCCTGTTGATACTCTTACAGGGACTAGTCTCACTCAAATGATGATTTCTCTTCATATACTCAAAATTATTCAATACCATTTGACAAACATATAAATAAGACATAATGAACATTTTTTTTATGTTTGATACTTCTCCAAATTCAATTCATAAGGCTATTAAAATTAGAGTACAAAATACTGCTGTAACATAATTCTAATAGCTCTAAATAACACAAGAACAATTGAGAAGAAATTACTTACCAAGAATAAATTTATTTGGAGTGATTTTACTGCAAATCTTAGGAGGAAGGATGAAGAAGTGGAGGCTGTTGTTGGGAGGAAGAAGAGAAATGAAGACAAATGGGTAGAAATGTGTAGAAATTAAGTTATCTAGAAAAAAAACCCTTAAATCACCTTCAACCCACTTATTGCCCATCCCCTTGGTTTTTTTTTTCACCATTTTTTATTTTTTATTTCTATTTATTATTTCTTCTCTTTTTATTTCTTTTTTCTTCTTTTATTTTTTGTATTTTTTTACATATACCTAATTCCACTAGTCTTTATTAAATTTTAATTTAATTATATACTCTATCTAACCAAATTACTCCATCAATCAATTTAATTCAATTTTATTCCTAATATCTTTCATATATTTTCTTACACCCTTATTCTAACTAAGTTATAATTAGCAAGTATTACAAATGAACTGAAGATTTGCAATAAAATCAACTAACAAAAAAATCATATAGATTAATTTCACCAAAAACATCTTTCTCAAAGAGAAAAAGGATTTCTTGCTTTATCATTGTTCTTAGGAGTTTAGGTACTCTATTACTTCGGGTATAAATTTAAAATTTCCAATTCTGTAGCAACAGAATTGAATAAGTTAAGGACGAACCTAATTATTGGGGTTTAGAGGAAGAGGCAATGAGGAAGAAGAAGATGCAAAGAAAGATGGGCAGCCACATAGTAGGTAAGCACATCTTTTCCATTTTTGTAAGAATAAATCCTATTCAAAATCATCAGCCACAAAATAAGAAAAAAGAAAAATAAGTTGCTTTGGAAAAGGAAAAAGTGAAAACCCCAGAAAGAACAATCGATTAAAATAAGATAATTACCAAACAAAAATATTCGACATACCTTGCTTAATACCAATGTATGCCTAAGGAAAGATGAATTTGAAAGCAAGAGGATGTTTCATAAAAGAGAGAAGACTACACTTTTTGGGTGTACTTGGGTATAACACCCATCCATATAATACAACAAAATGCCACTATACGGATGCATGCCACATGACTGAATATGTATAAACATGTCATGATAATTTTTTAATCTTATTTCTGTATTAATATTATCATATTAGATTTACATGCAATGTAACATTCATCTGCTATATACAAAATCAAATCCTTTTTGTATATAGATTACATCCATAATCAAAATTATAAAATGGTTGGGTATCAACTGCCCTTATAACAAAAATCAACCTTATTTAAAATGGACCAATTCAATTATATATCCTTATTAATAACATGAATAACTAATTGTCTCTATCCCATGACATGAGAAATAATCAATAAATGAAATGAATGAAATAAATAAATAGACCCAACATAGATCAACTCTAACTGTCTTGAACTTCTTTTCACGTCAACTCGGCTATCTATCGACTCCAAACCTATGTGTAGAGAAACTCATATTATAACACCCCCTCACCCCAGCAACTCGTGCCTGGATGAGGGTGTGCTACACTGACTTCATCGGTTAAAATATCATTTTTAAAATTTGTATACATGAAAATTATTCATATATAAATATATTTTTAATTACTATTTATTTACTTTACATTATAAAAGAAATATAACATAAAAGCTAAACTACATTTTTATATAATAACATGTTCTTTACAAAATATACTGTTTATTTTACAAATACTACAAAATAAAATTTACAAGATAATATACAAAAGTTGTGTAACCCACGATGTATGCAATAAGTTGCTTTAATGGATTAGGTCACCGCTGTGTTTATCTACTATCTTCTGTTTATTCTTTACGAAATCTGCGTGGGAAAACTCTCATGCTAAGCTCTTGGCTTAGTGGTGCATATAAATAAGGCAATAAATTATTTTATGCAATCATGCATTATACATATATCAACTCATACTTAATCATATTCTCATGCAAATCATGGTATTGTAGCATGTATAGACATCAAATTATATTGTATTATCTCATACTTATTTATTTTATTAACACATCATTACATAACCCATCTTAATTAACCATGTTACAATTCCTAATTCCATTTTTATTTTCCATAACTTATTTATTTACTATAACCTTTTTATTTATGCCCAAGACACTCAATCATCTTTTTATTCATGTCACAAATCATACTCAACCATTTTTTTTCATGCAACTTACATTTCATAAATTTAATTCTTTTATATCTTATATTTATTTTACTTTATCAAATCATTATTATCCATAGCCTTTCATTGCCCATAACACTAAATCTTCTTTTTATCTATGTCAAAATTCATAATTTCATTTTAATTCTTAATAATTCATTTATGTTCCATAGCTTCTTTATTTTTGTCTATATTTATGCTTAAGACACTCAACCATCTATTAATGCATGTCACAAATCATACTCAATCATTTTTCTCCATGCAACTTACATTTCATAAATTTTATTCTTTTATATCTTATGTTTATTTTACTTTATCAAATCATTATTATCCATAGCTTGTTATTGCCCATAACACCTATGAACCACTAACTAGGATAACAGAGTTGCCATCCAGGCACTTAGAAGTGCCACCCAGGCAATATGATGTGCTCATATAAGTTCCATCACCGACGTATATAACCTTGTCAAACTTGGCATAGATAATCATGCCATTACCGGCGTAGATAATAATGTCATCCCGGCGTAGATAACCGTGTCATTACCGGCGTAGATAATAATGCCATCCTAGTGTAGATAAAAATGCCATTACTAGCTTCAATAATCATACCATTAATGGTTTTCATTTTCATCATACTTCCCCCTATTTGGCATGCCAAACTATCCTAAGTTGGTTCATGGGGCTTATAAAATTTCATTAAAATTCATAACAATTAATTTCACACTTTTCATGCATGCAATGTCTCAAAATAATCAAATAATCACTCAATTAAAATAATATTTGCATAATATACCAAAGTTCTCATCATTTTACTTATTTCATTCCTCAACTCATATGCTGCCCTGTCACTGGCAGATTCTATTTTCTTATTTGGACCTTAATTTTGGTCCTGTTACGTTCTGCATTTAGTCATATGATCTTCTTAAATATTTTAGGTTTGGATCTTAGATTTAATAGACAACTTGAATCACTTAATTCTGAGTTCTGTATCAAAAGTTATGATAAAATGAACACTGACTCGTCACTAACAATTCTGCCCAAAATTTTTTGGATAAATTCTAAGTCTGAGTTTTATGAATTTTTCTAGACCATTACAGACATATTTAGATTTTATGGTCTGAATGAAAGTTATAGCTCTGTGTCTTAGCTTTAAAACCCATTAAACAACATGAAAAAGTGAGTTTCATAAATTAAGTTATAACAGTTTAAGTGCATACTGCTCATCAACTTCCAGCAAGGAACATACCAACCAATCACATTCAATTTGTACCAAATTAAATCCTAAGTCTAGCAAACATGCATCCCCAAGATTTTCATCACAAAATAATATTAATTCAAAATCATCAACATGCCTGATAATTAAATTATACAAATAAAAAAAATTCAAATAGGCTATTGCCTTAGGTTATGCACAAACCTCTCTTTTTCTCTTTTCTTTCCTTTTACTTCTCTTCCTCCTTTCCTTTGCTCCTTTGATCTAGCTCCTTGTCAATTTGAGTCCCTAAAATTTATAATCAGATTATTAAAACTTCATAAACCCTAATCTCTCTCTTTTTCCTTACTCTTTTAAGCTCCATTGAGCATCAAAATGAAAATTTCCCTTACTTTTCTCTCTTTTCTCACTTTCTTTCACTAGAATCAAGCTTTAGCTATGAAGGATTTGGGAGGGGAAAAATGTGGCTGGTTTGAGGAGAAGACAAAAGTCTTCTAGATGTTTTAAGTGATAAGGAAGAAGATAGACAATTAATAGCATAAAGACAAAATTACTTAATTAATGGAGACACCTAAGCATTTTCTAGAAACTTTTCTTTAATTTCCAATTCATGCATGTAATATCTCATTCATGCATGTTATATGGCCAATTAAGGGTTGCCACTTGGTGTGGCTGGCCTCCATATGCATTTTATGTCCCAATTCATGCATTAAATTTATGATTATCCCAATAAATTCTCAAATTTTTGGTAAATTGCAAATTGACCATAAACTTTTCAAAATTTGCAATTTAGTCCTTTACTGAAATTTAACATCTTAATTTGGTATTTTCCATACTTAATCGCCATTATTTTAATTATTTTTCAATAAAAATCCAATTTTAGATTTTGGGTCAAACCGATGATTCTATTTAACAACTCACGTGACTTAAGTCTAAATTAGCGGATATGACATCCTCTCCCCCCTTGAAATAAATTTTGTCCTCAAAATTTTACCTGTTCATTCTTTATTGAACAACTGAGGATATTGCTTCTTCATGACTTCTTCATTGTCCCATGTGGCTTCTTCAGTAGCATCATTCCGCCATAGCACTTTAACTAATGGAACTTTCTTGTTTCATAAAAATTTTTCTTCACTTGATAATATAGCTATTGCTTCCTCTTCATATGTCAAGTCGGTCTGCACTTCTATCTCTTCAGTTGGAATAACATGAGTTGGATCAGACCTATATCTCCTTAGCATCGACACATGAAAAACATTATGAATTTTATCCAACTCTGGTGGAAATGCTAACTGATATGCCACTAGTCCGATTCTTTCCAAAATATCATAAGGGCCAATGAACCTCAAACTTAACTTTCCCTTTTTACCAAATCTCAATACTTTCTTCCAAGGCAAAACCTTGAGAAATACTTTATCTCCCACAGCATACTCTATATCTCGCTTTTTAAGGTCAGCATATGATTTTCTGTCAATCTTGAGCTGTGTTGCCCAGATATTGAACCAAGAAGGGGGATTGAATTGGATATTAAAAATTTTAACTTTTAAGTGCGGAAAGAAAAGTTAAGATGAGTAGGAATAGAAAGATAAGACACAAGAAGTTTTATATAAGTTCGGGTGTTAACAAACCCTACTCCTCTCCCTAATCTCAATTGGGAGTTTCACTAACACTCGAAGTGTTACAATGGAATTTTACAAGCTCACTCCCAACTATGGTGTTTCTAACAATGGATCACACCTAACCCAAATATCCCTTGTGTTTTAATGGCTCACACAAATAACCAATTCCTTGTGTTTTAAAGGCTCACACAAATAACCAATTCCTTGTGTTTTAAAAGCTCACACAAATAACCCTTACAAGTGTCCTACTCTTAACCCCAAAATACCCAAACTCACTTGAGTAGATGATTACAGAGAGAAACACTTACAAATCTTTAATGCTCAGAGAATGATGAGCAAAAAGATTTTCACAGAGAATAAATATTTGTTTTGAAAGTATTAAATGCACAAAATGGCTTACAATAAGATTTTGATTCAAAGTATATAGCTATTCTCTTATTCTGGATTCATAAATGACTTGCATTTATACTTCCATGGCGAATTATAGCCATTTGATTACATTTAATGCGAAAATTGTCGTTGCACCAACTCTTATTTTTGCGCTTGACATGTTTCTCTTTCTTCTTTCACGGTCGTGATTATGGTTGTCATGATCGTGAGTATTCTTCCAAGCCGTGACTTGAGTGGTGACTTTGTTCATGAAGCATTCTGGAAGGATTTGAAGTGTTTGATCATGGGCGTGACATTATATCTTCATGGGCGTGAACAACCTTCCTAGCCGTGGTCTAAGTGGTAACTCTGGCCGTGAAGCTTTCTGGAATAATTTTTCATGTCTTTTATCATTCACGGTTGCTATCATTCTTCATGGCCGTGAACTTTAAATGTTGGATTGTTGGCGCTAAACTTCATCACGTGCGTGACATATAAGGTCACGGGCGTAAACATGCTATTTCTTCATTTTTTATCTTTTAAGATTAGTCTTTCATTCTCCATTCTTGCTATCATATTCCATACCCTATTCAATAAACTTAGAAAACAAGTATGTTAAATACATTATTGCTATTTTATTTGTCATCATCAAAATGACGGAAATACCCCTTAAGGTTCAACAATCTCCCCCTTTTTGATGGTGACAAATAATCTAACAATATGTGCTTTTGAGAAGTCTCCCCCTCAAAAGATGCTTAGGATAAAGAATGCTAAAGTGCAAGAATTGTAAAGAATGATGAAGTGTAGCATCAAAATATGCTTCCTAGTTTTAAGTATATGCAAGTTATATGCAAAGTATATCCAATGTATACCAAAATTTTTTCTTCAAGCAATGTATACCAAAAATTTTCCTTAAAGCAAGTTAAGTTTATGCTAAGTATATTTAAGGTATATTCAGAGTATATCAAGTGCATATTCATTCATGTAACTTGCATCAAGGTATATGCAAAGTATACTTAAGGTATATTTAAGGTATATGAAACTCATTTGCATACTTGCATATTCATTTGCTTAAACAATATATTGCTAGGTTTTCCCCCTTTTGTCATCAACAAAAAGAATAATAAAAAGATAAAACATAATGGAAAACAAAAGCAAATATATTAATGTAGAAAAAACCAAATACAAAAGTAATTGAAATTCTAAAAGGAAATGAAATTCCTACAGCAAACAAGCTAGAAACAAAAATAACAAGGCTAACATAAAGACTAGCTAGACATCCTATCTCTAAGGCGAGCTACTTCCGCCTCGAGGCTCTTCATGCAAGACTCCATGAAATCCTTGAGGTTATCTAATGTCTCATCCATCGAAGCCTGCAATTGCTCGAATCGTGGTGCCAAGAGGTCAGCCACTTGCTAAGCCAAGTTTGGTGTGGAGGCAAAGGATTGTCCCATTTCTTGCTCAACCTCTGTAGGCGCCACCTCAACTCGAACTCTCTTCCTCTGCTAGATTCCTTGGAGGCCATCTTTGAAGTCATCCAAGTCATTGTCCTCCCAAATGATCTCACCAGCAGTGTTGGTGAAGCGATAGTAGATGTTGTTCTCAAACACTATACGAATTACCGCTCCCATTTTGATGGAGGACTCGACATCTAGTCAGTCTCGAGGATGTCCTGGTATGAGGTTGAAGTGGTGTTCATCTAGCTTTAAGTAGCTGAGCTTCATGGCGATGTGAGTCATGTACCCACCAATCAGAATGTCTCCGGAGGGCTTGGTGGCAATTGACAAAAGATGGTTTGCAAACCATCGAGATAAAGCCACTGTTAGGCCTCTTCGGGCCATTTCCAGAAGAAAGAGCTCTAACTTCCTGATCGTTCCATTGCTGTCTCCTCTGGTGAAAATGCTATAGGTTAGAAACCTATGCAAATACTTGTGCACTGGGGATCGAAGGTGTGTGCTCTTCATTTTCTTGATGTCCCAGCTGCAGTCAAACCCGAAGTAAGTCCATACCTGAGTAGCATAGAACTCCACTTCACTGTCATTCAGGATGCCATCAGAGGGAAGGTTGAACAAGTCTCCAAATTCTGTGGCAGAGAGGGTGTTTGGATGCTTGCAAATTTGAAATTTCACTGTGCCGGTAGGAGAGACTTGCAAAGTGCTCAAAAATTCTAAAGTTGGCTCCCTCAGAGTTGGTTGATGGATATCAACAAATTCTTTTAGATGACAAGCCTGGAATTGTTCCATCATGCTTGTCTTGAGGCCAAGTGTACGAATGGTTTGCCACTCAAATGATCTAGAGGAAAGGAGTGGCCTTTTCTTGAGCACTGAGTATCTAGGATGACAATGCTCTGGAATAATGTTTAGAAGGTAATCAGTGTACCTTCTTGGAGCATGAGACTTCTTCCTTGTACCCTTTGAGGAACTGATTTCCATTTTGATTGAAAAAATAAACTTTTGAAGAGTGAGAAATTGATAGAAATTTTGAGTAAGCCCAAAGGTGATGTGATTTCTGATGATGGAAATGGTTTTTGAAGATATTTATAGATGAAATGAGTTGCTAGGGGGCCAAAATCTTCAAAATGGTATTCAATGGTGATAAATGAGAGAAGTTGGAGAGTTGGAATGAGAGAAATAATGGCAGAAATGTTATATAGCCGATATTTTCATGGGTGTGAAAAACTACGTCACGGGAGTGAAGTGTCATGTTCACGGTTTGTTGAAGAGATGCTCTACCCGTGAAGAGAAAGGTGAAATTATTCACGGTCGTGAAATTTAAAGGTAATGGGCGTGAATGATGAACTATCACGGTGGTGACATACGAGTCACGGGTGTGAAGTATAAACTTCTCTACTTGTGATCGGGAAACAAAGCGTGAATGCTTTTGTACATTTTTTGTGGAAATATTCACGGTCATGAAAAATCATCACGGGCATGAACAAAGGGTTTCACGTGGGTGAATGAAAAAGGTTATAGTCGTGAAACATAGTCTTCACTACCTTCAGTTGTGAAGCATGTCGTGAATCAAGTCGTGAAAGCTACTGGTTCTTTTGGCAATTTAGTTCACGGTCGTGAATATATGTCATGGGTGTGAATTGCCTAAAATTCTCATTAAATAAAATTAAGTCTAAAACAAGACTAAAGCATTTCTAAGGAGTTTCTATCCCCTATAACATATATTTCCATCAATTTAGCTACCTTATTTCTAGTAAGATGAGACAAAAACAATATTATCAATCAAGGTTTGACAATTTGGCAATCACAAAGTTAATCCATCAATCATACCAAGCTCTCTTCTTATGAAATTAAATATTTCCCCATTTAGAGACTTAGTGATGATATCTACCAATTGATTGTCTGTGCTTATAAATTCCAATACAACATCTCCATATTGAACATGATCTCTAATAAAATGGTGTCTAATGTCAATATGCTTACTCCTAGAATATTGAATGGAATTCTTAGATAGATTTATAGCACTTTTATTGTCACATCTAATAGGTATATGGTTCATACTATGACCATAATCTTTAAGTTGTTGTTTCATCCAAAGGATTTGTGTACAACAACATCTTGCTGCTACATACTCCACTTCAGCGGTAGAAAGAGCAACTGAAACTTGTTTCTTGCTAAACCAAGAAACTAAGCACTCTCCAATAAAGTGGCAAGTACATGAAGTACTTTTTCTATCTAAAATACTACCAGCATAATCAGCATCTGAATATCCTATAATGTAAAAGGATGAGTTTCTAAGATACCACAAACTTAAATGCAATAAGCCATGTAAATATTTAAAAATTCTTTTTACTGCATTTAAATGAGACTCTTTAGGACATGATTGAAAGCGAGCACATAAGAATATACTACACATTATGTCGGGTCTAAAGGCAGTAAGATATAAAAGTGATCCGATCATACCTCTATAGAGCTTTTCATTAATGCTCTTACCCTTTTCATCCTTGTCCAATTTTGTTGATGTGCTTATTAGAGTCTTGGCATTTTTGCATCTTTCCATTCCAAATTTCTTTAGCAAGTGTTTGGCGTATTTGGATTGGTTGATCAATATGCCCTCATTGCCTTGTTTTATTTGTAGACCGAGGAAATATTTTAGCTCACCCATCATGCTCATTTTGAATTCCCTAGTCATACACTTAGCAAATTCTTGACAAAGCAATTCATTAGTAGACCCAAATATGATATCATCAACATAAATTTGAACAATTAGAATATCTTGCTTATGCTTTTAAATGAATAAAGTAGTGTCAACATTCCCCTTTGTAAAGTTATTTTCTAAGAGAAAGGAACTTAGTCTTTCATACCAAGCTCTTGGGGCTTGTTTCAAACCATATAAAACTTTTGAAAGTTTAAATACATGATTAGGTAACTCATAGCTTTCAAAACCTGATGGTTGTTCTACATAAACTTCTTCTTCTATAAAACCATTTAAAAAGGCACTTTTCACATCCATTTGAAAGAGTTTGAAATTCATATGGCATGCATATGCTAAAAGAATTCTTATGGCTTCTAATCTAGCTACAGGAACATATGTCTCATCATAATCTATTCCTTCTTCCTGAGTATACCCTTTTGCAACCAATCTAGCCTTATTCCTAGTTATTGAACCTTGTTCATCTATTTTATTTCTAAATACCCATTTGCTACCTATAATTTGATGCTCATTGGGTCTAGGTACTAAGGTCCATACCTTACTTCTCTCAAATTGGTTGAGTTCCTCTTGCATGGCAATCACCCAACTTTCACCATTAAGAGCCTCATCAATATTTTTAGGCTCAATTTGAGAAACAAAAGCAAGGTTAGAGGCTAAATGTTTGAGATGAGATCTAGTACTTACTCCCTTTGTAGGATCACCAATGATTTGCTCTTTGGGGTGATCTTTTGTCAATCTCCATTCCTTTGGGAGCTCTTGCCTGTTTTCCTCATGAGCTTGAGGTAGAGAATCATCTTGATATGAATCTTCTTGATCATTTTCTTCTCTTCCATTTTCAAGATCAAGTCTTTCCATGGTACCTACTACATCATCAAGAATACTCCCTTCTTAAGTGATCTTTGGAGCCACACCTTAAGCATGCTTCTGTCATCCACCAATTGTAACAGCTGGGCTCCTGCCTGACCGCAACTCGGGCTCGGGACTCAAGCTTTCATGAGCCCACCCGCCGTCTCACTGAGACTAACGGGCTGCCGGGGTCCATGGCCCAATACCCCTAACCCATCACTGCCAGCCCAGTCCAGCCAGTCTGCGCAGTAGGTTGTTGGAGGCAGGGATCGAACCCTCAACCTCCCTTTAGCCTCAGTCAGGCAGGAGCCTAGCCGTTACACCAACACTCTCTGGGATGAGAACGACCACAATGCTGATATTCTGGAAGAGGTAGAGATCTATGTAATGTCTGTGTCGGTGCATTGGCTACTGAAGAAACAGATCTCGCGGGTTGTCCCGCCTGAAAGAAGAAGGCATGCTAGAACCCCTGGCTTGAAATCGGCTACTGAAAGATTTGACTCTCTTTCCACTTGACTGTACTCTACTTGATTGTGATATGAGCCTCTTGAACCCTCTATCCTGTGTTGGTTGTTGTGCCACTAGAACTCTTTCAATTGTTCTGGCAGATGCCAACAAACTAGGAAAACTCATCAAGCGAAGGGCTAAGACCTGTAGCTTGATTGGGTCTCTTAATCCATCTTCAAATCATCGGCACTTATCTGCCTGAATGGATACAATGCCTCGAACATACTTGCAGAGATGTGTGAATTCTCTTTCATATTTTGTTACCGACAAGTTTCCTTGTTTCAGCATCAAAAACTCTCTTTTTTGTCATCTGTGTAGATAGGAGGAGTATACTGTTCCTTAAACTTCTTTAGAAATAACTGCCATGTCATAGGGTTAGGAGCCTCTATACTCTGAGACTCATATTGCCACCAGTCATATGCATGCTCCTGTAGTAAAGATACTGCATACTCATATTTATGCTCGTCTGTACAATCCAGCTGATCAAAAACTCTTCCTGCCTGTTCTAGCCAAAATCATTTTCCCATTTACCATAGAAATCGGGTGCCCCTAGCTTTCTCAGTCTCTCAAATTGTAACCCAGATGAGGCTGGTTGTGATGCTCTTTGTAGCAAATCTATCATGTTCCTCATAAGCTCTGTTTGTCCTATGCCAGTAATAGACTGCCTTCTTGATAGGCTAGCACTGGATCTAGATATAGTACCCTAGTGATGACTAGGTCGTGATGAAGCCTGTGTTTCAGTAAACTCAATACTTTCGCCTCATTCGGCCACAATATATCGTGACCCTGAAGCCATACTATACCTATATCATAAAATAATAGCCCCAATCAGTAAGCAACAACTTAATACTCAATTGTGGGTACACACATGTCATAATTATTTTTAAAAAACCATTTTAAAATCCCAAAACCGTCCAAACTAGGCCTTAATACCAGAATCTAGAAACACCAACCTAGTGCTCGGATACCAAAAATTGTAACACCCCCTCACCCCAGCAGCTCGTGCCCGGATGAGGGTGTGCTATGCTGACTTCATCAGTTAAAATATCATTTTTAAAATTTGTATACATGAAAATCATTCATATATATATATATATATTATTACTATTTATTTATTTTATTACTATTTATTTACTTTGCATTATAAAAAAAATATAACATAAAAGTTAAACTATATTTTTATATAGTAACATGTTCTTTACAAAACATACTGTTTATTTTACAAATACTACAAAATAAAATTTACAAAATAATATACAAAAGTTGTGTAACCCACGATATATGTAACATGATGCTTTACTGGATTAGGTAACTGCTGTCTTTATCTACTATCTTTTATTTATTCTTTACTAAATCTACATGAGAAAACTCCCACGCTAAGCTCTTGGCATAGTGGTGCATATAAATGAGGCAATAAACTATTTTATGCAATCATGCATTATACATATATCAACTCATGCTTAATCATATTCTTATGCAAATCATGGTATTCTAGCATGTATAGACATCAAATTATATTGTATTATCTCATACTTATTTATTTTATTAACACATCATTAGATAACCCATCATAATTAACCATGCTACAATTCCTAATTCTATTTTTATTTTCCATAACTTCTTTATTTACTATAACCTTTTTATTTATGCCCAAGACACTCAATTATCTTTTTATTCATGTCACAAATCATACTCAACCATTTTTTTTCATGCAACTTACATTTCATAAATATAATTCTTTTTATATGTTATATATATTTTACTTTTTCAAATCATTATTATCCATAGCCTTTCATTGCCCATAACACTAAATTTTCTTTTTATCCATGTCAAAATTCATAATTTCATTTTAATTTTCAATAATTCATTTATGTTTCATAACTTCTTTATTTATGTCTTTATTTATGCCCAAGACACTCAACCATCTATTAATGCATGTCACTAATCATACTCAATCATTTTTTTCCATGCAACTTACATTTCATAAATTTTATTCTTTTATATCTTATATTTATTTTACTTTATCAAATCATTATTATCCATAGCTTGTTATTGCCCATAACACCTATGAACCACTAACTAGGATAACAGAGTTGCCATCCAGGCACTTAGAAGTGCCACCCAGGCAATATGATGTGCTCATATAAGTTCCATCACCGACGTAGATAACCTTGTCAAACTCGACATAGATAATCATGCCATTACCGGCGTAGATAATAATGTCATCCCGGCGTAGATAACCGTGTCATTACCGGCGTAGATAATAATGCCATCCTAGTGTAGATAAAAATGCCATTACTAGCTTCAATAATCATACCATTAATGGTTTTCATTTTCATCATACTTCCCCCTATTTGGCATGCCAAACTATCCTAAGTTGGTTCTAGTTAGGTGTTCTAGGGCTTATAAAATTTCATTAAAATTCATAAAAATTAATTTCACACTTTTCATGCATGTAATGTCTCAAAATAATCACTTAATCACTCAATTAAAATAATATTTGCATAATATACCAAAGTTCTCATCATTTTACTCATTTCATTCCTCAACTCATATGATGCCCTGCCATTGGTAGATTCTATTCTCTATTTGGGACCTTAATTTTGGTCCTGTTACATTCTGAATTTAGTCAAATGATCTTCTTAAAATTTTAGGTTAGAATCTGAGTTTTAATATTATACTTGAATTACTTAATTCTGAGTTCTGTATCAAAAGATATGATAAAATGAACATTGACTGGTCAATAACAATTCTGCCCAGAATTTTCTGGATAGATTCTTAGTCCGAGATTTATCACTTTTTCTAGACAATCATAGACATATTCAAATTTTATGGTCTAAATGAAAGTTATAGATCTGTGTCTTAGGTTTCAAACCCAATAAACAACATATAATACTGAGTTCCATAAATTAAGTTATAACAGTTTAAGTGCATACTGCTCATCAACTTCCAGCAAGGAACATACCAACCAATCACATTCAATTTTTACCAAATTAAATCCTAAGTCTAGCAAACATGCATCCCCAAGATTTTCATCACAAAATACTATTAATTCAAAATCATCAACATGCCTGATAATGAAATTATGCAAATAAAAAAAATTCAAATAGGCTATTGCCTTAGGTTATGCACAAACCTCTCTTTTTCTCTTTTCTTTCCTTTTACTTCTCTTCCTCCTTTCCTTTGCTCCTTTGATCTAGCTCCTTGTCAATTTGAGTCCCTAAAATTTATAATCAGATTATTAAAACTTCATAAACCCTAATCTCTCTCTTTTTCCTTACTCTTTTAAGCTTCCTTGAGCATGAAAATGAAATTTTCCCTTACTTTTTGTCTCTTTTCTTATTTTCTTTCACTAGAATCAAGCTTTAGCTATGGAGGATTTGGGAGGGTAAAAATGTGGTTGGTTGAGGAGAAGACAAAATTCTTCTAGATGTTTTAAGTGATAAGGAAGAAGATAGACAATTAATAGCATAAAGACAAAATTACTTAATTAATGAAGACACCTAAGCATTTTCTAGAAATTTTTCTTTAATTTCCAATTCATGCATGTAATATCTCATTCATGCATGTTATATGGCCAATTAAGGGTTGCCACTTGGTGTGGCTGGCCTCCATATGCATTTTATGTCCCAATTCATTCATTAAATTTATGATTATCCCAATAAATTCTCAAATGTTTGGTAAATTGCAAATTGACCCCTAAACTTCTCAAAATTTGTAATTTAGTCCTTTACCGAAATTTAACATCTTAAAATATTTTGAACACTTTATTAGGTATTTTTCATAGTTAGTCGCCATTATTTTAATTATTTTTCAATAAAAATCCAATTTTAGACATTGGGTCAAATCGACGAGTCGATGTAACAACTCGTGTGACTTAAGTCTAAATTAGCGGATATGACACACATGCTTAGTTACTAAAAGTTTAGTAGTATATATAAACTTTAATATTCTAGCATGTATTAATACATTAACATAGTATATAAAATTTTATACTAAAAGCGTACCTGTTATCTTAGTCATACCATCATATATCATAAATATATCATGTCTAAATTTATAATATCATCATGTAACATCATGTTTAATTTAATTAAATCACAATACAATCATGACATATATTGGATAAGTGTTTCCACATAATCACTTGTATATAACAACTATATCATATACAACAACTATCCAACAATTGGTTTCATATGTTTGATTATTGGATTCCATACCCCTTTTCCAGGATATAATTGTATTTTGCACTACAATTTAATGTGTCTTGAATTATAATAATTCATTAAACTTTGTATCACAATAATTCACTAGTTTCTGCTTCACAAGATTACTTATTCTACCTAATACACTAGACATGGACTACTCAGATGATGATTATGAAACATGAATGTTGTAACACCCCATTTATATATTAGGGATAATCCCACATATATATGAAGGATGCCACAAGCTTAACTCGATAAATCCATCTAACTAAGTTTTTCTATCATTTAAATTAAAATAATTCATTTATTAATATTGGATTTGGCTTATCATTCTAATTATCAATATATATATATATATATATCACCATGTCATATATATATATATGGTAGTTGATTAAGTTATATAGTTGATCATTTGTGGCATATCAGCCTCACACATGACTGCTCACAATATAAAATCAAAATATAAGATATGCTCTTGAACCAAATACATGACATGTCGACCAAAACCCTTATTTCTGTTCAAACTTAAATATATATATATATATATATATATATATATATATATATATATATATATATATATATATATATATATATATATATATATATATATATATATATATATGGTAGTTAATTAAGTTATATAGTTGATCATTTGTGGCATATCAGCCTCACACATGACTGCTCACAATATAAAATCAAAATATAAGATATGCTCTTGAACCAAATACATGACATGTCGACCAAAACCCTTATGTCTGTTCAAACTTAAAAAGAAAAATGATTAGTAATCAACCCTATAACTTAGTCTCTTGTGCCTCTTCTGATATGAGCTAGGATTTCCTTTCTGACCAACTTCACTTTCTAGTATCTACAGTTCCAATTCCTGCATGAGAAAAATCCATGCTAAGCTATCTCTAGCTTAGTGGTACATATAGACATTAAGTTTTTCCCAAGTAATCACATAAATGCATGTCTCAAATAAATCATGGCATACTTAATTTTATTGCATATTTTTCATATAAAATAAATAAGCACATCACATAACAATATAACCATAACAACCTTATTCAATAATTAAATTCTCATTACCTCATGTAAGCATTTCATGTTTTGTTACTTATGTCAATAATAAAATTTTCCACATTTCATTCCATAGTCTTTAATTAATATTAGCCCATATCTCATTCCTGGACTTTTCAGATACGGGTGTGAAATAGGGGCGCTCGCGGAGCTTAAGCCACCTTACTCACCATAATCTCAAGTCAAGAGCGCTCTCAAAGCTTAAGCCACCATATCCCTAAATCATATCCATATCAGTACCATAACTTCCCCATAATGGGGCACCATCTATCCTATGTCAGTCCTCAGGTAGAGAAATGGGTAATTAACACCATTAATTACTTGTTTCTATAGCCAATACTCATTTCATATAGCAATAAAATTTTTATGTTTTATACTTTGAAAAATTCGACCTTTAAGAAGCTAAAAAATGAACACAAATTTACCAGAGCTGCATAAGTACAAGGAAACAACTCAATCAAGGAACAACCATAATTAATTTTTCTATAACTCAGCTTAAAAAAAGGTATCTATACAAGATTTTATACACACCTAAATAACACATAAATCTAAAACTTTTATGTTTTACAAAACCTTAGATTCAGCCATTAAGATGATCAAATTAAGCAAAAATCGTAGGTTATTCTATTGTCATGTCTCCCTGAACCAATCTCACTCAAATAAGTTTATCTCTCTATATACCTAAAATAGTTTCATGAAATTTGATAGACATATAAAAAAACATATATATGAACAAATTTCATGTTTTATACTTCTTCAATTTTGGTTGACAACTCCCTCAAAGCTTGAGTGTAATAGACTGATACTACACATTCCTAATAACTCTAAAAACACAAGAACAATTGAGAGAGGATTAATTACCAAGAACAAATCTATTTGGAGTGAGTTTCTTGCAAATCATGAAGGAGAGGATGAATAAATGAAGGTTGGTGGTTTGAGGATGAAGAATAATAGAGATAACATTGATAGAGTTGTAATTGATGTAATTAATCCAAACACATTCCCCCCTTCCTAATATACCACATTCGGCCCCCTTTATCTTTTTTTTGTAACTTATTTACTTTTTACTTTTTTTAATTAATTAATTAATTAATTTTAATTTTACATGTAACAACTTCCACTAGCTTTTATTAAACTGTAATTTCATTATGTGATATGTGTAATGGTCACTAATTAGAGTCTAGTTATAAATAAGTGTGTGATATACATAGAAACTATATGATTGACATTAGAAATTAAAATAAATTGAGTAGATGACTAAATAAGAAATAAAAAATGAATTAAATACATTGATAAAGTTAATTTGATTAGACATATCACATAATGAAATTTTAGTTTAATAAAAACTAGTGGAATTTGTTACATGTAAAAAAAATAAAAAAATAAAAAATAAAAAGTTAAAAAAGAAGAAGAAAAAGATAAGGGGGACAAATGTGGTCATATTGGGAGGGGAAGTGTATTTGAGTTAATGGCATTTATTAATCTTATCTTCATTCTTCTTCTTCCTCAAACCATCAGCCTACATTTCTTCATCTTCTCCTTCATGATTTTCAAGAAATTCACTCCAAATAGATTTGTTCTTGGTAAGTAATCATTTCTCAATTATACTTGTGTTTTTAAAGTTATTAGGACTATATAGTTTCAGTCTTTTGTACTTTATTTTTGAGGGAGTTATCAACCGAATTTGAAGAAGTGTAAAACATTAAAGTTGTTCATATATGTGTTTTTTATATGTTTATCTAATTTCATGAAATTATTTGGGTTATATAAAGAGATAAACTTGTTTGAGTGAGACTGGTTCAGGGAGGTGTGTCAGTAGAATAACTTACGGTTTTTGCTTAATTTGATCATCTTAATGGATGAATCTGATTTTTTATAAAATATAACAGTTGTATATATATGTGTTATTTAGGTGTGTATAAAATTACATATAAATATCTCCTATTTAAGCCGAGTTATAGAAAAATTAATGATAGCTGTTCTTTGATTGAGCTATTTCCTTGTACCTGTGCAACTTCAGTAAATTAGAGTTTATTTTTGAGCTTTTTAAAGGTTGAATTTTCCAAAGTATATATAAAAAAGTTTTATTTCTATTTCTTATCTAAGTTCCTGTGAAAGTCTCATCTTAAAATAACATTTATTTTGTGAGTTATGACCTAAACAATTGAACTGGTCGGGTTGGTACTCTATGTTGAACTAGTTATAAATTATCTATTGTTTGAGGACCTTAGAAACATAATTTGGAAAAGTGGTAAACATGAAAAATGTTCTAACTTACCTTATATAAATGTGTAAAAAAGTTTAGTAATAAACAAAGCTACACGTTGAATGATATCAATTTTTAAATATGGTACCTCAAAACTACCTAAGGGGTACCAAAGAGAGCAATATATATAATTACACTAAAATTTATGTAATGGTTCAAAAATTATAAAATTTTAGTATGTTTTAGTCTTACATGTTAAATTTAATTAGGAATAGTAATCATATTAATTGGATAAGTGTATAAAAATTTATAGAGTCAATAATCCTAATAGGTCATGTTCCAACTTAAATGAAATTATAGTAATTTATTTAAAATATATCAAGAATGAGTATTTTAACAAATTATTAACTATCATATTTTCAAATTAGGCTCTCAACAAGAGGGAGAACAACAAAAGTGAACAAGCTCTGAGTTTAAATTTTGGAAAAGAAAAATATTATCGAGGTTTGTACATATATGTATTCTGTTTTGCCCTTGTGAATGACATGAATTATTTGTCACAATGATGAAATAATATATTATGGCATGCTTTAAAATTATAGAAATGTTATTTACTATGAACTTAACATTATGCTAATATTTGATAAAATATCATGCTATTACATGGTTTTCAAATAAATTGTGAGTATATGATTATGTTAATATGAAATGAGTATTGGTTATAGAAACAAGTAATTAATGGTGTTAATTGCCCATTTCTCTAACTGAGAACTGACATAGGATAGATGGTGCACCATTATGGGGAAGTTACGGTACCGATATGGATATGATTTAGGGACAGGGTGGCTTAAGCTCTAGGAGTGCCTCTGATCCTGATTACACACAGATGACATAATTATATTCGGTCAAGGTGGCTTAAGCTCCGCGAGCGCCCTTGACTTGAGATTATGGTGAGTAGGGTGGCTTAAGCTCCATGAGTGCCCCTATTTCACACCCGTATCCGAAGAGTCCGAGAATGAGATTTGGGCTAATATTAATTAAAGACTATGGAATGAAATTTGGAGAAATTTATTATTAACTTAAGTAACAAAACATGAAATGTTTACATGAGGTGGTGCAAATTTGATTATTGAATAAGGTTATTATGTTTATATTGTTATGTTATGTGCTTATTTCTTTTATATGACAAATATGCAATAAAATTAAATGTGCCATGATTTATTTGAGTCATGCATTTGTGTGACTGCTTGGAAAAAACTTAGTGCCTATATGTACCACTAAGTTAGAGATAGCTTAGCGTTGGTTCTTCTCATGCAGGAATTGAAAATGTAGATAGTAGAAAGTGAAGTTGGTTAGGAAGAAATTCAAGCTCATATTAGAAGAGGCACAATAGACTTAGTTAGAGGGTTGATTACTAATTACTTTTCTTTTTGATTTTGACCAGACATATGGGTTTTGGTAGACATGTCATGTATTTGGTTCAGGAGAATGTCTTATATTTTGATATTATATTATAAGTAGTCATGTGTGAGGCCGGTATGCCATAAATGATTAACTATGTAAGGTAATCAACTACCATTAATATATATGACATGTTGATATATATATATATATATATATATATATATATATATATATATATATTAATAATTAGAAAGATAAGTCAAATCCAATATAAATAAATGAATTATTTTAATTTAAACGATAGAAAAACTTAGTCAGTCAGATTTATCGAGTTAAACTTGTGGTATCCTTGTTATATATATGGGATTATCCCTAATATATAAGTGAGGTGTTACAATATGTCTAACCAAATTAACTTTATCAATCTATTTAATTCATTTTTATTTTTTATTTAGTCATCTACTCAATTTATTTTAATCTCTAATGTCAACCATTACAACTGCTCTAATCGGAGCTTAAGCCACATTGTCCCTAAATAATCAGAAGCGCTCTAACTCGAGCCTAAGCTACCCTGATATAACATATAATAGTATTTTACGGTACCATACCCTCTCAATGGCATGCCATCTATCCTAGGCTGGTCCTCAAATAGACAATGGGCATGTTATCATTGTATTCTAGTTATATGTATCATTTATGTTTCATTTGCTGGTCTAACGTAATCATCACATAACACTTTGTAATTTAAAGCATTTTGTGCATAAACATTGTTCATAATCACATTATCGTATTGTGTACTATCTTAATTAATCATGTCAAGTGTGTATGAAATCTTACTCATGTAATCCCATCATATAATTCAATTAACAAAATTTGGATACAGAACATTCACGAGCATAAAGCCTTCTGTCACTAGTTATCTACTCGTGACTGGCTTTGGGTGATGGTTTATGGACGTGAACATAATCTTCATTTGGATTCATAGGTGTGAAGACTACCTTAATAATATATAAACTTTAAGTCATTAACATCTATCATTCTATCTATTTAAGCCATTAGCAATATATAAACTTAATTTAAACCCTTAAACATTATCCCTCTATAAAAAACGAATTGAAACATAGAAAGAATAATAAAAATGAAACCCCTTACCTCTGCATCTATGATTACAAAAGGGTTCTATAATTCAAAATCGTGTTCAAACTTCTTTTTGATTGTTATCTCAATACTTTGGCAAAATCCTTGGTTTTAATTAGTTTTAATCTCATTTTAAGGATTGGTTACGTACAATCAGAGTTAGAAATCAATGGGAATGAAGGGAAAATTGATTTTGGGGATTTAGAGATTTGGTGGCTAGGGTTCTGAATTGAATCTTTATGAGTTTCTATCAAAAATACAAAATTGTCTAATTTAAATTGCAGGGTTTCATGGGCGTGAACACAAATGTCATGGCCATGAAGATCCTCAGCTTTAGAAACTGAATTTCACAACATTCACACCTGTGATTACATCTATTATGGACATGAACAATGAGAACTTCACTTTTTCATATTTCTAAAACCCATAACCATTATATACCCCTCATATATCTTTGTTAACACAATTAATCCTAGGCCCTAACTTGTGGGTATTACATTAGGTCTCTCTCTGTTTTGTGTTAGATTTTCTTATCACTGATTATAGGAAGAAAACCAAGAGGGAATGGCCTTTTACACAATTTGAAAACGATTCATCTCTCTTTCTATAAGTCACAGTTATGGTTGCATTAAATCTGCATAAACAAATTTTTCTTGCTATAAACAAAACCAATATTGCTAGCACAGATTTCAAGTTACAGTTGAGAAATCGAAAGGAAACATTAAAGAGAAGAGGGAAAGGGAATTGAGGGCTTTAGAAGGGTAGGTGAAGTGGGGTTTGAGAGGGATACCAACGCTGAAACTTTGATCCAAAGTGAATGTTGTCATCATCATCAGTATCGAAATAGGGGAAGGCATGATTGTTGCCATCATTTGGTCCTCGCTCAGATTTGAGTGGTTATAGATTTTCTTTTTTATGATAAAAATGGCAAAGTAAAGAAAAGTTTTTTGAGAGGAGAGAGAAAATAATTAGGGTTGAATAATGATGTGGAAATTATGATGACATGTTAAATCCATGTGTAAAATAGCTAAATGAGGTGAAAATGTCATGCCAGTACTCTATTAACGACATTAATAGAAATTGAGTTAAGACGTTTTGTGTTATAAAATCAAAGTAAAAGAAATTTTGTATTACAAATTATAGTTGAGGTATAGAGTCATTACATGTTACGTAGTTGGAGTATCATCAATAAAATTTATCCGATGATTTCTTCATAACTACTTTTTTTTTTAAATTTGAAATTGCAATAGCCATGCAACGTTAATTTTCTTTTATTATATATAAATTGTTAATTTATTTTATTTTTTCTTAAATTATTCAACACTTCATTATTCTCCTCATAGAAAAAGCCTAAAACAAAATTTTGCATTCTAAATTTTTTTCCATTTTTTGGATTGAGTTCTTATCATTGAAGAAATCAAGAAGTACAATTTTGATTTCATTTTTATGAACCTTTTGCACCTAGTGAAAAAATTATTATTCTAAAGATAGTTTTCTGAAATTGCTTTGCCTAAAATCATTTTTTTTGTTTTTACAAATTCCTCTCTTACTTTCATATTTTTCTAGATTATTTTCAATATAATACAACATGTTTAGAATAGTAATTACCCAATTCAATAGAGTCTTCATTATTGTGCAAGCCATAAAGATGTGAATAGACTTGAAAAATTAAATGGAATGAACTACAAGTGTTGGAGAACGAAGATAATGTATCAATTGACAATTGCCAAAGTTATTTAATGAGGGACAACTTTCTAATGCATACTAAAATTGGATTGAAGATGATTTTGTATGCAGCTTGATGATCTTGAACGCAATGAGCAATGCGTAGTTTAATGTTTTCCACAAGTGTTATCTTGCATATGAGCTATAGGTTGCTATTAAGCAAAAGTGCATTAATGAAGATGCTGAAAATAAATCCTATTTGATAAAAAAGTATATTGATTTTAAAATGGTGGATTTTAAGCCTGTTGTTAATTAAGTGAATGAGTTTAATGAAATTGTTTTTCAATATGTTGATGTGGATGAACTAGTTTCTAAAACTTTTCAGGTGTCTACTATAATTGGTAAACTTTCACCTTTGGATTGATTACTAAATGAAATTAAAACATAAGAAAAAAATCTTTGAATTTGTGTGATGTCTACTAGTTTAGATGCCGAGTTGCACATGTGTTTTGAGATTGAATGTGCTGGATCGACCAAAAATCAAGCGTGTTTTGCAATCAAAGTGCCTCGAAGTGATTGGAGTCTAAATTCAAACCTAAGAAAAATGAGAAATGAAAATAAGAAATATTAATTTCGAGCTAAATAATAGAAATTAGAAATCCAGACTAGATCAAAGAAACACGAATTTTGTTCCGGGGTTGAAATTAGCGAAATTAAATTAAACGATGCATAGAGTAATTAATGGCAAAATTTATGGGGTTTATTACCATTGGTGATTATTTATTTTGGGGCCCAAGTTGGAGAAAAGAGAATTTTTTTATGGACTAAATTAAAAGGAAGCAAAATTCAAGGATTTAATGAAAAAATGGAATGAATTAAAATAAATAATATTTAATAAATATTAACCATGATTAATTAACCTAATTTCCCATTGCATGTCATGCCATGTGTCATACATGCACACAAAACACATTTTTAATCCAAGCATAAATTGAAGAAAGTTGGGCACACTTTGAACATTTTTCTTACGACAAAATTGTTACATCCACTAATTTAGACACCGAGTCGCGCATGTCACAAAATTGACACGTCAGACTGATTGAAGTCTTAATTCAGAATTTGATGAAAAAATGATAAAATAATTATTGGAATTAATTAATAACGTGTATATTGTATGAAAAAAATGATAGAATATGATGAGAGACTTAATTATAAAAGATAGAAAGTTTTGGGGCAAAAGTGTAAAATTGGCAAAATTGGAGGACCAAAATGGATATTTACCAAATAAATAAAAAAGGGCATAATTTGTAATGCCCACAAGTTAGGACCTATGAATAATATGTTAGTAAGAGTATATGAAAGGTATATGGAAAGTATAAGTATGGTTATGTAACGCCCGTAATTATGGCTTAGTAATTAATACGAATTAAGAGAAAAAAGTTTAAAAGAGACAAGAATGTAAAATGTCACAGGGTTCATGCCCATGACAATACTTTCATGAACGTGAACCATCGTGAGATGGAATATGGGTTTAAGTAGACTCACGACTGTGACATAGTTGTCACACCCCCATGAATATTGTCAAATATAAATTTTATCAATTGCTCTTTCTTTATTTCATGACCTAAAATAAAAAAAAACCCTTAGGATTTGAAGTTCCTCACACTAGAGGCTAATGCCTTATGTTTTCCTTTGATTCATAGCCTTAAACACATATTCTAAAGCAAAAGATCAAGGTTTCAATAAGTTATTAGGAAAGAGAGAGCATGAAGAAGTGGTATTGTTGAGGGGTTGGAACCTAAGAACGAAGAGATGAGTTGAATCTTCCTTTCCAATTGTGTTTCCTTCGAACGAGGTAAGGAATCACGTTTCCCTTTCATTTTTACAAGTTTTCATAGCTTTAATCATGCTTAGTTCGATTATGGTAAAGACCCATTTCCAAATGGGTTAAGTTATGGCTTGATCTTGAGAGTTTATAATTGAAGATCTTTCTTTAAGTTGTTTAAAGGTTATAACAAGTGTTAGTAAGGAGTTATATAAGATTAAGGTTGTTAAAGGTGTTAAAATTAGGGTTTTAATCTTTATGGCTTTAAAAGCTAAATTTAAGGGTTATAGATTTTGATATAGATATGTTATATGTAATAGGAGTTGAAAGAGGAAGTGGTGAAATCCATTAGAGGGATAAGCAAGCTAAAGAGAAGCTTGGTTTTTGAGGCTTCATTAGAGGTATATACATATATGTATTCAAATTCACAAATTATGGCATGTTTTGTGTTAATTAAGTGATAATTGAATTGTATACTTTATATGCTTAATGCAAAGTTCATGTGAGTAATTGTATGGAAAATATAAGTATGCCTTAAATGAGCATTATTGATGCTTGTAGTATTACATGCAATAAATGTGCCTAAGATGTATTAAATGAAAATGAATGATGACGACTTAATGGGTAAAAGAGGTAAGTAAGAATGGTTATATGCATATGGAAACATAAATGCTTAATAGGATGGCTTGTGTGTTGAACCATAGGGGGTATTTCCGTTATTTTGATAATAACAAATAAAATAGCAATAATGTATTTAACAATGTTTGTATTCTAAGTGTGGTAAATAGGATATACTTTGATTAGAACATGAAAAAACATTGAAAGACAACTTTTGAAGTTAAAAAATCAAAGAAATAACAAAGTTACGCCTGTGACTACTAATGTCATGCTCGTGAATATAGCTAAGTGCCAATTTTCCACCATTCAAAGTTCATGACCATGAAGCATCAAACCAACTGTGAATGATCAAACAAGTCATGCCCATGACCAAACAAGTCATTCTTCTAGAGAGTTTCACGGCCAGAGTCACCACTTGGATCACAGCTTGGAAGAACAGTCACGCCTATGACACATATAGTCACGCCCGTGAACGAAGACACAGAAATATGTCAGGCTCAATTTTAAAATTGGTTCAATTGCTAATTTCTCAATTAATGCACCCCAATGGCTATAATTCACAGAGGGAGTATAAATGGAAGTCATTTATGAATCCCAAAAGAGAGGATAACAAGCATAACAAGTAGAACAAAAAGATCAAGAAGAACACAATTATTTTACATCTTCGATCTTGTTGTAGCCTTGTGCATTAATTATTTCTCAACAATTCTCTATTTTTGTGAAAACCTAATTGCTCATAACTTTTGAGCATTGTAGTGAGCATTGTAGGTTG
The DNA here is from genome assembly GCA_023653625.1 of Triadica sebifera. Classification (NCBI taxonomy): domain Eukaryota; kingdom Viridiplantae; phylum Streptophyta; class Magnoliopsida; order Malpighiales; family Euphorbiaceae; genus Triadica; species Triadica sebifera. The sequence goes on from CM042901.1 coordinate 29,970,164, forward strand.
GTGAGTGTTTTCATTATAATCAATTACTCAAAAGTGAGTTTGAGTATATTGGGTTAAGAGTGAAACACTTGTAAGGGTTTATTGTGCGAGCCATAAAATACAAGGAATTGGTTTTTTTTGTGTGAGCCATTGAAAAACACAAGGGAATTTATGGGTTAGGTGTTAGCCATTGAGAGAAACACCATAGTTGGGAATGAGTTGAAAAACTCCATTGTAATACTTAGTGTGTTAGTGAAACACCCAATTGAGATTGGGGAGAGGAGTAAGGTTTGTTAATACCCGAACCTCTATATATCTTGTATGTGATATCTCTCATTCCTTACTCTATTTTATTTATTCCACACTTTCAATTAAGTAATTTTTTATTTGCTAACCAATTCAACCCCCTTCTTGGTTCATTGTCTAGGTAGCAATTGGTATCAGAGCTTGTCTAGCAACAAAACCTAATAAGTGCTAGCAAAGATCAATAAATGGGCAATGAAGGATTTCAAAGTCTCAAGCCTTTGGTAGTAAATGAGTGTTTAGAAATAAGTTAGATGAGCAAGGTTCAATAACTAGGATTAAAGCTAGATTAGTTGTAAAAGGTTATAATCAAGAAGAAGGTATATTACAATGAAACTTACGCTTCGGTAGCTAGACTAGAAGCTATAAGAATACTTTTAGCATTTCCATGCCATATGAATTTTAAAATTTTTCAAATGGATGTCAAAAGTGCATTCTTAAATGGTTTTATAGAAGAGGAAGTATATGTAGAACAACCTTTGGGTTTTGAATGCCATAACTTGCCTAATCATGTTTTTAAACTTTCAAAAATCTTGTATGGATTAAAACAAGCTCCAAAAACTTGGTATGAAAGACTAAGTTCTTTTCTTTTATAAAATAATTTTTCTAGACATGTTGACACAACTTTGTTTATTAAAAAACATAAGCATGACATTTTAATTGTTCAAATTTATGTCGATGAGATCATATTCGGGTCTACTAATGAATTGCTTTGACAAGAATTTGCTAAGTGTATGACTATGGAATTTGAAATGAGCATGATGGGCAAATTTAAGTTCTTCCTTAGTCTACAAATCAAACAAAGCAATGAGGGCATATTCATCAACCAATCCAAGTACAACAAAGAGTTAATCAAGAAATTTGGAATGGAAGGATGCAAAAATGCTAAGACTTCTATGAGAACATCGACAAAAATGGACAAAGATGAGAAGGGGAATAGCATAAATGAAAAGTTCTATAGAGGTATGATCGAATCACTTTTATACCTTACTGCCTTTAGGCTCGATATAATATATAGTGTATGATTAGGTGCTAGATTTCAATCTTGTCCTAAGGAATCACATTTGAATACTAGAAAAAGGATTTTAAAATACTTAAATGACACATTACATCTAGGCTTATGGTATCCTAGAAATTCATCTTTCAATATTATAGGATATTCGGATGTAGATTATGTCGACAGTCTTTTGGATAGAAAGAGTACCTTAGGCACTTGTCACTTTATTGGTGAATGCTTAGTTTCTTAGTTTAGCAAGAAACAAGTTTCGGTTGCCTTAACTACCACTGAAGCGGAATATGTGGCAGCATGGTGTTGTTGCACTCAAATCATATGGATGAGACAACAACTTAAGGACTATGATCATAGTTTGGACCATATACCCATCAAATGTGACAACACTAGTGCCATCAACCTATCTAAGAATCTCATTTCAACACTATAGAAGGAATCATATTAACATTAGACATCATTTTCTTAGGGATCATGTAACATTCAGTGATTTAGGCCCCGATTGCGTGTGACCGAAGTGAGACACGTAGGTTCAATCGGAGTCTAAATTTGAACCCATAAAAAAATAACTAATAATAAGGGAAAATAATTAAGGGTATTATTATTTTGAAATTAAAAATATTAGTGCTAGAATTAGAAAAAAAAAATTGCCTATGGAAAAAATTGGTATTATGGCAATTGTTGGGGGAAAAAGTGTGAATATGGAGGGAGATGTGGTAAATATGGAATTTCTCAAAGTTTAAATTTGTTGTGGATTTTGATATTTTATATGGAAGAATCAAGTGATGTAAAATAATTGAGACATATGAATGTAGTTAAAATCTGAAAATTTTAGTATCAAAATGAATGCAAATGATGAATGTGGTTGAAAAGTGGATTGATGCTAATTGATGACCCTGCTGTAGGGATTATGGAACAGTATTGACTATTTTGATTGTAACTTGAGCTCTAGAATTCCGTTTTGCATATTATTTATTGGAAATGAAATCTAAGACACATAAATTTAATTTTTATTTAGACCATAAAATCTAATTTTGTCTATAGTTGCCTAGAAAAATGCATGAAATCCAAACCTAGAATCTGTCCAGAAAATTTTGAGCAGAAATTTCTATGATGATGTAGTATTCAAATTATCATAACTTTTGATAGAAAACTAGGATTTGAGTGATTTTTGATGCGTTGGAAATCTAAGACAATAAGCTAAAATTTTATAGAAGACTGTAACTCCCAATTGGAATTATAAATAAACTAAAAATGAAGCCCAAAAATAGGTATGAAATCTGCTATAGGTAAAAACATAAAATATTGGGCTTTTGCATGTGTTGTGATAATTATATGTAATAATTCATGTGAATATTTAGTTTGATGATAATTATAAATGATAACAAATTATTTATGTGTAAAATTTTAGTGCAATAATAATGGGAATAAAGACCAAAAATAAATAAGCATAATTATGATAATTGAATAATATTGTTATTTTTGAAAATATTATGAATTAATATAAAAATAGTTAAGTCCTATGACAACTAATCTAGAACTAGAATAGAGAATATTTTGGCATGCCAATCAAGAAATTTTAGGCACTCGGTGCCAAATATGAAAGCCAATAATGACAATTTATAAAAGCGCTCGGCGCAAAATTATTAAGCCGGTAATGACAATATTACAAAAGATAGTAATGACATTATTATAAAGCGCTTGACGCAATATTTTTAAAGCCAAAAATGACAACGCCGCTATTCCTATTAGTTAGTTCGGTTATAGGTGTTATGGGTACAAGAAAAATAAAAAATAATAATAATGTTAAAGTATGTCATTATGATAATGTTATATGAATTAAATTATTAAATGTTACATGCTTGATGAAATTGTTTGATTTTATATAATTCTTTATTTTATGTCCTACTTGTTAAATTTATAAATGAGATGTAATAAAATATGTGTATGTAAAATTTTTATCATTGAAACACCACTAAGCTAGTAGCTTAGCGCGAGTGGTTTCCTCTTGCGTAGATTTAGAAGAGTAGCTATAGATATTAAAATTGTCAGAAGAAGAAGGGTATCCAGAGGGAAGCAGCTAGAAGCTTTGGTTTTCTTTTTCGTATATTTTGTCAAAAACTTTGTACAATAAATTATTGTTTTTATTTCATATAATGTGTATTAAAGATGTGAATTAATATGTAAAAGAACATAGTTTAGATGTAAATTAATGTATTTTATAAATAAATCAAATTTTGGGTATTTATGCTTGTAATAATTTTTATTTCAATGTCTGTAATATTTAAAAAAAAATTTTACTTCACTTCATTAATTTTATAAAACAGTAAGACAGGTAATGCTCGCTTACCTTGCTGAACTATAGTGGGGTAAAGGGGTGTTATATATCATGTTCAATATGGAGATGTTGTGTTGGAATTTATTGATACAAATAATCAATTGGCATATATTTTTACCAAACCTATTAATGAAGAAAGTTTTTATTTTATAAGAAGAGAGCTTGGTAAGCTTGATGGATCAACATTGTCTTAATTAATTTTTTATGTCAATTGTATGTTGTGTGAACCTTGAATGTTAATTCCCTCATATGATGCATTTTACTTGACTGATTTTATGGTATGAAATGGTTAACATGATAGAAATATGTGTTTTAAAGCATATAATTTTTTTTATGAAATCTTCTAGTCTTATTTTAGACTTAATTATAATTTTTGAAGATTTGAGGTGGTTCACGCCCATGACATATATTCACGGCTGTGAATTTTAATAGGAAAAATTCCAGTAGCTTTCATGCTTTGCTTCACGACGTGCTTCACGGGTAGAAGTAGTAAAAACTAAGTTTCACGCTCGTGACAATATTTGTCACACCCGTGAAAAGCTTTCTTCACGCCCATGACATATATTCACGGCCGTGAACAAAGACAACAAAAAATTCCAGAACCATTCATGCTTTGTTTCACAACTTGCTTCACAGGTAGAAGTAGTGAAAACTAAGCTTCACGCACGTGACAATATCTATCACACCCGTGAAAAGTCACCACTCAAGTCATGGCTTGGAAGAACAGTCACGACCGTGACACACATATTCACGATCGTGAAAGAGGAAAGAGAAACATGTCAGATGTGAAATTAGGAGTTGGTGCAACAGCTATTTGCGCATTAAATGCAACAAAATGGCTATAATTCGCCATTGAAGTATAAATGCAAGTCATTTATGAATCCAGAACAAGAGAATAGAAAATACTTCAAATCAAAATCTTGTTGTAGCCATTTGTGCATTTACTACTTTCAAATAAACATTAATTCTCTGTAAAAATCTTCTTTCTCATAATTTATGAGCATTGCAGATTTGTGAGTGTTTCTCTTTGTAATCTACTACTCAAGTGAGTTTGGGTATATTGGGTTAAGAGTAGAACACTTATAAGGGTTATTTGTGTGAGCCTTTAAAACACAAGAAATTGGTTTATTGTGTGAGCCATTAAAACACAAGAGATTTCTGGGTTAGGTGTGATCCATTGATAGAAACACCATAGTTGGGAGTGAGCTTGAAAAACTCTATTGTAACGCTTAGTGTGTTAGTGAAACTTCCAATTGAGATTGGGGAGAGGAGTAGGGTTTGTTAACACCTGAACCTCTATAAAAATTCTTGTGTGATATCTTCCTATCCCTACTTTACTTAACTTCTCTTTCCGCACTTAAAAGTTAAGAATTTTTAATATCCAATTCAACCCCTCTTCTTGGTTCAATTTTTGGGCAACAATTGGTATCAGAGTTAGTTTAGCATCGAAGCCTAAACAGCGCTAGCAAAGATCAATAAATGACCAATGAAGGATTTCAAAGTCTCAAATCTTACTTTGATGGAGCAAATTATGCTCATTGGAAGTTCCAGATGGAGACATATCTGGATAGTGAAGGAATTGAAGTCTGGGATAGTGTTTGGAAAGAATGGACACCACCAACTAGAAGAGGAGTTGATGGTGAAAAAGAAATTCTATCAAGAGATGATTGGACAGAGCCTCAAAGAAGAGCAAATTTCAAAAATAAGAAGGCAATGACAATTTTCTCAAACTCATTATCCATTGAAGAATGTGGCAGGATACAACACTACCCAACTGCATATAGCATGTGTAAAACATTGGAAAACTATCATGAAGAAACAAAGCAAGTAAAATCCAAGAAGATTCAACTTCTTACTTCAGAGTATGAACTCTTCAAGATGAAATCCAATGAGTCAATCACCGACATGACGAATCATCTTCTAGCCATAATAAATGACATGAGAAAGCTTGGGAAACACCTGAGCTTGGAAGATGTAAATAAAAAAATTCTGAGAAGTCTTCCTCTCAAAGATTACGGTTCAAGAGTTACCGGTATAGAAGAGGCAAATGAAGACACAAGCATTATGAATACCGATGTGCTTATTGGCAAACTTCTTACACATAAAATGGCGGTGAAAAGAGATAGAGAGCTTGAAGCAGAGCCAAACAAAAGAAAACCTCTAGCACTAAAAGCCTCAACTTCAAAATCTCAATAAGAAGTTGAAGATGATGAAGAAAAGAGTGATGATGCAAATGAGGATATTGCTATGCTCTCAAGAAGGTTGAAAAGAATTATTGAGAAGAGAATGAGCAACTCTAGATAATTCAAGCAAAGAAATTTCAAACAGGCTTTGAATGACTCTCAAAGGAGTAAAGAGGAAGTAAAGTGCTATGAATGGGGGAAGAAAGGACATATTAAACCGGAATGTCTAAGGCTCAAGAAGCACAATAGAAAATACCAAAGAGACAATGTGGAGAAAGGCCACAAAACTACATAGGATGACGAAAGCTCTTTAAGTAAAAAAGATGACAATGAAAGTGAAGAGGTCAACCTATGCTTCATGGCTATATAGGATCACATCTTGGATAAGGTAGGATCACTTGACTCATACTCATTCAATAATGATAGTAGTGATAATGATAGTAATAGTGAAGATGATGATGAGCAAAGTCTAGTAGAAGTATTGAATCTAGAACTAGAGAAATATAGAAGTAAATTCAATAGTTATAAAAATAACATTTCTAATTTGAAAAACAAAATGGATGTTTTAGAAAAGGAGAACTTTGAGCTTAAATCATCTAATGAATCTCTTCAAAGATCATTAGATGAGTACTTTTCAAGACCCTCAACTAAATCCTTGCTTAAAGAAAACAATATTTTGAAAAATAAAGTTGAGGAACTTAGAAACTCCATTTCAAAATTTCACAGGGGAAAGGAGAGTTTAGATACTCTCATTGTGTCTCAAAGACCACCCTAAATTAGACATGGTATATGATTTAAGGGTACATCATCTTCATCTCACAAGACTACTTTTGTTAAGTCAAGTGAAACCCATATCTCCACATTTGCTGTAATAGCCCTAAGGGCTAAGTGCACAACATACACTAAACCTTCTATGCATAAGAGGAATGATCAAGGGTTGGTAAGCCTAAGAAGGAAACCTCAGAAGGCTAATCATGCTTTTATGTACAAGAAGCATGCACCTAGAAAAGCATCAAGTCATCAAACTCTACCTAATAGAAATATGGCATTTAAAAGCATTGTAAGATCAAAAAGCATGTTTAGAGCTAAACAATGTAACTATTGTATGAAATTTGGTCATATAAATAAACATTACTGGATAAGGAAGGCTCATTGGGAACCTTCATGTGCTAATCCCCAAGGACCTAAGCTCATTTGGGTACCTAAAAACAATACTTGAATTGTGATTCTATAGGTATGTCTTAAGTCCACAATAAAAAAAAATGCTTGGCTAGTAGATAGTGGATGCTCAAGGCATATGATAGGAGACAAAGAACTTTTCAATGAAATCAAAAGTATTGATGGAGGTAAAGTTACCTTTGGAAACAATGCTAAGGGTAAGGTAATTGACATTGGCTCTATTGGTATTGATGGTACTAATTTCATTAAAGATGTCTTGCTTGTTGACTTCCAACGAATGGTACTAATCTTTACTTCCAACGAATGTCTTGTAACCTCTATTAATGACCAAGAGATATTTAAAGGAAATAGAGATGTCAATACCTACATAATAGACTTACACAAAGTATCCAACCTTTCCTCTAAGTGTCTTGTGACTACTAGTGATGAATCTTGGCTGTGGCATAGAAGGCTTGGTCATGCAAGCATGAATTTAATTCAAAGCCTCAGCAAAGGAGACCTGGTAAATGGACTACCAAAAAGTCAAATTTGAAAAAGACAAGACATGTGAACCTTGCCAAAGAGGAAAACAACACAAGTCATCCTTCAAATCCAAAAACATTGTAAGTACCTCAAAATTTTTGTCTAAAACATGGAATTTCAAAGAATTTATCATCTCGTAAGACACCTCAACAAAATGAGGTAGTCAAAAGGAAAAATCGAACTTTAATTGAAATGGCTCGAATAATGCTCAATGAGTATGGTTTACCAACTTACTTTTGGGCCGAAGCCACAAATACTGCATGTTACATTTGAAATTGAGTTTTTGAAAGACCTCTCTCAAACAAAACTTCATTTGAGGTATGGAAAGGAAGAAAGCCCATGATATCATACTTTAGAGTATTTGGATGCAAGTGTTTCAAATTGAATACCAAGGACAACCTTGGAAAATTTGCCTCTAAATCTGATAAGGGTATATTTTTAGGATACTCTATCACTAGCAAAACATATAGAGTATTTAATAAAAAGTCATTAGCTGTTGAAGAATCTATGCATGTTGTTTTTGATGAATCTAGTACGCTTGATCTTATGAAAGGTAGTGTTCTTGATGATGTTGTAGGTACAATGGAAATACTTGATCTTAGAGAAGAAAATGATCAAAAAATTCACATCAAGATGACTCTCTACCTCCAGCTCAAGAGAAAAATAGGCAAGAGCTCCCAAAGGAATGGAGATTGACAAAAGATCACCCCAAAGAGCAAATCATTGGTGATCCTACAAGGGGAGTAAGTACTAGATCTCATCTCAAACATTTAGTTTCTAATCTTGCCTTTGTTTCTCAAATTAAGCCTAAAAATATTGATGAGACTCTTAATGATGAAAGTTAGGTGATTGCTATGCAAGAGGAACTCAACTAATTTGAGAGAAGTAAGGTATGGACCTTAGTACCTAGACCCAATGAGCATCAAATCATTGGAAGCAAATGAGTATTTAGAAATAAACTAGATGAACAAGGTTCAATAACTAGGAATAAGGCTAAGTTAGTTGCAAAAGGATATAATCAGGAAGAAGGAATAGATTATGATGAGACCTATGCTCCTGTAGTCAGATTAGAAGCCATAAGAATACTTTTAGCATATGCATGCCATATGAATTTCAAACTCTTTCAAATGGATGTCAAAAGTGCTTTTTGAAATATTTTTATAGAAGAAAAAGTTTATGTAGAACAACCACCAGGTTTTGAAAGCTATAATCTGCCCAACCATGTATTTAAATTTCTAAAAGCTTTATATGGTTTGAAACAAGCCCCAAGAGCTTGGTATGAAAGACTAAGTTCTTTTCTTTTAGAAAGTAATTTTACAAAAGGGAATGTTGACACTACTTTATTTATTAAAAAGCATAAGCATGATGCTCTAATTGTTCAAATTTATGTTGATGACATCATATTTGGGTCTACTAATGAATTGCTTTGCCAAGAATTTGCTAAGTGTATGACTAGGGAATTCGAAATGAGCATGATGGGTGAGCTAAAATTCTTCCTCTGTCTACAAATAAAACAAGACAATGAGGGCATATTCATCAACCAATCCAAATATGCCAAAGACTTACTTAAGAAATTTGGAATGGAAGGATGCAAAAATGCCAAGACTCTAATGAGCACATCAACAAAATTGTACAAGGATGAAAAGGGTAAGAGCATTAATGAAAAGTTTTATAGAGGTATGATCAGATCACTCCTATATCTTACTGCCTCTAGACCCGATATAATGTATAACGTATGCTTATGTGCTCACTTTCAATCATGTCCTAAAGAATTGCATTTGAATGTTGTGAAAAGAATTTTAAAATACTTACATGGCTCATTGCATCTAGGTTTATGGTATCCTAGAAATTCATCCTTTCACATAATAGGATATTTAGATGCTGATTATGCTGCAAATCTTTTAGATAGAAAAAGTACTTCAGGTACTTGTCACTTTATTGGAGAATGTTTAGTTTCTTGGTTTAGCAAAAAACAAGTTTCAGTTGCTATTTCCACCACTGAAGCGGAGTATGTGGCAATAAGATGTTGTTGTACACAAATCCTTTGGATGAAACAACAACTTAAGGATTATGATCATAGCATGGACCATATACCTATTAGATGTGACAATACAAGTGCTATAAATCTATCTAAGAATCTTGTTCAACACTCTAGAAGTAAGCATATTGAGATAAGATATCATTTTATTAGAGATCATGTTCAATATGGAGATGTTGTATTGGAATTTATAAGCACAGACAATCAATTGGCAGATATCTTCACTAAGTCTCTAAATGAATAAAGATTTAATTTCATAAGAAGAGAGCTTGGTATGATTGATGGATTAACTTTATGATTGCCAAAATTATTGAACCTTGATTGATAATCTAGTGTTATTGTCTCATCTTTTAAGGTAAGAAGTAGCTAAATTGATAGAAATATATGTTATAGGGGATAGAAGTACCTTAGAAATCCTTTGGTCTTGTTTTAAACTTAGTTTTATTTAATGAGGATTTTAGGCAATTCACGCTCGTGACATATATTCATGGCCGTGAATATAATCGCCAAAAGCTCCTGTAGCTTTCATGCCTTGCTTCATGACATGCTTCACGGTTTAAGGTTGTGAAGAGTATGTTTTATGCCCATAACATTTTACTGTCACCCCCTTGAAACTCTTTGTTCACAATCGTGACAATTATTCATGACCGTTAACATTTCCACCAAAAACTTATAGAAGCGTTCACGCTTTGTGTCACGCTATGTCTCACGATCACTAGTGAAGATTGTACTTCACGACCGTGACTCATTTGTCACCACTGTGATATTTCTTCATTCATGCCCATGACCATTAAATGTCATGACCATGAATCATTTCACATCACTCATCACGGGTAAAGCGCCTCTTTAGCAAACTATGAACACGACATTTCATGCCCGTGACTTACCATTCATGACGGTGAATATGTCAGCTATAAAACATTTTCTGCCGTTATTTCTCTCATTTTCAACTCTCCAACTTCTCTCATTTATCACCATTCAATACCATTTCATAGATTTTGGCCCCCTAGCAACTCACTCCATCTATAAATACCTTCAAAAACTATTTCTATCATCAGAAATCAAAACTCACTAGGTTCTATTCAAACATCCCATCAGATCTTCTCTCTTCAAGAATTTATTTCTCAATCAAAAATGGATCCCGACTCTTCTAGAGGTACCAAAAAGAAATCTCTTGCTCCAAGAAGGTACACGAACTATCTTCTAAACATTATTCCGGAGCACTGTCATCCAAGGTACTCAGTTCTCAAGCAAATACCACTCCTTTCCTCTTGATCATTTGAGTGGCACATTGTCAGGACCCTTGGTCTCTAGACAAGCATGACAGAACAACTCCAGGCTTGTTATCTAAAAGATTTTGTTGATATCCATCAACCGATGCTAAGGGAACCAACTCTCAAGTTCCTTAGCACCCTGCAAGTCTCTCCCACCTGCATGGTAAAATTTCAACTCTGCAAGAATCCAAACACCCTCACTGCCACGAAGTTTGGTGGCATGTTCAACCTTCCATCTGATGGTATCCTTAATGAGAGTGAGGTGGAGTTCTATGCCACTCAGGCATGGACTCATTTCGAGCTCGACTACAACTGGGACATCAAGAAGACGAAAAACACCCACCTTCGATCACCAGTGCATAAGTACTTGCATAGGTTTCTAACCTATAGCATTTTTTCCAGAGGAGACAACAACAGATCGATTCAAAAATCTGATCTCTTTCTCCTGGAGATGGCCTGAAGAGGCCTAACAATGGCTTTGTCTCGATGGTTTGCAAACCATCTACTGTCTATTGCCACGAAGCCCTCTAGAGACATTTTGATTGGTGGGTACGTGACTCACCTTGCTATAAAGCTTGGGTATTTGAAGCTAGAGGAGCACCACTTCAATCTTATACCAGCACATCCTCGAGACCAACTAGACGTTGAGTCGTTTATCAAAATGGGAGAGGCGGTTCGCATAGTTCATGAGAACAACATCTACTACTGCTTCACCAACACAGCTGGTGAGATTATTTGGGAGGACAACGATTCGGACAACTTCAAAGCTGGCCTCCAAGGAATCCAGTAGAGGAAGAGAGTTCAAGTTGAGATGGCAACCCTAGAGGTTGAGCAGGAAATTAGACAATCCTTAGCCTCCACATTGAACTTGGCTCAGCAAGTGGCTGATCTATTGGCACCACGTTTTGACCAATTGCAGGCTTCGATTGATAAGAGGTTAGAGAACCTCAAGGATTTCATGGAGTCTCACATGGAGAGCCTCGAGGCGGAAGTAGCTCACCTTAGAGATGGGATGTCCGGCTCCAAATCTAGCTAGACTATTTTTCGCTTTGTTAATGTAGGACTTTAAACTACTTTTCAAAACCTTGTATTTTTTTAATAATAATATAATTGCATTAGTTTTCCCTTATGATTTATCTTTTTTTTGTTCTTTTTTTGTTGATGAAAAAAGGGGGAGAACCTAGCAATATATTATATTTAAATTTAAATGCAATATATTTGATATACTTATTTGAATTAAATGAATATGTAAATGAGTTGATATACCTTGAATTTACCTTAAGTATACTTTGCATATACCTTCATGCAAGTTACATGAATGAATATGCTTGATATACTTTGAATATACCTTAAATATACTTTGCATATACTTAACTAGTTTTAAGCAAAAATTTGATATACCTTGCATAGACCTTGCATATACCTAAACTAGGAAGCAAGCATCCATGCTATACTTCATCATTCTTTACAATTCTTGCACTTCAGTAATTTTTTTTTTATCTTAAGCATCTTTTGAGGGGGAGACTTCTCAAAAGAACATATTGCTAGATTATTTGTCAACATCAAAAAGGGGGGAGATTGTTGAACCTTGAGGGGTATTTCCATCATTTTGATGCTAACAAATAAAATAGCAATAATGTATTTAACATACTTGTTTTCTAAGTTTATTGAACAAGGTATGGAACATTATGCAAGAATGGAGAATGGAAGACTAACCTTAAAAGGATAAAATTTGAAGAAATAGCATGTTCACGCCCGTGACCTTTTATGTCACGCTCATGATAAAGCTTAGCGCCAACTACCCAATATTTAAAGTTCATGACCATGAAGGATCATAGCAACCATGAATGATCATATCAATCACGCTCGTGAGAAAACATGTCAAATTCCTCCAGAGAGCTTTACGGCCAGAGTCACCACTTGGATCATGGCTTGGAAGGATGTTCACGCCCATGAAAGAATAATGTCATGCCTGTGATCAAACACTTCAAATCCTTCCAAAATGCTTCACAGCCAAAGTCACCACTCAAGTCATGGCTTGGAAGAACAGTCACGATCGTGACACATATTCACGACCATGAAAGAGGAAAGAGAAACATGTCAGGCGCGAAATTAAGAGTTGGTGCAATGGCTATTTTCACATTAAATGCAACCAAACGACTATAATTCACCATGGAAGTATAAATGCAAGTCATTTATGAATCCAAAACAAGAGAATAGCAAATACTTTGAATCAAAATATTGTTGTATCCATTTGTGCATTTACTACTTTCAAATAAATATTAATTCTCTGTAAAAATGTTCTTGCTCATAATTTCTGAGCATTATAGATTTGTGAGTGTTTCTCTTTGTAATCTACTACTTAATTGAGTTTGGGTATATTGGGTTAAGAGTAGAACACTTCTAAGGATTATTTGTGTGAGCCTTTAAAACACAAGGAATTAGTTTATTGTGTGAGCCATTAAAACACAAGGGATTTCTGGGTTAGGTGTGATCTATTGATAGAAACACCATAGTTGGGAGTGAGCTTGTAAAACTCCATTGTAACACTCCATTGTAACACTTAGTTTGTTAGTGAAACTCCTAATTGAGATTGGGGAGAGGAGTAGGGTTTGTTAACACCCGAACCTCTATAAAAATTCCTGTGTGATATCTTCCTATCTCTACTTTACTTAACTTCTCTTTCCACACTTAAAAGTTAAGAATTTTTAATATCCAATTTAACCCCCATTCTTGGTTCAATTTCTAGGCAATAGTCTTGATACAGATATAAGTAGAAAATGTTTTAAATCAGAACAAGTTTATTTAAATATAGTCGTGTGACATCCGTATCTATAGTGGGGTTTGCCCTATTGTATGGATAGGTGTTACATAATTTTCCTAAGCTTGGTCGGCCACATGAGACAGTAAATATCCCTTAATATTTATTAACATTAACACATTAATTATGATAAAAATCTTACTTTAAGTCAAATAAGTAGGGCCCAATCTAGAATTTTCTACCTTCTTCTTCATTTTCTTCCTTTCTACTTCATTTTTAAATAAGTTTTCTGCCCAAAACCATAACACCCCCTCACCCCAGCAGCTCGTGCCCAGATGAGGGTATGCTACACTGACTTCATTGATTAAAATATCATTTTTAAAAATTGATACATGAAAATAATTCATATATATATTTTTTTCATTTACTATTTATTTACTTTGCATTTATAAAAGATATATAACATAAAAGTTAGACTACATTTTTATATAGTAACATGTTCTTTACAAAACATACTGTTTATTTTACAAATACTACAAAATAAAATTTACAAGATAATATACAAAAGTTGTGTAACCCACGAGGTGTGCAACAAGCTGCTTTACTAGATTAGGTCACCGCTAGTTTTGTCTACTATCTTCTATTTATTCTTTACTAAATCTGCATGAGAAAACTCTCACGCTAAGCTCTTGGCTTAGTGGTGCATATAGATAAGACAATAAACTATTTTATGCAATCATGCATTATCATATATCAACTCATGTTTAATCATATTCTCATGGAAATATACATATCATGGTATTCTAGCATGTATAGACATCAAATTATATTATTTTATCTCATACTTATTTATTTTATTACCATCTTATTGTATAACACTAAATCTTCTTTTTATCCATGCCACAATTCATAATTCCATTTTTATTATCCATGTCACAATTCATAATTATAGTTTTATTTTCAATAATTCTTTTATGTTCCATAACTTATTTGTTTATGTTTTCATTTATGCCCAGGACACCTATAAACCACTGACTAGGATAACGGAGTTGCCATCCAGGCACTTAGGTGTGCCACCCAGGCAATATGATATGCGCATATAAGTGCCAAATCTGGTGTAAATAATCGTGCCAAACTCGGCATAGATAATAATGTCATACCCGGCATAAATAACAATGCCAAACCCGGGGTAGATAACATTGCCAAACCCGGTGTACATAACATTGCCAAATCCGACATAGATAACAATGTCAAACCCGATGTAGATAATCAAACAATTAATGATTTTCATTTTCATCATACTCCCCCCTATTTGGCATGCCAAACTATCCTAAGTTGGTTCTAGTTAGGTGTTCTAGGGCTTATACAATTTCATTAAAATTCATAACAATTAATTTCATACTTTTCATACATGCAATATCTCAAAATAATCACATAATCACTTAATTAAAATAATATTTACATAATATAACAAATTTCTCATCATTTTACTCATTTAATTCCTCAACTCACATGCTGCCCTGTCACTGGCATATTCTGTTTTCTGTCTTGGACCTTAATTTTGGTCCTATTTTTTTCTGAATTTAGTTACATGATCTTCCTAAAATTTTTATATACGGATCTTAGCTTTAATATTCAACTTTAATCACTTCATTCTGAGTTCTTTATCAAAAGATATGATAAAATGAACAGTGACTGGTCACTAGCAATTCTGTCTAGATTTTTCTGGACAGATTCTAAGTCTGAACGTTATGAATTTTTATGGTCAATTACAAACACATTCAGATGTTATGGTCTGAATAAAACTTATGGCCCTATGTCTTAGATTTCAAACCAAACAAAGAACACACAAATTCAAGCTCCATAACTCATGTTATAACAGTTTAAGTACTTATTGCTTATTACTAACAATTCTGCCCAGAATTTTTGGATAGATTCTATGTTCAAATTTTATGAATTTTTCTGGATAATTACAGACATATTGAGGATTTATGGTCTAAATGAAACTTATAGCTCCATGTCTTATCTTTCAAACCCAATAAAGAATATACAAAACCGAGTTCTAGAAGTTAAGTTATAATAGTTTAAGTGCTCATTGCTCATCCATTTCCAGCACGGAATACATACATGAACTATCTTCAATTTTTATCAAAATAAATCCTAAGTCTAGCAAACATGCATCCCCAAGATTTTTCATCATAAATAATATTAATTCAGAATCATAAATATGCCAAATAATTAATTTATGTAATTAAAAAAAATTAAAATAGGCTATTGCTTTAGGTTATGCACAAACCTTTCTTTTTCTCTTTTCTTTCTCTTTACTTCTCTTTGTCCTTTCCTTTGCTCCCTTGATCTAGTTCCTTGTTAACTTGAGTTACTAAAATTTAAAATCAGATTATTAAAACTTCATAAACCCTAATTTTTCTCTTTTTCCTTACTCTCCTTATCTTCCTTAGGCATGAAAATGGATTTTTCCATGCCTTTCTCTCTCTTTTTCTCACTTTCTCTTCTTAGAACAAGGTTTGGTTATGGATGTCCAACGGAAAAATGTGGCTGGTATGGAGAACAAAATTTTCCTCAATGAGAAATGGATAAGGAAGAGAAAGAAACAATCAAGAACAAAATGACAAAAGTCATTATGATGGGGGACACCTAAGCTTCATCTAGAAACTCTCATTAATGTTTAATTCATGCACCTCACTTGGCTAATTGTTGTATGCCATTTGGGGTGTGGTGCTTCAAGAAATGCAGGAGACACTTAATGATGGGAAAATTCTAGATCAAAAGTGATAATGGAGAAGGAAATACAATTAAGAGCAAAGTGACAAAATTACTTAATTAATGGAGACACCTAAGCATATTCTATAAGCTTTTATTCATGCTATATGCATATATGTTAATTAGCTTCTTAAACTTTGACAATTGGTGTGGCTAGCCCCTTCCCATGTGTTTAATGTCCAAATCATGCATTTAATTGATGGTTATCCCAATTAATCCTCATATTTTCGGTAAATTGCAAATTGACCCCTAAACTTTTCAAAATTTGCAATTTAGTCCTTTACTGAAATTTAACATCTTAAAATATTTTGAACACTTTATTAGGTATTTCCCACACTTAATTTCATTATTTTAATTATTTTTTGATAAGAATTCAATTTTAGACTTCGGTCAAACCGACGAGTCGATTTAACAACTCGCGTGACTTAGGTCTAAATTAGCGGATATGACATTCTCTCCCCCTTAAAATAAATTTTGTCCTCAAAATTTACCTGTTAACTCTGTGAATAACTGAAGATATTACTTCTTCATTACTTCTTCGTTCTCCCATGTGGCTTCTTCAGTAGCATGATTCTGCCATAGCACTTTAACTAATGGAACTTTCTTGTTTCGTAAAACTTTTTCTTCATATGCTAATATAGCCATCAGTTCCTCTTCATAAGTCAAGTCAGTCTGTACTTCTATCTCCTCAGTTGGTATGACATGAGTCGGATCAGACCTATATCTCCTTAGCATCGACACATGAAAAACATTATGGATTTTATCTAACTCTGGTGGAAGGGCTAACCGATATGCCACCGATCCGATTCTTCCCAAAATCTCATAAGGACCAATGAACCTTGTAACATCCTTGACTTTTCCCATATGCATTTCTGCAGCATCTCATTTGTGCATATGCATTTTTATTGAAATATATTCATGACATACAATGAGTTTATTTTCAAATATTTTACAATTGTATAAAAATGCATATGTCTATTTTATAATATAGATGAAAATGACATAAAATTAATATTTAAGTGAATAAAGAGACTAGATTGAATTAATACAAATTTGACATGATTAATTTAATTAAATTAAAATAAGTGATTAAATTATATATTTATTTATTATTAGTTAGTAAAATTGGGTAAATGTATATATGTATACATGAATGTATGTATATGTATGTATGTATGTATGTATGTATGTATGTATGTATGTATGATGATGATAATAATAATAATAATAAAAATAATAATAATTCAGCAAAAGAAGAGAAAAAGAAAAGTAAAAAAAAAAGAAAGAAAAAGGGACGACAAAGAAAAAAAGAAAGGAAACATGTGGGGGCTTTTAATTTATTAGGCTGTCATTATCTTCCTTTTCTTTCCTTATCTTCTTCTTCTTCTTTACTTCATTTCTTCAACCTATTTTCTCTCAAGTTCCAGCCACCAATTCTTCCTTGTTTTGCTTGGTTTTTGAGGCAAATTGATCCCTTGCAAATTTGTTCTTGGTAAGTAATCGATTCTTATTGCTATAAGGTTGATTTGAGTTTCTAAGGTTCATTAATAGGCACTGATTTGCACCTCAATTTGGATATCAATAGAAATTGATTCTGGAAAAGCTTAAAACACAAAAGTTATTCCTTTATGTCTTAGATTTATGTATATGTAAATATTTTTACAAGATATAGTGTATAGAATGAGATATCCTCTTCGTACTAAAACTGGTCTGGATGTGAACCCTAAGTAAGTTAGCTACTGTGTTAGTTTTGGATATGTTAAAGTCAATATTTGAAGTACCTAAAAACAAAAAAAGTTGTAGATATATGTGTTATGTATCTGTATAACTAATTTCAGGTTCATAGGTCTTGTAAATTTTGACTTATGGTGAATGGAACCATGAATGTTCCATGGTTTGAACTACCTACGGGGTGCCCTGGGCGGATCTAGAAAATTGTTTGGCTCATTTGAGCTTGTTAGAGCTAGATTCTATAAATGATAAAAATAGGAAATATATAGGTATATGTCTTAGAAAAATTTTTGTACTAATTTCAGCTTAATATGTTATGTATAGGCTAAGTTATGGCCTTTGGAAGTCATACTGGTCTGGAAGCCAATTCTATTCTGGACTAGTAAAATGTTTGTTATAATTTTAAGACCTTAGAGACATAATTGATAAAAGTTTTAAGAATTAAAAATGTTCCATATAAACCCATATAAGTGTCTGTAAATTTTCATTAAAATATGACATATAGATTATAAGTTATGATGAACCCAAATGAGTACCCTGAAACTGCCTAAGGGCAGAAAACAGGGCAGAAATCAGAACATATTTAGAAATTTCACCAAATATTGTACAATGATCCAATTGATATGAAATTTTAATATGTTATATATGTATATGTTTTTTTAATTAGGATTAAGAATCAAATTTATTGGTCAAGTACAGAAAAAGTTATAGTCAAAATAGTCCTATAAGGTCACACTGCCTCATAGGAAAAATTTTAATTATTGATATGAATAATGTATATTAATTTGTTTAAGCCACATTAAGTTTCTCTAGTCATAAATTAACCAATTATATTTCAATATTAGGCTCAAGACAAATTGGAGATATACAAGAAGGGGGTAGACAATAAGTTAAGGGTTGGAATCAAAGGAAAAAGGTGAGTCTAATTATCAATTGAATTCTTTAGTGCATATGAATGTTGCTTGCTATGTGATTCATATGATTGTAATGATTTTTCCTTGATAATATGATGAGGAATAATTTGTGACATTTGTGGTACATATAAGCTTGTGTACTTGTGGTATATTTGAGGTATATGTTTGACATATGATATATATACATGGTATATGGATAGTATATGCAAGGTATATGTGTTGACATATGAGGTACATATGTGGTATATGTTTGGTATATGTGATAGGATACAATGGTTGATGAATATGTAAGTACAAGTGCATATGCATAATGACTTAAAAGGCGTTGTGACTAGTTAATCGACATTGCAAAGCAAAAGAAGAGGCCAATGGCCCAACAAATGTGCAAATGAAACAAATGATCAAGCTAGCTGGTAAATGCAAATGTTCACATGGAAATCCGGGGCAATGCTCATTTAACCTGGTCACAACAAAATAAAATGTATAAGCATAAGCATAAGTAAAGAGCAATTATTGAATACTTGATTTTATCTATATCTATATGTTATTGACTGATGAAATGGAGTATAAAGTATGTATTAATTATACTTGTTATTTGCTATTATAAAATGCTTGGTGCTTTAGAACTCATTTGATGGTTATTCTCACTGAGTCGCAACTCACCAAATTGCATCATTTTTTAGGTAGAGAAGATTAGTACTTCATATTGAGGTGCATATAAAAGTCATGGATCAAAGGTCACCGGCCGAGCCTCCTAACTTTCTCTTCTTCCATTCCACTTAAGCATAATAACATATCATTTATATTTGGGGGTTGAATACTTGCATATGTATAATTACAATGAATGTGTACTAATATATATATATATATATATATATAAATGGTTTCAACTTGCAAATTTACTAACTTTTAAACGTAATGTTTAAGTTATTAATATATGTGATGTTATAGGCTATAATTAAAGCTTTCGTATTGATTGTGAAGTTATTGTTGATAATATGAGATGAGTTAAAAAAAAAATTACTCTCGCTGTAAACATGAATTTTATTTAATTTTTGTTTCATAGTGATAATTTAATATAAAAACAACATATGTGATATATAGATGTATAACATGTTAGGTGTTACAACCTTGGACTTAACTTTCCCTTTTTACAGAATCTCAATACTTTCTTCCAAGGCGAAACCTTAAGAAATACTTTATCTCCCACAACATACTCTATATCTCGCCTCTTAAGGTCAGCATATGATTTCTGTTGATCTTGTACTACTCTCAATTTTTCTTGGATAATTCTAACATTTTATTCTGTTTGTTGCACTAACTCTAGCCCTATCAACTTCTTTTCACTCAATTCGGTCCAACAGATTGGTGTCCTGCATTTTCTTCCATACAATGCCTCATACGGAGCCATGCATATGCTTGTCTGATAACTATTGTTGTAGGAAAATTTCATAAGGGGTAGATTTCTATCCCAAATCCCCTCAAATTCAAGCACACAACTTCTCATCATATCCTCTAGCAACTGAATAACTCTCTCCGATTGTCCATCCGTTTACGGATGAAAGGTCGTGCTGAAATTGAGTTGAGTTCCCAAAGTTTGTTGTAGACTCTTCCAGAATTGTGAAGTAAATCTAGAATCTC
Organism: Triadica sebifera; assembly: GCA_023653625.1. Classification (NCBI taxonomy): domain Eukaryota; kingdom Viridiplantae; phylum Streptophyta; class Magnoliopsida; order Malpighiales; family Euphorbiaceae; genus Triadica; species Triadica sebifera. The sequence continues at coordinate 29,990,817 of CM042901.1, forward strand.
TATAAGATATGATGGACATTGGCACTCCATGAAGTCTCACTATCTCACTTACATAAATTTCGGCTACTTTGTTTAATGAGTAGTCCATTCTGACTGGTAAGAAGTGTGCCAACTTCGTCAATCGATCCACTATCACCCACACTGCATCATGCTTTCTCTGAGTCATCGGTAAATCAGACACAAAATCAATCGTGATTATTTCCCATTTCCAATATGGAATCGGTATTGGTTGTAGCAATCCTGTGGGCAACTGGTGTTCCTCTTTCACTTGTTGACAATTTAGACATTTAGCAACATATTCAGTGATATCCTTCTTCATCCCTAGCCACCAGTATTGTGTTTTCAAGTCTTGATACATCTTGTTCCCGCCTGGATGCATGGTATATACCATTTCATGTGCTTCTTTTAATATCTCAAACTTCTGCTTTTCTATACTGGGCACACAAATCCTATTTTTAAAGTATACTATGCCATCTTTTGTCAATGAAAACTCGAGTTTTTCTCCCTTTTTCACTGCCTCCACTATCTTTACTAACTTCTCATGTGGCCAGCCCCTTCCCATGTGTTTAATGTCCAAATCATGCATTTAATTGATGGTTATCCCAATTAATCCTCAAATTTTTGGTAAATTGCAAATTGACCCCTAAACTTTTAAAAATTTGCAATTTAGTCCTTTACCGAAATTTAACATCTTAAAATATTTTGAACACTTTATTTGGTATTTTCCACAATTAATTGCATTATTTTAATTATTTTTTCGATAAAAATCCAATTTTAAACTTAGGTCAAACCGACAAGTCGATTTAACAACTCGCGTGACTTAGGTCTAAATTAGTAGATATGACAAAAACAACTCCCTCACATTTCACCTTCTTCCTTCATACCCAACCTTAAATCCAGAGAGAGTGAAAAAAGAGTGAAAAAATGCTAAAAAGGAGATTTTGTTCAAGAAGAGACCTAAAGAAGCCAAAAGAAGGAAGAAAAGAGTGGAAAAGAACTTGAAAAGATGAGAAAGAGTATGTTCTCTTAGGGCCGACCATGGAAGGATTCAAGTGAAGGTTAGTAGTTCTCTTTCATCTTTTTACCTATTTATTAAGGAAATGTGTGACTATAGCTCTTTTAGGGCTTTAAGTTGTGTGTTATGGCCCATGATTAAAGATATATTTTAATAGGGTTTTAAAGGTGATTAAGAGACTATAAGGAGTTTGAAAACCTTAGGATTGGTAGAGCTTGAGTTAAGAATAAACATGGAAGACAAAATCTATATTATGTGAAAAGAGAGAAAGTTAGGGTTTTTGAGTGAAGAGAGAGAAAGTGTGAGAGATAATAATAGATTTGTAAAGAAAAGGTTTTGATATGATTTTGTTTATGTTAGGTGCACCCTTAAAGGAAAGACAAGCATAAGAGAAGAAGGAAAAGAAGGGAAAAAAGGAAAAAAGGCTTAAAGGCCTAGAGGAAAAGAAAGTGAGTATATGCATGCTCATATGGAAATAACCCATAAATTTGTTATGTTTACATGTTGTGATAAGTTTTGCATGAAAATCATGATTAGTATGACTCGGTTGAGCTAGATTGCATATGGTATTGGTAAAGTAATTGTACATGTATTAATAGAGTTTGCTCTAATATGGTTATAAATGATTGTATTTGTGGTATAATATGTGATTTGAAACTGTGAATGTGCATTTTAGTGTGTTTGGGATGAATTGAAATTGATTAGGTTTAGCTTTGGTTGAATTTGGAGGAAGAAAAGTGATATTTTAACCTTGTTCACAATCATGAAACATTGATTCACGGGAGTGAACATACTTGAAAAATGCACTATTTATTCCCGATTCATTCACGACTTAGAAAAATAGGTTGTCATTGGCATGAAACAAGTCATAGATTGGTTCACGGCCAGAAAACATTGTTTTATGGGCATGAACCTAGCTTTATAACAGTTCACAACCAAAAACCAATGTTTCACAGGTGAAGCAGTTTGAGAATTGAAAAGGCATCTTGTCAAGAATTATTCAAGAGCATGAGATAAGGTGCCATGGTAGTGAATGCCTTGTTTTAGACAAAGTTTAAATATAGATTATCTTAATATCACCTTATAAAGTGAATTATAAAATGAATGAATATGTGTCTAAATGCATTTTATGGATGGAATTAATATTGAATGATTGCAATATGAGAAAAAGAACAAAGTGTATGAGCCCATGAAATATGCCTAACTTAGACAAAAGTGGGTAGATAGGTTGTCATGCCAATTAGAGATGATTGGCTATAAAATCCATTGGCCATAGTGCCTGTAGGTGTTTATCTTCCGTAAGCATTTAACATCTATGGGCAATTATTGCCCGTTGTTTTGGACATTTAATGTCCTATATGATATGGTGTCCATTCGTATAGGCCAAGTGCTCATTATACCCTTTTTGTCTCCCTATGTCTGGTCATAGAGCCTGACACTCTAGAGTATGAGATCTTAGTGACTAATCCTTTAGGGCACAATGTGAAGGTTAGGAAAGCATATAGAAGTTACCCAGTTGAAGTGCAAGGTAGAGCTTCCATTCCATGAGTTCGATGTGATATAGGAAATGGATTAGTTGACCTGACAGGACGAGATGAGATTGTTGTTAAGGGTTAGAACAGGATATCCAAACAATGTGATATTAGTGATGAAGTGTAACACCTCTTTACCATCCTATGCAATAGTCAGGTAAGTTGATGTTATTATTTACTTGTTTGGTCAAACCTATATAATATGATTAAATATACCTGTAAATGTGTATTATATATATATATATATATATATATATATACACACACACACACACACATACAAACGCGCACACACGCACACACACACACACAAATATATCTATATATTCATCTCTAATCACAATCTCATGTATATTACAATATATACATTTTATATATGTACAAATTAAATTTTTAACTTATATATTTATATTTTTTATAGAACTTTAACGACCAAAAGAGGCCATAGATATTTATAGGAGCCTATACAAAAATTATATTATTTACGAATTATTTATATACATATGTAATTAGTACAAAAGAAACAAATCGTATTTGGGAGGCTATTGCTGCTGCTTTGATCCATATATGGAGCCTACTGGTCTGCAGGTCTCTTAGGTAACTCGTCACTCACAACCTATGACACCCTTATAACAATTTTTCTATATGTACGTTATGTAATTTTATGCGATTACCAAATCTGTTGGTATCTTCTAAAATTAATTATAGCCGATGTGCGTATTTTTTTTTAACTTAATGACTATAATATAATTACCACTTTATTAATTCTTTTTTATTTTCTAAAAATTTTGGCAGTATAACAACTATAAATTTAATTATTCCATATGCACTACAAACAATCCACAGTCTATATTGGACACAATTCAAATATAATATAAGATATTTTCCATTCAACAAAATTCAACATTTCACTCTTTACATATAATAGTTCATTAAATTTTTTTATCAGATCATATACATAATCCAAATTCTATATACATATTCATATATATATATATATATATATATATATATATATATGTCATTCATAATAATATACTTTGTAAATTTTTCCTTTCAGCAGCTCCAAAAAAGTGGTATGCTTTGCTCTGATGTTTTCCTAGCTATTACCTGCACGTAGTTAAATAATTACGTGCTAAGTATTAAAAATGATCAGTGATGATTACAAATCTAAAGATTTTCATTATTACCAAATTATACACATCATGCAATATCATATTTACTATACTATTCAAATTTTTTTAATATATTAATTATTTTTTTCTCAATATGTTATTATTATTTACCATTCATTCACTATTTAATATTTTTATTAAATTAACAATTTACTTAATTAATTTTACAGCTCTTTTTTTTCATTTCAACCCTCTATTTTATTTTTCTTTAACTACAAATTTCATTTTGGTTCCTAAACTTCCATTTAGTTACAATCATGCCACTACTTTACACTTATTTACACTTTTGCCACTAGATATATATATATATATATATATATATATATATTTTATTTTTTTTTTATTTTTTTCTTCTCATTTATCTCCTTTTTAAATACATAAATTACCATTTAACCCTTATTTTACCAATTTATCTCTGATCTTTCCTTTTTTGTTTCAATTATGTCAATTTTCATTCTATTTCTTTAATTATGATTTTTTTTTCATTTTACCCCTTTTTGCCATATTGTAAAATTTACTAATATGCCACTTTTCATTCTTACCAATCTTGCCATTTTTTTCATATTTATCATTAAATATATAAATAATTATTTAGTCCTTATTATTATTATTATATTATTATTATTATTAATATTATTATTATTATGAATTTACTCATGAACTTTCATTTTCTTTCAATTTAGTCATTTTTTATTCTACTTCTTTAATTAACTCTTCTTTTCTTTCTTTTTTTTCCCACTTTTATTCCATTTTACAATTTTACTATTTTTTCCATATTTATCACTTTTATCACATTTACTATTATACAATTTTTGTCATTTTTGTCACTTTTATCATATTTATCACATTTAATACTTTTATCATTTTTATCATATTTATCATATTTGTCACTTTTATCATATATATTTTTTCACCAGATGCCTACCAATTGACCTAAGATGGCTTATTGGGCAAACCTAAGGTCAATTTTAGTGATGTTGGATACTGACCCACTAGGAGAGCTTCTAACGAGTTCTCTCGGATTCATATTGAGGGCTATGAGTTCATAATAAAATAATGAGAGTTATAATGCATGTTTATTAAAGGCCTAATATTCATGCATTTAGTACATTCTCTAACATGATCTTTTTTTACATCTAGGTTGATAGAATCATGTCATCAAACGTGAACTTATGCTTGATTCTCGATTCCAATAAATTGACTGGCCCGAACTTCCTTGATTGACAAAGGAATTTAAGAATAGTTTTGGACTTCTCCATTGCAACATGCATTGAAGCTAAATGGGTACATTGAGAGATTGGCTAGTTTGGGGTTGTTATGGATCATGAGTTAAGTATAGACTTAATTCTCCAAAGTTTACCTGATAGTTTTGCACACTTCATGCTAAACTATCAGATGAACAAGATATCCACTTTGATCCATGAACTGATCAATATGCTCAAAACAGCTGAGCCTTTTGTCAAGAAAGAGCAAAAGGCTGTGATGTTGGTGGACACTTCTGGTTCTTTTAAGAAAAGGAAGGACAAGTTAAAAAAGAAGAAGTCCACAAAGATCCAAGGAGGCCTGAAGAAAAAGGGCAAAGAGACTGCTTCAAAAGGGACTTGCTTCCATCGTGGCAAGACTAGCCATTGGAAGAGAAAGTGCAAGACCTATCTAGAGTCTTTAAAGAAGGAGAAGGATAAAATATTGGATGCACCTTCTACTTCAGGTATTTATGTTATTAAGGTTAATACTATTTCTATTAATAATGCATGGGTATTAGATACCGGATGTAGCTCACATATATGTACTGATATGCAAGGCCTAAGGAATAATAAACAGCACAAGAAAGGAGAGTTAGATCTATGTGTTGGAAATGGAGAAAGAGTTGTTGCATTAGCTGTGGGAACTTATGCATTGATACTCCTAAGTGGGCTTGTTTTAGAATTAGACAATTGTTATTATGTTCCAGTTTTGACAATGAATATTATTTCTGTTTCTTGTTTAAATAGAAAAGGTTTTCATTTGACTATTAATGGCAATGGTTGTTCTATATGGTTGAATGATATTCCTTATGGATCTAGCACATTATGTAATGGGATTTACATTTTTGACATGTTTAATTCAATCCTCAATATCAATAATAAAAGACAAAAGATACATATACATAACCTAAAACCATCATATTTATGGCATTGTCATCTTGGCTATATAAATGAGAGGTGTATGATTAAGTTACACAAGAATGGTAATTTAGGGTCATTTGATTATGAATTATATGACACATGTAAATCTTGTTTGTTAGGAAAGATGACAAAATCACCTTTTAGTGGAAAGGGTGAATGTGCCAATGGGCTATTGGACCTTGTACGCACAAATGTATGTGGACCAATGTCAGTACACACCAAATGTGGTTTTATCTACTTTGTTACTTTCATTGATGATTATTCATAATATGGGTATTTGTATTTAATGAGATACAAGTCTGAAGTTTTTGAAAATTTCAAAGAATTAAAAAATGAAGTAGAGAAACAACTTGGTAAAAGTATTAAAACACTTAGATTAGATTAAGGTGGTGAATACTTAAGCCAATAGTTACAAGGTTATCTAAGAGATAATGGGATTTTGTCTCAATGGACTCCACCTTACACACCACAACATAATGGTGTGGCTGAAAGGAGAGTCATTTGGATATCAATTCTAACACACTTTGGAGCAAAAGGCATTTGTTTCAAAGCATACTATCTTTTTAGAGAAAGAGTTTCTTTTAAAAGAAGATAGTGGGAGAAAGATTGAACTTGATGAAGTTCAAGATGTTCAAATAGATGTAGATCAACTATCAGAACCCAAATTTGTTACTCATAGAGATGAAGTAACAACTACACCTTTAGAATTACAAGAACTTCATAGATCAAGTAGGATACGTATTGTTCTTGAGAGATATGACTTTCTCATAAGCGAACAGAATGACGTATCGCTCACAGAGGATGATGAGCCTACTACATATGAAGAAATTCTATATTGTTCAGAATTTTATAGATGGCTAAAAGCCATGCAGTCTGTCATGTCCGTCAATTTAGGCCATGGTCGATACGAGTGTTTCGCGACCGGACCCGTCAAGCAGACTAAAACTGTGTGCGTGCGTGATTGAAATTGAGCCAATATGACCAAAGTCTAAATTGGGAAAAAAATAAGTGAGAAATATTATTTTAAATATGTAATGCTAAAATATTTAAGAGAATCGATGAAAATGACGTCCGACCGTAAAATATGCGATTTTTGCACTGTTAGCAAATTGTGAACAGAGTACACCGTGATGTAAACAATATTAAGGCGGACTCCCAGGTAAAATTTGGTGTCAAAACTCAAATATTTAGGGCATCAAATTAAGGAGACAAAATTAAACATACGGTACCATAAAAATACCCGAAAAAATGCAATTTTTGCTCCAGTACTCCGATTGTGAAACTGAAAATATTGGAATGTAGATAAAATCAATTCATGAATAATGGTATATTTAATTATTGAAGATTAAATTATTCCGGGCTTAGAATTAAGAGATTTAACAAACGTGGGGAAAATAAATTAAGATAATAATAATAATAATAATAATAATAATAATAATAATAATAATAATAATAATAATAATAATAATAATAATTAAAAAATAGGAGTGAAATTTGGCCATAAAGCCATGAAAAGAAGAGATGAAAGACATCTCTCAATCAATGTCACTTTCACATGTGATATTAACAACACTTACAAGTTAACTAAGCATTTGAAATTTTTTCTGAACAAATCTCAAGAGGTGGCCGACCATATCTCCCTCACCCTCTCAATTTTCCAGATTTTTCTTCATCTAAACACATCCTAGTCATTCCTCTCATCCCAAGCATTGATCATTTTCCTTATTCCCCATCTCTTTCTGTCTTCTTTCTTTCTTTCATTTTTCTCTTTTCTCTCCCCAAATCTGAAACCCCTATCTCCTCTTTCTCTTCACTTCTTTCAATTCTTCATGAAATTTCTATCATCTTACCACAAAATTATAGTATAACAAGTGACAATCTGAGGAGAAAGGAAATAATTTCCTTATGAAACTCAACCTAGCTAAGACCTCTTGGTGAAAAATTGTATGGGTAGGATCGGTCAAAGTTTGAAAATGGTTGGTTGAGTCTTGCATGTTGGGTTCGAAGTGAAGAGAAGACCAAAAGAAGCAAATGAGGTCACGAATTTGAAGGAAGGCTTTAGGTGAATTTTTTTTTTTATTTTGGCTTTAATCTTGTTTTTTTCCATGTACCCGAGAGCTTAAGCTCTTTTATCTTGTGTTGTAACAATTAATTTTGTTCCTTTCTTGAGCTCCAATAATTATTTGTACTTGTTATCATGAGTATGTTGTGAAGATTGAGATATTGGAGGTGAATAAGTAATGAGTCCATTTTGGAATGGAGACCATGAACTTGAGGTAGAGTTTAGAAGTGAGTTTTAACTTTGTGTTAAGGAAATGGTAATTTGATGGTGAGTTGGAGATTTGGCCGAGAATCATAGAGAAGGGTAAGGTGAGGCGGTCAAGATTAAGGAAGAAGGAATTTAATTAACTAAACAAGATTTGGTTAAATCAAAGAACTTAACTTGATTAAAATGAATTAATAATGGTGATTAGTGTTAATCTCAAAAGTTTGTAAAGAAAGGATTAAGAATTATATTAACTGAAATTTAAAGTGGATTGGATGCTAATTATGTATGATAAAGTAGATTTAGTTGATTAATGCTAAGTGGAAGTTAATTAAGTTAATGAAGTTTAAAGTTAAATAAAAATAAAAATAAATAAATAAATAAAAATTGGACCAAAACTTAATGAATGAAATTTAGATAATCTTATGAGTTAGAAATAAATAATTAAACCAATTAGTGAATTAAGTGAAAAATGTAAGTAAGACAAAGCAACAAAATAGTTGAATTAATTATTGAGCTAAATGAAATTTTAAATAAATAAAGATAATGAATAAATTGAGTAAGTTAAATAACTAGTGAAATAAAAATAATTATAATAATAGTTGGATTAAATAGATTCAATGGAATAAAGTTTGGAAACTAAATGGGTAAATTAAATAATAAGTTAATATATTACAGGAAATATAAAATTTATACCTGTAAATTTACGTGAGCAACACTGGGTTAAATTTTAGAAATAAATGGATTTTCACTATTTGGGGGAGTATTATACTTCTAAATATTTGACAGTAAATTTAATTTTATTAGGCGCACCTTTGACATAAGCGCAGTACCGGGCAAAGGAAAAGAGCCTGCAGATGCGACAAGACGATAAATTAGGTTTGTGCAATTATTTATAATATTGACCATTAATAAATTAATTAAATTTTTTTTATGTGATATATGGAATGGAAACAAATGAGTTTGAGAATATATATATATATATATATATATATATATATATATATATATATATATATATAAGTCTTAATTATTTATTCTATGAAAGTCAATATATTTTGGCCCACGTATTAGCCTAGACTTGGCTCAGAGATTTGTTGGCATGCTAATAGGGTAGGAACTCCATGACCTGTTGTTATCTTGGTCATGAAGGGTATTGACTGATCCTGTGGTTATCTTGGATCAGCTGTGGGGCTATGATTTAGCCCTAGTCCTGTGGTTATCTTGGACCAAATATGTTATATATATATTTACCGATCCTGTGGTTATCTTGGATTGAGACTGATCCGGTGGTTATCTTGGATTAGCTGAGGGGTTATGATTTGACCCCGGTCCTGTGAATTTCTTGGACCCTAACTTTTTCGTCGATTAACGGTACCCCTTCTTTCCCTAGGATTGGGTCTATAACGTCTTAATATATGGGCTTGGTAAATGTTTTTTTTTAATAAATAGGTGTAGTGATATGTTTTAAGTATATACTTATAATTTCACATATGAATGAATTTATATTCTAAAAAGTTTCACTGTTATATCCATTTACCGAAAATATTTATGTCAGTTTATTTATATAAACATAAATGTTATTAAATATATCGTCTTATGCAAAAAGAATTTTAATGATTTTCAGTTATATATATATTTCTTCAAAATGATCATTATCATAAGTTTTTGCACCACTAAGATAAAACTCAGCACGAGAGTTTATTTTTTTCTCTCGTGCAAATATCAGGAATAAAGTCAAGAACTGCGAGTTATCTAAGGGTGCTGCCAGCCCAGTGAGTCCCACCAATGGAATAGAGCAACAGTGGCAGCCACCTGGACAGGGTTGGTTTCTTTTTGTAACCACTTATATATGCATATAAATAGTCTATAAATATTTATGACTAGTTGTGGTCATATGGATTATATGTATAAAAATCAATATGTAAATTAAAGTTTTCACTATGCATATATGAGATATGAATATATCGTATTATACATGAGATTGTGAGTAGAGATAAGTCTATGGATATCCTCATATGTTAATCTATATAAATTAATATGTTCATTTTTACAGGAATTTATGCTTATGCATATATGTATCATGGATGATACTTATATATTGAGTCATATGCACAGATGCACTTGAACAAAAAACAATTTGCACGTGAATACATATATATGGATATATTCGCAGATTTACACAAGTTTGTCTATACAAGTAATTGGTGACATCACCTTATCTAATTATGACGTAAGATGGTAAGGGCATGTTACACTTAGTGGTATCAGAGCACGATTTAGGCGATTTTAGGACAAAAGTGGGATATAATCAAGAAAATGCATGTACATGCATATGCATTGGTTTTAAATGTTTTATAAGCTTAAGTTATTACTGCTGCTGCTGCTTCCTAATGTGGGCCACTGTTCTGAATTTTAGGATGAGCGTAGGTTAAGAGTACAATGATCGAGAGACGAGATACCTGTTTTAAATGAGTTGTTTAGTACAAATTCTTCTTATCGTCCCCCATAACAACACGCAGCTGGGGGTAGTATGCCTTCTGTTGGGAAAGACACACAAGCTTCTCTTGCAGGACGTGATAGAGAGAGATTGCTTGAGGATATGGCTTATATTCTATGAAAATTGGCTAGGCATACTGTTACAGAGCCGAGGTTTGACAAACTCTGCAAATTGGGAGCCACTGACTTTTTTGGGCATAAAGAGGATGATGCCGTGACAACAAAATACTGGCTCGAGAGGATTGAGCGAGTGTTTGAGGATATGAATTGCACCACAGAGCATAAGTATAAATATGTAGTGTCTCTATTACAGGAAGGGGCACAAGATTGGTGGAGGACAATAAAGAAAAGGCCTCAGTCCCTAGTTCCTCCCCCTTGGGACTTTTTCTTAAAGCAATTTAAAGAGAAATATATTCCCAGATAGTATTCAGATCTAAGGGAGCAAGAGTTTTTAGACCTAAGGAAAAATAACATGAAAGTGAGTGAATATGAGAAGGAGTATAGTCGACTTAGCAAATATGCAGAAGGGATTATTAAAGATGAGATCGACATGTGTCAATGATTTAAGAGAGGGTTTAGGGCACCTATTAGAGGTAGAGTAGCTACATCTTAGATTGAGGATTTCACCAGGTTGGTGAGAGTTGCAGAGAGTGTAGAAAAAGTTGATGCAGTTGAAAGGAAAACAGTAGCTCAGAGCCATGGAAATATACTTTTTTTTCTACCAGCCACAGGATTCTCATTGGGTAAGAAAGCTAGATCCTTTGGAGGCTAATTTCAAACTAGGACCCAAAGGCAGAGTGCTTTTAGTAGACGAGGTCAAATAGGAGGCTTGATACCCTCACCTATTAGTGCTCCAGCTTTAGTAGGAGGCAGATTTACCACATATCCCTTATGCCAGTATTGTGGTTAATTATCATACTGGAGAGTGTTGGATGGCATCTAGAGTCTGCTACCAGTGTGGAGCGGCAAGTCATATGAGGAGGGATTGTCCATTCCGTAGTCAGGGTACAGAGTCAGTTGGGACGAGTCTAGTAGCGACTCAGAGATCTGCACCAGCTAGAGGCAGAGGTCGGGGACAATTTAGAGGGAGCCATATAGGGCCAAATCAGATTGCCTCAGAGACAGCAGATCAAGCTGGGAGTAGCAGAGCAACGCTAGCTAGGGCATATGTTATGAGGGCTAGAGAAGAGCTGGACACTCTAGACATCATAGTAGGTAAAATTTCTCTTTTTGGCTCAAATTTATGTGCTTTAATTGATCTCGGGTCTACACATTCCTATATTTGCACAACACCATAGAGATCTTGGGATATGATATAATGGTAACAAATCCTCTAGGCCATAGTGTAAAGGTGAATATAGTATATAGACAATTGCCTTTAGTGATTATGAGTGAGCAGTTCCTTCCCTTCCATGAATATGATGCCATTTTAGGCATGGACTAGTTGGCCCGACACGATGCAGTAGTGGATTTTTAGGGTAGAAAGGTAGTCTTTAGAAGGTCAGGATGTGATGACATGGAGATACATGATGATAGACAAAGATTATCAACTAATGTAATTTCAACCATGAAAGCACAACGACTAATCAGAAAGGGGTGTGAGGCAATCTGGCATATGATGTAGATACTAAAAAGAAGAGTCTGCAACTTCAGGATATCCCTACAGTATATGAATTTATAGATATTTTTCCTAAGGAATTATCGGGTTTACCACCAGATCGGGAAGTAGAGTTTGTAATAGATTTATTACTCGGCACAACTCCTATATCTATCACTCCTTATAGAATGGCTCCAGTCGAGCTAAAATAGCTAAAGGTTCAGTTGCAATAATTATTTGACAAGGGATTCATCTAACCTAGTGTATCCCCTTGGGGTGCACCAGTGTTATTAATGAAAAAGAATGATGGTACCCTACAACTATGCTTAGATTACAGGCAGCTAAATAAAATGACAATAAAGAATTGATACCCCTTACCGCGAATTGATGACTTATTTGATCAATTGAAGGATGCAGGGGTATTTTCTAAAATTGATCTCAGGTTAGGATACCATCAGTTGAAGATTAAAGAGATTAATGTGTTCAAAACGGCTTTCAGGACTCGTTACGACCACTATGAGTTCTTGGTTATGCCATTTGGCTTGACAAATGTGCCAGCAGCTTTCATGGACATGATGAACAGGATATTTATACCATACTTAGATCCATTTGTGGTAGTCTTCATTGATGACATTCTAGTCTACTCTAGAACACGAGAGGAGCATGATCATCACTTGAGAATTGTGCTCTAGAATCTCAGGGAAAAGCAATTGTATGCCAAATTATCAAATGCAAATTTTGGCTATAAGAAGTGAGCTTGTTAGGCCATGTTGTATCAACTGAAGGTGTAAGAGTTGATCCTAGTAAGATAGAAGCTATTCTAGATTGGAAGCCACCTCAGAATGTGACAAAGGTTAGAAGTTTCCTGGGATTAGTAGGCTATTACATAAGTTTTGTGAAGGGATTTTCTTCTATAGTTGCACCCATAACACGACTGCTTCAAAAAGATGTTAAGTTCGAGTGGTCAAAGAGATGTCAGGATAGTTTTGATCGACTGAAGGCTTTATTGGTAGAGCCACCAGTTCTGAAGCAACCCATTTTAGGGAAGGACTTTATGGTATATAGCGACGCCTCACAAAATGGTTTGGTTGTGTACTGATGCAAGAGGGCAAGGTGATAGCATATGCCTCTAGACAACTAAAGCCATATGAGCTTAATTATCCAACGTATGATCTGGAGTTGGTAGTTATTGTGTTTGCTTTAAAGATTTGGCGACACCATCTGTATGGAGAGAAAAGTTATATTTATACAGACCACAAGAGTTTAAAGTATTTACCTTCACAGAGAGGTTAATCTCAGACAAAGACGGTGGCTAGAATTGATTAAAGATTACAATTGTATGATAGATTATCATCTAGGGAAAACGAATGCAGTGGTTGATATTTTGAGTCAAAAGACTCTAGCAGAATTGCGGGTTCAACCTACTTTGGTTTAAAAAATTAAGGAAGCTCAAAGGCAGGACCCCAAGCTATGTGAAATAATTGCAGTTGTGCATGAGGGAGAAAGACTTGATTATTTTGTAGAATTTGATGGTAGTGTGTATTTTAAAGCATATTATGTGTACCTAATAAGGAGAACTGAAGTAAGAGGTACTAAAGGAGGCACACAAATTAGTTTATTCCATGCATCCAGGCAGTAATAAGATGTGCCAGGATTTGAAAACATGTTATTCGTGGCCTAGTATGAAGAAAGACATTACATAATTTACTACCAGAAGTTTGACTTGTCAGCAGGTGAAAGAAGAACATCAATTACCTTCAGGACTGCTAGAGCTTATCTCTATACCAGAATGGAAGTGGGAAAGAGTCACAATGGACTTTTTGTCTGACTTATCACTGACCTAGAGTAAACATGATGCAGTGTGGGTAATTATGGATAGATTGACCAAATCAGCACACTTTCTACCTATAAGGATGGACTATTCTCTAAGCAGGTTAGCAGAATTGTGGATAGATTGATCAATTATTATTATTATTATTATTATTATTATTATTATTATTATTATTATTATTATTATTATTATTATTATTATTATTATTATAAAGGACTAAAATTCGGCTATAAGGCCATGAAAAGAAGAGATGAAAGACATTTCTCAATCAATGTCACTTTCGCATGTGATATTAATTACACTTACAAGTTAACTAAGCATTTGAAATTTTTTTTGAACAAATCTCAAGAGGTGGCCAGCCATATCTCCCTCACCCTCTCAATTTTCTAGATTTTTCTTCATCTAAACACATCCTAGTCGTTCCTCTCATCCCAAACATTGATCATTTTCCTTATTCCCCATATCTTTCTATCTTCTTTCTTTCTTTCATTTTTCTTTTTTCTCCCTTCAAATTTGAAACCCCTATCTCCTCTTTCTCTTCATTTCTTTCAATTCTTCTTGAAATTTCTATCATCTTACCACAAATTATAGTCTAACAAGTGACAACCTAAGGAGAAAGGAGATAATTTCCTTATGAAACTCAACCTAGCTGAGACCTCTTGGTGAAAGATTGTATGGGTAGGCTCAGTCAAAGTTTGGAAATGGTTGGTTGAGTCTTGCATGTTGGGTTCGAAGTGAAGAGAAGACCAAAAGAAGCAAATGAGATAATGAATTTGATGGAAGCCTTTAGGTGAACTTTTTTTTTTATTTTGGCTTTAATCTTGTTTTTTTCCATGTACCCGAGAGCTTAAGCTCTTTTATCTTGTGTTGTAATAATTAATTTTGTTCCTTTCTTGAGCTCCAATAATTATTTGTATTTGTTATCAATAGTATGTTGTGAAGATTGAGATATTGGAGGTGAATAAGTAATGAGTCCATTTTGGAATGGAGACCGTGAACTTGAGGTAGAGTTTAGAAGTGAGTTTTAACTTTGTATTAAGGAAATGGTAATTTGATGGTGAGTTGGAGATTTGGCCGAGAATCATAGAGAAGGGTAAGGTGAGGTTGTCAAGATTAAGGAAGAAGAAATTTAATTAACTAAACAAGATTTGGTTAAATCAAAGAACTTAACTTGATTAAAATGAATTAATAATGGTGATTAATGTTAATCTCAAAAGTTTGTAAAGAAAGGATTAAGAATTATGTTAAACGAAATTTAAAGTTGATTGGAAGCTAATTATGTATGATAAAGTAAATTTAGTTGATTAATGTTAAGTGGAAGTTAATTAAGTTAATGGAGTTTAAAGTTAAATAAAAATAAAAATAAATAAATAAATAAATAAAAATTGGACCAAAACTTAATGAATGAAATTTAGATAATCTTATGAGTTAGAAATAAAGAATTAAACCAATTAGTGAATTAAGTGAAAAATTTAAGTAAGACAAAGCAACAAAATAGTTGAGTTAATTATTGAGCTAAATGAAAATTTAAATAAATAAAGATAATGAATAAATTGAGTAAGTTAAATAACTAGTGAAATAAAAATAATTATAATAATAGTTGGATTAAATAGATTCAATGGAATAAAGTTTGGAAACTAATTGAGTAAATTAAGTAATAAGTTAGTATATTTCATGAAATATAAAATTTCTACCCCTAAATTTACGTGAGCGATTCTGGGTTAAATTTTAGAAATAAATGGATTTTCGCTATTTGGGGGAGTATTATACTTCTAAATATTTGACAGTAAATTTAATTTTATTAGGTGGACCTTTGACACAAGCGCCAGTATCGGGCAAAGGAAAAGAGCCTGCAGAATGCGACAAGATGATAAATTAGGTTTGTGCAATTATTTATAATATTTATCATTAATAAATTAATTAAAAGTTTTTTATGTGATATATGGAATGGAAACAAATGAGTTTGAGATATATATATATATATATATATATATATATATATATATATATATATATATGTCTTAATTAGTTATTCTATGAAAGTCAATATATTTTGGCCTATGTATTAGCCTAGACTTGGCTCAGGAATTTGTTGGCATGCCAATAGGGTAGGAACTCCATGGCTTGTTGTTATCTTGGTCATGAAGGGTATTGACTGATCCTGTGGTTATCTTGGATCAGCTGTGGGGCTATGATTTAGCCCTGGTCCTGTGGTTATCTTGGGCCAAACATGCTATATATATATATATATTTACCGATCAAGTGATTATCTTGGACCAAACATGTTATATATATATATATATTTACCGATCATGTGGTTATCTTGGATCATGACTGATCCAGTGGTTATCTTGGATTAGCGGAGGGGTTATGGTTTGACCCCGGTCCTGTGAATTTCTTGGATCCTAACTTTTTTGTCGATTGATGGTATTGCTTATTTCCCTATGATTGGGTATATGGCGTCTTAATGTATGGGCTTGATAAAAGTTTTTATTTAATAAATGGGTGTAGTGCTACGTTTTAAGTATATGCTTATAACTTCTCATATGAATGAATTTATATTCTAAAAAGTTTCACTGTTATATACATTTAACGAAAATGTTTATGTCAGTTTATTTATATAAGCATAAATGTTATTAAATATATCGTCTTATGCAAAAAATTTCAACGATTTTCAGGTATACATACATATTTCTTCAAAATGATCATTATTATAAGTTTTTGCACCACTGGGATAAAACTCAGCACGATAGTTTAATTTTCCTCTTGAGCAAATATCAGGACTAAAGTCAAGAGCTGCGAGTTATCTGAGGGTGTCACCAGCCCAGTGAGTCCCACAAATGGAATAGAGCAGCAGTGGCATTCACCTGAACATAGTTTCTTTCTTTTTGTAACCACTTATATATGCATATAAACAGTCTGTAAATATTTATGACTAGTTGTGGTCATATTGGTTATATGTGTAAAAATCAATATGTAAATTAAAGTTTTCACTATGCATATATGAGATGTGAATATATCGTATTATATAGGGGATTGTGAGTAGAGAGGAGTATATGGATATCCTCATATGTTAATTTATATAAATTAATATGTTCAGTTTTACTGGAATTTATGCTTATGCATATATGTATCATGAATGATACTTATATATTGAGTGATATGCACATATGCACTTGAACAAAAAAAAATTGCACGTGAATACGTATATATGGATATATGCGCAGATTTACATAGGTTTGTCTATACAGGTAGTTAGTGACATCACCTTACCTGACTGTGACGTAGGATGGTAAGAGGGTGTTACATAGTCAGAGATGGATTCTATGTATGAAAACCAAGTATGGACTTTAGTTGACCCATTTGAAATTATTAAACTCATTGGGTGCAAATGGGTCTTCAAGAAGAAGACCAACATAGAAGGGAATTTAGTTACCTATAAGGCTGGGTTGGTAGCTAAAGGATATTATCAAAGACAAGGTGTTGGCTATGAAGAAACGTTTTCTCCAGTTGCTATGCTTAAATCCATCTAGATACTCCTAGCTATTGTTGCTCATTATAATTATGAGAATTGGCAAATGGATATGAAAATAGATTTCCTTAATGGAAATTTGACTGAGGATGTGTATATGACATAACCTGAGGGTTTCACATCAAGTGATGGTGAAAAGGTATGCAAATTGCAAAGATCCATTTATGGATTGAAGCAAACATCAAGGAGTTGGAACATCCAATTTGACGAGACAATCAAAGAGTTTGTTTTCTCATAAAATATGGATGAACCTTGTGTTTGCAAGAAGGTTAGTGTGAGTGCAGTCGTATTCCTATTATTGGATGTAGATGACATACTAATTATAGGAAACGACATCTTAGTTTTTCAATCAGTCAAAATTTAGCTTTCTAAGAATTTCCCCATGAAAGACCTTGGAGAAGCAACCTATAAATTAGGGATTAAGATTTATAGAGATAGATCTAAGAGGTTGCTTGGTCTTTCTCAGTATTCAAACATAGATAAAATGCTAAAGAGATTTAGCATGAAATAGTCTAAGAGAGGATTAATTCTAATGATTCATAGGATTACCCTCTCTAAGTCCATGTGTTTGAAGACACAGGATGAATGGACATGCATGAGTAGAATTCCATGTGTTTCGGCTATTGGATCCATCATGTTTGTTATTTTATGTACTAGACTCGATGTATCATATGCTTTGAGTGTCATGAATAGATATCGATCATATCTCATAAAGGGGCATTAGGTGGCTTTCAAGAATATCATTAAGTACTTGAGAATAACTAAGGATGCATTCTTGGTTTATGGAGATGGTGAGCTTAAAGTAAGCAGGTATATGGATGTCAACTTTCAAACTGACAAGGATGACACCAAATCCCAGTCAAGCTATGGTTTCACGTTGAATGGTGGAGTAGACAGTTGGAAGAGTTCCAAACAAGAGACGACTGCAGATTCCACAACCAAAGCAGAGTACATTGCAACTTCTGAGGAAGCTAAGGGAATAGTTTGGATAAAGAAATTGATCTCATAACTATCAAGCAGTACATAACTATCAATAAGTTGATCTCATAAAGCTGAAGACATGAGATATTTAGAGTTAACATGTGGATGTTTGTTAAGAGTAGCAATTACATTGGATGACCTGCTGTGAGTCAATTACATGGATATCTATCTAATGTCAGTGATAGTCTCATCATAGTAATGGTGCAAGTATCCTTAGACTTGAGATACTCAAAGTTTTCTTGGATATTGAATCTTATACTTTGACTCCATTCCTCGTTGTCTCTCAGAGGTCACTCATAAGGTGGTGATTGGGTATAACATTTGGTATTTGAAGGTAGTTGAGTAGTCAATATAGGATTCACCACTCCTGATAGAAGGAGAGTATACCTATGGCCTCTTGTAGAGATCATTGCTCAGAAATCCTTGGCCAAGGTGGACATGTCTTGAAGAAGGTCTTCAATGACATCTCTTATTAAGTAATGAGTCTTATGGATAAGAACTAATATCATTTAGACTAGATGTGACATAGTCAGTTTAGTGGGAGTTGACACACAGACCATACTCTGAACTAAATGAGATATAGTTTGGTGAAAGGATGAATTGTACGGTAATTGTTTATGGAAGGGTTTATAGTCAGACCACTGATTTTCCGGTCAATTAGGGGTCATGATGTGTTGCTAGATATCACTCATGATCTTTGCTTAAATCATGTAATGATTTGAGTTACCAATATAACTAGAAACCTAATGGGTCACACACATAGAAGAAACAAAGGAAATGTGAAATGGGTTTTAGATTGGATCCAAAAATATGAGAGAGGTTGTTTTGCAAAAGATTTTTGCATATGAAAGCCAAAGGGGTTGTGCATTGAAAGAGTTTCGATAGGATGCATTGCATGCATGTGACAGTATGAAGGCTTACTATCACGCATGTGAGGGCATCCTCATATGCACGACAATAAGCTTTCCTGCATGCACGCAGGAGCAACCCACAAGGCTATCGCACGAGCAAGGACCCCGTCGTGCAGCATGATGATTTTCAATTTTGCATATTTTCTATTCCTTTCAAAAGCTGAACATAGGGTTTTTAGAGTGCAATACTAATTATCATTAGAGGACCTATAAATACCCTTAAAAGGGCTCAAAAAGGTAGCTACCTCCTTAGAGAAATAAATATTATCTCTCTTCCATCTCTCTCAAAGTTTAAACACTACTGTTAGCACTTTGGTGCTTTGACACCCCATAACCTTTGAGGTAATTTCCTTCGCTCCTTCGTATGTACTGTTAGAGCAATCTATAAGCTTTGGATTGTTGTGGTTTACAACAACCCAACTAGAAGGAAAGCTCCCAACTTGAAGATTGAAGTTGCAATCAGACAAAGTTAATTCTACTTATCCCATGCGATGGTATTTCCGATCTTAATGAACATAGGGCGTTCCATGGCTTTTAGGTTCAATTAATTTTAATTTTCCACTGCGCCATGTATGTGATACATGCTAAATACCCAACATCGCTGACAGTGCAAAAATCACGTATTTTATGATTAGACCCCGTTTTCTTCAGTTTTTGCTAAAAATTAAATATCATGTGTCCATAATCAATTTTTTCACTTATTCTCAATCCCAATTTAAACTCTGATCATGAATGAGCTTAGTTTCCTGATGATTTGACACATCTGGTCATGAAACACAAGTATTAACCAAAGCCTAAATTGATAGATGTGGCAACTCTCTTCCCCTTAAAAAATTTCATCCACGATATCATACTTGGTTGGTGCCATTGAATAGTTGTGGAAATTTGCTCTGCATGACCTATTCACTTTCACATATCACCTCCTCAACTGAATGGCTACGCTAATGGATTTTAGTAGAGGTACCTATTTATTTCTGAGTTTCTTCACCTCTCTTGCTAAAGTGGCTACTGGTTCTTCTTCATATGTTAGATTGGGTTATACCTCTACACTTTCCATTGGAATGACATGGAATAAATTAGACCTGTACCTCTTGAGCATAGACACATGGAACACATGATGGATCTTATCCAACTCTAGAGATAAGGCTAATCTATATGCCATTGGTCCTACTCGTTCTAACACTTCATAAGGGCCTATGAATTTGGAACTCAATTTTCCTTTCTTACCAAAACAAAGCACTTTCTTTGAAAAGGACACCTTCAAGAATACTTTGTCACCTACTGCAAATTCTATATCCTTTTGCTTTAAGTTTGCATAGGATTTCTATCTATCACCAGCTGCCTTAAGCCTGTCCCAAATAATCTTAACTTTTTCTTTAGTCTACTAGACCAAATTTGCTCCCACCATTTTTTGCTCATTATGTTTTGTCCAACAAATTGGAGATCTCCATTTCTTTCCATATAAAAGCTTCATATGGAGCCATGCTAATACTAGCCTGATGACTATTATTATAAGTAAACTCCATCAATCTGTATCTTCCCTAGCTATCTTCAAATTCTATCACACAACTCCACAATATATCTTCTAGTAGCTAAATCACTCATTATGATTGGTCATCTATCTATGGATGGAAGACTGTGCTAAAATTAAAGCAGGTGCCCAATGCTTCTTGAAAGCTCTTCCAAAACTTCAACATGAATATGGGTCTCTATTAGAAATGATAGACACTGGCATACTGTGTAATCAAACTATCTCGTGTACATATAATTCTGCTAATTTATTTAGAGAATAGTCCATCTAAATTTATAAAAAGTGTGCTGACTTGGTCAATCTATTCACAATCACCCACACTGCATCATGTTTGCTCTGGATCAGAGGTAAGCTAGAGAAAAAGTCCATTATGACTATTTTCCACTTTCATTCTAGTATAGAGATTGGTTGTAACAATCCGATGATAACTAATATTTTGCCTTTACTTACTGCCATTAAAAACATCTAGTAGTAAATTCTGTGATGTCCCTCTTTATTTCAGACTACCAATAATATGCTTTCAAATCCTGGTACAATTTATTACTGCCCAGGTGCATGGGATAAACTAATTTGTGTGCCTCTTTTAGTATCTTTCGTTTCAATTCTGCCTTATCAGGTATGCAAAATCTACCTTTAAAATATACACTGCCATCAGATTCTATTGAATACTCAGGTCTTTCCCCCTTATGTACTATTACAATTATTTCACACAGCTTTTTGTCTTGCCTTTGATCCTCCTTAATTCTCTGAAGCAAAGTAGGTTGGACTTGTAATTTTGCAACTAAGGGGGTTAACTCAAAACATAAGTTATCATTATTAAAAGGTTAATGAATTTAATTTTAATTTTAATATATATATATATATATATATATATATATATATTAAAATTAAATTCATTACCTACTAAAGTCTTTTGACTCAAAGCATCGGTCATTGCATTCACCTTATTTGACTAATAATCTATCATACAACTATAGTCTTTTATCAATTCCAACCAACGCCTCTGCCTAAGGTTAAATTCCTTATGTGAAGGTAAATACTTTAAATTCTTGTAATGTGTATAAATGTAGCTCTTCTCTCCATACAAATGATGCCACAAAATCTTTAAGGAAAATATAATAGCTGCCAGCCTGAGATCATAGATCAGATAATTCAACTCATGTGGTTTTAGTTGTCTAGAGGCATATACTATTACTTTTCCGTCTTGCATCAGCACACAACCTAAATCATTTCATGAGGCATCACTATATACTACAAATTCTTTCTCTAGAGTGGGTTGGGTCAGAACTGGAGCCTCTATCAATAAAACCTTTAATCGATCAAAACTATCCTGGTACATGTTTGTACACTCAAACTTAATATCTTTTTGGAGCAATCATGTTGTGGGTGTAACTATAGACGAGAATCCCTTCATGAATCATCTGCAATAGTCTGCTAATCCTAAGAAACTCCTAACATCTGTCATATTTTGGGGTGGCTTCCAATAAAAAATAGCTTCTATCTTACTAGGGTCGATTTTGATGCCTTTAGCTGATACAATGTGACCTAGAAAGCCCACTTATTGTAGCCAAAATTCACATTTCTACAACTTGGCATACAATTGCTTTTCCTTCAGAATCTGAAGCACAATCATCAAATGTTGATCATCAATAAAGACTACCCAACATGATCTAAATATGGTCTGAAGATCCTATTTATCATATTTATAAAAGCCAAAAGTGCATTTGTCAAACCAAACAATATAGCTAGGAACTTGTAGTGGCTATAATGAGTCTTGATGGCTATCTTGAAAACATCACTCTCCTTGATCTTCAGCCAGTGGTACCCTGATCTGAGATCTATTTTAGAAAATATCCCTGTACTCCTTAATTGATCAAATAAATTTTCAATTCTAGGTAAGGAATATTTATTCTTTATTGTCACCTTATTTAGCTGCCTATAATCTATGCACGTTCATAAGGTGTCATCCTTTTTTTCACAAACACTAAGGCTGATAAACCCATTTTCTAACAATTCCTATAGCTAAACCTTCAACTCTTTTAGCTCAGCTGGATCCATCCTATAAGGAGTGATGGATATAGGAGTTGTGCCAAGTAATAGATCTATTGCAAGCTCTACCTCCCGATCTGGTGTTAAATTCGACAAGTCCTTAGGAAAAATGCCTGGAAATTCTCATACTTTAGGGATATCCTGAAATTTTGGACTCTCTTTGTTGGCATCCACCACATGTGTTAGATATGCCTCACACCCCCTTTGGATTAATCATTATGCCTTCATGGCAGAAATCACATTGGCTGATAATCTTTGCTTGTCATCTTGTCCAAGCCTTCTAAATACTACCTTTTTTCCTTGACAATCTAGTACTATACCATGTCCGACCAACTAGTTCATGTCTAAAATAACATCATATTCATGAAAGGGAAGTTTTATAAGATATGCTGGGAACTATTCACTCAGAATTACTAGAGGCAATTGTCTATCCACTCAATTCATATTTGCACTATGGCCTAGAGGATTTGTTACCACTATGTCATACCCTAATGTCTCTATCTGTATATTCACTAGATGGTGTTGTGCAAATATATGAGTATATAGACCCGAGATCAATTAAAGCATATATATGTGAGCCAATAAGAGAAAATTTACCTACTATGATGCATGGGGCATATAGCTCTTCTCTAGCCTTTATAGGATACGTCCTAGCTGGAGCTGCTCTGCTACTCCTTGGTTGATTAACTGCCTTTTAAGGCAACTTGACTTAGCCCTATATGGTTTCCTCTAAACTGTCCCTGACCTCTGCCTCTAGCTAGCACTTCTGTACCTGCATTGATCCTATGTTGGCAGTGTCTACACTTTGAATCTGCAAAGTAGAATCCCTTTTCAAATGACTAATAGCTCTGCACCCATGACAGACTCCTGATAGCCACCAACACTCGCTCGGATGGTATCTGCCATAATGCTGACACAAAAGATATGTGGCTAATCTCACAGCAGATAGTGCTAAGGCACTAGCAGATGATGGCACTAGTCTCACATGCTAGCCCTACTTGATAAATGAGGGCTGACCTCTAGTCTCCAGCTGGAAGTAGCCACATGTTGGTCTATCTTTCTTACTAGTTGATGGGCATTCACTGTACTGAGGAAAAGGCCTCATTACACCACTTTTAACTGCTGTTTGGTGCTAGTTTGCAAGTGCCTTCTTTACACTTTTGGTTATAGATATCAACTTGGAGAATTCCTATATCTGAGGGGCAGCCACTCTATCTCTAATAGTTGCTCTAAGCTCCTACTCAAATCATCTGCACTGGTCAATCTCATCAGAAAGCACACCATCCATATATTTATTGAGACAACTGAACTCCTTCTCATACTCATTTACTATCAGGGTATTATATAGTATGTCTAAGAACTCTTGCTTCTTCTTGTCTCTATAGGCTCTTGGAACATATTTTGATTTGAATTGTTTCAAGAAATAGTCCCAAGTAGGAAGATCTGGACTCTAGGGTCTCTGCAATATTGTTTTTTAACCAATCATATGCACCTTCTTGCAATATAGATACTGTATACTGATATTTCAACTCACAGGTACACTCCATCTGCTCAAAAGCCTTTTCATTTCATTCTAACCAATATTTAGCCGCTACAACATTGTCTTTGTTGCAGCCATAAAATTATGTAGCCTCAAACTTGCATAGCTTAACAAATTTTAGCTTTGGTGGCATTGGCCTAGCTGCCTACTGTAATGACTTAACCATATTTTGCAATAAGTCTCCCTCATCTTATTTTGCTGCTGAGGGTCATCTATGGGAAGATGCACTACCCCTGTGTGGGATTCTTAACATGCATCACATACAGGGCATAACATAAAATTCAAATTAATTGAACCCAAAAGCCATGGAATGTGATATGAACATTAAAATCGGATCATACTATCAATATGGGAGAAGTTGATTACCTTGTTTGTTTCTTTTCAATCTTCCAAGTTTGTGAGCCTTTCTTTCATGTTGAGTTATTGCAAACCATAACAATCCAAGGCTGGATTGTCTTTAATAGTAATGAGGTGTCAAAGCATTAAAGTGCTAGCTATGGTGTTTCAACTTGAAAGAGAATAGCACTGTCACTCGAAATAGAAAAACCTAAATCACAAAAGCTGATATCGGGGCTTTCACGGTTTGAATAGTATTGTCACGGTCGTGACTCCCCTTTGTCACAGGTGTGACAACTTGTCATGGCCATGACATATGGTGAATGGACAAATCATTTATCTCTCCTGTCTTGGATCCAATCCAAGGCCCATTTCACTTTTCCCTCATTCCTTCTATGCATGTGACCCATTAGATTCCCAGTTATATTGGCAGCTCAAATCATCATATGATTTCGAGTAAATCATGAGCGATATCTAGCAACACATTATGAATTCCAATTGACTGGAATGTCAATGGTCTTACTTTAAACCTTTCCATAAACAATTACCGTTCAATTTGTCCTTTCACATAACTGTACCTTATTTGGTTCAGAGCATGGTCTGTGTGTTCGCTTCCACTAGACTGATTACGTTAGATCTAGTCCAAATGATATTAGTTCTTATCTATGAGACTCATTACCATGATCAGATATGTCCTTGAAGACTTTCTTCAATACATATCCACCTTAGCCAAGGATTTTCGAGTAATGATCTCTACAAAAGGCCATAGGTATACTCTCTTTCTATCAGGACTGGTGAATCCTTTATTGATTAATCAACTACTTTCAAATACCTCATGTTACATCCAATCACCACCTTACGAGTAACCTATTCAAAGGCAACAAGGAATGGAGTCAAAGTATAGGATTCAGTATCCAAGATAACCTTGAGTATTCAAGTTGACGAATACTTGCACTATTGCTATGATGAGACTATCACTGATATTGAATAGATATCTATGTGATTGTCTCATAGTAGGTCATCTAATGTACTTGATATTATTAGCAAGCATCCATATATTAACTCTAAACATCTCATATCTTCAGGTTATGAGATCAGCTGCTTGATCTAGTCAAGGAGTATAACATGTGCTAGTCTATTTGGATTAATAATGTCCCATCTTGTTAATCTTATGACTAGGGATAATTTAGATATAAACACAATTACACATGATAAGAATCTCATCATCATGATCTCTTCATGAATTCCTTTATATTGTGTTACAAACCAAGGACTTCATTAAACAGTTTAAGATCTATGCCTATTCATATGCAATGAATACCATATAATGAAAATGTCTTTTATTAATAATAAATGAGTACATCAAGTGCCCAAGGTGATTGCCTTTAGGGAACATCTCTAATAATCTTCCATTTGCACTAAAGTCAATCGTCTTTATACATTATACCATAGACGAGTACATGACTAACATGTTTCTTTTGGGGAAATGGCTTAGTGAGAGGATCAGTTATATTCTGATCAGTGGGAACTCTCTTAATCATTACATCATGTCTACCAACGATTTCCAAAATCAAATGGTAATGTGTGAGTACATGTTTGGACCTTTGATGAGACTGTGGTTCATTTGCTTATGAATGGATCCATTGTTATCTCAATACCAGGGTATTATATCAACTATGATAGGAACCACATCCAATTATGTGATGAATTTTTCTTATCCAAACCATTTCTTTTGCTGCCTTAGAAGCTACAATGTACTATGTTTCGATTGTGGAACCTGCAGTCATCTCCTGTTGGAATTCTTCCAACTGACTACCCTATCATTTAACATGAACACATAACCTGACTGGGATTTGGAGTCATCCTTATCAATTTGAAAGCTGACATCTATATACCTGCTCACTTTAAGCTCACCCTCTTAATAAACTAAGAATGCATCATTAGTTCTTTTTAAGTACTTAAGGATATTCTTGACAGCCATCCAATGCCCCTCATTGGGATCTAACTGATATCTACTCATGACACTCAGAGCATATGATACATCAAGTTTAGTACATAACATAACAGACATGATAGATCCAATAGCCAAAGCAAATGGGATCCTTCTCTTGCATGTTCGTTAATCCTATGTCTTTGGACATATGACTTAGAGAGGGTAATCCCAGTCATTAGAATTAATCCTCTATTGGACTGTTCCATGCTAAACCTCTTTAGCATATTATCTATATATGTAGACTGAGAAAGACCAAACAACCTCTTAGATCTATCTCTATAGATCTTAATCCCCAATATATAGGTTGTTTCTCCAAGGTCTTTCATGGAGAAATTCTTAGAAAGCTAAATTTTAATTGATTGAAGAATTGAGACATCGTTTCCTATAAGAAGTATGTCATCTACATACAATATTGGGAATGTGATTGCACTCCGAATAACCTTCTTGTAAACACTAGGTTCATCCACATTTTGTGAGAAACCAAACTTTTTGATTGTCTTATCAAATCGCATGTTCCTACTCCTGGATGCTTGCTCCAATCCATAAATGGATCTTTGCAATTTGCATACCTTTTTTTCCATCACTTGATATGAAAGCCTTAGGTTGTGTCATGTACACATCCTCAGTCAGATTTCCATTAAGGAAAGATGTTTTCACATCCATTTTCCAAATCTCATAATCATTATGAGCAGCAATGGCTAGGTGTATCCTGATGGATTTAAGCATAGAAACTAGAGAAATTTTTTTGTCATAGTCAACACATTGTCTTTGACGATATCCTTTAGCTACCAGCCTAGCTTTATAGGTAACTATATTACCTTCCATGCCAGTCTTCTTCTTAAAGACCCATTTGCACCCAGTGGGTTTAATCCCTTCTAGTGGGTCAACCAAAGTCCATACTTGGTTTTCATACATAGAATCCATTTTTGACTTCATGGCTTTTAGCCATTTGTTAGATTCTGAACTATTCAGAACTTCTTCATAGGTAGTAGGCTCATCATCCTCTATGAACAATATGTCATTCTGTTCGCTTATGAGAAATCCATATCTCTCAGGAACAATGTGTATCTTACTTGATCTATGAAGTTCTTGTGTTTCAGAAGGTGCAGTTGTTACTTCATCTCTATGAGTAATAGATTCAGGTTCTTTCAGTTGATATGCATTTGCTTGAGCATCTTGAACTTCATCAAGTTCAATCTTGCTCCCACTATCTTCTTTTAGAAGAAACTTTTTCTCTAAGAAGACAACATGCTTTGAAATAAACACCTTTTGTTCCAAAGATTCTTTTGGATATCCCACAATAAACATTTATCAGACTTAGCTTCTAACTTATCTGACATCGTCTACTTCACATTAGCAGGACAATCCCATACTTTCAAGTGAGAAATAATAGGTCACTTGTTAGTCCATATCTCATATGGAGTAACCTCAACTGACTTAAAATGGACTCTATTTAATATATAAACAGAAGTCTTTAGTGCATGACTCCAAAAGGACTTAGGCAGTTCTACAAAGCTCATCATTGACCTCAACATGTCTAATAAGGTTCAGTTTCTCCTTTCAGCCACACCATTATATTGTGGTGTGTAAGGTAAAGTCCATTGAGATAAAATCCCATTATCTCTGAGATAACCTTGAAACTCTTGGCTTCAGTATTTACTATATCGATCTAATCTAAGTGCTTTAATACTTTTACCAAGTTGTTTCTCTACTTCATTTCTAAATTCTTTAAACTTTTCAAAAACATCATATTTGTATCTCATCAGATACAAATACCCATATAATGAATAATCATCAATGAAAGTAATGAAGTAGATAAAACCACCTCTAGCATACATTGACATTGGTCCATATACATTTGTATGTACAAGTTTCAATAGCCCTTTGGCAT
Organism: Triadica sebifera; assembly: GCA_023653625.1. Taxonomy (NCBI): domain Eukaryota; kingdom Viridiplantae; phylum Streptophyta; class Magnoliopsida; order Malpighiales; family Euphorbiaceae; genus Triadica; species Triadica sebifera. The sequence continues at coordinate 30,019,661 of CM042901.1, forward strand.
GTTCATCCTTTCCACTAAAAGGTGATTTTGTCATCTTTCCTAACAAACAAGATTCACATGTGTCATATGATTCATAATCAAATGACCCAAAGTCATCATTCTTATGTAACTTAGTCATGCGCCTTTCATTTATATGGCTAAGACAATAATGTCCTAATATGATGATGGTTTTAGCTTATCTATCTTTTGTCTTTTATTATTTATATTGAGGATTGAATTAGACATGTCAAGAATGTAAATCCCATTACATAATGCGCCAGTTCCATAAAAAATATCATTTAACCATATAGAGCGACCATTGCCATTAATAGTCAAATGAAAACTTTTTTATTTTATTTAAACAAGAAACATAAATAATATTCATTGTCAAAATTGGAACATAATAACAATTGTATAATTCTAAAACAAGCTCACTTGGGAGTGTTAACACATAAGTTCCTACAGCTAATGCTGCAACTCTTGCTCCATTGCCAACACGTAGGTTTGACTCTCATTTCTTGAGTTGTTTACTGTTCCTGAGGCCTTGCATATCAATACATATGTGTGAGCCACATCCGGTATATAATACCCATGCATTATTAATATAAACAATATTAACCTTAATAACATAAATACCTGAAGTAGAAGGTGCATCCAATATCTTATCCTTTTCATTCTTTAAAAACTCTGGATAAGTCTTGCAATTCCTTTTCCAATGGCCAGTCTTGCCACAATGGAAGCAAGTCCCTTTTGAAGCAGTCTCTTTGCCTTTTTCTTCATGCCTCCTTCGGTCTTTATGGACTTCTTCTTTTTTAACTTATCTTTCCTTTTCTTAGAAGAACTAGAAGTTTCCATCAACATCACAGCCTTTTGCTCTTTCTTGACAGAAGGCTCGACTTTCTTGAGCATATTGATCAATTAGAGGATCGAAGTGGATATCTTGTTCATCTGATAGTTTAGCATAAAATGTGCATAACTATCATGTAAACTTTGGAGAATTAAGTCTATACTTAACTCATGATCCATTACAGATCCCAAGGTCGCTAATCGCTCAATGTATCCATTCAACTTCAATGCATGTTGCACTGGAGAAGTCCCCTCTATCATCTTGGAGCGAAAGAGCAACTTGGATATCTCATATCGCTCCATTCAAGCTTGCTCATAGAAAAACTCCCTATGATGATACACAATGGTATTAACGTCCATGTTCTCATATTGCTTTTGAAGCTTGGGAGACATAGAGGTGAGCATAATACAGCTCACCAACTCACTATCATCCACTTACTTTTTGTATGCCAACTGTTCATCAATAGATGCATTATCAGCAGGAGGGGAGGGAAGCGGTTCTTTCAAGACATAGGCTATCTTTTCAGCTTTGAGTACTATTCTCAAATTCTTTAGCCAATTTAGGAAGTTAGGGCCAGTAAATTTGTTGGATTCGAGAATTAAGCGTAAGTCACATTTGATGAATGATTCTAGCAACCTAGATGTAAAAAAAGATCATGTTAGAGAATGTACTAAATTCATGAGTATTACGTCTTTAATAAATGCGCATTATAACTTTCACTATTTTATTGCGAATCCATAGCCTTCACTATGAATTCAAGAGAACCCATTAGAAGCTCTCCTAGTGGGACAGTATCCAACATCACTAAGAATGACCTTGGGTTTGCCTAACAAGCCATCTTAGGTCAATTGTTAGGTATCTCATACTAATTGCATCAAAACATGCAACTACTGAATCATTGGGCTATCAACTCTTGATATAAACACATCTCATATACACTTACCTAGTACTGCCTCTAATTCACTTGGACCTTGGATTTTCCCAATAAGCCAATGTAACTAGTTAAAGCTGGCCCATTACTCATGAAATCATAATTTGATGGTTTGAACATATTTGTGTAGAACGGGCTTGGGTTTTCCCAAAAACCCAGCTCTAAAAGAACTATAGTTCTTGCCATATTAATAGAAAACATTGGCGTTAATGTTATTAATGAGGGATTTCTTTAATTTTAGGTCTCATCATGGCAATTTGGCATACATTATATATCCATTCATCACATATAGATATGTAAGATAATTACACTAATTATGTGGTTATGATTATAGACATAATCTAACATCAATCCTTCAAGCCATGAAAGGATCAACTAGGTCTCACCTAGGTAGATGCATGAAATTACATCACCAAAATAGAAAACAATTTCCTATTCTAATGCTTCTTTGCTTTTGGCACCATTTCCTTGGCTTCTTGCTCCTTTACATTTCAATTCTATTCTAATCCTATGTAATGTAATTGCATAAATTCTTCATAAGAAAACCTCAAGTTACATTTGAGGGGAGTAAGATGAGAAGAGAAATACAATAGAGAGAAAAGAGAAGGCAGAGACTCGTAGGCCCTATTTACCAAAAATAAAATTCCATGTATGATCAATAACATTGGTCAATTCCATAATCATACCATCATGCCATTCCATACACTCCTAGCATGCATTCTCTAATGCATAAATATTAAATTAATAATTTGGATCCCCTTTGTTTCAATTCTTGAAACATTATTTTGAATGTTTGGCCTTTAGTGAAATTCATCATATATCCATTATTTAATCTCATTAAATAATCATATGAACATTTAGAAACACTTTTAAAAAATAAATTATGCAAATTAAACATACATTTGATCATATCAAAAAGTTTCCTAAAATTGCCTATTTTGCCAACTGGGTTATTACCAATTTAATGCATACAATAATTAAATATCATTTAAGATTAAATCCAAATATGAACAGTAGTTAATTTATAATTAAATTACCTTAATTAATTATTAGTTTGATGTCAAATAGGATTAGACAATCCCAATTACAATTGCATACTAGATCCTAGTTAAACTAAGACTTTGAAAACCCTTTTCAAATTCAAATCAAATTTCATTTAAAAATTTCCAAAATTTCTAGAATTTATTCTTATCATTATAAAAAACTTATAATTAGTTTAAACTAATTAAATTCATTCATTAGACAATCTAATTCATTCATCATTCAATTAGCAAACCAATTACATAAAAATTGATTAAATTGAATCATACATGAATTATGATTCTTTAGGATTTTAACCACGAATTTAATTTAAATCCAGCATACAATTGACATCAAAATAACATCATGAATATCTCATAAACATGAATTAAGGTTCTGATCATCAAGTTACATGCCAATAAATTAAACAACACGAAACAGTCCCATTACATTGTAAGGTTCTCAACCTAGTTACATATTTTGATTGTTCCTTGATCAAAAATGAATTTTGTATCATTATAGGTACTATCCAGAAGTTAAAACACATTCTAAATATTCCATAAACATGTTTGATTAAACAAATTAATAATCCAAATTCGAAAAACCCCTCAAACAACTCAATTGGCACAACTAGGTTTCTTAAACTTTAGAAATTCAGCAACTATGAATAACTTCGAATTTCAAGTTTAAATCAAATTCAAATCTTTTAATTATCATCTACAACATGTAATATCATCATATTAACATGTCACTAAATTAAAATTAAAATTTGAGGCCAAACAGAATCAAATTCATTTTTAACAAAAGGAGGAAATCCAAGTTGTTCCTTTAACAATCAATCTCATTGATACTTCAATTAAATCCGAATTTAATCCCAAAAACTATGGAACACCCTATGAAAATTAAAATTGGATCATACCATCAATATGGGAGAAGTTGATTACCTTGTTTGTTTCTTTTCAATCTTCCAAGTTTGTGAGCCTTTCCTTTAAGTTGGGTTGTTGCAAACTACAACAATCCAAGTCTGCATTGTCTTTAATGCTAATCCATATGAAGGAACGAAAGAAACAACCTCAATGGGGAATGGGGTGTCTAAGCACTAAAGTACTTGCTATGGTGTTTCAACTTGAAAGAGAAGAAGAAGAGAGAATAACTTTTATTCCTCAAGGTTACAGCTACAAATTTGGCCCTTAAAGGAGTTATTTATAGGTCCTTAAATCATATTAGGGTTGGACATACATAACCCATGCATAGGAGTTCCATTCGAAATAGAAAAACCTAAATCACAAAAGCTGATATCGGGGCTTTCAAGGCCATAAATAGTAGTGTCATGGCCATGAGTCCCATTTGTCACGGCCGTGACACATGGTGTATAGCCAAATCATTTCTCTCGCTTATCTTGAATCCAATCCAAGGCCCATTTCACATTTCATTTCTTCTATGCATGTGACCCATTAGTTTTCCAACTATGTTGGCAGCTCAAATCATCATATAATTTCGACCAAATCATGAGCGGTATCTAGCAACACATCATGACCTCCAATTGACTAGAAAATCAGTGGTATGACTACAAACCCTTCCATAGACAATTACAGTGCAATATGTCATTTCACTAAACTATACGTCATTTGGTTCAGAGCATAGGCTGTGTGTCAGCTCCCACTAGACTGACTACATCACATATAGTCCAAATGATATTAGTTCTTATCTATAAGACTCATTACCCTGATTAGATATGTCCTTAAAGACTTTCTTCACGACATGTCCACCTTGGCCAAGGATTTTTGAGTAATGATCTCTACAAGAGGCCATAGGTATACTCTCCTTCTATCAAGAGTGGTGAATCCTTTGTTGAATACTCAACTACCTTTGAATACCTCATGCTATACCCAATCACCACTTTATGAGCGATCTTTTCAGAGGCAATAAGGAATGGAGTCAAAGTATAGAATTCAGTTTTCAAGATAACTTTGAGTATCTCAAGTCTAAGGATATTTGCACCATAGCTATGATGAGAGTATCACTAACATTGAATAGATATCCATGTAATTGTCTCATAGCAAGTCATCCAATGTACTTGCTACTCTTAGCAAGCATCTACATGTTAACTCTAAACATCTCATGTCTTCTAGTTATGAGATCAGCTACTTGACCTAGTCAAGGAGTATAATATGTATCAGTCTATCCGGATTAACAATGTTCCATCTTGTTAATCCTATGACTAGGGATAATTTAGGTATAAACACAATTACACATGATAGGAATCTTATCATCATGATCTCTTCATGAATTCTTTCATGTTGTGTTACAAACTAAGGACTTCATTAAATAGTTTAAGATCTATATCAATGCAATGAATATCATATAATGAAAATGCCTTTTATTATTAATAAATAAGTACATCAAGTGCCTAAAATGATTATCTTTAGGGCACCTCTATTACACCCTGACCGTTTGTTGTCAATATGGAGGAGGGGGTATTTCAGTATTACATGATTCATTACTCTCAACGGCTTCTGTTAGGGTCCACTGCAAACTCGTTTCCTCACATTCCTATAAATTCATAAATAGTGGACCATGTTAGAGAGCAGTAGCTTATATATAGCTTATATACAAATATAACATCTATTTAAATGCAAATGGATACACATACATTTCTACCCTTACCTTTTCTTACTTAGAGCTACCTAAACTAGCTCTAATACCACTAAATGTAATACCTCCTTATCCTCCTATGCAATAATCAGGTAAGTTGATGTCATTATCTATATATTTGGTCAAACCTGTATAATATTATTAAATATACTTGTAAATATTATCATCATATATATATATATATACACACATACATATATCTATATATTCATCTCTAACCACAATCCCTTGTATATTACAATATATACATCTCATATATGTAAAAGATAAATTTTTAACTTACATATTTATATTTTTTATAGAACTTTACACGACCAAAATGGGTCATACATATTTACAGGAGTTCATACAAAAAGTATACTATTATGAATTATTTATATAAATATGTAAGTAGTACAAAAGATGACCAACCTTATCTAAGTGGCTACTACTATTGTTGATCCATATATGGGGTCTACTAGTCTGGCAGGTCTTTCAGATAACTCACCATTCACATCCCTTGTCCTGATACTTGCACGAAAGAAAAATAAACATATGCGTTGAGTTTTGGCTTAGTGGTGCAAGCTTTATAAAAACAATTAAATTTTTACAAAATAGAAATTATACATGTTATATTAGTGTTTTATTAAAAAAAAAAAAAGAACGTCATCCAGATATCACATAATTTTATACCATCAAGAAAATAATACATTAACATTAAAATTTGTAACTGCAAGATATTACCTGTTATACCCATAAATTAAGTTGTCTATCCTTAGAAAAACACAAAGGGGTATCCCATCCTAGTGGTTGTATGAAGAAGGTGCCTATATGTATATCCTAGCCAAAAGTTGAATGTCCTGGTCATAGTCGTATAACACTATTGGCATACCAACAAGCTATCCTATATTAGTCCAAGCTTATTCATGAGCTAAAATCATGACATATGTATAATTCACTTCAATTATATCCTCTTACTGAGTTTTCTAAATTACTGCATATCTCATATTTCACATATCACATAACAATTAAACATATATTTTCATAATGTCGAAATAATACACAAATCCACATGACATTTTAATTCACAGCATAAAACACTAATTATAATATTTGTTTAGTTAATATATACATATATTTCCACAAAGCTTGTACAAACCTTATTTATTCCTTTGTAGCATCTTCCAACTCTTTTCTTTTATCCAGCACAAGCACTTGGGGGTTGTTGCACTTGACAAGACTCACATAATTCAATAAATATATATTTATATAGTAGGCAAGTCTCTTAATGCATGAAATATTGTTTATTAAAATAAACATGATGTCTCTCACAAAATTTCGTGGTTTCATGTTGTAATTTGATTAGATGTTATGCGTGTGTCTTCCCTCACACTGTTCAAGTTAAAATCTTGTTTTACATTCTACATCTTAAAATGTCTCTATTTCTTCTAAGGGAGTCTTGGGAATTTCAAGACCTTACCATTTGGTTAATCTAAACTCTCTTTATTAAATTAATTTTACCTCAAAATTATCTTAATATTCCATTCCTTAACTCTAATTTTCTTCTACTTCATCAACTTATGACAAAACCAACCACTCTACTTCTTCCATATCTCAACCATGCTAGTTTATTCTCCCCATACTTAATTAATTTTCTTTCCATAATACTAATCATCAATTTACACCTTAAATTAATCCATATAATTAAGGATTTTTGGTTTAATCTTTTCGTCTTTAGGAGTAACCTTCTCTTCAAGAGTTTTCGTTTCAACAAAAAATCAACTTCACTACTGCCCATATCATTAACTCCTTCTTCTAAGTGTCGCAGTCAATTATAAATTTAAGAACCCAAAGTTTACTTACTCATTTTTGTGCTTCTAGAGATAAATCATGGTCTTTCTTTGATTCTCTTCCCTTTTTTTTTTTTTGCCTCAATCTCCCCATTCAATCAATTTTTTTTATTATTTCCTAGCTATGGCCAACACAACGCAAACACCTTCTTTCATTTGAATATTTCGATTACGAGTAGAAAATGAAATTGATATGTAGATTTTACTAAACTCTTTTTGAGTCTTACTTAATCAACTTATCCTAGCTTTAGTTATATGCTTGGTTGAAGAGAAAATGCCAAGAAAATGAATAGAGAATGGGAAAGGTGGTACGGACTTTTAAGGAAAAAAAAGATAAGATTTTGATTTGCCTTTAACGAATTTCAAATATTTTGTAAAAATGGAAGAAATAATGGCTTATTTTGGGCTTTTATATGGAAGTTAAATGATGATTACCATGCATGCATTACATGTGGCATATCGCATGCTAACATTTAACTAATTAATCATTTCTTTGTTTAATTAATCATCCATTAGTTTAAAAAAAGAAAAAAATCACAATTTATTTTAATAAATTCCAAATAATAAATTTAGTCCTTCTACTTCTCTCTTTTTATAATACACCCCCCTAAACTAATTAATTTTCAACAATTAAATATGCTAATATTAACAGTATAATTTATTCTAAATATTAACATTCTCCATTTTGCAATAGACACATCGGAGCAAAAGTCTCATTTTTCAATATTTTTGTAGAACCACACCTTAAATTTTATTTCTTTGATTTCGTGTCCTAAACATTGGAGTTTTTACACCACATTATACTAGCAAGTTGATCTCAATATTTTTTAAGTGACAATGTCATTTGTTCATGATTCGCTAACAGTGCAAAAATTGCATATTTTATAGTCGGACTTAGTTTTCTTCGGTTTTTGTAAAAAATTAAATATCATCTGTTCGTAATCAATTTTCTCAATTATTCTCGGTCCAAATTTAAACTCTGGTCATATCTTCTCTATTCTAAATGAGAATGCACTTGGGTTTTGACCGGCCTGGCACATTTGATCACGAAACATGCATATCAACTGGAGCTTAAACTGATAGACGTAACAACTCTCTTTTCCTTAAAAGATTTCATGCTCAAAATGATATTTGGTTGGGTGCCATTGAATAGTTGTGGATATTGGCTCCTCATAACCTATTCTCTTTTCCATGTCACCTCCTCAACTGAATGGCTACACCAAAAGATTTTCAACAGAGGTACCCATTTATTTCTGAATTGCATTACCTTTCCTACTAGAATTGCTAATGGTTCTTCTTCATGTGTTAGATTGGGTTGTACCTTTACACTTTCTATTAGAATAATATGAGATGGATGAAACGTGTTCCACATGAGCATAGACACATGGAACACATTATAGATCTTATCCAACTTTGGAGGTAGGGCTAATCTATATGCCACTAGTCCCACTCGTTCTAACACTTCATAAGGGCCTATGAATCTGGAACTCAATTTGTCTTTATTGCTAAAATGGAGCACTTTCTTCCAATTGGACACCTTCAAGAATACTTTGTCACCAACTGCAAACTCTATATCCTTTTGCTTCAAGTCTGTTAGAGAAGTGCTCTAAAGGCAATTACCTTTAGCACTTATTGTACAAATTTATTTGATTAATAAAAGGCTTTTTCATTAATTTGATGTTCATTTGATATATGAATTGATAAGTGATCTTAAATCAGTTAATGAAGTCCTTAATACATAATATAACATGAAGGAAATCATGATGAGATCATGATATTGAGATTCTTATCATGTGTAATTATGTTAATATGAAAATTATCCCTAGTCATAGGATTAATGAGATGAGACATTATTAATCCAGACAAACTAGCACATGTTACACTTATTGATTGGATCGAGTAGTAGATCTCATAATCTATAAACATGAGATGTTTAGAGTTAACATGTGGATGCTTGCTAAGTGTAACTAAGTACATTGGATGACCAACTATGAGACAATCACATGGATAATCTATTCAAATGTCAATGATAGTCTCATTATAGCAATGGTGCAAGTATCCTTAGATTTGAGGTACTCAAGGATATCTTGAATATTGATTCTGTATTTTGACACTATTCCTCATTGCCTTAGGGAGGTTGCTCATAGGGTGGTGATTGGATATAGCTTGAGCTATTCGAAGGTAATTAGGTAACCAACAAAGGATTCACCACTCTTGATAGAAGGAGTGTATACCCATGGCCTCTTGTTGTGGTCAATACTCGGGAATCTCTGGCCGGAGTGGAAATGTCATAAAGATAGTCTTCAATGACATATCTAATAGAGTAATGAGCCTCAAGGACAAAAACTAACATTACTTGGACTAGACATAATGTAGTCAGTCTAGTGGGAGTTGACATATATCCATACTTTGAACCAAGTGGGATATAGAATGGTGAAAGGAATAATTGCACAAAAATTGTCTATGGAAAGGTTCATAGTCAAACCACTGACTTTCATGTCAATTGGGGGTCATTATGTGTTGCTAGATACCGTTCATGACTTTCTTAAATTAATTGTTAATTTAAGTGGCCAACATAACCGGAAACCTAATGGGTCACACGCATTGAAGATATGGAAAATGAGTAAAATGGTCTTGGATAGGATCCAAAATATGAGAGAATTATTTCGGGATGGATCGCGATGAGATCGCACGGAAAAATCGTTCAGGAAGGTCATGGGCCCGCGCGGGCTAGGCAGGCTACTGGCCTACCTAGTGGCCCAGCTGAGTTGAAAAAATAGCATAAGGCTATGGATGCTAATTCCATAGTATACCATCTTAGAGAGCTTTTTGATGAGCAAGCACGTTCCGAAAGGTTCGAAACATTGAGGTTGCTCTTCTGCACTATGATGGTTGAGGGGACATCTCTAGTGCAATATGCATTGAAGATGAATGGCTATATTGAGAGGTTGGCCACCTTGGGATTTGTGATGGACCATGAATTAAGTATTGACTTCATTCTAACCGGTTTGTCTAATAGTTATTCACATTTTGTGCTTAACTATAGAATGAACCAAATCTCCACCATTATTCCCGAGCTAATTAACTTGCTCAAAACAGTTGAGCCATTTGTCAAGAAGGACAGTAAGGTTATGATGCTGGTGGACTCTTCAAGTTCTAAAAATAAGAACCTTAAGAAGAAGAATAAGAAGTCCATGAGCCTAAGGGAGGTGTGGCCAAGAAGAAGGCCAAGGAGATTGCTCCAAAGGGGACATGCTTCCATTGTGGCAAGGATGGCCATTGGAGGAGAAACTACAAGGCTTACTTGGAGTCTTTGAAGAAGAAGGCATCTGATGCCCCATCTACTTCAGGTATTTTTGTCATTGAAATTAATACTGTTTACAATAATAATATATGGGTATTAGATACCGGTTGTGGCTCATACATATGCACTGATATGCAGGGCCTAAGGAACAGTAGACAGCTCAATAAGGAAGAGTCAGACCTATGTGTTGGAAATGAAGCAAGGGTTGTTACATTAGCTGTAGGAACATATGTATTTACCCTCCCTAGTGGACTTATATTAAATTTGGATAATTACTATTATGTACTCGCTTTGACTAAAAACATTATTTCTGTTTTAAGTCTAAATAAAGATGGTTTCCTTTTAGCTTTTAGTAACAATTGTTATTTTATTATGTTGAATGGAATTCTTTATGCTAATGGTACATTATGCAATGGAATATACATATTAGATATGTCAAATCCAATTTTAAACATCAATGATAATAAAAGGAAAAAACAAGATATGTTGAAATCATCCTATTTATAGCACTGTCGCCTTGGACATATAAGTGAGAAATGCATGGCTAAGCTACACAAAAGTGGTAGTTTGGGGTCATTTGATTATGAATCATATGACACATGTGAATCTTGCTTATTAGGCAAGATGACTAAATTACTGTTGCCCAGAAATTAAACCAAGAAGGGGGGTTGAATTGGATATTAAAAATTTAACTTTTAAGTGCGGAAAGAAAAATTTAAGTTTAGTAGGGATAGGAACAAATCACACAGGAATTTTTATAGAGGTTCGGATGTTAACTAACCCTACTCCTCTCCCCAATCTCAATTGGGAGTTTCACTAACACTCTAAGTGTTACAATGGAATTTTACAAGCTCACTCCCAACTATGGTGTTTCTAACAATGGATCACACCTAACCCAGAAATCCCTTGTGTTTTAATGGCTCACACAATAAACCAATTCCTTGTGTTTTAAAGGCTCACACAAATAACCCTTACAAGTGTTCTACTCTTAACCCAAAATACCCAAACTCACTTGAGTAGTAGATTACAAAGAGAAACACTTACAAATCTATAATGCTCGGAGAATGATGAGCAAAAAGATTTTCACAGAGAATAAATGTTTGTTTTGAAAATATCAAATGCACAAATGGCTTACAACAAGATTTTGATATGAAGTACTGGCTATTCTCTCATTTTGGATTCATAAATGACTTGCATTTATACTTCCATGGGAATTATAGCCGTTTGGTTGCATTTAAGGCAAAAATAGTCGTTGCACCAACTCTTATTTTCGCGCCTGACATGTTTCTCTTTCCTCTTTCACAGTCATGAGTATGAGTATCATGGTCGTGACTGTTCTTCCAAGCTGTGACTTGAGTGGTGACTTTGGTCGTGAAGCATTCTGGAAAGATTTGAAGTGTTTGATCACGAGCGTGACATTATATATTCACAGGCATGAACATCCTTCCTAGCCATGGTCCAAATAGTGACTCTAGCCATGAAGCATTCTGGAAGGATTTGAAGTGTTTGATCATGAGCATGACATTATATATTCACGGGCGTGAACATCCTTCCTAGCCGTGGTCCAAGTAGTGACTCTAGCTGTGAAGCTCTCTGGAGGAATTAGTCATGTCTTCTCTTGGGTGTGACTTTCTTTCACGGTCATGACTGATATGATCATTCACGATTGCTATCATTTTTTATGGTCGTGAACTTTAATGTTGGATAGTTGGCGTTAAGCTTCATCACGGGTATGACATATAAGGTCATGGGTGTGAACATGTTATTTCTTCATTTTTTGTTGTTTTAAGATTAGTCTTCCATTCTCCATTCCTGCTATCATGGTCCATACCCTGTTCAATGAACTTAGAAAACAAGTATGTTAAATACATTATTGCTATTTTATTTGTTAGCATCAAAATGACGGAAATACCCCTCAAGGTTCAACAATCTCCCCCTTTTTGATGGTGACAAATAATCTAGCAATATGTGCTTTTGAGAAGTCTCCCCCTCAAAAGATGCTTAAGATAAAAAATTACTGAAGTGCAAGAATTGCAAAGAATGATGAAGTGTAGCATCAAAATATGCTTCCTAGTTTTAGGTATATGCAAGTTATATGCAAGGTATATCCAATGTATACCAAATTTTTACTTAAGACAGATTAAGTATATGCAAAGTATATTTAAGGTATATTTAAAGTATATCAAGTGCATATTCATTCATGTAACTTGCATCAAGGTATATGCAAAGTATACTTAAGGTATATCAACTCATTTGCATACTTGCATATTCATTTGATTCAAATTAAGTATTGCATTTAACTTTAAATATAACATATTGCTAGGTTCTCTCCCATTTGTCATCAACAAAAAGAATAACAAAAAGATAAATCATAATGGAAAACAAAAGCAATTATATTAATATAAAAAGACAAATACAAAGATTTGAAAAGAAATATAAAGTCCTACATCAAACAAGCTAAAAAAAAACATAGCTAACATCTAGTCTAGCTAGATTTTGAGCTGGACATCCCATCTCTAAGGTGAGTTACTTCCGCCTTGAGGCTCTCCATGCGAGACTCTATGAAATCCTTGAGGTTTTCTAACCTCTCATCCATCGAAGCCTACAATTGCTCAAACCGTGGTGCTAAGAAATCAACCACTTGCTGAGCCAAGTTTGGTGTGTAGCTAGAGGATTGTCCAATTTCCTGCTCAACCTCTGGAGGCACCACCTCAACTCGAACTCTCTTCCTCTACTGGATTCCTTGAAAGCCAACATTGAAGTCATCCAATTCATTATCCTCCCAAATAATCTCACCAGTAGTGTTGGTGAAGCGGTAACAGCCGCTCCCATTTTGATAAAGGACTCGACGTCTAGTTGGTCTCGAGGAAGTGCTGGTATAAGGTTGAAGTGGTGCTCCTCTAGGTTTAAATACCCCAGCTTGATAGCAAGGTGAGTCACCTACCCACCAATCAAAATGTCTCCGGAGGGCTTGGTGGCAGTTGACAGAAGATGGTTTGCAAACAATCGAGATAAATCCACTGTTAGGCCTCTTCGGGCCATCTCCAGGAGAAAGAGCTCGGACTTCTGAATTGATCCATTGCTGTCTCCTCTGGAAAAAATGCTATAGGTTAGAAACCTATGCAAGTACTTATGCACTGGGGATCAAAGGTGGGTGTTTTTTGTCTTTTTGATGTCTCAGTTGCAGTCAAGCTTGAAGTGAGTCCATGCCTGAGTAGCATAGAACTCCACCTCACTCTCATTCAGGATACTGTCAGAGGGAAGGTTGAACATGTCACCAAACTCTGTGGCAGAGAGGGTGTTCGGATGCTTGCAAAGTTGGAATTTCACCGTGCCTGTAGGAAAGACTTGCAGGGTGCTCAGGAACTCTAGAGTTGGTTCCCTCAGCGTCGGTTGATGGATATTGATGAAATCTTTCAGATTAAAAGCCTTGAGTTGTTATGTCATGCTTGTCTCGAGTCCAAGTGTTCTAATAGTTTGCCACTCAAATGATCAAGAGGAAAGGAATGGCCTTTGTTTAAGAACCGAGTATCTTGGATGACAGTGCTCCGGAATAATGTTTAGAAGGTAGTCCATGTACCTTCTTGGAGCATTAGACTTCTTTCTGATACCTTTGGGGGAGCCAGTTTCCATTTTTGATTGAGAAATGTACTTTTGAAGAGTGAAAAATCTTATGGAAATTTTGGAGTAGAACCTAAGGTGTTTTGATTTCTAATGATGGAGAAAGTTTTTGAAGATATTTATAGATGGAATGAATTGCTAGGGGGCTGAAATCTTCAAAATGGTATTCAATGGTGATAAATGAGAGAAGTTGGAGAGTTTGAAATAAGAGAAATAACGGCATAAACGTTTTATAGCCGACATCTTCACGGGAGTGAAAACTAGGTCACGAACGTGAAATGTCGTGTTCACAGTTTGCTGAAGAGACGCTCTACTCATGAAGAGAGATGTGAAATGATTCACGTTCGTGACAATTAAATGTAACAGACATGAATGATGAACTATCACGGTGGTGACAAATGAGTCATGGGCGTGAAGTACAATCTTCACTACTTGTGATCGTGAATCAGAGCGTGACACAAAGCGTGAATGCTTCTGTAAGTTTTTGGCAAAAATGTTCACGGTCATGAATACACATCATGGTCATGAACAAAGGGTTTCACGAGGGTGATAGAAAAAGGTTATGGGCGTGAAACATAGTCTTCACTACCTTCAGTCGTGAAGCATGTCATGAAGCAAGGCATGAAAGCTACTGGAGCTTTTGGCAATTTTGATCACAACCGTGAATATATGTCACAGGCGTGAATTGCCTAAAATCCTTATTAAATAAAATCAAGACTAAAGCATTTCTAAGGAGCTTTTATCCCCTATAACATATATTTCTATCAAATTAGCTACCTCATATCTAAAAAGATGAGACAAAAAACACAAGATTATCAATCAAGGTTCGATAATTTTGGCAATCATAAAGTTAATCCATCAATCATACCAAGCTCTCTTCTTATGAAATTAAATCTTTCCTCATTTAGAGAATTAGTGAAGATATCTGCCAATTGATTGTCTGTGCTTATAAATTCCAATACAACATCTCCATATTGAACATGATCTCTAATAAAATGATGTCTTATGTCAATATGCTTACTTCTAGAGTGTTGAATGAGATTCTTAGATAGATTTATAGCACTAGTATTGTCACATCTAATAGGTATATGGTCCATACTATGACCATAATCCTTAAGTTGTTGTTTCATCCAAATGATTTGTGTACAACAACATCCTGCTGCCACATACTCCACTTCAGCGGTAGAAAGAGCAACTAAAACTTGTTTCTTACTAAACCAATAAACTAAGCATTCTCCAATATAGTGACAAGTACCTGAAATAATTTTTCTATCTAAAAGACTTCCAGCATAATCAACATCTGAGTATCCTATAATGTGAAAGGATGAATGTCTAGGATACCATAAACCTAGATGCAATGAGCCATGTAAATATTTTAAAATTCTTTTTATTGTATTTAAATGGGACTCTTTAGGACATGATTGAAAGCGAGCACATAAGCATACACTATACATTATGTCAAGTCTAGAGGCAGTAAGATATAAAAGTGATCTATTTCTTAGGCTTACCAATCCTATGTGCTTTTCTAGGTGCATGCTTCTTATACATAAAGGAATGATTAGCCTTTTGAGGTATCTTTCTTAGGCTTACCAATCCTTGATCATCCCTCTTATGTATAGAAGATTTAGTGTATTTTGTGCTCTTAGCCCTTGGGGCTGTTACAGCAAATGTGGAGATGTGAGGTTCACTTGACTTAACAAAAGTAGTCTTATGAGAAGATGATGATGTACCCTTAAATCCTAGACCATTTCTAATTAAGGGTGGTCTTTGAGACACAATGAGAGTATCTAAACTCTCATTTCCCTTGTGAAATTTTTAAATGGAGTTTCTAAGTTCCTCAACTTCATTTTTCAAAATATTGTTTTCTTTAAGCAAGGATTTAGTTGAGTGTCTTGAAGAGTATTCATCTAATGACTTTTGAAGAGATTCATTAGATGATTTAAGCTTAAAGTTATCCTTTTCTAAAGCATCCATTTTGATTTTCAAATTAGAAATGTTATTCTTATAAGTATTGAATTTACTTCTATATTTCTCTAGTTCTAGATTCAATACTTCTATTAGGCTTTGCTCATCATCATCTTCATTATTGCTATCATTGTCACTACTATCATTATTGAAAGAGTATGAGTGAAGTAATCCTACCTTATCCGAGATGTGATCCTCTATAGCCATGAAGCATAGGTTGACCTCTTCACTTTCATTGTCATCTTTTTCACTTGAAGAGCTTTCATCATCCCATGTAGCTTTGTGACCTTTCTCCCCATTGTCTCTTTGGTATTTACTCTTGTGCTTCTTGAGCCTTGGACATTCCGGTTTAATATTCCCTTTCTTTCCACATTCATAGCACTTTACCTCTTATTTACTTCTTTGTGCATCATTAGAAGTCTATTTGAGGTTTCTTTGCCTGAATTTTCTAGAGTTGCTCATTCTCTTCTCAATAATTCTTTTCAGCCTTCTTGAGAGCATAGCAATGTCCTCATTTGCATCATCACTTTTTTCTTCATCATCTTCAACTTCCTCTTGAGATTTTGAAGCAGAGGCTTTTAGTGCTAGAGACTTTCTTTTTTTTGGCTTTGCTTCAAGCTCTCTATCTCTTTTCACTACCATTTCATGTTTAAGAAGTTTATCAATAAGCACATCGGTATTCATAATGCTCATGTCTTCATTTGCCTCTTCTCTACCGATAACTCTTGAACCGTAATCTTTGAGTGGAAGACTTCTCAGAATTTTATTATTTACATCTTCCAAGCTCAGGTGCTTCCCAAGTTTTCTCATGCCATTTATGATGGCAAGAAGATGGTTGGTCATGTCAGTCATTGACTCATTAGATTTCATCTTGAAGAGCTCATACTCTGAAGTAAGAAGTTGACTCTCTTGCTTTGTTCCTTCATGATAGTTTTCCAATGTTTTCTACATGTTGTAAGTAGTTGGGCAGTGTTGTATTCTGCCACATTCTTTAATGGATAATGAGCTTGAGAGAATTGTCATTCCCTTCTTGTTTTTGAAGTTTACTCTTCTTTGAGGCTCTGTCCAATCATCTCTTGACAAGATTTCTTCTTCACCATCAACTTCTCTTCTAGTTGGTGGTGTCCATTCTTTCCGAACGCTATCCCAGACTTTAATACCTTCACTATCCAAATATGTCTCCATCCGAAACTTCCAATGAGCATAATTTGCTCCATCAAAGTAAGGCTTGAGACTTTGGAATCCTTCATTGGCCATATTTTGATCTTTGCTAATGTTGTTTAAGCTTCGATGCTAGACTTAGCTCTGATACCAAATGTTGCCCAGATATTAAACCAAAAACGGGGGGGGGGGTTGAATTGGATATTAAAAATTTAACTTTTAAGTGCGGAAAGAAAAATTTAAGTTTAGTAGGGATAGGAACAAATCACACAGGAATTTTTATAGAGGTTCGGGTGTTAACAAACCCTACTCCTCTCCCCAATCTCAATTGGGAGTTTCACTAACACTCTAAGTGTTACAATGGATTTTATAAGCTCACTCCCAACTATGGTGTTTCTAACAATGGATCACACCTAACCCAGAAATCCCTTGTGTTTTAATGGCTCACACAATAAACCAATTCCTTATGTTTTAAAGGCTCACACAAATAACCCTTACAAGTGTTCTATTCTTAACCCAAAATACCCAAACTCACTTGAGTAGTAGATTACAAAGAGAAACAATTACAAATCTATAATGCTTAGATAATGATGAGCAAAAAGATTTTCACAGAGAATAAATGTTTGTTTTGAAAATATCAAATTCACAAATGGCTTACAACAAGATTTTGATCCGAAGTATTAGCTATTCTCTCGTTCTGGATTCAAGAATGATTTGCATTTATACTTCCATGGCGAATTATAGCCGTTTGGTTGCATTTAATGTGGAAATAGTCGTTGCACCAACTTTTATTTTCACGCCTGACATGTTTCTCTTTCCTCTTTCATTGTCGTGAGTTTGAGTATCACGGTCATGACTATTCTTCCAAGCCGTGACTTGAGTGGTGACTTTGGCCGTGAAGCATTCTAGAAGGATTTGAAGTGTTTGATCACGGGCCTGACATTATATATTCACGAGCATGAACATCCTTCCTAGCCGTGATCCAAGTAGTGACTCTAGCCATGAAGCATTCTAGAAGGATTTGAAGTGTTTGATCACGGGTGTGACATTATATATTCACGGGTATGAACATCCTTCCTAGCCGTGATCCAAGTATTGACTCTGGCCGTGAAGCTCTCTAGAGGAATTAGTCATGTCTTCTCATGGGTGTGACTTTCTTTCACGGTCGTGATTGATATGATCATTCACGGTTGCTATCATTCTTCATGCCCATGAACTTTAAATGTTGGATAGTTGGCACTAAGCTTCATCACCAGTGTGACATATAAGGTCACGGGCGTGAACATGCTATTTCTTTATTTTTTGTCCTTTTAAGATTAGTCTTCCATTCTCCATTCTTGCTTTCATGTTCCATACCCTATTCAATGAACTTAGAAAACAAGTATGTTAAATACATTATTGCTATTTTATTTGTTAGCATCAAAATGACAAAAATACCCCTCAAGGTTTAACAATTACCCTTTAAGGGAAAGGGTGAACGTGCTAATGGACTTTTAGACTTAATACATTCAGATGTATGTGGTCCAATGTCTACGTACGCCAGAGGTGGTTTCATCTACTTCATTACTTTTATCGATGACTACTCACGATATGGGTACGTGTATCTTATGAGATACAAATATGAAGCTTTTGAAAAGTTCAAAGAATTCAGAAATGAAGTAGAGAAACAACTTGGCAAAAGTATTAAAACACTTCGATCAGATCGAGGAGGTGAATACTTGAGCCAAAAATTTCTAGATTATCTTAGGGATAATGGGATTTTATCTCAATGGACTCCACCTTACCCGCCACAACACAATGGTGTGGCTAAAAGAAGAAACTAAACCATGTTAGACATGGTAAGGTCTATGATGAGTTTTGCGGAACTGCCTAAATCCTTTTGGGGTTATGCACTTGAGACCGCCATTTATATATTAAATGGTGTTCCTTCAAAGTCAGTTGATGTTACTCTATATGAGATATGGTATAACAACATGCTCACATTTTCTTACATGAGAATTTGGGGTTGTCCTGCTTATGTGAAGTGGACAATGTCAGATAAGCTAAAAGCTAAGTCTGACTGATGTCTGTTTGTGGGAGATCCAAAAGCATCATATGGATCTCAATTTTACCACCCCTTGGAATAAAAGTTTTTGTTTCAAGACATGCTATCTTTTTAGAGAGAGAATTCCTTCTAAAAGGAGATAGTGGGAGCAAAATTGAACTTGAGAAAGTTCAAAATGCTCAAACAGATGTTGATCAACTGCCTGAACCTGAGCTTATTACTCATATAGATGATATAACAATTCAACCTTCCAAAGCACAAAAGCTTCATAGGTCAAGTAGGATACGTACTGTTCTAGAGAGATGGATTTCTCATTAGTGAACAGAACGACGTATTGCTCATAGAAAATGATGAACCTACAACCTATGAAGAAGTTCTAAATAGTTTAGAATATGATAAATGGCTTCAAGCCATGAAGTCAAAAATGAAAACCAAGTATGGACTTTGGTTGACCCATCTGAAGTAATAAAGCCTATAGGGTACATGTGGGTTTTCAAAAAGAAAACTGACATGGATGGTATTATGATTACCTATAAAGCTAGACATATTGGTAAAGGTTATCATCAAAGATGAGGAATTGACTATGATGAAACTTTTAGCCCAGTAGCTATGCTTAAATCCATAAGGATACTCCTAGCTATTGCTACTCATTATGATTATGAGATATGGAAAATGGATGTGAAGACAACTTTCCTTAATGGAAATCTGACTGAGGATGTGTACATGACACAACTAGAAGGCTTCATATCCAAAGATGGCAAAAAGGTATGTAAGCTTCAAAGATCCATTTATGGATTAAAGCAAGCATCCAAGAGTTGGAATATTCGGTTTGATGAGACAATCAAACTGTTTGGCTTCTTACAAAATCTAGATGAACCTTGTGTTTACAAGAAGTCTAGTGGGAGTGCAATTGTATTTCTTGTGTTATATGTAGATGACATATTATTAATGGGAAATGATGTCTTAGCCTTACAATTAGTCAAAATTTGGTTATCCAAGAATTTTTCTATGGAAGACCTTAGAGAAGCAGTCTATATTTTGGGGATAAAGATCCATAGAGATAGATCTAAAAGATTGCTTGGTCTTTCACAGTCTACATACATAGATAACATACTAAAAAGGTTTAACATGGAGCAGTCCAAGAGGGGATATATTCCCATGACCCATGGGATTACTCTCTCAAAGTCTTTGTTTAGAGTATGTGGATGCTTGCTAAGTGTAGCTAAGTACATTGGATGACCAACTATGAGACAATCATATGGATAATCTATTCAAATGTCAATGATAGTCTCATCATAGCAATGATGCAAGTATCCTTAGACTTGAGGTACTCAAGGATATCTTGAATATTGATTCTATATTTTGACATTATTCCTTGTTGTCTCAGAGAGGTAGCTCATAGGGTGGTGATTGGATACAGCTTGAGGTATTCGAAGGTAAATTGGTAATCAACAAAGGATTCACCACTTTTGATAGAAGAAGTGTATACCCATGGCCTCTTGTCGTGGTCATTACTCAGGAATCTCTGGCCAAAGTGGAAATGCCATAAAGATAGTCTTCAATGACATATCTAATAGAGTAATCAGCCTCAAGGGCAAGAACTAACATTACTTGGACTAGACGTGACGTAGTCAGTCTAGTGGGAGTTGACACATGTCCATACTCGAAACCAAGTGGGGTATAGAATGGTGAAAGGAATAATTGCACATAAATTGTTTATGAAAAGGTTCGTAGTCAAACCACTGACTTTCCAGTCAATTGAGGGTCATGATGTGTTGCTAGATACCGCTCATGACCTGCTTAAATTAATTGTTAATTTAAGTGGCCAATATAACCGAGAACCTAATGGGTTACACGCATTGAAGATATGGAGAATGAGTAAAATGGTCTTGGATATGATCCAAAATATGAGAGAATTATTTCAGGATGGATCGCGATGAGATCGCATGGAAAAATCATTCAAGAGTGTCACGGGCCCGCGCAGGCTACTGGCCTACCCAGCAGCAGCCCACAGCAAGCCCAGTGTGCTGCTGCCTCCCATCCATTGGCCAATGGCAGTTTTTGGCCTTAATTAGGCCAATTATGGCCAATTACTATTCATTTTTGTTTTCATTTTCTCGATTTTTGACTTTTCATCTTACTTTTGAATTTGATTGAAATAGAAAAGACATCAAATGATAGAAAAGACATCAAATGATAGAAAATAGACATGAAAATATTTTTTTTTGAAAAAAATATTTTTAAGACAACAAAAATTCTCTCAATGACACTTTTAAAGATAGCACTTTGAATTTGTTCAAACCATTTCTTTTGATAGGTTCTTCTTCATTTTTCTCATGGATTATCATTATAGACAACCTAGTGTGGATTGTTTTGGTTTGCTACAACTCAACAAAGTGAAGATTTGAAGAACAAATAAGAAATTACAAGATATAATTTTTTACAATTACAATTATATAAATTAGTTTTAATGGTACAAGTATGATCTTTTGTTTTGGGTTTTGAAAAATTTTATTTTTCACTACGTTTATGAATATGATTCATTCTTCAAAACCATACATTGGTATGAGAGCCTCCTTGTATCCATTGAAATTAATTTTAATTAAAAGTGCAATGGGATTGCATGTTTTTTATGATTTTGAATCAATAGGTTTTGAAAAATTGAAATTAATTTGTAAAATA
Organism: Triadica sebifera; assembly: GCA_023653625.1. Classification (NCBI taxonomy): domain Eukaryota; kingdom Viridiplantae; phylum Streptophyta; class Magnoliopsida; order Malpighiales; family Euphorbiaceae; genus Triadica; species Triadica sebifera. Next base: position 30,041,699 of record CM042901.1, read on the forward strand.
TAATTTACATATTTTTCTTTCTTTAATTTGATCATGTGATGATTAAAAATGATTATTTTTATTGAAAAATGATTTGAATGTGATTCAAATAATTAATTTAAGATTTATTTCAAAAGTACCTAAAATTGTCTTGTTTATGAATATGTGTTGTTGTTTGGCTTAATTGATGGGGCTTGTTACATTTTTCTTGTAATTTAATTATGAAAACATTATTTAGACATATTGAGAATATTTTTATGCCTCTAGAAGTGTCCAATAATTAATTAAAAATTATTTTAATTAATTTTTCAAATAAACACAAAAACGGGACTGTTTTAGCATACCACAAGGGGTTGTTTTGTTTGATTTTTTTGATTGTATTTATTTTATTTTCAGCACCTTAAAATAATTTTTATGTGATTAAAAATATGTTATTTTGATGTTAGATGCATGCCAAAATTATTTTTCAAACATTTGAAATTTTAAAAATTCTAGATATCGAATTAGTCATTTTGAGCCTCTAAGTGTGTTGGTTCGTTTGTCTTAGTAATTCTGGCTTGTGCTAAAACTATTTTGATGAACTTGAGCTGACCTAAAGATAATTAGAATGGTGATTTGATGTTATGGAAATTTTTTAGAATTTTTGGAAATTAATTTTGAATTAATTTAAGTTGTGCAATTGTAATTCTAATATGACTAGAAATTGGTATGTATATTAAAATTAAATTATTTAATTTTAACATCATAATATTCTGATTTTAAGGAGAATTAATTTTGAATTATTTCTGGAAATATGAAATTTAATTTAATTTGATTAAATATTAAATTTCACTTTAAAATGACAAACAAAATTAAATTAACCGAAAGAACACATATAAGCAATTTCGATTCAAGTGTTGAATCGATTTACAAATTGAAATCCAAAATTGTCATTTTTATTTTGTGCATTAGAGAATGCATGTTAGTGGTGTATGAAAAGGCATGATGCATGATTATGGACTTAGGCCCAATGTGATTGAGCATGCATTTAATTATTTTATTTTATGGTAAGTAGAGCATGCGTGTCCCTACCTCTTTTTCTTTCTTATGTATTTCTCTTCTCATCTTACTCCCTTCAAATGTAAATTGAGGTTTTCTACAATTTCAAATATGTAATTAGATTACATAGAATTAGGATAGAATCAAGATACAAAGGAGCAAGAAGCAAAGGAGATGGTATCATAAACAAGAAGACTTAGAAATAGGAATTTGATTTCTATTTTGGGTTGTAAATTCATGCATATACCTAGGTAAGACCTAGTCAATTTCTCTTTGGCTCAAGAGATTGACTTTAGTATGTCCATAATCATGTCATATAGTTAATGTAACTATCTATATATATCAATGTGATGAATGTATGATATATAAAAGCATGAAATAATAACTTGATGAGACTTAACAAAGAAATCCCTCACTAAATAAATAATTAAGTCTTACGCCTTCCATTAATATGGGGACAACTAGAGTTCTTCTAGAGTTAGGGTTGTTGAGTTGCCTCAAGCTCACTCTATAAGAATATGTTCAATCCATTGAAATTAGATTTCACGATTAATGGGTTAGACTTAATCGATATTATTAACTTGTTGGATTTGCGCCAAGGTTAATGTGTATTGGAGGTGAAGTTGGGTTTGTATACATGAGATGTACACATATCAAGAGTCGATAGCCCAATGTATGTGCACACATCAATAAGTTGATAGCACAAGATTCGATAGTTGCATGAATAATGCAATTGGTATGGATTAGATACCTACCAACCAAACTAAGGATAGCTTGTTGAGTTGCCTCAAGGTTATTTTTAGCTAGTTGGATATCGACCCACTAGGAGAACTTCCATATAAGTTATCTCGGGTTCATAGTGAGGGCTATGGATTCGCAATAAAATAGTGGGAGCCATAATGCGATTTATCAAAGACCTAATAAACATGCATTTTATGTACATTCTAACATGTTCTATTTTACATCTAGGTTGCTAGAATCATCATCATGACAAGTGTGAATTTGCGATTGCTAATGGAATCAAATAAGCTGACTGGACCCAATTTTTTAATTTGCTAAGGAATCTGAGAATAGTTCTCAAATCCGAAAAGATTGGCTATGTCCTAGATGAGGCATTCCCTAATCCCCCTGCTGCTAATGCTTCGGAAGATGTTCAAAAGGCATATCAAAAGCATCTCGAAGATAGTGAGATGGCAAGCTACATTATGCTTGCTACTATGTCAGCTGAGTTGCAAAAGCAGCATGAGGCTATGGATGCTAATTACATAGTATACCATCTAAGAGACCTTTTTGATAAGCAAGCACGTTCTGAAAGGTTTGAAACTTCAAGGTTGCTCTTCCGTACTAAAATGGTTGAGGGGACATCTCAAGTGCAATATGCATTGAAGATGAATGGCTATATTGAGAGGTTGGCCACCTTGGGATTTGTGATGGACCATGAATTAAGTATTGACTTAATTCTAACGGGTTTGTCTGATAGTTATTCACATTTTGTGCTTAACTATAGGATGAACCAAATCTCTACCACTATTCATGAGCTGATTAACTTGCTTAAAACAGCTGAGCCATCTGTCAAGAAGGACTGTAAGGCTGTGATGCTGGTGGACTCTTCAAGTTCTAAAAGGAAGAACCTAAAGAAGAAGAAGAAGTCTATGAAGCCTAAGGGAGGCATGGCCAAGAAGAAGGTCAAGGAGATTGCTCCAAAAGGGACATGCTTCCATTGTGGAAAGGATGGCCATTGGAAAAGAAACTGCAAGGCTTACTTGGAGTCCTTGAAGAAGAAGGCCTCTGGTGCCCCATCTACTTCAGGTATTTTTGTCATTGAAATTAATACTATTTCCAATAATAATATATGGGTATTAGATACCGGTTGTGGCTCACACATATGCACTAATATGCAGGGCCTAAGGAACAGTAGACAACTCAATAAGGGAGAGTCAGACCTACGCGCTAGAAATGGAGCAAGGGTTGCTGCATTAGCTATAGGAACATATGTATTGACCCTCCCTAGTGGGCTTATATTAAATTTGGATAATTGCTATTATGTACCTGCTTTGACTAAAAACATTATTTCTATTTCAAGTCTAAATAAAGATGGTTTATTTTTAGCTTTTAGTAACAATTGTTGTTCTATTATGTTGAATGGAATTCTTTATGCTAATGGTACATTATGCAAAAGAATAAACATATTAGATATGTCAAATCCAACTTTAAGCATCAATGATAATAAAAGGCAAAAACAAGATATGTTGAAATCATCTTATTTATGGCTTTGTCGTCTTGGTCATTTAAGTGAGAAACGCATGGCTAAGCTACACAAAAGTGGTAGTTTGGGGTCATTTGATTATGAATCATATGACACATGTGAATCTTGTTTTCTAGGCAAGATGACTAAATGACCCTTTAAGGGAAAGGGTGAACGTGCTAATGGACTTTTAGACTTAATACATTCAGATGTATGTGGTCCAATGTCTACACACGCTAGAGGTGGTTTCATCCACTTCATTACTTTTATCGATGACTACTCACGATATGGATATGTGTATCTTATGAGATACAAATCTGAAGCTTTTGAAAAGTTCAAAGAATTCAAAAATAAAGCAAAGAAACAACTTGGCAAAAGTATTAAAACACTTCGATCAGTTCGAGGAGGTGAATACTTGAGCCAAGAGTTTCTAGATTATCTTAGGGATATTGGGATTTTATCTCAATGGACTCCACCTTACACGCCACAACACAATGGTGTGGCTGAAAGAAGAAACCGAACCTTGTTAGACATGGTAAGGTCTATGATGAGTTTTGCAGAATTGCCTAAATCCTTTTAGGGTTATGCACTTGAGACCGCCATTTATATATTAAATGGAGTTCCTTCAAAGTCAGTTGATGTTACTCCATATGAGATATGGTATAACAAGAGGCCCACATTTTCTTACATGAGAATTTGGGGTTGTCCTGCTTATGTGAAGCGGACAATGTCAGATAAGCTAGAAATTAAGTTTGACCAATGTTTGTTTATGGGATATCCAAAAGCATCATATGGATATCAATTTTACCACCCCTTGGAACAAAAGGTTTTTGTTTCAAGACATGCTATCCTTTTAGAGAGAGAATTCTTTCTAAAAGGAGATAGTGGGAGCAAAATTGAACTTGAGGAAGTTCAAGATGCTCAAACAGATGCTGATCAACTGCCTGAACCCAAGCTTGTTACTCATACAGATGATATAACAACTCAACCCTCTGAAGCACAAGAGCTTTGTAGGTCCAGTAGGATACGTACTATTTAAGAGAGATATGGATTTCTCACTAGTGAAAAGAATGACGTATTGCTCATAGAAAATGATGAGCCTACAACCTATGAAGAGGTTTTGAATAGTTCAGAATCTGACAAATGGCTTCAAGCTATGAAGTCAGAAATGGATTCCATGTATGAAAACCAAGTATGGACTTTGGTTGACCGACTCGAAGGAATAAAGCCTATAGGGTGCAAGTGTAACACCACATCATATGCATTTAAGTATAACCTATTTCTGTATAAAATAATCACATACTGCACGTTGGAAAGAGAAAATGCCCTGATAACAGTGGTAGTAAAAATTTTTTTCATATCATATCCTGTAAAATCAACTAATGCCTTTACAAGTCTTATATCCTATAATTCTATTCAATGACTTTACAAGTCTCATATCCTGTAATATCACTCAATGACTTTTCAAGTCAACATTAAAAACCACAATACGATATATCACATATATTAAAACATAAAACTTCACATCTGAAGGATTACGGGTTGCTTCCATTTATACATTTCAAAACTAATATAGAGTGATAATACATATTCAAACATATAAGTCCAAAATACAGATGACATGTTTTCATGCTTGTGTGGAATGCAAGGAGAGAGAGTGATCAAGCTCGGCTAATGACCTGTGCTCCATGTCTTCTATACACTACTCAAAATGAGCTATCACTTTTCTTTACCTGAAAAATGATGCAAATTGATGAGTTGTGGCTCAGTGAGAATAATCATCCAATGAGCTCTAAAGTACCAAACAACTCATAGTAATGAATCACAAATCCAATATATACCATGTATTCCATTGCATTCATCAGTATCATATAAGTATCAATAAAGTTGAAACATATAATCATTACTCTTTATGTATGCAAATGCTTTTCTTATTTCATTTTTTTGTGACCAAGTTAAACAGACATTGCCCCGGGTTTCCATGTGAACATTTGCCATGTGAACATTTGCATTTGCATTTGCTATCTAGCTTGATCATTTGTTTCATTTGCACATTTGTTGGGCCATAGGCCTCTTCTTTTGCTTCACAATATCGATTAACTAGTCACAACGCATTTTTAGTCCATATGCATATGCACTTGTATTTAAGCATTCATCAACCATTGTATCTTATCACATACAACATACATATATTCCATATATACCTCATATGTCACGCATATACCTTGCATATACTATATATATACCACGTATATATATCACATATGTCAAACATATACCTCAAATATACCACAAGTATACCATTTATATGTAACACAATGTCACAAATTATCCATCATTATATTATCAAGGACCAATCATGACAATCATATGAATCACATAGCAAGCAACATTCATTTGCACGAAAGAATTCAATTGATAATTAGACTCACCGTTCTCCTTTGATTCCGACCCCTAACTTATTGTCTATCTGCTCCTTGTGGATCTCCAATATGTTGCGAGCCTAATATGAAAACATAATCGATTAACTCATGATTAGGGAGACTTAATGTGGCTTAAACAAATTAATATGCATTGTTCATGTCAATAGTTAAGATTTTTCCTATAAGGCAGTGTGACCTTATAGGACTGTTTAGCCTATAACTTTTTCTATACATGACCAATTAATCTGATTCTTGTTCCTAATTAAAACTAATTTCAGACCAATTGGATCATTGTATAATATTTTGTGGAATTTCTAAGTGTGTTATGTTTTCTGCCTTGTTTTCTGCCTTTAGGCAGTTTTAGGGTACTCATTTGGGTTCATCGTAACTTATAATCTATAGGTCCTATTTTAATGAAAATTTACAGAAAATTATATGGGTTCATATGGAACATTTCATATTTACAACTTTTATCAATTATGTCTTTATGGTCTTCAAAATATAACAAACATTTTACTGGTCCATAATAGAATTGTCTTCTGGACCAGTATGACTTCCAAAGGCCATAACATAGTCTATACATAACCAATGAAGCGGAAATTAGTACCCAAATTTAGATAAGACATATACCTATAACTTTTATGTTTTTATCATTTACATAATCTAGCTGTAACAAGCTCAAATTAGCCAAAACATTTACTTGATCTGTCTAGGGCACTCAGTAGGCAGTTCAAACCATGGAACAGTCATGGTTCCATTCACCATAACTCAAAATTTACAAGACCTATGAACCTGAAATGTGGTATACATATAAAAAATATATATATCTACAAATTTTATGTTTTGATATACTTCAAATAATGACTTTAGCATATTCGAAATCAAAGCACACAGTAGCTAACTTGGTTAGGGTTCACACCCTGACCAGTTTTAGTAGAGAGAGCATATCTCTTCCTATACATAAAATCATGCAAAAATGTTTACATATCTACAAATCTAGGACATAAATAAACAACCTTTGTGTTTTAAATTTTTCCAGAATCAATTTCTATTAATATCAAAATTGGGGTGCAATTCAGTGCCTAATATTGAACCTAAGCAACTCAAATCAACCCTATAGCAATAAGAATTGATTACTTACCAAGAACAACCTTGCAAGGGATCAATTAGCTTCAAAAACCAAGTGAAACAATTAAGAATTGAATTTTGAAATGGAGGAAAATGAAGAAGAAGTCGGGTTGGAGAAGAAGGCAGAAATGGGAAGATAAAGCTAACTTTTTGTTTTTGTCTTTTTATCTTTTTCTCGTCTCTTTTCTCCTTTCTCTTCTCTTTTCTCTTCTATTTTCTCTTCTCTTCTCTTTTATTTATCTTTTGTGTCATTTTCATTTTATTTTGTCAATATTATTGTTATTATTATTTACATATATTTATAATTCCATTAATTCACACAATAATACAACTTAATCATTTGGCCCGATTTAACTAAATTAGCAATGTAAATGTTTACTAATCTTAATCTAATCATTTTTTTTACTTTAATTTAGTCACCTTATTCAATTCATTTCTAATACTTTGTTATCCTTATTTAGGTTATAAGGATACACGTGTGACTCGATATAATTCCCAAATACTAGGACACGTAGCTAATGCGTGCCATGAACTTGTTTCTAAGAAAATATGTGTGAAATGCACGTGTTTAATTGAATTGTATACAAGATGCTTATGTTCAATGAAATGCATGTGGGGAAGGTCAAGGATGTTACAGCAAATGGGTTTTCAAAAACAAAATTGACATGGATGGTAATGTGATTACCTATAAAGCTAGATTTGTTGCTAAAGGTTATCGTCAAAGACAAGGAATTGACAACGATGAAACTTTTAGCGCAGTAGCTTGCTTAAATCCATAAGGATACTCCTAGTCATTGCTACTCATTATGATTATGAGATATGCCAAATGGATGTGAAAACGGCTTTCCTTAATGGAAATCTGATTGAGGATGTGTACATGACACAACCAGAAGATTTCATATCCAAAGATGGAAAAAAGGTATGTAAGCTTCAAAGATCCATTTATGGATTAAAGCAAGCATCCAGGAGTTGGAATATTCGGTTTGATGAGACAATCAAACAGTTTGGTTTCTTACAAAATCCAGATGAATCTTGTGTTTACAAGAAGGTTAGTGGGAGTGCATTCGTATTTCTTGTGTTATATGTAGATGACATATTGTTAATGGGAAATGATGTCTCAGCCTTACAATCAGCCAAAATTTGGTTATCCAAGAATTTCTCTATGAAAGACCTTGGAGAAGCAATCTATATTTTAGGGATAAAGATCTATAGAGATAGATCTAAAAGATTGTTTGGTCTTTCACAGTCTACGTACATAGATAAGATGCTAAAGAGGTTTAGCATGGAGCAGTCAAAGAGGGGATATATTCCCATGACCCATGGGATTACTCTCTCAAAGTCTTTGTGTCCAAAGACACAAGATGAAAATATACACATGAGTTTGATTCCATATGCTTCAGCTATATGATCAATCATGTATGCTATGATATGTACAAGACCCAACGTATCATATGCTCTGAGTGTCACGAGTAGATACCAATTGGACCCTAGTGAAGGTCATTGGGTGGCTGTCAAGAATATCCTTAAGTACTTAAGAAGAACTAAGGATGTATTCTTGGTATATGGAGATGGAGATATTACTGTGAGCAGGTATACCGATGCCAGCTTCCAATCTAACAAGGATGACTCAAAATCTCAATCAGGTTATATATTCACACTAAATGGTGGAGCAGTTAGTTGGAAGAGTTCCAAACAGAAAACGACTGCTGATTCGACAACCGAAGTAGATTACATTGCAGCTTCTGAAGCAGTAAAGGAAGCAGTTTGGATAAGGAAATTCATCACATAACTTGGAGTGGTTCCCAGCATTATTGATCCAATACAATTGTATTGTGATAATAATGGAGCCATTGCGCAAGCAAAGGAGCCACGGTCTCATCAGAGATTCAAACATGTACTCAGAAGATACCATTTGATTAGAGAAATCATTGGTAGAAATGATGTAAAGATAGAAAGAGTGCCCACTGATTAGAATATTACTGATCCTTTAACTAAGCCACTTCCCCAAAAGAAAATATGATTCTCATGTACTCGCCTATGGAATTAAATACAAAGGCGATTGACTTTAGTGCAAGTGGGAGCTTGTTAGAGGAGTGCTCTAAAGGCAATCACCTTTAGCACTTATTGTACAAATTTATTTGATTAATAAAAGGCTTTTTCATTAATTTGATGGTCATTTGATATATGAATTGATAAGTGATCTTAAATCAATTAATGAAGTCTTTGATACATAACATAGCATGAAGGAAATCATGATGAGATCGTGATATTGAGATTCCTATCATGTGTAATTATGTTAATATCAAAATTATCCCTAGTCGTAGGATTAATGAGATGGGACATTATTAATCCAGATAGACTAACACATGTTACACTCCTTGATTGGATCGAGTAGTAGATATCATAATCTATAAACATGAGATGTTTAGAGTTAACATATGAATGCTTTCTAAGTGTAGCTAAGTACATTGCATAACCAACTATGAGACAATCATATGGATAATCTATTCAAATGTCAATGATAGTCTAATCATAGCAATGGTGTAAGTATCCTTAGACTTGAAGTACTCAAGGATATCTTGAATATTGATTCTGTATTTTGACACTATTCCTTATTGCCTCAGAAAGATAGCTCATAGGGTGGTGATTGGATACAGCTTGAGGTATTCGAAGGTAATTGGGTAACCAACAAAGGATTCACCACTTTTGATAGAAGGAGTGTATACTCATGGCCTCTTGTCATGGTCATTCCTCAGGAATCTTTGGTCGGAGTGGAAATGTCATAAAGATAGTCTTCAATGACATATCTAATAGAGTAATGAGCCTCAAGGACAAGAACTAACATTACTTGGACTAGACATGATGTACTCAGTCTAGTGGGAATTGACACATGTCCATACTCTGAACCAAGTGGGGTATAGAATGGTGAAAGGAATAATTGCACAGAAATTGTCTATGGAAAGGTTCGTAGTCAAACCACTGACTTTCCGGTTAATTAGGGGTCATGATGTGTTGCTAGATACCGCTCATGACCTGCTTAAATTAATTGTTAATTTAAATGACCAACATAACCGGGAACCTAATGGGTCACATGCATTGAAGATATGGAAAATGAGTAAATGGTCTTGGATAAGATCCAAAATATGAGAGAATTATTTCAGGATAGATCGCGGTGAGATCGTACGGAAAAATCGTTCGGGAGTGTCACGAGCCCGTGCGGGCTACTGGCCGACCTAGTGGGCTAGCTGGCCTGCCCAGCAGTAGTCCGCGCCCAGCGCACTACTGCCTCCCATCCATTGGCCAACGACAGTTTTTGGCCTTAATTAGGCCAATTATGGCCAATTACTATTCATTTTTGTTTCCATTTTTTTACTTTTCATCTTATTTTGAATTTGATTCAAATATAAAAGACATCAAATGGCAGAAAATAGACATGAAAATATTTTTTTTTGTGAAAAAAATATTTTTAAGACAACAAAAATTCTCTCAAGAACACTTTCAAAGCTAGCACTTTGAATTTGTTCAAACCATTTCTCTCGATAGTTTCTTCTTCATTCTTCACATGGATTATCATTAGAGACATCCTAGTGTGGATTGTTGTGGTTTGCTACAACCCAACAAAGTGAAGATTTGAAGAACAAATAAGAAATTACAAGGTATAATTTTTAATATTTACATTTATATAAATTAGTTTTAATGGTACAAGTATGATATTTTTTCTTAGGTTTTGAAAAATTTTATTTTTCATTGCGTTTATGAATATGATTCATTCTTCAAAATCCTACACAAACCACTGACTTTCCGGTCAATTGGGGATCACGATGTGTTGCTAGATACCATTCATGACTTGCTTAAATTAATTGTTAATTTAAGTGGCCAATATAACCGGAACCTAATGGGTCACATGCATTGAAGATATGGAGAATGAGTAAAATGGTCTTGGATATGATCCAAAATATGAGAGAATTATCTCGGAATGGATCGCGATGAGATCACACGAAAAAATCATTCAAGAGGGTCACGAGCCTGCGTGGGCCCGAGCCAACAAGTCCAGCTCGCTGCTGTCTCCCACCCATTGGCCAACGGCAGATTTTGGCCTTAATTAGGCCAACTATGACCAATTACTATTCATTCATTTCCCTTTTCTCCATTTTTGGCTTTTCATCTTTTCTTTGAATTTGATTCAAATAGGAAAGACATCAAATGGCGGAAAATAGACATGAAAATATTTTTTTATGAAAAAAATATTTTCAAGACACAACAAAATTCTCTCAAGAACACTTTCAAATCTAGCACTTTGAATTTGTTTAAACCATTTCTCTTGTTAGCTTCTTCTTCATTCTTCGTGTGGATTATCTTTAGAGACATCCTAGTGTGGATTGTTTTGGTTTGCTACAACCCAATAAAGTGAAGATTTGAAAAACAAATAAGAAATTACAAGGTATAATTTCTAATCTGTATATTTATATAAATTAGTTTTAATGGCACAAGTGTGATTTTTTGTTTTGGGTATTGAAAATTTTATTTTTCCACTGCGTTTATGAATATGATTCATTTTTGAAAGCCCAACAAAGTTTGCATAGAATTTATGTCTCTTACCAGCTACCTTAAGCCTATCCTAGATAATCCTAACTTTCTCCTCAATCTGCTAGACCAAATATGGTCCCACCAGTTTCTGCTTACTAAGTTATGTCCAACAGATTGGAGATCTACATTTCCTTCCATATAGAGCTTCATTTGGAGCCATGTCGATACTAGCTAGATGACTATTATTATAAGTAAACTCCATCAATGGAAAGTATATATCACAACTTCCTTCAAATTCTATTGCAAAACTTTGCAACATATCTTCTAGTAGCTGAATCACTCGCTATGATTGGTCATCCATCTGCGAATGGAAGGTTGTGCTAAAATTAAAGTGGGTGCCTAATGCTTCTTAAAAGCTCTTCCAAAACTAGGATGTGAATTTGGTATCTCTATAAAAAATGATAGACACTAGCACACCGTGTAGTTAGACTATCTTATGTATATATAATTCTGCTAATTTATTTAGCAAATAGTCCATCTGAATAGGTAGAAAGTGTGTCAACTTGGTCAATCTATCCACAATCACCCACACAGCATCATGTTTGCTTTTGGTCAAAGGTAAGTCAGATAGAAAGTCCATTGTGACTCTTTCCCACTTCCATTCTAGTACAGAGTTTGATTGTAACAATCCTGAAGGTAACTGTTCTACTTTTACTTGCTGGAAAGACAAATATTTGGTAGTAAATTTTGTGTTGTCCCTCTTCATCCTAGGCCATTAATAACATGTTTTCAAATCTCGGGACATTATATTACTGTCTGAGTGCATGGAATAAACTGATTCGTGTGCCTCCTTCATTAGAAAATGAAATTGATGTGTAGATTTTACTAAACTCTTTTTGAATCAATCTTAATTAACTTATCCTAGCTTTAGTTATATGCTTGGTTGAAGAGAAAATGCCAAGAAAGTGAATAGAGAATGGAAGAAGTGGGAAGGATTTATAAGGAAAAAGAAGTTAAGTTTTTGATTTGCCTTTATCTAATTTCGGATATTTTGTAAAAATAGAGGAAAGAATGGCTTATTTTGGGCTTTTATATGGAAGTTAAATGATGATTACCATGCATGCATTACATGTGGCATGTTGCAAGATAACACTTAACTAATTAATCATTGCTTTGTTTAATTAATTATCATTTAGTTAAAAAAAGAAAAAAATCACAATTTATTTTAATAAATTCCAAATATTCAATTTAGTCCTCCTATTTCTCTCTTTTCGTAATAAACCACCCTAAACTAATTAATCTTCAATAATTATATACACCAATATTAACGGTATAATTTATTCTATATATTGGCATTCTCGATTTTGTGATTGCCACACTGAAGCAAAAGTCGTGTTTCCTAATATTTTTGCAAAACCGCACTTTAAATTTTATTTTTTTGATATCGTGCCCTAAATATTGGAGTTTTTACACCAAATTATCTGACAAGTTCATCTCAATATCCTCTATGTCACAATGTCCTCTGTTCACGATTCGCTGACAGTGCAAAAATTGTATATTTTTACTGTCGGACATTGTTTTCTTCGATTTTTATGAAAAATATAATGTGTTCTTAATCAATTTCTCTCTTATTCTCGGTTCAAATTTAAACTCTAGTCATATTGCCTCTGTTGTAATCGTGAATGCACTTGGTTTCTAGTCAGTCCGATGCATATACTCACAAAACATGCATATCGTCTATGGCCTAAACTGATAAATGTGACATGAAGGCTCAAAAACTCATTAGCAAGAGGTGTGAAATAAATCTAGCATATGTGATAAATATGAAGAAGAGTAGTTCGAGGCTGGTAGATTTTCCCATAGTGTGTGAGTTTTTTTATGTGTTCCCGGATGAGTTGTTAGACTTATGCCTAGATCGAGAGATATAATCTACTATGGATTTGGTACTTGTTATCGCTCCTATCTCCATTACCCTTTTATAGAATGACATCTATAGAGTTGAAGGAGTTAAAGGTGTAATTATAAAAGTTGCTTGATAAGGGGTTTATCCAGACCACTGTGTCACCTTGGGGCGTTTTTGTTCTGTTTATGAAGAAGAAGAATGACACCTTATACCTTTGTATAGACTACATGTAGCTTAATAAAGGTGATTATTAAGAACAAATACCTGCTACCTAAAATCGATGATTTATTTGATCAGTTGAAGGAGACAAAAGTATTTTCCAATATAGATATTTACTCTGGGTATCATGAATTAAAGATCAAGTAGTCAGATGTACCCAAAAAGGTCTTTATGACTTAATATGACCATTATGAGTTCCAGGTATAGAGTAAATTGTAGCTTTTGAGGTAGATAAGGAAGCATATTGGATTGTGAAGTTCATCATAGAGATAAGAGTAGTTACTAGCATTGTTCATCCGTATTGTTGTAATAATAGAGTCATTGCATAAGCAAAAAACATATTGTCCCATTAGAGATCCAAACATATGCATAGGTAGTACCATTTAATTAGAGAAATTCTTAGTAGATAAATTATAAAGGTTGAGAGAGTTTTCATAAACCATAATATAGTTAACCTACTTACTAAAACCAATTCTTCCCTATAAAAAGTGATAGTTATATACTCCTCTATGACATTATGTACAAAGATGATTGGTGAATGATTTTAGTGTAAATGGGAAATTGTGATTGACTTTAATGCAAATAGAAGATTGTGTTAGATATAAAAAATTAACATATTAATTCGGTACATCATCAATATCACCATCACTGAACCCAAGAAAAGTAATAATAATAATAATAATAAATAAAGGCACATCTCTATGACTCCATCCAGGTGAAGTAAAGTAGCAGAAAAAGTTTGCCTTAAAAATTAAGAAATTCGTGTCCAGTTCTATGCTTAAAAGCTTATGATATGAGGAATTGAAAGGTGACATTAATAATAGTATTTTTTTCCGTCATAATAGGATAAATTTATTTTTATTTTGATGCAAATTATAAAATCAATTAATTATAATCAGAATTGTACTAATTATTTAATTACCGAAAGAGGGTATTGAAACTAATAATAATTAATACTTCATTTGTCTAAAAAAATTATTCTCTTTTTAATATGGCACTATAATTAAGGAAATCGTTTGATAATTTAAATAATTGAGTATAATAGACTTTACTTTACAATTTTTACAAGATGTAAAATCTTTTATGTATAGTTATTGGTGAAGTATTTAAGTGTTAAAAGAATTAAAAAGTTATATTATTTTTAAAAAGTTAATAATTGTTTCGAAATATAATTTTTTTATATAAACGAAATAATATTTTGAGATAGAGGGAATAATATAGTAATAAAAGAATTATGACACCAACCAGCATGATAATCACAACTGGTAAATGCATTGACTTTGAGATCATACTTTTGGTTGCAATATTACTCTATACATCTACATCTCATAATTAAGATTCATGAATACTACAAGTTCTAACATCTTCCTTTCTGATCATAATTAATTAGAGAACTTAAATCTCTCTAAATTGAAATAATAATTGAGAAAAATGATTCAATATCCTATTGATTCATTGATTTTTCTATTAAAACTGAATCGAATTGTATTATAACTTTTAATTTTAACGAATTTAAATTTTAAAATTATATATAAACTAAAAATTGTATTGAATTATATCAAATTAATCTTGAACTAAATTGTATTCAAAAAATTAATATTTAAATATTTATTATTAAAAAGAAAATATTATAATAATATAATATCATTTATAAGTTTTATACTTTTATTATAAATATTTAAATTTGTAACCATTTAATTTTTTAAAGTATATAGATGAGTATAGTATTTGCATTAATTGTGAAATATAAAAATATATAAATTATATATATATTATAAATTTGTATATTTATAATTTACACTTATAAGTTTATATACCAAATAATTTCAATATTTATATTTATTGTCATATATGTACATGAAGATACATATAGAAAATATATATACATAATATATAAATATACACATAATTATTAATAATTTATAGTTTTAATAAAATTATAATATATCTAATATTATTAAAAAAAAATCTAAGTACATAAGACTTAGGTTCTCTCATCTTAAATCTTATTAATGCCCCGCACTTCCCTCTTCTCCACAGCTGCAGCCACACTTCCCTATTTTTCTCCACACCGCAGCCGCACTTCCCTCTTCTTCTCCATGCTGCAGCCACTTTCCTCTTCTTCCCGACGCCGCAGCTGCACATTGCAAGTTCTTTAAGACTAAAGCAGTTCATTTTGTATTGATCTTAACTTGGTAGAGAAATAAAGAGAAAAGCAGGACGGTACTTTTTTTACTTTTATTTTCTTACAAGGGTAGAGAGAAAGTCTGATAAGGAAAGAGACATGGGATGTTGTTATTTTGACAAAATTGCATGCATGAAGTTGTTGTTTTAGATAAAATAAATGTCTTTGCAAATGAAAATTCGTGCCCTTTTCTACAATTTTTGTTTCACTCGGTTACTGCACTTTTATAGATGGTTGATCTGACTCATCTAATAAGGGTATTTTTGGAATATTAAGGATTCAACATTCTTAGAGAGATAAAACTTGCTCAATTTTCATGCTAAATAGGCAAATTTTGCTTACCATTAATGTTAATTGCTAACTCATGTAAACTATTAATTAGGAAAAAGAATCATCTACTATATGAGCATACTTATAAAATTTTTTCTTCCATATATAACTTCCTATTTACTTGCATTCTTCTCTTTCAATTTTACTAATTTTCAGGTTAGGATTCGAAATTTCCTGCTTATATTATTTCTCTACAAGTTTTATTAATAAATTTCAAATTGAATTGAAATTCTATTATATAAGATCTATGTGATCCAAATTGTTCATGTATTAAGTAAATTATGTTTTTATTAAAAATCCAGGGAGCTTTGCATTAAGTTTTAATTATTGAGAATTTTAATTTTGTGTTAGGTGTAGTGTGAATTTGAAGAACTTAGTGGATATGAAGTATACATTAATTAATACACATGTAGTTTTCACATTTTAGGACATATATGTTGCGAGAGGCTAAATTTAATTCTTTTATATATATTGTTGGGTTTTATGGTAATGGGCCGCCCATGTGGGCTTGACCCAGTCTGGACTCATATCTTCTTATATATAAAGTTATGAAAATATATAACTTATAACGAATTGATATAAGAAAAAAATATAACTTTTCATCAACAATTTTCTCTGAAATTTGAAAATTCTCGAAAATGAATTTTCTTAATCTCCGTTTAATCACAAGAGAATCAAAACGTTCGTACTGTGGAACTGAGTCAAGTTCTAGTAATTTGTCTCCGCCTAAAGCATTGAAAGTGCACGATTCACGCTCAACAAGTATCTGCTGCTCTAGTAGTTTCTACATTGGTATCAGAGCCTGTTATGTGCGGTTTTGTGCTTAAAATCGTAATTGTGATGATTTTGGAGAAATTTACTATGCAAATTCGAATTTTCTTCAATTTTCGTTAAATAATTCTTCAATTTCATATTTCGAATTTGGTATCGTTGGAAATCTCTCATCACAAGCTTTCTAACGAGTATTTTTGCATAATTTTCCGATGAGTGGATGAATTTTTATGATTTTTCAAAGTTTCTATATATATTTTTTTTAAAATAATCATTAAAACAATTCTCACTCTCAAATTGGGTATGTGTTGTCCAAACATGGCCAAAATGATGTTAAAACGAAATAAAAATGGTCCCAGTAGTTTTAAAACTGTCAAAAATGTGTAAAATTTCAAAATTCGGTGCAAAAATAACCCCGAAAGACGGCACACGTACTGCATGCGTAGCCTCGGCCCGTGACGCGCTGGCGGTTGAAGAAAACGGTTTCTGACGGTTTTTGCCACGTGGCGTCCTCCGATTAGTCCACATTTGATGATGTGGCCTGTGGCTCATGTCGGCGCGTGGAGGCGCGAGTGGTGTGTGGGCAGACTTCGTTCGGCGCGTGGAGGCACGTGAACGAATGTTTTTGGTCAAATTTTTTTTAATTCTTAAAAAAATTTATTTTCCAATTTAATGAATATTTTTTCAAAATTTTTTGTGACTGTTTTGATGAGAAATTTGTAGAAAAGATATGCGAATAGGAACATAATTACATGTGGAAAATTTTTTTTGTCATTTAACATATATGATATTTAATTGAGTCTAATGTTGGTTTAATTTATTCAAATATGTAGTGAGGAATCTGATGATTTGTGCTTTAGAGCGATTATGTGCATATAAGAAAGATCCGGAACATTCTCTTGAAAAACATATTAATGAGATGTACCATAAAATTTGGACTTTCTATATGATGTTTAGTGAAGACTATGACTTAGCTGTGGAACAATAGATGTCAATAATTCTTGATTCCTTACCTGATTCATGGGAAGAGGAAAGGAATGCGCTTAAAGAAAGATTAAGCGACTTAACTTATAAAAATCTTGCAAAAGATTTGAATCGGAAACTGGAGAGCCGTATACAATATGGTATTAGGCGATCTAGTAAATCGACAAATAGTTTCCCATGGATGAAAAAGGTATATGGTACACTGGAAAAAAGAGAATTTGCTGAAAGGGAACCAAAGGTTCAGCCAGATGATGAATGAATTAAAATCAATATTAGAAAAATATTTATTTTTATGTGTGACAATATATTATTTTTGTTTTTTGTTTTGAACATGTAATTGATGTTTATCTTATTTTTAATGCATATATATATATATATATATATATATATATATATATATATATTATTTTTGTTATATTATATTATATAATGAATGCATTGTGGGAATATTAGATTGGTAGATTAATGAATCTCATCTAATATAGAATTAATTGGCACATGTTTAAATTAAATAATAATAATTGGACTTTATTAGTAGGAGTTGATTGAACTGTATATACAGTTTTTTTTGTTTCTACTACTAGTGTTAGGTTATTATTGATTAATTTAAAGCATTGTAACTTGAAATTGATAAAGATCAATAAAGAATTGTGTTAATCCTAATTATAATCATTGTTTCTAAATAGTTGAAATGGTTGCTACAAAAAGCATTGTTGCTAACTTGAATCAAGAATATAAGCTGAATGATAAAAACTATGACATTTGACATCGTAAAATTCAGTATCTCCTGGAAGAGTAAGATATGCTGGAAACAATAATACAACCAATGGCTGAGCCTGAGCATGGAAACACTGCTCAACTTAGGCGAGATATGGATGCATATCAAGCCTATTAGCGCAAGGATAGAGTTGCTCGCATATTGATGCTGAGCAGCATGAGAAATGACTTGATGCTACGTTTTGAAAAACACCGCTCAGCCCAAGCAGTTTGGGATGCTGTTAAGGTTCAATTTGGTGGAACCTCAACAACAAGACTGCATCAGTTAACTCTAAAGTTTGATGCCTATAAGAAAAATTCTAATCATACAATGAGGCAACACCTTACTGCCATGTCTAACATGATAAGTGAACTGAAAGGTGCTGGCCATGAGATGACTGACGAGCAACAAGTTCAAGCTGTGATTCGCTTCCTTCCAAAAGCCTGGGAACACATGCGTGTCAACCTTACCCATAATGATAATATAAAATATTTTGATGATGTTGCCCGACATGTTGAGCTAGAGGAGGATCACCTTTTCGCTGATAAGCCTGAAGGAGAGGCTTATATGACTGAGTCAAGAGGCAAAAGGGCTTCTAGCTCTAGGCAAAAGAAATGGAAAGGTAAGGGAAAATGGCAAGGCAAGGGAGAGAATAAGATAAAATTTAGTGGAAATAAGCGTAAGCGTGAGAAACGTAACGGAAAGAAAGGCAAGAACATGAATTGCTTCAACTGTGGGAAGCATGGTGACTTTGCTCGTGATTGCACTGAGCCAAAGGTATTGTATGACCAAATTAGTCCCTCAGATTTATATGTTAGTAGTTGTTTGATGTTAGCTGAAACTGTTACTTATTGGACTGTAGATTCAGCAGCAACAGACCACATAACAAGGGACCGATTTGCCTTTGTGGAATTTTGTCGAATTCCAAATGGGAGTAGAAAAATCTATATGGGGAATAATGCTTCGGCTGACGTGCTTGGGATCTGTTCCTGCAGACTAGTGCTGCGGGGAGGTCGCACGCTTTATCTCTATGATGTGCTTTATGCTCCTGATATTTGACGAAATTTAGTTTCTATTATTGTTTTGCTTGAACTTGGCTTCAAAATTATTTTTGATGATGGTTGTGTTAAAATACTTTTGGACGAAGTTTTTTATGGCTCTAGACATATGTTGAATGGCTTTATAGTGCTAGACATTATTTTTATGGATGTTAATCAATTTATATTTCTTGTTGAAAATTCCAATAATGTTTCATTAATTGATGATACTAAATGACATGCTAGATTAGGACACATTGGGCAAGATCGTTTAAAAAGATTATCAAAAGCTGGTCTTTTAGGATCTGTTAAGAAAATAGATTTGCCTATTTGTTAGCATTGTCTAGCTGGAAAAGAAACAAGATTGCCATTTGACAAAGCCAAAAGAGCTACATTTCCTTTACAGCTTATACATTCTGACATCTGTGGCCCAATGAATAAAAGACATAGTGCTCGCTATTTCATCACTTTCATAGATGATTTCACCAGATACGGTCACATTTATTTGATCTCTCACAAATCTGAAGCATTAGATTGCTTCATACGTTATAGTAAATTGGTTGAGAATCAATTGAATTTGAATATAAAATCATTACTGACCGATCGAGGGCGTGAATATCTATCTGATTTATTCAAAAGTTATTGTGATGATAAGAGTATAGCTAGGCAGCTAACTATTCCTTCAACTCCGCAACAAAATGGCGTAGCAGAAAGAAGAAATAGAACCCTATTAGACATGGTTAGGTCAATGATGGCGCAGGCTAATTTACCAATTTCCTTTTAGGGAGATGCATTAATGACTGTTTTCTACATTCTAAATCGTGTACCATCAAAATCTGTTCATTCCACCCCATATGAATTGTGGAAAAACAAAAAGCCTGCCTTAAGCCATATGCGCCCATGGGGTTGCGTAGCTTATATCCACAACACTTCCCATAAATATGGAAAACTTGGTCCGAGGGGGAACAAATGTATTTTTATAAGATACTCAAAATTCTCCAAAAGATATGTTTTTCTGGAGGAAGACACAAATGGAAGAATAACAGAAATTGAGTCACGAAATGTCATTTTCTTAGAAGAGGACTTTCCTGAAAGAGGTGATATAAATAAGGATTTCCAATTTTATGAATTGGAAGATCATGAGACTAGACTAGTGGGAGTGCAAGAACAATTGATTTAGCACTCACAGAGCAAGAATTTATTGCTCCTCCTGAACCAAGTGGGAGTGAAAGAATGTCAGTTTTTGTTCCAATGGAGCAAGACATTGAACAATCTCAACCTCGATGTAGTAATCGTGAAAAGATTCCCCGTCGTCGATTTGAGATTGAGGGGAAAGCTTTTATGATTGCTCCAGATGAAGAAGAGCCTAAAACAGTACAACAAGCTCTTTCTAGTCCTAAAGCAAAAGAATGGATTAAAGCTATGAAAGAGGAAATGGATTCGATGATATACAATCAAGTCTGGGATTTGGTTGAGAAACCGTCTGATCGTAAGACTATTGGGAACAAATGGATTCTCAAAATAAAACATAAGGCAGATGGGACAATAGAAAAATTTAAAGCTCGATTAGTAGCTAAGGGCTATACACAAAAAGAGGGAATTGACTATGGAGATACATTCTCACCTGTAGTCAGGTTTGCATCAATTCGCCTCATTTTGGCTATAGTAGCATGAATGGACTTAGAATTATATCAAATGGATGTTAAAACTGCTTTTCTCACTGGAGAATTAGATGAAGAGATCGATATGGATCAACCTTTAGGTTTTGAACTCAAAGGACAAGAGCGCAAAGTTTACAAGCTCAAAAGATCCATTTACGGTCTTAAGCAAGCGTCAAGACAATGGAACCTCAAATTTCATCAAGTCGTATTAAGGGATGGTTTTACGATGATGGAGGAAGACCATTGCATATATGTTAAACGTACTAACAATGGTTTTATAATTATGTCCTTGTATGTCGATGACATTTTGATAGATGGAAATGATAAGAAGTTGATTGATACTACCAAGAAATGGTTATCATCGAACTTCGAAATGAAAGATATGGGTGAGGCTAGTTATGTACTTGGTGTTAAAATCCTAAGGGATTGCTCTAAAAGACTTCTAGGTTTATCTCAGGAGACTTATATAAAGAAAATGTTAGAGCGTTACCATATGCATGAATTTAAGCCTGTGGATAACCCTGTCGAAAGGAATCTAAGCCGTAGTCTAGATATCTGTCCCAAGACATCGGATGAAAAAGAACGAATGTCTAGAGTACCCTACTCCAATGTTGTAGGTAGTCTGATGTATGCAATGATGTACACACGTCTAGACATTTGTTATGCTGTTGGGCTAGTAAGTAGATTTCAATCTAATCCAGGTCTAAAATACTGGATGGCAATCAAGAGAATATTGAGATATCTAAAAGGAACTTCAGACTATGTTCTATGTTATCAAGGGAAGGATTTGCGCTTAATTGGTTATACTGATCCTGATTGGGGAGATGATATAGATCAGCAGAAATCGATCTCTGGATATGCTTTTTTTGCTTAATGATTGCACAATTTCATGGAATAGCAAGAAGCAATCTTGTATAGCTTTATCGATGATGGAAGCTGAGTATGTAGCATGTTCCTCAGCTGTACAAGAGGCAATTTGGTTGAAAATATTTTTGCAGCACTTAGAAATTGTCAAGTTAGCATCTGAACCTGTGACAATCTATTGTGATAGTATGGCTACATTAGCTTATGCTAAGGATCCAAAATATCATGGAAAGACCAAACATATCCAGATTAGATATCACTATGTTAGAGACATGATTGTGAAAAAGGAAGTGATTCTGAAACACATTTCTACAAACAAAATGGTAGCAGATCCATTTACTAAACCAATAGCTAGAGATGCATTTGCAAGGCACGTAAAATCTCTAGGCTTATGTAGAATGTAATCAATATATATTATGTCAAATCACTTGGTTTTTGCAAATGATATATCATTTTAATTGATTAATGATTTTTCAATTATATGAAGCACAATTCGAATAAATATGTCGATAGACTTAGATTGACTCACTCACATGAGTAATCACCTCTAGCGCTATGGATCGAGTAGAGATGAGACCATAAATGCAGAGGCATTAAGTGAATGACTAAGATGCAGTGGGAGCGGTCTTAGTTTTTATTCATTTTTATAAGGTCTCCTTGATGAGGATCAAGATGAGATTCTTCGTATATATAACTTGAATGACTTTCCCACCATTCATGTGTCTATATAGAGGAAGCTGAGTGTGAAATTTGTTATTTAACATTGTTGAATGTGTAAATAAGAATTTCAAGTTTGGCGCATTTGGAGCGACAAGACTAATACTCATATGGTGTTTATTTATTTTGAACTAAGAGCAAGACATACACTCTTTTATCTTTGACAAGAAAAGAGTAGCTCCACCATAGCATGCATTTCATACTGCATGTGCTATACGACCTATTAGGAAGCAAAAGAATGGATCCCTGCTTTTTCACTATGTGAGTCCTAGAAATCCTAGAAATGGATTTCAAACAACTTTTACCCTTTGTGACTTTTGGCTATATCATGATGTGATGAATTAATGTTGACTATCTTAGGATGTATCCTATAGTCATAGAATGATTCGACTTAACGAAACACTCCTAGAAAAGCGAGTTAATTCAAAGCTGATTGATATGAGGGCAAAAGAAAAAGTACTTTCCTTATGCACTCACAGCTTGTGTTCACCGGTCGGAGTTATTACGCTTGATGAAGCGAGAAGTAACTTAGAATACAAGTGATTGTAAGAATGATTTGAGTATAGATTCATGAGGGATTGAATGATACTCGAATTAAGTGTATTGAGAAAGATACTTGGGGTAATTAAGCACATTATCGAAAATAATTACAACTTTGGGTTGATGTCTCCTATATGGCCTATAATTAGGTTTGTATTAGAGCTCCCACAATTTGTGTGCTTCAGGTCACACGGTCCATTCGCTTGTATGAAAGATTCTTTGTTTAAGTTTGAAGATGTGAGATGATATTTGGATTGAGTCAAGCCCACTTTGGGCGAGTGGGAGATGTTGGACTTTATGGTAATGGGCCGCCCATGTGGGCTTGACCCAGCCCAGGCTCATATCTTCTTATATATAAAGTTATGAAAAGATATAACTTATAACGAATTGATATAAGAAAAAGAGATAACTTTTCATCAACAGTTTTCTCTGAAATTCGGAAATTCTCGAAAAGGGATTTTCTTCATCTCCGCTCAATCACAAGAGAATCAAAGCATTCGTACTGTGGAACCGAGTCAAGTTCTAGTAATTTGTCTCCGCCTAAAGTATTGAAAGCGTACGATTCATGCTCAACAAGTAAGTATCCGCTGCTCTAGTAGTTTATACACACACACACACACACACACACACGCGCACACACACACACACACACACACACACACACACACATATATATATATATATATATATATATATTTCTCCATTTGTTACTATTACTTAAAGCTTCTATGTGCACAACTAATTTAAGTTATCACGTCTTTTACTTGTTTGATAATTTTGTATTTGCTGATATGATATTTAATTCTCAAGTATGCTACAATTTGAATAATATTAATTGAGTTTTACTAATGCAAAATCATTGTTGGATTGTGAAGACATTTAAGGAAAAATTGAAAGTACAAGTACCCCTCGAAGATATTTGATTCGTGGTTCATAAAGGACTCAATCAAGGTTATTCGTTACAACTTGAATGTTTGATAAAGCTATTTTTAGTTCATAATTTTTTCATGAATGAGATCTAAATAAGTATTATCAGTTACATTTATGATATCTATTTATTTTCGAATACTCTATATGTTGACAGAGTTATTTTCAATCCTCCTAAAAAAATTTCGAATTGATGTGAATTTAAAAATAATATACATAATTCTTTTTTTTTTTTTGGTGAAGTGAAAAATTGTAGAAGTTCATGGGAATTTTGGGAATTGAGAATGGATTGAGTTAGTAAAACGATTGTGAATTGGCAGGTTATGGGCTAATGGTGGGTCATTATTGTCAGTAGGTAATACTGTCCTCGGTGATTGCTTGGCTCCATGGAATTAGTGGGTAGTGCTCTTCTTTCAAAATAAAAGATATATTTCGGACTTGATTGCACATATTGAAAATCAAGAGACCACATTTGAAAAATTATTTAAGGGCCAAATTTAAACATTCTTCTTCGATTGCAAATGGATAATTATCAAAACATTCCATTAGCACTGTATGTAACAAAGATTTGCTTCAAACTTCATGACATTAATTTGTAATTGGCAAATAAGAAGGATGTTAACCAATGTAGGACTCATTCTACAAGAACTATAATTTTTGATACATGGTCAGGTAATAAAGTTTTCTTGCTCTAAGGGTGTAACACCCTTTATCCAACTGCTTACCAACTGAAAAAGACGGTGCTACTTAACCAATTGTGCTACAGTTGTTTATTTTATTTTTAAATTGGTATGGTATTATCTATTTTATGATCTTACCAAAGTGTGCCTGTTTTAAACCAGGCACATATTTATGTTTCAATAGCACATAACATTTATTTCAATTATGGAATAACACAAAGGCATTTGTACATTTGTTTTTTTCAATCTCTTTTAAACAACTTCATCAATGGCATAATCTAACTAGTGTAGAACCAACTTAAACCCAAGTTTTTATCCTCACTTCACATATATACAACATACACTATTATAACTTAGACCAATTTACAACCAAATTTAGTTTACACAACTTTAATTTTTAATAATTACATATTAGAGTTTAATTACAATATGCATATATGATAGAAATATGAAAAACTCTATAATTAAATAACCAACCCAAAAATCTGGGTCATCACCTGCTTCTCTGGTAATTAGACCCACTTGACTTCTATTAAGCTTTATCTACAAACTACCTAAAATTTCTTGGTACCTATAAATCCTCTTCTTACTTATGCGTGAGACAAAAAAAAGTTATATGCTAAATATTATGCTTAGTGGTGCATGCTTTTTGGTAATTGATATTCATAATAATAAAAATTACAAACACAAATTTTCATATCAACTTACAAATGTCACAAATATACAATTCCCTCTATTATCATGCACACAATCATAAATATATATCTTGCTAACCATATTGTCCATATTAACATAATAGTAATGTAACACCCTTTTACATAATTAGCAACTTCCCAATTATATGAAAGAATATTACAATGCATGAATTAAAAACATGTTCAATTTAAAAATTCATTTTGTACCATGGTCATGATGACTTAAATAAAAGTATAAAGTAAATAGCAGTACTTGAATTAAAATACCAATGTCTGATAAAACCCTTGTCTAGTAATTTCTACAACTGTTCTTTCAATTCCTCCATCTCTAAAGGTGACATTCTATATAGTGTTGCTGAAAATGAAGTAGTATCTGGCATAAGCTCTATGGAGAACTCTACCTATCTATTTGGTGGCAACCTTGATAAATCCTCTAAAAATATATCGGGGTATTCCTTCACTATCGGAATGCCTTCCAAGTTCGGTTCCTCCTTCCTTGTATCTATCATGTGAGATAGATAAGCTTCACATCCTTTGTGAATCATCTGTTGTGCCTTCGTCGTAATAAACATTTTTGATTGCTATGAAAACTTCTCACCTTGCACTACTACAATCTCCCCAATTGAGGTTTTTAAACTAGCCCCCTTCATCTTATAGTCAACTTGTGAACTATATTGAGAGAGTTAATCAATATCTAGGATGACATCATACTCATGAAGTGACAACTCAATTAAGTCTGCTAGAAACTCTTTCCCTTGGACCACAGTCGGACAAACCCTATACACATGATTTATCATTGCATTTTTCCCCAAAGGATTAGTGACATCTATCTTATAGCTTAGTTTTTCTACTAGCATATCATACTATTTGACTAAGCTGGCACAAATATATGGGTGGTTGGAACTTGGATCTATCAATGAAAATAAAGTTGAGTTAAAGAGCAGAAATGTACTAATAGCCATATCGATGACACCTTGATCC
Source organism: Triadica sebifera (assembly GCA_023653625.1). Classification (NCBI taxonomy): domain Eukaryota; kingdom Viridiplantae; phylum Streptophyta; class Magnoliopsida; order Malpighiales; family Euphorbiaceae; genus Triadica; species Triadica sebifera. The sequence continues at coordinate 30,068,290 of CM042901.1, forward strand.
TCACCAGCTCTTATAGCATTAGCCTTTGCTGGTGTTTGGCTGGGTCTTGGCCTATTTACTATCTCAGAAGTTGCCAATCTATATCCTCCTCTACCATTCTTAGCCTGACCCTGAGCCGGTGTTGATGCATGTGTCTGTGTGTGCGCTTCACTAGTCTAAAGGGGCAATCTCTCTGGTAGTAATCTCTAGAACTACATCTATAACAAACCCTTGAATGTCCCCAACACTTTTCTCTGTACTTCCTACCACAAGATGAACATTCTAGTGCCAACTCTCTCTATGTCTGAGTTTGGCTATTGGAGACAGTTGAGGTGGCTTTAGAAGGTGGTGCCTACCTGGTGGGTGCTGATTGACTTCGACCTTGACTCAATCCCTTAGGCTGGAACTGACTTGAACCTATACGAGTCTTCTTTCTTGAAGTATGTGTGACATTAAAAGAGAAGTTGTAGCACTATCTTATCTAATCAGGATTAACCCAATTAAATGAACGAGTGTCATATGTACCTATTGTGAAAAATATGAGAAAATTTAAAACTTTTTCTTTTACCTTAAAAACTCTCTTGTCATATAAATTCATTTGCAATATATATATATATATAAAGAAAATATTGATCCAAAGATCCATCATCGTATATTAACTATCATGTTTGGGCTTAGTTGATCAGATGTTTACAAAAATATATGCATTAAACAAAAGATTAAAAATTCTTTAAAATATAGACATGTATACAAGTAAATAACCCAAATCCTATACCATGTAAAAAAATGCAAAATATGACATGAATAATATCACTGGCCCTTATTGGATTTGTTCTATTGTCTCTGATGTTGGGTTGACTTTTGTATATCAACTTCTACCTTTATCTATTAGGATCTAACCTACGTGGGGAAAACACCTGCATGCTAAGCTATTAAAAGCTTAGTGGATGTATAAAAATTCAACATACAATCAACCATTATACATCATATCATATATATTTATGGCATCATATTAAAACATCATGACATGATAGAAAATTCATAATATCATATAATATACTTTACCTTATAGAATGGATAACCCATTAAACATATTGAACCATAAATATAGCGTATAACATATTAAATGTGTATCTTTGTATAATTGTGTCATTGAACTTTTTCCATTGTATTGTATTTTTTAGTCATTTTAATATAATCGCCCAACAGCTCTCAACTCGGACTATTTGGATACGAGTTGTAAATAGGGGCGCTTCCTAAGCTTAAGCCACCTTGCCTATCTCTATAATCATGTGTGCTCATCCGGTCTCCTCAAGTGAAGAGTTGTGACATCCTTATAACACTTCTTCTGTATGTACATTATGTGTTCTAATACGATTACCAAAATTGTTGGTATTTTCTAAATTTGATTATAGTCAACATGAGAAATTTTTTTTTAACTTAATGACTATAATATCAATAACACTTTATTAATTATTTTTATTTTCCAAAACTTTCAGCAGCATAATGCTATAAATTTAACTTTCCCACATGCACTCCAAACAAACCATAGCCCATATTGGGCACCAAATTCAAATATAACATAAAATATTTTTCTTTCAACAAAATTTAATATATCATTCTTTACATACATAATAATTCATAAATATTTTTTATTAGAATTTATACATAATTCCACTCCAGTTTACATATCCATACATATATATATAAATGTCACTCATAATATTATCCTACTTTTTTTTTATCTTATCCTTTCGACTGCTCCTAAAAGATGTGTGCTTGCTCATATGTCTTTTCAGCTATTATTTACACGCAGTCACATAACTACGTATTGAACATTGAAATGTCTAGTGGCGATTCCTAATCTAACGATTTCCATTGATCTACATTTTCATACATTCATGCACATCATATTCACTATACTATTCAAATTTCTCTCTTTAATATATTTATTATTCTTTTTATCATTACTTTATTATATTTACCCTTAATTCACTACTTTATATCATAAATATATTAGCAATTTTACTTAATAATATTTTTTCAATTTGCTCCTAAACTTTCATTTTCTTACATTTTAGTCATTTTTCATTTTACTTCTTTAATTAACTCCTTTTTTCTTCATCTCTTATTTTTTTCCATTTTAATCCTCTATTTAATTTCTCTTTAGTTACAAATTCCATTTATTTACAATCATACCACTACTTACATTTATTTTCACTTTTGCCACTAACTATATATTTTTTATTTCTTTTTAACTATATAACTTAACATTTTTCTCATATATTTTTTTCACCTTTATCATTTTTATCATAATTTTTCACTTATAATATTTTTATCATACTTATCACTTTTATCATATTTAACACTTCTATCAATTTTATTCACATTTATCACATTTATCATTTTTATTCATATTTGCCCCTAATTTCAATCTGATAAAAAATCTTTGAACTAGATACATGAGACGTGAATCCCACAAGTCCATTACACTGAAGAGTGACCCCGAAGGATCGCCTGAGCATTGCACTGTTCACTGATCACTGAATCACTATCACTGAAGTAGGTCATATTGGCCTACATAAGTGAGTCCCCATGACCCACATCGCGGTAACGGTTTCTCTATGACTAGCCAATTATATCCTGGTTAGATTTAACTATTAGAAAATAACTAAAGGCAGTACCTTATTTATTTGATTCAATTTCCATTAAATTCATAAATTTCATTATTTTTACATTATTAATTACCTAACATTTTATTCATCCATAACCATAATCTTTTTCCACACTTTCCATTATAATATGTTATAATTTCATCATTAATGCTCAATTAAGTCATTAAGCTCACTAAATACATTTTATTCATTATATTTCATTTCATGCATAAAATAATCATTAATTAGAAAAATATTCAATATATATTTTAAAAATTTTCAATAAATTTATATACACTCAATGTCATATTTTCTTGCATTTTATAACTAAATTTTCATTTAATTAGCAAAAAAATAATATATTCTTCTTATCTATATTTTGGCCTACATTCATTTTTCATCATTAAAATTTTTCTTTTACCTTCTTATAATTCATTTCACTAATTTATGCATCCATTACTACATATGTACCATAATATTACACTAAAACATAATTATTATTATGCCTTAATATGCTTTTTTACACATAATATGGTCATTTTTCAAAGTTCAACTAAATAATTTGTTTTATTGAATTTGACCATTCTAATCCACTTTTTATATTTCCTTAATCATGTTTTAAGTTCCTATTATCATTTACATGCAATTTATACAAAACCCCTAATTTCCATAACATTAATTCAAATTTAAACAATGAAAATAGATAGATTTTGAAATTACTACCCTTATTTTCTTCCTTTAGTCTTCCTAGGGTTCCTTTTCCGTTGCTTTTTCCCTTGAATCACCTTCACCTCCTTACGCACCTACCATTGCTGAAATTTACACTCAATTAATCCACTATTATTTTTCTTTTCTAATTCAATATAACTTCATAACTATCATCTACATACCTTAAACTATCTATTTAAACTATTAAACCAATTTAAAACTCTTAATTTCTCTTACCTCAATTTTGTATCTTAACTTGTCTCCTTTGATTTTCTTCCACTCTACCCTTCCAAATGAAGATTAGAGACTTCCACTAGCTACTAGAGAAGTTGAAATTATATTAGGGTGTTTGATTTTGGTGTAAAAATTAGAGAAAATGGAAGACAATTGGTGAAGAAAAATGGAAAATCCATTTAGCCAAGGGAGAAGCACGAGAGGACTGAAAAAGATGCTGAATTCTCTAGAGAATTATGATATTTTGAGCTTATATAAGTTGCTGGAATGGGCTAGGCTTTGGCCAAGACAAGTGATCCAACCCCATTATGCCAATTTGTGAAATTAAGGTCCATTTAATCACTCTAAATTATTTCTCTCATATATATATATATACATAAAAATTTTCAACTCAATCGAAGTTTGTTTCTTGTCCGGCTCACTCAAATCGGACTGATAAATCAATTTTTTGTGTTACCATAAAATTCATTTTTCACTGTCAAATAATCATAAATATTATTTAGAGTATATCTATGTCTTAAAATAAATTTTTAGATGTTGTTTGCTATTTTTCATAGTCCGGTCAAAGTATGGTCAACCAATTTATTAATTAAACCATATCCTTTTTTCTTAGTGTTGACTTTTGAGAACTTATTTGACATCATTTTCACTCCAAATTTTACCCCTGAACTAGTCATAACCTACATTTTTCTATGATTAAATAAAATATTTTTTTATCTCCGGTGTATTTTTGACCCCCGGGTTTACTGATCAATTTTGGAAACTATAGTTTATGACTAATCCGATATTTGAGCTATTACAATTTTCCCCCTACCAATAAAAATTTCGTCCTCAAAATGTTACCTGTATTAAACAGTTGTTGATATTGTTGTCTCATCGTTGCTTCTGGCTCTCATGTGGCTTCTTCCATATTATGGTGACTCCATAACATCTTCACTAGTGGGATTTGCTTGTTCCTGAGTTGTCTAACCTCTCTGGCCAGAATTTTTAGTCTTTTCTCTTCATAAGTCAGATCAATCTGTATCCAAATTTCTTTTGGCTTTATCACGTGGCTAGGGTTTGACCTATACCTCCGTAGCATTGACACATAGAACACATCATAAATATTTTCCAACTCTTGAGGAAGCTTTAATCGATAGGCTACGGGTTTCACTTGCTGTATAATCTCATAAGGGCCTAAAAATCTTGAACTTAGTTTGCCCTTCTTGCCAAACCTCATAACCTTCTTCTAGGATGATACCTTCAAAAATATGTGATCTTCTATCTGGAACTCCATGTCTTTTCTTGTTAAATCTACATATGATTTTTATTGGTCCATGGATTTTTTCAATCTATCCTTAATTACTCGTACCTTTTTTCAATTCCTCAAACCAAATCGGTCCCTATTACATTCTTCTCACTCAATTTTGTCCAACATAAAGGAGTCCTACATTTTCTCTCATAAAGTGCTTCATATGACGCCATTTTGATGCTGGACTGATAACTGTTGTTGTAAGCAAATTCGGCCAATGGAAAATACCATTCCTAACTACTTTCAAACTCAAGGACGCAACTTCACAATATATCCTCAAGTATTTGAATTACACGTTCCAACTGCCCATTAGTTTGGGGATGAAAATCTGTACTAAAATGAAGTTTTGTCCCCAATACTTCTTGCAACTTCTTTCAAAACCACAAAGTAAATCTTGGATCCTTGTTTGAAATAATGAAGGATGGTACTCCATGGAGCCTCACAATCTCATTAATATAGATTTATGCCAACCTGGTCAGTGGATAGTCCATCTGTATTGGTATGAAACGGGTTGATTTCATGAGTTTATCAATGACTGCCCAAATAGCATCATGCTTCTTTCTGATCAAAGGTAGTCCCATCACAAAATTCATGGTCACTCAATCCCATTTTCACTCTAGTATTGCAATAGGCTGAAGTAAACCCGATGGAACTTGGTGTTTAGCTTTCACCTGCTGGTATATCAAGCATTTGCTCACGAATTTTGTCACATCATGTTTCATTCCTGGCCACCAATAGTGTACTTTCAAGTCCTGATACATCTTATTACCACCAGGATGCATTGCATAACTGCTATGATGAGCTTCTGTGAGAATGTTTTTCCTTAATTCATGTTGATCAGGTACACATAACTTCCGATTGAAATAAAGGTTGTCATCTTCACCCAAAGAGTAATCACCCTTATTGTCTTCTTTTACTCGGTTCACTATGGCAATCAAGTGATCATCTAGCTTTTGTGTTGCTTTCACTTGCTAAAGAAAGACTGTTTTCACTTGCATTTCTGCTATTATCGCTCCATCTTGTGCCATATCCAATCTAACATTCATCACTTGAAGGGGTGCCATAAATTTTCTACTAAGTGCATCAGCTACTACATTCGCCTTTCCTAGATGATAATTGATTAAGTAGTCATAGTCTGTTATCAATTCAAGTCAATGCCTCTGTCTCAAATTAAGTTCCTTCTGTGTGAGCAAATATTTCAAACTTTTGTAATTTGTGTATATATAGCATTTCTCACCATAGAGGCAATGTCTCCAAATCTTCAAGGCGAATACAATTGATGCAAGCTCAAGATCATGAGTAGGATAGTCCTTCTCATGAGTCTTGAGTTGTCGGGAAGTATATGTAATCATTTTACCTTTCTGCATCAATACACAACCTAACCTATAACATCCTCGACTACCCACATATACATTTTTACATGCATTTCAATTGGACATATGCATTTGCATATATTTCACTTGAACACATGCACTTTATATGTATTTTTATAGGGAAAAATTCATGACAAGCACTAGCTACGTGTTTGAGTATTTTGCAATTGTGCTGAATTACACTTGTCCATTTTATAATTTAGTTAAGAGTGACATGAAATTGAAATTTATGTGAATAAAATTATTAGATTGAATTAATAAAGTGAAAATGAAAAGAAACAAAGGAAAAAGAAAAATAAAAGAAAGGAAGAAACAAAATGGAAAAAGAACAAAAGTGAGGAGGTGGGAGGTGGACCTTATATTCCTTTTCACCATTCTGCCTCCCTCACTTCAGATTCATTTCTTCTCCTTCTTCCACCATTCTAGTCTTTTTTTCTTATTTATTTCATTTAGATTTTGCATCAAATTAATCCTTTTCAAGTTTGTTCTTGGTACGTAACATTCTCTCAATTGTTCTAGTGTTGTTTGAGCTGTTAGGGTTAAGTTGAATCAGTATTTTGCACCCCAATTTTGATACCAATAGAGACTGATTCTTGAAAAGTTTAAAACATAAAAATTTGTTCCTTTATGTCTTAGGGTTATATATATATAAATAGTTTTTTAAACATTTGTGTGTATAAAATATATTGGCATCTTATTGGAACTGGTCCGAGTGTGAACTCTAACTGAGTTATCTACTGTGTTATTTGGTTTTGAGTATGACAGAGCTAGGATTGTAGGAAGATCAAAACACGAAAGTTGTACATATATATGTGATAGATGTGTATACCAAATTTCAGGCTCATATGTCTTGTGGATATTGAGTTATGGTAAATGAAACCATGATTATTCTATAGTTTGAACTGTCTGCTTAGTGCCCTAGGCAGATCCATAAATTTGTTTGGCCATTTTAAGCTCCTTAGAGATAGATTCTGCAAATTATCAAAACATAAAAGTTATAGGATTATGTCTTAACTAAATTTTGGTATAATTATAACCTTACTATATTATGTATAGAATGAGATAGGGCCTTCACAAATAATACTAGTCCGGAAGCCAACTTTGTTCTGGACCAGTGATATGTTTCTTATAGATTGAGGACCTTAGAGATATAATTGATGAAAGTTGTAAACCTATAAAATGTTCCATTTTATCCTATATAAGTGTATGCCAAGTTTCATTATAATATTACTTACATATTGTAAGATATGAAAGACTAAAGTTGGCACCCTAAAACTGCCAAAAGGCAGAAACAAGGCAGAAAATATAACACAATTGGTAATTCTACCAAAAATTGTACAATCCTCCAATTTCTCCAAAATTTTAATATGTTATGTAATTATATATTATATTTAATTAGGATTAAGAATCATGTTAATTGGTCAAGTATAGAAAAAGTTATAGGCTAATCAGTCCCATAAGGTCACACTGTGTAACACCCTTTTACCCTACTAATAGTAGCAAAGCAAAGGAGTGCTACCTTACTCTTGACTCCTAGTCTAACTTGCTTATACAATCATTTTGTATATTCTCATTTTAAAATATATGAATATAAATTCAAAATATAGTCCCAAATTGTTTTTTTAAAATATATATACTTTATACCAATTTATATAATTCATCCATAATAAACCATTTCATATTCTAAAGATTACAATCAAAGTTCTATTAATTAATATTTGATTTACAAACCCAAAATATGCGTATCACACAATATGAAAATAAAACTTGCTATTATATTTTACAAAAGTTAATACATGAGAACAAAAAGATCTTCAAATACTGCTATCTACTATCTGGCGTTCTTCTCTTTCTGACAGCTTCATCCTTTACTTACTAACTACTTCAGTACCTACGCGTGGAAAAAACTACACGCGCTAAGCTACTAGCTTAATGGTGCTTTATATGATAAAATCTTAATATGCAATTTATAAAATCTCACACATTCATACATTTAAAGTAAAATAAAAGAAATATCACAAATTTATCAGCAATAAATTAATTTGCAAGTTAATTGCTAGTACACAATTTCTTTTACTTATGATAATTATGTTAATTGCATAATATCATTGCATAATATTATTTTTTTAATATCACCATAATTTACTCATTTTTATTATTCAATAATTATTCACAATAAGTAAATTTTATCATATCTTATTTTGTCTTGTTTATTCAAATTTATGTCCAACACCAATAACTAGAACTATCAGCCAGGATACAGGGCATTTTCGGCCGGAAAATTTTAACTCGGTGCATGGTGCCTACATAATTTAACTCGGCACAATATGGTGCCTACATAAATTAACTCAGCACATTTAGTGCCTACATCAATCAACTTGGCACATGTAGTGCCTACATAAATCAACTCGGCACATTTAGTGCCTACATCAATCAACTCGGCGTTTTACGCCTACATATCCTACCCCTTATTGGTATGCCAATCTATCCTTTACCCTAGTTCTCAGTTAGGTGTTTTAGGGTTTAATTATTTCATCTCAATTTATTCAAGTAATAATTTCATTATGGTCAAAATATACACCAAACAATTATTTCATAGTTTTATTTTCTCAATAAATATTTATGAACTCAATGGCTTGTCACATAATAATCACTCATATCAACATCATTCATCTCATATCATAAGGCCCAAATCAATTTACATATAAAACTCTCATTTTTTTTCAACAGCCCTGTTTTGGACAGATTTCGGCTCTGTCTTAGATCTCAATTTTGAAGCTGTTACTTGCCGAATTTAATTAAGTGGTATTCTAATAAATTTTAGCCAGAGATCTTAAATTTAATTTAAATTTTGAATCAACTAATTCTGATCTCTGTAGAAAAAGTTATGACTAATTGAGTACTGACTGCTCAGCTAAAATCTGCCCAGGAAATTCCGAGACAGATTTCAAGTCTCATCTTTATGTCAATTTTTAGCATAGTTACACTCATAATTAGATCTCATGTTCTTCATGAAAGTTTTAGATATATTTCTAAAGTTTCCAAAACATCAAATAACACCAAATTTAGAGTTTAAGAACTTAAGTTATCGAATTTTTAATGCATGCTGCTCCATGATAAAATTTCCAGCAATACATATAACAACACAACTATTCATTTAATCATGCAATTAACACAAGATTTAACAATAAAATCAACATATTAAATTTTTGTCATACAAGCACATACCTTATTAATCTTTTTTCCCTTTCCTAGGCTTTTTCCTTTCCTTTCCCTTCCTCAAGATTGCTTCTACCATTGTCCTTGGTTTGCCCTAAAACCATCAAACATATCTCATATCATCAAACCAATTTCTTTTTTGTTTCAACCCACCATCACCTAGGCAGCCCCTTCTTCCTCATTTCTAACCTTAATTATCATCACTTTAATCTCAATTAATAAAGAAAAGCAAGAGGATTGAAGAAGAACTTACCTTGACAAAATTTCTCTCTTTGTTTCTTTCTTATTTCTCTTCCTTTCTTCTACCTTTCAAATTGATTTTTCCTTCACTCTCTTGAGTTTTCTATCACTTGGATTATTCTTTCCTCTCTTTTACTAGCTAAAATTGGAATAAAAATGGTGGAGAATAGTGGAGAAGGTGGACGGCAATGGAAGGTGAGGAAGAGGAGATTTTGTTTTTGTTAAGTTTAATGCCTCATTAATGAAAGAATTCTAGAATGGTGACAAGGATTAGATTTATCAATGCCTCATTAATGAAATAATTCTAGAATGGTTTTTAGGAATGTGATTCATCAATTCTAATTAATGGGCATTAATGGAAAGATAAAGATTAGGTTATAAATGTAAAAAAATTCTAGATTTATTTCATATTGGTCAATTTGATTAATTAATCATAATAAATTTTTAATCTTTAAATAATACATCATTTAACTCATAATCTCCTCTTTGTACAAAATAATCCCAACCATTCCATAAATCCTCATTCAATCCAAAGAGAAATTTTATTTCAACTAATTCTAGCACTAAACCTTTAAATTCTCAATTAATAATGTCCTTAATAAATCTCCCTTAAATATTATTATTTTTCTGTGCATCCGGATTTAGACTCTAATCAACCCGGTGTGCATTGACTTTGTCACATACGATCAGTGTCTAAATAATCGGACGTTACACACTGCCCCATAGGGAATAGCCTAACTATGTATATGAACTATACATATCAATTTGCTTAAGCCACATTAAGTTTCTTTAGTCATAAATTAATCAATTATTTTTTCGTATTAGGCTCACGACATATTGGAGACCAATAAGGATGGGATAAACAATAAGTTACAGGTCGAAATCAAAGGAGAAAGGTGAGTATAGTTATTTAATGATTTCTTTAGTGCATATGAATATTGCTTACTATGTGATATGTGAGATGATTTTTGGTTATGTGATTTGTATGATTTTCATGTTTTGACTTTATTAATGAGACGATGAATAATTTGTGATATATAAGTGGTAAATGTATGGTATATTTGAGATATATATTTGGCATATGTGATATATACATAGTTTATGTGTAGTATATATGAAGTATATGCATGACATGCATGGTATATATGTGATATATGTATGGTATATGCGATAAAGATGCAATGGTTAATGAATGCTTAGTTACAAATGCATATGCATAAGGAATAAAAAGGCGTTGTGACTAGTTAATCGATGCTGTAAAGCAAAAGAAGAGGCCTATGGCCCAATAAGTGTGCAAATGAAACAAATGATCAAGCTAACTAGCAAATGCAAATGTTCACATGGAAACCCGAGACAATGTTTGTTTAACTTGGTCACAACAAAATGAAATAAGCAAAGCATTTGTATACGTAAAGAGTAATGATTATATGCTTCAATTTTATGGATATTTATATGATAATGGTGAATGGAATGTAATACATCATATGCAATGGGTGGTGATTTATTACTATGAGTTGTTTGCTACTTTAAAGCTCATTTGATGATTATTCTCACTGAGCCGCAACTCATAAATTTGCATAATTTTTCAGGTAAAGAAAAGTGATAGCTTATTTTGAGTGGCATATAGAAGACATAGAGCACAGGTCACTGGTCGAGCCTCACCACTGTCTTTCCTTGCACTCCACACGAGTATGAAAATATGTCATCTGTATTTTGGACTTATATGTTTGAACATGTATAGTCACTTTGGATTAGTTTTAAAATGTATAAATGGAAGCAACTCGTAATCCTTTGGATGTAAAGTTTAAGTTTTAATATATGTGATATATTATATTGTGGTGAAAACCTCAATGTTGACTTGCAAAGTCATTGAATGATATTACAGGATATGACAAAAAATAATTTACTATCACTGTTAACAGGATGTTATGTCTTGTTAGTATGCCATATGTGATTGCCTGACCCAGGGATAGATTATACTTAAATGAATAAGGTATGATGTTACATTTTTGGTATTAGACTAGGGATAGGTTCCAAGGGACCATGCATATGCATAAGAGCATGATAACATATGCATCATATATGTTGAACATTATGTAGTGATACATTTCTATGAATTTTAGGGTCATTATAGGACATGATTCACCAAGGAGAGAGAGGTCGGCTGAAATGCATTCTCATGAGGCATCACCTCATTTACATAGAGATCAACCGACACCAGGAGCTAGGGCTCCAACACATGCATAATAGTCATCACATGCAGAAGTACTCCATGAAAACCCAGAACATGAAGTATATGGTTTGAAATGGACAGGGAAATACGTTATGACAAGCTGAGGAAACAAGGTGCAACTGATTTCAATGGCACAATAGACCCAGTAGAAGTTGAGACATGGCTGAAAAGGACACAAAGGGCACTGAATATGATGAAATGTACCCTAGATGAGAAATTTAATTATGCAGTGTCTTTTCTTTAAGGTGATGCCTATGAATGGTAGGAAACAATACCATATAGTGATGCACAACCACCAATCTTGATGTGGAATGATTTCCTTAGGGAATTCCAGAATAATTGCATGCCTAGGGAATATAAAGATGAGAAGAGAAAGGAATTCCTGAATCTAAAACAGGGGAACATGTTAGTCATTAAGTATGAGGTGCAGTTCAACAAACTTTCCAATTATGCCACTTTTATGGTCTCTACTAAGAGAGACAAATGTAGGAAGTTTGAGGAGTGCCTCAAATATGAGATCAAAAACAAAATCACAACTACTGATCTCGATAGCTATACCAGACTCAGAGCTACTGCAATTAGAGCTGAAAGGTTAATGAAAGAAGCTGGAGAACAACAATTTAAAAAGGCAATACAAGAGTTTTATGGGGAGTCTAGTAGAAGGCAAGGAAATAGAGGAAGATACATGCCAGTACAGTAGAGTAATAGAGGTGGATACTCGAGCTCTAAAGGTCATGCTATGACTTCCTTTTACCCAGGCAGAGGACAGAGCCAATATGCCGAACAAAGGCCTACATGTACTCATTATGGTAGACAACATATGGGCCAATGCAGAAGGCTCACATGAGCATGTTATTTTTTTGGTTCAATGGCTCACATGTATAGTGACTATCTGAAAAGAGCCAAACTAGTAGAAACTAGTAAAGTTATAGGAGTATCTGAGACTACGGTTGAGGTACCGAGGGTCTACCCTACTAGTGGGACACAGAGCAGGGGAAGAGGCAGGGGAAGAACTAGTACAACAGGCAGAGGAGTGATCAGATCTGAAGGTCAAAGTTCTAGACCCCCTACACAGGCTATAGTATTTTCCATGACTAGGCAGAAGGCAGTTGATGCTCCCGAAGTAATCATTGGCAATATTTGTATTTTTGAAATATTAGCATATGCATTAATTGACCCTAGTTCCATATACTCATTTATATCATTACATATGGCATCCAAATTGCATTAAAAGCATGAGCCTTTGGGGATTGAGATAAAGGTGAGCATTCCACTAGGGACAGTAGTAGTTGTGAATAATGTATGTCGTAATTGCTTGGTATGCATTGATAAAGCTAATTTGATCTTATTGTTACTATATGAATTTGATGTGATATTGGGAATGGACTGGTTAACTGACATCATGCAATAGTGAATTATTTTACTAAGGAAGTAATTTTAGAATCATCGAGCCAACTAAACGTTGTATTTTTAGGTGAAAGAAAACGTGTGTCTATATGTCTAATCTCAGTTGTAAAAGCATTTTGGATGATCAAAGGATGATGTGAGGCATATTTGGCATATGTGAATGGTACTAGAACCATTGATAGCTCGCTTGAAAATATACCAGTGGTGAGGGAATTTTCTAATGTATTCCCAGATGATCTACCCCGTTTACCACCAAATAGAGAGATATAATTCACTATTGAACTAGTACGAGGAATAACACCGATATCAATGTCACCCTACAGAATGGCCCTAGTTGAGTTGAAAGAACTGAAGGCCCAATTGTAGGAGTTTCTTTATAAAGGGTATATCAGACCTAGTGTATCACCTTGGGGTGCTATAGTATTATTTGTTAAAAAGAAATATGGAACAATAAGATTGTGCATTGATTACCGGCAACTAAACAAAATGACAGTGAAGAACAAATATTCATTGCCCAGAATAGATGATTTGTTTGATTAGCTACAAGAAGCCCAAATATTCTCCAACATTGATTTGAAATCAAGCTATTACCAGCTGAAGGTAGCAAAAGCAGATGTTCCAAAGACTGCCTTTCGAACCAGGAATGGACATTATGAATTTTTAGTAATGTCATTTGGGTTGACTAATGCTCCAGCTACATTTATGGCTTTAATGAATAAAGTGTTTTAACCATATTTGGATAAGTTTGTGATAGTATTTATTGATGACATATTGGTGTACTCAAAGAATAGGGGAGAACATGAACAACATTTAAAAATTGTGTTGCAAACTTTGAGGGAGAAACAACTATATGCTAAATTGAGTAAATGCGAATTTTGGTTAGATCATTTGGTGTTACTTAGACATATGGTATCGGACAAAGGCATAGAGGTAGACCCAAGGAAAATAAATGCTATGGTAAATTGGGAAGCTCTTAAAAATATTTCAGAAATGCGTAGTTTTCTGGGTTTAGCTGAATACTATCGTAGATTTGTTGATGAATTCTCCTTAATTGCTAACCCTTTAACTAGATTACTTAGAAAGAATGTGCCTTTCAAATGCTCTCCAGAATGCCAAAGGAGTTTTAAGGAGCTAAAGCAGAGGTTAACCTCAACACTAGTGTTAGTTATTCCTATGGGTACAGGTGGATTTACTGTATATAGTGATGTTTCTCACTAAGGCTTGGGATGTGTATTGATGCAACATGGTAAGGTGATAGCTTATGCATCCAGACAGTTGAGACCACATGAGATCTCATATCCAGTGCATGATCTAGAATTGGCAGCAGTTGTATTTGTATTGAAGATTTGGTGGCATTATCTGTATGGTGAAACATTCCAGATCTTTACAGACCATAAGAGTTTAGGTTACTTGCTGACACATAAAGAGTTAAACATGAGACAAAGGCAATTGTTAGAGCTATTAAAGGATTATGATTGCACAATTGAATATCATCCAAGGAAAGCAAATGTAGTATTCGATGCATTGAGCAGAAAGTCCAGTAGTAGTGTAGCTCACTTGCAAGCATCTTCTTTTCCATATTTGATTCAATTAAAATCTATGAATATTGAATTAAATATGCATGATGGAGGATCACTAATTGCTACTTTTCAAGTTAGATTTATGTTAAAGGAAACGATCAATGAAGCACAGGGCAGAGATCCTCAACTCTGTGAGAAGATTGAGATGGTAAAGCATGGGAACAATATGGAGTTTTATTTGCAGGATGATACATTGATATTGAAGTCATGCATATGTGTTCCACACACTAATAAATTGCGCCAAGAAATAATGGAAGAGGTACACAATGCACCTAATGCAATGCACCCAGGGATGACTAAGATGTATCACAACTTAAGACCTCATTACTGGTGGCCAAGAATGAGGAAAGACATAGCAGAGTATGTTTCCAAATGCTTGACATGTCAACAGATTAAAATTGAACATTAGGCGCCAGTTGGTAACCTACATCCATTGCCAGTGCCAAAATGGAAATGGGAGAAAATAACAATGGATTTTGTTTATGGATTGCGAAGAACTCCATGGAAAAATGATGCAGTATGAGTAATTGTTGACAAATTAACCAAGTCAACACATTTTCTACCTATCAGATGGAGGTGTACACTTAAGAGTGTGGCAAAATTATATATGAATGAGATAGTCAGATTACATGGCATTCCAATGTCCACTGTGTCTGATAGAGACCCACGGTTTACTTCACATTTTTGGGTGAGTTTACAAGATGCATTAGGAACAAAATGGAACTTCAGCATTGCATTCCACCCACATACTGATGGACAATCTGAAAGGACTATACAAATATTAGAAGAAATGCTTAGGCATGTTCTATAAAATTCAGAGGAGCTTGGGGTGAATATATAACATTGATAGAATTTGCATACAATAACCAATATCATAGTAGTATCTAGATGGCACCATATGAGGCATTGTATGGAAAATAGTGCTGAAGCCCCATCGTTTGGGATAAAGAAGGAGCACGTGCATCAGAAGGGCTAGCGATAGTGCAAAACACAGTGGATAAGATCAAGGTTGTCAAGAACAAGCTAAAAGCAGCACAAGACAAACACAAAAGTTACGCTGATCAACATAAAAGGGAGATGGAATATGAATTAGGTGAAAAGGTATTTTATGAGTATCTCTATGGAAAGGGGTAATTTGATTTGGCAAGAAGGGTAAATTAAGCCCAAGGTACATAGGGCCTTATGAAATTCTTGAGAGGGCTGGTCCATTGGCATACAAATTAGCTTTACCACTCGATATGGCTCATGTGTTTCATGTGAGCATGCTTAGGAGGTATAGGTTAGATCCTACATATGTAATTAAAGATCAAGCCATTGAGATAGCAGATGATATGAGTTATGTTGAGGAACCAGTGGAAATCATCGGATACAAGACTAAATAGCTAAAGAATCAAGAAATACCTTTAGTTAATGTATTATGGCATAACCATTTACTAGAAGAGGCAACATGGAAAATAGAAGAAAATATGAAAAGGCAATATCCACACCTATTTCCAAGTATTCAATTTTGAGGACAAAATTTTTAAAAGTATGGGAGAATTGTAACATCCTCGACTTCCCACATATACATTTTTACATGCATTTCAATTGGAAATATGCATTTGCATATATTTCACTTGAACACATGCACTTTATATATATTTTTATAGGGACAAGTTCACAACGCGCACTAGCTATGTGTCTGAGTATTTTTCAATTGTACTGAATTGCACGTAACCATTTTATAATTTAGTTAAGGGTGATCTAAAATTGAAAATTGAAATTTATGTGAATAAAATTATTAGATTGAATTAATAAAATGAAAATGAAAAGAAAAAAAGGAAAAATAAAAAGATAAGAAAGGAAGAAACAAAATGGGAAAAGGACAAAAGTGAGGAGGTGGAAGGTGGACCTTATCTTCCTCCTCACCATTCTGCCTCCCTCACTTTAGATTCATTTCTTCTCTTTCTTCCACCATTCCAACCTTCTTTTCTTTCTTATTTCACTTAGGTTTTGCAGCAAATTGATCCCTTTCAAGTTCGTTCTTGGTAAGTAACATTCTCTCCATTGTTCTAGTGTTGTTTTAGCTGTTAAGGTTAAGTTGAATCAGTATTTTTCATCCCAATTTTGATACCAATCGAGATTGATTATAGAATAGTTTAAAACATGAAAGTTGTTCCTTTATGTCTTAGGTTTATAGATATATAAATATCTTTTCAAAATTTTGTGTATGAAAATATATTGGTATCTTATTGGAACTGGTCCGGGTGTGATCCCTAGCTGAGTTAGCTACTGTGTTATTTGGTTTTGAATATGATAGAGCTAGTATTGTAGGAGGATTAAAACATTAGAGTTATAGATATATATGTTATCTATATGTATACCAACTTTCAAGTTCATTTTTCTTCTGGATGTTGAGTTATGGTGAATGCAACCATGATTGTTTTATAGTTTGAACTGCTTGCTTATTACCCGGGGTAGATCTAGAAATTTCTTTGGCCATTTTGAGCGAGGGTGAGCTAACTCCAAAAACCCATCCTTTTAGAGATTGATTATTTAAATTACAAATGCATACCATACGTATTCCATTTCATTCACCATTATCATATAATTACAAATGAACTTTAAACACATAATCACTATTATTTGCTTATGTTTATGCTTTGCTAATTTGATTTTATTGTAACCAAGTTAAACGAACATTGCCCTGGGTTACCATATGAACATTTGTCATATGAATATTTGCATTGGCATTTGCTAGCTAGCTTGATCATTTGTTTCATTTGCACCTTTGTTGGGCCATAGGCCTCTTTTTTTGCTTTGCAATATCAATTAACTAGTCACAATGCCTTTTAAGTCCATATGCATATGCACTTGTACTTAAGCATTCATAAGCATTCATCAACCATTGTATCTTATCACATATACCATACATATACTGCATATATACCTCATATGCCACACATATACCTTGCATATACTATACATACACCACATATATATACCTCATATGCCATGCATATACCTTGCATATACTATACATATACCATGTATATATATATCACATATGTCAAACATATACCTCAAATATACCACAAGTATACCACTTAGATGTACCATAAATTTCACAAAATATCTATCATCACATTATCAAGGACAAATCATGACAATCATATAGCAAGCAACATTCATATGCACTAAAGAATTCAATTGATAATTAGACTCACATTTTTCCTTTGATTTTGACCCTTAACTTATTGTCTATCCCTTCCTTGTGGATCTCCAATATGTTGTGAGCCTATATGAAAATATAATTTACTAACTCATGATTAGAGAGTCTTAATGTGGCTTAAACAAATTAATATGCATTGTTCATATCAATAGTTAATATTTTTCCTATGAGGCAGTGTGACCTTATGGGACTGTTTAGCCTATAAAGTTTTCTATACTTGACCAATTAATCTGATTATTATTCCTAATTAAAATTAACATATAATTATGTAACATATTAAAATTTCAGACCCATTGGATTATTGTACAAGTTTTGGTGGAATTTCTAAATGTGTTCTATTTTCTGCCCTTAGGCAGTTTCAGGGTACCAACTTTGGTTCATCATAACTTATAATATATAAGTCATATTTCAATGAAACTTTACAGAAACTTATATGGGTTGAAATGACAAAATTTTTCACGTTTAAAACTTTTATAAATTATATATCTAAGGTCCTAAAATTATAAGAAATATTTTACTGGTCCATAACAGAGTTGGCTTTCGGACCAGTATGACTTGTAAAGGCTATAACTTACTCTATACATAATATATTAAGCTAAAATTAGTACCAAAATTTAGATAAGACATATAAATATAACTTTTATGTTTTTATAATTTACATATGACATCTCTAAAGAGATAAAAATGGATACATAATTTGCTGGAACTGCCCAGGGCACTAAGCAATCAGATCAAACTATGGAATAGTCATGGTTCTACTCATAATAACTCACAATAAACAAGTCATATAAACCTAAAATTTGGTATAAAGATAAATAACATATATATCTACAATTTTTGTGTTTTTAGATACTTCAAATAATAGCTTTATCATATTTAAAATAAATGAACATAGTAGCTAACACAGCTAGGAATCACACCCTAACCAGTTTCAGTATAGAGAGGATTTATCTTCCTATGCACAAAATCTTGAAACTATGTTTACATATAAATAAATATAAGACATAAAGAAACAACTTTCATGTTTTAAACTTTTCCAGAATCAGTTTCTATATGTATCAAAATTGGGGTGCAAATCAGTGCCTATTAATGAACCCTAGCAACTCAAATCAACCTTATAGCAATAAGAATTGATTACTTACTAAGAATGAACTTGCAAGGGATCAATTTGCTGAAAAAACTAAGTGAAACAAGGAAGAATTGAAGGATGGAATGGGGAAGTATGAAGAAGAAAATGGGGATGGAGTAAGGAGGCAGAAATGGGAGGAAGAAAATAAAGCCAACTTTTTCTTTTTGTCCTTTTATCTTTTTGTTTCTTCTTCTCTTCTCTTTTCTTTTATTTTTCTTTTGTTTCATTTTCATTTTATTTTATCTATATTATTATTATTATTATTATTATTATTATTATTATTATTATTATTATATAGATAAAATAAAATGAGGACAACAGCCTACCTAGCCCTCACGGGCCTGTACGAGCCCATGACCCTCCCGAACGATTTTTTCCCATGCGATCTCATTGCGATCCGACCCAAAATAATTCTTTCATATTTTGGATCCCATCCAAGATCATTTTACTCATTCTTCATATCTTCAATGCTTGTGACCCCTTAGGTTCTCGGTTATGTTGGCCACTGAAATTAACAATTAATTTAAGCAAGTCATGAGCAGTATCTAGCAACACATCATGACCCTCAATTGACTGAAAAGTCAGTGGTTTGACTATAAACCTTTCTAAAGACAATTTCCTTGCAATTATTCCTTTTACCATTCTATACCCCACTTGGTTCAAAGTATGGACATGTGTTAACTCCCACTAGACTGACTATGTCACATCTAGTCCAATTAATGTTAGTTATTGTCCTTGAGGCTCATTAATCTATTAGATATGTCATTAAAGACTATTTTATGAAATTTCCACTCTAGCCAGAGATTTCCGAGTAATGATTATGACAAGATGCCATAGGTATACACTCCTTCTATCAGGAGTGGTGAATCCTTTGTTGGTTACCTAATTACCTTTGAATACCTCAAGTTATATCCAATCACCACCCTATGAGCAACCTCTTTGTGGCAATAAGGAATAGTGTCAAAATACAGAATCAATATCTAAGATATCCTTGAGTACATCAAGTATAAGGATACTTGCACCATTGCTATGATGAGAATATCATTGACATTTGAATAGATTGTCCATATGATTATCTCATAGCTGGTCATCTAATGTACTTAACTACACTTAGTAAGCATCCACATGTTAACTTTAAACATCTCATGTTTACAGATTATAAGATATACTACTCGATCCAATCAAGGAGTGTAACATGTGCTAGTTTGTCTGAATTAACAATATCTCATCTCATTAATCCTATGACTAGGGATAATTTTGATACTAACATAATTACACATGATAAGAATCTCAATATCATGATCTTATCATGATTTCCCTTATGTTATGTTATGTATCAAGGATTTCATTAATTGATTTAAGATCACTATGAATTCATATATCAAATGAACATAAAATTAATGAAAAAGCCTTTTATTAATGAAATAAATTTGTATAATAAGTTCTAAAGGTGATTGCCTCTAGGGCACTCCTCTAACAAGCTCCCACTTGCACTAAAGCCAATCGCCTTTGTATTTAATTCCATAGACGAGTACATGAGAATCATATTTCTTTTAGGGAAGTGGCTTAGTTAAAAGATCAGCAATATTCTGATCAGTGGGCACACTTTCTATCTTTACATCATTCCTACTAATGATTTCTCTAATCAAATGGTATCTTCTAAGTACATGTTTGGATATCACATGAGACTGTGGCTCATTTGCTTGTGTAATGGCTCCATTATTATCACAATACAATTGTATTGGATCAATAATGCTGGGAACCACTCCAATTTCTGTGATGAATTTATTTATTCAAACTACTTCCTTTGCTGCTTCAGAAGCTGCAATGTACTATGCTTCAGTTGTGGAATCAGCAATCATTTCCTGTTTGGAACTCTTCCAACTAACTGCTCCACCATTTAGTGTGAATATATAACCTGACTAAGATTTTGAGTCATCTTTGTCAGATTGGAATCTGGCATCGGTATACCCACTCACAATAAGATCTTATTCTCCACATACCAAGAATACATCCTTAGTCCTTCTTAAGTACTTAAGGATATTCTTGACAGCCACCCAATGACCCTCACCAGGGTCCAATTAGTATCTGCTCATGACACTCAGAGCATATGATACATCAGATCTTGTACATATCATAGGGTACATGATTGATCTTATAGCTGAAGCATATGGAATCAAACTCATGTTTGTCCTCTCACCTTGTGTCTTTGGACACAAAGACTTTGAGAGAGTAATCCCATGGGTCATGGGAATATATCCCTCTTGAACTGCTCCATGCTAAACCTCTTTAGCATCTTATCTATATATGTAGACTGTGAAAGACCAAGCAATCTTTTAGATTTATTTCTATAGATCCCTATCCGGTCAAACTTAGCTTCTAGCATATTTGACATTATTCGCTTCACATAAGTAGGACAACCCCAAATTCTCATGTAAGAAAATGTGGGCTTTTTGTTATACCATATCTCATATGGAGTAAAATTAACTGACTTCGAAGGAACTCCATTTAATATATAAATGGTGGTCTCTAGTGCATAACCCTAAAAGCATTTTGGGAGTTCCACAATACTCATCATAGAACTTACCATATCTAACAAGGTTCGATTTCTTGTTTCAACCACACCATTGTGTTGTGGCGTGTAAAGAGTCCATTGAGATAAAATTCCATTATCCCTAAGATAATCTAGAAACTCTTGTCTTAAGTATTCACCTCCTCGATCTGATCGAAGTGTTTGAATACTTTTGCCAAGTTGTTTCTCTACTTCATTTCTGAATTCTTTGAACTTTTCAAAAGCTTCAGATTTGTATCTCATAAGATACACGTACCCATATCGTGAGTAGTCATTGATAAAAGTAATTAAGTAGATCAAACCACTTCTAGTTTGTGTAGACATTGGACCATATACATCTAAATGTATTAAGTCTAAAAGTCCATTAGCACGTTCACCCTTTCCCTTAAAGGGTAATTTAGTCATCTTGCCTAATAAGCAAGATTCATATGTGTTAGATGATTCATAATCAAATGACCCAAAATTACCACTTTTGTGTAGCTTAGCAATGCGTTTCTCACTTATATGGTTAAGGCGACAATGCCATAAGTAAGATGATTTTAACATATCTTTTTTTAGCCTTTTATTATCATCGATGTTTTAAATTGGATTTGACATATCTAATATGTATATTCCATTGCATAATGTATCGCTAGCATAAAGAATTCCATTCAATATGATAGAACAACAATTGTTACTAAAAGCTAAATGGAAACCATCTTTATTTAAACTTGAAATAGAAATAATGTTTTTAGTTAAAGCAAGTACATAATAGCAATTATTCAAATTTAAAATTAGCCCATTAGGGAGAGTCAAAATATAAGTTCCTACAAATAATGCAGCAACCCTTGCTTCATTTCCAAGGCGTAGGTTTGACTTTCCCTTATTAGTTATCTCCTGTTCCTTAGGCCCTGCATATCAGTGTATATGCGTGAGCCACAACCAATATCTAATACCCATATATCATTATTGGAAACAATATTAATTTCAATGACAAAAATACCTGAAGTAGAGGGGGCATCAGTTGCCTCATTCTTCAAAGACTCCAAGTAAGCCTTGCAGTTTCTCTTCCAATGGTCATCTTGCCACAATGGAAGCATGTCCCCTTTGGAGCAATCTCCTTGGCCTTCTTCTTCGTCACACCTCCCTTAGGATTTATGGACTTCTTCTTCTTCGTAAGGTTCTTTTTCTTATAACTAGAAGAGTCTACCAGCATCACAGTCTTATTGTCCTTCTTGATAGATGACTCGACTGTCTTAAGCATGCGTTTCTCACTTATATGACATAAGTAAGATGATTTCAACATATCTTATTTTTTCCTTTTATTATCATTGATGTTTAAAATTGGATTCAACATATCTATTATGTATATTCCATTACATAATGTACTGTTAGCATAAAGAATTCCATTCAACATAATAGAACAACAATTGTTACTAAAAGCTAAATGGAAACCATCTTTATTTAGACTTGAAATAGAAATAATGTTTTTAGTCAAAGCAGTTACATAATAGCAATTATCCAAATTTAACATAAGCCCGCTAGGAAGGGTCAATACATAAGTTCCTACAGCTATTGCAACAACTTATGCTCCATTTCCAACGCGTAGGTCTGACTCTCCCTTATTGAGTTGCCTACTGTTCCTTAGGCCCTGCATATCAGTGCATATGTGTGAGCCACAACTGATATCTAATACCCATATATTATTATCAGAAATAGTATTAATTTCAATGATAAAAATACCTAAATTAGACTGGGCATCAGATGCCTTATTCTTTAAGGACTCCAAGTAAGCCTTGCAGTTTCTCTTCCAATGGTCATCCTTGTCGCAATGGAAGCATGTCCCCTTTGGAGCAATCTCCTTGGCCTTCTTCTTGGCCACACCTCCCTTAGGCTTCATAGACTTCTTTTTCTTCTTAAGGTTCTTTTTTTTAGAACTTGAAGAGTCCACCAGCATCACAGCCTTACTGTCCTTCTTGACAGATGGCTCAACTATTTTGAGCAAGTTAATCAGCTCAGAAATAGTGGTAGAGATTTGGTTCATCCTATAGTTAAGCACAAAATGTGAATAACTATCAGACAAACTGGTTAGAATTAAGTCAATACTTAATTCATGGTCCATCACAAATCCCAAGGTGGCCAACCTCTTAATATATCCATTCATCTTCAATTCATATTGCATTAGAGATGTCCCCTCAATCATCTTAGTGTGGAAGAGCAACCTTGAAGTTTCGAACCTTTTGGAATGCGCTTGCTCATTAAAAAGCTCTCTTAGATGTTATACTATGAAATTAGCATCCATAGCCTCATGCTGCTTTCGTAACTCAGCTGACATAGTAGCAATCATAAAGTAGTTTGCCATCTCACTATCATCAAGATGCTTTTGATATGCCTTCTGAACATCTTTAGAAGCATTAGCCACAGGGGGATCAGGAAGTGCCTCATCTAGGACATAGCCAATCTTTTCGAATTTGAGAACTATTCTCAAATTCCATAGCCAATCCAAAAAATTAGGCCCAGTCAACTTATTTGATTCCATTAGTGATCGCAATTTCACACTTGTCGTGATGATGATTTTAGAAACCTAGATGTAAAATAAAACATGCTAGAATGTACATAAAATGCATGTTTATTAGGTCTTTAATAAATCGCATTATGACTCCCACTATTTTATTACGAATCCATAGCCCTCATTATGAACCTGAGAGAACTTATCTGGAAGTTCTCCTAGTGGGTTGATATCCAACTAGCTAAGAATAACCTTGAGGCAACTCAACAAGCTATTCTTAGTTTGGTTGGTAGGTATCTAATCCATACCAATTGCATTATTCATGCAACTATCGAATCTTGTGCTATCAACCTATTGATGTGTGCATATACATTGGGCTATCAACTCTTGATATGTGTACATTTCATGTATACAAACCCAACTTCGCCTCCAATACACATTAACCTTGGCACAAATCCAATAAGTTAATAATATCAGTTAAGTCTTATCAAGTTACTATTTCATGCTTTTATATATCATACATTCATCACATGGATAGTTAAAGATAGTTACATTAACTATATGGCATAATTATGGACATACTAAAGTCAATCTCTTGAGCCAAAGAGAAATTAACTAGGTCTTACCTAGAAATATGCATGAATTTACAACCCAAAATATAAATCAAATTCCTATTTCTAAGTTTTCTTGTTTATGGCACCACCTCCTTTGTTTCTTGCTCTTTTGTATCTTCATTCTATCCTAATCCTATGTAATCAAATTATATATTTCAAAGTATAGAAAACCTCAATTTACATTTGAGATGAGTAAGATGAGAAGAGAAATACATAAGAAAAAAGAGAGGTAGGGACACGTAGACCCTATTTACCATAAAACAAAACAATTTCATGCATGCTCAATCACATTGGGCCTAAATCCATAATCATCCATCATGTATACACCCCTAACATACATTCTCTAATGCATAAAATAAAAATGAAAATTTTGGATTTCAATTTATAAATCGATTCAACACTTGAACCGAAATTGCCTACTTGTGTTATTTCGTTTAATTTAATTTTATATGTCATTTTAAAGTGGAATTTAATACTTAATCAAATTAAATTAAATTCTATATTTCTAGAATTTATTCAAAATTAATTCTCCTTAAAATAAAAATATTACGATGTTAAAATCAAACAATTTAATTTTAATATACATACCAATTTCAAGTCATATTAGAATTACAATTGCTCAACTTAAATTAATTCAAAATTAATTTCCAAAAATTCTAAACTTTCCAGAACTTCAAATCATCAGTCTAATCATCTTTAGGTCAGCTCAAGTTCATATCAAAACGACTCATTCGACATTTAGATTTTTTTTTTAAATTTCAAATGCGTGCAAAATAATTTTGTCATGTATCTAACATCAAAATAACATATTTTTAATCACATAAAAAATATTTCAAGGTTCTGAAAATGAAATAAATACATACAAAAAAATCAAACAAAACAATCCCATCGGGTATGCTAAAACAGTCTGGTTTTTGTATTTGTTTGAAAAATTAATTAAAATAATTTGTAATTAATTATTAGATACTTCCAAAGTATAAATATTTATTAAGGTAAGTTAAATTTATAATTTAGTTATATATATATATATATATATATTATTAATGAATTTGGTAATATTGTATAGTCATGTGTTTGTTCATGTATAATATATGTTGGATTATTGTGAATTGTATTATGAATTATCTACTATATAGTTTTGGCAATTGTATGTTAAAACATTTAGGCTTATATGGATTGAGATTTGAATTAACTAAACTAAAATAATTTTAGGAAAATCAATTAAATTAAAATGAGTTATGGAAACTTATTAAATTAAAATAATATGTAAAAAAAAATATTTAGATTAAGTCTATATGTGGAAATTTAATAAATGATTTAAAGGACATGTTAAGAAAGGTAATAAAATATGGAAACATGAGAGGAGGTAAAATGTTTAATATTTTATATATTACATATAGTTAATTATATGAAATTCATGTTTTGATGCAAATATAATGGAATATAAATTTTATTTTATTATAATATTTTCTAAATTTTTATGCAATGATTTATTTAAATTATGTAATAATTTTTATGACTCATATTTGTGTGACTGCATGAGAAAACTTAAATATTTATATGTGTTACTAAGCTAGAAATGGCTTAGCATGGGTTTTTCCTGCGTAGGAACTGGATTTTGCAAATAGTAAACTATGAAGTTGATAGAGGAAGTATAAGTCCATACAAAAGGAGACGCGTCAGAACTGGTTGAGGGTCAAATGGATGTTATTTTTGCATTTTATTCATTATCATGCATATGGGTTTGAAAGACATGTCTTGTATATAGTTAAGAACATATATTGTATTTCGGTATTATATCTATATAGTTAGGTGTGAGGTAAAAGCCATTAATTTTGATAATTATAATGAAGTATAATATTTTATGTAATAGGATTGTGTATTTTGATAATCGAATTCATATGTATATTCGAATAAAAAAAATGTCAATTAACTTATTAAATGAAAATTTTAAACTCATGCTAATTTCATTTAACTTATCGGTGCATTCCGCTTATATAATGAGATTATTCCTATTATATAGGTGGGATGTCACAATAGGAGGCAAAATATAATTAATATGCATATATGTACTAGCCTTTAACAATGGAGCATAAACTCTTCAAGCTCTTCAAGCTTGCCTGGCTTTTGATTTATCCTCACCTCTCCCTTTAACTCCTATCACTAAGAAAAATGTCCTATCTTAGAACCATAGAACAAAAAACAAATCACTAAACTCGCTCTCAAACCAACATTTGGGTTAAACATTAAGTGTTTCTCTTATCTCTTAGGTACAAGCTTCCACAAAGATTAAAAATGGCGATTTTTGTGTAATAGGGGAAGAAAAAGCTGAAGAAGGTGAATGTGTCATGCATACTTGGGTTATAAGGGTGTTAAAGTAGCTGAAAAATTATAGAAGAGAGAGAAAACAACGTTTTTGCTCAATAACTTTGATGACCATCCTTCACGGGTGTGAACACTCCCCTATCACCGGTGTGACAAACCTTTCATAGGGAAACCTAACACACAACATTCAATAGCCGTGAAACCCTCATTCACGGGTGTGAACAACCACTCTATTACTATGTTAAACCTTTAAAATTGTAATCCTACTACACTCTCTCTTAACCAACTCAACTAACTTATAAACCCTAAAAATCAGACATTACATATCTAGTTTTCTCTACATCTTTATTAATATTCTACATTCTTAAAACCATGTGTGGCTAATTTCATTTTTCCAATCAAGGTTGTCAAAGATTGGCTTTTAAATAAATTGTGAGAATATTACTTGTTTTCCATTTTAAGTATTTGAATGTTTTTTGTTCTTCTTAGATTACTTATTCACTTGATGAATAAATTCTACTATTTAGGCCTTTAAATTCGTAATATTTATTCAATTAATTAAAGTGGTAAATCAATATGTACTCTTGATGAAATAATTTATTAAAAGAGTTTTGATAAGAATATTTAATGTATTTTAAATAATTGAGCTTGTGTTTTCTTAATTAGAATTGGTGACCTTTCTAAAACTTAATGATATTTACCCTTGTTTAAGATTAATTGATAATTAAGGTTTAAGTGCAGATTAATTGATATTAGAGCTACCTAATATTCATATTCAGTTTATTTAAGTTCAAAAATCATATTTCTTTTATTTAATGATCAATATATTTAAACCAATTATAAGATATACCATGATTGGAACTCTCAATTTTATTTCTTTGTTCTTAAAATTCAGAATAATAATTAATCAATCCATCTAGATTGGACACTACTCACACTATTTACAAATTTAATTTTGAAGAGTAAAAAATTTATTTTTGATAAGTTTTTACAGCTATCAGTAAATTCATTAGAACTTTGGGTCAATTATGCAATTTGACTTTCCCGAAGTAAAATTATATTTAATCAGTAGCTAATCACAATAACAGGATTAGAATAACTTTAGGATCTAAATTAGGGTAAAATAACTTTAGGATCTAAATTAGGGTAGAATAACATAATAAACCCTAATTAATCATAATATCATTGCAATTACATGTTACAATAACAAAATTAAAATTATAAAGGCATAAAATTAAATATCATAACGAGAATTTAAGTTGAGAATTATATCCTCAGATCTTACCCTGTATATATTTTGACCAAAATTTAACAAAATAACCTCAACAATACCGAATCAATCAAGAATCAAATCACCCGAAGTATTCTTGCCCAAAGAAGACTGATGAACACTCTAAAAAACTCTCAAAACTGGACTGCTTATCAAACTAATTGCTCATAAATTCCAAACGAGACTTAATGATGCAATGGTGGGGTGGAAGCCTCCTTTTATAGCCCTAGAGAGGAGTTCTGGACACTGCAAGATCTCTTCCAGGAACCTTTAGATCTCCCTCAACAGTCCAGATCAAATGGAGGCTTTTATAAACATCAAAATCTCAATCAAACTCAAAACCTTAAAGCCTCAGTTGAAAATTATTAGTTTTGCAATTATTATTGTTGAGTTGGAAATTGCAATTTTCGGTTGCATTGCATTCAATATCTAAAATTTTTCTGAAAAAAGTATTATAGCGTGTAGAACGAAATCTAATTTAAGAAAAATATAATAAATAATTATTGTTCCTTCCAATTCATTTTAAATATCCATTTTAAAATTTTTTGTTTTACTTAAAAAATTAAAAAATATTTAATATATACTATGTCATTTTACTTTATTTAAAAATTATATTCTCTTTATTTTTACAATTTTAAAGAAATGAAAGAGCATTGAAATAAATTACAAATAAATCTTATAAAAAATAAAATTAATTATTTTCTCGATTTATATAAAAAAATTAAACTAATATTTAAAATCAAGCTGATGGAATATTTCATTTTGGTGATAACTGTTAAACGGGTCAACCGACTGCCGCCGGTGCCGTACGCGAAACCGTACAAGAGTACGGTATGGGACGGTGGCGGTGTCATGAATTCACAAATATCCTAATTATTATTATTATTATTATTATTATTATTCTGCATGAAACATGTGAAAATGACAAAAAGGAAGAAGGGGATTTATAGTAATGGAGGACAGAACACACACAGACAATAAAGCTTAGCTTGGAGACAGCTGTTTCCACATTTCTTGGTAGGTTAAACATTTTTTCTAATGTCACCTTTCATCAAAACGTGGAATCATAAAAATAATAATCATAATATTATCAGTGTTCAAGAAAACAAAAAAAAATAATGTTATCATTATTACGTCATTTTCTGTGTTTCTTCCTAGTTCCATTTGCATTTTGACAAAAATTTTATTTTTGTAATTAAAGCTTTAGCCCATTGTAGTTGATAAATATTTACAATTACTTAGAATAATAAATCATGCTATATATATATATATATATATATATATATATATATATATATATATATATATATATATATATATATATATATATATATATATATATAAGTATGGATGTGGATAAAATTTTTTAGATTATAATATCCTTAAAATTTATATTTATAACTAAAAGACTCTTATTTATTTTTGAAGGAAGTTAATAAGAAAAAAAATATAAAGAGAGATTAATCGAAAACCGTTAATATAATATGAAATGAATAAAAGATAAAATGGAAAGTAAGATTATTGTTGCTACTCAAATGATAAAAACTGAAAAGAAAAAAAAGAAGAAGAAATATTACTATTGGTATCCAAATAAAAAAATAAAAAAATACAAAAAAAAAACAAATTTCTTACTATAAATAAGAATTAGCATATTGAATGGAGAGAGCAATTTGATAACATTATTGAGCAAACAATCAATTGAAGAGTGATTATCTAAATTCTCGTAAGTTCTTAGTGTCATTCTTTTGATTGATTGTGAGATTATTAATGATTAATTTAAAAAATATTTTTATTGTTCAATTAAAATCTTTATCTCCATTATTTATAATCTTGAATCAAATTTGGTTTTCATGCACAAGATTTACAGGCAATTTAAGTGATTTCTTTAGTATATATAAAAAAAGGGCTACCATTTGCAATGCTTTTATATTTTTTTTTTGCCGATTATATTACCTGTGTTTTTTTTTTAAACTCAATTTAGTTCAATTTTACCATTTACCCAGTTTAAATATCAAAACCATTTTCAGTGGCTACTCCACAAGCTGAGATTCACGTGCTGAGTAATTCTAATATTACTACCGTTGTTTTTGTTTACTCTATTTTTCTCATGGGTAGAAATAAAATCAATATAAGCAATGGGGTTGCGTGTTTATTGTTTAGTTATTTTATGATTTTTGTCTTTATTGAATCCATATAACGCTACAAAGAAAATCAAAATTTACCAATGGAATTCCGTTGGTAAGTAGAAAAATCTGTTGGTAAATTGATTTACTAACGGATTACCAATGAAAAATTTCCATTTATAAAGTATTTTTCGTTAAATTTTCGAACGAAAAAAAATTTCGTGGGTAAAGTTACCAACGGATTATCAAAAGATTATCAACAAAAACAATTTATCCGTTGGTAAATTTTTCAACATATTACCAACGAATATTTCCAATGTTAAATTAATTCCATTGGTAAAAATGGTCTTGATTTTTGGTGAATATCCGTTGGTAATCTATTGGAATATTACCAACGGATTATTTTCTGTCGATATATTACCAACTGAATATAGACATATTTCCAACATAAAATTTTTCGTTGGTAATTCTCCAATAAAAACATTCCATTGGTAAATTACCAACAGAAAAATTTCGTTGGTAAATTAATGATTTATTTGAAAATTTAAATTTTAATTATAGAAAGAATTGAATTGATTAACTTGTTAATAAAAGCAATAAATATAACACATATTATGTAGAATTTATTAAATGTGAAATATTAAATAGTAAATATAACATAATTTAAGTTGTATTTATCAAATTTAATACAAACATGGTGTAAAACTCATTAAAATTGTAAACTAATACTTTATTAGTATCATAATAATTTAGTCCTAGTCTTGATTCTCAGCTTCATCATCATCATTGATATGTGGAGGATTAGAAGATAACATTGTGCCTGCAACACCACTCAAAAGTCTTTAGATCATAGCCTCCATTTCCTCCTGCTTCTTTTTCAGCTCTTGCTCCATCAGCTCCTGCCTTTGTTTCATCTATCACTCTATCTCCTCCTCTCTCTGTCTCATCTCCTCTCGAAGCTCATCTCGAACTGCATCTCGAACCTCCTCATAAATCTCAGTTCACAGTTGATGAGAATCTACTGTTGCAGATGTAGAAGAAGAACTAACCATAGTTGCAAAAGGTTTACATCCAAGCCCATAACACTGCTTCTTCTTGGATGGTCCAACAACTTCATAATAAATTTTAGACATGTCAACACTCTCTGAAGAAGTTCCGTCAAACAGATTTTCACTAGCAGTATTATAGCGTTCCATCACCTTATCCTATAAGCAAATAAATATATGAATTTAATCAACAACATTAAACATATAAAATTTTCACATTGTTTAGAGCCTATTTGGTAATATTTTTTTCACATATTGGTATATATTTTGCAATCTATACCAATAACAAAATAATTCACAATCTAAAGAAAAAAACCAACAAATTCCATTTCAATTTGCTTTACGGCATAAAAAATGAAACTCATGGAATATTTACCAACGTTCATATTAATAATGTCAAATATTTCAAAATAGAATAATTGTCTTCAAGCAATCTATTACCTATGATTATATAAAGTTTAGGCCATCAATATGTAAAAAAGAAAACATACTACAAACAAATGATTTATATTGAGTTAATGATGTTGAGTTAACTGACCGCAATAATCTTTGACCGTTAATGAACAAAACTGTCATCTTTCTTAGTCTTATGGATCCTTTCAAAGATATCATAATTAGTCACGGGTTGTCCAAAACGCTCTATAGCCTAAAAAAACATAACACATTATTATATTGCATAAAATAGAATAATTTTTTTCAAATTTTGTTAACTCAATTTGAACTATAAGTTTATAATTTGTAATACCAACTCAATATTGTGATCTATAACAGATCTAGAACCCCTAGTGTGCCTAGACAATCTAGTGTCAGGTCCTCCAACCTCACTCAACCTATTTTTGGATGCAATATTACACTTGTTCTTGAAATCTAGAGAATTCCAATAATGATGCCAGTTGTCCCATATCTCTTCTAAAACACATTGGGGCTGCTTTCTTGATTTCCTCCAATCAGAGAGTGTGTTAGAATAACGCTTACTGGCCTACCGCTCCCAGATAGTCCGAATCACAGATTCTAAAGACCTATCAAATGAAAAATATTTCTACAAGATATTTTCATTGGTGTTAGTCATATTGAAGAATAACTTGATTTATCACTTTGCACTATATTTAAAAAAGAATAAGGAAAATACAAAAAACCTAAAATTCATTCCAGTAATACTCCTTTATATCTTGGAGCACTGTTGACCAATTATATACATCTTTGTGAAATCGTTGTTTCATGCATTTTGTGATATGTGCCAAAGCTTTATGAGATGGAGTAAAGCTGATTGCACAAAAAAACATAAATATATTTAGCACATTATTAGTAATTCACAAAGAACTAATAAATAATATGTATCATAATAATTGAATGATAAATAAGAAAAATTAGGGTTGAACATAACCATCTTTCTTGTAGTGATACTATATAAACGTAGGAATTTATGGAAATTTAGTTTGAACTATAAAATCCTTGCACTTCTTTTTTTTTTTTTTTATAAACAAAAGACTTATTTGTTTTTGAAAGAATGAATAAAAAAAAAGAAGATAAATTTTTATTTTAAAATTATTTAAAGTACACAAGATGTACAAAAAATAATTAAATTATTAGAATAAAATAAAACAACTAAAATTGGTAATATGTCATGTATAATTTGACTTTCAACAGGACAGTTGAGAAAACATTGAACCACAAACTACCTTCCACTTGAGAATGACGACTCTCACATGAGTAGATCACAAATCTTTTATACAAGAAGTACAATATTCCAATAACAACAATTTTACTTGCATTCAATTTTATTTTAACAAGTAAAAAAATAAAATTATGTCTGAAAATATAAATTTAAAAATTCACTAAGCAAATAAAAGACCAAATTAAAATAAATTACAGATTTGAAGAAACAATAGCATTATGATCTTATAATGCAAGAAGGTCCTCGACCCCTAAACCCTAAAAATAATTAAATTAAGAAAAAAATGAAAATGAAGTGAATGAAGAAGAAGGTGGGTAGCTAGGGTTTCATCTATGAGTATTTTAAAATTGTTAATATAATAGAATAGAATTAAAAAAAATAGAAAAATGATTATCTTTATTTCTTAAATAAAAATAAATATAATTGAAAAATAGTATCCTTTGCATAACGGTAATTATTGTGGACATTGTATCGGCTTTGTGATTTTGTCAAGTGTTTTAAAGGAAAATAAGATATTTATATTTTTTCCCTTTTTTGATTAGTTTTGTAATTTTTGTGAATTTTATGTGTTTTTATTTTTATTTTTATTTAATTATTATGTGACATATGGGAATGGAGGTAACACAGGTTGGGCTGAACGCGTTGAATTTAAATTGGATCTTGAATCATGAACTCTCTTATTGTTTTTTGTTTTTTCAAATACAAAATTTAATTATACATATATTCAAATATAGTGTGAATTTATAATATTTGTAATTTTATTTAATTTTATGAGATAAAACTCTAATTTTTAATTAATTATTTCAAAAAATACCAACAAAAACTCATAAATTCACATGGAGCATATGTGGCCTTGGATACTGAATACCAATACAAGATTGGAATGATTTTTTTGATTAAAAGTTGGCAGATAATTGTGTTTATCAAAGAAGTATGTCTTCTTTTCTTACACATTCAGATGTAAAAACTTGCCAGCATTGCATGCCTTTGTGGCAAACAAAATCATCTCTTTGCAAATATTAATATTAATTATATTAAATAATAGTTAGTGATGTGGTAACTTATCCCATAAAGAGAGTTTATATGGGTTTATAAAAAAATTTACACCAAATAAGTTAAATTTGGTTAGTAAAAATTTTGGAAGGAAATTTCAAAATTTGACATATATTTAAATGTCAAAAATTGATACTTGGGCACTTGGAGCATTTGGGTATTAAAAGAAACTAATTAATTTCTTTTAGTTTAGTATTTTCATTGTCAGTGTAATCTTTTATCGTGCTAGCGATATTTCTCTTATAAGTGACAGCGAGAGAGCGCACTATCGCACACAAGAGGACTCGTGCCCGCGACGCATGCCAATGCACACAGTTGCACGTGCAAGAACTCGTCACACCTGCCACACCCTCCAATTGCCCACTATCGCGCGCTACACTGGCATGCAGAGCACTGTCGCGTGCACAAGGACTAATCGTGTGAGTGATGCAGGGCAGTAGCCCACTATCACGCGCACGAGGAGGCATCGCGCACGCGATAAATGCATAACGGCTAAGAGGTAGTTTCTAACATCCAGAAACTACCTATATCCATTTCTAAAGATCATATCCCTCTATAATAACTATTTGTAAACCTATAAATACATATTTCATATTAGAAATGAATAACTTACCTTTCTTCCTTCTCATTTTCATTTTTTGCAATAAAATTTTAATTTTCTATACCATTCTTTAACAAGTTCTTGGGATAATTTATTAATTTTTTTGTTCATAAATTCTAGTTTTATTATGATTATACTGGAGGAAAATTTCCATAAACCCAATCAACAACTTAGTAGGGCAATATGTTTTCTTAAGGAGAGTGTTATACACAATCAAGACAAGTTTGAATTACTCTTCATTGTACTTCAATTTTTTTTCTAACAATCTTAAGGAAATATTGAAGCAATGGAGGCTATTGAATCAAAGTTTGTTTTCAATAAGATGTTCCAGCCTATCGCATTTCATTTAGATCGATTTGACGGGACAAACTTCACAAGAGAGAAAAAAAAGTTGCTATTTTTATTAACTGAATTGGGTGTTGCTTATCTTATTTGTGGAGATCTTTTAACTATCCCTGAACCAACTGACGATGAATTTGAAGAAATCAAAGCATTAAGGCAAAAACATGAGGAAGATGAAGTACAATGCAGATATTATATTCTCAATGCTCTTTCAAATCGATTATATGACTTTTTTTGTGTCATATCCGCTAATTTAGACCTAAGTCACGCGAGTTGTTAAATCGACTCTTCGGTTTGACCGAAGTCTAAAATTGAATTTTTATTGAAAAATAATTAAAATAAGGGCAATTAAGTGTGGAAAATACCTAATAAAGTGTTCAAAATATTTTAAGATGCTAAATTTCGGTAAAGGATTAAATTGAAAATTTTGAAAAGTTTAGGGGTCAATTTGTAATTTATTAAAAATTAGAGGATTTATTGGAATAATCATAAATTAAATGCATGAATTGGGACATTTTAAGCATGTGGAGGCTAGCTTAACCAAGTGGCAAATTTTAAGAAGCCAATTAGCATACATGAATTTAACATTAATGAAGGCTTTTAGAATTTGGCTTAGGTGTCCCATAATTATGTAGCTTGTCTTTATTCTCTTAATTGTTTCTTCATCTCTTCATATCTAGAATTTGCTATCTTTTAATTGCCTCCCATGTTTCTTGAAGTACCACACACCAAATGGCATACAACAATTAGCCAAGTGAGGTGCATGAACTAAACATTAATTAAAGATTCTAGATTGCTACTTAGGTGTCCCCTATCTTAATGACTTTTGTCATCTTCTTCTTGATTGTTTCTTCTTCTTCATTATCCATTTTCATTGAGGAAAATTCTATTGTCTACACGAGCCCACGTTTTCTCCTTGTTCTTCCATAGCCAAGCTTGATCCTAGTGAAAGAAAATGAGAAAAGAGACAAAAAGTAAGGAAAATTTTCATTTTCATGCTCAAGGAAGCTTAAGAGAGTAAGGAGAAAGAGAGAAATTAGGGTTTATGAAGTTTTAATAATCTGATTATAAATTTTAGGAACTCAAATTGATAAGGAGCTAGATCAAAGGAGCAAAGGAAAGGAGAAAGAGAAGTAAAGAGAAAGAAAAGAGAGGTTTATGCATAACCTAAGGCAATAGCCTATTTTAATTTTTTTTATTTGCATGATTTAATTATTTGGAATGCTGATAATTCTGAATTAATAGTATTTTGTATTGAAAATATGGGGGATGCATGTTTGCTAGACTTAGGATTTAATTTGGTAAAAATTGAATGTGATTAGCTTGTATATTTCTTACTGGAAATTGATGAGTAGTATTCACTTAAACTGTTATAACTTAATTTATTGAGCTCCGTTTTGCATATTTTTTATTGGTTTTGAAAGATAAGACATAGGGCTATAACTTTCATTTAGACCATAAAACCTGAATATATCTGTAATTATCCAGAAAAATTCATAAAGTTTGGACATAAAATCTATCCAAAAATTCTGGGCAGAATTGTTAGTAATGAGCAGTAAGTACTTAAATTATTATAACTTGAGTTCTGGAGCTTAGATTTATGTGTTCTTTATTCGGTTTGAAATCTAAGACATAGATCTATAAGTTTTATTTAGACTATAATATCTGAATCTGTAATTATCCAGAAAAATTCATAAAATGCAAACTTAGAATCTGTCCAGAAAATTATGTCCGAATTGTTAATGACCAGTTAGTGTTCTTTTTATCATATCTTTTGATACAGAACTCAGAATTTAGTGATTCAAGTTTTATATTAAATATAAGATATATATATATAATTGTTAAGAAGCTCATGTAACTAAATTCAGAATGTAACAGGACAAAAATAGGATAGCATATGAGTTGAGAAATGAAATGAGTAAAATGATGAAGACCTTGTTATATTATGTAATTGTTATTTTAATTGAGTGATTATGTGATTATTTTGAGACATTAAATGCATGAAAAGTGTGAAATTAATTGCTATAAATTTTAATGAGATTGTATAAGCCCTAGAACAACTGACTAGAACCAACTTAGGATAGTTTGACATGCCAAATAGGGGGGGAGTATGATGAAAATGAAAACCATTAATGGTATGATTATCTACGCCAAGTTTGACATTGTTATCTATGCTGGGTTTGACAATATTATCTACGCCAGGTTTGGCAATGTTATCTATGTTGGATTTGGCATTGTTATTTAT
This sequence comes from Triadica sebifera, assembly GCA_023653625.1. NCBI lineage: Eukaryota > Viridiplantae > Streptophyta > Magnoliopsida > Malpighiales > Euphorbiaceae > Triadica > Triadica sebifera. The sequence goes on from CM042901.1 coordinate 30,105,902, forward strand.
GTCAGGTATGACATTATTATCTATGCCGAGTTTGACACGGTTATCTACGTCGGGTTTGGCACTTATATGCGCACATCATATTCCCCGGGTGGCACTCCTAAGTGCCTGGATGGCAACTCTGTTATCCTATTCAATGGTTCATAGGTGTCCTGGGCATAAATGAAAACATAAATAAAGAAGTTATGGAACATAAAAGAATTATTGAAAATAAAACTGGAATTATGAATTGTGACATGGATAATAAAAATAGAATTATGAATTGTGACATGGATAAAAAGAAGATTTAGTGTTATACAATAAGATGGAAATAAAATGAATAAGTATGAGATAAAATAATATAATTTGATGTCTATACATGCTAGAATACCATGATATATATATTTACATGATAATATGATTAAGCATGAGTTGATATATAATAATGCATGATTGTATAAAATAATTTATTGTTTTATCTATATGCACCACTAAGCCAAGAGCTTAGCGTGAGAGTTTTCTCATGCAGATTTAATAAAGAATAAATAGAAGATAGTAGACAAAGCCAGCGGTGACCTAATATTGCAGACCCCATGGGTTACACAACTTTTATATATTATCTTGTAAATTTTATTTTGTAGTATTTGTAAAATAAATAGTATGTTTTGTAAAGAACATGTTACTATATAAAAATGTAGTCTAACTTTTATGTTATATTTATTTTATAAATGTAAAGTAAATAAATAGTAAATGAAAAAAATATATATGAATGATTTTCATGTATACAATTTTTTAAAAATGATATTTTAATCAATGAAGTCAGCCTAGCATACCTTCATCCGGGCACAAGCTACTAGGGTGAGGAGGTGTTACAGTTTTTGGTATCAGAGCAAGGTTGGTGTTTCTGGATTTTGGCATTAAAGCCCGGTTTGGCCGATTTTGGGATTTTAAAATGGTTTTCAAAAAAACAAATATGATATGTGTGTACCCACAATTAAATATTAAAGTTGCTGCTTACTGATTGGGGCCGTTATTTTATGACATAGGTAGAGTATGGCTTCAGAGTCAGGACATATTGTGAACGAAGGAGGCGAAAGTAATGAGGTTACTGAAACTGAGGCTTCATCGTGACCCAGTCGTTGCTGAGCTACTGTATCTAGATCTAGTGCTAGCCTATCAAGAGGGCAGTCTATTGCTAGCATAGGACAAACAAAGCTTATGAGGAACATGATAGATTTGCTACAAAGAGCATCACAACCAGCCTCATCAGGATTACAATTTGAGAGACTGAGGAAGTTAGGGGCACCCGATTTCTACGGTAAACGGGAAGATGACCCCTCAGTGGTAGAGTTTTGGCTAGAACAGGTAGAAAGAGTTTTGGATCAGCTACATTGCAAAAACGAGCATAAATATGAGTATGCAGTATCTTTACTACAGGAGCATGCATATGACTGGTGGCGATCTAAATCACAAAGCACAATGGCTCCTGACCCTATGACATGGGAGTTCTTTCTAGAAAAGTTTAAGGAGCAGTATATTCCTTCTATCTACACAGACGATAAGAAAATAGAGTTTGTGATGTTGAAACAAGGAAACTTATCGGTAACAGAATATGAAAGAGAATTCACACATCTTTGCAAGTATGGTGGTGGCATTGTATCCATTGAGGCAGATAAGTGCCGATAATTTGAAGATAGATTGAGAGACCTAATCAAGCTACAGGTCTCAGCTCTACGTCAGATGAGTTTTCCTAGTTTGTTAGCATTTGCCAGAATAGTGGAGAGAGTTCTAGCCACACAACAGTAAACACAAGATAGAGGGTTCAAGAGGCCCATATCACAACCGAGTAGAGTACAGTCAAGTGGCAAAAGAGCTAGATCTTTCAATGGCCGATTTCAAGCTAGGGGTTCCAACAAGCCTTCTTCAGGCCGGGACAACCCGTGAGATCTGTTTCTTCAGCAGCCAGTACACCGACGCAAACACCATATAGATCTTTACCCCTATCAGAACGTGAACATTCTGGTCATTCGCATCTAGGAGAGTGTTGGTGGATGACAGAAGTGTGTTTTAAATACGGCTTTAAAGACCATATGATGAGAGATTGTCCCTTGTTACAGTAGGGCCGAGGTTTGGGGAGCACTGAGCCGATACAAACACAGGCTTCTGGGCAAGGCAGAGGCTGAGGTCGAGGGCAAGGCAGAAGAGGCTGATCACGGTCCAGTCAGTTCAGATCAGAGACAGTTGAGAGGCCAGAAGGTAGTAGAGCTGCCCTAGCCAAGGCATATGCCATGCGAGTTCGAGAGGAGTAGGATGCACCGAGTGTCTTAATTGGTAAATTCCTTCTCTTTGACTCTGACATACATGCATTGATAGATCCAGGGTCGACGCATTCATACATATGCACAGCATCATTGGGTCGAGAGGGTTTAGAACCACAGACTCTAGAATTTGAGATTCTTGTGACTAACCCGTTAAGGCACAGTGTGAGGGTGAGCAAGGTGTTTAGGGGTTGCCCAGTTGAAATTCAAGGAAGGCAATTCCCAGCAGACTCGATATAGTTACCATTCCATGAGTTCGATGTGATCTTGGGAATGGATTGGTTAGCTCGTTATGGAGTGGTAGTGGATTGTGGAACAAGACAGATGATCATCAGAATTCCAAAACAAGATGAGATAGTGGTGATGGGTGAGAATATAAGGTACCCAGTGTAACACCCCCTCACCCAAACCGCACGTGCCCGGATGCGGGGGCGTTACTGCTTGTCTTATTTACTTCTTTAAATCACTATATATATATATATATATATATATATATATATATATATATATATATATATATATATATATATATTTCCTCTATTTAATAAATAATGTACATTTTATTTACATAACATAGTATTTATAAATACCAATTTACTATTTAACAATTTTGAAAACTACTTCACAACTTATAAGTATATATATAATGCGGAAAAACAAACTACAAAAGTTCAAAAGTTTGTGACCCACTATTTCGAGATCAGCTGCTTTAATTTGAATAGGATCACTGCTTGCTTTATCTACCACCTTCAGCTACCTTTCTATATCTGCGCGGAAGGAAACTCCCACACTAAGCTTTAAGCTTAGTGGTGCATATAAATAAGGCAATATACTATATCATGCAACAAGCATTAACATGTATCATTTTATGCATTAAAATGTTCGCATGCTATTTCTATCAACATGTTCCTGTTTCATACAAGTATAAATATCATGCTCACATATACAACGTTATTTTCATTTATCTTTGATGGTAAGTTACTTTGTTAATCTCTTTATTATTATATCTCAATCTCATATCATCATCATTTTCTTTTTCTTTTCTTTTCTTTTTTTATTTTCCAACATATCTTCATTATCTTGCCCACATCACTCAAATTTTGGACTAACTGGATACGGGTTATGGATCAGGAGCGCTTCCAGAGCTGTAGCCACCCTGTCCACTATCTGGCTTAACAGAGCTTCTCAAATCAATGGCGCTCTCTGAGCTTAAGCCATATTGATTGAGTATAATTTCATCATAGATGAATAACGAGACCAATGGTGCTCTCCGAGCTTAAGCCACATTGTCCTCAATTTATATGTGCTCATCATAGCTTCTCAAGTCAATGGCGCTCTCCAAGCTTAAGCCACATTAACCGAGCATCTCATAGCAATGGTGCTCTCCGATCTTAAGCCATATTGATCGAGGAATATCTCATATAGTACGGTACCGTTCGCCCCCTTAATGATATGTCATCTATCCTGATTCTAGTCCGCAGGTAGAGTAATGGGCATCTTCATATTTTCACATCAATCATATATCTTTATTTAATTTTTATTTTACATCCATTTCATCATCCTCATAATATACATCACATCATCAAAATTCTCAAATTTTGACACATCAATATTTTCATGTTTATCATCCATATCAGTTCACGTATTTCATCCATATCAGATTTCATATATCATTCGTGTCAACATTCATTTTTCTATATCACAACATAACACGTTCTCACATCAATATATATATATATATATATATATATATATATATATATATATAATCATTCTTATTTTCTTAGATAGACAATGACTTTCATTTATTTACCTGAATTCTTCATTTGATAACCACATTCATAATTACTAATACAGAGCATTCACGGCCGTGATTACTAATTCACGCCCGTGAATTAGTTCACGTTCGTAATCCCAAACCGTGAACGCTACTGGAATGAATCGTGTCAAAAGCATTCACGATCGTGAATACTCATTTGTGCCCGTAAATGAGTTCACGCCCGTGATTCTCAACCATGAAAACTTCTGGAATGAATAGTACCATTTCCACACCAAAGTCACAACTGTGATACAATCAGTCACAACTGTGAACCATCAAGTTCACGCCTGTGACTAGATAGTCACGCCCATGACTTTCAGCAGGAAATTTGCATATTCACTTTACATTCATTCTAACATCATCTAAATCATACCAAATTTCTATTTCATGCATTTCTAAGGTTCTTTACTCAACTTATTACTTTCAATTTCATGTAAATGTCTTTATCATACAAGATTTTCTAACATGCATCATTAATTCAATGTCTCAAAAGGATCTCATTCATACATGTCTAAACCTATGGTTTCATGCCATAATGATCATTATTGAAATTCATTTATCTAAAATCATGTTCAATATGCATTATTTCAAACAAAGATAGGCTATTGCCTTAAATTATGCACAAACCTTAATCTTTTTCCTTCACTCTTCTAGGTAGCTTTCTCTTTTCCTTTGCTCTTTAGTGTTTGTTCCTTGTCACTTGGAACTCCTACAACATCATAGATCATTATTATCATATGATTTTCTCAAGATCCTAAACTCTCTTTTTCTCTCTCAAAACCCTAATTTCTCTTTCTTTCCACATGAGTCTTGGATGAGCTCAAAATTCAAACTATTTTAAGAAAAGATGATGAAGAAGAAGAATCACTTCTTACCTTACTCTTTTCTTCACTAAATCACCACTTTGGATATTTTCTCTCTACCAAACTTGATTTTTCATCCTCTTTCTTGCTCTTTCCATTAGGAGTTATGGACTATGAAAATCACTTTTCTTGCTTTTTCCACTATCTTCTCTTCCTTTCTCTCTCTAAAAATCAAGATTGGCTATGGAAGAAATGGGGTTGGCGTGACTGTTAGAAAAGAGAGAGAAGAAGGTAGAAAATGAAGAGAAGAAGAAGAAGAAAAGAAAGAATTAAACAGGGTACCCAAAAGTCTTCATGTGGGACCTACCATTTTGACCATTTTTTTGACATTTATACTTAATCAACATTAATCCTCTGTCTTTAATGCTATGTTCAGCCAACCCAAATTTTAAGTGTCCAAATTTCCTATGTTAATTAACAATTAATCTCATTAATCCTCCAATTTTTGGTAAATTGCAATTTGACCCCAAAACTTATTAAATTCTGCAATTTAGTCTGTTACCGTAAATTAAATTCTTTAAATTCTATAAACACTTAATTAGGCTTATATCATTTAATTTAGTCATTACTTGATCAATTTTTGTAAAAATCAGAATTTAGACTCTGATCGGTCAAACACGTCTATTTCGCGACACGTGCGACTCAGTGTCTAAATTAGCAGATATTACACCCAGACAATGTGATATCAGTGTTGAAAGCTCAGAAACTCATCAGTAAAGGATGCAAAGCATACTTAGCGCATGTAGTTGATATGAAAAAAACAAGTCCGAAGTTGGTGGATATTCCTATTGTTAGTGAGTTTCCTGATGTTAGAGGAGTGCTCTAAAGTCAATCACCTTTAACACTTATTGTACAAATTTATTTGATTAATAAAAGAATTTTTCATTAATTTGATGTTCATTTGATATATGAATTGATAAGTGATCTTAAATCAATTAATGAAGTCTTTGATACATAACATAGCATGAAGGAAATCATGATGAGATCATGATATTAGATTCTTATCATGTGTAATTATGTTAGTATCAAAATTATCCCTAGTCATAGGATTAATGAGACAGGACATTATTAATCCAGACAGACTAGCACATGTTACACTCCTTGGTTGGATCGAGTAGTAGATCTCATAATCTATAAACATGAGATATTTAAAGTTAACATATGGATGCTTGCTAAGTGTAGCTAAGTACATTGGATGACCAACTATGAGACAATCATATAGATAATCTATTTAAATGTCAATGATAGTCATATCATTGCAATGGTGCAAGTATCCTTAGACTTGAGGTACTCAAGGATATCTTGAATATTGATTCTATATTTTGACACTATTCCTTATTGCCTCAAAGAGGTAGCTCATAGGGTAGTGATTGGATACAGCTTGAGGTATTCGAAGGTAATTGGGTAACCAACAAAGGATTCACCACTCTTGATAGAAGGAGTGTATACCCATGGCCTCTTGTCGTGGTCATTACTCAGGAATCTCTGGTCGGAGTGGAAATGTCATAAAGATAGTCTTCAATGACATATCTAATAGAGTAATGAGCCTCAAGGACAAGAACTAACATTACTTGGACTAGAGGTTACGTAGTCAGTCTAGTGGGAGTTGACACATGTCCATACTCTGAACCAAGTGGGGTATAGATTGGTGAAAGGAATAATTGCACAGAAATTGTCTATGGAAAGGTTCGTAGTCAAACTACTAACTTTCCGGTCAATTGGGGGTCATGATGTGTTGCTAGATACCGCTCATGACCTGCTTAAATTAATTATTAATTTAAGTGGTCAACATAACCGAAAACCTAATGGGTCACACGCATTGAAGATATGGAGAATGGGTAAAATGGTCTTGGATAGGATCCAAAATATGAGAGAATTATTTTAGGATGGATCGCGATGAGATCGCACGAAAAAATCGTTCGGGAGTGTCACAGGCCCACGCGGGCTAGGCAAGCTGCTGGCCCGCCTTGTGGGCCAACTGGGCTTCCCAGTAGCAGCCTACAGCAGGCCCAGATCGCCTGCAGCTTCCATCCATTGGCCAACGACTGTAATTGGCCATAATTAGGCCAATTATGGCTAATTACTATTCATTATTTGCCATTTTCTCAATTTTTGACTTTTCATCTTATTTTTGAATTTGATTCAAATATAAAAGACATTAAATGGCAGAAAATAGACATGAAAAATATTTTTTGTGGAAAAAAATATTTTTAAGACAACAAAAATTCTCTCAAGAACACTTTCAAAGCTAGCACTTTGAAGTTGTTCAACCCATTTTTCTCTTGATAGTTTCTTCTTCATTCTTCGCATGGATTATCATTAGAGACATCCTAGTGTGGATTGTTGTGGTTTGCTACAACCCAACAAAGTGAAGATTTGAAGAACAAATAAAAATTACAAGGTATAATTTTTAACATTTACATTTATATAAATTAGTTTTAATGGTACAAGTATGATTTTTGTTTTGGGTTTTGAAAAATTTTATTTTTCACTGCGTTTATGAATATGATTCATTCTTCAAAACCCAACACCTGATGTATTTCCCAAAGGAGTTTTCCAGGGTTACCACCAGATAGAGAAATCAAATTTGCTATCAATTTGGTACTCGACACCACCCCTATTTCCATTACACCATATAGGATGGCACCAACAGAGTTGAAAGAACTGAAGGTACAATTGCAAAAGTTGTTAGATAAGGGTTTTATACGACCCAATGTATCACCATGGGGTGCTCCAGTATTATTTGTGAAGAAGAATGACGACACCTTATGTCTTTGCATCGATTACAGGCAACTTAATAAGGTGACTATTAAGAATAAATATCCGCTACCTAGGATTGATGGCTTATTTGACTAATTGAAAGGTGCAGCCATATTTTCAAAAATAGATATTCGATCGGGGTATCATCAAATGAAGATAAAAGAGTCATATGTACCTAAGACGACATTCAAGACTCGTTATGGTCATTATGAGTTCCTAGTTATGCCATTTGGATTGACCAATGCACCGGCAGTTTTTATGGACTAGATGAATCGAGTGTTTAGGCCATATCTTGATCAATTTGTAGTGGTGTTTATTGATGACATCCTTGTCTACTCTAGAAACCGAGAAGAACATGATCAACATCTCATAATAGTGTTGCAAACATTAAGGGATAAGCAGTTGTATGCAAAACTATCTAAGTGCGAGTTTTGGCTTAAATCAGTCAGTTTTCTGGGTCATGTAATTTCAGCAGAAGGTATTCGGGTTGACCTTAATAAAATTGAGGATATTCTTAATTGAAAACCACCATGAAATGTGATAGAAGTGAGAAGTTTCCTCAGATTAGCAGGATATTATAGGAGGTTCATGAAGGGATTTTCATCCTTAGCTACTCCTTTGACACGACTGCTACGAAAAGAGGTCCGTTTCGAGTCGACAGATAAGTGTCAAGCAAGCTTTGATTGACTGAAGGCAATGTTGACTAAAGCACCAATTTTGACTCAACCTACTCCAGGAAAAGATTTTATTGTGTACAGTGATTCTAGTCATAATGGTATGGGCTGTGTTTTTATGCAAGAAGGATAGGTGATTGCTTATTCCTCAAGACAACTTAAGCCTCAAGAGCTTAACTATCCGACACATGATTTGGAGTTAGCTGCGATAGTTTTTGCTCTTAAGATATGGAGACATTATCTATATGGGGAAAGATGTTATATCTATACAGATCACAAAAGTCTTAAATATCTTCCCTGCCAGAAAGAGTTGAATCTGAGACAAAGAAGATGGTTGAAGTTGATTAAAAATTATGACTGTGTGATCGACTACTAGCCAGACAAAGCTAATGTGGTTGCAGATGCACTAAGCAGGAAGATTTTAGCTGAGATGCGAATACAATCTACTTTGATGCAGAGGATCAAAGATGCTCAAAAGCAAGATGAGAAGTTAGTAGAGATAGCCGAGGCAGTGAAAAAGGGAGAAAAGCCTGATTTTTCATTGACATAGGATGGCATAGTATACTTCAAGAATAGGATATACGTTCCTAATGTAAAAGAGCTGAAGTTCGATATTTTAAAAGAAGCATATGAAATAGTATATACCATGCATCTAGGCGGGAACAAGATGTATCAAGATTTGAAAACTCAATACTAGTGGCCAGGGATGAAGAAAGACATTAGTGAATATGTTGCTAAGTGTTTAAGTTTTCAACAAGTGAAAGCAAAACACCAGCTACCCACTAGATTGTTACAACCAATACCAATTCCATAATGAAAATGGGAAATAATCACGATGGATTTTGTGTCTAGGTTACTAATGACTCAGAGAAAACATGATGCAGTGTGGGTGATAGTGGATCGATTGACGAAGTCAGCACACTTCTTACCAGTCAGAATGGACTACTCATTGAACAAGCTACCAGAAATTTATGTAAGTGAGATAGTGAGGTTACATGGAGTGCCAATGTCCATCATATCTGATAGAGATCCCAAATTTACTTCACAATTTTGGAAGAGTCTACAATAAGCTTTGGAAACTCGACTCAATTTTAGCACGGCCTTTCATCCGCAAACTAATGGACAATCGGAAAAAGTTATTCAGTTGCTAGAGGATATGATGAGAAGCTGTCTGCTTGAGTTTGAGGGAAGTTGTGATAGATATTTACCTCTTATGGAATTTGCCTACAACAGTAGTTATCAGACAAGCATAGGAATGGCTCCGTATCAGGCATTGTATGGAAGAAAATGCAGGACACCAATCTGTTGGACCGAATTGAGTGAAAAGAAGTTGATAGGGCCAAAGTTAGTGCAACAAGCAAAAGAAAAGGCTATAATTATCCAAGAAAGATTGAAAGTAGCACAAGATCGACAGAAATCATATGCTGACTTCAAGAGGCAAGATATAGAGTATGCTATGGGAGAAAAGGTATTTCTCAAGGTTTCACCTTGGAAGAAAGTATTGAGATTTGGTAAAATGGGAAAGTTAAGTCCAAGGTTCATTAGTCCTTATGAGATTTTGGAAAGAATCGGATCAGTGGCATATCGGTTAGCACTTCCACCAGAGTTAGATAAAATCCATAATGTTTTTCATGAGTCGATGCTAAGGAGATATAGGTATGATCCGACTCATGTCATACTAACTGAGGAGATAGAAGTGCAGACCGACTTGACGTATGAAGAGGAACCGGTGGCTATATTAGCACGTGAAGAAAAAGTTTTACGAATCAAGAAAGTTCCATTAGTTAAAGTGTTATGGCAGAATCATGCTACTGAAGAAGCCACATAGGAGAACGAAGAAGTAATGAAAACGCAATATCCTTAGTTGTTCACAAAATTAACAGGTAAATTTCGAGGACAAAATTTATTTTAAGGGGGAGAGAATGTCATATCCGCTAATTTAGACCTAAGTCACGCGAGTTGTTAAATCGACTCATCGGTTTGACCGAAGTCTAAAATTATATTTTTATCAAAAGACAATTAAAATAATGGCAATTAAGTGTGGAAAATACCTAATAAAGTATTCAAAATATTTTAAGATGTTAAATTTTGATAAAGGATTAAATTGAAAATTTTGAAAAGTTTAGGGGTCAATTTGGAATTTAATAAAAATTGGAGGATTTATTGGGATAACCATAAATTAAATGCATGAATTGGGACATTTTAAGCATGTGGATGCTGGCTTAACCAAGTAGCAAATTTTAAGAAGCCAATTAACATACATGAATTTAACATTAATGAAGACTTCTAGAATTTGGCTTAGGTGTCCCATAATTATGTAGCTTGTCTTTATTTTCTTAATTGTTCCTTCATCTCTTCATATCTAGAATTTGCTATCTTTTAATTGCCTCCCATGTTTCTTGAAGTACCACACACCAAATGGCATACAACAATTAGCCAAGTGAGGTGCATGAACTAAACATTAATTAAAGATTCTAGATTGCTACTTAGGTGTCCCCTATCTTAATGACTTTTGTCATCTTCTTCTTGATTGTTTCTTCTTCTTCATTATCCATTTTCATTGAGGAAAATTCTGTTGTCTACACCAGCCCACGTTTTCTCCTTGTTCTTCCATAGCCAAGCTTGATCCTAGTGAAAGAAAATGAGAAAAGAGACAAAAAGTAAGGAAAAATTTCATTTTCATGCTCAAGGAAGCTTAAGAGAGTAAGGAGAAAGAGAGAAATTAGGGTTTATGAAGTTTTAATAATCTGATTATAAATTTTAGGAACTCAAATTGATAAGGAGCTAGATCAAAGGAGCAAAGGAAAGGAGAAAGAGAAGTAAAGAGAAAGAAAAGAGAGGTTTGTGCAAGGAAGCTTAAGAGAGTAAGGAGAAAGAGAGAAATTAGGGTTTATAAAGTTTTAATAATCTGATTATAAATTTTAGGAACTCAAATTGACAAGGAGCTAGATCAAAGGAGCAAAGGAAAGGAGAAAGAGAATTAAAGAAAAAGAAAAGAGAGGTTTGTGCATAACCTAAGGCAATAGCCTATTTTAATTTTTTTTATTTGCATGATTTAATTATTTGGCTTGCTGATGATTCTAAATTATTAGTATTTTGTGTTGACAATCTTGGGGATGTATGTTTGCTAGACTTAGGATTTAATTTGGTAAAAATTGAATGTGATTAGCTTGTATGTTCTTTACTGGAAATTGATGAGCAGTGTTCACTTAAACTGTTGTAACTTAATTTATGGAACTCAATATTTTGTATTGGGTTTGAAAGATACAACATAGTTCTCTAACTTTCATTTAGAACATAAAACCTGAATATGTCTGTAATTGTCCAGAAAAATTCATAAAGTTCCGACATAGAATCTGTCCAAAAATTCTGGGTAGAATTGTTAGTAATGAGGAGTAAGTACTTAAATTGTTATAACTTGAGGTTTGGAGCTTAGATTTGTGTGTTATGTATTCGGTTTGAAAGCTAAGACATAGGGCTATAATTTTTATTTACACCAAAATATTTGAATATATCAGTCATTGTCCATAAAAATTCATAAAATTCAGACTTAGAATCCGTCCAGAAAATTTTGGGCAGAATTGTCAATGACCAGTCAGTGTTCATTTTATCATATCTTTTGATAAAGAACTCCGACTTTAGTGATTAAAGTTTCATATTAAAGCTAAGATTTATATCTAAAATTGTTAGGAAGATCATGTAACTAAATTTAGAATGTAACAGGACCAAAATTAAAGTCCAAAACAGAGAATATAATCTGCCACTGACTGGGCAGCATATGAGTTAAAAAATGAAATGACTAAAATGATAAAAACATTGTTGTATTATGTAATTGTTATTTTAATTGAGTGATTATGTGATTATTTTGAGACATTAAATGCATGAAAAGTGTGAAATTAATTTCTATGAATTTTAATGAGATTGTATAAGCCCTAGAACACCTAACTAGAACCAACTTAGGATAGTTTGGCATGCCAATAGGGGGGAGTATGATGAAAATGAAAATTGTTGCCCAAATATTACGCCAACAAGGGGGGTTGAATTGGAGTTTTAATAATTTAACTTTAAAGTGCGAAAATAAAAATAAATTTTAGGAGGGATAGAAAAATTTGACACAAGGATATTTATAGAGGTTCGGGTGTTAACAAACCCTACTTCTCTCCCCAATCGCAATTGGGACTTTCACTAACACACTTAGTGTTACAATAGAGTTTTACAAACTCACTCCCAACTATGGTGTTTCTCATAATGGCTCACACCTAACCCAGAAATCCCTTGTGTTTTAATAGCACACACAATAACCAATTCCTTGTGTTTTACAGGCTCACACAAACAACCTTTATCTTGTGTTTTATAGGCTCACACAAATAACATTTACTTTGTGTTTTTACAGGCTCACACAAACAACCTTTATTTTGTGTTTTAGAGGCTCACACAACTAACCCTTACAAGTGTTCTACTCTTAACCTAGAAATACCCAAAACTCACTTGTGTAATAAATGATTACAGAGAGAAACACTTACAAATCTTTATTGCTCAATAAATGATGAGAAAAAAGATTTTCACAGAGAATAGATATTTGTTATGGAAGTATTAAATGTACAAATAGCTTGTAATAAGATTTTGATTCAAATTATTTGCTATCCTCTTGTCCTAAATGCATAAATGACTTGCATTTATACTTCCATGGTTAATTATAGCTGTTAGAGTGCATTTAATATGTAACTAGCCGTTGCAGCAACCCAAATAATCGCGCCTGACATTTTTCTCTTTCATCTTTCACGGGCGTGACTATGTTTGTCACGGGCGTGACTATTCTTCCAAGTCATGACTGAAGTGGTGACCTTAGTTGTGAAGCATTCTGGAAGGTTTTGAAATATTGGGTCACGGGCGTGACAAACTTCCCAGCCGTGATCCAAGTGGTGACTTTGGTCGTGAAGCTCTCTAGATGAAAATGTCATGAAGGTTCACGGGCATGACATTTAATTCACAGGCGTGACTTAAATGTGCATTTCACGGTTTGTTGTCTTCCTTCGTGGTCGTGAACTTCAAATATTGATTTCGGTCACGGTTAGCTTTGTCACGGGCGTGACACATAGGGTCACGAGCATGAACATGCTGCTTCCTTAATTTTATCTTTCAAGGATTAATCTTTCATTCTCCATTCTTGCTATTTTATTCCATACCCTATTTAATAGACTTAGAAAACAAGTATGTTAAATACAATATTGCTATTTTATTTGTTATCATCAAAATGACGGAAATACCCCTCAAGGTTTAACAATCTCCCCCTTTTTGATGGTGACAAATAATCTAGCAATATGTGCTTTTGAGAAGTCTCCCCCTCAAAAGATACTTAGGATAAAAATTGATGAAATGCAAGAATTGTAAAGAATGATGTAGCATTGAAATAAATTTTCTAATTTTAAGTATATGCAAGTTATATGCAAAGTATATCCAATATATACCAAAATTCTCTTTAACTCATGAAGTATATGTAAGGTATATTTAGAGTATATCAAGGCATATTTATTTATGTAACTTGCATTAAGGTATATGCAAAGTATACTTAAGATATATCTAATGTGTATAATGCTCAATTTCATACTTGCATATTCATTTTGAATCAAAATTTAAGTATTGCTAATTTCTCCCTACTTAACTCAATGTCAATGTATTTGTAGGTTCTTATTTTTTATTCAAAATTCATTTATCTTAATATATTGCTAGGTTCTCCCCCTTTTGTCATGAACAAAAAGAATATAAAATTAAACCACAAACAAAGCAAATATATTAATATTTGAAGAGAAGTACAAACCAAAGTAAATAAAAGTCAGAAAGGAAATTTACAATTTCCTGAAAATAAACAAAAAACAAGAAAACAATCAAAAGAAACAATCATATTAAGGCTACCATCTAGCCTAACACCTAACCAGACATTCTATTTCTAAGTCGAGCAACCTCTGCCTCAAGGCTGTCCATCCGAGACTCCATGAAGTCTTTAAGGTTCTCCAACCTCTCGTCCATCGAAGCCTGCAGCTGCTCAAATCATGGTGCCAAGAGGTCAACCACCTGCTACGCCAAATTCGGTGTGGAAGCCGAGGATTGTCCGATGTCCTGCTCATCCACTAGAGGTGCTTCCTCAACCCGAGCCCTTTTCTTCTGCTGGATCCCTTGGAGGCCGGATTTGAAGTCCTCCGTATCATTATTTTCCCAAATTATTTCAACAGTAGTGTCTGTGAAGCGGTAGTAAATATTGTTTTCATGAACAATTCTGACAGCCGCTCCCATATTTATGAAGGACTTGACATCCAATCGATCTTGAGGATGCCCGGGGATGAGATTGAAGTGATGGTCATCCAGCTTCAAATAGCCAAGCTTCAAGGCTATATGGGTGACATATCCACCAATGAGTACATCTCCAGAGGGCTTAGTGGCAATGGACAAAAGATGGTTTGCAAATCATCGAGAGAGCACCACAGTGAGGCCTTTTCTGGCCATCTCAAAAAGGAAGAGCTCAGATTTTCGAATGGTCCCATTGCTGTCTCCCCGAGAAAATATGCTATAGGTTAGAAACCTATGCAAATATTTGTGCACTGGGGACTGGAGATGAGTGCTCTTGGTCTTCTTGACATCCCAACTACAATTAGTGACAAAATGAGTCCATGCTCGAGTTGCGAAGAATTTCACTTCGCTGTCATTGAGGATGCCTTCCGAGGGTAAATTGAATAAGTCCCCGAATTCTGTGGCATTGAGGGTGTTCAGATTGCTGCAGAGTTGGAATTTTACCACTCATGTGGGAGACACTTGCAAAGTGCTCAAAAATTCCAGGGTTGGCTCCCTTAATGTGGGCTGATGAATATGCACAAATTCCTTCAAATGACAGGCCTAGAGTTGCTCTGTCATTGCCGTCTCAAACCCGAGAGTGCGTACGGTTTGCCACTCAAAGGACCTTGATGAAATGAGAGGCCTTTGCTTTAAGATTGAGTACCGAGGATGGCAATGCTCTGGGATTCTGTTCATGAGGTAATCTGAGTACCTCCTGGGAGCATGAGACTTCTTTCTAGTACCCTTTGATGAGTCGGTTTCCATTTGGTTTGAAGAATTGAACTTTGAAGAGTTTTGAAAAATTTGACAAAAAATTTGAGGAAACCCTAAAGAAGTATGATTTTTGATGAAGGAAGGGACTTTTGATGGTATTTATAGAAAAAGTTTGTGACTTGGGGGCCGGAATCTTCAATATCTCATTGAATGTGTGTAAATGAGAGCGGTTTCAAGGAGTTGAAAGGTTGAAATGAGAAGAATAATCGGCTGATTTCTTATATACCCGATGCATTCACGATCGTGAATTATGTAGTCACGGGCGTGAAGTGTCATGTTCACAGTTTGCTGAAGCGGTGCTCTACCTGTGAATAGAGGTGTGAACACATTTACGGTCGTGATGTTTTAATGTCACGGGCGTGAATGATAAACTGTCACGGTGGTGAAAGAATAGTCACGGGCGTGAATGGTTGAATTTCACTACTTATGACCGTGAAACAAAATGTGACTCAAAGCGTGAACGTCTCTGTGAGTTTTAGGTGAAAATGTTCACTGGCGTGAAAATGCGTCACGGGCGTGAACAAGGATTTTCACGGGGGTGAATGAAGTCGTGAACAGAAGCTTCACTACTTGAAGCCGTGAACGATGTTGTGAATCAAGTCGTGAAAGACATTGCCTCTTTTGGCTATTTAATTCACGGACGTGAACATAGGTCACGGTCGTGAATTGCCTAAAATTTCTATCAAATAAAATTAAGTCCTAAAACAAGACTAAATCATTTCTATGAAGATTCTATCCCTTAAAACATAAAATTTTCATCAAATTTAGTACCTTACATCTAGTGATATGATACAAAATTATCACTTAAGATTTGATAATTTAGCAATCACAAGGTTAATCCATCAATCATACCAAGTTCTCTTCTAATGAAATTAAATCTTTCCTCATTTAGAGACTTAGTAAAAATATATGCCAATTGATTTTCTGTGCTTATAAATTCTAATGCAACATCTCCATATTGAACATGATCTCTAATAAAGTGGTGTCTAATGTCAATATGCTTACTTCTAGAGTGTTGAATGGGATTCTTTGAAAGATTTATAACACTTGTATTGTCACATTTAATAGGTATATGGTTCATATCATGACCATAGTCCTGAAGTTGTTGTTTCATCCAAAGAATTTGAGTACAACAACATCCTGCTGCTACATACTTTGCTGCAGCAGTTGAAAGAGCAACTGAAACTTGTTTCTTGCTAAACCAAGAAACTAAGCACTCTCCAATAAAGTGACAAGTGCCTGAAGTACTTTTTCTATCTAAAAGACTACCAGCATAGTCTGCATATGAATATCCTATAATATAAAAGGATGAATTTCTAGGATACCATAAACCTAGATGCAATGATCCATGTAGATATCTTAAAATTCTTTTTACTACATTTAAATGAGATTCTTTTGGACATGATTGAAATCGTGCACACAAGAAAACACTATAAAAGTGATCTCATCATACCTCTATAGAGCTTTTCATTAATGCTCTTACCCTTTTCATCCTTGTCCAATTTTGTTGATGTGCTCATAGGAGTCTTGGCATTCTTGCATCCTTGCATTCCAAATTTTTTAATTAAATCTTTGGCATATTTGGATTGGTTGATGAATATGCCCTCATTGCTTTGCTTTATTTGTAGACCAAGGAAATACTTAAGCTCTCCCATCATGCTCATTTCAAATTCCCTAGTCATACACTTAGGAAATTCTTGACAAAGCAACTCATTAGTAGAACCAAATATTATATCATCAACATAAATTTGAACAATTAGTATATCATGCTTATGTTTTTTAATGAATAATGTGGTGTCAACATTCTCCTTTGTAAAGTTATTTTCTAAGAGAAAAGAACTTAGTCTTTCATACCAAGCTCTTGGGGCTTTTTTCAAACCATATAAAGCTTTTGAAAGTTTAAAAATATGATTTGGCAAATCATAGCTTTCAAAGCCTGATGGTTGTTACATAAACTTCTTCTTCTATATAACCATTTAGAAATGCATTTTTCATATCCATTTGAAAGAGTTTGAAATTCATGTGACATGCATATGCTAAAAGTATCCTTATGGCTTCTAATCTAGCTACAGGTGCATAGGTCTCATCATAATCTATACCTTCTTCCTGATTGTATCCTTTTGCATCTAATCTAGCCTTATTCCTAGTTATTGAACCTTGTTCATCTAGCTTATTTCTAAATACCCATTTACTGCCTATAATTTGATGATCCTTGGGTCTAGGTACTAAGGTCCATACCTTACTTCTCTCAAATTGGTTGAGTTCCTTTTGTATGGAAATTACCCAACTTTCATCATTAAGAGCCTCATCAACATTTTTAGGCTCAATTTGAGAAATAAAAGCAAGGTCAGTGGCTAAATGTTTGAAATGAGATCTAGTACTTACTCCCCTTGAGAGATCACCAATGATTTGCTCTTTAGGATGATCTTTTTTCATTTCCATTCTTTTGGGAGTTCTTGACCGTTTTCTTCTTGAGCTTGAGATAGAGAATCATCTTGATGCGAATCTTCTTAATCATTTTCTTCTTTTCCATTTTCAAGATCAAGTCTTTCCATGTTACCTACAACATCATCATGAGCACTACCTTTCACAAGATCAAGTCTACTAGATTCATTAAAGACAACATGCATAGATTCTTCAATAGTTAATGATCTTTTATTAAATACTCTATATGCTTTGCTAGTTGTAGAGTATCCTAAAAAGATACATTCATCAGATTTAGAGGCAAATTTTCCAAGGTTGTCCTTGGTATTCAGTATGAAGCACTTGCATCCAAATACTCTAAAGTATGATATCAAGGGCTTTCTTCAATTCCATAGCTCAAATGAGGTTTTGTTTAAAAGAGGTATTTTGAAAACTCGATTTGAAATATAACATGCAGTGTTTGTGGCTTCTTCCCAAAAGTAAGTTGGTAAACCATACTCATTGAGCATTGTTCTAGCCATTTCAATTAAAGTTCGATTTTTCCTTTCAACTACCCCATTTTGTTGAGGTGTCCTAGGAGATGAGAAATTCTGTGAAATGCCATGTTCAAGACAAAAACTTTCAAAGTTTTCATTTTGAAATTCTTTGCCATGATCACTTCTTATCTTTGAAATACAACACCTTTTTTCATTTTGAACTCTTTTAGCAAAGTTTTTGAAATTTTCAAAAGCATCACTCTTTTGAGCTAAGAAAATTACCCAAGTAAATCTAGAGTAATCATCTACGATGACAAAGGCATAATGTTTACCTCCTAAGCTATCAATTTTAGTAGGTCCAAATAAATCTAAGTGCAAGAGTTGAAGAGGTTTTGAGGTACTTACTATGTTTTTGGCTTTGAAGGATGAATTATGTTGCTT
The DNA here is from genome assembly GCA_023653625.1 of Triadica sebifera. Lineage (NCBI taxonomy): Eukaryota > Viridiplantae > Streptophyta > Magnoliopsida > Malpighiales > Euphorbiaceae > Triadica > Triadica sebifera. The sequence goes on from CM042901.1 coordinate 30,124,754, forward strand.
CCCTCTTTGGCAAGGTTCACATGTCTTGTCGTTTTCAAATTTGACTCTTGGTAGTCCTTTTACAAGTTCTCCTGTGCTGAGGCTTTGTATTAAGTCCATGTTAGCATGATCAAGCCTTCTATGCCGCAGCCAAGATTCATCACTAGTGGTCACAAGACACTTAGAGGAATGGTTAGATAATTTATGTAAGTCTATTATGTATGTGTTGACATCTCTATTTCCTTTAAATATCTCTTGACCATCGATAGAGATCACAAGACATCCATTGGAAGTAAAGATTACTTTGTTTCCTTTATCACATAATTGACTAACACTCAACAAGTTATGTTTCAAGCCATCAACAAGTAAGACATCTTTAATAAAAGTAGTACCATTAATACCAATAGAACCAATGCCAATTACCTTACCCTTAGCATTGTTTCCAAAGGTAATTTTACCTCCATCACTACTTTTGATTTCATTGAAGAGTTCTTTATCTCCTGTCATATGCCTTGAGCATCCACTGTCTACTAGCAAAGCATTTTTATTTATTGTGGACTTGAGGCATACCTATAGAATCACAGTTCAAGTATGATTTTTAGGTAGCGAAATGAGCTTGGGTCCTTGGGGGTTAGCACATGAAGGTTCTCAATGAGCCTTCCATATCCAACAATGTTTATTTATGTGACCCATGTTCATACAATAATTACATTGTTTCGGTCTAAACTTGCTTTTTGGTCTTACAATATATTTGAATGTCATATTTCTATTTAACTGATTTTGAAAACAATGACATGCACAGTCATGATTAATTGATGCTTTTCTAGATGCATGCTTCTTATACATAAAAGCATGATTATTCTTTTTATGTATGGAAGGTTTAATATGCTTATTCCTTGGTGCTGTTCCAACAAGTGTGGAGATGTGAGGTTCACTAGACTTAACAAAGATGGTTTTGTGAGAAGATGATGATGTGTCCTTAAATCCTAGACCATGTCTAATTAAGGGTGGTCTTTGAGACACAATGAGAGTATCTAAACTCTCTTTACCTTAGTGAAATTTAGAAATGGAATTTCTAAGTTTTTCAACTTCATTTTTCAAAGTGTTATTTTCTTTAAGTAAGGAAGCAGTTGAGGGTCTTGATGAATATTCATCTAATGACTTTTGAAGAGATTCATTAGATGATTTAAGCTTTATGTTCTTTTTTTCTAAAACATCTATTTTATTTTTCAAATTGGAGATGTTATTTCTTTAAATACTGAATTTACTTCTATATTTCTCTGATTCTATATTCAATTCTTCTATAAGGCTTTGCTCATCATCATCATCATCACCATCATCATTATTATCACTACTATCATTATTTAAAGAGTATGAGTGTAGTGATCTTACCTTATTCGAGATGTGATCCTCAACAGCCATGAAGCATAGGTTGACCTCTTCGCTTTCATTATCATCTCTTTCACTTGAAGAGCTTTCATCATCCCATGTGGCTTTGTGACCTTTCTCCCCATTGTCTCTTTGGTATTTGCTCTTATGCTTCTTGAGCCTTGGACATTCTGGTTTGATATGTCCTTTCTTTCCCCACTCATAGCACTTTACCTCTTCCTTACTTCTTTGTGCATCATTAGAAGTTTGTTTGAGATTTCTTTGCCTGAATTTTCTGGAGTTGCTCATTTTCTTCTTTGCTTTCTTTTCTCTGGCTCTGCTTCAAGCTCTCTATCTCTTTTCACTGCCATTTCATGTGTGAGAAATTCACTAATAAGCACATCAGTATTCATGATGCTCATGTCTTCATTTGCTTCTTCTATGCCAGCAACTCTTGAGCCATAGTCTTTAAGAGGAAGACTTCTCAGGATTTTGTTGTTTACATCTTCCAAGCTCAGATGCTTCCCAAGTTTCCTCATTCCATTTTAATGGCTAGAAGACGGTTGGTCATGTCAGTGATTGACTCATTGGATTTCATCTTGAAGAGCTCATATTCTGAGGTAAGAAGTTGAATCTTCTTGGATTTGACTTGCTTAGTTCCTTCATGATAATTTTCGCATGTCTTCCACATGCTGTAGGCTGTTGGGCAGTGTTGTATTCTTCCACATTCTTCAATAGATAATGAACTTGAGAGGATTTTCATTGCCTTTTTGTTTTTGAAATTTGCTCTTCTTTGAGGCTCTGTCCAATCATCTCTTGATAGGATTTCTTCTTCACCATCAGCTCCTCTTCAGGTTGGTGGTGTCCATTCTTTTCGTACACTATTCCAGACTTCAATTCCTTCACTATCCAGGTATGTCTCCATCCGAAATTTCTAATGGGTATAATTTGCTTCATTAAAGTAAGGTTTGAGACTTTGGAATCCTTCATTGGCCATATCTTAATCTTTACTAGCACTTTTTAAGCTTAGATGCTAGACAAAGCTCTGATAACAATTGTTGCCCAGATATTAAGCCAAGAAGGGAGGTTGAATTGGAGTTTTAATAATTTAACTTTAAAGTGCGGAAATAAAAATAAATTTTAGGAGGGATAGAAAAATTTAAAACAAGGATTTTTATAGAGGTTCGAGTGTTAACAAACCCTTCTCCTCTCCCCAATCGCAATTGGGACTTTCACTAACACACTTAGTGTTACAATGGAGTTTTACAAGCTCACTCCCAACTATGGTGTTTCTCACAATGGCTCACACCTAACCCAGAAATCCCTTGTATTTTAATGGGCTCACACAATAACCAACTCTTTGTGTTTTACAGGCTCACAAAAACAACCTTTATCTTGTGTTTTACAGGCTCACACAAACAACCTTTACTTTGTGTGTTTACAGGCTCACACAAACAACCTTTACTTTGTGTTTTAAAGGCTCACACAACTAACCTTTACAAGTGTTATACTCTTAATCCAGAAATACCCAAAACTCACTTGAGTAATAAATGATTACAGAGAGAAACACTTACAAATCTTTATTGCTCAATAAATGATGAGCAAAAAGATTTTCACAGGGAATAGATATTTGTTATGGAAGTATTAAATGTACAAATAGCTTGTAATAAGATTTTGATTCAAAGTATTTGCTATCCTCTTATCCTGAATGTATAAATGACTTGCATTTATACTCCCATGGCTAATTATAGCCATTAGAGTGCATTTAATATGTAACTAGCCATTGCAACAACCCAAATAATCTCGCCTGACATTTTTCTCTTTTATCTTTCACAGGCGTGACTGTTCTTCCAAGTCGTGATTGAAGTGGTGACCTTGGTGGTGAAGTATTCTGGAAGGTTTTGAAATATTGTGTAACATCCTTGACCTTCCCCACATGCATTTCATTGAACATAAGCATCTTGCATACAATTCAATTGAACACGTGCATTTCACACATATTTTCTTAGAAACAAGTTCACAACATGCACTAGCTACGTGTCCTAGTATTTGACAATTATATCGAGTCACACGTGTATCTTTATAACCTAAATAAGGATAACAAAGTATTAGAAATTAATTGAATAAGGTGAGTAAATTAAAGTAAGAAAAATGATTAGATTAAGATTAGTGAACATTTACATTGCTAATTTAGTTAAATCGGGTCAAATGATTAAGCTGTATCATTGTGTGAATTAGTGGAATTATAAATATATGTAAATAATAATAATAATAATATAGATAAAATAAAATGAAAATGACATAAAAGAGAAATAGAAGAGAAGAGAAGAGAAAGGAGAAAAGAGATGAGAAAGAGATAAAAAAGACAAAAACCAAAAGTTAACTTTATCTTCCCATTTCTGCCTTCTTCTCCAGCCCGACTTCTTCTTCAATTTCCTCCATTTCAGACTTAAATTCTTCCTTTTTTCACCTAGTGTTTTAAGCTAATTGATCCCTTGCAAGGTTGTTCTTGGTAAGTAATCAATTCTTATTGCTATAGGGTTGATTTGAGTTGCTTAGGTTCAAAATTAGGCACTGAATTGTACCAATATTTGGATATTAATAGAAATTGATTCTGGAAAAGTGTAAAACACAAATGTTGTTCCTTTATATCCTAGAATTGTGGATATGTAAACATTTTTTCAAGATGTTATGTATAGGAAGAGATATGCTCTTCGTACTAAAACTGGTCAGGGTGTGAACCCTAACCAAGTTAGCTATTGTGTTCTTTGATTTCGAATATGTTAAAGCAATTATATGACGTATCTCAAAACATAAAAGTTGTGGATATATGTGTGTTTCATCTTCATACCAAATTTCAGGTTCATAGGTCTTGTAAATGTTGAGTTATGGCGAATGGAACCATGACTATTCCGTGACTTGAACTGCCAATTGAGTGCTCTGGGAAGATCTAGAACATTGTTTGGCCCATTTGAGCTTGTTAGAGCTAGATTCTGTAAATTTTAAAAACATAAAAGTTATAGATAGATGTATTAGATAAAGTTTGGTACTAATTTCATCTTAATTGGTTATGTATAGACTAAGTTATGGCCTTTTGAAGTCATAATGGTCCGGAAGCCAATTTCATTCAGGACCGGTAAAATGTTTGGTATAATTAGAAGACCTTAGAGACATAATTGGTAAAAGTTATAAACATGAAACATGTTTAATATGAACCCATATAAGTGTGTGTAAAGTTTCATTAAAATATGACTTATAAATTATAAGTTATTATGAACCCAAATGAGTACCCTGAAACTTCCTAAAGGCAGAAAATAGAACACTCTTACAAATTCCACCAAATATTGTACAATGATCCAATTGGTCTGAATTTGGAATAGGATCTATAATTATATGTTATTTTTAATTAGGAACAAGAATTCGATTAATTAGTCAATTATAGAAAAGGTTATAGGCTAAACAGTCCCACAAGGTCACACTGCCTCATAGGAAAAATCTTAACTATTGACATGAACAATGCATATTAATTTGTTTAAGCCACATTAAGTCTCCCTAATCATGAGTTAATCGATTATGTTTTCATATTAGGCTCGCAACATATTGGAGACCCACAAGGAGCGGATAGACAATAAGTTAGGGGTCGGAATCAAAGGAGAACGGTGAGTCTAATTATCGATTGAGTTCTTTAGTGCAAATGATTGTTGCTTGCTATGTGATTCATATGATTGTCATGATTGGTCATTGATAATGTAATGATGGATAATTGAGACATTGTGATACATATAAATGGTATACTTGTGGTATATTTGAAGTATATGTTTGACATATGTGATATATATACATGGTATATGTATAGTATATGCAAGGTATATGTGTGGCATATGAGGTATATATGTGGTATATGTATATTCTATGTGATAAGATACAATGGTTGATGAATGCTTAAATACAAGTGCATATGCATATGGACTAAAAGGGCATTTTGACTAGTTAATCGATATTGTAAAGTAAAAGAAGAGGCCTATGGCCCAAGAAATGTGCAAATGAAACAAATGATCAAGCTAGCTAGCAAATGCAAATGCAAATGTTCACATGGAAACCCGGGGCAATGTCTGTTTAACTTAGTCATAACAAAATGAAATAAGCAAAGCATTTGCATACATAAAGAGTAATGATTATATGTTTCAACTTTATTGATATTTATATGATACTGATGAATGGAATGGAATACATGGTATATATATTGGATTTGTGATTTATTACTATGAGTTGTTTGGTACTTTAGAGCTCATTGGATGGTTATTCTCACTGAGTCGCAACTCATCAATTTGCGTCATTTTTCAGGTAAAGAAAAGTGATAGCTCATTTTGAGTAGTGTATAGAAGACATGGACCACATGTCATTGGCCGAGCCTCATCACTCTCTCTCCTTGCATTCCACACAAGCATGAAAATATGTCATATGTGTTTTGTATTTACGTGCTTGAATATGTATAGTCATTTTGGAATGAGTCTAAAAATGTATAAATGAAATCAACTCGAAAATACTTATGTGTAAAGTTTATGTTTTGATATATGTGATATATTATATTGTGGTGAAAACCTCAGTGTTAACTTTGCAAAGTTAGTGAATAATATTATAGGATATGAGACTTGCAAGTCATTGAATGAAATTATAGGATATGAGACTTGCAAAGTCATTGAATTATATTACAGGATATGAAAAAAAATTTTACTACTATTGTTAACAGGGTATTTTACCTTTCCAGTATGCCATGTATGATTACTTGATACAGGGATAAGTTATACTCAAATGTATAAGATGTGGTGTTACATTTTTGGTATCAGAGCAGGGATAGGTTCCATGGGAACATGCATAAGCATAAGAGCATGATAACATATGCATCCTATGTGTTGAACATTATGTAGTGACATAATTTCACTTATTTTAGGGACATCATAAGACATAATTCACCAAGGAGGGAGAGGCTGGCTGAAATGCATTCTCATGAGGCATCACCTCATTTACATAGAGATCAACCAGCACTAGAAGCTAGAGCTCCAGTACATGCATCACAGTCATCTCATGGAGAAGTACCCCATGAAAACCTAGAACAGGAAGTATATGGTCCTGAAATGTACAAGAAAAGACGTTATGACAAGCTGAGGAAACATGGTGCAACTGATTTCAATGGCACAACAGACCCAGCAGAAGTTGAGATATGGCTGAAAAGGACACAGAGGGTACTGAATATGATGAGATGTACCCCGGATGAGAAATTCGATTATGCAGTATCTTTGTTGCAAGGAAATGCTTATGAATGGTGGGAGACAGTCCCCGACAGTGATGCACAACCACCGGTGTTGACATGGAATGATTTCCTCCTGGAATTTTAGAACAATTATATGCCAAATTGAGTAAATGTGAATTCTTGTTAGATCATTTGGTGTTTCTTGGACATGTGGTGTCGTGTAAGGGCATAGAGGTTGAGCCAAAGAAAATTGAGGCTATGGTAAATTGGGAAGCTCCAAAAAATGTTTCTGAAATGCTTAGTTTTATGGGTTTAGCTGGATACTACTGCAGATTTGTTGATGGATTCTCCTTAATTGCTAGCCTTTTGACTAAATTTTTGAGAAAGAATGTGCCTTTCAAATGGACTTCTGAATGTCAAAGGAGTTTCGATGAACTAAAACACAGGCTAACCTCAGCACCAGTGTTAACCATCCCTACAGGTACAGGTGGGTTTACAGTATATAGTGATGCTTCTCACCAAGGCTTGGGATGTGTGTTGATGCAACATAGTAAGGTGATAGCTTATGCATCCAGACAACTGAGACCACATGAGATCTCATATCCAGTGCATGATTTAGAACTGGCTGCAGTCGTATTTGCATTGAAGATTTGGAGGCATTATCTGTATGGTGAGACATTCCAAATCTTCACAGACCATAAAAGCTTGGGTTATTTGCTGACACAAAAAGAATTAAACATGAGGCAGAGACGGTGGTTAGAGATATTGAAAGATTATGACTGTACAATTGAATACCATCTAGGGAAAGCCAATGTGGTAGCACATGCATTGAGTAGGAAGGCTAGTAGCACTATAGCTCACTTGCAAGTATCCTCTTTTCCATATTTGATTCAATTACGATCTATGAATGTTGAATTAAATATACATGATGAAGGATCACTGATTGCTACTCTTCAAGTCAGACCTATACTAAAGGAGAGGATCAAAGAAGCACAAAGCAAAGATCATGAATTATGTGAGAATATTGATGTGGTAAGGCAGGGAAATAATACAGAGTTTCATTTGCACAATGATACACTGATGTTAAAATCACGCATATGTGTTCCAGACACTGAGAACTTGCGTCAGGAAATAATGGAAGAGGCACACAATGCACCGTATGCAATGCACCCAGGGATGACAAAGATGTATCACAGTTTAAGGCCTCATTACTGGTGGCCAAGAATGAAGAAAGACATAGCAGAATATGTTTCCAAATGCTTGACATGTCAGTAGATTAAAATTGAACATCATGCACCAGTTGGTAAACTACATCCATTGCCAGTGCCAGAATGGAAATGGGAAAGAATAACGATGGATTTTGTCTATGGATTGCCAAGAACTCCACGGAAAAATGATACAGTATGGGTGATTATTGACAGATTAACCAAGTCAGCACATTTTCTATGTATCAGATGGGGTTGTACACTTGAGAGTTTGGCCAAATTATATGTGAATGAGATAGTCAGATTGCATGGCATTCCAGTGTCCATTATGTCTAATAGAGATCCACGGTTTACTTCACGTTTTTGGGTGAGTTTACAGAATGCATTGGGAACAAAATTGAATTTCAGCACTGCATTCCACCCACAGACTGATGGACAATCAGAAAGGACTATACAGACATTGGAAGAAATGCTTAGGGCATGTTCTATGGAATTCAGAGGTGCTTGGGATGAATATATAGCATTGATTGAATTTGCTTACAATAACCAGTATCATAGCAGTATCCAAATGGCACCATATGAGGCATTGTATGGCAGAAAGTGCCGAAGCCCTATCATTTGGGATGAAGAAGGAGAACGTGCATTAGAAAGGCCAAAGATAGTGCAAGACACAGTGGATAAGATCAAGGTTGTCAAGAATAAGCTAAAGGCAGCCCAAGATAGAAAGAAAAGTTACGCTGATCAGCATAGAAGGGAGATGGAATACGAGTTAGGTGAAAAGGTGTTTCTTCGTGTATCTCCATGCAAAGGGATAATCCGATTTGGAAAGAAGGGTAAGTTGAGCCCAAGATGCATAGGGCCTTATGAAATTCTTGAGAAGATTGGTCCATTGGCTTATAGGTTGGCTTTACCACCCAAGATGGCTCAGATACATAATGTGTTTCATGTGAGCATGCTTAGAAGATACAGGTCAGATCCTACACATGTACTTAAAGATCAAGCCATTGAGATTGCAGAGGACATGAGTTATGTTGAGAACCAGTGCAAATCATTTGATACAAGACTAAATAGCTAAGAAACCGAGAAATACCTTTAGTTAAGGTATTATGGCATAACCATTTACAAGAAGAGGCAACATGGGAAACAGAAGAAAATATGAAAAAGCAATATCCACATCTGTTTTCAGGTATTAATTTCGAGGATGAAATTTTTAAAAGGAGGGAAGAATTGTAACATCCTTGACCTTCCCCACATGCATTTCATTGAACATAAGCATCTTTCATACAATTCAATTGAACACGTACGTGTCCTAGTATTTGACAATTATATCGAGTCACACGTGTATCTTTATAACCTAAATAAGGATAACAAAGTATTAGAAATGAATTGAATAAGGTGAGTAAATTAAAGTAAGAAAAATGATTAGATTAAGATTAGTGAACATTTACATTGCTAATTTAGTTAAATCGGGTCAAATGATTAAGCTGTATCATTGTGTGAATTAGTGGAATTATAAATATATGTAAATAATAATAATAATAATATAGATAAAATAAAATGAAAATGACATAAAAGAGAAATAGAAGAGAAGAGAAGAGAAAGGAGAAAAGAGATGAGAAAGAGATAAAAAAGACAAAAACCAAAAGTTAACTTTATCTTCCCATTTCTGCCTTCTTCTCCAGCCCGACTTCTTCTTCAATTTCCTCCATTTCAGACTTAAATTCTTCCTTTTTTCACCTAGTGTTTTAAGCTAATTGATCCCTTGCAAGGTTGTTCTTGGTAAGTAATCAATTCTTATTGCTATAGGGTTGATTTGAGTTGCTTAGGTTCAAAATTAGGCACTGAATTGTACCAATATTTGGATATTAATAGAAATTGATTCTGGAAAAGTGTAAAACACAAACGTTGTTCCTTTATATCCTATAATTGTGGATATGTAAACATTTTTTCAAGATGTTATGTATAGGAAGAGATATGCTCTTCGTACTGAAACTGGTCAGGGTGTGAACCCTAACCAAGTTAGCTACTGTGTTCTTTGATTTCGAATATGTTAAAGCAATTATATGACGTATCTCAAAACATAAAAGTTGTGGATATATGTGTGTTTCATCTTCATACCAAATTTCAGGTTCATAGGTCTTGTAAATGGGGAGTTATGGTGAATGGAACCATGACTGTTCCATGACTTGAACTGCTAATTGAGTGCTCTGGGCAGATCCAGAAACTTGTTTGGCCCATTTGAGCTTGTTAGAGCTAGATTCTATAAATTGTCAAAACATAAAAGTTATATATAGATGTCTTAGCTAAATGTTGGTGCTAATTTAATCTTAATTGGTTATGTATAGACTAATTTATGGCCTTTTGAAGTCATAATGGTCCGGAAGCCAATTTTATTCTGGACCAGTAAAATGTTTGGTATAATTAGAAGATCTTAGAGACATAATTGGTAAAATTTGTAAACATAAAACATGTTCCATATGAACCCATATAAGTTTCTGTAAATTTTAATTAAAATAGAACTTATATATTATAAGTTATTATGAACCCAAATGAGTACCTTGAAACTGCCTAAAGGCAGAAAACAAGGCAGAAAACAGAATACTCTTAGAAATTCCACCAAATATTGTAAAATGATCCAATTGGTCTGAAATTAGAATATATTCTATAATTATATATTATTTTTAATTAGGAAAAAGAATCATATTAATTGGTCAATTATAGAAAACGTTATAGGCTAAACAGTCCCATAAGGTCACACTGCCTCATAGGAAAAATCTTAACTATTGACATGAACAATGCATATTAATTTGTTTAAGCCACATTAAGTCTCCCTAATCATGAGTTAATCGATTATGTTTTCATATTAGGCTCGTAACATATTGGAGACCCACAAGGAGTGGATAGACAATAAGTTAGGGGTCGGAATCAAAGGAGAACGGTGAGTCTAATTATCGATTGAGTTCTTTAGTGCAAATGATTGTTGCTTGCTATGTGATTCATATGATTGTCATGATTGATCCTTGATAATGTAATGATGGATAATTGTGACGTTGTGATACATATAAATGGTATACTTGTGGTATATTTGAAGTATATGTTTGACATATGTGATATATATACATGGTATATGTATAGTATATGCAAGGTATATGTGTGGCATATGAGGTATATATGTGGTGTATGTATATTCTATGTGATAAGATACAATGGTTGATGAATGCTTAAATACAAGTGCATATGCATATGGACTAATAGGCCGTTGTGACTAGTTAATCGATATTGTAAAGCAAAAGAAGAGGCCTATGGCCCAACAAATGTGCAAATGAAACAAATGATCAAGCTAGCTAGCAAATGCAAATGCAAATGTTCACATGGAAAATGTTCACATGGAAACCCGAGGCAATGTCTGTTTAACTTAGTCATAACAAAATGAAATAAGCAAAGCATTTGCATACATAAAGAGTAATGATTATATGTTTCAACTTTATTGAAACTTATATGATACTGATGAATGGAATGGAATACATGGTATATATATTGGATTTGTGATTTATTACTATGAGTTGTTTGGTACTTTAGAGCTCATTGGATGGTTATTCTCACTGAGCCGTAACTCATCAATTTGCATCATTTTTCAGATAAAGAAAAGTGATAGCTCATTTTGAGTAGTGTATAGAAGACATGGACCACAGGTCATTGGCCGAGCCTCATCACTCTCTCTCATTGCATTCCACACAAGCATGAAAATATGTCATATGTGTTTTGTATTTACGTGCTTGAATATATATAGTCATTTTGGAATGAGTCTAAAAATGTATAAATGAAATCAACTCGAATATACTTATGTGTAAAGTTTATGTTTTGATATATGTGATATATTATATTGTGGTGAAAACCTCAGTGTTAACTTTGCAAAGTCAGTGAATAATATTATAGGATATGAGACTTGCAAGTCATTGAATGAAATTATAGGATATGAGACTTGCAAAGTCATTGAATTATATTACAGGATATGAAAAAAAATTTTACTACTATTGTTAACAGGGTATTTTACCTTTCCAGTATGCCATGTATGATTACTTGATACAGAGATAGGTTATACTCAAATGTATAAGATGTGGTGTTACATATTGGGTCACGGGCGTGACATATATCTTCACGGGCGTGACAAACTTCCCAGCCGTGATCCAAGTGGTGACTTTGGTCATGAAGCTCTCTAGATGAAAATGTCATGAAGGTTCATGGGCGTGACATTTAATTCATGGGCATGACTTAAATGTGCATTTCACGGTTTGTTGTCTTCTTTCATGGCCGTGAACTTCAAATGTTGGTTTTGGTGACGGTTAGCTTTGTCACGGGTATGACACATAGGGTCACGGGCGTGAACATGCTACTTTCTTAATTTTATCTTTCAATGATTAATCTTTCATTCTCCATTCTTGCTATTTTATTCCATACCCTGTTTAATAGACTTAGAAAACAAGTATGTTAAATACAATATTGTTATTTTGTTTGTTATCATCAAAATGACAGAAATACCCCTCAAGGTTTAACAAAAACCATTAATGGTATGATTATCCACGCCGAGTTTGGCATTGTTATTACACTGGGTTTGACAATATTATCTACGCTGGGTTTGACAATGTTATCTACGCCGGGTTTGGCATTGTTATTTATGCCGAGTATGATATTATTATCTACGCTGAGTTTGGCACGGTTATCTACGTTGGGTTTGACACTTATATGAGTACATCATATTGTCGGGGTGACACTGCTAAGTGCCTGGATGTTAACTCTATTATCCTAGTCAGTAGTTCATAGGTGTCCTGGGCATAAATGAAAACATAAATAAATAAGTAATGGAACATAAAATAATTATTGAAAATAAAACTGGAATTATGAATTGTGACATGGATAATAAAAATGGAATTATGAATTGTGGCATGGATAAAAAGAAGATTTAGTGTTATACAATAAGATGGATATAAAATAAATACGTATGAAATAAAATACTATAATTTGATGTCTATACATGCTAGAATACCATGATATGTATATTTGCTTGAAAATATGATTAAGCATGAGTTGAGATATGATAATGCGTGATTGTATAAAATAGTTTATTGCCTTATCTATATGCACCACTAAGCCAAGAGGTTAACGTGAGAGTTTTCTTACGCAGATTTAGTAAAGAATAAATAGAAGATAATAGACAAAGCCAGCGATAACCTAATCCAATAAGGCAGCCTGTTGCACACCTCGTGGGTTACACAATTTTTGTATATTATCTTGTAAATTTTATTTTGTAGTATTTGTAAAATAAAGAGTATGTTTTATAAAGAACATGTTACTATATAAAAATGTAGTCTAACTTTTATGTTATATTTATTTTATAAATGCAAAGTAAATAAATAGTAAATGAAAAAATATATATATGAATGATTTTCATGTATACAATTTTTTAAAAATGATATTTTAATCAATGAAGTCAGCATAGCATACCCTCATCCAGGCACAAGCTGCTGGGGTGAGGGAGTGTTACATTCTGCTCTTTAAAGTGCCCACAAAAAATATGGAATGCACTAGAGAACACATACACTTCAGAAAAATAAGGTACGAATATATTTATTTGTATGAATTTTTTTGAGTTTCTAATGGTAGACAATAAGTCTATCATGGATCAAGTTGACGAGTTACTTGTCCTAGTTTTTAGACTCAAAGATTTAAAAGTGGAACTATCAAATCAACTTCAAGTGGTTGCTATTATTGCAAAATTTTCATCCACTTAGAATGATTATAGAAAAAAATTGTTGCATACTTCTGAAGATTTTACTATTGACCATATTATAAAGCATATTTGAATTGAAGAAGAAACTTGCAATAACAAGAAAAGATTTTCTTTAGAATCTAGTTCAAAAGTGAATAATGTTGAGTCTAATACAAAGAAAGGAGGAAAGAACTCAAGAAACAAGAGGAAATATTCAAAAACTTCCAATGATTCCTCGAAAAATAATAAAAAGATAAAACTTGTTACTTTTGTGGCAAGAAGGGGCATTTCAAAATGGAATGTTGATTTTATAAAAGGTTAAGGATTGAGGGAAATACTGGTCAAAAGAAGACCAATGTTGTTGAACATCTACCAAGTTCAAATGATAATGCTAAACTTAAAGTTAGTATGGTTACCAAATGCAACATGACAACAATTAAAAAATCCAATGATTGGTGGTATGATTTCGGGAGGACCATCCATGTTTTTAATAACAAAAATATGTTTAAAACATATAAAGAGGAGGGAAAAGATTACAAGGTCTTAATGGGGAACCATGATATGGCTAAAGTGCTTGGAAAATGAACTATAGAATTGCAATTCACTTCAGGCAAAAGTTTAATTTTGATGAATGTTCTTCATATTTTGGATATTCGAAAGAACTTGATCTCAGCAAGCATGCTATGCAAGAAGGGACTGAAGGTTGTCCTAAAGGCTAAAAAAGTTATATTATCAAAAAATGGTGTATTTGTAGGACAATTTATTTGCTTGAATTAATCCATTTTTATATGTGTGAATTGAATGGTCATTTAACGAGAGGATTAAATTGATATTTTATAACTTTTATAGATGATCATTCAAGATATACACATGTGTACTTATTGAAATCAAAGGATCAAACATTTGAGAAGTTTAAATGTTATAAATTGTTGGTTAAAAATCAATTGGGAAAGAAAATTAAAATCCTACAAAATGATAGGGGTGGTAAATATTTGTCAATTGATTTTTCAAGCTATTGTGAACAAAATGTTATAGTTCATGAAACAGGTGCACCATATACTCTACAACAAAATAGTTTGGTTGAAAGAAAAAATAGAACATTAGTAGATATGTTAAATTTTTTGCTTGTGCATGCAAAACTACCAATAAATCTATAGGGAGAAGCATTATTAATTGCATATCATGTGCATAATCGAATACCTTTGAAGAAAACAAGAACTTATCCTTATGAAGAATGGAAAGGTAGGAAGCCAAACTTGGATTATCTGAAGGTGTGGGGTTGTTTGGCATATTATAGAGTTCTTGATCCTAAAAGAACTAAATTAGGACCAAGAGCTCTTAAAGGTATCTTTATGGGTTATGCAAAAAATTCTAAGGCATATAGAATATTGGACATAGACTCTAATATTATCATTGATTCTAGGGATGTTGAATTCTTTGAAACTAGATTTCTAAATGATTCAAGTGGTAAACCACAAAAAGAAAGTTGTAGTGCCGAAAATTCATGGCACTAGTCTTGATTTTAACTCTTCTTTGAATGGTAAAAGAAAAACTTTGGAGCCTTCTTGTGAACCTAGAAAAAGTCAAAGGGCTCGAAAAGATAAAATTTTGGGGTTAGAATATGTTTCTTCACAATCAATGAGATTCTTCCAAGTTCAAAAAAATAGAAATGAAGTAACAAATAAGATATCCATGGTTCTAAACTTGGATGAAGATCCAAAGACTTATAGTGAAGCTATGACTACAAGAGATTATATTTTTTGGAAGAAATCTATTAATGATGAAATGGATTCTCTTTTAGTAAATGGTACAAGGGTATTAGTACATCTTCCACCTAGTTGTAAACCAATTGGGTGCAAGTGGGTGTTTGGAAGAAAATACAATATGGATGGTTCGTTACAAACCTTTAAAGTAAGGTTAGAAGCGAAATGATTCATGTAAAATGAAGGTATTGATTACTTTGACACATATGCACTAGTGGCAAGAATTACTTCTATAAGAGTTTGATTTGCCTTAGCATCCATATGTAATTTATATGTTCATCAAATGGATGTAACAACAAAATTTTTAAATGGTGATTTGGATGATAAAGTATACATGGAACAATCTGAAGGGTTTATACTCTCTGGTAATGAGAAGAAAGTTTGCAAATTGGTTAAGTCATTTTATGGTTTAAAGCAAGCTCTTAAACAATTGCATGAGAAATTTGATAGTGTAATTCTATCAAATAGGTTCAAACACAATGGAGCAGATAAATGTATTTATTCTAAGTTTACTAAAGACTATGGAGTAATTGTATGTTTATATGTAGATGATATGTTATTTATTGGAACTAATATGAAAGGAATGAATGATACTAAGAATACTGGCTTCTCAATTCAAAATGAAATATTTGGGAGAAGTTAATACTATCTTAGGAATAAAGGTTAAGAAACATAATGGGAGTTTTTCTTTGTGTTAATCTCATTACATTGATAAGGTTCTATCCAAGTTTAATCACTTGGAAATTAAAGAAGCTAACACCCATTTAGATGTTTTAATTCAATTAACAGAAAATATTGGTAGGTCTAAAAGTCAATTACTACGCAAGTGCAATTGGTAGTCAAATGTATGCAATTCACTGTACAAGGTCGGATATATCATTTATGGTGTGAAAACTATCTTGGTATACTCATAATCCAAGTGCCAAACATTGGAAAGCAATAGCTTGAGTTCTTAGATATCTTGAAAGGACTAGATCCTTACCACAGTTTTATAACAAATTTCCTTCGGTTTTAGAAGGTTATATCGATGCTAGTTGGATAACTAGTGTTAGTAATAACAAGTCAACATCTAGCTTGATATTCATATTAGAAGAAAGTGCCATTTCCTGGGCTGCTAAGAAACAAACATGTATAACTCATTCTACTATGGAATTAGAGTTCATAACTTTGGCAGCAGTAGGCATAGAGGTGGAATGGCTGAGAAACTTATTGCTAGATATAGAGTTATGGCCACAACCGATGCTAGCAATCTCTTTGCATTGTCATAGCCAAACAACTATATCTAGGGCTTTTAGCGAGATATATAATGGAAAATCTAAACATATAGTGCTAAGACTTAAATATATAAGACAAGTTATATCGGATGGGATAATCACAATTGTCTATATTAGATCGAGTAATAACTTGGTTGACCCTTTAACTAAAGCAATGTCGAGAGATATGATAAAGAATACTACAAATACAATGGGTCTAAAATCATTTTGATTTGTTGCTAATAATAGGAACCTTGCCTCTCTCATTGCTAAGCAATTTAAAAGGTTCAAAAGGTAATAAAAAGTTATTAGCAACATGTAGCAAGTACTAGTATATAGTACTAATGAAAATGAGGTTGAATAAATAATATATTCTTAATGAAGACATTTGTTTGTTTTTAAATGAGGAAGTTTTAAACAAACTTCAAAGGGTTTTCACCTATATGAACATTAGAAATGGTGTCGCTTTTGTCAAGAATTTGAAAATTAAAATTCTTGTAAGTATTCATGAATCCAAGAGGTAGCACAAGGCCATAATGTGGTGCTAAAGCTAACGGTCAACTTGTTAAAGAAATCAACAAGATTTGTGTGTATAGCTAATCAGGTTTTGTCACATAAAAATCGTGGTTTAATATTTTATGACAACCTTGATTTCAATAAGACTTTGAATGTTGGCACTACTGTAATTTGAACTCTGTCCACTACCATTGTATCCTTGACCTAGCTTGAATCCACTATTACTTTTGTAACATCTACCTCTTCTATGAATATGAGATCCTTTCTGCCAAAACTGTTGATCTATACTCTCCAAATAACCTATACTACCAAAGAAAGATCTTGAGGGTTGAACACTAGACTGTCCTTCTGCCTTGTTCTTCTTCTTCTTGCCCTCATCAGTAATAATCCCATGTTTACGCAAGTCCGTTTCCATCTGCCTAGCCAAATCACACACTTCTAAGAGACTGCTCTTTCTAGATTGAACCAAGGAAACATATTCTAGACCAAGACCCAAAATAAACCTACTGGTCTTCAATTCCTCTATACCAACTACATGAGAAGCATACTTACTAAATTATATAAACTGTCTAGTATACTCTGCTATAGTCATATCACCCCTCACTAAGGTCTCAAATCTCACCCTGTACTCCTCTTTGAGATTAAATAGAATGAAGTAATCTTCAAATCACATCTTAAACTGCTTCCAAGTAAGATCATCTAGAAAAGGGCGTACATTATAATAACTGCTAATTAGAACTTAGAATAAGAATGTAAAGGATATATAGGGAAACCATATGAAAGATATTAAGAATAAAATTGAATAAATAGTTAAATTAGAAATTAAAATGAATTAAATTGATTGATGGAGTAATTTGGCTAAATAAATCCCATAACTAAATTACAATTAAATAAATACTAGTGAAATTAGGTATATGTAAAAAAAATAAAAGAAAAAAATAGAAAAAAGAAATAATAAAATGAAAAAATAGAAAAAAATAATAAAAAATGTTGAATAAAAGTTAACAAAAAAGTCGGCGTACTCAAAAAAAAAAGTTGGTGCAGCCACAAAAAAAAAATCAGATGGATAGAAAATAAGTAGGAGGGAGGTCGGTTAAGTTTTTTTTTCTTTCTAAATAACTCTATCTTCAACACAATTCTACCAATTTCATCTTCATTCCCCTTCTTCCTTCCACCAATAACCTCCATTTCTACATCCTTCCATTCAAGATTTGCATCAAAATCACTCCAAATATGTAACATCCTTGACCTTCCCCGCATGCATGTCATTGAACATAAGCATCTTGCATACAATTCAATTGAACACGTGCATTTCATACGTATTTTCGTAGGAACAAGTTTATAACATGCACTAGCTACGTGTCCTAGTATTTGGCACTTGTATCGAGTCGCACTTGTGTAATTATAACCTAAATGAGGATAACAAAGTATTAGAAATGAATTGAATAAGGTGAGTAAATTAAAGTAAGCAAAATGATTAGATTAAGATTAGTAAACATTTACATTGTTAATTTAGTTAAATCGGGTCAAATGATTAAGTTGTACTATTGTGTCAATTAGTCGAATTATATATATATATATATAAATAATAATAATAATATAAATAAAATAAAATGAAAATGAAACAAAAGAGAAATAAAAGAGAAGAGAAGAGAAAAGAGAAGAGAAAGGAGAAAAGAGATGAGAAAAAGATAAAAAGGCAAAAAACAAAAAGTTAGCTTTATCTTCCCATTTCTGCCGTCTTCTCCAACCCATCTTCTTCTTGAATTTCCTCCATTTTGGACTTCAATTCATCCTTGTTTCACTTAGGTTTTGAAGCATATTGATCCCTTGCAAGGTCGTTCTTGGTAAGTAATCAATTCTTATTGCTATAGGGTCGATTTGAGTTGCTTAGGTCCATTAATAGGCACTGATTTGCAACCCAATTTTGATGCACATATAAATTGATTCTAGAAAAATTTAAAACACAAAGGTTGTTCCTTTATCTCTTATATTTATTGATATGTAAACTTTTTTGCATGATTTGGTGTATAGGAAGAGAAATCCTCTCTCTACTGAAACTGGTTAGGGTGTGAACCCTAACCAAGTTATCTACTGTGTTCTTTGATTTAGAATATGTTAAAGCCATTATTGGAAGTATCTAAAAACATAAAATTTGTAGATATATGTGTTTTGTATCTATATACCAAATTTCAAATTCATAGGTCTTGTAATATTTGTGTTATGGGGAATGGAACCATGATTGTTCCATGGTTTGAACTGCCTACTGAGTGCCCTAGACAGATCTAGCAACTTATTTGGATACTTTGAGCTCGTTAGAGCTAGATTCGGTAAATGATAAAAACTAAAAAATTATATTTATATGTTGTAGCTAAATATTGGTACTAATTTAAGCTTAATTGGGTATGTATAGACTAAGTTATGGCGTTTGGAAGTCATACTGGTCCGGAAGCCAATTCTATTCTGGACCAGTAAAGTGTTTGCTATAATTTTAAGACCTTAAAGACATAATTGATAAAAGTTGTAAATATAAAAAATGTTCCATATGAACCCATATAAGTTTCTGTAAATTTTAATTAAAATAGGACTTATAGAGTATAAATTATGATGAACCCAAATGAGTAACCTGAAACTACCTAAAGGCAGAAAACAAAACACATTTAGAAATTCTACAAAATATTGTAAAATGATCTTATTGGTCTGAAATTTTAATATGTTTTATAATTATATGTTAGTTTTAATTAGGAATAAGAATGCAATTAATTGGTCAAGTATAGAAAAACTTATAGGCTAAAAAGCACCCTAAGGTCTCACTGCCTCATAGGAAAAATCTTAACTATTGACATGAACAATGCATATTAATTTGTTTAAGCCACATTAAGTCTCCCTAATCATGAGTTAATCGATTATGTTTTCATATTAGGCTCGCAACATATTGGAGACCCACAAGGAGCAGATAGACAATAAGTTAGGGGTCGGAATCAAAGGAGAACGGTGAGTCTAATTATCAATTGAATTCTTTCATGCAAATGAATGTTGCTTGCTATGTGATTCATATGATTGTCATGATTGGTCCTTGATAATATAATGATGGATAATTTGTGACATTGTGTTACATATAAATGGTATACTTGTGGTATATTTGAGGTATATGTTTGACATATGTGATATATATACGTGGTATATATATAGTATATGCAAGGTATATGCGTGACATATGAGGTATATATGGAATATATGTGTGTTGTATATGATAAAGATGCAATGGTTGATGAATGCTTAAATACAAGTGCATATGCATATGGAATAAAAAGGCATTGTGATTAGTTAATCGATATTGTAAAGCAAAAGAAGAGACCTATGGCCCAACAAATGTGCAAATGAAACAAATGATCAAGCTAGCTAGCAAATGCAAATGTTCACATAGAAAATGTTCACATGGAAACTCGGGCAATGTCTGTTTAACTTAGTCACAACAAAAGGAAATAAGCAAAGCATTTGCATACATAAAGAGTAATGGTTAAAAGGTTCAAATTTATTGATACTTATATGATACTGATGAATGGAATGGAATACATGGTATATATTGGATTTGTGATTTATTACTATGAGTTGTTTGGTACTTTAAAGCTCATTGGATGATTATTCTAACTGAGCCGCAACTCATCAATTTGCATCATTTCAGGTAAAGAAAAGTGATAGCTCATTTTGAGTAGCGTATAGAAGACATGGAGCACAGGTCACTGGCCGAGCCTCATCACTCTCTCTCCTTGCATTCCACACAAGCATGAAAATATGTCATATGTGTTTTTGTATTTACGTGCTTGAATGTGTATAGTCATTTTGGAATGAGTCTAAAAATGTATAAATGAAAGCAACTCGAAAATACTTATGTGTAAAGCTTATGTTTTGATATATGTGATATATTATATTGTGGTGAAAACCTCATTGTCAACTTTGCAAAGTCAGTGAATAATATTACAGGATATGAGGCTTGCTAGTCATTGAATGAAATTATAGGATATGAGACTTGCAAAGTCATTGAATTATATTACAGGATAATGAAAAAAAATTACTACTATTGTTAACAGGGTATTTTACCTTTCCAGTATGTTATGTATGATTACTTGATACAAGGATAGGTTATACTCAAATGCAAAAGATGTGGTGTTACATTTTTGGTATCAGAGACTGGTTAGGTTCCATGGGAACATGCATAAGCATTAGAGCATGATAACATATGCATCCTATGTGTTGAACATTATGTAGTGACATAATTTCATTTATTTTAGGGACATCATAAGACATGATTCACCAATGAGGGAGAGGCCGGTTGAAATGCATTCTTATGAGGAATCACCTCATTCACATAGAGATCAACCAATGCTAGGAGCTAGAGCTCCAGCACATGCATCGCAGTTATCTCATGCAGAGGCACCCTATGAACACCCAGATCAGGAAGTGCAAGGTCTTGAAATGTACAAGGAAAGATGTTATGACAAGTTGAGGAAACATGGTGCAACTTATTGCAATGGCACAACAGACCCAGCAGAAGCTGAGACATGGCTAAAAAGGACACAGAGGGTACTGAATATGATGAGATGTACCCCGGATGAGAAATTCGATTATGCAGTATCCTTGCTGCAAGGAAATGCTTATGAATGGTGGGAGACAGTCCCCGACAGTGATGCACAACCACTGGTGTTGACATGGAATGATTTCCTCCAGGAATTTCAAAACAATTACATGCCTGAGGCATATAAAGATGAGAAGAGAAAGGAATTCCTGAATTTAAAATAGGGGAACATGTCTGTTGCAGAGTATGAAGTATAGTTTAATAAACTTTCCCATTATGCCACCTTCATGGTCTCTATGAAAGAGACAAATACAGGAAGTTTAAGGAGGGCCTCAAATATGAGATCAGAAATAGAATCATGACTATTGATCTTGATAATTATGCCAGACTCAGAGCTGCTGCAATCAGAGCTGAACGGTTAATGAAAGAAGCTGGGGAGCAACAAATTAAAAGGGCAGCAAGTGAGTTCTTTGGTGAGTCTAGTAGAAGGTCAGGAAAAAGAGGTAGATATATGCCTACATAGTCTGGTAACAGAAGTGGGTACTCCAGTTCTAGAGGTCAAGGCATGACTTTCTCTTACCCAGGCAGAGGGCAGAGCAAATATGTTGAACAGAGGCCCACATGTAGTCATTGTGGTAGACAGCATACGAGCGAATGTAGAAGGCTCACAGGAGCATGTTATTTCTATGGATCAATGGAGCACATGTATAGAGACTAACCAAATAGAGCCAAACTAGCAGAGACCAGCAGAGGTAGAGGAGTATCTGAGACTACAGTTGAGGCACCGAGGGTCTACCCTACTAGTGGGACACAGGGCAGAGGAAGAGGCAGGGGCACGACTGGTACAATGGGCAGAGGAGTAACCAAATCTGAAGGTCAGAGTTCTAGACCCTCTACTCAGGCCAGGGTGTTTGCTATGAATAGACAGGAGGTAGTGGATGCTCCCGAAGTAGTTACCGGTAATATTTACATTTATGATATGTTAGCATATGCATTGATTGACCCAGGCTCCACTCATTCATTTATATAATTGCATATGGCATCTAAACTGCATCAAATGCATGAGCCTTTGGGGATTGACATAAATGTGAGTACTCTATTGGGAACAGTGGTAGTTGTGAATAATGTCTGTCGTGATTGCCTGATATGCATTGATAGAGCTGAGTTAATAGCTGATATGATCTTATTGCCAATATATGAATTTGATGTGATATTGGGAATGGACTGGTTAACTAGGCATCATGCAATAATGAATTTCTTTACTAAGGAAGTAATTTTGGAATCACCAAACCAGCCAAGGGTAGTATTTATAGGTGAAAGAAAACTTGTGCCTACATGTCTAGTCTCAGCTGTAAAGGTATTTCGAATGATCAAAGGGGGATATGAAGCATATTTGGCATATTTGACTGATACTAGAACCACTGATAGTTTGCTTGAAAATATACCAGTGGTAAGGGAATTTGCTGATGTATTTCCAGATGATCTACCTGGTTTACCACCAGATAGAGAGATAGAATTCACTATTGAACTAGTACTAGGAACAACACCAATATCAAGGTCACCCTACAGAATGGCCCTAGTTGAGTTGAAAGAACTGAAGGCCCAATTGCAGGAGTTACTTGACAAAAGGTATATTAGACCTAGTGTATCACCTTGGGGAGCTCCAATATTATTTGTTAAAAAGAAAGATGGAACAATGAGATTGTGCATCGATTATAGGCAACTGAACAAAATGACAGTGAAGAACAAATATCCATTGCCTAGAATAGATGATTTGTTTGACCAGTTGCAAGAGCCCAAATATTCTCCAAGATTGATATGAAATCAGGCTATTACCAGCTGAAGATAGCAGAAGCGGATGTTTCAAAGACTGCCTTTCGAACCAGGTATGGACATTATAAATTTTTAGTAATGCCATTTGGATTGACTAATGCTCCAGCTGCATTCATGGCATTAATGAATAAGGTGTTTCAACCATATCTGGATAGATTTGTGATAGTATTGATTGATGACATATTGGTGTACTCAAAGAATAGGGGAGAACATGAACAACATTTAGAAATTGTGTTGCAAACTTTGAGGGAGAAACAATTATATGCCAAATTGAGTAAATGCGAATTCTGGTTAGATCATTTGGTGTTTCTTGGACATGTGGTGCCGGGCAAGGGCATAGAGGTTGACCTAAAGAAAATTGAGGCTATGGTAAATTGGGAAGCTCCTAAAAATATTTCAGAAATGCATAGTTTTCTAGGTTTAGCCGAATACTATCGTAGATTTGTTAATGGATTTTCATTAATTGCTAGCCCTTTGACTAAATTGTTGAGAAAGAATGTGCCTTTCAAGTGGAATCCAGAATGTCAGAGGAGTTTCGATGAACTAAAACACAGGCTAACCTCAGCACCAGTGCTAGCTATTCGTACGGGTACAGGTGGGTTTACAGTATATAGTGATGCTTCTCACCAAGGCTTAGGATGTGTATTAATGCAACACGGTAAGGTGATAGCTTATGCATCTAGGAAACTGAGACCACATGAGATCTCCTATCCAGTGCACGATTTAGAATTGGCTGCATTTGTATTTGCATTGAAGATTTAGAGGCATTATCTGTATGGTGAGACATTCCAGATCTTCACAGACTATAAAAGCTTGGGTTATTTGTTGACACAAAAAGAGTTAAACATGAGGCAAAGATGATGGTTAGAGCTATTGAAAGATTATGACTGTACAATTGAATACCACCCAGGGAAAGCCAATGTGGTAGCAGATACGTTGAGTAGGAAGGCCAGTAGCAGTGTACCTCATTTACAAACATCCTCTTTTCCATATTTGATTCAATTACAATCCATGAATGTTGAATTAAATATGCATGATAGAGGATCACTGATTGTTACTCTTCAAGTCAGACTTATACTAAAGGAGAGAATTAAATAAGCACAAAGCAAAGATCCTGAATTATGTGAGAAAATGGATGTGGTAAGGCAAGGAAATAATACAGAGTTTCATTTGCAGAATGATACACTGATGTTAAAGTCATGCATATGTGTTCCAGCCACTGAGAACTTGTGTCAGGAAATAATGGAAGAGGCACATAATGCACCGTATGCAATGCACCCAGGATGACAAAGATGTGTCACAGTTTAAGGTCTCATTACTGGTGGCCAAGAATGAAGAAAGACATAGCAGAATATGTTTCCAAATGCTTGACATGTCAGCAGATTAAAATTGAACAGTAGGCACCAATTGGTAAGTTACATCCATTGCCAGTGCCAGAATGGAAATGAGAAAAAATAACGATGGATTTCATTTATGGATTGCCAAGAACCCCAGGGAAAAATGATGTAGTATGGGTAATTGTTGACAGATTAACCAAGTCAGCACACTGTTTACCTATCAGATGGGGGTGTACACTCGAGAGTTTGGCAAAATTATATGTGAATGAGATAGTCAGATTGCATGGCATTCCAGTGTCCATTGTGTCTAATAGAGATCCACAATTTACTTCGTCACGCTTTTGGGTGAGTTTAGAAGATGCATTGGGAACAAAATTGAATTTCAGCACTGCATTCCACCCATAAACTGACAGACAATCAAAGAGGACTATACAGACATTAGAAGAAATGCTCAGAGCATGTTCTATGGAATTCAGAGTTGCTTAGGATGAATATATAGCATTGATTGAATTTGCTTACAATAACCAATATCATAGCAGTATCCAGATGGCACCATATGAAGCATTGTATGGAAGAAAGTTCTGAAGCCCTATCATATGGGATTAAGAAGGTGCACGTACATTAGAAGGGCCAGAGATAGTACATGATACAGTGGATAAAATAAAAATTGTCAATAACAAGTTAAAGGCAGCACAAGACAGACAGAAAAGTTATGCTGATCAATATAGAAGGGAAATGGAATATGAGTTGGGTGAAAAGGTATTTCTTCGTGTATCTCTATGGAAAGGGATAATCCGATTTGGCAAGAAAGGTAAATTGAGCCCAAGATACATAGGGCCTTACAAAATTCTTGAGAAGGTTGGTCCACTGGCATACAGATTGGCATTACCACCAGAAATGGCTCTGATTCATAATGTGTTTCATGTGAGCATGCTTAGAAGATACAGGTCAGATCCTACATATGTACTTAAAGATCAAGCCATTGAGATTGCAGAGGACATGAGTTCTGTTTAGGAACCAGTGCAAATCATTGGATACAAGACTAAACAGCTAAGAAACCGAGAAATGCCTTTGGTTAAGGTATTATGGCGTAACCATTTACAAGAAGAGGCAACATGGGAAATAGAAGAAAATATGAAAAAGCAATATCCACACCTGTTTTCAGGTATTAATTTCGAGGACAAAATTTTTAAAAGGAGGGGAGAATTGTAACATCCTTGACCTTCCCCACATGCATTTCATTAAACATAAGAATCTTTCATACAATTCAATTGAACACGTGCATTTCATACGTATTTTCGTAGGAACAAGTTTATAACACGCACTAGCTACGTATCCTAGTATTTGGCACTTGTATCGAGTCGCACTTGTGTAATTATAACCTAAATGAGGATAACAAAGTATTAGAAATGAATTGAATAAGGTGATTAAATTAAAGTAAGAAAAATGATTAGATTAAGATTAATAAACATTTACATTGTTAATTTAGTTAAATCGGGCCAAATGATTAAGTTGTACTATTGTGTCAATTAGTCAAATTGTATATATATGTAAATAATAATAATAATATAAATCAAATAAAATGAAAATGAAACAAAAGAGAAGAGAAAAGAGAAGAGAAGAGAAAAGAGAAAAGAGATGAGAAAAAGATAAAAAGACAAAAAACAAAAAGTTAGCTTTATCTTCTCATTTCTGCCTTCTTCTCCAGCCCATCTTCTTCTTCAATTTCCTCCATTTCAGACTTTAATTCATCCTTGTTTCACTTAGTTTTTGAATCATATTGATCCCTTGCAAGGTCGTTCTTGGTAAGTAATCAATTCTTATTGCTATAGGGTCGATTTGAGTTGCTTAGGTCCATTAATAGGCACTGATTTGCAACCCAATTTTGATGCATATAGAAATTGATTCTGGAAAAATTTAAAACACAAAGGTTGTTCCTTTTTATCTTATATTTATGGATATGTAAACTTGTTTTCATGATTTGGTGTATAGGAAGATAAATCCTCTCTCTACTGAAACTGGTTAGGGTGTGAACCCTAACCAAGTTATCTACTGTGTTCTTTGATTTCGAATATGTTAAAGCCCTTATTTTAAGTATCTCAAAACATAAAAGTTCTAGATATATATGTTTTGTATCTTTATACCAAATTTTAGATTCATAGGTCTTGTATACCATGATTGTTTCATGGTTTGAACTGCCTACTGAGTGCCCTGGGTAGATCTAGCAATTTGTTTGGATAATTGGAGCTCGTTAGAGCTAGATTCGGTAAATGATCAAAATAGAAAGGTTATAGGTATATGTCTCAGCTAAATTTTGGTACTCATTTAAACTTAATTGGGTATGTATAGACTAATTTATAGCCTTTGGAAGTCATACTGGTCCTAAAGCCAATTCTATTCTGGACCAGTAAAATTTTTTTTATAATTTTAAGACCTTAAAGACATAATTGATAAAATTTGTAAACATAAAAAATGTTCCATATGAACCCATATAAGTTTTGGGAAATTTTCATTAAAATAGGACTTATAGATTATAAGTTATGACGAACCGAAATGAGTACCCTGAAACTGCCAAAAGGCAGAAAACAAGGCAGAAAACATAATGATTATATATACTACTAAGCTTTCAGTAGCTTAGCATATGGATTTTCCTGCATGCAGATTTGGAGCCAGTAGACTGTTCAGTGATGTGAAGAGAAGACAAAGCCAATTAGAGCAATCAGAGCGACCCGTGTTAGGTCTGTTACTTTATCTCATTCATTTCATTATTGATTATTCTGCATGACATGGGATAGAGACATATAGTTATTTCAATATTTAAATAAAGACATATAATAGATTTTCACAAGCACAAGTATTATGAATTATGTAATAATGGATGTTAAATCCCAAGATAGTTTTGAGATTGAATCAGATTTTGTATTGTTATACAGATTATGTCATATGTATGTTTAAAATCGCATAGTATATAATATGATGATCTTGGTATAGAGAAAAGTTAGAAAAGTTTTAATTTTGACAAATAGATACAGATCTAGTTGTGTGACATTCGTTTGTACAATGAGATTCACCCTAGTTGTGCGGGTGGGCGCTACAAGTTGGTTATTTTCCCTACACTCACTTACAAATGGGATATAAAAACAAACATTTAGTAGCATCCAAAAATCCATATGTGAATTTTGAAAACTAGTAAAACGGATTTGGATTCCTTTTGTCATTATCCAAAAATTTAGGAAGGACCTTTCTAATTTATGGTGTGAATAATTTTGTACATCCTAATTGACCTAGTAGCTTCCAAGAGGATCATAATTATCATAAGCAAAACAACTAGATTTGGTTTCCATAAAAATGAAAAGCTTAACAAATTTCATAATTGGTGTTTAAAGCCAAAATTATGTTTTCCAACAATAAATTTATGAAGTTTTCTTCTGGAATGCACAGTTATTTGTAACTATTTAACATCTACATATCAATAAAAATTTCAACAAGAAAGATTTTCTTCAAATGATCCATTTATACATATTAAGCAATTTAAGAACTCAAATAAATAATGTGGGATAAAAAGAAAACATAAAATGAGAAAATTCCATAAAAAAACGTAATATAACTTAATTCAACTAACCATGAAACAGAAGACAATATTTGAACAAGACTAGTATAAAGCTCACCAACATTGTTATAATTGTACAATTTGGGTATATATTCAACCATCTCATAATTCAAATCTATAGGTTCAATCACAAACATGTATGTAATTAAAGTCGAATTAAGAGAATTAATTATGAATCAGTTGAACCAACATGATTGAATATAATCTCTTACTAATTTAATTACTTAAGAGAATTAATTATCAATCTCAGTACTAATTTACTATTTTGCAAACCTAAAGATTTTGCATGTTTGCTTCTTACAATCCCAAGGGTTTGCATTCAATTAATCCCACAAATATGTCATAAATAATATATTATATTTGTTTCACATTCAATTCTTGATTCACAATTTAATAATAAAAAATAAGTAAAATTCAACCAAAATGCTACATGTCTTCCATGTTATCTTCCACTTGCATTATTTTAATCAAACATGAATTACATTATAAAAGGGAACCAGTATTACCATCTTTCTAGTATTCTTCATAATCTCCATTTTTCTCTTCCTAAGCTTGACCGAATTGATACTTTCCCCATTTACCTCACTTTACTTCAGCCAACTCCATCAACAAAGCAAAAAAAAACCCTAATCTTAACAAGAAAAGGGTAATGGAGCATTACAAAAATAAGGGTAAAATCAAGTTATAGAGGGTGAACTTGCAAAGCATTATATTTAATCATTTTTCTATCAAATTCTAAATTTAGACTCTGGTCGTTCTGTTGCGTTGATTTCGCGATAAGTGCGAGTTGGGGTCTAAAT
Organism: Triadica sebifera; assembly: GCA_023653625.1. Lineage (NCBI taxonomy): Eukaryota > Viridiplantae > Streptophyta > Magnoliopsida > Malpighiales > Euphorbiaceae > Triadica > Triadica sebifera. The sequence continues at coordinate 30,154,012 of CM042901.1, forward strand.
TAGCAAATCTAATAGGTATAGTCATTATGAGTCATTGGTCATGCCGTTTGGCCTAAACATCTTCTATCTATCACATGCGTGAGAGAAAACACTATAATGATGAGCTTACGCTTAGCGGTACAAGTTTTACTAGAACAGACTAATAACTTTCATACTTATAACATATGTTATCCTTGCATGCATTTCTAAAGTTAAAACAGTAAATAATTATCACACAGATTATTCTAGAATGCCTTTCAAATGTCAAGCAATAATCACCTAATATGCCTTTCTAAATTTCGAGCGTAATCATATTTCATGCTGCTATTAAACAAACATGTAAATATCAAAATTGTAGTGCATATCAACTAAAAACACATAACATGCCTCAAGTCACTCAAATATAAGAAAATATAACAGTACTGCACAACATAACCTAACTAGTTGTGCCTATAAATTTAGCTACCTAGACCATAACTCTAGAGAAATATAAAAGGTATCATGTCCTAACCATATGGTTATCTGTGTATGTCCTGACTCTACATTCATCTATATGTATTCTGACTTTATGGTCAAAATATCAAATGAATATCATGCATTCTAAAAACCAACACGAATGTCGTGTACCAGCTCGAAGGCTTTGTCCCTATTGACATGCCAACAAGTCTATCCTATACTAGTCTACGCTTAACCATGAGCTTATATCATATATTTCTATACAAAGTTCATCTCATGTATAACAGTTACTAGAATATCATATCTCTATGTACAAATTGCCATTTTTAGTATCCTTTTACTTATTATTATATCCTATCATGTCATTTGTTTACTCAAATTTTAGATCATAAATTCATTGTTGTCACATACTCTCCATCTACGAACACATACATAGTAGACTTATTCATAACATATATAGCATCTATATTTGGTACACTTATATACCAAATATATATAACATATACTAGACGTATACTTAATGTATATCTGATATATACTTCTCATATGATACACAAATACCATTTTAAGATCTTATCTTTTGTTAACAACTAGGATTAATTAAAATCGAATTGAAATGGATAAGTTATGGCAAATTTTCTATAAGTTGGTTCACCAAATTCAGCCTAGATTTTCCAGACAATTTAAAGGTCACATTTTCGGACTTAATTTAGCCTTGGCTATAATAACAATTTTGGTTTGAAATCTTTATGAAAGTTGCATCTCTAGATGTTAATTTTCTAATCTAGATGTTAATTTTCTAACCCAATTGAAATCATTCAAATTTAAATCTCAAAAGAAACGTTATGACCAAATACTATTCAAAATATTCTAGATAGATCACTTCCCATTTTTCACTAAATTTTCATACCAAAGAACCACTAATTTTAGGGAAGGTTTCTTCATGAATATTTTAGGTCTATATGTTAAATATTAAATAGGCTTTAGAATCATATCAATCCAAAATATATAACACAAATTATAGGATACACAACACTAACTTCTACCCATGATTAGTGAGCTCACATTAGAAAACTTTCAATAACCATTCCTTCACATTAGCTTATTCTTTTACTACTCTTATTCACATTTAATTCAATTAATATTTTAATTAAGGGATGTCTAACTTAATTTAATTTTCATGCCAATTCTCATAATCACGGTTTTGACAACTTAGGTCCCAGTTCACGGTTACAATTTTCTTCCAATATTTGCTTAACTCATCACAGCTAACCCTAAAACCAACTCCTCCCTTTTGAATTGTCGGCCTCCACATATGCACCTCTTTTAAGCTTTTGGTCAACCTCAACAATCACTCATAATTTCTCCTTTGTCAAGATTCGACAATACCGCTCAACAAATCAATTTCCTAGCTTCGAACATCAACACAAAGGAAAGAACAAAGAATGACAAAAGACACATTAGAATTCTTATTATAAGAAGAAGAAAAAGATTAGACTTTCAACAACTTTTAAAAGAACGAAAAAGAAAATTAAAAAAAAATGGAGAAAGAGGTCTCGGCCATACCAAGAAGAAATAATTTTTTTTTTCCAATTCTATGTACAACGCTTCATCACCAACAAACCCATGGCTTTAAAGCTTTATTCTTTCTTCTCCTTGCTTAATTATCAACATGCATGACCATATCCATATTCTCTTTACACATGCAAGCTTCAATTCCTTATTATCACTTTCTCACCCTCCTCCATTGTAGATGTGTCGGTCTTAGTAAAAAATGGAAAAAAAAGATTTATTCTTCAAAAATTCATGACAATACCACCAAAACCTGTGATTTCCAAACTTAAATGAGTGTTGGCCAAGGAAAAATATGAAAGAAAATGAAAAGAACCTGAAGGAAAAGGATGAAGAGGTGGGATGCTTGTAAAGAAGAGAGAAAACATGAAATGGCTTAAAGAAAGATGCATAATTTTCTTACATGAAATTATCCCTCATTTGCCACCTATGTTGATTAAGCTTTCGTTAACATTCGTGTTCAACATGTGGCGTGATGCATGGGTGGCTTTAGTTAATTAAACTTTTGTTTTATTTAATTAATTATATTTAATCTTAACCATTCCTATAATACTACTTTAGTGCTCAATCGTTCTATCATTTTTCCAAAACCACATCCGAAATTTTATTTCTTTGATTTCATGCCTCAAACAAATAAATTTTGGCAATTAAATACATGGGTGGTCTCGTCTTAAGGTATACTACATCCCACAGTTTTCAATTTCGTAATTTAAATACCAGAGTGGTAATCGTATTTTAATGTTTTAATATAACTTTTGGGTCTCGCTTGATTAACTAGCATGAAATGTTCTTATTTTTATTTTCTCACATTTATTAAGTCCAAAATTAGACTTCAATTGTATCGAAACTATTTCGATTGCAAACGCACTCAGTTTTTTATTGGTCCGATACATCAAGTTTGGAAATATGATTGTCGATCAGGATCCAATCTAGTAGTGGCGACACAGTTTGTAGTAGTAATCATAAATGACATACTGATATACTCTAAGAACAAGGGACATCATGGTTGAGTCCTTTGCATTGTACTTCAGACTCTAAAAAATAGACATTTGTATATTGAGTTGTGGAAGTGTGAATTTTTCTATGAGAAAGTATCTTTTTTGGGACATATAATTTCTGTAGAGGGATCAGAGTAGATCCGAACAAAATTGAAGCAATCTTTAATTGGAAGTCATCACAAAATATGACGAAAGTCAGAAGTTTTTTGGATTAGCATGGTTTATATATACATAAATTATTTCTTAATTAAACATAGTGAGTGGGTGATTAGACCATTGAGTGGGCGTGGAGAGGTGAGCACCATCATTACGCACTAATCCTTGGAAATTGCCACTTTGGTCATCCTTCTTTTCCACTTTCATGATTTTGGCCATCACTTCCTATTATTTTCAATTAGGTCCATAGTTCAATTTTTTTCCCATTCAAACATCATACTTTATAATTTTCATCAATTATACTCTTGTTTATTCTCATTATTTTTCCATTTTACGTTTGTCCGAATTTAAATTCTACTTAGCTTAGTATATCCGTTAATAGAAAATGTGTGATTTGAGGCCTAAATTAGCAAACATTATGAATGCAATAATTACACACTAAGAGGACTTGTTTCACATGGCAAATTTGCAACATCTAGCCAAAATCAGAGTCGCTTAGGATATCTTTGGCTCATGAAATTTGAGGCAAAATTTAATGGGCATTAAGAACGAATAGTAATGCATTTAATTCTACCATGCTGTATTACATATCTTTCATATAAAGTTTCTTGTCTTGGTGATAAATATGGATAATCTTACAAATTATAAATATGGTTGTCATTTAAAACTTATTTGCCAAAACCTGAGTAAATGTCCTTAGTTTCAGTAATTTTACAATCCTATTATGTGCACATGTTTAACCTTCCTCTATAGCTTTTAAAGAATATAAGAGCTTATATGTTAGTGAAATATAGATAATAATAGTTGCTTAATATTCAAGTCAATGATTTCTGTTACTGTTACCTCATATATAGAGAAACACAAGTGATACATGCTTGAAAATTGTTAGAAAGTTCTGATAGATACAAGTGGCAGTGGTATATATATAGCAATTTTCATATAGTTTTTGACTTTTAGTTTCCATAATTTTCTTCCCACATGACTTTTTTTTTTTTTTTGTATTGGGCATCTACATTCTTTCTCTAATTTTATGAAATGTTTTTTGAAATAAGTCTAATTAATTTTACTTAAAAATTTTAAATTACCCAAGTTCCAATTTATTTGTACCATATTTTTTTTTAGTACCGAATATACAATTCAGAAGAAACATATCAAATTATTTTGAATTTTCGAAAAAATACAATATAAGATTTAAATTTATAAATTCTCAATTTTTCAAGATAATACTAAAAATTTTTCCGAATTGGCCAAACTATATACATCCATATAATTAATTACTTAAATGATTTATTAATAATGCCAAGAAATTTGAAGTTCTTAATCAAAAGAACAGCTGAACAATCCGAATTCTTCATGTAACATTTAGGCCCATGAAGGTACTACTAAGTATCGTCTATAAAAGAACAAAAAAAATAATAATAATTCTCTTTCGTCACATGTCTAGAAATATATATATATATAAATATATATATATATATATATATATATATATATATATATATATATATATATATAAGAATTTTGAATTTTGAGTTTAATTAATGTCATTTTCTCTCATCGACAAAAGATTAAAAATATTAAGCTGCAAAAATGTTAAATTGTTGAATTAAAATATCAAAGAGATGATTAATTTTTTTTATCTATATGTACCACGTTAAAAATCCCAAATGGAAGCATATTGAATTTGATCATACTCACTAAACTCATCAAAATGGCCCAAAATTGTTGGTTCTCCTAACAAAGCACCAGCCAACTCCATCCACATCTTGGGTGAATCTAATGGTGTCTCATTAATAGCTTGAATCTGACTAGGTGAAAGACCAATCCTCACCGGACCTAAACCTCCGCCATCAGAGCTGCCGTCACCACCTACCTTCGGCCTTCGAAACAGGGAAGCCGCCTGTTGGGCCGCCAATTGCACATCCTCAGGGCTAGAACTAGCAGGGCGAGGTAGGGTATGAGAGAGTTGAGGGAAGTTGAGGTGAGCTCCATTTCCCCTAAAATGCAACGCTGCTACATCATAAGCCGCGGCAGCCATCTCCGGCGACTCGTAGCTTCCAAGCCAAATGCGTGTCTTCTTGCCCGGCTCACGAATTTCAGACACCCATTTCCGCTGGCGGATGCCTCGATATCGAGGAGAAGGATGGGGAAGACGGGTATCACTACTTGTTTCTTCCATAGAAAATGAATCAAATGAGCAAAACAATGATTCAAAAATGATGAAATGAGTAGACTATGAAAATGGCGCAGAATGGTAAGGAGTAGTGTGATGTGTGAGATTATATACACACACACACACTCAGGGACAGAGAGATGTGAGGATTATTGGAGTCACTGAAGGGAAGAGAGTTTGATTTTGAAGGCAACTTCCAAGTAAGTACGTAAGTGGGAAGATGCTGGCAATTAATGCATTGCATGTACACTTTTTTCTATGCCCTTTCATCAGGCAATCATATATTGCCACGTTGCTTCCTTTTGTTTTATTTTTATTTTTTTGGGTCTTTGAATATTGCTAATAATAAAAATCGAATATATAATATTAAATATACATAAGCTAAATAGAATGATATTGATATTTAGGACTGCGATATTCGAATGCTTAGACGACCTAGGAATGGGACAAAATCAGAATTTGTTAGAGGCTGCTAAAAATTATAAATTCATGAAACTTCATTTTATGATATAATAAAAATATTATCTTTTGATAATGATAAATTCTTAAGTTAATGGGGGCATTTAATTGTAGCCAATAATGAATAGAAATTATATAGAAATTACATAGCTTTAGCCCTTAAATTTAGACTATTTACAGAATAGATATAGAAGCCAGCTTACTAGGGCTGCAGTTTTCGGAATTCTTTCATTTTATCTCAGAAAATGAAATGATTGTTAGTAAATTTTATGAACATATTTTAACCTGGGAAAGAAATACAATTATCCTATGCTACATTCACATAATTTACATGGAAGCACAAGTATCCTTTTCCTTGTAAATTGAGGTGATTAAGAGTTTATTTAGCATTATAAGGAATCCTCCAACCATTAATTAATTGATTAATCAAAGTACGATAAATTCAAAATTGATTGCTCATAAGCAAGTATAAAAAAATCTATGAGAAGAATATGGCAAGAAAAACAAAAGAATATGTTACTTGATGAGTTATTAGAACTATACCATAACAATCTAATTAATCCTAGTCATTAAAAATGATAAAAATTAAAATACTTACCAAAAACTTTGAGATTAAGATCTATATTCCCTTCAATACTCTACGAGACTTGAGATTATTATTTGAATTTTTAACCTTAGAGAAACTAATGAAAAAGATAAGATAAAAGATGAATTTTGAAATTTACTTACGGTATATCGCAAAAAGAAAGCTATAGGAGGTAGAGAGAGAGAAATACATGATAAAGAGTAAAAGAGGATGCAAAAGCACTTATTTCTTTTTTCTCCTTCATTTTTTTACCCTTAATTAAAAAAATTAAAACTTTTTTTTTTCTAATTCATTAATTTATTTATCTTTCAGACCATAACCACTAATTATATTTTTATTGTGAAAATAAATTTTAGTTATTTAATTATCTATTGGATTTTTGGACTTATTAAATGACAAATGTGTATTCTTACATTTTCCAATCAAAATAAGGATATAATTTAATTTTAGGGGAGCCCAATAAAAAAAATTAAATATTACCCATATCTTCCCAAATATCTTGGCGGTGTAGACTCTCCTTCATTCCCCTTATCCACATCTGAATACAAACATGATAGATTCAATATTATAATAATAGAGAGGGAGATGCTTCAAAATTTTCAACAATTCCAAGTGTTTTTTATTAGAAAATAATCATGCATTTCATATATAAACTTAGAGAAAAATTAAAATATTTTCTATCGAAAGGATTAATTTTGAATTATTTTATTCAATTCATACAAAATCTAGATATTTGGTTGCTTACCATTTAGCTCTTATAAATTAAAAATTCTTATGAATTTTTCAATCCAGGTTACAGCAAACCACTAGTTGTTCAATTGTCCAGCCTTTAAAAGTAATCTATACGAACAATGAACAAAAAGATCATTAATAAAGAGGGGAAGAAGATGGGGAAACGTTCGCTAGCACACGAATAGTTTTGTCCTCTTGTCTAATTCACGTTTTATAAATTGTCAGTCATCGTTGGATACTCATAAGATGCCTATTTACAGGAGTGGTATCTCAAAACTCGAATCCTATTGAAATTAAGGCTAATAATAAATCTGCCCCTTACTTTATCAATATCACATATTAATACCATAAGTATTTCATACTTATGCAATTGAGTTTCTATTTGATTCCCGTTTAACTTTTTGTACAATTATTCTTTATATGTGTGACTCATTAGGTTAATTTCCATACGCATTGACAACAAATATAAAGAGTAATTCTTATTAATTAGGATTAGATAAATTAATTCATTTAATTTATTATAAATTGATCTTATAATTAATCAATTCAAATTTATTGATCAAGATTGACATCTAGCAATGTATCATCACCATCCAAGTGATAAGAATAGTTAAAGTGGTTTGACTTGACCTTTTAAGCACAGCTTCAATGCAATTCAATCCTTTCATCATACTATATTAATTAAGGAGTATGAAATTTGTGTCAATTCTTATAAAAACAATTGTTTTTTTTTTTATTATTATTGATTCTGAAATATATGACTAATGAAATAAAAATTAGAAACATTCTTTCAAATTTATTTCCCACCTTATGCATTGATTTCATTACAAGAAAATTAGTTTATAATGAGGAGAAAAACTTAGTTAAAAGCTCAAATACTGTTATAAAAGACATTTAATGACAAAAAATATCCCATCATGACCTGGTTACTACCAGCAAGTAAAAGTAAATGATGACAAAAAAAGATCCTGTCATTAATAAATATATAGTAAATGCATATTTACCCTCATTAAAAAGTATTTTTAATGACACCAAAATCCTATGATTAAAACTACTTTACCTGTCATTATTTAATAAGTTATGAACTAAAATTTCCCTCATTATACGCATGATTACCCTCATTAATGTCAATTTTAAATTAATTTTTTGTCAATATTTGATATTCACCTCTCATTATAGAATTTTGTAATGATAAAATTTATAATTATTATAACTACATAATAAATAAAAAGCTCTATATAATAGATGATATTTTCAACACCAATAAAATTTAAAATATCAAATATTTTCATTTCATAACATAATATTTGATATTTAGTTAACCAAAATATACATAATTATAATGTTAGCAAAAATATGTGTATCATTTACATGGATCATTAAAAAATGCCCACATTTTCCAATTGTGACAGTAACATTGTCAACTTTAGCAGTTGTGACATTTGAAGAAGGTTCTGCACCTGGATTTGCTTTTGCACTTAGAGAAACTTCTTTTGATGGGTCCTTCAACAGTGGTGAACTTGAAGGTTTTGCACTTCGATTTGCTCGTCACTACACATTCTGATATCACAGGCTAATTTGATGTTTCTTTCTGAAGGATCTCCTTGATGTGCCAACATTTAGTGCATCTTTTTTATTGATAAAAGTAGTGGAGCTAGTAGCAGATGACCTATTCCAAACTGAACCATTATCAACATGTTCCTCTGATAACTGCGCAACTCATTTTGTGGTTTGTCCATAAACCGTATAAGTTGTCTGTTATTTCATTAGGAAGTACACTGGATTCTGAATAAAGATAAATTTCGAAATCAAGCATCAACTATGACTATTCCTGCACTTTATTAGCAAGTAAACTAAGAACATAACATTTAATTGCTATTCCATTCTAAAGTGAGCTCTAATGATTTTGGTTAGAAAGTGAACTAAGAGCTTAACTTTCACTGCACCAGTTATGGAAAATGAGAAGTGAGAATATGATACTACATGTATTTATTAATATCTTAACAATAGAAAGATTTTTAAATAACTGCAAGAGAAAAATTGATTTGAAAATGCAAGCCACTCAAAATTTCAAGTTGAATTACCATTGAAGTCTATCACTGCCCCGACACAAACTTTAGAATTCAAAATCCAAAATCAACTTCAAGAATCAAGCTGAAGCAATATGGTTTATATTCATCCCCACAAAAAAGGATGAAATCATTATCAAATACTACATATGAACAAGCTATTGGATTGGCTAAATGTGATATTAAGGCACACCAAATAACTTCTTTTTTACATCCTACCCAACCAACCAAACCAGTGTGTCTATGATCAGTAAAGGCAACACATGGACCAGTAATGACAAAGTAACAAATAAAGACTGTATACTTGTGTAAGCATTTACAGATAGGATGGAAACTATTTCATCTAGTAAAAATATATTCCTTCTTCTTAAGCAGTGATTACAATATATTCGACTAGAGTCATATGTAAGCAACACAGTTTATTCAACTATTTCATCTAGTAAAAATATATTCCTTCTTCTTAAGCAGTGATTACAATATATTCGACTATTTCATCTAGTAAAAATATATTCCTTCTTCTTAAGCAGTGATTACAATATATTCGACTAGAGTCATATGTAAGCAACACAGTTTCAGATTAAGATAACAAAAGTTAAATGAACTGCCAATGACACAATTTAGCTTGCTCAAACATTCTAGTTCATACTTTTAGTAGTTGGTGAAAATATAAAGTTGTACTTGAAAAGGAGAAGACACAACACCTTGACTTACCAATTATCTTGTGCCCATTTGCAGTCATCAATATCCACCACATGCAAGCTGTAGGCATGCTTTGATTTTGGGGACTGATTCTCAAAACTACAGCCCATGCACAATAAGAGAAAAAAGGGCGAGTTTGGAAGTCATCAACTATTGAGAAAATTAACACTTCTCAGTAGCAAATGAGAAACGTAGATTATTGGAACTCATACCTTCGATGAATAAGATCATTGTGAATGACAACCGAAGAACCAGCTTTCACTTCTATAGGCACAAAATCCTTTTGGTCATAAGTAGGGGAAGGGCAATCAAAGTACACCCCCCACTCACCCTTAAGAAATCTTCTGACAAGACCATATGAAAACAACACAAAAAAGAGAAAATATTACTATGAAATTTAGCAGAGGAAATGGAAATATTAAAGAATTAGTTGTGAATTATAGTAAAATATGTGGATCTATGTTAAGTTTGACACTTTCGTAGGGGAAAAGGAAGACTCTTTGCTATGTAGTATGAAGTACACGAATGCTTAATGCTGTAGGATTTGGATATCAGACAGTCTATATTGTGATTAGCCTAGTATTGTTGCTTATCTTTTATTTGCTAATATAAAGTAGCAAGATTTAAAACTAACAATTAGATGGGATTTATCATAATTGGAGAAAGAAGGAGAAAGTTATATCACCAGCAAGTGACAAGGATTCAATTTCAAAAGCAAAAATTTTCCCCATTTTAGTGGTTATTGACCAAGATAAATCAAATTAAAACTGTAAACTAATAGAACATCCTACAAAGGAAAACATATTAAAATCATAAATCTATGAAGTATTCTTGATGTTCAAAACCCATAATGGATTCTATCAAAACATGTAATAAAATTCATAATAGGTTCATAAAAACTGATGTTTTAATATGATAAGAGGTCATTTACTAGTTAATGAACGAAAATATGAATTTCCATGTAATGTGTGTAAAAAAAACATCATCTAACTTGTAATTTTATGAAAAACATTTAAGCATTCAAATGTGATTTTATTATTTTCTGAAGAACACCTTCTTAACTTGGAAAAATTCAAGCATCCAAATGTATTTGTCAGTTCAAATTACATATTAAATAATTAGCTTTTGATTAATAGTAATGCTAAATCACAGAAGCTTTTGATATTTTTCCTATGCCTAAGATTTTTTTGGAGAATATTATGCAATCATAGAAATCAAAAGCCAATAGATAGTAAAACATTAAAGAATCAGTTGTGAATGAGAAAGAAATTTACCTAAAGAGAAAAGGAGAGGGCATTCTTCTGAGAATATGTTAGTACTTTATGGGAGACGAATCAAAATTTTTCTTAAATTCAACAATATAGAAAGACTTAACCATGACCACCAAAAGTGTAGAGAACATTGGTGGTGCCTGTAAAATAAAGAACTAATTATGTTGGACTAAAGTGAGTTACACCTTCGTCTTGTAAAATATTAGTGATAGTTTAGTACTAAAACGTAAAAATTTAAAATGGAAAAGGAAAAATAAAAATAAAAATAAAAAAACTTAGATCCAATGGCTGGTGGGTAAAGAAGAGGCACATGGGAAATTCAGGACCACTGATTTTTATATATATTAGTAATTAGCAATTAATTACTTGACCATGAACAATGGCTGCAATGGCCAAATACCAAGCAGAGTAGGTGGTCATTCCAAGCCCAAGAAAAGATCAAATTTTATAATTGTGAAATGAAGGTATAGACACAGTGGTAGCACAATAGGCTCCAATGATATATGTCCACGTCCTCTTGTCTAATTTGTTATATATATAGTATATATTAATGTAATCACCACATGGAACAACCCAAATTAGAGGATTAAAGAAAACTTATTTTTATAATTGTAATGTTTAAGTCAACAAGATTAAAAATAAATGAAAAGGAAATAAGATAACGAAGAAACCTTGCACAGGTTATAAGTTGTATAACTGAACTAAAGAGGAGAAAAGTGCAGTTAAAGGCCAACCCAATAGCTTTCCAGGTTGGACCCAATAAACCATCTAGCACTTCAAACCATTGCAGATTGAACATTTACAACAAAAAAAATACAAAATGATAATCTGGATAAATTTGTTTACTAAAATTAAGAATAATAAACTAAATTTTTCAAGAAAGAGAAAGAAATTGTGGATTATTCTTGGAAAGTTACCTGTATGACATGGTTCTTGATGTTGCCATTCTCTTTCTCCTTTTTGCCTTGATACTCTACATAGAGGACACTGATGAGATATGCAGCCTAGCTCCTAATAATATCATAAAATACTTGCAAAATTATGCCAGAAAGCATTCCCATTTGGGAGAAAGTGCAACGAACATGCAATCACCTCAAAACAATATGTGAAAATTATTGAATAAAAAGGTAGAATTAGTAAAGTTCTAATCAGATTATGAAGTGGGTGTATAATACTTGATTTGAAGCACAACTAAGCCAGACATCATACACAGACCCATTATGCCAAAGTAGGCTTTTAATACTAAAAATGGAGTGATCATCATCTTCCCTGTCTTCTTTCTTTTCATGCTCTGTATCATTAAAGTTTGACACCATTTCTTCCTCTACTTGTTTCTGTGATAACATTTTTCATTTATTTCTCTACATATCTAAAATTAAGTGTGAAACAATATATCACAAACAAAAAAGAATGGATTTTGAATCAAACCTGAAAGATTAAACCAAAGTACTTAATTTTAAAAACATGTGCTTCTTCCTTGATGTTGTGGCCACTGAATAAGAACATTGCTCACATATAAAATTAGTACATTTAACTGGTTTCAAACTCCACCCTATCTCTCATTCTTAACAAAGATATCAATGATCTAGAGTACATAATTCAATACACCTACCAAAATGAGAAAACACAAAAAGACATAACTGCAAAAGGGACTTCGATTTTGATTGGCACTTCCTTTTTCATTCCAGCTCTAAAAATCTTGAAGAGATACTGATACATGAATTTAATCAATATCAATCAATTTGACTTAACTGCACATGATCAACAATTCTTAGAAAAAAAAAAAAAAAAAAGAAACTCCTAAATGAGGATAAAGAAGGAAGTCAAACCTCCTGGCCTTATTTTCATAAATCTGGCATATACACACAGAATGTACTTTGACAAACATGAAGAAAGTATCATCACACTTAATCATATTTTGGAGAGAAAAAAATAAAAGCATATAACTTATATTTCTTACTTTCATTTGGCCAAAATCATTATAATATATTAGCATAAATTTGAAATTATTATCCCAAAACGAAGAGAGCTAATAAATAGAAAAAATGAGAAACGAGATCACAAATTTGACCAAAGAAAGGAGAAAAATTGTAAACAGTCACTCACCAACCTTTACAGATGGATCAGCTTGAGCAATATTCCTGGCCATAGCTGCCAATAGTGCGATCCCATGCTCTGCTGCAGCAATAGTGTTAGCAGTGTCAATTCCAACACCATGCTCAATGGTTAATGGTTAATTAACGACCAAACAACCATGCTCAATGGTTACAGCCAAATCCACATTGTCAATTCCAACACCAACTCACCCAACAATTTTCAATCTGCCACCAGAAAACTCGAACCACTCACGATTGACTTCAAATTACATTTACAGGAGAAAAAGAATAATCAGTCAAGCTGTAACAGAATCAACAAAACAAACATAAAAATAAATTTAAAATCACTAGATTTCAGATTCAAACGCCATAAATGATCTTTGTCTCTTTTTCTTTAGGTAAAGTCTTTTCAGTCCCCAGTCAATAAGCAAACATGCATGCAAGCTCAATTCATAACTCAAAACAACCATTTCTGATATCTTAATAGACACTTCCTTATACACAAGTTCATGTGGTAATTTCAATTGACTAGAAAAAAATTGAACAAAAACCCATCAAAAATCTCAATAATAAGCACAAAATACAAGCCAAAATGTTGAATGCTTGATCAAATCCAGAAAGCCACCTAAATCAATAGCCAAATAGGAAAATGACTTCTATTAGTTGATCTTTCATCACTGAATTATAAGATGCTCGGAAATTTTGAAAAGAAAAAGCCCAAATTGTATCGATAGCTAAATTGAATTCTAATTCAAATGTGCATGTGAATTTCTACTCTCCATCAACACATTTTCTCAGCAATCAAGCAACACAATATTTAGACATAAATAATTCAGCATGCCAAAAGGGAGATTGGAAAAATTAAGAGGGCGTATCAACTTTTTGATGGCCGTGACATTTTGAGAAGCATTGAGCAGATGTTGAGATTGAAGCAATAGCATCGAGCAGCATCAGTTTCTTTTCGATGGCCGCAGCATGGAGCAGTTGTTGGGATAATAAGAGATTTCGTGATGGGCTACTATCTTTTAGGTTCAAAAATTTGGGAATGAGAAAGGGAGAAGAGTCAAAGAGAGATGTGCTGGGGCTTTTTTTGTGAAGAAATGATAAAATAAGTGATTTTGGTTTGGTGGGAAAGTATGGTTAGGATATTGAGATTAGGGGTGTAATCGAATCGAGTCGAGTCGATACAGTGTTAGACTCGAGCTCGACTCGATTAAAATACTCGAAGCTCGAATTCGACTCAAGCTCGATCGAGCTTTTTTTCAAATGTTCGAAACTCGACTCGACAAAAATTCGAACTACTCAAACTCAACTCGATAAAGCTCGAATCAATAAAAAATTAATAAATAATATACTCGATTAAGATCGATTAAGCTCAATTAGGCTCGATTAAGCTCAAATATAAGGGTATAAATGTAATTTAATTGAGCTCGATTAAGCTCGCGAGTCTTACGAACTGAATATTATGATACTCGAACTTGACTCGATTAACTCCGAGTCGAATTCGAGTATTTTTCGAGTCGATCTCGAGTATTTTGACTCGTTTACACCCCTAATTGAGATCCCCTTTAATAAGAGAATTTTTATACCGACATTAAAACTACAAATTTTATGCTTTTAACAAGAGGTTTTGAATACTCGTTAGTTTTGCGTCACTAAAAGTTGTTTTTCTTGTAGTGTTTCTTGATTAAATTTGGGATATACACTTTTTCTATTAGAGTGATGAATATTTTATTAATCATTCACCTATCATTGCATGTTTAATGTCATATGTAATCTCTAAAGTATATGTGAACCCATTACAAGCAACATCCAATTGAATGAAAGTATGGCACTAAATACTCAAGATACCATGATGATCTCAAGACTAAAAGTAACTTATATAATTGTCATATAGAGAATTTTAATTGGCACTAGAATAGTTATCCAAATGAATTTTCTCTGTAGGTCAATATAATGTATTTGTTCTTACTTAAAAAATATCTAAATATTATCTTATTTCTCCACACCATAGCTTATGAGACCTTCATGAGGAAGTGATATATAATATGTTCTAATCTATCTACATTAACAAAGTCCAATTTTGTCAGTACTACAACTAAGAATATTTGAGCATAATGCCATATGTATAATAAGGATCTCATGATTATAATCACATTATGATTCCTTCTATAAGGATTATTATTCTGTGGACTTTTTATCAAATAATTATGCAAGTGATATGAACTTAGAAATAAAGAATTCCCTTATTTTATTGCATAAATAAATGTCATCAAGACTAAATGATTGGACCATATGTATAACACAACAATCGCTCACTTGTACTAGAGCCAATATTCATGTATTTCATACTAAATAAATTTACATAATGTTCATATTTATTATGGGATAAGGGTTTAGTGAATGGCCATATTATCATCCATTGGGACTCTTTTCATTTTTATATCATTTCTTTCTATGATATCTTTAATCAAATTATAAAGTCTTCATATATGTTTGTATCATCAATGAGACCGACACTCTTTCACTTATGTGATGCTCTGTTATTTTCACAATACAAAGGTGTAGCATTAATAATGCTTGTAACTTTTCTTAGTTCAATCATGAACCACTTGATCCATACTACTTCCTTGGCTGCTTTAGAAGCTATAGTGTATTTGGCTTATGTAATAAAATTTGTAGTAGTTTTTTGGAACTCTTCCACTCAGCTCATCTTGAAGATGAAGATAGAGGGAGGATAGGAATGAGGTGCAACTAATTAAAGAGCGATCAGGAGGGCTTAAAAAGCACCTTGCCTAACTTTTCGCCATAAATAGAGGATTTCAACTAATAGCTTTCTTATTAAGAGTAAATATATAATTACATTGTTTCGAAGCTCGCATTAGTATAACCATGAGCGTTAAGTTTAGAATTCTCATATATCAAGAACAAATCTTTAGTCCTTGTTAAGTGCTTAATTATGTTCTTAGTTGAAACCTAATAACATTCATCGAGAATGGCTTAATATTTGCTTGTAACACTTGGAGTGTAATAGACATTAGGTCTAGTACATAACATGTAATACACAATAAATCCTAATAAGATTTCTCTTATCTAATTATAACCGAAAAAGCTTATCAAAATGAGAATTCTTGACTAATTCATTTTTCAATGCCTTTAATTTTACCTTTGAATTCCTTAATGGACTAAATCTTCATATCTTGGCATTTGTATTTTCTCATAATGGTGTGATGTCCATTCTTATCTCTAGATTATGGCTTTTAAGGATGTATGTTCCATCATGCATATTTTCCATCATTCCTCAAACCTCAACTTCTAAAATCCACTTATGTAATTGTTCTTTACGGTTATATTGTTAGATATCTACTCCCAATTTTTATCTCTTCTTCCTATATCCTTTAAAGTAGCTTCATATTTATATCAAAGCTTTCTAGATCTTACTAACATTTTCATAACCAATGCTTGTTTAAGAAAAAAAATAATTAGAATGAGTTAAGATTAATATATAAAGACAAAAAACCTAATAAAATTTTGAATTTTAACCCACTTTATTCTTTCATACTTAAATGTCTATTTTCTGCAATTTTATATCTCTTATATTTGAATCAAATTCAAAAATAAAATGAAAAGTCAAAAAATAGAAACAAATGAATAGTATTTGGCCATAATTGGTCTAATTAAGGCCAAAAACAGCCATTGGCCAACGGATGGGAAGCTGCAGGCGCGCTGGGCTTGTTGCGCGCTGCTGCTGGGCAGCCTTGCGGGCCAGCAGTCTGCCTAGCCCATACGGACCCGTGACACTCCCGAATGATTTTTCCGTGCGATATCATCGCGATCCATCCTAAAATAATTCTCTCATATTTTGGATCCTATCTAAGACCATTTTTCTCATTCTCCATATCTTCAATGTGTGTGACCCATTAGGTTCCCGGTTATGTTGTCCAGTTAAATTAACAATTAATTTAAGTAGGTCATGAGCGGTATCTAGCAACACATCATGACTTCCAATTGATCGGAAAGTCAGTGGTTTGACTACGAACCTTTCCATAGACAATTTCTGTGCAATTATTCCTTTCACCATTCTATACCCCACTTGGTTCAAAGTATGAACATGTGTCAACTCCCACTAGATTGACTACATCACGTCTAGTCCAAGTAATGTTAGTTCTTATCCTTGAGGCTTATTACTCTATTAGATATGTCATTGAAGACTATCTTTATGAAATTTCCACTCTGGCCAGAGATTCCTGAGTAATGACCTCGACAAGAGGCCATGGGTCTACACTCCTTCTATAAAGAGTGGAAAATCCTTTGTTGGTTACCCAATTACCTTCGAATACCTCAAGCTGTATCCAATCACCACCCTATGAGCTACCTCTCTAAGGTAACAAGGAATAATGTCAAAATACAGAATCAATATTCAAGATATCCTTGAGTGCCTCAAGTCGAAGGATACTTGCACCATTGCTATGATGAGACAATCATTGACATTTAAATAGATTATCCACATGATTGTCTCATAGTTGGTCATCCAATGTACTTAGCTACACTTAGCAAGCATCCACATGTTAACTCTAAACATCTCATGTTTATAGATTATGAGATCTACTATTCGATCCAATCAAGGAGTGTAACATGTGCTAGTCTGTCTGGATTAATAATGTCTCGTCTCATTAATCATATGACTAGGGATAATTTTCATACTAACATAATTACACAAGAAAAGAATCTCAATATCATGATCTCATCATGATTTCCTTCATGCTATGTTATGTATTAAGGACTTCATTAATTGATTTAAGATCACTTATCAATTCATATATCAAATGAACATCAAATTAATGAAAAAGCCTTTTATTAATCAAATAAATTTGTACAATAAGTGCTAAAGGTGATTGCCTTTAGAGCACTCTTCTAATAAGCTCCCACTTGCACTAAAGCCAATCGCCTTTGTATTTAATTCCATAGGCGAGTACATGAGAATCATATTTCTTTTGGGGAAGTGGCTTAGTTAAAGGATCAACAATATTCTGATCAGTGGGCACTCTTTCTATCTTTACATCATTCCTACCAATGATTTCTCTAATCAAATGGCATCTTCTGAGTACATGTATGGATCTCTGATGAGACCATGGCTCTTTTGCTTGTGCAATTGCTCCATTATTATCACAATACAATTGTATTGGATCAATAATGCTAGGAACCACTCCAAGTTCTGTGATGAATTTTCTTATCCAAACTGCTTCCTTTGTTGCTTCAGAAGCTGCAATGTACTCTATTTCGGTTGTGGAATCAGCAGTCATTTCCAATTTGGAACTCTTCCAACTAACTGCTCCACCATTTAGTGTGAATATATAACCTGACTGAGATTTTGAGTCATCCTTATCACAGTAAGATCTCCATCTCCATAGACCAAGAATACATCCTTAGTTCTTCTTAAGTACTTAAGGATATTCTTGACAACCACCCAATGACCCTCACTAGGGTCCGATTGGTATCTACTCATGACACTCAGAGCATATGATACATTGGGTCTTGTACATATCATAGCATACATGATTGATCCTATAACTGAAGCATATGGAATCAAACTCATGTGTGTCCTCTCATCTTGTGTCTTTGGATACAAAGACTTTGAGAGAGTAATCCCATGGGTCATGGGAATATATCCCCTCTTGGAATGCTCTATGCTAAACCTCTTTAGCATCTTATCTATGTATGTAGACTGTGAAAGACCAAGCAATCTTTTAGATCTATCTCTATAGATCTTTATCCCTAAAATATAAACTACTTCTCCATGGTCTTTCATAGAGAAATTCTAGGATAACCAAATTTTGATTGATTGTAAGGCTGAGACATCATTTCCCATTAACAATATGTCATCTACTATAACACAAGAAATACGATTGCACTCTCACTAACCTTCTTGTAAACACAAGGTGCATCCGAATTTTGTAAGAAACCAAACTATTTGATTGCCTCATCAAACCGAATATTCCAACTCCTGGATGTTTGCTTTAATCCATAAATGGATCTTTGAAGCTTACATATCTTTTTGCCATCTTTGGATGTGAAACCTTCTGGTTGTGTCATGTACACATCCTCAGTCAGATTTCCATTAAGGAAAGCTGTTTTCACATCCATTTGCCATATCTCATAATCATAATGGGTAGCAATGGCTAGGAGTATCCTTATGGATTTAAGCATAGCTACTGGGCTAAAAGTTTCATCGTAGTCAATTCCTTGTCTCTGAGCATAACCTTTAGCAACAAGTTTAGCTTTTTAGGTAATCACATTACCATCCATGTCAGTTTTCTTTTTGAAAACCCACTTGCACCCTATAGGCTTTATTCCTTCGGGTGGGTCAACCAAAGTCCATACTTGGTTTTCATACATGGAATCCATTTCTGACTTCATGGCTTGAAGCCATTTGTCAGATTCTGAACTATTTAGAACCTCTTCATAGGTTATAGGCTCATCATTTTCTATAAGCAATACGTCGTTCTGTTCACTAATGAGAAATCCATATCTCTTTGGAACAGTACGTATCCTACTTGACCTATGAAGCTCTTGTGCTTCAGAAGGTTCAGTTGTTACATCATCTGTATGAGTAACTAGCTCAGGTTCAAGCAGTTGATCAGCATCTGTTTGAGCATCTTGAACTTTCTCAAGTTCAATTTTGCTCCCATTATCTCCTTTTAGAAGGAATTCTCTCTCTAAAAAGATAGCATGTCTTGAAACAAAAACCTTTTGTTCCAAGGGGTGGTAAAATTGATATCCATATGATGCTTTTGGATATCCCATAAACAGACATCGGTCAGACTTAACTTCTAGCTTATCTGACATTGTCCGCTTCACATAAGTAGGACAACCCCAAATTCTCATGTAAGAAAATGTGGGCCTCTTATTATACCATATCTCATATGGAGTAACATCAACTAACTTTGAAGGAACTCCATTGAATATATAAATGGCGGTATCTAGTGTATAAACCCAAAAGGATTTAGGTAATTCCGCAAAACTCATCATAGACCTTACCATGTCTAAAAAGGTTCGATTTCTTCTTTCAGCCACACCATTGTATTGTGGCGTGTAAGGAGGAGTCCATTGATATAAAATCCCATTATCCCTAAGATAATCTAGAAACTCTTGGCTCAAGTATTCACCTCCTCGATATGATCGAAGTGTTTTAATACTTTTGCCAAGTTGTTTCTCTACTTCATTTCTGAATTCTTTGAACTTTTCAAAAGCTTCAGATTTGTATCTCATAAGATACACGTATCCATATCGTGAGTAGTCATCGATAAAAGTAATGAAGTAGATGAAACTACCTCTAGCGTGTGTAGACATTGAACCACATACATCTAAATGTATTAAGTCTAAAAGTCCATTTGCACGTTCACCCTTTCCCTTAAAGGGTAATTTAGTCATCTTTCCTAGTAAACAAGATTCACATATGTCATATAATTCATAATCAAATGACCCCAAACTACCACTTTTGTGCAGCTTAGCCATGCGTTTCTCACTTATATGACCAAGACGACAATGCCATAAATATGATGATTTCAACATATCTTGTTTTTTCCTTTTATTATCATTGATGTTTAAAATTGGATTTCACATATCTAATATGTATATTCCATTGCATAATGTACCATTAGCATAAAGAATTCCATTCAACATAATAGAACAACAATTTTTACTAAAAGTTAAAAGGAAACCATCTTTATTTAGACTTGAAACAGAAATAATGTTTTTAGTCAAAATAGGTACATAATAGCAATTATCTAAATTTAATATAAGCCCACTAGGGAGGGTCAATACATATGTTTCTATAGCTAATGCAGTAACCCTTGCTCCATTTCCAACACGTAAGTCTGACTCTCCCTTCTTAAGCTGTCTACTATTCCTTAGGCCCTGCATATCAGTGCATATGTGTGACCCACAACCAGTATCTAATACCCATATATTATTACTGGAAACAATATTAATTTCAATGACAAAAATACCTGAAGTAGTTGGGGCATCAGATGCCTTTTTCTTCAAGGACTCCAAGTAAGCCTTGCAGTTTCTCTTCCAATGGCCATCCTTGCCACAATGGAAGCATGTCCTTTTTGGAGCAATCTCCTTGGCCTTTTTCTTGGCCACACCTCCCTTATGCTTCATGGACTTCTTCTTCTTCTTAAGGTTCTTTCTTTTAGAACTTGAAGAGTCCACCAGCATCACAGCCTTACTGTCCTTTTTGACAGATGGCTCAGCTATTTTAAGCAAGTTAATCAGCTCAGGAATAGTCCACCAGCATCACAGCTTTGCATATATATTGGGCTATCGACTCTTGATATGTGTACATCTCATATATACAAACCCAATTTCACCTCCAATACACATTAACCTTGCCTCAAATCCAACAAGTTAATAATATAAGTTAAGTCTAACCCATTAATCGTGAAATCTAATTTCAATGGATTGAACATATTCTTATAGAGTGAGCTTGAGGTAACTCAACAAACCTAACTCTAGAAGAACTCTGGTTCTCCCCGTATTAATGGAAGACGTAAAACTTAATTGTTTATTTAGTGAGGGATTTCTTTGTTAAGTCTCATCAAGTTATTATTTCATGCTTTTATATATCATACATTCATCACATTGATATATAAAGATAGTTACATTAACTATATGACATGATTATGGACATAGTAAAGTCAATCTCTTGAGCCAAAGAGAAATTGACTAGGTCTTACCTAGGTATATGCATGAATTTACAACCCAAAATAGAAAGCAAATTCCTATTTCTAAGTCTTTTTGTTTATGGTACCATCTCCTTTGCTTCTTGCTCATTTGAATCTTCATTCTATCCTAATCCTATGTAATCTAATTACATATTTCAAATTATAGAAAACCTTAATTTACATTTGAGGGGAGTAAGATGATAAGAGAAATACATAAGAAAGAAAAAGAGGTAGGGACACGCAGGCCCTATTTACCATAAAAAAAAATAATTTCATGCATGCTCAATCACATTGGGCCTAAGTCCATAATCATCCATCATGCGTTTTCATATAACATGCATTTTCTAATGCACAAAATAAAAATGACAATTTTGGATTTCAATTTGTAAATCGATTCAACACTTGAATCGAAATTGTCTATATGTGTTCTTTCGGTTATTTTAATTTTGTATGTCATTTTAAAGTGGAATTTAATATTTAATAAAATTAAATTAAATTCCATATTTCTAGAAATAATTCAAAATTAAGTCTTCTTAAAATCAGAATATTATGATGTTAAAATTAAACAATTTAATTTTAATATACATACCAATTTCTAGTCATACTATAATTACAATTGCACAACTTAAATTAATTCAAAATTAATTTTCAAAAATTCTAAAATTTTCCAAAACATCAAATAGCCATTCTAGTTATCTTTTGGTCAGCTCAAGTTCATCAAAATATTTTTGGCACAAGCCAAAATTACTAACACAAATGAACCAATACACTTAGATGCTCAAAATGACTAATTCGATATCAAGAATTTTTAAAATTTCAAATTCTTGTAAAATAATTTTGGCATGTATATAACATCAAAATAAAATATTTTTAATCACATAAAAATTATTTCAAGGTGCTGGAAATAAAATAAACACATACAAAAAAACCAAACAAAACAGCCCTACCGGATATGCTAAAACAGTCCCGTTTTTGTGTTTGTTTGAAAAATTAATTAAAATAATTTTTAATTAATTATTGGACACTTTCAGAGGCATAAACATATTCTCAATATGTCTAACTAACGTTTCTATAATTAAATTATAAGAAAAATATAACTAGCCCCATCAATTAAGCCAAACAACAACACATGTTCATAAAAAGATAATTTTAGGCATTTTTGAAATAAATCCGAAATTAATTATTTGAATCACATTCATATCATTTTTCAATCAAAATAATCATTCTTAATCATCCCATGATTAGATTAAAGAAATAAAAATATGTAAGTTATATTTTACAAATTAATTTCAATTTTTCAAAACCTATTGATCCAAAATCATAAAAAACATGCAATCCCATTGCACTTTCAATTAAAAATAATTTTAATGGATACAAGGAGGCTCTAATACCAATGTTGGGTTTTGAAGAATGAATCATATTCATAAATGTAGCAAATAATAAAATTTTTCAAAATCCAAAATAAAAGATCATACTTGTACCATTAAAACTAATTTATATAAATATAAATGTTAAAAATTATACCTTGTAATTTTTATTTGTTCTTCAAATCTTCATTTTGTTGGGTTGTATAAAATCACAACAATCCGTTAGGATGTCTCTAATAATAATCCACACGAAAAACGAAGAAGAAACTATCAAGAGAAATAGTTTGAACAAATTCAAAGTGCTAGCTTTGAAAGTGTTCTTGAGAGAATTTTTGTTGTGTCTTAAAAATATTTTCATGTTTATTTTCTGCCATTTTATATCTCTTCTATTTGAATCAAATTCAAAAATAAGATGAAAAGTCAAAAATGGAGAAAATGGAAACAAATGTATAGTAATTGGCCATAATTAGCCTATTTAAGGCCAAAAACAGTCATTGGCCAATGGATGGGAAGCTGCAGGTACGCTGGGCCTGCTGCGGGCTGTTGTTGGGCAGCCGAGCTGGACTGCATCAGCAACCTGCCTAGCGCGTGCAGGCCCGTGATACTCCCGAACGATTTTTCCGTGCGATCTCATCGTGATCCATCCTAAAATAATTCTCTCATATTTTGGATCATATCCAAGACCATTTTACTCATTCTCCATATCTTCAATGCGTGTGACCCATTAGGTTCCCGGTTATGTTGGCCACTTAAATTAACAATTAATTTAAGCAGGTCATGAGCGATATCTAGCAACACATCATGACCCCCAATTGACCGAAAAGTCAGTGGTTTGACTACGAACCTTTCCATAGACAATTTCTGTGCAATTATTCCTTTCACCATTCTATACCCCACTTGGTTCAGTGTATGGACATATGTCAACTCCCACTAGACTGACTACTTCATGTCTAGTCCAAGTAATCTTAGTTCTTATTCTTGAGGCTCATTACTCTATTAGATATGTCATTGAAGACTATCTTTATGACATTTCCACTTCGGCCAGAGATTCCTGAATAATGACTACGACAAGAGGCCATGGGTATACACTCCTTCTATCAAGAGTGGTGAATCATTTGTTGGTTACCCAATTATCTTCGAATACCTCAAGCTGTATCCAATCACCACCCTATGAGCTACCTCTCTGAGGCAACAAGGAATAGTGTCAAAATACAAAATTAGTATTCAAGATATCTTTGAGTACCTCAAGTCTAAGGATATTTGCACCATTGCTATGATGAGACTATCATTGACATTTGAATAGATTATCCATATGATTGTCTCATAGTTGGTCATCTAATATACTTTGCTACACTTAGCAAGCATCCACATGTTAACTCTAAACATCTCATGTTTATAGATTATGAGATCTACTACTCGATCCAATCAAGGAGTGTAACATGTGCTAGTCTGTCTGGATTAATAATGTCCTGTCTCATTAATCCTATGACTAGGGATAATTTTGATACTAACATAATTACACATGATAAGAATCTCAATATCATGATCTCATCATGATTTCCTTCATGCTATGTATCAAGGACTTCATTAATTGATTTAAGATCACTTATCAATTCATATATCAAATGAACATCAAATTAATGTAAAAGCCTTTTATTAATCAAACAAATTTGTACAATAAGTGCTAAAGGTGATTGCCTTTAGAGCACTCCTCTAACAGATGCACCATGGCAATGATGACTTATAAAATTCATAAAATGTCAATAAAAGAAAGAAATACCACTAAAGATTGAATACAATAACAAATGGGCATTGCACTAGCCCAACTATTTTATAAAAGGGATAGTTATAAAATTACATGTCTCTGAAAATAAAAGCATAAATATCTATAACTATCCAGCCCAATAAAAGTAATAAATTACAAGAGTTGTATCCCCCACCTAAGTGTATATCTTCAACTCTGCTATTGGGCGTCCACCTTTATCGATTAAGACCTAAGCTCCTAAACTTGTGCATAGGAACACCCATACATTAAGCAACCTAATGCTTAGTGGTACATAATAACATGCAAATGCAACATACATATACAAAATGCATGATACATTTATCATCATACCCATATGACTTACCTCGTCATCCGCACATACAATATATCATATATTTATGATGTCATGCTTCGATGTTCTTAATAAAATACTCAAGTATGCATATCATAACAATATAAATAACCATCAAACATACAAGTATATACCATATGTACAAATTATTAATTACATTTTTCCTTGCTCGTTTTACTCATAACTAGACTATAATTGGATATGGATAATCTACGGCTCTCACCTGAGCCCTTAACATACCTGACTGAGTTTCCAGAACACATGTCCAAGAAAAAGAGTGTGCACATCTCAAACACTGAGGGAAGCATCCCTAGCTTAACTCTAGTCCCATGAATCTCGAATGTGATCAACCTAGGTCACTTGGTACTAATAACCCCTCAATGGCATGCCATCTCTCTTAGCTTTAGTCTTAACCAGAGTAATGGGCTTAACCGTTTATCATAGCACATACCATTTCATAATGTACATCATCCATGATTCTTATAAGCATAACCATAACATGTATTCTCATCACATGCTAAAGCCATATAGTAAAGGTACTATATCTCAAACCAAATCAAACTTTATGTATGCCTGTGATTACACTTTCACAACTGTGAAGATCCTCTTCACGGGTAGTTTAACCGTGAATCAAATTGTAATTCACCTATGAATTAACAACTTATTCATGGCCGTGATCCATCTTTCATGGGCATGGACCAAACCGTGATCTCAACCGTGAAGCTGCCCGTGAGTGGCTCTACTTCATCAACTCAACTCATATTCATTATATTCACGCCCATGAACCACTAATTCACGCTTGTGAATTCGGAAATCTTTCTAGAAGGCAAAGTACACCATCTCATACCATTTTCACATGCAATAATCTCTATAGTTGACCAGTGTCTACCATCCTATTAACACTCCAACATGCATACAAGCCATATATCATACCGATAACATTTATAAAAATCCATATTTACCAATGTAATCCATTTAACATTTCAATCTACCCTCTTAACTTATCAACCACAATATGTCTATAAGTGCATTTAACCCAAAATCATGCCTTATCTTACCCAGAAATCACCCGCGACATGCATTTAAGACAAACAACACAAGAATATACAAATTAAAGCTTTGAATGTGGTTATGTACAAACCTTTCACCTAGGATGGAGCCTAACTAAAGTTTTAGCTCTCTAAGCTTGTCCTCTCCCTTAAGATGGACTTTCAACTCCTAACAATAAGAAAATATCTTCTTAAGCTTTTTAGAACTGGAACTAAAAGCAAGAACACCAAAACTAACACTTTCCTTGTAACTCACAACCCTCTTTTTCTCACTTTTCTGTCTCATTTTACTCTTATAAAACTAGGTCTTTGAAGCTCCAAAAAAGAAGAAGAAGGGCTTTTGGTGATAAAGGGAATGGAGGTGACATGTTTGGTTGGTTAATAGAGAGTGGGGAGCATATTTTAAGGGATGACATAGAGAGAAAATCACAATTGTCTCACCTACATTGACTGCTCAAGATTCACAATAGTAACTCATCATTCACAGACGTGATCCATCCATTCATGATTGTGATTAACTTTCACAGTTTATTCACTGAAGACCCGACATTCATGGTTGTGACACCACATGTCACAGTGCATGAAATAACAAAATCAATTAACTTAAAACCTTTTTATACTTTTCTTAACTCCTAACTCTCACCAACCATTAACACAACTTATAGACTCTATATACAGGTGTTACATTTCTTTCCCCCTAAAAGAAATTTTGTCCTCAAAATTTATTTGGTTATTCAAGTTGAATAACTAGAAAAATGCAACCATAAAGAGAAAATGTATCATCATAAGCATTCGTAGGCTCTTGATGTTCTATGGATCTCATGGCGTAGACCCTTGCTGGTGCCTTACTTGAACCTGACATATCCAACATCTCGAAAATGAGTTGACTTGATCCACCTCTATCAAAATGGTTCTAACCTTGTTCCCTAGCCTAAGTCAACACTAAACTCTGAGTCTAAGCAGGTGCTTTAACTATGTGTAACAGACAATCTCTCTAATTGTGATCTCAAGATCCACACCTGTAGCAAGCCTATAAGGGTCCCAAACATTCTTCTATGTGTTTCTGACCACATGATGCATACTCTAGTAATGCCTCTCTCCGTGTCTATGTCTGACTACTAATAGTTATAGAAATAGTTGTAAATGATGGTGCATGTCTAGTAAACCCCATCTGACTCTAACTTTGGCCTTACCCTTTAAACTAAAAGTGTCCAGAACTAATACGAGCCTTATTGGTCGAGGTATATGCCACACTAAAAGATGGTCCCCTAAAGTCTTTCATGGATGACTCTTCTGATCTCTTCATATTAAATCACTTTTCTAATGTAATAACAGCAGATACCAACTTAGCAAAGTCCTCAAGTTGCTATGAAATCATATGGAATCCAATCTTATCTCTTAGACCGTCCTCAAACTAGCGATGTTTGTTCGCCTCATCTCCAATAATGCAGCTTGCATACTTGCTCAACCGGATAAACTCTCTCTCGTACACTGTCATGATCATGTTCCCTTATTGTAAGTTTAGGAAATCTTGTTTCTTTTCATTTGTATATGCCCTTGGCACATATTGTTTCTTGAACTTAGCTATGAAAAAATTCTAGGTAAGCGGCTCTGGAATTTGGGGCTTCTATGGAACTGATTTCCACCAATCATAGACATGCTCTTGGAGGAGTGATACAACATACCTAGCCCTATGCTCCTTAGCACAATCTAGCACTTTGAAGACCCTTTCAGTCTTCTCCAACCAAAACTTTGCAGCTGTTAGGTCATCCCCATTCTTGCCTGTGGAGTTCATGGCTCCATACTTCCTCAGCTTGTTAATCTGAACCCTAGGTCTCAGTGGCGGGGAAAGAGGAGGTGGAGGTGGTGGTAGTGGTGGCATAGACTGTACCAAACAGTGCAAAAGTGCTATTAGGTTTTGCATCAAATGATCCTGAGATAGATCCGCTGGACTGGCCATTGGTTGCTGTGGGGGAGGACTAACATCAGGCCCGCGAACACTAGGTTGGCTCTACGGATTCTGAACCTCTACATTAAGAAGACTGTTACTCTCATCCACATCATGCGATTTAATCTCCATACCTGATCTCAAACCTACACATCGATAGAGAATAGCCCACATTAGAGTCATATAGGATAACACTCGCACATGTGATACAACCCTTACCACCTATGTTCAGAATCACCTAAACCTAAGCTCTAATACCACTAAATGTAACACCCTTAGATATAATTAGGAATAAATCCAATTATACGAAAAAATATTGTGATGCAAATGATTTCAAAAATGCCATAAATTAAAACATTCATGCACCATAGCCATTATGACTTATAAAAATCATTACAACTAAAATTTTAATACAATAATAAATGGGCAATGCACTAGCCCAACTATTTTACAAAATGAATAGTTATAAAATTACATGTCTCTGAAAATAAAAGTATGTATATCTATAACTATCCAACCCAACAAAATAACAAATCACAATTGTATCCCCCACCCCAAGTGTATATCCTTGACTCTACTCTTGAGCATCCCCCTCTATCGATCAAGACTTAAGCTCTAAACATGTGCATGGGAACATGATACACTAAGCAACCTAATGCTTAGCAGCACATAACAACATGCAAAACAAAACATATATATATAAAAAATGCATGATACACTTACCATCATACTAATATGACATACCTCATTGTTCGTGTTAGGTTTTAAAGATGAATCTCATTCATAAAATGCAGTGAAAAAATAAAATTTTCAAAACCTGTAGCAAGAATCTCGTTTGTGCCATTAAAACTAATTTATCAAAACATAGAGGTAAGAAATTATACCTTGAAATTTCTTGATTTATTCTTCATATTTTTACCTTGTTGGGTTGTTCCAAACCACAACAATCCACTTTAAATGTCTCTAATATTAATCCACGCTAAAATATGAGAAGAAACTATAAGAGAAATGGTTGAACACACCTCAAAGTACTAGCAATGGTGTATTCTCAATTTGAGAGAATATGAAAAATAACTATTATTTTCTTTTTGAATGTTTAATTATATCCAAAAATACTTTTCATACTTTTTGAAACATTTCAAAAATATTTTTACTCCAAAAATGGTCTAGGTACAAAGTGCACAAGATAAGGTGTAAGGCCCACTAATTAGTCTAAATTAGAAAAAGTATGTAGTATAAATAGGAAACACATAATAAACAATAGTATTAAAATAAATGAAATAAATGACTAAATTAGAAATTAAAATAAATTAAATTGATTGACTTGATAAATATGATTAAATTAGACCACTTAATTGAATTGTACTTTGGGTAAAAATTAAGGGGATTAGATATAAGTAAATATGTAAATAATAATAATAATAATAATAATAATAATAATAATAATAATAATAATAATAATAATAATAATAATAATAATAATAATAATAATAAAAGAAGAAATAAAAAGAAAAGATAAGAAAAAAACAAAAAGAAAAAAAAAAGAGCACAGAAAAAAAAATTGGGAGAAGGGGGGCTGAAGTTAATTAAGACTTGCTTTGGCCATTTTATCCTAATTTCTACACTCTTCTATCTACCACCATCATCCCTTTCCTTCCTCCCAATAATAGCTCCCAATTATTCATGATCTCACTCAAGATTTGCATCAAAATCACTCTAAATAAATATGTTCTTGGTAAGTAATATCTTTTCCATTATTATTGTGTTACTTAGAACTTTTAGGGATATGTTACAACAATAAATTTTGCTCTATTTTGGATTACTTTATGAACTGAATTTGGATAAGTATCAAACATAAAAGTTATTTATTTATGTCTTATTTATCTGTGTGCCAAATTTTATTGAATGATTTTGAATATATGAAGAGAAATGGTCATTTGAGTGAGGCTGGTCCCTAGAAGAGTATCAACAGGATACTCCATGGTTTTTCCTTAATTTGATTATCTTAAAGGCTGAATCTTATGTAACTTAAAACTTAAAAGTTGTGGACCTATGGGTAATACAAGTATCTGCCAAATTACGTAAAAATATCTCTTGTGTAGGTTAAGTTATAGTGAAATTAATTATTGTTGGTTTTTAATAGAGCTGGTTCCACATACCTATACAGCTCTAAAAATTTTGTCCTCATATTTGACCCATTGTTAGATCAAATTAGCCAAAGTTTAAAACATGAAAGTTCTATTTATATATCTTATCTAAGTTTCTATGAAAGAATTACCTAAAAATGTTGTTTATTTTGTGAGTTATGACATTAATAAGTGAACTGGTCAGGTTGTCATTCTATTCTGAACTAGTTATAGATCCTCTAGTATTTGAGTACCTTAGAGGAAGACTATGGACACATGAAAAACATGAAAAATGTTCCAAATTAACTTATCTATCCTTATAAAATTTTTCATAATAATTTAATAGATGCAATGAAATATATAAATTTTTAAATATAGCACCCCAAAACTGCCTAATTGCATAAAATAAAGTAATATTTAAAATTATACTAAAAATTGTGTAATGGTTCAAAAATTCTAAAATTTTAGTACACTATAATTTTACATGTTAAATTTAATTAGAAATAAGGATCATATAAATTGGATGAGTGTAGAAAAAGTTATAGAACTAATAGTCCTCAAAGGGCATATGTCTGCTTAGGAGAAATTTTAGTTATTTATTTAAACTGTAATAAAAATAAGCATTTTAATAAGGTATTAATTAATTATATTTTTATATTAGGCCCTCAGCAAGAGGAAGAGCAACAAAAGTAGACAATGTTCAAATTTTAGATTTTGGAAGGGCTCCATTGAGGTTTGTACATATATGCATTTTGGTTTGCCTTTATTGCATGCTTGTCTGTTAATTGAATAAATTATATATTTGAATAATATATTAAAATGTAAAATTATTGTCAAGGGATAAGATGACATGCTAGAAAATATAAATGAGTAGAAAATATATGTGGCATATAAGTTATGATAAATAAGATTTTAAATAATATATATATGGTTATTGAGATAGAAGGTTTGTAAACTTTGAATTATTGATAAAATGTTGTGTGATTATCATAACATGCGACTTAGGTTGATGATTAAATAAATGAATTGATGAAATTTCATGTTAATGAATGTGTAGACATATGGATGAATAATTTATTGATAAAATGTAGGAACATTTGTTTTAAGATTGTAAATGTGTGTTAAGGGGTATGAATGTGGAATATGTAACATAATATATTTTTTCAATATGGGCTAGTATATGATTGATTAAAAATATGATAATTATTAATGATGATTATTGAATAATTATGACAATAAAGAGTGAAGTTAGAAACTCATGTATGACATATGTATTTGGTATGAAAAGAGAGGTTACATAGCATACTTGGATTCATAAAGGTATTATAAATTTTGGTTATGTATTAAAAGATTTGTTGGCTTTTGTATGAAAAACTAATTAAAGTATGCAAATATTTCTTAAATGGTTATATATAATGAAATATCATATGATAATATGATTTTAAAATTTTATAATAATATTTTCATTATAAATGTAAAGGAAACATTGATTCCAGCAAATTAATATATAAAGAAAATAAATAAGTAATAACCTTAATTGCCTAGTTCTCAACCTGTGGACTAATTATGGATAGATGCTGCACTATTGCGAGCGCATTACGGTACTGATATTGATATGGTTTAGGAATAGGGTGGTGATAGCTCCGAGAGTACTATGTCCTAATTGTACATAAATGATGTGATTATACTCGGTCATGAGGCTTAAGCTCCGCGAGCACTCTTGACTTGAGACTATAGTGAGTAGGGTGCTTAAGCTCCGCGAGTGGCCCTACTACATGCCCTATATCCGGACAGTCTGAGAATGAGATTTGAGCTATTTATATTCAAACATTATATATAAATTAATTAAAAGACATACATGTACACGTTGAGAGATAAATGTGTGAGATAACATGAATTATAAATATTTGTTAAAGTAAGTTAAATTTATAATTGAGTTATATATATATATATATATATATATTATCAATGAATTTAGTAATATTATATAGTCATGTGTTTGTTCTTGTATAATGTTTGTTGGATTATTGTAAACTGTATTATGAATTATCTACTATGCAGTTTTGACAATTGTATGTTAAAATATTTAAGCTTATATGGATTGAGATTTGAGTTAACTAAACTACAAAAATTTAGGGAAATTAATTAAATTAAAATGAGTTATGAAAACTAATTAAATTAAAATAATATGGAAGGTAATAAAATATAGAACACGAGAGGAGGTAGAATGTTAAATATTTTATATATTACATATGGATGAATATATGTAATTCATGTCTTGATGCAAATATAATGATAATATAATGGAACATAAATTTTATTTTATTAAAATATTTTCTAAATTTTATGCAATGATTTATTTAAATTATGTCATGATTTTTATGACTCACGTTTGCGTGACTGCATGGAAAAACTTAAATGCTTATATGCACTTAGCGTGGATTTTTCCCGTACAGGAACTGGAGCTTGCAAATAGTAAACTGGTTGATAGAAGAAGTACAAGCTCATACTAGAGGAGATACGTTAGAATTGGTTGAGGGTCGAATGCATGTTAGTAGTAAAACCCGCTTGGGCCTATCACCCTCTCGAACGATTGTTTCTGCAATCTTATCGCGATCCGTGCAAAAATAATTCTCTCATATTTTTGGATCGCATCCAAGACCATTTTACTTATTCTTCATATCTCCAATGAGTGTGACCCATTAGGTTCCTGGTTATGTTGGCCACTTAAATTAACAATTAATTTAAGCAAGTCATGAGCGGTATCTAGCAACACATCATAATCTCCCATTAATTGGAAAGTATGTTGTTTGACTACGAACCTTTCCATAGACAATTTTCGTGCAATTATTCCTTTCACCATTCTATACCCCACTTGGTTCAGAGTATGGATATGTGTCAACTCCCACTAGACTGACTACATCACGTCTAGTCCAAGTAATGTTAGTTCTTATCCCTGAGGCTCATTACTCTGTTAGAGATGTCATTGACGACTATCTTCATGAGATTTCTACTCCAGCCATAGATTCCGAAAGGGTATACACTCCTTCTATCAAAAGTGGTGAATCCTTTGTTGGTTACCTAATTAACTTCAAATACCTCAAGCTGTATCCAATCACCACCCTATGATCAACCTCCCCGAGACAATAAGAAATAGTGTCAAAATACATAATCAATATCCAAGATATCCTTTAGTACCTCAAGTCTAAGGATACTTGGACCATTGTTATGATGAGACTATAATTAACATTTGAATATATTATCTATATGATTGTCTCATAGTTGGTCATCCAATGTACTTAGGTACACTTAGAAAGCATCCACATGTTAACTCTAAACATCTCATGTTTACAGATTATAAGATCTATTACTTGATCCAATCAAGTAGTATAACATGTGCTGGTCTATCCGGATTAACAATGTCCTGTCTCATTAATCCTATGACTAGGGATAATTTAGATACTAACATGATTACACATGATAAGAATCTTAATATCATGATCTCATCATGATTTCATTCATGCTATGTTATGTACAAAGGACTTCATTAATTGATTTAAGATCACTATCAATTCATATATCAAATGAATATCAAATTAATGAAAATGCATTTTATTAATCAAATAAATTTGTACAATAAGTGCTAAAGGTGATTTCCTTTAGAGCACTTCTCTTACAGTTCATACATAAGACATACCATGTATTTATGATGTCATGCTTCAATGTTCTCAATACAATGCTCAAGTATGCATATTATAACAATATAAACAACCATCAAACATACAAGTATATACCACACATACAAGTATATACCACACATACAAATTACTAATTACCTTCTTTTTTACCTATTTTACTCATAACTAGACTAAATTGGATACAGGTAACCTACAGCTCTCACTTGAGCCCTCAAGACACCTCTTTGAGCTTCCTAGAATGACCTATATGAGGAAAAGAGTGTGCACATCTCAATCACCGAGGGGAGCACATCTGGCTTAACCCTGGTGTCAAAAATCTCAAACTTGACCAACCTAGGTCACTTAGTACCAATCTCCCTTCAATGGCATGTCGTATCTCTTAGCTCTAGTCTTAGTTAGAGTAATTGTCTTAACTGTTTCTCATATCACATACCATTTCATAACGTACATCATCTATGATTATCATAATCATAACTCTAACATGCATTCTCATTGTTGGGCTTTGAAGAATGAATCATATTCATAAACGCAGCGGAAAAATAAAATTTTCAAAACCCGAAACAAAAGATCATACTTGTGCCATTAAAACTAATTTATATAAATGTAAAGATTAGAAATTATACCTTGTAATTTCTTATTTGTTCTTAAAATCTTCACTTTGTTGGGTTGTAGCAAACCACAATAATCTACACTAGGATGTCTCTAATTATAATCCACACGAAGAATGAAGAAGAAACTATCAAGAGAAATGGTTTGAATAAATTCAAAGTGCTAGCTTTGAAAGTGTTCTTGAGAGAATTTTGTTGTCTTAAAAATATTTTTTTCACAAAAAAATATTTTCATGTCTATTTTCTACCATTAGATGTCTTTTCTATTTGAATCAAATTCAAAGAAAAAATGAAAAGTCAAAAATGGAGAAAAGGGAAATGAATGAATAGTAATTGGCCTAATTAAGGCCAAAATCTGCCATTCGCCATTGGGTGGGAGGCAGCAGCGCGTTGGGCCTACTGCCAGCTGCTGTTGGACAGCCCAGCTGGTCCGTTAGGCAGGCTGCTAGCCTACATAGCCTGCGCAGGCCCGTGACCCTCCCGAACGATTTTTCCATGCGAGCTCATCGCGATCCAATCCGAAATAATTCTTTCATATTTTGGATCCTATCCAAGACCATTTTACTGATTCTCTATATCTTCAATGCATGTGACCCATTAGGTTCTCAGTTATGTTAGCCACTTAAATTAACAATTAATTTAAGCAAGTCATGAGCGGTATCTAGCAACACATCAGTGGTTTGACTACAAACCTTTCCATAGATAATTTCCGTGCAATTATTCCTTTCACCATTCTATACCCCACTTGGTTCAGAGTATGGACATGTGTAAACTCCCACTAGATTGACTACATCATGTCTATTCCAAGTAATGTTAGTTCTTGTCCTTGAGGCTCATTACTCTATTAGATATGTCATTGAAGACTATCTTTATGATATTTGCACTCTAGCCAGAGATTCCCGAGTAATGACCACGACAAGAGGCCATGGGTATACACTTCTTCTATCAAGAGTGGTGAATCCTTTGTTGGTTACCTAATTACATTCGAATACGTCAAGCTGTATCCAATCACCACCCTATGTGCAACCTCCCTAAGGCAACAAGGAATAGTGTCAAAATACAAAATCAATATTCAAGATATCATTGAGTACCTCAAGTCTAAGGATACTTGCACCATTGCT
Source organism: Triadica sebifera (assembly GCA_023653625.1). Lineage (NCBI taxonomy): Eukaryota > Viridiplantae > Streptophyta > Magnoliopsida > Malpighiales > Euphorbiaceae > Triadica > Triadica sebifera. The sequence goes on from CM042901.1 coordinate 30,190,021, forward strand.
ATGATAAGACTATCATTGACATTTGAATAGATTATCCACATGATTATTTCATAGTTGGTCATCCAATGTACTTAGCTACACTTAGCAAACATCCACATGTTAACCCTAAACATCTCATGTTTATAGATTATGAAATCTACTACTTGATCCAATCAAGGAGTGTAACATGTGCTAGTCTGTCTGGATTAATAATGTCCCATCTCATTAATCCTATGACTAGGGATAATTTTCATACTAACATAATTACACATGATAAGAATCTCAATATCATGATCTCATCATGATTTCCTTCATGCTATGTTATGTATCAAGGACTTCATTAATTGATTTAAGATCACTTATCAATTCATATATCAAATGAACATCAAAAATGAAAAAGCCTTTTATTAATCAAATAAATTTGTACAATAAGTGCTAAAGGTGATTGCCTTTAGAGCACTTCTCTAACAAGCTCCCACTTGCACTAAAACCAATTGCCTTTGTATTTAATTCCATAGGTGAGTACATGAGAATCATATTTCTTTTGGGGAAGTGGCTTAGTTAAAGGATCAACAATATTATGGTCAATGGGCACTCTTTCTATCTTTACATCATTCATACCATTGATTTCTCTAATCAAATGGTATCTTCTAAGTACATGTTTGGATCTCTGATGAGACCGTGGCTCATTTTCTTATGCAATGGCTCCATTGTTATCATAATACAATTGTATTAGATCAATAATGCTGGGAATCATTCCAAGTTCTGTGATGAATTTTTTTATCCAAACTGCTTCCTTTGCTGCTTCAGAAGCTGCAATGTACTATGTTTCGGTTGTGGAATCAGCAGTCATTTCTTGTTTGGAACTCTTCCAACTAACTGGTCTACTATTTAGTGTGAATATATAACCTGACTCAGATTTTGAGTCATCCGTGTCATATTGGAAGTTGGCATCGGTATACCCGCTCACAATAAGATCTCCATCTCCATATACCAAGAATACATCCTTAGTTCTTCTTAAGTACTTAAGGATATTCTTGACAGCCACCCAATGACCCTTACCAGGGTCTGATTGGTATCTGCTCGTGACACTCAGAGCATATGATACATCGGGTCTTGTACATATCATAGTGTACATGATTAATCCTATAGCTGAAGCATATGGAATCAAACTCATGTGTGTCCTCTCATCTTACGTCTTTGGACATAATGACTTTGAGAGAGTAATCCTATGGGTCAAGGGAATATATCCCATCTTGGACTGCTCCATGCTAAACCTCTTTAGCATCTTATCTATGTATGTAGACTGTGAAAGACCAAGTAATCTTTTAGATCTATCTCTATAGATCTTTATCCCTAAAATATAGACTCCTTCTCCAAGGTCTTTCATAGAGAAATTCTTGGATAACCAATTTTGACTTATTGTAAGGCTGAGACATCATTTCCCATTAATAATATGTCATTTACATATAACACAAGAAATACAATTGCACTCCTACTAGCCTTCTTGAAAGACAAGGTTCATCCGGATTTTGTAAGAAACCAAACTGTTTGATTGTCTCATCAAACCAAATATTGAACTCCTGGATACTTGCTTTAATCCATAAATGGATCTTTGAAGCTTACATACCTACTGGTTGTGTCATGTACACATCCTCAGTCAGATTTCCATTAAGGAAAGCTGTTTTCACATCCATTTGCCATATCTCATAATCATAATGGGTAGCAATGGCTAGGAGTATCCTTATGGATTTAAAAATAGCTACTGGGCTAAAAGTTTCATCATAGTCAATTCCTTGTCTTTGAGGATAACCTTTAGCAACAAGTCTAGCTATATAGGTAATCACATTACCATCCATGTCAGTTTTCTTTTTGAAAACCCACTTGCACCTTATAGGCTTTATTCCTTCGGGTGGGTCAACCAAAGTCCATACTTGGAATTCATACATGGAATCCATTTCTGACATTATGGCTTGAAGCCATTTGTCAGATTCTGAACTATTCAGAACTTTTTCATAGGTTGTAGGCTCATCATTTTCTATGAGCAATACGTCATTTTGTTCACAAATGAGAAATCCATATCTCTCTGGAACAATACCTATCCTACTTGACCTACCAAGCTCTTGTGCTTCAGAAGGTTGAGCTGTTATATCATCTGTATGAGTAACAAGCTCGAGTTCAGGCAGTTGATCAACATCTGTTTGAGCATCTTGAACTTCTTCAAGTTCAATTTTGCTCCAACTATCTCCTTTTAGAAGGAATTCTCTCTCTAAAAAGATAGCATGTCTTGAAACAAAAACCTTTTGTTCCAAGGGGTTGTAAAATTTGATATCCATATGATGCTTTTAGATATCCCACAAATAGACATCGGTCTGACTTAGATTCTAGCTTATCTGACATTGTCAGCTTCACATAAGCAGGACACCCCAAATTCTCATGTAAGAAAATGTGGGTCTTTTGTTATACCATATCTCATATGGAGTAACATCTACTAACTTTGAAGGAACTCCATTTAATATATAAAGGGCGGTCTCAAGTGCATAACCCTAAAAGGATTTAGGCAGTTCCGTAAAACTCATCATAGACCTTACCATGTTTAACAAGGTTCAGTTTCTTCTTTCAGCCACATCATTGTGTTATGGTGTGTAAGGTGGGGTCCATTGAGATAAAATCCCATTATCCCTAAGATAATCTAGAAACTCTTGGCTCAAGTATTCACCTCCTTGATTTGATCGAAGTGTTTTAAAACTTTTGCCAAGTTGTTTCTCTATTTCATTTCTAAATTCTTTGAACTTTTCAAAAGTTTCAGATTTGTATCTCATAAGATACACATACCCATATCGTGAGTAGTCATCGATAAAAGTAATGAAGTAGATGAAACCACCTCTGCCGTGTGTAGATATTGGACCACATACATCTGAATGTATAAAGTCTAAAAGTCCATTAGCACGTTCACCCTTTCCCTTAAAGGGTTTAGTCATCTTGCCTAATAAGCAAGATTCACATGTGTCATATGATTCATTATCAAATGACCCCAAACTACCACTTTTGTGTAGCTTAGCCATACGTTTCTCACTTATATGACTAAGGCGACAATGCCATAAATAAGATGATTTGAACATATCTTGTTTTTGCCTTTTGGTTTTGAATTAGAGACGTAGCTCAGGACCCCACTACTCGTCGTATTTGGTTTTATCATTGATGTTTAAAATTGGATTTTACATATCTAATATGTATATTCCATTGCATAATGTACCATTAGCATAAAGAATTCCATTCAACATAATAGAACAACAATTGTTACTAAAAGCTAAAAGGAAACCATCTTTATTTAGACTTGAAACAGAAATAATGTTATTAGTCAAAGCAGGTACATAATAGCAATTATCTAAATTTAATATAAGTCTACTAGGGAGGGTCAATACATATGTTCCTACAGCTAATGCAACAACCTTTGCTCCATTTCCAACACGTAGGTTTGACTCTCCCTTATTGAGCTGTCTATTGTTCCTTAGGCCCTGCATATCAGTGCATATATGTGAGCCACAACTAGTATCTAATACCCATATATTGTTATCGAAAATAGTATTAATTTCAATGACAAAAATATCTGAAGTAAATTTTTAGAACTTGACTAGTCCACCAGCATCATAGCCTTACTGTCCTTCTTGATAAATAGTCTACTGTTTTGAGCAAGTTAATTAGCTCGGAAATAGTGGTGGAGATTTGTTTTATCCTATAGTTAAGCACAAAATATGAATAACTATAAGACAAACCCGTTAGAATTAAGTCAATACTTAATTCATAGTCCATCACAAATCCTAAGGTGGCCAACCTCTCAATATAGCCATTCATCTTCAATGTATATTGCACTGGAGATGTCCCCTCAACCATATTAGTACGGAAGAGCAACCTCGAAGTTTCAAACCTTTCAGAATGTGCTTGCTCATCAAAAAGCTCTCTTAGATGGTATACTATGGAATTATCATCCATAGCCTCATGCTGCTTTTGCAACTCACCTGATATAGTAGCAAGCATAATGTAGCTTGCCATCTCACTATCATCAAGATGCTTTTGATATGCCTTCTGAACATCTTCAGAAGCATTAGCAGCAGGGGGATTAAGGAGTCCCTCATCTAGGACAACCAATCTTTTCGGATTTGAGAACTATTCTCAGATTCCATAGCTAGTCCAAAATATTAGGCCCAGTCAACTTATTTGATTCCACTAGTGATTGCAAATTCACACTTTTCATGATCATGATTCTAGCAACCTAGACGTAAAATAGAACATGTTAGAATGTACATGAAATGCATGTTTATTAGGTCTTTAATAAACTGCATTATGACTCCCACTATTTTGTTACGAATCCATAGTCCTCACTATGAACCTGAGAGAACTTATATGGAAGTTCTCCTAGTGGGTCGATATCCAACTAGCTAAGAATAACCTTAAGGCAACTCAAAAAGCTATCCTTAGTTTGGTTGGTAGGTATCTAATCCATACAAATTCCATTATTCATGCAACTATCGAATCTTGTGCTATAAACTTATTGATGTGTGCACATACCTTGGATATGTAACCTTGGCGCAAATCCAACAAGTTAATAATATCGGTTAAGTCTAACCCATTAATCATGAAATCTAATTTCAATGGATTGAACATATTCTTATAAAGTGAGCTTGAGGCAACTCAACAACCCTAACTCTAGAAGAACTCTGGTTCTCCCCATATTAATGGAAGGCGTAAGACTTAATTGTTTATTTGGCGAGGGATTTCTTTGTTAAGTCTCATCAAGTTATTACTTCATGCTTTTATATATCATACATTCAACACATGGATATGTAAAGATAGTTACATTAACTATATGGCATGATTATGGATATATTAAAGCCAATCTCTTGAGCCAAAGAGAAATTGACTAGGTCTTACCTAAGTATATGCATGAATTTACAACCCAAAATAGAAATCAAATTCCTATTTCTAAGTATTTTTGTTTATGGTACCACCTCATTTGCTTCTTGCTCCTTTGTATCTTCATTCTAACCTAATCCTATGAAATCTAATTACATATTTCAAATTATAGAAAACATCAATTTACATTTGAGAGGAGTAAGATGAGAAGAGAGATACATAAGAAAGAAAGAGAGGTAGGGGCACGCAAGCCCTATTCACCATAAAACAAAATAATTCCATGCATGCTCAATCACATTGGGCCTAAGTCCATAATCATCCATCATGCCTTTTCATACACCCCTAACATGCATTCTCTAATACACAAAATAAAAATGACAATTTTGGATTTCAATTTGTAAATCGATTTAATGTTTGAACCGAAATTGCCTATATGTATTAATTTTGTATGTTGTTGCCCAGAAATTGAACACAGAAGGGGGGTTGAATTGGATATTAAAACTTCTTAAATTTTAAGTGCGGAAAGAAAAGTTAAGTAAAGTATGAATTGGAAGATATCACACAGAAATTTTTATAGAGGTTCGGGGGTTAACAAACCCTACTCCTCTCCCGAATCTTAATTAGGAGTTTCACTAGCACACTAAGTATCACAATGGAGTTTTACAAGCTCACTCCCAACTATGGTGTTTCTAACAATGGATCACACCTAACCCAGAAATCCCTTGTGTTTTAATGGCTCACACAATAAACCAATTCCTTGTGTTTTAAAGGCTCATACAAATAACCCAATTCTTTGTGTTTTAAAGGCTCACACAAATAACCCTTACACGTGTTCTACTCTTAATCCAATATACCCAAACGCACTTGAGTAGTAGATTAGAAAGAGAAACACTCACAAATCTATAATTCTCAAAAAATAATGAGAAAAAATATTTTTTACAGAGAATTAAAGTTTGTTTGAAAGTGGCAATGCACAAATGGCTACAACAAGATTTTGATTTGAAGTATTTGCTATCCTCTTGTTCTGGATGCATAAATGACTTGCATTTATACTTCTATGACGAATTATAGGAATTTTTATAGAGGTTCGGGTGTTAACAAACCCTACTCCTCTCCCCAATCTTAATTAGGAGTTTCACTAACACAATAAGTGTTACAATGGAGTTTTACAAGCTCACTCCCAACTATGGTGTTTCTAACAATGGATCACACCTAACCCAGAAATCTCTTGTGTTTTAATGGCTCACACAATAAACCAATTCCTTGTGTTTTAAAGGCTCACACAAATAACCCAATTCCTTGTGTTTTAAAGGCTCACACAAATAACCCTTACAAGTGTTCTACTCTTAACCCAATATACCCAAACTCACTTGAGTAGTAGATTACAAAGAGAAACACTCACAAATCTATAATGCTCAGAAAATAATGATAAAAAAGATTTTTTACAGAGAATTAAAGTTTGTTTGAAAGTGGTAAATGCACAAATGGCTACAACAAGATTTTGATTCGAAGTATTTGCTATCCTCTTGTTCTGGATGCAAAAATGACTTGCATTTATACTTCCATGGCGAATTTTAGCCGTTTGGTTGCATTTAATGCGAAAATAGCCGTTGCACCAACTCTTAATTTCACGCCTGACATGTTTCTCTTTCCTCTTTCACGGTTGTGAATATGTGTATAACGGTCGTGATTGTTCTTCCAAGCCTTGACTTGAGTGGTGACTTAGCTATGAAACATTTTGGAAGGATTTGAAGTGTTTGTTCATGGGTGTGACAATATTCTTTCACGGGTGTGAACATCCCTCCTAGCCATGGTCCAAGTGGTGACTTTGGCCATGAAGCTCTCTGGAGGAATTTGACATGTTTTCTCATGGGCGTGACTTTCTTTCACGGGCGTGATTGATATGATCATTCACGGTTGCTATGATTCTTCATGGTCGTGAACTTTAAATGTTGGATAGTTGGTGCTAAGTTTCATCACAGGCATGACATAAAAGGTCACAAGCGTGAATATGCTATTTCTTCAATTTTTGTCTTTTTAAGGTTAGTCTTCCATTCTCCATTCTTGCTATTATATTCCAAACCCTATTCAATAAACTTAGAAAACAAGTATGTTAAATATATTATTGCTATTTTATTTGTTAGCATCAAAATAATAGAAATACCCCTCAAGGTTCAACAATCTCCCCCTTTTTGATGATGACAAATAATATAGAAATATGTGCTTTTGAGAAGTCTCCCCCTCAAATGATGCTTAAGATAAAAAATTATTGAAGTGCAAGAATTGTAAAGAATGCTGAAGTATATCATGGATGTATGCTTCCTAGTTTAGGTATATGCAAGTTATATGCAAGGTATATCCAATGTATACCAAATTTTTACTTAGAACTAGTTAAGTATATGCAAAGTATATTTAAAGTATATTCAAAGTATATCAAGCATATTCATTCATGTAACTTGGTCAAGGTATATCAAATCATTTTCATACTTGCATATTCATTTGAAATATAATATATTGCTAGGTTCTCCCCTTTTTGTCATCAACAAAAAGAACAAAAAAAAAGATAAATCATAAGGAAAACTAATGCAATTATATTAATATTAAAAGAAAAGTACAAGATTTTGAAAAGTAATTTTAAAGTCCTACATTAAAAATATTATAAATTAACATAGCAAAAATATAGTCTAGCTAGATTTAGAGCTAGACATCCCATCTTGAAGGCGAGCTACTTCCACCTCGAGGCTCTCTATACGAGAGACTCCATGAAATCCTTGAGGTTCTCTAACCTCTCATCAATCGAAGCCTGCAATTGGTAAAAATGTGGTACCAATAGATTAGCCACTTGCTGAGCCAAGTTCGGTGTAGAGGCTGAGAATTGTCCAATTTCCTACTCAACCTCTAGGGTCGCCGTATCAACTCGAACTCTCTTCCTCTACTGGATTTGTTGGAGGCCAGCTTTGAAGTCGTCCAAATCGTTGTCCTCCCAAATAATCTCACTAGCTATGTTGGTGAAGCGGTTGTAGATGTTGTTCTCATGAACTATGCGAACCACCGCTCCCATTTTGATAAACGACTCGATGCCTAGTCGGTCTCGAGGATGTGCTGGTATAAGGTTGAAGTGGTGCTCCTCTGGCTTGAAATACCCAAGCTTTATGGAAAGGTGAGGCACGTACCCACCAATCAAAATGACTCTGGAGGGCTTCGTGGCAATAGATAATAGATGGTTTGCAAACCATTGAGATAAAGCCATTGTTAGGCCTCTTCTGGCCATCGCCAGGAGAAAGAGCTCAGATTTCCGAATAGATCCGTTGATGTCTCCTCTGGAAAAAATGCTATAGGTTAGAAACCTATGCAAGTACTTGTGCACTAGTGATCGAAGGTGGGTGCTTTTCATTTTCTTAATGTCCCAGCTGTAGTTGAGCCCGAAATGAGTCCATGCCCGAGTAGCATAGAACTCCACCTCACTCTCAATAAGGATACGGTTAGAGGGAAGGTTGAACATGTCACCAAACTCCATGGTAGTGAGTGTGTTCGGATGCTTGCAAAGTTAAAATTTTACCGTGTTAGTGGGAGAGACTTGCAGGGTGCTAAGGAACTTGGGATTTGGTTCCCTCAGCATCAGTTGATGGATATCAACAAAATCTCTTAGATGACGAGCCTGGAGTTGTTCTGTCATCTTGTCTCGAGACCAAGGGTCCTGATAGTGTGCCACTCAAATGATCGAGAGGAAAGGAGTGGTCTTTGTTTGAGACCGAGTATCTTAGATGACAGTGCTTTGGAATAATGTTTAGAAGGTAGTCCGTGTACCTTCTTGGAGCATGAGACTTCTTTCTGGTACCTCTAGAGGAGCTGGGTTCCATTTTTTATTGTGAAAAAGATTTTTGAAGAGAGTAAATCTGATGGAATATTTGAATAGAACCTAGTGAGTTTTGATTTCTGATGATGGAAATAGTTTTTGAAGGTATTTATAGATGGAGTGAGTTGCCAGGGGGTCAAAATCTATGAAATGGTATTGAATGGTGATAAATGAGAGAAGATGGAGAGTTGGAAATGAGAGAAATAATGGCAGAAAACATTTTATAGTCGACATATTCACAGTCGTGAATGGTAAGTCACGGGCATGAAATGTCGTGTTCACGGTTTGCTAAAGAGGCACTCTACCTGTGATGAGGGATGTGAAATGATTCATGATCGTGACATTTAAGGATCACAGGCGTGAATGATGAAATATCACGGTGGTGACAAATGAGTCACGGTCGTGAAGTACAATCTTCACTACTTGTGACCGTGAGACAAAGCGTGACACAAAGCGTGAATGCTTCTGTAAGTTTTTGGTGGAAATGTTCACGGTCGTGAATAAGTGTTACGGTCATGAACAAAGGGTTTCACGGGGGTGATAGAAAAAGGTTATGGGTGAGAAACATAATCTTAACTACCTTCAACCATGAAGCATGTCATGAAGCATGGCTTGAAAGCTACTGGAGCTTTTGGCGATTATGATCACGGCCGTGAATATATGTCACGGGCATGAATTTCCTAAAATCCTTATTAAATAAAACTAAGTTTAAAGTAAGATCAAAGGATTTCTAAGGTGCTTCTATCCCCTATAACATGCATTTCTATCAATTTAGCTACTTCTTACCTTAAAAGATGAGACAATAACACTAGATTATCAATCAAGGTTCGACAATTTTGGCAATCATAAAGTTAATCCATCAATCATACCAAGCTCTCTTCATATGAAATTAAATCTTTCTTCATTTAGAGACTTAGCGAAGATATCTGCCAATTGATTGTCTGTGCTTATAAATTCCAATACAACATCTCCATATTGATCATGATCTCTAATAAAATGATGTATTATGTCAATATGCTTACTTCTAAAGTGTTGAATGGGATTCTTAGATAGATTTATAGCACTTGTATTGTCACATCTAATAAGTATATGGTCCATACTATGACCATAATCCTTAAGTTGTTGTTTCATCCAAAGGATTTGTGTACAACCACATGCTGCTGCCACATACTCCGCTTCAACGGTAGAAAGAGCAACTGATTTGTTTCTTGCTAAACCAAGAAAATAAGCATTCTCTAGCATACCTGAAGTACTTTTTCTATCTAAAAGACTTCCAACATAATCAGCATCTAAATATCCTATTATGTGAAAGGATGAATTTCTAGGATACCATAAACCTAGATACAATGAGCCATGTAAATATTTTAAAATTCTTTTTACTGCATTTAAATGTGACTCTTTAGGAATGATTGAAAGTGAGCACATAAGCATACACTATACATTATATTGGGTTTAGAAGCAGTAAGATATAAGAGTGATCCGATCATACCTCTATAGAGCTTTTCATTAATGCTTTTACCCTTTTCATCCTTGTCCAATTTTGTTGATGTGCTCATTGGAGTCTTGGCATTTTTGTATCCTTCCATTCCAATTTTCTTAAGTAAGTCTTTGGCATATTTGGATTGGTTGATGAATATGCCCTCATTGCCTTGTTTTATTTGTAGACCGAGGAAGAATTTTAGCTCACCCATCATGCTCGTTTCGAATTCCCTAGTCATACACTTAGCAAATTCTTGGCAAAGCAATTCATTAGTAGACCCAAATATGATATCATCAACATAAATTTGAACAATTAGAATAACATGCTTATGCTTTTTAATAAATAATGTAGTGTCAACATTCCCCTTTGTAAAGTTATTTTCTAAAAGAAAAGAACTTAGTCTTTCATACCAAGCTCTTGGGGCTTGTTTCAAACCATATAAAGCTTTTGAAAGTTTAAATACATGATTAGGCAAATCATAGCTTTCAAAATCTGGTGGTTGTTCTACATAAACTTCTTCTTCTATAAAACCATTTAAAGAGGTACTTTTTACATCCATTTGAAAGAGTTTGAAATTCATATGGCATGCATATGCTAAAAGTATTATTATGGCTTCTAATTTAGCTACAGGAGCATAGGTCTCATCATAATCTATTCCTTCTTCCTGATTATATCCTTTTGCAACTAACCTAACCTTATTCGTAATTATTGAACCTTGTTCATCTAGTTTATTTCTAAATACCCATTTGCTAATGATAGAGTATCCCAAAAATATACCCTTATCAGATTTAGAGGAAAATTTTCGAAGGTTGTCCTTGGTATTCAATATGAAACACTTGCATCCAAATACTCTAAAGTATGATATCATGGGCTTTCTTCCATTACATAGCTCAAAAGAAGTTTTTTTTAAGAATGGTCTTTTGAAAACTCAATTTGAAATATAACATGCAGTATTTGTAGCTTCAGCCCAAAAGTAAGTTGGTAAACCATACTCATTGAACATTATTTGAGTCATTTCAATTAAAGTTTGATTTTTCCTTTCAACTACCCCATTTTGTTGAGGTGTCCTAGGAGATGAAAAATTATGTGAAATGCCATGTTCTAGACAAAAATTTTCAAAGTTTTCATTTTCAAATTCTTTGCCATGATCACTTTTTATCTTTGAAATACAATATCCTTTTTCATTTTGAACTCTTTTAGCAAAGTTTTTGAGCTAAGAAAATTTCCCAAGTGAATCTAGAGTAGTCATCGAAAATGACAAAGGCATAGTGTTTACCTCCTAAGCTTGCAATCCTATAAGGTCCAAAAAGATCTAGATGCAGGAGTTGTAGAGGTTTTGATGTACTTACAATGTTTTTGAATTTGAAGGATGACTTGTGTTGTTTTCCTTTATGCAATGTTTAATGTCTTGTCCTTTTCAAATTTGACTTTTGGTAGCCCCTTTACCAGCTCTCCTTTGCTAAGGCTTTGAATTAAATCCATGCTTGCATGACTAAGCCTTTTATATCACAACCAAGATTCATCATGAGTAGTCACAAGACACTTAGAGGAAAGGTTGGATATTTTGTGTAAGTCTATTATGTAGGTATTGACATCTTTGATTCCTTTAAATATCTCTTGTCCATTAATAGAGGTTACAAGACATTCGCTGGAAGTAAAGATTACTTTGTTTCCTTTATCACATAATTGATTTACACTTAACAAGTTATGTTTCAAGCCATCAACAAGCAAGACATCCTTAATGAAATTAGTACCATTAATACCAATGGATCCAATGCCAATTACCTTACCCTTAGCATTGTTTCCAAAGGTTACTTTACCTCCATCAATACTTTTGATTTCATTGAGAAGTTCTTTGTCTCCGGTCATATGCCTTGAGCATCCACTATCTACTAGCCAAGCATTTTTGTTTATTGTGGACCTGAGGCATACCTATAGAATCACAATTTAAGTATTGTTTTTAGGTACCCAAATGAGCTTGGTTCCTTGGGGGTTAGCATATGAAGGTTCCCAATGAGCCTTCCTTATCCGACAATGTTTATTTATGTGATCAAATTTCATACAATAGTTACATTGTTTGGCTCTAAATATGCTTTTTGGTCTTACAAAGCTTTTAAATGTCATGTGTCTATTGGGTAGAGTTTGAGAGCAATGGCATGCATAAACATGATGACTTGATGCTTTTCTAGGTGCATGCTTCTTGTACATAAAAGCATGATTAGCCTTTTGAGGTTTCCTTCTTAGGCTTACCAACCCTTGATCATTCCTCTTATGTATATAAGATTTAGTGTATGTTGTGCACTTAGCCCTTAGGACTGTTATAGCAAATGTGGAGATGTGGGGTTCACTTGACTTAACAAAAGTAGTATTGTGAGATGAAGATGATGTACCCTTAAATCCTAGACTATGTCTAATTAAGGGTGGTCTTTGAGACACAATGAGAGTATCTAAACTCTTCTTTCCCTTGTGAAATTTTGAAATGGAGTTTCTAAGTTCCTCAACTTCATTTTTCAAAATATTGTTTTCTTTAAGCAAAGATTTAGTTGAGGGTCTTGAAGAGTACTCATCTAATGATTTTTGAAGAGATTCATTGGATGATTTAAGCTCAAAGTTATCTTTTTCTAAAACATCCATTTTGATTTTTAAACTAGAGATGTTATTTTTAAAAGTATTGAATTTACTTTTATATTTCTCTAGTTCTAGATTCAATACTTCTATTAGGCTTTGCTCATCATCATCTTCACTATTACTATCATTATCGCTACTATCATTATTGAACGAGAATGAGTGAAGTGATCCTACCTTATCCGAGATGTGATCCTCTATAGCCATGAAGCATAGATTGACCTCTTCACTTTCATTGTCATCTTTTTCACTTGAAGAGCTTTCATCATCCCATGTAGCTTTGTGGCCTTTCTTCACATTATCTCTTTGGTATTTGCTCTTGTGCTTCTTGAGCCTTGGACATTCTTATTTAATATGTCATTTCTTTCCACATTCATAGCACTTTACTTTCTCTTTACTCCTTTCAGAGTCATTCAAGGCCTGTTTGAAATTTCTTTGCTTGAATTTTCTAGAGTTGCTCATTCTCTTCTCAATAATTCTTTTCAGCCTTCTTGAGAGCATTGGAATGTCCTCATTTGCATCATCACTATTTTTTTCATCATCTTCAACTTCCTTTTGAGATTTTGAAGTAGAGGCTTTTAGTGCTAGAGGCTTTCATTTTTCTGGCTCTGCTTCAAGCTCTCTATCTCTTTTCACTGCCATTTCATGTGTAAGAAGTTTGCCAATAAGCATATCGGTATTCATGATGCTCATGTCTTCATTTGCCTCTTCTATACCGGTAACTCATAAACCGTAATCTTTGAGAGAAAGACTTCTCAGAATTTTGTTATTTACATCTTCCAAGCTCAAGTGTTTCCCAAGCTTTCTCATGCCATTTATGATGGCTAGAAGATGGTTTGTCATGTCAGTTATTGACTCGTTGGATTTCATCTTGAGGAGTTTATAATCTGAAGTAAGAAGTTGAATCTTATTGGATTTAACTTGTTTTGTTCATTCATGATAGTTTTCCAATGTTTTCCACATGCTATATGTAATTGGGCAGTGTTGTATCCTGCCACATTCTTCAATGGATAATGAGCTTGAGAGAATTGTCATTGCCTTCTTGTTTTTGAAATTTACTCTTCTTTGAAGCTCTGTCTAATCATCTCTTAACAAGATTTCTTCTTCACCATCAACTCCTCTTCTAGTTGGTGGTGTCCATTCTTTTCGAACACTATCCAGATATGTCTCCATCTGGAACTTCCAATGAGCATAATTTGCTCTATTAAAGTAAGGCTTGAGACTTTGGAATCCTTCATTGGCCATTTCTTGATCTTTACTAGCACCGTTTAGGCTTCGATGCTAGACTAAGCTTTGATACCAATTGTTGCCCAGAAATTGAACCAAGAAGGGGGGTTGAATTGGATATTAAAAATTCTTAACTTTTAAGTGCGGAAAGAAAAGTTAAGTAAAGTAGGGATTGGAAGATATCACACAGGAATTTTTATAGAGGTTCGGGTGTTAACAAACCCTACTCCTCTCCCCAATCTTAATTAGGAGTTTCACTAACACAATAAGTGTTACAATGGAGTTTTACAAGCTCACTCCCAACTATGGTGTTTCTAACAATGGATCACACCTAACCCAGAAATCTCTTGTGTTTTAATGGCTCACACAATAAACCAATTCCTTGTGTTTTAAAGGCTCACACAAATAACCCAATTCCTTGTGTTTTAAAGGCTCACACAAATAACCCTTACAAGTGTTCTACTCTTAACCCAATATACCCAAACTCACTTGAGTAGTAGATTACAAAGAGAAACACTCACAAATCTATAATGCTCAGAAAATAATGATAAAAAAGATTTTTTTACAGAGAATTAAAGTTTGTTTGAAAGTGGTAAATGCACAAATGGCTACAACAAGATTTTGATTCGAAGTATTTGCTATCCTCTTGTTCTGGATGCAAAAATGACTTGCATTTATACTTCCATGGCGAATTTTAGCCGTTTGGTTGCATTTAATGCGAAAATAGCCGTTGCACCAACTCTTAATTTCACGCCTGACATGTTTCTCTTTCCTCTTTCACGGTTGTGAATATGTGTATAACGGTCGTGATTGTTCTTCCAAGCCTTGACTTGAGTGGTGACTTAGCTATGAAACATTTTGGAAGGATTTGAAGTGTTTGTTCATGGGTGTGACAATATTCTTTCACGGGCGTGAACATCCCTCCTAGCCATGGTCCAAGTGGTGACTTTGGCCATGAAGCTCTCTGGAGGAATTTGACATGTTTTCTCATGGGCGTGACTTTCTTTCACGGGCGTGATTGATATGATCATTCACGGTTGCTATGATTCTTCATGGTCGTGAACTTTAAATGTTGGATAGTTGGTGCTAAGTAAGGTCACAAGCGTGAATATGCTATTTCTTCAATTTTTGTCTTTTTAAGGTTAGTCTTCCATTCTCCATTCTTGCTATTATATTCCAAACCCTATTCAATAAACTTAGAAAACAAGTATGTTAAATATATTATTGCTATTTTATTTGTTAGCATCAAAATAATAGAAATACCCCTCAAGGTTCAACAATCTCCCCCTTTTTGATGATGACAGAATATGTGTGCCACGGTCGTGACTGTTCTTCCAAGCCATGAATTGAGTGATGACATTAGCCGTGAAGCATTCTGGAAGGATTTAAAGTGTTTACTCATGGGCGTGACAATATTCTTTCACGGGCGTGAACATCCTTCCTAGCCGTGGTCCAAATGGTGACTCTGGCCATGAATCTCTCTAGAGGAATTTGACATATTTTCTCATGGGCATGACTTTCTTTCACGGGCGTGACTTATATGATCTTTCACGGTTGCTATGATTCTTCATGACCGTGAACTTTAAATGTTGGATAGTTGGCGTAAGCTTCATCACGGGTGTGACATAAAAGGTCACAGGCGTGAACACGTTATTTCTTCAATTCTTGTCGTTTTAAGGTTAGTCTTCCATTCTCCATTCTTGCTACTTGTTCCATACCATGTTCAATAAACATAGAAAACAAGTATGTTAAATACATTATTGCTATTTTATTTGTTAGCATCAAAATGACAGAAATACCCCTCAAGGTTCAACATATATCATTTTAAAGTGGAATTTAATATTTAATCAAATTAAATTAAATTCCATATTTCTAGAATTAATTCAAAATTAATTCTCCTTAAAATCAGAATATTATGATGTTAAAATTAAACAATTTAATTTTAATATACATACCAATTTCTAGTCATACTAGAATTACAATTGCACAACTTAAATTAATTCAAAATTAATTTGCAAAAATTCTAAAATTTTCCAGAACTTCAAATCATCATTCTAATTATCTTTAGGTCAGCTCAAGTTCATCAAAATATTTTTGGCACAAGCCAAAATTACTAAGACAAATGAATTACAATTGCACAACTTAAATTAATTCAAAATTAATTTGCAAAAATTCTAAAATTTTCCAGAACTTCAAATCATCATTCTAATCATCTTTAGGTCAGCTCAAGTTCATCAAAATATTTTTGGCACAAGCCAAAATTACTAAGACAAACGAACGAACACACTTGAATTCTTTTAGCAAAATTTTTGAAAGATTCAAAAGCATCACTCTTTTGAGCTAAGAAAATTACCCAAGTGAATCTAGAGTAATCATCAACAATGACAAAAGCATAATGTTTACCTCCTAAACTAACAACTATAGTAGGTCCAAAAAGATCTAAATGCAAAAGTTGTAGAGGTTTAAAGGTATTTGCTATATTTTTGGATTTAAATATTGAATTTTGTTTTCTTCCTCTTTGGCAAGGTTCACATGTCTTATCTTTTTTAAATTTGACTTTTAGAAGTCCATTCCTAGCTCTCCTTTGTTAAGACTTTGAATTAATTCCATGCTTGCATGACCAAGCCTTTTATGCCATAGCCAAGATTCATCACTAATAGACATAAGACACTCAGAGGAAAGGTTATATATTTTATGTAAGTCTATTATGTAAGTATTGACATTTCTATCTTCTTTGAATATCTCTTGGCCACTTAAAAAGGTTACAAGACATTCATTCGAGGTAAAGATAACTTGGTTTCCCTTATCACATAATTGACTTATACTTAACAAATTATGTTTTGAATCATCAACAAGCAAAATATCTTCAATAAAATTTGTATTATTAATACTAATAAAGCCAATGCCAATTACCTTACCCTTAGCATTATTCCGAAAGGTTACCTTACCACCATCAATTCTTTTGATATGATGGAAGAGTTTTTTGTTTCCAGTCTTATGCCTTCAGCATCCACTATCCATAAGCCAAACATTTTCCTTTATAGTGGACTTGAGGGATACCTATAAAACGACGATTAAAGTTTGGTTTTTAGGTACCCAAAAGAACTTGGGTCTATGGGGGTTAGCATTTGAAGATTCCCAATGAGCCTTCCTTATCCAACAATGCTCGTTGATATGACCCAATTTCATGTAATAATTGCATTGTTTAGCTCTATATATATTTTTCACTTTTGACATACTTTTAAGTCTTAAAATCCTTTTAGAAGAGTTTGTGTGCAATGACATACACATGCATGATGAATAGGTGCTTTCCTAGGTGTATGCCTTTTTTACATAAAAGCATGATTGGTCTTTTGAGGTTTCCCTCTTAAGCCAAGTGACCTTTGACTATTCTTCTTTTGAATAGAGGGTTTTGTCTGGGCTATGCTCTTAGCCTTTGGGACTATTACCTCAATTGTGGAGGTTTTTAGTGCACTTGACTTAACAAATATAGTCTTGTGTGATGAGGATGATGTTTCATTAAAGCCTAGACCATGTCTTCTTAAAGGTGGTCTTTGAGAGACTATGAAAGTATCTAAACTCTCTTTCCCTTTATGAAACTTTGAAATTAAGTTTCTAAGTTTCTCAACTTCATTTTTCAAAATATTGTTTTTTTAAAGCAAAGATTTAGTTGAGGGTCTAGAGGAATACTCATCTAAAGATTTTTGAAGAGTTT
The DNA here is from genome assembly GCA_023653625.1 of Triadica sebifera. NCBI lineage: Eukaryota > Viridiplantae > Streptophyta > Magnoliopsida > Malpighiales > Euphorbiaceae > Triadica > Triadica sebifera. Next base: position 30,207,817 of record CM042901.1, read on the forward strand.
CATTAGAAGTCTTAAAATCAGAATTCTCTTTTTGCAAAACTTTCATTTTATTTTTCAAATCTAAAATATTATTTTTATAAGTTTTAAGTCTACTTCTACATTTTTCTAATTCTAGGTTCAACACTTCTATTAAACTTTGCTCATCATCATCATCTTCACTATCACTATTATTATCACTACTATTACCATTAAAAGAGTATGAGTAAGAAGGACCTACCTCATCCGTGAAGTGAACCTCTAAAGCCATGAAGCATAGGTTGACCTATTCTCCTTCATTATCATCTTTTTTGCTTGAAGAGCTTTCGTCATCCCATGCATCTTTGTGACCTTTCTCCCCATCATCTTTTTGAAATCTTTTCTTGTGTTTCTTGAGCTTTGGACATTCTGGTTTGATATGTGCTTTCTTCCTGCATTCATAACACTTTACCTCCTTTTTATTTCTTTGAGAGTGATTTGAGGAGTGTTTGAAGGTTCTTTGCTTGAAGTTTTGAGAGTTGCCAAGTCTCTTTTCAATCATTTGTTTTATTCTTCTTGAGAGCATGGCAATGTCCTCATTCTTATCATCACTCTTCTCTTCATTATCTTCAATTACCTATTGAGATTTTGAAGTAGAGGCTTTGAGTGCTAGAGGCTTTCTTTTTTCTAGTTCGGCTTCAAGTTCATTATCTTTTTTTATAGCTATCTCGTGCATTAGAAGTTTGCCAATAAGCACATCAGTAGGCATGATGCTCATCTCTTCATTGGCCTTTTCTATACCCGTAACTCTTGAACCATAGTCTTTGAGAGGAAGGTTCTTATAATTTTGTTGTTCACATCTTCCAAGCTCAAGTGCTTTCCAAGCTTTCTCATGCCATTGATGATGGCTAGATGACGATTCGTCATGTCGGTGATGGATTCATTGGATTTCATTTTGAAAAGTTCATATTTCGAAGTAAGAAGTTGAATCTTCTTGGATTTTACTTGCTTGGTTTCTTCATGATAATTTTCCAATGTTTTCCACATGCTATATGCGGTAGGACAATGTTGGATTCTGCCACATTCTTCAATAGATAGAGAGCTTGCAAGGATTGTCATTGCCTTTTTGTTTTTGAAATTAGCTCTTCATTGAGGCTTCGTCCAATCATCTATTGAAAGAATTTCTTCTTCACCATCAACTTCTTTCTTGGTTGGTGATGTCCATTCTTTCCGAACACTATCCCAAACTTCAATTCCTTCACTATCGAGATATGTCTCCATTCAGAATTTCCAATAAGCATAGTTTGCTCCATAAAAGTAAGGCTTGAGACTTTGAAATCCTTCAATGGACATATCTTGATCTTTGCTATGCTTATTAGGCTTTATTGCTAGACAAGCTCTGATACCAATTGTTGCCCAGACAATGAACTAAGAAGGGGATTGAATTGGTTAGCAAATAAAATTTAGCTTAATTAAAAGTGTAGAATAAATAAAATATAGGAAGGAATGAGAGATATCACACACAAGAGTTATAGAGGTTCGACTATTAACAAACCCTACTTCTCTCCCCAATCTTGATTGGGTGTTTCACTAACACGTTAAGTGTTACAATAGAGTTTTTCAATCTCACTCCCAACTATGATGTTTCTCTCAATGGCTAACACCTAACCCAAAGATTCCCTTGTGTTTTTCAATGGCTCACACAAAAATCAATTCCTTGTGTTTTATGGCTCACACAATAAACCCTTAAAAGTGTTTCACTCTTAGCCCAATATACCCAAGCTCACTCTTGAGTAATTGATTACAATGAAAAAGACTCACTAACCTACAATGCTCAAAATTTATAAGCAATTAGGTTTTCACAAAAATTAGACAATTGTTGAAAAATAATTAATGCACAAGGCTACAGTAAGATTAAAGATGAAAAATAATTATTGTTCTTCTTGTTGTTCTACTTGCTGGGATTCATAAAAATAGCAATAATATATTTTTATCTTCAAAAGTTATCTTTCAATCTTGCTTCATTTTCTAATCAAAGTATATCCTGTTTAACACACTTAGAACACAAATATTGTTAAATATATTATTGCTATTTTATTTGTTATCATCAAAATAACAGAAATACCCTTCCAGGTTCTACAACTACAATATGTCTCTAAGTGCATTTAACCCAAAATCATACCTTATCTATAACATCTTTGACCTTTGCCATATGAATTTCTATATGCATCTCATTTGAACATATACATCTTGCATATACTTCATTTGAACATATGCAGTCAACATGTAATTTCATGGGAATAAGTTCATGATATTCACTAGCTACGTGTCTAAGTATATTTCAATTGTATTGAGTCACACATGTGTAGTTATAACCTAAATAAAGGTAACAAGGTATTACAAATAATAATAGTAATAATAATAAATGAAATGAAAATGAAAAGAAACAAAAAAAAGGGAAGAAAAATAAAATAAAGGAAGAAACAAAAAAAAAAGGAGAAAATGATAAAAGTGAGGAGGTGGGAGATGGACCTTATCTTCCTCCTCGCTATTTTTCCTCCCTTACTCTAATTCTATTTCTCCTTCTTTTTTCATTATTCTAGCCTTTTTTTCTTCCCTATTTCACTTAAGGTTTGTAGAACATTCATTCCTTTCAAGTTCATTCTTGGTAAGTAATCTTCTCTCCATTGTTCTAGTATTGGTTTGAACTATTAGGGATATGTTGTATTAGTATTTTGCACTCAGATTTGGATGACCTTATGGACCGAATTTGGAGAAGTTTTAAAATTAAAAATTGTTTATTTATGTCTTAAGCTTATGGATATATAAATAGTTTTTTAATATTTGGTGTATATGAATAGAAATCCTCCCTTGATTGGACTTGGTTTGGGTTCAAATCCTAGCTGAGTTAGCCACTGTGTTTGTTTATTTTGAATAAGATAGAACCCATATTTTAAGATGATAAAAACATAAAAATTGAAGATACATGTGTTATATTTATTTATACAAAATTTTAGGATCATATGTCTTGTTTATGTTGAGTTATGGTGAATATAACCATGCTTATTCCATAGTTTGAGTTGTCTGCTTAGTGCCCTGGGTACGTCCAGCATGTTGTTTAGCCATTTTGAGATCTTTAAAGATGGAATACGTAATTTGTCAAAAAATTAAAGTTATAGGATTATGTCATAGCTAAATATAGGTAAAAATATATCCTGAATATGTTATGTATAGAGTGAGATATAACCTTAACAACTCTTACTGGTTCGGAAACAAACTCTGTTCCACACTAGTGAAATGTTTCATATAATTTGAGGACCCTAAAGCCATAATTAATAAAAGTTGAAAACTTAAATAATATAAATTACTGTAAATTTTAATTATAATATTACTTGTATAATATAATATATGAAGGACCTAACTTGGTACCCTAAAACTACCAAAGAGCAGAAAATAGGGCAGAAAACAGAACACAATTGGAAATTCTACCAAACATTGCACAGTGCTCAAATTGCATTAAAATTTTAATATTTTATATAATTATATGTTAAATTTAATTAGAAAGAAGAATCAAACAAATTGGACAAGTGTAAAAAAAGTTATAGGCTAATCAGTCATATAAGGTCTCACTGCCTCATAGGAAAAACCCTAACTATTGATTTGAACAGTGCATATTAATTTGTTTAAGCCATATTAACTTTTATCTAGTCATTAGATAATTAATTATATTCCCATATTAGGCTCACAATAAATTGGAGACCCATAAGGAGGGGATAGACAATAAGTTAAAGGTCAGAATCAAAGGAGAAATGTGAGTATAGTTATCAAATATTTTCTTTAGCGCATATGAATATTGCTTGCTGTGTGATATGTGAGATGATTTATAGTTATGTAATTCATATGATTTTTTATGATTTGACCTTGATAATGTGATGATGGATAATTTATGTCATATGTGGTATATTTGAGGTATATGTTTGACATACGTGATATATACATAATATATGTTAGCATAATTGAGGTATACACATAGCATACATGGTATACATGTGGTACATATATGAGGTATACAAAATAAAGACATAATGAATGATAATAGATTTGTTACAAATGCAAATGCATAAGGACTTAAAAGGCATTGTAACTAGTTAATCAATATTGCAAGGGAAAAGAAGAGGTCTACCACTCGACAAATATGCAAATGAAATAAATGATTAAGCTAGCTAGCAAATGCAAATGTTCACATGACAAATGTTCATATGGAAACTATTAGAGGAGTGCTCTAAAGGCAATCACCTTTAGCACTTATTGTACAAATTTATTTGATTAATAAAAGACTTTTTCATTAATTCGATGTTCATTTGATATATGAATTGATAAGTGATCTTAAATCAATTAATGAAGTCCTTGATACATAACATAGCATGAAGGAAATCATGATGAGATCATGATATTGAGATTCTTATCATGCATAATTATGTTAGTATCAAAATTATCTTTAGTCATAGGATTAATGAGATGGGACATTATTAATCCAAACAGACTAGCACATGTTACACTCCTTAATTTGATCGAGCAGTAGATCTCATAATCTATAAACATGAGATGTTTAGAGTTAACATGTGGATGCTTGCTAAGTGTAGCTAAGTACATTGGATGACCAATTATGAAACAATCATATGGATAATCTATTCAAATGTCAATGATAGTCTCATCATAGCAATGGTGCAAGTATCCTTAGACTTGAGATACTCAAGGATATCTTGAATATTGATTCTGTATTTTAACACTATTCCTTGTTGCCTCAGGGAGGTTGCTCATAGGGTGGTGATTGGATACAACTTGAGGTATTCAAATGTAATTGGGTAACCAACAAAGGCTTCACCACTCTTGACAGAAGAAGTGTATACCCATGGCCTCTTGTCGTCATCATTACTCAGGAATCTCTGGCCGGAATGGAAATGTCGTAAAGATAGTCTTCAATGACATATCTAATAGAGTAATGAGTCTCAAGGACAAGAACTAACATTACTTGGACTATATGTGACGTAGTCAGTCTAGTGGGAGTTGACACATGTCCATACTCTGAACCAAATTAGGTATAGAATGGTAAAAGGAATATTTGCACGGAAATTGTCTATGGATAGGTTCATAGTCAAACCACTGACTTTTCGGTCAATTGGAGGTCATGATGTGTTGCTAGATAACACTCATGACTTGCTTAAATTAATTGTTAATTTAAGTGGCCAACATAACTGTGAACCTAATGCGTCACACGCATTGAAGATATGGGGAATGAGTAAAATGGTCTTGGATAGGATTCAAAATATGAGAGAATTATTTTGGGATGGATAGTGATGAGATCGCACGAAAAAATCATTTGGGAGGGTCACGGGCCCGTACGGGCTAGGGAGGCTGCTGGGCTGCCTAACAGGCCAGCTGGGCTGCCTAACAGGCCAGCTGGGCTGCCCAGTAGCAGCCCGTAGCAAGCCCAGCTCGCTGTTGCCTCCCACCTATTGGCCAACGGCAGATTTTGGCCTTAATTAGGCCAATTATGGCCAATTACTATTCATTCATTTCCCTTTTCTCCATTTTTGACTTTTCATCTTTTTTTTTAATTTGATTCAAATAGAAAAGACATTAAATGAAAAAAAATAGACATGAAAATATTTTTTTGTGAAAAAAATATTCTTAAACAAAAATTCTCTCAAGAAAAAATAAGATATTACAAGGTGTAATTTTTAATTTTTATATTTATATAAATTAATTTTAATGACACAAGTATAATATTTTGTTTTGGATTTTGAAAATTTTATTTCTTGCTATGTTTTTGAATATGATTCATTCTTCAAAACCCAACATTAGTATCAGAGCCTCCTTGTGTGCATTAAAATTAATTTTAATTGAAAGTGCAATGGGATTGCATGGTTTGATGATTTTGGATCAATATGTTTTGAAAAATTGAAATTAATTTGTAAAATATATTTTACATATTTTTCTTTCTCTAATCTGATCATGGAAGATTAAGGATGATTATTTTGATTGAAAAATGATCTGAATGTGATTCAAATAATTAATTTCGGATTTATTTAAAAAAGGCCTAAAATTGCCTTGTTTATGAACATGTGTTGTTGTTTGGCTTAATTGATGGGGCTGGTTATATATTTCTGGTAATTTGATTATGAAAATATTATTTAGACATATTGAGAATCTTTTTAGACCTCTGGAAGTGTTCAATAATTAATTAAAAATTATTTTAATTAATTTTTCAAACAAATATAAAAAAGGGACTGTTTTAACATACTCGGTGGGGTTATTTTGTTTGATTTTTTTGTATGTGTTTATTTTATTTCAAGCACCTTGAATAATTTTTATGTGATTAAAAATATGTGATTTTGATGTTAGATGCATGCTAAAATTATTTTTCAAGCATATGAAATTTTTAAAAATTCTAGATGTCGAATTAGTCATTTTGATCGTCTAAGTGTGTTAGTTCATTTTTCTTAGTAATTTTGACTTGTGCCAAAAACATTTTGATGAACTTGAGCTGACCTAAATATGATTATAATGATGATTTGAATTTTTGGAAATTTTTAGAATTTTTCAAAAATTAAGTTTGAATTAATTTATGTTGTGCAATTGTAATTCTAGTATGACTAGAAATTGGTATGTATATTAAAATTAAATTGTTTAATTTTAACATCATAATATTCTGATTTTAAGGAGAATTAATTTTTAATTAATTCTGAAAATATGGAATTTAAATTAATTTGATTAAATATTAAATTCCATTTTAAAATGCCACAAAATTAAATTAACTGAAAGAACACATATGGGCAATTTCAGTTCAAGCGTTGAATCGATTTACAAATTAAAATCCAAAATTGTCAATTTTATTTTGTGCATTAGAGAATGAATGTTAGGGGTGTATGCAAAATGCATAATGGATGATTATGGACTTAGGCCCAATGTGATTGAGCGTGCATATAATTATTTTATTTTATGGTAAATAGGGTCTGTGTGTCCCTAGCTCCCTTTCTTTCTTATGTATTTCTCTTCTCATCTTACTCCCCTCAAATGTAAATTGAGGTTTTCTATAAATTGAAATATATAAATAGATTACATTGGATTATGATAGAATGAAGATACAAAGTAGCAAGAAGCGAAGGAGGTGGTACCATAAACAAGAAGACTTAGAAATAGGAATTTGATTTATATTTTGGGTTGTAAATTCATGCATATACCTAAGTAAGACCTAGTCAATTTCTCTTTGGCTCAAGAGATTGACTTTAGTATGTCCATAATCATGCCATATAGTTAATGTAACTATCTTTATATATCCATGTGATGAATGTATGATATATAAAAGCATGAAATATTAACTTGATGAGACTTAACAAAGAAATCCCTCACTAAATAAACAATTAAGTCTTACGCCTTCCATTAATATAGGGAGAACCATAGTTCTTCTAGAGTTAGGGTTGTTGAGTTACCTCAAGCTCACTTTATAAGAATATGTTCAATCCATTGAAATTAGATTTCACGATTAATAGGTTAGACTTAACCGATATTATTAACTTGTTGGATTTATGCCAAGGTTAATGTGTATTGGAGGCGAAGTTGGGTTTGTATACATGAGATGTACACATATCAAGAATTGATAGCTCAATGTATGTGTACATATCAATAAGTTGATAGCCCAATGTATGTACGCACATCAATAAGTTGATAGCACAAGATTCGTTAGTTGCATGAATAATGCAATTGGTATGGATTAGATACCTACCAACCAAACTAAGGATAGCTTGTTGAGTTGCCTCGAGGTTATTCTTAGCTAGTTAGATATCGACCCACTAGGTGAACTTCCATATAAGTTATCTCGGGTTCATAATGAGGGCTATGGATTTGCAATAAAATAGTGGGAATCATGATGCCATTTATTAAAGACCTAATAAACATGCATTTTATGTACATTCTAACATGTTCTATTTTACATCTAAAGTGTGAATTTGCGATCCCTAATGGAATCAAATAAGTTGACTGGGCCTAATTTTTTGGATTGGATAAGGAATCTGAGAATAGTTCTCAAATTCGAGAAGATTGGCTATTTCCTAGATGAGGCACTCCCTAATCCCCCTACTACTAATGCTTCTGAAGATGTTCAGAAGGCATATCAAAAGCATGTCAATGATAGTGAGATGGCAAGCTGTATTAGGCTTGCTACTATGTCAGCTGAGTTGCAAAAGCAGCATGAGGCTATAGATGCGAATTCCATAGTAGACCATCTAAGAGAGCTTTTTGATGAGTAAACACGTTTAGAAAGGTTCGAAACTTTGAGGTTGCTCTTCCGCACTAAGATGGTTGAGGGAACATCTCCAGTGCAATATGCATTGAAGATGAATGGCTATATTGAGAGGTTGGTCACCTTGGGATTTGTGATGGACCATGAATTAAGTATTGACTTAATTCTGACCGATTTGTCTGATAGTTATTCACATTTTATGCTTAACTATAAGATGAACCAAATCTCCACCACTATTTCTGAGCTGATTAACTTGCTTAAAACAGCTGAGCCATCTGTCAAGAAGGACAGTAAGGTTGTGATGCTGGTGGACTCTTCAAGTCCTAAAAATAAGAACCTTCAGAAGAAAAAGAAGTCCATGAAGCCTAAGGGAGGTGTGGCCAAGAAGAAGGCCAAGAACATTCCTCCAAAGGGGACATGCTTCCATTGTGGCAAGGATGGCCATTGGAAGAGAAACTGCAAGGCTTACTTAGAGTCTTTGATGAATAAGGCATCTGATGCCCCATTTAGTTCAGGTATTTTTGTCATTGAAATTAATACTGTTTCTGATAATAATATATGGATCTTAGATACCAGTTGTGGCTCACACATATGCACTGATATGTAGGGCCTAAGGAACAGTAGACAGCTCAATAAGGGAGATTTAGACCTATGTGTTGGAAATGGAGCAAGGGTTGCTGCATTAGCTATAGGAACATATGTATTGACCCTCCCTAGTGGGCTTATATTAAATTTGGATAATTGTTATTATGTACCTGCTTTGACTAAAAATATTATTTCTATTTCAAATCTAAATAAAGATGGTTTCCTTTTAGCTTTTAGTAACAATTGTTGTTCTATTATGTTGAATGGAATTTTTTATGCTAATGGTACATTATGCAATGGAATATAAATATTAGATATGTCCAATCCAATTTTAAACATCAATGATAATAAAAGGAAAAAACAAGATATGTTGAAATCATCTTATTTATGGCATTGTCGCCTTGGTCATATAAGTGAGAAACGCATGGCTATGGTACACAAAAGTGGTAGTTTGGGGTCATTTGATTATGAATCATATGACACATATGAATCTTGCTTATTAGGAAAGATGACTAAATTACCCTTTAAGGGAAAGGGTGAACATGCTAATGGACTTTTAGACTTAATACATTCAAATGTATGTGGTCCAATGTCTACACACGCTAGAGGTGGTTTCATCTACTTCATTATTTTTATTGATGACTACTCATAATTTGAAGAAAAAATAAGAAATTACAAGGTATAATATCTAATCTTTATATTTATATAAATTAGTTTTAATGGCACAAGTATGATCTTTTGTTTCGGTTTTGAAAATTTTCTTTTTCGCTATATTTATGAATATGATTCATTCTTTAAAACCCAACAGAAACCCGGGGCAATGTTTACTTAACTAGGTCACAACAAAATGAAATGAGCTAAGCATGAGCATAAGTAAGGATTGGTGATTACATGTTTAAATTTTACTCATTATTATATGATAATGGTGAATGCAAGGGGTTAGTGGTTTGTTACTATGAGTTGCTTGCTACTTTAGAACTTGTTTGATGATTACTTTTATTGAGCCACAACTCATCAATTTGCATCATTTTTTCCTATAAATAAAAGTGACAGCTCATTTTGAGTGGCATATAGAAGACATGGAACATAGGTCACCGGCTGAGTCTCACCACTCTCTCTTTTTGCATTCCACACAAATATGGAATCGTGTCATCTACATTTTGGATTTATATGAATATACATGTATATTTACTCAAAGTTGTACAATTCTATGTAAATGGATGTAATTAGTAAACCTTAGATGTAAAGTTTAAGTTTTAATATATGTGAGATATGTTGATTTGCAGATTTATTGAATGATGATATGGATGTGATGATAAAAAAAATTACTATTAGTGTTAACAGGTTCATTGAACTTACCTGTATGACATATGTGATTACTAGACACAGGGATAGGTTTTATTGAAATGTAAAAGGTATGATGTTACACTATTTTACCCCAAAAATCAGCCATGACATGCATTTAAGACAAACAACACAAGAATATGCAAATTAAAGCTTTGAATGTGGTTACATACAAAACTTTCACCTAGGATGGAGCCTAACTAAAGCTTTAGCTTTCTAAGGTTGTCCTATCCCTTGAGATGGACTTCCAATGCCTCTACCAACTCCTAGTAATAAGAAAATATCTCCTTAAGCTTTCTAGAACTGGAACTAAAAGCAAAAACACCAAAACCAAATCTTTCTTTGTAATTCATAACCCTCTCTTTCTCACTTTTCTCTCTCACTTTGCTCTCATAAAACTAGGTCTTTGAAGCTCCAAAAATGGAGAACAAAGGATTCTAATGACAAAAGGGAATGGAGGAGGCATGTTTGGTTGGTTAACAGAGAGTGAGGAGAAAATTTTAAAGGATGGTAGAGAGAGAAAATTGTGACTGTCTCACTTGCCCTGACTACCCAGGATTCAATGTCGTGACTCATCATTCATAGGCATGATCCACCCATTCACGATCGTGATTAATCTTCATAGTTTATTCATTGAAGACCCAACATTCACAACTATAACATCACTTGTCACAGGCATGAAACAACAAAATCAACAACTTTGAAATTTTTTTATACTTTTTTTTTAACTCCTAACTCTCACCAACTATTAACACAACTTATAGACCCTATATACAGGTGTTACATACCTTCGATATACATGATGTATGAAATGTTTAACTTATACTTGACATGAAAGAAATAAAAATATTGACCCTGACTGGGTGGCTACCGTTGCTGATGCTGGAACTCATTTAGTGGGATCCACTAGATTTGTGATTCTCTCTTCCTGCATGCCACTCCTCTTTCTCTATTTGTCTCATGCACAAGAGAAAACAACTCCTGCACTGAGCTTACGCTTAGTGGTGCAAGTTTTATAGTAATAGACTTGTAGCATTTATGTAATTACAATTTAACGACTAACTAAGCCTTTTTTTTAATATGAGTATTACTTATAACATACATATAATTATCACATATTCCACCCTAGCATACGTTTTCCAGAAATATAAATAAATATGTATCATGCTAGTCTCAATTAGCACTTAAACAAGTATACAATAGTGAACACCAAAAAGTCTTACCTGTTTTACCCAATCAATAGCCCCCAAGACTAGTTTCTTGAGAGACATAAAGGGTATTATGTCATGACCCTGTGGGTCATATGCAAAGATGCCTATAGTATACTAGTTTTAAAGTGTATCTTCTAGTCTAAATCTTATGTCCCGGTTGAAGCGTATGACCCTATTGGCATGCCAATAAGTCTACCCTACTATAGTCTAGGCTTAATTATAGGATGTCACACACTTGATTGTACATAAACCATCATAGGCATACTCACTAACTAACATGTTATTTACTGAGTATTATTACCTATGTTACCATTGTCAATTACTTATCTTAACCTACCAAGTCTTACATGCTTAATGGAAATCTCACACATGTTTTAGGCATACATAAATAGACTATATAACAAACTTAGTAGACATATGAAACACACATATATTTCATCCACACACCATATATATTATATATGATAAACATATCTTATTATCTAGCAAATGTTGGTTTATTATTGTCACATTGATAACATTACCTTAATGGTTATTGTCATAAAGCTTGCACAAATATGGTTACACCTATTACACATCGATCGACTCCTCGCCTTTATATAGCTTGACATTCATACTGTTGGTGTGCCTGACATTGGCCATTCGATAATTAGTGATTATGCTTTAGAAGCAGACATCTTAATCAAAGACTATCTAACAAAATATTATTGACGACTCTCACGTCTAACCAGGGTTTCTTGTCATGGTTTGTTTGAAGGTTTTGAATGTTATTTTCTAACATTTTTCCTTCAAAATATGGTCTTATTCCATATATTATGGGATTGTAATTTTATTCCATAATGTATATCTAGCATAATGTGTCATAAACTTTAACTGACTAAACTTATGGATTTATGGCCAAAATCCACTCTAGTTCTCCTAAAATATCTAAATTCCAAATTTGACCCTTATCTTTTATTCCCTTATCATTTAAGTCATTTACAAAAATTAAAATTCTCAAATTGGTCTATGCACACTTTGTTCATAATTCCATTATATAGCTAATTCACTTTTCTTTTCACTTTAGTTGAACTATAGTTTCAAAGCTTATTTCTTCTAACTCTTGAGTACTTAGCATAAATGTTCCTTGCTCCCAAAAATGAAGTTTTCTTTCAATAAGATTCATACAAGTTATCAGAGTTCATTTCAATCCTCCATTACTCTCAGCCAAATCTACAATTCACCAAATTCTATTTACTGCTGCTGCTATTACTACTACTACTACTACTACTACTACTACTACTACTACTACTACTACTACTACTACTACTACAACATCATCAATTACTCAATTCTTCTCCCACCTTATGGTCACAACCAAAACTTTAACAATCCACTAAATTTCCAAGTCTTTTTGTTTGACTTATTGTCATTTCTCCACCTTTATCTCTCAGCCTCAACAATTATTTTTCTTGCAAGGATAAAATCTAACATAACCATTTCAAAAATCGTCCTCACTTCAAGTGTGTCGGTTACACACTCCAATGTGGTTTCATCTTTAGCTTCAATCAATAAGAAAAATGAAGAGAACAAAAGATTAGCTTCATTCACCATTAAATTTTTAAGAAAAGAATCAAAAATGAAAATGTTAGCTCATTGCCTTATAAAACAGAGGTTTGGTCTAACCTTAAGAATTTCTTCAAATTTGTGATTCCTAATGGCTATTATTCCATTTTTCCTTATTTCAATTCCAACATGCAAAGCCCAATTTTCCTCCTCTAAGCCTTCATCTTTACATACAAACTCTCACTCTTCAACTTTAAGTCATGGCCGAACACCTCTAGCCTTCACTTTTCTTTGCATGTCATGACTAGATGAAGTTTGAGGTTGGTTCCTTAGAGGTTTAGATGGGAATTTATTTAGCTTGGTTTCTTTTTGTAGCCGTGAGAAACATTAGTAGATTAGGAGAAGGGTTAACAGAAGGGCTTAGGTTTGGGTAGGAGATGAAGAAGGAAAATAAGTTAATTTTTGGATAATGAAATGGACGGTACAATATGGAATAATGAGAGAAGATGCATTTTAGTTTAGTTTCATAAACTTTGTACCCATCCTATTCACATAACAGTTGTTTAGTTTTTTGCAATTGTGGGGTTGTTGCATACTTGCAATGTGTAAATATAATTAGTTTAATTGATATATAGTTAAGTTAATAAATCTTATTTATTATTAATTATGTCAAAAATTCCAATTAGGCCCCTTATCTTTTCTCTTTTTAATGTAAACATTTATCAGAATTTTATTTTTTCAATTTCAACCCTTAAACTAATTAAGTTTTTGTAGTTAAATGCACCAAAATTCTCCTTATAATTCTTTCTACGTACTAGTGTTATCGGTTTGCAATTTGTACACCAAAGCCAAAAATCGCATCTTCCATGATTCCTATGAAAGCAAACCCTGAATTTTATTTTCTTAATTTTGTGTCTGAAATGTTGGGGTTTTGTCAAATAATTATAATGATTGACTCATCTCAATGTACCCTATTTTGTAGTGTTCCTCGTTCATGACTAGCTAATAGGGCCAAAAATTGCGAAATTTCAGTTTAGCCTTTTTTTTTCTCGATTTTTTGTACAAAATTCAATGTCACGATTTCATGACTGATTTTATTACTTATATATAAGTTGAGTTTAAACTCCAATCATAATACTTTCAATTCGCTAGCAAATACACTTTATTTCGAGTCAACTTGTCATGTTTAGTCTCAAAATGTGAGCATTGGTCGGGATCTAAATCGGTGGGCATAACAAACTTTGTCACAAAGCACTTCTAAGTAAGAGGTTTTGGTGTCTATGGATTCATTCTTATCGATTTCCACCATTCATATGGATCATCTTGAAACAAAGCGACTGCAAGTTTAGCCTAAAGCTCTTCTAGACACTATAGCTCCCTAAACACTCTTTTTGTCATTTCTAGCCAGTATTCTGCAGTAGTAGGATCATCCTCACTCTTTCCCAATACATTTATAGCCCTAAATTTCCTCACTTTATCCATATGTACTATCGATTATGGTGGAGGAGGTGGTAGTGATGTTTGCAGCATTGCTTGTGCTATCCTCTATATGAGTGCAACCAGCCATTGCATCACTGGATTTGGAAATTGACCCACCAACCCTTCCATGGATGGGGGGGTAGAGGTGGAGGAGTAGCACCTGACACCTGAACACTAGCTTGGCTCGGTGGATTTTGAGCCTCATCAACCTCAGGGCTATTACTACCATTACAATTCTATGGGTCACCTTCCATAATCTTTACGTTAGCCTACATACTGATAGAGAAAATCCCAAATTAGAGTCATATAGGATAAAACTCGTGTTGCATGATATAAACTTTTACCCTGCCTAGGTTCATAACCGATTAAATCTAAGCTTTGATACCACTAAATGTAACACCCCTTCACATAACCAAGAATCGACCTAATTATATGAATGAATATTACAATGCATAAGACCAAAACCATCTATGCACTATGGCCATGATGACTTTGATAAAACATAAAATGATAAACAATACTGAAATTAAAAATTTGCATTTATACATATGTATATATAGGCTAACACTTGCCCAAGTTTACAAAATAATATTTAAAATAATTATTTATAAGACTATATGTCTTTATAATTAAAGCATGTACACTAGTAACTAATCCCATTTCCCAATAAATAATCAAAACGTATTATATCGCAAACCTCCAAAGTGTTTGTCTTTTGCTCTTCCTCTAGGGCATGTTGTCTAACCTTCCTATGCACGACTCCAAACTGCATGTGAGAGATAAAACATCCACATGCTAAGCTTACCTCACTTAGTGGTACATAACAATATATTAAATATAATAACAAATGTATGCATGACCATTTAGTTACCATGGTAATATGTATGCATGAGCATTTGAGTTTTATCACAATATCAAATATTTATCTTATTGTGCATACCATGCCACAACTTGTAACATCCTTCGATGTAGTGCAGAAAACCCACCAACTATACCGATAGATGCTTTGGGATGTTTTGCAGAAATTTGATTAAATTAAAAATTTTCACATTTAAAACCTATTTAAACATAATTATGCAATTAAAGCAATAAAACCATCATAATATTAAAAATCCCAATCCAATGATCGATACCAACATAAAATATATTTTTGGCTTCACTAGTCTCATATTATAAATACGTTAAAATAAAAATCATTACACGTTCTTAATGTAAAAAGACATGTAAAAAAACCCAAAATCTCATGACATAAATAAGATACAAAATGTGTCATTAATGTAAACACACCCCTACCCCGGTACACCTTAACTGATCTCTGATGTGCTTGTTACCCTTC
Organism: Triadica sebifera; assembly: GCA_023653625.1. NCBI lineage: Eukaryota > Viridiplantae > Streptophyta > Magnoliopsida > Malpighiales > Euphorbiaceae > Triadica > Triadica sebifera. The sequence goes on from CM042901.1 coordinate 30,223,574, forward strand.
TAGTTAACTCCTTTCTATCGGCTCTGAACCTATGAATAGGAAACCCACACGCTAGCAAACTAATGCTTAGTAGTACATAAGTGTATAAAAATCCTAAATTTATATAATGTCATACAATGTCAAGTCATTCACCTCATGATCATTCTTAGAATCAAACATTTTAGCTCTTATATACTTTGATGTATATCAACATACCCATTTTACCATAGATGTACCATAAAATCCATCTATATTGTACACATATACATATCCATGTTCATCCCGACCTTTCGAGTCAATGGGGTTCAACAACTCGAGCTTAAACTACATTGACTGAAAATAATATAGCATGCTACCAAATCCATGTCCGGAACTTTAACTACTTATCTTTATATCAATCACAAAGTAGCTCTTTACGGTACCGTTTTCTCCTTCATTGATATACCATCTATCCTATGACTAGTCCAAGACTAGATAACTCGGGCATATAATGCATAACCTTTTATCTTTCAATTTATTTCATCACATGCTATTACCAATATTATATCACATTTATGCATTCTCATACCAACACATAAATGCCATATCATATAATCCATATGTTATATTCCATGCAGACATACATCCTATAATATTTTATCTTTCAATTCATTTCATCACATGATATTACCAGCATTATGTCCCATTTATGCATTCTCATACCAATACATAAATGCCATATCATATAATCCACATGTTATATTCCATGTAGACATACATCCCATAACATTTTATCTTTCAATTCATTTCATCACATGCTATTACCAACATTATTGTATCCCATTTAGGCATTCTCATACCAGCACATAAATGCCATATCATATAATCCACATGTTATATTCCATGTAGACATACATCCCATAACATGTATTTAACAATCCATCAATTGATATCATACAACAAAATGTACATATTATACATTCATTTTGCTTCACAGGTGTAAACTACTTATTCACGGTCATGAAGGTATCTTTCATGGTTTTCTTACCCATGAGCCATCACGTGAAAAAAAACATAACATTCACGGGCATAAATTACTTATTCATGGTTGTGATACCTTGTAATCATGGCTTCCCAATTGTGACACCAACCCATGAAATTCTAGATTCATGCAAGTTCATCAGCCTCAACATTTATGGTCATGACACCCTTGTTCATGGGCATGAATCATGCATTTTAAGTAACCAAAACATGATTCAAAACAGAGTATCTCATGCATTTCATGAAAATTTTTTAAAGATTGACTAGTGTCAATCACCCCTATAAACATTTTCATACTTGTACCATGTCTACAATATGTTTAAACGATATTCAGATTATTAAATCCATTTCTAGGTTGAGTTAAACCATAACATATCATATATGTTATTCTAACGCTTAAAACCATATAACCATGTTATTAATCAACCATAACATGCCATTTTACCATCCTTTTCACACTTATAGCATACAAAACACCTCAATATTCATGGAAAATGAATCTAAATGCCCATATGTACTAACCTTTTACCAAAATGGAGCCTTAACAAAATCTCCAATCTTTTCAAGCTTGTTTTTCCATTTGTGATATGGTTCCTTGCTCCTTAGAAAATCCTATCATTACAAGAATGTTCCTATCAGAATCACATAAACATAAACAACCTTAAAGAACCCTAAAAACTGAGTTCTACCTCAACTTGGCAAAACTCACTCAAACTTTCATGTTTTCTCATGCTTCAAGCTTCAACAATGGTGTTTAGGGTTAACAAAGATGGAGAAGATGACTAAGAAGTCTTTGAGTGTGTCAAATCGTGATCTGGGGCGATGGAGGTGGGTTTAAAAAAAGATATGGTACAGAGAAAAGAGAAAAGTGAGACTGCTCATTACCAATAGACCTATATTCATAGGCGTGACACTTACCTTCACGGGCGTGAAATACCATTCACGGGCATGAACATTCTCTCTTATCATAATGATCCCACCATGTTCAAAACTATATCATTCTAAACCATAGCACAACATTCACTGATGTGAATAACCATTGATGGGCATGAAAGCTTTCCTTTTCACAAAACTTAAACTTAAACTTAAACTTTAACACACTTTAATCCTATCATTTCCTTCTCTAAACACATTACTCATAGGCTCTACTTTACGGGCATTACAATTCTCTCTTTCTTAAATAAATTTAGTCCTAAAATTTACTTGTTGTGTCAGATTGAAATAGCTGAGGATACTGAGCTCTCATCATATCCTCACTTTCCCATGTCACCTATTTGGTAACATGATTCTTCCATAACACTTTGACTGGTGTTATTTTCTTATTTCTCAACTCTTATGTATCCTACTCAACTCTGGTGGTAACATGAGTCTGTAGGTAACTGGTTTGATCCTTTCAAGGATATCATAAGGTATAATGAACCTAGGACTCAACTTTCCCTTCATTCTAAATCGAAGAACTTTCTTCCATGAAAAGACTTTAAGAAACACCTTGTCTCCCACTATGTACTTGATTCCTCTCACCTTGAGATTTGTGTACGACCTTTGCCTATCTGAAGCTACCTTCAAATAATCGTCAATGACTTTTACTTTGTCTTTTGTTTCTTGCACTAACTCTAGCCTCACTACCTTCCTCTCACTAAGTTCAGTCCAACATAACGGTGTCTAACACCTTCTACCATAAAGTACCTCGTAGGGAGCCATTTGAATGCTCGATTGATAACTATTCGTATTGGCAAACTCCATTAACGGTAGATATCTCTCCCAACTACCGTCAAACTTTATAATACAACTTCTCATCATGTCTTCTAATATTTGAATCACCCTTTCTAACTGACCATCCACATGAGGATGAAAAGTTGTACTAAAGTTGAGCTTTGTACCTAATGCTTGCTATAGACTTCTCCAAAACTGTGATGTGAACCTCGAATATCTATCTGAACTGATGGAAATTGGAACTCCATGATGTCTTACCACTTCATTCACATACAATTCTGCTAGTCTATTCAATTGATAATCTCTCTTGATAGGTAAGAAGTGAGCAGACTTCATTAACCTATATACTATGACCCATATGGCATCATACTTCCTCGGTGTCATAGGTAAACTAATCACAAATTCCATTATAATCCCTTTTCTATTTCCATTATGGAATAGTGATCGTTTGTAGCAACCCTTATGGTACTTGATGTTTTGCCTTGACTATCATTCCTGACCACCAATACTGTGACATCCTTATAACAATTCTTTTATACATGCGTTACGTAGTTTGATACGATTATTAAGACTATTGGTACCTTCTAAATTTGATTATAGCCGATGTGTGTAAATTTTTTTCTTAACTTAATGACCATAATATCATTAGCACTTTATTAATTCTTTTTATTTTCCAAAAATTTCGGTAGTATAACGGCTATAAATCTAACTATCCCACCTGCATTGCAAACAATCCACAACCCATTTTGGGCACAACAATACAAATATAATATAAAATATTATTCATTCAACCACAAGTCAACATTTCATTTTTATACACATATCCATACATATATTCATATATACATGTCATTCTTACTAATATCCTACTATTATTTTGTCTTTCCATATGTTCCCCAAAGGTAGTATGCTTTGTTCTGATGCCTTCCTAACTATTACTTGCACACAGTCAAATAACTACGTGCTGAGCATTAAAAATGCTCTGTGGTGATTACAAATCTAAGGATTTCCATTATTACCAAATTACACACATCATGCAATATCATATTCACTATACTATTCAAAATTTTCTCTTTAATATATCAATTATGCCTTTTCTCAATATTTTATTATTATTTTCCATTCATTCACTATTTTCATATTTTCCTCTAGTTTCAATCTGATAGAAAATTTTCGGACCGGATACATGGGATGTGGACCCCACAAGTTCACTACACTGAAAAGTGAACGTGAAGGATCACCTAAGCACTACACTGTATACTGATCACTGAATCACTATCACTAAAGTAGACCCTCATTGGCCTATGTAAGCGAGTTGCCATGATCTGCACCGTGGTAATGGTGTCCCAATGGCTTGCCAATTATATCTTGGGCTAGATTTAACCATCAAAAAATAACTAAGGGCAATACCTTATTCCTTTGATTCAATTTCCATTAAATTCATAAGTTTTATTTATTTTACATTATTAATTGCCTAACATTTTATTCTTCCATAACCAATTCATCTCTACCATAATCTTTTTTCCACACTTTCCATTTTAATATATCAATATTTCATCATTAATACTCAATTAAGTCATTAAACTCACTAAACACACTTTATTCATTATATTTCATTTCATGCATAAAATAATCACTAATTAGAAAACATTTCAATATATATTTTAAAAATTTTAAATAAATTTCTATACACTCAATGTTATGTCTTCTTGCATTTTATGACTTAGTTTTCATTTAATTAGGAAGAAAAATATTAAATTCTTCTTCTTCATATTTTGTCTTACATCCAATTTTCATCATTAAAATTTTTATTTCACCTTCTAATAACTCATTTCACTAATTTATACATCCATTACTACATATGTACCATAATATTATACCAAAATATAATTATGCCTTAATATGCATTTTTACACATAATATGGTCATTTTTTTGAAAGTTCCATTAAATAATTTTCTTAATTGAATTTAACCATTCTAATCCACTTTTTATATTTTCTTAATCGTGTTTTAAGTTTCTATTATCATTTACATGCAAATTACATAAATCCCCTAATTTCCATAACCCTAATTCAAGCTTAAATAATGGAAATAGGTAGATTTTGAAATGACTAACCTTATTTCTTCCTTTAGCCTTCCTAGGCTTCCTTTTCCTTAGCTTTTTCCCTTTGAAACACCTTCACCTTCTTGTGCATCTACCATGGCCGAAACATGAGTCCCATTATCCACCATTATTTTCATTTCATAACTCAATCTAACTTAATAAATATCATCTACATACACTAAACCCTTTATTTGAACCATTAAATAAACTTAAAACTCTTAATTTCTCTTACCTCAGTTTTGTATCTTAACTTGTCTCCTTTAATTTCCTTCCACTCTAGCCCTTCAAATGGAGATTAGAGACTTTTACTAGCTACTAGAGAGGCTGAAATAATATTAGGGTGCTTGATTTTGGTGTAAAAATTAGGAAAAATAAGAGAATTTTGGTGGAGAAAAGAGAGAAGGGTGGGTCGGCCAAGAGGGAGGAGAAGAGGAAGAAGAAGTTGTAAAATTCTCTCTAGAGAATTCAGATTTTTGGACCCTTTTTATAGTGGCTTAAATGGGTGGGCTGGGGTTCCAACAAAGTCCAACCCATTTAGGTCCAATTAAGCACTCTAAATTATTTCTCACTTCCCAAGCTTAATTTCACCCAAATTTGATTCCATAATTCATAAGATATATATATAAATTTTCAACCCAATCGGAGTATGTTTCTGGTTTGGCTTACTCAAACTGAACTGATTAATTAATTTTCAGTGTTCTCGTTAAACTTTTTTCACTATCAAATAATCCTAAATATTATTTAAAATCTATCAATGTCTTAAAATAAATTTTTAGATGTCGATTGCTATTATTCATAGCTCAGTCAAAGTACGGTCAATCAATTTATTAATTAAACCAGGTCCCTTTTTTATTAGTTTTGACTTTTGAGAACTTATTTGACCTCATTTTCACTCTAAAATTTACCCCCAAACTAGTCATAACCTATATTTTCTGATGATCGAATAAAATATTTTTCACCTACAGGTATATTTTTGACCCCAAGTATACTAATCAATTTCGGAAACTACAGTTTACGACTAACTCGGTATTTGGCTATTACAAATACTTTACCTTCAAAGTCTTGATACATCTTGTTGCTTCCTGGTTGCATCACATATCTAGTCTCATGTGTCTCTCTCAAGATCCTTTGTTTCAAATCTGATACATTCGGCACACATAACTAGCCTTGATAGTAAAAACCACTATTTGACAAAACTAAAAACTCAGGTCTCTCCCGTTTCGAGACTAACTTGATCAACTCAACTAATCTAGCATCCTGCCTCTGTACATCTCTGATCTCCTAATATAAAGTAGGTTGAATGTGCAACTCTGCCATGACCTTTCTACTTAACGAATTAGCCACAACATTGGCCTTGCCTAAACACTAATCGATTATACAATTGTAATCCTTGATCAACTCCAACCACCTTCTTTGTCTAAAATTCAACTCTCTATATGTAGGAATATACTTCAAACTCTTATGGCCAGTGTAGATGAAATACTTTTCCCCATATAGATAGTGACACCAAATCTTCAAAGCAAAGGCTATGGATGTCAAATCTATATCATGGGTCAAATAATTCTTCTCATGATGTTTCAATTGTCTGGGATCATAGGAAATAACCTTTCCTTCTAGAATCAAAATACATCCAAATCCACTATGAGAAGCATTATTATAAATGACATATTTCTTATTTGAAACTGGCTATGTCAAGACTGGAGCTTCAGTTAATAAGCTTTTAAGTTTATTAAAATTGTGTTGGCACTTATCTGACCACTCAAACTTAACATCTATCTTCAACAATTTGGTCAACAGAGAAGCTATCATAGAAACCCCATTTATGAATCTTCTGTAATACCTTGCCAAGCCAAGAAAACTCTTGATCTTTGTTATGTTCTTTAAAGGCTTCCAATCCAATATCTCCTTGACCTTGCTGGGATATACTCTAACTCCATATCCTGATACTACATGTCTAAAGAATGCTACCTAATCTAGCCAAAACTCACATTTGGGGAGCTTGGCATACAACTTTCGATCTTTAAGGATCTGCAAAACTGTCCTCAAGTGTTGATCATGTTCCTATCTATACTTGGAATAAACCAAGACGTCGATGAAAACCACAATGAATTGATTTAAATATGGCTTGAAAATCTAGTTCATCAGATCCATAAAAGCTGCTAGAGCATTGGTCAACCCAAACAAAACTCATAGTGACCATATCTAGTTCTGAAAACTTTCCTTGCAACATCATTTACCTTAACTTTAAATTGATGGTATCCTGACTTGGGGTCCATCTTGGAGAAGAATCTTGCACCTTTAATTGATCAAACAAATTATCAATCTATTGCAATAGATACTTGTCCTTGATAGTAACTTTGTTCAATTGCCTGTAATTGATACACAACCTCATCAATCCATCTTTTTTCTCCTAACAAACAACCTTTATTTAACAAATTTTGCAACTGTGCCTTTAATTCTTTTAACTCCGAAGGTTCCATTCTGTACGGTGCAACTAATATTAGAGCTATACCTAATGCAAGCTCTATGAAGAACTCTATCTCCCTATCTAAAGGTAATCCTAGTTAGTCTTAAAGAAATAACTCTGGATATTCCCTCACTGTTGGAAAATCCTGCAAATATGGTCTTTTCTTTCTTGTATCAATCACATGAACTAAGTAAGCCTCACACCCCTTTCTAATCATCTTCTGAGTCTTGATCATGGAAATGACTTGAGCTAGTTGTGGAAATTTCTCACCTTCCGCTACTATCTTATCTATGGGGTCTTCCAGAATCAACTTCTTAGATCAAAAATTCACTATCATCTCATGTAAAAAAAACAATCCATGCCTAAAATATCATCAAACTCGTAGAAAGGCAACTCGATCAAGTTCATAAGAAACTCTCTTTTGTCCACAACCAACTAATAACCCTTATACGCACAATTCTGAAGGGTTCATGACTTTAATTTCATATTCTAAGTTCTCATTTATCATATTGTGCTGGTGAGGTGTTCTTGAGCAAACATATGAGTGTGTAGATCCAGGATCTATCAAAGCACATAAACATAAGCCATGAAGAGAAAACATACCAACAATAATATTAGTGGTCTCCTGATCCTCTTGTGTCCTTATGGCATAAGCTCTCGCTGGAGTCCTATTGGGTCCTGATCCACTGTCTCTGATGTAGTCTGACTAAGTCATGCTTGACCTCCTCGGTTATACTATTAACTTTGTACTAGAGTCAATACCACTATCTGTGTAAGCACTGTATTGCCTAGCAATAGGCAATCTCTCTTCAGATGATCTCGGGGCCCATATTTGTAACAAGCTTTAGAGGCTGCCTAACACTTTCCCTAATGGATCTTGCATCATGTCCCAAATACTGGTATCGTCTCTCTCGAATTCTGCAATAGTGAAGTGGCAATGACAGAAGTATCTTGGGAGAATGGTCCTCTTCAAAAGGAATTTGGCTGTGAAAAGCCCTGGCTATTTTCCTTATATTATGAATGCCCAAAGAATAGGCCTTATTGCCTGAAGTTTGTTCCATGCTACCTGATGGATTCTTGGAAGACTCATCTTCCTTATTCCCCTTTTTCCTCTTAACATTGATGGCTGCGGATTCCAATTTAGCAAAGTCCTCAATCTAAAAAGCAGTACCTTGATAGCTAATATCCGCATGTAAACCATTCTCCATCCGACAATACTGATCCATCTCATCCCCAAACATCCCAGCCACATATTAACTTAGCCTAATGAACTCTTGCTTATACTCTATAATAGTATGATTTTCCTACTGTAGATCTTGGAATTCCCTTTTTTTTTCATCTACATACACTCGTGGCACGAACTTTTTCTTGAACTTTGCCACAAAGAAGACCCTTGTAGGATGTTATGGTATCTATGGCTTTAAGCCTTCAACCAATCGGATGCATGATCTTGAAGTAAAGAAACTGTATAACTCACTTTGTGCTCATTGGCACACTCTAGCTCATTAAAGACTCTCTCGATCATCTCTAATCAAAACTCAATAGAAGCTAGATCATCCTCGCTTTTACCAGCAAAAACAATAGGCCCATACTTTCAGAGCTTAATTATCTATATTTATGGCCTTAGTGGTGGAGGCGATGGCACTGGCTATGGAGCTACCTACTGCATATTCTAAACTAGCTATTGTAGCAAGCCAGTTAACTGTTGCATAAATAACATATGGCCCTACCAGCCTCTCGTGTAACATGCTGGGAAGGAACTTGTACAACACCTAAAGCATGTACAGTAGCAACACTAGGCTAATTTTGAGCCCGAGTGTTGGTGGGACTGTAGCTTTCTACAACATCATGAGGATCTATCTCACCAGCCTCTATAAACTCTCACTCAAACCTACAAAATGACAAGGTAACAACTCACATCAAAGTCAGATGAGAAACAATGAATGCATGATTAAAAATCATTTACCCCACTCAGGTTCACAAATGCTTAAACCTAAGCTCTGATACCAATAAATGTAACACCCTCCAATGTAGCTGAGAAAATCCCCAACTATATTTACAGATGCTACGGGTTGTTTTGCAGAAAACTGATTAAATTAAAAATTTTCACATTTAAAATCTTTTAAAACATAATTATGCAATTAAAGCAATAAAACCATCATAATACTAAAATTCCCAATCCAACGGTCGATACTAACATAAAACATATTTTTGGCTTCACCAGCCTCGTATTATAAATATTTCAAAATAAAAGTCATTACATGTTATTAATGTAAAAAGATATATAAAAAAAAATCCAAAATCCTCTGGCATAAATAAGATACAAAATATGCCATGAATGTACATACACCCTAAGTTGAGTGCATTCTGACTGATGTCTAATGTGCTCATTTCCTTTCCAGTTAATTCCTTTCTATCATCTTCGAACTTGCATACAGGAAACCCACATGTTATGCAAACTAATGCTTAGTAGTACATATGTGCTTAAAAATTATATATTTTTATAATATCATACAATGTCATTCCATTCACCTCATAATCATTTCTAGAATCATATATTCTAGTTGTTACATACTTTGATGTCATCTCAACATGCCCATCTCACCATAGACATACCATAAAATCCATGTATACTGTACACGTATACATATCCATTTTACCATATCATGTCACCTGATATTAGCATTCATTTAGCTTACATATAACTTTCCATTTAGATTACCATATATCACACATTTAGCTTCCATTTAGCCCCAAACTCTCTAAGTTTGACTATTTGAATGTAGTATATGAGACAAGGGTGCTCAACAATCCAAGCTTAAGCCACTTTGCTCACAAAATATCATCTCATCCGAGCCCTTCGAGTCAATGCCGCTCACCAACCAGAGTTTAAGCCCCATTGACTGAGAATAATATAGCATACTAGCAAATCCAGAATCAAGTGCGCTTATATCCGAGCTTTAACCACTTATCCCTATATCAATCACAAAGTAGCTCTTTATGGTACCATTTCTTCCCTTAATAGTATAACATCTATCCTACCAAGACTAGAGAATTAGGCATATAAAAGGAATCACCTTGAGCTGCAACATCAAAGAGAGGGAGATTTGGGCTTGAATAATGAAACCAAACGGATAAACCATTGGTGGAAAATTATCCCGCTTAAATTATATATCAATAATGAGAAGAAGTTTTTTTCATGTTAATAGTGATGGGAAAAGTTCTTTAGAGCTAGGGAAACGAAATTATATTATAATTATATATATTAATGATTATGTATATTATTATTATATAATTAATAATTACTATTATATATTATATACATTAATTAAAATTATATTAATTAATTAAAATCCAAAAGTCGTTTATCTATCATCTAGTCCATATCATTAATTGATTAATTCGATCAAGTGGGGATTTTATTGATTAATTGAGTTAAGTTATTAGGATTTAGCTGATTAATTTACTTTAATAGTCTTAAATTGGGGTTCAATTTATTAAATTATGGCTCAATTTGTTAAATTGCTAATTGAACTTAAAATAATTTAATTGAATATAAATTGGAGTTGAATTTAAAATTATTAAACCATTCTTAAAATTAACCTTAATAATTAAATTGAGATTCAATTGAATAATTTGATTAAATTAACTTCAATTGGGATTTAATTAATTAATTAAGAGTTAATTGATTAACAAAGCATAAAATAGTTAAATTGAGATTTAATTTATTAAATTGAACTTCAAAATATTAAATTAGGATTTAGTTAATTAATTTCATTCTATTGATATAAATTGGGGTTCAATTGATTAAAGTAAAGTAAAGTTTAACTGATTAAATTAGGGCAATAGTCTTAAATTAGGTTTAATTGATTAAACTAATGTTTTATTTATTAATAAACTTAAATCGATTAAATTGAGCATAAATTTCCAATTGATTAAATTAGAGTTCAATTGGTTAATTAGACTTAAATTGATGAACCATTTTTAAATTAAACCTCAATTGATTAAATTGAAATTGAATTGATCAACAATTTGATTAAATTGACATAAATTTGGATTAACTTGATTCATAGAGAGGTTATTTCATTAATTGAATTTTAAATTGATTAAATTGAGTTTATATTGGAGTTCAATTTATTAAATTCAATCAAATTGGGATTCAATTGATTAATTGATTAAATTTAAATTGAAGGAATTGTGATTTAGTTGAGTAATTTTATTTTAGTTGAGTAATTTGATTTAATACTTAAATTAGGATTCAATTGATTAAATTAAAGTTCAATTAGTTAAATTACTAATTGAGCTTAAAATAATTAAATTGAATAAAAATTAAACTTCAATTGAATTAAAATAAAATATAAATTATTATTAATATTATATTACATTTTTATTAATATTATTTAAAATATAAAAATATATTTTATATTATTTTTTTCGATTATTTTTCCTAGATATATGGAGAAAGTTGCAATCAATAGGATTTTTCTTATCATCCCTTCACGAAATGAAAGATGTGAAATTTTTTTTTCTCAATTGATTAAACTTTGAACTCAATAGATTAAATTGATATTCGACTTAATAATTTTATTAAATTTACTTAAATTGGAATTTAATTAATTAATTTAGAATTGAGTAATCACTCTTAAATTGATTAAACTAAGTTAATTAATTTGATCATGTTGTGGTTTCATTGATTAATTAAACTTCAATTGATTAAATTGAGATTTAACTTATTAATTTGATTAAATAGTTTAAAATTGGGATTTAATTAATTAAAGTTGGGTTCAATTGGTTAAATTACTAATTGAACTTAAAATAATTAAATTGAATATAAATTGAATTTTAATTAATTGAACTGGAGTTTAATTGATTAATTGAAATTAAAATGAATAAACCGTTATTAAATAAAATTTTAATCGTTTAAATTGAGATTCTATTGAATTTAATTTGATTACATTGACTTAAATTTAGATTAAAGTATTAAATTGTTTCAATTCACATAAATTAGGGCTTAACTTGGCATTTAAACTAACTCTATTTGAACTTCTATTAATTAAATTGTAAATCAATTGATTAAATTGAGATTTAATTGATAACATTGACTCAAATTATGGTTCAATTTATTAAATTAACTTAAGTTAATTTATTAATTTTTTTTAACTTTAATTAATCAATTTCAATGTGGATTCATTTGATTGAAATGATTAATTTGAACTTAAATTATATTAGGGATTAATTTGATTCAAAAGATTAAATTGGACTTAAATTGAGGTTCAATTGATTAATTTAGAAATTAGTTGATTAACTAAACTTTAAAATAATTAAATTGAGATTAAATTTAATAAATCATTATTAAATTTAAACTCTGCTTGATTAAATTATGTTTTACTTAAATTGCTTAATTGATGTTCAATACATTAGACATTGAACTTAAATTTATTAAATTTATTAAATTGAATAAAATAGAGGTTCAATTCATCAATTGAACTTAAATTGAATAATTTTTTATTAAATTGAATCTCAATTATTAAATTGAGTTTAGCTTGGATTTCAATTGATCAAATTGAATTAAAATAGGGTTCAATTGCAATTGAAACTTAATATATTAATATTTATTATTATATTTACATAATATATTAAATATATTAATTATTATTACATATTATATTAATTATTATCATTATTGAAACAATGATCACAACAAAAGTGGTGTGTACTTAGAGACCATATATACAGATGGTCACAATTTAGTGACCCCAAATAAATACAGTCACTAAATAGCGATCCGAAATAAATATGGTCACTAAATAATGACCCCAAATAAATGCGGTAACTAAATAGCGATTATAAATAAATGTGGATACTAAATAGTGATCACTAATAAATGTGGTATCTGACTTCATAAACTAAAACAATTGTTTTAATTTATTAACGTAACGACCACAAATAAATGTGGTCACTAAATAGTAACTACAAATAATGTGGTCCCTAATTTAGAGACCACAAAAAAATATGGTCACTAACTTAGCAACCAAAATGTATATAGTCACTAAATAGAGACCATAAAAAAATGTGGTCGCTAACTCCATAAACTAAAACACTCATTTTGATTTATCAATATAGCGACTACAAAATAAATGTGGTGCTTAATTAGCTACCACAAACTATGTGGTCATTAAGTTAGCAACTACAATTAAATATGGTCACTAAATTAGCGACCACAATATAAGTGGTCACTAAATAGAGACCATAAATAAATTTGGTTGTTGTCTCTATAAACTAAAACGATAGATCAATTATCCATTTTAATTTATCATCGTGGTGACCACATTTAATTGTGGTTGTTATTTAGTGACCACGTTTATCGTGGTCGCTAATTTAGGGACCGCGTTTAATTGTGATCACTAAATAGTGATCACTAAATAGTGACCATAGATAAATGTAGTCACTAAATAGAGACCACATTGTCTGTGGTCGCTGATTCTAGACTCTTAAATGGTAGATCAATAAGCCATTATAGTTTATTAATGTAGTGACCACATGAATCATAGTCGCAATATAGTGACCACAAATAATGTGGTCGTTATTTCGTGACCACAAAGTTGGTGGTTGCTAAATTATGACCACATATGGTCACAAATTTATTGCAAAATCTAGTGTCAACTAGTGGCGCCAAAAGTTATGACCAGACATTGTGGTCACTATATTATGGTCGCAATGTGGTCATAAAGTGATCACTATTTTAATTAATTAGAATTGGTCTTTTATGGTCACAACATGGTCATAAAATAAATCGCTATTTAGAGACCACATTTATATGGTCACTATTTTGCTTAGTGTCACGTTATACCCAATCACCACTCTATGAGTAACCTTTAAGAGGCAATAAGGAATGAAGTTAAAGTATAGGATTCAGTATCCAAAATAACCTTGAGCATCTCAAGTCTAAGGATACTTGCATCATTGCTACTATCACTAATATTGAATAGATATCTATATGATTGTCTCATAGCAGGTCATCCAATTTACTTGGCCCATAGCAAGCATCCATATATTAACTATAAACATCTTAGATATTTAACTTATGAGATTAACTACTTGACCTAGTTAAGGAGTATAGTATATGCTAGTCTATCCAAATTAATAATGTTTCATCTTATTAATCCTATGACTAAGGATAACTTAGGTATAAACACAATTGAATATGATAGGAATCTCACCATCATGATCTCATCATGATTTCCTTCATGTTGTATTACATACCAAGGATTTCATTAAATGGTCTAAGATCTAAATAAAGTTCATATATGAATGAACACCAATATAATGAAAATATATTTTATTAATAATAAATGAGTACATCAGGTGCCTAAGGTAACTGTCTTTAGGGCATCTCTCTGACAATCTCCCACTTGCACTAAATCTAATCACTTTTATACATTATATCGTAGGCAAGTACATAACTATCATATTTCTTTTAGAGAAGTGGCTTAGTGAGTGGATCAATTATATTATGATAAGTGGAAGCTCTCTCTATCATTACATCATATCTACTAATGATTTCTCAAATCAAATGGTAACTTCTAAGTACATGTTTGGATATTTGATGAGATTGTGGCTCATTTCCTTGTGCAATGGGTCCATTGTTATCATAATAGAAATGTGTTGGATTAATAATTCTATGAACCACTTCTAATACTGTGATGAATTTTTTTATCCAAACTGCTTTCTTAGCTACCTCATAAGTTACAATGTACTCTGCTTCAGTTGTGAAATCTATAGTCGTCTTCTATTTGAAACTCTTCCAACTGACTACACTACCATTTAAAATGAAAACATAGCTTGATTGGGATTTTGAGTCATCCTTGTCAGATTGGAAGTTGGCACCTGTATGCCCACTTACTTTAAGCTCACTATTTCTATAAACCAAGAATGCATCCTTTGTTCTTCTTAAGTACTTATGAATGTTCTTGATAGCCACCTAATGCCCCTCCTTAGGATATGACCAATATCTACTCGTGACACTCAAAGCATATAATACATCAGGTCTAGTACATAACATAGTATACATGATAGATCCAATATCCAAAGTTTCTGGAATTGTTTTAATGTGCACCTGTTCATCTTGTTGTGAGTGGGTATATCGATGTCAACTTCCAATCTGACAAGAATGACTCAAAATCTCAGTCAGGTTATATATTCACATTAAATGGTGGAGCAGTCAACTGCAAGAGTTCCAAACAAGAAACGACTGCTGATTCCAAAACTGAAACATAGTACATTGCAGCTTCTGAAGTAGCAAAGGAAACAGTTTGGATAAAAAAATTCATCATGGAACTTGGAGTGGTTCCTAGCATTATTGATCCAATATAATTGTATTGTGATAATAATTGAGCCATTACACAAGCAAAGAAGTCACGGTTTTATGAGAGATCCAAATATGTACTCAGAATATACCATTTTATTAAAGAAATCATTGGTAAGAATAATGTAAAGATAGAAAGAGTGCTCACTTATCAGAATATTATCGATCCTTTAACTAAGCCATTTCCCAAAAAAAATATGATTCTCATGTACTCGCCTATAGAATTAAATACAAAGATGATTGACTTTAGTGCAAGTGGGAGCTTGTTAGAGAAGTGCTCTAAAGACAATCACCTTTAGCACTTATTGTACACATTTATTTGATTAATAAAAGGTTTTTTCATTAATTTTATGGTCATTTGATATATGAATTGATAGTGTTCTTAAATCAATTAATGAAGTTCTTGATACATGACATAATATGAAGGAAATCATGATATTGAGATTCTTATCATGTATAATTATGTTAGTATCTAAATTGTCCCTAGTCATAAGATTATTGAGATGAGACATTGTTAATCTGGACAGACTAGCACATGTTACACTCATTGATTGAATCGAGCAGTAGATCTCATAATCTGTAAACATGAGATGTTTAGAGTTAACATGTGAATGCTTGCTAAGTATAGCTAAGTACACTATTCTTTATTGCCTTAAGGAGGTTGCTCATAGAGTGATGATTGGATACAACTTGAGGTATTCGAAGGTAATTGGGTAACCAATAAAGGATTCATCACTCCAGATAGAAGGAGTGCATACCTATGGCCTCTTGTCGGGGTCATTACTCAGGAATCTCTAGACGGAGAGGAAATATCATGAAGATAGTGTTCAATGACATGTCTAATAGAGTAATGAGCCTCAAAGAAAAGAACAAATGTTACTTGGACTAGACATGACGTAGTAAGTCCAGTGGGAGTTGACACATGTCCATACTCTAAACCAAGCGGGACATAGAATGGTGAAAGGAATAATTGTACAAAAATTGTCTATGAAAATATTCGTAGTCAAACCATTAACTTTTCAGTCAATTGGGGGTCATGATGCATTACTAGATACCGCTCATGACTTGCTTAAATTAATTATTAATTTAAGTGGCCAACATAACCTAGAACCTAATGGGTCATACAAAATGGAGATGTGAAAAATGAGTAAAATGGTCTTGGATGAACTCCAAAAATATGAGAAAATTATTTTGGGATGGATCGCGATGAGATCGCACAAAAAAATCATTCCAAAGGGGGTCGCAGGCTCGAACTGGACTGCGCGGGCAGCGGGCTTGCCCAGCACATTGCTGGCCAGTAGCTGGCCTAATTGGCCTTAGGTGGCCAATTAAGGCTAATTATGGCCAATTAAGGCAAAAACCCCAAAATCCCTCGGCTTGTCTTGTGCACTCTGTATCTAATGTATTTTTGGGATAAAAATATTTTTGAAATATTTAAAAGTCTGAAAATTGGTTTTGGGAATGAAGAAATTTAAAAAAATAGTTATTTTTCATATTCTCTTAAATTGAGCATACACCATTGATAGCGCTTTGAGGTATCTTCAACCATTTCTCTTGTAGTTTCTAAAGTTGATTGTTGTGGTTTGTACCAACCCAATAAGGTGAAAATTTGAAGAATAAATCAAGAAATTACAAGGTATAATTTTCTTACCTCTATATTTTGATAAATTAGTTTTAATGGCACAAGTAAGATTTTTGTTTTCGGTTTTCAATTTTTTATTTTTTTACTATATTTTATGAATGAGATTCATCTTCAAAATTCAATAGTGGTATAAAAACCCGGTTGTGTCCATTAAAATTAATTTGAATTGAAAGAGCAATGAGATTGCACGGTTTTGATGATTTTGGATTAATAGATTTGAATAATTGAAATTAATTTGTAAAATTTGCTTTGAAAATTTTTTTTAATCTAATCATGGGATGATTAAGGATGATTATTTTGATTGAAAAATGGATTGAATGAATTTCAAATAATTAATTATGAATTTATTTCAAAAATGCTGAAAATTGCTTTTGTTTTGTACATGTGTTGTTGTTTGGCTTAATGGATAGACCTTTTATATTTTTCTTGTAATTTAATTATTAAAAAACTATTCATACATATTAAGAATATTTTTAAACCTCTTAAAGTATCTAATAATTAATTGAAAGTTGTTTTAATTAATTTTTCAAACAAACACGAATTCAAGACTGTTTTGACATAACTAGTGGTAATGTTTTGTTTGATTTTTTTGTATATATTTATTTTTTTCTAGCACCTTAGAATATTTTTTATGTAATTAAAAATATATTATTTTTATGTGAGATACATGCCAAAATTATTTTGCTCGAATTTAAAATATTAAAAAATTGTAGATATTGAATGAGTCGTTTTGAGTGTCTAAGTGTGTTGGTTCGTTTATCTTAGTAATTTTAGCTTGTGACAAAAATATTTTGATCAACTTGAGCTAACCTAAAGATCCTTAGAATGATGATTTGAAGTTTTGAAAATTTTTAGAATTTTTGGAAATTAATTTTGAATTAATTTAAGTCAAGCAATGGTAATTCTAGTATGACTAGAAATTGTTATATATATTAAAATTATAATTTTCAATTATGACATCATACTAATTTGATTTTAAGGTGAATTAATTATGAAAATATGGAATTTTATTAAATTCAACATTGAAATGACATATAAAATTAAATTAACTGAAACAAGAACAAAGAAACAATTTCAGTTCAAACGTTGAATCGATTTTCAAATTGAAATCCAAAATTGTCAATTTTATTATATTTTATGCATTAGAGAATGCATGTTAGGGGTGTTTGGAAAGACATGATAGATGATTATGGACTTAGGCCCAATGTAATTGAGCATGCATGATATTTTTATTTTCTGGTAAATAGGGCCTACGTGTCTCTGCCTCTCTATCTTTCTCATGTATTTCTCTTCTTATCTTACTCCCCTCAAATGTAAATTAAAGTTTTATATATTTTGAAATATGTAATTAGATTATATAGGATTAGGATAGAATGGAGATACAGAGCAACAAAAAGCAAAGGAGGTGGTGCCATAAACAAGTAGACTTAGAAATAGGAATTTGATTTCTATTTTGGGTTGTAAATTCATATATATACCTAGATAAGTTCTAGTCAATTTCTTGTTGGCTCAAGAGGTTGACTTTAGTATGTCCATAATCATGTCATATAGTTAATGTAACTATCTTTATATATCCATGTGCTGAATGTATGATATATAAAAGCACGCAATAAAAACATGATGAGACTCAACAAAGAAATCATTCGCTAAATAAACAATTAAATCTTATGTGTTCCATTAATATGGGGAGAACAAGAGTTCTTCTAGAGTTAGGATTGTTGAGTTGCCTCAAGCTCGCTGTATAAGAATATGTGTCAAACCATTGAAATTAGATTTCACTATTAATGGATTAGACTTAATTGATATCATTTGCTTATTGGATTTGCACCAAGGTTAATTTGTATTGGAGGCAAAACTGGGTTAGTGTACAGGAGAGATACACATATCAAGAGTTGATAGCCCAATGTATGTGCACACATCAATTAGTTGATAGCATAAGATTTGATAGTTGCATGAATAATGCAATTAATATAAATTAGATACCTACCAACCAAACTAAGGATAGCTTGTTGAATTTCCTCAAGGTTATTCTTAGCTAGTTGGATATCAACCCACTAGGAGAACTTCCATATAAGTTCTCTCGGATTCATAGTGAGGGCTATAAATTCGCAATAAAATAGTGGAAGTCCTAATGCGATTTATTAAAGACCTAATAAACATGAAATTTTATGTACATTCTAATATGCTCTATTTTATATCTAGGTTGCTAGAATCATCATTATGTCGACAGGTGTGAATTTGCGATCACTAATAAAATCAAATAAGTTGACTGGACCTAATATTTAGATTGGCTAAGGAATTGGAGAATAGTTCTCAAATCCAAAAAGATTGGCTATGTCTTCGATGAGGCACTCCCGAATCCCCCTGCTGCTAATGCTTTTGAAGATGTTCAGAAGGCATATCAAAAGCATTTCGATGATAGTGAGATGGCAAGTTGTATTATGTTTGCTACTATGCCAGCTGAGTTGCAAAAGCAGCATGAGGCTATGGATGTGAATTCCATAGTCTACCATCCAAAAGAGCTTTTTGATGAGCAAGCACATTCTAAAAGGTTCAAAACTTCAACATTGCTCTTTCGCACTAAGATGGTTAAGGGGACATCTCCAGTGCAATATGCACTAAAGATGAATGGCTATATTAAGAGGTTGGCAACCTTGGGATTTATGATGGATCATGAATTAAGTATTGACTTAATTCTAACTGGTTTGTTTGATAGTTTTTCACATTCTGTGCTTAACTATAGAATGAACCGAATCTCCACCACTATTCCTGTGTTGATCAATATGCTCAAGACAATTAAGCCATCTGTCAAGAAGGACAGTTAGGCTGTGATGCTGGTGGACTCTTCTGGTTCTAAGAAGAAGAACCTTAAGAAATAGAAGAAGTCTATGAAGTCTAAGGGAGGCATGACCAAGAAGAAGGCCAAGGACATTGCCCCAAAGGGAACATGCTTCCATTATGGCAAGGATGGTCATTGGAAGAGAAACTGTAAGGCCTACTTGGAGTTCTTATAGAAGAAGGCATCTGATGCCCCATCTATTTCAGGTATTTTTGTCATTGAGATTAATATTGTTTCCAATAATAATATATGAGTATTAGATACCAGTTGTGGCTCACACATATGCACTAATATGTAGGGCCTAAGGAACAGTAGATAGCTTAATAAGGGAAAGTCATGCCAGCGCGTTGAAAATGGAGAAAGAGTTATTGCATTAGCCATAGGAACTTAGGTATTGACCCTCCCTAGTAGGCTTATGTTAAATTTGGATAATTATTTTTATGTACATGCTTTAACTAAAAATATTATTTCTGTTTCTAGTTTAAATAAAGATGGTTTCCATTTAGCTTTTAGTAACAATTATTTTTCTATTATGTTGAATGGTATTCTTTATACTAACGGTACATTATGTAATGAGATATACATATTAGATATGTCAAATCCAATTTTTAACATTAATGATAATAAAAGACAAAAACAAGATATGTTTAAATCATTTTACTTATGGCATTGTCGCCTTGGTCATATAAGTGAGAAATGTATTGCTAAGCTATACAAGAGTGGTAGTTTGGGGTCATTTGATTATGAATCATGTGACACATGTGAATCTTGCTTATTAGGCAAGATGACTAAATTACCCTTTAAGGGAAAAGGTGAACGTGTTAATGGGCTTTTAGACTTAATACATTTGGATGTATGTGGTCCAATGTCCACACATGCCATAAGCGATTTCATGTACTTTATTAATTTTATTAATGACTACTCATGATATGAGTACGTGTATCTTATGAAATACAAATATGAAGTTTTTAAAAAGTTCAAAGAATTAAGAAATGAAGAAGATAAACAGCTTGGAAAAAATATTAAAACACTTTGATCAAATCGAGGAAATGAATACTTAAGTCAAGAGTTTCTACATTACCTTAGGAATAGTGGGATATTATCTCAATAGACTTCATCTTACATGCCATAACATAATGGTGTGGCTGAAAAAAGAAACAAAACTTTGTTAGCTATGGTAAGGTCTATGATGAGTTTTGTAGAACTCCCTAAATTCTTTTGGGGATTATACATTAGAGACTATTGTTTATATATTAAATGGAATCCCTTCAAAGTCAATTGATATTACTCCATATGAGATATGGAATAACAAAAAGTCCACACTTTCTTACATGAGAGTTTGGGGTTATCCTACTTTTGTGAAGCAGATAATATCATATAAGTTGGAATCTAAGTCTGACCAATGTCTGTTTGTGGGGATATCTAAAAACAACATATGGATATCAATTTTACCACCCGTTGGAATAAAATGTGTTTGTTTTAAGACATGTTATTTTTTAGAGAGATAATTTCTTCTAAAAAGAGATAGTGGGAGCAAATTTGAACTTGCGGAAGTTCAAGATGCTCAAGTAGATGTTGGTCAACTACCTGAACTAAAGCCTATTATTCATACAGATGATATAGTAGCTCAACCTTCTGAAGCACAAGAGTTTCATAGGTCAAGTAGTATACGTACTGTTTTAGAGAGATATAGATTTCTCATTAGTGAACAGAACGACATATTGCTCATAGAAAATGATGAGCCTACGACCTATGAAAAAGTTTTAAATAGTTTAGAATCTGATAAAAGGCTTGAAGATAAGAAGTCATAAATGAATTCCATATATGAAAACTAAGTATGGACTTTGGTTGACCCATCTGAAAGGATAAAGCCTATAGGGTGCAAATGGGTTTTCAAAAAGAAAATTGACATGGATGGTAATGTGGTTACCTATAAAGCTAGATTTATAACTAAAGGTTATCGTAAAAGACAAGGAATTGACTATGATGAAACTTTTAGCCCAGCAGCTATGCTCAAATCCATAAGGATACTCCTAGTCATTGCTGCTCATTATGATTACGAGATATGACAAATGAATGTGAAAATGGCTTTCCTTAATGGAAATCTAAATGAGGATGTGTACATGACACAACCAAAAGGTTTCATATCCAAATATGGCAAAAAGGTATGCAAGCTTCAAAGATCTATTTATGGATTAAAGCAAACATCAAGGAGTTGGAATATGCAGTTTAATGAGACAATCAAATAGTTTGGTTTCTTACAAAATTTGGATGAACCTTGTGTATACAAGAAGGTTAGTGGGAATGCAATCATATTCCTTATGTGGTATGTAGATGACATATTGCTAATAGGAAATGATGTCTCAGCCTTACAATCAGTAAAAATTTGGTTATCCAAAAATCTCTTTATGAAAGACCTAGGAGAAGCAGTCTATATTTTAGGGATAAGGATCTATAAAGATAGATTTAAAATATTTCTTGGTCTTTCATAGTCTACATATATAGACAAGATGCTAAAGAGGTTTAGCATGGAGCAGTCCAAGAGGGGATATATTCCTATGACCCATAGGATTACTTTCCCAAAGATTATGTGTCGAAAGACACAAGATGAGAGGAAACGCATGAGTTTGATTCCATATGCTTCAGCCATAGGATCAATCATATACACTATGATATATACAAGACTTTATGTATCAAATGCTCTAAGTGTCACGAGTAGATACCAATCGGACTCTAGTGAGAGTCATTGGGTGGTTGTCAATAATATCCTTAAGTACTTAAGAAGGACTGAAGAAGTATTCTTAGTCTATAGAGATGGAGATCTTAACGTGAGTGGGTATATCGGTGCCAACTTCCAATTGAACAAAGATGACTCAAAATCTCATTTAGGTTATATATTCAAACTAAATGGTGGAGCAGTCAGTTGGAAAAATTTCAAATAGGAAACGACTACTGATTCCACAACTAAAGCAGAATACATTGTAGCTTATGAAATAGCAAATGAAGCAATTTGGATAAAGAAATTCATCACAAAACTTGAAGTGGTTTCTAGCATTGTTGATCCAATACAATTGTATTTTGATAATAATGGAGCCTATAACACCCACTAATTAGTATAAGTTAGAATAAGTATGTGGTATACATAGGAAACATATGATAGACTATATATATTAAAATGGATATAATAAATGACTAAATTAGGAAATAAAATAAATTAAATTAATTGACATGATAAATTTGATTAAATTAAACCACATAATTAAATTCTACTTTTGGTTAAAAAAATTAAGGGGATTAGATATGAGTATATGTGTGAATAATAATAATAATAATAATAATAATAATAATAATAATAATAATAATAATAATAATAATAAAGTAAAAAAAAAGCACAGCAAAAAAAAAAGAATAGCAAAACAAAAAATCGGGAGAAGGGGGGCTGAAGTTAATTAAGACTTTATTTGCCTCATTTCATCATAACTTTTATACTCTTCCTCTTATCATCATCATCCCTTTCCTTCCCCCTAATGAAAGCCCTAATTCTTCATGATTTCACTCAATATTTGCATTAAAATCACTCCAAATGAATATGTTCTTAGTAAGTAATCTCATTTCCATTGTTATTGTGTTACTTAGAACTTTCAAGGGTATGTTACAACAATAATTTTTCATCTATTTTTGATTACTTTATGAACCGAATTTGGAAAAGTTTCAAACATAAAAGTTGTTCATATATGTGTTGTTTATAGTTTTGTCAAATTTTATGGAATTATTTTGAGTATATGAAGAGAAATACTTGTTTGAGTGAGACTGATTTAGGGAGATGTGCCAATAGAATAACCTACGGTTTTTACTTACTTTGATCATCTTAATGACTGAATCTAAAGTTTTGTAAAACATAAAAGTTGTGGACCTATGTGTGATACATGTCTTTGAAAACTTTCATAGAAATATCTCTTGTGTAGGTTGAGTTATTGTGAAATGAACTATGGTTGTTCCTTGATTGAGTTGGTTCCATATACCTGTATAGCTCTGGTAATTGCATCCATATATTTGACCCATTTTTAAATCGAATTAGCCAAAGTTCAAAACATGAAATTTTTATTTTTATATCTTATCTAAGTTTTTGTAAATAATTACCTAAAAATTTTATTTATTTTGTGAGTTATGACCTTATCAAGTGAACTAGTCAAGTTGTCATTCTATTCCTAACTAGTTATAAATCCTCTAGTATTTGAGAACCTTAGAGGACGAATCTAGATATATGGTAAACATGAAAAATATTCCAAATTAATTTATCTAACTGTATACAAATTTTATAATAATTAAATGCACACAGTGAAAGATATAAATTTTTAAATATAGCACTTTAAAACTGTCAAAGGGCAGAAAACAGAGTAACATTTAAAATTATACTAAAAATTATGCAATGGTTCAAAATTCTAAATTTTTTGTATATTTTATTTTACATATTAAATTTAATTAGGAATAGGAATCATATAAATTGGATGAGTGTATAAAAATTTGTAGAGCTAATAGTCCTCAAAGGTCATATGACCGTTTAGGAGAAATTTTAGTTATTTATTTAAACTATAATAAAAATAAGTATTTTAACAAGGTATTAATCAATTATATTTTTATATTAGACCCTCAACAAGAGGAAGAGCGACAAAAGTAGACAAACTCCAAATTTTAGATTTTGGAAAAGCTCCATTAAGGTTTGTACATATATGAATTTTAGTTTGCCTTATTACATGTTTGTGTGTTAATTGAATAAGTTGCATATTTGAATAAAGTATTAAAATGTGTAAATATAAAATGGCTGACAAGGGACAAGATGACCTGCAGGGTAATATAAATGAGAGAAAAAAATATAGGTGGCATATAAAATACGATAAATAAGATGTTAAAGAATATATGTATGTATATATATATATATATATAGTTGTTGTGATATAAGGTTTGTAAAACCTATTTATGAACATTGAATTATTGATAAAATGTTGTGTGATTAGCATAACATGCGACTTAGGTTAAGGATTAAATGAAATGATAATTAATGAAATTTCGTGTTAATGCATGTATAGACATATGGATGAATAATTGATTGATACAATGTAGAAAATTTTAGTTTAAGATTGTAAATGTGTGTTAAGGGGTATAAATGTAGAATATGTAACATAATATATTTTTCAATATGGATTATTATATGATTGATTAAAAATGTGATAATTATTAATGATGATTATTGAATAGTTATGACATTAAAGAGTGAAGTTAGAAACTCATATATGACATATGTATTTGGTATGAAAAGAGAGGTTATATAGCATATTTGGATTCATAAAAGTATTATAAATTTTGGTTATGTATTAAACGATATGTTAACTTTGATTGTATGGAAAACTAATTAAAGTATACAAATATTACTTAAATGGTTATATATAATGGAATATCATATGATTATATGATTTTAAATTTTTATAATCATATTTTCATTATAAATATAAAGAGAACATTGATTCCCGCAAATTAATATATAAAGAAAATAAATAAGTAGTAACCTTAATTGCCCAATTCTCAACCTGTGGACTAATTAGAGATAGATGGTACACTATTGCGGGGGCATTACGGTACTGATATTGATATGGTTTAAGAATAGAGTGGTGTTAGCTCAGAGAGCACCTCTGTCCTAATCATATACAGATGATGTGATTATACTCGGTTATGAGGCTTAAGATCTACGAGCGCTCTTAACTTGAGACTATAGTGAGTAGGGTGCTTAAGCTCCGCGAGCGGCCCTACTACACGCCCTATATCCGGACAATCTGGGAATGAGATTTGGGCTATTTATATTAAAATATTATATATAAATTAATTAAAAGACATACATGTACACATTGAGAGATAAATGTATGAGATAGCATGAATTATAAATATTTATTAAGGTAAGTTAAATTTATAATTGAGTTATATATATATTATTAATGAATTTGGTAATATTGTATAGTCATGTGTTTGTTCCTATATAATGTATGTTGGATTATTGTAAACTGCGTTATGAATTATCTATGCAGTTTTGGCAATTGTATGTTAAAATATTTAAGCTTATTTGAATTGAGATTTGAGTTAACTAAAGTAAAATAATTTTAGAAAAATCCATTAAATTAAAATGAGTTATGGAAACTTATTAAATTAAAATAATATGTAAAGAAAATTTTATTTAAATTAATATATGGAAATTTAATAAATGATTTAAAGGACATGGTAAGAAAGGTAATAAAATATAGAAATTTAATAAATGATTTAAAGGACATGGTAAGTTATTAAATGAAAATTTTAAACTCAGGCTAGTTTCATTTAGCTTGTTTGTATATTACATAGGCGGGGTGTTACAGAGCCATTGCACAATCAAAGGAGTCACAGTCTCATCAGAGATCCAAACATGTACTCATAAGATACCATTTGATTAGAGAAATCATTGGTAGGAATGATGTAAAGATAGAAAGAGTGTCCATTGATAAGAATATTACTGATCCTTTAACTAAGCCACTTCCCCAAAAGAAATATGATTCTCAAGTACTCGCCTATGGATTTAAATACAAAGGCGATTGGCTTTAGTGCAAGTGAGAGCTTGTTAGAGAAGTGATCTAAAGGCAATCACCTTTAGCACTTATTGTACAAATTTACTTAATTAATAAAAGACTTTTTCAGTAATTTGATATTCATTTGATATATGAATTAATAGTGACTTTAAATCAATTAATCAAGTCCTTGATACCTAACATAACATGAAGGAAATCATGATATTGAGATTCTTATTATGTGTAATTATGTTAGTATCTAAATTATCCCTAGTCATAGGATTAATGAGAGGGGACATTATTAATTTGGATAGACTGACACATGTTACACTCCTTGGTTAGATCGAGTAGTAGATCTCATAATTTGTAAACATGAGATGTTTAGAGTTAAAATGTGGATGCTTGCTAAGTGTAGCTAAGTACATTGGATAACATGCTATGAAACAATCATATGAATAATCTATTCAAATTTCAAAAATAGTCTTAACATAGCAATGGTGCAAGTATCCTCAGAGTTGAGGTAGTCAAGGATATCTTGGATACTAATTCTGTATTTTGACACTATCTCTTGTTGCCTCACTTTTCTCTTTCATAAGACAAATTTCCATAGCACTTTGGACATTTATCACCCCATCTCCTTGTAGCTTTTTTTTTTCTTCATCCTTTGTGTGTATAATCTTAGAGGAAATCATAGTTTTGGATTTTTGTGGTTTTCTATAACCCAAAAAAAAAAAGGTCACAACATGGAAGATTAAGAGTTGCAAACAAATGTAATCAACTTCTCCCATTAAATGGTTCAATCCAATTTTAAATTACATAGGGCGTTCATGGGTTTTGGTTTTGATTAAATTTTATAATTCCACTATCATATGTATGAGATGCATGTTCAAAACCCAACAGTGGTATCAAAGTTACCCTATGCAAATTAATTTTGGATTTAACTGAAGTATAAATGATATTGATTGAAAGGGACAATTTGGATTCTCTCCTTCCATTAAAACCAAATTTGATTCTATTTGGCCTAAAATTTTAATTTTAACTCGATGACATATTAATATGATGATATTAGATATTTTTTGATGATAAATAAAAGGTATGAATTTGATTTAAACATGAAATTCAAAATTATGCCAATTAAGTTCTTTCATGGGGCTTTTCGATTTGGTTTGTTAATTTAGTTATTAAAACATATTTAAGACATATTTATAATGTGTTTTAAGGTCTGGACATCTACTTAATTTAATCAAAAATCATTTTTAATCATTGTGAAAACAAAACTAGTAACTATGTGAAAAATCTTACTATATGATGAGATTGTTTTGTATTATTTGATTTAATGGCATGTAACTTCATGAACAAAACCTTAATTTGATATTTATGAGATATTCATGATATTATTTTGATATCAATTTTTATACTAAAGTCAAATTAAATTCGTGGTTAAATTTTTACAAAATCCTAGTTCATGTATAATTCAATATATATAATTTTTGATTAATTAGTTTGTTAGTTAAGTTTATGAGGATTTAGATTGTCTAATGAATGAATTTAATTGGTTTAAACTGATTTTTCTTCATTCCCTCTATGCGTGTAACTTAATAGGTTTTCTAGTCATGTTGGCAACTCAAGTATCGATAGAAATCCTAATTCAATTGGGATTCTATGAGTCAAACTCTTTCTTGACTTAGTAGATCATGAGCAGCACCTAGCAATACATCATGACCATCCAATTAACTAAGAAGTCTATGGTTTAACTTTTAACCCATCCATAGACAATTACCGCACAATTCATCTTTTTACCAAACTATACCTCACTTGGTTTAGAGTGTAACACCCCCTCACCCCAGCAACACATGCCTGGATAAAGGAGTATTATGCTAAATTCATCGCTAAAATATCATTTCATATAAATGGAAAATGGTACATATACATACATACATACATACATATATATATATATATATATATATATATATATATATACAGAAAATCATAATAAAGAAACAAAGTATATTTTATAATTACAAAACAGTCATTTTTCCAAAATATAAAACTTTACAGTCGTGAAAAAGTAACTTATAACAAAAAGTATAAAAGTTGAGTGACCCACAGTGTTCAAGTTCAACTAATTTACTAGATAAGATCATTGTTAGCTTTATCTATTGACCTCGTCTTACTCTTCACTATATCAACATGAAAAAAATTATCACACTAAGCTCTATGCTTAGTGGTGCATATAAATAAGGTAATGAACTATATCATGCAATATGTAATATCATGTATTTATATTATGCACCGTATTATTTTTTTATGCAATTTCTCATTTCATATCATTACTTGTATTTCATTATACTAATGCAGTGAACATACAACAATAATTATCAAGAATTTTCTAAACAATGTTCCTTATATCATTATTAACTCATTTATTCCCATAACACCAATGACTGAACAAATAATTAGGATAACGGGATTCACCATCCAGGCATAATAAATTGTCACCTAGGTGTAGTAGTATCAGCATACAAGTGTCATAACTGATATTAATAAATAAATATTATCACCGATATTAATATGAATGTCATCAATAATATTAATAACTAGAACCTTGATTGGCATGTTAAACTGTCCAAGACACTAGTTATAGACTAGGCATTGTAGGGCTTAATTAATGTCATTGCAAAATTCATAACTCTTTTACTTAATACATTTATTGAGTCTAATGGCTCAATTAATTACATAATTACTCAATAAAAATATTATTTGTATAAAAAAAAGATCCAATGTTATTTACACATTAAATCCTTCCATTTAAATTTTTTCTTGTTACTGGTAGATTCCACACTCTATTTTTTATCTTAATTTTGGACCTGTTACCATCAAAATTAAATTACAAAGCCTTCTTAAAAATTTTAATCCTAGATCTTAACTTTAATATGAAATTTCAAACACCTAATTTGAAATTTTGTAGCGAAAGTTATACTCATTTAAATACTAACTGCTCATTAAAAATATTGTCCAGAATTTTCTAAACAGATTTCTAGTCCAATATTTGTGCCAAAATTAAGCATTGTTAAATTCAGAATTAGGTTTATGTGCTGCATAAAACCCTAAAGAATTCAACTACTTGGGGGTATAAATACTGACTTGGGCATGTATGTCAATATCATGAATGAATAAAAATGAATTTAAGTATTTTCTTCGTAAAGTGAGGCTTGTTGCATCTCTTTATTACTTTTAGAAGTTAGTTACGTATCAAGTAATATTGTTTGTAGTGTGGCTATTCTTCATAAACTTTATAATCTTAGTTCTTGGCTACATTGGTTAGCTTTGGATCAGATTCAACCTTTTGGTCACCATAGCTTAAAGTTTTGCTTACCTTAACTTGTTAAAGGGTTTCAAGGCATAGTCTTTGGGGTTCTATAAAAGAACGTGCCTTAAATCCCTCAACAAGACAAGGCAAGCAAAACCTTAAGATATGGTGACCAAAAGGTTGAATCTGACCCCAAGCTAACCAATGTAACCAAGAACCAAGATTTCAAGGTTTATTAAGAATAGCTATGCTACAAGCAATAATACTTGATAAGTAACTAATTTTTAAAAGTAATAAAGAGATGCAACAAGCCTCACTTTATGAAGAAAATACTCAAATTCATTTTTATTCATCAATGATATTGTCATACATGTCCAAGTCAATATTTATACACCTAAGTAGTTGAATCCTTTAGGGTAAATGAAATTAAAACCTATTCTAACTCAATTCCATCAAAATATGAAGTTTTCCTTACTTGAATAAGAATACAATCTAAATACAATCTAAATCCCTTAAAAGTAGAGATAATCTAATATATGTTGGGTTTTGAAGAATGAATCATATGCATAAATGCAGCGGAAAAATAAAATTTTCATAACTTGAAACAAAAGATCATACTTGGGCCATTAAAACTAATTCATATAAATATAAATGTTAGAAATTATATCTTGTAATTTCTTATTTGTTCTTTAAATATTCACTTTGTTGGATTGTAGCAAACCACAACAATCCACAGCAAGATGTCTCTAGTAATAATCCACGTGAAGAATGAATAAGAAACTATCAAGAGAAATGGTTTGAACAAATTCAAAGTGCTAGCTTTGAAAGTGTTCTTGAGAGAATTTTTATTGTCTTAAAAATATTTTTTTCACAAAAAAATATTTTCATGTCTATTTTCTGTCATTTGATATCTTTTCTATTTGAATCAAATTCAAAGAAAAGATGAAAAGTCAAAAATGGAAAAAAGAGAAACGAATGAATAGTAATTGGCCATAATTGGCCTAATTAAGGCCAAAATCTATCGTTGGACAACGGGTGGGAGACAGCAGCGCACTGGGCTTGCCACAGGCTACTGTGGGCAACCTAGCTGGCCCGTGACCCTTCTGAACGATTTCTCTGTGCGATCTCATTGCGATCCATCCAAAATAATTCTCTCATATTTTGGAAGACCATTTTACTCATTCTCCATATCTTCAATGCGTGTGACCCATTAGGTTCCTAGTTATATTGGCCACTTAAATCAACAATTAATTTAAGCAAATCATGAGCGGTATCTAGCAACACATCATGACCCCCAATTGACCAGAAAGTCAGTGGTTTGACTATGAACCTTTCCATAGACAATTTCCATGCAATTATTCTTTTCACCATTATATACCCCACTTGGTTCAGAGAATGGACATGTGTCAACTCCCACTAGACTGACTACGTCATGTATAGTCCAAGTAATGTAGTTATTGTCCTTGAGGCTCATTACTCTATTAGATATGTCATTGAAGAATATCTTTATGACATTTCTACTCCGGCCAGAGATTCTTGAGTAATGACCATGACAAGAGGCCATAGGTATACACTCATTCTATCAAGAGTGGTGAATCCTTTGTTGGTTACCCAATTACCTTTGAATACTTCAAGCTGTATCCAATCATCACCCTATGAGCAACCTCCCTGAGGTAACAAAGAATAGTGTCAAAATACAAAATCAATATTCAAGATAGACTTGAGTACCTCAAGTGTAAGGATACTTGCACCATTGCTATGATGAGACTATCAATGACATTTGAATAGATTATCCATATGATTGTCTCATAGTTGGTCATCCAATGTACTTAGCTACACTTAGCAAGCATCCACATATTAACTCTAAACATCTCATGTTTATAGATTATGAGATCTACTACTCAATCCAATCAAGGAGTATAACATGTGCAGTCTGTCTGGATTAATAATGTCCCATCTCATTAATCCTATGACTAGGGATAATTTTGATACTAACATAATTACACATGATAAAAATCTTAATATCATGATCTCATCATGATTTCCTTCATGCTATGTTATGTATCAAGGACTTTATTAATTGATTTAAGATCACTTATCAATTCATATATCAAATGAACATCAAATTAATGAAAAAGCCTTTTATTAATCAAATAAATTTGTACAATAAGTGCTAAATGTGATTGCCTTTAGAGCACTCCTCTAACAAGCTCCCACTTGCACTAAAGCTAATCGCCTTTGTATTGAATTCCATAGGCAAGTACATGGGAATCATATTTCTTTTGGGGAAGTGGCTTAGTTAAAGTATCAACTATATTCTGATCAGTGGGCACTCTTTCTATCTTTACATCATTCTTACTAATGACTTCTCTAATCAAATGGTATCTTCTGAGTACATGTTTAAATCTCTAATGAGACCGTGGCTTCTTTATATGCGCAATGGTCCATTATTATCACAATACAATTGTATTGGATCAATAATGCTGGGAACCACTCCAAGTTCTGTGATGAATTTCTTTATCCAAACTGCTTCCTTTGCTACTTCAGAAGCTGCAATGTACTCTGCTTCGGTTGTGGAATCAGCAGTCATTTCCTGTTTGGAACACTTCCAACTAATTGCTCCACCATTTAGTGTAAATATATAACCTGACTGAGATTTTGAGTCATCCTTGTCAGATTGGGAGTGGCATCGGTATAGCCGCTCACAATAAGATCTCCATCTCCATATACCAAGAATACATCGTTAGTTCTTCTTAAGTACTTAAGGATATTATTGATAGCCACCCAATGACCCTCACCAGGATCCGATTGGTATCTTCTCGTGACACTCAGAGCATATGATACATCGGGTCTTGTACATATCATAGCGTACATGATTGATCCTATAGTTGAAGCATAAGAAAGCAAACTCATATGTGTCCTCTCATTTTGTGTCTTTGGACATAAAGTCTTTGAGAGAGCAATCCTATAGGTCATGGGAATATATCCTCTCTTGGAGTGCTCCATGCAAACCTATTTAGCATATTATCTATGTATGTAGACTGTGAAAGACCAAGCAATCTTTTAGATCTATCTCTATATATCTTTATTCCCAAAATATAGACTGCTTCTCCAAGGTCTTTCATAGAAAAATTCTTGGATAACCAAAATTTGACTGATTGTATGACTGCGACATCATTTTCCATTAAAAATATGTCATCTATATATAAAACAAGAAATATGATTGCACTCCCACTAACCTTCTTGTACACATAAGGTTCATCTGGATTTTGTAAGAAACCAAACAGTTTAATTGTCTCATCAAACTGAATATTCCAACTCCTGGATGCTTGCTTTAATCCATAAATGGATCTTTAAAGCTTACATACCTTTTTGCCATCTTTGGATATGAAGCCTTCTGGTTGTGTCATGTACATATCCTCTATCAGATTTCCATTAAGGAAAGCTGTCTTCACATCCATTTTCCATATCTCATAATCATAATGAGTAGCAATGGCTAGGAGTATCCTTATGATTTAAGCATAGCTACTGGGTTAAAAGTTTTATCATAGTCAATTCCTTGTCTTTGATGATAACCTTTAGCAACAAGTCTAGCTTTATAGGTAATCACATTATCATCCATGTCAATTTTCTTTTTGAAAACCTATTTGCACCCTATCGGCATTTTGTACTTTGTCAAGTTCAATTTTACTCCCACGATCTCCTTTTAAAAGGAATTCTCTCTCTAAAAAGATAGCATGTCTTGAAACAAAAAACTTTTGTTCCAAGGGGTGGTAAAATTGATATCCATATGATGCTTTTGGATATCCACAAACAGATATCAGTCAGACTTAGCTTCTAGCTTATCTGATATTGTCCTCTTCACATAAGCAGGACAACCCCAAATTCTCATATAAGAAAATGTGGGCCTCTTGTTATACCATATCTCATATGGAGTAACATCAACTAACTTTGAAAGAACTCCATTTAATATATAAATGGCGGACTCTAGTGCAAAATCCCAAAAGTATTTAGGCAGTTTCACAAAACTCATCATAGACCTTACCATGTCTAACAAGGTTTGGTTTCTTCTTTCAATCACACCATTGTCTTGTGGCGTGTAAGGTGGAGTCCATTGAGATAAAATCCCATTATCCCTAAGATAATCTAGAAACTCTTGGCTTAAGTATTCACCTCCTTGATCTGATTGAAGTGTTTTAATACTTTTGCCAAGTTGTTTCTCTACTTTATTTCTGAATTCTTTGAACTTTTCAAAAGCTTCAGATTTGTATCTTATAAGATACATGTACCCATATCATGAGTAGTCATCGATAAAAGTAATGGAGTAGATGAAACCATATCTGGCGTGTGTAGACATTGGACCACATATATCTGAATGTATTAAGTCTAAAAGTCCATTAGCACGTTCACCCTTTCCCTTAAAGGGTAATGTAGTCATCTTGCCTAATAAGCAAGATTCACATGTGTCATATGATTCATAATCAAATGACCACAAGCTACCACTTTTGTGTAGGTTAGCCATGCGTTTCTCACTTATATGACCAAGGCAACAATGCCATAAATAAGATGATTTCAACATATCTTGATTTTGCCTTTTATTGTCATTAATGTTTAAAATTGGATTTGACATATCTAATATGTATATTCCATTGTATAACGTACCATTAGCATAAAGAATTCCATTCAACATAATATAACAACAATTGTTACTAAAAGCTAAAAGCAAAACCATCTTTATTTAGACTTGAAACAAATAATATTTTTAGTCAAAGCAGGTACATAATAGCAATTATCCAAATTTAATATAAGCCCACTAGGGAGGGTCAATACATATGTTCCTATAGCTAATGCAGCAACCCTTGCTCTATTTCCAACACATAGGTATGACTCTCCCTTATTGAGTTGTCTACTATTCCTTAGGCCCTGCATATCAGTGCATATGTATGAGCCACAACTGGTATCTAATACCCATATATTTTTATTGGAAATAGTATTAATTTCAATGAAAAAAATACCTGAAGTAGATGGGACATCAAATGCCTTATTCTTCAAGGACTCCAAGTAAGCCTTGCATTTTCTCTTCCAATGGCCATGTTTGCCACAATGGAAGCATGTCCCTTTTAGAGCAATCTCCTTGGCCTTTTTCTTGGCCACGCCTCCCTTAGGCTTCATGGACAGCATGACAGTCTTACTGTCCTTCTTAACAGATGGCTCAACTATTTTAAGTAAGTTAATAAGCTCAGGAATAGTGGTAGAGATTTGGTTCATCCTATAGTTAAACACAAAATGTGAATAACTATCAGACAAACTAGTTAGAATTAAGTCAATACTCAATTCATGGTCCATCAGAAATCCCAAGGTGGCCAACCTCTCAATATAGCCATTGATCTTCAATGCATATTGCGTTGGAGATGCCCCCTCAACCATCTTAGTGCGGAAGAGCAACCTTGAAGTTTTGAACCTTTCAGAATGTGCTTGTTCATCAAAAATCTTAGATGGTATATTATGGAATTACCATCCATAGCCTCATGCTGCTTTTGCAACTCAGCAGACATAGTAGCAAGCATAATGTAGCTTGTCATCGCACTATCATTGAGATTCTTTTGATATGCCTTCTGAACATCTTTAGAAGCATTAGTACCAGGGGGATCAGGGAGTGCCTCATCTAGGACATAGCCAATCTTTTTGGATTTGATAAATATTCTTAGATTCCTTAGCCAATCCAAAAAATTGGGCCTAGTCAACTTATTTGATTCCATTAGCGATCACAAATTCACACTTGTCATGATGATGATTCTAGCAACCTAGATGTAAAATAGAACATGTTAGAATGTACATAAAATGCATGTTTATTAGGCCTTTAATAAATCACATTATCCATAGCCCTCACATGAACCCGAGAGAACTTATATGGAAGTTCTCCTAGTGGGTCGATATCCAACTAGCTAAGAATAACCTTGAGGCAATTCAACAAGCAATCCTTAGTTTGGTTGGTAGGTATCTAATCCATACCAATTGCATTATTCATGCAACTATCGAATCTTGTGCTATCAACTTATTGATGTGTGCACATACATTGGGTTATCAACTCTTGATATGTGTACATCTCATGTATACAAACCCAACTTCGCCTCTAATACACATTAACCTTGGCGCAAATCCAACAAATTAATAATATCGGTTAAGTCTAACCCATTAATCATGAAATCTAATTTCAATGGATTTAACATATTCTTATAGAGTGAGCTTGAGACAACTCAACAACCCTAACTCTAGAAGAACTCTGGTTCTCCCCATATTAATGGAAGGCGTAAGACTTAATTGTTTATTTAGCAAGGGATTTCTTTGTTAAGTCTCATCAAGTTATTATTTCATGCTTTCATGTATCATACATTCATCATATGGATATATAAAGATAGTTACATTAACTATATGACATAATTATGGACATACTAAAGTAAATCTCTTGAGGCAAAGAGAAATTGACTAGGTCTTACCTAGGTATATGCATGACTTTACAACCCAAAATAGAAATCAAATTCCTATTTCTAAGTCTTCTTGTGTATGGTACCACCTCCTTTGCTTCTTTCTCCTTTGTATCTTCATTCTATCCTAATCCTATGTAATCTAATTACATATTTCAAATTATAGAAAACCTAAATTTACATTTGAGAGGAGTAAGATGAGAAGAGAAATACATAAGAAAGAAAGAGATGTAGCAACACGTAGGCCCTATTTACCATAAAATAAAATAATTACATGCATGCTCAATCACATTTGGCCTAAGTCCATAATCATCCATCATGCCTTTTCATAGACCCCTAACATGCATTCTCTAATGCACAAAATAAAAATGACAATTTTGGATTTCAATTTGTAAACCGATTCAACCTTTCAACCGAAATTGCCAATATGTGTTCTTTCAGTTAATTTAATTTTGTATGTCATTTAAAGTGGAATTTAATATTTAATAAAATTAAATTAAATTCCATATTTTTTGAATTAATTCAAAATTAATTCTCCTTAAAATCAGAATATTATGATGTTAAAATTAAATAATTTAATTTTAATATACATATCAATTTCTAGTCATACTAGAATTACAATTGCACAACTTAAATTAATTCAAAATTAATTTCCAAAAATTCTAAAAATTTTCAGAACTTCAAATTATCATTCTAGTCATCTTTAGGACAGCTCAATTTTATCAAAATATTTTTGGGACAAGCCAAAATTACTAAGACAAACAAACTAACATACTTAGACGCTCAAAATGACTAATTCGACATCTAGAATTTTTTTAAATTTCAAATACTTGCAAAATAATTTTGGCATACATCTAACATCAAAATAATATATTTTTAATCACATAAAAAATATTTCAAGGTGCTGAAAATAAAATAAACACATACAAAAAAAAATCAAACAAAACAACCCCACCGAGGATCCTAAATTGTCCCGTTTTTGTGTTTGTTTGAAAAATTAATTAAAATAATTTTTAATTAATTATTGGACAATTCTAGAGGCATAAACATATTCAAAATATGTCTAAATAATTTTTCATAATTAAATTACAACAAAAATATAATCAGCCCCATCAATTAAGCCAAACAACAACACATGTTCATAAACACGACAATTTTAGGCACTTTTAAAATAAATCCGAAATTAATTATTTGAATCACATTCAAATAATTTAACAATCAAAATAATCATCCTTAATCATCCCATGATCAGATTAGAGAAAGAAAAATGTGTAAACATATTTTACAAATTAATTTCAATTTTTCAAAACCTATTGATTTAAAATCATCAAAACAATGCAATCCCATTGCACTTTCAATTGAAATTCATTTTGGTGGACACAAGGAGGCTCTGATACCAATATTGGGTTTTAAAGAATAAATCAAATTCATAAACGCAGTGAAAAAATAAAATTTTTAAAATCCAAAATAAAATATCATACTTGTGCCATTAAAACTAATTTATATAAATTTAAAGTTTAGAAATTATACCTTGTAATTTCTTATTTGTTCTTCAAATCTTCACTTTCTTGGGTTGTAGCAAACTACAACAATCCATACTAGGATGTCTCTAAGAATAATCCACGCGAAGAATGAAGAAAAAACTTTAAATTCAAAGTGCTAGCTTTCAAAGTATTGTTGAGAGAATTTTTGTTGTTTCTTAAAAATATTTTTTTCACAAAACAATATTTTCATGTCTATTTTCTGTCATTTGATGACTTTTCCATTTGAATCAAATTCAAAGAAAATATGAAAAGTCAAAGAAAAGATGAAAAGTCAAAAATGGAGAAAGGGAAATGAATGAATAGTAATTGGTCATAATTTGCCTAATTAAGGCCAAAATCTGTCGTTGGCCAGCGGGAGGGAGGCAGCAGCGCACTAGGCCTGTTGCGGGTTGCTGCTGGCCCATGCTTCTCTCGAACGATTTTTCCATGCGATCTCATCACGATTCATCCCGAAATAATTCTCTCATATTTTGGATCCTATACAAGACCATTTTACTCATTCTCCATATCTTCAATGCGTGTGACCCATTAGGTTCCCGATTATGTTGGTCACTTAAATTAACAATTAATTTAAGCAAGTCATGAGCAGTATCTAGCAACACATCATGAATCCCAATTGATTGAAAAGTCAATGATTTGACTACGAACCTTTCCATAGACAATTTTCGTGCAATTATTCCTTTCACCATTCTAGACCCCACTTGGTTTAGAGAATGGACATGTGTCAACTCCTACTAGACTGACTACGTCACGTCTAGTATAAGTAATGTTAGTTCTTATCCTTGAGCCTCATTACTCTATTAGATATGTCATTAAAGACTATCTTTATGACATTTCCACTCCGACCAGAGATTTCCGAGTAATGACTACTACAAGAGGCCATGGGTTTCTATCAAGAGTGGTGAATCCTTTGTTGGTTACCCAATTACCTTCGAATACCTCAAGCTGTATCCAATCACCACCCTATGAGCAACCTCCCTGAGTCAACAAGGAATAGTGTCAAAATAGAGAATCAATATTCAAGATATTCTTGAGTACCTCAAGTCTAAGGATACTAGCACCATTGCTATGATGAGACTATAATTGACATTTGAATAGATTATCCACATGATTATCTCATAGTTGGTCATCCAATGTCAATAAGTGCTAAAGGTGATTTTCTTTAGAGTACTCCTCTAACAATATAATTCCTTGAAAATAGGGATATGACAACTAACAAATTCAAATCCTTGACAAATAAGGAAAATTACTAAAATCATACTAGAAATAGGAAAACTATATATAATCTGATTATGTAACCTGGGCCCCACAAATTTGGGCCTGAAATAATAAATTTGAGCCCAAATAATATGCCCTACATGCCTCCCAAGGTTTCCCATAAGTTATGCACATGCCTCGCACATGACCCCTTAAGTTGTACTTGCATTGCACATGATCCTTCAAATCTACCCACTTGATTTAATGGACTTGGACACTTTGTAATTAAGCCCGATTGGCTTAAATCTTCAGAAAAGACTCCTTTTAACTTCACTCTAGGCTTCCCTTTGTATAATGCTTGTCCATAAGCTTGATTATGGATTTTAGGTCTAATATTGTTCCCAAAGCTCCAATGTTGCCTCCAATGACTTGGAACACGTCCTACATTGATTTCGATCATATGAATAGGCTTTTAAACTCATTTTAGGTCCATTTCAATGATATAAAATTACTCTACTTCATTGACAAAAGATTGTCCTACATGTTCTTCATATATGGTTCCCATGTATACATCACATAATCATATTCTATGATATCATAACCTCCTCAATGACATGCCACTTATCTTAAGCTAGTCCTTGAATAGCAAATGGGCATTCAATACTCATAATCTAGTTATCCTTATCATTTATAACTCAATTTATGGTTTAACATAATCACCATTTTATACTTGTAATATAAAATACATAATGTATATTTATGTTTCAAATAAGGTTATCACACTATATACCATCTTATTTAATCAAGCAAAATGCATGTAAATGCCAAAAATTCATGTAGTTCTAACACATCATTAAAATACACAATCTAGATATAGGTCATTCATGGGCGTGAATAGACATTCACAATCGTCAAGCCTTTTTCCAGGCTTGTCTGTCGTGACTGGTTCTGTATGGACATCCATAGGCATGAACCTTGATTCACGATCATCAACATTTTTTGGGTAGCAATTCATAGGCGTCAGCCTTCTTTCACGGCAGTAAAATAATAGTCTGTGTCAAATTTCAACACTATTTTAAAGTAAATTTTGGACACATCATGCAAGGCTCTATAGCTAACCAATGTTAACCACTCATATCAATATGCTCAACATTTTACATTGCATTTCAAGCTATAATCAAGCACATTAAATCATTTAACCAATCAAAATAGATTTCATACTTAAATCATCAAAACATAATTTCCATTAAGCTCAATTTTCAATGATCATAATGCATATCAGATTTAATATATTCATACTCAATTTCCAATAACTCTAGTATATTAATACATGACATATAACATAATCATATCATTATATAACACACAAGCTTACCATATTTCAAAATAAAAACCATATATATATAAACCTTAATTGGAGCCTTAATCCGTACACTCTCTCACATGTCTATTGCCTCTAGTGGTTGTCTCGACCTTCTACCTCAGTTCCTAATGCCACTTCAGAAACTTTATTATTATCTATTTCTGTCATTCTACTTAATTATGTCATAAACAATGTAAAATCCTAAGTTAAATTCTTAAATCTCAAAACTCCAAAACAAATGAATTAAATCATTGAAAGCATAATGAAAAACGTGATCCCTTACTTTTGTTTAACAAATTTTAGATTGGGTTTGGGATTAAAAATCAAATTCTCCTTCCTCCATAATTCTAGGCATAGAGTTGTGGTGAAACTCAAATTTCTAATTGATTTTTATATCATTTATGGTTGGGTTTTCATATTATATTAACAAAAATTGAAGGGAATTAAAAGAATCAATTCTAAGGTTCAGAGATCTAGTAGCTAGGGTTCCAAATTGGGATTATGTGGGTTTCTATCAAAAATATGAAAATGTTCAATTTAAACTACAAGGCTTCATGGTCGTGAACATGTGTCATGGTCATGAAGATGATTAGCTTTAGAATTCCAAATCCATCGATATTCATGGCGGTGATAGCTATATTCATAGGTGTGAACACTAGGATTTTTTTTTTCTTTTTAAATCCTTTTGACTTTTTTCAAGTTCATAATATCCATGTCCACTTATATACCATCTCTATACATCTAATAAACATATGTTATATGTTATTTCTAGGCCCTAACTTGTGAGGGTTTCATTTCTCTTCCCTTTAAGGAATTTCATCCTTGAAATTACCTAATGTACTATCTTTGAAAAGTTGTGGATCTTGGGCTTTCATTACTTCCTCACTCTCCTATGTAACCTCTTCTATTGCATGATTTCTCCATAAGACTTTGACTAATGGTACTCATCTAAGTTCCTTGATCTCTCTGGCTAGAATTAGGATTATCTCTTTTTCATAAATCAAATCTGGTCTCACGTCTACACTCTCAACTAGAATAATGTGAGAGGAATCCCACATGTATCTCCTCAACATAGAGACATAGAACACATCATGAATCTTGTTTAATTTTAGTGGTAAAGTAAGCTTTTAAGTAACTGCTCCCACTCTCTCTAAAATCTCATAACACCCCATCAATCTCGAGCCGAACTTCCCCATCTTCCTTAATCTTAAACCTTCTTTCCATATAGAAACTTTCAGGAAAACCTTGTCCCCCACTTTATATCTCTCCTAAATCACCCGTACCTTTTTTTGTTGTTGCTTGTACCAAATATAGCCCCATAAGCTTTCTTTCACTAAGTTATGTCCAACATAAAGGTGTCTGACACTTTTCACCATATAATGCCTCATAAGGAGTCATCTCTATAGCAGACTAATAATTACTGTTGTAGGTCAATTCTATTAAAGGAAGATATTTATCCCAACTACTTTCAAACTCAATCAAACAACTCTTCATCATATATATTACTCTCTCTGATTGCTCATTTGTCTGGGGATAAAAAAGTTATGCTAAAAATAAGCTTGGTACCAAA
This sequence comes from Triadica sebifera, assembly GCA_023653625.1. Lineage (NCBI taxonomy): Eukaryota > Viridiplantae > Streptophyta > Magnoliopsida > Malpighiales > Euphorbiaceae > Triadica > Triadica sebifera. Next base: position 30,265,759 of record CM042901.1, read on the forward strand.
GCTCTCTGTAGACTACCCTAAAACTACGAAGTAAACCTGGGGTCCTTGTCTAAAATAAAGGAGATGGATACTCTATAAGGTTGTACTATCTCATTAACATTAATTTTTGCTACACTGCTTAGAAAGTAATCTCTCTTGATAGCCAAAAAGTGAGCTAACTTTGTAAGTCTATCCACAATCATCAATATTGTTGGGTTTTGAAGAATGAATCATATTCATAAACGCAGCAAAAAACAAAATTTTTCAAAACCCAAAACAAAAGATCATACTTGTACCATTAAAATTAATTTATATAAATGTAAATGTTAAAAATTATACCTTGTAATTTTTATTTGTTCTTCAAATCTTCACTTTCTTGGATTGTAGCAAACCACAACAATCCACACTAGGATGTATCTAATGATAATCCACACGAAGAATGAAGAAGAAACTATCAAGAGAAATGGTTTGAACAAATTCAAAGTGCTAGCTTTGAAAGTGTTATTGAGAGAATTTTTGTTGTCTTAAAAATATTTTTTTTCACAAAAAAATATTTTCATGTCTATTTTCTGTCATTTGATGTTTTTTCTATTTGAATCAAATTCAAAAATAAGATGAAAAGTCAAAAATGGAGAAAATGGAAAAAATGAATAGTAATTGGCCATAATTGGCCTAATTAAGGCAAAAAACAGTCGTTGGCCAACAGATGGGAAGCTGTAGGCGCGCTGGGCCTACTGTGGGCTGCTGCTGGGTAGCCCAGCTGGCCCACAAGGCCGGCCAACAACCTGCCTAGCCCGCACGGGCCTGCATAGGCCCGTCGGGCCCGTGACACTCTCGAAAGATTTTTTCATGCGATCTTATCGCGATCCATCCTAAAATAATTCTCTCATATTTTGGATCCTATCCAAGACCATTTTACTCATTCTCCATATCTTCAATGCGTGTGACCCATTAGGTTCCCGGTTATGTTGGCCACTTAAATTAACAATTAATTTAAGTAGGTCATTAGTGGTATCTAGCAACACATCATGACCCCCAATTGACCGGAAAGTCAGTGGTTTGACTACGAACCTTTCCATAGACAATTTTTGTGTAATTATTCCTTTTACCATTCTATACCCCACTTGGTTCAGAGTATGGACATGATTCAACTCCCACTAGACTAACTATGTCACGTCTAGTCCAAGTAATGTTAATTCTTGTCCTTGAGGCTCATTACTCTATTGGATATGTCATTTAAGACTATCTTTATGATATTTCCACTTCGGCCAGAGATTCTTGAGTAATGACCACAACAAGAGGCCATAGGTATACACTCCTTCTATCAAGAGTGGTGAATCATTTGTTGGTTACCCAATTACCTTCGAATACCACAAGTTGTATCCAATCACCACCCTATGAGCTACCTCTCTGAGGCAACAAGGAATAGTGTCAAAATACATAATCAATATTTAAGATATCCTTGAGTACCTCAAGTCTAAGGATACTTGCACCATTGCTATGATGAGACTATCATTGACATTTGAATAGATTATCCATATGATTGTCTCATAGTTGGTCATCCAATGTACTTAGCTACACTTAGCAAGCATCCACATCTTAACTCTAAACATCTCATGTTTATAGATTATGAGATCTACTACACGATCCAATCAAGGAGTGTAACATGTGCTAGTCTGTTTGGATTAATAATGTCTCGTCTCATTAATCCTATGACTAGGGATAATTTTGATAATAACATAATTAGACATGATAAGAATCTCAATATCATGATCGCATCATGATTTCCTTTATACTATGTTATGTATCAAAGACTTCACTAATTGATTTAAGATCACTTATCAATTCATATATCAAATGAACATCAAATTAATGAAAAAGCCTTTTATTAATCAAATAAATTTGTACAATAAGTGCTAAAGGTGATTGCCTTTAGAGCACTCCTCTAACACATATGACATCATATTTTCTAAGTGTCACTAGCAACCCAATCACGAAGTCTATAGTGATACGCTCCCATTTCCACTTTAGTATCGTGATAGGCTATAGTAACCCTGATGTTACCTGATGTTCTTGCCTTAACCTGCTAATAAGTAGGCATCTGGGGTCCTTGTCTAAAATAATAATAATCGATAATCCATATAGTCGTATTATCTTATTAACAAAAAGTTTTACTAGTCTGCACATAAAGTAATCTCTCTTGATAGGCAAAAAGTGCCAACTTTATAAGCCTATCAACAATCACTCATATGACATCATATTTCCTAAGTGTCACTAGGAACCCAATCACAAAGTCTATAATGATACATTCTCATTTCCACTCCAATACCATGATAGGCTGTAGTAACTCTGATGGTACTTGATGTTTTGCCTTAACCTAGTGACAAGTTAGGCATCTGGTTGTGTACTTCATTATATCTTTTTTCATGTCTGTCCACTAGTACTTACTCTTTAGATCATGATACATCTTAGTGCTCCCTGGGTACATAGTATATCTAGTCTCATGTGCTTCTCATAAAATCCTCTGTCTTAACTCATCAATATTGGGCACATATAAACGGCCCTGATAATATAGTCCACCATATGTTGCAATTGTATATCCAGGTCTCTCCCCCTCAGAAACCAACTGGACTTTCTTAACAAGCTTACTATCTTGCCTTGATGCATCTATGTTTTCTTGATTAAGTGTAGACTGAATGTGCAACTCTACCACCATCTTTTACTCAATGCATCAGCCACAACATTGGCCTTGCTTGGATGGTAGTCAATAATGCGGTTGTAATCCTTTATCAGCTCTAACCACTGCCTCTATCTCAGATTAAAGTGTGACACCCTTATAACACTCTATACGTACGTTACGTGGGTAAATACGATTACAGCCGATGTATGCCAAAAAAAAATTTTCTTAATTTAATGACCATAATATTATCAACACTTAATTAATCTTTTTTATTTTTCCAAAAATTTCGGCAGCATAACGGCTATAAACTAATTAACCCACTTGCAAAGCAAATAATCCACAACCCATTTTTGGGCACAACAATCCGCATATAATGAAATATATTTTCCATTCAACCACAATTATTTACACATATAATAATTCGCAAATATTCATTTATAAAAATATATACATAATTTTATCCATACAACACCATATCTAAACCTATATATACATGTCATTTTATATAATAACCTACTATTATTTCAATATTCCGTCAGCTCCCAAAATTTGTGTGTATACTCATGCCTTTACTGCTACTATCTGTATGCAGTCAAATAACTGCGTGTTCAGCATTAATATGCTCAGTGTTGATTACTAATTTAAAACTTTCCTCTAACTATATTTTCATGCAATTATATTTTTAATATTCTATTCAATTTTTCTCTTTAATATATAATTCATTTTATCAATACTTTATTTTTAATTACTTTTAATTCACTATTTAATATCTTAATTAATTTTATCAATTTTTTTCTCAATAATTTTTTTCTTTTTAATCCTTCTTTTCTTTCGTCTTTTTCATTTCTTTTTTTTTTATTTAATTTGTCATAAATTTCACTTAAATTCCTAAATTTTCATTTATTTAAAGTTATGCCTTTAACTATATATTATTTACACTTTTGCCACTAATATTATTATTTATTTATTTATTTATTTATTTTTATTACACAATTTAATATCTATCTTCCACATATTTTTTATTTTTCAAATTTATTATTTTCGTCACATTTATCATATTTATCATTATTATTATTATACCATTTTTTTATCATATATATATATATATATATATCATTTATCTTCTATTTCTCACTTTTATTATTTTTTTTATATTTTTCACTTTTTTCATGTTTATCATATTTTTCATTTTAATCATTTTCTTATATTTTTTACTTATTTCATTTGTACTCATTTTATTCACATTTGCCCCTAGTTTCAATCCGATAGAAAATTTTCAGACCGGATAAATGGGATGTGGACTCTAAGAGTCCACTACATTCAAGAGTAATCCCAAAGGATCCCCCGAGCACTACACTGTACACTAAATCACTGAGTTACAATCACTAAAATAGGACATCATTGGCCTATATAAGCGACTCGCCATGACCCGCACCGCAGTAATTGTGTCCCTATGGCTAGTCAATTATATCCTAGGCTAAATTTAACCATCAGAAAAATAACTAAGGGTATTATTTTATTTCTTCAATTCAATTTCTATTAAATTCATAAATTCTATTATTTTTGCATTATTAATCACTTAATATTTTATTCTTTCATAACAATTTTATCACTATCAAAATTTTTCACATTTTTCATTCTAATATATCAATTTTTCATTATGGATAATCAATTAAGTTATAAACTCACTAAATATATTTTATTCATTATTTTTCATTTCATACATAATATCATCAATAAATACAAAAATATTCAATATTTAATTTAAAAATTTTCAATAAATTTCTACACACTTAAAATCATATTTTCATGCATTTTATGACTAAATTTTCATTTAATTAGCAAATAAAATATTAATTTCTCCTTCATCATTTTTCGGCCTATATTTAATTTTCATCATCAAAATTTTTCTTTCACTTTGTAATTATTCATTTCACTAATTAATACATTCATTATTCCATATATATCATAATATTACACTAAAATATATTTATTCCTTAATATTCATTTTTCACATAATAAAGTCACATTTTACAATTTCTACTAATTAATTTTTTTAATTGAAATCAATCATTCTAATCCACTTTTCATAATCCATTAATCATGTTTTAAGCATTAATTAACAATTACATGCAAAACACACAATTTTCTAAATTTCCATATCCTTAAATCATACTTAATTAATGAAAATAATTAGATTATGGAATCACTAACCTTAATTGCTTGTTTTGGTCTTCTTAAGCTTCCTTTTCCTTTGCCTTTTCCTTGGAAGCACCTTCACCTTCTCTTGAACCTATCATGGCCAAAATTTTTCCTTCATTAATCTACCATTATTTTACTTCCTTAGCTCAAATAAACTTCATATTTAATATCTAGATATCTTAAACTACCTATTTGAACCATTAAATTAATTTAAAACCACAAATTTTGCTTACGTTAAATTAATATCCTAAACTTTCTCCTTTGATTTCCTTCCACTTTATCCTTCCAAATGAAGATTAAAAACTTATATTAGCTATTAGAGAGGCTGAAATTATTTTTGGGTGGTTGATTTTGGTGTAAAAAGTTAAGAAAATGGAATAAAATTCGAAGAAAAATGGAAAAACATGAGGTCAGCCAAGCAAGGGGATTTGGGGAAGAAGAAGTTTCAGATTTAACTCTAGAGAATTCTACTATTGAACCTATTTATAGTGGTATTAAATGGTGGACTTGGACCAAACAAAACCCAACCCATTTAGGCCCAATTATGCACTATAAATTATTTTTCTCACTTTTCAACCTCAATTTCACCCAAATTTGATTCCATAATTCTCAAAATATTTTTATATGTCTACACAAAAGTTTTTAACTCAATCGGAGTTTGTTTTCTGTAAACTCACTTAACTCGGAGTGATAATTCAATTTTCGGCATCACTGTAAAATTCTTTTTTCACTGTCAAATAATTTTAAATATTATTTAGAGTCTATACATATCTTAAAATAAATTTTTTGATGTCATTTGCTATTTTTTGTAGCATAGTCAAAGTACGGTCAACTAACTATTTAATTAAACCGGGTCCTATGTTTTTTAGTTTTGACTTTTGAAAGCTTATTTGACTTTATTTTTACTCCAATTTTTACCCTCAGACTACTCATAACCTATATTTTCCGATGATCAAATAAAATATTTTTCATCCATGGATGTATTTTTGACCCACGGGTATACTGATCAATCTCAGAAACTACAGTTTACAAATAACTCGGTATTTGAGTCATTACATAAGGTCTCTCAATGTAGGAAGATATTTTTAGACTGTTATGGTTTGCATAGATAAAATATTTCTCCAAGCCAATTCTAAGTTTTGTGTGGGTAATTTTTCTTATGTGTCTTCAACTGTCTAGATGCATACATTATTGCCTTACATTTCTACATCATTACACACCTCAATCCATTATGAAAAATGTCATTGTAGATGATATACTTCTTATCAAGGACTGGCTATATCAAAATGGGAGCTTTTGTTAACATTTTCTTAAGACTATCAAAATTGTCCTAACATTTCTCTGTCCACTCAAATTTCACTTCTTTTCTCATTAGATAGTCAAAGGAAAAGAAATAATTGAGAATCTCTTAGCAAATCTCCTGTAGTAACCAAATAATCTAAAGAAACTCCTGATCTACATTACATTGTGTGGAGGCTTCTAACTCATAACTACCTCTAGATTTCTTTATACCATCTACTAACACAATATGTCCAAAAAAAGCTACCTATTCAAGCCAAAACTCACATTTCAAGAGCTTGACATATAATTTATGATCGCTAAGTGTTTACAAAACCATTATTAGGTGTCAATCATGCTCCTCATATGTCTTAGAATACATTGGGATATCATCAATGAAGACCACAATACACTGGTCTAAGTATGGAATGAATAACCTATTCATCAAGTCCATAAAAAATATTGGGGCATTATTCAATCCAAAAGGCACAACCACAAACTCATAATGCTTGTATCTAGTTTTGAACATTGTCTTAGTACATCTTCTATTCTCACTCTCAACTAGTGATACCATGATCTCAAATCGATCTTTGAAAATACACTGCACCCTTCAATCGATCAAACATGTCATTAATCCATTGTAACAGATATTTGTTCTTGATTGTCACCTTATTCAATTGTTTGTAGTTTATTCATAGCCTTATAGTCGCATGCTTCTTTTTTCAAAAATAACATTGGTGCACTCCATAGAGATACTACAGTCTGATGAATCCCTTATCTAGTAGTTCCTACAACTAAGCCTTAAGCTCTTTCATTTCATATGGTGCCATTCTGTATGACGTTATTGATATAGGTGATGTGTCTGGTGTAAGCTTAATGGAGAACTCAACCTCTCTATCGGGTAACCCTAGTAGATCATTTGGAAAAATATCTGAGTATTTTGTAACTATAGGGATATTCTTAAGATTTGGACCTCCCTTTCTAGTGTTGACCACATGAGCCAAATATTCTTCACATCCCTTCTTCATCATCCTCTCAACCATCATCAAAGAAATAACCTATGGAGGCTGTGTGAAATACTTGCCTTCCACTTTTACATCTTCTTGTTCAACAATTTTAAGTACCACAAGTTTTTCCCAACAATCTACAATTGCCCCATACTGTAAGAGTCAATCCATGCCCAAAATGGCATCAAACTCATAGAAGGATAACTCTATCAAGCCTACAAAGAATTTTATCCTTTGAACAACTAATGGACACCTTCTGTAAACTCGGTTCACTATCTCACTATGCCCTAAGAGGTTGATAACCTCAATCTCACATTCAAGTTTCTTACTAACCATATCATACTTTTCAGGCGTACTTGTGCATATATGAGAATATGTAGACCCTAGATTAACTAATACACAAATATCAGAGTCATAAAGAGAAAACATACCAACTATTATATCAGTAGTTTCTTGGTCCTTTCTGACCCTCATATCATAAGTCTAGTTGGAACTCATCCTAGTCTTGGCCTATTGACAGCCTTTGAGGTTGCTTGGATAGGTCCAATATGACCTCCTTTAGTCTATTGTCTAGTATGAGCTGAAGGTGATTGTACAGTTTGAGCAAGTGCACTGCAAGTAATTAGAGGACAATCTCTCTTCATATGCTCTTTAGATCTACATCTAAAGAAAACACCTATGTTCTTCCAATATTCTCCTCTATGACTCTTATGAAAAGTGCCACAAACTAGAACATTATCTCTAGTAGTTTAGGTCTGAGTGCTACCAATTGTAGAGGCAACTCTAGAGGGTTGTCCCCTCTTATGTGATCCACTATGTGTATAACTCTTATTTTGTCATTGACTCCTACCCTAAGACTATCCTGGGTGGTAATTACTATAACTAATGTCTGGTTGAAAGTTTCCATATATCTCAGGACTATAGACTAGGCCACTAGAGCTAATGTCTGTTTGAAAGTTTCCTCTACCCTTTTTCTCTTCTTTTTTCCACATTAACGACGGAAGTGACCAACTTAGTAAAACTGACATGTTGGAGTTATGTCATAAAGTCCCTAATCTCTACATTGATGTCATCTCTCTAACATGCTCGACTTTTCCCATATACATTTCTACATGCATCTCATTTGAACATATACATCTTGCATATACTTCATTTGAATAATGCATTCCACATGTAATTTCATAGGGATAAGTTCATGACATACACTAACTTCGTGTCTAAGTATATTGCAATTGTATCGAGTCGCACGTGTATACCTATAACCTAAGTGAGGGTAACAAGGAATTAGCGATAAATTGAATAAAGTGACTAAACTAAAGTAAAATGACTAGTTTGAAATAAATAAAATTTGACATAGATAATATAATTAAATTGGACTACTCGATTAAATTGAAATTTTGGTATTGTCTAGTAGGACTATATACATGTAAATATGTGGAAGGAATAATAATAATAATAATAATAATAATAATAATAATAATAATAATAATAATAATAATAATAATAATAATAATAATAATAATAATAATAATAATAATAAAAGAAAAAGAAAATAAAAGAAGGAAAAGACAAAAAACAAAAAATAAAAAAAGAAAAGGGAAGAATGGAAATGGTGGGCAGCAAAGCTTGGCTTTATTCATTTTCTCTACAATTCTTCTTCTTCCTTTTCTCCTTCCTCTTTTCTCCATTTCTTCAATCCCTTTTTAGAAGTTCCAGCCATAAAGTGAGTTGTTTATTCCTTTTAATTGTTACAGATATTGAATTGAGGTTTGATAGGTAGTAGTCTAGTATGTGCAAGTATCTAATAAAGCCTCTGAAATATGTTCTTTTAAAAGAATATTAGGGTTCAATTTTTGTGGTCCTAATGTTCAATTTAAAAGAAGTTCTAAACATAAAAATTATATATTTATGTCCTTTAGTTTATGGATATGTAAATAGTTTTTCAATATTTGGTTTATATGAAAAGATATTGGCATCAAAGTAAAACTAGTACCAATATGAACCCTAGCTGAGTCACCTACTATTTTCACTTATTTTGAATATAATAGAGCCCATATTTGAAGAAGATAAAAAAATAAAATAAAATTTGTACCATGCCTTATGTATCTATGTATCAAATTTCAGATTCATATATTTTGTGGATGTTGAGTTATGGTGAAAGGGACCATGACTATTCCAAAGTTGCTTAGTGCCTTGGGCAGGTCCATTAAACTTTTTGGTCATTTTGAGTTCCTTGTAGATAGAATTTGCAATTTATCAAAAAATTAAAGTTATAGGGTTATGTCTTAGCTAAAGTTTTATAAAAATATCACCTAATATATTACGTATAATGTGAGATATGTCCTTTATAATTCATACTAGTCCAGAAGTCAACTATATTACTGATAAAAGTTATAAACACGCAAAATGTTCCATTTTAACCTATGTAAGTGTCTATAAATTTAACTATAATATGATGTACATAATGTAAGATATGAAGGATGAAAATTGGTACCCTAAAACTACCTAAGAGCAAAAAGCATGGCAAGAAATATAACACAATTGGAAATTCTACCAAAAATTGTACAAAGCTCCAATTGCTATGAAATTTGAATATGTTATATAATTATATGTTAAATTTTATTATAAATAAGAATCAAATAAATTGGACAAGTATGAAAAAAGTTATAAACTAATCAGTCTCATAAGGTCACATTGTCTCATAGGAAAACCCTTAACTATCTATATGAACTATGCACATTAATTTGTTTAAGTCATATTAAGTTTCTCTAGTCATGACTTAATCAATTATATTTTCATATTAGACTCATAATAAATTGGAGACCCACAAGGAGGGGATAGATAGAAAGTTAAGGATTCGAATTAGAGGAGAAAAGTGAATTTAATTATCAAATGATTTTTTTAGTGCTCATAGACATTGCTTGCTATGTGAAATGTGAATTGACTTATGATTATGTGATTCATATGATTGCCCTGATTTGACCTTGATAATGAGATGATGGATAATTTGTGATTTATGCGGTACATATAAGTGGTATATGTATGATATATTTGAGGTATATATATAGTATACATGATGTATGCATGGTATATGTATAGTATATGCGAGGTATATGCATGGCATATGAGATATATATGTAGTATATGTACGATATATGTAATAAGGAATGGTTAATGAATGCTTAGTTACAAATGCATATGCATAAAGACTTAAAAAGGCATTGTGACTAATTAATTGACATTGTATGGCAAAAAAAAGGCTTATGGCCAAATAAATGTGCAAATGAAACAAATGATCAAGCTAGCTAGCAAATGTAAATGTTCACTTGGAAACCCAAGACAATGTTCATTTAACTTGGTCATAACAAAATGAAATGAGCAAAGCATAAGCATAAGCAATGAATAGTGATCATATACTTTAATTTTATTGGTAACTATATGATATTAGTGAATGAAATGGAATACGAGGTAAACATTGGATCTGTGATTTGTTACTATGAGTTGCTGGATACTTGAGAGTTCTTTTGATGATTATTCTCATTCAGTCGCAACTCGTCAATTTGCATCATTTTTTATGTAAAGAAGAGTAATAGCTCATTTTGAGTGACATATAGAAGACATGGAATAAAGGTCATCGATCGAGCCTCACCACTCTCTTTCTTTGCATTCCACATGAACATGAAATCATGTCATCAACATTTTGGACTTATGTGAATATATATGTATATTTACTCAGGGTTGACTCCGAAATATAAATGGATCCAACTTGTAAACCTATATGTGTAAAGTTTAATTTTAATACATGTGATATATTATGTTGCACTGAAAGCCTCAATATTGATTTACAGATTCATTGAATGATGTTATAGGATGTGATGAAAAAAAATTTACTATTGATGTTAACAGGATCTTATGTCTTACTAGTATGCCATATGTGATTATTTGACATAGGGATAGGCTATACTTAAATGTATAATGTGTAATGTTACATCCTTAAATCTCCTGCACTTATCTATCTCATCTGTAACTAACTTTGAAGCATATTTACTCAATTGAGTAAACTCCTTTTGATACTCAGTCATAGTCATCTTGCCCTGTTTGAGATTCAGAAACTCTCTTTTCTTCTTATTTATGTAAATCCAAGGGACATATTTCTCTTTAAACTTAGTAACAAAAAAGCCTCATGTCACTGGTTGAGGCATCTCTGGTTTCAGCAAAAAATACTTCCACTAGTCATAAGCACATTCATGTAGCAAAGATTTGACATACTTTATCTTCTGGTCAGTAGCAACCTCAAATTCATCACATACCCTCTCAATCTTTTCTATCTAGTACTTTGCAGCAATAGGATCATCATCCTTGGTTCTTAGGAAGTATGTGGCTCCAAACATATGGAGCTTGTTTAGCTATACCTTTTGTGACATCCTACTTATATATTAGGGATAATCTCATATATATAAATAGGATGCCACAAGATTTACTAAATAAATTTGTTCAAAATAAAACTTTCATGCTTTTAACTTTGGCTAATTCGACCTCTAAGAAGCTCAAAAGGAATACAAATTTACTGAAGCTGCACAGATATAACGAAATAGCTCAATCAAGTAACATCCATAGTTAATTTCACTATAACTCAACCTACACAAGCGATATTTATACGAACTTTGGTAGAGACCTAAATAATACATATATCTACAACTTTTATGTTTTACCAAACCTTAGATTCAACCATTAAGATGATGAAATTAAGAAAAAATCGTAGGTTATTCTGTTGATATGTCTTCCTAAACCAATCTCACTCAAATACGTTTATCTCTTTATATACCCAAAATAATTTCATGATATTTGACAGACATATAAAACACACATATATGAACAACTTTCATGTTTGACACTTCTCTAAATTTGATTCATGGGATAATAAAAAATAGAGTGAAATACATTGCAGAAACATAACCCTAAAAGCTCTAATAACACAATAATTATGGAAAAGAGATTTCTTACCAAGATAGATTTATTTAGAGTGAATTTCTTGCAAATCATTAATGAGAGGATGAAGAATTGGGGCTATTATATGAGGAAGGAAAGGGATGATGATGCTAAGAAGAAGAGTGTAGAAGTTAGGATAAAATGGGACAAAATCTTAATTGACATTCCCCTTCCCTTCCATTCTTCCGTTTTAATCTTTTTTTTTTCTTTCTACTGTGCCCTTTTTTACTATTCACTTTTCTTTTTTTTAAAAAAAAATTTCACATGTTTACTTATATCTAGTATCTTTATTTTTTTATACCAAAAGTACAATTTAATTATGTGGTATAATTTAATCAAATTTATCATGTCAATCGATTTAATTTATTTTAATTTCTAATTTAGTTATTTATTCCATCTATTTTGATTTCTATTATCTATCATGTTTTTTCTATTTATCCCACATACTTATTCTAATTAATCTCTGATGAGTGGGTGTTATACCTTTGACTTCGGTGGTGGAGGTGGAGGAACAAGTATTGGTTGTAGTGGAACTCTAGTAATCTGCTGAGCATAATGGTTGTGGTACATGTTTATTTTAATAACTAAATTAAATATTATAGTATGCTCTTTGAATTGGATCTCAAGATGGAAAGCTGCTTTTGTTCAAAATCCAAACGAGAAGAATAAGTTTGCTGCTAAATGAACCTTTCTAGTAAACTATCTATGCATATCTTCCTAAACGTACCATAAGTCTGAATTTATAACCTCAAAATCATACCTGAACTCTAACTCTAAAAACACAATACTTCAAAAATAAATGATATAATTATCATCTCTTAAAAAGCCATCCTTTAAATCAACATTAATCTCCAAAGTCTAGGCTCCACTTAATCAACATAGTAGTTTAAATAAAACTAGACTTTTGTCGCATAAGGCTTTGTCATGCATGCTACATCCCCTCATGCACACAACACCCTTGCACAACATAGCAACACCATCATGTCCGCATTGATACTTCACAGATGCGACAACAGATTATGACCATGGCATCAACGTGCTCGCATTGAATTCGTGCTCTAGCAACATAAAAGATAGCCTTCAAAATTATTGTGCTCACATCAAATCCTTGCACCGGCACTGCATGAGAGAATACTACACACCTATGATAGTGCCTCACGTGTAACACCCTCTTATATAATTATGAATAATTTCAACTATATAGGAGAATGTCACCTGCCTATTACCTTAAAATTCATTTGAATTAAAGTTTCTTCTATTTTAGTTATTATATTTTCATATGTTAATTTTTTTCATGATAGTAATATGACATACAATTAATGAATCTATTTTACATGCGGAATTAACAAACCATGGCCATATCTTCAAACATATGTTTGGGTTTTCACTGTCCCGATGTTTACAAAATACTTATGATCCAAACAAAATTACATATTCCCACCTTAAAAAGACATGTAAAATTTTTGAAAAATCATAATTATACTCATCACCCATGACATGAGGACAAGAACAAAATGCATATCATGTAAAGCACCAACCCTCTGATGTGGATTTATTTTATTTGACTCTGTATGGGCTTGCTTCTCTTCCTGTCAACTTCTCTCTATAGGCTCCGAACCTGCGTATGGGAAAACACCCACACGCGGAGCAACGTAATGCTTAGTGGTACATATGTGCATAAATAATAATCCGTATATCATAATCCTTTTTATAGCAATATAAAAACAAGAAATCAATTTATCATATATCAATATGAAATATTGCATACCTGGTTTACGGGTTCAACACATATACATGTCATAATTTACAAAGGTAAATTCATATTCATACCTCATTTATAAATTCTATTTCCTTGTTTCATTTACGTGATAAATATTTTTTCCATATTTTTTTAAATATTTTATATTTTATAGCCCCAAAACTCTAAATTCGGACTATTTGGATGCGGGTTATGAAACAGGAGCGCTCTCACCCGATCTTAAGCCACCCTGCTCACTATTTGTATCTATCTGTATAAGTGCTCAACCGAGCTTCTCAAGTCAAGAGCGCTCTCATCCGAGCTTAAGCCATCTTGACTGAGTAAAATAAATAATTGCATGCATTTAGGATCAAAGGCGCTCTCACCCGAGCTTAAGTCACCTTGTCCATATAATGAAAATTTTCATATCATCATAATTTGTACGGTACCGTAAATCCCTCAATGGCATGTCATCTATCCTATTTCTAGTCCTAAATTAGAGAATTGGGCTTAATTGATGTTATCATCTTATTGTTTATATAAATCATCAAAATTTTCATATTCATAAAAATTTTCGGTTTACATGCCCTATACATATAAAAATTTCTCAATCTCATTTGAAACCTCAAACCACAACACATAATATTAATTTAGTCAATACACAATAAGAATTTTAAATATAAATATTATCATATTATTTAAAATTAAAACACATCACCCATTATTTAAAATACCAAATTACTAAATTTTTATTTATGGACAGATTCCTGCCCTGATTTTGGATTGCACATTTCACCAATATTTGATTCGAATTGGACCTTATGGTATTCTATGAAGTTTTAGATTAATGTCTTATCTTTCATATACAAAATGAATTATATAATCTAAATTTTCTAGCTAAAGTTATGTCTAAATAACCGTATAGTGCTCAGTAAAAATATGTCCAGTATTTTTCAGAATATTCTTAGGTCCGAGATTTTGTATCAAATTTTAGGTGCATAATAAATCATAACTAGCATTTATACTCTTAATAAAGTTTTTGTATATATGTTTATAATTTAATTTACAACTAGTTTCATCTCAATCTAAGTTCCAGAACAAAAGATATAACCAAAACACCATAGCATATTCAGAAAATAACTACCCAGAATTTTCTGGGTACTTTCAAATCCGAGATGTTATAAAACTTTTTAGACCCACTTAACATCTGATATAGTATTTATAATCTTCACAAAAGTTTTAGGTCTATGTGTCTAGTTTCCTTTTCAACTAATTTCATCCTTATCCAAGTTCCATAACAAAAGATATAAGTAAAATACCATAGCATATCAGAAAATAACTACCCATAATTTTCTGGGTATTTTCACATCCGAGATTTTGTAAAACTTTTTAAGCCAACTTAGAGTCCGATATAGTATTTACAATATTCACAAAAGTTTTAGGTCTATGTGTTTAGTTTCATTTCCAACTAATTGCATCCCTATCCAAGTTCCAAAACAAAAGATATGGTCAAATAAATCAATACTGTTCCAAACGAATTTTAACAAAAACAGCAACCACAACAAGTTATTTGTTCATTCTTCCTTCAACATCAAACATCATTGTAATGCAAATAAAATGCACAAAGGAATAAATATGCTCATTTGTACAAATCTTGACACAATGAAGTCTAAACCTTAGCACAATGAAATCTAAACCTTGACACAATGAAGTCTTAACCTCTTCAAACCTTAAGCTATTATAGTTATTTTATGTTTTTGGAGAGAGGAAGAGGAAGGAGAGGAAGAAGAAAATGAGTGAAAGAAGAGAGAATTTGTGTATGGAAGAGTGGGAGGGAGGGTAGGGTTCTGAAATTTGGAAGAAGAAGAAGAAGAAAATAATATTTTTATACTCATGGTAAATACCCTATTAGGTCCCCTCTTGTTTTTGCCAAATATCCACTTAAATCCTTGGTTGTTATCTTATTATTATTAACTTACCCAACCTTTCTATTTATTTTATTTAACACACATAACTTAATAAAAATTCACTTATAAATATTTTTATTATATTTTATTTCCAAATTTAGTCTTAAAAATTTTAATTACGATCATTAAATATTTTAATTATCCAAGCCTAAATTGACGGGCGTTACATTTCTCTCTCCCTTAATAAATTTCGTCCTCGAAATTTACCTGATTGTTTATGTTGAAAACAACTGGGGATATTGTGCCATCATCACTTCCTCGCTTTCCCATGTCGCTTCTTCAGTTGAATGATTCCTCCATAACACTTTGACTAATGAGACTCGTTTATTCCTTAACTCCTTCACTTCATGAGCCAATATCTCTGTTGGTTCTTCATCGTATGTTAAATCTGGCCTTACTTCGATGCTGTTGGTTGGAATAATATGAGAAGGATCTGATCGGTACCTCCTCAGCATGGAAACATGAAAGACATTGTGGATCTTGCTCAACTCTGGCAGTAAAGCAAGTCTATAGGCCACTGGTCCAATTCTATCTAAGATCTCATAAGGTCCAATAAACCTAGGGATTAACTTGCCCTTCTTTCTGAATCTGATGACCTTTTTCCAAGGGGAAACCTTAAGAAACACCTTGTCTCCCACTTCGTACTCTATGTCTCTCCTTTTGAGATCTGCATATGATTTTTGCCTAGCTGAAGCTGTCTTCAACCTTTCTTGTATAATCTTCACCTTTTCTTCTGTTTCTTGGACTAACTCTGGTCCCACTAGCTTCTTCTCACTGAGTTCTGTCTAACACAAAGGTGTTCAACACCTTCTACCATAAAGTGCCTCATAAGGAGCCATTTCAATGCTTGACTGATAGTTGTTGTTGTAGGCAAACTCCATCAATAGTAGGTATTTGTCCCAACTTCCCTCAAACTCTATTACATAACCCCTCATCATGTCTTCCAAAATCTGAATCACCCTTTCTGATTGTCCATCAGTCTGAGGATGAAAAGCTGTGCTGAAACTAAGCTTGGTACCCAAAGCTATTTGCAGACTACCTCAAAACTGAGAAGTGAACCTGGGGTCCCTATCTGAAACAATGGAGACTGGCACTCCATAAAGCCGTACTATTTCATTTACATATAACTCTGCTAACCTACTTAATGGGTAGTCCCTCCTAATGGGCAAGAAGTGAGTTGACTTCGTTAATCTATCCACAATCACCCACACAACATCATATTTTTTTGGTATAAAAGGCAATCCAATCACAAAATCCATGGTTATTCGTTCCCATTTCCATTCTGGAATCGTGATTGGCTGTAACAATCCTGAAGGTATCTAATGTTCTGCCTTGACTTGCTGACATGTCAAGCACCTGGTGGTGAATTCTGTGATCTCATTTTTCATACCTGACCACCAATACTTATTCTTCAAGTCATGATACATCTTGTTACTTCCTGGGTGCATGACATATTTTGTGTCATGTGCTTCCTTTAAGATCCTTTGTCTCAAATCTTCCATATTAGGTACGCATAATCGACCTTGGTAGTATAACTTGTTATTTGAACTAATTGTATAATCAGGTCTCTCCCCCTTAGAGACTGACTCAGCTATCTCAACTAACTTGTTATCTTGTTTTTGTGCATCTTTGATTTCTTGGTTGAGAGTCGGACGAATGTGTAATTCTGCCAAAGTCTTTCGGCTTAACGCATCGGCCACAACATTGGCCTTACCTGGATGGTAGTCGATCACACAATTGTAATCCTTGATCAACTCGAGCCATCTTCTTTATCTTAAGTTCAATTCCTTCTGGGTAGGAAGATACTTTAAACTCTTGTGGTCGGTGTAAATAAAACACTTTCCCCGTATAAGTAATTGCGCCATATCTTTAAGGCAAAAACAATGGCAGCCAGTTCAAGGTCATGTGTGGAGTAATTATTCTCATGTGTCTTCAGTTGTCTAGAAGCGTAAGCTACTACCTTGCCCTCTTGCATCAGTACACACTCTAATCCATTGTAAGAAGCATCGTTATAGATGACATATTCCTTATCAGGGACTGGTTGTGTCAAAATGGGAGCCTAAGTCAACATCTTCTTAAGTCTCTCAAAGCTGTCCTGACATTTCTCTGTCCACTCAAATTTCACATCTTTCCTCAGTAATCTGGCCAAAGGAGAAGCAATCATTGAAAAGCCCTTAACAAACCTTCTATAATAACCGGCCAAACCAAGGAAACTCTTGATTTCTGTCACATTACGGGGAGGCTTCCAACTCATAACTGCCTCTACTTTGCTGGGATCAACTTTGATGCCATCTGCTGACACAATGTGTCCAAGAAAAGCCACATCATCGAGCCAAAACTCACATTTTGAGAGTTTGGCATAAAGCTTCTGTTCCTTGAGGGTCTGCAAAACTATCTTCAAATGTTGACCATGTTCTTCCTTATTCTTGGAATACACTAAGATATCATCAATAAAAACCACCACGAACAAATCCAAATATAATTTGAAGATTTGGTTCATCAAGTCCATAAAGGCTGCCGGAGCATTTGTCAAACCGAAAGGCATCACCAAAAACTCATAATGCCCATATTTGCTTCTAAATGTTGTCTTAGCTATGTCCTCTGTCTTAATTTTTAATTGGTGGTACCCTGATCTCAAATCAATCTTGGAGAAAACTTCTGCACCTTTTAGCTAATAAAAAAGATCATCAATTCGTGGTAACGGATATCTGTTCTTAATAGTCACCTTGTTCAACTGTCTATAATCTATGCACAACCTCATAGACCCATTTTTCTTCTTTACAAATAATACCGGTGCACCCCATAGAGACACACTTGGTCTGATAAAACCTTTATCTAATAACTCTTGCAGCTGTGCCTTTAATTCCTTCAACTCTGTCGGTGCCATTCTATACGGTGCAGCTGATATTGGTGTTGTACCTGAAGTGAGCTCTATAGAGAATTCAATCTCTCTATCAGGAGGTAGCCCTTGTAGGTCATCTGGGAACACTTCTGGGAATTCATTCACTATAGGGATATCCTTAAGATCTAGACCTCCCTTCTTAGTATCAACCACATGAGCTAAGTAGGCTTCACATCCCTTTCTGATCATTCTTTGAGCCTTCATCATAGATATCACTTGAGCAGGTGGTAGAACCCTTTCGCCTTCCACTATTACCTCTTCTAGTTCTTGAGTTTTAAGAACAACTGTCTTAGATCGACAGTCCACTACTGCCTTATGTTTAGAAAGCCAATCCATGCCCAAGATAACATCAAACTCATGGAATAGCAATTCAATCAAATCTACTAAAAATTCTTTCCCATGCACTATCAAAGGGCAACTTTTGTATACCTGGTAAACAATCACACTGTGTCCCAGGGGATTTGTGACTTCAATCTCATATTCTAGATTTTTGCTCATCATACTGTTTTGACTAGGTGTGCTCATGCATACATAGGAATGTGTAGAACTAGGATCTATTTAAGCACATAAAACTGAGTCATGTAAAGAAAACATACCCATAATCACATCAGTGGCTTTTTGGTCCTCTCTGGCCTTCATAGCATATGCCCTAGCTAGAGTCCTGTTGGGTCCCGACCTGTTGATTGTTTCTGATATGGTCTGATTAGGTCCTGCTCGACCTCCTCTAGTCTGAGTCTGATTCTGAACTCAAGCTGATCCTACAGTTTGTGTAGGTGCACTAGTAGTCATCATAAAGCAATCTCTTTTCAGATGGTTCTTGGACCCACATCTGAAACAAGCCACTGTGACCATCCAACATTCTCCTCTATGGATCTTGTGGCAGGTACCACAAATTGGAGCGCTCTCTTGGGTAACCTGTGTATGTATGCTACCGGCTGCAGATGTAGCCCTGGAGGGCTGCCCCCTTCTATGAAGCCCACCCAGTGTATAAATCCTATTATGTCCCTGACTCCTTCCATGAGACTGTCCTGGGTAGTATCGACCTTTCTTGCCTACAGATTGGGCCACTAGAGTTACTGTCTGCTTAAAAGCTTCCTCTGCTCTCTTTCTCTTTCTCTTTTCAACACTAACCGCGGATGCAATTAGTTGAGTAAAGTTGATATGTTGAAGTGCAGTCACAAAATCCCCAATCTCTATATTGAGGCCATCCTCAAATCTTCTACACTTATCTCTCTCACTCATGATAAACTCAGAAGTATACTTACTCAATCGAGTAAACTCTCTCTGATACTCTGTCACTGTCATCTTGCCTTGCTTAAGGTTCAGAAACTCCCTTTTTTTCTCATCTATGTAAAATGGAGGAACATATTCTTCCTTGAACTCAGTGATGAAGAATTCCCATGTCATAGGCTTTGGAGCCTCTGGTTTCAAAAGAACTGACTTCCACCAATCATAAGCATCTTCCTGAAGCAGAGATATGACATATCTTGCCTTTTGGTCAGTAGGAACCTCAAGCTTATCAAGGAATATTTCGGTCTTTTCTAACCAATATTCTGCTGCAGTAGGATCATCATCTTTCGTGCCCAGAAAATTGGTGGCTCCATACTTACGAAGCTTGTCCATCTGTACTTTCGGTTTCAGTGGTGGAGGTGGAGGAACTAAAGCAAGTTGTATTACCACTCTTATGATCTGTTGCAGTAAACCAACCATCTGCTGCATCAAAGGGTTTTGGTCCTGCTCGGCATGTCCAGGAACCTACTGGGTTGCAGCTGATATAGCATTCGGACCCTGAACACTAGCTACACTGGGCTGGTTCGGTGCTCCATTATTATGAGAGCTATTGCTTTCAGTAACTTCATGGGCCTGAATTTCCATACTCTCTTCTAATCCTACAAGTTGACAGAGAAGTAGCCCATGTCAAAGTCATATGAGACATACAATGCATGCATGATAAACCTTTAGCCCACTTAGGTCTAGGATTGGCTAAACCTAGGCTCTGATACCACTAAATGTAACACCCTCTTATATAATTAGGAATAATTCCAATTATATAGGAGAATGTCACCTGCCTATTACCTTAAAATTCATTTGAATTAAAGTTTCTTCTATTTTAGTTATTATATTTTCATATGTTAATCTTTTTTTCATGATAGCAATATGTCATACAATTAATGAATCTATTTTACATGCGGAATTAACAAACCATGGCCATATCTTCAAACATAAGTTTGGGTTTTCACTGTCCCGATGTTTACAAAATACTTATGATCCAAACAAAATTATATATTCCCATCATAAAAAGACATGTAAAACTTTTGAAAAACCATAATTATACTCATCACCCATGACATGACGACAAGAACAAAATGCATATCATGTAAAGCATCAACCCTCTGACGTGAATTTACTTTATTTGACTCTGTATGGGCTTGCTTCTCTTCCTGTCAACTTCTCTCTATAGGCTCTGAACCTGCGTATGGGAAAACACCCACACGCTAAGCAACGTAATGCTTAGTGGTACATATGTGCATAAATAATAATCCGTATATCACAATCCTTTTTATAACAATATAAAACAAGAAATCAATTTATCATATATCAATATGGAATATTGCATACCTGGTTTACTGGTTCAACGCATATACATGTCATAATTTACAAAGGTAGATTCATATTCATACCTTATTTATAAATTCTATTTCCTTGTTTTATTTACCTGATAACTAATTTTTATTCCATATATTTTTTAAATATTTTATATTTTATAGCCCCAAAACTCTAAATTCGAACTATTTAGATGCGAGTTATGAAACATGAGCGCTCTCACCCGAGCTTAAGCCACCCTGCTCACTATTTGTATCTGTCTGTATAAGTGCTCAACTAAGCTTCTCAAGTCAAGAGCGTTCTCACCCGAGCTTAAGCCATCTTGACTGAGTAAAATAAATAATTGTATACATTTAGGATCAAGGGCTCTCTCACCCGGGCTTAAGCCACCTTGTCCATATAATGAAAATTTTGATATTATCATAATTTGTACGGCACCGTAAACCCCTCAATGACATGTCATTTATCCTATTTATAGTCCTAAATTAGAGAATTGGGCTTAATTGATGTTATCATCTTATTGTTTATATAAATCATCAAAATTCCCATATTCATAAAAATTTTCGGTTTACATGCCCTATACATATAAAAATTTCTCAATCTCATTTGAAACCTCAAACCACAATACATCATATTAATTTAGTCAATAGACAATAAGAATTTTAAATATAACTATTATCATATTATTTAAAATTAAAACATATATATATATATATATATATATATGTCACCCATTATTTAAAATACCAAATTACTAAATTTTTATTTATGGACAGATTCCTACCCTGATTTTGGATTGCACATTTCTCCAAATATTTGAATCGAATTTGACCTTATAGTATTCTATAAAGTTTTAGATTAATGTCTTATCTTTCATATACAAAAAGAATCATATAAATATGAATTTTCTAGTTAAAGTTATGTCCAAATAACTGTACAGTGCTCAATAAAAATATGTCCAGTATTTTTTAGAATATTTTTAGATCCGAGATTTTGTATCAAATTTTAGGTACATAATAAATCTTAACTAGCATTTATACTCTTAATAAAGTTTTTGTATATATGTGTCTACTTTAATTTACAACTAGTTTTATCTCAATCTAAGTTTCAGAACAAAAGATATAACCAAAACACCATAGAATGTTCAGAAAATAATTACCCAGAATTTTCTGGGTACTTTTATATCCGAGATTTTGTAAAACTTTTTAGACCAACTTAGAGTTAGATATAGTATTTACAATCTTCATAAATGTTTTAGGTCTATATGTCTAGTTTCATTTCCAGCTAATTTTATCCCGATCCAAGTTCCATAAAAAAAAGATATAAGCAACATACCATAACATGTTCAGAAAATAACTACCCAGAATTTTCTGGGTACTTTCAAATCCGAGATTTTGTAAAACTTTTTAGACCTACTTAAAAGCCGATATAGTTTTTACCATCTTCAGGTATATGTGTCTAGTTTCATTTTCAACTAATTTCATCCCGATCCAAGTTCCAGAATAAAAGATATAAGCAAAACACCATAGCATATTCAGAAAATAACTACCCAGAATTTTCTGGGTACTTTCAAATCCGAGATGTTATAAAACTTTTTAGACCAACGTAGAGTCAGATATAGTATTTATAATATTCACAAAAGTTTTAGGTCTATGTGTCTAGTTTTATTTCCAACTAATTTTATCTCGATCTAAGTTCCAGAACAAAAGATATAAGCAAAATACCATAGCATATCAAAAAATAACTACCCAGAATTTTCTGGGTACTTTCAAATTCGAGATTTTGTAAAACTTTTTAGACCAACTTAGAGTCCGATATAATATTTACAATCTTCACAAAAAGTTTTAGGTCTATGGGTCTAGTTTCATTTATAACTAATTTCATCCCGATCCAAGTTACAGAACAAAAGATATAGTCAAATAAATCAATATTGTTCCAAACAAATTTTAACAAAACCAGCAACCTAACAAGGTATTTGTTCACTCTTTTTTCAACATCAAACATCATTGTAATACAAATAAAACGCACAAAGGAATAAATATGCTCATATGTACAAACCTTGATACAATGAAGTCTAAACCTTGACACAATGAAGTCTAAACCTTAGCACAATGAAGTCTAAACTTTGACACAATGAAGTCTAAACCTTAGCACAATGAAGTCTAAACCTTGACACAATGAAGTCTTAACCTCTTCAAACCTTAAGTTATTATAGTTATTTTATGTTTTTGGAGAGAGGAAGAGGAAGGAGAGGAAGAAGAAAATGAGTGAAAGAAGAGATAATTTGTGTATGGAAGAGTGAGAAAGAGGCTAGGGTTCTGAAATTTGGAAGAAGAAGAAGAAAATAACATTTTTATACTCATGGTAAATACCCTATTAGGTCCCCCTTGTTTTTGCCAAATATCCACTAAAATCATTGGTTTTTATCTTATTATTATTAACTTACCCAACCTTTCTATTTATTTTATTTAACACACATAACTTAATAAAAATTCACTTATAAATATTTTTATTATATTTTATTTCCAAATTTAGTCTCAAAAATTTTAATTACGATTATTAAATATGTTAATTATCCAAGCCTAAATTGACGGGCGTTACATCACGTCCGCAACAAATGAAGAATGGAAAAGACCCCCTTATGGGCGTGACACTACACCCTTTAGTCTGTAATGTTTTCTTCAGCTCCTGTAAATACAAAAATAAATAACGAAATACCTATAATACGTTAAAAACATACAATTAAATATTAAAAACATGAATAAAAACTGAACTACATAGATATACATCAATGATAAATGAGAATCTTTTTGTACATTAAAAGATGACGTGTTTCACTATTCATAACTCTAGTTGAGACAGTGCACTACCCAAAATAGCCCTCGTATAAACCAATAGAAAAATTATGTCGTTGTGTCAAGCTATCACATAACCCCCACACGCGACATTGTGTTTTCATATAAGTTTTCTTCACCCAATCTGCTTTGATGATTTGCTCCCATTTTTCTACAACAAACCTTCTTCATACTTTTTAAACTGAGAACCCAACAACCATCGATGAGCTATAAAGCTAGGAGCAAAAAAGATAGAGAATTAGCTATTGGGTGAGCAACATTTCAAGGCTGTTATTCTAACTTCTAACTTCTAACTTCTATGGAGTTTTTATGAAGAGTAAGAGTCAAGAAAGGTCCTCAACGGTGAGAACTATCAAAATATATAGTATGAACTCATATGAACGAATGAAAACTCTCCCATTCAATTAAGGTTGTTACTGATATATGACTCTGACCGGAAAAACAAAGAATGATATGTATACAACTTTATCAACATTTATGCTGCTTTATACAACTTTATCAACATTTAAATGTTATGTAAAACTTATTTCTATTAATATCATGTGTATTTATGCTACTAACTTTTGCATGAAAAATAAATAAAAAATTATATGAAATATCAACTAAAAGTTACATTATTAGTAATATTTTTTAACTATAAATGTATGTAATAGTGTATAATTTATCCTATTTCTGCTACACTTTTATATTAATTGTTATATTTGCTATTTATAGTTCACTCCAATGCAATGCGATGGTTAATTAATAGTTAATATTATGAGTGAAAGATGGCCAAAATCAGGGAAGAGATATTTTTTAAAATTTGAGGTAGAAGTCAATTGCATTTGGAACTAATGAAGTCAACAAATATTTTCATTCAATATGAGGTAGAAAATCAATTGCATTTTGGAACTAATTAACTACCAAAATTACCTAAATAATATCAAAATTGGAACTAGAAAGTTATTGCAAACTTTAGTCATCCTCAATTTCTAAGTTGAACATCACAATTTCTATTTCCTCCAAGTTGGGTCTTCGCTCTTACCCTTGTAACTGAGGGTGCATTTCTTCTTTGAAAAGATTTTGATTATTATCTCCATTTAATAAAAAATTATAACTAAAAATAAATTCAAAGTATCAATTGAAACTAACTCAATTAATACACTTATTATAAAATAGTCATAACGAATATGAAAAATTATGAGTTAAATACTAATCTCTAATATATAAAAAAAAAAAAATCAAAGTAACCATGTTAATTTAAGACTTGTAAAACAAGTTACCTTTTTAATCTGAAAGTTCAGATTTTTAAGTATTTATTATTAGATTCAATATATATATATATATATATATATATATTATCATTTCATTGTAGACTTTCCATTAATATAAATGTGTTCATTTTAACATTGAAAGTTAATTTTAAATGATTTTTGATTCAACTAATTGAATAGCTGATATATAGCTATCACATGCTCAATAGTAAAATTTAAAAATGTTTGATAAAATTTAAAAATCAGTTACTCATAACTAATCTAATCAAATATTGTTCAGTCAACTTCATTTTAGAAATTTTTTTCTTCCTTAATTAATAATTAGTTTGATATTATTCTTTTATAAGACTTTATTTCTCTTCTAACTTTAAATTAATTTTTTACATAAATTATTTATAACAATAAATATAATACATAACATAAAAATACTATAGAAAATAATTAAACAAAATATAATATAAATTTTATATGATATAAAATATGCACATATATTAGAAATTAACTATATTCTTTATTATATATATGTTGCATAATTAACATGATAAACAGGAATAGTACATATGAAAATATGTTATTCATTTAATGGACATTTAACTGGGCAAGAGAAACTATAAACAATTTTTATTAAACACATTTATTATATTTTCATTATTAGTTTATGAGTTTATCAATATCAGTATCAACTATCACTAATTCAAATTGTTGAATTAAATAAATTCTTAAATAATAAATTAAAATTAATTATGAGATTACTAGAAAACGCATAAACTCGGTAAAAGATGCTGTATGATAGATATGGAAATGTATGCTAATTAGGAATAATTTCGTGGTCCTAAAGCCAACGTTTAACTATGTGACTCAATCAATGACAATCAAACAATTGTATAATATAACGAGACTTAAGTTTATAAATAAAGTTCAACTCGCCTGAAAGAAGTCATAAGAGTAGTTGAATATGTATTATATAATTATTAAATTAATGGTAGCTAGTGGATTTTCATAAGATTAGATATAATTATTAAATTACTGGGAGTTAGCTAGTGGGTTTTCATATGCCACTTTCATAACAGCGCCACGCCATCTGGCTAAGACTGGCAATAATTTTAATATTTTATTAAATATGCTGCAATTCCGTATTATTATTTATAAGGATAATTTTAATAGCAAGTAGGTTTCACATGCCACTGTCAACTCTTGTTATGGAAAGAATCCTTGCTAATGTAAAAATTCTTTACGGAAAAACATAAAAAAAAAAACCCCTTAAAAAATGAGAATAATTTCCACTTTCTTATCCCCTTTCCTACATTATTTTCTTCATGTTCATATTGTTATGATAACCAATCTTTTTCTGTGAGTGGTATTTTTCTATTTGATCTTTTTACTAGGAAAAAAGAGCATAAAAGCAAGAAGTGATTTTGCAATTAGTGCGAGGGTGGGAAAGCAAGAAATACAGCTTGTCATGGAGGATGTGAAAATGACTTCCATATTCAACGAACCATTTCCACCTTAGGAGGTCAGTTAATAACCCATAAAAATAATTATAATAAAAATTCTAGGAATCTGTCATCATTTGGGTTGTCCCCAATTTCACGCTAGTTCATGCTTTGCTAGATTCCACGGTCAATAGTTTTCTCTGTCATATGTCTGCACTTTTTTGCTCAGGGATTTCACATCTGGACTTTTCTCTACTGGATCTAACGATCTTACAGGTGCTATCTTTTCTATTACTATTTCAATTATCTTCATGGGTTCTTTGTTTCAATTCGATTTGAGGTTAATAGCTAAAGTTCCTTGTATTGTTTTTGAAAAGTTCAGATCTTTATTCCTCCAATTCTCTAAAAATGCTTCTAATTCATATCTAGAACTCCTCGAATCGCTTTTTCTGTATTAGAACATTGGATTTCATTATCTTGATTTGTTCTGATCATTGAATTCTTCTGTGCTTATATTCTGTTGATTAGTAGTGAACCTCTACTCCTGCTGTGTCTTTATAAAGAACCCTAGGAGATCCATTTATTTGTTCTAATAAATTCCCTCAACTTTTGTGATGATGGATGATAGAAAAACAGAAATTTCCATTTGGTTTTTATCAGTCTTGAGCTTGGCATATTTGTGTGGTGGAGACAATTACCTTATAGACTGTGGATCAAGCAAAGATACTAAAGTAGGCAACCGTGTTTTCTTGGCTGATAACTCTACCACCAATTCCCTTTCAACCCCAAAAAGCATTTTTGCCACAACTTTAGTATCTGTCACTTCCTCTGAAGCTTCACCACTATATCAAACAGCTAGAATCTTTGATGGAACCTCAAAATACACATTTCCAATACGCCAAGCTGGAAGACATTGGATTCGTCTTTATTTCTACCCATTTGTTTATGGTAGTTATGATATGAGAAAGGCAATTTTCGATGTCTTTACCCAAGATATTGTTCTTCTGTCCAACTTTAGTGTGAGTACTAATGATTTTAAAGAATTTTCTGTTAACGTAACCTCAATCTCCCTTGAACTTACATTCATTCCTTCCAAAAATTCATTTGCATTCTTGAATTCCTTGGAAGTTGTTTCAGTCCCTGATGCACTCATTGAAACTGATGCCAAAACTTTTAATCCGGTTGGGACATTCCAAGGCTCGTTGTGGCAATGGCAGGCCCTGCAGACTGTTTATAGGGTGAATATGGGTGGACCATTAATTACCCCACAGAATGATACTCTTGGGCGAACTTGGGTTCCTGACCATCAGTATCTTGCCAACAAGAATCTGGCCAAAACCATACAAAACAATGGTGCTGCCAAGTATCTGCCTGGTGGGGCAACACCTGATATTGCTCCTAATTTTGTCTATGATACTGCTACTATGATGAATTCATCAGGTGATCCTAACAGCAATTTCAATGTGACCTGGAACTTCACAATTGATCCGGGATTTCAGTACCTTGTTCGGTGTCACTTCTGTGATATATTTAGTACTGGCCTTAACAAGTTATACTTTGATGTTTATATTGACTCTTGGCTCGTTTATAAGGATCTTGATGCTAGTACATTTTTATTCAACACTCTGTCTGGTGCATTTTATATCGATTTTGTCACAGCAACAACTATCAGCAGCCAACTTCGTGTGAGTATTGGTCCAAGCAGCTTAGCTGATTACCCCAATGCATTGCTAAATGGGTTGGAGATCATGAAAATGAATAATTCCCTAGGGAGCCTCAGTGGTGCTGCTTTGTTGCTTTCTGATTCAAGTTCTAAGAAGAATCTGGGCATGATAGTGGGTTTAATCATTGGCGCAGCAGTTATTGCTCTGGTTTTGGCTGGAATTTTATTTATGTTATATAGAAAAAGAAAAAAGCTGGAACACCGACGCAATTCAAAGACATGGATTCCTCTGTCTATTAGTGGAGGACATTCTCACACTGTGGGCAGTAAATATTCAAATGGAACAACTGGTAGTGCAAACTCTAATTCTGGATATCGCATTCCTTTTGTGGCAGTTCAAGAGGCTACAAATAACTTTGACGAGAGTTGGGTTATTGGTATTGGTGGTTTCGGGAAAGTATACAAGGGAGTTTTAAATGATGGTACAAAAGTTGCTGTCAAACGAGGAAATCCACGCTCCCAACAGGGACTTGTGGAGTTCCTGACTGAAATTGAGATGCTATCCCAGTTCAGACATCGACATCTAGTTTCATTGATTGGGTATTGTGATGAAAGAAATGAGATGATCTTAATTTATGAATATATGGAGAATGGGACTCTTAAGGGTCATCTCTATGGTTTGGGTCATCCCAGCTTGAGTTGGAGGCAAAGGCTTGAGATATGTATTGGAGCCGCAAGAGGGCTACATTACCTTC
This sequence comes from Triadica sebifera, assembly GCA_023653625.1. NCBI lineage: Eukaryota > Viridiplantae > Streptophyta > Magnoliopsida > Malpighiales > Euphorbiaceae > Triadica > Triadica sebifera. Next base: position 30,295,064 of record CM042901.1, read on the forward strand.
ATACTAGCTATGCTAAAGCTGTTATTCATCGTGATGTAAAGTCTGCAAATATCTTGCTTGATGAGAATTTCATGGCTAAAGTTGCTGATTTTGGGCTTTCAAAGAACGGACCTGAAATTGATCAAACCCATGTGAGTACAGCAGTGAAGGGGAGCTTTGGGTACCTTGATCCTGAATATTTCAGAAGACAACAACTGACAGAGAAATCAGATGTGTATTCGTTTGGGGTGGTTTTGTTTGAGGTTTTGTGTGCAAGACCTGTTATAGATCCAACCCTCCCAAGGGAAATGGTGAATTTAGCAGAATGGGCAATGAAGTGGCAGAAAAAAGGGCAGTTGGATCAAATAATAGATGCTACACTTGTGGGGAAAATAAGGCCTGATTCACTTAGGAAGTTTGGGGAAACTGCCGAAAAATGTTTAGCGGACTTTGGAGTTGACAGACCTTCTATAGGAGATGTCTTATGGAATCTAGAGTATGCTCTTCAACTTCAAGAGGTAATTGTTCCAAGTGATCCCGATGACAATAGTACTAATATGATTGATCAGCTATGTCCGCAAATCAACAATTTCAACCATGATGTTAATCGCATGTCTAATGCACAATTTGAAGCATCGAGTGTGGATGATCTCTCTGGGGTTTCAATGAGTAAGGTATTCTCTCAACTGGTAAAGTCTGAGGGGAGATGACTTGTTGGAGTCTTTCTTTGACGCCGCAGCGCTAGTTTGTTCTCTCACCATGTAGAAAGCAAAATTCTCTTTATTTTGCTATAGAACTTGAATTTGCCAAGAAAAGCAACAAAGCATATTCGGAGATCAAAGCATGCCTTGCCTGATTGGTGTAGAGACGAATAAATGGTTTCCATATATAGATTGAATCTTGTATATTTATAGCTTTACGAGTCAACTTGGTTTAACCAGATTTATTTCTATATTTGCAAATGGTTGCTCTGATTTTGAGTTGTCTTTTGCTTTTACCATCTATGCTTTGCTTACTCTTATCTATTTATGGTGTATCATGGAAATGATTGCCTGAATTCTAGATAAAAAATGAGACAAATATTTGGCCAATGCATGTTGTTTGATTATTTGGCAAATGTATGGTGTTTGATTGTTTCATATAATAGGCTGCTTGTTTGTGATTGAAAAGGTCATTGGTTCAATTTCATGGAAATTGACCGAAATAAAGCTACATTCAATGCGATGGACCAGAGCCTCGGAAAGCGGATGGTGGTGGGAACGAGGACGCCCTTTGTTATGTTGTTTGGAATTGAGGGTCTTCATCTCGCATAGTAAAAATGTACTGATTTTAGTGTAGAGTTCTTTAATTGATATACTGCAGGTGTCAGCAATGTTGGGGAATTTATTTTAAATAAAACATCATAATCAGTTCAAAATTTATAGTTAAATGAGTTAATAAAATAAGTTTTAATTGACAGTTTAATTAAACAAATTTAGAAATTTCAAAAACCAAGATAGTTTTTTCCTTGTAGCTTACTGGATTCTACATGCATGCATGTTTTAGAAAAACCAACAAAAAAAATTTGTTTATGTGAAGATCAGTGGCGACCCAATTATATATTCTAATGGTTGGTTATGCATTGGTCCACTATTTTCAAGGAAACATCTACTAGTGAAGTACAAAAAGCAGACATAAATTTGTTTTAGAAAGAAGTTCATCTACAATCAATGAACCAAACAATATTTGCATTTTCAATACCATAATAAATGCACAAATAACAAAATAAAACTATTATTATGTGGACCATACCCTTTTGGATATTGATGCTTTGTTTTGGATTATTTGTCTTAATTATTCCATCCTTAAGGGTGGTAGTGATGACAACGGATTGTGCCCATCCCATTCGTTAAAAAAAAGGTCAAAATAGAATTATCGAGGGAAGTGAAAACCCAAAAGTATTCAAGAAAAGCATTTAAGAATTAGGGAAATGTTATCATTATTTTCTTACACATTTTTCAATATACACTTTTAATATAAAAATATATTTTTTTATTTATAAAATATTATTATTTTTTGTAATAAAAGTTAATACTTTTTAAAATAAGAGACATTTTTTTTTCTGCATTTAAAGTGTATGATAGAAAATGTACAGTAAAATATTGATAGCATTCATCTTAATAATTCTGTTCATTCTCATTGGTGGCTAGATGCCTTAATTATGCCAATAGGGAGAAACATGACATGCTTGTGAGTTTCTGTTTAGATGCAATGGAGTTGAACCTCACAAAGTGGACCGTGTTAGGCTAGGCAATATTTGAAAACTAGCATGTATCTTATACATAAAACTGTGGCAAAAACTAAATATTAAACTCAAATAGGATTGATATGTGTATATCAATTTTGAGAATTTTACCTTGATTTTGGAGTTATAAGAGATATCTATTAACATATCATGGCCACCCAATTAATTAGAAAATTAGTAGTTTGACTTTTACCCCTTTTTATAGATAATTATCGTACAATTCATCATTTTACCATATTACACCTTATTTGGTTCAAAGCATGGACTTTGTATCAACTTATACTAAATTGACTATGTTATATCTAGTTCAAATAATATTAGTTTTTGTCTATAGATGTTCTTGACAACCACCTACTTCCCCTCATTGGGATCTAACATATATCTACTCATGACACTCAAACCATAACATACATTGGGTCTAGTACATAGCATAACATATATGATAGACCCAATAACATAATGCATATGGAATCTTACTCATGCACACCTAATCATCCTATCTTTTTGGACACATGGATTTAAAGAGGGTTATTCCATATGTCATAGGTAAGAAGCTTCTTTTTGATTGATCCATGCAAAACCTTTTTAGTATTTTGCCTATATATGTAGACTGAGAAAGACCAAACAACCTCTCATTATCCTAAGAATGTAGGTTGCTTCTCCAATATCTTTTATAAATAAATTCTTATATAGTCATATTTTGATTGATTGAATGACTAAGATATTATTTCTTAAGAGCAGTATGTTATCATATACAACATTAAAAACACCACTGTACTCCCACTTGCCTTCTTGTAAACATAACAGTTCATCCATATTTTGTGAGAAATCAAACTTTTTTATTGTCTCATCAAATCAGATATTTCAAATCTTGGATGCTTGTTTCAATCTATAAATGGATCTCTACAACTTGCATACCTTTTTGCCCTCACTAGATATGAAGCCCTCAGGTTGTGTCATGTACCAACCTTAGTTAGATTTCTATTAAGGAAAACTGTTTTCACATCCATTTGCCAACTCTTATAATTATACTAAGCAACAATAGCTAAGAGTATTTTGATAAAATTAAGCATAACAACTAGAGAAAAGGTCTCATCATAGTCAACTTTTTGTCTTTAACAATATCCCTTAGCTACCAACCTAACTTTATAGGTACTACATTACCTTTTATATCAGTCTTGTTCTAGAAGATCCATTTACACCCAATGGGTTTTATCCCATCAGATGGGTCAACCAAGGTCCATACCTAGTTTCATGCATAGAATCCATCTCTAACTGCATGGCTTTAAGCCATTTGTCAAATGCTAAACTCTTCATAACTTTCTCATAAATATTGGGCTCATCATTTTTATTGAGCAATATGTTATTCTACTCACTTTTGAGAATTTTATATCTCTTTGGAGTAGTGCATATCCAAAAGGAAGCAGTTTGGATAAGAAAATTCATCACAAAATTATAAGTGGTTTCTATCATTGTTGATCCAATACCCTTTGTATTGTAATAACAGTAGAGCCATTACACAAACAAATGAGCTACAGTCTCATCAAAGATTCAAGCATGTACCCATATGTTACAATCTGATTCGGGAAAGAATAGGTAGACATGATGTAAAGATGAAAAGAATTCCCACTGATGAAATTATTGTTGATCCTTTCACTAAACCACTTCTCGAAAAGAAATATGATACTCATATACTCAACTAAGGTATAATGTATAAAGGTGATTGACTTTAGTGCAAATGGAAAATTGTTAAAGATATGTTCTAAAGGCAATCACCTTCAACACTTGATTTACTCATTTATTATTAATAAAAGGCTTTTCATTATATTAGTGTTCATTCACATATGAATTTGATTTAGATCTTAGACCTTTTATTGAAGTCCATAGTATTGACATAACATGAAGGAAATTATGATGAGATTCTTATCATGCGCAATTGTGTTTATACCTAAATGATCTCTAGTTATAGGATTAACAAGACATGACATTGTTAATATAGAATGACTAACACATGTTAGCTGATCTCATAAGTTAAGGACATGAGATATTTAGAGTTAACATGTGAAAGCTTGCTAAAGTAGCCAAGTATATTGGATAACCTACTATGAGACAATTACATAGATATCTATTCAATGTTAGTGATAGTCTCCCTATAGCAAAGATGCAAGTACACTTAGACATGAGATGCTCAAGGTTATTTTGGATACTAAATCATATACTTTGACTTCATTCCTTGTTGTCTCTCAAAGGTTGCTCATAGGGTGGTGATTGGATATAAGATAAGGTATTGAAGGCAGTTGAGTAGTCAATATAGGATTCACCACTCTTGATAGAACCTATGGCCTCTTGTAGTAATAATTACTCAAAAATCCTTGGCCAAGGCGGACATGTCTTGAAGAAGGTCTTCAGGGACATATCTAATAGAGTAATGGATCTCATAGACAAGAACTAATATCATTTAGACTATATGTGATATAGTCAGTTTAGTGGGAGTTGACAGATAGTACATACTGTAGCGCTTCCTTACCCTACTAGTCGTTAATAGTGTATGGAAGTGCTACTAAGCTTATTTTTCTAAAAAAAAACCAATGCTCAATTCGTTGTATAATTTTTTTTTCAAATTTCAAGTTTATTATTAGTGAAATATTTATACTTCATTTTTTTATATCATTTAAATATGTAAGTAGTGATGTAAATATTTTGATTTAAAAGAATTCATTCATTAAACCATAATATTTAGAAATACATTTGCAAATAATACAAAATATATTAATTACAAAATTCACTCTTTTATAAATCCTACATGCCAAAAATTTACATCAAAAGGAGTTTCTTAATATTTAATTATACAATACAATTCCCAAAATATACAAAAAGAAAATAAATTGTTGCAATTTGATCTTAGGGTTCCCACTTTCTTTGGTCGTCCTAATGCAACAACTACATCTATTAATCTATATGTGAAACACACGCGCTAAGCTATTAGCTTAGTAGTATGTTTGGAAACTATCCAATAATTATAAATATTTCTAAAATAAAATTTTAGAAACTACAATTAATTTACTAATCATGCCAAAACATTCAAATAATATCAAAACTATTTATATCATGCAAAAATATACAATTCAATGAATATCACATTTCATTCATTAAGCATGCATGAAATTCTTTAACAATACACGACATGGAATTTAAAATATCAATTTAATAATTTACATTTTTTTCTATTTATTTGATAGTCCACGATATCTTAGAGCAGAACTAAATACTAGTTACAGGGTTTCTGCTTTCTATTTAATTATTTTATAACAGGACATTTAATGCCTATATTTTTAATAATAACTCAGCACATTTTTTGTGTATACATAAATTCGAACTTAACACTATTTTTTAGTGCCTACGTAATTTCAAACTCAGCACTATTTTTTAGTGTCTAGGTAAATTAAATCTCAGCACTATTTTCTAGTGCCTACACTTCTACCCTCTTATTGGCATGTCACCTTATCATAATTTCTAGTTCTCGACTAGATATTATAGGGCTTAATTATATTTGTTACCTTTATTATTATTTACCTAAATTATGTATGTAATACTAATATAATTTCATATAAATGCAATAATCTCCATTAAATATTTTACAATATCATATTTGCTCATTTAATCACTATAACTATAAGAAAAGTCAAAAATATATTTATCTATCACAAAATTCAACAACCAACACATATATACAAGATGCCCTATTCTAGACAACATTTATGTCTCATATTACCCTTCATTTTTCATCCATTTTAAAATAGAATTTGGATAAGTAATCAACTAAAAAAATGTAGGTACATGTCTTATATTTAATTTCCAACCTTCAAAATTCTCAATTAATAATATTCAAAATAATTTTCTCATATTTTATTATAATTATAATTTTTTTCTTTTATGTTCGAAATTAGACTTCGATCAGTTCAGTGTGCCTAATTTCGGTCAACTGCAACTGTGACATAAATTATCAAGCATTACACAAACTCTGAACCAAATTAGGTATTGTTGGGTAAAAGGAAAAATTACACAGCAATAGTATGTTGGGTTTTGAAGATAAATCTCATTCATAAAATGCAGAAAAAAAAATTTTTCAAAACTCGAAGCAAGAATCTTGCTTGTACTATTAAAATTAATTTATCAAAATATAGGGGTAAGAAATTATAACTTGTAATTTCTAGATTTATTCTTCAAATTTTCACCTTGTTAGGTTGTTGCAAACCACAACAATCCACTTTAGGATGTCTCCAATGTTAATCCATGCGAAAATATGAGAAGAAACAACAAGAGAAATGGTTGAATACACCTCAAAGTGCTAGCAAATGATGTATGCTCAATTTGAGAGAATATGAAAAATAACTATTAATTTTCTTTTTGAATTTCATAATTTCCAAAAATAATTTTCAGATTTTTAAGCATTTAAAATATATTTTTACTCAAAAAATAGTATAGATACAAAGTACATAAGACAATATGAGGGATTTTGGGGGTTTTTACCTTAATTAGCTTCAATTGGCAAATTAAGGCCAATTAGGCTAACATCCCAACTGGCATGCCTAGCAGGCCTGCTAGGTAGGCCAATCGCTTGTGCGGGCCCATGACCCCCCTAAACAATTTTTCCATGTGACCTCATCACGATTCATAACAAAATAATTTTCTCATACTTTTGGATCTCATCCAATACCATTTTACTCATTTTTCACATCTCTAATGCGTGTGACTCATTAGGTTCTCGATTATGTTGGTCACTTAAATTAACAATTAATTTAAGCAAGTCATGAGCAGTATCTAACAACACTTCATGACACCCAATTGACTAGAAAGTCAGTGGTTTGACTACATATCTTTCCATAGATAGTTTTTATGCAGTGATTCCTTTCATCATGTTATACCCTATTTGGTTCAGAGTATGGACATGTGTCAACTCCCACTACTCTGACTACATCATGTATAGTCCAAGTAATATTAGTTCTTGTCCTTAAGGCTCATTACTGTAACACCCTCTTACCCCACTTTAGTTAAGCAAGATAAGTGAGCATTATCTAACTATTTGTCTTATAAGCTTAGCAAAATGAAATATTTTTTTTAAAATATTACAGATACTAAAATAAATTGATTACAAGCAATAATATTCAAAATTTTATTTATTTATAAAATATATTAATTTACATTCAAACTATGTCTTTTACATTATGAGTCACATCTATAATACACGCTAGGTGAAATATAACTATAATTTAATTTACAAAGTTTTTGATAAAATATACCAAAAAGAAATCCAAAGCTTTTAGATGCTTTCGTCTGGGTACCCATCTTCTTCTGACAACTATACTATCTATGGCTACCTTTCTAAAACCTGCGTGAGAGAAAACCACCCGTGCTAAGCTACTAGCTTAGTGGTGCTTCAATGATAAAAATTTTACATTCATATATTTTCTTACATGTCATTTATAAATTTAATAAATAAGGCATAAAATAAAGAATTATATAAAATCAAATAAATTTCAACGAACATTTAATATGTAACAATTTTAATTAATATAACATTACCAAAATGACATACTTCAATATTATTATTATTTTTCATTTTTCTTGTGCCCATAACACCTATAATTGAACTAACTAATAGGAATAAATGGGTTCCCATTACCAGTTTTTATAATATTACACTGAGCGCTTTCATAATAGTACCATTACCGGTTTTTGTAATATTGCTATTACCGGTTTAATAATTTTGCACTGAGCGCATTTATAAATTTGCAATTACCGGCTTTTATATTTGGCATTGAGTGCCTTAAATCCCTTGATTGGTATGCCAAAATATTCTATATTCTAGTTCTAGATTAGGTGTCTTAGGGCTTAACTATTTTTATATTTATTTACAATATTTTCAAAAATGATAATTTTACTAAAATTTCACCTATATGCTTATTTATTTTTATTCTTTGTTCCCATTATAATTGCATTAGAATATCACACATAAATAATTTATTAAAAATTTGTAATTACCATTAAAGTCAAAATTCACATTAATTATTACATATACTCATCACACCACATGCAAAAACCCAATATTTCAAGTTTTTATCTATCGAAGATTTCGGCCTTAATTTTGGGCTTCATTTTTAACCCATTTATGATATGAATTTGAAATTATAGTCTTCTAATAATTTGTAGTTTATTGTCTCCGCTTTCAGATGCATTAAAAATCACTCAAATCCAAGTTTTCTATCAAAAGTTATGGCTCTTTTACTGAAGGGCATTCCATAAATTTTACCAAGTATTTTCTGGGTACCTATAGATCCGAGATTTTGTGTCAACTTTTTAGCCAAGACTATTCCAAAATCTCTATAGTAGGGTCATCAATTTATGGATTAAAGCAAGCATCCAGGAGTTGAAATATTCAGTTTGATGAGATAATCAAACAGTTTGGTTTCTTACAAAATCCGGATGAACCTTGTGTCTACAAGAAGGTTAGAGGGAGTGCAATCGTATTTCTTGTGTTATATGTAGATGACATATTGTTAATGAGAAATGATGTCTCAGCCTTACAATCAATCAAAATTTGGTTATCCAAGAATTTCTCTATGAAAGACCTTGGAGAAGCAGTCTATATTTTAGGGATAAAGATCTATAGAGATAGATCTAAAAGATTGCTTAGTCTTTCACAGTCTACATACATAGATAAAATGCTAAAGAGATTTAACATGGAGCAGTCTAAGAGGGGATATATTCCCATGACCCATGGGATTAATCTCTCAAAGTTTATGTGTCCAAAGACACAAGATGAGAGGACACACATAAGTTTGATTCCATATGCTTCAGCTATAGGATCAATCATGTATGTTATGATATGTACAAAACCCGATGTATCATATGCTCTGAGTGTCACGAATAGATGCCAATCGGACCCTGGTGAGGGTCATTGGGTGGCTGTTAAGAATATCCTCAAGTACTTAAGAAGAACTAAGGATGTATTCTTGGTATATGGAGATGGAGATATTACTGTGAGCGAGTATACCGATGCCAGCTTCCAATCTGACAAGGATGACTTAAAATCTCAGTCAGGTTATATATTCACACTAAATGGTGGAGCAGTTAGTTGGAAGAGTTCTAAATAGGAAACGACTGCTGATTCCACAACCGAAGCAGAGTACATTGCAGCTTCTGAAGCAGCAAAGGAAGCAGTTTGGATAAAGAAATTCATCACAGAACTTGGAGTGGTTCCCAGCATTATTGATCCAATACAATTGTATTGTGATAATAATGGAGCCATTGCGCAAGCAAAGGAGCCACGGTCTCATCAGAGATCCAAACATGTACTCAGAAGATACCATTTGATTAGAGAAATCATTGGTAGGAATGATGTAAAGATCGAAAGGGTGCCCACTAATCAGAATATTACTGATCCTTGAACTAAGCCAATTCCCCAAACAAAATATGATTCTCATGTACTCGCCTATGGAATTAAATACAAACGCGATTGACTTTAGTGCAAGTGGGAGCTTGTTAGAGTAGTGCTCTAAAGGCAATCACCTTTAGCACTTATTGTACAAATTTATTTGATTAATAAAAGACTTTTTCATTAATTTGATATTCATTTGATATATGAATTGATAAGTGATCTTAAATCAATTAATGAAGTCCTTGATACATAACATAGCATGAAGGAAATCATGATGAGATCATGATATTGAGATTCTTATCATGTGTAATTATGTTAGTATCAAAATTATCCATAGTCATAGGATTAATGAGACGGGACATTATTAATCCAAACAGACTAGCACATGTTACACTCCTTGATTGGATCGAGTAGTAGATCTCATAATCTATAAACATGAGATGTTTAGAGTTAACATGTGGATGCTTGCTAAGTGTAGCTAAGTACATTGGATGACCAACTATGAGACAATCATATGGATAATCTATTCAAATGTCAATGATAGTCGCATCATAGCAATGGTGCAAGTATCCTTAGACTTGAGGTATTCAAGGATATCGTGAATATTGATTCTGTATTTTGACACTATTCCTTGTTGCCTTAGAGAGGTAGCTCATAAGGTAGTGATTGGATACAACTTGCGGTATTCAAAGGTAATTGGATAACCAATAAAGGATTCACCACTCTTGATAGAATGAGTGTATACCTATGGCCTCTTGTCGTGGTCATTACTCATAAATCTCTGACAGGAGTGGAAATGTCATAAAGATAGTCTTCAATGACATATCTAATAGAGTAATGAGCCTCAAGGACAAGAATTAACATTACTTGGACTAGATGTGATGTAGTCAGTCTAGTGGGAGTTGACACATGTCCATACTCTGAACCAAGTGGGGTATAGAATGGTGAAAGGAATAATTGCACAGAAATTGTCTATGGAAAGGTTTGTAGTCAAACCACTGACTTTCCGGTCAATTGGGGGTCATGATGTGTTGCTAGATACCGCTCATGACTTGCTTAAATTAATTGTTAATTTAAGTGGTTAAAATAACCGGGAACCTAATGGGTCACATGCATTGAAGATATGGAGAATGAGTAAAATGGTCTTCGATAGGATCCAAAATATGAGAGAATTATTTTAGGATGGATCGCGATGAGATCGGAAGAAAAAATCGTTCGGGAGTGTCACGGGCCCGCGCGGGCTAGGCAAGCTGCTGGCCTGCCCAGCGGCAGCCCGCAGCAGGCCCAGCATGCCTGCAGCTTCCATCCGTTGGCCAACGACTGTAATTGGCCATAATTAGGCCAATTACTATTCATTAGTTGCCATTTTCTCCATTTTTGACTTTTCATCTTATTTTTGAATTTGATTCAAATAGAAAAGACATCAAATGGCAGAACATAGACATGAAAATATTTTTTGTGAAAAAAAATATTTTTAAGACAACAAAAATTCTCTCAAGAACACTTTCAAAGCTAGCACTTTGAATTTGTTCAAACCATTTTCTCTTGATAGTTTCTTCTTCATTCTTCGTGTGGATTATCATTAGAGACATCCTAGTGTGGATTGTTGTGGTTTGCTATAACCCAACAAAGTGAAGATTTGAAGAACATATAAAAATTACAAGGTATAATTTTTAATATTTACATTTATATAAATTAGTTTTAATGGTACAAGAATGATCTTTTGTTTTAGGTTTTAAAAAATTTTATTTTTTGCTGCGTTTATGAATATGATTCATTCTTCAAAACCTAACAAATGACACTCTAACATAAGCTTTAGCTACCTTGTTTTCAAATTTATATATACTACGGTACTGTAACTCCCTCAATGGCATGACATCTATTCTAGGTAAAGTCCTAAATTAGAGAAAAGGTTTTTATCCAGTTCTTATAACTTATTATTCTCTTATACTTGTCTGTGGTCATGACATCCATGCTCATAAGCACATAATAATATCATATTACCAAATATGCATCTCACAGATACCAATAATCACATTTACATTATCCACGTGTGACTAAAGCAATCCATCGTATATCAATCAAAAATCATAAATTGCATATGTAAAATAATAGAAAGTTCATAGGCATAAACTACATGTTCACGACGGTGAAGGCCATTCATAGGTACCCCCCTTAGTTGTGAACCAAACTGTGACCATTCATGCCAAAGTTACTATCCACCAAAACATACTTCATTCATAGCCGTGAGTATATGTTCAAAGGCATGAAACCAACCATTTATGATCGTGGATCAAACCATGAAAATTGAGGGTGGAAACTATACTGGGTTTTGAACATGCATCTCATACATAGTGGAAATATAAAAATTAATCAAAACCAAAACCCAAGGAATACCCTATGTAATTTAAAATCATATCATACCATCTAATGGGAAAAGTTGATTATCCTTGTTTACAACTCTTGATCTTCCTTGTTTACAACTCTTGATCTTTCAAGTTGTTAACTTTTCCTTCTTTGTTAGGTTGTAGCAAACCACAACAATCTAAAGCTAGGATTTCTTCTAAGAGTATCCACATGAAGGAAGATGAAAAAAACCTTTAAGAAGATGGGGTGATAAAATAATTGTCTTATGAAGAAAAGGGAGATGACAAAAATAACTCTTATTTTTCTTTAGAGGGTAGCCGTGAAATTTACTCCTTAAAATGAGTATTTATACTCTTTCTAATCCCTTTTAGGGTTAGAAAAGGAAAAGCCCTAATGGGCCCATTTTCCTAAGGTATATGGCTCAATGTTGGCCAAGTCAATAATCTTAATCCAAATTGGATTTGGCCCATTTTTATAACTCTTATAAAAGGCCCAAATTCTCTTTTTCTCTCACTTGGATTTTATATAAAACCCATTTTACATTTTCTTCATCCCCTCTATGCGTGTGACCTAATAGGTTTTTTGGTCATGTTGGTAGCCCAAGTCTCATAAGGAATCCTAATTTAATTAAGATTCCATGAGTTAAATACTTTTGACCCATAATTGATTTATAATCAATTTCTTGAAGTAGATCAAGGACATGTAAGTTAATCTTCATGTAAGGAGAGTGATGCAATAGTCATGTCAAGTGGTGCAATCACAAGGTCAATGCCTGACAAACTAAGGCAAACAATGCAAGGATTTGTTAGCTTGGTAACCAAGGAGATCATAAGTGGGGTGTGCATCACAAAGGAGATGGAACTGATTGAAGACCTAAGGCCCATTGCTTACCTTGGGGTATGTGGAGAACCAACTTGCATAAACTAGCCTAATGGGCTAAACAAAGCAAAGTCCATAAAATTGAAGATTACAAGTCATGTGCAAGTCATGTGCAAATCATGTGCTAGGAGTCATATGCCAAACATATGTGAGACATATGTCATCCATGTGCAAGACATCATGAGCCAACCATGTGCTTATGATCATATGCCACACATATGCCTACTTATGGGATTTGGGCTTAACTTGTAATTGAGCTTAATTATATATGTGGGCTACCTATTTTAATTACCTTAGGCTTTAATTAGTGATAGGCGTATAGGCCAAAGAAATAGAGCCCAACTTCCCACATTAATTAGGTTTTTAGAATATTTTAATTACTTGTACTTATTTGGAAAGAATTTGGATTTTTGGTTGTCATATCCCTATTTTTAAGGGATTGGATTAGATTTAAGCTATCTTTTAGGATTTGGGTTAGAATAGGTCTTATTATACTTTTCCATAAAGGATTCAAAGATTTAGGCCTATAAATACTCACTTTGATTTGTTTTTAAAGGGATGATTGAATAAAAATGATTTGGGTATTTTCTTTAAAGTGAGGCTGATTTGCATCTCTTTATTACTTTTAAGAATTGGTTACTTATATAGTTGACTTGCTTGTGGCATGGCTAATCTTAATGAACACTATAACATTGTTTCTTGCTACTTGTTTAGCTTGGGTTGGGTTCAATTTATGATCACCATAGCTTAAGGTTTGTTTACCTTGTCTTGTTAAAGGGTTTCAATACATGGTCTTTGGGGTTCTACATCATTTTCCTTGACTTAGTAGATCATGAAGGGTATTTAGAAACATATCATGACCACCCAATTAACTAGAAGTTAGTGGTCCTTCTATACATAATTACTGCGCAATTGATCCTTTCACCAAGCTATACCTCATTTGGTTTTAAGCATGGACTATGTGTCAACTCCCATTAGACTGATTTTATCACATATAGTCCAAATGGTATTAATTCTTGTCCATGGGACTCAATATTCTATTAGATATCTCCTTAAAGACCTTCTTCAAGACATGTCCACCTCGCCTAAGGATTTTTGAGTAATGATCTCTACAAGAGGCCATAGGTATACTCTCCTATCAGGAGTGGTGAATCTTTTATTGACTACTCAACTACCTTTGAATACCTCATGTTATACCCAATCATCACCATATGAGTAGCCTCTGAGAGGCAACAAGGAATGAAGTTTTGTATAGGATTCAGTATCCAAGATAACCTTAAGCATCTCAAGTCTAAGGATACATGCACCGTTGCTATGATGAGACTATAACTGACATTGAATAGATATCCATGTGATTGTCTCATAGCAGGTCATCCAACATACTTGGCTACTCTAGCAAACATCCATATGGTAACTCTAAACATCCCATGTAAAAGACCTTATGAGATCAGCTGCTTGACCTAGTTCAGGAGTATAACATGTGCTAGTCTTTCTAGATTAATAATGTCTCGTCTTGTTAATCCTATGACTATGGATAATTTAGGTATAAACACAATTGCACATGATAAGAATCTCATTATCATGATCTCATCATGATTTTCTTTATGTTGTGTTATATACCAAGGACTTCATTAAATAGTTTAAGATCTATATCAATTCATATGCAATGAATACCATATAATGAAAATGACTTTTATTAATAATAAATGAGTACATCAAGTGCCTATGGTGATTGTCTTTAGGTTACCTCTCTTGCAAACTGTATATCAACGTTCATCATTGTGACTATATGTTCACGGGTGTGAACCCATGCATTCATGATTTCCTTAGCTATAATGCAAGGCATTAAAGCTTATACCCATTTTGGAAATTTTACGGGTTTATGTTTCACGGGTGTGATTCCCTTTGTTAGGCGTGTGAAATGTGTCTCTGTACATCTTTCTATGGTGTGAATTTCTAGGTTTTCATGATAGAATAATGAGAAAACTACATGCAAAAGGTCTTTAAGATTGACAAATTTCAATCATTACTATCAACATTCAACAACCTATTATGCTAAAAACATGCCTTCTACATAAATTAAAACATTCAAAACACAAATCTTGCCCAAAGATCTCTTGAACATCAAAGACATAATAACCCATTTCATGGAATTTTTAACAATCATATCATACCATTATCATGTATATAAATTATAGAAGCACATTTATAGCATAAAACACATTTCATAGCATAAAACACTTTAACATACAAGATTAGGGGATTTAATATGCATATATGTACTAACCTTAAACAATTAAGAACCCTTCAAACTCTTCAAGCTTTCCTAGCCCTTAGTTGATCCTCACCTCTGCCTCTAACTCCTATCAACAAGAAAATGTCTCTCTCTTAGATCCTTATATAAGAAAACAACACTAAACTTCCAACACACTCCTCACCTTTTGCAAGCTCAACCTTTCTTCTTAATTTTATGGAAATTTAGGTTAAAAGAGATAAAAGAAGAAGATGATGATGAAGGTGAGATATCTAGCTTTAGAGGAAAGATTTTAGGGTCATATAGTAGATGATAAAAGGAGGTACCAGGCATGGAGGAAAGAGAAAAATGTAGTCCTACTCACCAACTTTGTTGATTATCGTTCATTGGCGTGAAGAAATCTTTATTGGCGTGATCACAACCATGACACTGATTTCCATGAAATCCCATTCACTTCCATGAACAACATCAAAACTATGCTATTTTGAACACAACACTATCACCGACGTGAAAGCACCCTTTCTAACTATTTCCAACCTCTTGAACTACCCACACTCACTCACAACTACTCATCTAATTTATCAACCCTAAAAATTAGGCATTACAAAATGTTTAGAGTTAACATGTGAATCCTTACTAGAGTAGTCTTGTACATTAGATGACCTATCTACGAGACAATTACATGGATATCTATCCAATGTCATTGATAGTCTCATCATAGCAATTGTGCAAGTATACTTGGAGTTGAGATACTCAAGATAATTTTGGATACTGAATGATATGTTTTTACTTCATTCCTTGTTATCTTTTAGAGATTGATCATAGGGTTGTGATTGGGTATAATATTAGAGAAGTGCTTTAAAGGTAATCACCTTTAGCACTAATTGTACAAATTATTTGATTAAAAAAAGGCTTTTTCATGACTTGCTTAAATTAATTGTTAATTTAAGTGGCCAACATAATTGGAAACCTAATAGGTCACACACATTGAAGATATGGAGAATGAGTAAAATGGTCTTGGATGGGATCCAAAAATATGAGAGAATTATTTTAGGATGGATTGCGATTAAAACACACGGAAAAATTGTTCAAGGGGTCATAGGCCCGCTCAGGCTACTAGATTTCCAAGCAACCTAGCTAGCTTGTAGTGCTCCCTTACCCTGTTAGCCATTAATAGTGCAGAAAAGTGCTACCTAGCTCATTATTTAAAAACCGATGCTTAATTTATTTTTTCCTTTTCTTTTCAATTCAAGTTTGATATTAATGGAATATTTATTATTATTATATATATTTTTTATATTTATTATATCATTTAAATATGTATCTAGTGATGCAAATATCTTGATCGTAAAATTTCTTGATTTAAAAGTATTGATAAATGAAGATATAATATTCAGAAATACATTTACAAATAATACAAATTATATTTATTACAAATTTACACTTTTATCATATTTACTACAAAAAGAAAAATCTTAGAATTTAATTATACAATATAATATCCACAATCCAAAAAGTAAATAAACTGTTGCAATTGGATCTTGGGGTTCCCCTTTCTTCGGTTAGTACTAACGCAACAACTACTTCTACTAACTTGTGCGTGTGTTAAGGTACTAGCTTAGTGATATTTTTAGCAACTATCCAATAATTATACAATTATCACTAAAATAATTTTTTTTATAAATTACAATTAATTTTCTAAATATGCCAAAACATTCAAATTAAATCAAAAAACTATATAAATCATGCAAAATATATAATTGATCAGTTATAACATTTCATTCATTAAACATACTGAAATTCGTTAATAATAACACAAGACAATCATTTTAATAATTTATATTTTTTTCTCTTTATTTATTTGATAGCCCATAACATCTCAGACATGAGTTTCTCCTATTCATTAGTATACTCGGTGCCTACTTAATTATTTGATAACTCTACATTTAACGTCTATATTTCAATAATAACTCAGCACCTTTTTAGCACCTACGTAATTTTAAACTTAACACTATTTCTCAGTGACTACATAAATTAAATCTCATCACTATTTTCTAGTACCTACATTTTGCCCTTTTATTAGCATGCCAACTTATCATAATTTCTAGTTCTCGGCTAGATGTTATAGGGCTTAATCATATTTGTTACCTTTATTATTATTTATATCAATTATGTATGTAATCCTAATATAATTTCACATAAATGAAATAATCTCCATTAAATATATTACAACTTAATACTCACTCATTAAATTATTATAAAGACAAGAAAATTCAAATAATATATTTTTCTATCATAAAATTCAACAATATACTCATATACACAAGCTGCCCTATTCTGGACAAAATTTATGTCTCATATTGGCCTGTATTTTTCATCCATTTTTAAATGGAATTTAGAAAAGTGATCATCTAACAAACTATAGATAAATGTCTTATCTTAATTACTAATAAGAATCACATCAAACCGAATTTTGTAACAAAAGTTATGAATTTTACAATCAGCTACATTCATATTAATTATGCCCAGTATTTTTCTGGATAGATTTCCAGTTTGAATTTTGAGTCAATTTTAAACCTGAATTCAGGCATATTCAGATCTAATGGTCTTAATCAAAGTTTAATCCCTATGTCTTAGCTTTCCAATCCAACAAGAAAAACAAAAAACTCTCATCCATAACTCAAGTTATTCCTTAAAATGTAGACACTGTACATAAGACGAATTTTCCGCAACTTCATTAAATCACACAATTTTCTATCTTCATGCATCATCAACATAATCTAAATTTTATTTTCACATTCATGGAATTATTAATTCTCCATTTCATCTCTCAGTCAAAATATCAATAATTTCTTAGACAATTATATATAATATCATACACAACATAATAATAAATCAATCTTACTTTATCTTAATCCAAATAATATTTCTTTCCTTGGATAAAGAATATTCTATTTTTATTCCTTCTTGAACTATCTATGTTAAAAACACCGTAAGTTCAAATTTTGTTCAACAAAAATTTATGATTTTCTAAATTTTAGCTCCAAACTTTAAAATTCTCAATTAATAATATCTAAAATATTTTTATCATATTTTATTATCATTTTATTTTTTAGAACGATTTTAGACCCCGATCGGTTCGGTGCATCAAATTTTGGTAACTCGTGATTGTGGCCTAAATTATCGGGCATTACAATTTTTCCCCTTCTTAAAAAAATTTCGTCTTCAAAATTTACCTTTTTAACTAAAGTTGAACAATTGTGGATACTGAGCCTACACCACTTCCACATTTTCCTAAGTCGCCTCTTCTGAATTATGATTTTTCTAAAGAACCTTTACCAATGGTACATTTTCATTCCGTAGCTCATTCATTTCTCAGGCTAGAATTTCTGCTAGTTCCTTTTCATAAGTCAGATCTAGTCGTATCTTTATAAGTTCTGCTGATATAATATGAGATGGATCTGATCAATGTCTTCTCAATATGGACACATGGAATACATTGTGAATCTTGTTTAACTCTGGTGGTAGAGTAATCTGTATGCCACGAGACCTATACGTTCAAGCACCTCGTATGGTCCAATGAATCTAGGACTAAAATTTCCTTTCTTTCCAAATCGAAATATCCTTTTCCAAGGTGAGACTTTTAAGAATACTTTGACAACAATGGTATACACAATATCCCTCCTTTCCAAATCTGCATATGATTTCTGTCTATTAGCAGCGACTTTTGACTTATCTTTTATTACTCTCACTTTTTCCTCTGTTTGATGCTTTAAATTTGGACCCACTACTTTATTTTCACTAAGCTTGGTGCAACATAGAGGCATTATACATTTCCTCCCATACAAGGCTTCATATGGTGACATACCGATACTGGCTCAATGACTAATATTGTAGGAAAATTCTATCAATGGAAGATGTTTGTCTCGACTGCCTTCAAATTCCACCACACAATTCCTCAACATATTTTTTAATATCTTTATGACCCTATCTGATTTTTCATCTGTTTATGGATGGAAAATTTTGCTGAAATTGAGCTGAGTACCCATGGTTTGATGCAAACTTTTCCAAAATTGCGAAGTGAACCTCGGGTCTCGATCTAAAATGATTGAAATTGGCACACCATGTAAACATATTATCTCATTAACATAGATCTTTGCCAAACAATTAAGTGGATAATCTGTCCTGATCGGTAGAAAATGAGCTAATTTAGTGAGCCCGTCCACCATTACCCATACTGCATCATGCCTCTTTTGTGCTAAAGGCAAACTAGAGACAGAATCCATTGTAACTCTTTCCCATTTCCACTCCGAAATTGAAAGTGACTACAATAATCCACTTGGTACTTGATGCACAGTCATCACTAGCTGACAAGTTAAACATCTGGTAGTATACTCTGTGATATCTCTCTTTATTCCTAGCCACCAGTAATATGCTTTCAAGTCATGATACAATTTGTTGCTCCCTGGGTGCATTGCATAAATAATATTGTGAGCCTATTTCAAAATATCTAGTTTCAATTCTAGCA
The DNA here is from genome assembly GCA_023653625.1 of Triadica sebifera. NCBI lineage: Eukaryota > Viridiplantae > Streptophyta > Magnoliopsida > Malpighiales > Euphorbiaceae > Triadica > Triadica sebifera. The sequence continues at coordinate 30,314,793 of CM042901.1, forward strand.
TGTATGGCACACATAACTTGCCCTTATGTCTTAAACTCCCATATGCTTCAATAGTAAATTCTAGGTTTTCACCCTTTTTCACCATTTCAAATATTTTCTTAATTTCGTGTCTTGATTCTGATTGTCCTTTACTTGTTGGATCAATGTGGGTTGAATCCGCAATTCTGCCAAAATAATGTATAAATTACTTATTATCTTGTTATTAGTTATTTAATATTGTTCACTTAATAAATTTATTACCTACCAGAGTATTTCTACTTAGAGCATCCGCTACCACATTGGCCTTACCTGACTGATAATCAATGATACAATTGTTGCTTTGATCACTTCTAGCCATTGCCTCTATCTCAAATTGAGTTCCTTTTGTGAAGGAAAATATTTTAGGCTTTTATGGTATGTATATATATAAAATTTCTTGCCATACAGGTAGTGTCGCCATATTTTTAATGCAAACACAATGGCTGCTAGTTTTGGATCAAATGTCGAATAATTTCTCTCATGAGGCTTTAGTGGTATGGAAGCATACATGATCACTTTGCCTTCTTGCATTAGCATGTAGTCCAAACCATTAAGGGAAGCATCATTGTACACCACATAATCTTTTCCTACAGTAGCCTGTGTCAACATTGGTGCCTCTGTTAACATTTTCTTCAACTTATCAAAACTAGTCTGACACCGGTCTGTCCACTCAAATCTAGTTTCCTTTTTGTCAGTGTTGAGGTTATCATTGAAAATCCTTTCATGAACCTCTAAAAATAAGCAACCAAACTAAGAAAATTTCTCACCTCTGTCACATTCCGAGGTGGTTTCTAGTTGAGGAATTCCTCCACCTTATTGGAGTCAACTCTGATCCCTTCGGCTAAGAAAATATGCTCTATAAATGCCACTTCATCCAACTAGAATGCACATTTCGACAACTTCGCATATAATTGATTCTCTCTCAAGGTATGGAAGACCACATGAAGATGTTGCTCACGATCTTCTCTGCTTCTGGAGTACACCAAGATATCGTCTATGAACACCACCATGAATTAGTGCAAATAAGGCCTAAAGATTCTATTCATTAGATCCATAAATGCTACTGGGGCATTCGTCAGGCCAAAAGGCATTACTAAGAACTTGTAATGACCATATTGAGTCATAAATGTTGTTTTTGAAATGTCCAACATAAATATATCATAATCTAATTCATCTGCTACCATTTTGAGCTTTGATTGGACTGTTTTTATAAACTCTACTAGCTTTCACTCCATGACTCAAAGGATTTGTCACTAAAATATCATAATATAATTCCTCTGATACCATGTTACCCTGACTAGGTGGTGACATAAATATGAATGTGTAGAACCTGAATCTATCAGTGCAAATAAATCAGTATCATAAAGAGAAAATTTACCAATAATGACATCCAGGGGCATTCTGCTCCTCATAAGCTCCCATGGCATATGCTCAGGCTAGGGCTAGACTACCCTATACTCTATTCAATAATTTTGATACACTCTAACCAATCCTACCACTTCTAGACTATCCATGTCCCCTGCCTCTGCCTCAAGTAAAATTCTGAACTTGAACTAATACTACACCATTTGTACCTCTTCCTCCAGGGCAATCTTTCTGTTTGTGCTCAATAGATCTACATCGTAAGCATGCTACGACAATCCACCAAGAATCACTTGCATGTGATCTTCCATAATGATATCATATGACAAATATAAATCTATTGTTACTAGAAGCTGGTGTATTAGTTGTAGACCCTTCTGGCCTCGACTATTGGCTTTACCTAGTTGAAAAGATTGGTCAAGAACTCTGTGACTGGAAAAACCTAGGCACTGTCCACCCCCTTTATTGTATGTCTAGGCCATGCTAGTTGTCGATCTTTAGAGTGGCTCTTCTATCCTTTTTTTTTGAACTTTTTTCCACACTGATAGGCGAGGATACGAATGTAACAAAATCCTCAATCTAAAGGGTAGCAACCATATTTCCAGTGTCATCATTAAGCCAATCCTCAAATCTGCGACACCTATGTACCTCATCAACAATAATTAACATTGCATACTTACTCAGTTTGGTGAATTCCATATTGTATTTTTCCACTAACATGCTATCTTGCTTCAAGTCTTGAAATTCCCTCTTCTTTTCATTAACATAGACTCTAAGCATATATTTCGTACTAAATTATGCCTTGACGAAATTCCATGAGGGTGGTTTTGGTGTCTGGGGCTTTGATAAAATTGATTTCCACCAATCGTAGTCATGATCATTTCGAAGTGACACTATGTACGTGACTTTATGTTCCTCTAGACACTCAAGCTCCTCAAACACCCGCTCTTTTGATTCCATCCAAAACTTTGATGATGTTGGGTCATCCTTTCTTCTTCCCATAAAATCTGTGGCCCCATATTTTCTCAGCTTATCATTACGGGATTTTTGCTGAGGTGGAAGAGGTGGTGTACCTGGTTGTGACACTACTTTTGTTATCTGTTTCAACAAATTTGCTATCTACTGCATAATAGGCTTTTGTCCTAAATCAGCTTGTCCTTCTACTCTCGACAGAGCTACTACACATGGCCGATAATCTCTCACTGATGAGGGTTATCCATGATCGGCTGAGTCTGAAAGACTGTTACTCACTTCATCTTTCAAAAAATCTTGTTCTAATCCTGAATCCATATCTACCTATAAATTAGAAGAAGGGACCCAAATCAAATCATTGCAGAATTTTATGCATATGCATGAGAAACACTTTCTATTTTCTACCCACTATTTAAGAATCAATTAGTTTGGGTTTTGATACCACTAAATGTACTACTCCCTTACCCTACTAGCCATTAATAGTACAAGGAGGTGCTACCTAGCTTATTATTTGAAAATCGATGCTTAATTTTTTTTCTTCTTCTTTTCAATTCGAGTTTGATATTAGCATAATAATAATAATAATAATAATAATAATAATAATAATAATAATATTATTATTATTATTATTATTATTATTATTATTATTATTATATATTTATTTATTATATTATTTAAATATGTATCTAGTGATGCAAATATCTTACCGTAAAATTTGTTGATTTAAAAGTATTGATACATTAAGCTATAATATTCAAAAATATATTTACAAATAATACAAATTATATTAATTACAAATTTACATTTTTATAAATCCTACAAGCCACATATTTACAACAAAAAGAAAAATCTTATAATTTAATTAAACAATATAATATCTACAACATGCAAAAATAAAATAAACTGCTACAATTGGATCTTGGGGTTTCCCTTTCTTCAGTTGGTACTAACACAATAGCTACTTCTACCAACCTACGCGTGAAACTCACGCGCTAAGCTACTAGCTTAATGATACTTTTGAAAACTATCCAATAATTATACAATTATCTCTAAAATAAAATTTTTTATCATTTACAATTAATTTTCTAAATATGCCAAAACATTCAAATTAAATCAAAAACTATTTACATGCAAAATATATAATTGATTAGTTATAATATTTCATTTATTAAGCATACTAAAATTTGTTAATAATAATACAAGACAAACATTTTAATAATTAACTTGATTTTCCTCTTTATTTATTTGATAACCCATGACATCTCAGACCTGAACTAAACACTAGACAAGGTTTCTGTTCTTCGAAAGTATACTTGGTGCCTACTTAAGTATTTGATAACTCGACATCTAACGCCTATATTTTTAACAATAACTCAGTACATTTTCGGTGCCTAGGTAATTTTAAACTCAATACTATTTCTTAGTGCCTACATAAATTAAATTTTAGCACTATTTTCTAGTGACTATATTTCTACCTTTTATTGGCATGCCAACTTATCCTAATTTCTAGTTCTCGACTAGATGTTATAGGGCTTAATCATGTTTGTTACCTTTATTGTTATTTACATCAATTATGTATGTAATGCTAATATAATTTCACATAAATGAAATAATCTCCATTAATTATATGACAACACTATACTCACTCATTAAATCATTATAAATATAAGAAAAGTTAAATAATATATTTTTCTATCATAAAATTCAACGATATACTCGTATACACAAGTTGCCCTATTATGGACAGAATATATGTCTCATATTGTCCTGCCTTTTTCATCTATCTTTAAATGGCATTAAAACAAGTGATCAACTAACAAACTATAGATAAATGTCTTATCTTTAATGACCAACTGTTTATAATTAGCTATCTTCATGTTCATTCAACCCAGTTTGAGTCAATTTTAAACCTAAATGTATGAATAATCAGATTTAATGGTCTAAATTAAAGTTGAAGCCCAATGTCTTAAATTTCCAACCCAACAAGAAACACCTAAAAATCACATCCAGAAATCCATATATGTCCAAAAATATAGACACTATACATATGACAAATTTCTAGCAACTTCATTAAATAACACAATTTCCAATCTTCATTCATCAACATAATCTAAATTTTATTTTCACATTCATCGACTCATTAAATGACCATTTCATTACTTAATCAAAATATCAATAATTTCTTACACAATTATACATAATATCATACTCAACATAATAATACAATCAATAATTAATATTTTTTTCCACATTGAATTTTTACCAAATGTACATACCTCAAAAAATCCTTTTTGATTCACTCTTCTCTACTTCCTAATTGGCTTTCTCCTTGCCATTATTTCCTTTTTAATTATGGCCCAAAGGTTGCTCACCTCCTTGGCCTAACTACAATTTTACACACACTTCAATTTATATCATATACTTTAATGTTACATATACACATAAAGCTTACTTAAACCACTAATCACCTTTACCCCATCTTAGGTCCATAAACTACTCTTCTAATCCATTATTAACCCTTAACTCACTCTAATCAAGCATTAATTACACTAATCAACCCTTAATCACCATTAACATACTAATAACCCTAAATTACCAACCTTAATGGTAACTAACCTCAAAATGCAAGTAAAGAGGAGATGTAATGGCTGATAATTTAGGCCACGGTCGTGGTTGACCAAAATCCGGCATGTTAAACTAATCGGGATCTAAATTCGGACATGAAAGAAAAAAAATTAAACTAATAATAAAATATGATAAAAAAATTTTGGATATTATTAATTGATAATTTTGAAGTTCAGAATTAAAATTTATAAAAAAATAATTTTTCGTTAAATGAAATTGGAATTTATAGTGCTTTTGACACAGATATTTTAAGAAGGTATAAAAATAGAATATTCTTATCTAAGGAAAGGAATATTCTTTGGATTAAATTAAAGTAAGAGTGATTTAAATTAATGGACCAATGGGGGATATGATTATCTATTAATCTTAACCACCCACCTAATCCAACTATAAAAGTCAAATTCCACTTTTTGGTTATTTATTTCTTCTTCTTCCTCATCTAAAACAAACTTCTCTCTTCTTCTTCATTGTAGTCGTGACCTCCTTTCCCCCCATTGTTCTTTTTTTTTTTTCTTCAATTGAAGCTTAGATTAATGGAAAAAAGTTGGATTAAGGCAAGATCAACAAGAAAGTGAAACAAAATGTGCAAAACTAAGGAAGAGGAAGGAAGAAAGGAAGAAAAAAAGAGAAGGAAGATTTTAGTCATTTTAAAGATCTACAAAGGTGAGGTTAGATTTTCCATCTTCTCATTTTTCTTCTTCCCTTTCCTTTGATTTTGGGGTTAGTTTCCATTAAAGTTGGTAATTTAGGGTGATTATTATGTTAATGGTGATTAAGGATTGATTAGTGTGAAATTTGTTGTTAGGACAAGAAGGTGAACAATCTTTGAACCATAATCAAAGAGGAATTAAGGGTAAGGAGAAATCTAACTAGGAAGAAGAGAAAAGTGAAGAGAATTAGATTTTGTGAGGTATGTAAATTTGGCAAAAATTCAATATGGAAAATGTTCATTTTGATTTTGTGAAATTATGTGTAATTGTGTATGTAATTCTTGATATTTTGATTTAGTGATGAATTGGTGATTAAATGATGCTATGAATGTGAAAATAAAAATTTGAATATGAGGTTGACGCATGAAGATGAAAATTGTAGGAATTAATTGAAGTACTGGAAAATTTGTCTTATGAATAGTATTTACTTTTATGGTCATAACTTGAGTTCTGGAAATGCTTTGTGAGTGATTCTTATTGAGTTGAAAATTTAAGACATAGTATTCAACTTTAATTTAGACCATTAGACTTGAAAATACCTGCAATTAGGTTTAAAATGGACTCAAAGTTCGAACTAGAAATCTGTCTAGTAAAATATTGGGCATATTGGAATGAATGTAGCTTAGATCAAAATTCATAACTTTTGCTACAAATTTTGTTTTAATGTGATTCTAGTTGTAAATTAAAGATAAGACATGTACCTCCTTTTTTTTATATGATCACTTATCCAAATTCCATATAGAAATAGACGAAAAATATAGGACAATATAAGGCATAAATGCTGTCCAGAATAAGACAGCTTGTATATATGTGTTGATTGTAGAATTTTGTGATAAAAAAATATATTAATTGACTTTTATTATACTTACAATGATTAAATGATCAAGTATGTTGTTGTAAAATATTTAATGGAGATTATTGAATTTATGTGAAATTATATTAGTGTTACAGGCCTAATTTATGTAAATAATAATAAAGGTAATATATAATTAAGCTCTATAACATTTAGTCGAGAACTAGAAATCAGGATAAGTTGGCATGCCAATGAAAGGGTACAAATGTAGGCACTACAAAATAGTGCTAAGATTTAAATTACGAAGACACGAAAAAATAGTGTTGAGTTGAAATTACGTAGGTACTAAGAAATAGTGCTGAGTTTGAAATAATGTAGGCACTAAAAAGGTGCTGAATTATTGTTGAAAATGTAGGCATTAAACGCTGAGTTATAAAATTATTAAGTAGACGCCTAGTATATTATCGGATAGCAAAAATTATGTATCTAGTGTCTACTTTCGGTCTAAAATATCGTGGGCTATCAAATAAATAGACAAAAATTTAAATTATTAAATTGATATTTTAAATTGCATGTCTTGTATTGTTAAAGAATTTCAATAATGATAAATGAATGAAATGTTATAATTGATGAAATGTTTATTTTTGCTTAACATAAATGGTATTGATATTATTTGAATATTTTGGCATGCTTAGTAAATTAATTGTAGTTTCTAAAATTTTATTTTAGAAATATTTATATAATTATTAGATAGTTTTCAAACGTACCACTAAGCTAATAGCTTAGCACGTGTATTTTACGCGCAGATAAATAGATGTAGCTATTGCATTAGGGCAACCGAAGAAAAAGGGAACCCCAAGATCAAATTGCAACTGTTTATTTTCTTTTTCTATGTTTTGGAAATTGTATTGTAAAAATTAAATTTTAAAAATTTATTTTGATGTAAATTTGTGGCATGCAAGATTTATAAGGAGTGAATTTTGTAATTTATATATTTAGTATTATTTGTAAATGTATTTTCAAATATTATGGTTTAATAAATGAGTTCTTTTAAATCAAAATATTTACATCATTAGTTACATATTTCAATGATATAAAAAAAGAAGTATAGTAATAAATATTCCACTAATAATAAACTCAAAAACTAAAAAGAAAAACAAATATTATACAATAAATTGAGTATTGATTTTTTCTTTTATAATGAAAATAAGCTTAGTATTACTTCCATACACTATTAACGACTAGTAGGGTAAGGGATCGTTAGAGGAAAAGAAAATTAAAAAAATAAATGTAACCTCACATTTATAGATCTTCAAAATGACCAAAATCATTCTTTCTCTTTCTCTTCTTTTCTTCCTTCCTCTTCCATTGTTTTGCTCACTTTGCTAGACTTTCTTGTTGAGATTACCTTAATCCATCTTTTTCCTTCTAAACCTTTGATTTAATTGAATAAAAAGAGGAAGAAAGGTGAGGTTGTGGTCACGCCAAAAAGGGAGAGAAAGAGAGAGAATTTTTTTTTTTATTTAAGATAAGGAAGAAGAAGAAATAAAGACAAAAAAAAAAGTAAAAATTTGACTTTTATATTAGCATTAAGTAGGTGGTTAGGATTAATTAGATAATCATATCTCTTATTAGTCTATTAATATAAATCAATCTTACTTTATCTTAATCCGAAGAATATTCATTTTCTTAGATAAAGAATATTTTATTTTTATTTCCTGTGAAACTATTTGTGTAAAAAATAGTGTAAATTCAATTTCCGTTCAACAAAAAATTATTATTTTCTAAATTTTTTCTCTGACACTCAAAATTCTCAATTAATAATGTCCAAAATATTTTTCTCATATTTTATTATTGTTTTATTTTTTTCTTTGATATCCGAATTTAGAACTCAATCGGTTCAGTGTGTCAGATTTCAGTCACCCACGATTGTCGCCTAAATTATCGGGCATTACAAGGCTTGTTCAGTAGCGGGCCTAATTGGCCTTAATTGGCCAACTAAGGCTAATTAAAGCCAATTAAGGCAAAAATCCCAAAATCTCTTCCCTTGTCTTGTGCACTTTGTACTTAAACTATTTTAAAAACATTTTTAAAAAGTTTATCAGCCTAAAATTTATTTTTGGAAATTAAGAAATTTGAAAACAAAAATAATAGTTAATTTTCATATTTTCTCAAATTGAGTATGCATCATTGCTAGAACTTTGAGGTGCATTCAACCATTTTTCTTGTAGTTTTGTAACACCCCTTCAACCCAGCAGCTCGTGCCCGGATGAGGGAGTGCTACCTCTGACTTCATCGTTTAAAATATCTTTATTAAATTTTGAACACCTGAAAATCATTCATTTTTTTTACCATTTATTTACTTTGCAGCATAAAAGAAAAGTCATAACATCAAAGATAAAAATACATTTTCCTTAATAGCATCTTCTTTACAGAGTGTACCGTTTATTTTACAAGTACTATAAAATAAAATTTAAAACATAAATACAACAGATGTGTGACCCACGGTGGTTGATATACGCTGCGTTACTGGGTCAGGTCAGCATTAGCTTTATCTACTACTGTCTACTTATTCTTTGCTATACCTACGCGAGAGAAACTCCCACGCTAAGCTCTTGGCTTAATGGTGCATATAAATAAGGCAATAAACTATTTTTAATGTCACATGCATTGTCATATAACAATTTATGATCAAATCATGCAAACATACATTTCATAATATTCTAGTATGCATAACATCAATTTATTTTATCTCCTTTTGTTTAACATAATCAAATCATCATTCTCATGCAAATCATGGTATTTTAGCATGTATAGAAATCAAATTATATTATATTATCTCATACTTATTTATTTTATTACCACCTTATTGTGTAACACTAAATCTTCTTTTTTTCCATGCCACAATTCATGATTCCATTTTTATTTTCAATAATTCTTTTATGTTCCATAACTTCCTTAATTATGTTCTCATTTATGCCCAAGCCACCTATGAACCACTGAATAGGATAACGGAGTTGCCATCCAGGCACTTAGGAGTGCCACCCGGGCAATATGATGTGCGCATATAAGTGCCAAACCCGGCGTAGATAACCGTGCCAAACTCGGCGTAGATAACCGTGCCAAACTCGGCGTAGATAATAATGCCATACCTGGCATAAATAATAGTGCCAAATCCGGCGTAGATAATATTGCCAAACCCGACATAGATAACATTGCCAAATCCGGCATAGATAATCATACCATTAATGGATTTAATCATTTTCATCATACTTCCCCCTATTTGGCATGTCAAACTATCCTAAGTTGGTTCTAGTTAGGTGTTCTAGGGCTTATACAATTTCATTAAAATTCATAACAATTAATTTAATACTTTTCATGCATGTAATATCTCAAAATAATCACATAATCACTCAATTAAAATAATATTTACATAATATAACAAATTTCTCATCATTTTACTCATTTCATTTCTCAATTCTCATGCTGCCCTGTCACTGGCAGATTCTGTTCTCTGTATTGGACCTTAATTTTGGTTCTGTTCCGTTCTGAATATAGTTACATGATCTTTATACAAATTTTGGATATGGATCTTAGCTTTAATATTCAACTTGAATCACTTAATTCTGAGTTTTTTTTTTATGAAAAGATATGATAATATTAACACTAACTGGTCACTGATAATTCTGCCCAGAATTTTCTGGACAGATTCTAAATCTAAAATTTATGAATTTTTTTGGATAATTACAGACATATTCAGATATTATGGTCTAAATAAAAATTATATCCCTATATCTTAGCTTTCATAAAGAACAAAGAACACACAAATCCAAGCTCCAGAACTCAAGTTATAACAATTTAAGTACTGACTGCTCATTATTAACAATTCTGCCCAGAATTTCTGGACAGATTCTATGTTCGAACTTTATGAAATTTTCTGAAAAATTACAGACATATTCAGGTTTTATGATCTAAATGAAAGTTATAGCTCTATGTCTTATCTTTCAAACTCAACAAAGAACATGGAAAACCGAGTTCCAGAAATTAAGTTATAACAGTTTAGGTGCACACTGCTCATCAATTTCCAGCAAATAACATACCAACCAATCACATTCAATTTTTACCAAATTAAATCCTAAGTCTAGAAAACATGCATCCCCAAGATTTTTCATCACAAATAATATTAATTCAGAATCATCAACATGCCAAATAATTAAATTATGCAATTAAAACAAAATTAAAATAGGCTATTGGGTTAGATTATGCACAAACCTATTTTTTTTCTCTCCTTTTCTTTCTCTTTACTTCTCTTTCTCCTTTCCTTTGTCCCTTTGATCTAACTCTTTGCCACTTTGAGTTCCTAAAATTTATAATCAGATTATTAATACTCCATAAACCTTAATCTCTCTCTTTTTCCTTACTCTCCTAAGCTACCTTGAGCATGAAAATGAAATTTTCCATGTTTTTTCTCTCTTTTTCTCACTTTCTTTTCCTAGAATCAAGGTTTAGCTATGGAGGAAGAAGGGAAAACGTGGCTGGTTTGAGAGAACAGAATTTTCCTAAATGAAAATGGATAAGAAAGAAAAATAAGCAATCAAGAACAAAGTGACAAAAGTCATTAAAATGGGGGACACATAAGCCACATTCTAGAAACCTTCATTAATGTTATATGCATGTATCTTCATTAGCTTATTAAACTTTGCCACTTGGTGTATTGGGCTTCAAGAAATGTGGGAGGCAATTGAAAGATAGCAAATTCTAGATATGAAGAGATGAAAGAATAATTAAGTGAATAAAGACAAGCTACATAATTATGGGACACCTAAGCCAAATTCTAGAAACTTTGATTAATGTTAAATTCATGTATGTCAATTATCTTCTTAAAATGTGACACTTGGTGTGGCTGGCCTCCATATGCATTTTATGTCTCAATTCATGCATTTAATTTATGATTATCCCATTTAATCCTTCAATTTCTGATAAATTGCAAACTGATCCCTAAATTTTTTAAAATTTGCAATTTAGTCCTTTACCGAAATTTAACATCTTTAAATATTTTGAACACTTTATTAGACATTTTCCATACTTAATTACCATTATTTTCATTTTTTTCGATAAAAATCCAAATTTAGATTTCGGTCAAACCGACGAGTCGATTTAACAACTCGCATGACTTTAGTCTAAATTAGCGGATATGACAAGTTTCTTCTCATATTTTTGTGTCGATTAAAATTAGAGACGTCCTAAAGTAGATTGTTGTGATTTGCAACAACCCAACAAGGTGAAAATTTTGAAAAATAAATCAAGAAATTACAAGGTATAATCTTTTACCTCTATATTTTGATAAATTAGTTTTAATAGTACAAACAAGGTTCTTATTCGGGTTTTGAAAATTTTATTTTTTCGTACATTTTATGAATGAGATTCATCTTCAAAACTCAACAGTAGTATCAAAGCCCCTTTGTGTCAATTAAAATTAATTTTAATTGAAAGTGCAATGAGATTATATAGTTTTGATAGTTTTGTATCAAAAGGATACAACAATTTAAATTAATTTGTAAAATTTTTTAACATATTTTTTTCTTTGATTTAATCATGAGATGATGAAGGATGATTATTTTGATTGAAAAATAGTTTGAATGTGATTCAAATAATTAATTTCAGATTTATTTAAAAAATACTGAAATTTGCATTATTTATAAACATGAGTTGTTGTTTTGGTTAATTGATGGGAATATTTTTTTTTTATTTTTCTCATAATTTTATTATTGAAAAATTATTTATATATATTAAAAATAGTTTTAAGCCTTTTTAAGTGTCTAATAATTAATTAAAAATTATTTTAATTAATTTTTCAAACAAACTTAAAAACGAGACTGTTTTGGCATACCCAGTAGGACTGTTTTGTTTGAATTTTTTATATATGCTTATTTTGTTTCTAGTACGTTAAAATAATTTTTATGTAATTAAAAATATTTTATTTTGATATTAGATGCATGCCAAAATTATTTTTCTCGAATTTAAAATTTCAAAAATTTCTAGATGTCGAATGAGTCATTTTAAGCATCTAAGTGTTTTAGTTCATTTGTCTTAGTAATTTTGGCTTGTGCCAAAAATATTTTGATGAATTTGAGCTAACCTAAAGATGCTTATAATTATGATTTGAAGTTCAAGAAATTTTTTGGAAATTAATTTTGAATTAATTTAAGTTGAGCAATGGTAATTCTAGTATGACTAGAAATTTACATGTATCTTAAAATTAAATTGTTTAATTATGGCATCATAATAATTTGATTTTGTTAAACCTTAAGTGGTATTTCCATCATTTTGATGATAACAAATAAAATAGCAATATTGTATTTAACATACTTGTATTCTAAGTCTTTTATACAAGACATGGATCAAAATAGCAAGAATGGAGAATTGGAAGAATAATCCTTGAAAGACAAAATTCAAGTAGTAGCATGTTCACTGCCGTGACTCTATGAGTCACTCCCGTGAAAGAAGCTAACCATTACCAAAACCAACTTTTGAAGTTCACGGCCATGAAAAAAACAAACCGTGAAGTGGACATTTCAGTCACCCCCATAAATAAAGGTGTCACTCCCGTGAAGATTCATGCAATTTCGTCCAGAGAGCCTCATGACCAGAGTCACCACTTGGATCACGGCTAGGAAGATTGTCACGCCCGTGAATGAGTATGTCACGCCCGTGACTCTATATGTTAAAATATTCCAGAGAGCTTCACGACCAAGGTCACCACTTCAGTCACGGCTTTGGAAGAACTGTCACGCCCGTGAACAATGAAAGAGAAAAATGTTAGGCGCAATTTTTTGGTTGGTACAACGACTAGTTTCATTTTTAATGCATCCCAACGGCTATATTCAGCCATGAGAGTATAAATGGAAGTCATTTATGCATTAAGAACAATAGAATGAAGAGAATAACAATGTAATAGCATATATTTCAAATTTAAGCTATTTGTACTTTTTATTTTGAGAACAAAATCAATTCTCTGTAAAAATCTTTTTGCTCTTCATATTTGAGCAATTAAGATTTTTGAGTGGTTCACTCTATAATCTTCACTCAAGTGAGCTTTAGGTATTTATGGGTTAAGAGTAGAACACTTGTAAGGGTTAGTTGTGTGAGCCTCCAAAACACAAATTAAAAGGTTGTTTGTGTGAGCCTGTAAAACACAAAGTGAAGGTTATTTGTGTGATCCTGTAAAACACAAGGAAGGTTGTTTGTGTGAGCCTGTAAAACACAAGGAATTGGTTATTGTGTGAGCCATTAAAACACAAGCGATTTCTGGGTTAGGTGTGAGCCATTGTGAGAAACACCATAGTTGGGAGTGAGCTTACAAAACTCCATTGTAACATTTAGTGTGTTAGTGAAACTCCCAATTGTGATTGGGGAGAGGTGTAGGGTTTGTTAACACCAGAACCTCTATAAATCTTTGTGTCTAATTTTCTCTATCCCTTCTAAAATTAATTATTTATTTCCGCACTTTAAAATTTAATTTCTTGAAACTCCAAGTCAACCCCCCTTCTTGGTCTAATATCTGGGCAACAATTTGTATGGGAGCTTTGTCTAGCATCGAAGCCTAAAAAGCACTAGTAAAGAGTAAGAGATGGCTAGTGAAGGATTCCAAAGTCTCAAACCTTACTTTGATGGAGCAAATTATGCCCATTGGAAGTTTAGGATGGAGACATACTTGGATAGTGAAGGAATTGAAGTCTGGGATAGTGTACGAAAAGAATGGACACCACCAACCAGAAGAGGAGCTGATGGTGAAGAAGAAATCCTATCAAGAGATGATTGGACAGAGCCTCAAAGAAGAGCAAATTTCAAAAACAAGAAGGCAATGAAAATCCTATCATACTGATTATCTATTGAAGAATGTGGGAGAATACAACACTGCTCAACAACATATAGCATGTGGAAGACATTGGAGAACTATCATGAGGGAACTAAGTAAGTCAAATCCAAGAAGATTCAACTTCTAACCTCAGAATATGAGCTCTTCAAGATGAAATCCAATGAGTCAATCACTGATATGACCAACCGTCTTCTATCCATTATAAATGGAATGAGGAAACTTGGGAAGCATCTGAGCTTGGAAGATGTAAACAATAAAATCCTGAGAAGTCCTCCTCTTAAAGACTATGGTTCAAGAGTTGCTGGCATAGAAGAAGCAAATGAAGATATGAGCATCATGAATACTGATGTGCTGATTGGCAAGCTTCTCACACATGAGATGGCAGTGAAGAGAGATAGAGAGCTTGAAGCAGAGCCAGAGAAAAGAAAGCCCTTAGCACTCAAAGCCTCTACCTCAAAATCTCAAGAAGAAAGTGAAGATGATGAAGAGATGAGTTTTGATGAAAATGAGGACATTGCTATGCTTTCAAGGAGATTAAAAAGAATCATTGAGAAGAAAATGAGCAATTCCAGAAAATTCAGGCAAAGAAACCTCAAACAAACATCTAATGATACACATAGAAGTAAGGAAGAGGTAAAATGCTATGAATGTGGAAAGAAAGGACATATCAAACCAGAATGGCCAAGGCTCAAAAAGCATAAGAACAAATACCAAAGAGACAATGGGGAGAAAGGTCATAAAGCCACATGGGATGACGAAAGCTCTTCAAGTGAAAAAGATGATAATGAAAGTGAAGAGGTCAACCTATGCATCATGGCTATTGAGGATCACGTCTCGAACAAAGTAAGATCACTACACTCATACTCTTTCAATAATAATAGTAGTGAAAATGATAGTAATAGTGATGATGATGATGATGATGAGCAAAGCCTTATAGAAGAATTAAATATAGAATTAGAGAAATATAGAACTAAATTTAGTACCTATATAAATAATATCTCTAATTTGAAAAATAAGATAGATGGATTAGAAAAGGAGAACATAAAACTTAAATCATCTAATGAATCTCTTCAAAAGTCATTAGATGAATATTCATCAAGTCCCTCAATATCTTCATTGTTAAAAGAAAATAATACTTTGAAAAATGAAATTGAGGAACTTAGAAATTCCATTTATAAATTTCACAAAGGTAAAGGAAGCTTAGATACTCTCATTGTGTCTCAGAGATCACTCTTAATTAGACATGGTCTAGGATTTAAGGACACGTCATCATCTTCTCACAAAACTATATTTGTTAAATCTAAAGAATCTCAAATCTCCACACCTATTAGAACTGCACCAAGAAATAAGAATATTAAACCTTATATACAGAAAAAGAATAATCATGCCTTTATGTATAAGAAGCAAGCATTTAGAAGAATGCAAATTAATCATGATTGTGCATACCATTGCTCTCAAAATCAGTCTAATAGAATTATGACATTTAAATACAGTGTAAGACCAAAAAGCAAGTTTAGACCTAAACAATGTAATTATTGTATGAAAATGGGTCACATAAATAAACATTGCTGGATAAGGAAGGCTCATTGGGAACCTTCATGTACTAACCCCCAAGGACCCAAACTCATTTGGGTACCTAAAAATCATACTTGATTTGTGATTCTATAGGTATGCCTCAAGTCCATAATAAACAAAAATGCTTGGCTAGTAGACAGTGGATGCTCAAGGCATATGACAGGAGACAAAGAACTTTTCAATGAAATCAAAAGTATTGATGGAGGTAAAGTTACCTTTGGAAACAATTCTAAAGGTAAGGTAATTGGCATTGGTTCTATTGGTGTTAATAGTACTACTTTTATTAAGGATGTCTTACTTGTTGATGGCTTGAAACATAACTTGTTAAGTGTAAGTCAATTATGTGATAAAGGAAACAAAGTAATCTTTACTTCAAATGAATGTCTTGTAATCTCTATCGATGGTCAAGAAATATTTAAAAGGAATAGTGATATCAATACATACATAATAAACTTACATGAACTATCTAACCATTCCTCTAAGTGTCTTATGACTACTAGTGATGAATCTTGGCTGTGGCATAGAAGACTTGGTCATGCTAACATGGACTTAATACAAAGTCTCAGCACAGGAGAGCTAGTAAAAGGGTTGCCAAAATTTAAATATGTTAAAGACAAGACATGTGATCTTTGTCAAAAAGGAAAGCAACACAAGTCATCTTTCAAAGCCAAAAACATAGTGAGTACTTCAAAACCTCTCCAACTCCTGCATTTAGACTTGTTTGGATCTACTAGAATTACTAGCTTAGGAGGAAAACATTATGCATTTGTCATCGTAGATGATTACTCTAGATTTACTTGGGTAATTTTCTTAGCTAAAAAGAGTGATGCTTTTGAAAACTTCAAAAATTTTGCTAGAAGAATTCAAAATGAAAAAGGGTACTGCATTTCAAAAATAAGGAGTGATCATGGGAAAGAATTTGAAAATGAAAACTTTGAAAGTTTTTGTCTTGAACATGGCATTTCACATAATTTCTCATCTCCTAGGACACCTCAACAAAATGGGGTAGTTGAAAGGAAAAATCGTACTTTAATTGAAATGGCTAGAATAATGCTTAATGAATATGATTTACCAAATTATTTTTGGGCAGAAGCCACAAACACTGCATGTTATATTTCAAATTGAGTCTTCAAAAGACCTCTTTTAAATAAAACCTCATTTGAGCTATGGAATGGAAGAAAGCCCTTGATACCATACTTTAGAGTATTTGGATGCAAGTGTTTTATATTGAACACCAAGGACAATCTTGGAAAATTTGCCTCTAAGTCTGATGAAGGTATCTTTTTAGGATACTCTACAACCAGTAAAGCATATAGAGTATTTAATAAAAGATCATTAAAGGTTGAAGAATCCATGCATGTTGTTTTTAATGAATCTAGTAGACTTGATATTGTGAAAGGTAGTGTTCTTCATGATGTTGTAGGTAATATGGAACAACTTGATATTGGAAATGAAAAAGAAGAAAATGAGCAAGAAAATTTACTGCAAAATGACACTCTACCTCAAAATCAAGAACAAATGGATCAAGAACTTCCAAAAGAATGGAGAATGACGAAAGATCATCCAAAAGAGCAAATAATTGGTGATCTATCAAGGGGAGTAAGTACTAGATCTCATTTCAAGCATTTGGTTACTGACATTGCATTTATTTCACAAATTGAGCCTAAAAATATTGATGAGGCTCTTAATGATGAAAGTTGGGTAATTGCCATGCAAGAGGAACTCAACCAATTTGAGAGAAATAAGGTATGGAACCTAGTACCTAGACCCAAGGATCATCAAATCATAGGTAGCAAATGGGTATTCAGAAACAAATTAGATGAACAAGGGTTAATAACCAGGAATAAGGCAAGACTTGTTGCAAAAGGATATAATCAGGAAGAAGGTATAGATTATGATGAAACATATGCACCTGTAGCTAGATTATAAGCTATAAGAATACTCTTAGCATATGCATGTCACATGAATTTCAAACTTTTTCAAATGGATGTGAAAAGTGCATTTCTAAATGGTTATATAGATGAAGAAGTGTATGTAGAACAACCACCAGGTTTTGAAAGCTATGATTTGCCAAATCATGTTTTTAAACTTTCAAAAGCTTTGTATGGTTTAAAACAGGCTCTAAGAGCTTGGTATGAGAGATTAAGTTCTTTTTTATTAGAAAATAGCTTTACATAGGAAAATGTGGACACTACACTATTCATCAAAAAGCATAAGCATGATATACTAATTGTTCAAATTTATGTTGATGATATAATATTTGGTTCTACTAATGAGTTGCTTTGTCAAGAATTTGCTAAGTGCATGACTAGGGAATCTAAAATGAGCATGATGGGAGAACTTAAGTATTTCCTTGGTCTACAAATAAAGCAAATTTCTTTTTTGGTTGTTAATTGTTCAAATCGCTTTGTCAGGCGTGATTTTTTGGTTGGTACAACTGCTAGTTTCTTTTTTAATGCATCCCAACGGCTATATTCAGCCATGGGAGTATAAATGGAAGTCATTTATGCATTAAGAACAATAGAATGAAGAGAATAACAATAGAATAGCATATACTTCGAATTTAAGCTATTTGTACTTTTTTATTTTGAGAACAAAATCATTTCTCTGTAAAAATCTTTTTGCTCTTCATATTTGAGCAATTAAGATTTATGAGGGGTTCTCTCTGTAATCTTTACTCAAGTGAGCTTTGGGTATTTCTGGGTTAAGAGTAGAACACTTGTAAGGGTTAGTTGTGTGAGCCTCCAAAACACAAATTAAAAGGTTGTTTGTGTGAGCCTGTAAAACACAAAGTGAAGGTTATTTGTGTGATCCTGTAAAACACAAGGAAGGTTGTTTGTGTGAGCCTGTAAAACACAAGGAATTGTTTATTGTGTGAGCCATTAAAACACAAGGAATTTCTGGGTTAGGTGTGAGCCATTGTGATAAACACCATAGTTGGGAGTGAGCTTGCAAAACTCCATTGTAACACTTAGTGTGTTAGTGAAACTCCCAATTGCGATTGGGGAGAGGAGTAGGCTTTGTTAACACCCAAACCTCTATAAATCTTTGTGTCTGATTTTCTCTATCCCTTCTAAAATTAATTATTTATTTCTGCACTTTAAAGTTTAATTTCTTGAAACTCCAATTCAACCCCCCTTCTTGGTCTAATATCTGGGCAACAGATTTTAAGGTAAATTAATTATGGAAATATGAAATTTAATTTAATTTGATTAAATATTAAATTTAACATTGAAATGACGTACAAAATTAAATTAACCGGAACAACACAAGTAAGCAATTTCGGTTCAAACATTGAATCGATTTTCAAATTGAAATCTAAAATTGTTAATTTTATTTTATTTTATGCATTAGAGATTGCATGTTAGGGGTGTATGGAAATGCATGATTGATGATTATGGACTTAGGCCCAATGTGATTGAGCATGCATGTAATTACTTTGTTTTATGGTAAATAGGGCCTGCGTGTCCCTGACTCTCTATCTTTTTCATGTATTTCTCTTCTCATCTTATTCCCCTCAAATGTAAATTGAGGTTTTATATATTTTGAAATATGTAATTAGATTATATAGGATTAGGAAAAAATGGTGATACAAAGGAGCAAAAAGCGAAGGAGGTGGTGCCATAAACAAGAAGACTTAGAAGTAGGAATTTGATTTCTATTTTGGGTTTGTAAATTCATGCATATACCTAGATTAGACCTAGTCAATTGCTTTGTGGCTCAAGAGATTGAATTTAGTATGTCTATAATTATGACATATAGTTAATGTAACTATCTTTATATATCCATGTGATGAATGTATGATATATAAAAGCATGCAATAAAAACATGATGAGACTTAACAAAGAAATCTCTCGCTAAATAAACAATTAAGTCTTACATATTCCATTAATATGAGGAGAACTAGAGTTCTTCTAGAGTTAGGGTTGTTGAGTTACCTGAAGCTCGCTTTATAAGAATATGTTCAAACCATTGAAATTAGATTTCATGATTAATGGATTGGACTTAACTGATATTATTAGTTTGTTGGATTTGCGCCAAGGTTAATGTGTATTAGACGCAAAGTTGGGTTAGTGTACATGAGATGTTCAACATATCAACAGTTGATAGCTCAATGTATGTGCACACATCAATTAGTTTATAGAAAAAGATTCGATAGTTGCATGAATAACGCAATTGGTATGGATTAGATACCTGTGAACCAAACTAATGATGGCTTGTTGAGTTACCTCAAGGTTATTCTCAGTCAGTTGGATATCGACTCACTAGGAGAACTTCCATATAGGTTCTCACAGGTTCATAGTGAGGGCTATGGATTCGCAATAAAATAGTGGGATTCATAATGCAATTTATTAAAGACTTAATAAACATGCATTTTCATGTATATTCTAACATGCTCTATTTTACATTTAGGTTGCTAGAATCATCATCATGTCGACAAGTGTGAATTTGCGAACCCTGATGGAGTCAAATAAGTTGACTAGGCCTAATTTTTTGGATTGGCTAAAGAATTTGAGAATAGTTCTTAAATCCAAAAAGATTGGCTATATACTAGATGAGACATTCTCAAATCCCTCTACTGCTAATGTTTCTGAAGATATTCATAAGGCATATCAAAAGCATCTTGATGATAGTGATGTGGCAAGTTGTATTATACTTACTACTATGTCAATTGAGTTGTAAAAGTAGTCTGAGGCTATGGATGCTAATTCCATAGTCTACCATCTAAGAGAGCTTTTTGATGAGCAAGCATATTCTGAAAGGTTTGAAACTTCAAGGTTGCTCTTCCTCACTAAGATGGTTGAGGTAACATCTCTAGTGCAATATACACTGAAGATGAATGGCTATATTGAGAGGTTGGCCACCTTGGGATTTTTGATGGATCATGAATTAAGTGTTGACTTAATTCTAACTAGTTTGTCCGATAGTTTTCACATTTTGTGCTTAACTATAGGATGAACCAAATCTCCACCACTATTCCTGAGCTGAATAACATGCTCAAAATAGTTGAGCCATATGTCAAGAAAGACAGTAAGACTGTGATGCTGGTGGACTCTTCTGGTTCTAAGAAGAAGAACCTTAATAAGAAGAAGAAGTCCATAAAGCCTAAGGGAGGCATGACCAAGAAGAAGGCCAAAAAGACAGCCCTAAAGAGATCATCCCTCTTATGTACAGAAGATTTAGTGTATTTTGTGCACTTAGCCCTTAGGGCTGTTACAGCAAATATGGAGATGTGAGGTTTACTTGACTTAACAAAAGTAGTCTTGTGAGAAGATAATGATGTACCATTCAATCCTAGACCATGTCTGATTAAGGATGGTCTTTGAGACACAATGAGAGTATCTAAACTCTCATTTCCCTTATGAAATTTTGAAATGGAGTTTCTAAGTTCCTCAACTTCATTTTTCAAAATATTGTTTTCTTTAAGCAAGGACTTAGTTGAGGGTCTTGAAGATTATTCATCTAATGACTTTTGAAGAGATTCATTAGATGATTTAAACTTAAAGTTCTCCTTTTCTAAAACATCCATTTTAATTTTCAAATTAGAAATGTTATTCATATAAGTATTGAATTTACTTCTATATTTCTCTAGTTCTAGATTCAATACTTTTATTAAGCTTTGCTCATCATCATCATCTTCACTATTACTATCATTATCACTACTATCACTTTTGAAAGAGTATGAGTAAAGTGATCCTACCTTATCCGAGACGTGATCCTCTATAGCCATGAAGCATAGGTTGACCTTTTCACTTTCATTGTCATCTTTTTCACTTGAAGAGCTTTTGTCATCCCATGTGGCTTTGTGACCTTTCTCCCCATTGTCTCTTTGGTATTTGCTCTTGTGCTTTTTGAGCCTTGGGCATTCTGGTTTAATATGCCCTTTCTTCCCACATTCATAGCACTGTACCTCCTTTTTACTTATTTGTGCATCATTAGAAGTTTGTTTCAAGTTTCTTTACCTGAATTTTCTAGAGTTGCTCATTCTCTTCTCAATAATTCTTTTCAGCCTTGTTGAGAGCATAACAATGTCCTCATTTGCATCATCACTCTTTTCTTCATCATCTTCAACTTCCTCTTGATATTTTGAAGTAGAGGCTTTTAGTGCTAGAGGCTTTCTTTTTTTTGGCTCTGCTTCAAGCTCTCTATCTCTTTTCACTATCATTTCATATGTAAGAAGTTTGCCAATAAGCACATCAATATTCATGATACTCATGTCTTCATTTGCCTCTTCTATACCGATAATTCTTGAACCGTAATCTTTGAGAGGAAGACTTCTAAGGATTTTGTTATTAACATCTTCCAAGCTCAGGTGTTTCTGAAGTTTTCTCATGCCATTTATGATGGTTAGAAGACGATTGGTCATGTCAGTAATTGACTCATTGGATTTCATCTTGAAGAGCTCATACTCTGAAGTGAGAAGTTGAATCTTCTTGGATTTAACTTGCTTTGTTCCTTCATGATAGTTTTCCAATGTTTTCCACATGTTGTAAGCAGTTCGGCAGTGTTGTATTCTGCCACATTCTTTAATGGATAATGAGCTTGAGAGAATTGTCATTGCCTTCTTGTTTTTGAAGTTTGCTATTCTTTAAGGCTCTGTCCAATCATCTCTTGACAAGATTTCTTCTTCACCATCAACTCCTCTTCCAATCGGTGGTATCCATTCTTTTCGAACACTATCTCAGACTTCGATTCCTTCACTATCTAGATATGTCTCCATCCGAAACTTCCAATGAGCATAATTTGCTCCATTAAAGTAAGGCTTGAGACTTTGGAATCCTTCATTGGCCATATCTTGATCTTTGATAGCATTGTTTAGGCTTCGATGCTAGACTAAGTTATGATACCAATTGTTGCCCAGATATTGAACCAAGAAGGGGGGTTGAATTGGATATTAAAAATTTTAAGTTTTAAGTGCGAAAAGAAAAGTTAATTTGAGTAGGGATAGGAAGATTTTACACAAAAATTTTTATAAAGGTTCGGGTGTTAACAAACTCTACTCTTCTCCCCAATCTCAATTGGGAGTTTCACTATCACACTAAGTGTTACAATGGTGTTTTACAAGCTTACTCCCAACTGTGGTGTTTCTAACAATGGATCACACCTAACCCAGAAATCTCTTGTGTTTTAAAGGCTCACACAAATAACCCTTACAAGTGTTCTCGTCTTAACCCAAAATACCCAAACTCACTTGAGTAGTAGCTTACAAAGAGAAACACTTACAAATCTATAATGCTCAAAGAATAATGAGCAAAAAGATTTTCACAGAGAATAAATGTTTGTTTTGAAAATATTAAATGCACAAATGGCTTACAACAAGATTTTGATTCGAAGTATTAGCTATTCTCTTGTTCTAGATTCATAAATGACTTGCATTTATAATTCCATGGCGAATTATAGCCGTTTGGTTGCATTTAATGCAGAAATAGTCGTTCACCAACTCTTATTTTCGTGTTTGACATGTTTCTCTTTCCTCTTTCACGGTCGTAAGTATGAGTGTCATGGTCGTGATTGTTCTTCCAAGTCGTGACTTGAGTGGTGACTTTGGCTATGAAGCATTATGAAAGGATTTGAAGTGTTTGATCATGGGCGTGACATTATATATTCACGGGCGTGAATATCCTTCCTAGCTGTGGTCCAAGTAGTAACTCTGGCCATGACGCTCTCTGGAGGAATTTGTCATGTCTTCTCATGGGCGTGACTTTTTTCATGCTTGTGACTAATATGATCATTCATGGTTGCTATCATTCTTCATGGTTGTGAACTTTAAATGTTGGATAGTTGGCACTAAGCTTTATCACGGGCGTGAACATGCTATTTCTTCATTTTTTGTCTTTTTAAGATTATTCTTCCATTCTCCATTCTTTCTATCATGTTCTATATCCTGTTCAATAAACTTTTGCACCAACTCTTATTTTTGTGCTTGACATGTTTCTCTTTCCTCTTTCACGGTCGTAAGTATGAGTGTCATGGTCGTGATTGTTCTTCCAAGTCGTGACTTGAGTGGTGACTTTGGCTGTGAAGCATTATGAAAGGATTTGAAGTGTTTGATCACGGGCGTGACATTATATATTCACGGGCGTGAATATCCTTCCTAGCTGTGGTCCAAGTAGTGACTCTGGCCGTGACGCTCTCTGGAGGAATTTGTCATGTCTTCTCATGGGCGTGACTTTTTTCACGCTTGTGACTAATATGATCATTCATGGTTGCTATCATTCTTCATGGTTGTGAACTTTAAATGTTGGATAGTTGGCACTAAGCTTTATCACAGGCGTGAACATGCTATTTCTTCATTTTTTGTCTTTTTAAGATTATTCTTCCATTCTCCATTCTTTCTATCATGTTCTATATCCTGTTCAATAAACTTAGAAAACAAGTATGTTAAATACATTATTGCTATTTTATTTGTTAGCATCAAAATGACGGAAATACTGCTCAAGATTCAACAAATTCAATCTCAATCCCATCTAAATCCCTAAAAATTATAGACAATCTAATCTAATCTCTTAAAAAATAGGGATTTGACAATTAATAAATTGTAATATCCGCTAATTTAAACACCTAGTTGCACATGTCGCGAAATTGATGCGTTTGACTGATCGGAGTTTAAATTCAGATTTTTGATTGGAATTAATCAAGTAATGGCTAAATTAAATGATATATGTCTAATTAAGTGATTATAAAGTTTAAAGAAGTTGATTTACGGTAAAGCACTAAATAACAAATTTTGATAAGTTTTGGGGTCAAATTGCAATTTACCTAAAAGTTAGAGGATCAATGAGATAGTTTGCTAATTAACATAAGAGATGGGACATTTTAAATTGGTTTGGCTGGCCATAGCATGAGTAAGAACAAGAATTAAATGTGATTAAGCATAATGTCAAGAATTTGTCAAAGATTGTGGGTCCCACATGAGGACTTTTATGTTTTCCTTTCTTTTCTTCTTCTCCTTATTTTCTGCTTTCTTCTTTCTCTCTTTTCCATCCAACTACACCAGCCTCATTTCCTCCATAGCCAAACTAGAATTTTAGAGAGAGAAAGGAAGTGAAGAGGGGGAAAAGATCAAGAGCAAGTGATTTTCATGGTCTATAACTCTTAAGGAAGCTGGGAAGAGCAAGAAAGTGGAATAAAACTCAAGTTTGGTGGAGAGAGAAAATCTCCAAAGTTGTGATCAAATGAAGAAAAGAGTAAGGTAATAAGTGATTCTTCTTCTTCATCATCTTTTCTTAAAGAAATTTGAATTTTGAACTCATCCAAGACTCATATTGAAAGACAGAGAAATTAGGGTTTGAGAGAGAATAAGAGAGTTTAGGGTCTTGAGAAAATCATATGATAATAATGATCTATGATGTTGTAGGAGTTCCAAGTGACAAAGAACAAACTCTAAGGAGAAAAGGAAAAGAGAAAGCTACCTAGAAGAGTGATGGAGAAATATTAAGGTTTATGCATAATTTAAGGCAATAGCCTATCTTTGTTTGAAATAATGCATGTTTAGTATTTTAATGGATGATTAAATGCATGAAACCATATGTTAGAGATAAAGAATGAGTTTTCTTATGATTTATTGAATTAAGTGATGCATGTTAGAGAATTTTATTATGATTAAGGCATTTATATGTATTAGTCATGATATGTTGAATAAAGGACTCCATAAATGCATGAGTTGTGTTTTGATATGATTTGGTGTAATTAGAATGAATGAAATGTGAATATGCAGATTTCCTGCCAAAAGTCATAGGCGTGATTATCGGGTCACAGGTGTGAACCTGATGGTTCACGGTTGTGGCTGATTTGTATCACGGTTGTGACTTGGGTGTGGAAATGGTACTATTCATTCCAGAAGCATTCACAATTGGGAATCACGAACGTGAACTCATTCATGGGTATGAATGAGTATTCACGACCGTGAATATTTTTGGCACGATTCATTCCAGTAGTGTTCACGGCATTGGATTTCAGGTGTGAACTAATTCACGGGCATGAATTAGTAGTCATGGTCGTGAATGCTATGTTTTCAAATAAATTATGAATATGATTATCTACCGATATATCTAGTTAAACAAATGAAAAGATGTTATCCAGTATATATGAGCATGATAAGATGTTTACAAAACAAGAAAATTGAGATGTTGATACATGAGAATATTGATGTGTCAAAATTTAATAATGATGATGATGTTATGTATAATATGAGGATGATGAAATGGATGCAAATTAAAAATTTAATAAAGATATATGATTAATGTGAAAATACGAAGATGTCCATTACTCTACCTGCGGAATAGAAATAGGATAAATGACATGCATTAAGGGGGCGATTGGTACTGTACTATATGAGATATTCCTTGATCAATGTGGCTTAAGCTCAGAGAGCACCATTGATCTAAGATGCTCAGTCAATGTGGCTTAAGCTCGGAGAGCACCATTGACTTAAGAAGCTCTATGGAGCATGTATAAATTGAGGACAAGGTGGCTTAAGCTCAGAGAGCACCCTTGGTCTGGTTATTCATCTATGATGAAAAAAAATACTCAATCAATGTGGCTTAAGCTCTGAGAGCGCCATTGATTTGAGAAGCTCTGTTGAGCTAGATAGTGGACAGGATGGCTATAGCTCTGGGAGTGCTCTTTATCCATAACTCGTATCCAGTCACTCCAAACTTAGAGTGATGTGGGCAAGATAACGAAGATAAGTTGGATAGTAAGGAAAGAAAAATGATGATGATATGAGATTGAGATATAATACTAAAGAGATTGAAAGAGTAACTTGCCATCAAAGATAAATGAAAATAACATTATATATGTGACTATGATATTTATACTTGTATGAAATAGGAACTTATTGATAGGAATAACATGTAAAGATTTTAATGCATAAAATGATACATGTTACTGCTTGTTGCATAATATAGTATATTGCCTTATTTATATGCACCAATAAGCTTAGAGCTTAGCGTGGGAGTTTCTTTCCGCGCAGATATGGAAGGTAGCTAAAGGTGGTAGATAAAAAAAGTGGTGATCCTATTCAAATTAAAGCAGCTGATCTCGAAATAGTGGGTCACAAACATTTGAACTTTTGTATTTTGTTTTTCGCATTATATATACTTATAAGTTGTAAATTACTTTTCAAAGTTTGTTAATTAGTAAATTGGTATTTATAAATACTATCTTATGTAAATAAAATGTACATTATTTATTATAAAAAATAGCGATTTAAAGAAGTAAAAAAGACAGGCAGTAGCGCCCCCACATCCGGGCACATGCAGCTTGGATGAGGGGGTGTGACATAAACTCAAATCCTTAACAAATAAGGAAAACTAATTGAAGTCCTACTACAAATAGGAATACCATATGCAATTTGATTATGTAACTTGTGTTAGAGTAGTGCTCTAAAGGCAATCACCTTTAGCACTTATTGTACAAATTTATTTGATTAATAAAAGGCTTTTTCATTAATTTGATGTTCATTTGATATATGAATTGATAAGTGATCTTAAATCAATTAATGAAGTCCATGATACATAACATAGCATGAAGGAAATCATGATGAGATCATGATATTGAGATTCTTATCATGTATAATTATGTTAGTATCGAAATTATCCCTAGTCATAGGATTAATGAGACGGGACATTATTAATCCAGATAGACTAGCACATGTTACACTTCTTGATTGGATCGAGTAGATAGATCTGATGAGATGTTTAGAGTTAACATGTGGATGCTTCCTAAGTGTAGCTAAGTACATTGGATAACCAACTATGAGACAATCATATGGATAATCTATTCAAATGTCAATGATAGTCGCATCATAGCAATGGTCCAAGTATCCTTAGACTTGAGGTACTCAAGGATATCTTGAATATTGATTTTGTATTTTGACACTATTCCTTATTGCCTCAGAGAGGTAGCTCATAGGGTAGTGATTGGATACAACTTCAGATGTCAACACTATTCACAGGAGTGAAAGGTGTTTTGCAACCACGAATTAGGTCATTCAACAATTCTATTTTGAATAATAAGCCTAAAACCTAAGATTTGAGAAATCCTACTCTAATACAGATTAGAGAACACATAAATACCTTCATTAGAAGTTAATTTTGTGGCTACCAACTTAGAGAAATAAAAGTTATCTCTCTAATCTCTCTCATAAGACAATCCACCATAGCTAGCACTTAGGTTGATTGTCACCCTATCTCCTTTATGGTTTTCATTTTTGTTCCTTTGTATGAATTTCTATTAGAGACAATCCAACTTTTAGATTGGTGTGGTTTTCTAAAACCCAATAAAGAAAGAAAAACACAACTTGGATGATCAAAGTTTGCAAACAAAAGTATTCAGCTTCTTGCATTGACTGGTTCAATCCGATTTTGAATTACATAGAGCATTCCATGGGTTTTGGATTCAATTAAATTTCAAAATTTTGATGCCATAGGTATGAAATGTGTGTTCAAAACCCAACATCAATTAACTAATCTCATAAGCTAAAAACATGAGATGCTTAGAGTTAACATGTGGATACTTACTAGAGTAGCCAAGTACACTGGATGACCTACTATGAGATAATCACATGGATATCTATTCAATGTCCATGATAGTCTCATCCTAGCGATGGTGCAAATATCCTCAAACTTCAGATGCTAAAGATTATCTTAGGTAATGAATCCTATACTTTGACTCTATTCATTCTTGCCTTTTAGAGATTGCTTATAGGGTGGTGATTGGGTATAGCATAAGGTATTCAATGGTAGTTGAGTAGTCAATAAAGGATTCACCACTCCTGATAGAAGGAAAATATATTTATGGCCTCTTGTAGAGATCATTACTTAGAAATCATTTGCCGAGATGGACAAGTCTTGAAGAAGGTCTTCAAGGACATGCCTAATAGAGTAATGAGTCTCATAGACAAGAACTAATATCATTTGGACTAGATGTAACATAGTCATTCAAGTGGAACAGTCCATGCTCTGAACCAAATGAGGTATAGTTTAGTAAAAAGATGAATTGCACAGTAATTGTGTATGGAAGAGTTTACAGTCAGACTATTAATTTTCTGATTAATTGGGTGGTCATGATGTATTGCTAGATACTTTCATGATCTGCTAAGTTAAGGAAAATTGATTGGAAATCAATTATGGGTCAAAAAGAATTTGACTTGTAGAATCATAATTGGATTAGGATTCTTCCTTAGACTTGAGATGCTAACATGACCAAAAAACCTATAAGGTCACACACACAGAGGGAATAAAGGAAATATAAGATAGGTTTTGGATAAGATCCATGTGAGAGATAAAAAGAATTGGACATTTCATAAGAATTATAAAAATGGGTCAATTCCAATTTAGATTAGGATTGTTGACATGGTCAACATTGAGCCGTGTACTTTAAAGAAAGGGGTCCATTAGGGCTTTTCCTTTATCAACCCTAAAAGGTACCAGAAAGACTCAAACCTTAAGTTTTTATGGTTGTTTTAATGTTTTAGGGAGAAGAAGAATAATAAGAAGAAGAAAAAGAAGAAAGTTCGAAGAGCAGATTTATGTGTAGGAGAGTGGGAGGACGACAAGGATTCTGAAAAATGGAAGAACAAGAATGGAAAAGAACCAGTTTATACTCATGGCAAATACCCTATTAGGTCTTTCATTATTTTTATCAACTACCCACTTAAATCCTTAGTTTTTACCTTTTTTTACCAACCCAACCTTTTTATCTCTTTTATTAAACACACATAACTTAATAAATTCACTTATAGATCTTTGTATTATATTTTATTGCCAAATTTAGACTCTGATAATTTCAATCATAACCATTAGACATGATAATTATCCAGGTATAAATTGATAGGCATTAAACTATTTATTTATCATCATGATATATAAGGTAAGTATTTTAACTACATGGCTATGATTATACACATATCTACTTCAATTCGAGCTATGAAAGAATCAACTAGGTCAAACCTAGGTAGATGCATGAAATTAAAATATCAAATAAAAAATAATTTCCTATTCTATGTCTTTTTGCTTTTGGCTCTAACTTCATCTTTTTGCTCCTTTACATTTCAATTATATGCTAATCCTATGTAGTCTAATTACATAAATTCTTTATAAGAAAACCTCAAGTTACATTTGAGGAAAGTGAGATGAGAAGAGAAATACAAAAAAGAAAAAGAAAAGGCATGACACACAAGCCCTATTTACCAAAAACAAAATATTCCATGCATGAATAATCTCATTGATAAAATCCATAATCATGGCATCATGTCATTCCATGCACCATTAACTTGCATTCTCTAATGCATAAAGTAAAGGTAATCACATAAAACAACATTTTGGGTTCCCTTTTTAATGCTTACCTTCAACTCTTGAAATAAGGAAACCCTAAACATCAAAGTCTTTCCTCATAACAAAGATGTTACCCCTTTGTTTCCTTTAAATTCTAAAACTTAAAACACAAAATCCAAGTTAATGAACAAGATTTACTAAGTTCTTGGGAGAGAGCAACATAAGGGAGCATATGTTCTTTTGAAGGTAGACCTTGAGGAGGATGAAAAGAAGGCGAAAGCCCTACACCATGTGGTGTTTCCTTCATTTTTGTTAAGGAATCATGTTTTTCCTTTATTCTTTACAGTTTTTAACCTTTTTACATCTTAAACTCGCTTTTGAAGAAAGTCATTTCCAAATGGGATAGGTTTTAGTTCAAGCTTGAGTTTTTATGGCTAAAGACTCTTTTTTAAGATTGATTAAGGATTAAAGCATCTTTTAGTAAAGGATTATGTGAGTTAAGGGTTTGCTTGAAAGTTTAAAGTTAGGATTTAGTCTTTTATGGTTTCTATGTGTATGGTTGTGATTGACAGATGTTGATAGAATGTATTTATATATGGAAGGAGTTGGAAGAGGAAGTGGTGAAACCTACCAAGAGGATAGATAAGCTTGAATAAAGCATGGTTTTTTAAGGCTCCATAGAGGTATGTACATATATGTATTTAAACTCCAAAAGCATGTTGAATATGTTATAGAAGGGGCTGCCAATGGTCAACCATAAAGCCCTTGTGTCTGTGTGTTTGTATTAAATTCCTTATTTTGTAATTAAAACTACTGAAAATTTCAAATTCACTCTTGTGACAAAGGGTTCACGATCGTGAATCAGCAACCTTGAAAATGTCCATCTCCAGCAGAATATTTAATGACTTGAGTCATTACTTGATTCATACCTATGACACAGAGTCACACATATGACTTATTCTTCATGCCTGTGAAAGTTGTGCACTTCATAACTAGTAGCATTCACGAGCATGTTTGCAATTTGGTTCATGACTGGAGGTACCCATGAGGTGAACTTTTGCAATCGTGAATATAGTTCATGCTTATAAAGTTTGTTAATATGACATATGTTGTTTTTCTTCATTGATGTTATGCTATGCATATCCACATGTGTACTATATGATAAACTATATGCATGAATAGTATTTTTATATGAAATCTTACACATAAATGATACATGTTGACATTCCACATGATCAAAAGTGTATATGTTACAAGTTGAATGCATGATAATGAAATATAACATAAGGAATATGAATAAGTTATGTCCATGCTCTATACTAGGACTAGAGGTAGGATAAATGACATGTCATTAAGGGGGTTACGGTTCTTTGATACACAGATTTTTATTAGGACAAAATGACTTAAGTTTGGATAATGCCCTTGATCCTATATTGCATGCAACATAAATATTTTACTCAGTCCAAGTGGCTTAAGCTCAAAAAATGATCTTAACTTGAGGAGCTCGGATGAGCACACATGATTATATGTCACATGTATTTAATACATTGTTTTGTTATCACCTATGCATAGTTAAATGATATTATGTTATGATAGATTTTATAATAGGAGTAGTGACATAAGGTAAAGTACTTTTATTGTCATACATTAGTGTACATGACTTGATATGACATAACAACATAAACATAAATTATTATGATATATCTTTTTGTATGCATATATGAATTTTTATGACTATATGTACCACTAAGCTTTCAGTAGCTTAGTGTATGGGTATTCCTATATGCAGGTCTTGGAGCCTAGTAGATAGTAGCAGTTGATCATTAAAGAAAGCTCATTCAAAGACTACAAACTAGACCTGTCTCGGGTTGGTGATATTTCATGCCAACTCTTCTCATTTGTACATGGTATATGGGATATGGGTTGTTTTCATTTGTATATGTAATGCTTGTTAAGTAGGTTCCAATTAATAAGATGGTTTACAAAAGTTATAAGTGTATCACCCCCTCATCCTACTAGCAAGTGGCCAGATAAGAGAATGTTACATTATCTCTTTTCAAAATAATCAATTAATTAACATTAAAATACATATTTTATTTTATTTATTTTTAAAAAAATATATAATTTTAAATATAATAACCTTAAGTCATTGTAATATCATAAGAAAGGAAACTATATACATTTTATATACAAAAAGTGTTGTTTTACAAAATTTTTTCATCATGTTCAAAAGTCAGGTTAAGTTTATATACAACATGAAAATATAAATAGTAAAAGAAACAAAAGTATGGAACCCACTATTAATATTGTTTTCGATTTACTGGTTTAGGATTCTATAGATTTTATCTACTACTTTTATTTACATGCTTTTTTTTCGCTGAATCTACGTGAGAGAAACTCTCACACTAAACACTAGGCTTAGTGGAGCATATAGCAAGGCAATATACCATAAATTATAAATCAAACAACCATGTACAATATAACATTTTTTTTTCATGCCAAAATTTATTTATTATTTGCTTGCATTTATTATTTAAATATTTCATGTCAAATACAACATTACTTATATCAATCTACATGCACAAATGATAAATATGCATAATCCGCAGACACACTAAATTTTTTATATATTATCATAATGAGATCATGATATTGAGATTCTTATCATATGTAATTATGTTAGTATCAAAATTATCCATAGTCATAGGATTAATGAGATGGGACATTATTAATCCAAACAAACTAGCACATGTTACACTCCTTGATTGGATAAAATTGTAGATCTCATAATCTATAAACATGAGATGTTTAGAGTTAACATGTGGATGCTTGCTAAGTACATTAGATGACCAACTATGAGACAATCATATGGATAATTTATTCAAATGTCAATGATAGTCTCATTATAACAATGGTGCAAGTATCCTTAGACTTGAGGTACTCAAGGATATCTTGAATATTGATTTTGTATTTTGACACTATTCCTTGTTGCCTCAGAGAGGTAGCTCATAAGGTGGCGATTAGATACAGCTTGAGGTATTCAAAGGTAATTGGGTAACCAATAAAGGATTCACCACTCTTGATAGAAGGAGTGTATACCCATGGCCTCTTGTCGTGGTCATTACTCGGAAATCTCTAGCCGGAGTGGAAATGTCATAAAGATAGTTTTCAATGACAAATATAATAGAGTAATGAGCCTGAAGGACAAGAACTAACATTACTTGGACTAGACATGACGTAGTCAGTCTAGTGGGAGTTGACACATGTCCATACTCTGAACCAAGTGGGGTATAGAATGGTGAAAGGAATAATTGCACGGAAATTGTCTATGGAAAGGTTCGTAATCAAACCACTGACTTTCCGGTTAATTGGGGGTCATGATGTGTTGCTAGATACTGCTCATGACTTGCTTAAATTAATTATTAATTTAAGTGGCCATCATAACCGGAAACCTAATGGGTCACATGCATTGAAGATCTAGAGAATGAGTAAAATGGTCTTGGAAAGGATCCAAAATATGAGAGAATTATTTTGTGATGGATCGCGATCAGATCGTAGGGAAAAATCGTTTTGAAGGGTCATGGGCTCATACGGGCCTGCGCGGGCTAGGCTGGCTGCTAGCCTGCCTAGCGGGCCAGCTGAGCTGCCCAGTAGCAGCCCGCAGCACGCCCAGTGAGCTGCTGCCTCCCACCCGTTGGCCAACGGCAGATTTTGGCCTTAATTAGGCCAATTATGGCCAATTACTATTCATTCATTTCCCTTTTCTCCATTTTTGACTTTTCATCTTTTCTTTGAATTTGATTCAAATAGAAAAGACATCAAATGGAAGAAATAGACATGGAAAAAATATTTTTAAGACAACAAAATTCTCTCAAGAACACTTTCAAAGCTATCACTTTAAATTTGTTCAAACCATTTCTCTTGATAGTTTCTTCTTCGTTCTTCACGTGGATTATCATTAGACACATCCTAGTGTGAATTTTTGTAGTTTGCTACAACACAACAAAGTGAAGATTTGAAGAACAAATAAGAAATTACAAGATATAATTTTTAGCACTTATATTTATATAAATTAGTTTTAATGGTATAAGTATGATTTTTTATTTTGGGTTTTCAAAATTTTATTTTTTGCTGCATTTATGAATATAATTCATTCTTCAAAACTCAACAATTGTATCAAAGCCTCCTTGTATCCATTAAAATTAATTTTAATTGAAAGTGCAATGAGATTGCATGTTTTTGATGATTTTGGATCAATAGGTTTTGAAAAATTGAAATTAATTTGTAAAATCTTTCTTTAATATGATCATGGGATGATTAAGAATAATTATTTTGATTTAAAAATAATTTGAATATGATTCAAATAATTAATTTCGGATTTATTTCAAAAATGTCTAAAATTGTCTTGTTTATGAACATGTGTTGTTGTTTAACTTAATTGATGGGGCTGGTTATATTTTTCTTGTAATTTAATTATGAAAAAATTATTTAGATATATTGAGAATATTTTTATGCCTCTAGAAGTTTCCAATAATTAATTAAAAATTATTTTAATTAATTTTTCAAACAAGCACAAAAGGGGACTGTTTAAGCATAACTAGTGGGGCTGTTTTGTTTGATTTTTTTGTATGTGTTTGTTTTATTTCCAGCACCTTTAAATACTTTTTCTGTGATTAAAAATATGTTATTTTAATTTTATATGCATTCCAAAATTATTTTGGAAGCATTTAAAATTTTAAAAATTCTATATATTGAATTAGTCATTTTGAGCGTCTAATTGTGTTGCTTCGTTTGTCTTAGTAATTTTGACTTGTGCCAAAAATATTTTGATAAACTTGAGCTAAACTAAAGATGATTAGAACGATGATTTTATTTTATGAAAATTTTTAGAATTTTTGGAAAATAATTTTGAATTAATTTAAGTTGTGCAATTGTAATTCTAGTATGACTAGAAATTGGTATGTATATTAAAATTAAATTGTTTAATTTTAACATCATAATATTCTGATTTTAAGGAGAATTAATTTTAAATTATTTCTGGAAATATGAAATTTAATTTAATTTGATTAAATATTAAATTTCACTTTAAAATGACATGAAAAATTAAATTAACCGAAAGAACACTTATAGACAATTTCAATTCAAGAGTTGAATCGATTTACAAATTGAAATCCAAAATTGTCATTTTTATTTTGTGCATTAGAGAATGCATGTTAAGGGTGTATGAAAAGACATGATGGATGATTATGGACTTAGGCCCAATGTGATTGAGCATGCATGGAATTATTTTATTTTATGGTAAATAAGGTCTGCATGTCCTTACTTCTTTTTCTTTCTTATGTATTTCTCTTCTCATCTTACTCCTCTCAAATGTAAATTGAGGTTTTTTATAATTTGAAATATGTAATTAGATTACATGGGATTAGGATAGAATGAAGATACAAATGAGCAAGAAGCAAATGAGGTGGTACCATAAAAAAGAAGACATAGAAATAGGAATTTGATTTCTATTTTGGGTTGTAAATTCAAGCATATACCTAAGTAAGACCTAGTCAATTTCTCTTTGGCTCAAAAGATTGACTTTAGTATGTCCATAATTTTTCCATATAGTTAATGTAACTATCTTTATATATCCATGTGATGAATGTATATATAAAGATAGATGAAATAATAACTTGATCAGACTTAACAAAGAAATCCCTCACTAAATAAATAATTAAGTCTCACACCTTCCATTAATATGGGGAGAACCAGAGTTCTTATATATTTAGGGTTGTTGAGTTGCCTCAAGCTCACTCTATAAGAATATGTTCAATCCATTGAAATTAGATTTCATGATTAATGGGTTAGACTTAACCGATATTATTAACTTGTTGGATTTGCGCCAAGGTTAATGTGTAGTGGAGGCGAAGTTGGGTTTGTATGCATGAAATGTACACATATCAAGAGTCGATAGCCCAATATACGTGCACACATCAATAAGTTGATAGCACAAAATTCGATAGTTGCATGAATAATGCAATTGGTATGGATTAGATACCTACCAACCAAACTAAGGATAGCTTGTTAAGTTGCCTCAAGGTTATTCTTAGTTAGTTGGATATCGACCCACTAGGAGAACTTCCATATAATTTCTCTCGGGTTCATAGTGCGGTCTATGGATTCGCAATAAAATAGTGGGAGCCATAATGTGATTTATCAAAGACCTAATAAACATGCAATTTATGTACATTTTAACTAGGCCCAATTTTTTGGATCATCATCATCATGACAAGTGTGAATTTTCAATCGCTAATGGAATCAAATAAGTTGACTAGGCCCAATTTTTTGGATTGGCTAAGGAATCTGAGAATAGTTCTGAAATCCGAAAAGATTGTCTATGTCCTAGATGAGGTACTCCCTAATCCCTCTGTTGCTAATGCTTCTGAAGATGTTCAGAAGGCATATCAAAAGCATCTCGATGATAGTGAGATGACAAGTTGCAATATGCTTGCTCCTATGTATACGATCTAAAAGAGCTTTTTGATGAGCAAGCAGGTTCCGAATGGTTTTAAACTTCAAGTTTGCTCTTCCGTACTAAGATGGTTGAGAGAACATCTCCAGTGCAATATGCATTAAAGATCAATGGCTATATTGAGAGGTTGGCTACCTTGGCATTTGTGATGGACCATGAATTAAGTATTGACTTAATTCTAACCGGTTTGTCTGATAGTTATTCACATTTTGTGCTTAACTATAGGAAGAACCAAATCTCTATCACTATTCCTGAGCTGATTAACTTGCTTAAAACAACTAAGCCATCTATTAAGAAGGACAGTAAGGCTGTGATGCTGGTGGACTCTTCAAGTTCTTAAAGGAAGAACCTTAAGAAGAAGAAGAAGTCCAAGAAGCGTAAGGGAGGCGTGGCCAAGAAGAAGGCTATGGAGATTGCTCCAAAAGGGACATGCTTCCATTGTGGTAAGGATGGCCATTAGAAGAGAAACTGTAAGGCTTACTTGGAGTCCTTGAAGAACAAGGCATCTAATGTGATTTATCAAAGACATAATAAACATCCAATTTATGTACATTTTAACTAGGCCCAATTTTTTGGATCATCATCATCATGACAAGTGTGAATTTTCAATCGCTAATGGAATCAAATAAGTTGACTAGGCCCAATTTTTTGGATTGGCTAAGGAATCTGAGAATAGTTCTGAAATCCGAAAAGATTGGCTATGTCCTAGATGAGGTACTCCCTAATCCCTCTGTTGCTAATGCTTCTGAAGATGTTCAGAAGGCATATCAAAAGCATCTCGATGATAGTGAGATGACAAGTTGCAATATGCTTGCTCCTATGTATACAATCTAAAAGAGCTTTTTGATGAGCAAGCAGGTTCCGAATGGTTTGAAACTTCAAGTTTGCTCTTCCGCACTAAGATGGTTGAGAGAACATCTCCAGTGCAATATGCATTAAAGATCAATGGCTATATTGAGAGGTTGGCCACCTTGGCATTTGTGATGGACCATGAATTAAGTATTGACTTAATTCTAACCGGTTTGTCTGATAGTTATTCACATTTTGTGCTTAACTATAGGAAGAACCAAATCTCTATCACTATTCCTGAGCTGATTAACTTGCTTAAAACAACTAAGCCTTCTATCAAGAAGGACAGTAAGGCTGTGATGCTAGTGGACTCTTCAAGTTCTTAAAGGAAGAACCTTAAGAAGAAGAAGAAGTCCATGAAGCGTAAGGGAGGCGTGGCCAAGAAGAAGGCTATGGAGATTGCTCCAAAAGGGAAACATGCTTCCATTGTGGCAAGGATGGCCATTAGAAGAGAAACTGTAAGGATTACTTGGAGTCCTTGAAGAAGAAGGCATCTAATTCCCCATCTACTTCAAGTATTTTTGTCATTGAAATTAATACTATTTCCATTAATAATATATGGGTATTAGATATTGGTTGTGGCTCACACATATGCACTGATATGCAGGGCCTAAGGAATAGTAGATAGCTCAATAAGGGAGAGTCAGACCTATGCGTTGAAAATGGAGAAAGGGTTGTTGCATTAGCTATAGGAACATATGTATTGACACTCCCTAGTGGGCTTATATTAAATTTGAATATTTGCTATTATGTACCTGCTTTGACTAAAACATTATTTACGTTTCAAGTCTAAATAAAGATGGTTTCCTTTCAGCTTTTAGTAACAATTGTTGTTCTATTATGTTGAATGGAATTCTTTATGCTAATGGTACATTATGCAATGGAATATACATATTAGATAGTCAAATCCAATTTTAAACATCAATGATAATAAAAGGCAAAAACAAGATATGTTGAAATCATCTTATTTATGGCATTGTCGTCTTGGTCATATAATTGAGAAATGCATGGCTAAGCTACACAAAAGTGGTAGTTTGGGGTCATTTGATTATGAATCATATGACACATGTGAATCTTGCTCATTAGGCAAGATGAATAAATTACCCTTTAAGGGAAAGGGTGAATGTGCTAATGGACTTTTAGACTTAATACATTCTGATGTATGTGGTCCAATATCTACACACACCAGAGGTGGTTTCATCTACTTTATTACTTTTATCGATGACTACTCATAATATGGGTACGTGTATCTTATGAGATACAAATCTGAAGCTTTTGAAAAGTTCAAAGAATTCAGAAATGAAGTAGAGAAACAACTTGGCAAAAGTATTAAAACACTTCAATCAGATCGAGGAGGTGAATACTTGAGCCAATAGTTTCTATATTATCTTAGGGATAATGGGATTTTATCTCAATGGACTCCACCTTACATGCCACAACACAATGGTGTGGCTGAAGGAAGAAACTGAATTTTGTTACACATGGTAAGGTCTATGATGAGTTTTACAGAACTGCCTAAATCCTTTTGGGTTTATGCACTAGAAACCACCATTTATATATTAAATGGAGTTCCTTCAAAGTCAGTTGATGTTACTCCATATGAGATATGGTATAACAAGAGGCCCACATTTTCTTACATGAGAATTTGGGGTTGTCCTGCTTATGTGAAGCGGACAATGTTAGATAAACTTGAAGCTCAGTCTGACCGATGTCTGTTTGTGGGATATCCAAAAGCATCATATGGATATCAATTTTACCAACCCTTGGAACAAAAGGTTTTTGTTTCAAGACATGTTATCTTTTTAGAAAGAGAATTCCTTCTCAAAGGAGATAGTGGGAGCAAAATTGAACTTAAGGAAGTTCAAGATGCTCAAACCAATGCTGATCAACTTCCTAAACCCGAGCTTGTTACTCATACAGATGATATAACAGTTCAACCTTCTGAAGTACAAGAGCTTCGTGAGTCAAGTAGGATACGTACTGTTCTAGAGAGATATGGATTTCTCATTAGTGAACAGAACGACGTATTGCTCATAGAAAATGATGAGCCTACAACCTATGAAGAAGTTCTGAATAGTTTAGAATCTGACAAATGGCTTCAAGCCATGAAGTTAGAAGTGGGTTCCATGTATGAAAACCAAGTATGGACTTTGGTTGACCCACACGAAGGAATAAAGGTTTGTAAACTTCAAAGATCCATTTATGGATTAAAGCAAGCATCCAGGAGTTGGAATATTCGGTTTGATGAGACAATCAAACAGTTTGGTTTCTTACAAAATCTAGATGAACCTTGTGTCTACAAGAAGGTTAGTGGGAGTGCAATCGTATTTCTTGTGTTATATGTAGATAACATATTGTTAGTGGAAAATGATGTCTCAGCCTTACAATCAGTCAAAATTTAGTTATCCAAGAATTTTTCTATGAAAGACCTTGGAGAAGCAGTCTATATTTTAGGGATAAAGATCTATAGTGATAGACCTAAAAGATTGTTTGGTCTTTCACAATCTACATACATAGATAAAATGCTAAAGAGGTTTAGCATGGAGCAGTCCAAGAGGGGATATATTCCCATGACTCATGGGATTACTCTCTCAAAGTCTTTGTGTCCAAAGACACAAGATGAGAGGACACACATGAGTTTGATTCCATATGCTTCAGCTATAGGATCAATCATGTATGCTATGATTTGTACAAGATCTGATGTATAATATGCTCTGAGTGTCACGAGTAGATACCAATTGGACCCTAGTGAGGGTCATTGGGTGGCTGTCAAGAATATCCTCAAGTACTTAAGAAGAACTAAGGATGTATTCTTGGTATATGGAGATGGAAATATTACTGTGAACGGGTATACCGATGCCAGCTTCCAATCTGACAAGGATGACTCAAAATCTCAGTCAGGTTATATATTCACACTAAATGGTGGAGCAGTTAGTTGGAAGAGCTCCAAACAGGAAACGACTGCTGATTCCACAACCGAAAAAGAGTACATTGCAGCTTCTGAAGCAGCAAAGGAAGCAGTTTGGATTAAGAAATTCATCACAGAACTTGGAGTGGTTCCCAACATTATTGATCCAATACAATTGTACTGTGATAATAATGGAGCCATTGCGCAAGCAAAGGAGCCACGGTCTCATCAGAGATCCACACATGTACTCAGAAGATACCATTTGATTAGAGAAATCATTGGTAGGAATGATGTAAAGATAGAAAGGGTGCCCACTAATCAGAATATTACTGATCCTTGAACTAAGCCAATTCCCCAAACAAAATATGATTCTCATGTACTCGCCTATGGAATTAAATACAAAGGCGAT
This sequence comes from Triadica sebifera, assembly GCA_023653625.1. Lineage (NCBI taxonomy): Eukaryota > Viridiplantae > Streptophyta > Magnoliopsida > Malpighiales > Euphorbiaceae > Triadica > Triadica sebifera. The sequence continues at coordinate 30,355,686 of CM042901.1, forward strand.
TGGCTTTAGTGCAAGTGGGAGCTTGTTAGAGTAATGCTCTAAAGGCAATCACCTTTAGCATTTATTGTTCAAATTTATTTGATTAATAAAAGGCTTTTTCATTAATTTAACGTTCATTTGACATATGAATTGATAAATGATCTTAAATCAATTAATGAAGTCCTTGATACATAACATAGCATGAAGGAAATCATGATGAGATCATGATATTGAGATTCTTATCATGTGTAATTATGTTAGTATAAAAATTATCCCTAGTCATATGATTAATGACATGAGACATTATTAATCAAGATAGACTAGCACATGTTACACTCCTCGATTGAATCGAATAGTAGATCTCATAATTTATAAACATGAGTTGTTTAGAGTTAATATGTGGATGTTTGCTAAGTGTAGCTAAGTACATTGGATGACCAATTATGAGACAATCATATGGATAATCTATTCAAATGTCAATGATAGGCGCATCATAGCAATGTTGCAAGTATCCTTAGACTTGAGGTACTCAAGGATATCTTGAATATTGATTCTATATTTTGAAATTATTCCTTGTTGCCTTAGAGAGGTAGCTCATAGGGTAGTGATTGGATACAGCTTGAGGTATTCAAAGGTAATTGGGTAACCAACAAAGGATTCACCACTCTTGATAGAAGGAGTGTATACCCATGGTCTTTTGTTGTGGTCATTACTCATGAATCTCTGACCGGAGTGAAAATGTCATAAAGATAGTCTTCAATGACATATCTAATAGAGTAATGAGCCTCAAAGACAAGAACTAACATTACTTGGATTAGACGTGACGTAGTTAGTCTAGTGGGAGTTAACACATGTCCATACTCTAAACCAAATGGGGTATAGAATGGTGAAAGGAATAATTGCACAACAATTGTCTATGGAAAGGTTCGTAGTCAAACCACTGACTTTCTAGTCAATTTGGGGTCATGATGTGTTGCTAGATACCACTCATGACTTGCTTAAATTAATTGTTAATTTAAGTGGCCAACATAACCGGGAACCTAATGGGTCACACTCATTGAAGATATGGAGAATGAGTAAAATGGTCTTGGATAAAATCCAAAATATGAGAGAGTTATTTTAGGATGGATCGCGATGAGATCGCACGAAAAAATCATTCGGGAGTGTCACGGGCCTATACGGGCCCGCGCGGGCTAGGCGGGCCAACTGGGCTGCCCAGTAGCAGCCCGTAGCAGGCTCAGCACGCCTGCAGTTTCCATTTGTTAGCCAACGGCTGTAATTGGACATAATTAGGCCAATTACTATTCATTAGTTACCATTTTCTCCATTTTTGACTTTTCATCTTATTTTTGAAATTGATTCAAATAGAAAAATCATCAAATGGGAGAAAATAGACATGAAAATATTTTTGTGAAAAAAAATATTTTTAAGACAACAAAAATTCTTTCAAGAACACTTTCAAAGCTAGCTCTTTGAATTTGTTCAAACCATTTTCTCTTGATAGTTTCTTCTTCATTCTTTGTGTGGATTATCATTAGAGACATCCTAGTGTGGATTGTTGTGGTTTGCTACAACCCAACAAAGTGAAGATTTGTAGAACAAATAAAAATTACAAGGTATAATTTTTAACATTTACATTTATGTAAATTAGTTTTAATGGTACAAAAATGATCTTTTGTTTTGGGTTTTGAAAAATTTTATTTTTTGTTGCGTTTATGAATATGATTCATTCTTCAACACCTAACAGAAAGAGCAATCAAACTTATTTCTTGCTAAACCAAGAAACTGAGCATTCACCAATAAAGTGACAAGTGCCTGAAGTACTCTTCCTATCCATGAGATTACAAGCATAATCTGCATCTGAATATCCTATAATGTGAAATGATGAATTTCTAGGATACCATAAACCTAGATGCATTGTGCCATTTAAATATTTTAAGATTCTTTTCACAACATTCAAATGTGATTCTTTAGGACATGATTGAAATCTAGCACATAAGCATACACTATACGTTATATCTTGCCTATAGGCAGTAAGATATAAGAGTGATTCGATCATACCTCTATAGAGCTTTTCATTAATGCTTTTACCCTTTTTATCTTTGTCTAATTTTGTTGAGGTGCTCATAGGAGTGTTGGCATTTTTGCATCCTTCCATTCTAAATTTATTGATTAAGTCTTTGGCATACTTGGATTGGTTGATGAATATGCCCCCATTGCTTTGTTTTATTTGTAGACCAAGAAAGAACTTAAGCTCACTCATCATGCTCATTTCAAATTCCCTAGTGATACACTTAACAAATTCTTAACAAAGTAATTCATTAGTAGACCCAAATATGATTTCATCAACATAAATTTGAACAATTAGAATATCATGCTTATGCATTTTAGTAAATAATGTTGTGTCAACATTTCCTTTTGAAAAGTTATTTTCTAAAAAGAAAGAACTTAGTCTTTCATACCAAGCTCTTAGAGCTTGTTTCGAACCATACAAGGCTTTTGAAAGTTTAAAGACATGATTGGGCAAGTAATGAATTTCAAAACTTGGTGGTTGTTCTACATAAACTTCTTATTCTATAAAACCATTTAAAAAAGCACTTTTCACATCCATCTGAATGAGTTAAAAATTCATATGGCATAGCAATCACCCAATGTTCATCATTAAGATCCTCATCAATAGTTTTAGGCTCAATTTGAGAGACAAAAGCTAGGTTAAAATCTAAAAGTTTGAGATGAGATCTAATGCTTACACCTTTAGTAGGATCACTAATGAATTGATCCTTGGGGTGATCTTTTGTTATTTTCCACTCCTTTGGAAGCTCTTGTTTGTCTTGCTCTTGAGCTTGAGGTAGAGAGTCATATTGACTTGGGTTTTTTTTAGCATTTTCATCTTTCTCATAATCAAGATCAACCTTTTCCATTGTACCTACAATATCATCAAGAACACTAATGACCTTTTATTAAAGACAACATGCATAGATTCTTCAACAGCTTACAAGATCAAGCTTACTAGATTCATCAAAGACAACATGCATAGATTCTTCAACAGCTAAGGACCTTTTATTAAAGACTCTATAAGTTTTGCTATAGGTGGAGTATCCTAAAAAGATACCTTCATCGGATTTAGAGACAAATTTTCCAAGGTTGTCCTTGGTATTTAATATGAAACACTTGCATCCAAATAATCTTAAGTAAAATATCATGGGTTTTCTTCCATTCCATAACTCAAGAAAAGTTTTGTTTAAGAGTGGTCTTTTAAAAACTCGATTTGAAATATAATATGCGGTATTAGTGGCTACAGCCCAAAAGTAGGTTGGTAACTCATACTCATTGAGCATTGTTCCAGCCATTTCAATTAAAATTCATTTTTTCCTTTCGACTACCCCATTTTATTGAGGCATCCTAGGAGATAAAAAAAATTTGTGAAATTCCATATTCTAGACAAAAGTTTTCAAAGTTTTCATTTTCAAATTCCTTGCCATGATCGCTTCTTATTTTTGAGATAAAATAACCTTTTTCGTTTTGAACTCTCTTAGTAATGTTTTTAAAATATTCAAAAGCATCACTTTTTGAGCTAAGAAAATTACCCAAGTGAATCTAGAGTAGTCATCGATGATGACAAAAGCATAGTGTTCACCTCATAGGCTTGCAACTCTAGTAGGTCCAAAAAGATCTAGATGCAAAAGTGGTAGAGGTTTCGAGGTACTTACAATATTTTTGGATTTGAAGGAGGACTTGTGTTGTTTTCCTCTTTGTAAAGGTTCACATGTCTTATCTTTTTCAAATTTGACTTTTGGTAGTCCTCTTACTAGCTCTCTTTTGTTAAGGCTTTGAATTACATCCATGCTCGCATGACCAAGTCTAATATACCACAACCAAGATTCATCACTAATAGTCATAAGACACTTAGAGGAAAGGTTAGATATTTTGTGTAAGCCTATTATGTAGGTATTGACATCTCTACTTCCTTTGAATATCTCTTAGCCATTAAAAGAGGTTACAAGACATTCATTAGAGGTAAAGAATACTTGGTTTCCCTTATCACATTATTGACTTACACTTAACAAGTTATGTTTCAAACCATCAACAAGTAAAAAATCTTTAATGAAAATAGTATTATTAATACCAATGGACCCAATGCCAATTACCTTACCCTTAGCATTGTTTCCAAAGGTTATCTTACCACCATTAATACTTTTAATGTCATTCAATAGCTCTTTGTTTCCGATCATATGCCTTGACCATCCACTATCCACACCATTAATACTTTTAATGTCATTCAATAGCTCTTTGTTTCCGATCATATGCCTTGACCATCCACTATCCACCAGCCAAGAATTTTCTTTTATAGTGGACTTGAGGCATACCTATAAAATTACAATTTAAGTATTGTTTTTAGGTACCCAAGTGAACTTGGGTCCTTGGGGATTATTACATGAAAGTTCCCAATGAGCCTTCCTTATCCAGCAATGTTTATCAATATGACCAAATTTCATACAATAATTACATTGTTTAGCTCTAAATATGTTTTTCGGTTTTACCATGCTTTTAGCTACCACTATCCTATTAGGTGGAGTTTGTGGGCAATGACATGCACATGCATGAGGACTTGGTGCTTTCCTAGGTGCAGGCCTATTATACATAAAAGCATGATTGGCCTTTTGAGGATTCCTTCTTAGGCTTACCGACCCTTGACCATTCCTTTTATAAATAGAAGATTTAGTGTTTGTTGTCCACTTAGCCCTTGGTGCTATTACTTCTAATGTGGAGATGTGGGTTTCACTTAACTTAACAAATGTTGTCTTGTGAGATGAAGATGATGTTCCATTAAATCCTAGACCATGTCTTATTAAAAGTGGTCTTTGAGACACTATGAGAGTATCTAAACTCTCTTTGCCTTTATGAAATCTTGAAATGGAGTTTCTAAGTTCCTCAACTTCATTTTTCAAAACATTGTTTTCTTTAAGCAAGAATTTAGTTGAAGGTCTAGAGGAGTACTCATCTAATGATTTTTGAAGAGATTCATTAGAAGATTTAAGCTTAAGATTTTCCTTTTCTAAAACATCCATTTTGTTTTTCAAACTTAAAATATTATTTTTGTAAGTATTGAATTTACATATATATTTTTCTAATTCTAGGTTCAATACTTCTATTAGACTCTACTCATCCTGATCTTCACTATCACTATTATTATCACTACTATCATTATTGAATGAATATGAGTAAGGTGGTCATACCTCATATGTGACATGATCCTCTAAAGCCATGAAGCATAGGTTGACCTCTTCACTTTCATTGTCATCTTTTTCACTTAAAGAGTTTTTTTCATCCCATGTGGCTTTGTGACCTTTCTCCCCATCCTTTTTTTGATATTTTTTCTTGTGTTTCTTGAGCCTTGGACATTCTGGTTTTATCTGTCCTTTCTTCCCACACTCATAACATTTTACCTCTTTTTTTGAAGTTTCGAGAGTTGCCAATTCTCTTTTCAATTATTCTTTTCAGTCTTCTTAAGAGCATTGTAATGTCCTCATTTGCATCATCACTCTTTTCTTCATCATCTTCAACTTCTTGAGATTTTGAAGTAGAGGCTCTTAGTGCTAGAGGCTTTCTTTTTTCTGGCTTGGTTTCAAGTTCTCTATCTCTCTTTACTGCCATTTAATGTGTTGGAAGTTTGCCAATAAGCACATCGGTATTCATGATGCTCATGTCTTCATTGGCTTCTTCTATACTAGCAACTCTTGAACCATAGTCTTTGAGAGGAAGGCTTCTCAGAATTTTGTTGTTCACATCTTCCAAGCTCAAGTGTTTTCTAAGCTTTCTCATACCGTTTATGATGGCTAGAAGACAGTTCGTCATATCGGTGATGGATTCATTGGATTTCATCTTGAAGAGTTCATATTCTGAAGTGAGAAGTTGAATCTTTTTGGATTTAACTCGCTTTGTTCCTTCATGATAATTCTCCAATGTTTTCCACATACTATATGCAGTAGGACAATGTTGAATTCTGCCACATTCTATAATGGACAATGAGCTTGTGATAATTTTCATTGCTTTTTTGTTTTTGAAGTTTGCTCTATGTTGAAACTATGTCCAATCATATTTTAAAAGGATTTCTTCTTCACCATCTACTCCTCTTTTGGTCGGTGGTGTCCATTCTTTTCAAACGTTATCCCAAACTTCATTTCCCTCACCATCGAGATATGTCTCAAACTGAAACTTCCAATGAGCTTAGTTTGCTCCATCAAAGTAAGACTAGAGACTTTGGAATCCTTCATTGGCCATTTATTGATCTTTGCTAGTGCTTTTTAGGATTTAATGCTATACTAAGCTCTGCTACCAATTGTTGCCTAAACAATGAACCAAGAAGGGGGCTGAATTGGTTATATAACAAAAATTCTTAACCTTAATTGTGGAATAAAATTAAATAGAGTAGAGATTAAGAGATATCACACACGAGATTTATAGAGGTTCAGGTATTAACAAAACCTACTCCTCTCTCCAATCTCAATTGGGAGTTTTACTAACACACTAAGTGCTACAATGGAGTTTTACAAGCTCACTCCCAACTATGGTGTTTCTCTCAATGGCTAACACCTAACCCAGAAATTCCCTTATGTTTTTATGGCTCACACAATAAACCAATTCCTTGTGTTTTATGGCTCATATAATAAACCCTTACAAGTGTTTCAATCTTAACCCAGTATACCCAAACTCACTTGAGTAATTGATTACAATGAAAAACACCCACCAACCAATAATGCTCAAAAATTATAAGCAAATAGGTTTTTACAAAGACTAAAGGATTTATTGAAAGTAAATAATGCACAATGGCTACAATAAGATTTTTAATTCAAAGCAATTGTTGTTCTTTCTGTTAGGATTCATAAATGTCTTGCATTTATACTTTCTCAGTGAATTATAGTCGTTTGGGTTCATTTAATGGGAAATTAGAGGTTGAACCAACTCTTAACTCCGCGCCTATCATGTTTCTCTATCCTCATTCACGAGCATGGCTATGTGTCACGGTCGTGAATGTTCTATCAAGTCATGGTCCAAGTGGTGACTCAAGCCATGAAGCTTTGTAGAAGATCTTGAAGTGTTTCATCACGAATGTGACTTTATACTTTCACGACATGAACATTTTTCTAAGTCGCAGTTCAAGTGGTGACTCTGACAGTGAAGCTTTCTGGATGAACTTGAAGTGTTTGATCACGGACGTGATGTTATTTCATGGGCGTGATAGGTTTGATCATTCACTGTTGGTATGATCCTTCATGGCCGTGAACTTTGAATGTTGGAAAGTTGACGATAAGCTATATCACGGGCGTGACATAAGTAGTCACGGGCGTGAACATGCTATTTCTTTTTGGTTTGATCTTCAAAATTTATCTTTCATTCTTGCATCTATTTCAATCAAGATATATCCTATTCAACAAACTTAGAAGACATATCGTTAAATACATTATTGCTATTTTATTTGTTAGCATCAAAATGACAAAAAATACCCATAAAGTTCCTTAAGGTTTAACAAACCCATCTCTAGGGAAATAAGGAGTACCATTAATCAAAGGAAAGCTCAAGGTCTAAGATAACTATAGGATCAGAGTCAAAGATAACCACATGACCCTAAATAATATCATCTGATCCAAGATAACCACAAGATCAACCGTGATCCAAGATAATCTCTTATAATAACTACATGAGTCATACAATACCTCTTATGATCAAGATAACTACAAGTCATAGAGTTTCTACCCTATTGGCATGCCAACAATTCTCCATCTCACTGTCTAGGCTAGTATATGGGTTTAAAATCATACGCACAATATTAAATCATTTATTTCACCAATATAATTTTTTTCACCAATATATATATATATATATATATATATATATATATATATATATATATATATATATATATATATTATCATAAAATATATTTCCAAACACATATCATTTTCACAACATTATATAAAGTTATTTTCTAATTGTATATATAAGAATATATAAGAATTTTTTTTATTTCTTGCCATAAATCATATAAATTCATTTTAAAATGATGATAGCCTAGATTATAAGTTAGTACATAAACCTTTACTACGATTTGCTAGAAACTGTCGGCTCCTTTCCTTCTCTTACTCCCGATGCCTGCTCTGACGATGACCTGAATAACCATTAAATTTTTAATTAGTTACTAAGCCAATAAAAATTACTAAATTTAAATGGAAATTAAACTATCCATTTAATTTTACTAACACTCATGTTTAAGGGTGTTTTTCTACTAGTAACTTTAATAAAATTTCCTAAAAAAATTTTCCATTATATCCACCATCCTCAAGCTTTATTTTACTTATTTTCCATTTTTATCAAATTTTTCTATAATTTCCTACAAAATCCTAATTCTTTCATCAACAAAATCCAATCAATATTACCCACCTAACTAAAATCTACTCACAACAATCATTTAAATCAACTTAAATCCATGGAATTTTGAAAAAAGAAAAGTGAAGAAAATCTCACCTATAAATTTCTTGCAATTTTTAGCCAATAGGTGATTTTCCTCCAAAAATATTTTCTTCACTCCCACTTAATTTCTTATAATTTTTCTTATGCTTTGATGATGGTAATTTGTTAGAAAAAAAATAAGAAAAATGGCTATAGTGGTTGTGCAAAGAAAGAAGAATGAGAAGATTTTTTTTTCTTTTTTTTTTAAATGTTGAATAATTGGTAATTTTTGGCCTTTTATAGTCAAATTAATGGCTAATTAATTTTAACTAAGCTCAATCATTGCTCATATTAGTCAATCTAAATTAATCAAAAAGATATTTCGGTTTTTATCTAATTTAATTCAAAAAAAACTTTGAATATAGACTTTTGTCCACTAAACATTCCAATTTTTCAATTTAGCACTTGAATAAATTTATTTTCTTGAATTCCATATCCCAAAAGATCTTATCTCCTTGAATTGAATATACCAATATTCTCAAAATAATTTTCTCTTTGAAATGGTCTTCTTGATTTTGCAAAACAATCACTAGTACGAAAATTACATTTTTGCGATTTAGTCATTTTTTTAAATTATGCTGTAAAAATCCATCCATAGTTCAATCCATAAATTATTTGTTTTAAAAATTTTAGAATTCAATTGCAATCATTCCGATACTATTTACGATTATGAACACATATCTCTAACTCCCGATCAAAAAATCATGTTATAAACTCGCACGAGAAATTGCATCTCCACCATTCGGGCCTTAAACCTTAAAATTTTTCTTTATAACTCCATATATGGCCTTCACATAATATTTCCTACATTTTGGTGTAGTTAAATCATATTTTCACCATCGGGCAAAAATCTCTTATTTCTAACTTGATATGTTGTCTCGATTTGCATGCTAAGTAAGAAATCGCAACAATTCATCAATTCAATTCAATTTTCATATTAAAAATCTTTTTATCATATGAACATAGATTTTTTATACTTATGTATTCGTATTTAGACTATAATCGGTAAGCTTCTATATGGGAGAATAGATGATCGCAATCCGCGTACACTGTTAGGATCTAGAACGCAGACGTGATAATTCTCTCCCCCTTAAAAGATTTCATCCTTAAAATAATATCTGATTAATTGTCATGGAAAAGCTGTGGGTACCGGTTCCGTATCACCTCCTCGCTCTTCCATGTTGCCTCATCGGCTGAATGTCTTTGCCATAAAATTCTCACTATAGGTATTTGCTTGTTTTGGAGTTGTTTCACTTCCCTTGCCAGGATAGCTAAGGGTTCTTTTACATAAGTCAAATCTGGATGTACCTCTATGTCTTCTACTTGGATAACATGGGATAGATCTTATCGGTACTTTCTAAGCATAGTCACATGGAACACGATATTAATTTTTTCTAGCTCATAAGACAGAGATAATCTATAAGCTACTGGTCCCACTCACTTTGTCACCTTATATGGACAAAAAATTTAGGATTATGCTTGCCTTTTCTTCTGAAACGAAGCACTTTCTTCTAAGAAGACACTTTCAAAAACACCTTGTCACCAACCTCAAGCTCAATATCCCTGCATCTCAAGTCTGTATAAGACTTATGTCTGTCCCTAGCTACCATGAGTGTATCCTTCATTGCTCTTATCTTTTTCTCTATCTACTGAACCAAATTAGGTCCCAATATCTTCCATTCACTGAAATCAATCTAAAAACTGGAGATTTACATTTCTTACCGTATAATGCTTCATATGGAGTCATGCCAATACTTGCCTAATAATTATTATATGCAAACTCCATCAGAGACAAGTAGTTGTCCCAACTTCCTGCAAACTCAATCACACAACTCCAAAGCATATCCTCTACCAACTGGATTACCTACTCTAATTGTCCATCTGTCTGATGATGGAAAGTCATGCTGAAATAGAGTCAGGTGCCTAAGGATCTCTATAGACTTTTCCAAAAGGGGGAAGAAAATCTAGGATCTTGATCAGAAATAATGGATAATGTTATGCCATGTAGCCAGACTATCTCTTGCACATACATTTCCGCTAATCTATCTAGTGAGTAACCCATCTGTACTAGAAAAAAGTGTGCATATTTAGTTACCTATCCATAATAACCCATACCACATCATGCCTCTTCTTAGTCAATAATAACCCTGACATAAAGTCCATAGTGAATCTTTCCCATTTCCACTCTAGTATGGAGATAGGTTGTAGTAATCCTGATCGAAATTGGTGTTCAGCTTTCACTTGTTGACAGTGTTAGATAAGTGCTCTAAAGCCAATCACCTTTAGCAGTTATTATACAAATTTATTTGATTAATAAAAGGCTTTTTTATTAATTTTATGTTCATTTGATATATGAATTGATACTGATCTTAAATCAATTAATGAAGTCCTTGATACATAACATAACATGAAGAAAATCATGATGAGATCATGATATTGAGATTCTTATCATGTGTAATTATGTTAGTATCTAAATTATCCCTAATCATAGGATTAATGAGATGAGACATTGTTAATCCAGATAGACTAGCACATGTTATACTCCTTGATTGGATCGAGTGGTAGATCTCATAATCTGTAAACATGAGATGTTTAGAGTTAACATGTGGATGCATGCTAAGTGTAGCTAAGTACATTAGATAACCTGCTATGAGACAATCATATGGATAATCTATTCAAATGTCAATGATAGTCTCAATATAGCAAAGGTGCAAGTATCCTTAGACTTGAGATACTCAAGGATATCTTAGATACCGATTCTGTATTTTGACGTTATTCCTTGTTGCCTCAAGGAGGTTGCTCATAGGATGGTAATTGGAAATAGCTTGAGGTATTTGAAGGTAATTGGGTAACCAATAAAGGATTAACCACTCTTGATAGAAGGAGTGTAAACCTATGGCCTATTATTGGAGTCATTACTTGAGAATCTTTGGTTGGAGTGAAAATGTTATGAAGATCGTCTTCAATGACATGTCTAACAAAGTAATGAGTCTTAAGGACAAGAACTAACATTGCTTAGACTAGACGTGATGGAGTCAATCTAATGGGAGTTAACACATGTTCATATTCTGAACCAAGTGGGATATAGAATAGTTAAAGGAATAATTGCATAAAAATTGTCTATGGAAAGGTTCGTAGTCAAACTATTGACTTTCCAGTCAATTAGGGGTCTGATGTGTTGCTAGATACCGCTCATGACTTGCTAAAATTAATTGTTAATTTTAGTGGCCAACATAACTGGGAACTTAATGGGTCACATGCATTGAAGATGTGGATAATGAGTAAAATGGTATTGGATGAGATCCAAAAATGTGAAAGAATTATTTTGAGATAGATTGCGATGAGATCACATAAAAAATTCATTCAGAAAGGTAATAGGCCCACTCGGGCTGGACAGGCAACTGACCTTGCCTTGCAATAGGCCCATACGGGCTACTGTGCACTGATGTGTGCTGTTGCCCACACGACACTGTTGTCGTTGGCCTTCATTAGGCCATAATTGGCCTTACTGGTTTTTCACTATTCATTTGACCCTTCTTTTCTTCTCTTTTGATTTTTGATATTTTCTCTAAATATGATTCAATTAGAAAAGACATAAAATGTCAGAAAAGAGATACGAAATTTTTTTTTGAAAAAAATATTTTTGAGACATAATAAAAATTCTCTTAAGAACACTTTCAAAGCTAACACTTTGAATTTATTTAAGCCAATTCTTTTGTTAGTTTTTTCTTCATTTTTTTCATGGATTATCATTAGTGTAACACTCCCTTACCCTACTAAATGTTAATAGGATATGGAAATGCTACTAAGCTCATTTGTCTTAAAACCAATGTTCAAATTATTGAATTTTTTTTTCTTTCAAGTTTATTATGAACAAAATATTTATTGCTATATTTTTTTTCTATCCATTTAAATATATAACTAGTGATGGAAATAGTTTGATTTAAAAGAACTCATACGATTAAACCATAATATTTAGAAATAATACTAGATTTATAAAATTACAAAATTCATTCCTTATAAATCCTACATGCCACAAATTTACATCAAAAAAAGAATCTTAGAATTTAATTTTTTTACAACATAATTTTCCAAACATACAAAAAGAACTAGACTGCTGTAATCTGATCTTGGGGGTTCCCTCTTCTTCGGTCGCCCTATCGGAATATCTATTTCTATTCATCTACGCATGAAACACACGCGCTAAACTTCTAGCTTAGTGGTACGTTTGGCAACTATCCAATAATTACATAAATAATTCTAAAAAAAAATTGAAACTACAATTAATTTATTAAGTATGCCAAATATTCAATTAATAATAAAACCATTTTCTTCATGCAAAAATATTTAATTCATCAATTATGACATTTCATTCATTAAGCATGCTTGAAATTTTCTTAAAAATTCAAAATATAAAATTTACCATATCAATTTCATAATTCATACATATATATATATTTTTCCTATTATTATTTAATAGTCCACGACATTTTAGACCGGAACTAAACACTGGATACAAGATTTCTGCTCTCTGACAGTATACTCGGTGCCTACATAATTATTTTATAACTCGGTGTTTAACGCCTATATTTCCAATAACAACTCAACACCTTTTTGGTGCCTACGTAATTTTGAACTCATCACTATTTCTTAGTGCCTACGCAATTTCAACTCAGAACTATTTCTTAGCGCCTACTTAAATTAAATCTCAGCACTATTATTTTTATTGCTTACATTTCTACCCCGTTTATTGGCATGCCAACTTATCCAAATTTCTAGTTCTCGACAAGATGTTATAGGGCTTAAATTAAATTTGTTACCTTTATTAATATTTACATGAACATTAATATAAACTCCATATAAATGCAATAATTCCCATTCAATATTTTAAAACCTCATACTAGCTCATTCAATCATTATAATTATAAGAAAAATGCAATTAATACATTTTCTATAACATAAATTCACAATCAACACATTTCTTCCAGCAGTCCTATTCTGGACAGCATTTCTTCCTTATGATGCTCTGCATATTTCCACTAGTTTTAGAGATAATCTGGACATGTGATCAACTAACAAAATATAGGTACATGGCTTATCTTTAATTTACAACTAGAATCATGTTAAAAATAATTTTTTTATCAAAAGTTATGAATTTTCTCCTAAGCTACGTTCACTGTAATCTACCCAGTATTTTACTGGCTAGAATTCTGCCTTATATTTCTCTGTCTTTTTCATCCCTTTTTAGATGGAATTTCGACAAGTGATAAACTATAAAAATGTAGGTAAACATCTCATCTTTAATTTTCAATTGGAATCACATTAAAAAGAATTGTTTTGCAAAAGTGATGAATTTTCTTCTAACCTATGCTCCCTGCAATTTGCCCAGTACTTTTATTTTTTTCTGGACAGATTCCTAGTTCAAATTTGAGTCCATTTTTCACCTAATTCCAGGAATATTTAGGTCTAATAGTTTGAATTAAAGTTCAAACCCTATGTCTTAAATTTCCAACCCAATAAGAATCACTCAGAAATGATTTTCCAGAACTCATGTTATGATCAAAACACTATACACTGTTCATAAGACGAAATTTCCAGCACATCAATTAATCATACAATTTTCATTTTCATGCATCAACCTCATATTCTAGTTTTTATTTTCACATTCGTGGCATCATTTAATCATCACTTAATTTCTCAATCAAATATTCAGAATTTCATACACATCACAAAATCAAAATCAACATTTTTATACATTGAATTTTTGCCAAATGTACATACCTCAAAGTTCTACTTCTCTTCACTTTTCTCTTCCTCTTAGATAGCCTTTTCCTTGCCCTACTTCCTCTTTGATTTTGGTTCAAAGTTTGTTCATTTCCTTGTCCTAACAACAAATTTTACACTAATCAAACACTAATCACACTAATCCACCCTTAATCACCATTAGCATACTAATAACCCTAATTTACTAGCTATAATGGCAACTAACCCCAAACTCAAAGAAAAGAGAAGAAGAAAGTAAGGAGATGGAAAATCTAAACTCACCTTTGATGATCTTCCAAATGGCTAAAATCTTCTTTCTCTCTTTTTCTTTTCCTTTCTTCCTTCCTCTTCCTTGGTTTTGCTCACTTTACTTCACTTTCTTCATGATCTTGCCTAATCCCATCTTTTTTCCATTTAATCTTAGATTTATTTGAAGAAAGAAAAGAAGAACAATGAGGGAGGAGGAGTTCACGACAAAAGAAGAAGAAAAGGGAGAGAAATGAGTTTGGACAAGATGAAAAAGAAGAAGAATGATTAAAAAAAATGGAAATTTGACTTTTTATAGTTGGATTAGGTGGGTGGTTAGGATTAGTTGTTAATTTTGCTTCCCATTGGTCCATTAATTTAAATCAATCTTACTTTATTTTAATCAAAAGAATATTCTTTTCCATAGATAAAGAATATTCCATTTTTATGCCTTCTTATAATTTCTGTGCCAAAAACACTTCAATTCCTAATTTCGTTCAACGAAAAATTATTTTTTTTCCAATTTTAATTCCAAACTTCAAAATTCTCAATTAATAATATCCAAAATATTTTTCTCTCATCTTATTATTATTTTAATTTATTTCTTTTATGTCCAAATTTAGACTCCGATCGGTTCGACGTGCCAGATTTCGGTCAACTGCGACCGTGGCCTAAATTCTCGGGCATTACAATTTTCCCCTCCTAAAAAACATTTTGTACTCAAAATTTACCTTTTTAACTGGAGTGGAATAATTTTGGATACTGAGCCTTCATCACCTCTTCATTTTCCCAAGTCGTCTCTTCTGAATTATGATTTTTCCACATAACCTTTACCAATGGTACCTTCTTGTTCTGTAGCTCATTCATTTCTCGAGCTCGAATTTCCACTGGCTCCTCTTCATAAGTTAGATGTAGTCGTATTTCTATAGGTTCTACTAATGTGATATGAGATGAATCTGATCGATATCTTCTCAACATGGACACATGGAATACATTATGAATCTTGTCTAACTCTGGTGGTAAAGCTAATTTGTACGCCACAGGACCTATGCGTTCAAGTACCTCATAAGGTCCAATGAACCTAGGACTCAACTTTCCCTTCTTTCCAAATCGGAAAATCCTTTTCCAAGTTGAGACTTTTAAGAATACCTTGTCACCAACTATATACTCAATATCCCTCCTTTTCAAATCTGCATATGATTTCTGTCTATCAGTAGTAGCTTTCAGCCTATCTCTTATTACTCTCACTTTTTCCTCTGTCTACTGTACTAGATCTGGACCCATTGCTTTTATTTCACTAAGCTCAGTCCAACATAAAGGCATTCTACATTTCCTCCCATACAAGGCTTCATATGGTGTCATGCCGATACTAGCTTGGTGACTATTATTGTAGGCAAATTCTATCAATGGAAGATGTTTGTCCCAATTGCCTTCAAATTCTATCACACAAATCCTCAACATATCTTCCAATATCTGTATGACCCTTTCTGATTGTCCATCTATTTGTGGGTGGAAAGCTGTGCTGAAATTGAGTTGAGTACCCATGGCTTGATGCAAACTTTTCCAGAATTTTAAAGTGAACCTTGGGTCTCAATCTGAAATGATTGAAATTGGCACACCATTTAGACGGATTATCTCATTAACATAGATCTCTATCAAATGATTAAGTGGATAATCCATCTTGATCGGTAGAAAATGAACTGATTTAGTGAGCCAGTCCACCACTACCCATATTGAATCATGCCTCTTTTGTGTCAAAGGCAAACCAGAAACAAAATCCATTGTAACTCTTTCCCATTTCCACTTCAGAATTGAAATTGATTGCAATAATCCACTTAGTACTTGATGCTTAGCCTTCACTTGCTGACAAGTTAAACATCTGGTAGTATACTCGATGATATCTCTTTTCATTCCTGGCCACCAGTAATATGCCTTCAAGTCATGATACATTTTGTTGCTTCCTGGGTGCATTGCATAAATAACATTGTGAGCTTCCTTCAAAATATCTTGTTTCAATTCTGGCATGTCTAGCACACATAACCTGCCCTTTTTCCTTAAACTCCCATCTGATTCAATAGTAAATTCTGGTTTTCCCCCTTTTTCACCATTTCAAAGATTTTCTTTAATTTCGTGTCCTGCTTCTAATTGTCTTTTACTTGTTGGATCAATGTGGGTTGAATCAGCAATTCTGCCCAAATAATATATAACAAATTATTATTTCATTTTTTTTCTTGTTCACTTAATAAATTTAAGTTTTAACATTTACCTGCCAGAGTTTTTCGACTCAGAGTGTTAGCTACCACATTGGCCTTACCTAGCTGATAATCAATGATACAATTGTAGTCTTTGATTAATTCTAGCCATCGCCTCTATCTCAAATTGAGTTCCTTTTGTGAAGGCAAATATTTCAAACTTTTATGGTCTGTATAGATATAACATTGCTCACCATACAGGTAGAGTCGCCATATTTTCAATGCAAACACAATGGCTGCTAGTTCTAGATCATGTGTCCGATAATTTCTCTCATGAGGCTTCAATTGTCTGGAACCATAAGCAATCACTTTTCCTTCTTGCATTAATACACAACCCAAACCATTAAGGGAAGCATCACTGTACACCACAAAATCTTTTCCCATAGTAGGTTGTGTCAACACTGGTGCCTCTGTCAACATTTTCTTCAACTTATCAAAGCTAGTCTGGCACCGGTCTGTCTACTCAACTTTGGTCTCCTTTCTAAGCAATTTTGTCAGTGGTGAGGCTATCATTGAGAATCCTTTCACAAATCTCCGATAATAACCAGCCAAACCAAGAAAACTTCTCACCTCTGTCACATTCCGAGGCAGTTTCCAATTGAGGATTACCTCTACCTTACTGGTGTCAACTCTGATCCCGTCGGCTAAGACAATATGCCCTAGAAAGGCCACTTCATCTAACCAGAATGCACATTTCGACAACTTCGCATACAATTGATTCTCTCTTAAATTATGGAAGACAATATGAAGATGTTGATTATGCTCTTCTCTGCTTCTAGAGTACACCAAGATATCATCTATGAACACCACCACAAACTGGTCCAAATAAGGCCTAAAGATTATATTCATTAGATCCATAAATGCTGCTGGGGCATTTTTCAGGCCAAAAGGCATTATTAAGAACTCGTAATGACCATACCGAGTCCTAAATGTTGTTTTTGGAATGTCTGATTCTCTAATTCTCAGTTGGTGATAACCTGATCTGAGGTCAATTTTAGAAAATACCCTTGCTCTTTCAACTGATCAAACAAGTCATCTATTATCGGCAAGGGATATTTGTTCTTAATTGTCATCTTGTTCAATTGATGATAATTAATGCACAAATGAAAGGTCTCATCCTTCTTTTTCACAAATAGAACCGGAGCACCCCAAGGTGAGACACTAGGCCTGATAAACCCTTTCTCTAACAACTCTTGCAACTGCACTTTTAATTCTTTTAGTTCAGCAGGTGTCATTCTATAAGGATTGATCAATATTGGGGATGTGCCTGGAAAAACATCTATAGAAAACTCTATCTCCCTGATAGGTGGTAACCCTGGCAAGTCCTCAGGAAAGATATCTGGATATTCACATACTGTAGGAATCTCCCTGAGATATAGACTTTCTTTCTTGGTATCTACAATATGTGTCAAAAACGCTTCACATCCCTTTTTGATAAGCTTACTTGCCTTCGTCACAGAAATGACATTAGTCAAGTATGGTCGATTCTCGCCCAGGACAATCACGTCATCCTGCCCTGAATTCTTGAAAGTCACTTTCCTATATTAACAATCCACCACTACCTTATGCTGAGTTAACCAATCCATCCCAAGATTGCATTAAATTCACGGAATGACAACTCTATTAGGTCAACTGGGAATTCTACATTCTGAGCTTAGATTGGATTGTTTTTATAGACTCGACTAACTTTCACTCCATGACCCAAAGGATTTGTCACTAATATATCACAATCTAATTCCTCTACTACCATATTCCCCTGACTAGGTGGTGACATGCATAAATATGAATGTGTAGAACCCGAATCTATCAGTGCAAATAAATCAGTATCATAAAGAGAAAATTTACCGATAATGACATCCGGGGCATCCTACTCCTCATGAGCTCTCATGGCATATGCTCGAGCTGGGGCTCGACTACCTTCTGCTCTATTCACTGATTCTGATATACTATGCCCAATCCTGCCGCTTCTAGACGATCCATGTCCCCTACCACTGCCTCGGGTGACATTCTGAACCTGCACTGATACTACACCACCTGACCTCTTCCTATAGGGCAATCTTTCTATTTATGCTCTGTAGATCCGCAACATAAGCATGCTCCAGTAATCCACCAGCAATCACCTACATGTGATCTCCCACAATGTTGACATGTGACATATATGAATCTCTTATTACCCGAAGCTGGTGCACTAGCTGTAGACCCCTCTGGCCTCGAATGTTGGCTTTGCCTAGTTAAAAAGGTTGATCTAGCACCCCGTGACTGGAAAAACCTAGGCACTATCTGCCCCCTTTTACCTGATGTCTGGGCCATTCTAATTGTCAACCTCCGTGGTGGCTCTTCTATCCTCTTTCTCTTTGACCTCTTTTCCACACTGATGGCTGAGGATACTAGTGTAGCAAAATCCTCAAGCTGAAGGGCAGTCACCATATTCCCAATATCATCATTAAGCCCATCCTCAAATCTACGACATTTGTCTGCCTCATCTGCAATGATTCCAGTCGCATATTTACTTAGTCGAGTGAACTCCATCTCATATTCAGTGACTGACATGTTCCTTGCTTCAAGTCTTGAAACTCCCTTTTATTTTCATTCACATAAACTCTAGGCACATACTTCTTACTAAATTCTGCCTTGAAGAAATTCCAAGAAGGTGGTTTCGGTATCTAGGGCTTTGATAAAATTGATTTCCACCAGTCATAGGCATGATCTTTTAAAAAGGGACACTGCATATCTGACCTTTTGTTCCTCTAGACACTCAGGTTCCTCAAACACCCTTTCTGTGGACTCAATCCAAAACTCTGAAGCTACTGGGTCATCCTCCCTCCTTCCCATTAAATATGTGGCCCCATATTTTCTCAGCTTATCAATCCGGAGTTTTGGCTGAGGTGGAGAAGGAGGTGGAGCTGGTTGTGGAACTGGTTGTACTATCCATTGCAACAAGTTTGCTATCTGCTCCATAAGAGGCTCCTGTCCAAAATTAGCCTGTCCCTCTGCTCTCAGAGGAGCTACTACACTCAGCCCAGAATCTCTTACTGACGGAGGTTATCTGAGGTTGGCTGAGTCTGAAAGGCTATTACTCAGTTCGTCTTCTGAGAAATCCTGTTCCGATCCCAAATCCATATCTACCTATAAACCAAAAGAAAGGACCCAAGTCAGATAATTGCAGCATTTTATGCATATGCATGAGACACATATTCAATTTTACACCCACTTATTAAGAATCAATTTGCCTGAGTTGTGATACCACAAAATGTAACGCTCCCTTACCCTACTAAACGTTAATAGGATATGGAAGTGATACTAAGCTTATATGTCTTAAAACTAATGTTCAAATTATTGAATTTTTTTTTCTTTCGAGTTTATTATTAGCGAAATATTTATTGCTATATTTTTTTCTTTCCATTTAAATATATAACTAGTGATGGAAATAGTTTGATTTAAAAGAACTCATGCGATTAAGCCATAATATTTAGAAATAATACTAGATTTATAAAATTACAAAATTCATTCCTTATAAATCCTACATGCCACAAATTTACATCAAAAAAAGATTCTTAGAATTTAATTTTTTTACAACATAATTTTCAAAACATACAAAAAGAACTAGACTGCGGCAATCTGATCTTAGGGGTTCCTTCTTCTTCGGTCTCCCTATCAGAACAGCTACTTCTATTTATCTGCGCGTGAAACACACGCGCTAAGCTTCTAGCTTAGTGGTACGTTTGACAACTATCCAATAATTACATAAATAATTCTAAAACAAAATTTTTGAAACTACAATTAATTTATTAAGCATGCCAAATATTCAATTAAAAATAAAACCATTTTCTTCATGCAAAAATATTTAATTCATCAATTATGACATTTCATTCATTAAGCAGGCTTGAAATTTTCTTAAAAATTCAAAATATAAAATTTACCATATCAATTTCATAATTCATACATATATATATTTTTTTCCTATTATTTATTTAATAGCCCACGACATCTTAGACCAGAACTAAACAATTGATACAGGATTTCTGCTATCCGGTAGTATACTCGGTACCTACATAATTATTTTATAACTCGGTGTTTAATGCCTACATTTCCAATAACAACTCAGCACCTTTTTGGTGCCTATGTAATTTTGAACTCATACTATTTCTTAGTGCCTACGTAATTTCAACTCAGCACTATTTCTTAGTGCCTACTTAAATTAAATCTCAGCACTATTCTTTTTAGTGCCTACATTTCTACCCCTTTTATTGGCATGTCAACTTATCCAAATTTTTAGTTCTTGACTAGATGTTATAGGGCTTAAATTACATTTGTTACCTTCATTAATATTTATAAAAATTATGTAGGGAACATTCATATAAATTCCATATAAATGCAATAATTCCCTTCAATATTTTACAATCTCATACTAGCTCATTCAATCATTATAATTATAAGAAAAATTCAATTAATAGATTTTCTATCATATAAATTCACAATCAACACATTTCCTCCAGATGTCCTATTCTGGACAGCATTTTGGCCTTATGATGCTCTGCATTTTTCGTCTAGTTTTAGACAAAATATGGACATGTGATCAACTAAAAAAATATAGGTACATGTCTTATCTTTAATTTCCAACTATAATCATATTAAAAATAATTTATTAGCAAAAGTTATGAATTTTCTCCTAAGCTATGTTTACTGCAATCTACCCAGTATTTTATTGGATAGAATTCAACCTTATATTTATCTATCATTTTCATCCATTTTTAGATGGAATTTGGATAAGGGATAAACTATAAAAATGTAGGTACACATCTTATCTTTAAGTTCCAACTAGAATCACATTAAAAAGAATTGTTTTGCAAAAGTTATGAATTTTCTTCTAACCTATGCTCACTGTAATTTTCCCAATACTTTATTTTTTTTCTGGACAGATTCCTAGTTCAACTTTGAGTCCATTTTTCACCTAATTTCAGGAATATTCAGGTCTAATGTCTTAAATTTCCAACCCAATAAGAATCACTCATAAATGATTTCCAGAACTCAAGTTATGATCAAAACACTAGACACTGTTCATAAGACGAATTTTTCAGCACATTAATTAATCATACAATTTCCATTTTCATGCATCAACCTCATATTCTAGTTTTTATTTTCACATTCCTGGCATCATTTAATCACCACTTAATTTCTCAATCAAATATCCAGAATTTCATAAACATCACAAAATCAAAATCAACATTTTTATACATTGAATTTTTGCCAAATGTACATACCTCAAAGTTCTACTTCTCTTCACTTTTCTCTTCCTCTTAGATAGCCTTTTCCTTGCCCTACTTCCTCTTTGATTTTGGTTCAAAGTTTGTTCATTTCCTTGTCCTAACAACAAATTTTACACTAATCAAACACTAATCACACTAATCCACCCTTAATCACCCATAGCATACTAATAACCCTAATTTACTAGCTATAATGGCAACTAACCCCAAACTCAAAGAAAAGAGAAGAAGAAAGTAAGGAGATGGGAAATCTAAACTCACCTTTGATGATCTTCCAAATGGCTAAAATCTTCTTTCTCTCTGTTTCTTTTCCTTTCTTCCTTCCTCTTCCTTGGTTTTGCTCAGTTTACTTCACTTTCTTCATGATCTTGCCTAATCCCATCTTTTTTCCATTTAATCTTAGCTTTATTTGAAGAAAGAAAAGAATAACAATGGGGGAGGAGGAGTTCACGGCAAAAGAAGAAGAAAAGGGAGAGAAATGAGTTTGGTCAAGATGAAAAAGAAGAATGATAAAAAAATGGAAATTTGACTTTTTATAGTTTGATTAGGTGGGTGGTTAGGATTAGTTGTTAATTTTGCTTCCCATTGGTCCATTAATTTAAATCAATATTACTTTATTTTAATCAAAAGAACATTCCTTTCCTTAGATAAAGAATATTCCATTGTTATACCTTCTTATAATTTATGTGCCAAAAACACTGCAATTCCTAATTTCGTTCAACGAAAAAAAAAATTTTCCCAATTTTAATTCCAAACTTCAAAATTCTCAATTAATAATATGCAAAATATTTTTCTTCCATCTTATTATTATTTTAATTTATTTCTTTTATGTTCGAATTTAGACTCCGATCGGTTCGGCGTGCCGGATTTCGGTCAACTGCGACCGTGGCCTAAATTATCGGGCATTACAATTAGAGACATCATAGTGTGGATTTTTGTGGTTGGATACAACTCAACAAGGTAAAAATTTGAATAACAACTCAATAAATTACAAGGTATAATTTCTAACCTCTCTGTTTGATAAATTAGTTTTAATGGAATAAGCAAAATCCTCGCTTCGGGTTTTGAATTTTATTTTTCCACTGTGTTTATAAGTGAAATTCTTCTTTCAAAATCCAATAGTGGTATCAAAGCCACCTTGTGTCAATTAAAATTAATTTTAATTGACAGTGCAATGGGATTGCATGGTTTTGATGATTTTGAACCAATAGGTTTGAAAAATTAAAATTAACTTGTAAAATATGTTTTACACATTTTTCTTTCTCTAATCTGATCATGGAATGATTCTTTTGATTGAAAAATGGTTTGAATGTGATTCAAATAATTAATTTCAAATTTATTTCAAAATGCTGAAAATTTTCTTTATATTTTTCTTATAATTTGATCATGGAAAAATTATTCATACATATTGTGTAACATCTAGTGATTTAGGCCCTAATTGTGCATGACTGAACTGAGGCGCGTAGGTTCAATTGAAGTCTAAATTTGAACCCAAAAAAAAGACTAATAATAAGAAAAAATAATTAAGGGTATTATTATTTGGAAATTAAAAATATGAGTGCTAGAATTAGAAAAAAAGTAAAATTGCCTATGGACAAAATTGGTATTATGGCAATTATTGGGGGAAAAAGTGTGAATATGGAGGGAGATGTGGCAAATATGGAATTTCTCAAAGTTTAAATGTTAATCAAGATTAATTAACTTAATGAACCAATGAGAATTAGGATTAATTTTAATTAG
Organism: Triadica sebifera; assembly: GCA_023653625.1. Lineage (NCBI taxonomy): Eukaryota > Viridiplantae > Streptophyta > Magnoliopsida > Malpighiales > Euphorbiaceae > Triadica > Triadica sebifera. The sequence continues at coordinate 30,379,438 of CM042901.1, forward strand.
TGGGACCCACACCTTAATCAAGGTATAAAAAGTCAAAAAGGAAGAAATTCTACATTCTTCCACCTAAAAATCTAACTCATTTCCATCTTCTTTTCTCTTCTCTTGCCGTCCACCATAGCTCTCCCAAAAGCCTCCATTTCTCTTCAAATCAAGCTTGAAAAAGTGAGGAAAGAAATTAGTTTTGAGAGAGGAAAATCAGAATTAAAGAGTTCTTACTACAATGGGAACAAATGAGCAAGAAGGAAGGAAGAAAGAAGAAGAAGAAAAAAAAAAAAGACTGGGGCAGATTCGACCAGTCCTATAACTCCATTAAGGTGAGTTTATTCTTCTTAAATTCAACCTTTTAACTTCCATTTGAGATCCATATTGATGATAGATGTGATTAGGTTTGGTAGATTTAGGTTATGTTGCAAGATTGAACTTTAGAAAATATAAGTTTATGATTAGATGATGAAAGTGTAGTTAAACTTTGAATTAATGATAATTAATGTTAGTTAATTGTTTTATGACTTAAAAATTAGAGAAACATGATGTTAATGGATGAATGAGGGGCTGCCATAGTTGGAGTAATTTGGTAGAAATTGAAATTTACATAGAAACAACACAATTGCTGATAAGTAAAGTATGATTTGAGTGTTGAATTAAAGAAAATGAATTGAGAACTAGGATATGGTTTTTGGGCAGCCATGACATATGAAGAAGGAAGTTTAACCTTAGTACATTTTAGCTCAATTAAGAGGTAAAACATATTAGGAGCATTAGAATATTATATAGACATGAAAAGCATTGAAAATGGATATTGGAATTGAGATATGGTATGGTTGTGTAGGTAAAATAAATGAACAAGTGAGAGGCCCTCAAGAGAGTGACAAAGGTAAGGAGAAAGCTAGCTAATAAGGGAAGAAAAAGAAATATTAAGGAAAGGGCCAAGGCTGATTAGGTATGTGCTTCATTAATAAAAATCTTACAAATTGTTAATATGTATGGAATTATGTGTCAAGGTTTAATATGTTGTATTTGTGATGTTATGTGATTTGCTGTGAATTTTGATATTTTGTATGGAAATGAGATCAAGTGATGTAAAATAATTGAAACATATGAATATAGTTAAAATCTAGAAATTATAGTATCAAAATGAACGCAAATGATGAATGTGGTTGAAAAGTGGATTGATGCTAATTGATGACCCTGTTGTAGGGATTCTGGAACAATCTTGACTATTTTGATTGTAACTTGAGTTATAGAATTCAATTTTGTATTTTCTTTATTGAAAATTAAAGCTAAGACATAGGGCTTTAATTTTTATTCCTACCATAAAATCTAATTATGTCTAAATTTTCCCAGAAAATGCATGAAGTTTAAATCTATAATCTATCCAGAAATTTCTAGGCAGAAATTTCTGTGATGATGGAGTATTAAAATGATCATAACTTTTGATAGAAAACTGGGATTTAAGTGATTTTTTGATGAGTTTGAAAGCTAAGACAATAAGCTAAAAATTGTTAGAAGATCAGAACTCCTAATTCGAATTATAAATGGGCTAAAAATAAAACCCAAAAATAAGTCTGAAATCTGCCATAGGTAAAAATATGAAATATTGGGCTTTTGCATGTTTTGTGATAATTATATGTAATAATTAATGTGAATATTTACTTTATTGATAATTATAAATATTTAAAAAATTATTTATATGTGAGATTTTAGTGCAATAATAATGGGAATAAAGAACAAAAATAAATAAGTATAATTATGATAATTGAATAATATTGTCATTTTTGAAAATATTGTGAATTAATATAAAAATAGTTAAGCCCTACGACACCTAATCTAGAACTAGAATAAAGAATACTTTGGCATGTCAATCAGAGGATTTAAGGCACTCGGTGCCAAATATGAAATTAGGTAATGACAATTTATAAATATGTTCGGTGCAAAATTATTAAGCCAGTAATGACAATATTTCAAAAACTGGTAATGACATTATTATAAAGTGCTTGGTGCAAGATTATGAAAGTTGAAACTGGCAAACCCGAAATTGAAATCCAAAATTGTCAAATTGAAATCCAAAATTGTCATTTTTATTTTGTGCATTAGAGAATGCATGTTAGGGGTGTATGAAAAGGCATGATGGATGATTATGGACTTAGACCCAATGTGATTGAGCATGAATGAAATTATTTTGTTTTATGGTAAATAGGGCCTACGTGTCCCTACCTCTTTTTCTTTCTTATGTATTTCTCTTCTCATCTTACTCCGCTCAAATGTAAATTGAGGTTTTCTATAATTTGAAATATGTAATTAGATTATATAGGATTGTGATAGAATGAAGAAGCAAGAAGCAAAGGAGATGGTACCATAAACAAGAAGACTTAGAAATAGGAATTTGATTTCTAATTTGGGTTGTAAATTCATGCATATACCTAGGTAAGACCTAGTCAATCTCTTTGGCTCAAGAGATTGACTTTAGTATGTCAATAATGATGTCATATAGTTAATGTAACTATCTTTATATATCAATGTAATGAATGTATGATATATAAAAGCATGAAATAATAACTTGATGAGACTTAACAAAGAAATCCCTCACTAAATAAGCAATTAAGTCTTATGTCTTCCATTAATATGGGGAGAACCAGAGTTCTTCTAGAGTTAGGGTTGTTGAGTTGCCTCAAGCTCACTCTATAAGAATATGTTCAATCCATTGAAATTAGATTTCACGATTAATGAGTTAGAGTTAACCGATATTATTAACTTGTTGGATTTCCGTCAAGGATAATGTGTATTGGAGGTGAAGTTGGGTTTGTATACATGAGATGTACACATATCAAGAGTCGATAGCCCAATGTATGGGCACACATCAATAAGTTGATAGCACAAGATTCGATAGTTGCGTGAATAATGCAATTGGTATGGATTAGATACCTACCAACCAAACTAAGGATAGCTTATTGAATTGCCTCAAGGTTATTCTTAGCTAGTTGGATATCGACCCACTAGGAGAACTTCCATATAAGTTCTCACGGGTTCATAGTGAGGGCTATGGATTCGCTATAAAATAGTGGGAGCCATAATGCATGTAACACCCACTAATTAGAGTTTAATTTGAATAATTTAGACCACATAATTAAATTGTGTTTTTGATTAAATAAAATTAAAAATATTAGCTATAAAGAAATATGTGCAATAATAATAATAATAATAATAATAATAATAATAATAATAATAATAATAATAATAATAAAAAAAAAAAAGAGGGCATAATACCAAAAACAGGAAAAAGGGGGGCTGAAAACTATTTCTCCCAAATTCTCTTTTCTCTTTCTTCTCTTCTTCTTCTTCATCCTTTTTTCTTCCTCCATATCTCAGATCAAATTACTCATCATCTTCTTCAAGATTTACATCAAAAATCAGTCCAATTAAATCTGATCTTGGTAAGAAATGTTTTTCCTATGATTATTGTGTTATTAGAACTCTTTAGGTTATATTTTGACAAAATATTGCACTCTATTTTTTATTATCTTGTGACTCGAATTTGGGGATGTGTTAAACATAAAAGTTATTCATCTATGTCTTGTGTATCTCTCTGCCAAATTATTGAATGATTTTGAGTATATGAAGAGATTTGGTTATTGGGGTGAAACTGGTTAAGGGAGACGTATCAACCAAATAACCTACGGTTTTTGTAAAACTTGATCATCTTAGTGGCTTATTCTGAGATTTTGTAAAACATGAAAGTTTTAGATATATATGTTATTGAGGTATCTGCAAAATTTCGTATGAATTGCTCTTGTGTAGGTTGAGGTATTCTGAAATGAACTAGAACTGTTCCTTGATTGAGCTGGTTCATATACCTGTGCAGTTCCAGTAACTTCGTCCTTATATTTCACCATTTTTTAGATCGAATTAGCCAAAGTACAAAACATAAAAGTTTTACTCCTATGTCTTATCTAAATTTCTGTGAAAGTTTCATCTTAAAATATCATTTATTTTGTGAGTTATGAGCTGAACAATTAAATTGGTTGGGTTGATACTCTATCTTGAACCAGTTATATATCCTCCAATATTTGAGACCCTTAGAGACTGAATCTGGAAATGAGTTAAACATGAAAAATTTTCCCAATTAACTTATATAATGGTATAAAAATTTTCATAATAATTTAAGCTACACATTGATAGTTATGAAGTTTTTAATTGGGTACCTTGAAACTGCCTAAGGGTAGAAAACAGGTCAATATTTAAAATTACACCAAAAATTATGTAATGGTTCAGAAATTCTGAAATTTTAGAATATTTTATTTTTACATGTTATAGTTAATCAGAATCAATAATCATATAAATTGGATAAGTGTAGAAAAAGTTATTATCCAACAGTCCTTAGAGGCCTTATTCTAGCTTAATAGAAATTGAAATTATTTATTTAAGTTATATTAAGAATAAATATTTTATCAAGCTATTAATTAATTATATTTTTAAATTAGGATTTCAACAAGAAGAAGACCAACAAAAGTGAACAAGCTCTGAACTTATATTTTGGAAAAAGGAAAATACTATCGAGGTTTGTACATATATGTATTTTGTTTTGCCTTTATGCATGATTGTGTGTATGGCATAAATTACATGTCACAATGATGAAATTATATATTATGGCATGTTTTAAGGTTGTAAGAATGTTATTAACTATGAACTTAATATTGTGTTAACATTTGATAAAATATTATGCTATTACATGGTTTTGAAATAAATTGTGAATATATGATTGTGTTAATATGAAATGAGTATTGGTTATAGAAACAAGTAATTAATTGTGTTAATTGCCCATTTCTCTACCTGAGGACTAACATAGGATAGATGGTGCACCATTAAGGGGGGAATTACGGTACCGATATGGATATTATTTAGGGACAGGGTGACTTTAGCTCTTGGAGCGCCCCTGATCCTGATTATATACAGATGACATAATTATATTCAGTCAAGGTGGCTTAAGCTCCGCGAGCGCCCTTGACTTGAGATTATGGTGAGTATGGTGGCTTAAGCTCCGTGAGCACCCCTATTTTACACCCCATATCCAGACAGTCCGGGAATGAGATTTGGGCTGATATTAATTAAAGACTATGGAATGAAATGTGAAATTTTATTTTTGACATAAGTGACAAAACATGAAATGCTTACAGGAGGTAATGAGAATTTAGTTATTGAATATGATTATTATGTTTATACTGTCATGAATTATTTGAGACATGCACTTGTGTGACTGCTTGGGAAAAACTTAATACCTATATGTACCACTAAGCTAGAGGTAGCTTAGCATGAGTTTTTCTCATGCAGGAATTGGAACTATAGACGGTAGGAGGTGAAGTGGTCAAGAAGGAAATCCAAGCCCATATCAGCAGAGACACAAGAAGCATAGTTAGAGGGTTGGTTATGTATTATTATGTTTTTTTTTGTTTGACTATGTATTTGGTGTGGTAGACATATCTCATATATTAATATTGTGTATGTAAATAATTAAGTAACATAATCGGGTACCATATGTGTATACAATATAAGGATATATATATATTTTTTTTTAATTAGAACAATTTGCCTAAACCAAAATAAATAAAAATAATAAGTTATTTAAAATGAAAAAAAATTCAATTCGAGCAGATTATCGAGTTAAGCTTGTAGCATCCTTTTTATATATGTGGGATTATTCCTAATATATAAGTGGGGTTTCACAATACGATTTATTAAAGACCTAATAAACATGCATTTTATGTACATTCTAACATGTTCTATTTTACATCTAGGTTGCTAGAATCATCATCATGACAAGTGTGAATTTGCGATCGCTAATAGAATCAAATAAGTTGACTGGGCCCAATTTTTTGGATTGTCTAAGGAATCTTAGAATAGTTCTCAAATCCGAAAAGATTGGTTATGTCCTAGATGAGGCACTCCCTAATCCCCCTACTGTAATGCTTCTGAAGATGTTCAGAAGGCATATCAAAAGCATCTCGATGATAGTGAGATGGCAAGCTACATTATGCTTGCTACTATGTCAGTTGAGTTGCAAAAGCAGCATGAGGCTATGGATGCTAATTCCATAGTATACCATCTAAGAGAGCTTTTTGATGAGTAAGCACATTCCAAAAGGTTCGAAACTTCAAGGTTGCTCTTCTGCACTAAGATGGTTGAGGGGACATCTCTAGTGCAATATGCATTGAAGATGAATGGCTATATTGAGAGGTTGGCCACCTTGGGATTTGTTGTGGACCATGAATTAAGTATTGACTTAATTCTTACCGGTTTGTCTGATAGTTATTCACATTTTTTCTTAACAATAAGATGAACCAAATCTCTACCACTATTCCTGAGCTGATTAACTTGCTTTAAACAGCTGAGCCATCTGTCAAGAAGGACAGTAAGGCTGTGATGCTGGTGGACTCTTCAAGTTCTAAAAGGAAGAACTTTAAGAAGAAGAAGAAGTCCATGAAGCCTAAGGGATGCGTGGCCAAGAAAAAGGCTAAGGAGATTGCTCCAAAAGGGACATGCTTCCATTATGTCAAGGATGGCCATTGGAAGAGAAACTGCAAGGCTTACTTGGAGTCTTTGAAGAAGAAGGCATCTGATGCCCCATCTACTTCATGTATTTTTTTCATTGAAATTAATATTGTTTCCAATAATAATATATGGGTATTAAATAATGGTTGTGGCTCACACATATGCACCGATATGCAGGGCCTAAGGAGCAGTAGACAGCTCAATAAGGGAGAGTCAGACCTAAGCGTTGGAAATGGAGCAAGGGTTACTGCATTAGCTATAGGAACATATGTATTGACCCTCCCCAGTGAGCTTATATTAAATTTGGAGAATTGCTATTATGTACCTGCTTTGACTAAAAACATTATTTCTATTTCAAGTCTAAATAAAGATGGTTTCCTTTTAGCTTTTAGTAAAAATTGTTGTTCTATTATGTTGAATGGAATTCTTTATGCTAATGGTACATTACGCAATGGAATATACATATTAGATATGTCAAATCCAATTTTAAACATCAGTGATAATAAAAGACAAAAACAAGATATGTTGAAATCATCTTATTTATGGCACTGTCGTCTTGGTCATATAAGTGAGAAGAAACGCATGGCTAAGTTACACAAAAGTGGTAGTTTGGGGTCATTTGATTATGAATCATATGACACATGTGAATCTAGTTTACTAGGCAAGATGACTAAATTACCCTTTATGGGAAAGGGTGAACGAGCTAATGGACTTTTAGACTTAATACATTCAGATGTATGTGGTCCAATGTCTACACACACTAAAGGTGGTTTTATCTACTTCATTACTTTTATCGATGACTACTTATGATATGGATACATGTATCTTATGAGATACAAATCTGAAGCTTTTGAAAAGTTCAAAGAATTCAGAAATGAAGTACAGAAACAACTTGGCGAAAGTATTAAAACACTTCAATCATATCGAGGTGGTGAATGCTTGAGCCAAGAGTTTCTAGATTATCTTAGGGATAATGGGATTTTATCTAAATGGACTACACCTTACACTCTACAACACAATGGTGTGGCTGAAAGAAGAAACCGAACCATGTTAGACATGGTAAGGTCTATGATGAGTTTTGCGGAATTGCCTAAATTCTTTTAGGGTTATGCACTAAAGACCGCCATTTATATATTAAATGGAGTTCCTTCAAAGTAAGTTGATGTTACTCCATATGAGATATGGTATAACAAGAGGCCCACATTTTCTTACATGAGAATTTGGGGTTGTCCTGCTTATGTGAAGCGTACAATGTCAGATAAGCTAGAAGTTAAGTCTGACCGATGTCTATTTGTGGGATATCCAAAAGCATCATATGGATATCAATTTTACCACCCCTTGGAACAAAAGGTTTTTGTTTCAAGACATGCTATTTTTTTAGAGAGAGAATTCATTCTAAAAGGATATAGTGGGAGCAAAATTGAACTTGAGGAAGTTCAAGATGCTCAAACAAATGCTGATCAATTGCCTGAACCCGAGCTTGTTACTCATACAGATGATATAACAGCTCAACCTTCTGAAGCACAAGAGCTTCATAGGTCAAGTAGGATACGTACTGTTCTAGAGAGATATGGATTTCTCATTAGTGAACAGAACGATATATTGCTCATAGAAAATGATGAGCCTACAACCTATGAAGAGGTTATGAATAGTTCAGAATCTGACAAATGGCTTCAAGCCATGAAGTCAGAAATGGATTCCATGTATGAAAACCAAGTATGGACTTTGGTTGACCCACCCGAAGGAATAAAGCCTATAGGGTGCAAGTGGGTTTTCAAAAAGCAAACTGACATGGATGGTAATGTGATTACCTATAAAGCTAGACTTGTTGTTAAAGGTTATCGTCAAAGACAAGGAATTGACTACGATGAAACTTTTAGCCCAGTAGCTATGCTTAAATCCATAAGGATACTCTTAGCCATTGCTACTCATTATGATCATGAGATATGGCAAATGGATGTGAAAACAACTTTCTTTAATGGAAATCTGACTGAGGATGTGTACATGACGCAACCAAAAGGTTTCATATCCAAAGATGGCAATAAGGTATGTAAGCTTCAAAAATCCATTTATTGATTAAAGCAAACATCCAAGAGTTGGAATATTCAGTTTGATTAGACAATCAAACAGTTTGGTTTCTTACAAAATCTGGATGAACCTTGTGTCTACAAGAAGGTTAGTGGGAGTGCAATTGTATTTCTTGTGTTATATGTAGATGACATATTGTTAATGGGAAATGATGTCTCAGCCTTACAATCAGTCAAAATTTGGTTATCCAATAATTTCTCTATGAAAGACCTTGGAGAAGCAGTTTATATTTTAGGGATAAAGATCTGTAGAGATAGATCTAAAAGATTGTTTGGTCTTTCACAATCTACATACATAAATAAAATGCTAAAGAGGTTTAGCATGAAGCAGTCCAAGAGGGGATATATTCCCATGACCCATGGGATTACTCTTTCAAAGTCTTTGTGTCCAAAGACATAAGATGCGAGGACACACATGAGTTTGATTCCACATACTTCAGCTATAGGATCAATCATGTATGCTATGATATGTACAAGACCCAATTATCATATGCTCTGAGTGTCACGAGTAGATACAAATCGGACCCTGGTGAGGGTCATTGGGTGGCTGTCAAGAATATCCTTAAGTACTTAAGAAGAACTAAGGATGTATTCTTGGTACATGTAGATGGAGATATTACTGTGAGCGGGTATACCGATGCCAGCTTCCAATCTGACAAGGATGACTCAAAATCTCAGTCAGGTTATATATTCACACTAAAGGGTGGAGTAGTTAGTTGGAAGAGTTCCAAACAGGAAACGACTGTTGATTCTACAACCGAAGCAGAGTACATTGTAGCTTCTGAAACAGCAAAGGAAGCAGTTTGGATAAAGAAATTCATCATAGAACTTGGAGTGGTTCCCAGCATTATTGATCCAATAAAATTGTATTGTGATAATAATGGAGCCATTACGCAAGCAAAGGAGCAACGGTCTCATCAGAGATCCATTCTGATTAGAGAAATCATTGGAAGGAATGATGTAAAGATAGAAAGAGTGCCCACTTATCAGAATATTGCTGATCCTTTAACTAAGCCACTTCCCCAAAAGAAATATGATTCTCATGTACTCGCCTATGGAATTAAATACAAATGCGATAAGCTTTAATTCAAGTGGGAGCATGTTAGAGGAGTGCTCTAAAGGCAATCACCTTTATCACTTATTGTACAAATTTATTTGATTAATAAGAGGCTTTTTCATTAATTTGATGTTCATTTGATATATGAATTGTTAAGCGATCTTAAATCAATTAATGAAGTCCTTGATGCATAACATAGCATGAAGGAAATCATGATGAGATCATGATATTGAAATTCTTATCATGTGTAATTATGTTAGTATCAAAACTATCCCTAGTCATAGGATTAATGAGACAGGAAATTATTAATCCAGACAGACTAGCACATGTTACACTCCTTGATTGGATCGAGTAGTAGATCTCATAATCTATAAACATGAGATATTTAGAGTTAACATGTGGATGCTTGCTAAGTGTAGCTAAGTACATTGGATGACCAACTATGAGACAATCATATGGATAAATCTATTCAAATGTCAATGGTGCAAGTTTCCTTAGACTTGAGGTACTCAAGGATATCTTGAATATTGATTCTGTATTTTGACACTATTCCTTGTTGCCTCAGAGAGGTAGCTCATAGGGTGGTGATTGGATAAAGCTTGCGGTATTCAAAGGTAATTGTGTAACCAACAAAGGATTCACCACTTTTGACAGAAGGAGTGTATACCCATGGCCTCTTGTCGTGATCATTACTCAGGAATCTCTGGCCGAAGTGGAAATGTCATAAATATAGTCTTCAATGACATATCTAATAGAGTAATGAGCCTCAATGATAAGAACTAAGATTACTTGGACTAGACCTGACGTAGTCAGTCTAGTGGGAGTTGACACATGTCCATACTCTGAACCAAGAGGGGTATAGAATGGTGAAAGGAATAATTTCACAGAAATTGTCTATGGAAAGGTTCGTAGTCAAACCACTGACTTTCCGATCAATTGGGGGTCATGATGTGTTGCTAGATACCGTTCATGACCTGCTTAAATTAATTGTTAATTTAAGTGGCCAACATAACCGGGAACCTAATGGGTCACACGCATTGAAGATATGGAGAATGAGTAAAATGGTCTTTGATAAGATCCAAAATATGAGATAATTATTTTAGGATGGATCGCGATGAGATCGCACGAAAAAATTGTTCGGGAGTGTCACGGGCCCGCGCGGGCTAGGCAAGCTGCTGGCCAGCCTTGCGGGCCGGCTGGGCTGCCCAGCAGTAGGGCCGCAGCAGGCCTAGCACGCCTGTAGCTTTCATCCGTTGGCCAACGGCTGTAATTGGCCATAATTAGGCCAATTACTATTCATTAGTTTCCATTTTCTCCATTTTTGACTTTTCATCTTATTTTTGAATTTGATTCAAATAGAAAATACATCAAATGGCAGAAAATAGATATGAAAATATTTTTAAGACACAACAAAAATTCTCTCAAAAACACTTTCAAAGCTAGCACTTTGAATTTGTTCAAAGCATTTTCTCTTGATAGTTTCTTCTTCATTCTTCACGTGGATTATCATTAGAGACATCCTAATGTGGATTGTTGTGGTTTGCTACAACCAACAAAGTGAAGATTTGAAGAACAAATAAAAATTACAAGGTATAATTTTTAACATTTACATTTATATAAATTAGTTTTAATGGTGCAAGTATGATCTTTTGTTTTGGGTTTTGAAAAATTTTATTTTTCGCTGCGTTTATGAATATGATTCATTCTTTAAAACCCAACACAATGATGTGTAAATAACACAACCAGAAGGCTTCATATCCATATATGAAAAAAAGGTATGCAAGCTTTAAAGATCCATTTATGGATTAAAGCAAGCATCCAGGAGTTGGAATATTTAGTTTGATGAGACAATGAAACAGTTTGGTTTCTTACAAAATTCGGATGAACCTTGTGTTCACAAGAAGGTTAGTGGGAGTGCAATCGTATTCCTTTTGTTGTATGTAGATGACATATGGCTAATGAGAAATGTTGTCTCAGTCTTACAATTAGTCAAAATTTGGTTATCCAAGAATTTCTCTGTGAAAGACCTTGAAGAAGGGGTCTATATTTTGGAGATAAAGATTTATAGAGATAGATCTAAAAGATTGCTTGTTCTTTCACAGTCTACATACATAGACAAGATGCTAAAAAGGTTTAGCATGGAACAATCCAAGAGAGGATATATTCCCATGACCCATGGGATTACTCTCTTAAAAGACACAAGATGAGAAGACACGCATGAGTTTGATTCCATATGCTTCAGTTATATGATCAATCATGTACGCTATGATATGTGTAAGACCTGATGTATCATATGCTCTGAATGTCTTGAGTAGATACCAATCAGACCCTGGTGAGAGTTATTGGGTGGTTGTCAAGAATATCTTTAAGTACTTAAGAAAGACTAAGGTTGTATTCTTGGTCTATAGAGATAGAGATCTTGTTGTGAACAGGTGGGTACATTAATGGCAGCTTCCAAGCTAACAAGGATGACTCAAAATCCCAGTCAGGTTATATATTCACACTAAATAGTGGAGTAGTCAGTTGGAAGAGTTCCAAATAGGAAATGACTGTTTATTCCACAACTGTAACAGAGTACATGGTAGCTTCTAAAGCAGCAAAAGAAGCAGTTTGGATAAAGAAATTCATCATGGAACTTAGAGTGGTTCCCATAATTATTGAGCCAATATAATTGTATTATGAAAATAATGGAGTCATTACACAAGCAAATGAGTCACGGTCTCTTCAGAGATCCAAACATATACTCAAAAGATACCATTTCATTAGAGAAATCATTGGTAGGAATGATGTAAAGATAGAAACAGTGCCCATTGATCATAATATTGTTGATCCTTTAACTAAGCCACTTTCTTAAAAGAAATATGATTCTCATGTACTCGCCTAAGCAATTAAATACAAAGGTGATTAGCTTTAGTGTAAGTGGGAGCTTGTTAGAGAAGTGTTATAAAGGTAATCACCTTTAGCACTTTTTGTACAAATTTATTTGATTAATAAAAGGATTTTTAATTAATTTGATGTTCATTTGATATATGAATTAATAGTGATCTTAAATCAATTAATGAATTCCTTGATACATAACATAACATGAAGGAAATCATGATGAGATCATGATATTGAGAATCTTGTCATGTGTAATTATGTTAGTATCAAAATTATCCCTAGTCATAGGATTAATGAGATGGGACATTGTTAATCCGAAAAGACTAGCAAATGTTAGACTCCATCATTGGATTGAGCAGTAGATGCTTTGAGTTAAAATGTGATGTTAACATGAGATGTTTAAAGTTAACATGTGGATGCATGTTAAGTTTAGCTAAGTACATTGGATGATATACTTTGAGAAAATCATATCGATAATCTATTCAAATGTCAATGTTAGTCTCAACATATCAATGTGCAAGTATCCTTACACTTGAGATACTCCGGGATATCTTGGATACTGATTCTGTATTTTAACACTATTCCTTATTGCCTCAAGGAGGTTGCTCGTAGGGTGGTGATTGGATACAACTTGAGGTATTGGAAGGTAATTGGATAACCAACAATGGATTCACCACTCCTGATAGAATGAGTGTCTACCTATGGACTATTGTCGAGGTCATTACTTAGGAATCTCTAGCTAGAGTGGAAATGTCATGAAAATAGTCTTCAATGACATGTCTGGTAGAGTAATGAGCCTTAGGGACAAGAACTAAGATTACTTAGACTAGACGTGATGTATTCAGTCTAGTGGGAGTTGACACATGTCCATACTCTGAACCAAGTGGGGTATAGAATGGTGAAAGAAATAATTGCATAGAAATTGTCTATGGAAAGGTTCGTAGTCAAACCACTGACTTTCCAGTCAATTGGGGGTCATGATGTGTTACTAGATACTACTAATGACTTGCTAAAATTAATTGTTAATTTAAGTGGCCAACATAACCGATAACCTATTGGGTCACACACATTGAAGATATGGAGAATGAGTAAAGTGGTATAATCCAAAAATATGAGAGAATTATTTCGGCACGGATCGTGATGAGATCGTACAAAAAATTTATTCGAAAAGGTAACGGACCCATGCAGGTCTGTACGAGCTAGACAGACTACTAGCCTGCCTAATAATAGGCCCATACGGGCTGACGTGTGCTCCTGCCCACACGACACTATTGTCGTTGACCTTAATTAGGCCATAATTGGCCTTAATAGTTTTTCACTATTCATTTGACCTTCCTTTTCTTCTCTATTGATTTTTGATCTTTTCTTTGAATATGATTCAATTAGAAAAGACATAAAATGGCAGAAAAGAGATATAAAAATAATTTTTTGTGAAAAAAATATTTTTGAGATACAAGAAAAATTTTCTTAAGAATACTTTCAAAGCTAACACTTTGAATTTGTTCAAACCATTTCTTTTGTTATTTTCTTCTTCATTTTTCATGTGGATTATTATTAAAGACATCCTAGAATTGATTGTTGTGGTTTGCTACTATTAGAGGAGTGCTCTAAAGGCAATCACCTTTAGCATTTATTGTACAAATTTATTTGATTAATAAAAGGCTTTTTCATTAATTTGATGTTCATTTGATATATGAATTGATAAGTGATCTTAAATCAATTAATGAACTCCATGATACATAACATAGCATGAAGGAAATCATGATGAGATCATGATATTGAGATTCTTATCATGTGTAATTATGTTAATATCAAAATTATCCCTAGTCATAGGATTAATGAGATGGGACATTATTAATCCAAACAGACCAACACATGTTACACTCCTTGATTGAATCGAGTAGTAGATCTCATAATCTATAAACATGAGATATTTAGAGTCAACATGTGGATGTTTGCTAAGTGTAGCTAAGTACATTGAATGACTGGCTATGAGACAATTATATGGATAATCTATTCAAATGTCAATGATAGTCTCATCATAGCAATGGTGCAAGTATCCTTAGACTTGAGGTACTTAAAGATATCTTGAATATTGATTCTGTATTTTGACACTACTCCTTGTTGCCTCAGAGAGGTAGCTCATAGGGTGGTGATTGGATACAGCTTGATGTATTCGAAGGTAATTGGATAACCAATGAAGGATTCACCACTCTTGATAGAATGAGTGTATACCCATGGCCTCTTATTGTGGTCATTACTCAGGAAAATCTGGCCGAAGTGGAAATGTCATAAAGATAGTCTTCAATGACATATCTAATAGAGTAATGAGCCTCAAGGACAAGAACTAAGATTACTTAGACTAGACGTGATGTATTCAGTCTAGTGGGAGTTGACACATGTCCATACTCTGAACCAAGTGGGGTATAGAATGGTGAAAGAAATAATTGCACAGAAATTGTCTATGGAAAGGTTCGTAGTCAAACCACTGACTTTTCGATCAATTGGGAGTCATGATGTGTTGCTGGATACCACTTATGACCTGCTTAAATTAATTGTTAATTTAAATAGCCAATATAATTGGGAACCTAATGGGTCACATGCATTGAAGATATGGAGAATGAGTAAAATGGTCTTGGATAGGATCCAAAATATGAGAGAATTATTTTAGGATGGATCGCAATGAGATCGCACGAAAAAATTGTTCAGGAGTGTCACGGGCCTGTGCAGGCCAGCTGGGCTGCCCAGCAGCAGCCTACAGCAGGTCCAGCCCGCCTACTGCCTTCCCATCCGTTGGCCAACGACTGTTTTTTGTCTTAATTAGGCCAATTATGGCCAACTACTATTCATTTGTTTCCATTTTCACCATTTTTGACTTTTCATCTTATTTTTGAATTTGATTCAAATAGAAAAGACATCAAATGGTAAAAAATAGACAAGAAAATATTTTTTATTAAAAAAAATATTTTTTGTTAAAGTCTTCAATTTTTTTTTTGTTAAAAAAAATATTTTTAAGACAACAAAAATTCTCTCAAGAACACTTTCAAAGCTAGCACTTTGAATTTGTTCAAACCATTTCTCTTGATAGTTTCTTCTTCATTCTTCGCATGGATTATCATTAGAGGCATCCTAGTGTGGATTGTTGTGGTTTGCTACAACCCAACAAAGTGAGGATTTGAAGAACAAATAAGAAATTACAAGGTATAATTTTTAACATTTACATTTATATAAATTAGTTTTAATGGTACAAGTATGATTTTTTGTTTTGGGTTTTGAAAAATTTTATTTTTCGCTGCGTTTATGAATATGATTCATTCTTCAAAACCCTACAGCTACAACCTAACAGGGTGAAGATTTGAATAACAACTAAAAAAATTATAAGGCATAATTTATAACCTCTATGTTTGATCAATTAGTTTTAATGGAACAAGCAAGATCCTTGTTTCAGGTTTTGAATTTTATTTTTTACTGCATTTACAAATGAGATTCGTCTTTTAAAACCCAGCAGACACATCAAATATCTCGTAGTAAACTCGGTAATATCTTACTTCATATCCGTTCGCCAATCATAAGTCTTCAAATCCTAATACATCTTATTCCTATCAGGATGCATAGTGTAAGTTGTCTCATATGGTTCCTTAAAAATTTCTTCTTCAGCTTTGGTACATCAGGCATACATAATTTGCCTTTGAAGTGAATACTACCATTTGTCTCCACTGAGTACTCAAGTCTCTCCCTATAACACCCTCTCATCCCAACAGCCTGTGCTCGGATATGAGGATTGTACGTCGACTTTCTCAATCTGTATTAATTTTTTTTAAAGGCTGGAAAGTAGTATATTTTTCCATTAAAAAATCATATTAAAAGAATAATGTATATTTTATTTATATAAGGTAGTCTTTAAAAACATCAAGTTAATTTAAAAATTAAAAAAGATAATTTCATATATTCAAAATACAAAATACATAGTACAAAAGTACGTGACCTATGGTGTTTGAGTTCAGCTGGTTTACTTGACTAGTTTACTGCTAGTTTTATATATTCTCGAACCCTTGGTTCTTACTATTCCTACAGGAGAGAAACTCTCATACTAAGCTTGAAGCTTAATAGTTTATATAATTAAAGCAATAAACTGCTTCATGCATCATGCATGGAATTTCTGCAGTTTGTCACAGATGTGACAGTTTATTCACGGGCATGAATGGACAAATCATGAACGTGACTATATTAAGTCACAGGCTTGACTTTTTGAATTGAAATAACATTATTCCTTCCAAAATCATTCATAACTTGAGCAATGGTTTGGATAATAGGCATGAGCTTATTCACGGGGGTGAACTAGTAGACCATGACCATGAGATAGTGTGTCTTGTATGGTTCATGAATGTGAATGATGAGTCACGGACATGAATACCCAATTTTTCATAATGTGTTTATTTGGAAGGTATATGAAAATATTGAATAGAAAGAATGTGATATGTTATGTATAATGTTATATGAAAAGAATTATGAAATGGTTAAAAAGAAATAAAATATAATGAATAGTACGAATAAAGAAGAATGAGATTGATTAAAAAAAAATGAAAACTTGATGGTAACAAAAATTAAGCCTTTATACACCTAACCTAGAACTAGAACTTTGGATAGTTTGGCATGTTAAT
The DNA here is from genome assembly GCA_023653625.1 of Triadica sebifera. Taxonomy (NCBI): domain Eukaryota; kingdom Viridiplantae; phylum Streptophyta; class Magnoliopsida; order Malpighiales; family Euphorbiaceae; genus Triadica; species Triadica sebifera. The sequence continues at coordinate 30,396,666 of CM042901.1, forward strand.
CAGGGGGATATATATTAAATGTCAATGATGACACTTATTGTTGGGTTTTGAAGAATGAATCATATTCATAAAAGCAGTGAAAAAATAAAATTTTCAAAACTCGAAACAAAATATCATACTTATATCATTAAAACTAATTTATATAAATATACAGGTTAGAAATTATACCTTGTAATTTCTTATTTGTTATTCAAATCTTCACTTTGATGGGTTATAACAAACCATAACAATCCACACTAAGATGTCTATAATGATAATCCATGTGAAAAATGAAGAAAAAACTATTAAAATAAATGGTTTGAACAAATTCAAAGTGCTAGCTTTGAAAGTGTTCTTGATAGAATTTTATTGTCTTAAGAATATTTTTTCATGTCTATTTTCTGCCATTTGACGTCTTTTCTATTTGAATCAAATTCAAAAAAAAAGATCAAAAGTCAAAAATGGAGAAAAGGGAATTGAATGAATAGTGAATTTGCTTAATGGCCATAATTGGCCTAATTAAGGCCAAATTCACCTGTTGGCCAATAGGAGGCACCAGCGCATACGCTGGGCCTCCTCCGGGCTGCAGTTAGGCAAGCCAGCAGCCTGCCTTGTAACACCCCCTCACCCCAGCAGCTCGTGCCTAAATGAGGGTGTGCTACACTGACTTCATCGGTTAAAATATCATTATATAAGTTATATATAAAGCAAAATCACTCGTACATTTTTTTTATTTGCAATATTTACTATTTATTTACTTTTCATTTATAAAAGAAATATAACATAAAAGTTAAACTACCTTTTTATATAATAACATGTTCTTTACAAAATATACTATTTATTTGCAAATACTACAAAATAAAATTTACAAGATAATATACAAAAGTTGTGTAACCCACGATGTGTGCAACAGGCTACTTTACTGGATTAGGTCACCGTTGGCTTTGTCTACTATCTTCTATTTATTCTTTACTAAATCTGCATGATAAAACTCTCATGCTAAGCTCTTAGGTTAGTGGTGCATATAGATAAGGCAATAAACTATTTTTAATGTCACATGCATTGTCATATAACAATTTATGATCAAATCATGCAAACATACATTTCATAATATTCTAGTATGCATAACATCAATTTATTGTATCTCATTTTGTTTAACATAATCAAATCATCATTCTCATGCAAATCATGGTATTCTAGCATGTATAGACATCAAATTATATTATTTTATCTCATTTTTATTTATTTATTTTATTACCACCTTATTGTATAACACTAAATCTTCTTTTTATCCATGCCACAATTCATAATTCCATTTTTATTTTCAATAATTCTTTTACGTTCCATAACTTCTTTATTTATATTTTCATTAATGCCAAGGACACCTATGAACCATTGAATAGGATAACAAAGATTCCATCCAGGCACTTAAGAGTGCCACCCGGCAATATGATGTGCGCATATAAGTGCCAAACCTGACGTAAATAACCGTGCCAAACTCGGCATAGATAACCGTGTCAAACTTGGCGTAGATAATAATATCATACCCGGTATAAATAACAGTGCCAAATCCAGCATAGATAATATTGCCAAACCCAACATAGATAATGATACCATGAATGGTTGTCATTTTCATCATACTCCCCCCTATTTGGCATGCCAAACTATCCTAAGTTGGTTCTAGTTAGGTGTTCTAGGGCTTATACAATTTCATTAAAATTCATAACAATTAATTTCATACTTTTCATGCATCTAATATCACAAAATAATCACATAATCACTCAATTAAACTAATATTTACATAATATGAGAAAGTTCTCATCATTTTACTCATTTCATTCCTCAATTCACATGCTGCCCTGTCACTGGCAGATTCTATTCTCTGTTTTGGACCTTAATTTTAGACCCTTTCCGTTCTGAAGTTAGTTACATGATCTTCATACAAGTTTTAGATATGGATATTAGCTTTAATATTCAACTTGAATCACTTAATTATGATTTCTTTATCAAACGATATGATAATATTAACACTAATAGGTCACAGATAATTCTGCCCAGAATTTTCTGGACAGATTCTAAGTCTAAAGTTTATGAATTTTTATGGACCATTACAGACATATTAAGATATTATGGTCTAAATACAAATTGTATCCCTATGTCTTATCTTTCATAAAAAATAAATAACACACAAATCCAAGCTCCAGAACTCAATTTACAATAGTTTAAGTACTTACTGCTCATTACTAACAATTCTGCCTAGAATTTCTGAACAGATTCTTTGTCTGAATTTTATGAATTGTTTTGGATAATTACAGATATATTAAGGTTTTGTGGTCTAAATAAAATTTATATCCCTATGTCTTATATTTTAAACCCAATAAACAAAATGAAAAACTGAGTTCCAGAAATTAAGTTATAACAGTTAAAGTGAACACTGCTCATCAATTTCCAGCAAGGAACATACAAGATAATCACATTCATTTTTTACCAAATTAAATCCTAAGTCTAGCAAACATGCATCTCCAAGATTTTCATCACAAAATAATATCAATTTAGAATCATCAACATGCCAAATAATTAAATCATGCAATTAAAAAAATAAATTAGGCTATTGCCTTAGGTTATGCACAAATCTCTTTTTTTCTCTTTTCTTTCTCTTTACTTCTCTTTCTCCTTTCCTTTGCTCCTTTGAGCCAAATCCCTGTCACTTTGAGTTCCTAAAGTTCACAAAAATATTATTAACACTTCACAAATTCTAATCTCTCTCTTTCTCCTTACTCTCTTAAGCTACCTTGAGCATGAAAATAGAATTTTCCATGTTTTCTCTCTTTTCGTCGCTTTGTTTTACTAGAATCAAGGTTTGGTTATGGCTGTCCAAGGGAAAAACGTGGCTGGTATGGAGAACATAATTTTCCTCAATGAAAAATGGATAAGAAAGAGGAAGAAACAACCAAGGGGAAGATGACAAAAGTCATTAAAATGGGGGACACATAAGCCACATTCTAGAAACCTTCATTAATGTTATATGCATGTATCTTCATTAGCTTATTAAACTTTGCCACTTGGTGTATTGGGCTTCAAGAAACGTGGGAGGCAATTAGAAGATAGAAAATTCTAGATATGAATAGATGAAAGAACAATTAAGAGAATAAAGACAAGCTACATAATTATGGGACACCTAAGCCAAATTCTAGAAGTCTACATTAATGCATTCATCTCCCTTGGTGTATGTTAATTGTCCACTTAATGTATGCCACTTGGTGTGGCCAGCCCCTTCCTATTTGTTTAATGTCCCAATCATGTATTTAATTTATGATTATCCCATTTAATCCTCCAATTTTTGGTAGATTGCAAATTGACCCCTAAACTTTTCAAAATTTGCAATTTAGTCCTTTACCGAAATTTAACATCTTAAAATATTTTGAACACTTTATTAGATATTTTTCATACTTAATTTCCATTATTTTCATTATTTTTTGATAAAAATCAAAATTTAGACTTCGGTCAAACAGACGAGTCGATTTAACAACTCGCGTGACTTAGGTCTAAATTAGCGGATATAACATTCTCTCCCCCTTAAAATAAATTTCATCCTCGAAATTTACCTATTAATTATGTGAACAACTGAGGATATTGCCTCTTCATGACTTCTTCGTTCTCCCATGTGGCTTCTTCAGTAGCATGATTCTGCCATAACACTTTAACTAATGGAACTTTCTTGTTTCATAGAACTTTTTCTTCACGTGCTAATATAGCCACCGGTTCCTCTTCATAATTCAAGTCAGTCTGCACTTCTATCTCTTCAGTTGGTATGACATGAGTCAGATCAGACCTATATCTCCTTAACATCGACACATGAAAAACATTATGGATTTTATCTAACTTTGGTGGAAGTGCTACCCGATATGCCACTGGTCCGATTCTTTCCATAATCTCATAAGGACTAATGAATCTCGAACTTAACTTTCTTTTTCTACCAAATCTCAACACTTTCTTCTAAGGTGAAACCTTGAGAAACACTTTATCTCCCACATCATATTCAATGTCTCGCCTTTTGAGGTTAGCATATGATTTCTGTCGATCTTGTGCTGCTTTCAATCTTTCTTGGATAATTCTAACCTTTTCTTCTGTTGTTGCACTAACTCTGGCCCTATCAACTTCTTTTCACTCAATTCGGTCCAACAAACTGGTGTCCTACATTTTCTTCCATACAATGCCTCATACGAAGCCATGCCTATGCTCGTCTGATGACTATTGTTGTAGGAAAATTCCATAAGAGGTAAATATCTATCCCAAATTCCCTCAAACTCAAGCAGACAGCTCCTCATCATATCCTCTAGCAACTGAATAACTCTCTCCGATTGTCCATCCGTCTGCGGATGAAAAGCCGTGCTGAAATTGAGTCGAGTCCCCAAAGTTTGCTATAAACTCTTCCAGAATTGTGAAGTAAATCTGGGATCTCTATCAGATATGATGGACATTGGCACTCCATGCAATCTCACTATCTCGCTTACATAAATTCCAGCTAGCTTGTTCAATGAGTAGTTCATTCTGACTGGTAAGAAGTGTGCTGACTTCGTCAATCGATCCACTATCACCCACACTGTATCATGCTTTCTCTGAGTCATTGATAAACCGGACACAAAATCCATCGTAATTCTTTTCCATTTCCACTCTGGAATCGGTATTGGTTGCAACAATCCTGTGGGCAACTGGTGTTCAATTTCACTTGTTGACAAGTTAGACACTTAGCAACATACTCAGTGATATCCTTCTTCATCCCTGGCCACCAATATTGAGTTTTCAAATCTTGATACATCTTGTTCCTGTCTGGATGCATGGAATATACCATTTCATGTGCTTCTTTTAAAATATCGGACTTCAGCTCTTCTACACCAGGCACACAAATCATATTCTTGAAGTACATTGTGCCATCCTTTGTCAATGAAAAATCATGCTTTTCTCCCTTTTTCACTGCCTCGACTATCTCTGCTAACTTTTCATCTTGCTTCTGAGCATCTTTGATCCTCTGCATCAAAGTAGGTTGTATTCGCATCTCAGCTTAAATCTTCCTACTTAGTGCATCTGTAACCACATTAGCTTTTCCTGGCTGGTAGTCAATCACACAGTCATAATCTTTAATCAACTTCAACCATCTTCATTGTCTCATATTCAACTCTTTCTGTGAGGGAAGGTACTTAAGACTTCTGTGATCTGTATAAATATAACATCTTTCCCCATACAGATAATGTCTTCAGATCTTAAGAGCAAAAACTATCGCAGCTAACTCCAAATCATGTGTCAGATAGTTAAGCTCATGAGGCTTCAGTTGTCTTGAGGCATAAGCAATCACCTTTCCTTCTTGCATAAAAACACAGCCTAAACCATTATGACTAGCATCACTGTACACAACAAAGTCTTTTCCTGGAGTAGACTGAGTCAAAACTGGTGCTTCAGTCAACATTTCCTCCAGTCGATCAAAACTTGCTTGACACTTGTCCGTCCACTCGAAACGAACCTCTTTTCGTAGCAGTCGTGTCAAAGGAGTCGCTACGGATGAAAATCCCTTCATGAACCTCCTATAATATCCGGCTAATCCGAGGAAACTTCTCACTTCTGTCACATTTTGTGGTGGTTTCCAATTAAGAATAGCCTCAATTTTACTAGGATCAACCCGAATACCTTTTGCTGAAATTACATGACCTAGAAAACTGACTGCTTCAAGCCAAAACTCACACTTAGATAGCTTTGCATACAACTGTTTCTCCCTTAATGTTTGCAGCACTATTCTAATATGTTGATCATGTTCTACTCGGTCTCTAGAGTAGACAAGAATGTCATCAATAAACACTACTACAAATTGATGAAGGTATGGCCTGAACACTTGGTTCATCAGGTCCATAAAAGCTACTGGTGCATTCGTCAATCCAAAGGGCATAACTAGGAACTCATAATGACCATAACGAGTCCTAAATGTCGTCTTAGGTACATCTAACTCTTTTATCTTTAGTTGATGATACCCCGATCGAAGATCTATCTTCGAAAATATGGTTGCACCTTTCTATTGGTCAAATAAGTCATCAATCCTAGACAGTGGGTATTTATTCTTAATAGTCACCTTATTAAGCTGTCTGTAATCGATGCAAAGACGAAGAGTGCCATCTTTTTTCTTGACAAATAATACTGGAGCACCCCATGGTGATACACTAGGTCGTATAAAACCATTATCTAACAACTCCTGCAACTGTACCTTTAGCTCTTTCAACTCTGATGGTGCCATCCTATATGGTGTAATGGAAATAGGGGTGGTGTTGGGTACCAAATCGATAGCAAATTCAATTTGTCTATCTGGTGGTATTCTTGGTAACTCCTCTGGAAATACATCAGGAAACTCACTAACAGTAGGAATATCCACCAACTTCGAACTTGCTTTTTCCATATTAACTACATACGCTAAGTATGCTTCGTGTCCCTTACTGATGAGTTTCTGAGCTTTTAACACTAATATCACATTGTCTGGGTATCTTTTATTCTCACCCATCACCACTATCTCATCTTGTTCTAGAATTCTGATGATCATCTGTCTTCTTCCACAATCCACTAATACTTCATAACGAGCCAACCAATCGATTCCCAAGATCACATCGAACTCATGGAATGGTAATTCTATCAAGTCTGCTTGGAATTGCCTTCCTTGAATTTCAACTGGGCAACCCCTAAACACCTTGCTAACCCTCACACTGTGCCCTAACGGGTTAGTCACAATAATCTCAAATTCTAGAGTCTGTGGTTCTAAACCCTCTCGACCCGGTGGTGGTGTGCATATGTATGAATGCGTCGACCCCGGATCTATCAATGCATGTATGTCAGAGTTAAAAAGAAGGAATTTAACAATTAAGACATCCGGTGCATCCTGTTCCTCTCGGCCTCGCATGGCATATGCCCTGGCTGGGGCAGCTCTACTACCTTTTGGCCTCTCAACTGTCTTTGATCTGAACTGACTGGAACCTGATCTACCTCATCTACCTTGCCCTCGACCACGACCTCTACCTTGCCCAGAAGCCTGTGTTTGCATCAGCTCAGTGCTCCTAAACCTCTGCCATACTGTAACAAGGGACAATCTCTCCTCATGTGGTCTTTAGAGCCACATCTAAAACACGCTCCTGTCATCCACCAACACTCTTTGGGATGAGAATGACTACAATGCTGGCATTCTGGTAGGGGTAGAGATCTATATGGTGTCTGTGTCGGTGCACTGGCTGCCGAAGAAACAGATCTCGCAGGTTGTCCCCATCTAAAGGAAGAAGGCCTGTTGGAACCCCCAGCCTGAAATCGACCACTGAAAGATCTAGCTCTTTTCCCACTTGACTGCACTATACTCGGTTGTGATATAAGCCTCTTGAACCCTCTATCTTGTGTTGACTGTTGTGTGGCTAGAACTCTCTCAACTGTTCTGGCAGATGCTAGTAAACTAGGAAAACTCATCAGATGTAGAGCTAAGACTTGTAGCTTGATTGGGTCTCTCAATCCATCTTCAAATCATCGGCACTTATCTGCCTCAGTGGATACAATGCCTCCAGCATACTTGTAAAGATGTGTGAATTCTCTTTCATATTTTGTTACCGATAAGTTTCCTTGTTTCAGCATCAAAAACTCTCTTTTCTTATCGTCTGTGTAGATAGGAGGAATATACTGCTCCTTAAACTTCTCTAAAAAGAACTCCCATGTCATAGGGTCAGAAGCCTCTGTGCTCTGTGATTCAGATTGCCACCATTCATATGCATGATCTTGTAGTAAATATACTGCATACTCATATTTATGCTCATTTGTGCAATGCAACTGATCAAAAACTCTCTCTGCCCGTTCTAGCCAAAACTCTGCCACTGAGGGGTCATCTTCCCGTTTACCATAGAAATCGGGTGCCCCTAACTTCCTCAGTCTCTCAAATTGTAATCCTAATGAGGTTGGTTGTGATGCTCTTTGTAGCAAATCTATCATGTTCCTCGTATGCTCTGTTTGTCCTGTGCCAGCAATAGACTGCCCTCTTGATAGGCTAGCACTGGATCTAGATATAGTAGTTTGGCGACGACTGGGTCGCGATGAAGCATGTGTTTCAGTAGGCTCATTACTTTTGCCTCCTTCGGCCACAATATGTCGTGACCCTGAAGCCATACTATACCTATATCATAAAATAACGGCCCCAATAAGTAAGCAGCAACTTTAATACTTAATTGTGGGTACACACATTTTATAATTATTTTTGAAAACCATTTTAAATCCCAAAACCGCCCAAACCGGGCTTTAATACCAAAATCTAGAAACACCAACCTGGTGCTCTAATACCAAAAACTGTAACACTCACTAACCCCAGCAGCTCATGCCAAAATGAGGGTGTGCTACACTGACTTCATCGGTTAAAATATCATTATATAAGTTATATATAAAGCAAAATTACTCATACATTTTTTTATTTCCAATATTTGCTATTTATTTACTTTGCATTTATAAAAGAAATATAACATAAAAGTTAAACTACCTTTTTATATAGTAACATGTTCTTTACAAAACATACTGTTTATTTACAAATACTACAAAATAAAATTTACAAGATAATATACAAAAGTTGTGTAACCTACGATGTGTGCAACAGGCTGCTTTACTGGATTAGGTCACTGTTGGCTTTGTCTACTATCTTCTATTTATTCTTTACTAAATCTGCGTGAGAAAACTCTCATGCTAAGCTCTTAGCTTAGTGGTGCATATAGATAAGGCAATAAACTATTTTTAATGTCACATGCATTGTCATATAACAATTTATGATCAAATCATGCAAACATACATTTCATAATATTCTAGTATGCATAACATCAATTTATTGTATCTCATTTTGTTTAACATAATCAAATCATCATTCTCATGCAAATCATGGTATTCTAGCATATATAGACATCAAATTATATTATTTTATCTCATTTTTATTTATTTATTTTATTACCACCTTATTGTATAACACTAAATCTTCTTTTTATCCTTGCCACAATTCATAATTCCATTTTTATTTTCAATAATTCTTTTACGTTCCATAACTTCTTTATTTATATTTTCATTAATGCCCAGGACAACTATGAACCACTGAATAGGATAACAGAGTTGTCATCCAGGCACTTAGGAGTGTCACCCAGGCAATATGATGTGCGCATATAAGTGCCAAACCCGGCATAGATAATCGTGCCAAACTCGACGTAGATAACCATGTCAAACTCGGCGTAGATAATAATGGCATACCCGACATAAATAACAGTGTCAAACCCAGTGTAGATAACATTTCCAAACCCAGCGTAGATAATCATACCATTAATGGTTTTTATTTTCATCATACTCCCCCCTATTTCGCATGTCAAACTATCCTAAGTTGGTTCTAGTTAGGTGTTCTAGGGCTTATACAATTTCATTAAAATTCATAAAAATTAATTTCATACTTTTCATGCATCTAATATCTCAAAATAATCACATAATCACTCAATTAAAATAATATTTACATAATATAAGAAAGTTCTCATCATTTTACTCATTTCATTCCTCAATTCACATGTTGCCGTGTCACTGGCAGATTCTATTCTCTGTTTTGGACCTTAATTTTGAACCCTTTCCATTCTGAAGTTAGTTACATGATCTTCATAAAAATTTAGATATGGATATTAGCTTTAATATTCAACTTGAATCACTTAATTATGATTTCTTTATCAAAAGATATGATAATATTAACACTAATAGGTCACTGATAATTCTGCCCAGAATTTTCTGGACAGATTCTAAGTCTAAAGTTTATGAATTTTTATGGACCATTACAGACATATTCAGATATTATGGTCTAAATAAAAATTGTATCCCTATGTATTTTCTTTCAAAACGAACAAATAACACACAAATCCAAGCTCCAGAATTCAATTTACAATAGTTTAAGTACTTACTGCTCATTACTAACAATTCTGCCTAGAATTTCTGGACAGATTCTATGTCCGCATTTTATGAATTGTTCTGGATAATTACAGACATATTAAGGTTTTATGGTCTAAATAAAATTTATATCCCTATGTATTATCTTTCAAACTCAAGAAACAAAATGAAAAACTGAGTTCCATAAATTAAGTTATAACAGTTTAAGTGAACACTGCGTATCAATTTCCAGCAAGGAACATACAAGATAATCATATTCAATTTTTACCAAATTAAATCCTAAGTCTAGCAAACATGCATCCCCAAGATTTTCATCACAAAATAATATCAATTCAGAATCATCAACATTCCAAATAATTAAATCATGCAATTCAAAAAAATAAAATAGGCTATTGCCTTAGGTTATGCACAAACCTCTTTTTTTCTCTTTTCTTTCTCTTTACTTCTCTTTCTCCTTCCCTTTGCTCTTTTGAGCCAAATCCTTGTCACATTGAGTTCCTAAAGTTCATAAACAGATTATTAACACTTCATAATCTCTAATCTCTCTCTTTCTCCTTACTCTCTTAAGCTACCTTGAGCATGAAAATGGAATTTTCCATGTTTTTTCTCTCTTTTTCTCACTTTCTTTTACTAGAATCAAGGTTTGGTTATGGTTGTCCAAGGGAAAAATGTGGCCGGTGTGGAGACCATAATTTTCCTCAAAGAAAAATGGATAAGAAAGAGGAAGAAACAATCAAGATGAAGATGACAAAAGTCATTAAAATGTGGAACACATAAGCCACATTCTAGAAACCTTCATTAATGTTATATGCATGTATCTTCATTATCTTATTAAACTTTGCCACTTGGTGTATTGGACTTCAAGAAACGTGGGAGGAAATTGAAAGATAGAAAATTCTAGATATGAAGAGATGAAGGAACAATTAAGAGAATAAAGACAAGCTACATGATTATGGGACACCTAAGCCAAATTTTAGAAGTCTACATTAATGCATTCATCTCCCTTGGTGTATGTTAATTGTCCACTTAATGTATGCCACTTGGTGTGGCCAACCCCTTCCCATGTGTTTAATGTCCCAATCATGTATTTAATTTATGATTATCCCATTTAATCTTTCAATTTTCGGTAGATTGCAAATTGACCCCTAAACTTTTCAAAATTTGCAATTTAGTCCTTTATCGAAAAATATTTTGAACACTTTGTTAGATATTTTCCATACTTAATTGTCATTATTTTCATTATTTTTTGATAAAAATCAAAATTTAGACTTCGGTCAAACCGACGAGTCGATTTAACAACTCGCGTGACTTATGTCTAAATTAGCGGATATTACATGCTTAGCCCGCACGGGTCCGTGACACCCCCGAACAATTTTTTCCCGTGCGATCTCATTGCGATCCATCCCAAAATAATTCTCTCATATTTTAGATCCTATCCAAAACCATTTTACTCATTCTCCATATCTTCAATGCGTATGACCCCTTAGGTTCCCGGTTTTGTTGGCCACTTAAATTAACAATTAAGTTAAACAAGTCATGAGCAGTATCTAGCAACACATCATGACCCCCAATTGACCGGAAAGTCAGTGGTTTAACTACGAACCTTTTCATAGATAATTTCTGTGCAATTATTCCTTTCACCATTTTATACCCAAGTTGGTTCAGAGTGTGGACATGTGTCAACTCCCACTAGACTGTCTACATCACATCTAGTCAAAGTAATGTTAGTTCTTGTCCCTGAGACTCATTACTCTATTAGATATGTCATTGAAGACTATCTTTATGATATTTCCACTCCGGCTAGAGATTCCCGAGTAATGACCACGATAAGAGGCCATGGGTATACACTCCTTCTATTAGGAACGATGAATCCTTTCTTGGTTACCCAATTACCTTCTAATACCTCATGTTGTATCCAATCACCACCCTATGAGCAACCTCCCTGAGGCAACAAAGAATAGTGTCAAAATACAGAATCAGTATCCAAGATATCTTTGAGTACCTCAAGTCTAAGGATACTTGTATCATTGCTATGATGAGATTATCATTGACATTTGAATAGATTATCCATATGATTGTCTCATAGCTAGTCATCCAAGGTACTTAGCTACATTTAACAAGCATCCACATGTTAACTCTAAACATATCTTGTTTACATATTATGAGATCTACTACTCGATCCAATCAAGGAGTGTAACATGTGCTAGTCTATCCCGATTAATAATGTCCTATCTCATTAATCTTATGACTAGAGATAATTTTGATACTAACATAATTACACATGATAAGAATATCAATATCATGATCTCATTATGATTTCCTTCATGCTATGTTACTTATCAAGGACTTCATTAATTGATTTAAGATCACTATCAATTCATATATCAAATGAACATTAAATTAGTGAAAAAGCCTTTTATTAATCAAATAAATTTGTATAATAAGTGCTAAAGGTGATTGCCCTTAGAGCACTCCTCTAACACTTGTATGTGTATACAATAATGCTCAGGTGGCACTCTTAAATACCTGGATGGTGAACTCCATTATCCTAATTAATGGTTCCTAGGTGTTATGGGTGAAAATAAAATAAATACAAGAAAAAAATGAACTATTGTTTGTGTGAATGAGTGTTATGGGCACAAATGAGAAAAATATGATATAAAAGAAGTGTGTGTATTCATAAATGTTAATTGTATATAAAATTACAAAATGATAACGTGAGTACATAACTTAACTATGTGATGTATAGATATGAATAGGAGTAAAGTGTATGATAAAGTATATTATACTTTTAATGGTAGAATGACTGAATATAATTAAATGAGAGCATATGATTTCACTTCTATTCTTCATTTCAGGTTTTTCAATACTCCAACAGCCCAACCAAATGCATTCCTAAGATTCTTAACATAGCTTACAAGGTTTATATCACATTTATAAGTCTTTGACACCATCAAATACTAGCATATATCACTTATGTCATTATATCCTAATTTAACAATTCTTTGGCCTTCAGCTTTTAGTTTTCATAAAATTATTCATTATCAATTTCATTTCCATTACTAATTATCATGTTAAAGATGCAAATCATATATTTTCATAATAAATTATAGGATATTGCCTTAAATTTTGCACAAACCTTTTGTCTTCTCCTCAGTTACTCTTTGCCTCATTTTCCTTTCCCTTACTGTCTTGAGCTTGTTCTTTATCACTTGGAGCTCTTATAATATCATAAAACCATAATCAAAACCTTATTTCATAACCTCTTTCTAAACCCTATCTTCTCTCTCCTAAACCTTAAACTCTCTCCTTCTTCATATATAAGCCCTATATGAGCTCAAAACGATACTAATGATACCAATTGCAGATTAATTATAGATTTGGTTGAATCTTACATTATGAGTAAAGTTGAATCTTATATTACAAAGACTGAAGTTTGACAAAGATTCAATTCACTGATGGGAATCAATAATGCAGAAGTAATTATTTGTGTATTTGAAGAAAAATAATGTTGATCCAATAAATGCTGATATCATCTAATGTAAAAGTAACACTTCAAATTTCTTATTTTTCCTTTCACTTTCTTAAATACATACATCATGATGCAAACTAATGTTCCATTGTAATAAGAAGAAAAAAAAAACATGATTATAGAAGGCCATATGTTTCTTTAGAAAATATCAGAGATGAGAAGAAAGACATCTTATCTTGAACCTTTTCTCCCCTCGATTAACTCTTTGGAGATTTCTTTCTCTGTCTCCTGCTTATATCCCTTCCTTTTAGCTCTTCCTAGCTTTTCCATGCCTTGTTATGCATGAAAAAACTTTTAGCTTATCTTTCTCCCTCTACTTCCTCTCTTTATCTCTCTAGAAAAAGGTTTGGCTATGGAGATTATAGGGTGGCTGGTATGGTACTCGTTCATAAGGCAAAAAAGAGAGTTAAAGAAGAGATAAGGAATAACAAGAAAATAAAAAGAAGAAGACATAAAATTTCAACATATGGGCACAACCATTTTGACCCAAAATCCTAGTATAAGCTTTAATTAACATATTAATCTCTCCTAATGGTGGTCAACTCTCTCTTATTAATCATGTCTAATTTATATGTTCAATTAATAAGTGTCTCGCTTGATCCTTAAATTTTCAATAAATTGCAAAATGACCCCAAAACTTATCAAATTTTACAATTTAGTCATTTACCATAATTCAAATTTTTTAAGCATTCTAAACACTTTATTAAGCATGTTTCATAATTATTAGTCATTACTTTGATTAATTTCAGTCAAAATCTGAATTTAGACTTCGATCGATCCAACTAGTCAATTTCGCAACACGTGCAACTCGGTGCCTAAATTAGCAGATATGGCATTCTCTCCCCTTTAAAATAAATTTCATCCTCAAAATTTTACCTATTCATTTGTCACTGAAGAATTGGGGATACTACCTCTTCATAACTTCCTTGCTTTCCCATGTGGCTTCATCAACTGTGTGGTTCCGCCATAATACTTTAACTAAAAGAACTTTCTTATTTTGAATTATTTTTTCTTCATGTGCTAAAAAAGTCATTGGTTCCTCTACAAATGTCAAATCTATCAATATTTCTATTTTCCCATCTAGAATGATGTGAGTCGGATCTGAACGATACTTTCTCAACATCGAAACATGAAAAACATTTTGAATTTATCTAACTCTAGTGGAAGAGCTAATCGATATGCCACTAGTCTTATTCTTTTCAGAATTTCATAAGGACCAATGAACCTCGGACTTACCTTTTCTTTCTTCTCGAATCTTAAAACTTTCTTCCAAGGTGAAACTTTAAGAAATACCTTATCACCTACATTATATTCAATGTCTCACTTCTATAGATCAACATACAATTTATATCGATCTTATGCTGCCTTCAATCTTTTCCTCATAACTCTAACTTTTCCTCTGTTTGTTAAACTAGCTCCAACCCTATCAATTTCTTCTCGCTTAGCTTGGTCCAACAAATTGGTGTCCTGCATTTCTTTCCATATAATTCCTCATAAGGAGCCATGTTTATGCTTGGCTAATAGCTATTATTATAGGCAAACTCCATAAAAGATAAGTATGGATCCCAACTTCCTTCAAACTCAAGCACACAGTTTCTCATGATATCTTCTAATAGTTGGATAATTCTTTCCAACTGTCCATCTGTCTATGGATGGAATGTTATACTAAAATGAAGTCGAGTTCCAAAAGCCAGCTGCAAACTCTTCCAGAACTATAACGTAAATCTGGGATCCCTATCAAAGATAATGGATACTGAGACTCCATACAGTCTCACAATTTCTCTACAAAGATCTATGCTAACTTATTCAGTGGATAGTACATCCGGACTGGTTGAAAATAAGCTGACTTTGTTAATCGATCAACTATTACTCACACAACATCATGTCTTTTTTGAGTCATTGGCAATCCTAACACAAAATCTATAGTGATTCTTTTCCATTTCCATTCTGGTATGGGTATTAGTTGCAACAATCCTGTGGGTAATTGAAGTTCAACTTTCACTTGTTAATAAGTCAAACACACAGCCATATAGTTAGTAATGTCTTTCTTCATCTCTGGGCACCAGTATTGTTCTTTTAAATCTTGGTACATCAAATTATAGCATTTTATGTATATGCATGACATACACTTTCTATTTACACCCACTATTTAAAAATCAATTAGTCTAGCCTTTGATACCACTAAATGTAGCGCTCCATTACCCTACTAGTCGTTAATAGTGTATGGAAGTGCTACAAAGCCCATTATTGTAAAAACCAATTCTCAAATTATTGTATTTTTTAAAATTCAATTTTCGAGTTTGTTATTAGCTGAATATTTATTACTATATATGTGTATATATATATATATTCAATAAATATGTAATTAGTGATATAAATATTTTGATTTAAAAATACTCATTAATTAGACTAATACTATTCATAATTACATTTACAAATAATACCAAATATATTAATAACAAAATTCACTCTTTTATAAATTTTACATGCCACAATTTTGCATCAAAAGAAATTGTTAAAATTTAATTACACAATACAATACCCAAAATATACAAAATGAAAATAAACTGCTGTAATTTGATTTTGGGATTTCCCTTTCTTTGGTCATCCTAACGCAACAGCTACTCTTACTAATCTGCGCATGAAACACACGTGCTAAGCTACTAGCTTAGTGGTACGTTTGACAACTATCCAATAATTATATAAATATTTCTAAAATAAAATTTTAAAAACTACAATTAATTTACTAAGCATGCCAAAACATTCAAATAACATCAAAACAATTTACATCATATAAATATATATATATATATATATATATATATAATTTATCACTTATAACATTTCATTCATTAAGCATTCGTGAAATTCTTTAACAATGCATGACATACAATTTCTAATATCATTTTAATAATTTAAATTTTTTCTATTTATTTGATAACTCATAACATCTTAGACCGGAACTAAAAATTGGATATAGGATTTCTGCTCTTCAACAGTATACTCACTGCCTACTTAATTATTTTATAACTCGGCATTTAATGCCTACATTTTCAATAATAACTCAGCACCTTTTTGGTGTCTATGTAATTTCAAACTTAGCACTATTTCTTAGTGCCTACGTAAATTATATGTCAGACTATTTTCTAGTGCCTACATTTCTACCCTTTCATTGGCATGTCAACTTATCCTAATTTCTAGTTCTCGACTAGATGTTATATGATTTAATTATATTTATTTCCTTTATTATTATTTACATAAATTATGTATGTAAAGCTAATATAATTTCATCAATTCTAGGCAGTGGGTATTTATTTTTAATTGTCACCTTGTTCCATTGTCGGTAATCAATACATAGTCTAAGAGTTTCATCCTTCTTTTTCACAAACAATACCAGAGCACCCTATGGTGACACACTGGGTCTTATGAACCCCTTGTCTAGCAATTCCTACAATTGAACCTTCAACTCCTTCAATTTTGTAGATGCCATTCTATGAGTAATTGATATCGGGGTTGTACTCACATCAATAGTAAATTCCATCTCCCTATCCGGTGGTAATCCTGGAAAGTCTTTAGGAAACACATCTAGGAACTCACACACTATGGGGATGTCCTTGAGTTCCGGGCTCCCCTTCTTGGTATTTATCACATGGGCCAAGTATGCCTCTCATCCCTTCCTAATGTATTTCCAAGATTTTAATGCAGAAATAACACTAATCAAACATGTTTGACCTTCACCCTGAATGATAGTGTCATCTTGCCCAAGAATTGTAAGTACAACTTTTCTAGATCGACGATCGACTATAGCTTCATGCTTTATTAACCAATCCTTAACTAGAATAACATCGAATTCATGGAAAGGTAATTCTATTAAGTTTGCTGGAAATTTTCTACCCTAAATTATTATTGAGCTATTTCTATAGATCTTATTCACTTTCACACTATATCCTAACAGATTGGTCATAACTATCTCATATTCTAAGGTCTCAGGTATCATGTTCCTTTGTTTAAATGGAGTTGTGCTTATGTATGAATGCATAGAGCCATGATCTATCAATGCATGCAAATCAAAGTCAAATAAAGAAAATTTACCAACTATAAAATTTGGCGCATCCTGGTCCTCCCGAGCTCTCATCACATAGGCCCAAGCTAGAGCTCTATTACCTTTGAGTCTATCAACTGTCTCTAATACCCTCTAACTCTATCCTGTATGACCACCTCTAAACTAGCTTCGACTTCTACCATGACTCTATACTAATGCCATAGTCTGTGCTGGTGCCATACTACCTGTACTAAATTTGAGACAATCTCTTTTCATATGATCAGTAGCTCCACATCTCAAGTATGCCCCAATCAACCACCAACACTCTCCTGTATGAGATTTACCATAATGTTAACACATAGCAGGAGCTAGCCATTTGGACAATGATGCTAGTGAACTAGTAGATGATGCTGCGAGTCTAAACTGTTGACCCCGCCCAATAGAAAATGTCTACCTAGCAACCCATGACTAAAATGGCCTAGCTACTATTCGCCCTTTCTTACCAGATGTCTGGTCCACATTAGTTATTGATTTCTTAGAGAGCTCTTCTATCTTCATCTGTTTCCTTTTTTCAACAGTAATGGCAGAGGACACTAGTGTACCAAAGTCTATATGTTGGTGGGAAGCCACTAAATATAAAATATCCTCATCGAGGCCATCTTCAAATCTATGAAATTTATCAGCTTCATCTCCAATATTCCCCATTGCATACTTACTTACCTTGGTGAACTCCATCTCATACTCAACACAATCATAAATTCTTTTTTTTTTTCTCATCAACATAGACTCGTGGCACATATTTATTTTTAAATTCTGCCACAAAGAAATTCCATATTTGAAGTTTCAGAGTCTGGGGTGTAGGGTTTTGAAAAATGAATCATATTCATAAATGCAGTGAAAAATAAAATTTTTCAAAACCCAAAACAATAGATCATACTTGTACCATTAAAACTAATTTATATAAATGTAAATGTTAAAAATTATACCTTGTAATTTTTATTTGTTCTTCAAATCTTCACTTTGTTGGGTTGTAGAAAACCACAACAATCCACACTATGATGTCTCTAATGATAATCCATGCGAAGAATGAAGAAGAAACTATCAAGAGAAATGGTTTGAACAAATTCAAAGTGCTAGCTTTGAAAGTGTCTTGAGAGAATTTTTGTTGTCTTAAATATATTTTTTTTCACAAAAAATATTTTCATGTCTATTTTATGCCATTTGATGTCTTTTCTATTTGAATCAAATTCAAAAATAAAATAAAAAGTCAAAAATAGAGAAAATTGAAACAAATGAATAGTAATTGGCCATAATTGGTCTAATTAAGGCCAAAAACAGCCGTTGGCCAACGAATGGGAAGCTGCAGGTGCGCTAGGCCTGCTACGGGCTGTTGCAAGGCAGCCCAGTAGCCTGCCTAGCCCGCGCAGGCCCGTGACACTCCCGAAAAATTTTTCCGTGCGATCTCATCGCGATCCATCCTAAAATAATTCTCTCATATTTTGGATCATATCCAAGACCATTTTACTCATTCTCCATATCTTCAATGCGTGTGACCCATTAGGTTCCCAATTATGTTGGTCACTTAAATTAACAATTAATTTAAGTAGGTCATGAGCGGTATCTAGCAACACATCATGACCCCCAATTGACCGGAAAGTCAGTGGTTTGAATACGAACCTTTCCATAGACAATTTCTGTGCAATTATTCCTTTCACCATTTTATACCCCACTTAGTTCAGAGTATGGACATGTGTTAACTCCCACTAGACTAACTACATCATGTCTAGTCCAAGTAATGTTAGTTATTGTCCTTGAGGCTCATTACTCTATTAGATATGTCATTGAAGACTATCTTTATGACATTTCCACTCCGGTCAGAGATTCTTGAGTAATGACCACGACAAGAGGCCATGGGTATACACTCTTTCTATCAAGAGTGGTGAATCCTTTGTTGGTTACCCAATTACCTTCGAATACCTCAAGCTGTATCCAATCACCACCCAATGAGCTACCTCTCTGAGGCAACAAGGAATAGTGTCAAAATACATAATCAATATTCAAGATATCCTTGAGTACCTCAAGTCTAAGGATACTTGCACCATTGCTATGATGAGACTATCATTGACATTTGAATAGATTATCCATATGATTGTCTCATAGTTTGTCATCCAATGTACTTAGCTACACTTAGAAAGCATCCACATGTTAACTTTAAACATCTCATGTTTATAAATTATGAGATCTACTACTCGATCCAATCAAGGAGTGTAACATGTGCTAGTCTATCTGAATTAATAATTTCCCGTCTCATTAATCCTATGACTAGGGATAATTTTCATACTAACATAATTACACATTATAAGAATCTCAATATCATGATCTCATCATGATTTCCTTCATGCTATGTTATGTATCAAGGACTTCATTAATTGATTTAAGATCACTTATCAATTCATATATCAAATGAACATTAATTTAATGAAAAGGCCTTTTATTAATCAAATAAACTTGTACAATAAGTGTTAAAGGTGATTGCCTTTAGGGCACTCCTCTAACATGGGGCTTCACTAGTACCAACTTCCACCAGTCCTAGGCATGCTCCTGAATGAGGCATACTGCATACCTAACCTTGTACTCCTCCGAACATTCAAGCTCCTCAAAAACTCATTTTGTCTTTTCCAACCAAAATTCTGCTGCTGTTGGGTCATCCTCTTTCTTACCCGTAAAATTTGTCACCCATATTTTCTTAGCTTATCAATCTGGGATTTTGGTTGAGGTGGGGGAAGTGGTGGAGCTGGTGGCGGCACAATTTGTGCTATCTACTATAACAAAGTAGCCATCTGTTGCATAAGGGGTACACCTAGATCAACTTGTTCTTCAACATGTTGTGGAGCTACAACTGTAATATCCGCTAATTTAGGCCCCGAGTCGCACCTGTCGCGAAGTTGACACATTTGACTGATCAGAGTCTAAATTCATATTTTTACACAAAATTGATTAAGTAATGGCTAAATTAAATGATGAATGCCTAATGAAGTGATATTAAAGTTTAAAGAAGTTGATTTATGATAAAGGACTAAATTGCAAAATTTGATAAGTTTTGGGATCAAATTGCAATTTACCAAAAATTGGAGGATTAATAAGATTAATTGCTAAACAACATATTAATTTTGGGCATATTTTGATAGGTTGGCCGGCCATGATATTAAAGGAAGAAGGATTAATATTGATTAAGTATAAAATTGGGAGAAATGGTAAAATGGTAGGTCCCACATGAAGACTTTTTGGGTACCCTATTTAAGACTTCTTTTCTTCTTCTTCTTCTCTTCATTTTCTGCATTCTTCTCTCTTTTACACCAGTCATGCCAGCCACATCTTTTCCTCCATAGCTCATCTTAAATTCTAGAGAGAGAAAGGAAAGGAAGAGAAGGGAAAGAGTAAGACAAAGTGATATTCATGTTCCATAACTCCTAAGGAAGCTGGAAAGAACAAGAAAGAGGAAGAAAAATCTGGTTTCGTAGAGAGAGAAAATCTCCAAAGTTGTGATCAAGTGAAGAAAAGTGTAAGGTAAGAAGCATCTCTTTTCTTCTTCATCTTTTCTTAAAGGAAGTTTGAATTTTGAGCTCATTCAAGACTTATGAGGAAGGAGAGAGAAACTAGGGTTTTGAGAGAGAAAAAGAGAGTTTAGGGCTTTGAAGAAATCAGATGATAATAATGATCTATAATGTTGTAGGAGTTCCAAGTGACAAGGAACAAGCTCTAAGGAGCAAAGGAAAAGAGAAAGCTACCTAGAAGAGTGAAGGAGAAAAATTGAGGTTTGTGTATAACTTAAGGCAATAGCCTATTTTTGTTTGAAATAATGCATGCTGAACATGATGTGTGATAAATATATTTCAAGAATGATGATGATTATGGCATGAAACTATAGAATTAGACATGTATGAATGAGATCCTTGTGTGATAATGAATTAATGATGCATGTTAGAATATCTTGCATGATCAAGACATTTACAGGTATTGAAAAGTAATAAGTTGAGTAAAGAACCTTAGAAATGCATGAAATAGAATTTGGTATGATTGGGATGATGTTAGAATGAATGAAAGGTGAATATGCAGATTTCCTGCTGAAAGTCGCGGGTGTGACTATTGAGTCACAAGCGTGAACTTGAGGGTTCACGGTTGTGACTTCTGGGTGGAAATTGTACTATTCATTCCAGAAGCGTTCACGGGTTGGAATCACGGAAGTGAACTTATTCATGGGCGTGAATGAGTAATCACGACCGTGAATGCTTTTGGGCGATTCATTCCAGTAGCGTTCACGGCTTGGGATTACGGGCGTGAACTGAATCATGGGCGTGAAATTAGTAATCACGGCCGTGAATGCTCTGTATTTGTGATTATGAAAGTGGTTATTAAATGGAGAATTGAGGTAAGTAAATGAAAGTTATTGCCTATCCAGTGAAATAAGAATGATTGCATAAATATATATATATATATATATATATATATATTGAGGTGAGAACGTGTTATGTTGTGATATAGAAAAATGAATTATCGTAGATGAAATATGTGAATTGTCATGGATGTTATATGAAATCTGATGCGGATGATAAACATGAGAATATTGATGAATCTAGTAAATGAATGAAAAGATGTATGAGTATGACTATATATTTGCAAAACAAGAAAATTGAGATGTTGATAAATATGAGAATATTGAGATGTTGAAATTTGAGAAATTATGATTGATGTGAAAATATAAAGAAGCCCATTACTTTACTTGCGGACTAGAAATAGGATAGATGACATGTCATTAAGGAGGCGACCGGTATCGTACTATACCTCAACTAATGTGGCCTAAGCCCGGAAAGCGCCATTGGTCTGGGATGCTCGGTCAGTGTGGCTTAAGCTCTGGGAGCGCTACTGACTTGAGAAGCTCTGATGAGCACATATAAATGAGGACAAGGTGGTTTAAGCTCGGAGAGCGCCCTTGGTCCGGTTATTCATCTATGATGAAATTATACTCAATCAATGTGGCCTAAGCTTGTGTGAGTGCCATTGATTTGAGAAGCTCTTATGAGCCAGATAGTGGACAGGGTGGCATAAGCTTGTGTGAGCGCTCCTGATCCATAACCCGTATCTAGTCAGTCCAAAATTTAGAGTGATGTGGCCAAGATAATGAGGATATGTTGGAAAATAAGAACAGAAAAGAATAAGAAAATGATGGTGATTTGAGATTGATATGTAATGATAAATAGATTAACAGAGTAATTTACCATTAAAGATAAATGAAAGTAACATTGTCTATATGAGCATGACATTTATACTTGTATGAAATAGGAATATGTTGATAGTCATGTATGCAAATATTTTAATGCATAAAATGATAATTGAAAATGCTTGTTGCATGATATAGTATATTGTCTTATTTATATGCACCACTAAGCTTAGAGCTTAGCGTGGAGTTTAATTTCCACGCAGATATAGAAAGGTAGCTGAAGACGCTAGATAAAGCAAACGGTGATCCCATTCAAGTAAAGTAGCTGAACCTTTAGAAAGTGGATTACAAGTTTTGAAATTTTGTATTTGGCTTTTATATTAAAGAAAGTTAGAGTTTGTAAATCTTACTTTTAAAAGTTTGTTAAGAATTACTCTGATGTTAAAATTAATATCTTATGTAAATAAATTGTACTCTAGTTTTTGGTTTATATTTATATATACAAGAGAGTTTAAAAAATATATAATACAATTGAAGAAGTAAGAAAGATAGGTAGCAGCGTTCCCCCATCCGGGAGCGTGTTGTGGTTCGGGTGGGGCAGGCACGACTGCTACAACAACACTAGGCTCTGAAGCTCTAACTGATGCTGACTGTCTATGTGTAGTAGAATTAACTATATTACCACCCTATTTTTCATCGTGACTTCGTCTTGATTCGAAATCTATTAAAACCTATATTGTCAGAAGAAGGGTCCCTTATCAGAATATAACAGTTTAAAAAAAATGCATATGCATGAAAACATGCACTTATCTCTCATGCCCTGTAACACCACACTTTATGCATTTAAGTATAACCTATCCCTGTATCAAATAGTCACATACTGCATACTGAAAAGGCAAAATACCCTGTTAACAGTGGTAGTAAAATTTTTTTCATGTCATATCCTGTAAAATCAATTAATGATTTTGCAAGTCTCATATCCTGTAATTTCATTCAATGACTTGCAAGTCTCATATCCTACAATATTATTCAATGACTTTTCAAGTCAACATTAAAAACCACAATACAATATATCACATATATTAAAACTTAAACTTTACATCTGAAGTATTACGGGTTGCTTCCATTTATACATTTCAAAACTAATCTAGATTGATAATGCATATTCAAACATATAAGTCCAAATACATATGACATGTTTTTATGCTCGTGTGGAATGCAAGGAGAGAGAGTGATGAGGCTCGGCCAATGACCTGTGCTCCATGTCTTCTATACACTACTCAAAATGAGTTATCACTTTTCTTTACCTGAAAAATGATGCAAATTGATGAGTTGCGGCTCAGTGAGAATAACCATCCAATGAGCTCTAAAGTACCAAACAACTCATAGTAATAAATCACAAATCCAATATATACCATGTATTTCATTCCATTCATCAGTATCATATAAGTATCAATAAAGTTGAAAAATATAATCATTACTCTTTATGTATGCAAATGCTTTGCTTATTTCATTTTGTTGTGACTAAGTTAAACAGACATTGCCCCGGGTTTCCATGTGAACATTTGCATTTGTATTTGCTAGCTAGCTTGATCATTTTTTTTCATTTGCACATTTGTTGGGCCATAGGCCTCTTCTTTTGCTTTGCACATTTGTTGGGCCATAGGCCTCTTCTTTTGCTTTACAATATCGATTAACTAGTCACAACGCCTTTTTAGTCCATATGCATATGCACTTGTATTTAAGCATCCATCAACCATTGTATCTTATCACATATAATATACATATACCACATATATACCTCATATGCCACACATATACCTTGCATATACTATACATATACCATGTATATATATCACATATGTCAAACATATACTTCAAATATACCACAAGTATACCATTTATATGTACCACAATGTCACAAATTATCCATCATTACATTATCAAGGACCAATAATAACAATCATATGAAACACATAGCAAGCAACATTCATTTGCACTAAAGAATTCAATCGATAATTAGACTCACCGTTCTCCTTTGATTCCGACCCCTGTCTCCAATATGTTGCAAGCCTAATATGAAAAAATTAATCAATTAACTCATGATTAGGGATACTTAATGTGGCTTAAACAAATTAATATGCATTGTTCATGTCAATAGTTGAGATTTTTCCTATGAGGCAGTGTGACCTTATGGGACTGTTTAGCCTATAACGTTTTCTATACTTGACCAATTAATATGATTCTTGTTCCTAAGTACAAATAACATATAATTATAGAACATATTAAAATTTCAGACCAAATGGATCATTTTACAATATTTGGTGGAATTTCTAAGAGTGTTCTATTTTCTGCCTTGTTTTCTGCCTTTAGGCAGTTTCAGGGTACTCATTTGGGTTTATCATAACTTACAATATATTAGTCATATTTTAAGGAAACTTTACAGACACTTATATGGTTTCATATGGAAAATTTTTCATATTTTAACATTTTATCAATTATGCCTCTAAGGTCTTCAAATCATAAGAAAAATTTCACTGGTCCAGAACAGAATTGGCTTCCGGACCAGTATTACTTATAAAGACCATAACTTAGTCTATACTTACCCAATTAAGCTGAAATTAGTACCAATATTTATCTAAGACATATACCTATAACTTTCATGTTTTGACTATTTACAGAATCTAGCTCTAACGAGCTAAACTTATCCAAACAAGTTTCTGTCTCTGCCCAGGGCACTCAGTAGGCAGTTCAGACCATGGAACAGTCATGGTTCCATTCACCATAACTAAATATTTACAAGACCTATGAACCTGAAATTTGGTATACAGATACAACACACATATATCTACAACGTGTTTGTTTTACAAGACCTATGAACAGTCATGGTTCCATTCACCATAACTAAACTGTGATACATATTTGTCATCCCTGGGTGCATTGCATACGGTGCATTGTGTGCCTCTTCCATTATTTCCCGATGCAAGTTCTCAGTGTCTAGAACACATATGCATGACTTTAACATCAGTGTATCATTCTACAAATCAAACTCTGTATTATTTCCCTGCCTTACCACATCCATTTTCTCACATAATTCAGGATCTTTGCTTTGTGCTTCTTTGATCCTATCCTTTAGTATAGGTCTGACTTGAAGAGTAGCAATCAGTGATCCTCTATCATGCATATTTAATTCAACATTCATGGATCGTAATTGAATCAAATATGGAAAAGAGGATATTTGTAAATGAGCTACACTGCTACTGGCCTTCCTACTTAATGCATCTGCTACCACATTGGCTTTCCCTGGATGATACTCAATTGTACAGTCATAATCTTTCAATATCTCTAACCACCGTCTTTGCATCATGTTTAATTATTTCTGTGTTAGCAAATAACCCAAGCTTTTATGGTCTGTGAAGATTTGGAATGTCTCACCATACAGATAATGCCTCCAAATCTTCAATGCAAATACAACTGCAGCCAGTTCTAAATCATGCACTGGATATGAGATCTCATGTGGTCTCAGTTGCCTAGATGCATAAGCTATCACCTTACCATGTTGCATCAACACACATCCCAAGCCTTGGTGAGAAGCATCACTATATACTGTAAACCCACCTATACCTGTAGGGATGGTTAACACTGGTGCTGAGGTTAGCCTGTGTTTTAGTTCATCGAAACTCCTCTAACATTCTGGAGTCCACTTGAAAGGCACATTCTTTCTTAACAACTTAGTCAAAGGGCTAGCAATTAAGGAGAATCCATCAACAAATCTGCGGTAGTATCCGGCTAATCCCAGAAAACTACGCATTTCTGAAATATTTTTAGGAGCTTCCCAATTTACCATAGCCTCAATTTTCTTTGGGTCAACCTCTATGCCCTTACACGACACCACATGTCCAAGAAACACCAAATGATCTAACCAGAATTCACATTTACTCAATTTGGCATATAATTGTTTCTCCCTCAAGGTTTGCAACACAATTTTTAAATGTTGTTCATGTTCTCCCCTATTCTTTGAGTATACCAATATGTCATCAATAAATACTATCACAAACCTATCCAGATATGGTTGAAACACTTTATTCATCAATGCCATAAATGCAGCTGGAGCATTAGTCAATCCAAATGGCATTACTAAAAATTCATAATGTCCATACCTGGTTCGAAAGGCAGTCTTTGGAACATCCGCTTCTGCTACCTTCAGCTGGTAATAGCCTGATTTCAAATCAATCTTGGAGAATATTTGGGCTCCTTGCAACTGATCAAACAAATCATCTATTCTAGGCAATGGATATTTGTTCTTCACTGTCATTTTATTCAGTTGTCTGTAATCGATGCACAATCTCATTGTTCCATCTTTCTTTTTAACAAATAACACTGGAGCTCCCCATGGTGATACACTAGGTCTGATATACCCTTTATTAAGCAACTCCTACAATTGGGCCTTCAGCTCTTTCAACTCAACTGGGGCCATTCTTTAGGGTGACCTTGATATTGGTGTTGTTCCTGGTACTAGTTCAATAGTGAATTCTATCTCTCTATCTGGTGGTAAACCAGGTAGATCATCTGGGAATACATCAGCAAATTCCCTTACCACTGGTATATTTTCAAGTAAGCTATCAGTGGTTCTAGTATCAGTCACATATGCCAAATATGCTTCACATCCCCCTTTGATCATTCGAAATGTTTTTACAGATGAAACTAGACATGTAGGCACAAGTTTTCTTTCACCTAGAAATACTACCCTTGGCTGGTTTGGTGATTCCAAAATTACTTCCTTAGTAAAGCAATTCACTATTGCATGATGTCTAGTTAACCAGTCCATTCCCAGTATCACATCAAATTCATATATTGGCAATAAAATTATATCAGCTATTAACTCAGCTCTGTCAATGCATATCAGGCAATCACGACAGACATTATTCACAACTACCACTGTTCCCAATGGAGTACTCACATTTATGTCAATCCCCAAAGGCTCATGCATTTGATGCAGTTTAGATGTCATATGCAATGATATAAATGAATGAGTGGAGCCTGGGTCAATCAATGCATATGCTAATATTTCAGAAATATAAATATTACCAGTGACTACTTCGAGAGCATCCACTGCCTCTTGTCTAGTCATAGCAAACACCCTGGCCTGAGTAGGGGGTATAGAACTCTGACCTTCAAATCTGGTTACTCCTCTGCCCATTGTACCAGTCCTGCCCCTGCCTCTTCCTCTGCCCTGTGTTCCACTAGTAGGGTAGACCCTCGGAGCCTCAACTGTAGTCTCAGATACTCCTCTACCTCTGCTGGTCTCTGCTAGTTTGGCTCTATTTGGACAGTCTCTATACATGTGCTCCATTGATCCACAGAAATAACATGCTCCTGTGAGCCTTCTACATTCGCCCGTATGCTTTATGCCACAATGACTACATGTGGGCCTCTATTCAACATATTGGCTCTTCTGCCCTCTGCCTGGGTAAGAAAAAGTCATGCCTCGACCTCTAAAACTGGAGTACCCACTTCTGTTACCAGATTGTGCAGGCATATATCTGCCTCTTTTTCCTGACCTTCTACTAGACTCACCGAAGAACTCACGTGCTGCCCTTTTAATTTGTTGCTCCCCAGCTTCTTTCATTAATCGTTCAGCTCTAATTGCAGCAGCTCTGAGTCTGGCATAGTTATCAAGATCATTAGTCGTGATTCTGTTTCTGATCTCATATTTGAGGCCCTCCTCAAACTTCCTGCATTTGTCTCTTTCAATAGAGACCATGAAGGTGTCATAATGGGAAAGTTTATTAAACTGTACTTCATACTCCGCAATAGACATATTCCCCTATTTCAGATTCAGGAATTCCTTCCTCTTCTCATCTTTATATGCTTCAGGCATGTAATTATTCTGAAATTCCAGGAGAAAATCATTCCATGTCAACACCGGTGGTTGTGCATCACTGTCGGGGACTGTCTCCCACCATTCATAAGCATTTCCTTGCAGTAAGGATACTGCATAATCGAATTTCTCATCCGGGGTACATCTCATCATATTCAGTACCCTCTGTGTCCTTTTTAGCCATGTCTTAGCTTCTGTTGGGTCTGTTGTGCCATTGAAATCAGTTGCACCATGTTTCCTTAGCTTGTCATAATGTCTTTCCTTGTACATTTCAGGACCATATACTTCTTGTTCTAGGTTTTCATGGGGTACTTCTGCATGAGATAACTGTGATGCATGTAGTGGAGCTCTAGCTCCTAGTGCTGGTTGCTCTCTATGTAAATGAGGTGATGCCTCATGAGAATACATTTCGGCCGGCCTCTCCCTCCTTGGTGAATTATGTCTTATGATGGCCCTAAAATAAATGAAATTATGTCACTACATAATGTTCAACACATAGGATGCATATGTTATCATGCTCTTATGCATATGCATATTCCCATCGAACCTATCCCTGCTTTGATACCAAAAATGTAGCACCACACCTTATGCATTTAAGTATAACCTATCCCTGTATCAAATAGTCACATACTGCATACTGAAAAGGCAAAATACCCTGTTAACAGTGGTAGTAAAATTTTTTTCATGTCATATCCTGTAAAATCAATTAATGATTTTGCAAGTCTCATATCCTGTAATTTCATTCAATGACTTGCAAGTCTCATATCCTACAATATTATTCAATGACTTTTCAGGTCAACATTAAAAACCACAATACAATATATCACATATATTAAAACTTAAACTTTACATCTGAAGTATTACGGGTTGCTTCCATTTATACATTTCAAAACTAATCTAGATTGATAATGCATATTCAAACATATAAGTCCAAATACATATGACATGTTTTTATGCTCGTGTGGAATGCAAGGAGAGAGAGTGATGAGGCTCGGCCAATGACCTGTGCTCCATGTCTTCTATACACTACTCAAAATGAGTTATCACTTTTCTTTACCTGAAAAATGATGCAAATTGATGAGTTGCGGCTCAGTGAGAATAACCATCCAATGAGCTCTAAAGTACCAAACAACTCATAGTAATAAATCACAAATCCAATATATACCATGTATTTCATTCCATTCATCAGTATCATATAAGTATCAATAAAGTTGAAAAATATAATCATTACTCTTTATGTATGCAAATGCTTTGCTTATTTCATTTTGTTGTGACTAAGTTAAATAGACATTGCCCCGGGTTTCCATGTGAACATTTGCCATGTGAACATTTGCATTTGTATTTGCTAGCTAGCTTGATCATTTTTTTTCATTTGCACATTTGTTGGGCCATAGGCCTCTTCTTTTGCTTTGCACATTTGTTGGGCCATAGGCCTCTTCTTTTGCTTTACAATATCGATTAACTAGTCACAACGCCTTTTTAGTCCATATGCATATGCACTTGTATTTAAGCATCCATCAACCATTGTATCTTATCACATATAATATACATATACCACATATATACCTCATATGCCACACATATACCTTGCATATACTATACATATACCATGTATATATATCACATATGTCAAACATATACTTCAAATATACCACAAGTATACCATTTATATGTACCACAATGTCACAAATTATCCATCATTACATTATCAAGGACCAATAATAACAATCATATGAAACACATAGCAAGCAACATTCATTTGCACTAAAGAATTCAATCGATAATTAGACTCACTGTTCTCCTTTGATTCCGACCCCTGTCTCCAATATTTTGCAAGCCTAATATGAAAACATTAATCAATTAACTCATGATTAGGGAGACTTAATGTGGCTGAAACAAATTAATATGCATTGTTCATGTCAATAGTTGAGATTTTTCCTATGAGGCAGTGTGACCTTATATGACTGTTTAGCCTATAACGTTTTCTATACTTGACCAATTAATATGATTCTTGTTCCTAAGTACAAAAAACATATAATTATAGAAAATATTAAAATTTCAGACCAAATGGATCATTTTACAATATTTGGTGGAATTTCTAAGAGTGTTCTGTTTTCTGCCTTGTTTTCTGCCTTTAGGCAGTTTCAGGGTACTCATTTGGGTTCATCATAACTTACAATATATTAGTCATATTTTAAGGAAAATTTACAGACACTTATATGGTTTCATATGGAACATTTTTCATGTTTTAACATTTTATCAATTATTCCTCTAAGGTCTTCAAATCATAAGAAAAATTTCACTGGGCCAGAACAGAATTGGCTTCCGGATCAGTATTACTTATAAAGCCCATAACTTAGTCTATACTTACCCAATTAATCTGAAATTAGTACCAATATTTAGCTAAGACATATACCTATAAATTTCATGTTTTTACTATTTACATAACTAGCTCTAACGAGCTAAAATTATCCAAAGAAGTTTCTGTCTCTGCCCAGGGCACTCAGTAGGCAATTGAGACCATAGAACAGTATTGGTTCCATTCACCATAACTAAATATTTACAAGACCTATGAACCTTAAATTTGGTATACAGATACAAAACACATATATCTACAATGTTTATGTTTTGAGAGACTTCAAATAATGGCTTTAACATATTCGAAATCAAAGCACACAGTAGCTAACTTGGTTAGGGTTCACACCCTAACCAGTTTCAGTACGAAGAGGATATCTAATTCTATACACAAAATCATGAAAAACCGTTTACATATTCATAAATATAAGACATAAAAGAACAACTTTTTTGTTTTACACGTTTCCAGAATAAATTTCTATGTACATCAAAATCGGATTGCAAAGCAGTGCCTATTAATGAACATAAGCAACTCAAATCAACCCTAAAGCAATAAGAATTGATTACTTACCAAGGACGAACTTGCAAGGGATCAATTTGGTGCAAAAACTAGGTAAAACAAGGAATATTTGAAGTCTGAAATGGAGGAAAATGAAGGAGAAGTCGGGGCTGAAGTGAGGAGGCAGAAATGGGAAAGATGAAGATAAAGGCATTTTTATGTTTTTGTCTTTTTATCTTTTTCTCATCTCATTTCTCTTCTCATTTCTCATTTCTCTTCTCTTTTCTCTTCTCTTCTCTTCTATTTCTCTTTTGTTTCATTTTCATTTTATTTTGTCTATATTATTATTATTATTTACATAGATTTATAATTCCACTAATTCACACAATAATACAGCTTAATCATTTGACCCCATTTAACTAAATTAGCAATGTAAATGTTCACTAATCTTAATCTAATCATTTTTCTTACTTTAATTTAGACACCTTATTCAATTCATTTCTAACACTTTGTTATCCTCATTTAGGTTATAATTACACATGTGTGACTCGATACAAGTGCCAAATACTAGGACACATAGCTAGTGCATGTCATGAACTTGTTCCTATGGAAATACGTATGAAATGCATTTGTTCAATTGAATTGTATGCAAGATGCTTATGTTCGATGAAATGATATGGGGAAGGTCAAGGATGTTACATACCCACTCAGCAAGGATCATCTAAACCTATAGCTCTGATACCAAAAATTGTAACACTCCTTCACCCCACTTTAGTTCAGCAAGGTAAGTGTGCATTACCTGACCAACTATCTTATAAGATTCACTAAATGAAGTATAATTTTTTTTTTTAGCAAAAATATTACAAACACCATCACTCAAAATTTTATTTATTTATAAAATATATTATTTTACATCCAAACTATCTACATTACATTAGTTTTACATACCCCCAATACATACTAGATGAGATAAAACTATAATTTAATTTACAAAGCTTTTAACAA
Organism: Triadica sebifera; assembly: GCA_023653625.1. Classification (NCBI taxonomy): domain Eukaryota; kingdom Viridiplantae; phylum Streptophyta; class Magnoliopsida; order Malpighiales; family Euphorbiaceae; genus Triadica; species Triadica sebifera. The sequence goes on from CM042901.1 coordinate 30,429,134, forward strand.
AATATACCAAAAATAGTCCAAAGCTTTAAGCTGCTTTATGTCTGGGTACCCTTCTTCTTCTGAAAACTATACTATCTATAACTATTTTTTAGAACCTGCATGAGAGTAAACCACCTACACTAAGCTACTAGTTTAATGGTGCTTCAGGGATAAAAATCTTATATACATATATTTTCTTACATGTCATTTCATCATTCGACAAATAAGGCATACAAAAAAAAATACAGAAAATCAAAGAAATGTTATCAAATATTTAATAATCAACAATCTTGATTTAACACAACATTATCAAGAGGACATGCTTTTACTTATTTTATCCCTACACACTTTACATTATTGTTATTTTCATTTTTTTGTGTCCATAACACCTATAACCGAACTAACTAATAGGAATAACAGGGTTGTCATTACCAACTTTCATAACAATGAACCAAGCGCTTTTATAATAGTGTCATTACTAGCTTTCATAATACTGTCATTACCGGTTTAATAATTTTACGTCGAGCGCATTTATAGAATTGTCATTACCGACTTTTATATTTTGGCACCGAATGCCTTTAATCCCCTTATTGGCTTGCCAAACTATTCTCTATTCTAATTCTAGGTTAGGTGTCTTAGGGCTTAACTATTTTTATATTTACTCCTAACATTAAGATTAGTATTCACAATATTTTCAAAAGTGATAATTGTATCAAATTTCCACATACATGTTTATTTATTTTTATTATTTGTTTCCTTTATTATTAAATTAAAACCGCACACATAAATAATTCTGTAAAAAATTTATAACTATAATTAAAGTCAAAATTCTCATTAATTAATATATGTATTCATCACACCACAAACAAAGGCTCAATATGCAAATTCTTTGTTTATGTCGGATTCTGGCCCTGATATTGGGCCTTATTAGTAGCTCATTTATAATTTGAATTTGAATTTATGGTCTTCTATTATTTCGTAGCTTAATATCTCAGCTTTTAGATGGACAAAAATCATCTAAATCCAAGTTTTTTCTAGCGAAAGTTATGGTCATTTTACTGAAGGGTGTTCTATTAGTTTTTACCCAATATTTTCTAGGTACCTATAGGTCCGAAAATTTACATCCAATTTTAGCCCATTTGCAATTAAATTTGAACTTAGGTTCTCAATAAATTTTAGCCTTATGAGTAAACTTTCATTTCTAACTAATTTCATCTCAATCTCATTACCAAAACATTAGTTATGATAAAAAAAATATCAAGGCTGCTTTGGGAATTCTGTAACAAAGTCATCAATTGGCACAAATCTATCTCATAAATACATCCATCATATGCATTTATTTTTTTACCAAAATTTCCATATCACAATTACATTCACATATCTTAACACATTCACACCATTTAGTCCCATTACCTTAAAAAAAATTAAAAGTAACTATCAATCACATTTCATGGCAAAACCACATTCATATCAAGTATTAGCACATAATTTCACACATTTAGATAACCTGTAAGATTTTTATCAATGAAGCACATACCTAATTAGCCTTCGATCTTTCCTTTTCCCTTCTTTTCTTTCCCTCACTAAATAGCTTTTTCTTTGCCTTTATCACCCTTTTGAAGGATGTTCTTTTGCTCACTTGATTTTCCTACACAACCATACCATATCTCATTTCTATCATCCATTTTCAAAACTTTTCATGCCTACATAAAATCCTAAAGCTCCTAATATGTTTTATACTTTATTTTAGTCAAAAATTACTAAGGCTAAACATCCTTTATAATAGGTCATGGCTGCCTAAAAACATTATCATAGGTCCTAATTTATTTTCTTCAAATTAATACCCTAATCACTTTTTATTCATCACTAACTACCATTTCCTTAAGTGAATTCCAATTTCCCCCAATTTGGCTCCATCAAGGCAACCCTTTTTTCTTCAATCTTATACATGACACATTAGGCTTAAATACATAAAAACATCAATTTAATTTAATTAGTGGCTTAATTGCAACTTTCCACAAAAATCAACACAACTGAAAATCCTAATTCATATATGCCAAATAACCCTAGTCTACCAATCCTAATCATATCTATCATCCTTATGGATCTCAAATGGAAGGAAAAATTTTGAATTTAAGAAGAATAAACTCACCTTAATGGCTCTCCAAAGTGAGCTGAAATTCCCCCAAGTCTTCTCCCTTTTATTTTCTTCTTTCTTCCTTCTTTCTTGTTTATGGCAAGAACTCTTTAATTTCTTGATTTTTCTCTCTCAAAACTTATTTTCCCTCTCTTTTTCAAGTTTGGAATGAAGAAAACATGGTGGCTTTGGAAGGCTAGAGTGGGTGGCACAAAGAAGAGAAAAAAGAGGAAGAAGGTAAGTTAGAAATTTGGGTGGAATGGAAAAATGTAGAATTCTTCCCTTTTTGACTTTTATACCATACTTAAAGAGTGGGTCCCACTAATTAACATAATATTAATTCTTATTGGCTCATTAACTTAATAAATTTTGATTAATTTTTAATTATTAGAAATTCATCATTTTCCACAAATTTCCTTAACTTCACAAATTTTTCCCTAACAATTTCAATAATACCGAATTTGTCTGTAGGGTAATTTTATTTTTTTCAGTTCTAGTACTAATCTTTTTAATTCCTAAATAATAATACCCTTAATTATTTTTTCTTATAATTTGTCATTTTTTATGGGTCCAAATTTAGACATTGATTGAATCGGCGCACCCTATTATGGTCACGGGCAATCGAGGTCTAAATCGGTGGATGTTACATAACCTATCCTCTAATTGTCTTATGACTATTAGTGATGAGTTTTGGCTATGGCATAGAAGACTTGGTCATGCAAGCATGGATTTAATTCAAAGCCTCAGGAGAGCTAGTAAATGGACTACGAAATGTCAAATTTGAAAAGGATAAGACATATGAACCATGTTAAGGAGGAAAACAACACAAAACGTCATTCAAATCTAAAAATTTTGTAAGTACCTCTAAACCATTATAACTTTTGCATTTAGATATTTTTGAACCTATTAGAGTTGCTAGTTTAGGAGGTAAACGCTATGCATTCGTCATTATTGTTAATTACTATAGGAGGTCAAAGCCACAAATACTGCTTGTTATATTTCTAATCGGGTTTTCAAATGACCTCTTTTAAATAAAACCTCTTTCGAGCTATGGAATACAAGAAAACCCATGATCTCATATTTTAAAGTATTTGGATGCAAGTGTTTTATATTAAACACCAAGGACAACTTTAGAAAATTTGCCTCTAAATTCGATTAAGGTATCTTCTTAGGATACTCCATAACCAACAAAGCTTATAGAGTCTTTAACAAAAGTCATTGGTTGTAGAATAGTCTATGCATGTTGTTTTTTATGAATCTAGTAAACTTGATCTTGTGAAAGGTAGTGCTCTTGATGACATTAGAGGGACAATGGAAAAACTTGATCTTGATCATGAGAAGGATGATGAAACCTTAATGAAAGATGATGGTGATCAAGAGGAGCAATAAGAAGATATTTCTCAGCCTCAAGCTCAAGAGTAAGGGACCCAAGAGCTTATAAAGGAGTGGATAAGAAACCACCCCATATAACAAATAATTGGTGATCCTTCTAAAGGTGAGACCTCAAAAAGAGATGATAATGATGATAAAAAAAAAAGCAACAACAAGAGGAGCATCAAGATAATCTACTACCTCAAGCTCAAGAGCAAGGCACCCAATAGCTTCAAAAAGAATGGAAATTCATAAGAAACCATCCCATGGAGTAAATCATTGGTGTCCCACCAAGGGTATAAGTACTAGATCTAATATTAAACTTTTAGATTCTAATCTTGCTTTTGTCTCTCAAATTGAGCCAAAGAATATTGATGAGGCTCTAAATGATGAAAATTGGGTGATTGCTATGCAAAAGGAACCCAATCAATTTGAGAGAAATAAGGTTTATACCTTAGTTCCTAGATATAAGGACTATCCAATCACTGGAAGTAAATGGAACAAGGTCTTATAACTAGAAAAAAGGTTAGATTAGTTGCCAAAGGGTACAATCAAGAGAAAGGCATAGATTATGATGAAACCTATGCTCCAATCGCTAGATTGAAAGCTATTATAATACTTTTAGCCTTTGTATGTCACATGAATTTTAAACTTTTTCAAATGGATGTCAAAAGTGCCTTTTTAAATGGCTTTATAGAAGAGGAAGTCTATGTTGAACAACCTCCTAGTATTGAAAGTCATTCATTGCCAAATCATGTGTTTAAGCACACTAAGGCCTTATATGATTTAAAATAAGCTCCAAGAGCTTGGTATGGAAGGCTTAGTGCATTTCTATTAGAAAACGATTTTTCAAAAGGACATGTAGACACAACATTTTTTATTAAAAAGCACAAGAAAGATATATTACTTGTTCAAATTTATGTTGATGATATTATTTTTGGGTCTACTAATGAATTGCTTTGCCAATAATTTGCTAAGTGTATGACTAGGGAGTTTGAAATTAGCATAATGTGTGAGCTCAAGTTCTTCCTTGGTCTTCAAATCAAGCAATGCAATGATGGCATCTTCATCAACCAATCCAAGTACACTAAAGAACTATTAAAAGAATTTGGAATGGAAGGGTGTAAGATTGCAAAGACTCCAATAAGCACATCAACCAAGTTGGACAAAGATGAGAAGGGTAAGAGTATAGATGAAAAGCTTTATAGAGGTGTAATTGGATCTCTTTTATACCTTACTGCTTCTAGACTTAACATTATGTATAGTGTATGTTTATATGCTAGATTTCAATCATGTCATAAAGAATCACATTTGAATGCTGTTAAAAGGATCTTAAAATATTTACATGGTTCTCTACATCTAGGTTTATGGTATCCTAGGAATACTTCTTTTCATATCATTGGTTTTTCGAATGTTGATTATGTCGATAGTCTATTAGATAAAAAAGGCACTTCAGGTACTTATCACTTCATTGGAGAATGTCTAGTTTCTTGGTATAGTAAGAAACAAGTTTTAGTTGCCTTATCTATTGTTGAAGTAGAATATGTGGCAGCAAGGTGTTGTTGCACTCAATTTCTTTAGATGAGACAATAACTTAAAGATTATGGTCAAATTATGGATCATATTCCTATCAAATGTAACAATACTAATGCTATAAATCTTTTTAATAACCCTATCCAGCACTCTAAGAGCAAACATATATACATTAGACATTATTTCCTAAGAGATCATGTCCAAAATAGAGATGTTGTGTTAGAATTCATTGACACAAACAACCAATTGGCTGATTTTTTTACCAAGCCTCTCAATGATGAAAGGTTTTGTTTTATAAAAGAGAGCTTGGAATGTTTGATGGCACCACACTATCTTAGATGATATTATATATATATATATATATATATATATCTTGATTAATTGTGAACCTTGAGTGATATTTTGATTATTAGATTACATTATCAAATTGTGTGATAAAGTTTTTATTTTTATTAAAAAAACATGTTTAAAATGTTTAGGAATCCTTTAAATATCACATGCTTTTGAATGAGACTTAGTTTTACTTTTTTGAAAACTTTTAGGTATTCACACACATGAATAAATCTTCACAGCTGTGAAAATGGTAGCCAAAACCAACAAATCGATCACAGTTTGTGTCATGCTTTGGATCACAGTTTGATCTCATGACGGGTTTATTTAACGTCCATGACTATTTAGTGTCACGATCATGAAAATGGCTAATTTTTTAGGCAGTATCATTCATGCCTTGACTCGCGATTTAAGTTCCTACCTAACTAATCGTGAACACGATCATTCATGCCCGTGAATCGATCGAAATAAAACCTTAAAATCATTATTTTCTCTCAATTTCCCTTTCCTCAACCTTCTAATCGATGCATCCTCTCACCTTCTCCGGCCAAATTCCGACCTCTAAAATCACCATTTCACCATCAATCTTTGCCAAAATCATTCACAAAACACTTCCTTCACTTGATTTCAAGCTTTTTCATCAAGTTTTGGTGAAGTTTCCAACCCTAGGCTCGATTACCCTTTCTCTCTTAAAGCTTTCATCTCATAAATGGCTTCCGAGTCTGGCCAATCCAAAGGGAAAAAGAAGAGTATGGTACTAAAGATACATGTGGATTATTTACTCAATGTTAGACCCCGATATTGCCATCAAAAATATGTTAGCCTCAAAAAATGGCCTTTCTTATTAATGAGGACCTTCAATTGGGGGTGTGTCAGGACTTTAGGCCTAACATCGGACATGAAGGTTTGGTTACACAAGTGCGGCTTACTAGAGTTTGTTGACATCTATCAACCCACCTTTCAAGAGCCAACTTTGGAATTTCTTAGTACATTACAGGTCTTTCTAATTGGAAAAGTCTCCTTCCAGCTCTACAAGCAAGAGAAAACCCCAACCATCGCTGAATTTGGGGAGATTTTCAAGCTCCCACATGAGGGATTGATCCATGATAATGAGGTTGGATTTTACCCTCATGATGTCTAGTCCTATTTTGGCAGGACTATAGCTGGGACATTAAGAAGATGAAGAGCACACACCTGATATCACTAGTGCTTCGCTACATTCACCGGTGTCTCACCTACAACATCTTTGCTCAGGGTGATAAAAATGGCTCAATTCAAAAGTCTGAATTGCTTTTGTTTGATATGGCTCAAAAGAGTGAGCCCATGGCACTATCTTGATGGTTTTCTTTTCACCTACAGTATATTGCTTCCAAGACTTCAGGAGATATTATTATTGGAGGATATGTGACTCATTTGGTGGTAGAACTGGGACTTTTAGACCTCAATAATCATGTTTACAATATCGTTCCAGCTTCTCCCAATGGCCAACTTAACATTAAGTCATTTATCAAGATGGGAGCAGTAGTGAGATTCTACCATAAGGATGAAGTGTCTTATAGCTTTATCACCCTAGCTAGAGAAGTGGCATGGGAACCTGAAGACTTCGAGGAATTCAAAGCGAGACTTCAAGGGCTCTAACAGAGGAAGAGAGCTCAAGTTGAGACTCCACCTCTAACTATTCTAGATGTTTATCATACTATCGAGACCTCTTCGGCACCTCTGCCAGACTTGGCACAGCAAATTTCCACACTCCTAACTCCTCATTTTGACATGCTTCAAGAAAGCATGAACACTTTTCAAGAGTCTGTTGATGCAAAATTGGAGAACCTCAAGGACTTTGTGGAGTCCAGGTTTGATAGCCTCGAGGAAGAGGTAACTCATCTTTGATAGGAGATGTCTAGCTTCAAGCCATGACTGTCATTATCTTTTGTTAACTTTTTATGTCTTAGGATCCTTAGGATTATGTTATCACAATACTCTTTTGTGTTTGGGCAAGTCTCTTTTATTTGTTTGATGTGACTTGTAAAACTTTGTTTATGCAATTATATATATTTCATTTTATTCTCTCTTGCCTTATCTCCTTTTTGATTGTGACAAAGGGGGAGAATAAGTAAGCAAATAAAAATGTTAATGAAAATATGACTTGGCCTAATCAACTTGCAATATAACGTTTATATACTTTGCATGAATACTTTGTTTATCTTGATACAAATGCTATGTCTATTGCTTATTTCAATCTCTTTTGATGTCTTGACATAAATGTTATGTCTATTGCTTAATTCAATCTCTTTTGAAGCATATTGTACTTCTTATTGAATCATGTTTAGCACCAATTGAGGGGGAGAAATTTTATTTTCTCTTTAGACCTCTATATTGCTTAACTATTTGTCACCATCAAAAAGGGGGAGATTGTTGAATCTTGAGGGATATTTCCACCATTTTGATGATAACAAATAATTAAGCAACAAGGAATTTAATCACTTTTTGTGCTCTAAGTATGTTAGACAGGTTATGCATTCTTAAAATCCTGAAGCAAGTTGAAAGAAAAGAATTAAAGATCAAGATATTGATAAAATGCAAAGTGTCATGCCCGTAATTCAAAAAGTCATGCCTATGACTCATGTCACGCCCATGGTGAAAAATCACCACCCCCTTGAAAATAGCTCTTCACGCTTGTGAATACCAAATCACAACCATGAAACAAGTAAGCACCAAGACTGTTCATTCAAACATTCACGGCAGTGAAGCACTAGCACAACCGCAAAGATTGATTAAGTCACACCCGTGAACAACCATTCATTTTTAGGCAGAATGAATCATGGCCAGAGTCACAACTTTCATTCATGACTACGAAGAACAGTCACACCCATGACCTTAGAGAGAGAAACTTGACTGGCGCGAATGGAAAAGCAATTGAACAACTATTTTCATATTTAATGCATCCCAAAACGACTATATTTGATCTAAATGTTTAAAAAAACACATTAATGACTTCCAGATGCAAGATATACAATCATTCAATCTTTAATCTTGTATAGCCTTGTGCATTTACTTTGATTCAACAAACTTTCATTATTTGATTGTAAAACCACAATTGCTCATAATTGTTGAGCATTATGGTTGGTGAGTGTTTTCTATTTGTAATCAATTACATAAAAGTGGTTTTGAGTGAGTTGGGTTGTAAGTGAAACACTTGTAAGTGTTTATTATGTGATCCATAAAAACACAAGGATTTTGTTGTTGTGTTAGCCATTAAAACACAAGGGATTTTTTGGGTTAGGTGTTAGCCAAGAGAGAAACACCATAGTTGGGAGTGAGCTAAGAAAAAATCCATTGTAACACTTTAAGTGTTAGTGAAATCCCAATCGAGATGGGGGAGAGGAATAGGGTTTGTTAATACCTGAACCTCTATAAATCTTGTGTGCATAATATCCTTCTTCCTTTCTCAATTTATTAATTTATTATATTTCTTCAAACAAAATTTTAATTGTTAACCAATTTAACCCTCCTTATTAGTTATTGCTTTAGGCAGCACTTATTTTTTTGTCACTTAGAGCTCTTATAACATCATTAAATCATAATCAAAATCTTGTTTCATAATCTCTTTCAAAGCCCTATTTTCTCTCTCCTAAACCCTAAATTTTCTCTCTCTCTTCACATATAAGCTCTATATGAGCTCAAAACCATATGTTTCTTTGAAAAATATTAGAGATGAGAAGGAAGACATTTTACCTTCACCCTTTTCTCCCCTTAATCAACTCTTTGGAGATTTCTCTCTCTTTTGTCTCTTGCCTATATAACTTCCTTTTAGCTCTTCTAAGCTTCTCCAGGCTTTGTTATTCATGAAAAAGCCTTTAGCTTGTCTTTCTCCCTCTACTTCCTCTCTTTCTCTCTTTCTCTCTCTAGAATAAGGTTTAGCTATGGAGATTATGGGTTGGATAGCATGGGACTTGTTCACAAGGCATAAAATAGAGTTAAAGAAGAGATAAGGAGGAAGAAGAAGAAAAGAAAAGGAAGACATAAAATTTCAACATATAGATCCCACCATTTTGAGCCAAAATCTTAGTTTTAGGTTTAATTAACATATTAATCTCTTTTCTACTAATGGTGGTCATCTCTCTCTTATAAATCATGTCCAATTTATGTGTTCAATTAATAAATGACTCTCTTGATCCTCAAAATTTCAATAAATTGCAAAATGACCAAATTTACAATTTAGTCATTTACCATAATTCAACTTCTTTAAGTATTGTAAACACTTTATTAAGCATGTTTCATAATTATTAGTCATTACTTTGATTAATTTCAATTAAAATATGAATTTAGACTATGGTCGGTCTGACAAGTCAATTTCGCAGCACGTGCGATGCCTAAATTAGCGGATATGACATTCTCTCCCCCTTAAAATAAATTTCATCCTCAAAATTTTACCTGTTCATTTGGCACTGAATAACTGGGGATACTGCATCTTCATAACTTCCTCGCTTTTCAATGTAGCTTCATTAATTGTGTGGCTCTGCCACAAGACTTTAACTAGAGGAATTCTCTTATTACGAAGAATCTTTTCTTCACATGCTAAAATAGCCATTGGTTCCTCTTTATATGTCATATCTTTCTGTATTTCTATGTCCTTTGTTGGTCAGATCTAAATGATACCTTCTCAGCATCGAAACATAAAAAACATTATGAATTTTCTCTAGCTCTGGTGGAAGAGCTAATCGATATGCCACTAATCTGATTCTTTCCAAATTTTCATAGGGGCTAATGAACATCGGACTTAACTTTCCTTTCTTGTCGAATCTCAATTCTTTCTTTCAAGGAAAAACCTTAAGAAACACCTTGTCATCTAAATTATATTCAATGTTTTGCGTCTTTAGATCAGCATACGATTTCTATCGATCTTGTGTTGCCTTCAATCTTTTCCATATAGCTCTAACTTTTTACTCTGTTTGTTGAACTAGCTCCAACCCTATCAATTTTTTCTCACTTAGCTCGGTCCAACAAATCGGTGTCCTATATTTTTTTCCATATAATGCCTCATAAGGAGTCATACCTATACTTGTCTGATAGCTATTCTTTTAGGCAAACTCCATAAGAGATAAGTATCGATCCCAACTTCCTTCAAACTCGAGCACATAGATTCTCATCATATCTTTTAGTAGTTGTATAATTCATTTCGACTATCCATATGTCTGTAGATGTTACCTCTTTGAGTTTAGTCTAGGCAATTGAGCAAGAAAAAAAAAATTAAATGGAAAAATGAAATGATATACCAAGCGAGAAAAAGTAGCAAGTGATAAAAATAAAAATAAAAAAAGTATGAGAAGTTAATGTATCTTAAATGGGGATCTTGTTAATGGATGCATATTGGTATGTTTAGTGATACTAACTTTATGTAATAAGTGTTGATAAATTTGGCTTTGATATATGGAAATTATGTGCTTATTAAATTAATTTGATAACATGTAATATAGTATAATTTTTATATTTATTTATGTTTATTGCCAAAAATCATGCACCAATAAGCAATTTATTTAGCATAGAAGATTGTTTATTTTCTCTCACGTAGGTTAAGTAGCTACCATCATTCAAAAGTAGATTATAGATAAAACAGTCGAAAACCAGTGGAATCCATCCTCAAAGAAATAGCCAAAGACTGAGATTGTGGGTTATATTCCTTTTGTATTTTTTGAGTTTTGTTTTGCATTTTTTGTTTATGTACCAACTAATCATGTAAATAATTTGGCAAGCTAAAGTTTTTAAATTAAAATTTATATGTAAATAAAGTATTAGTTGTTTTGTGAAATCAGATGTTCATATGAGATGATATAAATTGTTTGCTATAAAAGAAGTTTCTTCTTATGATTAATAAACAAGTTAAGTGAGAGGTGGTTATGTAGCATCGCCTTACTCGGTTGGTAATACGGTTGTAAGAGGTATTACATATATTTCGATATCAGAGCCTAGTTTGGTAGTCTTTGTTTAAGTGGTCTTAGGTTGATGAAAGTATAATATGACATGTGTGTGTTCATGTATATATATATATATATATATATATATATATATATATATATATATATATATATATATATATATTTCGATATATATATTTATATATGTTGTTCTCTAATGTGGACCACTATTTCTATAGCGCCCTCTTATCTAATTAGGATTAACCCAATTAAATGAGCGAGTGTCACATATACCTATCGCAAAAAATCTGTGAAATTTAAAAATTTTCATTTTACCTTGAAAACCCTTTGGTCATACAAATTCATTTGCAATATAAATCTCAGTCATGTCATCAAACAACTATTTCCTAGATAAATCCAGAATCAGAGCATGTCTATCTCTCCTATCTCGTATGTCTAATCTATAAGATCCATCAGATTTACCAATAGATGTACTACCCAATGCATAAGCAGAAAATCCTAATTCTACCTCTTATTCTCCAAGAACTGCCTAAACTTCGCTTTGATACCAATAAAATTATAACACCATTTATCTACCCGTATACACTACCATACACAATTAATAAGGATTGCTATGATATATTTATTTAAAAATAACAAATTATATATATATATATATATATACACATCAAGAGAAATATATATAAAATTACACATACTCTTGCAGGGTGACTGTCACTGCAACTTGACTCCATCAGTAGGGCCCACTGGTTCTAGCAATGGCTTCTATGTACACACTCGTCACTACTTCATACTGCTAAAACCTATGAGAGAGAAAACAAACCCTCGCGCTAAGTATAAAACTTAGTGGTTCAAAAATTTATAATAAATGTCCCTTTGAATGATAATATATAATTAACATCAACAAAATTCTGAGAAAGGTTTTCAAGTATCAAAACTATTAATAAATTATTTACTTACACATAAAAGTAGACATATATCATTAAATAAAAATTTCCAAAAATATATTCATTGGCATTCATACCACAAGCATAAAATAAATGCAATAAAAATTATAAGCATTTATTAAAATAAAAACTTCATTGAACCCATATATTAAAAGACCAAAGACCTACCCCTAGGGAAATAAGGTGTACCATCAAACAACGGAAATTTGAGGATTAAAGATAATCACATAATCCCAAACAATATCATCCGATTCAAGATAACTGTATGATTAGTCTCGATCCAAGATAAACACATGATCGATAATTAAATAATATGTATGGTCAAAGATAACCATATAAGTCATATAATACCTCTCATGGCCAAGATAACCACATACCATGGAACTTCTATCATATTGATATGTCAACAATTCTCTAACTTAATGTCTAGGTTAATATATGGGTTTATCGACATACATAAAATGTTAAAATATTTATTTTACCAAAATTTTTATAAATATAATGGTTATCAATTTCTCATATAATTATTTAATAGCATAAAATTCACCATATGGGGAAAATAAATTTAGTTCATTAAATACGATATCAATGTATTTATTTCATATTAATTCAAATTTTTTTACCAAACAATTTATTTTTATCATAAAATATATTTCTAATAACTTTTCAGACATTTAATATTTTCATAAAAGTTATATATAATTATTTTCTAAAATGTAATTCCATTTCATGCTAAAAAGCATATAAAAATCAATTTAAATAACAATTGGCTTATATTATAAGTTAATACATAGACCTTTATTGAAATTTCCCAGAAGTTGTCGACTCTTTCTCTTTATCTAGTCTTGGTGTCTGTACTGACAGTGCACCTGAATCCATTAAATTTCTAATTGGATACTGAGCCAATAAAAATTACTAAATTTAAAATAGAAATTAAACTACCTATTTAATTTTTATGGCTCTCACATTTACAGGTATGTTCCTACCGTCTTCTTTCACGCTACGTGCTACAAATGCGAAATTTCTAATTATTTTCAAATATTCCAAGTTAATTATAAATTTCTCTTCTCATTAATTTATTTAATTTTTTCTTCCTATTTTATTTTCTATTTTTTCTCCAAAAATCTATTTTCAACTCAAAAATTCCTATTAATTCAATAAATGGTCTAAAAATTCCAACTAAATTCCTATAATTACTTTGACCCATTATCTTCCATTTTCCATTACCAATTTCATCCAAATTATATTCAATAATTTCTAATAAATTTTTCAATAATTATGCCAAAAATCCAAAAATTCACAAAAAAATCCACAAATTTCATTTCTTTTAAATTTTCATCACTATTACTCTTCTCATCCTCCAGTTCACTCACTTCTTAATTTTTTTCCATAAATTTCTCATTTTTTCATCAAACTCTAAAAAGCATCAAGAAAGCAAGCTCAACAACATCATGCCATGGAGAAAAACAAAAAAAATAGAAGAATTTTTCACGTCCTAACAAAGCCATAGAATTTTATCAAGCTTTTCAAATTTTCCACCAATTTTTCTTCATCTCAATCTAATTTTTCTTACTCCTTAATCTTGGATGATGGTAATTATGGGAGAAAAATGGAAGAATCAAGGGAAAAGAGAAGATATGGATTCTGCCATGGAGATGAAAAAAGAAAAAGTTAATGATTTTTCTTTTTTTTAATTGAAAATGAGAGATAAATCAAATTTTTACTTTATATACCGCAGTTAATGGCTAATTAATCTTGATTAAGCTTAATCTAAACTACTATTGACCAATTAAAATTTAATTAATTTCTTAAGTTGACAAATGGCCTAATCAAAGCTTAATTAATTAACCTTAACTTTCTTTAATTTGAATCGAACACATTATTTTCTCCAAATTAATTCATGAATTAATTTAATTCTCCAAAATTCAACCTTCAAATAACTTAATTCCATTAAATTGAATTTATCAAAATTATAAAATCATTTTTTTCTTCAAAATAGTTTTTTTCAATTCATGACTTAAGTTAATATATATTTATTAAAATACATCAAAACGACTTTCGGTGCGAAAAATCAAGTTTTTATGATATAGTGATTTTTCTTAATCAAACTCATAAAAATTCTTATCAATTTTTTAAATTTTAGAATTCTATTGTGATCATATCAATATCATTGCGATCATGAACTCTCATCTCTAACTCCTAATCAAAAATATTAAGTTGTAAACCCACATTAAGGATCGTATTTCTACAATTCGAACCCTTAACTTTAAAATCTCACTTTATAACTCCACCTTATGACTTTAAAATAATAATTCATATATTTTGATAAGCTTAAATCACATTTTTACAGTCGAGCAAAAATCCCCTGTTTCATGTCTAATTTATTGCCTCGATTTGTGTATCAAGCACAAAATCACAATCATTGATCAATTCAATTAAACTTTCATATTAGACATTTCTATTATCATTTGAAAGTAGTTTTCTCAAACTTATTTGTCCGTATTTAGACTCTAATTGGTATGTTTCTGTACTGGAATAAAGCTGACTGAAATATTCATTTACGGTTAGGGTCTAGATTGCAGACGTGACACTTATCACCCTCAGCCACAAAGAGATCGGTTGCATATCTGCTAAACCATGTGAACTACCTCTCATACTTAGAAACTATCATGTTTCTTAGCCAGAGGTTCAAGAATTCTCTTATCTTTTCATCACTATTTTTTAAACTCAATTGTGAAGTACTCCCAAGCCAAAGGTTGTGGCGCTTGTGACTTATTCAAAACTGATTTCCACCACTCATATGCATGTTCTTATAGTAGCGATACTACATACTTTTTCTTGTTCTCCTTGGCACTCTCTAACTCTTTGAAGATCATCTTAGTCTTCTCTAGCCAAAATTCAACTACAATTGGATCATATAAATTTAAAACTTTTTCTTTTACCTTGAAAACCCTTTTGTCATATACATTCATTTGCAATATAAATCTTGTGAACCATATTATATACTATACATCCATAAAGAAAATAGTGTTCCAAAAGACCATCATCATACATAAACTATCATGTTTTGGCTTAACTGGCCCAATATTTACAAAAAATACATGCCTTAAGAAAAAGATTACATTGTTCTTAAAAAACGTGTATATAAGTAAAATAATCCAAACCCTATGCCATGTACAAAATGCAAAATATGATGTGAATAATATCCCTGATTATTGTCAGGTTTGGTCTGTTGTCTCTAATGTTAGGCTGACTTCTCTAAATCAATTTATATCTTTATTTACTAGGTTCTGACCTGTGTGGAGAAAACACTCGCATGCTAAGCTATTAAAAGCTTAGTGATACATATATGTATAAAAAAATCAACATGCAATCAAACATTATACATCACATCATACATATTCATGTTATCATGCTAAAACATTATGGCATGACAATGAAATCATAATATCATGTAATATACTTTACCTTATGGAATTGATAAGTCATTAAACATATTGAACCATAATTATAATGTATAACGTACTAATTGTGTATTTTTATATACTTGTGCCTTTGAACCTTTTCATTGTATTGTGTTCTTTAATAATTTTAATATAATCATCCAACAACTCTCAATATAGACTATTCAGATATGGGTTGTAAACAGGTGTACTCCCTAAGCTTAAACCACCTTACCACAATTTATAATCATGTGTGCTCATCTGAGCACCTCAAGTCAATAGTGCTTCCAAAGCTTAAGCCACCTTGACTGAGTAAAACATATAGTATTTTGCATGCAATATAGGATTAAGGGTTCTACAAGAGCTTAAGCCAACTTGTTCTTAAGAAAATAATTGTAACATATAACTATGGTACAAAAAACTCCCTTAATGGCATGCCACCTATCCTACTTCTAGTCTTAGTATCGAGCATGAGCTTTACTTATTTAGATACTCTTTGTTATACTTCATTATAGCATTTATATCTTATAATATATATACTTTGACCATATGAAAACTCATCATAGAACATTCATGTGTTTACATTCATAGAATCATACTTTAAACATATCACTATGAAAAGCATACGTATAGCCTTTACATTTTATCATAGAAAAAATCAGCATATTTCATGTTCAGTAGGATTCATGGGCATGAGCTATATATTTACAGTCATGAAGGTTTATTCATGGGTAACCATACCCGTGAACCAAACTGTGAAACTAGTCGTGAAAGCCTCTGTCCATAAATTGCACCTTTCTTCATGGGCGTGAAGAAATAGTCACAGACGTGACTTATGTGAATCAAGGTCGTATGTGGTGATTCAAACCGTGAAACCTTATGCCTGAACTGGGTAGTTTTGGTTTGATGATTCATGATTGTGAACCCCATATCACGGGTGTGAATCTGTTTTCCAGTAACATAACCATAAAACAAGGTATTTAAAATAATTCACATGCAAGGTTGTAATGGTTGTCCTATAATTTCCTATTAACATTTTTATCAAAACATGCATTTTTCATGTTATAACATCATTTAAACACATAAAAGCATATGATCATCTCAACTTACCTTTCTAAACTCTTTAAATACTATAACATGCATTTATGGTTCAACAACCTCTATAGCCTCATTTAAACAACATCTTTCAACAACATGACACATAAATGTAACCTTGACATATTAATGACAAAGATTTCTTTCAAACTTTCAATTCCAATTCAATTCATGCCTAACTTAACATTTATACATATTTCACTAATTAAACACATTCTCATGGAATTAATTACTTCTTTATAACTTATCACAATCCATATTTAACATTTAAAGCATTTAACACACAACATGCCACAAATTGGAATTTAAATGCATATATGTACATACCTTTCATGGAGCCTCAAAACTAAGCTTTTCTCAAGCTTATTTTCCCTCTTGATGGGTTTCACCCCCTCCTCTTCAAACTCCTATCACATATAATACATATAAATTAACTTCTATAACTATATACTTAACCTTTAATCAACTTTAAAAAAGGATCTTTACCCTTAAAATTTAAGATTGAGTCATAACCTAACCCATTTGGAAATGGGTCTCTACCAAAAATGAGTTTGACATGAAAAAAAAAAGCTATGAAAATTCGTAAAGAAGGAGAAACGTGATTCTTTACCAAGATTGAAGGAAACACAGTTAGGATGGGAAATTCAAGACCTTTCTTTTCTTTTTTGGTTCGGCCTTCTCAAGAGAACACCTTCCTTTTATCCTTCTTTCATAAAAGCTTGATAAACTTTGATCTTTGTTTATTGTTTAAGTGTTTTTTTCTTGAAATCGAAGGAAAATAAAAGATTAGAGTCACTGATATGAAGGAAAACAAATTATAAGGTCCTTTTTCAAGTTGTCTTTTGATTTTATGGAGTGAGAGAGAGAAAAAGAAATATTATTTGCTTTTTATATCTGATGATATTCACTGGCATGACCCAATTAGTCATGGATATGAAACATCTCAAAACATCATTGTTGAACCTTGAGGGGTATTTCCATCATTTTGATGCTAACAAGTAAAATAGCAATAATGTATTTAACATACTTGTTTTCTGAGTTTATTGAACAGGGTATGGAATATAATGCAAGAATGGAGAATGGAAGACTAACCTTAAAAAGACAAAAATTGAAGAAATAGCATGTTCATGCCCGTGACCTTTTATGTCACGCCCGTGATAAAGCTTAGTGCCAACTACCCAACATTTAAAGTTCACGGCTATGAAGGATCATAACAACCATGAAAGTCATGCCCGTGAGAAAACATATCAAATTCCTCCAAAGAGCTTTACGACCAGAGTCACCACTTGGACCACGGCTTGGAAGGATGTTCATGCCTGTGAAAGAATAATGTCACGCCCGTGATCAAACACTTCAAATCCTTCCAGAATGCTTCACGGCCAATGTCACCACTCAAGTCATGGCTTGAAAGAACTTTCATGACAATGACACACATATTCACGATCGTGAATGAGGAAAGAGAAACATGTCATGTGCAAAATTAAGAGTTGGTGCAATGTCTATTTTTGCATTAAATGCAACCAAATGGCTATAATTCGCCGTGGAAGTATAAATGCAAATCATTTATGAATCCAGAACAAGAGAATAGCAAATACTTCGAATCAAAATCTTGTTGTAGCTATTTGTACATTTATTACTTTCAAATAAACATTAATTCTCTGTAAAAAATCTTTTTGCTCATTATTTTCTGAGAATTATAGATTTGTGAGTGTTTCTCTTTGCAATTTACTACTCAAGTGAGTTTGGGTATATTGGGTTAAAAGTAGAACACTTGTAAGGGTTATTTGTGTGGGCCATTAAAACACAAGGAATTGGTTTATTGTGTGAGTCATTAAAATACAAGGGATTTCTAGGTTAGATGTGATCCATTGATAGAAACACCATAGTTGGGAGTGAGCTTGTAAAACTCCATTGTAACACTTAGTGTGTTAATGAAACTCCCAATTGAGATTGGGGAGAGGAGAAGGGTTTGTTAACACTCGAACCTCTATAAAATTTCCTGTGTGATATCTTTTTATCTCTACTCTACTTAAATTTTCTTTCCGAACTTAAAAGTTAAGAATTTTTAATATCTAATTCAACCCCCCTTCTTGGTTCAATTTTTGGGCAACAATTGGTATCAGAGCTTAGTCTAGCATCGAAGCCTAAACAGCGCTAGCAAAGATCAAGAAATGGCCAATGAAGGATTCCAAAGTCTCAAGCCTTACTTTGATGGAGCAAATTATGCTCATTGGAAGTTCCGAATGGAGACATATCTGGATAGTGAAGGAATTGAAGTCTGGGATAGTGTTCAGAAAGAATGGACACCATCAACTAGAAGAGGAATTGATGGTGAAGAAAAAATTCTATCAAGAGATGATTGGACAGAGCATCAAAGAAGAGCAAATTTCAAAAACAAAAAGGCAATGACAATTCTCTCAAGCTCATTATCCATTGAAGAATGTGGCAGAATACAACACTGTCCAACTGCATATAGCATGTGGAAAACATTGGAAAACTATCATGAAGGAACAAAGCAAGTTAAATCCAAGAAGATTAAACTTTTTACTTCAGAGTACAGACTCTTCAAGATGAAATCCAATGAGTCAATCACCGACATGACGAATCATCTTCTAGCCATAATAAATGGCATGAGAAAGCTTGAGAAACACCTGAGCTTGGAAGATGTAAATAACAAAATTCTGAGAAGTCTTCCTCTCAAAGATTACGGTTCAAGAGTTGCTGGTATAGAAGAGGCCAATGAAGACATGAGTGTAATGAATACTGATGTGCTTATTGGCAAACTTCTAACATATGAAATGGTAGTGAAAAGAGATAGAGAGCTTGAAGTCGAGCCAGAAAAAAGAAAGCCTCTAGCACTAAAAGCCTCTACTTCAAAATCTCAAGAAGAAGTTGAAAATTATGAAGAAAAGAGTGATGATGCAAATGAGGACATTGTTATGCTCTCAAGAAGGCTGAAAAGAATAATTAAAAAGAGAATGGGCAATTCCAGAAAATTCAAGCAAAGAAATTTCAAACAGGCCTCAAATGACTCTCAAAGGAATAAAGAGGAAGTAAAGTGTTATGAATGTGGGACGAAAGGACATATTAAACCGGAATGTCCAAGGCTCAATAAGCACAAGAGCAAATACCAAAGAGACAATAAGGAGAAAGACCACAAAGCTACATGGGATGACGAAAGCTCTTCAAACGAAAAAGATGACAATGAAAGTGAAGAGGTCAACCTATGCTTCATGGCTATAGAGGATCACGTCTCGGATAATGTAGGATCACTTCACTCATACTCGTTCAATAATGATAGTAGTGATAATGATAGTAATAATGAAGATGATGATGAGCAAAGCCTAATAGAAGTATTGAATCCAAAACTAGAGAAATATAGAAGTAAATTCAATACTTATAAAAATAACATTTCTCATTTAAAAATCAAAATGGATTTTTTAGAAAATGAGAACTTTGAGCTTAAATCATCTAATGAATCTCTTCAAAAATTATTAGATGAGTACTTTTCAAGACCCTCAACTAAATCCTTGCTTAAAGAAAATAATATTTTGAAAAATGAAGTTGAGGAACTTAGAAACTCCATTTCAAAATTTTACAAAGGAAAAGAGAGTTTAGATACTCTCATTGCATCTCAAAAACAACCCTTAATTAGATATGATCTAGGATTTAAGGGTACATCATCTTCATCTCACAAGACTACTTTTGTTAAGTCAAGTGAACCCCACATCTCCACATCTGTTGTAATAGCCCCAAGGGCTAAGTGCACAACATACACTAAATCTTCTATACATAAGAGGAATGATCAAGGATTGGTAAGCCTAAGAAGGAAACCTCAAAAGGCTAATCATGCCTTTATGTATAAGAAGCATGCACCTAGAAAAGCACCAAGTCATCATGCTTGTGCATGCCGTTGCTCTCAAACTCTACCTAATAGAAATATGGCATTCAAAAGCATTGTAAGACCAAAAAGCATATTTAGAGCTAAATAATGTAATTATTGTATGAAATTTGATCACATAAATAAACATTGCTGGACAAGGAAGGCTCATTGGGAACCTTCATATGATAACCCCTAAGGACCCAAACTCATTTGTGTACCTAAAAACAATACTTGAATTGTGATTCTATAGGTATGCCTTAAGTCCACAATAAACAAAAAATTTTGGCTAGTAGATAGTGGATGCTCAAGGCATATGACCGGAGACAAAGAACTTTTCAATGAAATCAAAAGTATTGAATAAGGTAAAGTAACCTTTGGAAACAATGCTAAGGGCAAGGTAATTGGCATTGGCTCTATTGGTATTAATGGTACTACTTTCATTAAAGATGTCTTACTTATTGATGGTTTGAAACATAACTTGTTAAGTGTGAGTCAATTATGTGATAAGGGAAACAAAGTAATATTTACTTCCAACGAATGTCTTATAACCTCTATTAATAGCCAAGAGATATTTAAAGGAAGTAGAGATGTCAATACCTACATAATAGACTTACACAAAATACCTAACATTTCCTCTAAGTGTCTTGTGACTACTAGTGATGAATTTGGTTGTGGCATAGAAGGCTTGGTCATTAATTCAAAGCCTCAACAAATGAGAGTTGGTAAAGGGACTACCAAAAGTCAAATTTGAAAAAGATAAGACATGTGAACCTTGCCAAAGAGGAAAACAACACAAGTCATCCTTCAAATCCAAAAACATAGTAAGTACTTCAAAACCTCTACAACTCCTGCATCTAGATCTTTTTGGACCTTGTAGGATTGCAACTTAGCAGGTAAATACTATGCCTTTATCATCATCGATGACTACTTTAGATTCACTTGGATAATTTTCTTAGCTCAAAAGAGTGATGCTTTTGAAACCTTCAAAAACTTCGCTAAGAGAGTTCAAAATGAAAAATGGTATTGTATTTCAAAAATAAGAAGTGATCATGGCAAAGAATCTCATTCAACACTCTAGAAGTAAGCATATTGACAAAAGGCATCATTTTATTAGAGATCATGTTCAATATGGAGATGTTGTATTGGAATTTATAAACTCAGACAATCAATTGGCAGATATCTTCACTAAGTCCCTAAATGAAGAAAGATTTAACTTCATAAGAAGAGAGCTTGGTATGATTAATGGATTAACTTTATGATTGCCAAATTTGTCGAACCTTGATTGATAATCTTGTGTTATTGTTTCATCTTTTAAGGCATGAAGTGGCTAACTTGATAGAAATATATGTTATAGGGGATAGAAGCACCTTAGAAATCCTTTGGTCTTGTTTTAAACTTAGTTTTATTTAATGAGGATTTTAGGCAGTTCACGCCCGTGACATATATTTACGGTCGTGATCATAATCGCCAAAAGCTCTAGTAGCTTTCACGCCTTACTTCATGACATGTTTCACGATTGAAGGTATTGAAAACTATGTTTCACTCCCATAACCTTTTTCTATTACTCCCGTGAAACTTTTTGTTCACGACCATGACACTTATTCACGACTGTGAATATTTCTACCAAATACTTACATAAGCGTTCACGTTTTGTCTCACGGTCACAAAGTAGTGAAAATTGTACTTCACAACTGTGAATCATTTGTCACCATTATGAAATTTCATCATTCACTCCCATGACCATTAAATGTCACAACCATGAATCGTTTCATAATCTTCATCACGGGTAGAGTGCCTCTTCAGCAAACCGTGAACACGACATTTCACACCTGTGACTTAGCTTTCACACCCGTGAAGATGTCAGCTATAAAACATTTTCTGTCGTTATTTCTCTCATTTCCAACTCTCAAACTTCTCTAATTTATCACCATTCAATTCCATTTCATAGATTTTGGCCCCCTAGCAACATTATCCATCTATAAATACCTTCAAAAACTATTTCCATCATTAGAAATCAAAACTCACTAGGTTGTATTCAAACATCCTATCAGATTTTTCTCTCTTCAAGAATCAATTTCACAATAAAAAATGGAACCCAGCTCCTCTAAAAGCACTAGAAAGAAGTCTCATGCTCCGAGAAGGTACACGGACTACCTTCTCAATATCATTCCGGAGCACTGTCATCTGAGGTACTCGGTTCTTAAGAAAAGACTACTCCTTTCCTCTCGATCATTTGAGTGGCACACTGTTAGGACACTTGGTCTTGAGACAAGCATGATAGAACAACTCCAGGCTTGTCATCTTAAAGATTTTATTGATTTACATCAACCAACGCTAAGGGAACCTACCCTCGAGTTCCTTAGCACCCTACTATTCTCTCCCACTGGCAATGTGAAATTTCAACTCTGCAAATATTCGAACACCCTCACTGCAAAGGAATTTTGTAATATCCACTAATTTACACACTGAGTCGCACGTGTCGCGAAATTGACGTGTATGACCGATCGGAGTTTAAATTCAGATTTTTGATCAAAATTAATCAAGTAGTGAATAAATTAAATGATATATGCCTAATTAAGTGATTATAAAGTTTAAAGAAATTGATTTACGGTAAAGGACTAAATTGCAAAATTTGATAAGTTTTAGGGTCAAAGTGCAAATTACCAAAAATTTGAGGATTTATGAGATTAATTACTAATCAACATATTAATTTTGGGGACATTTTAATAGGTTGGCCAGCTACTCAATGAGGAGGAGTAAGATTAGTGTTGATTAAGTAAAATGGGATGAAGATAGTCAAGATGGTGGGTCCCTTATGAAGACTTTTGGGTACCCTATTTAATTCTTTCTTTTCTTTTTCTTCTTCTCTTCATTTTCTGCTTTCTTCTCTCTCTTTTCTACCAGTCACGCCAGCCCCATTCCCTCCATAGCCAAACCATAAATTTAAAGAGACAAAGGAAGAGAAGAAAGGGGAAAGAGCAAGAACAAATGATCTTTATGGTCCATAACTCCTAAGGAAGCTGGAAAGAGCAAGAAAGAGGAAGAAAAATCAAGTTTGGTGGAGAGAGAAATTCTCCAAAGTTGTGATTTAGTGAAGAAAAGAGTAAGGTAAGAAGAGATTCTACTTCTTTTTCATCTTTTCTTAAAGAAATTTGAATTTTGAGCTCATCCAAGATTCATATGGAAAGAGAGAGAAATTAGGGTTTTGAAAGAGAATAAGAGAGTTTAGGGTCTTGAGAAAATCAGATGATAATAATGATTTATGACGATGTAGGAGTTCCAAGTGACAAGGAACAAACACTAAAGAGCAAAGGAAAAGAGAAAGCTACTTAGAAGAGTGAAGGAGAAAAATTAAGGTTTGTGCATAATTTAAGGCAATAGCCAATCTTTGTCTGAAATAATGCATGCTGAACATGATTTTAGATAAATGAATTTTAAGAATGATGATTATGGCATGAAACCATAGGTTTAGATATGTATGAATGAGATCCTTGTGAGACATTGAATTAATGATGCATGTTAGAAAATCTTGTATGATAAAGACATTTACATGTATTAGAAAGTAATAAGTTGAGTAAAGAACCTTAGAAATGCATGAAATAGAAATTTGGTATGATTTGGATGATATTAGAATGAATGAAAAGTGAATATGCAGATTTCCTGCTGAAAGTCATGGGCGTGACTATCGAGTCACAGACGTGAACTTGATGGTTCACAGTTGTGACTTATTTGTATCACGGTTGTGACTTTGGTGTGGAAATGGTACTATTCATTCCAGAAGCATTCACGGGTGTGGACTTATTCACGGGCACGAATGAGCATTCACGACTGTGAATGCTTTTGGCATTATTCATTCCAGTAGCGTTCACGGCTTGGGATTACGAGCGTGAACTATTCCATGGGCATGAATTAGTAGTCACGGCCGTGAATGCTCTGTTTTCAAATAAATTATGAATATGATTATTTATTGATGTATCTAGTTACACAAATGAAAAAGATGTTATCCAGTATGTATGAGCATGATGATATGTTTGCAAAACAAGAGAATTGAGATGTTGATACATGAGAATATTAATGTGTCGAAATTGAGAATTATGATGATGTGATGTATAAAATGAGGATGATGAAATGGATGTAAAATAAAATTTTAATAATGATTTATGATTGATGTGAAAATATGAAGATGCCCATTACTCTACCTGCGGACTAGAATCGAGATAAATGACATGTCATTAAAGGGGCGAACGGTACCGTACTATATAAGATATTTCTCGATCAATATGGCTTAAGCTCGGAGAGAGCCATTGATCTGAGATGCTCGGTCAATGTGGCTTAAGCTAGAAGAGCGCCATTGAATTGAGAAGCTCTGATGAGCACATATAAATTGAGGACAAGGTGGCTTAAGCTCGGAGAGCGCCCTTGTTCCGGTTATTCATCTATGATGAAATTATACTCAATCAATGTGGCTTAAGCTCGGAGAGCGCCATTGAATTGAGAAGCTCTGTTGAGCCAGATAGTGGACAGGGTGGCTATAGCTCTGGGAGCACTCCTGATCCATAACCCGTATCAAGTCAGTCCAAATTTAGAGTGATGTGGGCAAGATAATGAAGATATGTCGGAAAATAAGAAAAGAAAAGAAAAAAAGAAAAAAAAAAGATGATGATGATGATATGAGATTGAGATATAATAATAAAGAGATTAACAGAGTAACTTACCATCAAAGATAATTGAAAATAACGTTGTATATGTGAGCATGATATTTATACTTGTATGAAATAGGAACATGTTGATAGAAATAGCATGCAAACATTTTAGTGCATAAAATGATACATGTTAATGCTTGTTGCATGATATAGTATATTGTCTTATTTATATGCACCACTAAGCTTAAAGCTTAGTGTGGGAGTTTTCTTTCGCGCAGATATAGAAAGGTAGCTGAAGGTGGTAGATAAAGCAAATGGTGATCCTATTCAAATTAAAGCAGTCGATCTCAAAATAGTGGGTTTCAAACTTTTGAACTCTTGTAATATGTTTTTCCACATTGTATATACTTATAAGTTGTAAATTAGTTTTCAAAGTTTGTTAAATAGTAAATTGGTATTTATAAATACTATGTTATGTAAATAAAATGTACATTATTTATTAAATAGAAAAAAATTAATATATAACGATTTAAAGAAGTAAAGAAGACAGGCAGTAGCGCCTCTGCATCCGGGCATGTGCGGTTTGGGTGAGGCGGTGTTACAGTAGTTTTTGGTATCAGAGCCTAGTTTGGGCAGTTTTGGGTTTTTAAAAAGTTTTATTTTGAAAATGTTTATTTCTTAAAGAGTACCCACAATTGAATTTTTGGAGTCGCTGCTTTAATGAGTAGAGTCGTTACCTTTATGTTATAGGTAAGGTATGGCTTCTGGATCAAGACGAATAGTAGTGGAAGAAGCTGATAGTAATGAGCCCTCAGAGGTAAGAGTTTCATCGTGACCAAGTCATCGCCGAATTGCAACACTGAGATCTGGTGCTAACTCATCCCGTGAGCAGTCAGCTACTAATACGGGTCAGACGGAGCTCATGAGAAATATGATAGAATTGCTACATAAAGCATCACAACCAACCTCATCTGGATTACATTTTGAGAGATTGAGGAAGCTAGGGGCACCCGATTTCTATGGAAATAGGGAGGATGATCCTTCTACAGTAGAATTCTGGTTGGAACGGATAGAGCGAGTTTTCGATCAACTATACTGTACAAATAAGCAGAAATATGAGTATGCAATATCGCTGCTACAAGAACATGCATATGATTGGTGGCGATCTAAGTCACAAAGCACAGAGGCACCCGACCCTATGACATGGGAATTCTTTCTAGAGAAATTTAAGGAACAGTATATCCCCCCTATATACACAGATGACAAGAAAAAAGAATTTCTGACTCTGAAATAAGGAAATATGTCTGTAACAGAATATGAGAGGGAATTCACACATTTATGTAAGTATGCTAAGGGCATTATATCCAAAGAAACTGATAAATGTCGACATTTTGAAGATGGGTTGAAGGATACGATCAAGTTACAAGTTTCAGCCCTACGTCTGATGAGCTTCCCTAGTTTATTAGCATCTGTTAGAACAGTGCATCGACACAGACATCCCATAGATCTACAACTCTACCAGTGTGCCAACATTATGGTCGTCCTCACCCAGGATAGTGTTGGTGGATGACAAGAGCGTGCTTGAGATGCGGCTCCAAGGACCATATAAGAAGAGATTGTCCATTGCTACAGTTTGGTAGAGGTTCAGGGAGTATAGAGTCAGTACCGATACAGACTATGGGACACGGCTGAGGTCAAGGTCGAGGATAAGGAAGAGGAGGTCGTGCAGGTCCACGCCAGAGGGTTTAAAACCAAAAACTCTAGAATACGAGATTGTAATATCCACTAATTTAGGTCCCGAGTCGCACGTGTCACGAAGTTGACGCGTTTGACCGATCAGAGTCTAAATTCGAATTTTTACACAAAATTGATTAAGTAATGGCTAAATTAAATGATAAATTCCTAATGAAGTGATATTAAAGTTTAAAGAAGTTGATTTACAATAAAGGACCAAATTGTTAAATTTGATAAGTTTTGGGGTCAAACTGCAATTTATCAAAAATTGGAAGATTAATGAGATTAATTGCTAATTAACTTAAGAAATTTGGACATTTAAAATTGGGTTGGTCAGCGATGATACTAAAGGAGGAGGATTAATATTGATTAAGTATAAAATTGGGAGAAAATGGTCAAATAGTGGGTCCCACATGAAGACTTTTTGGGTACCCTATTTAAGGTTTTCTTCTCTTCTTCTTCTTCTCTTCATTTTCTGCTTTCTTCTCTCTTTTCTTTACCAGTCACACCAGCTACATCATTTCCTCCATAGCTCATCTTAAATTCTAGAGAGAGAAAGGAAGAGAAGAGAAGAGAAAGAGCAAGACAGTGATATTCATGTTCCATAACTCTTAAAGAAGTTCGAAAGAACAAGAAAGAGGAAGAAAAATCAAGTTTGGTAGAGAGAAAATCTCCAAAGTTGTGATTTGATGAAGAAAAGTGTAAGGTAAGAAGCATCTCTTCTTCTTCATCATCTTTTCTAAAGGAAGTTTGAATTTTGAGCTCATTCAAGACTTATGTGGAAGGAGAGAGAAACTAGGGTTTTGAGAGAGAAAAAGAGAGTTTAGGGTCTTGAGGAAATCAGATGATAATAATGATTTATGATGTTGTAGGAGTTCCCAATGACAAGTAACAAGCTCTAAGGAGCAAAGGAAAAGAGTGAAGGAGAAAGATTGAGGTTTGTGCATAACTTAAGGCAATAGCCTATTTTTTTTTTAAATAATGCATGCTGAACATGATGTTTGATAAATATATTTCAAGAATGATGATGATTATGGCATGAAACCATAGGTTTAGACAAGTATGAATGAGATAATTGTGTGACTTTGAATTAATGATGCATGTTAGAAAATCTTGTATGATCAAGGCATTTACATGTATTGAAAAGTAATAAGTTGAGTAAAGAACCTTAGAAATGCATGAAATAGCATTTGGTATGATTTGGATGATGTTAGAATGAATGAAATGTGAATATGCAGATTTCCTGCTGAAAGTCACGGGCGTGAACTTGAGAGTTCACGGTTGTGACTGATTGTATCACGGTTGTGACTTCTGTGTGAAAATGGTACTATTCATTCCAGCAGCGTTCACGAGTTGGAATCATGGAAGTGAACTTATTCACGGGCGTGAATGAGTAATCACGACCGTGAATTCACGCCCGTGAATGCTTTTGGGCAATTCATTCCAGTAGCGTTCATAGCTTAGGATTACGGGCGTGAACTAATTCACGGGCGTGAAATTAGTAATCACGGTCATGAATGCTTTGTATTTGAAATTATGATTGTGGTTATCAAATGAAGAATTCAGGTAAGTAAGTGAAAGTTATTGTCTATCCAGTGAAATAAGAATGATATGGATATATGTATATGTGTGTGTGTATATATATATATATATATTGATGTGAGAATGTGATATGTCGTGATATAGAAAAATGAATTGTCGCAGATGAAATATGTGAATTTTCATGGATGTTATATGAAATCTGATGCGGATGATAAACATGATAATATTGATGAATCTAGTAAATGATTGAAAAGATGTGTGAGTATGATTATATGTTTGCAAAACAAGAAAGTTGAGATATTGATAAATACAAGAAAATTGAGATGTTGAAATTTGAAAAATTATGATTGATGTATTTATAAAGAAGCCCATTACTCTACTTGCGGACTAGAAACAGGATAGATGACATGTCATTAAGGGGGCGAACGGTACCGTACTATACCTTAATCAATGTGGCCTAAGCTTGTGAGAGTGCCATTGGTCTGGGATGCTCGATCAATGTGGCTTAAGCTCGGAGAGCGCTGCTAACTTGAGAAGTTTTGATGAGCACATATAAATGAGAACAAGGTGGCATAAGCTTGTGTGAGCGCCATTAATCCGGCTATTCATCTATGATGAAATTATACTCAATCAATGTGGCCTAAGCTTGTGTGAGTGCCATTGATTTGAGAAGCTCTTATGAGTCAGATAATGGATAGGGTGGCATAAGCTTGTGTGAGCGCTCCTGATCCATAACCCATATCCTGTCAGTCCAAAAATTTAGAGTGATGTGGGCAAGATAATGAGGATATGTTGGAAAATAAGAAAAGAAAAGAATAAGAAAATGATGATGATAGAGATTGATATATACTGATAAAGAGATCAACAAAGTAATTTACCATTAAGATAAATGAAAATAACATTGTCTATATGAACATGACAATTATACTTGTATGAAATAGGAATATGTTGATAGTCATGCATGCAAACATTTTAATGCATAAAATGATATTTATTAATGCTTGTTGCATGATATAGTATATTGCCTTATTTATATGCACCACTAAGCTTAGAGTTTAGCGTGAAGTTTAATTTCCACGCAAATATAGAAAGGTAGCTGAAGACGCTAGATAAAGCAAGCGGTGATCCCATTCAAGTAAAGCAGCCGAACCTTTAGAAAGTGGGTTACAAGTTTTGAAACTTTTGTATTTGGCTTTTATATTAAAGAAATGTTAGATTTTGTAAAACTTACTTTTAAAGTTATTAAGAATTACTCTGATGTTAAAATTACCATCTTATGTAAATAAAATTATACTTGGTTTTTGGTTACATTTATATATACAAAAGAGTTTAATATATATATATATATAGCGATTTGAAGAAGTAAGAAAGACAGGTAGCAGCGCTCCCTCATCCGGGCACGTGTTGCGGTTCAGGTGGGGCGGGCGGCGCTATAAAGATTCTTGTGACTAACCCGTTAGGGCACTGTGTGGGGGTTAGTAAAATCTTTCGGGGTTGCCCAGTTGAAATTCAAGATAAACAATTCCCAACAGATTTAATAGAGCTACCATTTCATGAGTTTGATGTGATCTTGGAAATGGATTGGCTAGCTCAACACGAAGTGATCGTAGATTGCAGAAAAAGAGAGATGAGGATTAAAGTTTCAGAACAAGAAAAGAGAGTAGTGATGAGCGAGAATAGAGGATATTCAGACAATATGATATCAGTGTTGAAAGCTGAAAACTCATCAATAAGGGATGTGAGACTTACCTAACGTATATGATTGATACTCGAAAGAAAAGTCCAAAGTTGGCTGACATCCCAACTGTTAGTGAGTTTTCTGATGTATTCCCTGAGGAGTTTCCAGGATTACCACCTGACCGAGAGATAGAGTTTACTATCAAATTAGTACCTGGCACCACTCTTATATCTATTACACCATATAGGATGGCACCCATAAAATTGAAAGAGTTGAAGATACAATTACAAAAAATGTTAGATAAAGGATTTACGACCGAATGTATCACCATGGGGTGCTCTAGTATTATTTGTGAAGAAGAAAGATAGTACTTTACTTCTTTGCATTGACTACAGGCAGCTTAATAGGGTTACTATTAGGAATAAATACCCACTGCCTAGGATTGATGATTTATTTGATCAGTTGAAAGGTGCAAGTATATTTTTAAAGATAGATCTTCGATCGGGGTTTCATCAACTGAAGATCAAAGGGTCAGATGTATCTAAGACGACATTAAGGACTCGTTATGATCATTATGAGTTCTTGGTGATGCCATTTGGATTAACGAATGCGCTGACAGTTTTTATGGACCTAGTGAACCGAGTGTTCAGGCCATATATTGATCAATTTGTAGTTGTATTCATTGATGACATTCTTGTCTATTCTAGAGATCGAGTAGAGCATGACCAACATCTCAGAAAAGTATTGCAGACCTTAAAGGAGAAACAACTGTATGCAAAGTTGTCTAAGTGTGAGTTTTGGTTGGAAGCATTTAGTTTTCTAGGTCATGTAATTTCAGCGGAAGGTATTCGAGTTGATCCTAGTAAAATTGAGGCTATTCTTAATTGGAGACCACCTCGCAGTGTGACTGAGATTAGGAGTTTCCTTGGATTAGCCAGATATTATAGGAGATTTATGAAAGGATTTTCATCTATAGTGAATCCTTTGACACGATTGCTACGAAAAGAGGTTCATTTTGAATGGACAGATAGATGTCAAGCATGCTTTGATCGATTGAAGGCAATGTTGACTGAAGAACCAGTTTTGACTCAGACTACTCCAGGAAAAGATTATGTTGTGTACAGTGATGCAAGTCACAATGGGCTGGGATGTGTTCTTATGCAAAACGGAAAAGTGATTGCATATGCCTCCAGACAACTTAAGCCTCACGAGCTTAACTATCTGACGCATGATTTAAAGCTTGTGGCAATGGTTTTTGCTCTTAAGATATGGAGACATTATTTGTATGGAGAAAGATGCTACATTTATACGGACCACAAGGGTCTTAAGTATCTTCCTTCACATAAAGAGTTGAACTTGAGGTAGCAAAGATGGTTGGAATTGATTAAAGATTATGACTGTGTGATCGACTACCAGCCAGGCAAAGCTAATGTGGTAGCCGATGCTCTAAGCTGAAAAATTTTAGCTGAGATGCGAGTGGAATCTACATTGATGCAGAGAATTAAAGATGTCCAGAAACAAGATGAGAAGCTAGTAAAGATGGTTGAAGCCTTGAAAAATGGAGAAAATTCAGAATTTTCTTTAACAGCAGATGGTACTGTGTATTTCAAGAACCGGATTTGTGTACCAAGTATAGAAGAGTTGAGGTCAGAGATTTTAAAAGAAGCTTATGAAATGATTTATATTATGCATCCAGGTGGGAACGAGATGTACTAAGATTTGAAAGCACAATACTAGTGGTCAGGGATGAAGAAGGATATCACTGAATATGTTGCTAAATGTCTAATCTGTCAACAAGTGAAAGCTGAGTATCAATTACCCACAGGATTATTACAACTGATTTCCATACCAGAATGGAAGTGGGAGAGAATCACGATGGATTTTGTATCCGGCTTACCGATAACTCAGAGAAAGCATGATGCAGTGTGGGTGATAGTGGATCGATTGACGAAGTCAGCACATTTCTTACCAGTGCGGATGAACTATACTTTGAACAAGCTGGCCAAGATCTATGTGAATGAGATAGTGAGACTTCATGGAATACCTATGTCTATTATCTCCGACAAAGATCCCAGGTTTACGTCGCAGTTCTGGAAAAGTTTACAACAGGCTTTGGGAACTCGACTCAGATTCAGTACGGCATTTCATCCGCAAATGGATGGACAATCGAAGTGAGTTATTCAGTTGCTAGAGGATATGATGAGATGTTGTGTGCTTGAATTTGAGGGAAGTTGGGATCGACATCTACCTCTTATGGAGTTTTTCTATAACAACAGTCATCAAACGAGCATTGGTATGGCTCCTTATGAGGCTTTATACGGAAGAAAATGTAGGACACCAGTCTGTTGGACTGAGTTAAATGAGAAAGAGTTGATTGGGCCAGAGATAATTCAACAAATTGAGGAAAAAGTTAGAGTGATCAAAGAAAGGCTAAAGGCAGCACAAGATCGACAGAAATCATATGTTGATTTAAAGAGACAAAACATAGAATATGTAGTAGGAGACAAAGTATGCCTTAAAGTTTCGCCTTGGAAAAAAAGGATTGAGGTTCAGTAGAAAATAAAAGTTAAGTCCAAGGTTTATTGGTCCTTATGAAATTCTGGAAAGAATAGGACCAATGGCATACCGATTAGCTCTTCCTCCGAAGCTAGACATAATTCATAACGTGTTCCACGTTTTAATGTTAAGAAGATACCATTCAGACCTGACCCACATTATACCGATTGAAGAAATAGAGGTACAGACAGACATATCTTATGAGGAGGAACCAGTGGCTATAATAGCATATAAAGAGAAAGTTCTCAGGAGCAAGAGAGTCCTTCTAGTTAAAGTTTGGTGGCGGAATCATATAATTGAAGAAGCCACGTGGGAAAATGATGAAGAAGCAGTATCCCCAGTTGTTTAACCCAAAATGAACAGGTGAATTTTGAGAGCGAAATTTATTTAAGGGGGAGAGAATGTAATATCCGCTAAATTAGACACCGAGTTGCACGTGTCGCGAAATTGACGCGTATAACCGATCGGAGTTTAAATTCGGATTTTTTATTGGAATTAATCAAGTAATGACTAAATTAAATTATATATGCTTAATTAAGTGATTATAAAGTTTAAAGATATTGATTTACGGTAAATGACTAAATTGCAAAATTTGATAAGTTTTGGGATCAAATTGTAAATTACCAAAAATTTGAGGATTTATGAGATTAATTACTAATCAACATATTAATTTTGGGGACATTTTAATAGGTTGGCCGGCTACTCAATGAGGAGGAGTAAGATTAGTGTTGATTAAGTAAAATGGGATAAAGATAGTCAAGATGGTGGGTCTCACATGAAGACTTTTGGGTACCCTATTTAATTTTTTCTTTTATTCTTCTTCTTCTCTTCATTTTCTTCTTTCTTCTCTCTCTTTTCTACCAGTCACGCCAGCCCCATTCCTTCCATAGCCAAACCAGAAATTTAGAGAGAGAAAGGAAGAGAAGAAAGGGGAAAAAGTAAGAACAAGTGATCTTCATGGTCCATAACTCCTAAGAAAGCTGGAAAGAGCAAGAAAGAGGAAGAAAAATCAAGTTTGATGGAGAGATAAAATCTCCAAAGTTGTGATTTAGTGAAGAAAAGAGTAAGGTAAGAAGTGATTATTCTTTATCTTCATCTTTTCTTAAAGAAGTTTGAATTTTGAGCTCATCCAAGACTCATTTGGAAAGAGAGAGAAATTAGGGTTTTGAGAGAGAATAAGAGAGTTTAGGGCCTTGAGAAAATCAGATGATAATAATGATTTATGATGATGTAGGAGTTCCAAGTGGCAAGGAACAAATACTAAAGAGCAAAGGAAAAGAGAAAGCTACCTAAAAGAGTGAAGGAGAAAGATTAAGGTTTGTGCATAATTTAAGGCAATAGCCTATCTTTGTTTGAAATAATGCATGTTGAACATGATTTTAGATAAATGAATTTTAAGAATGATGATTATGGCATGAAACCATAGGTTTAGATATGTATGAATGAGATCCTTGTGAGACATTGAATTAATGATGCATGTTAGAAAATCTTGTATGATAAAGACATTTACATGTATTAGAAAGTAATAAGTTGAGTAAAGAACCTTAGAAATGCATGAAATAGAAATTTGGTATGATTTGGATGATATTAGAATGAATAAAAAGTGAATATGCAGATTTCCTGCTGAAAGTCATGGGCGTGACTATCGAGTCACAGACGTGAACTTGATGGTTCATGGTTGTGACTGATTTGTATCACGATTGTAACTTTGGTGTGAAAATGGTACTATTCATTCTAGAAGCATTCATGATTGGGAACCACGGGTGTGAACTCATTCACGGGCATAAATGAGTATTCACGACGGTGAATGCTTTTGCCACGATTCATTCCAGTAGCGTTCACGGCTTGGGATTACAAGCGTGAACTATTCCATAGGCATGAATTAGTAGTCATGGCCATGAATGCTCTATTTTCAAATGAATTATGAATATGATTATCTATTGATGTATCTAGTTACATAAATGAAAAAGATGTTATTCAATATGTATGAGCATGACGATATGTTTGCAAAACAAGAGAATTGAGATGTTGATACATGAGAATATTGATGTGTCGAAATTGAGAATTATGATGATGTGATGTATAAAATGAGGATGATGAAATGGATGTAAAATAAAATTTTAATAAAGATATATGATTGATATGAAAATATGAAGATGCCCATTACTCTACCTGCGGACTAGAATTGAGATAAATGACATATCATTAAGGGGGCGAATGGTACCGTACTATATGAGATATTCCTTGATCAATGTGGCTTAAGCTCAGAGAGCACCATTGATCTGAGATGCTCGGTCAATATGGCTTAAGCTCGGAGAGCACCATTGACTTGAGAAGCTCTGATGAGCACATATAAATTGAGGACAAGGTGGCTTAAGCTCGGAGAGTGCCTTTGGTCCAGTTATTCATCTATGATGAAATTATACTCAATCAATGTGGCTAAAGCTCGGAGAGCGCCATTGAATTGAGAAACTCTGTTGAGCCAGATAATGGACAGGGTGGCTATAGCTCTAGGAGCACTCCTGATCCATAACCCGTATCCAGTCAGTCCAAATTTAGAGTGATGTGGGCAAGATAATGAAGATATGTTGGAAAATAAGAAAATAAAAGAAAAAAAGATGATGATGATGATATGAGATTGAGATATAATAATAAAGAGATTAAGAGAGTAACTTACCATCAATGGTAAATGAAAATAACGTTGTATATGTGAGCATGATATTTATACTTGTATGAAATAGGAACATGTTGATAGAAATAGCATGCAAACATTTTAATGCATAAAATGATACATGTTAATGCATGTTGCATGATATAGTATATTGCCTTATTTATATGCACCACTAAGCTTAGAGCTTAGCATGGGAGTTTTCTTCCGCACATATATAGAAAGGTAGCTAAAGGTGGTAGATAAAACAAACGGTGATCCTATTCAAATTAAAGCAGCCGATCTCGAAATAGTGGGTCACAAACTTTTGAACTCTTGTAATTTGTTTTTCCACATTATATATACTTATAAGTTGTAAATTAGTTTTCAAAGTTTGTTAAATAATAAATTGGTATTTATAAATACTATGTTATGTAAATAAAATGTACATTATTTATTAAATAGAAAAAAATTAATATATAACGATTTGAAGAAGTAAAGAAGACAGGCAGTAGTGCCCCCGCATCCGAGCACGTGCGGTTTGGGTGAGGGGGTGTTACAAATTTGGTGACATGTTCAACCTTCCATCTGATGGTATACTTAATGAAAGTGAGTTGGAGTTCTATGCCACTCAGGCATGGACTCATTTCGGGCCCGATGCAGCTGGGACGTCAAGAAGACAAAGAGCACCCACCTTCGATCATAATTGCACAAGTACTTACATAAGTTTCTATCCTATAGCATTTTTTCCAGAGGGGACAACAACGGTTCATTTCAAAAATCCGAGCTCTTTCTCTTGGAGATGGCCCGAAGAGGCCTAACAGTGGCTTTATCTCGACGGTTTGCAAACCATTTTGATTGGTGTGTTACGTAACACACCTTGCTATAAAGCTTGGGTATTTAAAGCTAGAGGAGCACCACTTTAACCTCATACTAGCACATCCTCAAGACCGATTAGACGTCAAGTCATTTATCAAAATGGGAACAGCAGTTCGTATAGTTCATAAGAATAACATCTACTATCACTTCACCAACATAGCTGGTGAGATTATTTGGGAGGACAATGATTCAAATGACTTCAAAGCTAGCCTCCAAGGAATCTAGCAGAGGAAGAGAGTTTAAGTTGAGACGGCGACCCCAGAGGTTATGCAGAAAATTGGACAATCCTCGGCCTCCACACCAAATTTGGCTCAACAGGTGGCTGATTTATTGGCACCGCATTTTGACCAATTACAGGCTTCGATTGATGAGAGGTTAGAGAATCTCAAGGATTTCATAGAGTCTTGCATGGAGAGCCTCAAGGCGGAAGTAGCTCGCCTTAGAGATGGGATGTTCCGCTCCAAATCTAGCTAGGCTATTGTTTTTTGCTTTGTTAATTTCTAATATTTCTAATGTATGACTTTAAATTACTTTTCAAAAACTTTGTACTTTTTCATTTGATATTAATACAATTGCATTAGTTTTCCCTTATCTATCTCTTATGTTTTTTTTGTTGATGACAAATGGGGGAGAACCTAGCAATATAATTGAATTAAATGAATATGCAAGTTATAATTTGAATATACCTTCAATATACTTTGCATATACTTAACTAGTTATAAGAAAAATTTTGGTATACTTTGCATATACCTAAACTAGGAAGCAAACATCCATGCTATACTTCATCATTCTTAAAAAAATTTGCACTTCTCAAAAGCATCTTTTGAGGGGGAGACTTCTCAAAAGCACATATTGCTAGATTATTTGACATCACCAAAAAGGGGGAGATTGTTGAACCTTGAGGGGTATTTTCTGTCATTTTAATGCTAACAAATAAAATAGCAATAATGTATTTAACATACTTGTTTTCTAAGTTTATTGAACAAGGTATGAAATATAATGCAATAATGGAGAATGGAAGACTAACCTTAAAAAGACAAAAATTGAAGAAATAACATGTTCACGCCAGTGATAAAGTTTAGTGCCAACTACCCAACATTTAAAGTTCATGACCATGAAGGATCATAGCAACCGTGAATGATCATATTAGTCACGCTCGTGAAAGAAAGTCACGCCCGTGAGAAAACATGTCAAATTCCTCCAGAGAGCTTCACGGCCAGAGTCACCACTTGGACCATGACTTGGAAGGATGTTCACACCCGTGAAAGAATAATGTCACGCCCATGATCAAACACTTCAAATCCTTCCAGAATGCTTCACGGCCAGAGTCACCATTCAAGTCACGGCTTGGAAGAACATTCATGACCATGACACACATATTCACGACCGTGAATGAGGAAAGAGAAACATGTCAGGTGTGAAATTAAGAGTTGGTGCAACGTCTATTTTTGCATTAAATGCAACCAAACGGCTATAATTCGCCATGGAAGTATAAATGCAAGTCATTTATGAATCCAGAACAATAGAATAGTAAATAATTCAAATAAAAAATCTTGTTGTAGCTATTTGTACATTTATTACTTTCAAACAAACATTAATTCTCTATAAAAAAATCTTTTTGCTCATTATTTTATGAGCATTATAGATTTGTGAGTGTTTCTCTTTGTAATCTACTTCTCAAGTGAGTTTGGGTATATTGGGTTAAGAGTAGAACACTTGTAAGGGTTATTTGTGTGAGTCATTAAAACATAAGGAATTGGTTTTTTGTGTGAGTCATTAAAACACAAAAGATATCTGGGTTAGGTGTGATCCATTGATAGAAACACCATAGTTGGGAGTGAGCTTGTAAAACTCCATTGTAACACTTAGTTTGTTAGTGAAACTCTCAATTGAGATTGGGGAGAGGAATAGGGTTTGTTAACACCCGAACCTCTATAAAATTTCCTATGTGATATCTTCCTATCCCTACTCTACTTAACTTTTCTTTCCGCACTTAAAAATTAAGAATTTTTAATATCTAATTCAACCCATCTTCTTGGTTCAATTTATGGGCAACAATCATTCGTGGTCGGGACGTATGAGTCACGGGCATGAATATAGAATATGTCACGAGCATGAACATATAACTTTTCACATTTTTTTCTTAACTATTTTTCCTTAACAAAACTTTTAAATACATTTATAATATCTCTAAACCAACTTATTAACTAGACCCTACTTAACGGGTGTTACAATTTCTAATAATATAGGTCGATATGGATTATAAATCTCTACATATTGTAGTTGAACAAGCCAAGAGCAATGAACCAGTAGACACAAAAGTGTCATCTTAACCCCATCATCAAGGTGTTGCAAAGTCTAGTGCCACTTCTTCACATCAACAATCGAATACAGGCATTATACAAACAAAGTTATTGCATAATGTGGTAGAGTTGTTGCAAATAGTAGCAAACTGGCTCCTTCTAAGCTGCAGTTTGAGAAGTTATGGAAGTGTAGAGCCAAAAATTTGTCTGCTAGAAAATATTATGATCCATCAAGAGCAAAAAATTGGTTGGAAAGGATATACCAAAATTTTCAACAGATGCATAGCACCCCTATAGTAGAAGTGTGAATATTTAGTGTCATTATTCCCAGAGAATGCATCAAATTTATAGAATACATTATTGCAAAACCCCTAGAATTCGGAGCCATCCATTTAGGATTTTTTTGGCACAATTTAAGGCCAAGTATATGCCACAAATCTATATGGACAACAAAAAGAGAGAGTTTCCATGGATCTACATGGACAATAAGAAGAGAGAGTTTCATAACTTAAAGAAAGGGAACATGACAGTAATTGAATACGAGAGAGAGTTTGTTCATTTCATTAAGTATGTTTGGGGCATAATGATAAATGAAGCAGACAAGTTCAGACATTATGAGGATTCCACCAAAGATAGAATCATAGCTTTGCAGATATAGGAACTACCTAGACTTGTTGTAGTAGCCTTGAATATTGAAGGATTGTTGGCAGAACAGTGGCAATCAACATAAGAAAGGGGCGTTAGGAGACCATTGCTATAACTTAGCACAAGCCCATACAGTAGCAAGAGGGCTAGATCAGCAGGAGGCTGATATCATTCAGGAAGTGTCATTCAAACTTCTACATTTAGGCAGGGACATGTGATCAAGGTATATAAATATAGCTCAATTGAGGTTCAAGGTTAATAGTTTCAAACTAATTTAATTGAGCTTTCGTTCCATGAATTTGTTGTTATTATGGGAATGTATTGGCTTACTCAACATGAAGTAATAGTTGACTGTATAACTAAACAGATGATAATCAGAGTTTTGGGACATGATGACATTATAGTTCAAGGAGAAGTACAAAAGTGTATAGCTATTGCCATATCTACTGTGAAAACCTAAAAACTTATTTGAAAAAGGTGTGAATCATATCTAGCTCGTACAGTGGACACTAGAAGAAGTAGTCTGAAGTTTTAAGATATACCTATTGTATGTGAATTTCTAGATGTCTTTCCAAACGAGCTGTCAGGCATACCTTCATATAGAGAGATAGAATTTGCCATTGACCTTGTTACTAGAAATACTCATATCTCAATTACACCATATAGGATGACATCTGCTGAATTGAAGGAGTTAAAAGTGCAATTACCAGAGTTGCTTGATAAGGGGTTCGTTTAGCCTAGTGTGTTGCCTTGAGGTGCACCAATGTTGTTGGTGAAGAAGAAAGATAGTACATTACAACTATGTATAGATTACAGACAACTTAACAAGGTGACCAGTAAGAACAAGTACCCGTTACCTAAGATTGATGACTTGTTTGATCAGTTAAAGATTGTAGGAGTATTTTCCAAGATAGATCTTTGATATGAGTATCATTAGTTGAAGATTAAAGAATCATATGTATCCAAGATGGCTTTCAGGACTCAATATGTCCATTACGAGTTCCTAGTTATGTCATTTAGCTTGATGAATGCACCAACAATATTTATAGATTTGACTAACATAGTGTTTTGACCTTATTTGAACCACTTTGTGGTTGTATTTATTGATAACATCCTGGTGTACTCAAAAGCCTGAGAAAAACATGATTGACATCTAAGGATAATGCCTTAGACATTAAAAAAGAAGTGCAATTGTGTGGCAAACTATCCAAATGTGAATTTTGGCTACAAAAAGTAAGTTTTCTAAGGCATATAGTGTCAGCTGAGGGAATTCAAGTAGACTTTAATAAAATAGAGGTCATTCAAAGCTGGAAACCGCATTAAAATGTAATAGAGGTGAGGAGTTTTATTGGATTAGTAGACTCTTATATGAGGTTTGTGAAAGGGTTTTCCTCCTTAGCATCTCTATTGCAAAGCTACTAAAAAAATAAACTAGATTTGAATGGATAGGCAAGTGTTGAACCAGTTTTGACCAACTAAAAGCTATTCTAACAAAGGCACTAGCCTTAACACAACCTATTCCAAGGAAGCATTTTGTTGTATATAGTGATATCTCACACAATAGATTTGGTTGTGTACTAATGTAGAAAAGAAAAGTGTTTGCATATGCTTCTAAATAGTTGGAGCCTCGTGAATTGAATTACTCAACACATGACCTAGATATGGCAACTGTAGTGTTCACTTTGAAATTTTAGTGACATTATCTATATGGAGAAAAATATTATATTTACACCAATCATAAAAAGTTTAAAGTATCTTTCTTCACAAAAGGAGCTGAATTTGAGGCAAAAAAGATGGTTGGAGATTATCATTGTGTGATTGACTACCAACCAGACAAAACTAACGTGGTGGTCAATGTCTTAAAATAGAAAACCTTAGCAAGTAAAACCAAAATTTACTTCATTAATCTTGCAAATTGTAGATAGTAATAAGATAACGTATGTGAACTAATCCTGATAATGACAAAGATGTGGGTCCAATCCACTTTGATTTAGAGGACTAATGAGGCTCAAAAGCAAGATGCCAAATTGATAGAAATAGGTGACGCTATGAAAAAGGGGGAGAGACTTGAGTGTGCAATAAAGAGTGACAATAATGTGTATTACATAAATAGACTATGTGAGCAAGATTTGAGTGAATTGAAGAGAGATGTTCTAAAAAAAGCACACAAATTGGTCTATACTATGCGTCATGGCTTTAATAAGATGTATCAAGATATGAAAGTATATTACTTATGGTTAGGCATGAAGAGAGATATCATATAACACACTACCAGATGTTTAACTTATTAGCAAATATAAGCGAAACATTAATTATTTACAGGGTTACTGCAACCTATTACTATACTGGAAGAGAAATGGAAGAGAATTACGATCAACTTTGTATTAAGATTACCATTGACCTAGAGAAACACATGATATGATATGGGTGATAATAATAGATTCACGAAGTCAACATACTTTTTATCAGTAAAAATGGACTACTCATTGAACATACTAGCCGAGATACATGTGAATGAGGTAGTCTAGTTGCATGGAGTGTCTGTTTCCATTATATCAAATAAAGATCTCAGATTTGCCTTTCAGTTTTAGAAAAGCTTGCAGCAAGCATTAGGCATCTGGCTTAGTTTCAATACTTCTTTCTGTCCCCATATAGATGGATAGTTAGAGACAAATGATTTAAAGATATGTTGAGAAGTTGTGTGATAGAATTTGAAGACAGTTAGGACAAATACTTGCCTTTTAAAGAGTTTGCTTACAATAATAACTATCAAACTAGCGTCAGAATGACTTCATATGAGAAAATGTAGAAAACCTTTGTGTTGGATAGAACTCAATGAAAAGAAGCTTATAGGGCTAGATTTGGTACAACATACAGAAGAAAAAGTGAGGATCATTAAAGATAGACTAAAGGTAGCAAGTGACTGACATAAAATTCTACGTAGGTTTGAAGAGAAAGGATATCAATATGTTGAAGAAGACAAAGTAGTTATAAATAAATTTTTGGAGGAGTATTTATAGCCTTAAGCTTCCAAAGAATAGTTACAAATAAAAATTTTAAACTTTCTCTCTAACAACTAATTTTATGCAGCATTTATTGTATTGTCAGAAGCAGAATCGCAGTTGTGATTTTCCTTTTCTTCAAAGGTAACTTCCATGTGACAACTTCTAATTGGTTACCTACTCCAACATCGAATCTTTATGAAATTCATAATCACCCTTTTGCTTTGTGGTCACACTTTCGTTGTTGTGGGCTACTATCGGGGTCGCGCTCCCCTTTGCAAACTGTTCTATCGAATTTGAAGTTTTACCATCATTCATTTTGCGATCATGCTTTTCTCCTTTGTGGGCATGAGAATCATATTGCTTATAACTCTTTTGAACATGTGGTTTGGTTTAATTGGTCTTCTTTTAGTGGTCTTGGCTTCTTTTGTGTTGTGGTCGCAAAAACCCTTTTGTGTCCAATCTTTGAGGTCATGAGCCAATTTGTTTCTTTAGCATTTTGGCTCTATTAGATTCATGGTTGCTAAATGTGTGTTGTAATACCCTCCAATATAATTATGATTAATCCAATTACACCAAAAAATATTACAATGCATATGATTTAAATCTAGTTAAATTAAACACTTTTATGCATCATAATCATAATAACTAATAAAAATAAAATATCAAATTAATTAACACAACTTTATAATACTATAGAAATTAAATACAATAATGTATGGATAATTACTAACCTAACTAATATATCATATTTTACGAGCGTTACAGCTAATAATAAAAAAATAACATAGATTGTAAATAATTTGAAAGAATTTTTTTTGACATTTTTCTAAGAATTAATCCAGCCATGGTTGGCCATATCAATTGTCTAGCCCTCCTTTTATTGCGATTGCAACTCTCTTTGACGATTTACATATCAATGAATTTCCTTGGAGAAAGGGACACAACTAAAAGATAGTGGGTAGGTTCAATTTAAAGGAAAAACAAAAATTATTATATTAATTTTGTAATTTGTATAAGATTGACCCATTAATTTTTTATAAAAAAATTACTATTTATCTTTTGATATTTGATATCCCTGGTATTTTAAAATTATACTGTTTATTTTATCATATTATATTAATAGGTCATTCTATTAGATTTTCTATTAGAAAAATATTAAAATTTTAACAAATAATAAAATAACTATTTTAAAAAAATTTACTATTTACCTATAAAATTTGATATTACACTAGTATTTATAAGTTTCGTTTATTTTATATTTGTTAGACTATATAATTTTTTTGTCTATTTCTAATTTATATATTAGAGTTATAAATATATAAATTTTAAAAATAAAATGTTATAATTTAATTTCATAATTTTACTTTTTTTTTTAATATATTATGAGCAATTTTAAATAATTTTTTTTTCTATTTTAATGTAAATAAGCTGTTGTTTGATTATGGGAAAATCCTCGCATTGAAAGGAAAAAAATTAAAAAAGAAGCGAGGTTTCTTCTTTTTTGAAAAAGGCAAATATCCTATAGTTTTATTTAACATACTAAAAACAACCTTTAATTATCAATTTTCTTTCCAAGAAATTCCGAAGTAT
Source organism: Triadica sebifera (assembly GCA_023653625.1). Lineage (NCBI taxonomy): Eukaryota > Viridiplantae > Streptophyta > Magnoliopsida > Malpighiales > Euphorbiaceae > Triadica > Triadica sebifera. Next base: position 30,473,007 of record CM042901.1, read on the forward strand.
GTCCATTGACCAGGAAGCTTCACCACCTTCCACCAGGGACTGGTTTTTCCCTTCTCCGTTCATCCACCATCAACCTCCGTCAACCCTCAAGGACCGTCGTAGATTCACCGCAGCCCCTAGAATTTCTCATCAGCATCTTCCCGATTCCAGAACACTAAAAACGCCTGTTTCCTCTTCCAATTCCTATTCTTTCAGAGATAAGTATGCTAGATCTCGACGGCGAGTCGACTTCCCCCGCCTCCCTGAGAAATCCTCAAAACAAGAACAAGATAATGCCATTTCGGCAAAGAATTTGGACGCTTCGGGAGAGGAGACAATCTCTGGTGAGAGGTTTGTTAAAGTCCGGTGGCGGATGGCCATTTTAGCAGCTGTGAGTCCTCTACCTCTTTCTTTTTCGCTTATCTGCGGATATAGCGATTGTTTAGTTTATTTTGATTAAGTAAAGTTTGGTTTATTGTTGCAGATTGTGATAACTGTTCTTGCTTCTTTAGTGCACAAGAATTTCTCCTTACATAATCAAGTCGTTGATTTACAGGTGAATCGCTTCAGGTCAAGCTCTTAATCCTAATAATTTCAATTTGTTGCGATATTCATCGGAAATTGTTTTTCTTCTTGCAGGACCGAATCTCAAAGCAAAATATTAGGTTACAAGCTTGCAATTTGTTGTCTCATGTAGATATTACGGATTCCACTCCACTGGAGATTGCTGATCAGCCTATTAGAGGCTTAAAACATATAGCTCTTGCATTCTCACTTATCCTGTTATCCATCCCTGTTCTTATTTTGAAGTACATTGATTTTGCATCTAAATCAAGATCATTAGATAATATTTCAGAAGAAGTTTTGCTGAATAAGCTGATTGAATATCGGGTGGATGTCTTTTTATCAGTCCATCCATATGCTAAGCCTCTGGCATTGCTGGTTGCTACTCTACTACTTATATTTCTCGGTGGTTTAGCGCTCTTTGGAGCTACAGATGACAGTTTAGCAGATTCTCTTTGGCTATCCTGGACATATGTAGCTGACTCGGGAAACCATGCTAACTCTGAAGGTATTGGTCCAAGGCTAGTTTCTGTTTCCATTAGTTTTGGCGGGATGCTTATTTTTGCAATGATGCTTGGACTTGTATCTGATTCAATTTCTGAGAGATTTGATTCGCTGAGGAAAGGAAGAAGCGAGGTGGTTGAGCAAAACCACACCCTCATTCTTGGATGGAGTGATAAACTGGTGAGGTTCTGATTCTATGTCTGGCCTATGTCAAACATGTTTCTCTCTTTTGCCTTCATTTTAACATTTGATGATTTTATAATATAATTTAGCTGTAGCTGTGACAAGTATATGAGGTTTTTGGCAGAGAGCTATGTTCTTCCCTCCAAATCAAAATAAACATTTTGTTAGAACTGCCTGAATACGCATTTAGGGGACAAGTTAATATTTAGCACTTATGCCTGTCTCTAACTATTTTGTTTATGTCTCAAAACAGGGTTCGCTGCTGAACCAGCTGGCCATTGCCAATGAGAGTTTGGGTGGAGGGATTGTTGTAGTGATGGCTGAACGAGACAAAGAGGAGATGGAAATGGATATTGCTAAAATGGAGTTTGATCTCAAAGGAACTAAAGTCATATGCAGAAGTGGAAGCCCTCTTATTCTTGCTGACCTTAAAAAGGTGTGTATATGTTCTGTATTTTTTACGATCAATTGTAATGTATTGACATATACTTTGCTGGAAAACTTCCAGCTGGGTGAATTTGACCCTCTTGAACAGTTGCAGTTGAATCATAGGGTAAATGATTTTTCTTGACTTGAAAATCTTAGTTGTGCTGCAGTTCAATTCTATTTTTATTCTATTCATTTTGATACTAATAAAATCTTACTTGCTTTAAGGGCATTCATGTGATGTGTCTGTCAATTTCCTTTGATTCTTTTAACTAGATTGTATTGTCCAATGATTTGCTCCTGGAAGTTGCATAGTGCATTTCTATTGTCATTTTTGCCACCAAAGCCATCGAAAATTTTCTTTTATGTTGGGGAATTTGTGTTATTATTCTCTTACGTACTGTTGCATATTCCTTATGTTCATTTGACACTGGTTACTATTTCCTGGTGAAACTTTCCTGTGTCCACTTCAGTTTCTTCATATAGTTTTTGCATCTGGTGTCTTTGTATCACCTATTCAACGGGTTGAGAGCATATGGTGATTTTTACTTTACTATGCATAGTGAAGCCATTATTCTATCTGTTATCTTTTTGATTTGCTAAAATGCCTTCAAATTTTGCAGGTATCTGTCTCAAAGGCCCGTGCAATAATTGTCCTTGCTGAAGATGGAAATGCTGACCAGGTCTACTTAAGTTAATGAATTTATGTGCTTCTCATTTGATATTAGTAAGTTGGTTGCTGTTAACTTCTCATGGTTTGTTACAGAGTGATGCTCGTGCATTGAGAACAGTTCTGAGTCTAACAGGAGTCAAAGAAGGACTCAGAGGGCACATTGTGGTTGAACTTAGTGACCTTGACAATGAGGTCCTTGTTAAACTTGTTGGTAGTGATCTTGTTGAAACTGTTGTGGCGCATGATGTTATTGGCCGTTTGATGATTCAATGTGCTCGCCAGCCAGGACTTGCACAGGTCAATTTCTTGCCAGCCTAGTACTGGAGTTGCAATGTGTTAGAATGAATGCAAGGGTCATTTTGCTGGTTGATTTTGTTACTGTATAACTTTACTCTTATTATTGTTATTTAAACTAGTTTTTTCCACTTGTTTTTGGTTGTAATAATTATAGATTGGCTATGACAGATCTGGGAGGACATCCTTGGGTTTGAAAATTGTGAGTTTTACATCAAAAGATGGCCACAGTTGGATGGCATGCAATTTGAGGATGTATTAATCAGTTTTCCTGATGCCATACCTTGTGGGGTAAAGGTTGCATCCTGTGGTGGTAAAATTATCCTGAATCCTGATGATTCATACATTATGCAAGAAGGTGACGAAGTGCTTGTTATAGCTGAAGATGATGATACATATGCTCCTGCAACATTACCTACGGTGCTTTCATTTTCCTTAATTAAATCAAAATTTGAAATAGATTGCTTTTTTTTTTTTCCCTCCCATGTTGCATTGTCTTATGCGGTATATGCATAATAGGAGGTTTGATATATACCTTTCACAATAAGGAAAAAATAATAGATTTGCAGTCAATTTAAACTGCATTTTGAAGATATAAATTTGATTTCATATTTTTTTGCCCAATGTGGTTATACTCTGTGTGTGTGTGTGTGAGTGAGAGAGAGAGAGAGAGAGTGACCAGAGGATCATGGTTACATTTTCCTTGTCCTGTATCAAACATTATGTGGACATCATTATTTAGCTATTAGCACTTTGTGAGGCCAAAGGTATGTAAGTCTAGGTTCACGATTACATTTTCCTTTTCTCAAATTTATCATTTTATGGACATCATGATTTAAACCAAGTCTTTCAATGAGAATTGCCTAAACTAAATTCGACCTTTAATTTTCTTTCGTTTTTTTTGTCTGGGCTAGGACCGGATGTTTTTAGTCATGTTGGAAATCTGTATTTGCATGCTTTATCACATGATACTGATATTAGGCATAATGTTTGTATCAAACACATACTTTCTTAGTCATGTTGAAAATCAGCATGTGGATGCTTTATCCATGGTACTAATATTAGGCCTAAAATTTGTACCACCTGCATTCTTATTTTCTAGAATATTAATTGATCATGTCAAATTATCTAGAGAATAATTATACAAGCTCCATATATTGTCAATTGATTCTATCTATATTTGTCTGGAAAGCTTGAGTACATCACATATTGGGTGCTTGTGTGTTAACTTTTTGGCAATATGAGTTTTATTGTTGCCTAACACATGTAAACTCATATCTGATGTGCATGTGTGGTGTCTGTTGCATTATCATACTCTTGGACTCACCAAAATGATTTTTTTTTATATATATATAATTGCTTGCTGTTCTTATCAATTACTAAATGATAAGAAAGATACAATCAAAGGATGTAGTTATGGTTCTGGTATGATGTTAATGGGGTTATAAAATCGATAATGAAAATAAGGGGGTGGGGGTGTAAAAAAGACACAGTGGGTCATAGGAAGGATAATCATTTGTGGTAAAGCAACCTGTTCCAATTTGTGCAAAGTAACATGATGCCTTCAATGGAATTAAGTGGGACATAATTAAAAAAATAGAAACTTACATGATATAATAAATTTCATCATTCAGGTCAATGACGCATCATTCATACACATTGTTCGACCAGCCAGAAAACCACAGAAGATTCTACTTTGTGGATGGAGGAGGGATGTAGATGATATGATTGTGGTAAGTTCTTTCTATGAAGCCCCTAATTCTTTCTCTCTTCACCTGAATGCTGCAGGTATGGAGAGGAAGTCTACCCAAAGACTTCATTGTTCCAAAGTCTATAGAAAGGATACTTCTTTGTGGTTGGCGACGAGATATGGAAGATATGATTATGGTAATCTTATAAGGATTAAAGCAATCATTCTTGGGTGCAACAAAATGGTTGTACATGTTTCAGAATTCTTCTTTGTTACAAATCATTTTTGTGTTTTGGTCGCAATAAGTTTCCTACACCCAAAATTCCTCTTTTTACATGTATTTTGGTGCACAATGAAGAGGTTGATCGTTTTTGTCGTCCATTTTGTTATTCTTTTTTCCTCCACAAGATTAGTAATGCTATTTGCTGATCTATGTTCATTTAGGTATTGGATGCCTTCCTAGCACCTGGTTCAGAGCTCTGGATGTTCAATGATGTTCCTGAGAATGAGAGGGAGAAGAAGCTTATTGATGGTGGCCTGGACATCAGCAGGTTGGTAAATATATCATTGGTTAATCGAGAAGGAAATGCTGTTATCAGGCGTCACCTTGAGAGCCTTCCCTTGGAATCATTTGATTCAGTGAGTAATATAAGATTTTGAAATAATTAAATTGGCAGTTTTTTTACTTATATCATCGCTTTCTTGTTAATTGGATTTTGATGAAGTATCTGGTTGTCCAGATATTAATTTTGGCTGATGAGTCAGTGGAAGATTCAGCCATTCAAGCTGATTCCAGATCTCTTGCTACCTTACTATTGATTCGTGATATTCAGGTGCTCGGTTATTTTTATAATAACAATTATTGATATTCTATAATTTACTTGTATACTTTCTCTTGCATCATGCACTCACTGTCGGACGCATAGTTGTCAAAATCTTACAATTCATGGTTTGAAGCTTACGATTCTATAAGATACAGAAGCTGAGAGCAAAGAATCTTCATGCAAATTCCAGGAGGTTCTGAATCTCATTCCAATCTTTGGAATCTTACTGATTCAGTGGTGCCATTCGAATCTTATGATTATATAAGACACTGATCTATCCCTTTTCCAATGGCAGGGAGTAAGCTAGGGCAGTAGTTACTAGGTTTGCTACAATGTAAATCACATTAAAGTCTCTACTGGAGCAAAGGAATGCTCTTTGTTCTATGTTTGCATCACAAGAAGGGCTACTAGTTCCTATGCATGTAAATATGATGTTAAAACAGTGATGGACATGAAAAGGGAAAAGGAAAAGGAAAACTGATTGAGGTACAAGATGAAGAAGTTGAAGATATTGGACATGAAGGAGGTGATGATTGATGAAAATGAAGAAGAGGATGAAGAGTTACCCATGTTAGATGATGATACTATTAGTATCAATGGTGCTGATGATGAAATTGATCTTGATGGGAAAGAGTAGGAAATAAGGAATACGATAAATAATTTATAAATAATGATGACATTGATCTTGATGGTTTAATCTAGCAGTTTTATTTTTTGGCTTACATGAGTCTAGACTTGATTATATTGTATATTATTATGTATGTTATTTTGTTATTTATTTGAGTATTTTGTTCATGTTATAAGTATAGATGTCTTATAAATTATATTTTAAATTTTTTTCTACTTGGTGTGTTTTGTATTTTATGATTCAATTCATGATTCTCAAATTGGGAAAACAATTCATGATACATATCTTCATTTGACAACTATGATGTGATGCATTTTGGTAAGAACTTTGTATTTTTGCTGATCAATTACTTCTCGTTTTGGTCCTTGTGTTCTTTCTAGACATGACATTTTATTGTGTCAAGTTGTTTACCTGTAACCAGGGACGTAGCTAAGGCTTTGGGAGTGGGCTCCATTGACCCCACTTAGTTTAAGAAAAAATACAAAATACAAAATTATCATATTAATTTTGTATTTTTTTTTCAAATTGACCCCACTAAATAAAAAAATTGACCTCACTAATTTTTTTTCAATGGTGAAATTCTAAACATTTTTTGTATATATTATGACCAATTTTAAATAATTTTCTATTATTTTATTGAGTAAACTTTTATCCGATTATGGTAAATTTTGATCCCACTAAATAAAAATCCTGGCCACGACCCTGCCTGTATCAGTATTAGTTGTAAAAGTTTCAGTAGTCAATTGTATGTCTAAACTGAAATTAGACCCATAACTAGGTTAGAATGAGAACATTGTTGCATCTGCATTTGTTTAACTAACAGTACAGGACTTTAACATGAATCACATTTCCATATTAAGGGGAAAAAATTGCTACATTTGAAGTTCTGGGTATATGAAAATTTATTAAGCCACAATCAAAAGAAGCTTGGTGCATGGACTGATCAAGCCTAGAGAAGAATGTTTTACAGATCCATCTAGGTCATTGAATGTCAGTGCTTATAAACAATGTATCTGGTAGTCTGAGGAGAGCGAGGCTGTCTTTGGAGAGCTTTCATGGAAAACTTAATGTGTCTTGGGTCTGAACATATGTTAAACTTGATGTAGATAGAGGAAAGAAAATGAGATATAATCAGATCACGATCATATTTGATAGAGAATTAGAATTGAAGTGAAATTGAAAATTTTTGGTAAACTTGTAAATGGTTGTCGCATGGAATTTTGGAGATATTAGTAGTACTATTTAATGAAAGAGCTAATTATGCTTTCTGATTAGGCTATTAGGGGTTGAGGGGAGGCTTTGGGAGATTGAAAATAGGAAGCATGTTTTCCTAACAAAATTCCTATTAAATATTGGAAGTCCTTCAAAGAAATTGAGATTTTTGTGGCAGACTATGACAGTAGACTAATTGATTAGATTGAGGAAGATTGTCTGAGTATTGGAGGAAGATCACTTTTATTCCATCTTTTTGAACAAGAGAAATATCCAAAATTACAAAAATTTTAGTCGTTTTAAACTCACTAGTAACAACATGAAACTTTGAAAGAATTTTGGTGAATTATTAGTTTGTTATAGTACAACCATGCAAATTCACGCATGAACAAGAATAACAGTATAAAATATAATAAAATAAAATAAAATGAGAACAAGTATGGTTCCTTTTCATAGAGTCTAGGGTACTTTTTGTTCTTAGCACGATTTTCTTTAATGATCATTATCTTTTCTGAGAGAAGAAGCCCAAAATGACAAGAGAAAGATGCTGGAAGCATTTAGTGATCATTATTTTTTCTGAGAGAATATTTGCTGTAAACTGAACATGGCCATGGTATTTTAACAATTTCAAACCATTTCATTTTTATGGTGAAAAAATGGACATGGAGGCTATGGTAATGAATGTTGGACAGAGAAATTAAAGTCGAAAAAATGACCATAGTGTTCATGAAGGTTAGAGATGGATGCATGGACACATTTGAAAAGATTTTGCAATGAATAATCACTTTTATATGAAGGTGGAAGTGGCAGAAGTTGGAGAACTGGTTGAGATAGTTTTGCTATGTACTACTTTGGCTATAGAACATTTGAATTACTAGTGACATAAAGGAGAGATTTAGCATCACTATTGAAGATTGAGTATAAAAATAAGAGTTAGCAAAATGAAAAGTGAGCAAAACGAAGGGAAAGTCTACATATAGCCAGCCGCAACCAGACTGAGATGAGGCTGAGATTAAGTTCTAGTAAGATTTTTTCTTTATTATTTGCATGTTTCTAACCAATATATTTTAAGACCACCACTTCTCTTAATTTCTGGAAAAAAAAAAATTGTTGGAATGACTTTTTGCCATAATTCCAAGATTTGTTTTCATCTCTTTCTTTTGAGAAATGTCTACAATTACAAATGGTTAAATGAATGAGGCTTGGCTTCCGCAAAACTTAAAGGATAGCCAGTGTTTAGAGCATGCTAAGAATAAACATGGTACAGGCTGAAAAAAGAACCTTCAACAAGCTGGCATGATTTTGTTTTAGCCCTAAGTTGAGAAAATATTGATTTGGGTTTCATTCGAAAGCTGTGGCAAATTCAGGGTCAGGGTGGTGTTGTGTTTTCTTCTTCCCACTGATCATGAGGTCAATCTTTTTAACATTCCAAAGGAAACAGAGAACAGATGTTGCAAATTCCCCATGGAACCTGAGAAAACAGTCACTTGCAATTAGAAGATTAATATCCAACTACTTTGAGATATATTGATCCTTCATCTTTCATTTTCATTTATTCTGATTCTCTTTGTTCTTGCAGGCAAAGCGCCTCCCATATAGAGATGCTATGGTGACCCAAGTTCATAGAGGGAGCTTCTCACAAGGCTCGTGGATTGGGGAAATGCAACAGGCTTCAGATAAGTCTGTAATTATAAGTGAAATTCTGGATCCTAGGACCAAAAATCTATTATCCATGTCAAAAATCAGTGATTATGTTTTATCAAATGAGCTTGTCAGCATGGCGTTGGCCATGGTTGCTGAGGACCGACAAATAAATGATGTGTTGGAAGAGCTCTTTGCAGAAGAGGTAATGCTTCATTTGTCGGAATTCTTACATTAATTTGGCATCTTGTGTGGTAAAGCTGATTTTCTAAGGGTAAAATAAACATATAAATTCATAACTATGTGCTCTTCTACTTAAAACATCCCTCTTAAGATGCCTTCCTCTTCCATTCAAGAGCATTATAGTATGCACTATTCTGATAAGAGCAATATTATATTGGATATTTTTTTCAGAAAAAATTTCTGCAATGTTAAATTTTGGAATTTGTTATCCATTAATAATTGGTTTCATTACTGATGAGATTTTCTGCATCCTTCAGGGAAATGAGATGCATATAAGGCAAGCTGATCTTTACCTTCGCGGAGGAGAAGAGTTGAGTTTCTATGAAATAATTCTACGAGCCAGGCAGAGGAGAGAGATTGTCATTGGTTATCGTTCAGCTAATGCTGAAAGAGCTGTCATCAATCCACCAGCCAAAAGTGAGAGAAGGAAGTGGTCGCTGAAAGATGTTTTTGTGGTAATTGCAGAGAAGGAATGAATGTTTCTATAAATATTCATGCTGAACTAGGTATTCTTTGCAAGTGGGAAAAAAGAATATGCTAAAAGAGTAGAGGGACGAAGGTATTATGCCTGTCTATATAACAATACCACTAGTGTTATCTACGTCAAAGATAATCTGTTATCTGCATCATTCATACATTGTTCAGCATGATTTTTGATAAGAACAACAAGCTTTCCCTGCAATTACCTTAGACTATTCCAGCAACCAATATTACTCAAGAACAGAGAAATAAAGAGAAAAGAAAGATAAAAGTATCTGTGCCAATATCACAACCCAGGGAATATCCCCATCTTCTGCTACTAGCCGAAGACCCAAGGTTCCAAACAGATTCTTCACACCTCATGCTTCTCTGCTCCACCTTTTGTAGACTGCCAATTCCGTCATCTCACTTTCCAGTTGGCCCTCCTTGCTTCTCCTCACGTGTTCCTTGGCTTCTGGTCAGAAAATACCTTGAACTGTCTGCCTAATAAATAAGGACGCTAATGTTGTACTGCCAAAGCCAAGGCCGTGATTTCTCTTTTATAAGCTGAATTTGCCAAGTTTCTTTATGAAAGAGCCTTACTGCAACAGGCAATTGGATATCGATTCTGCATCAAGGCCGCTGTTATTCCATTGCTCGAAGCGTTGCATTCTACCTCAAATGGCTGTGAAAAGTCCGGTAATCTAAGATCTGGTGCTGTAACCATAGCCCTTTTAAGTTGCTCAAAGGCAATTTGAGCTGTTGGTCCCCATTTAAAGTTACCCTTCTTAGTGAGCTTAGCACCTACTGTCAAATGTTAGAGAGCTCTTTACTAGGGGTGGCCATGGGCTGGGCTGGCCCGTTGAACCAGCCTGGTCAAACTTGGACAGGTGAGGATTGGTTCTGGGCCCAACCTGGATTGTGGTCGGGGAGGGGATGAGTTCGGTCTGGACCTTCCCCATGGAACCGGAAACTGTCAGTTCTGAACCGATTAAAAATAAAAAAAATAATTTTAATATATAAAAAATGGATTCATATTAAGTAGCATGTGCTATATGAGTGACACCAAAAGATGAATCTTATCTCGTTTTATAAGAAATAAGAATATAATTTTTTTGTAATTTAAGTAATGTATAATAAATGTACAAAAATATACATGTTGATGAATTTATCCCACGTTGCTTAAATTATAAAAGAGTTGTACTCTCATTCCTTATAAAAGAGAAAAACATTTATTTTTTGGTATCATTCATGTGGCACATGCCACTTAACATGAGCCTATTTTTTGGGCTTATGTATATAAGCTAATATACATTTTTATCATTTACATTATTTATATATTAAAAAATATATACATTTTTTTAAAAAAATGTTGGAATTGGCCAAATCCCGATTCATGAACTGGAACTGTTCCATGGATGATTTTGGGCTGGTTCAAATTTTTTTTAAATCATGAACCGTCGGTTCCAAATTGGAATTGGTAGTTCACAACCTGTGCCCACCCTTACTCTTTACTATCCTTCGACGGAGCCAACTCCTTCATGAAGTGTTTTTGCGGTTCCATCTTTGAGCAACAGTCCTGCAGCTTTAGGAGTGGTCACTGCATGCCACCATGTTTATTTGTGCCTAAGTTGGTATAATGTATGGCTCTCTTATACCGTTTGAATACCGCATTGAGCAATATGGTGGAGTCTGATGCTTTCACAATAATACGAAAGCTTAAAATTTGCAAAAAGCTTTTGGAGTTTTGGTTGTAATCTTGTTCAACTTGTAGTTTTAAGATTTTGTTCACTTTAAGAAAGTGAAGCTGAAATTTAAGGGATCCATGGTTCAACTAAGAGTGTTTATTACTTTCTTCATATTATATTCTCAGTTATCTTCTCTATTTTTTGAGTAACATGTATTCTTTATTATTTTCTCATGGGAGTTTCATAGTATTAGAAGTGGGGGTATGTATTATTCATAAAATTAAGAAAGTAGACAACTAATTAATAACTAATTTAACTGCTAGAAAAAGTAAATGTATATAAATAGATGTTTGTATTTAAACATAGATGAATGCTAATGAGTTGTTAAATAACTGATATGAATAGATTTTTCTATAGAAAACAAGACGCTTTCTGTTGATCAGTAAAGTACTAATTAATAATAATGTTAGAAAAAATGATAAATAATAAATAATAAATCAGTTATTTTTAGCGTTATCCCTAGCATAAGTTTAATTACATTGTAACTGCATGAAATCGCATTGAAACTAAGGTATTATAACATATAGAATTTCATTGCTAAAATTTGGGAATGTCTATAGGTTTTATTTTGATTCCATCTATTATACAAATTTATCAAAAAAAATATTTGAGATTGTTGTTGAGTGTAAAAAAATATATTTATAATTTTTTTATTTAATTATCTAATTTTTTAAAATTTTTTATGAATTATTTTTCTTAAACTTGTTTATGAAAAAATATATATTTATCTATTTATTTATAAAAGTAATTTTCAAAAATAAAAAAAAAATTAATAATAATTGTTTTTTTCTAAAAGTGATTTTTCCAAATTTAATGCGAACAGCATTAAAAGAAATAATACAATATGCTCCTTAAATTTATTTATGACATTCGAGAAGCCGTACAAGGTATAACGATGGGAACAATGATGGTATCACCGACTATGATTATTTCACAGTTCAATTACAGTTGAGGCATAATTGAAATTTGGTTTTTTGGGGATGGAATTTGTAGAGTCAACCTATAGGATTTATCATTTAGCATATATTCAATTATCAAAATTGGATAATGAACCAAACTTATAATATGATGAAAAAAATTGAATAAAAATTTCATAATGGAGAATATAACTTCATAAGAACTATGATGAAAATTACATAAATAACAAAGAACTAGATCGAATTGACAGTATTTCTGTTAAATAGCAAATATTGATTTTGCTAAATCCTCACCCATCTATAACCGATCACGATCTGGCCATCATTAAAACAAGAAATTCTGAATCGTGGATAATATTGGTGGTGATGGCAGTGGTGAAGAGGAGAAAAAAAATATCAAAAATTGATTTTGGTGTTTTTTGCTTTATGGTTTTATAGATAAATATAATTCTCAGCGAAAGTATTTTCTTGAACCAGACAGGCTAAAGATTCGTCATATACAATATAAAGATGTTTGTTGCAATAATGCCTCATTTACTAATCACCAATGATTTTTGCAAGAACATAATCCATCTTTAAAATGATGAAATCGGCCCGAATCTCTCGCTATAATCTCCCGACCTTCAATTTTTGAAATCAATGCTGTTGCTAAATGGCAGTCTAAACACATTCTAAGGTTCTTAACAATCATAAGACGAGTTCCTGGGGGTGAGCTGATTAACCCAAGTCCAATAGCCAATTTCTCGCTATGACTTAGAACTATCTCTTCCCTTACATGATATTCTACATTTTGCAAGACTATGCTTATGTCAGGCAAGTATCCAATCTTCTTCATCTTTTCAACAAGGTTTTGCAAGTAACTATATATTTTGTGGCTAAGAGGATGAGATTTATCCCCTGATTCAAAGCTATGAATTTTTTTGTCTATTTCAATGCATGTGCGTGCCTTCTCCTTCCTTATTCCTCGCTTCAGCATCAATCTCCTAACATTTGCTACATTTTCCAAGTCCCCCATTATCCCATAGAATTTGGATAGCAACATGTAGGCTCCTGCTTCTTGAGGCTCTAATTCAAGTAACATATTGCTAGCACTACTTGCTAGCTCTACATCCATGTAGGAGCAGCATGAGCTAAGAAATGCAGTCAAAAGCTTCGCATCTGGTTTTATTGGCATCTTTTTAATGAAACTATAGGCCTCGCAGAGGTGACCAGCTCGAGCAAGTAGATCCACCATGCATGTATAATGCTCCATAATTGGTTTTATGGAGTACTTATACATCATTTTGTTGAAAATCTTCCATCCTTCTTCTACCAATCCTGCATGACTACATGCATACAAAGCACCTAAGAAAGTAATCTTGTTTGGCACAACACTCTCTCGCTCCATTGCATCAAATGCCTCGAGAGAATCATTTCCTTGTCCATTTTTTCCAAAACCCACAATCAAGGAAGTCCAAGAAACTACATTTTTGACGACCATATGCTTAAAGCACAAACATGCATTCTCCATATACCCACATTTAGCATACATATCAATAATTGCATTTCCAACAGGTAAATATAACTCAAACCCATATTTCATCACTAATCCATGAATTTTTCTACCATAAGTCAAAGCAGCAAGATCAGCACAAATAGAAAGAACACTTACCATGGAAATAAAATCAACTTTTGCTCCCTCTAACCTCATTCTCTCAAAGAAAACCAATCCGGTACCTCCCTCTGAATTCTGTCCAAGTCCTGAAATCAATGAATTCCAAGATTCCTTGTCACGTTCAGCCATGTTATTAAATAATTTGATTGCCATTAACGTAGAATGGCTCCGGCATAGCCCAGAAATCATGCTGTTGTATGCAACAGTATCTCGTTCAGGCATTTCCACGAATATATTATGAGCATCCTGGAGCATACTATACATTTGGAATACATGTCGAGAAGGGAAGTCATTATGTTCATATCTGTGTTGAACCCATATTTCCTTATCATGCAATGAGCTTGTTTCCCTTCTTTTACAGCAGCAAATCTGCCACAGGCTCTTAGGATTGGGGAGAGAAGGAACAACCCCGCAAATTTGAGCCGTGTCTTTTGGAGCTCATACAATAGAGTAAGAGCCTGACGGTTTTGCCGATTACAAACTAGCGCCGTCATTATCTTAGCGAATGATTAGATATATAATATGAAATGTTACTCTTTCTATCTCATTTTCTTAGGTGCAAGTTGTACCCTCGTGGATTTTAGGGGGTCAAAAAGGCATATTGCTTGCTGTTCTAATTCTTCATTGTATTTTTCTATCTCCCCTTCCTCACTTTTTCACTCTCTCAATGTCTGGATTTTTATATGTTTTTCAATCATAGCTGTATATATTATTTATACACATAATAAGTTGCAATGTTTTGTTTTGCAATTTGGATCATTTTGAATAAGCTATTCATTATACAAATATTTTAAGGCACCTATTATAATAAAAAATCTGATTAATTTAATAAAAAGGATAATACCATAATAAATTATTCAAAGAAAATTTATTTTCAATTATTTTATTTTTGTTATTTATCCTGTATTTAACTATTATGGTTTTTTTTTAAAAATTGCCTCCAGATTGGGATAATAGAGGGTTAGCAACGTGGAAAAATATTGCAGCCTTCAATAGCAAAATACTGATCCAATAAGTTTGCCTTGAAAAGTTGCATATCACACTATGCATTTTCCAGTGACTATATTTTTTCATCAGCTACATAATACTGCTGAACATTTTAAATTAAAACACAGATTAAAAAATAATTCTAGTAAAAGGACTATAAAAGAATTCAATATTTTTCCAGAACCAAAAATTGAATTAAATTAAGGCGCTCTGTAGCTTCTATTGGTGCTAAAATAGCATCCAACTCAACCAATTAAGAAGCCAAGAGCATCTTCATTCCTCTCTTTGCCGGAGCCCCATTAAAAACACCATGGGATTCTATACCTCTTTAAACCCATCATCAACATCAAACTTATTCAGTGATCATATGTTGAATGACTATATGTTGAATCATAATTTCAAATATCAAAAAAGAAGAGATTTATTTACTTGATAAAAAGATATCAAAAGAAATTAAAGTAAGCATTAGATATTATTTATCTAAAATTAACCTATGACTAATCTCTCATTTCCTTCTAGTCTTGATAAAAAAAAAAAAATTCCCATGCCCTTAGGGTGTGCTAAGAGGACAACATCTATAGACTATAGACAAAAGGTATCATTACTGGAGGCCCTTGATAATAATTTGCCATCAAAATCAACCACCAAAAATTTTACAAAAAAAAAAAGAAAGAATCTAAGAAAGAATCTCTTCATAGTTCATTCATCGTAAGGAAGGAGGAAATAATAAATAAAAAGGAAACCTACCAATTGTTTTTTCGAAAAAATCCTAAGAGCTTTATTAACTGTCAGACAGCCAAGAAAACAATACAAAAATAAGAAACATCAAATAAAGAACAACTAATCTACACCTTCACCACTTAAGTGCAATATTATTATAAATTTGAAAAGAAACCTTTCTAACTTTGGAAAGAAGGCTTTTACCTTTTACATAATTAGTAAACCAACTAATTTCTCTTTTCCAAACGAAAGAGTTCCGGCGAATATCACAAGCAAGCTCCAAATAATACTAGAAAAAGCACACTCAAAAAATAAACAGTCAATAGATTCATCAGCATTGTGACATAGTTCACAAATAACAGAGTTGCAAATTCTTCATCGAACAAGTTTATTCCTAGTATTTAGCTTATTATGCAAAGTCAATCACTGTCATATCCGCTAATTTAGACCAAAGTCACGCGAGTTGTTAAATCGACTCATCATTTTGACTAAAGTCTAAATTTGAACTTTTATCGAAAAATAATGAAAATAATGACAATTAAGTATAAAAAATATCTAATAAAGTGTTCAAAATATTTTAAGATGTTAAATTTCGGTAAATGACTAAATTGCAAATATTGAAAAGTTTAGGGGTCAAATTGTAATTTATCAAAAATTGGAGGATTTAAATAGGATAATCATAAATTAAATACATGATTGGGACATTAAACACATGGGAAGGAGTTGGCCACACCAAGTGGCATACATTAAGTGGACAATTAACATACACCAAGGGAGATGAATGCATTAATGAAAACTTCTAAAATTTGGTTTAGGTGTCCCATAATTATGTAGCTTGTCTTTATTCTCTTAATTGTTCCTTCATCTCTTCATATATAGAATTTTCTATCTTTCAATTGCCTCCCACGTTTCTTGAAGCCCAATACACCAAGTGGCAAAGTTTAATAAGTTAATGAAGATACATGCATATAACATTAATTAAAGTTTCTAGAATGTGAGCTTAGGTGTCCCCATCCTTAATTGGTTTTTTTCATTTTCTCATTAATTGCTCATTCATCCTCTCTTATCCCTTTGTATCTAAAAATTCCTATCAACTATTTGTCTTCCACGTTGCTTCTTGAATCACCATACATCAAAGTAAGATGAACACATTAATTGAACAATAATGAAAGCTTCTAGATGAAGCTTAGGTGTCCCCCATTTTAATGACTTTTGTCATTTTGTTATTGATTGTTTCTTCCTCTTCCTTATCCATTTTTCATTGAAGAAAATTAGGTTCTCCAAACCAGCCCACGTTTTTCCCTTGGACAGCCATAACAAAACCTTGATTCTAGTAAAAGAAAGTGAGAAAAAGCATGGAAAATTCCATTTTCATGCTCAAGGTAGTTTAAGAGAGTAAGGAGAAAGAGAAAAATTAGGATTTATGAAGTTTTAATAATCTGATTTTAAATTTTAGGAACTCAAGTTAACAAGGAACTAGATCAAGGGAGTAAAGGAAAGGAGAAAGAGAAGTAGAGAAAGAAAAGAGAAAAAAAAAGGTTTGTGCATAACCTAAGACAATAGCCTTTTTTTTTTAATTGTATGATTTAATTATTTGGCATATTGATGATTCTGAATTGATATTATTTTGTGATGAAAATATTGGGGATGAATGTTTGCTAGACTTAGGATTTAATTTGGTAAAAATTGAATGTGATTATCTTGTATGTTCCTTGCTGGAAATTGATGAGCAGTGTTCACTTAAATTGTTATAACTTAATTTCTGGAACTTGGTTTTGCATGTTGTTTGTTGGGTTTAAAATTTAAGACATAGGTATATAACTTTTATTTAGACCACAAAACTTGAATATGTCTGTAATTATCCAGAACAATTCATAAAATTCGGATATATAATCTGTCTAGAAATTCTAGGCAGAATTGTTAGTAATGAGTAGTAAGTACTTAAACTATTGTAAATTGAGTTCTGGAGCTTGGATTTGTGTTTTATTTATTCAGTTTGAAAGCTAAGACATAGGGCTAAAATTTTTATTTAGACCATAATATCTGAATATATCTGTAATTGTCCAGAAAAATTCATGAAGTTTAGACTTAGAATTTGTCCAAAAAATTCTGGGCAAAATTATCAGTGACCAGTTAGTATTAATGTTATCATATCTTTTGATACTGAACTCCGAATTAATTGATTCAAGTTTCATATTAAAGCTAAGATACATATATAAAATTTTTATGAAGATCATTTAACTAAATTTAGAACTTAACAAGAGCAAAATTAAGTTCCAAAACAGAGAATAGAATCTGCCAGTGACAGGGCAACATGTGAATTGAGGAATGAAGTGAGTAAAATGATGAGAAATTTGTTATATTATGTAAATATTATTTTACTTGAGTGATTATGTGATTATTTTGAGATATTACATGCATGAAAAGTATGAAATTAATTGTTATAAATTTTAATGAAATTGTATAAGCCCTAGAACACCTAAATAGAACCAAATTAGGATAGTTTGGCATGCCAAATAGGGGGCAGTATGATGAAAATGATTAAATCCATTAATGGTATGATTATCTACGCCGGTAATGGCAATGTTATTTATACCGGTAATGAAACTCTTATCTACGCCGGTAATGACACGATTATCTACACCGGTAATGGCACGGTTATCTACGCCGGTAATGACACGGTTATCTACGCCGGTAATGACACTTATATGCGCACATCATATTGCCTGGATGACATTTCTAAATGTCTGGATGGAAACTTCGTTATCCTATTCAGTGGTTCATAGGTGTCCTAGGCATAAATGAAAATATAAATAAAGAAGTTATAGGACATAAAAGAATTATTGAAAGTAAAACGGGAATTATGATTTGTAACATGGATAATAAAAATGGAATTATGAATTGTGGCATAGATAAAAAGAGATTTAATGTTGTACAATAGGGTGGTAATAAAATAAATAAGTATGAGATAATATAATATAATTTGATGTCTATACATGCTAGAATACCATGATTTGCAGGAGAATGATGATTTGATTATGTTAAACAAAATGAGATACAATAAATTGATGTCATGCATACTAGAATATTATGAAATGTATGTTTGCATGATTTAATCATAAATTGTTATATGACAATGCATGTGACATTAAAAATAGTTTATTGCCTTATCTATATGCACCACTAAGCCAAGAGCTTAGCGTGCGAGTTTTTCTCACGCAGATTTTGTAAAAAATAAAAAGAAGATAGTAGACAAACCTAGCGGTGACCTAATCCAGTAAAGCAGCCTGTTGAACACATCGTGGGTTACACAACTTTTGTGTATTATCTTGTAAATTTTATTTTGTAGTATTTGTAAAATAAACAGTATGTTTTGTAAAGAACATGTTACTATATAAAAAGGTAGTTTAACTTTTATATTATATTTTTTTTTTATAAATGCAAAGTAAATAAATAGTGCATATTGGAAATAAAAAAAATGTACGAGTGATTTTGCCTTATATATAACTTATATAATGATATTTTAATCGATGAAGTCAGTGTAGCACACCCTCATTCGGGCACGAGCTGCTGGGGTGAGGGGGTGTTACAGTCACAAAACAAAAAAACTAGGGGTGTACACAGTCTGGTTCAATTCGAGAATTAAAAAATCTCCAGTATTGTCTTGAAAAATTGGAGATTTATAAATTTAAGTATTGTATTATATTGAAAAGAAAAAATATATGTATTGTATTGTCTTAAAATTTCGAGACAATTTAGTACGGTTCTTCAGGTCTTTCAGTACTAAATAATACGGTACAAAACAATCTAGTTTCAATATATTTTGAACTAAATAAGAAGTATCTAAAATCTAAACATGCTCGACTGAGTTGATACTTAATAGTAATATAAAAAACACACAATCATCACTTAAAAATGGTCATAATAGATAATAAATCTTTGAAGACTAAATAAAATCCATGCGAACATTCTCTATAAACCATTAAATTAAAGAATAAAAATGTAATTTTCATTCTTTTAAATGGAGAACCTTTTATTCCATATTACTCTTTTTTTTCTATCTCTATAATCTTCTATAATATAATATAATTAATTAATAAATAGTAAATAAAAATTATATTGAAGTAAGATATGAAGGCTACAAAATAGAATTTGAAACAATTCAACACATCTATTTGACCAAGTAGCTCAACCTTTACACCATTATCTTCAATTTCCTTTCTTTGTACTGATTCTATGACAACTTGAAAATAATAATGTGAAGTTTCATTTTTACACTTTAGTCATAGTAATGACCAATTTTGAGGAAAGAAGAGGGCTTGTGGAACATCTTCGACTTTCCATGTATGCATTTTTATATGCATTTTATTTGGACGTATTCATTTGCATATATTTCACTTGAATACATGCACTGTATATGTATTTACGTGTTTGAGTATTTTGCAATTATGCTGAATTGCATGTGTCCATTTTATAATTTAGTTGAGGATGACATGAAATTAGAATTTATGTGAAAAAAATTAGATTGTATTAATGAAGAAAAATGAAAATAAACAAAAGAAAAACAAAAAAGAAGGAAAAAACAAAAAAGGGAAAAATGACAAAAGTGAGGAGGTGGAGGTGGACCTTATCTTCCTCCTCACCATTCTGCCTCCCTCACTTCAGATTTTTTTCTTCTCCTTCTTTCACTATTTCAGCCTTCTTTTCTTCCTTATTTCACTTATATTTTGCAGCAAATTGATCCCTTTAAAGTTCATTCTTGGTAAGTAACATTCTCTCCATTGTTCTAGTGTTGTTGGAGCTGTTAAGGTTAAGTTGAAACAGTGTTTTGCAACCCAATTTTGATACCAATAAAAACTAATTCTGGAAAAGTTTAAAACATGAAATTTGTTCCTTTATGTCTTAGGTTTATGGATATATAAATATTTTTGCAAAATTTGGTGTGTATGAAAAGATATTGGCATCTTGTTGGAATTGGTCCGAGTATGAATCCTAGCTGAGTTAACTACTGTGCTCGTTGATTTTGAATATGATAGAGCTCGTATTTAGGAAGCTAAATACATGAAAGTTGTAGATATATGTCTTATATGTATGTATACCAAATTTCAGATTTATATGTCGTGTGTATGTTTAGTTATGGTGAATGAATCATGACTGTTCCATGGTTTGAACTGTCTGCTTAGTGCCCTGAGTATATCCAACAATTTGTTTGGCCATTTTGAGCTCCTTAGAGATGGATTATGTAATTATCAAAATTGATTATGGGGATTTAAAGATTTGGTGGCTAGGTTTCTGAATTGAATCTTTGCAAGTTTTTATCACAAACACAAAACTACCCAATTTAATCTATAGGGCTTCACACTTGTATCATGATTGTAAAGATCCTTGGTTTCAGAATTTGAAAATCATGATATTTGTGGTCATGATTACATATGTCACGGGCATGAACAATAAAAATTTCACTTTTTCATACTTTTTAATGATATTTCATATTTCCAAATCCATAACCACTATATACCTCTAATATACCTTACATATTCCTTTTATTGA
The DNA here is from genome assembly GCA_023653625.1 of Triadica sebifera. Classification (NCBI taxonomy): domain Eukaryota; kingdom Viridiplantae; phylum Streptophyta; class Magnoliopsida; order Malpighiales; family Euphorbiaceae; genus Triadica; species Triadica sebifera. The sequence goes on from CM042901.1 coordinate 30,493,903, forward strand.
AACATTATTCCTAGGGCCTAACTTGTGGGTGTTATATTTCTCTCTCCCTTAAAGAATTTCATCCTTAAAATTACCTAGTGTACTATCTCTGAATAGTTGTGGGTACTGGGCTTCCCTCACTTCTTCACTTTCCCATGTAGCCTATTCTATTGTATGATTTCTCCATAAAATTTTGACTAATGGTACTCATTTGTTCCTGAGTTCCTTGACTTCTCTGACTAAAATCTGCAATGGTTCTTCCTCATATGTCAAATCTGGTCTCACCTCTATGTTTTTGAATGAAACAGCATGAGAAGGATTCACCTATATCTCCTCAACAGGGAGACGTGGAATACATCATGAATCTTGCTCAACTTTGGTGGTAGAGTGAGCCTATAAGCAATTGGTCCCACTTTCGTTAAAATCTCATAAGGCCCAATAAATCTTGGGCTACCCCTACCTTTCTTTCTAAATCTCAAGACCTTCTTCCATGGAGAAATTTTAAGGAAAACCTCATCTCCCACTTTATATTCTATCTCTCATTTTAAGATCTGCATATGATTTCTTCCTATTTGAGGCTATCTTTAATATGTTTTGGATCACCCGTAACTTTTCCTCTATCTCTTGTATCAAGTCTGGCTCCATTAGCTTCCTCTCACTAAGTTATGTCCAACACAAGAGTGTTCAAAACTTTCTACCATAGAGTGCCTAATATGGAGCCATTTTGATACTAGACTGATGGTTGTTATTGTAAGCAAATTCCATTAATGAAGGATATTTGTCCCAGCTACCTTTGAATTCAATCACAACCTCTCATCATATCTTTTGGAATCTATATCATCCTTTCAGATTGATCGTTTATCTGAGGAAGAAAAGCTATACTGAAGTTGAGCTTGGTACCCTCTCTATAAACTACTCTAAAATTGAGAAGTAAACTCGGGGTCCCTATTTGAAACAATAGAGATTGGTACTCCATGAAGTCGCACTATTTCATGAACATGCAGGTAATCCCACTAATTAGAGTTTAGTTAGAATAAGTATGTGATATATACAGAAACCATAGGATAGACATTAGAAATTAAAATAAATTGAATAAATAATTAAATTAGAAATTAAAATGAATTAAATTGATTAATGAAGTAATTTGGTTAGAAAAATCCCATAATTAAATTACAATTTAATAAAGACTAGTAGAATTAGGTATATATAAAATAATAATAAATAAATAAAGAAAATGAAAAAAGAGAGAAAGTGGATAGGAAAAGAAGAGAAGGGGGAGTCGGTGGTGGCAAATTGGCGTTATAAAAGCTAGGTTCTCCACCCTTCTTTCATTTTCTTCCTTATTCCTCTTCTTCCTCCCATAACCAGCCTCCATTTTTGAATCCTTCCACTCAATATTTGTATTAAAATCACTCTAAATAAATATGTTCTTGGTAAGTAATTCTCTCTTCATTATTCTTGTGTTATTTAGAGCTAATAGAACTGGATTGCATCAGTGTTTTGTATTCTAATTTTGATGACTTTATGAACCGAAATTGGAAAAGTGTCAAATATAAATGTTGTTCAATTATGTATTGTTTATATTCCTATAAATTGGCATTGAATTTTTTGAGTATATAAAGAGAAATAATTTTGAGTGAAACTGGTTTGTGGAGGAGTATCAACAGAGTACCCTATAGTCTTTGTTTCTTTTAATCATCTTAATGTTGAATTTAAGGAAAATCAAAACATAAAAGTTGTCCTATATGTGTTCTAGTTTTTTTTTTCTTTTTTTACCAAATTTTATATAAATATCACTTTTTTAGTTTGAGTTATAGTGAAATCAACTATGACTATTTCTTGATTGAACTACTTCCTTGTACCTGTGTGGATCCAGTGATTTCGTCCTTATTTTTGAGCTATTTATATACTGAATTAACCAAAGTGAAAAACATCAAAGATTTATGTCTATGTATTATATAAGTTCCTATGAAAGTATTACCTTAAAATGTTGTGTATTTTATGAGTTATCATCATAACAATATACACGGATCTGGTTGTCACTCTATATTGAACCAATTATAGAGATTCTAGTGTTTGAGGACTTTAGAGATAGAATTTGGAAAAGTATCAAACATGAAAAATATTTTAAATTTCATAATAATTAAATATATACTTTGAAAGATATGAATTTTTAAATATAGTACCCCAAAACTGCCTAAGGGTAGAAAATAGAGCAACAATTAAAATTTCACTAAAAATTGTGTAATAGTGAAAAATTTCTAAAATTTTAACATGTTATAGTATTATATGTTAAATTTAATTAGAAGAAAGAATCACATAAATTGGATAAGTGTAAAAAACATTATAGGCCAATAGTCCTAAAAGGTCATAGTGTCACTTAGGAGAAATTTTAATTATTTATTTAAACTAGATTTAGAATAAGTATTTTAAGAATGTGTTAATTAATTATATTTTAAAATTAAGCTCTCAACAAAAGGAAGAGCAACAAAAGTATATAAGCTTCAGATTTTTAGATTTGGAAAAGCTCAATTGAGATTTGTACATATATACATTTTAGTTTACCCTTATTGCATACTTGTGTGTTAATTGAATAAATTGCATATTTGAATAAGGTATTAAAATGTGTAAATGTGAAATGGTTGTCAAGGAATAAGATGACATGCTAGGAAATATGAATGTGTGGAAAATATATGTCGCACATAAAATATGATAAATAAGATGTTAAAGAATATATATATATATATATATATATATATATATATGATAGTTGTGATAGAAGGTTTATGAAGTGTATTTGTGAACTTTAAATTATTGCTGAAATATTGTGTGATGGTCATAATATGCGACCCAGGTTGAAGACTAAATGGTAAAAATTGATTGATAAAATATATAAAAATTTGTTTTAAGATTGTAAAGTGTGTGAATATAAAATATGTATCATAGTATATTTTTCAATATGGGTTAGCATATGATTTCTTAAAATGTGATAATTGTTAATGGTTGGTTATTGAATAATTATAATAATAAAGAGTGAAGTTTGAAATTTATGTGTGTCATATGCATTTGGTATGAAAAAGGAAGTTATATGACATACTTAGAGTCATAAAAATATCATTAATCATGCTTATGTATTAAATATTTATTGTCTTGATTGTATGAGAGATTAATTAAAGCATGCCAACATTATTTAAATAGTTAAATATAATGAAATATCATATGATTTCATGATTTTAAATTTTATAATCATATTTTCATTATAAATGGAAAGTGAATATCGATTTCGGAAAATTAATATATAAAGGAAATAAATAAGTAATAACTTTAATTGCCCAATTCTCAACATGTGGACTAATTAGGGATAGATGGTGAACTATTGCAAATGCAATATGATACCGATATTAATTTGATTCAGGAATAGGGTGGCAATAGCTCCGAGAGCGCCTTTGATCCTAATTACACATATAGATGATGTGATTATATTCGGTCAAGAGGCTAAAGCTCCGCGAGCACTATTGACTTGAGACTATGATGAGTAAGGTGCTAAAGCTCTATGAGCGGCCCTATTACACGTCCTATATCGGAACAGTCCAGGAATAAGATTTGGGCTACTTATATTAAAATGTTATATAGAAATTAATTAAAAGACATAAAAATACATGTTAAGAGGTAAATGTATGAGCTAACATGACTTATTTATATGAGTTTTAACATGAATTATATGAATTACAAGTATTTAATAAGGTAAGTTAAATTGATAGTTGAGTTATATATATTATCATTGAATTTGGTAATATTGCATAGTCATGTGTTTATTCTTGTATAATATATGTTGGATTATTGTGAATCGTATTGTGAATTATTTATTATGCATCCTTGTAATTATATGTTAAAACTTTAATGCTTATGTGGAATGAGATTTGAGTTAACTAAATTAAAATAAATTTTGAAAAATCAATTAAATTAAAATAAGATATGGAAACTAATTAAATTAAAATAATAGGTAAAAATTTATTTAAATTAAGACTATATGTGGAAATTTAATAAATGATCAAAAGAACATGATAAGAAAGATGATAAAATATGGTAACATGAGATAAGGTAGTATGTTTAATATTTTATAAGTTATGTATGTTGAATATATACAATTCATGTCTTGACACTAATATAACGATAATATAATGGAACATGAATTTTTTTAATAATATTTTCTAAATTTTGTGCATTGATCTATTTAAATTATACCATGATATTTATACCACATATTTATGTGACTATATGGAAAAATTTAAATGCACATATGTACCACTAAGCTATAGATGACTTAGCACGGGTTTCTTCCATGCAAGAACTGGAGATTGCAAACAGTAGAATGTAAAGTTGATAAAAAAAATACAAGCTCATTCCAGAGGAGATGTGTCAGACCCGATTTAAGGGTCGGATACAAGTTATTTTTGCATTTTGTTCATGATCATATATATAGGTTTGACAGAATATTTTGTATATAGTTAAAAACATGTTTTATATTTGATATTGTATATATAAATAGTCGGATGTGAGGCTTGGTAAGTCATAAGCCATTAATTTTGGATTATTATATCAAGTATAATATAAGCAACATGATAGCTTTTTTTTATAATTGAATTCATATATAAATTTGGATATGAAAAAGTCAATTAAGTTAGTAAATAAAAAGTTTTCATTTGGGCTAGTTTTATTTAGCTTGTTCATGTCATTTCGCTTACGTAATGAGATTATTTCTCTTATATGGGCACGATGTCACAATACATCTCTACTAGCATGTTCAAAGGGTAATCCCTTCTGATATGCAAGAAGTGAGCTGACTTTGTAAGTCTATCCACAATAACCATATGACATCATATTTTCGAGGAGTCACTAGCAACCAATCACGAAGTCCATAATAATCCGTTCCCATTTCTATTTTGGTACTGTGATAGGCTGCAGTAATCTTGATGGTACATGATATTTGGCCTTGATGTACCGACTAGTCAGACATCTGGTTGTATACTCTGTGATATCTCTCTTCATGCCTGTCCATTAGTACTTACTCTTAAGGTCATAATACATCTTCATACTTTCCATGTGCATTGTATACCTGGTTTTATGTGCTTCCTATAATATTCTTTGTCTTAGCTCATCAACACTAGGTACACATAAACGACCCTGGTAGTATAAACCACTATATATCTCAACTGAAGAATCAAGCCTCTCCCCCTTAGAGACTAACTTGAATGTCTCAATCAACTTACCATCTTGCCTCTGTGCATCTATGATCTCTTGAAAGCATTAGCCACTACATTGTCCTTGCCTAAGTGGTAATCGATAACACAATTGCAATCTTTTATTAGTTCTAATCACCACCTCTGTCTCAGGTTAAGATCTCTTTGTGTAGAAAGGTACTTCAGAATCTTATGGCCTATGTAGATAAAATATTTCTCTCCATAAAGATAGTTATGCCATATCTTCAATGCAAAAAAAAAAAAAGGCTGCCAAATCTAAGTCATATGTGGGGTAATTTTTCTCATGTATTTTCAACTGCCTGGATGCATATGCTACTACCTTACCCTTTTGCATCAGTACACATACCAGTCCATTGTGAGAAGCATCACTATTAATAACATACTCTTTATTAGGAACTAATTGTGTCAAAACTGAAGCCTCTATTAACATCTTCAGACTATCAAAACTCTCTTGGAATTTAACTGTCCACTCAAATTTCACATCTTTCCTCATTAGTTTGGTTAAAGGAGAAGCAATCAACGAATAACCCTTAACAAACCTCCTATAATAACTAGCGAATACAAGGAAACTTCTGATTTTAGTCACATTACGGGGAGGCTTCCAACTCATAACAACCTTTACCTTTATAAGATCAACCCTTATACCATCAGTTGATACAATGTGTCCCATAAAAACTACCTCATCAAGACAAAATTCATATTTTGAGAACTTGACATATAGTTTCTGCTCCTTAAGTATCTGTAATACTATTCTCAAGTGTTGATCATGCTCCTCAAGTGTCTTAGAATACACCAAAATATCATCAATAAAGACCACAACACACTAGTATAAGTAAGGTCTCAATACCCTATTCATTAAGTCCATGAAGACTGCTAGAGCATTAGTCAACCCAAAAGGCATAACCGTAAACTCATAATGCCCATATTTGGTTCTAAACAATTTTGGCTATATCTTCTTCCCTAACTCTTAGTTGGTGATACCCTAATCTCAAATCAATCTTCAAAAACTTATCTGCATCTTTCAATTGATCAAACAGGTCATCAATCCATGACAATGAATATCTATTATTAATTGTCACTTTATTCAGCTGTCTGTAATGCCGATAATTCTATCCCTGTAAAATTAAAGGACATCCTTCATAAACCCCATTCACAATCATATTGTGCCCTAAGGGGTTTGGAACTTCAATTTCAGACTCAAGATTCTCACTAACCATGTTATGCTATCTAGGTGTATTTGTGCATATATAAGAATGTGTGGAATTTGGGTTAATCAATGCACATATATCTAAGTCATATAAAAAGAACGTACTACCAATCACATCTGTAGCTCCTTGATTTTCTCTAGCCCTAATAGCATAAGCTCTAGCTGGTGTCCAGCTTGGTCCTAGCCTATTAATAGTTTTAGAGACTGCTTGGGTAGATCCTATATGACCTATTTTGGTCTGCTATCTGGTCTGAGATGGAGCTTACCTTGTAGTCTAAGCTGGTGCACCACTAGTATTTGGAGGATAATCCCTTTTCATATGCTCCTTAGATCCACATTTGAAGCAAACACTTGTGTTTCTTAAGCATTCACCTCTTTGACTCTTGTGCCAGGTGCCACAAAATGGATTGCTCTCTTTAGTAGCCCATGTCTAAGTACTACCGGTAGCGAATGTAGCTCTAGAGGGCTGACTCTCTTATGTGATCCACCCTATGAATAATTTCTGTTTTATCCCTAACTCCTTCTGTGAGATTGTCTTGGATAGAACCAACCCTTCTTATTTGAATGCTAGGCCACCAGAGTCACTATCTATCTAGAATTTTCCTTTGCTATTGTCTTCTTTCTTTGTTGCACATTACCAATGGATGAAATTAGCTGAGTAAAATGACATGCTGGAGTGTAGTCACAAAGTCACTTATCTTTGCATTGAGGCCATACTCAAACCTTCTGCACTTGTCTCTCTCACTCATGATCATCTCTGAACCATATTTACTCAGTCGAGTAAACTCTCTCTGGTACTCTGTCACTGTTATCTTGCTCTGTTTGAGGCTCATAAAATTTTTCTTCTTGTCATCTATATAAATCGGAGGAAAATATTGCTCTTTGAACTTAGTTATGAAGAAATCTCATGTCATAGGTTGAGGGACCTCTAGTTTCAGCAAAACTTTCTTCCACCAATAATAAGCATCTTCCTGTAGCAGGGATATGACATATTTGGCCTTTTGATCAATGGTCACCTCAAACTCATCACAAACTCTCTCAATCTTCTTTATCCAATAATCTGTAATAGCAAGATCATCATTCTTTATTCCTAGAAAATTAGTAGGTCCAAACTTATAGAACTTTTCTAACTGTACCATAGGCTTAGGTGGTGGAGGTGGAGGAACTATCACTAGCTATTGTACAACTATAGTAATCTACTGCATTAGACTTGCCATCTATAGCATTAAAGAAGTATAGCCTTAATTGGCCTACTCTAGAGCTTGCTAGTTAAGGACTGATACTGCATCTGGACCCTGAACACTGGCTATGCTAGGCTAGTTCGATGCCCCAGTATGTGGAGAGCTATAGCTCTCAGCCATCTCATTCTAGTCCTACAAGTTGACAGAGAAGTAACACAAGTCAGAGTCAGACGAGACACATGTGTGCATGCATGATAACCCCATATTCCACTTAAGTCTAGAACCACATAAATCTAAGCTCTGATACCACTAAATGTAACACCTTCTATATAGCATAGAAACCCCATTATATAGACGGATGTCATATGACTCACTATATAATCTAGTTTTGAATTAAAATTTTTTTGTAACCTATATCACTGTATCTATATAACATGCATCTTTATAATAACCATATCTGATTTACTGCATAATTACTCATTTACATTTGGATAAATTCATCAATAATTCAATATATGGTTTAGGCAAAATTCTACCCTTATTAGAAACCCATCCTTATTAATAATAAATAAATACAATTCACATGTCCATTTCAAAAACATGAATAGCTAATGTCTCTATCCTATGTCATGAAAGATAATCCACTAAATACAACGAATGAAATGAATAGACAGACCCAATACATGTCAACTATGACTGCATTGACTAGCTCGATCTTCTCTTCACACCAACTCAACTGTCTACTGGCTCTAAACCTATGTGTAGAAAAACCCACATGCTAAGCTATTAAAGCTTAGTAGTAGATATAAGTATTAAAATTCTAGCACATATAAGCATTACTCCCTTCACAACCATGAAATATCAGTATGTAACAATATTTTAACATTGTTTATAGGAAATTTTGTACACATCATGCAATAGTTTTAAGGCTAACCAATATTGCCACTCCTATCAATACTTTCTAATATTTATCATCAAATATCAATCTAATAATCATACAACCTTATCACTTAGCTATTCAAACAAGGTTTATGCCTCAATTACTAATCACAACATTAATGACCCTCATACACCATGCCTTCACAAGCATTCAGAGTTTAACATATCATTTAGATTCAGTTCCAGTAACTCATGCATATCATTACATGGAAATTAGCTTAACACTTTCATAAACAAAGGCATAAACATAACATAATTCGAAATAAAATGCGATTATGTACAAACCTTAATAATGGAGCGCTAAAACTCAACTATTTCGCTTCTACTACCTCTGGTGGTTGGCTCTACCTTCAACCTCAGTCTCTAATACAAAATCAGAGACCACATTAACATGTAATTCTACCATTCTATTTATTTAAGCCATTAATAGTATAGAAACCTATCTGAAACCCTTAAACATTATCCTCCTATCAAAATGAATCTAAACATAGAAGGAATAATAAAAATGAAACCCCTCACCTCTGGATTGATGATTATAGAAGGGTTCTATAATTCAAAATCATTTTCAACCTTCTCCTTGATTGTTATTTAAATTCTTTGGCCAAACCCTTGATTTTAATTAGTTTTAATCTCATTTAAAGGTTTGATTTTGTATAATCAAAGCTAGAAATTAATGGGAATGAAAAAGAATCGATTTTGGGGATTCAAAGGCTTGGTGGCTAGGGTTCTAAATTGAATCTTTTCTAGTTTTTGTCACAAATACAAAACTTCCCAATTTGAACTTCAGGGCTTCATAGGCAGGAACACATGTGTCATGGTCATGAAGATCCTTAGCTTCAAAATGTGAAATTTGCAACATTCATGACCGTGATTACATATGTCACGGGTGTGAACAATGGAAATTTCACTTTTTCATACCCTTTTAATTATATTTCATATTTCCAAACCCTTAGCCACTATATAACTCCTATATACCTTATCTATTCCTTTATTAACACATTATTCCTAGGCCTTAGCTTGTGAGCGTTACATTTTGAATATATAAATTTGATGTAAGTTAGGTTGGTGTATTAGTGAAACTTGGAAATATGAAGATTAGAATTATGTGTCTTAGTTATGTTCGTCACTTAAACATGTTTTGATTATTTATTAGTTTTTATCATGTTTCAGGCACTTAGTAGTTTATTTTCATGTTTGCAGGAAACCACAAAGAAGAGTAGAGTGGAACAAAGGGTCTTACGACCATGGAAAAGCTATCAAGTGCATGAAGGGAGAGTTTAACCAAAAAGCGTCATGCACGTGAGGAGTTGTCATGTGTATGAGGGGTTGCTGAGGCTTGAAGAGTTATTCCACTTCTATCACTGACACAAGGCTTTGATCATGGACGCAAATATCTTGAAGCCCAACCTTTTGTTGCGAGCATGCATATTTGATGTGGTTGCATCACTTACATATCTCTATTTCCTATCACACAAGTTAAGAATCAGGGTGCGTGAGGATTGTTGAACTAAAGAAGAAGCTTGTCACACACATACTTGATGCATTTTTTTCTTATTAGGGAGTCCAATTCTAATCCAACTCCAATTCTGATCAAATGGGGCCCAAACTTTGAAGATAAATGCCAATATGAGGATCAACTTTGTGGGAGATTATCTTTTAAATTATTAAGAATTGTATCTTTAGAGTTAGATTTCAAGTAGGATTTTTAAGATTATAAATTCTAGTTTTGTTTTACATTATGGGGGGACATAGATAAAGAGTTCATGAGAAGTTTAGAAGAAACCTTATTTAATTTCAGGGAGTTTCTCATCTTTATTTTATTTGATGTTGAGCTTATTCATTGAAATAGACATGACAATTGTTATTAAAAAGTTAAGCTAAACACTTTAATGAGTGCTTAGTGAGCAACCCCAGTCTGTATAACTTCTTTTTATCTTTTCAATGAATGAATGATTTTCTTTAGTTTTAATTATGCTTATTAATTTTTTAGTTTGGCAGTTGCTTGATCACCAATTATTCAACTTTAAATGTACATGTTAAGGCTAGATTATTAGACACACTATCTGTAATTTAACCTAAAAAATTAGACTGAGCACTAGTTAATTCATTAGCTTGATTAATTGGAGCCTTAAAGGAGAGAGCCTTGAGGGTTCATGCTTGTGACTGATTGTATCACGATTGTGACTTCTGAGTGGAAATGGTACTATTCATTCCAGAAGCGTTCACGGGTTGGAATCACATACGTGAACTTATTCATGGGCGTGAATGAGTAATCACGACCGTGAATGCTTTTGGGCGATTCATTTCAGTAGCGTTCACGGCTTGGGATTATGGGCGTGAACTAATTCACGGACGTGAAATTAGTAATCACAGCCGTGAATGCTCTGTATTTGTAATTATGAATGTGGTTATCAAATGAGGAATTCAAGTAAGTAAATGAAAGTCATTGTCTACCTAGTGAAATAAGAATGATATATGAATTCTGATATGGGTGAAATACTTGAACATATACGAATGATAAACATGAGAATATTGATGTACCTAGTAAATAAATGAAAAAATGTTATCCAGTATGTATGCGTATGACTATATGTTTACAAAATGGGAAAATTGAGAAGTTGATAAATATGAGAATATTGATGTGTTGAAATTTGAGAATTTGATTGATATGAAAATATAAAGAAGCCCATTACTCTACCTGCAGACTAGAATCAGGATAGATGACATGTCATTAAGGGGGAGAACGGTACCGTACTATTTCTCAACCAATGTGGCTTAAGCTCTAGGAGCGCCATTGGTCTGAGATGCTCGGTCAATGTGGCTTAAACTCTAGGAGTGCTATTGACTTGAGAAGCTTTGATAAGCACATATAAACGAGGACAAGGTGGCTTAAGCTCAGGGAGCGCCCTTGGTCCGGTTATTCATCTATGATGAAATTATACTCAATCAATGTGGCTTAATCTCGGGGAGCGCTATTGATTTGAGAAGCTCTTTTGAGCCAGATAGTGGACAGGGTGGCTTAAGCTCTGGGAGCGCTCCTGATCCATAACTCGTATCCAGTCAGTCCAAATTTAGAGTGATGTGGGCAAGATAATGAGGAGATGCCGGAAAATAAGAAAAGAAAATGATGATGAGAGAAGATTGAGATATAATAATAAAAAGATTAACAGAGTAATTTACCATCAAAGATAAATGAGAATAACATTGTATATGTGAGCATGATATGTATACTTGTATGAAATAGTAACATGTTGATAGAAATAACATGCAAATATTTTAATGCATAAAACAATACATGTAAATGCTTGTTCCATGATATAGTATATTGCCTTATTTATATGCACCACTAAGCTTAGAGCTTAGCTTGGGAGTTTCCTTCCGCGTAGATATAGGAAGGTAGCTGAAAGTGATAGATAGAGCAAGCGGTGATTCTATTCAAGTAAAGCAGCCGAACCTTGAAAAAGTGGGTTACAAGCTTTGAAATTTTGTATTTGGATTTTATATTAAAGAATGTTAGGGTTTGTAAAACTTACTTTTAAAGTTTGTTAAGAATTAATTTGATGTTTAAAATTACTATCTTATGTAAATAAATTGTACCCTGGTTTTTGTATATATCTATATATGCATAAATGTTGAGAAAATAAAGGTAAAATAATAATAATAACGATTTGAAGAAGTAAGGAAGACAAACATTTACCGTTCCCTTATCCGCTCACATGTTGGTCGGGTAAGGTGTGGGGCTACATTTCGGTATCATAGCTCGGTTGGGCGGTTTTGTGTTTTTAAAAGTGAATTTTGAAAATGTTTATTTCTTGAAATGTATCCACAATTGAATTTTTGGAGTTGCTGCTTTATTGATTAGGGTCGTTACCTTTATGTTATAGGTAAGATATGGCTTCAGGATCAAGATGAATAGTAGTAGAAGAAGCTGAGAGTAATAAGCCCTCAGAGGCAAGAGCTTCATTGCAACCAAGTCGTTGTCGAGCTGCGGCACCGAGATCTAGTGCCAGCTCACTTCATGAGCATTCAGCTATTAATATGGGTCAGACTGAGCTCATGAGAAATATGATAAATTTGCTACAGATAACATCATGATCAGATTCGTCTGGATTACAGTTTGAAAGACTGAGGAAATTAGGGGCATCTGATTTCTATGGTAAACGAGAGGATGACCCCTCAGTGGCAGAATTTTGGTTGGAACGAGCAGAGCGAGTATTTGATTAACTGTACTGCATAGATGAACAAAAATATGAATATGCAGTATCTCTGCTATAGGAGCATGCATACGATTGGTGGCGATCTGAATCATTGAGTACAGAGGCTCCTGACCCTATGACATGGGAATTCTTTCTAGAGAAGTTTAATGAGCAGTATATTCCTCCTATTTACACAGACGACAAAAAGAGAGAGTTTTTGATGCTAAAACATAGGGATATGTCCGTAACAGAATATGAGAGAGAATTCACTCATCTTTGCAAGTATGTTGGTGGTATTGTGTCTACAAAGGCTGATAAATGTTGACGATTTGAAGATGAATTGAGGGATACTATCAAGTTACAAGTTTCAGCCCTACGTCTGATGAACTTCCCCAGTTTACTAGCATATGCTAGAATAGTTGAAAGGGTTTTGGCAACACAATAGCAGTACAAGTTAGTGGGGTTAGTAGACCTGCACCACAACCAAGTGGGGGACAGTCTAATGGCAAGAGAGCCAGATCTTTTGGTGGCCGATTCCAAGCTGGAGGTTCCAACAAACCTCATTCTTATAGGTGGGGACAACCTGTAAGATCTATTTCATTGGCAACCAGTGCACCGACACAGGCATCCCGTAGGTCTACACCTCTACCGGTGTGTCAGCATTATGGTCGTTTGCATCCAGGAGAGTGTTGGTGGATGACAGGAGCGTGCGTAAGATGCGGCTCCAAGAACAATCTTAGAAGAAATTGTCCATTGCTACAGTTTAGCAGAGATTCAGGGACTGTTGAGTCAGTACCAATATAGACTATGGGACAAGCCAGAGGATGAGGCCGAGGTCAAGAAAGAGGAGGTCGTGCAGGGCCAACCCAATTCAGATCTGACATAGTAGAGAGACCTGAAGGCAGTAGAGCTGCTCCAGCAAGAGCTTATGCCATGCGAGGCCGAGATGAGCAGGATGCACCTGACGTCATAGCAGCTAAATTCCATCTCTTTGGCTCTTGTATACATGCATTGATAGACCCTGGGTCAACACACTCATACATATGCACACCACCATCGGGTCGAGAGGGTCTAACACCAGAGGCTCTAGAATACGAGATTCTTGTGACTACCCCGTTAGGACACAGTGTGCAGGTTAGTAAAGTGTTTAGGGGTTGCCCAATGGAAATTCAAGGCAGGCAATTTCCAGCATATCTAATAGAGCTACCATTCAGCGAGTTCAATGTGATCTTGGGAATGGATTGGCTAGCTCGCCATGAGGTGATAATAGATTGTGGAAAGAGGCAGATGGGAATTAAAGTTTCAGAACAAGAAGAGATAGTAGTGATGGGCGAGGATAGAGGATATCCAGATAATGTGATATCGGCATTGAAAGCTCGAAAACTCATCAATAAGGGATGTGAGACTTACCTAGCGTATGTGATTGATACCCGAAAGAAAAGTCCAAAGTTGGCTCACATCCCAACTGTTAGTGAGTTTTCTGATGTACTCCCTGAGGAGTTACCCGGACTACCACCTGACAGAGAGATAGAGTTTGCTATTGAATTAGTACCTGGCACTGCTCCTATATCTATCACACCATATAGGATGACACCCATAGAATTGAAAGAGTTGAAGATACAGTTACAAGAAATGTTAGATAAAGGATTCATATGACCTAGTGTATCACCATGAGGTGCTCCAGTACTATTTATAAAGAAGAAAGATGGTACTTTACATCTTTGCATTGACTACAGGCAGCTTAATAGGGTTACTGTTAAGAATAAATACTCACTGCCCAGGATTGATGATTTATTTGATCAGCTGAAAGGTGCAAGTATATTTTCAAAGATAGATCTTCGATCGGGGTATCATCAACTGAAGATCAAAGGGTCAGATGTATCTAAGATGACATTCAGGACTTGTTATGGTCATTATGAGTTCTTGGTGATACCATTTGGATTGACGAATGCGCCGACAGTTTTCATGGACCTGATGAACGGAGTGTTCAGGCCATATATTGATCAATTTGTGGTTGTATTCATTGATGACATTCTTGTTTACTCTAGAGATCGAGTAGAGCATGACCAACATCTTAGAAAAGTGTTGCAGACTTTGAGGGAGAAACAATTGTATGCAAAGCTATCTAAGTGAGAGTTTTGGTTGGAAGCAATTAGGTTTTTGGGTCATGTAATTTCATCGGAAGGTATTCGAGTTGATTTTGGTAAAATTGAGGCTATTTTTAATTGGAAACCACCTCGAAATGTGACAGAAGTGAAAAGTTTTCTAGGATTAGCCGGATACTACAGGAGATTTGTGAAATGATTTTCATCTATAGTGAATCCTTTGACATGACTGCTATGAAAAGAGGTCCGTTTTGAATGGACAGATAAGTGTCAAGCAAGCTTTGATCGATTGAAGGCAATGTTGACTGAAGCACCAGTTTTGACTCAGCCTACTCCAAGAAAAGACTATGTTGTGTACAGTGATGCAAGTCACAATGGGCTAGGATGTGTTCTTATGCAAGAGGAAAAAGTGATTGCATATGCCTCCAGACAGCTTAAGCCTCACGAACTTAACTATCCAACGCATGATTTAGAGCTTGCAACGATAGTTTTTGCTCTTAAGATTTGGAGACATTATCTGTATGGAGAAAGATGCTACATTTATACGGACCACAAGAGTCTTAAATATCTTCCTTCATAGAAAGAGTTGAACTTCAGACAACAAAGATGGTTGGAATTGATTAAAGACTATGATTGTGTGATAGACTACTATCCAGGAAAAGCTAACGTGGTTGCAGATGCACTAAGCAGAAAGATTTTAGCTGAGATGCGAGTGGAATCCACATTGATGTAGAGAATTAAAGATGTCCAAAAACAAGATGAGAAGTTAGTAAAGATAGCCGAAACAGTGAAAATAGGGAAAAGTCAGAATTTTTTTTAACAGAAGATGGTACTATGTATTTCAAGAACCAGGTTTGTGTGCCAAGTATAGAAGAGTTGAGGTCAGAGATTTTAAAAGAAGCTCATGAAACGGTTTATACTATGCATCCAGGTGGGAACAAGATGTTCCAAGATTTGAAAGCACAATACTGGTGGTCGGGGATGAAAAAGGATATCACTGAATATGTTGCTAAATGTCTAATTTGTCAACAAGTGAAAGCTAAGCATCAATTACCCACAGGATTACTACAACCGATTCCCATACCAAAATGGAAGTGGGAGAGGATCACGATGGATTTTGAGTTCAGTTTACCGGTAACTCAGAGAAAGCATGATCCAGTGAGGGTGATAGTGGATCGATTGATGAAGTCGACACATTTCCTACCAGTGAGAATGGACTATACTTTGAAAAAGCTGGCTGAGATTTATGTGAATGAGATAGTGAGACTTCATGGAGTACCTGTGTCTATTATCTCTAACAGAGATCCCAGGTTTACGTCGCAGTTCTGGAAGAGTCTACAGTAGGCTTTGGGAACTCGACTAAATTTTAGCACGATATTTCATCCGCAAATGGATGGACAGTCAGAGCGAGTTATACTGTTGCTAGAGGATATGATGAGATGTTGTGTGATTGAATTTGAGGGAAGTTGGGATCGACATCTACCTTTTATGGAGTTTGCCTATAACAACAGTCATCAAACGAGTATAGGCATGACTCCTTATGAGGCTTTATATGGAAGAAAGTGTAGGACTCCAGTTTGTTGGACTAAGTTGAATGAGAAAAAGTTGATTGGGCTAGAGATAATTCAACAGACTGAGGAGAAAGTTAAAGTGATCAAGGAAAGGCTAAAGGCAGCACAAGATCGACAGAAATCATATGCCAATTTAAAGAGACGAGATATAGAATATATTCTAGGTGACAAAGTATTTCTTAAAGTTTCGCTGTGGAAAAAGGTATTAAGGTTCGGTAAAAAAGGAAAGTTAAGTTCAAGGTTCATTGGTCCTTATGAAATTCTGGAAAGAATAGGACCAATGGCTTATCGATTAGCTCTTCCTCCGGAGCTAGACAGAATTCATAACGTGTTCCATGTTTCAATGTTAAGAAGATACCATTCAGATCCGAACTAGATTATACCGATTGAGGAAATAGAGGTACAGACAGACATGTCTTATGAGGAAGAACCAGTGGCTATAATAGCATATGAAGAGAAAGTTCTTCGGAACAAGAGAGTCCCTCTAGTTAAAGTTTGGTGGCAGAATCATACAATTGAAGAAGCCACGTGGGAAAGAGAAAAAGTGATGAAGAAGCAGTATCCCCAGTTATTTAACCCCCAATGAACAGGAGAATTTCGAGGACGAAATTATTTTAAGGAGGAGAGAATGTAATATCCGCTAATTTAGGCCCGAGTCGCACGTGTCGTGAAGTTGACGCGTTTGACCGATCGGAGTCTAAATTTGGATTTTTACAAAAATTGATCAAGTAATGGCTAAATTAAATGATAAATGCCTAATTAAGTGATTATAAAGTTTAAAGAAGTTGATTTACGGTAAATGACTAAATTGCAAAAATTGGTAAGTTTTGGGGTCAAATTGCAATTTATCCAAAATTAGAAGATTAATGAGATTAATTGCTAATCAACATATTAATTTTGGGGACATTTTGATAGGTTTGGCCAGCCACTCAATGAGGAAGAATGAGATTAATGGGTTCATTAAGCCTAATGTCAAGAAATGGTCAAAATGGTGGGTCCCACATGAAGACTTATGGGTACCCTATTTAATGCCTTCTTTTCTTCTTCTTCTCTTCATTTTCTACTTTCTTCTCTCTCTTAAAATACCAGTCACGCCAGCCATTTATTTTCCTCCATAGCTCACCTTGATTTCTAGAGAGAGAAAGGAAGAGAAAAGAAGGGAAAGAGCAAGACAAGGTGATCTTCATGGCGCATAACTCCTAAGGAAGCTAAAAAGAGCAAGAAAGAGGAAGAAAAATAAAGTTTGGTAGGGAGATAAAATCTCCAAGGTTGTAATCAAGTGAAGAAAAGTGTAAGGTAATAAACATCTCTTTTTCTTCTTCGTCTTTTCTTAAATGAAGTTCAAATTTTGAGCTCATCCAAGACTTATGTGGAAAGAGAGAAAACTAGGGTTTTGAGAGAGAAAAAGAGAGTTTGGGGTCTTGAGGAAATCAGATGATAATAATGAATTATGATGTTGTAGGAGTTCCATATGGATATCTATTCAATATCAGTGATAATCTCATTATAGCAAAATTCAAGTATCCTCAGACTTGAGATGTTCTAAGTTATCTTTAATACTCAATCAATGTGGCTAAAGCTCGGAGAGCGCCATTGAATTGAGAAACTCTGTTGAGCCAGATAATGGACAGGGTGGCTATAGCTCTAGGAGCACTCCTGATCCATAACCCGTATCCAGTCAGTCCAAATTTAGAGTGATGTGGGCAAGATAATGAAGATATGTTGGAAAATAAGAAAATAAAAGAAAAAAAGATGATGATGATGATATGAGATTGAGATATAATAATAAAGAGATTAAGAGAGTAACTTACCATCAATGGTAAATGAAAATAACGTTGTATATGTGAGCATGATATTTATACTTGTATGAAATAGGAACATGTTGATAGAAATAGCATGCAAACATTTTAATGCATAAAATGATACATGTTAATGCATGTTGCATGATATAGTATATTGCCTTATTTATATGCACCACTAAGCTTAGAGCTTAGCATGGGAGTTTTCTTCCGCACATATATAGAAAGGTAGCTAAAGGTGGTAGATAAAACAAACGGTGATCCTATTCAAATTAAAGCAGCCGATCTCGAAATAGTGGGTCACAAACTTTTGAACTCTTGTAATTTGTTTTTCCACATTATATATACTTATAAGTTGTAAATTAGTTTTCAAAGTTTGTTAAATAATAAATTGGTATTTATAAATACTATGTTATGTAAATAAAATGTACATTATTTATTAAATAGAAAAAAATTAATATATAACGATTTGAAGAAGTAAAGAAGACAGGCAGTAGTGCCCCCGCATCCGAGCACGTGCGGTTTGGGTGAGGGGGTGTTACAAATTTGGTGACATGTTCAACCTTCCATCTGATGGTATACTTAATGAAAGTGAGTTGGAGTTCTATGCCACTCAGGCATGGACTCATTTCGGGCCCGATGCAGCTGGGACGTCAAGAAGACAAAGAGCACCCACCTTCGATCATAATTGCACAAGTACTTACATAAGTTTCTATCCTATAGCATTTTTTCCAGAGGGGACAACAACGGTTCATTTCAAAAATCCGAGCTCTTTCTCTTGGAGATGGCCCGAAGAGGCCTAACAGTGGCTTTATCTCGACGGTTTGCAAACCATTTTGATTGGTGTGTTACGTAACACACCTTGCTATAAAGCTTGGGTATTTAAAGCTAGAGGAGCACCACTTTAACCTCATACTAGCACATCCTCAAGACCGATTAGACGTCAAGTCATTTATCAAAATGGGAACAGCAGTTCGTATAGTTCATAAGAATAACATCTACTATCACTTCACCAACATAGCTGGTGAGATTATTTGGGAGGACAATGATTCAAATGACTTCAAAGCTAGCCTCCAAGGAATCTAGCAGAGGAAGAGAGTTTAAGTTGAGACGGCGACCCCAGAGGTTATGCAGAAAATTGGACAATCCTCGGCCTCCACACCAAATTTGGCTCAACAGGTGGCTGATTTATTGGCACCGCATTTTGACCAATTACAGGCTTCGATTGATGAGAGGTTAGAGAATCTCAAGGATTTCATAGAGTCTTGCATGGAGAGCCTCAAGGCGGAAGTAGCTCGCCTTAGAGATGGGATGTTCCGCTCCAAATCTAGCTAGGCTATTGTTTTTTGCTTTGTTAATTTCTAATATTTCTAATGTATGACTTTAAATTACTTTTCAAAAACTTTGTACTTTTTCATTTGATATTAATACAATTGCATTAGTTTTCCCTTATCTATCTCTTATGTTTTTTTTGTTGATGACAAATGGGGGAGAACCTAGCAATATAATTGAATTAAATGAATATGCAAGTTATAATTTGAATATACCTTCAATATACTTTGCATATACTTAACTAGTTATAAGAAAAATTTTGGTATACTTTGCATATACCTAAACTAGGAAGCAAACATCCATGCTATACTTCATCATTCTTAAAAAAATTTGCACTTCTCAAAAGCATCTTTTGAGGGGGAGACTTCTCAAAAGCACATATTGCTAGATTATTTGACATCACCAAAAAGGGGGAGATTGTTGAACCTTGAGGGGTATTTTCTGTCATTTTAATGCTAACAAATAAAATAGCAATAATGTATTTAACATACTTGTTTTCTAAGTTTATTGAACAAGGTATGAAATATAATGCAATAATGGAGAATGGAAGACTAACCTTAAAAAGACAAAAATTGAAGAAATAACATGTTCACGCCAGTGATAAAGTTTAGTGCCAACTACCCAACATTTAAAGTTCATGACCATGAAGGATCATAGCAACCGTGAATGATCATATTAGTCACGCTCGTGAAAGAAAGTCACGCCCGTGAGAAAACATGTCAAATTCCTCCAGAGAGCTTCACGGCCAGAGTCACCACTTGGACCATGACTTGGAAGGATGTTCACACCCGTGAAAGAATAATGTCACGCCCATGATCAAACACTTCAAATCCTTCCAGAATGCTTCACGGCCAGAGTCACCATTCAAGTCACGGCTTGGAAGAACATTCATGACCATGACACACATATTCACGACCGTGAATGAGGAAAGAGAAACATGTCAGGTGTGAAATTAAGAGTTGGTGCAACGTCTATTTTTGCATTAAATGCAACCAAACGGCTATAATTCGCCATGGAAGTATAAATGCAAGTCATTTATGAATCCAGAACAATAGAATAGTAAATAATTCAAATAAAAAATCTTGTTGTAGCTATTTGTACATTTATTACTTTCAAACAAACATTAATTCTCTATAAAAAAATCTTTTTGCTCATTATTTTATGAGCATTATAGATTTGTGAGTGTTTCTCTTTGTAATCTACTTCTCAAGTGAGTTTGGGTATATTGGGTTAAGAGTAGAACACTTGTAAGGGTTATTTGTGTGAGTCATTAAAACATAAGGAATTGGTTTTTTGTGTGAGTCATTAAAACACAAAAGATATCTGGGTTAGGTGTGATCCATTGATAGAAACACCATAGTTGGGAGTGAGCTTGTAAAACTCCATTGTAACACTTAGTTTGTTAGTGAAACTCTCAATTGAGATTGGGGAGAGGAATAGGGTTTGTTAACACCCGAACCTCTATAAAATTTCCTATGTGATATCTTCCTATCCCTACTCTACTTAACTTTTCTTTCCGCACTTAAAAATTAAGAATTTTTAATATCTAATTCAACCCATCTTCTTGGTTCAATTTATGGGCAACAATCATTCGTGGTCGGGACGTATGAGTCACGGGCATGAATATAGAATATGTCACGAGCATGAACATATAACTTTTCACATTTTTTTCTTAACTATTTTTCCTTAACAAAACTTTTAAATACATTTATAATATCTCTAAACCAACTTATTAACTAGACCCTACTTAACGGGTGTTACAATTTCTAATAATATAGGTCGATATGGATTATAAATCTCTACATATTGTAGTTGAACAAGCCAAGAGCAATGAACCAGTAGACACAAAAGTGTCATCTTAACCCCATCATCAAGGTGTTGCAAAGTCTAGTGCCACTTCTTCACATCAACAATCGAATACAGGCATTATACAAACAAAGTTATTGCATAATGTGGTAGAGTTGTTGCAAATAGTAGCAAACTGGCTCCTTCTAAGCTGCAGTTTGAGAAGTTATGGAAGTGTAGAGCCAAAAATTTGTCTGCTAGAAAATATTATGATCCATCAAGAGCAAAAAATTGGTTGGAAAGGATATACCAAAATTTTCAACAGATGCATAGCACCCCTATAGTAGAAGTGTGAATATTTAGTGTCATTATTCCCAGAGAATGCATCAAATTTATAGAATACATTATTGCAAAACCCCTAGAATTCGGAGCCATCCATTTAGGATTTTTTTGGCACAATTTAAGGCCAAGTATATGCCACAAATCTATATGGACAACAAAAAGAGAGAGTTTCCATGGATCTACATGGACAATAAGAAGAGAGAGTTTCATAACTTAAAGAAAGGGAACATGACAGTAATTGAATACGAGAGAGAGTTTGTTCATTTCATTAAGTATGTTTGGGGCATAATGATAAATGAAGCAGACAAGTTCAGACATTATGAGGATTCCACCAAAGATAGAATCATAGCTTTGCAGATATAGGAACTACCTAGACTTGTTGTAGTAGCCTTGAATATTGAAGGATTGTTGGCAGAACAGTGGCAATCAACATAAGAAAGGGGCGTTAGGAGACCATTGCTATAACTTAGCACAAGCCCATACAGTAGCAAGAGGGCTAGATCAGCAGGAGGCTGATATCATTCAGGAAGTGTCATTCAAACTTCTACATTTAGGCAGGGACATGTGATCAAGGTATATAAATATAGCTCAATTGAGGTTCAAGGTTAATAGTTTCAAACTAATTTAATTGAGCTTTCGTTCCATGAATTTGTTGTTATTATGGGAATGTATTGGCTTACTCAACATGAAGTAATAGTTGACTGTATAACTAAACAGATGATAATCAGAGTTTTGGGACATGATGACATTATAGTTCAAGGAGAAGTACAAAAGTGTATAGCTATTGCCATATCTACTGTGAAAACCTAAAAACTTATTTGAAAAAGGTGTGAATCATATCTAGCTCGTACAGTGGACACTAGAAGAAGTAGTCTGAAGTTTTAAGATATACCTATTGTATGTGAATTTCTAGATGTCTTTCCAAACGAGCTGTCAGGCATACCTTCATATAGAGAGATAGAATTTGCCATTGACCTTGTTACTAGAAATACTCATATCTCAATTACACCATATAGGATGACATCTGCTGAATTGAAGGAGTTAAAAGTGCAATTACCAGAGTTGCTTGATAAGGGGTTCGTTTAGCCTAGTGTGTTGCCTTGAGGTGCACCAATGTTGTTGGTGAAGAAGAAAGATAGTACATTACAACTATGTATAGATTACAGACAACTTAACAAGGTGACCAGTAAGAACAAGTACCCGTTACCTAAGATTGATGACTTGTTTGATCAGTTAAAGATTGTAGGAGTATTTTCCAAGATAGATCTTTGATATGAGTATCATTAGTTGAAGATTAAAGAATCATATGTATCCAAGATGGCTTTCAGGACTCAATATGTCCATTACGAGTTCCTAGTTATGTCATTTAGCTTGATGAATGCACCAACAATATTTATAGATTTGACTAACATAGTGTTTTGACCTTATTTGAACCACTTTGTGGTTGTATTTATTGATAACATCCTGGTGTACTCAAAAGCCTGAGAAAAACATGATTGACATCTAAGGATAATGCCTTAGACATTAAAAAAGAAGTGCAATTGTGTGGCAAACTATCCAAATGTGAATTTTGGCTACAAAAAGTAAGTTTTCTAAGGCATATAGTGTCAGCTGAGGGAATTCAAGTAGACTTTAATAAAATAGAGGTCATTCAAAGCTGGAAACCGCATTAAAATGTAATAGAGGTGAGGAGTTTTATTGGATTAGTAGACTCTTATATGAGGTTTGTGAAAGGGTTTTCCTCCTTAGCATCTCTATTGCAAAGCTACTAAAAAAATAAACTAGATTTGAATGGATAGGCAAGTGTTGAACCAGTTTTGACCAACTAAAAGCTATTCTAACAAAGGCACTAGCCTTAACACAACCTATTCCAAGGAAGCATTTTGTTGTATATAGTGATATCTCACACAATAGATTTGGTTGTGTACTAATGTAGAAAAGAAAAGTGTTTGCATATGCTTCTAAATAGTTGGAGCCTCGTGAATTGAATTACTCAACACATGACCTAGATATGGCAACTGTAGTGTTCACTTTGAAATTTTAGTGACATTATCTATATGGAGAAAAATATTATATTTACACCAATCATAAAAAGTTTAAAGTATCTTTCTTCACAAAAGGAGCTGAATTTGAGGCAAAAAAGATGGTTGGAGATTATCATTGTGTGATTGACTACCAACCAGACAAAACTAACGTGGTGGTCAATGTCTTAAAATAGAAAACCTTAGCAAGTAAAACCAAAATTTACTTCATTAATCTTGCAAATTGTAGATAGTAATAAGATAACGTATGTGAACTAATCCTGATAATGACAAAGATGTGGGTCCAATCCACTTTGATTTAGAGGACTAATGAGGCTCAAAAGCAAGATGCCAAATTGATAGAAATAGGTGACGCTATGAAAAAGGGGGAGAGACTTGAGTGTGCAATAAAGAGTGACAATAATGTGTATTACATAAATAGACTATGTGAGCAAGATTTGAGTGAATTGAAGAGAGATGTTCTAAAAAAAGCACACAAATTGGTCTATACTATGCGTCATGGCTTTAATAAGATGTATCAAGATATGAAAGTATATTACTTATGGTTAGGCATGAAGAGAGATATCATATAACACACTACCAGATGTTTAACTTATTAGCAAATATAAGCGAAACATTAATTATTTACAGGGTTACTGCAACCTATTACTATACTGGAAGAGAAATGGAAGAGAATTACGATCAACTTTGTATTAAGATTACCATTGACCTAGAGAAACACATGATATGATATGGGTGATAATAATAGATTCACGAAGTCAACATACTTTTTATCAGTAAAAATGGACTACTCATTGAACATACTAGCCGAGATACATGTGAATGAGGTAGTCTAGTTGCATGGAGTGTCTGTTTCCATTATATCAAATAAAGATCTCAGATTTGCCTTTCAGTTTTAGAAAAGCTTGCAGCAAGCATTAGGCATCTGGCTTAGTTTCAATACTTCTTTCTGTCCCCATATAGATGGATAGTTAGAGACAAATGATTTAAAGATATGTTGAGAAGTTGTGTGATAGAATTTGAAGACAGTTAGGACAAATACTTGCCTTTTAAAGAGTTTGCTTACAATAATAACTATCAAACTAGCGTCAGAATGACTTCATATGAGAGAATGTAGAAAACCTTTGTGTTGGATAGAACTCAATGAAAAGAAGCTTATAGGGCTAGATTTGGTACAACATACAGAAGAAAAAGTGAGGATCATTAAAGATAGACTAAAGGTAGCAAGTGACTGACATAAAATTCTACGTAGGTTTGAAGAGAAAGGATATCAATATGTTGAAGAAGACAAAGTAGTTATAAATAAATTTTTGGAGGAGTATTTATAGCCTTAAGCTTCCAAAGAATAGTTACAAATAAAAATTTTAAACTTTCTCTCTAACAACTAATTTTATGCAGCATTTATTGTATTGTCAGAAGCAGAATCGCAGTTGTGATTTTCCTTTTCTTCAAAGGTAACTTCCATGTGACAACTTCTAATTGGTTACCTACTCCAACATCGAATCTTTATGAAATTCATAATCACCCTTTTGCTTTGTGGTCACACTTTCGTTGTTGTGGGCTACTATCGGGGTCGCGCTCCCCTTTGCAAACTGTTCTATCGAATTTGAAGTTTTACCATCATTCATTTTGCGATCATGCTTTTCTCCTTTGTGGGCATGAGAATCATATTGCTTATAACTCTTTTGAACATGTGGTTTGGTTTAATTGGTCTTCTTTTAGTGGTCTTGGCTTCTTTTGTGTTGTGGTCGCAAAAACCCTTTTGTGTCCAATCTTTGAGGTCATGAGCCAATTTGTTTCTTTAGCATTTTGGCTCTATTAGATTCATGGTTGCTAAATGTGTGTTGTAATACCCTCCAATATAATTATGATTAATCCAATTACACCAAAAAATATTACAATGCATATGATTTAAATCTAGTTAAATTAAACACTTTTATGCATCATAATCATAATAACTAATAAAAATAAAATATCAAATTAATTAACACAACTTTATAATACTATAGAAATTAAATACAATAATGTATGGATAATTACTAACCTAACTAATATATCATATTTTACGAGCGTTACAGCTAATAATAAAAAAATAACATAGATTGTAAATAATTTGAAAGAATTTTTTTTGACATTTTTCTAAGAATTAATCCAGCCATGGTTGGCCATATCAATTGTCTAGCCCTCCTTTTATTGCGATTGCAACTCTCTTTGACGATTTACATATCAATGAATTTCCTTGGAGAAAGGGACACAACTAAAAGATAGTGGGTAGGTTCAATTTAAAGGAAAAACAAAAATTATTATATTAATTTTGTAATTTGTATAAGATTGACCCATTAATTTTTTATAAAAAAATTACTATTTATCTTTTGATATTTGATATCCCTGGTATTTTAAAATTATACTGTTTATTTTATCATATTATATTAATAGGTCATTCTATTAGATTTTCTATTAGAAAAATATTAAAATTTTAACAAATAATAAAATAACTATTTTAAAAAAATTTACTATTTACCTATAAAATTTGATATTACACTAGTATTTATAAGTTTCGTTTATTTTATATTTGTTAGACTATATAATTTTTTTGTCTATTTCTAATTTATATATTAGAGTTATAAATATATAAATTTTAAAAATAAAATGTTATAATTTAATTTCATAATTTTACTTTTTTTTTTAATATATTATGAGCAATTTTAAATAATTTTTTTTTCTATTTTAATGTAAATAAGCTGTTGTTTGATTATGGGAAAATCCTCGCATTGAAAGGAAAAAAATTAAAAAAGAAGCGAGGTTTCTTCTTTTTTGAAAAAGGCAAATATCCTATAGTTTTATTTAACATACTAAAAACAACCTTTAATTATCAATTTTCTTTCCAAGAAATTCCGAAGTATGTCCATTGACCAGGAAGCTTCACCACCTTCCACCAGGGACTGGTTTTTCCCTTCTCCGTTCATCCACCATCAACCTCCGTCAACCCTCAAGGACCGTCGTAGATTCACCGCAGCCCCTAGAATTTCTCATCAGCATCTTCCCGATTCCAGAACACTAAAAACGCCTGTTTCCTCTTCCAATTCCTATTCTTTCAGAGATAAGTATGCTAGATCTCGACGGCGAGTCGACTTCCCCCGCCTCCCTGAGAAATCCTCAAAACAAGAACAAGATAATGCCATTTCGGCAAAGAATTTGGACGCTTCGGGAGAGGAGACAATCTCTGGTGAGAGGTTTGTTAAAGTCCGGTGGCGGATGGCCATTTTAGCAGCTGTGAGTCCTCTACCTCTTTCTTTTTCGCTTATCTGCGGATATAGCGATTGTTTAGTTTATTTTGATTAAGTAAAGTTTGGTTTATTGTTGCAGATTGTGATAACTGTTCTTGCTTCTTTAGTGCACAAGAATTTCTCCTTACATAATCAAGTCGTTGATTTACAGGTGAATCGCTTCAGGTCAAGCTCTTAATCCTAATAATTTCAATTTGTTGCGATATTCATCGGAAATTGTTTTTCTTCTTGCAGGACCGAATCTCAAAGCAAAATATTAGGTTACAAGCTTGCAATTTGTTGTCTCATGTAGATATTACGGATTCCACTCCACTGGAGATTGCTGATCAGCCTATTAGAGGCTTAAAACATATAGCTCTTGCATTCTCACTTATCCTGTTATCCATCCCTGTTCTTATTTTGAAGTACATTGATTTTGCATCTAAATCAAGATCATTAGATAATATTTCAGAAGAAGTTTTGCTGAATAAGCTGATTGAATATCGGGTGGATGTCTTTTTATCAGTCCATCCATATGCTAAGCCTCTGGCATTGCTGGTTGCTACTCTACTACTTATATTTCTCGGTGGTTTAGCGCTCTTTGGAGCTACAGATGACAGTTTAGCAGATTCTCTTTGGCTATCCTGGACATATGTAGCTGACTCGGGAAACCATGCTAACTCTGAAGGTATTGGTCCAAGGCTAGTTTCTGTTTCCATTAGTTTTGGCGGGATGCTTATTTTTGCAATGATGCTTGGACTTGTATCTGATTCAATTTCTGAGAGATTTGATTCGCTGAGGAAAGGAAGAAGCGAGGTGGTTGAGCAAAACCACACCCTCATTCTTGGATGGAGTGATAAACTGGTGAGGTTCTGATTCTATGTCTGGCCTATGTCAAACATGTTTCTCTCTTTTGCCTTCATTTTAACATTTGATGATTTTATAATATAATTTAGCTGTAGCTGTGACAAGTATATGAGGTTTTTGGCAGAGAGCTATGTTCTTCCCTCCAAATCAAAATAAACATTTTGTTAGAACTGCCTGAATACGCATTTAGGGGACAAGTTAATATTTAGCACTTATGCCTGTCTCTAACTATTTTGTTTATGTCTCAAAACAGGGTTCGCTGCTGAACCAGCTGGCCATTGCCAATGAGAGTTTGGGTGGAGGGATTGTTGTAGTGATGGCTGAACGAGACAAAGAGGAGATGGAAATGGATATTGCTAAAATGGAGTTTGATCTCAAAGGAACTAAAGTCATATGCAGAAGTGGAAGCCCTCTTATTCTTGCTGACCTTAAAAAGGTGTGTATATGTTCTGTATTTTTTACGATCAATTGTAATGTATTGACATATACTTTGCTGGAAAACTTCCAGCTGGGTGAATTTGACCCTCTTGAACAGTTGCAGTTGAATCATAGGGTAAATGATTTTTCTTGACTTGAAAATCTTAGTTGTGCTGCAGTTCAATTCTATTTTTATTCTATTCATTTTGATACTAATAAAATCTTACTTGCTTTAAGGGCATTCATGTGATGTGTCTGTCAATTTCCTTTGATTCTTTTAACTAGATTGTATTGTCCAATGATTTGCTCCTGGAAGTTGCATAGTGCATTTCTATTGTCATTTTTGCCACCAAAGCCATCGAAAATTTTCTTTTATGTTGGGGAATTTGTGTTATTATTCTCTTACGTACTGTTGCATATTCCTTATGTTCATTTGACACTGGTTACTATTTCCTGGTGAAACTTTCCTGTGTCCACTTCAGTTTCTTCATATAGTTTTTGCATCTGGTGTCTTTGTATCACCTATTCAACGGGTTGAGAGCATATGGTGATTTTTACTTTACTATGCATAGTGAAGCCATTATTCTATCTGTTATCTTTTTGATTTGCTAAAATGCCTTCAAATTTTGCAGGTATCTGTCTCAAAGGCCCGTGCAATAATTGTCCTTGCTGAAGATGGAAATGCTGACCAGGTCTACTTAAGTTAATGAATTTATGTGCTTCTCATTTGATATTAGTAAGTTGGTTGCTGTTAACTTCTCATGGTTTGTTACAGAGTGATGCTCGTGCATTGAGAACAGTTCTGAGTCTAACAGGAGTCAAAGAAGGACTCAGAGGGCACATTGTGGTTGAACTTAGTGACCTTGACAATGAGGTCCTTGTTAAACTTGTTGGTAGTGATCTTGTTGAAACTGTTGTGGCGCATGATGTTATTGGCCGTTTGATGATTCAATGTGCTCGCCAGCCAGGACTTGCACAGGTCAATTTCTTGCCAGCCTAGTACTGGAGTTGCAATGTGTTAGAATGAATGCAAGGGTCATTTTGCTGGTTGATTTTGTTACTGTATAACTTTACTCTTATTATTGTTATTTAAACTAGTTTTTTCCACTTGTTTTTGGTTGTAATAATTATAGATTGGCTATGACAGATCTGGGAGGACATCCTTGGGTTTGAAAATTGTGAGTTTTACATCAAAAGATGGCCACAGTTGGATGGCATGCAATTTGAGGATGTATTAATCAGTTTTCCTGATGCCATACCTTGTGGGGTAAAGGTTGCATCCTGTGGTGGTAAAATTATCCTGAATCCTGATGATTCATACATTATGCAAGAAGGTGACGAAGTGCTTGTTATAGCTGAAGATGATGATACATATGCTCCTGCAACATTACCTACGGTGCTTTCATTTTCCTTAATTAAATCAAAATTTGAAATAGATTGCTTTTTTTTTTTTCCCTCCCATGTTGCATTGTCTTATGCGGTATATGCATAATAGGAGGTTTGATATATACCTTTCACAATAAGGAAAAAATAATAGATTTGCAGTCAATTTAAACTGCATTTTGAAGATATAAATTTGATTTCATATTTTTTTGCCCAATGTGGTTATACTCTGTGTGTGTGTGTGTGAGTGAGAGAGAGAGAGAGAGAGTGACCAGAGGATCATGGTTACATTTTCCTTGTCCTGTATCAAACATTATGTGGACATCATTATTTAGCTATTAGCACTTTGTGAGGCCAAAGGTATGTAAGTCTAGGTTCACGATTACATTTTCCTTTTCTCAAATTTATCATTTTATGGACATCATGATTTAAACCAAGTCTTTCAATGAGAATTGCCTAAACTAAATTCGACCTTTAATTTTCTTTCGTTTTTTTTGTCTGGGCTAGGACCGGATGTTTTTAGTCATGTTGGAAATCTGTATTTGCATGCTTTATCACATGATACTGATATTAGGCATAATGTTTGTATCAAACACATACTTTCTTAGTCATGTTGAAAATCAGCATGTGGATGCTTTATCCATGGTACTAATATTAGGCCTAAAATTTGTACCACCTGCATTCTTATTTTCTAGAATATTAATTGATCATGTCAAATTATCTAGAGAATAATTATACAAGCTCCATATATTGTCAATTGATTCTATCTATATTTGTCTGGAAAGCTTGAGTACATCACATATTGGGTGCTTGTGTGTTAACTTTTTGGCAATATGAGTTTTATTGTTGCCTAACACATGTAAACTCATATCTGATGTGCATGTGTGGTGTCTGTTGCATTATCATACTCTTGGACTCACCAAAATGATTTTTTTTTATATATATATAATTGCTTGCTGTTCTTATCAATTACTAAATGATAAGAAAGATACAATCAAAGGATGTAGTTATGGTTCTGGTATGATGTTAATGGGGTTATAAAATCGATAATGAAAATAAGGGGGTGGGGGTGTAAAAAAGACACAGTGGGTCATAGGAAGGATAATCATTTGTGGTAAAGCAACCTGTTCCAATTTGTGCAAAGTAACATGATGCCTTCAATGGAATTAAGTGGGACATAATTAAAAAAATAGAAACTTACATGATATAATAAATTTCATCATTCAGGTCAATGACGCATCATTCATACACATTGTTCGACCAGCCAGAAAACCACAGAAGATTCTACTTTGTGGATGGAGGAGGGATGTAGATGATATGATTGTGGTAAGTTCTTTCTATGAAGCCCCTAATTCTTTCTCTCTTCACCTGAATGCTGCAGGTATGGAGAGGAAGTCTACCCAAAGACTTCATTGTTCCAAAGTCTATAGAAAGGATACTTCTTTGTGGTTGGCGACGAGATATGGAAGATATGATTATGGTAATCTTATAAGGATTAAAGCAATCATTCTTGGGTGCAACAAAATGGTTGTACATGTTTCAGAATTCTTCTTTGTTACAAATCATTTTTGTGTTTTGGTCGCAATAAGTTTCCTACACCCAAAATTCCTCTTTTTACATGTATTTTGGTGCACAATGAAGAGGTTGATCGTTTTTGTCGTCCATTTTGTTATTCTTTTTTCCTCCACAAGATTAGTAATGCTATTTGCTGATCTATGTTCATTTAGGTATTGGATGCCTTCCTAGCACCTGGTTCAGAGCTCTGGATGTTCAATGATGTTCCTGAGAATGAGAGGGAGAAGAAGCTTATTGATGGTGGCCTGGACATCAGCAGGTTGGTAAATATATCATTGGTTAATCGAGAAGGAAATGCTGTTATCAGGCGTCACCTTGAGAGCCTTCCCTTGGAATCATTTGATTCAGTGAGTAATATAAGATTTTGAAATAATTAAATTGGCAGTTTTTTTACTTATATCATCGCTTTCTTGTTAATTGGATTTTGATGAAGTATCTGGTTGTCCAGATATTAATTTTGGCTGATGAGTCAGTGGAAGATTCAGCCATTCAAGCTGATTCCAGATCTCTTGCTACCTTACTATTGATTCGTGATATTCAGGTGCTCGGTTATTTTTATAATAACAATTATTGATATTCTATAATTTACTTGTATACTTTCTCTTGCATCATGCACTCACTGTCGGACGCATAGTTGTCAAAATCTTACAATTCATGGTTTGAAGCTTACGATTCTATAAGATACAGAAGCTGAGAGCAAAGAATCTTCATGCAAATTCCAGGAGGTTCTGAATCTCATTCCAATCTTTGGAATCTTACTGATTCAGTGGTGCCATTCGAATCTTATGATTATATAAGACACTGATCTATCCCTTTTCCAATGGCAGGGAGTAAGCTAGGGCAGTAGTTACTAGGTTTGCTACAATGTAAATCACATTAAAGTCTCTACTGGAGCAAAGGAATGCTCTTTGTTCTATGTTTGCATCACAAGAAGGGCTACTAGTTCCTATGCATGTAAATATGATGTTAAAACAGTGATGGACATGAAAAGGGAAAAGGAAAAGGAAAACTGATTGAGGTACAAGATGAAGAAGTTGAAGATATTGGACATGAAGGAGGTGATGATTGATGAAAATGAAGAAGAGGATGAAGAGTTACCCATGTTAGATGATGATACTATTAGTATCAATGGTGCTGATGATGAAATTGATCTTGATGGGAAAGAGTAGGAAATAAGGAATACGATAAATAATTTATAAATAATGATGACATTGATCTTGATGGTTTAATCTAGCAGTTTTATTTTTTGGCTTACATGAGTCTAGACTTGATTATATTGTATATTATTATGTATGTTATTTTGTTATTTATTTGAGTATTTTGTTCATGTTATAAGTATAGATGTCTTATAAATTATATTTTAAATTTTTTTCTACTTGGTGTGTTTTGTATTTTATGATTCAATTCATGATTCTCAAATTGGGAAAACAATTCATGATACATATCTTCATTTGACAACTATGATGTGATGCATTTTGGTAAGAACTTTGTATTTTTGCTGATCAATTACTTCTCGTTTTGGTCCTTGTGTTCTTTCTAGACATGACATTTTATTGTGTCAAGTTGTTTACCTGTAACCAGGGACGTAGCTAAGGCTTTGGGAGTGGGCTCCATTGACCCCACTTAGTTTAAGAAAAAATACAAAATACAAAATTATCATATTAATTTTGTATTTTTTTTTCAAATTGACCCCACTAAATAAAAAAATTGACCTCACTAATTTTTTTTCAATGGTGAAATTCTAAACATTTTTTGTATATATTATGACCAATTTTAAATAATTTTCTATTATTTTATTGAGTAAACTTTTATCCGATTATGGTAAATTTTGATCCCACTAAATAAAAATCCTGGCCACGACCCTGCCTGTATCAGTATTAGTTGTAAAAGTTTCAGTAGTCAATTGTATGTCTAAACTGAAATTAGACCCATAACTAGGTTAGAATGAGAACATTGTTGCATCTGCATTTGTTTAACTAACAGTACAGGACTTTAACATGAATCACATTTCCATATTAAGGGGAAAAAATTGCTACATTTGAAGTTCTGGGTATATGAAAATTTATTAAGCCACAATCAAAAGAAGCTTGGTGCATGGACTGATCAAGCCTAGAGAAGAATGTTTTACAGATCCATCTAGGTCATTGAATGTCAGTGCTTATAAACAATGTATCTGGTAGTCTGAGGAGAGCGAGGCTGTCTTTGGAGAGCTTTCATGGAAAACTTAATGTGTCTTGGGTCTGAACATATGTTAAACTTGATGTAGATAGAGGAAAGAAAATGAGATATAATCAGATCACGATCATATTTGATAGAGAATTAGAATTGAAGTGAAATTGAAAATTTTTGGTAAACTTGTAAATGGTTGTCGCATGGAATTTTGGAGATATTAGTAGTACTATTTAATGAAAGAGCTAATTATGCTTTCTGATTAGGCTATTAGGGGTTGAGGGGAGGCTTTGGGAGATTGAAAATAGGAAGCATGTTTTCCTAACAAAATTCCTATTAAATATTGGAAGTCCTTCAAAGAAATTGAGATTTTTGTGGCAGACTATGACAGTAGACTAATTGATTAGATTGAGGAAGATTGTCTGAGTATTGGAGGAAGATCACTTTTATTCCATCTTTTTGAACAAGAGAAATATCCAAAATTACAAAAATTTTAGTCGTTTTAAACTCACTAGTAACAACATGAAACTTTGAAAGAATTTTGGTGAATTATTAGTTTGTTATAGTACAACCATGCAAATTCACGCATGAACAAGAATAACAGTATAAAATATAATAAAATAAAATAAAATGAGAACAAGTATGGTTCCTTTTCATAGAGTCTAGGGTACTTTTTGTTCTTAGCACGATTTTCTTTAATGATCATTATCTTTTCTGAGAGAAGAAGCCCAAAATGACAAGAGAAAGATGCTGGAAGCATTTAGTGATCATTATTTTTTCTGAGAGAATATTTGCTGTAAACTGAACATGGCCATGGTATTTTAACAATTTCAAACCATTTCATTTTTATGGTGAAAAAATGGACATGGAGGCTATGGTAATGAATGTTGGACAGAGAAATTAAAGTCGAAAAAATGACCATAGTGTTCATGAAGGTTAGAGATGGATGCATGGACACATTTGAAAAGATTTTGCAATGAATAATCACTTTTATATGAAGGTGGAAGTGGCAGAAGTTGGAGAACTGGTTGAGATAGTTTTGCTATGTACTACTTTGGCTATAGAACATTTGAATTACTAGTGACATAAAGGAGAGATTTAGCATCACTATTGAAGATTGAGTATAAAAATAAGAGTTAGCAAAATGAAAAGTGAGCAAAACGAAGGGAAAGTCTACATATAGCCAGCCGCAACCAGACTGAGATGAGGCTGAGATTAAGTTCTAGTAAGATTTTTTCTTTATTATTTGCATGTTTCTAACCAATATATTTTAAGACCACCACTTCTCTTAATTTCTGGAAAAAAAAAAATTGTTGGAATGACTTTTTGCCATAATTCCAAGATTTGTTTTCATCTCTTTCTTTTGAGAAATGTCTACAATTACAAATGGTTAAATGAATGAGGCTTGGCTTCCGCAAAACTTAAAGGATAGCCAGTGTTTAGAGCATGCTAAGAATAAACATGGTACAGGCTGAAAAAAGAACCTTCAACAAGCTGGCATGATTTTGTTTTAGCCCTAAGTTGAGAAAATATTGATTTGGGTTTCATTCGAAAGCTGTGGCAAATTCAGGGTCAGGGTGGTGTTGTGTTTTCTTCTTCCCACTGATCATGAGGTCAATCTTTTTAACATTCCAAAGGAAACAGAGAACAGATGTTGCAAATTCCCCATGGAACCTGAGAAAACAGTCACTTGCAATTAGAAGATTAATATCCAACTACTTTGAGATATATTGATCCTTCATCTTTCATTTTCATTTATTCTGATTCTCTTTGTTCTTGCAGGCAAAGCGCCTCCCATATAGAGATGCTATGGTGACCCAAGTTCATAGAGGGAGCTTCTCACAAGGCTCGTGGATTGGGGAAATGCAACAGGCTTCAGATAAGTCTGTAATTATAAGTGAAATTCTGGATCCTAGGACCAAAAATCTATTATCCATGTCAAAAATCAGTGATTATGTTTTATCAAATGAGCTTGTCAGCATGGCGTTGGCCATGGTTGCTGAGGACCGACAAATAAATGATGTGTTGGAAGAGCTCTTTGCAGAAGAGGTAATGCTTCATTTGTCGGAATTCTTACATTAATTTGGCATCTTGTGTGGTAAAGCTGATTTTCTAAGGGTAAAATAAACATATAAATTCATAACTATGTGCTCTTCTACTTAAAACATCCCTCTTAAGATGCCTTCCTCTTCCATTCAAGAGCATTATAGTATGCACTATTCTGATAAGAGCAATATTATATTGGATATTTTTTTCAGAAAAAATTTCTGCAATGTTAAATTTTGGAATTTGTTATCCATTAATAATTGGTTTCATTACTGATGAGATTTTCTGCATCCTTCAGGGAAATGAGATGCATATAAGGCAAGCTGATCTTTACCTTCGCGGAGGAGAAGAGTTGAGTTTCTATGAAATAATTCTACGAGCCAGGCAGAGGAGAGAGATTGTCATTGGTTATCGTTCAGCTAATGCTGAAAGAGCTGTCATCAATCCACCAGCCAAAAGTGAGAGAAGGAAGTGGTCGCTGAAAGATGTTTTTGTGGTAATTGCAGAGAAGGAATGAATGTTTCTATAAATATTCATGCTGAACTAGGTATTCTTTGCAAGTGGGAAAAAAGAATATGCTAAAAGAGTAGAGGGACGAAGGTATTATGCCTGTCTATATAACAATACCACTAGTGTTATCTACGTCAAAGATAATCTGTTATCTGCATCATTCATACATTGTTCAGCATGATTTTTGATAAGAACAACAAGCTTTCCCTGCAATTACCTTAGACTATTCCAGCAACCAATATTACTCAAGAACAGAGAAATAAAGAGAAAAGAAAGATAAAAGTATCTGTGCCAATATCACAACCCAGGGAATATCCCCATCTTCTGCTACTAGCCGAAGACCCAAGGTTCCAAACAGATTCTTCACACCTCATGCTTCTCTGCTCCACCTTTTGTAGACTGCCAATTCCGTCATCTCACTTTCCAGTTGGCCCTCCTTGCTTCTCCTCACGTGTTCCTTGGCTTCTGGTCAGAAAATACCTTGAACTGTCTGCCTAATAAATAAGGACGCTAATGTTGTACTGCCAAAGCCAAGGCCGTGATTTCTCTTTTATAAGCTGAATTTGCCAAGTTTCTTTATGAAAGAGCCTTACTGCAACAGGCAATTGGATATCGATTCTGCATCAAGGCCGCTGTTATTCCATTGCTCGAAGCGTTGCATTCTACCTCAAATGGCTGTGAAAAGTCCGGTAATCTAAGATCTGGTGCTGTAACCATAGCCCTTTTAAGTTGCTCAAAGGCAATTTGAGCTGTTGGTCCCCATTTAAAGTTACCCTTCTTAGTGAGCTTAGCACCTACTGTCAAATGTTAGAGAGCTCTTTACTAGGGGTGGCCATGGGCTGGGCTGGCCCGTTGAACCAGCCTGGTCAAACTTGGACAGGTGAGGATTGGTTCTGGGCCCAACCTGGATTGTGGTCGGGGAGGGGATGAGTTCGGTCTGGACCTTCCCCATGGAACCGGAAACTGTCAGTTCTGAACCGATTAAAAATAAAAAAAATAATTTTAATATATAAAAAATGGATTCATATTAAGTAGCATGTGCTATATGAGTGACACCAAAAGATGAATCTTATCTCGTTTTATAAGAAATAAGAATATAATTTTTTTGTAATTTAAGTAATGTATAATAAATGTACAAAAATATACATGTTGATGAATTTATCCCACGTTGCTTAAATTATAAAAGAGTTGTACTCTCATTCCTTATAAAAGAGAAAAACATTTATTTTTTGGTATCATTCATGTGGCACATGCCACTTAACATGAGCCTATTTTTTGGGCTTATGTATATAAGCTAATATACATTTTTATCATTTACATTATTTATATATTAAAAAATATATACATTTTTTTAAAAAAATGTTGGAATTGGCCAAATCCCGATTCATGAACTGGAACTGTTCCATGGATGATTTTGGGCTGGTTCAAATTTTTTTTAAATCATGAACCGTCGGTTCCAAATTGGAATTGGTAGTTCACAACCTGTGCCCACCCTTACTCTTTACTATCCTTCGACGGAGCCAACTCCTTCATGAAGTGTTTTTGCGGTTCCATCTTTGAGCAACAGTCCTGCAGCTTTAGGAGTGGTCACTGCATGCCACCATGTTTATTTGTGCCTAAGTTGGTATAATGTATGGCTCTCTTATACCGTTTGAATACCGCATTGAGCAATATGGTGGAGTCTGATGCTTTCACAATAATACGAAAGCTTAAAATTTGCAAAAAGCTTTTGGAGTTTTGGTTGTAATCTTGTTCAACTTGTAGTTTTAAGATTTTGTTCACTTTAAGAAAGTGAAGCTGAAATTTAAGGGATCCATGGTTCAACTAAGAGTGTTTATTACTTTCTTCATATTATATTCTCAGTTATCTTCTCTATTTTTTGAGTAACATGTATTCTTTATTATTTTCTCATGGGAGTTTCATAGTATTAGAAGTGGGGGTATGTATTATTCATAAAATTAAGAAAGTAGACAACTAATTAATAACTAATTTAACTGCTAGAAAAAGTAAATGTATATAAATAGATGTTTGTATTTAAACATAGATGAATGCTAATGAGTTGTTAAATAACTGATATGAATAGATTTTTCTATAGAAAACAAGACGCTTTCTGTTGATCAGTAAAGTACTAATTAATAATAATGTTAGAAAAAATGATAAATAATAAATAATAAATCAGTTATTTTTAGCGTTATCCCTAGCATAAGTTTAATTACATTGTAACTGCATGAAATCGCATTGAAACTAAGGTATTATAACATATAGAATTTCATTGCTAAAATTTGGGAATGTCTATAGGTTTTATTTTGATTCCATCTATTATACAAATTTATCAAAAAAAATATTTGAGATTGTTGTTGAGTGTAAAAAAATATATTTATAATTTTTTTATTTAATTATCTAATTTTTTAAAATTTTTTATGAATTATTTTTCTTAAACTTGTTTATGAAAAAATATATATTTATCTATTTATTTATAAAAGTAATTTTCAAAAATAAAAAAAAAATTAATAATAATTGTTTTTTTCTAAAAGTGATTTTTCCAAATTTAATGCGAACAGCATTAAAAGAAATAATACAATATGCTCCTTAAATTTATTTATGACATTCGAGAAGCCGTACAAGGTATAACGATGGGAACAATGATGGTATCACCGACTATGATTATTTCACAGTTCAATTACAGTTGAGGCATAATTGAAATTTGGTTTTTTGGGGATGGAATTTGTAGAGTCAACCTATAGGATTTATCATTTAGCATATATTCAATTATCAAAATTGGATAATGAACCAAACTTATAATATGATGAAAAAAATTGAATAAAAATTTCATAATGGAGAATATAACTTCATAAGAACTATGATGAAAATTACATAAATAACAAAGAACTAGATCGAATTGACAGTATTTCTGTTAAATAGCAAATATTGATTTTGCTAAATCCTCACCCATCTATAACCGATCACGATCTGGCCATCATTAAAACAAGAAATTCTGAATCGTGGATAATATTGGTGGTGATGGCAGTGGTGAAGAGGAGAAAAAAAATATCAAAAATTGATTTTGGTGTTTTTTGCTTTATGGTTTTATAGATAAATATAATTCTCAGCGAAAGTATTTTCTTGAACCAGACAGGCTAAAGATTCGTCATATACAATATAAAGATGTTTGTTGCAATAATGCCTCATTTACTAATCACCAATGATTTTTGCAAGAACATAATCCATCTTTAAAATGATGAAATCGGCCCGAATCTCTCGCTATAATCTCCCGACCTTCAATTTTTGAAATCAATGCTGTTGCTAAATGGCAGTCTAAACACATTCTAAGGTTCTTAACAATCATAAGACGAGTTCCTGGGGGTGAGCTGATTAACCCAAGTCCAATAGCCAATTTCTCGCTATGACTTAGAACTATCTCTTCCCTTACATGATATTCTACATTTTGCAAGACTATGCTTATGTCAGGCAAGTATCCAATCTTCTTCATCTTTTCAACAAGGTTTTGCAAGTAACTATATATTTTGTGGCTAAGAGGATGAGATTTATCCCCTGATTCAAAGCTATGAATTTTTTTGTCTATTTCAATGCATGTGCGTGCCTTCTCCTTCCTTATTCCTCGCTTCAGCATCAATCTCCTAACATTTGCTACATTTTCCAAGTCCCCCATTATCCCATAGAATTTGGATAGCAACATGTAGGCTCCTGCTTCTTGAGGCTCTAATTCAAGTAACATATTGCTAGCACTACTTGCTAGCTCTACATCCATGTAGGAGCAGCATGAGCTAAGAAATGCAGTCAAAAGCTTCGCATCTGGTTTTATTGGCATCTTTTTAATGAAACTATAGGCCTCGCAGAGGTGACCAGCTCGAGCAAGTAGATCCACCATGCATGTATAATGCTCCATAATTGGTTTTATGGAGTACTTATACATCATTTTGTTGAAAATCTTCCATCCTTCTTCTACCAATCCTGCATGACTACATGCATACAAAGCACCTAAGAAAGTAATCTTGTTTGGCACAACACTCTCTCGCTCCATTGCATCAAATGCCTCGAGAGAATCATTTCCTTGTCCATTTTTTCCAAAACCCACAATCAAGGAAGTCCAAGAAACTACATTTTTGACGACCATATGCTTAAAGCACAAACATGCATTCTCCATATACCCACATTTAGCATACATATCAATAATTGCATTTCCAACAGGTAAATATAACTCAAACCCATATTTCATCACTAATCCATGAATTTTTCTACCATAAGTCAAAGCAGCAAGATCAGCACAAATAGAAAGAACACTTACCATGGAAATAAAATCAACTTTTGCTCCCTCTAACCTCATTCTCTCAAAGAAAACCAATCCGGTACCTCCCTCTGAATTCTGTCCAAGTCCTGAAATCAATGAATTCCAAGATTCCTTGTCACGTTCAGCCATGTTATTAAATAATTTGATTGCCATTAACGTAGAATGGCTCCGGCATAGCCCAGAAATCATGCTGTTGTATGCAACAGTATCTCGTTCAGGCATTTCCACGAATATATTATGAGCATCCTGGAGCATACTATACATTTGGAATACATGTCGAGAAGGGAAGTCATTATGTTCATATCTGTGTTGAACCCATATTTCCTTATCATGCAATGAGCTTGTTTCCCTTCTTTTACAGCAGCAAATCTGCCACAGGCTCTTAGGATTGGGGAGAGAAGGAACAACCCCGCAAATTTGAGCCGTGTCTTTTGGAGCTCATACAATAGAGTAAGAGCCTGACGGTTTTGCCGATTACAAACTAGCGCCGTCATTATCTTAGCGAATGATTAGATATATAATATGAAATGTTACTCTTTCTATCTCATTTTCTTAGGTGCAAGTTGTACCCTCGTGGATTTTAGGGGGTCAAAAAGGCATATTGCTTGCTGTTCTAATTCTTCATTGTATTTTTCTATCTCCCCTTCCTCACTTTTTCACTCTCTCAATGTCTGGATTTTTATATGTTTTTCAATCATAGCTGTATATATTATTTATACACATAATAAGTTGCAATGTTTTGTTTTGCAATTTGGATCATTTTGAATAAGCTATTCATTATACAAATATTTTAAGGCACCTATTATAATAAAAAATCTGATTAATTTAATAAAAAGGATAATACCATAATAAATTATTCAAAGAAAATTTATTTTCAATTATTTTATTTTTGTTATTTATCCTGTATTTAACTATTATGGTTTTTTTTTAAAAATTGCCTCCAGATTGGGATAATAGAGGGTTAGCAACGTGGAAAAATATTGCAGCCTTCAATAGCAAAATACTGATCCAATAAGTTTGCCTTGAAAAGTTGCATATCACACTATGCATTTTCCAGTGACTATATTTTTTCATCAGCTACATAATACTGCTGAACATTTTAAATTAAAACACAGATTAAAAAATAATTCTAGTAAAAGGACTATAAAAGAATTCAATATTTTTCCAGAACCAAAAATTGAATTAAATTAAGGCGCTCTGTAGCTTCTATTGGTGCTAAAATAGCATCCAACTCAACCAATTAAGAAGCCAAGAGCATCTTCATTCCTCTCTTTGCCGGAGCCCCATTAAAAACACCATGGGATTCTATACCTCTTTAAACCCATCATCAACATCAAACTTATTCAGTGATCATATGTTGAATGACTATATGTTGAATCATAATTTCAAATATCAAAAAAGAAGAGATTTATTTACTTGATAAAAAGATATCAAAAGAAATTAAAGTAAGCATTAGATATTATTTATCTAAAATTAACCTATGACTAATCTCTCATTTCCTTCTAGTCTTGATAAAAAAAAAAAAATTCCCATGCCCTTAGGGTGTGCTAAGAGGACAACATCTATAGACTATAGACAAAAGGTATCATTACTGGAGGCCCTTGATAATAATTTGCCATCAAAATCAACCACCAAAAATTTTACAAAAAAAAAAAGAAAGAATCTAAGAAAGAATCTCTTCATAGTTCATTCATCGTAAGGAAGGAGGAAATAATAAATAAAAAGGAAACCTACCAATTGTTTTTTCGAAAAAATCCTAAGAGCTTTATTAACTGTCAGACAGCCAAGAAAACAATACAAAAATAAGAAACATCAAATAAAGAACAACTAATCTACACCTTCACCACTTAAGTGCAATATTATTATAAATTTGAAAAGAAACCTTTCTAACTTTGGAAAGAAGGCTTTTACCTTTTACATAATTAGTAAACCAACTAATTTCTCTTTTCCAAACGAAAGAGTTCCGGCGAATATCACAAGCAAGCTCCAAATAATACTAGAAAAAGCACACTCAAAAAATAAACAGTCAATAGATTCATCAGCATTGTGACATAGTTCACAAATAACAGAGTTGCAAATTCTTCATCGAACAAGTTTATTCCTAGTATTTAGCTTATTATGCAAAGTCAATCACTGTCATATCCGCTAATTTAGACCAAAGTCACGCGAGTTGTTAAATCGACTCATCATTTTGACTAAAGTCTAAATTTGAACTTTTATCGAAAAATAATGAAAATAATGACAATTAAGTATAAAAAATATCTAATAAAGTGTTCAAAATATTTTAAGATGTTAAATTTCGGTAAATGACTAAATTGCAAATATTGAAAAGTTTAGGGGTCAAATTGTAATTTATCAAAAATTGGAGGATTTAAATAGGATAATCATAAATTAAATACATGATTGGGACATTAAACACATGGGAAGGAGTTGGCCACACCAAGTGGCATACATTAAGTGGACAATTAACATACACCAAGGGAGATGAATGCATTAATGAAAACTTCTAAAATTTGGTTTAGGTGTCCCATAATTATGTAGCTTGTCTTTATTCTCTTAATTGTTCCTTCATCTCTTCATATATAGAATTTTCTATCTTTCAATTGCCTCCCACGTTTCTTGAAGCCCAATACACCAAGTGGCAAAGTTTAATAAGTTAATGAAGATACATGCATATAACATTAATTAAAGTTTCTAGAATGTGAGCTTAGGTGTCCCCATCCTTAATTGGTTTTTTTCATTTTCTCATTAATTGCTCATTCATCCTCTCTTATCCCTTTGTATCTAAAAATTCCTATCAACTATTTGTCTTCCACGTTGCTTCTTGAATCACCATACATCAAAGTAAGATGAACACATTAATTGAACAATAATGAAAGCTTCTAGATGAAGCTTAGGTGTCCCCCATTTTAATGACTTTTGTCATTTTGTTATTGATTGTTTCTTCCTCTTCCTTATCCATTTTTCATTGAAGAAAATTAGGTTCTCCAAACCAGCCCACGTTTTTCCCTTGGACAGCCATAACAAAACCTTGATTCTAGTAAAAGAAAGTGAGAAAAAGCATGGAAAATTCCATTTTC
The DNA here is from genome assembly GCA_023653625.1 of Triadica sebifera. NCBI lineage: Eukaryota > Viridiplantae > Streptophyta > Magnoliopsida > Malpighiales > Euphorbiaceae > Triadica > Triadica sebifera. The sequence continues at coordinate 30,537,264 of CM042901.1, forward strand.
ATGCTCAAGGTAGTTTAAGAGAGTAAGGAGAAAGAGAAAAATTAGGATTTATGAAGTTTTAATAATCTGATTTTAAATTTTAGGAACTCAAGTTAACAAGGAACTAGATCAAGGGAGTAAAGGAAAGGAGAAAGAGAAGTAGAGAAAGAAAAGAGAAAAAAAAAGGTTTGTGCATAACCTAAGACAATAGCCTTTTTTTTTTAATTGTATGATTTAATTATTTGGCATATTGATGATTCTGAATTGATATTATTTTGTGATGAAAATATTGGGGATGAATGTTTGCTAGACTTAGGATTTAATTTGGTAAAAATTGAATGTGATTATCTTGTATGTTCCTTGCTGGAAATTGATGAGCAGTGTTCACTTAAATTGTTATAACTTAATTTCTGGAACTTGGTTTTGCATGTTGTTTGTTGGGTTTAAAATTTAAGACATAGGTATATAACTTTTATTTAGACCACAAAACTTGAATATGTCTGTAATTATCCAGAACAATTCATAAAATTCGGATATATAATCTGTCTAGAAATTCTAGGCAGAATTGTTAGTAATGAGTAGTAAGTACTTAAACTATTGTAAATTGAGTTCTGGAGCTTGGATTTGTGTTTTATTTATTCAGTTTGAAAGCTAAGACATAGGGCTAAAATTTTTATTTAGACCATAATATCTGAATATATCTGTAATTGTCCAGAAAAATTCATGAAGTTTAGACTTAGAATTTGTCCAAAAAATTCTGGGCAAAATTATCAGTGACCAGTTAGTATTAATGTTATCATATCTTTTGATACTGAACTCCGAATTAATTGATTCAAGTTTCATATTAAAGCTAAGATACATATATAAAATTTTTATGAAGATCATTTAACTAAATTTAGAACTTAACAAGAGCAAAATTAAGTTCCAAAACAGAGAATAGAATCTGCCAGTGACAGGGCAACATGTGAATTGAGGAATGAAGTGAGTAAAATGATGAGAAATTTGTTATATTATGTAAATATTATTTTACTTGAGTGATTATGTGATTATTTTGAGATATTACATGCATGAAAAGTATGAAATTAATTGTTATAAATTTTAATGAAATTGTATAAGCCCTAGAACACCTAAATAGAACCAAATTAGGATAGTTTGGCATGCCAAATAGGGGGCAGTATGATGAAAATGATTAAATCCATTAATGGTATGATTATCTACGCCGGTAATGGCAATGTTATTTATACCGGTAATGAAACTCTTATCTACGCCGGTAATGACACGATTATCTACACCGGTAATGGCACGGTTATCTACGCCGGTAATGACACGGTTATCTACGCCGGTAATGACACTTATATGCGCACATCATATTGCCTGGATGACATTTCTAAATGTCTGGATGGAAACTTCGTTATCCTATTCAGTGGTTCATAGGTGTCCTAGGCATAAATGAAAATATAAATAAAGAAGTTATAGGACATAAAAGAATTATTGAAAGTAAAACGGGAATTATGATTTGTAACATGGATAATAAAAATGGAATTATGAATTGTGGCATAGATAAAAAGAGATTTAATGTTGTACAATAGGGTGGTAATAAAATAAATAAGTATGAGATAATATAATATAATTTGATGTCTATACATGCTAGAATACCATGATTTGCAGGAGAATGATGATTTGATTATGTTAAACAAAATGAGATACAATAAATTGATGTCATGCATACTAGAATATTATGAAATGTATGTTTGCATGATTTAATCATAAATTGTTATATGACAATGCATGTGACATTAAAAATAGTTTATTGCCTTATCTATATGCACCACTAAGCCAAGAGCTTAGCGTGCGAGTTTTTCTCACGCAGATTTTGTAAAAAATAAAAAGAAGATAGTAGACAAACCTAGCGGTGACCTAATCCAGTAAAGCAGCCTGTTGAACACATCGTGGGTTACACAACTTTTGTGTATTATCTTGTAAATTTTATTTTGTAGTATTTGTAAAATAAACAGTATGTTTTGTAAAGAACATGTTACTATATAAAAAGGTAGTTTAACTTTTATATTATATTTTTTTTTTATAAATGCAAAGTAAATAAATAGTGCATATTGGAAATAAAAAAAATGTACGAGTGATTTTGCCTTATATATAACTTATATAATGATATTTTAATCGATGAAGTCAGTGTAGCACACCCTCATTCGGGCACGAGCTGCTGGGGTGAGGGGGTGTTACAGTCACAAAACAAAAAAACTAGGGGTGTACACAGTCTGGTTCAATTCGAGAATTAAAAAATCTCCAGTATTGTCTTGAAAAATTGGAGATTTATAAATTTAAGTATTGTATTATATTGAAAAGAAAAAATATATGTATTGTATTGTCTTAAAATTTCGAGACAATTTAGTACGGTTCTTCAGGTCTTTCAGTACTAAATAATACGGTACAAAACAATCTAGTTTCAATATATTTTGAACTAAATAAGAAGTATCTAAAATCTAAACATGCTCGACTGAGTTGATACTTAATAGTAATATAAAAAACACACAATCATCACTTAAAAATGGTCATAATAGATAATAAATCTTTGAAGACTAAATAAAATCCATGCGAACATTCTCTATAAACCATTAAATTAAAGAATAAAAATGTAATTTTCATTCTTTTAAATGGAGAACCTTTTATTCCATATTACTCTTTTTTTTCTATCTCTATAATCTTCTATAATATAATATAATTAATTAATAAATAGTAAATAAAAATTATATTGAAGTAAGATATGAAGGCTACAAAATAGAATTTGAAACAATTCAACACATCTATTTGACCAAGTAGCTCAACCTTTACACCATTATCTTCAATTTCCTTTCTTTGTACTGATTCTATGACAACTTGAAAATAATAATGTGAAGTTTCATTTTTACACTTTAGTCATAGTAATGACCAATTTTGAGGAAAGAAGAGGGCTTGTGGAACATCTTCGACTTTCCATGTATGCATTTTTATATGCATTTTATTTGGACGTATTCATTTGCATATATTTCACTTGAATACATGCACTGTATATGTATTTACGTGTTTGAGTATTTTGCAATTATGCTGAATTGCATGTGTCCATTTTATAATTTAGTTGAGGATGACATGAAATTAGAATTTATGTGAAAAAAATTAGATTGTATTAATGAAGAAAAATGAAAATAAACAAAAGAAAAACAAAAAAGAAGGAAAAAACAAAAAAGGGAAAAATGACAAAAGTGAGGAGGTGGAGGTGGACCTTATCTTCCTCCTCACCATTCTGCCTCCCTCACTTCAGATTTTTTTCTTCTCCTTCTTTCACTATTTCAGCCTTCTTTTCTTCCTTATTTCACTTATATTTTGCAGCAAATTGATCCCTTTAAAGTTCATTCTTGGTAAGTAACATTCTCTCCATTGTTCTAGTGTTGTTGGAGCTGTTAAGGTTAAGTTGAAACAGTGTTTTGCAACCCAATTTTGATACCAATAAAAACTAATTCTGGAAAAGTTTAAAACATGAAATTTGTTCCTTTATGTCTTAGGTTTATGGATATATAAATATTTTTGCAAAATTTGGTGTGTATGAAAAGATATTGGCATCTTGTTGGAATTGGTCCGAGTATGAATCCTAGCTGAGTTAACTACTGTGCTCGTTGATTTTGAATATGATAGAGCTCGTATTTAGGAAGCTAAATACATGAAAGTTGTAGATATATGTCTTATATGTATGTATACCAAATTTCAGATTTATATGTCGTGTGTATGTTTAGTTATGGTGAATGAATCATGACTGTTCCATGGTTTGAACTGTCTGCTTAGTGCCCTGAGTATATCCAACAATTTGTTTGGCCATTTTGAGCTCCTTAGAGATGGATTATGTAATTATCAAAATTGATTATGGGGATTTAAAGATTTGGTGGCTAGGTTTCTGAATTGAATCTTTGCAAGTTTTTATCACAAACACAAAACTACCCAATTTAATCTATAGGGCTTCACACTTGTATCATGATTGTAAAGATCCTTGGTTTCAGAATTTGAAAATCATGATATTTGTGGTCATGATTACATATGTCACGGGCATGAACAATAAAAATTTCACTTTTTCATACTTTTTAATGATATTTCATATTTCCAAATCCATAACCACTATATACCTCTAATATACCTTACATATTCCTTTTATTGAAACATTATTCCTAGGGCCTAACTTGTGGGTGTTATATTTCTCTCTCCCTTAAAGAATTTCATCCTTAAAATTACCTAGTGTACTATCTCTGAATAGTTGTGGGTACTGGGCTTCCCTCACTTCTTCACTTTCCCATGTAGCCTATTCTATTGTATGATTTCTCCATAAAATTTTGACTAATGGTACTCATTTGTTCCTGAGTTCCTTGACTTCTCTGACTAAAATCTGCAATGGTTCTTCCTCATATGTCAAATCTGGTCTCACCTCTATGTTTTTGAATGAAACAGCATGAGAAGGATTCACCTATATCTCCTCAACAGGGAGACGTGGAATACATCATGAATCTTGCTCAACTTTGGTGGTAGAGTGAGCCTATAAGCAATTGGTCCCACTTTCGTTAAAATCTCATAAGGCCCAATAAATCTTGGGCTACCCCTACCTTTCTTTCTAAATCTCAAGACCTTCTTCCATGGAGAAATTTTAAGGAAAACCTCATCTCCCACTTTATATTCTATCTCTCATTTTAAGATCTGCATATGATTTCTTCCTATTTGAGGCTATCTTTAATATGTTTTGGATCACCCGTAACTTTTCCTCTATCTCTTGTATCAAGTCTGGCTCCATTAGCTTCCTCTCACTAAGTTATGTCCAACACAAGAGTGTTCAAAACTTTCTACCATAGAGTGCCTAATATGGAGCCATTTTGATACTAGACTGATGGTTGTTATTGTAAGCAAATTCCATTAATGAAGGATATTTGTCCCAGCTACCTTTGAATTCAATCACAACCTCTCATCATATCTTTTGGAATCTATATCATCCTTTCAGATTGATCGTTTATCTGAGGAAGAAAAGCTATACTGAAGTTGAGCTTGGTACCCTCTCTATAAACTACTCTAAAATTGAGAAGTAAACTCGGGGTCCCTATTTGAAACAATAGAGATTGGTACTCCATGAAGTCGCACTATTTCATGAACATGCAGGTAATCCCACTAATTAGAGTTTAGTTAGAATAAGTATGTGATATATACAGAAACCATAGGATAGACATTAGAAATTAAAATAAATTGAATAAATAATTAAATTAGAAATTAAAATGAATTAAATTGATTAATGAAGTAATTTGGTTAGAAAAATCCCATAATTAAATTACAATTTAATAAAGACTAGTAGAATTAGGTATATATAAAATAATAATAAATAAATAAAGAAAATGAAAAAAGAGAGAAAGTGGATAGGAAAAGAAGAGAAGGGGGAGTCGGTGGTGGCAAATTGGCGTTATAAAAGCTAGGTTCTCCACCCTTCTTTCATTTTCTTCCTTATTCCTCTTCTTCCTCCCATAACCAGCCTCCATTTTTGAATCCTTCCACTCAATATTTGTATTAAAATCACTCTAAATAAATATGTTCTTGGTAAGTAATTCTCTCTTCATTATTCTTGTGTTATTTAGAGCTAATAGAACTGGATTGCATCAGTGTTTTGTATTCTAATTTTGATGACTTTATGAACCGAAATTGGAAAAGTGTCAAATATAAATGTTGTTCAATTATGTATTGTTTATATTCCTATAAATTGGCATTGAATTTTTTGAGTATATAAAGAGAAATAATTTTGAGTGAAACTGGTTTGTGGAGGAGTATCAACAGAGTACCCTATAGTCTTTGTTTCTTTTAATCATCTTAATGTTGAATTTAAGGAAAATCAAAACATAAAAGTTGTCCTATATGTGTTCTAGTTTTTTTTTTCTTTTTTTACCAAATTTTATATAAATATCACTTTTTTAGTTTGAGTTATAGTGAAATCAACTATGACTATTTCTTGATTGAACTACTTCCTTGTACCTGTGTGGATCCAGTGATTTCGTCCTTATTTTTGAGCTATTTATATACTGAATTAACCAAAGTGAAAAACATCAAAGATTTATGTCTATGTATTATATAAGTTCCTATGAAAGTATTACCTTAAAATGTTGTGTATTTTATGAGTTATCATCATAACAATATACACGGATCTGGTTGTCACTCTATATTGAACCAATTATAGAGATTCTAGTGTTTGAGGACTTTAGAGATAGAATTTGGAAAAGTATCAAACATGAAAAATATTTTAAATTTCATAATAATTAAATATATACTTTGAAAGATATGAATTTTTAAATATAGTACCCCAAAACTGCCTAAGGGTAGAAAATAGAGCAACAATTAAAATTTCACTAAAAATTGTGTAATAGTGAAAAATTTCTAAAATTTTAACATGTTATAGTATTATATGTTAAATTTAATTAGAAGAAAGAATCACATAAATTGGATAAGTGTAAAAAACATTATAGGCCAATAGTCCTAAAAGGTCATAGTGTCACTTAGGAGAAATTTTAATTATTTATTTAAACTAGATTTAGAATAAGTATTTTAAGAATGTGTTAATTAATTATATTTTAAAATTAAGCTCTCAACAAAAGGAAGAGCAACAAAAGTATATAAGCTTCAGATTTTTAGATTTGGAAAAGCTCAATTGAGATTTGTACATATATACATTTTAGTTTACCCTTATTGCATACTTGTGTGTTAATTGAATAAATTGCATATTTGAATAAGGTATTAAAATGTGTAAATGTGAAATGGTTGTCAAGGAATAAGATGACATGCTAGGAAATATGAATGTGTGGAAAATATATGTCGCACATAAAATATGATAAATAAGATGTTAAAGAATATATATATATATATATATATATATATATATATGATAGTTGTGATAGAAGGTTTATGAAGTGTATTTGTGAACTTTAAATTATTGCTGAAATATTGTGTGATGGTCATAATATGCGACCCAGGTTGAAGACTAAATGGTAAAAATTGATTGATAAAATATATAAAAATTTGTTTTAAGATTGTAAAGTGTGTGAATATAAAATATGTATCATAGTATATTTTTCAATATGGGTTAGCATATGATTTCTTAAAATGTGATAATTGTTAATGGTTGGTTATTGAATAATTATAATAATAAAGAGTGAAGTTTGAAATTTATGTGTGTCATATGCATTTGGTATGAAAAAGGAAGTTATATGACATACTTAGAGTCATAAAAATATCATTAATCATGCTTATGTATTAAATATTTATTGTCTTGATTGTATGAGAGATTAATTAAAGCATGCCAACATTATTTAAATAGTTAAATATAATGAAATATCATATGATTTCATGATTTTAAATTTTATAATCATATTTTCATTATAAATGGAAAGTGAATATCGATTTCGGAAAATTAATATATAAAGGAAATAAATAAGTAATAACTTTAATTGCCCAATTCTCAACATGTGGACTAATTAGGGATAGATGGTGAACTATTGCAAATGCAATATGATACCGATATTAATTTGATTCAGGAATAGGGTGGCAATAGCTCCGAGAGCGCCTTTGATCCTAATTACACATATAGATGATGTGATTATATTCGGTCAAGAGGCTAAAGCTCCGCGAGCACTATTGACTTGAGACTATGATGAGTAAGGTGCTAAAGCTCTATGAGCGGCCCTATTACACGTCCTATATCGGAACAGTCCAGGAATAAGATTTGGGCTACTTATATTAAAATGTTATATAGAAATTAATTAAAAGACATAAAAATACATGTTAAGAGGTAAATGTATGAGCTAACATGACTTATTTATATGAGTTTTAACATGAATTATATGAATTACAAGTATTTAATAAGGTAAGTTAAATTGATAGTTGAGTTATATATATTATCATTGAATTTGGTAATATTGCATAGTCATGTGTTTATTCTTGTATAATATATGTTGGATTATTGTGAATCGTATTGTGAATTATTTATTATGCATCCTTGTAATTATATGTTAAAACTTTAATGCTTATGTGGAATGAGATTTGAGTTAACTAAATTAAAATAAATTTTGAAAAATCAATTAAATTAAAATAAGATATGGAAACTAATTAAATTAAAATAATAGGTAAAAATTTATTTAAATTAAGACTATATGTGGAAATTTAATAAATGATCAAAAGAACATGATAAGAAAGATGATAAAATATGGTAACATGAGATAAGGTAGTATGTTTAATATTTTATAAGTTATGTATGTTGAATATATACAATTCATGTCTTGACACTAATATAACGATAATATAATGGAACATGAATTTTTTTAATAATATTTTCTAAATTTTGTGCATTGATCTATTTAAATTATACCATGATATTTATACCACATATTTATGTGACTATATGGAAAAATTTAAATGCACATATGTACCACTAAGCTATAGATGACTTAGCACGGGTTTCTTCCATGCAAGAACTGGAGATTGCAAACAGTAGAATGTAAAGTTGATAAAAAAAATACAAGCTCATTCCAGAGGAGATGTGTCAGACCCGATTTAAGGGTCGGATACAAGTTATTTTTGCATTTTGTTCATGATCATATATATAGGTTTGACAGAATATTTTGTATATAGTTAAAAACATGTTTTATATTTGATATTGTATATATAAATAGTCGGATGTGAGGCTTGGTAAGTCATAAGCCATTAATTTTGGATTATTATATCAAGTATAATATAAGCAACATGATAGCTTTTTTTTATAATTGAATTCATATATAAATTTGGATATGAAAAAGTCAATTAAGTTAGTAAATAAAAAGTTTTCATTTGGGCTAGTTTTATTTAGCTTGTTCATGTCATTTCGCTTACGTAATGAGATTATTTCTCTTATATGGGCACGATGTCACAATACATCTCTACTAGCATGTTCAAAGGGTAATCCCTTCTGATATGCAAGAAGTGAGCTGACTTTGTAAGTCTATCCACAATAACCATATGACATCATATTTTCGAGGAGTCACTAGCAACCAATCACGAAGTCCATAATAATCCGTTCCCATTTCTATTTTGGTACTGTGATAGGCTGCAGTAATCTTGATGGTACATGATATTTGGCCTTGATGTACCGACTAGTCAGACATCTGGTTGTATACTCTGTGATATCTCTCTTCATGCCTGTCCATTAGTACTTACTCTTAAGGTCATAATACATCTTCATACTTTCCATGTGCATTGTATACCTGGTTTTATGTGCTTCCTATAATATTCTTTGTCTTAGCTCATCAACACTAGGTACACATAAACGACCCTGGTAGTATAAACCACTATATATCTCAACTGAAGAATCAAGCCTCTCCCCCTTAGAGACTAACTTGAATGTCTCAATCAACTTACCATCTTGCCTCTGTGCATCTATGATCTCTTGAAAGCATTAGCCACTACATTGTCCTTGCCTAAGTGGTAATCGATAACACAATTGCAATCTTTTATTAGTTCTAATCACCACCTCTGTCTCAGGTTAAGATCTCTTTGTGTAGAAAGGTACTTCAGAATCTTATGGCCTATGTAGATAAAATATTTCTCTCCATAAAGATAGTTATGCCATATCTTCAATGCAAAAAAAAAAAAAGGCTGCCAAATCTAAGTCATATGTGGGGTAATTTTTCTCATGTATTTTCAACTGCCTGGATGCATATGCTACTACCTTACCCTTTTGCATCAGTACACATACCAGTCCATTGTGAGAAGCATCACTATTAATAACATACTCTTTATTAGGAACTAATTGTGTCAAAACTGAAGCCTCTATTAACATCTTCAGACTATCAAAACTCTCTTGGAATTTAACTGTCCACTCAAATTTCACATCTTTCCTCATTAGTTTGGTTAAAGGAGAAGCAATCAACGAATAACCCTTAACAAACCTCCTATAATAACTAGCGAATACAAGGAAACTTCTGATTTTAGTCACATTACGGGGAGGCTTCCAACTCATAACAACCTTTACCTTTATAAGATCAACCCTTATACCATCAGTTGATACAATGTGTCCCATAAAAACTACCTCATCAAGACAAAATTCATATTTTGAGAACTTGACATATAGTTTCTGCTCCTTAAGTATCTGTAATACTATTCTCAAGTGTTGATCATGCTCCTCAAGTGTCTTAGAATACACCAAAATATCATCAATAAAGACCACAACACACTAGTATAAGTAAGGTCTCAATACCCTATTCATTAAGTCCATGAAGACTGCTAGAGCATTAGTCAACCCAAAAGGCATAACCGTAAACTCATAATGCCCATATTTGGTTCTAAACAATTTTGGCTATATCTTCTTCCCTAACTCTTAGTTGGTGATACCCTAATCTCAAATCAATCTTCAAAAACTTATCTGCATCTTTCAATTGATCAAACAGGTCATCAATCCATGACAATGAATATCTATTATTAATTGTCACTTTATTCAGCTGTCTGTAATGCCGATAATTCTATCCCTGTAAAATTAAAGGACATCCTTCATAAACCCCATTCACAATCATATTGTGCCCTAAGGGGTTTGGAACTTCAATTTCAGACTCAAGATTCTCACTAACCATGTTATGCTATCTAGGTGTATTTGTGCATATATAAGAATGTGTGGAATTTGGGTTAATCAATGCACATATATCTAAGTCATATAAAAAGAACGTACTACCAATCACATCTGTAGCTCCTTGATTTTCTCTAGCCCTAATAGCATAAGCTCTAGCTGGTGTCCAGCTTGGTCCTAGCCTATTAATAGTTTTAGAGACTGCTTGGGTAGATCCTATATGACCTATTTTGGTCTGCTATCTGGTCTGAGATGGAGCTTACCTTGTAGTCTAAGCTGGTGCACCACTAGTATTTGGAGGATAATCCCTTTTCATATGCTCCTTAGATCCACATTTGAAGCAAACACTTGTGTTTCTTAAGCATTCACCTCTTTGACTCTTGTGCCAGGTGCCACAAAATGGATTGCTCTCTTTAGTAGCCCATGTCTAAGTACTACCGGTAGCGAATGTAGCTCTAGAGGGCTGACTCTCTTATGTGATCCACCCTATGAATAATTTCTGTTTTATCCCTAACTCCTTCTGTGAGATTGTCTTGGATAGAACCAACCCTTCTTATTTGAATGCTAGGCCACCAGAGTCACTATCTATCTAGAATTTTCCTTTGCTATTGTCTTCTTTCTTTGTTGCACATTACCAATGGATGAAATTAGCTGAGTAAAATGACATGCTGGAGTGTAGTCACAAAGTCACTTATCTTTGCATTGAGGCCATACTCAAACCTTCTGCACTTGTCTCTCTCACTCATGATCATCTCTGAACCATATTTACTCAGTCGAGTAAACTCTCTCTGGTACTCTGTCACTGTTATCTTGCTCTGTTTGAGGCTCATAAAATTTTTCTTCTTGTCATCTATATAAATCGGAGGAAAATATTGCTCTTTGAACTTAGTTATGAAGAAATCTCATGTCATAGGTTGAGGGACCTCTAGTTTCAGCAAAACTTTCTTCCACCAATAATAAGCATCTTCCTGTAGCAGGGATATGACATATTTGGCCTTTTGATCAATGGTCACCTCAAACTCATCACAAACTCTCTCAATCTTCTTTATCCAATAATCTGTAATAGCAAGATCATCATTCTTTATTCCTAGAAAATTAGTAGGTCCAAACTTATAGAACTTTTCTAACTGTACCATAGGCTTAGGTGGTGGAGGTGGAGGAACTATCACTAGCTATTGTACAACTATAGTAATCTACTGCATTAGACTTGCCATCTATAGCATTAAAGAAGTATAGCCTTAATTGGCCTACTCTAGAGCTTGCTAGTTAAGGACTGATACTGCATCTGGACCCTGAACACTGGCTATGCTAGGCTAGTTCGATGCCCCAGTATGTGGAGAGCTATAGCTCTCAGCCATCTCATTCTAGTCCTACAAGTTGACAGAGAAGTAACACAAGTCAGAGTCAGACGAGACACATGTGTGCATGCATGATAACCCCATATTCCACTTAAGTCTAGAACCACATAAATCTAAGCTCTGATACCACTAAATGTAACACCTTCTATATAGCATAGAAACCCCATTATATAGACGGATGTCATATGACTCACTATATAATCTAGTTTTGAATTAAAATTTTTTTGTAACCTATATCACTGTATCTATATAACATGCATCTTTATAATAACCATATCTGATTTACTGCATAATTACTCATTTACATTTGGATAAATTCATCAATAATTCAATATATGGTTTAGGCAAAATTCTACCCTTATTAGAAACCCATCCTTATTAATAATAAATAAATACAATTCACATGTCCATTTCAAAAACATGAATAGCTAATGTCTCTATCCTATGTCATGAAAGATAATCCACTAAATACAACGAATGAAATGAATAGACAGACCCAATACATGTCAACTATGACTGCATTGACTAGCTCGATCTTCTCTTCACACCAACTCAACTGTCTACTGGCTCTAAACCTATGTGTAGAAAAACCCACATGCTAAGCTATTAAAGCTTAGTAGTAGATATAAGTATTAAAATTCTAGCACATATAAGCATTACTCCCTTCACAACCATGAAATATCAGTATGTAACAATATTTTAACATTGTTTATAGGAAATTTTGTACACATCATGCAATAGTTTTAAGGCTAACCAATATTGCCACTCCTATCAATACTTTCTAATATTTATCATCAAATATCAATCTAATAATCATACAACCTTATCACTTAGCTATTCAAACAAGGTTTATGCCTCAATTACTAATCACAACATTAATGACCCTCATACACCATGCCTTCACAAGCATTCAGAGTTTAACATATCATTTAGATTCAGTTCCAGTAACTCATGCATATCATTACATGGAAATTAGCTTAACACTTTCATAAACAAAGGCATAAACATAACATAATTCGAAATAAAATGCGATTATGTACAAACCTTAATAATGGAGCGCTAAAACTCAACTATTTCGCTTCTACTACCTCTGGTGGTTGGCTCTACCTTCAACCTCAGTCTCTAATACAAAATCAGAGACCACATTAACATGTAATTCTACCATTCTATTTATTTAAGCCATTAATAGTATAGAAACCTATCTGAAACCCTTAAACATTATCCTCCTATCAAAATGAATCTAAACATAGAAGGAATAATAAAAATGAAACCCCTCACCTCTGGATTGATGATTATAGAAGGGTTCTATAATTCAAAATCATTTTCAACCTTCTCCTTGATTGTTATTTAAATTCTTTGGCCAAACCCTTGATTTTAATTAGTTTTAATCTCATTTAAAGGTTTGATTTTGTATAATCAAAGCTAGAAATTAATGGGAATGAAAAAGAATCGATTTTGGGGATTCAAAGGCTTGGTGGCTAGGGTTCTAAATTGAATCTTTTCTAGTTTTTGTCACAAATACAAAACTTCCCAATTTGAACTTCAGGGCTTCATAGGCAGGAACACATGTGTCATGGTCATGAAGATCCTTAGCTTCAAAATGTGAAATTTGCAACATTCATGACCGTGATTACATATGTCACGGGTGTGAACAATGGAAATTTCACTTTTTCATACCCTTTTAATTATATTTCATATTTCCAAACCCTTAGCCACTATATAACTCCTATATACCTTATCTATTCCTTTATTAACACATTATTCCTAGGCCTTAGCTTGTGAGCGTTACATTTTGAATATATAAATTTGATGTAAGTTAGGTTGGTGTATTAGTGAAACTTGGAAATATGAAGATTAGAATTATGTGTCTTAGTTATGTTCGTCACTTAAACATGTTTTGATTATTTATTAGTTTTTATCATGTTTCAGGCACTTAGTAGTTTATTTTCATGTTTGCAGGAAACCACAAAGAAGAGTAGAGTGGAACAAAGGGTCTTACGACCATGGAAAAGCTATCAAGTGCATGAAGGGAGAGTTTAACCAAAAAGCGTCATGCACGTGAGGAGTTGTCATGTGTATGAGGGGTTGCTGAGGCTTGAAGAGTTATTCCACTTCTATCACTGACACAAGGCTTTGATCATGGACGCAAATATCTTGAAGCCCAACCTTTTGTTGCGAGCATGCATATTTGATGTGGTTGCATCACTTACATATCTCTATTTCCTATCACACAAGTTAAGAATCAGGGTGCGTGAGGATTGTTGAACTAAAGAAGAAGCTTGTCACACACATACTTGATGCATTTTTTTCTTATTAGGGAGTCCAATTCTAATCCAACTCCAATTCTGATCAAATGGGGCCCAAACTTTGAAGATAAATGCCAATATGAGGATCAACTTTGTGGGAGATTATCTTTTAAATTATTAAGAATTGTATCTTTAGAGTTAGATTTCAAGTAGGATTTTTAAGATTATAAATTCTAGTTTTGTTTTACATTATGGGGGGACATAGATAAAGAGTTCATGAGAAGTTTAGAAGAAACCTTATTTAATTTCAGGGAGTTTCTCATCTTTATTTTATTTGATGTTGAGCTTATTCATTGAAATAGACATGACAATTGTTATTAAAAAGTTAAGCTAAACACTTTAATGAGTGCTTAGTGAGCAACCCCAGTCTGTATAACTTCTTTTTATCTTTTCAATGAATGAATGATTTTCTTTAGTTTTAATTATGCTTATTAATTTTTTAGTTTGGCAGTTGCTTGATCACCAATTATTCAACTTTAAATGTACATGTTAAGGCTAGATTATTAGACACACTATCTGTAATTTAACCTAAAAAATTAGACTGAGCACTAGTTAATTCATTAGCTTGATTAATTGGAGCCTTAAAGGAGAGAGCCTTGAGGGTTCATGCTTGTGACTGATTGTATCACGATTGTGACTTCTGAGTGGAAATGGTACTATTCATTCCAGAAGCGTTCACGGGTTGGAATCACATACGTGAACTTATTCATGGGCGTGAATGAGTAATCACGACCGTGAATGCTTTTGGGCGATTCATTTCAGTAGCGTTCACGGCTTGGGATTATGGGCGTGAACTAATTCACGGACGTGAAATTAGTAATCACAGCCGTGAATGCTCTGTATTTGTAATTATGAATGTGGTTATCAAATGAGGAATTCAAGTAAGTAAATGAAAGTCATTGTCTACCTAGTGAAATAAGAATGATATATGAATTCTGATATGGGTGAAATACTTGAACATATACGAATGATAAACATGAGAATATTGATGTACCTAGTAAATAAATGAAAAAATGTTATCCAGTATGTATGCGTATGACTATATGTTTACAAAATGGGAAAATTGAGAAGTTGATAAATATGAGAATATTGATGTGTTGAAATTTGAGAATTTGATTGATATGAAAATATAAAGAAGCCCATTACTCTACCTGCAGACTAGAATCAGGATAGATGACATGTCATTAAGGGGGAGAACGGTACCGTACTATTTCTCAACCAATGTGGCTTAAGCTCTAGGAGCGCCATTGGTCTGAGATGCTCGGTCAATGTGGCTTAAACTCTAGGAGTGCTATTGACTTGAGAAGCTTTGATAAGCACATATAAACGAGGACAAGGTGGCTTAAGCTCAGGGAGCGCCCTTGGTCCGGTTATTCATCTATGATGAAATTATACTCAATCAATGTGGCTTAATCTCGGGGAGCGCTATTGATTTGAGAAGCTCTTTTGAGCCAGATAGTGGACAGGGTGGCTTAAGCTCTGGGAGCGCTCCTGATCCATAACTCGTATCCAGTCAGTCCAAATTTAGAGTGATGTGGGCAAGATAATGAGGAGATGCCGGAAAATAAGAAAAGAAAATGATGATGAGAGAAGATTGAGATATAATAATAAAAAGATTAACAGAGTAATTTACCATCAAAGATAAATGAGAATAACATTGTATATGTGAGCATGATATGTATACTTGTATGAAATAGTAACATGTTGATAGAAATAACATGCAAATATTTTAATGCATAAAACAATACATGTAAATGCTTGTTCCATGATATAGTATATTGCCTTATTTATATGCACCACTAAGCTTAGAGCTTAGCTTGGGAGTTTCCTTCCGCGTAGATATAGGAAGGTAGCTGAAAGTGATAGATAGAGCAAGCGGTGATTCTATTCAAGTAAAGCAGCCGAACCTTGAAAAAGTGGGTTACAAGCTTTGAAATTTTGTATTTGGATTTTATATTAAAGAATGTTAGGGTTTGTAAAACTTACTTTTAAAGTTTGTTAAGAATTAATTTGATGTTTAAAATTACTATCTTATGTAAATAAATTGTACCCTGGTTTTTGTATATATCTATATATGCATAAATGTTGAGAAAATAAAGGTAAAATAATAATAATAACGATTTGAAGAAGTAAGGAAGACAAACATTTACCGTTCCCTTATCCGCTCACATGTTGGTCGGGTAAGGTGTGGGGCTACATTTCGGTATCATAGCTCGGTTGGGCGGTTTTGTGTTTTTAAAAGTGAATTTTGAAAATGTTTATTTCTTGAAATGTATCCACAATTGAATTTTTGGAGTTGCTGCTTTATTGATTAGGGTCGTTACCTTTATGTTATAGGTAAGATATGGCTTCAGGATCAAGATGAATAGTAGTAGAAGAAGCTGAGAGTAATAAGCCCTCAGAGGCAAGAGCTTCATTGCAACCAAGTCGTTGTCGAGCTGCGGCACCGAGATCTAGTGCCAGCTCACTTCATGAGCATTCAGCTATTAATATGGGTCAGACTGAGCTCATGAGAAATATGATAAATTTGCTACAGATAACATCATGATCAGATTCGTCTGGATTACAGTTTGAAAGACTGAGGAAATTAGGGGCATCTGATTTCTATGGTAAACGAGAGGATGACCCCTCAGTGGCAGAATTTTGGTTGGAACGAGCAGAGCGAGTATTTGATTAACTGTACTGCATAGATGAACAAAAATATGAATATGCAGTATCTCTGCTATAGGAGCATGCATACGATTGGTGGCGATCTGAATCATTGAGTACAGAGGCTCCTGACCCTATGACATGGGAATTCTTTCTAGAGAAGTTTAATGAGCAGTATATTCCTCCTATTTACACAGACGACAAAAAGAGAGAGTTTTTGATGCTAAAACATAGGGATATGTCCGTAACAGAATATGAGAGAGAATTCACTCATCTTTGCAAGTATGTTGGTGGTATTGTGTCTACAAAGGCTGATAAATGTTGACGATTTGAAGATGAATTGAGGGATACTATCAAGTTACAAGTTTCAGCCCTACGTCTGATGAACTTCCCCAGTTTACTAGCATATGCTAGAATAGTTGAAAGGGTTTTGGCAACACAATAGCAGTACAAGTTAGTGGGGTTAGTAGACCTGCACCACAACCAAGTGGGGGACAGTCTAATGGCAAGAGAGCCAGATCTTTTGGTGGCCGATTCCAAGCTGGAGGTTCCAACAAACCTCATTCTTATAGGTGGGGACAACCTGTAAGATCTATTTCATTGGCAACCAGTGCACCGACACAGGCATCCCGTAGGTCTACACCTCTACCGGTGTGTCAGCATTATGGTCGTTTGCATCCAGGAGAGTGTTGGTGGATGACAGGAGCGTGCGTAAGATGCGGCTCCAAGAACAATCTTAGAAGAAATTGTCCATTGCTACAGTTTAGCAGAGATTCAGGGACTGTTGAGTCAGTACCAATATAGACTATGGGACAAGCCAGAGGATGAGGCCGAGGTCAAGAAAGAGGAGGTCGTGCAGGGCCAACCCAATTCAGATCTGACATAGTAGAGAGACCTGAAGGCAGTAGAGCTGCTCCAGCAAGAGCTTATGCCATGCGAGGCCGAGATGAGCAGGATGCACCTGACGTCATAGCAGCTAAATTCCATCTCTTTGGCTCTTGTATACATGCATTGATAGACCCTGGGTCAACACACTCATACATATGCACACCACCATCGGGTCGAGAGGGTCTAACACCAGAGGCTCTAGAATACGAGATTCTTGTGACTACCCCGTTAGGACACAGTGTGCAGGTTAGTAAAGTGTTTAGGGGTTGCCCAATGGAAATTCAAGGCAGGCAATTTCCAGCATATCTAATAGAGCTACCATTCAGCGAGTTCAATGTGATCTTGGGAATGGATTGGCTAGCTCGCCATGAGGTGATAATAGATTGTGGAAAGAGGCAGATGGGAATTAAAGTTTCAGAACAAGAAGAGATAGTAGTGATGGGCGAGGATAGAGGATATCCAGATAATGTGATATCGGCATTGAAAGCTCGAAAACTCATCAATAAGGGATGTGAGACTTACCTAGCGTATGTGATTGATACCCGAAAGAAAAGTCCAAAGTTGGCTCACATCCCAACTGTTAGTGAGTTTTCTGATGTACTCCCTGAGGAGTTACCCGGACTACCACCTGACAGAGAGATAGAGTTTGCTATTGAATTAGTACCTGGCACTGCTCCTATATCTATCACACCATATAGGATGACACCCATAGAATTGAAAGAGTTGAAGATACAGTTACAAGAAATGTTAGATAAAGGATTCATATGACCTAGTGTATCACCATGAGGTGCTCCAGTACTATTTATAAAGAAGAAAGATGGTACTTTACATCTTTGCATTGACTACAGGCAGCTTAATAGGGTTACTGTTAAGAATAAATACTCACTGCCCAGGATTGATGATTTATTTGATCAGCTGAAAGGTGCAAGTATATTTTCAAAGATAGATCTTCGATCGGGGTATCATCAACTGAAGATCAAAGGGTCAGATGTATCTAAGATGACATTCAGGACTTGTTATGGTCATTATGAGTTCTTGGTGATACCATTTGGATTGACGAATGCGCCGACAGTTTTCATGGACCTGATGAACGGAGTGTTCAGGCCATATATTGATCAATTTGTGGTTGTATTCATTGATGACATTCTTGTTTACTCTAGAGATCGAGTAGAGCATGACCAACATCTTAGAAAAGTGTTGCAGACTTTGAGGGAGAAACAATTGTATGCAAAGCTATCTAAGTGAGAGTTTTGGTTGGAAGCAATTAGGTTTTTGGGTCATGTAATTTCATCGGAAGGTATTCGAGTTGATTTTGGTAAAATTGAGGCTATTTTTAATTGGAAACCACCTCGAAATGTGACAGAAGTGAAAAGTTTTCTAGGATTAGCCGGATACTACAGGAGATTTGTGAAATGATTTTCATCTATAGTGAATCCTTTGACATGACTGCTATGAAAAGAGGTCCGTTTTGAATGGACAGATAAGTGTCAAGCAAGCTTTGATCGATTGAAGGCAATGTTGACTGAAGCACCAGTTTTGACTCAGCCTACTCCAAGAAAAGACTATGTTGTGTACAGTGATGCAAGTCACAATGGGCTAGGATGTGTTCTTATGCAAGAGGAAAAAGTGATTGCATATGCCTCCAGACAGCTTAAGCCTCACGAACTTAACTATCCAACGCATGATTTAGAGCTTGCAACGATAGTTTTTGCTCTTAAGATTTGGAGACATTATCTGTATGGAGAAAGATGCTACATTTATACGGACCACAAGAGTCTTAAATATCTTCCTTCATAGAAAGAGTTGAACTTCAGACAACAAAGATGGTTGGAATTGATTAAAGACTATGATTGTGTGATAGACTACTATCCAGGAAAAGCTAACGTGGTTGCAGATGCACTAAGCAGAAAGATTTTAGCTGAGATGCGAGTGGAATCCACATTGATGTAGAGAATTAAAGATGTCCAAAAACAAGATGAGAAGTTAGTAAAGATAGCCGAAACAGTGAAAATAGGGAAAAGTCAGAATTTTTTTTAACAGAAGATGGTACTATGTATTTCAAGAACCAGGTTTGTGTGCCAAGTATAGAAGAGTTGAGGTCAGAGATTTTAAAAGAAGCTCATGAAACGGTTTATACTATGCATCCAGGTGGGAACAAGATGTTCCAAGATTTGAAAGCACAATACTGGTGGTCGGGGATGAAAAAGGATATCACTGAATATGTTGCTAAATGTCTAATTTGTCAACAAGTGAAAGCTAAGCATCAATTACCCACAGGATTACTACAACCGATTCCCATACCAAAATGGAAGTGGGAGAGGATCACGATGGATTTTGAGTTCAGTTTACCGGTAACTCAGAGAAAGCATGATCCAGTGAGGGTGATAGTGGATCGATTGATGAAGTCGACACATTTCCTACCAGTGAGAATGGACTATACTTTGAAAAAGCTGGCTGAGATTTATGTGAATGAGATAGTGAGACTTCATGGAGTACCTGTGTCTATTATCTCTAACAGAGATCCCAGGTTTACGTCGCAGTTCTGGAAGAGTCTACAGTAGGCTTTGGGAACTCGACTAAATTTTAGCACGATATTTCATCCGCAAATGGATGGACAGTCAGAGCGAGTTATACTGTTGCTAGAGGATATGATGAGATGTTGTGTGATTGAATTTGAGGGAAGTTGGGATCGACATCTACCTTTTATGGAGTTTGCCTATAACAACAGTCATCAAACGAGTATAGGCATGACTCCTTATGAGGCTTTATATGGAAGAAAGTGTAGGACTCCAGTTTGTTGGACTAAGTTGAATGAGAAAAAGTTGATTGGGCTAGAGATAATTCAACAGACTGAGGAGAAAGTTAAAGTGATCAAGGAAAGGCTAA
Source organism: Triadica sebifera (assembly GCA_023653625.1). Taxonomy (NCBI): domain Eukaryota; kingdom Viridiplantae; phylum Streptophyta; class Magnoliopsida; order Malpighiales; family Euphorbiaceae; genus Triadica; species Triadica sebifera. Next base: position 30,557,978 of record CM042901.1, read on the forward strand.
AGGCAGCACAAGATCGACAGAAATCATATGCCAATTTAAAGAGACGAGATATAGAATATATTCTAGGTGACAAAGTATTTCTTAAAGTTTCGCTGTGGAAAAAGGTATTAAGGTTCGGTAAAAAAGGAAAGTTAAGTTCAAGGTTCATTGGTCCTTATGAAATTCTGGAAAGAATAGGACCAATGGCTTATCGATTAGCTCTTCCTCCGGAGCTAGACAGAATTCATAACGTGTTCCATGTTTCAATGTTAAGAAGATACCATTCAGATCCGAACTAGATTATACCGATTGAGGAAATAGAGGTACAGACAGACATGTCTTATGAGGAAGAACCAGTGGCTATAATAGCATATGAAGAGAAAGTTCTTCGGAACAAGAGAGTCCCTCTAGTTAAAGTTTGGTGGCAGAATCATACAATTGAAGAAGCCACGTGGGAAAGAGAAAAAGTGATGAAGAAGCAGTATCCCCAGTTATTTAACCCCCAATGAACAGGAGAATTTCGAGGACGAAATTATTTTAAGGAGGAGAGAATGTAATATCCGCTAATTTAGGCCCGAGTCGCACGTGTCGTGAAGTTGACGCGTTTGACCGATCGGAGTCTAAATTTGGATTTTTACAAAAATTGATCAAGTAATGGCTAAATTAAATGATAAATGCCTAATTAAGTGATTATAAAGTTTAAAGAAGTTGATTTACGGTAAATGACTAAATTGCAAAAATTGGTAAGTTTTGGGGTCAAATTGCAATTTATCCAAAATTAGAAGATTAATGAGATTAATTGCTAATCAACATATTAATTTTGGGGACATTTTGATAGGTTTGGCCAGCCACTCAATGAGGAAGAATGAGATTAATGGGTTCATTAAGCCTAATGTCAAGAAATGGTCAAAATGGTGGGTCCCACATGAAGACTTATGGGTACCCTATTTAATGCCTTCTTTTCTTCTTCTTCTCTTCATTTTCTACTTTCTTCTCTCTCTTAAAATACCAGTCACGCCAGCCATTTATTTTCCTCCATAGCTCACCTTGATTTCTAGAGAGAGAAAGGAAGAGAAAAGAAGGGAAAGAGCAAGACAAGGTGATCTTCATGGCGCATAACTCCTAAGGAAGCTAAAAAGAGCAAGAAAGAGGAAGAAAAATAAAGTTTGGTAGGGAGATAAAATCTCCAAGGTTGTAATCAAGTGAAGAAAAGTGTAAGGTAATAAACATCTCTTTTTCTTCTTCGTCTTTTCTTAAATGAAGTTCAAATTTTGAGCTCATCCAAGACTTATGTGGAAAGAGAGAAAACTAGGGTTTTGAGAGAGAAAAAGAGAGTTTGGGGTCTTGAGGAAATCAGATGATAATAATGAATTATGATGTTGTAGGAGTTCCATATGGATATCTATTCAATATCAGTGATAATCTCATTATAGCAAAATTCAAGTATCCTCAGACTTGAGATGTTCTAAGTTATCTTTAATACTAAATCCTACATATTGACTCCATTCCTTGTTACCATTTAAAGGTTGCTCATAGGGTGGTGATTGAGTATAATATTAGGTATTCAAATGCACTTGAGTAATCAATAAAGGCTTCACCACTTCCAATAGAAGAAAAATATACCTATGGCCTTTTGCAAAAATCATTACTCATAACTCCTTGGCCAAGGAGGACGTGTCTTGTAACATCCTCGACTTCCCACATATGCATTATTACATGCATTTTATTTTGACATATGCATTTGAATATAATTCAATTAAACACATGCATTTCATACGTATTTTCGTAGGATCAAGTTTATGACACTCACTAGCTACGTGTCCTAGTACATTGCAATTGTATTGAGTCACACATGTGTATTTATAATCTAAATGAGGATAAAAAGTATTAAAAAAAAATGAATGAAATAAGGTGACTAAATTAAAGTAAGCAAAATGACTAGATTGAGATTAAATTGCATATTATGTTGATTTGTATAATAATAATAAAAAAATAAAAAAATAAAAAATAAAAGTCAGAAAAATAAATAAATAAATAAATAAATAAATAAATAAATAAATAAAAAAGGAAAAAGGGGACGGATGAAACAAAGAAAAGGAAGATAAGGTGGTGGGTGGTGGCTTTTAACTTATTAGGCAGCCACCTTATCACTTCCCTTCCTCATCTTCTTCTTCTTCTTCTTCTTTGCTTCATTCCTTCCATTTCTTTTCAAGTTTCAGCCACCATTTCTTCCTTCTTTCACTCCAAAAATTGCAGGAACAAGATTAGCCAAGAGTGATTATAGGTGAGTAAACATTTATTCTTGTGTTAAGCTTGATTTTGGTGTTTAGGGTTCATTAATAGGCACTGTTTTGCAACCCGATTTTGATGAACATCTAAATTGATTCTGGACAAGTATAAAACACAAAAGTTGTTCCTTTATGTCTTATATTTATGAATATGTAAACGGTGTTTCGTGATTTGGTTTATAGAATTAGATATGCTCTTCGTACTGAAACTGGTCAGGGTGTAAACCCTAACCAAGTTAGCTACTGTGTTACTTGATTTAGAATATGTTAAAGCCATTATTTGAAGTATCTCAAAACATAAAAGTTGTAGATATATGTGTTATGTATCTGTATACCAAATTTCAGGTTCATATGTCTTGTAAATTGTGAGTTATGGTAAATGGAACCATGACTGTTCCATGGTTTGAACTGCCTATTGAGTGCCCTGGGCAGTTCCAGAAACTTTTTTGTCTAATTTGAGATCCTTAGAGCTAGATTCTATAACTTATCAAAACATGAAAGTTATAGGTATATGTCTTAGCTAAATTTTTGTACTAATTTCAGCTTAAAATGTTATGTATAGAGTAAGTTATGGCCTTTAGAAGTCATACTGGTCCGGAAGCCAATTCTGTTCTGGACCAGTGAAATGTTGCTTATAATTTGAAGACCTTAGAGGCATAATTGGTAAAAGTGGTGAACATGAAAAATGTTCCATTTGAACCCATATAAATGTATGCCAATTTTCATTATAATCTGATTTACAGATTGTAAGATATGGACTACCCAAATTGGTACCCTGAAACTGCCAAAGGGCAGAAACAGGGCAGGAAACAGAACACTCTTAGAAATTCCACCAAAAATTTTACAATGATCCAATTGGTCTGATATTTTAATATGTTTCATGATTATGTGTTATTTTGAATTAGGAACAAGAATCAGATTAATTGGTCAACTATAGGAAAAGTTATAGGCTTAACAGTCCCATAAGGTCACACTGCCCCATAGGAAAAAGCCTAGCTATGTATATGCATTATGCATATTAATTTGTTTAAGCCGCATTAAGTCTCCCTAATCATGAGTTAATTCATTATATTTTCATGTTAGGCTCACAACATATTGGAGACCCACAAGGAGCAGATAGACAATAAGTAAGAGTCGGGATCAAAGGAGAACGGTGAGTCTAATTATCGATTGAATTCTTAGTGCAAATGAATGTTGCTTGCTATGTGATTCATATGATTGTCATAATTTGTCCTTGATAATATGATGATGGATAATTTGTGATGTTTGTGGTTTGACATATGATTGTCATGATTGTCCTTGATAATATGATGATGGACAATATGTGACGTTTGTGGTTTGACATATGATTGTCATGATTGTCCTTGATAATATGATGATGGGCAATATGTGGCGTTTGTGATACGTATAAATGGTATACTTGTGGTATATTTGAGGTATATGTTTGACATATGTGATATATATACATGGTATATGTATAGTATATGCAAGGTATATGCGTGGCATATGAGGCATATATGTGGTATATGTATGTTATATGTGATAAGATGCAATGGTTCATAAATGCTTAGTACAAATGCATATGCATATGGACTTAAAAGGCGTTGTGACTAGTTAATCAATATTGCAAAGCAAAAGAAGAGGCCTATGGCCCAACAAATGTGCAAATGAAACAAATGATCAAGCTAGCTAGCAAATGCAAATACAATTGCAAATGCAAATGTTCACATGGCAAATGTTCACATGGATACCCGGGGCAATGTCTGTTTAACTTGGTCACAACAAAATGAAATAAGCAAAGCATTTGCATACATAAAGAGTAATGATTATATGTTTCAACTTTATTGATACTTATATGATACTGATGAATGGAATAGAATACCTGATATATATTGGATTTGTGATTTATTACTATGAGTTGTTTGGTACTTTAGAGCTCATTGGATGATTATTCTCACTGAGCCGCAACTCATCAATTTGCGTCATTTTTCAGGTAAAGAAAAGTGATAGCTCATTTTGAGTAGTGTATAGAAGACATGGAGCACAGGTCATTGGCCGAGCCTCATCACTCTCTCTCCTTGCATTCCACACAAGCATAAAAATATGTCATCTGTATTTTGGACTTATATGCTTGAATATGTATAGTCATTTTGGAATGAGTCTAAATATGTATAAATGAAATCAACTCGGAAATACTTATGTGTAAAGTTTATATCTTGATATATGTGATATATCGTATTGTGGTTTTAATGTTGACTTGAAAAGTCATTTAGTAATTTTACAGGATATAAGACTTGTAAAGTCGTTAGTTGATTTTACAGGATATGATATGAAAAAAAAAAAATTTACTACTATTGTTAACAGGGTATTTTTCCTTTTCAGTATGCAGTATGTGACTATTTGATACAGGGATAGGTTATACTTAAATGCATAAGAGGTGTGATGTTACATTTTTGGTATCAGAGCAGGGATAGGTTCCATGGGAACATGCATCTGCATAAGAGCATGATAACATATGCATCATATGTGTTGAACATTATGTAGTGACATACTTTCATTTATTTTAGGGACATCATAAGACATGATATACCAAGGAGGGAGAGGCCGGCCGAAATGCATTCTCATGAGGCATCACCTCATTTACATAGAGAGCAACCAGCAATAGGAGCTAGAGCTCCAGTACATGCATCACAGTCATCTCATGCAGAAGTACCCCATGAAAACCTAGAACAAGAAGTATATGGTCCTGAAATGTACAAGGAAAGACGGTATGACAAGCTGAGGAAACATGGTGCAACTGATTTCAATGGCACAACAGACCCAGCAGAAGCTGAGACATGGCTGAAAAGGACACAGAGGGTACTGAATATGATGAGATGTACTCCAGATGAGAAATTTGATTATGCAGTATCCTTACTGCAAGGAAATGCTTATGAATGGTGGGAGACAGTCCCTGACAGTGATGCACAACCACCAGTGTTGACATGGAATGATTTTCTCCTGGAATTTCAGAACAATTATATGCCTGAAGCATATAAAGATGAAAAGAGGAAGGAATTCCTGAATCTGAAGCAGGGGAATATGTCTATTGCGGAGTATGAAGTACAATTTAACAAGCTTTCCCATTATGCCACTTTCATGGTCTCTATTGAAAGAGACAAATGCAGGAAGTTTGAGGAGGGCCTCAAATATGAGATCAGAAACAGAATCACGACTACTGATCTTGATAGTTATGCTAGGCTTAGAGCTGCTGCAATCAGAGCTGAACGGTTAATGACAGAAGCTGGGGAACAACAAATAAAAAGGCCATCACGTGAATTCTTTGGTGAGTCTAGCAGAAGGTTGGGGAAAAGAGGTAGATATATGCCTGCACAAGCTGGTAACAGAAGTGGGTACTCCAGTTCTAGAGGTCGATGAATGACTTTCTCTTACCCAGGCAGAGGGCAGAGCCAATATGTTGAACAGAGGCCCACATGCAGTCATTGTGGCAGACAACATACGGACGAATGTAGAAGGCTCACAGGAGCATGTTATTTCTGTGGATCGATGGAACACATGTATAGAGATTGTCCAAATAGAGCCAAACTAGCAGAGACTAGTAGAGGCAGATGAGTATCTGAGACTACGGTTGAGGCACCGAGGGTTTACCCTACTAGTGGGACACAAGGCAGAGGAAGAGGCAGGGGCAGGATTGGTACAATGGGCAGAGGAGTGACTAGATCTGAAGGTCAGAGTTCTAGACCCCTTACTCAGGCCAGGGTGTTTGCTATGACTAGACAAGAGGCAGTGGATGCTCCCGAAGTAGTCACTGGTAATATTTATATTTCTGAAATATTAGCATATGCATTGATTGACCCAGGCTCCACTCATTCATTTATATCATTGCATATGGCATCTAAACTACATCAAATGCATGAGCCTTTGGGGATTGACATAAATGTGAGTACTCCATTGGGAACAGTGGTAGTTGTGAATAATGTCTGTCGTGATTGCCTGATATGCATTGACAGAGCTGAGTTAATAGCTGATCTAATTTTATTGCCAATATATGAATTTGATGTGATACTGGGAATGGACTGGTTAACTAGACATCATGCAATAGTGAATTGCTTTACTAAGGAAGTAATTTTGGAATCACCAAACCAGCCAAGGGTAGTATTTCTAGGTGAAAGAAAACTTGTGCCTACATGTCTAGTTTCAGCAGTAAAGGCATTTCGAATGATCAAAGGGGGATGTGAAGCATATTTGGCATATGTGACTGATATTAGAACCACTGATAGCTTGCTTGAAAATATACCAGTGGTAAGGGAATTTGCTGATGTATTCCCAGATGATCTACCTGGTTTACCACCAGATAGAGAGATAGAATTCACTATTGAACTAGTACCAGGAACAGCACCAATATCAAGGTCACCCTACAGAATGGCCCCAGTTGAGTTGAAAGAGCTGAAGGCCCAATTGCAGGAGTTACTTGATAAAGGGTATATCAGACCTAGTGTATCACCATGGGGAGCTCCAGTGTTATTTGTTAAAAAGAAAGATGGAACAATGAGATTATGTATCGATTACAGACAACTGAATAAAATGACAGTGAAGAACAAATATCCGTTGCCCAGAATAGATGATTTGTTTGACCAGTTGCAAGGAGCCCAAATATTCTCCAAGATTGATTTGAAATCAGGCTATTACCAGCTGAAGGTAGCAGAAGCAGATGTTCCAAAGACTGCCTTTCGAACCAGGTATGGGCATTATGAATTTTTAGTAATGCCATTTGGATTGACTAATGCTCCAGCTGCATTTATGGCTTTAATGAATAAGGTGTTTCAACCATGTTTGGATAGGTTTGTGATAGTATTTATTGATGACATATTGGTGTACTCGAAGAATAGGGGAGAACATGAACAACATTTAAAAATTGTGTTGCAAACTTTGAGGGAGAAACAATTATATGCCAAATTGAGTAAATGCGAATTCTGGTTTGATCATTTGGTGTTTCTTGGACATGTGGTGTCGTGTAGGGGCATAGAGGTTGACCCAAAGAAAATTGAGGCTATGGTAAATTGGGAAGCTCCTAAAAATATTTCAGAAATGCGTAGTTTTTTGGGTTTAGCCGGATATTATCGTAGATTTGTTGATGGATTCTCCTTAATTGCTAGCCCTTTGACTAAATTGTTGAGAAAGAATGTGCCTTTCAAGTGGACTCCAGAATGTCAGAGGAGTTTCAATGAACTCAAGCACAGGCTAACCTCAGCACCAGTGTTAACCATCCCTACAGGTACAGGTGGGTTTACAGTATATAGTGATGCTTCTCACCAAGGCTTGGGATGTGTGTTGATGCAACATGGTAAGGTGATAGCTTATGCATCCAGACAACTGAGACCACATGAGATCTCCTATCCAGTGCATGATTTAGAATTGGCTGCAGTCGTATTTGCATTGAAGATTTGGAGGCATTATCTGTATGGTGAGACATTCCAAATCTTCACAGACCATAAAAGCTTGGGTTATTTGCTGACACAGAAAGAATTAAACATGAGGCAGAGACGGTGGTTAGAGCTATTGAAAGATTATGACTGTACGATTGAATACCATCCAGGGAAAGCCAATGTGGTAGCAGATGCATTAAGTAGGAAGGCTAGTGGCAGTGTAGCTCACTTGCAAGTATCCTCTTTTCCATATTTGATTCAATTACGATCTATGAATGTTGAATTAAATATACATGATGAAGGATCACTTATTGCTACTCTTCGAGTCAGACCTATACTAAAGGAGAGGATCAAAGAAGCACAAAGCAAAGATCCTAAATTGTGTGAGAAAATTGAATCAGTAAGGCAGGAAAACAGTAAAGATTTTCAATTGCAGGATGATACACTGATGTTAAAGTCACGCATATGTGTTCCAGACACTGAGAACTTGCGTCGGGAAATAATGGAAGAGGCACACAATTCACCGTATGCAATGCACCCAGGGATGACAAAGATGTATCACAGTTTAAGGCCTCATTACTGGTGGCCAAGAATGAAGAAAGACATAGCAGAATATGTTTCCAAATGCTTAACATGTCAGCAGATCAAAATTGAACATCAGGCACCAATTGGTAAGTTACATCCATTGCTAGTGCCAGAATGGAAATGGGAAAGAATAACGATGGATTTTGTCTATGGATTGCCAAGAACTCCACGGAAAAATGATGCAGTATGGGTAATTATTGACAGATTAACCAAGTCAGCACATTTTCTACCTATCAGATGGGGTTGTACACTTGAGAGTTTGGCCAAATTATATGTGAATGAGATAGTCAGATTGCATGGCATTCCAGTGTCCATTGTGTCTGATAGAGATCCACGGTTTACTTCACGTTTTTGGGTGAGTTTACAGAATGCATTGGGAACAAAATTGAACTTTAGCACTGCATTCCACCCACAGACTGACGGACAATCAGAAAGGACTATACAGACATTGGAAGAAATGCTTAGGGCATGTTCTATGGAATTCATAGGTGCTTGGGATGAATATATAGCATTGATTGAATTTGCTTACAACAACCAGTATCATAGCAGTATCCAGATGGCACCATATGAAGCATTGTATGGCAGAAAGTGTCGAAGCCCTATCATTTGGGATGAAGAAGGAGCACGTGCATTAGAAGGGCCAGAGCTAGTGCAAGACACAGTGGATAAGATCAAGGTTGTCAAGAACAAGCTAAAGGCAGCACAGGATAGGCAGAAAAGTTATGTTGATCAGCATAGAAGGGAGATGGAATACGAGTTGGGTGAGAAGGTATTTCTTCGTGTATCTCCATGGAAAGGGATAATTCGATTTGGCCAGAAGGGTAAATTGAGCCCAAGATACATAGGGCCTTATGAAATTCTTGAGAAGATTGGTCCATTGGCTTATAGGTTGGCTTTACCACCCGAGATGGCTCAGATACATAATGTGTTTCATGTGAGCATGCTTAGAAGATACAGGTCAGATCCTACACATGTACTTAAAGATCAAGCCATTGAGATTGCAGAGAACATGAGTTATGTTGAGCAACCAGTGCAAATCATTGGATACAAGACTAAACAGCTAAGAAATCGAGAAATACCTTTGGTTAAGGTATTATGGCGTAACCATTTACAAGAAGAGGCAACATGGGAAACAGAAGAAAATATGAAAAAGCAATATCCACAACTGTTTTCAGGTATTAATTTCGAGGACGAAATTTTAAAAGGAGGGGAGAATTGTAACATCCTCGACTTCCCACATATGCATTATTACATGCATTTTATTTTGACATATGCATTTGAATATAATTCAATTAAACACATGCATTTCATACGTATTTTCGTAGGATCAAGTTTATGACACTCACTAGCTACGTGTCCTAGTACATTGCAATTGTATTGAGTCACACATGTGTATTTATAATCTAAATGAGGATAAAAAGTATTAAAAAAAAATGAATGAAATAAGGTGACTAAATTAAAGTAAGCAAAATGACTAGATTGAGATTAAATTGCATATTATGTTGATTTGTATAATAATAATAAAAAAATAAAAAAATAAAAAATAAAAGTCAGAAAAATAAATAAATAAATAAATAAATAAATAAATAAATAAATAAAAAAGGAAAAAGGGGACGGATGAAACAAAGAAAAGGAAGATAAGGTGGTGGGTGGTGGCTTTTAACTTATTAGGCAGCCACCTTATCACTTCCCTTCCTCATCTTCTTCTTCTTCTTCTTTTTTGCTTCATTCCTTCCATTTCTTTTCAAGTTTCAGCCACCATTTCTTCCTTCTTTCACTCCAAAAATTGCAGGAACAAGATTAGCCAAGAGTGATTATAGGTGAGTAAACATTTATTCTTGTGTTAAGCTTGATTTTGGTGTTTAGGGTTCATTAATAGGCACTGTTTTGCAACCCGATTTTGATGAACATCTAAATTGATTCTGGACAAGTATAAAACACAAAAGTTGTTCCTTTATGTCTTATATTTATGAATATGTAAACGGTGTTTCGTGATTTGGTTTATAGAATTAGATATGCTCTTCGTACTGAAACTGGTCAGGGTGTAAACCCTAACCAAGTTAGCTACTGTGTTACTTGATTTCGAATATGTTAAAGCCATTATTTGAAGTATCTCAAAACATAAAAGTTGTAGATATATGTGTTATGTATCTGTATACCAAATTTCAGGTTCATATGTCTTGTAAATTGTGAGTTATGGTAAATGGAACCATGACTGTTCCATGGTTTGAACTGCCTATTGAGTGCCCTGGGCAGTTCCAGAAACTTTTTTGTCTAATTTGAGATCCTTAGAGCTAGATTCTATAACTTATCAAAACATGAAAGTTATAGGTATATGTCTTAGCTAAATTTTTGTACTAATTTCAGCTTAAAATGTTATGTATAGAGTAAGTTATGGCCTTTAGAAGTCATACTGGTCCGGAAGCCAATTCTGTTCTGGACCAGTGAAATGTTGCTTATAATTTGAAGACCTTAGAGGCATAATTGGTAAAAGTGGTGAACATGAAAAATGTTCCATTTGAACCCATATAAATGTATGCCAATTTTCATTATAATCTGATTTACAGATTGTAAGATATGGACTACCCAAATTGGTACCCTGAAACTGCCAAAGGGCAGAAACAGGGCAGGAAACAGAACACTCTTAGAAATTCCACCAAAAATTTTACAATGATCCAATTGGTCTGATATTTTAATATGTTTCATGATTATGTGTTATTTTGAATTAGGAACAAGAATCAGATTAATTGGTCAACTATAGGAAAAGTTATAGGCTTAACAGTCCCATAAGGTCACACTGCCCCATAGGAAAAAGCCTAGCTATGTATATGCATTATGCATATTAATTTGTTTAAGCCGCATTAAGTCTCCCTAATCATGAGTTAATTCATTATATTTTCATGTTAGGCTCACAACATATTGGAGACCCACAAGGAGCAGATAGACAATAAGTAAGAGTCGGGATCAAAGGAGAACGGTGAGTCTAATTATCGATTGAATTCTTAGTGCAAATGAATGTTGCTTGCTATGTGATTCATATGATTGTCATAATTTGTCCTTGATAATATGATGATGGATAATTTGTGATGTTTGTGGTTTGACATATGATTGTCATGATTGTCCTTGATAATATGATGATGGACAATATGTGACGTTTGTGGTTTGACATATGATTGTCATGATTGTCCTTGATAATATGATGATGGGCAATATGTGGCGTTTGTGATACGTATAAATGGTATACTTGTGGTATATTTGAGGTATATGTTTGACATATGTGATATATATACATGGTATATGTATAGTATATGCAAGGTATATGCGTGGCATATGAGGCATATATGTGGTATATGTATGTTATATGTGATAAGATGCAATGGTTCATAAATGCTTAGTACAAATGCATATGCATATGGACTTAAAAGGCGTTGTGACTAGTTAATCAATATTGCAAAGCAAAAGAAGAGGCCTATGGCCCAACAAATGTGCAAATGAAACAAATGATCAAGCTAGCTAGCAAATGCAAATACAATTGCAAATGCAAATGTTCACATGGCAAATGTTCACATGGATACCCGGGGCAATGTCTGTTTAACTTGGTCACAACAAAATGAAATAAGCAAAGCATTTGCATACATAAAGAGTAATGATTATATGTTTCAACTTTATTGATACTTATATGATACTGATTAATGGAATAGAATACCTGATATATATTGGATTTGTGATTTATTACTATGAGTTGTTTGGTACTTTAGAGCTCATTGGATGATTATTCTCACTGAGCCGCAACTCATCAATTTGCGTCATTTTTCAGGTAAAGAAAAGTGATAGCTCATTTTGAGTAGTGTATAGAAGACATGGAGCACAGGTCATTGGCCGAGCCTCATCACTCTCTCTCCTTGCATTCCACACAAGCATAAAAATATGTCATCTGTATTTTGGACTTATATGCTTGAATATGTATAGTCATTTTGGAATGAGTCTAAATATGTATAAATGAAATCAACTCGGAAATACTTATGTGTAAAGTTTATATCTTGATATATGTGATATATCGTATTGTGGTTTTAATGTTGACTTGAAAAGTCATTTAGTAATTTTACAGGATATAAGACTTGTAAAGTCGTTAGTTGATTTTACAGGATATGATATGAAAAAAAAAAAAATTTACTACTATTGTTAACAGGGTATTTTTCCTTTTCAGTATGCAGTATGTGACTATTTGATACAGGGATAGGTTATACTTAAATGCATAAGAGGTGTGATGTTACATGTCTTAAAGGTGGTCTTCAAGGACATATCTTAAAGAGAATGAGTCTCAAAGATAAGAACTTTTATCATTTAGATCATATATGACATAGTCAGTCTAGTGAGGGTTGACACATAGTCCATACTCTGAACCAATGAGGTACAATGTGGTGAATGGATGAATTGTACAGTAATTGGCTATAGAAAGGATTTCAATCAAACTACTAACTTTCTAGCTGTTAAGGTGGTTATGATGTATTGCTAGATACTACTCATGATTTGCTCAAAATCATGTGATGTCTTGAGCTACAAACATCAATGGAATAGATATAAGACATGAGAGAGAAATATTTGGGCCAAACCAGTTCATGGCCATGAAATAGCTTCATGGGCTTGAATGATATGCTGATATATGTCATGGTTATGACAGCAAATGTCACAGGTGTGACACCATGATAGATATAACACATAATAGGTATAGCTATCACAACTTGAGTCACAAGCATCACGTCTAGGACACTAAGTGTCACAAGCATGACATATGTGACAATAACTTTTACAACTTTTAGGTTTTTTTTAAAAATTTTTTTGAATAGAACACCAATAATACTATTTCATATGTCCAACCCTAATTATGATTAGAGAACATATAAATAACCCTTTTGAGATCAAAATTTGAGGCTGCCACTTTGAGAAAATAAAAGTTATTATCTGTTTTCCAGAACAATAACCAAGAAGGGGGTTAAATTGGTTAATAAATAAAAAACTTTGCTTCAAGAAATTTACCTAAGAATAATTAGTGAGCGAGAAAGAGATATTTTCACACAAGATTTGTCAGAGGAGTGCTCTAAAGGCAATCACCTTTAGCACTTATTGTACAAATTTATTTGATTAATAAAAGGCCTTTTCATTCATTTGATGTTCATTTGATATATGAATTGATAGTGATCTTAAATCAATTAATGAAGTCCTTGATACATAACATAGCATAAAGGAAATCATGATGAGATCATGATATTGAGATTCTTATCATGTGTAATTATGTTAGTATCAAAATTATCCCTAGTTATAGGATTAATGAGATGGGACATTGTTAATCCGGATAGACTATTACATGTTACACTCATTGATTGGTTCGAGTAGTAGATTTCATAATCTATAAACATGATATATTTAGAGTTAACATGTGGATGCTTGCTAAGTGTAGCTAAGTACATTGGATGACCAACTATGAGACAATCATATGGATAATCTATTCAAATGTCAATGATAATCTCATCATAGCAATGGTGCAAGTATCCTTAGACTTGAGGTACTTAAGGATATCTTGGATACTGATTCTGTATTTTGACACTAATCCTTGTTTCCTCAGAGAGGTTGCTCATAGGGTGGTGATTGGATACAACTTGATGTATTCGAAGGTAATTGGGTAACCAACAAAGGATTCACACTCCTGATAGTAGGAGTGCATACCTATGGTCTCTTGTCGTGGTCATTACTCGAGAACCTCTGGCTAGAGTGGAAATGTCATAAAGATAGTATGCATTGACATATCTAATAGAGTAAGTCTCACGGACAAGAACTAACATTACTTGGACTAGACGTGATGTAGTATGTCTAGTGAGAGTTGACACATATCCATACTTTGAACCAAGTGGGGTATATAATAGTGAAAAGAATAATTGCATGGAAATTTTCTATGGAAAGGTTCATAGTCAAACCACTGACTTTTCGATCAATTGGGGGTCATGGTGTGTTGCTAGATACTGCTCATGACTTACTTAAATTAATTGTTAATTTAAGTGGCCAATATAATCGGGAACCTAATGGGTCACACGTATTGAAGATATGGAAAATGGGTAAAATGGACTTGGATCGGATTGAAAATATGAGAGAATTATTTTGGGATGGATCACGATGAGATCGCATGGAAAAAATCATTCGGGAGGATCACGACCCCATACGAGCCCACACAGGCCTGCGCAGGCTAAACACAAAGGTTTCTAGTTAGGTGTTAACCAAGAGAGTAAAATACCATAGTTGGGAGTGAGCTTGTAAAACTTTATTTGTAACACTTTAAGTGTTAGTGAAGTACCCAATTAAGATTGGAGAGAGGAGTACGGTTCATTAATACTCAAACCTCTATAAATCTTGTTGGATTTTAAAGAATTAATCACATTCATAAATGCAGCATAAAAATAAAAATTTAAAAACACGAAACAAAAATTATACTTGTGCCATTAAAAATGGTTTATATAAATATAGAGGTTAGAAATTATACCTTGTAATTTCTTATTTGTTATTCAAATCTTCACTTTGTTGGGTTGTTGCAAACCACAACAATCGACACTAGGATATCTCTAATGATAATCCACATGAAGAATGAAGAAGAAACTATCAAAAGAAATGGTTTGAACAAATTCAAAGTGCTAGCTTTGAAAGTGTTCTTTAGAGATTTTTATTGGGTCTTAAAAATATTTTTTTCACAAAAAATATTTTCATATCTATTTTCTACCATTTGATGTCTTTTCTATTTGAATCAAATTCAAAAAAAAATATCAAAATTCAAAAATGGAGAAAAGAGAATTGAATGAATAGTGAATGTGCTTAATGGCCATAATTTGCCTAATTAAGGCCAAATTCACCCGTTGGTCAACGGGACGCACCAATGCGCGCACAAGCCTGTGTAGCCTTGCTACAAAGAAATCATAGGTAATCAACTCTGGCATATGCCATTTCTGCAAAACCGACTTCCACCAATCATAGGCATGCACCTGTAGAAGTGAAACAACATACCTAACCTTATGCTCCTTGGCATAATCTAGCTCATCAAAGACCCTTTTAATCCTTTCTAACCAAAACTCAGAAACTGTTGGATCGTCCTCAATACCACCAATGAAGTCCATAGCCCCATACTTCCTTAGCCTATCAATATAAAATCTACATCTTGGCGGTGAATGAGGAGGTGGTGGAGGTGGCAGTGGTGGTGGTGGGGAATGAGGTGGTGGCAGCATAGCTTGTACTAACCGCTACAGTATAGCATAAAGATTCTGCATAAACAGATCCTGTGTCTAATCCAACTGACTAGCCATCGGCTACTATAAAGGAGATGCACCAGCTAGCCCTTGCACACTTGTCTAGCTCGACTGATTTTGTGCCTCGACATTTAAAAGACTGTTATTCTTAGCCACATCATGTAGATCGATCTCCATACTCACTTTTTAGTCTACACATTAACAAAGGACAGCCCACGTCAGAGTCATACAAGATAACACTCGCACACGTGATACACCCATCCCAAGTGGGTTTAGAACCGCCTAAACCTAGGCTCTGATACCACTAAAGGTAACATCTTTTGATATAATTAAGGCTAAACCTAATTTTACCAAAAGATGCTACAATGCACGAGTTAAAATATCAAATTTTTTGAAACTTTCATGCATCATGGGCATGATGACTTAACAAAATAAAAGCATTCTTAAAACATGAAATCTATCTCAATAAAATAAAAAGTTTAATACAAAACATACGGGCATACACAAGCCCAAGGTTTTACAAAATGAGTAGTTATAAAACTACATATCTCTGAAATACAACATGTAAAACTATAACTATCGAACCCATAGTAAGACAACCAAAAATATAGATACAACAGTGTACCACCCACCCCGAATTAATATCCTTAACTCTGATCACTGAGCATCCTCCTCTGTTAGTCCTCACCTAAGCTCCAAACCAGTGCAAGGAAACTCCATACACTAAGCAACTCATGCCTAGTGGTACATAATAATATGCAAGTGATACAATAACATAAAAAAAAATATGCATGATATACTCATTGAGCTACTATAATGACTTACCTCGAAGTCTACATATGCAGTAGCTCATATACTACATGACATGCCATCATATATATATATATATATATATATATATATATTGCTCATCATTACATGGCATATCAACTGTCATCTAGAACCATACAAGTGTTTTACCGCACATCATATTATCAAATATCTTACCTTTGCCCAGCTACTCATAACTAAACTAAAATGGATATGGGTAACTCAATCCACCGAAGTGCTCTATCCTCTAACCTCTAGGCTATAAAATATATAACCCACCTAAGTGTTCTGTTCTGCTAACCTTTGGGCTTTCACAATATATGACCAATATAGGTCACTTGATACCAAACTCTCCCCTCAATGGAATGTCATCTATCCTAGCTCTAGTTATAGTTAGAGTATTTGGCTTACAATGTTAACATGCACATATTCATATTATCCACTACCATATTTTATATGCATCTCATGATTTCCACAATAATTTTCATAACATACTATAAGCATGCATCTGAGGCCTACCGCCTTATTGAGAATCAAATTTGATTCAAAACCAATCATTTATTTTTTTAATCATAAACAGTTTCACATGCACACCCGTGAAGTACCACTTCATAGGTAATTCCCTTTATGCAGCAAGCCATGATTCAATCGGTGAATTAAGACATTTTCACAACCGTGATCACCTCTTCATGGGCGTAAACCCTATCGTGAAGCTGCCCATGAACGGGTCTGCTTCAGTAATAAGAATGAATCTCATGACATTCATGCCCATGAATCCACCCTTCGTAGCCATGAATCTATAAATTTTTCCCGAAAAACAAAGCATCACAAATCATACTATTTCCACATGCAATACTCACTATGGTTGACCAATGTCAGCCACCCTATCAACATTGCAACATGCATTCAAGCTCTCTATCACAACCATATCATCTCTAAACATCAATATTAATCAGAATTGTTGCTCAAACATGTTAATCTAACAATGTTTTTAAGATTTCCTATCATGCATATTCATCCCACATTTCACCATTTATCTACTCATTTATCATCTAAAACATGCCTTTAAATCAATGAACACATAAAACACAAAGTAATGGCCTTAAGTGTTGTTATGTACAAACCTTACACCTATGATGGAGATTGACTAAAGCTTGATCTCTTCAAGCTTAACTTCTCCCTAGAGATTGACTTCCAGCACTCCCTTCAGGCCCTAGTAAGATGAAGAAAAATCTTCTTAGTTTCTGGAAAATGACCAAGACCCAGAAATACAAAAATATTCTCTTAACCCAAAAGCTCACAATCTTCCTTTCTCACTCTCCTTTCTCATTTTTACTCCTTTAAAACTTAGCTTTTTCAATTTCACCTATAGAGGAAGAGAGTTTCTGAAGGTGAAGGAGATGAAGATATGACGTGTTAGGTCGGTTTTAGAGGTATAGGAGTGAATTTAAAGGGAATGGCAGAAAGAAAAATGTGACTGCCTCACCTGCTCTGTTTGCCTAAGCTTTACAGCCATGACTCCTCTTTCACAAGCATAAGCCTATTCTTTATGGTTGTGAAGCAACTATTCACGGCCGTGAAGAACCTTATCACAGCTGTGTACTAAAACCCGATATTCAAGGCTATGACACCCATTATCATGGGCGTGAAACATCATATTTTAAAAACTGTCGACTTTCCAAAACTCCACTTAATTCCCCATATTTCTCACTAATCAATAACCTAACTTATAGGCCCTAATTACGGGTGTTACATATGCAATGAATTTGACAAAGTTGGAAATTAACCTTTTGTTGATCAGACATGAATACCCAACCTATTTCATTAGACCTTCCATAATCTTGAAATAATAATTTAAGAAACCAAACCCATGATTACTTGTCCTCAATATAAATAAATCCCATAGCAACTGGAAATAAATTTTCATTTCCATCCCTTCCAACTACATAGAGTAACTCTCATCCCCTAGATGTCTTTTAATGACATCCATCAATACCAACTATTGGTCTAATACCACTAAATTTTTGAGATGCAAACCTGATATATATAGCAAAACACCAATATTTCCTTAGGGAGTGCAATTACAGTTCCATCTTCATTGGGTTTAGCCTCTACTATGCTTATCTCTGTTGTCAATTTCATAAGACTTTCAGGCAAGCTGCATCTTATAGTTTCTGCATAATCATATAATCTCTTATATTGCTCCTTTACATCTCATTCTTTTATTTTTTAGCCATTTTGTTTGCCCTATAACACTTATCAATAGACACATTAGCACCTAACTCTCTCTTAAATTTTTTCTTCATTGCAATCACATCCCACAAAAAGTATTTTCTCTAAAGTCTTCAATATATTTCTGAACTAAATAAGCAATATTTGCAAGATTGTTGTCCCACTCCCTTGGGCAACCATGTTCTGGTCTGAATCTTTTGATTTGAAAACTTGAAGTGCCTCTAAACTTTGAAGAAGGTATCCTTTGCATATCGCTGTTATTTTCTTACTATTGTTGTTAATGAATATATATCGATATCCTCTACAAATAACCCATTCTTTGAAAGCTTTCCTAAACACTCTATAGTTTGTGAATTTCATTCCTTTAACAAGTTTTGGGTCATGCATTTACATCCTCCTCATCATCAAATCCCTTTAATGAATTCAAATCTTCATCATTAGCAACAGACTCATTGAATTCTTTAAAACCATTTTCAGTCAAGTCTTCTGTGTAACTTGGATCAATAGGTTCAGTAAATGCTTCAGATTTCATATCAGGCTCTTTACTTGTTGCCTCCTCACCATCATCATCTCCTTTGTCATATATACCATCATCACTAGACTCATAATCATTGTATAACTCACTTGGAGCTTCACTACTTGTTTCACTTGACTCATCATCATCATGTACACCCAACATATAATTTGAATTAAAGGAATCACTCTCTAACAGCTCCTCATTATTCTTCCCTCTCATACTGTAGCTACTAAAATATTTATTAGACTTAAGTCCATTGCAAGGTCTAATACCACTTGCCTTAACACTAGTATCATTTTCCTTACCACCATTCCCATTTGGCTCAACACCATTTCCACTTGCCTCACCACCATTCCCATTTGGCTCAACACCATTGCCATTTGGCTCAACACTAGTCCCACTTGCCTCACCACCATTGCCATTTGCCTCATCACTAGTACCATTTGCCTCACCACAATTCCTATTTGGCTCAACACCATTCCCATTTGCCTCACCACCATTCTCATTTGCTTCAACACCATTCCTATTTTCCTCAACACCAATACTATTTTCCTCGCCGCCATTCCCATTTGGCTCAACACCATTCCCACTTATGTCAACACCAATACCACTTGCCTCGATACCAATACCACTTGCCTTAACACCATTCCCACTAAACATCACCATGCTAAGCTCTTTAGTTGACTTATTGCCCTAAACATCATCAGATTCTCCTAATGCCTCAGCATTAACTCTATAATCTATAAACAAAGGTGACTACTACAAAACAAAGTACACAATACTAAATGGTTGCCCTTAATTTTAGTTGAGCATATTCATGACATTTTGATTATTTTCAATTTCTTCTAATCCAATAGTACAATTCATGCAAAATATTCTAAACCACATTCTAACCCCTATAACATACCCTAAATCTTTAACATACTTGAGAAGCTCATGAAATGAAAGGTAATATGAATCCAAGTAAGAAAAATACTTTTGAATGCGTCCTTCATATACCTAGTTATCCTCATCATTTCTATTCCATTTCCCACCATGATGAACTACAAGGTTTATGAACTCTGCCATTCTCTACAATTCAAAAGAAGAACAAATTAAAATTAATCCGCAATAAAAACCCACCCATTCACAAAACACAACAAAATCCCACAAATATTATATGAGCCATAACCCAATAACCAGCTCATCCATAAACCCTAACCCATAACCCACTAGTACCATATGCAAGCTCTAAAACCCAACTCTAACTATGACAATAACAAACCACGAACAAATAATTTCACTTTCAACTACATATATCATTAAAATAAAGAATACAAATCCTTTTACCTCAGTATTCAAACTTGAGACCACACAGCCTTGTAGCACAAAATTCCCTACTTCATTTACAAACTAGATCAAGCAATATAGTTATTGAGATTGGTCTTGCAAAATGAGGAATTTCTTAGTTATGGATTAGGGTTGATAATTCAATGGGTAATTTGTGATTTAGAGGTTTAGATAATTCAATGGGTAATTTATGATTTAGAGGTTTAGTGATTTGAAAATTGGGAATAATAGTTTAGAAGGGGGAAATTGATGTAATAGACACATAGGACGCCATGTAGGATGTGCTAAGAAAAATATCCTATTTTTCTAATAGAACATAGCACAGGCCCTTTTTTTTCAAAAAATAAAACACGTACCTTAAATTGAAAAAGTGAAAAATCATAAGCCACTTTTTTATACTTTTCCCTTTAAATAATATCGAGTTGTGTACTTTATCCTCATAAAAAGAAAAGTTCTCATTTCCACTTTTAGGTTGTAGTACAAGATAAATTTTGTGCTTTATCCTTTAATGGTCTATGGAAAATATTAATAAGTTATATTCATGAGGTACAAATTTTAGTTTCGACCAACCGAGCAATTATAATAATGAAAAGGAAATAAAAGCATTGATAATATATTTTGTTTAATTTTATATGTTTTATCAGTTAAAGGAGATTTATACCGAAGTCAAAGAGGAAACTAGTATAAGAAACTCTTGCTTCATATGTTTTCTCTAACTTGCATAAACATTGATGAATTTAGATTATATAGGAAACTCTTTGCTGGAAATAATATTCAGTTACATTTTGTTTTACATTGTAGATTAATATTGATTTCATAGAAGTTGTAGCAATTAGGTACTTAATTGCATTTACAATTGCTATTGTTGACCAATTCATTTGCGTAGAAAAGAATGTTCACATCCTCTAAAAATGCTTAGATACTTATTGATAATGAATGTTTACATTTTTGTTGGTTTTCATTGATCATCATAAATATATCAGAAATTTTGAAGTTGTATTTGTAATACTTGCAAATGGTAAATGTAACACCCCTTCCCCCTAGCAACATGTGCCCGAATAAGGGAGTGTTGTACTGACTTCATCGGTTGAAATATCATTTTTAAATTATGTATAAATGAAAATCGCTCGTATATATATTTTTTATTTACTATTTATTTACTTTGCAATGTAAAAGAAATCATAACATGAAAAATAAAATACGTTTTATATAATAACATGTTCTTTACAAAACGTGTTATTTATTTTACAAATACTATAAAATAAAATTCAAACTATAAATACAAAAGTTATGTGACTCACAGTGGTTGAAACAAGTTGCTCTACTGGATCAGGTCACTGCTACCTTTACCTACTATCGTCTGCTTATTTTTTATTATATATGTATGAGAGAAACTCTCATGCTAAGTTCTAACCTTAGTGGTGCATATAAATAAGGTAATAAACTATTTTATGCAACATGTATTGTCATATATCAATTTATGCTCACATCATCTTTCCATGCTAATATACATCTCATAATATTCTAGCATGCATGAACATCAAATTATATTACTTGTTTTACTTTATTAACACAACATTATATAATTCATCATAATTAACCATGTCACAAGTTATGATTCCTTTTATTTTCATAACTCTTTATACCCACAACACCCAATCATCTTTTCATGCAAATATATATTTCATAGTGTTCTAGCATACATAAACATCAAATTATATTATTATATCTCATAATTGTTTTAATTTATCAAATCATCATTATTATACATATCACAATTCATGGTTTCTTTTTATATATATATATTTTCAATCTTTCTTTATAGCCCACAACACCTATGAACCACTGACTAGGATAACAGAGTTATCATCCAGACACTTAGAAGTGTAACCCATACAATATAATGTGCACATACAAGTGTCATTACCGGCTTTAATAATAGTGTCATTACCAACTTCAATAAATGTGTCATTACTAGCTTCAATAATCATCCGATTAATGGTTTTCATCATACTCCCCCCTGCTTGGCATGCCAAACTATCCTAAGTCTAGTTCTAGTTAGGTATTTTAGGGCTTACTCAATGTCATTAAAATTCATAGTTATTAAATTCACCTATTTCATGCATGTAAATGTTCAATTAATCACACAATTACTCAATAAAAATAGTATTTACATAATATAATAAGGTTTACATTATTTTACTCATTACATTCTTCAACTCATATGTTGTCCTGTCACTGGTAGATTCTGTGCTCTGTTTTGGACATTAATTTTGGTCCCATTAAAATTCAAATTAAATTATAGGGTCTTCTTAACAATTTTAATTCTGAATATTAGCTTTAATATGCAACTTGAATAACTGAATTTGGAGTTCTTTATCAAAATATATGGTCAAATTAATACTGACTGATCACTAATAATTTTGCCTAGAATTTTCTAGACAGATCATAAGTTTGAATTTTATGTATTTTTCTAGAAAAATATAGACATATCTAGATTTTATGGTCTAAATAAAGGTTCAAGCCCTATGTCTTAGCTTTTAAACCCAACAAATAACATACATATCCGAATTTAATAACTTAAGTTATAACAATTTATGTACTCATTGCTCATCAATTCCAGTAAAGAACACACATATTTATCATCTTCAATTTTTATCAAAATTAATCCTAAGTCTAGCAAACATGCATCCCCAATATTTTTATCACAAAATACTATTAATTCAGAATCATTAACATGACAAATGTTCAAATCATGCAACTTAAAAAATAAGACATAGGCTATTGCCTTAGTTTATACACAAACCTCTTATTTTACTTTTCTTTCTCTTTCCTTTGCTCCCTTGGACTAGATCCTTGTCAATTTGAGTTCTTAAAATACATACAAGAGATCATTAAAAATTCATAAACCCTAGTCTCTCTCTCTATCTTTTTGCTCTCTCAAGTTTCCTTAAATTTGGTTGTGCAAGAAAATGACTCTCTTTCTCTCTTTTCTTACTTTCTCTCACTGGAAGAAAGCTTTGGCTATGGAGGAAGATGGAGGGAACACGTGGGCTGGTTTGAGAACATAGAAAATTATAGATGTTAAGTGATAAGGAAAAAAAGAGATATTTAAGAGAAATATGACAAATTTAATTAATAGTGGGGGCACCTAAGCCATAATCTAGATGTTTTTATTAATTGATCACTTAATGCATGCCACTTGGTTAATCCAATCACCACATATATATAATGTCTCAATTCATGTATTTAATTAGTGATTATTCTAATTAATCCTCCAACTTTCAGTAAATTGCAAATTGACCTTAAAACTTTCCAAATTTTGCATTTAGTTTCTTACCATAATTTAACATTTTTAAATATTTTAAACACTTTATTAGATATTTTCCATAATTATTTGCTATTATTTTAATTATTTTTCAGTCAAAATTCAAATTTAGATTCCCAACGAACCGTCGAGTCGATTTAACAATTCGTGTGACTATGAATTTAAATTAGCGGATGACAATAAATATTTGCATTTCTTCATAAATTACAAAAATAACAACAGATGTATTTGTCACTATTTTCTTCGTTTCGTCACTATTTTTGTAAAACTATAGAAAATAGCGACTGACATATACATTGCTAATTTAGCTATGACATCAATCTATCTCCAATTGGTATTTGAACTTTGAATCCCTCGTCTAAAGAGTGACAACTTTAAGTTACAGACATTTTCAAATAAACAATGGAATTTCAGTTGTTAATTTTAACGACAGACATGACTTTTCTCTTTATGAAATTGACAAGAAGAATTTTTGCAAAGGATTTTGTTTGTCATAAATCCGTTGCTATATATGTTTAGTGAAAAATTTTCATTATTTTGCGAAAAAATGATGGTTTTTTTTAGTGGCTCCTCTTATGGTTTGTCCTTTTGTAGAGAGAGTGGACAATCCACGCTACTTAATTGAGTGTCACCGTCATCATTAACTAAAATACCTCCTCCTTTAGCACCAACTCCAGTCTGAGCTTGAATTACCTTCCTTATTCCTCAGGCCCATTAAGCTTTGGTGAATTGTACCTTGTTGATTGTGCTGGACCAGTAAATCCATTTTTTCAGATTGGATATTATTACCCTAAGAGTCCAATCTTGGGACAAACAAGCGTGAATTTTTTTTTTCTGTTAATGTCATATAAAGTTATATTAATATTTATTAGAGTCATTATTAAAATTCGTGACAGTTAAACAAGTGTTATCACAAAGAAAATCAACACATTGAGAGAAGTAATTAAGTTTATATAACGAGAAAAAGTAAAGAAGAAGAAAAGGAAAAGGAAAAAGAAAAAGAAAAAGAAAACAGAGAAATGTTGTTTGTGTTTTTACACTGCTTACGTGGCGTTTCAATTCTTGAATTAAAACAGTTCACATCAAAATCACATATTGTTTTGTATTCAAAGCCAAAAATTGCGTCTCCGAACTAAAAAGGCGGCAAAACTAAATGTTTGTTCAATAATTGGGCAGCAGCAATCCTCAAGTATCTATCAAAATAATCAACAAATTCTTCAAGGCATTGGTTTCACGCTTTCAAACTCATATTGCAGCTATGTAATGCATTCATGCGTGGAAGATATATACTCGTCAATACTAATTAATGTAAAGTTGCTAGTAAATTTTAGAGTGGTTTTTGAATCACAAATCTAAGCACTTGGTAGTCCAAGTCTTATAGAAAGAAAAATTAAAGAAATTCAATAAACATAAAATATTAGTATAATATGTGTAATAATATATAATTTTTAAATTTAACATTAAATTTTAGCGAATAAAATAGCCACTTAATATTTGTTTGTAAAAAATTATAAATACAACTTTCAAAATAATTTGTCATATTGCACATTTGTGCATCCAAATTTTTACATTGAAACGCAATTGGTTTTCTTCTTAAATCTTGAAGAATGAATAGAAAATAGAAAAATGAAAAAAAAAAAAGAGAAAATCATTTGAGAGGAAATATGAAAGATGATGAAAAAAGGGCTAAATTAGAATAAATATATATTGTACGGTATCACCATGAATTCACACAATCGATTTGGTGCATATATATTTTTATACATGAGAACTGCTAGTTACATTATTTATATTATTTTCATTTTTATTTTATTCATCCTTTAAATGGCACATACTTCTTTTTTTTCTTGTGTTGAATTTATCATATTAAAAACAGAGTTATGTATCATTCACATAATGGATAGGGTAAAAAAAAAGTAATATAGAAATGATGATTAACATTTCACTCTTATACCTATATTTTTAACATAAAAAAGTTTCTATAATTTTTTCTTGTCTCAAACCCTAATTACAAAAACTGTTAATATGATCTTTGTGCGGAGAACTTTCGCGTGCGAGCATGTAGAACTAGAGCTAAGAAAGTTGCAAGGAAACAAAGTGAACCCCAGAAAATGAAAGTATTTCGGTAGCATTGAATTCCCATGCATTTCCCATCTGCATTAGCTTCCTTGTGATAAATAATAGCAGCCAAGTACCCAAAAACAAAGGACCCAATGGGAATATTTGCAACCACAACATTATGATTTATGCTGAAATTTTTCGTGCCAAATAGCTCAGTAGTTGTGGATACCGAAATGGAAGTAATTGCTCCTGTACAAATACCAATTATTGCACTGCTCATATATAGGGAAATGTTGGATGTTTCTAGAAGCAAGAAGAATGCCCCTGTCATTGGAGTCATTAGCGCAGCTATAGATGCTGATCTTGATATCATAAGCCTGCTCCTGAAAAATTATTCAAATACAATTAATAAATCATTTTTTTTGTTAACCATCTTAAAATTATAAACGTATTTTTTCAGTCTCGTATAAAAAAAAGTTCACTTTTATTGTCATTTAAAAATGATTTTTTAATAAAAAATAATGCTAATAGTTATAATACAGTTGAAATTATTCATTTTACATAATATATCCCTATATTAATTAGGGGCGTCATTGAAAAATTATGAGAATAATAACTCATATTCATTTATAATAAGACAATAACAAAAATTATTAACTTCATCAATAAAAAAATATTAATAAATAACTATAATTTTCTTTATAAAATAATATCTTTTGGTACAAACTAAAACATATGAATTTATTTATTTGAAATGAGTGGAGTATTTGTTTATTTGGCTTTCTGGATATTTATAGCTACATTATCTCTGTGTCATTAAAGTCAATCGACTCCTTAAATATAATAACTTACTCATTTATGAGTACTCAAAATGAGGCAGAAACACCATTTCCTAAAAAATTGTATTATTTAATAATTTGTCTTATATATAGTGTTGTATATCATTTAATTAATGAATAGATACTAATATACTTTTTTAGCTATAATAAATAATTTTAATAAAACATAATTAAAATTTTGTAAATTCCCAACTACCTAACTACCCAACAATAAAAAGAAAAAGAAAAAGAATTCTAGTGATTTTCAAAGATGCTAAAAGAAAATAAAATACCTTGAGAAAAAGTATATTGCATATCACTTAATTGATATTTCTAGTAATAATTATAATAACCCTAAAACATAATTAAAAATTATGAAATATTTATTAGCTTTTCTTTATTATTGTCTCTATTACCTTTTTTATCATGTGAGTAACACGTACACCATTTTCCATTTTTAATACTATGAGACTATATAAAAAATGGAAATATTATCATTAAAATAATTGAGAAGATAAACGGGAAATTAATAAGCATTCATTTAAAAAAGTTTTAAATTCCCAACTACCCAGCAAGAAAAAGAAAAAGAAAAAGAATTCAAGTGATTTTCAAAGATTCTAAAAGAATTGAAAATACCTTGAGAAAAAATAGTCGAAAAGAGAAGGAATGAGACGGCCGAAGAAACTGAAAGAGGAAGACAGAGAAACCAAAGAAGAAGTGGTGGAACAACCACGAGATTCAGCTATTTGACCCAAATTATTCAAATAGACAAGCCCAACTGTTGCACCACATAAATATACGAAGAAATATAACCAGAAATTCAATCTCATCAACATCAATTTTACTCCAACTTCTTCCATAACACTAACATCATTAAGTAATATTTCCCTTGTATATTCTCCTTGTTTAGCTCCATCTTCAATTCTTCCCACATCAACAGAACTACTCCCTTCTTGCTCTGTAGTAAAATTATACACCTTAGTTTCTCCATTTAACCTTAACTTTGGTACTACAAAATCTCTCATCTTAACTCCCAAAGGTATTACAAGTGGAGCCAATAGAAATAACAGAACTCCAATTGCATTTGCTAATGGTGGTAACCCACTTGCCCCTAAGCTGCTTATTACTGCATAAATCCCAGTAGCTATTGTTATTAAAAAAAAGATCAGCATGAACCCGGTTTTCATTCTTCTTCCATTTTCTGCATCAATAATATTTCTAACAACTGGTGCAGCCACCGCGGAAACTATTAAAGGCAGTGTAGAGTTTAGAAGAAGATAAGCTTTTGCTGTTTTAGCTGGAAAAGAAGAGAACAAGACATTCACTATTACTGTATAAATTTTAGCGCTTAATCCTTGATAACTGGTGGTTAATCCCACAGCAACTTGACGATCAGATGGAAAGTTTCGAATCGTTACTACATAACATACTGTGTTAATCCAGCATATACTGTTTCCTGCTATAATAGTGAGCAAGAAAATATGAGCATATGAAAGAGAAGAAATATAGCTGGTTAAGAAGAGATATTGAACTCCATAACCAATCAAACCGAGAGTTGAACCGATCAAAAGAACCAGCCAGAGAGGAAGATAAAAAGAAGCAATTCCCGAAAAGAAGCCAAAAAGTTTGCCGGCATCAGAGGCAAAAGCAAGATTGTTAAGCTGAATTTGAGGCATGGAGAGAAGCTGTTTGAGCTGAGAAGAATAAGCAGGAAAGTTTGTGTTTGTACCACTTACAGATTGAAGCCATACAATACCTACAAGGCTTAACCATTGATAAGCCGTAGAAGCTTGAGGCATGGCTATTTAAAAAGTTTCAGAAATGAATAAAAATTTCCAAGTGGGTATTAGTTCTATTACCTACAGATCGTGATGAAGAGATATATATGGGGTTTGAATTGTAGAGAATAGAAAAGTTTGAATAATGTTAAATACTTAAATGGCTATATGTGTGATATGTGGTGTTTCATCAACCACAACTTACCTTATACTGTTAATGAAATTTATGTATAGGATAGAAATTAATAAGTTGATATATAGTTGTAATTAAGCATTTATATGCAAATAATATAGTTGCTCAAACATGTAAAATATCCTTAAATAAAATTAAAAAAAAAAAAGATGATGTGAGGGAGACTAGAGACTAGTGGGCTCTCCAAAATTATGGATTCCTATTTTACAGATGTTGCTTAAATGTGAAAGTTTACATGTCAAATCATTCGTACGCAAATTATAAGATTTTCATATACTCGATATATACGTGGCATTTTATTTGTCTCACGTTAAAATTCAATTAATTGCGATAAAATTTAATGTATTTATTGAAACGAACAATTTTGAATACACCAACCATATAGGCTCAGTCTTCATTTAATTATAGCTATTTTTTATTCTTAAAACTATAATTGATTCTTTTTAGTTACTATTTAATTAGTTTTATTATGATTAAATATGAATTATCATTCCAATAATTTTAAACATTTCTCTATTTAATGTAGAAATATATTAGAAAAAAATATAGTTCCTACTATATTAATTAAGTTTTATAAATTTATATGAAAGTAAGGGTAAGTTTATGTTCTTAAAAACAAAAGGTAGTAAAATGAATTGACATAAGTTAATTTCTTTCGAAACAACTTTCTTTTTAAGTTAAGATAATTAGTATATTCGATTAATTTATTGACATTATCACCATTAGGGAAAATTAAATGAGTGGAGGTTTTACATTTCTTAAACTTTCCAAATAAAAAAAATGAAAAATTAAAATCAGCTTCAGATTTGTCCAACGCATGCTTGTTGTAACCCAGAATTATTTTTTTTTTTTAAATCTAATCCAGATAACTCTGTTTTTATTGAATAATTTTTTTTGGACATATAATATACTTCATTCGTCGAAGAAAAATAAGTTCACTTTCTCTTGTTTATTTATCTCAAATTATGAATTATCTTTCTTTTTAAAACTATAATTAATTTATTAATTTTTATATATATCTTTATTTAATGTGTTTTATTCTCAATATACATGAATTATAATTTTTGATTTTTTAATATGCCCTTAATTAGTAAAGAAGTATATTCCAACCTTATGAACAATTATTTTTTTATTTTATGTAAGAATATAAATGAATCTTAAAATTTTTTAATTATTTCTGAGACTTATAACATATTATATATCAACTACAAAAACGAACAATAATAATAAGAAAAAAAAAAGTGACAGTGTGCTAGTTTTCAGGATACTGCCATTGCAATATGGACTAGAAGTATCTAACTAGACACTGGTCATATCTGATGATGTGATCACACCCAACTGGCTGACTTTCACGCAAATGACCATTAATTCTTGGCGTATCTAACTAAATATGTATGGGTTTTCAAGCAAATGGTTTGGATTTATAACTTTTATATATATGCAATTTGTTTTAGACATTTATTAATTGAGCTAATATCAACATTTTTGGATTAGTTGCATGGAAAATGAGACTATTACAACGCTTAAACACTAATTTTGGAAACTATAACTTTAAGAGAAACTCTTCTGTTGACAAAAGCCAGCTGGATTAATGTTATTTTTGAAGGAGATGCAGAAAATGTTATTAAGATTATTAACAGAAACATCTCCTTATCGGTGGACCTGGAGCTTGTAATTCACGATATTCGGACCCTCTCACATGGATTTGGATTTAGTTTCTCTTATGTAAACTGCTGATCTTATGGTTAAGGCGTTTGGAATTTTCTATCTTGTCTTGAATTCGATTATTTTTTATCTATTTAATCAATTCAATAAAATATATCTATCTCAGTTTAAATAATTTGATTTAGTGGGAAAATCTCAAAAACTTATATATATATATATATATATATATATATATATATATATATATATATATATATATATACCTTTACAAAAATAGATATGAAGGTTTTTAATGATCATTGATGATTTTTTTTAAGGGGAAATTAAAATGTATAGAGCGAAATCATCCAAATCCAGTAGCGATAATCCTAATATGCTAAAACATATCTCTATTGCTTCATATTCTCTGGCGTCGCCGCCACCTTCTCCATCTCGGGGGAGAGCATGCCACAGACGTACAAAGCCTTTTGGATTTTGCACTGCGGCTGAATAAAGTATTTTCACTCATCCTTCTCTAGTCCACAGGTGTTGGGGCCAACCTCCGTTCATGGTAAGAGATTTGTTGATTCCTTTACGAAGGCATGTTCCTCTCTAGACCCCAAACGTGTCTTATGGTTTACTCATTGATTTATTGTAAGCGTTAGGTTCTTAATTTTTGACGTGTGATTGTCTAGTGATGAAAACAAGAAATAGAAAAAATAAATCTGAGTTTGGAAAAGGATTTGGATAGCAATAAAAAGAAAAAAAAAAGGTCTGTGCCCCCAAAATGAAGTTGAAAATGCCGAAATTTTGTTAGAAAATCAAGGAAATTTGGCTAGACTTTCCTGAAGGTTACCCTGACATCGTGATTTTAAAATGGACAGTTTCGCCCAATGCACCAAGTAGAGGGATTGAATTGGTGGCAAGATAAAATTGTGGTTTTGAACAATGACCAAAAGCAATGCCATGAATAAATAGAGAAGACAAGAAACTAATAAAAAATGATAAGTAAAAGCAAGACACAAAAAGTATATAGTGGTTTAAATGTTAACTAACCTTATATCCACTCTCCAATCTTCAATTGGGATTTCCATTATTAACCAATGTTGATTACAAATTGAGTTTTCACAACCTCATTTCCAACTTAGTGTTTAGGCTCACACTTAACCTAATAAGAGTTTTTCTAAGACTAACTCTCAAACCCTATAAGAGTTTTTTCACAAGACTCACTCTCAAACCTTTACAAGAGTTTTCACTAGACTCACTCTTCAATCCTTACAATAGTTTTTCTAATGCTCACTCTTAAACCTTTACAAGAGTTTTCCAAGACTCATTTTCAAATCCTTATAAAAAGTTTCCACTAGAGTTATTCTTAAACCCTTTACCCAAGGCTTTAAGACAAACACTCAAACCATACTAACATTATCAACTAATACAATTAATTACAAACAATTTGAAGAAATAAACTAGCAATAGTTTGATTTTAGAGAAATTGTTAGCTCATATTCAATGGTTTTTGGAGGGGTATTTATAGTGTCAAACCTCTAAAGAGCCATTATAAATAAAGCTAAAACTACTCCTTTTTTATAGCTAGTTTATCCTGCATTAATTGCACTGCAATAACCAGAATTGCGATAATGATTTTCTACTTTGATGATCACAATTTCTTCTTATTCCAATGGTCAGTGACACATGACGTCTTTTAGTTAGCTTGCTCTATAATAGTAGAATCAAAATAAAATTCATGGTTATTAAAAACATTGTCATGGTCACACTTTTTCTTTCATAGGCTGGAGTTGCGATCGCAATCCCCACCGCAAACTTTATTGTCCAACTTAAGATTTTGTCTTAGTTGTTTTCATGGTTGTGATTTCTTTGAATGTGGTCACGAAATTCATATTACTTTGTAATCCTTGGACATGTGGTTGACTTGGATTGGTCATCCTTTGACCATTTTGAGATTTCAAAACGAGCGGTTGCTAATTCCTTGTTGTAGTTGCAAATATCCTTCTGAAACAAACATTGCAGTCACGTTGTCGGTCACAAACCATACTATTTCTTCATGCACTTTTGGCTTCAAGGAAAATGTGTTCGCTAAATATTAAGCATGGTTATGAAATTCTCTTTGCGAGAAACAATTTGAATTCCAGTGACAATTTTGAAGTTCTTCAAATCCCATTGAAATTTTAATAAGTAAATGAACTTCAATTACAATAAAACTTTGTGTCCTACAAAATAACACTTAACAAATATATTAATGACATTCAATTGATTGTCAAGATAAAAATAAAGATTTACCAACTTAAATTGATAAGCAGTTATAGTGTTGTTTCAAATTTTGCTTATTTTGGGACTACAATTCCTTATTGTAGTCACAAGTTTTGCAACAAACATTATAGTTACACTGTCAGTCACAAACTGTACTATTTTTTCATGCACTTTTGGTTTCAAGGAAAATGTGTTTGCTAAATCTTGAGTATGGTTATGAAATCCTCTTTGGGGGCAACAATTTGCATCATAGTCAAAATTTTAAAGTTTTTCAAATCTCTTTGAAATTTTACTAAGTGAACTTCAATTGTTAGAAACTTTGTGTCCTACAAAAACTATAACACCCTCTTATCCCAATAGCAAGTGCCCGATAAGGAAATATTAATGCTATCTTTAGTCAAACGTTGCTTAGTAACTATGGAAAAGCAAAACATTTTTTAACTTTACACATTATAAAAGAAATAATATACATTTTATATACAAAAGTATTATTTACAAAAAATAAAGTCTACTTTACAAATACGATAAAAGAAAATTCATATCAGCAAATACAAAAGTTGTATAATCCACGGTCTCAAGAATAAGCTAATTTACTAGAGTAGGTCACCATAAGTTTTTTCTACTGTCCTATGTTATATCTTCGTCATATCTGCGCGAAAGAAACTCACAAACTAAGCACTAGACTTAGTGATGCATATAAAGAAGATAATATATTATATTCATGCAACATGCAATTATATGCATTTGTAGTATATATACATATATATACATATACATTAAGTTTTCCACACATTTTCTAATACTTAGATGTCTCATGGATTTATTTCATACATACACATTGACAAACACATGTTCATTTGAATATATAAACAATTAACAAATATAACTCATATAATATTATTTGTATCATTCTCTGTATATTTTTGTCCTTGACATCTATGATTAAACCAATACTTAGGATAATAGAGTTGGTCATCCAAGCATAATAAAATTGTCACTAAGACATAATGGTATGCATATACAAGTGTCATCACTGATATAATATATAAGTGACATAGCCGACATCATATGAGTGTCATCACCAACATAATAAATGTGCCATCACTGGCATACTATGACCCCTAATTGGTTTGCCAAACTATCCAAATCTTTAGTTCTAGACTAGGTGTTTTAAGGGTTAATCCTTGTCATTATCAAGTTCATACTCTTTCTCTTTGTCAATCTCATAACTCTTTTTATTTTCTTCCTTTCATACTTACTTAGCATAACATGGTTCATGTAATGTCACATTTTTACTTATATAAACATACGAAATTTTCACAATTTTATTGAATAAAATATTACATCTTGATCACCTTATTTATAATTCTTTATTAATCAACCAATAAGCAAATTACTGAAAACAAGATATTCATGGTCGTAATTCATTGTTCACACCTGTGAACAAGTCGGGTAGCATTGTCTCATGACCATGGTCGAAATATTCACACCTGTGATCCCTATCACATCTCAAGTCATGAATAAATCTGAAAGGAATAATGTCATTTCTAAACGAAAGTCATGCCCATGAGTCATTTATTCACACTCGTGAATTTAACATTTCACATTCATGACTAATATTTTACTCTCGTGACTAGCTACTGGAAATTGCATTCCACTTTCCACATTCATATCAAGCTTTCTAAATTCATCCTACACTAACAAACATACATTTCCAAGCTTTCAACATAATATACAATAACTTAACCATTATTTTCATATCTCTCATATGATATAACTTCTAACATATGTTAAGCAAATTAATAAATTACAATATTTCACATACATCATGTCAATTTATGATTTCATGCAATAATTCCTGACCAAATGCTTTTTACATCCTATTTATTATGTCAAATGCTCATATCATGCAATTTCATAAAAAAATTAGGCTATTGCCTTAAGTTATATACTAATGTCATGTCCACGAACTAGACCTTAATCGTAAATGTATATTTTGGTCATTTGTACTCCAATACAGAAATGTACTTGTCAGAGTTTAAATACGGATAAATAAGTGTGACAAAAAATATTTTATATGATAATAAAAAATATCTAATATGAAAGTTTCATTGAATTGATCAATTGTTGTGATTTCGTGTCTAACACGCAAATCTAGGCAACATATTAGATTTGAAATACATGATTTTTGTCTGACAATGAAAATATGATTTAAGTATATCAAAATGTAGAAAATATTATTTTAAGGTAATAGGTGGAGTTATAAGAATTTTTCTCACAAATTACCATCATCAAGGTATAAGAAAATATAAGGAATTATGTGTGAGTGAAAAAAATATTTTTGGAGAAAAATCAACTGTTGGCTAAAATTTCCATGAAAATTTGAGGTGAGATTTTCTTCATTTTTCTTTCAAATTTCCATGAATCTAAGTTGATTTGAATAATTGTTGTAAGTTGATTTTAAGTTTGATGATGATTTGAAGTTGAATTAGTATTATGAAAAAATTAAGATTTTGTAAGAAAATTATGGAAAAATTGGAAAAAATTAGGAAATGAGTAGAATGAGGTTTGAGGATGATGGAAAATTGATGAAAATTTTTTTTAGGAATTTTTATGGAATTATTGGGAAATTTCCATAATTATGGCCAAATTTTTGAAAAATTATTTTGAAAATTTAAATCTTAAAATGATGATAATTGAGTTATATGGAGTGTTTGGAAGTGGAAATTAATTTTTGGAATGGAGAAAATTTTTTAAGGAATTTTGGTGAATTTTTTGATTTTTGGCATAATTATTGAAAAAAAATTATTGGGAATTGTTGAATGTAATTTTGGTGAAATTGGTGGTGGAAAATGAAAAATAATAGGTCAGAGTAATTATAGAAATTTATTTGGAATTTTTAGACTATTTATTGAATTAATAGAAATTTTGAGTTGAAAGTAAATTTTTGTAGAAAAAAATGGAAAATAAAGATATGAAGGAAAAATTAAATAAGATGAAGAGAAATTAAAGGAGAAGAGAAAT
Organism: Triadica sebifera; assembly: GCA_023653625.1. NCBI lineage: Eukaryota > Viridiplantae > Streptophyta > Magnoliopsida > Malpighiales > Euphorbiaceae > Triadica > Triadica sebifera. The sequence goes on from CM042901.1 coordinate 30,593,544, forward strand.
ATTTAATAAATTTGGAAATTTCGCATTAGTAGTATATATCATGAAATAAAACGGTAGAAAAATATCCGTAAACGTGAAAGCCGAAAAAATTAAATGGGTAGTTTAATTTTGAGTTTTATTTTATAGTACTTATAAAGTAAGGACAAGTTTTGTAAATAATATTTTATTACATAGAATGTATTGTATTTTTTTATTATGATTTATTTCACACTACAAAGTAAATAAATAGTAATATATAAATAAAAATATATGAGTGATTTTTACGTATAAAAAAATTTTAAAATGATATTTTAACCGATAAAATCAGTATAACACTTATTTATCCAGACATGTGTTGCTAGAGTGAGGGGTGTTATAATATATGGAGATGTCATGTTAGCTCTCTTAAATATGATAAAATTAAAACTTTTGAAAACATGTTTACTGTTATGTTAATACTCTTTGCTTGTTTATTTAACAAGTAAATATTTTGTTAGTTAAAACTCCATTTAAAACTTTGTGGATATAATATTGCGAAAGCTAAAAAAACATGAAATGATCATTTTATCACTATTTGGTTCCACGATATATACATTCCCAAAGTATAGCATGATTAAAGACATAGAGTATATGCTTAAATTCATAGGTCCCCAATGGTGGTATGAACCTTTTCGTTAGACTTTATGGCAGATTTTTCTCCTTTCTGTTTGACTTTGTATATACAACTCCAAATCTAAATGTGAAAAACCACATTCTAAGTAATAATGCTTAGTGGTACACAATATATGTATAAATAAGCAACTATACATTTGATTAATTAAGAATACACATGCTAGCATTTCAATTTACAAACTTGACAACTATAATTACTAAAGTTTACAATTAACACATATTTTACTTTGGAACTTGAACACTTAGTTTATTCTTCAAATCTAAGTCTTAGTTTTAAAGATTACATAACTATATGTCTAGCATTTCAATTTTTCATATAACTTCCTTCAAAGTTATTTATGAAACTATTAACCTAATCACATGCTTGCATACATGGTGCAACATTTACATGTCCTACATTATAGTGTTATCATAGTCATATTCATTTATTCCAATTCAGTTGCTTATAACGTAACATTAGAATTGGTCTATCACATTGCATTCACATAACTTAGCTTATTTTGGGGCAAACTAAAATCGCGATTGAACTACTAGAATTATGGTTGTGACTTGCTTTTCGTGACCAATGTTGATGCATCCCACATTGGTTGCGGATGAACTCCTGGACTGGTTTATAAGGTTGGGTTCAAACCTTCCCCTTTGAGCGCGCTTTTGGGGCGAAGTTAGGAGTCCACATTCTTATCATTTGGTATCAGAGCCAGCCCTATATACCAGTGTCCCTTCAAGTTAAGACAGATCGCCGACTGAGGCAGTCGGGGTCTTAAGGGGTAAGGATGATGCGTCCCACATCGGTTGCGGAGGAACTCCTGAACTGGTTTATAAGGCTGGGTTTAAACCTTCTCCTTTGAGCGCATTTTTGGGGTGAAGTTAGGAGTCCACATTCTTATCAAATGTTGTGGTCACAATCAAATCCACAAACCTTCTATATGTTCAAATCAGTTTCTTTTTACGTTGTTTTCATAGACGAGCATTATGGGTGTGATGGTTATTCCTACTTTGCTACCTAATTAATGGTCGCACCCATGCTTGCAAACTTTTTTGTTCCTGGGCAATTTCAACAATATCCTATAGGTCTTCAATAATAGTCACAATTTTATGAGTGCAGTCATGAATTAACTTTCGGGACTAAAATCACGATCATGATCATCCCCATGAACCTTTTTGGAATTTAATCTACCATAGGAGTGTTCGTGATAAGGAGAATCGTGATTGCAATTTACAATGCATCATCACATTATCAAGATTCTTAACACCCAAATCTCATTCTAACTTAATACATTACCTTTCTAAACCAATATGAGCTTTTAGGAACATTTTTGTCCATCTATCATGCATCAACAACTCAATTTTTATCATTTTCAATATTTATGACACCCTATGCCTCATGTATCCAATCAAACGTGTCCAAATTTATTTTCTCAACATATATTGTTCAAAAATATGTTTTTCACACCAATAATACAACCCTAATTCAACTACCATATTGTAATACATCTCATAAGGCCACACAATTTAATATATGAATTCAACACATTTGCCTCAAGATAATCAAGCTATCATTTTTAAAAACCAAGAGGATAAAATGTCCCACAAAGCATGACAAAATTTAGTATTAGATGCCAATATGTACATACCTCTTACTTGGAGCCTTAAAATACATTTTCTCTTGTTCAAACACCTTTTCCCTCTTAAGGGGGTCCTCCAATAACCTTTTGGTGCTCCTAAGCCTAAATATATCACATTTTATTCTTTATTTCACATACATAACATTTAAAAAAACTCCTTTTATGTGTGAATCCTAGGTTCCTTGTTCAATGTCCATCTTTTATGTCTTAAACTCTTTCATGGTTCTCTTTTTCTAACTTATGGGTATTATGGTTGAGTTTTCTCTAATAAAAACCTTAGCTTGAGTCAAAAGCCCCACTTAACTAAAATGGGTTACTTAAAAAGCGAAAATGGAGGGAATGAGGAGAAGAATAAAAGGAGAATGAGTTTTTAGCTTACCAAAAATTCCCAGAACCTGTGCGTTACCTACTTCCTTCAAGCTCTCCTATTTCTTTCCTTCCTTTCTTGCTCAAAAACTTTCCTTTTCGCCCAAATTTTCCTTCTTCCTTTATCTTCATTTATATTTAAATCGTGGGTGAGGTTTTCCTTTAATTTTTTGTGAGATTTATCTTTGAGGTCAAAGAAAAATGAAGAAAGATAATGAAGAGAGATGGTTTCATGAGAGAGAGTGAAAATCAAGAAAATGAAGGAGAAAATGAAGCCTTTTATAACCCTACTCAAAATTACCATCCTACTCCTCATTTATGTGTTTAATCTAAGGGCCCATGTTTTGCCACATCTCCCATATATTTTCCACCACAAATTTAAACCAACCAATCATATTTAAGTTTTTGGTCAACTTATAATTTAAATATTATGCACATGCAAAATTACCACTATGCCCTTAACATACTACTTATTCCAATTTTACCCTTGATTAAATTCTCCCTTCAGATTTAGACTACAATAAGCGCAGTTGGACCATTTAGGTGCGTTTGCAATTTAGGATGTTACACCCTACACGTATACACAAGTGTATTTAAGGTGCCTAATAGGTTAGGAATTATTCTAGAAAGAGATTTTTAAAATTTTACTTCTAACTGGAGTGGGACTACACCTCTATAAATAATTTTCAAGTGCAATTTCGAATTCATCAATTCAAAACAATCAATAGTGCAAAATTAATTACAAAATTAGTAATTAGGTTAGAAGCAATTGGTTCACCAAAACCATTGCTTTGGAAGAGGCAGAATTTTGATGTATCGTTCAAATTTGGATTTGTGATTTTCGAAACGTTTTGGGAGGCAGCAATGGTGTTTTTGTTGTCCAAACCTTTGTATTTGGGTTCCAAAAGCTTTTTCTTCCTATTCTTCATTAATTTGATAAGTTATAAAGGTATAGATCGCTAATATCTTCTCTCTGTTTTCATTTTCACTTTAATTATATTTTATTAGAATTAATTATGCATGATAATATATAAATCATTGAAATCAACATTAGAATGATTAATTGGGTTCTAAAAATTGCTTCTACCTCATGCATGATTTTATTTTATAATTTAGTATAATCATTAATAGTTGTTTCTCTTCTTTTACCCTTTTTCTATAGATAGATATGGATGAATGGTGATTTTCTTAGTTTTCATATTATGGATGGTTTGAATGTATGAATATTTGTATGTTGTGTTTTGGATCATAGTTTGTTCATTGTGTAGGTTAATACAGACTTTTATTTTTATTTTTATTTTTTTTATTTTTTTCAAGGACATAATTTTAATTAGTTTTAGGCTTTTTACTATTTTTTGGGGATGTAAATAGACATTATTAACTTTTATTTGCTTTTGTTTGTTTTTATGTGCATGTTGTAATTTATCACTTTTATTGTATTATGTTGCATGTGTAATCGTAGAATTATTACATGATACAAAAATACTAAACAAATTATTAGGTATTATGTAGATTACTAACCCAAATCCCAAGTCTAGTGGTCGATGCCCTTCACAAAGTGGTATTTGATTGGGGTTTTATGAATGAATTGTGTTCACAATTTCACAACTCCATTGGGGATTTTGATTAATAATTGAAAGATTTCATATGTTTATTTGTAACCTTTTGTGTTATATAGCAGTTTTACATTTTTCATGCATTGACAATAATAATCCTAATGGAGCCAAATTTTGTAGTCGTCTCTCTTCTAGTTAGATGTAGTACATTGTGGATACATCCATTCCAATGTAAATCAATCTAGTTATTTAGAAACTTCCTTTAGAGTTTACCCAAATTGCTTGTGATGTAGATTGAATTTAATTTTTGTGTTAGCTTAAGTGGTACATGTTTATTTTAATCTTGTCATTAAAATTGAGAAGTCACAAATATTTGTTTGAGTGTTGTTTTATAGGTTTTTAAGCTATAGAACAAACACTTTATAAAGAAAGAAAATGTGTGGCTGAACTATAATTTCCAACCGCAAAAAATGATATTTCCCACTACAGAAAAATTGCGACTGAGTAAAAATTTTAGCGACTACAATACTTAGGTGCAAAATGTGTCAAAGAAATAGTGAAGATCAGAACTAGAAGATCAATCTCAATATTTGTCACAAAAAGAGGAATCGCAACCGCAAGACAAGAAAGCATGACCACAAAATTCATATGTAATGCCTGTTAATGAAAGCCAAGTGGAAGCTATCATGTGTCCAAAAGTTTTAAGCAAAATTAAAAATCGTGACCACTATTACAATAACTGAAGAAACCCAAAATAGAAAAAGGATATTGTGGTACAAAGTGCGACTGCAACAAGGTTTGTGACAACATAAGTGTGATATCAAAAGGAGTATGAGTGCAAAATTCATACAAACTCGACCGTTGGAACCCAAGCCAATCAAACATAGCCATATGTACTAGCCGATGAGGAGCTAAAGAACTCGTAGCCACGAAAGACTAATGCAACCATGATTCTAGGTCTGACTGTAAAAAAATAAAAGCAGTAGAAAAACTAGTTATTGAAAAAGAAATATTATGTAATGGCTCTTTGGAAGTCTTAAGCTATAAATACCCCCTTCAAAGGTCATTGAATAAAAAAAAAACAACCCCCCTATGATCAAGCTTTGCTTGCCCAATTCTTTAACTAATTTGTAACCTTTTTACTGCAATTGTTTAGTGTTTGAATAGTTATGAGTGTTTATCCATAAAAAAAACTTAGGGTTAAGGGTTAGAATGTAAGTCCTAGGATAAAACACTTGAGGTTAAGAGTTAGGCCTAACAAAAACTCTAGTTAAGGTTGTGTGTGAGCCTTTGGGAAAAACACAAGTTGGATTAGAGTGTGAGACCTTGTAAAACACTTGAGGTTGAAAGTTAGCCCCAGTGAAATTTCTAGATAAGTTTGGGTGTGAACATTGGGAAAATACCTTAGTTGGGAGTAAACTAGTGGAAACTCCATCCATTTAACTTAATTTAAGTTAGTAAAAAAATTTCAATTGTGGTTGGGGAGTGGACACAGAAAAAGTTTGCTTGAACCACTATGAATTGCTTTTTTAATTGCATTCATCAATTGTTTATTGGAAAATATATTATGTTGCAAAAGAATTCCATTAGCCTCAATAACCATCAATTCTCCCTTTTTTTTTTGGTGCACATCTTTCTAACAGTTGGTGTTAGAGCCTAGATCTGTCATTAAAGGCCTAATTGCGAGAAAACACATCAGAGATGGAAATTGAAGGAAATCATCACCTCAGTTCTTTTTTGATAGATCAAACTTTGCCCTTTGAAAGATTAAAATAGAGACTTACTTAGATAGTGATCTCATTTACTTATGGGATACTAATCTTGAAGAATGAAAGGTATCATTTAAGATGACTGATGACGAGGTGGAAATCATTCTGAGAGAAAATTGGTCGATACACAAAGGAAGGCTAATGTAAGAAATAAAAGAGCAATGACCCTTGCCTCATTATCATTGGAAGAATATGGAAGAGTTCAACAATGTCAAAGTGCTTATAGCGTTTGGAAAGGAACAAAACAAGTCAAGTCTCCAAAATGATCCAATTGCTAACAACTAAGTACGATCTCTTCCAGATAAAACATTATTAATCCATCATTAAGATAACCAACTGGATTCTTGAAATCATAGTGGATATAAACAATAAATCCTTAGAAGTCTTTCCGTAAAAGAGTATGGGTCAAAAGTCGCCCAAATTGAGGAAGCCAATAAGGATTTGAGGAAAGGGGCAACAATCATCAAGTGAAAGCTCTAGCGATGAGGAAATGAGCGAATTGAATATTGATGAAGAGCTAGTGAATGGAATACTAATGAAAAGTTTATCATACTTACAAAAAAAGTTCAAAAATTCTTAAAGAAGACTAACTTGTTGGGAAATAACACCAATTTTCTTATAATCAGATTTATAAGAAAGCAAAGAAATGCGGAATAATAAGACACAAGTTGATAACGGAGTTCGGCTAATTATGCCTACATCTATGGACTGCTGTAGATATTTTACTGAAGGAAAAGAAATTTACAAAGTGTTTACAAACACTCACAACTCACAATCTCTCACTAAAACTTCTCTCTCACTTTTGGATGGAATGCCTTAGAAATGAATTCCTAAGGCTATATATAAGCTTACACCTTCTCAATGGATGACCAAGATTAATTCTCACCTACTTTGATGAATGGTTGAGATCATTTCTCACCTACCATCTTACCTACAAAATGGATGGTGAAGATTAATCTCCACCCACCAAATGAATGGTCAAGATTAATCTTCACCTACCATCATACCAACCAAATAAATGGTCAAGATTAATCCCCACCCACTAAATGGATGGTCAAGATTAATCTTCAACTACCATCTTACCTACCAAATATTTTGTCAACAAAAGATGCACCATCCATCTTTATTGTCATTTATTTCTGATGCATGTGTAGTTTGACCAACAATCTCCCACTTGAAGACTGGTTTCAATCTGTCTTCACACCTTGATCAATGCAACAACCTTTTTGGTCTTGTTACTCTAGTAGACCAACTGAAGTTGAGTACAACTTCAGTTTGTAAATAGTCAGCACCTTTGTCAACATATCCATTGGATTCCTGCTTCCTTAGATCTTCTACAGTACTAACACATCATCTTCCTTTCTTACCCAATACACCCATTAGTTATGAAGTGTTTTCTTCCCCATGGGTAACTCAACTAGTTCCCATGTCTGGTTGGAGATCAAAGACTTCATCTCATCTTTCATAGCAAGCTCCCACTTACTAGTATCTCCAGTCTGACAAGCTTCATGATAGCATTCCGGCTCCCCTCCATCAGTCAACAAGAGATAGTTGATATATCTCCTGTTAGGCACATGAGGCTGAGAAGACCTTCTTAATACAGGAGATGAAGTAGGAGGTTGTCGTGTGTCGGATTGATGCGCACTGCTTGGTCCAACAAGTTCCTCTGGCTGAGGACTTGCTATAATGGGTTCTATCACGGAACTAACTGGGACATCATCTGCATCTGCAAATACTGACTCATTCTGTTCTGAGTTGCTAGCAACTGTTTTATGCATGTCCTTGTACATCACCCTTTCATCAAAAATTACATCTCTTCTAAGGATGACCTTTTTGTTTTTGTCATCCCAAATACGATAGCCAAACTCATCTTCGCCATAGCCGATGGGATTTGGGATCAAGCTTATTCCTTTCTTGATCATTGATATGGACATACGCTACACATCCAAAAACTTTTAGATGTGACAGATTTATCTCTTTTTGGCTCCATACCTCTTCTGGTATTCTGTGCTCCAATGGAACCAATGGTCCTTGATTGATTAAGTAAGTAGTTGTGTTGACTGCTTCTGCCCATAACTGCTTCGGTAGACCTGATTGTATACGAATACTTCTGGCTCTTTCTGTCAATGTTCGGTTGATATGTTCAACTACACCATTGTGTTGAGGTGTGTCTGGCACGGTTCTCTCCATTCTGATACCATGCTCATAGAAAACTTCTTGAATCTGGTGTCTTTATATTCACCACCATTGTCGGTTCTAAGCTTTTTAATCTTTAGACCTGTCTCATTTTCAACCATAGCTTTCCATCTTCTGAAAGCCTCAGACACTTTAGACTTATGTTTTAGAAAGTAAACTCATACCTTCCGAGAGTGATCATCGATGAAAGTCAAGAAGTAGTGTTTCCCACCAATGGATGAGACGATCGTTGGTCCCTAGACATCAGATTGAACAAGCTCTAGTCTTTCTTTCTTTGGGGTTCTGCCACTTGTCTGAAAGCTGACCATTTTCTGCTTTCCAAGTATGCAATCTTCGCACGTGTCTATCTCCACTGACTATAGACCTGGAAGTTTCCCCTTCGAATGCATAATCTTCATTCCTTTTTCACTCATATGGCCCAGTCTCTGGTGCCATATATTGGAATTTTCATTGCTAGCTGCAACTATGATTGAACAACGTGATCCTGCTGTCATGTAAAGAGTGTCACTCTTTTTGCCTCGAGCAATTGTCATTGCGCCCTTTGAAATCTTCCAATCATCACCATGGAAGATCATAGTGTAGCCTTCGCTAGCCAATTGCCTTACTGAGATTAAGTTTTTTCTCAGATCAGGAATATGTTTGACATCCTTCAGCTCCCAAATAGACCCATTCAACTTAATCTTCACTACACCTTTGCCAATAATAGCGCAAGGTTGATCATCACCAAGATATACCTTTCCAAGGTTTCTGGGGACTTACCTCTCGAATAATTCTTTCTGTAAAGTAGCATGGAACGATGCTCTAGAGTCTAACACCCAAGACTCCTTCTTGATTTCCAAAGAGCATATCATTGCCTCAAGAGGTGGAAGTAACATTTGCCTCTACCTTTGCTTCCTGGTTCTTCAATGCACTATTGCACTGATTTTTGTAGTGCTTAGTCTTCCCACAATTCCAACATTCGATAGCTTTTGAACTATGGGAATTACTTGGATTCCTGGATTTGGAACTTCTATCCTTTGATCTTCTTCGGTAGTTCGATTTGCCTCGTCCATTGCCACTGGTTGAATTTCTTCCTCTTGATTCTGTATGCAAAACTGAAGAAGTTGATGATTCACCCGACTCTCACAGTTGGATCTCTTCACTGAGAATTAAATCACGAACATCATCACATTTCAACTTAGTACTTTCCGACGAGCTACTCATAGCCGTGACAATAGGATTCTAGCTTTCTGGTAGAGAAGACAAAAATATTAATGCTCGTACTTCATCAAATTCAATTCCAACTGAACTCAATTGGATTGTGACTGTATTGAGTTCATTGAGATGTTGAGCTACCGATGCACCTTCTGTCATTCGCAAGTTGAACAAGCGCCTCATGAGGTGCACTTTGTTTGAGGCTGAAGGCTTCTCATACATACTAGAGAGAGCCATCATAAGACATGTTGTGGTCTTTTCCTTTGCTATGTTGAAAGCAACATTGCGGGATAACGTCAATCAGATAACTCTAAGAGTTTGTCTGTCTAGAAGACTCCAGTCTTCTTCCTTCATAGCCTCTAGCTTCTTCCCTGAGAGAGGTTGATACAGATTTCTTTGATACAAATAATCTTATATTTGCATTTTCCAAAAGCCAAAGTATGCTCCATCGAACTTCTCAATTTTCACCTTTCCTTCGTCTGCGACCATCGCTCCCACTCGAATCCGACTTCCTTTGGATCGTTGCTGACAATTCTTGCGAACCACCGTGTATTAGAACACCTCCGCGAATAATTTGGTACAACTGACCAAAATTTACTATTCACAAAATTTACTATTCATGAGAATAGTAATCACCTAAAAAAGAAAGAAAAAACGCAACCAACGCTCTGATACTAGTTGTTGGGAAATAACGTCAATTTTCTTATAATCAGATTTATAAGAAAATAAAGAAAATGTGGAATAATAAGACACAAGATGATAACGGAGTTCGGCCAATTATTCCTATGTCTTCGAACTACTGCAGCTCTTTTACTGAAGGAAAAGAAATTTACAAAGTGTTTACAAAGAGTCACAACTCATAATCTCTCACTAAAGCTTCTCTCTCACTTTTGGATTGCCTTACAAATGAATTCTTAAGATTATATATAGGCTTACACCTTCTCAATGAACGACCAAGATTAATTCTCACTTACTTTGATGAATGGTTGAGATCATTTCTCACCTACCATCTTACCTACCAAATGGATGGTGAAGATTAATCTCCACCCACCAAATGAATGGTCAAGATTAATCTTCACTATCATCTTACCAACCAAATAAATGGTCAAGATTAATCCTCACTCATCAAATGGATGGTAAAGTTAATCTTCAACTATCATCTTACCTACCAAATATTTTGTTAATAAAAGATGCACCGTCCATCTTTATTATCATTTATTTCTGATGCACGTGTTGTTTGACCAACATAACTATAGCAAAAAAAAAAGTCTTATAAGTACTCATCAACCAAAAAGAGACACAAGAGGAGATCCTGCATGAAGCAAGAAGAAAAGGGGCACAAAGTAACATGGAGTGAAAGTTCTTCAACTAAAGAAAAAGCTCATGATGAGATAGTTGCCTCTTGCTTCATGGCCATGGAAGAGGACTCTAATGAGATATGTTTTATTTCCAATTCTTATAGTAGTAGTTTATTTAGTGACCATAGTGTAGACAATAAGTTTCTTAAAGCTTTATTTTCAAAAATAGAATTATTTAAAAAGAAAATAAATTTTTATAAGAAAAAGAATTTTTATAACCCTTCTCGGTGCGCATCTTCCTAACTCATTATAAACATAAAGATCGGGTTCGGGACACTAAAGCAAAGGCGGTCCAAAGTCGTAGTTTACCCTATCACAATACTCTTTTGGGACACCAATATACTTTTTTTAATATGTTCGTGGCGTTCACTCACTTTTCTTAAAAAGGTGCCCAAAAGAAAATTTATCAACAATTCTGAATAAGTTTTATAAGAACATTTTTGTCGAAGCTCGTGCGGACATATCTAAATATGCAACGACACTGTCATGCACAAGGCGTCCATTTGCTTTTCTTGGGTCATTTCGTATCCAGTCATTATTATCTCTTGCAATAAGCAAATAACTTTTATTATGTGGTATGCCATTTCATTTATCTAATTTATTCTAACATCCTCTAATTTTGACCATATTATTTCAACTTTTTTTGCTTTGTCTGTTCTTAATACCCTTGGAGTCAAATATTTCTTACTCATACTCATATAATTAATATGACAAAAAAAAAAGTATTACTCACAACCTAACATTTAAAATAAGATATATATATATATATATATATATATATATATATATATATATATATATATATATATATATATATATATATATATATATATATATATATATATATATATATATATATATATTCAAAAATAAATAACTTCAAAATAAAATATTATATTATATTTTTTATTTCATTTAAATATTTAGAAATTTTTACATAAAAGTTAGCTTTTCTAATCATACCAATTGTTTTAAAAAGTAACTCGCAATTCAAAAACAGTTTTAAACCCTAAATATTTATAATAATTAATAAAATTTATAAAACATATTTTTTATTTCATATTATTTATTTAATTTAAATTTACATTTTTAATTTTATTTTGTCATTATGTCATTATAAAGCAAATTAAAAGTGAGTTTTATAGCTATAAATACCAATTTTCTCCTCTATTTAATTTAATCCAGACAGTATTGCTCTAAAATCCTATTAAAAAAATCAAAAAGTTAAAAATGTATTATATATAGAAACAAATTAAATTTAGAATATAAAAGAAATAATAATAATTTTAACCAAAAAAGATACATAAACTGAATTTGTAATACTTCAACTTTGTTTTTTGTTTGTTTGTTTTTCTATTTTCACAATCAATGGATTACTTGCTTATGTTATGCTTCTCTTACAAATATAAATTTTAGACACCTCCTTTTTCAATCTCATTCACCACTTAATGCTAATAATTTTAACAACAAGAGTAGAGAAGAAAGAAAAGCTAATTATTTTCCCCATCCATTCACCTTTAGCTTCTAATAGCAGAAGAAAAAGTATTTCCCAGCTTGTTTTTATAGTGCTACATGGTGGGGCCGGTGGTCAAAAAGGGAGCCAATAACCCAAACAACTTGTTGCAGTTCTTGGCCTAGTAAAACATTTTTTTTTTCGAGTCAAAAGCCATTAATCCCAGTCAATTTTTTTTTTTTTAAAAATTGAACCCAGATTTATAACCGAAACAACTAGTTGCGATTCTTAGTCTGCAAAAATTTTTTCAGTTAATCTGCAGGTTTTGTTAATTAGATTTTTTTGCAAAATTTTAATATATGTATATATATATATATATATATATATATAAACCATGAATCAAAACAACTTGTTTCGGTTCTTGATCAATCAACACCATATTTGTAAATACATTTTCCTAATTATTGGATTGAAAATTATTAACCAAAAGGGCAGCATTCTGACAAAAAGCCCTACTTTTTTTTTTGGTCTGGCAAAAAGCCATACTTAATACATTTTTATTTACTATTGAAAAATAAAATAAAAAAAGGAAAACAAAAAAGAATTCCTCAGTTATGCAAAATTTTGCCTTCTTCGCCTTCCATTACTTTAGAGAGAATTGATGGGTGCAAAAATCAAATTGAGTTTGAGATTTAATAAATAAAGTAACCATTAATGTATGGGATGGAAAATTTTGAAAATTTTGAAAAAGAATAACGAACTTCAGTACACACTTTATGGAATGATGTTGACATTCCCTTCTCTCCATGTTACTGTTAGCCTAAAAATTAGAAAAGATAAAACATATCCAACTTCAATGCAGCAATAGAGGAAAAGATAGCCAGCAGTAATGGTCAATACTCAACGCCATCCCTAAATCTTATGCCTAAAAGACTATGGCCATACATATTTTAATGACAATGCCACAACAAATTTTTGACTGAAATAAATAAATGTATACATATAAATAAAATAATTTATATAATATTTTCTTTTATTAAAGGAAAAAAAAGACATTTTAGCTTAGTGTTAACTCCCTACGAGAGAGTTTTGACTTACAATCTATGATTTCAGTATCCAAATCAACCTAATTATGAATCATATGGCTTCAATCAATGTTGTTAGAATTGGAGCGGAAAAATCCACAACCGGCTACCAATTCGATCTAATATGCTATAGTAACCACTTATGAACAAAAAATGGGTTTATATCTAAAAATTAGATTGAGCCAATAATTTATTTCAAACCGATTAAGGAATAAATTTAGCAAATAATTATTCTATTAGTATAAATTAACTTCCTTATTAATCTCATTATACTCTTAAATAAAGTAAACTTAAAAATTAAATTTATTTTTAAAATGTTAACTAATATAAATATGGTTTTATTTTCAAAAATTAATATGTACTTCGGTTTCTCGCATTTTTCATACATATATGTAATTTATTAATCAAGAATTATATAGTAATAATTTATCATCTCTAATTATTGAAGCATATGCAAATAATACGTGCATTACCAATTTGTCATATATATATTTTTTACATTGTTTTATGCAAAATTATTTATGAAATTCTGTATTTCTATAGATTTTAATTATTTTTAATGAAATTAAAAATCCGATGGAATCTGGTTGAACCAATCCAGTTGTATCCAAACATCAAACCGATTCTATGTGTGGTCCGATTTCGATAAAATTGGTCTCTAAGTGTTGTATCATCTTACTAATTTTACTGATAGTCTTCTCCTCATTTCTCATTAATCAGCCAAAATATGGAGAATTTGGGGCAGGTTAAAAAAAATCACTAGAAATCAAACCACACTGCAAATCCACAATCTCAAAAGCTGGAACAAAAATCAGCGGATGGTCTGATAATCAACTTGTATTCTCAATATTAGTAACAAAAAATCAACTAACAAAAAAAAATTATTAATTACAAATAACTGAATATTAAAGTTGATGAAGTTTACAAATTGGAACGAAAAATTAAAAACTATGCCGATGTTAGTATTTTAAAAGTTGCATATATATTAAGTTTTTCACAAGAAAAACTTATGTGCACATTTATATATGTTAGCTACGTACCCATTACGAGGTCTGACGTGAGGAAATGAAATCAATTTGTTACTTTTCAATGTTAACCAAAAAGTATTTGTTAAATATATATTACAAAATTTCAAATTTCGTTATACTTCATAATTTTTATAAAAAAATTTCAACATATTGCTATCAGTTTGTCGGTATAAGTAGTAACACATAGGAATGAATCAACTAACTATTTTTAAGGAATAAAATAAGCAAAGAATGAAATAGTTATTTCTGTTCCAAAATTTGGTTTGTGACCTAAAATTACTGTTTTATTCATATTCCATTGTTTGGTTCATAAGTCTTGCTATGTGAAATAATTAAGTAGATTTAAGCATAAATGACTTTGAAACCCTTATAATTAATGAATTTCATTATTAACATCAAAATGAAATTGTCATACAATTTTATTATGTTTTACTTAGAAAAATAAACATATAATATATACAAAATTAGCATGTATATTTTATTCCTCTATAATTTAAATGCATGATAAACAAATTTTAAAAATGTATCAATTAATCATAAAAATTTTAAAATCAAAACATATAAAATAAATAAATTCCATAATTTTAAATAAATTTTTTAAAATTATTGTGTTCCAAAAAGACAAAGGAAAAACAAATTGCAATTCTATCTTATAATTATATAGAAAATTCTTTGATATAAACTGGAATCCACATGTTATTGACATGCATAAGTAATTATAACTATTCCTTTTTGTTATTAAAAAAAAAAAACCATTTCTATCTTATCCAACTTCTCCCCAGTTTTTTTTTCTTTTTCTGAACAACAATGTCTCACTCTCCCCGAGTTTGAATAATTAATACAAAAAACAAAACAAAACAAAACGAATAGAGCCAAAGAAATTCAAACTGTCGTTTCCATTTTGATGCTTAGCCAAACCCAGGCTATGTGCATGTTTTTGGTAATGTGGACCATCTTATTTTCTTTCTTCTTTATCTTCTAAGCAATTATATTTTTCTACTGTAAAATATAATTATATGCACGTAAATTTATCAATTGATATGAGTTCAGCTGGTATTGGAATCTATTTTCTATTTTCTTTTTCTCTAATTTCACAGTTAAATGATATTATTAAATAATTTTCATTATTATGTTTGTTTGTTTAAACTGAAAAAAGTGTAGCAAAATAATATTTTACAGGAAAACAAGATATTTCTTTATGGTTTAAATCAAAAAATTGAAAATAAAAAATAACACCAGTGCAACCGTAGGTCCAATCCAATATATTATTTTAGAGGGAATAACAATGGAAAGTCATTTTAATTATTGAAAAAAATTAGAAGTATTTTAGAGGGAATAACGATGAAAAGTCATCTTAATAGCTCTTATTAGTTTTTGTGGCAAAAGTGGAAATATTCAATTCTACAGAGTATAAACTTTATATTCTTTATTTTTTTTATAAGAATTTGTATTCTGCGAAATATTTAAATTAAACCAAATTAAAGAATACAAATTTTTATGGAATAACTATTATATTTTTCACCTATTGCTCATATATTCTGCGGACCAAATGTGAGCATAGTGCAATGATAAGATGGAAAGCTGTCGCCAGAAAAGTCAATAAAAATAGTGAACGAATAAAACATAGTCGGCACCGATTCAATAAGCTTGATAAAGTCCAACTGAAAAACGAGAGCTGTAGTACATTATGATTTTAATTGCAATCACACTGGTAATTCCACCGGCCATATAAACATTTTATTAGACTTATGCTCCCGGCTCCAACCTGGTTTTGTTCAAGTCTAATAAAATTCTAGATACAGTTGATTTAAAAAAAAAAAGAAAAAATAAATAAACTTGTGCCTTAGGGTCTCATTTGGATTGAGTGATTTTAAAATTCATAAATTTCATAAAATTCATTAATTTTAAATCAATGGGTTGCAAAATTCATATATTATAAAAATTTTATCATTTGATTTGAATATAAAATCTATGAATTGATAAAGTAATTTCACTTGTATTTATATTTGATTCAATGACCAAAATCAATGGATTTAACAATTAATTTTCAAATTTACCTTTTCATAAATATTGGTAATTTATCATTAATTAAATATTTTATAATATTTTTTTATCAAATTTATATTTAATTGTGAAATAATATAATTTGGAGTAAATTTTTTGATAAATGTAATTGATAAAATTATTATTATTGTCAAATTTAAAAAGTTACAAATTTTTATTCAAAATTTTATATAAACTCATCATCTATGCTATTTTTATGAATGAATTAACCTATTAATATTTTTTTCGAAAGAACTCATTCATATTTTTTAATTGATATTCAAATGAATAGAGATAAAATAAGTTAAAATAAAACAAAAAATGACATATGATTTTTGCTGTATTTTAGGTTTAAGAATAATTTTAGAATACTATTAATTTATTAGAAACAATTTTAAAATAAAAAAATCGAACAACAATCTTTTATGGATAAAGAATGGTAGATTTTAGATTTTCCCACTTAGGAAGTGGGAAATCAATCCTTAAAAAATGAGAGATTTTAGTGGTTGATGGATATTCTAAAATCTATGAATTTTGATATTTTTTTAAGTCGTCAAATAATGAATTTGACATAAATTCATTGATTGTTTTTATTCCGGTATTTAAAATCTCTTAATTCAAATATAAGCTAGGTGCAATAATATAAAATGATTATCGATAAATACTTGGTAGAGAACCTTTAAACTTGAAAAATTATGCGATCAACTTGGTAAATTAGTTAGACAAGCCTGTTGCTCATCCAAATTAACTCAGCAGCAACATAATTAGAGTAATATGGTCTTGACTTTGTGCTAACATTGTTTCATTTGTACCTTATACCTTTTTCATAAACTTAAAAAGAAAAAAAAATACAAATAACAAGCAATAATATTTATTTACACCAGTCTAAAAAGGTTCAAAAATTCAAAAATATATGTTTATGTGGTTCACAGGACTTGAGAATGCACACTTAATATTCAAAATATGTTTTTAAACAGTATCGGAATCGGTGTATTGGTATTGATTCAAATCAGACTGTATTGAACTGTATTATCTGCCAATACCATGAATTTTAAAAAATAACTAGTAACGCAATTCAAACCAACAAAAATTGAACAACAAAATTTAATATAAAATATATTAAGTCAATAACTGTTAAATAAATAATATTTTTATTTTAAAAAATAAATTACATAATTGGTATCAACACCTAAGGTAGATCTCACTGTTAGACTGGACAAGTGAGAGGTCACGAGCCT
This sequence comes from Triadica sebifera, assembly GCA_023653625.1. Taxonomy (NCBI): domain Eukaryota; kingdom Viridiplantae; phylum Streptophyta; class Magnoliopsida; order Malpighiales; family Euphorbiaceae; genus Triadica; species Triadica sebifera. The sequence continues at coordinate 30,611,106 of CM042901.1, forward strand.
TGAATTTAAAGTAGAGTATATTTAATAAAGTGGACAGAAAAAATGTACAATGCATTTAATACATAACTGAGAAAATGTCAGTCACAAAATAAGCTCATGATACATCAGTGTCAGAGCACAGTTAAGCACAATATCAAAACTCTGCAATAGCCGAAATAAATTCTATCAATATCTAGCATGACTAATGAGACCACATCAATCTCCGACATGACTGATGAAAACACACATATGCCAAGGGAGGAGAGGAGGTATAAATAATACATCTTAAACCGGACAAAGGGTAAACAAGAATAATTCAAAACACTTCAACTTTCATTTATCTCCTTATTCTAACATTTTCTTCCTCATTCTCTCTCTTTCTCCCTAACTTAACCATCATAATATATGTGCCAGAATGACCCTAGTGCACCATTCTGATCTTTTTTTTTCCTTACAGGAACAAAGGTTGAAGACTGATGTGTTCTTGTTTAGTCTAGTTTTTATTCATATTTTTAATATTTGATTATAAATTTTTACCATATTTTAGGTACTTAGTGGTTTTAATTTTGTATTTATAAGAGTAGAAAGACAAGTTGCAGCATGAAGTATCATGTGTAAGGAGTGTTCTTTCCACTAGCATGTCACAAGTGTGAGGGCATGTTGCAAGCGTGAGGCATACCTTCCACTCTTGTCACTAGTACAAGACTTTGATATGGGTGCAAACTTCATGAAGCTCAACATCCTTTTGCAAGGGCATGAATTCAATGTGTACGTTAATGCATATCATTATTTCATGTCACGTGCGTGAAGAATTAGCGTGTGCATGACAATTGTTGTACAGAAGAAGTTGCTGTGTGCATGAGGTATCAGCACGCACGTGATGTTTTTTTTTCTGCAGAGTCCAGTTGTATTCAAATTCATATTCTGATCAAATAGGCCTAGATTTTGAAGATTAATGCTAATTTGAAGAGTTACTTCATGAGAGATTCTCTCTTAATTAGAAAGTTTTATATTTTTATAAATAAATTTTAAGTAAGGAATTTTTAGATTATAAATTCAAATTTTTTTTACATTTTTTAAAGGGGTGATACACACATGCATAAATAGACAATTCTTCTTAGCAACAAACTTCATTGTGAATTTCAGGGAGATTTTCCTTTCATTTTTATATTATGTTATATTTAACTTAGTCATCAAAACAGATATGATTATTGTCATTAGAATGCTAGGCTAAACTCTTTAATGGGTACTTAGTGAGCAACCCCAATTTATATAAACCTTGTTTGTAACACCCTCTTGCCCCAATAACTAGTGCCTTTAAAGGGATAATATGCTAACTCTTCAGATAAAATATTTAATAAATCAAGTAACTTAAACACATAGCTATAGAGTAATATGTAAGTTTTTTTAAATCCAACATAACACAATATTATGATAAAAAGACAACTGTATTGTAATGTCCCAAATATTGGGTTAGTCGTAAACTGTAGTTTTCGAAATTGATCAGTATACCCGGGAGTTGAAAATTACACTTGTGAGTGAAAAATATTTTATTTGATTATCGTAAAATATAGGTTACGACTAGTCCAGAGGTAAAAATTTGGAGTGGCAATGAGGTCAAATAAGCCCTAAAAAATCAAAAATAAGAAATAATGGAACCTGATTTAATTAATAAAGTAGTTGACCATATTTTGATCGGGCTATAAAAAATAGCAAATGACATCTAAAAATTTATTTTAATATATGGATAGACTCTAAATAATATTTAGGATTATTTGATACTGAAAAAAGAATTTTACGGTAATACCGAAATTTGATTTATTAGTCCGGTTTGAGCGAGTCGGACAGAAAATAGACTCCGATTGAGTTAAAAATTGTTTTGTTTATATATATATATATATTATATGAATTATGAAATCCAATTTGGGTGAAATTGAGCTTGAAAAGTGAGATAAATAATTTAGAGTGCTTAATTGGACCTACATGGGTTGGGATTTGTTTGGCCCAAGCCCACCCATCTTAAGCCACTATATAAAGACTTAAATATCATAATTCTCTTGAGAGAATTCTACAATTCCTTCTTCCCAAACTCCCTTGCTTGGTAGAACCATCTTCTTCTCCTTTTCTTTATCAACTTTCTTCCATTTTTTTCAATTTTTACACCAAAATCAAACACTATATAATTTCAGCCTCTCTAATAGCTATTGGAAGACTCTAATCTTCATTTGGAGGGCTAGAGTGGAAGAAAATCAAAAGAGACAAATTAAGATACAAATTTGAGGCAAATGAAATTAAGAGTTTTAAATTGGTTTAATGGTTCAAATAGATAGTTTAAGGTATGTAGATGATAATTACAAAGTTAAATTGAGTTAGAAAAGAAAAATAATTATGGATTAATGGAGTGTGAATTTCAGCCATGGTAGGTGCACAAGGAAGTTAAGGTGCTTCTAAGGAAAAGGCTAAGGAAAATAAGGCTAAGGAAAATAAAGCTTAGGAAGGCTAAAGGAAAAAAATAAGGTTAGTGATTGGAAAATGTACTTATTTCCATTGTTAAAGATTGAATTAGGGTTATGGAAATTGTTGCCCAAACAATGAAGCAAGAAAAGGGGGTTGAATTGGTTATAAAATAAAAATTCTTAACCTTAAATGCAGAATAAAATTAAATATAGTAGAGATGAAGAGGTATCTCACATGAGGTTTATGGAGGTTTGGGTATTAACAAATCTTACTCATCTCCTCAATCTCAATTGGGAGTTTTACTAACACATTAAGTGCTACAATGGAGTTTTACAAGCTCACTTCCAACTATGGTGTTTCTCTCAATGGCTAACACCTAACATAGAAAATCCCTTGTGTTTTAATGGCTTAGACAATAAACCAATTCCTTATGTTTTATGGCTCACATAATAAACCAATTCCTTGTGTTTTATGCCTCACACAATAAACCCTTACAAGTGTTTCAATCTTAACCCAATATACCCAAACTCACTTGAGTAATAGATTACAATGAAAACACTCACCAACCTATAAAGCTCAGAAATTATGAGCAAATAGGTTTTTACAAAGAATAAAGGATTTGTTGACAGTAATTAATGCATAATGGCTACAACAATATTTAAGATTCAAAGTAATTGTTGTTTTTCTACTTTATGATTCATAAATGATTTGTATTTATACTTTCTCAGTGAATTATAGCCGTTTGGGTGCATTTAATGCAAAAATATCCATTGAACCAACTCTTAACTTCGTGTCTAACACGTTTCTTTATCCTCATTCACGGGCATGATTATATGTGTCACGGTCGTGAATATTCTTCCAAGTCGTGGTCCAAGTGGTGACTCTGGCCGTGAAGCTTTCTGGAAGAACTTGAAGTGTTTGATCACAAGTGTGATTTTATACTTTCATAGGTGTGAACATTCTTCCAAGTATTGGTTTAAGTGATGACTCTGGCCATGAAGCTCTCTGGAAGAACTTGACAAGTTGTTTCACGGGTGTGTCTTTATTTCATATGCGTGACTGATTTGATCATTCATGGTTGGTATGATCATTAACGGTTGGTATGATCCTTCATGGCTATGAACTTTGAATGTTGGAGAGTTGACACTAAGCTATATTACGGGCGTGAACATGCTATTTCTTCAACTTGTTTGCTTAACTAGTTAAGTATATGCAAAGTATATGTGAGGTATATTCTAAGCATATCAACTTGTTTGCTTAACTAGTTAATTATATGCAAAGTATATGTGAGGTATATTCAAAGTATATCAAATTGTTTCCTCAACTAGTTAAGTATATGCAAAGTATATTTGAGGTATATGTTATACAACACATTTGCATATATTCATATATTGCTAGGTTCTCCCCCTTTTGTCATTCATAAAATAAACCATAAAATGATAATGATATAATTATATTAATACAAAAGAGAGGAATTACAAAGTTTAAAAATGTGAATTAAAGTCCTACACTCATAAAAATAGAAACTAGTACATAAACAAAAACATGAAAAAGCTAGGACATTAATTAGGCTTTAAGCCTGATAGACCATCTCTAAGGGGTGCTACTTCCGCCTTGAGGCTATCCATATGAGATTCCATAAAAGTTTTTGAGATTTTCCAACTTTTCATCGATGGAAGCCTGCAATAGGTCAAAGCGAGGAATAATGTTGAAAAGGTAGTCCGTGTGGCATCTTGGAGCATGGGATTTCCTCCTTGTGCCTTTTGTGAGTAGGGTTCCATTGATAATCTCGGAAAAGAATTTTGGAGAGTGATTTTCTGACTAGGGATTTTGAGATGTTGTGATTTTTCAAAAAGAATGAGTTTTGAAGGATTTTATAGATGGAAAAGAATATGAGGAGGCCAGATTTTGTGAGAGATAATGAATGAGAGCTTTAAATGAGAGAATTTTTAAGGTTGAGAATGAGAAGAAACGGTAAAATTCTGTTTTATAGTTGACATATTCACGACCGTGAATCGTCCATCACGGGCATGAATAGTCATGGTCACGGTTTGTTGAAGAGGCACTCTAGCCGTGACAAAGGATATGAATCGGTTCACGGTTATGACATTAAATAGTCACGGGTGTTACTTATGAATTTCACGGTGGTGATAAAATGAGTCGCGATCGTGAAGTGCAATCTTCACTACTTCTGACCATGAAACAACATGTGAAATAAAGCATGAACGGTTTTGTAATTATTTGATGTTTATATTCACGATTGTGAAAAAGTGTCATGGGCGTGAATGAAGAGTTTCATGGCAGTAAAAGAAAAAAGTTAAGGGCGTGATACATAGTCGTCACTACCTTCAGCCGTGAAGTATGTCGTGAAGCAAGGCGTGAAAGCTAGAGTGTTGAATGAGATTCTTGGATAGATTTATGACACTTGTATTGTCACATTTGATAGGTATATGATCCAAACTATGACCATAATCCTTAAGTTGTTGTCTCATCCATAGGATTTGAGTACAACAACATCCTGCTACCACATATTCCGCTTCAGCGGTAGAAAGAGCAACTGAAACTTGTTTCTTGCTAAACCAAGAAACTAAGCATTCACCAATAAAGTGACAAGTGCCTGAAGTACTCTTCCTATCTAAGAGACTATCGACATAGTCTGCATCTGAATATCCTATGATATGAAAGGATGAATTTCTATGATACCACAAACCTAGATGTAATGTACCATTTAAATATTTTAAGATTTTTTCACAACATTCAAATGTAATTCTTTAGGACATTATTGAAATCTAGCACATAGGCATACAATATACATTATATCTAGCCTAAAGACAGTAATATATAAGAGTGATCCGATCATACCTCTATAGAGTTTTTCATTAATGCTCTTACCCTTTTCGTCTTTGTCCAATTTTGTTGAGGTGCTCATAGAAGTCTTGGCATTTTTACACCCTTCCATTCCAAATTTCTTGATTAAGTCTTTGGCATACTTGGATTAGTGAACGAATATGCCCTTATTGCTTTGTTTTATTTGTGGACTAAGAAAGAACTTGTTGCCTAGATAATGAACCAAGAAAAGGGGTTGAATTGGATAAAAAAAATTCTTAACTTTAAGTGCGGAATAAAATTAAATAGAGTAGAGATAGAGAGATATCAACAAGAGATTTATAGAGGTTCGGGTATTACCAAACCTTACTCATCTCCCCAATCTCAAGTGGGAGTTTCACTAACACACTAAATGTTACAATGGAGTTTCACAAGCTCACTCCCAACTATGGTGTTTCTATCAATGGCTAACACCTAACCCAGAAATTCCCTTGTGTTTTAATGGCTCACACAATAAACCAATTCCTTGTATTTTATGGCTCACACAATTAACCTTTACAAGTGTTTCACTCTTAATCCAATATACCTAAACTCACTTGAGTAATAGATTACAATGAAAACACTCACCAACCTATAATGCTTAGAATTTATGAGCAAATAGGTTTTCACAGAGAATAAAAGTTTTGTTGAAAGTAATTAATGCACAATGGCTACAACAAGATTTTTGATTCAAAAGTAATTATTGTTCTCTCTTGTTTAGGATTCATAAATGACTTGCATTTATACTTCCTCAGCGAATTATAGCCATTTGGATGCATTTAATGTGAAAATAGCCATTGAACCAACTCGTAATTTCGCGCCTGACATGTTTCCCTTTCCTCATTCACGGTTGTGAATATATGTGTCATGATCGTGAATGTTCTTCCAAGCCATGGCTCAAGTGGTGACTCTAGCCGTTAAGCTCTCTGGAGGAATTTGAAGTGTATAATCATGGGCGTGACTTTATACTTTCATAGGTATGAATATTCATCCAAGTCGTGGTCCAAGTGGTGACTCTGGCCGTGAAGCTCTCTGGAGGAATTTTACATGTTATCTCATGGGTGTGACTATCTTTCACAGATGTGACTGATTTGAACATTCACGGTTGGTATGATCCTTTAGGGCCGTGAACTTTAAATGTTGGAGAGTTGGCGCTAAGCTATATCACGGGCATGACATAATAAGTCACGAGCGTGAACATGCTATTTCTTTTTATTTTGATCTTCAAAGGTAGTCTTTCATTCTTGCATCTTATTTCATACCCTGTTCAACAAACTTAGAACACAAGCATTGTTAAATACATTATTGCTATTTTATTTGTTAGCATCAAAATAATGGAAATACCCCTTAAGGTTCAACAAAACTTAAGCTCACCCATCATGCTCATTTCAAATTCCCTAGTCATATACTTAGCAAATTCTTGGCAAAGAAATTCATTAGTAGACCTAAATATGATATCATCAACATAAATTTGAATAATTAGAATATCATGCTTATGCTTTTTAGTAAATAATGTTGTGTCAACATTTCCCTTTGAAAAATTATTTTCTTAAAGGAAAGAACTTAGTCTTTCATACCATGCTCTTGGAGCATGTTTCAAACCATACAAAGCTTTTGAAAGTTTAAAAACATGATTGGGCAAGTTATGGCTTTCAAAACCATTTAAGAAAGCACTTTTGATATCCATCTGAAAGAGCATATGGCATGTAAATGGTAAAAGAATTCTTATGGCTTCTAATCTAGCTAATGGAGCATAGGTCTCATCATAATCTATTCCTTCTTCTTGATTATAATCCTTTCCAACTAACCTAGTCTTATTCCTAGTTATTGAACCTTGTTCATCTAGTTTATTTCTAAATACCCATTTGTTACCAATGATTTGATGCTCTTTAGTCTAGGAACTAAGGTCCACACCTTACTCCTTTCAAATTGGTTGAGTTCTTCTTGCATAGCAATCACCCAATATTCATCATTAAGAGTCTCATCAATATTTTAGGCTCAATTTGAGAGACAAAAGCAAGGTTAGAATCTAAAAGTTTGAGATGAGATCTAGTGTTTACTCCTTTAGTATGATCACCAATGATTTGATCATTGGGGTGATCTTTTGTCATTTTCCACTCCTTTGGAAGGTCTTATTTGTCTTGCTCTTGAGCATGAGGTAGAGAGTCATCTTGATATGGGTTTTCTTGATCATTTTCATCTTTCTCATAATCAAGATCAAGCTTTTCTATTGTACATACGATATTATCAAGAACACTACCTTTCACAAGATCAAGCTTACTAGATTCATCAAAGACAACATGCATAGATTCTTTAACAACTAATGAACTTTTATTAAAGACTCTATAAGCTTTTTTAGAGATGAAGTATCCTAAAAAGATACCTTCATCGGATTTAGAGGCAAATTTTCCAAGGTTGTCCTTGGTATTTAATATGAAACACTTGCATCCAAATACTCTAAAGTATGATATCATGAGCTTTCTTCCATTCCATAATTGAAAAAAAGTTTTGTTTGAGTGGTCTTTTGAAAACTCGATTTAAAATATAACATGTAGTATTAGTGGCTTCGACCCAAAAGTAGGTTGGTAATCCATACTCATTGAGCATTGTTCGAGTCATTTCAATTAAAGTTCCATTTTTCCTTTTGACTACCCCATTTTGTTGAGGCATCCTAGGAGATGAAACATTTTGTGAAATACCATGTTCTAGATAAAAGTTTTCAAGTTTTCAAATTTTATTTTTGAAATAAAATAACCTTTTTCGTTTTGAACTCTCTTAGCAAAGTTTTTTAAAGATTCAAAAGCATCACTCTTTTGAGCTAAGAAAATCATCGACGATGACAAAAGCATAGTGTTTACCTCCTAAGCTTGCAAGTCTAGTAGGTCTAAAAATATCGAAATGCAAAAGTTGTAAAGGCTTCGAGGTACTTACAATATTTTTGGATTTGAAGGAGGACTTGTATTGTTTTCCTCTTTAGCAAGGTTCACATGTCTTATCTTTTTCAAATTTGACTTTTGCTAGCCCACTTACTAGCTTGCCTTTGCTAAGGCTTTGAATTAAATCCATGCTTGCATGACCAAGCCTTCTATGCCACAACCAAGATTCATCACTAGTAGTCATAAGACACTTAGAGGAAAGGTTAGATATTTTATGTAAGTCTATTATATAGGTATTGATATCTCTACTTCCTTTGAATATCTCTTGGCCACTAAAAGATGTTACAAGACATTCATTAGAGGTAAAGATTACTTGGTTTCCCTTATCACATAATTGACTTACACTTAACAAGTTATGTTTCAAACCATCAACAAGTAAAACATCTTTAATGAAAGTAGTATTATTAATACCAATGGACCCAATGCCAATTACCTTACCTTTAGCATTGTTTCCAAAAGTTACCTTACCACCATCAATACTTTTAATGTCATTGAATAACTTTTTGTTTCCGGTCATATGCCTTGAGCATCCACTATCCACAAGCCAAGCATTTTCTTTTATAATGGTCTTGAGGCATACCTATAAAATTGCAATTAAAGTATTGTTTTTAGGTACCCAAATGAACTTGGATCCTTGAGGGTTATTTCTTATCCAACAATGTTTATTGATATGACAAAATTTCGTACAATAATTATATTGTTTAGCTCTAAACATATTTTTCAGTTTTACCATGCTTTTAGCTACCATTATCCTATTAGATGGAGTTTTTGAGCAGTGACATGCACATGCATGATGACTTGGTGCTTTCCTAGGTGCATACCTTTTATACATAAAAGCATGATTGGCCTTTTGAGGTTTCCCTCTTAGACTAATCGACCTTTGACCATTTTTTTTTATAAATAGAGGGTTTAGTGTATGTTGTGCACTTAGCCCTTGGGGCTATTACTTCTAATGTGGAGATATGAGGTGCGCTTGACTTACCAAATGTGGTCTTGTGAGATGAAGATGATGTTCCATTAAATCCTAGACCATGTCTTATTAAACGCGGTCTTTGAGATATTATGAGAGTATCTAAACTCTCATTGCCTTTATGAAATCTTGAAATGGAGTTTCTAAGTTCCTCAACTTCATTTTTTAAAACATTGTTTTCTTTAAGTAAGGATTTAGTTAAGGGTCTAGAGGAGTACTCATCTAATGATTTTTGAAGAGATTCATTAGAAGATTTAAGCTCAAGATTTTCCTTTTCTAAGACTTCCATTTTGTTTTTCAAATTTAAAATATTATTTTTATAAGTATTGAATTTACATCTATATTTTACTAATTTTAGGTTCAATACTTCTATTAGACTCTCTCATCATCATCTTCACTATCACTGTTGTTATCACTACTATCATTATTGAATGAATATGAGTAAGGATGACCTACCTCATCCGTGAAGTGATCCTCTAAAGCCATGAAGCATAGGTTGACCTCTTCACTTTAATTGTCATCTTTTTTACTTGAAGAGCTTTCGTCATCCCATTAGCTTTGTGACCTTTCTCCCCATTATCTTTTTGATATTTTTTCTTGTGTTTCTTGAACCTTGGACATTCTGGTTTGATATGTCCTTTCTTCCCACACTCATAACATTTTACCTCCTCTTTATTCCTTTGAGAGTCATTTGAGGAGTGTTTGAGATTTCTTTGTTTGAAGTTTTGATAGTTGCCAATTCTCTTCTCAATTATTCTTTTCAGTCTTCTTGAGAGCATTGCATTGTCCTCATTTGCATAATCACTCTTTTCTTCATCATTTTCAATTTCTTCTCGAGATTTTGAAGTATAGGCTCTTAGTGCTAGAGGCTTTCTCTTTTCTGGCTCAGTTTCAAGTTCTCTATCTCTCTTTACTGCCATTTCATATGTTAGAAGTTTGCCAATAAGCACATCAGTATTCATGACCCTCATGTCTTCATTGGCTTCTTCTATACCAACAACTCTTGAACCATAGTCTTTGAAAGGAAGGCTTATGAGAATTTTATTGTTTACATCTACCAAGCTGAAGTGTTTTCCCAGCTTTCTCATGCCGTTTATGATGGCTAGAAGATGATTCATCATATCGATGATGGATTCATTGGATTTCATCTTGAAGAGTTCATATTTTGAAGTGAGAAGTTGAATCTTCGTGGATTTAACTTGCTTTGTTCCTTCATGATAATTCTCCAATGTTTTTGACATACTAAATGCGGTAGGGCAGTGTTGGATTCTACCACATTCTTCAATGGATAGAGAGCTTCGAGAATTGTCATTGCCTTTTTGTTTTTGAAGTTTGCTTTATGTTGAGGCTCTGTCCAATCGTCTCTTGAAAGGATTTCTTCTTCATCACCAACTTCTCTCCTAGTTGGTGGTGTCCAGTCTTACTGAACACTATCCCAAATTTTAATTCCCTCAATATCGAGATATGTCTCCATTCAGAACTTCCAATGAGTGTAGTTTGCTCCATCAAAGTAAGGCTTAAGAGTTTGGAATCCGTCGTTGGCCATTTCTTGATCTTTGCTAGTGCTTTTTAGGCTTTGATGCTAGACTTAGCTCTGATACCAATTGTTGCCCAAACAATGAACCAAGAAGGGAGGTTGAATTGCTTATAAAATAAAAATTCTTAACCTTAAATGCGGAATAAAATTAAATAGAGTAGAGATGAAGAGATATCTCACACAAGATTTATAGAGGTTCGGGTATTAACAAACCCTACTCCTCTCCCCAATCTCAATTGGGAGTTTTACTAACACACTAAATGCTACGATGAAGTTGTACAAGCTCACTCCCAACTATAGTGTTTCTCTCAATGGCTAACACTTAACACAGAAAATCCCTTGTGTTTTAATGACTCACACAATAAACCAATTCCTTATGTTTTATGGCTCACACAATAAACCTTTACAAGTGTTTCAATCTTAACCCAATATACCCAAACTCATTTGAGTAATAGATTACAATGAAAACACTCACCAACCTATAAAGCTCAAAAATTATGTGCAAATTGGTTTTTACAGCGAATAAAGGATTTGTTGAAAGTAATTAATGCACAATAACTACAACAAGATTTCAGATTCAAAGTTGTTGCCTAGATATTAGACCAAGAAGGGGGGTTGAATTGGAGTTTCACAAAAAAAAATAAACTTTAAAGTGCGGAAATAAATAATTAATTTTAGGAAGGATAGAGAAAATCGGACACAAAGATTTATAGAGGTTCGGGTGTTAACAAACCCTACTCCTCTCCCCTATCGCAATTGGGAGTTTCACTAACACACTAAGTGTTACAATGGAGTTTTACAAGCTCACTCCCAACTATGGTGTTTCTCACAATGGCTCACACCTAACCCAGAAAACCCTTGTGTTTCAATAGCTCACACAATAACCAATTCCTTGTGTTTTACAGGCTCACACAAACAACCTTCACTTTGTGGTTTACAGGCTCACACAAACAACCTTCACTTTGTGTTTTACAGGCTCACACAAACAACCTTTTAATTTGTGTTTTAGAGGTTCACACAACTAACCCTTACAAGTGTTCTACTCTTAACCCAGAAAGCTCACTTGAGTAAAGATTACAGAGATAACCACTTATAAATCTTAATTACTCAAATATGAGGAGCAAAAAGATTTTTACAGAGAATAGATTTGTTCTCAAAGTATGAAAGTACAAATAGCTTGTAATTCGAAGTATATGCTATTCTTTTGTTTTTCTTATCATTCTCTTTTTCCTTAATGCATAAATGACTTCCATTTATACTCTCATGGCTGAATATATCCGTTGGGGTGCATTAAATAAGAAACTAGCTGTTGTACTAACCAAAAATTGCGTCTAACATTTTTCTCTCTCATTGTTCACGGGCGTGACTATGCTTGTCACGGGGGTGACATTTCTTCCAAAGCCGTGACTGAAGTGGTGACCTTGGTCGTGAAGCTCTCTGGAATGTTTTGACATATTGAGTCACGGGCGTGACATAACTCATTCACGGGCGTGACAATCTTCCCAGCCGTGATCCAAGTGGTGACTCTGCTTGTAAAGCTCTCTGGATGAAATTGCATGAATCTTCACGGGGGTGACACCTTTATTCCCGGGGGTGACTGAAGTGTCCACTTCACGGTTTATTTTTCCTTCATGGCCGTGAACTTCAAATGTTGGTTTTGGTAACGGTTAGCTTCCTTCACGGGAGTGACTCATAGAGTCACGACAGTGAACATGCTACTACTTGAATTTTGTCTCTCAAGGATTATTCTTCCAATTCTCCATTCTTGCTATTTAATCGATGTCCTGTATAATATACTTACAAAAACAAGTATGTTAAATACAATATTGCTATATTATTTGTTATCATCAAAATGACAGAAATACCCCTCAAGGTTTAACAAAAGTAATTGTTGTTCTTCTACTTTAGGATTGATAAATGACTTGCATTTATACTTCCTCAGTAAATTATAGCCATTCGGGTGTATTTAATGTGAAAATAGCCATTGAACCAACTCTTAACTTCGCACCTGACATGTTTCTCTGTCCTCATTCATGGGCGTGACTATATGTGTCATGGTCATGAATGTTCTTCCAAGTCTAGGTCCAAATGGTGACTCTAGCCGTGAAGATTTCTGGAAGAACTTGAAGTGTTTGATCATGGGCGTGACTTTATACTTTCACGGGCGTGAACATTCTTCCAAGTCGTGGTTCAAGTGGTGACTCTAGCCATGAAGCTCTCTGAAAGAACTTGATATGTTATTTCACGGGCGTGTCTTTATTTCACGGGCGTGACTGATTTGATCATTCACGGTTGGTATGATCTTTCATGGCCATGAACTTTGAATGTTGAAGAGTTGGAGCTAAGCTATATCACGGGCGTGAAATAAGTAGTCACGGGTGTGAACATGTTATTTCTTCTTATTTTCGTCTTCAAAAGTTGTCTTTCGTTCTTGCTTCATATTTTATTCAAGATATATCATGTTCAACAAACTTAGAACACAGATTGTTAAATACATTATTGCTATTTTATTTGCTCCTTAAGGTTTAACAGAAATTATAGAAATTGTGTGTTATGCATGTAATTGATAATTGAACCTTAAAACAAGATTAAGGAATTATAAAAAGTGGATTAGAATGGTTAACTTCAACTAAAAAAATTATTTAGTGGAACTTGGAAAATATGACCATATTATGTGAAAAATACATATTAAAGCATAATTACATTTTAGTATAAAATTATGATACATATGGAATAAAGAATGTATAAATTAGTGAAATGAATATTTATAAGGTGAAAAAAAAATTTTAATGATGAAAATTTTAATGTGGGCCGAAATATGAAGAAGAAAAAATTATTATTTGCCTTGCTAATTAAATGAATATTAGTCATAAAATGCAAGAAAACATGATATTGAGTGTGTAAAAATTTATTGTAAATTTTTAAAATATATATTGAATATTTTTCTAATTATTGATTATTTTATGAATGAAAGGAAATAAAATGGATAAAATATGTTTAGTGAGTTTAATGACTTAATTGATTATTGATGATGAAATCTTGATATATTAGAATGGAAATTGTGCTAAAAGACTATAGTTATGGTTGAATAAAATGTTACGTAATTAATAATGTAAAAATAATAGAATTTATGAATTTAATGGAAATTGTATTAAAAAAATAATATATTGCTCTTAGTTATTTTTCTGATAGTTAAATCTAGCCTGATATAATTGGCCAGCTACAGGGACACCATTACCGTGGTGCGAGTCATGGCGACTCGTTTATGTAGGCCAATGATGGTCTACTTCAGTTATAGTGATTTAGTGATCAATGTACAGTGCAGTGCTTGGTGGTCTTTCAGGGTCACTCGTCAGTGTAGTAGACTTTTGGGGTCCACGTCTCATGTATCCGGTCAGAAGATTTTCTATCGGATTGAAACTAAAGGCAAATGTGAATAAAAGTAGTAAAAATGAAATAAGTGAAAAATGCGAGAAAATTGATATAAATGATAAATATGATACAAATGATATATGTGATAAATATGATAAAGTGATAAATATGATACAAATGATATATGTGATAAATATGATAAAAGATAAAAATGATAAAGATGATAAAAATTGTATAATAATAATAATGATAAAAGTGATAAATATGACAAAAATAGGAAAATTGAAAAATAAAATATAAGTGGCAGAAAAATGTTAAATTATGTAGTTAAAAAAATAAATGAATATATATATAGTGGCAAAAGTGTAAATAAATGTAAAGTAGTTGCATGATTGTAAATAAATGGAAATTGGGGAACATAAATAAAATTTGTAGTTATAGAAAAAATAAATAGTGGATTGAATGAAAAAAAAGATAAAAAAGGAAGAGTTAATTATAGAAGAAATATGAAATATGACTAAATTGAAAGAAAATGAAAGTTTAGGAATAAATTGAAAAAACAATTATAAGATTAATTGAGAAAAAATGTTAAATTTAATGAAGATATTAAATAATGAATTAAAGGTAAAGAATATTAAAGTATTGATAAAAAGAATAATAAATATATTAAAGAGAAAATTTAAATAGTGTAGTAAATATAATATTGCATATATGTATGAAAATATAGGTCAATGAAAATTCTTAAATTAGTAATCGTCACTGAGCATTTTAATGTTCAACACGTAGTTATTTAATTGCATGTATGTAGTAACGGGAAATACACAAAAGTAAACGTACAAATTTTGGGAGCAGACAGAAGAATAAAATAATATTAGGTTATTATTAAGTATGAAATGTATATATATATTTGTATGAATGAAACTATGCATATATTCTAATAAAAAAATACTTATCAATTATTATATGTGTAAAGAATAAAATATTGATTTGTGGTTGAATGAAAAATATTTTGTATTATATTTGTATTATTGTGTACAAAAATGACTGTAGATTGTTTGCAGTATAGGTGAGGTAGTTAATATATAACCGTTATGCTGCTGAAATTTTTTGAAAAATAAAAATGATTAATAAAGTATTAATAAGATTATGGCTATTAAATTAAATTAAGAAATTTTGTTTTACACATATCGGCTATAATCGCATAAGGTTACGTAACGTATGTAATGAATAAATTTTATAAGGGCGTCACATACATACTTTATATATAAAAATATTATTTACAAAGCACAATGCTTATGCAAAACACAAAGATTTCTTTACTAGTACTATAAGAAAAAAAGTACATAACAAAAGTACAAAAACATGAAATCCATTGTGTAACATTAGTTGCTTTATTGGACTAGATTTTCGTTAGCTTCCTTACAACCTCTGACTTCTCTTTAATATGTCTGCACGAGATAAATTCCCCACTAAGTATTAAGTTTAGTAATGCATATAAATAAGACAATATACTATATATGTGCAATATGCAATTATATGACATTTACTTATAAATACATTATTCTTAATATGTTTATGAGATTCATTTGCATACATGACCTACTAAATACATTATTCTTAATGTTTATTAGATTCATTTGCATACATGAGCTACTAACATTTAAAATACTATAATCTACTTTATATCATTTTCAATATAATTGTGCCCATAACACCTAAGGATGAACCATTAATATGAATAACGAGATTAACTATCTGGATATAATAAAATTGCTATCTGGGCATAGAAGTATGCGCATACAAGTGTCATCACCGACATAATATAAGTGTTATCACCAACATAATATATGTGCCATCAATGTCTTCACCGATATAATATATGTGTCATTAGTGTCATCACCGACATAATATATATGTCATCAGTGTCATCACTGATATAATATATGTGTCATCAGTGTCATCAGTGACATAATATGAATGTCATTACTGACATAATAACAAGACCCCTAAATGGTATGACAAATTATCCAAGGCTCTAGTTCTACAATAGGCATTTTAGAGTTTACCTTTATCATTATAAAATTCATAACTTTTTAATTCATACATTCTATGGATCTAATAGTTCAATTAATCACATAAATACTCAACATATATATCATTTGCATTATATAATATGGTCCAGTTTGACTTACATATTAAAATTTTCAATTTATGTTCTACCATGTTACTGATAGACTTCATACTCTATTTTTCATCTATATTTTGAGCTTATTTCTATTTGACTTAATTAAATAATCTTCTAAAGCATTATAGTCCTGGATCTTAGATTTAATATATAATTTGAATCACTTAATTTGGAGTTCTGCAGCAAAAGATATATACAATTAAATATTGATTGCTCATTAAAAATTTTGCACTTACCTCTTTGTCTTTCTTCTCTTTATCTCTAATGTCTATTTTTCCTTTCCTTTGCTCTTTTGAGCTTTTTCTTTATCAACTTAAGCTCCTAAAACATATAAAAATATCACAAAAAACCTTTATTTATCAAACTCTCTCTAAACCATATTTTCTCTCTCTTAAAATCCAAAACTCCCTTCCAACTCAAACTCTAAATGAGTTGAAAATGATATCATTCTTTAGAAGAAGTTAAATACTATATGAAAAATACCTTACCCTTCAACCTTTTCCTTCTTTGACCGAATTATGAGGTGCTCAAATCTCCTATTCCTTTGCTGTTTTCTCTTCTTTTTAGCTTCCTAAAGCTTCCTCAAGCTTTTGTTGTGCATGAAAATGGTCTTTTATTTTTCACTTTCTCTCACCCTTTTCTAACTTTCTCTCACTAGAAGCAACCTTTGGCCATGGATGTGGGATGATGAACATGGGACTGCTTACGGGAGTGTAGAAAATAGGTCAAAGAAGGGAGAAGAAGAAAAGAAGAGAAGGAAAGAAATAAAATGTCCAACTATGGGACCCAACCATAATCTAGATATTTTGATAAATTTGCATGTCTCTCTTTTAATTGTGGCAAGTGGTCAACTTCTGAATCTTGACTCCGATCGCTCCAACACATCAATTTAGAGACACGTCTGACTTGAGGCCTAAATTAGCGGATATGACATCCTCTCCCTTTTAAAATAAATTTCATCCTCGAAATTTTACCTACTTATTCCATAGTGAACAATTGTGGATACTACCTCTTCATGTCCTCATTGCTTTCCACTTTGCTTCTTCAATAGAATGATTTTGCCATAACACTTTGACTAAAACAACTCTCTTATTTTGTAGAAATTTTTCCTCATATGCTAAGATAGCCACAAGTTCTTCTTCATATAATAAATATGTCTGCACTTCTATCTCCTCAGTTGGAATAATATGAGTCGGGTTCGAATTATACTTTTTTAGCATAAAAATATGAAAAACATTTTGAATTCTATCCAGCTTTAGCAGAAGAGCTAATTGATACGCCATAGGTTTGATTTTTTCCAAGATTTTAAAAAGGCTAATGAATTTCAGACTTAGTTTTCCTTTCTTACCAAACCTCAATACTTTCTCCCTAGGCAAAACCTTATGAAACACTTTATCTCCTATAACATCCTCTATGTCTCACCTATTTAGGTCAGCATAAGACTTCTGTAGATCTTAAGCTACCTTCAGTATTTCCTTAATAACCTTAAATTTCTCTTTTGTCTGTTGTACTATCTCTGACCTAATCAATTTTACCAGTGTCTTCCACTTCCTTCCATGCAATGCCTTATATAGAGCCATACCTATGCTCGTTTGATGATTATTGTAGGCAAACTCCATAAGAGGTAGATATCGATCCCAATTCCATCAAACTCGAGCACATGATTTCTCATCATAACTTCTGTTGAACCTTGAGGGGTATTTCTGTCATTTTGTTGATAACAAATAAAATAGCAATAATGTATTTAACATACTTGTTTTCTAAGTCTATTAAATAGGGTATGGAATAAGATAGCAAGAATGGAGACTGGAAGAAAAGACAAAAATTTAAGAAGTAGAATGTTCACACCCCTGACCCTATGTGTCACGCCCGTGATGAAGCCTAGCACCAACAAACCAACATTTAAAGTTCACGGCCATGAAGGAAGATAGCAACAGTGAATGAGCATTTCAGTCACGCCCATGAAAAGACATGACAAATTCCTCCAGAGAGCTTCACGACCAAGGTCACCACTTAAGTCACGACTTGGAAGAATAGTCACGCCCGTGACATACAGAGTCACGCCTATGAAAGATGAAAGAGAAAAATATCCGGTGTGATTATTAGGGTTGGTGCAACGACTAGTTTCATATTAAATGCATTCTAACGACTATAATTTGCTATGGAAGTATAAATGCAAGTCATTTATGCATCCAGAACAAAAGAGTGAACAAGGAGAACAAAAGAACAAGTGAATTGAAAATATTTTGAATCAAAGCCTTGTTGTAAGCCATTTTATGCATTTGATATTTATTCTCTGTAAAAATCTTTTTTCTCATCATTTATTAAGCAATAAAGATTTATAAGTGTTTCTCTCTGTAATCATTTACTCAATTGAGTTTTGGGTATTTCTGGGTTAAGAGTAGAACACTTGTAAGGGTTAGTTGTGTGAGCCTCTAAAACACAAAGAAAGGTTGTTTGTGTGAGCCTATAAAACACAAGGTAAAGGTTGTTTGTGTGAGCCTGTAAAACACAAGGAATTGGTTATTGTGTGAGCCATCAAAACACAAGGGATTTCTGGGTTAGGTGTGAGCCATTGTGAGAAACACCATAGTTGGGAGTGAGCTTGTAAAACTCCATTGTAACACTTAGTGTATTAGTGGAATCCCAATTGCGATTGGGGAGAGGAGTAGGGTTTGTTAACACCCGAACCTCTATAAAAATCCTTGTGTCAAATTTCTCTATCCCTACTAAGCTTAATTTTTTTCTGCACTTTAAAGTTAAATTTTTTAAAACTCCAATTCAACCCCCCTTGTGTTAAATTTTTTACTAGATAAACAAGGTACAATAACTAGGAATAAGGCTAGATTGGTTGCAAAATGGTATAATCAGGAAGAAGGAATAGACTATGATGAGACTTATGCTCCTGTAGCTATATTAGAAGCCATAAGAATACTTTTAGCATATGCATGCCACATGAATTTCAAACTCTTTCAAATGGATGTGAAAAGTGCATTCTTAAATGGTTATATAAAAGAAGAAGTTTATGTAGAACAACTCCCAGGTTTTGAAAGCTATGATTTTCCTATTCATATTTTTAAACTTTCAAAAGCTTTATATGGTTTGAAACAAGCCCCAAGAGCTTGGTATGAAAAACCAAGTTCTTTTCTCTTAGAAAATAACTTTTCAAAGGGGAATGTTGACACGACATTATTCATTAAAAAGCATAAGCATGATATTCTAATTGTTCAAATTTATGTTGATGATATCATATTTGGTTCTACTAATGAATTGCTTTGTCATGAATTTGCTAAGTGTATGACTAGGGAATTCGAAATGAGCATGATGGGAGAGCTTAAATATTTCCTTGGTCTACAAATAAAACAAGGCAATGAGGGCATATTCCTCAACCAATCCAAATATGCTAAAGATTTACTTAAGAAATTTGGAATGGAAGGATGCAAGAATGCCAAGACTCCAATGAGCACATCAACAAAATTGGACAAGGATGAAAAGGGTAAGAACATTAATGAAAAGCTCTATAGAGGTATGATCAGATCACTTTTATATCTTACTGCTTCTAGACCCGACATAATGTATAGTGTATGCTTATGTGCACGATTTCAATAATGTCCAAAAGAGTCTCATTTATATGCCGTAAAAAGAATTCTAAGATATTTACATGGCTCATTGCATCTAGGTTTGTGGTATCCTAGAAATTCATCCTTTTATATTGTAGGATATTCAGATGCAAATTATGCTGGTAGTCTTTTAGATAGAAAAAGTAATTCAGGTACTTGTCACTTTATTGGAGAGTGCTTAGTTTCTTGGTTTAGCAAGAAACAAGTTTCAGTTGCTCTTTCTACTGCTGAAGCAGAGTATGTAGCAGCAGGATGTTGTTGTACACAAATCCTTTGGATGAAACAACAACTTAAGCATTATGGTCATAGTATGAACCATATACCTATTAGATGTGACAATACAAGTGTTATAAATCGATCAAAGAATCCCATTCAACATTCTAGAAGTAAGCATATTGACATTAGACACCATTTTATTAGAGATCATGTTCAATATGGAGATATTGCATTGGAATTTATAAGCACAGAAAATCAATTGGCAGATATCTTCACCAAGTCTCTAAATGAGGAAAGATTTAATTTCATAAGAAGAGAACTTGGTATGATTGATGGATTAACTTTGTGATTGTCAAACCTTAATTGATAATCTTGATTTTGTCACAGCTTACTAGATATAAGGTAGTTAATTTGTTGGAAATTTATGTTATAAGGGATCAAATCTTCATAGAAATGCTCTAGTCTTGTTTTAGGACTTAATTTTATTTGATGAAAATTTTAGGCAGTTCACGCTCGTGAACTAAATAGCCAAAAGAACTAGTAGCTTTCATGACTTGATGCATAATATGGTTCACGGCTTAAAGTAGTGAAGCCTATGTTCACGACTTCATTCACCCCCGTGAAATGCCTTGTTCATGTCCGTGATGCATTTTCACGCTCGTGAACAATTCCACAAAAAAACTTATAGAAGTGTTCATGCTTTGTATCATGCTTTGTTTCACGGTCATAAGTAGTGAAAGTCAACACTTCACACCCGTGACTAATTTTCACCACCGTGATAGTTCATTGTTCACGTCTGTGAGCTTCAAATGTCACGACCATGAGCAATTTCACGTCTTTCTTCACGGGTAGAGCACCTTTTCAGCAAACTGTGAACACGACACTTCACGCACGTGACTACGTTTTTCACGCTCGTGAATAGGTTGGCTATATAACATTTCTGCTGGTTATTTTTCATATTTCAACTTTACAACTTCTTGCAACTGCTTCCATTTATCAACATTCATTGTCACATTGAAGATTCCGGCCCCCTAGTCACAAGTTTCATCTATAAAAACCATCAAAAAACTTCTTCCATCATCACAAATCATCTTTCCTTAGGGTTTCCTCACAAATTCTGTCAAATCTTTTCCACTCTTCAAAAGTTTATTTCTTTCAATCCAGATGGAAACCGGTTTTATCAAAGGGTACTAGGAAGAAATCTCATGCTTCCATAAGGTATTCAGATTACCTAATGAACATAATTCCAGAGCATTTCCGTCTTAGGTACTCTGTGCTTAAGAAAAGGGCTCTCATTTCCTCAAGGTCATTTGAGTGGCAGACAGTACGTACTATCGGGCTTGAGACAGCGATGATAGAGCAACTTCAGGCCTGTCACTTGAAGGAATTTGTTGACATTCATCAGCCCACCTTGGAATTCTTGAGCACTCTACAAGTGTCTCCCACTGGCACAATAAAGTTTCAATTGTGCAGGAATCCGAACACCCTCTCTGCCACAGAATTTGAAGATTTATTCAACCTACCCTCGGATGGATCCTGAACGATAGTGAAGTTGAGTTTTATGCCACTCAGACATGGACTCACTTCGGGTTGGATTGCAGCTGGGATGTTAAAAAGATGAAGAGCACTCATCTTCGGTCCCCAGTGCACAAGTATCTGCATAGGTTTCTGACGTAGAGCATATTTGTCCGAGACGACAGCAATGGCACCATTCAGAAGTTTGAGCTTTTTCTCCCGGAGATGGCCCAAAGAGGCCTCACAGTGGCACTATCTCGATGGTTTGCGAACCATCTCCTGTCCATTGCCACCAAGCTCTCCAGAGACATTCTTATTGGTGGGTATGTGACCCATATAGCCTTAAAGCTCGGATATCTAAAGCTGGAAGAATATCACTACAATCTCATCCCAGGGCATCCTCGAGATCGACTGGATGTCGAGTCTTTCATCAATATGGGAGCAGCTATTCGAATTGTCTTTGAGAACAACACATACTACCACTTCATCGACATTGTTGGCGAGATCATTTGGGAAGATAATGACTCGGAGGACTTCAAAGCTGGCCTCCAAGGTATCCAGCAGAAGAAAAGGGCTTGAGTTGAGATGGCACCTCCTGAGGTTGAGCAGGACATCGGACAATCCTCTGCCCCCACACCAAATTTGGCTCAGCAGGTGGTTGACCTCCTGGCACCACGATTTGAGCAGCTGCAGGCTTCCATGGATGAGAGGTTGGAGAACCTCAAGGACTTCATGGAGTCTAGAATGGACAGCCTTAAGGCAGAAGTTTCTTGACTTAGGGATATGATGTCCGGATAGGTGTTAGGCTTTATGTTAGCCTTGCTATATTTGTTTCTTGTTTGTTTGTTGTAGGAATTTCATTTCCTATCAGAACTTTTAATTGCTTTTGTACTTGTTTTTGTTTCTTAAATTAATATGATTGCTTCTATTTTTCCATTTTCTTATCTTTATTGATATTCTTTTTGTTGATGACAAAAGGGGGAGAAACTAGCAATATATTAAGATAAGTGCAAGAAATACTTAATTTTTGAATCACAATGGAGAACTTAGCAATATCTTGTTTTTTAAGTTAAAGGCAAAATTAAGTAGGGAGAACCTAGAAATATATTGTTTAAAGTTAAGATTAAAGTTAAGTGCAATACTTAAAAATATGCAAGTATGCAAATGAGCTTAATACAACTTACATGTATCTTAAGTATACTTTGCATATACCTTGATGCAAGTTACATAAATGAATATGCATTTGATATACTCTAAATATACCTTACATATACTTCATGCTTTAAAGAGAATTTTGGTATACATTGGATATACTTTGCATATAACTTGAATATACTTAAAACTAGAAAGTTTATTTTGATGCTACACTTCATCATCCTCTACAATTCTTGCACTTCATCATTTCTTATCCTAAGCATCTTTTGAGGGGGAGACTTCTCAAAAGCACATATTGCTAGATTATTTGTCACCATCAAAAAGGGGGAGATTGTTGAATCTTGAGGGGTATTTCCATCATTTTGATGATAACAAATAAAATAGCAATAATGTATTTAACATACTTGTTTTCTAAGTCTATTAAACAGGGTATGGAATAAGATAGCAAGAATGGAGAATGGAAGAAAAGATAAAAATTGAAGAAGGAGCATGTTCATACCCGTGACCCTATATGTCATTTACGTGATGAAGCCTAGCGCCAACAAACCAATATTTAAAGTTCATGGCCATAAAGGAAGATAACAATCGTGAATGAGCATTTCAATCACGCCCGTGAAAAGACATGACAAATTCCTCCAGAGAGATTCACAACCAAAGTCACCACTTGGACCACGGCTTGGAAGGTTGTCACGCCCGTGAAGATATATGTCACGCCTGTGAACAAATATTTCCAAACCTTCTAGAATGCTTCACGGCCAAGGTCACAACTTAAGTCACGACTTGGAAGAACAGTCACGCCCGTGACACACAGAGTCATGCCTGTGAAAGATGAAAAAGAA
Organism: Triadica sebifera; assembly: GCA_023653625.1. Taxonomy (NCBI): domain Eukaryota; kingdom Viridiplantae; phylum Streptophyta; class Magnoliopsida; order Malpighiales; family Euphorbiaceae; genus Triadica; species Triadica sebifera. Next base: position 30,634,752 of record CM042901.1, read on the forward strand.
AAATGTCAGGTGCGATTATTAAGGTTGGCGCAACGACTAGTTTCATATTAAATGCATTCTAATGGCTATAATTTGCTATGGAAGTATAAATGCAAGTCATTTATGCATCCAGAACAAAAGAGTGAACAAGGAGAACAAAAGAACAAGTGAATTGAAAATATTTTGAATCAAAGCCTTGTTGTAAGCCATTTTATGCATTTGATATTTATTCTCTGTAAAAATCTTTTTGCTCATCATTTATTAAGCAATAAAGATTTATAAGTGTTTCTCTCTGTAATCATTTACTCAAGTGAGTTTTGGGTATTTCTGGATTAAGAGTATTATACTTGTAAGGGTTAGTTGTGTGAGCCTCTAAAACACAAAGAAAGGTTATTTGTGTGAGCATGTAAAACACAAGGTAAAGGTTATTTGTGTGAGCCTGTAAAATACAAGGAATTGGTTATTGTGTGAGCCGTCAAAACACAAGGGATTTCTGGGTTAGGTGTGAGCCATTGTGAGAAACACCATAGTTGAGAGTGAGCTTGTAAAACTCCATTGTAACACTTAGTGTGTTAGTGAAACTCCCAATTGCGATTGGGGAGATGAGTAGGGTTTTTTAACACCCGAACCTCTATAAAAATTCTTGTGTCAAATTTCTCTATCCCTACTAAACTTAATTTTTATTTTCGCACTTTAAAGTTAAATTTTTTAAAACTCCAATTCAACCTCCCTTCTTGGCTCAATATCTGGGCAACATCTTCCAATAGCTGAATTACTTCCTTAGATTGTCCATTCGTCTGTTGATGAAATGTCAAGTCCTTAAAGACTACTACAAACTCTTCTAGAATTGCAAAATAAATCTAGGATCTTTATCAGAAATGATGGACACTAGCACTTTATGAAATCTTATTATCTCATTTACATAAAATTTAGATAGCTTGTTCAACAAGTAATCCATCCTTATTATCTCATAAATTTTGGCCACTAGGATTGAGCTTTCAAATCTTGGTATATCTTGGTCCCACATGGATGCATCATATGTAACATCCCCCCATCCCAACAATATGTGATTGGATAAGGAAGTGCTATTGTAATAGCCCAAATACTAGATTAGTTGTAAAATGTAGTTTTCAAAATTGATTAGTATACCCAAAGTCAAAAGTACACCCATGGGTAAATAATATTTTATTTGATCATTGAAAAATATAGGTTATGACTAGTTCGGGGATAAAATTTGGAGTGAAAATGAGGTCAAATAAGTCTTCAAAAGTCAAACTAAGAAAAAAATGGGACCCGATTTAATTAATAAATTAGTTGACCATATTTGACCAGGCAATAAAAATAGCAAACAATATCTAAAAATTTATTTTAAGACATGGATAGATTCTAAATAATATTTAAAATTAGTTGATAGTGAAAAATAAATTTTACGGGAGCACCGAAATTTGATTAATCAATCTGGTTTGGGTGAGCTGGATAGAAAATAGACTCTGATTGAGTTGAAATTTTTTATTGCTTAAAAGAAAAATTTTATTTTCTAACTAATTCAACCCCCTTTCTTGGTTATTGTTTTGGACAACAAATCATGTTAACAAACTAAATTGGAGCAGCCCTAAAAGAACTCAATTGGCAATACTAGGTTTCAGAAACCCTATAATTTCAGCAATATGTACAATTTCAAATTTCATGTTAAAATATAATTTGAACCATGCTATTATTGTCAACAACATATAATACAATTATATTAACATGTTATTGAATAAAAAATAAAATTTGATGCCAAACATAATCAAATTCGTTTTTAATTGAAGGAAGAAATCCAAGTTGTTTCTTTTCAATTAATCTCATTGATACTTCAATTAAATCCGAAATTAAATTACATAGGGTGGCTCGATACCACTATTGAGTTTTGAACATGCATCTCGTATACATGTCAAAAAATATTTAAAATTTAAACAAAATCAAAATCCAAGAAATGCGCTATGTAATTTAAAATTAAATTGAACCATACAATGGGAGAAGTTGATTGCCTTTGTTTGCAACTCCCTATCATCGAAGTTGTGAGATTTTCCTTCTTTATTAGGTTGTATCAAACCACAACAATAAAAATCTAGGATTGACTCTAAGAGTATCCATATGAAGGAAGAAGAAGAAAACCTCCAAAGAGATGGGGTAAAAAAGGTCCAAAGTGTTATCTATGGAAAATTGTCTTATGAAAGAGAGAAAGGGAAGGAGATCAATAAATTTTAATTTTCTTAAAGGGGTTGCCATGAAATTGACTCCTTAAAAGGAGTATTTATACTTTTTCTAATCCCTTTTAGGGATGGAAAAGGAAAAGAGCTCTACTGGGCCTCTTTCCTTAAGGTACATGTCCCAATGTTGACCAAGTCAACAACTTAAATTTGGATTTGACCCATTTCAATAAATCTTATAAATGGCATAATTATCTTTGTCTCTCACTTGGATCTTATCCAAAACCCATTTTACATTTCTTTCATTCCCTATATACGTGTGACCTAATAGGTTTTCAGGTCATGTTGGTAGTGCAAGTCTCAAGAGGAGTATCTAACAAGTCAAACTGTTTTGACCCATAATTGGTTTCCAATCAATTTTCCTTGACTTAGAAGATCATGAGCAGTATCCAACAACACATCATGACCATCCAATTAACCAAAAAGTTAGTGATCTTATTGTAAACCCCTCTGTAGACAATTACCACGCAATTCATCCTTTTATCGTACTATACCTCATTTGGTTCAGAGCATGGATTATGGGTCAACTCCTATAAGACTAACTATATCATATCTAGTCCAAATAATATTAGTTCTTATCTACGAGAATCATTAATCAATTAGACATGTCTTTGAAGATCTTATTCGAGACATGTCAATCTTAGCCAAGGATTTCTGAGTAACGATCTCTACAATAGGCCATAGGTATACTCTCTCTTTATCATGAGTGCTGAATCATTTATTGATTGCTCAACTACCTTCAAATACCTCATGCTATGCTAATCACCACCCTATAAGAAACCTCTGAGAGGCAACAAGGGCTAGAGTCAAAGTATAGGAATTAATATCTAAGATAACATTGAGCATCTCAAGTCTAAAGATACTTGCACCACTGCTATGATGAGACTATCACTAACATTTAATAGATATCCATGTGATTGTCTCACAGTAGGTCATCCAATGTACTTTGTTACTCTAGCAAGTATCCATATGTTAACTTTAAACATCTAATGTCTTCAGCTTATGAGATTAGCTGCTTGACCTAGTCAAGGGGTATAACATGTGCTAGTCTATCCAAATTAATAATGTCTCATCTTGTTAGTCCTATGACTAGGGATAATTTAGGTGTAAGCACAATTATACATGATAGGAATCTCGTTATGATAATGATCTCATCATAATTTCCTTTATGTTATGTTAACATGCCAAACACTTCATTAAATGGTCTAAGATCTAAATCAAAATCATATGTGAATGAAAACCAATATAATGAAAAAGCCTTTTGTAAATAATAAATGAGTACATCAAGTGCCTAAGGTGATTGGCTTTAGGGAACCTCTTTAACAGGATCCGCCCTGGTCCATTCGCTTCTTCAAAACCTAAGATATCTGGGGCAGGCATGTTCTAGCTCTCTACAAAGCAATTCATATACAATTTAAGATATTAATATTAGCATGTAAGATTATCAATACTTGTAATATAATGCATATTTGGGAATTTTGTGCACACAACATTACTCCTAATAATAGGATAAAAAGTTCAAATATATATGAAATGTAAGGTTGGGCAACAAACACTGAAATTTGCAACGGTAATGCCCAACACAACTAAAACAATTAGTAAGAATAGTAAGAGTTCACTAACTACTCCTAACTTTAATCCTCCAAATCAAGTTTCAATTGAAATTGGAAGTTTGAAGGATCCAAACAATAAAAAGAAAACAAATGTGACACTCATTTCTCATTTTCCAATCTAAGTCTCTTATGACATGAGGAAGACATACTCTCTGCTAATGAAGGCATATTAGAGGAAGATGATGATGAATCTTTAGGCTGAGCCATAGTTGAGGGAGCTTCTAGTTAAGTATGTGTGAGAGGGATATCCATAATGAGTCTTAATGGATGGATCTCCAAACTGCGTATTAGTGGAGGGATCTACAGGCTATGATTGAGGCTCCACTAGCTGGGTAGTCAATGCTTGTCCCCTACTAATGACCCGACCTGAACATGCATTTCTTCATCCTTGACTCCTCATCTTCTGAGAAAAGAAGAAAAAAAAATTGTTGATCAACATCCATTATATAATATTTAGTAAACTACTCAATGTCATTTTAGAATAAAAAAATGCAACAACAAAGTCATATCAATATTAAAAACCTCTATTCACTGTCACTGTCATCCTCACCCCCAAGTTCGAGTTCATCCTCTTCTTCAATATTGGACCATGACTCAAAATCTGGTTCGTTATCTGATTCCACCTCCACATCTTCGATTTATATTAAATCACCATTCGAGTCATATAAGGATGTCATCAGATCTTGTGTTCCATTTTTAATAGTATCTATTTTGATTTCTTCCTCCCGAATTATGGTGATTCATATGTAATATTTGAATAGCTTTCAAAGATTTCCTCTATAGCTCGTGGTTTGATGTTGATCACAACCCACCAATCTTGGTTATGACATTGTAAATTAAGGTACGTAAAGTAAAATACCTAATATACCTGATTGGCCTAAATAAGTGGTTTATATCTATTAAATCTTATTTTATGGTTCACTTCAACTTGTTAGAGGAGTGCTCTAAAGGCAATCACCTTTAGCACTTACTGCACAAATTTATTTATTTAATAAAAGGCTTTTTCATTAATTTGATGTTCATTCAATATATGAATTGATAATGATCTTAAATCAATTAGTGAAGTCCTTGAAATATAACATAGCATGAAGAAAATCATGATGACATCATGATATTGAGATTCTTATCATATGTAATTATGTTAGTATCAAAATTATCCCTAGTCATAGGATTAATGAAATGGGACATTATTAATTCAGACAAACTAGCATATGTTACACTCGTTGATTGGATCGAGTAATACATCTCATAATCTATAAACATGAGATGTTTAGAGTTAACATGTGGATGCTTGCTAAGTTTAGCTAAGTACATTGGATGACCAGCTATGAGACAATCATATGGATAATCTATTCAAATGTCAATGATAGTCGCATCATAGCAATGGTGCAAGTATCCTTAGACTTTAGGTACTCAAGGTTATCTTGGATATTGATTCTGCATTTTGACACTATTACTTGTTGCCTCAGGGAGGTTGCTATTCATTCATATCCCTTTTCTCAATTTTTGACTTTTGATATTTTCTTTGAATTTGATTCAAATAGAAAAGACATCAAATGGTAGAAAATAGACATGAAAATATTTTTTTGTGAAAAAATGTTTTTAAGACAATAAAATTCTCTCAAGAACACTTTCAAAGCTAAGACTTTGAATTTGTTCAAACTATTTCTTTTGATAGTTTCTTCTTCATTCTTTACGTGGATTATCATTCGAGACATCCTAATGTGGATTGTTGTGGTTTGCTACAACCCAACAAAGTGAAGATTTGAATAACAAATAAAAAACTACAAGGTATAATTTCTAAACTCTATGTTTATATAAATTAGTTTTAACGACACAAGTATGATATTTTGTTTCGGGTTTTTAAAAATTTTATTTTCTAGCTGCATTTATGAATATGATTCATTCTTCAAAATCCAACACAACTATCTTATATTCATCATGAATTTTAGTCCCCAAATTTAATGTCAAATTGAACCAATTCACACTCAAATAAAAATTGTGTGCTTGATTGGCCAATTAGGATATTCAACCTCCATTACCTTTATAAGCTTTTCATAGTAATCATTCTCATATGCATCATAGTTAGAATCTTTAATGAACACTCTTCAATTCATGGTTTTTCTAACATAACTTAAACGTTAAATTTGGAACTTACAACCATTAATGACATATCTAGCGTACATTTTGAAAGAAATCAAAAGCGCTTTTCAAAGGCCTTTAACATTAGGATTTTGGACATTCGACCACTCACTATTAGCCGCCAATTATTAAGTTGAAGTTAATTGATCATTTGGGAATACAAAGAGGGAACCAAGTACTAATTACAACATTGAACCATTCTACAAACTCAGTTTCAAGTTTATTATCAACTTCAATATCATCAATGCATGACCAAGTTTGTTAAAACAAATTCATGTAGATCCTTGACAATAAGAATTAAATTGTAATGAGCAAAAAATTATTGCAATATAGTACATGAGATAAGATTGAAAATCACATCTTACTTGATAAAGGGTTGAACTTTCATGCAATTGAGTATAATGTAATTGTGCTCAACCTTGTATTCTTCATCGACCATTATTCTTGCCTTTGATCGTCCAATGGCTTGACCTGGAAATTTGAAAATTGAGAGGGACAGATCATTTGCTTGCACTACATCTTAACCACCTTTATTATTACGTGGAATATTTCTATTATTTGTTGGTATTAGAGAAGTGCTATAAAGGTAATCACCTTTATCACTCATTGTATAAATTTATTTGATTAATAAAAAGGCATTTTCATTCATTTGATATATGGGTTGGTAGTGATCTTAAATCAATTAATGAAGTCCTTGATACATAAAATAGCATGAAGGAAACTATTATGAGATAATGATATTGAGATTCTTATCATGTGTAATTATGTTAGTATCTAAATTATCCCTAGTCATTGGATTAATGAGATTGGACATTGTTAATCTTGACAGATTAGCAGATGTTATACTCCTTGATTGGATAAAGCAGTAGATCTCATAATCTGTAAATATGAGATAATTAGAGTTAACATGTGGATGCTTGCTAAATGTAGCTAAGTGGATTGGTGACATACTATGAGACAATCTTATGGATAATCTATTCAAATGTCAATGATAATCTCAACATAACAATAGTCCAAGTATTTTTAAACTTAAGGTACTCGAGGATATATAGGTTATTGATTCTATATTTTGACACTATTCCTTGTTGCCTTGTGAAAGCTGCTAATAAGGGTGGTGATTGGGTACAACTTAAGGTATTCGAAGGTAATTGGGTAATCAGCAAAGGATTCATCACTCTTGATAGAAGGAGTGTATACCTATGGCCTCTTGTCAGGGTAATTACACAATAATTTCTCGTCAGAGTGGAGATATCATGAAGATAGTCTTCGAAGACATGTCTAATAGAGCGATAAGCCGCAAGGACAAAAACTAACATTACTTAGGCTAGATGTGACATAGTTAGTCTAATAGAAGTTGACACATGTCCATACTCTGAACCAAGAGGGGTATAGAATGGTGAAAGGAATAATTACATGAAAATTGTTTATGGTTTGATGCCCCACTTATATATTAGCGATAATCCCACATATATAAGAAGGATGCCACAAGCTTAACTCGATAACTCTGTTCGAATTAAAACTTTTCATTTTAAATAACTTAATCTATTTATTTATATTGGTTTAGGCAAGTCATTCTAATTAACAATATGTATTTATCATTATGTTGTATACACATATGGCACCCGATTATGTTACATAATTATTTATATATACAATATTAACCTATGAGACATGTCTACCATAAACCATATACATGGTTAAACTAAAAAAAACATAATAGGTAACCAACCCTCTAACTACGTCTCTTGTGTCTCTACTGATATGGGCTTGGATTTTTTCTTGATCAACTTCACTATCTACTAGCTACAGCTTCAAATCCTACGTGAGAAGAACCCACGCTAAGCTATCTCTAGCTTAGTGATACATATAAGTATTAAAGTTTTCCCCAAGCAGACACACAAATGAATGTCTCAAATAAAATCATGGCACATCAAATTTTATTACATATTTATCATATAAAATAAATAAAAACATAACATAAAAGAATAAACATAAAAACTTTATTCAATAGTTAAATTTGCACCACCTCAAGTAAGCAATTTACACTTTGTTACTTACATCAATTAATAAAATTTCATATTTTATTCTATGATTAATTAGTCCAAAATCTTTTTCCCAAACTATCCGAATACGGGATGTGAAATAGGGGCACTCGCAGAGCTTAAGGCAACCTACTCACTATAATCTCAAGTTAAGGGCGCTAGACAAGTTTTTGCCACCTTGACCGAGTATAATCTTGTCATCAGTGTGTAATCAGGATCAGGAGCGCTCCCAGAGCTTAAGCCACCCTATCCCTAAATCATATCCATATCGGTACCGTAACTTTCCCATAATGGTGCACCATCTATCCTACGTCAGTTCTCAGGTAGAGAAATGGGCAATTAACAACATCAATTACTTGTTTCTATAACCAATACTCATTTCATATTAACATAATCATATACTCATAATTTCTTTCAATAGCATGTAATAGCATGATATTTTATCAAATATTAGCATAATGTTAAGTTCATAGTTAATAACATTTATATAATTTTAAAACATGTCATAATATATAATTTCATTATTGTGATAAATAATTTATGTCATGCACACACAATCATGCACAAAGGGACAAACTATAATACATATATGTACAAACCTCGATAGTGTTTTTCTTTTCCAAAATATAAGCTCAGATCTTGTTCACTTTTGTTGTTCTTCTTATTTTTGAGATCCTAATTTAAAAATATAAATAATTAATACCTTTATAAAATATTTATTCTTAATATATTTTAAATAAATAACTACAATTTCTTTTAAGTTGGAATAAGACCTCTTAGGACTATTGGATCTATAACTTTTTCTACACTTATCCAATTTACATGATTCTCCATCCTAATTAAATGTACATGTAAGACTAAAACATACTAAAATTTTAGAAGTTTTGAACCATTACACAATTTTTGGTATCATTTTAAATGTTGCTCTATTTTCTACCCTTAAGCAGTTTCGGGGTACTATATTTAAAAATTCATATATTTCAATGTATAGCTTAAATTATTATGAAACGTTTTATACAGTTATATAAGTTAATTTGGAACATTTGGCATGTTTACCTATTTTCCAGATTCGGTCTCTAAGGTTTTGAAATACTGGGGGATTTATAACTGGTTCAACATAGAGTATCAACCCGACCAATTCAATTGTTCATATCATATCTCACAAAATACATGCATTTTAAGATGAAACTTTCACCATAACTTAGATAAGACATAGAAATAAAATTTCATGTTTTGAACTTTAGCTAATATGATCTAGAAAAAGGTCAAATATGAGGACGAAGTTACTAGAGCTGTACAGGTATATAAAATCAGCTCAATCAAGGAACAATCATAGTTTATTTCACTATAACTCAACCTACACAAGGGCTATTTATACGAAATTTTGCAGAGACCTAAATAACACATATATCTATAATTTATGTTTTACAAAACTTTGAATGATCAATTTAAAAAAATTGTAGGTTATTCTGTCGACACGTCTCCCTGAACCAGTTTCACTCAAACAAATTTATCTCTTTATATACCTAAAATAATTTCATGAAATTTGACGGACGAATAAATAACACATACTTGAAAAACTTTCATGCTTTACACCTCTTCATATTCAGCTCATAAGGTACTCAAAAATAGAACTAAATACACTGCAAAAAAATATTCTTAAAAGCTCTAATAACACAATAATAAGGGGAAAGATATTACTTACCAAGATCAGATTTATTATGAGTGAATTTTCTTGCAAATCATGAAGGAGAGGATAAATAATTGGGGCTCTGATATGGAAAAATGAAAGGAATGATGATGATAAGAAGAAGAGAACTGAAATTGGAAGAAAATGAGGCAAAGTCTTAATTGACTTTCCCCTACCCTACCCTTCTCCCCTTTTAGTCTTCCTCTTTTTATTTTTCCCTTTTTTATTTTATTTATTCATTTTCACATATTTACTTATATCTAGTCCTTCTAATTTTTTTTTACCTAAAGTAGAATTTTATTATGTGGTCTATTTTAATCAAATTTAATTTATTTTAATTTCTAATTTAATCAACTATTCTATCTAATTTAATTTCTATTATCTATCAAGTTTTTCCTATTTATACCACATACTTATTCTAATTAAACTCTAATTAGTGGGCGTTACAATTAATAAAATTTCATATTTTATTCTATGATTAATTAGGCCAAAATCTGGTTCCCGGACCTTTCGGATACGGGGTGTGAAATAGGGGCGCTCGTGGAGCTTAAGCCACCCTACTCATTTTACTCTCAAATCAAGGGCGCACGCGGAGCTTAAGCCACCTTACTCACTATAATCTCAAGTCAAGGACGCTCGTGGAGCTTTAGCCACCATGACTTAGTATAATCATGTCATCTGTGTGTAATCAGGATCAAGAGGGCTCCTAGAGATTAAGCCACTCTGTCCCTAAATCATATCCATATCGGTATTGTAACTTCCCCATAATGGTGCACCATCTATCCTACGTCAATCCTCAGGTAGAGAAATGGGCAATTAACAATATTAATTACTTGTTTCTATAACCAATAGTCATTTCATATTAACATAATCATATACTTGTAATTTATTTCAATAGCATGTAATAGCATGATATTTTATCAAATATTAGCATAATGTTAAGTTCATAGTTAATAACATTTCTATAATTTTAAAATATGTCATAATATATAATTTCATCGTTGTGACATATAATTTATGTCATATGCACACAATCATGCACAAAGGGACAAACTATAATACATATATGTACAAACCTCGATAGTGTTTTTCTTTTCCAAAATATAAGCTCAAATCTTGTTCACTTTTGTTGTTCTTCTTATTTTTGAGATCCTAATTTAAAAATATAAATAATTAATACCTTGATAAAATATTTATTCTTAATATAATTTAAATAAATAACTACAATTTCTTTTAAGTTGGAATAAGACCTCTTAGGACTATTGGATCTATAACTTTTTCTACACTTACCAAATTTACATGATTCTTCATCCTAATTAAACGTACATGTAAGACTAAAACATACTAAAATTTTAGAATTTTTGAACCATTACACAATTTTTGGTATAATTTTAAATGTTGCTATATTTTCTTCCCTCAAGCAGTTTCGGGGTACCATATTTAAAAATTCATATATTTCAATGTATAGCTTAAATTATTATGAAAAGTTTTATACAGTTATATAAGTTAATTTGAAACATTTGGCATGCTTACCTATTTTCCAGATTTGGTCTCTAAGGTTTTGAAATACTGGGGGATCTATAACTGGTTCAACATAGAGTATTAACCCGACTAATTCAATTATTCAGCTCATAACTCATAAAATACATGACATTTTAAGGTGAGACTTTCACCAAAACTTAGATAATACATAGAAATAAAATTTCATGTTTTGAACTTTGGCTAATATGATCTAAAAATAGGTCAAATATGAGGATGAAGTTACTGGAGTTGTACAGTTATATGAAACCAGCTCAATCAAGGAATAGTCATAGTTCATTTCACTATAACTCAACCTACACAAGGGATATTTATGCAAAATTTTGCAGAGACCTAAATAACACATATATCTACAATTTTTGGATGATCAATTTGAACAAAAACCTTAGGTTGTTCTGTCGACACGTCTCCCTGAACCAGTTTCACTCAAACAAATTTATCTCTTTGTATACCCAAAATAATTTCATGAAATTTGATAGACATATAAACAACACATACTTGAACAACTTTCATGTTTTACACCTCTTAAAATTTGGTTCATAGGGTACTCAAAAATACAATGAAATATACTACATAAACATATTCTTAAAAGCTCTAATAACACAATAATAAGGGGAAAAATATTACTTACCAATATCAGATTTATGAGAAGTGAATTTTCTTGCAAATCATGAAGGAGATGATGAATAATTTGGGTGGTGATATGGAGGAAGGAAAGGGATGATGATGACAAGGAGAAGAGAGTTGAAGTTGGAAGAAACTAGGGCAAAGTCTTAATTCACTTTCCGCTCCCCCACCCTTCTCCTGTTTTTGTCTTCCTTTTTTTTTCTCTTCTTTTATTTTATTTATTTATTTTCTCATATTTACTTATATCTAGTTCCTTTAATTTTTTTTACCAAAAGTACAATTTAATTATATGGTCTAATTTAATCAACTTTAATTTATTTTAATTTCTAATTTAATCAACTATTCCATCTATTTTTATTTACTATTATCTATTAGGTTTTTCCTATTTATACCACATACTTATTCTAATTAAACTCTAATTTGTGGGCATTACATATGGAAAGGTTCATAGTCAAATCACTAGCTTTACAATTAATTGGGGGTCATGATGTGCTACTAGATACCGCTTATGAGTTGCTTGAATTAATCATTAATTTAAGTTACCAACATAACTAAGAACCTAATGGGTCACAAGCATTGGAGATGTGGAGTATGAGTAAAATGGTATTGGATATGATCCAAAAATATGAGAGAATTATTTTGGATTGGATTACGATGAGATCACAAAAAAAAATTTCTTCAGAGGGAACACGGGTTGGCGCAGGCCGCTTACTAGGTAGGCTAGCTGGGCCTGCCGCGTTAGGCCAATAATGGCCATTAATCCCAAATATTATTCATCCGGTCTTCCTTTTCTTTAATTTTAGTTTTTTTATCTTCTTTTTGAATATGATTTAGATAAGAAACATATGAAATAGATGAAAAAGAGACCCCAAAATTATTTTTTCTGAAAAATAATTTTTAAGACAATAATTTTCTTAAGAACAATTTCATAGCTAACATCACTGAATATTATTCAAGTCATTTCTTTTTAAGTTTCTTCTTCGTATCTTCATGTGATTCAATATTAGAGACATCCTTGTATGGATTGTTGTTGTTTTCTACAACCCAAAAAATTGAAGATTTGAATATCAAATCAACAAATTATAAAGTATATTTTCTAACCTCTATGTTTGATAAATTTGTTTACATATTTTTATTTCTTTGATATGATCTTGGGATGATTAAGTATGATCATTTTTATAGAAAAGTTATTTGAATGTATTTCAAATAATTAATTTCGGTTTTATTTCAAAAATGCTGAAAATTGCATTGTTTATCAACATGTATTGTTGTTCGGGTTAATTGATAGGGTTGTTTAGATTTTTCTTAAAATTTGATTATGGAAATATTATTTATACATATTGAGAATGTGTTTAAGCCTCTATAAGTGTCTATTAATTAATTAAAAAAATAATGAATTTTTCAAGCAAGCACAAAACATGATTGTTTTGGCGTACCCGGTGGAATTGTTTTGTTTGATTGTTTTGGCGTACCCGGTGAAACTGGTTCAGGGAGACATATGAACTAAATAACATATGGTTTTTGTTTAAATGGATCATCTTAATGGCTGAATCTGAGGTTGTGTAAAACATGAAAGTTGTAGGTATATTTGTTATTTAGGTCTCTGAAAACTTTGCTATAAATCTCTCTTGTGTAGGTTGAGTTATTCTGAAATGAACTATGACTATTCCTTGATTGAGCTGGTTTCATATACCTGTACAGCTCCATTAAATTCATCCTTATATTTGACCTCTTTTTAGATCACATTAGCCAATGTTTAAAACATGAAAGTTTTATTCCTATATCTTATCTAAGTTTCTATGAAAGTCTGACCTTGAAATCCCATGTATTTTGTGAGTTATGAGCTGAACAATTGAACTGGTCAGGTTGATACTCTATGTTAAACCAGTTATAGATCCTATAGTATTTGAGAACCTTAGAGACCGAATCTGAAAATGAGGTAAATATGAAAAATGTTCAAATTAACTTATATAATTGAATAAAAAGTTTCATAATAATTGTAGCTACACATTGAAAGATATGAATTTTTAAATGTGGTATCCCAAAACTGCCTAAGGGCAGAGAATAATGCAACATTTATAATTATACCACAAATCGTGTAATGGTTCAAAAATTCTAAAAATTTTGTATGTTTTATTTTTAGATGTTAAATTTAATTAAGATCCAGAATCATATGAATTGGATAAGTTTAGAAAAAGTTATTGATCCAACAGTCCTAAGAGGTCATGTTCTAGCTTATAAGAAATTGTAGTTATTTATTTAAACTATATTAAGAATAAATATTTTATCAATGTATTAATTATTTATATTTTCGAATTAGGATCTCAGAAAGAAGAAGAGCAATAAATGTAGACAAGCTCCAAATTTTAGATGTTTGAAAAAAGCTCCATTGAGATTTGTACATATATGCATTTTAGTTTGCCATATTGCATGCTTGTGTGTTATTTGAATGAGTTGCATATTTGAATAATGTATTAAAATATGTAAATATGAAATGAATTGAGTGCTTAATCAATGAAAATTCATGTTAGTGCATGTATAGACATAAGGATGAATAATTGATTGATAAAATATGGAAATTTTGGTTTACAATATGTAGCATAATATATTTTTCAATATGGATTAGTATATGATTGATTAAAAATGTGATAATTATTAATGGTAATTCTTGAATAATTAGGACAATAAAGAGTGAAGTTAGAAAGTAAAGTATGACATATGTATTTGATATGAAAAGAAAGGTTATATGACATAATTGGACTCATAAAGTTATTATAAATTTTAGTTTTGTATTAAAAGATTTGTTGGCTTTGATTGTATAGAGAACTAATTAAAGTATGCCAGTATTACTTAAATCGTTATATAATGGAATATCATATGATTATATGATTTTACAATTTTATAATCATATTTTCATTACAAATGTAATAGGAATATTGATTACAGCAAATTAATACATAAAGAAAATAAATAAGTAATAACATTAATTGCCCAGTTATCAACATGTGGACTAATTAGGGATAGATGGTGCACCATTGCAGGGCATTACAGTACCAATATCAATATGGTTTAGGAACAGGGTGGTATTAGCTCCGAGGACACCCCTGTCCTAATTGTACACAGATGATGTGATTATACTCGGTCATGAGGCTTAAGCTCTGCGAGCGCTTTTGACTTGAAACTATAGTGAGTAGGGTGCTTAAGCTCCGCGAGTGGCCCTACTGCATGCCCTATATCTGGATAGTCCGGTAATGAAATTTGGGCTACTTATATTAAAACATTATATATAAATTAATTAAAAGACATACATATACATGTTGAAAGATAAAATGTGTGCAATAGCATGAATTATAAATATTTATTAAGGTAAGCTAAATTTATAATTTAGTTATATATATATATATATTTATATATATATTATCAAGGTTAGAGACTTTGGAATCCTTCACTGGCCATATCTTAATCTTTACTAGTGCTTTTTAGGCTTTGATGCTAGACTTAGCTTTGATACCAATTGTTGCCCAGATATTAAGCCAAGAAGGGGGGTTGAATTGGAGTTTCAAAAATTAAACTTTAAGGTGAGGAAACAAAAAAATTAATTTTAGGAGGGATAGAGAAATTTGACACAAGGATTTTTATAGAGGTTCGGGTGTTAACAAACCCTACTCCTCTCCCCAATCACATTTGGGAGTTTCACTAACACACTAAGTGTTACAATGGAGTTTTAGAAGCTCACTCCCAACTATGGTGTTTCTCACAATGGCTCACACCTAACCCAGAAATCCCTTGTGTTTTAATGGCTCACACAATAACCAATTCCTTGTGTTTTACAGGCTCACACAAATGACCTTCACTTTGTGTTTTTACAGGCTCACACAAACAATCTTCACTTTGTGTTTTTACCGGCTCACACAAACAACCTTTTAATTTGTGTTTTAGAGGCTCACACAACTAACCCTTATAAATGTTCTACTCTTAACTCAGAAATACCCAAAGCTCACTTGAGTAATGATTACAGAAAGAAACACTCACAAAGCTTAATTGCTCAATAAATGAAGAGCAAAAAGATTTTTACAGAGAATAGAATTTGGTTCTCAAAGTATTGAATGTAAAAATAGCTTATAATAAGATTTTGATTCAAAGTATTTGCTATCCTCTTGTACTGCATGCATAAATGAGTTCCATTTATACTCCCATGGCTAATTATAGTCGTTGGGGTGCATTAAATATGAAACTAGCCGTTGTACCAACCAAATAATCGTGCCTAACATTTTTCTCTTTCATCATTCACGGGCGTGACTATGTTCATCATGGGCGTGGCATTTCTTCACAAGCCGTGACTGAAGTAGTGGCCTTGGTCGTGAAGCTCTCTGGAATGTTTTGAAATATTTGGTCACGGGCGTGACATACATATTCACGGGCATGACAACCTTCCCAGCCGTGATCCAAGTGGTGACTTTGGTCGTGAAGCTCTCTGGATGAAATTGCCATGAACATTCACGGGCATGACTTAAATGTCCATTTCACGGTTCGTTCTTCCTTCATGGTCGTGAACTTCAAATGTTGGTTTTTGTAATGGTTAGCTCTTGCACGGGCGTGAACATGCTACTTCATTAATTTTTTCTTTCAAGGATTATTCTTCCAATCTCCATTCTTGCTATTTTATTCCATGTCCTGTTTAATAGACTTAGAAAACAAGTATGTTAAATACAATATTGCTATTTTATTTGTTATCATCAAAATGATGGAAATACCCCTCAAGGTTTAACAAGAAGAATAGTCAAGGGTCACTTGGCTTAAGAGGGAAACCTCAAAAGGCCAATCATGCTTTCATGTATAAGAGGCATGCACCTAGGAAAACATTTATTCATCATGCATGTGTATGTCATTGCACACAAACTCCTTCTAAAAGGATGTTGAGACCTAAAGCCATGTCAAAACTGAAAAATATATTTAGAGCTAAACAATGTTATTATTGCATGAAATTTGGTCGTATCAACAAACATTGTTGGATAAAGAAAGCTCATTGGGAACCTTCCAGTGCTAACCCCCAAGGACCCAAGTTCATTTGGGTACCTAAAAACCAAAATTGAATTATGGTTTTATAGGTATGCCTCAAGTCCACTATAAAGGAAAATGTTTGGCTTATGGATAGTGGATGCTCAAGGTATATGACCGGAAACAAAAAACTCTTCAATCACTTCAAAAGAATTGATGGTGGTAAGATAAACTTTGGGAACAATGCTAAGGGTAAGGTAATTGGCATTGGCTCTATTGGTATTAATAATACTACTTTTAAAGAAGATGTTTTGCTTGTTGATGGTTTGAAACATAATTTGCTAAGTGTAAGTCAAATATGTGATAAGGGAAACCAAGTTATCTTTACCTCAAATGAATGTCTTGTAACCTCTTTAAGTGACCAAAAGATATTCAAAGGAGATAAAGATGTCAATACTTACATAATAGACTTACAAAAAATATCAAACATTTCCTCTAAGTGTCTTGTGTCTATTAGTGATGAATCTTGGCTATGGCGTAAAAGGCTTGTTCATACAAGCATGAAATTAATTCAAAGCCTTAGCAAAGGAGAGCTAGTGAGTGGACTTCCAAAAGCCAAATTTAAAAAAAAATAAGACATGTGAACCTTGCCCAACAAAAGTCATCCTTCAAATCCAAAAATGTAGTAAGTACCTTTAAACCTCTACAGCTTTTGCATTTAGATCCTTTTGGACCTACTAGAGTTGCTAGTTTAGGAAGTAAACATTATGGTTTTGTCATTGTTGATGATTACTCTAGATTCACTTGGGTAATTTTCTGAGCTCTAAAGAGTGATGCTTTTGAATCTTTCAAAAATTTTGCCAAAACAGTTGAAAATGAAAAAGGCTATTTTATTTCAAAGATAAGAAGCGATGATGACAAAGAATTTGAAAATGAAAATTTTAAAAACTTTTGTTTCGAATATGGAATTTCACATGATTTTTCGACTCCTAGGACACCTCAACAAAATGGGTTAGTAGAAAGGAAAAATTGTACTTTAATTGAAATGGCTCTAACAATGCGCAATGAGTATGGTTTACCAACCTACTTTTAGGCCGAAGTCACTAATACTGCATGTTATATTTCAAATTGAGTTTTGAAAAGACCACTTTTAAACAAAACTTCTTTTGAGCTATGGAATGGAAGAAAACCCATGATATCTTACTTTAGAGTATTTGGATGCAAGTGTTTTATATTAAACACCAAAGACAACCTTGGAAAATTTGCCTCTAAGTCAGATTAGGGTATCATCTTAGGATACTCTACAACTAGCAAAGCTTATAGACTCTTTAATAAAAAGTCTTTAGATGTTGAAGAGTCTATGCTTATTGTATTTGATGAATCTAGTAAGTTTGACCTTGTGAAAGGTAGTGTTCTTGATGACATTGTAGGTACAATGGAGAAGCTTGATCTTGATCATGAGAAAAATGATGATGATCAAGAGAAACAACAACAAGATGTCTCTCTACTTGAAGCTCAAGAGCAAGACAACCAAGACCTTCCAAAGGAATGGAAAATGACAAAGAATCACCCCAAGGAACAAATCATTGATGATCCTACTAAAAGTGTAAGTACTAGATCTCATTTCAAACTCATAGATTCTTACCTTGCTTTTGTCTCTCAAATTGAGTCCAAGAATATTGATGAGGCTCTTAATGATGAAAGTTGGGTAATTTCTATGCAAGAGGAACTCAGCTAGTTCAAGGGAAGTAAGGTATGGACCTTGGCTCCTAGACCCAAAGAGCATCAAATCATTGGTAGTAAATGGGTGTTTAGAAATAAGTTAGATGAATAAGACTCAATTACTAGGAATAAAGCTAGGTTAGTTGTCAAGGGTTATAATCAAGAAAAAGGTATAGATTATAATGAAACCTATGCTCCGTTAGCTAGATTAGAATTAATAAGAATACTTTTAGCATTTGCATGCCATATGAATTTTAAAC
Source organism: Triadica sebifera (assembly GCA_023653625.1). Lineage (NCBI taxonomy): Eukaryota > Viridiplantae > Streptophyta > Magnoliopsida > Malpighiales > Euphorbiaceae > Triadica > Triadica sebifera. The sequence goes on from CM042901.1 coordinate 30,653,616, forward strand.
TTTTTCAAATGGATGTCAAAAGCGCTTTCTTAAATGGTCTTATAGAAGAGGAAGTTTATGTAGAACAACTTCTGCGTTTTGAAAGCCATAATTTTCCTAATCATGTTTTTAAACTTTCAAAAGTCTTGTATGGATTAAAACAAGCTCCAATAGTTTGGTATGAAAGACTAAGTTCATTTATTTTAGAAAATAAGTTTTCAAAAGGACATGTTGATTCAACCTTGTTTATTAAAAAGCATAAGCATGACATTTTTATTATTTAAATTTATGTTGATGATATCATATTTGGGTCTACCAATGAATTGCTTTGCCAAGAATTTGCTAAGTATAGGACTAGGGAATTTGAAATGAGAATGATGGGTGAACTTAAATTCTTCCTTGGTTTACAAATCAAGCAAAGCAATAAAGGTATATTCATCAAGCAATCCAAGTACACCAAAGAGTTAATCAAGAAATTTGGAATGGAAGGACTCAAAATGCTAAGACTCCTATGAGCACATCAACAAAATTGGACAAAGATGAGAAAGGGAAGAGCATAAATGAAAAGCTCTATAGAGGTATGATCAGATCACTTTTATATCTTATTGCCTTTAGGCCCCATATAATGTATAGTGTATGCTTATGTGCTAGATTCCAATCCTGTCCTAAAGAATCACATTTGAATGTTGTAAAAAGGATTTTAAAATACTGACATGGCACATTGCATCTAGGTTTATGGTATCCTAGAAATTCATCTTTCCATATCATAGGATATTTGGATGCAGATTATATTGGTAGTCTTTTAGATAGAAAAAGTACCTCAGGCACTTGTCACCTTATTGGTGAATGCCTAGTTTCTTAGTTTAGAAAGAAATAAATTTCAGTTTCCTTATCTACCGCTGAAGTGGAATATGTGGCAACAGGGTGTTGTTGCTCTCAAATCCTATGGATGAGACAATTGTAGGGTTTTGAAGAATGAATCATATTCATAAACGCAGTGAAAAATAAAATTTTTCAAAACCCAAAACAAAAGATCATACTTGTACCATTAAATCTAATTTATATAAATGTAAATGTTAAAAATTATACCTTGTAATTTTTATTTGTTCTCCAAATCTTCACTTTGTTGGGTTGTAGCAAACCACAACAATCCACACTAGGATGTCTCTAATGATAATCCACGCGAAGAATGAAGAAGAAACTATCAAGAGAAATGGTTTGAACAAATTCAAAGTGCTATCTTTGAAAGTGTTCTTGAGAGAATTTTTGTTGTGTCTTAAAAATATTTTTTCTAACAAAAACTATTTTAATGTCTATTTTATGTTATTTTATGTTTTTCTATTTGAATCAAATTCAAAAATAAGATGAAAAGTCAAAAATGGAGAAAATCGAAACAAATGAATAGTAATTGTCCATAATTGGCCTAATTAAGGCAAAAAACAACCGTTGGCCAACGAATGGGAAGCTGCAGGCGCGCTGGGCCTGCTGCGGGGCGGGCCAGCAGCCTGCCTAGCCTGCACGGGCCTGTACGGGCCAGTGACACTCCCGAACGATTTTTCCTTGCGAATTCATCGCGATCCATCCTAAAATAATTCTCTCATATTTTGGATCCTATCCAATACCATTTTACTCATTCTCCATATCTTCAATGCGTGTGACCCATTAGGTTCCTGGTTATGTTGGCCACTTAAATTAACAATTAATTTAAGCAGGTCATGAGCAGTATCTAGCAACACATCATGACCCCCAGTTGACCGGAAAGTCAGTGGTTTGACTACGAACCTTTCCATAGAAAATTTATGTGCAATTATTCCTGTTGAACCTTGAGGGGTATTTTTGTCATTTTAATGATAACAAATAAAATAGCAATATTGTATTTAACATACTTGTTTTCTAAGTCTATTGAACATGGTATGAAATATGTTAGCAAGAATGGAGAATGGAAGATTAATCTTCCAAAGATAAAATTTGAAGAAGTGGCATGTTCACGCCTGTGACCCTATGTGTCACACCCGTGATGAAGCTAACCACCTACAAACCAACATTTGAAGTTCACGACCATGAAGGAAGATAGAAACCATGGGTGAACTTTTTAGTCATGGCCGTGAAAGAAATGTCACGCCTGTGAACAAACATGACAAATTCTTCCAGAGAGCTTCACGACCAAAGTCACCACTTAGATCACGGCTTGGAAGGTTGTCATGCTTGTGAAGATATATGTCACGCCTGTGACCCAATATTTCAAAACCTTCCAGAATGCTTCACAGCCAAGGTCACCACTTCAGTCATGACTTGGAAAAACAGTCACGACCGCGACAAACATAGTCACGCTCGTGAAAGATGAAAGAGAAAAAAGTCAGGCGCAATTATTAGGGTTGGTGCAACGGCTAGTTTCATATTAAATGCATTCTAACGACTATAATTTTCCATGGCAGTAGAAATGCAAGTCATTTATGCATTCAAAACAAGAGGATAGCTAATACTTTGAATCAAAATCTTGTTGTAAGCTATTTGTACATTTAATAATTTCAAAACAAATATTTATTCTCTGTGAAAATATTTTTCCTCATCATTTATTAAGCAATAAAGATTTGTAAGTGTTTCTCTCTGTAATCATTTATTACTCAAAAGAATTTTGGGTATTTCTGGGTTAAGAGTAGAACACTTGTAAGGGTTAGTTGTGTGAGCCTCTAAAACACAAAGAAAGGTTATTTGTGTGAGCCTGTAAAACACAAAGAAAGGTTGTTTGTGTGAGCCTGTAAAACACAAAGTAAAGGTTGTTTGTGTGAGCCTGTAAAACATAAGGAATTGTTATTGTGTGAGCAATCAAAACACAAGGGATTTTTGTGTTAGGTGTGAGTCATTGTGAGAAACACCATAGTTGGGAGTGAGTTTGTAAAACTCCATTGTAACACTTAGTGTGTTAGTGAAACTCCCAATTGTGATTGGGGAGAGGAGTAGGATTTGTTAACACCGGAACCTCTATAAAAATCCTTGTGTCAAATTTCTCTATCCCTCCTAAACTTAACTTTTTATTTTCACACTTTAAAGTTAAATTCTTAAACTCCAATTCAACCCCCCTTCATGACCCAATATCAGGGCAACAATTCCTTTCACCATTCTATACCCCACTTGATTCAGAGTATGGACATGTGTCAACTCCCACTAAACTGACTATGTCTAGTCTAAGTATTGTTAGTTCTTGTCCTTGGGGCACATTACTCTATTAGATATGTCATTGAAGACTATCTTTATGACATTTCGGCTCCGGCTAGAGATTCCTGAGTAATGACCACGACAAGAGACCATAGGTATACACTTATTCTATAAAGAGTGGTGAATCCTTTATTGGTTGCCCAATTACCTTCGAATACCTTAAGTTGTATCCAATCACCACCCTATGAGCTACCTCTCTAAGGCAACAAGGAATAGTGTCAAAATACAAAATCAATATTCAAGATATCCTTGAGTACCTCAAGTCTAAGGATACTTGCACCATTGCTATGATGAGACTATCATTGACATTTGAATATATAACTTACAATATATAAGTCATATTTTAATGAAACGTTACAAAAACTTATATGGGTTAAAATAGAACATATTTCATGTTTACAAATTTTATCAATTGTCTCTAAGGTCCTCAAATTATAAGAAACATTTGACTGGTCTATAATAGAATTGACTTCCAGACTAGTATGACTTCTAAAGACCCTAATTTAGCCTGTACATAACATATTAAGCTAAAATGAGTATCCAAAAGCTTGAAAAAATGTTTGCATACCCATAAATTGAAGACATAAAGGAACAACTTTCATGTTTTAAACTTTTTTGGATTCAATCTCTAAGATCATCAAAATGGTTGCACAAAACATTGCCTATTTGTGAACCCTAAACACCATAATCAAGCTTAACACAAAAATAAATGTTTACTCACCTATAATCACTCTTGGCTAATCTTGTTGCTGCAATTTTTGGAGTGAAAGAGAGAAGAAAAGATGGCTGGAACTTCAAAGAAAATGGATTGAAGAAATGAAGCAAAGAAGAAGAAGAAGATAAGGAAAGGAAGGAAGATAATGGCAGCCTTATAGGTTAAAAGTCAACACCACCATTTGTCTTTCCCTTTTCCATCCATCCCTTTTTTTCTGACCTTTTTTTTTTATTTTTTTAATTATTCTTATTATTATTATACAAATCAACACAATATGCAATTTAATCTTAATCTAGTCATTTTGAATACTTTAATTTGGTCACCTTATTTCATTTATTTTTAATACTTTTTATCCTCATTTAGATTATAAATACACATGTGTGACTCGATACAATTGCAATATAGTAGGACACGTAGCTAGTGCATTTCATGGACTTGTGCCTATGAAAATACATATGAAATACATGTGTTCAATTGAGTTATATGCAAGAAGTATATGTTCAAATGAAATGCATGTAAGGAAGGTTGAGGATGTTACAAGACTTCTCAAAAGCACATATTACTAGATTATTTGTCACCATCAAACAAGGGGAGATTGTTGAACCTTAAGGGGTATTTCCATCATTTTGATGATAAGAAATAAAATAGCAATAATTTATTTGACAATGTTTGTGTTCTAAGTGTGTTAGATAGGATATACCTTGATTAGAACATGATGCAAGATTGGAAGACAACTTTTGAAGCTTAAAATCAAAGAAATAGCAAAGTCACACCCCTTACTACTAATGTCATGCCCGTGAATATAGCTTAGTGCCAACTCTCCACCATTCAAAGTTCACGATCATGAAGGATCAAACCAACCGTGAATGATCAAACAAGTCATGTTCGTGAAAGATAGTCACACCCATGACCAAACATGTAAAATGCTTCCAGAGAGCTTCACGGCCAGAGTCACCACTTGGAAGAATATTCACACCCATGACAGTATTAGTCATGCCCGTGATGAAACACTTCCAATTATTTTAGAGAGCTTCGCGGACGGAGTCACCACTTGGACCACGGCTTGGAAGAACATTCACGACCGTGACACATGTATTCACGCCCATGAAAGAGGACAGAGAAACATGTCAGGTGCAAAATTAAGAGTTGGTTCAACGACTATTTTCGCATTAAATACATCCAAATGGCTATAATTCATAGAGGGAATATAAATGCAAGTCATTTATGAATCCCAACAAGGAAGAACACAATTATTTTACATCTTTAATCTTGTTGTAGCCTTCTTCATTAATTATTTTCTCAACAAACCTCTATTCTTTGTAGAAACCTAATTGGTCATTACTTAACTTCTGACCAATATAGGTTGGTGAGTGTTTTCATTGTAATCAATTACTCAATAGTGAGCTTCGGTATATTGGGTTAAGAGTGAAACACTTGTAAGGGTTTATTGTGTGAGCCATAAAACACAAGGAATTGATTTTTGTGTGAGCCATTGAAAAACACAAGGGAATTTTCGGGTTAGGTGTTAGCCATTGAGAGAAACACCATAGTTGGGAGTGAGCTTGAAAAATTCTATTGTAACACTTACAGTGTTAGTGAAACACCCAATTGAGATTGGGGAGATGAGTAGGATTTGTGATATCTCTCCTTCCTTACTCTATTTTATTTATTCTATACTTTAAAATAAAGCAATTTTTATTTGTTAACCAATTCAGCCCCCCTTCTTAGTTTATTGTCTAGGCAACACATGTAATAACTAATCTTTGGTTATGCTCATGCTTAGGTCATTTCATTTTGTTGTGACTAAGTTAAACAGACATTGCTTCAGGATTCCATGTGAACATTTGCCATGTGAACTTTTGCATTTGCTTGCTTGCTTGATCATTTGTTTCATTTGCATATTTGTTGGGCCATAGGCCTTTTCGTTTTCCTTACAATGTCGATTAACTCATCACAATGCCTTTTCAAGTCCTTATGCATATGCATTTGTAACTAAGCATTCATCATCCATTATATCATTTTACATTTACCATACATATACCACATGTATACCGTGTATGCTATGCATATACCTCACATATGCTCTACATACCATAGGCCTTTTCGTTTTCCTTACAATGTCGATTAACTCATCACAATGCCTTTTCAAGTCCTTATGCATATGCATTTGTAACTAAGCATTCATCATCCATTATATCATTTTACATTTACCATACATATACCACATGTATACCGTGTATGCTATGCATATACCTCACATATGCTCTACATATACTATGTATATATCACGTATGCCAAACATATACCTCAAATATACATACCACATATGACAAATTATCCATCATCTCATTATCAAAGTCAAATAATGTCAATCATATGAATCACAAAATCATAATCATCTCACATATGACATAGCAAACAATATTCATATGCACTAAAGAAATCGTTTGATAACTATACTCACATTTCTCCTTTGATGTCGATGCTTAACTTATTGTCTATCCCCTCATTGTGGATCTATAACTCATGACTAGAGAAACTTAATGTGGTTTAAACAAATTAATGTGCATAGTTCATATAGATAGTAAGGGTTTTTCCTATGAGCCAATGTGAGCTTTTGGGACTGATAAGCCCATAAAAGTTTCTAAAATTGTCCAATTTATGTGATTCTTATTTCTAATTAAATTTAACATATAATTATATTATATATAAAATTTCAGAGCAATTGGAGCATTGTACAAGTTTTGGTGGAATTTCCAATTTTGTTCTATTTTTTGCCCTTAGGTAGTTTTAGGGTACCAATTTTGGTCCTTCATATCTTATATTATACAAGTCAATTTACAGTGAAACCTTATAGTCATTTATATAGGTTAAAATGGAACATTTTTCATGTTGAAAACTTTTATTATTATGTCTCTAAGATCCTAAAATTATAAGAAACATTTCACTGGTCCATAACAGAGTGGGCTTCCAAACGAGTATGATTGTGAAGGTCATATCTCACACTTTGGACATACCTAGGGCACAGAGCGAGCATTTCAAACTATGGAACAATCATTATTCCATTCATATTCAAGATATATGACACATTTATCTACAAATTTCATTTTTGGAGCTACTTAAAATAAGGGTTTTATCATATTCAAAACAAACGGACACAATAGCTAACTCAGCAAGGGTTCACACCCGGACCAGTTCCAATTAGATGCTAATATCCTTCCATGTACATCAAATCTCACAAAACTATTTATATATCCAAAAACCTAATACATAAATCTATAACTTTTGTGTTTGGAACTTCTTTAAATTTAGTATCTTTTGACTTCGAATTCAAAGTGCAATATGTTGCCTAATCACAGCCTTAACAACTCAAACCAATACTAGAAAAATGAGATTGATTATTTACCAAGAATGAAGTTGAAAGAGATGAATTTTCTGCAAAAATTAAGTGAAATAAGGAAGAAAAAATGGTTGAAATGATGGAAGAAAAAGAAGAAACGAAGTTGGAGTGAGGGAGGCAAAATTGTGAGGAGGAAGATAAGGTCCACCTCCCACCTCCTCACTTTTGTCATCTTCTCCCTTTTTTGTTTCTTCCTTAATTTTTTTTTCTTTCCCTTTCTTTTTTGTTTATTTTCATTTTTCTTTTCTTTTATTATTATTATTATTATTATTATTATTATTATTATTATTATTATTATTATTATTATTATTATTATCTCTTCAACAAATTTGCATGAATCTAGTCCTACTAGACAATACCAAAATTACAATTTAATCAAGTAGTCCCATTTAATTATATTAACTATGTCAAATTTCTTTATTAATTCGATCTAATCATTTTATTCACATAAATTTAAATTTTATGTCATCATCAACTAAATTATAAAATGGACACCTGCATTTCAGCACAATTGTAAAATACTCAGACATGTAGCTAGTGTATGTCGTGAATTTTTCCCTATAAAAATACATATGAAATGCATGTATTCAAATGAAATATATGCAAATGCATGTGTCCATATGAAATGCATGCAGAAATGCATATGTGAGAAAGTTGTGGATGGTACAATATACTTAGGTAAGACCTAGTCAATCTCTCTTTAGCTTAAGAGATTGACTTTAGTATGTCCATAATCATGCCATATAGTTGATGTAACTATATTTATATTTTCATGTGATAAATGTATGATATATAAAAGCATGCAATAATAACATGATGAGACTTAACAAAGAAATCACTTGTTGATAAACAATTAAGTCTTATGCCTTCCGTTAATATGGGAATAAGTAGAGTTCTTCTAGAGTTTGGGTTGTTGAGTTACCTCAAGCTTGCTTTATGAGAATATGTTCAAACCATTGATCATGTTAGATTTGCACTAAGATTAAATTGTATTGGAGGAAAAATTGGTTTAGTGTATATGAGATGTACATATATCAATAGTTGATAGCCCAATGTATGTGCACACATCAACTAGTTCATAGCACAAGATTTGATAGTTGCATGAATAATACAATTGGTATGGATTAGATACCTACCAGTCAAACTAAGGATGGCTTTGTTTCTTGTTGAGTTGACTTAAGGTTATTTTCATCTAGTTGGATATCGACCCACTAGGAGAACTTCCATATAGTTTCTCTCAGGTTCATATCAAAGGCTATGGATTCGCAATAAAATAATAGGAGTCATATTGCGATTTATTAAAGACCTAACAAACATGAATTTTCATATACATTCAAACATGATCTATTTTACATATAATTTGCTAGAATCATCATCATATCGACAAGTATGAACTTGCGATCTTTTCATGACACTCCCGAACGATTTTTTCGTGTGATCTCATCGCGATCCATCCTAAAATAATTCTCTCATATTTTGAATCCTATCCAATACCATTTTACTCATTCCTCATATCCTCAATGCGTGCGACCCATTAGGTTCCCGGTTATGTTGGCCACTTAAATTAACAATTAATTTAAGCATGTCATGAGCGGTATCTAACAACACATCATGAGCCCAATTGACCGAAAAGTCAGTGGTTTGACTACAAACCTTTCCATATACAATATCTGTGGAATTATTTCTTTCTCCATTCTATACCTCACTTGGTTCAGAGTATGGACATGTGTCAACTCCCACTAGACTGACTACGTCTAGTCCAAGTAATGTTAGTTCTTGTCCTTGAGGCTCATTACTCTATTAGATATGTCATTAAAGACTATCTTTATGACATTTCCACCCCGGCCAAAGATTCCTGAGTAATGACCATGGTAAGAGGCCATGGGTATACACTCCTTCTATTAAGAGTGGTGAATCCTTTGTTGGTTACCCAATTACCTTCGAATACCTCAAGCTGTATCCAATCACCACCCTATGAGCTACCTGTCTGAGGCAACAAGGAATACTGTCAAAATACAGAATCAATATTCAAGATATCCTTGAGTACCTCAAGTCTAAGGATACTTGCATCATTACTATGATGAGACTATCATTGACATTTGAATAGATTATCCATATGATTGTCTCATAGTTGGTCATCCAATGTACTTAGCTATACTTAGCAAGCATCTATATGTTAACTCTAAACATCTTATGTTTATAGATTATGAGATCTACTACTGGATCCAATCAAGGAGTGTAACAGTTGCTAGTCTATCTGGATTAATAATGTCCCATCTCCTTAATCCTATGACCAGGGATAATTTTGATACTAACATAATTACACATGATAAGAATCTCAATATCATGATCTCATCATGATTTATTTCATGCTATGTTATGTATCAAAGAATTCATTAATTGATTTAAGATCACTTATCAATTCATATATCAAATGAACATCAAATTAATGAAAAAGTATTTTATTAATCAAATAAATTTGTACAATAAGTGCTCAAGGTGATTGCCTTTATAGCACTCCTCTAACATTTTTGTCATTGAAATTATTATTGTTTATGAGAATAATGTATGGGTATTAGAAACTGGTTATGGCTCACACATGTGCACTAATATGCAGGGCCTAAAGAGTAGTAGGCAGCTCAATAAGAGAGGGTCAGACCTGCATGTTGGAAATGGAGCAAGGATTGCTGCATTAGTTGAAGGAACTTATGTATTGATCCTCCCTACTGGGCTTATGTTAAATTTGGATAATTGTTATTATGTACCTACTTTGACTAAAACATTATTTATGTTTTTAGTTTAAATAAAGATGGATTCGATTTAGCTCTTAATAATAGTTATTGTTCTATTATGTTGAATGGTATTCTTTATGCTAGCGGTACAATATGCAGTGGAATATACATATTAGATATGACAAATCCAATTTTAAACATCGATGATAAAAGGCAAAGACAAGATATGTAGAAATCATCTTACTTATGGCATTGTTACCTTTGTCATATAAGTGAAAAATGCATGGTTAAGCTACACAAGAGTGGTAGTTTGGGTTCATTTGATTATGAATCATATGACACATGTGAATCCTGTTTATTAAGCAAGAAGACAAAATTACCCTTTAAAGGAAAGGGTGAACATGTTAATGGGCTGTTAGACTTAATACATTCGGATGTATGTGGTCCAATGTCCATACACACCAGAGGTGGGTTCATTTACTTCATTACTTTTTATCGATGATAACTCACGATATGGGTATGTGTATCTTATGAGATACAAATCTAAAGCATTTGAATATTTAAAGAATTCATAAATGAAGTAGAGAAACAACTTGATAAAAATATTAAAAAACTTCAATTAGATGGAGGAGGTGAATACTTGCGCCAAGAGTTTCTAGATTATCTTAGGGACAATGAGATATTATCTCAGTGGACTCCACCTTACACGCCTATTAAGGACTATAGACTTCCACTTATATATTAAATGGAGTCCCTTCAAAGTCTGTTAGACATATTGTCTTAGATTGAGTTCCTTCTGTGAAGGCAAATATTTCAAACTTTTATAGTCTGTATAGATATAACATTTCCCACCATACAGGTAGTGTCGCCATATTTTCAATGCAAACACAATGGCTGCTAGTTCCAGATCATATGTCAGATAATTTCTCTCATGAGACTTCAATTGTTTGGAAGCATAAGCGATCACCTTGCCTTCTTGCATTAACACGCAACCTAAACCATTAAGGGAAGCATCACTATACATCATATAATCTTTTCCCCAGTAGGTTGTGTCAACACTAGTGCCTCTGTCAACATTTTCTACAACTTATCCAAAATAGTATGGCACCAATCTATCCATTCAAATCTGGTTTCCTTTCTAAACAATTTTGTTAGTGGTGAGACTACCATTGAAAATCTTTTCATGAACCTCCAATAATAACTAGCCATACTAAGAAAACTTCTTACCTCTATCACATTCCAAGGTAGTTTCCAATTGAGGATTTCCTCTACCTTGCTAAAGTAAACTCTGACCCCTTTGGCTGAGAAAATGTGGCCTAAAAAAGCCACTTCATCCAACCAAAATGCATATTTCGGCAACTTTGCATATAATTCATTCTCTCTTAAGGTATGGAAGACCATATGAAGATGTTGATCATGTTCTTCTTTGCTTCCGAAGTACACCAAGATATCGTCTATGAACACCACCACGAATTGGTCCAAATAAGGCCTAAGGATTCTAATCATTAGATCCATAAATGTTGTTCGAGCATTCATCTAGCAAAAAGGCATTACTAAGAATCGTAATGACCATTTTATTATTAGCACTTAATTAATCCTTTTTATTATCCAAATATTTCGGCAGCATAACGGATATAAATTATTTACTCCACCTGCGAAGCAAACAATCCACTGCTTATATTTGGGCACAATAGTACATATATAATGCAACATATTCTCCATTGAACCACAATTCAACATTTTTTTCTTTACACATATGATATTTCACAAATATTCTTTTATCAGAATATGTACTTAATTATATCCCTATAACATCATATTTAAACATATATCTACATGGCATTTTACATAATAACCTATAATTATTTTGATCTTCCATTAGCTCCCAAAGTTTGTGTGTCTACTCATGTCTTTCCTGCTACTACCTGCACGAAGTCAAATAACTACATGTTGAGCATTAATATGCTTATTGATGATTACTAATTTACAAATTTTCATCGTCCTATATTTTCATGCATTCATATATGCAATAATATTTTTAATACACTATTTAAAATTTCTATTATTTTTATTATTTTTATCAATACTTTATTTTTATTTACCCTTAATTCACTATTTATTAAGTTAATTTATCTTAACAACTTTTCTCAATGAATTTTTTTTTATCTTCCATTTAATTAGCTACAAATTTCAATTTAACTCTTAAATTTCTATTTATTTCCAATTATACCACTACTATATAGTTAGTTACACTTTTGCCACTAATCAATTTTATTTTTCATTTATTTACAATTTGATCATTGCTTTACATTTATTTGCACTTTTGCCACTAATATTTTTATTTTTTATTTATTTTCTTTTTAACTACATAATTTAACAATTTTCTTCCTCTTAAATTTTATTTTTTCAATTTTACTATTTTTGTCACATTTATCACATTTATTATTATTATTATTATTATTATTATACCATTTTTATCATCTTTATTACTTTTATGATAATTATTATATTTATCACTTTTATCAACTTTCTCATATTTTTCACATTTATTTTTTTCTTCACTTATCTCATTTTTATCATAATTTTCACTTTATTCATTTTTATTATAATTTTCACTTTATTCATTTTTATTATAATGTTCACTTTTTTCATTTCTACTACTTTTATTCACATTTATCATTTTTATCATTTTTTTTTCACATTTATCCTTTTTATCATTTTTTTCACATTTATCATTTTTATCATTTTTTTCTACTTTTATTCACTTTTGTCATTTTGATCTTTTATTTTTTTTATCATTTAATTCACATTTGCTACTTTTATCATTTAATTCACATTTGTCACTTTGATCATATTTATCATAATTATCACTTATCTCGTTTTTCTCACATTTTTCATATTTATCATTTTTATCGTTTTTCTCACGTTTTTCACTTATTTCATTTTTAACATATTTTTCATTTGTATTTTTCTTATTATATTTTTCACTTAAATCATTTGTACTCCTATTATTCACATTTGTCCCTCGTTTCAATTCGATAGAAAATCTTCGGACCGGATACATGGGACATGGACCCCAAGAGTCCACTACTACACTGAAGAGTAATCCTGAAGGACCACCCGAATACTGCATTGTATACTAAATCACTAAATGATTATCATTGGAATAGACTGTCATTGGCCCATATAAGAGTGTCAACATGACCCGGACTGCGGTAATGGTGTCCCTATGGCTAGCCAATTATATCTTGGGCTAGAGTTAACCATAAAAAAATAACTAAGGGCATTATTTTATTCCTTTAATTCAATTTTCATTAAATTCATAAATTCCATTATTTCTAAATTATTAATCTCTTAACATTTTATTCATCCATAACAATTTTATCACTATCATAATTTCTTCATACTCTTCATTCTAGTATATCAATAATTCATTATGAACATTCAATTAAGTCATTAAGCATCACTAAATACATTTTATTCATAATATAATCAATAATTAGAAAAATATTCAATGCATATTTTAAAAATTCTCAATAAATTTATACACACTTAAAATCACATTTCTTGCATTTTATGACTAAATTTTCATTTATTTAGTAAGAAAAATATTAATTTTTCCTTCTTCATATTTCGGCCTATAATTAATTTTTATCATTAAAATTTTTCTTTCACATTCTAATTATGCATTTCACTAATTTATACATTCATTATTCCATATGTATCATAATATTACTATAGAATATATTTATTCCTTAATATTCATTTTTCACATAATAAGGTCATATTTTACAATTTCCACTAATTATTGTTTTAATTAAAATTAACCATTCTAATTTACTTTTAATAATTTTTTAATCATGTTTTCAGTATGAATTTGCATTTACAAGCAAAACACACAAAATTTTTAATTTTCCATAGCCCTAAATCATGCTTAATTAATGGAAATAAGTAGATTATGGAATCCTTAACTTTAATTTCTTGTTTAGGCCTTCCTAATATTTCTTTTCCTTAGCCTTTTCTTTGGAAGCACCTTCACCTTCTCTTGAACCTACCATGACCAAAATTTTCCCTTTATTAATCCACCATTATTTTGCTTCTTTAACTCGAATAAACTTCATATTTATCATCTACATACCTGAAACTACTTATTTGAACCATTAAACTAATTTAAAACCATAAATTTCACTTACCTCAAATTTGTATCCTAACTTTTCTCCTTTGATTTCCTTTCTCTCTACCTCTCCAATTGAAGAATAAAAACTTCTATTACCTACTAGAAAGTATTTTTGGGTGGTTGATTTTGGCTGAAAGTATTTTTGAGTGGTTGATTTTGGTGTAAACAATGAATAAAATGGAAGAAAATTGGTGGAGATGGAGATCTTATTATGAGCAGGTATATTGATGCCAACTTCCAATCTGACAAAGATGACTGAAAATCTCAATCATGTTATATACTCACATTAATTGGTTGAGTAGTTAGTTGGAAAAGTTTCAAACAGGAAATTACTACTGATTCCAGAACTGAAGTAGAGTACATTGCAACTTTTAAAGCAACAAAGGAAGCAGTTTGGATAAAGAAATTCATCACAGAACTTGGAATGGTTGCCAGCATTATTGATCCAATACAATTGTATTGTGATAATAATGGAGCCATTGCGTAAGCAAAGGAGCCATGGTCTCATCAGAGATCTAAACATGTACTCAAAAGATACCATTTGATTAAAGAAATCATTGGTAGGAATGATGTAAAGATAGAAAGAGTGCCCACCTATCATAATATTGCTTATCATTTAACTAGGCCATTCCCCAAAAAGAAATATGATTCTCATGTACTCGCCTATGGAATTAAACACAAAGGCAATTGGCTTTTGTGCAAGTGGGAGCTTGTTAGAGGAGTGCTCTAAAGGCAATCACCTTTAGCACTTATTGTACAAATTTATTTGATTAATAAAAGACTTTTTTATTAATTTGATGTTCATTTGATATATGAATTTATAGTGATCTTTAATCAATTAATGAAGTCCTTGATACATAACATAGCATGAAGGAAACCATGATGAGATCATGATATTGAGATTCTTATCATGTGTAATTATGTTAATATCAAAATTATCCCTAGTCATAGGATTAATGAGACAGGACATTGTTAATCCGGATAGACTAGTACATGTTACACTCTTTGATTGGATCGAGTAGTAGATCTCACAATCTGTAAACATGAGATGTTTAGAGTTAACACGTGGATGCTTGCTAAGCATAGCTAAGTACATTGGATGACTAGCTATGAGACAATCATATGGATAATATTTTCAAATGTCAATGATAATCTCATCATAGCAATGGTGCAAGTATCCTCAGACTTGATGTACTCAAGGATATCTTGGATACTAATTATGCATGTTGACACTATTCCTTATTGTCTTAGGGAGGTTGCTCATAGGGTGGTGATTGGATACAACTTAAGGTATTCAAAGGTAATTGGGTAACCAACAAAGGATTCACTAGTCTTGATAGAAGAAGTGTATACCCATGGCCTCTTGTCGTGGTCATAACTCGAGAATCTCTAGCTGGAGTGAAAATGTGATAAAAATAGTGTTCAATGACATATCTAATAGAGTAATAAGCCCCAGGGACAAGAACTAACATTACTTGGACTAGACGTGATGTAGTCAGTCTAGTGGGAGTTGACACATGTCCATACTCTGAACCAAAGTGGGGTATAGAATGGTGAAAGGAATAACTGCACGAAAATTTTCTATGGAAAGGTTCGTCGTTAAACCACTGACTTTCCAATTAATTGGGGGTCAAGATGTGTTGCTAGATATCGCTTATGACTTGCTTAAATTAATTGTTAATTTAAATGGTTAACATAACCAGGAAGCTAATGGGTCACACGCATTGAAGATATGGAGAATGAGTAAAATGGTATTGGATGGGATCCAAAATATGAGAGAATTATTTCGGGATGGATCGCGTTGAGATCGCACGGGAAAAATCGTTAGAGAGGGTCATGGGCCCGTAATGACCCTTTTCTCCATTTCTTACTTTTGATCTTTTCTTTTAATTTGATTCAAATACAAAAGACATCAAATGGAAGAAAATAGACATGAAAATATTTTTTTGTGAAAAGAATATATTTAAAACAGAATAAAATTCTCTCAAGAACACTTTCAAAGCTAACACTTTGAATTTGTTCAAACCATTTCGTTTGATAGTTTCTTTTTCATTTAGTGTGAATTGTTGTGGTTTGCTACAACCCAACAAAGTGAATATTTGAATAATAAATAAGAAATTAGAAGGTATAATTTCTAACATCTTTATTTATATAAATTAGTTTTAATGGCACAAGTATGATCTTTTGTTTTTAGTTTTGAAAATTTTATTTTTCCGTTATGTTTATGAATGTGATTCATTCTTCAAAACCCAAACATTGACTTTTAATTAAAATTAATTTTAATGGATACAAGTGATCTCTGATACCACTATTGGGTTTTAAGGAAAATCTTATTTATAAACGCAATGGAAAAATAATTTTTTTTTAAAACCCGAAATAAAAGATCATGCTTGTTCCATGAACACTAATTTATCAAATAGAGAGGTTAGAAATTATAACTTGTAATTTCTTTATTTGTTATTCAAATCTTCACCTTGTTTGGTTGTAGCAAACTACAATAAGAATGTGATTATTGTTTATATCCATATATACACAAATCTTCACCTTTTATATTAAAGAAATGTTTGAGTTTGTAAAATTTACTTTAAAGTTTGTTAATAATTACTTTGATGTTAAAAATACTATTTTATGTATATAAAATTGTACTCTGATTTTTGTTTATATCCATATATACATGAGTAAAAAAAAAATTAGCGCTTTCAAGAAGGAAGACGGACATTAGAGCTCCCTCATCCGGGCATGTCCGGTTCGGGTGAGGAGGCCGTTACATTTTATCTCTCAACGTGTACATATATGTCTTTTAATTAATTTATATATAATGTTTTAATATAAATAGCCCAAATCTCATTCCCGAATTGTCCGGATATAGGACGCGTAGTAGGGCCGCTTGCGGAGCTTAAGCACCTTACTCACTATAGTCTCAAGTCAATAGCGCTCGCGGAGCTTAAGCCTCATGACCGAGTATAATTACATTATCTATGTACAAGTAGGACAGGGGTGCCCTCGGAGCTAATACCACATGTTTCTAAACTATATAAATATCGGTACTGTAACGCCCCTGCAATGTTGCACCATTTATCCCTAATTAGTCCATAGGTTGAGAACTGGGCAATTAAAGTTATTACTTATTTTTATTTATATATTAATTTGCTGAAATCAATATTTACTTTACATTTAAAACGAAAATATGATTATAAAATTTTAAAATCATATAATCATATGATATTCCATTATATATAACCATTTAAGTAATATTGACATACTTTAATTAGTTTTATATACAATCAAAGCCAACAAATCTTTTAATACCATATAACCTCTCTTTTCATATCTAATACATGTCATACATGACTTTTTAACTTCACTCTTTATTGTCCTAATTACTCAATAATTACCATTAATAATTATCACATTTTTAATCAATCATATACTAATCCATATTGAAAAATATATTATGTTACATATTCTACACTCACACTCCTTAATACGCATTTACAATCTTAAACCAAAATTTCCTACATTTTATCAATCAATTATTCATCCATATGTCTATACATGCATTAACATGAAGTTTCATTAATTAAGCACTCAATTCATTTCATATTTACATATTTTAATACATTATTCAAATATGCCACTTATTCAATTAGCACACAAGCATGCAATAAGGCAAACTAAAATGCATATATGTACAAACCTCAATGGAGCTTTTCCAAAATCTAAAATTTGGAGCTTGTCTACTGTTATTTCTCTTCTTCTTGTTGAGGTCCTAATTCAAAAATATAAATAATTAATACATTGATAAAATATTTATTCTTAATATAGTTTAAATAAATAACTACAATTCTTTTAAGCTGGAACAGGACATCTTAGAACTGTTGGATTAATAATTTTTTCTACACTTATCCAATTTATATGATTCTTAATCCTAATTAAATTTATCATGTAAAGATAAAACATACTAAAATTTCAAAAGTTTTTAACCATTACACGATTTTTGGTATATTTTTAAATATACCAAAAATTGTGTAATGGTAAATTTTTAGCTACGCATCGAAAGATATTTTTACGAACATTTGCATAGACCTAAATAACACATATACCTACAACTTTGTTGTTTTACAAAACCTCAGATGCAGCTATTTAGATGATCAATGTAAATAAAAACTGTAGGTTATTTAGTTGATACGTCTCGCTGAACCAGTTTCACTCCAATGACCATTTCTCTTCATATACTCAAAACCATTTAATAAACTTTGCTAGATAGATACACAATACATATATAAACAAATTTTATGTTTTACACCTCCTCAAATTCGATTCATAGGGTAGTCAATAAAATGAACGAAGTACATTGTAGAACATAATCTTAAAAGCTCTAATAACACAATAATAACAGAAAAGATATTACTTACCAAGATCAGATTTATTTGGAGTGAATTTTCTTGAAAATCGTGAAGGAGAGGATGAAGATTTTGTTGCTGTGATATGCAGGAAGGAAAGGGATGAAGAACAATAAGAAGAAGAGAGGTGAAGTTGGAAGAAATGGGGTAAAGTCTTAATTGACTTCCCCTCCCCTCCCTTATTCCCGATTTTAGTCTTCACTTTTTTTTTCTGCTGTCCCTTGTACTGTTCACTTTTCTATTTTATTATTATTATTATTATTATCTTCGTATATTTACTTATATCTAGTCCTTTTAAATTTTTACCAAAAATACAATTTAATTATGTGGTCTAATTTAATTAAATTTATATTGTCTATCAATTTAATTTATTTTAATTTCAAATTTAATTAACAATTCCATCTATTTTAATCTCTATTATCTATCATAGTTTTCCTATTTACACCACATATTTATTTTAATTAAACTCTAATTAATGGCGTTACAGATGCACCCCAAGGACAAACACTCGATCTGATAAAACCTTATTCAACAGCTCTTCCAACTATTGTTCCAATTCTCTCAACTCATGAGGTGTCATTCTATATTGTGCTGCCGAAATAGGAACAATACCTAATAGGAGTTCTATGCAGAACTCTACCTTTCTTTTTAGTGGCAACCCTAGTAGTTCTTTCAAAAATACCTCTGGATATTCATTCACTATTAGAATGCTTTCCAAGCTTAGACTCTTCTTCCTTGAGTCAATCATGTGGGCTAGGTAAGACTCACATCCCTTATGAATCATTTTTCGTGCCTTCATCATAGATATCATTCTCAGTTGATATGAGAATCCCTTGCCTTCAAATAGCACTACCTTTTCGATTAGGGTTTTCAAACTAACCATCCTCCTCTTGTTGTTAGCCACTGTATTATGTACTAAAGGTTTAGAGACATCTATCTTAAAATCCAATTTTTCTACTGGCATACTATATTCTTTGTCTAGGTTGGTACATATGTAAGAGTGAGTGGAACTCGGATCTATCAAAGAAAACAATTCAGAATGAAAGAGTAAAAATGTGCCAACAACCATATCAGTGGCATTATGATCTTCATGAGGTCTCATAGCATAAGTCCTAATTGGTGTCTAGCTAGATCTTGGCTTATATACTATATCTGAAACTGCCAGTTTATGCCCATCTCTACCATTCCTAGCTTGACTCTAGCTCCTACCCTGAGCCGATGATAATATTTGTGTTTGAGTGGGGGTTCACTAGCCTGAAGGGACCATCTATCTAATAATGATCTCTAGAATGACACCTAAAGCAATCCCTAGATTTCCCCAACACCTCCCTCTTTGCCTTCCACTGCATGATGAGCATTTTGGTGCTACCTTTTTTGGAGTCTACTAGCAGACATAAAAGTGGTTTTTGAAGATGGTGTCTACCTAGTGGGTGTCAAATGTCCTCAACCTTGACTCAAATCCCTTATCCTAAAACTCTTAAGAACCTATGCAAGACTTCTTATTCGAAGAATGTGTAGCACTAAAAGAGGACTTCTGGTAGTCCTTCCCTAACAGTTCAATAGGCCTTTTAAGACTCTTCATCTTCCCAACACTGATTGCTGAAGATACGAATTTAGAGAAATCTTGGTATTGGTTGAAGAGCACATGCAACCCAAAATCTGGATCAAGTCCATCTTAAAAAAATTGACATTTATCTACCTCATCAAGAATCAAATCAGCTGCATACCTGCTCAGCTTGGTAAACTCCTACTTATGCTCGGTCACTATCTGACCTCTTTGCCTTAGCTTCCGATAGCTGAAGATACGAATTTAGAGAAATCTTGGTATTGGTGGAAGACCACATGCAACCCAAAATCTGGATCAAGTCCATCTTAAAAAAATGACATTTATCTACCTCATCAACAATCAAATCAGCTGCATACCTGCTCAGCTTGGTAAACTCCTACTTATGCTCGGTCACTATCTGACCTCTTTGCCTTAGGTTCCAAAATTCTTGCTTTTTCCCATTCACATAAACCCATGGTGCATACTTTTTCTTGAATTCTACCATAAAGAATTCCTAAGTAAGGAGGTCTAGTACATGTGGACTCACCGCCACCGACTTCCACCAATCGTATGCATCCTCTTAGAGTAAAGAGACTGTATATCTAGCCCAATGCTCTTTTGGACAGATGAGCTCCTCAAATATACTTTTGGTATTTTCCAACCAATACTCCACAACAACAGGATCATCCTCACTTTTGCCAAGGAAATTTGTAGCCCAAAATTTATGCACTACCGATAATGGTGGAGGAGAAGGTGGGGTGGAGGTGGTAGTGCTACCTATGGCACTGCCGTGTTATTCTCTGTATAAGTGCAACTAGCTATTGCATCACTGGATCCAGAAACTGACCTACCAACCCTTCCATGGGTGGGGGTGGAGGTGGAGATGGCATTGGTGGAGGAATACATAGCCTTTGTACACTAGCCTGGCTAATGGATTTTAAGCCTCATTATCCATAGGGCTATTACTGACATTTAGTTCTGAGGATCAACCTACATAATCTTTACCTAACCTATGCATTGATAGAGAAGAGCCCATATTAGAGTCATATAGGAAAACCCCACTTTAAGTGATATAACCCTTTACGCCACCTAGATTCATAACTGACTAAACCTAAGCTCCGATACTATTAAATGTAACACCCCTGTCATAATAGAAACCTTTGTGATTATATGAAAGCATGTTACAATGTATGAGACTCAAAAACTAGTTAATTTAAAATCTTTTTATGCACCATGGCCAAGATAACTTTATTAAAACATAAAAAGATAATAATACTGAATTTAAAATTTGCATTTATATAAATAGGGCTAGCATTTGCCCATTGTTTACAAAAAAAATATTTCAATAATTAGTTACAAGATTATATGTCCTTACAAATAAAAACATATACACTAGTAACTAATCTCATTCCTAATAAAATAAACAAAAATTTCTATATCACTAACACCAAGTGTTTGTCCTTTTGCTCTTCCCCTTGGACGTCTTTTATATCCTTTCTTTACTTGGCTCCAAATTGCATGTGAGAGACAAAATACCCACATGTTAAGCTTACCTCACTTAGTGGTACATAACAAAATATTAAATATAATAACAAGTGAATACATGATCATTATTTTTTCACGTGCAATATGTATGCGTGCAATAAGTATATACCATGCCACTCTTTACCAAATATTTCAAATTAATCACAAATCTCAACCCATTTACTTTTTCATCATTGCCCAATGAACTCTATACAAGACTAAAATGGATATAGGCATACAATGGCTCACTCCGGAGACACTTAAGACATTTGCTAAAGGAAAAACAACAATATGCTCACATACGTCTCTAAGGGAGCTACTTTGAGCCTTACCCTTAATTCACAAATTTGTTCCTAACTTGGCCCATCCTAGGCCTCTTAGTACCATAAACTCTCAATGGCATGCCATCTCTCCTAACTCTAGTCCTAATCTAAGTATTAGGCTTCAAGTTCACATTTAAAGATCAAATTTCTCAATCGCACATACAAGTTTTTCATGTATCTCATCTCGATATGCATTCTCTTGCAACAATATCTCAAACTCATATTATTCCCATTCAACATTTTAACTGTAATGCCTGATAATTTAGGTCATGATCATGGGTGAACGAAATCCAGTGATTTGAACCGATCAGGGTCGAAATTCGGACATGAAAGAAAAAAATTAAAATGATAATAAAATATGAGAAATATTTTGGATATTATTAATTGAGAATTTTAAAGTTCGGAATTAAAATTTAGGAAATAATAATTTTTTGATGAACAAAATTGGAATTTACGGTGTTTTTGACACAGATATTTTAAGAAGGTAAAAAAATGGAATATTCTTTATCTAAGTAAAGGAATATTCTTTGGATTAAAATAAAGTAAGAGTGATTTAAATTAATGGACCAATGAGGGACTAAATTATCAATTAATCCTAACCACCCACTTAATCCAACTATAAAAGTCAAATTTCACTTTTTGCCTTTATTCTTCTTCTTCTTCTTCTTAAACAAACTAAATTATCTCTCTAGTTAACTTAGCTACTATGTGTGCTAGCAATTATATATAAAAATAGAGTTAAAGGCATAAAATTGCCAGCAATCATACACAAGAATAGAGTTAAGACATAAAATTATCAGAAATTATACGTAATAATAGAGTTAAGGCATAAAATTTGTCAGCAACTATATGCAAAAAGAGAATTAAAGCATAAAATTGTTAGCAATTATATGCAACAATCGAGTAAAGCAATATAATTACTAGCAATTTTATGGGTCATCACTTTTAAAGTTGAAACTTGTATGCATTTTAGATAAAATTATTATTTATTAATTTAATTATAATTAATAAAAATGAAATATATAAATAAAGAAAAAAATTAAAATAGCTATAGAAAAGCGACATATGTAATTTTTTCTACTTTGATGTTCATGATATATTTTTGTTATTTCTCTCTCTTAGTTTTTGGTCATGTTATTATTATTATTGTTCTTCTTGTCATTGTTGTTGTTCGATGACTATGCTTTTTAAAATTCATAAGTTTTTTATATAGAATTCATAAGTTTAAAATGCATAAGTTTTATTAACAAATGACTATATTTGTTGGAAACACATACAAAGATATATATCTATCTATATTTATATATGCAATCAAGTTTCACAATTTTGATTTCTTCTAATTTATGATTTGAGTCCTTTCTATTGCTTAGCATCAATTCTTCAAGCCCTCGTATCCATCAAACTAGAATCTCATGTATGATCACCACCATCACCACCATATCGTCATCGTCGTCATCATTATAATTATCATCAGCAGCAATACCACTAAGACCAGCACCACTAGATCCTAAAAAGTGAAGTTCTTATGTAGGAACAAAAGCTTTAATATGAAGGTCAAAGAGGGGTGAACCTACAAAATCTAGTGCCATATGAGAATATACAAACACAAAATGATGCAAATGAGGCCCAAGTGTTGCATTTGGATGCATCCATGGGTTATGTGTAGAGGCAGAACATTGGATAAATGAGCTAGAAGAGTAAAAGCCCTATGATGAGGAGATATGTATAGAATGCATATATGGTCCACTAGATGTGGATGGCCCAGGGTCTGCAGAAGAAGGTGGATATTGCTGAAGTTGATAAAAATAAATAGGCTCAAACATATGATGACAAGGTGCAAATAGAGGGACAAGCACATAAAAATCATATGCCTTCGACCTAATAATGCATCATGTGGTACTTCATGTACTCTTTTCCTTGGAGATAGAAATGGAAATATCTCTCATTCCTAAAGCTGTAGGATAAATAATGCACCTACAATTTGTGACACAGGCGAATATCTACATGCCATGCATAATTCTTTATATAAGAAGTTAATGTAGTAGCTCCCCAAATATATTGGTTGGTCATTGCAAAGTCCTTTAAAAATAGCAAGTAAATTAGTGATACTCTGCTAAAGCCTTTGACACTTAATAAAGATCTGTTTATCAAACGCAAAATATGTGGAAAGAACATGGTATAAAATAGTGTGCATATCAGCTCTCTGAGGTAGTACAACAAATTGATATTTGAGTCCTCCCAATTTTACAAAAGAACCTTTAATTGCATCTGTTGAAGGTCTAATTCTTAATAAATGCTCCCAAACAGATGGGCAATAACTATTGTTTTATCCAATAACTAGATGACCATCGATAGGTAGACAAGTTAATATGGCTATATACTGAAGGGTTATAGTACACTCTCTTTTAGGCATATGACATATGCATGTCTTTGGTCTCCATCTCTTAACTAATGCAATAATTAAATGTTAGTCTAGTTCAAAAAAAGGCAATCTAATTCATAAAAACTGGTATGTTTGAGTAGCTTTATAATGCAGTCATCTATCTAACTGTCATTACCTATTCTATTTATAGCACTACCACTATATCTACAATATAACACCTCATCCTTGATATGATAAAAAAATTATATATGTTTGTTGAACCTTGAGTGGTATTCCGTCATTTTGATAATAATAAATAAAATAACAATAATGTATTTAACAATGTTTGTGTTCTAAGTGTGTTAAACTGGATATACTTTGATTAGAACATGAAGCAAGATTGAAAGACAACATATGAAGATAAAAATATGAGAAAAATGTTTTGGATATTATTAATTGAGAATTTTGAAGTTCAAAATTAAAATTTAAAAAAAAAATAATTTTTCGCTGAACGAAATTGGGAATTACAGTGTTTTTGGCACAGATATTTTAAGAAGGCATAAAAATGGAAGATTCTTTATCTACGGAAAGGAATATTCTTTTGATTAAAATAAAGTAAAAGTGATTTAAATTACTTAACCAATAGGAAACAAGATTAGTAATTAATCCTAACCACCCACCTAATCCAACTATAAAATGTCAAATTTCCACTTTTTTGGTCATTCTTCTTCTTTCTCTTCTTAATCAAACCAATTTCTCTCCCTTTTCTTCTCCTTCTTCTATGACTTCCTCCCCCACTTATTGTTCTTTTTGTTCTTCAAATCAAGCTGAGGTTATATGGAAAAAAAGTGGGATTAAGGAAGATCATCCAAGAAGTGTGCTAAGTGAGCAAAACTAAGGAAGAGGAAGGAAGAAAAAAAGAGAAAAAAAAGAAAGAAGACTTAGATCATTTTGAAGATCATCAAAGGTGAGTTTAGATTTTCCATCTCACTTTTCTTCTTCTCTATTTTTTGATTTTGGCGTTAGTTGCCATTAAATTAAGTAATTTAGGGTTATTATTATGTTAGTGTGATTAAGGGTGTATTAGTTTGATTAGTGCTTGATTAGTGTAAAATTTGTTGTTAGGACAAGGAAGTGAACAAACTTTGAACCAAAATCAAAAAAGAAGTAAGGGCAAAGAGAAAACTAGCTAGGAAGAAGATAAAAGTGAAGAGAAGTGAATTTTGTGAGGTATGTACATTTGGCAAAAATTCATTGTAGAAAAATGTTGATTTTAATTTTGTGATATTTGTACGATTAGGTATGAATTAGTGATTAAATGATGCAATGAATGTGAAAATAAAAATTAGAATATGAGGTTGATGCATGAAAATGGAAAATTGTATGAATTAATTGATGTGATTCTTATTGGGTTGGAAATTTAAGACATAGGATTTCAACTTTTATTTAGACCATTACACCTGAATATGACTGGAACTAGGTGAAAAATGGACTAAAATTTTTAAATAGAAATCTATCCAGTAAAATACTAGGAAGATTGCAGTGAACATAACTTAAAAAAAAATTCATAAATTTTACTACAAAATTCGTTTTAATGTAATTCCAGTCGAAAATTAAAGATAAGACATACCTACATTTTGTTAGTTGATCACTTGTTCAAATTCCATAAAACAATTGATGAAAAAGACAGAGAAATATAAGGAGAAATCTGTCCAGTAAAATACTGGGCAGATTGGAATGAACATAGCTTAGAAGAAAATTCATACCTTTTGCTATGAAATTCATTTTAATATGATTCTAGTTAGAAATTAAAGATAAGACATGTATCTATATTTTGTTAGTTGATCACTTGTCCAATTTTCATCTAACAATGGACAAAAAATACAAGGGAACATAAGGTAGAAATGCTTATCGCATATATGTGTTGATAGTGGAATTTTATGATAGAAAAATATATTATTTTATTTTCTTATAGATATAATGATTAAATGAGCAAGTATGAGGTTGTAAAATATTTAATGAAAATTATTGCATTTATATGGAATTTATATTAATGTTACCTGCATAATTTATGTAAATAATAATAAAGGTAACAAATATAATTATGTCCTATAACATCTAGTCAAGAACTAGAAATTAGGATAAGTTGGCATACCAATAAAAGGGTAGAAATGTAGGCACTAAAAATAATAGTGCTAAGATTTAATTTATGTAGGCACTAAGAAATAATGCTGAGTTGAAATTACGTAGGCACTAAGAAATAGTGTTGAGTTCGAAATTGCGTAGGCACCAAAAAGGTGCTGAGTTGTTATTGAAAATGTAGGAATTAAATGCCGAGTTATAAAATAATTATGTAGGCGCTGAGTATACTGCCGGATAGCAGAAACCCTGTATCTAGTGTTTAATTCTAGTCTAAGATGTCGTGGGCTATTAAACAAAAAAAATGTGATTTATAAAATTTATATTGTAAATTTTATATCTTGAATTGTTAAGCAATTTCAAACATGCTTAATGAAATGAATGTTAAAATTGATGAACTGTATATTTTTGCATGATAAAAATTGTTTTAATATTATTTGAATATTTGGCATGCTTAGTAAGTTGATTGTAGTTTTTAAAGGTTTATTTTGGAACTATTTATATCGTTATTGGATAGTTGTCAGATGTACCACTATGCTAGTTGTGCACAGATAAATAGAAATAGATGTTCTGATAGGGCGACCGAAGAAGAAGGAACCCCAAGATCATATTGCACCAATCTAGTTTCTTTTTGTATGTTTTGAAAATTATATTGTAAAAATTAAATTTTAAGAATTTCTTTTGTTGTAAAGTTGTGGCATGTAATATTTATAAGGAATGAATTTTGAAATTTTATATATCTAGTATTACTTGTAAATATATTTCTAAAAATTATGGTTCAATTGAATGAGTTATTTTAAATCAAATTATTTACATCACTAGTTACATATTTCAATGAAAAAAAAATATGGTAATAAATATTTCGCTAATAATAAACTCGAAAATTGAAAAAAAATATTTATACAATAAATTGAGTTTGGTTTTAAAACAAATCAGCTTAGTAGCACTTCCATATCCTGTTAACAATTAGTAGGGTAAGGGAGCGCTACAAGATTGATTAGGTATGTGTTTCATTGATAAAAATCTTACATGTTCATGTGTGTAACTGTGTATTAAGTTTGATATGATTATGTTTTTGATATGGAATGTGATTAGTTGTTGTTTTTAATATTTTATATGGTAATGAGACCAAATGGTGTGAAATCATTAAGACATGTGAATAATTGTGAGCTGGAAATTTTGGCATAAAAATGAATGCATATGATAAAGGTAAGTAGTATATAGATTGATATCAATTGATGACTTTGTTACAGAATTTCAGGAGCAGCCTTGACATTTTTTATTATAACTTAGGTTATGGAATTCCGTTTTGTATGTTCTTTACTGCAATGAAAATCTAAGACATAGGGATTTCACTTTTTTTCACACCATAAAATCTAAATATGTCTTAATTTTTCTAGAAAAATACGTAAAGTTCATACCTAAAATCTGTCTAGAAAAATCTGGGCAAAAGTTTTAGTGAGAATTCAGTGTTCATTTAGCCATAACTTCTGATAGAAAGCTGGGATTTGAGTAATTTGTGATTCATCTAAAATCTGAGACAATAAGCTTCAAATTGTTAGAAGACCATAACTTCACATTCAAATTATAAATGAGATAAAAATAAAGCCCAAAATCAGGGCTGAAATCTGTCATAGATAAAAACTTGAAATATTGGGTTTTTGCATGTGGTGTGATGAGTATATGTAATAACTAATGTGAATTTTTACTTTAATGGTAATTACAAATATTTAATAAATTATTTATGTGTGAGATTCTAGTGAAATAATAATGTGAATAAAGAACAAAAATAAATAAGCTTATTTGTGAGAATTTAGTAACATTTTCATTTTTAAAAATATTGTGAATTAATATAAAAAT
This sequence comes from Triadica sebifera, assembly GCA_023653625.1. NCBI lineage: Eukaryota > Viridiplantae > Streptophyta > Magnoliopsida > Malpighiales > Euphorbiaceae > Triadica > Triadica sebifera. The sequence goes on from CM042901.1 coordinate 30,681,992, forward strand.
AGTTAAGCTCTAAGACACCTAATCTAAAACTAGAATAGAAAATACTTTGGCATAACAATCAGGGAATTTAAGGCACTCGGTGCCAAATATGAAAGCTGGTAATGACAATTTATAAATGGACTTGGCGCAAAATTATTAAGCCGGTAATGTCAATATTATGAAAGTCAGTAATGACATTATTATAAAAGTGATTGGCGCAATATTATGAAAGCCGGAAATAACCCAGTTATTCCTATTAGTTAGTTCAGTTATAGGTGTTATGGGCATAAGAAAAATAAAAAATAATAACAAAATCAAAGTATGTCTTTGTGATAACATTATATTAATTAAAATTATTAAATATGAAATGTTTGCTTAAATTTATTTGTTTTTAAATAATTTTCTTATTTTATGTCTTATTTATGAAATGATTAATTAATATGTATGAAAATGTGTGTATGTAAAATTTTTATCCTTAAAGCACAACTAAGCTAGTAGCTTAGCACAGGTGGTTTCCTCTCGCATAGGTTTTCGAAGGATAGCCATAGATAGTAAAATTGTTAAAAGAAGAAGGGTACCCGGACGAAAGCAGCTAAAAGCTCTAGACTTATTTTTGGTATATTTTGTTAAAATTTTTGTAAATGAAATTATAGTTTTTATTTCATCGAGTGCGTATTACATATGTGATTTATAATATAAGGGACATAGTTTGAATGTAAATTAATGTATTTTAAATAAAATTTTGAATATTTTGCTTGTAATAATTTTATTTTGGATATCCATAATATGTTCGTAAAAGAAAAAAAAATTATACTTCATTTAGCTATAATATGACAGTTAGTCAGGTAATGCTCACTTACCTTGCTAAACTAAAGTGAGGTAAGTGGGTGTTACAACCAAAAACAAAGAACTCTTCAATCACATCAAAAGAATTGATGGTGGTAAGGTAACCTTTAGGAACAATGCTAAGGGTAAGGTAATTGGCATTGACTCTATTGGTATTAATAATACAACTTCTATTGAAGATGTGTTGCTTGTTAATGGTTTGAAACATAATTTGTTAAGTATAAGTCAATTATGTGATAAGGGATACCAAGTTATCTTTACCTCAAATGAATGTCTTATAACCTCTTTAAGTGGCCGAAAGATATTCAAGAAAGATAGAGATGTCAATACTAATATAATAGACTTACACAAAATATCTAACCTTTCCTCTAAGTGCCTTATGTCTATTAGTGATGAATCTTGGCTAGACCATAAAAGGCTTGGTCATCCAAGCATGAAATTAATTCAAAGCCTTAGCAAAGAAGTGCTAGTGAGTGGACTTCCAAAAGTCAAATTTGAAAAAGATAAGACATGTGAACCTTGCCAAAGAGAAAAACAACAAAAGTCATCCTTCAAATCAAAAAATGTAGTAAGTACCTTTAAACCTCTACAACTTTTGCATTTAGATCTTTTTAGACCCACTAGAGTTGCTAGTTTAGCAGGTAAACACTATGCTTTTGTCATTTTTGATGATTACTCTTTATTCACTTGGGTAATTTTCTTAGCACAAAAGAGTGATGCTTTTGAATCTTTAAAAACTTTTGCTAAAAGAGTTCAAAATGAAAAATGCTATTTTATTTCCAAAATAAGATGTGATCATGGCAAAGAATTTGTAAATGAAAATTTTGAAAACTTTTGTTTAGAACATGGTGTATCACACAATTTTTCAACTCCTAGGACACATCAACAAAATGGAGTAGTCGAAAGGAAAAATCGAACTTTAAATGAAATGGCTCGAACGATGCTCAATGACTATGGATTACCAACCTACTTTTGGGCCGAAGCCACTAATATTGCATGTTATATTTCAAATTAAGTTTTCAAAAAAATGCTTTTAAACAAAATTTCTTTTGAGCTATGGAATGGAAGAAAACCCATGATATCTTACTTTAGAGTATTTGGATGCAAGTGTTTTATATTAAACACAAAGGACAACCTTGGAAAATTTAGCCCTAAATCCGATGAGGTTATCTTCTTAGGATACTATACAACTAGCAAAGCTTATAGAGTCTTTAATAAAAGTTCTTTAGTTGTCAAGGAGTTTATGCATGTTGTTTTTTATGAATCTAGTAAGCTTGATCTTGTGAAATGTAGTGTTCTTGATGATATTGTAGGTACAATGGACAAGCTTGATCTTGATCATGAGAAAGATGATGATGATCAAGAGAAACAAACAAGATGTCTCTTTACCTCAAGCTCAAGAGCAAGACAACCAATAGCTCTCGAAGGAATGGAAAATGATAAAAAAATCACCCCAAGGAACAAATAATTGGTGATCTTACTAAGGGTGTAAGTACTAGATCGCATCTCAAAATCTTAGATCCTGCCTTGCTTTTGTCTCTCAAATTGAGCCTAAAAATATTGATGAGTTTCTTAATGATGAAAGTTTGGTGATTGCTTTGCAAGAGGAACTCAACCTATTTGAGAAAAGCAAAGTATGGACCTTGGTTCCTAGACCCAAAGACCATCAAATTATTGGTACTCAATGGGTGTTTAGAAATAAGTTAGATGAACAAGGTTGAATAACTAGGAATAAAGCTAGGTTAGTTGCTAAAGCTTACAATCAAGAAGAAGGTATAGACTATGATGAAACCTTTGCTCCAGTAGCTATATTATAAGCCATAAGAATACTTTTATTATTTGCATGTCATATGAATTTTAAAATTTATCAAATGGATGTCAAAAGTGTTGTGTTTTGAAGAATGAATCAGATTCATAAACGCATCAAAAAAATAAAATTTTCAAAAACCAAAACAAAAGATCATACTTATGCCATGAAAACTAATTTATATAAATATAGAGGTTAGAAATTATACCTTGTAATTTCTTATTTGTTTGTCAAATCTTCACTTTGTTCGGTTGTAGCAAACAAAAATAATCCACACTAGGATGTCTCAAATGATAATTCACATGAAGAATGAAGAAGAAACTATCAAAAGAAATGGTTTGAACAAATTCAAAGTGCTAGCTTTGAAAGTATTCTTAAGAGAATTTTTGTTGTCTTAAAAGTATTTTTTTCACAAAAAAATATTTTCATGTCTATTTTCTACTAGCCTGCCTAGCCCACGCGGACCCAAGACCCTCCCGAACAATTTTTCCCGTGCGACCTTATTGCAATCCATCCCAAAATAATTCTCTCATATTTTGGATTCTATGCAAGACTATTTTACTCATTCTCTATATCTTCAATGCGTGTGACCCATTAGGATCCCTGTTATATTGGCCACTCAAATTAACAATTAATATAAACAAGTCATGAGCGGTATCTAGCAATAAATCATGACCCCCAATTGACCAAAAAGTCAGTGGTTTGACTACAAACCTTTCTGTTGCCCAGATATTAGACCAAGAAGGGGGGTTGAATTGGAGTTTCTAAAATTAAACTTTAAAGTGCGGAAATAAAATTGCTAATTTTAAAAGGGATAGAGAAAATCAGACACAAAGATTTATAGAGGTTCGGGTATTAACAAACCCTACTCCTCTCCCCAATCGCAATTGGGAGTTTTACTAACACACTAAGTGTTACAATGGAGTTTTACAAGCTCACTCCCAACTATGGTGTTTCTCACAATGGCTCACACCTAACCCAGAAATCCCTTGTGTTTTAATGGCTCACACAATAACCAATTCCTTTGTGTTTTACAGGCTCACACAAACAACCTACACTTGTGTTTTACAGGCTCACACAATAACCTACACTTTGTGTTTTGCAGGCTCACACAAACAACCTTTTAAATTTGTGTTTTGGAGGTTCACACAACTAACCCTTACAAGTGTTCTTCTCTTAACCCAGAACTACCCAATGCTCACTTGAGTAAAGATTATAGAGAGAACCACTTATAAATCTTTATTGCTCAAATATGAGGAGCAAAAAGATTTTTACAGAGAATAGATTTTTACAGAGAATAGATTTGTTCACAAAGCATAAAAATACAAGATAGCTTGTGATTTGAAATACATACTAATCTTTTGTTTTTCTTATTATTCTCTTATCATCCTCTTGTTTCTTAATGCATAAATGACTTCCATTTATACTCCCATGGCTAAATATAGCCATTGGGGTGCATTAATTTAGAAACTAGCCGTTATACCAACCAAAAAAATCGCGCCTGACATTTTTCTCTTTCATTGGTCACGGGCGTGAATATGCTTGTCACGGGGGTGAAGTTCTTCCCAAGTCGTGACTGAAGTGGTGACCTTGGTCGTGAAGCTCTCTGGAATGTCTTGACATATAGAGTCACGGGCGTGACGTTAATTAGTCACGGGCGTGACACTCTTCCCAGTCGTGAGAGAAGTGGTGACTGAAGTCGTGAAGCTCTCTGGATGAAATTGAATATATCCTTCACGGGGGTGACGCCTACATTCACGGGGGGAACATCTTCACAGCCGTGACCAAAGTGGTGACTCTGGTCGTGAAGCTCTCTGGTTGAATTTACACAACTCTTCACGGGAGTGACACCTCTAGTCACGGGGGTGACTGAAATGCTTACTTCACGGTTTGGTTTTCCTTCATGGCCGTGAACTTCAAATGTTGGTTTTGCTAACGGTTAGCTTTCTTCACAGGGGTAACTCCTTGAGTCACGGCAGTGAACATGCTACTTCTTACTTTTTATTTCTTTAAGGATTATTCTTCCAATTCTCCATTCTTGCCATTTTATGTCCTGTATAATATACTTTCAAAAACAAGTATGTTAAATACAATATTGCTATATTATTTATTATCATCAAAATGACGGAAATACCTCTCAAGGTTAACAATCTCCCCCTTTTTGATGGTGACAAATAATCTAGCAATATGTGATTTTGAGAAGTCTCCCCCTCAAAATATACTTAGGATAAAAAATTATTATGTGCAAGAATAGTAAATAAAGATGTAGCATTTAACTTGATTTTAAGTATATGCAAGTTATATGAGAAGTATATCCAATACATACCATAATTCCTTTTCAAGATATAAAGTGTAAGTAAGGTGTATTTAAGATATATCATGGCATGTTGTAACTTGCTTTGATAAATAATTCTTATATTGCTAGTTTGATACTACTGTATTTAAGATATATCATGGCATGTTGTAACTTGCTTTGATAAACAATTCTTATATTGCTAGTTTGATACTACTTTCCCTTATCATATTCTATTGCATATTGTTTATTGCATATGGCATATTGCTAGTTTTCTCCCCCTTTTGTCATCAATCAAAAAGAATATGTAGATTGAAGAAAACAAAAGCAAATATATATTATGAAGGAAAGAATACAAATTAAGAAAGGAAATTTAAGATTTCCTACATACCAAAACAAAAACAAAAAAAAAAATAATAATCAAACATAGCAAATTTAGGCTATACTCTAGCCTATATCCTAGCCAGACATCCTATCACAAAGCCTAGCTACTTCAGCCTCAAGGCTGTCTATTCGAGACTCTATGAAGTCCTTGAGGTTTTCCAACCTCTTGTCCATGGAAGTCTGCAGCTGCTCGAAATGTGGTGCCAAGAGGTCGACCACCTGCTGCGCTAAAGACGGTGTGGAGACTGAGGACTGTGCAATGTCCTGCTCGATGACTGGAGTTGTTTCCTCAATCCTAACCCTCTTCTTCTGCTGGACTCCCTGGAGGCCTGCTTTAAAATCCTCCGTGTCATGATCTTCCCAGATAATTTCTCCAGCAGTATCAGTGAAGCGGTAGAAGATATCGTTTTGAAAAACGATTCTGATAGCTGCTCCCATCTTGATGAATGACTCTACATCCAACCTATCTCGTGGGTGTGCAGGAATGATGTTGAAGTGGTGGTTATCCATCTTCAAGTAATTGAGCTTTACTGCCATATGAGTGACATAAGCCCCAATCAATATATCTCCTGTGGGCTTGGTAGCGATTGAGAGAAGATGGTTTGCAAACCATCTTGAGAGTGCACTGTGACTCCCCGTCGAGCCATCTCGAATAGGAAGATTTCTGACTTCCTAATTGTTCCATTGCTCTCTCCCCGAGAAAAAATGCTATAGGTTAGAAACCTATGCAAATACCTGTGTACTGGGGTCCTGAGATGTGTGCTCTTAGTTTTCTTTACATCCCAGCTGCAATCCGTGCCAAAATGTGTCCATGCTGCAGGGGCAGAGAATTCTACCTCAGTCTCATTTAGAACGCCATCAGATGGTAGGTTGAATAATTCTCCAAATGCAATGGCGCTAAGGGTGGTTGCATTATTGCAGAGTTGGAATTTCACCACTCCGGTTGGTGAAACCTGCAAGGTGCTGAGGAATTCCAGCGTTGGCTCCTGTAGAGTTGGCAGATGAATGTCAACAAATTCTCGTAGATGACAGGCTTGAAGTTGTGCTGTCATAGCCATCTCGAGTCCGAGATTATGGATTGTCTGCCATTCGAAGGACCTTGAAGATAAAATTGGTCTCTTCTTCAAAGTTGCATACCGGGGATGGCAACTTTCGGGAATGATGTTCATGAGGTAATCTGAATAACTCTTTGGTGCATGGGACTTCTTTCTCTTCCCTTTTGATGAAGCATACTCCATATTTGAAGATTTAGTAGTTGAAGGAATTTAAGAAGATTTTTGACAGAGAGAAAATATGATGAAATACCCTAGAAATGTCTGTTTCTTGCTGAAGATTCGAACTTTTGATGATATTTATAGTGAAATTTCAAGGCTTTGGGGTCGGAATCTTCAATGTCTCAATGAATGAGAGTGAATGAGAGCGGTTTTGGGAGTTGGAGAGTTGAAATGAAAAGTGTAACCGGCTGTTTTCTTATATATTCGATACATTCACGGGCGTGACTTATGGTTTCACGGGCGTGAATAGTCGTGTTCACGGTTTGCTGAAGCAGTGTTCCACCCGTGAATGAAAGTGTGAATAAGTTCACGGGTGTGATAGATGAACATCACGGGCGTGAATGATTATAGATCACGGGGGTGAAAATATTGTCACGGGCGTGAACTATTAAAGTTCACCACTTATACCCGTGAAGCAAGCCGTGACACAAGGGGTGAAAGCTTCTGTTAGTTTGGGGTGTAATTGGTCACGGGAGTGAAATTATGTCACGACCGTGAGGGATCTTTGCCACGGGCATGAATCAAGCCGTGAAACTATGTTTCACCACTTGAAGCAGTGAAACATGCCGTGACCCGAAGCCGTGAACGACACTGCCTCTTTGAGCCACTTAAGTCACGGGCATGAGTATTAGTCACGGGCGTGACAACCCTATAATTTTCATTAGATTGAAATTAGGTTCTGCAACAATCGTTTCAACAAAAAATTTACTACATAAAGCATAAATTCTCATAAAAAATTTTATTTTACAACTTGTGATATGTTTTAATATCATCAATTAAAATTCCTTATTCTTGTAATCACAAGGTTAATCCATCAATCATACCTAGTTCTCTTCTAATGAAATTAAATCTTTCCTCATTTAGAGACTTAGTGAAAATGTCTGCTAATTGCTTTTCTGTGCATACAAATTCTAATTCAACATCTCCATATTGAACATGATCTCTAATAAAATGATGTCTAATGTCAATATGTTTACTTCTAGAGTGTTGAATAGGATTCTTTGAAAGATTTATAGCACTGGTGTTGTCACATTTTATAGGTATATGGTTCATCTCATGACCATAGTCCTTAAGTTGTTGTTTCATCCAAAGAATTTGTGTACAACAACATCCAACTGCTACGTATTCAGCTTCAGCAGTTGAGAGAGCAACAGAAACTTGTTTCTTGCTAAACCAAGAAACCAAACATTCTCCAATGAAGTGACAAGTACCTGAAGTACTTTTTCTATCTAAAAGACTACCAGTATAGTCTGCATCTGAATATCCTATAATATAAAAAGATGAATTCCTAGGATACCATAAACCTAGATGCAATGTACCATGTAAATATCTTAAAATCCTTTTTACAGCAGTCAGATGAGATTCTTTAGGACATAATTGAAATCGTGCACATAAGCAAACACTATACATAATATCAGGTCTAAAGGCAGTTAGATATAAAAGTGATCCGATCATACCTCTATAAAGTTTTTCATTAATGCTCTTACCCTTTTCATCTTTGTCCAATTTTGCTGATGTGCTTGTAGGAGTCTTGGCATTTTTGCATCCTTCCATACCAAATTTTTTGATTAAGTCTTTGGCATATTTGGATTGGTTGATGAATATGCCTTCATTGCTTTGTTTGATTTGTAGACCAAGGAAATACTTAAGTTCTCCCATCATACTCATTTCAAATTCCCTAGTCATGCACTTAGCAAAATCTTGACAAAGCAGCTCATTAGTAGAACCAAATATTATATCATCAACATAAATTTGAACAATTAGTGTCTCATGCTTATGCTTTTTGATGAACAGTGTAGTGTCAACATTTCCTTTTGGGAAACTATTTCCTAATAAAAAAGAACTTAGTCTCTCATACCAAGCTCTTGGTGCCTGTTTTAAACCATACAAGGCTTTTGAAAGTTTAAAAACATGATTTGGCAAATCATTGCTTTCAAAACCTGGTGGTTGTTCTACATACACTTCTTCATCTATACAACCATTTAGAAATGCACTTTTCACATCCATTTGAAAAAGTTTGAAGTTCATGTGACATGCATATGCTAAGAGTATTCTTATAGCTTCTAATCTGGCTACAGGTGCATATGTTTCATCATAGTCTATACCTTCTTCCTGATTATATCCTTTTGCAACAAGTCTTGCTTTATTCCTGGTTATTAACCCTTGTTCATCTAACTTATTTCTAAATACCCATTTGCTGCCTATGATTGGATGATTTTTTGCTCTAGGTACTAGGTTCCATACCTGATTTCTCTCAAATTGGTTCAGTTCCTCTTGCATGGCAATTATCCAACTTTCATCATTAAGAGCCTCATTAATATTTTTAGGCTCAATTTGAGAAATAAAAGCTATGTCATTGACTAAATGCTTGAAATGAGATCTAGTACTTACTCCTTTTGATAGATCACCAATTATTTGCTCTTTTGGATGATTTCTGTTAATTCTCCATTCTTTTGGAAGTTCTTGCTCCATTTGTTCTTGATTTTGAGGTAGTAGATTTTCTTGATCTTTTTCTTCTTTTCCATTTTCAATGACAAGTTTGTCCATATTATCTACAACATCATTAAGAGCACTACCTTTCACAAGATCAAGTCTACTAGATTCATTAAAAACAACATGCATGGATTCTTCCACTATTAATGATCTCTTATTAAATATTCTATATGCTTTGCTGGTTGAAGAGTATCCTAAAAAGATACATTCATCAGACTTAGAGGAAAATTTTCCAAGATTGTCCTTGGTGTTTAATATAAAACACTTGCATCCAAATACTCTAAAGTATGATACCAAGGGCTTTCTTCCATTCCATAGCTCAAATGAGGTTTTGTTTAAAAGAGGTCTTTTGAAAACTCGATTTGAAATATAACACGTAGTGTTTGTGGCTTCTGCCCAAAAATAAGTTGGTAATTCATATTCATTAAGCATTGTTCTTGCCATTTCAATTAATGTTCGATTTTTCCTTTCAATAACTCCATTTTGTTGAGGTGTTCTAGGAGATGAGAAATTATGTGAAATGCCATGTTCAAGACAAAAACTTTCAAAGTTTTCATTTTCAAATTCTTTCCCATGATCACTTCTTATTTTTGAAATGCAGTACCCTTTTTCATTTTGAACTCTTTTAGTAAAGTTTTTGAAATTTTCAAAAGCATCACTCTTTTGAGCTAAGAAAATTACCCAAGTAAATCTAGAGTAATCATCAATGATGACAAATGCATAATGTTTACCTCCTAAGCTAGCAACTCTAGTAGGTCCAAATAAGTCTAAATGTAAGAGTTGAAGGGATTTTGACGTACTTACAATGTTTTTGGCTTTGAAAGATGACTTGTGTTGCTTACCTCTTTGACAAGGATCACATGTCTTGCCTTTTTCATATTTAACTCTTGGTAATCCTCTTACTAGCTCTCCTGTGCTGAGACTTTGTATTAAGTCCATGTTAGCATGACCAAGTCTTCTATGCCACAGCCAAGATTCATCACTAGTAGTCACAAGACACTTAGAGGAATGGTTAGATAGTTCATGTAAGTTTATTATGTATGTATTGATATCTCTATTTCCTTTAAATATTTCTTGACCATCAATAGAGATTACAAGACATTCATTTGAAGTGAAAATTAGTTTGTTTCCTTTATCACATAATTGACTTACACTTAACAGGTTATGTTTCAAGCCATCAACAAGTAAAACATCCTTAATAAAAGTAGTACTATTAACACCAATGGAACCAATGCCAATTACCTTACCCTTTGCATTGTTTCCAAAAGTAACTTTACCTCCATCAATACTTTTGATTTCATTGACGAGTTCCTTGTCTCCTGTCATATGCCTTGAGCATCCACTGTCTACTAGCCATGCATTTTTGTTTATTGTGGACTTGAGGCATACCTACAAAGTTAGAAATCAAGTATGATATTTAGGTACCCAAATGAGTTAGGGTCCTTGGGGGTTAGCACATGAAGGTTGCCAATGAGCTTTCCTTATCCAGCAATGTTTATTTATGTGACCTATTTCCATACAATAATTACATTGTTTAGGTCTAAACTTGCTTTTTGGTCTTGTGCTGTATTTAAATGCCATAATTCTATTAATATGATTTTGAGAACAATGGCATGCACATTCATGATTAATTTGCATTTTTCTAGAAGCATGCTTCTTATACATAAAGGCATGATTAGTCTTTTGAGGATTGTTTCTTAGGTTTACTAATCTTTGATTATTCCTTTTATGTATAGAGGGATTAGTATACTTATTCTTTGGTGCTTTTCCAGCAAGTGTGGAGATTTGAGGTTCTTTAGGTTTGACAAATATAGTTTTGTTAGAAGATGATGATGTGTCTTTAAACCCTAGACCATGTCTTACTAAAGGTGGTCTTTGAGACACAATGAGAGTGTCTAAGCTCTCTTTACCCTTGTGAAATTTAGAAATGGAATTTCTAAGTTCTTCAACTTCATTTTTCAAAGTATTGTTTTCTTTTAAAAGTGAAGTTGTTGAGGGTCTTGATGAGTATTCATCTAATGACTTTTGAAGAGATTCATTAGATGATTTAAGCTTTATGTTCTCCTTTTCTAAGCCATCTATCTTATTTTTCAAATTAGAGATATTATTTCTATAAGTACTAAATTTACTTCTATATTTCTCTAATTCTATATTTAATTCTTCTATTAGGCTTTGCTCATCATCATCATCATCACTATCACTATCATTATCACTACTATCATTATTGAAAGAGTATGAGTGTAGTGATCTTACTTTGTCCGAGATGTGATCCTCAATAGCCATGAAGCATAGGTTGACCTCTTCACTTTCATTATCATCTTTTTCGCTTGATGAGCTTTCGTCATCCCATGTGGCTTTGTGACCTTTCTCCCCATTGTCTCTTTGGAATTTTCTCTTATGCTTCTTGAGCCTTGGACATTTAGGTTTGATATGTCCTTTCTTTCCACATTCATAGCATTTTACCTCTTCCTTACTTCTGTGTGTATCATTTGAAGTTTGTTTGAGGTTTCTTTGCCTGAATTTTCTGGAATTGCTCCTTTTCTTCTCAATGATTCTTTTTAATTTTCTTGAAAGCATAGCGATGTCCTCATTTTCATCATCACTCATTTCTTCATCATCTTCACTTTCTTCTTGAGATTTTGAAGTAGAGGCTTTGAGTGCTAATGGTTTTCTTTTCTCTGGCTCTGCCTCAAGCTCTCTATCTCTCTTCACTGCCATCTCATGTGTAAGAAGCTTGCCAATCAGCACATCAGTGTTCATGATACTCATATCTTCATTTGCTTCTTCTATGCCAACAACTCTTGAACCATAGTCTTTAAGAGGAAGACTTCTCAGGATTTTATTGTTTACATCTTCCAAACTCATATGCTTCCCAAGTTTCCTCATTCCATTTATAATGGATAGAAGACGGTTTGTCATGTCAGTGATTGACTCATTGGATTTCATCTTGAAAAGCTCATATTCTGAGGTTAGAAGTTGAATCTTCTTGGATTTGACTTGCTTAGTTCCCTCATGATAGTTCTCCAATGTCTTCCACATACTGTGTGCTGTTGAGCAATGTTGTATTCTCCCACATTCTTCAATAGATAATGAGCTTGATAGAATTGTCATTGCCCTCTTGTTTTTGAAATTTGCTCTTCTTTGGGGCTCTGTCCAATCGTCTCTTGATAGGATTTCCTCTTCACCATCAGCTCCTCTTCGGGTTGGTGGTGTCCATTCTTTTCGTACACTATCCCATACTTCAATTCCTTCACTATCCAAGTATGTCTCCATCCTAAACTTCCAATGGGCATAATTTGCTCCATCAAAGTAAGGTTTGAGACTCTGGAATCCTTCACTGGTCATATCTTACTCTTTACTAGCGCTTTTTAGGCTTCAATGCTAGACAAGGCTCTGATACCAATTGTTGCCCAGATATTAGACCAAGAAGGGGGGTTGAATTGGAGTTTCTAAAATTAAACTTTAAAGTGCGGAAATAAAATTGCTAATTTTAAAAGGGATAGAGAAAATTAGACACAAAGATTTATAGAGGTTCGGGTATTAACAAACCCTACTCCTCTCCCCAATCGCAATTGGGAGTTTTACTAACACACTAAGTGTTACAATGGATTTTTACAAGCTCACTCCCAACTATGGTGTTTCTCACAATGGCTCACACCTAACCCAGAAATCCCTTGTGTTTTAATGGCTCACACAATAACCAATTCCTTTGTGTTTTACAGGCTCACACAAACAACCTACACTTGTGTTTTACAGGCTCACACAATAACCTACACTTTGTGTTTTGCAGGCTCACACAAACAACCTTTTAAATTTGTGTTTTGGAGGTTCACACAACTAACCCTTACAAGTGTTCTTCTCTTAACCCAGAACTACCCAATGCTCACTTGAGTAAAGATTACAGAGAGAACCACTTATAAATCTTTATTGCTCAAATATGAGGATCAAAAAGATTTTTACAGAGAATAGATTTGTTCACAAAGCATAAAAATACAAGATAGCTTGTGATTTGAAATATATACTAATCTTTTGTTTTTATTATTATTCTCTTATCATCCTCTTGTTTCTTAATGCATAAATGACTTCCATTTATACTCCCATGGCTAAATATAGCCGTTGGGGTGCATTAATTTAGAAACTAGCCGTTATACCAACCAAAAAAATCGCGCCTGACATTTTTCTCTTTCATTGGTCACGGGCGTGAATATGCTTGTCACGGGGGTGACAGTTCTTCCCAAGCCGTGACTGAAGTGGTGACCTTGGTCGTGAAGCTCTCTGGAATGTCTTGACATATAGAGTCACGGGCGTGACGTTAATTAGTCACGGGCGTGACACTCTTCCCAGCCGTGAGAGAAGTGGTGACTAAAGTCGTGAAGCTCTCTGGATGAAATTGAATATATCCTTCACGGGGGTGACGCCTACATTCACGGGGGTGAACATCTTCACAGCCGTGACCAAAGTGGTGACTCTGGTCGTGAAGCTCTCTGGTTGAATTTACACAACTCTTCACGGGAGTGACACCTCTAGTCACGGGGGTGACTGAAATGCTTACTTCACGGTTTGGTTTTCCTTCATGGCCGTGAACTTCAAATGTTGGTTTTGTTAACGGTTAGCTTTCTTCACGGGGGTGACTCCTTGAGTCACGGCAGTGAACATGCTACTTCTTACTTTTTATTTCTTTAAGGATTATTCTTCCAATTCTCCATTCTTGCCATTTTATGTCCTGTATAATATACTTTCAAAAACAAGTATGTAAAATACAATATTGCTATATTATTTATTATCATCAAAATGACGGAAATACCCCTCAAGGTTAACACTTTCCATGGGCAATTTCCATGCAATTATTGCTTTCACCATTCTATACCCCACTTTCTTTAGAGTATGGATATGTGTTAACTCCCACTAGACTGACTACGTCACCTCTAATCCAAGTAATGTTAGTTCTTGTCCCTGAGGCTCATTACTCTATTAGATATGTCATTGAAGACTATCTTTATGACATTTCCACTCTGGCTATAGATTCCCGAGTAATGTCTACGACTAGAGGCCATGGGTCTACACCCTTTCTATCAGGAGTGGTGAATCCTTTGTTGGTTACCCAATTAACTTTGAATACCTCAAGCTCTATCCAATCACCACCCTATGAGCAACCTCCCTGAGGCAACAAGGAATAGTGTCAAAATAAGGAATCAATATTCAAGATATCTTTAAGTACCTTAAGTCTAAGGATACTTGCACCATTATTAGGATGAGACTATCATTGACATTTGAATAGATTATCCATATGATTGTCTCAAAGCTGGTCATCCAATGTACTTACCTACACTTAGCAAGCATCCACATGTTAACTTTAAACATCTCATGTTCATAGATTATGAGATCTACCACTCGATCCAATCAAGGAGTGTAACATGTGCTAGTCTGTCCGAATTAATAATGTCCCGTCTCATTAATCCTATGACTAGGGATAATTTTGATACTAACATAATTACACATGATAAGAATCTCAATATCATGATCTCATCATGATTTCCTTCATGTTATGTTAGGTATCAAGGACTTCATTAATTGATTTAAGATCACTTATCAATTCATATATCAAATGAACATCAAATTAATGAAAAAGCCTTTTTATTAATCAAATAAATTTGTACAATAAGTGATTAAGGTCATTGCCTTTAGAGCACTCCTTTAACAAGCTCCCACTTGCACTAAAGCCAATTGCCTTTGTATTTAATTCCATAGGCGACTACATGAGAATCATATTTCTTTTAGGGAATTGGCTTAGTTAAAGGATTAGCAATATTCTGATTAGTGGGCACTTTTTCTATCTTTACATCATTCCTACTAATGATTTCTCTAATCAAATGGTATCTTCTGAGTACATTTTAGATCTCTGATGAGATCGTGGCTCCTTTGCTTGTGCAATGGCTCCATTATTATCATAATACAATTGTATGGGATCAATAATGATGGGAACCACTCCAAGTTATGTGATGAATTTCTTTATCCAAACTACTTTCTTTCTGCTTCAAAAGCTGCAATGTACTCTGCTTCGGTTGTGGAATCAGCAGTCGTTTGTTGTTTGAAACTCTTCCAACTAACTGCTCCACCATTTAGTGTGAATATATAACCTGACTGAGATTTTGAGTCATTCTTGTGAGATTGGAAGCTAGCATAGGTATACCCGTTCACAATAAGATCTTCATCTCCATATACTAAGAATACATCATTCGTCCTTATTAAGTATTTAAGGATATTCTTGATAGTCACCCAATGACCCTCACCAGGATCCAATTGGTATCTTCTCATGACATTCTGAGCATATGATACATCGAGTCTTGTACATATCATAGCGTACATGATTGACCCTATAACTAAAGCATATGGAATCAAATTCATGTGTGTCCTCTCATCTTATGTGTTTGGACACAAAGACTTTGAAAAAGTAATCCCAAGGGTCATGGGAACATATCCCCTCTTGGACTGCTCCATGCTAAATCTCTTTAGCATTTTATCTATGTATGTAGATTGTGAAAGACCAAGCAATCTTTTAGATCTATCTCTAAAGATCTTTATCCCTAAAATATAGCTCGTTTCTCCAAGGTCCTTCATAGAGAAATTCTTCGATAACCTAATTTTGATTAATTGTAAGGCCGAGACATCATTTCCCGTTAACAATATGTCATCTACATATAACACAAGAAATACGATTGGACTCCCATTAACCTTTTTGTAAACATAAGGTTCATCCGGATTTTATAAGAAACCAAAATGTTTGATTGTCTCATCAAACTGAATATTCCAACTCCTGAATGCTTGCTTTAATCCATAAATGGATCTTTGAAGCTTACATACCTTTTTTCCATCTTTGGATATGAAGACTTCTGGTTGTGTCATGTACACATCCTTAGTCAAATTTCCATTAAGAAAAGCTATCTTCACATCCATTTGCCATATCTCATAATCATAATGAGTAGTAATGGCTAGGAGTATCCTTATGGATTTAAGCATAGCTACTAGGCTAAAAGTTTCATCATAGTCAATTCCTTGTCTTTGACAATAACCTATAGCAACAAGTCTAGCTTTATAGGTAATCACATTACCATTCATGTCAGTTTTCTTTTTGAAAACCCACTTGCACCCTATAGGCTTTATCCTTTTGGGTGGGTCAACCAAAGTCCATACTTGGTTTTCATTCATGGAATCCATTTCTGATTTCATGGCTTGAAGTCATTTGTCAGATTCAAAACTATTTAGAACTATTTAGAACTTCTTCATAGGTTGTAGGCTCATTGTTTTCTATGAGCAATACGTCGTTCTGTTCACTAATGAGAAATCCATATCTCTCTAGAATAGTACGTATCCTACTTGACCTACGAAGCTCTTGTACTTGAGAAGGTTGAGCTATTATATCATCTGTATGAGTAACAAGCTTTGGTTCAGGCAGTTGATCAGCCTCTGTTTGAGCATCTTGAACTTCCTCAAGTTCAATTTTGCTCCCACTATCTCCTTTTAGAAGGAATTCTCTCTCTAAAAAAATAGCAAGTCTTGAAACAAAAACCTTTTGTTCAAAAGGGTGGTAAAATTGATATACATTTGATGCTTTTGGATATCCCAAAAATAGACATCAGTCAGACTTAGCTTCTAGCTTATCTGACATTGTCCACTTCACAAATGGAGAAAAGGGAAATGAATGAATAGTAATTCGCCGTAATTGGCCAAATTAAGGCCAAATTCTGCATTGGCCAACGGGAGGGAGGCAGCAGCACGTTGGGCCTGCTGCGGGCTGCCGCTGGGTAGCCCAGCTTGCCCGCTAGGCAGGCCAGTAGCCTGCCTAGCCCAGGAGAGCCCGCACGAGCCCGTGTCCCTCCCAAATGATTTTTCTCATGCGATCTTATCGCGATCCACCTCGAAATAATTCTTTCATATTTTAGATCCTATCCAAGACCATTTTACGCATTCTCCATATCTTCAATTTGTGTGACCCATTAGGTTCCCAGTTATATTAGCCACTTAAATTAACAATTAATTTAAGCGAGTTATGAGCGGTATCTAGCAACACATCATGACCCCCAATTGACCAGAAAGTCATTGGTTTGACTACGAACCTTTCCATAGACAATTTCTATGCAATTATTCCTTTCACCATTCTATACCCCACTTGGTTTAGAGTTTGGACATGTGTCAACTCCCACTAGACTGACTATGTCACGTCTAGTCCAAGTAATGTTAGTTCTTATCCCTGAGGCTTATTACTCTATTAGATATGTCATTGAAGAATATTTTTATGACATTTCCACTCTGACTAAAGATTCCTGAGTAATAACCATGATAAGAGGCCATGGGTATACATTCCTTCAATCAGGAGTGGTGAATCTTTTGTTGGTTACCCAATTACCTTCGAATACCTCAAGCTATATCCAATCACCACCCTGTGAGCAACCTCCCTGAGGCAACAAAGAATAGTGTCAAAATATAAAATCAATATTCAAGATATCCTTGAGTACCTCAAGTCTAAGGATACTTGCATCATTGTTATGATGAGACTATCATTGACATTTGAATAGATTTTCCATATGATTGTCTCATAGCTGGTCATCAAATGTACTTAGTTACACTTAGTAAGCATCTGCATGTTAACTCTAAATATCTCATGTTTATAGATTAGGAGATCTACTAATCGATCCAATCAAGAAGTGTAACATGTGCTAGTCTGTCGGAATTAATAATGTCCCATCTCATTAATCCTATGACTAGGGATAATTTTGATAATAACATAATTATACATGATAAGAATCTCAATATCATGATCTTATTATGATTTCCTTCATGTTATGTTATGTATCAAGGAATTGATTAATTGATTTTAGATCACTTATCAATTCAAATATCAAATGAACATCAAATTGAGAAAGCCTTTTTATTCATCAAATAAATTTGTACAATAGGTGGTTAAAGTGATTGCCTTTAGAGCACTCCTCTAACAAAAAGTGCATTCTTAAATGGTTTTATAAAAGAGGAAGTATATGTAGAACAACCTTCGGGTTTTGATAGCCATAACTTGCCTAATCATGTTTTTAAACTTTCAAAAGCCTTGTATGGATTAAAAAAAACTCCAAGAGCTTGGTATGAAAGACTAAGTTCTTTTCTTTTAGAAAATAATTTTTCAAAAGGGCATGTTGATACAACCTTATTTATTAAAAAGAATAAGCATGACATTCTATTTATTCAAATTTATGTTGATGATATCATATTTGGGTCTACTAATGAATTGCTTTGCCAAAAATTTGCTAAGTGTATGACTAGAAAATTTGAAATGAGCATGATGGGCAAACTTAATTTCTTCCTTGGTTTACAAATCAAGCAAAGCAATGAGGGTCTATTCATCAACCAATCCAAGTACACCAAAGAGTTAATCAAGAAATTTGGAATGGAAGGTTGCAAAAATGCTAAGACTATTACAAGCACATCAACAAAATTAGACAAAGATGAGAAGAGGAAAAGAATAAATGAAAAGCCTTATGGAGGTATGATCAGATAACTTTTATACCTTATTACCTCTATGCCCAATATAATGTATAGTGTATGCTTATGTGCTATATTTCAATCTTGTCCTAAAGAATCATATTTGAATGTTGTAAAAAGGATTTTAAAATACTTAAATGGCACATTGCATCTAGGCTTATGGTATCCTAGAAATTCATCTTTCCATATCATAGGATATTCGGATGCAGATTATGCCGGTAATCTTTTGGATAGAAAGAGTACCTCAGGCACTTGTCACTTTATTGGTGAATGCCTACTTTCTTGGTTTAACAAGAAATAAGTTTTGGTTGCCTTATCTACTGCTAAACCGGAATATGTGGCAGCAAGGTGTTGTTGCACTCAAATCCTATGGATGAGACAATAACTAAGGATTATGATCATAGTTTGGACCATATACCCATCAAATGTGACAATACTAGTGCCATCAACCTATTTAAGAATCCCATTCAACACTCTAGAAGTAAGCATATTAACATTAGACATCATTTTCTTAGGGATCATGTTTAATATGTAGATGTTGTCTTAGAATTTATTGATACAAATTATCAATTGGCATATATTTTTACCAAACCTCTTAATGAAGAAAGTTTTTGTTTTATAGGAAGAGAGCTTGGTATGCTTGATGGATCAACATTGTCTTAATTGATTATTTTTCTTTTCCAATTGTATGTCGTGTGAACCTTGAATGTTAATTCCTTCTTATGATGCATTTTACTTGATTGATTTTATGGTATGAAGTTGTTAACATGATTGAAATATATGTTCTAAGGCATAGAAACTTTTTAGAGATCTTATAGTCTTGGTTCAGACTTAATTTTATTTTTTGAAGATTTGAGGTGGTTCATGCCCGTGACACATATTCACGGCCGTGAACAATGATAGCAAAAAGTTCCATAAGCTTTCATGTTTTGCTTCACGACTTGCCTCACAGGAAGAGGTAGTGAAGAATAAGCTTCATGCTAGTTACTGTATTTGTCACACCCGTCAAAAGCCTTATTCATGTCCGTGACTATTTAATGTCACACCCGTGACTCATTATTCACAACCGTGAAGCGATCGACTATAAAATGAAAATTTCTGTCTTTTCTCATTTCCATCTCTCCAAATTCTGGCATCTCACACACCCATTTAATATTTCTCACGTCGGCCTCTTCCACATCCACTTTGGCACAACAGGTTACTGATCTTCTAGCACCTTGCCTTGACATGATGTAGGCTTCCATTGATGAGAGGTCGGAGAACCTCAAAGACTTTATGGAGTCTCGTATGGAAATCCTCGAGGCAGAAGTAGCACGCCTTACCTTTGTTGTAACAGGACTTTATCTTTATGCATTTTAATTTTCATGTAAACCTTGTCCTTGTTTCAATCTTTTTGTTGGTGACGAAGGGGGAGAAACAAGCATATATGTGTTCAATATATGATGACATGAATATGCAATATGCAATGTGTGGTTAATGAAATATGCAAATTTTATTTCAACATCAACCTCATTTATACCTTTCAGCTTGAACTTATTTGAACTCATCTTATTTAATGCATAAGATATACTTAACATATATCTCACATATACTTTGAATACACTTGGTTATACATGTTTTATTTTATGAGATATACTTAAGATATTTCTTGCATATACCTTATTAGTTTGCAAATACCTTTACTATATTTCTTTCAAATCTTGCATTTTATTATTTTATCTTAAGTACCTTTTGAGGGGGAGACTTCTTAAAAGCACATATTGGTAGATTATTTGTCACCATCAAAAAATGGGAGATTATTAAACCTTGAGGGATATTTCCGTCGTTTTGATGATAACAAATAAAATAGCAATAATGTATTTAACAATGTTTGTGTTCTAAGTGTGTTAAACAGGATATACTTTAATTAGAACATGAAATATGATTGAAAGATAACTTTTGAAGATAAAGATTAAAGAAATAGCAAAGAGTCAGTCCTGTGACTACTAATGTCATGCCCGTGAATATAGCTTAGTGTCAATTCTCCACCATTTAAAGTTCACAGCCATGAAGGATCAAACCAACCATGAATGATCAGACAAGTCTCCCTGTGAAAGATTAGTCACGCCCGTGACCAAACATTTCCAATTTTTCTAGAGAGTGTCACTCCCAGAGTCACCACTTGGAACACGACTTCGAAGAGCATTCACGCCCGTGACACATATAGTCACGCCCGTGAACTAGGATAGAGAAACATGTCAGACGTAATTTAAGAGTTGGTTGAATGGCTACTTTTGCATTAAATGCACCCAAACGGCTATAATTCACAGAGGGAGTATAAATGCAAGTCATTTATGAATCCTAATAAGAAGAAGAAGAAGAACAACAACAACAACAATTATTTTTCATTTTTAATCTTGTTGTAGCCTTGTGCATTCATTATTTTTCAACAATCCTCTACTTTTTGTGAAAACCTAATTGCTCATTAACCTCTGAGCATTGTAGGTTGGTGAGTGCTTTTCATTGTAATCAATTACTCAAAAGTGAGCTTGGGTATATTGCGTTAATAGTGAAACACTTTTAAGGGTTTATTGTGTGAGCCATAAAACACAAGGAATTGGTTTTTGTGTGAGCCATTGAAAAACACAAGGGAATTTTTGGGTTAGGTGTTAGCCATTAAGAGAAGCACTATAGTTGGGAGTGAACTTAAAAAACTCCATTGTAACACTTAGAGTGTTAGTGAAACACCCAATTGAGATTGGGGAGAGGAGTATGGTTTGTTAATACCTGAACCTCTATAAATCTTATGTGTGATATCTCTCCTTCTTTCCTCTATTTTATTTATTCTGCACTTTCTATTAAGCAAATTTTTATTTGCTAACCAATTCAACCCCCTTTTTGGTTCATTGTCTAAGCAACAATAACATATTGTATGATCCAATATGCATGTAATCACATGGATGAGAAGTCATACCTAAAATAATAACACAGAAAATATGCAGAATGATGTGACCATACTAAAATTGAAAACTACAATATATTAAAAATATTCAGAATGATGTGACCATACAAAATTTTAAAATTAAGTTGAATGATGTGATGATACATAAATTCAAAAGATAAGTAAATTCAACAAACATCATATTTGGAAGTAATAATTAATTTTATTACAATGATTGAAACATGATATTCTAACATTCAATTAATGTAATTATTAACTAACATCGTATAACAACATTTAGATAAAAAGCAATTAGGTATTTTACAAAATCATTGTCATCACAATCACTGTAATCTAATATACAATCTTCATTAGAAGAGATTTCAATTGAACATGAGTTGGTGCAACCTTCCAATTGTAATGGGTTTATAGATTCGTGGAATAATTTTAAATAATTATGCATTATATTTATCTCTTTCCGCAAGTGCTCCATTACCACTTTAACCTGTTGGGCAATATCTCGAGGTAAAGTGGCTGAAACAGCTTTCGGAATTAGCAAGTCATGGTAACCACAATATCCTTCTAGCTCACACCTTATTTCCTAAAGTCTTATCCATCTTGATTCTGTGTTGAATACATAATTTTGTAACTCTTTCAATTTATTCATATGATGGTTAATCATTATATGATTAGCATTGTCTGGTTCAAGTATTGTATGAGTTGGTTGAGTTATGAAGGCTCATTTCTTTCCATACCATACTTTACTAATATGATCTATATATTTATCAACTTCATTAACAATATGGGTATTTACCCTCTTACTGGTACGTCCTCTTAATGCTCTTTGTATATGTTTCATACTTATCGAATCTACTCAATAATTGACAAATAATTTAACAATTTAGAACATTAATACACTTAGGCTGAACAAGAAAGATCGTAGTTTATATATACACTTAACTAAAACATCAAACAATAATTCAATTTTCATTTCACATAATTAGTTCCTATAACATGTTCTTGCATTATGACCCGTCTAACCACATTTGCCACAAAAGGACACAGGTTGATCCTCTTGTATTTTTCAGTCCATTTCATTTTTCCTTCTAGATTATTTTAGTCTCCCTTTTTTGTTCTTCCATGTAGGATTTGGCACAATAGGTAGCTCTGTTGGCTTTGCCCAATAATTCTTGTCACCGAGTGGTTGAAAAGAACTTGACCACATATTTATCGTATAGGAAAAAGTATGAAATTGAGAAATATATTGAGTATAATCTATTCTATATTTCATAAAAGTTGCAATGGCATGGGAACATGGTATCCTTATTTGTTAAAACTTCCTATATGTGCATAATTGTTGTGCCATTTTTACTGTTTGCCTATAACCACATTTTCTCTTATCATTATTGTATGATGTTTTTATCACAAAGACACCATTTTCTCTATCATATGACTTCACTTGATGACCATAAGCCTTCTGCACATGTTGCTCTAATACCTCAATGCATTTAGGAGTGAACTAATAGCCATCAACAAGTGATTGTGCATATCTGACTCGATGTTTATCAAATAAGTCTACTAGCTTATCAAACAATGTATGCATCATCGTGGACATAATTACATACCTAATTTTTGTTAATATCTAATTAGTAGACTCAAAATAGTTTATGGTCATCACTTCATGGTGATATCCAGTATCATATGCTAATGCCCATTGAGATAGAGGGATTTGTTTCAAACCAAACAAATGAATCAGTGTCTCTGACTTCAATTCTCTTCATGATCCTATTGAATTTTTGCTTTTGCTAGATGTTACTTAGCAATAACACATTAAATTTTTAAAAATTATTAGTGCACACATGTATCAATATATTCAATACTAATTTTATTCGAAGTTATGTACCCACTTTCTCCACCAATTTCTTCATAACATCATTTTGGAATTTAGTGTTGTAGTTATTGGAAATATGGTGACTGTAATTGTTGCCCAGAAATTGAACCAAAAAGGGGGGTTGAATTGGATATTAAAAATTCTTAACTTTTAAGTGCAGAAAAAAAAGTTAAGTAATGTAGGGATTGGAAGATATCACACAGGAATATTTATAGAGGTTCGGGTGTTAACAAACCCTACTCCTCTCCCCAATCTCAATTAGGAGTTTCACTAACACACTAAGTGTTACAATGGAGCTTTACAAGCTCATTCCCAACTATGGTGTTTCTAATAAAGGATCACACCTAACCCAGAAATTCCTTGTGTTTTAATGGCTCACACAATAAACCAATTCCTTATGTTTTAAAGGCTCACACAAATAACCCTTACAAGTGTTCTACTCTTAACCCAATATACCCAAACTCACTTGAGTAGTAGATTACAAAGAGATACACACACAAATCTATAATGCTCAAAAAATAAAGAGCAAAAAGATTTTTTACAGAGAATTAATGTTTGTTTGAAAGTGGTAAATGCACAAATGGCTACAACAAGATTTTGATTCAAAGTATTTGCTATTCTCTTATTCTGGACTCATAAATGACTTGAATTTATACTTCCATGGTGAATTATAGCCGTTTGGTTGCATTTAATGTGAAAATAGTTGTTGCACCAACTCTTAATTTCACGTCTGACATGTTTCTCTTTCCTCTTTCACAGTCATGAATATGTGTGTCACAGTCGTGGCTATTCTTTCAAGCCGTGACTTGAGTGGTGACTTTGGCCGTGAAGCATTCTCAAAGAATTTGAAGTATTTGATCATGGGCATGACATTATTCTTTCACGGGCATGAACATCCTTCCTAGCTATGGTCCAAGTAGAGACTCTGGCCGTGAAGCTTTCTGGAGGAATTTAACATGTTTTCTCACGGGCGTGACTTTCTTTCACGGGCAGGACTGATATGATCATTCATGGTTGCTATGATGCTTTATGGCCATGAACTTTAAATGTTGGATAGTTGGCGCTAATCTGCATCACGGGAGTGACATAAAAGGTCACGGGTGTGAACATGTTATTTCTTCAATTTTTGTCTTTTTAAGGTTAGTTTTCCATTCTCCATTCTTGCTATCATGTTCCATACCCTGTTCAATAAACTTAGAAAATAAGTATGTTAAATACATTATTGCTATTTTATTTGTTAGCATCAAAATAATAGAAATACCCCTCAAGGTTCAACAATCTCCCCCTTTTTGATAGTGACAAATAATCTAGCAATATGTACTTTTGAGAAGTCTCCTCCTCAAAAGATGCTTAAGATAAAAAAAAATTACTGAAGTGCAAGAATTGTAAAGAATGATGAAGTATAGTATGGATGTATACTTAATATTTTAGGTATATGCAAGTTATATGCAAGGTATATCCAATGTATACCAAATTTTTACTTAAAACTAGTTAAGTATATGCAAAGTATATTTAAGGTATAGTCAAGGTATATCAACTCTTTTGTATACTTGCATATTCATTTGCATATTCATTTAATTCAAATAACTATTTCAAATATATTGCATTTAAATTTAAATATAATATATTGCTAGGTTCTCCCCCTTTTATCATCAACAAAAAGAACAAAAAAAGATAAATCATAAGGGAAAACTAATGCAATTATATTAATATTAAAAGAAAAGTACAAGATTTTGAAAAGTGAATTAAAGTCCTACATTAAAAATACTAGAAATTAACATAGTGAAAATATAGTCTAGCTAGATTTGGAGCCGGACATCCCATCTATAAGGCGAGCTACTTCGACCTCAAGGCTCTCCATGCAAGACTCCATGAAATCCTTGAGGTTCTCTAATCTCTCATCAATTGAAGCCTACAATTGGTCAAAACGTGGTGGCAATAGATCAGCCACTTCTTGAGCCAAGTTCAGTGTGGAGGCCGAGGATTGTCCAATTTCCTGCTCAACCTCTGGGGTCACCGTCTCAACTCAAACTCTTTTCCTCTACTGGATTCCTTATAGGCTAGTTTTGAAGTCGTCTGAATCATTGTCCTCCCAAATAATCTCACCAGCTATGTTGGTGAAGCGGTAGTAGATGTTGTTCTCATGAACTATGCGAACCGCTGCTCCCATTTTGATAAACGACTCGATGTCTAATCGGTCTCGAGGAAGTGCTGGTATAAGGTTGAAGTGGTGCTCCTCTAGCTTCAAATACCCAAGCTTTATAGCAAGGTGAGTCACGTACCCACCAATCAAAATGTCTTCAGGGGGCTTCGTGGCAATAAACAGTAGATGGTTTGCAAACCATCGAGATAAAGCCACTGTTAGGCCTCTTCGGGCCATCTCTAGGAGAAAGAGCTTGAATTTCTGAATCGATCCGTTGCTGTCTCCTCTAGCAAAAATGCTATAGGTTAGAAACCTATGCACTGGTGATCAAAGGAAATGAGTTCATGTCTGAATAGCATAGAACTCCACCTCACTCTCATTAAGGATACCATTAGAGGGAAGGTTGAACATGTCACCAAACTCCGTGGCAGTGAGGGTGTTCGGATGCTTGCAAAGTTAAAATTTTACCGTGCCAGTGGGAGAGACTTACAGGGTGCTAAGGAACTCGAGCATTGGTTGATGGATATCAATAAAATCTTTTAAATGACAAGCCTAGAGTTGTTCCATCATGTTTGTCTTGAGACCAAGGATCCTAACAGTGTGCCACTCAAATGATCGAGTGGAAAGGAGTGGTCTTTTCTTGAGAACTGAGTATCTTGGATGATAGTGCCCCAGAATAATGTTTAGAAGGTAGTATGTGCACCTTTTTGGAGGATGAGACTTCTTTCTGGTACCTTTAGAGGAGTCGGGTTCCATTTTTTATTGTGAAAAAGATTTTTGAAGAGAGAAAATTTGATGGAATGTTTGAATAGAACCTAGTGAGTTTGATTTCTAATGATGGAAATAGTTTTTGAAGGTATTTATAGATGGAGTGAGTTTCCAGGGGGCAAAATCTATGAAATGGTATTGAATGGTGATAAATAAGAGAAGATGGAGAGTTGGAAATGAGAAAACTAACGGCAGAAAATGTTTTATAGCCGACATATTCACGATCGTGAATGGTAAGTCACGGGCGTGAAGTGTCGTGTTCACAGTTTGCTAAAGAGGTGCTCTACCCATTATGAAGGATGTGAAATGATTCACGCTCGTGACATTTAAGGGTCATGGGTGCGAATGATGAAATATCACGGTGGTGACAAATGAGTCACGGTTGTGAAGTACAATCTTCACTACTTGTGACTGTGAGATAGAGTGTGACACAAAGTGTGAACACTTCTGTAAGTTTTTTGGTGGAAATGTTCACAGTCCTGAATACGTGTCAAGGTCATGAACAAAGGGTTTCACAAGGGTGATAGAAAAAGGTTATGGGCGTGAAACATAGTCTTCACTACCTTCAACCGTGAAGCATGTCATGAAGCAAGGCGTGAAAGCTATTGGAGCTTTTGGAAATTATGATCACAGCTGTGAATATATATCACTAGCGTGAATTGCCTAAAATCCTCATTAAATAAAACTAAGTTTAAAGCAAGACCAAAGGATTTCTAAGGTGCTTCTATCCCCTATAACATGTATTTCTATCAATTTAGCTTTTTCTTACCTTAAAAGATCAGACAATAACACTAGATTATCAATCAAGGTTCGACAATTTTGGCAATCATAAAGTTAATCCATCAGTCATACCAAGCTCTCTTCTTAGGAAATTAAATCTTTCCTCATTTAGGGACTTAGTGAAGATATCTGCCAATTGATTGTCTGTGCTTATAAATTCCAATACAACATCTCCATATTGAACATGATCTCTAATAAAATGATGTCTTATGTCAATATGCTTACTTCTAGAGTGTTGAATGGGATTCTTAGATAGATTTATAGCACTTGTATTGTCACATCTAATAGGTATATGGTCCATACTATGACCATAATCCTTAAGTTGTTGTTTCATCCAAAGGATTTATGTACAACAACATCCTGCTACCACATACTTCGCTTCACCGGTAGAAAGAGCAACTAAAACTTGTTTCTTGCTAAACCATGAAACTAAGCATTCTCCAATAAAATGACAAGTACTTGAAGTACTTTTTCTATCTAAAAGACTTCCAGCATAATCAGCATCTGAATATCCTATTATGTGACAGGATGAATTTCTAGGATACCATAAACCTAGATGCAATGAGCCATGTAAATATTTTAAAATTCTTTCTACTGCATTTAAATGTGACTCTTTAGGACATGATTGAAAGCGGGCACATATGCATACACTATACATTATATCAAGTCTAGAGGCAGTAAGATATAAGAGTGATCCAATCATA
Organism: Triadica sebifera; assembly: GCA_023653625.1. NCBI lineage: Eukaryota > Viridiplantae > Streptophyta > Magnoliopsida > Malpighiales > Euphorbiaceae > Triadica > Triadica sebifera. Next base: position 30,709,805 of record CM042901.1, read on the forward strand.
CCTCTATAGAGCTTTTCATTAATGCTCTTACCCTTTTCATCCTTGTCTAATTTTCTTGATGTGCTCATTGGAGTCTTGGCATTTTTGCATCCTTCCATTCCAAATTTTTTAAGTACGTCTTTGGCATATTTGGATTGGTTGATGAATATGCCCTCATTGCCTTGTTTTATTTGTAGACCGAGGAAGAATTTTAGCTCACCCATCATGCTCATTTCAAACTCCCTAGTCATACACTTAGCAAATTCTTGACAAAGCAATTCATTAGTAGACCCAAATATGATGTTATCAACATAAATTTGAACAATTAGAGTATCATGCTTATGCTTTTTAATAAATAATGTAGTGTCAACATTCCTTTTTGTAAAATTATTTTCCAAAAGAAAAGAATTTAGTCTTTCATACCAAGCTCTTGGGGCTTGTTTCAAACCATATAAAGCTTTTGAAAGTTTAAATACATGGTTGGGAAAATCATAGCTTTCAAAACCTGGTTGTTGTTCTACATAAACTTCTTCTTCTATAAAGCCATTTAAAAAAGCACTTTATACATCCACTTGAAAGAGTTTGAAATTCATATAGCATGCATATGCTAAAAGTATTCTTATGGCTTCTAATCTAGCTACAGGAGCTAAGGTCTCATCATAATCTATTCCTTCTTCCTGATTATATCCTTTTGCAACTAACTTAGCCTTATTCCTAGTTATTGAACCTTGTTCATCTAGTTTATTTCTAAATACCCATTTGCTTCCAATGATTTGATGCTTCTTGGGTCTAGGTAATAAGGTCCATACCTTACTTCTCTCAAATTGGTTGAGTTTCTCTTGCATAGCAATCACCCAACTTTCATCATTAAGAGCCTCATCAATATTTTTCGGCTCAATTTGAGAAACAAAGGCAAAATCAGTAACTAAATGTTTGAGATGAGATACAGTACTTACTCCCCTTGTAGGATCACCAATGATTTGCTCTTTGAGTGATCTTTTGTCAATCTCCATTCCTTTGGGAGCTCTTGCCTATTTTTCTCTTGAGCTGGATGTAGAGGGTCATCTTGATGTGAATTTTCTTGATCATTTTCTTCTCTAAGATCAAGTCTTTCCATTGCACCTACAACATCATCAAGAATACTACCTTTCATAAGATCAAGCTTATTAGATTCATCAAAAACAACATGCATAGATTCTTCAACAGTTAATGACTTTTTATTAAATACTCTATATGCTTTGCTAGTGATAGAGTATCCTAAAAATATACCCTCATCAGATTTAGAGGCAAATTTTCCAAGGTTGTCCTTGGTATTCAGTATGAAACACTTGCATCCAAATACTCTAAAGTATGATATCATGGGCTTTCTTCCATCCATAGCTCAAAAGAAGTTTTGTTTAAGAATGGTTTTTTGAAAACTCGATTTGAAATATAACATGCAGTATTAGTGGCTTCAGCCCAAAAGTAAGTTAGTAAACCATACTCATTGAGCATTGTTTGAGTCATTTCAATTAAAGTTCGATTTTTCCTTTCGACTACCCTATTTTTTTTAGGTGTCCTAAGAGATGAAAAATTATGTGAAATGTCATGTTCTAGACAAAAAATTTTAAAGTTTTCATTTTCAAATTCTTTGTCATGATCACTTCTTATCTTTCAAATACAATATCCTTTTTCATTTTGAACTCTTTTAGCAAAGTTTCTGAAAGTTTCAAAGGCATCACTTTTTTGAACTAAGAAAATTACCCAAGTGAATCTAGAGTAGTCATCGATAATGACAAAGGCATAGTGTTTACCTCCTAAGCTTGCAATCCTAGTAGGTCTAAAAAGATCTAGATGCAGGAGTTGTAAAGGTTCTAAGGTACTTACAATATTTTTGGATTTGAAGGATGACTTGTGTTGTTTTCCTCTTTGGCAAGGTTCATATGTCTTGTCCTTTACAAATTTTACTTTTGATAGCCCCTTTACCAGCTCTCCTTTGTTGAGGCTTTGAATTAAATTCATGTTTGCATGACCAAGCCTTCTATGCTACAGCCAAGATTCATCACTAGTAGTCACAAGACACTTAGAGGAAAGGTTAGATATTTTGTGTAAGTCTATTATGTAGGTATTGACATCTCTAATTCCTTTAAATATCTCTTGGCCATTAATGGAGGTTACAAGACATTCATTAGAAGTAAAGATTACTTTGTTTCCTTTATCACATAATTGACTTACACTTAACAAGTTATGTTTCAAACCATCAACAAGTAAGACATCTTTAATGAAAGTAGCACCATTAATACCAATGGAGCCAATGCTAATTACCTTACCCTTATCATTGTTTCCAAAGGTTACTTTACCTCCATCAATACTTTTGATTTCATTGAAAAGTTATTTGACTCCGGTCATATGCCTTGAGCATCCACTATCTACTAGCCAAGCATTTTTGTTTATTGTGGACTTAAGGCATACCTTATCCGAGATGTGATACTCTATAGTCATGAAGCATAGGTTGACCTCTTCACTTTCATTGTCATCTTTTTCACTTGAAAAGCTTTCGTCATCCCATGTAGCTATGTGGCCTTTCTCCACATTGTCTCTTTGGTATTTTCTTTTGTGCTTCTTGAGCCTTGGACATTCCGGTTTAATATGTCCTTTCTTTCCACATTCATAGCACCTTACTTCCTCTTAACTCCTTTGAGAGTCATTCGAGACCTGTTTGAAATTTCTTTGCTTGAATTTTCTAGAGTTTCCCATTCTCTTCACAATAATTCTTTTCATCATTCTTAAGAGCATTGCAATGTCCTCATTTGTATCATCACTCTTTTCTTCATCATCTTCAACTTCCTCTAGAGATTTTGAAGTAGAGGCTTTTAGTGCTAGAGGCTTTCTTTTTTTTTTGGTTCTACTTCAAGCTCTCTATCTCTTTTCACTGCCATTTCATGTGTAAGAAGTTTTCCAATAAGCACATCGGTATTCATGATGCCCATGTCTTCATTTACCTCTTCTATACCGGTAACTCTTGAACCTTAATCTTTGAAAGGAAGACTTCTCAGAATTTTGTTATTTACATCTTCAGAGCTCAGTTGTTTTCCAAGCTTTCTCATGCCATTTATGATGGCTAGAAGATGGTTTGTCATGTTAGTAATTGACTCATTGGATTTCATCTTGAAGAGTTCATACTCTGAAGTAAGAAGTTGAATCTTCTTGGATTTAACTTTCTTTGTTCCTTCATGATAGTTTTCCAATGTTTTCCACATGCTATATGCAGTTGGGCAGTGTTGCATCCTGCCACATTCTTCAATGGATAATGAGCTTGAGAGAATTGTCATTGACTTCTTGTTTTTGAAAATTTCTCTTCTTTGAGGCTCTATCCAATCATCTTTTAACAGGATTTCTTCTTCACCATCAACTCCTCTTCTAGTTGTGGTGTCCATTCTTTCCTAACACTATCCCAGACTTCGATTCCTTCACTATCTAGATATGTCTCCATCCGGAACTTCCAATTAGCATAATTTGCTCCATCAAAGTAAGGCTTGAGACTTTGGAATCCTTCATTGCCCATTTCTTGATCTTTGTTAGCGTTGTTTACACTTCGATGCTAAACTAGGCTATGATACCAATTGTTGCCCAGAAATTGAACCAAGAAAGGGGGTTGAATTGGATATTAAAAATTCTTAACTTTTAAGTACGAAAAGAAAAGTTAAGTAAAGTAGGGATTGGAAGATATCACATGGGAACTTTTATAGAGGTTCAAGTGTTAACAAACCCTACTCCTCTCCCCAATCTCAATTGGGAGTTTCACTAACACACTAAGTGTTACAATGGAGTTTTACAAGCTCACTCCCAACTATGGTGTTTCTAACAATGGATCACACCTAACCCATAAATTCCTTGTGTTTTAATGGCTCACACAATAAACCAATTCCTTATGTTTTAAAGGCTCACACAAATAACCCTTACAAGTGTTCTACTCTTAACCCAATATACCCAAACTCACTTGAGTAGTAGATTACAAAGAGAAACACTCACAAATCTATAATGCTCAGAAAATAATGAGCAAAAAGATTTTTTATAGAGAATTAATGTTTGTTTGAAAGTGGTAAATGCACAAATGGCTACAACAAGATTTTGATTCGAAGTATTTGCTATTCTCTTGTTTTAGACTCATAAATGACTTGCATTTATACTTCCATGGAAAATTATAGCTATTTTGTTGCATTTAATATGAAAATAGCCGTTGCACCAACTCTTAATTTTGCGCCTGACATGTTTCTCTTTCCTCTTTCACGGTTGTGAATATGTGTGTCACAGTCGTGACTGTTCTTCTAAGCCATAACTTGAGTGGTGACTTTGGTCGTGAAGTATTCCGGAAGGATTTGAAGTGTTTGATCACAGACATGACATTATTCTTTCATGGCCGTGAACATCCTTCCTAGCCGTGGTCCAAGTAGTGACTCTGGCCGTGAAGCTTTCTGGAGGAATTTGACATATTTTCTCACGGGCATGACTGATATGATGCTTCATGGCCATTATGATGCTTCATGGCCGTGAACATTAAATGTTGGATAGTTGGCGCTAAGCTGCATCATGGGCATGACATAAAAAGTCACGGGTGTGAACATGTTATTTCTTCAATTTTTGTCATTTTAAGGTTAGTCTTCCATTCTCCATTCTTGCTATCATGTTCCATACCCTATTCAATAAACCTAGAAAACAAGTATGTTAAATACATTATTTCTATTTTATTTGTTAGAATCAAAATAAAGGAAATACCCCTCAAGGTTCAACAGTAATATCTATGTGGATTTTCATGCCATAAGTCCTGACTCATTGCATGCTTGATTTTTATCATTACAGCCATCACAAACCGTTTAGCAGAGTATAGTCATGAAATATTCCCAATTCTCTTTGTTTTTCTTCTCCACAAGACCAAATACAACTGGAAATATTCTATTATTACCATATACAACTTGCATAATCAAAAGGACACCTTTATATTTTCCATATAAAACTGTTCTGTTAACCTAAAGAACTAGTTTGCAATGCTTAAAACCTTTCATGCATGGCTTGTATGTCCAAAACATTTGCTTAAATTTATGCACCTTTTCAACAAAAAGACCATTGAACATGTGTGCCTCACCTTCAACATCCTGAACAAAACCTATGTTTCTAAAGCATGCATTATGCATGAAGCCATATAGATGTGTATAGGAATCATCCCAATATCCAAACATTTATCCAATTGCTTTCAATTTTGCATGACACTTTTTTTTTTGTATGAATGATTATAATAAATTTGTCTTGCATGTCTTCAGCAAGAGCCTTCACCATAATATCATGTTGCTCCCATAACATATTCCTAAGATAGATTAAAATCAATGTCGAGTCAAATTTTTTGTGGTCTCGGGATTCTCCAGGAGCACTACAAGTGTAAGGCCTATTGTATAGGGTTATCTGCCAAAACCCTTTGTTTTCTTTTCCGTGGATTGTAATCTCCAATTGCATCATTCTTCAAGACTGCAAACAATAGTGAAAGTATTTTATTTTGTTTCATAACTTTTAAACTATCATTTGACATTTATTGAATACACTTTCACTGTACACTTCACGTAATCCCTTAAATCGAACACCTCTCCTATCCGAACCTCCTTTGTAAAATCCCAAATTATACATGTATTGGATTGATTTTTGTTCATTTCCATCTCATCAAAGTTATGGCTGGGCAAACGTGACTAATGATCCCTATCAGCCATATATTTAGCCCTTTGATTACTTTCAATCAACTGACTGTATTCATTTTCTTGTTCATCTTCATCTTTATCCTCCTCATAATAGTGTTCTTCATCATCCTCATCAATATTGGTGTTATCCTACCTATTTTCATTCTCATCAATATTAGTGTTATCTACCCATTTTCATTCTCATCAATATTAGTGTTATCCTACCTATTTTCATTCTCATCAATATTAGTGTTATCTTACCTATTTTCATTCTCATCAATGTCATCCTCATCATCATAATCGTTAGACGTTACAACTTCTATATGTTCTATTGCAATATTCCTATCACCTTCATTATCACGACCTCCATGATGACTAGACCCACCTATCTCATAAAAATTTTCTCTAATATTACATTGTTTGATGGCCACACCAGAAAAATACTCAACAAACAATTCAATAAATTACAAGCTAGGAAATTGTCTAACGATTTGATGCATCAATGCAATTTTATTTTCTCCTCATATTTTCGTTTGAATATCTAACAAAATTACTCGTTAATATTACCTCATTTATAAATTTATTTTACATAATTATTTTTCACCCACTAATATTACCTCATTTATATATTAATTTTTTATAATTATTTTCAATATTTACATTCAAAAGTAATATATTAATTTTATTTACATATTATATAAAATAAATAATATGCATAAAAAATTTAAAAATTCTGAATTCCAATCTCTTGTAATAGAAGCTCAAAATATCTCTTTTAATGGTATTTATTCTGGAAATTAAGAATAAAAGAAGGAAGGAAAACAATTTTGAAGAGAACGATGCATGAATGAAAAAATATAGGTGAGCTTGATTGTAACGTACATATATAGGATTTATAAATTGTGTTAATAGTTGGTGAGAGTTAGGAATTAAGAAGAGTATTAAAAGGTTTTAAAGTTGTCAATTTTGCTATTTCATACCCGTGGCAAGAGGTGTCACGGTTGTGAATGTTGGATCTTTAGTAAACAAACCATAAAGGTTAATTACAACCATGAATGGGTGGTTCATGGCCGTGAATCCTAGGTAGATAGGGAAGGTGAGATAGTTGTAATTTTTTTGCTACCATCCCCTTAAAATCCAATCCCCACTTCCTATTAACCAACTAAACACGCCACCTCCATTCCCTTTTATTATCAAAAACCCTTCTTCTCCATTTTTGGAGCTTCAAAGATCTAGTTTTATAAGAGTAAAGTTAGAGAGAAGAGTGAGAAAGAGAGAGTTGTGAGTTTCAAGGAAATAGATGGTTTTGGTGTTCTTGCTTTTGGTTCTAGCTCTAGAAAGCTTAATGAGACATTTTCTTATTGCTAGGAGCTGTTAAAGGTGCTGGAAGTCCATCTCAAGGAAGAGCTAAAGCTTTAGTTATGCTCCATCCTAAGACAAAGGTTTGTACATGTAACACCCCCTCACCCTTGCAGTTCATGCCCGAATGAGGGTGTGCTACGCTGACTTTATCGGTTAAAATTTCATTTTATTAAATTTTGTTTAACTGAGAATTTCTCATATATATATATTATTTGCTATTTGTTTACTTTGTAATATAAAAGAAATTATAACATAAAAGATAAACGACCTTTTTATATAGTAACATGTTCTTTACAAAACATACTGTTTATTTTATAAATACTATAAAATAAAATTTACATGATAATATACAAAAGTTGCATAACCCACGATGTGTCCAATAGGCTGCTTTACTGGATTTGGTCACCGTTGGCTTTGTCTACTATCTTCTATTTATTTTTTACTAAATCTGCGTGATAAAACTCTCATGCTAAGTTCTTGGCTTAGTGGTACATATAGATAAGGCAATAAACTATTTTTAATGTCACATGCATTGTCATATAAAAATTTATGATCAAATCATGCAAACATACATTTCATAATATTCTAGTATGCATAACATCAATTTATTGTATCTCATTTTGTTTAACATAATCAAATCATCATTCTCATGCAAATCATGGTATTCTAGCATGTATAGACATCAAATTATATTATATTATCTCATACTTATTTATTTTATTACCACCTTATTGTATAACACTAAACCTTCTTTTTATCCATGCCACAATTCATAATTCCATTTTTATTATCCATGTCACAAATCATAATTCCCGTTTTACTTTCAATAATTCTTTTATGTCCCATAACTTCTTTATTTATGTTTTCAATTATGCCCAGGACACCTATGAACCACTGAATAGGATAATGGAGTTGTCATCCAGGCACTTAGGAGTGCCACCCAGGCAATATGATGTGCGCATATAAGTGCCAAACCCAGCGTAGATAACCGTGCCAAACTCGGCGTAGATAATAATGCATACCTGACATAAATAACAGTGCCAAACCCGGCGTAGATAACATTGTCAAACCCGACGTAGATAACATTGCTAAACCCGGCATAGATAATCATACCATTAATGTATTTAATCATTTTCATCATACTCCCCCCCTATTTGACATGTCAAACTATCCTAAGTTGGTTCTAGTTAGGTATTCTAGGGCCTATACAGTTTCATTAAAATTCATAACAATTAATTTAATACTTTTCATGCATGTAATATCTCAAAATAATCACATAATCACTCAATTAAAATAATATTTACATAATACAACAAATTTCTCATCATTTTACTCATTTCATTTCTCAATTCACATGCTGCCCTGTCACTGGCAGATTTTGTTCTCTATTTTGGATCTTAATTTTAGTCCTATTCCGTTCTGAATTTAGTTACATGATCTGCATACATATTTTAGATATGGATCTTAGCTTTAATAAGAAACTTGAATCACATAATTCGGAGTTTTGTATCAAAAGATATAATAATATTAACACTAACTGGTCACTGATAATTCTGCCAAGAATTTTCTTGATAGATTCTAAGTCTAACCTTTATGAATTTTTTTTCTGGACAATTACAGACATATTCAGATATTATGGTCTAAATACAAATTGTATCCCTATGTCTTAGATTTCATACAGAACAAATAACACACAAATCCAACCTCCAGAACTCAAGTTATGACAGTTTAAGTACTTACTGCTCATTATTAACAATTCTGCCCAAAATTTCTGGACATATTTTATGTCTGAGCTTTATGAATTTTTCTGGATAACTACAGACATATTCATGTTTTATGGTATAAATAAAAGTTATAACCCTATGTCTTTTCTTTCCAACCCAACAAAAAACATACAAAACCGAGTTCCAGATATTAAGTTATAACAGTTTAAATGAACACTGCTCATCAATTTCCAGCAAGGAACATACAAGATAATCACATTCAATTTTTACCAAATTAAATCCTAAGTCTAGCAAACATGCATCCCCAAGATTTTCATCACAAAAAAATATCAATTCAGAATCATCAACATGCCAAATAATTAAATCATGCAAATAAAAAAAATAAAATAGGCTATTGCCTTAGGTTATGCACAAACCTCTTTTTTTCTCTTTTCTTTCTCTTTACTTTTCTTTCTCCTTTCCTTTGCTCCTTTGAGCTAGATCCTTGTCACTTTGAGTTCCTAATGTTCATAAACAGATTATTAACACTTCATAAACTCTAATCTCTCTCTGTCTCCTTACTCTCTTAAGCTACCTTGAGCATGAAAATGGAATTTTCCATGCTTTTTCTCTCTTTTTCTCACTTTCTTTTACTAGAATCAAGGTTTAGCTATGGAGGAAGAAGGGAAAACGTGGCTGGTTTGAGAGAACATAATTTTTCTCAATGAAAAATGGATAAGGAAGAGGAAGAAACAATCAAGAGGAAAATGACAAAAGTCATTAAAATGGGGGACACATAAGCCACATTCTAGAAACCTTCATTAATGTCATATGCATGTATCTTCATTAGCTTATTAAACTTTGCCACTTGGTGTATTGGGCTTCAAGAAACGTGGGAGGCAATTGAAAGATAGAAATTTCTAGATACGAAGAGATGAAAGAACAATTAAGAGAATAAAGACAAGCTACATAATTATGGGACACCTAAGCCAAATTCTAGAAGTCTTCATTAATGCATTCATCTCCCTCGGTGTATGTTAATTGTCCACTTAATGTATGCCCCTCGGTGTGGTCAGCCCCTTTCCATGTGTTTAATGTCCCAATCATGTATTTAATTTATGATTATCCCATTTAAATCCTCCAATTTTCGGTAAATTGCAAACAGACCCCTAAACTTTTCAAAATTTGCAATTTAGTCTTTTACCGAAATTTAACATCTTTAAATATTTTGAACACTTTATTAGATATTTTCCATACTTAATTACCATTATTTTCATTATTTTTCGATAAAAGTCCAAATTTATATTTCAGTCAAACCGACGAGTGGATTTAACAACTCGCGTGACTTTAATCTAAATTAGCAGATATGACAGTACATAACTACATTTAAAGGCTTTAATTGCATGAATATCTTAAATGCATGTTGTTTATGGACAATAAGGTGTTAAATGGCACGATTCTGATTGATTTGCATGTTGGGGGTTCTATGCTATTATGTGAGTATAATGGTTTTGAAATGTTATATGGTTCAATGTTGATGTTTTGAGAAATAATGGTATACTGGCTAATATGAGATATGTTTTGGAATGTTGATAGTGTAATACCCGATAATTTAGGCCACGGTCGCGGTTGAGCGAAATCCGGCACGCCGAACCGATCGGGTCTAAATTCAGACATGAAAGAAATAAATTAAAATAATAATAATATGGGAGAAAATATTTTAGATATTATTAATTGAGAATTTTGAAGTTTGGAATTAAAATTGGGGAAAAAATAATTTTTCGCTGAACGAAATTATAAATTGCAGTGTTTTTAGCACAGAAATTATAAGAAGGAATAAAAATAGAATATTCTTTATCTAAGGAAAGGAATATTCTTCTAATTAAGATAAATTAAGAGTGATTAAAATTAATGGACCAATGGGAAGCAAGATTAACAATTAATCCTAACCACCCACCTAATCCAACTATAAAAAGTCAAATTTGCTTTTTTTTTTTATCATTCTTCTTTTTCATCTTAACCATACCCATTTTCTCTCCCTTTTCTTCTTCTTTGGCCGTGACTCTCCTTCCCCAATTAGTCTTCTTTTTCTTTCTTCAATTCAAGCTAAGATTAGATGAAAAAAAAGGGATTAAGGCAAAATCATCAAAGAGAAGTGAAATTTTGAGGTATGTATATTTGGCAAAAATTCAATATATAAAAATATTGATTTTAATTTTGTGATGTGTATGAAATTATGAATAATTGATTGAGAAATTAAATGGTGATTAAATGATGCAATGAACATGAAAATAAAAACTAGAATATGAGGTTGATGCAAAAATGGAAATTGTATGATTTAATTGATGTGCTGAAAAATTGGTCTTATGAACAGTATATAGTGTTTTGATCATAACTTGAGTTCTGGAAATCATTTCTGAGTGATTCTTATTTAAGCCATAGGTCTTGAACTTTTATTCATACCATTAGACATGAATATGTCTGAAATTAGGTGAAAACGTGACTCAAAGTTGACCTAGAAATATGTTTAAAAAACAAAACTGGGCAGATTTGAAATGAACATAGTTTAGGGGAAATTTCATAACTTTTACTACACAATTCTTTTTAATGTAATTCTAGTTGGAAATGAAAGATAAGACATGTACCTATATTTGGTTAGTTTATCACTTGTCCAATTTCCATCTAAAAAGGGATGAAAAATACAGACCAATATAAGGCATAATTCTGTCCAGTAAAATACTGGGCAGATTGTAGTGAACGTAGTTTAGGAGAAAATTTGTAACTTTTGCTACCAAATTAATTTTAATATGATTCAAGTTGTATATTAAATCTAAGATATGTATCTAAATATTTCTAGTTGATCACTTGTTCCAATTCCATATAAAAATGGATTAAAATGACAGAGTAAAATAAAGCATAATTCTGTCCAGTAAAATACTGGGCAGATTGCAGTGAACGTAGCTTAGGGGAAAATTTATAACTTTTGCTAACAAATTCCTTTTAATGTGATTCCAGTTGGAAATTAAAGATAAAACATGTATCTATATTTTGTTAGTTGATCATATGTTCAGAATCTGTCTAACAATAGACGAAAAATACAGAGCATCATAAGGAAGAAATGCTGTCCAGAATAGGACAGCTGGAAGAAATGTGTTGATTGTGAATTTATGTGACATAAAATGTATTAATTAAATTTTTCTTATAATTATAATGATTGAATTATCTAGTATGAGGTTGTAAAATATTGAATGGGAATTATTGCATTTATATGGAGTTTATATTAATGTTCCCTACATAATTTATGTAAATATTAATAAAGGTAACAAATGTAATTTAAGCCCTATAACATCTAGTCGAGAACTAGAAATTAGGATAAGTTGGTATGCCAATAAAAGGGTAGAAATGTAGGCACTAAAAATAATAGTGCTGAGATTTAATTTAAGTAGACACTAAGAAATAGTGCTAAGTTGAAATTACGTAGGCACTAAGAAATAGTGCTGAGTTTAAAAATTACGTAGGCACCAAAAAGGTGCTGAGTTGTTATTGAAAATGTAGGCGTTAAACGCTGAGTTATAAAATAATTATGTAGGCGCCGAGTATACTGCCGGAGAGCAGAAACCCTGTATCCAGTATTTAGTTCCGGTCTAAGATGTCGTGGGCTATTAAATAAATAACAGAAAAAAAATGTGAATTATGAAATTGATATTGTGAATTTTATATCTTGAATTGTTAAACAATTTCAAGCATGCTTAATGAATGAAATGTCATAATTGATGGATTAAATATTTTTGCATGAAGAAAATGGTTTTATTATTAATTGAATATTTGGCATGCTTAATAAATTAATTGTAGTTTCAAAAATTTTATTTTAGAATTATTTATGTAATTATTGAATAGTTGCCAAACGTACCACTAAGCTAGAAGCTTAGCGCGTGTGTTTCATGCGTAGATAAATAGAAGTAGCTATTCCAATTGAGCGACCGAAGAAGAGGGAACCCCCAAGATCAGATTGCAGCAGTCTAGTTCTTTTTGTATGTTTTGAAAATTATGTTGTAAAAATTAAATTCTAAGAATCTTTTTTATTATGTGAGTTTGTGGCATGTAGGATTTATAAGGAATGAATTTTGTAATTTTATAAATCTAGTATTGTTTCTAAATATTATGGTTTAATTGCATGAGTTCAATTAAATCAAACTATTTCCATCACTAGTTATATATTTAAATGAAAAAAAATAGTAATAAATATTCCGCTAATAATAAACTCGAAAAAAAAATTATTACAATGATTTGTACATTGGTTGTAAACAAAAAAAGCTTATTAGCACTTCCATATCCTATTAACGTTTAGTAGGGTAAGGGAGCGCTGCAGATAGGGTGATTAACATTGGTTAATCATAGAGAAATGCATGTGGATTGCTATGCTCTATTTTAGGTTAGAAATCTAGAAAATTTTGAGATTCATGGTCGTGAATATAAGTTTTGTTGCTGAAGCAGACCCGTTCATAGGCAGCTTCACAATTAGGATCATGGTTTGGTCCACGTTCGTGAAGCATGGTTCATTGTCATGAACATGTTGCTGATTCATAGGTGAATCATAGGTAACCTATCTGTGAAACTTTTCTTCATATCCTTGAAAGTATTTTCATAGGTCTGAAGCTGCTTAATCTTAAAAAGTTGTATGTTTACATGTGACTTGAGTTTGATTCAGTTTAAGGCGAAGTACCTTTGTTTTATAGCTATAACATGTTATGAGAATACATATTATGGTTATGATTATGAGAATCATGAATGATGTATGTTATGAAAATGGTATGTGATGTAATAAACGGTTAAGCCCAATACTCTAACTGTGACTAGAGTTAGGAGATATGACATGCTATTAAGGGGAGACTAGTACCAAGTGAACTAGGTTGATCGCATTCAATATTCTTTAAGGCTAGAGTTAAGCCAAGTGCAATTTCCTTGGTGCTTGATATGTGCACACTTTTTTTCAGAGACAAGTATTTTGGAAAGTTTAGGCAGTTGTCTTGCGGGCTCAGGTGAGGGCTGTAGATTATCCATATCCAATTTAGTCTTATTAAGAGTAAAGTGAGCAAGAAAAAAGGTAATTAATAATTTCTATATGTGTTATCCACTTGTGTGTTTGATGGTTATTTATATTGTTATGCCATGCATAGTTGAGCATTGCATTGAGAACATTGAGGCATGACATCATAAATACATGGCATGTTGTATGTTTAGATGACGAGGTAAGTTATATCGGTATGATGGTAAGTTTATCACGCATTTTGTATATGTATGTTATGCTTTGTATGTTGTTATGTACTACTAAGCATTAGGTTGCTTAGTGTATGGATGTTCTCATATGTACGTTCGAAGCCTAGGACTTGATCACTGGAGGAGGATACCCAAGGATAGAGTCAAAGGATAGGTATTTAGAGTGGGTGATACAATTGTTGTATTTTGTTGTTTTTGTAGGATTTAGGTAGTTATAAATGTACATGTTTTGGTTTTAAGAGACATGTAAATTTATACCCATTTCGTAAATTCCTTAGGCTAATGATTTTCCCATTTGTTTATTGTATTAAATCTTTTATTGTATCTAAGTCTTGTAATGATTTATAATTTTAACAAGTCATTATGGTCATGGTGGATCATTATTTTAATTTATAGCATTTTGAAATCATATGCATCATAACATTCTTTGGTATAATTGAGTTTATACTTTATTATATCAAAGGTTGTTACATTTAGTGGTATCAGAGCTCAAGTTTGAGCAGTTCTAAACTTTGGTGGGAAGGATTGTATCACACGTACAAGTGTTATTCTATATGACTCTGAAATGGGCTATTCTCTATTGATGTGTAGGTTAGAGATCAGTTATGAAGATTGAACCTCACAATGTAGTTCAGAGTAACAGTCCTCCCGATGTAAAGGCTCAGAATTTGTAGAGCCAATCTAGTGTTCATGGGCTCGATATTGGTCCTCCTCCACAATAGCCAATGGTTGGTTTAGCGGATCTAGCTCAGGATATTTTGACTCAAAGCCTAACAGCTCCTTTGCCTCATTTGGTACAGGCTATGCCACAACCACCACCACCTCTACCTTATCTTCCCTCACCACTAAAGCCTAGAGTTCAAATTGACAAGTTGAGGAAGTTTAGAGCCATTGACTTCACAGGAAAGATTGAGGATGACCCAGCAACCATAAAGTTTTGGTTGGAGAAGATCAAAAAGGTCTTCAAAAAGTTGGATTGTGTTGGGGAGAATAGGGCTAGGTATGGTGTATCACTCCTCTAAGCGCATGCCTACGATTGGTGGAAGCCAGTTCTGTAAAAGCACTAGATTCCAAAATTGCTAACCTAAGATTTCTTCACAACTGAGTTTAAGAAATAATATGTGATGAGGGCCTATACAGATGAGAAAAAAAAAAAAAGAGTTTCTAAACTTATGACAAGGGACTATAACCATGAGAGTGTACGAGAGAAAATTTATCTAGTTGAGCAAGTATGTAACCGGTATTATTGGGGATGAGGAAGAAAAATGTTGTCGGTTTGAGGATGGTCTGAGAAATGAGATTGGGTTCCAGATGATTTCACAGTAGCTTGAGGACTTTGCGAAGTTAGTATATGTTGTTATTACGATAGAAAAAAGGTTTAATATGAAGAGTTTAGATGAGTCATCTAGGAGACACTTTAGGGGACCATCTTTCAATGTTGCACAGACCTCGAGCAAGAAGGCTTGTACCAGTTCTGGGCAATTTCAATTTAGAGGGCAGGGTTAGAGTCAGAGTCAGTCAAGATTTACTGGATATGCACCATCATCTAAAGTTTGTCACTATAGTTGTTGATAGTTAGACAAAGACATGGAGAGAGGCAGCACTAGAGTGTGCATCATGTGATTAGAAACACACAGGAGAATGATGGGGACCCTCAGGGACTTACTGCAGCTGTGGGTCTCGAGACCACTATAGGAGAGATTATCCTTTGCAGACAATAGGGGCTCCCACTCATAATTAAAGTTAACTGCTGACTCAGACTAGGGGATAGAGTCAGACCCATTTTACAGAGGTGGATGAAGTCAAGCTATTTTTGAGACAGTGGAAATGGCAGGATCATGTAGGGCACTGTCAATAGTTTATGCCATAAGTGCCATAGAAGATTAAAAACCTACGAATGTTTATGATGTTACATTTTCTCTTCATGGTTACATTTTTCCAAGTTATTCAACTCGAATAATAGAGTAAATTTTACAGACGAAATGTCTTTTAGGGGAAAAAATGTAATGCCCATATATAAGTTGTGTTAATAGCTGGTGAGAGTTAGGAGTTAAGAAGATTATTAAAAGGTTTTAAAGTTGCTAATTTTGTTGTTTTACACCCGTGACAAATGGTGTCACAATTGTGAATATCGAGTCTTCAGTAAACAAGCCATAAAGGTTAATTATGACTGTGAATCGGTGGTTCATGCCCATAGAGGATGAGTCACGACTATGAATACGGGGCAGACAGGGCAGGTGAGACAGCCACAATTTTCTTTGCTGCCATCCCCTTAAAATATGCTATCCATTCCCTATTAACCAACCAAACATGCCATATTCATTCACTTTTATCATTAAAAATCCTTCTTCTCCATTTTTGGAGCTTCACAAACCTAGTTTTATGAGAATAAAGTTAGAGAGAATAGTGAAAATGAGAAAGTTGTGAGTTGCAAGGAAAAATTTAGTTTTGTTATTCTTGTTTTTGGTTCTAGTTCCAGAAAGCCTAATGAGATGTTTTCTTATTGCTAAGAGCTGGTAGAGATGCTAGAAGTCCATCTCAAGGGAGAGAGACAAGCTTAGAGAGATAAAGCTTTGGTTAGGCTCCATCCTAGGCGAAAGGTTTGTACATAGCCACATTAAAATACTTGAATTGTATGAATATGTGTTATTTACCTTTAAATGTATGTTGCTAGTGGTCAATAGGTTGTTAAATGGCATGATTTAGATTGATTTGCATGTTAGGGGGTTTTATGTTATTTTGTGAGTATAATAGTTTTGGAATGTTATATGGTTTAATGTTGATGTTTTGAGAATTAATGGTAATGTGGTTGATATGAGATATGTTTTGGAATTTTGATAGGGTGATTAACATTGGTTAATCATATGCTCTATTTCGGATTGGAAATCTGGAAAATTTTGACATTCACGGTTGAGAACTAATAGTTCATGAGTGTGAATGTCATGAATATAAGTTTTTTTTACTGGAGGAGACCTGTTCACGGGCAACTTCATGGTTGGTATCACGGTTTGGTCCACATCCGTAAAGGGTGGATCATAGCTGTGAACATGTTGCTGATTCATAAGTGAATCAGTTTGATTCATAGATAAACTACACATGAATAGGTTCTTTATGGCCGTAAAAATGCATTCATAGGAATGAAGCTGCTTAATCTTGAAAAGTTATTTGTTTGTGTGTAAGTTGAGTTTGATTCGGTTTGAAGCAGAGTACCTCTATTTTATGATTATAGCATGTTATAGTTATGATTATGAGAATCATGGATGATGTACATTATGAAAATTGTATGTGAGGTGATAAATGGTTAAGCCCAATACTCTGACTAGGACTAGAACTAGGAGAGATGACATGTCATTGAAGGAGGACTGGTACTAGGTTACCTAGGTTGGTCTTGTTCAAGATTCTTTGAGGTTAGGGTTAAGCCAGGTGTGCTTCCCTCAATGCTTGATATGTGCACATTTGTTTCCTTAAATAGGTATTCTAGGAAGCTTAGGCAGGTGTCCTAAGACCTCGGATGAGAGCTGCAAATTACCGATCTAATTTAGTCTAGTAAAGAGTAAATTGAGCATGAAAAAAGATAATTAATAATTTTATGTATGATATACACTTGTATAGTTGATGTTTGTTTATATTATTATGTCATGCATACTTTAGTATTGTGTTGAGAATATTGAGGTATGACATCATAAATACATAATATGTTGTATGTGCGGATGACAAGGAAAGTCATATTGGTGTGGCGGTAAGTGTATCATGCATTTTGTATATGTATGTTGTGTTTTTCATGTTGTTATACACCACTAAGCATTAAGTTGCTTAATATATGGGTATTTCCATGTGTAGGTTTGGAGCCTAAGTCTTGATTGATAGAGGAGGATGCCCAAGAGTATAGTTAATGATTATACTTGGGGTGGGTGATACAATTGTTGTATTTTATTATGTTTGCTGAGTTTGGGCAGTTATAGATATACATGTTTTTATTTTCTAAGATATGTAATTTTATAACTATCTATTTTATAAAACCATTGAGCTAATGATTTGCCCATCTGTTTATTGTATTAAATCTTTTATTGTATCTAAGTCTCGTAATGACATTTTATGATTTTAACAGGTCATCATAGCCATGATATATCAATATTTTAATTTATGTCGTTTTGAAATCATATGCATTATAATATTATTTAGTATAATTGGATTTGTTTTTAATTATATTAAAGAGCGTTACATTAGTCCTTGTGCTGGGTAGAGAATGAGGTTATTTGTGTTGAAAGATAGTTTTTTGTGCTGGGAATGAAGAAAAGATTTCAGCCTAATTTCAAATGTGTGAAGGGAACATTTACTTCAATTGTTTGCATTTATTTCAAATGTGCAGTGAAACATGTTCACGGGAAAAGCTGCAGGTGGGAGAGACTACTCATAAGAAGGATTCATAGAAAGGTTGTAGGGCTGGTGTACAGGCATTGTTGTGTGTCAGTTGGACTGACGCACTGCTCCTATGCGCCAGTTGAATTGGCGCACATATGCTAGACTGGCGCATTGCAGGTGGACTCCAAATTTGATGATGAAAAATACTCCAAACCCGGAATTAGATTAAAAAATACCCCAAATTTGTAAATATTTTATCCATCTACAATAAACCAATAAATATCCCCAATACTAATATATTTCTACATGCAACCTATAACTGATTAGAAAGCTAAGTACAGTTGAATCTCAATGATTTGAAAGATTGCTTAGAGGAATAAGATTTTAAAACATTGAATAGAAGCAACTTGTCTAATTTGAGATATTAGCTTTGCTATCAAATGTACTCTTCCAGCCTTAAAAACCTTTAAAACAACTGGCATTACAGTATTGGAGTAGTAAATTTCATTTCAAATAATGATAAACTAGTCGTTCATGCAGACAGTTAAACTAGCTATTATTTTGCTGTTTTTTCTAACGTGCATTATTTATGAAATTCTATGTTTTTGTCTGTCAACAGATACAACTCATTTTTAAAACACTTTTTAAAAACTTTTGAATGTATTTTTGGAAACCTAAAAACATTTATCATGAAAAAATTTTGAGCTTAAAAAATATTCAACTAACATAAATCTTGAAAGAAATTCTATACCTTAAACTAACTTGAACTATAATCTACATAACCTTAATCTTTAACTTTGATAACCAAAACTTCTATCAATAATTGCTCTTTACTCAAAACAAATTGTGTGTAACTGCTTCTTATTCGAACACATAAGCAGTACTTCTCACTGTTCATATGATTTTTTTACAGCATTTTAGTGGGCAAATAAGTTATTATATATTGAGCTGTCGTGATTCATTTGATGCATATAAAAAGGTAAAATGTCTCTTTGCATATTTGATGAATAGAGATGTAAATGCTTTCGTATGGAGGAAACTATTAATTATTAATATCCTTATACATATAATACATTATAAAGGTGAGATGTCTCTTTGCATATTTTGGTGAATTAATTTGTTTAAAATTTCTACATTTTTACTCAAAACACATTATGACTCTTCTATCTCCACTATAATTTTTTGTGCGTTTGTTGCTGTCAAGCATCACATTTTAAAAAAAGATCTAAAAACGCGTTTGCAATCTGCAACCACACAGGAAGGAACCATATATATATATATATATATATATATATATATATATATATATATATATCTATGTCTCCCATTTTGTTGAATTCAAAATTATAATTAATTTTAAGAGTTTTATGATGTGTATAAAATATTATCTTAATAATTTTTTTCACTTTTTTTTATCTTAAACTATGATTTTTTAATTTAACTTTTATTTTGACTCAATTAAAATTATATTCTTGCTATACAATTAAAATAAGAAATTAAATGCTCAAATTCATAAAGGTAATATGTGGTTTGCTGCTTTAATAACTGTACAGCATATTTTTCGAACTATGAGATTTTTGTTTGTTTTTATTTTTTTAATGAAATTAGTGTCCGAATATAGCGCGTGGGTTAATAATATGTTTTTTCGTTCCAAACACGGCGAATAAGTCTTTTTATTTTTATTGTTTGGACAAACTCAGAGAATAAGTCTAAATATATAAAAAAGAATAAATGTATTTTCTGATGTGCTGATCGAAGCTATATGTATTTGATGTCAGACTGGAAAAATAAATTTATTTTCATTTCATTTAAATTTTTAACCTTCACAGCCAATTGGACAATTAGATCAAATTAATACGTTTCAACAAAAACTAGACCAGGTTCCAAAAGAAGCCTTTTTCTTTTAAGTTTAATTACCTTACCTTGACACGGAAGAGAGAGCCTTATGGTCTACATTTTAAATTAAATTTTTAGGCGTATATTCATGTCTAATGATTAATATTTGTTCTCTGGATTATGAATTTGGTTTTTGGGTCGGTATCAACATTTGAATTTAGTGAACAATCACCTTTTTCCTAACCTCGGACGAATACTACATATTAGTTGGTTTCGAAGAATACTAGAATAATAATAGATGGTAGATAGCTTAGACGAATATCTAGAAGTTGGTGAATTGGTTTAGAAGAATACTAGCTAGTAGTTAATTGATTTAGAGTCTTTAGACACTATTATTTGATGCTGAATGTTTTCCTTTTACTTTTTCAGCATAAGTATAATGAATAGTTTTCCTTGATATTTAGATTTTAATTTTGAATTCATTTGGAGAAATTTTCTTTTTTTCATAGGGTAATTAGATATATAACCTCAATTATTTTTAAGTAAATTTTTTATTTTATTTGTACATATTATGCTATCTTAATTATTTAGAAATCTTTTAGAGTCTTCAACCACTATAACTAGAAGTGATTTCATATAAATAAAATAGGAATAACTTAAAAAAAAAAAAATACATCACTCAATTTGCAATTTCATCCCTAAATTTTTTTTATTGTAATTGGGTTTCAAATATTTGAAAATTTTGTAATCCCCTCTATTTATTTTTATTAAAGATAGACGACATTTTAACCTGGCATTTAGCTGTGAGACTCATTAATCTCATGCGATATCACATCTGCTCACACGATTAAAAAACTACAATTTATAACAAATAAATATGCCCCTAAATTTTCCTATATACTGATAAAAGTGTGATATATATCTTTTGAAGTTATGGATCGATTTACCTGAGTAAAATCCATCATAAACTACAATTATTTAATAGTTTTGAGCAGACATAGCACCTTATGAGATTAATAGGCCCTATAGCTAAATACCATATTATAATTTTGTCTTTTTTTTGTCAAAAAATATATAAAGAGACTCAATTCTATAATTTTCAAACGCTTTAGGTCCATTTACATTTTAAAAAAAAAATAGAGGTAGAACAAATTGGATAATACGGTTTAGATCCATTTCCAAAATCTATGCTGTAATTATGATCATATTATGATGTCATAAAACTTGAAGTCAGCATGTGCTACCGATTATTTTTAACATTATTAATAAATTTTTATTGATTGATATTAGAATTTTATTTGAAATTATAAGATTTTAAGACGGAATTCTTGTGTATGATAAGGAATGTATGTATCGACTTATTAAGCAAGTTGATTCAATATGGAATAAACCGAATGGAATTCCCTTGTTTCCTTTGTGTACCTATCAAATAAATAAATAAAATAAAACAAATCACCCTATTATCTTTTGATATCAACCTTCATAAATTTCCAAATCTCCAACAAGCAACAACTCTGAATTCGTAATTTAAAAACACCGTGGTTTGACTTCTTTGCAGACTGGTCCCTTCAATGTAATCATAACATATATGTTTCATATTTGGTGGATGGATAAGGCCAAACTTCTTTATTTTTTGCTGGATTTATTTTTTTTATCTCCTCTCATGTAGATCGTTTTTATAAATCTAAATGAAGTCATTGCTAGTCTTTTATATTGTGCACCTTCATTAAGTAATTAGCATATACCATTTCATGCGATATCCCCTTAAATGGCAAACTACCACAATAACCTTCCCTTTGAGGTTGAGCAAAAGGAAGTTGTGCTCATTAAACCTTCAAAACCAACTCCCTTTGAAGTTCTTTATTTTTCCTCCATTGATAATGATCTCGTTCTTGAACTTATATGTCAAACCATTTATGTATACCAAGCGAATCCTACTTCCACAAATGGCGTTTCTAATGATCTTCAATAAAAAATTATTGGAAAGTCAGATCATCATGATCCTGTCCTTGTGATTAAAGATGCCATTTCAAAGGTTTTGGTGCATTATTATCCTCTAGCAGGAAAGTTAAAGAGAGATAGCACTGATGGAAGACTTTATCTCACTTGTGATGGAGATGGTGTCCCATTTTTGGAGGCGACGGCTAATTGTCATCTTTCTTCTCTTAAATATTTAGATGGCGTTGATGTTGAAATTGCTAAAAATTTAGTCTTTGATTTTTCATCAGAGAGTGAATTTGGTTACCACCCTCTTGTATTTCAACTTACCAAATTTGCATGCGGCGGATTCACTATTGGGATGGGTTTGTCGCATTCAGTATGTGATGGGTTTGGTGCAGCTCAAATCTTTACAGCCCTGGCTGAGGTTGCTAGTGGAAAGAATGAGCCTACAGTGAAGCCTGTCTGGGAAAGGGAAAGATTATTGGTAAGAAAGTTTACTCATCTACTTTCATTGGACAATCCTAATCTTGTTGAATTAGCAAAATCACCGTATTTGCCAACTGATGACATTTTGCATGAATGTTTTTATGTGAATAGTGAGACTATAAAACGTCTGAAGGCCAAGATAATGAAGGAATGTGAAAATGAATATGAAAAATCAATAGAAGGATTAACTTTCACCACCATTGAAGTTCTTGGTGCCTATATTTGGAGGGCAAGATTTAGGGCATTAAAGTTAAACCCAGATGGGAAAACCGTTTTCTTTTTGACTCTGGGGATAAGAAACCATTTAAATCCACCTTTGCCTAATGGGTATTATGGTAATGCTTTTGTTGCTTCAACTTCAGCCTTATTGGGTAAGATTTTAAATGAAGGGAAACTTTCTGAAACTGCTAAACTAATCAAAGAGAGCAAGAGACTTTCTTGTAATGAAAAACACATTTGGAATGAAATAGAGAAGAGAGAGAAATTGAGAGAGCTAAATATAAAAGTTGAAGGTGGTAATGGTGTAAGCATGGTTTTGACAGATTGGAGACAATTAGGTCTATTGGAACAAGCGGATTTTGGATGGAAGGGAGCAGTGAACATTATCCCAGTTCCATGGAACATGTTTGGTTATGTTGATCTTTGCATTTTTATGCCTCCTTGCTGTTTAGATCCTTCAACCAAAGGAGGTTTTAGAGTTCTTGTTTCTCTCCCTAAACCTGCCATGCCTATGTTCAAGAAAGAGATGGATGCTCTCTTGCAGCTTCAACATGATATATGCTAAACTAGCATATATACGTACGTCGGATTTTTTTCCGAATTGTACCGAATAAAAAAATTAATTTAAACCGCGAATTGTATTGTTGTTATTATTGTTATTAATATTAATATTATTATTATTCAACACCCTTAATTATTATGTTGGTGGAAGAATTGGGCCATGTTGCGTTTCATTGTAATTTTATGCATCTCATATAATCTTGTATTAATTAATATTATTATAGTACGCCATTTATTCTGAATTTTAATTTAAATTATCAAATATATCATGTTTCTTCATTAGTTTGCTCTGTAAACCTTATACTTTCTTTTTCATCCTATTTTCATGAATTTTTTTTCCCACACCAATCCAGTCCAATCACTACCGATATGCTCATCTTAAACATGTGCTAATATTGACTTGATATGTTTTGACATATATATATGAACAGATACATGATGCTAATTTGAACAAATTAAAATGAAAGCTATGTGATATCTATAACCTTTACAACTTCGATACTATTTACGGTTTCTTTTTGTTGTTATTTTGGCATAGAAACAACAAATTACAAAAAATAAATGAAGAAAATAAAAATCTTAACAAAATGCGTAAAAAACTAGAAATTCAAAACTATTTGAAAAATAAATCATGCTTCTTAATTATCTTCAGCAACTAAATTATTATTTGAAATTCAAAAGCAGTATATGAGGCACAAATCTAATACTTCACCTAGCATCAATTGCTGCAAATACTCTTTTTTTATTTTTTTGGCATGATTTAGTTATTGACATTTGACTTTTATGGTTCATCGTTATGAGACATGCATGCAGTAACGAAGACAAGAGGGGGCTAGCAGGAGCATAGGCCCCCCAAGCCTAATTTTTTTTTTTTTTTGTATTGGCTCAGACCTTCTAAGCCCATAAAAAGTTCATATACATATGTATTAGTCCAGACTTCCAAGCCCAAAAAATTTTATATATAAGAATTATTTTATTCAATGTTCAATACTTGCTAAATCCAAAATATTGGTTTTTCCAATCATACTTTTTGTTGTATAGGCATAGGCATGCCCATGGTTTTTTTTTAATTTATTATTTTTTTTTTTGTTATCATTGCATGGGCATGACTTTAATTAGAGTTCAAAACTCCTCCTCCTCTTGTTGTTTATTCACTGCTACTTTGGCTTCATTTTCTTGTTGAATTTTGCATACCTTCTCCATATAGCCTATTAGACCATATTTATTGCATTTGATATATGGTCACTGCCAGCAGTTGTATATGGATGATGTGTCTTCTTACAATGAGATCAAGCTGGATGGTTTCCCTCCTTGTTGTCGAATACTTTTTTTCTTCCTTGACTTTACTTGAAAAGCTCCTTTCACATAGTCTTTTTCCTTCATAGATTTCCTTTGTTCTAATGCTTGCAATGCATTTAGAAGTTTTGCTAAATGACAAAACCTTGACTTTTTTTTTGGATAATGTAAAAAAAATAATTCGCAACTAATCCTTTCATCAAAAAATATCTTACAAAGGAATCTTACCTTGTCAACTATGCTAAGGAGCTTGTCAAAATACTATCATAATTTTCTCTGACTCATTTATTTTCTGCATTTCAAACCTATTAGAATTTGATTAACTTGATAGTTGTTGATTTATTATTACCTTAAAATGGCTCAAATCAATATGATGTTAGTTAAAACATAATTATAAGTCCTTTTTTATCCTTAAAATTCCCAATGTGAAATTCTTTTTAACATTCCCACTCAAATGCAACCGAATTTTAGTCCAAATGTTACTTTCTTAATTTACCATTTTTATCTATCATGACTTTTTTATTTTTTTTCTTGAGCTATAGACTTAATATTTGATCTTGGTATTTCCACTGCTTGTGCCTCATATTTTACACAAAGAGTCCACAGTCATGTGACAATTAGTCATTTCATGACTCTAATACTATATTAGAATTAGATGAGCCTAAATAGTTGGACTTAATAACTGTGAATTTACTATTTTTTCAAAATGACTTAAGTCAATCTAAAGTTAGTTAAACAATAATTATAAACTCTTATTGATTTATCCCTTATATTTCCGATGTAGGATTCTCTTCAACAAAACCGACGTAATAAGTTTATCACTCGTATGTGTTTCACTCTTCATTTTCCCATTATTCTTCTTTAAAATGCTCCCAATTTTCTATAGTAGATTTCAATTGCATGATTCTATATAATACCCTTTTACCCTAATTTATTACAATAGAGTGAGAAGGTGCTACCAACTTAATCTGACATTTGTCTTATTGTCTTTTCAACTAAAAACATAGTGATATTGCCTTAGTTTTTCTTTCCCCTCTTGTGAGCTTGTATAATTAATTAAGTGAAAATGCATGTAACTTAAATCTTGATTATATTGCATAATACTATGAACATTTTTGTACCTTTATGGTTACAACCCTAAAGTAAATTTCATGCTTTGAAATGTAATGTATACATGTTATCTTCCATTACATGCAAAAGAAGTCTAACCAAAAGAAGATCTTTTGTTGCTCTTCTAACACTTGGATCCCTCGGAGTTCTAATAACTTTATCTACACTTTCTACAATCTTCACTTTGTCTCCTTTATTTCTTTACCTATGCGTGAGACAAGAAAACTCACATGTTAAGCAATACGCTTAGTGGTGCGAGTCCTTTGATAATATATAAAATAACATAGCATATTTAAACAATTAAAAGTTCAAGTTAAACACCTTAAAATATTTCATACCTACAAGCATTTTATTATATATATATATATATATATATATATATATATACCATTTCTATTTTTAATACTTCTTTACATATTCTACTTCTTTTAAGTTGGCTAACTACTCCATCATTATTATTTCCAAGGCAATTTCTTCGAAGCATCAAATTCATAAATTTTTAAGTTAATATAGTTCATGTCTTACCTTTCTTGATCATATCACATGCATCAAAATATACACAATTCACTATATATATCATGCATGTTTCCAATTTACCAATGTCATTACAACCATTTATCTCGTCATATTACTGTTCTCATATCTTTCATTCATTTATTATATCAATCTTGATATCTTTGCATTAACTTATCCATTAATACCCTACCCAAAACCAAGGAGACATAACAAATATAACTGTCGTGAAGGTCACAATCTTCAAAATGCAGTAAGAGTTTATTTGATAGGCACCTTTCATGGTCGTACCCTTCTATGCGAACCATTTTTTTCTCAACGATATTTAAGTCTAGTTACAAAATATAAGGCATGATCACAAAATGCTCATCGCAGTCATGACATCCCCTGCTAACCTTTTTGTTCTTACGGCACATTAAAGCGTGGTAGCAATTTATAGTTCTATGAAAATTAAATTTTAAATTAATGTATGATGGCTTATTATTCCAATCCATATCATTCACATCATTAATTGTATTCATTTAAACCATTAATGAGCATAAAATGCATCAATTAATCTCATCCAAACTAAAAAGCACACATAAAGTGTGAAAAATATGTATGTAATTGCCTAAATGTAGCCATCAAGACCACATCATACCCATAACAAACCCCATATAATGTACTTACATTTATAGGTTGAGATTAAGCCAACACATTCAAATTATACATTTCATCACTTACTCATATTTCATCTCCATCAACTCAAAGCCATTTGTTTAATTTCTTATGTACCACAACTATCACATACATATAAATTTCACTATTGTTCATTAATTCCATTATATTTTAAAAAAGTAATTTGTTATCACAATCTAAGGTTTATCATGCATTTACATCACAATTTCAACTCCTCTTATTACATATCAATAACGCCATAATGTCACAACATTCTATTAATGAATTATCTACCATTTATTTATTAGTTTAATACAAGATTTTACTAATAACCATAAACATACATATATATATATATATATAATTATATATAGACACACACACACACATAAACACATATAGTTATTAGAACATATATTGTCAACAAGCTTGCACTAACCTTTTGTCTCCTCACTTTTTATGACATAAACTAAGTATGAGATTTCATGAGTTATCTGGTCAAATGGTTCTTACCCCTTTTCCCCTTTTAACAATCTAAAATAAAACCCTAGCATCTTCTTAAGGCATGGTTCATGATTCTAGGCATCTCAAATTCAAATTGCTTCATTCTATGGCACTTTTGAACTTAAATACACCAATTTTCCCTTTAGTTGTATTAGTCTTAAATATTTTTATTTCTTCATCAATTCTCATCATTTTATAACCGAAAAGAGCTCAATCTTCAATTATATTCAAGGAGAGAATGAATAGGAGATTGAAAATCAACTCACTTTAATCAAGTTCCTTTCATGGCTGAAATCTCCATGGCCTTCTTCACTCTCATCTTTTGCTTCTCTTGTTCTTTCTTCTTCCTTTCTTCCTCTTTTGGTCCCCTTTTATGCTTGAAGCCCACTTTTGATGCCTTTTCTCTCTCTTTTCACTTTTCTCTCTCCAAAATGGTGTGTTCAAAGTATTGCTCAAGTTTGATAGTTTGCTCCATCATAATTTTTTATGTCATTTTTATACGGATCCTCAAGAAAGATGGCATTGATACCAAATTATTGTTATTTTGGATTAGTAACAACAAATCTCGAAGAATCGATATTGAACATCCCCTTATAATTGTACATGCCCCCATAACAATAACATATTTTGGATCAAGCATTTGTTCATATAATCTTACTAATATAAAGAAAGAAAAGAAATTTGGTAGATTATCTGCAGAAATTTCATTCATAAAAACAGAAATTTGTACAACCAAGTATAACTAAAAAATCTAAACAAAAAGCCTAAAAATTTGGAAAATTGAAAACTATTTGAAAAGCAAATCATACTTCTTATTTTCAACAACTAACATATTATTTGAAATTCAGATAAAGAATATGAGGAACAAATCTAATACATTTGTTTTATTTGAAATGAAACAAGACAATGCCAAAATTCAAATAAATTTTCAAATTATAAAACAAAAGTTATTGCAAATATACATTAATTTAATCACACAAACAAAAGTTCATGCAAAAACACACAATAAACCCCACTAATTAATCACACAAACACATGCAAATTCAAGTTTAATGTGCCAAAAATATGCATCAAGCTTGGCAGCCCCTAAGCCTCTCTTTTTCCTTCTTTTAAACTTGTTTTAATCCCTTCTTTCACCTCCTACTTCGTGGCCCAACTTAAAAGTTGATTGTTCTTCATAAAATCATAAAATTTTGTATTAGTTCATATGAATTCTTTCATTCTTTTCACCAAATTTAACACTATTTATTTTCAATTGTTTTCTTATCAATTATATTAATTATAACTTATTATTATTTCTTTTTTTCAAACAAAGTTTTGACTCTATTTTCCCTTTTTGTTGCTAGAGTTTTGTGACCCTAAAGCTGTCAAAAGTCTTTAGCCACAACTTCAAGTTCAAATCCCTTTTTCTTCACATAATTTATGTCTTTTTTAAACATCACCTTGCCTAATTTAATTTTCTCCCAATTAACCTATCCTAATTCCTCCTTCAATCACTAAAATTTCGAGCTCAAAATTTTACAATTAAGTTTTGGTCCAAAAAAAACCAAGGTTGTTCATAATACTACTCATCAAAATTCCATGATTTCCACACCCCTTTTTCCATTCTAGTTTTTATTTACCAACACCATGTATGAATCTACATTTTTCTCAATTCCCTTCTACCCTAGGTTCATTTTAGTCAAATTTTAACTTAAATTTTATGAAAGAAAGATGAAGGAAAATTTGTCGGAGTTTCAGAAAAGTTAAAAGAAAAAGAGACATTTTTTCACACACTTCCTTTTGAACTCATAGTTTTGCCATGACCCTTAACTTTAACTATTCCTTTCTTTTCCTTCAATTCCTTTTTCTTTGCTCAATTAGAGATATATTTTTCTCTATGCCAATACTTTTCCTTCCTTGGAATCTCTTTTCCTTCTCAATTTTATAATCATAAAAGAAACATCACCATAACTCTTCTTTTGTTTCTTTTTTTTCTTGCTTCTTTTCTATTTCCATTTTGTGAGGTGAAAAAGAATTTAGAAGAAGCTTAAAATGGATCCTATCATATGCCTTTTTTCAGGAAAGGTGGGAAAACCCGCAAAAACAAAACAACTGTCTAGAATACATAACACCTAAAGCATCATGAAACAACTAAAAGTTAATACCAATTAGGGGAAAAATAAAACTATAAAGAATTTTGCTTCTAGCACAAGGAGAAGCTTGCCATTAAACCTTTTAATGTTGTTAACTGTTGAACCTTGAGGGGGTATTCTCATTATTGTGGTGATCTGAAATATTTGAGTAATAAGGAATTTAACCATATGTTATGTTCTAAGTTTTTTAGATAGGTTATATATTCCTAAGACCTTGAAGCAAGTTGATTCATATCAATTGAAGTTCAAAAAGATAAAAATCAGCTATGTTTCACACTTGTGACAAAGTTCATCACATCCATGAAGGATGTAGTGCTCGTGATCAATAATCACCACCACCGTGAAACTTCAATTTCACGTATGTGAAATACTTAAAGCCAATTCTGTTAGGTTCAAATATTCATGACTATGAACCATTGGGCAAACCATAAACTAGGACTTAGTGATCCCCATAAAGAAACAGTCACATCCGTGAAAGATCATCCATTCTTGGACAGAAAGTGTTCATGGCCGACTTCACTACTTCAGTCATGACTTCACCAAGAACAGTCACGTCATGATCCTACATATTTAATGTTGACAAGTGTGAACAAAAAAGTGGTTCAACGATGAGTTTTGAATTAATTTCACCCTAAATGACTTTATTTCTTAGAGGAAGCATAAATATGATTCATTTATGAACTTTTCAGGGTTAGACAATAAGAAATCAAGCATTCAATATTTATAAAGCCATTTATGCAATTATTCAATCTGATTTTTATAATTTATATTGTGAAATTTATTTTTGCTTAGTTTGTTTAGTTCTTTTGGTTAGTGAGTGTTTTTATTCCTATAATGAAATACGCATTAGTGGATTTGAGTGATTTGGGTAGTGAGTGAAACCCTTGTACAAATTTTTGTGTGAGCCATAAAAAATACAAGGATTTGGTGGTTGTGTTAGCCATTAAAAATAAGGATTTCTGGGTTAGGTGTTAGCCAATAGAGTAAAACATCATAGTTAAGAGTGAGCTTGGAAAACTCTATGTGTAATACTTTGAGTGTTAGTGAAATATCCAATTGAGATTGGGGAGAGAAGTAGGGTTTGTTAATACCTAAACCCCTATAAATCTTATGCCTCCATCTTTTTACTTCTTCTCTATTTACTCTTAATCATTTGCTTGAAAGTAATTTTTTATTTGCTAACCAATTCAACCCCCCTTTTTGGTTATTATTTTAGGCAACAATTGGTATAAGAGCTAAGTCTATCATTCAAGCCTAACAAGTGCTAACAAAGATTGAATTATGGCCAATGAATTGTTTCATAATCTCAAGCCTTTATTTGATGGAGTAAACTCTGCAAATTGGAAATTAAAGATGGAAACTTCCTTAATAGTGAGGGAGTATGCGTTTGGGAAACTATTCAAAAGGAATGTCAAATGAGAAGATGAAATCATTTAGAGCTAATGTCAAAGGACAAGATGAAATCATTCCAAGAGATGATTAGATGAAGCCCCAAAAGAGAGCTAATGGTAAAAATAAGAAAGCCATTATCTTTCTAATAAGCTCTATATCACTTGAAGAGGTGGTAAAATCCAACACTTTCCATCCACTTACTCTATTTTAAAAACTTTGAAAAACTATCATGAAGGAACTAAACAAGTGAAGTCCAAAAAAGTTCAATTTCTTGTCACCAAATATGAACTCTTCAAGATGAAGCCCAATGAAACCATAATCGAAATGACCAGTCGATTTCTTGCTATCTTGAATTGCATGTGAAAGCTTGGAAAGCATTAAAATTTGGAAGATATAAATAACAAGATTCTAAAAAGTTTTCCAATGAAAGATTATGGCTCAAAAGTTGTAGGCATTGAGGAAGCCAATGAAGACTTGAGTGTAATTCCTATCGTTGTACTTATTGGCAAACTCCTCACTTATGAAATAGCTCTAGTAAGAGAGAAAGAGATTGAAGGAAAATAGGATAAAAGAAAGCCTCTAGCACTCAAAACTTTAACCTGCATGCCTATAAATGAAGATCTTCTTAGTGGTGAAGAGTTGGTTAATGAAGGAGATGAACAAATAGCCTTACTTTCAAGGAGATAAACAAATAGCCTTACTTTTAAGGAGAATCAAAAGGTTGATCACCCATAAATATGGCTCAATCAAGAACTACAAGTCAAAAGCCTCAAAATTCCCTCCTAGAAATTCCTCTTCCAACAAAGAAAAAAAGGAAGTCAAGTGCTATGAGTGTAGGAAGAAGGGACACATTAGATCGGAGTGCCCCATGGTCAAGAAGTACAAGAGAAAGCCTAACAAAGATGATGAAGAAAAAGGTCATAAAGCCACTTGGGATGATGACACCTCAACATTCATTAAATAAGAAAAAGAGTAGGTGGCTAACTTGTGCTTCATAACTATTGAGGATAACTCAATTGATATAGTATGTTGTACATCATAACCTTGTGATGAATTGTGTGATTTAATTGATGATGATGATGATGATATATAATTAAAGTCTTGAACCTAGAAACAGAAAGGTATAAAATGAAACTTGACCTTTATAAAAAAAATAGCTCTAAAGTTAGAAATGATTTTAATGACATTCAAAAAGTAGTTGAATAGCTAAAAACCTCAAATGACTCCTTAAAGAAGTCATTGGATGAGCTTTCCTCAAAACCTTCAACCAATTCTGTATTAAAAGAAAATAATGGTTTAAAAAATGAGGTTGAAGAGTTTAGAAATTTTATCCCTAAATTTTACAAAGAGAAGGACAGTTTGGATACCTTAATTGTATCTCAAAGACCTCCATTGGTGAGACATGGCTTAGGCTTCAATGGAGTATAATCATCCTCCCCACCTAGAACTATATTTGTTAAGTTTAGCACTCCATAAATCTCTTCTATTGACATAATAGCCTCAAAGACTAAGGGTAAAACACACACAAAACCCCCTACTCAAAAGTAAGGTTATAGATGAAAAACTTGATAGAGGTATGATTGGATCTCTTTTATACTTTACCGCTTTTAGACCAGATATAATATATAGTGTATGTTTATGTGTTAGATTTCAATCATATCCTAAGGAATCTCATTTACATGTTGTTAAAAGGTTTTTAAAGTATATATACGACACAATGCATATAGGTTTATGGTATTATAGGAACATTTCATTTCATATCATTGGTTTTTCGGATGCCAATTATGTTCGGTGTCTTCTAGATAGAAAACGCACGTCCAAAACTTGTCACTTCATTGTTGAGTATTTAGTTTCTTAATTTATCAAGAAATAAGTTTTGGTTGCCTTATCCACTACTGAAACAGAATATATAGCAGCGGGTTATTTTTACACTCTAGTTCTTTTGATGAAATAATTACTTAATGACTACGGTTAAGAGATTGATCACATTCCCATTAAATGGGATAAAACAAATGCTATAAATCTTTCAAGAAATCCCATTTAATATTATAGGAGCAAACACATAGACATTAGGCATCATTTTATTAAAGATCGTGTCCAAAATTGTGATATTGTATTAGAATTTATTGACACCAATAACCAATTAGCTGACATTTTCACCCAGTCTCTCAAAGATGAAAGATTTTATTTTATAAAAAAGGAGCTTGGTATGCTTGATGGAAGAACATTATCTTAAATTGTTGAAGAATCGCATTCATTATGCCCTCTTAAGTGATCTTAATATTAATTAAATGCTTTGTGTTTCTATGATATTTAATTGTGAACCTTGAGTGATATGTCTCATATTTGATGATTTGCATGTTCAAATTATATGATGAATGATTAATTTTCATGAAAAAAATATATTTAATTTTCTTAGGAAGGAGTTTAGTATAACATTCATGTTTTGCGTCACGACTTGATCCCATGACTTATCTGATTCACACCCGTGACTCTTTAGTATCATGGCCATGAACATGTCCTAATTCAAAAATAGAAGCATTCAAGCCATAGATCACAGGTTGGGTCACCGTTTGGATTGCTCGTGAACACCATGATTCACGCCCGTAAACATTTATTCATAGTCGTGAATCGATTGATATAAAATCTATTTTTTCACTATTTCTCTCATTGCTCTCTCCTCTTACTTGGTGGCAACCGCATCCCTCTGTTTCTTCTAGCCAAATCCGGCCTTTAAAATCCTTTTTCACAACGAATCATAGTCGGATTCATCCTCCAAACACCTTAAACACAAGTTTCCTAGATCTTTATTCAAGGTTCTTTGGGTTTTAAAGCTTTGATCAAAACCCTAGGTTTCATTTCTGTTCTTTTTTAATTCATCTTGAGATTCTGACCCTCAACAATGTCATCAGAAGTTGGTTCTTCCAAGGGAAAGAAGAAGAAGAGCACAAATCCCAAGCTATACATAGATTATTTTCTCAATGTCTTACCCCAACACTCTTATCAAAAGTACTCCTCCTTCAAGAAATGACCTATTATACGTACAAGGACATTCGATTAGGATTGTGTCCGGATAATGAGACTAGAATCTGACATGAGACTTTAGCTTCGGAAGTGTGGCCTCCTCGAGTTTGTTGATATCTACAAGCCCACATTCAAAAAACCAACACTAGAGTTTCTTAGCACCCTACAAGTGTCTCCAATGGGTAAGGCTTCTTTCCAACTTTGCAAGTAAGAAACTACTCTCACAGCCGCTGAATTTGCAGAGATTTTAAGCTGGCACACGAAGTTCTAATCAATCAAAGTGAGGCAAAATACTTTGATCCTCATTCAGTGTGGCACAACATCAGAAACAATTGCTCTTAGGTTGTCAAGAAGACAAGGAGTGCTCATCTAAAGAATCTAGTTCTCCATTACAATCAATAGTTTCTGACATATTCTATCTTTGTCCGGGGTGATAGCAACGACTCAATTCATAAGTCTGAATTGCTGCTATTTGAATGGACTAGATCTAATCAACTAGTCACTTTGTCTATATGGTTTGTTTCTATCATATCCG
This sequence comes from Triadica sebifera, assembly GCA_023653625.1. NCBI lineage: Eukaryota > Viridiplantae > Streptophyta > Magnoliopsida > Malpighiales > Euphorbiaceae > Triadica > Triadica sebifera. The sequence continues at coordinate 30,744,399 of CM042901.1, forward strand.
CTAACCTAGACCTAAGTCACGTGAGTTGTTAAATCGACTCGTCGGTTTGACTGAAGTCTAAATTTGGATTTTTATCAAAAAAATAACTAAAATAATGTCAATTAAGTATGGAAAATATCTAATAAAGTGTTTAAAATATTTTAAGATGTTAAATTTCCGTAAAGCACTAAATTTTAAATTATGAAAATTTTAGAGGTCAATTTATAATTTACCAAAAATTGAAGGATTAATTGGGATAACCATCAATTAAATACATGAATTGGGACATAAAATGTATGTGGAGGCAAGCCACACCATGTGGCATGCAACAATTAGCCAAGTGATATGCATTAAGTGATCAATTAATGAGAACTTTTAGATTATGGCTTAGGTGTCCCATAATTATGTAGCTTGTCTTTATTCTCTTAATTGTTCTTCTTCCTTCCTTATCCTTTTCATTGAGAATTTCTATTCTCTACACCAGCCCCACATTTCCCTTTGTTCCTTCCTTGTTCTAAGAAGAGAAAGTGAGAAAGAAAGGGAGAAAGGCATGGAAGAGTAGATCTCATGCAAAACAATTGATCATAATAAAGGTAGAGATTAAAACATATTATGGAAAAAGATAGATTTGATGAAAGGAAGTTTTAATTATCTCTTTGGTGTTTTAGGAACTCAAATTGACTAGGATTTAGCTCAAAGGAGGAAAGGAAAAGAGAAAGAGAATTAAAGAGAAAGAAAAGAAAAGAAAAGAAAATAGAGGTTTGTGCATAACCTAAGGCAATAGCCTATTTTATTTTTTTTTATTTGCATGATTTCATTTTTTGGCATGATGATAAGTGTCTAAGTTGTCAACAAGTGAAAGAAGAATATCAGTTACCCACAGAATTGTTGCAACCAATACCGCTTCCAGAGTGGAAATGGAAAAGAATCACAATGGATTTTGTGTCCGGTTTACCAATGAATCTGAGAAAGCATGATGCAGTATGGGTGATAGTGGATCGATTGACAAAGTCGGCACATTTTTTACTAGTCAGAATGGATTACTCATTGAACAAGCTAGCTGAAATTTATGTAAGTGAGATAGTGAGACTTTATGGAGTGCCAGTATCTATCATCTCTGATAGAGATTCCAGATTTACTTCACAATTTTGGAAGAGTCTACAGCAAGCTTTGGGAATTCGACTCAGTTTTAGCACGACCTTTCATCCATAGACGAATGGAAAATCGGAGCGAGTTATTTAGTTGCTAGAAGATATAATGAGAAGTTGTGTGCTTGAATTTGAGGGAAATTGGGATAGATATCTACCTCTTATGGAGTTCGCCTATAACAATAGTTATCAGACAACCATAGGCACGGCTCCATATGAGGCGTTGTATGGAAGAAAGTGTAGAACCCTAGTTTGTTGGACTGAACTAAATGAGAAAAGTTGACTGGGCCTGAGATAGTTCAATAGACTGAGGAGAAAGTTAAAGTGATCAAAGAAAAGCTAAAAGCAGCACAAGCTGGATAAAGATCATATGCCGATTTAAAGAGGTGAGACATTGAATATGATGTGGGTGATAAAGTATTCCTTAAACTGTCACCTTCGAACAAAGTATTGAGATTTGGTAAAAAGGGAAAATTAAGTCCAAGGTTCATTGGACCTTATGAGATTCTAGAAAGAATCGGACCCGTGTCTTACTATTTAGCCCTTCCACCAGAGTTAGACCGAATTCACAATGTGTTCCATGTATCTATGTTAAGAACATATAGGTCTGATCTGACTCATGTCAGACTAACTGAAGAAATAGAAGTGCAAATAGATATGACTTATGAAGAGGAACCGGTGGACATATTAGCACGTGAAGAAAAAGTTTTACGAAATAAGAAAGTTTCATTAGTTAAAGTGCTATGGCAGAATCATTTTACAGAAGAAGCCACATGGGAGAGTGAAGAAGTCATGAAGCGTCAATAACCCAGTTGTTCAAAGAATGAACAGGTAAAATACTTTGAGTATGAAATTTATTTTAAGGGGGACATGATGTCATATTCGCCAATTTAGACCTAAGTCACACAAGTTGTTAAATCGTCCATTTGACCGAAGTCTAAATTCTGATTTTTATTGAAAAATAATTAAAATAATAGAAATTAAGTATGGAAAATATCTAATAAAGTGTTCAAAATATTTTAAGATGTTAAATTTTGGTAAAGGACTAAATTGCAAATTTTGAAAAGTTTAGAGGTCAATTTGTAATTTAACAAAAATTGGAGGATTAATTGCGATAACCATCAATTAAATACATGAATTGGGACATAAAATGTATGTGGAGGCAAGCCACACCAAGTGGCATGCAACAATTAGCCAAGTGATATGCATTAAGTGATCAATTAATGATAACTTCTAGATTATGGCTTAGGTGTCCCATAATTATGTAGCTTGTCTTTATTCTCTTAATTGTTCTTCTTCCTTCCTTATCCCTTTCATTGAGAATTTTTGCTCTCTACACCAGCCCTACGTTTCCCCTTGTTCTTCCATAGCCGAACCTTGTTCTAAGAAGAGAAAGTGAGAAAGAGATGGAGAAAGGCATGGAAGAGTAGATTTCATGCAAAAACATTGATCATAAGATAGGTAGAGATTAAAACATATTATGGAAAAAGAGAGATTTGATGAAAGGAAGTTTTAATTATCTCTTTGATGTTTTAGAAACTCAAATTGACCAGGATTTAGCTCAAAGGATGAAAGGAAAAGAGAAAGAAAAGTAAAAAGAAAGAAAAAAAAAGAAAATAGAGGTTTGTACTTAACCTAAGGCAATAACCTTTTTTATTTTTTTTATTTGCATGATTTGATTATTTGGCATTCTAATGAATTTGAATTAATAGTATTTTGTGATAAAAATCTTGGGGATGCATGTTTGCTAGACTTAGGATTTAATTTAGTAAAAATTGAATGTGATTAGTTTGTATGTTCTTTGTTGAAAATAGATGAGCAGTGAACACTTAAACTGTTAGAACATGAGTTCTGGAATTGGAATTTGTGTGTTCTATGTTGAGTTTGAAAGATAAGACATAGGGCTATAACTTTTGTTTAGAGTATAAAATCTGAATATATTTATAATTGTCCAGAAAAATTTAGAAAATTCGGACTTATAATCTATCCAAAACATTATGGGCGGAATTATTAGTAACCAGTCAATGTTTATGTTATCGAATATTTTGATACAAAACTCAGAATTAAGTGATTCAAATTGAATATTAAAGCTAAGATCCATACCTAAAATTGTTAAGAAGACTATGTAACTAAACTCAGATTGTAATAGAACCAAAATTAAGGTCCAAGATAGAGAATGGAATCTGTTAGTGATAAGGCAACATATGAGTTATGGACTTTTAAGAGTAAAATGATGAGAACTTTTTTATATTATGTAAATATTATTTTAATTGAGTGATTATGTGATTATTTTGAGACTTTAAATGCATGAAAAGTTTGAATTTTTTTGTTTTGAATTTTAATGACATTGTGTAAGCCCTATAACACCTAACTATAACCAACTTAGGATAGTTTGGCATGCCAAGCAGGGGGGAAGTATGATGAAATCCATTAATGGTATAATTAAGGAAGCCGGTGATGACACTATTATTAAAGCCGGTTATGACACTAATATTAAAGCCAGTGATGGCACTATTATTAAAACTAGTGATGACACTTAGATGGGCACATCATATTTCTGGGTGGCACTCCTAAGTGCCTGGATGACAACTCCATTATTCTAGTCAGGGGTTCATAGGTGTTTTGGGCATAAATAAAGAAGTTATGGAAAATAAAAATGGAATTAGGAATTGTAACATGGTTAATTATGATGTGTTATATAATGATGTGTTAATAAAATAAACAAGTATGAGATAAAAGAATATAATTTGATATCTATACATGTTAGAATACTATGATATGCATATGTTCATGAGAAGATGATTAAGTATGAGTTGATATATGATAATGCATGATTGCATAAAATAGTTTATTGCCTTATTTATATACACCACTAAGCCTAAAGCTCAGCGTGAGAGTTTCTCTCACATAGGTATAACAAAGACTAAGTAGGCAATAATCTACAAAGGTGGCAATGGCCTGATCTACTAGAGTAGCTTGTATCAAATACTGTGGGTCACACAATTGCTATATTTATGTTTTGAATTTTATTTTATAGTACTTGTAAAGTAAGCGCACATTTTGTAAATAATACTTTATTATATAAAATGTAGTGTGTTTCTCTATTATGATTTCTTTTACACTACAAGTAAATAAATAGTAAACAATAAATATTAAATAAAGAAAAAAATATATGAATGATTCTCATGTATACAAAATTTAAAAAGGGATATTTTAACCAATGAAGTCAGCGTAGCACTCTCTTAATTGGGCATGAGCTGTTGGGGGAAGGGGGTGTTTCAGTTTCTCATCGCCAGTCAGTCGTGAAAAAACCTTCAAGTGACATCCTCATTGGGAGATACGTCACTCACTTGGTGATAGAGAAGGACTTTTGGATCTTAACGATCAGATTTATACCATTATCTCGGCTTTCCCCAGACATCGACTTGACGTCAAATCCTTTATCAAAGTAGGAGTTGCTATCATAGTCATCTACTAAGATGATGTGTACTATCACTTCATCACACTTGAGAAAGAATAGCATGGGAGCCAGACGACTCTAAGGTATTCAAAGCTGGTCTTCAAGGGCCACAATAAAGGAAGAGGGGTAGAATTGAGCCTTCTGCAGATTTGACAAATATCTCGGATGCCCCAATAGCTGGCAACGCATCTTTAGCCTCTCACAGCTTTGAACACTCATTGATTCGAAATGTTTCAAACAAGCATGGATTCCTTTGAACAATCGATTGATAAGAAGTTATAGGACCTTAAAGACTTCATAAAGTCTAGAGTTGACAACCTAAAGGAAAAGATCACTAGTCTTCATGAGCAGTTATTTAGCTTCAGGCCATGAACTATCCTAGCTTTAAGTTTTTATGATCATTAGGATAAAAAAACATCTTTTTTTTTTTGTAATTAAACTCTTGCTTGTAATCTTTTTGCTTAAGTAATGCATATGAGATTTGCTTTTATCTTGTTTCTTGTCTCCTTTCTTTTTTCTTTAATTGTTTCCTTTTGATAATGAGAAAGGGGGAGAAGAAATAATAAACATATCTTGATATATTCAAATTTGAAATGTGTCTAAACATAACATATACTTGACATATACCTGACATATACCTTCCATATACTTGGCATGTGTTGTTATCAATACTTTGATTAAATCTCTTTTGAACTTTTTATTTTATATGCTTATGTTTTAAAATGTGGCATTATTGTGCTTCTATTTTTTTTTCACTTTTTGATAAACATATTTTGAGGGGGAGAAATTCATTTCTTTTTAGACACATATTGTACAATTATTTGCCACCATAAAAAATGAGGAAGATTGTTGAACCTTGAAGGGTATTCTAGTCATTTTGGTAATCACAAAAAATTAAGCAATAAGAAATTTTGCCATACATTATGATCTAAGTGTTTTAGATAAGTTATATATTCCTAAGACCTTAAAGTAAGTTGATTCAAATCAATTGAAGTTGAAAAGATTGAAAATTAGCAAAGATTCACGTTCGTAACAAAGTTCATCACACTCGTGAATAATGTAATGCCCGTGATCAATAATCACCATTACCGTGACACTTTGGTTTCAGGCCCATGCCTTATATAACCACACCCATGAAATGCTTAGCACCAATTCTCTCAAGTTCAAATGTTCATGGTTGTGAAGTATTTGGCAAACTGTGAAGTAAGACTTAGTCATGCCCATAAAGAAATAGTCACACCTATAAAAGATCATGCATTCTTGGATAAAAGTGTTCACAGCTAGCTTCAGCACTTCAGTCATAGTTTTACTAAGAATAGTCACGCCTATAAACCTGCATATTCAATGTTGACAAGTATGAATAGAAAAGTGGTTCAACGACTAGTTTTGCATTAATTGCGCCCCAAACGACTATATTTCTCAAAGAAAGTGTAAATACGACTCATTTATGAACATTTCAGGGTTAGACAATAAGAAATCAAACATTCAATATTTGTAAAGCCATTTGTTCAATTATTCAATTTGATTTTTATAAATTATATTGTGAAAATCATTTTTAATTAGTTTGTTGAGCTATTTTAGTTAGTGAGTGTTTTCATTCCTGTAATTAAATACTTATTAGTGGATTTGAATGATTGGGGTAGTGAGTGAAATACTTGTAAGTGTTTTTATGAAAGCCATAAAAAAAATACAAGGATTTAGTTATTGTGTTAGCTATTAAAATATAAGAGTTTCTGGATTAGGTGTTAGCTAAAGGAGTAAAACACCTTAGTTGGGAGTGAACTTAGAAAACTCTATTTGTAATACTTTGTGTGTTATTGAAATACCCAATTGAGATTGGAGAGATGAGTAGGGTTTGTTAACACCCAAACTTCTATAAAACTTGTGTCTTTATCTCTCTATTTCTTCTCTATTTACTCTTAATCATTTACCTGAAAGAAAATTTTCATTTGCTAACTAATTCAGCCCCCTTCTTGGTTATTGTTTTGGGCAATATTAACTATGGAAGAGCAACTGGCATTGGTAATTAAGTTTCCCTTGATCATGCTAACAATAACAAAGCAATCACTTTCAACCATAATATTGGAGTAACCTTGATCCTTAGCCAACTGAAGCCCTTAAAGAATACTCCATAATTCGACATGCAAAATAGGGCACAATGTAGTGTTAGAAACAAAACCAATTCTCTTACAACCACGATTGTCTCGAATTAGACCCCCCATGATTGTTTTGAATTAAACCCCACCATAATGGTACATGCAAGATAGGGTCTGGTTAGTTCAATTGTAGTGGATAGCTATCAGAAGCCAGCAGTGGTAGTCAACTGTTAGCAACCGATAGTAGCAGTCAACTATTAGTGGGTAGTGGTGCGATTAACTGTCACCGGCCAACTATGGTGGTCATTAATTCATAATTAATTTTAAAGTATTTGGAAATTCAACGGTTCAGAATTAATTATATATTAATAATTATATTATGTTATAAACGTGATATTTATATTAATTTTTACTTTGTATATAATGCATATCACATATAATATAAAAAATAATTAATTAAACATAAAAATATAATATAATATATACTTTTTTAATCAATAAAAACAACTATAAATTGATTTAAGTAGAAATAGAAAAATAAAAAATTATTTTATACATTAAATATGTAAAAGCTAGTTATTTATATGAAAGGCTAAAAGTTTAAGCTTTTCATGAAAAGATTATTTTTAGTACAAATTTGAAAAGTCAATGGTTGGCTTTTACTTTTGATTACCCAAACATCTTATTCAACTTTTTGTATTTATAATAAATAACATAATTAAACTAATCAAATACTCAATTCAGTTTTTTGTTTGTTAAACTAATCAAACATTCAATTCAGCTTTTTGTTTGTTAAACTACTATAAACTTGGTGAAAAAGATGAACAAAATGGATAGTAAATTGAAATCCACATGTCTTTCATGCATGGAATGGTTTAATTAATTAATAATAGTTTATTCTAATTAATCTCAATAATCCACTAATCAACTTCTTATATACCTAATCAACCCTTCAATTTCTTTTCTTTTAATTCTTCCTCCAAACTTTTATTTGTTTTCAATTAAGTTCATAGTTGAATTATTTTTATTCATTTCTTACACTGAACTCTTAAATTCTTTCAATTAAATCCATAATTGAATTTTCTATTTTTCAATTCCCACTTTCAAGTCTTAATTTCTATTCAATTGAACCTTTGATTGAAACTTCCTTTTTTTAAGTTCTTCATCCAATTCCCAATTTATTTTAATCAGGTCCTCAATTAAGTTTTCCTCGTTTAAGTTTCTACCTTTAAATTTCCAATTTTCTTCAATTACATCTTATTTTCTTTTATTATTGCAATTTTCTTTTTGTCTGAATTTAGGTATTGGCCAGCTTAGCATATCCAATATTATGGTACGCGTGACTCATAGTTTAAATTAGCAAATGTTACACTTCAAGTTAAAGGGAGAGTATTAAGGCAGTAATTACGTACTAATTAGGATACTAATCTTACATATTTCATATTAACTTTGTATAATATAATTAATCTAGATTCCTATATAGAGTTGTATTCCTGAATTATACGTCTTAACTCTCTATGGAGACTTGCTCTTCAAGTATTGCACTTGTTTATATATCCTTCATAGGTTGTTAATAAATTGATGTCTTTCAATCTATCAAAGCTTCAATAAGTATATCCACAGAGAAATATCTTATTCCGCATAACGGATCATTAATGTTGAGGATAAAAATAAAAATAAATTAATTGCAAAACTTTTAAAACAAATTTTTTATGAAGAAAAAAGAACTATTAATATATTATTATATAAATATAGTTTACAAAAATAAGTATTATTAACAGATATAAAATTGGTATTATATTATTATTATATGGTGATAAATTTAAAGCAATTTTTAATTCTAACGAGTATAATAAAATGCTATAAAAAAATATGTTGATTTTATCAAACTAGTGAATGGCGTTATTTGGTTCATGTTACTTTGTATCAAGCTAACTGGTGCATCATGCAAATTTCTGTGGACGGTGTACTATTGAAAGTCATCATTGCATAGGTTGGCTAAGATGCGCATCGATCAGTTGCCACTATCATATGGCCGTTACAGTGATTGTCAAATCAAACCCATTATATCGGCATATTCATAATGAAATAGGTATGTGGGACCAATTATTAAAATCATGCAACAGTAGATTGTACAAAAGATTCATGCAACAGTTCAAACGTGTGTATATATATATATATATATATTTTTTTTTTTTTCTTTTCAATATGTTAAGGACAATAATTGAGATAAAAAAAAATACATAATTGCTATGTTGGATAAAGTGCTTTACACTTGTATATGTATACACGAAGTATAAGGAAACAGAATAAATATATTATTAATTAACATTTCCCTTCAAGCGTGGATTGAAACTGAAAGAAGCTTATCAAGATGTGGCTCAAACAAACCTTGTTCATCCGGTTTCGTTAGAATGTCCGCATGCAATTCGATTTTGGAATGGTAAAATCGAATATCCAACTGCTATAAGGGGCTTTATTGATTTAAGCTTGATCAAACATGATTGTTATATTGATTAAAGGGCTTTACACATGTATATGTATACACAAATTAAGATGATTAATCCTAGTGGAATTGTACAATGTAGAGGAAACTGTACAATATATAAGGAAAAATGCAAAATAGCGAAAAGAATAAAGATATTACTTAACATCTTTGTCAAGCTAAAGATTGGGGGGAAATTGAATGAAGCTTTTCTTGATGTGGCTCAAAGAAACAAACCCAGGCGCAATTTGATCTTAGCTTGATAAATCAAGCATCAAATTGCTTCAAATTTACTTGCTTATGAATTAAATGATAATTGAGTTTTATATGCTTAGTATGAGTATGAATAAAAGATTTATTACATAAATGAATTGCTCCAATGTTATCACACCATAAATATGAAGTACGAAAAATATTGAACTATCAACGAGTCAGCATTTTCAAGTCATTTTTGACACATACACCGGTAGATACGGACACAAAACGTCCTCGATTTAGTGTCAGAATTTCACAAAAATTGGACACGCGTTTCTCCCCTCCAATCTCTAATTTATCATGACTTTTCTGAAAAACTTCATCTTCTATGATTCTCACCTTATAAATTGACCAGTTATCACATCTCTTTAAAAAAATTTCCCGACTTTTCTTCCTTTTCTCTTTACCCGATACCACAACTACACAAATCTCTGCCTCCGACAATTGCTGGTATTCGATCGTCATTACTGTAAATTATTCCTTAATCCTTTTGTTTTTATCACTTATTTCTACCTTTTGCATTGGTTTGGTATGTTGTAATCCATTGGGTCTAGGATGAATATGTGAAGGAAATTAAGAAAAGTGAGGAGTGACAATTTAAAATTAAAGAAAAGATCAAGCATATGTTGGGTTTTGAACATGTATCTCATACACATGGTAGTGGAACCATAAAATTTAATTAAACTTAAAACCCATCTAACACCTTATGCAATTTAAAATCGGATTGAATTATTCAATGAGAGAAGTTGATTACCTTTGTTTGCAACTTTTGATCTTCCAAGTTATGAGGTTTTCTTTCTTTGTTGGGATGCAATAAACTACAATAATCCAAAGATAGAATTGCCTATAAACGTATCCATGCGAGGAAAAAGAAGAACACCTCCAAGGAGATAGGGTGACAAAGGTCTAAAGTGCCTAGCTATGAAAATTTGTCTTATGAAAGAGAAAAAAATAGAAGAAAAACAACTCTTATTTTTCTTAATGGGGAATACACGAAATTTACTCCAAAAAAGGAGTATTTATATTCTTTTTAATCCTTTTTAGGGTTGGAAAAGGAAAAGCTTTAATGAGCCCCTTTCCATAAGGTATATGACCCAATGTTGACTAAGTCAACAATCCTAATCCCAATTGTATCTAGCCCATTTTTATAACTCTTATAAAAAGCCCAATTTTATTTCTCTCTCATTTGGATCTTATCCAAAACCCATTTTACATTTTCTTCATTCTCTCTATGCATTGACATAATGGGTTTTCCAATCATGTTGGTAGCTCAAGTCTCGGGAGGAATCCTAATCCAATTAGGATTCTACGAGTGAAATACTTTTACCAAACTATATCTCATTTGGTTCATAGCATGGTATGTGTGTCAGCTCCCACTAGACTAACTATATCACATCTAGTACAAATGATATTATTTATTGTCTATAAGATTCATTACCCTGATTAGATATGTCATTGAAGACATTTTTCAATACATGTCCACCTTGGCCAAGGATTTCTAAGTAATGATCTCTACAAGAGGCCATAGGTATACTCTCCTTTTATCAGGAGTGGTGAATCCTTTATTGACTACTCTATTACTTTCAAATACCTCATGCCATACCCAATCATTAACATATGAGCAATCTTTGAGAGGCAACAAGAAATGAAGTCAAAGTATAGGATTCAACATCCAAGATAACTTTGAACATCTCAAGTCTAAGGATACTTGCACCATTACTATGATGAGACTTTCACTGATATTAAATAAATATCCATTTTATTGTCTCATTGCAGGTCATCCAATGTACTTGATACTCTTAGGAAACATCCACATGTTAACTCTAAACATCTCATGTTAGTAGATATGAGATCAGCTACTAGACCTAATCAAGGAGTATAAAATGTGCTAGTCTATCCGGATTAACATTGTCATGTCTTGTTAATCCTACGACCAAAGATTATTTAGGTATAAATACAATTGCACATGATAAAAATCTCATCATCATGATCTTATCATAATTTCCTTTATGTTGTGATACATACCAAAGACTTCATTAAACGGTCTAAGATCTATATCAATTCATATGCAATGAATAACATATAATAAAAATGCTTTTTTATTATTAATAAATGAGTACATCAAGTGGCTAAGATATTGTCATATCCACTAATTTAGACTCTGAATCATGCATGTCACTAAACTAACACATTGGACCGACCGGAGTCTAAATTCAGATTTTGATCGAAGAAAAATTAAAATAGTAATAAATAATTATAGAAAATGCCTAATAAAGTCTTCAAAGTATTTAAAGATATTAAATTATGATAAAGGATTAAATTACAAAATTTAAAAAGTTTTGTAGTCAATTTGCAGTTTACCAAAATTTGGAGGACTAATTTGGATAATTACAAATTAAAAATATAATTTGGGCACATGATACATAAATTGTCCAGTCACACCAAGTTTCATGCATTAAGAAGCTAATTAACATAATTATCTAGATATTTATTAAGAAAATAGGACCATCATTAATGATTTTTGTCATTTTCACCTTTCTCATTCTTCTTCTTCATTCTTTATCTCTTTCCATCTAGAATTTTCTACTCTCCAAAACTAGCCTCATGTTTCTACCATCCTCCATAGCCAAAGCTATTGGGTTTTGAAGAATGAATCACATTCACAAACACAGCAGAAAATAAAATTTTTAAAACCTGAAACAAAAGATCATTCTTGTGCTATTAAAACTAATTTATATAAATATAAAGGTTAGAAATTATACCTTGTAATTTCTTATTTGTTATTCAAATCTTCACTTTGTTAGGTTGTAGCAAACCATAACAATTCATACTAGGATATCTCTAATGATAATCCACTCAAACAATGAAGAAGAAACTATCAAAATAAATGGTTTGAACAAATTCGAAGTGCTAGCTTTGAAAGTGTTCTTGAGAGAATTTTATTATGTTTTAAAAATATTTCTTTCACAAAAAAATATTTTCATGTCTATTTTCTACCATTTGATATCTTTTCTATTTGAATCAAATTCAAAAAAAAAGATCAAAAGACAAAAATAGAGAAAAAGGAATTGAATAAATAGTGAATGTGCTTAATGACCATAATTGGCCTAATTAAGGCCAAATTCTCCCGTTGGCCAACAGGAGGCACTAGTGCGCTCACTGGGCCTGGCCCACTAGGTAGGCCAACAACCTACATAGCCCGCACGGGTCCGTTACCCTCTCGAAAAACGTTTTTTCCCGTGCGATCTGATGGTCCCATCTAAGACCATTATACTCATTCTCCATAACTTCAATACGTGTGACCCATTAGGTTTTCGGTTATGTTGGCCACTTAAATTAACAATTAATTTAAGCAAGTCATGAGCGGTATCTAGCAACACATCATGACCCCAAATTGACCAAAAAGTCAGTGGTTTGGCTACTAACTTTTCCATAGATAATTTCTATGCAATTATTCCTTTCATCATTGTATACTCCACTTAGTTCAGAGCATGAACATGTGTCAACTCCCACTAGACTGACTATGTCACGTCTAGTCCAAGTAATGTTAGTTCTTGTCTCTAAGGCTCAGTACTCTATTAGATGTGTCATTCAATACTATCTTTAAGACATTTCCACTCTTGCCAAAGATTCTTGAGTAATGACCACGACAAGAGGCTATAGGTATACACTCCTTCTATCAGGAGAGGGGAATCCTTTGTTTGTTACCCAATTACCTTCAAATACCTCAAGCTGTATCCAATCAACACCCTATGAGCAACCTCCCTAAGGCAATAAGCAATAGTGTCAGAATATAGAATAAGTATCCAAGATATCCTTGAGTGCCTCAATTGTAAGGATACTTTCACCATTGGTATGGTGAGATTATCATTGACATTTGAATAGATTATCCATATGATTGTCTCAAGCTGGTCATCCAATGTATTTAGCTACACTTAGCAACCATCCACATGTTAACTCTAAATATCTCATTTTTACATATTATGAAATCTACTACTCGATCCAATCAAGGACTGTAACATGTGCTAGTCTGTCCGGATTAACAATGTCTCGTCTCATTAATCCTATGACAAGGGATAATTTTGATACTAACATAATTACACATGATAAGAATCTCAATATTATGGTCTCATCATGATTTCCTTCATGCTATGTGATGTATCAAGGACTTCATTAATTGATTTTAGATCACTGTCAATTCATATATCAAATCAACATCAAATTAATGAAAAAGCCTTTTATTATTCATATAAATTTATACAATAAGTGCTAAAGGTGATTGCCGTTAAAGCACTCCTCTAACAAGCTCCCACTTGCACTAAAGCTAATCGCTTTTGTATTGAATTCCATAGGCGAGTACATGAGAATCATATTTCTTTTGGGGAAGTGGGTTTGTTAGAGGATCAACAATATTTTGATCAATGGGTACTCTTTCTATCTTTTCATCATTCCTACGAATGATTTTCTAATCAAATGGTATGTTATGAGTACATGTTTGGATCACTGATGAGACCGTAGATCCTTTGCTTGCGCAATGGGTCCATTATTATCATAATAAAATTGTATTTGATCAATAATGCTGCGAACCATTCCAAGTTATGTGATGACTTTCTTTATTCAAACTGCTTGCTTTGCTACTTCAAAAGCTGCGATGTACTCTACTTCGGTTGTGGAATCAGCAGTGATTTCCTATTTGGAACTCTTCCAACTAATTGCTCCACCATTTAGTGTGAATATATAACGTGATTGAAATTTTGAGTCATCCTTGTCAGATTGGAAACTAGCATCAATATACGCGCTCATAATAAGATCTGTAACACCCTCTCACCCCAGTAGCTCGTGCCTGGATGAGGGTGTGCTATGCTGACTTTATTAGTTAAAATATCATTTTTTTAAATTTGTATACATGAAAATCATTCCTATATTTTTTTCATTTACTATTTATTTTCTTTGTATTATAAAAGAAATATAACATAAAAGTTAAACTACATTTTTATATCATAATATGTTCTTTACAAGACATACTGTTTATTTTACAAATACTATAAAATAAAATTTATAAGATAATATACAAAAGTTGTGTAACCCACGATGTGACACAGACTGTTTTACTAGATTAGGTCACCGCTGGTTTTATCTTTTATTTATTCTTTACTAAATCTGCGTGAGAGAACTCGCACACTAAGCTCTTAGCTTAGTGGTGCATATAAATAAGGCAATAAACTATTTTAATGCCACATGCATTGTCATATATCAATTTATGATCAAATCATACAAACATACATTTCATAATATTTTAGTATGCATAACATCAATTCATTTTATTGTATCTCATTTTTGTTAAACATAATCAAATCATCATTCTTAATCATTTTACAATTCATGATTACCTTTTTATTTACAATAATTTGTTTATGTCCACAACACTCAATCATTTTTCCATGCATTTTACATTTCATAAATTTTATTTTTTTATATCTTATATTTATTTTACTTTATCAACTTATTATTATCCATAGCTTTTCATTTCCCATAACACTAAATCTTTTTTTTATCCATGCCACAATTCATAATTCCATTTTTATTTTCAACAATTCATTTATGTTTCATAACTTCTTTATTTATGTTTTTATTTATGCCTAAGACACCTATGAACCACTGACTAGGATAACAGAGTTGCCATCCAGGCACCTAGGAGTGCCACCCGGGCAATATGATGTGCGCATATAAGTGCCAAAATCGGCGTATATAACGATACCAAACTCGGCGTAGATAACCGTGCCATACCCATTGTATATAATAATGTCATCCCGGCATAGATAATAATGTCATCCCGACGTAGATAATAATGTCAAACTCGGTGTAGATAACAATGTCAAACTCGACATAGATAATCATACCATTAATGGATGGTACCAACTGTCACGGGCTTGGTCTTTTGCTACCAACGACTGCGCGATACTAGCAAACTCACTCGTAAGAATGCTAGTCAGCCTCCTCGATAACGCTAGATATGGCTAGCAAATGGGCAAAGATGCTAAGAACACAAAGTAGAGAGAGAACTTGGAGAATGCTTAAAAATTGCTTTTATTGCTTGAATGAATTACAAATGAGCTACATAAGTATATATAGACCTCCACCTCCTCAATGGATGGCCAAGATCAATCCCCACCTACCAGATGGATGGTTAGGATCAACTCCCACCTACCAAAATGGAGGGCTAGGATTCATTCCTAACTAACAAATCGAATGCTAGGATTAATTCCTACCTACCAAAATGGACGACTATGATCCATTTAATCTAACGGTGTACAATGGCTTTCTAGAATATAATACATGTGCAGAAAAATTATACATGTGTGGGGGAATCCCGGATGAACCTTCGCGGTACGTGACATTCTCCCCCACTCAATCTGGCGACGTCCTCATCGCATCCCCTTCTTCAAGCTTCGATTGCCCCTTTTTAGCTTCGGCCCATTTCTTCCTCTGCTTTTCGGCCTTAGATTCGTGTGCTAATGACATGGTTGGCTTCTCATGCCCACATTTGGCAAACTTGAAGATGCTTCGAAACGTATGATGTCCCTTGGTGAGCTCCCCACCTCTAAGCCAATTTTGGCGAGTCTTCCCATGACTTGCCAACTCTCTCGATATCTTGGCTTGTGGTTCTTGCTCCCCTAATGAAATCCTCGGCCTTATGGCAGTAGCCCTCGATTTCCTCTTCCATTCTCCAAACTCGGGAGGCACCATTCGATTGGCAATTGCATCAGAACTTAACTGATCCTCCCCATCCACCTCAACCTTGGGTGGAAGTCTCTTGGGCAATTCAGGTAGCATCTCCTCCTTGATTAGTTGCATGGATGATATCTGCTTGCCTTTCGGACTTACTTCCCTTGCTAATGGCACCATGCAAGCATTGCCTTCTTTCAATATGCACATCGTGTTGGCACCAGGAATGAGCATGGCCTTGACTTGATCTAGGAACTCCATGCCCAACACAATTGCATAATCATCCATTGGCACAACAGAGAAGTCTATAGAGCCATGCCATCCACCAAGGCTTACCTTGACACCACGAGCAACTCCGAACATGGCATTAGCTTCAGAATTCACAGATTTAATCCATCCTTTCTTGCCAGCATATTTGATGCCTAGCCGATCTGCTTCTTTTACTTCAGGGAAGTTGTGGCTGGCTCCCGTGTCTACCAATGCTTTTACGGTTTGTTGGCCAACTTTGGCTTCCACGAACAATCGTCCCTTACTGTCGGACTTTGGCATCTCATTGTTGGTCTTCATGGCATTAAGGAGTTGTAGGGATCCCACCCTCATCTCCTCGTATCGCTCATGCTCCTCCCTTTCTTCCACAAGAGCAGATAGTTTGTCCTTCTTCGGGCATTCCCTTGCCCTATGTGGCCCATCACAAAAGAAACATTGGATAGGTGGCCTACCTCCATCTTTGTCATCCTTGATGCTCTTCCCCTTATCATATTTGTGGGAGCTCTCTTTGCTATGGTGGTTGTCTCCCCCACTCCTTCCATTGTCACCATTGCTTGTATGAAACTTCGGCTTCTCATTCCTCTTAAACTCGATAAGAGATTCAACAATGGAAATGGCAGTGGCAAGATCTTGGGCACCATGTCTCTCGATCTTTAACTTGGCCCAATGTTGCAAACCATCCATAAAAGCAAAGAGTGCTTCCTTGTCGGGATAATCGGGGATCTCCAAGAGCACTTCGGAAAACTGCTTCACATAATCCCGTATGCTCCCCTCATGAGTGAGTCGCCTCAACTTGGCTCTCGCCTCATGTTCCGCATTCACCGGGTAGAACTGCCTCTTCAGTTCCTTCTTGAACTCGTCCCATGTATCAATGGTGCAAGTTCCTCTCTCAATGTCGCTACATCTCCTCCTCCACCATACCATCGCGGTATCCACAAGGTAGAGGGATGCATGATCAACCTTCCTTCCTTCATCAAGGCCTAGTGCCTTGAAGTATTGTTCCAAGCTCCACAAGAAGTTGTCAATCTCCTTCGCGTTCCTTGAACCATGATATGCCTTTGGCTTAGGAACGTCCACCCTCGAAGGAGCAGAGACTACCACGGGGTTGGCAACACCTCCCCCTTGCGCAATGGCTCTCTTGCAAAGGATCAACTCATCTTTTGCATCGCCAAGCTCCGCTACAACTCTAGCAATCTCCTCTTTAAGCCCCACAATCTCGGCATGAAGGGACTCCTCCAAGGCCTTTACTTGGTCGAGACATGTTGTCATGGCAATGTTCAGGGCACCTTGCATCTCCCCTTAGAGCTCATCTCTCCCAGTTTTGAGCTTCATGATGCGTTGGTCTGCCTCCTTGACCTTCTCTTGCCCCTCGACAATAGCAAGCTCCACTCTAGCAAGCCTTGCATTCATGTCTACCAAGGTATCTCTCGACTTGATCTCCCCTTCCTTGATTGTCGGCTCTCTTCGGTTGCCATCTTCGTCATCTCACTTGATCCCGCCATCTTTGCTTGAACCTTAGGCTCTGATACCAACTGTCACGGGGCCATTACTTTCTCCTCAAATGATCGATCTATTAGGGTGCACAGCGTTTTCCGCTTAGGTGGACCCATAAGCCAAGTGGGCCATTACCCTCTCCCAACCCTGGGACCTTAATTTTGGTCCTGTTACAGGGTCTTCTTAAAATTTTAGATATGGATCCTATCTTTAATATGATATCATAATGACTTCATTCTGAGTTATGTATCAAAAGATATGGTAAAATAAACACTGACTGGTCACTAATAATTCTGCCCAGAAGTTTCTGGACAGATTCTAAGTCTGAACTTTATGAATATTGCTGGACCATTACAAATATATTCAGATGTTATGGTCTAAATTAAACTTATAGCCCTATGTCTTAGCTTTGAAACAGAATAAAGAAAACATAAATCCAAGCTCAGAACTCAAGTTGTAACAGTTTAAATACTTACTGCTCATTACTAACAATTCTGCCCAGAATTTCTAGACAGATTCTATGTCTGCTCATTACTAACGCCTTTGCATATGTCTATAATTATCTAGAAAAATTCAGACATAGAATCTGTCCAGAAATTCATGGCAGAATTGTTAATAATGAGCAATAAGTACTTAAACTGTCATAACTTGAGTTCTGGATCTTGGATTTATGTGTTCTTTCTACTGTATGAAAGCTAAGACATATGGCTACAATTCTTATTTAGACCATAATATTTGAATATGTCTGTAATTGTCCAGAAAAATTCATAAAGGTTAGACTTAGAATCTGTCCAGAAAATTCTAGGCATAATTATCAGTGACCAGTTAGTGTTAATATTATCATATCTTTTGATAAAGAACTCAAAATTACGTGATTAAAGTTTCATATTAAAGCTAAAATCCATATCTAAAATTTGTATGAAGATCCGGTAACTAAATGCATAATGGAATAGGACCAAAATTATGGTCCAAAACAGAGAACGAAATCTGCCAGTGACAGGGCAGCATGTGAATTGAGAAATGAAATGAGTAAAATGATGAGAAATTTATTGTATTATGTAAATATTATTTTAATTGAGTGATTATGTGATTATTTTGAGATATTACATGCATGAAAAGTATTAAATTAATTGTTATAAATTTTAATGAAATTGTATAAGCCCTAAAACACCTAACTAGAACCAACTTAGGATAGTTTGGCATGCCAAATAGGGGGCAGTATGATGCAAATGATTAAATACATTAATGGTATGATTATCTACGCCGGGTTTGGCAATGTTATCTACGTCGGGTTTGGCAATATTATCTACGCCGGATTTGGCACTGTTATTTATGTCGGGTATGACATTATTATCTACTCCGAGTTTTGGCACGGTTATCTACGCCGAGTTTGGCACGGTTATCTACACCGGGTTTGGCACTTATATGCGCACATCATATTGCCCGGGTGGCACTCCTAAGTGCCTGGATGGCAACTCCGTTTTCCTAGTTAGTTGTTCATAGGTGTCCTGGGCATAAATGAAAACATAAATAAAGAAGTTATGTGACATAAAAGAATTATTGAAAGTAAAATGGGAATTATGATTTGTGACATGGATAATAAAAATGGAATTATGAATTGTGGCATGGATAAAAAGAAGGTTTATTGTTATACAATAAGGTGGTAATAAAATAAATAAGTATGAGATAATGTAATATAATTTGATGTCTATACATGCTAGAATACCATGATTTGCATGAGAGTGATGATTTGATTATGTTAAACAAAATGAGATACAATAAATTGATGTGATGCATACGCGAATATTACGAAAGGTATGTTTGCATGATTTGATCATAAATGTTTATATGACAATGCATGTGACATTAAAAATAGTTTATTGCCTTATCTATATGCACCACTAAGCCAAGAGCTTAGCGTGAGAGTTTTCTCACGCAGATTTAGTAAAGAATAAAAAGAAAATAGTAGACAAAGCCAGCGGTGACCTAATCCAGTAAATCAGCCTTTTGCACACATCGTGGGTTACACAACTTTTGTGTACTATCTTGTAAATTTTATTTTGTAGTATTTGTAAAATAAACAGTATGTTTTGTAAAGAACATATTACTATATAAAAAGGTAGTTTAACTTTTATGTTATATTTCTTTTATAAATGCAAAGTAAATAAATAGTGAATATTGGAAATGAAAAAAAAATGTACGAGTGATTTTGCTTTATATATAACTTATATAATGATATTTTAATTGATGAAGTCAGTGTAGCACACCCTCATTCGGGCACGAGCTACTGGGGTGAGGGGGTGTTACAGAAACCGTGGGCTGGTGTGGAGAACAAAATTTTCCTCAATGAAAATGTATAAGGAAGAAAAAGAAACAATCAAGAAGAAGATGACAAAATTCATTAAGATGGAATTTTCCCTTACTTTTTTTCTCTCTTTCCTCACTTCCTTTCACTAGAATCAAGCTTTGGTTATGGCTGATCAAGGGAAAAAAGTGGGCTGGTGTGGAGAACATAATTTTCCTCAATGAAAATGGATAAGGAAGAAGAAGAAACAATCAAAAAGAAGATGACAAAATTCATTAAGATGGGGGACACCTAAGCCACATTTTAGAAACCTTCATTAATGCCTCATTCATGCACATCACTTGGCTAATTGTTGTATGCCATTTGGTGAGTGGTGCTTCAAGAAATGTGGGAGATACTTAATTGATAGGAAATTCTAGATATGAAGAGAAAAGGAAGAAGAATAATTAAGAGAATAAAGACAACTCCATAATTATGGGACACCTAAGCATATTCTAGATGTTTTAATTAATTTCCAATTCATGCATGTCAATTTTCCACTTAATGTATGCCACTTGGTGTGGCCGGCCTCCATATGCATTTTATGTCCCACTTCATGTATTTAATTTGTGATTATCCCAACTAATTCTCATATTTTCGATAATTTGCAAATTGACCTTTTCAAAATTTACAATTTAGTCCTTTACTGAAATTTAACTTCTTAAAATATTTTGAACACTTTATTAGATATTTTCCATACTTAATTGCCATTATTTTTATTATTTTTTGATAAATATCAAAATTTAGACTTCGGTCAAACCGACGAGTCGATTTCACAACTCGCATGACTTATGTCTAAATTAGTGGATATGACAAGATCTCCATCTCCATATACCAAGAATACATCCTTAGTCTTTCTTAAATACTTAAGGATATTCTTGACAGCCACCCAATGACCCTCACCAAAGTCCGATTGGTATCTGCTCGTGTCACTCAGAGTATATGATACATTAGGTCTAGAAGCCATAAGAATACTTTTAGCATTTGCATACCATATGAATTTTAAACTCTTTCAAATGGATGTCAAAAGTGCATTTAAATGGTTTTATAAAAGAGGAGGTATTTGTAAAATAACCTTCGGGTTTTGAAAGCCATAACTTGCCTAATCATGTTTTTAAACTTTTAAAAGCCTTGTATGGGTTAAAACAAGCTCCAGGAGCTTGGTATGAAAGACTAAGTTCTTTTCTTTTAGAAAATAATTTTTCAAAAGGACATGTTGATACAACCTTGTTTATTAAAAAACATAAGCATGACATTTTAATTGTTCAAATTTATGTTGATGATATCATATTTAGGTATACTAATGAATTACTTTGCTAAGAAATTACCAAGTGTATGAGTATGGAATTTGAAATGAGCATGATGGGTGAACTTAAGTTCTTCCTTAGTCTACAAATCAAGCAAAGCAAGGAGGGCATATTCATCAACCAATCTAAGGACTCCAAAGAGTTAATCAAGAAATTTGGAATGGAATGATGCAAAAATGCTAAGACCCTTATGAGCACATCAATAAAATTGAATAAGATGAGAAGGGGAAGGGCATAAATGAAAAGCTTTATAGAGGTATGATCATCACTTTTATACCTTACTACCTCTAGGCTCGATATAATGTTTAATGTATGCTTATGTGCTAGATTTCAATCTTGTCCTAAGGAATCACATTTGAATGCTGTAAAAAGGATTTTAATGCATCTAGGCTTATGGTATCCTAGAAATTCATCTTTCCATATCATAGGATATTCGGATGCAAATTATGCCGATAGTCTTTTGGATATAAAGAGTACCTCAGGCACTTGTCACTTTATTGGTGAATGCCTAGTTGCTTGGTTTGGCAAAAAACAAGTTTCGGTTGTCTTATCTACCGCTGAAGTAGAATGTGTGGTAGCAAGGTGTTGTTGCACTCAAATCTTATGGATGAGACAACAACTTAAGGACTATGGTCATAGTTTGGACCATATACTCATCAATTGTGACAACAATAGTGCTATAATCTATCTAAGAATCACATTCAACGCTATAGAAGTAAGCATATTGATATTAGACATAATTGTTTTAGGGATCATGTTCAATATGGAGATGTTGTGTTAGAATTTATTGATACAAATAATCAATTGGCAAACATTTTTACCAAACCTCTTAATGAAGAAAGTTTTTGTTTTTTAAGAAGAGAGCTTGGTATGCTTGATGAATTAACATTGTCTTAATTATTTGTTTTGCCAATTATATGTCTTGTGAACCTTGAATGTTAATTCCTTCATATGATGCAATTTACATGATTGATTTAATGGTATGAAGTGGTTAACATGATAGAAATATGTGTTTTAAGGCATATAAACTTTTTAGAAATCTTCTAGTCTTGTTTTACACTTTGAAGATTTGAGGTGGTTCACGCCCGTGATGTATATTCATGGTTGTGAACAAAGATAGCAAATAGTGACTTCGATGTATAGTGACATATATTCATGACTTGCTTCACATATAGAAGTAGTGAAAACTAAGTTTCACGCTTGGTACTCTATTTGTCACACCCATGAAAAGTGTTCTTTAGATCCGTTTCATACATTCACGGCAATGAACAAAGACAACAAAAAATTCCAAAACCGTTTGGGCCTTGTTTCATGACTTGCCTCATGGAAAGAGGTAATGAAGACTAAGCTTCACGCCTATTACTATATTTGTCACACCTGTGAAAAGTCTTCTTCACGCCCGTGACTGTTTATTGTCACAACCGTAACTCGTTTCACCTTTCTTTTCACAGCTAGAACACCCCTTCAACAAACCGTGACTCTGATGTAGCTATACCTTTGTTGTTATAAGACTTTATCTTTATGTATTTTAATTTTCATGTAATCATTGTTGTTTCCCAGATATTAAGCCAAGAAGGGGGGTTGAATTGGAGTTTTTAAAAAAATTAAACTTTAAGGTGCGGAAATAAATAATTAATTTTAGGAGGGATAGAGAAAATTTGACACAGATTTTTAGAGGTTCGGGTGTTAACAAACCCTACTCCTCTCTCCAATCGCAATTGGGAGTTTCACTAACACACTAAGTGTTACAATGGAGTTTTACAAGCTCACTCTCAACTATGGTGTTTCTCACAATGGCTCACACCTAACCCAGAAAACCCTTGTGTTTTAATGGCTCACACAATAACCAATTCCTTGTGTTTTACAGGCTAACACAAACAACCTTCACTTTGTGTTTTACAGGCTCACACAAACAACTTTCACTTTGTGTTTTACAGGCTCACACAAAAAACCTTCACTTTGTGTTTTACAGGCTCACACAAAAAACCTTCACTTTGTGTTTTACAGGCTCACACAAACAACCTTTTAATCTGCATACCTCATAACTTTCAAAACCTGGTGGTTGTTCTACATACACTTGTTCATCTATATAACCATTTAAAAATGCACTTTTCACATCCATTTGAAAAAGCTTGAAATTCATGTGACATGCATATGCTAAAAGTAATCTTATGGCTTCTAATCTAGCTACAGGTGCATATATTTTATCATAATCTATACCTTCTTCCTGATTATATCCTTTTGCAACTAGTCTAGCCTTATTCCTGGTTATTAACCCTTGTTCATCTAATTTGTTTCTAAATACCCATTTGCTACCTATGATTTGTTGATCCATAGGTCTAGGTACTAGGGTCCATACTTTATTTCTCTCAAATTGGTTGAGTTCCTCTTGCATGGAAATTACCCAACTTTCATCATTAAGAGCCTTATCAATATTTTTAGGCTCAATTTGTGAAATAAAAGCAATATCAGTGACTAAATGTTTGAAATGAGATCTAGTATTTACTCCCCTTGATAAATCACCAATTATTTGCTCTTTTGGATGATATTTCATCATTCTCCATTCTTTTCGAAGTTCTTGATCATTTTGTTCTTGATTTTGAGGTAGAGTACCATTTTGCAATAAATTTTCTTGATCATTTTCTTCTTTCCCATTTCCAATATGAAGTCTTTCCATATTACCTACAACATCATCAAGAACACTACCTTTCACAAGATCAAGTCTACTAGATTCATTAAAAACAACATGCATGGATTCTTCAACTGTTAATGATCTTTTATTAAATGCTCTATAAGCTTTGCTAGTTGTGGAGTACCCTAAAAGGATACCTTCATCAAACTTAGAGGCAAATTTTCCAAGATTGTCCTTGGTGTTCAATATAAAACACTTGCATCCAAATACTCTAAAGTATGATATCACGGGCTTTCTTCCATTCCATAGCTCAAATGAGGTTTTGTTTAAAAGAGGTCTTTTGAAAACTCGATTTGAAATATAACATGCAGTGTTTGTGGCTTCTGCCTAAAAATAAGTTGGTAATTCATATTCATTAAGCATTGTTCTAGCCATTTCAATTAAGGTTCGATTCTTCCTTTCAACTACCCCATTTTGTTGAGGTGTCTTAGGTGATGAGAAAGCTTTCAATGTTTTCATTTTCAAAAGCTTTCAAAGTTTTCATTTTCAAATTCTTTCCCATGATCACTTCTTATTTTTGAAATGCAGTATCCCTTTTCATTTTGAACTCTTTTAGCAAAGTTTTTGAAATTTTCAAAAGCATCACTCTTTTGACCTAAGAAAATTACCCAAGTAAATCTAGTGTAATCATCTACGATGACAAATGCATAATGTTTTCCTCCTAAGCTAGCAATTCTAGTAGGTCCAAATAAGTCTAAATGCAGGAGTTGAAGAGGTTTTGAAGTACTTACTATGTTTTTGGCTTTGAAGGATGACTTGTGTTGCTTTCTTCTTTGGCAAGGATTACATGTCTTGCCTTTTTCAAATTTTACTCTTGGCAGTCCTTTTACTAGTTCTCCTATGCTGAGACTTTGTATTAAGTCCATGTTAGCATGACCAAGTCTTCTATGCCAGAGCCAAGATTCATCACTAGTAGACACAAGACACTTAGAGGAATGGTTAGATAGTTCATGTAAGTTTATTATGTATGTATTGATATCTCTATTTCCATTGAATATTTCTTGACCATCGATAGAGATCACAAGACATTCATTCGAAGTAAAGATTACTTTGTTTCCTCTATCACATAATTGACTTACACTTAACAAGTTATGTTTCAAGCCATCAACAAGTAAGACATCCTTAATAAAAGCAGTATCATTAATACCAATAGAACCAATGCCAATTACCTTACCCTTTGCATTGTTTCCAAAGGTAACTTTACCTCCATCAATACTTTTGATTTCATTGAAAAGTTCTTTGTCTCCTGTCATATGCCTAGAGCATCCACTGTCCACTAGCCAAGCATTTTTATTTATTGTGGACTTGAGGCATACGTATAGAATCACAATTTAAGTATGATTTTTAGGTACCCAAATGAGTTTGGGTACTTGGGGGTTAGCACATGAAGGTTGCCAATGAGCCTTCCTTATCCAGCAATGTTTGTTTATGTGACCAATTTTCATACAATAATTACATTTTTTCGGTATAAACTTGCTTTTTGGTCTTACAATGTATTTGAATGCCATAATTCTATTAGACTAATTTTGAGAACAATGGCATGCACAATCATGATTAATTTGCATTTTTCTAGATGCATGTTTCTTATACATAAATGCGTGATTATTCTTTTTCTGTATAGAAGATTTAACATGCTTATTTCTCGGTACTGTTCTAATAGATGTGGAAATTCTTTAGATTTTACAAATATAGTTTTGCGAGAAGATGATGATCTGTCCTTAAAGCCTAGACCATGTCTAATTAAGGGTGATCTTTGAGACACAATTTGAGTATCTAAGCTCTCTTTACCTTTGTGAAATTTAGAAATGGAATTTCTAAGTTCCTCAACTTCATTTTTCAAAGTATTATTTTCTTTTAACAATGAAGCTGTTGAGGGTCTTGATGAGTATTCATCTAATGACTTTTGAAGAGATTCATTAGATGATTTAAGCTTTATGTTTTCCTTTTCTAAAACATCTATCTTATTTTTTAAATTAGAGTTATTATTTCTATAAGTACTAAATTTAGTTCTATATTTCTCTAATTCTATATTTAATTCTTTTATTAGGCTTTGCTCATCATCATCATCATCACTATCACTATTACTATCATTATTGAAAGAATATGAGTGTAGTGATCTTACCTTATCCGAGACGTGATCCTCATTAGCCATGAAGCATAGGTTGACCTCTTCACTTTCATTATCATCTTTTTCACTTGAAGAGCTTTCGTCATCCCATGTAGCTTTGTGACCTTTCTCCCCATTGTCTCTTTGGTATTTGCTCTTATTGTAATATCTGCTAATTTAGGTTCCGAGTCGCACGTGTTGCGACATTGACGCGTTTGAACGATCGAAATCTAAATTCGGATTTTTACAAAAATTGATTAAGAAATGGCTAAATTAAATAATAAATGCCTAAATAAGAGATTACAGAGTTTAAATAAGTTGATTTATGGTAAAAGACTAATTTGCAAAATTTGATAAATTTTGGGGTCAAATTGCAAATTACCAAAAATTGGAGGATTAATGAGATTAATTGATAATCAACATATTAATTTTGAGCACATTTTGATAGTGTTGGCCGGCCATGATATTAAAGGAAGATGATTAATATTGATTAAGTATAAAATTGGGAGAAAATGGTTAAATGGTGGGTCCTACATGAAGACTTTTTGGGTACCTTATTTAAGACTTTTCTTCTTCTTCTTCTCTTCATTTTCTGCTCCTTTTCTCTGTTTTCTTTACCAGTCACGCCAGCCACAACTTCTCCTCCATAGCTCACCTTGATTCTAGAGAGAGAAAGGAAGGGAAGAGAAGGGAAAGAACAAGACAAGGTGATTTTCATGTTCCATAACTCATAAGGAAGCTGGAAAGAACAAGAAAGAGGAAGAAAAATCAAGTTTGGTAGAGAGAGAAAATCTCCAAAGTGGTGATCAAGTGAAGAAAAGTGTAAGGTAAGAAGTATTTCTTCTTCTTCTTCATCTTTTCTAAAGGAAATTTGAATTTTGAACTCATC
Source organism: Triadica sebifera (assembly GCA_023653625.1). NCBI lineage: Eukaryota > Viridiplantae > Streptophyta > Magnoliopsida > Malpighiales > Euphorbiaceae > Triadica > Triadica sebifera. Next base: position 30,771,648 of record CM042901.1, read on the forward strand.
TAAGACTTATATGGAAAGAGAGAGAAATTGGGGTTTTGAAAGATCGAAAGAGAGATAGGGTCTTTAAGAAATCAGAAGATGATGATAATAATTTATGATATTGTAAGACTTCCAAATGATAAGGAACAAGCTATAAGGAGCAAAGGAAAAGAGAAAGCTACCTAAAAGAGTGAAGGAGAAAGATTAAGGTTTGTGCATAATTTAAGGCAATAGCCTATTTTTGTTTGAAATAATGCATGCTAAATATGATTTTTTGATAAATGAAATTTCAAGAATGATGATAATTATGGCATGAAACCATAAGATTAGACATGTATGAATGAAATCCTTGTGTGACATTGAATTAATGATGCATGCTAGAGAATCTTGTATGATCAAAACATTTACATGTATTGAAAAGTAATAAGTTGAGTAAAGAGCCTTAGAATTGTATGAAATAAAATTTGGTATGATTTGGATGATGCTAGAATGAATGAAAAGAGAATATGCAGATTTCTTGCTGAAAGTCACGGGTGTGACTATTGAGTCACGGGCGTGAACTTGAGGGTTCACGGTTGTGAATGATTGTGTCACGGTTGTGAATTTCTAGGTGGAAATGGTACTATTCATTCCAGAAGCGTTCATGGGTTGGAATCATGGAAGTGAACTTATTCACGGGCGTGAATGAGTAATCACGACCGTTAATGCTTTTGGGCGATTCATTCCAGTAGCATTCACATGCTTGGGATTACGGGCGTGAACTAATTCACGGGCATGAAAGTAATAATCATAGCCGTGAATGCTCTGTATTTGAAATTATGAATGTGATTATTAAATGAGGAATTCAGGTAAGTAAATGAAAGTTATTGTCTATCCAGCAAAATAAGAATGATATGGATATGAATATATGAATATATATATATATATTGATGTGAGAATGTGATATGTTGTGATATAGAAAAATGAATTGATGTAGAAAAATGAATTGTCATGGATAATATATGAAATCTGATGCAGATGATAAACATGAGAATATTTATGAATCTAGTAAATGAATGAAAAGATGTATGAGTATGACTATATGCTTGTAAAACAAGAAAATTGAGATGTTGATAAATATGAGAAAAATGGATGTGTTGAAATTTGAGAATAATGATTGATGTGAAAATGTAAAGAAGCCCATTACTCTACTTGCGGACTAGAATCAGGATAGATGACATGTCATTAAGGGGGCGAACGGTACCGTACTATACCTCAACCAATGTGGCTAAAGCTTGTGTGAGCGCCATTGGTCTGGGATGCTCAATCAGTGTGGCTAAAGCTTGTGTGAGCGCTACTGACTTGAGAAAGCTCCAATGAGCACATATAAATAAGGATAAGGTGTCATAAGCTTGTGTGAGCGGCCTTGATCCGGTTATTCATCGATGATGATATTATACTCAATCAATGTGGCATAAGCTTGTGTGAGCGCCATTGATTTGAGAAGCTCTTATGAACCAGATAGTGGACAGGTTGGCATAAGCTTGTGTGAGCGCTCCTGATCCATAACCCGTATCCAGTCAGTCAAAAATTTAGAGTGATGTGGGTAAGATAATGAGGATATGTCGAACAAAATAAAAAAAAAAAGAAAGAATAAGAAAATGATGATGATATGAGATTGAAATGTAATGATAAAGAGATTTACAGAAAATGATGATGATATGAGATTGAAATATAATGATAAAGACATTTACAGAAAATGAGGATGATATGAGATTGAAATGTAGTGATAAAGAGATTTACAGAATACTTTGCTGTTAAAGATAATGAAAATAATAATGTCTATATGAGCATGACATTTATACTTTTATGAAATAGGAATATGTTGATGGTCATGCATGCAAACATTTTAATGCACGAAATGATAATTGTTAATGTTTGTTGCATGATATAGTATATTGTCTTCTTTATATGCACCACTAAGCTTAGAGCTTAGCGTGGAGTTTAATTTCCACGCAGATATAGAAAGGTAGCTGAAGACGCTAGATAAAGCAAGCAGTGATCCCATTCAAGTAAAGCAGTCGAATCTTGAGAAACTGGGTTACATGTTTTAAATTTTTTGTATTTGACTTTTATATTAAAGAAATGTTTGAGTTGTAAAACTTACTTTTAAAGTTTGTTAAAAATTACTCTGATGTTAAAAATTACTATTTTATGTAAATAAATTGTACTCTGATTTTTATTCATATCCATATATACTTGAGTAAAAAAAATGTTAAGAAGAAAGACAGGACATTTGCGCTCCTTCATTCGGGCACATATTGTTCGGGTGAGGAGGTGCTACACTTATGCTTCTTGAGCCTTGGACATTCTGGTTTAATATGTCATTTCTTTCCACTCTCATAGCACTTTACATCTTCCTTACTTCTATATGTGTCATTAGAAGTTTGTTTGAGGTTTCTTTGCCTAAATTTTCTGGAGTTGCTCATTTTCTTCTCAATGATTCTTTTTAATCTCCTTGAAAGCATAACAATGTCCTCATTTTCATCATCACTTATTTCTTCATCATCTTCACTATCTTCTTGAGATTTTGAAGTAGAGGCTTTGATTGCTAAGTGCTTTCTTTTCTCCAGTTTAGCTTCAAGCTCTCTATCTCTCTTCACTGCCATCTCATGTGTGAGAAGTTTGCCAATCGGCACATCAGTATTCATGATGCTCATATCTTCATTTGCTTCTTCTATGCCAACAGCTCTTGAACCATAGTCTTTAAGAGGAAGACTTCTCAGGATTTTATTGTTTACATCTTCCAAACTCAAATGCTTCCCAAGTTTCCTCATTCCATTTATAATGGCTAGAAGACGATTGGTCATCTCAGTGATTGACTCATTGAATTTCATCTTGAAGAGCTCATATTCTGAGGTTAAAAGTTGAATCTTCTTGGATTTGACTTGCTTAGTTCCCTCATGATAGTTCTCTAATGTCTTCCACATGTTGTATGCTATTGAGCAGTGTTGTATTCTCCCACATTCATCAATAGATAATGAGCTCAATAGGATTGTCATTGCCTTATTGTTTTTGAAATGTACTCTTCTTTGAGGCTCTGTGCAATCATCTCTTGATAGGATTTCTTCTTCACGATCAGCTCATCTTCTGGTTGGTGGTGTCCATTCTTTTCGTAGACTATCCCAAACTTTAATTCCTTCACTATCCAAGTATGTCTCCATCCTAAACTTCCAATGGGCATAATTTGCTCCATCAAAGTAAGGTTTGAGACTTTAGAATCCTTCATTGGCCATATCTTAATCTTTACTAGCGCTTTTTAGGCTTCGATGCTAGACAAATCTCTGATACCAATTGTTGCCCAGATACTAAGCCAAGAATAGGGGTTGAATTAGAGTTTTTTATAAAATTAAACTTTAAGGTGCAGAAATAGACAATTAATTTTAGGAGGGATAGAGAAAATTTGACACACATATTTATAGAGGTTCGGGTTTTAACAAACCCTACTCCTCTCCCCAATCGCAATTGGGAGTTTCACTAACACACTAAGTGTTACAATGGAGTTTTACAAGCTCATCCCAACTATGGTGTTTCTCACAATGGCTCACACCTAACCTAGAAACCCTTGTGTTTTAATGGCTCACACAATAACCAATTCCTTGTGTTTTACAGGTTCACATAAACAACCTTCACTTTGTGTTTTACAGGCTCACACAAATTTTATTTCAATTGATGATATGCGTAAGTTATACCTCACATCAACCTCACATATACCTAGCAACTTGAACTTACTTCATTTTATTTAATGCATAAGATATACTCGACATATATCTCATATAAACTTTGAATACACTTGGTTATACATGTTTTATTTGATGAGATATACTTTAGATATACCTTGTATATACCTTATTAGTTTGCAAATACATTTGCTATATTTCTTTCAAATCTTGCAATTTATTATTTTAATCTTACGCACCTTTTGAGGGGGAGACTTCTCAAAAGTACATATTGTTAGATTATTTGTTACCGTCAAAAAGGGGAAGATTGTTGAACCTTAAGTGGTATTTCCATAATTTTGATGATAATAAATAAAATAACAATAATGTATTTAACAATGTTTGTGTTCTAAGTGTGTTAAACGGGATATACTTTGATTAGAACTTGAAGCAAGATTGAAAGACAACTTTTTAAGATAAAAATCAATAAATAGCAAAGTGTCATGCACTTGACTACTAATGTCATGCTCGTGAGAATAGCTTAGCACTAATTTTCCACCATTCAAAGCTCACGGCCATAAAGGATCAAACCAACTGTGAATGATCAAACAAGTCATGCCTGTGAAAGTATTGTAACGCCCCTGACCAAACACTTCAATTTCTTCTAGAGAGTATCACTGCTAGAGTCAGCACTTAGACCATGGCTTGGAAGAACATTTACGCCCGTGACACATATAGTCACGCTCATGACCAAACATTTCCAATTCTTCCAGAGAGTGTCACGGCCAGAGTCACCACTTGGATCACGACTTGGAAGAACATTCACGCTCGTGACACATATAGTCACACCTTTGAACAGGGATAGATAAACATGTCAGGTGTGAATTAAGAGTTGGTTCAATATCTATTTTTGCATTAAATGCACCCAAACGATTATAATTCACAGATGGAGTATAAATGCAAGTCATTTTTGAATACCAATAAAAAAATAAGATAAGAACAAGAAGGGCAGTAATTATTTTTCATCATTAATCTTGTTGCAGCTTTTTGCATTAATTGTTTTTCATCAATACTCTATTTTTTTATGAAAATGTAATTAGTCATAACTTCTGAGCATTGTAGGTTGAGTGTTTCTCATTGTAATCAATTACTCAAAAGTGAGCTTGGGTATATTGGATTAAGAGTGAAACACTTTAAGGCGTTTATTGTGTGAGCCATAAAACATATGGAATTGGTTTTTGTGTGAGCCACTGAAAAACATAAGGGAATTTTTGGATTACGTGTTAGCCATTGAGAGAAACACCATAATTGAGAGTGAGTTTGAAAAACTCCATGTAACACTTAGTGTGTTAGTGAAACACCCAAACAAGATTAGGGAGAGGAGTAGGATTTTTTAATATCCAAACCTCCATAAATCTTGTGTGTGATATATCTCCTTCCTTCCTCTATTTTATTTATTCTGCACTTTCAATGAAGCAAATTTTTATTTTCTAACCAATTTAGCCCCCTTCTTGGTTCATTGTCTGGGAAATAATTCATTAATTTTTAATTTTATTTAGGTTAAATTTTCATATTGAATTTATGGATTCTAGTTCTAAAAGTACAAAACGTTCAAAATCTAGTCAAAGCATAAGTAGTGAGCAAAACAATATGAAGGATGATGATCAAACAATTTTGTGGAACTATTTTAAAAAACTTCAAAAGGACTGATAGACTAGAGGATTACAAATGGATATGTAACTTTTGTGGTCAAGAAAAACAATGATCTTATACTATAATAAGATCTCATTTACTAAAAATATCTAGGAAGGGGATTGGTCCAGGTGCAAAGGTTAGACGTTAAGATATTTTTAAGATGAAAAAATGGAAGAAGTCATAAATAAAATTTTGAATTCTCAACCTAAGCGAGTTAGATTGCCTATTAGTGCTTCTTCTAGTAGTATGACTACAAATCCCTCGTAGCATGTAGTTGATTTAAATATTTTAGATGCTTTAAAGATAAAAAGAGTTGATGATTCTCCTATGGGTAAAGATTTTTATGTAAAAACTAGAAAGCAGTTAAATTTTGAAAATGCTCAAATATTTTACACTAGAGGGTTGCCATTTAATTTGGCTAGAAATCCCTATTATCTGAGTTCATATGCATTTGTTGCTAATCATGCATTAGGTGGATATAAGCCTTTGAGTTATAATAAATTGTGAACTACATTGCTTCAACAAGGTAAGACAAATATAGACAAATTATTAGAACCAATCAAAAGTACTTTGAGTGAAAAAAGGTGTTACCATTGTTAGTGATGGATAGAGTGTTCTACAAAGAAGACCATTAATTAATATAATGGTTGTTATTGATCTAAATCCTATATTTATTAAATATGTGGATTGCTTAGGTGAGGTGAAAGATAAATATTTTATTATTGATCTATTGAATGAGGTAATTAATAAGATTGAGCATGAAAAAGTGGTATAAGTCATAACTGATAATGCCAAAAATTGTAAAGGTGTTGAGGAAATCATTGAAAGCATATTTCCACATATTTATTGGACTCTATGTGTTGTTCACACACTTAATCTTGCTTTGAAGAATATATGTGCTATTAAGAATGTGGAAACTAATCAAGATATATACAAAGAATGCTACTAGATAACTAAAATTCACAGGGATGCTTTGCAAATAAAAAATTTTATTATGAACCATTCCATAAGACTAGCTATGATCAATAAATTTGCTTTTTGAGGTTGCTTACAGTTGTTGATACTTGATTTTCTTCTATTGTTTTCATGCTCAAAATATTTAAACTCATAAGATGTGTTTTAAATGCAATAGTTTTGAGTGAGAGTTGGGTGCAATATCAAGATGATCAAGGGAAATCTAGGATTGTTTGTAATAAAGTGTTGGATGAAAATTGGTGGGAACATCGCATTTATATTATTGCTTTTATTGGACCTACTTATGAAATGATTAGATTTTATGATACAAACAAGCCATGTCTTCACTTGATTTATGAGATGTGGGACTCTATGATTGAAAAGGTGAAGAAAAATGTTTTTTTACCATGAAGGAAAGCAATCCCATGAATTCTCCTCATTCTATTTTGTGGTAACTCATTCACTAAATCCAAGGTAATTTTTCAAATTAATTCTCGTTCTTACCTTTCTTCTTTTACACTTGCTTTTTTTGTTTATTTATTTATATTTTCTCTTTAAAGGTACAATAGTGATAAATGGCTTTAAAAGGGAGAAAGTAGATTAGCTCCTCATATATATCAAAAATTATCCTCTAAATGAATTAAGTGATTTAGAAGGATATTTTCCAATCAAGATGTGCGAGCTAAAGTTCATGATGAATTTGCTAGTTTTTCTCTTAAGATTGGGCCATTTGGAGATCCATGTCTATTGTTTGTAGGTATGATTCAGAACCTAGAAAGTGGTGGGCTTGCTTTAGTTCATTTGCACCTTTACTTCAAAAGCTAACTTTCAAAGGGCTTAGACAACCTAATTCCTCCTTTTGCTGTGAAAGAAATTTGAGTACTTATTCCTTTATTCATTCAATTTATAAGGAATAAATTAACTCCAAAATGTACAGAGGACTTGATTTATATTCATAATAATCATTGTCTTTTATCAAGGAGCACCTCAAAGTACTATAATGAAATGACAAAAATGTGGGATGTTGGTAGATATGAATTTGGAAGCATTGATGAAGTAGGTATTCTTGAAGATGAACTGGAATTGGAATCTAAATTTTTTGTTGAAGAGGGAAATGAGAATGTTCAAAACTTAGATTGTAATGTTGAGGAAATGCCATAAAAGACATTTTCTTATTTGTATTATTGAGATTTTTTTATTTTTTTGGTTATGAAACATGTTTATGTTTCTATTATAAAACTCTTAGACTTTTAGTTATGATTTATAAATTGTGGTTGTGAAATTTGTGTTTCTATTTTAAGTTTATTATTATGATAATGTTTTTATACTCTTTTATACTTGAATAATAATTGTTCAATATTGTTGCCCAGATAATGAACCAAGAAGAGGGGATTGAATTGGATATTAAAAAAAAATTCTTAACTTATAAGTACAGAATAAAAATTAAATAGAATATGGATAGAGAGATATCACACAAGAAATTTATAGAGGCTCGGGTATTAACAAACCCTACTCCTTTCCCCAATCTCAATTGGGAGTTTCACTAACACACTAAGTGTTACAATGGAGTTTTACAAGCTCACTCCCAACTATGACATATCTACCAATGGCTAACACCTAACCCATAAATTCCCTTGTGTTTTAATGGCTCACATAATAAACCAATTCCTTGTGTTTTATGGCTCACACAAATAACCCTTACAAGTGTTTCACTCTTAACCCAATACACCCAAATTCACTTGAGTAATAGATTACAAAGAAAAACACTCACCAACCCATAATGCTCAAAATGTATGAGCAAATAGATTTTTATAGAGAACAAGAGTTTTGTTGAAAGTAATTAATGCACAATGGCTACAACAAAATTTTGATTTCAAAGTAATTGTTGTTATCTTGTTTAGGATTTATAAATGACTTGCATTTATACTTCCTTAGCGAATTATAGCCGTTTGGATGCATTTAATGCAAAAATAGATGTTGAACCAACTCTTAATTTCGTGCCTAACATGTTTCTCTTTCCTCATCCACGGTCGTGAATATGTGTGTCACGGGCGTGAATATCCTTCCAAGCCATGGTCCAAGTGGTGACTCTGGTCATGAAGCTCTCTAGAAGAATTTGACATGTTATCTCACGAGTGTGACTGACGGTTGGTATGATCCTTCATGGCCATGAACTTTAAATGTTGGAGAGTTGGCGCTAAGCTATATCACGGGTGTGACATAATCAGTCCCGGGCGTGAACATGCTATTTCTTCATATTTTGACTTTCAAAGGTAGTCTTCCATTCTTGCATCATATTCCATAGCCTATTCAACAAACTTAAAACACAAGTATTGTTAAATACATTATTGGTATTTTATTTGTTAGCATCAAAATGACAGAAATACCCCTCAAGGTTCAACAAATATACTTAATTTTATGTTTTTTTGTTTAAATTTATATAAAAATAAAAAATTGGAATTATATTTCTTGAATTTAATTATTTATAAATTCACCCATATATTTTTAATATTTACTCATTTCCTCTTATCCGTGTTCTGCGTCCTATATTTTTTAGAAATATTATTTTTCTGTGTCCATATTTGTATATGTGTTCGTGTCTGTGCTACATAGTAGCATAAAAGTAACTAAAAAAGAAAAACATCTAGCTCCTAAATTAATTAGTGAAGCCATATATATAATTTTACCAATTGTATTTGCAATTGCCTTGTATTCACTTTTGGTAGTGTATCTCACAAGCATAAGTTGCTTATTGGACTATGAAGAGGCTAGATTATTACCATGGTAGCTGGTTATGTAACTCCCATTAATTTGAATCTACATAATATTTTTAGACACTGAAAAAGATAGATAAAAGATAGTATGTGATAAAAGGGAAGATTAAGCATAGAAAATATGCATTTTGAGTATTTATAGACTCACGCTCGTGAAAAACTATCACGACCATAAATCTTGGTTAATCATGATATATTTTTAAGAGATTTGTTTTCACTCTCTCCCATTACTATCTTCGACCAAAACCTACTCTCCACTCCCTTTTCTCCTCCTATACACGTATAACCCCTTCTTCCCCATCTCCTTCATCCTTTCTTTTCTCTAAACCATAAATATCTAAGCTTGATTTTTTTTTATGGATGGAAATTGAAGGTAAACAAGAAAGAGGCAATATTGTGGAGTGAGAAAGAGGGGACTCAAAAAGATAAGGAAGAGGAACTAGAACTAGTGGTGGAAGTTTCAGTCAGACCTTTAAAAGAAGGCATAGTTGAGTTGTAACCTCCCTTTCCTCTCTTTCTCTTCCATTCTTCTTTTCATTTTTGTTCTTGAAGCTAAACCTTGAGAAAAATGAGGATTTCTAGCCAAGTTAAGGTTGTGAATGAGGATGCTTAACTCATATAAGTAATTAACTAGTAAAAGAGGTAAGTTAACCTAGATTAAGCCTTGGGTGAAGACCATAAATTTTAAGTTTAAAGAAAGATTTTGTGATAATGTAATGGTGTTGTTAGTGTTGTATATGGTGTTTTAGTATGAGAAGCACCTCAAGATATTATAAGCAACCTCTAAGAGGGAGGAGTAGCTTAAGAGAGAGCCCAAGGTGTGATTTTGGGTAAGACTCCAAGAGAGGTTAGTATACAACAACAAATTTCTCATTCTTGGCATGTTATGAGTTGTTGATATGTATAAATGCTTTTTAGGTGTACTAAATGCTTAGTATTAAATGGTGATTTAGATTATAAATGCATTTATGTAGAAAGTTGTAGAAATTGATTGTGATTTGGCATGTATAAGGTCTAAAATATATGAAAAAGTATACATGACATGAACTTGAGATATAGGTATGATTGTATGTTGATAGGAGTGATTGGCATTGGCCAATCTCAAAAATTTTGCACGTGATTTGGTTTTCTCTATTTTAGGCACGAATCTAAAAGTTGGGTTTTTCATATTCATGCCCGTGAACTATATGTCATGGTGAATGCATATAACTCAAATTGTGATTTTCGTGTAGAAGCAGTCACACTTTGTGTTACGATCTATGTCACGACCAGAAAACCATGAAAGCATGGCTTCACCTCTATGAATGTCAACTTGTGAGAACTTTATTTAGAATTCAAAGCTTTCACGGATTGAGTCAGTTCTAGATTCACATATTATAGCCCGTGAAGGTCATCTTCATGCCTGTAATGTTCAAGTCATAGTTGTGAAAGCTATCAGAATAAGATGTTGATAGATTAAACCAAACTAACTTTATATGAGATGCATATGTAACATCAATATGCTTAATCATCTAGAAATATGAAAATTAATAACTAACAAGCTGGAATAAACTAAGTATATACTAATTAAACATGTTTACCTAGATGATGACGTACTTAAATGATGATGAACATAAGGATAAGCTATGATGTGAAAATGCTATGGTACAATGCACACAATATATATATATACTCAGATATATACATGTTTACTTAGAGATAAGGGAAGAAGTGTATAAGGCCATAACATTTAACAAATGAATTGTGATAGGAAAGATGATATGCCATTAAGAGTATAACGATACCGTACAAATAAGATCATATGATGTATATGGTGCGTTAGCCTGTAGTTAAACACTTATGTATATGTATTAGCCAGTGATCCAGTGATGTGATATTATAAGAGATACAAAAGTATGTGCAAGTTTGGCTTGCAATCAGGCATCATTATACTAACCAGCGATCCGGTAACACATAGACAGCAATCAATCAACCTGTCCAATTTAAGATGTTATGGGGCAACAAAAATAGGCTTCTAACAACTCTCTAAACTCAACCTCTTCCATTCCTAAGGTCTTTAAACACTTCATATTGCCTTTACCTCTATTAAAACCTCTCAAAACTCTCACTTTCACATAAGTCATACCCACAATTATAAGCTCTTAATAAGCTAAAAACTCTTTTTTTCTTTATATAAACATGAGGAGATAGAAGAAAAGATCTTATCTTCACTTGTCTTCCACTTGTCTCTTCCTATGGCCTACCCAAAGAGAGCTTCTCTCTCATTTCTCAAGCTATTTTCCCCTTTTTAGGTCATCTATGAGCTTCATTTAACATGCTTGTTCATGAAACTAAACTTTTCTTTGCTTTTCTCTCTCTATTCCTCATTTTCACTCTTTAGAATTGAAGCATTGGCTATGGAGGTGTAAAGGAACATGTGCGGTTGTTTGAGTGCACGAAATGAAGTGAAAATGATGATAAGGAAGAAGAAACAAGAAGAAAAAATGAAGAAGACAAAAACAAAACTCTTGTTGGGACCCACAATTTTGAATAATCTTAACTTTTGTCAAAAATTAACATATTAATCCCATTAGCTTAGGGAAAATATCTCTCATCCCATGTGGCCATCAATCCTTAATTAATTTAGCTTCCAAATTATGCTTTTAAATAGTAAATATTCGATTTACTCAACTATAAAGCTTTCTAACTTTTACATCTAGGTCCTTTATCATAATTTACCATCTCTTCCCACATTATTCACTTCATTAAACACTTCCATAAATTATATGTTATTATTTTAAAATGTTTTCTAAACAAAATCCGAATTTAGATTTTTATCGCTCTGATGCATCGATTTCAAAAAATACACAACCCGAGACCTAAATTAGCATATATAAAAATCTGATCACATGCTAAACTTACACATACTTTTGTATTTCTTTTAATCTCATGTTACTAGATTGTTGGCTAACATATATATATATATGTCTGATCGTAGGCTAAGACGTCATACTCAACATATGATCTTATTTTTACAGTTTGTTATGACTTTAATGACATGTCATCTATCCTATTACAAGTCCTAGTGTAGATGTTATGGGCTCATATCCTTGTCATTTTATCCTTTGGAATATGTATTATGCATTATGCCATAGCATTTTCATGTTATAGTTTACCTATTTTTCATCATATAACATATTCGTATTGGCATACATTAATTCAATACAATACACATTGCTAGGCATTATGTTCCACACAAATGGAAGTCAAGTAATGTGCTATCATATGTGAATATCATTTAGAATTACTTTGGTTCAACCTTTCAACAAATTTAAATGACAATATTCACTAGTATGACTCTTATTTTCACGATCGAGAAGATGACCTTCATGGGTTGCAACCCATGAAAACTTCTGATTCTAATTACATACTTACATGTCAATATTCACAGCTATGACTAGATTTCACAAGTGTGAAGTCATGCTTTCATGGCTAACTGGTTGTGACACTGGCCATGAATTAAGGCATGAACACTTCTACCCGAAATCACAACTTGAGTTATATGGATTCACAATCGAGACACACATTTCATGAGCATGCATATGGAAATCTCAGTATTCATATTTTGTGCCAAAATAGAACATACCACAGTTAACACACAATCTTTAAAATATGCCAATGACAATCAATCTTATTAAATTGCAATTATGAACATATCTCAAGTTCATGCCTTGTACACTTTTTAACACACTTTAATCCCTTTTACATACCAATTCACAAACAAACTTCCATAATTTCAACATAAGTGCATTTATGACACAAAAATCACAATTTCTCATCAACTACCAATCATTTAATTCATCAAGTGAGCATTTAATATACAATAAACATTATAACAAACCAAAAATGGGAAAAGTTGCCATTGTATACTAACCTCTTTTAGAGCTTTGCCCAAAATCATTCTTTTTGTTCTTTCTTAATCTACTCCTCCCTCTTGGAGGTTGCTTTTAGCTTTATTAGATGTTCCTAATACAAAAAAAAACAACTATTTTCGAACTTTATTCCTCTATAATATCGCAAACCTCCACATTTATGTCTAAACCCCATGGTTTTAACCCAATGTTTCATTTTTATAGTTTAATCTAGTTTAAAGTACCTCTTGTATTAGTTATTTGGGTATGAGAGTTGTGTTCCTTTTTTTAAAACTCCATCTTGATATCCACAAACTCTAACTTGTTTAGAAACATCAACATTTATATGGGTTTTGTTTGAATAACAAAAATGGAAGAAGAAATAAAAGGAAAAGAGGAGAAGGAGGAGGATTTCACTCACCTAAGGCCTCCATTAACAAGGCTGATCAAAATTCCTAGAAATCTAGCCTTAATTTTTCGTTAATCTCTTAAAATATCTCTCTTCTAAACCAAATTTGTAACACCTCCTTACCCATTTGTATCTCAATTAGGCAAAGTGTTGTCTTCGACCGAATAATTGATGTGCTTGCACAAGACTTGTAGACATACAACATATATTGAACAACTCATCACTCATAATAAGACTAAATATTCATTGTATTTATATACATGAATTATACTTTTATAGATCATATACTAACAAATAATTTTATTTACAAACATGTATTTATTTTTCTGTTACTACTATGCTCCTATAGTGGATTTACTAGATTTGCTACTCACACAACATGTAGGTTGCTCTCTATTTCATGTTTCTATCTGCACGAGAGAAAAACAACTTCGATGCTGAGTTTTAGCTCACTGATGCAAATATTATAATAACAATCATTAAAAATATAACTTTGGAAAATATAATTCATTTCAGTAAATTTTCATAGCAATAAACAATTAAAAATACATATTTTTTTTTAAAATATAGAATTTTCTAATTGTAAACAGATTCATCACACTTTCATTTAAAACATAAAAAGCTTATTTCTAAAATCATCTCTTATTAAAATAATAGAAAACAAATCATCTCATCAAAAATTCCAAAATTTTTATGGAAATTTCATAACACATTACATCCATATATCACTTAAAAGTTTCATTATTTCCTTGTCTATATAACACACCATGGGCTTACTTCTAGGGAATCAAGGGGTATCATCAAACGATGAAATTCTCTGAATTAAAGATAACCATATGATTCAATAATAATATCTGATCTAAGATAAACACAAGACCATACCTGATCTAAGATAACCACAGAATCAATACATAAATAATATATATGATCCAAGATAACCACACGATATATATAGTACCTTTCATAACCAAGATAACCACAAGTTATAGAATTCATAACCTATTGACATGCCAACAATTCCTATATCATTGTTTATGTTATTATCTGGGTTAAACATTGTAAATTCCATAAATATATCTAATATCATTTTTCAAGCCAAAATAATATTTTACTATTCATAAATCAAAAAACATCTCAAACCATAAAAATATTGAACTTTCAAAAAAGAATATAGCAAATTATATTTAAAAATTATTTAATAGTTCATTTCCATATAAATTTATGTAAAAATCGATTTAAATATCTTTATGACCAATATTATAAGTTATTAAAATTCAAAAGAGGATTTCATTTTAATAAATATTTGATATCAAAAGCATAATATGTAATTCATATTCCAAATGAAAATCATTTAACAATGAATTAGAATATATATATAGTCACCACTAAAAATATATTTAATATTGATGTTTTAATATTTATTCCATGGTTAGTATGATAAAGATTTTGGACAAACTTGTTTTACTTATTTTTTTCGCAATCACCCTTACTCTTGTCCGGAATTGACAATTGTGGAATTGACACTCCTGACAAGACACACGTAATTTGGTAGTTACTTATTTGTATAGTAGGCCAATCTCTTGATGCATAACATACGGTCTCAATGTCTCTCATAAAATTATGTGGTTCTGCTTTTTAATCTAATTCGAAGTTCATATCTTCCACGTTACCTGAGACACTAACTTAGGTGACATCTATCGAGGTTAGTCCATTATTCTATGATTATTGCTTTGGTTAGTGTGCCAAATGCTTGATTATCTTAACACTATTGGTTCCATGCTTAGATTCTATAGTCCTCCTAAAAGGTCCAAACGGTCATATTAGACCCTTATTCCCTTCTCTTATTTAGTCCTGCACGCAAATATTAAAATTCCCTAACTGCCTCATGTTTGTTTTTTTTTTTGCAACCTTTGCTTCATTTGAATTTAGTCCAAAGTATAACTCAAAATCTTATTATTTATATATTCTGTTCACCTCACACATATTGGTAAAAAATGCACTTTAGTCCTATATCTCTCTGTCCTAGCTCACTATAGCCCAAACTTTTAATTGGGAGCTAAATTTTTGTCCTTTATCATCCTTGGTCAAGACACAATTTCATGCCAAATTAAATTTTATTTTAATCATCAACACCTTGATTAATTTCCATTAAAAGCCTTAATCATGTCTAATATGCTTTTTAATCCAAATTAGTTTTTAAATTTCCCAAATGGTTCTCCAAGGCTTCGGGTTCCCCACTTAAGGTCTCAATTCCTTTGATTTCCTCCTCATTATGTCACGGCCTAACTCAGTAAAGGTGACTTTCTCCGATCCTTGCTTCGGTTGGCCTCACATAACAATGGCAACACAACATCAAGCGTAAACAAACTTAAATAAGGGTTCTAGAATAAGCATAATGACGAAATGACAAGGAAAAAAGAGAAGGAAATTAAGATAATAAAATAAAGAGGGAGTTCATAACTCTCGGTCTACCAGAAGAAAGAAAGGAGCAATATACCTTTAGGAAAATCTCTTAAACCTGAGATCTTATGTTGTCTCTTTTTGGGTCCCTTTCTTACTCTAAAGCCACATGCAAGGCTTCTAGTGGCTCCCTCCCATGGCTAGATGAGCAACTAAGGCTTTCAAATTGAAGAACCACCATAAACCGTGCCGATCGTTCTCCATCATGCTTTCGGCTCTCTTTGGTTCAACATTTTTTTCCAAGCTTCCACTTCGTAACTTGATTTTGATGTTTGACAAGTATGAAAATGAAATAAATCCAATGAAACAAAAAGAGAGAAGAAGAAATATGGAGGAGATGGTTCGGCCTCACTTGGAAATCAAGATTGAAGTTTTGATTCACTCAACTCTTCGTGTCTTGCTAATTCAACTACCCAACTTTAGTTGAGTGCATGATTGGAGAAAAAATACTGAGAAAATTGAAAGAAAGTGGAATAAAAAGGAGTCGGTTGGGAGAAGGAGAGAAAACCGAATTCTTAAAGTATAGAAAATGAAAATTTTCGTTAAATTGTACCCAATTCCCTTTTTGTATTTTTCTTTTATTATTATGATGAATTTTCAGCATGTTGGACGTGTGGCGAACATGCTAGGAGCATTTGAATTTTGATTAAAATTTAATTAATTTACTTAATCATATTTTATCTTAATTATCTCCAAATATTCAATTTGATATTCAATCTTTCTATCATTCTTAATTAACTGTACCCTATATTTTATTTTCATCACTTTTGATCCCTGAACTAATTCATTTCTCACAATTAATTATGTCAATATTTATGGGATAATTTATTCAACCTAGTGACGTTCTTGCTTTCGCGATTAACATGGTAGAGCGAAAATCGTGTTTCCCGATATTTTTACAAAATCGTACCTTAATTTTTATTTCTTTGTTTTGGTATTTTAAACATTGAAAGTTTGATATAAAATTATACTAGCAAGTTCCTCTCAATATTCTCTATGTCTTGGTGTTCTCTATTCATAATTCGTTGACTGTGCGAAAATCGCGTATTTTACAATCGAACCCTAATTTCCTTGGTTTTTGTGAAAAATTCAATTTTGCTAACTCAAAATCAATTTTCTCAATTGCAACAATTTGAATTTAGACTTCGTTAATATTGGCTTTGTTTTAATCATGAACGCGTTTGATTTTCAGTCAATCAGACACATCTAGTCACAAAAATATACATATCGGTTGGGTCTAAACCGAAGGACGTGACAACTCTCTCCTGCTAAAAAGATTTCATCCATGAATATCATACTTGATTGGTTTATATTAAATAGCTATGGATACTGGCTCCATATGACATCTTCACTTTTCCACATCACCTCCACAATCGAATGACTATGCCAAAGGACTTTCATTAGAGGTCCATGTTTATTCATGAGTTGTTTTACATGTCTAGCCAAAATGGCTTATGGCTCATCTTCATATGTCATATCTTTTTGTGCCTCTATTGTTTCCACTTGAATGACATAGGATAGATCAGTTTTATACCTGATGAGCATTAACATATGAAACACATTGTGAATCTTATCTAACTCTAGAGGTAAGGCTAATTTGTATAATATTGACCTTCTCACTCTAACAATTCATACGGGCCTATGAATTTGGAACTTAGTTTGTATCTCTTTCCAAAACAAAGTACTTTTTCCTAGGGGACAGCTTCAGAAATACTTTGTCACCCACTGCAAACTCTATATCCATCCACTTCAAGTCTGTATAGGACTTATGTCTATCACAAACTGCTTTGAGTCTATCCCTGATGACTTTGATTTTCACCTCAGTTTGTTGAACCAAATATGGCCCTATCAACTTCTATTCAACAGATTGGAGACTTGCATTTACTTCCACATGAAACTTCATATGGAGTCATACCAATACTTGCATGATGACTATTATTATAAGCAAACTCCATTAGCGGCAAGTACTTGACCTAACCACTCTCAAACTTTTTCATGCAGCTCTGTAACATGTCTTTTCTCAACTAAATCACTCGATTTGATTGACCATATATCTATGGATGGAAGGTTGTACTAAAATTAAGGCAGATGCCTAATGCTTCCTGAAAGCTCTTTCAAAACTAAGATCTAAATCTAGGGTCTCTGCCAGAAATGAGACATTTACACACCATATAGTTGGACTATCTCATATACATATAATTTTGGTAATTTGTTTAGAGAACAGTCCATCCAGATTGGCAAATAATGTGTCGACTTGGTCAATATATCCACAATCACCCATATTGCGTTATGCTTGTTTTGGGTCTTTGTGACTCTTTCCCACTTCCATTCTAGTATGGATATAAGCTGTAACAACCCTGAAGGTAATTGGTGTTTTGCTTTTACTTGCTAACAGATCACATATCTAGTAGTAAATTATGTGATGTCCATCCTCATACCAAACTGCCAATAACATTCTTTCAAATCCTGGTACATTTTATTATTGTTCGAGTACACAGAGCAAACTGACTCATGTGCCTCTTTCAATGCCTGTGGTTTCAACTCTTCCTTTTCAGACATACACAATCTACCTTTAAAATGTACACTGCCATCAAATTTCACTAAATATTCAGGACCTCCCCCATGTGTACAGCTTCAATTATTTCACTCGGTTTGGGGTCTTTCCTTTGAACTTTCTTGGCCTTCTAAATCTTAGTAGGCTAGACCCATAATTCTACCAAAGTCTATTTGTTTAAAGCATCAGCTACTGTATTTGCTTCTTCCAAATGGTAGTAAATAACACACTTAAAATCTTTAATCGATTCAATTACCTTCTTTATTGAAGGTTAAGCTCTATTTAAGAGGAAAGATATTTTAATTTCTTGTGTTATGTATAAATATGAAAACTCTTCTCTCCACCCAAATGATATCTCTAGATCGTTAAAGCAAGCATGATAACTGTAAGCCCCCCAAGTATATGTTGGATTATTCAATTTTAACTATCTAGAAATATATGCTATCATCCTACCCTATTGCTTAATACACAACTCAAACCATTGATAACACATCGTTGTATAGCACACCATCATTCCATGAAGTGGGTTGTATCAAAGTTACTGCCTCTATCAACATAGTTTTCAACTAATCAAAGCTAGAATGGTACAAGTCTACCCATCCAAAACTATCATCTTTTTTAGGTAATTGTGTCGAAGGAGTGGCTATCGAATAAAATCTCTTCATAAATCATCTGTAATCATCTATTGACCTAAAGAAACTCCTAACTTCTTTTATAATATAGGGTAACTTTCAGTTAATAATAGTCGCTATCTTACTGGGATCAACTCAAGTACCCTCAGTTGACATTATGTAACTTAAAAACTTACTTCTTCTAACCAAAATTCACATTTCAATTGTAAGGCTCGATAATTTAGCCCACGGTCATGGGTGACCATAATCTGGTGTGCTAAACGAATCGGGGTTTAATTTTGGATATGAAAGAAATAATAAAATGATAATGAAATATGAGAAAATATTTTGGAATATTATTAATCAAGAATTTTATGGGTAGAGCTAAAAGTTGGAAAATAATAATTATTCAGTGAACGAAATTTGAATTTACAGTATCTTTGAAACATATATTTTTAAGAGGAAATAAGAAGTGAATATATTTATCTAAGAAAGGAATATTCTTTGGATAAAAATAAAGTAAGATTAATTAAAATTAATGGACCAATGAGAGTCAGGATTTATCTAATTAATCCTAATCACCCACTGAATCTAAGTATAAATATCAAATTTTCACTTTATGCCATAATTTCTTTTTCTTCTTCATCTTAAGCAAAAAACTTTCTCTCTATTTTTCTTTCTCCATTGTCATGACCTCCATAACCATTTCTCCTCACGAAAATTTTAACCCCAACCAAGATATAAAAGTGAAAGAGATAGACCAAGGAAAGACCATCAAGAAAGTGAAGCAAAGTGACTCAAATAAAGAAAGAGGAAGGAAGAAAAGAAGAGAGAGAAGAGGAAGGAATTTCGGCCATCTTGAGGATCTTCAAAGGTGAGATTAGATTCTTTATCCTCTTTATTTCTCTTCCTTTTTAGTTCCATTTTAAAGCTAATTACCATTAAAATTAGTTAATTAGGGTTATAAGTAGTTAATGGTAATTAAGGATTGATTAGTGTACTTTGTACTAATTAGTGTGAGTTAAGGGTTAATAATGGATTGGAGGAGTTTATGGACCTAAAATGAGGTAGCACTGATTAGAAGCTCGAGTAGGTCTTATGTTCATATATAACATTAACATATAAGGCATAAATTGAAGCATATGTGGCTTTGTTGTTAGGCCAAGGAAGTGAGCAACCTTTGGGCCAAAATCAAAAACAAATTAGGGGCGAAGAGAAAGTAAATTAGAGGTGAAGAAAAGAGGACTTTTTGAGGTAAGAACTTATGGCCAAAATTCAATATGGCAAATGAATGTTAAATGTTATATTATTGTTGATTGTGTTGTTACGTTGAGTCTGATGTTATGTGTAATTATGTAGGTAATTATTGACATTTTAATTGAATGATGACATTGGTAATTTGATGCATGAAATGGTAATTAATTGATTACATGAAAGTGAAAATAAATTAAGTTTAAGTTGATGATGCATAAAGATAGAAATTGGTGTGATTAATTGAACTTGTTGGAAATTTTCCTTATGAACAATATCTACATTTTAGTGCATAACTTGAGTTTTGGATGTGCTTTTTGAGTGTTTATTATTGGAATAAGAAGCTAACACATAGGGCTTCAACTTTAATTTGGACCATCAAATCTAAATATATTTATATTTAGGCTTAAATTGGATTCAAAATTCAGATAGGCAATTTGTCTAGTAAAATACTAGGCAGAATGAGCATGAACGTAGCCACTTGTAAAATACTGGATAGCCCACATCAGTGAAAGACTAGGGCCTGAGTGTAGTAGCTCCACCTTGAGCTAAAGGATAGGTTGATTTAGGACAAAAACCTCTTATGCAATAGATAGCTAATTTGTTGCAATGGATATCACAAGCAATGTCATAACCACCTCCACCACCTCTTCCACCTCATCCATAAGCCCTAATTGATAAACTAAGAAAATATAAGGCCACAAATTTTATAGGAAGGAGAGAGGATGACCTGGCAGTAGCATTGTTTTGGGTAGAAGCGATAGAGTCAATTTTTGAGGAGCACGATTGTCTAGAAGAATAGAAGGTTAGGTTTGCAGTGTAACTTCTAAATGATCATGCCTACGATTGGTGGAAGTCAATTTTAGCAAAGCCCTAGACATCAAAACCACCCTTTTAAAATTTCTTTCAGGAAAAATTCAATAAGAAATATGTGCCACGAGTGTATGTTAATGAGAAGGAGAGGGAATTTTAAGACTTGACATAAGGAAGCATGTCAGTGGCATAATATGAGAGGGAATTAATCAAACTGAGTAATTATGCATTTGGAATTATTGGTGATGAGGCAGATAGGTGTCACAGATTTGAGGATGGGCTCAATGATGACATTGGAAATATTGTTGTTGCCCTTTAGCTTGAAGACTTTGCTACACTAGTGTCATCAGCCATCAATGTTGCAAAAAGATCAAAGAGAAAAAAGACAAAAGAACCACATGAGGGATCGACTTTTAGTATAGCCTAGACATCAATTAAAAGGGGGCAGACAACGCCTAGGTTTTTCCTGTCATGGAGTATAGGACTAACTTTCCTAACTAGGCAAGGCCAACAGTTGAGGATAGAAGGGTCAACAACTAGTATACTAGCTTCAAGTAACAAGAGATTTATATTTATCACATGTCAACATTGTGGAAAATCACATGCATGTGATTGCTGGTAGATTAATGGAGCATGTCTATGATATGGATTTATTGAGCACAAACATAAAGATTTCCTCAAAGGAAGAGGTACAAGTAGTGTAGCACCAATTCAAATTGAGAGTTTCACTCATGGAAAAGTTAAGGACATGGACAAACTAGAAGCAATAGGGTTGGTTAGAGTGTATCAAAATCAGTGAATAGATCAGAGGGTAATCGAGCCATAGACTGAGCATATGCCATCTAATGCCCGATAATTTAGGCCATGGTCGCATATGACCGAAATCCAGCACATCAAATCAATCGAGGTCAAAATTCATACATGAAAGAAAAAATAAAATTATAATAAAATATCAAAAAATATTTTAGATATTATTAATCGAGAATTTTGAGGTTCGGAGCTAAAATTTAGAAAATAATAGTTTTTGACACAAATATTTTAAGAAAGAATAAAAATGGAATATTCTTTATCTAAGGAAAGATATATTCTTTGGATTAAGATAAAGTAGGATTGATTAAAATTAATGGACTGATAAAAGACAAAAATATCTAATTAATCCTAACCATCCACTTAATCCAACTATAAAAGTCAAAATTTCACTTTTTTGTCTTAAATTCTTCTTCTTCCTTATCTTAAACAAAGAAACTCTCTCTCATACTGTCCTTCTTATTTTTCTTCAATTAAAGCTAAGATTTGGATAGAAAAAATGGATTAAGGCAGGATCAACAAGAAAGTGAATCAAAGTGAGCCAAACAAAGGAATAGGGAGGAAGAAAATAAGAGTAATAGAAGGAAAGATTTTGGCCATATTGAAGATCTACAAAGGTGAGATTAGACTCGTCATCTTCTTACTTTTCTTCTCCTTTTCACTTTCATTTTGAGGTTAGTTACTATTAAGGTTGGTAATTTGGGGTTATTAGTATGTTAATAGTGATTAAGGATTGTTTAGTGTATTTAATGCTTGATTAGTATGAGTTAATGGTTAATTATGGATTAGAAAAAATTGTTTATGGAACTAAGATAGGGTAGAGGTGATTAGTGGTTTAAGTGAGCTTTATGTGCATATGTAACATTAAAGTATGAGATATAAATTGAAGTGTATGTGTAAAATTATTGGTAGTCCAAGGAGGTGAGCAACCATTGAGACATAATCAAAAGGGAAATAAGGGCAAGGAGAAAGCCAATTAAGAAGTAGAGAATGGTGAATCAAAGTGGACTTTTTGAGGTATGTACATTTGGCAAAAATTCAATATAGTTAAAATGTTAATTGTATTATTATGTTGAGCATGATATTATGTATAATTATGTAAGTAATTATTGATATTTTGATTGAATGAAAAATTGTGAGTAAGTAATGTCATGAATATAAAAATAATATTTAGATTACGTTGATGATGCATGAAGATAAGAAATTATGTAATTTAATGAAGTTACTGGAATTTCATCTTATGAACAGTGTCTATATTTTAGGTCATAACTTAAGTCCTGGATGTGATTCTTGACTGTTTATTGTTGGGTTGGAAAGTAAGACAATCAACTTTCATTTAGACCATTAGATCTAAATATGCATGTATTTAGGTTTAAAATTGACTCAAAGTTTGAACTGGAAATATATCCAATATTTTACTAAATAGAATGAACCTGAACGTAGCTGATTATAAAATCCATAACCTTTTCTAAAAAATTTGGTTTGATATGATTTTAGTTGGTAATTAAAGATAATATATTTATCTATATTTTGTTAGTTGATCACTTGTCTGAATTCCATTTAAAAATGGAAGAAACATGCAGGACAATATGAGATATAAATTCTGCCCAGAATAGGGCAACTTGTGTATATGAGTATATTGTTGAATTTTATGACAGAAAAATATATTTTTTTGACTTTTCTTATATTTATAATGATTTAATGAGTAAGTATGATATTATAATATATTTAATGGATATTATTTCATTTTTGTGAAATTATATTAGTATTACATACATAATTAATGTAAATAATAATAAAGGTAACAAACATGATTAAGACCTATAACATCTATTTGAGAACTAGAAATTATATTAAGTTGGTATGCCAAAAGAGTAGAAATTTAAGCATTAGAAAATAGTGCTGAGATTTAATTTGTATAGGCATTAAGAATAGCGTTGAGTTTGAAATTATGTAGGCATAAAAAATGTACTGAGTTATTATTGAAAATATAGATGTTAAATGCCAAGTTATAAAATAATTAAGTAGGCGCCAAGTATATTGCAGAAGAGGAGAAATCCTGTATCCAGTATTTCGTTTCGGTCTAAGATGTCATTGGCTATTAAATAAATACAGAGAAAAAAGTGTAAATTATTAAAATGATATTATAAATTGTATGTTTTGTATTATTATTAATGAATTTTAGTATGTTTAATGAATGAAATGTTATAACTGATCAATTATATATTTGTCATGATTAAAATAGTTTTTGATTTAATTCGAATGTTTTGGCATATTTAGAAAATTAATTGTAATTGATAAAAATTTTATTTTAGAGATAATTGTATAATTATGGGATAGTTGCTAAACGTATCACTAAGCTAGTAGTTTAGCGCATGTAGTTGTTGCATTAGTATCAACTGAAGAAAGAGAAACCCTAAGATCCAATTGCAGCGGTTTATTTTCTTTTTTTATATTTTGGATATTATATTGTATAATTAAATTTTAAGATTTTTCTTTTTGGTGTAAATATGAGACATGTAGGATTTATAAAAGTGTAAATTTGTACTAGTAAAATTTATATTATTTGTAAATATATTTTTGAATATTATACCTTATTGTATGAATACTTTTAAATCAAGAAGTTTTACGATCAAGATATTTGCATCACTACATTCATATTTAAATGATATAATATATATATATATATATAATATTCCACTAATATCAAACTCGAATTGAAAAAAATAAATAAATAAAATTGTGCATTGGTTTTCAAATAATAAGTTAGGTAGCACTTTGTTGCAATATTAACGAATAGTATGGTAAGGGAGCGCTACTTGCGATGAGAGCTCGTGAGGAGCAAGATGCCCTGAATGTCATTATCAGTATATTTTCTCTTTATGATAATAATTTATTTGTACTAATAGATATGGGTTCTACTCATTAATATTTATGCATGTCACTACCTCGTTAAGGTAACATGGTAACAAAGGAATTAGATTATGATATATTAGTGAATACTTTGGGTCATAGAGTGAAAGTTAGTCGAATGTATAAAAATAGTCCAATCAAAGTTCAAAGCGTATAATTCCTAGCTGAACTAATAGAGTTGTCATTTCATTAGTTACATGTGATCTTAGGGATAAATTAGTTTACGCAGCATAGGGCAGTGGTGGATTGTCAATATAGGAGAGTAACTTTCGAGAATTCAGGGCAGAATGACGTTATTGTTTTAAGCGAGAATCGACCATATCTGATGAATATCATTTCAGTTACAAAGACATGTAAGCTTATCAGAAAGCGATGTGAAATGTTTTTGGCACATATTGTAGATATTTGAAAATGGAGTCTAGATCTCAAGGAGATTCCTATAGTATATGAATATCTAGATAGCTTCCTTAAGGATTTGCCAAGATTACCACCTGTTAGGGAGATAGAGTTTTTTGTAGATGTTTTGCCAGGAACTTGCCAGGAACAACTCTAACATCTATTACTCCCTACAAAATGGCACCTAATAAACTAAAGGAATTAAAAGTGCAGTTGCAAGAGTTATTAGAAAAATGGTTCATCAGACCTAGTGTGTGACATCCCGCCTATATAATAGGAATAATCCCATTACATAAGCGGAATGACACATACAATATGAATGAAACTAACCTGAATTTAAATTTTCATTTAATAACTAAATTGACATTTTTTTTAATCGAGTATACATATGGATTCAATTATCGAATACATCATCATGTTACATAAATATTATACTTCATTATGACTATCAAAATTAATGGCTTTTACCTTACATCTAACTATATAGATAAAATACCAAAATACAAAATATGTTCTTAACTATATACAAGACATGTCTAACAACCCATATGCATGATAATGAAGAAAATGCAAAAATAATATGCATTTGACCCTTAACCAGTTCTGACGTGTCTCCTCTAGTATGGGCTTGTATTTCCTCTATCAACTTCACAGTTTACTACTTGGAAGCTTCAGTTCCTGCGCAGAAAAAACCCACGCTAAGCAATTTCTAGCTTAGTAGTACATATAAGCATTTAAGTTTTCCCACGCAGTCACACAAACATGGGTCATAATAATCATGATATAATTTAAATAAATCATTGTATCAAATTTAGAAAATATTATAATAAAATAAAATTTATGTTCCATTATATTATCATTATATTTGTATCAGGACATGAACTGTATATAATCAACCATATGTAACATGTAAAATATTAAGCATTCTACTTTCTCTCATGTTTCCATAACTCATTTTAATTTAATTGATTTCCCTAAAATTATGATTGTTTAGTTAACTCAAATCTCAATCCATATAAGCATAAATATTTTAACACACAATTACTAAAATGCATGGTAGATAATTCATAATACAGTATATAATATTCCAACATACATTATACAGGGACAACCACATGATTATACAATAGTACCAAATTCATGTCGGTACCGTAATGCCCCCGCAATGGTGCACCATCTATCCCTAATTAGTCCACAGATTGAGAACTGAGCAATTAATGTTATTACTTATTTATTTTCTTTATATATTAATTTGCTGGAATCAATATTCCCATTACATTTATAATGAAAGTATGATTATAAAATTTTAAAAATCATATAATCATATGATATTCTATTATATATAACCATTTAAGTAATATTGACATACTTTAATTAGTTTTCTATACAATCAAAGCCAACAAATCTTTTAATACAAAACCAAAATTTATAATAACTTTACGAGTCCAAATATGCCATATAACCTCTCTTTTCATATCAAATACATATGTCATACATGACTTTCTAACTTCACTCTTTATTGTCCTAATTATTCAATAATTACCATTAATAATTATCACATTTTTAATCAATCATATACTAATTTATATTGAAAAATATATTATGTTACATATTGTAAACCAAAATTTCCTACATTTTATCAATCAATTATTCATCCATATGTCTATACATGCATTAACATGAAATTTCATTGGTTAAGCACTCAATTCATTTCATATTTACACATTTTAATACATTATTCAAATATGCCACCTATTCAATTAACACACAAGCATGCAACAAGGCAAACTAAAATGCTTATATGTACAAACTTCAATGGAGCTTTTTCCAAAATCTAAAATTTGGAGCTTGTCTACTTTTATTGCTCTTCGTCTTGTTGAAATCCTAATTCGAAAATATAAATAATTAATACATTGATAAAATATTTATTCTTAATATAGTTTAAATAAATAATTACAATTATTTTAAGCTAGAACATGACCTCTTAGGACTGTTGGATCAATAACGTTTTCTAAACTTATCCCAATTATGTGATTCTTAATCCTGATTAAATATAACATCTAAAACTAAAACATATTAAAATTTCAGAATTTGTGAACTATTACATGAATTTTGGTATATTTTTAAATATTGCTATGTTCTCTGGCTTTAGGCAATTTCGGGGTACCACATTTAAAAATTCATATCTTTCAATGTGTAGCTCAATTATTATGAAACTTTTTATGCAGTTATATAATTTAATTTGGAACATTGTTCATGTTTAACACATTTCCAGATTCGTTCTCTATGGCTCTCAAAGGCTAGAGGATCTATAACCGGTTTAACATGAAACCCGACCAGTTCAATTGTTTAGCTCATAACTCACAAAATACGTGACATTTTAATGTGAGACTTTCATATGAATTTAGATAAGAAATAGGAGTAAAAGTTTCATGTGTTGAACGTTGGCTAATTCGATCTAAAAAGAGGTCAAATATAAGGATGAATTTACTGGAGCTATACAAGTATATGAAACTGGCTCAATCAAGGTATAGTCATAATTTATTTCAGCATAACTCAACCTACACAAGAACAATTTATACAAAATTTAGCAGAGATCTCAAAACCACATATATATACAACTTTGATGTTTTACAAAATCTCATAAGAAGCCACTAAGATGATCAATGTTTACAAAAACTGTAGGTTATTTAGTTGATACATCTCCCTAAACCAGTTTCACCCCAATGACCATTACTCTTCATATACTCAAAATCATTCAATAACATTTGGCAATAAGATACAAAAGACATAGATGAACAACTTTTATGTTTAACACTTCCCCAAATTTGATTTACAAGATAATCAAAAATAGAATGTAATATCCTGTAAAAACATAACCTAAAGAGTTCTAATAATACAATAATCATGGAAAAATATTTCTTACCAAGATCAGATTTATTTGGACTGATTTTTGATGCAAATCTTGAAAAAGATGATGAATAATTTGAGCTGTGATATGGAGGAAGGAAAAGGGATGATGAATAAGAAGAAGGAGAAGAGAGATGAAGTTGGAAGAAACGGCCAAAAGAAGTCTTAATTGACTTCAGCCCCACTTCCTCCCTATTTTCCGTTTTTGGTCTCTCTGTTTTTTTCTTCTCTGTTGTGACCCCTTTTTTACTGTTCATTTTTCTTTTTATTATTATTATTATTATTATTATTATTATTATTATTATTATTATTATTATTATAATTATTATTATCATCATC
This sequence comes from Triadica sebifera, assembly GCA_023653625.1. Lineage (NCBI taxonomy): Eukaryota > Viridiplantae > Streptophyta > Magnoliopsida > Malpighiales > Euphorbiaceae > Triadica > Triadica sebifera. Next base: position 30,800,101 of record CM042901.1, read on the forward strand.
ATCATCATCATCATCATCATCTTCACATATTTCCTTATATCTAATATCTTTAATTTTTGTTACACCAAAAATACAATTTAATTATGTGGTATAAGTTAATCTAATTTAACATGTCAATAAATTTAATTTATTTTATTTTAATTTTTAATTTAGTCATTTATTCAATTTATTTAAATTTTTATGTCTATCATGTGTTTTCTATGTATACCACATACTTATTTTAATTTAGACTAATTTATGGGCGTTACATAGTGTCTCACCTTGGGGTGCTCCAGTTCTATTTGTGAAAAAGAAGGATGACACTTTGTGGTTGTGTATTGATTATCATCAATTGAACAAAATGACAATTAAGAACAAACATCCATTGTCGAAAATAGATGACTTGTTCGATCAGTTGAAAAGAGCAGGGATATTCTCTAAAATCAACCTGAGATCAGGTTATCACCAATTGAGGACTAGAGAGTCAGACATTTAAAAAATAATATTTAGGACTCGGTATAATCATTATGAGTTCTTAGTAAAGCCTTTTGGCTTAACAAATTCACTAGTAACATTTATTAATATAATGAATAGAATCTTTAGGCCTTATTTGGACCAGTTCGTGGTGGTGTTCAAAAAATGATATCTTGGTGTACTCCCGAAGCAGATAAGAGAATGATCAACATCTTCATATAGTTTTCCAGACCCTGAGAGAGAATGAATTATATGTGAAATTGTCAAAATGTGCATTCCAGTTGGATGAAGTGGTCTTTATATAACATATTGTCTCAGTAGAAGGGATTAGAGTTGACTCCACCAAAGTAGATGTGATCCTCAACTAGAAACCACTGCGGAATGAGATAGAGGTGAGAAGTTTTCTTGGTTTGGATGGTTATTATTTTTAGAGGAGTGCTCTAAAGGCAATCACCTTTAGCACTTATTGTACAAATTTATTTGATTAATAAAAGGTTTTACATTAATTTGATGTTCATTTGATATATTAATTGATAACTGATCTTAAATCAATTAATGAAGTCCTTGATGCATAACATAGCATGAAGGAAATCATGATGAGATTATGATATTGAGATTCTTATCATGTGTAATTATGTTAGTATCAAAATTATCCCTAGTCATAAGATTAATGAGATGTGACATTATTAATTTAGACAGATTAGCACATGTTACACTCCTTAATTGGATCGAGTAGTAGATCTCACAATCTATAAACATGAGATGTTTAGAGTTAACATGTGGATGCTTGCTAGGTGTAGCTAAGTACATTGGATGACCAGCTATGAGACAATCATATGGATAATCTATTCAAATGTCAATGATAGTCTCATCATTACAATGGTGCATGTATCCTTTAACTTGAGGCACTTAAGGATATCTTGAATATTGATTTTCTATTTTGACACTATTCCTTGTTGCCTCAGGGAGGTTTCTCATAAGGTGGTTATTAGATATAGCTTCAGGAATTCAAAGGTAATTGGGTAACCAACAAAGGATTCACCACTCCTGAAAGAAGGAGTGCATACCCATGGCCACTTGTGGTGGTTATTACTTGAGAATCTCTAGTCAGAGTGGAAATGTCTTAAAGATAGTCTTCAATGATATATCTAATAGAGTAATGAGCCTCATGGACAAGAACTAACATTACTTAGACTAGACATGACGTAGTCAGTATAGTGGGAGTTAACATGTGTCCATACTCTGAACCAAATGGGGTATAGAATGGTGAAAGGAATAATTGCACAAATATTATCTATAGAAAGGTTCGTAGTCAAACCACTGACTTTCCGGTCAATTGGGGTCATGATGTGTTGCTAGATACCACTTATGATTTGCTTAAATTAATTATTAATTCAAGTGGCCAACATAACCGAGAACCTAATGGGCCATATGCATTGAAGATATGGAGAATGAGTAAAATGGTCTTGGATATGATCCAAAATATAATAGAATTATTTCGGGATTGATCGTTATGAGATTGCACAGGAAAAATCATTCGGGAGGGTCACAGGCCTGCGCGTGCGAGGCAGGCCAGTGGCAGCCTGCAGTAGGCCCAGCGCGCTGCTGCCTCCCTCCCTCCGCTGACAGGTGAATTTGGCCTTAATTAGGACAATTATGGCCAATTATTATTCATTCATTTCCTTTTTCTCCATTTTTAACTTTTTATCTTTTCTTTGTATTTGATTCAAATAGAAAAGACATCAAATGGCAGAAGATAGGCATGAAAAACTTTTTTGTGAAAAGTGTTATTAAGACAACAAAATTCTCTCAAGAATACTTTCAAATCTAGCACTTTGAATTTGTTCAAACCATTTATTTTGATAGTTTCTTCTTCATTCTTCAAATGGATTATCGTTAGAGACATCCAAGTGTGGACTTTTATGGTTTGCTATAACCCAACAAAGTAAGGATTTGAATAACAAATAAGAAATTGCAAGGTATAATTTTTAAGCTCTATGTTTATATAAACAAGTTTTAATGGCACAAGTATGATCTTTTGTTTCGGATTTTGAAAATTTTATTTTTTCATTGTATTTATTAATCTGATTCATTCTTCAAAATCTAACATTAGTATCAGAGCCCCATTGTGTCCATTAAAATTAATTTTAATTGAAAGTGCAATGGGATTGCATGTTATTGATGATTTTGGATCAATAGATTTTGAAAAATTGAAATAAATTTGTAAAATATGTTTTACATATTTTGCTTTTTATAATCGGATCATGAGATGATTAAGGATGATTATTTTGATTGAAAAAATAATTTGAATGTGATTCAAATAATTAATTTCGGATTTATTTCAAAAATGCCAAAAATTGTTTTGTTTATGAACAAATGTTGTTGTTTGGCTTAATTGATGGGGCTATTTATATTTTTCTTATAATATGATTATGAAACACATTATTTAGATATTTTGAGAATATGTTCATGCCTCTGAAAGTATCCAATAATTAATTAAAAATTATTTTAATTAATTTTTCAAACAAACACAAAAATGAGACTGTTTTAGAATACCCGGTGGGGCTGTTTTGTTTGAGTTTTTTGTGTATGTGTTTATTTTATTTCCAGCACTTTGAAATATTTTTTATATGATTAAAAATATATTATTTTGATGTTATACGCATGCCAAATTTTGTTTTTTCAAGCATTTGAAATTTTAAAAAATTCTAGATGTCGAATGAGTCATTTTGAGTGTCTAAATGTGTTGGTTTGTTTGTCTTAGTAATTTTGGTTTGTGCCAAAAATATTATGATGAACTTGAGTTGACCTAAAGATGATTAGAATAATGATTTGAAGTTGTAAAAATTTTCAGAAGTTTTGGAAATTAATCTTGAATTAATTTAAATTCAGCAATTGTAATTCTAGTATGACTAGAAATTGGTATGTATATTAAAATTAAATTGTTTAATTTGAACATCATAACATTCTGATTTTAAGGAGAATTAATTAATTCTGGAAATATGGAATTTAATTTAATTTTATTAAATATTAAATTCAACTTTAAAATGACGTACAAAATTAAATTAATTGAACGAACACAAATAGGTAATTTCGGTTTCAGCTTTGAATCGATTTACGAATTGAAATCCAAAATTGTCATTTTTATTTTGTGCATTAGAGAATGCATGTAAGGGGTGTATGAAAAGGTATGATGGATGATTATGGATTTAGGCCCAATGTGATTGAGCATGCATGAAATTGTTTTGTTTTATGTTAAATAGGGCATGCGTGTCCCTACCTTTTTTTCTTTCTTATGTATTTCTCTTCTCATCTTACTCCCCTCAAATGTAAATTGAGATTTTCTATAATTTGAAATATGTAATTAGATTACATAGGATTTGGATAGAATGAAGATACAAAGGAGCAAGAAGCAAAAGAGGTGGTACCATAAACAAAAAGACTTAGAAATAGGAATTTGATTTATATTTTGGGATGTAAATTCAAGCATATACCTAGGTAAGACCTAGTCAATTTCTCTTTGGCTCAAGAGATTGACTTTAGTATGTCCATAATCATGACATATAGTTAATGTAACTATATTTACATATCCATGTGATGAATGCATGATATATAAAAGCATGAAATAATAACTTGATGAGACTTAACAAAGAAATCCCTCGCTAAATAAACAATTAAGTCATACGTCTTCCATTAATATAGGGAGAACCAGAGTTCTTCTAGAGTTAGGGTTGTTGAATTTCCTCAAGCTCACTTTTTAAGAATATGTTCAATCCATTGAAATTAGATTTCACGATTAATGGGTTAGACTTAACTGATATTATTAACTTGTTGGATTTGCGCCAAGGTTAATGTGTATTGGAGGCAAAGTTGGGTTTGTTTACATGAGATGTACACATATCAATAGTTGATAGCCCAATATATTAGCACACATCAATAAGTTGGTAGCATAAGATTCGATAGTTGCATAAATAATGCAATTGGTATGAATTAGATACCTACCAACCAAACTAAGGATAGCTTGTTGAGTTGTCTCAAGGTTATTCTTTGCTAGTTGTATATTGACCCACTTGGAGAACTTCCATATGAGTTCTCTCGGGTTCATTGTGAGGGCTATGGATTCCTATTAAAATAGTTGGAGTCATAATGCGATTTACTAAAGACCTAATAAACATGCACTTTATGTACATTCTAACATGTTCTATTTTACATCTAGGTTGCTAGAATCATCATCATGACAAGTCTGAATTTGCGATCACTAATGGAATTAAATTAGTTGATTGGGCCTAATTTTTTCAATTGGCTAAGGAATCTTAGAATTCTTCTCAAATCTGAAAAAGATTGGTTATGTCCTAGATGAGGCACCCTAATCCCCCTGCTGCTAATGCTTCTAAAGATGTTCATAAGGCATATCAAATGCATCTCAATGATAGAAAAATGGCAAGCTACATTATGCTTGCTACTATGTCAGCTGAGTTGCAAAAGCAGCATGAGGCTATGGATGCTAATTCCATAGTATACCATCTAATAGAACTTTTTGATGAGCAAGCATGTTCTGAAAGGTTCGAAACTTTGATGTTGCTCTTTCGCACTAAGATGGTTGAGGGGACATCTCTAGTGCAATATGCATTGAAGATGAATGGCTATATTGAGAGGTTGGCCACCTTGGGACTTGTGATGGACCATGAATTAAGTATTGACTTAATTCTAACTGGTTTGTTTGATAGTTATTCACATTTTATGCTGAACTATAGGATGAACCAAATCTCTACCACTATTCTTGAGCTGATTAACTTGTTCAAAACAGTTGAGCCATCTATCAAAAAGGATAGTAAGGCTGTCATGCTGGTGGACTCTTCAAGTTCTAAAAGGAAGAACCTTAAAAAGAAGAAGAAGTCCATATTGCTCCAAAGGGGACATGCTTCCATTATGGCGAGGATGACCATTGGAAGAGAAACCACAAGGCTTACTTGGAGTCCTTAAAGAAGAAGGCATCTGATGCCCCATCTACTTCAGGCAATTTTGTCATTGAAATTAATACAGTTTCCAATTATAATATATGGGTATTAGATACCGGTTATGGCTCACACATATGCATTGATATGCAGGGCCTAAGGAAGAGTAGGTAGCTCAATAAGGGAGAGTAAGACCTACACGTTGGAAGTAGAGCAAGGGTTGTTGCATTAGCTATAGGAACATATGTATTGACCCTCCCTAGTGGGCTTATATTAAATTTGGATAATTGCTATTATCTACCTGTTTTCATTAAAAAAAATTATTTATGTTTCAAGTCTAAATAAAGATGGTTTCATTTTAAGCTTTTAGTAACAATTGTTGTTCTATTATGTTGAATGGAATTCTTTATGCTAGTGGTACATTATCCAATGGAATATACACATTAGATATGTCAAATCCAATTTTAAACATCAATGATGATAAACAGGCAAAAACAAGATATGTTGAAATCATCTTACTTATGGCATTGTCACCTTGGTCATATAAGTTAGAAACGCATGGCTAAGCTACACAAAAGTGGTAGTTTGGGGTCATTTGATTATGAATCTTATGACACATGTGAATCTTGCTTATTAGGCAAGATAACTAAATTACCCTTTAAGGGAAAGGGTGAATGTGCTAATGGACTTTTAGACTTAATACATTCAGATGTATGTGGTCCAATTTCTACACACGCCAGAGGTGGTTTCATCTACTTCATTACTTTTATCGATGATTACTCACGATATGGGTACGTGTATCTTATGAGATACAAATTTGAAGCTTTTGAAAAGTTCAAACAATTCAGAAATGAGGTAGAGAAACAACTTGGAAATAGTATTAAAGCACTTTGATCAGATTGAGGAGGTGAATACTTGAGCTAAGAGTTTCTAGATTATCTTAGGAATAATGGGATTTTATCTCAATGGACTCCACCTTACACACCACAACACAATGATGAGGCTGAAAAAAGAAACCGAACCTTGTTAGACATGGTAAGGTCTATGATGAGTTTTGCAGAACTGCCTAAATCCTTTAGGGTTATGCACTAGATATCGCTATTTATACATTAAATGGAGTTCCTTCGAAGTTAGTTGATGTTACTCCATATGAGATATGGTATAATAAAAGTCCCACATTTTCTTACATGAGAATTTCGGGTTGTCATGCTTATGTGAAGCGGGCAATGTCAGATAAGCTATAAGCTAAGTCTGACCTGTAACATCTAGTGATTTAGGCCCCGATTGCGCGCGACTGAAATGAGACGCGTAGGTTCAATCGGAATCTAAATTTGAACCCATAAAAAATGGCTAATAATAAGGGAAAATAATTAAGGGTATTATTATTTGGAAATTGAAAATATTAGTGCTAGAATTAGAAAAAAATAAAATTGCCTATGGACAAAATTGGTATTATGGCAATTATTGAGGGAAAAATTGTGAATATGGAGGGAGATGTGGTAAATATGGAATTTCTCAAAGTTTAAATGTTAATCAAGATTAATTAACTTAATTAACCAATAAGAATTAGGATTAATTTTCATTAGTGGGATCCACACCTTAATCAAAGTATAAAAGTAAAAAATGGGAGGAATTCTCGATTCTTCCACCAAAATATCTAACTCTTCTTCATCTTTTTTTATCCTCTCTTTGTTGTCCACTCTAGCCTTCCATAAGTCACCATTTTCCTTCAAATCATGCTTGAAAATGTGAGGAACAAAAGTATTTTTGAGAGAGTAAAATTCGGAATTAAGTAGTTCTTTCCATAAAAGGAGCAAAGGAGCAAGAAAGAACGAAGAAGGAAGACAAGAAAAGGGAGATTGGTTAGGGGGAATTTCGGCCCACTTTGGGAAATCTTAAGGTGAGTTTATTCTTATTGAATTCAACATTTTTCCTTCTATTTGAGACCTATCATGATAATAGATGTGATTAGGTTTGGTAGATTGAGCTTATGTTGCAAGATTGGAAGTAGAAATTTAAGCTTGTGATTAGTTGATGAAAGTTGTAGTTAAACTTTGAATTAATGATATTTGATATTAGTTAATAGTTTTATGGCTTAAAAACTAAAGAAAATATGATTTTAAAGGATGAATGAGGGGCTTCCATAGTTAAAGAAATTTGGGAGAAATTGAAATTAACATAGAAACACCAAAATTGGTGATAGATTCAGGGTGAATTGAGTGTTGAATTGAAGAAAATGAATTGGGAAATAGGATATGGTTTTTGGGCAGCCATGACATGTGAAGAGGGAAGTTTAACCTTAGTACATTTTAGCTCCATTAAGGTGTAAAATATATTAGGAGCATTAGAATATTATATAGACATGAAAAGTATTGGAAATGGATGTTGGAATTGAAATATGGTATGGTTGTGTAGGAAAAATCAATGAACAAGTGAGAGACCCTCAAGAGGGTGACAAAGGCAAGGAGAAAGCTAGCTAATAAGGGAAGGAAAATAAGGTTTAAGGGAAGAACCAAGGCTGATTATGTATGTGCTTCATTGATAAAAATCTTACATGTTGCTAATATGTATGGAATTATGTATTAAGGTTTGATATGTTGTGTTTATGATATGTTATGTGATTTGTTATGGCTTTTGATATTTTACATGGAAATGGGACAAAATGGTGTGAAATAATTGAGACACATGAATGTAGTTGCAATTCTGGAAATTTTAGTATCAAAATGAATGCAAATGATGAATGTGGTTGAAATATGGATTGATGCCAATTGATGGCTCAGGTATAGAATTCCAGGAACAACCCTAACTATTTTTATGATAACTTGAGTTTTATAATTCCATTTTATATGTTCTTTATTGGAAATGAAATCTAAGACACAAGTATTTAATTGTTATTTAGACCATAAAATATAATTATGTCTAGATTTACCCAGACAAATGCATGAATTTCACACATAGAATCTGTCTAGAAAATTGTGGGCAGAAATGTATGTGATGATTAAGTATTCAATTAATCATAACTTTTGATAGAAAACTAGAATCTGAGTGATTTGTGATGCGTCAGAAAGATAAGACAATAATCTAAAAAATTTTAGAATACCAGAACTACTAATTTGAATTATAAATAGGCTAAATATGAACCCCAAAAATAGGTCAAAAATCTGCCATAGGTAAAAACATAAAATATTGGACTTTTACATATGTTGTGATTATTATATGTAATAATTAATGGGAATATTTAATTTAATTATAATTATAAATTTTTAACAAATTATTTATATGGGGGATTTTAGTGCAATAATGTTAAACCTTGAACGGTATTTCCGTCATTTTCATGATAACAAATAAAATAGCAATATTGTATTTAACATACTTGTTTTCTTAGTCTATTAAACAAGGTATGAAATAAAATAGCAAGAATGGAGAATAGAAGATTAATCCTTGAATGATAAAATTAAGGAAGTAGCATGTTCACGCCCATGATTCTACGAGTCACGCCCGTGAAAAAGCTAACCGTTCAACAAAACCAACATTTGAAGTTCACAGTCATAAAGAAAGACAACAAACTGTGAAATGCACATTTAAGTCACGCCCGTGAATTAAATGTCATGCCCGTGAACCTTCATGACAAATTCATCCAGAGAGCTTCATGATCAAAGTCACCACTTGGATCACGGCTGGGAAGTTTGTCACGCCCGTGAATATATATGTCACGCCCGTGACCCAATATTTTTAAAACTTCAAGAATACTTCACGACCAAGGTCACCACTTCAGTCACGGCTTGGAAGAACAGTCACACCTGTGACAAACGTAGTCACGCCTATGAAAGATGAAAGAGAAAAATGTCAGGCGCGATTATTTGGGTTGGTGCAACGACTAGTTTCGTATTAAATGCATTCTAACGGCTATAATTCACCATGAGAGTATAAATGCAAGTCATTTATGCATTCAGTACAAGAGGATAGCAAATACTTTGAATCAAAATCTTATTACAAGCTATTTTTACATTTAATACTTTCATAACAAATATCTATTGTCTGTGAAAATCTTTTTGCTCATCATTTCTTAAGCAATAAATATTTGTAAGTGTTTCTCTTTGTAATCATTTAAAACTCAAGTGAGTTTTGGGTATTTCTGGGTTAAGAATAGAACACTTGTAAGGGTTAGTTGTGTGAGCCTTTAAAACACAAAGAGAGGTTATTTGTGTGAGTCTGTAAAAAACAAGGTAAAGGTTGTTTGTGTGAGCCTGTAAAACACAAGAAATTGGTTATTGTATGATCCATTAAAACACAAGGGATTTCTAGGTTAGGTGTGAGCAATTGTGAGAAACAACATAGTTGGAAGTGAGCTTATAAAACTCCATTGTAACACTTAGTATGTTAGTGAAACTCCCAATTGCGATTGGAGAGAGGAGTAGGGTTTGTTAACACCCTAACCTCTATAAAAATCTTTGTGTCAAATTTCTCTATCCCTCATAAACTTAATTTTTTATTTCCGCACTTTAAAGTTAAATTTTTAAAACTCCAATTCAAACCCCCTTCTTGGCTTAATATCTGGGCAACAATTGGTATCAAAGCTTTGTCTAGCATCTAAGCCTAAAAAGCACTACTAAAGATTAAGATATGACCAGTGAAGGATTCCAAAGTCTCAAACCTTACTTTGATGGAGCAAATTATGCCCGTTGGAAGTTTTGGATGGAGATATACTTCGATAGTGAAGGAATTGAAGTATGGGATAGTGTATGAAAAGATTGGATACCATGAACCAGAAGAGGAGCTGATGGTGAAGAAGAAATCTTATCAATAGAGGATTGGACAGAGCCTCAAAGAAGAGCAAAGTTCAAAAACAAGAAGGTAATGACAATCCTCTCAAGCTCATTATCTATTGAAGAATGTGGAAGAATATAACACTGCCCAATAGCCTACAACATGTGGAAGATGTTGGATAATTATCATAAAGGAACTAAGAAAGTCAAATCCAAGAAGATTCAACTGCTTACCTCAGAATACGAGCCCTTCAAGATGAAATCAAATGAGTCAATCAATGATATGACCAACCATCTTCTAGCCATTATAAATGGAATGAGGAAACTTGGGAAGCATCTGAGCTTGGAAGATGTAAACAACAAAATCTTGAGAAGTCTTCCTCTTAAAGACTATGGCTCAATAGTTGCTGGCATAGAAGAAGCAAATGAAGACATGCGCATCATGAATACTGATGTGCTTATTGGCAAACTTCTCACACATGAAATGGCAGTGAAAAGAGATAGAGAGCTTGAAGCAGAGCCAGAGAAAAGAAAGCCTCTACTTCAAAATCTCAAGAAGAATGTGAAGATGAAAATGAGGATGTTTCTATGCTTTCAAGAAGACTAAAAAGAATCATTGAGAAGCAAATGAGCAACTCATGAAAATTCAGGCAAAGAAACCTCAAACAAACTTCTAATGATGCACAAAGAATTAAGGAAGAGGTAAAGTGCTATGAGTGTGGAAAGAAAGGACATATCAAACCAGAATGACCAAGGCTCAAGAAGCATAAGAGCAAATACCAAAGAGACAATGGGGAGAAAGGCCACAAAGCCACATAGGATGATGAAAGCTCTTCAAGTGAAAGAGATTATAATGAAAGCGAAGAGGTCAACCTATGCTTCATGTCTATTGAGAATCACGTCTCGAATAAGGTAAGATCACTACACTCATACTCTTTAAATAATGATAATAGTGATAATGATAATGATAGTAATAGTGATGATGATGCCTTATAGAAGAATTAAATTTAGAACTAGAGAAATATAGGAGTAAATTCAATACTTATAGGAATAACATTTCAAATTTGAAAAACAAAATGGATGCTTTAGAAAAGGAGAATCTTGAGCATAAATCATCTAATCAATCTTTTCAAAAGTCATTAGATGAATATTCATCAAGACCCTCAACTGCTTCCTTGCTTAAAGAAAATAACACTTTGAAATATGAAGTTGAGGAACTTAGAAATTTCATTTCTAAATTTCACAAAGGAAAAGAGAGTTTAGATACTCTCATTTTGTCTCAAAGACCACCTTTAATTAGACATGGACTAGGATTTAAGGAGACATCATCATTTCTCACAAAATCATTTTTGTTATGTCTAGTGAACCTCACATCTCCACAATTATTAGAACAACACGAAGGAATAAGTATATTAAACCTTTTATACATAAAAAGAATAATCATGCCTTTATGTATAAGAATCATGCATCTAGAAAAACATGAATTAATCATGATTGTGCATGTCATTGTTCTCAAAATCAGTTAAATAGAAATATGGCATTCAAATATATTGTAAGACCAAAAACAATGTTAGACCTAAATAGTGTAATTAGTGTATGAAGATTGGTCATATAAATAAACATTGTTGGATTAGGAAGGCTCATTGGGAACATTCATGTGCTAACCCCCAAGGACCCAAACTCATTTGGGTACCTAAAAATCATACTTGAACTATGATTCTATAGGTGTGCCTCAAGTCCACAATAAACAAAAATGCTTGGCTAGTAGACAGTGGATGCTCAAGGCATATGACAGGAGATAAAGAACTATTCAATGAAATCAAAAGTATTGATGGAGGTAAAGTTACCTTTGGAAACAATGATAAGGATAAGGTAATTGGCATTGGTTCTATTGGTATTTATGGTACTACCTTCATGAGAGATGTCTTACTTGTTGATGGCTTAAAACATAACTTGTTAAGTGTTGGTCAATTATGTGATAAAGGAAATAAAGTAATCTTTACTTCAAATGAATGTCTTGTAAACTCTATCAATGATCAAGAAATATTTAAAGGAAATAGAGATGTCAACACATACATAATACACTTACATGAATTATCTAACCATTGCTCTATGTGTCTTATGACTATTAGTGATGAATCTTGGCTGTGGCATAAAAGGCTTGGTCATGCTAACATGGACTTAATACAAAGCCTCAACACAGGAGAACTAGTAAAAGCACTGCCAATAGTCAAATTTGAAAAAGACAAGACATGTGAACCTTGCCAAAGAGGGAAGCAACACAAGTCATCCTTCAAAGCCATAAACATAGTAAGTACCGCAAAACCTTTTCAACTCCTGCATTTAGACTTATTTGGACCTACTAGAATTGCTAGCTTAGGAGGTAAACATTATGCCTTTGTCATCGTAGATGATAACTTGGGTAATTTTCTTAGCTCAAAAGAATGATGCTTTTGAAAATTTCAAAAACTTTGCTAAAAGAGTACAAAATGAAAAAGGATATTGTATTTCAAAGATAAGAAGTGACCATGGCAAGGAATTTGAAAATGAAAACTATGAAAGTTTTTGTCTTGAACATGGCATTTCACAAAATTTCTCATCTCGTAGGACACCTCAACAAAATGGGATAGTTGAAAGGAAAAATCGAACTTTAATTGAAATGGCTAGAACAATGCTCAATGAGTATGGTTTACCAACTTACTTTTGGGCAGAAGCCACAAACACTGCTTGTTATATTTCAAATTGAGTTTTCAAAAGACCTCTTTTAAACAAAACCTCATTTGAGCTATGAAATGGAAGAAAGCCTTTGATATCATACTTTAGAGTATTTGGATGCAAGTGTTTCATATTGAATACCAAGGACAACCTTGGAAAATTTGCCTCTAAATCTGATGAAGGTATTGTTTTAGGATACTCTACATTAGCAAAGCATATAAAGTATTTAATAAAAGATCATTAACCATTGAAGAATCTATGCATGTTGTTTTTAATGAATCTAGTAGACTTGATCTTGTGAAAGGTAGTGTTCTTGATGAAGTTGTAGGAACTATGGAAAGATTTGGTCTTGGAAATGGAAAAGAAGAAAATGATCAAGAAGATTCACATCAAGATGATTCTCTACCTCAAGATCAAGAAGAAAACGGGCAAGAACTCCCAAAAGAATGGAAAATGACAAAAGATCATCCAAAAGAGCAAATCATTGGTGATCTCTCAAGGAGAGTAAGTACTACATCTCGTTTCAAACATTTAGCCACTGACCTTGCTTTTATTTCTCAAATTGAGCCTAAAAATGTTGATGAAGCTCTTAATGATGAAGGTTGGGTAGTTTCCATGCAAGAGGAACTCAACCAATTTGAGAGAAGTAAGATATGGACCTTAGTACCTAGACCCAAGGATCATCAAATAATAGGTAGCAAATGGGTATTTAGAAATAAACAAGATGAACAAGGTTCAATAACTAGGAATAAGGCTAGATTAGTTGCAAAAGGATATAATCAGGAAGAAGGAATAAATTATGATGAGACCAATGCACCTGTAGCTAGATTAGAAGCCATAAGAATACTTTTAGCATATGCATGTCACATGAATTTCAAACTCATTCAAATGGATGTGAAAAGTGCATTTCTAAATGGTTATATAGAAGAAGAGGTTTATGTAGAACAACCACCAGGCTTTGAAAGCTATGATTTGCCAAATCGTGTTTTTAAACTTTCAAAAGCTTTATATGGTTTGAAATAAGCCCCAAGAGCTTGGTATGAAAGACTAAGTTGTTTTCTCTTCGAAAATAACTTTACAAACGGGAATGTTGACACCACATTATTCATTAAAAAGCATAAGCATGATATACTAATTGTTCAAATTTATGTTGATGATATAATATTTGGTTATACTAATGAATTGCTTTGTCAAGAATTTGCTAAGTGTATGACTAGGGAATTTGAAATGAGCATGATGGGAGAGCTTAAATATTTCTTTGGTCTACATATAAAATAAAACAGTGAGGGCATATTCATCAACCAATCCAAATATGCCAAAGATTTAATTAAAAAATTTGGAATGGAAGGATGCAAGAATGCCAAGACTCCTATGAGTACATCAACAAAATTGGACAAGGATGAAAAGGGTAAGAGCATCAATGAAAAGCTCTATAGAGGTATGATCGGATCTCTTTTATATCTTACTGCTTCTAGACCTGACATAATGTATAGTGTTTGCTTGTGTGCACGATTTCAACCATGTCCAAAAGAATCTCATTTACATGCAGTAAAATGAATTCTAAGATATTTACATCGATCATTATATCTAGGTTTGTGGTATCCTAGAAACTCCTCTTTATATATTGTATGATATTCAGATGCAGACTATGCTGGTAGTCTTTTAGATAGAAAAATTACTTTAGGTACTTGTAACTTTATTGAAGAGTGTTTAGTTTCTTGATTTAGCAAGAAACAAGTTTCAGTTGCTCTTTCAATTGCTGAAGCAGATTATGTAGCAGCAGGATGCTGTTGTACTCAAATCCTGTGGATGAAACAACAACTTAAGGACTATGGTCATGATATGAACCATATACCTATTAAATGTGACAATACAAGTGCTATAAATCTTTCAAAGAATCCCATTCAACACTCTAGAAGTAAGCATATTGACATTAGACACCACTTTATTTGAGATCATGTTCAATATGGAGATGTTGCATTAGAATTTATATGCACAGAAAATCAATTGGCAGATATATTCACTAAGTCTCTAAATGAGGAAAGATTTAATTTCATTAGAAGAGAACTTGGTATGATTGATGGATTAACCTTGTGATTGCCAAACTGTCAAATCTTATGTGATAATCTTGTTTTTGTATCATATTACTAAATATAAGGTAGTCAATTTGATGAAAACTTTATGTTATAGGGGATAGAATCTTCATAGAAATGATTTATTCTTGTTCAAGGACTTAATTTTATTTGATGGAAATTTTAGGCAATTCACGCCAGTAACATATGTTCATGCCCGTGAATTAAATAGCCAATAGATCCAGTAGCTTTCACGACTTGATTCACGACATTGTTCACGGCTTCAAGTAATGAAGCTTATGTTCACAACATCATTCACACCTGTGAAAAGCCTTGTTCACGCCCGTGACAAATTTTTCGTGAACATTTTCACCTAAAACTCACAGAGACGTTCATGCCTTGAGTCACGCTTTGTTTCACGGGCATAAGTAGTGAAATAAAACACTTCACGCCCATGACTCGTCTTTCACCACCGTGATAGTTCATCAATCATGCCCGTGACATTAAAATGTCATGACCGTGAACCTATTCACACCTTTTTTCATGGGTAGAGCACCCCTTCAGTAATTCGTGAACACTACTATTCACGACCGTGAACACATATTTCACGCCCGTGAATGCAACGGGTATATAAAAAATATGCCAGTTATTCTTCACATTTCAACCTTTCAACTCTTTGAAACCACTCTCATTTACGCACATTCAATGATATATTGAAGATTTTGGCCCCCAAGTCAGAAACGTTTCCTATAAATATCATCAAAAGTCCCTTCCATCATCAAAAATCATCTTTCTTTAGGGTTTCCTTAAAATTTCTGTCAAATTGTTCCAAACTCTACAAAGTTCATTTCTTCAATCCAAATGGAAACCGGCTCATCAAAGGGTATTAGGAAGAAATCCCATGCTCCCAGGAGGTACTCAGACTACCTAATGAACCGAATCCCTGAGCATTGCCATCCTATGTACTCAACCTCGAAGAAAAGGCCTCTCATTTCATCAAGATCTTTTGAGTGGCAAACCATACACACTCTCGGGCTTGAGATGGCGATGACAGAGCAACTCTAGGCCTGTCATTTAAAGGAGTTCATGGACATTCATCAGCCCACTTTAAGGGAGCCAACCATGGAGTTCTTGAGCACTTTGCAAGTGTCTCCCACTGGAGTGGTGAAATTCCAACTCTGCAGCAATCTGAACAGTCTCACTGCCATAAAATTCGGTGACTTATTCAATCTACCCTCAGAAGGCATTCTTAATCACAGCGAAGTGGAGTTCTTCACAACTCAAGCATGGACTTATTTTGGCACGGATCGCAACTAGGATGTCAAGAAGACCAAGAGCACTCATCTCCGGTCCCCAGTGCACAAATATTTGCATAGGTTTCTAACCTATAGCATATTCGCTCGAGGAGACAACAATGGCAACAGTTAGAAGTTTGAGTTATTTGTCTTTGAGATGGCCCAACGAGGTCTCACAGTGGCACTTTCTCGATCGTTTGCGAACCATCTTCTGTCCATTGCCACCAAGCCCTCCGGAGATATACTCATTGGTGGATATGTGACCCATATGGCCTTGAAGCTTGGATATTTGAAGGTGGATGACCATCACTTCAATCTCATCCCAGGGCATCATCGAGATCGATTGGATGTCGAGTCCTTCATAAAGATGGGAGCAACTATTTGAATTGTTCATTTGAACAATATTTACTACCGCTTCACAGACACTACTCGTGAAATTATATGGGAAGATAATGATTCAAAGGACTTCAAAGCTGGCCTCCAAGGAATCCAGCAGAGGAAAAGGGCTCCGGTTGAGAAGGCACCTCCAGCGGATGAGGAGGACATCGGGCAATCCACGGCTTCCACACCAAATTTGGCGCAGCAGGTGGCTGACCTTCTAGTACCACAATTTGAGCAGCTGCAGGCTTCCATGGATGAGAGGTTGGAGAACCTCAAGGACTTCATGGAGTCTAGGATTGACAACCTTGAGGCTGAAGTTGCTCGTCTCAGGGATAGGATGTCCGGTTAGGTGTTAGGCTAGATGGTAGCCTTAATATGCTTGTTTCTTATTTGTTTACTTTGTTTGTGTGTTTTTAGGAAATTTTTAATTTCCTTACTGACTTTTATTTACTTTGGTTTGTACTTCTCTTTCAATATTAATATAATTGCTTTGTTTTTCTATTATGATTAATCGTTATTCTTTTTTTTTTATGACAAAAGGGGGAGAAACTAGCAATATATTAAGATAAGTGCAAGCAATACTTAATTTTGAATCAAAATGAAGAACCTACAAATATATTAAGTTAAGTAAGGACAAAATAGCAATATTTTAAGTTTAAGTGCCATACTTAAAATTTGATTCAAAATAAATATGTAAGTATGCAAATTGAGCTTTATACACCTTAAATATATCTTAAGTGTACTTTGCATATACCTTAATGCATGTTACATAAAAGAATATGCAATTGATATACTCTAAAAATACCTTACATATACTTCATGACTTAAAGAGACTTTTGGTATATATTGGATATACATTGCATATAACTTGCATATACTTAAAACTAGAAAGTTTATTTCAAATGCTACATTATTCTTTACAATTCTTGCATTTCATCAATTTTTATCCTAAGTATCTTTTGAGGGGGAGACTTCTCAAAAGCACATATTACTATATTATTTGTCACCATCAAAAAGGGGGAGATTTTTAAACCTTGAGGGGTATTTCCGTCATTTTGATGATAACAAATAAAATAACAATATTGTATTTAACATACTTGTTTTCTTAGTCTATTAAACAAGGTATGGAATAAAATAGAAAGAATGGAGAATAGAAGATTAATCCTTGAATGATAAAATTAAGGAAGAATCATGTTCACGCCCATGACTCTGTGCGTCACGCTCGTGAAAAAGCTAACCGTTCAACAAAACTAACATTTGAAGTTCACGGCCATGAAGGAAGACAACAAACCGTGAAATGCACATTTAAGTCACGCCCGTGAATTAAATGTCATACCCATGAACCTTCTTGACAAATTCATCCAGATAGCTTCACGACCAAAGTCACCACTTGGATCACGGCTGGGAAGTTTGTCATGCCCGTGAATATATATGTCACGCTCGTAACCCAATATTTCTAAACCTTCCAGAATGCTTCACGACCAAGGTCACCACTTCAATCACGGCTTCGAAGAACAGTCACGCCCGTGACAAACATAGTCACGCCTGTGAAAGATGAAAGAGAAAAATGTCAAGCGCGATTATTTTGATTGGTGCAACGGCTAGTTTCGTATTAAATGCATTCTAACGGCTATAATTCAACATGGAGTATAAATACAAGTCATTTATCCATTCAGTACAAGAGGATAGTAAATACTTTGAATCAAGATCTTATTACAAGCTATTTGTACATTTAATACTTTCATAACAAATATCTATTCTCTGTGAAAATCTTTTTGCTCATTATTTATTGAGCAATAAAGATTTGTAAGTGTTTCTCTCTGTAATCATTTACAACTTAAGTGAGTTTTGGGTATTTATGGGTTAAGAGTAGAACACTTGTAAGGGTTAGTTGTGTGATCCTCTAAAACACAAATTAAAAGGTTATTTGTGTGAGCCTGTAAAAACACAAAGTGAAGGTTATTTGTGTGAGCCTGTAAAACACAAGGAATTGGTTATCGTCTGAGCCATTAAAACACAAGGGATTTCTGGGTTAGGTGTGAGCCATTGTGAGAAACACCATAGTTGGGAGTGAGCTTGTAAAACTCCATTGTAACACTTAGTGTGTTAGTGAAACTCCCAATTGCGATTGGGGAGAGGAGTAGGGTTTGTTAACACCCGAACCTCTATAAAAATCCTTGTGTCAAATTTCTCTATCCCTCCTAAACTTAATTTTTTATTTGCGCACTTTGAAGTTAAATTTTTAAAACTCCAATTCATTCCCCCTTCTGGGCTTAATATCTGGGCAACAAATGATAATGGAAATAAAGAACAAAAATAGATAAGCATAATTATGATAATTGAATAATATGGTTATTTTTGAAAATATTGTGAATTAATATAAAAATAGTTAAGCCCTATGAAACCTAATCTAGAACTAGAATAGAGAATAGTTTGGAATGCTAATCAGGGGATATAAGGCACTCGGTGCCAAACATGAAAGCCGGTAATAGCAATTTATAAATGCACTGGACGCAAAATTATTAAGTCGATAACGACAATAGTATAAAAGCTAGTAATGACATTCTTATAAAGTGCTCAGCGCAATATTATAAAAGTCGAAAATGGCAATCCCTTTATTCCTATAATTAGTTCGGTTATAAGTGTTATGGGAATAAGAAAAATGAAAAATAATAATAATGTTAAAATGTCATTTTGCTAATGTTAGATGAATTAAAATTGTTAAATGTTGAATAGTTGCTGAAATTTATTGGTTTTATATAATTCTTTATTTTATGCCTTGTTATTGAAATGATTAATTAATATGTGAAAAATAAATAAATATATATATATATATATATATATATATATGTATATATATATATATATATATGTATGTATGTATGTAAAATTTTTAACATTGAAGCACCACTAAGCTAGTAGCTTAGCGCGGGTGAATTTGTCAAGAATATTCTTAAGTACTTAAGAAGGACTAAGGATGTATTCTTGCTATATGGAGATGGACATCTTATTGTGAGCAGGTATACCAACGCCAACTTCCAATCTGACAATGATGACTGAAAATCTCAATAAAGTTATATATTCACACTAAATGGCAAAGCAGTTAGTTGGAAGAGTTCCAAATAGGAAATAACTGTTGATTCCACAATGGAAGCAGAGTACATTGCAGCTTCTGAAGCAGCAAAAGAAGCAGTTTGGATAAAGAAATTCATCACAGAACTTGGACTAGTTCCTAGCATTATTGATCCAATGCAATTATATTGTGATAATAATGGAGCCATTGCACAAGCAAAAGAGCCACGGTCTCATCAGAGATCCAAACATGTACTCAAAAGATACCATTTGATTAGAGAAATCATTAGTAGGAATGATGTAAAGATAGAAAGGGTGCTCACTGATAAGAATATTGTTGATCCTTTAACTAAGCCAATTCCCCAAAAGAAATATGATTCTCATGTACATGCGTATGGAATTAAATACAAAGCTGATTGGCTTTAGTGCAAGTGGGAGCTTGATAGAGGAGTGCTCTAAAGGCAATCACCTTTAGCACTTATTGTACAAATTTATTTGATTAATAAAAGGCTTTTTCATTAATTTGATGTTCATTTAAATCAATTAATGAAGTCTTTGATACATAACATAGCATGAAGAAAATTATGATAAGATCACGATACGGAGATTCTTATCATGTCTAATTATGTTAGTATCAAAATTATCCCTAGTCATAGGATTAGTGAGATGGAAACTTATTAATCTGGAGAGATTAGCATATGTTACACTCCTTGATTGGATCAGGTAGTAGATCTCATAATCTATAAAGTGTAGCTAAGCACATTTGATGACCAGTTATGAGAGAATCATATGGATAATCTATTCAAATGTCAATGATAGTCTCATCATAACAATGGTGCAAGTATCCTTGAACTTGAGGTACTCAAGGATATCTTGAATATTGATTATGTATTTTGACACTATTCCTTGTTGCCTCAAGAAGGTTGCTCATAGGGTGTTAATTGGATACAACTTGAGGTATTCGAAGGTAATTAGGTAACCAACAAAGGATTCACCACTCCTAATAGAAGGAGTGTATTGTTGCCCAGATATTAAGCCAAGAAGGGGGGTTGAATAGGAGTTTCAAAAAATTAAACTTTAAAGTGCGGAAATAAACAATTAATCTTAGGAGGGATAGAGAAATTTGACACAAGGATTTTATAGAGATTCGGGTGTTAACAAACCCTACACCTCTCCCCAATCGCAATTGGGAGTTTCACTAACACATTAAGTGTTACAATGGAGTTTTACAAGCTCACTCCCAACTATGGTGTTTCTCACAATGGCTCACACCTAACCCAAAAATCCCTTGTGTTTTAATGGCTCAGACAATAACCAATTCCTTGTGTTTTACAGGCTCACACAAACAACCTTCACTTTGTGTTTTTACAGGCTCACACAAATAACCTTTTGATTTGTGTTTTAGAGCCTCACACAACTAACCCTTACAAGTGTTCTACTCTTAACCCAGAAATACCTAAAGCTCACTTGAGTAATGATTACAGAGAGAAACACTCACAAATCTTAATTGCTTAATAAATGAAGAGCAAAAAGATTTTTACAGAGCATAGATTTTGGTTCTCAAAGTATTGAATGTGCAAATAGCTTGTAATAATTTTTTGATTCAAAGTATTTGCTATTCCCTTGTACTGAATGCATAAATGACTTCCATTTACACTCCCAGGGCTGAATATAGTCGTTAGGGTGCATTAAATAAGAAAATAACCGTAGTACCAACCAAATAATCGCGCCTAACATTTTTCTATTTCATCATTCACTGGCGTGACTATGTTTGTCACCGGCGTGACATTTCTTCCCAAGCCGTGACTGAAGTGGTGACCTTGGTCGTGAAGTTCTCTGGAATGTTTTGACACATTGGGTCATGGGCGTGACAAACTTCCCAGCCGTGATCCAAGTGGTGACTTTGGTCGTGAAGCTTTCTGTATGAAAATGCATGAACATTCACGGGCGTGACTGAAATGTCTATTTCACGGTTTGTTCTTTCTTCATGGTTGTGAACTTCAAATGTTGATTTTGGTAACAGTGAGCTCTTTCACAGGCATGACACATATAGTCACGGGCGTGAACATGCTACTTCCTTAATTTTGTCTTTCAAGGATTATTCTTCCAATCTCCATTCTTGCAATTTTATTTCATGTCCTATTTAATAGACTTAGAAAACAAGTATGCTAAATACAATATTGCTATTTTATTTGTTATCATCAAAATGACAGAAATACCCCTCAAGGTTTAATAATCTCCCCCTTTTTGATGGTGACAAATAATCTAGCAATACGTGATTTTGAGAACTCTCCCTCTCAAAATATACTTAGGATAAAAAAATTATAAAATGCAAGAATTGTAAAGAATGATGTAGCATTGAAATAAACTTACTAGATTTTAAGTATATGCAAGTTATATGAGTAGTGTATCCAATATACCATAATTTCTTTTAAAGCATGAAGTATATGTAAAGTATACTTAAGGTATATCATGACATATTTATTTTTGAGAACTTGCATGAAGGTATATGCAAAGTATACTTAATGTATATCTAAAGTGTATAAAGCACAATTTCTCAATTTTATACTTTGCATATGAATTTTGAATCAAAGTATGAATATTTCTAATTTCTCCTAGCCTCACTCAATATCAATGTTTTTATAGGTTCTTATTTTTTATTTAAAAATTCCTCATTTAATTAATTTATATTGCTAGGTTCTCTTACATTGCTAGTTTATTTTTGATTCACAATTCATTTATCTTAATATTGCTAGTTTTATACCATTCTCCCCCTTTTTTCATCAATCAAAAAGGATATAGAAATATCAATAAGATAAACAAAAGCAAATATATTAATTTGTTTGAAAAAAAATACACACCAAAGGAATTAAAAGTCATAAAGGAAATTTAAAATTTCCTACACTAAACAACAAACAAAAAAGAAATAAACAAGCAAAAAAAGCAAATTTAGGCTATAGTCTAGCCTAACTCCTAGCTGGACATCCTATCTCAAAGCCTAGCAACTTTAGCCTCAAGGCTGTCCATCTGAGACTCCATGAAGTCTTTGAGGTTCTCCAACCTCTCATCCATTGAAGTCTGCAGCTGCTCAAAACGTGGTGCCAAGAGGTCAACCACCTCCTGCGCTAAAGTTGGTGTGGAAGCCGAGCACTGTCTGATGTCCTGATCAACTACTGGAGGTGCTTCCTTAACTCGAGCCCTCTTCTTCTACTATACTCCTTGGAGGCCTGCTTTAAAATCCTCCATGTCATTGTCTTCCCAAATAATCTCTCCAGTAGTGTTGGTGAAGTGGTAGAAAATATCATTCTCTAAAACGATTCTGACAGCCGCTCTCATCTTTATAAATGACTCGACATCCAAGCAATCTCGAGGATGCCCAGGGATGAGGTTGAAGTGATGCTCATCCAGCTTTAAATAGTCAAGCTTCATGGCTATGTGGGTGACATATCCACCAATCAGTATATCTCCTATGGGTTTGGTGGCAATGGATAGAAGATGGTTTACAAACCATCTACAGAGTGCCACGGTGAGTCCTCTGTGAGCCATCTCAAATAAGAAGAGATCGGATTTTCTGATGGTCCCATTACTTTCTCCTCTAGCGAATATACTATAGGTCAGGAACCTATGCAAATACTTGTGCACTAGGGACCTCAGATGAGTGCTCTTGGTCTTCTTGACATCCCAGCTGCAATCGGTGCCAAAATGAGTCCAAGCTCGAGGGGCAGAGAATTCTACCTCACTGCCATTTAGGATCCCATCTGATGGTAGATTAAACAATTCCCCAAATTCAATGGCACTGAGGGTGTTGGGATTGTCACATAGTTTGAATTTCACCACTCTAGTAGGTGATACTTGCAGAGTGCTGAGGAATTGCAGTGTTGACTCCCTCAAAGTTGGTTTGTGAATCTCCATAAATTCTTTCAGATGACAGGCCTGGCGTTGCTCTGTCATAGCTGTTTCCAGCCCTAGTGTTCGGACTGCTTGCCATTCAAAGGACCTTGATGACAGTACAAGTCTCTTCTTCAAAGTGGAGTACCAAAGATGGCATTGCTCCGAAATACGGTTCATGAGGTAATCTGCATACCTCCTAGGAGCATGGGACTTCTTTCTCTTTCCCTTGGATCAAGCAGTCTCCATTAGATTTGAAGAAATCGACTTGTGATGGATTGAGAAATGTTTTGATAGAAATTTTTATGGAAACCCTAAGAATGTATGATTTTTGATGAAGAATTGAACTTTTCGTGGTATTTATAGGAAAAGTTTGAGACTTGAGGACCGGAATCTTCAATGTATCTTTGAATGTGTGTAAATGAGAGCGGTTTTGGGAGTTGAAGAGTTGAAATGAGAATTATAACCCAGTGTTCTTTTATATACTCGATACATTCACGGGGCGTGAAATGTGTTTTCATGGGCTTGAATGGTCGTGTTCACGGTTTGCTGAAGGAGTGTTCCACTCATGAATGAAGGCCTGAATATGTTCACGGTCGTGACCTTTGAATTTCATGGGCTTGAATGATGAACTGTCATAGGGGTTAAATAATAGTCACAGGCGTGAAATGTTGAATTTCACTACTTATGCCCATGAAGCAAGCCGTGACTCAAGGCGTGAACGCCTCTATGAGTTTTTGGGTGTTAAGGTTCACGGGAGTGAAAATTTGTCACGGGCGTGGAAAGCTTTTTTCACAGGAGTGAATGAAGCCGTGAATATAAGCTTCACCACTTGAAGCTGTGAACCATGTCGTGAATTAAGTCGTGAACGACACTGCCTCTTTTGGCTATTTAAGTCACGGGCGTGAACATGTGTCACGGGCGTGACTCCCCTAAAATTTTCATCAAATAAAATTGAGTCCTAAAAACAACACTGAAATCATTTCAATAAAGTTTCTATCCCTTAAAACATAAATTTTCATCAAAATGTCCTCCTTAAATTTAGTGATATGATAGAAAATTAAGTTCCTCAATTAAAATTTAATAATTTATCAATCACAACGTTAATCCATCAATCATACCAAGTTCTCTTCTAATGAAATTAAATCTTTCCTCATTTAGAGACTTAGTGAAAATATCTGCTAATTGATTTTTTGTGCTTAGAAATTCTAATGCAACATCTCCTTATTGAACATGATCTCTAATAAAATGTTGTCTAATGTCAATATGCTTACTTCTTGAGTGTTGTATAGGATTCTTTGAAAGATTTATTGCACTTGTATTGTCACATTTCATAGGTATATGGTTCATCTCATGACCATAATCCTTAAGATGTTGCTTCATCCAAAGAATTTGAGTACAACAACATCTAGCTGCTACATACTCTGCTTTAGCAGTTGAAAGAGCAACTGAAACTTGTTTCTTGCTAAACCAAGAAACTAAGCATTCTCCAATGAAGTGACAAGTACCTGAAGTACTTTTTCTATCTAAAAGACTACCAGCATAGTCTGCATCTGAATATCCTATAATATAAAAGGATGAATTCCTAAGATACCATAAACCTAGATGCAAAGATCCATGTAAATATCTTTAAATTATTTTT
This sequence comes from Triadica sebifera, assembly GCA_023653625.1. Lineage (NCBI taxonomy): Eukaryota > Viridiplantae > Streptophyta > Magnoliopsida > Malpighiales > Euphorbiaceae > Triadica > Triadica sebifera. The sequence continues at coordinate 30,825,340 of CM042901.1, forward strand.
ACTGCATTTAAATGAGATTTTTTAGGACATGATTGAAATCGTGCACACAAGCAAACACTATACATTATATCGGGTCTAGAAGCAGTAAGATATAAAAGTGATATGATCATACCTCTATAAAGCTTTTCATTAATGCTCTTACCCTTTTCATCCTTGTCCAATTTTGTTGATGTGCTTATAGGAGTCTTGGCATTCTTGCATCCTTCCATACCAAATTTCTTAATTAAAAATTTGGCATATTTGGATTGGTTGATGAATATGCACTCATTGCTTTTCTTTATTTGTAGACCAAGGAAATACTTAAGCTCTCCCAACATGCTCATTTCAAATTCTCTAGTCATACACTTAGAAAATTCTTGACAAAGCAACTCATTAGTAGAACCAAATATTATATCATCAACATAAATTTGAACAATTAATATATCATGCTTATGCTTTTTAATAAATAATGTGGTGTCAACATTTCTCTTTGTAAAGCTATTTTCTAATAGAAAAGAACTTAGCCTCTCATACCATGCTCTTGGGGCTTGTTTCAAACCATACAAAGCTTTTTAAAGTTTAAAAACATGATTTGGCAAATCGTAGCTTTCAAAGCCTGGTGGTTGTTCTACATACACTTCTTCTTCTATATAACCATTTAGAAATTCACTTTTCACATCCATTTGGAAAAGTTTGAAGTTCATGTGACATGCATATGCTAAAAGTATTCTTATGGCTTCTAATCTACTTACAGGTGCATATGTTTCATCATAATCTATACCTTCTTCCTGATTATATCCTTTTGCAACTAATCTAGCCTTATTCCTAGTTATTAAACCTTGTTCATCTAATTTGTTTCTAAATACCCATTTGCTACCTATAATTTCATGATCCTTGGGTCTAGTTACTAGGGTTCATACCTTACTTCTCTCAAATTGGTTGAGTTCCTCTTGCATGGAAATTACCCAACTTCCATTATTAAGAGCCTCATCAATATTTTTAGGCTCAATTTGAGAAATAAAAGCAATGTAAGTGATTAGATGTTTGAAATGAGATCCAGTACTTACTCCCCTTGAGAGATCACCAATTATTTGCTCTTTTGGATGATCTTTCGTCATTCTCCATTCTTTTGGAAGCTCCTGTTCATTTTCTTCTTGATTTTGAGGTAGAGAATCATTTTGATCTAAATCTTCTTGATCATTTTCTTATTTCCCATTTCTGAGATCAAGACTTTCCATATTACCTACAACATCATTAAGAACATTACCTTTCACAAGATCAAGTCTACTAGATTCATTAAAGAGAACATGCATGGATTCTTCTACTGTTAATGATCTTTTATTATATACTTTGTATGCTTTGCTGGTTGTAGAGTATCCCAAAAAGATACCTTCATTGGATTTAGAAGCAAATTTTCCAAGATTTTCCTTGGTGTTCAATATAAAACACTTGCATCCAAATACTCTAAAGTATGATATCAAGGGCTTTCTTCCATTCCATAGCTCAAATGAGGTTTTGTTAAAAAGAGGTATTTTGAAAACTCGATTTGAAATATAACATGTAGAGTTTGTGGCTTCTGCCCAAAAATAAGTTGGTATATTATATTTATTGAGCATTGTTCTAGCCATTTCAAGTAAAGTTCGATTTTTCCTTCCAACTACCCCATTTTGTTGAGGTGTCCTAGGAGATGAGAAATGATGTGAAATGCCATGTTCAAGACAAAAACTTTCAAAGTTTTCATTTTTAAATTATTTCCCATAATCACTTCTAATTTTTGAAATACAGTACCCTTTTTCATTTTGAACTCTTTTCGCAAAGTTTTTGAAATTTCAAAAGCATCACTCTTTTGAGCTAAGAAAATTAACCAAATAAATCTAGAGTAATCATCTATGATCACAAATTCATAATGTTTTCCTCCTAAGCTAGCAATTCTAGTTGGTCCAAATAAGTCTAAATGCAGGAGTTGAAGAGGTTTTGTATTCTCCCACATTCTTCAATGGATAATGAGCTTGATAGGATTGTCATTGCCTTCTTGTTTTTGAAATTTGCTCTTCTTTGAGGCTCTGTCCAATCATCTATTGATAGGATTTCTTCTTCACTATCAGCTCCTCTTGTGGTTGGTGGTGTCCATTCTTTTCGTACACTATCCCAGACTTCAATTCCTTCACTATTCAGATATTTCTCCATCTGAAACTTCCAATGGGCATAATTTGCACCATCAAAGTAAGGTTTGAGACTTTGGAATCCTTCACTGGCCATATCTTAATCATTACTAGCGCTTTTTAGGCTTCAATGCTAGACAAAGCTCTGATACCAATTGTTGTCCAGATATTAAGCCAAAAAGGGGGGTTGAATTGGAGTTTCAAAAAATTAAACTTTAAAGTTCGGAAATAAACAATTAATTTTATGAGGGATAGAGAAATTTGACACAAGGATTTTCATAGAGGTTCAGGTGTTAACAAACCCTATTGCTCTCCCCAATCGCAATTGGGAGTTTCACTAGCACACTAAGTGTTACAATGGAGTTTTACAAGCTCACTCACAACTAAGAAGTTTCTCACAATGGCTCACACGTAACTCAGAAATCCCTTGTGTTTTAATGGCTCAGACAATAACCATTCCTTGTGTTTTACAGGCACACACAAACAACCTTTACTTTGTGTTTTTACAGGCTCACACAAATAACCTTTTAATTTATGTTTTAGAGGCTCACACAGCTAACCCTTACAAGTGCTCTACTTTTAACCTAGAAATACCCAAAGCTCACTTGAGTAATGATTACAGAGAGAAACACTCACAAATCTTAATTGCTCAATAAATGAAGAGCAAAAAGATTTTTACAAAGAATAGATTTTGGTTCTCAAAGTATTGAATATACAAATAGCTTGTAATAATGTTTTGATTCAAATAATTTTCTATTCCCTTGTAATGAATGCATAAATGACTTCCATTTATACTCCCAAGGCTGAATATAGTCGTTGGGGTGCATTAAATAAGAAACTAGCCGTTGCACCAACCAAATAATCGTGCCTAACATTTTTCTCTTTCATCATTCACGGGCGTGACTATGTTTGAAACGGGCAAGACATTTCTTCCCAAGCCGTGACTAAAGTGGTGATCTTGGTCTTGAAGTTCTCTGGAATGTTTTGACACATTGGGTCACGAGCGTGACATACATATTCATGGGCGTGACAAACTTCCCAGCCGTGCTCCAAGTGGTGACTTTGGTCGTGAAGCTCTCTGGATGAAAATGCATGAACATTCACAGGCGTGACATGTTGATTCACGGGCGAGACTGAAATGTCCATTTCACGGTTTGTTCTTCCTTCATGGTCGTGAACTTCAAATGTTGGTTTTGGTTACGGTTAGCTCTTTCACGGGCGTGACACATATAGTCACGGATGTGACACATATAGTCACGGGTGTGAACATGTTACTTCCTTAATTTTGTCTTTGAAGGATTATTCTTCCTATCTCCATTCTTGCTATTGTATTTCATGTCCTGTTTAATAGACTTAGAAAACTAGTATGTTAAATACAATATTGCTATTTTATTTGTTATCATCAAAATGATTTATAAGTAGTTATCTCTGTAATCTTTACTCAAGTGAGCATTGGGTAGTTCTGGGTTAAGAGTAGAACACTTGTAAGGGTTAGTTGTGTGAGCCTGTAAAACACAAGTTAAAAGGTTGTTTGTGTGAGCCTGCAAAACACAAGTGCAGGTTGTTTGTGTGAGCCTGTAAAACACAAAGGAATTGGTTATTGTGTGAGCCATTAAAACACAAGGGATTTCTGGGTTAGGTGTGAGCCATTGTGAGAAACACCATAGTTAGGAGTGAGCTTGTAAAACTCCATTGTAACACTTAGTGTGTTAATGAAACTCCCAATTGCGATTGGGGAGAGGAGTAGGGTTTGTTAATACCCAAACCTCTATAAATCTTTTTGTCTGATTTTCTCTATCCCTTCTAAAATTAACAATTTTATTTCCGCACTTTAAAGTTTAAATTTTGAAACTCCAATTCAACCGCCCTTCTTGGTCTAATATCTAGGAAAAAATTGGTATCAGAGCCTTGTCTAGCATCGAAGCCTAAAAAGTGCTAGTAAAGAGTAAAAGATGGCCAGTGAAGGATTCCAGAGTCTCAAATCTTACTTTGATGGAGCAAATTATGCCCATTGGAAGTTTAGGATGGAGACATACTTGGACAGTGAAGGAATTGAAGTCTGGGATAGTGTACGAAAAGAATGGACACCACCAACCAGAAGAGGAGCTGATGGTGAAGAAGAAATCCTATCAAGAGATGATTGGATAGAGCCCCAAAGAAGAGCAAATTTCAAAAACAAGAAGGCAATGACAATTCTATCAAGCTCATTATCTATTGAAGAATGTGGGAGAATACAGCACTGCTCAACAGCATATAGTATGTGGAAGACATTGGAGAACTATCATGAGGGAACTAAGCAAGTCAAATCCAAGAAGATTCAACCTCTAACCTCAGAATATGAGCTCTTCAAGATGAAATCAAATGAGTCAATCACTGACATGACCAACCGTCTTCTATCCATTATAAATGGAATGAGGAAACTTGGGAAGCATCTGAGTTTGGGAGATGTAAACAATAAAATTCTGAGAAGTCTTCCTCTTAAAGACTATGGTTCAAGAGTTGCTGGCATAGAAGAAGCAAATGATGATATGAGGATCATGAACACTGATGTGCTGATTGGCAAGCTTCTCACACATGAGATGGCAGTAAAGAGAGATAGAGAGCTTGAAGCAGAGCCAGAGAAAAGAAAACCATTAGCACTCAAAGCCTCTTCTTCAAAATCTCAAGAAGAAAGTGAAGATGATGAATAGATGAGTGATGATGAAAATGAGGACATCGCTATGCTTTCAAGGAGATTAAAAAGGATCATTGCGAAGAAAATGAGCAATTCCAGAAAATTCAGGCAAAGAAACCTCAAACAAACTTCAAATGATACACACATAAGTAAGGAAGAGGTAAAATGATATGAATTTGGAAAGAAAGGACATATCAAACCAGAATGTCCAAGGCTCAAGAAGCATAAGAGCAAATACCAAAGAGACAATGGGGAGAAAGGTCACAAAGCCACATGGGATGACGAAAGCTCTTCAAGTGAAAAAGATGATAATGAAAGTGAAGAGGTCAACCTATGTTTCATGGCTATTGAGAATCACGTCTCGGACAAAGTAAGATCACTACACTCATACTCTTTCAATAATGATAGTAGTGATAATGACAGTGATAGTGATGATGATGATGATGATGAGCAAAGCCTAATAGAAGAATTAAATATAGAATTAGAGAAATATAGAACTAAATTTAGTATCTATAGAAATAATATCTCTAATTTGAAAAATAAGATAGATGGCTTAGAAAAGGAGAACATAAAGCTTAAATCATCTAATGAATCTCTTCAAAAGTCATTAGATGAATACTCATCAAGACCCTCAACAGCTTCACTGTTAAAAGAAAATAATACTTTGAAAAATGAAGTTCAAGAACTTAGAAATTCCATTTCTAAATTTCACAAGGGTAAAGAGAGCTTAGATACTCTCATTGTGTCTCAAAGACCACCTTTAGTTAGACATGGTCTAGGGTTTAAGGACACATCATCATCTTCTAACAAAACAGTATTTGTTAAAGAACATAACATCTCCACACCTGTTAGAATTGCACCAAGAAATGATAATGTTAAAACCTCTATACCGAAAAAGAATCATGCCTTTATATATAGGAAGAATGTATCCAGAAAAATGCAAATTAATCATGATTGTGCATGCCATTGTTCTCAAAATCAGTCTAATCAAATTATGGGATTCAAATACATTGTAAGACCAAAAAGCAAGTTTACACCTAAACAATGTAATTACTGTATGAAAATGGGTCATATAAATAAAAATTGCTGGATAAGGAAGGCTCATTGGCAACCTTCATGTGCTAACCCCCAAGGACCCAAACTCATTTGGGTACCTAAATATCATACTTGATTTGTAACTCTGTAGGTATGCCTCAAGTCCACAATAAAAAAAAAATCCATGGCTAGTAGACAGTGGATTCTCAAGGCATATGATAGGAGACAAAGAACTCTTCAATGAAATCAAAAGTATTGATGGAGGTAAAGTGACCTTTGGAAACAATGCAAAGGGTAAGGTAATTGGCATTGGTTCTATTGGTGTTAATGGTACTACTTTTATTAAGAATGTTTTACTTGTCGATGGCTTGAAATATAACTTGTTAAGTGTAAGTCAATTATGTGATAAAGGAAATGAAGAAATCTTCACCTCAAATGAATGTCTTGTAATCTCCATTGATGGTCAAGAAATATTTAAAGGAAATATAGATATCAATACATACATAATAAACTTACATGAACTATCTAACCATTCCTCTAAGTGTCTTGTGACTACTAGTGATGAATCTTGGTTGTGGCATAGAAGACTAGGTCATGCTAACATGGATTTAGTACAAAGTCTTAGCACAGGAGAGCTAGTAAAAGGATTACCAAGAGTTAAATATGAAAAAGGCAAGACATGTGATCCTTGTCAAAGAGGAAAGCAACACAAGTCATCTTTAAAAGCCAAAAACATAGTAAGTACTTCAAAACCTCTTCAACTCCTACATTTAGACTTATTTGGACCTACTAGGGTTGTTAGCTTAGGAGGAAAACATTATGCATTTGTCATCATAGATTATTACTCTAGATTTACTTGGGTAATTTTCTTAGCTCAAAAGAGTGATGCTTTTGAAAATTTCAAAAACTTTACTAAAAGAGTTCAAAATGAGAAAGGGTACTGCATTTCAAAAATAAGAAGTGATCATGGGAAAGAATTTGAAAATGAAAACTTTGAAAGTTTTTGTCTTGAACATGGCATTTCACATAATTTCTCATCTCCTAGAACACCTCAACAAAATGGAGTAGTTGAAAGGAAAAATCAAACATTAATTGAAATGACAAGAACAATGCTTAATGAATATGAATTACCAACTTATTTTTGGGCAGAAGCCACAAACACTGCATGTTATATTTCAAATCGAGTTTTCAAAATACCTCTTTTAAACAAAACCTCATTTGAGCTATGGAATGAAGAAAGCCCTCAGTATCATACTTTAGAGTATTTGGATGCAAGTGTTTTATATTGAACACCAAGGACAATCTTGGAAAATTCTCCTCTAAGTCTGATGATGGTATCTTTTTAGGATACTCTACAACCAGCAAAGCATATAGAGTATTTAGTAAAAGATCATTAATAGTGGAAGAATCCATGCATGTTGTTTTTAATGAATCTAGTAGACTTGATCTTGTGAAAGGTAGTGCTCTTGATGATGTTGTAGATAATATGGAAAAACTTGTCATTGAAAATGGAAAATAAGAAAACGATCAAGAAAATCTACTACCTCAAAATCAAGAACAAATGGAGCAAGAACTTCCAAAAGAATGGAGAATGAACAGAAATCATCCAAAAGAGCAAATAATTGGTGATCTATCAAGGGGAGTAAGTACTAGATCTCATTTCAAGCATTTAGTCACTAACATTGCTTTTATTTCACAAATTGAGCCTAAAAACATTGATGAGGCTCTTAATGATGAAAGTTGGGTAATTGCCATGCAAGAGGAACTCAACCAATTTGAGAGAAATAAGGTATGGAACCTAGTACCAAGACCTAAGAATCATCCAATCATAGGCAACAAATGGGTATTTAGAAATAGGTTAGATGAACAAGGGTTAATAACCAGGAATAAAGCAAGACTAGTTGCAAAAGGATATAATCAGGAAGAAGGTATAGACTATGATGAAACATATGCACCGGTAGCTAGATTAGAAGCTATAAGAATACTCTTAGCATATGCATGTCACATGAATTTCAAACTTTTTCAAATGGATGTGAAAAGTGAATTTCTAAATGGCTATATAGATGAGGAAGTGTATGTAGAACAACCACCAGGTTTTGAAAGCTTTGATTTGCCAAATCATGTTTTTAAACTTTCAAAAGCTTTGTATGGTTTAAAACAAGCTCCTAGAGCTTGGTATGAAAGACTAAGTTCTTTTTTACTAGAAAATAGGTTCACAAAGGGAAATGTTGACACTACACTGTTCATCAAAAAGCATAAGCATGAGATACTAATTGTTCAAATTTATGTTGATGATATAATATTTGGTTCTACTAATGAGCTGCTTTGTCAAGAATTTGCTAAGTGCATGACTAGGGAATTTGAAATGAGCATGATGGGAGAACTTAAGTATTTCCTTGTTCTACAAATCAAACAAAGCAATGAGGGCATATTCATCAACCAATCCAAATATGCCAAAGACTTAATCAAAAAATTTGGTATGGAAGGATACAAAAATGGCAAGACTCCTAGAAGTACATCAACAAAACTGGACAAAGATGAAAAGGGTAAGAGCATTAATGAAAAGCTTTATAGAGGTATGATCGGATCACTTTTATATCTTACTGCTTCTAGACCTGATATTATGTATAGTGTTTGCTTATGTTCGCGATTTCAATCATGTCCTAAAGAATCTCATCTAAATGCTGTAAAAAGGATTTTAAGATATTTACATGGAACATTGCATCTAGGTTTATGGTATCCTAGGAATTCATCTTTCTATATTATAGGATATTTAGATGCAGACTATGCTGGTAGTCTTTCGAATAGGAAAAGCACTTCAGGTACTTGTCACTTCATTGGAGAATGTTTTGTTTCTTGGTTTAGCAAGAAACAAGTTTCAGTTGCTCTCTCAACTGCCGAAGCTGAATATGTAGCAGTTGGATGTTGTTGTACACAAATTCTTTGGATAAAACAACAACTTAAGGACTATGGTCATGAGATGAACCATATACCTATAAAATGTGACAACACCAGTGCTATAAATCTTTCAAAGAATCCTATTCAACACTCTAGAAGTATACATATTGACATTAGACATCACTTTATTAGAGATCATGTTCAATATGGAGATGTTGAATTATAATTTGTATGCACAGAAAAGCAATTAGCAGATATTTTCACTAAGTCTCTAAATGAGGAAAGATTTAATTTCATTAGAAGATAACTAGGTATGATTGATGGATTAACCTTGTGATTACAAGAATAAGAAATTTGAATTGTTGATCTTAAAACATATCACAAGTTATAAGATAAATATTTTTTATGAGAATTCATGCTTTATGAAGTAAAATTTTTGTTGAAATGATTTAGTCTTGTTGCAGAACTTAATTTCAATCTGATGAAAATTATAGGGGAGTCACGCCCATGACTTATACTCATGCCCGTGACTTATGTGGCCCAAAGAGACAGTGTCGTTCACGACTTTGGTTCATGACATGCTTCACAGCTTCACGGTGTGAAACATAGTTTCACGGCTTGAGTCACGCCTGTGGATAAGAACATTCATGCCCGTGATGCTTTTTCACTCCCGTGAACAATTACGCCTCAAAAACTCATAGAAGCTTTCACGCTTTGGGACACGACATGATTCACGATTTCAAGCGGTGAAACATAGTTTCACGGCTTGAGTCATGCCCGTGGAAAAGAACCTTCACGCCCATGAATAATTACACCCAAAACTCACAGAAGCTTTCACGCCTTGTGTCACGGCTTGCTTCACGGGTATAAGTAGTGAAATTCAACAACTCACGCCCGTGACATTATATTCACCCCCGTGACCGATGATCATTCATGCCCGGGATGTTCATCGATCACGCCCTGAACTTATTCACGCTTTCATTCACGGGTGGAACACTGCTTCAGCAAACCGTGAACACGACTATTCATGCCCGTGAAACCCTAAGCCACGCCTGTGAATGTATCGAATATATAATAAAACAGCCGATTACAATCTTTATTTCAACTCTCCATCTCCCAAAAATGCTCTCATTTACTCTCATTCATTGAGACATTGAAGATTCCGACCCCAAAGCCTTGATATTTCACAATAAATAGCATCAAAAGTTCGAATCTTCAGCAGAAAACAGACATTTCCAAGGTCTTTCATCACATTTTTCTGTCAAAAATCTTTTTCAACTCCATCAACAACTAAAATTCTTCAAATATGGAGTCTACTTCATCAAATGGGAAGAGAAAAAAGTCTCATGCACCGAAGAGATATTCAGATTATCTCATGAACATCATTCCAGAAAGTTGCCATCCTCGATATGCAACTTTGAAGAAGAGACCTATTTTATCATCAAGGTCATTCGAATGGCAGACAGTCCGTAATCTCGAGCTCGAGATGGCTATGACAGAGCAACTTCAAGCCTGTCATCTAAAAGAATTTGTTAAAATTCATCTGCCAACCCTACAGGAGCCAAGGCTGGAATTTCTCAGCACCTTGCAGGTTTCACCAACTAGAGTGGTGAAATTCCAACTCTGCGATAATAAAACACCCTCAGTGCCATCACATTTGGAGAATTGTTCAACCTACCATCTGATGGCATTCTAAATGAGACTGAGGTAGAATTCTCTCCCCCTGCAGCCTGGACTCATTTTGGATATAACTGTAGCTGGGACGTAAAGAAGATGAAGAACACTCATCTCGTGGCCCCAGTACACAGGTATTTACATAGGTTTCTAACCTATAGCATTTCTGCTCGGGGAGAAAGCAAAGGAACTATTAGGAAGTCAGAACTCTTCCTATTCGAGATGGCTCGCAGGGGAGTCACAGTGGCGCTTTCCAGATGGTTTGCAAACCATCTTCTCTCCATCGCCACCAAGCCCACAGGAGATATCTTGATTGGGGCATATGTCACTCATATGGCAGTGAAGCTCAATTACTTGAAGCTGGATAACCATCACTTCAACATCATTCCTGCACACCCACGAGATAGGCTGGATGTAGAGTCATTCATCAAGATGGGAGCAGCTGTCAGAATCATTTTTTAGAACGATATCTTCTACCGCTTCACTGATACTACTGGAGAGATTGTCTGGGAAGATCATGACATAGAGGATTTTAAAACAGGCCTCCAGGGAGTTCAGCAGAAAAAGAGGGCTCGGATTGAGGAAGCAACTCCAGCCATCGAGAAAGACATTGGACAGTCCTCAGCCTCCACACCATCTTTAGCACAGCAGGTGGTCGGCCTATTGGCACCACATTTCGAGCAGCTGCAGACTTCCATGGATGAGTGGTTGGAAAATCTCAAGGACTTCATGGAGTCTCGGATAGATAGTCTTGAGGCTGAAGTAGCTAGGCTTCGTGATAGGATGTCTGGCTAGGATATAGGCTAGAGTGTAGCCTAAATTTGTTATGTTTGATCATTTTTTTGTTGTTTGTTATGTTTGCTTATGTAGGAAATCCTAAATTTCCTTTCTTAGTTTGTATCCTTTCCTTCATAATATATATTTTCTTTTGTTTACTTCAATCTACATATTCTTTTTGATTGATGACAAAAGGGGGATAAAACTAGCAATATATGATAGATAATATATGATATGGGAAAGTAGTATCAAACTAGCAATATAAGAATTGTGAATCAAAAAGTGAACAGACTTTGAATTGATTTAAAAATCTTGATTCAACTTTTCAGATGCAAAGTAAAAAAAAAACTGAGCTTTTATATACTTTAAATATACCCTAAGTATACTTTGCATACACCTTAAAAGCAAGTTACAAATAAAAACATGCCATGATATACCTTACATATACTTTCTGTCTTGAAAAGGAATTATGGTATGTATTGGATATACTTCTCATATAACTTGCATATACTTAAAATCTAGTTTAATGCTACATCTTTAATTACTATTCTTGCACATTATAATTTTTATTCTAAATATATTTTGAGGGGGAGACATCTCAAAATCACATATTGCTAGATTATTTGTCACCATCAAAAAGGGGGAGATTGTTAACCTTGAGGGGTATTTTTGTCATTTTGATGATAATAAATAACATAGCAATATTGTATTTAAATACTTGTTTTTGTAAGTATATTATACAGGACATGAATTAAAATAGCAAGAATGGAGAATTGGAAGAATAATCCTTGAGAAACAAAAAGCAAAAAGTAGCATGTTCACTGCCGTGACTCTAGGAGTCACTCCCATGAAGGAAGCTAACCGTTACCAAAACCAACATTTGAAGTTCACGGCCATGAAGGAAAACCAAACCGTGAAGTAAGCATTTCAGTCACCCCTGTGACTAAAGGTGTCACCCCCGTGAAGAGTCATGTAATTTCATCTAGAGAGCTTCAGGACCAGAGTCACCACTTGGGTCACGGCTGGGAAGATTGTCACCCCCGTGAATGAAGGTGTCACCCCCATGAATGCTTCATTCAATTTCATCCAGATTGCTTCACGACCAAAGTCACCACTTGTCTCACAGCTGGGAAGAGTGTCACGCCCGTGACTCTAATGTCAAAACATACTAGAGAGCTTCACGACCAAGGTCACCACTTCAGTCACGGCTTGGGAAGAATTGTCACCCCCATGACAGGCATATTCACGCCCGTGAACAATGAAAGAGAAAAATGTCAGGCGCGATTTTTTGGTTGGTACACTTGGGAGAAAAATAGTTTCTTATTTAATGGACCCCAACAGCTATATTCAGCCATGAGAGTGTAAATGGAAGCCATTTATGCATTAAGAAACAAGAGAATGATAAGAAAAACAAACGATTAGCATATACTTCAAATCACAAGCTATCTTGTACTTTTATACTTTGAGAACAAATCTATTCTCTGTAAAAATCTTATTGCTCCTCATATTTGAGCAATAAAGATTTATAAGTAGTTCTCTCTGTAATCTTTACTCAAGTGAGCATTGGGTAGTTCTGGGTTAAGAGTAGAACACTTGTGAGGGTTAGTTGTGTTAGCCTGTAAAACACAAGTTAAAAGGTTGTTTGTGTGAGCCTGCAAAACATAAGTGTAGGTTGTTTGTGTGAGCCTGTAAAACACAAAGGAATTGGTTATTATGTGAGCCAATAAAACACAAGGGATTTCTGGGTTAGGTGTGAGCCATTGTGAGAAACACCATAATTGGGAGTGAGCTTGTAAAACTCCATTGTAACACTTAGTGTGTTAGTGAAACTCCCAATTGTGATTGGGGAGAGGAGTAGGGTTTGTTAATGCCCGAACCTCTATAAATCTTTGTGTCTGATTTTCTCTATCCCTTCTAAAATTAACAATTTGATTTCCGCACTTTAAAGTTTAATTTTTGAAACTCCAATTCAACCCCCCTTCTTGGTCTAATATTTAGGCAACATGAAGATATTGATCGAATCAATCTCATGTTATATTAGTAGAATCTATAGAGATATAGCTAGATATGACTTATGAAGAGGAGCCAGCAAAAATTCTAGCTCGAAAAGTAAATGAGTTATGGAACAAGAAAGTACCATTGGTAAAGGGGCTTTGGGGAAACCATACTTCGAAAGAGGCAACTTGGGAAAATGAAGAGGTGATGAAAACTCAGTATCCACGGTTATTCAACTCTAGTTAAATTGGTAAATTTTGAGGACAAAATATCTTCAAAGAGGGAGAATTGTAACACCGAATAATTTAGGTCAGAGTAACGGACGACTATAATCCGGCACTCCAAACCAATCCGGATTCAAATTTGGGCATGAAAGAAATAATAAAATGATAATAAATATGAGAAAAATATTTTGGGATATTATTAATCTAGAAGTTTAAGGTTCAGAGCTAAATTTTGCAAAATAATAAATTCTTGCTGAACGAAATTTGAATTTACGGTATTTTTGAAACATATATTTTTAAGAAGGAATAAGAATGGAATATTTTTATCTAAATTTTTATCTAAGTAAAGGAATATTCTTTGGATAAAAATAAAGTAAGATTGATTAAAATTAATGGACCAATGAGTGTCAAAATTTATCTAATTAATCCCAACCACACACCTAATCTAAGTATAAAAGTTAAATTTTTACTTTATGCCATAATTTCTTCTTCTTCCTCATCTTAGGCCAAACATTTCCCTCTGTTTTTCTTTCTCCATTGTCGTGACCTCCATAACCATTTATCCTCATCAAAGTTTCAACCTAAGCCTAGATATAAGAGAGAAAGAGATAGACCAAGGAAAGACCATCAAGAAAGTAAGCAAAGTGAGTCAAACAACGGTAGAGGAATGAAGAAAAAAAGAGAGAAAAGAGAAGGGAATTTCGGCCATCTTGAGAATCTTCAAAGGTGAGGTTAGATTATTCATCCTCTTGATTTTCTCTTCCTCTTTAGTTCTATTTTGAAGTTAATTACAATTAAAATTGGTTAATTAGGGTTATTAGTATGTTAATGGTAGTCAATTATAGATTAGTGTACTTTATGCTTGATTAGTATGACTTAAGAGTTAATAATGGATTAGAAACAGCGTTTATGGACCTAAGATGGAGTAGAATTTATTAGAAACTTGAGTAGGACTTATGTTCATATATAACATTAATGTAAAAGGCATAAATTGAAGTATATGTGACTTTGTTGTTACGCCAAAGAAGTGAGCACCTCTGGGCGAAAATTAAAAAGAAAATAGGGGCAAGGAGAAAGCCAATTACAAAGTAGAGAAATGTCAAGCAAAAAGGACTTTTTAAGGTAAGTACTTTAGGCAACAATTCAATATGGAAAATGAATGTTAAATGTGATATTATTGTTGATTGTGTTGTTATGTTGAGTATGATGTTATGTGTAATTATGTAGGTAATTATTGACATTTTAATTGAATGATAACATTGGTAATTTGATGCATGAAATGGTAATTAATTGATGCCATGAATGTGAAAATAAATTCAGCTTAAGTTGATGATGCATGAAGATAGAAATTGGTGTGATTAATTGAAGTTGCTAGAAATTTGCTTTATGAATAATATCTACATTTTAGTGCATAACTTGAGTTCAAGATGTGATTTTTTAGTGTTTCTTATTGGAATGGGAAGCTAACACATAGGCTTCATGTTTACTTTAGATTTGAGTATATTTGCATTTAGGCTTAAATTGGACGAAAAGTTCGGATAAGTAATTTATCCAGTAAAATACTAGGCAGTATGAGCATGAATGTAGCCACTTGTAAAATCTATAACTTTTTGTAAAAAATTCGATTTGATGTCATTCTATTTGTAAGACAATAAGCTACGATTTCTTACATATCCATTTGACTTGTTTCCACCTTTAAATAGATGACAAATGCAGTGCAATGTAAAAAAATCAATTACTCCCATAATAAGGCAGCTTATTTATAAGATTAAATTGTTGAGTTAAATCACAGAAAAATGCTTTATTTAACTTTTCTTATGTTTGTGATGATTCAATAAGTATGATATTGAAATATATGTAATGAAGACTTGTTCCATTTATATAAATTTATATTAGCATTAATATATAATGTTGATGTAAATAATAATAAAGTTAACAATTATGATTAAGCCTTAAAATATCTAGTCAAGAATTATAAATTAGGATAAGTTGGAATGCCAATAAAGGGGTGAAAATGTAGGCATTAAAACATACTATTGAGATTAAATTTATGTAGGAACTAAAAAATAGTGTTGAATTTAAAATTACGTAGGCATTGCAAAAGTGCCAAGTTATTAATGATTATGTAGGCATTAAATGTCGAGTTACCAAATGATTATGTAGGCATTAAATGTCGAGTTACCAAATGATTATGTAGGCATTAAACGCTGAGTTGCCAAATGATTAAGTAGGCACCGAGTATACCGTCGAAAAGTAGAAACCCTGTATCTAATGTTTGGTTCCAATCTAAGATGTCAAGAGCTATCAAATAAATGAAAAATAAAATAAAGTAAATTATTAAAATGAGATTATAAATTGTATTTCTTGCTTCTTATTGATGAATGAAATTTTATAATTGATGAATTATGTATCTTGAATGATTTAAATGGTATTTGATTTAATTGGATGTTTTGGCATACTTAGAAAAATACTTGTGAATGATAAAATTTAATTGTAGAGATAAACGTATAATTATTGGATGCTTGAGAAAAGTATCACCAAGCTAGAGTTTAGCTTGTGCATTTTATACTCCGGTTAGTATAAATAGCTATTGTGATAGTGCGAACCGAAAAAAGGGGAATCCCAAAATCAATTTGTAGTAGTTTTCTTTTTCTATATTTTGGGTATTATGTTGTACTAATAGATTTTAAGATTTTTCTTTTTTGTTTAAATACGTGGCATGTAGGAGTTATAAAAATGTAAATTTGTAATTAATATAGTTATTATTATTTTTTAAATATATTTCTAAATATTTTTAGCTTAATTATGAGTACTTTTAAATAAAGGAATTTTATAATCAAAGTTTTTTTTATCACTAGATATATGTTTAAATGAAATAAATAACTATATATATATATATATATATAGCTAAATTTGCATCTACCTTTAAAGTCTGGTCCCCCCTTGATCGAAAAATAAGAATTAGAATTTGACTCAAACTCTGCAGACAAGGGACACTCTCATTAGCAATATTGTTTTCATGCTCGTGTTGATTTCTCTCGTGTGTGACAGGTACTTGAAAGAAGCAATTTTCTCGCAACCAAATCTTCACGCTAGCTATAGACGATTAAGCTTTAGAAAGGTCGTGCTCATGATAAAAACCTTGCACCAGCAACAGGAACGAAGGAAGAAAGCCATCATGAGCATGAACACCCCTCATGCCCATGACACATTGTCACATGCATGAGGCTTCAAGCATGTCATTTTCCCCTCACATGAGTCAGGCTTCCTAACATGTTTGACAACTTGGCTTCTTTCCTACACTTCAACTCTTCTTCCGGCAATCATAAAATCAAAACAATTATGTACCTAAACATGACAAAATTCTATAATTAAACATGAAAAACAGTAACAAAAATTGGAACAAATAAGAACACATCAAACTCCCCCACACTTAAGCAATCTTACCCTCAAGCAATATCTAAATATAGAGAAATAACAAAAACATATTTATAGTGAAGCAACTAATATGCACGATTCTAATCTTGATCATCCCAAAGTTTCACTAATGTATGAATATGATTTATATCAAATTCACATAGTTTAACTAGCGCAAAATAATCTTAATACAATTCCATACTAAAAAATTAAAATGAAAACAACTTATTCACATAATTTCCTCAACATATATAGTGAAAAGTAATCCAAACAAGCTATGGATTATCACTAGCAAAAACCTTATATATTAAATCCCCACATTTATTGATTTGCTAGCTCTTTTACTTTTGGTTTTGATTAACTTTTTTTAGAGTTAACAATTCTTCCCTAAGTCATAGTACATTTCTCTATTTGAACTTTATTTGTTCTTTCTTGTTTTTGGTTTTTTTAGAAACACACTGCACTCATATAGGGTGCTTTACATACTCTTAACCTTGGTAGGACAATAGAGTAGATAAGGCAAGTGTATTTTATGCTCCATCATGCTATTTTTTGTTAACTTTATACTTTAACTAAGCTATTTAATTATATATGGTGTTTAAGGACTTAATATATGAGTTTAATACATTTAATAATCTAAAGCTTAAGTAAATTACTGATACTTTATATAGGAGGAAATTACATAACTATATTGAAATACTTTTAATTTTTAAAGTATGAGATTAGCATCAAAACTATCTTAAACTTAATCAAACTAAACAAATCTAACATAAAATCAAGTTCTAACATTAACAAACTTATAAGAAAATAAAGAAAAGAAATCAAACATATTATTTTTAGATTATCATTATTATTATTATCATTATTATTATTATTATTTTTAATAAAAAAAACCCACAAAATTTAACACACAAATTTAAATAACTTTGAACCCCAAAAGATAGAATTTCTTCCCCCACACTAATAATTAATTGAAAGAAAATAAGGAAGGAAAAAGGAATACTCCTCTAGTATGAAGAACTTTTCACTAAACTGGAGGAGGAACATTCTCCAAAATTTGGCACAGAAGCATGTTGTACTGGGCACTGGTGCACTCCAAACTATCCATCCAATTATCAATACAATCTAAGCACTGAATTAGTCATTGTACTGCAAGTATGGAAGACTACTCTAGCTCATTGGACTATGGTGGGGGTTATTTAGCTGGCTCATCATCGCTTTGCTATTGTGAAGGCTCACCCCTTTCATTTAGTAGTATCTCCCATCTAATAGTATCTCCTTCTTTGATAAATAGGTTAGATCTCTGCAAAACAATACTATCAAAATTTGTTTGGCTAGAAATTAGTGTTAGTGCAGTAATTAAAACATTGAAAGCACAAAAATGGCTAGCAAAGGTAGTGTAATGTGAACTAAGCCAAGTGTAGTTCAAGGGTGTCTAATGGTGTATAACATATGCTCAAAAATAAATACAGATGTGCAGACTTCTATTCATGAATGCATACACCATAAAAGATATAACTCAATTTTAGAAACTTTGTTACTTCCAAAATTTCCAAGATTGCATGACACATGAATTTATGAAACAAAGTAATACTTTAATCTTTAAAATGCATTGTAGAATCATTTATAGGATTAAAATGAGGTTATTTAGTCAACACTTGCCTAATCGCATCAACAATAAAATTTATCAAGCATTCTTGTACTCTTTAAATAAAACATTTAAAAATTTTTCTCATAATTTTCTTGTTTGCTAAACACCATCTGCCTAATATTCTAAATTTTAATTGAGTACAAGCATTGTTAAACATTAAAGTGTTGTCAAATTCTAATACTAGCTCCATAAAACTAAAGTCAGTCATAGTAATAAATTTAGTCCATCCTAGGTGCCTAGCATATGCTTTAATAGTGTCTAGACTATTTAATTGCTTTAAGGTCTAAAAATCCAGAAATATGTAAACAACCATAGTTCTAGATATAATGTTCATATTTATCACCTTCCTCAGCTGAAGAAATAGGATAGGGAGCATCATACATGAAAGAGATGTTGATTTCCTCGTGTTCTTCAGCTCCCTTGTCATTGTCACATGTTGGTTCTTCCTCCTCACATTCATGATGTTATGGTGGTGAAGGTTCACACACGTGTGATGTACCTCCATGCCTTTGAGATGAACTACATGTCATGGGAATATTAATTTATGTTAAAAATTGACTAATAGAGCTGAAATTCCGAAGGGTTTGACAAATTAGTGCCAATTTGAAGAGAAAATTCAAAATTAAGGAGTAATTTGGGAGCTAGGGTGTGGGAATGGTTAAGAGAAAATGAAAAAGAAGAAGGAATTTGGGAAAATGGGAAAGCACGACTGTGAGAAGAGTTTTTTTTTTATCTACACATATAAATAGGCGCATTAGCAATTTGAAAGAAAAAAAAATGGGGCATTATGCACGTGAGCGTGCCTCATGTCCCTGAGACCCATTTTAACCTTAGGGTGTCCCGCACATAAGGAATCGTCACGAGTGTGACACCTCTTTTTCCTCATGATCGTGTATTCCTTCTTTGTTTTAAGCATTTAAGTGCCTTCTTCTTCTATAAATGCAATCCTAAACACAAATTAGAGTTAGAATTCGAGTAGAAACTTAAAAACTAATAACAAAGATGATAGTTAAAGCTAATAATTTGAAAAAAAAAAAGACAAAAAGAACTTTGGTTGCCTCCCAAGAAATGCCACATTTATTGTCTAGGCAAGACATTTATGAATATACTCCTTTATGCTCTCTTTCCCTATTCTCAACTTCACTGCACTTAAACATCTCATAGGTTATTTCATAAACAAATTTATCAACCAAAAAAATGGAAAAACATTGACTTGCAGTAATTGATAGTCACATACCTCAATTTCATTAGTTACATCCCCTATTGTCATGTTTAATTTTCCGACTTTAACATTAATTTGGGTATCTATTATGGCCATAAAAGGTCTACCAAGGAATATATTTGAACTTTCTTTTAAGATTTCATTCTTAGTATCCATCAACATTAAATCAACAAGCACAACTACCTTGCCAATTTGAACTATGAGGATTAGTTCCTAAACCTAATTGCTTAATAATAGGATATGGTCTCTTCACCTAAGGTAATATTGATAGAAAAACTCTTAGGGTCATCGTCTTTTCTGGTAATGGTGATGTCTTTTTTAGAACCTCCATCTTATTTTTTTAAGTAAAGCATATTTTTGTATAGTCTTTGTAGATGGGGTTACTTTCCTGATAGAAGGAATTCAATGTGAGTCACTCTTACCTTGAAAAGTGTCTTACCTTTATTACTTTCTCTCTACTTTAGGAAAGGTGACTTATAAGGCTTGGTTGATTTATGTACTTGAGGTGTTGGATCGTCATGATTTTTTTCCTCTTCTTCTGTTTCAATTTTCAGAGATTTTAAGTCTTAGAGTTGTATTTAACATGTACCTACAAGAGAGTAGGGTTGTATGTTAGTTTTAGAAATTGCTTCATCATTATAGGGATTACCTTTCGTGGTTATAGACTTGGCTTGTTCTATTTTGTTTCATAATTTCCCTTTATTATTCTCCTATACGGCCTCTGTGATCTACCCAATTTGAATCTCCACCCTTTTAAATGAAACTTCTTTTGAATCAAGTGTCTTATCCATTCTCTCTTGTTTGTCTTGACTTGTTAGGTGAAGTTATTTAATGTTTTTTCTAATGATGATTTTCTAGATGTACTAGCATGTCCAATTTGGTTTGGATGTGGGTAAAACTATTGATTTGAAGGCTCTTGGTAATTGGACTGTGGATTTTGATTTTGATTTCGAAGGAGCTGTAGACTTTGATTTTTCTCATTATTTCTCCATGAAAAATTTGGGTGGTTTCTCCAACTTGGGTCATAGGTATTTGAATATGGATTGTTTTGTTGCCTTGCTTGGAAAGAGTTTAAGGCACTTACTTGTTCCACATCATTTCCTATAAAGGTAGAATGCATATTAGTTTCATGTCCATAAATACCGCAAATGCCACATACCCGATTTACGAATGCTTGTTCTTCATTAGTTAACATTCAGACTTGCTTTGTAAGTTCAACAATTTGTAAACCCAACTCATTGCTATTGGAAACTTCATGCACTATCATCTTCCTTTCTCTTATACTTTGTTTTTTAGAATTAGCTCCCAAAAGTTCAAATTCAGTTGATGTCTTCTCTCCCATGGCCCCTCCAGCTGTGTTATTAACCATACACTGGTATTTTTGTCTCAAGCTATCATAGAAGGAATGATTAGTTACTCGAAAAGGGTACCCATGGTGAGGGCATTGTAAAAGAAGCATTTTAAACCTATCCCAAAGTTCATGAAATGTTTCAGAGTCTTTTTGGTAAAAAATGGTAATTAGCTCTCAACTCTGATGTTTTCTTATGGTAATAGAATTTTTCCATGAATTTGTGATACACTTCTATCCAATTATTCAGAGAATTATGAGATAACTTCATTAGCCACACTTTGGCTTTATCTTTTAGGGTGTAAGGAAAACATTTCATCCTCAATTGATCCTCATTAAGCCCATTCAAAGGGAAAGTTTGATTGTTGCATAAAATTCCCTTACGAATGTTAGAGCGACTTCATTTTTTAGCCCATAGAAAGATGGAAGGATGTTCAAATGTATACATTTCAGATCATAATTTATAGCTCCTTCTTCTAACATAATGCAAAATGTATTGTTGCTAATTACTGGTCTGGCATAGTCATTCATACCTAATTACCTCTATGCACCAGCTACTCGTGGTGGAATTTCAATTTCTTCTATTGCTACTTCTTTTTCCAAATTTTTTTGGATTTTCAAAGTTCTCTTATTTTTCTTCAAGGTTTTATTCTTCTTGTTTATGTGCTTTAGACCTTAATTCGTAATTCATCTGAATGGATATTTCTCCAAATTTTGTTTGTTTACTTGTACCTAGCACAAAAACCAAAGTCAGCAACAACAAAAATAGGAAAAGAAAGAAATAGAAACAAAATTGTAGAAAATTATTTAAATTATATAAAAGAAAAATGTTGGAAATTTAATTAATTAAGAATTTAAGAAACAGTGGTTCCCCAGTAACGGCGCTAAAAAAACATGATGTCACGTAAAGTGTACTCGCAAGTTCATAAACCAATGTGATATGGTAAGTTTACACCCAAGGTCAATCTCTCAAGAAACTACATGGTTCTAAATACTTAATTAGTTTTAAACTGCTAATGAACAACGAAATAAAAACCTAAATACTCTAGCCAATTTTAATAAGTAGAAGAGAAATTAATAACTAAGACTGTAATAAAAAGGAATAAAGAAATCTATGAGAAAAGAAACATAGACTTAGCTCATAACTCCCAATCTGCATATCCTTTAATGAATTAAGCACCAATGAGTGAAGATTTTATTACTCTCACCTTTAAGCATTAATTAATCAAACCAATGAATTAACTAATGTTCAGTCCAATTTTTGGATTAAATTACAGAAGATGTGTCTAATAATCTATCCTTCACATGTCCATTTAAAGTTAAAACATTGGTGATCAAGTAACTATTAAACCAAAAAATTATGAAACTCAATTGAAACGGAAGAAATCGTGCATTCATTGACACATATAAGAAAGAACAATACAAATTAGGGTTGCTCACTAAGCACGCATTAAAAAGTTCAACCTAGCTTGATAATGAAAATGATCATGTTTAATAAGATGACTAAATTAAACATAAAAGAAAAGATGAAAAGAAAACTTCCTAGAATACTACCATATAGTTCTTAACTTTCTATGTGCTTGAATACATATCTCTACCTGTAAAAGAAAACTAGAATATATAAGCTAGGGAGTCCTACTTAAAACTCAATTCCAAAGATACAATTATTCCTATTTAAGAGATAATTTCCCCCATAGACGATCTTCGAACCATATAGTTCTTAACTTTCTACGTGTTTGAATACATATCTCTACTTGTAAAAGAAAACTAGAATATATGAGCTTAGGAGTCCTACTTAAAACTCAATTCCAAAGATATAATTATTCCTATTTTAGAGATAATTTCCCCCGTAGACGATCTTCAAATCAGCAATTATCTTTAAAGTCTAGTCCTCATTTGATCGAAAATAAGAATTGGAATTCAACTCAAGCTTTCCAGACAAGGGAGAGCTTCATGTTTCTGACAATCTCATTAATAATATTCCCTTCATACTCATGCTGATTTTTCACATGCGTGACAGGTACTTCAAAGTAGCAATAGACTTGTAACCCAATCCTAACTCTAGTGATAGAAGACTGAGTTTTAGAAACTTTGCAATCATGATAACAACCTTGCACCAGCTATAGGAACGAAGGAAGAAAGCCATCATAAGCATGGACACCCCTCATGCTCGTGACACATTGTCATGTGTATAAGGTTTCAAGCTTGTTATTTTTCCCTCACATTCGTGACAACTTGGCTTCTTTTCCTACACTTTTACTCTTCTTCATGCAATCACAAAATCAAAACAATTAAGTGCCTAAACATGATAAAATCCTATAATTAATCATGAAAAACACTAACAAAAATAGTACAAATAAGAAAATATCACTCGTTTCTAGTCAATCCGACATGTCTAGTCACTAAATGCACATATCGACTGGGCCCTAAACTAGAGGATGTGACAAAATCCTTGCTTTCTTTTCATGTTCTATGAGTTTTCAGCCCTAAAAAGTTGAACTTTTAGATTTTTAGGAATTGCTGGGTAGAAAAGATAGAGGAATGGTCTAGGAATGGATTAGGCATGCAAGATCTGTTGCACCTTGTTTTTAGGGTCTATAAGTCATTTATACTGTTATGAGAGAGTGTAAGTACATTAAGAGATTATCAATAGTTTGAAAGGGCACTTTCACACCAGTGAATGGATATTCATGGCCTATGAAAGTCTCATGTTTTCAAAACGACAAATTTTTAGAAGGATTCAAGCCCATGAATTATATGTCACTACTATGAATGTATGGATTAAGGTCTTTCCTGTGAAAGGTTTGTCACGACTGTGACAAGGGATGTTCATGCCTGTGAGGAACTCTTCGCACCCATGAATAGTAGGCAGTAGAGTAAGTGAATAGAGCCATATTTTTCTCTCTCTCTTCCATACATTTACCTACTCCCCATTGCCCCTCATCCTTCCAAACAACCAACCATCTCCTTCTTCACTTTCTTCTTCCTTCTCTCCATCCTTTTTTTCCCTCAAAGATTCATATATCAATGCTTAGGAGAAACATGAAAACAAAGTTAAGGGTTGAGTGTTCTTAAGTGATATGAGCTTAAAAATAAAAGAGGGAGAGCTAAGCTAGAAAAAACAATTGATGTTTGGACTTTCATAGGTTTGGAGATGGAAGAGTTAAAAAGTAATAAGCACAAAGAGGAGAGTATAAGCTAGGATGGATCTTGAATATTTTATAGAGGATCATTGGTTAAAGGTTAGTATATATATAAATTTAAATCCATAAATTTGTTTCTTCAAACATGTTAAGTGTTTAGCATGAGTGATTGTGTTAAATTCCTTTGATTTGTGAGGTAAAGTGATAATATGTTATAAGGTCATAAATGTTAGGCATGGATATATTTTAAGATGGTTTTGGCATGATTTGTTGTTAAATGCTTTATTTTATGTTATGACATGTTTTATGGCATGAAAATGTTGTTGAATGTTAATAGGAGTGATTGACATTGGTCAATCTTAAGGCCATTGCGTGTATTTTGTGAGATTTTACACCCATGACATTGGTCAATCTTAAGACATGTGAGATGAGGTTAATGTAGAACATACTCTTTAATAGCTTGAGTCACCTCTTAGTTTATGCCTATGAAGAATGTGCACTTCATGAACTGAAGCATTCATAATTATATTAACAATGTTGTTCACGGGTAAGTGTGCTTATGAATGGAACCTTCACGGTTATGAACATGAAGTTCACGCCTGTGAAGCCTATTTAAATGGTACATGTTATTTTCTTTAACAATGTGATGTAATAGTTATGCATATGTATATTCTATGATATACCATAAGTATGAAACATATGATTTCATGAATTTTTACACATAAATTATACCAGTTGATACTCCACATGATCAAAAGGATGTACATAATAAGTGAATGCATGAAATGAAAATACAACAAGGGATATACGAATAAGTCAGGAATAGTAATTGTAAGAAGTATAATATGTGAACAAGTATATGTGTATATCATATTGAAATGGGAAGTGTCATGGGACACAATATGAGGATTTCATGAATGATAAATGCTTCAAAGCATGGAATTGATTTCGAAAATAAGAAGGAAAAGTGTAATGTTCTTAAATGCTATATTTTCTAATCTATGACTTGATAAAGGATAGATGACATACCAGTTAGGGGGTTATGATACTGTAGAATATATTTTATATGAGGCCTCAATAATTAAAGCTTAGGTTAGAGTGCTCATGGTTCTCGATTCCATGCAATTTTGGGACCAGGTGGTTGAAGCTCATGTTAGAGCACCCTTATTCTTGTCTTATACTCAGTCAAGATAGCTAAAGCTCAAGTAAAAGTGACCTTGACTTGAGGAGCATAGACAAGCACTTTTATAGGTAGTGGACAGGGTAGTTGAAGCTCAGGTAAGAGCACACCTATTCCACCACCCACACATGGATAGCCCGAATTAGAGTTTTGGTCAAAATAAAATAAAAAGGGTAATAAAAAACCAATTACATGGATATAAATGAAAACGATATATGATGAATTGGCTACCAATATTGTTATATGGAAATGATATATGTTGTATGTGAACTTTAGCCTATGATTGTTTATATCATTATATGAATCAATTTGATATGTATATACAAATATAAACGTAAGGATTACAATGAGTGTATATTTCTATGCATGATTATTATGAAATAATTATGAATATGGTCATAAAGGCATGACATAAATGTGAAATATGCTTATTAATATAATAGAAAGTTATGTAAGTTTTAGGATGATTGTATTTATAGATGATCATAAAGTAAATAATTTGAATATGAGTATGAGCACACACTACAACAAAGTACCATTTTAGTGATGACATTTTTTGTTGCTAAAATATGAATTTCCATCACTAAAAGTACTTAGGGATAGACTAGAGACAGAACTAATCCGTCTCTATATAGGTGGTAGTTATTTTCATAGTGATAGAATATTTGTCCATAGGTAAAGTTAACAATGGAAAATTTTGTCATGAAAATAATCATTTTGTCTTTAATTTTTTAATTTTTTTGATGACCGATGATACAAATAACAACGGATTAGAGACGAAATTGTCATCTATATTTTAGTGACGGAATACAATTTGTTGCTAGCTTAACTATTTTTTCCTATTTTTAGCAACAGAATACAATCCGTTGCTAAATTTTATAAATATATAATTTTTTCTTGGTTTAACTAATATATCTTGAAAATAACCCTGTTTGCTGAACAATTTCAAGTATTTTACTAGTATAACGTTTAATGAGTGCAAATAATATGCATAACAATATAAACACAATAAAGTTGTAAAATGCTTGTCAAATATGTAAATTTTAGTCAACTTTAGTACATGTTTACTAAACACAAATTTAAAACATAATTATAATTTGAAAATAGATAAAGTATCTACTCCGCAGAAAAGTCATCCTCATTTACGTCATCATCAATAGCATGATCAACACCATTGATAGCAGGGGAAGCTATAGTAGACTGTCCTGAAGGCATAATTTCCTGATTACATAACAATTCCATCATGGCCTGTAGTTCGGACTTTAAAGCTATGATATGTCCACCCATTTTTTCCTCTATTTTTTGCCATACCTCCTCCTCAATTTGCTTAATGTTTTGTGCATCATCCATAAATGTGGTAGTAGTGGAATTAAAATCTACATCGTTAGACATAAATGATGATGCCTTGGAGCCAATGCCATACAATCTTTGATTTTTCTGGCCTCCTATCTCCTCCATAAATATCTGAGACATGTCAACCTATGGGGTCTCTATAGTACCCTCAATAGGTTGAGAAGCAATAGCAAGATGTGCCTCTACACAGTCCTAAGATGTATGATTGTGTTAGGGTACTGAATAATAAATAAAATAGTAGGAAAATATGCATCTAATTTGATTATGAATTATTTTCAACATTAAAAATAAAGCATTTGACTAGTTACATAAAAAGATTGATACTAACATCAATCTCCTTGGACTTACTATTAATTAACTAACCATCTGCTTTCCTTGTATGAGTCTTCTTGAAGATCTCAAACGCATTAGGTTGCCATTCGAAAGCTTTTGCCTAAAGGAAAAAAACTTATTTATGGACAAAATAAAAATTCATACATAAGAGCTTCAAGATTGCAATATTATAAAGCTAAATTACAAATTAGATTAAAGATTTGAAAAGTTAAAAGTATTACCAAGTCGTGTAAGTGATCTACAACCGATTTTGAGCCACCGATGTGGCTAAATGGACCTGTACCTTGTCCACCAACCTCATTGTGTCGGCTCTTACTTGCAATTTCAGACTTTGCTTTGACTTCTGGACTGCTCCAATAATTCTTCCAATGTTGCCATATATTATCAGCTACTGGCAAAGGCTTCACCCCCTTTCACTTCCATCTACAAATCATGTTAGAATATCGATCAGCTACCTGACACTCCCATACTTCTTCAAGGCAATCATAAAACTGAGGATGTGACATTCTACCTATATAATAGGAATAATTCCATTACATAAGTGGAATGACACAGAAAATCTGAATGAAACTAGCCTGAATTTAAAATTTTCATTTAATAACTAAATTGACATTTTTTTTAATATTCAAATATAAATATGGATTCAATTATCAAATACATCATCATGTTACATAAATATTATACTTCATTACAACTATCAAAATTAATGGCTCTTACCTTACATCTAACTATAAAGATATAATACCAAAATACAAAATATGTTCTTAACTATATACAAGACATGTCTAACAAACCCATATGCATGATAATGAAGAAAATTCAAAAATAATATGCAACCAACCATCAACCAGTTCTGACGCGTCTCCTCTAGTATGGGCTTGTATTTCCTCTATCAACTTCACAGTTTACTACTTACAAACTCCAATTCCCGCGCAGGAAAAACAAACGGTAAGCCATTTCTAGCTTAGTGGTGCATATAAGCCTTTAGATTTTCCCATGCAGTCACACAAATATGGGTCATAATAACCATGATATAATTTAAATAGATCATTGCATAAAATTTAGAAAATATTATAATAAAATAAAATTTATGTTCCATTATATTATCATTATATTTGTATCAAGATATAAATTGTTTATATTCAACCATATGTAATATATAAAATATTAAGCATTATACCCGCTCTCATATTTCCACAACTCATTTTAATTTAATTCATTTCCCTATATTAAGCATTCTACCCGCTCTCATATTTTCACAACTCATTTTAATTTAATTCATTTCCCTAAAATTATGTTAGTTTAGCTAACTCAAATCTCAATCCATATAACCATAAATATTTTAACATACAGTTACCAAAATACATGGTAGATAATTCATAATACAGTACAAAATACTCCAACATACATTATACAGGGACAACCACATGATTATACAATATTACCAAATTCATTGATAATATATATATATATATAACTAAATTATAAATTTAGCTTACCTTAATAAATATTTATAATTCATGCTATTTCACACATTTTATCTCTCAACGTGTACATGTATATTTTTTAATTAATTTATATATAATGTTTTAATATAAATAGCCTAAATCTCATTCCCGGACTGTTTGGATATAGGGCGTGTAGTAGGGCTGCTCGCGGAGCTTAAGCACCCTACTCACTATAGTCTTAAGTTAAGAGCGCTCGCAGAGCTTAAGCTTCATGACCGAGTAAAATCACATCATCTATGTACAATTAGGACAGGGGTGCTTTTAGAGATAATACCACCCTGTTCCTAAACCATATCAATATTGGTACCATAATGCCCCTGCAATGGTGCATAATTTATCCCTAATTAGTCCATAGGTTGAGAACTGGGCAATGAAGGTTATTACTTATTTCTTTTCTTTATATATTAATTTGCTGGAATCAATATTCCCTTTACATTTATAATGAAAATATGATTATAAAATTTTAAAATCATAAAATCATATGATATTTCACTATATATAACCATTTAAGTAATATTGACATACTTTAATTAGTTTTCTATACAATCAAAGCCAACAAATCTTTTAATACAAAACCAACATTTATAATAACTTTATGAGTCCAAGTATGCCATATAACCTCTCTTTTCATATCAAAGACATGTCATATATGACTTTCTCACTTCACTCTTTATTGTCCTAATTATTCAATAATTACCATTAATAATTATCACATTTTTAATCAATCATATACTAATCCATATTGAAAAATATATTATGTTACATATTTTATATTCACACCCTTTAACATACATTTACAATCTTAAACTAAAATTTCCTACATTTTACCAATCAATTATTCATCCATATGTCTATACATGCATTAACATGAAGTTTCATTAATTAAGCACTCAATTCATTTCATATTTACACATTTTAATATATTATTCAATTAACACACAAGCATGCAACAAGGCAAACTAAAATGCATATATGTACAAACCTCAATGGAGCTTTTTCCAAAATCTAGAATTTGGAGCTTGTCTACTTTTATTGCTCTTCTTCTTGTTGAGATCCAAATTAAAAAATATAAATAATTAACACATTGATAAAATATTTATTCTTAATATAGTTTAAATAAATAACTACAATTCTTTTAAGCTGGAACAGGACCTCTTAGGACTATTGGATCAATAACGTTTTCTACACTTATCCAATTTATATGATTATTAATCCTAATTTAATATAACATGTAAAAATAAAACATATTAAAATTTCAAAGTTTTCATTTTCAAATTCTTTCCCATGATCACTTCTTATTTTTGAAATGTCGTACCCTTTTTCATTTTGAACCCTTTTAGCATAGTTTTTGAAATTTTCAAAATCAGACACAAAGATTTATAAAGGTTCGGGTGTTAACAAATCCTACTCCTCTCCCCAATCGCAATTGGGAGTTTCTCTATCACACTAAGTGTTACAATGGAGTTTTACAAGCTCACTCCCAACTATGGTGTTTCTCATAATGGCTCACACCTAACCCAGAAATCCCTTGTGTTTTAATGGCTCACACACTAACCAATTCCTTCTGTTTTACAGGTTCACACAAACAACCTATACTTTGTGTTTTACAGGCTCACACAAATAACCTACACTTTTTGTTTTACAGGCTCACACAAATAACCTATACTTTGTGTTTTGGAGGTTTACACAACTAACCCTTACAAGTGTTCTACTCTTAACCCAGAACCACCCAAAGCTCACTTGAGTAAAGATTACAGAGAGAACCACTTATAAATTTTATTTCTCAAATATGAGGAGCAAAAAGATTTTTACAGATAATTGATTTGTTCTCAAAGTATGAAAGTACAAGATAGCTTGTGATTTGAAGTATATGCTAATCTTTTGTTTTTCTCATCATCCTCTTGTTCCTTAATGCATAAATTACTTCCATTTATACTCCCATGGCTGAATATAGCCATTGGGGTGCATTAAATAAGAAACTAGCCATTGTACCAACCAAAAAATCGTGTCTGACATTTTTCTCTTTCATTGGTCACGGGCGTGAATATGCTTGTCACAGGGGTGAAAGTTCTTTCCAAGCCGTGACTGAAGTGGTGACCCTGGTCATGAAGCTCTCTGGGATGTATGAACATAAGAGTTCATGGGCGTGACATTAATCCTTCACGGGCGTGACACTCTTCCGAGCCGTGAGCCAAGTGGGGACTCTGGTCGTGAAGCTCTCTGGATGAAATTGCATGAAGCTTCACAGGGGTGACACCTTTCTTCACGTGCGGTGAGTGTCACCCCTGTGAAGCTCAAATGTTGGTTTTGGTAACGGTTAGCTTCCTTCACGGGAGTGACTCCTAGAGTCACTACAGTGAACATGCTACTTGATTTTTGTTTCTCAAGGATTATTCTTCCAATTCTCCATTCTTGCTATTTTAATTCATGTCCTATATAATACACTTAAAAACAAGTATGTTAAATATAATATTGCTATATTATTTGTTATTATCAAAATGATGGAAATACCCCTCAACGTTTAACAGAACACATCTACCCATATTATAAACATATCCATTAGGAAATATGAGTGATTTTACCCATTCAAACAATGCTTTTTTTTTACGTTATTCTCTAGTGTGTAACAAACCTTTGGATATTTAGCTATAGTATCAATCCTCTTTAATTCAAGACGATTAAAATAATCATTTAGCTCTTCTCCAAACTTATAAGTGTCCTTTGTTTTTCCATCAACATTCATCACAATATTGAACATATTATGAAACACATTTTTCTCTATATGCATTACATCCAAGTTCTGTTGAATTAGATTAGAGCTACAATATGGCAAATCCCAAAAAATACTACATTTTTTCCAACCACATGTTTTGTAAATGGTTCGATTGATCGCATCAATATTTGGTTTAGTGACTTTTTTGACACCCTACATATCTATCTCTTGCAAAATCTCATATCCTGACGGAACTAGTGGTGGTTCTTTTGCAACTGTTTTATTCTTCAAAAAGCAGTTTTGTTTCTATGTCATGCATGATCTGCATGCAAAAACTTTTGATGATTGTCAAACCACAACTATTTACCACTCAACCTTAAAATGAAAGAATCAGATTTTTCCATACAATATGGACAAGCTAACCTTCCAGCAGTACTCCAACCAGACAACATAGAATAAGCAGGAAAATCACTTATTATCCACTTTAGGGCTGCAAGCATATGAAAATTATGCTTCAATGAAATGTCATATGTATTTACACCAATTTTCCATAATTGAGTCAACTCAACTATAAGTGGTTGTAAGAAAACATTTAGTTTGTCTTTCGGATTTCGAGGCCCAGTAATCAATACGGACAAGAACATATGTTGCTCATTTAGACAGAACCATACAGGCAGGTTATATGGAGTTTTTATAACAAGCCATGAAGAATATTGTTGTCTTGATTGACCAAATGGTTGAAAACCATCAGTGCAGAGACCTAATCTAACATTTCGGCTTTCAAATGCAAAATCTAGATGTGTTTGATTAAAATGCTTCCAAGCAATTGCGTCAAAAGGGTTATGCATCACCTCATCTTCAATCTCATGCTCTTTGTGGTACCTCATATCCTTTGATGTTGCATTAAAAGTACACAATCTCTATAATCGATAAGTTAGAGGAAAATAGTACATCGTCTTACATGCAACATTAGTTTTATGTCACTTTTTAGTACCCCGACCTTGTTTTTTATATCGAGTATGGTTGCAAAACTTACAACTAATTGATTCAGCATCTACACCCTAATAGATCATATAACCGTTCAAACAATAGTCAATCTTTTTCACAGGCAAACCTATACCCCGCAATACTTTTTTATGCTATAAAAGTTATAAGTGACCACATTATTATCTAGAACAATCTCTTTCATCAATTGGGTAATTTGATCAAATAATGTTTTTGACATATGGTTCTTTGATTTCACGCTCATTAGTCGGGATACAAGTGATAATTGTGAATGCCTTTTACAATCAGGCCATAACTCCTGATCAGCAGCATTCAGCATGTCATAAAATTTTTGAGCTTTTGGATTATGAGGTTCCTCATTGTCCTCCACATTAAATTCAAGTCCAGCAGCATCAATAACCATAGTGTGATATGTATTGGCTGCTTCTTCACTACTTACATGACTTAACCCTCCTAAATCATGATTATTGTCTGCTCTTGTAGACATTTCCCTATGATATATCCAAATTAAATAATCTTGGAAAAATCCAATTTTTGCTATATGGTATCTTACTGTGTTTGTGTCAAGAAAAATAGAATTCTGACACTTGTGCTGATTATGTGGACACCTAATCTTATCCCCATTCATCCATCTTGGTTAACTATAAGTAAATGCAATAAAACTTTCAAAACCTTCTAAGAATTCTTAGTTCAAACCACTTTTCGTAAACCTTGTATACATCCACTCTCAATTTGATATCATTATCCTATTTTAATTTGAAGATAATATTTATTAGGAAAGTAGTTATTCATTTTTTTAATTAATATTGCTTAAACCTATTTCTTATTATCTCATCAAAATTTTATTTATTTGTTATCCTTATAACTCCATTACTTAAAGATAGGGAACCTATCCCATTTAGAAATGATTGGATTATAAAGAACACGATTTTCAACATTATAACCTCACATTTACAGAAATTTCGGCAGCATCTCCCCTTTGTTCTCCAAGATTGTACATTTAGTAATTTTATTTTATACAGTTTATGTAAGAATGTAGTCCTATTTTGGAAAAATAACCCCTATAATGTAACACCCCCATTATAAGATAATATACAAAAGTTGTGTAACCCACGATGTTTGCAACAGGCTGCTTTACTGGATTAGGTCAACACTGGCTTTGTCTACTATATTCTTTTTATTCTTTACTAAATCTGCGTGAGAAAACTCCCACGCTAAGCTTTTGGCTTAGGGGTGCATATAGATAAGGCAATAAACTATTTTATGCAATCATGTATTATCATATATCAACTCATGCTTAATCATGTTCTCATGGAAAAATACATATCATGGTATTCTAGCATGTATAGACATCAAATATACATATCGTGCCAAACTCAACGTAGATAACCGTGCCAACTCAGCGTAGATAATAATGCCATATCCGTCATAAATAACAGTGTCAAACCCGGTGTAGATAATAATGCCATACCCGGAATAAATAACAGTGCCAAACTCAATGTAGATAATCATACCTTTAATAGAATTAATTATTTTCATCATACTCCCCCCTATTTGGAATGTCAAACTATCCTAAGTTGGTTCTAGTTAGGTGTTCTAGGGCTTATACAATTTCATTAAAATTTATAACAATTAATTTCATACTTTTCATACATGTAATATCTCAAAATAATCATATAATCACTCAATTAAAAATAATATTTATATAATATAACAAAGTTCTCATCATTTTACTCATTTCATTCCTCAATTCACTTGCTGCCCTGTCACTGGCAAATTCTGTTCTCTGTTTTGGACTTTAATTTTGGTCCTGTTCCATTTTGAATTTAGTTACATGATATTAATACAAAATTTATATATGGATCGTATATTTAATATGAAACTTGAATCACTTAATTCGGAGTTCTGTATCAAAAGATATGAAAATATTAACACTAATTGGTCACTGATAATTCTGCCCAAAATTTTCTGAACAGATTATACGTTCGCATTTTATGACTTTTTCTGGATAATTACAGACATATTCAAGTTTTGTAGTCTCAATGAACGTTATAGCCCTATGTCTTGTCTTTCCAACCCAATAAAAAACACACAAAACCAAGCTCCAGGACGCAAGTACTTACTGCTTATTACTAATAATTCTGTCCAGAATTCCTCGACAGATTCTACGTCTGATTTTTATGAATTGTTCTAGACAATTACAGACATATTCAGGTTTTATAGTCTAAATGATAGTTATAGCCCTATATCTTATCTTTCCAAATCTATAAAGAACACACAAATACAAGCTCCAGAACTCAATTTATAACAGTTTAAGTACTTACTGCTCATTACTAATAATTCTGGCCAGGATTTCTGGACCAATTCTACATCCGATATTTATGAATTGTTCTGTACAATTGCAAATATATTCAGATTTTATTGTCTAAATAAAAGTTATATCGCTATGTCTTATCTTTCAAACTCAATAAACAATATGCAAAACTGAGTTCCAAAAATTAATTTATAACAGTTTAAGTGAACACTGCTCAACAATTTCCAGCAAGGAACATACAAGATAATCATATTCAATTTTTACCAAATTAAATCCTAAGTCTAGCAAACATGCATCCCCAAGATTTTCATCAGAAAATAATATCAATTCAGAATCATCAACATGCCAAATAATTAAATCATGCAAATAAAAAAAAGGCTATTGCCTTAGGTTATGCACAAACTTCTTTTTTCCTCTCATTTTCTTTGTTTTTACTTCTCTTTCTCCTTTCCTTTGCTCCTTTGAGCTAAATTCTTGTCAATTTGAGTTTTTAAAGTTCATAAATAAATTATTAAAACTTTATAAACCTAATCTCTCTCTTTCTTCTTACTCTTTTAAGCTTTCTTAAGAATGAAAATGGAATTTTCCATGCCTTTCTCTCTCTTTTCTCACTTTCTTTCACTATAATCAAGCTTTGCTTATGGTTGTCCAAGGGAAAAACATGGGCTGGTTTGAGAGGCAGAATTTTCCTCAATGAAAATGGATAACGAAGAAGAAGAAACAATCAAGAACAAAATGGCAAAAGTCATTAGGATGGGGGACACCTAAGCTTCATCTAGAAACTCTCATTAATGTTTAATTCATGCACCTCACTTGGCTAATTGTTGTATTCCATGTGGTGCGTGGTGATTCAATTAATATGAGAGACACTTAATTGATAGAAATTATGGATATGAAGAGATAAGGAAGAAGAATAATTAAGAGAATAAAGACAACTCCATAATTATGGGACACCTAAGCATATTCTAGATGTTTTAATTAATTTCCAATTCATGCATGTCAATTGTCACTTGGTGTGGCCAGCCCTTTCCCATGTGTTTAATTTCCTAATCATGCATTTAATTGATGATTATCCCAATACATTCCTAAGTTTTTGGGAAACTGCAAATTGACCCCTAAACTTTTCAAAATTTTCAATATAGTCCTTTAGCGAAATTTAACATCTTAAAATATTTTGAACACTTTATTTGATATTTTCCATACTTAATTGTCATTATTTTCATTAATTTTCGATAAAAATCCAATTTTAGAGTTCGGTCAAACCGACAAGTCAATTAAACAACTCGCGTGTCTTAGGTCTAAATTAGCAGATATGACATTCTCTCCCCCTTAAAATAAATTTTTATCCTTGAAATTTACCTGTTAATTTTGTGAACAACTGAGGATATTGCCTCTTCATGACTTCTTCGTTTTTCCATGTGGCTTCTTCAGTAGCATGATTCTGCCATAACACTTTAACTAATGGAACTTTCTTGTTTCGTAAAAATTTTTCTTCACATGCTAATATAGCCACAGGTTCCTCTTCATAAGTCAAATCAGTCTGCACTTCTATCTCTTCAGTATGTATGACATGAGTCGAATCAGACCTATATCTCCTTAGCATCGACACATGAAAAACATTATGGATTTTATCCAACTCTAGTGGAAGTCCTAACCGATATGCCACTGATCCGATTCGTTTCAAAATCTCATGTCAAAGGAGTCACTAAGGATGAAAATCCTTTCATGAACCTCCTATAATATCCGGCTAATCCGAGGAAACTTCTCACTTCTGTCATATTTCGTGGTGGTTTCCAATTAAGAATACCCTTTATTTTACTAGGATCAACCCGAATACCTTCTGCTCAAATTACATGACCCAGAAAACTGACTACTTCAAGCCAAAACTTGCACTTAGATAGCTTTGCATACAACTACTTCTCCCTTAATGTTTGCAGCACTATTCTGAGATGTTGATGATGTTCTTCTCGATCTCTAGAGTAGATAAGGATGTCATCAATAAACACCACTACAAATTGATCAAGGTGTGGCCTGAACACTCGGTTCATCAGCTCCATAAAAGCTGTCGGTGCATTTGTCAATCCAAAGGGCATAACTAAAAACTCATAATGACTATAACGAGTCCTGAATGTTGTCTTAGGTACATCTGACTCTTTTATCTTCAGTTGATGATACCCCGATCGAAGATCTATCTTTGAAAATATATGGCTGCACCTTTCAATTGGTCAAACAAGTCATCAATTCTAGGCAGCGGGTATTTATTCTTAATAGTCACCTTATTAAGCTGCCTGTAATCAATGCAAAGACGCAAGGTGCCATCTTTCTTCTTCACAAATAATACTGGAGCACCCCATGGTGATACACTAGGTTGTATAAAACCCTAATCTAACAACTCCTGCAACTGTACCTTCAGCTCTTTCAACTCT
Source organism: Triadica sebifera (assembly GCA_023653625.1). Taxonomy (NCBI): domain Eukaryota; kingdom Viridiplantae; phylum Streptophyta; class Magnoliopsida; order Malpighiales; family Euphorbiaceae; genus Triadica; species Triadica sebifera. The sequence goes on from CM042901.1 coordinate 30,862,371, forward strand.
GCTGGTGCCATCTTATATGATGTAATAGAAATAGGGGTGGTGTCGAGTACCAAATCGATAGTAAATTCAATTTCTCTATCCGTCCGTAACCTTGGCAACTCCTCTGGAAATACATCGGGAAACTCACTAACAATAGGAATATGTATCAACTTCGGACTTGCTTTTTGCATATCAACTACATACACTAAGTATGCTTCGCATCCCTTACAGATGAGTTTCTCGGCTTTCAATACTGATATCACATTGTCTGGGTATCTTCTATCCTCACCCATCACCACTATCCCATCTTGTTTTGGAATTCTAATGATCATCTGTCTTCTTCCACAATCCACTACCACTCCATAACGAGCTAATCAATCTATTATGAAGATCACATCAAACTCACGGAATGGTAACTCTATCAAGTCTGCCGGGAATTGCCTACCGTGAATTTCAATTGGGCAACCCCTAAACACCTTGCTAACCTTCACACTGTGCCTTAATGGGTTAGTCACAAGAATCTCAAATTCTAGAGCCTGTGGTTCCAAACCCTCTTGACCCAGTGGTGGTGTGCATATGTATGAATGCATCGACCCCGGATCTATCAATGCATGTATGTGAGAGCCAAAGAGAAGAAATTTACCAATTAAGACATCCGGTGCATCCTGCTCCTCTCGGCCTCGCATGGCATATGCCCTGGCTGGCCAGCTCTACTACCTTCTGGCCTCTCAACTGTCCCTGATCTAAATTGACTGGACCCTGATCAACCTCCTCTGCATTGCCCTCGACCTCGGCCTCTGCCTTGGCCAGAAGCCTATGTCTGCATCAGCTCATTGCTTCCCGAACCTCTTCCATACTGTAACAAGGGACAATCTCTCCTCATATCTTCTTTAGAGCCACATCTAAAACATGGTCTTGTCATCCACCAACTTTCTCCAAGATGAGAATGGCCATAATGTTGGCATTCTGGTAGGGGTAGAGATCTATATGGTGTCTACGTCGGTGCACTGGCTGCCAAAGAAATAGATCTCACGGGTTGTCCCTGCTTAAAGGAAGAAGGCCTGTTGGAACCCCCAGCCTGAAATCGGACACTGAACGATCTAGCTCTTTTGCCGCTTGACTGTACTATACTCGGTTGTGATATGCGCCTCTCAAACCCTCTATCTTGTGTTGACTGTTGTGTGGCTAGAACTCTCTCAACTGTTCTTGCAGATGCTAGCAAACTAGGAAAATTGATCAAATGTAGAGCTAAGACTTGTAGCTTGGTTGGGTCTCTCAATCCATTTTCAAATCGTCGGCACTTATCTGCTTCAGTGGATACAATGCCTCCAGCATACTTGCAAAGATGTGTGAATTCTCTTTCATATTTTGTTACCGATAAGTTTCCTTATTTCAGCATCAAAAACTCTATTTTCTTATCGTCTGTGTAGATAAGAGGAATATACTGCTCCTTAAACTTCTTTAGAAAGAACTCCCATTTCATAGGTTCAGGAGCCTTTGTACTCTGTGAATGAGATTGCCACCATTCATATGCATGCTCTTGTAGTAAAGATATTGCATACTCATATTTATGCTCATTTGTGCAATGCAGCTGATCAAAAACTCTCTTTGCCCATTCTAGCCAAAACTCTACCAGTGAGAGGTCATCTTCCCGTTTACCATAGAAATCGGGTGCCCCTAACTTCCTCAGTCTCTCAAATTGTTATCCTGATGAGGCTGGTTGTGATGCTCTTTGTAGCAAGTCTATCATATTCCTCATAAGTTTTATTTGTCATGTGCCAGCAATAGACTACCCTCTTGATAGGCTAGCACTAGATCTAGATACAGTAGCTTAGCAATGATTGGGTTGTGATAAAGCCTGTGTTTCAGTAGGCTCATTACTTTTGCCTCCTTCGGCCACAATATGTCGTGACCCTGAAGCCATACTATACTTATATCATAAAATAATGGCCCCAATCAGTAAGTAGCAACTTTAATACTTAATTGTGGGTACTCACATATCATATTTGTTTTTTTTTAAATCATTTTAAAATCCCAAAACCACCCAAACTGGGCTTTAATACCAAAATCCAGAAACACCAACCTGGTGCTCTGATACCAAAAACTATAACACCCCCATTATAAGATAATATACAAAAGTTGTGTAACCCATGATGTTTGCAACGGGATGCTTTACTGGATTAGGTCACCGCTGGCTTTGTCTACTATCTTCTTTTTATTTTTTACTTAATCTGTGTGAGAAAACTCCCACGCTAAGCTCTAGGCTTAGTGGTGCACATAGATGAGGCAATAAACTATTTTATGCAATCATGCATTATCATATATCAACTCATGCATAATCATGTTTTCATGGAAATATACATATCATGGTATTCTAGCATGTATAGACATCAAATTATATTGTTTTTTCTCATACTTATTTATTTTATTACCATCTTATTGTATAACACTAAATCTTCTTTTTATCCATGCCACAATTCATAATTCCATTTTTACTATCTATGTCACAATTCATAATTCCAGTTTTATTTTCAATAATTCTTTTATGTTCCATAACTTCTTTATTTATATTTTCATTTATGCCCAGGACACCTATGAACCACTGAATAAGATAACGGAATTTCCATCCAGACACTTAGGAGTGCCACCCGGGCAATATGATGTGCGCATATAAGTGCCAAACCCGATGTAGATAACTGTGCCAAACTCGGTGTAGATAATCGTGCCAATTCGGTGTAGATAATAATGTCATACCCGGTATAAATAACAGTGCCAAACCTGGCGTAGATAATAATGTCATACCTGGCATAAAAAACAATGCCAAACTCGGTGTAGATAATCATACCTTTAATGGAATTAATCATTTTCATCATACTCCCCCCTATTTGGCATGCCAAACTATCCTAAGTTGGTTCTAGTTAGGTGCTCTAGGTCTTATACAATTTCATTAAAATTCATAAAAATTAATTTCATACTTTTCATAATATAATATTTACATAAAATAACAAAGTTCTCACCATTTTACTCACTTCATTCCTCAATTCACATGCTGCCCTGTCACTGGCAGATTCTGTTCTCTGTTTTGGACCTTAATTTTGGTCCTGTTCCATTTTGAATTTAGTTACATGATCTCCATACACAATTTATATTTGGATCTTATATTTAATATGCAACTTGAATCACTTAATTCAGAGTTATGTATCAAAAGATATGATAATATTAACACTAACTGGTCACTGATAATTCTGCCCAGAATTTTCTAGACAGATTCTATGTTCGCATTTTAAAAATGTTTCTGGAAACGTACAAACATATTCAAGTTTTATAGTCTAAATAAAAGTTATAGCCCAATATCTTATCTTTCAAACCCAACAAATAACACATAAATACAAGCTCTAGAACTCAATTTATAACATTTTAAGTACTTACTGCTCATTACTAATAATTCTCTCCAGAATTCCTGAATAGATTCCACATCCGAAGTTTATGAACTTTTTTGGAAAATTACAGACATATTAAGTTTTATAGTCTAACTGAAAGTTATAGCCCTATGCCTTAGCTTTCCAACCCAACAAATAACACACAAATACAAGCTTCAGAACACAATTTATAATAGTTGAAGTACTTACTCGTCATTACTAATAATTCTGCCCAACATTCCTGAACAGATTCTATGTCCGATATTTATGAATTTTTTTGTACCATTACCCAGTTCCAGAAAGTAATTTATAACAGTTTAAGTGAACATTGCTCAACAATTTCCAGTAAGGAACATACAAGATAATCACATTCAATTTTTATCAAATTAAATCCTAAGTCTAGCAAAAATGTATTCCCACGATTTGTATCACAAAATAATATCAAGTCAGAATCATCAACATGCCAAATAATTAAATCATGCAAATAAAAAAAATAAAATAGGGTATTGCCTTAAGTTATGAACAAACCTCTTTTTTCCTCTCATTTTCTTTCTCTTTACTTCTCTTTCTCCTTTCCGTTGCTCATTTGAGCTAAATTCTTGTCACTTTGAGTTCTTAAAGTTCATAAACAAATTATTAAAACTTTATAAACCTAATCTCTCTCTTACTTCTTACTCTTTTAAGCTTTCTTAAGCATGAAAATAGAATTTCCCATGTCTTTCTCTCTCTTTTCTCACTTTCTTTCACCAGAATCAAGCTTTGGTCATGGCTGTCCAAGGGAAAAACATGGGCTGGTTTGAGAGGCAGAATTTTCCTCAATGAAAATGGATAAGGAAGAAGAAGAAACAATCAAGAACAAAATGGCAAAAGTCATTATGATAGGGGACACCTAAGCTTTATCTAGAAACTCTCATTAATGTTTAATTCATGTACCTCACTTGGCTAATTGTTGTATGCCATGTGGTGCTTCAATGAATGCGGGAGACACTTAATTGATTGAAAATTATGGACATGAAGAGATAAGAAAGAAGAATAATTAAGAGAATAAACACAACTCCATAATTATGGGACACCTAAGCATATTCTAGATGTTTTAATTAATTTCCAATTCATGCATGTTAATTGTCCACTTAATGTATGCCACTTGGTGTGACCAGCCCTTTCCCATGTGTTTAATGTCCTAATCATGCATTTAATTGATGATTATCCCAATAAATTCCCAATTTTTTGGTAAATTGCAAATCGACCCCTAAACTTTTTAAAATTTGCAATTTAGTCCTTTATCGAAATTTAACATCTTAAAATATTTTGAATAATTTATTTGATATTTTCATACTTAATTTTCATTATTTTAATTATTTTTTGATAAAAATCCAATTTTAGACTTCGGTCAAACCGACGAGTCGATTAAACAACTCGTGTGTCTTAGGTCTAAATTACCGGATATGACATATAAAATGTATTTTTCACTGACTATAAAAGTGCAACTAAAGTTTCATAAGCACTAATGATGTTCTCCTCTTGCCACGAAATGTTCGTCATTTTATTCAGTTAAAGCATATATAATTAAAGTAAAGAAATAATAAATTTTCAATACAAATAAAATGTTCTTTTAAGTATTTTTCCAGTATATTTTCATTTATGGAAATTAGAAAAATATTAGTTCATATAGAACACATGTTTCAACTAATTACTTAAGGTATCAAATTAATTCATATTATATAGTCACAATATTAACTAAGCCGAAATATATCACAAGGTCCAAAACCATGCTAATGTATTTGAATACTACTATTCATTTAATAGAATAATATATTAAAGCAAAAGATAAACCTATCATGTACATATTTGTTGTCTAATCATTTAATTATATATTCAAGACTAACCTTTTAATCTGTCAATTTCAAAGCAAAACCACAACTCTAAATCAGTTGTAGGTCCACACCCCAACAAAGAAATGAAAGTTGTTAAACTTTTACTAATTTAAGCGTCAAAAAATAAAATCACTGAAAAAAATAATGTTCCAAAAATTTCCATCAAAAGTTAAATTGTGTAACCAGCAAATATATATATATATATATATACCTTTTTAATAAGATTAATTTTGTAATTAGATTAATGTCTTAATATAACCACATTTCCAATAAGATTTATTTTTGCATTAAATTAATACCTAATAAAATTATTTTTTTCCTAAAAAGATTAGTTTACTAATAAGATTAATTTCTTAAGAATATTAATTTCCTGGTAAGATTACTTTACTAAGAAGCTTAATTTTCTAATAAAATTAATTTCCTAACAAGATTAGTTTATTAATATAAGATTCATTTCTTAATGATTTAAATTTTCTAAAAAAATTGATTTTCAAATAACATTAAAAATCTTAATAAAATTAAATTTATAAGAATGTAATTTCTTCCTAATAAAATCAATTTCTTTTCTAATATGACTTATTTCCTAATTACTTTGCAAATAGGATTGATTTTCATTAAATGATTGATATAATGAATTCAAAAATTAATTTTCAATCAAATTAAATGAGATGCTCCAATCAAATTAAAGCAATGTGATTTGGATTTACTTCCAATTATGGCTTTCAATAAAAAATCATAATTTCTTGATGTCAATTAATATTTAATTTTCAAATTATGGATATTTCATTACATCTTAAAAAACACTCTAATACTCAATTTTTTCCTTTTTTTTACTCATTATTACTTATAAGACTATAATAATAATTAATGACATATATAATTTTGGAAAAATTAAAAGATAAAAAAGTGTTTTTAAAAATGGTATAAAATGAACATAAACTAAAATTAAATATTAAACTAATTCAAAAATTAACTTCACAATCTAGCTAATATTTATTTTTTAAGTGAAAATTAGATATAAATATTAATTCTTTATTATCAACAATATGTGCAGGAAAAAAATGAAATTTAAAGAGCTAGGAGCAGGAAAAAAAATAGCATTTAACAAAAAAAAAAAAGAGTTTCAGGCTTACCTTTTGACAGCAATGCGAACGACGTTGAGAGAGGGCTGCAAACGGCTAGCTAGTGACGACAAATGGCTACTAATGGAGAAAGAGAGGTTGGGTATGGCTGGCCACGGCGTGGAGAGAATAAGGGAGAAGGAGGAGGGGGCAGCTGGAGGTTTTGCAATTTTGGAGAAGAAGAATGAGGGTTGTTGCATAAATAATTAAGAAACAAAACGACGCCATTTTATTCTAAGTAAAACGATCTCGTTTCGTTAAGTTAATTTTAGCGGCGGAATAAGTCTGTCGCTAAACCGTCGCTCTATTTTAGCGACAGATTTATTCCGTTGCTAAACTATCGCTATATTTTAGTGATGGATCTATTTCCATCGCAAAATCTTTATTGAAAAATAAAAAAATAGCAATGTATTTTATCCATCGCTAAATATATAATGGCGACAAAAAATGGCTGATGCTATTCAATTTCTTCAATTCCGTTTCTAAACTACGCACCAATTTTTACCGCCATATTTAGCTAGTGTCATTAGCTACGAAATATATCTGTCACAATTTGTAATCACTAATATGTCATTAATCCATCGCTAGATATTTTAATAATTTTTTTATTAAAAGTGTCACATATTTCTATCACTAATCCATCGCACATTAGTGACAGATTAGATCTGTCACTAATTTCTGTCGCTATTTTCTAATTTTCTTGTAATGGCATAGACTGCATTTGGTATGTTATGCATGTGGAGATTTATATGAGCTATGCACATATAGTTGTTTGTATGCATATACATACATACTGTTAGGCACGAGTTGCTTAGTGTGTGAGTGTTTCTTACATGCAGGTTGTAACCGATTAGATGGTTACTAAAAGAGACTAAGAACCCAATGGAAGAGTCACAAGATAAGACACAATTGGGTAGGTGATGCACCTGGATGATGTGGTTCTAAATTTTCATATATTTATAAGAGTTTTGTATTTTCCTTTTCGGGTAATGATTATAAACTCAGAGGCTATTTTAAAGCCTATACAATATTTTAGTGTAATAAAATAGTTATTAGGTTTTCTCTTTTACTTTTTTATATGAATTTTTAATAGTCATTATGGCCATAATGCAAACAATGTATTTTAAAGGAAAGTTTTATTTTAATCAGATTTCAAAAAGAAATGTTTTATAACATCCGCTTATATAATTAGTTTCATACTAATTATATTTGAGGGTATTACAAGAGGGGTCGAAAGAGAGTGGTTTCTCTGAAGATAGGGATGGGAGAGAGAAATTGTGACTTTTATATATTTTTGCGAGTAACAAGCTTTCTTGACCATAAAAGAATCCTCACAGGCGTGAACTTGTAGATTTCTAAAATGAATAGATTCTTTGATTAATCTCCCCTCTAATAATTAAATATCTTTTATCTACCCTTTAATATTTTGAAATATTATATAGGTCCAATATAATGGGGGTTACAATTCTCTCTTCAAATTTTACCAAATTAATTGATCTGTAACAATTGAAATGTCAACCACTTCGATCTGCAATAATTGAAATGTCAACCACTTGGGGTTCAGATACTCTACTTCTATAGTAGAAATGATAACAATTAGTTGAGGGAATCTTTTACCCTGAACTGCATCATCCTCTGGTTTTAAAGATTCTAAGATTAACTTTCTTGGAATAGTACTAAATCTCTTCTCAAATTTTGAAAACTCATCCATTCCCTATATGGTATCTCATGCCTAGAACAACAATTCAATCGTACTATCTAGGAACTCTTTTTTTTTTGTATAATTGTATGGTTATCTCTATATACATTTAACTACTTGTAGCATTGTGGTCTAAAAGAGTTCATAAATAGAACATTGCACTCTACTTATCTATAACCACTATTTTTCTAGCTTGGTGTGTTAGTACATATATATATGTTTCCATATGTATGCAAAAGTAGGATATGAAGTCTATCACTACATATAAATCAAACTTAGACAATCAGGGAATATTGGCTATCACATTTAAATTCCTTTCCCTTAACATTATTCAAAAACTATTCGGATTCTCTCTCTTGTCTAAAATACGTGATGTCATAACTATAGTCTTCAAGTATCTCTATTTCAATTGCTCCACCCATAGATTTGTGATCAAAATTCATTTATAATAATTTCATCATTCCTAAATATTTTGATATTTTTAACCTACTGTGCCTATCAACTTTGACTCTTACTTCCAATCGTTATACCTATATGTTTTAGATTCTAAGATTTCTGTGCCTCATAATCAATATGAATCTTATTATTTATACTCATTATGAAATTCAATTATGAAAACTCTCAAGATGGTGGAGTGGTCATTAGGAGTTCAATATCATAATCCACCATGTCTCACCACATACTTTTGAAGCAAAAAGATTGTACACCCTTACTTATGCTCTGATGAGCACTGCACTACTAAAATAGTTTTTCAACTTCTTTCTAACTAATATTTTGTTGTAATGGAACAATTGTCCTTAAGACATTCCAACTTAGAGATTTTTTTTCCTTTTTCAACTTGTCATACTATGAATTGGGCCAGGTCAACCGGGTTATAGTCTATCATCTTTTGCATGAAATGTAATTGGACCTACTATGTTGGCCCCATAACAACATTACTGCTGTATAGGTGTATAAATAAACCCATTAGCACTAGCATGATTCATCTAGTTTTATGTTTCATCATCAACTAGGTTGCTACTTTCAATCTATTTTCATATGAACATTCTAAGTTCTATGTTGATATGTTACTTAGATTTGACAGAGGAGAGCTATTGCCAAAGTCATGTTGGTTCCTTGTGTATCCATAATAACACCTTTAACCCCTTTAAGTCTAAAAATTCCTAAACCTAAGCTTTGATACCACTAATGTAACACTCCCTTATAGTTAGAATATCCAACCATATACTAGAGTGTCACTAAGTGCTGATAATTAGAAAATTTTAAAACCCTTTTAAACATGATTTTAAAATAAAGCATTAAAAAACAATTAATGACTTTAAGGAAAATTCTTTAATCCAAAACATTGAGTTTCCATACGTACTCAAAGTTTAACCTAATATCTTTTATTTCATCTTATGTATTTACATATTATTAAAATGGATAATCTAGTATTACTAAGCCATTACTGGTATAAGATTCATATATGTTGTATGTTTTACTTTACTTTTATAATTATCCCATGCTCTCAATAAAATCATGCTTTAAAATAAGGGAAAATGAATTTCATGTTACATTCCCCCAATGATTGTATGATATTTCTTTTGGACTTTGTGGTAGTTTTCCTCTCCTCCATCACACTTTGTCTATTTAGTTCTAAACTTGCATGTGAAAGACAACCCACATGTTAATCAATAATACTTATTGATACAGAATGGCTTAGTTACCATCCATTTGATTAACATGAGCACCCCTATTAACAACACCATTTACAAGTTTAATAAATATAGTTACCACTATTTTCTATGTTCTATTAGCATATCCTATTCTTAAGGTCATGCATGCCTATCATATTTCTTAAGGCTTAGTTATATAGGATTTTGAAGATGAATCTCATTCATAAAATGCAGAGGAAAAAAACATTTTCACAACCTGAAATAATAATCTTGCTTGTGCCATTAACACTAATTTATCAAAATATAGAGTTAAGAAATTATACCTATTAATTTCTTGATATTCTTCAAATTTTCACCTTGTTGGGTTAGTGACAACAATCCACTTTAGGTTGTCTCTAATGTTAATCCATGTGAAAATATGAGAAAAACTACAAGAGAAATGGTTGAGCACACCTCAAAGTGCTAGCACCGGTGTATGCTCAATTTGAGAGAATATGAAAAAAAACTATTATTTTTCTCTTTGAATTGCATTATTTCCAAAAATAATTTTCAGATTTGTAAACATTTCAAAAATGTTTTTACCCCAAAAATAGTCTAGGTACAAAGTGCATAAGACCAGGGGAGGGATTTTGGGATTTTTGCTTAATTAGCCTTAATTGGCTAATTAAGGACAATTAGGCCAGTTGTTGGGCATGCTAGCAGCCCAGCAATCTTGCATGGCAGGTTGCTGGGCAAGCCAGTAGCCCGTGTGAGCTCATGACCCCTCTGAATGATTTTTTTCATGTGATCTCATCCCAATCCGTATCAAAATAATTCTCTCATATTTTTGGATCCCATCCAGGATTATTTTACTCATTTTTCACATCTACAATGCGTGTGGCCCATCAGGTTCCCTATTATATTGGCCACTTAAATTAACAATTAATTTAAGCAAGTCATGAATAGTATCTAGCCACACATCATGACCCCCAATTGACCGAAAAGTTAGTGGTTTGACTACGAACCTTTCCCTAGACAATTTCTGTGCAATTATTCCTTTCACTATTTTATACCAAACTTGGTTCAGAGTATGGATATGTGTCAACTTCCACTAGACTGACTACATCCCGTCTAGTCCAAGTAATGTTAGCTCTTGTCCCTGAGGCTCATTACTCTGTTAGATATGTCATTAAAGACTATCTTCATGACATTTCCACTCCGGCCAGAGATTCCCAGGTATACACTCCTATAAGGAGTGGTAAATCCCTTATTGGTTTCCCAATTACCTTCAAATACCTCAAGTTATATCCAACCACCACCCTATGAGCAACCTCCCTAAGGCAATAATGAATAGTGTCAAAATACAGAATCAATATCCAAGATATCCTTAAGAACCTCAAGTCTAAATTTAAAACCTATAACAATTACTTGGGAATACTTGTAACATTGTTATGGTGAGACTATCATTAACATTTGAATAAATTATCGATATGATTTTCTAATAACAAGTCATCCAATGTACTTGGCTACACTTAGCAAACATGCCCATATTAACTCTAAACATCTCATGTTTACAGATTATGAGATCTACTATTTGATCCAACTAAGAAGTGTAACATGTGCTAGTCCTTTCAAATTACAATGTCCTATCTCATTAATCCTACGACTAGGGATAATTTTGATACTAATATAATTATACATGATAAGAATATCAATATCATGATCTCATCATGATTTCCTTAATGTTATGTTATGTATCAAGGACTTCATTAATTGATTTAAGGTCACTATCAATTCATATATCAAATGAACATCAAATTAATGATAAAAGTCTTTTATTAATAAAAAAAATTGTACAATAAGTGCTAAAGGTGATTGCCTTTAGAGCATTTCTCTAACAAGTTCTAACAGTCATTTGATGATATGTCCAACACTACTATTATAAGTGTAATTTTCATTAAAAGACATTGATCAATCCATTAACCTAATCACTTGTTTGTATAATTGATGTAACACCTATGTCTCCTTTATTTTAATTTATTTTAGTTATTGTAGTGCCCTTTCATATAATTCAAATTTACCCAACTAAATGAGCAAGTGTCACATGTACTTATTATGGAAAACCTATGAAAATTTAAAACTTTTTATTTTCTTTGAGAACCCTCTGTCACATATACTCCATTGCATATAAAAACATGTTAAACTTATACATCACATGTGCCAATGAAATCTTTTGATCCAAAAGAACATCATCATATATATATATATATAATAAATATCAAGTTTTGCTAAATCAACCCAATGTTTACAAAAATACATGCCTTTCAACAAATTTTTTTTTAAAAATACATATCTATATATAGGTAAACAACCCCAAATACCTAAGTCATGTACAAAATGCAAAAAGATGACATATGATATCAATGACTAGTGTCAGGTCTACTAGTGTCAGGAAATCCACACGCTAAGCTTGTAAAAGTTTAGTGGTACGTATAGGCATAAAAATTTAATATGCATTCACACAAGGCATAACAATGCACTTCATGGAATCTTAACATGTTCATTATAGTATTGCAATGAAACTATTAAATCATGCAACATACTTTACCTTTTAGAACTATTAAGCATTAAGCCTTTGTACCGTGTATAAGCGAACCATTGTTGTTTTCATAACATATAACATATCAACACATATTAAATGTGTATCAATGTATACTTGTGTCATTAAAACTTTTTTATCATACTATATTCATTAATTACTTTACCAATTTTGCCCGATAGCTCTCTACATGGACTATTCAAATATGCATTGTGAACAAGGGCACTCCTCGAGCTTAAGCCACCCTACCACTGTTTATAATTATGTGTGCTCATCCGAACTCTTCAAGTCAAGAGCACTATCTGAGCTTAAGCCATCTTGAGTGAGTAAAATGCATAGTATTTGCATGCAATATAGGATCAATGGCTTTTTTAAAGCTTAACCCATTTTATACTTAAAGGATAATTGTATAACATATAACTACGATACCTTACCCCCCTTAATGGAATGTCATTTATTCTACTTCTAGTCCTAGTTTCGAACCTGGGCTTACTTGTTCATATTCCTTTGTTACACTAGTATAATGCATCGTTATCTTATACCATAACATTTGAAATGTTAAAGGAGTGCCTAAAGCAAATCACCTTTAACACTTATTGTACAAATTTATTTGATTAATAAAAGGCTTTTCATTAATTGGATGTTCATTTGATATATGAATTAATAGTAATCTTAAATCAATTAATGAAATCCTTGATACATAACATAACATGAAAGAAATCCGGATGAGATCATGGTATTGAGATTCTTATCATGTGTAATTATGTTAGTATCAAAATTATCCCTAGTCATATGATTAATGAGACAGGACATTGTTCATCCAGAAAAACTAGCACATGTTACACTCCTTGATTGGATCGAGTAGTAGATCTCATAATATGTAAACAGGAGATGTTTAGAGTTAACATGTGGATGCTTGCTAAGTATAGCTAAGTACATTGGATGACCAGCTATGAGGCAATCATATGAATAATCTATTCAAATGTCAATGATAATCTCATCACAGCAATGATGAAAATATCCTTAGACTTAAGGTACTCAAAGATATATTGGATACTGATTTTGTATTTTGACACTATTCCTTGTTGCCTGAGAGAAGTTGCTCATAGGGTGGTGATTGGATACAGCTTGAGGTATTCGAAGGTAATTAAGTAATCGATAAAGGATTCACCACTCTTGATAGAAGAGTTGACACATCTTCATACTCTGAACTAAGTGGGATATGAAATGGTGAAAGGAATAATTGCACGAAAATTATCTATGGAAAGGTTCGTAGTCAAATCACTGACTTTTTGGTCAATTGGGGGTCATGATCTGTTGCCAGATACTACTCATGACTTGCTTAATTTAATTGTCAATTTAAGTGGCCAGCATAACCAGGAACCTAATGGGTCACACGCATTAAAGATATGGAGAGTTACTAAAATGGTCTTGGATGGGATCCAAAATATGAGAGAATTATTTCGGGATGGATCGTGATGAGATCGCACGAGAAAAATCATTCGGAAGGTTCACGGGCTAGGCAGGCTGTTGGCCCACCTAGTGGGCCATTTAAGCTGCCCAGCGGCAACCCGCAGTAGGCCCAATAAGTACGCTGGTGCCTCCCATTGGCCAACGGGTTAATTTGGCCTTAATTAGGCCAATTATGGCTATTAAGCACTTTCACTATTCATTCAATTCCCTTTTCAATATTTTTGACTTTTGATCTTTTCTTTGAATATGATTTAGATAGAAAAGACATCAAATGGCAGAAAATAGTAAAAACATATGTTTAAGACAATAAAATTCTCTTAAGAACACTTTCAAAGCTAACACTTTGAATTTATTCAAACCATTTCTTTTGATAGTTTCTTCTTCATTCTTCGCGTGGATTATCATTAGACACATCCTAGTGTGGATTGTTGTGGTTTGCTACAACCCTATAAACCAACATAACAAAATAAGAAATTAAAAGGTATAATTTCTAACATCTATATTTATATAAATTAGTTTTAATGGCACAAGTATGATATTTTGCTTTGGGTTTCGAAAAATTTAATTTTTTCGCTGCATTTATGAATTTATTCATTCTTCAAAACCCAACATGAAACATATGAAATTTCACCATGTATCATATATGTATGAAAAAACATAAAATCATGTGTTTTCTATTCATATCATACCATTATCGAAACATGTGCATAGCCACTACATTGTAATCATAGAAGAAGACAACATACAATATTTTAATAGGAGTTAGGGTCGTGAACTATATGTTCACGGTTGTCAAGGTTCTGTCACAAGTACCCTTACTCATTAACCAAATCGTGAACTAGGTTGTGAATTCTATCAATAAATTGCACATTTCTTCATAGGCATGAAGAAATAGTCATAGGCTTGACTGTCAAAATTCATGATTGTGATTGAAGTGGTGACTCAAGTTATAAACCATTATGTTTGAATTTAGCAGTTCCAAGTTGATGAGTCATAATTGTGAACCCTATGTCACTAGCGTGATTTTGGATTTTATAGCAATTCAACTATAAAAAGAAGACATTTAATGCAAAGAATATACAAGGGCTCTAATGGCTGTCCAATGGCGACCATTTCCTATCAGCACTCTTAACAATCATGCATTTATCATGTTATAACATCAATTAGACATACAAGAATTCATTCTATCATAATAAGCCCATGAATCTCAAGAATACATTCATATCCATACTTAACATTTCTTATCCAATTACTTACATTATCATGTAAATAATTACTACTTTTAATCTCATTATGATCATAAAGTAGCATTTAAAGCATTCAAATCATATATTGCACATTTAACACACAACTTGCCACAATTTGAAATTTAGATGCATAGATATAAGTACCTCTAATAGAGCCACAAAAACCAAGCCTTACTCAAGCTTGCTTATCCTCTTAGTGGGTTTCACCACTTCCTTCTCCAACTCCTATCACACATAACATATCTATATCAACCTCTTTAAACCACAATCTTAACTTAAAGCCATTGAGATAAAAACCCTAACTTCTTTTAAAAACCTTAAACTACCTAATCCCTTCTAACATGTACTGTAACCTTTAATCAAGCTTAAACTAAAACATAACCCACTTGGAAATGAGTCTCTATAAAAAATGAGATATACATGAGAAAAGGTATGAAAGAATGTAAATATGAGAGAAAAATGTGATTCCTTGCCAAATCTAAAGGAAACACAACTTAGATGATGGATATCGAATTGCTCTTTTTTTCCTTGGGTTGGCCTCCTCAATAGCAAAACTCCCTTTCGTTTTTCTCACTCAAGAACTTGATAAACTTAGATCTTTGCTTTGGGTTTGGTATTTTTAGATCTATGAATCAAAGGAAAACAAAGGGCATTGTCTTTGGTTTGAATTAAAATCAAAATCTAAGGTTTTCATTTAAGAGAGAACAAATTGTTAATTTTTATACATGACAACATTCATAGGTGTGACCACTCAATCACGGGCATAAAGCATCTCAAAACACCATTCACAGCTATGAAATTCAAGTCACATGTGTGAACATATACCTCTTCACTTTTCTCATATTTTCTTAACTTATTTCCCTTAAACCAAATCCTTAAACACATTTACGGCTTCTCTAAACCATGTTATTAACTAGACCCTACTTAATGGGAGTTACATTTCTCTCCTCTCTAAAAGAATTTTGTCCTAGAAATTACTTGTAGTGCTGTGTTAGAACAATTGGGGTATTATGCCCTCATCACCTTCCCATGTAGCCTTTTCAATTGCATGATTTTAGTGGTACTCGTTTGTTCATGAGCTTTTTGACTTTTCGAGCTAAATTATTGATCAGTTTTTCTTCATATGATAGATTTGGTCTCACCTCTATGCTTTTAGGTATGATGATGTGTGAAAGATTTGACCTATATCTCATCAATATGGAGATATAAAAAAATTATTACGAATCTTACTCAACTTTAGTGGTAAAGCAAGTCTATAGGTGACTAGTCCAATCCGCTCTAAGATCTCATATGGTCTAATGAACTTAGGGCTTAGCTTGGTCTTCTTTTCGAACCTTAGAACCTTCTTCCATGTAGAAACTTTAAAAACCACATTGTCTCCCATTTCATACTCTATATCTCTTCTCTTGAGATTTGCACACGATTTTGGTCTATCTGAAGTTTCGTTTAACCTTTCCTAAATTATTTTCACCTTTTCCTCTATCTCTTAAACCAACTCTAGCCCTACTTACTTTAACTCACAAAGCTATTTCCAACATAATGGTGTTTGACACATTTTACCATAAAGTGCCTTATAAGGAGCCATCTAGATCCTTGACTGATAACTATTAATATAGGAAAACTCCATTAATGGTATATATTTCTCCTAGCTACCTTTAAAATCAATCACATAACTTCTCATCATGTCTTCCAAAATTTGTATCACCCTTTCCAATTAGTCTTCTCTCTGTGGGTGAAAATTCATGCTGAAACTGAGCTTGGTACTCAAACCTCGCTATAAAGTTCCCCAAAACTAAAATGTAAATAATTGATCTCTATTCAATATGATGAAGATTGACACTCCATATAGTCGTACTATCTCGTTCACATATAACTCTACTAGCCTGTTTTAAAGATTGTCTCTTTTGATAGATAAGAAGTGTGTTGACTTTGTTAACCTATACACTTTGACCCAAATGAAGTAAAATTTCTCTGTTGTCAAAGGCAATCCAATTACAAAATCCATTGTGATCCATTCCCATTTCCATTTTGGTATTGTGATTAGATGCATCAAACTTGAAAGTACCTAATATTTTGCCTTGACCTGCTGACATGTCAAGCTTCTCATTGTGAATTATGTGATGTCCTATTTCTTACATGCCTAGCAAAAGCTTCCTTTCAGATTATAGTACATCTTGTTGTTACCTAGATGCATAGAAAATCTAGTTTCATGTGTTTTTTTAGAATCCTTTGTCTCAACTTTGCAACATTAGGCACACATAAGTGACCTTAATATAACAAACTGTTATCTGGCTCAACTGTGTACTCGAGTCTTGTCTATTTGGAGACTAACTCAACTATTTTAACAAGTTTGCTATCCTATTTTTGTGCATATCTAATTTCCTGAGTAAGCATAAGTTGAACATGTAACTCTACTGTGGTCTTTTTGCTCAAAGCGTTGACCACAACATTGGACTTGCCTGATGGTAGTCGATAACACAATTATAGTCCTTAATAAACTCTAACCATCATCTCTTTCTCAAATCGAGTTCCTTCTATATTAGGAGATACTTCAAACTCTTATGGTCAATGTAGATGAAATACTTTTTCCCATATAAATAGTGACATCATATCTTTAGAGCAAACACAATGGTTGCAGACTTGAAATCACGTGTTGGATAATTCTTCTCATGTGACTTCAACTATTTGGAAGCATAAGCAACAACATTTTTCACTTGCATCAAAACACACCCCAAACTGTTGTAAAATGAATCATTGTAGATGACATACTCTTTATTGGGTACTAGCTGTGTTAGAACTAGAGCTTCTATGTACATACGCTTGAGTCTATCAAAACTAGCTTGACACTTGTTATTCCATTTGAACTTCACATCATTTCTCAAAATTCTGGTCAAAGGAGAAGCAATCAAAGAAAATCTTTTCACAAACCTCCTATAGTAACCTGCCAAACCAAAAAAAACTCCTCATTTTAGTCACATTTTGATGAGGATTCAAATTCAAGATTGCCTCAACCTTATTGGGATCAACTCTAATTCCCTCTGCTGATACTATATGTCCATGGAATGTCACTTCATTAAGGAAAAAATCACATTTGGAATGCTTGTCATAAAGCTTATGATCCTTAAGAATCTGCAAAACTATTCTTATGTGTTGATCATGCTTTATTCGATTATCAGAATACACCAAGATATTGTCGATGAATAAAACAAACTGATCCAAGTATAGCCTAAAGATCTTATTCATTAAGTCTATAAAAGCTGCTGGGGGATTGGTCAACTTGAAGGGCAAAACCATAAACTTGAAATCGTCATATCTTATTTTGAAGGCTATCTTGGCTATATCCTCCTCATTTATCTTTAACTGATGATAACCCTATCTCAAATCAATCTTGGAAAACACTTTTGCACCCTTTAATTGAAAAAAAAGATCATCAACATATATCAATTCTTAATAGTCACCTTATTCAGCTTCTTATAGCCTATGCACAACCTCATAGACCCATCATTCTTCTTTACAAATACAATCGGTTCAACCCAATGAGATACACTCGACCTGGTGAAACCCTTGTCTAACAACTCTTGCAATTGAGCTTTCAACTCTTTCATCTTTGATGGTACCATTCTGTAAGGTGTTGTTGATATCGGTGCTGTCCTAGTATGAACTCTATAAAGAACTCAACATCTCTATTCGGTGGTAACTCTGGTAATTCATCTATGAAGACATCTAGAAACTCCCTCACTGTAGGAATATCCTGGAGATCTGGACCTCCTTTTCTAGTGTCAACCACATGAGTTAAAAAGACCTCACATCCCTTGTAGATCATCTTTTATGTTTTCATCATGGAAACTATCTATTGAGGCTATAGAAACCTCTCACCTTCTACTATTACCTTTTCTTGTTCTGAAGTCCTAAGAACAACTATCTTAGACCTATAGCCAACAATAGATTTATGTTGTCAGAACCAATCCATAGCTAATATGGCATCGTACTCATGAAAAGGCAATTCAATATGATCTATAGGAAACTCTTTCCTGAGCACAACCAAAGAGCAACTTCTATATACTTTGTTCATAACCACACTATGGCCTAAAAGGGTTGTGAACTCAATCTTCAACTCTAGCTTCTCAATTGTCATATTATGCTAACTAGGCATGCTCATGCATACATATGAATGTGTAGATCTTGGGTCTATCAAAGCATATAAATAAGAGCCATGTAAAGAGAACATACCCTCTATGACGACTGTGGCACCTTGATTCTCAAATTATTTCATAGTATATGCCTTAGCTAGAGCTCTACTAGTTCTTAGCTTGTTCACTATCTCTGAAACACCCTAGCTAAGTCCTATGTAACCTTCTCATGTTTGATTCATACTCTTAACTAGAGATGATCCTGTTAGAGAAGTGCACTAAAGGCAATCACCTTTAGCACTTATTGTACAAATTTATTGGATTAATAAAAGGCTTTTTCATTAATTTGATGTTCATTTGATATATGAATTGATAAGTGATCTTAAATCAATTAAGGAAGTCCTTGATACATAACATAGAATGAAGGAAATCATGATGCGATCATGATATTGAGATTCTTATTATGTTAGTATCAAAATTATCCATAGTCATAGGATTAATGAGACGGGACATTATTAATCCAGACAGACTAGCACATGTTACACTCCTTGATTGGACGAGTAGTAGATCCATTAATCTATAAACATGAGATATTTAGAGTTAACATGTGGATGCTTGCTAAGTGTAGCTAAGTACATTGGATGACCAACTATGAGACAATCATATGGATAATATATTCAAATGTCAATGATAGTCTCATCATAGCAATGGTGCAAGTATCCTTAGACTTGAGGTACTCAAGGATATCTTGAATATTGATTATGTATTTGGATACTATTTCTTGTTGCCTAAGAGAGGTAGCTCATAGGGTGGTAATTGGATACAACTTGATGTATTCGAAGGTAATTGGGTAACCAACGAAGGATTCACCACTCTTGATTGAAGGAGTGTATACCCATGACCTCTTGTCGTGGTCATTTCTTAGGAATCTCTGGCCGGAGTGGAAATGTCATAAAAATATTTTTCAAAACCCTACATTGGTATCAGAGCCTCATTGTATCCATTAAAATTAAATTTAATTGAAAGTGCAATGAGATTGCATGTTTTTGATGATTTTGGATCAATAGGTTTTGAAAAATTTAAATTAATTTGTCAAATATAATTTACACATTTTTTTTATTTAATCTAATTATGGGATGATTATTTCGATTAAAAAATGATTTGAATGTGATTCAAATAATTAATTTCGGATTTATTTCAAAAATGCCTAAAATTGCCTTGTTTATGAACATGTGTTGTTGTTTGGCTTAATTGATGGGGATGGTTGCATTTTTCTTGTAATTTAATTATAAAAATATTATTTAGACATATTGAGAATATTTTTATGCGTATGGAAGTGTCCAATAATTAATTAAAAATTATTTTAATTAATTTTTCAAACAAACACAAAAATGGGACTATTTTAGCTTACCCAGTGGGACTGTTTTGTTTGATTTTTTTGTATGTGTTTATTTTATTTCCAGCACCTTGAAATAATTTTTATGTGATTAAAAATATGTTATTTTGATGTTAGATGCATGCAAAAATTATTTTGCAAGCATTTGAAATTTTAAAAAGTTTAGATATTGAATTAGTCATTTTGAGCGTCTAAGTGTGTTGGTTCGTTTGTCTTAGTAATTTTGGCTTGTGCCAAAAATATTTTGATGAACTTGAGCTGACCTAAAGATAATAAGAATGGTGATTTGATTTTCTGGAAATTTTTCGAACTTTTGGAAATTAATTTTGAATTAATTTAAGTTGTGCAATTGTAATTCTACGATGACTAGAAATTGGTATGTATATTTAAATTAAATTATTTAATTTTAACATCGTAATATTCTGATTTTAAGGAGAATTAATTTTGAATTATTTTTGAAAATATGGAATTTAATTTAATTTGATTAAATATTAAATTCCACTTTAAAATGACATACAAAATTAAATTAACCGAAATAACACATATAGGCAATTTCGATTCAAGTGTTGAATCGATTTACAAATTGAAATCCAAAATTGTCATTTTTATTTTGTGCATTAGAGAATGCATGTTAGGGGTGTATGAAAAGGCATGATGGATGACTATAAACTTAGGCCCAATGTGATTGAGCATGCATGCAATTATTTTGTTTTATGGTAAATACGATCTGCGTGTCCCTACCTCTTTTTCTTTCTTATGTATTTCTCTTCTCATCTTACTCCCCTCAAATGTAAATTTAGGTTTTCTATAATTTGAAATATGTAATTAGATTACATAGGATTAGGATAGAATGAAGATACAAAGGAGCAAGAAGCAAAGGAGATGGTACCATAAACAAGAAGACTTAGAAATAGGAATTTGATTTCTGTTTTGGGTTGTAAATTCATGCATATGCCTAGGTAAGACCTAGTCAATTTCTCTTTTGCTCAAGAGATTGACTTTAGTATGTCCATAATCATGCCATATAGTTAATGTAACTATCTTTATATATCAATGTGATGAATGTATAATGTATAAAAGCATGAAATATTAACTTGATGAGACCTAACAAAGAAATCCCTCACTAAATAACAAAGAAATCCTACGCCTTCCATTAATATTGGGAGAACTAGAGTTCTTCTAGAGTTAGGGTTGTTGAGTTGCCTCAAGCTCACTCTATAAGAATATGTTCAATCCATTGAAATTAGATTTCACGATTAATGGGTTAGACTTAACCGATATTATTAACTTGTTGGATTTGCACCAAGGTTAATGTGTATTGGAGGTGAAGTTGGGTTTGTATGCATGAGATGTACACATATCAAGAGTCGATAGCCCAATATATGTGCACACATCAATAAGTTGATAACACAAGATTGGATAGTTGCATGAATAATGCAATTGGTATGGATTAGATACCTACCAACCAAACTAAGGATAACTTGTTGAGTTGCCTTAAGGTTATTCTTAGCTAGTTGGATATCGACCCACTAGGAGAACTTCCACATAAGTTCTCTCGGATTCATAGTGAGGGCTATGGATTCGCAATAAAATAGTGGGAGCCATAATACGATTTATTAAAGACCTAATAAACATGCATTTTATGTACATTCTAACATGTTCTATTTTACATCTAGGTTGCTAGAATTATCATCATGAAAAGTGTGAATTTG
This sequence comes from Triadica sebifera, assembly GCA_023653625.1. NCBI lineage: Eukaryota > Viridiplantae > Streptophyta > Magnoliopsida > Malpighiales > Euphorbiaceae > Triadica > Triadica sebifera. The sequence continues at coordinate 30,884,654 of CM042901.1, forward strand.
TGATCGCTAATGGAATCAAATAAGTTGATTGGGCCCAATTTTTTAGATTGGCTAAGGAATCTGAGAATAGTTCTTAAATCCGAAAAGATTGGTTATGTCCAAGATGAGGCACTCCCTAATCCCTCTGTTGCTAATGCTTCTGAAGATATTCAGAAGGCTTATCAAAAGCATCTCGATGATAGTGAGATGGCGAGCTGCATTATGCTTGCTACTATGTCAGCTGAGTTGCAAGAGCAGTATGAGGCTATGGATCCTAATTCCATAGTATACCATCTAAGAGAGCTTTTTGATGAGCAAGCACGTTTTGAAAGGTTCAAACCTTGAAGGTTGCTCTTCCGCACTAAGATGGTTGAGGGGACATCTCCAGTGCAATATGCATTGAAGATGAACGGCTATATTGAGAGGTTGGCCACCTTGGGATTTGTGATGGACCATGAATTAAGTATTGACTTAATTCTAACCGGTTTGTCTGATAGTTATTCACATTTTGTGCTTAACTATAGGATGAACCAAATCTCTACCACTATTCTTGAGCTGATTAACTTGCTTAAAACAGCTGAGCCATCTGTCAATAAGGACAGTAAGGCTGTGATGCTGGTGGACTCTTCAAGTTCTAAAAGGAAGAACCTTAAGAAGAAGAAGAAGTCCATGAAGCCTAAGGGAGGCATGGCCAAGAAGAAGTCCAAGGAGATTGCCCCAAAACGGACATGCTTCCATTGTGGCAAGGATGGCCATTGGAAGAGAAACTGCAAGGCTTACTTAGAGTCCTTGAAGAAGATGACATATGATGCCCCATATACTTCAGGTATTTTTGTCATTAAAATTAATATTGTTTCCAATAATAATATAAGGGTATTAGATACAGGTTGTGGCTCACACATATGCATTGATATGCAGAGCCTAAGGAAAAATAGACAGCTCAATAAGGGAGAGTCAGACCTACACGTTGGAAATGGAGCAACGGTTGCTGCATTAGCTATAGGAACATATGTATTGACCCTCCCTAGTGGGCTTATATTAAATTTGGATAATTGTTATTATGTACATGCTTTGACTAAAAATATTATTTCTATTTCAAGTCTAAATAAAGATAATTTCCTTTTATCTTTTAGTAACAATTATTGTTCTATTATGTTGAATGGAATTGTTTATGCTAATGACACATTATGCAATAGAATATACATATTAGATATGTCAAATCCAATTTTAAACATCAATGATAATAAAAGGCAAAAACAAGATATGTTGAAATCATATTATTTATGGCATTGTCGTCTTGGTCATACAAGTGAGAAACGCATGGCTAAGCTACACAAAAGTGGTAGTTTGGGGTCATTTGATTATGAATCATATGACACATGTGAATCTTGTTTACTAGGCAAGATGACTAAATTACCCTTTAAAGGAAAGGGTGAACATGCTAATGTACTTTTAGACTTAATACATTCAGATGTATGTGGTCCAATGTCTACACACGCTAGAGGTTGTTTCATCTACTTCATTACTTTGATTGATGGCTACTCACGATATGGATATGTGTATCTTATGAGATACAAATTTGAAGCTTTTGAAAAGTTCAAAGAATTCAGAAATGAAGTAGAGAAACAACTTCACAAAAGTATTAGAACACTTCGAACAGATCTATGAGGTGAATACTTGAGCCAAAAGTTTCTATATTATCTTAGGGATAATGGGATTTTATCTCAATGGACTCCACCTTACACGCCACAATACAATGGTGTGACTGAAAGAAGAAACCGAACATTGTTAGACATGGTAAGGTCTATGATGAGTTTTGCAGAATTGCCAAAATCCTTTTGGATTATGCACTAGAGACCGCCATTTATATATCAAATGGAGTTCCTTCAAAGTCAGTTGATGTTACTCCATATGAGATATGGTATAACAAGAGGCCCATATTTTCTTACATGAGAATTTGGGGTTGTCCTGCTTATGTGAAGCAGATATTGTCAGATAAGCTAGAAGCTAAGTCTGACTGATGTCCATTTGTGGGATATCCAAAAATTTTACCACCCCTTGGAACAAAAGGTTTTTATTTCAAGACATGCTATCTTTTTAGAGAGAGAATTCCTTCTAAAAAGAGATAGTTGGAGCAAAATTAAACTTGAGGAAGTTCAAAATGCTCAAACAGATGCTGATCAACTGCCTAAACCCGAGCTTGTTATTCATACAGATGATATAATAGCTCAACCTTCTGAAGCACAAGGGCTTCGTAGGTCAAGTAGGATACATACTGTTCTAGAGAGATACAGATTTCTCATTAGTGAATAGAATGACATATTGCTTATAAAAAATGATGAGCCTACAACCTATGAAGAGGTTCTGAATAGTTCATAATCTGATAAATGGCTTCAAGCCATAAAGTCAAAAATGGATTCCATGTATGAAAACCAAGTATGGACTTTGGTTGACCTACCCGAAGGAATAAAGCCTATAGGGTGCAAGTGGGTTTTCAAAAAGAAAACTGACATGGATGGTAATGTGATTACCTATACAGCTAGACTTATTGCTAAAGGTTATCGTCAAAGACAAGGAATTGACTACGATGATACTTTTAGCCCAGTAGCTATGCTTAAATCCATAAGGATACTCCTAGCCATTGCTAGTCATTATGATTTTGAGATATGGAAAATGGATGTGAAAACAACTTCCCTTAATGGAAATCTGATTGAGGATGTGTACATGACACAACTAGAAGGTTTCATATCTAAAGATGGCAAAAAGGTATGTAAGCTTCAAAGATCAATTTATGGATTAAGGCAAGCATCTAGGAGTTGGAATATTCGGTTTGATGTGACAATAAAACAGTTTGGTTTCTTACAAAATCCAGATGAACCTTGTGTTTACAAGAAGGTTAGTGGGAGTGCAATCGTATTTCTTGTGTTATATGTAGAAGACATATTGTTAATGGAAAACGATGTCTTAGCCTTACAATCAGACAAAATTTGGTTGTCCAAGAATTTCTTTGTGAACGACCTTGGAGAAGCAGTCTATATTTTAGGGATAAAGATCTATAGAGATAGATCTAAAAGATTGCTTGGTCTTTCACAGTCTACATGCATAGATAAGATGTTAAAGAGGTTTAGCATGGAGCAGTCCAAGAGGGGATATATTCCAATGGCCCATGGGATTACTCTTTCAAAGTCTTTGTGTCTAAAGACAAAAGATGAGAGGACACATATGCGTTTGATTCCATATGCTTCAGCTATAGAAGACCCGATGTATCATATGCTCTGAGTGTCACGAGTAGATACCAATCGGACTCTGGTGAGGGTCATTGGGTGGCTGTCAAGAATATCCATAAGTACTGAAGAAGAACTAAGGATGTATTCTTGGTATATGGAGATGGATATCTTACTGTGAGAAGGTATACCGATGCCAGCTTCCAATCTGAAAAGGATGACTCAAAATCTCAGTCAGGTTATATATGCACACTAAATGGTGGAGCAGTTAGTTGGAAGAGTTCCAAATAGGAAACGACTGCTGATTCCACAACTGAAGCAGAGTACATTGCAGCTTCTGAAGCAGGAAAGGAAGCAGTTTGGATAAGGAAATTCATCATACAACTTGGAGTGGTTCCAAGCATTATTGATCCAATACAATTGTATTTGATAATAATGGAACCATTTTGCAAGCAAAGGAGCCACGGTCTTATTAAAGATCCAAAAATGTACTCAGAAGATACCATTTGATTAGAGAAATCATTGGTAGGAATGATGTAAAGATAGAAAGAATGCCCACTGATCAGAATATTCCTGATCCTTTAACTAAGCCATTTCCCCAAAAGAAATATGATTCTCATGTACTCGCCTATGGAATTAAATACAAAGGCGATTGGCTTTAGTGCAAAATTATTATGCCGGTAATGACAATATTACAAAAGCCGGTAATGACACTATTATAAACGTACTCGGCACAATATTATGAAAGTCAATAATGGCAAGCTCGCTATTCGTATTAGTTAGTTCGGTTATAGGTGTTATGGGCACCAAGAAAATGAAAAATATCAATCATATAGGAGTATGTCATTTTGATAATATTGCATTAAATCAAAATTGTTAAATATTAAATGTTTGATGACATTTATTTAATTTCATATAATTATTTTATTTTATGTCTTATTTGTGAAATTATTAAATGTCATGTAAGAAAATATATGTATGTAAGATTTTTATCCTTGAAGCACCACTAAGCTATTAGCTTACCGTGGGTGGTTTTCTTTTGCACAGGTTCTAAAGAAAACTCGTAGATAGTATAGTTGTCAGAAGAAGAAAGGTACCCCAACAATAAGCAGCTTAAAGCTTTGGACATATTTTGGTATATTTTGTCAAAAACTTTGTATATTAAATTTTATTTTTATCTCATCTAGTATGTATTGGGGATGTGTAACTTTAATGTAATGGACATAGTTTGAATGTAAAATAATATATTTTATAAATAAATAAAATTTTGAATATCGGTGTTGGTAATAAATTTATTTTAGTGTTTGTAATATTTTTGCAAAAAAAAATTATACTTCATTTAGCTAATCTCTTAAGACATTTCTTAGTCAGTGGGTATGGGAAGATAAGTTCATGTTTTCAGCATTTACATTGTTTTAAGTTGTTATATTCGGATAAGGGGCCATTTCTGATTTAAGACAAAGTCATGAAGAACAAGAGGGTGATAATAAAGCTAACTCAGCTGCTTATAGAGAGTCAACATCAATTAGAGCCTCAGAGCCTAGTGTTATATCTCCACAGCATGCTAAAGAATAGGTTAATCCGGGTCAAACACCCCTTATGCAACAAATGGCTAATTTGTTATAGCAGATAGCATATGTTGTGCCTCCACCAGCTTTACCAACTCCCTCACCTCAACCAAAACCCCAAATTAATAAACTAAGAAAATATAGGGTTACGGATTTTACTGGTAAGAAAGAGGATGACCCAGCAGCAGCAGAATTTTGGTTGGAAAAGACATAATGGGTTTTGGAGGAGCATCAATGTCCGGAGGAGTACAAATTTAGGTATGCAATATCCCTCCTTCAAAAGCATTCCTACGAATGGTTGAAGTTGGTATTAGCGAAACCCCAGACATGGAATTTATTTTTGATAGTGTTTAAAAAGAAATATGTGACAAGAGTTTATGTTGATGAGAAAAAGAGAGAATTTTTTAATTTGAAATAGAGGGGTATGACAGTAGCTGAGTATGAGATGGAGTTCACCAGGCTAAGTAAGTATGCAACGGGGATTATTGGAGATGAAGTTGACAAATATCATAGATTTGAAGATGGCCTCGATGAGGAGATTGGATATTTAATGGCTTCCCACCAGCATACAGACTTTGCTACACTAGTGTCATCTGCCATTAGTGTTGAAAGAAGGAAAAAGCTGAAGATAGAAGAGCTGTCTAAGAAATCAATGGCTAGTGTGGCCCAAATATCTGGTACGAAAGCGCGGATAGTGCCCAAACCATTTATGTCACAAATTGCTGGGCAGACATTTTTTGGTAGGCGAGGTCAGTATTTTAGACCCGAAGCATCATCTGCTAGTTCACCAACATCATTGTCCAAAAGGGCAGCTCCTGCTATGTGTCAGCATTGTGGTAGATCTCATACAAGAGAGTGTTGGTGGTTGACTAGGCATGCTTGAGATGTGGAGCTACTGACCATATGAAAAGAGATTGTCCCAAACTTAGTACATGCAGTATGGCACCAGCAAAGACTATGGCACCAGTACAAAAACTATGGTAGAGGTCGATGCTAGTTTAGAGGTGGTCATACTGGAAAGAGTCAGGGGGTATCAGAGACTATTGATAGACCCAAAGGTAGTAGAGCTCCAGCTCGAGCATATGTGATGAGAGCTCGTGAGGACCAAGATGCACTAGACGTCATAGTTGCTAAATTTCTTTATTTCACTTTGATTTGCATGCATTGATAGATTATGGTTCCATGCTTTCATACATAAGGGCAACTGCACTTAAATAAGGGAACATGACACCTGAGACCTTAGAATATGAGATAGTTATGACCAATCCACTGGGACATAGTGTGAAAGTGAATCAAATCTATAGAAACAGTTTAATAATAATTCAGGGTAGAGAATTTCTAGCACTTTTAATAGAATCACCTTTTCATGAATTCGATGTTGTAGCGCTCCCTTACCTTACTAAATGTTAATAGGATATGGAAGTGCTAATAAGCTTCTTTTTTTTTACAACCAATGTACAAATCATTGTAATAATTTTTTTTTTCGAGTTTATTATTACCGAAATATTTATTACTATTGTTTTTTCATTTAAATATATAACTAGTGATGGAAATAGTTTGATTTAATTGAACTCATGCAATTAAACCATAATATTTAGAAACAATATTAGATTTATAAAATTACAAAATTCATTCCTTATAAATCCTACATGCCACAAACTCACATAAAAAATAAAGATTCTTAGAATTTAATTTTTACAACATAATTTTCAAAACATACAAAAAGAACTAGACTGCTGCAATCTGATCTTGGGGGTTACCTCTTCTTCAATCGCCCTATCGGAACAACTATTTCTATTTATCTGCGCGTGAAACACGCGCTAAGTTTCTAGCTTAGTGGTACGTTTGGCAACTATCCAATAATTACATAAATAATTCTAAAATAAAATTTTAGAAACTACAATTAATTTATTAAGCATGCCAAATATTCAATTAATAATAAAACCATTTTCTTCATGCAAAAATATTTAATTCATCAATTATGACATTTCATTCATTAAGCATGCTTGAAATTTCTTAACAATTCAAGATATAAAATTCACAATATCAATTTCCTAATTCACATTTTTTTTCTGTTATTTATTTAATAGACCACGATATCTTAGACCAGAACTAAACACTAGATACAGGGTTTCTGCTTTCTGGCAGTATACTCGGCGCCTACATCATTATTTATAACTCGGCGTTTAACGCCTACATTTCCAATAACAACTCAGCACCTTTTTGGTGCCTACGTAATTTTTGAACTCAGCACTATTTCTTAGTGTCTACATAATTTCAACTCAACACTATATCTTAGTGCCTACTTAAATTAAATCTCAGCACTATTATTTTTAGTGCCTATATTTCTACCCTTTTATTGGCATGCCAACTTATCCTAATTTCTAGTTCTCGACTAGATGTTATAGGGCTTAAATTACATTTGTTAACTTTATTAATATTTACATAAATTATGTAGGGAACATTAATATAAACTCCATATAAATGCAATAATTCCCATTCAATATTTTACATCCTCATACTAGCTCATTCAATCACTATAATTATAAGAAAAATTCAATTAATACATTTTATGTCACATAAATTCATAATCAACACATTTCTTCCAGCTGTCCTATTCTGGACAACATTTCTTCCTTATGATGCTCTATATTTTTCGTCTATTGTTAGATAGATTCTGAACATATGATCAACAAACATAATATAGGTACATGTCTTATCTTTAATTTCCAACTAGAATCACAATAAAAGGCATTTTGTAGCAAAAGTTATAAATTGTCTCCTAAGCTACGTTTACTGCAATCTGCCCAGTATTTTACTGGATAGAATTATGCCTTATTTTACTCTGTCATTTTAATCCATTTTTATATGGAATTGGATCAAGTGATAAACTAGAAATATTTAGATACACGGCGTATCTTTAATATACAACTGGAATCATATTGAAAGGAATTTTTTAGCAAAAGGTACAAATTTGTTCCTAAACTATGTTCACTACAATCTACCCAATATTTTACTAGACAGAATTATGCCTTATTTTGGTCTGTATTTTTCATCCCTTTTTCGATGGAAATTGGACAAGTGATAACTAACCAAATATAGGTACATGTCGTATCGTTCATTTCCAACTCGAATTACATTAAAAATAATTGTGTAGTAAAAGTTATGAATTTTCTCCTAACCTACGTTCATCACCTTTTTAACTGGAGTGGAATAATTGTGGATACTGGGCCTTCATCACCTCTTCATTTTCCCAAGTCGCTTCTTCTGAATTATGATTTTTGCACAGAACCTTTACCAATGGTACCTTCTTGTTCCGTAGCTCCTTCATTTCGTGAGCTAGAATTTCCACTGGCTCTTCTTCATAAGTTAGATCTGGTCGTATCTCTATAGTTTCTGCTAATATGATATGAGATGGATCTGATCGATATCTTCTCAACATGGACACATGGAATACATTATGAATCTTGTCTAACTCTGGTGGTAAAGCTAATTTGTACGCCACAGGACCTATGCGTTCAAGTACCTCATAAGGTCCAATGAACCTAGGACTCAACTTTCCCTTGTTTCCAAATCGGAAAATCCTTTTCCAAGGTGAGACTTTTAAGAATACCTTATCACCAACTGTATACTCAATATCCCTCCTTTTCAAATCTGCATATGATTTATGTCTATCAGTAGCAGTTTTCAGCCTATCTCTTATTACTCTCACTTTTTCCTATGTCTGCTGTACTAGATCTGGACCCACTACTTTCATTTCACTAAGCTCAGTCCAACATAAAGGTGTTCTACATTTCCTCCCATACAAGGCTTCATATGGTGCCATGCCGATACTGGCTTGGTGACTATTATTGTAGGAAAATTCTATCAATGGAAGATGTTTGTCTCAACTGCCTTCAAATTCTATCACACAACTCCTCAACATATCTTCCAATATCTATATGACCCTTTCTGATTGTCCATCTATTTGTGGGTGGAAAGTTGTGATGAAATTGAGTCGAGTACCCATGGCTTGATGCAAAGTTTTTCAGAATTTTGAAGTGAACCTCGGGTCTCTATCTGAAATGAGTGAAATTGGCACACAATGTAAACAGATTATCTCATTAACATAGATCTCTGCCAAATAGTTAAGTGGATAATCCATCTTGATCGGTAGAAAATGAGCTGATTTAGTGAGTCGGTCCACCACTACCATATTGAATCATGCCTCTTTTGTGTCAAAGGCAAACCAGAAACAAAATCCATTGTAGCTCTTTCCCATTTCCACTCCGGAATTGAAATTGACTGCAATAATCCATTTGGTACTTGATGCTCAGCCTTCACTTGCTGACAAGTTAAACATTTGGTAGTATACTCAATGATATCTCTTTTCATTCCTAGCCACCAGTAATATGCCTTCAAGTCATGATACATTTTGTTGCTTCCTGGGTGCATTGAATAAATAACATTGTGAGCTTCCTTCAAAATATCTTGTTTCAATACTGATATGTCTGGCACACATAACCTGCCCTTTTGCCTTAAACTCCCATCTGAATCAATAGTAAATTCTGGTTTTTCACCCTTTTTCACCATTTCAAAGATTTCCTTTAATTTCGTGTCATGCTTCTGATTGTTCCTTAGTTATTGGATGAATGTGGGTTGAATCCGCAATTCAACCCAAATAATATATAAATAAATTATTATTTCATTTTTTTTTCATGTTCACTTAATAAATTTAAGTTTTAACATTTACCTACAAGAGTTTTTCTACTTAGAGTGTCTGCTACCACATTGGCCTTACCTGGCTGATAATCAATGATACAATTGTAGTCTTTGATAAATTCTAGCCATCGCCTCTGTCTCAAATTGCGTTCCTTTTGTGAAGGAAAATATTTCAGACTTATATGGTCTGTATAGATATAACATTGCTCACCATACAGGTAGTGTCGCCATATTTTCAATGCAAACACAATGGCTGCTAGTTCCAGATCATGTGTTGGATAATTTCACTCATGAGGCTTCAGTTGTCTGGAAGCATAAGCAATCACTTTACCTTCTTGCATTAATACACAACCCAAACCATTAAGGGAAGCATCACTGTAAACCACAAAATCTTTTTCTGCAGTAGGTTGTGTCAACACTGGTGCCTCTGTCAACATTTTCTTCAACTTATCAAAGCTAGTCTGGCATCAGTCTGTCCACTCAAATTTGGCCTCCTTTTTAAGTAATTTTGTCAGTGGTGAGGCTATCATTGAGAATCCTTTCACAAATCTCCGATAATAACCAGCCAAACCAAGAAAACTTCTCACCTCTGTCACATTCCGAGGCGGTTTCCAGTTGAGGATTGCCTCTACCTTACTAGTGTCAAATCTGATCCCATCGGCTGAGACAATATGCCCTAGAAAGGCCACTTCATCTAACCAGAATGCACATTTTGACAACTTCGCATACAATTTATTTTCTCTCAAAGTATGAAAGACAATACGAAGATGTTGATTATGCTTTTCTCTGCTTCTAGAGTACACCAAGATATCATCTATGAACACCACCACAAACTGGTCCAAATAAGGCCTAAAGATTCTATTTATTAGATCCATAAATGCTGCTGGGGCATTTGTCAGGCCAAAAGGCATTACTAAGAATTCAAAATGACCATAACGAGTTCTAAATGCGGTTTTTGAAATGTCTGATTCTTTAATTCTCAATTGGTGATAACCTTATCTGAGGTCAATTTTAAAAAATACCCCTGCCCTTTTCAACTGATCAAACATGTCATCTATTCTTGGCAAGGGATATTTGTTCTTAATTGTCATCTTGTTCAATTGACGATAATCAATGCACAAATGAAAGATGCCATCTTTCTTTTTCACAAATAGAACCAGAGCACCCCAAAGTGAAACACTAGGCCTGATAAACCCTTTATCTAACAACTATTGTAACTGCACTTTTAATTCTTTTAGTTCAGCAGAGGCCATTCTTTAAGGAGTGATTGATATCGGGCCTGTGCCTGGCAAAACATCAATGGCAAACTCTATCTCCCTGACAGGTGGTAACCTCGGGAAGTCCTTAGGGAAGATATCTGGATATTCACAGGCTGTAGGAATCTCCCTGAGATTTAGACTTTCTTTCTTGGTATCTACAATATGTGCCAAAAATGCATCACATCCTTTTTTGATAAGCTTACTTGCCTTCATCACAGAAATGACATTAGTCAAGTATGGTCGGTTCTCGCCCCGGACAATCACGTCATCTTGCCCTGAATTCTTGAAAGTCACTCTCCTATATTGACAATCCACCACTGCCTTATGCTGAGTTAACCAATCCATCCCCAATATTGCATCAAACTCATAAAATTCTACATTCTGAGCTTTGATTGGACTGTTTTTATAGACTCGAGTAACTTTCACTCCATGACCCAAAGGATTTGTCACTAATATATCACAATCTAATTCCTCTGCTACCGTATTCCCCTGACTAGGTGGTGACATGCATAAATATGAACGTGTAGAACCCTGATCTATCAGTGCAAATAAATCTGTATCATAAAGAGAAAATTTACCGATAATGACATCCGGGGCATCCTGCTCCTCATGAGCTTTCATGGCATATGCTCGGGCTGGGGCTCAACTACCTTCTGCTCTATTCACTGATTCTGATATACTCTACCCAATCCTGTCACTTCTAGACTGTCCATGTCCCCTACCTCTGCCTCAAGTGACATTCTGAACCTGCACTGATACTACACCACTTGTACCTCTTCCTCTGGGGCAATCTTTCAGTTTGTGTTATGTAGATCTGCAACGTAAGCATGCTCCAGTAATCAACCAGCAATCACCTGCATGTAATCTCCCACAATGTTGACATATGACAGATATGAATCTCTTGTTACTAGAAGCTGGTGCACTTGCTGTAGACCCCTCTGGCCTCAACTGTTGGCTTTGTCTAGCTGAAAAATTTGATCTAACACCTCGTGACTGGAAAAACCTAGGCACTGTTCGTCCCCTTTTTCCTGATGTGTGGGCCATGCCAATTGTCGGCCTCCATGGTGGCTCTTCTATCCTCTTTCTCTTTGACCTCTTTTCCACACTAATGGCTGAGGATACTAGTGTAGCAAAATCCTCAAGCTAAAGGGTGGTCACCATATTCCCAATATCATCATTAAGCCCATCCTCAAATCTATGACATTTGTCTGCCTCATCTGCAATGATTCCAGTTGCATATTTACTTAGTCGTGTGAACTCCATCTCATATTCAGCGACTGATATGTTTCCTTGCTTGAAGTCCTGAAACTCCATTTTCTTTTCATTCACATAAACTCTAGGCACATACTTCTTATTAAATTCTGCCTTGAAGAAATTCCAAGAAGGTGGTTTTGGTGTTTGGGGCTTTGATAAAATTGATTTCCACCATTTATAGGCATGATCTTTTAAAAGGGACACAACATATCTGACCTTTTGTTCCTCTGGACACTCAAGTTCCTCAAACACCCTTTCTGTGGACTCCATCCAAAACTCTGAAGCTGCTGGGTCATCCTCCCTCCTTTCCATAAAATCTGTGGCCCCATATTTTCTCAGCTTATCAATCCGGGGTTTTTGCTGAGGTGGAGGAGGAGGTGGAGCTGGTTGTGGAACTGCTTGTACTATCCGTTGCAACAAGTTTGCTATCTGTTCCATAAGAGGCTCTTGTCCCAAATTAGCCTATCCCTCTGCTCTTGGAGGAGCTACTACACTCGGCCCGAAATCTCTTACTGATTGAGGTTGTCTAAGATTGGCTGAGTCTGAAAGGCTATTACTCAGTTCATCTTCTGAGAAATCTTATTCCGATCCCGAATCCATATCTACCAATACACGAGAAAAAGCCACCCAAGTCAGATAATTGCAGCATTTTATACATATGCAAGAGACACATATTCTACTTTACACCCACTGATTAAGAATCAATTAGCCTGGGCTCTAATACCACTAAATGTAGCGCTCCCTTACCCTACTAAATGTTAATAGGATATGGAAGTGCTAATAAGCTTTTTTTTTTTTTACAACCAATGTACAAATCATTGTAATAATTTTTTTTTCGAGTTTATTATTAGCGAAATATTTCTTACTATTTGTTTTTCATTTAAATATATAACTAGTGATGGAAATAGTTTGATTTAATTGAACTCATGCAATTAAACCATAATATTTAGAAACCATACTAGATTTATAAAATTACAAAATTCATTTCTTATAAATCCTACATGCCACAAACTCACATAAAAAAAAGATTCTTAGAATTTAATTTTTACAACATAATTTTCAAAACATACAAAAAGAACTAGACTGCTGCAATCTGATCTTGGGGGTTCCCTCTTCTTCGGTCACCCTATCGGAACAGCTACTTCTATTTATCTGGGTGTGAAACACACGCGCTAAGCTTCTAGCTTAGTGGTACGTTTAGCAACTATCCAATAATTACATAAATAATTTTAAAATAAAATTTTCGAAACTACAATTAATTTATTAAGCATGCCAAATATTCAATTAATAATAAAACCATTTTCTTCATGCAAAAATATTTAATTCATCAATTATGACATTTAATTCAATAAGCATGCTTGAAATTGCTTAACAATTCAAGATATAAAATTCACAATATCAATTTCATAATTCACATTTTTTTTTCTGTTATTTATTTAATAGACCACGACATTTTAGACCGGAACTAAACACTGGATACAGGGTTTCTGCTCTCCGGCAGTATACTCGGCGCCTACATAATTATTTTATAACTCGGCGTTTAATACCTACATTTCTAATAACAACTCAGCACCTTTTTGGTGCCTACGTAATTTTTGAACTCAGCACTATTTCTTAGTGCCTACGTAATTTCAACTCAGCACTATTTCTTAGTGCCTACTTAAATTAAATCTCAGCACTATTATTTTTAGTGCCTATATTTCTACCCTTTTATTGGCATGCCAACTTATCCTAATTTCTAGTTCTCGACTAGATGTTATAGGGCTTAAATTACATTTGTTACATTTATTAATATTTACATAAATTATGTAGGGAACATTATTATAAACTCCATAAAATGCAATAATTCCCATTCAATATTTTACATCCTCATACTAGCTCATTCAATCACTTTAATTATAAGAAAAATTCAATTAATACATTTTATGTCACATAAATTCACAATCAACACATTTCTTCCAGCTGCCCATTCTTGACAGCATTTCTTCCTTATGATACTCTGTATTTTTTGTCTATTGTTATATAGATTCTGAACATATGATCCACTAACAAAATATAGGTACATGTCTTATCTTTAATTTCTAACTAGAATCACATTAAAAGGCATTGTTTAGCAAAAGTTATAAATTTTCTCCTAAGCTACGTTTACTGCAATCTGCCCAGTATTTTACTGGACATAATTATGCCTTATTTTACTCTGTCATTTTAATCCATTTTTCTATGGAATTGGAACAAGTGAGCAACTAGCAATATTTAGATACATGTCGTATCTTTAATATATGACTAGAATCATATTAAAAGGAATTTTGTAGCAAAAGTTACAAATTTGTATCTAAACCACGTTCACTACAATCTGCCCAGTATTTTACTGGACAAAATTATGCCTTATTTTGGTCTGTATTTTTCATCCCTTTTTCGATGGAAAATGGACAAGTGATAAACTAACCAAATATAGGTACATATCTTATCTTTCATTTCCAACTATAATTACATTAAAAAGAATTGTCTAGTAAAAGTTATGAATTTGCCCCTAAGCTACGTTCATTTCAAATCTGCCCAGTTTTATTTTTTTAACAGATTTCTTGGTCAACTTTGAGTCACATGTTCACCTAATTTCAGGCATATTCATGTCTAATGGTCTGAATAAACGTTCAAGACCTATGTCTTAACTTTCCAACCCACAAGAATCACTCAGAAATGATTTCCAGAACTCAAGTTATGATCGAAACACTATACACTGTTCATAAGACGAATATTTCAGCACATCAATTAAATCATACAATTTCCATTTTTGCATCAACCTCATATTCTAGTTTTTATTTTCATATTCATTGCATCATTTAATCACCACTTAATTTCTCAATCAATTATTCTGAATTTCATACACATCACAAAATTAAAATCAATATTTTTATATATTGAATTTTTTCCAAATATACATACCTCAAAATTCTACTTCTCTTTGATGATTTTGCCTTAATCCCCTTTTTTTTTCATCTAATCTTAGCTTGAATTGAAGAAAGAAAAAGAAGAGTAATTGGGGCAGGAGAGTCACGGCCAAAGAAGAAGAAAAGGGAGAGAAAATGGGTTTGGTCAAGATGAAAAGGAAGAATGATAAAAAAAAAATGGAAATTTGACTTTTTATAGTTGAATTAGGTGGGTGGTTAGAATTAATTGTTAATCTTTCTTCCCATTGGTCCATTAATTTTAATCACTCTTAATTTATCTTAATTAAAAGAATATTCCTTTCCTCAGATAAAGAATATTCCATTTTTATGCCTTCTTATAATTTCTGTGCTAAAAACACTTTAATTTCTAATTTCGTTTATCGAAAAATTATTTTTTTTTTCCAATTTTAATTTCAAACATCAAAAATCTCAATTAATAATATCCAAAATATTTTCTCCCATATTATTATTATTTTAATTTATTTGTTTCATGTCTGAATTTAGAACCGATCGGTTCGGCATGCCAGATTTCGCTCAACCGCGACCGTGACCTAAATTATCGGGCATTACAAATGCTATATTGGGTATTAATTGGTTGACAAAGCATGGAGCTATAGTCAACTATCGATATAGAAAAAGTTATACTTAAAATGCTTGTGCAAGATGACATTATCATTCATGGTGAAGGTCAAACATGTTTGACCAGTGTTATTTTGGCATTAGAAACTCATAAATACATTAGGAGGGATGTGAGGCATATTTGGCCAATGTGATAGATACTAGGAAGGGGAGCCCGGAACTCAAGGACATCCCTATGGTGTGTGAGTTCCCATATCTGTTTCCTGACAACTTGTCGGGGTTACCACCAGATAGGGAGATAGAGTTTGCTATTGATGTGATTCCTGGTACAACTCTGATATCAATTGCTCTTTATACAATGGCACCTGTAGAATTGAGAGAGTTGAAGGTTCAATGGCAGGAATTGTTAGAAAGTGGTTCATAAGACTGAGTGTGTTACCATGGGGTGCTTCAGTGTTGTTTATGAAAAAGAAGAATGGCACCCTTCGATTAAGTATTGATTATCAACAATTGAATAAGGTGACGATTAAAAATAAGAACTTACTACCTAGAATTGATGATTTGTTTGTTCAATTGAATGGAGCAGGAGTATTCTCTAAGATTGATCTCAGATTCGTGTATCATCAACTGAAAATCAAAGAATCAGATGTATCCAAAACAGCCTTCAAGACTCGATATGGCCACTATGAGTTCCTGGTTATGCCTTTTGGCTTAAGGAATGCACCAGGTGCATTTATGGATATGAGGAACAGGATTTTTAGGCCTTACCTTGACCAATTTGTGGTAGTTTTTATAGATGATATCCTAGTGTATTTAAGGGACAAAGAAGAACATGACAGACATCTCATAATAACACTTTAGACTTTGAGGAAAAATCAATTGTATGCAAAGCTATCAAAATGTGACTTTTGGTTGGAAGAAGTAGGATTCTTAGGCATATTATGTGGATCCTAGCACAATAGAAGTGATTTTAAGTTGGAAGCCGCCCCGGAGTGTGAAAGAAGTCTAGAGTTTCCTTAGATTAGATAGCTACTACAGATGGTTTGTGAAGAGATTTTCAAGCATAGCCACACCAATTACTAAGTTACTCAGAAAAGAAACTAAATATGAGTGGACAGTTCGGTGTTAGGCAAGCTTTGAAAAACTAAGAGTCATGCTAACCGAAGCACCTATTTTGACCCAATCTACACCAGGGAAAGATTTTGTGATATACAGTGATGCCTCTCATAATGGGCTGGGCTATGTATGAATGCAAGAGGGTAAAATAGTTGCTTATACATCTAGGCAATTGAAGCCTCATGAGCTAAATTATCCTACTAATGATTTGGAGTTGGCAGCAATAGTATTTTCTTTAAAAATATGGCAACATTATTTGTATGGCAAAGGGTGCAACATATATACAGATCATAAGAGCCTTAAATATTTGCCCACATAAAAAGAGTTAAAATTAAGGCAAAAGATGTTGTTCGGAGTTAATTAAGGATTATAATTATAATATTGATTATCAACCAGGCAAAGCCAATGTAGTAGCTGATGCCTTAAGTAGAGAAACACTAGCAGCTATACCATATAATTCCCTCATTTATAATATAATATATAGAAATTAGTAATAAATTAATAGGAGAATCATATTTTATTTTGGTAGAGTTACAAGTTCAACCAACCTTAAGGCAACAAGGAAAAATCAGAGGCAATATCATAAATTTATGATAATTGCTGAGGCTGTTAAAAAGGGAGAGAGGTCTAAATTTAAGATTGAAGATGATGGAAACATAAGTTATAAGGGAAGATTGTGTGTGCCAAATGATAGGGAATTAAAGTAAATAATTCTAAAAGAGGCACATAATACAGTTTATTCCATGCATCCAGGAAGCAATAAAATGTATCAAGACCTGAAGACTCATTATTGGTGGCCAGGAATGAAGAAGGATATCATGGAATATACTAAAAGATGCTTGACATGCCAATAAGTGAAAGCAGAGCACTAGGTACCATATGAATTGTTGCAACCTACTGCTATCCCGGAATGGAAATGGAAATGGATTACGATGGATTCTGTATATAGTTTGCCTTTGACACAAAGAAGCATGATGTAGTATGGGTAATTGTTGACAGGCTTACCAAATCAGCTCACTTTCTGCCAGTTCAGATGAATTATTCATTGAGCTGGTTAGCATAAATATATGTTAAGGAGATAATTCAACTGTATGGGATTCCAACATTTATTATTTCTGATCGAGACCCACGATTCATATCAAAATTTTGGAAAAGTCTACAATAAGCATTGGGGACCCAACTTACTTTTAGTACAACGTTTCACCACAAATAGATGGGAAATCTGAATGAGTTATTCAATTGCTGGAAGACATGCTTAAAAGATGTGTAGTGGACTTTGAGGGCAGATGGGATAGGTATTTACCATTGATGGAATTTGCATATAACAATAGTTATCAAGCTAGTCTCCGCATGGCTTCATATGAAGTTTTGTGTGGAATAAGATGTACAACACCATTATGTTGGAAAACACTTGGTGAAAAGAAGTTAATGGGTCTATAATTGGTGCAACAGACAGAGGAGAAAGTGAAAATAATCCAAGATCGATTAAAAGCCATAACGGATGGACAAAAATCCTAAGTTGATTTGAAGTGAAAGGATATCGAATATATTGAAGAGAAGGTATTTTTAAAAGTTTCACCTTGGAAGAAAGTACTTCATTTGATAAAAAAAATTGAGTCTGAGGTTTATTAGACCATATGAAATACTTGAAAGTGTGGGTCTAGTGGCTTACCAGTTGGCCTTAACACCAGAATTGGATATGATCCACAATGTGTTTCATGTCTCAATGTTATGAATACATAGATAGAATCCAGCGCATGTAATATCTATGGAATCGATAGAGGTACAAGAGCCTGTGAAAATCTTAGCTCATGAAGTGAAAGAACTACGAAACAAAGACGTACCATTGGTAAAGGTCCTATGGCGCAATCATGTAGTAGAAGAAGCCACTTAGGAGAGTGAAAAAATGATGAGAACTCCGTATCCTCAATTATTTAGCTCCAACTAATCACGTAAATTTTGAGCATGAAATATTCTTAAGGGGGAGAGAATTGTAACATCTAGTGATTTAGACCCCCGATTGCGCGTGACCGTAGTAAGGTGCGCTGGTTCAATCAAAGTCTAAATTTGAACCCATAAAAAAATGACAAATAATAAGGGAAAATAATTAAGGGTATTATCATTTGGGAATTAAAAAGATAAGTGCTGAAACTGGAAAAATAAAATGAAATAAAATTACCCTACGTACAAAATCGGTATTATTGGAATTGTTGGAGGAAAAAGTGTGAAGATGAGAAAATTAGTAGAGAAAAAAAATTTCTCAAAGTTTAAAAGTTAATCAAGATTAATTAAGTTAATGCACCAATGAAAATTAGGATTAATTTTAATTAGTGCGACCCACCTCTTAAGTTTAGTATAAAAGTCAAAAAGATGACAAATACTACATTCTTCCACTTAAAAAAAATCTAACTCATCTTCTTCCTCTCTTCACCTCTTTGTGTCGTCCACCTCTCCCTCCAAAAGCCATAATTTTTGCATTAATTCAACCTTGAAAAAGAGAACAAAAAAATAGTTTTGAGAGAAAAAAAATTCAGAATTAAAGAGTTCTTGCCATAAAGGGAGCTAAGGAGAAAGAAGGACGAAAAAAGAAAAGAAAAGGGAAGAACCTTGGAACAGATTCGGTCCACCTAGGAGAACTATTAAGGTGAGTTTATTCTTCTGAAATTCAACCTTTTTTCTTCCATTTGAGACCCATAAGGATGATAGATATGATTGGGATTGGTAGATTAAGGTTATTTGGTAAGAATGGAACTAGAATTTGAAATTTGTAACAAGTTGAAGAAAAGTGAAGTTAAACATTTAATTAATAATAATTGTTGTAGGTTAATTGTTAAACTAGAGAAAGATAACTCTAGTTGAGGAATGAGGGGCTGCATTGGTTAAGGTAATTTGGGAAAAATTGAAATTAACCTAGGAGCAACACAATTGTTGATAAATGAAGTGTGATTAGAGTGTTGATTTGAAGAAAATAAATTGGGACCTAAGATAAGGTTTTTGGGCAGCCATGACATATCAAGAAGGAAGTTTAATTTTAGTACATTTTAGCTAAATTAAAATATAAAATATATTAGGAGCATTAGAATTTTATGTGGGCATGAAAAGTTTTATTAGTGAATGATAGGAATGAGATACAGTGTGGTTTTGTAAGAAAACCAAGTAAGCAAATGAGAGGCCTTCAAGAGGGTGACAAAGGTAAGGAGAAAACAAATTATTGAAGGGAGGAAAAAAAGGAAAAATAGAAGCTCTAAGGCTGATTAGGTATGTGCTTTATTGATAAAAATCTTACATGTTATCTAAATGTGTGAAAATATGTATTAATGATTGATATGAATGTGGTTTGTCATGGAATGTGATTGGTAGTTGCTTTTGATTTTCTTTTATGGTGTGAAAATATTAAGATATATGAATGTAATTGTGATCTAGAAACTTTGGCATAAAAATGAATGCATATGATGGATGTAATTAGTAAATAGGTTTGTGCCACTTGATGACCCTGTTGCATAATATTTAGAGCAGTCTTGGCTACTTTAATCATAACTAATGCATTGGAAATGATATTGAGATGGAATCAGATGGAAATAAAATTGGACTCATAAGGCTAAAACTTTCATTCAGAACCTAAGTTCAAATTCTAATATAAAATGGGCAAAAAATGAAGACGATAAATTCAAATTTCAATCATAAATGGGCTGAAAATCAGGCCCAAAATCAGGGATGAAATCTGTCATAAACAAAAATTTGATATATTGGGCTTTTGCATGTGGGGCGATGAATATATATGTCAATTAATGGGAATTTTTACTTTAGTTGTAGTTATAAATATTTAATAAATTATTTATGTATGAGGTTCTAATGCAATAACAATGGAAACAAATAACAAAAAATAAATAAACATATATGTGAAAAATTGGCACAATTATCATTTTTGAAAATATTTTGAATAAATATAAAACTAATTAAGCCCTAAGACACCTAATCTAGAACTAGAATGGAGAATAATTTGGCATGCCAATCAGGGGATTTAAGGCACTCAGTGCCAAATATAAAAGTTGGTAATAATAATTTCATAAATGTGCTCGGTGCAAAATTATTAAGCCGGTAATGACAATATTACAAAAGTCGGTAATGACACTATAATAAAAGTGTTTGACACAATATTATGAAAGCTGGTAATTCCAACCCCGTTATTCCTATTAGTTAGTTCGGCTATAAGTATTATGGGCACAAAGAAAATGAAAAATAACAATAATATAGGAGTATGTCATTTTGATAATATTACATTAAATCAAAGTTGTTAAATATTAAATGTTTGATGACATTTATTTAATTTCATATAATTACTTTTCTTTATGCCTTATTTGTGAAATTATCAAATATCATGTAAGAAAATATATGTATGTAAGATTTTTATCCTTGAAGCACCACTAAGGTATTCGTTTAGCGCAGGTGGTTTTCTCTCACGCAGGTTCTAAAGAAAAGCTGTAGATAGTATAGTTGTCAGAAAAGAAAGGTACCCAGAGAATAAGCGGCTTAAAGCTTTGGACATATTTTGGTATATTTTGTCAAAAACTTTGTAAATTAAATTATAGTTTTTATCTAATCTAGTATGTATTGGGGATATATAACTTTAATGTAATGGACATAGTTTGGATGTAAAATAATACATTTTATAAATAAATAAAATTTTGAATATCGGTGTTGGTAATAAATTTATTTTAGTGTTTGTAATATTTTTGCAAAACAAAATGTATACTTCATTTAGCTAATCTTATAAGATAGTTAGTTAGGTAACACTCACTTACCTTACTGAACTAAAGTGGGGGTAAGGGGTGTTACTTAGTTCATCTCATATGACTCTAACATGGGCTACTTATCTGTCAGCTGTAGGATTAGAGTGAGGGCTATGGTGATAGAATGGTTGATGGCTAGTTTAGCTATCAGGACCAGCCTAGAGTTCGCGGTCTAGGTACTGCACAAGATTCTCCAACTCAACTGACGGTAGTTTAGCAAGTCAGGCTCAAAATCCATTGATGTAGAATCTAGCTACTCTTCTATAGAGGTTAGCTCAGATAGTACCTCAGGCAGCGCAATAATAAGTTTCACCATCACCACCACAAAAGGCACCCAAGATGAATATATATAAGCTTTCAAAGTATGGAGCTACGAATTTCCTTGGATAGAGTGAGGATGACCCAACTATAGCCAAATATTAGATGGAGAATGTCGAGAGGGTCTTTAATGAGCTAGAGTGTGCTGAGGAGCACAAATCTATTAGGTTTCGAAGAACGAATCACATTCATAAAGATAGCGAAAAAATAAAAAATTTAAAAATCCGAAACAACATATCATACTTGTGCTATTAAAACTAAGTTATATAAACATAGAAGTTAGAAATTATATATTGTAATTTCTTATTTATTATTCGAATCTTCACTTTGTTGGGTTGTAGTAAACCACAACAATCCACACTAAGATATCTCTAATCATAATCCACGCAAAGAATGAAGAAGAAACTATCAAAAGAAATGGTTTGAACAAATTCAAAGTGCTTTGAAAGTGTTCTTGAAAGAATTTTATTGTCTTAAAAATATATATTTTTTATCTATTTTCTGCTATTTGATTTCTTTTCTATTTGAATCAAATTCAAAGAAAAGATCAAAAGTCAAAAATGGAGAAAAGGAAACTTCAATGAATAGTGAGTTTTCTTAATGGCCATGCTGGGCCTACAGCAAGCTACCACAGGGCAGCCCAGCTAGCCTGCCTAGCCAGCATGACCCGTGACCCTCCCAAAATGATTTTTTCAGTGCTATCTCATCGCAATTCATCCCTAAATAATTCTCTCATATTTTGGATCACATCTATTTTCCAGATATTGTATTAAGAAAGGGGTTGAATTGGATATTAATATTTCTTAACTTTTGAGTGTGGAAAGAAAAGTTAAGCTGAGTAGGGATATGTAGATATCACACAAGAATTTTTATAGAGGTTCGGGTGTTAACAAACCCTACACCTCTCATCAATCTCAATTGGGAGTTTCACTAACACATTAAGTGTTACAATGGAGTTTTACAAGCTCACTCCCAACTATGGTGTTTCTAACAATGGATCACACATAACCCAAAAATCCCTTATGTTTTAATGGTTCACACAATAAACCAATTCCTTGTATTTTAAAGGATCACACAAATAACCTTTGCACTAGAATCAAGCTATGGTTATGGCTGTCCAAGGGAAAAACATGGGCTGGTTTGAGAGGCAGAATTTTTCTCAATGGAAATGGATAAGGAAGAAGAAGAAACAATCAAGAACAAAATGGCAAAAGTCATTATGATGGGGGACACCTTAGCTTCATCTAGAAACTCTCATTAATGTTTAATTCATGCACCTCACTTGGCTAATTGTTGTATGCCATGTGGTGTGTGGTGCTTCAATGAATGTGGGAGACACTTAATTGATAGAAAATTATGGATGTGAAGAGATAAGGAAGAAGAATAATTAAGAGAATAAAGACAACTCCATAATTGTGGGACACCTAAGCATATTCTAGATGTTTTAATTAATTTCCAATTCATTCATGTCAATTGTCCACTTAATGTATGCCACTTGGTGTGGCCAGCCCTTTCCCATGTGTTTAATGTCCTAATCATGCATTTAATTGATGATTATCCCAATAAATTCCCAAAATTTTGGTAAATTTCAAATTAATCCCTAAACTTTTCAAAATTTACAATTTAGTCATTTGCCGAAATTTAACATCTTAAAATATTTTGAACACTTTATTAGATATTTTCCATTCTTAATTGTCTTTATTTTCATTATTTTTCGATAAAAATCCAATTTTAGAATTCGGTCAAACCGACGAGTCGATTAAACATTTCGTGTGTCTTAGGTCTAAATTAGCGGATATGACACTAGGTTCTCCCCCTTTTGTCATCAACAAAAAGAAAAAAAAAAGATAAATTATAATTTAAAAATGAATGCAATTATATTAATATTAAAAGAAGAATACAAAGACTTGAAAAGTGATTTAAAGTCCTACATCAAACATGCTATAAATTAACATAGCTAAAATATAGTCGAACTAGATTTGGAGCCGGACATCCCATCTCTAAGGCAAGCTACTTCTGCCTCAAGGCTCTCCGTTCGAGATTCCATGAAATCCTTGAGGTTCTCTAACCTCTCATCCATCAAAGCCTGCAATTGGTCAAATTGTGGTGCCAGGAGATCAGCCACTTGCTGAGCAAAGTTCAGTGTGGAGGCAGAGGATTGTCTAATTTCCTGCTCAACCTCTGGGGTTGCCGTCTCAACTCGAACTCTCTTTATCTGCTGAATTCCTTGGAGGCCAGCTTTGAAGTCATGCGAATCATTGTCCTCCCAAATAATCTCACTAACTGTGTTGGTGAAGAGTAGTAGATGTTGTTCTCATGAACTATGCAAATCGCCACTCCCATTTTGATAAACGACAAGATGTCTAGTTGGTCTTAAGGATATGTTGGTATAAGGTTGAAGTGGTGCTCCTCTAGCTTCAAATATCCAAGTTTGATAGCAAGGTGAGTCATATACCCACCAATCAAAATGTCTCCAGAGGGCTTCGTGGAAATTGATAGTAGATGGTTTGCAAACCATCGAGATAAAGCCACTGTTAGGCCTCTTCAGGCCATTTCCAGTAGAAAGAGCTCAAATTTCTGAATCGATATGTTGCTGTCTCCTCTGGCAAAAATGCTATAGGTTAGAAACTTATACAAGAACTTGTGCACTGGGATCAAAGGTGGGTGCTTTTCGTCTTCTTGACATCCCAGCTATAGTCAAACCCAAAATGAGTCCATGCCTGAGTAGCATAGAACTCCACCTCACTCTCATTAAGGATACCATCAGAGGTAAGGTTGAACAAGTCACCAAACTTTGTGGCAGTAAGGGTGTTCGGATGCTTGCAAAGTTGAAATTTTATCGTGTGAGTGGGAGATACTTTCAGGGTGATAAGGAACTCGAGAGTTGGTTCCCTCACTGTCGGTTGATGGATATCAACAAAATCTTTCAGATGACAAGCCTGGAGTTGTTCCGTCATGCTTGTCTCTGTTAGAGGAGTGCTTTAACAGCAATCACCTTTAGCACTTATTGTACAAATTTATTTGATTAATAAAAGGATTTTTCATTAATTTGATTAATAAAAGGCTTTTTCATTAATTTGATTTTCATTTGATATATATATATAAATATATGTGTAATTAGTTGTATGTGGACTAAGTCTACATAAAAATAGTTAGATCAATTCAGACATAGTTTTAGTATAAGAATTATTTTCATAACTACATCAGCAAAGATCTATTTACAAATAAATAAATGTCACAATATCAACAATGCTAAATAAAAAAATATTTAAAATGTCCGTCAAACAAAATTAAATTTTTCATAATGAAAGTATGAAATTGGAAGTACATGATTTATTATGCAAATTATCCTATATATATAATAATTATTTTTTTTAAATACATAATATAGTAAAATTAAATCAATTTATATGTATATATATATATATATATATATATATATATATATATATATATATATATATATATAAAGGCTTGTATACATGCATAGGTCATAGAAGACCTGTGAAGTTTTTGTTTTCGATATACATGGTATTGGTAGCAGATGTCTTTGCAGGCTGCTTCTTTTTCCACCTTTACCTAATAGTATATCATTGTTGTCAAATTTGTGACTCATATTATACAAGATTTGCTTTGGTCATCATCTTCTGTAGTATACATATCATGCATTATACTACAGAAGGTTCGAAACTTCAAGGTTGCTCTTCCGCACTAAGATGGTTGAGGGGACATCTCTAGTGCAATATGCATTGAAGATGAATGGCTATATTAAGAGGTTGGCCACCTTGGGATTTGTGATGGACCATGAATTATGTATTGACTTAATTCTAACCGGTTTGTCTGATAGTTATTCACATTTTGTGCTTAACTATAGGATGAACCAAATCTCTACCACTATTCTTGAGCTGATTAACTTGCTTAAAACTGCTGAGTCATCTGTCAAGAAGGACAGTAAGGCTGTGATGCTGGTGGACTCTTCAAGTTCTAAAAGGAAGAACCTTAAGAAGAAGAAGAAGTCTATGAAGCCTAAGGGAGGCGTGGCCAAGAAGAAGGCCAAGGAGATTGCTCCAAAAGGGACATGCTTCCATTGTGGCAAGGATGGCCATTGGAAGAGAAACTGCAAGGCTTACTTGGAGTCCTTGAAGAATAAGGCATTTAATGCCCTATCTACTTCAGGTATTTTTGTCATTGAAATTAATACTATTTCCAATAATAATATATGGGTATTAGATATCGATTGTGGCTCACACATATGCACTGATATGCAGGGCCTAAGGAACAATAGACAGCTCAATAAGGGAGAGTCAGACCTATGCGTTGGAAATGGAGCAAGGGTTGCTGCATTAGCTATAGGAACATATGTATTGACCCTCCCTAGTGGGCTTATATTAAATTTGGATAATTGCTATTATGTATTTGCTTTGACTAAAAACATTATAACTGTTTCAAGTCTAAATAAAGATAGTTTCCTTTTAGCTTTTAGTAACAATTGTTGTTCTATTATGTTGAATGTAATTCTTTATGCTAATGGTACATTATGCAATGGAATATACAAATTAGATATGTCAAATCCAATTTTGAACATCAATGATAATAAATGGCAAAAACAAGATATGTTGAAATCATCTTATTTATGGCATTGTCGTCTTGGTCATATAAGTGAGAAACGCATGGCTAAGCTACACAAAAGTGGTAGTTTGGGGTCATTTGATTATGAATCATATGACACATGTGAATCTTTTTTACTAGGCAAGATGACTAAATTACACTTTAAGGGAAAGGGTGAACGTGCTAATGGACTTTTATACTTAATACATTCAGATGTATGTGGTCCAATATCTACACACGCTAAAGGTGGTTTCATCTACTTCATTACTTTTATCGATGACTACTCACGATATGGATATGTGTATCTTATGAGATACAAATCTGAAGCTTTTGAAAAGTTCAAAGAATTCAGAAATGAAGTAGAGAAATGACTTGGCAAAAGTATTAAAACACTTCGATCAGATCGATGAGGTGAATACTTGAGCCAAACATTGTTAAGGATAATGGGATTTTATCTCAATGGACACCACCTTACACACCACAACACAATGGTGTGGCTCAAAGAAGAAACCGAACATTGTTAGACATGGTAAGGTCTACGATGAGTTTTGCGGAATTGCCTAAATCCTTTTGAGTTTATGCACTAGAGACCGCCATTTATATATTAAATGGAGTTCCTTCAAAGTGAGTTGATGTTACTCCATATGAGATATGGTATAACAAGAGGCCCACATTTTCTTACATGAGAATTTGGGGTTGTCCTGCTTATGTGAAGCAGACAATGTCAGATAAGCTAGAAGCTAAGTCTGACCGATTTCTATTTGTGGGATATCCAAAAGTATCATATGGATATCAATTTTACTAACCCTTGGAATAAAACGTTTTTGTTTCAAGACATGTTATCTTTTTAGAGAGAGAATTCCTTCTAAAAGGAGATAGTGGGAGCAAAATAGAACTTAAGGAAGTTCAAGATGCTCAAACAGATGCTGATCAACTGCCTGAACCTGAGCTTGTTACTCATACAGATGATATAACAGCTCAACCTTCTGAAGCACAAGAGCTTCGTAGGTCAAGTAGGATATGTGTTGTTCCAGAGAGATATGGATTTCTCATTAGTGAATAGAATGATGTATTGCTTATAGAAAATGATGAGCCTACAACCTATGAAGAGGTTATAAATAGTTTAGAATCTGACAAATGCCTACAAGCCATGAAGTTAGAAATGGATTCCATGTATGAAAACCAAGTATGGACTTTGGTTGACCCCCCAAAGGAATAAAGCCTATAGGGTGCAAGTGGGTTTTCAAAAAGAAAACTGACATGGATGGTAATGTGATTACCTATAAAGCTAGACTTGTTGCTAAAGGTTATCGTCAAAGACAAGGAATTGACTACGATGAAACTTTTAGCCCAGTAGCTATGCTTAAATCCATAAGGATACTCCTAGCCATTGCTACTCATTATGATTATGAGATATGGAAAATGGATGTGAAAACAGTTTTCCTTAATGGAAATCTGACCGAGGATGTGTACATGACACAACCAGAAGGTTTCATATCCAAAGATGGCAAAAAGGTATGTAAGCTTCAAAGATCCATTTATGGATTAAAGCAATCATCCAAGAGTTGGAATATTCGGTTTGATGAGACAATCAAACATTTTGGTTTCTTACAAAATCCAGATGAACCTTGTGTTTACAAGAAGGTTAGTGGGAGTGCAATCGTATTTCTTGTGTTATATGTGGATGACATATTGTTAATGGGAAATGATGTCTCAGCCTTACAGTCAGTCAAAATTTGGTTATCCAAAAATTCCTCTATGAAAGACCTTAGAGAAGTAGTCTATATTTTGGGTATAAAGATCTATAGAGATAGATCTAAAAGATTGCTTGGTCTTTCACAGTCTACATACATAGATAAGATGCTAAAGAGGTTTAGCATGGAGCATTCCAAGAGGAGATACATTCCCATGACCCATGGGATTACTCTCTTAGAGGCTTTTGTGTCCAAAGACACAAGATGAGAGGACACACATGAGTTTGATTCCATATGATTCAGCTATAGGATCAATCATGTATGCTATGATATGTACAAGACCCGATGTATCATATGCTCTAATGTCACGAGTAGATACCAATCGGACCCTGGTGAGGGTCATTGGGTGGATGTCAAGAATATCCTTAAGTACTTAAGAAAAAACTAAGGATGTATTCTTGATATATGGAGATGGAGATCTTACTGTGAGCGGTATACCGATGCCAGCTTCCAATCTAACAAGGATGACTCAAAATCTCAGTCAGGTTATATATTCACACTAAATGGTGGAGCAGTTAGTTGGAAGAGTTCCAAATAGGAAACGACTGCTGATTCCACAACCGAAGTAGAGTACATTGCAGCTTGTAAAGTAGTAGAGGAAGCAGTTTGGATAAGGAAAGTCATCACAGAACTTGGAGTGGTTCCCAACATTATTGATCCAATACAATTGTATTGTGATAATAATGG
Organism: Triadica sebifera; assembly: GCA_023653625.1. Classification (NCBI taxonomy): domain Eukaryota; kingdom Viridiplantae; phylum Streptophyta; class Magnoliopsida; order Malpighiales; family Euphorbiaceae; genus Triadica; species Triadica sebifera. The sequence goes on from CM042901.1 coordinate 30,913,439, forward strand.
AGCCATTGCACAAGCAAAGGAGCCAGGGTCTCATCAGAGATCCAAACATGTACTTAGAAGATACCATTTGATTAGAGAAATCATTAGTAAGAATCATGTAAAGATAGAAAGAGTGCCCACTGATCAGAATATTGCTGATCCTTTAACTAAGCCATTTCCCCAAAAGAAATTTGATTCTCATGTACTCACCTATGGAATTAAATACAAAGGAAATTGGCTTTAATGCAAGTGGGAGCTTGTTAGAGGAGTGCTCTAAAGGCAATCACCTTTTGCACTTGTTGTACAAATTTATTTGATTAATAAAAGGCTTTTTCATTAATTTGATGTTCATTTGATATATGAATTGATAAGTGATCTTAAATCAATTAATGAAGTCCTTGATACATAACATAACATGAACAAAATCATGATGAAATCATGATATTGAGATTCTTATCATGTGTAAATTATGTTAGTATCAAAATTATCCCTAGTCATTGGATTAATGATATGAGATATTATTAATCCAGTTAGACTAGCACATGTTACACTCCTTGATTGGATCGAGTAGTAGATCTCATAATCTGTAAACATGAGATGTTTAGAGTTAACATGTGGATGCTTGCTAAGTGTAGCTAAGTACATTGGATGACCAACTATGAGACAATCATATGGATAATCTATTCAAATGTCAATGATAACCTCATCATAGCAATGGTGCAAGTATCCTTAGAATTGAGTTACTCAAGGATATCTTGAATATTGATTATGGATTTTGACACTATTCCTTGTTGCCTCAGAGGGATAGCTCATAGTGTGGTTATTGGATACAGCTTGAGGTATTCGAAGGTAATCGGGTAACCAACAAAGGATTCACTACTCTTGATAGAAGGAGTGTATACGCATGGCCTCTTGTCGTGGTCATTACTCAGGAATCTCTGGTCAGAGTGGAAATGTGACAAAGATAGTCTTCAATGACATATCTAATAGTGTAATGAGCCTCAAGGATAAGAACTAACATTACTTGGACTAGACGTGATGTAGTCAGTCTAGTGGGAGTTGACAGATGTCCATACTCTGAACCAAGTGTGTTATAGAATGGTGAAAAGCATAATTGCACATAAATTGTCTATGGAAAGGTTCATAGTCAAACCACTGACTTTCCGATCAATTGGGGGTCATGATGTGTTGTTAGATACTGCTCATGACCTGCTTAAATTAATTGTTAATTTAAGTGGCCAACATAACCAGGAACCTAATGGGTCACATGCATTGAAGATATGGAAAATGAGTAAAATGGTCTTAGATAGGATCCAAAATATGAGAGAATTATTTTAGGATGGATCGCAATGAGATCGCACGAAAAAATCATTTGGGAGTGTCACGGGCTAGCACAGGCTAGGCAGGCTGCTGGCCAGCCTTGCGGGCCAGCTGGGCTGCCCAGCAGCAGCCCGCAGCAGGCCCAGCGCAACCGCTGTCTCCCATCTGTTGGCCAATGGCAGTTTTTTGCCATAATTAGGCCAATTATGGCCAATTACTATTAATTTGTTTCCATTTTCTCCATTTTTGACTTTTTTATCTTATTTTTGAATTTGATTCAAATAGAAAAGCCATCAAATGGAAGAAAATAGACATGAAAAAAATATTTTTGTGAAAAAAATATTTTTAAGACAAAACAAAAATTTTCTCAAGAACACTTTCAAAGCTACCACTTTGAATTTGTTCAAACCATTTCTCTTGATATTTTATTCTTCATTCTTCATGTGGATTATCATTAGAGATATCCTAGTTAGATTGTTGTGGTTTGCTACAACCCAACAAAGTGAATATTTGAAGAACAAATAAAAATTACAAGGTATAATTTTTAACATTTACATTTATATAAATTGGTTTTAATGGTACAAGTATGATCTTTTGTTTTGGGTTTTCAAAAATTTTATTTTTCGCTGTGTTTATGAATATGATTCATTCTTGAAAACCCTACAAGCTAGATTGCCCAACAACAGCCCGCAGCAGCCCCAGTGCGCTGCTGCCTCCCACCCATTGGCCAATGGCAGTTTTTGGCCTTAATTAGGCCAATTATGGCCAATTACTATTCATTTGTTTCCATTTTTTCCATTTTTTACTTTTCATCTTATTTTTGAATTTGATTCTAATAGAAAAGACATCAAATGGTAGAAAATAGACATGAAAATAGATTTTGGAAAAAAAAAATATTTTTAAGACAACAAAAATTCTCTCAAGAACACTTTCAAAGCTACCACTTTGAATTTGTTCAAACCATTTCTCTTGATAGTTTCTTCTTCATTCTTCACGTGGATTATCATTAGAGACATCCTAGTTGGATTATTGTGGTTTGCTACAACTCAAACAAGTGAAGATTCGAAGAACAAATAAAAATTACAAGGTATAATTTTGAACATTTACATTTATATAAATTAGTTTTAATGGTACAAGTATGATATTTTGTTTAAGGTTTTGAAAAATTTTATTTTTCACTGCGTTTATGAATATGATTCATTCTTCAAAACCCTACAAACTAGGCTATGCAAGAGTAGCCCACAGCAGGCCCAACGTGCAACTGCCTCCCACCCATTGGCCAACGGCAGTTTTTGGCCTTAATTAGGCCAATTAGGGCCAATTACTATTCATTTGTTTCCATTTTGTCCATTTTTTACTTTTCATCTTATTTTTGAATTTGATTCAAATAGAAATGACATCAAATAGTAGAAAATAGACATGAAAATATTTTTTGTGAAAAAAATATTTTTAAAACAACAAAAATTTTCTCAAGAACACTTTCAAAGCTACCACTTTGAATTTGTTCAAACCATTTCTCTTGATAGTTTCTTCTTCATTTTTCACGTGGATTATCATTAGAGATATCCTAGTGTGGATTGTTGTGATTTGCTACAACCCAACAAAGTGAAGATTTGAAGAAAAAATAAGAAATTACAAGGTATAATTTTTAACATTTACATTTATATAAATTAGTTTTAATGGTACAAGTATGATCTTTTGTTTTGGGTTTTGAAAAATTTTATTTTTCGCTACATTTATGAATATGATTCATTCTTCAAAACCCTACAGTCTCAAGATCAAGTGTTCTGATAGTTTGCCACTCAAATGATCGAGACGAAAGAAGTGGTCGTCTTTTAAGAGCCGTGTACCTTGGATGACAGTGCTTCGGGATGATATTGAGAAGGTAGTCTGTGTACCTTCTTGGAGCATGAGACTTCTTTTTGGTACCATTGGAGGAGCAGGGTTCCAGTTTTGACTAAGAAATATATTTTTGACGAGAAAATCTGATGGAATTTTGGAATAGAACCTAAGGTGTTTTGATTTCTGATGATGGAGACAGTTTTTGAACGTATTTATAGATGGAATGAGTTGCTAGGGGGCCAGAATTTTCAAAATGGTATTGAATGGTGATAAATAAGAGAAGTTAGATTGTTGGAAATAACGGCAGGAAATGTTTTATAGCCAACATCTTCACGGGCGTGAAATGTCATGTTCACGGTTTGTTGAAGAGACGCTCTACCCGTGATGAGGGATGTGAAAAAATTCACGGTTGTGACAATTAAAGGTCACGGGCGTGAATGATGAAATATGACGGTGGTGACAAATGAGTCATGGTTGTGAAGTACAATCTTCACTACTTGTGACCATGAAATAGAGCGTGACACAAAGCATGAACGCTTCTGTAAGTTTTTGGTGGAAATGTTCACGATCGTGAATAATAGTCATGGGCATGAACAAAGGGTTTCACGGGGGTGATAGAAAAAGATTATGGGCATGGAACATAGTCTTCACTACCTTCAACTGTGAAGCATGTCGTGAAGCAACGCGTGAAAGCTACTGGAGCTTTTGGCGATTATGATCACGGCTGTGAATATATGTCACGGGTGTGAATTGCCTAAAATCCTCATTAAGTAAAATTAAGTCTAAAAAATTGCTAAAGCATTTCTTAGGAGCTTTTAGCCCCTATAACATATATTTCTATCAAGTTATCTACTTCATACCTAAAAAGATGAGAAAAAAAAACACAAGATTATCAATCAAGGTTCGACAGTTTTGGCAATCATAAAGTTAATTCATCAATCATACCGAGCTCTTTTCTTATGAAATTAAATCTTTCCTCATTTAGAGACTTAGTGAAGATATCTACCAATTCATTTTTTGTGCTTATAAATTCCAAAACAACATCTCTGTTTTGAACATGATCTCTAATAAAATGATGTCTTATGTCAATATGCTTACTTCTAGAGTGTTGAATGGGATTCTTAGACAGATTTATAGCACCTATACTGTCACATCTAATAGGTATATAGTCCATACTATGACCATAATCCTTAGTTGTTGTTTCATCTAAAGGATTTGTGTACAATAACATCCTGCTGCCACATACTCTGCTTCAGCGGTAGAAAGAGCAATAGAAACTTGTTTCTTGCTAAACCAAGAAATTAAGCATTCTCCAATAAACTGAAAAGTACCTGAAGTACTTTTTTTATCTACAAAACTTCCAGCATAATCAGCATCTGAATATCCTATTATGTGAAAGGATGAATTTCTAGAATACCATAAACATATATGCAATGAGCCATGTAAATGTTTTAAAATTCTTTTTACTGCATTTAAATGTGACTCTTTAGGACATGATTGAAAGCGAGCACATAAGCATACACTATACATTATATCGGGTCTAGAGGCAATAAGATATAAAAGTGATCCGATCATACCTCTATAGAGCTTTTCATTAATGCTCTTACGCTTTTCATCCTTGTCCAATTTTTTTGATGTGCATATTGGAGTCTTGGCATTTTTGCATCCTTCCAATCGAAATTTCTTAAGTAGGTCTTTCGCATATTTGGATTGGTTGATGAATATGCTCTCATTGCCTTGTTTTATTTGTAGACCGGGGAAGAATTTTAGCTCACCCATCATGCTCATTTCGAATTCCCTAGTCATACACTTAGCAAATTCTTGGCAAAGCATTTCATTAGTAGACCCCAATATGAAGTCATCAATAGAAATTTGAATAATTAGAGTATCATGCTTATGCTTTTTAATGAATAATGTGGTGTCAACATTCCCCTTTGTAAAATTATTTTCTAAGAGAATAGAACTTAGTATTTCGTACCAAGCTCTTGGGGCTTGTTTCAAACCATATAAAGCTTTCGAAAGTTTAAATACGTGGTTGGGAAAATCATAGCTTTCAAAACCTTGTGGTTGTTCTACATAAACTTCTTCTTCTATAAAGCCATTTAAAAAGGCACTTTTTACATCCATTTGAAAGAGTTTGAAATTCGTATGGCATGCATATGCTAAAACTATTCTTATGGCTTCTAATCTAGCTACATGAGCATAGGTCTCATCATAATCTATTCCTTCTTCCTGATTATATCCTTTTGCAACCAACCTAGCCTTATTCCTAGTTATTGAACCTTGTTCATCTAGTTTATTTCTAAATACCCATTTGCTTCCAATGATTTGGTGCTCATTGGGTCTAGGTACTAAGGTCCATACCTTAATTCTCTCAAATTGATTGAGTTCCTCTTGCATAGCAATCACCCAACTTTCACCATTAAGAGCCTCATCAATATTTTTAGGCTCAACTTAAGAAACAAAGGCATGATCATAAACTAAATGTTTGAGATGAGATCTAGTACTTACTCCCCTTGTAGGATCACCAATGATTTGCTGTTTGGGCTGATCTTTTGCCAATCTCCATTCCTTTGGGAGCTCTTGCCTATTTTCTTTTTGAGATGGAGGTAGAGTATCATCTTGATGTGAATCTTCTTGATCATTTTCTTCTCTTTCATTTTTAAGATCAAGTCTTTCCATGGTACCTACAACATCATCAAGAACAAATGTTTTTGGATTTGAAGGATGACTTGTGTTGTTTTCCTCTTTGGTAAGGTTCACATGTCTTGTCTTTTTCAAATTTGACTTTTTGTAGTCCCTTTACCAGCTCTCCTTTGCTGAGGCTTTGAATTAAATTCATGCTTCCTTGACCAAGCCTTCTATGACACAGCCAAGATCAATCACTAGTAGTCACAAGACACTTAGAGGAATGGTTAGATATTTTATGTAAGTCTATTATGTAGGTATTGACATCTCTATTTCCTTTAAATATCTCTTAGCCATTAATTGAGGTTACAAGACATTTGTTGGAAGTAAAGATCACTTTATTTCCCTTATCCCATAATTGATTTACACTTAACAAGCTATGTTTCAAGCCATCAACAAGTAAGACATCTTTAATGAAAGTAGTACCATTAATACCAATAAAACCAATGCCAATTACCTTACCCTTAGCATTGTTTCCAAAGGTAACTTTATCTCCATCAATACTTTTGATTTCATTGAAGAGTTCTTTATCTCCGGTCATATGCCTTGAGCATCCACTATCTACTAGCCAAGCATTTTTGTTTATTATGGACTTGAGGCATACCTATAGAATCACAATTCAAGTATGGTTTTTAGGTACCCAAATGAGCTTGGGTCATTGGGGGTTAGCACATAAAAGTTCCCAATGAGCCTTCCTTATCCAGCAATGTTTATTTATGTGATCAAATTTCATACAATAATTACATTGTTTAGCTCTAAATATGCTTTTTGGTCTTACAATGATTTTGAATGCGTATTTCTATTAGGTTGAGTTTGAGAGCAATGACATGCACAAGCATGATGAATTGGTGCTTTTCTAGGTGAATGCTTCTTATACATAAAGGCATGATTAGCCTTTTAAGGTTTCCTTCTGAGGCTTACCTACCCTTGATCATCCCTCTTATGTATAGAAGATTTAGTGTATTTTGTGCACTTAGCCCTTGGGGCTGTTACAGCAAATGTGGAGATGTGAGGTTCACTTGACTTAACAAAAGTGGTCTTGTGAGAAGAAGATGATGTACCCTTAAATCCTAGACCATGTCTAATTAAGGGTGGTCTTTGAGACGCAATGAGAGTATCTAAACTCTCATTTCCCTTGTGAAATTTTTAAATGGAGTTTCTAAGTTCCTCAACTTCATTTTTCAAAATAATGTTTTCTTTAAGCAAGGATTTAGTTGAGGGTCTTGAGGAGTACTCATCTAATGACTTTTGAAGAGATTCATTAGACGATTTAAGCTTAAAGTTCTCCTTTTCTAAAGCATCCATTTTGATTTTCAAATTAGAAATGTTACTCTTATAAGTATTGAATTTACATCTATATTTCTCTAGTTCTAGATTCAATACTTCTATTAGGCTTTGCTCATCATCATCTTCACTATTACTATCATAATCACTACTATCATTATTGAAAGAGTATGAGTGAAGTGATCCTACATGATCCGAGATGTGATCCTCTATAGCCATGAAGCATACGTTGACCTGTTCACTTTCATTGTCATCTTTTTCACTTGAAGAGCTTTCGTCATCCCATGTGGCTTTGTGACCTTTCTCCCCATTGTCTCTTTGGTATTTGATCTTGTACTTCTTGAGCCTTGGACATTCCGGTTTAATATGCCCTTTCTTTCCACATTCATAGCACTTTACCTCCTCTTTACTTCTTTGTGAGTCATTTGAGATCTGTTTAAGGTTTCTTTGCCTGAATTTTCTAGAGTTGCCCACTCTCTTCTCAATAATTCTTTTCAGCCTTCTTGAGAGCATGGAAATATCCTCATTCGCATCATCACTTTTTTCTTCATCATCTTCAACTTCCTCTTGGGATTTTGAAGTGGAGGCTTTTAGTGCGAGAGACTTTCTTTTTTCTGGCTCTGCTTCAAGCTCTCTATCTCTTTTCACTGCCATTTTATATGTCAGAAGTTTGCCAATAGCACATCGGTATTCATGATGCTCATGTCTTCATTTGCCTCTTCTATACCGGCAACTCTTCAACCATAATATTTGAAAGGAAGACTTCTCAGAATTTTGTTATTTACATCTTCCAAGATCAGGTATTTCCCAAGCTTTCTCATGCCATTTATGATGGCTAGAAGAGGGTTGGTCATGTCAGCAATTAACTCATTGGATTTCATCTTGAAGAGTTTATATTTTGAAGTAAGAAGTTGAATCTTCTTGGATTTAACTTGCTTTGTTTCTTATTGATAGTTTACCAATGTTTACCACATCTTGTAAGTAGTTGGGCAATGTTGTATTCTGCCACATTTTTCAATGGATAATGAGCTTGAGAGAATTGTCATTGCCTTCTTGTTTTTAAAGTTTGCTCTTCTTTGAGGCTCTATCCAATCATTTCTTGACAGGATTTTTTCTTCACCATCAACTCCTCTTCTAGTTGGTGGTATCCATTCTTTCCGAACACTATCCCAGACTTCAATTCCTTCACTATCTAGATATGTCTCCAATCGAAACTTCCAATGAACATAATTTGCTTAATCAAAGTAAGGCTTGAGACTTTGGAATCCTTCATTGGCCATATCTTGATCTTTGCTAGCGCTGTTTAGGCTTCCATTCTATACTAACTCTGATATCAATTGTTGCCTAGATATTGTACTAAGAAGGGGGTTGAATTGGATATTAATGTTTCTTAACTTTTATGTGCAGAAAGAAAACTTAAGTTGAGTAGGGATAGAAAGATGTCACACATGAATTTTTATAGAGATTCGGGTGTTAACTATAACACCCTCTTACCCCACTTTCGTTTCGCAAGGTAAGTGAGTTGTTGCCCAGATATTAAGCCAAGAAGGGGGAGTTGAATTGGAGTTTCAAAAATTAAACTTTAAAGTACATAAATAAAAAAATTAATTTTAGGAGGGATAAAGAAATTTGACACAAGGAATTTATAGAGGTTTGGGTGTTAACAAACCCTACTCCTCTCCCCAATCGCAATTGGGTGTTTCACTAATACACTAAGTGTTACAATGGAGTTTTACAAGCACACTTCCAACTATGGTGTTTCTCACAATGGCTTACACCTAACCTAGAAATCCCTTGTGTTTTAATGGCTCACACAATAACTAATTCCTTATGTTTTACAGACTCACACAAACAACCTTTACTTTGTGTTTTACAGGCTCACACAAATAACCTTTACTTTGTGTTTTAAAGGCTCACACAACTAACCCTTACAAGTGTTCTACTCTTAACCCAGAAATACCCAAACCTCACTTGAGTAATAAATGATTACAGAGAGAAACACCCACAAATCTTTATTACTCAATGAATGAAGAGCAAAAAGATTTTTACAGAGAATAGATATTGGTTCTCAAAGTATAGAATGTACAAATAGCTTGTAATAATATTTTGATTCAAAGTATTTGCTATTCTCTTGTACTAACTGCATAAATGACTTCCATTTATACTCCCTTGGCTGATTATAGCCATTAGGGTGCATTTAATATGAAACTATTCATTGTACCAACCAAATAATCGTGCCTGACATTTTTCTCTTTCATCATTTACGGGCGTGACTATGTTTGTCACGGTCGTGACATTTCTTCCCAAGCCATGACTGAAGTTGTGACCTTGGTCGTGAAGCTCTCTGGAATGTTTTGAAACATTGGGTCACAGGCGTGACATACATCTTCACGGGCGTGAAAACTTTCCCAGCCGTGATCCAAGTGGTGACTTTGTTGGTGAAGCTCTCTGGATGAAAATGCCATGAACATTCACGGGCGTGACTTAAATGTCCATTTCACGGTTTGTTCTTCCTTCATGGTCGTGAACTTCAAATGTTGGTTTTGGTAATAATTAGCTATTTCACGGGAGTGACACATAGGGTCATGGGCGTGAACATGCTACTTCCTTAATTTTGTCTTTCAAGGATTATTCTTCCAATCTCCATTCTTGCTATTTTATTCCATACCCTGTTTAATAGACGTAGAAAACAAGTATGTTAAATACAATATTGCTATTTTATTTGTTATCATCAAAATGACGGAAATACCCCTCAAGGTTTAACAATCTCCCCATTTTTTATGGTGACAAATAATCTAGCAATATATGCTTTTAAGAACTCTCCCCCTCAAAAGATACTTAGGATAAAAAATTGATAAAATGCAAGAATTGTAAAGAATGATGTAGCATTGAAATAAACTTTTTAGTTTTTAAGTATATGCAAGTTATATGTGAAGTATATCCAATATACACCAAAATTCTTTTTAAGACTTGAAGTATATGTATGGTATACTTAAGATATATCTAATGTGTATAAAGCTCAATTTCTCAATTTCGTACTAGCATATTAATTTTGAATCAAAGTTTGAGTATTTCTAATTTCACCTAACCTAACTCAATGTCAATGTATTTTTAGGTTCTTATTTTTTATTCCAATAATTCATTTTAATATATTGCTAGGTTCTCCCCCTTTTGTCATTAATCAAAAAGAATATAAAGATACCAAAGGATAAACAAAGCAAATATATTTGATAAAAGAAAAATACACACCAAAGTTAATTAAAGTTCATAAAGGAAATACAATCAAACAAAAAACAACAAAACAATAAAGAAGATACACAAGCAACCACAAAACTTTAGGCTACCATCCAGCATAACACCTAGCCTAATCATCTAGTCAAACATCCTATCTCGAAGTCTAGCAACCTCTGCCTCAAGGCTGCCCATCCGAGACTCCATGAAGTCTTTGAGGTTTCCCAACCTCTCGTCCATCGAAGCCTGCAGCTGCTCAAAACGTGGTGCCAAGAGGTCAACCACCTGCTGCACTAAATTTGGTGTGGAAGCCGAGGATTCACCGATGTCTTGCTCAGCCACTAGAGGTGCTTCCTCAGTCCGAGCCTTTTTCTTCTGCTGGATCCCTTGGAGGCCGCTTTGAAATCCTCTGTATCATTGTCTTCCCAGATTATCTCCCCAGCAGTGTCTATGAAGGGGTAGAAAATATTGTTCTCGTGAACAATTCTGACAGTCGTTCCCATCTTTATGAAGGACTCGACATCCAATCGATCTCAAGGATGGCCAAGGATGAGATTGAAATGATGCTCATCTAGCTTCAAATAGCCAAGCTTCAAGATCTCTTGTGGGTTTGGTTGGTAACATAACCACCAATCAGTATATCTCTTGTGGGTTTGGTGGCAATTGACAGAAAATGGTTTGCAAACCACCTAGAGAGCGCCACCGTGAGTCCTCTTCTAGCCATCTCAAACAGGAAGAGCTCCGATTTCCTGATGGTCCCATTGCTTTCTCCCCGAGCGAATATGCTATAGGTTAGGAACCTATGAAAATATTTATGCACTGGGGACCTGAGATGAGTGCTCTTGGTCTTCTTGGCATCCTAACTGCAATCGGTGCCAAAATGGCTCCAAGCTCTAGTGGCGAAGAATTCTACTTCACTGTCATTGAGGATTCCATCTGATGGTAAGTTGAATAATTCTCCAAATTCAGTGGCATTGAGGGTGTTTGGTTTGTCACAGAGTTGGAATTTCACCATTCCAGTAGGTGACACTTGCAGAGTGCTAAGAAATTCCAGTGTTGGCTCCCTCAATGTGGGCTGGTGAATCTCCACAAATTCTTTCAAATGATAGGCCTGGAGTTTCTCTGCCATTGTCGTTTCTAGCCCGAGAGTTAGGATGGTTTTCCAGTCAAAGGACCTCGATGAAAGGAGAGGCCTTTTCTTCAATGTGGAGTACCGGGGATGGCATTGCTCTGGAATTATGTTCATGAGGTAATCTGCGTACCTCCTGGGTGCATGAGACTTCTTTCTTTTTCCCTTTGATGAGGCACTCTCCATTTGAGTTGAAGAAGTGAACTTTGTGAGGTTTGAGAAAAATATTTGACAGAAATTTGATAAAAACCCTAAAAGAGTATGATTTTTTTATGAAGGAATTGACATTTGATGGTACTTATAGGAAAATTTTGTGACTTGGGGGGCCGGAATCTTCAATAATTCATTGAATGTGTGTAAATGAGAGCGGTTTCAAGGAGTTGAAAGGTCGAAATGAGAAAAATAACAGGCAGTTCTCTTATATGCCCAATGCATTCACGGGCATGAAATGATTATTCACGGGTGTGAATGGTCATGTTCACAGTTTGCTAAAGGAGTACTCTACCCGTGAATAAAGGCATGAATATGTTCACGATCATGACCTTTGAATGTCATGGGCATGAATGATGAACTTTCAAAGGGGTGAAACAATAGTCACGGGCGTGAAAGATTGAATTTCACTACTTATGCCCGTGAAGCAAGCCGTGACTCAAGGCGTGAACGCCTCTGTGAGTTTTGGGGGTGTAAAGGTTCACGGGCGTGAAAATTTGTCATGGGCATGAACAGGTCTTTTCACGGCAGTGAACGAAGCCGTGAATATAAGTTTCACCACTTGAAGCCGTGAACCTTATCGTGAATCAAGTCGTGAACGACACTGCCTCTTTTGGCTATTTAAGTCACGGGCGTGACTCCCCTAAAATTTTCATCAAATAAAATTAAGTCCTTAAAACAAGACTAAATCATTTCAATAAAGAGTCTATCCCTTATAACATAAATTTTCATCAAAATTACTACCTTATATCTAGTGATATGATAGAAAATTAAGATCATCAATTAAGATTTCATAATTTAGCAATCACAAGGTGAATCCATCAATCATACCAAGTCCTCTTCTAATGAAATTAAATCTTTCCTCATTTAGAGACTTAGTAAAAATATCTGCCAATTGATTTCCTGTGTTTGTAAATTATAATGCAGCATCTCCATATTGAACATGAATCCTATAAAAAAGTGGTGCCTAATGTCAATATGCTTACTTCTTGAGTGTTGAATAGGATTCTTTGAAAGATTTATAGCACTTGTATTGTCACATTTAATACGTATATGGTTCATATCATGACCATAGTGCTTAAGCTGTTGTTTCATCCAAACAATTTGAGTACAGCAACAACCAGCTGCTACATACTCTACTTCAGCAGTTGAAAGAGCAACTGAAACTTGTTTCATGCTAAACCAAGACACTAAGCATTCTTCAATAAAGTGACAAGTACCTGAAGTACTTTTTCTATCTAAAAGACTACCAGTATAGTCTACATTTGAATATCCTATAATATAAAAGGATGAATTTCTAGGATACCATAAACCTAGATGCAAAGATCCATGTAAATATCTTAGAATCCTTTTTACTGCATTTAAATGAGATTCTTTAGGACATGATTGAAATCGTACACACAAGCAAACACTATACATTATATCGGGTCTAGATGCAGTAAAATATAAAAGAGATCCAATCATACCTCCATAAAGCTTTTCATTAATGCTCTTACCCTTTTCATGCTTGTCTAATTTTATTGATGTGCTCATAGGAGTCTTGGAATTCTTGCATCCTTCCATACTAAATTTCTTAATTAAATCTTTGGCATATTTGGATTGGTTGATGAATATGCCCTCATTGCTTTGCTTTATTTGTAGGCCAAGGAAATACTTAAGCTCTCCCATCATGCTCATTTCAAATTCCCTATTCATACACTTAGCAAATTATTGACAAAGCAACTCATTAGTAGAATCAAATATTATATCATCAACATAAATTTGAACAATTAGTATATCATGCTTATGTTTTTTAATGAATAATGTGGTGTCAACATCTCCCTTTGTAAAGCTATTTTCTAATAGAAAAGAACTTAGCCTCTCATACTAAGCTCTTGGGGCTTGTTTCAAAGGATATAAAGCTTTTGAAAGTTTAGAAACATGATTTGGCAAATCATAGCTTTCAAAGCCTGGTGGTTGTTCTACATACATACACTTCTTCTTCTATATAACTATTTAGAAATGCACTTTTCATATCCATTTGAAAAATTTTGAAATTCATGTGACATGCATATGCTAAAAGTATTCTTATGGCTTCTAATCTAGCTACAGGTGCATAGGTTTCATCATAGTTTATACCTTCTTCCTGATTATATCCTTTTGCAACTAATCTAGCCTTATTCCTAGTTATTGAACCTTGTTCATCTAGTTTTTTTATAAATACTCATTTGCTACATATAATTTGATGATCCTTGGGTCTAGGTACTAAGGTCCATACCTTACTTCTCTCAAATAGGTTAAGCTCCTCTTGCATGGCAATTACCCAACTTTCATCATTAAGAGCCTCATCAACATTTTTAGGCTTAATTTGAGAAAGAAAAGTAATGTCAGTGACTAAATGTTTGAAATGAGATCTAGTAATTACTCCCCTTGAGAGATCACCAATGATTTGCTCTTTTGGATGATCTTTCATCATTCTCCATTCTTTTGGGAGTTCTTATTCATTTTCTTCTTGAGTTTGAGGTATAGAACCATTTTGATGTGAATCTTCTTGATCATTTTCTTCTTTCCCATTTCCAAGATCAAGTCTTTCCATGTTACCTACAACATCATCAAGAACACTACCTTTCACAAGATCAAGTCTACTAGATTCATTAAAAACAACATGCATGGATTCTTCAACAGTTAATGATCTTTTGTTAAATACTCTATATGCTTTGCTATTTGTAGAGTATCCTAAAAACATACCTTCATCAGATTTAGAGGCAAATTTTGCAAGATTGTCCTTGGTATTCAATATGAAGCACTTGCATCCAAATACTCTAAAGTATGATATCAAAGGCTTTCTTCCATTCCATAGATCAAAATAGGTTTTGTTTAAAAAGGTCTTTTGAAAACTCGATTTAAAATATAATATGAAGTGTTTGTGGCTTCTGCCCAAAAGTAAGTTGGTAAATCATAGTCATTGAGCATTGTTCTAGCCATTTCAATTAAAGTTTGATTTTTCCTTTCAACTACCCCATTTTGTTGAGGTGTCTTAGGAGATGAGAAATTATGTGAAATTCCATGTTCAAGACAAAAAGCTTTCAAAGTTTTCATTTTCCAATCCTTTCCCATGATCACTTCTTATCTTTGAAATACAGTACCTTTTTTCATTTTGAAATCTTTTAGCAAAGTTTTTGAAATTTTTAAAAGCATCACTATTTTGAGCTAAGAAAATTACCCAAGTAAAGCTAGAGTAATAATCTATGATGATAAATGCATAATGTTTTCCTCCTAAGCTAGCAATTCTAGTAGGTCTGAATAAGTCTAAATGCAGGAGTTGAAGAGGTTTTGATGTACTTACTATGTTTTTGGCTTTGAAGGATGACTTGTGTTGTTTTCCTCTTTGTCAAGGTTCACATGTCTTGCCTTTTTCATATTTAACTCTTGGCAGTCCTTTTACTAGTTCTCCTGTGCTGAGGCTTTGTATTAAGTCCATGTTAGCATGACCAAGCCTTCTATGCCACAACCAAGATTCATCACTAGTATTCACAAGACACTTAGAGGAATGGTTAGATAGTTCATGTAAGTTTATTATATATGTATTGACATCTCTATTTCCTTTAAATATCTCCTGACCATCGATAGTGATCACAAGACATTCATTGGAAGTAAAGATTACTTTGTTTCCTTTATCACATAAATGACTTACACTTAACAAGTTATGTTTCAAGCCATCAACAAGTAAGACATCTTTAATAAAAGAAGTTCCATTAATACTAATAGAACCAATGCCAATTACCTTACCCTTTGCATTGTTTGCAAAGGTAACTTTACCTCCATCAATACTTTTGATTTCATTGAAAAGTTCTTTGTCTCCTGTCATATGCCTTGAGCATCCACTGTCTATTAGCCAAGCATTTTTGTTTATTGTGGACTTGAGGCATACCTATAGAATCACAATTCAAGTATGATTTTTAGGTACCCAAATGAGGTTGGGTCCTTGGGGGTTAGCACATGAAGGTTCCCAATGAGCCTTCCTTATCCCGCAATATTTATTTATGTGACCCATGTTGATACAATAATTACATTGTTTTGGTCTAAACTTGTTTTCTATTCTTACAATATTTTTTAATAACACTTTTCTATCAAACTTATTTTGAGAATGATGGCATGCACAATTATGATTAATTGTAGATTTTTAGATGCATGCTTCCTATATATAAAGGCATGATTATTCTGTTTATGTATAGAATGTTTAATATGCTTATTTCTTGGTGTTGTTCTAACAAGCGTGGAGATGTGAGGTTCACTAGACTTAACAAAGATGGTTTTGTGAGAAGATGATGATGTGTCCTTAAATCTTAGACCATGTCTAATTAAGGGTGATCTTTGAGACACAATGAGAGTATCTGCTCTTATGCTTTTTGAGCCTTGGACATTCTATTTTGATATGTCCTTTCTTTCCACACTCATAGCACTTTACCTCTTCCTTACTTCTTTGTGCATCATTAGAAGTTTGTTTGAGGTTTCTTTGCTTGAATTTTCTGGAGTTGGTCATTTTCTTCTCAATGATTTGTTTTAGTCTCCTTGAAAGTATAGAAATGTCCACATTTTCATCATCACTCATTTCTTCATCATCTTCACTTTCTTCTTACGATTTTGATGTAGAGGCTTTGAGTGCTAAGGGCTTTCTTTTCAATGCCATTTCATGTGTGAGAAGTTTTCCAGTCAGCACATCAGTATTCATAATGCTCATATCTTCATTTGCTTCTTCTATGCCAGCAACTCTTGAGCCATAGTCTTTAAGAGGAAGACTTCTCAAGATTTTTTTGTTTACATCCTCCAAACTCATATGCTTCCCAAGTTTCCTCATTCCATTTATAATGGCTAGAAGACGGTTGGTAATCTCAGTGATTGACTCATTGGATTTCATCTTGAAGATCTCATATTCTGAGGTCAGAAGTTGAATCTTCTTGGATTTGACTTGCTTAGTTCCTTCACGATAAGTTTTCAATGTCTTCCACATGCTGTATGATATAGGGCAGTGTTGTATTCTTCCACATTCTTCAATCGATAATGAGCTTGATAGGATTGTCATTACCTTCTTATTTTTTAAATTTTCTCTTCTTGAGGCTTTGTCCAATGATTTCTTGACAGGATTTCTTCCTCACCATCAGCTCCTCTTCTGGTTGGTGGTGTCCATTCTTTTCATACACTATCCCAGACTTCAACTCTTTGACTATCCATATATTTCTCCATCCAAAACTTCCAATGGGAAAAATTTGCTCCATCAAAGTAAGGTTTGAGACTTTGGAATCCTTCACTGGCCATATCTTAATCTTTACTAGCGCTTTTTAGGCTTCGATGCTAAACTAAGCTCTGATACCAATTGTTCCCCAGATATTAAGCCAAGAAGGGGGGTTGAATTGGAGTTTCAAAAATAAAACTTTAAAATGCAGAAATAAAAAATTAATTTTAGGAGGGATAGAGAAATGTGACACAAGGATTTTATAGAGGTTCGGGTGTTAACAAACCCTCCTCCTCTCCCCAATCGCAATTGGTTGTTTCACTAACACATTAAGTGTTACAATGGAGTTTTACAAGCACACTTCCATTTTTGACTTTTATACTATGATTAAGGTGTGGGTCCCACTAACTAAAATTAATTCTAATTCTTATTGGCTCATTAAGTTAGTTAATATTGATTAACATTTAAACTTTGAGAAATTCCATAGTTGTCACATCTTCCTCCATATTCACACTTTTTCCCCAAACAATTTCCATAATACCCATTTTTTCCATAGGAAATTTTATTTTTTTCTAACTCTACCACCAATCTTTTTAATTCCCAAATAATAATACCCTTAATTATTTTTCCTTATTATTAGTCATTTTTTTATGGGTTCAAATTTAGACTCCGATTGAACCTACACGCCTCACTACGTTCACACGCAATCGGGGCCTAAATCACTGAATGTTACAATTTTCTCCCCCTTAAGAAAATTTCATCCTCGAAATTTACCTAATTAGGTGAAGCCGAATAGCTGTGGATATTGAGTTCTCATCATTTCTTCACTCTCCTAGGTGGCTTCTTCTACTGCATGATTGCGCCATAGGACCTTTACTAGTGGTACTTTTTTGTTCTGTAGTTTCTTGACTTCTCAAGCTATGATTTTCACTGGCTCTTCTGCATATGTCAAGTCTGGTTGTACCTTTATTGATTCCACAGGTATTACATGTGTCGAATCCAATCTATATCTCTTTAACATTGAGACATGAAACACATTATGGATCTCATCTAATTCTTGTGGTAAGGTCAATCTGTAAGCCATTGGACCCACACGTTCAAGTATTTTGTATGGTCTAACAAATCTAGGACTCGATTTCCCCTTTTTACCAAAACGAAGAACTTTCTTCCAAGGTGAAACTTTCAAAAATACCTTTTCTCTGATGGCATATTCAATGTCATTCCTCTCCAAATCCACGTAGGACTTTTGTCAATCAGTTGCGGCTTTTAACTGATCTTGGATTAATTTTACCTTCTCCACTATCTACTGCACTAATTCTGGCCTCATTAACTTCTTTTCACCAAGTTCTGTCCAACATAGCGGTGTTCTACATCTCCTTCCGTACAAAGCTTCGTATGGTGCCATGTTGAGACTAGTTTGATAGCTATTGTTATATGCAAATTCCATCAATGATAGGTACTTATCCCAACTATCCTCAAAGTCAATTACACAACTTTTAAACATATTTTCTAGCAATTGAATAACTCGATCGGATTGCCCATATGTTTGTGGGTGAAATGTTGTACTAAAAGTAAGTCGGGTCCCCAATGTTTGCTGTAGACTTTTCCAAAATTTTGATGTGAATCGTGGGTCTCGATCAAAAATAATAGATACTTGCACCCCATGCAATTGAATTATCTCATTAACATATAATTCTGTTAACCGGCTCAATGAGTAATTCATCTGAACTGGCAGAAAGTGAGCCGATTTGGTGAGCCTGTCAACAATTACCCATACTACATCATGTTTCTTTTGTGTCAAAGGCAAACTAGATACAAAATCCATTGTAATCCTTTCCCACTTCCATTCTGGAATTGCAATAGGTTGCAATAATCCAGATGGTACCTAGTGCTCTGCTTTCACTTGTTGACATAGCATCTTGTAGTATATTCCACTATATCCTTCTTCATTCCTGGCCACAAATAATGAGTCTTCAGGTTCTGATACATTTTATTGCTCCCTGGATGCATAGAATAAGTTGTATTATGTGCCTCTTTTAGAATTATTTGCTTTAATCCACTGTCATTCGACATGCACAATCTTCCTTTGTAACTTATGTTTTCATCATCTTCAACCTTAAATTCATGTCTCTCCCCCTTTTTCACTGCCTCAGCAATTATCATCAATTTTGAATCTTGCTTCTGAGTTTCTCTCACTTGTTGCCTTAAAGTAGGTTGGACTCGTAACTCTTCCAAAATAAATTGTGAGTCTAATTTATAATTTATTATTAATTTTTATATATTATATTATAATTGAGGAAATTTTTAAACTATACCTGCCAGTGTTTTTCTTCTTAAGGCATCCGCTACTACATTGGCTTTGCCCGACTGATAATCAATAATACAATTATAATCCTTGATTAACTTCAACCAGCGTCTTTGCCTTAAGTTCAACTCCATTTGTGTAGGCAGATATTTGAGGCTCTTATGATCTGTGTATATGTAGCACCGCTTGCTATACAAATAATGTCGCCATATTTTTAATGCAAACACTATTGCTACCAACTCCAAATCATGAGTAGGGTAATTTAGCTCATGAGGCTTCAATTGCCTAGATGCATAAGCAACTACTTTACCCTCTTGAATTAATACACAACCTAGCCCATTATGAGAGGCATCGCTATATATCACAAAATCTTTACTGGCATAGGTTGGGTCAAAACATGTGCTTCGGTTAGCATGACTTTTAGTTTTTCAAAGCTTGCCTGACATCGATCTGTCCACTCAAACTTAGTTTCTTTTCTGAGCAACATAGTAATTGGTGCAGCTATGCTTGAAAATCCCTTCACAAACCTTCTATAGTACCAGCTAATCCAAGGAAACTCCGGACTTCTGTTACATTGCGAGGCAACTTCCAACTTAGAATTGCTTCAATTTTGTTAGGATCAACATGGATTCCTTCAACTGAAATAACATGTCCTAAGAATCCCACTTCTTCCAACCAGAACTCATATTTTGCAGCTTTGCATACAATTGAGTTTCCCTCAAAGTCTGAAGTATTATTATGAGATGCCTGTCATGTTCTCTATTGTCCCTCAACTACACCAGGATATCATTTATAAAAACTACCACAAACTGATCAAGGTAAGGCATAAAAATCATGTTCATCATATCCATAAAGGCAGTTGGTGCATTCATTAAGCCAAATGGAATAACCAAGAATTCATAGTGGCCATATCGAGTCCTGAAGGCTGTTTTGGACACATCTGATTCTTTGATTTTTAGTTGGTGATACCCGGATCTGAGATCAATCTTAGAGAATACTCCTGCTCCCTTCAATTGATCAAACAAATCATCAATTCTAGGTAGTGGGTATTTATTTTTAATTGTCACCTTGTTTAATTGTCGGTAATCAATACATAATCATAAGGTGCCATCCTTCTTTTTCACAAACAACACCGGAGCGCCCCATGGTGACACACTAGGTCTTATGAACCCCTTGTCTAGCAATTCCTGCAATTGAACCTTCAGCTCTCTCAATTCTGCAGGTGCCAATCTATAAGGAGTAATTAATATCGGGGCTGTACCAGGAATTACATCAATAGAAAACTCTATCGCCCTATCTGGTGGTAACCCTGGCAAATCTTCAGGAAACATGTCTGGGAACTCACACACTATAGGGATGTCCTTGAGTTCTGGGCTCCCCTTCCTGGAATCTATCAAATAGGCCAAGTATGCCTCACATCCCTTCCTAATGTATTTTCGAGCTTTTAATGCAGAAATAACACTGGTCAAACATGTTTGACCTTCACCTTGAATGAAAGTGTCATCCTACCCGAGAATTTTAAGTACAACTTTTCTAGATCGGCGGTCGACTATAGCTCCATGCTTTGTCAACCAATCCATACTCAGAATAACATCGAATTCATGAAAAGGTAGTTCTATTAAGTCGGTTAGAAATTCTCTACCCTGAATTATTATTGGAATATTTCTATAAATCTAATTCACTTTCACACTATGTCCCAATGGATTGGTCACAACTATCTCATATTCTAAGGTCTCAGGTATCATGTTCCCTTGTCTAAGTGCAGCTGTACTTATGTATGAATCCGTGGAACCAGGATCTATCAATGCATGTAAATCAAAATCAAATAAAGATAATTTACCAACTTTGACGTCTGGTGCATCCTGGTCCTCATGGGCTCTCATCACATAGGCCCTAGCTGGAGCCCTACTACCTCCGGGTCTATCAACTGTCTCTGATACCCCTTGAGTCTGTCCGGTACGACCACCTCTAAACTAGCCTCGACCTCAACCACGGCTCTGTACCTGTGTCATAGTTTGTGCTGGTGCCATACTGCCTGTACTAAGTTTGGGACAATCTCTCTTCATATGGTCAGTAGCTCCACATCTCAAACATGCCCCAGTCAACCACCGACACTCTACTGTATGAGCTCTAACACAATGCTGACACAAAGACGGAGCTGGTCTCTTGGGAAATAATGCTAGTGAACTAACAGATGATGATGCGGGTCTAAAATGCTGACCCTGCCTACCAGAAAACATCTGCCCAGCCATACTTGACTGAAATGGTCTGGGTACTATTTGTCCTTTCCTACCCGATGTTTGGACCACACTAGCTGTTGATTTCTTGGAGAACTCTTCTGTCTTCAGCTTTTTCCTCCTTTCAACACTAATGGCAGACGACACTAGTTTAGCATAATTTGTATGCTGGTGTGAAGCCACTAAATACCCAATCTCCTCATAAAGACCTTCTTCAAATCTACGACATTTATCAACTTCATCTCCAATAATCCAAGTAGCATACTTGCTCATCCTGGTGAACTCCATCTCGTACTCAGCTACTGTCATACCCCTCTACTTCAAATTTAAAAATTATCGCTTTTTTCATCAACATAAATTCTTGGCACATATTTCTTTTTAAACTCCGCCATAAAGAAATCTCATGTCTAAGGGATCGCAGTCTGAGGTTTCGCTAACACCAACTTCCACCAATCATAGGCATGCTCTTGAATGAGGGACATTGCGTATCTAACCTTGTACTCCTCAGGACACTGCAACTCCTCAAAAACCCGCTTTGTCTTTTCCAACAAAAATTCTGCTATTGTTGGGTTATCCTCTTTCTTGCCCATAAAATCCATAGACCCATATTTTCTTAATTTATCAATGTAGGGTTTCAGTTGTGGTGGGGGAGGCGAAGGAGCTGGAGGTGGCATAACTTGTTGTAACAAGATAGCCATCTGTTGCATAAGGAGTACCTAACCTGGGTTAACCTGTTCTTCAGCATGTTATGGAGCTATCACTGAGCTAATTGATGCAGACTGCCTATGAGTAGTCGAATTAGCTATATTATCACCCTCTTGTTCTTCGTGACTTTGTCTTAATTCCGTGTCCATTAAAACCTATATTGTCAGAAGAAGGATCCCTTATTAGAATATAGCAGCTTAAAACAATGCAAATACCAAAAACATGCACTTATCTTCCCATTCCCACTAAATTTAAAATCGTTAAAACCTATAGCTCTGATACCAAAAATTGTAACACCCTCTTACCCACTTTCGTTCAGCAAGGTAAGTGAGTATTACCTGTCTAACTGTTTCATAAAATTAATGAAATGAAGAATATGTTTTTTTTACGAAAATATTGCAGACACTGAAATAAAAATTAATATAAGCACAAATATTCAAAATTTTATTTTTTTAGAAAGTACATTAATTTACATTATAATTCATGTCTATAATACATATTATAGGAAATAAAACCATAATTTAATTTACAGAATGTTTTATAAAATATACCAAAACGAAAACCCAAAGTTTTTTGCTCCTTCCTTCTGGGTACCCTTCTTCTTCTGACAATCTATTTTCTACAGCTACCCTTCTAAACCTATGCGAGAGGAAACCACCTGCGCTAAGCTAATAGCTTAGTGGTGCTTCAATGATAAAAACTTTATATATGCATATTTGATTACATGTCATTTATAAATTAACAAGTAAGACATAAAATAAGGAATTATATAAAGTCAAACAATTTCAGCAAATACTCAATATTTAACAACTTGAATTCATATAACATTTATAAAAATCACATACTTCGATATTATTATTATTAATATTATTTTTATTATTATTATTATTATTATTATTATTATTATTATTTTCTTGTGCCCATAACACATATAACCGAACTAACTAATCGGAATAACGGGGTTGCCATTTTTGGCTTTCATAATATTTTGCCGAACACTTCATAATAATGTCATTACCGGCTTTTGTAATTTTGCCATTACCGGCTTAATAATTTTGCGGCGAGCAAATTTATCAATTTGCCATTACAATTCTCTATTCTAGTTCTAGCCTAGGTGTCTTTGGTCTTAACTATTTTTATATTAATTCACAAAATTTCAAAAATGCCAATATTATTCAACTATCATAATCATACTTATTTAATTTTGTTATTTATTCCCATTATTATTGCACTACAATCTCACATATAAATAATTTGTTAGACATTCATAACTACCATTAAAATAATTATTCACATTAATTATTATATATAATTATCAGAACACATGCACAACTCCAATATTTCATGTTTTTACCTATGACATATTTCGAACCTATTTTTGGGCTTCATTTGTAGTCCATTTATAATTCGAATTTAGAGTTATGGCCTTCTAACAGTTTGTATATTATTTTCGTAGCTTTAAGATGCATCAAAAATCACTTAAATCCCATTTTTCTATCAAAAGTTATGTTTAAATGAATAATGCATCATCACAAATATTCCTGCCCATAATTTTCTGGACAGATTCTAGGTTTGAACTTCATGCATTTTTTTGGGAAAATCTAGACATACTTAGATGTTGTGATCTAATTAAAAGTTAAATCCTTGTGTCTTAGCTTTCATTTCCAATAAATAACATACAAAAAGGAGTTCCATAACTCAAGTTATTATCAAAAGAGTCAGGGTTGTTCCTGGAATTATGTACCCGAGCCATCAATTGGCATCAATCCATATTCATCATTTGCATTCCTTTTGATACTAAAATTTCCAGAATTAAACCTACATTCATATGTCTCAATTATTTCACATCATGTGGTCTCATTTCCATATAAAATATTAAAAACAACAACTCATTGCATAACACATCAAACACACAATCATATTAAACTTTAACACATAATTACACATACATGAACATCATGTAAAATTTTTATCAATGAAGCACATACCTAATCAGCCTTGGATCTTATCTTAATCCTCCTTTTTCTTCCCTTATTAGCTAGCTTTCTCATTGCCTTTGTCACCCTCTTGAGGGCCTCTCCCTTGTTCACTTGTTTTTCCTACACAACCATACCACATCTCAATTCCAATTCCCATTTTCAATGTTTTTCCTGTCTACATAGTATGCTAATGCTCCTAATATGTTTTACAACTTAATTGAGCTAAAATTTAATAAGATTAAACTTTCCTCTTACTATGTCATGGCTTCCCAAAAACTATATCCTAGTTCCCAATTCATTTTCTTCAATTCAACACTCAAATTATGCTTCATTTATCACCAATTGTTGTGCTTCTATGTTAATTTCAATTTTTCCCAAATATCTTTAACTATGGAAGCCCCTCATTCATCCATTAACATCATATTTTCTTTAGTTTTTAAGCCATAAAACAATTAACTAACTTCAATTATCCTTAATTTAGAGTTTAATTACACTTCCATCAACTAATCACAAACTTAAATTTCTATGTTCAATCTTGCAAAATAACCTATATCTATCAACCCTAATCACATCTATCATCAATATGGATCTCAAATGGAAGGAAAAAGGTTGAATTTAAGAAGAATAAACTAACCTTAAGTGTTCTCCAAGGTAGGCCAAAATCTGTCCCACTCTTCTCCCTTTTTCTTCTTCTTTCTTCCTTCCTTCTTGCTCCTTTGCTCCTTTTATGGCAAGAACGCCTTAATTCCGAATTTTACTCTCTCAAAACTACTTTCTTTTCTCAAATTTTCAAGCTTGATTTGAAGGAAAATGGTGGCTTATGGAAGGCTAGAGTGGACAGTAAAGAGAGGAGAAAAGAAGATGAAGAAGAGTTAGATATTTTGGTGGAAGAATGGAGAATTCCTCCCATTTTTGACTTATACTTTGTTTAAGGTGTGGGTCCCACTAATTAAAATTAATCCTAATTCTTATTGGCTCATTAAGTTAATTAATCTTGATTAACATTTAAACTTTGAGAAATTCCATATTTGCCACATCTTCCTCCATATTCACACTTTTTCCCCAAACAATTTCATAATACCAATTTTGTCCATAGAAAATTTTATTTTTTTCTAATTCTACCACTAATATTTTTAATTCCCAAATAATAATACCCTTAATTATTTTCCCTTCTTATTAGTCATTTTTTATGGGTTCAAATTTAGACTTCGATTGAACCTGCGCGCCTCACTACGGTCAGACGCAATCGGGGCCTAAATCACTGAATGTTATATTAACAAACCCTACTCCTCTTCTCAATCTCAATTGGGATTTTCCCTAACACACTAAGTGATACAATGGAGGTTTCCAAGTTCACTCCCAAATATGGTGTTTCTAACAATGGATCATACCTAACCCAGAAATCCCTTAAGTTTTAATGACTCACACAATAAACCAATTCTTTGTGTTTTAAAGCCTCACACAAATAACCCTTACAAGTGTTCTACTCTTAACCAAATATACCCAAACCCACTTGATTAGTAGATTACAAAGAGAAACACTCACAAATCTATAATGCTCAGAAAATAATGAGAAAAAGATTTTTACAGAGAATTAATGTTTGTTTTGAAAGTATTAAATGCACAAATGGCTACAACAAGATTTTGATTCGAAGTATTAGCTATTCTCTTGTTCTTGATTCATAAATGACTTGCATTTATACTTCCATGGTGAATTATAGCCGTTTGGTGGTGTTAAATGCAAAAATAGCCGTTGCACCAACTCTTAATTTCGAGCCTGACATGTTTCTCTTTCCTCTTTCATGGTTGTGAGTATAAGTGTCACGGTCGTGACTGTTCTTCCAAGCCGTGACTTGAGTGGTGACTTTGTCCATGAAGCATTCTGAAAGGATTTGAAGTGTTTGATCACAGGCGTGACGTTATAATTTCACGGGTGTGAACATCCTTCCTAGCCGTGGTCCAAGTGGTGACTCTGGTCGTGAAGCTCTCTGGAGGAATTTGACATGTTTTCTCACAGGCGTGACTTTATTTCACGGGCATGACTGATATGATTATTCACGGTTGCTGTGATTCTTCATGGTCATGAACTTTAAATATTGGATAGTTGGCACGAAGCTTCATCACGGGCGTGACATAAAAGGTCACGGACATGAACATGCTTTTTCTTCATTTTTTTGTCTTTTTAAGGTTAGTCTTCCATTCTCCATTCTTTCTATCATGTTCCATACCATGTTCAATAAACTTAGAAAATAAGCATATTAAACACATTATTGTTATTTTATTTGTTAGCATCAAAATGATGGAAATACCCCTCAAGGTGCAATAACATCCAAGACGATTTTACTCATTCTCCATATCTTCAATGTGTGTGACCATTAAGTTCCCGGCTATGTTGGCCACTTAAATTAATAATTAATTTAAGCAAGTCATGAGCGGTCTCTAATAACACATCATTGTTAGAAGAGTGCTCTAAAGGCAATCACCTTTAGCACTTATTGTACAAATTTATTTGATTAATAAAAGGCTTTTTCATTAATTTGATGTTCATTTGATATATGAATTGATAAGTTATCTTAAATCAATTAATAAAGTCCTTGATACATAACATAGCATGAAGGAAATCATGACGAGATCATGATATTGAGATTCTTATCATATGTAATTATGTTAGTATCAAAATTATCCCTAGTCATAGGATTAATGAGATGGGACATTATTAATCCAGACAGACTAGCACATGTTACACTCCTTGATTGGATCGAGTAGTAGATCTCATAATCTATAAACATGAGATGCTTAGAGTTAACATGTGGATGTTTGCTAAGTGTAGCTAAGTACATTGGATGACCAATTATGACACAATAATATGGATAATCTATTCAAATGTCAATGATAGTCTCATCATAGCAATGGTGCAAGTATCTTTAGACTTGAAGTACTCAAGGATATCTTGAATATTGATTCTGTATTTTGACATTATTCTGTATTATATATTCTATCTTCTGTTTTCAAATAAAAACATTCTCAATATGTCTAAATAATTTTTTTCATAATCAAATTATTAAAAAAATATATAACCAGCCTCTTCAATTAAACCAAACAACAAATATTCATAAACAAGACAATTTTAGGCATTTTTTAAATAAATCCAAAATTAATTATTTGAATCACATTCAAATCATTTTTCAATCAAAATAATTATTATTAATCATCTCATGATCAAATTAAAAAATAAAAATGTGTAAAACATATTTTACAAATTAATTTCAATTTCTCAAAACCCGTTGATCCAAAATAATAAAACAATATGCAATACCATTGTACTTTCAATTAAAATTAATTTTAATGGATACAAGAGGGCTCTGATACCACTATTGGGTTTTGAAAAATGAATCACATTCATAAATGTAACAAAAAAAATAAAATTTTCAAAACCGAAACAAAAAAAGATATTTGTGCTATTAAAACTAATTTATATAAATATAGAGGTTAGAAATTATACCTTGTAATTTCTTATTTTTTATTCAAATCTTCACTTTGTTAGGTTATAGCAAACCACAAAAATCCATGCTAGGATGTTTCTAATGATAATCCACATGAAGAATGATGAAGAAACTATCGAAAGAAATGGTTTGAACAAATTCAAAGTGCTAGCTTTGAAAGAATTTTATTGTGTCTTCAAAATATTTTTTTCCCAAAAAAAATATTTTCATATCTATTTTTTGCCATTTAATGTCTTTTCTATTTGAATCAAATTCAAAGAAAAATCAAAAGTCAAAACTGTAGAAAAGTGAATTGAATGAATAGTAAATATGTTGAATGGCCATAATTGGCCTAATTAAGGTCTAATTCACTCGTTGCCCAACATGAGGCACCAGCGCATACACTAGGCTTGCTGTGGGCTGCAGCTGGCCAACAACCTACTTAGTCCAAGTGGGCTCGTACGGGCCCGTGGCCCTCCTAAATGATTTTTTCTATGCGATCTCATTGCGATCTATCCTGAAATAATTCTCTCATATTTTGGATCTCATCCAACACCATTTTACTCATTCTCCATATCTTCAATGTGTGTGACCCATTAGGTTCCCGGTTATATTAGTCACTTATATTAACAATTAATTTAAGCAAGTCACGAGTGGTATCTAGCAACACATCATGACCCCAAATTGATAAGAAAGTTAGGGGTCTGACTACAAACTTTTCCACAGATAATTTTCATGCAATTATTCCTTTCACCATTCTACACCCCACTTGGTTCAGAGTATGGACATGTGTCAACTTCCTCCCACTAGACTGATTACATCATGTCTAGTCTAAGTAATGTTATTTCTTGTCCCTGAGTCTCATTACTCTCTTAGATATGTCATTGAAGATTATCTTTATGACATTTCCACTCCGGCCAAAGATTCTTGAGTAATGACCGCGACAAGAGGCCATGGGTATACACTCCTTCTATCAAGAGTGGTGAATCCTTTGTATACCTTTGAATACCTTAATTTGTATTCAATCACCATCCTATGAGCAACCTCCCTAAGGTAACAAGGAAAAGTGTCAAAATATATAATCAATATCCAAGATATCCTTGAGTACCTCAAGTGTAAGGATACTTGCACCATTGTTATGATGAGATTATCATTGCCATTTGAATAAATTATCCATATGATTGTCTAATTGCTGGTCATCCAATGTACTTAGCTACACTTAGCAAGCATCCACATGTTAACTTTAAACATCTCATGTTTACGGATTATGAGATATATTACTCGATCCAATCAATGAGTGTAACATTTGCTAGTCTATCTGGATTAACACTGTTTCGTCTCATTAATCCTATGATTAGGGATAATTTTGATACTAACATAATTACACATGATAAGAATCTTAATATCATGATCTCATCATCATTTTCTTCATGTTATGTTATGTATCAAGGACTTCATTAATTGATTTAAGATCACTATCAATTCATATATTAAATGAACATCAATTAATGGTAAAGCCTTGTATTAATAAAATAAATTTGTACAATAAGTGTTAAAGGTGATTGCCTTTAGAGCATTCCTCTAACAAGAATGTACATAAAATGCATGTTTATTAGGTCTTTAATAAATCGCATTATGACTGGTCTTTAATAAATCGCATTATGACTCCCACTATTTTATTGCGAATCCATTGCCCTCACTAAGAACCCAAGTGAACTTATATGGAAGTCCTCTTAGTGGGCTGACATCCAACTTGCTAAGAATAACCTTGAGGCAACTCAACAAGCTATCCTTAGTTTGGTTGGTAGGTTTCTAATCCATACCAATTACATTATTCCTGCAAGTATCGAATGTTGTGTTGTCAACTTATTAATGTGTACACATACATTGGGCTATCAACTCTTGATATCTATCACATGGGCCAAGTATGCCTTACATCCTTTCCTAATGTATTTTGGAGCTTTTAATGCAAAAATAATATTGGTCAAATATGTTTTAACTTCACCCTGAATGATAGTGTCATATTGCCCAGGAATTTTAAGTACAACTTTTCTAAATTGGCAGTCTTCTATAGCTCCATACTTTATCAACCAAATCATACCTAGAATAACATCAAATTCATGAAAAGGTAATTCTATTAAGTCTACTGGAAATTCTCTACCCTGAATTATTATCGAGTTGTTTCTATAGATCTTATTCACTTTGACACTATGTCCCAACGGATTGGTCACAACTATCTCATATTATAAGGTTTTATGTATCATGTTCCCTTGTTTAAGTGCAGTTATACTTATGTATGAATGTCTGGAACCAGGATCTATCAATGCATGTAAATCAAACTCAAATAAAGAAAATTTACCAACTATGACATCTGGCATATCCTAGTCCTCCTGAGCACTCATCATATATGCCTAAGTTGGAGCTCTACTACCTCTGGGTCTGCTAACTGTCTCAGATACCCCTTGACTTTATCCTAGACGACCATCTCTAAACTGGCCTCGACCTCTACCATGGCTCTATATAAGTGCCATAGTCTATGCTGGTGCCATATTGCCTATGTAGTCTGTAATGGTGCCATACTGCCTATACTAAGTCTAGGACAATCTCTCTTCATGTGATCAGTAGCTCCAGATCTCAAGCATGCCCTAGTTAACCACCAACACTCTCATGTATGAGATCTACCATAATGCTAACAAATAGCAGGAGTTGGCCTTTTGGACAGTGATGCTGGTGAACTAGCATATGATGTTGCAGGTCTAAACTGCTAACCCCGCCTAATAGAAAATGTCCGCCCAACAACCTGTGACTAAAATGTCTAGGTACTATCACCATTTTCTACCAAATATTTGGGTCACACCAGCCATTGATTTCTTGGAGAGCTCTTCTATCTTCATCTTTTTCCTTCTTTCAACATTAATGGCAGAGGACAATAGTGTAGCAAAGTCTGTATGCTAGTTGGAAGGCATTAAATATCCAATATCCTCATCGAGGCCATCTTCAAATCTATGACATTTATCACCTTCATCTCTAATAATCCTCATTCCATACTTACTCCGCTTAGTGAACTCCATCTCATACTTAGTTACTTCCATACCCCTATACTTCAAGTTCAAAAATTCTCACTTTTTCTCATCAACATAAACTTTTGGAACATATTTTTTTTAAACTCTGCCACAAAGAAATTCAATGTCTGACGGTTCGGAGTCTAGGGTTTTGCTAATACAAACTTTCACTAGTCATAGGCATCCTCCTGAAGAAGGGACACTACATACCTAACCTTGTACTCCTCCAGACATTGAAGCTCCTTAAAAATCCGTTTTGTCTTTTCCAACCAAAATTCTGCCACTGCTGGGTAATCCTTTTTCTTACCTATAAAATCCATAACCCCATATTTTCTTAGTTTATCAATTTGGTGTTTTAGCTGAGGTGGGGGAGCTAGTGGTGGCACAATTGTATTATCTGCTGTGGCAAAGTAGCCATCTATTGCATAAAGGCTCTAACTGATGTTGACTGTCTATGAGCAGCCTAGTTAGCTATATTATCACCCTCTTCTTCTTCATGACTTTATCTTGATTCCGAATCCATTAAAACCTATATTGTCAGAAAAATGTCCCTTATCATAATATAGCAGTTCAAAACAATGCAAATGCTGAAAACATGCACTTATCTTCCCATACCCACTCAGCAAGAACCGTCTAAACCTATAGCACTGATACCAAAAATTGTGACACCCCCTTACCCAACTTTAGTACAACATGGTAAGTGAGCATTACCTGACTAATTGTCTTATAAGATTAGCTAAATGAAGTAAATTGTTTTTATTTTTTTTTCAAAAATATTACAAACACTAAAAATGAAATTATTACAAACAACAATATTTAAAATTTTTATTTATTTATAAAATATATTATTTTACATCCAAACTATGTCCATTACATTAGATGTACACAATCCCAATACATACTAGATAGGATAAAACTATAATTTAATTTAAAAAGTTTTTAACAAAATATACCAAAATATGTCCAAAGCTTTAAGTTGCTTTGGGTACGAAAACCCTTTTTCCTTCAACGACTATACTATCTATAGCTATTCTTTAGCACATGCGTGAGAGGAAACCACCCACACTAAGCCACTAGCTTAGTGGTGCTTTAGGAATAAAAATCTTACATATATATATATATAAATATATATTTTTTCGTACATGTCATTTAATAATTTCACAAATAAGACATGGAACAAAAGAATACATGAAATCAAATAAATGTTGTCAAACATTTAAATTTAGCAATTTTGATTTAGCACAACCTTATCAAAATGACGCTCTTTTATATTATTGTTATTTTTATTTTCTTGTTGCCTATAACACCTATAACCAAACTAACTAATAAGAATAATGGAGTTGCAATTACCGGCTTTCATCATTTTTATAATAGTGTCATTATCGGCTTTTGTAATATTGCAATTACTAGCTTAATAATTTGCGCCGAGTGATTTATAGAATTGTCATTACTGACTTTCATGTTTTGGCACTGAGTGCCTTAAATCCCCTTATTGGCATGCCAAACTATTCTCTATTCTAGTTCTAGGTTTTGTGTCCTATGGCCTAACTATCTTCATATTTATTCCCAATATTAAGATTATTCTTCACAATATTTTCAAAAATGGTAATTATATCAAATTTCCACTTATATGTTTATTTATTTTTTTTTATTTGTTTCTATTATTATTGAATTACAAACTCACACATAAATAATTTATTAAACTTTTATAACTACAATTAAAGTCAAAATTTTCATTAATTAGCATATGTATTCATCACACCACATGCAAAAACCTAATATATCAATTCTTTGTCTATAATAGATTTCGGCCCTGATTTTGGGCCTCATTGTTATCCCATTTATAGTTTGAATTTGAATTTATGATCTTGTAATATTTGTTGCTTACTTTCTCGTCTTTCAGATGTATTAAAAATCATACAAATCCAAGTTTTCTCTCAAAAGTTATGGCCCTTTTGCTGAAGGGCATTCCATTAGTTTTACATAGTATTGTTTAGGTACCTACAGGTCCGGGATTTTGTATCTAATTTTTAGCCCATTTTAAACTATAATTTAAATTTAGGTTCTGAATGAAAGTTTTAACTTATGAGTCCACTTTCATTTCCAACTAATTTCATCTCAAACTCATTACCAAAACATTAGTTATGATAAAAAATGTCAAGACTACTCATAAAATTCTGTAGTAGAGTCATTAATTGGCAAAAATTTATCTACTAATTTCATCCATCATATACATTCATTTTTATGCCAAAGTTTCTAGATCACAATTGCATTTACATATCTTACTATTTTCACACCATTTAGTCCCATTACCATAAACAAATTACAAGTAACTACCAATCACGTTCCATGGAAAACCACATTCATTTCAAGCATCATCACATAATTTCACACATTTAGATAACATGCAAGATTTTTATCAATGAAGCACATACCTGTTAAGCCTTGGAGCTTTGATTTTCCCTTATTTTCCTCCCCTCACTAATTAGCTTTGTCCTTGCCTTTGTCACCCTCTTGAGGGCCTCTCATTTGCTAACTTGATTTTCCTACACAACCATATCATATCTCATTTCTATCATCCATTTTCAAAACTTTTCATGCCTACATAAAATCCTAATGCTCCTAATATGTTTTATACTTTAATTTAGCTGAAAAGTACTAAGGTTAAACTTTATTCTTGATAGGTCATGGCTGCCTAAAAACCTTAGGTCCTAATTTAATTTCTTCAAATTAACACTCTAATCACACATCACTCATCACCAATTGTATTTCCCCTGGTTAATTTTAGTTTCCCCAAATTACCTTAACCAAGGCAGCCCCGCCTTCCTCCATTAGAGTTATCTTTCTCTAGTTTTTAAGTCATAAAATAATTAACTAACATCAATTATCATTAATTAAAGTTTTAGCTTCACTTTTCTTCAATTAGTTATCAATTTCAATTTCTAGGTCCATTCATGCCAAATGAATTTAATCTACCAATCCTAATCATACCTATCATTCTTATGGGTCTCAAATGGAAGGAAAAATGTTGAATTCGAGAAGAATAAATTCACCTTAATGGAGTAATAGGGCTGGTAAAATCTGCCCCAACTCTTCTGCCTTTTTCTTCTTCTTTCTTCCTTCTTTCTTGCTATTTAGCTTTCTTTATGGAAATAACTCTTTAATTTCTTGAATCTTCTCTCTCACAACTCATTTTTTGCATTCTTAGCATGCTGGAAAAAGGAAGAAAAATGGAGATTTTTGGGTAAGGAGAGGGACAACAATAAAGGAGGAAGGAGATGGTGGTAGTTGTTTTCTAATTGGTGGAAAATGAAGATTTTTATCTCCTTTTTTTTATATATATAAGGTGAGTATTTGGTGGATCCATGACTACATTAAGCCCCTCAGCTATTGGTCCAAATTATAAATTAATTTGTTAACTTTTAACTATTAGAAATTCATCATTTTCCACAAATTTCCTTATCTTCACAAATTTTTCCCTAACAATTCGAATAATACCAATTTTATCCGCAAGGCAATTTTATTTTTTTCAGTTCTACCACTAATATTTTTTATTCCCAAATAATAATAGCCTTAATTATATTCCCTTAATATTTGTCATTTTCTTATGGGTCCAAATTTAGACTCTACTTATAGTCACACGCAATCAGGGCCTAAATCACCGGATGTTACCCCTTGGTCTTCAATTCTATCTGATTTTAAGGACTGGGTGGCTAAAGCTTAGGTTAGAGCACCATTAATATGGTTTATACTCAGTCAAGATGGCTGAAGCTTTAGGAATGCCCTTGACTTGAGGAGTTCAATTGAGCTTTTACAGATAGTTGCCAGAGTGACTGAAGCTCTGGGAGCACCTCTATTCCACAACCTGCATCTGGATAGTTTGACTAAGCATTTTGTTCGAAAATAGATTAAAAAGGGAATTATGTAAGTTTTGGGTATAAGAAAAACCATTATAAAAAGGAAAACAAAAATTGGAAATTGTGGTAAGTCATGAGTAAAATATGATGAACTAAAGGAATAGGTAAGGTTACTATGATTCGGTTGTATGAGAAGCTTACTATATGCAATATTGATATGAAATATGGTGATTGTATTGGCATGCATTAGGATAGCATTTATGGTATGATAATATATATGAACATGCATAATATGTCAGGATATGAATTGTTTAGTTGCATGTTTGAATTTTTATACCTTTATGGCTTAGCGTGTGGATTTTCTGCATGCAGGTCGAAGCCTAAGGGATAGTAAAAGTTGACTCAAGAGAAGAAGTGCTTATTTTGAAGAATCAATGCGCATGTCCTTTTTGTTGCTTTTTTTACATGATATGGTTGTGGCTTTTTTTATGTTTTTTATAAGTTTGTTAAAGAATGTGCATATTTAATTTTAAAGATGTATTTTTGTAAATAGTGGGCCAGTTAAGGCCAAATTGGAATTTTATGAAAAGTATCATTTGGATCAAGTTGATGTAATAAATGCTTCTTGATGTTCAAATAGGTTAATGAAATTTGTTTTGCAAGGAAAAGTTTTAATTTCACATGTTTTATAAAACTGTAACTAGTAGCATCTGCCTAATTAGTCGAGTATAATCCTGATTAGCTGCGTGGGTGTTACATCATCAACATAAATTTGAATAATTAAAGTGTCTTGCTTTTGTTTTTTAATGAAAATAGTCATTATCTACAAGGCTTTTTCAAAAACCATTTTCTAAAAGAAATACATGAAGTCTATCATTCCAAGATCTAGGTGCTTGTTTTAAACCATATAAAGCTTTAATGAGTTTAAAAACATGATTTGGAAATTCATGATTTTCAAAATCAGGGGGTTGTTCAATATATGCTTCTTCTTCAATAAAACCATTTTTTAAAAAGTTTAAACATCCATTTGAATTATTTTAAAATTCATATGACATGTATAGAGTAAAACAATTCTAATTGCTTCTAATCTTATAATTGAAGCAAAGGTTTCATCGTAACCTATGTCTTCCTTTTGGTTATATCCTTTGGCAACCAATTCGGCCTTATTTCCAATTATTTGACCTTGCTCATCTAGTTTATTTATAAAGACCCACTTACTACCTATGACTGGATAATCCTTAGGTCTTTGAACTAAAGTCCACACTTTGTTTCTTTCAAATTGATTGAGTTCCTCTTATATAGAAAATATCCAACTTTCATCATTAATAGCCTCACCAATAGACTTTGGCTCAATTTGATAAACAAAGGCGAGATTAGAGTTTAAGAGTTTAGAATGAGTACTTACACCTTTAGTGGGATCACTTTTGATTTACTCATTTGGATGGTTTCTTATCAATTTCCATTCCCTTGGAAGCTCTTGGGTATGTTGGTTTCCTCTTATTGTTGTTCCTCTTGATCATCATTGTTTTCTTCTTTCTTTAAAGCTTCACCAGTTTCCTCATGATCAAGATTAAGCTTTTCCATTTAATCTGCAACATCATTAAAAGAACTAACTGTCTCAAGATCAAGTCTACTTATTTCATCAAAATTAATAGACATAGATTCTTCGACAACATCATTCTTTTATTGAAAACTCTGTATGCTTTGCTAGATTCAGAATATCCTAAAAATATATCTTTATCAGATTTTGAAGTAAATTTTCCAAGGTTGTCCTTGGGATTTAATATAAAACATTTCCATCCAAGTACTCTAAGGTATGAAATTTGGGTTCTCTTCCATTCCAAAAGCTCATAAGAAGTTTTATCCAAGATATGTCTTTTGAAAACCCAATTTGAAATATAACAAGCAGTATTAGTGGCTTCTGTCCAAAAATAGGTTGCCAAACTATATTCACTAAGTATTGTGCCAGCCATTTCAATTAAAGTTTTATTTTTTTCTTTCTACAATCTTGTTTTGTTGAGGTGTTCTAGGAGTTGGAAAATTATGTGAAATATCATTTTCCAAACAAAAGTTTCCAAAAAGTTCATTTTTAAAGTCGCACTATGATCACTACTAATTTTTGAAATATCATAACCTTCTTCATTTTTGGATTTTCTTAGCAAAGTTTTTGAAAGAAATAAAAGCTTCATTTTTATAAGTTAAGAACATTACCTATACAAACCTTGAGTAATCATCAACAATTACAAATGCATAATATTTACCTCCTAAACTAGCAGTTCTAATAGGATCAAATATATTCATATGTAAAAGTTGTAAAGGTTTAGAAGTACTTATAACATTTTTTGAATTGAAAGATGTCTTATGTTATTTTCCACTTTAACATGGTTCACATGTTCTGTCTTTGATGAATCTTACTTTTGGTAGTCCATCTACTAGCTCCTTTCTACTAAGGCTTTGAATTAATTCAATGCATGTATGTCCAAAGCCTTCTGTAATACCCCCTTACCTTACTTTAATTCAGCAAGGTAAGTGAGCATTACCCAACTAGCTGTCTTATAAGATTAACTAAATGAAGTATAATTTTTTTTTGCTAAAATATTACAGGCACGAAAATAAAATTATTACAAACACCAATATTCAAAGTCTTATTTATTTATAAAATATATTATTTTACTTCAAACTATGTCCATTATATTAGATGTACACATTCCTAACACATACTAGATGAAAGAGAACTATAGTTTAATATACAAAGTTTTTGACAAAATGTACCAAAAAAATGTCCTAAGCTTTTAGCTACTTTTCATCTGGGTACCCTTCTTCTTCTCACAATTTTACTATGTACACCTACTCTTTAGAACCTGTGTGAGAGAAAACCACCCACGCTAAGCTACTAGCTTAATGGTGCTTCAAGGATAAAAATCTTACATACATATATTTTCTTACATGTCATTTAATAATTTTACAAATAAGGCATAAAATAAAAGAATTATATGAAATCAGATAAATGTCATCAAATATATAATGTCATGCCCCACTTATATATTAAGGATAATCTCACATATATAAGAATGATGCCACAAGCTTAACTCTATAAATTTATTCGAATTAAAACTTTTTCACTTTAAATAGCTTAATATATTTATTTATATTGATTTAGGCAAGTCGTTTTAATTAACAATATATATTTATCATTATCTTCTATACACATATGACACCTGATTATGTTACATAATTATTTACATATATAATATTAATATATGAGACATGTCTGCCACAACCCATATACATGGTCAAACTAAAAAACAAACATAATAGGTAACCAATCCTCTGACTATCTTTTTTGTATCTCTGCTGATATGAGCTTCGATTCTTCTTGATCAACTTCATTATCTACTAACTATCATTCCAATTCCTGTATGAGAAGAACCCATTCTAAGCTATCTCTAGCTTAGTGATACATATAAGCATTAAAGTTTTTCCCAGGCAGTCACACAAATGCATATCTCAAATAAAATCATGGCACATCAAACATTATTATATTTTTGTCATATAAAATAAATAAATAATAACATAAAAGGATAACATAATAACCTTATACTTTGTTATTTACATCAATTAATAATTTTTCATATTTCATTATGTGATTTATTAGCCCAAAATCTCATTCCTGGACTGTCCAAATACGAGGTATGAAATAGGGGCGCTCACAGAGCTTAAGACACCCTACTCACTATAATCTCAAGTCAAGGGTGCTCCCAGAGCTTAAGCCACCTTGACCGAATATAATTATGTCATCTGTGTGTAATCAGGATCAGAGGCGCTCCTAAAGCTTGAGCCACCATGTCCCTAAATCATATCTATATCAGTACTATTAACTTTCCCATAATGGTGCACCATCTATCCTATGTCAATCCTTAGGTAGAGAAATGGTCAATTAACAACATTAATTACTTGTTTCTATAACCAAAACTCATTTCATATTCACATAATCATATACTCACAATTTATTTCAATACCATTTAATAGCATGATATCTTATCAAATATTAGCATAATGTTAAGTTCATATTTAATAACATTTCTATTATTTTAAAGCATGCCATAATATAATATTTCACATTTTCACAATTAATTCATGTCATGTGCACACAATCATTCACATAAGCAAACTAGAATACATATGTGTACAAACCTTGATAGTGTTTTTCTTTTCCAAAATATAAACTCAGAGCTTGTCGAGATCATAATTTAAAAATATAAATAATTATTACCTTGGTAAAATATTTATTCTTAATATAGTTTAAATAAATAACTATAATTTCTTTTAAGCTGGAATAGGACCTCTTAGGACTGTTGGATTAATAACTTTTTCTACACTTATCCAATTTATATGATTTCGATTCCTAATTAAACTTAACATGTAAGACTAAAACATACTAAAATTTCAGAATTTTTGGTATAATTTTAAATGTTGCTCTATTTTCTGCCCTTAGGTAGCTTTGGAGTACCATATTTAAAAATTCATATCTTTCAATGTCTAACTTCACTTATTATGCAACTTTTTTTAAACTTCTATAAGTTAATTTGGAAAATTTTTCATATTTACCTCATTTCCAGATTCATTCTCTAAGGTCCTCAAATACTGGAGGATATATAACTGGTTCAGAATACAATGACAACCTGACCAATTCAATTGTTCAGCTCATAACTCACAAAATAATTGACATTTTAAGATGACACTTTCACAAGAACTTAGATAAGACATAGAAATAAAACTTTAATGTTTTTAACTTTAGCTAATTCGCCCATTAAGAATCCCAAAAAGGAACACAAACTTATTGGAGCTGCACAGGTACCAGAACACAACTCAATCAAGGAACATCTATAGTTACTTTCACTAAAACGCAACCTACACGAGAGATATTTATATGAAATTTGGTAGAGACCTAAATAACATATATATCTACAACTTCGATATTTTATAGAACCTCATATTCAGCCCTTAAGATGATCAAGTTGACAAAAACCGTGGAGTATCCTGTTGATACTCTTTTAGGGACTAGTCTCACTGAAATGATCAGTTATCTTCATATACTCAAAATCAATCAATTAAATTTCACTAACAGATACATCAGACGTAAATACACAACTTGTATGTTTAATATTTCTCCAAATTCAATTCACAAGACAATCCAAAATAGAGTGAAATATTCTACATTAACATTACCCAAAATGTTCTAATAACACAATAATAATGGGAATGATATTACTTATCAAGATCATATTTATTTACAGTGAATTTTCTTGCAAATCATGAAGGAGAGGATGAATAATTGGGGTTGTGATATGGAGGAAGAAAAGGGATGATGATGATAAGAAGAAGAGAGCTGAAGTTGGAAGAAAATGGGGGAAAGTCTTAATTGACTTTCCCCTCCCCTTCCCATCTCCCGTTTTAGTCTTCCCTTTTCTACTGTTCACTTTTCTAAATTTTTCTCTTTTTTATTTTATTTTCTTCTTCTTATTATTATTATCTTAACTTTTTTATACCAAGAATACAATTTAATTATGTGGTCTAATTTAATCAAATTTATCATGTCTATCAATTTATTTTATTTTAATTTCTAATTTAATCAGTTATTCCATCTATTTTAATCTCTATTATCTATCGGGTTTTTTATACCACATACTTATTGTAATTAAACTCTAATTAGTGGGCGTTACAATTCTCTCCCCCTTAAAATGTTTCGTCCTCGAAACATACCTAATACATCGTCATTGAACAAGTGAGGGAATTGAGCTTTCATAACCTCCTCACTTTCCCATGTTGCTTCTTCGATTGCATGATTCCTCCATAGTACTTTCACTAATGGTACTCACTTATTCCTCAACTGCTTAATTTCTCTTGCTAAAATTTGGATTGGTTCTTCTTCATATGTCAAATCTTATCTCACTTGAATGTGTTTTATAGGTATGATGTGCTTAGGATCTAATCTATATTGTCTTAACATTGAGACATGGAAAACATTATGTATCATACTCAACTCCAATGGTAGAGCGAGTCTATATGCAACAGGTCTAACTCTTTCTAATATTTCATAAGGTCCGATGAATCTTGGACTTAACTTGCCTTTCTTTCCAAATCTCATAATTTTTTTCCATGGAGAAACTTTAAGAAAAACTTTATCACCCACTGCATAATCAATGTCTCGTCTCTTAAGATCAGCATACGATTTATGCCTATCTGTAACTGCCTTAAGTCTTTCACGAATGACTCTCACTTTACTTCTGTCTCTTGCACTAGGTCTGGTCCCATAAGCTTTCTTTCACTAAGCTTTATCCAACAGAAAGGTGTTCGATACTTCCTGCCATAAAGTACCTTTTATGGAGCCATCTGGATACTAGACAGATAACTGTTATTATAGGAGAATTCCATTAAAGGAAGATATTTTTCCCAGCTACTTTCAAATTCAATGACATAACTTCTTATCATATCTTCTAGAATCTGAATGACCCTTTCTAACTGTCCATCTGTATGCGGATGAAAAGCAGTGTTGAAATTGAGCTTAGTACCTAAAGGTCATTGTAGGCTACCCCAAAATTGAGATGTGAAGTTGGGATCTCTATCAATAGAAACAGGCACTCCATGAAGTCATACTAATTCATTCATATAAATTTTTGCCAATTTATTCAATGGGTAGTCCTTCCTGATAGGTAAGAAATGTGCTAACTTTGTAAATTTGTGCATTATGACTCATGCATTGTTATCACCTTTTTGTTTTTTCCATTAATCTTTTTTTTTTGGTTCCGTCCAGTCATATCTTGGGATGAGTTCTTCTTCATCATTGACTATTTTCTTGATCGGTGGTGTCCATTCTTTTCTTACGCAAGCCCAGATACCGATCCTTTGACCATCAAGATATGTCTCCATCCTAAACTTCCAATGGGTATAGTTAGCTTCATCAAAATAAGGCTTGAGACTTTGACATCCTTCGTTGGTCATTTCTTGATCTTTACTAGCACTGATTAAGCTTTAATGCTCAACTCCCAAACAATCACCAAGAAGGGTAGGATGAATTGGTGGATAATTAAAATTTTTTAGCAAAGACAAATAAACTAAAAATAAAAGAAATAAAGAAAGAGAGATTAG
This sequence comes from Triadica sebifera, assembly GCA_023653625.1. Taxonomy (NCBI): domain Eukaryota; kingdom Viridiplantae; phylum Streptophyta; class Magnoliopsida; order Malpighiales; family Euphorbiaceae; genus Triadica; species Triadica sebifera. The sequence goes on from CM042901.1 coordinate 30,955,109, forward strand.
ACACATGATTTATAGAGGTTAGGATGCTAACAAACCCAATCTCCTTAATTGTAATTGGGTATTTTCACTATCTCACTAAATAAGATACATTAGAGTTTTACTAACTCACTTCAAACTAGGTGTTTCACTCTCAGATCACACCAAATCCAATTTTCCTTATGTTTTAACTCGTTAACATGAAAACCAATTCCTTTTTATTTTGAAGACTCACACAACAACACAATAATTGAAAACAAAAATTGTTGCAAAATATAATTGAAAGACTATATCCATTTAAAAAGAGTTATTTTTCTTTCAATGACCAATTAGTGAGGTATTTATAGAGTCTTCTTACCAATTAGTCGTTACAAATAGTGATCATAATTATTTCTAACATTCTAAAATACTTAAATTGAATTTTATTTTCTACGGTCGAGATTACCCATTTGCGGTTGTGAGTTTTGAATAACTTACACTCCTGTGGCACGTGGCCAATTATAGTTGCCTACTTTTATAACATTAATGTTACTTGAATCTCGTGGTTGCGAAAACATATTCACAGTCTGGAGATGTATTTTGTGACACAATTTACAGTTGTGTATGAAATCGTGAACCTCTCTAGAATGAATAGTATTTTGCTGGTATTTACTTCGCAATCATGAAATATATGTCGTGGTTGTGAATTTTGAAATTGTAGAATCCCTCCCATTTTTCCAGCTCAACTGAAGACACGTATTAGCATCGTATTGAACTTATAGGTGTAATCAAGTCAAGTCAAGTTAATATAGTGTCAAGCTCTAGCTTGACTTGATTAAAAAGCTCGACTCAGACTCGATCGAGCTTATTTTTAATTTTTCGAAACTTGACTCGAAAAATATTCTAGCTCCTCGAGCTCAACTCAATAAAACTCAAATCAACTAAAAATTTTAATAAATAGTATACTCGACTTGACTCGACTCTAAATCAACTCAATTTAACTCAACATGATTAAGCTCAAATATATTTAAATATTGAGGGTATAAAAGTAATTTAATAAAAAAATAACTACTAGATTAAGCTCGTGAACTTTACGAGTTGGGTATTATGATATTCGAGCTCGACTAAATAAATTACTCAAGCTTAACTCAATTAACTTCGAATCGAATTTGAATATTTTATGAGTTAAGCTCGAGTAGCTCATGAATAGGTTGACTTGTTTACACCCATAATTGACCAAATATCAACTATAACATGACTTTGAACTTCACAGTCACGGAATGATCATCGATGTTATGAAAGATTTCTCGCGGTTAGACTCATAGGGGCCAATGACATCATGAATCTTTGTGGAAGTTTTGTTGTCATCTCGCAGTTGAGATTCTAAAGTTATGGTTGTAAGTTCTTGGTGTTTGTATGTCATATGCAAGAATATTGATTTGCGGATGCGAATTATACAACTTAAAAATTTCTTCAAATTTTCTCCTCATGTTTGACGTCCAGTGAGCTTGAAACTTTTTAAGCTACCAAACCAACACAAGATAATGACATACATGGTAGTGAGAGGATGAAAAGATAGTGGTTTTGCAGAAGATAATGATGGGAAAGAGAGAAATTATGACTTTATATATTCTCATGAGTAACAGGCTTACATGGTAGTGAGAGGATCCTTACAAGCGTGAACCTACAAATTTTTCAAATGTATAGATTCTTTGATTAATCTCTCCTCTAATAATTAACTATCTTTTATTTGCCTATTTAATATTTTGAAATATAATATAGGTTAAAAATAGGAGACATTACAATATATATATATATATATATATATATATATATATATATATATATATATATATATATACACACACACTTTATCATCCACCCCAGATTGGGTTTTTTCCTATGACTTTTCCTTTAAGCTCTCTTCTCTATCAACAACACCTAATCGGCTACCACCTGTGTGTGAGAAACACTCACATGCTAAGCAACTCATACTTAGTAGTATATATGTGCATATATAATGTAACAGCATAATCACAATAATTTCTAAACATGGATGCCATATATATTTATCATGTTTAGAGCATTTCTTTCTATATGAATCATTAACACATGAATATACATTGCATTTTCTCACATCGATTAATATATATTTATCAATTTATAACATGCAATTATGTGACCATGCCTTTTTAACCCATCATGCATATATACATATAGTGATAATACCCCTAGCTTAGCATACGAGCATGCATCATCTTGTACCATAACTTACAATTTACTATACCTACTATTATTAACATGTTAAATAGATAATCATTAAAGATCATCTAACATGAATCTTATAACATTCGTAATATATTCATACAAGGCATACCATATGATTCAAGTTCATGTCATTTGGTTATAATAATAATTGTTTGCATTATGGCATCACAAAACAAGTGTGATGCCTTATAACTATGTCTCGTTCCATGTGTGAATCAAACCATTATATACTCATATATATTTATATATCACATCTCTTATGCATCTATATTGCCCATGGCATATCACATTATGTGGGATATAATTCCAATACCTAATAATCATTTTCCTTTTACCTTTTTCTGATGTATCATATTTCATTAATACACACACACACAAATATATATATATATATATATATATATATATATATATATGTTTGCCAAAAACTCTATTTGGATATGGGTTGTTAATAGGGGCATTCTCCGAGCTTAACCTACCTTGCCATTGTCTATCATTATGTGTGCCAGTCTAGGCTCCTTAAGTCAATGGCGCTCTCGGAGCTTAAGCCACATTAACTCAGTAAATATATAACATTTGCATACAATTTAGGATTAAGGGCACTCTCAGATCTTAAGCCACATTGTCCTTAAGAAATAATTGTGTAAAATATAACTACGGTACCATACGCCTCTTTAATGGCTTACCACCTATCCTACTCTAGTCCTATTATCAAGCCTGGGCTTTACTTGTTCATATTTTCCCTTATTATACTTTTTCATTATGTATCCATCATATAACATATTTATTTTGAACATATGGAAACTCACTATGTCCCATTCATGTATTAATATATATAGAAACATGTGTCTTTTACTTATAATGTATCATTTGCATATTTAATGTGTTATACACATTTAAGTGCTCGCACAAGTTGTGCACAGTTTCTCGTAGCAAGCCTTAGGATTTCAAACATAATTATGTCAAAGTCTTATTACATAACAGATACCTCCATAGGAATCACTGAACACCAACATCAAGCCTCAACATCCTTTTAATCAAATGTTTTACCATATAATACATTTTATACATTTATCTTTGAGTCATACAAATCCTACCATCATAACATAATTCAGGTCATAAACCTTATACACAACGACTATCTTCACATAATAATCTCATGTAAGACTTCATGTAAATATGTTGTTCATAATTGTGATTCATCATAGAGAGTACATGTACATGACCATCATATTTCATTGTTTGAGAAAAACAAGGCATTTTAAATAGGCTTCATGAGTGTCAACTAGATGTTCACAGTCGTGAACGTCTATTCACAGCCATAAACCAAACTGTGAATGCTTCTATCTATAAATTGCACATCTCTTCATGGGCATGAAGAATTAGACACCAGCATGACTTCTATAATTCATGGCCATGAGTCAAGTCATGACACATTCTGCCTGAAATGGGCAATTCTAGATTGATGATTCACAACTGTGAACCCTATATCACGAGAGTGAATCTGGGTTTCTAGCAATGAAACCATAAAATAAGGCATTTAGTATATGTTACATGCAAGGGCTTTAATGGTTGTCCAATGACAACCTCTTCTTATCAACACTTTCATCAATTCATGCATTTAAAGATATTGAAACATTATTTAAACATATAATCATTCTAATTTACCTTTTCATACTCATTAATCATTCTAACAAGTATTTATGATTTCATATCCATTTATACATCCTTACTTACCTCCTTCAACCATTAGGGTCATTCTCATTCAACATGCTCATAATTGCACCTTTGTCATACTTATTACAAGGTTTTCTTCCAAACCTTCTTATCAACATATCGTGCCTAACTTAGCAATTGTTCATATAACATTAATTTCTCATGTTCTCATGAAATCAAATGTTATTTAATGCTCATTATAACCAATAATAAACATTTATATCATTCATAATAATTCATTCTAAACATCCTCGGCCATCATGACACTTTTCATTATTTACTCAATTTATCATGGCATTTATTACTCTTTAAAACTCAATATGATCAACAACCAACATTTACGACATACATAGCACTTAAGGCCTTTAGCCAATCATTTCATACAATTAGATCTTCTATCCCATAATTAATACATGATCATGTCACTACTCATACATTAAATGCATTTTAATATACGAAGACTCCCCATTTGGAATTTAGATGCAACATATATACATAACTCTATGGAGCCTCAAAACTCAAGCTTAAATCAAGCTTGTCTTTTTTGTTGGTAGTCTTTTCCACCCTTTTTTGTAACTCATATCTTATAGAATCACTACGTTTAACATCTTCGAGTCATAAACATAAGCATAAAACTATTAGATACCAAAACCCTAACATTAAACCTTCAAGTTAACCCTTTATCAACTAATCCATTTCAAGATCATGTTTTTACTTATTATAAAGCTTTTTCAATGGAAGTTTTTAGCCATAAACTCAAACTTGAACCGAAACCCTAACTTATGGTAAATGGGTCTCTACCCAAAATAACAATGATATGAAAAAGGCATGAAACAAGTAAAAAAAGGGCAAGACATGATTCTTTACCAAAATTGAAGGAAACATCATATGGATTTGGGTTTTCAAACTTCCTTCCTCTTTTATAGGTTATCCATCTCTAGAACAAATTCCATTTGACTATAATCTCTAATGAGCTTAGTTAAATCTTGTTCTTTGACTTATAGTCTTGTCTCATTGAGCTAGGAATCAAAGAAAATTGATGGAAGAATATTTCTGGTGTGTAAACATAGGAATGAAGACTAGGGTTTTCAAAAAGGTCATGGGGAAAAGGAAAGAACAAACTAATTCTTTTTCTATTGAGCGATGTTCATGAGTGTGACAAGAACTATCACGGCCATGAATCTACTTAATCCTAGAATTCCATCTCACGATGGTTCATGCCCATGAAGGCGTTGTCACATACGTGAACCCTGTGACACTTCATTTTCTTATTTCTTTTTAACTCTTTCCACTTACTATAACCTTTAAACATATACTTATATTTTCTTAATCTGCCTTATCATCTAGTCCTTAATTAGTGAGCATTACACTTTAAAAAAATAAAATTATGACATTATTAAAAAAAACCTAAGTATATAAGACGTGAGATACGGTTTTTAAATCCTAATTCCCAATTACCCATATTTCTGTCTTTTTTCTCCATGCTACACACCACAAGCTTCTATCCCTCTCCTTGCCACCAGCTAACAATCACCCTCTATACCTTAATTGTTGTAGTTTCTGGTGCCTTCACCTAACCTCAGGCTCATTCTCACTTGTCTCATTCATTTTTTCTCTTTTGCATTTTTTTTGAAGAAATACACTCATATAAGAAGGTTCATATGTCTTTTTTTTCCTTTACCAAGGTCTACTTCCTGATTAAGGATATGAAGTACATGGCAGGATGCTGGCTAAGCTATTAGATCTTTTATTAGACTTAAATCATTTTGTAATGCCCTCTCTTACAATTAGAATAAATCAACTATATACTTGAGTATTAAAAAACCACATTTTAAAATACAATTAAATAAAACTTCTATTTAAATCACATTGGTTGCATCATGGCCATGTTGACTATTTTAAAAGCCTTGTGAGAAATATAAAAAGATAATGTATTTATAAAAGATATCATCACATTTAAATACAACTTATTGGCCCTTAGCTAGCCTCAAGGTTTACAAATACATATTCATAAAGATTACATGTTTAAAAGGTTTACATGACATTAAACTAAAAGACATCCTGGTGTATCACCCACCCAATAATGTTTGTCTTGTGACTATTCAAATCAGGCTCTTATTGTAACATCCTTGACCTTCCCCACATGCATTTCATTGAATATAAGCATCTTTCATACAATTCAATTGAACACGTTCCTTTCATACGTAATTTTGTAGGAACAAGTTCATGGCACGCACTAGCTACGTGTCCTAGTATTTGGCAATTGTATTCAGTCACATGTGTATCCTTATAACCTAAATGATGATAACAAAGCATTAGAAATAAATTGAATAAGGTGACCAAATTAATGTAAGCAAAATGATTATATTAAGATTAGTAAATATTTTACATTGTTAATTTAGTTAAATCGGGCCAAATGATTAAGTTGTACTATTGCATCAATTAGTCAAATTATATATATATGTAAATAATAATAATAATATAAATAAAATGAAATGAAAATGAAACAAAAGAGAAATAAAAGAGAAGAGAAGAGAAATGAGAAGAGAAATGAGAAAAGATATGAGAAAAAAGATGAGAAAAGATAAAAAGACAAAAAACAAAAAGTTAGCTTTATCTTCCCATTTCTGCCTTCTTCTCCAGCCCGTCTTCTTCTTCAATTTCCTCCATTTTAGACTTTAATTCATCCTTGTTTCACTTAGTTTTTTGAAGCATATTGATCCCTTGCAATGTCATTCTTGGTAAGTAATCAATTCTTATTGCTATAGGGTTGATTTGAGTTGCTTAGGTTCATTAATAGACATTGATTTGCAACCCGATTTTGATGCACATACAAATTGATTCTAGAAAAGTTTAAAACACAAACATTGTTTCTTTATGTCTTATATTTATGGATATGTAAACTGGTTTTCATGATTTGGTTTATAGGAAGAGAAATCCTCTCTCTACTGAAACTGGTCAGGGTGTGAACCCTAACAAAGTTAGCTACTGTGTGCTTTGATTTCAAATATGTTAAATCCATTAATTGAAGTATCTCAAAAACTAAAAGTTGTAGATATATGTGTTTTGTATTTGTATACCAAATTTCAGGCACATAGGTCGTGTAAATTGTGAGTCATGAAAATATTACTTATAGATTATAAGTTATGATGAACCCAAATGAGTACCCTGAAACTGCTTAAAGGCAGAAAATAATACATACTTAGAAATTCTAAAAAATCTTGTACAATGATAACATTGGTCTGAAATTTTAATATGCTCTACAATTATAAGTTATTTGTAATTAGGAACAAGAATCAGATTAATTGGTCAAATATAGAAAACGTTATAGGCTAAACAGTCCCATAAGGTCACACTGCCTCATAGGAAAAATCTTAACTATTGACATGAACAATGCATATTAATTTGTTTAAGCCACATTGAGTCTCCCTAATCATGAGTTAATTGATTATGTTTTCATATTAGGCTCGCAACATATTGAAGATCCATAAGGAGCGGATAGACAATAAGTTAGGGGTCAGAATCAAAGGAGAACGGTGAGTCTAATTATCAATTGAATTCTTTAGTGCAAATGAATGTTGCTTGCTATGTGATTCATATGATTGTCATGATTGGTCCTTGATAATGTAATGATGGATAATTTGTGACATTGTGGTACATATAAAAGGTATACTTGTGGTATATTTGAAGTATATGTTTGACATATTTGATATGCATATATGGTATATGTATAGTATATGCAAGGTATATGTGTGACATATGAGGTATATATGGAATATATGTATGTTGTATCTGATAAAGATGCAATGGTTGATGAATGCTTAATTACAAGTGCATATGCATATGGACTAAAAAGGCATTGTGACTATTTAATCGATATTGTAAAGCAAAAGAAGAGGCCTATGGCCCAACAAATGTGCAAATGAAACAAATGTTCAAGCTAGCTAGCAAATGCAAATGTTCACATGGAAACCCGGGGCAATGTCTATTTAACTTGGTCACAACAAAAACAAAATGAAATAAGCAAAGCATTTACATATATAAAGAGTAATGATTATATGTTTCAACTTTATTGATATTTATATGATACTGATGAATAGAATGGAATACATGGTATGTATTGGATTTGTGACTTATTATTATGAGTTGTTCGGTACTTTAGAGCTCATTGGATTATTATTCTTACTGAGCCGCAACTCATCAATTTGGATCATTTTTCAGGTAAAGAAAAGTGATAGCTCATTTTGAATAGTATATAAAAGACATGGAGCACGGGTCACTGGCCGAGCCTCATCACTCTCTCTCCTTGCATTCCACACGAGCATGAGAACATGTCATCTGTATTTTGGACTTATATGTTTTAATATGTATTATCACTCTAGGTTAGTTTTGAAATGTATAAATGGAAGTAACCCGTGATCCTTTCGATGTGAAGTTTATGTTTTAATATATGTGATATATCGTATTGTGGTTTTTATTGTTGACTTGAAAGGTCATTGAGTGATATTATAGGATATGAGACTTGCAAACTCATTGAATGGAATTATAGGATATAAGACTTGTAAAGTCATTAGATGATTTTACAGGATATGATATGAAAAAAAAAATTACTACCACTGTTATCATGTTATTTTCTTTTTCGAACATGCAGTATGTGATTATTTGATACAGAAATAGGTTATACTTAAATGCATATGATGTGGTGTTACATTTTTGGTATCAGAGCAGGGATAGGTTCCATGGGAACATGCATATGCATAAGAGCATGATAACATATTCATCCTATTTGTTGAACATTATGTAGTGACATAATTTGATTTATTTTAGGGACATCATAAGAAATGATTTACCAAGGAGGGAGAGGCCGGCTGAAATGCATTCTCATGAGGCATCGCCTTATCCACATGGAGATCAACTAGCGCTAGGAGCTAGAGCTCCAGCACATGCGTCACAGTCATCTCATGCAGAAGCATCCTATGAACACCTAGATCAGGAAGTGCACGGTCTCGAAATGTACAAGGAAAGACATTATGATAAGCTAAGGAAACATGGTGCAACTGATTTCAATGGCACAACCGACCCAACAGAAGCTGAAACATGGATGAAAAGGACACAGAGGGCACTGAATATGATGAGATGTACCCCGGATGAGAAATTCGATTATGCAGTATCCTTACTGCAAGGAAATGTTTATGAATGGTGGGAGACAGTCCCCGACAGTGATGCACAACCACCGGTGATGACATGGAATGATTTCCTCCTAGAATTTCAGAACAATTACATGCCTGAAGCATATAAAGATGAGAAGAGGAAGGAATTCCTGAATCTGAAATAGGGGGACATGTCTATTGCGGAGTATGAAGTACAGTTTAATAAACTTTCCCATTATGCCACCTTCATGGTCTCCACTGAAAGAGACAAATGCAGGAAGTTTGAGGAGGGCCTCAAATTTGAGATCAGAAATAGAATCACGACTACTGATCTTCATAATTATGCCAGACTCAGAGCTACTACAATCAGAGCTAAATGGTTAATGAAAGAATCTAAGGAGCAAAAAATTAAAAGGGCAACATGTGAGTTCTTCGGTGAGTCTAGTAGAAGGTCGGGAAAAAGAGCCAGATATATGTCTGCATAGTCTGGCAATAGAAGTGGGTACTCCAGTTCTAGAGGTCAAGGCATGACTTTCTCTTACCCAAACAGAGGGCAGAGCCAATATGCTGAACAGAGGCCCACATGTAGTCATAGGAGCATGTTATTTTTGTGGATCGATAGAGCACATGTATAGAGACTGTCCAAATAGAGCCAAACTAGCAGAGACCAGTAGAGGTAGAGGATTATCTGAGACTACAGTTGAGGCACCGAGGGTCTACCCTACTAGTGGGATATAGGGCAGAGGAAGAGGCAGGGGCAGGACTGGTACAATGGGCAGAGGAGTGACCAGATCTGAAGGTCAGAGTTCTAGACCCCCTACTCAGGCCAGAGTGTTTGCTATGACTAGACAAGAGGTGGTGGATGCTCCCGAAGTAGTCACTGGTAATATTTATATTTCTGAAATATTAGCATATGCATTGATTGACCCAGGCTCCACTCATTCATTTATATCATTACATATGGCATCTAAACTACATCAAAAACATGAGCCTCTAGGAATTGACATAAATGTGAGTACTCCACTGGGAACAGTAGTAGTTGTGAATAATGTTTGTCATGATTGCTTGATATGCATTGATAAAGCTGAGTTAATAGCTTATCTGATTTTATTGTCAATATATGAATTTGATGTGATACTGGGAATGGACTGGTTAATTAGACATCATGCAATAGTGAATTGCTTTACTAAGGAAGTAATTTTGGAATCACTAAAACAGCCAAGGGTAGTATTTCTAGGTGAAAGAAAACGTGTGCCTACATGTCTAGTTTCAGCTGTAAAGGCATTTCGAATGATCAAAGGGGGATGTGAAGCATATTTGGCATATGTGACTGATACTAGAACCACTGATAGCTTGCTTGAAAATATACTAGTGGTAAGGGAATTTGCTGATGTATTCCCAGATGATCAACCTGGTTTACCACCAGATAGAGGGATAGAATTCACTATTGAACTAGTACCAGGAACAACACCAATATCAAGGTCACCCTACAGGATGGCCCCAGTTGAGTTGAACGAACTGAAGGCCCAATTGCAAGAGTTACTTGACAAAGGGTATATTAGACCTAGTGTATCACCTTGGGGAGCTCCACTATTATTTGTTAAAAAGAAAGATGTAACAATGAGATTGTGCATCGATTATAGGCAATTGAACAAATTGACAGTGAAGAACAAATATCCATTGCCTAGAATAGATGATTTGTTTGACCAGTTGCAAGGAGCCCAAATATTCTCCAAGATTGATCTGAAATTAGGCTATTACCAGCTAAAGGTAGCAAAAGCGGATGTTCCAAAGACTGCCTTTCGAACCAGGTATGGACATTATGAATTTTTAGTAATGCCATTTGGGTTGACTAATGCTCCAGCTGCATTTATGGCATTAATGAATAAGGTGTTTCAACCATATCTGGATAGGTTTTTGATAGTATTTTTTATTGATGACATATTGGTGTACTCAAAGAATAGGGGAGAACATGAACAACATTTAAAAGTTGTGTTGCAAACTTTGAGGGAGAAACAATTATATGCCAAATTGTGTAAATGTGAATTTTGGTCAGATCATTTGGTGTTTCTTGGACATGTGGTGTCGTGTAAGGGCATAGAGGTTGACCAAGAGAAAATTAAGGCGATGGTAAATTGGTAAGCTCCTAAAAATATTTCAGAAATGCGTAGTTTGCTTGGTACCACAGATTTGTTAATGGATTCTCCTTAATTGCTAGCCCTTTGACTAAATTGTTGAGAAAGAATGTGTCTTTCAAGTGGACTCCAGAATGCCAAAAGAGTTTTGAGGAACTAAAACACAAGCTAACCTCAGCACCATTGTTAACTATCCCTACAGGTACAAGTGGGTTTACAGTATATAGTGATTCTTCTCACCAAGGCTTAGGATGTGTACTAATGCAACATGGTAAGGTGATAGCTTATGCATCTAGGCAACTGAGACCACATGAGATCTCCTATCCAGTGCACGATTTAGAATTGGTTGCAGTTGTATTTGTATTGAAGATTTGGAGGCATTATCTGTGTGGTGAGACATTCCAGATCTTCATAGACCATAAAAGTTTGGGTTATTTGCTGACACAAAAAAGAGTTAAACATGAGGCAAAGATGATGGTTAGAGCTATTGAAAGATTATGACTTTACAATTGAGTACCATCTAGGGAAAGCCAATGTGGTAGCAGATGCATTGAGTAGGAAGGCCAGTAGGAGTGTAGCTCATTTACAAACTTCCTCTTTTCCATATTTGATTCAATTACGATCCATGAATGTTGAATTAAATATGCATGATAGAGGATCACTGATTGATACTCTTCAAGTCAGACCTATGCTAAAGGAGAGAATTAAAGAAGCACAAAGCAAAGATCCTGAATTATGTGAGAAAATTGATGTGGTAAGGCTGGGAAATGATACAGAGTTTCATTTGCAGAATGATACACTGATGTTAAAGTCACACATATGTGTTCTAGACACTGAGAACTTGCATCAGGAAATAATGGAAGAGGCATACAATGCACCATATGCAATGCACCTAGGGATGACAATGATGTATCACAGTTTAAGGCCTCATCACTGGTAGCCAAGAATTAAGAAAGACATAGCAGAATATGTTTCCAAATGCTTGACATGTCAATAGATTAAAATTGAACATCAAGCACCAATTGGTAAGTTACATCCATTGCCAGTGCCAGAATGGAAATGGGAAAGAATAACGATGGATTTTGTTTATGGATTGCCAAGAAATCCAAGGAAAAATGATGCAGTATGGGTAATTGTTGACAGACTGACCAAGTCAGCACACTTTTTACCTATCAGATGGGGGTGTACACTCGAGAGTTTGGCAAAATTATATGTGAATGAGATAGTCAGATTGCATGGCATCCTAGTGTCCATTGTGTTTGATAGAAATCCACAGTTTACTTCACGATTTTGGGTGAGTTTACAAGATGCATTGGGAATAAAATTGCACTTTAGTACTGCACTCCACCCACAGACTAATGGACAATCTGAAAGGACTATAAACATATTGGAAGAAATGCTTAGGGCATGTTTATGGAATTCAGAGGTCCTTGGGATGAATATATAGCATTGACTGAATTTGCTTACAACAACCAGTATCATAGCAGTATCCAGATGGCACCATTTGAGGCATTGTATGGTAGAAAGTGCCGAAGCCCCATCATTTGGGATGAAGAAGGAGCACGTGCATTAGAAGGGCCAGAGATAGTGCAAGACACAGTGGATAACATCAAGGTTGTCAAGAACAAGCTAAAGGCAGCACAAGACAGGCAGAAAAGTTATGCTGATCAGCATAGAAGGGAGATGGAATATGAGTTAGGTGAAAAAGTGTTTCTTCGTGTATCTCCATGGAAAGGGATAATCCGATTTGGTAAGAAGGGTAAATTGAGCCCAAGATACGTAGGGCCTTATGAAATTCTTGAGAAGACTGGTCCATTGGCTTATAGGTTGGCTTTACCACCCGAGATGGCTCAAATACATAATGTGTTTCATGTGAGCATGCTTAGAAGATACAAGTCAGATTGTACACATGTACTTAAAGATCAAGCCATTGAGATTGCAGAGGACATGAGTTATGTTGAGGAACCAGTGCAAATCATTGGATACAAGACTAAACAGCTAAGAATTAAAGAAATACCTTTGGTTAAGGTATTATGGCGTAACCATTTATAAGAAGAGGCAACATGGGAAGCAGAAGAAAATATGAAAAAGAAATATCCACACCTGTTTTCAGGTATTAATTTCGAGGATAAAATTTTTAAAATGAGGGGAGAATTGTAACATCCTTGACCTTTCCCACATGAATTTCATTGAACATAAGCATCTTGCATACAATTTAATTGAACACGTGCATTTCATACATATTTTCGTAGGAACAACTTCATGGCACTCATTAGCTATGTGTCCTAGTATTTGGCATTTGTATCGAGTCACACGTGTATCCTTATGACCTAAATGATGATAACAAAGCATTAGAAATAAATTGAATAAGGTGACCAAATTAATGTAAGCAAAATGATTAGATTAAGATTATAAAATATTTTACATTGTTAATTTAGTTAAATCGGGCCAAATGATTAAGTTGTATTATTGTGTCAATTAGTCATTTTATATATATGTAAATAATAATAATAATAATAATAATAATAATAATAATAATAATAATAATAATAATAATAATAATAATAATAATAATAATAATAATAATATAAATATAAATAAAATAAAATAAAATTAGAATGAAACAAAAGAGAAATAACAATGAAGAGAAGAGAAAAGAGAAGACAAAGGAGAAAAGAGATGAGAAAAAGATAAAAAGGCAAAAAATAAAAAGTTAGCTTTATCTTCCCATTTCTGCCTTCTTCTCCAGCCCATCTTCTTCTTCAATTTCCTCCATTTCAGACATTAATTCATCCTTGTTTCACTTAGTTTTTTGAAGCATATTTATCCCTTGCAAGGTCGTTCTTGGTAAGTAATCAATTCTTATTGCTATAGGGTTGATTTGAGTTGCTTAGGTTCATTAATAGGCACTGATTTGCAACCCAATTTTGATGCACATAAAAATTGATTCTGGAAAAGTTTAAAACACAATCATTGTTCCTTTATGTCTTTTATTTATGGATATGTAAACTTTTTTTCATGATTTGGTGTATAGGAAGAGAAATCCTCTCTCTGATGAAACTGGTTAGGATGTTAACCCTAACAAAGTTAGCTACTGTGTGCTTTGATTTCGAATATGTTAAATCCATTAATTGAAGTATCTCAAAACCTAAAAGTTTTAGATATATGTGTTTTGTATCGGTATACCCAATTTAAGGTTCATAGGTCTTGTAAAGTTTGAGTTATGGTGAATGGAGCCATGACTGTGCCATGGTTTGAACTGCCTACTGAGTGCCCTAGGCAGATCCAGAAAATATTTGTTAAATTTGAGCTCGTTATAGCTAGACTCTGTAAATTATCAAAATAGGAAAGTTATAGGTATATGACTTAGGTAAATATTGGTTCTCATTTAAGCTTAATTGGTTATTTATTGACTAAGTAATGGCCTTTGGAAGTCATACTACTCTCGAAGCCAATTCTATTCTGGACCAGTAAAATATTTGTTATACTTTGAAGGCCTTAGATACATATTTGATAAAAGTTTTTAAACATGAAATATTTTCCATATGAACCCATAAAAGTGTCTGAAAATTTTCATGAAAATATTACTTATAGATAATAAGTTATGATGAACCCAAATGAGTAACCTGAAACTGCCTAAAGGCAGAAAATAATACATACTTAGATTTTCTACAAAATCTTGTAAAATGATACCATTGGTCTGAAATTTTAATATGCTCTACAATTATAAGTTATTTTTAATTAGGAACAAGAATCAAATTAATTGGTCAAGTATAGAAAATGTTATAGGCTAAACAATCCCATAAGGTCACACTGCCTCATAGGAAAAATCTTAACTATTGACATG
Organism: Triadica sebifera; assembly: GCA_023653625.1. Classification (NCBI taxonomy): domain Eukaryota; kingdom Viridiplantae; phylum Streptophyta; class Magnoliopsida; order Malpighiales; family Euphorbiaceae; genus Triadica; species Triadica sebifera. Next base: position 30,970,180 of record CM042901.1, read on the forward strand.
AACAATGCATATTAATTTGTTTAAGCCACATTAAGTTTCCCTAATCATGAGTTAATTGATTATGTTTTCATATTAGGCTTGCAACATATTGGAGATCCACAAGGAGCGGATTGACAATAAGTTAGGGGTCGGAATCAAAGGAGAACGGTGAGTCTAATTATCAATTGAATTCTTTAGTGCAAATGAATGTTGCTTGCTATGTGATTCATATGATTGTCATGATTGGTCCTTGATAATATAATGATGGATAATTTGTGACATTGTGGTACATATAAATGGTATACTTGTGGTATATTTGAAGTATATGTTTGACATATGTGATATGTATATATGGTATATGTATAATATATGCAAGGTATATGCGTGACATATGAGGTATATATGGAATATATGTATGTTGTATCTGATAAAGATGCAATGGTTGATCAATGCTTAATTACAAGTGCATATGCATATGGACTAAAAAGGCATTGTGACTATTTAATCGATATTGTAAAGCAAAAGAAGAGGCCTATGGCCCAACAAATGTGCAAATGAAACAAATGATCAAGCTAGCTAGCAAATGCAAATGTTCACATGGCAAATGTTCACATGGAAACCGGGGGTAATGTCTGTTTAACTTGATCACAACAAAATGAAATAAGCAAAGCATTTTCATACATAAAGAGTAATGATTATATGTTTCAACTTTATTGATATTTATATGATACTGATGAATAGAATGGAATACATGGTATGTATTGGATTTGTGACTTATTATTATGAGTTGTTCGGTATTTTAGAGCTCATTGGATGATTATTCTCACTGAGCTGCAACCCATCAATTTGCATCATTTTTAGGTAAAGAAAAGTGATAGCTCATTTTGAGTAGTGTATAGAAGACATAGAGCACAGGTCACTGGCCGAGCCTCATCACTCTCTCTCCTTGCATTCCACACGAGCATGAAAACATGGCATCTGTATTTTGGGCTTATATGTTTGAATATGTATTATCACTCTCGATTAGTTTTGAAATGTATAAATGGAAGTTACCTGTAATGCTTCGGATGTGAAGTTTATGTTTTAATATATGTGATATATCGTATTGTGGTTTTTAATGTTGACTTGAAAAGTCATTGAGTGATATTACAGGATATGAGACTTGCAAAGTCATTGAATTGAATTACAGGATATAAGACTTGTAAAGTCATTAGTTGATTTTACAGGATATGATATGAAAAAAAATATTTACTACCACTGTTATCAGGATATACTTAAATGCATATGATGTGGTGTTACAATTATCATTATTAGCAACTCATGCTTAGTGGAATATATGTGCATAATCATGTATGTATAACATTTCAACGATATTACAATATGTTATCTAATGTTCAAGCTTTAAATGCCAAGTTTTGTTCATTATCCTTCCAAATGCTTTCCTAAACATGTAAATTATCATTGTACTATTCCACATAAATAATTATACACCTATCCAATGTCAAAGCATGTAATAACCATATGCATACATTCTTAATATCAATCATGCTAGATATATTCAATCATGACATGACTAGTTTAACATGTGAGCATGCATCATTTTATCCATAATGGACAATATTACACCAATAATCATAATCATGCTCAATAATAATTCACATGAATCATATCATCCATTTATCTTAATAACATCCATAAACAAACTTATCACATTCTTTATATTTCGCCCAAGATACTCTAAACTAGACTACCTAGATAAGGGTTAAGGATCATAAGTGCTTACACAAGCTTAAGACCTCCTGTCCAACTCTGTTTGTGATCAAATGAGCTTTTCAAGTCAGGAGCTCTCACACAAGCTTAAGATTGGACTGAGTGTAATCATATAGTCATATTGTATACGTACATGGATCAAGGGCACTCAAACAAGCTTAATACCCCTTATCCTAGAAATCATAATTGTTAAACCTTAAGGGGTATTTCTGTCATTTTGATGATAACAAATAAAATAGCAACATTTTATTTAACATACTTGTTTTCTAAGTCTATTAAACAGGGTATGGAATAAAATAGCAAGAATGGAGAATGGAAGAATAATCCTTGAAAGACAAATTTAAGGAAGTAGCATGTTCATGCCTGTGACCCTATGTGTCACGCCCGTGACAAAGCTAACCGTCACCAAAACCAACATTTGAAGTTCACGGCCATGAAGGAAGACAAAAATTGTGAAATGCACATTTAAGTCACGCCTGTGAACTTTCATGACATTTTCATCCAGATAGCTTCACGACCAAAGTCACCACTTGGATCATGGCTGGGAAGCTTGGCACGCCCGTGACCCAATGTTTCAAAACCTTCCAGAGAGCTTCACGACCAAGGTCACCATTTCAGTCACGGCTTGGTAGAACAGTGACGCCCGTGACAAACATAGTCACGCCCGTGAAGGATGAAAGAGAAAAATGTCAAGCGCGATTATTTGGTTGGTACAACAGCTAGTTTCGTATTAAATGCACCCTAACGGCTATAATCAGCCATGGGAGTATAAATGCAAGTCATTTATGCATTAAGTACAAGATGATAGCAAATATTTTGAATCAAAATCTTATTACAAGCTATTAGTACATTCAATACTTTCATAACCAATATCTATTCTCTGTAAAAATCTTTTTGCTCATCATTTATTGAGCAATAAAGATTTGTGAGTGTTTCTCTCTGTAATCATTTATTACTCAAGTGAGTTTTGGATATTTTTGGATTAAGAGTAGAACACTTGTAAGGGTTAGTTGTGTGAGCCTTTAAAACACAAGTTAAGGTTATTTGTGTGAGCCTGTAAAAACACAAAGTAAAGATTATTTGTGTGAGCCTGTAAAAACACAAAGTAAAGGTTGTTTGTGTGAGTCTGTAAAACACAAGGAATTGGTTATTGTGTGAGCCATTAAAATACAAGGATTTCTAGGTTAGGTGTGAGCCATTGTGAGAAACACCATAGTTAGGAGTGAGCTTGTAAAACTCCATTGTAACACTTAATGATTTAGTAAAATTCCCAATGGCGATTAGGGGGAGGAGTAGGGTTTGTTAACACCCGAACCTATATAAAAATCCTTGTGTCAAATTTCTCTATCCCTCCTTAAATTAATTTTTATTTCCACACTTTAAAGATTAATTTTTGAAACTCCAATTCAACTCCCCTTCTTGGCTTAATATCTAGGCAACAATTGGTATTAGAGCTTTGTCTAGCATCGAAGCCTAAAAAGCGCTAGTAAAGATTAAGAAATGGCCAGTGAAGGATTCCAAAGTCTCAAACCTTACTTTAATGAAGCAAATTATGCCCATTGGAAGTTTCAGATGGAGACATACCTGGATAGTGAAGGAATTAAAGTCTGGGATAGTGTACGAAAAGAATGGACTCCACCAACCAGAAGAAAAGATGATGGTGAACAAGAAATCCTATCAAGAGATGATTGGACAGAGCCTCAAAGAAGAGCAAATTTCAAAAACAAGAAGGCAATGACAATCCTATCAAACTCATTATCTATTGAAGAATGTGGAAGAATACAACACCGCCCAACAGCATACAGCATGTGGAAGACATTGAAAAATTATCATGAAGGAACTAAGCAAGTCAAATCCAAGAAGATTCAACTTCTTACATCAGAATATGAGCTCTTCAAGATGAAATCCAATGAGTCAATCACTGACCTGACCAACCGCCTTCTAGCCATTATAAATGGAATGAGGAAACTTGGGAAGCATCTAAGTCTGGAAGATGTAAATAACAAAATTCTGAGAAGTCTTCCTCTTAAAGACTATAACTCAAGAGTTACTGGCATAGAAGAAGCAAATGAAGACATGAGTATCATGAATACTGATGTGCTGATTGGCAAACTTGTCACACATGAAATGGCAATGAAAAAAGATAGAGAGCTTGAAGCAGAGCCAGAGAAAAGAAAGCCTTTAGCACTCAAAGCCTCTACTTCAAAATCTTAAGAAGATAGTGAAGATGATGAAGAAATAAGTGATGTTGAAAATGAGGACATTGCTATGCTTTCAAGGAGATTAAAAAGAATCATTGAGAAGAAAATGAGCAACTCTAGAAAGTTTAGGCAAAGAAACCTCAAACAAACTTCTAATGACACACATAGAAGTAAGGAAGAGATAAAGTGCTATGAGTGTGGAAAGAAATGACATATTAAACCAGAATGTCCAAGGCTCAAGAAGCATAAGAGCAAATACCAAAGAGACAATGGGGAGAAAGATCACAAAGCCACATGGGATAACTGAAACCTCTTCAAGTGATAAAGATGATAATGAAAGCGAAGAGGTCAACCTATGCTTCATGGCTATTGAGGATCACGTCTCGAATAAGGTAAGATCACTACACTCATACTCTTTGAACAATGATGGTAGTGATAATGATGATGATAGTGATGATGGTGATGAGCAAAGCCTAATAGAAGAATTAATACAAAGCCTAAGCACAATAGAACTGGTAAAAGGTCTACCAAAAGTCAAATTTGAAAAAGGCAAGACATGTGAACCTTGCCAAAGAGGAAAGCAACAGAAGTCATCCTTCAAAGCCAAAAACATAGTAAGTACCTCAAAACCTCTTCAACTTCTGCATTTGGACTTATTTGGACCAACTAAAACTACGAGTTTAGGAGGAAAACATTATGCATTTGTCATCGTAGATGATTACTCTAGATTTACTTGGGTAATTTGCTTAGCTCAAAAGAGTGATGCTTTTTGAAAATTTCAAAAACTTTGCTAAAAGAGTTCAAAATGAAAAAGGGTATTGTATTTCAAAGATAAGAAGTGATTATGGCAAAGAATTTGAAAATGAAAACTTTGAATGCTTTTGTCTTGAACATGGCATTTCACAGAATTTCTCATCTCCTAAAACACCTCAACAAAATGGGATAGTTGAAAGGAAAAATCGAACTTTAATTTAAATGGCTAGAACAATGCTCAATGAATATGGTTTACCAACTTACTTTTGGGCAGAAGCCACAAACACTGCATGTTATATTTCAAATCGAGTTTTCAAAAGACCTCTTTCAAACAAAACCTCATTTGAGCTATGGCATGGAAGAAAGCCCATGATATCATACTTTAGAGTATTTGGATGCAAGTGCGTCATATTGAATACCAAGGACAATCTTGGAAACTTTGCCTCTAAATGGGATGAAGGTATCTTTTTAGGATACTCTACAACTAGCAAAGCATATAGAGTATTTAATAAAAGATCATTAACTGTTGAAGAATCTATGCATGTTGTCTTTAATGAATCTAGTAGACTTGATCTTGTGAAAGGTAGTGTTCTTGATGATGTTGTAGGTAACATGGAAACACTTGATCTTGAAAATGGAAAAGAAGAAAATGATCAAGAAGATTCACATCAAAATGATTCTCTACCCCAAACTCAAGAAGAAAATGAACAAGAACTCCCAAAAGAATGGAGAATGATGAAAGATCAACCAAAATAGCAAATCATTGGTGATCTCTCAAGGGGAGTAAGTACTAGATCTCATTTCAAACATTTAGTCACTAACATTGCTTTTATTTCTCAAATTGAGCCTAAAAATGTTGATGAGGCTCTTAATGATGAAAATTGGGTAATTTCCATGCAAGAGGAACTCAACCAGTTTGAGAGAAGTAAGGTATGGACCTTAGTACCTAGACCCAAGGATCATTAAATTATAGGTAGCAAATGGGTGTTTAGAAATAAACTAGATGAACAAGGTTCAATAACTAGGAATAAGGCTAGATTAGTTGCAAAATGATATAATCAGGAAGATGGTATAGATTATGATGAAACCTATGCACCTGTAGCTAGATTAGAAGCCATAAGAATACTCTTAGCATAAGCATGTCATATGAATTTCAAACTCTTTCGAATGGATGTGAAAAGTGCATTTCTAAATGGTTATATAGAAGAAGAAGTTTATGTAGAACAACCACCAGGCTTTGAAAGCTATGATTTACCAAATCATGTTTTTAAACTTTCAAAAGCTTTATATGGTTTGAAACAAGCCCCAAGAGCTTGGTATAAAAGACTAAGTTCTTTTCTATTAGAAAATAACTTTACAAAGGGAAATGTTGACACCACTTTATTCATTAAAAAACATAAGCATGATATACTAATTGTTCAAATTTATGTTGATGATAAAATATTTGGGTCTACTAATGAGTTGTTTTGTCATGAATTTGCTAAGTGTATGACTAGGGAATTTGAAATGAGCATGATGGGAGAGCTTAAATATTTTCTTGGTCTACAAATAAAGCAAAGCAATTAGGGTATATTCATCAACCAATCCAAATATGCCAAAGATCTAATTAAAAACTTTGGAATGGAAGGATGCAAGAATGCCAAGACTCCTATGAGCACATCAACAAAATTGGACAAGGATGAAAACGGTAAGAGCATTAATGAAAAGCTATATAGAGATATGATTGGATCACTTTTATATCTTACTGCTTCTAGACCCGATATAATGTATAGTGTTTGCTTGTGTGCACGATTTCAATCATGTCCTAAAGAATCTCATTTAAATGCAGTAAAAAGGATTTAAGATATTTACATGGATCATTGCATCTAGGTTTATGGCATCCTAGAAATTCATCCTTATATATTATAGGATATTCATATGCATATTAAGCTGGTAGTCTTTTAGATAGAAAAAGTACTTCAGGTACTTGTCACTTTATTGGAGAGTGCTTAGTTTCTTGGTTTAGCAAGAAATAAGTTTCAGTTGCTATTTCAACTGCTAAAACAGAATATGTAGCAGCTGGATGTTGTTGTACTCAAATTCTTTGGATGAAACAACTTAAGGACTATGGTCATGATATGAACCATATACCTATTAAATGTGACAATACAAGTGCTATAAATCTTTCAGATAATCCTATTCAACACTCAAGAAGTAAGCATATTGACATTAGACACTACTTTATTAGAGATCATGTTCAATTTGGAGATGTTGCATTATAATTTATAAGCACAAAAAATCAATTGGCAGATATTTTTACTAAGTCTCTAAATGAGGAAAGATTTAATTTCACTAGAAGCGAACTTGGTATGATTGATGGATTAACCTTGTGATTGCTAAATTATGATATCTTAATTGATAATTTTAATTTTGTATCATATCACTAGATATAAGGTAGTAAATTTGATGAAAAGTTTATGTTATAAGGGATATAATCTTCATTAAAATGATTTAGTCTTGTTTTAGGACTTAATTTTATTTGATGAAAATTTTAGGGAAGTCATGCCCGTGACTTAAATAGCCAAAAGATGTAGTGTCGTTCACGACTTGATTTACGACATGGTTCACGACTTCAAGTAGTGAAGCCTATGTTCACGACTTCATTCACTCCCATGAAGAGCCCTATTCATGACCGTGATGCATTTTCACGCCCGCGAACATTTTCACCCCAATACACACAGAGGCGTTCACGCCTTGAGTCATGCTTTGCTTCACGGGCATAAGTAGTGAAATTCAACCTTTCACGGTCGTAATGATTGTTTCACCCCCATGACAGTTCATCATTCATGACCATGATATTCAAAGGTCATGACCGTGAACCTTTTCACACCTTTATTCACCGGTAGAGCACCCCTTCAGCAAACTGTGAACATGACCATTCACACCCGTGAACACATATTTCACGCCCATGAATGCATTGGGTATATAAGAGAACAACCGGTTATTTTTCACATTTCAACCTTTCAACTCCTAGAAACCGCTCTCATTTACACACATTCAATGAGATATTGAAGATTCCGGCACCCAAGTCACAAAGATTTCCTATAAATACCATCAAAAGTCCATTCCTCCATCAAAAATCATACTTCTTTAGGGTTTCCTAAAATTTTCTGTCAAATTGTTTCCCAAACTCCACAAATTCACTTCTTCAATCCAAATGGAAATCGGCTCATCAAAAGGAAAAAGAAAAAAGTCTCATGCTCCCAGGAGGTACGCAGATTACCTCATGAACAGACTTCTGGAGCATTGCCATCCCCGGTACTCCACCTTGAAGCAAAGGCCTCTCCTTTCATCAAGGTCCTTTGAATGGAAAACCGTCCGAACTCTCGGGCTAGAAACGGCAATGACAGAGCAACTCTAGGCCTGTCACTTGAAAGAATTCATGGACATTCATCAGCCCACATTACAGGAGCCAACACTGGAGTTTCTAAGCATTTTGCAAGTGTCTCCTACTGGAGTGGTGAAATTCCAACTCTACAACAATCCACACACCCTCAATGCCACTGAATTCAGGGACTTATTCGACTTACCATCGGATGGCATCCTCAACGACAGCGAAGTGGAATTCTTCGTGACTCGGGCATGGACCCATTTTGGCACAGATTGCAGTTGGGATGTCAAGAAGACAAAGAGTACTCATCTCCGGTCCCTAGTGCACAAATATCTGCATAGGTTTCTAACCTATAGCATATTCGCTCAGGGAGACAGCAATGGGACCATTCGGAAATTGGAGCTCTTCCTTTTCGAGATGGCTAGAAGAGGACTCATGGTGGGGCTTTCTAGATGGTTTGCAAACCATCTTCTGTCCATTGCCACCAAACCCACAGGAGATATACTCATTGGTGGTTATGTCACCCATATAGCCTTGAAGCTTGGCTATTTGAAGTTGGATGAGCATCACTTCAATCTCATCCTAGGGCATCCTCGAGATCGATTGGATGTCGAGTCCTTTATCAAGATGGGAGCGACTGTCAGAATTGTTCATGAGAACAATATTTACTACCGCTTCACAGACACTGCTGGGGAGATAATCTGGGAAGACAATGATACGAAGGACTTCAAAGCCGGCCTTCAAGGTAAAAATCCAGCAGAAGAAAAGGGCTCAGCTTGAGGAAGCACCTCCAGCGGCTAAGCAGGACATCGGACAATCCTCGGCTTCTACACCAAATTTGGCGCAGCAAGTGGTTGACCTCTTGGCACCACGATTCGAGCAGCTGCAGGCTTCGATGGACGAGAGGTTGGAAAACCTCAAAGAATTCATGGAGTCGTGGATGGACAACCTTGAGGTAGAGGTTGCTAGACTTAGAGATAGGATGTCTGGTTAGGTGTTAGGCTAGATGATAGCCTAAATTTGCTTGTTTGCTTATTGATTTACTTGCTTTTTTTGTTTTTTTGTAGGAAATTTTAAATTTCCTTTCTGAACTTTAATTATCTTTGATTGTATTTCACTTTATTTAATATAATTGCTTTTTTTTCTTTAATGGTTTAATCTTTATATTCTTTTTGTTGATGACAAAAAGGGGAGAACCTAGCAATATATTAAGGTAAATGAATTTTGAATCAAAAATAAGAACCTACAAATACATTGACATTGAGTTAGGTTGGGAGAAATTAGAAATACTCAAAATTTGATTCAAAATTAATATGCAAGTATGCAATTGAGCTTTATACACATTAGATATATCTTAAGTATACTTTGCATAGACCTTAATGCAAGTTACATAAATGAATATGCCATGATATACCCTAAATATACCTTATATATACTTCATGCCTTAAAAAGAATTTTGGTATATATTGGATATACTTTGCATAAAACTTGCATATACTTAAAAAAAAAACTAGAAAGTTTATTTCAATGCTACATGATTCTTTACAATTCTTGCATTTCATCAATTTTTATCCTAAATATATTTTAAGGGGGAGACTTCTCAAAAGCACATATTGCTAGATTATTTGTCACCATAAAAAAGGGGGAGATTGTTAAACCTTGAATGTTATTTCCGTCATTGTGATGATAACAAATAAAATAGCAATATTGTATTTAACATACTTGTTTTCTACATCTATTAAACAGGGTATGGAATAAAATAGCAAGAATGGAGAATGGAAGAATAATCCTTGAAAGACAAATTTAAGGAAGTAGCATGTTCACACCTGTGACCCTATGTGTCATGCCCGTGACAAAGCTAACCGTCACCAAAACCAACATTTGAAGTTCACGGCCATGAAGGAAGACACAAACCGTGAAATGCATATTTAAGTCACACCCGTGAATTAAATGTCACGCCCGTGAACTTTTATGACATTTTCATCCAGAAAGCTTCACGACCAAAGTCACCACTTAGATCACGGCTGGGAAGCTTGGCACGCCCATGAATAAATATGTCACACCCGTGACCTAATGTTTCAAAACCTTCCAGAGAGCTTCACAACCAAGGTCACCACTTCAGTCACAGCTTGGAAGAACAGTCACGCCCATGAAGGATGAAAGAGAAAAATGTCAGGCACGATTATTTGGTTGGTACAACGGCTAGTTTCATATTAAATGCACCCTAACAACTATAATCATCATTGGGAGTATAAATGCAAGTCATTTATGCATTCAGTACAAGAGGATAACAAATAATTTGAATCAAAATCTTATTAAAAGCTATTAGTACATTCAATACTTTCATAACCAATATCTATTCTCTGTAAAAATCTTTTTGCTCATCATTTATTAAGCAATAAAGATTTGTGACTGTTTCTCTATGTAATCATTATTACTCAAGTGAGTTTTGGGTATTTCTGGGTTAAGAGTAGAACACTTGTAAGGGTTAGTTGTGTGAGCCTTTAAAATACAAAGTAAAGGTTATTTGTGTGAGCCTGTAAAACACAAGGAATTGGTTATTGTGTGAGCCATTAAGATACAAGGTATTTCTGGGTTAGGTGTGAGCCATTGTGAGAAACACCATAGTTGGGAGTGAGCTTGTAAAACTCCATTGTAACACTTAGTGTGTTAGTGAAACTCCCAATTGCGAATGGGGAGAGGAGTAGGGTTTGTTAACACCTGAACCTCTATAAAAATCCTTGTGTCAAATTTCTCTATCCCTCCTTAAATTAATTTTTATTTCCACACTTTAAAGTCTAATTTTTGAAACTCTAATTCAACCCCCCTCTTCTTGGCTTAATATATGGGCAACAATAATGCTTTCATTAATTTTCCTTATCCTATGGTACCATATAACCTGTCAATGATATGTCATATATCCTATCTCTAGTCCTATGTTAGATTAATAGGCTTATAATCTCATTACATGATACATATTCCATATCATACACCGAACGATATCATATCATTATATTCACATAACTTGTATCATATTTATGACCTTTGTATGCTCACCCAAGCTTAGTACACATTTGAATAGTTTACTCATACATCATGTCAACTCATGTTTATCATGACCACATATATGTATGCAAGGTGAATAATTCATATCATATCATGATTCATAGATAGATTATTATTTAGGTTATCTTATCATAACATAATTTCATAGCAATAAACTTCTCGTATCAAGTCTAAGGATCACATACATACTCTCACCTGTGTCATGCTTTCATTAGTCGATAAATATATATGTAAGCCTTATATTGTGTACCATGTTATTCTCATTTCCTCTAAGTTATACACATATAGTTGGTCACACACTAGGATTCATACAATGATTACGTTCATCACTTATATAATAATATCATACCATGTATTTAGGGTTGTTCATACAATTAGCATGCTTTATGTTATTATGGTTTTCATTGTATCATGGTTTCACACATATACTTATGCACATAATATCTCTCCGGGATGATCCCTATAACCTAGTATTTCTTATTTAAATGTTTATGTAACCAATTCATAGGTTTTTTCATACTATGCTTTAGTATTGACAAAGACCATGGCATATCATGATCGAAACCATAATGAAAGCCTGTAATCCTCAATCATATATCATCATTTTCTTATCCTCAATCATTTATCATCATTTTTTACTCTAGTTCATGGTCGTGAAAATTGTTTCCCAACCATGAATACTACCTTCACAGGTTGGTACCTGTGAACCATATCGTGACTCTACCCCGTGGAGGATTCTGGACATATAGAAATCTTGCAATCATTATTCACGGCCATGAAATTACCTTCACTGGCATAAAGCCATGGTTCACAACTTTTCTGGTCATGAAACTAATTGTGACTTTAGGCATGAATAATTATACCCAAAACCAAAAGTCTATGTTCTCATGATTCACAACTATAACATAGTGTTCATAGGTGTGAATTTATGCTTCGCAACTTTTCTCGCTATAAAGTTGGTTATGACTCTACACATGAATGAATCTACCTAAAGCTATAGCCATTAGGCCTCATGATTTAAGGTCATGACATATCATTCATGAACGTAAGATGCAAAAAATGATTCAAACATTGAATTTAAACCATCAACATGCAAAGTCTCTAAAACTAGCCATTGTTAATCACTCTTATCACACACAAATGCATCTATAACATCATTTTCATGTCCTAAACTTCATTTTAATCCATTTTAAGTGTTGCGATAGAGTTTTTCAAGGTCACTCCCAACTATGGTGTTTCTCTCAATGGCTAACACCTAACCCAAAAATTCCTTTATGTTTTTCAATGGCTCACACAAAAACCAATTGCTTGTGTTTTATGGCTCACTCAATAAACCCTTACAAGTGTTTCACTCTTAACCCAATATACCTAAATTCACTTTTAAGTAATTCATTACAATGAAAACAGTCATCAATCCACAATGCTCAAAAATATTGAGCAATTAGGTTTTCATAATGAACAGAGGTTTGTTGAGAAAAATAATTAATGCACAAGGCTACAACAAGATTAAAGATGCAAAGTACTTGTTGTTCTTCTTATTGGGATTCATAAATGACTTGCATTTATAATCCCTCTATGAATTATAGTCGTTTGGGTGCATTTAATGCAAAAATAGTCATTGAACTAACTCTTAACTTCTCCTGACATGTTTTTCTATCTTCATTCATGGACATGAATATATGTGTCACGGTCATGAATATTCTTCCAAGCCGTGGTCCAAGTGGTGACACTGGCCGTGAAGCTCTTTGGAAGAATTTAGTATGTTTGGTCACGAGCGTGACTGTCTTTCATGGGCATGACTGCTTGGTCATTGATGGTTGGTTTGATCCTTCATGGCTATGAACTTTGAATGTTGGAGAGTTTGTGCTAAGCTATATTCACGAGCGTGACATAAGTAGTCACGGGCGTGACACTTTGCTTTTCCTTTGATTTTAAAACTTCAAAAGTTGACTGTCAATCTTGCTTTATGTTCTAATCAAAGTATATCCTATTTAACACACTTAGAACACAAACATTGTTAAATACAACATTGTTATTTTATTTGTTATCATTAAAATTACAAAAATGCCCCTCAAGGTTAAACATAATCCATACAAGGTTTTTGAAAGTTTAAAAACATGATTAGGCAAGTAATGGCTTTCAAAACCCAGAGGTTGTTCTAAAAGTACATGCTCTTCTATAAAACAATTTAAGAATGCACTTTTGACATCCATTTGAAAAAGATTAAAATTCATATGGCATGTAAATGCTAAAAGTATTCTTATGGCATCTAATCTAGCTATTGAAGCATAGGTTTCATCATAGTCTATACATTCTTTTTGATTATAACCTTTTGAAACTAACTTGGTTTTATTCCTAGTTATTGAACCTTGTTCATCTAACTTATTTCTAAACAGCCATTTACTACCAATGACTTAATGATCTTTAGGTGTAGGAACTAAAGTCCATACCTTACTTTTCTCAAATTGGTTGAGATCCTCTTACATAGCAATCACCTAACTTACATCATTAAGAGCCTCTTAAATATATTAGGCTCAATTTGAGAGACAAAAGTAAGGTTAGAATCTAAGAGTTTGAGATGAGATCTAGTACTTACACCCTTAGTAAGATCACCAGTGATTTGTTCCTTGGGATGATTTTTTATCATTTTCCATTCCTTTAGGAGATCTTGGTTGTCTTGCTCATGAGCTTGAAGTAGAGAGACATATTGTTGTTGTTTCTCTTGATCATCATCATCTTTCTCATGATCAAGATCAAGCTTCTTTTTTGTGTAAGTCTATTTTGTAAGTATTGACATCTCGATCTCCTTTGAATATCTCTTGGCCCCTTAAAGAGGTTACAAGACATTCATTTGAGGTAACGATAACTTGGTTTCCCTTATCACATAATTGATTACACTTAACAAATTATATTTCAAGCCATCAACAAGCAAAACATCTTCAATAATATTATTACTAAGACCTATAGAGCCAATGCCAATTACCTTACCCTTAGCATTGTTCCCAAAGGTTAACTTACCACCATCAATTCTTTTGATATGATTGAAGAGTTTTTTGTTGTTATTCATATTCCTTGAGCATCCACTATCCACAAGCCAAGTAATTTCATTTATAGTGGACTTGAGGCATACCTATAAAAAAAGAGATTCAAGTTTGGTTTTTAGGTACCAAAACAAACTTGGGTCATTAGGGGTTAGCACTTGACGAATCCCAATGAGCCTTCCTTATCCAACAATGCTTATTGATATGACCAAATTTCATACAATAATTGCATTGTTTATCTTTATATATGTTTTTTAGTTTTGACATGCTTTTAGAATGAGTTTGTGTGTCATGACATACACATGCATGATGAATAGGTGCCTTCCTAGGTGTATGCCTTTTATACATAAAAGCATGATTAGCCTTTTAAGGTTTCCCTCTTAAGCCAAGTGACGCTTGACATTCTTCTTTTGAATAGAGGGTTTTGTGACTGTTATGATCTTAGCCCTTTGGACTATTACCTCAAATGTGGAGGTTTGTGGTGCACTAGACTTAACAAATATAGTCTTGTGAGATGAAGATGATGTTTCATTAAAGCCTAGACCATGACTTATTAAAGGTAGTCTTTGAAAGACTATAAGAGTATCTAAACTCTTTTTCCCTTTATGAAACTTTGAAATTGAGTTTCTAAGTTCCTCAACTTCATTTTTCAAAATATTATTTTCTTTAAGCAAAGATTTAGTTGAGGATTTTGAGGAGTACTCATCTAAAGATTTTTGAAGAGTTTCATTAGAAGTTTTAAAATTAGAATTTTCTTTTTGTAAAACTTCCATCTTATTTTTCAAATCTAAAATATTATTTTTATAAGATTTAACTCTACTTCTATATTTTTCTAATTCTAGGTTCAACATTTCTATTAAACTTTGCTCATCATCATCATCTTCATTATCACTATTATTATCACTACTATTATCATTAAAAGAGTATGAGTAAGAAGGACCTACCTCATCCGTGACGTGATCCTCTAAAGCCATAAAGCATAGGTTGACCTCTTCTCCTACATTATCATTTTTTTCGCTTGAAGTGCTTTCGTCATCCCATATGACTTTGTGACCTTTCTCCTCATCATCTTCTTGAAATATTTTTTTGTGTTTTTTAAGCTTTAGATATTCTGGTTCGATATGTCCTTTCTTTATGCATTCATAACACTTTACCTCCTCTTTATTTCTTTGAGAGTCATTTGAAGAGTGTTTGAAGGTTCTTTTTTTGAAGTTTCAAGAATTTCCAAGTCTTTTTTCAATTATTCTTTTTATTCTCCTTGAGAGCATGGAAATGTCCTCATTCTTATCATCACTCTTCTCTTCATCATCTTCAATCACCTTTTGAGATTTTGAAGTAGAGGCTTTCATTGCTATAGGATTCCTCTTTTCTGGTTCAGCTTCAAGTTCTCTATCTCTTTTTACCGTCATCTCGTGCGTTAGAAGTTTGCCAAAAAGCACATTGGTAGGCATGATGCTCATGTCGTCATTGGCCTCTTCTATACCCGCAACTATTGAACCATAATCTTTGAGAGGAAGGATTTTGGTGTTCACATCTTCCACACTAAAGTGCTTTCCAAGCTTTCTCATGCCATTGATGATGGCTAGAATACGGTTCATCATGTCGGTGATGGATTCATTGGATTTCATTTTGAAGAGTCCATATTTCAAAGTAAGAAGTTGAATCTTCTTGGATTTTACTTACTTGGTTCCTTCATGATAATTCTCCAATGTTTTCCATATGATATATGTTGTAGGAAAATGCTGGATTACGCCATATTCTTCAATAGATAAAGAGCTTGCAAGGATTATTATTGCCTTTTTTTTCAAATTAGCTCTTCGTTGAGGCTTTGTCCAATCATTTTTTGAAAGAATCTCTTCTTCACCATCAACTCCTTTCTTGGTTGGTGGTGTCCATTCTTTCCAAACATTATCCCAAACTTCAATCCTTCACTATCGAGCTATGTCTCCTTCCAAAATTTCCAATGAGCGTAGTTTGCTCCATCAAAGTAAGGCTTGAGACTTTGAAATCCTTCATTGGTCATTTCTTGATCTTTGCTATCGCTTATTAGGCTTTGTTGCTAGATAAGCTCTAATACCAATTGTTTCCCAAACAATGAACCAAGAAGGGGGGTTAACAAATAAAATTTGCTTGATTAAAAGTGCGGAATAAATAAAATAAAGGAAGGAAGGAGAGATATCACACACAAGATTTATAGAGGTTAGGGTATTAACAAACCCTACGCCTCTCCCCAATCTCAATTGGGTGTTTCACTAACATAATAAATGTTACAATGGAGTTTTTCAAGCTCACTCCTAACTATGGTGTTTCTCTCAATGGCTAACACCTAACCCAAAAATTCCCTTGTGTTTTTCAATGGCTCACACAAAAACCAATTCCTTGTGTTTTATTGCTCACACAATAAACTCTTAAAAGTGTTTCATTCTTAACCTAATATGCCCAAGCTCACTTTTGAGTAATTCATTGCAAAGAGAAACACTCACCAACATACACTACTCAGAATTTATCAGTAATTAGGTTTTCACAAAAAAAAAAAAAAGAGTATTGTTGAAAAACAATTAATGCACAAAAAAACAATTAATGCACAAAGCTACAACAAGATTAAAGATGAAAATAATTTTTCTTCTTGTTCTTCTTCTTAGGATTCATAAATGACTTATATTTATACTCCTTCTATGAATTATAGTCATTTGGGTGCATTTAATGCGACAATAGTCATTGAACCAACTCTTAATTCGCGCCTGACATGTTTCTTTGTCCTTTTTGACTAGCATGACTATATGTGTCACGGGCGTGAATGTTCTTCCAAGTCGTGGTCCAAGTGGCAACTCTGGTCATGAAGCTCTCTGGAAGAATTGGAAGTGTTTGATCACGGGCATGACTAATACTTTCACGGGCATGAATATATTTCCAAACCATGGTCCAAGTGGTGACTTTGGCCATGACGCTCTCTGGAAGAATTGGACATGTTTGTTCATGGGTGTGACTATCTTTCACGGGTGTGACTTGTTTGATCATTCATGGTTGGTTTGATCCTTCATGGCCATGAACTTTGAATGGTGGAAAGTTGACGCCTAGCTATATTCAAGGGCGTGACGTTAGTAGTCACGGGCGTGACTTTGATATTTTTTTATTCTTATCTTCAAAAGTTGTCTTTCAATCTTGCTTCATGTTCTAATCGAAGTATATCTTGTTTAACACACTTAGAACATAAACATTGTTAAATACATTATAGCTATTGTATTTGCCATCATCAAAGTGACGTAAATACCCTTTAAGGTTCAACAATAACTCATATCATTTTCTATCTTGATGGCTTGATCTTTAAGTACATGTGTAGGATCTGACATGTACCTTCTAAGCATGCTCACATGAAACATGTTATGAATCTGAGCCATCTCTAGTGGTAAAGCCAACCTATACACCAGTGGACCAACCTTCTCAAGAATTTCATAAGGCCCCATATACCTCAGGCTCAATTTACCCTTCTTGCCTAATCGAATTACCCCTTTCAATAGAGATACTCGTAAAAATACCATTTCACCTAACTCGTATTCCATCTCCCTTCTATGCTGATCAGTGTAAATTTTCTATATGTCTTGTGTTGCCTTTAGTTTGTTCTTGAGAACCTTGATCTTATCCACTGTGTCTTGTACTATTTGTAGCCCTTCTAATGCATGTGCTTCTTCTTCATCCCAAATGATGGGGCTTTTACATTTTTTGCCATACAATGCCTCATATGGTGCTATCTGGATACTATTATGATATTATTTGTTGTAAGCAAATTCTATCAATTTTATGTATTCATCCCAAGCTTATCTAAATTCCATAGAACATGCCCTAAGCATTTCTTCTAAGGTCTGTATAGTCCTTTCTAATTGTCAGTCAGTTTGTGGGTTGAATGCACTACTGAAGTTCAATTTTGTTCCAGTGCATCTTGTAAACTCACCCAAAAATGTGAATTAAATCGTGGATCTCTATTAGACACTATGGAAAATGGAATACCATGTAATCTAACTATCTCATTAATATATGATTTTGCCAAACTCTCAAGTGTACAGCCCCATCTGATAGGTAGAAAATGTGCTGACTTGGTTAATTTGTCAACAATTACCCATACTGCATCATTTTTCAGTGGAGTTCTTAGCAATCCATAAACAAAATCCATCATTATTTTCTCTCATTTCCATTATGGCACTGGCAATGGATGTAGTTTACCAACTGATGCCTGGTATTCAATCTTAATCTATTGGCATGTTAAGCATTTTGTAACATATTATGTTATATCTTTCTTCATTCTTGGCCACTAGTAATGAGGTCTTAAGCTGTGGTACATTTTGGTCATCCCTGGTTGCATTGCATAGGGTACATCGTGTGCCTCTTCCATTATTTCTTGGCACAAATTATCAATGTCTGGAACACATATGCGCGACTTCAACATCAATGTATCATCCTGCAAATAAAACTTTGTATTGTTTCCCTGCTTTACCATCTCAATTTTCTCGCATAATGGATGATTTATACATTGTGCTTCTTTGATCCTCTCCTTTAGTATAGGTATGACTTGAAGAATAGCAATCGTGATCCATCATCATACATATTCAACTAAATATTCATGGACTATAATTGAATCAAATACGAAAAATAGGATGCTTCTAAGTGAGCTATGCTGCATCTAGACTTTCTATTCAATGCATCTGCTACTACATTGGCTTTCCCTATATGGTATTCCATTGTGCAATCATAATATTTTAATAGCTCTAACCATCATCTCTATCTTATGTTTAACTCTTTTTGTGTCAGCCAAAAACCCAAACTCTTATGGTCTATAAAGATTTGGAATTCCTCACTATACAGATAATGCCTCCAAATTTTCAATGCAAAATACAACTATAGCCAATTCTAGATCATGCACTAGATATGAGATCTCATGTGGTCTCAATTGTTTGGATGCATAAGCTATCACCTTACGATGTTGCATCAATACACATCCTAAGCCCTAGTGAGAAGCATCTCTATATACTGTAAATCCGCCTGTACCCATAGGAATAGCTAACACTGGTGCTGAAGTTAACCACTGTTTTAGCTCCTCAAAACTCCTTTGGCATTCTAGAGCCCATTTGAAAGGCACATTCTTTCTAAGTAATTTAGTTAAAGGGTTAGCAACTAAGGAGAATCTATTAACAAATCTACGATAGTATCTGCATCAACCCAGAGGGTAGGCTATATTTCTTGGAGCGAACTCTAAGCGAATATGAAGCGCATGGATCCAAGTTATGCCTTGAAATGAAAGACAATTCCAAATCAGCTTTGTCTACGAACAAGGAAGCTATAAGCAATGCAACTAAGAATCTCATGGAGAGTTCGATCCTAGAAAAATTGTGAATTGTGAAAAGCTCTTTTCTTTCTTTTTTTTTCTATTTTTTTTTATACCCATATCAGATACGAGATTGGGGGAATTATTTGTACCGCATTACAAAATTAAAATCAAAAATAAATTGAAAAATGGAAAATAATTAATAATAAAATATAATATAATATTTAATAATTAATAATATAATATTATAAAATATAATATTATAATTAATAATATAATATTTAATAATTAATATTAATAATAATTAATAATTAATAATAAATAGCCTCTATTTTATTTAGGTCTACCTCTTTGCCCTTGCCCGATGCCACATGTCTAAGAAAAACTAAATGATCTAACCAGAATTTGCATTTAGCATATATTTGTTTCTCCCTCAAAGTTGGTAACAAAATTTTTAAATGTTGTTCATCTTTTCTCATATTCTTTGAGTACACTAATATGTCATCAATAAATATTAACACAAACTTATCCAAATATGGTTGAAACACTTCATTCATTAAAGCCATAAATGCAGCTGGAGCATTAGTCAACCCAAATGGCATTACTAAAAATTCATAATGTCCATACCTAGTTTGAAAGGCAGTCTTTGGAACATCTGCTTCTACTACCTTTAGCTGGTAATAGTCTAATTCCAAATCAATCTTGGAGAATATTTGAGCTCATTGCAACTGGTCAAACAAATCATCTATTCTAGGCAACGGATCTTTGTTCTTCACTATCATTTTGTTCAGTTGCCTGTAATCAATGTTCAATCTCATTGTTCCATCTTTCTTTCTAACAAATAATACTGGAGCTCCCCAAGATGATACACTAGGTCTGATATACCCTTTATCAAGCAACTTCTGCAATTGGGCTTTCAATTCTTTCAACTCAACTGGGACCATTCTTTAGGGTGACATTGATATTGGTGTTTTTCCTAGTACTAGTTCAATAGCGTATTCTATCTCTCTATCTGGTGGTAAACCAGGTAGATCATCTGGGAATATATCAGAAAATTCCCTCACTACTGGTATATTTTCAAGCAAGCTATCAATGGTTCTAGTATCATCCACATATGCCAAATATGCCTCACATCCTCCATTGATCATCTGAAATGCCTTTACATTTGAGATTAGACATAGGCACAAGTTTTCTTTCACCCAAAAATACAACCCTTGGCTACTTCGGCGATTCTAAAATTACTTCCTTATTAAAGTAATTCACTATTACATGATGTCTAGTTAACCAGTCCATTCCCAATATCACATCAAATTCATATAGTGGTAATAAGATCAAATCAGCTATTAATTCAACTTTATCAATGCATATCTAGCAATCACGACAGACATTATTCACAACTACTACTGTCCCTAGTGGAGTGTTCACATTTATCTCAATCCATAAAGGCTCATACTTTTGATGCAATTTGGATGTCATATGCAATTATATAAATGAATGTGTGAAACCAGGGTCAATCAATGAATATGCTAATATTTTAGAAATATAAATATTATCTGTGACTATTTTGGGAGCATCAACTGCCTCCTGCCTATTTATAGAAAATACTTTAGCCTGTTCAGGTGGTCTAGAAATATGACCTTTAGATCTGGTCACTCCTCTGCCTGTTGTACCAATTCTGCCCTTGCCTCTTCCTCTGCCCTGTGTCCCACTAGTAGGGTAGACCCTCGATGCCTCAACCATAGTCTCAGAAACTCCTCTACCCCTACTGGTCGCTGCTAGTTTGGCTCAGCTCCCGAAAGGTAATATGCTTTGCTCCGATATCTTCCTAGCTATTACCAGCACACAGTCAAATAACTACGCGCTGAGCATTAAAAATGCTAAGTGGTGATTACAAATCTAAGGATTTCCATTGGTCTAAAAATTTCACACATTCATGGAAAATCATATTCACTCCACTATTCCAATTTTACTCTTCAATATATTAATTAAGAATATACTTAAAACTCCATATGTAACACCCTCTCATATAGTTAGGAATAATCCCAACTATATAAGAGAATGTCACCTGCCTATTACCTTAAAATTCGATTGAATTAAAATTTCTTCCATTTTAGTTATTATATTTTCATATGTTAATTTTGTTTTCATGATAGCAATATATCATTCAATTAATGAATCTATTTTATATGCAGAATTAACAAACCATGGCCATATCTTCAAACATAAGTTTGGGCTTTCATTATCCCGATGTTTACAAAATACATATGGTCCAAATAAAATTACATATTTCCATCATAAAAAGACATGTAAAACTTTTGAAAAACCATAATTATACTCATCACCCATGACATGTGGACAAAAAAAATGCATGTCATGTAAAGCACCAACCCTCTGACATGGATTTAATTTATTTGACTCTATATGGGCTTGCTTCTTTTCCTGTCAACTTCTCCCTATAGGCTCCGAACCTACGTATGGGAAAACACCCACACGCTAAGCAACCTAATGCTTAGTGGTACATATGTGCATAAATATTCATACATACACTTATGATATGTCATAAAAATTTCATGTTCATATTATCCAATTTTGCATATAAATAATCATAAATAATAATCCATATATCACAGTCCTTTTTATAGCAATATAAAAAAAAGAAATCAATTTGTCATATATCAATATGGAATATTGCATACATGGTTTACTGGTTCAACATATATACATGTCATAATTTACAAAGGTAAATTAGATTCATACCTCATTTATGAATTTTATTTCCTTGTTTCATTTACCTGGTAACTAATTTTTTTCATATTTCTTTTATTTTAAAATATTTTATATTTTATAGCCCCAAAACTCTAAATTTGAACTATTTGGATACGGGTTGTGAAACAGAAGCGCACTCGCCCGAGAGAATTTATGTATGGAAGAGTGGGAGGAAGGCTAGGGTTCTGAAATTTGGAAGAAGAAGAAGAAAATAACATTTTTATACTCATGATAAATACTCTATTAGGTCCCCCCTTGTTTTTCCCAAATATCCATTTAAATCCTTGGTTTTTATCTTATTATTTTAACTTACCCGACCTTTCTATCTATTTTATTTAACACACATAACTTAATAAAAATTCACTTATAAATATTTTTATTATATTTTATCTCCAAATTTAGTCTCAAATAATTTTAATTATGATCATTAAATATGTTAATTATCCAAGCCTAAATTGACGGACATTACAATTCTCTCCCCCTTAAGAAATTTCGTCCTTGAAATTTACCTGATTGTTTATGTTGAAAACAACTGGGGATATTGTGTCTTCATCACTTCCTCGCTTTCCTATGTTGCTTCTTTAATTGAATGATTCCTTTATAACACCTTGACTAATGGCACTTGTTTATTCCTTAACGCCTTGACTTCACGACCCAAGATCTCCATTGGATCTTCCTTGTATGTTAAATTTGGCCTCACTTTTATGCTTTTGGTTGGAATAATATAAGAAGGATCTGATTGGTACCTCTTCAACATGGAAACATGAAAGACGTTGTGGATCTTGCTCAACTCTGGCGGTAAAGCAAGTCTATAGGCAACTAGTCCAATTTTGTCTAAGATCTCATAAGGTCCAATAAATTTAGGGCTTAACTTGCCCTTCTTTTTGAATCTGAAGACCTTTTTCCAAGGGGAAACCTTGAGAAACATCTTGTCTCCCACTTTGTACTTTATGTCTCTCCTTTTGAGATCTACATAAGATTTTTGCTTATCTGAAGCCATCTTCAACCTTTCTTGTATAATCTTCACCTTTTCTTCTGTTTCTTGCACTAAATATGGTCCCACTAGCTTCTTCTCACTGCGTTCTATACAACACAATGGTGTTCGACACCTACCACCATAAAGTGCCTCATAAAGAGTCATTTCAATGCTTGACTAATAGTTGTTGTTGTAGGCAAACTCCATCAATGGTAGGTATTTGTCCCAACTTCCCTTAAACTCTATTACACATCCCCTCATCATTTCTTCCAAAATCTTAATCACCATTTCTGATTGTCCATCAATCTGAGGATAAAATGTTGTGCTAAAACTAAGCTTGGTACCCAAAGCTCTTTGCAGACTACCCCAAAACTGAGAAGTGAACCTGGGGTCCCTATCTAAAACAATGGAGACTAGCACTCCATGAAGCCATGCTATTTCATTTACATATAACTCCACTAACCTGCTTAATGGGTAGTCCCTTCTTATGGGCAAGAAGTGAGCTGACTTTGTTAATCTATCCACAATCACCCATACAGCGTCATATTTTTTTGGTGTCAAAGGCAACCCAATCACAAAATCCATGGTTATTCATTCCCATTTTCATTTTGGAATTATGATTGGCTATAACAACCCTGAAGGTATCTGATGTTCTACCTTGAC
This sequence comes from Triadica sebifera, assembly GCA_023653625.1. Lineage (NCBI taxonomy): Eukaryota > Viridiplantae > Streptophyta > Magnoliopsida > Malpighiales > Euphorbiaceae > Triadica > Triadica sebifera. Next base: position 30,994,082 of record CM042901.1, read on the forward strand.
TTGCTGACATGTCAAGCACCTAGTGTTGAATTCTGTGATGTCATTTTTCATAAATGACTACCAATACTTATTCTTCAAGCCATGAAACATCTTGTTACTTTCTGGGTGAATGACATATTTTGTCTCATGTGCTTCCTTTAAAATCCTCTGTATCAAATCTTCCACATTAGGTACGCATAATCGAACTTGGTAGTATAAACTGTTATTTGAACTAATTGTATAATCAGGTCTCTCCTCCTTAGAGACTGACTCGGCTATCTCAACTAACTTGTTATCTTGTTTCTGTGCATCATTGATTTCTTGGTTGAGAGTTGGACGAATGTGTAATTCTGCTAAAGTCTTTCGGCTTAATGCATCGGCCACAACATTGGCCTTACCTGAACGGTAGTCGATCACACAATCGTAATCCTTGATCAACTCTAGCCATCTTCTTTGTCTTAAGTTCAATTCCTTCTAGGTAGGAAGATACTTTAAACTCTTGTGGTCGGTGTAAATAAAACATTTTTCCCCGTACAAGTAATGGCATCATATCTTTAAAGCAAAGACAATGGCAGCTAATTTAAGGTCATGTGTGAGATAATTCTTCTCATATGTCTTCAGTTGTCTAGAGGCATAGGATACTACCTTGCCCTCTTGCATCAGTACACACCCTAGTCCATTGTGAGAAGAATCGCTATAGATGACATATTCCTTATCAGGGACTGGCTGTGTCAAAACGGGAGCCTCAGTCAACATCTTCTTAAGTCTCTCAAAGCTATCCTAACATTTCTCTGTCCACTCGAATTTCACATCTTTCCTCAATAATATGGTCAAAGGAGAAGCAATCATTGAAAAGCCCTTAACAAACCTCCTGTAATAACCGGCCAAACCGAGAAAACTTCTGATTTCTATCACATTACGGGGAGGCTTTCAACTCATAACTGCCTCTACTTTGCTGGGATCAACTATGATGCCATCTACTGACACAATGTGTCTAAGGAAAGCCACATCATCGAGCCAAAACTCACATTTTGAGAGCTTGTCATAAAGCTTATATTCCTTGAGGGTCTGCAAAACTATCTTCAAATGTTGACCATGTTCTTCCTTATTCTTGGAATACACTAAGATATCATCAATAAAAACCACCGCGAACATATCCAAATATAATCTAAAGATCTGGTTCATCAAGTCCATAAACCAAAAGGCAACACCAAAAACTCATAATGCCCATATCTGGTTTTAAATGTTGTCTTAGTTATGTCCTCTATCTTAATTTTTAATTGGTGGTACCCTGATCTCAAATCAATCTTAGAGAAAACTCCTACACCTTTCAACTCATCAAAAAGATCATCAATTCGTGGTAATGGATATATGTTCTTAATAGTCACCTTATTCAACTGTCTATAATCTATGCACAACTTGATAGACCCATCTTTCTTCTTTACAAACAACACTGGTGCACCCCAAGAGACACACTTAGTCTGATAAAACCTTTATCTAACAACTCTTGCAGTTGTGCCTTTAATTCTTTCAACTCTGTCGGTGCCATTCTATACGGTGCAGCAGATATTGGTGTTGTACATAGAGTGAGCTCTATAGAGAATTCAATCTCTCTATCGGGAGGTAGCCCTGGTAGGTCATCTGGGAACACTTCTGGGAATTCATTCACTATAGAGATATCCTTAAGATCTAGACCTCCTTTCCTAGTATCAATCACATGAGCCAAGTAGGCCTCACATCCCTTTCTAATCATTCTTTAAGCCTTCATCATAGATATCACTTGAGCAGGTGGTGGAAACCTTTCGCCTTCCACTACTACCTCTTCTAGTTCTGGAGTTTTAAGAATAACTGTCTTAGATCGACAATCCACTACTGCCTAATGTTTAGAAAGCCAATTCATGCCCAAGATAGCATCAAACTCGTGGAATGGCAATTCAATCAAATCTGCTAAAAATTCTTTCCCATGAACTATCAACGGGCAACTTTTATATACCTGGTTAACAATCACATTGTGCCTTAGGGGGTTTGTGACCTCAATCTCATTTTCTAGATTCTCACTCGTCATACTATTTTGACTAGGTGTGCTCATGCATACATAGGAATGTGTAGAACCAAGATCTATTAAAGCACATAAAATTGAGTCATGTAAAGAAAACATACCCACAATCATATTAGTGGCTTTTTGGTCCTCTCTGGCCTTCATAGCATATGTCCTAGCTGGAGTCCTGCTGGGTCCTAGCCTATTGATTGTCTCTAATACGGCCTAGTTAGGTCCTGCTCGACCTCATCTAGTCTGAGTCTGATTCTGAACCCAAGCTGATCCTGCAGTTTGTGTAGGTGCACTAATAGTCATCAGAGGGCAATCTCTTTTCATATGGTTTTTGGACCCACATCTAAAACAAGCACCTGTGACCATCCAACATTCTCCTCTATGGCTCCTATGGCAGGTACCACAAATTGGAGTGCTCTCTCGGGTAGCCTGTGTATGTATGCTATCGGCTGCAGATGTAGCCCTAGAGGGCTGCCCCCTCTTGTGTAGTCCACCCGATGTATAACTCCTATCATGTCCCTGACTCCTGCCATGAGACTGTCCTGGGTAGTATCGAACTTTCTTGCCTATAGATTGGGCCACTGGAGTTACTATCTGTCTAAAAGCTCCCTCTGCTCTCTTTCTCTTTCTCTTTTCAACACTAACTGCAGATGCAATTAATTGAGTAAAGTTGACATACTGAAATGCAGTCACAAAATCCCCAATCTCTGTATTGAGGCCATCCTCAAATCTTCTGCACTTATCTTTCTCACTCATGATAATCTCTGAAGCATACTTACTCAATCGAGTAAACTCTCTCTAATACTCGGTCACTGTCATCTTGCCTTGTTTAAGGTTCAGAAACTCCTTCTTTTTCTATTCTATGTAAAATGGAGGAACATATTCTTCCTTAAACTCTGTGATAAAGAATTCCCATGTCATAGGCTTTGGAGCCTCTGGTTTCAAAAGAACTAACTTCCACCAGTTGTAAGCATCTTCCTGGAGTAGAGATACGACATATTTTGCCTTTTGGTCAGTAGGAACCTCAAGCTCATCAAGGACTTTTTTGGTCTTTTCTAACCAATATTCTGCTGCAGCAGCATCGTCATCTTTTTTACCTAGAAAATTTGTGGCTCCATACTTACGAAGCTTGTCCATCTGTACTTTCAATTTCGGTGGTGGAGGTGGAGGAACTAGAGCAGGTTGTGGTACCACTCTTGCAATTTGTTGCAGCAAACCAGCCATTTACTGCATCAAAAGGTTTTGGTCCTGCTCGACATGACCAGGGACCTGTTGGGCTGCGTCTGGTATAGCATTCGGATCGTGAACACTAGCTACACTAGGCTGGTTCAATGCTCCAGTATTATGAGAACTATTGCTTTCAGTAACTTCATGCATCTGAATTTTCATACTATCTTTAAATCCTACAAGTCAACAGAGAAGTAGCCCATGTCAAAGTCATATGAGACATACAATGCATGGATGATAAACCTTTAGCCCACTTAGATCTAGGATCGCCTAAACCTGGGCTCTGATACCACTAAATATAACACCCTCTCATATAGTTAGGAATAATCTCATCTATATAGGAGAATGTCACCTGTCTATTACCTTAAAATTTGATTGAATTAAAATTTCTTCCATTTTAGTTATTATATTTTCATATGTAAATTATATATATATATATATATATTTTCATGATAGCAATATATCATTCAATTAATGAATCTATTTTATATGCGAAATTAACAAACTATGGCATATCTTCAAACATAAGTTTGGACTTTCATTGTCTCGATGTTTACAAAATACATATGGTCCAAATAAAATTACATATTCCCATCATAAAACGACATGTAAAACTTTTGAAAAACCATAATTATACTCATCACCCATGACATGTGGATAAGAACAAAATGCATGTCATGTAAAGCACTAACCCTCTGACATGGATTTAATTTATTTGACTATGTATGGGCTTACTTCTCTTCCTGTCAACTTCTCCCTATAGGCTCCGAACCTGAATATGGGAAAACACCCACACACTAAGCAACCTAATGGTTAGTGGTACATATGTGCATAAATATTCATACATACACTTATGATATGTCATAAAAATTCCATGTTCATATTATCCAATTTTGTATATAAATAATCATAAATAATAATCCATATATCATAGTCCTTTTATAGCAATATAAAAAAAAAGAAATCAATTTATCATATATCAATATGGAATATTGCATACCTAGTTTACTGGTTTAACACATATACATGCCATAATTTACAAAGGAAAATTCATATTCATACCTCATTTATGAATTATATTTCCTTGTTTCATTTACCTGATAACTGATTTTTTCATATTTCTTTTTTAAAAATATTTTATATTTTATAGCCCCAAAACTCTAAATCTAGACTATTTAGATGCGGGTTGTAAAACAGGAGCGCTCTCACTCGAGCTTAAGTCACACTGCTCACTATCTGTATCTATCTGTATAAGTGCTCAATCGAACTTCTCAAGTCAAGAGCACTCTCACCCAAGCTTAAGCCATCTTGACTGAGTAAAATAAATAATTGCATGCATTTAGGATCAAGGGCGCTCTCACCCGAGCTTAAACCACCTTGTCCTTATAATAAAATTTTTCATTTCATCATAAATTTCTACGGTATTGTAAACCTCTAAATGGCATGTCATCTATCCTATTTCTAGTCCTAAATTAGAGAATTGGGCTTAATTGATGTTATCATCAAAATTCACATATTTATAATAATGTTCGGTTTACATGCCCTATACATATAAAAATTTCTTAATCTCATTTGAAATCTCGAACCACAACACATCATATTAATTTAGTCAATACACAATAAGAATTTTAAATATAACTACTATCATGTTATCCAAATTTAAAACAAATATATATATATATATGTGTGTGTGTGTGTGTGTGTGTGTGTGTGTGTGTGTGTGTGTCACCCAGTATTTAAAAATACCAAATTACTAAATTTTTTATTTATGGATAGTTTTTTGCCCTGATTTTGAATTGAATCTTTCACCTATATTTTATTCAAATTTGACCTTATGGTATTCTATGAATTTTTCGATTAATGTCTTATCTTTCATATACAAAAAGCATCATATAAATCTAAATTTTCTAGCTAAAGTTATGTTCAAATACTCATATAGTGCTCAGTAAACAATATGTCCAGTATTTTTCATAATATTCTTAGATCCTAGATATTGTATCAAATTTTAGGTCCAATATAAATTATAACTAGCATTTATACTCTTCATAAACTTTTTGGATCTATGTGTCTACTTTCATTTTCAACTAAGTTCATCCCGATATAAGTTCAAGAACAAAATATATAACCAAAATACCATAAAATATTCAAAAAATAACTACCCATAATTTTCTGGGTGCTTTCCAATTTGAGAATATTTAGAAATTTTTAGACCAACATAAAATCAGATATAGAATTTACACTCTTTATAAAACTTTTAAATCTATATGTCTATTTTTATTTCCAACTAAAATTTTTCTTAATTCAAGTTCTAGAACAAAAGATATAACAAAAATAATATAGAATGTTCAAAAAATAACTACCCAGAATTTTCTGGGAACTTCCCAATCAGAGACTTTGTAGAAATTTTTAGACTAACTTAAAATTAGGTATATCATTTATACTCTCTATAAACCTATTAGATCTATATGTCTATTTTTATTTCCAACTGATTTAATCCTGATCCAAGTTCTATAACAAAAGATATAACTAACATATCATATAATGTTCAGAAAATAACTACCCGGAATTTTCTGGGTACTTCTAAGTCCGAGAATTGGTAGAAATATTTAGACCAACTTAGAATCAGATATAGCATTTATACTCTATATAAAAGTTTTAGATCTTTGTTTCTATTTTCCTTTCCAACTAATTTCATCCTGATCCAAGTTCTAGAACAAAATATATAACCAAAATACCACTATTTAGCCATTATGTCACTACTTTACACTTATTTACACTTTTGCCACTAGTTATATTTATTATTATTATTATTATTATTATTATTATTATTATTATTATTATTATTATTATTTTCTTCTCATTTATTTTCTTTTTAAATACATAAATCATTATTTAGCTCTCTTATTATTATTTTTTTCAATTTACTCCTAAACTTTCATTTTCTTTCAGTTTAGCCATTTTCATTCTATTTTTTTAATTAACTCTTCATTTCTTTCTTTCTTTTTTTTTTACTTTTATTCCATTTTATAATTTTACTATTTTTGACATCTTTATCACTTTATCATTTTTATTATTATACTATTTTTATCATATTTATTACTTTTATCACTTTTATCATATTTGTCACTTTTATCACTTTTATCATTTTTATTATTATACTATTTTTATCATATTTGTCACTTTTATCATATTTATCATATTTATCACTTTTATCATATTTATCATATTTGTCACTTTTATCATATTTATTATATTTGTTACTTTTATTATATTTTTCATATTTGTCACTTTTATCATATTTTTCACTTACATTAGTTTTATTATATTTATCATTTTTATCATTTATCTCGTATTTTTCACTTTTATTATTATTCTCATATTTCTCACTTATTCCATTTTTATCATATTTTTCACTTATTTTTCACTTCAGTCATTTTTACTACTTTTATTCACCTTTGTCCCTAGTTTCAATCCGATAAAAAATTTTTAGACCAGATACATAGGACGTGGACCCAAAAATCCACTACACTAAAGAGTAATCCCGAAGCACCATCCGATCACTGCACTGTGCACTAAATCACCATCACTGAAGTAGACCACCATTGGCCTACATAAGCAAGTCACCATGACCCGTACCGTGTTAATAGTGTCCCTATGACTAGCTAATTATATTCTAGGCTAGATTTAACCATCAGAAATTTACTAAGGACAATATCTTATTTTTTTAATTCAACTTCTATTAAATTCATAAATTTTATTATTTTTATATTATTAATTACTTAACATTTTATTCCTTTATAAAAATTTTATCTCTACCATAAATCTTCACACTTTCCATTCTAATATATCAATATTTCATCATAAATAATCAATTAATTCATTAAGCTCACTAAACACACTTTATTCATTATTTTTTATTTCATGCATAAAATAATCAATAATTAGAAATATATTCAATACATATTTTAAAAATTGTCAATAAATTTTTATACATTCAATATCATGTTATATTGCATTTTATGACTAAATTTTTATTTAATTAGCAAAGAAAATAATAATTTTCTCTTCTTCATATTTCGGCCTACACTAATTTTCATCATTTAGATTTCTTTCACCTTCCAATTATTCATTTCACTAATTTATACATTCATTATTCCATATATATTATAATAAAATGGTAGAATTAAAAGTTAATGTGGTCTTTGATTCATATTAGAGACTGAGGTTGAAGGTGGAGGCAACCACTAGAGGCAATAAATGGGAAATATTTCAGTTTTAGGGCTCCATTATTAAAGTTTGTACATATACACATTTTAATTTGAATTATGTTATGTTTATGCCTTTGTTTATGAATTTTTTAAGTTAATTGGCATGTAATGATATTCCAAAGTTGCTGGAACTGAGTCTAAATGATATGTTAAACTTTGAATGCATGTGAAGACATAGTATATGAGGGTCATTGATGTTGTGATTGGTAATTGAGGCACAAACCTTATTTGAATAGCTAAGTGATATGGTTGTATGATTATTAGATTGATATTTGATAAATGTTAGAAAGTGTTGATAGGAGTTGCTAATATTGGTTAGCCTTAGAACTATTGCATGATGTGAGCGGAATTTGCTTTAAACAATGTTGAAATATTATTACAGACTAATGTTTCACGGCCATAAAGGAAGTTTTCACGACCGTGAATGTATTGCGTGGCCATGAATTGTTGCACATAATAAGTTCATGCCCGTGAACCAAGGTCCACACCCATGAATGTCCACACAGAGCCAGCCATAGGTAGACAACCAATGAAAAATAGCTTAATCCCCATGAATCTACCATTCACACCCATGAATGCACTGTATCCAAATTTTGCAATTTGGATTATATGTTGAAATTACTTAAGTTTGTTGTATACACACATTTGGCATGATAAATTGAGATAGTATACATTTTATAACATGATTACGAATAAAGGATATGCACTAGGTGCTCTATATTACAAAGTGTTATGTAATGTACATGTTAAATCAAGAATGACTTGCGAATGATAAAGATAACCAGAATATGATTATATATGCCCATTCTCCATTTCGAGGACTAGCTTAAGATAGTTGGAATTCCATTGAGGGAATTACAGTACCATAGGATATTATTATGATATAATCAATATGGCTTAAGCTCAGGCCAATGCGCTCCTAGCTATTTAGGGATAAGGTGGCTTAAGCTCAAGTTAGAGCACCCTTATACCCATATGCATGTAGATATTATATTTACTCATTAGGATGGCTTAAGCTCGGGTTAGAGTGCTCCTAATTTGAAAAAATTAGTAGTAGTAATACAGACAGATACCGTTAATGATCAAGGTGGCTTAAGCTCAAATTAGAGCACTTCTGTTTCACAACCCATATCCGGGTAGTCCGAGTCTAGAGTATTAGGCAAAACACATTAAATTATTTGGTGAAACACAATAAAGTTATTGAGAAAATAAACAGTGAATTATTGTAATACAAAATATAGTAAATTGTAATGCGGTACATAGTGGTATCGTAAACTATGAATATAGGAAGTGAATCAGAATACAATTACGTCCTGGAAAAAGAATATGGAAATTAGAAATCAGATATGTAGAATAAGAAGTTAGATAATTGCTATATATAATGATATAGAAATACAATAAATGAAATGTATTATGACTATGATGACATGTATTCACTTATGTTATATATGTTATGAATATGTTGAAATCAAATTGATTCAGAATAAATGAGGTAATACATGGATATGTATATTTATATGTGACAATGTGGTCAATCACCTGGGTATATTTATGAATGTTAATGTTATGTTAATGTGTGAATGTATGCTAGAATTTTAATACTTATATGTACCATTAAGCTTTCAATAGCTTAGCATGTGGGTTTCTTTGTATAAAGGTTTGGAGCCAATAGATAGTTGAGTTAATGTAAAAAGAAGACTAAGCCAATTAGAGCTGGTCTATATTGGGTCTGTCTATTCATTTCAATCATTTTATTCAGTGGACTATCTTTCATGACATGGGATAGAGACATTAGTTATTCATGTTTCTGAAATGGACATGTGAATTGTATTTATTTATTATTAATAAGGATGGATTTGTAATACGGATGAGATTTTGCCCAAACCAGATATTGAATTATTGATGAATTTTTCCAGACGTAGATGAGTAATTATGCAGTAAATCCAATATGGTTATTATAAAGATACATGTTATATAGAGACAATGATATAGGTTACAAAAAAATTAATTCAGGATAAAATTATATATATTCAGTCATGTGGCATCCATCTGTATAGTAGGGTGTCTTTGTTATACATAGGGTGTTACACAACATAAGCTCAAGACCATCCTAATGCTGATTTTATACTCAAAATTAAAAACAACTCAATTTAATCACATCTTTGCCTCAACTTATATAGTGAAAAACTATCTAGTCAAACTACTTATTATGAATAGCAAATACTCATATATCAAATCCCCATACTTATTTGCTTGATGAGCCTTTAACTTTTACTTTATACTTTAATTTTTATTTATTTAGAGTTAACAATTCTTTTCTAAGTAATGGTGCGTTTCTCATATTTTTTAACTTTCATATTTCTTTTTTTTTAGGAAAAATACACTACACTCATTTAGTGTATTTTGAATACTTATGTCCTTGGTGGGAAGCGGAGTAGATAAGGCAAGTGCATCTTATGCTCCTACTTACTATTTTTTTTAACTATACAACTTACTTGAGCTTTTATTTTATTTCATAGTGACCAAGGATTTAACATATAAGTTAATAGTTGTTAATAATTGATAGCTTAAGTAGATTATTGATGTTATATAAATGAGGCAAATAAATAATTAAACTGAACTACCTTCAATTTTAAAGCACAAAACTAGAATTAGAACTATCTTCAACTTAATCAAACTATGCAAGTTCAACATAAAGTCAAAATCTAGCATTCTTTTATTAACTTGCTTATGAGAAAATAAAGAAAAATAAATCATGCATATTAGTTAAAACAAAACACATAACACGTTTTTTATTTTTATTTTTTAAAAAGTATATATAAACATAATTAACACATAAATTAACACGTATAATCCTTCACCCTAGAAGATATAATTCCTCCTTCACACTTATTTAAGACATTGCCCTCAATGGCTCTCAAAATTATAAAAAAGAAATAAGTTAAAGGAAATAATTACTCCCCTATAATGAAAAATGCCTCACTGAGATAGAGAAGGAAGGCGCTCTAGAATTTTCCATAGGAGAATAATATATTGGGCACTAGTGCACTCTAAATGATCCATCTTGTTATCCATACGATCTAAGAACTACATCACTCATTGAACATCAGGTAGAAAGGATTGCTCCAGCTCATTTGACTATGGTGGAGGTTATTGCTCTTCTGGTTCTGCACCTTCTTCTTGCTATAAAGGCTCACCCCTAGCACTTGGTAATATTAACCATCGAATAGTATCTCCTTCCTTAATAACAAAGTTATATCACTATAAAGAAATACTATCAAAGTTTCCTTGGCAAGGAATTAGCATTAGATTATTAGCTAAAACATAAAAAAGCACAAAAATTCCTAGCAAAGGCTATATTAAAGTGGCCCAAACCAAGTTTAGCTCTAGGATGTCCAATGGTGTAAAGCATATGTTTAAAATGCAGAAGTATATACTCTAGTCCTAGAATGCATACACCATAACTAGAATAGATCAATCTTAGAAACTTTATTACTCTTTAATTTTTCAAATATAGCATGACACATTAACTTATGAAAGAGAGCAATACATGAATCCTTAAAGCTCATTGTTAAAGCATTCCTATGGCTATAATGGGGTTCTCTTGTCATCACTTGCCAAATTTCATTAGCATTAAAATTATCAAGTATATCATGAACTCCTTCAATAAAGAATTTAAAAATTCTTTCCTTAGTCTTATGTGTCTCTACACACCATTTGCCTAATAATCTAGATTTCATGTGAGTACATGCCTTATTTATAACCAAAGTGTTGTAGAACTCTAAAACTAGGATCTATCATGGTAATGAACTCAGTCCAACCCAAGTGCCTAGCATATGCTTTCTTAATGTATAAACTATTTAATTATTTTAAAAGTATCAAAATAAAGAATCTACATGCAATCACAATTCTAAAAATATATTGTTCACATTTTATTCCTTCTTCAACAAAATAAATTGGAAAATGAGCATCATACCTGAAGGAGATGTCTATTTCTGCATGTTTTAAAGCTTCCTCTGCACTATTACATGAGGATTCTTCATCCACACGCTTGTAACATGGTGGTGTTGAGTCACACGTGCATGACAACTCTCCATGCCTCTATGATGAGCTTCTAATCCTGAGCATCTTTGATTTTGTTGAAAAATGGAACATATGAGGAATTTGGAAGTTAGAGTCTAGGAATTGTTGAGAGGAAATGAAGAAGAAGAAAAAGAAAATATGAGGGAGAATGACACGGTCATGAGATACCTGCACAATTTAACGATTTAATAATTTAGGCACACAATGAAGTCAAATTTTATAGCTCTCGCTTTAAGACACTAATTAATTAAGCAAATGAATTAACTAGTGCTCAATCCAATTTTTAAGTATCATCTAATAATCTAGCCTTAATATGTCCATTTAAAGTTGAATAATTAGTGATCAAGCAACTATCAAACTAAAAACTTAGTAAGTATAATTGAAACTGAAGATAATTATTCATTCATTGAAAAGATAAAAAGGAGTCATACAGACGGGGGTTACTTTTTAAACACTTATTAAAGTGTTTAGCCTACCATTTTAATAACAATGGTCATGTCTATTTTGATGACTAAGTTAAACATCAAAGAAAATAAAGATGAGAAACTTCCTAAAATTCAATAAGGTTTCTACTAAACTTCTCATGAACTCTCTGTCTGTATCTCCCCTATAATGTAAAACAAAACTAGAATTTATAATATAAAAAGTCCTACTTGAAATCTAACTCTAAAGATAACAATTTTTCCTAATTTAAGAGATAATTTCCCATAAAGTTGATCCTCATATCGACATTTATCTTCAAAGTTTGGGCCTCACTTGACCATAATAGGAGTTGGATTAGGACTAGACTCTTCTACGAGAAAAATGGGCATGGGGCTTCTTCTTTAGTTCAACAATCATTGTGTGCCTTGATTCTTCACGTGTGTGATAGGAAATAGAGATATGTAAGTGATGCGTCTAAGTCAAATCCGCATGCATATGACATAAAGTCAGGCTTCAATATCTTTGTGCCCACGATCAAAGCCTTACACCAGCGACATTAGTGGAAGAAATCCTCATGGCCTCAACAAGCCCTCATATGATAACTCCTCACGTGCATGACGCTTCTTGGTTAAACTCTCCCTTCACACATATGACACATTTCTTGCATGCGTGAGGCCCTTTACTGCACTTTACTCTTCTTCTTACTTCTCTACAAATACAAAAATAAAACTACTACGTTCCTCAAACTTGAAAAAAATTATAATTAAAACATAAAAAAAACACATGAGTAAAAACTATACTAAATGTAGACACATCAGTATAACACAATTACACATGATGGGAATCTCACCATCATGATTTCCCTCATGTTATGTTACATACTAAGGACTTCATTAAGTGGTCTAAAATCCAAATTAAATTGATATATAAATGAACACCAATATAATGAAATATGTCTTTTATTAGTAATAAATGTTACATCAAGTGTCTAAGGTGATTGACTTTAGGACACCCTCTCTAACATAAAAATCGCCATTAGAAGAGGGACTACAAGTTCTATATGGAGTCTTTGAAGAAGGAGAATGATAAGACATCAAATGCACCTTCTACTTCAAGTATTTATGTTACTGTGCTTAATATTGTTTTTAGTAATAATACATGGGTATTGGATATCAGTTGTGACTCACACATATGAACTAATATGTAGGGCCTAAGGAATAGTAGACAACTCAAGAAGGGAGAATCAGAACTGCAAGTTCACATGGAGCAAGAATTGTTGCATTAGGTGTAGGAATTTATGTATTAACACTCCCTAGTGGGCTTGTATTAGAATTAGACAATTGCTATAATGTTTCATCTTTAACAAAGAATATTATTTTTGTTTCATGTTTAAATAAAAAAAGATTTTCATTTGACTAATAATGCAAATGGTATGTTCTATATGGTTTAATGATATTCTTTATGGAACTAGTACATTATGTAATGGAATTTATAATCTTGATATGTCTAATTCAATTATCAATATCAATAATAAAAGATAAAAATTGGATAATCTAAAACTATCATATTTATGGCATTGTCGCCTTGGTCATATAAATGAGAGGTGCATGACTAAGTTACACAAGAATTGTGACTTGGGTCATTCGATTATGAATTATATGACACATGTAAATCTTGTTTATTAGGCAATATGAAAAAAATCACCTTTTTGTTGAAATCGTGAAAATACCAATGGGCTATTGGACCTTGTACATACAGATGTATATGAACTAATGTCAGTGTATACCAAAGGTGCTTTTATCTACTCCATTAACTTCGTTGATGAGTACTCACCCCTAATTCAATTATGTTTGTGATATGATTAAAAATGTTTTTTGATTCAATTTTGGTGTGATTTTAAATATGTCAAAACATGTTTGACTGATTAGATTAAAAATGAAGTCTAACTGCCCCATCAATCAACCAATTCAGCCACTCAAGGTTTCATAAACTCTAGAATTCAAAAACTTTGCACAGTTTCAAATTTCACAATATATCCAAATTAAACCTTTATATTATCATTCAAAATATCTAATATCATTATATTAATATGTAATTAAATGAATACAATCAATTTAGGGCCAAAAGATGTCCAATCATTCTTATAGAAATAGAAGGGAATTTGAATTGCTATATTCAATCAATCTGATTGATTCATCAATTAAATCCCAAATGGAATTACACAAGATGGCTCTAATACCACTGTTGGCTTTCGAATATGCATCACATATATATTTGGTAACGGAATTTAAAATTTTAAAACCCAAAAACCCATGATCATACCTATGTAATTCAAAATCGGATATCAATTATCAATGGAAGAAGAAGATTGTCTTTGTTTTGTAACTTTTGATCTCCAAAACTTGTGAGCTTTCCTTCTTGTTAGGTTGTAACAAACCACAATAATCCAAAGCTTAGGATTGTCTGTAGTAGTATCCATGCGAAGGAAGGAAGAAAATAACCATAATGGAGATGGGATAATAATGAACCTAAGTGCTAGCTATGATGGATTATCTTGTGAAAGGAAGAATTGCACAATAGTTGTCTTGATTAGGGTATACAGTTGAACCAAATGGTGGGCTATATTACCAAGCTCATTTATATGTGTCAGTGTTAATGAGCTAGATTATGTGTCAACTTCCACTAGATTGACTATGTCACATATAGTCCAAATGATATTAGTTCTTATCTATGAGATCTATTACTCTGTTAGATATATTTTTGAAGACACTCTTCAAGACATGTCTACCTTCACCAAGGATTTCTGAGTAATGATACTACACAAGAGGTCATAGGTATACTATCATTCTATCATAAGTGGTGAATCCTTTATTGACTACTTAACTGCCTTCAAATACCTCATTCTATACCCAATCACTAACCTATGAGCGACCTCTAAGAGGTAACAAAAAATGGAGTTAATGGATTCAATATCGAAGATAATCTTAAGGATCTCAAGTCTAAGGATACTTACACAATTGCTATGATCATATTATCACTAACATTGAATATATATCCATGCAATTGTCTCATGGCTAGATCATCCAATGTACTTGACTAGTCTAGCAAACATTCACAAGTTAGCTCTAAACATCTCGTGTTTACAGTTTATGAGATTAACTACTTAACCCAGTCAATGAGTATAATTTATTGTCTTATTTATATGCACCACTAATCCAAGAGCTTAATGTGGGAGTTTCTCTCGCGAAGATATAGTAAATAATAAATAGAAGATAGTAGATAAAGCTAGCAATAACCTGATCCAGTAGAGCAGCTTATTTCAACCATCATAGGTCACACAATTTTTGTATGTTATCTTTTGAATTTTATTTTATAGTATTTGTAAATAAATAGCACGTTTTGTAAAAAAACATGTTATTATATAAAATGTATTTTTTTTCTTTCATCTTATGATTTCTTTTACACTGCAATGTAAATGAATAGTAAATAAAGAAAACAAATATACGAGTGATTTTCATTTATACATATTTTAAGAATGATATTTTAATCGATAAAGTCAGCACAACACTCCCTTATCTGGGTACGTGTTGCCAGGGTGAGGGGGTGTGACAATCCGAGCTTAGGTTTAGGCGGTTCTAGACCTACGTGGATTATGGGGTTATCATACATGCATACCTGTGTCTCATCTGACTCTGACTTTGGCTACTTCTTTGTCAACTTGTAGGACTAGAGTGAGATGGTATTTAAATCAAATGACGTGGCTAAGAGCTAGAGCTCTCCACATAATGGGGCACTGAACCAACCTAGTGCAGCTAGTATTCAGGGTTCAAGTGCATAACAAATCCCTAACCCATAGGCTTCTGAACAAGCTATCCTAGACTAGATTCTCTTGATACACCAAATGGTTGGTCTACTACAACAGATAATTAGAGCAATGTCGTCCACACCAGCACCAACTCCTCCACCTCCACTACCAAAATCGAGGGTACAGTCAGACAAACTTCGTAAATTTAGAGCTACTAATTTTCTTGGAATAAAGGATGATGACCACGCTACTACTGAATACTGGCTTAAAAAGATATAAAGGGTTTGTGATGAATTTGATGTGGCCACTGATCAGAAGGCTAAGTATGTTGTCTCTTTGTTACAGGAGGATGCTTATGACAGGTGGAAGACAGTTCTGTTAAAACCATATGTTCCACAGCCTATGACTTGGGACTTCTTAATGGATGAATTCAAGGAACAATATGTTCCTCCTATCTATATGGATGAGAAGAATAGGGAGTTTCTAAGTCTCAAGCAAGGATTGAGTACTAGAGAGAGTTTACGCGACTGAGAAAATAAGCCTATGAGATTATCACCAATGAGAGAGACAAGTGCAAGAGGTTTCAGTAAGGCCTCAATATAGAGATAGGCAATTTTTTCATTGCACTCCATCATGACAGCTTCACCAAGCTGATCTCAGCTGAGGTTAGTGTGGAACAAAGGAAGAAAAAAAGAGTTAAGGAAGCTGTTGGACAAATAGAGACTCTAGTGGCCCAGCCTTCAGGCAAGAAGGATTGGTTCCACCCACAGTCTCATGGCAGGAGTCAAAGACAGAACAAAGGTTATTCTCAGGGAGGTTCATATAGGAGGGGGCAGCCCTCCAGAGCTACATCTACAGCAGGTAGCAATCAGACATAGCCTACTAGAGATAGTATTCCAATTCATGGAACCTACCATAAGAGTCATAGAAGAAAGTGTTGGAAAACTACAAGTGAATGTTTCAAATGTGGATTAGAGGAACATATAAGGAGAGATTGTCCTTTGATGACTGGTAGTGCACCAGCACAGACTACACAATCAGTTCCAGCTCAGCCCAGGCAATAGACCAGAGGTCATTTAAGACCTATCCAGAGAGTTTTTGAGACTGTTAATAGACCAAGAATATGTCGAGCTCCCACTAGACCTTATTCCATGAAGGCTAGAAAGGATCAGAAGGCTACAAATGTGATAATCGGTATGTTTTCTCTTTATGATTCTGATATATATGCATTAATTTATTCGGGTTCTACACACTCTTACATATGCACAAGTACTCCTAGGCAGCACAATATGGTTAGTGAAAATATTGAATATGAGATTGAGGTTACAAATCTCTTGAGGCATAATATGATTGTGAATCGGGTATATAGAGGTTGTCCTTTATCTATACAAGGGAGAGAACTCCCAGCAAACTCGATAGAGTTGCCTTTTCGAGAATTTGATGCCACATTGGGCATGGATTGGCTAGCCCAACATAGTGTAATTATGGACTAGCATGCCTTTATATATATATCAAGCTAGTCCATAATTACACTATGTTGGGCTAGCCAATCCATGCCCAATGTGGCATCAAATTCTCGAAAAGACAACTCTATCGAGTTTGCTGGGAATTATATATATATATATATATATATATATATATATATAATGTCATACCAATTGTGTGTGTCTATTATTGTCATCTATAAATCATATTTTTATTTAATCTATCCCATGTTTCATTATTATCTGTCAATTCAGTTTTGCAATTCATATATTGCTACTTTCATACAATATCACTAAAATCAATATCACATTTATAGAATTTCTAATAAATCGTCTCATCATTATATATACCTTCTATCTCGCAATTCAATTAATACATGTTCAAATCTCATTACGTACATACACACACTTAACATGCATGTCATTTAGTCGTTATTATCATATTGAGTTCATATGCTTTTATGACAATTGTCATAAAACTTGCACAAACTTAACTATACTTTCTTCGCATCAACTAGATTCTTGCCTCTATTTGGGTCAGCTTCTCGCATGCACCTAAGATAAATCATTTAATGATCAAATGCCATATATACATCGGTCTAAAAACCTACCTAACCTAATCGTTTTTTGAAAATAAAAAAGCTAATACTTGGCTTATACTAGAAAACAAATTATAGAAAACTCACCTGAAATTTAACAAATTACAACCAAAAATAAACTTATAAAAAACTAACAGTTTACCTTTATGTCATTTGATAAAAATGTTGTTTGAGATAACAATTAGGAAAATTGTAACTTAAATGTACTTGTTATTCTGCAGTTAGAGTTGTTGGTAACGAACAAAAATCCTAAACTCATTTAAAATATCATTAGATTGTACATGGAACCTTAAAGAATTCACACAAAAACATCTCAAATATAGAAAAATTATGTAACATGGGGTAAAGTATTAGCTTTTAAAAAAATTATTTATGGTTGTAATTTATTAAAATCCCATGGGTTTTTTGTAATTTGGTCATAGGATCACATATTATTATTATTATTATTATTATTATTATTATTATTATTATTATTATTATTATTATTATTATTATTATTATTATTATTCGTCACTTGGGTTCGCGGGTTCTAAGGTTGTCCTTCTCTTCTCACTTCTAAACCCAAATCCGGATTTCTATAAACTCAATCTAAATAATTCATAGTTCACATGTTTTGGTTTTACTATGTTTTTAGGTCCCTATCCCCTTTTGAAAGTTCCTGCTACCAACTTAGAGTAACTCATGTTTGGATTCTCCTAATCTCCCAGTTATCGTATTTTATAGTTCATAAAGTTTACTCATGGGTACATGTCAACTTAGTTCAATCTTAATTATTCAATACTCTTATTTCGGTTCTTTATGTACTTCACATGGTAACATTTTAGTCCTAACCACTTCTTGGTAGATTCTGTCCTAATATGTACTCAACACATTTCCAGCCTCTTCAAAAGTGACTTCGGATTTCAATTCTCAATTTGTTGTTCACATTGCTTCGGTCAAATACCATTTAACTTAATCTCAACAATTTTTAATTATTTTTTCATCTAATTAACTTATTCTTTTACTACATTCCATCACAATTATATCAATTAATATCTATTTAAATAATTTTTTAACTTAATTAAATTTCAAGTTCAACCTAAAGTTCACGCTTTAAATAAGCCAACTTTCAATTTGTTTTTGTCTAAGGTCATCAATAATTAACCAAGTCCTTCCCTTAAATCTCGGCCTAACACCAATAAACCAGTTCCCCCATTTTGTTCTCGGCCTCCACAAGTGCAACCCTCCTAATTTAATTCTAACACAAACAATCATCACTCAATAATCTCCTTCGCATGTTGAAGGTCCCAAAAGACTTTGAAAATTGTGATATTGTCTTTAGACTGGATATCACACAGACAATGTTAACCAAATAATTAAGTAAAAGCATAAAATTTGTTCTAATATTTATAGAATTATAAAAGGTGCAATCACTTAGTCATGTCTCCTAATTATAATACAATTAGCAGTTAAGTATAGAAATTTGTGTTAACATTTAATTTTACTATAACTAGGAGTTGTGACAGTTGTGAAAAAAACACATCTCTTCATAATTAATTATTTTGACCAATATTTAATTCCTTTATCTCCCGCTTGGACAAAATAATTATTTTTGTGTTTTTTACTATCTTAGCTAGAGTGTTCTTGTTCACGACTTAAGCACTCTTTACTAACACTTATTTTTATTTAACAACTGGACAATCCCGAGATCTTTATTAATTTTTATCCACTTGCATTAGTGCATTACTCAAGAAGTTTATAACTTAATGCATATCGCTTAAACATTTCCTTCCATTTTTTATACAACTAATTTAGATCTCTTAGATGGAGTTACATTAGAATACTAATTTGTCGAGCTTCACCAAGAAACTAGCTTTATATCCAATGTCTTTTATTCTCCGTGCTACAATGATTAGGCCCTTAATCCTATTGCAATAATATGTACTCTGAATTTTTCAAGAGTCAATCCCTTGGTAATGGGATCAGCTATCATTTCTTCAGATGAAATATAATCGATTTTTATTTCGCCTTTTTCCACTATATCTTGTATATAGTGATAATGAACATCAATAAAGAAATGGCAAACTCGTTATCACAAAATATATTAACTAGCTTATCAGGTAAATCACATTTTAAACTATGTACAAACCTTTTAAACCATATCCAGTTACTTGTTGCAGTGCTACATGTCGCATATTCTACCTCCATAATATATTTTGTAATGTTTCTCTATTTCTTACCTGCCCAAGAAACAGTTGTACCACCAAATAGAAAAATATTCCCACTTGAGAATTTTCTATCATCATTATCTTCTATAAAATCCGTGTCCGAATACCCTATTATTTCTAGTTCTTTTAACCTAAAGCATAGCTTTAAATCTATTGTTCCTTTTATATACTAGAATATTTTTTTTGACTGTTTGTCAATGCTCCATTGATATCTATGTAACACCACTTACCATTCCGTACACTAATCCGTATACCGGACGGATAAGAGGTGTTACAGAAAATAAAACTCTCCAAAAATACTTCTTTAATTTTAAACATATTTAATATAAGAAATTTAAAATATATACTAAAATATTATATATACACACCTTTTTTATTTTATTTATATACATGTTGTAATGAAATTTAAAAACTTGTATATATACATATCAAAATATAACAAAGAGACCAACCCGCTCTGGGTGGCTACCATTGCTACTGTTGTGCTCCATAATGCGGGTCCCCAATCAGCATCTCTATCTACAAGTCAGGATGTTCTCTGCTACTCTGGAAACCTACGCGAGAGAAAACAAACTCTCGCGCTGAGTATATAACTCAGTGGTGCAAAAACTCTTATAATAATAATCATTAAAATAAAACATACATTTAAAATGAAATCAATTCAAAATTTACGTCTTTTTCTGTAAATACCACAATACAATATTTTTATAATTCAAAATATCGCTGAATTCTTAATAATATATTTTTCATATACTCACATATTATAACATCCTAGACTTGCTCCTAGGGAATCAAAGGAGTATCATATTACATCTCAACTTAGGATCCACAGAAACGCATATGATCCAAATATAATATGACTCAGCCCGTAGAAATGCACAGGACTGACAATTATATCAGGTGATCCATAAAAATGCACAGGATCACAATATTTCATTGGTCCACAGAAATGCACAGAACCATAATTTCTACCCTATTGGCATGCCAACAATACCCTATGTTTCCCAGATATTAAGCCAAGAAGGGGGGTTGAATTGGAGTTTTTAAAAAATTAAACTTTAAGGTGCGGAAATAAACAATTAATTTAAGAAGGGATAGAGAAAATTTGACACAGATTTATAGAGGTTCAGGTGTTAACAAACCCTATTCTTTTCCCCAATTGCAATTGGAAGTTTCACTAACACACTAAGTGTTACAATGGAGTTTTACAAGCTCACTCCCAACTATGGTGTTTCTCACAATGGCTCGCACCTAACCCAGAAAAACCTTGTGTTTTAAAGGCTCACACAATAACCAATTCCTTGTGTTTTACACGCTCACACAAACAACCTTCACTTTGTGTTTTACAGGCTCACACAAACAACCTTCACTTTGTGTTTTACAGGCTCACACAGACAACCTTTTAATTTGTGTTTTGGAGGCTCACACAACAAACCCTTACAAGTGTTCTACTCTTAACCCAGAAATACCCAAAGCTCACTTGAGTAAAGATTACAGAGAGAATCACTTACAAATCTTAATTGCTCAAATATGAGGAGCAAAAAGATTTTTACAGAGAATAGATTTTGTTCTCAAAGTATGAAAGTACAAATAGCTTGTAATAAGAATTAAATTCGAAGTATGTGCTATTCTATTGTTATTCTCTTCATTCTCTTGTTCTTAATGCACAAATGACTTCCATTTATACTCCCATGACTGAATATAGCCGTTGGGGTGCATTAAATACGAAACTAGCCATTGTACCAACCAAAAAATCGCGCCTGACATTTTTCTCTTTCATTGTTCACGGGCGTGACTATGCTTGTCACGGGAGTGACATTTCTTCCCAAGCCGTGACTGAAGTGGTGACCTTGGTCATGAAACTCTCTGGAATGTTTTGACATATAGAGTCACGGGTGTGACATACTCATTCACGGGCGTGACAAGCTTCCCAGCCGTGATCCAACTGGTGACTTTGGTTGTGAAGCTCTCTGGATGAAAATGCATCAATCTTCACGGGGGTGACACATTTATTCACGGGGGTGACTGTAATGCCCACTTCACAGTTTGTTCTTCCTTCATGGCCGTGAACTTCAAAAGTTAGTTTTGGTAACGGTTAGCTTCTTTCACGGGAGTGACTCATAGAGTCACGGCAGTGAACATGCTACTTCTTGAATTTTGACTTTCAAGGATTATTCTTTCAATCTCCATTCTTGCTATTTTAATCCATGTCATGTATAATAGACTTAGAAAACAAATATGTTAAATACAATATTGTTATTTTATTTGTTATCATCAAAATGACGGAAATACCCCTCAAGGTTTAACAATCTCCCCTTTTTGATGGTGACAAATAATCTAGCAATATGTGATTTTGAGAAGTCTCTCCCTCAAAATATACTTAGGATAAAAAATTTATAATGTGCAAGAATAGTAGATAATGATGTAGCATTGAAATAAACTTACTAGATTTTAAGTATATGCAAGTTATATGAGAAGTATATCCAACATGTACCATAATTTCTTTTTAAAGCATGAAGTATATGTAAGGTATACTTAAGGTATATCATGGCATATTTATTTTTGCAACTTGCATGAAGGTATATGCAAAGTATACTTAAGGTATATCTTATGTATATAAAGCTCAATTTTTCAATCATATACTTTGCATATGAATTCTTGAATCAAAGTTTCTAAACCCTTTTAATCTATATCAGTGTCAATTCAAATTTAATATTTGATTCAAAATTCATTTACCTTAATATATATTGCTATTTTATTCTTATATTGCTAGTTTGATACATTTTCCTTATCATATATTGCTAGTTTTCTCCCTCTTTTTGTCATCAATCAAAAAAGGATAAGAAGATAACAATGAAATAAGCAAAAGCAAATATATTAATTAAAGGAAAACATACAAACAAAGATAAATGTTCAGAAAGGAAATTTAAAAATTTTCTACACACTAGCAAACATAAACATTATAAACAAGCAAAAAACAATCAAATTTAGGCTACACTCTAGCCTAACTCCTAGCCGGACATCCTATCACGAAGCCTAGCCACTTCAACCTCAAGGTTGTCCATCCGAGACTCCATGAAGTCTTTGAGGTTTTCCAACCTCTCATCCATTGAAGTCTGCAGCTGCTCAAAACATGGTGCCAAGAGGTCAACCACTTGCTGCGCTAAGGTCGGTGTGGAAGCCAAGGACGGTCCGATGTCCTACTCAGCTACTGGGGGTTCTTCCTCAACCCGAGCCCTCTTCTTCTGCTAGACTCCCTGGAGTCCTGCTTTAAAATCCTCCGTGTCATTATCTTCCCAGATGATCTCCCCAGCAGTGTCAGTGAAGCGGTAGAAGATATCGTTTTGGAAAACGATTCTGACAACTGCTCCCATCTTGATGAAGGATTCGACATCCAAGCGATCTTGAGGATGTCCAGGGATAAGATTGAAGTGATGTGCATCCAGCTTCAGATAATTAAGCTTCACTACTATATGGGTGACATATGCCTCAATCAAAAAATCTCCAGTGGGCTTGGTGGCAATGGAGAGAAGATGGTTTGCAAACCATCTAGATAGTGCTACTGTGAGACCTCTCCGAGCCATCTCAAATAGGAAGAGTTATGACTTCTTAATAGTCCCGTTGCTTTCTCCCCTAGCAAATATGCTATAGGTCAGGAACCTATGCAGATACTTGTGCACTGGGGACCTGAGATGTGTGCTCTTTGTCTTCTTGACATCCCAGCTACAGTCATTGCCAAAGTGCATCCAAGCTCGAGGTGCAGAGAATTCTACCTCAGCGTCGTTTAGTATGCCATCTGATGGTAGGCTGAACAATTCCCCAAATTCAATGGCACTGAGTGTGTTGGGATTGTTGCAGAGTTGGAATTTCACCACTCTAGTAGGTGAAACCTGCAATGTGTTGAGGAATTCCAGTGTTGGCTCCCTCAAGGTCAGCTAGTGAATTTTCACAAAATCTTTGAGATAACAGGCTTGTAGTTGCTCTGTCATAGTCGTCTCAAGCCCGAGACTTCGGACTGTCTGCCATTTGAAGGACCTTGATGACAGAAGAGGTCTCTTCTTCAACGTTGCTTACCGAGGATGGCAATGCTGCGGAATGCGGTTCATGAGGTAATCTGCATACCTTTTAGGAGCATGGGACTTCTTTCTTTTTCCCTTGGATGAAGCAGTCTCCATTTTTGAAGAAATTGGTTGGTGATTGAGTTTGAAAAATTTTTGACAGAAAATCCTTATGAAACCCTAATAATGTAAGATTTCTGATAAAGATTCGAACTTTTGGTGGTATTTATAGGGAAAGTTTGAGTCTTGGGGGCCGGAATCTTCAATGCCTCAATGAATGTGTGTAAATGAGAACGGTTTTGGGAGTTGGAGAGTTGAAATGAAAGTTGTAACCGGCTGTTCTTTTATATATTTGATACATTCACAGGCGTGAAGTATGTGTTCATGGGCGTGAATGGTCGTGTTCACGGTTTGCTGAAAGAGTGTTCCACCCGTGAATGAAGGCGTGAATAAGTTCACGGGCGTGAATGATCATACGTCACGGGGGAGAATAAATTGTCATGGGTGTGAACTGTTGAATTTCACCACCTATGCCCATGAAGCAAGTCGTGACTCAAGGCGTGAAAGCATCTGTGAGTTTTGGGGTGTAATTGTTCATGGGAGTGAAAATACGTCACAGGCGTGACTCAAGCCGTGAAAATAAGTTTCACCACTTGAAGTCGTGAACCATGTCGTGAACGACACTGCCTCTTTGGGCAATTTAAGTCACGGGCGTGAATATGTGTCACAGGCGTGACTCCCCTAAAATTTTCATCAAATAAAATTAAGTCCTAAAACAAGACTAAATCATTTCAACAAAGATTCTATTCCTTAAAACATGAATTTTCATCAAAAAAATTTATCTTATAACTTGTGATATGATTTAAGATCAACAATTAAAATTTCATATTTTTTCAATCACAAGGTTAATCCATCAATCATACTAAGTTCTCTTCTAATAAAATTAAATCTTTTCTCATTTAGAGACTTAGTGAAAATATCAGCTAATTAATTTTCTGTGCTTATAAATTCTAATGCAACATCTCCATATTGAACATGATCTCTAATAAAGTGGTGTCTAATGTCAATATGCTTACTTGTTAAGTGTTGAATAAGATTCTTTGAAAGATTTATAGCACTTGTGTTGTCACATTTGATAGGTATATGGTTCATCTCATGACCATAGTCCTTAAGTTGTTGTTTCATCTAAAGAATTTGTGTACAACAACATCCAGCTGCTACATATTCTGGTTCAGCAGTTGAGAGAGCAACTGAAACTTGTTTCTTGCTAAACCAAGAAACTAAACATTCTCCAATGAAGTGACAAGTACCTGAAGTACTTTTCCTGTCTAAAAGACTATCAGCATAGTCTGCATTTGAATATCCTATAATATAAAAAGATGAATTTCTAGGATACCATAAACTTAGATGCAAAGAACCATGTAAATACTTTAAAATTCTTTTTACTGCATTTAAATGAGATTCTTTAGGACATGATTGAAATCGTGCACACAAGCAAACACTATACATAATATCGGGTCTAGAAGCAGTAAGATATAAAAGTGATCCGATCACACCTCTATAAAGCTTTTCATTAATGCTCTTACCCTTTTCATCTTTGTCCAATTTTGTTGATGTGCTCATAGGAGTCTTGGCATTTTTGCATCCTTCCATACTAAATTTCTTAATTACATCTTTGGCATATTTGGATTGGTTGATGAATATGCCCTCATTGCTTTGTTTTATTTGTAGACCAAGGAAATACTTAAGTTCTCCCATCATTCTCATTTCAAATTCCCTAGTCATACACTTAGCAAATTCTTGACAAAGCAACTCATTAGTAGAACCAAATATTATATCATCAACATAAATTTGAACAATTAGTATATCATGCTTGTGTTTTTTGATGAATAGTATAGTGTCAACATTTCTCTTTGTAAAGTTATTTTCTAATAAAAAAGAACTTAGTCTTTCATACCAAGCTCTTGGGGCCTGTTTTAAACCATACAAAGCTTTTGAAAGTTTAAAAACATGATTTGGCAAATCATAGCTTTCAAAACCTGGTTGTTGTTCTACATACACTTCTTCATCTATATAACCATTTAGAAATGCATTTTTCACATCCATTTGAAAAAGTTTGAAAATTCATGCGACATGCATATGCTAAAAGTATTCTTATGGGTTCTAATCTAGCTACAGGTGCATATGTTTCATCATAATCTATACCTTCTTCCTGATTATATCCTTTTGCAACTAGTCTAGCCTTATTCCTGGTTATTAACCCTTGTTCATCTAATTTGTTTCTAAATACCCATTTGCTACCTATGATTTGATGATCCTTGGGTCTAGGTACTAGGGTCCATACTTTATTTCTCTCAAATTGGTTGAGTTCCTCTTGCATGGCAATTACCCAACTTTCATCATTATGAGCCTCATCAATATTTTTAGGCTCAATTTGTGAAATAAAAGCAATGTCAGTGACTGAATATTTGAAATGAGATCTAATACTTACTCCCCTTGATAGATCACCAATTATTTGCTCTTTTGGATGATCTTTCGTCATTCTCCATTCTTTTGGAAGTTCTTGATCATTTTGTTCTTGATTTTGAGGTAGAGAATCATTTTGCAGTAAATTTTCTTGATCATTTTCTTCTTTCCCATTTCCAATATCAAGTCTTTCCATATTACCTACAACATCATCAAGAACACTACCTTTCACAAGATCAAGTCTACTAGATTCATTAAAAACAACATGCATGGATTCTTTAACCGTTAATGATCTTTTATTAAATACTCTATATGCTTTGCTGGTTGTAGAGTACCCTAAAAAGATACTTTCATCAGACTTAGAGGCAAATTTTCCAAGATTGTCCTTGGTGTTCAATATCAAATACTTGCATCCAAATACTCTAAAGTATGATATCAAGGGCTTTCTTCCATTCCATAGCTCAAATGAGGTTTTGTTTAAAAGAGGTTTTTTGAAAACTCGATTTGAAATATAACATGCAGTGTTTATGGCTTCTGCCCAAAAATAAGTTGGTAATTCATATTCATTAAGCATTGTTCTAGCCATTTCAATTAAAGTTCAATTTTTCCTTTCAACTACCCCATTTTGTTGAGGTGTCCTAGGAGATGAGAAATTATGTGAAATGCCATGTTCAAGACAAAAGCTTTCAAAATTTTCATTTTCAAATTCTTTCCCATGATCACTTCTTATTTTTGAAATGCAGTACCCCTTTTCATTTTGAACTCTTTTAGCAAAGTTTTTGAAATTTTCAAAAGCATCACTCTTTTGAGCTAAGAAAATTACCCAAGTAAATCTAGAGTAATCATCTACGATGACAAATGCATAATGTTTTCCTCCTAAGCTAGCAATTCTAGAAGGTCCAAACAAGTCTAAATGCAGGAGTTGAAGAGGTTTTGAAATACTTACTATGTTTTTGGCTTTGAAAGATGACTTGTGTTGCTTTCCTCCCTGACAAGGATCACATGTCGTGCCTTTTTCATATTTAACTCTTGCAGTCCTTTTACTAGTTCTCCTGTGCTGAGACTTTGTATTAAGTCCATGTTAGCATAAGCAAGTCTTCTATGCCACAGCCAAGATTCATCACTAGTAGACACAAGACACTTGGAGGAATGGTTAGATAGTTCATGTAAGTTTATTATGTATGTATTGATATCTCTATTTCCTTTGAAAATTTCTTGACCATCGATAGAGATTACAAGACATTCACTTGAAATAAAGATTACTTTATTTCCTTTATCACATAATTGACTTACACTTAACAAGTTATGTTTCAAGCCATCAACAAGTAAGACATCCTTAATAAAAGTAGTACCATTAATACCAATAGAACCGATGTCAATTACCTAACCCTTTGCATTGTTTCCAAAGGTAACTTTACCTCCATAAATACTTTTGATTTCATTGAAGAGTTCTTTGTCTCCTGTCATATGCCTTGAGCATCCACTGTCTACTAGCCAAGCATTTTTGTTTATTGTGGACTTGAGGCATACTTATAGAATCACAATTCAAGTATGATTTTTAGGTACCCAAATGAGTTTGGGTCCTTGGGGGTTAGCACATGAAGGTTCCCAATGAGCCTTCCTTATCCAGCAATGTTTGTTTATGTGACCAATTTTCATACAATAATTACATTGTTTCGGTCTAAACTTGCTTTTAGGTCTAACAATGTATTTGAATGCCATAATTCTATTAGACTGATTTGAGAACAATGGCATGCACAATCATGATTAATTTGCATTTTTCTAGATGCATGTTTCTTATACATAAAGGCATGATTATTCTTTTTCTGTATAGAGGGATTAATATGCTTATTTCTTGGTGCTTTCTTAACAGGTGTGGACATGTTAGGTTCTTTAGACTTAACAAATATGGTTTTGTTAGAAGATGATGATGTGTCCTTAAAACCTAGACCATGTCTGATTAAGGGTGATCTTTGAGACACAATGCGAGTATCTAAGCTCTCTTTACCTTTGTGAAATTTAGAAATGGAATTTCTAAGTTTCTCAACTTCTAAATTTAGTATTATTTTCTGTTAGCAATGAAGTTGTTGAGAGTCTTGATGAGTATTCATCTAATTACTTTTGGAGAGTTTCATTAGATGATTTAAGCTTTATGTTTTCCTTTTCTAAACCATCTATCTTATTTTTTTTAAATTAGAGATGTTATTTCTATAAGTACTAAATTTACTTCTATATTTCTCTAATTCTATATTTAATTCTTCTATAAGGCTTAGCTCATCATCATCATCATCATCATCACTATCACTATCACTATTACTATCATTATCACTACTATCATTATTGAAAGAGTATGAGTGTAGTGATCTTACTTTATCCGAGACGTGATCCTCAATAGCCATGAAGCATAGGTTGACCTCTTCACTTTCATTATCATCTTTTTCACTTCAAGAGCTTTCGTCATCCCATGTGGCTTTGTGACCTTCATGATAGTTTTCTAATATTTTCCACATGCTATATGAAGTTGAACAGTGTTGTATCCTGCCACATTCTTCAATAGAAAATGAACTTGAGAGAATTGTCATTGCCTTCTTATTTTTAAAATTTGCTCTTCCTTGATGCTCTGTCCAATCATCTCTTAACAGGATTTCTTCTTTACCATTAACTCCTCTTCTAATTGGTGGTGTCCATTCTTTTTGAATACTATCCCAGACTTCAATTCCTTCATTATCCAGATATGTCTCCATCTGAAATTTCCAATGGGCATAATTTGCTCCATCAAAGTAAGGTTTGAGACTTTGGACTCCTTCATTGGCCATATCTTAATCTTTACTAGTGCTTTCTAGGCTTCGATGCTAGACAAAGCTTTGATACCAATTGTTGCCCAGATATTAAGCCAAGAAGGGGAGTTGAATTGCAGTTTTTAAAAAATTAAACTTTAAGATGTGGAAATAAACAATTAATTTAAGGAGGGATAGAGAAAATTTGACACACAGATTTATAGAGGTTCGGGTGTTAACAAACCCTACTCCTCTCCCCAATCGCAATTGGGAGTTTCACTAACACACTAAGTGTTATAATGGAGTTTTACAAGCTCACTCCCAACTATGGTGTTTTTCACAATGGCTCACACCTAACCCAGAAAAACCTTGTATTTTAATGGCTCACACAATAACCAATTCCTTGTGTTTTACAAGTTCACACAAACAACCTTCACTTTGTGTTTTACAGGCTCACACAAACAACCTTCACTTTGTGTTTTACAGGCTCACACAAACAACCTTTTAATTTGTGTTTTGGAGGCTCACACAACAAACCCTTACAAGTGTTATACTCTTAACCCAGAAATACCCAAAGCTCACTTGAGTAAAGATTACAGAGAGAACCACTTACAAATCTTACTTGCTCAAATATGAGGAGCAAAAAGATTTTTACACAGAATAGATTTTGTTCTCAAAGTATGAAAGTACAAATAGCTTGTAATAAGAATTAAATTCGAAGTATGTGCTATTCTATTGTTATTCTCTTCATTCTCTTGTTCTTAATGCACAAATGACTTCCATTTATACTCCTATGGCTGAATATAGCCGTAGGGGTGCATTAAATACGAAACTAGCCGTTGTACCAACCAAAAAATTGCGCCTGACATTTTTCTGTTTCATTGTTTACGGGCGTGACTATGCTTGTCGCGGGGGTGACATTTCTTCCCAAGCCATGACTGAAGTGGTGACCTTGGTCATAAAACTCTCTAGAATGTTTTTACATATAGAGTCACAGGCGTGACATACTCATTCATGGGCGTGACAAGCTTCCCAGCCGTGATCCAAGTGGTGACTTTGGTCGTGAAGCTCTCTGGATGAAAATGTATGAATCTTCACGGGGGTGACACATTTATTCATGGGGGTGACTGTAATGCCCACTTCACGGTTTGTTCTTCCTTCATGGCCGTGAACTTTAAAAGTTGGTTTTGGTAACGGTTAGCTTCTTTCACGGAAGTGACTCATAGAGTCACGACAGTGAACATGCTACTTCTTGAATTTTGACTTTCAAGGATTATTCTTTCAATCTCCATTCTTGCTATTTTAATCCATGTCCTATGTAATAGACTTAGAAAACAAATATGTTAAATACAATATTGCTATTTTATTTGTTATCATCAAAATGACGGAAATACCCCTCAAGCTTTAACACCTTAGTTCACGTCTAGGCTAACATATGGGAAAAATTATCATATTCATAGTTCTCTTCATTTTTCATAAAATTAATAAATATTCTATCAATACCAAAATAATTATCATCATAGAGAATTTTTAACATTTAAATTTTCTGGAATAAAAAAAATATTTTCAACTAAATAATTGCAAAAATTCCAATTTTCACATAAAATATATTTATATGACTAATATTATAAAGGTAGTTGCACTTACCTCTTTACGCTCTGTCAGTATCGGCCGGCTCTTTCTCTTTATCTCGGACTGGCGTTTGGTTCAACGTCGCGCCTGGAGATAGAAAATTTTCATTAATTACCGAACCTTACATATATATATATATATAACAATATATAAATTTTTTGCCTATTTCTTCCTCTCACATATATCGACATTCTATAATTTAAAATTTTCTTATTATGCATATTTAATGCATAAATTCCCGTTTTGGTCGTCATCACGCTTTCCGGTGCGACCAAAAATTCAAATATAAATTTTCTATTATAATATTTTATCTTATTTATTTTTCCACCTCCAAAACTATTTTTCTCCATTTATGTCCTTTATTCTTCTAATGTCCCTTTCCAATTCAAAAATTCTCATTAATTCAATAAATACTCTAAAAATTCTAAATAAATTCATATCATCACTTTAACTCATTTTCTTTTATTTTCCAATAAATGTTTCCATAATTAGGCTAAAAATCTAAAAATTCTCCAAAATTCCTATTGTACACCTCTATACTGCAGTATAAACGACTACAGTACGCGTATACAGTCAGGGTCTAACTCGCGGATGTGACAATTCTCTCCGTAATTCATCACGGAATAGCTGAGGATGTTGGCTTCTCATTATCTCCTCACTTCCCCATGTCGCCTCTTCGGCTCAATGTCTCCACCAGAGAACTTTCACTAGAGGTATCTGCTTATTCCGTAGTTGTTTCACTTCTCTGGCTAGAATAGCTATTAGTTCTTCCTCGTACGATAAATCTGGTTGTACCTCAATTTCCTATACCTGTATGACATGGGTTGGATCTGATCTGTACCTTTTGAGCATCGATACATGAAATACATTGTGAATTTTCTCCAACTCATGAGGTAAAGCCAGCCTATAGGCTACTGGTCCCACTCGCTCAATTTTCTCAAAAGGCCCAATAAATCTGGGGCTCAGCTTGCCTTTCCTTCCAAAACGTAGTACTTTCTTCCAAGGAGATACATTCAAGAACACTTTGTCACCAACCTCGTATTCGATGTCCCTGCGTCTCAAGTCTGCATAAGACTTCTGTCTATCACTGGCTGTTTTAAGTCTATCTTTGGTAATTCTAATCTTCTCCATCTATTGAACCAAACCGGATCCTACTATCCTTCGTTCATTGAGCTCGGTCCAACAAATTGGAGTTCTACATTTTCTGTCATATAGTGCTTCATAAGGAGACATGCCAATACTTGTCTGGTAACTGTTATTATATGCAAATTGCATAGGTGGCAAATACTTATCCCAACTACCTGTTAACTCAATCACACAACTCTGAAGCATATCCTCAAGCAACTGGATCACTCACTCCGATTGTCCATCTGTCTGAGGATGAACGCAGTACTGAAGTGAAGGCAAGTATCCAAAGATCTCTGTAGGCTTTTCCAAAAATGTGAGGTGAATCTGGGATCTCTATCTGAAATGATAGACAATGGCACACCATGCAACCGGACTATCCCTTGTACATGCAATTCTACTAATCGATCCATAGAGTAGTCCATCTTGACTAGTAAAAAGTGTGTAGACTTCGCCAACTTATCGACAATCACCCATACTGTGTCATGTTTTCTTTGAGTCAATGGTAGTCCTGACACAAAATCTATAGTAACTTTTTTCCATTTCCATTTCGGTATGGCAATAGGTTACAGTAATCCTATTGGCAACTGGCGTTCTGCTTTTACTTGCTGACACATCAGACATCTGGTAGTATACTCTGAAATGTCTTTCTTCATACTCGACCACCAATAGTAAGACTTCAAATCCTGATACATTTTGTTACTGCCAGGATGCATGGAAAAAGTCGATTCATGTGCCTCTTTCAATATCTCTCGTCTCAATTCTGAGACATCAGGCATGCATTGTCTGCCTCTATAATAGATACCACCATCAAATCTAACTGAGTATTCAGGTTTCTCCCCCTTGAAAATAGATTCTCTTATTTCAATTAGCTTGGAATCATGCTTTTGAGCTTCTTTGATTCGAAAGACTAATGTAGGTAGAACCCGAAGCTCTGTCATTCAAAGAGAAATCTTTTAAGAATACATTATTATAAGAATTCAGATCCCTAATTGTACTTAATATTCGAATTTACCTGCTAGATTCTTTCAACTCAAAGCGTCAGCCACAACATTGGCCTTTCTAGACTGATAATCAATAACACAGTCGTAGTCTTTAATAAGCTCTAGCCACTGCCTTTGTCTCAAATTTAGCTCTTTATGTGAAGGTAAATACTTTAAACTCTTATGATCTGTATAGATGTAACACTTCTCTCCATACAGATAGTGTCTCCAAATTTTCAAGGCAAAAACAATAGTTGCTAGCTCTAGACCATGCGTAGGATAATTCCTCTCATACGACTTCAATTGTCTAGAGGCATACGCTATCACTTTACCCTCTTGCATCAGTACACAGCCTAATCCATTTAGTGAAGCATCGATGTATACCACAAACTCTTTTCCTTTAGTAGGTTGCATTAGAACCGGTGCCTCTGTCAATATAGTCTTCAACTGATCAAAGCTTGCTTAACACTTATCTGTCCACTCAAATTTAACATTCTTGTAAAGTAATCGTGTTATGGGAGCGGCTATGGAAGAGAAACCCTTCACAAATCGTCTATAGGAGTCTGCTAACCCAAGAAAACTTTGTATCTCAGTTATATTTCGAAGCGACTTCCAATTGAGGATGGCTTCAATCTTACTAGGGTCAACTCTGATCCCATCTCCTGATACCACATGACCCAGAAACCCAACTTCCTCGAGCCAGAACTCATATTTCGATAGTTTAGCATACAATTGTTTCTCCCTCAAAATCTGAAGCACAATCCGAAGATGCTGATCATGGTCCTCTCTATTCCTGGAATATACCAGAATATCATCAATGAAAACTACAAAAAATTGATCTAAATAGGGTCTGAAGATCCTATTCATCAAATCCATAAATGCTGCTAGCGCGTTCGTTAGCCCAAATGGCATGACTAGGAACTCATAGTGGTCATACCGAGTCCTAAAGGCAGTCTTAGGCACACCACTCTCCTTGACTTTTAACTGATGATATCCTAATCTCAAATCAATCTTGGAGAATACCACTGCACCTTTCAACTGATCAAACAGGTCATCTATCTGTGGCAGTGGGTATCTGTTTTTCACTGTCACCTTATTTAACTGTCTGTAATCAATGCACAGTCGTAGGGTGTCATCCTTTTTCTTCACAAACAATACAGGTGCACCCCAAGGTGATACACTAGGTCTAATAAATCTCTTATCCAACAACTCTTGTAACTGCACTTTCAATTCTCTAAGTTCTGCAGGTGTCATTCGGTATGGTGTGATGGATATAGGTTCAGTACCAGGTAACAATTCAATGGAAAATTCTATCTCTCTGTCCGAAGGCAATCCTGGTAAATCCTCAGAAAACACATCAAGAAACTCACAAACTGTAGGAATGTCCTGAAGCCTCGGACTCTCCTTCTTGGTATTCACCACATATGCCAAATAAGCTTCATTGCCCTTCCTAATCAACCTCTGAGCCTTCAAAGTAGAAATAACATTAGACGGCATATTCATTCTAATATCTTGTACCACTTTATCCTTGCACCCAGGCTTCTTAAAAATTACCTTTCTAGCGGCACAATCTACTACTGCGTCGTGCCGAACTAAGCAATCCATCCCTATATGACATCATATTCATGAAATGGTAATTCAATCAGATCTATGGGATATAGCTCACCCTGACTCACTAAGGGTAACTGTCGGTGCACTCTGTTAACCCTGGCACTATTACCCAGGGGATTCATCACTACTATATCAAATTCTAAATTCTCAACCTCTAAATGCTCCCTAGGCAATAGTGTAGTGCATATGTAGGAATGTGTAGACCCGGGATCAATTAAAGCATATATATCAAAACCAAGTAAAGAAAATTTACTAACGATAACATCTGGGGCATCATACTCCTCTCGTGCTCTCATAGCATATGCTCAGGCAAGTGCGGTGTGGCTACCCCCTGGCCTACAAACAGTCTCTGACCCGGCCTGCACTGATCCAGTTCGACCTCCCCTAGCCTGACCTCTGACTTGGCCTCTAACAAGTACTGATCCCTATGTCGAAACCGGTCTTTCCCTTGTAGGCTCTGCACTCTAGTCTCTATATGGGCAATCCCTCCTGAAGTGGCCTGTCGCCCCACAAATGACACAGGCTTTGGATGTTATCCAACACTCACCAACATGATATATGCCACACTGCTGACACTGATGGCACGGAACAAATATTCCCCCTACTGAACCTGGGGTACTGGCAACTGATGGTGCTGACCTAGCAGGCTGTACTCGCCAAGCTGATGCACTTGAACCTCTAGATCCCCTATGGAATCTGCTAGTAGAAAACCCGGTCTTCTTACTAGTGGATGAACTGGCACCCGGCTGAAAAGATGGTCTCTTGGGCTGGCTCAAAACTACTATCTTCATCTCCTCAGCCACGACCTCCTTAACTCCCTCAGCAAAAGTTCTCAAAGCAGTGAACTCCTTAATCTGTGCTCCATCCAACCTAACTCTAATAGGGGTTGCAGTCCCTTCTCAAACCTCCTGCAACTATCAACCTTATCAACAATGATACCCCCTGCATATTTACTGAGGCGGGCGTACTCCTTCTTATATTCCTCCACAGTCATATCCCCTTGTCTGAGGTCCAGAAATTCTTGTCTCTTTCGATCGGTATAGGCACGGGGAATGTACCTCTCTCTGAACTGCTCCAGAAAAAACCTCTAGGAAGGTGGATCGAGTGTCTGAGGGTGTTGTAGTATTGTCTTCCACCAGCCATAAGCCCCCTCTTGTAGTAAAGACTCCACATATCTATATTTGTCTCATGATGTGCAATTCATCTGTCTAAACACTCTCTCTACCCTCTCCAACCAATATTCAGTAGCTTCCGTGTCATCCTCCTTGCGGCCATAGAAATCTAGAGCTCTTAATTTACAAAGTCTCTCAAATCCCATCTCAGCAGTGGTTGGTCTAGCAGAACGCCGTAAGATCTCAGTCATATCCTCTAATAGCTCCTCTCTAGTTGAACCTGAGACTGACACATGTCTCTCATGTCTATGTGATCTATCCGATCCATGGGTGGATACACTGCC
Organism: Triadica sebifera; assembly: GCA_023653625.1. Taxonomy (NCBI): domain Eukaryota; kingdom Viridiplantae; phylum Streptophyta; class Magnoliopsida; order Malpighiales; family Euphorbiaceae; genus Triadica; species Triadica sebifera. Next base: position 31,030,315 of record CM042901.1, read on the forward strand.
CTCAACTGTCCTCCGTCGAGATGAAGGGTATGAAGCATTAGTGTCAAGTGGCTCATAAGTATCTGGGGTTTCTTCTCTAACCCTCCGCATTTGAAATCTATAACCCTATAAAGCACAACAGTGACCCACATTAGGAAACAGTAGCAGTTATATTTATACATTCAAATTAGTTTTCAAAAACCAATGCATGAGCAGACAATCTTGATTCTACCCCTCGTTATCCAAGAATCGCCTAAACCACACTCTGATACCAATAAAATTGTAGCACCCCTTACCCTTTCATACACCCATCCATATACCGGACGGATAAGAGGTGCTACATAAAATAAAACTCTCCAAAAATACTTCTTTAATTTTAAACATATTTAATATAAGAAATTTAAAATATATACTAAAATATTATACATACACACCTTTTTATTTTATTTATATACATGTTGTAATGAAATTTAAAAACTTGTATATATACATATCAAAATATAACAAAGGGACCAACCCCCTCTGGGTGGTTACTACTGCTACTGTTGTGCTCCATAATGCGGGTCCCCAATCAGCATCTCTATCTACAAGTCAGGGCGCTCTCTGCTACTCTGGTAACCTATGTGAGAGAAAACAAACTCTCGCGCTGAGGATATAACTCAGTGGTGCAAAAACTCTTATAATAATTATTATTAAAATAAAACATACATTTGAAATGAAATCAATTCAAAATTTACGTCTTTTTCTGTAAATACCACAATACAATATTTTTATAATTCAAAATATCGCTGAGTTCTTAATAATATATTTTTCATATACCCACATATTATAACATCCTAGACTTACTCCTAGGGAATCAAAGAGGTATCATATTACATCTCAACTTAGGATCCACAAAAATGCACATGATCCAAATGTAATATGACTCAGCCCACAGAAATGCATAGTACTGATAATTGTATCAGGTGATCCACAAAAATACACAGTGTACAGGACCATAATTTTTATCCTATTGGCATGCCAACAATACCCTAGTTCACGTTTAGGCTAACATGCGGGAAAAATTCTCATATTTATAGTTCACTTCATTTTTCATAAAATTAATAAATATTCTTTCAATACCAAAATAATTATCATCATAGAGAATTTTTAACATTTAAATTTTCTGGAATACAAAAAAAAATATTTTCAACTCAATAATTGCAAAAATTCTAATTTTCATATAAAATATATTTATATGACTAATATTATAAAAGTAGTTGCACTAACCTCTTTACGCTCTGCCGGTATCGGCCGGCTCTATCCCTTTATATCGGGCTGGCGTCTGGTCCGATGTCACGGCTAGAGATAGAATATTTTCATTAATTACCGAACCTTACACGATATATATATATATATATATAATCTAACAAGATCTAAATTTTTTGCCTATTTCTTACTCTCACATATATCGAGATTCTATAATTTAAAATTTTCTTATTATGCATATTTAATGCATAAATTCTGGTTTTGGTCGTCATCACGCTTTCCGGTGCGACCAAAATTCAAATATAAATTTTCTATTATAATATTTTATTTTATTTATTTTTCCACCTCTAAAACTATTTTTCTCCATTTATTTCCTTTATTCTTCTAATATCCATTTTCAATTCAAAAATTCTCATTAATTCAATAAATACTCTAAAAATTCCAAATAAATTCATATCATCACTTTAACTCATTTTCTTTCATTTTCCATTATCAATTTCACCAAAATAATATTCTGCAACTCCCAATAAATATTTCCATAATTAGGCTAAAAATCTAAAAATTCTCCAAAATTCCAATTCATTTTATCATATTAATATAATTAAATTTTTATGTATTTATCCATAGTTAGAATCCGATCGTACACCTTTATACTGCAGTATAAACGACTGCAGTATGCGTATATAGTCAGGGTCTAACTCGCGGATGTGACAATCTACTTGCCAATCCCAATGCATGACAAATGTCTGGTCTGGCATTTGTCATTGCATACATGCGGCTTCCTACATTATGGGCATAAGGGATTTTACTCATTCCTTTTCTTTCAACATCATTTTTCGAGTTTAAAATCATTGAATTTATCGATAGCTTTTGATTTAACTTTTAAAAGATAAATATAACCATATCTAGAGTAATCATCTATGAAGCTTATAATTTTCATTCCTTTATTAGTTTTTGTTCTTATCATCCTACAAATATCAAAGTGAATGAATTCTAACAAATTAGAAGAGGACCAAGATTTATTAAATAATTTCTAAATTAACTATCCTTGGACACATGATTCACAATTATTAAAAGTCACATTCACTAAGTTTGGAATCAAGCCAGATTTGCTCATTCTAGTTATGTTATTCTTATTTATGTGTCCTAGCCATAGATGCCATAAAAAATAATAATTGTCATTAGAGGCTAGAAAATACTAAGAATATTTATTGATATTATTATTACCAATAAGTTTGTATAACTCATTCACTCGGATACCTTTTATTAGAACCTTATTATTTCTACCTATGGTTACTTTTCCTTTACAAAATCTAAATTCGTAATCTTTTTCTTCTAAAGCATATGCAAATATTAAGTTCTTACGGATATCCAGAGCATACAATACATTTGTTAAAATTATACCTATACCGTCACATAAGACTTTGCATTTACACTCACCTAGTACATTGACATAAGTATTATTGTTTATATATGACTTGTACTCGTCGAGTTCCGTTACTTTAAATTCCACAAAGCTTTCATGTAGATTGGAGACATGTCTTGTTACAGCTGAATCAATCCACCAAGAATGCTAAAAGAATGTTTTTATTCTAAAATATTTGCCATATCTTTGTCAAGAATGTTCACCTTGTTTTGTGAACATTGCTTATGTGATGGTCATTACTATTACTTTGGATGTCTTAGAATTGACTTTGCAATTATGCTTGAAATGGCCAACTTTGCCACACTTGAAACAACGCCTTTTAGTTTTATATTGCAAATTTAGTATTTTCTTAAATTTGCCTTTTTTTTATTTTTGGATTTAAAGTGTGGTTTTCTTGTATTATAATTCTTAATATCTTCAAGTAGAAGGAGATCAATTTTCTCTTCTTTGTTCCACTTGTTCTTCCATTCTTCTTCAAGAATTAATAAAATTGTTAAAGTGTCCATAGATAAATTTGCTTAATCATAAGTAATAGATGTCACCTCAGTTTTCCAAGATTTTGGTAAACTATTCAGCAGAGTAGAAACTTGCATCTTGTCTGAAATAACATGACCTGCATTTGCTAAATTTTTAGCAATAATTTCCATTTAGTGAATATGTTTAGAAATGCTATCAATTTCAAACATTTTGGCGGCATTTACTTTTCTAACATTATTTGAATATATGTTTCAAAAGTATTTTCATATTTTTGCTTAAGCAAATCGAGTAAAGATTTAACAGTCTCACTAGAAAGAAAAATTAAATCATCTTCCATATGATTTAAAATCGTGGCTCGTGCTAGTTCATCATCTTCCTTTCCTTCCATTTTACTCGTTTGCTCATAGTGTTTTTTCATGCACAAGTACAAAAATTATTCGTCTTCTCCTTATTTGGTAATTTCTACCATTGAATTTCTATATTTTTAGATTACTTTTGGTCTCCACTTTGACTTATTTTAATAAATAAATAAATGGAGAGAAAATAAATAACTAATAGAGAAATACTGTAATTGAAAGAGAAAAGGAAAAAAATGCAACTTACAAAATATTAATTTATTTTTTTATATAATGAAAACACTTTCACCATTTTTACTTAATATTATTTTGTGATGTGGTATTATTATTATTATTATTATTATTATTATTATTATTATTATTATTATTATTATTATTATTGGTAAATAATTACCAATAAATTTTACCACCTCTTGAAGAATTTCCTTTTCTCAAATTTCTTTGGTGGAATAGGAATAGACCTGAAACAGTTATGTTGACGAAATTCGGAGCCAAAATTTCTGTATTGACTAAAATAATTATTTTTATTGGAAGAAAATTGATTGTAGCGATCTATTATAGCTTTGTTATAGGACTCCAAAACGCTTAAACTGTACATCAAGCATACATAGGCGCCAGTCAACTTTTTCAAGGGCACGGTCAACACGGTCAAGGTCGGATATAAGACACCACCTCCTTGGAAGCTTAGAAGCCTAGGCTGGTGCGTTGGGGCTGGACTAGTCCCTGCGGGCTGGAGCACCGGCTTGGCTGGCCTAGGTTGGGACTGCCAGGCTTGCGTGATTTGACCCAAAATTCTGGAAAAAATGGTTCTTCTTTGTTTATCGATTCTTCTGAAATCTCAGCCGATTTTCTGGGAACATTGATACTTTCCCACTCGTGAAAATTTGACTACATGGGTGAGTATAAGTCACTTGAGATGGTGTTTATGGAGTTTTTGATATTCTCTTGCTCTGATTTCCAAAATTAGAACTTACATTGTGCATTTTTCATATATTTTTGTCAGGAGTATCAAACATTAAAGGTTTATTTAACATTGCATTTGGAAAAAATGTTTTTGGAGAAAAATTTTTTATATTTATGTTTTAATTTTGAAAACTGTTTTTGAAAATAAACAAGAAAATAGATATTTTTCTCAGAATTAGGTTTGAGAAAAGTAATTTATAAAAAATTAAAAAAATCAGTCAATTAAATCAAAAAAATTTTAAAGCTGCTTTTTAGATATCCAATATCAATATCAAACACTCTCTAAAGCTAACGAAAGAAATTAATGATATTTTAGTTTAAATATGAAATTGTTTTCTAACTTCAATTTGATACACTAAATGTCCAAGAAGATTTTGAATGTTGTGATATTGTTTTTACACTGGATATATGACATCATATCTATATAATAGGAATAATTTTATTATATAAGCGGAATGATACGGACGAATTAAATAAAACTAGCTTGAATTAAAATTTTTCATTTAATAACTTAATTGACTTTTTCGTATATATCTGAATATATATACAAATTTAATTATCAAAATATACTATCATGTTATATAAACATATTATACTTTATTACAGCTATCAAAATTAATAGTTTCTTACATACCAAATCTCTCATCCAACTATTTATATATACAATACCAAAATATAAAATATGGTTATCAAACTCATATGCATGATAATGAACAAAATAAAAAAAAAAATATGTATTCAACCCTCAAACGAAGTTTGATGTGTCTCATATGGTATGAGTTTATACTTTTTCTATTAATTTCACAGTTTACTATTTATAAGCTCCGACTTCTACACAAAAACATTTCATGCTAAGTCATTTCTAACTTAGTAATGCACATATAAACATTTAAGTTTTCTCATGCATTCACTCAAATGTATGTCATAAATATCATAGAATAAATAAAATAAATCAATGCATAAAATTTTTTTAAAAAAATATTATACCAAGCTCATAAAAAAAATATATATTCCATTATATTATTGTTATATTTGTACCAAAACATGAATTACATATATTCAACCATATATAATATATAAAATATTAAACATACTAGTTCATCTCATGATACTATATTTTATCATCTTTCTTACCCATTTTTTTATATCATTTATTAAATTTTCACATGTAGTTTTAATTTAAATAATTTTTTATTTATTAATTTAATTTAATTAGTTTCCCTATATCACTTTTATTTAATTGATTTTTCGAAATTTATTTTAATTTAGTTAAATCAAAATTTGCTTCATATAAGCATTAAAATTTTATCATTAAGTTGTAAGAATGCATGACAGATAATTCATAATATGGTTCACAATAATCCAACATATATTATATAAGAATAAATATATGAAGATACAACATCACCAAATTCAATGATAATATGTAACTCAATTATCAATTTCAGCCTACCCTATTAAATACTTGTAATTTCAACATATGGTAGGGCCGCTTGCAGAGTTTCAGTCACTTTAATCGAATATAATCACAATCTATGTGTAATTAGAATCAGGGGTGCTTTGAAGCTATTGCAAGCCTATTCCTAAATCATATTAATATAAGTACCGTATTGCCCCACAATGGTACATCATCTACCCCTACAGGTTGAGAATTAGCCAATTAAAGTTATTATTTATTTATTTTTTTTATATATTAGCTTGTTGGAATGAATGTTCACTTTACATTTATAATGAAAATATGATTATAAAATTTAAAATAATAAAATCAAATGATATTTCATTATATATAACTATTTAAATAATGTTGCATACTTTATTAATTTCTCATATAATCAAAGCAAACAAAATTTTAATACATAACCATAATTAATAATATTTTTATGACTCTAAGTATGTCTTATAACTTCTCTTTTCATACTAAATATATATGTCACATATAAGTTTCAAACTCCACTCTTCATTATTATAATTATTCAATAACCAATCATTAACAATTATCATATTTTTAATCAATCATATACTAATCCATATTGAAAATATATTATTACATATTCTACATTCACACTCTTAAAAACACCTTTACAACCTCAAAAAAAAATTTATATATTTTATCAATAAATTATTAATCCATATTTTTAGACATGTTATAACACGTAATTTTATTATTTAAGCACTCAATTCATTTCATTTAATCCTCAAGATAGTTTGCATGTTTTAATCATCATACAACATTTTAGCAATAATTCAAGATTCATAGACACTCTTTCACAAACCTTTTATATATATATATATATATATATATATATATATATATATATATATATATATATATATATATATATATATATATATATATATATATATATATTCATTAACATCTTATCATATTTGATATGTCACATACATTTTTCACTTGTTTATATTTTTTAACATGTCATCTTATACATTTGACAACTAAGTCACATTTACACATTTTAATACATTATTCAAATATACAATTTATTCAATTAACATGCAAGTATGCATTAAGCACAAACTAAAATGCAGATATATACAAACCTCAATGAATCTTTTTCTAAAATCTAAAATGTTGCTCAGACAATGAACCAAAAAAGGGATTGAATTGGTTAGCAAATAAAATTTACTTAATTTAAAGTGCGGAATAAATAAAATAGAGTATTAACAAACTCTACTTCTCTCTCCAATTTCAATTAGGCATTTCACTAACACACTAAGTGTTACAATGGAGTTTTTCAAGCTCACTCCCAACTATGGTGTTTCTCTTAATGATTAACACCTAATCCAAAGATTCAATGGCTCATACAAAAATCAATTTTTTGTATTTTATGGCTCACAGAATAAACCCTTTAAAAGTGTTTCACTCTTAACCCAATATACCTAATCTCACTTTTGAGTAATTGATTACAATGAAAAATACTTACCAACCTACAATGCTCATAAGTTTAAGCAATTAGGTTTTCACAAAAAGTAGTTGATTGTTGAAAAATAATTAATGTACAATGATACAACAAGATTAAATATGAAAATAATTGTTATTCCTCTTGTTCTTCTTCTTCTTTTTATTGGGATTCATAAATGACTTGCATTAATACTCCATTTATGAATTATGGTCATTTGGGTGCATTTAATGCGAAAGTAGCAGTTGAACCAACTTTTAAATCGCGTCTAACATGTTTATCTGTCCTCGTTCACGGGGGTGACTATATGTGTCATTGGCGTTAATGTTCTTCCAAGCCGTGATCCAAGTCGTGACTCTAGTCGTGACACTCTCTGAAAGAATTGAAAATGTTTGGTCACGGGCATGAATATGCTTTCACAGATGTGACTATACTTTCACGGGCGTGACTTGTTTGATCATTCATGATTGGTTTGATCCTTCATGATCGTGAACTTTAAATGGTAAAAAATTGGCCCTAGGCTATATTCACAAGCGTGACACTATGCTATTTCTTTGATTTTTATCTTCAAAATTTGTCTTTCAATCTTGCTTCATTTTCTAATCAAAGTATATCATGTTTAACACACTTAGAATACAAACATTGTTAAATAAATTATTGTCATTTTATTTGTTGTCATCAAAATAACAGAAATACCCCTCAAGGTTCTACAATCTCCCCCTTTTTAATGGTGACAAATAATCTAGCAGTATGTGCTTTTGAGAAGTCTCCCCCCTAAAAGGTGCTTAAGATAAAATAATAAAGTGCAAGATTTGAAAGAAATATAGCAAAGGTATTTGCAAACTAATAAGGTATATGTAAGGTATATCTCATCAAATAAAACATGTATAATCAAGTGTATTCAAAGTATATGTGAGATATATGTTAAGTATATCTTATGCAATAAATAAAATGAGTTCAAATAAGTTCAAGTTGCAAGGTATATGTGAGGTTGATGTGATGTATAGCTTATGCATATCATCAATTGAAATAAAATTTGCATATTTTATTATATAACCACACATTGCATATTGCATATTTATGCCATCATATATTGAACACATATATGCTTGTTTCACCCCTTTTGTCACCAGTAGAAAGATTGAAATGTAAATAAGATAATTGTATTAAAAATTAAAGGACAAGGATTACATTAAAATGTATAAAGATAAAGTCCTATCACAACAAAGGTAAAAAAAACTACTACATGATAACTAGGGCTCTAAGTAGGCTTAAAGCCTGACAAATCATCCCTAAGGCATATTATCTCTGTCTCGAGGCTTTTCATACAAGACTCCATAAAGTTTTTGAGATTCTCTAACCTCTCATCAATAGAATCCTATATCATGTCAAGGCGAGGTGCTAGAAGATCAACAACCTGTTGTGCCAAAGTGGATGTGGAAGAGGCCGAATTTTGTGAGAAATATTGAATTTGTGTGTCAAATGCCAGAATTTGAAGGGATGGAAATGAGAAAAGATAGAAAATTTTATTTTATAGTCGATAGATTCACGACCATGAATAATCAGTCACGGGCGTGAAGCATCGGGGTCACGATTTATTGAAGGGGCGCTCCAGTCGTGAAAAAAGGAAAGTGAAACTGACATTAAACAATCACGGGTGTGAATAAGGCTTTTCATGGGTGAGAAAAATATAGTAATGGGAATGAAGCTTAGTCTTCACTACCTTTTCCTGTGAGACAAGTCGTGAAGCAAAGCGTGAAACCTACTGGAACTTTTTGCTAACTTTGTTCACAGTCGTGAATATATGTCACAGGCGTGAACCACCTCAAATATTCAAAAATAAAACTAAGTCTAAAACAAGACTAGAAGATTTCTAAACAGTTTTTATGTCTTAAAATACATATTTCTATCATATTAACTACTGCATACCATAAAATCAATCATGTAAAATGCATCATATGAAGGAATTAACATTCAAGGTTCACATGACATATAATTGGTATAAAAAAATTAATTAAGAAAATGTTGATCCATCAAGCATACCAAGCTCTCTTCTTATAAAATAAAAACTTTCTTCATTAAAAGGTTTGGAAAAAATATCTGTAAATTGAAGTCTTTCTTTTGGCCATTTCTTCCAACTTCATCTCTCTTCTCCTTCTTCTTCATCATCCCTTTTCCTTCTTCCATATCACAGCTCAAATTATTCATCATCTTCTTCAAATAAATCTGATCTTAGTAAGAAATAGTTTTTCCATGATTATTGTGTTATTAGAACACTTTAGGTTATATTTTTACAAGATATTGCACTCTATTTTTTATTATCTTATGAATCGAATTTGGGGATGTGTTAAACATAAAAGTTGTTCATCTATGTCTTTTGTATCTTTCTGCCAAATTTTATTGAAGTATTTGTAGTATATAAAGAGATATGGTTATTGGGGTGAAACTGGTTCAGGGAGACATATCAACTAAATAACCTACAGTGTTTGTAAATATTAATCATCTTAGTGGCTTAATCTGAGGTTTTGTAAAACATGAAAGTTGTAGTATATATGTTATTGAGGTGTTTGCAAAACTTTGTATAAATTTCTCTTGTGTAGGTTGAGTTATTATGAAATGAACTATGATTGTTCCTTGATTGAGTTTGTTTCATATACCTGTGCAGCTCCAGTACCTTCATCCTTATATTTCACCTATTTTTAGATCGCATTAGCCAAAGTTAAAAACATAAATGTTTTTACTCCTATGTTGTATCTAAATTTCTTTGAAAGTCTCACCTTAAAATGTCATGTATTTTGTGAGTTATGAGCTGAACAATTAAACTAATCGAGTTGATACTCTATGTTGAACCAGTTATATATCCTCCAATATTGGAACACCTTAGAGACCGAATCTAGAAATGTGTTAAACATAAAAAGTGTTCTAAATGAACTTATATAACTGTATAAAAATATTCAAAATAATTGAAGCTACACATTGAAAGCTAAGAATTTTTAAATTGGGTACCTTGAAACTGCCTAAGGGCAGAAAATAGGGCAATATTTACAATTATACCAAAAATTATGTAAAGGTTCAAAAATTCTGAAATTTTAGTATATTTTAGTTTTATATGTTATATTTAATCAGGATAAAGAATCATATAAATTGGATAAGTGTAGACAAATTTATTGATCAATAGTCCTTAGAGGTCTTATTCTAGCTTAAAAGAAATTGTAGTTATTTATTTAAATTATATTAAGAATAAATATTTTATCAAGGTATTAATTAATTATATTTTTAAATTAGGATTTAACCAAGAATAAGACCAACAAAAGTGAACAAGCTCTGAGCTTGTATTTTGGAAAAGAAAAAAACTGTATCGAGGATTGTACATATAATTATTCTAGTTTAACCCTTATGCATGATTGTATGTGCATGATATGAATTATTTGCCACCATGATGAAATAATAGATTATGTCATGTTTTAACATTATAAAAATGTTATTAACTATGAACTTATCATTATGCTAATATTTGATAAAATATCATGCTATTATATGGTGTTGAAATAAGTTAAGTGTGTATCATTATGTTAATATGAAATAAGTATTGGTTATAGAAACAAGTAATTAATGGTGTTAATTGCCCATTTCTCTACCTGAGGACTGACATAGGATAGATGGTGCACCATTAGGGGAAAGTTTCGGTACCGATACTGATATGATTTAAGGGCAGGGTAGTTATAGTTCCGAGAACGCCCTGATCCTAATTACACACAGATAAATGATTATACTAGGTCAAGGTGGCTGAAGCTCCGCGAGGGCCCTTGACTTGAGATTATAGTGAGTAGGGTGGCATAAGTTCCGCGAGTGCCCCTATTTCACACCCCGTATCTGGACAATCCGGGAATGAGATTTTGGGCTAATAATTCATAGAATAAAATATGAAATTTAATTAATTGATGTAAGTAACAAAGTGTAAAATGCTTACATGAGGTGGTGCAAAATTAAATTATTGAATAATGTTATTTTGTTTATTTTTTTATGTTATGTATTTATTTATTATATATGACAAATATGCAATAAAATTTGATACACCATGATTTTATTTGAGACATGCATTTGTGTGACTGCTTGGGGAAAGCTTTAATACTTATATGTACCACTAAGCTAGAGATAGCTTAGCGTGAGTTCTTCTCACGTATGAATTGGAGTTATAGATAGTAGATAGTGGAGTTGATAAGGAAGAAGTCCAAGCCCATATCAGCAGAGACACAATAAGCATAGTTAGAGGGTTGGTTATCTATTATTATTATTATTATTATTTTAGTTTGACTATGTATATGGTGTGGTAGACATGTCTCATATATTAATATTGTGTATGTAAATAATTATGTAACATAATCGGGTGTCATATGTGTATACAATATAAGGATAAATATATATTGTTAATTAGAAAAACTTGCCTAAACCAATATAAATAAATATATTAAGTTATTTAAAATGAAAAAAAAATTCAATTCGAGCAGATTATTGAGTTAAGCTTGTGGCATCCATCTTATATATGTAGAATTATTCCTAATATATAAGTGGGACATCACACTTAACCTTAATTGCAGAATAAAATTAAATAAAGTAGAGATGAAGAGATATCACACAAGATTTATAGAAGTTCGGTTATTAACAAACCTTACTCCTCTCCCCAATCTCAATTGGGAGTTTTACTAACATTCTAAGTGCTAGAGAAGAGTTTTACAAGCTCACTCCCAACTATGGTGTTTCTCTCAATGGCTAACACCTAACCCAGAAAATCCCATGTGTTTTAATGGCTCACATAATAAACCAATTCCTTGTATTTTATGGCTCACACAATAAACTCTTGCAAGTGTTTCACTCTTAACTTAATATACCCAAACTCACTTGAGTAATAGATTACAATGAAAACACTCACCAACCTATAATGCTTAGAAATTAGGAGCAAATAGGTTTTTACAAAGAATAAGGGATTTGTTGAAAGTAATTAATGCACAATGGCTACAACAAGATTTTTGATTCAAAGTAATTGTTTTTCTTCTTCTTAATATTCATAAATGACTTGTATTTATACTTCTTCAACGAATTATAGCCGTTTTGGGTGCATTTAATGCAAAAATAGCCGTTGAACCAACTCTTAACTTCGCGCCTGACATGTTTCTCTGTCCTCATTCACGGGTGTGGCTATATGTGTCACGGTCATGAATGTTCTTCCAAGTCGTGGTCCAAGTGATGACTCTGGCTGTGAAGCTTTCTGGAAGAACTTGAAGTGTTTGATCACGGGCATGACTTTATACTTTCATAGGCGTGAACATTCTTCCAAGCCGTGGTTCAAGTGGTGACGCTGGTCGTGAAGCTCTCTGGAAGAACTTGACATGTTTTTTCACAGACGTGTCTTTATTTCACTGGCATGACTAATTTGATCATTCACGGCTAGTATGATCCTTCATGGTCGTGAACTTTTAATATTGGAGAGTTGGCGCTAAGCTATATCACGGGCATGACATAAGTAATCACCGGTGTGAACTTGCTGTTTCTTTTTATTTTGATCTTCAAAATTTGTCTTTCATTCTTGCATCTATTTCACTCAAGATATATCCTGTTCAACAAACTTAGAACACATATTGTTAAATACATTATTGCTATTTTATTTGTTAGCATCAAAATGATGGAAATACCTCTCAAGGTCCTCAAATTTCAACAATCTCCCCCTTTTTGATGGTGACAAATAATCTAGCAATATGTGCTTTTGAGAAGTCTCCCCATTAAAAGGTGCTTAACAACAAAAATAATAGAGTGCAAGAATTGAACAATGTATAACATGGATCTTTGCTAACTAGTTAGGTATATGCAAGGTATATTCAAAGTGTATCAAATTGTTTCCTTAACTACTTAAGTATATGCAAAGTATATGAGAGGTATATATTAAGTATGTCAACTTGTTTGCTTAACTAGTTAATTATATGCAAAGTATATGTGAGGTATATTCAAAGTATATCAAATTGTTTGTTTAACTAGTTAAGTATATGCAAAGTATATGTGAGGTATATGTTATACAACACATTTGCATATATTCTTATATTGCATTTGGATATATTCATATATTGCTAGGTTCTCCCCCTTTTGTCATCAACAAAGTAAACTATAAAATGATAATGATGTAATTATATTAATACGAAAGAGAGGAAGTACAAAGTTTAAAAATGTGAATTAAATTCCTACACTCATAATAATATAAACTAGTATATAAACAAAAACATGAAAATGTTAGGACTCTAACTAGGCTTTGAGTTTGACAGACCATCTCTAAGGCATGCTACTTCTGCCTCGAGGCTATCCATACGAGATTTTATGAAATCTTTGAGGTTTTCCAACCTCTCATCGATGGAAGCCTGCAATAGATCAAAACGAGGTGCTAAAAGATCAGCCACCTGTTATGCCAAGCTAGGTGTAGAGGCCGATGATTGGCCAACCTCTTGCTCAACCTCTGGGGTCACTGTCTCAACTCGGGCTCATTTTCTTTGCTAGATTCCTTGGAGGCCAACTTTGAATTAATCCAAATCCTGGTCTTCCCAATCAATTTCACCAGCTGGAGTGGTGAAGCGGTAATAAACATTATTCTCGTAGATTATGCAAATAGCTACTCCCATCTTTATAAAAGACTCGACATCTGGTCGGTCTCGAGGATGTGCTAGAATGAGGTTGAAATTATGCTCGTTGAGCTTTAGATAGTCGAGTTCAATTGCAAGGTGAGTCACATACCCACCCGCGAATCAAGATATTTCTTGATGGCTTTATTGCAATTGAGAGAAGATGATTTGCAAACTAGCGAAACAGAACCACGATTAGACCTCTTCATGCCATCTCCAGGAAGAAAAGCTCTGATTTTCATATTGCACCATTGCTCTCACCTCTTGCAAAGATACTATAGGTAAGAAACCTATGTAGATAATTATGCACAGGAGACAAAGATGAGTGCTCTTAGTCTTCTTCACATCTCAGCTGCAATCCAACCCAAAGTGAGTCCATGCTGGATTGGCATAGAATTCCATCTCACTTTCATTAAGAATACCTTCTAAGGAAAATTTGAAGATTGTGCCAAACTCCACTGTTGTGAGAGTGTTCGGATGATTACAGAGTTGGAATTTGATTATTCCGGTGGGAGAAACTTGCAAAGTGCTAAGGAACTCGATAGTTGGTTCCCTTAGCATTAGTTGATGAATATCCATAAATTCCTAGAGATGACAAGCTTGTAATTGTTCCATCATGCTTGTCTTAAGTCCGAGAGTTCTGACAGCATTCCATTCGAAGGAACGAGAAGAAAGTAGGGGTCTTTTCTTAAGAACCACATATCTTGGATGACAATGCTCCAAAATAATGTTGAGAAGTTAGTTCATGTGTCATCTCAGAGAATGGGATTTCCTCTTTGTGCCTTTTGATGAGACGGATTTCATTGATAATCTCAAATTAAGGATTTTGGATAGTGATTTTCTGATCAGGGATTTTGATAACAACCTTGTGATGTTGTGATTTTTCAAAAAGGAGTTTTGAAGGATTTTATAGATGAAAAAGAATATGAGGAGGCTGGATTTTGTGAGAGATAATGAATGAGAGCTTTAATTGAGAGAAGAAATGGTAAAATCTGTTTTATAGTCGACATATTCACGATCGTGAATCATCGCTCATTAGCGTTGTTGAACCTTGAAGGGTATTTTTGTCATTTTAATGCTAACAAATAAAATAGCAATAATGTATTTAACATACTTGTGTTTGAAGTTTATTGAACACGGTATGGAATATGATGCAAGAATGGAAGACTAACTTTGAAAGTCAAAAATGAAAAAATAACATGTTCACGCCCGTGACTGTTTATGTCACGCCCGTGATATAGCTTAACGCCAACTATCCAACATTTAAAGTTCACGGCCATGAAGGATCATAGCAACCGTGAATGATCATATTAGTCATGCCTGTGAAAGAAAGTCACGCCCGTGATAAAACATGTCAAATTCCTCTAAAAAGCTTTACAGCCAGATTCACCACTTGGACCATGGCTTGGAAGGATATTCATGCCTGTGAAAGAATAATTTCATGCCCCTAGAAGAACATTCACGACCATAACACACATATTCACGACCATGAATGAGGAAAGAGAAACATGTCAGGTGCGAAATTAAAAGTTGATGCAACGGCTATTTTTGCATTAAATGCAACCAAAAGGTTATAATTCGCCAAGGAAGTATAAATACAAGTCATTTATGAATCTAGAATAAGAGAATAACAATTACTTCGAATCAAAATCTTGTTGTAGTCATTTGTGTATTAATTACTTTCAACTAAACTTTAATTCTCTATAAAAATCTTTTTGCTCATAATTTCTGAGCATTATAGATTTGTGAGTGTTTCTCTTTGTAATCTACTACTCAAGTGAGTTTGGATATATTGGGTTAAAAGTATAACACTTGTAAGGGTTATTTGTGTGAGCCATTAAAATACAAGGAATTGGTTTATTGTGTGAGCCATTAAAACACAAGGGATTTTTGGGTTAGGTGTGATCCATTGATAGAAACACCATAGTTAGGAGTGAGCTTGTAAAACTCTATTGTAACACTTAGTGTATTAGTGAAACTCCCAATTGAGATTGGGGAGAGGAGTAGGGTTTGTTAACACCCGAACCTTTATAAATTTCTTGTGTGATATCTTTCTATCCCTACTCTACTTAACTTTTCATTCCGCACTTAAAAGTTAAGAATTTTTAATATCCAATTCAATCCCCCTTCTTGGTTCATTATCTGGGCAACATACGTGAATAGTCATGGTTATGGTTTGTTGAAGAGACGCTCTAACCGTGACAAAGGATATGAATCGGTTCACTGTCATGACATTAAATAGTCACTGACGTTACTTATGAATTTCACAGTGATGATAAAATGAGTCATGGTCATGAAGTGCAATCTTCACTACTACTAATCGTGAAGCAACGCGTGAAACAAAGCTTGAACGATTCTGTAATTATTTGATATTTATATTCACGGTCATGAATGAAGAGTTTCACGGGAGTGAAAGAAAAGAGTTAAGGGTGTGATACATAGTCTTCACTACCTTCAGCCATGAAGAATGTTGTGAACCAAGGCATGAAAGCTACTGGAACTTTTGGCGATTATGATCATAGCCGTGAATATATGTCACAGGCGTGAATTTCCTTAAATTTTCAATAAATAAAACTAAGTCTAAAATAAGACTAAAGATTCCTAAGATGCTTCTATGTCTTATAACATTTCTTCCCATCATGTTAACTACTTCATACCTTAAAAGATTTGACAACAATAAAAAAATATGAAGGAAAATTAACATTCAAAGTTTGACAATTTTGACAATCATGCTTAAGATAAGGTTGATCCATCAAGCATACCAAGCTCTCTTCTTATGAAGTTAAATCTTTCTTTATTAAGAGATTTGGTGAAAATATCTTCCAATTGATTATTTGTATCGATAAATTCTAATTCAGCATCTCCATATTGAACATGATCTCTAAGAAAATGATATCTTATGTAAATATGCTTGCTTTTAGAGTGTTGAATGGGATTCTTAGAGAGATTTATGACACTTGTATTATCACATTTGATAGGTATATGGTCCAAACTATGACCATAATCGTTAAGTTGTTTTCTCATCCATAGGATTTGAGTACAACATCCTGCTGCCACATATTCTGCTTCAGTGGTAGAAAGAGCAACCGAAACTTGTTTCTTACTAAACCAAAAAACTAAGTATTCACTAATAAAGTGACAAGTGCCTGAGGTACTCCTTCTTTCTAAGAGACTATCGGCATAGTCTACATTTGAATATCCTATGATATGAAAGGATGAATTTCTAGGATACCATAAGCCTAGATGCAATGTGCCATTCAAATATTTTAAGATTCTTTTCACAACATTCAAATGTGATTCTTTAGGACATGATTGAAATCTAGCACATAATCATACATTATACATTATATCTGGCCTATAGGCAATAAGATATAAGAGTGATCCGATCATACCTCTATAAAGCTTTTCATTAATGTTCTTACCCTTTTTGTCTTTGTCCAATTGTGTTGAGGTGCTTATAGGAGTCTTGGCATTTTTGCATCCTTCCATTCCAAATTTCTTGATTAAGTCTTTGGCATACTTGGATTGGTTGATGAATATGCCGTCATTACTTTGTTTTATTTGTAGACCAAGAAAGAACTTAAGCTCACCCGTCATGCTCATTTCAAATTCCCTAGTCATACACTTAGCAAATTCTTGGCAAAGCAATTCATTAGTAGACCCAAATATGATGTCATCAACATAAATTTGAACAATTAAAATATCATGTTTATGCTTTTTAGTAAATAATTTTGTGTCAACATTTCCTTTTGAAAAGTTATTTTCTAAAAGGAAAGAACTTAGTCTTTCATACCAAGCTCTTGGAGCTTGTTTCAAACCATACATGCTTTTGAAAGTTTAAAAACATGATTGGGAAAGTTATAGCTTTCAAAACCTGGTGGTTGTTCTACATAAACTTCTTCTTCTATAAAACGATTTAAGAAAGCACTTTTGACATCCATCTGAAAGAGTTCAAAATTCATATGGTATGCAAATGCTCAAAGAATTCTTATGGCTTCTAATCTAGCTACCATAACATAAGTCTCATCATAATCTATTTCGTTTTCTTGATTATAACCTTTTGCAACTAACCTAGCCTTATTCCTAGTTATTGAACCTTGCTCATCTAGTTTATTTCTAAATACCCATTTGCTACCAATGATTTGATGCTCTTTAGGTCTAGGAACTAAGGTCCACACCTTACTCCTCTCAAATTGGTTGAGTTCTTCTTGCATAACAATCACCCAATTTTCATCATTAAGAGCCTCATCAATATTTTTAGGCTCAATTTGAGAGACAAAAGCAAGGTTAGAATATAAAAGTTTGAGATTAGATCTAGTGCTAACTCTTTTAGTAGGATCACCAATGATTTGATCATTGGGGTGATTTTTGTCATTTTTCACTCCTTTGGAAGCTCTTGTTTGTCTTGATCTTGAGCTTGAGGTAGAGAGTCATCTTAATATGGGTTTTCTTGATCATTTTCATTTCATTGTACCTATGATATCATCAAGAACACTACCTTTCATAAGATCAAGCTTACTAGATTCATCAAAGACAACATGCATAGATTCTTCAACAGCTAATGACTTTTTATTAAAGACTCTATAAGCTTTGCTAGAGGTGGAGTATCCTAAAAAGATACCTTCATCGGATTTAGAGGCAAAATTTCCAAGGTTGTCCTTGGTATTTAATATGAAACACTTGCATCTAAATACTCTAAAGTATGATATCATACGCTTTCTTCTATTCCATAACTCAAAAGAAGTTTTGTTTAAGAGTGGTCGTTTGAAAACTCGATTTGAAATATAACATGCAGTATTAGTGGCTTTGGCCCAAAAGTAGGTTGGTAACTCATAGTCATTGAGTATTGTTCGAGCCATTTCAATTAAAGTTCGATTTTTCCTTTTGACTACCCCATTTTGTTGAGGCGTTCTAGGAGATGAAATATTTTGTGAAATACCATGTTCTAGACAAAAGTTTTCAAAGTTTTCATTTTCAAATTTTTTTCCATGATCGTTTTTTATTTTTAAAATAAAATAACCTTTTTCGTTTTGAACTCTCTTAGCAAAGTTTTTAAAAGATTCAAAAGCATCACTCTTTTGAGCTAAGAAAATTACTCAAGGGAATCTAGAGTAGTCATCAATGATGACAAAAGCATAGTTTTTACCTCATAGGCTTGCAACTGTAATAGGTCCAAAAAGATGTAGATGTAAAAGTTGTAGAGGTTTCGAGGTACTTACAATATTTTTGGATTTGAAGGAGAACTTGTGTTATTTTCCTCTTTGGCAAGGTTCATATGTCTTATCTTTTTCAAATTTGACTTTTGGTAGTCCACTTACTAGATGTCCTTTGCTAAGGCTTTGAATTAAATCTATGCTTGCATGACCAAACCTTCTATGCTACAACCAAGATTCATCACTAGTAATCATAAGACACTTAGAGAAAATGTTAGATATTTTGTGTAAGTCTATTATGTAAGTATTGACATCTCTACTTCCTTTGAATATCTCTTGCCCACTAAAAGAGGTTACAAGACATTCATTAGAGGTAAAGATTATTTGGTTTCTCTTATTACATAATTGACTTACACTTAACAAGTTATGTTTCAAACCATCAACAAGTAAAACATCTTCAATGAAAGTAGTATTATTAATACTAATAGACTCAATGCCAATTACCTTACCCTTAGCATTGTTTCCAAAGGTTACCTTACCACCATCAATACTTTTAATGTCATTGAATAGCTCTTTGTTTCTGGTCATATGCCTTGAACATCCACTATCCACAAGCCAAGCATTTTCGTTTATAGTGGACTTGAGGCATACCTATAAAATTACAATTTAAGTATTGTTTTTAGGTACCTAAATGAACTTGGGTCCTTAGGGGTTAGCATATGAAGGTTCTCAATGAGCCTTCAACAATGTTTATTGGTATGACCAAATTTCATAAAATAATTACATTGTTTAGCTCTAAACATATTTTTCGGTTTTACCATGCTTTTAGCTACCATTATCCTATTAGATGGAGTTTGTGAGCAGTGACATGCACATGCATGATGACTTGGAGCTTTCCTAGGTGCATGCCTCTTATACATAAAAGCATGATTGGCCTTTTGAGGTTTCCTTCTTAGGTAACCAACTCTTGACCATTCTTTTTATAAATAGAGGATTTAATGTGTCGTGCACTTAGCCCTTGGGGCTATTACTTTTAATGTGGAGATATGAGGTGCATTTGACTTAACAAATGTAGTCTTGTGAGATGAAGATGATGTTCCATTAAATCCTAGACCATGTCTTATTAAAGGTGGTTTTTGAGACACTATGAGAGTATCTAAACTCTCATTGCCTTTATGAAATCTTGAAATGGAGTTTCTAAGTTCCTCAACTTCATTTTTCAAAACATTGTTCTCTTTAAGTAAGGATTTAGTTTAGGGTCTAGAGGAGTACTCATCTAATGATTTTTGAAGAGATTCATTAGAAGATTTAAGCTCAAGATTTTCTTTTCTAAAACTTCCATTTTGTTTTTCAAACTTAAAATATTATTTTTATAGGTATTGAATTTACATATATATTTTTCTAATTATAGGTTCAATACTTCTATTAGACTTTGTTCATCATCATCTTCACTATCACTATCACTACTATCGTTATTGAATGAATATGATTAAGGAGGATCTACCTTATCCGTGAAGTGATCCTCTAAAGCCACGAAGCATAGGTTGAGTTCTTCACCTTCATTGTCATCTTTTTCACTTGAAGAGCTTTCATCATCCCATATGGCTTTGTGACCTTTCTCCCCATTATCTTTTTGATATTTTTTTCTTATGTTTCTTGAGCCTTGGACATTCTGGTTTGATATGTCCTTTCTTCCCACACTCATAACATTTTACCTCCTCTTTATTCCTTTGAGAGTCATTTGAGGAGTATTTGAGATTTCTTTGTTCGAAGTTTCAAGAGTTGCTAATTCTCTTTTCAATTATTCTTTTCAGTCTTCTAGATAGCATTGCAATGTTCTCATTTGCATCATCGCTCTTTTCTTTATCATCTTCAACTTCTTCTTGAGATTTTGAAGTAGAGACTTTTAGTGCTAAAGACTTTCTTTTTTCTAGCTCGGTTTCAAGTTCTCTATCTCTCTTTACTGCCATTTCACGTGTTAGAAGTTTGCCAATAAGCACATCGGTATTCATGACTCTCATATCTTCGTTGGCTTCTTTTATACCAGCAACTCTTGAACCATAGTCTTTGAGAGGAAGGTTCTCAAAATTTTATTGTTTACATCTTCCAAGCTCAAGTGTTTTCCAAGCTTTCTTATGTTGTTTATGATGGCTAGAAGACGGTTCGTCATATCGGTGATGGATTCATTGGATTTCATCTTGAAGAGTTCATATTCTGAAGTGAGAAGTTAAATCTTCTTGGATTTAACTTGCTTTGTTCCTTCATGATAATTCTCCAATATTTTCCACATATTATATGCGGTAAGGTAGTGTTAGATTCTGCCACATTCTTCAATGGATAGTGGCTTACAAGAGTTGTTATTGCATTTTTTTTAAGTTTGATCTATGTTGAGGCTCTGTCCAATCATCTATTGCAAGGATTTATTCTTCACCATCAACTCCTCTCCTGATTGGTGGTGTCCATTCTTTTTGAACGCTATCCCAAACTTCAATTCCCTCACTATCGAGATATGACTCCATCCGGAACTTCCAATGAGCATAGTTTGCTTTATCAAAGTAAGGCTTAAGACTTTGGAATCCTTCATTGGCCATTTCTTGATCTTTGCTAGCGCTTTTTAGGCTTTGATGCTAGACTTGACTCTGATACCAATTGTTTCCCAAACAATGAACCAAGAAGGGGGGTTGAATTGGTTATAAAAAATTCTTAATCTTAATTGCGGAGTAAAATTAAATAGAGTAAAAATGAAGAGATATCACATACGACATTTATAGAGGTTCAGGTATTAACAAACCCTACTCCTCTCCCCAATCTTAATTGGGAGTTTTACTAACACTCTAAGTGTTACAATGGAGTTTTACAAGCTCACTCCCAACTATGGTGTTTCTCTCAATAGCTAACACCTAACCCAGAAAATTCCTTGTGTTTTAATGGCTCACACAATAAACCAATTCCTTGTATTTTATGGCTCACACAATAAACTCTTACAAGTATTTCACTCTTAACCCAATATACCCAAACTCACTTGAGTAATAGATTACAATGAAAACACTCACCAACCTATAATGCTCAGAAATTATGAGCAAATAGGTTTTTACAAAGAATAAAGGATTTGTTGAAAGTAATTAATGCTCAATGGCTACAACAAGATTTTTGATTCAAAGTAATTGTTGTTCTTCTTCTTAGGATTCATAAATGACTTACATTTATACTTCCTCAGCGAATTATAGTTGTTTGGGTCATTTAATGAGAAAAAAGTCGTCGAACCAACTCTTAATTTCGCATCTGACATGTTTCTCTGTCCTCATTCACGGGTGTGACTATAAGTGTCATAGTTGTGAATGTTCTTCCAAGTCGTTGTCCAAGTGATGACTTTAGTCGTGAAGCTTTCTGGAACAACTTCAAGTGTTTGATCACGGGCGTGACTTTATACTTTCACGAACGTGAATATTCTTCCAAGCTGTGGTTCAAGTGATAACTCTGGCCGTGAAGCTCTCTGGTAGAACTTGACATGTTATTTTATAGGTGTGTCGTGATTTCACGGGCGTGACTGATTTGATCAATCACAGTTGGTATGATCCTTCATGGCATGAACTTTGAATGTTGGAGAGTTGGCGTTAAGCTATATCACGGGCATGACATAAATAGTCATGGGTGTGAACTTGCTATATCTTTTTATTTTGATCTTCAAAATTTGTCTTTCATTCTTTCATCTATTTCACTCAAGATATATCTTGTTCAACAAACTTAGAACACATATTGTTAAATACATTATTGCTATTTTATTTGTTAGCATCAAAATGACGGAAATACCCCTCAAGGTCCTTAAGGTTCAACACTAAGATAGGTTGATGGCACTAGTATTGTCACATTTGATGGGTATATGGTCCAAATTTTGATCATAATTCTTACGTTGTTGTCTCATCCATAGGATTTGACTGCAACAACACCCTGCTGCCACATATTCCGCTTCAGCGGTAGATAAGGCAACTGATACTTGTTTCTTGCTAAACTAAGAAACTAGGCATTCACCAATAAAGTGACAAGTGCCTAAGGTACTCTTCTATCCAAAAGACTACCGGCATAATTTGCATCCTAATATCTTATGATATGGAAAGATAAATTTCTAGGATGTCATAAGCCTAGATGCAATGTGCCATGTAAGTATTTTAAAATCCTTTTTACAGCATTCAAATGAGATTCTTTATGACAAGATTGAAATCTAACACAAAAGCATACACTATACATTATATCAGGCCTAGAGGTAGTAAGGTATAAAAGTGATCCGATCATACCTCTATAGAGCTTTTCATTTATGCTCTCCCCCTTCTCATCTTTGTCCAAATTGTTTGATGTGCTCATAGGAGTCTTAGCATTTTTGCATCCTTCCATTCCAAATTTCTTGATTAACTCTTTGGTGTACTTGGATTGGTTGATGAACATGCCCTCATTGCTTTGCTTGATTTGTATATCAAAAAGAACTTAAGTTCACCCATCATCCTCATTTCAAATTCTCTAGTCACGCACTTAGCAAATTCTTGGCAAATCAATTTATTAGTTGACCCAAATATGATATCATCAACATAAATTAAAATTTCATGCTTATGCTTTTTAATAAACAAGGTTGTATCAACATGTCCTTTTGAAAAATTATTTTCTAAAAGAAAAGAACTTAGTCTTTCATACCAAGCTCTTGGAGCTTGTTTTAATCCATACAAGGCTTTTGAAACTTTAAAAATATGATTAGGCAAGTTATGACTTTTAAAATCCGAAGGTTGTTCTACATATACTTCCTCTTCTACAAAACCATTTAAGAATGCACTTTTGACATCCATTTGAAAAAGTTTAAAATTCATATGGCATGCAAATGCTAAAAGTATTCTTATGCCTTCTAATCTAGCTACCACAGCATATGTTTCATCATAGTCTATACCTTCTTCTTGATTATAACCTTTGCAACCAAACTAGCTTTATTCCTAGTAATTGAATTTTGTTCATCTAACTTATTTTTAAACACTCATTTACTACCAATGATTTGATGGTCTTTAGGTCTATGAACTAAGGTCCATACCTTACTTCTCTCAAATTGGTTGAGTTCCTTTCGCATAGCAATCATCCAACTTTCATCATTAAAAGACTCGTCAATATTTTTAGGCTCAATTTGAGAGACAAAAGCAAGATTAGAATCTAAAAGTTTGAGATTAGATCTAGTACTTACACCCTTAGTAGAATCACCAATTATTTGTTCCTTAAGGTTATTCTTTATCATTTTCTATTCCTTTGAAACCTCTTAGTTGTGTTGCTCTTGAGCTTGAGGTAGAGAGACATCTTGTTATTGTTTCTCTTGATCATCGTCATCTTTGTCATGATCAAGATCAAGTTTCTCCATTGTACCTACAATATCATCAAGAACACTACCTTTCACAAGATCAAACTTACTAGATGCATAAAAAACAACATGCATAGACCCTTCAACAACTAAAAACCTTTTATTAAAGACTCTATAAGTTTTGCTAGTTGTAAAGTATCCTAAAAAGATACTTTAATTGGATTTAGAGGCATATTTTCCAAAATTGTCCTTGGTGTTTAATATAAAACATTTGCATCCAAATACTTTGAAGTAAGATATCATGAGTTTTCTTCCATTTCATAACTCAAAAGAAGTTTTGTTTAAAATTGATCTTTTGAAAACTCAATTTGAAATATAACACGCAGTAATAGTGGCTTCGGTCCAAAAGTAGGTTGGCAGCAAACCATACTTATTGAGCATTGTTCGAGCCATTTCAATTAAAGTTCGATTTTTCCTTTCTGCTACCTCATTTTGTTGAGGTGTCATGGGAGTTGAAAAATCATGTGAAATACCATATTCTAAATAAAAGTTTTCAAATTTTCATTTTCAAATTCTTTGTCATGACCGTTTTTTATTTTGGAAATAAAATAGCATTTTTCATTTTGAACACTTCTAGAAAAATTTTTGAAAGATTCCAAAGCATCACTCTTTTGAACTATGAAAATTACCCAAGTGAATCTAGAGTAATCATCAATAATGAAAAAAGCATAATTTTTACCTCCTAAACTAGCAACTCTAGTAGGTCCAAAAAGATCTAAATGCAAAAGTTGTAGAGGTTTAAAGGTACTTACTACATTTTTGGATTTGAAAGATGACTTTTGTTGTTTTCCTCTTTGGCAAGGTTCACATGTGTTTTGGAAGTTCACTCACTAGCTCTCCTTTGCTAAGGCTTTGAATTAATTTTATGCTTGTATGACCAAGCCTTCTATGTCATAGCCAAGATTCATCAGTAATAGATATAAGACACTTAGAGGAAAAGTTAGTTATTTTATGTAAGTTTGTTATGTAAGTATTGACATCTCTATCTCCTTTGAATATCTCTTGGCTATTTAAAGAGGTTACAAGACATTCATTTGAGATAAAGATAACTTGGTTTCCCTTATCACATAATTGACTTACTCTAAAAAATTATGTTTCAAAATATCAACAAGCAAAAACATCTTCAATAAAAGTTGTATTATTAATACCAATAGAGTCAATGCCAATTACCTTACCCTTAGCATTGTTCCCAACGGTTACCTTACCACCATCAATTCTTTTGATGTGATTGAAATGTTCTTTATTTCTAGTCACATGCCTTGAGCATCCACTATCTACAAACCAAGCATTTTCCTTTGTAGTGGACTTGAGGCATACCTATAAAACCACGATTCAAGTTTAGTTTTTAGGCAGCTAAACAAACTTGGGTCCTTGGGGGTCAGCACTTGAAGGTTCGCAATGAGCCTTCCTTATCCAACAATGATTGTTGATATGACATTTGACTATTCTTCTTTTGAATAGAGGGTTTTGTGTGTGTTATGCTCTCAGCGCTTAGGACTATTACCTCAATTGTGGAGGTTTTTGGTGCACTAGACTTAACAAATATTGTCTTGTGAGATGAAGATGATGTTTCATTAAAGCCTAGACCATATTTTATTAAAGGTGGTCTTTGAGAGACTGTGAGAGTATCTAAACTCTCTTTCCCTTTATGAAACTTTGAAATTGAGTTTCTAAGTTCCTCAATTTCATTTTTCAAAATATTATTTTCTTTAAGCAAATATTTATTTGAGGTTCTAAAGGAATACTCATTGAAAGATTTTTGAAGAGTTTTAGTAGAAGTCTTAAAATCAGAATTCTTTTTTTGTAAAACTTCCATTTTATTTTTCAAATCTAAAATATTATTTTTATAAGTTTTAATTCTACTTCTATATTTTTCTAGTTCTAGGTTCAACACTTCTATTAAACTTTGCTCATCATCATCATATTCACTATCACTACAATTATCATTAAAATAGTATGAGTAAGAAGAATCTACCTCATCTATGAAGTGATCCTCTAAAGCTATGAAGTGGTCCTCTAAAGCTATGAAGCATAGGTTGACATCTTCTTCTTCAATATCGTTTTTTTTTTGCTTGAAGAGCTTTTGTCATCCCATGTAGCTTTATGACCTTTCTCCCCATCATCTTTTTGAAATATTTTCTTGTGTTTCTTGAGCTTTGGATATTCTGGTTTGATATATTATTTCTTCTCGCATTCATAATACTTTACCTCCTCTTTATTCTTTGAGAGTCATTTAAGGAGAGTTTGAATGTTCTTTGTTTGAAGTTTCGAGAATTGTCAAGTCACTTTTCAATCATTCTTTTTATTCTTCTTGAGAGCATGACAGTGTTCTCATTCTCATCATCACTATTCTTTTCATCATCTTCAATTACGTCTTGAGGTTTTGAAGTAGAGGCTCTGATTACTAGAGGTTTTCTCTTGTAGTGCTCTCTTACCCTACTAGTCGTTAATAGGATATGGAAATGCTACTAAGCTCATCTGTTTTAAAACCAATGTTCAAATTACTGAATTTTTTTTGAGTTTATTATTAGAGAAATATTTATTGCTATATTTTTTTCTTTCCATTTAAATATATAACTAGTGATGGAAATTTTTTGATTTAAAAGAATTCATTCAATTAAACCATAATATTTAGACATATATTTAAAAATAATACTATATATATAAAATTACAAAATTCATTCCTTATAAATCCTACATGCTACAAATTTACATCAAAAGAAATTCTTAAAATTTAATTTTTACAACATAATTTCCAAAACATACAAAAAGAACTAGACTGCTGCAATCTGATCTTGGGGTTTTCTCTTCTTTAGTTGCCCTATCGCAACAACTACTTTTATTTATCTGCGCGTGAAACACACACGCTAAGCTACTAGCTTAGTGGTGCGTTTGGTAACTATCCAATAATTTCATAAATAATTTTAAAATAAAATTTTAGAAACTACAATTAATTTATTAAGCATGTCAAATATTCAATTAATAATAAAACTATTTTCTTCATGCAAAAATATTTAATTCATAAATTATAACATTTCATTCATGAAGCATGCTTGAAATTTTAACAATGCAAGATATATAATTTGAACTATCAATTTAATAATTTATATTTTTTTCTGTTATTTATTTGATAGCCCACGACATCTTAAACCGGAACTAAATACTAGATACAGGATTTCTACTCTCCGGCAGTATACTCGGCGCCTACTTAATTATATTATAACTCGGTGTTTAACGCCTACATTTTTAATAACAACTCAGCACCTTTTTGGTGACTACGTAAATTCGAACTCAGCACTATTTCTTAGTATCTATATAAATTTCAACTCAGCACTATTTCTTAGTGCCTACGTAAATTAAATCTCAGCACTATTATTTTTAGTGCCTATATTTCTACCCTTTTATTGGCAAGCCAACTTATCCTAATTTCTAGTTCTCGACTAAATATTATAGGGCTTAATTATATTTGTTACCTTTATTATTATTTACATAAATTATGTAGGTAACATTAATATAAATTCATATAAATGAAATAATTCCCATTAAACATTTTACAACCTCATAATTACTCATTTAATCATTATAAATACAAGAAAATCAAATGATATATTTTTCTATCACAAAATTCCACTATCAACACATATGTTCAAACTGCCCTATTCTGGACAGCATTTCTTCCTTATGGTGCCCTGTATTGTTTGTCCATTTTTAGATGAAATTTGGACAAGTGATAAACTAACAAAATGTAGGTACATGTCTTATATTTAATTTCCAATTTGCATCAAATTAAAATGTATTTTATAGCAAAAGTTGTGAATTTTTTTCTAAGTTACATTCACTGCAATCTGCCCAGTATTTTATTGGACAAACTTCTGCCTTATTTCATTCTATCTTTTTCATCCATTGTTAGATGGAATTTGGACAAGTGATCAACTAACAAATTGTAGGTACATGTCTTATATTTAATTTTCAACTAGAATAAAATTAAAATGAATTTTTTAGTAAAAGTTATAAATTTTCTTCTAAGCTACGTTCATTCCAATCTGCCCAGTATTTTACTGGACAGATTTCTACCTTATATTTCTCTATATTTTTCATCCCTTTTTAGATGGAACTTGGGAAAGGGATCAACTAGAAAAATGTAGGTACATGTCTTATCTTAAATGTCTAACTCGTATCACATTAAACCAAAATTTGTAGCAAACGTTATGAATTTTTGGCTAAGCTACGATCTCTGTAATTTGCCCAATATTTTACTGGACAGATTTCTAGTACAAACGTTGAGTCCATTTTTCACATAATTTCAAGCATATTCAGGTCTAATAGTATGAATAAAAGTTGAATCCCTACGTTTTAAATTTCCAACCCAACAAGAATCACTCAAAAATCTTTTCTAGAACTCAAGTTATGATAAAAAAAAAAAAAACTAAACATTGTTCATAAGACGAATTTTCCAGTACATCAATTAATTCATATAATTTCTATTTTCATGCATCAATCTCATATTATAGTTTTTATTTTAACATTCATGACATCATTTAATCACCAATTTATTACTCAATCAAATATCCAGAATTTTATACACATCACAAAATCAAAATCAACATTTTTCATTATTGAATTTTTGCCAAATGTACATACCTCACAATTCTACTTCTCTTCACTTCTCTCTTCCTCCTTGCTTGATTTCTCCTTGCCCTTACCTTCTCTTTGATTTTGGTTCAAGGATTGTTCACCTCTTTGGCCTAACAATAAGTTTTTTACACTAATCAAGCACTAATCAAACTAATCCATCCTTAATCACCATTACCATATTAATAACCCTAAATTACTAACTTTAATGGCAACTAACTCCAAAATTAAAGAAAAGTGTTAAACCTTGAGGGGTATTTCTATCATTTTGATGCTAACAAATAAATAGCAATGATGTATTTAACATACTTGTTTTCTAAGTTTATTGAACAGGGTATGAAATATGATAGCAAGAATGGAGAATGGAAGACTGATCTTAAAAAGACAAAAAATGAAGAAATAGCATGTTCACGCTCGTGACCTTATATGTCATGTCCGTGATGAACCTTAGCACCAACTATCCAACATTTAAAGTTCACGGCCATGAAGAATGATAGCAACCGTGAATAATCATATCAGTCACGACCGTGAAAGAAAGTCACGTCAGTAAGAAGACATGAAAAATTCTTTCAGAGAGTTTCACGGCCAGAGTCACCACTTGGACCACGGGTAGGAAGGATGTTCACGCCAGTGAAGATATAATGTCACGCCCGTGATCAAATACTTCAAATCCTTCCAGAATGTTTCACGACCAAAGTCACCACTCAAGTCATGGCTTGGAAGAAGAATCATGATCGTGACAATCATACTCATGACCATGAAAGAGGAAAGAGAAATATATCAGGTGCGAAAATAAGAGTTGGTGCAACGGGTATTTCCGCATTAAATGCAATCAAACGGCTATAATTCACCGTGGAAGTATAAATGCAAGTCATTTATGAATCCAGAAAAAGAGAATAGCTAATAATTTGAATCAAAATCTTGTTATAAGCCATTTGTGCATTTGATATTTTCAAAACAAACATTTATTCTCTGTGAAAATCTTTTTCCTCATTATTCTCTGAGCATTATACATTTGTAAGTGTTTCTCTCTGTAATCATCTACTCAAGTGAGTTTGGGTATTTTGGGGTTAAGAGTAGAACACTTGTCAGGGTTATTTGTGTGAGCCTTTAAAATACAAGGAATTGGTTTATTGTGTGAGCCATTACAACACAAAGGATTTGTCACATTCGCGAGTTAGACCCTGACCGTATACGCGTACTGCGATCATTTATATTGCAGTATAGAGGCGTATGCTCGGAGTCTAAATACGAATAAATACATAAAAAATTTAATTATATTAATATGATAAAATGAATAGGAATTTTTATCAAATGAAACAATGCAATTTCATGTTATGCACTCAAATCGAGACGACAGCCCGGGTCGAAATTTGGATTTTTTGCTCGGTAGTGAAATTATAATTTAAGCATACAAAAATATGGAAAATATTATTTTAAGGTCATAGGTGGAGTTATAAGGTGAATTTTTAAGGTTAAGGGTTTGAATTGTAAAAATAGGATCCTTAGTACAGGTTTACAGTATGATATTTCAGATCAGGAGCTAGAGAAATGTGATCACGATCACAATGGAGTCGATGTGATCAAAATTTATTTTAAGATTTTTAAAATTAATAAATTAGAAATAGGACGACGGATGAATTTTTACAAGTCAAATTAAGAAAAATGATTAATTAGTAAAACTCAATTTTTACACCGGTGGTCATTTTGCAAAATCGAAAAGACTGTTTCGAAGTGACTGTTTCGAAGAGAAAATTATTTTATAATTTTTGAAATATTTAATTTGATGAAATTGAGTTGTTTGGAGGTTGAATTTTGGAGAATTAAAATTAATTATAGAGAAAAATGAAGAAAATTTTTTATTGGTTGGAAATTGGTTAAGTCAAAATTAATTGAATCTTGATTGGGCCATGTATTAATATTAAAAGATAATTAATTGTGCTATTAGCCAATGAGAAAGTTGATTAAAGAATTAATTGGGATTTATTAAGTTAATTGGGGTATATATATGGAATTAATTAGAAATTCAATAAAAAAAAAATCACAAAACTCATCTTCTTCCTTCTCTCCTCCATGGCCGAGAATCTCCAAGCCTCAAATTCCTTAAGTTCTTCAATTTTTCTTCTTCTAATCATATTAATCACCAATTAAAAGGATAAAAATAAGATTGGTGTGGAGAAAAAGAGATAAATGGTGGAATTTTGGCAAAAAGAAATCAAAAAACTTTTCTTGATACCCATTTGAAGAACGTGAGATTTTTATTCCTTTCTCCATGTGATTTTATTGGTTAAATTATTGTCATAATTATTTATAGAATTATGGTGTGATTTTGTTGATATGTGGTTGATGGAAAAATTAGGGTTTATGACTAAAATCTTGAAAAATTAGAGAAAAATAGGAAATGAAGAGAATAAGGCTTGAGGATGATGGATTGAGTGAAGAATTGATGAAAATAAATTTTAGGAATTTTTGTGGAATTTTTAGAGAATTTCCATAACTATGGTTAAATTTTGAATTATTTTGGAGGAATTTTGCCTTAAATTGAAGATAATGGAGTTGATTGGAGTGTATGGAAGTAGAAAATAAATTTTGGGATGGAAGAAAAATTTAATAGGATTTTTGGGGAATTTTTAGATTTTTAGCCTAATTATGGAAAAATTTATTGGGAGTTGTGGAATATTATTTTGGTGAAATTGATGATGGAAAATGAAAGAAAATGAGTTAAAGTGATGATATGAATTTATTTGGAATTTTTAGAGTATTTATTGAATTAATGAAAATTTTTGAATTGGAAAGGGATATTAGAAGAATAAAGGAAATAAATGGAGAAAAATAGTTTTGGAGGTGAAAAAATAAATAAAATAAAATATTATAATAGAAAATTTATATTTGAATTTTTAGTCGCACCGGAATGCGTGATGACGACCAAAACCGAAATTTATGCATTAAACAAGCATAATAAGAAAATTTTAAATTATAGAATTTCAATATACGTGAGAGGAAGAAATGGGTGAAAAATTTAGATATTGTTAGATTATATATATATATATATCGTGTAAGGTTCGGTAATTAATGAAAAGTTTCTATCTCTAGATGCAACATCGGACCAAACGCCAGCCCGAGATAAAGGAAAAGAACCGGACGATACCGGCAGAGCGTAAAGAGGTTAGTGCAACTACTTTATAACATTAGTCATATAAATATATTTTATGTGAAAATTGGAATTTTTGCAATTATTGAGTTGAAAATATATTTTTGTATTCCAAAAAATTTAAATGTTAAAGATTCTACTTGATGATAATTATTTTGGTATGAAAAGAATATTTATTAATTTTATGAAAAATAAAGTGAATTATGAATATGAGAATTTTTCCCACATGTTAGCCTAGACATGAACTAGGGTATTGTTAGCAAGCCAAAAGGGTGGAAATTATGGTCCTGTGAATTTTTGTGGACCAATGAAATATTGTGATCCTGTTCATTTCTGTAGATCATTTGATACATTTTTCAGTCCTGTGCATTATATGGACTGAGTCATATTACATTTGGATCCTGTGCATTTCTGTGGATCCTAAATTGAGATATAATATAATACCCTTTGATTCCCTAGAAGCAAGTCTATAATGTCATAATATGTAGGTATATGAAAAAACTATTATTTTATTTATAAAAAGGAGATTCAAAATTCAAACTGATTATATTTTAAGAGCATGTTTTATTTTAATGATTATTATTATAAGAGTTTTTGCACCACTGAGTTATATACTCAGCGCGGGATTTGTTTTCTCTCGCGTAGGTTACCAGAGTAGCAGAGCGCATCCAAACTTGTAGATAGAGATGTTGATTGGAGACCCGTATTATGGAGCACAGCAGTAGCAGTGGTAGCCACCCAGAGCGGGTTGGTCTTTTTATTATATTTTGATATGTATATATACAAGTTTTTAAATTTCATTACAACATGTATATAAATAAAATAAAAGGTGTGTATGTATAATATTTTAGTATATATTTTAAATTTCTTATATTAAATATGTTTAAAATTAAAGAAGTATTTTTGGAGAGTATTATTTTCTATAGCACCTCTTATCCGTCCAATATATAGAGGGGTGTACGGAAGGATAAGAGGTGTTACAATTTTATTGGTATCAGAGCGAGGTTTAGGCGATTCTAGGATAACGAGGGGTAGAATCAAGATTGTTTGCTCATGCATTTATTTTTGAAAAATAATTTGAATGTATAACTATAACTGCTACTGCTTCCTAATGTGGGTCACTGTTGTGCTTTATAGGGTTATAGATTTCAAATGCGAAGGGTTAGAGAAGAAACCCCAGATACTTGTGAGCTACTTGACACTGATGCTTCATACCCTTCATCTCGACGGATGACAGTTGAAGGCAGTGTATCCACCCGTGGATCGAATAGATCACATAGACATGAGAGACATGCGCTAGTCTCGGGTTCAGCTAGAAAGGAGCTGTTAGAGGATATGGCTGAGATCTTATGGCATTCTGCCAGACCAGCCACTGCTGAGATGGGATTTAAGAGACTTTGTAAATTGGGAGCTCCAGATTTCTATGGTCGCAGGGTGGTAAAGCGGCAGCTGCAAAATATTGGTTGGGGAGGGTAGAGAGAGTGTTTCGACAGATGGATTGCACATCTCGAGACAAATATAAATATGTGGAGTTTTTGCTGCAAGGGCTTATGACTGGTGGAAGACAATACTAGAGCGCCCTTAGACACCCAATCCACCTTCTTGGAGGTTCTTTCTGAATCAGTTCAGAGAGAGGTACATTCCCCAAGCCTATACTGATCAAAAGAGACAAGAATTCCTGGACCTCAGACAAGGGGATATGACTATAGAAGAATACGAGAAGGAGTATACCCGACTCAGTAAATATGCAGGGGGTATTATTGCTAATGAGGTTAATAGTTGCATAAGGTTTGAGAAGGGACTGCGACCCCCTATTAGAGCTAGGTTGGCTGGAGCATAAATTAAGAAGTTTACTGCTTTGAGAATTGTTGCTAAGGCAGTTGAGGAGACCATGGATGAGGAGATGAAGACAGTAGTTGCGAGCCACCCCAAGAGACCATATTTTCAGCCGGGTGCTAGTTCATCCACTAGTAAGAAGACCAGGTTTTCTGGTAGCAGATTCCAGAGGGGATATAGAGATTCAGACTCATCAGCCTGGCGAGGACAGCTTGCTAGGGTAGCACCATCAGTTACCAGTACCCCGGGTTCAGTAGGGGGAAGATTTGTTTCGCGCCCTCAGTGTCAGCAGTGTGGCAGATAACATGCTAGTGAGTGTTGGCTGACATACAGAGACTGTTTCATTTGTGGGGTGATAGGCCACTTCAGAAGGGATTGCCCCTACAGAGACCAGAGTGCAGAGCCTACAGGAGAAAGACCGATTTCGACATAAGGATCAATACCTATTAGAGGCTGAGGCTCAGGTCAGCTAGGGAAGGTCGTACTGGATCAGTGCAGGCCGGGTCCGGAGACTGTTAGAGGCCAGAGGTTAGCCACACTGTTGCCCAGATATTAAGCTAAGAAGGGGGGTTGAATTAGAGTTTTAAAAAATTTAAACTTTAAAGTGCAGAAATAAAAATTAATTTTATGAGGGATAGAGAAATTTGACACAAGGATTTTTATAGAGGTTCGGGTGTTAACAAACCCTACTCCTCTCCCCAATCGCAATTGGGAGTTTCACTAACACACTAAGTATTACAATTGTGTTTTACAAGCTCACTCCCAACTATGGTGTTTCTCACAATGGCTCACACCTAACCCAGAAATCCCTTGTGTTTTAATGGCTCACACAATAACCAATTCCTTGTGTTTTGCAGGCTCACACAAAAACCTTTATCTTGTGTTTTACAGGCTCACACAAACAACCTTTACCTTGTGTTTTATAGGCTCACACAAACAACCTTTACCTTGTGTTTTACAGGCTCACACAAACAACCTTTCTTTGTGTTTTAAAGGCTCACATAACTAACCCTTACAAGTGTTCTACTCTTAACCCAGAAATACCCAAAACTCACTTAAGTAATTAATGATTACAGAGAGAAACACTTACAAATCTTTATTGCTCAATAAATGATGAGCAAAAATATTTTCATAGAGAATAGATATTGGTTATGAAAGTATTAAATGTACAAATAGCTTGTAATAAGATTTTGATTCAAAGTATTTGCTATCCTCTTGTACTGATGCATAAATGACTTGCATTTATACTTTCATTGCTAATTATAGTCGTTAGAGTACATTTAATACGAAACTAGCCATTGCACCAACCCAAATAATCGCGCCTGACATTTTTCTCTTTCATCTTTCACGGGCGTGACTGTGTTTGTCATGGCGTGACTGTTCTTCCAAGCCGTGACTGAAGTGGTGACCTTGGTTGTGAACCATTCTGGAAGGTTTTGAAAATATTGGGTCACGAGCGTGACATATATCTTTACGGGCGTGACAAACTTTCCAGCCGTGATCCAAGTGGTGACTTTGGTCGTGAAGCTCTCTGGATGAAATTGTCATGAAGGTTCACGGGTGTGACATTTAATTCACGGGCGTGACTTAAATGTGCATTTCACGGTTTGTTGTCTTCCTTCATTGCCGTGAACTTCAAATTTTGGTTTTGGTGACGGTTAGCTTTTTCATGGGCGTGACACATAGGGTCACAGGCGTGAACATGCTACTTCCTTAACTTTACCTTTCAAGGATTAATCTTCCATTATCCATTCTTGCTATTTTGTTCCATACCCTGTTTAATAGACTAAGAAAACAAGTATGTTAAATACAATATTGCTATTTTATTTGTTATCATCAAAATGACGGAAATACCCCTCAAGGTTTTACAATCTCCCCCTTTTTTATGGTGACAAATAATCTAGCACGCTTTTGAGAAGTCTTCCCCTCAAAAGATACTTTAGGATAAAATTTGATGAAATGCAAGAATTGTAAAGAATGATGTAGCATTGAAATAAACTTTCTAGTGTTTAAGTATATGCAAGTTATATGAAAAGTATATCCAATATATACCAAAATTCTCTTTAAGTTATGAAGTATATGTAAGGTATATTTAGAGTATATCAAGTGTACATTCATTTATGTAACTTGCATCAAGGTATATCCAAAGTATACTTAAGATATATCTAATGTGTATGAAGCTTAATTTGCATACTTGCATATTTATTTTGAATCAAAATTTAAGAATTGCTAATTTCTCCCTACTTAAATCAATGTATTTGTAGATTCTTATTTTTGATTCAAAATTCATTTATCTTAATATATTACTAGGTTCTCCCCCTTTTGTCATCAACAAAAAGAATATAAAGATTAAACCATAATAGAAAAACAAAGCAATTATATTAAATAAAGTGAAATACAATCAAAGGTAATTAAAGTTCAGCAAGGAAATTTAAAATTTCCTACAAACAAAACAAACAAATATTGCAAGGCTAACAGAAACATCTAGCCTATCATCAAGCCGGATATCTTATCCCTAAGTCGAGCAACCTCTGCCTCAAGGTTGTCCATCCGAGACTCCATGAAATCTTTGAGGTTCTCTAACCTCTCGTCCATCGAAGCCTGCAGCCAAATTCGGTGTGAAAGCCGAGGATTGTCCGATGTCCTGCTCAGCCGCTGGAGGTGCTTCCTCAACCCGAGCCCTTTTCCTATGTTGGATCCCTTGGAGGCTGGATTTGAAGTCCTCTGAATCATTATCTTCCCAAATTATTTCACCAGCAGTGTCTATGAAGTGGTAGTAAATATTGTTCTCATGAACAATTATGATAACCGCTCTCATCTTAATGAAGGACTCGACATCCAATCGATCTCGAGGATGCCCTAGGATGAGATTGAAGTGATGGTCATCCAGCTTCAAATAGTCAAGCTTCAAGTCCATATGGGTCACATATCCACCAATGAGTATATCTCCGGAGGGCTTGGTGGCAATGGACAGAAGATGGTTTGCACTACCATCGAGAGAGCGTCACTGTGAGACCTTGTCAAGCCATCTCAAAGAGAAATAGCTCTGACTTCCTAATGGTGTTATTGTTGTCTCCTCGTGCAAATATGCTATAGGTTAGAAACCTATGCAGATATTTGTATACTGGGGACCAGAGATGAGTGCTCTTGGTCTTCTTGACATCCCAGCTACAACCCGTCCCAAAATGAGTCCATGCTCGAGTTGTGAAGAATTCCACTTCGCTGTCATTGAGGATGTCTTCCGAGGGTAGATTGAATAAGTCCCCTAATTTTGTGGCATTGAAGGTGTTTGGATTGCTGCAGAGTTGGAATTTCACCACTCTAGTGGGAGACACTTGCAAAGTGCTCAAAAATTCCAGGGTTGGCTCCCTTAAAGTGGGCTGACGAATGTCCATGAACTCCTTCAAATGACAGGCCTGGAGTTGCTCTGTCATTGCCATCTCAAGCCCGAGAGTGCGTATGGTTTTCCACTCAAAGGACCTTGATGAAATGAAGGCCTTTTCTTCAAGGTTGAGTACCGATGACGGTAATGCTCCAGGATTCTGTTCATGAGGTAGTCTGAGTACCTCTTGGAAGTATGAGACTTCTTCCTAGTACCCTTTGATGAACTGGTTTCCATTTGGATTGAAGAAATGAACTTTGAAGGGTTTGGAAAATTTTGACAGAAAATTTGAGAAAACCCTAAGGAAAGATGATTTTTTATGATGGAAGTGACTTTTGATAGTATTTACCTATTTCTAGTCCGCAGGTAAAATAATAAGCATTTTCATATTTTCACATCAATCATATATCTTTATTTAATTTTTACTTTACATCCATTTCATCATCCTCATTTTATACATCACATCATTATCATTCTCAATTTTAACACATCAATATTCTCATGTATCAACATCTTAATTTTCTTATTTTGCAAACATATCGTCATGCTCATACATACTGGATAGCATCTTTTTCATTTATGTAACTAAATACATCAGTAGATAATCATATTCATAATTTATTTGAAAACAGAGCATTCACGGCCGTGACTACCAATTCATGCCCGTGAATTAGTTCACGCCTATAAATCCCAAGCCATGAACGCTACTGGAATGAATCGTGACAAAAGCATTCACGGTCGTGAGGCAATTATCCAACTTTCATCATTAAGAGCCTCATCAACATTTTTAGGCTCAATTTGAGAAATAAAAGCAAGGTCAGTGGCTAAATATTTGAAATGAGATTTAGTACTTACTCCCCTTGAGAGATCACTAATGATTTGCTCTTTTGGATGATCTTTTGTCATTCTCCATTCTTTTGGGAGTTCTTGCCCGTTTTCTTCTTAAGCTTGAGGTAGAGAATCATCTTGATGTGAATCTTCTTGATCATTTTCTTCTTTTCCATTTTCAAGACCAAGTATTTCTATAGTTCCTACAACATCATCAAGAAAACTACCTTTCACAAGATCAAGTCTACTAGATTCATTAAAAAGAACATGCATAGATTCTTCAATAGTTAATGATCTTTTATTAAAAACTCTATATGCTTTGCTAGTTGTGGAGTATCCTAAAAAGATACCTTCATCAGATTTAGAGGCAAATTTTCCAAAGTTGTCCTTGGTATTCAATATGAAGCACTTGCATCCAAATACTCTAAAGTATGATATCAAGGGCTTTCTTCCATTCCATAGCTCAAATGAGGTTTTGTTTAAAATAGAGTTTTTGAAAACTTGATTTGAAATATAACATGCAGTGTTTGTGGTTTCTTCCCAAAAGTAAGTTGGTAAACCATACTCATTGAGCATTGTTCTAGCCATTTCAATTAAAGTTCGATTTTTTCTTTCAACTACCCCATTTTGTTGAGGTGTCCTAGGAGATGAGAAATTTTGTGAAATGCCATGTTCAAGACAAAAACTTTCAAAGTTTTTATTTTCAAATTCTTTGTCATGATCACTTCTTATCTTTGAAATACAATGCCTTTTTTCATTTTGAACTCTTTTAGCAAAGTTTTTGAAATTTTCAAAAGCATCACTCTTTTGAGCTAAGAAAATTACCCAAGTAAATCTAGAGTAATCATCTACGATGACAAAGGCATAATGTTTACCTCCTAAGCTAGCAATTCTAGTAGGTCCAAATAAGTCTAAATGCAGGAGTTGAAGAGATTTTGAGGTACTTACTATGTTTTTGGCTTTGAAGGATGACTTGTGTTGTTTTCCTCTTTGGCAAGGTTCACATGTCTTGTCTTTTTCAAATTTGACTCTTGGCAGTCCTTTTATTGGTTCTCCTGTGCTGAGGCTTTGTATTAGATCCATGTTAGCATGACCAAGCCTTCTATGTCACAACCAAGATTCATCACTAGTGGTCACAAGACACTTAGAGGAATGGTTAGATAATTCATGTAAGTCTATTATGTATGTGTTGACATCTCTATTTCCTTTAAATATCTCTTGACCATCGATAGAGATCACAAGACATTCATTAGAAGTAAAGATTACTTTGTTTCCTTTATCACATAATTGACTAACACTCAACAAGTTATATTTCAAGTCATCAACAAGTAAGACATCTTTAATAAAAGTAGTACCATTAATACCAATAGAACCAATGTCAATTACCTTACCCTTAGCATTATTTCCAAAGGTAACTTTACCTCCATCAATACTTTTGATTTCATTGAAGAGTTCTTTATCTCTTGTCATATACCTTGAGCATCCACTGTCTACTAGCCAAGCATTTTTGTTTATAATGGACTTGAGGCATACCTATAGAATCACAGTTCAAGTATGATTTTTAGGTACCCAAATGAGCTTGGATCCTTGGGGGTTAGCACATGAAGGTTCCCAATGAGCCTTCCTTATCCAACAATGTTTATTTATGTGACCAATTTTTATACAATAATTACATTGTTTCAGTCTTACAATATTTTTGAATGCCATATTTCTATTAAACTGATTTTGAGAACAATGGCATGCACAATCATGATTAATTGATGCTTTTCTAGATGCATGTTTCTTATACATAAAGGCATGATTATTCTTTTTATGTATAGAAGGTTTAATATGCTTATTCTTAGGTGTTGTTCCAACAAGTGTGGAGATGTGAGGTTCACTAGACTTAACAAAGATAGCTTTGTGAGAAGATGATGATGTGTTCTTAAATCCTAGACCATGTCTAATTAAAGGTGGTCTTTGAGACACAATGAGAGTATCTAAACTCTCTTTTCTTTTGTGAAATTTTGAAATTGAATTTCTAAGTTCCTCAACTTCATTTTTTAAAGTATTGTTTTCTTTAAGCAAGAAATTAGTTGAGGGTTTTGATGAGTATTCATCCAATGATTTTTGAAGAGATTAATTAGATGATTTAAGCTTAATGTTCTCCTTTTCTAAAGTATCTATTTTGTTTCTTAAATTAGAGATGTTATTTCTATAAGTACTGAATTTACTCCTATATTTCTCTAATTCTAGATTCAATTCTTCTATTAGGCTTTGTTCATCATCATCATCATCATTATTACTATCATTATCATTATCACTATAGTGATCTTACCTTATTCGAGACGTAATCCTCATTAGCCATGAAGCATAGGTTGACCTCTTCGCTTTCATTATCATCTCTTTCACTTGAAAAGCTTTCGTCATCCCATATGGCTTTGTGACCTTTCTCCCCATTGTCTCTTTGGTATTTGCTCTTATGCTTCTTGAGCCTTGGACATTCTGGTTTGATATGTCCTTTCTTACCACACTCATAGCATTTCACCTCTTCCTTACTTCTTTGTGCATCATTAGAAGTTTGTTTGAGGTTTCTTTGCCTGAATTTTCTAGAGTTGTTCATTTTCTTCTCAATGATTCATTTCAGTCTTCTTGACAACATAACAACGTCCTCATTTTCATCATCTTCACTTTCTTCTTAAGATTTTGAAATAGATGTTTTAAGTGCTAAAGGCTTTCTTTTCTCTGGCTCTGCTTCAAGCTCTCTATCTCTTTTTACTGTCATTTCATGTGTGAGAAGTTTTCCAATAAGCACATCAGTATTCATGATGCTCATGTCTTCATTTGCTTCTTCTATGCTAGCAACTCTTGAGCCATAGTCTTTAAGAGGAAGACTTCTTAGGATTTTGTTGTTTAACTCTTCCAAGCTTAGATGCTTCCCAAGTTTCCTCATTCCATTTATAATGGCTAGAAGACGGTTGGTCATGTCAGTGATTGACTCATTGGATTTCATCTTGAAGAGCTCATATTCTGAGGTAAGAAGTTGAATCTTTTTGGATTTGACTTGCTTAATTCCTTCATGATAATTTTCTAATGTCTTCCACATGCTTTAGGCTGTTGGGCAGTGTTGTATTCTTCCATTCAATAGATAATGAGCTTGAGAGGATTGTCATTGCCTTCTTGTTTTTGAAATTTTCTCTTTTTTGAGGCTCTGTCCAATCATCTCTTGATAAGATTTCTTCTTCACCATCAGCTCCTCTTCTAGTTGGTGGTATCCATTCTTTTTGTACACTATCCCAGACTTCAATTCCTTCACTATCTAGGTATGTCTCCATCCGAAACTTCCAATGGGCATAATTTGCTCCATCAAAGTAAGGTTTGAGACTTTGGAATCCTTCACTGGACATATCTTAATCTTTACTAGCGTTTTTTAGGCTTAGATGATAGAGAAAGCTCTGATACCAATTGTTGCCCAGATATTAAGCAAGAAGGGGGGTTGAATTGGAGTTTTAAAAAATTTAACTTTAAAGTGCGGAAATAAAAATTAATTTTAGGAAGGATAGAGAAATTTGACACAAGGATTTTTATAGAGGTTCAGGTGTTAACAAAACCTACTCCTCTCCCTAATCGCAATTGGGAGTTTCACTAACACACTAAGTGTTACAATTGAGTTTTACAAGCTCACTCCCAACTATGGTGTTTCTCACAATGGTTCACACCTAACCCAGAAATCTCTTGTGTTTTAATGGCTCACACAATAACCAATTCCTTGTGTTTTGTAGGCTCACACAAAAA
Source organism: Triadica sebifera (assembly GCA_023653625.1). NCBI lineage: Eukaryota > Viridiplantae > Streptophyta > Magnoliopsida > Malpighiales > Euphorbiaceae > Triadica > Triadica sebifera. Next base: position 31,072,486 of record CM042901.1, read on the forward strand.
CCTTTATCTTGTATTTTACAGGCTCACACAAACAACCTTTACCTTGTATTTTATAGGCTCACACAAACAACCTTTACCTTGTGTTTTACAGGCTCACACAAACAACTTTTCTTTGTGTTTTAAAGGCTCACACAACTAACCCTTACAAGTGTTCTACTCTTAACCCAGAAAAAAACCAAAACTCATTTGAGTAATAAATGATTACAGAGAGAAAAACTTACAAATCTTTATTGCTCAATAAATGATGAGCAAAAATATTTTCACAGAGAATAGATATTGGTTATGAAAGTATTAAATGTACAAATAGCTTGTAATAAGATTTTGATTCAAAGTATTTGCTATCCTCTTATACTAAATACATAAATGACTTGCATTTATACTCTCATGGCTAATTATAGCCGTTAGAGTGCATTTAATACAAAACTAGTCGTTGTACCAACCCAAATAATTGTGCCTGACATTTTTCTCTTTCATCTTTCACAGGCGTGACTATGTTTGTCAAGGGCGTGACTGTTCTTCCAAGCCATGACTGAAGTGGTGACCTTGGTCGTGAAGCATTCTAGAAGGTTTTGAAAATATTGGGTCACGGGCGTGACAAACTTCCCAGCCGTGATCCAAGTGGTGACTTTGGTCTTGAAGCTCTCTGGATGAAATTGTCATGAAGGTTCACGGGCGTGACTTAAATGTGCATTTCACGGTTTGTTGTCTTTCTTCATAGCCGTGAACTTCAAATATTGGTTTTGGTGATGGTTAGCTTTTTCACGGGCGTGAACATGCTATTTCCTTAACTTTACCTTTCAATGATTAATCTTTCATTCTTCATTCTTGCTATTTTGTTCCATACCCTATTTAATAGACTAAGAAAACAAGTATGTTAAATACAATATTGTTATTTTATTTGTTATCATCAAAATGACGGAAATACCCCTCAAGGTTTAACATACACCACACCTGCCCGAGCATATATTATGAGAGCACGAGAGGAGAGGAGCATGATGCCTTGATGTTATTGTTGGTAAATTCTCTTTACTTGATTTTGATATATATGCTTTAATTGATCTCGGATCTACACATTCCTACATATGCACTACACTATTGTCTGGGGAGCATTTAGAGGTTGAGAATTTAGAATTTGATATAGTAGTGACGAATCCCCTGGGTCATAGTGCTAGGGTTAACAGAGTGCACTGACAGCTACCCTTAGTGAGTCAGGGTGAGCTATATCTTGCAGATCTAATTGAATTACCATTTCACGAATATGATGTCATATTAGGGATGGATTGGTTAGTTCGGCACGGGACAATAGTAGATTGTGCCGCAAGAAAGGTAATTTTTAAGAAGACTGGGTGCAAGGGTAGAGTGGTACAAGATATTAGAATGAAGATGCCATCTAATGTTATTTCTACTTTAAAGGCTCAGAGGTTGATTAGGAAGGGCAATGAAGCTTATTTGGCATATGTGGTGGATACCAGGAAGGAGAGTCCAAGGCTTCAAGACATTCCTACAGCTTGTGAGTTTCCTGAGGATTTACCAGGATTACCTCCGGATAGGGAGATAGACTTTGCCATTGAATTGTTACCTGGTACTGCACCTATATCCATCACACCGTACAGAATAGCACCAGCAGAGCTTAGAGAATTGATAGTGCAGTTACAAGAGTTGCTAGATAAGGGGTTTATTAGACCCAGTGTATCACCTTAGGGTGCACCTGTATTATTTGTGAAGAAAAAGGATGGCACCCTATGATTGTTCATTGATTACAGACAGTTAAATAAGGTGACAGTGAAGAACAGATACCCACTGCCACGGATAAATGACCTGTTTGATCAGTTGAAAGGTGCAGCAGTATTCTCCAAGATTGATTTGAGATCGGGATATCATCAGTTAAAGGTCAAGAAGAGTGATGTGTCTAAGACTGCCTTTAGGACTCGGTATGGCCACTACGAGTTCCTAGTCATGCCATTTGGGCTAACGAATGCACCAACAGCATTTATGGATCTGATGAATAGGATCTTCAGGCCCTATTTAGATCAATTTGTTGTAGTTTTCATTGATGATATTCTGGTATATTCCAGGAATAGAGAGGACCATGATCAGCATCTTCGGATTGTGCTTCAGACTTTGAGGGAGAAACAATTGTATGCTAAACTATCAAAATGTGAGTTCTGGCTCAAGAAAGTTGGGTTTCTGGGTCACGTGGTATCAGTAGATGGGATCAAAGTTGACCCTAGTAAGATTGAAGTCATTCTCAATTGGAAGCCACCTCAAAATATAAATGAGATACGAAGTATTCTTGGGTTAGCAGGCTACTATAGATGATTTGTGAAGGGTTTCTCTTCCATAGCCGCTCCCATAACACGATTACTTCGCAAGGATGTTAAATTTGAGTGGACAGATAAGTGTCAAGCAAGATTTAATTAGTTGAAGACTATATTGATAGAGGCACCAGTTCTAATGCAACCTACTGCAGGAAAAGAGTTTGTGGTATACAGCGATGCTTCACTGAATAGATTAGGCTGTGTACTGATGCAAGAGGTAAAGTGATAGCATATGCTTCTAGACAATTAAAATTGCACGAGAGGAATTATCCTACGCATGATCTGGAGCTAACATCTATTGTGTTTTCTTTGAAAATTTGGAGTCACTATCTATACAGAGAGAAGTGTTACATCTATACAGATCATAAGAGTTTAAGGTATTTACCTTCATAGAAAGAACTAAATTTGAGACAGAGGCAGTGGTTAGAGCTTATTAAAGACTACGACTGTGTTATTGATTATCAGTCTGGAAAGACCAATGTTGTGGCCGACGCTTTGAGTCGAAAGACTCTAGCAGGTAAATTCGAATACTAAGTACAATTAGGCATTTGAATTCTTATAATAATGTATTCTTAAAAGATTTTTCTTTGAATGATAGAGATTCGGGTCCTACCTACATTAGTCTTTCATATCAAAGAAGCTCAGAAGCATGATTCCAAGCTAATTGAAATAAGAGAATCCATTTCCAATAGGGAGAAACTGGAATACTCAATTGAAGGTGATGGTGGTATTTATTATAGAGGCAGACTATGCGTGTCTGATGTCTTAGAATTGAGATGAGAGATATTGAAAGAGGCACATGAATCGACTTTTTCCATGCATCTTGGCAGCAAAAAAATGTATCAGGATTTGAAGCCTTACTATTGGTGGTTGGGTATGAAGAAAGACATTTCAAAGTATACTACCAGATGTCTGACGTGTTAGCAAGTAAAAGCAGAACACCAGTTGCCATCAGGGTTACTGCAACCTATTGTCATACCGGAATGAAAATGGGAAAGAGTTACTATGGATTTCGTGTCAAGACTACCATTGACTCAAAGAAAACATGATGCAGTATGGGTGATTGTCGATAAGTTGACAAAGTTTGCACACTTTTTACCAATCAAGATGGACTACTCTATGGATCGATTAGCAGAATTGTATGTACAAGAGATAGTTTGATTGCATGGTGTGCCATTGTCTATCATTTCAGATAGAGATCCCAGATTCACCTCACATTTTTTGAAGAGCCTATAGAGATCTTTGGGTACTCACCTTCGCTTCAGTACTGTGTTCCATCTTCAGACAGATGGAAAATCGGAGCGGGTAATCCAATTGCTTGAGGATATGCTTCGGAGTTGTGTGATTGAGTTAACAGGAAGTTGGGATAGGTACTTGCCACTGATGGAATTTGCATATAATAACAGTTACCAGAATTGGCATGGCTCCTTATGAAGCACTGTATGACAGGAAATATAGAACTCTAATTTGTTGGACTGAGCTCAGTGAAAGAATGATAGTGGGACCCGATTTGGTTCAATAGACAGAGGAGAATATTAGAATTATCAAAGATAGACTTAAAGCAACTAGTGATAGACAGAAGTCTTATGCAGACTTGAGATGCAGGGACATCGAATACGAGATTGGTGACAAAGTGTTCCTGAAGGTATCTCCTTGAAAGAAAGTACTACGTTTTGGAAGGAAAGGCAAGCTGAGCCCCAGATTTATTGGGCCTTTTTCAGATAATTGAGCGAGTGAGACTAGTAGCCTATAGGCTGTCTTTACCTCCTGAGTTGGAGAAAATTCACAATGTATTTCATGTATCGATGCTTAGAAGGTACAGATCAAATCCATCTCATGTCATTCAGGTAGAGGAAATTGAGGTACAACCAGATTTATCGCACGAGGAAGAATCAATAGTTATTCTAGCCAGGGAAGTGAAACAACTACGGAATAAGCAGATACCTCTAGTGAAAGTCCTCTGGCGGAGACATTCAACTTAAGAGTGAACATGGGAAAGTGAGGAGATAATGAGGAGCCAACATCCTCAGCTATTCCATGATGACTTATCAGGTATGATTTCGTGGATGAAATCTTTTAAGGGGGGAATTGTCACATCTGCGAGTTAGACCCTGACTGTATACGCGTACTACGATCGTTTATATTGTAGTATAGAGGCATACGATCGGAGTCTAAATATGGATAAATACATAAAAAAATTATTTATATTAATATGATAAAATGAATAGGAATTTTATCAAATGAAATAATGCAATTTCGTGTTATGCACGCAAATCGAGACGACAGCCCGGGTCGAAATTTGAGTTTTTCACTCGGTAGTTAAATTATAATTTAAGCATACAAAAAATAGAAAATATTATTTTTAAGGTCATAGGTGGAGTTATAAGGTGAAATTTTAAAGTTAAGGGTTTGAATTGTGGAAATAGGATCTTTAGTACAGGTTTACAGTCTGATATTTCAGATCAGGAGCTCAAGAAATGCGATCACGATCACAATGGAGTCAATGTGATCGAAATTTAATTTTAATATTTTTAAAACTTAGAAATCGGACAGCAGATGAATTTTTACGAGTCAAATTAAAAAAATGATTAACACGTAAAAACTCGATTTTTGCACCGGTGGTCATTTTACAAAATCGAAGAAACCGTTTCGAAACGACTGTTTCGAATAGAAAATTATTTTATAATTTATGAAATATTTTAATTTGATGAAATTGAGTTGTTTAGAGGTTTAATTTTGGAGAATGAAGAAAAATGAAGAAAATTTTTGATTAGTTGGAAATTGGTTAAGTCAAAATTAATTGAATCTTAATTGTGCTATGTGTCAATATTAAGAGATAATTAATTGTGCTATTGACCAATGAGGAAGTTGATTAAGTAATTAATTGGGATTACTTAAGTTAATTGGGGTATATATATGGAATTAATTAGAAATTCAATAAAAAAAATCACAATACTCATCTTCTTCCTTCTCTCCTCCATGTCCGAGAAAACGTCTTCTTTCTCTTTTTCTCTTCTTTTCTTCCTTCCTCTTCCTTAATTTAGCTCACTTTTCTTCACTTCTTAGATGATCTTGCCTTAATCCCATTTTTTTCCATCTAATCTTATCTTGATTTGAAGAAAGAAAAAGAAAATTAAGTGGGGGAGGAAGAGCTCACGGAAAAAGAGAGAAAAGGGAGAGTATTTGCTTTGGTTAAGATGAGGAAGAAGAAGAATAATAACCAAAAAGTGGAAATTTGACTTTTTATAGTTAGATTAGATGGGTGGTTGTGATTTATGAGTAATCTTGTTTCCCATTGGTCCATTAATTTAAATCACTCTTACTTTATTTTAATCAAAAGAATATTTCTTTCCTTAGAGAAAGAATATTACATTTTTATGCCTTCTTAAAATATTTGTGTCAAAAACACTACAATTTCTAATTTCGTTCAGTAAAAAATTATTTTTTTCTCAATTTTACTTCCGAACTTCAAAATTCTAAATTAATGATATCCAAAATATTTTTCTCATATTTTATTATCATTTTAATTTTTTTCTTTCATGTTCGAATTTAGACTCCGATCAGTTCAGCGTACCGAATTTCGGTCAACCGCGATCGTGGCCTAAATTATCAGGCATTACATCTCTTTTCTAGATCGACTTCAAGTTATCTATCTCTTTTTACTACCATCTTGTGCGTTAGAATTTTACCAATAAGCACATCGGTAGGCATGATGCTCATATCTTCATTGCCCTCTTATATACCCACAACTCTTGAACCATAGTTTTTGAGAGAAAGGCTTCTTAGAATTTTATTGTTCACATCTTCCAAGCTCAAGTGCTTTCCAAGATTTCTCATGCCATTGATGATGGCTAGAAGACGGTTCGTCATGTCGATGTTGGATTCATTGGAATTTATTTTGAAGAGTTCATATTCCGAAGTAAGAAGTTGAATCTTCTTGGATTTTACTTGCTTGGTTCCTTCATGATAATTCTCCAATGTTTTTCACATGCTATATGTGGTAGGGCAATATTGGATTCTGCCACATTCTTCAATAGATAAAGAGTTTGCAAGGATTGTTATTGCCTTTTTATTTTTGAAATTAGCTTTTCGTTAAGGCTCCGTCCAATCATCTCTTGAAAAAAATTCTTCTTCACCATTAACTCTTTTCTTGGTTGGTGGTGTCCATTCTTTCCAAACACTATCCCAAACTTCAATTCCTTCACTATCAAAATATGTCTCCATCCGGAATTTTCAATGAGTGCAGTTCACTCCATCAGAGTAAAGCTTGAGACTTTGAAATCCTTCATTGACCATTTCTTGATCTTTGCTAGCGCTTATTAGGCTTTATTGCTAGACAAGCTCTAATACTAATTTTTGCCTATACAATGAACCAAGAAGGGAGTTGAATTGGTTAACAAATAAAATTTGCTTAATTTAAAATGCAGAATAAATAAAATAAAGGAAGGAATGAGAGATATCACACGCAAGATTTATAAAGGTTTGGGTATTAACAAACCTTACTCCTCTCTCCAATCTCAATTGGGTATTTCACTAACACACTAAGTGTTACAATGGAGTTTTTCAAGGTCACTCCCAACTATGGCGTTTCTCTTAATGGCTAACACCTAACGCAGAGATTCCCTTGTATTTTTCAATGGCTCACACAAAAACCAATTCCTTGTATTTTATGGCTCACATAATAAACCCTTTAAAAGTGTTTCACTCTTAACCCAATTTACCCAAACTCACTTTTGAGTAATTGATTATAATGAAAAACACTTACCAACCTACAATGCTCAAAAGTTATAAGTAATTAAGTTTTCACAAAAAGTAGAGGATGGTTGAAAAATAATTCATGCATAAGGCTACAACAAGATTAAAGATGAAAATAATTGTTGTTCCTCTTGTTCTTCTTCTTCCTTTTGTTGGGATTCATAAATGACTTGCATTTATACTTCATCTATGAATTATAGTCATTTGGGTGAATTTAATGCAAAAGTAGCAATTAAATCAACTCTTAAATTGTGTCTGACATGTTTCTTTGTCATTGTTTATGGGCATGACTATATGTGTCACAGGCATGAATGTTCTCGTTCACAGGTATGACTATATGTGTCACGGGCATGAATGTTCTTTCAAGCCGTGATCCAAATGGTGACTCTGGTTGTGACACTTTCTGGACAAATTGGAAATGTTTGGTCATAGGCATGACTTGTTTAATCATTCACGGTTAGTTTGATTTTTCATGGTCGTGAACTTTGAATAGTGAAAATTTGGCACTAGGCCATATTTTGCTATTTATTTGATTTTTATCTTCAAAAATTGTCTTTCAATCTTGCTTCATGCTCTAATCAAAATATTTCTTTGATTTTTATCTTCAAAAATTGTCTTTCAATCTTGCTTCATGCTCTAATCAAAATATATCATGTTTAACACACTTAGAACTTAAACATTGTTAAATATATTATTGTTATTTTATTTATTATCATCAAAATGACAGAAATATCCCCTCAATGTTCAACATAAAATATGAAATTTTTCTATTTTTATTATTTTTTAATTTGTTGAGGGTCTAATTTAAAAATATAATTGATTAATACTGTGACATCTTTATAACACTTATTCTATACGGACGTTACATGAATAAATACGATTATAGCCGATATATGCTAAAAACTTTTATCTTAATTTAATGACCATAATATTATTAACACTTAATTAATATTTTTTTACTTTTCCAAACATTTCGGCAGTATAACAGATATAAATTAACTAACCCACCTGTAAAACAAACAATCCATAACCCATTTTTTTGGGCACAACAAAACTTATATAATACAAAATATTTTACATTCATCCACATATTATCATTTCATTCTTCACACACATAATAATTTATAAATAATATTTATCATAATATGTATAGAGTTTATTCTTACAACTTCATATCTATGCATATATATACATGTCATTATTAGTAATATCCTATTACGATTTTGTTCTTCCATCTGCTATCAAAATTTGCATACTTGCTTATGCTTTTTCCACTACTACCTGCACGCAGTCAAATAACTACGTGTTGAGCATTAATATGCTCAGTGGTAAATACTAATTTAAAAATTTTCACTAATAATATTTTTATGCAATTATATTTTTAATATACTATTCAATTTTTCTCATTAATATATAATTCATTTTATCAATACTTTATTTTTAATTACTCTTAATTCACTATTTAATATCTTAATTAATTTTATCAATTTTTTTCTCAATAATTTTTTCCTTTGTAATCTTTCTTCTCTTTCTTTTTAACTATATATTATTTACACTTTTTCCACTAACATTATTATTTTTTATTTATTTATTTATTTTTATTTATTTTTACTAACATTATTATTTTTTATTTATTTATTTATTTTTATTTATTTTTACTACACAATTTAATATCTATCTTCCACTTATTTTTCATTTTTCAACGTTATTAATTTTTTTCACATTTATCATTATTATGATTATACCATTTTTTTTTCATCAGTATTTCTCATTTTTGTTATTTTTCTTATATTTTTCACTTATTTCATGTTTATCATATTTTTCATCTTAATCACTTTTCTCATATTTTATTCATAATTATCACTTTGATCATTTCATTCACATTTGCTACTTTTATCATATTTTTCACTTGGATATTTTCTTATCGTATTTTTCACTTAAATTATTTGTACTCCTTTTATTTACATTTGCCCATAGTTTCAATTGGATAGAAAATTTTCAAACCGGATAAATGGGACCTAGACCCCAAGAGTCCAATATACTGAAGAGTAATCCCGAAAGATAACCTGAGCACTACACTGTACATTGAATCACTGAGTTACAATCACTGAAGTAGATCATTATTGGCCTACATAAACGAGTCGCCATGATCTGTACCGCGGTAATAGTGTCCCTATGGCTAGCCAATTATATCCTGAGCTAGATTTAACCATCAGAAAAATAACTAAGGGTATTATTTTATTTCCTCAATTCAATTTCTATTAAAATCATAAATTTCATTATTTTTACATTATTAATCACTTAATAATTTATTCTTTCATAACAATTTTATCTCTACCAAAAATTTTCACATTTTTCATTCTAATATATCAATTAAGTTATAAACTCACTAAATACATTTTATTCATTATTTTTCATTTTATACACAATATCATCAATAAATAGAAAAATATTCAATATTTAATTTAAAAATTTTCAATAAATTTCTACATACTTAAAATCATATTTTCTTATATTTCATGATTAAATTTTCATTTAATTAGCAAAGAAAATATTAAGTTCTTTTTTTTGCCTATATTTAATTTTTATCATTAAAATTTCTTTTTCACTTTCTAATTATTCATTTCACTAATTAATAGATTCATTATTCCATATATATCATAATATTACACTAAAATGTATTGATTCCTTAATATTCATTTTTCAGATAATAAGGTAACATTTTACAATTTTCATTAATTAATTTTTATAATTGAAATTAATCATTTTAATTCACTTTTTATAAACCATTAATCATGTTTTTAGCATTAATTAGCAATTACATGTAAAACACATAATTTTCTAAATTTCTATAACGCTAAATCATATTTAATTAATAGAAATAATTAGATTATATAATCACTAACCTTAATTGCTTGTTTAGGCCTTCCTAAGTTTCCTTTTCCTTTGCATTTTCCTTAGAAGAACCTTCACCTTCTCTTTAACCTACCATGGAAAAACTTTTTCCTTCATTAATCCACCATTATTTTACTTTCTTAGCTCAAATAAACTTTATATTTATTATCTACATATCTTAAACTACCTATTTAAACCATTAAATTAATTTAAAACCATAAATTTTGCTTACCTCAAATTAATATCCTAAATCTTCTCATTTAATTTTCTTCCATTTTAGCCTTACAAATGAAGATTAAAAACTTCTATTAGCTATTAGAGATGGTGAAATTATTTTTGGGTGGTTAATTTTGGTGTAAAAAGTGAAGAAAATGGAAGAAAATTGGAAGAAATATGGGAAATATGGGTTTCGGCCATGCAAGGAATTTGGGAAAGAAGAAGTTCCAGATTTATCTCTAGAGAATTCTGATGTTAAGCCTATTTATAGTAGTTTTAAATGGGTGAGTTTGGGCCAAACAAAGCCCAACCCATTTAGACCCAATTATGCATTATAAATTATTTTTCTCACTTTCCAAGCTCAATTTTATCCAAATTAAATTTCATAATTCATAAAATATTTTTATATGTATACACAAAAAATTTCAACTCAATCGGAGTTCATTTTCTCACTTAAATCAGTCTGATAATTGAATTTTTGGTGTTACCGTAAAATTCATTTTTCACTGTCAAATAATCATAAATATTATTTAGAGTCTACCTATATTTTAAAATAAATTTTTAGATATCATTTGTTATTTTTCATAGTCCGATCAAAGTATGATCAACTCACTATTTAATTAAATCGAGTCCTTTTTTCTTAATTTTGACTTTTAAATACCTATTTGACCTCATTTTTACTCCAAATTTTTCCCTCAGACTAGTTATAATCTATATTTTCCGATAATTAAATAAAATATTTTTCACCCACATGTGTATTTTTGACCATAGGGTATACTGATCAATCTCCGAAACTACAATTTACGACTAATTCGGTATATGGGCCATTACAAATACCTTGTTAAAATACTTATTTTTTATTATAGTTTAAATAAATAACTAAATTTTTTTCTAAACAGCAATATGACATTTTAGAACTATTAGATCTATAATTTATATATATATATATATATATACTTATTCAATTTATACGATTCTTATTTCTAGTTAAATTTAACATCTAATACTACAACATACTAAATTTTGAGAATTTTGGACTATTATATAATTTTTAGTGCAATTTTAACTGTTGCTCTATCTTCTACCCTTAGACAGTTTTGAGACACTATATTTAAAATTTTATATATTTCGACGTGTATATTATATTGTTGTGAAACTTGGGAAGAACTTAGAGCAGATAATATGAAACATTTTTCATGCATATCACTTTGACCAATTCTATCTCTAAGGTCTTCAAATACTAGAGAATTTATAACTAGTGTAACATGGAGTGACAACCGAATCAGTTCAATTATTAAGGTCATAACTCATAAAATATATAACATATTAAGGTAATGCTTCTATAGAAGCTTAGATAAGACATAAATCTAAATATTTTTATGTTTTTTACTTGGATTAATCTAGTCTATAAATAGCTTAAAAATGAGAACGAAGTCACTAGAGCTGCACATGGATAAGGAAGTAGCTCAATCAAGAAATAGTTATGGTTCATTTCACTATAACTCAACCTATATAAGAGATATTTATACGAAATTTGATAAACAACTGAAACATACATAAGGTACAACTTTTATGTTTTGAGTTTTCTTTAATTAGACCCTTATAATGATTAAAATAAGAAATATTGTAAGGTATTCTATTGATACTACTCCACGAACTAATCTCACTTAAAAGAGTTTATCTTTTCATATACTCAAAACCATTTAATACCATTTGACAGACACATAAAAGAAGACATAGATAAACAATTTGTATGTTTGGTACTTCTCAAAATTCAGTTTTATAGTCATCAAAATTGGAGTGCAACATATTAATCCTATACAGCTCTAACAATTCTAAACAACACTACAATGAAAAAAAAGATTACTTACCAGAAATTAATTAATTTGGAGTGAGTTTGATGTAAATCCTAAGTGACAGAATGAAGAAAAGTGGTTATATGATGGAAGGAAGAAGAATGAAGATGAAATTGATGGAAATGTGTAGAAACTAGATTATATAGGACAAAAGAAAGTCTTCACCAACTTTCCCTTCTTTCCACCAACTTCCACATATTTTTTACTTCTTTATTTATTATTATTTTCATATATTTACCTATATCTAGTCTCTTTAACCTTTACCAAAAACATAATTTAATTATGTGGTCTAATTTAATCAAATTTGTCATATCAATCAATTTAATTTATAATTTAGTCATTTATTTAATTTATTTTAATCTTTGATTTTTATTATGTGGATTTTATGTATATCACATACTTATTCTAATTAAAATATAATTAGTGGGCGTTACAGAATATCACATAGATAACGTTAACAAAATAATTAAATGAAAACATAAAACTTGTTCTAGTATTTATAAAATTCTAAAAGATGCAATCACTTAATCATGTCGCCAAGTTATAATACAATTGGCAGTTAAATATAGAAATTTGTGTTAACAAATAATTTTATTATAACTAGGAGTTGTATCTGTTGTGAATAAACATATATCTTCATAATTAATTATTTTGACCAATATTTAATACCTTTATATGTCATGGGATAACTCATCACAACAAATCCTCTTCCTAGCTCCAAATATAACTAAAAGACATAACTCATTACAACAAATCCTCTTCCTAGCTCCAAATATAACTAAAAGGAAAAAAAAAACAAGAGAGGCATTAGAACTCATATCATGAAGAAGAATAAAGAAATTTAGATTTTTTTTAATCAATTTTCGAATAGAAGGGAAATAAAAGATTTAAGAATCGATAGAAAGAAGGTTTCAATCAAGAAATTGAGTTCACCTTCGGCTGGGTTCTTCAACAACCCGTAGCCAACTTCTCCTTTTGGTCCCTCTTCCTTGCTTCTCTCTTGTCTAATTCTACATGCAAGGCCTTCTCTCTCATGCAACATCATGTTGCCCCTCATCAAGCCATAGCCGAGCCTCCTCCAATATCTTTTGCCCTTTATATGTCTCGGTTCGGTAGATTTTGAATAAATGGCTAGCTATTCAAGACTAGGTCACTCAATCCATCTTATTCTCCTCCATTCAAGCTTGTTTGGCCGTATAAATTGTGTAAGAAAGTAAGAAGTAATTGGAGATAAAAAGGGAGAAGAAGTGGTTCGATGATGAGAAGTTAGAATAAAGAAAGAATTAAAAAAACGGCATTTCTTTGATTTCGGTCAGCACTTTCAAGAATGAAATTTTTTCAACTTTTTTTACTTGATTTAAGAAACTAATAGGTTTGCATGGGCGCCACTTGTCACCATGCATGTTATCATTTATCTTAATTAATCCATAATTTATTTAATTAATCCTTATTAGCATTAATCCATTCCAAAATTCATAATTAATCCCTCAACTTTCTCTTTTCTTTTCCAAATCCAACCGCACCCTAATTTTATTTTCTCTAATTTTAAACTTTAAACTAAATAATTTTTACCAATTAAATACACTAATATTTACATAATAAATTATTCTATGTAATATTACTCTTAGTTTTGCAATTGGCCCATTAGAATGAGAATCATGCTTTTTAAATTTAGTCCAATTTTTTTGATTTAGCTCAATTAATTATCAATAAATGTTTGTGCCTTCATTTTTTACCGTAAGTATGAATTTAGACTTTGATTGTATCAACACTATTTCGATCATAAACGCTCTCGGTTTCTAGTCGGTCCAATGTATCTGGTCATGAAAAACTCGCGTCGGTCGGTGTTCAAATTGAAGTGCATGACAACTTTAATAGAATTGGATTATTTTTTGGGTTTAATTGATGAATTAAATTGACACCTGTGTTGTAGTATTAATGAAATTCAAATTGATTAAATTGAGTTTAATTATTTTATTAAATTCAAATGAATTAATTGAACTTAAAAATTTGATTAAATTAGTCTACAATTCATTAAATTAGGATTCAAGTGATTAAATTAATTAAATTCAAATTAATTGATTGAATTTAAATTTAATCAATTCAATACCAATTTAATCGATTGCACCACAATTTAATAAATTGAAATTCAATTTACTAGTTAAATTCAATTAATCAATTGAAGAGTTTGAACCCCAATTTAATTGATTTAAGTTTAATTTAATCAATTGAATCTTAATTTAATAAATTGAATTTGAAGTTGATTTTAAGTTCAAATTAATTTTTTAAGAATTCAAATTTAAAATAAATTTTTTATTAGTTTCTTTATTATATTGATTTTGTTTATTTATTAGTTTATTAACTTTTGAACTAATTAGTAATTACTAAATAATAATTGAATCTTAATTCTATCTAAAAGAATAATTTTCAATGCCAACAAATATTTTTTAAATTTAAAATTAATTTTAGACTATTGGTAATTGTGTAATCCATAATTAAATAATAATTTGGTTTTTTTAAAATAATTAGCATAAATAAACTGTAGAATTGGGAACTTTTGACTTTATATGAAATTCGACCGCGCTTGCCTAAACATATTCACCTAATTTGAAATTTGTTATAGCCTGCACAAGGCAACCAAAACCTGACTTGGAACTTTTAGGGTTAGATTATGGTCAACTCGAGGACATTCTTAAAGAGATCCGAAAAGGATTGACTTTATTGACTTTATTTTTTTTAGTTTTTATGGTAATTAATATAAAATTAATTAATTTAATCTAATTATTAAGGAACAAATATTATATGCTAATTTAACAATTTAATTCAAAAATTAATTATATGAAATATTAATATAAATAAATTAATGTTTAAATTTTTTTATTAAATAATTAATAATTTTGGGTTCAATTGATTAAATTGGGTTTCAATTTATTAATTCAACTTAAATTGAACTTTAAATCATTAAGCTGAAATTGGTTAAATATATCTAATTAGACTAATTAACAAAAATTAAAACAATTGAATTGAATTTCAATTAATTTAAAAACCAACAATTAATTAAAAACTAAAATATATTATTAATCTAGTACTTTAAAAATTAAAAATCATCTGATAAATAATTAAAAAACAGTTTGCACTATTAGAGAACAATCCAATCAATTATTAGAAAATAACCTGAACCGATTTTTAGTAGAAAAAAATTGATCCAATAAAACTTGAAAAATGATCCAAATCTAAATTTGATCCAATTATAAGATTTAGATATGATCCAATATGAAAATAATTGGAGGACAAGTCGAATTTGAAAATGTTGATCCTAAAATAATCCGGACTAGAATCCTTCTAATCTAATCCGATTGTCAAATTTACTAAAATGCATTTTAAAAAAGGATCAATGGTTGTCAAGTTTAATAAAATGCATTTTAAAAAAGGTTCAACGAGTTAAACCTTAACCGACCCATTTGGGTTTGGATTGATTTCAAATTGAAATAGTTTTCAAATGGATCTAGATAAGATTTTCTCGGATAAACTTGAATCAAGTCATAAATTGCCAGATCTATTAACTTGTTTCAAATTATATTTTATATTTTGCTATGAATTTTAATGGTTTGTTTTTGTCTATGAAAATGTTATACTTGAATGTAATAAACTATATATTTTAGTTATTTATTTAAAAATTGCCAATTAGGCTTTAGTCTTTCTAGTGAGATATTTTGATTTCAATCCTCCTCATCAACATATTTTCCTCCTCTTTTATATCGAATGTAAAAAAAATAAAAATAAAAATATTTATTTTAATAAAAAAATTTAGTCGTAGCACAAAATAAAAGATAAATTATCGAATAACTATTTTTATACTAAATTGCTACATTAAATTTTTTTTCTTTAAGTGTTGATATGAAACTCAACCCAACTTAAGAATTGAATGCCTGATAATGATTCGATCCGAATTCTCACGTTTTTTATGGAGAGATCTATAACAAAGGATCTCAATTCCAGGATCTAACACATGCAATTTAGAATACAAAATAAAGAGTTTTTATTGATAAAAAGTGAGATTTATACCTGATTTGGCTGAATCCATCGTTGTAGAAATGATCCAAAAAGTTTTGCAATAAGATCTTCTCTCATTTTCTAACTCAAAAATGATGAAATTCTTTTTCTTTATCCTTTCCCTATCTTCTATCCTTCCTTATATAAAGGAATTTAATTATTAGAGTTAGCAACAAGAGAGACTTAGCTCACCAGTATATAATAATTATGAGTTATCCATCATACTCATATTATTACCTGAGTCCATGTTAAATATTTCACACTTAATTAATAAATGAAGTCATGCCTAAATAAATAATTGATCAAATTCTTAAGGCTCTTTATTTGTAATTTGTTCTGATATCTCAATTAAAAATCCACAAATATAAGATATTAAAATAAAATATCTTACATTCTCCCACTTAGGTGCATTAATTGAGAACACATTACAAAAGAATTTATATTTTCGCTCGATTCAATAAGATTATCAACATAAGATCATGACGAAAACCACATAATCAAGAACATATCACCTTCTATAGGCACATATGTCAATAATCCTACTAATCATTATAAGCATCAGTGTGGTAATATGACAATAATTACTTAATACTAAATTTATAATCAAAACGTTATGTGTTGATTTTTTTGTCAGTCAGATTACTTATCTTTATGTAATACAGTTACTCATAGAAATCATTTATGACATCAAATGAAGTCAGTATATTTTAAAAACTTTATATCTTGAGATATTTTGTGTCACAAGACATACACCCAAAGTTATGAATATAAATGCCCCAAGCCTTCACTTAAAATGACACTAATCTTAAGTATTTCAAATATCATATTTGATATATCGCATAATATTTTTCCATGAAAATATAACATCTAATATTTTCCAATGAAAATATGTCACTTTATTGATGATCATCAAAACACAATAATGTACATTTATACCAATGTATAAAGTATGTACAAAAAATTACGTAAAGTAATTTAAAATTCTCCCACTAATCCAATGGATTTATAACAGACTTTAGACCAATAGTAATGACATGTCTTACATAAACATTAGGTCGTAGTCCCTTAGTTAGAAGATTTGCAATCATATCTTCTGTACTAATATGATCCACCTCAATGTCACCTTTCTTTATCAGCTCTTTCAATGTCAAATACTTGACTTCCGTATGCTTGGACGTTGTCATATTCTTATTGTTTTTCGTAAACAACACAGCTGAAAATTTATCACAATATAACTTTATGGGTCTGCCAATGAAATCAACGATTGACATTTCCACAACAAGATTTCATAGCCATACAACCTATATGGCTGCACCATAACATGCTACAAACTCAGCCTGCATTGTGAAAGAATAGACTAAAAACTGTTTAATACTTTTCTAAGATACAGCCCCACCAGCTAGCATAAAAACATAATTTGATGTGGATTTTCTATCATCTAAGCAATCGAAAAAATCTGAATTCGTATAGTCAGTTAACTCAAGATGCTCAACCTTCCTGTATGTTAAGATATAATCACTAGTCCCCTTAAGATATCTCAAAACTCTTTTAGCTGCAGTCCAATGGTCCATTCCAGGATTAGATTGATATATACCTAGAAAATCAACTGCTAATGCAATGTCCGGTCTAGTGCAGACTTGAGCATACATCAAGCTTCCTATTACACTAGCATATGACACTGCTTTCATTGATTTTCTCTCAACTTCATTCTTAGGACATTGTGCCAAACTCAATTTATCACATTTAGCAATTGGCACATCGCAAGATTTACAATTACGTATATTGAATTTCTTCAATATCCTCTATATGTTTGCCTTTTGAGAGAGACCTAAAAGATTTTGAGATCTATTCTTTTGGATTTCAATTCCAAGGACAAAATATGTTTCTCCAAGTTCTTTCATATCAAAATATTTAGATAACAACTGTTTAACCTCATGTAGCGTACCTAAATCATTACATGCAAGCAAAATATCATCTACATACAATATCATAAAGATATATTTGCTTCCACTGATCTTGAGATAAATGCATCTATCAACTTTACTTTCAACAAAGCCTAGAGAAGTGATTACATCATCAAATTTCAAGTACCACTGTCGTGAAACTTGTTTTAAACCATAAATAGACTTTTTAAGTCTACAGACATTATGGTTTTTACCATCTTCCTGAAAACCTTTAGGTTGCTCCATAAAGACATGTTCATCTAATTCTCCATTCAGAAATGCGGTTTTAACATCCATTTGATGTAGCTCTAAAACATAATGAGCTACTAGTGCCATAATTACTTTTAATATATCTTTTGAGGATACAGGAGAAAAAGTTTCACTATAATCAATTCCTCTTCTCTGATCCTTTGGCAATTAATCTGTCTTTAAACATCTCAATATTCCTTTTGGAGTATTTCTTAGTTTTATAGACCCATTTACAGCCAATAGGTCTACAACTTTTAGGTAATTCAACAAGTTCCCACATGCTATTACAATTAATAAATTGCATTTCATTTCTCATTACTTTCCACTACAGATCTGATTAGGTACTAAAAACAGCTTCCTCAAAAGATATAGGATCATAAACATGATCAATGTCATAATCACTCTCACCTAAATAGACCACAAAATCTGATGAAATAACAGATTTTCTTTACTTGATAGACCTCCTAAGAAGAGTTTATGTAACTACACCCTGTGATGATGAAGCCTTATTTAACTGTATAGGGTCATCCCTTATTACTAAATTAATCACATGTGTAGTAACCAATATTGCAGGTTGTTTGGGAGCATATATATATATACAACTTTACTCTGCTATTCCATACTTGTGATCTCAGAATGTTCATACTGAATAACTATATCAAATTCCAAAAATTTAGTTGTTTGTTATTCCACAATTCTAGAACTCTCTTATCTATAATAAAATTTATAGCCTTTAGAATGATATGAGTATCCTATAAAATAGTAACGAATAGAACTAGATTGCAATTTATTTTCAGTAGGATTATAAAGGCATATTTCTAAAGGACAACCCCAAACACGGAGGTGACTTAAGCTAGATTTTCTATTAGTCTATAGTTCAAATGACATTTTAGCCACAGACTTACTGGGTACTCTATTGAAGATATATAATGTCGTTTTAATAGGCTCATCCCATAAAAAGTTAGGGAGATTAACCCTTGATATCATGCTTCTAAACATTTCATTTAAAGTATGATTTCGCCTTTCAGCCACACCATTTTGTTTGGGACTTCTTGGCATAGTAAATTGAGCTACTATTCCATAGTCCTCTAAGTATTTAGCAAAGAAGCCTTTTAATCGTCATGTTATACCGTATTTTCCATAATACTTACCACCCCGATCAGACATAACAATCTTGATAATTTTTTTCGGTTTTTTCTCAACTTTAGTCTTAAAAATCTTGAATTTCTCAAGAGATTCGGATTTTTTCTTAATCAAATACAGATAATCATATCAGGAAACATCATCAATAAATGTTATAAAATATTTATTATTTCATATTGTGAGTGAATAAGGTTCGCATATATTTGTATGGATTATCTCTAAGAGATTTGAGCTCCTGATAGATCCCTTTTTCTTAATTTTAGTTATCTATACCCCTATAACAGTCAACACATATTTTTAGGTCACTTAAATTAAGGGCAAACAAAATATTTCAACCCTTTCCCTAGAAATATGACCAAGTCTTTTATACCACAACATGAATGACATTTCCTTTATTAGGGTCTTTTGGCAATAACATGTTCAACATTACAAGATATGAAATATATTTTATTTGAACTTAATGAAATTTGATACAAACTATATGAAAAAAATAAACCGGCCAATTACATTTGAATTAAAAGTTATATTTACAACTCCTTTAAATATAAAAGCATAGCCAATTTTGTCCAATTCAGAAACAGATATCAAATTTCTTCTAAAAGATGGTATGAACAATACATTTGATAAAAATAGTTCACAATCACTATCTAAGTTCAAACAAAAATTTTTAACTAGTTGAACTTCAACCATAGCACTGTTGCCAACTGTGAGCAATGACTCCTCTTTATTTGGCTTTTCTCATGTTTGTGAATCCCTATAATGTAAAAACAACATATTTAGTTGCTCCACTATCAAGCCACTAAGAATTGGATGTGGCATCAACTAAATTAGATTCACAAATAACAAGACCAAATGAGTTACCTATAGACCCATGCTTCTCTAACCAAGCTTTATATTTAAGACAATTCGCTTTCTTATGACATTTCTTTTTGCAAAGAAATATTTAATTTTCTTTTTCTCAATGCCTTTTGGATTACCCACAACACTAGATTGGGAATACTCATGTCCTTGAACAGAAGTAGTAGCATAAGACTTAGCTTTCTTACCTTTCCATTTACCTTTCGATTGAGAGTTGGATACAAAAACATGATACTATATTGTCCCACCTTTAGCTTCTCTTCCTCAGCAACACAGACATCAATGAAAGCATTAACAGTCCAAGAATCCTCCCTTGAGTTGTAAGCCGTAATAAGCATCATAAGCTCAAAAGGCAGAGTATTGAGAGCTTGATGCACAATACAAACATCAGAGATAACAATGTCAAAACTCTTTAACTCATTTTGTATGTGGACCATCTTTAAAATGTAATCCCTAACACCTCCTACACCATTACACTTCATGAAGTATAGTTGTTTCAGAAGGGTACCAATCTCAGCATTGATAGATACCTTATAATGTGAGACACAACTGTCAGAGACTTTTTTGCTATATGAGTTTCAGGAAAACCGCTTAACAGATGCTCTGAGGTTGACCTTTTAAAAGTCAAATAGCACATGCGGTTCATCTTATACCAGGTTGAGTATAATTCTTTTTCCATATTAGTACTTTTAGAAGTTAAGTCAGCTAGTTTATGAGTAGTTATGGCAAGATCAATATCTACCAACTCCATAGCCATTTCAATGTCTCTTTTCCACTTCTTGAAATTTAAGGTTGTTAACATTTCAATTGTCACAATACAATTATTGATCGAAAAGGTGACTGAAAAAATCAATAATATAATACTTTAGTTAAAGACAATAATAATACTCAAAGCCATAAAAAAGTATTAATCCGAAAAATCTCAACACATCATTATATAATCACCTTTGGGCAAACAATATAACATGCAATAGATAATTCTTCAATATAAGAACGATATGAGAATTTACACAGTCTTTACAAATTTAAACACCTTTGGACAGAATAAACCACTCAGTCTAGTTCACTCTCAATCAAAATGTATTATATTATCATCTCAAAATTTGAATTTGTAATAAACACCTTTGGCCCGAACAATTATAAACCAAATCTAAGACATTCCTAAAACATATAAGACCAAATATTTCTTAAAATCTCAGCTAAAAATGTAACTTTGATAACTATATTTTAGCTGATTTTAAAAGAAATTTTTATATAAGGATACACCTTATTTATTATCTTGAAAAACATAATTTCTGATTCCTTATGGACATAGGGATTAAATGTGTCGAAAAATTATGATAACTCAAATTTAATTACATTATAAAGTTTACAAGAGAAAAATTATTTCCAGATGTGATAGTTTATGCCATATACATAAATTAAATAAATTATGAGATAACAATTTATCTCTAAAAATATCACAAATTTTCTCAATTATGATTTTTAAAAATTAATTTAGAAAATCTAAATTAATTCCTAAAAAGGGTAAAAAATAGCCTTATGGATTGAAAAATAACAAATTAAGGACTAAATTGAAAAATCAGAAAGTTCAGTTGTAAAACTGTAAAAACCGAAAAATGGGCAGGAGGCGCGCTTGTATTACACACGCTTGATGCGCTCGTGTGTGTATCACACACGACTGTGCCATCTGTCTGGCACATGTGATACACATGCCAGTAGTAACTCCTCTATTCCTGCCAATGTGCGTCTTTGGGGCGTGTATTACATGCGCCATATACATTCCTTTTAGCCACTTCAGCGCATATCACGCATGCACGCTCCAACATCTTCCTCCCCCGATTTCTCTGCAATTTTTTGCCGAAAATTTTCTAAAAACTTGATTTCACTCATAAACCTAATTTCTTTTAGATTTATTCTTTAAATCAACATGCTATAACATATAATTATGATTTTATTAAGGAAAAATTCCAAAAATCAATAAAATCAGAAATCAAACATTTGATTAATCAAATCAAAATCTACTCAAAACCTCAATTAATTTTTGTTTTTTTTCTAGATCGTGATAAGAAAAACTCAAATATGGTTTTAAAAACACGTATTTAGCCTCTGATACTACTTGATGGAGAGATCTATAACAAAAACCTTAGAATCTCAACCACAGGATCTAACACATGCAATTTAGAACACAAAATAAATAATTTAATTGATAAAAAGTGAGATTTATACTTGATTTGGCCGAATCCATTATTGTAGAAACGATCCGAGAAGATTTGCACTAAGATCTTCTCTCGTTTTCTAACTCAACAATGATGAAATTATTTTTCCTTATTCTTTCCTTATCCTCTATCATTCCTTATATAGATCAACTTAATGATTAGAGTTAGCAACACGAGAGACTTAACTCACCGGTATATAATAATTATGGATTATCCATCATATCCATATTATTATCTGAGCTCACATTAAATCTATCATACTTAATTAATAAATGAAGTTTTGCCTAAATAAAGAATTAATCAAATTCTTAAATCTCTTTATTTGTAATTTGTCATGATATTTCAATTAAAAGCTCACAAATATAAAATATTAAAATAAAATATCTTACAATTTTCACCTCTTAGATAGGTCTAATTTTATAGCTTAATTTTAGATAGTTACAAAAAAATACAGGAATTTTGAAATGATATCATTTTGTTAAAACTTCTATATTTTATTTTTAATAAATAAATTTAATTTAAGGAATTATTATAAATTTTGAATTCAAGATTCTTACAATTTAAATGGCTTAAGATAAAATCAAATTTTAATTTTGATACGAGCTAAAAAAAAGAGTGAAAGACCGTTCCAATTTGAATTTCATCTATTTTTTAATTTCTCATTTTAATTCTAAACCTCTAAAACAAAATATTCTGTTACACTATTTTGCATATTCTAGTGGCTTAATCGGCGGCCAATTACTGAAATAAATTACACTTTTGTGCTCAAACCAAATAGTCTCACCTTGACCACTAAAATTGCCACCCATCATCATTATCATTAATGCTACTTTTCCTACTTTTGCTTGAAGGGATTTAAGAGGAAGAAAAGAGAGAAGAAAAAAAAAAATTGATTCCATTCTTAGTTTGAATCAGATGGAGGCATGAAAAAAAAAAAAGAAGAAGAGGAAATGAGGGGAAGAAAAGGAAAATAAAGGGGTTACAAGGAACAACTGATTTTCTGCCGATTTGGTAGGAAATAGGAGGAAAGAAGAAAAAACCATATTAAAATTACTAAAATGTTCTTCATAACTTATAATAATATAAAATAATTAAATTTAAATATCATTTTATATGTTATTTTTTTTAAAATTTTCTTTTAAAGAGTATATTTCATTTTTTATAATTAAATTAAATATAATAAAGAAAATAAAAGTTTATTTTCATTTTATTTTGCTTATTAACTTTTTATTTTCCTTATTAACATTGGTATGGGTAAGATCAAACACATCATCCTTTCCATAAATCGTTAGCCCCATTTTTACATGGCTAACTTTTTGTATTCTATCCAACGAAAGCAATCCGAGCTGCTACTAGTGCTAGTGGCTCTCATTATTCTACACCCATAAAATGCGCACCCTTCTCACCTGGGGGCCACTATCATCATCTCCACCACCTCAACCGCCATGCCTCACCTCCAGCTTCCATTCATCTCTTCCTTGTACTTGGTTTCTGTATAGCTTTAGACCCAACAAGCGTTTTCACTTCCTTACTCCCTTTTCTTCTCTTAAGACTAAGAAACAACAGACTCTTCCAAAAACCACTG
This sequence comes from Triadica sebifera, assembly GCA_023653625.1. Classification (NCBI taxonomy): domain Eukaryota; kingdom Viridiplantae; phylum Streptophyta; class Magnoliopsida; order Malpighiales; family Euphorbiaceae; genus Triadica; species Triadica sebifera. The sequence goes on from CM042901.1 coordinate 31,096,576, forward strand.
CTCCTCAGAGTTTTAGGTGGTTCTTGAATCCTAAAGGTGGAGGTAGTGGTGGTGGTGATGATAAAATTAAGGGCGATGGTGAAGCTGATGGAGGATTACAAGGGGAGACTGCTGTTTCAGGTACCATTTTGGCTGGTGTTTTGCTTGTGGGTGTTGTTGGTGGATTTGGCGCTCTTGGGTATGTATACAAAGACCAGATCAATGCTTTCTTGAATCAATTTTCTGGCTTCATTGAAGGTAATTTCTTTTCTGAGGATTTGATACTCCTTAGTAATCTTATATCGATTTGTTATCCGTTTAGCTTACTGCTATTAGTAATTTCTGTTCAACTGTCGATACTATTTATAAGAATTCAAGGCCCACGTAAGATTTCAATGGAAATTTCTTATCGAACGCAATTCTTGTTGAGTAGACATCTTTTTATGTTAAATTGTTGCAAATGGTAGTCAATTTTCTTTGGAGTTAAATATACTTCCTGAATTTTTTTTAGAAAGTTTGGTGTGGACGTTTTATCAGTGTTCCAAGCATATAACGAGTTGTTGGAATTTCTGGCTAGTTTATATCCATCAAAACGTTTTATTTTTGGAATTGTAATTTCCCCTGAAATTCAGCTTTTGGAAGGAAGGAAAAATCATCTCTGTTTTTACTGAGAATTAATGTTTATATCATGGATTCTATGTTTCAATTCAGCATATGTTTCATTAGAAGTGAATGTTCTTTAGAAAATATTTAGAGTTTGGATAAAGATGCGGAATAATATTTGAGTTCTGATAGTAGCAGAGATGTCATTGGCTACATACTACATAGTTCTTGTCTGAAGCTTATATTTTTTTTTTCATTTTACTCTCTCTTTACATTGAAGTAATCTTTGAAGAATATTAAATTCGACAGAATGATTTGGTTTCATTTGGTTTGAAATTCCAATTGAATGTCTGTTGTTTGATCTTATAATGTATTTTTGTAGATTCTCCTGGTTCTGGGAAGTCAGACTACCTTTCATTTAGAAATTTTGCTTGATGTTAAATTTGCTTTAGTATGTTTCTTAAAAAGATTAATGTAGAAATTGAGGAAAAATTAGGTAGCTGAGTGATTGTGAAAATTCACTCACTATATGTGTCATGGGAATTGCAATCGGGAACTCTAATTAATTATGCCTGTGGCTGCAAGCTAACTGTATATTCTAGTGAAGCTTGATTTCTTAGAAAACTATTTTGTTAGTAGTTTAAAAACAAAAAAGGAGAGAAGCCAAATGAGACCTTGTTTATTTCTTGAACCAAGGACAACACCAATGAGAATTTATAGATTTTTACAAGAGGTAGAAAAAAAAAAGGAAAAAATAGAGAGGGAAATGTTGGTCCTAACTTAATGAAAGCTTTGGATGAAGCTCCATTGTGTATAAGATCGAATTGATCCTCTAATTTTCATTTTCTGGTCTTGAACCTTATTTTGCTACTTAGCTTGGTGGTCATATGCTTGGCTGCATGCTGGTCAGTTACTAAACTTGGAAAACTGAAAAATCCTTGCATTTTTGTATTCAAGTAAATATCAATGTGTTGGCATTTGCAAAGGTTTCATGTTCTATGTCGGCATATATTGTTAATCACACTTATACTATACCAGTTTGGCATACAATTGTGCAAAATAACTGTAGGATGATGTGTCATCATGACAAGTTATTAATGTTTAGGAATAAAAATAATAAAAGCTATTGATATATAGTTTATGAGTTATCAAATCAGCATTAGCTATACACTTCATTTTGACATGTTTGTGAAACATTATGGGGACAGTTATATCTTGGTTCATATTGTACTAGAAGAACTAGTACATATTAATGGATAATATAAGTTATAATGATAGAATTATAATGTGAGGAATTGCTTGGAAAAATTATGCTGAAATTCTTTTGGGAGAATTTGGATTTTGGTTGTATTGGATGAACTTATGTTGGAAGAGCAAAATGAGAAACTGACAATGAAAATTGCTAGAATATGGTTTATTTTTTCAATTGTCTTAATTGATGTAGGAACATCCAAGTTAAATTAGGAATCCAGTTTTTTAGTTTTTAATTTTCCTTCTTTAATAAATTATTTTGCTTAATTATTAGAAATACTTTCAGTCTAGAATTAAGATTTTTCCTAACTTTGTATAAACATACTACAACAGTCAGTTTAGATATTATATTTTGTCTCTCAATTCAGAATTTTAATTATAAGGTCATTTTAAACCTAACTGTTTTCTATTGTTTCAACCACAATCACCTTATTCTTGTTCTAATTGTTGAGACCTGATTACCTTACACTCTTTATGTCAAGTGATATCAGAGTGTTAAAGATCCAAAATTTCTCTAGAATTTTTGTTTTTTTCTTTAATCCAAAATATGATTGGTAGAGGTAGAGGTTGGGGTAGAGCTGCTAAGCCCCAAAAAATTGTTTTGGCTAAGATGTGGAGAATGATTGAGGACTTAACCAGAGTTGTACTAGCATTGCAGCTTTAGGAAACTGGAAGCCACAATGGAGAATCCAGAAAGCGACCACTAATAGCTCAAGATTCGACAAGATTTTGACATTGAAGAGAAATCGAGGATGTGAACCGTTGTCATGATGTTGGACCCTCAAATCAAGCGGCATGAGGTGGATTCAAAGAGCGGTTACTGCACAGTCTTGATTTGAATGGTGAACTGAAGATTGAAGTCGCTACTTTTCATGGAAAATTACATGGAGATTACTTTGAATGGAAACCTGGGACTGAAAATTGAAAGGTGCTCTTTGTAAAGCTTAACGTGTAGTGTACAGGTTGGGTTCATTGTGTCAGTAGAAGTTTAAAGCTAAATCTAGATAAGGTTTGTACAATTACAGACTGGTCAGCACCTCAGTCTGTCAAAGAAGTTCAAAGTTTTCATGGTTTGATGTTTTTTAATAGGAGTCTATTCAAAAATTTAGTTACATTATGAGTCCTGTAACTGAATCTATGAAAAGGTGAATTTGAGTGGTCAAATTCAACACCAAAAGCCTTTGAACAAGTGAAAGTTTTATCGGTGCACCAGTTCATGCACTATCAGATTTCGAGAAATTATTTGATGTTGAATGTGATGGTTCACATGTGGGAGTAGGTGCAGTTTTTAACCAAGATGGAAGGCTTCTAGAGTCTTTCAGTGAGAAGTTGTCTGATTTCTAATTGACAATATTGGATTTATGATCTCGAATTTTACTATTTTGGTGAGAACTATTCATCACTGACAGCAATAAGCTTATTGTGAATTTGTGTTTTATTCTGACCATCAAGCTTTGAGGTATTTACAGTTTCAGAAAAAAGGCTTAATTTTTGGCATGCTAAATGGAGTTATTTCCTTCATGTATTTAATTTCTCACTGAAATATAAGTCTTGAACAGTCTAATATTGTGGCTCATGCCTTATGTAGGTGATCTTTACTTTTGTCAACTATGAGAATTTAAGTCACAGGTTTTGAGGAGTTATAGAATGAGTATGGTTCTGATCCTTATTTCAGCAAAATAACATTTGATTTGCAACATTCCTCACAAACTGATAGAGAAAGGTTCAAGGAAACATTAGTAACAGAAAATCAGCATATTCACTCTGCACATGTACGTCCTATATTTGGCATGTATATTCTAGGAAGAGGAGAGTGGGACACATGGATGAGGCTGATAGGGGTGATAGGGTTGAAATGAAATCATGAGTTAGTTATAAAAGGGGAAGGGTAGGCAGCAGAGGGGAGGATTTTGAGTTTTTTGGATAAAGTCTGCAAGCTTTTGCTTGGAGAAGGGGAATACTTTCCTTGGGCTGTTCTTTTGGGTGCAGATTGCTATTTCTCTTTTTGTTCATATCTCTTGTTAATATTTCCAGAAGTCTAGTGAATACTTATTCAATTAAGCAATACTTTATTTGCTGTGTGTTGGATTTCCTGTTTACTAACTTGATTAATCGTTCTTGTTTGAGCTTTGTTAACATTGGTCCAACCTGCTGGATACGGGATGGGAAAAACTGACGGGAATATGGAGACGAGGACTCAAGCTCGGCTCGATGCGCAAGATGAACAGATTAAGGGCATTACTGAGCAGTTAGCAACCATGAATCAACAGTTCCTAACTTCTCAACAAAGTCAGGAGCACTTTCAAGCTTTGGTGATGCAGTGGATGTGGTGAATGGAGACACGACCCTTACAGGAAGAAGACAGGGGTGCTCCGGACCAGTCGATGGTGTCTCCGGCCAATACGAATCATTCGATTCCTGTACGTAATGATGGGTATCCGCCTCCTTCTCTGGGTTTTTAACAGAGGCATCCATTTGAATCATTCCATATGACGAAGAAGGTGAAACTCCTGTCATTCATTGAAACAAACCCTCATGGATGGTTAACCAGGGCAGAAACCTACTTTCAGGTTCATGCAACACCTGAAAATCAAAGGATTCCCCTAGCCCACATCTGTATGGAGAGGGTAGCAGTCCATTGGTTTATCACTGTGAGAGAACTAAACCCATCTTTACGCTGGGACTAGTTTAAGGCAGAGTTGCTTCATCGGTTTGGGGGAGTGTCCAATTGCAACCCTTATGAGCAATCTGCACCCAAAAGCAGAGCCCAAGGAAAGTATTCCCCTTCTCCAAGCAAAAGCTTGCAGACCATAAACCAAGAAACTCAAAATCCTCCCCTTTCCTGCCTACCCTTTCCCTTTTATAACTAACTCATGATTTCATTTCAGCCCTATCACCCCTATCAGCCTCATCCACGTGTCCCACTCTTCTCTTCCTAGAATATACATGCCAAATAGGACGTACATATGCAGAGTGAATCTGCTGATTTTCTGTTACTAATGTTTCCCTAAACTTTTCTCTATCACAAACATACAAATTGTTGTATAGATTGCATGAGGATTATTTGTTCAAAGGTAACTAGTTATGCATTCTAGAAGGGTCTTTAAGGGAGTAAAATTATTAGAACACGGGAATGGTTTGGGAGGAAATTGTTGTCATGGACAACTTTTGCATTGGTTGTTTATTTGACAATCTAATGTGGAGATGTGAGGAAATTGGTGAAGAGATGCACATCTTATTTATTTGGCAAAAGAAGTGCTCAAAACACAAGTTTGGGTGCTCCTTTACTTGATCTAGATGTATGAGGGATTTATTTGAGTATGGATTTTGTTTTGGGACTTCCAAAGCTAGCAAAGGGATATGATTCTATCTTTGTTGTGATTCTCAAAATGGCACACTTTATTCCACGTTCTAAAACCTTTAATGCTACTCATATTTCTGAATTAATCTTTCAAGAGGTTGTGAGACTACATGGTATTCCAACTTCTATTGTTTTTACAAATCTTGTTGGTAACAACATAGAGACTTGGGGATTTAATCATGCCTCAAGCTGAATTTGCCTTTAAAAACTCTGTCAATTGAAGCACAAAGAAAACACCATTTGAGGCTTCTTACTGGTTGAAACCTGAACATGTGGTTGACTTCGTGCCTTTGCTACAAGAAGCTAGAATAAGTGATGAAGGGGAAGAGTTTGCCAATCACGTTCAGAAGATTCATAAAGTATAAGCTGCCCTAAAAGACAACAGTGTAGTGTACTCTTTTACCGACAATCAGCATCACTGTATGCAAGAATTTGAAGATGGTGATCAAGTACTTGTGCATTTGAGACGAGAATGATTTCCTAGAGGAACTTGCCACAAGCTTAAATCTTGGTAATTTGGACCTTAGAAGGTGTTGGGCGAACTCAGTTCGAGTGTATACTTTATTGAGCTTTTACCCAAGTTGCAAATTAGTCTAGTCTTAATGTTTCAAACTTGTATTTTTTTATTGATTTGATGGTGTTCTGTCTTCCAATGATGCTCAAATTGAGCAGCTGCCAGTTGCTAAGGTTGATGTTATTGAAGATGTGTTAAATGTTGAGGAAGCTCGATCTAGACTGGTCAACCCATATAGGTGATTCTTGTTAAAGTGGCTTGGTAAACCATCAAATGCAGGCGCTTGGATTTTTGCAGAGGAGCTGAAACGAGTTGATCCAACATATATAGGGAGTATTTCAAAGCTTGCTTGTTGGAGCTGAGTTTTTCTATACCTGAAGAAAATGATGCAAACGCATCCAATTTAAATAAGGATTTTCCTTTTGTCTTTCCCCTGGTGTTCCTTCTTTAATTAAGATTCCTTTTTAATAAAGTATTTTACTCATTTAGTTAGGAATATTTTCAGTCCAAAATTATTACGTATTTTATTTTTTGTCTCTCAATTCAGAATTTAAATTTAGATTTTCTTTAAACCTTATTGTTCTCTATTGTCCAACCACAATCATCCTATTCTATCCCAAATTGTTATCATCTAATTGCTCTAAACTCTTCCACTATGTCATTAATATTGGCTGGAAGGTTGGTGCCAAGGCATAGTACAAAGCTAGATTCAAAATCAAACATGACAATATGGATACTCATATTGAATAAGATTTTCAGTTTGGTGTTTAAGCTGTATAGAGAAGCTTCCCTCATAGGAAAAATTTGTGTTCTAGTACAGCAAATGTGTGTTTTTTTGTTTTGTTTTTTTTGGTTATATTACATGATTAGGATGTGTTAGAGAAGCATGTTTGATTATGATTCCACAAATAAATACACACACATACACTGAATAGTGTGTCTGATGGAACTTTCTTCCACCCATTTTCTTTGGATGTTTTCTTCCTCAAACATTTGCTTTGTTTATATTTGCCATATGTAAGTTGGGAAACCCTCAGGCTTGCATGCGATGTTTCCATTCTGTTGAGGATCTTTAGAAAATTGGGAAATTCCTTTGAACAAAGATGGGAGGGGAGGGGGGTTTGCATAACACCTTGGAAACTATTAGCCTAATGCGGCCAATTTTCTTATTGATTAACCTTGGAAATATGTGGAGGAACCTGTGGATCTTTTTTTTTTTTCCTCATGGCTATTACAGTTACTTGAATCTTGGCTTTAGATTTATGGCATGAGAAATGTTGAAATGAAAAAGTGTACCACTTATTAGATTTCTAGTAATTGGATGGAGTTTATAAAAAAGTGTATATGGAGCATTGAGCCCTTTCTATGAGATCCAGTCTCTTTGTGGTTGGGTCCAAATTTTTCTTAGTTCTCATTAGGGGAATGTCCTATATTCCTCAATTTACTTTCTAAATTGTTTATTTTTAATGAATAGGGCCAGGTATACTCTGTATTTTCTGTGTGGTTGTCTCTTACTCCTTTTGATATGATTTATGCAATTATAAACGAAAAAGGAATCATAAGAGTTCTGATGCTCTTCTTGTACTAATATACTAATATGATTTGTATTTGCTATATAATTTTACATGTGGACCTGCTTTGAGATTTCAGCAGTTAATTTGAATTAGTTTATTTGGGAATATTTTTGATGTTGGTGTCTTTTTAATACTAAACTTCCTTCCATTGCTAATAGTTAGATATATTTTGAGATAAAGCTGAAATTAGTGAAAAATTTAGTTAATATTTCATTTTGTTGTCATAAAATGCACTTATTAGAATTCTATATGGCTCTTCTGTCAACAGGTTATGGACCAGCTGGGTATGCTTTATTTGTAGCAGTTTATGCAGGACTGGAAGTAAGCATTTTACTGTCTTTCTTTAATTTAACACTGATTCTCTCCTTGATGATTATTTTGCTGCCTTTAATAAGATCTCTATACAATTAGGCATTCACAAAAGCGAATTTCTTTGGCATGCCATATGACATCTAAAAAAGTTTTATTATTAAACTCCTTGAATAATCATTTGATGATCCATTTGCTGTGTATTGCATATCTTTCTAGTTTTTTCATGAAAGAATATGTTGTATTATAAGATATCATTCCTAATTAGCTAGCTGGAAATCTTCTGTAAATATTTCTAATTAGCAAATGTTATGTAATTAGCTTAATTAGGTTGATTTGTTTCCTAAATTGTATTCTTTAGGGCTGTATATATAGTGCCATTTGCCTATCAATAAAAGTATCGAATTCTCTAAAGTTTTTGTGATTACATGGTATCAGAGATAGGTGGGAAATTTATTTTTAGCGTCCGATTTTTTGGGTTGAGTGTTTCCTTTTTGCCTTAGAGAACATAACTACTGACCTTTTAAGATCACCCCTGTGAGTGATCAGTTCTCTTATCACCGCCTATCCCAGGATGAGCACCGCCTTACGATCGGCGTCTCTCCATAATCCAGTCATCGTACGATCAGCACGTGAATGTCACCCGCGGCACAAAGTTTTTGCCAGTTATTCACGCGCCGGCGCGGTACCCACCTTACCCGGTTTCTTCTCCGACAGTCGCCCCGGCCAGAGTGTTGCTTCTGTCGTGTTGGTTTGCTCATCAGGGAAGTTTTTCTGTTCTGTCCTCTCTGTCCCATTGATTTTCAGTGCTGCCTTTTGTTATTTGTTGTTTGGGTGTTGTTTATTCTATTTTAAGTGAGTGTGGCTTTGCTGGTTATGAAAAGAATGAGTTCCTTATGTTTATACGAGTGAACAGAAAAATATGGTTATGCCTAGTGTTATTCCCATCCTGTCTAAAATCACAGAATAAAAATTAAATGAAACTAACTATTTAGATTGGAGCAAGACTGCCCGTTTGTATTTACGGAGTATATCTATGGACATTCATTTAATTGAAGACCTTCCTATTGATGAGACACGTAGTGAATGACTAAGGGTTGATGTTCAGTTATATTTGCAAATCTGTAATTCTATTGAAAATGAGTACGTTGGTCATGTCTCTCACTGCGAGTTTGTAAAAAAACTAATAGAATATTTATCTTTTCTATTTTCTGGTAAAGGAAATATTTCTTGTATTTTTGATGTTTGCAAGACATTTTATCGGGTTGAACAACAAGACCGGTCTCTTCAAACTTACTTCATGAATTTCAAACGTACTTATGAAGAATTTAATGCCCTATTGCCTTTCAGTACTAATATCAGGGTTCAACAGACTCAACGTGAACAAATGGCTATTATGAGTTTTCTGGCTGGTCTTAATCCTCAATTTGATGGTGCTAAATCACATGTTCTATGTAATCCTGAGTTACCTCTCTAAAAGAGGTCCTTACTAGGGTCTTGCGTATAGATACCGGCTCTCATGTCTTATTTGTACAACAATCTGGTGCACTTATCAGTCACAATAACGGATCAACTAGCCGGTTTCGTTCTCAAAATAATAATAGAGGTGGTAGCAATAGTGGAGAAATGTTGGAGCTTAGGACTCAGAGGGAGTAGTTTGCTACTATTGCCATGAACCAGGTCACACTAAAAGGACTTGTCAGAAATTGCTCAAGAAAAATCAAGTCTTTTGGGTTTCAGTGAGCTCATGTTGTCATTACGAATGATGCTCTTTATCCATTTGCAGATCAGACCATTACAATTTCTTCAGATGAGTATGCAAAATTTACCCAGTATCAAGAAGCATTAAAGAACTTCTCTTCATCCACCACTGCCTTGGCTGAGACAGGTAAAACCAATACATATCTTCTTTCTTTTTCTTCTCAGTGGGTCATTGATTCTGGTGCAACATATCATATGACAAGTAAGTCTAGTCTCTTTTCCACTTTTCAATCCCACATTTTCTTCTTCAGTCACTTTAGCATATGGTTCTACTTCTTCTGTCCTTGGCTCTGACACTGTCAATCTCACACCCACACTGTCTTTGTCATCTGTACTAAGTTTACCAAAGTTTTCTTTTAATCTGGTATCCATTAGTAAACTCACTCATGCTCTTAATTGTTCTCATTTTTTCCTGATCATTGTTTGTTTTAAGATCTTTCGATGAAGAGGATTATTGGTAAAGGACGAGAATCAGGAGGTCTGTACATTTTAGATACCCAGATACCCTAGACCATTGCCTGTTCCAGCACTTTATCTCCTTTTGAAGCTCATTGTCGGTTGGGGCATCCATCTTTACCTTTATTGAAGAAGTTATGTCCTTAGTTTACTAATGTGTCGTCGTTAGATTGTGTGTCTTATCAGTTTGCAAAACATCACTGTTTATCTTATGTTTCTCGAGTTAATAAGAGAGTTAGTCATTTTTTTGAGTTAGTACATTCAGATGTTTGGGGACTATGTCCCGTTATGTCTGAAACTAGCTTCAGATATTTTGTTACCTTTGTGGATGATTTTTTCTCGTATAACATGACTTTATTTCATGAAATCTCGTTCTGAGTTGCTTTCACATTTCAAGAATTTTTGTGCTAAAATACAGACTCAATTTGGTCGGCTTGTACAAACATTCAGAAGTGATAATGCCAAAGAATATTTTTTTGATTCTTTTCAGACTTATATGGCTCATAATGGAATTCTCCATCACTCATCTTGTGTTGATACACCATCACAAAATGGAGTAGGTGAGACAAAAAACAGACACCTTGAAACTGCTGGGCCTATTTTATTTCAAACCAATGTTCCTAAACAGTTTTGGGCTGATGCTGTTTCTACAATTTGTTTTTTTATTAATCGAATGCCATTTACTGTACTAAATTATCATATTCCTTATAAAATTTTGTTTTCTAATCAATCTGTGTTTCTTGTTGAACCTCAAATCTTTGGATGTTCTTGTTTTCTTCATGATATTCGTTTGCAGGTTTCCAAATTGGACCCAAAATCATTAAAATGTGTCTTTTTGGGATATTTTCGTTTTCGAAAAGGATATAAGTGTTTTTCTCCTCACCTAAATAGGTATCTTCTGTCATCTAATATTACATTTCATGAACATCTTCCTTTCTTTACCGCTCCATCTACACCTATCTGTTCACAAGAGGATGATAATCTATTAGTATATCATGTCACTTATCCAGACTCCAATGTACTTCCCATACCGCCACCACCACACCTCCACCAAAACCACCTATTACCCAAGTATATTCTCGAAGACCCAACCCTCTTGTAACGACTCCGACATTGGTCTTCTCTTTTTCATCAGATTCAATGTCCAGTGACATTGATTTGTCTATTGCTCTTCGAAAAGGTAAATGTCAGTGCATATATCCCATTTCTTCTTATGTCACATATGATTGTTTGTCTTTTATTTCTTGTTCGTTTGTGGCTTCTCTTGATTCTGTAGGGATTCCTAAGTTTGTTCACCAGGCCTTATCTCATTTTGAGTGGCGTGATGCGATGCTTGAGGAAATGGGTGCTTTGATTAAGATTGGTACTTGGGATCTAGTTGCTTTACCTATTGGCAAGAAAGCAGTTGATGCAAGTGGGTCTTTGCAGTCAAATTTAATTATGGTGGAACCGTGGCTTGTCTCAAGGCTCGCTTGGTGGCTAAAGGCTATGCCCAGACTTATGGAGTGGACTATTTTGATACTTTTTTCCCTATGGCCAAATTGACTTTAGCTCGTTTGTTTATTTTTTTGGCGGCTACTTATGATTGACCACTTCACCAGCTTGATGTTAAAAATGCTTTTCTGCATGGAGACCTTGAGGAGGAGGTTTATATGGAGCAACCTCCTGGATTTGTTGCTCAGGGGGGTTCGGAAAAGTCTGTATCTTCAAAAGTCATTGTTTGGATTAAAACAGAGTCCTTGAGCTTGGTTTGGGAAATTCAGTCAGGTGGTAGAGAAGTTTGGGATGAGGAAAGAGGAAAAACAAATCTGATCGTACTATCTTCTATAAGCAGTCCACATTTGGTCTCATTCTGCTCATTGTATATGTAGATAATATTGTTATCACTGGAAGTGACATGCAGGGAATCTCATGCTTGAAATCTTTCTTGCAAAGCAAGTTTAATACTAAAAATTTGGGGCACCTAAAATATTTCTTGGAGATTGAAGTGTCAAGAAGTAAAAGAGACATTTTCATGTTTCAGAGAAAATATGTTTTGGATTTGTTAAAAAAAACTAGAAAACTAGGAATCAAACTATGCAGTACTACAATACTTCCTAACCAGCAATTCATAAAGGAGGGAGATGTTTTTGATGATTCTGAACGATATAGAAGACTAGTTGGGGAGTTGAACTATCTCACAGTAACCCACCTAGACATTGCTTGTTCAGTTAGTATTGTAAGTCAATTTATGTCTTATCCTGCAATACATCATTGGGCAAACTTAGAATAAATCTTATGTTACTTGAAAGGAACTCATGGACAGGGAATATTGTATCAGAATCATGGTCACAGTAATATTAAGTGTTTCACTTATGCGGATTGGGTTAGCTCAAAGGTTGATCGAAGATCCACTATTGGATATTGTGTTTTTGTTGATAGTAATTTGGTTTCATCGAAAAGTAAAAAGCAAGATGTGGTGTCACAGTCTAGTGCATAATCTAAGTATAGAGCAATGGCATAAGCTTCATGTGAGGTTATGTGGATTTCTCAACTCTTAAATGAGGTCGGTCTTAAAGTAACAGTTCCAACAAAGCTATGGTGTGATAATCAGACTGCAATTCATATTACTTTAAATCTAGTTTTTCATGAACGAACTAAACATATTGAGATAGACTGTCATTTTGTTTGTGAGAAAGTTCAACATAATTTGATTTCTACAGCTTATGTAAAGACTGGAAAGCCGTTAGGAGATATCTTTACAAAAGCTGTTAATGAAGCCTGGGTTTCTTATTTTTGCAACAAGTTGGATATAATTGATATTTATGCTCCAACTTCAGGGGGAGTGTTATATTATAAGATATCATTTGTAATGAGCTAGCTGGAAATATTATGTAAATATTCCTAATTAGCAAAGGTTATGTAATTAGTTTAATTAGGTTGTTTTGTTTCCTAAATTGTATTCTTTAGGACTGTATATATAGTGTCATTTGCCTATCAATAGAAGTATCGAATTCTCTAAAGTCTTTGTGATTACTGAATAAAACAGTACTACTTGTTAGTTTTTAACTGAATCTGACTTTAACTATTATCTGATTTAATAGATCCTTGCAATTCCAGCAATTCCATTAACCATGTCAGCAGGCCTCCTTTTTGGCTCTGTAGTTGGCACCATCATTGTCTCTATAAGTGGAACAGTAAGTTGGGTTGTATGTGTGTTTGTGTGTGTTTATATGTGTTTATTACAAATATAGAAAACCATAACCTTGTATTCGGGTTAATAATACAAATGGTACCAAATCTTATTGCTACGTTGTAAATTGGTAACAAACCTTTTAATTGTTGTAAATTAGTACCAAACTTTTTAATTGTTGCAAATTGGTACAAAACCTTTCAAAAAGATTGCAATGTGATGGCTAGGTCCAATTTTCAGTATCAATATGATGATGTGATAGCTAGAAAATAAGTTACATGACATGTTGATTGTATTTTTCGGTTACCATGTCATTTTTTACTGGAAATTGGACTTGGGTACCATATTGCAACATTTTTGAAAAAATTAGTATCGATTTGCAACAATTAAAAGATTTGGTATCAATTTGCGACATATTAATAAGTTTTGTTACCATTTATATTATTAACCTTCTTGTATTCTCAATGCTACATTTGTTATTCTTTTACCCTTTGCAGGTCGCTGCAAGTGTTGCCTTCCTAATTGCTAGATATTTTGCTCGTGAGCGTATTCTTAAATTGGTTGAAGGAAATAAAAAGTTTCTTGCAATTGACAAAGCAATTGGTGACAATGGCTTCAGAGTTGTTACCCTTCTTCGTTTGAGCCCATTGCTGCCATTTTCCTTGGGGAATTATTTGTATGGATTGACATCTGTTAAATTCGTTCCATATGTTCTAGGCAGGTTTGTTATTGTTCATCTTGTTATTGCAGTCAGCTATAGATTTAATTTCCTTATTTTTACAAGTCTATTTAGCTGCTTGTACTAGTTTGATGGGTTGTCAAGGTCTTTGTATTTGAGTTTCTGCTCTCTGATATGAACTAATGCATACTTTCTATGCTTTTGTTTAGAATTTGTTGGGCCAAGCATTTATATTTTACTAGCATGGAAAGGCTGTATATTCTGTCTGGTCTCATCATTCATATATTATAGGTGGCCTAATTTTTCATGTTTTTTGTTTCTGCAATTTTCTTCATGCTATATCTCGTCTTATCACACTTTGTGCTATCAATGTCTCGTCTTATCACACTACTGCAAGAATATCTTTTCTGCAGTAGCTAAAAGTGTGGTATTTCTTGATAAAAGGCAAACACGACAATCGATTTCTTAATATCTTTAGCTTGTTAAACTTCCTAGTTCCTTATGTTACACAACTTTTGAAATTTATTTTTCGCTGATATGTTTTATATTACCTTTAATTACATGCATACCTTGTTGAAATATGTATCCTACTAATTCAGATTATATTTTCCTGTAGCTGAGTTATAGATTTAATTTCTTTTTCAATTATTTCTACAAGTCTATTTAGCTGCTTGTACTGGTTTGATGGGTTGTCAGGGTATTTGTATTTGGGTTTCTGCTCTCTAATATGAACTAATGCATACTTTTTATGCTTTTGCTTTGAATTTGTTGGGACCAACCATTTATATTTAGGGTGAAATAAACATACGATACTTGAAATATACAATTCGTAACAACTTAGTACCTGAATTATTATTTGTAACTACAAAATACCTAAATTATTATTTTGTAACAATAACGTACCTCTGTTATTTTCTGTTAATATCTCCTAACAGCACGCTAAGTTGTAATAATATTTTTATAACCATATGGTACTCCAATTAACAACATTCTAAGAACATGATACTCCAATTAATAACAATCTAACAACACGGTATTCCAATTAATGATAATCTATATTACCGTATAACGAAAGTACTTTGTTGTTACAAAATAATAATTCAAACATTTTTTAGTTACAAATAATAATTTAGATACTGAGTTGTTACGTGTTATATATTTCAGGCACCGTATGTGTAATTCACTCTTTATATTTATTAGCATGGAAAGGCTATATGTTTTATCTGGTCTCATCATTCTTATATTATAGGTGACCTAATTCACCATGTTTTCCGTTTCTACGATTTTCTTCATGCTATGTCTCTTCTTATCACACACTGTTCAATCATTGTCTCATCTTATCGTCTCATCTTATCACACTATTGTAGGAATATCTTTCCTGCAGTAGCCAAAAGCATTTGGTATTTCTTGATAAAAGCCAAACATGATTTCTTAATATCTTTGGCTTGTTAAACTTCCTAGATCCTTATGTTGCAGAATACTTTTGAAATTCATTTTTCACTGATATGCTTTATATTACCTCTAATTACTTGCATACCATTGTTGAAATATGTGTCCTACTAATTTGGATTAAATTTTCCTGCAGTTGGTTGGGAATGCTTCCAGGATCATGGGCTTATGTGAGTGCTGGTGCACTTGGCCGTGCAATTATTGTGAGTTTTTGTTCTTGCCTTATGCACTTTTCTGAATTTTGTCTAAATCATGCAATATTTTGGTAGCTTCTTCTTTTGTTCTTCATCCATGTATAGATTTATATTTATGTAATATGATACTAGAAGTGAGAATAGGAGAGAGAAAAAGGACTGATTACAATCCAAAATGTACGAATTATATTCAGGGAGGCTCTTTTATCCACGATGTTGTTTCCTCTTCAAAGAGTATGGCTGATGAACATTTTATACTAGAAAGCATTAGCTTTATGTAATTCACAGAATAGTTTGTGGCGTATCGGTCTTACCATCTTGTTGTGATATACATGATTCTAGGTTTGATTTAAGAGATTGTATGTAAATGTTGTGATATACTTGATTCTAGGCTGATATTTCAGACTTCACCTCATTCTCTCTTATTTCTCTTCTCCCCCTCTAATTTAACATGGTATCAGAGCCATAGTGCCTCTATTTTTCTTTTTTCTCCTTTGTTTCTCTTTGTTCTCACCCACCATCACATTCTGATCATATTCTACTATCACTGCCTTTGTTCCTAGAAGCGTCGAATGCCGAACAACACTCCAAAGAAAACTCATCACTAGAAACCCACGCGTGTGACCGCATGCACTGTCACCAACATTTTGCTGGACTGCTGCACATTGGCCTGTGAGCCCATTTGCGGCCACTTTTTTGGACGCGATCTTTCCAGAAGTGTCACCCAGTTATCCCGCCTCCAATGGTTTCATTGTTTTCTTATTCAAGCTTCATATGGTATTCTGACATCAAAGACAGCCTCTATTTTGTCCAGAATTTTGGCATTCTCTTCAACATTTTTGAAATTTCAGGTTCTCTTAAACCCATTTTCTCATCTATTTTTGGTTTTTCAGCCATCACTATTGTTAAACTACAAGGTAGTGATAATTAGGTTTCATTGGCGACATCTGTAGAATTGTGGTTTATGATACAAAGATATTGTGATCACTTATAAAGAAATGCGACTGATATTGATCAAAAGAATAGGGTTGCATGGATTATGATTGATGCACATTTGTGTAGTTGTGGCATTCTCTTGAGCCAAAATTACTAACTCTTTTCTAGTCATGCTAAACTTCTTACAAAGTTTGGACTAAGGCTAAGACACTGTATATTAATGATATTCAATATATTTATAAAGTTCTATGCTCTTGACCATTTACGTTATAGTTTTCAGTATATGACTAGTTTATTTGGGTCAAGTTGAAACTCTAAAAGATGAATTTAATTCTTTCATGTCTTTTTTTTGAAAGCATTATTGAGCAGGCGAATCAGAGAGAAATTTTTTATTGTGTTAGCTTGATAGGGGTTCTGGCATATTTGGCTTCAATAAGAGTTTAAATTCTCGTCAGTTCAGTCATTCCTACTTTTGAAGAAGTGTTTGGTTGATTACCTTGTATCTCTTCCAACAAGACCGACACTAAGTCATCTATACTAACTGTACAGAAAAATAGCCAGCAAGGAGATAATTGTAAAGGAAAAGGGAAAAGATCCAAATCTCACTTTACCCATTGTGACAAGGGAGGTCACACACTTGACACTTGTTGGGCTCTTCATGGTCGACCTCTGAGAAATACACAGAGTAATCGACTTGCTACTCACATGGCTCAGTTTCAAGGAGATGAGTGTTTTCCTCTACCAACTGCCCAAGCTTAGGGGTCCAATTCAGTTATATTAACTAGGGTTGATTATGATGAATACTTGCAGTATCAAGTATCGAAATAACAATCATCTTCCATGGTTTTCGTTGCTTAACCTGGTCATTCCTTTACTTGTCTAACACAATCGTTACCTAGTGGATCTTTGATTCTGGTGCTTCTTATCACCTTTCTGGTAATAAAATTTTTTTCTCTCCTCTTACCTCTCCATCCACTTTTTCTATAGTCACATTGGCTAACTAAACAACTTAACTGTAGAGTGATATTTGACTCTAATTTTGTTTTTGTTCATGACCAAAGTATGGGGAATATGATTATTGAAGGTCATGAGTTATATGGACTATATTCTCTCTCTTGTCATGTCACTCCAACCGCCTTTATGCAACTTCAATTGATCTTTTTCATAATCGCATGGGTCATCCTAGTATTTCCAAACTTCAAAAAATAGTTTGTGGTCTTTCAATACCGTCTTCCATCTAATGCAAGTCGTGTATCCATATTTAATGTTGTGAAACATACCTATAGTTCTTTTCTCAAGCAATTAAATAATAAAGCATCATCTATGTTTAATGTTGTTTAATCAGGTATATGGGGTCTAATTCGTGTCAGTACCAACTTGTGTTTTCATTATTTTGTTAATTTCATTGTTGACTATTTTCATTAGATTTGGTTGTTTCTAATAAAAACTAGATCTGAGTTTATTATTATAAAAAAACTTTTGTGTTGAAATTTAGAATCAATTTGGTACCTAGTTAAAATCTAATGTAATGACAATGCATGAAAATATATGTTCTTCCCTTTTAGGAATATATGGCTTATGGGGAAATCATTCATGAATTTTCTAATGCATATATAACTTTTAAACAAAATGGCGTGGCTAAACGAAAAAATAGATATCTCATTGAAATAACCCGAACCATGTTTATCCATCATAATGTACCAATTTCGTATTTGGGAGGAGGATGTCCTAACTGCATGTTATCTAATCAACCAAATGCCTTTTTCAGTTTTGCAAAACCAAAATCATCATTTTATTTTGTTCCCAGGTCAACCATCTTACCCTCTTTGCTCGTGTGTTTGGGTGCACTTGTTTCGTTCATAATCATACACTTGGTTAGGATAAACTCCAATCCAAATCCATTAAGTGTTTTCTTAGGGTATTCTCGCCTTCATAAAGGTTACAAGTGCTATAATCCAATAACTAACAAATATTTTACCATAGCAAATGTATCATTTTTCAAACATCCCTTTTCACCCCAGGCCACAGACAAAAAGGGCATTATAAAAGTCTTCCGATTCCAATTCCTATTCTTCCTATTCCTATCACATTATCCCCTAAATCATTGCAAGTCTACTCTGGATGGCTTTTTATATGTACTCTTGATGTTCCTATTGCAAGTACATAACAAATATGTATTCCAAGTGACTCATCTCCTACGTCACCAACTTTTCCAACATCGGTCATGCCTCAAATAAAAGAATCCACTACACCTATTGCTATCAGAAAAGATACTGGTTCTTCTCGGAATCCTCATCCCATTTTCAATTTTTTGAGTTATCATCATCAACATTCATACTATGCTTTTGTATCCAATTTATCCATAGTGCCTATTCCAAAAATTGTTAATGAAGTACACACACATCTAGGTTGACAATAAGCCATGGTTGAGGAAATGGCTACTCTTCGTGCTAATAATTCTTGGGAGCTAGTTTTATTACCATCTGAAAAATTTGTAGTTGGTTGTCTTTGGTTTTATTCCGTGAAAGTTGGTCTTGATGGAAAGATAGATCGCTTAAAAGCTTGTTTGGTTGCCAAGGGGTACACTCAGATTTCTATTCTTGATTATAGGGATTTCTTCTCTCCAGTTGTAAAGATTGCCTCTATTCAGCTCCTTATTTCTTTCTCTTGCTACCATGCACCATTGGAGCGTTCATCAACTAGTCATTAAAAATGTTTTCTTACATGGAGACTTGACAGAAAAAGTTTATATAGAGCAACTACTGGTTTTGTTGCTCAGGGAAGTTTGGGTTAGTTTATCGACTACAAAAATCTCCTTATTGTTTAAAACAGTCTCCAAGGATATGATTTGGACGATTTAGTAACATTGTTCAAAACTTTTGATGCATAGGAGTGAAGCAGATCATTCAGTATTTTATCATCATACAACCCATGACAAGTGTATTTACCTAGTGATGTATGTGGATGGTAATGCCTTAATAGGTGATGGTCATGAAGGAATCACTCAACTCAAGAACATCTCTTCTACTAGACTAAAGACTTTGGGAAGTTGAAATATTATCTAGGCATTGAGGTGACAGTCAAATACAAACATTGTTATTTCACAAAGAAAATGTTTTAGATATTTTGGAGGAGACGAAGATGTTGGATTGCAAACTTGTGGAAACCCCTATGGATCCCAATGTTAAACTGGTTATAGGACAAAAAAAGCTATTAAAAGATCCTGGTCAGTATCGGAGATTGGTTAGAAACCTCAATTATCTCACTATCACATGACTAAATATTTCTTTTGCTTTAAGTGTTGTTAGGCAATTCCTTCAAGTTCTATATGCATCTTTAGATATGTTGTAAGATATTATTAGATTAGCTAGCTGTAGATATTCTTAATTAGTTGATTTTATGTAATTAGCTTGATTTATTTCATAGTTTGTAATTCTTAGGGCTCTCTATATATTTCCCATTGATATCAATATTAGATTATCAAATTCTCCAAATTCCTTGTTGATTACATAGTATCAGAGCTAGTTCTAAAATTTTCCAGTATTTGGTTTTCTATTTTTTAGTTGATTTTTCAATTTTGCCCTAGAGAGCAAATTGGTTAATTTCTAGCTGATTTTTTTACATTTGTAACAAGTTGGGCATGATATGCTCTAACTTGAGGGAGAGTGTTGTAAGATATTATTAGATTAGCTAGCTATGAATATTCCTAATTAGCTGATTTGATGTAAGGGTAAAATAATTCAATGGTTACAGATATGGTAGTTGTAGATATGATAACTTATTCTTAGGGATTAAATATGTTAACTACTGATTATTAGGAATTAAGTTTGAATTTTATTTCCTTATTTAGCTTATATAACTTGTATAAATACGTATGTATAGTGAAGTGATAAATACTATCAATTTCTCCAAATCCCCTGTTTTTACACAGTATCCAAGCTTGGTTTGAAATAAATTCAGGTTTTATTTTCTTGCTCTAGAGAGCAAGAGTTTTGGGTCACCATTTTAGGGTGACTTTGGTTTGTCACCGCTTGCCTTCGGAGGAGCACCACCTGCTGATCGGTGTTTTTCCAAAATCTGGTGACTAGAATCCTTGGGAGAGTCACATGTGCCACCTAAAGATTTCTATTACAGCGTCACGCTGGTGCGTGCGGCCAACCCATCTTCGCTGGTCTCTTCTGTGATGGTCGCTTGGCCTTGGGGTTGCTTCGGTGATGTTGGTTTGCCTATTAGTAAAGTATTTCTACCATGTCCTATTTATACAATCATTTTTGGTGCTTCGTTATTGCAATTTGGGTGAGTAATCTACTGTTGTTTGGGAGTCTGGTGTGTTTAGGTGAGTGTGGATTATTGGATTTCCTACTTTTTAGCATTCAAAATAATTTTAAGTGGTTAGTTGGATTATTTTGACCAAATATGAAGAAATTTGTAGTGATATCTGCTAATGAATATGCGAAGTATCAAGAATTTCTGAAATCTCAGCCTACTCTTGTCGAACCAGGTAAACCCAATACATGTCTTGTGTCTTTCTCTTCCAAATGAGTTATTGATTCTGATACCACAGACCACGATAGGTAATTCTAATTTATTTTCTACTTTTTAGAAATACACATCTAACTCTAATATTACTTTAGTAGATAGATCCACATCATCGGTCCTTGGGTCTGACATAATGATTCCCACTTCATCGCTTCCTTTGTCATCTGTTCTTAGCTTACCCAATTATCCTTTAATTTACTTTCTGTCAGTGAACTTACTCTTTACTTAAATTGTTGTCTCATTCTTTCCTCTCAGTTTCGTGTCTCTGTTCAAACTTTGAGAAGTGACAATGCTAAAAAATATTTGTCTGCCACTTTTCAAAATTTCATGATTCAACATGGTATTTTTCATTAGACTTCTGGTGTTGATACACCATCTCAAAATGAGGTAGTTGAGTGGAAAAATAGATACCTTTTGAAAACTGCAAGAGCATTATTGTTCTAAATGAAAGTTCCTAAATGTTTATGGGCAGATACTGTTTCTATAGCTTGTTTTCTTATTAATCGAATGTCCTCGTCTCTTCTTAATGGTGAGACACCTTTTCATGTTCTTTTTCCAAATAAAGCATTATTTTCCATTGAACCTAGGATATTTGGGTATACTTGTTTTGTTCGGAATGTTCGTCCACATGTCACAAAATTAGATCATAAATCCCTTGAGTGTTTTTTTCTTAGGTATTCTTGTGTCCAAAAGGGGTATAGGTGTTATTGTCCCACTCTAACAAATATTTTGTTTCAGATGATGTCACCTTAGAAGATACTCCATTTTCTTTAGCTATATCTTCCACAAGTTAGAGAGAGGATGATGATTGATTAATTTACACTATTACATCTTTAGTTCCTAATCCTGTTAAGTCTATCCTTGATCGGCCTAAGCCTCCTATAATACAGTCTATTCTCGACGAATTTCTCCCTTAGAATTATGCCCTGAGCTAGCTACATCCACTATTTTGTCGTTAGATCCATTTCCTTAGTCTATCAATTCAGATGACCTTCATATTGCTCTTCGAAAAGGTAAACGTCAGTGTACTTATCCTATTATTTTGTGTCTTATAATCATTTGTGATCATCATCTGATTCTTTTGTTGCTTTTTTGGATTCAATTTCTGTTTCTAAAACTATTCATGAGGCATTGTCTCACCCTGGCTGACGTTAGACTATGATTGAGGAAATGAATGATTTAGAAGACAATGATATTTGAACTATGATGAATTTACTTGCAGGGAAGAAAACAATTGGTTCTAAATGGGTATTTGTAGTCAAAGTTAATCCTGATGACTCAGTTGCATGCTTGGAAGCTCGTCTGGTTGCTAAAGGATATGCCCAAACTTATAACGTTGATTATTTTGATATTTTTTTTCTCTTGTTGCTAAACTTACATTTGTCAGATTGTTTATCTCTATAGCTGCCACTTATGATTGGCCGTTGCATCAACTAGACATAAAAAATGCATTTCTTCATGGTGATCTTCAGGAAGAGGTTTACATGGAGCAATCGTTTGAATTTGTTGCATTGGGGGAGTCTGGGAAGGTATGTCTTTTTCATAAATTATTATATGAGCTCAAACAAAGTCCTCGTGCTTTTGGAAAATTTAGACAAACTGCTGAGAAGTTTGGAATAAAAAAAAGTCAGTCTGACCACTCAGTGTTCTATAGAAAGTTTGCGGATAGTATTGTTCGACTATTAGTGTATGTGGACGACATTGTCATTACTGGTAGTGACTACATGTATTTCATCTCTTAAATCTTTTCTCCATAGCCAGTTTCTTGCTTAAGATTTGGGGATGTTGAAATGCTTTTTGGGTGTTGAAGTAAAGGGTGAATTACACATATAATACCTCAACTATATGACATGTAACAATTCAGTACCCGAATTATTATTTATAACAGAAAAACACTTAAACTATTATTTTATAATACAAAAGTACCCGACGTCATTCTTTGTTAGATTTATTAACGGTGCACTGATGTGAATTTTCCGTAGTTGTAAAAAAAAATTCACCTAAATTCCACATTTGCAAAATGAATCTTACAAAATTTTTTCCTCATTTTCTCTTACTTTTCCTTATTTTATAAGCATTTAAACAAAATTTCCTTAACTTTCTCTTCAACCAAACAATTGTAAAAGAAAAATTTAAGAATCTCAATATCCATAATCGAGGGGAAGTGCATATATGGCAAGAAAAAGAAATTCAGTTCTTTGCCCTTATATTGACTGAAGAAATTGGGGCATTAAGGGTTAGTTGAAAAACAAATAATGACCTTTTGGAAAGAAGACGAAAGAACATGCTGAGAAGAAAAATGAACACCTTTAGATAGTTTCAAGAAAACTTACAGATCAAAAATGGAGGAGAGAAATTTTTAGAGTTTTAAATTGGAAAAAGAAAGATTTTGAATTGAAGGAGATGCAATATTGGTGGAAATACATGTCATATAAATTTTTAATAAATTGTACATGCATAAAATCGTCGTCAGCACACGGTTAATAAATCTAACAGGGAATAACGTCGGGTACTTTTGTGTTACAAAATAATAGTTTAAGTAATTTTTTGTTACAAATAATAATTCAAGTACTGAGTTGTTACGTGTCATATTGTTGGGTTACCGTCTGTGTAATTTACCCTAAAGTAAACAGAAGCAAAAAATGAATTTTCTTATCTTAAAGAAAATATGTCATTGATCTATTATTTGAGATAGAGAAATTGGGGGCTAAACAATGTAGCACTTTAATGGTTCCTAATTTGCAATTCACAAAAAAAGATGAATTGTTTGAGGATCCTAAGAGATAGAAGATTGGTTGAAAAACTCAACTATTTTACTGTGACCCTTTCATATATTGCATATCTAGTTAGTATTGTGAGTCAATATATATCTTTTCCAACTATTCATCACTGGGCAGCATTGGAACAGATCTTGTGTTACTTAAAAGGAGCACTTGGGAGAGGCATTTTGTATAACAATCATAGTTGAATTGTTATTTTGATTCGGTCTTCTATGAAAGCACAAAACATATAGAGATAAATTGTTATTTTGTCAGACAAAAAATTGAATTTGACTTCATTGTTGCTAGTTTTGTGAATTTAAATGGTCAGCTAACATATATTCTTCCCAAAGCTATAAGAAGACCTCAAATTGACTATATTTGTGACAAACTAGGAGCATATGATATGTGCGCTTCAGCTTGAGAGGGAGTATTGAGATATACATGATTCTAGGCTTGATTTAGAGATTGTAGGTAAATATTGTGATATACTTGATTCTAAGCTGATATTTCAAACTTCCCCTCATTCTCTCGTCTCTCTCTTCTCTCTCTCCAATTTAACACATGTAATCCACTGGAGTGGTTTATCATCTTATGGATTATTTGTAAATGGCTTTGTAGTATTTGTGACAATATCTCATTCAGAGTATATATGCCTTATTCATTTTTTCTTTTAAAAACGTGCAATGTTGTCATTGCATTTGCATGTTTCAGCAAGACGAAACTGATATTGGATTAATCGGAGGAAACAACTCGCTGCTGACTCTTGGGTTGGGATTGCTGGCCACAGCATTAGCTGCAGCATATGTGACAAGGCTTGCTAAGGTATTGCCACTTTGTCTGGTCACTTACAATATGAGTAACAAAAAATTCAGTAGGCTTTACGAAGTTGGCTATATTATTTACAGTAATGGAGAATTATATATCTTCCCAGGCTGTTCTTTTTAGCTAGCTGTCTCGGTGATGTTTCATATTAAAAGATTAAACGTTATATTTCCTTTATTGCATTTCTTCTTTCAGACATGCTGCTTTTGGGAATACTTATGTTTTTACCCTGCTTTTGTGCAGGATGCGGTAAAAGATATCGAGTAGAAATAAGAAAATTGGCTTTGGAAAGAGAGGGACAATATAACTGAAATTGTAAGATTAATGAGGCCTCACCATCCTGTAAATTCATGTGAATCATTTGAGACTAATATATAGGTTACAGACCTTCACATACACTCTTTTCACTCCCTATAAATTAGGGATCAATTAGGTTTTACTATATAGATTAATGAGTCGGAGTTCTAGTTTCATAAATTTGTTCATATATTTTCATTTCATCAGTTATTCCCCGCTGCTTTCTTGCTGGGTTTGAGTTCTTATTTTTTTGTCATATTAATTTTTTTCTAGCTTATCAATCAAATTGGATTGATGTATGATTTGGAGGATATGAGAAAATGAAGACTCATGATTCAGATTTTCTTTTTCTTCTGTGAGAATATGGGATTTGCATCAGAAGCTATTTGTTAACCAGAATTGGCTAACTATTGAATATATAATAGTGATGATGATAATAATAAAATGTTATTAACTTTTAATTTCATTGATGTCAAAGCTTGTTTTCATTGTTCTTTTTCCTTCAGCTTTTTATTTTCTATAATTGGCACATTAAGGCAGTATCAAGTGGGGAGCGGAAGATGTGGCTTGTCCCTTGTCGATTTAGCAGCTCGTGGGGGAGTGTTTGTTATATTTATATTATTCAGAAATATTATTGAAAAATGGCTTGTGTTTGTTATATTTTGACGATATTTCATAATCTCTGATGTGTTGGTCTTTGGAAGCATGCAATACCTTCCTATCTAGTCCGAAAATTGTCGTTTTTGTCACATCCTCATTTAATAAAAAAAAATTTGTAGAAACATCTGAATACATAAATTTTCACCTTTATCATGACTCTAATGGGCTTTTTTCCTTTCTTTTTTCAATTTTGAATATGAATAATGATGCTGATTGAAGGGGCTTGGCAAAGTAATTTCTCCAGTACCGCTAAAAGAAACATCCAACCTTTTTTTTCTTAAATATGTAAAGTGGAATTTAATCCCTGCATTTTTGGTTCTTTCAAGGTTTCTTTTTGAGAATGTTGTAAAAAAACAATAGAGATTCACAAGCTAGATGTATTTTGTTAGAAGTTGGAAACTTGAGTTCCTAGATAACTTCCAATATTGTATGTAAATTTCTTGAGCTGAAGGCTGTCTGAGTTTAGGCAAGATTCTCCTCTGACGTAGAATTATTATTATTATTATTATTATTATTATTATTATTTGTTTTTTTTCCAGGAGGATGAGATAATTTTATTAGCTTGGAAAAGAAGAAATGCATGTTAATCAAACCAATATTTATCTGACGATAGAAAATAAATACTTGCATTAATTAAAAAAATAAAATAATTGGCAATTTCAATTTTATTGAAGCACCGAACCAACAAACTAAAGATTGTTAAAAAATAACAATAAGTTGGAAAATTAATTCATATACAATAAGACATGGAGGAAAAAAAAAAAACTAGTAACAATTGACCAAGACTCAGGTCCATTAATAGTATCTTTTATATAATTTCTTGTCTAATCAGCTCCTTCAATTTCTTCATTTTTATGCCAATTCATCATCCATTTTCTTATAAATCATGGGGCCTTTTTTTTTTTTGACAATAACACGTAACATAAAAAAAACCTTGTTGCATTCGTAATGAAGAAACAAATGGCTCATCATTTATATGTGCACCCAAACGTTTTTAAATCCGGCGTCAATAATTTGGAATATAGTCAAATGTTCCCCATCCGCTAAAGCTTGAAGAACTCCTAAAGGACCCGCATATTCAGGTCCAATACGTTGTTGTATTCCTATAGATATCTTTTATTGTACTGTGCTCTCTAAAGAGCAACTCTTCTCAAAATCTCAAAAGGTGCCGAGTTGGAATCCTATTCTAACTAAGGATTCTTGGGATTCCGGAGGATCAAGCTATAGAAAAACCAGGAACGGAGATCCTCCCTCTTTCCGCCCATTTTTTGGTCTCAAGAATGCTGGTTTTAAGAATGAGTGATTGCCTTTCTCCGACCCTTACTGTCCAACCTGAGAAACTGAAATTAAACCGATTAAAATGAAATTTTATCAAAATATATTTTTTAATAATGTATATTCCATATATATATATAGTAAAATATGGAAACAAACTGGTACTAAAATTGTTTTATGCTCAATAATATATTCAGAATACTAATATCCATAATTTAAATTAATTTATAACTATGTTTAAAACATTCTCATATAAAATAATGTATATATTTTATTTAATATTTTAATAATAATAAAATTAAATAATTTGTATACTTTTAATTTTTTAAAAATCAATATAAATACAAAATTTTAAAACTATATTGAAATATTTATTTTTTAATTAAAATAATATTTTTTTGATAGAAATCAAAATATTTTATATAAAATTTGTATTGGAATATTATGTTAATAATAGAAACATAAAGAATTTAATTTTAACTTTGTCAATTATATATGTTTTTTTGTTTTAAACTTTGTAAATACATAAATATATATTATATTAAATTTTGTGAAAAGTAAATCATTTTAATTGAAGTGCTTTGGTGGTTGAAGTTCCAAAATTCATCTCCAATGAAGCAGGTTTGAATCTTAACTTAATTGATCCAACTGGACAAAT
Source organism: Triadica sebifera (assembly GCA_023653625.1). NCBI lineage: Eukaryota > Viridiplantae > Streptophyta > Magnoliopsida > Malpighiales > Euphorbiaceae > Triadica > Triadica sebifera. The sequence goes on from CM042901.1 coordinate 31,123,827, forward strand.
TGTAACTAGTTCGATCAGGTCTTGATTGAATTGACTGATTTTGATGTTGGATGAAATCATATCCGATTTGAATTTACTAGTTCGACCAGATCTTGATTGAATTGACTGATTTTGATGTTGGATGAAATCATATCCGATTTGAATTTACTAGGTCGGTTTTGGCCAATTTTAACGACAATGTGTGTGCCTATTTGAACCAAATTCTAAAAATTTACAAGTGTGAAACCAAATGCATCTTTCTTTATTCCCTTTTCCCACTTTATGTCAATCCAATCATATTGAAATAATAAAATTCTAATTCTTTCATAATAATTAAACTTGATTATGCCATTTGCTACTATATAGATATCAAATAACATCGTTATCTAAGCTCGAAGTTTTTGTTATAGTCATAAAACCACTATTTTGAGTTGCTTGCGAAACCTCTTACCCTTATATACACTTGGAGTCTTTTACCTCCATTGTTTTCAAGCTAGCCAATTGACCTCTTGAATGATTTATGAACTATTAATTAATTTTGAAAATTAATTGAACCAAAAATTCATAGAACACCTTATGTAACTTAAAATCGATTTATGCCATCACATGGGATGAAGAAGATTACTTATGTTTGATTGCAACTTCAATCTTCAAGTTATGAGCTTTCCTTTTTGTTGAGTTATAGGAAACCACAATAATCCAAAGCTTATGGATTGCTATGTTAGTATCCACGCGAAGGAGAGAAGGAAATAACCTCAAAGGCTATAGGGTGATAATCATCAAGGTGCTAGCAATGGAGGTTAATCTTTAAGATAAATGGGATAGATTCTTGGCACATATTTCTTTTTAAACTGTCACAAAGAAATCCCATGTCTGAGGGGTCGGAGTCTGAAGTTTTGCTAATAACAATTTCCACCAGTCATAGGCATGCTCCTGAAGGAGAGATACTGCATATCTAACCTTGTACTCCTCCGGACATTGCAGCTCTTCAAAAACTCTTTCTGTCTTTTCCAACCAAAATTCTGCTGTTGTGGGGTCATCCTCTTTCTTACCCATAAAATCCGTAGCCCCGTATTTTCTTAATTTATCAATATGGGGTTTCGTTTGAGGTGGGGGAGGTGGTGGAGCTGGTGGCGGCACAACTTGTGCTATCTGCTGTAACAAAGTAGCCATTTGTTGCATAAGGGGTACCTGACCCGCGTTAACCTGTTCTTCAGCATGTTGTGGAGCTATAACGCTAGGCTCTGAGGCTCTAATTGATGTTGACTGTTTATGAGCAGCCGAGTCAGCTATACTATCACCCTCCTGTTCTTCACGACTTTGTCTTGATTCTGAATCCATTAAAACCTATATTGTCAGAAGAAGGGTCCCTTATTAGAATATAGCAACTTAAAAACAATGCAAATGCTAAAAACATGCATTTATCTTCCCATACCCAATAGGTAAGAACCATATAAACCTATGGCTCTGATACCAAAAATTGTAACACCCCCTTACCCCACTATAGTTCAGCAAGGTAAGTGAGCATTACCCGTCTTACTGTTTTATAAAATTAATGAAGTGAAGTAAATATTTTTTTTCCGAAAATATTACATAAACTAAAATAAAATTTCATACAAGCCCAAATATTAAAACTTTTATTTATTTATAAAGTACATTAATTTACATTAAAATCTTGTTCTTTTACATGGTGACTCACATATTTAATACACATGATATGAAATAAAAACGATACTTTAATTTACAAAGCTTTTAACGACATATACCGAAAATTAAACTCAAAGCTTTTTGCTGCTTTCCTCCGGGTACCCTTCTTCTTCTGACAGTCTATTTTCTATGGCTACACTTCTAAACCTGCGCGAGAGGAAATCACCCGCGCTAAACTACTAGCTTAGTGGTGTTTCAATGATAAAACTTTTACATACATATATATTTTCTCACACATTAATTACCCATTTAATAAATAAGACATAAAATAAAGAATTATATAAAATCAATAAATTTCTGCAAACACTCAATATCTAATAACTTTAATTCATATAACATTTATAAAACAAAAATCACATACTTCGATATTATTATTATTTATTATTATTTATTTGTACCTATAACACCTATAACCGAACTAACTAATAGGAATAACGAGGTTGTCATTCCCGGCTTTCATAATATAGCGCCGAGCGCTTTTATAATAATGTCATTACGGCTTTTGTTATATTGTCATTACCGGCTTAATAATTTTGCGCCGAACGCATTTATAAATTGTCATTGCCGGCTTTCATATTTGGCACCGAGTGCCTTAAATCCCTTGATTGACATGCCAAACTATTCCCTGTTTTAGTTCTAGACTAGGTGTTTTTGGGCTTAACTATTTTTATATTTATTCACTATATTTCAAAAATGTCAACATTATTTAACTATCATAATTATGTTTATTTATTTTTGTTATTTATTTCCATTATTATTGAAATAAAATCTCATACATAAATAATTTGTTAAAAATTTATAATTACCATCAAAGTAAATATTTGCATGGATTATTACATATAGTTATAACAACACATGCAAAAAGCCCAATATTGTATGTTTTTACCTATGGCAGATTTCGGACTTATTTTTGGGCTTCATCTTTAGCCCATATATAATTCGAATTTGAAGTTATATCCTTCTAACCATTTTTAGCTTATTGTCTTAGCTTTCAGATTCATCAAGAATCACATATATCACAATTTTCTATCAAAAGTTATGAGTAATTCACTACTGCATCATCACAGAATTTTCTGCCCAGAATTTTTCTGGACAGATTCTAGGTTTAAACTTCGTGCATTTAACTGAGAAAATCTAGACATAATTAGATATTATAGTCTAAATAAAGATTAAATCCCTGTGTCTTAGCTTTCATTTCCAACAAAGAATATACAAAACGGAGTTCCATAACTCAAGTTATCATGAAAATAGACAGAGTTGTTCCTGGAATTCTGTACCCGAGCCATCAATTGACATCAATCCATATTTCAACCACATTCATCATTTGCATTCATTTTAATAATAAAATTTTCAGAATTACAAATACATTCATATGTCTCAATTATTTCACACCATTGGGTCTCATTTCCATATATAATATCAAAAGTCACAACAAAACACATAACATCCCAACAACACAAACATAACAAACCTTAACATATAATTCCATACATATTAACAACAGGCAAATTTTTTATCAATGAAGCACATACCTAATCAGCCTTGGTTCTTCCCTTAATCCTTCTCTTCCTTCCTTTATTAGCTAGCTTTCTCCTTGCCTTTGTCACCCTCTTGAGGGCCTCTCACTTGTTCACTTATTTTTCCTACACAACCATACCATAACTCAATTCCAACATTCAATTTAAATGCTTTTCATGTCTACATAATATTCTAATGCTCCTAATATGTTTTACACCTTAATTGAGCTAAAATGTACTAAGGTTAAACTTCCTTCTTCACATGTCATGGCTGCCCAAAAATCATATCCTAGTTCCCAATTTATTTTCTTCAATTAAACACTCAATTCACCCTTAATCTAACACCAATTGTGGTGTTTCTATGTTAATTTCAATTTTCCCCAAATTTATTTAACTATGACAGCCCCTCATTCATCCTTCAACATTATATTTTCTTCAATTTTTAAGCCATAAAATAATTACCTAACATCAAATATCATTAATTCAAAGTTTAATTACATTTCCATCAACTAATCACAAACTTAAATTTTCTACTTCCAATCTTGCAACATAAGCTCAATCTACCAAACCTTATCACATCTATCATCATTATGGGTCTCAAATAGAAGAAAAAAGGTTAAATTTAAGAAGAATAAACTCACCTTAAGTGTTCTTCAAAGTGGGCCGAAATTCCCCTTAATATTTCTCTCTTTACCTTTTTTTTTTTCTTCCTTCCTTCTTGCTACTTTGGTACCTTTTATGGTAAGAACTCTTAAAATCTTATTTTTGCCTCTCAAAACTAATTTATTTGCTTTCTTTTTCAAGCTTGGATTGAATGAAAATGGAGGCTTAGGGAGGGAGTATGTTGGACGGCCAAAGAGGTGAAGAAAGAATAAGATGATGCCTTTGATATTTTGGGTGGAAGAATAAAGAATTCCTCATTTTTTTAGGTGAGTATTTGGTGGTTCCATGCCTACATTAAGCTCTTCATTCATTGGTCCAAAATATAAATTAATTTTAATGAAATTTTAAACTTTAAGAAATTTCTTATTTGCCACATCTTCCTCCATATTCACACTTTTTCCCTAAACAATTGCCATAATACCGATTTTGTCCATAGGAAGTTTTATTTTTTTTTCTAATTCTACCCCAAATCTTTTTAATTCCAAAATAATAATACCCTTAATTATTTTCTCTTATTATTAGTCATTTTTTTTGGATTTAAATTTAGACTCCGGTTGAACCAGTGGATCCCACTACAGTCACGCGCAATAGGGGCCTAAATTACTGAATGTTACAAATACATCCTTAGTTCTTCTTAAGTACTTAAGGATATTCTTGACAGCCACCTAATGACCCTCACCAGGGTCCAATTGGTATCTACTCATGACACTCAGAGCATATGATACATTGGGTCTTGTACATATCATAGTGTACATGATTGATCCTATAGAGGAAGCATATGGAATCAAACTCATATGTGTCCTCTCATCTTGTGTCTTTGGACACAAAGACTTTGAGAGAGTAATCCTATGGGTCATGGTAATATATCCCCTATTGGACTGCTCCATGCTAAACCTCTTTAGCATCTTATCTATGTATGTAGACTATGAAAGACCAAGCAATCTTTTAGATCTATCTCTATAGATCTTTATCCCTAAAATATAGACTGCTTCTCCAAGGTCTTTCATAGAGAAATTCTTGGATAAGCAAATTTTGACTGAGTGTAAGGCTGAGACATCACTTCCCATTAACAATATGTCATCTACATATAACACAAGAAATAAGATTGCACTCCCACTAACCTTCTTGTAAACACAAGGTTCATCTAGATTTTGTAAGAAACCAAACTGTTTGATTGTCTCATCAAACCAAATATTCCAACTCCTGGATGCTTGCTTTAATCCATAAATGGATCTTTGAAGCTTACATACCTTTTTGCCATCTTTGGATATGAAACCATCTGGTTGTGTCATGTACACATCCTCAGTCAGATTTCCATTAAGGAAAGTTGTCTTCACATCCATTTGCCATATCTCATAATCATAATGAGTAGCAATGGCTAGGAGTATCCTTATGGATTTAAGCATAGCTAATGGGCTAAAAGTTTCATCATAGTCAATTCCTTGTCTTTGATGATAACCTTTAGCAACAAGTCTAGCTTTATAGGTAATCACATTACCATCCATATCAGTTTTCTCTTTGAAAACCCACTTGCACCCTATAGGCTTTATTCCTTCGGGTGGGTCAACCAAAGTCCATACTTGGTTTTCATACATGGAATCCATTTCTGATTCAGGGCTTGAAGCCATTTGTCAGATTCTGAACTATTCAAAACTTCTTCATAGGTTGTAGGCTCATCATTTTCTATGAGCAATACATTGTTCTGTTCACTAATGAGAAATCCATATCTCTTTGGAACAATACGTATCCTACTTGACTTACGAAGCTCTTGTGCTTCAGAAGGTTGAGCTGTTATATCATCTGTATGAGTAACAATTTCGGGTTCAGGCAGTTGATTAGCATCTATTTGAGCATCTTGAACTTCCTTAAGTTCAATTTTGCTCCCACTATCTCCTCTTAGAAGGAATTCTCTCTCTAAAAAGATAGCATGTCTTAAAACAAAAACCTTTTGTTCCAAGGGGTGGTAAAATTGATATCCATATGATGCTTTTGGATATCCCACAAACAGACATTGGTCAGACTTAGCTTCTAGCTTATCTAACATTGTCCACTTCACATAAGCAGGACAACCCCAAATTCTCATGTAAGAAAATGTGGGCCTCTTGTTATACCATATCTCATATGGAGTAACATCAACTGACTTTGAAGGAACTCCATTTAATATATAAATGGCGGTCTCTAGTGCATAACCCCAAAAGGATTTAGGCAATTCTGAAAAACTCATCATAGACCTTACCATGTCTAACAAGGTTCGGTTTCTTTCAGCCACACCATTGTGTTGTGGCGTGTAAGGTAGAGTCCATTGAGATAAAATCCCATTATCCCTAAGATAATCTAGAAACTCTTGGCTCAAGTATTCACCTCATTGATCTGATTGAAGTGCTTTAATACTTTTGCCAAGTTGTTTCTCTACTTCATTTAAGAATTCTTTAAACTTTTCAAAAGCTTCAGATTTGTATCTCATAAGATACATGTACCCATATCGTGAGTAGTCATCGATAAAAGTAATGAAGTAGATGAAACCACCTCTGGCGTGTGTAGACATTGGACCACATACATCTGAATGTATTAAGTCTAAAAGTCCATTAGCATGTTCACCCTTTCCCTTAAAGGGTAATTTAGTCATCTTGCTTAATAAGCAAGATTCACATGTGTCATATGATTCATAATCAAATGACCCCAAACTACCACTTTTGTGTTGCTTAGCCATGCGTTTCTCACTTATATTACCAAGATGACAATGCCATAAATAAGATGATTTCAACATATCTTGTTTTTCCTTTTATTATCATTGATGTTTAAAATCAGATTTGATATATCTAATATGTTTATTCCATTGCATAATGTACCATTAGAATTAAGAATTCCATTCAACATAATAGAACAACAATTGTTACTAAAAGCTAAAAGGAAACCATCTTTATTTAGACTTGAAATAGAAATAATATTTTTAGTCAAAGCGGGTACATAATAGCAATTATCCAAATTTAATATAAGTCCACTAGGGAGGGTCAATACATATGTTCCTACAAATAATACAACAACCCTTGCTCCATTTCCAACACGTAGGTCTGACTCTCCCTTATTGAGTTGTCTACTGTTCTTTAGGCCCTGCATATCAGTGCATATGTGTGAGCCACAACCAGAATCTAATACCCATATATTATTATCGGAAACAGTATTAATTTCAATGACAAAAATACCTGAAGTAGATGGGGCATCAGATGCCTTCTTCTTCAAAGACTCCAAGTAAGCCTTGCAGTTTCTCTTCCAATGGTCATCCTTGCCACAATGGAAGCATGTCCCTTTCGGATCAATCTCCTTAGCCTTCTTCTTGGCCACACCTCCCTTAGGCTTCATGGACTTATTCTTCTTCTTCTTAAGGTTCTTCCTTTGAGAACTTGAAGAGTCCACCAGCATCACAGCCTTACTGTCCTTCTTGTTAGATGGCTCAGCTGTTTTGAGCAAGTTAATAAGCTCAAGAATAGTGGTAGAAATTTGGTTCATCCTATAGTTAAGCACAAAATATGAATAACTATCAGACAAATCGGTTAGAATTAAGTCAATACTTAATTCATGGTCCATCACAAATCCCAAGGTGGCCAACCTCTTAATATAGCCATTCATCTTCAATGCATATTGCACTGGAGATGTCCCTTCAACCATCTTAGTGCGGAAGATCAACCTTGAAGTTTCAAACCTTTCAGAATGTGCTTGCTCATCAAAAAGCTCTCTTATATGGTATACTATGGAATTAGCATTCGTAGCCTCATGTTACTTTTGCAACTCGGCTGACATAGTAGTAAGCATAATGCAGCTTGCCATCTCACTATCATCGATATGCTTTTGATATGCCTTCTGAACATCTACAGAAGCATTAGTAGCAGGGGGATTAGGGAGTGCCTCATCTAGGACAACCAATCTTTTCAGATTTGAGAACTATTCTCATATTCCTTAACCAATCCAAAAAATTGGGCCCAGTCAACTTATTTGATTCCATTAGCAATCGCAAATTCACACTTCTCATGATGATGATGATGATGATTCTAGCAACCTAGATGTAAAATAGAACATGTTAGAATGTACATAAAATGCATGTTTATTAGGTCTTTAATAAATTGCATTATGACTCCCACTATTTTATTGCGAATCCATAGCCCTCACTATGAACCCGAGAGAACTTATATGAAAGTTCTCCTAGTGGGTCGATATCCAACTAGCTAAGAATAACCTTAAGGCAACTCAACAAGCTATCCTTAGTTTGGTTGGTAGGTATCTAACCCATACCAATTGAATTATTCATGCAACTATCGAATCTTGTGCTATCAACTTATTGATGTGTGCACATACATTGGGCTATCACTTTTTATATGTGTACATCTTATGTATACAAACCCAACTTCACCTCCAATACACATTGACCTTGGCGCAAATCCAACAAGTTAATAATATTGGTTAAGTCTAACCCATTAATCGTGAAATCTAATTTTAATGGATTGAACATATTCTTATAGAGTGAGCTTGAGGCAACTCAACAATCTTAACTCTAGAAGAACTCTGGTTTTCCCCATATTAATGGAAGACGTAAGACTTAATTATTTATTTAGTGAGGGATTTCTTTGCTAAGTCTGATCAAGTTATTATTCCATGCTTTTATATATTATACATTCATCACATGGATATATAAAGATAGTTACATTAACTATTTGACATGATTATGGACATACTAAAGTCAATCTCTTGAGCCAAAGAGAAATTGACTAGGTCTTACCTAGGTATATGTATGAATTTACAACCCAAAATAGAAATCAAATTCCTATTTCTAACTCTTCTTATTTATGGTACCACCTGATTTGCTTCTTTCTCCTTTGTATCTTAATTCTATCCTAATCCTATGTAATCTAATTACATATTTCAAATTATAGAAAATCTCAATTTACATTTGAGGAGAGTAAGATGAGAAGATAAATACATAAGAAAGAAAAAGAGGTAGGGACACGCATGCCCTATTTACCATAAAACAAAATAATTTCATGCATGCTCAATCACATTCGGCCTAAGTCCATAATCATCCATCATGCCTTTTCATACACCCCTAATATGCATTCTCTAATGCACAAAATAAGAATGACAATTTTAGATTTCAATTTGTAAATTGATTCAACGATTGAACCGAAATTGCCTATATGTGTTCTTTCGGTTAATTTAATTTTGTATGTCATTTTAAAGTGGAATTTAATATTTAATAAAATAAAATTAAATAACATATTTTAAGAAATAATTCAAAATTAATTCTCTTTAAAATTAGAATATTATGATGTTAAAATTAAACAATTTAATTTTAATATACATACCAATTTCTAGTCATACTAGAATTACAATTGCACAATTTAAATTAATTCAAAATTAATTTCCAAAACTTCTAAAAATTTTCAGAAAATCAAATCATCATTCACATCATCTTTATGTCAGCTCAAGTTCATCAAAATATTTTTGGCACAAGCCAAAATTACTAAAACAAACAAACCAACACACTTACACGCTCAAAAAGACTAATTCGATATCTAGAATTTTTAAAATCTCAAATGCTTGCAAAATAATTTTGAAATGCATCTAACATCAAAATAACATATTTTTAATCTCATAAAAATTATTTCAAGGTGCTACAAATAAAATAAACAAATACAAAAAAATCAGACTAAACAGCCCCACCGGGTATGCTTAAACAGTTCCGTTTTTGTGCTTGTTTGAAAAATTAATTAAAATAATTTTTAATTAATTATTGGACACTTACATAGGCATAAATATTTTCTCAATATGTCTAAATAATTTTTTTACAATTAAATTACAAGAAAAATATAACCAGCCCCATTAATTAAGCCAAACAACCACACATGTTCATAAACAAGGCAATTTTAGGCATTTTTGAAATAAATCCGAAATTAATTATTTGAATCATATTCAAATAATTTTTCAATAAAAATAATCATTCTTAATCAGCCCATGATCATATTAAAGAAAGACAAATATGTAAAACATATTTTACAAATTAATTTCAATTTTTCAAAACCTATTGATCCAAAATCATCAAAAAACATGTAATCCCATTGCACTTTCAATTAAAATTAATTTTAATGGATACAAGGAGGCTTTGATTCCATTGTTGGGTTTTGAAGAATGAATCATATTCATAAATGCAGCGGAAAAATAAAATTTTTAAAATCCAAAACAAAAGATCATACTTGTACCATTAAAACTAATTTATATAAATATAAATGTTAAATATTATACCTTGTAATTTCTTATTTGTTCTTCTAATCTTCACTTTGTTGCGTTGTGGCAAACCACAACAATCCACACTAGGATGTCTCTAATGATAATCCACCTGAAAAATGAAAAAGAAACTATCAAGAGAAATAGTTTGAACAAATTCAAAGTGCTAGCTTTGAAAGTGTTCTTGAGAGAATTTTGTTGTCTTAAAAATATTTTTTTCACAAAAAAAAATTTTCATGTCTATTTTGTGCCATTTGATGTCTTTTTTTATTTGAATCAAATTCAAAGAGAAGATGAAAAGTCAAAAATGGAGAAAAGGGAAATGAATGAATAGTAATTTGTCATAATTGGCCTAATTAAGGCCAAAATCTGTCATTGGCCAACGGGTGGAAGGCAGCAGCACGTTGGGCCTGTTGCGGGCTACTGCTAGGCAGGCCAGCAACCTGCCTAGCCCGCACGGGCCCGTGACCTTCCCGAACGATTTTTCAGTGCAATCTCATCGCGATCCATCCCGAAATAATTCTCTCATATTTTGGATCCTATCCAAGTCCATTTTACTCATTTTCTATATCTTCAATGCGTGTGACCCATTAGGTTCCCGATTATGTTGGTCACTTAAATTAACAATTAATTTAAGTAGGTCATGACTGGTATGTAGCAACACATCATAACCCCCAATTGACTGGAAAGTCAGTGGTTTGAATATGAACCTTTCCGTAGACAATTTTCGTGCAATTATTGTAATATCCGCTAATTTAGGCCCCGAGTCGCACGTGTCGCGAAGTTGACGCGTTTGACCGATCGGAGTCTAAATTCGGAATTTTACAAAAATTGATCAAGGAATGGATAAATTAAATGATAAATGCCTAATTAAGTGATTATAAAGTTTAAAGAAGTTGATTTGCGGTAAATGACTAAATTGCAAAATTTGATAAGTTTTTGGGTCAAATTGCAATTTACCAAAAATGGAGGACTAATGAGATTAATTGCTAATCAATATATTAATTTTGGGGACATTTTAATAGGTTTGGTCGGCCACTCAATGAGGAAGAATGAGATTAATGGGTTCATTAAGCCTAATGTCAAGAAATGGTCAAAATGGTGGGTCTTATATGAAGACTTTTGGGTACCCTATTTAAGACTCTTTTCTTCTTCTTCTTCTCTTCATTTTCTGCCTTATTCTCTCTCTTTTCTATTAGTCACGCCAGCCCCATCTCCTCCATAGCCAATCTTGATTTCTAAAGAGAAAGGAAGGAAAGAGAAGGGAAAGAGCAAGAACAAGTGATGTTTATGGTCCATAACTCCTAAAGAAGCCAAAAATAGCAAGAAAGAGGAAGAAAAAGATCAAGTTTGGTAGAGAGAAAATCTCCAAGGTTGTAATCAAGTGAAGAAAAGTGCACGTTAAGAAGCATCTCTTCTTATTCATCATCTTTCTTAAAGGAAATTTGAATTTTGAGTTCATCCAAGACTTATATGGAAAGAGAGAGAAACTAGGGTTTTGAGAGAGAATAAGAGAGTTTAGGGTCTTGAGAAAATCATATTATAATAATGATTTATGATGTTGTAGGAGTTCCAAGTGACAAGGAACAAGCTCTAAGAAGCAAAGGAAAAGAGAAAGCTACCTAGAAGAGTGAAGGAGAAAGATTAAGGTTTGTGCATAACTTAAGGCAATAGCCTATTTTTGTTTGAAATAATGCATGCTGAACATGATTTTAGATAAATGCATTTCAAGAATGATGATGATTATGGCATGAAACCATAGGTTTAGACATGTATGAATGAGATCCTTGTGTGATATTGAATTAATGATGCATGTTAGAAAATCTTGTATGATCAAGAAATTTTAGAAAGTTATAAGTTGAGTACAGAACCTTAGAAATGCATGAAATAAAATTTGGTATGATTTGGATTATGTTAGAATGAATGAAAAGTGAATATGCAGATTTCTTGCTGAAAGTCATGGGTGTGACTATTGAGTCACGAGTGTGAACTTGAGGGTTCACGGTTGTGACTTCTGGGTGGAAATGATACTATTCATTCCAAAAGCATTCACGGGTTGGAATCACGAACGTGAACTTATTCACGGACGTGAATGAGTAATCACGACTGTGAATTCTTTTGGCCGATTCATTCCAGTAGCGTTCAAGACTTGGGATTACGGGCGTGAACTAATTCACGAGCATGAAATTAGTAATCACGATCGTGAATGTTCTGTATTTGTAATTATGAATGTGATTATCAAATGAGGAATTCAAGTAAGTAAATGAAAGTCATTGTCTATCCAGTGAAATAAGAATGATATGGATACATATATATATATATATATTGATGTGACAACGTGTTATGTTGTGATATAGAAAAATGAATTGTCACGGATGAAATATGTGAATTGTCATGGATGATATATGAAATTTGATGCGGATGATAAACATGAGAATATTGATGTACCAAGTTAAATAAATGAAAAGATGTTATCCAGTATGTATGAGTATGACTATATGTTTGCAAAATAAGAAAATTGAGATGTTGATAAATATGAGAATATTGATGTATTGAAATTTGAGAATTATGATTGATGTGAAAATATAAAGAAGCTCATTACTCTACATGGGGACTAGAACCAAGATGAATGACATGTCATTAAGGGGGCGAACGGTACCGTACTATTCCTCAACCAATATGGCTTAAGCTCGGAAAACGCCATTGGTCTGAGATGCTCAGTCAATGTGGCTTAAGCTGGGAGAGCGCCATCGACTTGAGAAGCTCTAATTAGCACATATAAATATCACATATAAAAATTAACTTTTCTAACTTATGTATGTATTGAGATTATCATATATGATTAATATAAAATCTAAAACATTCATATGAAATATAATGTATTGTATCCTTTCGTTATCTAGATTACAACCATAATCAAAATTATAAACTGGTTTAGACAATATCAACCCTTATTACAAAAATCAACCTTATTTAAAATGAACCAATTCAATTATATGTCCTTGTTAATAACAGGAATAACTATTTATCTTTATACCATGTCATGAGAGATAATCGATAAATTAAATGAATGAAATAAACAAACAGACCCAACACAGGTTAACTATGACTAGCATGAAACTACTCTTCACGTCAATTCAGTTATCTATCTACTCCAAACCTATGTGCAGGAAAAGCCATATGCTGAGCTACTGAAAGCTTAGTTGTACATATAAGTATTAAAATTCTAGCATGCATTCATATATTAACATAGCAGAGATAGTTTATATTGAATGTGTACCTATTTTCTTAGCCATACTGTCATATATCAAAAGTATATCATGTCTCAATTTATAATATCATCATGTAACATCATGCATAATTTAATTAAATAATGGTACAATCATAGCATATATCGCTTAAGTGTTTCCATATAATCAATTGTATAAAGCAACTATATCATATAAGACAATATCCAATAACTGGTTTTCATATGCCTAATCATTGGATTTCCATATCCTTTTCCAGTGTATAACTATATTATGCATTACCATATTTACTGTGTTTTGGACTATAAAAATTCACTGATTTCTGTATCATAATAATTCATTAATTGTTGCTTTACAGGTTTACTGTATTATGAGTTTCTTTATGTATAACTGCATTATAAATAATTTATTATGTTTCATCCAATACTCTAGATCTGGACTATCTGGATGCAAGTAGTGAAATGAAAGCGCTCTAATCCGAGATTAAGCCATTATGCTCACTAATTATATTTGTTTATATCGCTACTATCGAGCTTCTCAAATCAGGAGCATTCTAATCCAAGCACAAGTCACCCTGATGAGTAATTATAATATTTACATACACATGGGTACAAGGGTTCTCTAACCCCGAGCTTAAGCTACCTTGTCCCTCAATAATCAGGAGCTTTCTGATATGAGCTTAAGCTATCCTGATTAACACATAATAGTATTCTACGGTACCATAACCCCCTCAATGACATACCACCTATCCTAGGCTAGTTCTCAAATAGAGAATGGGCATTTATAACATATTATATTTATCTATATTATTTATAATCCATTCATAATTCAATATGTTCAACACATAATACTTTACAATTAGAACATTTTATGCATAACAAATGTTCATAATTATGTTATCATACTGTATATCATCTCAAATAATCATGCCAAGTATGTGTGCAAATCTTACTCATGTAATTCCATCATATAACTCAATTTAAAAATTCTGGATATAGGGGCATTCACGGGCATGAAACTTTCTTTCACGTGCATGAACATTTTTTGTTCATACATTCACGAGCATGAAGCCTACCTTTATAACCATGAAATATCAGTCCATAACAATTTTTTAGTACTGTTTAAAATGAAAATCATACACAATCATGCATTAGTACTAAGGCTAACCAATGTTAGCCACTCCTATCAACACTTTCAAATATTTTAGCATTTAAATCAACTATAAAAAATTAACCTTCCATTTAGTCCAAGCCAATTAAGGGTCCATTTACCATTAACAATGTCTCAACACAATTAATTGTGATATATCAATATTTGTAATGCATCTCAGAATTAGACAAGCCAGTTATCTCAAATCCAGCAACTAATATATCAACATTTCATGCCAATTAACATACTAGAATTCTATTTCATACCACAAGCATAATATATTTGAATTAAAATGCATATATGCATAAACCTCAATTATTAGATCTCAAAACTCAATTCTCTCATGTCTACTACCTCTAATGGGATTCTTCACCCTCTGTTTCAGTTCCTAACATACAATCAGAACCTTCATTATAATCTTTATCATCATTCTAGCTATTTAAACTATTAACAAATGTAAAATCCTAACTTAAACTCTTAACACTCACAATCCCTTTAAAACCGAACTAAACCATTGAAAGAACAATGAAAATCATAATTTCTTACTTTTATATCAATGATTACATATTGGTTCTAGGATTCAAAATTGTTTTCTTATGCTCCTTGGTTCTAACTTCAATTATTTTAATGAAATTCTTGTTTCTAATCTATTTAAATCTAATTTAAAGGGTTAGTTTTGTATAATCAAAGCTAAAATCAAAGAAATTGTATGCAAATCATTCCTAGGCTTCAGAGAAAATGAGGGCTAGGGTTTTGGATTAAAATTCCTGAGTGTTTATAAAAAATATGAAACTGCTCAATTTAAATTGTAGGGCTTTACGGGTGTGAACACCTGTGTCATGACCATGAAGATTCTCAGCTTCAGAAACTGAATTTCATGATATTAACAACCATGATTACATGTTTCACAGGCGTGAACACTGGAAATTTCATTTTTTCATATCTTTTTAAATATTTTCATGTTTCCAAAATCCATAACCATTATATACATCCCATATACCTTATTAACACATTATTTCTAGAACTAACTTATGGACATTATAGTCTATATTAATTATATACCATACTTGATAATTGAGTGGAAGCTAAACCTTGATCAAAGAGGAAATATATCTCCAAAATAGCCAACCTTCATTTTCCCTTATCCCCATCTTTTCAAGAAGCCTTTTATAAGCCTTTTATATTATTATTGAATTTTTTTATATTATTATAATAAGCATTCTCAAAGATGATTGACTCTAAGAGACAAGTGGTTAGAATATCTACTCATACACATTCATGCATATGTATTTAGGATAAAAGTATGAAATCGTTATTAAAGGTATACATACATGCATTGAGAAAAATTGAATATGTAGATCAGAATAAGGAAGACAATAAGGTCATAACGGAAGAAAAACATAGACTCAGAATTCTAAAAGATCATAAAGTTTCCAAATAAAGAGAAATTAGGGGCATACTAGTCAATGGAAGATAGAAGATCAATTACAAGTCAAAATAGAAGCAGTCAACTTAAGAGAGTTAGAATACGAAAGGAAGCAAATGAAGACACCAAGATTGACAAAATTGTCTTATCCAAAAAAGTGGCATTAACTATATGATAGAATATCCTATTGATAAAAGAGTTTAAATGAAGAATATAGGATAAAAGATCTCATGAGATAGATAGGATAAAAGATCCAATGGGATGGATGAACTTAGATAAATAATATAGGATAAAATATTCAATAGGTTAAAATAACCCAAATACAAAATGCATGATAGAAGATCCTATAAAATAGAAAAGGAATAAAATAGCCTAGGGAAAAGAAATGGTCCAAACTTTGACCACAAAATAAAAGGATTTAGGTCGGAACCAACACTAATATAAAAATGAAAGTTTTGTCACATAAAGAGATCAGTTGTTTGTTCTTACCTCAAAAGGTGCATTGAAGCACACCAAGACTATATGACAATATTCTTTTGCTTGTATGAATTTGCATGACATTTTGCATATTTATATGTGGCACTTACTTTGATGTGATTTTGTTTACATGAAAATATTTACACTAACCCCATTAAAGGGCGGGCAAATTGTCAACATTGGTTCGTTGGTTCCTGATGTATGATTGCCCGATAATAAAAATTAAAGACACAAAAAACGTTTCTAAATTAGATAATAAAATGGGAAGCAACAGACTGGGGTTTAAGATATTGGTGAATAGCACACAATCAAAGAAAAAAGAGAAGAAAATAAAAAAAAAATGGAGGAAACGTAGAAAAGATATCATATTTTTATTAAAGTTTTATGATTGAATTGTCATCCATTCTTTAATCAAGCTAATTTTGGTAGACATATTAAGCACACATGGTTCTTCAATGTAAATGGTGGAGATCATATTTTGAGGCCTAATGCTCAAGATATAAGCTTTCAAAATTTATTGTTCATAGGGAGAGTTTCTACATAGATTAGTTTTCATTTTTCGAATGATTGGATGGTCATATTTTGATTGAGTTGAAATTTGATAAGCACATTATGGAAAAGTTAGTCTTTGATTTGAATAGTAGAGATCACTTTTGGACAACCAAAACTCATCCAGAAGAGGAATCATGTAATAGAAGATGGTACATAGGAAAATGAAGAGGTGATGAAAGCACAATACCCCTAACTATTCCAACATAGTACCACAAGTAATTTCAAAGACAAAATTTTTTAAGGGATAGAGAAATGTAACGCCAGTAATTAATATGAATTAAGAGATATAAGTACATGATTAAGGGCTATGAGAAAAGAATTGAAAAGACACAATAAAGTGAAATGTCATAGGGTTCATGCCCATGAAAATGCTTTCACAACTGTGAACCATCGCGAGATGGAATTCTAGATTTAAGTAGATTCATGATTGTGACAATAGTTGTCACACCCATGAACATCATCAGTTTCTTTCTTTCTCTCACGACCTAAATTTAGGTGAAACTTTAGGATTCGAAGTTCCTCACACTAGAGGCTAATGGCTTACATTTTTCTTTGATTCCCAGCCCTAAACACCTAATCTAAAGCAAAAGATCAAGATTTCAACAAGTTATTGGAAAAAAGAGAGCATGAAGAAATGGTATTCTTGAGGGGTCCAAACCTAAGAAGGAAGAGATGAGTCAAATCTTTCTTTCCAGTTCTGTTTCCTACAATAGAGATAAGGAATCACATTCTTCTTTCGTTTTTACAATCTTTCGTAACTTTAATCATGTCTAGTTCATTTATGGTAGAGACTTTTCTATGGCTTGATCTTAAGAGTTTATGGTTAAAGACCTATCTTTAAGATGTTTGAAGGTTATAACAAATGTTAGTAAGATTTTATATGAGAATAAGGTTGAAAAGAAGGTTAAAGTTAGGATTTTCATCTTTATAGCTTTAAAGGCTAAGTTAAAAGGTTATGGATTATGATATAGGGATGTTATATGTGATAGGAGTTGAAAAATGAGGTGGTGGAATCCACCAAAGGGACAAGCAAGCTTGAGAGAAGCTTGATTTTAAGGCTCCATTAGAGGTATGTATATATATGCATCTAAATTCCAAAATATGGCTTGTTGTGTGAAATGTGTGATAAATGTAATTAACTAAATGATAT
This sequence comes from Triadica sebifera, assembly GCA_023653625.1. NCBI lineage: Eukaryota > Viridiplantae > Streptophyta > Magnoliopsida > Malpighiales > Euphorbiaceae > Triadica > Triadica sebifera. Next base: position 31,141,968 of record CM042901.1, read on the forward strand.
GAATGTATCTTAAGAGGTATTAATGAGCACAAGTTATGATGATAGAAAGGTAAGAAGAGATTGTTGAACTATAAATGCATAAAAAGGTATTAAATGAATTGATAGGATAAGTAAGTTAAGTTGAAATATGCTTTTTATGTGTTTATATAACACTCTAACATATTTTTAATGCATGTTTGAGATAAATGTTGATAGGAAAATGGTTGTCAAGGGACAAACCTTAAAGACCTTGCATATGACTTGTAATGAATGCATGTTTTTAATGCTGGAAAATGCTGAAAAATCCAAATTCACACTCGTGACTAGGTGTTCACAATCATGAATCTCTAATGTCACGCCTGTGACTATATTCTTCGAATGTAAAGAAAGTGCATAAAATGGACAAAAGCATTTCCGACTTAATTCATGGTTTGGTTCATAGGTAGGGGTACCTATGAATGAACCTTCACGATCATGAACACTTAGTTCACACCTGTGAATCTTGTTGTTAATGAAATATGCTCATTGTTTCAATGGTTTCAACGCAATGGCTATGTACATTATTCATAATAAAATGATTAAAGCATGCCTATATGAATTCCAGTACAAGGATGTTACATGATGAATCTCCACCTAAAAAAGTATATATGTTATATGTTATGAATGCTTTATTGAAGTGTAATAAAGACAATATGAACAAGTAAAGCCCTAACTCAATATAAGACTAGTAATAGGATAGATGGTGTGTATATATATATATATATATTCAGTTAATGTGACTTAATCTTGGAGAGCGCCATTCACTTAATGAGCCTTGATTGACACATATGATGATCGAAAGTATTTTATGCAAAGATATATATTTACTCAATCAATGTGGCTAAAGCTCGAAGAGCTCCATTGACTTGAGAAGCTTGGACTGAAACATGATTATAAATCGTGATAGGGTGGTTTAGCTCAAACGAACACCCCTGCTCACAACTCGTATCCGAATACTCCGTATTAAGAGTGATTAAGAAATAAAATGAAATGAAATGGAAAAGAGGTTGAAAAATGCAAGTATTCAAGGATACACTATTGATATGTTATATGTTTTTAAAGAAGTTAAATGCTCTTGTTTATATTGTGAAGCTTAATGAACTATAACGCATATGAGGTAAGGTATTTTACATGATAATATAATTATCTCTCTTGCCAGGATGTTTTATATAATAAAATTATTGTATATGACTTGATGCATGATGTTTAATTGCATGTGGAATTATATACCTATATGTACTACTAAGCTTTCAAAAGCTTAACGTGCATATATTTTTCCTACACAGATTGGAGTCTAGTCGACAAAGGTAGAGGTTGATCAAGAGAAGCTAACCCAACATCAGAGACAATAGAACATGCCCTAGGAGGGTCGACAATATTTCATGTTACGCTTTTATATTTTGTACATGTCTTTTCTTTTCGGGGGTTGTTTACCCACATATATATCTGTAATATAAGGATAATGTAATTTATGTAAAAAACATATTTTTATAAACCTTTAGACAATGGCTAGTCATTTTAATGAAATTGTAATTTTAAATGTTAAGTTATTGTTTTATCTTTGCTTTTTATTTTATGCAAGTTATGATGACTTTTAAATTTTTATAGGTTTTCTACATATAGCTTATGTGGCATTCACTTGTTTAGTTGGATTAATCTTGATTAGGCGGGAGGGTGCTACATTCTCTTTCTATTTGAATAGGAATCAATCTAATTTAATTCTAGAAACCTTAAAACTAATTAAGAAGATTTTAAATGGATTTTGGAAAGTGTTAAATTGCCTTGTATACAAATTAGGTTGATTCTCAGTTGGAAAGTTCCTCCAAACACTACAAAATAAACCCTTTAGGCCACAACCTAAGGTAAAAGAATTCAAAAGTAGAAATAACCACAAATTTAATTTAATTTTGGGACTAAATTAACTCACTAAAACATTTTTACTTGCTTGGAGAAGAAGTTTAGCTAAAGAAGGAAGTCAAAAGATGGTTCATGCATTCAAGGAATGAAAAGTCAAGGTTATTCTGAAAGGCTAAGAAGTTTGTTTCCAAATGCTTCATCGCAATCTAGTAAGTTTTGAGGGAATAGATCATTAAAACACCTTTCTATTTTTTTTTTAATTTCCCCTTAATCATGATATTTTATGAATTTGGAGATGGATGATTATAGATAGCTCATAAAATAAATCTTAGATTTAAATTAATGATTCTTAGAATTGATTCTGGTTCCTACAAATGTCTTTGTAAACAAATGGTGACTCTTAATTTATATTGTTCGTTGCTCAATTGTCCAAAAAAATTAACTATAAATGACGATAAGAGATAATAAATGGATGTTGTTGACAATAGTATTGAAAGTTGGAAAAGTGTGAAAATGCAAAAAATTTGGAATAGGTAAAAATCAAAATATTTATAAAATTGGATAAAGGGATAGTCTAATTTGAATAATATGTGGAATTGTGCCTAATAAATTCTACTTAGTAACTCCTTTTGGTAAATTTTGATGGTAATTTTTACTTGGTAATTCTTTTGCTCGGTAGTTCTTGTTTGGTAATTTTTGTTTTGAAAATTTTATTTGGTAATTCTTGCTTGATAATTTTTGTTGGTGATTTTTGCTTGGTAATATAGCTTGGATAATAAATCAATATACTCCTAGGAAGATTTTTGCATGGTAATATATATTGGCCAATAAAACAATGCTCCTAGGCTAGCAAACACATAATTAAAGAACAATTGCAATTCACGAAGCAAATAACAAGGAAATAATAGTGAGCATACTATTCGCACTAATGCATGGGTAAGTGGAGTGCCTAACATCATCTTCACACATAATCGACCTACAAACCTAAATTTTAGCGAACCAGACATGTAGTTTTCAATTACACAAATTGGTTAGTGGCGACTCCAAAGTAAAAATAAAAAAAGATAAATGAAATTTATTTTAAAAAAACTTGGTCATGAAACACATATTCTAAACACTTCAGAAAGAGTAATCTGGATAGTTAATTATTAATGGTTCAATTCAATTTTTATTTGATTTTAGAATTTAAAAAAAAAAACAAACCGAAATCAATAAGTCTCGCTTGAATTACACGAGTTGGTCGTAGTCATTGTTGGAACACGTCTCAAATAAAACAATTGCTCATAAACAGAAGACCCTGCTTTTGTGTTCTTGCATAAGCCGAATGGACGGCATAGCTTCTTAAGGTTCCAATTCCGAACCCAACAACCAGCCCATTTTATACCCCACGTTTTATTCTTCTTTGTCCAAGCTCATCTCTCGATTTCGACTCTCTTTCTCCCCGTCCTTTTCTTACTTCATTTCTAATCCCAATTTGTAATTAACTCTTCTGTTTCATACCCATCTGATACTCTTTTTCTGTAAATTCCTATTTTTTCTGGCTTTGTTTCACTTTCGAAGCACCTGGCGTATGTTACAATTTTTCCCCTCAGTTTTCTTGGTTGCCAAACCGGGGCTTAATTTGAATATGCAATTTGTTCAACACAGTTGAAGACATGGCTTCAGCATATGCATTTGCCTCCTCCACCAGAATTTCTTCATCTTTTTCACTTGGAAGACGGCATGAAGTGCTCGCTACTCAGTTGGGTCAATGTTCATCTGCCATATTTTGCAAGCATCGAAGACCTAAAAGTGCTAATTTAGTGATTGCAAGCCCAATTAAAAGCTTAATCCGAGAATTTAGGCTGTTGAAATCGGTGGAGTTGGACAAATACCTAACAAGTGATGATGAAGATGAAATGAGTGAAGGGTTCTTCGAAGCAATAGAGGAATTAGAGAGAATGACGAGAGAACCCTCTGATATTCTTGAAGAAATGAACGATAGGCTATCAGCAAGAGAGTTACAGTTAGTGTTGGTCTACTTCTCTCAAGAGGGGAGAGATTCGTGGTGTGCGCTTGAGGTGTTTGAGTGGCTAAGAAAGGAGAACCGGGTGGATAAGGAGACAATGGAGCTTATGGTTTCGATCATGTGTAGCTGGATAAAGAAATTGATTCAAAAGGATCATGATGTAAAGGATGTGATTGAGCTACTGGTGGACATGGATTGTGTGGGCTTGAAGCCCAGTTTTAGTATGATTGAGAAGGTAATATCTTTGTACTGGGAGATTGGGGAGAAGGAAAAAGCTGTTTCATTTGTGGAAGAGGTTTTGAGAAGGGGTATTCCCTATTCTAATAATGAAGGGGAAGCACAGAAGGGAGGCCCTACTGGATATCTTGTGTGGAAGATGATGGTATGCTTCTGTCTCTTCATTTCTTACTGTGTTAATTTGTAATATATTGCTAGTTCTAGTTTTAATTTTTCATGTAATGATTGGAATTTCTTATTAAGTATCTTGCAAACTCTGCGACAAATATGTTTTTTTGTCTTCCTAGTCATGTGGAAATTTTTCTTATTTGTTCCCTTTGCAGAACTACATTATGCATTTTGATAGTCAAACAAATGTTTATGATGCTTCTGTAATTGAGAATTAAATCATTATGCGTCTAGTATGTAAATACTATGTAGAATGTGTCCTGCATAATGTTACCACTTTTTACCCATCTCTCTTTTTCCTTTCCTTCTGCTGTTTTTTTCTGAATGTAATATTTGTGGTAACATTATCTTGATGCGGCTTCTCACCCATAAGCAAAAGTTGACCTCTACACATGAGTTCATCTTGTGGGCAAAAAAGTCTTATTTCTTTGCCTGATGATAATGTAATAGTGCATTAGTTTATTAAAGTCTGAGGTAGAACCAAGCAAATTTACCTTATCCTCATTTTTATTTATTAGACCTTTTCAGCATTTCTTAACTATTATTGATTCATGTTATGCAAATTTTTGTGATGCTTATGATGTATTAATTTTCTTAGACTTTCTTCTTTTATTTTTTTTTATTCACGTAAACCTTTCAGTGCAGTAGGAATTTCTCATGTTATGAGAGATAAAGTGAACTTTGTGTCAGGTTGATGGAAACTACAAGGACGCAGTCAAATTGGTGATCCATCTTAGAGAATCTGGGTTGAAGCCAGAGGTCTACTCCTACCTTATTGCAATGACAGCCATAGTTAAAGAGCTAAATGAATTTGCAAAAGCTCTACGCAAGTTAAAAAATTTTGCTAAGTCTGGTTTGGTAGCTGAGCTTGATGCTGAAAATGTGAGCCTTATTGAGAAATATCAGGCGGATCTTCTAGCTGATGGAGTATGTTTGGCCAGTTGGGTGGTTCAGGAGGGAAGCCTGTCACTTTATGGTGTAGTTCATGAGCGGCTTCTTGCTATGTATATTTGTGCAGGTAGTGGACTTGAGGCCGAAAGACAATTGTGGGAAATGAAGCTTTTGGGTAAGGAAGCTGATGGAGACCTTTATGATATTGTCTTGGCCATCTGTGCTTCCCAAAAGGAGGCTAGTGCCGTAGCACGATTACTTACTAGAATAGAGGTTACAAGCTTGTTTCAGAAGAAAAAAACATTGTCGTGGTTGTTGAGAGGTTACATTAAAGGAGGACATTATGATGAGGCTGCAGAAGCACTAACTAAAATGCTTGATTTGGGTTTATGTCCAGATTATCTGGATAGGGTGGCTGTGCTGCAGGGGCTGAGAAAAAGAATCCAACAATTGGGGAACGTAGAATCTTATCTTAGGCTTTGCAAGTGCCTTTCTGATGCAAATTTAATTGGACCATCTCTTGTATACCTGTATATAAAGAAATATAATCTCTGGATCATGAAAATGCTATGAGTGACTCCTAAAATGATCCTTCGAGGTGCTGAGAAGTTTGAGCCCTGATTTGTTTCAAAAGTATAGTCTGTGGGACAAGAATTTGTAGTGCGAGCACTTATTTTCCGGGACTTTCTGTATAGATTAGAATGGCTTTAAAACGGTTGATGTTTATAATTGAATCTCTGATGTAAATGAATGATGTGTTTTGCCTTTGGGCATTTGAATATTTGTATATAAGGTGGATATTAAATACATTATAAAGCATGTGTATCTCTCAATTGTAACTGGTTGTTTGCATATATTCGTACAGGTATGTTATACTCTATCAGCGTCAGTTAACATTGTTAAATGTCTTAACAATCCAAGATATGATAGAGCCTACTATCTACTTGAGATCTGATATGATCTTGCACAATAACAAGAAGTTAAATTAACGTATTTTGGTCCATGATGTCTACAATATATGATAGTTCCTAGCTTTATTCATGTTCTGATATTATATTTTGCATATGCATGGAATATGCTTTGATTGAATGGTTTATAAGTTTTCCCGTCTATAAGCTAGAGCTGTGTTGATTGATGGTTACTTCTTAGTATAGCTGGACAACGGATAGGTTGGGTTATATTTTCATGTAATAATCACTTAATTCACTAAGGGGGTATTTGGGATTAATGTTATGTGTTCAAAAATTATGTTTAAAATTTTTTTATTTAATAGATTGAGTTTTTTAATTTTTTATAAACTGTTTTTTTCAAATTTGTTTTTAGGAAAAATGTTTATTTACCTGCTTTTCTCTAAAAGCAGTTTTCAAAACTCAAAATATTTAAAAATAAATTTTTTTCTCCATAAGCGTTTTTGACAAATGTAATGCTAAACGAACTCTAAAGTCTTTAAGTTGAAGAGATGCAAAGTTGACGGAGTCAGTGTTGGATTTTGAGTGAAAGCAAACATTCTCCGTTTCCACTCACTAAATTCCTTTTCAGAAAATGAAGAATTTGCTTCATCAAAGCTCCAGTGAACACTATCCTTCCTCATCAAAAACCCCTGAGCTTTCACAGTCCTCCCCTCTTCTAGTCCCAAGAATCATCCACTCGACATTAGGGGTTTGCGAAACCAAGCTTGTCAGTAAGTTGGTAAATAAACGACAATATCTAAAATGAGAAGAGGCGGCCAAAATATGAAGATATTTATTAGCAAAGAGCCTTCATAAACAGGGCAAAAGCTTCAACAAAAATCAAATTTAGATTTTCTTCAAAAGCAGAAAACTCAGAATAGTCTAACTATTTATGTTCTCAATGGTGTATGATTTTTCTGCTGCTACTCATTTCTTCCAGTGCTGATATCATATAAATGCTCTTAAGATTAAGTCGTTCATTAAGTTTTTAGAGTCTTCAATGTTTGTGTGCTCCTGCATATTTTCAACTCATATTCTCTCTTCTTCATGGCTATTATTGTTGTTTTTAGATGTGATTTTTTTTTTACTTTTATATTTACACTTGGAAGAACTACCAAGAAAGTAAAGGGACCTTTTGAGCAATTTGAAAAAAGTAGAAGCTGAAATAGCAGCTTTGAATATTTCATATCTCAAGAAAATTAATATTGTCATTGTGACTTGTGGGTTTGCGCTAGGGATGACAATGGATAGGATATCCGTAAAAATTGTCATACCTAAACCCAATTATATATATATATATATATATATATATATATATATATATATATATATATATATATATATATATATATATCCCCGAATCTGTCCCAAACCCTTTAAAATTATAATGTTAATATCCGTTCTTGTCCCAAATCTTATTAACATTCTCTGATTAATATCCAAAATCCACTTAATTACCCGTTTATCATTAAAAATATTCAAAATGAAATAAATTTCAAACTAATTAAATAATTAAAATTTTAAAAATACACAAACAATCTACCATAAATCACTACAAAATCAAATAAAACAAATAAAATAAAACATAAAATTTAATTCAATATATTCAAATTAAAATAATTCATCAATCTATAAAAATACATAAAAAAGAATTAATTATATCATTATATTCAATAAATTAAAATAGAATAAATTGTATAATATATATATATATATATATATATATATATATATATATATATATATATATATATATATATATATATATATATATATATATATATATATATATATAGATACATATACATACGGGTTCATCAGGTAGGAGATACTCGAAAGTCTCTATCTGTATCCTACCTAAACGCGTAACGGGTTTAAATATTGCTACCAAAAATTCTAATAGGATTACCCATTAGAGTTTAAACGGATTCAGATAAACACGAGTACTCGCGAAATCCGTACCCACTATCACTTCTAATTCGTGTGAATTCCTAAGTTATTGATATATACATATCTTCATTAACTATTCAATGGCTTCTTTCTTTATTGCTTTTTTTTTTGCATAAATTTCTTTAAATATTTCAGGATTTTAGATTCAACAAGAATAGTAGTCAGAGCACTAACTGCTCTTGGCTTCAAGAATTGGTGGTTGTAGCTCATGGATTTTCTTGAGGGAGAGGATGGTTACAGAGTTTGCTCATATAACTTATCTTTCACAGAGATCATATCACAATTGGGAATAATTTATGCAATGATATTGGGTGTATCTTGTTTCCTTTGTTTAAAAAAAAAAATCACTACAATGTTTTACTATTTCTGGTTTTGCATTCTTTTGTTGGTGCATTAACTTGTGGTCATTTTTAAGTAACTAGTTGTATAGGCATGTAACGCCCACTAATTAGTCTAAATTAGAATAAGTATGTGGTATACATAGAAAACACATGATAGATATAAAAATTTAAATAAAGTGAATAAATGACTAAATTAGAAATTAAAATAAATTAAATTTATTGACATGATAAATTTGATTAAATTAGACCACATAATTAAATTGTATTTTTGGTAAAATAAAATTAAAGATATTAGATATAAGGAAATATGTGAAGATAATAATAATAATAATAATAATAATAATAATAATAATAATAATAATAATAATAATAATAATAATAATAATAATAATAATAATAATAATAATAATGATGATGATGATGATGATGATGATGATGATGATGATTAAATTTAAGAAAAAGAAAAGAAAAGTGAACAGTACAAGGGTCAGAAGAAAAAAAAAAAGACCAAAACCGGGAAATAGGGAGAAAGTGAGGCTGAAGTCAATTAAGACTTCTTTTGGTCATTTGCTTCCAACTTCAATTCTCTCCTTCTTCTTCTTCATCATCCCTTTTCCTTCCTCCATATGACAACCCAAAATTTTCATCCTTTCCTTTAAGATTTGTATCAAAAATCAGTCTAAATAAATCTGATCTTGGTAAGAAATATTTTTTCCATGATTATTTTGTTATTAGAAGTTTTTGGATTATGTTCTACAGTGTATTTCGTTTATTTTTTTGATTATCTTGTGAATCGAATTTGGGAAAGTGTTAAACATAAAAGTTGTTCATATATGTCTTTGTGCTTCTCTGTCAAATTTTATTGAATGATTTTGAGTATATACAGAGATATGGTCATTGGGGCGAAACTGATTTAGGGAGACGTATCAACTGAATAACCTACGGTTTTTGTAAAACTTGATCATCTTAGTGGCTTAATCTGAAGTTTTATAAAATATACAAGTTGTAGGTATATGTGTTATTTAGGTCTCTGCCAAATTTATATAAATTTCTCTTGTGTAGGTTGAGTTATAGGGAAATAAACCATGACTATTCTTTGATTAAGTTGTATTCTGGTACCTGTGCAGCTCTAGTAAATTCGTCCTCATATTTCACCTATTTTTAGATCGACTTAGCCAAAGTACAAAACATAAAAGTTTTACTTCTATGTCTTATCTAAATATCTGTGAAAATCGCACCTTAAAATATCATGTATTTTGTAAGTTATGAGCTGAAAACTTGAACTGGTTGGGTTCATACTCTATGTTAAACCAGTTATAGATCCTCTAGTATTTGAGAACCTTAGAGACCGAATATGGAAATGAGGTAAACATGAAAAATGTTTACAATTCACTTATATAATTTTATAAAAAGTTTCATAATAAGTCAAGCTACACATTGAAAGATATAAAGTTTTAAATATGGTACCCCGAAACTGCCTAAGGGCAGAGATCTTAGCAACATTTAAAAATATACCAAATATCGTGTAATGATTCAATAATTCTGAAATTTTAGTATATTTTAGTTTTATATGTTAATTTTAATTAGAATTAAGAATCATATAAATTGGTTAAGTGTAAAAATAGTTATTGATCCAACAGTCCTAAAAGGTCTTGTTCCAGCTTAAAAGAAATTGTAGTTATTTAATTAAACTATATTAAGAATAAATATTTTATCAATGTATTAATTATTTATATTTTCCAATTAGGATCTCAACAAGAAGAAGAGCAATAAAAGCTCCAAATTTTAGATTTTGAAAAAGCTCTATTGAGGTTTGTACATATATGCATTTTAGTTTGTCTTGTTGCATGCTTGTGTGTTAATTGAATAAGTGACATATTTGAATAATGTATTAAAATGTGTAAATATGAAATGAATTGAGTGCTTAACCAATGAAACTTCATGTTAATGCATGTATAGACATATGGATGAATAATTGATTGATAAAATGTAGGAAATTTTGGTTTACAATATGTAACATAATATATTTTTCAATATAGATTAGTATATGATTGATTAAAAATGTGATAATTATTAATGGTAATTATTGAATAATTCGGATAATAAAGAGTAAAGTTAGCAAGTCATGTATGACATATGTATTCGATATGAAAAGAGAGGTTATACAACATACTTGTACTCATAAGGTTATTATAAATTTTAGTTTTGTATTAAAAGATTTGTTGGTTTTGATTGTATAGAGAACTAATTAAAGTATGTCAATATTACTTAAATGGTTATATAACGGAATATCATATGATTATATGATTTTAAAATTTTATAATCATATTTTCATTATAAATGCAATGGGAATATTGATTCCAGCAAATTAATATATAAAGAAAATAAATAAGTAATAACATTAATTGCCCAGTTCTCAACCTGTGGACTAATTAGGGATAAATGGTGCACCATTGCGGAGGCATTACGGTACCAATATTGATATGGTTTAGGAACAGGGTGATATTAGCTCCGAGAGCACCCATGTCCTAATTGTACACAGATGATGTGATTATACTCAGTTATGAGGCTTAAGCTCCGCGAGCGCTCTTAACTTAAGACTATAGTGAGTAAGGTGTTTAAGCTCCGCGAGCGGCCTTACTACACGCCCTATATCCGGACAGTCCAGGAATGAGATTTGGGATATTTATATTAAAATATTATATATAAATTAATTAAAAGACATACATGTACATGTTGAAAGATAAAATGTGTGAAATAACATGAATTATAAATATTTATTAAGGTAAGCTAAATTTATAATTGAGTTATATATATATATATATATATATATATATATATATATATATATATATATATATATATATATATATATATATATTACCAATGAATTTGGTATTATTGTATAATCATGTGGTTGTCCCTGTATAATGTATGTTGGAATATTTTGTTTTGTATTATGAATTATCTATCATGCATTTTGGTAACTATATGTTAAAATATTTATGTTTATATGGATTGAGATTTGAGTTAACTAAACAATCATAATTTTAGGGAAATCAATTAAATTAAAATGAGTTATGAAAATATGAGAGGAGGTAGAATGCTTATATATTACATATGGTTGAATATATACAGTTCATGTCTTGATACAAATATAATGGAACATAAATTTTATTTTATTATAATATTTTCTAAATTTTATGCAATGATTTATTTAAATTATATCATGATTATTATGACCCACGTTTGTGTGAATGCATGAGAAAACTTAAATGCTTATATGTACTACTTAGCTAAAAATGGCTTAGCATGGGTTTTTCCCGTGCAGGAACTAGAGTTTGCAAGTAGTAAACTGCGAAATTGATAGAGGAAGTACAAGCCCATACTAGAGGAGACGCGTCAGAACTGGTTGAGGGTCGGATGCATATTATTTTTGCATTTTCTTCATTATCATGCATATGGATTTGTTAGACATGTCTTATATATAGTTAAGAACATATTTTGTATTTTGCTATTATATCTATATAGTTAAATGTAAGGTAAAAGCCATTAATTTTGATAGTCATAATGAAGTATAATATTTATGTAACATGATGATGTATTTGATAATTGAATCCATATGTATATTCAAATATAAAAAAAATGTCAATTTAGTTATCAAATAAAAATTTTAAATTCAGGTTAGTTTTATTCATATTGTATGTGTCATTCCGCTTATGTAATGGGATTATTCCTATTATATAGGCGGGATGTCACAAGGCAATTGTTTGACATTAACGGTCGAGATATTTTGGGGAAAAACCATCGAATATATAGTCCGAGAAAAGGTGCTAGTATGGAGAGATGTTAGCAAATTATGATGGATTTAAGAGAAGATAATTTAGGAAGATTGTTAAACCATAAAACTTGTGAGAAAATGAGAATGTTTACAATGGTTGGAGTACTAAAGTAGGCAACAATCAAACATGATCCCAACGTTCATCAACTATTGCATTAGTTGACATATATAAAAAAAATCTATACAACTTGGATTTCAACAATTTTTTGCAACGGTTCCTCTTTTTTTTACTGATACTATGAACTCTCACAATACTAAATTGTAATATAAGAGAAGAACTTGTCACAACTTGAGCTCAAAATAAGGGAAAATGTACACAAAAACGTATCAGGTTGAGCACAAAATCCATAAAAGTGATCATAGAGAATTAAAAAATTGAATAAAACAACCCCAATATCTTCTAAAAAAAAAATCATGGGTTAAAACAAATCCATAGCCCCTAAAAAATACATACACCATTTAAAATTCTAAATCACTAAAAAAAGGCACAGTTAATTAAGAAAGCTATAAAGTCATAAATTGATAAACAATTCTCTTCACAGTATACAAAATAGAAATCTTAAAGACTACGCAGATGAATCTCATATGCGGTAACTAAATTTATATTTCTATTGCAACTCTGTCAAAAAAATAAATTTTTATAAAAAAAAAATATTTAGATGCTTAGAATTTAATACAAAGATTATGTCTGACCAATTTTGTTGATTCATAATCCTAAAAGATGAGATAAATTGTCATGTGGTGCCGAATTTTGCAACCTCATAAAACATCACAACACCCAATGCTTATGACAATGCCACATGGACAAAAAGACAAAACAAATAAAAGAAGTTGTCATAAAAACTAGTCAAATATAATTTTTATATTAAATTATAAATATTTTGATATTTTTTTCATTATAAAACTTTCTTTATGACTAAATTACTAATATGATATATATTTAGTGATCACGAATGAAATTAACTCACAATATACTAATGATAATATAAGCTAACAATTAACATGGGGTTTCCTAATAGGCTTCCATATTAAATTATAAATATTTTGATATTTTTTTCATTATAAAACTTTCTTTATGACTAAATTACTAATATGATATATATTTAGTGATCACGAATCAAATTAACTCACAATATACTAATGATAATATAAGCTAACAATTAACATGGGGTTTCCTAATAGACTTCCATATAATTGTTTAACTACTTTAAATTTCTCAAAAGTTAGTTGATACCATCTTAAAATATTAATCCAATAGATTATCCAAAAAAAATAAAAAATAAAGAAGATAATTAAACCAAAAAGTATAAATAAAATGCAAATAAAAAGCCTCAAAATAGTTTTATGCTAGATACTAGTAAACGAACAAAGTTAGGCGAAACATCTACTAAGAGAAATTACAAATTGAGGTATAAGGCATAGAAACCAGAAGAAAAACCTTCAGAAGATAAAGATAAATAATATGTTTTTGAAAACCTTAAGAATTTGGAATAAGAGACAGCAACTGAGCTGATGGTGTTCCGCCTAGAGAAGTTGATGCATAGAGACAATTAGCCATGGAAGACTATGTTAGATCTGTAATTGATAACACTACCTCGTGTATCGTGTTGGAAGAGGTAGTAAGAAATTATGAGTTAAAAAACATACATTTGAACATGTTTCAATCCTTCTATGTCTTACCTAATGAAGACCCTCTAATCGTTCATTTGACAATTTTATGCAACAATCAACACTTTCCCTTTGAATAGGCTAAATGAAGATGTAACAGTTCTTCACATAACCATGAATCTATACAATTAAATGAAAGAATATTACAATGCATGAGACCAAAAATTGGTTAAATTTAAAATCCATTTATGTACCATGAATATGATAACTTTAATAAAACATAATATGATAAACAATACTGAATTTAAAAGTTACATCTATTTAAATAGGGCTAACACTTACCCCAAAATTTACAAAAGAATATTTAAAATAATTAGTTACAAGACTAATGTCTTTACAATTAAAGCATGTACACTAGTAATTAATTCAATTTTCCAATAAACAAGCAAAAAGTATTATATCACCAAACCTCCGAAGTGTTTATCATGTGCTCTTCCTCTTAGGCTTATTCTCTATTCTTCCTATGTAAGGCTCCAAACAGCATGTGAAAGACAAAATATTCACACGCTAAACTTACCTCACTTAATGGTACATAATAGTATATTAAATATAATAATAAATATATGCATGATCATTTGAATATACATGCCAATATGTATGCATGAACATGTGAGTTCTCTCTCTCTCTCTCTCTCTCTCTCTCTCTCTCTCTATATATATATATATATATATATATATATATATATATATATAATATTTCTCCATCAAACAAACAAGTCCCATAATCACATACTTATTTACCTTTCCTTTTTCATCATTGTCCACTAACTCAAGACATGACTAAAATGGATACAGGTAACTTATGCCTCTCTTGGGAGCCACTCAAGACACCTATTTGAGATATATGGATTAAATCCATTTCATCTCTAAGGGAGCTCACCTAAGCCTTACCCTTAATTTCACAACATCATATTTGCATTGGCCAATCCTAGGCCTCATGGTACCATAAACCCTTAATGACATGTCATCTCTCGTAGCTCTAGTCCTAATCTGAGTATTGGACATAATAACTCTCATTAAAACATTAAGTTTCTCAACGCTTTATATGAATTATACAAGTTTAACATTTCAATATGTATTCTCCTACATTAACAGCTCAAATACAAATTATTCTCATTAAAAGTTTCCATGATTCTTTTAATAGAAAATTCCAAAATTAACATACAGGTGTTTCACAGCCGTGAATACCCATTCACACCCATGAAACTCTTCTTTTATGGCTTACCTGACCGTGAACCATACAGTGAGACAACCCATGAATGATGCTGTCCAAAATCACCACATGATTCATGTCCATAAATACCAAAAATTTTCCAGAAATTAGACTTAAACACTCAAAAGTTCCATTTCCATATGCAATTTTCCTATGGTTTACCAATATAAACCCCACTACCAACTTTAATCCCACACATGTTTATCCATCTATTTCCAAAACCTCAATTACATACACAAAATGATATTAAGAGTCTATTTGGTGTTGTTAATTTCAAAAGTGCTGAAAGTAGAAGTACTGATGGTAGAAGCACTTTCTATTTGGTAAACCAAATTTGTAAATTGTTGTGGGACAAAAAAAACAATGTTATGTGTTTGATTAAAAACTACTGTTGGAAATGGTTTTTAAGTGTAAATGACAAAGATAAATATATATAAAAATATAATTATTTGTTAATATTTTTATATTAAAATTTACAATTTGGCTATAGTAAAATTAATATTAATTCTAATAAATATTAATTTGTACCAATTTATTTTTCTTTAAAAAAATTCTTATGAATAGTAAATAGAATTAAAAAAAATTGCATTCTATTGCAATATTAGAATAATTATTAATACATTATACAATAATATTAGGTTTAGTAGTACTTAGGACCCGTTTTCTTATAATTAATTTATAAGAGATAGCAAACTACATGGAATTTCATTGTGAATGTCGTCCATTTGATATGGTTCATTGTCTCTAAGATTTTCAGTTGAAACATCATCAACATCTGGTATGCATGTAATCAGGACTACTATCATATACTTGAAATACTTTATCTTCTCTTGATGTTTTTCTAATATAATTATGTAAGATCATAGAAGCAACTATAATTTTGACTTGGATCTTGAATGGATACACATGCATGTTATTTAAAATATGTCATCTATTTTTTCACACCCCAAAAGTTCTTTTGATCACTCATAAATAAGAACGTGCACGATTGAAATTTTCATATTGTCTCAATGGTTGTTGTCCACTTCAAAATTCAAGTAAATGATGTCTAACTCCTCTATACGATTTTAGATAACCATTTACATTTGGGTATCCTGCATCAACTAAATAATATTTTCCTACGATAAATGCATAACAATAATTGATTAAAATTTTTCATGTTTAATAAAGATTCATACATTTTAAAAAATAATATAGTTTAGATTGTACCTTCAGGTGACTTTGGAAATTTAATACATGGATCATTGATTACTGCAAAAACATTCTTGTGTCATGAGTTATTCCTTCCCATCATGCTTAAATGAAAGTAAATTGCATATTGAAACTGTAAGTAATAATATTTTGCATCAGGATTTTTTTCTACCGATATATGGAATTTGTAGATCAGGAGAAATGCATGCACGAATATGTGTACCACCAATAGCACCGATCGAGTCCTATGTTCAAAAATATAAATATTTTTTAAGTGAAAATTGCAATAAATATAACGAAAATTAAAATATATGTTATATTACCTTAAAGTGAGGCATATATCTTGAATCATTTAATATTTCTGAAGGAATATCTTTGAATTCAGGATCTACATGCTTGATTAAATCCATTGACATCAAGCAGACAACGTGTAATACTTTCTTAAAAGTCCGATTAAGTTTTTCACCAGAATATTGAAATTTTTCTTGAGCATTTCTATTTGATGCATTAACAACAAGAATATAAAAAATAATTTGCAAGTTTCTCCATCACAGACATTCTTCGTAATGTTGTTAACCCATATTTATTTTCTAAAGTTAAACTAAGTTGTAATACAACAATCTTTGTAACCATATAATAAATCCATCAAACATTTGTGTCATGTTTGATATGAAACCATACAAGGTTCTTTGTAGATATATTTATAATAGTACTCAGTTATTGCACCAGCTGTTGCTACCACTAATTCTTCAATAATATGTTCATCACAAGTATTGAAAATTATATCTGTTACAGGAGTGCTATAAAGGCAATCACCTTTAGCACTTATTGTACAAATTTATTTGATTAATAAAAGGTTTTTTCATTGATTTGATGTTCATTTGATATATGAATTGATAAGTGATCTTAAATCAATTAATGAAGTATTTGATACATAACATAACATGAAGGAAATCATGATGAGATCATGATATTGAGATTCTTATCATGTGTAATTATGTTAGTATCAAAATTATCCATAGTCATAGGATTAATGAGACAGGACATTATTAATCCAGACAAACTAGCACATGTTACACTCCTAGATTGGATCGAGTAGTAGATCTCATAATCTATAAACATGAGATATTTAGAGTTAACATGTGGATGCTAGCTAAGTGCAGCTAAGTACATTAGATGACCAACTATGAGACAATCATATGGATAATCTATTCAAATGTCAATGATAGTCTCATCATAGCAATGGTGTAAGTATCAAAATTATCCATAGTCATAGGATTAATGAGACAGGACATTATTAATCCAGACAAACTAGCACATGTTACACTCCTAGATTGGATCGAGTAGTAGATCTCATAATCTATAAACATGAGATATTTAGAGTTAACATGTGGATGCTAGCTAAGTGCAGCTAAGTACATTAGATGACCAACTATGAGACAATCATATGGATAATCTATTCAAATGTCAATGATAGTCTCATCATAGCAATGGTGTAAGTATCCTTAGACTTGAGGTACTCGAGGATATCTTGAATATTGATTCTGTATTTTGACACTATTCCTTATTGCCTCAGAGAGTTAGCTCATAGGGTGGTGATTGGATACAACTTGAGGTATTCGAAGGTAATTGGGTAACCAACAAAGGATTCACCACTCTTGATAGAAGGAGTGTATACCAATGGCCTCTTATCGTGGTCATTACTCAAGAATCCCTGGTCGGAGTGGAAATATCATAAAGATAGTCTTCAATGACATATCTAATAGGGTAATGAGCCTCAAGGACAAGAACTAACATTACTTGGACTAGACGTGACGTAGTCAGTCTAGTGAGAGTTGACACATGTCCATACTTTAAACCAAGTGGGGTATAGAATAATGAAAGGAATAATTGTAGCACTTCCTCACCCGATCAACCCGTGCCCGGATAAGGGAGCGCTAATGCCTGTCGTCTTTACTTCTTCAAATCCCTATTATTATTATTTTACCTTTATTTTCTCAACATTTATATATATATAGACATATACATAAAACCATGGTACAATTTATTTACATAAGATAGTAATTTTAAACATCAAATTAATTCTTAAACAAACTTTAGAAGTAAGTTTTACAAACTCTAAAACTCTTTAAAATAAAAAACCAAATACAAAAATTTCAAAGCTTGTAACCCACTTTCTCAAGGTTCGGCTGCTTTACTTGAATAGGATCACCGCTTGCTTTATCTATCACCTTTAGTTACCTTTCTATATTTGTACGGAAGGAAACTCCCATGCTAAGCTCTAAGCTTAGTGGAGCATATAAATAAGGCAATATACTATATCATGCAACAAACATTTACATGTATCATTTTATGCATTAAAATGTTTGCATGCCCTGACTATTAACATATTCCTATTTCATACAAATATAAACATCATGCTCACATATAAAATGTTATTTTCATTTATCTTTGATGGTAAGTTACTCTGTTAATCTCTTTATTATTATATCTCAATCTCATATCATCATCATTTTCTTATTCTTATTTTCCGACATATCCTCATTATCATACCCATATTACTCTAAATTTGGACCGACTGGATACGGGTTATGGATCAGGGGCGCTCCTAGAGCTATAGCTACCCTGTCCACTATCTGGCTCATAAGAGTTTCTCAAATCAATGGCGCTCTCCGAGCTTAAGCCACATTGATTGAGTATAATTTCATCATATATGAATAACCGGACCAATGGTGCTCTCTGAGCTTAAGCCACCTTGTCCTCATTTATATGTGCTAATTAGAGCTTCTCAAGTCAATGGCGCTCTCCGAGCTTAAGCCACATTGACTGAGCATCTCATACCAATGGCGCTCTCCGAGCTTAAGCCATATTGGTTGAGGAATAGTACGGTACCGTTCGCCCCCTTAATGACATGTCATTCATCCTGGTTCTAGTCCCTAGGTAGAGTAATGAGCTTCTTTATATTTTCACATCAATCATAATTCTCAAATTTCAATACATCAATATTCTCATATTTATCAACATATCATTTTTCTTATTTTGCAAACATATAGTCATACTCATACATACTGGATAACATCTTTTCATTTATTTAACTAGGTACATCAATATTCTCATGCTTATCATCCGCATCAGATTTCATATATCATCCATGACAATTCACATATTTCATTCGTGACAATTCATTTTTCTATATCACAACATAACACGTTCTCACATCAATATATATATATATATATATATATATATATATATATATATATATATCCATATCATTCTGATTTCACTGGATAGACAATGACTTTCATTTACTTACCTGAATTCCTCATTTGATAACCACATTCATAATTACAAATACAAAGCATTCACGATCGTGATTAATAATTTCATGCCCGTGAATTAGTTCACGCCCGTAATCCCAAGCCGTGAACGCTACTGGAATGAATTGCCCAAAAGCATTCACGGTCGTGATTACTCATTCACGTCCGTGAATGAGTTCACATCCGTGATTCTAACCCGTGAATGCTTCTGAAATGAATAGTACCATTTCCACCAAGAAGTCACAACCGTGATACAATCAGTCACAATCGTGAACCCTCAAGTTCATGCCCTGACTCAATAGTCACGCCCATGACTTTCAGCAGGAAATCTGCATATTCATTTTTCATTCATTCTAACATCATCCAAATCATACCAAATTCTATTTCATGCATTTCTAAGGTTCTTTACTCAACTTATTACTTTCTAATACATGTAAATGTCTTGATCCTACAAGATTTTCTAACTTGCATCATTAATTCAATGTCACATAAGGATCTCATTCATACATGTCTAAACCTATGGTTTCATGCCATAATCATCATCATTCTTGAAATGCATTTATCTAAAATCATGTTCAGCATGCATTATTTCAAACAAAAATAGGCTATTTTCTTATGTTATGCACAAACCTTAATCTTTCTCTTTCACTCTTCTAGGTAGCTTTCTCTTTTCCTTTACTCCTTAGAGCTTGTTCCTTGTCACTTGGAACTCCTACAACATCATAAATCATTATTATCATATGATTTTTTCAAGACCCTAAACTCTTTTATTCTCTCTCAAAACCCTAATATCTCTCTCTTTCCATATAAGTCTTGGATGAGCTCAAAATTCGAATTTCCTTTAAGAAAGATGATGAAGAAGAAGAGATGCTTGTTACTTTACACTTTGTTTCACTTGATTACAACCTTGGAGATTTTCTCTCTCTACCAAACTTGATTTTTTTCTTCCTCTTTCCAGCTTCTTTAGGAATTATGGACCATGAAGATCACTTGTTCTTGCTCTTTCCCTTCTCTTCCCTTCCTTTCTCTCTCTAGAAATCAAGATTAGCTATGGAGGAGATGGGGCTGGCGTGACTGGTAGAAAAGAGAGAGAAGAAGGCAGAAAATGACGAGAAGAAGAAGAAGAAAAGAGTCTTAAATAGAGTACCCAAAAGTCTTCATGTGGGACCCACCATTTTGACCATTTCTTGACATTAGGCTTAATGAACCCATTAATCTCATTCTTCCTCATTGAGAGGCTAGCCAAACCTATTAAAATGTCCCCAAAATTAATATGTTGATTAGCAATTAATCTCATTAATCCTCCAATTTTTGGTAAATTGCAATTTGACCCCAAAACTTATCAAATTTTACAATTTAGTCCTTTACCACAAATCAACTTATTTAAACTTTATAATTGCTTAATTAGGCATTTATCATTAAATTTAGCCATTCCTTGATCAATTTTTGTAAAAATCCAAATTTAGACTTCGATCGGTCAAACGCGTCAACTTCGCGACACGTGCGACTCGGGGCCTAAATTATTGGATATTACATTCTGTCCCTCTTAAAATAATTTCGTCCATTTACCTGTTCATTCGGGGTTAAATAACTCGGGATACTGCTTCTTCATCATTTCTTCACTTTCCCACGTGGCTTCTTCAATTGTATGATTCCGCCACCAAACTTTAACTAGAGGGACTCTCTTGTTTCGGAAAACTTTCTCTTCATATGCTATTATAGCCACTGGTTCTTCCTCATAAGACATGTCTGTCTGTACCTTTATTTCCTCACTTGTTATAACATGGGTCAGGTCTGAATGATATCTTCTTAGCATTGAAATGTGGAACACGTTATGAATTTTGTCTAGCTCAGGAGGAAGAGATTATCGGTAAGCCATTTGTCCTATTCTTTTCAGAATTTCATAAGGACCAATAAACCTTGGGCTTAACTTTCCTTTTCTACCGAACCTCACTACCTTTTTCCACGGCGAAACTTTAAGAAATACTTTGTCACCTACAACATATTATATATCTCGCCTTTTTAAATCGGCATATGATTTTTGTTGATCTTGTGCTACCTTTAGCCTTTCCTTGATCACTTTAACTTTCTCCTCAGTTTGTTGAACTATTTCCAGTCCAATCAACTTTTTCTCATTCAACTCGGTCCAACAAACTGGTGTCCTACACTTTCTTCCATATAAAGCCTCATAAAGAGCCATGCCTATACTCGTTTGATGATTGTTGTTATAGGCAAACTCCATAAGAGGTAGATGTCGATCCCAACTTCCCTCAAATTCAAGCACACAACATCTCATCATATCCTCTAGCAACGGTATAACTCGCTCTGATTGTCCATTCATTTGCAGATGAAATGCCGTGCTAAAATTTAGCTGAGTTCGCAAAGCCTGCTGTAGACTCTTCCAGAACTGCGATGTAAACCTAGGATCTCTGTCGGAGATAATAGACACAGGTACTCCATGAAGTCTCACTATCTCATTCACGTAAATCTTAGCCAGCTTGTTCAAAGTATAGTCCATTCACACTGGTAGAAAATGTGCTGACTTCGTCAATCAATCCACTATCACCCACACTGCATCATACTTTCTCTGAGTTACTGGTAAACTGGACACAAAATCCATCATGATCCTCTCCCACTTCCATTCTGGTATGGGAATCGGTTGTAGTAATCCTCTGGGTAATTGATGCTCAACTTTCACTTGTTGACAGATTAGGCATTTAGCAACATATTCAATGATATCCTTTTTCATCCCTGACCACTAGTATTGTGCTTTCGAATCTTGGTACATCTTGTTCCCACCTGGTTGCATAGTATAAACCATTTCATGAGCTTCTTTTAAAATCTCTGACCTGAACTCTTCTATACTTGGTACACAAATCTGGTTCTTGAAATACATAGTACCATCTTCTGTTAAAGAAAATTCTGACTTTTCTCCATTTTTCAAGGCTTCGACCATCTTTACTAGCTTCTCATCTTATTTTTGGACATTTTTAATTCTCTGCATTAATGTGGATTCCACTCGCATCTCAGCTAAAATCTTCCTGCTTAGTGCATCTGCAACCACGTTAGCTTTTCCTAGATGGTAGTTTATCACACAATCATAGTCTTTAATCAATTCCAACCATCTTCATTGTCTCAGGTTCAACTCTTTCTGTGAAGGAAGATACTTAAGACTCTTGTGGTCCGTATAAATATAGCATATTTCTCCATACAGATAATGTCTCCAAATCTTAAGAGCAAAAACTATCGCTGCAAGCTCTGAATCATGCATCAGATAGTTAAGTTCTTGAGGCTTAAGCTGTCTGGAGGCATATGCAATCACTTTTTTCCTCTTGCATAAGAACACATCCTAGTCTAAATCATGCATCAGATAGTTAAGTTCGTGAGGCTTAAGCTGTCTGGAGGCATATGCAATCACTTTTTCCTCTTCTAGCCCATTGTGACTTGCATCACTGTACACAACATAGTCTTTTCCTGAAGTAGGCTGAGTCAAAACTGGTGCTTCAGTCAACATTGCCTTTAATCGATCAAAACTTGTTTGACACTTATCTGTCCATTCAAAACGGACCTCTTTTCGCAGCAGTCGTGTCAAAGGATTCACTATAGATGAAAATCCTTTCACAAATTTCCTACAGTATCCGGCTAATCCAAGAAAACTTCTCACTTCTGTCACATTTCGAGGTGATTTCCAATTAAGAATAGCCTCAATTTTACTAGGATCAACTTGAATACCTTTCGCTGAAATTACATGAACCAGAAAACTAACTGCTTCCAACCAAAACTCACACTTAGATAGCTTTGCATACAATTGTTTCTCCCTCAAAGTCTGCAATACTTTTCTAAGATGTTGGTCATGCTCTATTCGATCTCTAGAATAGACAAGAATGTCATCAATAAATACAACTATAAATTGATCAATATATGGCCTGAACACTCGGTTCATCAGGTCCAAAAAAACTGCCAGCGCATTCGTCAACCCAAATGGCATCACCAAAAACTCATAATGACCATAATGAGTCCTGAATGTCGTCTTAGATACATCTGACCCTTTGATCTTCAATTGATGATACCCCGATCGAAGATCTATCTTTGAAAATATACTTGCACCTTTCAGCTGATCAAATAAATCATCAATCCTAGGCAGTGGGTATTTATTCTTAACAGTAACCCTATTAAGCTACCTGTAGTCAATGCAAAGATGTAAAGTACCGTCTTTCTTCTTTACAAATAGTACTAGGGATACATTAGGTCGTATGAATCTTTTATCTAACATTTATTGTAATTGTATCTTCAACTCTTTTAATTATATGGGTACCATCCTATATGGTGCAATAGATATAGGAGCGATGCCAGGTACTAATTCAATAGCAAACTCTATCTCTCGGTCAGGTGGTAGTCCTGGTAACTCCTCAGGGAATACATCAGAAAACACACTAATAGTTGGGATGTTAGCCAACTTTGGACATTTCTTTCGGGTATCAATCACATACGCTAGGTAAGTCTCACTTCCCTTATTGATGAATTTTCGAGCTTTCAATGCTGATATCACATTATCTGGATATCCTCTTTCCTCGCCCATCACTACTATCTCTTCTTATTCTGAAACTTTAATTCTCATCTACCTCTTTCCACAATATATTATCACCCCATGACGAGCTAGCCAATCCATTCCTAAGATCACATCGAACTAGCAGAATGGTAGCTCTATTAGATCTGCTGGAAATCGCCTGTCTTGAATTTCGATTGGGCAACCCCTAAACACTTTACTAACCCGCACACTGTGTCCTAACGGTTTAGTCACACAAATCTCATATTATAGAGTCTCTGATGTTAGACCCTCTTGACCCGATGGTGGTGTGCATATGTATGAGTGCATTGACCCAGGGTCTATCAATGTATGTATACAAGAGCTAAAGAGAAGGAATTTACCCGCTATGACATCAGATGCATCCTACTCCTTTCGGCCTTGCATGGCATAAGCTCTTGCTGGAGCAGCTCTACTGCCTTCAGGTTTCTCTACTGTGTTTGATCTGGACTGGCTTGGCCCTGCACAGCCCCCTCTTTCTTGCCCTCGGCCTTGTCCTCTGCCTTGTCCCATAGTCTGTATTGGTACTGACTTAACAGTCTCTGAACCTCTGCCAAATTGTAGCAATGGACAATCTCTTCTAAGATGGTTCTTGGAGCCGCATCTTATGCACACTCCTGTCATCCACCAACACTCTCCTGGATGCGAACGATCACAATGCTAACACACCGGTAGAGTGGTAGACCTACGAGATGCCTGTGTCGGTGCACTAGCTGTCGATGAAGTAGATCTTACGAGTTATCCCCGCATATAAGAATGAAGTTTGCTGGAACTCCCAGCCTGAAATTGGCCACCGAAAGATTTGGCTCTCTTGCCACTAGACTGTACTCCACTTGGTTGTGGTGCTGGTCTACGAACCCCACTAACCTGCATAGGCTGCTGTGCTGCCAAGACTCTTTCAACCATTCTAGCAAATGCTAGTAAACTGGGAAAGCTCATCAGACGTAGGGCTGAAACTTGTAACTTGATCGTATCCCTCAATCCATCTTCAAATCATCGACATTTATCAGCCTCTGTAGACACAATACCACCAGCATACTTGCAAAGATGAGTGAATTCTCTCTCATATTATGTTATGGACATATCCCTCTGTTTTAGCATTAGAAACTCTCTCTTCTTATCTTCTGTGTAGATAGGAGGAATATACTGCTCCTTAAACTTCTTTAGAAAGAATTCCCATGTCATACGGTCAGGAGCCTCTGTGCTCTGTGATTCAGATTGCCACCAATAGTATGCATGCTCATGTAGCAGAGATACTGCATATTCATATTTCTGTTCATCTATGCAGTGTAGTTGATAAAATACTCGCTCTGCTCGTTCCAACCAAAATTCTGCCATTGAGGGGTCATTTTCTCGTTTACCATAGAAATCAGATGCCCCTAATTTCCTCAGTCTCTCAAACTGTAATCCAGACAAATCTGATTGTGATCCTCTCTGTAGCAAATCTATCATATTTCTTATGAGCTCAGTCTGACCCATATTAATAGCTGAATGCTCACGAAGTGAGCTGGCACTAGATCTCGGTGCCGCAGCTCGACGATGACTTGGTTGCGATGAAGCTCTTGCCTCAGAAGGCTCATTACTCTCTGCTTCTTCTACTACTATTCGTCTTGATCCTGAAGCCATATCCTACCTATAACATAAAGGTAACAACCCTAATCAATAAAGCAACAACTCCAAAAATGCAATTGTGGGAACATTTCAAGAAATAAACATTTTCAAAATTCGATTTTAAACAAAACAAAACTGCCCAAACCGGGCTCCGATACCAAAACTGTAGCACTTCCTCACCCGATCAACACGTTCCTGGATAAGGGAGCGCTAATACCTGTCTTCTTTACTTCTTCAAAATGCTATTATTATTATTATACCTTTATTTTCTCAACATTCATATATATATATATATATATATATACATAAAACCAGGGTACAATTTATTTACATAAGATAGTAATTTTAAACATCAAATTAATTCTTAAACAAACTTTAAAAGTAAGTTTTACAAACTCTAAAACTCTTTAAAATAAAAAGCTAAATACAAAAATTTCAAAGCTTGTAACCCACTTTCTCAAGGTTCGGTTGCTTTACTTGAATAGGATCAGCGCTTGCTTTATCTATCACCTTCAGCTACCTTTCTATATCTGCACGGAAGAAAACTCCCACGCTAAGCTCTAAGCTTAGTGGTGCATATAAATAAGGCAATATACTATATCATGCAACAAGCATTTACATGTATCATTTTATGCATTAAAATGTTTGCATGCCATGACTATCAACATATTCCTTTTTCAAACAAATATAAACATCATGCTCACATATACAATGTTATTTTCATTTATCTTTGATGGTAAGTTACTATGTTAATCTCTTTATTATTATATCTCAATCTCATATCATCATCATTTTCTTATTCTTATTTTCCGACATATCCTCATTATCTTGCCCATATTACTCTAAATTTGGACCGACAGGATACGAGTTATGGATTAGGGGCACTCCCAGAGCTATAGCTACCCTGTCCACTATCTGGCTCATAAGAGCTTCTCAAATCAATAGCGCTCTCCGAGCTTAAGCCACATTCATTGAGTATAATTTCATCATATATGAATAACTGGACCAAGGGCGCACTCTAAACAGATTTATATAGATACAGTTGTGTGGTATCTGTCTGTATAGTAGGGTTTGCTTTACGTATAAATGGGTGTTACATAGATCATAATGTGATGACCATTTCCACTTTAGAAGCTTAAACTGATCGCTTTAAATTCTTGAATAGACAACATCTTTTTCTTTTCTTACATTTGCCTAAACCACCTTTTCAAGTTTTCAATCTTTTTTTTCCTTTTCAATTTTTTTTTTTTACATTGATGATTCCTTTATGTCACCTCTTCTCTTAATGTCATGCATAATAAATTTAAAATAATCTTATTAGTCTATTTTAATTTAAAAATGGAATAATAATGTTTGGTTTATTTTTTGTTCTTGTTATTACTTAAGTGATCCTTTTAGATTTTCTAACTAAATATTTTCTCTTTTTATTCCTCGTTTTTGCCTAGGCTTATTTTCTTAATTGATCGGCCTAGCATGACCACATTTTGTTCCTATTTTTTATAGATTTGTTCTCTTAATTGATCTTTCTTTCTCTTTTAATTTTTTTAAAAAAAGGCATTCATATGGAACTTTATATCTTTATCAATTTTGATCTTGAGAATAACTTCCTTTTGTCCCATTATTATTCTCTTATATTTTAAGATGCCCCTAACTTTTCTTTAGAACTCTTATTTTGCATTCGAGATCTAAATTATTCCTTACTTCCTTTATCATTTGCTTTCCCTGGATGCATTTGCATTTTTAACTTCTCTACTTATTTTCCTTTCTCTTCTTTAATTTTGTTTTGTTTTTGAGGAATTTTTCACACACATGTACATATTTTTTTATTTAGTTTTAGACTCCAAATTCTCTTTCTACATTTTTCTATTTTCTTCTCTTCATGTATACTTTATTTTGAAGCTCTCAAACTTTTTATCCTATGCCCCCAAGCATTGTAGTCTATGCTCCTAAGCGTTGATTTATCTCCTTACCTTCCTTTTTCATAAAGTAATATTTAATAATTTGGATAGATCCATGAGTAATAACCCTTTTATTTGCTTTTCCTTTTGGTCTCTCATATCACTTTCTAGAATAAATTTCAAATGTGATGATAGATTGTGCCAAAATTAAATAAAATAGATCATATGAAAATAACTTTCTTTATGTTGTTTTTATTCTTCATTGGCTTTGAGTTGCATGTCTTCAAACTATCATTGATTGTTCATTTATTGATGAGCTTGGATTCTTCATCTTTTGCTATTTTGAAAGAATCCATAAAATATCTCTCATCAAGCTAAAATATCATGATTAGTTAGTGGATTGTTTTTGGTACTTTATTGCCTTTTTCTAAGGTCAATTACCTTGATTACATCAATCAAATCTTGAATTTTATGGAGAAGGAAAGTGCACTTATCTAAAGTATGTCCATGTTGCTGATGGAAATGGTAAAAAAGAAAAGTATCAACATTGGGCGTAATAGGTCCATCCCTAAGTGGCAATGATTGCAGTAATCTAGCCCTTTTAAGCTTTTCGAAAACTCTAGATAAAGGCTTTGAATTGGTAATTTCTAATTACATTAACATATGCATATTTGGAAGAATTTCCTTGATTATGTCAATTGTTCTTTCTTTAATAGCCTTGTTTTCTACTCATCTCAAAATCGTCTAACTTCATAGCAGCTTAATGTAACTCAAAGTTTGCAAATGCATGAGTCAATTGTAATACTGACAAGCTCACTCTTTAGGTCGATCTCACAAGCGATTGCTCGACATAAATTCCTAATTAACTATAGATTAGAAATAGGCACAAGAAATTGAATCCTAAATGCTCTAACCAAATTTTTTTATTAATACTAAGATTGAATTAATTAAACTAAAGCTATAATTAACTAAACTGCGATTAAACTAATGAATCTAACCAATGAGATAAAACAAATACTCAGCTTCACATTCCCCAACTTGCATTACCCTTAACAAATTAGAACTAATGAATTCAGATTTTGTGATTCTCAAATTATAATACTAATTAATCAAACGAATAACTTAACTAGTATTTAGTCCAATTTTTATGTTAAAATAAACGTGATGTTCCTAATAATCAAACCCTAAGATTTTCATTCTCAAATTAATAATTGGTGATTAAGAAATTATCAAACTAGAAACTAAATAAGTATAATAGAAACTAAAATAAAAATCATTCATTCACTAAAAGATTCATTAAAACAAACAAATATAATCAAATCATTGCCTTAAAAATCTATAAATCAACACTTTAGCTAAGATCCTCACTTTTGAATATAAAAAACATGCAATAAGCTTTCATTTTTATGGGGATTACAATTCTTCCCTAAGTCATAATGTATTTTCCACTAATAAGTTTGATTTTAATTTTTTTTTCTTTCTTTAGGATAAGAGCATTACACACATTTAGGATGTTTTGCATAGTCATATCTTTGGCTACTGACAAACCAAGAATAGAGAAGTAGCTACGGTGATTGCATTTTATGGTCCATCTCACTATTTTAATAAACCCTTTTATTAATTGTTTTAAATTTTCTAAGCGATTGCATTTTATGTTCCGTCTCACTAGGTACTCATTAAGCACAATGTAATTGATATTTATCTGTTAGAAATTCAACTTACTTACTAAAAACTATATCTCAAGACAATGTTATTCTCATATTGAAATGTTCTCAAAAACAACATATCATCAATATTAAAATCATCCCAAACTATATCAATTGCATGGAATCCTAAAATAAGCAAGTCATAGCACTCATTCATTGACTTCTATAAAGAAAAACAATACAAACTCCGAGCACATATGAAGGTAAGGCTAATTTTTTTAGAGAAAAGTAAAGAAAATAAACTAAACACGATTTACACTACCATAAAACCAAGAACAAATATGATAACCAAAACATATTCACCCACAAGAAAAAAAATTCCTCTCCCCACACTTAAATCTAACATTGTCCTAAATGTCAATGCAAAAAAAAAACAAAAATGAACAATGAAGCCCAAAAGGAATACTCCCTTAGAGTGAAGAAATGACCTCATGGTGATGAAGGTGATGGTGAAGGAGAAGGAGACAGCACTACCACACTTGAGAGCTCGATATATTGTGTCAATTTGAAGGTTTGGAGAATTTGGGGAAATAAGAGAATGAAGGATATCTGATCTCACACCCAAGCATAAAAACACTACCCTTAACTTCTCTCAACTCCAAATTTCATGTTCTACGCACGTTAATCAATGATTTCATACTCAGATCTTCCTTTAAACATAAAAAGAGTTAGATAACAATTATAATCTCAAACTGAAAACAAAAGCTAAATTAAAAAGGAAAACTTGCGAAAATAAACTTGGATTGCCTTCCAAGAAGTGCCACATTTATTATCTAGGTAAGACATTGTTGATTTAGTTTTCAAGGTGGGCATATGGTCATCTCAAACTGATCATCCACTTTAGATATGGAAAAATCACTCCTATCTTAGTTCTCTTATCATGCAAATGCAAATCCATTGACATATGAATTCAAGTGATCAATATTCATACATTTCTCAAAAGAAGTACTTGGAAGATAAGTTAAAGGATCAAACACTTTAAATGCCACAATTTCTCCCAGAGCTATCATACCCGATTTCCCTTTTTGAACATCAATAATAATCCTATTGGTAGCCATAAATAGCCTACCAAGAAGCATTACCTGATTTTTATCCCTTAAAGAGGGGTTTTGCATGTCAAGCACTATAAAATTTGCAGGGAAACCAACTTACCAATTTGAATCAGGAGGTCTTCCACTATATCTCTAGGATGTTTTGTTGAGTTGTCTACTAGCTGGAGGTTCATGGTAGTTGGTTTCAACTTACCCAAACACAATTGTTTATAAACCGAGTAAGGCATCAAGTTGATGCTAACACCCAAATCAAGCGTCACCCTCACCCTTTTTCTATCTCCCAAGGTAATATCTACAATGAAGCTTTCTGGGTCCTTCATCCATGTTTTAGGGCAAACATGACTCAAAGATTGTACAAGTTGTCTCTAACACTATGATTTTCTCATTTTTCCAATATCTCATCTTATTTGATAGCAGCTCTTTGAAAAACCTCGCATAGTAAGGTATTTTCTTGACAATATCCAAAAGAGGCACATTAATATCGACTTTGGAAAGCAGGGTAAAAATATCAAAAAATTGTATGTCATGTATATGCCTTTTAAGTCTATTTGGGAAAGTGGTAAATGGCCTATAAGGCTCAGTTTCCTTATGGAGTTTAGATCTAGAAATTTTCTTCTTTTGCTCATTCATTATGGCACGTTTAGCTTTTTCTCCTTTTTTTTATCTCCTCCTTTAGTGACCCCATTTGCAAATTTACATCATTAAGTGCGCCTACAAAGTTGAAATTATCCAAGTCAGTAGTTTAATCAATTTCACCATTCAAAGTCTTACCATAATTAATAATAGTGACTAATTTTGCTTGTTCTATTTGGCTTGGCAACCTCCATTTTCTATTCTTTTGAATAGCCTCAACTATTTTTCCAATTTGGATCTTTAATCTTTTAAATGAAGCTCCAATGGAACAGTAACACCGATAAAATAGAGTCTAAAAGTTATGTTAGTAGTTTATGGGAGTTAGAGTTAACTATAGTTTATATAAAGTTTAGTGTTGAAAAGTTAGTGGTTCATACTCATTACAAGGTGTGTCACAACCGTGAATATAAGAGTTTTCTTTTAAAAACCGTAAAAGTTATTCACAACTATAAATGAGAGTTTCATGACCATGTATAGTGAGTCATAACTGTGAATCCTGGGCGGACAAAATTAGTTGAGGCAAACACAATCTTATTCCCATCATCCTTCAAAATTCATTTTCTACTAGTTGATATCTAACAAAACATGCCATCCCATATCCTTTTTTTGTCAGAAACCCCTCTTTCTCCATTTTTTTTAGATTTAAGGAATAAGTTTCATTAGAGGAAGTTAGAGAGAAGAGTGAGAGAGAGTGTGTTCTTGAGCTTGTAAGAGAGAAGCTCAGATTAATGCATCTTTGAGTTTTGTTGAAGTTCCATAAGGCTAAAGAGACATTTTCCTTATTGCTAGGAGCTAGTAAAGGAGCAAGAAGTATGTCTTAAGGGAGAGGACAAGCTTGAAGAGCAAGGATTGTGTTTAGGATCTATCCTAGGTGTAAGGTATGTGCATAACCACATTCAAAGACTCGAGTTGCATGAATATGTGTTGTTTGTCTTTCATGCATGTTGTGATGGGTCTAGGTTGTGTTATATGGCATGATATTGGGTTAAATGCATATAAAGGGTTTGACATGCTTGTTTGGTGATTTTGTGTTGGAAATTACATACGTGAATGTTTTATAAGTGTTGATTTTGGTTATTGACATGTTAGTAGTTGAGATACCATGTTCGAGTATTGATAAAGTGATTGACATTGATCAACTGTAGAGGATTTTTTGCATGTGGAAAGTTATTACTCTATTTGCATTGTTTTTTGGAAAAATTTCCAAATTCACAATCGTGAATTGATCATTCATGAGCATGAATGTTGTGATATGGTATTTTGGTTGAAAAACAGGCCCATTCACTTGTAGTTTCACGATATATTCACACTCATAAAGGGTTTGATCACAGTTATGAAATCCATAACGAATTTAGAAATTGAATCACTGTTGGATTTATGGGTAAATTACCTGTTAAGGTGCTTCATGACCGTGAAAATGAGTTCACAGGCATAAAGCTTCTAACTTGCATTTTCTTGTATTTTTAGCATGTGAAATAAGGTTGTTTCTTTTTAAAGTGATATACCTTGGTTGTTTTGATTATTTTATGATATAAAAGTGAACATGTGTTATGTTTATGAATTATGGAAATTTCATTAATTAAATAATAAAATTATGGTAAGTGTTGTGAAATGGTTTATGCCCAATACTCTAACTAAGACTAGAGCTAAGATAGATGACATGCCATTAAGGGGAGATCGATGCCATATGACCTAGGTTGGTCACGTTGGAGATTCTCTGAAGGACAAAGGTTTTAGCTAGCTATTCTAAGAAGCTCAAACATGTGTCCTGAGGGCTCAAATGAGAGCCTTATTTTTTTCTATCTCCAATTTAGTCTAGTTAGGAGTAAAGTGGGCAATGAAATGTGTGGTGAACGCTTGTATGTTTAATGGTAATTATATTTCTATGCCATATACTAACTTGAGTATTATTTTGAAAATGTTAAAGCATGACATCATTGATAAATAGTTTATTTTCATATGCTAACTTTGAGGTAAGACATATTGATATGAAGGTAAGAATGTCATGTATATCTATATGTATGTTATGCTTTGCTCGTTATATACCCCTAAGCATTATGAGGGTTTTCATGCATAGGTTTGGAGCATATAAGGTAGATCGACAAGGGAGGATGCCCAGTTGAAGAGTCAAGGATATATCTGAGGATGGGTGATACATTTTTGAAAATGTACTACATCTAGATTGATCAGAAAAGTTTGAAGTATCTTTCTACTTAGAGAGAGTTGAATCTGAGGCAGAGAAGATGGATAGAACTGATAAAGGATTATGACTATGTGAGTGACTATCATCCAAGAAATGTCAATATTATGGTCGATGCACTTAGTAGAAAGACTTTGGTAGAGTTGCACCTTCAGCTTAAATTAGACCAAGAGATTAGAGATGTTCAGAAGTAGGATGCCAATATTATGGAGTTAGTGGAGTTAGTCTCTAAAGGGGAGAGACCGGGATTCATAGTTGGGCCAGATGGCAGTTAATGCTACCAGGGCAGTTTATGTGTGCCAGTAGTTTCATATCAGAGATAGAAGATTATGAAAGAGGCATATGAGATGAGATATGAGATGCACACAAGAGGAAATAAGATGTTCCAAGATTTAAAAGAAAGTATTAATGATTAGGGATGAAAAAGGACATCACGAAATTCACTACGATATAACTTACTTATTAGCATGTCAAGGCATAGCACTAAGTACCTTAAGGGTTATTGCAGCCAATTACTATTCTAGAATGGAAATGAGAAAGGATCACCGTAGAATTTGTGATTAGGTTGCCTTTGACATTGAAGAAGTACGACACCATTTGGGTGAATATGGACAGGTTAACAAAGTCGGCTCACCTCTTACCTATTTTAAAATACTATTCGTTGAGCAGGTTAGGGAAATTGTATGTGAATGAAATAGTGCAGCTTTAAGGAGTTCCATTCTCTATCATTTTAGATTGGGATATGCAGTTCACATCTTAGTTTTGGGGTAGTCTACAATGAGCATTGCATTCCAAGCTTAATTTTAACACGACTTTCCTTCCTCAAACAAATGGACAATCAAAGAGAGTTATACAAATCTTGGAAGACATGATGAGATATTATGTGATTGAGTTCAAATGAAGCTAAGACAAGTATCTACTACTGATGGAGTTCACCTATAATAACAGTTATCAGTCCAATATTGAGATGGCTCCCTATGAGGCATTTTATAGTATAAAGTATCGGACACTATTGTGTTAGACAAAGCTCAGTAAAGGAAAGTTAGTGGGCCCAAAATTGGTACAAGAGATGGAAGAAGAAAGTGAAGACCATTCAGGATTGATTAAAGATTGATTAAAGGCAACTTTCGACATATAAAGGTCCTATACGCATCTTAGGAGAAGGGATATTGAGTTTCTAGTAGGGGAAAATGTATTTCTCAAAGTGTCTCCATAGAAGAAAGTTCTTAAATTCGAGAAGAATGTCAAGTTGAGTCCTAGATTTATCGAACTCTACAGAATCTTAGAAAGGACCAGACTAGTTGCGTATAGACTTGCATTACCACTAAAGTTAAGTAGGATACATGATGTCTTCCATGTATCCATATTGAGAAGATATGGGTTGGACATTTCTCACATCATATTAGCAGAGAGTATAGAGATGAGACTAGACTTGTCTTATAAAAAGGAGCCAATAGAGACCATAGCTTGGGAGGTTAAAGAGCTCAAAAATAAGTAAGTACCTTTAGTGAAGGTCTTATAAAGGAGCCATACTACCAAGGAAAATGACATAGGAAAGTGAAAAAGTGACGATGGCCCAATACCCTCAACTGTTCCAAGTTGGCATATCAGGTAATTTCGAGAACAAAATTTCTTAAGGGGGAATGATATTTAACACCCATAAAATAAAAGTCTAAAAGTTATGTTAGTGGTTTGAGGGAGTTGCAGTTGATTAAAGTTTATATAAAGTTGAATGTTGAAAAGTTAGTTGTTTCATGGCTGTGAATGTTGGAGTTTTCTTTTACAAACTGTGAAAGTTATTTACAACTGTGAATAAGGGTTTCATGCCTATGAATGGTGAGTCATGGCCTTGAATCTTGGGCGGATAGAAGTAGGTGAGGCAGACACAATTTTCTTCCTGTCATCCCTAAATTCTTCCTTCTACTCATTGATATCTAACCAAACATGCCATTTCATGTCCTCTTCTTACCAAAAACCTCCATTTCTCCATTTTTTTAAATTCAAAGAATAAGTTTCATTAGAGGAAGTTAGAGAGAATAGTGAGAAAGTGTGTGTGTTCTTGAGCTTATAAGAGAGGAGTTCAGTTTAGTGTGTCTTAGAGTTTTGTTCAAGTTCCATAAGGCTAAAAAGATGTTTTTCTTATTTCTAGGAGTTGGTAGAGGAGCTAGAAGTCCATCTCAATTGAGAGGACAAGCTTAAAGAGTAAGGATTGTGTTTAGGCTTCATTCTAGGTGTAAGGTATATATATAACCACATTCAAATACTTGAGTTGCATGAATATGTGTTGTTTGACTTTAATGCATGTTGTGATAGGTCTAGGTTGTGTTATATGGCATGTTTTCGGGTTAAATGCATATAAAGGGTTTGACATGCCAGTTTGGTGATTTTGTGTTGGAAAGTACATGTATGAATGCTTTATAAGTGTTGATTTTAGTTATTGACATGTTAGTAGTTGAGTACCATGCTGGAGTGTTGATAGGGCAATTGACATTGGTCAATTGTAGAGGAGTTTTTGCATGTGGAAAGGTATTACTCTGTGTGCTCTATTTTTCTAGAAAAATTTCCTGATTCACAGCCGTGAACTAGTGATTCATGGATATGAATGTCATGATAAGGTGTTTTTGGTTGAAATAAACTCGTTCACAAGCAGTTTCACGCTTAGATTTATAATCTGGTTAATGCTCGTGAAGTGTTTATCACAGTTGTGAAACCCGTAGCTAATTCAGAGGTTGAATCATGATTGGATTCATAGGTAAACTAGTCGTAAATATGCTTCACGATCGTGAAAATGAGTTCACAAGCGTGAAGCTACTAAATTGCATTTTATTGTATTTTTGGCATGTGAAATAAGGTCGTTTCTTTTCAAGGTGATATACCTCAATTGTTCTAATTTTATGGTATAAAAATGAACATGTGTTATGTTTATGGATTATGGAAATTTTAATAATTAAATAATAAAATTATGGTAAGTGTTGTGGAATAGTTTATGCCCAATACTCTAACTAGTACTAAAGCTAAGATAGATGTCATGCCATTGAGGGAAGATCAGTACCGTATGACCTAGGTTGTCATGTTGGAGATTCTCTGAAGGACAAGGGTTTAAGTCAGATGAGCTTCTCTTGGTTATTATATGTGCACACTCTTTTTTTCTTAGATAGATGTTCAAAAAAGTTCAAGCAGGTTTCTTGAGGGCTTAGATGAGATCTTTTTTTGTATTCAATTTAGTCTAGTTAAGAGTAGAGCAGACAATGAAATGATTTTTAATAATTTCTAAGTGTAGTGAACACTTGTATGTTTAATGGTGATTATGTTATTCCATGTACTAACTTGATTATTATGCTAAAAATGTTAAAGCATGACATCATTGATAAATAGTTTATTTTTATATGTAGACTTCGAGTTAAGATATATTGGTATGATGATAAGAATTTCATGTATGTGTATATATATGTTGTGCTTTGTATATTGTTATGTATCATTAAGTATTAGATTACTTAGTGTATAAGTGTTCCCATGTCCAAGTTTAGAGCATATAAGGTAGATGAACAGAGGACGCCCTGTTGCAGAGTCAAGGATATATTTGAGGATGGGTGATACACCTTTGTATTTTTGGTTATTTTGATGGATTGAGTAGTTATAGGTGTATATGTTTGTTCTCTAAATGTCGTGTATTTTTGTAACTATCTATTTTGTAAAACTTTTAGTCTAGTGATTGCTTGTATGTTATTGTGTGTAAATTTTATTATATTATTAAGTTGTTTTAATTATATTTGATGTTTTAAATTTTCAATAAGTCAACATGGTCATGGTGCATTAAGGTTTTAAATTTAATGTGTTTTAAATCATGTGCATTGTAATACTCTTTAGTATAATTAGACGTATTCTTAATTATATTGAAGGGCATTACAGGAATAAATGTTATTGTCCATCCTTTCATGCTTATCTTGTGTAACAAGCATGAAATTATTCAAAGTTTCCACTAGAGATGGTTTCCTAGGTGCGTTGGAGGGTTTAGTTTGCTTTTGAGTGGGTATGTAGGTGGATTTTGAGGCTCTACATAATGATACGATGAGTTTGGGATTTTGAGGATCTGAAGAGGATTGTGGTTAGTGTTTCTCTACGAAAAATTAGGATGATTCCCCTAGCTTGGGTTATATGTGTTGGAATTGGGGTTATTTTTTCACCTAGGCTGGAAAGAGTTCATTGCTTATGCCTGCTGTGACGCCCCAATTACATATTAGGAATAATCCCACATATATAAAGAGAATGTCACAAGCTTAACTCGATAATCTGCTCGAATTAAATTTTTTTTATTTTAAATAACTTAATATATTTATTTATTTTGGTATAGGCAAATTGTTCTAATTAAATATATACATATACATATATATATACATACATATGTATATACATATACATATATATGTATATATATATATGTATATACATATACATATATATATGTATATGTATATGTATATATATATATATGTATACGTATACATATATATATATATACATTTATATATATCCTTATATTGTTAACACATATGTCACCCGATTATGCTACATAATTATTCAAATTAAACTCTAATTAGTGGGTATTACAATTGCTCCATGTCATTACCTGCGTAAGATTCAAGCGAACAGCAGACATTAGCCCCACATCCATAAATACCAAAAATACCACATACCTCATTTGTAGGGGTATTTCTTTCATTAACTAACATCCAAACTTGCTTTTTTAATTCAACAAGTTATGGTGCAAACGTATTGCTGCCTGATACCTCATTTATAATTGCCCTCCTCCCTCTCACACTCTTTTTTTGGGAATTTGTTCCCAACATCTCAAATATATCATACACTTCCTCGGTCGTCTTTTCTTTTATAGCTCCCCCAATTTCATTATCAACCATACACTGATACTGCTAGGTCAATTCATCATAAAAGGACTAGTTAGTTACTGGGAGTGGAGAACCAAGGTGAGGGCATTGTAAAATGAGCATCTTGAATCTATTTAGTGCCTCATAAGACAACTCTAAGTCCTTCTGATAGAAATTTGTAATATTAGATCTCAGCTCCTTCATCATCTGGTGGGAATAAAACTTACCCATGAATTTATGATACACCTCATTCTAGTGATGCAATGAGTTAGGTGGCAAAGTCATCAATAATGCCTTTGCTCTATCCTTTAGGGTGTAAGGAAAACACCACATCCTCACCGCATCCTCAGCTGGTTCCTCTATTGCACATGACTCTCTAATGAATATGAGAGGATAAAGCCCATAAAAGGAAGGAAGCATATTTAGGTGTATGCTTTTCAGCTCGTAGTCCCTTGCTACCTCCCTAGGACTATACAAGAGGTAGTATTGCCAATGATAGGCCTAACATAGTCATTCATTGCCATATGTGTCTTTGCACTAGCCTTTCTAAGTGGATTAGCCATCTCTTCATTTATCTTCTCAACTTCCTCTTCTTTAGACATCTCAGGATGTCTAGGTAGCTCTTCTTTTTCCTCAAAAGATTGCTTTTTAGGTCTTGGAGGTATTGATAGCAATTTGTATGGTCTTTCGGTGGATGATTCATCTGAATTTTCTTTCTTGCTAGTACCAAACATAAAATTAATATCAACAATCTAAATAAAAACAAAAATGCAAAAAAAAAATAAAACAAAAACAAAACACACATATGACAATGCAATTTAACTAAACAAATGTTGGCAACCTAAATTAACTAAGAATTCAATCAACAATTCCTCGACAACAATGCCAAAAATTTGATGTAATTCAAAATGTACTTGCAAGTGCACAAGCCAATTGTAATACTGGCAAGCTCACCCCTGAGGTCGATCTCACAAGGAATTACTCAGCTTAAATCCATAATTAACTATAGATTATCAATGAACACAAGAAATTAAATTCTAAACACTCTAACCAAATTTTTGATTAAGACTAAGATTGAATTAATTGAACTAAAGCTGTAATTAACTAAAGCATGAATAAAAATAATGAATTTAACCAATGAGAACAAACAAGTAAACTTGCATTCCCCTTAACAAATTAGAACTAATAAAGTCATATTTTGTGGTTCTCATCTTATGGCACTAATTAATCAATCTAATGGCTTAACTAGTGTTCAATCAAAGTTTTAGGTTAAATTAAAGGTGATGATGTAACATCCCCTCACTCCAGCAGCACATGCCCGGATAAGGGTGTGCTACGCTGATTTCATCGGTTAAAATATTATTTTAAAAATTTGTATACATGAAAATCATTCATATATTTTTTTTCATTTACTACTTATTTACTTTGCATTATAAAAGAAATATAACATAAAAGTTAAACTACATTTTTATATAGTAACATGTTCTTTACAAAACATACTATTTATTTTACAAATACTACAAAATAAAATTTACAAGATAATATACAAAAGTTGTGTAACACACGATGTGTGTAACAAGCTGCTTTACTAGATTAGGTCACCGCTGGCTTTATTTATTATTTTCTATTTATTCTTTACTAAATATGCATGTGAGAACTCTCACGCTAAGCTCTTGGCTTAGTGGTGCATATAAATAAAGCAATAAACCATTTTATGCAATCATGCATTATCATATATCAACTCATGCTTAGTCATATTCTCATGCAAATCATGGTATTCTAGCATGTATAGACATCAAATTATATTATTTTATCTCATACTTATGTATTTTATTAACACATCATTACATATCCCATCATAATTAACCATGTTACAATTCCTAATTCCATTTTTATTTTCCATAACTTCTTTATTTAACCTTTTTGTTTATGCCCAAGACACCCAATCATCTTTTTATTCATGTCACAAATCATACTCAATCATTTTTTTTCCATGCAACTTATATTTCATAAATTTTATTCTTTTATATCTTATGTTTATTTTACTTTGTCAAATCATTATTATCCATAGCTTTTCCTTGCCCATAACACTAAATCTTCTTATTATCCATGTCAAAAATCATAATTCCAGTTTTATTTTCAATAATTCTTTTATGTTCCATAACTTATTTATTTATGTTTTCATTTATGCCAATGACACCTGTGAACCACTGACTAGGATAATGGAGTTGCCATTCAGGCACTTAGAAGTGCTACCCAGGCAATATGATGTGCGCATATAAGTGCCAAACCCGGCGTAGATAACCATGCCAAACTCGGCGTAGATAATAATGTTGTACCCGACATAAATAACAGTGTCAAACCCGGCGTAGATAACATTGTCAAACCCGATATAGATAACATTGCTAAAACCGGCATAGATAACATTGCCAAACCTGGCATAGATAATCATACAATTAATGGATTTAATCATTTTCATCATACTCCCCCCTATTTGGCATGCCAAACTATCCTAAGTTGGTTCGAGTTAGGTGTTCTAGGGCTTATACAATCTCATTAAAATTCATAGAAATTATATTCACACTTTTAATGCATTTAATGTCTCAAAATAATCACATAATCACTTAATTAAAATAATATTTACATAATATAATAAGGTTCACATCATTTTACTCATTTCATTCCTCATCTCATATGTTGCCCTATCACTGGCAGATTATTTTCTCTGTATTGGAACTTAATTTTGGTCCTATTAAAATCTGAATTTAGTTATAGGGTCTTCTTAAAAATTTTAGATATAGATCTTAGCTTTAATATGAAACTAGAATCACTTAATTCAGAGTTTTGTATCAAAAGATATGGTAAAATAAACCCTGACTGGTCACTAACTATTCTGCCTAGAATTTTCTGGACAGATTCTAAGTCTGAACTTTATGAATTGTTTTGGAAACTTACAAATATATTCATATGTTATAGTCTAAATAAAACTTATATCCCTATGTCTTAGCTTTCAAACCGAATAAATAACACACAAATTCAAGCTCCATAACGCAAGTTATAACAGTTTTAAGTACTTACTGCTCATTACAAACAATTCTGCCCAAAATTTCTAGACAGATTTTATGTCCAAACTGTATGAATTTTTCTGGATAATTACAACATATTCAGGTTTTATGGTCTAAATGAAAGTTATAGCCCTA
Organism: Triadica sebifera; assembly: GCA_023653625.1. NCBI lineage: Eukaryota > Viridiplantae > Streptophyta > Magnoliopsida > Malpighiales > Euphorbiaceae > Triadica > Triadica sebifera. Next base: position 31,183,389 of record CM042901.1, read on the forward strand.
TATCCTATCTTTCAAATCCACAAAGAACATGCAAAACCGAGTTCCAAAAATTAAGTTATAACAGTTTAAGTTCTCACTGCTCATCCATTTCTAGCAAAGAACATACCAATTAATCACATTCAATTTTTACTAGATTAAATCCTAAGTCTAGCAAACCTGTATCCCCAAGATTTTTCATCACAAATAATATTAATTCAGAATCATTAACATGCCAAATAATTAATTCATGAAATTAAAAAAAATTAAAATAGGCTATTGCCTTAGGTTATGCACAAACCTCTATTTTCTTTCTCTTTACTTCTCTTTCTCCTTTCCTTTGCTCCTTTGATCTAGCTCCTTGTCACTTTGAGTTCCTAAAGTTCATAAACAGATCATTAAAATTTCATAAACCTAATCTCTCTCTTTTTCCTTACTCGCTTAAGCTTTCTTGAGCATGAAGATGGAATTTTCCCTTAATTTTTCTCTCTTTTCTCACTTCCTTTCACTAGAATCAAGCTTTGGTTATGGCTGATCAAGGGGGAAACGTGGGCTGGTGTAGAGAACAGAATTTTTGTCAATGAAAATGGATAAGAAAGAAGAAGAAACAATCAAGAAGAAGATGATAAAAGTCATTAAGATGGGGGACACCTAAGCCACATTCTAGAAACCTTTAATTAATGCATTATTCATGCACATCACTTGGCTAATTGTTGTATGCCATTTGGTGTGTGGTGGAAACACGGGAGACACTTAATTGATAGGAAATTCTGGATATGAAGAGATAAGGAAGAAGAATAATTAAGAGAATAAAGACAACTCCATAATTATGGGACACCTAAGCATATTCTAGATGTTTTAATTAATTTCCAATTCATGCATGTCAATTGTCCACTTAATGTATGCCACTTGGTGTGGCCAACCCTTTATCATATGTTTAATGTCCCAATCATGCATTTAATTGATGGTTATTCCAATAAATGCTCAAATTTTCAGTAAATTGCAAATTGACCCCTAAACGTTTCAAAATTTGCAATTTAGTCCTTTACTGAAATTTAACATCTTAAAATATTTTGAACACTTTATTAGATATTTTCCATACTTAATTTCCATTATTTTCATTATTTTTCAATAAAAATCGAAATTTAGACTTCGGTCAAACCGACGAGTCGATTTAACAACTCGTGTGACTTAAGTCTAAATTGGCGGATATCACAGATGATGCTAATAATCCAATAATAAAATTTTCAATCCTAGATTAATAATTGGTGATCACACAATTATTAAACTAGAAACTAAATAAGTACAATTGAAACTGAAAGGAAATCATGCATTCATTAAAAGATTAATAAAGTTTATATAAAGATGGAGTTGCTCGATAAGCACCCATAAATATTTATTCTAACATCACTATCATAATAATCATGTTCATATTGATATTTAAGCTAAACATTACAATAGAGAAAAAGAAATTAGAAAAAGACAGAAGGTTCAAATTTGGCGATCATGACATGAGGTTATATCGCTCGTCGCAGTCATGATAGAAGGTTGGAAATTTTGGTTATTGTTAGGCGTGATGCTCACTGTGGTCATGATGGTTATCACTCTCATGATGCCCATCGCTAGTGTAACATACACTTGGTTTAACACTCGAGCATCGCAAACAAACTAATTTGTCCTGCCCGTGACAACTACTTCCTCTTTAACATTTAAAGTTCACCAAAAACTTCAATCTTAATCCTCCAAAAATTTCACAATCACTCCACATTCCACTAAAGACTTATGAACATGAAATTAGACAAATTAAGCATCCAAAATCACTCAAAAATCTATCATTTAACACCAAAAAACATTATAGTCATACCTAAAAAATACACATCACAACTTCATGTAAGTATCAAAAGTTTTGATCAGCATGAGTTGTAGCCTCTTAGTGATCATAGGAAGAGATGATTTGATCCCCATCTAAACTTGATCTTTCTCATTTAGCCTATTCCTCATTCTTGTAACCTTGCTCCTCTACTTTGCCATAAATTTTGAGAATTATCATATGGCTTTTATTTGGCTAACTCTTAATCCCATAGAGAGTTATTTATCTAGGTATTGTATGAAGATCATTGCAAGAATGCATACGTTAATTCCCTTCAGTCTGTCTTCAATTATTTTTCTTAGTCAAGATACTGAGTAGTATTTATTCCTTCTAAAGACAATAGAAACATTTTTAGTATAACATCCCCAGGAAAATTGCATATCAAAAAAACATGGGACATATGTTGGATATTGAATGTAGAAACTTGAACCTAGGGAGGTACTAGCTCGACTTGTTAGCCTCCTTATCCCATATCAAAAAAGGATAAGGAAAGAAGAGAGGTTAATAAGTTTATGCACCAACTACTATTAACAACATAAATTAACCATTTTAGGCTATATAGTTTGGCCATTTACAAGTTATTCAAGAAAGTTGGGCATGAATCATTACATTTGGTATAAAAGCCCCTTCATATGCGACCTGGGGTGATGGTGGGAAAAACCTCATTAAGGATGTTGAGTCCTATATGGGGGGTGAATTATAACATCTCTAAGTAAATCCCATATTAGTAAAATATGAGAAAAAAGTTAAGTATTAAATGTAAGAACTTAAATTTGGGAAAGTGCTAGCTTGCCAATCACATATCAATAAGGAATGAAGAAAGAATAGAGGTTTATAAGTCTATGCACCAACTACTAGTAACAACTTGGGTTAACCATTTTAGGCCATGTGGTTTGTCCATTTACAAGTTTTTCAACACAATTAGAATGTGTCATTACATTTAAGACTTAAGCCTTATTGAACTCATTATAGATACATATTGCCTCAAATAAGCCTTAGCATCATAGTGCCATAAAACTTGAGGAGTGTTGCCATTTGAAATGTGGGAGGTAATTTATCTTCCACCAATAAGTTAGAGAATCATAATCTCCCAATTCATCTTCATGTTGGCTTTTGATTATCTTTTTCATATTTTCAATTTCTTTTCTCACTTCTTTTAATAAATCCTCTTCATTTTCAAAATTAAGCTTTAGAACATATTCTTCTTTTTTAGGATTAAGAATTGAACCCTTATTTGAAGTCAAAAACTCTTTCTAATCATCAAACCCTTCAGTGTCTCTTATTAAGTTTTCTTTTTCTTATTGTTTGATCGAAGAGCTCCATCTTCACTAACCTTGAAAAGGGAAAATGATTCAATTATTTGACTTCTAATGGCTTTCATGGTATATATTACACATAAGATAGTACATTCTTTACTTTTGAAATTTATGAAATGTGATAAGCAAGTATTCTAGGAAATAAAGATTATGCTAAAAATAGAAATGATATTCATCATTGCTAAGTATGCTAAATGAAATGATAGTATGTGTATTATTATTAATTGAATGTATATACATAGCCATTATATACCACTAAGCAATTTTCTTAGCATGTGAGTTTGTTATCACACATGTAGATCTGAGCATAAGATAACATGTGTGTTGGTGGAGAAATGAAAAGCCCACCACATAGTCAATAGTTACATACTAGACAACACCCCGATTATGTGGACATATGTCCACATAATCGGACTAGTCAAAACGAATCTCATTCATAAATGCAGCGAAAAATTAAAATTTTCAAAACCCAAAACAAGGATCTTGCTTGTGCCATTTTAACTAATTCATCAAAATATAAATATTAGAAGTTATACTTTGTAATTTATTGATTTGTTCTACAAATTTTTATCTTGTTAGATTATAGAAAACCACAACAATCCACACTATGAGGTCTCTAATATTTATCCACGCGAAAAAATGAGAAGAAACTATAAGAAAAATGGTTGAATACACCTCAAAGTGCTAGCAATTGTCCATGCCCTATTTTGAGAGAATATGAAAAATAAAAATTATTATTCATTTTGAATTTATTTAATTTCTAAAAACAATATTATGACTTTTGAATTCTTCAAAAGTATTTTTACCCCAAAATTATTCTAGGTACAAAGTCCACAAGACAATGGAGGGATTTAGGGAGTTTTACCTTAATTTGCCAATTAAGCCAGTTACTGGCATGCTTAGCAAGCCAGTAGCCCATGTGAGTCCATACGGGCTTGTGACCCTCCTGAGCGATTTTTCCATACTATCTCATTGCAATCTGATCTAAAATAATTCTCTCATATTTTTGGATCTCATCCAATACCATTTTACTCATTCTTCACCTCTCCAATGCATATGATCCATTAGGTTCCTGGTTATGTGGGTCACTTAAAATAACAATTAATTTAATTAAGTCATAAGCGGTATCTAGCAACACATCATAACCCCCATCCATTGGTTTGACTGCGAACCTTTCCATAGAAAATTTTTGTGCAATTGATCCTTTCACCATTCTATACTATACCCCATCTGGTTCAGAGTATGGACATATGTCAACTCCCACTAGACTGACTACATCACATCTAGACCAAGTAATATTAGTTCTTGTCCCTGAGGCTTATTACTCTATTAGATATGTCAATGAAGACTATCCTCATGACATTTCCACTCTAGCTAGAGATTCTCAAGTAATGACCTCGATAAGAGGCCATAGGTATATATTATTTCTATCAAGAGTGGTAAATCCTTTATTGATTACCAAATTATCTTCAAATACCTCAAGCTATACCCAATCACCATCCTATGAGCAACTTCCCTGAGGCAACAAGAAATAGTGTCAAAGTGCAAAATCATTATCTAAGATATCCCTGAGTACCTCAAATTTAAGGATACTTGCACCATTGCTATGATGAGACTATCACTGACATTTGAATAGATTATCCATATGATTGTCTTATAGCAGGTCGTCTAATGTACTTAGCTACACTTAGCAAGTATCCACATGTTAACTCTAAACATCTCATATTTACAGATTATGAGATCTACTACTTGATCCAATTAAGGAATATAACACGTGTTAGTCTATCCGAATTAACAATGTCCAATCTCATTAATCCTATGACTATACTAACATAATTACACATGATAAGAATCTCAAAATTATGATCTCATCATGATTTTCTTCATTCTATGTTATGTATCAAGGACTTCATTAATTGATTTAAGATCACTATCAATTCATATATCAAATGAATATCAAATTAATGAAAAATGTCTTTTATTAATCAAATGAATTTGTATAATAAGTGTTAAAAGTGATTGCATTTAGATCAGTTCTTTAACAAAATGGAGGTTGAATTGGTGGCAAGATATAATTTTGGTTATGAATAAGAGACAACTATTAAGTAATGGATGGATAACAGAAAACACACATTAAGTAAAAGATAAATTGAGAAAGCAAGAGACACGAGAATTTTACAGTGATTTAGGTATTTGCTATTGATAAAGAAAAGGAACAGGAAAATGAAGAAGAAAAAGGAGATGACAAAGAAGATGACCCTTAAACCTTAGCCCTTAGCCTTCATTTCATTTTGCATTAGCAATTAAAGGTCCATATTGTGAGTTAATTCTCTTTTTGTACATTTTGTATTTTTCCAAGCATATGTGTGCATAAACTAGTCTTGTTATAACTTTGAAATATATATATATATATATATATATATATATATATATATATATATATATATATATTAGTTGTTTTGTGAGAACAAATGGTGAATTTGAGTAATAGAGCATGTTTGAAATCTAGAATGCGATGTGAGATTAAGTTTTAAAATAATTAATGTTTTCCTATGATAGATAAATTGGTTAAGTAAAAGTGGGCATATGGCATCACCTTATTCGACTAATGATTTAATAGGGTAAGGGGTGTTATTATAAAGGAGAATATTTGACTAGTATATAGTGGATATTCAAGGCACATAACCGATTATGCAATCCTATTTGTCAAAATTAAGTAAATCAATGGAGAAAAGGTAAACAATATTAAGGGTAAAGAAATTGGTATTAGTAAAGTTGGTTTCCCTCTTATTGAGGATGTGCTTTAATTTTCAAATGTAATTATTTTCATGTGCTTTATATGTGTTTAAATGTTTTGTATGTTCAAATGAATGATTAAATAACTTAAAACTCAATTCATGCTCTTCAAGATCAATCACTAATTTTTATTTTGATTATATTGTGCCACATACATTTCATGCATCTTCACCTAAATGTTTTGCAGCTACAAAAAAGAAAAAGTATGGAAGTGTGCCAATAGACCTTTGATAGTGATGAAGGTAAAGGGAATGCACAAGTTGAGGGGAGAAAACTTAAGCCGCCCAAAAGGATGTCCCATAAAAGCAAGAGGGAAAAGTGGAAGAGGAAGGAAATGCCAAAATGACCCATTGACCTTAGCTTTTAATATTCCTTTCATTTTGCATCAACATTCAATTGCATTTTTCATTTTTTGTCACAAAAATAAAAAATGATCATATACTTCTATGTTGTTTCTTTTAATTTCTCTTGTAATTTGTTTTATCTTTTTAATGATAATGTAACACCCTTTCACATAAATAGGAATTTTTCCAATTGTATGAGAGAATATTATAATGCACGAGTGAAAAACTTGTTCAATTTAAAATCCACTTTGCATCATGGCTGATAACTTAAATAAAAGCAGAAATTAAAGAGCAATTCTTGAAGTAAAATTTAAAATCTCAAAATAATAGAATTGGGGCTAACACTTTTCCAAGAGTTTACAAAATAATACGACTAGTTACAAGATTACATATTCTTACAAAAATTCTTAAAAGCACACAAGTAACTAATCCCCTACCTAAAACAAATAGAATCAAAAGTGGTATATCACAAATCCCCAAAAGTTTTGTTTTTTGCTCTTCCTTTTAGGAATGACAATGGGACAGGTTTGGGATGGAGTTTTCCATCCTTATTCCCCATTAGAAAAAACAATTTGCCCTATTCAGGGTGAAGTTGGGGTAGGACACCACGGGAGTGAGTCTAATTTCCATCTCTACTTCCATTAGGTGTCTTCTTCTATCGACACTAACTATGACGCCTGACTTATATATTAAGAATAATTCCACATATATAAGAAGGACACCACGGGAGTGAGTCTAATTTCCATCTGTTCGAATTAAAACTTTTTTTTCATTTTAAATAACTTAATCTATTTATTTATATTAGTTTAGGCAAGTCGTTCCAATTAACAATATATATATATATATATAATTATATTGTATACACATATGGCACCCCAATTATGTTACATAATTATTTACATACACAATATTAACATATGAGACATGTCTACCACAGACCATATACATAATTAAACTAAAAAAATTAAATAGATAACCAACCCTCTAACTACGTCTTTAGTGTCTCCGCTGATATGGGTTTGGATTTCTTCTTGATCAACATCACTATCTACTAGCTACAGCTTCAATTTCTGCGTGAGAAGAACCCACGCTAAGCTATCTCTAGCTTAGTAGTACATATAGGCATTAAGTTTTTTCCAAGCAGTCACACAAATGCATGTCTCAAATAAATCATGACACACTACATTTTTATTGCATATTTGTCATATAAAAGAAATAACCACATCACATAACAGTATAAACATAATAACCATATTCAATAATTAAGTTCTCACTACCTCATGTAAGCATTTCATTTTTTGTCACTTATGTCAATAAAAAATTTTCCACATTTCATTCCATAGTCTTTAATTAGTATCAGCCCAAATCTCATTCCCAGACTCTCCGGATATGGGGTGTGAAATAGGGGCACTCGCAGAGCTTAAGCCACCATACTCACCATAAACTCAAGTCAAGGGCGCTCGCGGAGCTTAAGCCACCTTGACCGAATATAATCATGTCATCTGTGTATAATCAGGATCAGGGGCGCTTCCAGAGCTTAAGCCACCCTGTCCCTAAATAATATCCATATCGGTACTGTAATTTCCCCATAATGGTGCATCATCTATCATATGTTAGTCCTCATGTAGAGAAATAGGCACTTAACACCATTAATTACTTGTTTCTATAACAAATACCCATTTCATAACATAATCATTTACTCACAATTTATTTCAAAACCATGTAATAGCATGATATTTTATTAAATATTAGCATAATGTTAAGTTCATAGTCAATAACTATTCTATAATTTTAAAACATGTCATAATATATTATTTCATCATTGTGATAAATAATTCATGTCATGCACACACAATCATGGATAAGGGCAAAACAGAATACATATATGTACAAACCTCGATAGTTTTTTCTTTTCCAAAATATAAGTTCAGCGTTTGTTCACTTTTGTTGTTCTTCTTCTTGTTGAGATCCTAATTTAAAAATATAATTAATTAATACCTTGATAGAATATTTATTCTTAATATAATTTAAATAAATAACTATAATTGCTTTTAAGCTAGAACATAACCTCTAAGGCTTGTTGGATAATTAACTTTTTTTACACTTATTCAATTTATATGATTCTTGATCCAGATTAAATATAACATATAAAACAAAAATATTCTAAAATTTCAGAATTTTTTAACCATTACACAATTTTTGGTATAATTTTAAAAGTTGCTTTGTTCTCTACCCTTATGGAATTTCGGGGTATTATATTTAAAAATTTCTATATTTCAATGTATAGCTTCAATTATTATGATAATTTTTTAAAATTATATAAGTTAATTACAAAATATTTTTCTTGTTTAACTCATTTCCAGATTCGGTCTCTAAGGTTCTCAAATATTGGAGGATCTATAACTGGTTCAACATAGAGTATCAACCCAACCAATTCAATTGTTCAGCTCATAACTCACAAACTAAAAGACATTTTAAGGTGGAATTTTCACAGGAATTTAGATAAGATAGAATTAAAACTTTAATGTTTTGAACTTTGGCTAATTTGATCTAGAAATATGTCAAATATAAGGATGAATTTAGTGGAGCTGCACAGGTACCAGAACAAAACTCAATTAAGGAACAACTATAATTCATTTCACTATAACTCAACCTACACAAGAGATATTTATACAAATTTTGGCAGAGACCTAAATAGCACATATATCTACAACTGTTATATTTTATAAAATCTCATATTCAGCCATTAAGATGATCAATTTAAACAAAAATCGTAGGTTATTCAGTTGATACCTCTCCCTGAACCAGTTTCACTCAAACAAATGTATCTATTTATATACCCAATATAATTTCATACAATTTGACAAAAATATAAACAATACATATATGAACAACTTTCATGTTTTACACCTTCTCAAATTCGATTCATAGGGTACTCAAAAAATTGAAAGCAGTACACTGCAGAACATAATCTTAAAAGCTTTAATAACACAATAATAAGGGAAAAGATATTACTTACCAAGATTAGATTTATTTAAAGTGAATTTTCTTGAAACTCATGAAGGAGAGGATGAAGATTTTGGACTTTGATATGGAGGAAGGAAAGGGATGAAGAAGAGGAAGAAGAAGAGAGGTGAATTTGGAAGAAATGGGGTAAAGTCTTAATTGACTTCCCCTCCCTTCCCTCTTTCCTGTTTTTAGTCTTCCTTTTTTTTTCTTTTTCTGCTGTTCCTTGTACTATTTACTTTTCTATTTTTTTTAAATTTTCTTATTATTATTATTGTTGTTGTTGTTGTTGTTGTTGTTGTTGTTGTTGTTATCTTTGCATATTTACTTATATCTAGTCCTTTTAAATTTTTACCAAAAATAGAATTTAATTATGTGGTCTAATTTAATTAAATTTATCATGTCTATCAATTTAATTTATTTTAATTTCTTATTTAATCATTTATTCCATCTATTTTAATCTTTATTATCTATCATGTTTTTCCCATTTATACCATATACTTATTCTAATTAAACTCTAATTAGTGGGCATTACAATTCTCTCCCCCTTAAGATGTTTCATCCTTGAAACATACCTAATGCATCGTCACTGAACAAGTGAGGGTATTGAGCTTTCATCACCTCCTCGTTTTCCCATGTTGCTTTTTTGATTGCATGATTCCTCCATAGTACTTTCACTAATGGTAGTCGCTTGTTCCTCAGCTCCTTAATTTCTCTTGCTAAAATTTGGACTGGTTCTTCTTCATATGTCAAATCTTGTCTCACCTGAATGCTTTCAGTAGGTATGATGTGATTAGGATCTGATCTATATCGTCTTAACATTGAGACATGGAAAACATTATGTATTTGACTCAACTCCGATGGTAGAGCGAGTCTATAAGCAATAGGTCCAACTCTTTCTAATATTTCATAAGGTCCGATGAACCTTGGACTTAACTTGCCTTTCTTCCCAAATTGCAGAACTTTCTTCCAGGGAGATACTTTAAGAAAAACTGTCACCCTCTGCATATTCAATGTCCCGTCTCTTGAGGTCAGCGTATGATTTCTGTCTATCTATAGCTGTTTTAAGTCTTTTGTGAATGACTCTCACTTTTTCTTCTATCTCTTGCACTAGGTCTGGTCCCATAAGCTTCCTCTCATTGAGCTCTGTCCAACATAGAGGTGTTCGACACTTTCTACCATAAAGTGCTTCATATGGAGCCATCTCGATACTAGATTGATAACTGTTATTATAGGCGAATTCCATTAAATGAAGATATTTGTCCCAACTACCTTCAAATTTGATGACACAACTTCTCATCATATCTTCTAGAATTTGAATGACTCTTTCTGATTGTCCATCTGTTTGCGGATGAAAAGTCGTGCTGAAATTGAGCTTAGTACCTAGAGCTCATTGTAGACTACCCCAAAATTGAGATGTGAAGCGGGGATCTCTGTTAGAGACAATAGAAACAGGCACTCTATGAAGTCATACTACTTCATTCATATAAAGTTTTGCCAATTTATTAAGTGGGTAGTCCTTTCTGATAGGTAAGAAATGTGATGACTTTGTAAATATGTCCATTATGACCAATACAGTATGATGTTTCTTTGGAGTCAAAGGTAATCCAGTCACAAAATCCATAGTGATTCATTCTAAATTCCAATATGGAATAGAAATTGGATGTAGCAACCCTGAAGGTACTTGATGTTCAGCCTTGACCTGCTGACAAGTCAAATATTTTGAAGTGTATTCCAAGATGTCCTTTTTCATTCCTGCCCACCAGTATCTACTCTTCAACTCTTGGTACATCTTGTTAATCCCTAGGTGCATAGCATATTTGCTTTCATGGCCTCTCTAAGAATCCTCTGTCTAAGATCTTCTACATCGAGCACACATAATCTGTCTTGATAGAACAGTCCCCCATCTAAGTCCATAGTGAATCCAAGTCTCTCCCCTTTAGAGATCAACTCAGCTAATTCAATTAGTTTTCAATCTTGTCTTTGTGCATCCTTGATTTCCTGCATAAAACTGGGTTGAAGGTGCAACTCTACCACATCTTCTGCTTAAAGCATCTACTACTACATTACCTTCGCTTGGATGGCACAATTATAATCCTTTATTAGTTCTAGCCATCTTCTATGCCTCAAATTCAATTCTTTCTGCGAGGGAAGATATTTTAAATTGTTGTGATTTATGTAAATGAAACACTTCTCCCCATATAAATAATGGCGCCAAATCTTCAATGCAAAAACTATAGCTGCCAACTTCATATCATAGGTAGGATAATTCTTCTTATGCGGCTTTAACTGCCTATAAACATAAGCAACCACCTTTCCATCTTGCATCAATACACAACCCAATCCATTATGAGAAGCATCACTTTAAATGACATAGTCCTTATTAGGAATCGGTTGTGTCAAAACAGGGGCCTTAGTGAGCATACTTTTAAGCTTATCAAAACTAGCTTGACACTTATCTGTCCACTCAAATTTAATATCCTTTCTCAATAGTCTTGTTAAAGGAGAAGCAATCATTGAAAAACCCTTAACAAACCTCTGATAATATCCAGCTAAACCAAGAAACTTCTAACCTTGGTCACATTCTGTGGGGGTTTCCAACTCACAATTGCCTCAACCTTGCTAGAATCCACTTTAATGCCTTCTGGAGAGATAATGTGTCCCAAAAATGTCACCTCCTTTAACCAAAACTCACATTTTGACAGTTTGGCATAAAGCTTATATTCTCTGAGAGTTTGCAATGCTATTCTCAAATGCTTTTCATGTTCTTTTGAACCTTTAGAATACACCAAAATATCATCAATGAAAATGACAACAAATTGATCAAGATGCAGCCTAAAAATCCAATTCATAAGATCCATAAATGTTGCTGGAGCATTGGTCAGCCCAAATGGCATAACTAAAAACTCATAATGACCATATCTAGTTATGAATGAGGTTTTAGATATATCCTCCATCTTTACCCTTAATTGATGATAACCAGATCTCAAATCTATCTTGGAAAATACTCCTGCACCTTTCAATTGGTCAAAGAGATCTTCAATCCGCGGTAATGGGTACATGTTCTTAATGGTCACCTTATTCAACCGTCGATAATCAATACATAGCCTCAAAGATCCATCCTTCTTTTTCATAAATAATACCAGTGCACCCCATGGGGATGTACTTGGTCTATGAAACCCTTATCAAGGAGTTCTTGCAATTGTGCCTTAAGTTCTTTCATCTCTAATGGGGCCATTCTGTATGGCGTCTTTGATATAGGCATAGTTCCTAGAACAAGATCAATAGCAAACTTTACTTCTCTCTCTGGTGGCAACCCAGGTAAGTCATCAGGAAACACATCTGGAAATTCATTTACCACCGGAATATCTTCAAGATTTGAACCTCCCTTTCTAGTGTCATCACATAGGCAAAATAAGCTTCACACCCTTTTCTCATCAATCTCCTAGCTTTCATTATGGATATGACTCGAGGATGTTGTGAAAATAATTCACCTTTCACAATAATTTCCTCCTGATTTTCTATCTTAAGTACCACAAATTTAGACTTGCAATCCACCACTGCTTCGTGACGTGAGAGCCAATCCATGCCTAATATGACATCATACTCATGGAAAGGCAACTCAATCAAGTCTACAGAAAACACCTTCCCATGCACAACCAAAGGACAATTCATAAATACTTTATTCAATATTACACTATGACCCAAAGGATTCTTAACTTCAATTCCATATTCTAGGTTTTCTTTAATCATATTATACTGATTAGGTGTACTAGTGCAAATATAGGAATGTGTGGAACCTAGATCTATGAGTGCACAAATGTCAAAATCATATAATGAAACATACCAACAATAACATTCATTGTCATCTGGTCTTCTGTAGCTTTCATGGCATAGGATCGGGTTGGAGCTCTGCTGGATCCAGGTCTATTCACTATCTCTAAAACAGCCTACCTCGGTCGGTCTGGTCCTCCTCCAAACTGAACTCCAGGCTGAGTCAAAGCTGACCTAGTAGTCTGAGTAGGAGTACCACTTGTCAAGAGTGGCCAATCCCTTCGTATATGTTCCTTGGGCCCACATCTAAAGCAAGCTCCTGTGACACACCAGCATTCCCCTCGATGGCTCCTATTGCAAATGGTACATGCCGATATAGCTTCCTTCACAACCTAAAGTTGTGAACTGGTTGTAGCAGAAGGTGCCTTAAAGGGCGGTCCCCTCCTAAAAGACCATATTTGTGAATAGCTAGAAACCTTTCCCTATCCTCTATTCTGTGAATGACTAGTAAAGAAACGACTCTTTTTCCCAGTGAATTGAGTCTCAGGAGTAGCTGACTTTTTAAAAGATTCTTCTATTTTTCTCTTTTTCCTTTTTTCAAGGCAAAGTGCTACAGAAACTAACTGAGAGAAATTGTTATGATGAAGAGCAGTCACAATCTCCAACCTCTTCATTAAGGCCATCTTCAAATCTTTTGCATTTATCTCTTTCATTTGCCACTAATTCAGAGGCATACCTGCTCAGTCTAGTAAAATCCCACTGATACTCAGTCACTGACATTTTACCTTGCTTGAGATTCATGAACTCTTTCTTTTTCTCATCAATATAGATCAAAGGAATATATTGCTCTTTAAATTCAGAAAGGAAGGAATCCTATGAGACCGGTTCCACCATATCTAGCTTGGTAAGAATTGATTTCCACCAATCATATGCCTCATCTTGGAGTAGAGAAGTAGCAAATCTAGCTTTTTCATCTGCTTCCACTTGCAACTCTTTAAAAATTCTTTCAGTCTTTTCCAACCAATACTCAGTTGTAGCTGGATCTTCATCTCTCTTACCATAAAAATCTGAAGCCCCATACTTACGAAGCTTATCAATTGTTACTTTTGGTATAAATGGTGGCACTGGGGTAGGCTGAGGAATGGCTCGTACCATCTGTTGGAATAATCCAGTCATCTATTGTATAAATGGATTTTGACCAGGGTCAATATGTTCGACTGCATACGGTGGGGGATTTGGAGTAGCATTTTGCCCTTGCACGTTCGCTGCACTAGGCTGATGAGGAGTCCTAACATCAGGAGAGCCGGTACTCTCAGCCATATCCCGTTCATCCGAAGATATCTTTCTACAATCCTACAAGTTGCCAATAAGAAAGCCCATATCATAATTATATGAGACACATGTATATTTATACCTAATATCTCTTTTTCCACCTAGGCCTAGAAATGCCTAAACCTACTCTGATACCACTAAATGTGATGTCTCACTTATATATTAGGAATAATTCCACATATATAAAAAGGATGTCACAAGCTTAACTCGATAATCTATTCGAATTAAAACTTTTTTTTCATTTTAAATAACTTAATATATTTATTTATATTGGTTTAGGCAAGTCGTTCTAATTAACAATATATATATATATATATATATATATATATATATATATATATATATATATATATATATATATATATATCATTATATTGTATACACATATGGTACCCTGATTATGTTACATAATATTTACATACACAATATTGACATATGAGACATGTCTACCACAGACCATATACATAATTGAACTAAAAAAAAACATAATAGATAATCAACCCTCTAACTACGTCTTTAATGTCTCCGCTGATATGGGCCTGGATTTCTTCTTGATCAACTTCACTATCTACTACCTACAGCTTCAATTCCTGTGTGAGAAGAACCCACGCTAAGTTATCTCTAGCTTAGTGGTATATATAGGCATTAAGTTTTTCCCAAGCAATCACACAAATGCATGTCTCAAGTAAATCATGACACACTGAATTTTTATTGCATATTTGTCATATAAAAGAAATAACCACATCACATAACAGTATAAACATAATAAAAATATTAAATAATTGAGTTCTCACTAGCTCATGTAAGCATTTCATTTTTTGTCACTTATGTCAATAATAAATTTTCCACATTTCATTTCATAGTCCTTAATTAGTATCAGCCCAAATCTCATTCTCGGACTCTCCGAATATGGGTATAGGGGCGCTCGTGGAGCTTAAGTCACCCTACTCACCATAATCTCAAGTCAATGGCGCTCGCAGAGCTTAAGCCACCTTAACCGAATATAATCATGTCATCAGTGTATAATCAGAATCAGGGACGCTTTCAGAGTTTAAGCCACCACGTCCCTAAATTATATCCATATCGGTACCGTAATTTTCCTATAATGGTGCCTCATCTATCCTATGTTAGTACTTAGGTAGAGAAATGGGCAATTAACATCATTAATTACTTGTTTCTATAACAAATACCCATTTCATAACATAATCATTTACTCACAATTTATTTCAAAACCATGTAATAACACGATATTTTATCAAATATTAGCATAATGTTAAGTTCATAGTCAATAACATTTCTATAATTTTAAAACATGTCATAATATGTTATTTCGTCATTGTGACAAATAATTCATGTCATCCACACACAATCATGCATAAGGGCAAAACAGAATACATATATGTACAAACCTCGATAATATTTTTCTTTTCCAAAATATAAGCTCAGAGCTTGTTCACTTTTGTTGTTCTTCTTTTTGTTGAGATCCTAATTTAAAAATATAATTAATTAATACCTTGATAAAATATTTATTCTTAATATAATTTAAATAAATAACTACAATTTCTTTTAAGCTAGAACAGGACCTCTTAGGACTGTTGGATCTTTAACTTTTTTTACACTTATCCAATTTATATAATTATTTATCTTGATTAAATATAACATGTAAAAATAAAATATACTAAAATTTCAAATTTTGTGAACTATTACACAATTTTTGGTATAATTGTAAATGTTGCTCTATTCTCTGCCCTTAGGCAGTTTCAGGGTATTATATTTAAAAATTCATATATTTCAATGTATAGCTTCAATCATTATGAGAATTTTTATACGATTATATAAGTTAATTTGGAACATTTTTTTATGTTTAACTCATTTCAAGATTCAGTCTCTAAGGTTCTCAAATATTGATGATCTATAATTGGTTCAACATAGAGTATCAACCCAACCAGTTCAATTGTTTAGCTCATAACTCACAAAATACATGACATTTTAAGGTGGGACTTTCACAAGAATTTAGATAAGAAATAGAATAATTAAAACTTTTATATTTTCAACTTTGGCTAATTCGGTCTAAAAACATGTCAAATATAAGGACGAAGTTACTGGAGCTGCACAGGTACCAGAACACAACTTAATCAAGGAATAGCTATAATTCATTTCAATATAACTCAACCTACACAAGAGATATTTTTCCAAAGTTTGGTAGAAACCTAAATCATACATATATCTACAACTTTTATGTTTTACAAAACCTCAGATTCAGCCATTAAGATTATCAATTTAAACAAAAATTGTAGGTTATTCAGTTGATACCTCTCCCTGAACAAGTTTCACTTAAACAACTTTATCTATTTATATACCCAATATAATTTCATGAAATTTGACAGATATATAACCAACCCATATATGAACAACCTTTATGTTTTACACCTCCTCCAATTCGATTCATAGGGTACTCAAATAAATAAATGAAACACACTGCAGAACATAATCTTAAAAGCTCTAATAACACAATAATAAGGGAAAAGATATTACTTACCAATATCAGATTTATTTGCAGTGAATTTTCTTGAACATCATGAAGGAGAGGATGAAGATTTTGGACTGTGATATGGAGGAAGGAAAGGGATGAAGAAGAGGAAGAAGAAGAGAGGTGAAGTTGGAAGGAATGGGGTAAAGTCTTAATTGACTTCCCTTCCCCTCCCTCTTTCCCGTTTTTAGTCTTCCTTTTTTTTTCTTTTTCTACTATCTCTTGTACTGTTCACTTTTATGTTTGTTTTTTAAAATTTATTATTATTATTATTATTATTATTATTATTATTATTATTATTATTATTATTATTATTATTATTATTATTATTATTATTATTATTATTATTATCATCATCATCATCATCATCATCATCATCATCATCATCATCATCATCATCATCATCATCATCTTCGTATATTTACTTAAATTTTTACCAAAAATACAATTTAATTATGTGGTCTAATTTAATTAAATTTATCATATCTATCAATTTAATTTATTTTAATTTTTTATTTTAATCATTTATTTCATTTATTTTAATCTCTATTATCTATCAAATGTTTCCTATTTATACCACATACTTATTCTTATTAAACTTTAATTAGTGGACATTACATTAACCTTGTCTACAAATTGTGTGTGAGAGACAAAACACTCACATTCTAAGCATATCATACTTAATGGTACATAACAACATACAAAATATAATACAACGTGTATGCATGTCCAATAAAACACGTGTTAATATATGTATGCATAAACATGTGAGTCTCATCTCATATATTATAATTTACCATGTTAATTAATTCATCCCTAAAAAATACAACATTCTTAAATTTAATCATATGTTTATCACAAGAATAACATTCATGTCATATAGTTCAACACACGATTTTATTACAAACTAAACCATTTAAAAGCAACTTTTCCCAATAACTCCAAACTGAACTAAAATGTATAAGGGTATAAAAGATTTTTGGCTCTCTCCTGAGCCACTCAGGATACTTGCCTAAGAAAATAAGAGTATGCATATGTATCATCTCCAGGAGAGCTCACTAGAGCTTTAACCCTTAAAAATAAATCTCATCTCTGTAATTCGTTAACTTAGGTCTCTTAGTACTAAATCCCCTTAATGACATGTTATCTATCTTAACTTTAATCCTAGTCAAAGTGTTGGGAACAATAAATCTCAAGTTCTAATTTAAAACAACATGATTCCCAAATTATTCTCCCATCATATATGTTTATAATCACAATTTATTCTCTTTACAATTAAACCTTATGTGTGTTCCACATTCGTTAAAAATCAATTATGGTTCATATAACCAAAATATCAAAAATCATTATAAGGTTATTCACAGTCGTGAAACACATCCTCATGCCCATGAATACCTTATTCACGACTTGTCTGGCCGTGAATCAAGTTGTGACACATCCTATGAATGAATCTGCCAAAATCAATATATAGGTGATTCATGATTGTGAAAGATTATTTACACCCATGAACCACTCATTCACAACTTGTATGACTGTAAACCAAGTGGTGATTCATCCTATGAATGAATTTGTCTACTAGCAAAACATGTTTAAGGCCCATGAACCACTCTTCATGATCGTGAAATCTAGAATTTTAATAGATTATACTTCAAACATGCAATATGCCATTTTAGATGCAAAATCTTAAAGTTTGCCAATGTAAACCACACTACGACACTCATTTAAGCATATATTCTTCCAATTAACACACAATCATTTAATTCGACAACTTAAACATGTAATGATCATTACTTGGATTCATTTTCAACATCCATTTGTGACCTTTCATAGTTTTTCTCATCAAATAAGTGCATCAAACCAATTTATGCATATCATTCATCAAATCCTAATATTCCCATATACCAACATTCGTTTGTCATATGTCAAATAATATTTATTACACAATTTGCATTTATGGTATAATCAATATCATTCATGCATTATTTACTATCAGTATAACCACACTTTATAAACACATGCATTAATTCCTTTCTACAATCAAGCATTTAGCTTTTAAAACTCATTAATGTGTCATAATATACTTTAGATTGGGTTATGTACAAACCTCAATCAAAGGGAGCCTCAAGAACACCTCTAACTTTTCCTTTAAACTTTTTCCCTCTCTTGAAGAGGAGCATCCTCACCAACTAACGATTCTAACACATAAATATAACAAAATCAACATAAAAATAAGATCTCCTAATGGTTCCACCTTTCCCTACCCAATATTCAACAAAAGAGGAATTTCTCTAACCCATACCCTAGGTTAACTATATTGATATGTTCTTATTTAGTATAGTTTTTATTCATATTTTTTATATTATAGGTTTTTATCATATTTTGGGTACTTAGTTGTGTAACTTTGATACTTGAATATTGGTTCAAGTGTAGCTTGAAGATTTGGGGACCAACCGATTTTGAGTTGAATTCCTTATCAACTTTCAGGGGAGCAACTTAGTTCTTTTATTTCAATCTCTATTACAACATGTTTAGTATAGTATTTGATATTGACAAGACCATTATAGTATCAATGCTAGACCAACTTCCATTTGGTGTTTGGTAAGCTAACTCAATTTGTTTGAACCTCCCTTTATTATTAATGAAGTGTGATTTCTTTTCCATTTACAGTTGTACTTATTTATTTTTGGGTTAAATGATTGACTAGCCACCTTTTGTTTAATTTGGAATGAACATATTAAAGTTATATTATTAGAAATATTATCTTTAATTTAACTTAAAAATTGGGTTGGGTGATAGTTGCACAATTTGTTTAGGTAATTGGTGAATTAAAGCGAGAGTTACTAAAAACTTGCTTCATAATGCTTAATTGAATTAGGGAAGGGATTGCAAATTAGGAAGGCGAGCTAAATACCTTCTTAATCTCATTGGATCTTAAGTCATTAAATTTATTTACTACATTATTTATTTAGTTTTATTTTTATTACTTCAATCAATTCATCAAACTTGGTTAGAATTTTTAGGATTTTATTTCATTGTTTATTAATAATCTAAAGTTAATTAGAAATTTAAACTGAATAATTCCTTGAGAGATCGACATTAGGAGTGTCTTACCATACTACAGTAGCTTGTGTACTTGCAAGTACACTTTGAGTTACATCACATACCCAACCTCAAACCTATGGAAAAGAAACCATGAATTGAATATTAAGAGGGAGGAAATGAGTTACTTACTCAAACCTATGAGTTATGGTAGCTGAGGTCACAAAATTCCAACTCCCAGTTCTACCACTCTACTTCCTCTCCAAGCTATTTTCTTAGATGATCTTCTCTTCTCTTTGATGTTCTCACTAGATTAGTTATTTTGACTTAGTATTTAGTGGGCTTGAGTGAAGGAATCTGTAGACGAGTCTCTAGTCTTTTGAGGGAGTAAAGGAATTAAGATTTGTTCTATAAAAAATGGACAAAAACGAAGAGATGTTCATTTAAATATCTCATAATTACCTAGTGTGTTTTCTCTCTCTTTATCGTCTGTGATTCACGGCCGTGATTTATCCTTCACGAGTGTGAATCACCTGCAAACCCATTTTTCTCTTATTTCTTGTTCTTTCTCTCTAAAGCATTAACTCCTTAAGCTCACTTACATGTTAATTAACTACCACTTAACTATAATAATATTTAGACCCTATATTATGGGCGTGATAGATAATATTTTTATTTTTTTTTTCTATCTCTCTTTATTCTTTCTTTTATGGTTCTTTAACTTTTTTTATCTTGACAAAGGGGTAAAAGTATATTGAAAGCAAAAATTGGACTTATATTGGAATTAAGTAAAAATTGACTTATAATTTAAGGGTGAGCTAGCTTGGTATATTAATTTCACTATTGAGCACTTCATTTTAATATTTGTTCAATTTAATTGTCAAAATTTATAACATCCTTAGGCAAATCTCACATCGGTAAAACACGGGAGAGATTATAGGCCAAATATAAAGAACTCAAACCTAAAGAGGTGCTAGCTTCTAAATTCCACATCAGAAAGAATAAAAGTTGAAAGAAAAGTTTATAAGATTATACACCCACTACTAGTCATAACCTAGGTTAACTAAAATAAGTTGCATGATTTGGGCATTTACAGGTTGTTCAGGATAGTTGGGCATGAGCCGTTACAATTTGATATCAAGCAACTCTAAGTGCAACCTTGAGCGATGGTGAGGCAAACCTTAGCAAGGATGCTAAATCCCATATTGAAAGTGCATTGTAACATCACTAGGCAAATTCCACATCTACAAAGCACATGAGAGATTATAGGCCAAATATAAAGAAATCAAACCTGGAAATGTGCTAGCTTGACGTACTAACTTTCAAATTCCATATTAAAAAGAATATAAGGATGAAAGAGAAGCTTATAAGGATATACACTCACTAATAGTGATAACCTGGGTTAACCATTTTAAGTCGCATGGCTTGTTCAAGACAATTAGACATGGATCATTATAAAATCAAAATAAAGATTTATAAACTTAGGTCAACATTGGTAATTATGCAAATAAATTTAACAACGATTTTGTAAAAAGCATCAGAAAATGTTCTTATTCAATGACATTTCCATAAAAAGCGTCAAAAGCTTTGCAACACTTTCTTGAAAAGTATCATAAAGTGATAAAAGTTGGTGTCACCTAAAGTAAATATAACAATGCTTTTTGAAAAAGCATCGTTAAGTGTTTTATCCTAAAAATTCTTCTATAAAAAACGTCAAGAACTTTCTATCTTAACAACATTTTCATAAAAAGTGTCAAGATCTCTTCTCATTTAGCAACACTTTTGTAAAACACATTGGAAACTAGCTAACTTAATGACGCTTTTGTAAGAAGCGATAGGAAGTTTGACTATATAACAACATTTTTTGGTAGCATCTCTACATAAACGTCATCATATATTATTTTTCTTATAGTGCTTATTTTATGATTTTACCTATAATCACAATTCTCTGATTCCATAAATATCAAAATTAATTATGAAAAAAGAAAACAAACAAGTATTATAATGATCTATGCCCTCAAAACTTACTAGATTGTGAAGAAAATTTTAAAAATGAACTTAACTAAGAAACTACTTAAGACAATAGATTATAGGAATTCACCTCCAAAACAACTTCAAAACTTCACTTTTTGAATGCATGAGTTGTCTCTTAACTTCTTCTTTTTCTAGCCTCCTTCTCCGGAAAAAAAAAAAAACAAAAAGCAAATGTACTTTGATGAGTTATTTCGTCCCAAAATTATGTTAAATTAGTGGTTATTTCTATCCTAGAATTCTTTTGCCTAAAGTTGAACCCTAAAGGGTCTATTTATAGTGTTTGGAGACACTTTCCAACTAGAAATCAATATACCTTGCTTCCATGACAAGTTTCACACATTAGAAAAACTTTCCAATTTTGAACTAAAAACTACCTTTTCCAAGTGTTGATTTGCATTATGCAGAAAAAATCCTTCATGAAATATGAATAAGAATCAACCTAATTTGATTCTTTATCCTTCTAAACAACTATATTCTTGTAGCAAAGGTATCTGCTCTTTTGTTCGCAAACATTTCGGCTAAACAAATGTGGGGTGGGGGGGGGGGGGGGGGGGGGGGGTATGTGGGGTTGGAAGATTTCGTTTGTCTCTAAATTTAATATAGAGCTAGTATCTCAAATGGTGAATGGTAATCTTCAACCTTCATGGAATATTAAAGTCAATATAAAAGATGTTAAGACTATATGTGTTTCCTTTTCAATATGCTATTTTTCTTTTGTTAACAAGGTTAATAAAGTGGATGACTTATGTAAATATGGTAAACTCTTCCTACAATGGTTTCTAATCTTTATTTGTTAAACCGTGAAAGATGTATACGTGAAATGAATCTGACATTCTTTGCTCAAACCTTATAAAAAAAGTATACATATTGATTTTTTTGTGTATATTTATTATTATATATTAGTTATAATCAGGAAAAACCTATGGAGTACACTGATTTTTTTAACAAAATAATTAAAACAAATTTTAAAAAAATAATAAGAATAACATAAAATAATTAATAGAAAAAACAGGTAAATAAGTCATGCATATACAATGATAGACAAACCAATTTAATATCATATAATATACATAAAACCAAAAGACATACTGATAAGTAAAGTCTTTCATCTTGTTACCTTTTTTTTAGTAAAATATTAGGAAAAATATAAATTATAAATATGAAAGTTGTCTAACTTTGAAGGAAAAAGCAGTAAAAGAAACAACAAATGTAAGAGGACGGGAAGCACGGTTGGATAGGGCTGATATTTATAGCAGTCTAGCCTGATTTGGAAAAGTAACTGTATGAAAATGAAATGAAACTAACATAACATAACCAAATTGAAATATCCATCTATTTAAAAAAAACAATAATTATATGATATAATAAGCATTGCTAAAAGATTTATAAAATTTGAAAAAATAAAAAATATATAAAAAAATATTTTTATCTCGTACCTATCTATTATAAAAGATGCACACAATAAATAAATACATGTTTAATCAATAAGCAGATATCCTAACTTCAATATCAATAGTAAACATCTTAACCAAAATACAAGAATCTAAGTAACCAAAACAGATTAAATTTAACCACACACAAATTACTATCCACATAATTAAATGTTTTGGAAACTGTGAAACAAATATTTAAAATAAAAAAACATACTTTTTTATTGATCCGCCCATAGAGACTGTGGGCTTAAGTAAATATTAATCATGTTGTGCAAAAATAATAATAATAACTAAAAGACATCGTTTCGTTGGAATGATTTTTTGGACAGCTCACCCTAATAATTACAGTGGTAGCCGAAGCCAATTTTAATGTAATTAATTGGTATGTTTCTTCGTTAAAAAAAAGTTGGCACGAAATTAAAAACTTGAGGTGTTATTTTTTTTTTTAGTTTTCTTTTTAGTTGAGGTAGCCAACTGGTTAATTTTTGACAAGTTGAGGGACTAGTGATTTAATGTAATTCATTACAAAAAAATTATTAAAAAAAATCTAATTCATGCAGGATAACATGAACAAATTTATTAATTAATGATACATTAAAAATATTTTTAAAATCAATATAAAATGGACTGAAAATAAATTTCAATGGTTAAAAATTATTTTGTATTTGTTTTTTTTTTTAAAAAATCTGGAAACAGTTCACTGTTTCTTTTCATGTTTTACATTTGTAAAAATTGGAAACATTTTATTGTTTTTTAAATTTTATTTTTGGCCTTTGATAAATTATTTATCATTAACACTATGAAATAAAGTATTTGTCAAATAGAAAACGAGATATACATTAACAAACAAATTTCTCATTCCACTTTTTCTTCCATTAGAACCACGGTCCCTCATAAATTTTTCATTCAAGACAATAAGTTCCTTTTTTAAAAAAAAAAAAAAAAAAGAAATTTCAATAGCTCTGATTCTCAAAGTAGACACTATGCAACGCCCCTAAAATAGAGCATATGAGTTATGTGTTTAGAGAGAAAAAGATTAGAATTAAGGTGTGTTAAAGTTTAATTTTAATTTGTGAAATGGAAAGTTTTTCATGCTCATAAATAGTTATTCATGCTCATAAAAAGTTGTGTTATGATTCAAAAAGGTAGAATTTTGAATAGACGGCATCGTTTTGAGAAGATAAAATATTTATGCTTTTGAAAGATTTTCACGACTATGAATGATATTTTACACCAGTAAAGTTAAGTGTTATGCTCGTGAATGCAGGTCGATTGGCCATGAGTAACTGCACTTCTTTCTTTTCTATGCATCTTTTATCTTGCTTTAAATCACCTCCACCGTCCCATATCATTCTCTGACACACCTAAAGACTTGCTAGTCATCTTCTCCACTTCTCCTAACCATAAAACACTATTGTTGAAACTCGAAAAGCTTGAAAAACATGAAAGTTCGATAGAGTTTTGCCAAAATAGAGGTAGAACTCGATTCATAGGATTTTATTTAGCTTGCTTATTGTTATAAGGTACTAATATGAACATTTTGTGATGCTAGGTTCGGCTAATAAGTAAAGGAACACATCACAAATGGGCAATTAAGCTTGAAAAGTTTGGAAAGTTAGTTAATGTTCCATTTTAGTAAAAAGTTAGTACATATGTGTGACATCCCGCCTATATAATAGAAATAATTTCATTACATAAGCGAAATGACACAGACAAACTGAATGAAACTAGCCTAAATTTAAAATTTTTATTTAATAACTAAATTGATATTTTTTTAATATTTGAATATACATATGGATTCAATTATCAAATACATCATCCTGTTACATAAATATTGTATTTCAATATAACTATCAAAATTAATGGCTTTTACTTTACATCTAACTATATAGATATAATACCAAAATACAAAATATGTTCTTAATTGTATATAAGAGATGTCTAACAAACCTATATGCATGATAATGAAGAAAAATGCAAAAATAATATGCATCCGACCCTCAACCAGTTCTGACGCGTCTTCTCTAGTATGAGCTTGTACTTCCTCTATCAACTTCACATTTTACTACTTGCAAACTCCAGTTCCTGCGCAGGAAAAAAACCCACGCTAAGTCATTTTTAGCTTAGTGGTACATATAAGCATTTAACTTTTCTCATACATTCACACAAATGTGGGTCATAATAATCATGATATAATTTAAATAAATCATTGCATAAATTTTAGAAAATATTATAATAAAATAAAATTTATGTTTCATCATATTTGTATCAGGATATGAACTGTATATATTCAACCATATGTAATATATAAAATATTAAGCATTCTACCTCCTCTCATGTTTCCATAACTTATTTTAATTTAATTGATTTTCCAAAAATTATGATTGTTTAGTAAACTCAAATCTCAATCCATATAAGCATAAATATTTTAACATACAGTTACCAAAATGCATGGTAGATAATTCATAATACAGTACACAATATTCCAACATACATTATACAGGGACAACCACATGATTATACAATATTACTAAATTCATTGATAATATATATATATATATATATATATATATATATATATATATATATATATAACTCAATTACAAATTTAGCTTACCTTAATAAATATTTATAATTCATGCTATTTCACACATTTTATCTTTCAATGTGTACATGTATGTCTTTTAATTAATTTATATATTGTTTTAATATAAATAGCCCAAATCTCATTTTCGGACTGTCTGGATATAGGGCGTGTAGTAGGGCCGCTTGCGGAGTTTAAGCACCCTACTCACTATAGTCTCAAGTCAAGAGCGCTCGCAGAACTTAAGTCTCATGACCAAGTATAATCACATCATCTGTGTACAATTAGGATACTGGTGCTCTCGGAGCTAATATCACCTTATTCCTAAACCATATCAATATCGGTACCATAATGCCCCTGCAATAGTGCATCATCTATCCCTAATTAGTCCACGGGTTGAGAACTGGCAATTAAGGTTATTACTTATTTATTTTCTTTATATATTAATTTGCTGTAATCAATATTCCCTTTATATTTATAATGAAAATATGATTATAAAATTTTAAATCATATGATATTCCATTATATATAACTATCTAAGTAATATTGGCATACTCTAATTAGTTTTTTATACAATCAAAGCCAACAAATCTTTTAATACAAAACCAATATTTATAATAACTTTATGAGTCCTAGTATGTCATATAACCTCTCTTTTCATATCAAATACATATGTCATACATGACTTTTTAACTTCACTCTTTATTGTCCTAATTATTCAATAATTACCATTAATAATTATCACATTTTTAATCATTCATATACTAATCCATATTGAAAAATATATTATGTTACATATTCTATATTCACACCCCTTAACAGACATTTACAATCTTAAACTAAAATTTCCTACATTTTATCAATCAATTATTCATCCATATGTCTATACATGCATTAACATAAAGTTTCATTAATTAAAAACTTAATTCATTTCATATTTACACATTTTAATACATTATTTAAATATGCAACTTAATCAATTAACACACAAGCATGCAATAAGACAAACTAAAATGCATATATGTACAAATCTCAAAGGAGCTTTTCCAAAATCTAAAATTTGGAGCTTGTCTACTTTTATTGTTCCTCTTCTTGTTGAGATCCTAATTCAAAAATATAAATAATTAATACATTAATAAAATATTTATTCTTAATATAGTTTAAATAAATAACTACAATTCTTTTAAGCTGAAACATAACCTCTTAGGACTATTGGATTAATAACTTTTTTTATACTTATCTAATTTATATTATTATTAATTCTAATTAAATTTAACATGTAAAAATAAAACATACTAAAATTTCAGAATTTTTGAACCATTACACGATTTTTGATATAATTTTAAATGTTGCTATATTTTCTGCCCTTAGGCAGTTTCAGAGTACCATATTTAAAATTCATATCTTTCAATATGTAGCTTAAATTATTATGAAACTTTTTATAAAGTTATAGAAGTTGATTGGGAACATTTTTTATGTTTACCTCATTTCCAGATTTGGTCTCTATGATTATCAAATACTGGAGGATCTATAACTGGTTCAACATAGAGTATCAACTCAACCAGTTCAATTTTTCAGCTCATAACTCACAAAATACATGATATTTTAATGTGAGACTTTCACATGAATTTAGATATGATATAGAAATAAAAATTTTATATTTTGAATTTTAGCTAAGTCGATCTAAAAATAGGTCAAATATAAGGACGAAGTTATTGGAGCTGTACAAGTATATGAAATCAGCTCAATCAAGGAACAGATATAGTTCATTTTAGTATAACTCAACGTACACAAGAGATATTTATAGGAAATTTTGTACAGACCTAAATAACACATATATCTACATCTCCTAAAATTCGATTCATAGATTACTCAAAAAAATGAACAAAATACACTATAGAACATAATCTTAAAAGCTATAATAACACAATAATAAGGGAAAAGATATTACTTACCAAGATCAAATTTATTTAGAATGAATTTTCTTGAAAATCATAAAGGAGATGATGAAGATTTTGAGGCTGTGATATGAAGGAAGGAAAGGGATGAAGAAGAAGAGAGGTGAAATTGGAAGAAATGGGGTAAAGTCTTACTTGACTTCCCCTCCCTTATTCCCAATTTTAGTCTTCCCTTTTTTTTTTCTTGCTGTCCCTTGTACTGTTCACTTTTCTATTTTTTTTTAAAATTTTCTCATCATCATCATCATCATCATTATTATTATTATTATTATCTTCTGTTGCCCAGATATTAGACCAAGAAGGGGGGTTGAATTGGAGTTTCTAAAATTAAACTTTAAAGAGCGGAAATAAAATTGCTAATTTTAAAAGGGATAGAGAAAATCAGACACAAAAATTTATAGAGGTTCGGGTATTAACAAACCCTACTCCTTTCCCCAATCGCAATTGGGAGTTTTACTAACACACTAAGTGTTACAATAGAGTTTTACAAGCTCACTCCCAACTATGGTGTTTCTCACAATGGCTCACACCTAACCCAGAAATCCCTTGTGTTTTAATGGCTCACACAATAACCAATTCCTTTGTGTTTACAGACTCACACAAACAACCTACACTTGTGTTTTACAGGCTCACACAATAACCTACACTTTGTGTTTTGCAGGCTCACACAAACAACCTTTTAAATTTGTGTTTTGGAGGTTCACACAACTAACCCTTACAAGTGTTCTTCTCTTAACCCAGAACTATCCAATGCTCACTTGAGTAAAGATTACAGAGAGAACCACTTATAAATCTTTATTGCTCAAATATGAAGAGCAAAAAGATTTTTACAGAGAATAGATTTGTTCACAAAGCATAAAAATACAAGATAGCTTGTGATTTGAATATATACTAATCTTTTGTTTTTCTTATTATTCTCTTATCATCTTCTTGTTTCTTAATGCATAAATGACTTTCATTTATACTCCCATGGCTAAATATAGTCGTTGGGGTGCATTAATTTAGAAACTAGCCGTTATACCAACCAAAAAAATCGCACCTGACATTTTTCTCTTTCATTGGTCACGGGCGTGAATATGCTTGTCACAGGGGTGACAGTTCTTCCCAAGCCGTGACTGAAGTGGTGACCTTGGTCGTGAAGCTCTCTAGAATGTCTTGACATATAGAGTCACGGGCGTGACGTTAATTAGTCACGGGCGTGACACTCTTCCCAGCCGTGAGAGAAGTGGTGACTGAAGTCGTGAAGCTCTCTGGATGAAATTGAATATATCCTTCACGGGGGTGACACCTACATTCACGGGGGTGAACATCTTCACAGCCATGACCAAAGTGGTGACTCTGGTCGTGAAGCTCTCTGGTTGAATTTACACAACTCTTCACGGGAGTGACACCTCTAGTCACGGGGGTGACTGAAATGCTTACTTCACGGTTTGGTTTTCCTTCATGGCCGTGAACTTCAAATGTTGGTTTTGGTAACGGTTAGCTTTCTTCACGGGGGTGACTCCTTGAGTCACGACAGTGAACATGCTACTTCTTACTTTTTATTTCTTTAAGGATTATTCTTCCAATTCTCCATTCTTGCCATTTTATGTCCTGTATAATATACTTTCAAAAACAAGTATGTTAAATACAATATTGCTATATTATTTATTATCATCAAAATGACGGAAATACCCCTCAAGGTTAACAATCTCCCCCTTTTTGATGGTGAAAAATAATCTAGCAATATGTGATTTTGAGAAGTCTCCCCCTCAAAATATACTTAGGATAAAAAATTATAATATGCAAGAATAGTAAATAAAGATGTAGCATTTAACTTGATTTTAAGCATATGCAAGTTATATGAGAAGTATATCCAATACATACCATAATTCATTTTCAAGATATAAAGTGTATGTAAGGTGTATTTAAGATATATCATGGCATGTTGTAACTTGCTTTGATAAACAATTCTTATATTGCTAGTTTGATACTACTTTCCCTTATCATATTCTATTGCATATTGTTTATTGCATATGGCATATTGCTAGTTTTCTCCCCCTTTTGTCATCAATCAAAAAGAATATGTAGATTGAAGTAAACAAAAGCAAATATATATTATGAAGGAAAGAATACAACCTAAGAAAGGAAATTTAAGATTTCCTACATACCAAAACAAAACAAAAAACAAAAAAAAAAAATCAAACATAGCAAATTTAGGCTACACTCTAGCCTATATCCTAGCCAGACATCCTATCACGAAGCCTAGCTACTTCAGCCTCATGGCTGTCTATCCGAGACTCCATGAAGTCTTTGAGGTTTTCCGACCTCTCGTCCATGGAAGTCTGCAGCTGCTCGAAACGTGGTGCCAAGAGGTCGACCACCTGCTGCGCTAAAGACGGTGTAAAGGCTGAGGACTGTCCAATGTCCTGCTCGATGACTGGAGTTGTTTCCTCAATCCTAACCCTCTTCTTCTGCTGGACTCCCTGGAGGCCTGCTTTAAAATCCTCCATGTCATGATCTTCCCAGATAATTTCTCCAGCAGTATCAGTGAAGCGGTAGAAGATATCGTTTTGAAAAACGATTCTGACAGCTGCTCCCATCTTGATGAATGACTCTACATCCAACCTATCTCGTGGGTGTGCAGGAATGATGTTGAAGTGGTGGTTATCCATCTTCAAGTAATTGAGCTTCACTGCCATATGAGTGACATAAGCCCCAATCAATATATCTCTTGTGGGCTTGGTAGCGATTGAGAGAATATGGTTTGCAAACCATCTTGAGATTGCCACTGTGACTCCCCGTCGAGCCATCTCGAATAGGAAGAGTTATGACTTCCTAATTGTTCCATTGCTCTCTCCCCGAGCAAAAATGCTATAGGTTAGAAACCTATACAAATACCTGTGTACTGGGGTCCTAAGATGTGTGCTCTTAGTTTTCTTGACATCCCAGCTGCAATCCGTGCCAAAATGTGTCCATGCTGCAGGGGCAGAGAATTCTACCTCAGTCTCATTTAGAACGCCATCAGATGGTAGGTTGAATAATTCTCCAAATACAATGGCGCTGAGGGTGGTTGCATTATTGCAGAGTTGGAATTTCACCACTCCGGTTGGTGAAACCTGCAAGGTGCTGAGGAATTCCAGCGTTGGCTCCCGTAGAGTTGGCAGATGAATGTCAACAAATTCTCATAGATGACAGGCTTGAAGTTGCGTTGTCATAGCCATCTTGAGTCAGAGATTACGGACTGTCTGCCATTCGAAGGACCTTGAAGATAAAATTGGTCTCTTCTTCAAAGTTGCATACCGAGGATGGCAACTTTCGGGAATGATGTTCATGAGGTAATCTGAATACCTCTTTGGTGCATGGGACTTCTTTCTCTTCCCTTTTGATGAAGCAGACTCCATATTTGAAGATTTAGTAGTTGAAGGAATTTAAGAAGATTTTTGACAGAGAGAAAATATGATGAAATACCCTAGAAATGTCTGTTTCTTGCTGAAGATTCGAACTTTTGATGGTATTTATAGTGAAATTTCAAAGCTTTGGGGTCGGAATCTTCAATGTCTCAATGAATGAGAGTGAATGAGAGCGGTTTTGGGAGTTGGAGAGTTGAAATGAAAAGTGTAACCGGCTGTTTTCTTATATATTCGATACATTCACGGGCGTGACTTATGGTTTCACGGGCGTGAATAGTCGTGTTCACGGTTTGCTGAAGCAGTGTTCCACCCATGAATGAAAGTGTGAATAAGTTCACGGGTGTGATAGATGAACATCACGGGCGTGAATGATCATAGATCACGGGGGTGAAAATATTGTCACGGGCGTGAACTATTGAAGTTCACCACTTATACCCGTGAAGCAAGCCGTGACACAAGGGGTGAAAGCTTCTGTTAGTTTGGGTTGTAATTGGTCACGGGAGTGAAATTATGTCACGGCCGTGAGGGATCTTTGCCACGGGCGTGAATCAAGCCGTGAAACTATGTTTCACCACTTGAAGCAGTGAAACATGCCATGACCCAAAGCCGTGAACGACACTGCCTCTATGGGCCACTTAAGTCACGGGCGTGACTACCCTATAATTTTCATCAGATTGAAATTAGGATCTGCAAAAATCATTTCAACAAAAAATTTACTACATAAAGCATAAATTCTCATAAAAAAAAAATTTATTTTACAACTTGTGATATGTTTTAATATCATCAATTAAAATTCCTTATTCTTGTAATCACAAGGTTAATCCATCAATCATACCTAGTTCTCTTCTAATGAAATTAAATCTTTCCTCATTTAGAGACTTAGTGAAAATGTTTGCTAATTGCTTTTCTGTGCATACAAATTGTAATTCAACATCTCCATATTGAACATGATCTCTAATAAAATGATGTCTAATGTCAATATGTTTACTTCTAGAGTGTTGAATAGGATTCTTTGAAAGATTTATAGCACTGGTGTTGTCACATTTTATAGGTATATGGTTCATCTCATGACCATAGTCCTTAAGTTGTTGTTTCATCCAAAGAATTTGTGTACAACAACATCCAACTGCTACGTATTCAGCTTCAGCAGTTGAGAGAGCAACTGAAACTTGTTTCTTGCTAAACCAAGAAACCAAACATTCTCCAATGAAGTGACAAGTACCTGAAGTACTTTTTCTATCTAAAAGACTATCAGCATAGTCTGCATCTGAATATCCTATAATATAAAAAGATGAATTCCTAGGATACCATAAACCTAGATGCAATGTACCATGTAAATATCTTAAAATCCTTTTTACAGCAGTCAGACGAGATTCTTTAGGACATGATTGAAATCGTGCACATAAGCAAACACTATACATAATATCAGGTCTAGAGGCAGTTAGATATAAAAGTGATCCGATCATACCTCTATAAAGTTTTTCATTAATTCTCATACCCTTTTCATCTTTGTCCAATTTTGTTGATGTGCTTATAGGAGTCTTGGCATTTTTGCATCCTTCCATACCAAATTTTTTGATTAAGTCTTTGGCATATTTGGATTGGTTGATGAATATGCCTTCATTGCTTTGTTTGATTTGTAGACCAAGGAAATACTTAAGTTCTCCCATCATACTCATTTCAAATTCCCTAGTCATGCACTTAGCAAAATCTTGACAAAGCAGCTCATTAGTAGAACCAAATATTATATCATCAACATAAATTTGAACAATTAGTGTCTCATGCTTATGTTTTTTGATGAACAGTGTAGTGTCAACATTTCCTTTTGTGAAATTATTTTCTAATAAAAAAGAACTTAGTCTCTCATACCAAGCTCTTGGTGCCTGTTTTAAACCATATAAGGCTTTTGAAAGTTTAAAAACATGATTTGGCAAATCATAGCTTTCAAAACCTGGTGGTTGTTCTACATACACTTCTTCATCTATACAACCATTTAGAAATGCACTTTTCACATCCATTTGAAAAAGTTTGAAGTTCATGTGACATGCATATGCTAAGAGTATTCTTATAGCTTCTAATCTAGCTACAGGTGCATATGTTTCATCATAGTCTATACCTTCTTCCTGATTATATCCTTTTGCAACAAGTCTTGCTTTATTCCTGGTTATTAACCCTTGTTCATCTAACTTATTTCTAAATACCCATTTACTGCCTATGATTGGATGATTTTTTGGTTTTGGTACTAGGTTCCATACCTTATTTCTCTCAAATTGGTTCAGTTCCTCTTGCATGGCAATTACCCAACTTTCATCATTAAGAGCCTTATTAATGTTTTTAGGCTCAATTTGAGAAATAAAAGCTATGTCATTGAATAAATGCTTGAAATGAGATCTAGTACTTACTCCTTTTGATAAATCACCAATTATTTGCTCTTTTGGATGATTTGTGTTCATTCTCCATTCTTTTGGAAGTTCTTGCTCCATTTGTTCTTGATTTTGAGGTAGTAGATTTTCTTGATCTTTTTCTTCTTTTCCATTTTCAATGACAAGTTTGTCCATATTATCTACAACATCATCAAGAGCACTACCTTTCACAAGATCAAGTCTACTAGATTCATTAAAAACAACATGCATGGATTCTTCCACTATTAATGATCTCTTATTAAATATTCTATATGCTTTGCTGGTTGAAGAGTATCCTAAAAAGATACCTTCATCAGACTTAGAGGAAAATTTTCCAAGATTGTCCTTGGTGTTTAATATAAAACACTTGCATCCAAATACTCTAAAGTATGATACCAAGGGCTTTCTTCCATTCCATAGCTCAAATGAGGTTTTGTTTAAAAGAGGTCTTTTGAAAACTCGATTTGAAATATAACATGCAGTGTTTGTGGCTTCTACCCAAAAATAAGTTGGTAATTCATATTCATTAAGCATTGTTCTTGCCATTTCAATTAATGTTCGATTTTTCCTTTCAACAACTCCATTTTGTTGAGGTGTTCTAGGAGATGAGAAATTATGTGAAATGCCATGTTCAAGACAAAAACTTTCAAAGTTTTCATTTTCAAATTCTTTCCCATGATCACTTCTTATTTTTGAAATGCAGTACCCTTTTTCATTTTGAACTCTTTTAGTAAAGTTTTTGAAATTTTCAAAAGCATTACTCTTTTGAGCTAAGAAAATTACCCAAGTAAATCTAGAGTAATCATCTACGATGACAAATGCATAATATTTACCTCCTAAGCTAGCAACTCTAGTAGGTCCAAATAAGTCTAAATGTAAGAGTTAAAGGGGTTTTGACGTACTTACAATGTTTTTGGCTTTGAAAGATGACTTGTGTTGCTTTCCTCTTTGACAAGGATCACATGTCTTGCCTTTTTCATATTTAACTCTTGGTAATCCTCTTACTAGCTCTCTTGTGCTGAGACTTTGTATTAAGTCCATGTTAGCATGACCAAGTCTTCTATGCCACAGCCAAGATTCATCACTAGTAGTCACAAGACACTTAGAGGAATTGTTAGATAGTTCATGTAAGTTTATTATGTATGTATTGATATCTCTATTTCCTTTAAATATTTCTTGACCATCAATAGATATTACAAGACATTCATTTGAAGTGAAAATTACTTTGTTTCCGTTATCACATAATTGACTTACACTTAACAGGTTATGTTTCAAGCCATCAACAAGTAAAACATCCTTAATAAAAATAGTACTATCAACACCAATGGTGCCAATGCCAATTACTTTACCCTTTGCATTGTTTCCAAAAGTAACTTTACCTCCATCAATACTTTTGATTTCATTGAAGAGTTCCTTGTCTCCTGTCATATGCCTTGAGCATCCACTGTCTACTAGCCATGCATTTTTGTTTATTATGGACTTGAGGCATACATACAAAGTTAGAAATCAAGTATGATATTTAGGTACCCAAATGAGTTTAGGTCCTTGGGGGTTAGCACATGAAGGTTGCCAATGAGCCTTCCTTATCCAGCAATGTTTATTTATGTGACCTATTTCCATACAATAATTACATTGTTTAGGTCTAAACTTGATTTTTGGTCTTGTACTGTATTTAAATGCCATAATTTTATTAATATGATTTTGAGAACAATGGCATGCACATTCATGATTAATTTGCATTTCTCTAGATGCATGCTTCTTATATATAAAGGCATGATTAGTCTTTTGAGGATTGTTTCTTAGGTTTACTAATCTTTGATTATTCCTTTTATGTATAGAGGGATTAGTATACTTATTCTTTGGTGTTTTTCCAGCAAGTGTGGAGATGTGAGGTTCTTTAGGTTTGACAAATATAGTTTTGTTAGAAGATGATGATGTGTCTTTAAACCCTAGACCATGTCTTACTAAAGGTGGTCTTTGAGACACAATGAGAGTGTCTAAGCTCTCTTTACCCTTGTGAAATTTAGAAATGGAATTTCTAAGTTCTTCAACTTCATTTTTCAAAGTATTGTTTTCTTTTAAAAGTGAAGCTGTTGAGGGTCTTGATGAGTATTCATCTAATGACTTTTGAAGAGATTCATTAGATGATTTAAGCTTTATGTTTTCCTTTTCTAAGCCATCTATCTTATTTTTCAAATTAGAGATATTATTTCTATAAGTACTAAATTTACTTCTATATTTCTCTAATTTTATATTTAATTCTTCTATTAGGCTTTGCTCATCATCATCATCATCACTATCACTATCATTATCACTACTATCATTATCACTACTATCATTATTGAAAGAGTATGAGTGTAGTGATCTTACTTTGTCCGAGATGTGATCCTCAATAGCCATGAAGCATAGGTTGACCTCTTCACTTTCATTATCATCTTTTTCGCTTGATGAGCTTTCGTCATCCCATGTGGCTTTGTGACCTTTCTCCCCACTGTCTCTTTGGAATTTGCTCTTATGCTTCTTGAGCCTTGGACATTCAGGTTTGATATGTCCTTTCTTTCCACATTCATAGCATTTTACCTCTTCCTTACTTCTGTGTGTATCATTTGAAGTTTGTTTGAGGTTTCTTTGCCTGAATTTTCTGGAATTGCTCATTTTCTTCTCAATGATTCTTTTTAATCTTCTTGAAAGCATAGCGATGTCCTCATTTTCATCATCACTCATTTCTTCATCATCTTCACTTTCTTCTTGAGATTTTGAAGTAGAGGCTTTGAGTGCTAATGGTTTTCTTTTCTCTGGCTCTGCCTCAAGCTCTCTATCTCTCTTTACTGCCATCTCATGTGAAAGAAGCTTGCCAATCAGCACATCAGTGTTCATGATACTCATATCTTCATTTGCTTCTTCTATGCCAGCAACTCTTGAACCATAGTCTTTAAGAGGAAGACTTCTCAGGATTTTATTGTTTACATCTTCCAAACTCAGATGCTTCCCAAGTTTCCTCATTCCATTTATAATGGATAGAAGACGATTTTTCATGTCAGTGATTGACTCATTGGATTTCATCTTGAAAAGCTCATATTCTGAGGTTAGAAGTTGAATCTTCTTGGATTTGACTTGCTTAGTTCCCTCATGATAGTTCTCCAATGTCTTCCACATACTGTGTGCTGTTGAGCAATGCTGTATTCTCCCACATTCTTCAATAGATAATGAGCTTGATAGAATTGTCATTGCCCTCTTGTTTTTGAAATTTGCTCTTCTTTGGGGCTCTGTCCAATCGTCTCTTGATAGGATTTCCTCTTCACCATCAGCTCCTCTTCGAGTTGGTGGTGTCCATTCTTTTCGTACACTATCCCATACTTCAATTCCTTCACTATCCAAGTATGTCTCCATCCTAAACATCCAATGGGCATAATTTGCTCCATCAAAGTAAGGTTTGAGACTCTGGAATCCTTCACTGGCCATATCTTACTCTTTACTAGCGCTTTTTAGGCTTCAATGCTAGACAAGGCTCTGATACCAATTGTTGCCCAGATATTAGACCAAGAAAGGGGGTTGAATTGGAGTTTCTAAAATTAAACTTTAAAGTGCGGAAATAAAACTGCTAATTTTAAAAGGGATAGAGAAAATCAGACACAAAGATTTATAGAGGTTCGGGTATTAACAAACCCTACTCCTCTCCCCAATCGCAATTGGGAGTTTTACTAACACACTAAGTGTTACAATGGAGTTTTACAAGCTCACTCTCAACTATGGTGTTTCTCACAATGGCTCACACCTAACCTAGAAATCCCTTGTGTTTTAATGGCTCACACAATAACCAATTCCTTTGTGTTTTACAGGCTCACACAAACAACCTACACTTGTGTTTTACAGGCTCACACAATAACCTACACTTTGTGTTTTGCAGGCTCACACAAACAACCTTTTAAATTTGTGTTTTGAAGGTTCACACAACTAACCCTTACAAGTGTTCTTCTCTTAACCCAGAACTACCCAATGCTCACTTGAGTAAAGAATACAGAGAGAACCACTTATAAATCTTTATTGCTCAAATATGAGGAGCAAAAAGAGTTTTACAGCGAATAGATTTGTTCACAAAGCATAAAAATACAAGATAGCTTGTGATTTGAAATATATACTAATCTTTTGTTTTTCTTATTATTCTCTTATCATCCTCTTGTTTCTTAATGCATAAATGACTTCCATTTATACTCTCATGGCTAAATATAGTCGTTGTGGTGCATTAATTTAGAAACTAGCCGTTATACCAACCAAAAAATCGCGTCTGACATTTTTCTCTTTCCTTGGTCACGGGCGTGAATATGCTTGTCACGAGGGTGACAGTTCTTCCCAAGCCGTGACTGAAGTGGTGACCTTGGTCGTGAAGCTCTCTAGAATGTCTTGACATATAGAGTCACGAGCGTGACACTCTTCCCAGCCGTGAGAGAAGTGGTGACTGAAGTCGTGAAGCTCTCTGGATGAAATTGAATATATCCTTCACGGGGGTGACACCTACATTCACGGGGGTGAACATCTTCACAGCCGTGACCAAAGTGGTGACTCTGGTCGTGAAGCTCTCTGGTTGAATTTACACAACTCTTCACGGGAGTGACACCTCTAGTCACGGGGGTGACTGAAATGCTTACTTCACGGTTTGGTTTTCCTTCATGGCCGTGAACTTCAAATGTTGGTTTTGGTAACGGTTAACTTTCTTCACGGGGGTGACTCCTTGAGTCACAGCAGTGAACATGCTACTTCTTACTTTTTATTTCTTTAAGGATTATTCTTCCAATTCTCCATTCTTGCCATTTTATGTCCTGTATAATATACTTTCAAAAACAAGTATGTTAAATACAATATTGCTATATTATTTATTATCATCAAAATGACGGAAATACCCCTCAAGGTTAAC
Source organism: Triadica sebifera (assembly GCA_023653625.1). Taxonomy (NCBI): domain Eukaryota; kingdom Viridiplantae; phylum Streptophyta; class Magnoliopsida; order Malpighiales; family Euphorbiaceae; genus Triadica; species Triadica sebifera. Next base: position 31,222,087 of record CM042901.1, read on the forward strand.
ATCTTCTTTTTCATATTTTTACTTATATCTAGTCCTTTTAAATTTTTACAAAAAATATAATTTAATTATGTGGTCTAATTTAATTAAATTTATATTTCTATCAATTTAATTTATTTTAATTTCTAATTTAATTAACGATTTCATCTATTTTAATCTCTATTATCTATCATGTTTTTTCTATTTGCACCACATATTTATTCTAATTAAACTCTAATTAGTGGGCGTTACAATATAAATATATTAATTAGTTTTCCATGCATATTGATATGTTTTGTATGTTATAAATGTGAATGAAATGATAAAAGCATGTTATGGATGATAAATAATGTGGAAATGGGGTTTAAGTATTAAAATAGTATATGTGGTATGTTATAGTTTAATATAACCTAGAAACGGATTTAATGATCTAAATATTGCTTAAACATGTTGTAGACATAGTATAAAGTATGAAAATATTGATATGAGTAGTTGACATTGGTTAATCTTTAGAAATTTTTACATAAAATGTATGAATGATCTATTTTCGGATTGTTGGAAATACATAATTTATGCTCGTAAACAAGGGTGTCATAGTCATAAATATCGAAGCCAGATGAACTTGTATGAACCCATAATTTAATGGTTTAGTATCATGGTTGCAAATTCATAATGGCATGATGTCACGGCCGTGAATAGGTAATTTACACCCGCAAATGTTCTGTTTCTTTCATGTGATGGTTCACGGATAAAGTAACCATAAAAATTTATCTTTACGATCGTAAATAAGTAGTTCATTCCCGTGAAACAGGATGAATGTATTATATGTATATTTTGGTTTATGGTCTTAATTGATGGTTTGTTAAACATATGTTATGGGATGTATGTATACATGGAAAATAACATCTGGAATATATGATTTGACATTTATGTGTTAGTATGAGAATGCATAAATAGGATATAATATTGGTAATAACATGCAACAAAATGAATTGAAAGATAAGTGGTTATGAGTTATATGTCCAGTTCTCTAGTTTTGGACTTGACATAGAATATATGGTATACCATTAAAAGAGGTGAATTGTATCATATGAGTTACTTTGATATGATATAAAAATAAGTGGTTAAAGCTCAGTATATGAGCGTACTTGATCATGGATTTGCTAGCATACTATATTATTCTCAATCAATGTGGTTTAAACTCGAGTTGTTGAGCGTCATTGACTCGATGGGCTCAGATGAGCTGATATTTTATGAGCAGTATAATTTAAGCTCATATTGTTGAGCGCCCTTGTCTCATATCTCGCATTCAAATAGTCAAGCTTAGAGTTTACAAAGCAGAAACATGTATAATAATGAAAGATTAAAGAGTATCGGGCTATATGGAAATCAAAAAGGAAATTTTTATAAAGGAGAAAACTTATGGTTGTTCTTTGTTTATATTAATATCAAGTAACATGATATGGTATGAAATTGTGATATATGTATATATGTATAGTATACATGGATTTTATAGTATAATTATGGTAAGATAAGCATGTTGATATGATATTAAAGCATAAAATGGCTAGAATATATGATTTTAGGAATGATTATAAGATGAATGACATGACATTATATGACATTATTTAAATGTAGAATTTTTATGCACATATGTACTACAAAGCATTAGTTTGTTTAGCGTGTAGATTTCATACATGCAGGGAACCAGTAGACTAAAGTTGACTGAAATAGTCGCAAACCCTCAAAAATTAGTCAGAGTGCATCCATTTTGGAGTGTGTTTGCATTCATGATATATTATGTATTTTTTTTTATTATATCATAAGATTTTGGGTTTAACTTACATGTCTCGGTTTTAAAAACATGCAATGATATTTATATGATGTATTTATAATACGAGATTAGTGAAGCTGGAAAATATATTTCATGTTTTATGCTATATTGATCGTTGGATCGGATTTTATATTTTTATGCTTTAAATACACAATTATATTTAAATAGATTTTTAAATATAAAAAAAATTGTAATTTAATCAATTTTCCATAAAACAATATGTAGTATCCGTCGGTATAATTGAGGGGGTGTCTTTACTACATCATAATTTTGGCAAAGAAAAACTGCAACAAATTTTAAAAAATACATAGAAATTTATGCTTTGTACCATGTTGATTGATGAAAAACCTCAATATTATAATGCCCCATGCAATATAACACAATTAAATTTTAATTTTGTTTTTCTCCGCTCCTTTGATAACTAAAATAAAGTAAGATATACAAAGAAATGTGATATGGGATGGCATATCGATTTAGATATACACAAATAAAAGAGAAAAAGTAATCGACTAATTGTAAATAAAAAAATTTAAATGAATTTCAGACACATGTTCTTGAGATTTTAACACAGTTTGAATTACTTTGGAAATCAATTTCTTTTTTCTTAGAAAAAAAAAAAAAGATCTTAACACACATTTTGATAAATTTTTCTATAAAATTAAAAAAAAATCAAAACAAAAACAAACGGCCACTTAGTGATAGTAAGAGCTAAATGATTCTGGGGCACAAGGTTTTTTTTTTTATAATTTTTTTAAAAGTAAACTGAAACCAAAATTTCAAAACATCAAACGAGCCCTTAAAATTTCTTGTATATTAGTTATCAATCAATTATCTTTCTACATCAAAATTTGTTTGTTATTAATCTGAATCAATTGCTTTTTACGGTAAGGAACCGCTGGAGCAAACGGACCCCAAAAATACACTCTCCACTCGAGAAACTACAATACAACCTAAATACCAAGAAGTCCGAAAAAAAACCATGTTGAAACATAATATAGATCAGCTTCCTAGTTTTGAAAAACAATACCTAATTTGTATGTAAATATTGGATGGTCATCAAAGCTTAAGCAAGTTACAAGTAACACAATTAGTTTTTCGAAAATCTTCTATTGCCTCGGTACAAGAAAGTCTTTAATCCTCATCTCCCACCTACTGATTTAAGGCAAGAAATAGAAGACAGCACTCTTTACTTCTTGGCATAAGTAATTGCCATTGGATTCTGTGGAGTAATTTTGAATCCCTGAAGGGCCTGCATGGCCATGGAGGACTGTACATCATCTTCAAATTCTACAAATGCAATACCAGGTTTTGCTTCGATCATTCGGACTTCCCTGAATCCTGGATATTGTTGGAAGAGAACTTGCAACATCATGCTTGTGGTTTCATGTGGCAAATTCTGTATAAACAATATATTATTTGGTGGAATATTTTCTTGTTCACTCTGGTTTCCCTGTCGGAAAGAACCCTACATAAGATGCACAGAATCACAAAATCGATTGGTCAAATATCTTATTCAAGTTCACATCCAGAAGAAATATAGCTCATGCAAAGTGGATAAACTTTGAACAGGATCTATTATAAATCATAGTGATAACTAATCAGATCCAAATGCCAATCATATCATTAACTATTAACTTCAAGAAATTTAATCAATGGTTGTGCCTCATTCTCTTCATTCCAATACCAACAACAATTGGAAGTTAGCTGTTCAGTTCCAACAGAGATCCCAAACACTATTTGGTTAAATATTTCAAGAAAGCAACCAGCAGCTGTCAGATATCTTTTGTAGTAGTTGTTCACAACAGCTCCAATTTGAAGCTCTTTGTGAGCAGTTCCTATATATTTAAAAAAATTAACTAAAATACCCTACAATTAATAGTTCCTGTACTGTTTTCCTTTTTCTTTTTCTCTTAAAAGAATAGCTCGTATACTTACAAGATACACTTTTAACAAAAGCTGCAATTTATTTAAAATAAATTTAATAAATACCCCTTAAATAATATTAAAGTATTTCATTTAGAAATACAGTAAACTGTTCTTGTTTTCATATGGATTTAAATCTTATTAGACAAATTAATAACACCAGACTTATTATGAATACGTTGATTATTGTTCTTAAAAAATAACAAATAACCCTATATAATAATTCTTGAAATAACAATAACATTTATATATATATATAGTTATTTTGGATATTATTATTTAATTTATATAAAACATTAAATAATATATGTAACTATTAAAAAATAAATAATACCCATAATAGTCATTTAACAAAGTAATGACAACTATCAAAATTTATCTGATGATTATCATTTACCAACCATTAGCAACCAGCCACTTGCTACCGATTATCAATAGCAGCTATCAGCTATCACTAAAGATAAAACCAAATAGGCCCTTAAGCCTAGTGGCTCGTCCTAGTCTTTTCATCTTAAAATGAAATCATAGCTTGTATAGGGGTATGAACTATGAAAGTAAGAAAGGCGAAGCAACTATAACTATATATATATATATATATATATATATATATATATATATAATCAACTCACCAGGCCTCTGTTGCTCTCAGCAGTTGTACCATTAGCTGCTGCTGATTGTTGAGCTTCTTCAGCACGTCTCTTTCTTTCAGCTGAAGAAGTAAATATATGTGAAATTGATTAAAAAAAAGTACTAGAGCAGTCAAGTCATAAAAGAGAAACAAGAAAAACTCAAAAAAAGAATTTATTGATTCGGCAGCTGCTTCAATTCTTGAAATGGACAAGCTTTAAGTTATTTACACTCAGGCATAAACCTTAACTGACCAATCATTTATAATTTCAGATAGCACGCAATATTCTTGTTACTTATATCACCTATGCAACAATAGCAAGCATTAGTAGCCTCCATCAAGCAACATATGTTCGATTATCTGGTTCAAAACACTACTTAGTGAAACCTAATAATGCTCATAACTCCTGCCATTTTTCTAAAACAGAGAAGTCAAGCATATTTATTTGCCATTATCTCCCTAATACAGGCATTTTTCTACCTTATTTTGTCATCAGTTCTTCCACATGAGACTGTTTTAACAATGAAAATGTAATATGAAAACTTAAAATTCATAACTTGACATTACTAGACCAACAAACCTTGAACTAACAGCTTTTAAAAGTACTATAATGCCTAAAATTAAACAATAATAAATAAAATACTTCTAGTCACCTTTTTCTTCTTGCTTCTTCTTCTTTTTTGCATTTGGATCATATATTCCTTCTGCCTCTGCAAGGCAATCAGACTTTGTTTTTGCATACTGGATGCGCTGAATGAAGTCAATTGCATATAAACATCACATAAACATTTCATGAGAGACAATGATATAGTAAGGAAATAGAAATGAATGATAACTTCTCAACTGGAGTTGCTGTTCATAAATGCTTTAGGTAAATTGAATGCATTGAAAAATATTTTGGACCTGTATGTTGCAATTAAGAAAAATAACAATAAATTAATAATTTTCCCTTTTATAAGGATAATACAATTTCATAGTTTTGAAAATTTTATCAGGCAAGTATAGCACAATTCCATGCACAAGAGACTTTAAAAATCACATTCTCTTTCCATAGAAAATTTTTTAAAAGTGGAAAAAAAAGTTACTTTGTCCTTCCTCTGACATACAATTTAAATTTAAAAATCATAATGGCCTTTAATCATTTAACAATGCAAAGAAACAAACACCTGGCCTACACAAACAAGACGTTCCAAAAAATGGGATTTAAGAAGATATAGATAAATGGTGCAAAAAGAAACAATAATACGATAACATTGCACGAGTATCACAAAGTGGGGTAATAACCAAAGATTTAGTTGATGGCATCAATATAGCAAAGAATCTGCAATCTGATAAATAAAAACAATAAAACTGACTGAATTTATGGAATCTTAATTCACATGTCCAATTGGCAGGAGGGCTGTACATGAGATACAGGGCTCTATTTAGGCTGTATCAGAACATATCTGCATAACAAGTTATTATTTTGGCTTCCTTAGACGTACCATAGGTTTTTCATAAAATGGAAAACCCTGCATTTGCCGCACTGCATTACTAGCAGCCATCACTTCACTGAAACAAACCCATGCCTGACCTCGAAGCTTGGGCGTCTTCAAGGCAACAACATCCAAAATCCTTCCATATTGCGAGAACAAACAGTAAAGTGACCTCTTTAATTCTGTCAGAAGAAAAATGTGTAGATTTGTGTCAATCTTCTCACCAACAAGCTTAGTTCTAGCGGAAATTAAAGATACACTTGCACTGCAAGCTTCAGGAATACGACCAAATCATTATCCCTAGAAATTAAATACCCCTAACGCACACCTTAATTTAAAAAAAAAAAAGATTGAAAACTAAACAAACTATCAAGTAAAATCCCTAAAAGTTAAAATAAACCCCAGCAGCAACAACCATGAAATATCAAAGCAAAACATGAATTGGCCAATGTAGCACTAACAAGAAAAAAAAAGTAACATCAAAAATCGAAAACCTGTGAAACAATGAACATCAAGTATAGAAAAAACAATTATAACTTGCTTAAGAAAACAATCAATCGCGCAAACAATAATTATCTTTTCTGGGTTATAGTTCAGTAAGTTAAAGGAAAGAAAAGAGATAGAGAAGTTACCTTCCTTCTTGACTTTTTCATTGAGGTTCTTAATGTATATAGTTTGATTAGGAGGAATATCCGCGGTTAGCATGTTATCGGAAAAACACCAGTGTAATGCAGAGAAAGGAAGAAATAAGAGAGAAAAAGAGTCTCGGCTCAGCTCCACCAGTAGTCGAGCCCTAGGATTACGACACTTTACTATATATGTTTGGACCTTTGAAAATGGGTTAAGCCACCAAACCGTTTGTAAATTAGTTTTTGCTTCATTTTTCTTTATTTGTATTTCTTGATTTGATTCGAATTTCGAGATTCCACAACATCAATACTTCTAAATTAAAACATATTAATCCATTCTCTCTTCATTTTATAACATATCAACTATTTAGGACATAACGTACAAAACTAGAAATTAATTCATATTAAAAAAAACTAGACATAAATTATAATCGAAATTTAAAAGGTTTATTTGAATATTATTCATCATCACCATCAGTGATATTTAATTATTAGCGGCTAACGGTGGTAGTAAACTACCAACCAAACGATGATAATTAGCTTCCAGCTATCAGCTACAGTGATCAATAATTCATAATTGGTTTTAAAGTATTTAATAATTTAGCAGTTGAAATTTAATTATAATTTATAAAATATTATTAATAATTGTATTATGTTAGTAATGTGATAGGTACACTAACTTTTTATTTGTTCATAATGTATATTATGTAAAATGTAAAAAAATAATTAATTAAATGTAAAAATATAATACAAAATATACTTTTAAATCAAAAATTATTATAAATTAATATAAGTACAAGTAAAAAATTTTAAAAATATTTTATGTATTAAAAATCTTAAAACTAGTTTTTGACATAAAAAGACTAAAATTATAGTTTTTCTTAAAAAGTCAAATCTTAATACAAATTTCAAAAGTTTTCAGTTGAAATTTTCAATTGCTAGTTTTTTTAATCAAGTATCTAATTTAATTTTTAGATTGTTAAACCACTAAAAAAGCTGAACTACCAAGTTTAGCTTTCATTTTGTTAAAAATACCAAATAAGTGTAAAAGTTGAACTAAATGACACAAATACTTAAAAGGATGATGAGTTAGATGAAATATCAAAATATCTCTCATTATTTTTCAGCATTCAAAATTCAAAAAAAAAATATTTTGTCTTTGGATTTTAAGAATTCGTATAATTAAAAATTTCAATTGAAAATTTATTTAAGTGATTTAATTGTTAATTTTAAAATTATTTAATATTTTAAATGAAAAATTATTCAATTAATTATCATTAACTATATATCAAATTAGGATTTGTGCCACAAGTATTATGCAAAATGTGTCTTTGGTGAGTCTGATCTAGTTGACGGGGAAATTTTTTTTTTAGTGTAACAATATTATATTATTAACTTAATAATTATATTATAATAGTTTTATATTGCGAAGAAAATAACTTTGGAAAGAGTTAACCGAAGACAATGGGGTGGCTACTGCGATTGTCAATTCATGGTAATAGATGAATGATAATGACTGTAACACAAAATATGATTGTTTTAAAACATTATTGTAAACAGGGTTATACACGAATTTTACATCTTCCTGAACCAGACCTGAGAAAAAAAATTTAAAATTAAATTTTATTGCAAATTTTTTTACTAAAATATAATTGAATTATACTGTTGACTTTTATTTGAAATGAATTTAAATTTTTTTCTAAATTGTACTAAAATGTTCTAGAATTTATTGTAAATTTTCCTATATATAATATAAATTAAATAATTTATTAATAATAATTTATCACTTTTAATATAAACTCGTTATATAACTTAAACTTATAATTATATAAATTTTAATTCATTCAATTAAGATGATATTTTTAATTAATTAAAAAAATTAACATGTTAAAAAATTATACTTTATTATTTTGTAAATTTCTTACTAAATATTTAACAAAATTAAAATGATATTCTAATTACAAATATAAAAAGTTATCTATTATCATTCAAAAAAAACTTATTTAAAATAATATTTAAAAATTTTAGATCGAGTCCACAATGGAGATGATATTTCTCAGAAAATTTTGTATGGGATAAAGCACAACAGGAATTATGAAATTGTTGAACCAAGGTTAGTGATAAAGAAAGATACTATGGGGTAAGCTGTAAAGTGAACAAGGAAGAACTTGTGGTAAAAGATAAAAATTATTTTTTGTATTGCAATCCAGTTGGTAAGATAAACAGTTTACTTATATTGAAATAAAGATCAAATCAAAGGACTAAAATTTTATCAGGAAGGTTAGAACCAAGAATATGAGTCCAAATAACATAGTTAGGGAAGATTTACAATTTAATAGGATGGTGGGTTTTCAAGGATGTGGCGAAAATCTTTCCATCTGCTGTTTGAAAATGTTCATTGTGCTAGATCTAATATCTGTTAGGAAGAACTAAATGGTTTATTATAGATTTATAAGCACAAATATCTATGAATGCAATGATTTTAACAGACTTGATATATTTGTGAAAAAAAATGTGATTAGTACAAGAGGAATTGAGTGAGTTGGTTGTACTGGATATATAGGGGATATGGTGTTAGGGATAGTGGAAAGTGTGAGATCAGTGAATAGGGTTAATTCTTTAGTTGGTTCAATAGAACAGAAAGGAACAAAGACAATCGGGTAGAAAAGAGCAATGTAATATTTTGCAAAGATAGAAAATGATTGAGAAGGGTTATTAAGAAAGATTTCATCAACTTCAGGTAGGTCATCAATTTCTGAATCTGTTTCAAAAAATTCTACTGCAAAAGAGTATTTGAGGAGTTGACTCACCATCCAATAAAAAGAGTGATTGTAACACCCTTGTTACATTTACACAATATGTATGTTACGTTGCCTTAAGCGATTATCATGATTGTTTTAAATTGTCTATAATATTATTATAAACATATATGTGGGTAAATATTTTTTTTTCCATCTTGTTAGTCAATAAGTTGATAACATACCACATGAAAATAAATTTATTATTCACTTACATATTTTTAAATCTATTACAAAATATTATACATATACATGTCATTAAATTTAGCATATAAAATTCTTCTTCAGACTGCTCCCAAAATGAGGTATGCATTGCTCCAGCGAGTTCCTAGCTAGTACGTACACGCAGTCAAAATAAACTACGTGTTGAGCATTAAAAATGCTCAATGGTGATTACAAATCTAAAAATTTTGACTAACCTAAATAATGCATATACAATCATGTAAATTTCATACACTATTTATATTAACATAACAATTATAATTATCCTTCTAATTATTATTATTATTATTATTATTATTATTATTATTTTTGTTATCATTATTTATTATCAATTACCTTTAATACCTTTATTAAATTAACAATCACACTTTGTATTCATCTTATAACTTAATTTTCATTTTAATTCTCCATTCTATTTTTATTTAATGACAAATTACGTTTTGTTTTATAAACTTCCATTTTGTCATTTTGTTATTTTTTTACTTTTGTCACTTTTTCTCTTTTGTCATCATTTTTTTACTTTTCTCACTTTTTTACTTTTTTCATAATTTTTTTAACCTTTTGTCACTTTTTCACTTTTGTCATCATTTTTTTTACTTTTATCACTTTTTGCCCATACAGTTAATCCAATAGAAAATCTCCGGACTGGATACATGGAACGTGGACTTCATAGGTCCACTACACTGAAGAGTGACCCCGAAGGATCACCCAGATATTGCATCGCACACTGATCATTAAATCATTATCATTGAAGTAGATCGTTATTGGCCTACCTAAGTGAGTTGTCATGATCCGCACCGCAGTTATGATGTCCCTATGGCTAGCTAATTATATCCTGAACTATATTTAACCACCAGACTACAACCAAGGGCAATAAAAATTATTCCTTTAACTTAATTATCATTAAATTCATAAATTTTATTTATTTTACATTATTAATTACTTAAAATTTTATTCAATCTTTAAAATATTATTTTTCCACAATTTCCAATACAATGCATTAAATATTCAATATTAATATCAATTACGCCACAAAAACTCAATTGTTACCCAGATATTGAACCAAGAAGGGGGTTGAATTGGATATTAAAAAATTTAACTTTTAAGTGCGGAAAGAAAAAGTTAAGTTTAGTAGGGATAAAAAAAATGACACAAGGATTTTTATAGAGGTTCGGGTGTTGACAAACCCTACTCCTCTCCCCAATCTCAATTGGGAGTTTCACTAACACATTAAGTGTTACAATGGAGTTTTACAAGCTCACTTCCAACTATGGTGTTTCTAACAATGGATCGCATCTAACCCATAAATTCCTTGTGTTTTGATAGCTCACACAATAACCAATTCTTTGTGTTTTACAGGCTCACATAAATAACTTTTACCTTGTATTTTAAAGGCTCACACAAATAACTTTTCTTTATGTTTTAGAGGCTTACACAACTAACCCTTATAAGTGTTCTACTCTTAACCCAGAAATACCCAAAACTCACTTGAGTAGATGATTACAGAGAAAGATACTTACAAATCTATATTGCTCAATAAATGATGAGCAAAAAGATTTTCACAGAGAATAAATATCAAATGCACACAATGACTTACAATAAGATTTTGATTCAAAATATTAGCTATTCTCTTGTTCTTTTGTTTTCCTTACTCTCTCTTCCTTTCTGGATGCATAAATGACTTGCATTTATACTTCCATAGAAAATTATAGTCGTGAGAATGTATTTAATATGAAACTAGCCGTTGCACCAACCCTTATAATCGTGCTTGACATGTTTCTCTTTCATCTTTCACGGTCGTGACTATGTGTGTCACGGTCGTGACTGTTCTTCCAACCCGTGACTTGAGTGGTGACCTTGGCTGTGAAGCATTCTGGAAGGTTTTGAAGTGTTTGTTCACGGGCGTGACATTTTATCTTCACGGGTGTGACATCCTTCCAAGCCATGGTCCAAGTGATGACTTTGGTCATGAAGCTCTCTGGAAGAATTTGTCATGTCTTCTCACGGGCGTGACAATTATTCACGGGCGTGACTGCAATGTTCATTTACGGTTGCTATCTTTTTTCATGGCCGTGAACTTTAAATATTGGATTATTGGAGCTAAGCTTTATCACGGGCGTGACACATAAGGTCACGGGCGTGAACATGCTATTTCTTCAATTTTATCTTTTTAAGATTAATCTTTCATTCTTCATTCTTGCTATCATATTCTATACCCTGTTTAATAGACTTAGAAAACAAGTATGTTAAATACATTTTTGCTATTTTATTTGATAGTATCAAAATGACATAAATACCCATCAAGGTTAAACAATCTCCCCCTTTTTGATGGTGACAAATAATCTAGCAATATGTACATTTGAGAAGTCTCCCCCTCAAAAGATGCTTAGGATAAAAAATGCTGAAGTGCAAGAATTGTAAAGAATGATAAAGTGTAGCATCAAAATATTGTTTCAAGTATATGCAAGTTATATGCAAAGTATATCTAATGTATACCAAAATTTTCTTTAAAGCAAGTTAAGTTTATTTAAGGTATATTTAGAGTATATCAAGTGCATATTCATTCATGTAACTTGCATCAAGGTATATGCAAAGTATACTTGAGATATATTTAAGGTGTATGAAACTCATTTGCATACTTGCATATTCATTTTGATTCAAAATTAAGTATTGCACTTAACTTTAAACAATATATTGCTAGGTTCCCCCCCTTTTGTCATCAACAAAAAGAATATAAAAAAGATAAAAACGTAATGGAAAACAAAAGCAAATATATTAATTTAAGAAAAACAAATACAAAATTAATTAAAATGCGGAAAGGAAATTAGAATTTCCTACAACAAACAAGCTAGAAACAAACATAACATCTAACATAACATCTAGCTGGACATCCTATCTCTAAGACGAGCAACTTTCGTCTCAAGGTTGTCCATACGAGACTCCATGAAATCCTTGAGGTTATCTAACCTCTCATCCATCGAAGCCTGCAATTGCTCAAACCGTGGTGCCAAGAGGTCAACCACTTGCTGAGCCAAGTTTGGTGTGGAGGTAGAGGATTGTCCGATTTCCTGCTCAATCTCTAGAGGTGCCACCTCAACTCGAGCCCTCTTCCTTTGCTGAAGTCCTTGGAGGCCAGCTTTGAAGTCCTCTGAGTCATTGTCCTCCCAAATGATTTCACCAGTAGTGTTGGTGAAGCGGTAGTAGATGTTGTTCTCAAACACGATTCGAACAGCCGCTCCCATTTTGATGAAGGACTCGACGTCTAGTCGGTCTCGAGGATGCCTTGGTATGAGGTTGAAGTGATGTTCATCCAGTTTTAAGTATCCGAGCTTCAAAGCAATGTGAGTCACGTACCCACCAATTAGAATGTCTCCGAAGGGCTTGGTGGCAATTGACAAGAGATGGTTCGTAAACCATCGAGATAAAGCCACTGTGAAGCCTCTTCGGGCCATCTCCAGGAGAAAGAGCTCTGACTTTCTGATTGTGCCATTGTTGTCTCCTCTGGCAAAGATGCTATAGGTTAGAAGCCTATGCAAATACTTATTCACTAGGGATCGAAGGTGAGTACTCTTCGTCTTTTTAACGTCTCAACTGCAATTAAGACCGAAGTGAGTCCATGCCTGAGTCACATAGAACTCCACTTCACTGTCATTTAGGATGCCTTAAGAGGGAAGGTTGAACAAATATCCAAACTCTGTGGCAGAAAGGGTGTTCGGATGCTTGCAAATTTGGAACTTCACCATGCCAGTAGGAGATACTTGCAAAGTGCTCAGAAACTCTAAGGTTGGCTCCGTCAGAGTTGGTTGATGAATATCAACAAATTCCTTCAGATGAAGGCCTGAAGTTGTTCTGTCATGGTTCTCTCGAGGTCAAGTGTACGAACGAATTGCCACTCAAATGATCTTGAGGAAATGAGTGGTCTTTTCTTGAGTATTGAATATCTAGGATGGCAATGCTCTGGAATGATGTGTTGGGTTTTGAAGAATGAATCATATTCATAAACGCAGCAAAAAATAAATTTTTTTAAAACCCAAAACAAAAGATCATACTTGTACCATTAAAATGAATTTATATAAATGTAAATGTTAAAATTATACCATGTAATTTTTATTTGTTCTCCAAATCTTCACTTTGTTGAGTTGTAGCAAATCATAACAATCCACACTAGGATGTCTCTAATGATAATCCAAGAGAAGAATGAAGAAGAAACTATCAAGAGAAAATGGTTTGAACAAATTCAAAGTGTTAGCTTTGAAAGTGTTCTTAAGAGAATTTTTGTTGTCTTAAAAATATTTTTTTTCATAAAAAATATTTTCATGTCTATTTTCTGCCATTTGATATCTTTTCAATTTGAATCAAATTAAAAAATAAGATGAAAGTCAAAAATTGAGAAAATGACAATTAATGAATAGTAATTGGCCATAATTGGCCTAATTATGACCAATTACAGCTGTTGGCCAACGGATGCAAGCTGCAGGCGTGTTGGGCCTGCTGCTGGGCTGCCCAGCAGCGCGGGCCCATACGGACCTGTGGCACTCCCGAACAATTTTTGTAACACCCCCTCAACCCAGCTGCTCGTGCCCGGATGAGGGAGTGCTACCTCTGACTTCATCGTTTAAGATATATTTATTAAATTTTGAACACCTGAAAATCATTCATTTTCATTTTTTTACCATTTATTTACTTTGCAGCATAAAAGAAAAGTCATAACATCAAGGATAAAAATACATTTTCTTTAATAACATATTCTTTACAAAGTGTACCATTTATTTTACAAGTATTATAAAATAAAATTTAAAACATAAATACAATTGATGTGTGACCCACGGTGGTTGATATATGCTGCTTTACTGGGTCAGGACACCGTTAGATTTATCTACTACTATCTACTTATTCTTTGCTATACCTGCGCGAGAGAAACTCCCACACTAAGCTCTTGGCTTAGTGGTGCATATAAATAAGGCAATAAACTATTTTTAATGTTACATGCATTGTCATATAAAAATTTATGATCAAATCATGCAAACATACATTTCATGATATTCTAGTATGCATAACATCAATTTATTGTATCTCATTTTGATTAACATAATCAAATCATCATTCTCATGCAAATCATGGTACTCTAGCATGTATAGACATCAAATTATATTATATTATCTCATACTTATTTATTTTCTTACCACTTTATTGTATAACACTAAACCTTTTTTTTATCCATGCCACAATTCATAATTCCCGTTTTACTTTCAATAATTCTTTTATGTTCCATAACTTCTTTATTTATGTTTTCATTTATGCCCAGGACACCTATGAACTACTGAATAGGATAACGGAGTTGCCATCCAGGCACTTAGGAGTGCCACCTGGGCAATATGATGTGCGCATATAAGTGTCAAACCCGGCGTAGATAAATGAAAGTTATATCTCTATGTCTTATATTTCAAACCCAACAAAGAACATGGAAAACGGAGTTTCAGAAATTAAGTTATAACAGTTTAAGTGCACACTGCTCTTCAATTTCCAGCAAAGAACATACCAACCAATCACATTCAATTTTTACCAAATTAAATCCTAAGTCTAGCAATCATGCATCCCCAAGATTTTTCATCACAAATAACATTAATTCAGAATCATCAACATGCCAAATAATTAAATTATGCAATTAAAACAAAATTAAAATAGGCTATTGCCTTTGATTATGCACAAACCTCTCTTTTTCTCTTTTCTTTCTCTTTACTTTTCTTTCTCCTTTCCTTTGCTCCTTTGAGCCAAATCCTTGTCACTTTGAGTTCCTAAAGTTCATAAACAGATTATTAAAAATTCATAAACCTAATTTTCTCCCTTTCTCCTTACTCTCTTAAGCTTCCTTAAGCATGAGAATGGGATTTTACCTTACTTTTTCTCTCTTTTCTCACTTTCTCTTTCTAAAATCAAGCTTTAGCTATGGAGGAACAAGGGAAAACGTGGCTGGTTTGAGAGAACAGAATTTTCCTCAATGAAAATGGATAAGGAAGAAAAAGAAGCAATCAAGAACAAAGTGACAAAAGTCATTAAAATGGGGGACACATAAGCCACATTCTAGAAACCTTCATTAATGTCATATGCATGTATCTTCATTAGCTTATTAAACTTTGCCATTTGGTGTATTGGGCTTCAAGAAACGTGGGAGGCAATTGAAAGATAGCAAATTCTAGATATGAAGAGATGAAAGAATAATTAAGAGAATAAAGACAAGATACATAATTATGGGACACCTAAGCATATTCTAGAAACTTTAATTAATGTTAAATTCATGTATGTCAATTATCTTCTTAAAATGTGACACTTGGTATGGCTGGCCTCCATATGCATTTTATGTCCCAATTCATGCATTTAATTTATGATTATCCCCTTTAAATCCTCCAATTTTTGATAAATTGCAAATTGACCCCTAAACTTTTCAAAATTCGCAATTTAGTCCTTTACCGAAATTTAACATCTTTAAATATTTTGAACACTTTATTAGATATTTTCCATACTTAATTACCATTATTTTCATTATTTTTCGATAAAAGTCCAAATTTAGATTTCGGTCAAACCGACGAGTCGATTTAACAACTCACGTGACTTTAATCTAAATTAGCGGATATGACATTCTCTCCCCCTTAAAATAAATTTCATCCTCGAAATTTTTACCTGTTCATTCTTTGTTGAACATCTGAGGATATTGCTTCTTCGTGACTTTTTCGCTCTCCCATGTGGCTTCTTCAGTAGCATGATTTCGCCATAGCACTTTAACTAATGGAACTTTCTTGTTTCACAAAACTTTTTCTTCCCGTGTTAATATAGCCACTGGTTCCTCTTCATACGTCAAGTCGGTCTGCACTTCTATCTCCTCAGTTGGAATCACATGAGTCGGATCAGACCTATATCTCCTTAGCATCGACATATGGAAAACATTATGGATTTTATCCAACTCTGGTGGAAGTGCTAACCGATATGCCACTGGTCCGATTCTTTCCAAAATCTCATAAGGACCAATGAACCTCGGACTTAACTTTCCCTTTTTACCAAATCTTAATACTTTCTTCCAAGGTGAAACTTTAAGAAACACCTTATCTCCCACAGCATACTCTATGTCTCGCCTCTTGAGGTCAGCATATGATTTCTGTCGATCTTGAGCTACTTTCAATCTTTCTTGAATAATTTTAACCTTTTCTTCTGTTTGTTGCACTAACTCTGGCCCTATCAACTTCTTTTCACTCAATTCAGTCCAACAGATTGGTGTCCTGCATTTTCTTCCATACAATGCCTCATACGGAGCCATGCCTATGCTCATCTGATGGCTATTGTTGTAGGCAAACTCCATAAGAGGTAGATATCTATCCCAACTTCCCTCAAATTCAAGCACACAACTTCTCATCATATCCTCTAGCAACTGAATAACTCTCTCCGATTGTCCATCCGTTTGCGGATGAAAGGCCGTGTTGAAATTGAGTCGATTCCCCAAAGCTTGCTGTAGACTTTTCCAGAATTGTGAAGTAAATTTGGGATCTCTATCAGATATGATGGACATTGGCACTCCATGCAATCTCACTATCTCACTTACATAAATTTCAGCTAGCTTGTTCAATGAGTAGTCCATTCTGACAGGTAAGAAGTGTGCCGACTTCATCAATCGGTCCACTATCACCCACACTGCATCATGCTTCCTCTGAGTCATCGGTAAACCGGACACAAAATCCATCGTGATTCTTTCCCATTTCCACTCTGGAATCGGTATTGGTTGCAGCAATCCTGTGGGCAACTGGTGTTCTGCTTTCACTTGTTGACAAGTTAGACATTTAGCAACATATTTAGTGATATCCTTCTTCATCCTTGGCCACCAATATTGAGTTTTCAAATCTTGATACATCTTGTTCCCGCCTGGATGCATGGTATATACCGTTTCATGTGCTTCTTTTAAAATATCGAACTTCAGCTCTTCTACACCAGACACACAAATCTTATTCTTGAAGTACACTATGCCATCCTCTGTCAATGAAAAATCAGGCTTTTCTCCCTTTTTCACTGTCTCGACTATCTCTACTAACTTTTCATCTTGCTTCTGAGCATCTTTGATCCTCTGCATCAAAGTAGATTGTATTCGCATCTCAGCTAAAATCTTCCTACTTAGTGCATCTGCAATCACATTAGCTTTTCCTGGCTGGTAGTCGATCACACAGTCATAATCTTTAATTAACTCTAACCATCTTCGTTGTCTCAGATTCAACTCTTTCTGTGAGGGAAGGTACTTAAGACTTTTGTGATCTATATAGATATAACATTTTTCCCCATACAGATAATGTCTCCAGATCTTAAGAGCAAAAACTATCGCAGCTAACTCCAAATCATGTGTCGGATAGTTAAGCTCGTGAGGCTTAAGTTGTCTTGAGGCGTAAGCAATCACCTTTCCTTCTTGCATAAAACACAGACTAAACCATTATGACTAGCATCACTGTACACAATAAAGTCTTTTCCTGGAATAGGCTTAGTCAAAACTGGTGCTTCAGTCAACATTGCCTTCAGTCGATCAAAACTTGTTTGACACTTGTCTGTCCACTCGAATCGGACCTCTTTTCGTAGCAGTCGTGTCAAAGGAGTCGCTAATGATGAAAATCCCTTCACAAACCTCCTATAATATCCGGCTAATCCGAGAAAACTTCTCACTTCTGTCACATTTCGTGGTGGTTTCCAATTAAGAATAGCCTCAATTTTACTAGGATCAACCTGAATACCTTCTGCTGAAATTACATGACCTAGAAAACTGACTGATTCAAGCCAAAACTAGCATTTAGATAGCTTTGCATACAACTGCTTCTCCCTCAATGTTTGCAGCACTATTCTGAGATGTTGATCATGTTCTACTCGGTCTCTAGAGTAGACAAGAATGTCATCAATAAACACTACTACAAATTGATCAAGGTATGGCCTGAACACTCGGTTCATCAGGTCCATAAAAGTTGTTGGTGCATTAGTCAATCCAAAGGGCATAACCAGGAACTCATAATGACCATAACGAGTCCTGAATGCCGTCTTAGGTACATCTGACTCTTTTATCTTCAGTTGATGATACCCTGATCGAAGATCTATCTTTGAAAATATGGTTGCACCCTTCAATTGGTCAAATAAATCGTCAATCCTAGGCAGCAGATATTTATTCTTAATAGTCACCTTATTAATCTGCCTGTAATCGATGCAAAGACGAAGAGTGCCATCTTTCTTCTTGACAAATAATACAGGAGCACCCTATGGTTATACACTGGGTCATATAAAACCCCTATCTAACAACTCCTGCAACTGTACCTTTAGCTCTTTCAACTCTGCTGGTGCCATCCTATATGGTGTAATGGAAATAGGGGTGGTGCCGGGTACCAAATCGATAGCAAATTCAATTTCTCTATCCGGCGGTAACCCTGGCAACTCCTCTGGAAATACGTCAGGGAACTCTTTATTAATAGGAATATCCACCAACTTCAGACTTGCTTTCTCCATATCAACCACATACGCTAAGTATGCTTCACATCCCTTATTGATGAGTTTCTGGGCTTTCAACACTGATATCACATTGTCTGGGTATCTTCTATCCTCACCCATCACCACTATCTCATCTTGTTCTGGAATTTTAATGATCATCTGTCTTCTTCCACAATCCACTACCACTCCATAATGAGCCAACCAATCCATTCCCAAGATCACATCGAATTCATGGAATGGTAATTCTATCAAGTCTGCTGGGAATTGCCTTCCTTGAATTTCAACTGGGAAACCCCTAAACACCTTGCTAACCCTCACACTGTGCCCTAACGGGTTAGTCACAATAATCTCAAATTCTAGAGTATGTGGTTCTAAACCCTCTTGACCCGGTGGTGGTGTGCATATGTATGAATGCGTCGACCCCGGATCTATCAATGCATGTATGTCAGAGCCAAAGAGAAGGAATTTACCAATTAAGATATCCGGTGCATCCTGCTCCTTTCGGCCTCGCATGGCATATGCCCTGGTTGGGGCAGCTCTACTACCTTCTGGCCTCTCAACTGTCTCTGATCTAAACTGATTGGACCATGATCGGCCTCCTCTGCCTTGCCCTCGGCCTCGGCCTCTGCCTTGCCCAGAAGCCTGTGTCTGTATTAGCTCAGTGCTCCCCGAACCTCTGCCATACTGTAACAAGGGACAATCTCTCCTCATATGGTCTTTAGAGCCACATTTAAAACACGCTCCTGTCATCCACCAACACTCTCCGGGATGAGAACGGTCACAGTGTTAGCATTCTGGTAGGGGTAGAGATCTATATGGTGTCTGTGTCGGTGCACTAGCTGCCGAAGAAACAGATCTCGTGGGTTGTCCCCGCCTAAAGGAATAAGGCCTGTTGGAACCCCCAGCCTGAAATCGGCCATTGAAAGATCTAGCTCTCTTTCCACTTGACTGTACTCTACTCGGTTGTGATATGGGCCTCTTGAACCCTCTATCTTGTGTTGACTGTTGTGCGGCTAGAACTCTCTCAACTGTTCTGGCAGATGCTAGCAAACTAGGAAAACTCATCAGACGTAGAGCTGAGACTTATAGCTTGATTGGGTCTCTCAATCCATCTTCAAATCGTCGGCACTTATCTGCCTCAGTGGATACAATGCCTCCAGCATACTTGCAAAGATGTGTAAATTCTCTTTCATATTCTGTTACCGATAAGTTTCCTTGTTTCAACATCAAAAACTCTTTTTTCTTGTCATCTATGTAGATAGGAGGAATATACTGCTCCTTAAACTTCTCTAGAAATAACTCCCACGTCGTAGGGTCAGGAGCCTCTGTGCTCTGTGATTCAGATCGCCACCAGTCATATGCATGCTCTTATAGTAAAGATACTGCATACTCATATTTATGTTCGTTTGTGCAATGCAGCTGATCAAAAACTCTCTCTGCCCGTTCTAGCCAAAACTCTGCCACTGAGGGGTCATCTTCCCGTTTACCATAGAAATCGGGTGCCCCTAACTTCCTCAATCTCTCAAATTGTAATCCTGATGAGGCTGGTTGTGATGCTCTTTGTAGCAAATCTATCATGTTCCTCATAAGCTCTATTTGTCCTGTGCCAGCAATAGACTGCCCTCTTGATAGGCTAGCACTGGATCTAGATACATTAGCTTGGCGACGACTGGGTCGCGATGAAGCCTGTGTTTCAGTAGGCTCATTACTTTCACCTCCTTCGGCCACAATATGTCGTGACCCTGAAGCCATAATATACCTATATCATAAAATAACGGCCCCAATCAGTAAGCAGCAACTTTAATAATTAATTGTGGGTACACACATATCATAATTATTTTTGAAAACCATTTTAAAATCTCAAAACTGCCCAAACCAAACTTTAATACCAAAATCCAGAAACACCAACCCAGTGCTCTGATACCAAAAACTGTAACACCCCCTCAACCCAGCTGCTCGTACCCGGATGAGGGAGTGCTACCTCTGACTTCATCATTTAAGATATCTTTATTAAATTTTGAACACCTGAAAATCATTCATTTTCATTTTTTTTACCATTTATTTACTTTGCAGCATAAAAGAAAAGTCATAACATCAAAGATAAAAATACATTTTCTTTAATAACATATTCTTTACAAAGTGTACCATTTATTTTACAAGTACTATAAAATAAAATTTAAAACATAAATACAACTGATGTGTGACTCACGGTGGTTGATATATGCTGCTTTACTGGGTCAGGACACCGTTAGATTTATCTACTACTATCTACTTATTCTTTGCTATACCTGCGCGAGAGAAACTCCCACGCTAAGCTCTTGGCTTAGTGGTGCATATAAATAAGGCAATAAACTATTTTTAATGTTACATGCATTGTCATTTAAAAATTTATGATCAAATCATGCAAACATACATTTCATGATATTCTAGTATGCATAACATCAATTTATTGTATCTCATTTTGTTTAACATAATCAAATCATCATTCTCATGCAAATCATGGTACTCTAGCATGTATAGACATCAAATTATATTATATTATCTCATACTTATTTATTTTCTTACCACTTTATTGTATAACACTAAACCTTCTTTTTATCCATGCCACAATTCATAATTCCCGTTTTACTTTCAATAATTCTTTTATGTTCCATAACTTCTTTATTTATGTTTTCATTTATGCCCAGGACACCTATGAACTACTGAATAGGATAACGGAGTTGCCATCCAGGCACTTAGAAGTGCCACCCGGGCAATATGATGTGCGCATATAAGTGTCAAACCCGGCGTAGATAACCGTGCCAAACTCGGCGTAGATAATAATGCCATACCCGACATAAATAACAGTGCCAAACCTGGCGTAGATAACATTGCCAAATCCGGCGTAGATAACATTTCCAAACCCGGCGTAGATAATCATACCATTAATGAATTTAATCATTTTCATCATACTCCCCCCTATTTGGCATGCCAAACTATCCTAAGTTGGTTCTAGTTAGGTGTTCTCGGGCTTATACAATTTTATTAAAATTTGTAACAATTAATTCAATACTTTTCATGCATGTAATATCTCAAAATAATCACATAATCACTTAATTAAAATAATATTTACATAATATAACAAATTTCTCAATTCACATGCTGCCCTGTCACCGGCAGATTCTGTTCTCTGTTTTGGACCTTTATTTTGGTCCTATTCCGTTCTGAATATAGTTACATGATCTTCATAAAAATTTTATATATGGATCTTATCTTTAATATGCAACTTTAATCACTTAATTATGAGTTCTGTAGCAAAAGATATGATAATATTAACACTAACTGGTCACTGATAATTCTGCCCAGAATTTTCTGGACAGATTCTAAGTCTAACATTTATGAATTTTTCTGGATAATTACAGACATATTCAGATATTATGGTCTAAATATAAATTGTATCCCTATTTCTTAGATTTCATAAAAAACAAAGAACACACAAATCCAAGCTCCAGAACTCAAGTTATAACAGTTTAAGTACTTACTGCTCATTATTAACAATTCTGCCCAGAATTTCTGGACAGATTCTATGTTCGAATTTTATGAAATGTTATGGAAAATTGCAGACATATTCAGGTTTTATGATCTAAATTAAAGTTATAGCTCTATGTCTTATATTTCAAACCCAACAAAGAACATGGAAAACGGAGTTTCAAAAATTAAGTTATAACAGTTTAAGTGCACACTGCTCTTCAATTTCCAGCAAAGAACATACCAACCAATCACATTCAATTTTTACCAAATTAAATCCTAAGTCTAGCAATCATGCATCCCCAAGATTTTTCATCACAAATAACATTAATTCAGAATCATCAACATGCCAAATAATTAAATTATGCAATTAAAACAAAATTAAAATAGGCTATTGCCTTTGATTATGCACAAACCTCTCTTTTTCTCTTTTCTTTCTCTTTACTTTTCTTTCTCCTTTCCTTTGCTCCTTTGAGCCAAATCCTTGTCACTTTGAGTTCCTAAAGTTCATAAACAGATTATTAAAAATTCATAAACCTAATTTTCTCCCTTTCTCCTTACTCTCTTAAGCTTCCTTAAGCATGAGAATGGGATTTTACCTTACTTTTTCTCTCTTTTCTCACTTTCTCTTTCTAAAATCAAGCTTTAGCTATGGAGGAACAAGTGAAAACGTGGCTGGTTTGAGAGAACAGAATTTTCCTCAATGAAAATGGATAAGGAAGAAAAAGAAGCAATCAAGAACAAAGTGACAAAAGTCATTAAAATGGGGGACACATAAGCCACATTCTAGAAACCTTCATTAATGTCATATGCATGTATCTTCATTAGCTTATTAGACTTTGTCATTTGGTTTATTGGGCTTCAAGAAACGTGGGAGACAATTGAAAGATAGCAAATTCTATATATGAAGAGATGAAAGAATAATTAAGAGAATAAAGACAAGATACATAATTATGGGACACCTAAGCATATTCTAGAAACTTTAATTAATGTTAAATTCATGTATGTCAATTATCTTCTTAAAATGTGACACTTGGTATGGCTGGCCTCCATATGCATTTTATGTCCCAATTCATGCATTTAATTTATGATTATTTCCTTTAAATCCTCCAATTTTTGATAAATTGCAAATTGACCCCTAAACTTTTCAAAATTCGCAATTTAGTCCTTTACCGAAATTTAACATCTTTAAATATTTTGAACACTTTATTAGATATTTTCCATACTTAATTACCATTATTTTCATTATTTTTCGATAAAAGTCCAAATTTAGATTTCGGTCAAACCGACGAGTCGATTTAACAACTCGCGTGACTTTAATCTAAATTAGCGGATATGACAATTTTTTCGTGCGATCTCATCCTGATCCATCCTAAAATAATTCTCTCATATTTTGGATCCTATCCAAGACCATTTTACTCATTCTCCATATCTTCAATGCGTGTGACCCATTAGGTTCCCGGTTATGTTGGCTACTTAAATTAACAATTAAGTTAAGCAGGTCATGAGCAGTATCTAGCAACACATCATGACCCCCAATTGACCGAAAAGTTAGTGGTTTGACTACGAACCTTTCCATAGACAATTTTTGTGCAATTATTCCTTTTACCAATCTGTACCCCACTTGGTTCAGAGTATGGACATATGTCAACTCCCACTAGACTGACTACGTCACGTCTAGTCTAAGTAATGTTAGTTATTGTCCTTGAGGCTCATTACTCTATTAGATATATCATTGAAGACTATCTTTATGACATTTCCACTCCGGCCAGAGATTCCTGAGTAATGACTATGACAAGAGGCCATGGGTATACACTCCTTCTATCAAGAGTGGTGAATCCTTTGTTGGTTACCCAATTACCTTCGAATACCTCAAGTTGTATCCAATCTCCACCCTATGAGCTACCTCTCTGAGGCAACAAGGAATAATGTCGAAATACAGAATCAATATTCAAGATATCCTTGAGTACCTATAGTCTAAGGATACTTGTACCATTGCTATGATGTGACTATCATTGACATTTGAATAGATTATCCATATGATTGTCTCATAGTTGGTCATCCAATGTACTTAGCTACACTTAGCAAACATCCACATGTTAACTTTAAACATCTTATGTTTATAGATTATGAGATCTACTACTCGATCCAGTCAAGGAGTGTAACATGTGCTAGTCTATCTGGATTAATAATGTCTCGTCTCATTAATCCTATGACTAGGGATAATTTTGATACTAACATAATTACACATGATAAGAATCTCAATATCATGATCTCATCATGATTTCCTTCATGTTATGTTATGTATCAAGGACTTCATTAATTGATTTAAGATCACTTATCAATTCATATATCAAATGAACATCAAATTAATGAAAAAACCTTTTATTAATCAAATAAATTTGTACAATAAGTGCTAAAGGAGATTGCCTTTAGAGCACTCCTCTAACAAGCTCCCACTTGCACTAAAGTCAATCGCCTTTGTATTTAATTCCATAGGCGAGTATATGAGAATCATATTTTTTTTGGGGAAGTGGCTTAGTTAAAGGATCAACAATATTCTGATCAGTGGACACTCATTCTATCTTTACATCATTCCTGCCAATGATTTCTCTAATCAAATGGTATCTTCTGAGTACGTGTTTGGATCTCTGATGAGACCGTGGCTCCTTTGCTTGCGCAATGGCTCCATTATTATCACAATACAATTGTATTGGATCAATAATGCTAGGAACCACTCCAAGTTCTGTGATGAATTTCTTTATCCAAACTGCTTCCTTTGCTGCTTCAGAAGCTGCAATGTACTATACTTCAGTTATGGAATCAGCAGTCGTTTCCTGTTTGGAACTCTTCCAGCTAACTGCTCCACCATTTAGTGTAAATATATAACATGACTGAGATTTTGAGTCATCCCTGGCATATTGGAAGCTGGCATCGGTATACCCACTCACAGTAATATCTCCATCTCCATATACCAAGAATACATCCTTAGTTCTTCTTAAGTACTTAAGAATATTCTTGACAGCCACCCAATGACCCTCACCAAGGTCCAATTGGTATCTACTCGTGACACTCAGTGTAACACCACATCATATGCATTTAAGTATAACCTATTTTTGTATCAAATAATCACATACTGCATGTTGGAAAGAGAAAATACCTTGATAACAATGGTAGTAATTTTTTTTTTCATATCATATCCTGTAAAATCAACTAATTCCTTTACAAGTCTTATATCCTATAATTGTATTCAATGACTTTGCAAGTCTCATATCCTGTAATATCACTCAATGACTTTTCAAGTCGACATTAAAACCCACAATACGATATATCACATATATTAAAACATAAACTTCCCATCCGAAGGATTACAGGTTGTTTCCATTTATACATTTCAAAACTAATCTAGAGTGATAATACATATTCAAGCATATAAGTCCAAAATACAGATGACATGTTTTCATGCTTGTGTGGAATGCAAGGAGAGAGAGTGATGAGGCTCGGTCAGTGACCTGTGCTCCATGTCTTTTATACGCTACTCAAAATGAGCTATCACTTTTCTTTACCTAAAAAATGATCCAAATTGATCAGTTGCGGCTCAATGAGAATAACCATCAAATGAGCTCTAAAGTACCAAACAACTTATAATAATAAATCACAAATCCAAGATATACCATGTATTCCATTCCATTCATCAGTATCATATAAGTATCAATAAAGTTGAAACATATAATCATTACTCTTTATGTATGCAAATGCTTTGCTTATTTCATTTTGTTGTGACTAAGTTAAATAGACATTGCCCCGAGTTTCCATGTGAACATTTTCCATGTGAACATTTGCATTTGCATTTGCTAGCTAGCTTGATCATTTGTTTCATTTGCACATTTGTTGGGCCATAGGCCTCTTCTTTTGCTTTACAATATCGATTAACTAGTCACAACGCCTTTTTAGTCCATATGCATATGCACTTGTATTTAAGCATTTATCAACTATTGTATCTTATCACATATAATATACATATACCACACATATACCTCATATGCCACACATATACCTTGAATATATATCACATATGTCAAACATATACTTCAAATATACCACAAGTATATCATTTATATGTACCAAAATATCACAAATTATCCATCATTACATTATCAAGGACCAATCATGACAATCATATGAATCACATAGCAAGCAACATTCATTTGCACTAAAGAATTCAATCGATAATTAGACTCACCGTTCTCCTTTGATTCTGACCCCTAACTTATTGTCTATCCGCTCCTTGTGGGTCTCCAATATGTTGCGAGCCTAATATGAAAACATAATCGATTAACTCATGATTAGGGAGACTTAATGTGGCTTAAAACAAATTAATATGCATTGTTCATGTCAATAGTTAAGATTTTTCCTATGAGGCAGTGTGACCTTATGGGACTGTTTAGCCTATAACCTTTTTTATACTTAACATTCTGGAGTCCACTTGAAAGGCACATTCTTTCTTAACAATTAGTCAAAGGGCTAGTAATTAAGGAGAATCCATCAACAAATCTGAGATAGTATCTGGCTAAACCTAGAAAACTACGCATTTCTGAAATATTTTTAGGAGCTTCCCAATTTACCATAGCCTCAATTTTCTTTGGGTCAACCTTTATGCCTTTACACGACACCACATGTCTAAGAAATACCAAATGATCTAACTAGAATTCACATTTACTCAATTTGGCATATAATTGTTTCTCCCTCAAAGTTTGCAACACAACTTTTAAATGTTGTTCA
The DNA here is from genome assembly GCA_023653625.1 of Triadica sebifera. Classification (NCBI taxonomy): domain Eukaryota; kingdom Viridiplantae; phylum Streptophyta; class Magnoliopsida; order Malpighiales; family Euphorbiaceae; genus Triadica; species Triadica sebifera. The sequence continues at coordinate 31,249,359 of CM042901.1, forward strand.
TGTTCTCCTCTATTCTTTGAGTATACCAATATGTCATCAATAAATACTATCACAAACCTATTCAGATATGGCTAAAACACCTTATTCATTAATGCCATAAATGCAGCTGGTGCATTAGTCAACCCAAATGGCATTACTAAAAATTCATAATGTCCATACCTAGTTCGAAAGGCAGTATTTGGAACATCCGCTTCTGCTACCTTTAGTTGGTAATAGCCTGATTTCAAATCAATCTTGGAGAATATTTGGGCTCCTTGCAACTGGTCAAACAAATCATCTATTCTGGGCAATGGATATTTGTTCTTCACTGTCATTTTATTTAGTTGCCTGTAATCGATGCACAATCTCATTGTTCCATCTTTCTTTTTAACAAATAATACTGGAGCTCCCCATGGTGATACACTAGGTCTAATATACCCTTTGTCAAGTAACTCCTGCAATTGGGCCTTCAGTTCTTTCAACTCAATTGGGGCCATTCTGTAGGGTGACCTTGATATTGGTGTCGTTCCTGGTACTGTTCAATAGTGAATTCTATCTCTCTATCTGGTGGTAAACCAAATATATCATTTGGGAATACATCAACAAATTCCCTTACCACTGGTATATTTTCAAGCAAGCTATTAGTGGTTCTAGTATCAGTCACATATGCCAAATATGTCTCACATCCCCCTTTGATCATTCGAAATGCCTTTACAGTTGAGACTAGACATGTAGGCACAAGTTTTCTTTCACCTATAAATACTACCCTTGGCTGGTTTGGTGATTCCAAAATTACTTCCTTAGTAAAGAAATTCATTATTGCATGATGCCTAGTTAACTAGTCCATTCCCAATATCACATCAAATTCATATATTGGCAATAAAATCAGATCAGCTATTAACTCAGCTCTATCAATGCATATCAGGCAATCACAACAGACATTATTCACAACTACTATTGTTCCCAAAGGAGTACTCACATTTATGTCAATCCCCAAAGGCTCATGTGTTTGATGCAGTTTAGATGCCATATACAATGATATAAATGAATGAGTGGAGTCTGGGTCAATCAATGCATATGCTAACATATCATAAATGTAAATATTACTGGTAACTACTTCGGTTGCATCCACTGCCTCCTGTTTAGTCATAGCAAACACCCTGGCCTGAGTAGGGGGTCTAGAACTCTGACCTTCAGATCTGGTTACTCCTCTACCCATTGTACCAGTCCTGCCCCTGCTTCTTCCTCTACCCTGTGTCCCACTAGTAGAGTAGACTTTCGGTGCCTCAACTGTAGTCTCAGATACTCCTCTACCTCTGCTGGTCTCTGCTAGTTATACATGTGCTCCATCGATCCACATAAATAACATGCTCCTGTGAGCCTTCTACATGTGGGCCTCTATTCAACATATTGGCTCTGCCCTCTGCCTGGGTAAGAGAAAGTCGTGCCTCGACCTCTAGAACTGGAGTACCCACTTCTGTTACCAGACTGTGCAGGCATATATCTACCTCTTTTTCCAGACCTTTTACTAGACTCACCAAAGAACTCATGTGTTGCCTTTTTAATTTGTTGCTCCCCAGCTTCTTTCATTAACCGTTCAGCTCTGATTGCAGCAGCTCTGAGTCTGGCATAATTATCAAGATGAGTAGTCATGATTCTATTTTTGATCTCATATTTGAGGCCCTCCTCAAACTTTCTGCATTTGTCTCTTTCACTAGAGACCATGAAGGTGGCATAATGGGAAAGTCTGTTGAACTGCACCTCATACTCAGCAATAGACATGTTTCCCTATTTCAGATTTAGGAATTCCTTCCTCTTCTCATCTTTATATGCTTCAGGCATGTAATTGTTCTGAAATTCTAGAGGAAATCATTCCTTGACAACACCGGTGGTTATGCATCACTATCAGGGACTGTTTCCCACCATTCATAAGCATTTCCTTGCAGCAAGGATACTGCATAATCGAATTTCTCATTTGGGGTACATCTCATCATATTCAGTACCCTCTATGTCCTTTTCAGCCATGTCTCAGCTTCTGTTGGATCTTTTGTTCCATTGAAATCAGTTGCACCATGTTTCCTCAGCTTGTCATAACGTCTTTCCTTGTACATTTCAGGACCATGCACTTCCTGATCTGGGTGTTCATAGGGTGCCTCTACATGAGATGACTGTGATGCATGTGCTAGAGCTCTAGCTCTTAGTGCTGGTTGATCTCTATGTGAATGAGGTGATGCCTTATGAGAATGCATTTCAGCCGGCCTCTCCCTCCTTGGTGAATCATGTCTTATGATGTCCCTAAAATAAATGAAATTATGTCACTACATAATGTTCAACACATAGGATGCATATGTTATCATGCTCTTATGCATATGCATGTTCCCATGGAACCTATCCCTGCTCTGATACCAAAAATGTAACACCACATCATATGCATTTAAGTATAACCTATTTCTGTATCAAATAATCACATATTGCATGTTGGAAAGAGAAAATACCCTGATAACAGTGGTAGTAATTTTTTTTTTCATATCATATCCTGTAAAATCAACTAATGCCTTCACAAGTCTTAAATCCTATAATTCTATTCAATGACTTTGCAAGTCTCATATCCTATAATATCACTCAATGACTTTTCAAGTCAACATTAAAAACCACAATACGATATATCACATATATTAAAACATAAACTTCCCATCCGAAGGATTACGGGTTGTTTCCATTTATACATTTCAAAACTAATCTAGAGTGATAATACATATTCAAGCATATAAGTCCAAAATACATATGACATGTTTTCATGCTTGTGTGGAATGCAAGGAGAGAGAGTGATGAGGCTCGGCCAGTGACCTGTGCTCCATGTATTTTATACGCTACTCAAAATGAGCTATCACTTTTCTTTACTTGAAAACTGATGTAAATTGATGAGTTGCGGCTCAATGAGAATAACCATCAAATGAGCTCTAAAGTACCAAACAACTCATAATAATAAATCACAAATCCAATATATACCATGTATTCCATTCCATTCATCAGTATGATATAAGTATCAATAAAGTTGAAACATATAATCATTCCTCTTTATGTATGCAAATGCTTTGCTTATTTCATTTTGTTGTGACTAAGTTAAACAGACATTGCCCCGGGTTTCCATGTGAACATTTGCATTTGCATTTGCATTTGCTAGCTAGCTTGATCATTTGTTTCATTTGCACATTTGTTGGGCCATAGGCCTCTTCTTTTGCTTTACAATATCGATTAACAAGTCACAATTCCTTTTTAGTCCATATGCATATGCACATGTATTTAATCATTCATCAACCATTGTATCTTATCACATATAATATACATATACCACATATATACCTCATATGCCACACATATACCTTGCACATATATCACACATGTCAAACATATACTTCAAATATACCACAAGTATACCATTTATATGTACCAAAATATCATAAATTATCCATCATTACATTATCAAAGACCAATCATGACAATCATATGAATCACATAGCAAGCAACATTCATTTGCACTAAAGAATTGAATCGATAATTAGACTCACTGTTCTCCTTTGATTCTGACCCCTAACTTATTGTCTATCCGCTCATTGTGGGTCTCCAATATGTTGCAATCCTAATATGAAAACATAATCGATTAACTCATGATTAGGGAGACTTAATGTGGCTTAAAACAAATTAATATGCATTGTTCATGTCAATAGTTAAGATTTTTCCTATGAGGTAGTGTGACCTTATGAGACTATTTAGCCTATAACCTTTTCTATACTTGACCAATTAATATGATTATTATTCATAATTAAAACTAACATATAATTATAGAACCTATTAAAATTTCAGATCAATTGGATTATTGTACAATATTTTGTGGAATGGCTAAGTGTGTTCTGTTTTCTGCCTTTAGGCAGTTTCAGGGTACTCATTTGGGTTCATCATAACTTATAATCTATAAGTCATATTTTAATGAAGATTTACAGAAACTTATATGGGGTCATATGGAACATTTTTCATGTTTTCAACTTTTATCAATTATGTCTCTAAGGTCTTCAAATTATAACAAACATTGTACTGGTCCAGAATAGAATTGGCTTCCGGACCAGTATAGCTTCCAAAGGCCATAACTTAGTCTATACATAACCAATTAAGCTGAAATTAGTACCAAAAGTTAGCTAAGACATATACCTTGTTTTAGTTTTATCATTGATATAATTGAGCTCTAACAAGCTCAAATTATCCAAACAAGTTACTGGATCTGCCCAGAGCACTCGGTAGGCATTTCAAACCATGGAACAGTCATGGTTCCATTCCCCATAACTCAACATTTTCAAGACCTATGAACCTAAAATTTGGTATACCGATACAAAACATATATATAAACAACTTTTATGTTTTGAGATACTTCAAATAATGGCTTTAACATATTCGAAATCAAAGAACACAGTAGCTAACTTGGTTAGGATTCACACCCTGACTAGTTTCAGTATAGAGAGGATTTCTATTCCTATACACCAAATCATGAAACAAAATTTACATATACATAAATATAAGACATAAAGGAACAACTTTTGTTTTTTACACTTTTCCAGAATCAATTTCTATTAACATCAAAATCGGGGTGAAAATCAGTGCCTATTAATGAACCTAAGCAACTCAAATCAACCCTATAGCAATAAGAATTGATTAATTACCAAGAACGACCTTGAAAGGGATCAATATGCTTCAAAAACTAGGTGAAAAGAGGATGAATTGAAGTTTTAAATGGAGGAAATTGAAGAAGAAGTCGGGCTGGAGAAGAAGGCAGAAATGGGAAGATAAAGCTAAGTTTTTGTTTTTGTCTTTTTATCTTTTTCTCATCTCTTTTCTCCTTTCTCTTCTCTTTTCTCTTCTCTTATCTTTTATTTCTCTTTTGTGTCATTTTCATTTTATTTTTTCTATATTATTATTATTTACATATATTTATAATTCCACTAATTCACACAATAATACAGCTTAATTATTTGGCCCGATTTAACTAAATTAACAATGTAAATGTTTACTAATCTTAATCTAATCATTTTGCTTACTTTAATTTAGTCACCTTATTCAATTCATTTCTAATACTTTGTTATCCTCATTTAGGTTATAATTACACAAGTGCGACTCGATACAAGTGCCAAATACTAGGACACGTAGCTAGTGCGTGTCATAAACTTGTTCCTACGAAAATACATATGAAATGCACGTGTTCAATTGAATTGTATCCAAGATGTTTATGTTAAATGAAATGCATGTGGGAAAGTTCAAGGATGTTACACTCAGAGCATATGATACATTGGGTCTTGTACATATCATAACATACATGATTGATCCTATAGCTGAAGCATATGGAATCAAACTCATGTGTGTCCTCTTATCTTGTGTCTTTGGACACAAAGACTTTGAGAGAGTAATACCATGGGTCATGGGAATATATTCCCTCTTAGGCTGCTCCATGCTAAACCTCTTTAGCATTTTATCTATGTATGTAGACTGTGAAAGACCAAGCAACCTTTTAGATCTATCTCTATAAATCTTTATTCCTAAAATATAGACTGCCTCTCCAAGGTCTTTCATAGAAAAATTCTTGGATAACCAAATTTTGACTGATTGTAAGGTTGAGACATCATTTCCCATTAACAATATGTCATCTACATATAACACAAGAAATACGATTGCACTCCCACTAACCTTCTTGTAGACACAAGGTTCATTCGAATTTTGTAAGAAACCAAACTGTTTGATTGTCTCATCAAACCGAATATTCCAACTCCTAGATGCTTGCTTTAATCAATAAATGGATCTTTAAAGCTTATATACCTTTTTGCCATCTTTGGATATGAAACCTTCTGGTTGTGTCATGTACACATCATCAGTCAGATTTCCATTAAGGAAAGCTGTTTTCACATCCATTTGCCATATCTCATAATCATAATGAGTAGCAATGGCTAGGAGTATCCTTATGGATTTAAGCATAGCTACTGGGCTAAAAGTTTCATCGTAGTCAATTCCTTGTCTTTGACGATAACCTTTAGCAACAAGTCTAGCTTTATAGGTAATCACATTACCATCCATGCGAGTTTTCTTTTTGAAAACCCACTTGCACCCTATAGGCTTTATTCCTTTGGGTGGGTCAACCAAAGTCCATACTTGGTTTTCATACATGGAATCCATTTCTGACTTCATGTCTTGAAGCCATTTGTCAGATTCTGAACTATTCAGAACATCTTCATAGGTTGTAGGCTCATCATTTTCTATGAGCAATACGTCGTTCTGTTCACTAATGAGAAATCCATATATCTCTAGAACAGTACGTATCCTACTTGACCTACGAAGCTCTTGTGCTTCAGAAGGTTGAGCTGTTATATCATCTGTATGAGTAACAAGCTCGGGTTCAGGCAGATGATCAACATCTGTTTGAGCATCTTGAACTTTCTCAAGTTCAATTTTGCTCCCACTGTATCCTTTTAGAAGGAATTCTCTCTCTAAAAAGATAGCATGTCTTGAAACAACAACCTTTTGTTCCAAAGGGTGGTAAAATTGATACCATATGATGCTTTTGGATATCCCACAAACAAACATCAGTCAGACTTAGCTTATAGCTTATCTGACATTGTTCGCTTCACATAAGTAGGACAATCCCAAATTCTCATGTAAGAAAATGTGGGCCTCTTGTTATACCATATCTCATATGGAGTAACATCAACTGACTTTGAAGGAACTCCATTTAATATATAAATGGCGGTCTCTAGTGCATAACCCCAAAAGGATTTAGGCAATTCTGCAAAACTCATCATAGACCTTACCATGTCTAACAAGGTTCAGTTTCTTCTTTCAGCCACACCATTGTGTTATGGAGTGTAAGGTGGAGTCCACTGAGATAAAATCCCATTATCCCTAAGATAATCTAGAAACTTTTGGCTCAAGTATTCACCTCATTGATCTGATCGAAGTGTTTTAATACTTTTGCCAAGTTGTTTCTCTACTTCATTTATGAATTCTTTAAACTTTTCAAAAGCTTCAGATTTGTGTCTCATAAGATACATGTATCCATATCGTGAGTAGTCATCGATAAAAGTAATGAAGTAGATGAAACCACCTCTAGCGTGTGTAGACATTGGACCACATACATCTGAATGTATTAAGTCTAAAAGTCCATTAGCACATTCACCCTTTCCCTTAAAGGGTAATTTACTCATCTTTTCTAGTAAACAAGATTCACATGTGTCATATGATTCATAATCAAATGACCCCAAACTACCACTTTTGTATAGCTTAGCCATGCATTTCTCACTTATATGACCAAGATGACAATGCCATAAATAAGATGATTTCAACATATCTTGTTTTTGCCTTTTATTATCATTGATGTTTAAAGTTGGATTTGACATATCTAATATGTATATTCCATTGCATAATGTACCATTAGCATAAAGAATTCCATTCAATATAATAGAACAACAATTGTTACTAAAAGCTAAAAGGAAACCATCTTTATTTATACTTGAAACAGAAATAATGTTTTTAGTCAAAGCATGTACATAATAGCAATTCTCCAAATTTAATATAAGCCCACTACAGAGGGTCAATACAAATGTTCCTATAGCTAATGCATCAACCCTTGCTCCATTTCCAATGCGTAGGTCTGACTCTCCCTTATTGCGTTGTCTACTGTTCCTTAGGCCCTGCATATCAGTGCATATGTGTGAGCCACAACCGGTATCTAATACCTATATATTATTATTGGAAACAGTATTAATTTCAATGACAAAAATACCTGAAGTAAATGGGGCATCAGATGCCTTATTCTTCAAGGACTCCAAGTAAGTCTTGCAGTTTCTCTTCCAATGGCCATCCTTGCCGCAATGGAAGCATGTCCCTTTCGGAGCAATCTCTTTGGCCTTTTTCTTAACCATGCCTCCTTTAGGATTCATGGACTTCTTCTTCTTCTTCTTAAGGTTTTTCCTTTTAGAACTTGAAGAGTCCACCAGCATCACAGCCTTACTGTCCTTCTTGACAGATGGCTCAGCTGTTTTAAGCAAGTTAATCAGCTCAGAAATAATGGTAGAGATTTGGTTCATCCTATAGTTAAGCACAAAATATGAATAACTATCAGAAAAACCGGTTAGAATTAAGTCAATACTTAATTCATGGTCCATCACAAATCCCAAGGTGGCCAACCTCTCAATATAGCCATTCATCTTCAATGCATATTGCACTGGAGATGTCCCCTCAACCATCTTAGTGCGGAAGAGCAACCTTGAAGTTTCAAACCTTTCAAAATGTGCTTGCTCATCAAAAAGCTCTCTTAGATGGTATACTATGGAATTAGCATCCATAGCCTCATGCTGGTTTTGTAACTCAGCTGACATAGTAGCAAGCATAATGCAGCTTGCCATCTCACTATCATTGAGATGCTTTTGATATGCCTTCTGAACATCTTCAGAAGCATTAGCAATAGGGGGATTAGGGAGTGCCTCATCTAGGACATAGCCAATCCTTTCAGATTTGAGAACTATTCTTAGATTCCTTAACCAATCCAAAAAATTGGGTCCAGTCAACTTATTTGATTCCATTAGCGATCGCAAATTTACACTTGTCATGATGATGATTCTAGCAACATAGATGTAAAATAAAACATGTTAGAATGTACATAAAATGCATGTTTATTAGGTATTTAATAAATCGCATTATGGCTCCCACTATTTTATAGCGAATCCATAGCCCTCACTATGAACCCGAAAGAACTTATATGGAAGTTCTCCTAGTGGGTTGATATCGAACTAGCTAAGAATAACCTTGAGGAAACTCAACAAGTTATCCTTAGTTTGGTTGGTAGGTATCTAATCCATACCAATTGTATTATTCATGCAACTATCGAATCTTGTGCTATCAACTTATTGATGTGTGCACATACATTGGGCTATCGACTTTTGATATGTGTACATCTCATATATACAAACCCAACTTCACCTCCAATACACATTATTCTTGTCGCAAATCCAACAAGTTAATAATATCGGTTAAGTCTAACCCATTAATCGTGAAATCTAATTTCAATGGATTGAACATATTCTTATAGAGTGAGTTTGAGGCAACTCAACAACCCTAACTCTAGAAGAACTCTGGTTCTCCCCATATTAATGGAAGGCGTAAGACTTAATTGTTTATTTAGTGAGGGATTTCTTTGTTAAATCTCATCAAGTTATTATTTCATGCTTTTATATATCATACATTCATCACATTGATATATAAAGATAGTTACATTAACTATATTGTATGATTATGGACATACTAAAGTCAATCTCTTGAGCCAAAGAGAGATTGACTAGGTCTTACCTAGGTATATGCATGAATTTACAACCCAAAATAGAAATCAAATTCCTATTTCTAAGTCTTCCTGTTTATGGTAACATCTCCTTTGCTTCTTGCTCCTTTGTATTTTTATTCTATCTTAATCCTATGTAATCTAATTATATATTTCAAATTATAGAAAACCTCAATTTACATTTGAGGGGAGTAAGATGAGAAGAGAAATACATAAGAAAGAAAAAAAAGAGGTAGGGACACCTATACCCTATTTACAATAAAACAAAATAATTCCATACATGCTCAATCACATTGGGCCTAAGTCTATAATCGTCCATCATGCCCTTTCATACACCCCTAACATGCAGTCTCTAATGCACAAAATAAAAATGATAATTTTGGATTTCAATTTATAAATCGATTCAACACTTGAATTGAAATTGCCTATGTGTATTCTTTCAGTTAATTTAATTTTGTATGTCATTTCAAAGTGGAATTTAATATTTAATCAAATTAAATTAAATTCCATATTTCCAGAAATAATTTAAAATTAATTCTCCTTAAAATCAGAATATTATGATGTTAAAATTAAACAATTTAATTTTAATATACATACCAATTTCTAGTCATACTAGAATTATAATTGCACAACTTAAATTAATTCAAAATTGATTTCCAAAAATTCTAAAAATTTTTAGAACATCAAATAACCATTCTAATTATCTTTAGGTCAGCTCAAGTTCATCAAAATAGTTTTGGCACAAGCCAAAATTACTAAGACAAACGAACCAATACACTTAGACGCTTAAAATGACTAATTCAATATCTAGAATTTTTTAAAATTTCAAATGCTTGCAAAATAATTTTGGCATGTATATAACATCAAAATAACATATTTTTAATCACATAAAAATTATTTTAAGGTGCTGAAAATAAAATAAACACATACAAAAAAATCAAACAAAACAGCCCTACCGGGTAAGCTAAAACAGTTCCATTTTTGTTTTTGTTTGAACAATTAATTAAAATAATTTTTAATTAATTATTGGAAACTTCCAGAGGTATAAACATATTCTAAATATATCTAAATAATTTTTTCATATTTAAATTACAAAACAAATGCAACCAGCCCCATCAATTAAGCCAAACAACAACACATGTTCATAAACAAGGCAATTTTAGGCATTTTTGAAATAAATCCGAAATTAATTATTTGAATCACATTCAAATCATTTTTCAATCAAAATAATCATTTTTAGTTATCTCATGATCAGATTAAAGAAAGAAAAATGTGTAAATTATATTTTACAAATTAATTTCAATTTTTCAAAACCTATTGATCCAAAATCATCAAAAACATGCAATCTCTTTGCACTTTCAATTAAAATTAATTTTAATGGATACAAGGAGGCTCTGATACCAATGTTGGGTTTTGAAGAATGAATCATATTTATAAATGCAGCAAAAAAATAAAAATTTTTAAAATCCAAAATAAAATATCATACTTGTACCATTAAAACGAATTTATATAAATGTAAATGTTAAAATTATATCTTGTAATTTTTATTTGTTCTTCAAATCTTCACTTTGTTGGGTTGTACCAAACCACAAAAATCCACACTAGGATGTCTCTAATGATAATCCACGCAAAGAATGAAGAAGAAACTATCAAGAGAAAATGGTTTGAACAAATTCAAAATGTTAGCTTTGAAAGTGTTCTTGAGAGAATTTTTGTTGTCTTAAAAATATTTTTTTTCACAAAAACTATTTTCATGTCTATTTTCTGCCATTTAATGTCTTTTCAATTTGAATCAAATTCAAAAATAAGATGAAAAGTCAAAAATGGAGAAAATAACAACTAATGAATAGTAATTGGCCATAATTGGCCTAATTATGGCCAATTACAGCTGTTGTCCAACGGATGCAAGCTGCAGGCATGCTGGGCCTGCTGCTAGGCAGTCCAGCTGGCCTGCAAGACTGGCCAGCAGCCTGCTTGGCCTGTGGTGGCCCATACGGACCCGTGACACTCCCGAATGATTTTTTTGTGCGATCTCATCACGATCCATCCTAAAATAATTCTCTCATATTTTGGATCCTATCCAAGACCATTTTACTCATTCTCCATATCTTCAATGTGTGTGACCCATTAGGTTCCCGGTTATGTTAGCCACTTAAATTAACAATTAATTTATGCAGGTCATGAGCAGTATCTAGCAACATATCATGACCCCGAATTGACCGGAAAGTCAGTGGTTTGACTACGAACCTTTCCATAGACAATTTCTGTTCAATTATTCCTTTCACCAATCTATACCCCACTTGGTTCAGAGTATGGACATATGTCAACTCCCATTAGACTGACTACGTCATGTCTAGTCCTAGTAATGTTAGTTCTTGTCCTTGAGGCTCATTACTCTATTAGATATGTCATTGAAGACTATCTTTATGACATTTCCACTTCGGCCAGAGATTCCTGAGTAATGACCATGACAAGAGGCCATGGGTATACACTTCTTTTATTAAAAGTGGTGAATCCTTTGTTGGTTACCCAATTACCTTCGAATACCTCAAGCTGTATCCAATCACTACCCTATGAGATACCTCTCTGAGGCAACAAGGAATAATGTCAAAATACAAAATCAATATTCAAGATATCCTTGAGTACCTCAAGTCTAAGGATACTTATACCATTGCTATGATGCAACTATCATTGACATTTGCATAGATTATCCATATGATTGTCTCATAGTTGGTCATCCAATGTACTTAGCTACACTTAGAAAGCATTCACATGTTAACTCTAAACATCTCATGTTTGTAGATTATGAGATCTACTACTTGATCCAATCAAGGAGTGTAACATGTGCTAGTCTGTCTGGATTAACAATGTCCCATTTCATTAATCCTATGACTAGGGATAATTTTGATACTAACATAATTACACATGACAAGAATCTCAATATCATGATCTCATCATGATTTCCTTCATGCTATGTTATGTATCAAGGACTTCATTAATTGATTTAAGATCACTTATCAATTCATATATCAAATGAACATCAAATTAATGAAAAAACCTTATATTAATCAAATAAATTTGTACAATAAGTGCTAAAGGTGATTGCCTTTAGAGCACTCCTCTAACATGATGTTCATAAGGTAATCCGTGTACCTTCTTGGGGCATGAGGCTTCTTCCTAGTACCCTTGGACGAACCGGTTTCCATTTTGATTGAAAGAATAAACTTTTGAAGAGTGGAAAAATTTGACAGAAATTTTGAGTAAACCCTAAGGAGATATGATTTTGATGATGGAAGTGGTTTTTGAAGATATTTATATATGGAATTAGTGGCTAGGGGGCCGAAATCTTCAAAATGACATTCAATGGTGATAAATGAGAGAAGTTGAGAGAAGTTGGAGAGTTGGAATGGGAGAAATAACGACAGAATCATTATATAGCCGACATCTTAACGGGCGTGAAAAACTTAGTCACGGGTGTGAAGTGTCGTGTTCACGGTTTGCTGAAGAGATGCTCTACTCGTGAAGAGAGGCATGAAATTGATCACGGTCGTAATATTTAAAGGTCACGGGCATGAATGATGAACTATCACAGTAGTGAAAAAAGAGTCACAGGCGTGAAGTATTAAACTTCACTACTTATGATCATGAAACAAAGCGTGAATGCTTCTGTACGTTTTTGGTGGAAATGTTCACGGTTGTGAACAAAAGGTTTCATGGGGGTGAATGAATAAGGTTTTAGTCATGAAACATAGTCTTCACTACTTTAAGTCGTGAATCATGTCATGAAGCAAGTCGTGAAAGCTACTGGTTCTTTTGGCACTTTAGTTCATAGTAGTGAACATATGTCACGGGCGTGAATTGCCTAAAATTCTAATTAAATAAAATTAAGTCTAAAACAAGACTAAAGCATTTCTAGAGAGATTTTATCCCTTATAACATATATTTCCATCAAATTAGCTACCTTATATCTAGTAAGATGAGACAAAAACAAGATTATCAATTAAGGTTTGGCAATTTGGCAATCACAAAGTTAATCCATCAATCATACCAAGCTCTTTTCTTACGAAATTAAATCTTTCCTCATTTAGAGACTTAGTGAAGATATCTATCAATTGATTGTCTGTGCTTATAAATTCCAATACAATATCTCCATATTGAACATGATCTCTAATAAAATGGTGTCTAATGTCAATATGCTTACTTCTAGAATATTGAATGGGATTCTTAGAGAGATTTATTGCACTTGTATTGTCACATCTAATAGGTATATGGTTCATACTATGACCATAATCCTTAAGTTGTTATTTCATCCAAAGGATTTGTGTACAACAACATCCTGCTGCTACATACTCCGCTTCAGCGGTAGAAAGAGCAACTGAAACTTGTTTCTTGCTAAACCAAGAAACTAAGCAGTCTCCAATAAAGTGACAAGTAACTGAAGTACTTTTCTATCTAAAAGACTACCAGCATAATCAGCATCTGAATATCCTACAATATAAAAGGATGAATTTCTAGGATACCACAAACCTAGATGTAGTGAGCCATGTAAATATTTTAGAATTCTTTTTACTGCATTTAAATGAGATTCTTTTGGACATGATTGAAATCGTGCACATAAACATACACTATACATATGTCGGGTCTAGAAGCAGTAAGATATAAAAGTGATCCGATCATACCTCTATAGAGCTTTTCATTAATGCTCTTACCCTTTTCATCCTTGTCCAATTTTGTTGATGTGCTCATTGAAGTATTGGCATTCTTGCATCCTTCCATTCCAAATTTCTTAAGTAAGTCTTTGGAATATTTGGATTGGTTGATGAATATTCCCTTATTGCCTTGTTTTATTTGTAGACCAAGGAAATATTAAAGCTCACCCATCATGCTCATTTCAAATTCCCTAGTCATACACTTAGCAAATTCTTGACAAAACAATTCATTAGTAAACCAAAATATGATATCATCAACATAAATTTGAACAATTAGAATATCATGCTTATGCTTTTTAGTGAATAATGTAGTGTCAACATTCCCCTTTGTAAAGTTATTCTCTAAAAGAAAAAAACTTAGTCTTTCATACCAAGCTCTTGGGGCTTGCTTCAAACCATATAAAGCTTTTGAAAGTTTAAAAACATGATTAGGCAAATCATAGCTTTCAAAACCTGGTGGTTGTTCTACATAAACTTCTTCTTCTATATAACCGTTTAAGAAGGCACTTTTTACATCCATTTGAAAAAGTTTGAAATTCATGTGGCATGTATATGCTAAAAGTATTCTTATGGCTTCTAATCTAGCTACATGAGCATAAGTCTCATCATAATCTATTCCTTCTTCCTGATTATACCATTTGCAACTAATCTAGCCTTATTCCTAGTTATTGAACCTTGTTCATCTAGTTTATTTCTAAATACCCATTGGCTACCAATAATTTGATGATCCTTGGGTCTAGGTACTAAGGTCCATACCTTGCTTCTCTCAAATTGGTTGAGTTCCTCTTGCATTGTAATCACCCAACTTTCATCATTAAGAGCCTTATCAATATTTTTAGGCTCAATTTGAGAAATAAAAGCAAGGTCAGAGGCTAAATGTTTGAAATGAGATCTAGTACTTACTCCCCTTAAATGATCACCAATGATTTGCTCTTTGGGGTGATCTTTTGTCAATCTCCATTCTTTTGGGAGCTCTTGCCTGTTTTCTTCTTGAGCTTGAGGTAGAGAGTCATCTTGATGTGAATCTTCTTGATCATTTTCTTCTTTTCTATTTTCAAGATCAAGTCTTTCCATGGTACCTACAACATCATCAAGAGCACTACCTTTCATAAGATCAAGTCTACTAGATTCATTAAAAACAACATGCATAGATTCTTCATCAGTTAATGACCTTTTATTAAATACTTTATATGCTTTGCTAGTTGTAGAGTATCCTAAAAAGATACCTTCATCAGATTTAGAGGCAAAATTTCCAAGGTTGTCCTTGGTATTCAATATGAAGCACTTGCATCCAAATACTCTAAAGTATGATATCAAGGGCTTTATTCCATTCCATAGCTCAAATGAGGTTTTATTTAGAAGAGGTTTTTGAAAACTTGATTTGAAATATAACAAGCAGTATTTGTGGCTTCTGCCCAAAAGTAAGTTGGTAAACCATACTCATTGAGCATTGTTCTAGCCATTTCAATTAAAGTTCAATTTTTCCTTTCAACTATCCCATTTTGTTGAGGTGTCCTAGGAGATGAAAAATTCTGCGAAATGCCATGTTCAAGACAAAAACTTTCAAATTTTTCATTTTCAAATTCTTTGCCATGGTCACTTCTTATTTTTGAAATGCAATTTCCTTTTTCATTTTGAACTCTTTTAACAAAGTTTTTGAAATTTTCAAAAGCATCACACTTTTGAGCTAAGAAAATTACCCAAGTAAATCTAGAGTAATCATCTACGATGACAAAGGGATAATGTTTACCTCCTAAGCTTGCAATTCTAGTAGGTCCAAATAAATCTAAATGTACGAGTTGTAGAGGTTTCGAGGTACTTACTAAGTTTTTGGCTTTGAAGGATGACTTGTGCTGCTTCCCTATTTGGCGAGGTTCACATGTCTTGTCTTTTTCAAATTTAACTTTTGGCAGTCGCTTTACTAGTTCTCCTGTGCTGAGGCTTTGAATTAAGTCCATGTTCGCATGACCAAGTCTTCTATGCCATAGCCAATATTAATCACTAGTAGTTACAAAACACTTAGAGGAATGATTAGATATTTCGTGTAAGTATATTATGTAGGTATTGACCTCTCTATTTCCCTTAAATATCTCTTAACCATCAATAGAGGTTACAAGACATTCGTTGGAAGTAAAGGTTACTTTGTTTCCATTATCACATAATTGACTAACACTCAACAAGTTATGTTTTAAGCCATCAAAAAGTATTGATGGAGGTAAAGTTACCTCAAAACCTCTACAAATCTAGAGTAATCATCTACGATGACAAAAGGAATAATGTTTACCTCTTAAGCTTGCAATTCTAGTAGGTCCAAATAAATATAAATGCACGAGTTGTAGAGGTTTTGAGGTACTTACTATGTTTTTGGCTTTGAAGGATGACTTGTGCTACTTCCCTCTTTGGCAAGGTTCACATATCTTGTCTTTTTCAAATTTGACTTTTGGCAGTCCCTTTACTAGTTCTCCTGTCCTGAGGCTTTGAATTAAGTCCATGTTCGCATGACTAAGCCTTCTATGCCACAACCAAGTTTCATCACTAGTAGTTACAAGACCCTTAGCTTTGTTTACAAAGGTAACTTTACCTCCATCAATACTTTTAATTTCATTGAAGAGTTCTTTGTCTCCTGTCATATGCCTTGAGCATCCACTGTCTATTAGCCAAGCATTTTTATTTATTATGGACTTGAGGCATACCTATAGAATCACAATTCAAGTATGATTTTTAGGTACCCAAATGAGCTTGGGTCCTTGGGGGTTAGCACATGAAGGTTCCCAATTAGCCTTTCTTATCCAGCATTGTTTATTTATGTGACCAATTTTCATACAATAATTACACTGTTTAGGTCTAAAATTGCTTTTTGGTCTTACAATGTATTTGAATGCCATAATTCTATTGGACTAAGTTTGAGAACAATGGCATGCATAATCATGATTAATTGGTGCTTTTCTAGATGCATGCTTCTTATACATAATAGCATGATTAGTCTTTTGAGGTTTCTTTCTTAGGCTTACCAATCCTTGATTATTCCTTTTATGTATAGAAGGTTTAGTGTACTTATTCCTTGGTGCTGTTCCAGCAAGTGTGGAGATGTGAGGTTCACTTGACTTAACAAAAATAGTTTTGTGAGAAGATGATGATGTGCCCTTCAATCCTAGACCGTGTCTAATTAAAGGTGGTCTTTGAGACCCAATGAGAGTATCTAAACTCTCTTTTCCTTTGTGAAATTTTGAAATGGAATTTCTAAGTTCCTTAACTTCATTTTTAAAGTATTATTCTCTTTAAGCAAGGATTTAGTTGAGGGTCTTGAAGAGTATTCATCTAAAGACTTTTGAAGAGATTCATTAGATAATTTAAGCTTAAATTTCTCCTTTTCTAAAACATCCATTCTGTTTTTTAAATTAGAAATGTTATTCTTATAAGTATTGAATTTACTCCTATATTTTTCTAATTCTAGATTCAATTCTTCTATTAGGCTTTGTTCATCATCATCATCATTACTATTACTATCATTATCACTACTATCATTATTGAAAGAGTATGAGTGTAGTGATCTTACCTTATCTGAGACGTGATCCTCTATAGCCATGAAGCATAGGTTGATCTCTTTGCTTTCATTGTCATCTTTTTCACTTGAAGAGCTTTCGTCATCCAATGTGGCTTTGTGACCTTTCTCCCCATTGTCTCTTTGGTATTTGCTCTTATGCTTCTTGAGCCTTGGACATTCCGGTTTAATATACCCTTTCTTTCCACATTCATAGCACTTTACCTCTTCTTTACTTCTTTGTGCATCATTAGAAATCTGTTTGAGGTTTCTTTGCCTGAATTTTCTAGAGTTGCTCATTTTCTTCTCAATAATTCTTTTCAACCTTCTTGAGAGCATATCAATGTCCTCATTCTCATCATCACTCATTTCTTCATCATCTTTAACTTCTTCTTGAGATTTTGAAGTAGAGGCTTTTAGTGCTAGAGACTTTCTTTTTTCTGGCTCTGCTTCAAGCTCTCTATCTCGTTTCACTGCCATTTCATGTGTGAGAAGTTTGCCAATAAGCACATCAGTATTCATGATGCTCATGTCTTCATTTGCTTCTTCTATACCGACAACTCTTGAACCATAATCCTTAAGAGGAAGACTTCTCAGGATTTTGTTATTTACATCTTACAAGCTCAGGTGTTTCCCAAGTTTTCTCATTCCATTTATGATAGCTAGAAGATGGTTGGTCATGTTAGTGATTGACTCATTGGATTTCATCTTGAAGAGCTCCTATTCTGAAGTAAGAAGTTGAATCTTCTTAGATTTAACTTGTTTTGTTCCTTCATGATAGTTTTCCACATGTTGTAGGCTGTTGGGCAGTGTTGTATTCTGCCATATTCTTCAATGGATAATAAGCTTGAAGGAATTGTCATTGCCTTCTTGTTTTTGAAGTTTGCTGTTCTTTGAGGCTCTGTCCAATCATCTCTTGATAAGATTTCTTCTTCACCATCAGCTCCTCTTTAGGTTGGTGGTGTCCATTCTTTTCGAACACTATCTCAGACTTAAATTCCTCCACTATCCAGATATATCTCCATCCGAAACTTCCAATGAGCATAATTTGCTCCATCAAAGTAAGGCTTAAGACTTTGGAATCCTTCATTGGCCATATCTTGATCTTTACTAGCACTGTTTAGGCTTCGATGCTAGACTTAGCTCTGATACCAATTGTTGCCCAGATATTGAACCAAGAAGGGGGGTTGAATTGGATATTAAAAAATTTAACTTTTAAGTGCGGAAAGAAAAAGTTAAGTTTAGTAGGGATAAAAAAAATATGACACAAGGATTTTTATAGAGGTTTGAGTGTTAACAAACCCTACTCCTCTCCCCAATCTCAATTGGGAGTTTCACTAATACACTAAGTGATATAATGGAGTTTTACAAGCTCACTCCTAACTATGGTGTTTCTAATAATGGATCATACCTAACCTTTCTTTGTGTTTTACAAGCTCACACAAATAACATTTACCTTGTGTTTTAAAGGCTCACACAAATAACCTTTCTTTGTGTTTTAGAGGCTCACACAGCTAACCCTTACAAGTGTTCTACTCTAAATCCAAAAATACCCAAAACTCACTTGAGTAGATGATTACAAATCTATATTGCTTAATAAATGATGAGCAAAAAGATTTTCACAGAGAATAAATATCAAATGGACACAATGGCTTACAACAAGATTTTGATTCAAAATATTAGCTATTCTCTTGTTCTTTTGTTCTCCTTATTCTCTCTTCCTTTCTAGATGCATAAATGACTTTCATTTATACTTCCATAGCAAATTATAGCCGTTAGAATGCATTTAATATGAAACTAGCCATTTCACCAACCCTTATAATCGCGCTTGACATGTTTCTCTTTCATCTTTCACGGTCGTGACTATATGTGTCACGGTCGTGACTGTTCTTCCAAGCCGTGACTTGAGTGGTGACCTTGGTCGTGAAGCATTCTGGAAGGTTTTAAAGTGTTTGTTCACGGGCATGACATTTTATCTTCATGGGCGTCACATCCTTCCAAGCCGTGGTCCAAGTGGTGACTTTGGTCGTGAAGCTCTCTGGAAGAACTTGTCATCAATATGTTTTTCAAGAGAATGTTCTGGATTTTTCTTATATGCATATAATCGCTCTAAAGCGCGAATCATCAGATTCCTCACTACATATTTGAATAAATTAAACCAACATTAGACTTAATTAAATATCATATATGGTATGTGACAAAAAAAATTTTACATGTAATTATGTTCTTATTTGCATATTTTTTCTTCAAATTTCTCATCAAAACAGTCACAAAAATTTTTGAAAAATTATCCATTAAATTGAAAATTAAATTGTGAGAATTCAAAAAAAATTTTGACAAAAAATATTCGTTCAAGTGCCCCCACGCGCCGAATGAAGTTTGTTCCATGTGCCCCATGTGCTCACACGTGCCAACACACACCAACACGCGCTAACACGCGCTCATTTCCATGTCAGCATTTGTGGACCAACCAGAGGAAGCCACGTGGCCAAGCGTGCCACGTGTCATAGACACGTGGCAAAACCGTCAGAAAACCGTTTTTTTTTTCAACAGCCAGCGCATCGTGCGCCGTCTTCCAGGGTTGTTTTTGCACCAATTTTTGAAATTTTACATATTTTTGTCGGTTTTAAAACTAATGGAACCATTTTTATTCCTTTTCAACATCTTTTTGGCCATGTTTGGACAACACATACATAATTTGAGAGTGAGAATCGTTTTAATGATCATTTTAAAAAACAAATATATATACAGAAACTTTGAAAAATCATAAAATTCATCCACTCATCAGAAAATTATGCAAAAATACTCGTTAGAAAGCTTGTGATGAGAGCTTTCCAATGATACCAAATTCGAATTACGAAATTGAAGAATTGTTTAACGAAAATTGAAGAAATTTCAAAATTGCATAGTAAATTTCTCTAAAATCATCACAATTATGATTTTAAGCACAAAAACGAACAAAAAGGGTTATGATACCAATGTAGAAACTACTAGAGCAGCGGATACTTACTTGTTGAGCGTGAATCATGCGCTTTCAATGCTTTAGACGGAGACAAATTACTAGAACTTGACTCGATTTCATAGTACGAACGCTTTGATTCTCTCGTGATTGAACGAAGATTATGAAATTCCTTTTCGAGAATTTCCTAGTTTCAGAGGAAACTTTTGATGAAAAGTTATCTCTTTTTCTTATATCTCTATTCTTAAAAGTTATATTTTCTCATAACTTTATATATAAGAAGATATGGATCTGAGTTGGGTCAAGCCCACATGGGCGGCCCAATACTATAAAGGCCAACATACCATGATATTAATTTTTTTTTTCTTGAAAATGGAATAATTCATCATAGTTCTTGAATTGATATATCTCAACAGAATGATATTGTTCAAAGAAAAAATTATTTGTTAGAAGTGATTCGTGCATTACTTTTTAGAACCAAAGTTCCTAGGTATCTGTAGAGAGAGTGTGTTTTAATTGTAACATACTTAATAAACAAAATACCCTCCAAAATTTTACAATATCAAACTCTTTTTCTAAGTTTTTTTCCTATTGCTGGACTTTTGTCGATCTCTATTTTATTTTGCATTTGTAAATGTTTTTTTGTGTCATCTTGGAATTGATGAGACTTGGGTTTTCTTTTCTTTTTCTTTATTTATTTTTTGCTAGTCATATAGGGGTCCCTTTTCTTGTGGAAAATATCTATAGTATATACAGAGTTGCTCTGACTATGTAAATGTATTGAATCAGCCCCCGCCCCACCAAAGAAGAAGGCGGGTTTAGGGATGGGGGGGAAGGAACTTGAAAGTGTTATTGACTAGCATATATGCAACCTAGCATGTGGTCTATCAACTCTTTAGAGTTTGAATGATAGATCACTTTCAAGAGACGTATTTGCTTCACACTGGATTGGATAAAATGTATTTGACATGGCCTTTTTCTTATTTCCTTCGAGAATGAAATATGTCTTTAAGGTACATTATACTTGTGACTTTTGGATAACTCTTTGTGCTCGTAAAGCAGCCAATTGGCATGGGATGGTTTGCATGGGTTTAAACCAGTGACAGCGAAGTCTAGCAAAAATAATGAAGATGTGTCACCTACCGTTCTAAAGTCTTCAGGTCTTTCCAGGAGAGGATAAGCTGGTGTGGTGGAATCCATGATGCTTCTGAAGTCATATCAGAGCATGCATGCCCCTTTCACGCAGGTTTTCTATCCACGAAGAACGATGGAAATTGAACAACTTTACCTTACTATGGTACCTATGTTAAGGCCTCTGCAAAGTAAATCCTCTCTTCCTTTTCCTTGTTATCTTATCGACAATTTACATTTCTTTGTGAGCAACTGTTTTGAAATTTAGCAGCCTTCTATGTGTATAATATATCTGGAAACAGTGAGACATTTGAAGACCTAAGACGGTATCTATCCTCCCTTGAGTGATGACGTATGAAATTTATTTTGACCTTATTATTAATTGAAGTCGAGATCCTTTAAGCTGTTCTTTGCATCAGAACAAATATCCACCATAATTGGTTTTTAACTTGAATTCGCAAGCTCTAGATCTGTTGTCTTAGGAGTTCAATGTGAAGCAGAAAATAAGGATGGAAGAGAGAGAAGTCATATCGAATATTTTGCACCGCCTACCGCAGACCAGTCATGGAGACAAGTGTTAAGCATGGGTAATCTTCTGAATGGACATGAGCCCATTGCCAGAGAAATTATATTTTCTTTGCGTGACAGCTTGAGTAATCATCATTATGCTGCCCTAACTCTTAAGGACCTTAAAGAAGAAATAGAGTCTTACAGAATGTATGTATAAGGCACCTCAAATGATCTTCGAATAGCTCTCTCTGTTACATCATGTGATTAAATTTTAATGATTTATGTATTATTTATTTTCCGCGGCTAATGATTCTATTCATGTAATTCTATCAATCATCACGAGATATTTGGAGTTAGAAATTGATTCAGGGAAACATTTTTAATTTTGTAATACAGCATGAAATAGAATGTGAATCCACTTTAGTTACTATTACAAATATTCATTTTGGTTCTATTTTATCCTTTTCATTTACAACTAAGTAGAGACGCTGTTAAAATATTGGCTGCTGTGAAATGAAGTTATGTTATGAGTTTCCTGATGCCGCTATTTGCAGTTAAGCAGTACTATCCTTGTAATATTTCATTACCGATATTATAATAATCTCTCATAATTATAAAAATACCAAATCGGAGGGTTTAGTCATTTTTCCAATTCTTTTATTCATTTGCTTGCAATACGTTGGAAAATAAATATTTATATTTATTCTCAAGTAACCTGTGTTCAATAAATTAATTAATTTTATTTATTTATGATTAATTCAACTAATAAATCAATCTATCTATTCCATAAATGGATGTGGAAAAAATTTACTTGAAGATTTTTTTAATTAAAAGAACATTATTTGTTTTTTTAAATAGTAAAAATAGTTAAAAAATAATTATAAAATTATTAATATAATAGGAAAGGAATAAACAATGAAATGGGAAAAAAAAAAGATGATTTTGGAGTTTAAATAAGAAAAAAAATTGAATATATTAATTTTCTATATAGGTGTTATTCTTTTATGTTCATATGCTTCATTATTTTGTTGATATTTATTTATTTTAATTTATTTTTGATTCTTGAATAGCAAGAGTCTGAAAACTTCTTAGTTAAGGTTTCAAGTTACAGATTTTTACTACACCTATAAATTAATAGAAGTTTATGTTATCAATAAATTTTGATTTTTTTTTCTTTTGTAATAATATAAATAGTTTAATCAGTCTTTTTTAATTTTTTTTTCCTCCGCAATACAAATTGATTATTAGCAGTTATTGAGGGCTTATCATTAAGCTTAATAATTTTGGTTGGAATTAAGGGTGTTTGGCTACATCTACACCAACGAAAAGGAAGTAGTTGATTAGAGATGGAGGGTGTTCTCTCTTGTTCAATACTCTAAAAGGGCGTTTGGAATTGTTATTGGGTGTTAACAAAAAAGATTTAGAATTTTTTTGATTTAATTGATTAATTTTTATAAATTATTTTTTCCAAATTTGCTTATAAAGAAAAAAATATTTAATTCATTTCTTTATCTCTAAAAACAGTTTTCAAAACTTAAAAAAATTAAAAATAAAAAAATTTTCTCTAAAAAAGCTTTTTCCAAATGCAATGCCAAACAAATACTAAATATAATATTATTAATTTTTCATTTTTTGATCATATATATATATATATATATATATATATATATATATATATATATATATATATATATATATATGAACATATACTTGCAAGAGGTTGTTGGTGATAAAAGATTAGTGTACCTGTAAACTTAGCTGCTTATTATCATCTTATGCTATAATTTTTTACTTTTGTCTTCCATTTTGGACAGAAAGGTGAAGATTATGACTATACCCTTAATATATCACTTTATTCTAAGCTTGTCCTTAATCGATTTTTTCCTTCTTAATTAATCATTTCAAATGGCTTCATTACATTTTTAAATATTCAAATTATTGTTTTAGCTTAAATTTAGATTCCGACAAATGCAATTGTGTTCTTAAGACTCGTTCGTGATTCAGGATCTAAACTAGTGGGTGTTATATGTTATATCGATACATATGCAGAAATTCAACAACATAGTCCCTTAGTTTTTCAAGTGCACGATATGGAAATTTCTATATGCACTCGAAGAACGAATGAATATAATACTAAATTTCTACATATGTATAACATATAATGTGTAACTAGTCATGTACAATTATATAGACATGTCATTCCCAAACTATCCACATTAGACAATTCAGTAAATTCTCATAATCTAATAAAAAAAGACACTAAATGAATTTCTATGGCTAAAATGTCACATTCACTTAAACTGTGAATCGCGTGTCATAAAATGGACATGTTGGATTGATAATAATTTAAATTCGAAATTTGATAGAAAAAAGATAAAATAATAATAAATAATCATGAAAGTGATTAATATGATTGCTAAGGTGTGAAAAAATGATGAAGTATGATGATGGACTTAATTGCAAAAGATAGAAAGTGCAAAATTGACAAAATTAGAGGACTAAAATAGTTATTTGCCAAGTAAAATACAAAATGGGCACATTTTCATTAAGACTAGTTGGCCACACTTTGGGGGAAGATATCCCCCACTACTTACCAAGATTAATATGTTAATATAAGATAAATATTAAACTTATGGTCAAATTAGTGGGTCCCATTTCAAGACTTTTCTACAATATTCCTTATTTCTTATTTCTTCTTCTTCTTCTTCTTCTTCTTCTTTTTCTTCTCTCTATTTTAACTCTCATTTTTTGCACAAAAACAACCCTTCGCATTTCTCCCTCCACCACTATAGCCAAACACCAATGCTAGAGAGAGAAAGTAGAGAAATTATGCAAAAGATCTACAAAAGAGGGGTTTATGCACAAAGGAACTAAGGGAAGAAAAGAGTGGAGAAAAACTTGAAAAAAAAAGGAGAGAGAAAGTTCTCTTAGGCCCAACCATATAGGGAGTCAAGTGAAAATAAGTAGCTCTCTTCCATCTCTTCACTTCTTTCTTGATGAAAAATGATGTTAGAATATTTTTAGGGCTTTATGTTGTGTGTTACACTATTTTTGGTATATGAGCCCGATTTTGGGCTATTTTAGGTTTACTTTTTTAAAATTTTTGAAACCCAATAAACATTGCATAACATATGTGTATAGCCATGCATTTGGATATATATGCTATTGTTCACTAATTAGGACCATAAAGTCTAACTTTATAGGTAGGTATAGATTTTGGATCTCGACAGATTATTACTGAATGAGCTGAAACTAAAAGCCATTGACTTTTATGACAAAGTCTAACAAGTCTTAGATACCGAGGAGTTGTCATAACTTGGACACCAATATGTTATTGTTGGATTAGTGCCACATCATTGCACATATAGTCTAGTGATAGTGCTCGACAAATAGAGTTGTTGAGAATTGCAGTAGAGTTGTTACAGAGGATAGTAAAGTTAGCTCCACCGACCTTATAGTTTGAGAGGCTTCAGAAGCTTAGAGCCATTGACTTTTATGACAAAAGGGATGATGACCTTTTGACATCTGAGTTTTGGTTTTAGAGAGTCGAAAGAGTATTTTAGCAAATGCACTACATGCTAGAGCTTAAGTATGAGCATGCGATATCATTATATCAAAAGAATGCCTATGATTGGTGGCAAGCAACACTGCAGAATCCTCAGGCTCCAGAGCCACCTACTTCAGAGTATGTTTTAGAGTAGTTTAAGGAGAAGTATGTGCTTCCTATTTATTTGGATGACAAGAATAGAGAATTCTTAAATTTGAAGTAGGGAAGCATGTCAGTTAATGACTACGAGTGAGAGTTTGTGTATTTGAGTAGATATGTAGGTAGAATTTTGACTAGTGAAGCAGATTGTAGGCGATTTGAGGAAGGGTTAAAAGATCCTATCAAGTTGCAGGTTTCAGCCTTACAGAATCAAGAACCTCCCCAGTCTTATTGTGATGCCGGCAAGTTAAGGCTTAGAAATAACATGTATTAAGAGTATATAAGTGGTAGATGAGTGTTTATGGATTTTAGGATATGAAAATAGTTAAAAAGACATGAAAAAGTGAGGTCACAATGTTTATGCACATGACTATAGTCTCACGGCCATGACCATCACGAAATGGGCAATTTTGAAGTTTAACAACTTCACGACCATGAAAGGCATATTCATGCCCGTGAAGCCCTGTAGTTAAATTGAACTATGTTTTTATTTTATTTTATCAGACACTCACATTTTTCCACCTTTAAAACGTAGACATAGACCAGAAAACAATTTTCCTTCAATTCCCCTTTGATTGTTGACATCTATAACACGAAAATTGCACCATTAATAAGATTATATTGTTAGAATTGAGATATAATGACATTCTATAGATGGCATAATTAGGGAGAAGGAAGGAATAAAAAAGTAAACCCTAACCATTCTGATTCTATGAAACAGTAGTAAGAAATCATGTTTTCCTTATTCTTTTATTAAGTTTAATTGGATTTGATATGGGAAATAGACATTAAAGACCTATAATGAGAGATTAGGGTAGGTTTGCATTATTAATGGCATATAGATGGCTTATAGTCATGTAGCCAATGATATTTGATTCTTATACGGTGTTAGGAGTTGAAAAGGAAGGTAAATAAACCCACCAGAGGGATTAGAGAGACTAGAGAGGTTAATTATTAAGGCTCCAATTTAGGTTTGTACATATGTGCATTTGAATTCGCTTTTTATG
Organism: Triadica sebifera; assembly: GCA_023653625.1. NCBI lineage: Eukaryota > Viridiplantae > Streptophyta > Magnoliopsida > Malpighiales > Euphorbiaceae > Triadica > Triadica sebifera. Next base: position 31,276,268 of record CM042901.1, read on the forward strand.
GCATGTTGTGTGATAATTGTGATATTGGTATGTTATTTGGCATGAAATGGTTTATGAATTGCTAGAAATGAGTTGATATCTAGATCATTTCTTTCTATATGCATATTTAACATATGAATTCTCAATGCATTTTCTCCCATAGACAAACAAGTATGCATTCATCAAGTTATAACATACAAATTTTGTGTCCATGCATTCATAATCATAACCATAAATATTTATAGTGAGGATACCAATTGCTTAACATGTGAGAATGGATCATCTTATAACAAAATTTTACAGTTTAATATATCCATTATTATAAACATGCTTAACAGATAATTCATATAATTCAATAATCAATAATCTTATGACACTACTAAACTGATTCATCATATCCTTAATCATACTCATACATGATTATACAATGTCATAGCATCATATGATCATGTGTAATATTCTACACTCAAGCATAGGTATAAACATATCATTATATTAATTTCCTATGACATATAATGTAACGCTCATAAGTTGGGGCATAGAAATAATATATAATAACATTATATTAAGAGTATATAAGTGGTTATGGATTTTGGAACATGAAAATAGTTAAAAAGACATGAAAAATTGAGGTTTCACAGTGTTCATGCTCGTGGATGTATCATTATGATCGTGAACATCATGAAATAAGGTTTTTTTTTGAAGTGGAGCAGCTTTATGACCATGAATGAAATTTCACGCCCATGAAGACCTACAATTTAAATTTGGCAGTTTTGTATTTTGCAGACTTTCACATTTTTCCAACAAAAAACCTAAGCCACCAAATTTTAATAATACTAGAGACTATTTCCCTCAATTCTTTGCATATGTAACATGAAATCAACCCTAATAACAATATTAATATTGATGGAATCAAGATTTTTACTTTTCCGTTGAGGTAAAATTGGGGAAAAGGGAAAGAACAATTTTTAAACCATAAAACAAATGTGAATAATCAAAGAACAAATTTCCTTTGTTTTTCCATTAGTTTAATTCAGTTTTAAAGGGGGAATAATGATAAATGACACAAATGTTTAGATTAAGTTAGGGCTTCATAGCATAAATAATGACTTATGATTGAATATACAATAATTGATGTTTTGCTATGGTGTTAGGAAATGGGAAAAGGTGGAGAAACCCATCAAATGGATTAGAGATGCTAGAGAGGTCAATTATTAAGGCTTCAATTCAAGTTTGTACATATATGCATTTAAATTCTAATTTAGGTATGCTTGTATGTTGTATTGTGCAATTGGCATATTATTTGACATAAAATGGAATGTTAGACAATTGAAATGAGGTTATGAAACATGTTAAAATTAGTAGCACAAAGAATAATGATAACTAAGGTTTGATGAAGTTGTTGACAATTGAAGACAAAATCTAGTTGGATTGGATTCATGTTGTAATTTGCATGTTTATAGTTTGTTATTGATGTAAAATATTAAAAAGTGCTTGTAGGAGTGGCTAACATTGGTTAGGCTTAGTACCTTTATGTGTGGTGTGCCATAAATTTGATGTTTGTTGCTAAAATTGCTAAAATTTGCAAGTTCACGGTCTTGACACATTGTTCATGCTTATAAACAATGCCAATTTACATCTTGTAAACCAAATTGTACATTGATTTTATGGTGAATTAACATGGAATTAATATGGACACACCTTGCATGATGTAATAAGATGGTAAAAAAATATAATTATTGGAGTATGAATATGGATATGCATTATATACTCTAATTCATAAGGTATCATGTGGTTAACATGTTTAAACCATGAAATGGGTTATGAATGATACAAATAACTAGATTATGATAAATTAAAGCCCATTATTTATATGAGGACTAGCTTAGGATAGACAACATGTCATTGAGGGGGGTTACGGTACCATAGTTATACTATATAGAATTATTATTTAGGGACAAGGCGACTTAAGCTCGGGTGAGAGTGCCTTTAATCCCATATGAATGCAGTTATTATATTTTACTCAATCAAGGTGGCTTAAGCTTGGGTGAGAGCGCTTTTGACTTGAAAGAATTTGTTGAGCAATTATATATATATACACACACACAATTAGTGAGTAAAGGATGGCTTAAGCTTGGATGAGAGTGCTCCAGTTTCATAATCTGCATCTAGGTAGTCTAGATTTAGAGTATTGAGCTATATAAATTAAGTATGGAAATCGAAAACCAAATATCAGAAATGCAATGTAAAACTAGAATTGAGGTTATGTAAATTGGAGATATGACAAACTAGTAACTAGGAATTGTAAATTTGGCCTATACATTGTGAATATTATACATATAATGGATTAACTTATGTGCTATATGATGAGAATGTACTTTAAATTAGTAAACTAAATATGTATAGATTATACTGATATATGATGGCGTAATTGAGCACATGGATATGTAAACAGTATATATATGCTATAAAAATATATGAATGTTTCCTAGAATTTTTATGCATATATTTGCCATTAAGCTTTCAACAGCTTTGTGTATGGATTTTTATACATGTACATTAGGAGTCGATAGATAGCTGAGTTGATCATAGGAGGAGTCTGAGCCTATTAGAGTAGTTAGAGTAGACTCATGTTTTGGTTAGTTCTATTTTATTTCATTCATTTGTTTTATCATCATGAGATGTGATAAAGACAATTATTTTATTCATGTTTTTCAATAAATAAGGATATGTAGTTGAAGTTTTAATATTTTTCAAATGTGGATCTGATATTTATGCAGACACAATATTTTGATTATATTTTGAATATGGATTTAGATTTTATTTTGGACATAGAAAAATATTTTATACATTATATAGTGTTAGAGAAATACTCTAAAGGCAATCACCTTTAGCACTTATAGTATAAATTTATTTGATTAATAAAAGACTTTTTCATTAATTTGATATTCATTTGATATGTAAATTGATAGTGATCTTAAATCAATTAAAGAAGGCTTTGATACATAACATAACATGAAGGAAATTATGATGAGATCATGATATTGAGATTCTTATCATGTGTAATTATGTTAGTATCTAAATTATGCCTAGTCATAGGATTAATAAGATGAGACATTGATAATCTGGACAGACTAGCACATGTTACACTATTGGATTGGATCGAGTAGTATATCTCATAATCTCTAAATATGAGATGTTTAAAGTTAACATATGGATGTTTTCTAAGTGTAGCTAATTACATTGGATGACTTGCTACGAGACAATCATATGGATAATCTATTCAAATGTCAATGATAGTCTTAACATAAAAAAATGATGCAAGTATCCTTAGACTTGTGGTACTCAAGGATATCTTGGATATCGATTCTGTATTTTGACACTATTCCTTATTTCCTCAAGGAGGTTGCTTATAGGGTGGTGATTATATACAACTTGAGGTATTCGAAGGTAATTGAGTAACCAACAAAATATTCACCACTCCTGGTAGAAGGAGTGTATACCCATGACCTCTTATACCAATGGCCTCTTATCAGGGTCATTGCTTGGGAATCTCTGCCCGGAGTGGAAAAGTCATGAAGATAGACTTCAATAACATGTCTAATAGAGTAATGAGCCTTAAAGACAAGAACTAATATCACTTGGACTAGAGTGATGTAGTCAGTCTAGTGGGAGTTGATATATGTCCATACTTTGAACCAAATGGGGTATAGAATGGTGAAAGGAATAATTGCACGAACATTATCTATAGAAAGGTTCGTAGTTAAACCACTAACTTTTCTGTCAATTGGGGGTTATGATGTGTTGCTATCTACCACTCATGACTTCCTTAAGTTAATTGTTAATTTAAGTGGCCAACATAACTGAGAACTAATGGGTCACACGTATTGGATATGTGAAGAATGAGTAAAATGGTCTTGGACTGGATCCAAAAATATGAGAGAATTATTTTGGTACAGATCGCGATGAGATTGCATAGAAAAATCGTTCGGGGGGTCCTGAGCTCATATAATCCTGTGCAGGCTGCTGGGTTGCTCAATAGGCCTGCAAAGCAAGTTAGCATGCTGCTGGCCAGCAGCTGGCCTAATTGGCTTTAATTGGCCAATTAAGGCTAATTAAGGCAAAAGCCCTAAAATCCCTCCCAGTATCTTATGCACTTTGTACCTAAATTATTTTTGGGGTAAAAACATTTTTGAAATGTTTAAAAGTCTGAAAAATATTTTTGAAAATAATGAAATTCAAAAAGAAAAATAATAGTTATTTTTCAAATTCTCTCAAATTGAGCATACAACATTGCTAGTATTTTAAGGTGTGTTCAACTATTCTCTTGTAGTTTATTCTCATATTTTCACTTGGATTAACATTAGAGACATCCTAAAGTGAATTATTGTGGTTTGCAATAACCCAACAAGGTTAAAATTTGATAAATAAATTAAGAAATTTCAAAGTATAATTTTTTACCTCTATGTTCAATAAATTAGTTTTAATGGCACAAATAAGATTCTTGTTTCGGATTCTAAAAATTTTATTTTTCTGATTCGTTTTATGAATGAGATTCCTCTTAAAAATCCAACAGTAGTATCAAAACCCCTTGTTTCTATTAAAATTAATTTTAATTGAAAGTGTAACGGGATTGCACGATTTTGATAGTTTTGGATTAATAGATTTGAATAATTGAAATTAATTTGTAAATTTGTTTTACACATTTTTCTTTCTTTAATCTCATCATATGATGATTAAGGATGATTATTTTGATTGAAAAATGGTTTGAATGTGATTCAAATAATTAATATTGGATTTATTTCAAAATGCTGAAAATTGTCTTATTTATGAACATTTATTTATTTTAATTGATGAGGCTATTTGTATTTTGTTTGTAATTTGATTATGGAAAAAGTATTTATACATATTGAGAATGTTTTTATGTCTTTGGAAGTATCCAATAATTAATTAAAAATTATTTTAATTAATGTTTCAAACAAACACAAAAATGAGATTGTTTTACCATACCCGACGGGACTGTTGTATGTGATTATTTTGTTTCTAGTACCTTGAAACAATTTTTATGTGATTAAAAATATGTTATTTTGATGTTAGATATATGCAAAAATTATTTTGCACGAATTTAAATTTAAAAAAATTTTAAATGTTGAATGAGTCATTTTGAGCGTTTAAGTGTATTGGTTCGTTTATTTTAGTAATTTTGGCTTGTGCCGAAAATATTTGAATGAACTTGAGCTAAACAAAAAAATGATTAGGATGATGATTTGAAGTTATGGAAATTTTTATCATTTTTGAAATTTAATTTTGAATTAATTTAAGTTAAGCAATGATAATTCTAGTATGACTAAAAATTAGTATGTATATTAAAAGTAAAATATTTAATTTTGATATCATAATATTTTTATTTTAAGAAAAATTAATTTTGAATTAATTCCACAAATATGAAACTTAATTTAATTTTATTAAATATTAAATTCTTCATTGAAATGACATACAAATATAAATTAACCGAAATAACACAAGTAGACAATATCGGTTCAAGTGTTGAATCGATTTTCAAATTGAAATCTAAAATTGTCATTATTTATTTTATGCATTAGAGAATATATGTTAAGGGTATAGGAAAGACATGATGAATGATTATGGACTTAGGCCCAATGTGATTGAGCATGCATGAATTTGTTTTGTTTTATGGTAAATAGGGTCTGCGTGTTCTTATCTCTCGTTCTTTCTTATGTATTTTCTTCTCATCTTACTCCCTTCAAATATAAATTGAGATTTTTCTATATTGTGAAATATGTAATTAGATTACACAGGATTATAATAGAATAAAGATACAAAAGAACAAGAAGCAAAAGAGGTGGTGCCGGAAACAAGTAGACATAGAAATAGGAATTTAATTTTTATTTTGGATTGTAAACTCATGCATACACCTAGGTAAGGCCTAGTCAATTTCTCTTTGGCTCCAGAGATTGAGTTTAGTATGTCCATAATCATGCCATATAGTTAATGTAACTATCTTTGTATTTTTATGTGATGTATCTATGATACATAAATGCATGCACTAATAACATAATAATGAAGAAATCCCTCGCTAAAAAAACAATTATGTCTTACGTCTTCTATTAATATAAGGAGAACCAGAGTTCTTTTAGAGTTAGGGTTGTTGAGTTGCCTCAAACTCGTTCTATAAGAATATGTTGAAACCACTGAAATTAGATTTCATGATTAATGGGTTGGATTTAACTAATATCATTAGCTTGCTGGATTTGCGCCAAGGTTAATGTGTATTGGAGGTGACGTTGGGTTATGAGATATACACATATTAAGAGTTGATAGCCCAATATATGTGCACACATCAATTAGTTGATAACACAAGATTCGATAATTGCATGAATAAAGCAATTGGTATGGATTAGATACCTACCAACCAAACTAAAGATGGCTGTTTGAGTTGCCTCAAGGTTATTCTTAGCTAGTTGGATATCGATCCACTAGGAGAACTTCCATATAAGTTCTTTCGGGTTTAGAGTGAGGGCTATGGATTTGCAATAAAATAGTGGGAGTCACCGATTTATTAAAGACCTAATAAACATGCATTTTCATGTACATTCCATGCTCTATTTTACATCTAGGTTGCTAGAATTATCATAATGACAAGTGTGAATTTGCGATCATTAATGGAGTCAAATAAGTTGATTGGGCCTAATTTTTTAGATTGACTAAGGAATTTGAGAATAGTTCTTAAATCCAAAAGGATTGGCTATATCCTAGATGAGGCACTCCCTGATTCTCCTGCTTCTAATGCTACTAAAGATGTTCAGACGACATATCAAAATTATCTCGATGGTAGTGAGATGGGAAGCTGTATTATACTTGCTACTATGTCAAAAGAGTTGCAAAAGCAACATGAGGCTATGGATGCTAATAGAGCTTTTTGATGAGCAATCACATTCTGAAAGGTTCGAAACTTCAAGGTTGTTCTTCCATACTAAGATGGTTGATAGGATGTCTCCAGTACAATATGCCCTAAAGATGAATGGCTATATTGAGAGGTTGGCCACATTGGGATTTGTGATGGATCATGAATTAAGTATTGACTTAATTCTAACTGGTTTGTCTGATAGTTTTTTATAATTTGTGCTTAACTATAGGATGAACCAAATCTCCACCACTATTCTTGAGCTAATTGACATGCTCATGACAGCTGAGCTTGTAATGCCCCACTTATATATTAGGGATAATCCCACATATATAAGAAGGATGCCACAAGCTTACCTTGATAAATCTATTTGAATTAAAACTTTCCATTTTATATAACTTAATCTATTTGTTTATTTTAATTTAGGCTAGGCAAGTCTTCTAATTAACAATATATATTTATCAGTATATTGTATACACATATGGCACCCGAATATATTACATAACTATTTACATATACAATATTAACATATGTGACATGTCTACCACAAACCATATACATGGTCAAACTAAAAAACAAAACATAATAGGTAACCAACCTTCTAACTACATCTCGTGTCTTTGCTGATATGAGCTTGGATTTTTTCTTAATCAACTTCATTATCTACTAGCTACAGCTTCAATTCCTGTGTGAGAATAACCCACGCTAAGCTATCTCTAACTTAGTGATACATATAAGTATTAAAGTTTTCCCTAGGCACTCGCACAAAATCATGTCTCAAATAAAATCATGGCACATCAAATATTATTACATTTTTATCATATAAAATAAAAAATACATAATATAAAAGGATAACATAATAACCTTATTCAATAATTAAATTTGCACCACATTATGTAGGTATTTTATACTTTGTTACTTATATCAATTAATAATTTTTCATATGTCATTATATGATTTATTAGCCCAAAATCTCGTTCTCGGATTGTCCGGATACGGGGTGTGAAATAAGGGTGATCGCGGAGATTAAGCCACCCACTCACTATAATCTCAAGTCAAGGGTGCTCCCAGATCTTAAGCCACCTTGACCGAATATAATCATGTCATCTGTGTATAATCAGGATCAGGGGTGCTCCCTGAGTTTAAGCCATATTGTCCCTAAATCATATCCATATCGGTACCGTAACTTTCCTATAATAGTGCACCATCTATCCTATGTCAGTCCTCAAGTAGAGAAATGGGCAATTAACAACATTAATTACTTGTTTTTATAACCAATACTCATTTCATATTAACATATTCATATACTCATAATTTATTTCAATACCATGTAATAGCATGATATTTTATCAACTATTAGCATAATGTTAAGTTCATAGTTAATAACATTTCTATAATTTTAAAACATGCCATAATATAATATTTCATCATTGACAATTAATTCATGTTATGCACACACAATCATTCACAGGGGCAAACTAGAATACATATATGTACAAACCTCGATAGTGTTTTTTTCCAAGATATAAAATCAGAGCTTGTTCATTTTTATAGGTTATTTTGTTGACATGTCTCCCTGAACCAGTTTCACTCAACCAAATTTATCTCTTTATATACCAAAAATTTTTATATGAAATTTGACAGACATATAAACAACACATATATGAACAACTTTTATATTCAACACTTTTCCAAATTTGATTCACAAGATAATCAAAAATAGAGTGAAATATCATGTAGTAACATAACCCAAAAAGTTTTAATGACATAATAATAATGGGAAAGATATTATTTACCAAGCTCAGATTTGTTTTGACTGATTTTGATGTAAATCATGAAGGAAAGGATGAAGAAATGGAGGCTAGCGGTTTGAGGAAGAAGAAGAATGGAGATAAGTTTGATAGAATTGTGTAGATTTAGGATAAAATGGGGCAAAGTCAATTGACTTCACCCCCCCAACCCTTCTCCCGTTTTATTCTTTTTTTTTTGCCTGTTGTGTCCCTTTTTTACTGTTCACTTTTCTATTTTTATTTATTTATTTATTATTATTATTATTATTTTTCTTCTTCACATATTTACTTATATCTAATATCTTTAATTTTTCTATACCAAGAATACAATTTAATTATGTGGTCTAATTTAATCAAATTTATATTGTCTTTGAATTTAATTTATTTTAATTTCTAATTTAATCAACTATTCCATATAATTTAATCTCTATTATCTATCAGGTTTTTCTTATTTATACCACATACTTATTCTAATTAAACTCTAATTAGTGGTCGTTACAATTCTCCCCCCTTTAAAATGTTTTGTCCTCGAAACATACCTAATGCATCATAACTGAACATGTGAAGGTATTGAGCTTTCATCACCTCCTCGCTTTCCTATGTTACTTCTTCGATTGCATGATTCCTCCATAGTACTTTCACTAATGGTACTCACTTGTTCCTCAGCTCCTTAATTTCTCTTGCTAAAATTTTCATTGGTTATTCTTCATATATTAAATCTTGTCTCACTTGAATGCTCTCAGCAGGTATGATGTGATTAGGATCTGATCTATATCGTCTTAACATTGAAACGTGGAAAACATTATGTATTATACTCAACTTCGGTGGTAGAGTGAGTCTATAAGCAACAGGTCCAACTCTTTCTAATATTTCATAAGGTTTGATCAATCTTGGACTTAACTTGCCTTTTTTTCCAAATCTCATAACTTGTTTCCATAGAGAAACTTGACGAAAAACTTTATCACCCACTGCATAATCAATGTCTCATCTCTTAAGATCAACATATGATTTCTGCCTATCTGTAGCTGCCTTAAGTCTTTCACGAATGACTCTCATTTTTTTCTTTCGTCGCTTGCACTAGGTCTGGTCCCACAAGCTTCCTCTTACTGAGCTCTATCCAACATAGAGGTGTTTGACACTTCCTACCATAAAATGCTTTATATGAAGCCATTTGGATACTAGACTAATAACTGTTATTATAGATGAATTCCATTAAAGGGAGATATTTATCCCAACTACCTTCAAATTTGATGACACAACTTCTCATCATATCTTCTAGATCTGAATGACTCTTTTTGATTGTCCATCTGTCTGCGGATGAAAAGCCGTGTTGAAATTGAGCTTAGTACCTAGAGCTCGCTGTAGACTACCCCAAAATTGAGATGTGAAGTGGGGATCTCTGTTAGACACAATAGAAACAGACACTCCATGAAGTCGTACTACTTCATTCATAGAAATTTCTGCCAATTTATTCAGTGGGTAGTCCTTCCTGATAGGTAAGAAATATGCTGAATTTGTAAATCTGTCCATTATGACCCATACAATATCATGTTTCTTTGGAGTCAAAGGCAATCTAGTCACAAAATCCATAATGATTCATTTACACTTCCATTCTAGAATAGAAATTAGATGTAGCAACCCTAAAGGTACTTGATTTTCATCCTTGACCTGCTAACAAGTCAAACATTTTGATGTGTATTCCGAGATGTCCTTTTTCATACCTGCCCACTAGTATCTGCTCTTCAACTCTTGATACATCTTGTTACTCCCTGGGTGCATAGCATATTTGCTTTTGTAGGTCTCTCTAAGAATCCTCTGTCCAAGATCTTCTACATTGGGCACACATAATTTGTTTTGATAGAATAATCCACTATCTAAGTCCATAGTGAATCTAGGTCTCTCTCCCTTAGAGATCAACTCAGCTAATTCAATTAGCTTTCTATCTTGTCCTTGTGCATCCTTGATTTCCTGCGTAAGAATGAGTTGAAGGTGCAACTCTGCCACAATCTTTCTGCTTAAAGTATCTGTTACTATATTAGCTTTGCTTGGATGATAGCCAATCACACAATTATAATCCTTTATTAGCTATAGTCATCTTCTCTGCCTAAAATTTAATTCTTTCTATGAGGAAAGATATTTTAAACTCTTGTGATCTATATAAATGAAACACTTCTCCCCATATAAATAATGGCGTCAAATCTTCAATGCAAAAACTATAGCTGCCAACTTCAGATCATGGGTAGGATAATTCTTTTCATACGGCTTTAACTGCCTAGAAGCATAAGCAACCACCTTTCCATCTTGCATCAATACACAACCCAATCCATTAAGAGAAGCATCACTATAAATGACATACTCCTTATTAGGAATCGGCTGTGTCAAAACAAGGGCCTTAGTGAGCATACTTTTAAGTTTATCAAAACTAGTTTGACAATTATCTGCCCACTCAAATTTAACATCTTTTCTCAATAGTCTTGTTAAAGGAGAAGCAATCATTGAAAAACTCTTGACAAATCTTCGATAATATCCGACTAAACCCAAGAAAATTCTGACCTTGGTCACATTCCGTGGAGGCTTCCAACTCATAATTGCCTCAACCTTGCTAGAATCCACTTTAATGCCTTATTTAGAGATAATGTGTCCCAGAAATGTCACCTTCTTCAACCAAAACTCACATTTTAAGAGTTTGGCATAGAGTTTATATTCTCTGAGAGTTTGCAACACTATTCTCAAATGCTTTTCATGTTCTTCTAAATCTTTAGAATATACCAAAATATCATCAATGAAAATGACCATAAATTGATCAAGATGCGGCCTAAAGATCCTATTCATAAGATCCATAAATGCTATTGGAGCATTGGTAAGCCCAAATGGCATAACCAAAAATTCATATTGGTCATATCTGGTTCTGAATGCGGTTTTAGCTATATCCTCCGTCTTTACCCTTAATTGATGATACCCAGATCTCAAGTCTATCTTGGAAAATACTCTTGCACCTTTCAGTTGGTCAAAGAGATCATCAATCTGCGGTAATGGGTACTTATTCTTGATGGTTGCCTTATTCAACTGTCGATAATCAATACATAGCCTTAATGATCCGTCCTTCTTTTTCACAAACAATACCGGTGCACCCCATGAGGATGTATTTGGTCTAATGAAACCTTTAACAAGGAGTTCTTGCAATTGTGTCTTAAGTTCTTTCATATCTGATGGGGCCATTCTGTATGGCATCTTTGATATAGGCATAGTTCCTAAAACAAGATCAATAGCAAACTCTACCTCTCTCTCTGGAGGCAGCCCAGGTAAGTCATCAGGAAACACATCTGGGAATTTATTTACCATCATAATATCTTCAAGATTTGAACCTCATTTTCGGGTGTCAATCATATGGGCCAAATAAGCTTCACACCCTTTTCTCATCAATCTCCTAGCTTTCATTATGGATATGACTCGAGGATGTTGTGAAAATAATTCACCTTTCATAATAATTTCCTCCTGATTTTCTATCTTAAGTACCACAAATTTAGACTTGTAATCCACCACTACTTTGTGACGTGAGAGCCAATCCATGCCTAATATCACATCATACTCATGCAAAGGCAACTCAATCAAGTCTGCAGAAAACTCCTTCCCATGCACAACTAAAGGGCAATTCCTGAATACTTTATTCACTATTACACTATAACCCAAGGGGTTCTTAACTTCAATTCCATTTTCTAGGTTCTCTCTAATCATGTTATGTTAGCTAGGTGTACTAGTGCAAATATAGGAATGTGTGGAACCCGGATCTATGAGTGCAGAAATGTCAAAATCATATAATGAAAACATACCAACAATAACATTTGTTGTCGCCTGATCTTCCTTAGATTTCATGGCATAGGCTTCGGCTGGAGCTCTACTGGATCTAGGTCTATTCACTGTCTCTAAAACAGCCTGCCTCGGTCGGCCTGGTCCTCCTCTGAACTGAACTCCAGGCTGAATCAAAGCTGACCTAGTAGTCTGAGTAGGAGTACCACTCGTCAAGAGTGGGCAATCCCTCCGTATGTGTTCTTTGGACCCACATCTAAAGCAAGCACCTCTGACACACCAACATTCCTCCTGATGGCTTTTATTGCAAATGGTACATATTTGTATAGCTTTCTTGCCAACTTGAGGTTGTGAACTGGCCGTAACAGAAGGTGCCTTAGAGGGTAGTCCTTTCCTAAAAGACCCTGTTTGTGAATAGTTAGGACCATTTTCCTGTCCTCTATTCTGTGAACGACTAGTAAAGAAATGACTCTTCTTCCCAGTGAATTGAATCTCAGGAGTAGTTGACTTTTTAAAAGATTCTTCTATTTTTCTCTTTTTCATTTTTTCAAGGCTAAGTGCTATAGAAACTAACTGAGAAAAATTGTTATGCTGAAGAGCAGTCACAATATCTCCAACCTCTTCATTAAGGCCATTTTCAAATCTTCTGCATTTATCTCTTTCATTTGTAATTAATTCAGGGGAATACTTACTCAGTCTGGTAAAATCCTGCTGATACTCAATCACTGACATTTTACCTTACTTGAGATTAATGAACTCTTTCTTTTTCTCATCAATATAGATCAATGGAATATATTGCTCTTTGAATTCAGAGAGAAAGGAATCCCATGAGACCGGTTCCTCCATATCTGGCTTAGTAAGAAATGATTTCCACCAATCATATGCCTCATCTTGGAGTAGAGAAGTACCAAATCTAGCTTTGTCATCTGCTTCCACTTGCAACTCTTTAAAAATTCTTTCAGTCTTTTCCAACCAATACTCAGCTGCAGCTGGATCCTCATCTTTCTTGCCATAGAAATCTGAAGCCCCATATTTACGAAGCTTATCAATTGTTACTTTGGTTTAGGCGGTGGCACTGGGGTAGGCTAAGGAATGGCTCGTACCATCTGTTGGAATAATCCAGTCATCTGCTGCCTACGGTGGGGGATTTGGAGCAGCATTTTGCCCTTGCATGGTCGCTGCACTAAGCTGATGAGGATTCCTAGTATCAGGAGAGCCAGTACTCTCAGCCATATCCTATTCATCGGAAGACATCTTCCTACAATATTACAAGTTGCCAAGAAGAAAGCCCATATCAGAATTATATGAGACATATGCATATTTATGCCTAATATCTCTTTTTCCACCTAGGCCTAGAAAATGCCTAAACCTGCTCTGATATCACTAAATGTGATGCCCCACTTATATATTAGGGATAATTCCACATATATAAGAAGGATGCCATAAGCTTAATATTGAACCTTGAGGGGTATTTTCGTCATTTTGATGCTAACAAATAAAATAGCAATAATGTATTTAATAATGCTTGTGTTCTAAGTTTGTTGAACAAGGTATATCTTGAATAAAATATGATGCAAGAATGAAAGACAACCTTTGAAGGTCAAAATAAGAAGAAATAACATGTTCATGCCTGTGATAGATTATGTCACGCCCGGGATATAGCTTAGCGCCAACTTTCTAACATTTAAAGTTCACGACCATGAAAGATCATACCAACCATGATTGATCAAATCACTCATGCCCGTGAAAGATAGTCAAGCCTGTGAGATAACATATCAAATTCTTTCAGAGAGCTTCACGGCCAGAGTCACCACTTGGACCACGGCTTGGAAGAATATTCACGTCTGTGAGAGTATAAAGTCACGCTCGTGATCACACACTTCAAATTCTTCCAAAGAGCTTTACGGCCAGAGTCACCACTTGAGCCTCGGGTTGAAAAAACATTCACAACCGTGACACATATATTCACGCCCATGAATGAGGAAAGAGAAACATGTCAAGTGCGAAATTAAGAGTTGGTTCAACGACTATTTTCACATTAAATGCATCCAAACGGCTATAATTCACTGATGAAGTACAAATGCAAGTCATTTATGAATCCTAAACAAGAGAAGAATAATTACTTTCAAATCAAAAATCTTGTTGTAACCATTGTGCATTAATTACTTTCAACAAAACCTTTATTCTCTGTGAAAACCTATTTGCTCATAAATTCTGAGCATTATAGGTTGGTGAGTGTTTTCATTATAATTTATTACTCAAGTAAGTTCGGGTATATTGGGTTAATAGTGAAACACTTTTAAGGATTCATTGTTTGAGCCATAAAACACAAGGAATTGGTTTATTGTGTGAGCCATTAAAATACAAGGGAATTTCTGGGTTAGGTGTTAGTCATTGATAGAAACATCATAGTTGGGAGTGAGCTTGTAAAACTCCATTGTGACACTTAGTGTGTTAGTGAAACTCCCAATTGAGATTGGGGAGAGGAGTAGGGTTTGTTAATACTCAGACCTCTATAAATCTCGTGTGTGATATCTCTTCATCCCTGCTCTATTTAATTTTATTCCTCACTTAAAGTTAAGAAATTTTTTATTTAACATCCAATTCAACCCCCCTTCTTGGTTCATTGTCTGGGCAACACTTAACTTAATAAATCTGTTTGAATTAAACCTTTTCATTTTAAATAACTTAATCTATTTGTTTATATTGGTTTAGACAAGTCTTTTAAATAACAATATATATTTATCATTATATTGTATACATATATGGCACCCAATTATATTACATAATTATTTACATATACAATATTAACATATGTGACATGTCTACCACAAACCATATACATGGTCAAACTAAAAAAAAATATAATAGGTAACCAACCCTCTAACTTCGTCTCGTGTCTCTGCTGATATGGGCTTGGATTTCTTCTTGATCAACTTCACTATCTACTAGCTACAGCTTCCATTCCTGCGTGAGAAAAACCCACGTTAAGCTATCTCTATATTAACGATACATATAAGTATTAATGTTTTCCCCAGGCAGTCACACAAATGCATCTCTCAAATAAAATATTGGCACATCAAATATTATTACATTTTTGTCATATAAAATAAATAAATACATAACATAAAAGGATAACATAATAACCTTATTCAATAATTAAATTTGCACTACATCATGTAAGTATTTTATACTTTGTTACCTACATCAATTAATAATTTTTCATATTTCATTCTATGATTTATTAGCCCAAAATCTCATTCCCGGACTGTTCGGATACGGGGTGTGAAATAGGGGTGCTTGTAGAGCTTAAGCAACCCTACTCACTATAATCTCAAGTTAAGGGCACTTCCAGAGCTTAAGCCACCTTGACCGAATATAATCATGTCATCTATGTATAATCAGGATCAGAGACGCTCCTAGAGCTTAAGCCACCCTGTCCCTAAATCATATCCATATTAGTATCGTAACTTGCCCATAATGGTGCACCATCTATTCTATGTCAGTCCTCAGGTAGAGAAATGGGCAATTAACAATATTAATTACTTGTTTCTATAACCAATACTCATTTCATATTAACATAATCATATACTCATAATTTATTTCAATATCATGTAATAGCATGATATTTTATCAAATATTAGCATAATGTTAAGTTCATAGTTAATAACATTTCTATAATTTTAAAACATGCCATAATATAATATTTCATCATTGGCAATTAATTCATGTCATGCGCACACAATCATTCACAGGGGCAAACTAGTATACATATATGTACAAACCTCGATAGTGTTTTTCTTTTCCAAAATATAAACTCAAAGCTTGTTCAATTTTTTTGTTCTTCTTTTTGTTGAGATCCTAATTTGAAAAATATAAATAATTAATACATTGATAAAATATTTATTTTTAATATAGTTTAAATAAATAACTACAATTTCTTTTAAGTTGGAACAGGACCTCTTAGGACTGTTGGATCAATAAATTTTTCTACACTTATCCAATTTATATGATTCTTAATCCTAGTTAAATGTAACATATAAGACTAAAACATACTACAATTTCAGAAGTTTTGGAATCATTATACAATATTTGGTATATTTTAAATATTGCTCTATTTTCTACCATTATGCAGTTTTGGAGTACCATATTTAAAAAATTTTATCTTTCAATATGCAGTTTAAATTATTATGAAATATTTTATATAGTTATAAAATGTAATTTGGAATATTTGTCATGTTTACCTTGTTTCCAGATTCGATCTTTAAAGTTCTCAAATACTGGAGGATCTATAACTGATTCAGAATACAATGACAACCTGACAAGTTCACTTGTTCAACTCATAACTGACAAAATACTTGACATTTTAAGATGTGACTTACTCAGAAACTTAGATACGACATAGACATAAAATTTGCATGTTTTTAACTTTGGCTAATTCGACCTTTAAGAAGCTAAAAAAGGAGCATGAATTTACTGAAGTTGCACAGGTACCAGAACACAACTCAATGAATGAACAATTATAGTTCATTTTACTATAACTTAACCTAAACAATAGATATTTATACCAAATTTGGCAGAGACCTAAATAACACATATATCTACAATATTTATTCTTTACAAAACCTCATATTCAACCATTAAAATGATCAATTTAAACAAAAATCATTGGTTAATTTGTTGACATGTCTCCTTGAACCAGTTTCACTCAAACAAATTTATCTTTTTATATAACTAAACTAATTTCATGCAATTTGAAAAAAATATAAACAATACATATATGAACAACTTTTATGTTTAACACTTCTCCAAATTCAATTCACAAGAGAATAAAAAATAGAGTGAAATATCCTGCAGTAACATAACCCATAAAGTTCTAATAACACAATAATAATGGGAAAGATATTACTTACTAAGATCAAATTTATTTGGACTGATTTTGATGCAAATCTTGAAGGAAAGGATGAAGAAATAGAGGTTGGTGGTTTGAGAAAGAAGAAGAATGGAGATAAGTTTGATAGAATTGTGTAGTATTAGGATAAAATGGGGCAAAGTCAATTGACTTTCCCCTCCCCCACCATTCTCTCGTTTAGTCTTCCTTCTTCGTCTTCTTTATTTTTTATTTTTTATTTTTTTCTGCTGTGTCCCTTTTTACTGTTCACTTTATTATTATTATTATTATTATTATTATTATTATTATTATTATTATTATTATTATTATTATTATTATTATTATTATTATTATTATTATTATCATCATCATCTTCTTCTTCTTCTTCTTCACATATTTACTTATATCTAATATCTTTAATTTTTTTATACTAAGAATACAATTTAATCTATAGTCTAATTTAATCAAATTTATATTTTCTATCAATTTAATTTTTTTAATTTCTAATCTAATCAACTATTCCATCTAATTTAATCTTTATTATCTGTTAGGTTTTTCCTATTTATACCACATACTTATTCTAATTAAACCGTAATTAGTGGGCGTTACAGAGCCATCTGTCTAAAAGGACAGTAAGGTTGTGATGCTGGTGGACTTTTCTAGTTGTAAGAGAAGAACCTTAAGAATAGAAAATAGTCCATGAAGCCTAAGGAAGGCATGGCCAAGAAAAAGGCCAAGGAGACTGCTCCAAAAGGGACATGCTTTCAATGTGGCAAGGATGACCATTGGAAGAGAAATTGCAAGGGTTACTTGGAGTCTTTGAAGAAGAAGGCATATGATGCCCCATCTACTTCACATATTTTTGTCATTGAAATTAATACTACATCCAATAATGATATATGGGTATTAGATACCGGTTGTGGCTCACACATATGCACTGATATGCAGGGCCTAAGGAACAGTAGACAACTCAATAACGGAGAGTCAGACCTACGCATTAGAAATGGAGCAAGGATTGCTGCTTTAGCTATAGGAACTTATGTTTTGACCCTCCCTAGTGGGCTTATGTTAAATTTGGATAATTGCTATTATGTACTTGCTTTAACTAAAAACATTATTTATATTTAAAGTTTAAATAAAGATGGTTTCCATTTAGCTTTTAGTAACAATTATTGTTCTATTATATTGAATGAAATGCTTTATGTTAGCGGTACATTATGTAATGGAATATACATATTAGATATGTCAAATCCAATTTTAAACATCAATGATAATAAAAGGAAAAAATAAGATATGTTGAAATCATCTTACTTATGGCATTGTTGCCTTGGTCATATAAGTGGAAAACATATGGTTAATCTATACAAGAGTGGTAGTTTGGGGTCATTTGATTATAAATCATATGACACATATGAATCTTGCTTATTAGGCAAGATGACTAAATTACTCTTTAAGGGAAAAGGTAAACGTGTTAATTGGTTTTTATACTTAATACATTTGGATGTATGTGGTCCAATGTCCACACACGCCCGAGGTGGTTTCATCTACTTCATTACTTTTATCGATGACTACTTACGATATGGGTACATGTATGTTATGATTTACAAATCTGAAGCTTTTGAAAAGTTCAAAGTATTGAAAAATGAAGTAGAGAAATAACTTGGCAAAAGTATCAAAATACTTTGATTAGATCGAGGAGGAGAATACTTGAGTTAAGAGTTTTTAGATTATCTTAGGGATAATGAGATATTATCTCAATGGACTCCACCTTACATGCCATAACACAATGACTTGGCTGAAAGAAGAAGCTGAACCTTGTTAGATATGGTAAGGTCTATGATGGGCTTTGAAAAACACCCTAAATCTTTTTGGGGTTATGCATTAGAGATTGTCACTCATATATTAAATGGAGTCTCTTCGAAGTCTATTGATATTATTCCATATGAGATATGGTATAACAAGAAGTCCACATTTTCTTACATGAGAGTTTGGGGTTGTCCTGCTTATATGAAGCGGACAATGTCAGATGAGTTAGAAGCTAAGTCTGACCGATGTCTATTTGTGGGATATCCAAAAGCATCATATGAAAATCAATTTTACCACCCCTTGACACAAAAGGTGTTTGTTTCAAGACATGCTATCTTTTTAGAAAAATAAGTTCTTCTAAAAGGAGATAGTGGGAGCAAAATTGAACTTGAGGAAGTTCAAGATGCTTAAGTAGATACTGATCAACTGCCTGAGCCCAAGCCTTTTATTCATACAAATGATATAGCAGCCCAACCTTCTGAAACACAAGAGCTTCATAGGTTAAGTAGGATATATAATTTTCCAAAGAGATATGAATTTCTCATTAGTGAACATAATAATGTATTGTTCATAGAAAATAATGAGCCTACAACCTACAAAAATGTTCTGAATAATTCAGAATCTGACAAATGGCTTCAAGCCATGAGTCATAAATGGATTCCATGTATGAAAACCAAGTATGGACTTTGGTTGACCCATCTGAAGGGATAAAGCCTATAGGGTGCAAGTGGGTTTTCAAAAAGAAAATTAACATGGATGGTAAAGTGGTTATTTATAAAGATAGATTTATAGCTAAAGGTTATCGTCAAAGACAAAGAATTGACTATGATGAAACTTTTAGCCCAGTAGCTATGCTTAAATTCATAAGGATACTCCTAGCCATTGTTGCTCATTATGATTATGAGATATGGAAAATGGATGTGAAAATGACTTTCCTTAATGGAAATTTGACCGAGGATGTGTACATGACACAACTAGAAAGCTTCATATCGAAAGATGGAAAAACGGTATGCAAGCTTCAAAGATCCATTTATAGATTAAAGCAAGCATCCAGGAATTAGAATATTTAGTTTGATAAGACAATCAAACAGTTTGGTTTCTTATAAAATTTGGATAACCTTGTGTATACAAGAAGGTTAGTGGGAGTGCAATTGTATTCCTTGTGATTTATGTAGATGACATATTGCTAATGGAAAATGATGTCTCAGCCTTATAATCAGTCAAAATTTGGTTATCCAAGAATTTATCTATGAAAGACCTTAAAGAAGCAGTTTATATTTTGGGGATAAGGATCTATAGAGATAGATTTAAAAGATTGCTTGGTCTTTCATAGTCTACATATATAGACAAGATGCTAAGAGGTTTAGCTTGGAGAATTCCAAGAAGGGATATATTCCTATGACCCATGAGATTACTTTCTCAAAGTCTATGTGTCCAAAGACACAAAATGAGAGGACATGCATGAGTTTGATTCCATATGCTTCAGTTATAGGACCAATCATGTACACTATGATATGTACAAGACTCGATGTATCATATACTCTAAATGTCACAAGCATATACCAATTGGACTCTAGTGAGAGTCATTGGGTGGCTGCCAAGAATGTCCTTTATTACTTGAGAAGGGCTAAGGATGTATTCTCAGTATATGGACATGGAGATCTTGTTGTGAATGGGTATATCGATGCTAGCTTCTAATCTAACAATGATGACTCACAAATCGTAGTCAGGTTATATATTCACACCAAATGGTGGAGCTGCCAGTTGGAAGAGTTCCAAATAGGAAACGATTGCTGATTTCACAATCGAAGCAGAGTATATTGCAACGTTTGAAGTAGCAAATAAAGCAGTTTCAATAAAGAAATTCATCATAGAACTTGGAGTGGTTCCTGGCATTGTTGATCCTATACAATTGTGTTGTGATCATAATGGAGCCATTGCACAAGAAAGGAGTCACAGTCTCATTAGAGATCCAAATATGTACTCAGAAGATAGCATTTGATTAGAGAAGTCATTGGTAAGAATGATGTAAAGATAGAAAGAATGCCCATTGATAAGAATATTGTTGATCCTTTAACTAAGCCATTTCCCCAAAAGAAATATGATTCTCATGTACTCACCTATGGAATTAAATACAAAGGCATTTGGCTTTAGTGCAACTGGGAGCTGATTAGATGAGTGCTCTAAAGGCAATCACTTTTAGCACTTATTGTATAAATTTATTTGATTAATAAAAAGCTTTTTCATTAATTTGATGTTCATTTGATATATGAATTGATAGTGATCTTAAATCAATTAATAAAGTCCTTGATACATAACATAACATGAAGGAAATCATGATGAGATCATGATATTGAGATTCTTATCATATGTAATTATGTTAGTATCTAAATTATCCCTAGTCATAGGATTAATGAGACAGGACATTGTTAATCCGGACAGACTAGCACATGTTACAATTCTTGATTGGATCGAGCAGTAGATCTCATAATCTATAAACATAAGATGTTTAGAGTTAACATGTGGATGCTTGCTAAGTGTAGCTAAGTACATTGGATGACCTGCTATGAGATAATCATTTGGTTAATCTATTCAAATGTCAATGATAGTCTCAACATAACAATGATGAAAGTATTCTTAGACATAAGGTACTTAAGGATATCATGTATACTGATTATGTATTTTGAAACTATTCCTTACTGCCTCAGGGAGGTTGCTCATAGGGTGGTGGTTGGATACAACTTAAGGTATTTGAAGGTAATTGGGCAACCAACAAAGGATTCATCACCCATGATAGAAGGAGCGTATACCCATGGCCTCTTGTCAGGGTCAATACTTAGGAATCTCTGCCTGGAGTGGAAATATTATGAAGATAGTCCAATGACATGTCTAACAGAGAAATGAGCCTCAAATACAAGAAGTAACATTACTTGGACTAGACGTGATGTAGTCAGTCTTATGGGAATTGACACATGTCCATATTCTGAACCAAATGGGGTATAGTGTAATGGTCCAAATATCGGGTTAGTCGTAAACTGTAGTTTCCAAAATTTATCAGTATAAAAATTATTTTATTTAATCATCGACAAATATAGGTTATGACTAGTTTGGGCCTAAAATTTGGAGTGAAAAGGAGGTCAAATAAGTCATCAAAAGTCAAAAATAAGAAAACAAAGGGACCTGCTCTAATTAATAACTTGGTTTGATCATAGTTTGACTAGACTATTAAAAATAATAAATGACATCTAAAATTTTATTTTAAGACATGGATAGATTCTAAATAATATTTAAAATTATTAGACAAAAAAAAAGGAATTTTACGATAGCACTGAAATTTGACTAATCATTTCGATTTGTGTGAGTCAGACAGGAAATAGACTCCGATTGAGTTGAAAAATTTATGTTGGCATATATATATATATTATGAATTATAGAATCAAAGTTGGGTGAATTTGAGCTTGGAAAGTGAGAGAAATAATTTAGAGTGCTTAATTTGGCCTAAATGGGTTGGACTTTGTTTGGGCCTACGCCCATCCATTTTAAGCCATTATATAAGGGTCCAAAAATTAGAATTCTCTAGAGAGAATTCTACAACTCCTTCTTCCTCTCATCTTCCCTCTTGGCCAAACCATCCTCCATTTTGTCCACAAATTTCTCTCATTTTCCCTAATTTTTACACCAAAATCAAGAACCGAATATTATTTCAGCCCTCTATTAGTTAGTGGAAGTCTTTAATCTTCATTTGAAGGGCTAGAGTGGAAGAAAATCAAGAGACAAGTAAGGACACAAAATTGAGCTAAGAGAATTTGAGAGTTTCAAATTTGTTTAAGGGTTCAAATAGAGAGTTTAGGGTATGTAAGTAATATTTATGAAGTTAGATTAAGTTATTGAAACAAAATAATGGTGGATTAATGATATATATATTTCAGTCATGGTAGGTATTCAAGGATGTGAGGTACTTCAAAGGAAAAAGCCAAGGAAAAGGAAGCTTAGGAAGGCTAAAGAAAGGAAATAAAGTTATGGTTACAAAATCTACTTATTTCCGTTATTTATGCTTGAATTAGGATTATGGAGTTTAGGGAATTTGTGTGTTTTGCATGTAAATGGTAATGGAAGCTTTAAATATGATTAAGAAAGTATAAAAAGTGGATTAGAATAGTTAAACTTAATAACAAAAAATATTTAGTGGAACTTTAAAAAAATGGCCATATTAGGTAAAAATGCAAATTAAGGTATAATTATATTTTAGTGTAATATTATGGTACATGTGTATTAATGGAAGTATAAATTAGTGAAATGAATTTTTAGCAGGTGAAAGAAAAATTTTAATGATGAAAAAAAGTTGTAGGCTGAAATATGGAGATTAAAAAATTAATATTTTTCTCGCTAATTAAATGAAAACCAAACCATAAATTGTAAGAAGATATGATATTTAGTGTATATGATTGGATTGAGAATTTTTAGAATATATTGAATATATTTCTAGTTATTAATTTCCTTATGTATTAAATGGAACATAATGAATAAAATGTGTATATTGGTGTTTGATGGCCTAATTGAAAATAATGGTGAATACTTGATATCTTAGAATAGAAAGTGTGGAAAAAGAATGGGGTAAAAGGAATTTGGTTATGGATGAATTAAAATTCTAGGTAATTAACAATGTGGAATAAATGGAAATTATGAATTTAATGGGAATTGAATCAAAAGAATAAGTTCATTTCCCTTAGTTGTTTTCTGATGGTTAAATCTAGTCCAGGATATAATAGGCTAGCCATAGGGACACCATTGCTATGGTGTGAGTCATGGCAACTCGCTTAGGTAGGTCAATGATGGTCTACTTCAGTGATAATGATTCAGTGATCAGTGTATAATACAGTGCTTGGGTGGTCATTCGGGGTCACTCTTTAGTGTAGTGGACTTGTAGGGTCCAATTCTCATGTATTCAGTCCGAAGATTTTCTATTGGATTAAAACTAGGGGCAAATATGATAAAAATGATAAAAGTGACAAGTATGATAAAAACGATAAAAGTGACAAGTATGATAAAAACGATAAAAGTAGCAAATGTAATAAATATGATATAAGTAATAAAAATGATAAAAATGGTAAAAGTGATAAATATGATAAAATTGGTATAATAATAAAAATGCTAAAATTGATAAATATGGAAAAAATAGTAAAATTGTAGAATGGAATATAAGGGGCAAAAAATAAGAGTTAATTAAAGAGGTATAATGAAAAAGGACTAAATTGAAAGAAAATGAAAATTCAAGAGTAAATCGAAAAAAATATAAGATTAATTAGGTAAAATTGTTAATTTGATAAATGTATTAAATAGTGAATTAATGGTAAATAATAATAAAATATTGATTAAAAGGATAATTAATATATTAAAGAGTGAAATTTGAATATTGTAGTGAATATGATATTGCTTGAATGTATGAAAATGTTACATCAATGGAAATCCTTAGGATGATAATCACCACTGGACATTTTTAATATTTACCACGTAGTTATTTGACTACGTGCAGGTAATAGCTGGGAAGGCACAAGAGTAACCATACCACTTTTTTTGGGAGCAGCTTAAAGGATAAAATAAATGTAGTATATTGTTATGAATATATATATATATATATATATATATATATATAGGAATGAGATTATGTATACGTTCTGATAAAGAATATTTATGAACTATTATATGTAAAGAATGATTTTTTGAGTTCTATTGAATGGAGAATATTTTATATTATATTTGAATTGTTGTGCCTAATATAGGCTATGGATGGTCTGTAGTGCAAGTGAGATAGTTAGATTTATAACCATTATACTGCTAAAAGTTTTGGAAAATAAAAATAATTATAAAGTACTAATGATATTACGGTCATTAAGATAAAAAAAAATTTCACACACATTGCTAATATGTAACATACATACAGAGTGATTGTAATACAGATGTCACAGTTTAGTGGTATCAGAGCGTAGTTTAGGCGATTCTAAGATTGAAGTAGGGATTAAGTGAATGAATTATATGTATATATATATCAATTGTCGAATGAAATGTGTTATAAGTCCAATGTATGCTTGCTCATTTCCTTATTTTATAGTGAAAGATGGCATCCCAACAAGGTCAAGGTGTTGGGGATGGTGAGAGTGAAGTGTCAATTAGTGCTAGGCAAGCAAAGGCCTCGCAACAGCATGCCACTTCACCAGTTGCACCACCTCCATTGCCACAGTCAGACTTTCTCAATCTTATGGCTGATTATATTCAACATAGGATGTAGGCTGAACAAGTAGAACAACCATAGCCAGCGACACAGGTACAACCTCTTGCTCCATCTGAAACGAATCCATTTTTGGAGCAATTGAGGAGATTTGGAGTTGAAGATTTCTATGGTCATGATCCTTTGACACCTGTATAGGTGGAAGAATAGTTGTTTAAGACTAAGAGATTATTTGAAATCAGTCACAGTGCGCTTGAAGAGAAGTTCGAAGGTACTGTGGCATTACTTCAAGGTCATAAATTTATTTAGTGGGACTCAGTTCGCAAGCATACCCCATGTGAGAAGTTGAATTGGGATTTCTTCTTGGCCCAGTTTGAAAAGATATATATAGGGTCGGAGTATAAATCAGAGATGCAAGATGCTTTTTGAAGACTCAGACAAGGAAATAAGACAGTAGCAGAGTATGAGCGTGAGTTTGAGTGCCTCAGTGCCTATCTTGATGATTATCAGTTGACTAAGGAGAAGTTATGTCAGAGATTTGAGAGGGATCTCTGTAGCAAAATCAGAGAGATAGTGGGTGCACAATAGCATCAAACTTTGCGTGCTTTGGTAGAAGCGACTATTAAGGTGGAAAGTATCAAGACATATGAGGCTAACAGAAAAATTAGGTTTTAGCAGAAAAGGAAGCCAGGATAGTTCAGTGGTTCAGGTACTTAGAGTAGGAAGTCTAGAAGGCCATCTCCATCACAGAGTTGTACATCAGTTGCACCAAGGCATGGACAAGGTAATACATTATGTGGCAATGCCTCAGTTACTTCTGTGGGCAATACACTTAAAGGCAGAGGGGGAGGTGTAGTCCAGACCTATGGTCATTATGGTAGATCTCATCTAGGAGAGTACAGATATTTAACTGGTGCCTTTTTCAAGTGTGGTTCAAAGGATTATCAGGTCAGGGATTTTCTAGTGGCTCAAGCTTCTACAGCTATGTCACCAGCACTAGGTATTGGACCTTTACCATCCAGAGGCCGAGGTAGGGGAGCATCCCTTAATCCATCAACATTTAGACCTTTTATAAAACCACCCCAAGGTTAAGGATGAGCTATAGGCCGTACTTATGCAGTGAGAACCAGAGAAGAGGAGGATGCTCCTAATGTGATAGTAGGTAAATTTATGCTTATGACTAATTCTGTTTATGCACTAGTAGATCCTGGTTTCACACACTTCTACATAAATACTGATGTTGCACATGGGAAAAAGTTAAGAGATTCACAATTAGATCAGGACATCCTAGTGAGCAATCCTTTAGGAAATAATATTGTGGTGAACAAGGTATATAGGATTTGTCCCATTATTGCACAAGGTTTTGAATTTCTAGCTAACCTAATTGAACTCCTATTCCATGAGTTTGATGCGATATTGGGGATGGATTGGTTATCTGCCTACTAAGCAACAAGCAACAACAAATTGTAAATAGAAGAGAGTGACACTAAAACTCTTCGATGACTGGGAAATTACTATTATGGGTGAAAGAACAAACTTTTTATCTGTTGTGATTTCAAGTATAGATGCCAAGAGACTCATAAGGAAGGGGTACATTGCTTACTTATGTTATACAGTGGAAGATAAAAAGGAAGATCTTACGGTTTCTGATGTGCTTATACTGAGAGATTTTCCAGATGTCTTTCCTGATGAACTACCAGGCTTGCCACTTGATGGAGAAGTTGAATTCACTATTGATGTAGCTTCAGGCATGTCACCTATTTCTATTGCACCCTACATGATGACACCCATAAAACTCAAAGAATTGAAGATTCA
The DNA here is from genome assembly GCA_023653625.1 of Triadica sebifera. Taxonomy (NCBI): domain Eukaryota; kingdom Viridiplantae; phylum Streptophyta; class Magnoliopsida; order Malpighiales; family Euphorbiaceae; genus Triadica; species Triadica sebifera. The sequence goes on from CM042901.1 coordinate 31,303,507, forward strand.
GCTGCAAGAATTGCTTGATAAAGGCTTTATTAGACCCAGTATTTCACCATAGGGAGCACCAGTACGCTTTGTAAAGAAGAAGGATGGGTCCCTCAGATTATGCATTGACTACATACAGCTGAATAAAGTGACAATCAAGAACAAGTATCCCCTTTCATGTATTGAAGACTTATTTTATCAATTGAAGGGAGCATGTGTGTTTTCAAAGATTGACCTAAGATCATGCTACCATTAGTTGAAAGTAAGGGAAACAGTATTTGGGCTTACAAATGCCTCAGTAGCTTTCATGGATATAATGAATAGGATCTTTCATCCTTGTCTAGATCAGTTTATAGTGGTATTTATTGATGATATTCTAGTGTATTCAAAGACGCTAGAAGAACATGACAAGCACCCACGAATTGTCTTATAGATATTGAGAGAGAAGAAACTATATGCAAAGTTCAACAAGTGTGATTTTTGGTTGAATGAAGTATCCTTCTTAGGTCATATAGTTTCAGCTAAAGGGATAATGGTGGACCCAAAGAAGATTGAAGCAATCTTACAGTAGAGACTATTATAGAAGTTAGAAGTTTCTTAGGTTTGGCTAGGGTATTATAGGAGATTTGTAAAAGATTTTTCCACCATAGCAGCACCACTCACTCGAGTTTGGATAAAAAAAATTCAAAAATTCATCATGGAATATGGAGTGGTTCTTAGCATTATTTATCCAATACAATTGTATTGTGATAATAATGGAGGCATTGCACAAGCAAAAGAGTAAGATCTCATGAGAGATCGAAACATGTACTCAGAAGATACCATTTGATTAGAGAAATCATTGGTCGAAATGATGTAAAGATAGAAAGAGTGACCACTGATCAAAAATTTGCTGATCCCTTAACTAATCCACTTCTCCAAAAGAAATATGATTCTCATGTACTCGACTATGGAATTAAATAAAAAAGCAATTGGCTTTAGTGCAAGTGGGAGCTTGTTAGAGAAGTGCTCTAAAGGCAATTACCTTTAGCATTTATTGCACAAATTTATTTGATTAATAAAAGGCTTTTTCATTAATTTGATGTTCTTTTGATATATGAATTAATAGTGATCTTAAGTCAATTAATGAAGTCATTGATACATAATATAATATAAATGAAATCATCATGAGATCATGATATTGAGATTATTTTCATGTGGAATTATGTTAGTATCTAAATTATCCCTAGTTATAGGATTAATGAGAGAAGACATTGTTAATCTAGATAGACTAGCACATGTTACACTCATTGATTAGACCGGGGCCTAAATTACTGAATGTTACAATTCTCTCCCCCTTAAGAAAATTTCGTCCTTGAAATTTGCCTAATTAGTTGGAGCTGAATAGCTGAGAATACTGAGTTCTCATCATTTCTTCACTCTCCCAAGTGACATCTTCTACTGCATGATTACGCCATAGGACCTTTACCAATGGTACCTTCTTGTTTCATAGTTCCTTGACTTCTCGATCTATGATTTTCACTAGCTCTTCTGCATAGGTCAAGTCTGGTTGTACCTCTATTGATTCCACTGGTATAACATATGCTAAATCTGATTTGTATCTCTTTAACATTGAAACATTAAACACATTGTGGATCTTATTCAATTCTAGTGGTAAGGCCAATCGGTAAGCCACTGGACCTACACATTCAAGTATTTCGTATGGTCCAATAAATCTAGGACTCAGTTTCCCCTTTTTACCAAAATGAAGTACTTTCTTCCAAGGTGAAACTTTCAAAAATACCTTGTCTCCGACAGCATATTCAATGTCTTTCCTCTTCAAATCAGTGTAGGACTTTTGTCGATCAGTTGCAGCTTTTAATCGATCTTGAATTAATTTCACCTTCTCCTCTGTCTGATGCACTAATTCTAGCCCCATTAACTTCTTTTCACCAAGTTCTGTCTAGCATAACAGTGTCCTACATCTCATTCCATACAAAGCTTCATAAGGTGCCATGCTGAGACTAGTTTGATAGCTATTGTTGTATGCAAATTCCATCAATGATAAGTACTTATCCCAGCTACCCTCAAAGTCAATTACATAACTTCTAAGCATGTCTTCCAGAAATTGAATAACTTGTTTGGATTCTCCATCTATTTGTGGGTGAAATGTTGTACTAAAAGTAAGTCGGGTCCCCAATGCTTGTTGTAGACTGTTCCAAAATTTTGTTGTGAACCATGGGTCTCGATCAGAAATAATAGATACTGGCACCCCATGCATTCGAATTATTTCATTAACATATAATTATGCTAACTACCTCAATGAATAATCCATCCAAACTAGCAAAAAGTGAACCGATTTGGTAAGCCTGTCAACAATTACCCATACCGCATCATGCTTCTTTTGCATCAAAGGCAACCCAGATACAAAATCCATTTTAATCCTTTCCCACTTCCATTCTGGGATAGCAATAGGTTGCAAGAATCCAGATGGTACTTGGTGCTCTGCTTTCACTTATTGGCATGTCAAGCATCTTTTAATGTATTCCACGATATCCTTCTTCATTTCCGACCACCAATAATGAGTCTTCAGGTCTTGATACATTTTATTGCTTCCTAGATGCATGAAATAAGTTGTATTATGTGCCTTTTTTAGAATTATTTGCTTTGATCTGCTGTCATTTGGCACGCATAATTTTCCTTTATAACTTATGCTTCCATCATCTTCAATCTTAAATTCAGGTCTCTCCCCCTTTTTAACTGCCTCAGCAATTATCATCAATTTCCGATCTTACCTCTGAGCTTCTCTCACTTGTTGCCTTTACGTAGGTTGAAACCATAACCCTGCCAAAATAAATTATGAGTCTCATTTTAATTTATTATTAATTTCTATGTATTATATTATAATTGAGAAAATTATAAGGTATACCTACTAGTGTTTTTCTACTTAAGGCATCAGCTACTACATTGGCTTTGCTTGACCGATAATTAATAATACAATTATAGACCTTGATTAACTCCACCCTGCATCTTTTCCTTAAATTAAACTCTTTTGGGTGGGCAAATATTTAAAGCTCTTATGATCTGTATATATGTAGCAACGCTCGCCATACAAATAATTTTGCCATATTTTTAAAGCAAACACTATCGCTGCCAACTCCAAATCATAAGTAGGGTAATTTACCTCATGAGGCTTCAATTGCCTAGATGGATAAGCAACTACTTGTCATGTTCTCCCTTGTCCCTTGAATACACCGGGATATCATCTATAAAAACTACTACAAACTGATCAAGGTAAGGCCTAAAAATCTTGTTCATCATATCCATAAAGGCAGCTGGAGCATTTGTTAAGCGAAAAGGCATAACTGGAAATTCATAGTGGCCATATCGAGTCCTGAAGGTTGTTTTGGACATATATGACTCTTTGATTTTCAGTTGATTATACTGGATCTGAGATCAATCTTAGAGAATACTCCTGCTCCCTTCAATTGATCAAACAAATCATCAATTCTAAGTAGTGGGTATTTATTTTTAATCGTCACCTTGTTCAATTGTCAGTAATCAATAACTAATCAAAGGGTGTCATCCTTATTTTTCACAAACAACACCGGAGCACCCCATGGTGACACACTGGGTCTTATGAATCCCTTGTCTAGCAATTCCTGTAATTAAACCTTCAGCTCTCTTAATTCTGCAGGTGCCATTCTGTAAGGAGTAATTGATATCGGGGTTGTACCAAGGATTACATCAATAGCAAACTCTATCTCTGTATCTGGTTGTAACCCTGACAAATCTTCAGGAAACACATCTGGGAACTCACACACTGTAGGGATGTTCTTAAGTTTCGGGCTCCCCTTCCTAGTATCTATCACATGGGCCAAGTATACCTCACATCCTTTCCTAATGTATTTCCAAGCTTTTAATGCAGAAATAACACTGGTGAAACATGTTTGACCTACACCTTGAATGATAGTGTCATCTTTCCTGGGAATTTTAAGTACAACTTTTCTAGATTGGCAGTCGACTATAGCTCTATGCTTGTCAACCAATCCATACCCAGAATAGCGTTGAATTCATGAAAAGGTAATTCCATTAAGTCTGCTGAAAATTCTCTACCCTGAATTATTATTGAATTGTTTCTATAGATCTGATTCACTTTCACACTATGTTCTAGCGGATTAGTCATAACTATCTCATATTCTAAGGTCTCAAGTATCATGTTCCCTTGTTTAAGTGCAGTTGTGTTTATGTATGAATGCGTGGAACCAGGATATATCAATGCATGTAAATCAAAATCAAATAAAGATAATTTACCAACTATGACGTCTAGTGCATCCTGGTCCTCATAAACTCTCATCACATATGCCCAAGCTGGAGCTTTACCACTTCTGGGTCTATTTACTGTCTCTAATACCCCTTGACTCTGTCCGGTACAACCACCTCTAAACTGGCCTCGACCTCTACCACGGTTCTATACCGGTGCCATAGTCTGTGTGGGTGCCATACTGCATGTACTAAGTCTGGGACAATCTCTCTTCATATGGTCAGTAGCTCCACATCTCAAACATGCATCAGTCAACCACCAACACTTTTTTGTATGAGCTCTACCAAAATGCTGGTGAACTAGCAGATGATGCTGCAAGTTTAAAAGGTTTTCCCCGCCTACTAGAAAATGTTTGCCCAGCAACCCATGACTGAAATGGTCTGGGTACTATTTGCCCTTTCCTACCCGATGTCTGGGCCACACTAGCTGTTGATTTTTTAAAATGCTCTTCTGTCTTCAGCTTTTTCCTTCTTTCAACACTAATAGTAGAGAACACTAGTGTAGCAAAATCTGTATGCTGGTGGGAAGCCACTAAATATCCAATCTCCTCATCGAGACCATCTTCAAATCTACGACATTTATCAGTTTCATCTCCAATAATCCCCAAGGCATACTTGCTAAGCCTGGTGAACTTCATCTCATAGTCAGCTACTGTCGTACCCTTTTGCTTCAAATTCAGAAATTCTCATTTTTTCTCATCCACATAAACTCTTGGCACATCTTTCTTTTTTAACTCTGCCACAAAGAAATCCCATGTCCGAGGGTTTGGAGTATGGGGTTTTGCTAACACCAACTTCCACTAGTCATAGGCATACTCCTAAAGGAGGGACACTGCATATCTAACCTTGAATTCCTCTGGACATCGCAACTCCTCTAAAACCCGATCTATCTTTTCCAACTAAAATTCTGCTGCTGCTTGGTCATCCTCTTTCTTGCCTATAAAATCCGTAACCCAATATTTTCTTAATTTATCAATCTGGGGTTTTGGTTGCGGTGGGGGAAGTGGTGGTGGCACAACTTGTGCTATCTGCTGTAACAAGGTAGCCATCTGTTTCATAAGGGGTACCTAACCTGGATCAATTTGTTGTTCAGCATGTTGTGGAGCTATCACACTAGGCTCCAAAGCTTTAATTGATGCTGACTATTTATGAGTAGCCGAATTAACTATATTATAACCCTCTTGATTCTGTATCCATTAAAACCTATATTGTCAGAGGAAGGGTCCCTTATTAGAATATAATAGTTTAAAATAATGCAAATGCTGAAACTATACACTTATTTTCCTATACCCACTAAATAAGAATCGTCTAAACCTATAGCTCTAATAACAAAAATTGTAACACCCCCTTACCCCACTTCCGTTCAGCAAGGTAAGTGAACATTACTTGTCTAACTGTTTTATAAAATTAATGAAATGAAGTATAATTTTTTTTTTTGAAAATATTTCAGATACCCAAAATAAAATTTAATGCAAACACAAATATTCAAAATTTTATTTATTTATAAAATACATTAATTTACATTCAAACTATGTTCAGTACATTACAAGTTCACAGTTCTATTTCACATTAGATGAAATAAAACTATAATTTAATTTACAAAAATTTTGATAAAATATACAAAATAAATCCAAAGCATTTAGCTTCTTTCATTTGGGTACCCTTTTTCTTCTGACAATTCTATTATCTACAGCTAGCCTTCTAAACCTGCGGGAAAGGAAACCACCTGCACTAAACTACTAGCTTAGTGGTGCTTCAATGATAAAAAATTTACATACATATATATTCTCAAATATTAATTAATCATCATAAATAAGGCATAAACTAAAGAATTATATAAAATCAAATAAATTTCATCAAATATTCAACATTTAACAATGTTAATTCATATAGCATTTATCAAAATGACATACTTAAATATTATATATATATATATATATATATATATATATATATATATATATTGTGCCCATAATACCTATAACCGAACTAACTAATAGGCATAATGGGGTTGCCATTATCTGCTTTCATAATGTTGCGCCGAACGCTTTTATAATAATGTCATTACCGGCTTCCATAATCTTGTCATTTCCGACTTTTATATTTAGCAACGAGTGCCTTAAATCCCCTGATTGGCTTGCCAAACTATTCTCTATTTTAGTTCTAGATTGAGTGTCATAGGGCTTAACTATTTTTATATTAATTCACATTATTTTCAAAAATTGATAATTTTACTAAATTTCACCAATAAGCTTACTTATTTTTATTCTTTGTTTTCATTGTTATTACATTATAATCTCACACATAAATACTTTATTGAACATTTATAATTACCATTAAAGTAAAAGTTCACATAAATGTTTACATATACTTAACACACCACATGCAAAAATCCAATATTTCAAGTTTTTATCTATGGCAAATTTTGACCCTGATTTTGGGCTTCATTTTTAGCCCATTTATTAATTCCAATTTAAAGTTATGGTCTTCTAACAATGTGTAGCTTATTTTCATAGATTTCAAATGCATCAAAAATCACTCAAATCCAACTTTTCTATCAAAAGTTATGGTCAATTAAACACTGAATCATCACTGAAATTGTTGCCCATAATTTTTCAGACAGATTCTATGTATGAACTTTATGTATTTTTTTGGGACAATTCAGACATATTTTGTAACACCTCCTTACCCCATTATAATTCAGTAAGGTAAGTGAGCATTATCGGTCTTACTGTTTTATAAAATTAATGAAATGAAGTAAATTTTTTTAAACGAAAATATTGCAGACATTGAAATAAAAATTATTACAAGCATAAATACTCAAAATTTTATTTATTTATAAAGTACATTTATTTATATTCAAACTATATTCTTTTACATAATGACTCACATATTTAATACAAATTATATGAAATAAAACGATACTTTAATTTACAAAGTTTTTAACAAAATATACCAAAAAGAAAACAAAGTTGCTAGCTGCTTTCCTCCGGGTCCCCTTCTTCTTCTGACAATTCTAATTTCTATGGCTACCATTCTAACCTACGCGAGAGGAAACCACCTGCGCTAAGCTACTAGCTTAGTGGTGCTTCAATGATAAAAATTTTACATACATATATATATGTTTCACATATTAATTAACCATTTAATGAATAAAGCATAAAATAAATAATTATATAAAATCAATAAATTTCAGCAAATACTCAATATTTAACAACTTTAATTCATATAACATTTATAAAATTACATACTTCGATATTGTTGTTGTTATTATTATTATTATTATTATTATTATTATTATTATTATTATTATTATTATTATTATTATTATTATTATTATTATTATTATTTTCTTGTGCCCATAACACCTATAACCGAACTAACTAATAGGAATAACATGATTGTCATTTTCAGCTTTCATAATGTTGCACCGAGCGCTTTTATAAAAATGTCATTACCGGCTTAATAATTTTGCGCCGAGCGCATTTATAAATTGTCATTACGGGCTTTCATATTTAGCACCGAGTGCCTAAATCCCCTGATTGGCATGCCAAAATATTATCTATTCTAGTTCTAGCCTAGGTGTCTTTGGGCTTAACTATTTTTATTTTAGTTCCCAATATTTTCAAAAATGCCAATATTATTCAATTATCATAGTTATGCTTATTTATTTTTATTCTTTATTCCCATTATTATTGCACTAAAATCTCACACATAAATAATTTGTTAAACATTTATAATTATCAATAAAGTAAAAATTCACATTAATTATTACATATAATAATCACAACACATGCAAAAGCCCAACATTTCATGTTTTAACCTATGGTAGATTTCGGACCTATATTTGGGCTTCATTATTAGCTCATTTATAATTCGAATTTGGAGTTCTGGTCTTCTAACCATGTTTGTCTTATTGTCTTAGATTTCATATTCATCAAAAATCATGCAAATTCCAGTTTTCTATAAAAAGTTATGATCAATGGAATACTGCATCATCATAGAAATTTCTGCCCAGAATTTTCTGGACAGATTTTAGGTTTGAACTTTATGCATTTTTATGGGCATATCTAGACATAATTAGATTTTATGGTCTAAATACAAATTAAGGCCCTATGCCTTAGATTTCATTTCCAACAAAGAACATATAAAATGGAATTTCAAAATGCAAGTTATCATCAAAATAGTTAGGGTTGTTCTTGAAATTCTGTACCCGAGCCATCAATTGGAATCAAACCATATTTCAACCACATTCAGCATTTGCATTCATTTTGATATTAAAATTTCCAGAATTACAACTACATTCATGTCTCTCAATTATTTCACACCATTTGGTACCATTTCTATATAAAATATCAAAAGTCACAACAAATCACACAACATATTACAAACATAACATATTAAACCTTAATATATAATTCCATATATATTAACAACATGTAAGATTTTTATCAATGAAACACATACCTAATCAGCTTTGGTTCTTCCCTTAAACCTTCTTTTACTTCCCTTATGAGCTAGCTTTCTCCTTGCCTTTGTCACCCTTTTGAGGGCCTCTCACTTGTTCATTGATTTTTCCTATACAATCATACCATATTTCAATTCCAACATCCATTTCCAACACTTTTCATGTCTATATAATATTCTAATGCTGCTAATATGTTTTACGCCTTAATTGAGCTAAAATGTACTAAGGTTAAACTTCCCTTTTAATATGTCATGGCTGCTCAAAAACCATATCGTAGTTCCCAAATTAGTTTCTTCAATTCGACACTCAATTCACCCTTAATCTATCACCAATTATGGTGTTTCTATGTTAATTTCAATTTCCCCCAAATTTCTTTAACTACAGCAGCCCCTCATTCATCCTTTAACATTATATTTTATTTAGTTTTTAATCCATAAAATAATTAACTAGCATCAAATATCATTAATTCAAAGTTTAACTACAACTTTTATAAACTAATCACAAACTTCAATTTCTACTTCCAATCTTGCAACATAAGCTCAATCTACCAAACCTAATCACATTTATCCTCATTATGGGTCTCAAATAGAAGGAAAAAGGTTGAATTTAAGAAAACTAAACTCACCTTAAGATCATTCCAAAGCTGGCCGAATTTCCCCTCAATGTTTCTCTTTTATTTCTCTTCTTTCTTCTTCCTTTCTTATTTCTATACTCTACTTTGTAGTAAGAACTCTTTAATTCTGATTTTTCCTCTCTCAAAACTTATTTCTTTCCTCACTTTTTCAAGCTTGATTTGAATAGAAATGGAGGTTTTTGGGAGAGCTATGGTGGACAACAAAGAGAGGAGAGAAGATGAGGGAAATTGGTTGTTAATTGGTGGAGAAAATGAGATATTTATCTTTTTTGTTTTAAAAAAAAGATGAGTATTTGATGGTTCCATGACTACATTAAGATCTTCATCCATTGGTCCAAAATACAAATTAATTTTAATTAAATTTTAAACTTTAAAAAATTTCTTATTTGCCACATCTTCCTCCATATTTACACTTTTTCCCTAAACAATCTCCATAGTACCGATTTTGTCCATAGGAAATTTTATTTTATTTTTTCTAATTCTACCACTAATCTTTTTAATTCCCAATAATAATACCCTTAATTATTTTCCCTTATTATTAGTCATTTTTTTATGGGTTCAAATTTAGACTCCGATTGAACTTGCACGCCTTACTAGGGTCATGTGCAATTGGGGCCTAAATTACTGAATGTTACAATTATCTCCCCCCTTAAGAAAATTTCGTTCTCAAAATTTACCTGATTAGGTGTAGCTGAAGAATTGAGCGTGTCGAGTTCTCATCATTTCTTCACTCTCTCAAGTGGCTTCTTCTACTGTATGATTGCACCATAGGACCTTTACCAATGGTATCTTCTTGTTTCGTAGTTCCTTGAATTATTGAGCTATGATTTTCACCGGCTCTTCTACATAGGTCAAGTCTGGTTGTAATTCTATTGATTCCATATGTATTACATGTGCTGGATCTGATCTATATCTCCTTAACATTGAAACATGAAACACATTGTGGATCTTATCCAATTCTGGGGGTAAGGCCAACCGGTAAGCCACTGGACCCACATGTTCAAGTATTTCGTATGGTCCAATAAATATAGGACTCAATTTCCCCTTTCTACCAAAATGAAGTACTTTCTTCAAAAGTGGAACTTTCAAAAATACCTTGTCTTCGATAGCATATTCAATGTCTTTTCTCTTCAAATCGGCATCGGACTTTTGTCGATCAGTTGCAGCTTTTAACCAATCTTGGATTAATTTTACCTTCTTCTCTATCTGCTGCACTAATTCTAGCCCCATTAGCTTTTTTTCACCAAGTTTTGTCCAACATAACTGTGTTCTACATCTCCTTCCATACAAAGCTTCATATGGTGCCATGCCGAGACTAGTTTGATAGCTATTGTTGTATACAAATTCCATCAATGATAGGTACTTATCCCAGCTATCCTCAAAGTCAATTACACAACTTCTAAGCATATCTTCCAGTAATTGAATAACTCATTCGGATTGCCCATCTATTTATGGGTTAAATTTTGTACTAAAAGTAAGTCGGGTCCCCAATGCTTGCTGTAGACTTTTTCTAAAATTTTGATGTGAACTGTGGGTCTCAATCAAAAATAATAGATACTAGCACCCCATGCAGTCGAATTATCTCATTGACAAATAATTTTGCTAATCGGCTCAACGAATAATCCATCCGCACTGGCAGAAAGTGAGCCGATTTGGTAAGCCTGTCAATAATTACCCATACTGCATCATGTTTCTTTTGTGTTAAAGGCAAACCAGATACAAAATCCATTGTAATCCTTTCCCACTTCCATTCTGGAATTACAATAGGTTGCAACAATCCAGATGGTACCTGGTGCTCTACTTTCACTTGTTGACATGTCAAGCATCTTGTAGTATATTCCACTATATCCTTCTTCATTCCTGGCCACCAATAATGAGTCATCAGGTTCTGGTATATTTTATTGCTCCCTGAATGCTTAGAATAAGTTGTATTATGTGCCTCTTTTAGAATTATTTGCTTTAATTCGCTGTCATTTGGCACGCACAATCTTCCTTTGTAACTTATGCTTCCATCATCTTCAACCTTAAATTCAGGTCTCTCCCCCTTTTTCACTGCCTCAGCAATTATCATCAATTTCGGATCTTGCTTCTAAGCTTCTCTCACTTGTTGCCTTAAAGTAGGTTGGACCCGTAACTCTTTGAAAATAAATTGTGAGTTTAATTTTTAATTTTACTATTACTTTCTATATATTATATTATAATTGAGGAAAATTTAAACTATACCTGCTAGTGTTTTTCTACTTAAGGCATTCGCTACTATATTGGCTAATAATAAATAATACAATTATAATCCTTGATTAACTCCAACCAGTGTCTTTGCCTTAAGTTCAACTCCTTTTGTGTGGGCAAATATTTGAGGCTCTTATGATCTGTGTATATGTAACATCATTTGCCATACAAATAATGCTGCCATATTTTTAAAGCAAATGTTATTGCTGCCAACTCTAAATCATGTGTAGGGTAATTTTGTTCATGAGGCTTAAATTGCCTAGATGCATAAGCAACTAATTTACCCTCTTGCATTAATACACAACCTAGCCCATTATGAGAGGCATCACTGTATATCATAAAATCTTTCCCTGGCGTAGGTTGGATCAAAACAAGTGCTTCGGTTAGCATGACTTTTAGCTTCTCAAAGCTTGCCTGACACCGATCTGTCCACTCAAACTTAGTTTCTTTTCTGAGTAACTTAGTAATTGTTGCAATTATGCTTGAAAATCCCTTCACAAACCTTCTATAGTAGCCAGCTAATCCAAGGAAACTCTGAACTTTTGTTATATTACGAGGCGACTTCCAACTTAGAATGGCTTCTATTTTGTTAGGATCAACACGAATTCCTTCAACTAAAATAACATGCCCAAAGAATCCCACTTCTTCCAACCAGAACTCACATTTTGATAGCTTTGCATACAATTGATTTTCTCTCAAAATCTAAAGTACTATTCTGAGATGCCTATCATGTTCTACCTTGTCCCTTGAATACACCAAGATATCATCTATAAAAACTACCACAAACTGATCAAGGTAAGGCCTAAAAATCCTGTTCATCATATCCATAAAGGCAGCTGGTGCATTCGTTCGGCATAACCAGGAATTCATAGTGGCCATATCGAGTCCTAAAGGTTGTTTTGTACACATCTGATTCTTTCATTTTCAGTTGGTGATACCCGTATCTGAGATCAATCTTAGAAAATACTCCCGTTGCCTTCAAATCATCAATTCTAGGTAGTGGGTATTTATTTTTAATTGTCACATTATTCAATTGTCAGTAATTAATACATAACTGAAGGGTGCCATCCTTATTTTTCAAAACAACATGGGAGCGCCCCATGGTGACACACTAGGCCTTATGAACCTTTTGTCTAGCAATTCCTGCAATTGAACCTTTAACTATCTCAATTTTGTAGGTGTCATTCTATAAGCAGTAATTGATATCGGGGTTGTACTAGGAATCACATCAATAGCAAACTCTATCTCCCTATCTGGTGCTAACCCTGGCAAATCTTCAGGAAACACATCTGGGAACTCATAACTGCGGGGATGTCCTTGAGTTCCGGGCTCCTCCTTCCTGGTATCTATCACATGGGCTAAATATGTCTCACATCCTTTCCTAATGTATTTTCGAGCTTTTAATGCAGAAATAACACTGGTCAAACATGTTTGACCTACACCTTGAATGATGGTTTCATCCTGCCCGGGAATTTTAAGTACAACTTTTCTAGATCAGTAGTCGACTATAGCTCCATACTTTGTCAACCAATCCATACCTAAAATAGCATCGAATTCATGAAAAGGTAATTCTATTAAGTCTGCTGAAAATTCTCTACCCTGAATTATTATTGAACTGTTTCTATAAATCTGATTCACTTTCACACTATGTCCTAGCGGATTGGTCACAACTATCTCATATTCTAAGGTCTCAGGTATCATATCCCCTTGTTTAAATGCAGCTCTGCTTATGTATAAATGCGTGGAACCAGGATCTATCAATGCATGTAAATCAAAATCAAATAAGAAAAGTTTACCAACTATGATGTCTGGTACTTCCTGGTCCTCACGAGCTCTCATCACATATGCCCGAGCTAGAGCTCTATTGCGTCCGGGTCTATCTATTGTCTCTGATACCCCCTGACTCTATTCGGTACGACCACCTCTAAACTGGCATCGACCTCTACCATGGTTGTGTACTGGTGACATAGTATGTACTGGTGTCGTACTGCCTGTACTAAGTCTGGGACAATCTCTAATCTCTCTTCATATGGTCAGTAGCTCCACATCTCAAACATGCCCCAGTTAACCACCAACACTCTCTTGTATGAGCTCTTCCATAATGCCGACAAATAGCCGGAGCTGGTTAGGAAATGGTACTGGTGAACTAGCAGATGATGCTGCGGGTCTAAAATGTTGACCATGCCTACCAAAAAATGTCTGCCCAGTAGCCTGTGACTGAAATGGTCTGGGTACTATCCGTCCTTTCCTACCCAATGTCTGCGCCACACTAGCTATTGATTTCTTAGAGAACTCTTCTGTCTTCAGCTTTTTCCTTCTTTCAACACTAATAGCAAAGGCCACTAAATATCCAATCTCCTAATCGAGGTCGTCTTCAATTCTATGACATTTATCAGCTTCATCTCCAATAATCCCAGTAGCATACTTGCTCAGCCTGGTGAACTCCATCTCGTACTCAGCTACAATCATACCCCTCAGCTTCAGATTTAGAAATTCTCGCTTTTTCTCATCCACATAAATTCTTGGAACATATTTCTTTTTAAATTCTGCCACAAAGAAATCCCATGTCTGAGGGTTCAGAGTCTGAGGTTTCGCTAACACCAACTTCCACTAGTCATAGGCATGCTCTTGAAGGAGGGATACTGCATATCTAACCTTATACTCCTCCGAACATTGCAGCTCCTCAAAAACCCACTCTGTCTTTTCCAACCAAAATTATGCTGTAGTTGGGTCATCCACTTTCTTGCCCATAAAATTCGTAGCCCTATATTTTCTTAATTTATCAATATGGGGTTTCGGTTGAGGTGGGGGAGCTGGTGGTGGCACAACTTGTGCTATCTGCTGTAACAGGGTAGCCATCTGTTGCATAAAGGGTACCTGACCCAAATCAATTTGTTCTTCAGCATGTTGTGGAGCTATCACACTAGGCTCCGAAGCTCTAAGTGATGCTGACTGCCTATGAGTAGCAGAATTAGCTATATTATCACCATCCTACTCTTCGTGACTTCTACTTGATTTCGTATCCATTAAAACCTACATTGTCAGAAGAAGGGTCCCTTATTAGAACATAACAACTTAAAACAATGCAAATACTAAAAACATTCACTTATCTTCCCATACCCACTAAATAAGAATCGTTATAACCTATAGGCTCTGATAGCAAAAATTGTAACACCCCCTTACCCCACTGTAGTTCAGTAAGGTAAGTGAGCATTGCCCGTCTTAATGTTTTATAAAATTAATGAAGTGAAGTAAATTATTTTTTAAACGAAAATATTATAGACATTGAAATAAAAATTATTACAAGTATAAATACTCAAAATTTTATTTATTTATAAAGTACATTTATTTATATTCAAACTATATTCTTTTACATAGTGACTCACATATTTAATACATATTATATGAAATAAAACGATACTTTAATTTACAAAGTTTTTAACAAAATAAATCAAAAAGAAAACCAAGCTGTTAGCTGCTTTCCTCCGGGTGTCCTTCTTCTTCTGACAATTCTAATTCCTATGGCTACCCTTCTAAACTGCGTGAGAGAAAACCACCCGCGCTAAGCTACTAGCTTAGTAGTGCTTCAATGATAAAACTTTTACACACATATATATTTGTTTCACATATTAATTAACCATTTAATAAATAAAGTATAAAATAAAGAATTATATAAAATCAATAAATTTTAGCAAATACTCAATATTTAACAACTTTAATTCATATAACATTTATAAAATTACATACTTCAATATTGTTGTTGTTATTATTATTATTATTATTATTATTATTATTATTATTATTATTATTATTATTATTATTTTCTTGTGCCCATAACACCTATAACCGAACTAACTAATAGGAATAACGGGGTTGTCATTTACGGCTTTCATAATGTTGCACTGAGCGCTTTTATAAAAATGTCATTACCGGCTTAATAATTTTGCGCCGAGCGCATTTATAAATTGTCATTACTGGCTTTCATATTTGGCACCAAATGCCTAAATCCCTTAATTGGCATGCCAAAATATTCTCTATTCTAGTTTTAGCCTAGGTGTCTTTGGGCTTAACTATTTTTATTTTAATTCCCAATATTTTCAAAAATGCCAATATTATTCAATTATCATACTTATGCTTATTTATTTTTGTTCTTTATTCCCATTATTATTGCACTAAAATATCACACATAAATAATTTTTTAAATATTTATAATTATCAATAAAGTAAATATTCACATTAATTATTACATATAATAATCATAACACTTGCAAAAGCCCAAGATTTCAAGTTTTTACCTATGGTAGATTTCGGACCTATTTTGGGCTTCATGTTTAGCCCATTTATAATTCGAATTTGGAGTTATGGTCTTCTAACCATGTTTAGCTTATTTTCTTAGATTTCAGAGGCATCAAACATCACGCAAATCCTAGTTTTCTATAAAAAGTTATGATTAATGGAATACTACATCATCACAAATATTTCTGCCCAGAATATTTTGGACAGATTTTAGGTTTGAAATTCATGCATTTTTTTGGAAAAATCTAGACATAATTAGATTTTATGATCTAAATAAAAATTAAATCCCTATGTCTTAGCTTTCATTTCCAATAAAGAACATATAAAACGGATTTCCAGAATGCATGTTATCATCAAAATAGTTAGGGTTGTTCCTGAAATTCTGTACCCGAGACATCAATTAGCATCAAACCATATTTCAACTACATTCATCATTTGTATTCATTTTGATACTAAAATTTCCAGAATTACAAATATATTCATGTGTCTCAATTATTTCATACCATTTGGTCCCATTGCCATATAAAATATCAAAAGTCACAACAAATCACACAACATATTACAAGCACAACATATTAAACCTTAATATATAATTCCATATATATTAACAACATGTAAGATTTTTATCAATGAAGCACATACCTAATCAGCCTTGGTTCTTCCCTTAAACCTTCTTTTCCTTCCCTTATTAGCTAGCTTTCTCCTTTCCTTTGTCACCCTCTTGAGGGCCTCTCACTTGTTCATTGATTTTTCCTACACAATCATACCATATTTCAATTCCAACATTCATTTCCAACACTTTTCATGTCTATATAATATTCTAATGCTTCTAATATCTTTTACACATTAATTAAGCTAAAATATACTAAGGTTAAACTTCCCTTTTAATATGTCATGGCTGCTCAAAAACCATATCCTAGTTTCCAATTCATTTTCTTCAATTCAACACTCAATTCACCCTTAATCTATCATCAATTGTTGTGTTTCTATGTTAATTTCAATTTTCCCCAAATTTCTTTAACTATGGCAGCCCCTCATTCATCCTTCAACATTATATTTTCTTTAGTTTTTAAGCCATAAAACAATTAACTAACATCAAATATCATTAATTCAAAGTTTAACTACAACTTTTATCAACTAATCACAAACTTAAATTTCTACTTCCAATCTTGCAACATAAGCTCAATCTACCAAACCTAATAATATATATCATAATTATGGGTCTCAAATAGAAGGAAAAAATTGAATTTAAGAAGAATAAACTCACCTTAAGATCATTCCTAAGCTGGCCGAATTTTCCCTCAATTGTTCTCTTTTATTTCTCTTCTTTCTTCTTCCATTCTTGTTTCTTTACTCTACTTTGTAGTAAGAACTCTTTAATTCTGATTTTTTATCTCTCAAAACTTATTTCTTTCCTCACTTTTTCAAACTTGATTTCAATAGAAATGGAGGTTTTGGGGAGAGCTATGGTGGACGACAAAGATATGAGAGAAGATGAGGGAAATTGGTTTTTAATTAGTGGAGAAAATGAGAAAATGAGATATTTTTTTTTAAATGTGAGTATTTGGTGGTTTCATGACTATATTAATCTCTTCATCCATTGGTCCAAAATACAAATTAATTTTAATTAAATTTTAAACTTTAAGAAATTTCTTATTTGTCACATCTTCCTCCGTATTTACACTTTTTCCCCAAACAATCTCCATAATACCGATTTTGTCCATAAAAAATTTTATTTTATTTTCTAATTCTACCACTAATCTTTTTAATTCTCAATAATAATACCCTTAATTATTTTTGCTTATTATTAGTCATTTTTTTATGGGTTCAAATTTAGACTCCGATTGAACTTACGCACCTTACTATGGTCACATGCAATCGGGGCCTAAATTATTGAATATTACATATTTAGGTTTTATGGAAAAATAAAAATTAAAGCCCTATGTCTTATCTTTCAGTTTCAATAACAAACATACAAAACAGAATTCCAGAACTTAAGTTATAATCAAAATAGTCAAGACTGTTCCTGGAATTCTGTAACAGATCCTCAATTGGCATCAATTCACTTTTCAACCACATTCATCATTTGCACTAATTTTTATACTAAAATTTCCATATTACAACAACATTCATATGTCTCAATTATTTCACACCATTTGATCTCATTGTCATATAAAATATCAAAAGCAATAACTATTCACATAACATATTAAAAACATAATCATATCAAACCTTAATACATAATTCCATACATATGAACAACATGTAAGATATTTATCAATGAAACATATACCTAATCAGCCTTGGCTCTTCCCTTAATCCTTCTCTTCCTCCCCTTATTAGTTAGCTTTCTCCTTGCCTTTGTCACTCTCTTGAGGGTCTCTCATTGGTTCATTTATTTTTCCTACACAATCATACCATATCTCAATCCCAATATCCATTTTCAAAGTTTTTCATGCCTACATAATATTCTAATGCTCCTAATATATTTTACCCCTTAATTTAGCCAAAATGTACTAAGGTTAAAGTTCCCTGTTAATATGTCATGGCTGCCCAAAAATATTATCATATTTTCCAATTAATTTTCTTCAAATCAACACTCAATTTACATTTCACTTATCACCAATTGTGTTGTTTCTATGTTAATTTCAATTTTTCCCGAATTCACTTAATCAAGGCATTAACATCATACTTCTTTAGTTTTTAAGTCATAAAATAATTAACTAATATCAATTATCATTAATTCAAAGTTCAACTACAATTTCATGAACTAGTTGCAAACTTTAAATTTCTAAGTTCAATCTTGCAACATAAGCTCAATCTACCAAACCTAATTACATCTATCATCATTATGGGTCTCAAATAGAAGGAAAAAGGTTAAATTTAAGAAGAATAAACTCCCTTAAGAGTTCCCAAAGTGGGCCAAAATTTGTCCCAACTCTTCTTTATTTTTTCTTTTTCTTTCCTCCTTCCTTCTTGCTCCTTTGTTCCCTTTGTAGTAAGAATTCTTTAACTCTGATTTTTCCTCTCTCAAAACTAATTTCTTTCCTCACTTTTTCAATCTTGATTTGAAGAGAAATGGTGTCTTATGAAAGGGCTATGATGGACGACAACTAAGAAGAGAAAAGAAGATGAAGATGACTTATGGAAGAATGTAGAAATTCTTTCTCTTTTTTTTGACTTTTATACTTTGATTAAGGCATGGGTCCCACTAAATAAAATTAATCCTAATTCTCATTGGTTCATTAAGTTAATTAATCTTGATTAACATTTAAACTTTGAGAAATTCCTTATTTGCCACATCTTCCTCCATATTCACACTTTCTCTCCCAACAATTGCCATAATACCAATGTTGTCCATAGGAAATTTTATTTTTTTTAATCTAGCACTAATATTTTTAATTCCCAAATAATAATACCCTTAATTATTTTTCCTTATTATTAGTCATTTTTTTATGGGTTCAAATTTAGACTCCGATTGAACCTCTGCACTCCACTACGGTCACGTGCAATCGAGGCCTAAATTACTGAATGTTATAATAATATTTTTCCAAAAAATATTTTCTTTTCAAACGCAATGTGAAACATAGTCTTATTCACTATAATGTAAATAGTCAATATTTCATGAATCATTCAAAGTATATAGGTCTAGACATTTGGAAAAAACTTGTTATTTGCACAATTCACACACAAACAATTAATTTATCGTATTTAGATGTGTATATATACAAAGTTGAATTGAAGCCCTAAATTTCCAACTCTTTCATGTGTCTAAGCTTTTTGGTGGGATTCTCTACCCTTTTTTCTTTGGTTCCTAACATTATATAGAGCTAGCAATTCGTATTGTGTCATGTCTTAATCAGATATGACACGATTCTACTAAATACGAATACGACACAATTAATTAATCGTGTCATATCATACATAATTATGTCTAACACAATTAATTGATCGTGTCTAATTAAACTGATGTAATAATTAATTCACATAAAATTTAATCCACCCAGTTATTCATAAACCAATCAATTTAATTGATCAATTTTAACGGGTCCGATTGTATAAGTTATGCTTTAACTACTCACAATTATTGTTTTACAGAGTTTCTTAGTCTGTCAGTTCATTATCTTTACCAATGTGGCATTAATTATTACAAAAGAAAAAAGAGTCATACATGTTGTGAAGTATGAACTATATGACGATATGAGATTGAATTATTAATGGTTGCAGAGAAAACAATTTGTTTTATGTTATATTAATATTAATAAAATAAAAAGTTTAACTCAATGTGAAATTAATTAAAAATATTAAAAAGTATGCATCTTCTAATTGTGTCTAATTAAACCAATTATATAATTAATTTATATAAAAATTAATCCACCCAGTTATTTACAAACTAATCAATTTAATCGATCAATTTTAACTGGTTCGATTGATTAAGTTAAGTTTTGACTGCTCACAATTATTCTTTTATAAAGTTTATTAGTTTGTCAGTTTGTTATCTTTACTAATGCGAGATTGATTATTATAGAGGAAAAGAAGAGTCATACATATTGTGAAGTGTGAACTATATGACGATATAAGATTGAATCATTCATAGTTGCTAAGGAAAACAATTTGCTTTATGTTATATTAATATTAATAAAATAAAAAGTTCAATTCAATGTGAAATTAATTAAAAATATTTAAAAGTCTTTATCTCCTAAGGGATCAATACATAATAGTAGAATATAAGTTTTTCTACCTATTTAGAGTTGTGTATTGCTAAGGTTTCATATTCATTAAAATTTACTCTAATTATATGAAATAATTTATTAACAATTTTTGTATTATAAAATATTTATACTAACTTTTGTTTAAAATCATAATGCATATAGTATAATATATAACAGAAAAATAATTAACTCAAATTAAAATAATAATAGTATATATAATACTCAATAAAAATAATTTATATGCATTATGATCTTAAACTCAATACAAAATAATAATACTCAATAAAAATAATTTATTTATACATACAATATATTAATATAATTAATTTTATCAAAATGTATTATAAATTTATTCATATATAAATATATGTTATAGATATTTATTCTAATTATATATATATTTGAATATCAATAAAATTATTAAATAGTTTATATATTTTTAAATGTGTCTAAACATATTATGCAAATAAAATCTATTTATGACATGTTTTTTCCGTATCGTAAACGTGTTGACACGATTATAAGACATATTCATTTATCTCAAACCATATACAATTAAGTACATATCGTTTCATATCGTTTAATTGTGCCATGTCAAAAATTGTCAGCTCGACAATTTTCCATAATAAAAAATGTAACCTACATTCAATTTTATTTTAATAGAACAAAAAAAAGTCAACTGCAAATTTGAAATAATTAATAGTAAATATAATATTATTGAACAAAAAATTATTGCCGACGAACCTTAAAAATGGTTAAAAACTAAAACAAAACAAGAAGAAAAGGAGAATAGAATAGAGAATGGGTAACTAGGGTTTTATTTTCTTTTTTTCCTTCCCCCATCCCTCCTACTAAGGATGAGAATGACCTAAAAATTCATAATACAACATTCTCCTCAACACATATTATTTATCACAACTCATACATCTAGTAGCCTTTCAAATAAAATTATAAATCATTATACAATCATTTTGAATGTCACTTCCATGAACCTGTTCCATTTTAGAAAACGTTCCTAACTCACAATCTTTTATATATAAAAGTTACAACATTTTCACTTGTCATAACATACATACATTATTTACAATTTACATCACCATTTATACATTAATATGACCAACATATCAGATAACCCAAAATACATCGTGTTCACACTTATATGCATCATTTATACAACTAGGCACTCAAAATGTCCACAACTTAAATTAGTGGTCCAACTTCCTCTAGGCGTGAATTAAGATAGCTTTTGACATCAGCTAATCATCTTAAGAAATTTGGAAGAGTAATATGAGGGGTGAGTATACTTACTTAATGAGAGGATATAAACATAACAAGGGGAACAAAATATGATTTTTACTATAAAGTATACATAAGACATACTAACACAACTGGATAAATATTACTTGTCAATCATACTCTTTATCTCATAAAATCTAAAAAAATAAAACATCCATAAGATATCATAATTGAAGTTTAATTAAAAACCTATTCATATCATAAAATCAATCACCATACACTCAAATATGTGTCATATAGATCCCTTGCATCCAAAGGGCATAGAGATGTGCAACAATGACAATAACTAGTAGCCACCAAGGAGCACTAGCATCCCAACATGAGAGGTGAGTTTCGGCATCTCAATCATGAGGGAGCAACTAAACTGGTCATATGCATGTATAGACAACCCTTAAATGGTGACCACCCAACATATGCCCCAAAGGCATCATGTATGTCGAGCTCTATCCTAAGACAGATTCTCTTTCAAATCTCAAAATTATACATGAGACATCTGTCATCAAAGGTGTGATCTAATGGATTCACAAGATGAGTGTATTTCCCATTTTTGTACTAATGCAATCTCCATAAAATTGGTACTTTAAAT
Source organism: Triadica sebifera (assembly GCA_023653625.1). Lineage (NCBI taxonomy): Eukaryota > Viridiplantae > Streptophyta > Magnoliopsida > Malpighiales > Euphorbiaceae > Triadica > Triadica sebifera. The sequence goes on from CM042901.1 coordinate 31,326,009, forward strand.
ACATTTTTAAATCAACTATATTGAATTTTGAGTAACCAACTTATTCAACATAAGTATTATGCCCCAAACATTTTAATTTTTATAAATATATAATTTTAGATAAATGCCATCAAAATGTAAAATATTTTTCTTCCATAACTCAAATTTGTATTTTTATTACAAACTCAAGATGTATTTCATTAAATAATAATTAGAAATATTATTCCAGCCCCAAGTAAATAAGTTTTGCATAAGCATACATTTTAAAGAAATTCCATCAATATTCCAAGAATTAACAAAAGTACCATAAAACCAATAAGAAAAACATCAAGCTTGTTATATAAATATCCACTCACTTTAGCTTAAGCTAGAAAAATTCTATCTATGCTTGTGAACTTCTTTGGCCAGCCCCTGTATCTAGCTCCTCTCCTAAATATTAAATCAAAATATTCATTATACAAACCTAAAAAGGACATAACTATGAAGAAGAATAAACTAGCTACTTGAAATCATGATGAAAAATATAAATCATCAAACCTTACTAATTTTCCTTGAGTATGGTAATTATGCCCCAAGTGAATTAAATACAATTAACACCTTCTTGAGTTTTGGCTGAGCTCTAATGAAGAAATAAGCTAAAAAGTAAAAATTAACTCATATTTATGGTGATTTAGAAGTGTGGTTGAAGTTTATGAGTGATTTTAATGGTGGTGAGGGTTTGGGTAATATGGGGAGGATGATGAAAAAGAGAAGTTATAAATTCTACCTTGAGAAGTTGGGTCGTATTTATAAAATTTATGCCCAAAAGAGGTGGTTTTTGTCTTTTTCTCATTAACTAGTCACATGTCATGCACAGGACCCATTAGTATAACCACCTCACTTAATAATTCTGAATTTTCATGCTAAATTGATTAGGAAATCAAACCAATTAAGAGACCAAATCAAAAGCTAAATTAATAGGCTAATGAGCTAGAAAAATCGGCATATTATGTAATCATCTAAAATGTATTTTTCATTTAATATACAAACATATTACTAATTCCAAATGCATTATGCTATGGGTATGAGTGTCACAATAACTGTAAAATAGAGTTAGTAAAACATATATTCCCTTTTGTTTTGTTTAATATATATATATATATATATATATATATATATATATATATATATATATATATATATATATATATATATATATAATGAAAGCTAAAATAGAGATAGAGTGTTTTGACCAATCAAATTGCAGAATTAGAAAATACTATTTTAAATAAAATGTCAGTTTATACATTTTAATTTTCTAATTATTCTAATAGGTTTAGAACTTAAGTTCAAATAAAGGATTGCAAACAATATTAAATTAGAATGCATACTTCTATTAGATGTTTAATTCTAATAAATACTATATATAGGTCATTAAACACTCTAAACCCTAAATGTACATTTACTTTCTATTGAATTACATGTGGCATTTCTTCTCATAATTGCATATTGATGGTTTGTTTTCTTTTTGCAGAAATTGAACAAGCAAATAGGCTATTTGATCTCATATTCTTCCAACAAATGTAATGTCTTTTTTTAAATGTCCATTAATTTTTGCAGGTTTAGTGGTTAGTTTCTAAGAATAAAAAAAAAAGAACTTTATCCCTTCCTTAATCTTATTTTTTTATTTAATTCATTTATAATCTTTTTTTCTAATTATCATTCATAGAAAAACATAAGACATTTTATTTGATAATTTAATATTTATTTTTATTTTTATTGTTATCTATTTTATCTTATTTAATAAATTGATTATACTCATTAGATTTTAAGACTACCCATCATTATACGAAATTAGGTGCAGCTAAGTATTACGCCTCAAATGATGAAGCGCTCGAGAGGATGTTGAAAATTGATATTTCATATTTATATGGATGAAACTTTTCTATCGCTGCCTTTCTTCTATAATTTATTTCTCTTAACCACACACTTTTCTCATTATTTTCCCCCTCTATCCAAAGACAACAAAAATTCAGAAATCTGAAAAGACTGAAAAAAATAGAGACCCTTACACCCATATTTAGTTTTTGAGTTGAATTTTGGCATAACCACACTTGGAGTTAATAATCGGAAAAAATGTGAAATTTTAAAAAATCACAATATAGTGTTTTTTGAAAAAAAAATTCTGTAATGTTCTAGAATCTTCCCAACATAATAGTGGATTTTGGTTGCATTGCATATGCCCCTCATGTGGGCGAATTCTATAAATTTGTCTAGAAGAAGTGTATTTTTGATTATTTGATCCATTTAATAAAGCTTCCATGTGACAGATTGAAGTAGTGTATCACATCAATATCGAAGTTGCAAATTAAGTTGTTTCTCCACTTTGGTAAGTATTAATAATGGATCGTGCTAAATTGGATTGAGGTGAGACACAATGTAACACCCTCTCATATAATTAATATTAATCTACTATATAAGTAAGTGTCATAAAATCTCTATTTTAAAAACCAATTAAAATAAAAAAATTTCTTTTAAATCACTTTGTTTACATCATGGTCAATGATGACTCTTTAAAATCCATATAAAAGATAATAAGAGAGAAAATAAAATAAAAATATTTCTTCATATTGAATTACTCTATTGGGTTTCAAATAGCCTCAAGTTTACAAACAACTTCTCAAAAAAGGGAATATACAATCTTTAAACACATAAAATCAAAATACAATCTCCTTTGGTATATCACCCACCCCAAACTAGTTTGAGTCTTGTGACTCTTCCTTCAGCCTCTCCTTCTCTTTCAGCAACATCTATAGGCTCCAATCTGCATGTGAGAAATACTCATGAAAGGCCTCAAACACCAAGAGGGGGTGAATTGGTGATTTCCATAAGGATGGAAAAATTAAAAATTAAAGCAAGATAAAAAGCAGGAGAAGAAAATAACACTAAAATTTATAGAGGTTCAGCTCTCATAGCCTACGTCCTTTCCTTAACCACTGTCAAGAATTTAAACCACTAATAATCTACTTTCTGGTGTAGAATAAATTCCTACAAATATTTTCCTAGGCTTGCACTCAAATTCTTACAAATATTTTTAATGGCTCAACACAAAATATTTATAAGTGTTTAATTCCCTAATCCAATCACTTAATCTCACTATCGTGCAATTGTTTGCAAGAAAAAGAAAACTTAAACAATTAAAAATTCAAGATCACTTGATTTTTACATAATAAATGAAAATTGAAAATAATATAAGAGAGATTACAACAAAGAAATAAAGCATAAACTCTCAAATAATGATTTGTCAAAGTAATTGAGCTTTCAATGCTTTAGTTGATGTTTTTCCTTCATAAAAATGAGTTATTTATAGATTTCCTTTGAAATTTAGTCATTAAAGATGCTTTAATTTGAATTATAGTCATTCAACTACCATAGGAGTTATTGAATTAAAATTTTGAATTCTTTAGTGCTCAACACCTTCATGGGCGTGAATAACATCTATTTTGCACATTTGAACTTTATTTGACTTAATTTCTTTAGCAATGATGTTCAATATAAATTTAATATGTATAATTACTTAAAACACAAAGAATTATTAAATTTCTTGTTGCTCAATTATTTGTTATCATCAAAATAACGGTAATACCCTTAAGGTTAAATCAAATAACCCTTAAGGTTCAATAATTGCTCCCATTTTTATAGTGACAAATAATTGTGCGATATGTAGCTAAGGAAAAAAACAATTCTCCCCTTTAATAGGTGCTTACAAAAATAGAAATTGAAAATGCATAAGCATGTTGCAAAATATCAAGCTTTAAGTGCAATTAAGTTCAAAAATATGCTAAAATCATTATCTCATATAATGCAAACTTACATTCTGCATATACTAATTAATCATACATATAACAAATAACAAAAACAAAAGAATATTTTCTTTTTCCTTTGTCATATGCTCAAAAAATATTAAGTTCTTGCAAAAATAAATAACATGAACATATGCACGTTTCTTAAAACAACATAAGCACATTTCTCAATACAACATATGCACATTTTCTAAAAATAACATATGTACTTTTTTTAAAACAACAAATACATATTTTATCCCCCTTTGTCATTATAAAAAGAAATCAATATAGATGAGAAAAATAATTATGAAACATGTATAAAGTTTTAAAAGAAAAAAATACAATCCAAGTTTGTAAATTTCAAATACAATGTTCAAAAGTTCATAAGTCTGAAATAAAAAAAAATAAAAAGAATGAAATGATGCATATATTTAAAACTTTGATTTTAAATAAGACTTTGGCAAAAGAAATATTTATTCCTAAAACAAATCTTAAAACATTTTTCAAAATCTGTCAAATATATATCATATACTAATTTCATCAAAATCTAATCATAAACATAAGGTTTACAATTTATAAATAATTTCACATAGAAAATAAAAATCATATTGAATTCCATATAATTTTAACGAAATTAAGATATTCTTCACACAAAAGTTATAGTAAAAACATTGGTCAATTGGTTTGCAATGTTAATAAATTCTAGTACAATATCATGTTTATGCACATGATCATGTAAGAAATGATACCTTATATCTATATGCTTACTCTTAATATGTTGGATTGGATTCTTAAACAAATTAATTGCACTATTATTATCACATTTAATGGGAATGTGATTAAGTTCTAAACCAAAATCATTAAGTTATTTAATCCATACACTTGAGCCCAACAACAACCAGTTATAACATATTCAGCTGCAACAATGGATAATACCACAAATTTTTATTTCTTGCTAAACCATGAATCAAGAGAGTTTCCTAAAAATTGACATGTACCAAAAGTACTTTTGTTTATTAAGAATACTCACAGTATAATCCACATCTGAATAAGCTACTAAATCAAATGTTATAGTTTTTGAATACCATAAATCTAAATGTTAAGTGCCAATGAAATATTTTAATTTTTTTTAACATCATGCAAATGTTATTCTTTAGGATAAGAGTGAAAATGTACACATAAATATACAACACACATAATATTGGGTCTACTTGGGTTAAGATAAAGAACACTACCAATCATATCTCGATATTTCTTTTCATCAACTGATTTATCATTCTCATCTTTGTCAAGTTTGATGGTGGTACTTATAGGAGTTTTACTTGCTTTTGCTCCATCCATCCCAAATCATTTTAGCATATCTCTAGTCTACTTTCTTGATTTATGAAGACTCCATTCAAGTATTGTTTGATTTGAAGTCTCAAAAAGAACTTAAGTTCTCCGATCATGCTCATTTCAAATTCACTTTGTATACTTTTAGAAAATTATTCACACAATCTTACATTAGTAGCACCAAATATTATATCATCAACATAGATTTGTATAATGAGAATGTCATTTTTGTGTTTTTTGAAGAAGAATGTTGTGTCAACCTTGTATTTTGAAAAACCATTTTTCAGAAGAAAATTACTTAGTCTTTCAAACCAACCTCTAAGTGTAATGCTCATGATTAGGGCTTAGTATTTAATATGGATTAAGAGATATAATTATGTGATTAAAGATTATGGGAAAAGAGTTAAAAATATACAAGAAGTTTGTGTTTTTTGATGAAGAATGTTGTATCAACCTTGTATTTTGAAAAATTCTTTCAAACCAAGCTTTAAGTGTAATGCTCGTAATTAGGGCTTAGAATTTAATATGGGTTAAGAGATATAAGTATGTGATTAGAGATTATGGGAAAAGAGTTGAAAAGATACAAGAATGTGAAATGTCATAGGGTTCACACTCGTAATAATGCTTTCACGATCATGAACCATCGCAAGATGGAATTCTGAGTAACAGATTCATAGCCACGATATTAATTGTCATGCCTATGAACATCATCAGATATAAAATCCCATCAGTTATTCTTTCTTTCTCTCATGACCTAAAATCGAAAATGAACCCTAGAATTTGAAGATTTTTAATTCTAGAGACCAATTCCTTATAGTTTCTTTGAATCCTAATTCTAAACATCTAAACCTAAGAAAAGGATCAAACTTTAACATGTTCTAGTGAGAGAGGACCATAAAGAAGTGATGTTCTTGAGGAGAAAGTAACTAAAGAGGAAGAGAGGGGTTGAATCTCTTATCCTAGTTGTGTTTCCTTCGATTGTGGTAAGGAATTACGTTTTCCTTTCATTTGTACAAAAAATGGCATGTTGTGTGTTAATTAGGTGATAATTGAATTGTATGCTTTTTTATGCTAAGTGCAAAGTTCAAATGATGTAATTAATGCCATAAGATATGATATTGAATATGAAGTGCCATAAATGCAAGTATGCCTTAAATGAACATTGATAATGCTTGTTGTGTATATGTAATAAATGTGCCTAAGATGTATTAAATGGAGTAATGAATGATGATGCCCCAATGGGTAAAAGAGGTAAGTAAGAAATGGTTAAATGTATATGGAATATAAATGCTTGATAGGATGGCTTGTGAGAACAAATAGAGTAAATGGAATGATTATATGTCTAAATGATGTTTTAACATGATGAAATGTATAAGGTGATGAGTATGTTGATAGGAAAGGTTGTCATGGGATAATCCTTAGAGCCTTGCATGTGACTTGTAATAAAATGTATGTTTTAATATTGTTAACTATTGGAAAACCTAGATTTATGCCCAGGACAATGTGTTCACGACCGTGAATCTCATCTCATGAACAATGTCGTGCCTGTCACTATATTCTTCACGCTTATGAGGAATGATTATATGTCTAAATGATACTTTAACATGATGATATGTATAAGGTAATGAGTATGTTGATAGGAAAAGGTTGTCATGGGACAATCCTTAGAGCCTTGCATGTGACTTGAAATAAAATGTATGTTTAATATTGTTAACTACTGGAAAACATAGATTCATGCCTAGGACTATGTGTTCATGATCGTTAATCTTATCTATGACTATATTCTTCACGCCTGTGAAGTGCACAAAATGGACAAAAGCTTTCACGACTTAATTTACAGGTAGGGTTACCTATGAATGAGATATTCACGATCATGAATACATAGTTCATGCCCTTCAAGCTTGTTCTAAATGAGATATATTGTTTTTCTAAAATAGTTTTTGTGCTATGCGTATGCCTTCATGATGATATGTTTAAAGTATGGTTCAATGCATGTTAACACATGAATGTTACATGATGAATTTCCACATGAACGAAGCATATATACTATATGATATGAATACTATATTGAAGTATATAAAGAAGATATTATGAACAAGTAATACCCAAACTCGATATTAAAACTAGAAATATGATAGTTGGCATGCCATTAAGGGGGTTTACGGTACCATAGTTATAAGTTTACTCAGTGAATATGACTTAAGCTTGAAGAGTGCCATTGACTTAAAGAGCTTGGACTAGCCCACATGATTATCAATAATATTGCATGCAAAATTTTTACATTTACTCAGTCAATGTAGCTTAAGCTCAGAAAGCACTTTTGACTTAAGGAGCCTAGACTGACACACATGATTATAGATAAGGGTAGGGTGGCTTAAGCTCAGAGAGTGCCCCTATTCATAACCAGTATCCGAATAGCCCGTGTTAAGAGTTGTTGGACAATGATAAAGTGTTAGAGAAATGCTTTAAAGGCAATCACCTTTAGCACTTATTGTATAAATTTATTTGACTAATAAAAGGCATTTTCATTAATTTGATATTCATTTGATATATGAGTTGATAGTGATCTTAAATCAATTAATGAAGTCCTTGATACATAACATAGTACGAAGGAAATCATGATGAGATTATGATATTAAGATTATTATCATGTGTAATTATGTTAGTATTTAAATTATCCCTAATCATAAGATGAATGAGATGGGACATTGTTAATCCGAACATACTAGCACGTGTTATACTTCTTGATTGGATCAAGCAGTAGATCTCGTAATTTGTAAACATAAAACATTTAGAGCTAATATATGGATGCTTACTAAGTGTAGTTAAGTAGATTGGATGACCTACTATGAGATAATCATATGGATAATCTATTCAAATGTCAGTGACAATTTCATCATAGCAATTGTACAAGTATCCTTAAACTTGAGATACTCAATGATATCTTGGATACTGATTTCGTATTTTGATACTATTCTTTTTTACCTCAGGGAGGTTGCTCATAGAGTGGTAATTGGGCACAGTTTGAAGCATTAAAAGGCAATTGGATAACCAACAAAGGATTCAACACTCTTGATAGAATGAGTGTATACCCTATGGCCTCTTGTCAGGGTCATTACTCAAGAATCTCTAGCCATAATGGATATGTCATGAAGATAGTCTTCAATGACATATCTAACAGAGTAATGAGCCTCAAGGACAAGAACTAACATTACTTGGACTAGATGTGACCTAGTCAGTCTAGCAGGAATTGACACATATCCATACTCTGAACGAAGTGGGGTTTAAAATGGTGAAAGGATTAATTGCACGAAAATTGCCTATGGAAAGGTTCATGGTCAAACCACTAACTTTTTCGGTCAATTGTGGGTCATGATGTGTTACTAGATACCGCTCTTGACTTACTTAAATTAATTATTAATTTAAGTGGCTAAAATAATTGGAAACCTAATTGGAAATGTGGAGAATGAGTAAAATGGTCTTGGATATAATCCAAAAATATGAAAGAATTATTTAAGATCAGATCGCGATGAGATCGAGGAAAAAATATCTCGAGAGGGGTCACAGGCTCGTTGCGCTACCTGAGCGTAACGCGCGCACAGTAGGCAGCTTAAAGCTACCTCCGTTGGACTATTCAATTTTTTTATGACCACTTTCTTCTCCTTTGATTTTTGATCTATCTTTCTTGATTTCAATAGATTAAAAAAACATCAAAAGGTAGAAAAGAGATAAGAAAATAATTTTTGGGGAAAATTAAATTTTGAGAATCAAGATAATTCTCTCAAGAACATTTTTGAGACACTTTGAATTTTATTCAATCCATTTCTCTTGTAAGTTTCTTTTTCATATTTTCACATGGATTAATATTAAAGACATCATAGTGTGGATTATTGTAGTTTGCTATAATCCAACAAGGTAAAAATTTGAATAACAAATCAAAAAATTACAAGGTATAATTTATAATCTCTATATTTTTGATAAATTGGTTTTAATGGCACAGACAAGATCTTTGTTTTGGATTTTGAATATTTTAATTTTTCATTGTGTTAAAAAATGAGATTTGTCTTTAAAACTCAATAATGGTATCAGAGTCTAGTTTCGATCAAGGGGCCTGTGGGTTATGAGCCCACCACGCTTCTATTGCGCTAAAGAATGAAATTCATTTTCAAAACCTAACAGTGTTATCAGAGCTCCCTTTTGTCTATTAAAATTATTTTTAATTTAAAGTGCAATAAGATTGCACAGTTTTGATGGTTTTGGATCAATAGGAGTGAAACAATTGAAATTAATTTGTAAAATTTGTTTTACATATTTTTCTTTCTCTAATATGATCATGGGATGATTAAGGATGATTATTTTAATTGAAAAATAGTTTGAATATGAATCCAATAATTAATTTCGGATTTATTTCAAAAATGCTGAAAATTGCAATTATAGAAAAATTTTGTATACATATTAAAAATGTGTATAAGCCTCCGGAAGTTTCTGATATTTAATTTATTTTTTAGACATGCACAAAATCGGGACTATTTTGGTATAACTAGTATAACTGTTTTGTTTGATTTTTCTGAATATCATTATTTTATTTTCGATACCTTGAAATAATTTTATATGATTAAAAATGTATTATTTTGATTTTAAAAGTATGCAAAAAATTATTTTGCCCGAATTTAAAATTTTAAAAAATTCTGATGTCGAATGAGTCATTTTGGGTATACCCATAACATGTATTTTCTAATGCATAAAATAAACTAAAATAATGAAAATTTTAGATTTTAATTTGAAAATTAATTCAATGCTTGAACCGAAATTGTCTACTTGTTAATTTAATTTAATTTTAATGTGCAATTTAATATTTAATTAAATTAAATTAAATTTCATATTTTTAGAATTAATTTAAAATTCATTCACCTTAAAATCAAATTATTATGATGTAAAAATTAAAAATTTTAATTTTAATATATATACTAATTTCTAGTCATACTAAATTACCATTGTTTAACTTAAATTAATTCAAAATTAATTTCCAAAAAATACAAAAATTTTCAAAAACTGAAATCATCATTCTATGCATCATTAGGTCAATTCAAGTTCATCAAAATATTTTGGCACAAGCCAAAATTACTAAGACAGATAAACCAACAAGTATGATATATGATTATGGACTTAGGCCAAATGTGATTGAGCATACATGATATTGTTTTGTTTTATGGTAAATAGGGTCTACGTGTCCCTGCCTCTCTATCTTTCTCGTGTATTTCTCCTCTCATCGTACTTCCTTCAAATGTAAATTGAGGTTTTTTATACTTTGAAATATGTAATTAGATTATATAGGGTTAGGATATAATCGAGATACAAAGGAACAAGAAGCAAATGAGATGGTGCCATAAACAACAAGACTTAGAAATAGGAATTTGATTTCTATTTTGGGTTGTAAATTCATGCATATACCTAGGTAAGACCTAGTCAATCTCTCTTTGGCTCAAGAGACTGATTTTAGCATGCTCATAATCATGTCATATAGTTAATGTAAATATCTTTATATATCCATGTGATGAATGTATAATATATAAAAGCATACAATACTGACATGATGAGACTTAACAAAGAAATCCCTCGCTAAATAAACAATTAAGTCTTACGCCTTCCATTAATATAGGGAGAACCATAGTTCTTATAGAGTTAAGGTTGTTGAGTTGCCTCAAACTCGTTCTATAAAAATATGTTCAAACCATTGAAATTAAACTTCACGATTAATGGATTGGACTTAACCTATATCATTAGCTTGTGGGATTTATGCAAAGGTTAATGTGTTTTGGAGGCAAAGTTGGGTTAGTGTATGCCGAACCGATCGGATTCCAAATTCGGACATGAAAGAAAAAAATTAAAATGATAAGAAAATATGAGAAAAATATTTTGGATATTATTTATTTATAATTTTGAAGTTTGGAAGTAAAATTGAGAAAAAAATAATTTTTTGCTGAACGAAATTGGAAATTGCAGTGTTTTTGCCACAGATATTTTAAAAAGGCATAAAAATGGAATATTCTCTCTCTAAGAAAATGAATATTCTTTTGATTAAAATAAAGTAAGAGCGATTTAAATTAATGGATCAATGGGAAACAAGATTAGCCATAAATCACAACCACCAACCTAATCCAACTATAAAAAGTCAAATTTCCACTTTTTGGTTATTATTCTTCTTCTTCCTCATCTTAACCAAAGCAAATACTCTCCCTTTTCTCTCTTTTTCCATGAGCTCTTCCTCCCCCACTTATTCTTCTTTTTCTTTCTTCAAATCAAGCTAGGATTAGATGAAAAAAAATGGGATTAAGGCAAGATCATCAAAGAAGTGAAGAAAAGTGAGCTAACCTAAGGAAGAGGAAGGAAGAAAAGAAGTGAAAAAGAGAAAGAAGACTTTGATCATTTTGAAGATCATTAAAGGTGAGTTTAGATTTTCCATCTTCTCACTTTTCTTCTTCTCTTTTCTTTGATTTTAGGGTTAGTTTCCATTAAAGTTAGTAATTTAGGGTTATTAATATGTTAATGGTGATTAAGGATGGATCAGTGTGATTAGTACTTGATTAGTGTAAAACAATTGTTGTTAGGCCAAAGAGGTGAACAATCCTTGAACCAAAATCAAAGAGGAGGTAAGGGCAAGGAAAACGCAAGCTAGGAGGAAGAGAGAAGTGAAGACAAGTATAATTGTGAGGTATGTACATTTGGAAAAACTTCAATATTGAAAAATGTTGATTTTTATTTTGTGATGTGTATGAAATTTTAGATATTTGATAGAGTAATGAATTGGTGATTAAATGATGCCATGAATGTGAAAATAAAAACTAGAATATGAGGTTGACGCATGAAAATAGAAATTGTATGAATTAATTCATATGCTAGAAAATTCATCTTATGAGCAGTGTCTAGTTTGTTTTTATCATAACTTGAGTTTTGAAAATTATTTTTGAGTGATTCTTATTGGGGGTGGAAATTAAGACATAGGGCTTCAACTCTCATTCAGATCATTAGACCTGAATTTACCTGAAATTAGGTGAAAAATAGACTCAAAGTTTGAATTAAAAATCTGTCCAGTAAAATACTGGGCAGATTACAGTGAACATAACTTAGAAACTAATTCATCACTTTTGTTAAAAAATTCATTTTTATTTGATTCTAATTGGAAATTAAAGATACGATATGTACCTACATTTTTTTAGTTGATCACGTGTCCAAATTTCATCTAAAAATTGATGAAAAAGATAGAGAAAAATAAGGTAGAAATTTATCCAGTAAAATACTGGGTATATTGCAGTGAATGTAATTTAGAAGAAAATTCATAACTTTTGCTACAAAATTATTTTTAATGTGATTCTAGTTGGAAATTAAAGATACAACATGTACCTATATTTTGTTAGATGATCACTTGTCTAAATTTCAACTAAACATGGACGAACAATACAGGGCAACATAAAGAAGAAATGTTGTCCAGAATAGGGAAGTTTGAACATATGTGTTGATTGTGGAATTTTGTGATAGAAAAATATATTATTTGATTTTCTTGTAGTTATAATGATTAAATAAGCAAGTATGAGGTTGTAAAATTTTTAATGGGAATTATTGCATTTATATGAATTTATATTAATATTATCTACATAATTTATGTAAATAATAAAAAATGTAACAAATATAATTAAGCCCTATAACATCTAGTCGAGAACTAGAAATTAGGATAAGTTAGCATGTCAATAAAAGGGTAGAAATGTAGGCACTAAAAATAGTAGTACTGAGATTTAATTTATGTAGGCACTAAAAATAGTGCTGAGTTGAAATTTACATAGGCACTAAGAAATAGTGCTGAGTTCGAATTTACGTAGACACCAAAAAAGTGCTGAGTTGTTATTAAAAATGTAGGCGTTAAACGCTGAGTTATAAAATAATTATGTAGACACCGAGAATACTGCTGGAGAGCAGAAATCTTGTATCTAGTATTTAGTTCCGGTCTAAGATGTCGTGGGCTATCAAATAAATAACAGAAAAAAATGTAAATTATTAAATTAATAGTTCAAATTATATAACTTGCATTGTTAAAATTTCAAGCATGCTTAATTAATGGAATGTCATAATTAATGAAATAAATATTTTTGCGTGAAGAAAATAGTTTTATTATTAATTGAATATTTGACATGCTTAATAAACTAATTGTAGTTTCTAAAATTTTATTTTAAAATTATTTATGAAATTATTGGATAGTTGCAAACATACCACTAAGCTAGTAGTTTAGCGTGTGTGTTTCACAAGCAGATAAATAGAAGTAGTTATTCCGATAGGGCGACCGAAGAAGAGAGAACCCCAAATCAAATTGCAACATTCTAATTCTTTTTGTATGTTTTGGAAATTATGTTGTAAAAATTAAATTTTAAGAATTTCTTTTGATTTAAATTTGTGGCATGTAAGATTTATGAGGAATGAATGTTGTAATTTTATATATATACTATTATTTGTAAATATATGTCTAAATATTATGGTTTAATTGAATGAGTTATTTTAAATCAAAAAAATTACATCACTAGTTATATATTTAAATGGAAAGAAAAAAATATAGCAATAAATATTTCGCTAATAATAAACTCAAGAAACAAATTCAATAATTTGAACATTGGTTTTAAAACAGATAAGATTAGTAGCACTTCCATATCCTATTAATAACTAGTAGGGTAAGGGAGCGCTACATTTTCCATATTGAATTTTGGCCAAATGTACATACCTCAAAAAGTCTACTTCTCTTCACTCTTCTCTTCCTCCTAGTTAGCTTTCTCCTTGCCCTTACTTCCTCTTTGATTATGGTTCAAAGATTGTTCACCTCCTTGGCCTAACAACAAATTTTACACTAATCAAATATTAAACACACTAATCAACCCTTAATCACCATTAACATACTAATAATCCTAAATTACCAGCTTTAACAGTAATTAACCCCAAAATCAAAGAAAAGAAGAGAAGAAAAGTGAGAAGATGAAAAGTGAGAAGACAAAAAATCTAACCTCACATTTGTAGAACATAAAAATGACAAATATTCTTCCTTTTTGTTTTTCTCTTCTTTTCTTCCTTCCTCTTCCTTTGTTTAGCTCACTATGCTTCACTTTTGTTGTTCATCTTGCCTTAATCCAACTTTTTCCATCTAAACCTTAGCTTTAATTGAAGAAAAAGAAGAAGAAGGAGAAGAAGAAGAATTAGGGGGATATTGGTCATGGCAACAAAGAGAAGAATGAGAGAGTGTTTTCTTTGGTTAAGAGGAGGAAGAAGAAGAATGTATAACCAAAAAGTAGAATTTGACTTTTTATTGTTGGATTAGGTGGGTAGTTAAGATTAATAGATAATCTTGTCCCTCATTAGTCAATTAATTTAAATCACTCTTACTTTATTTTAATCCAAAGAATATTCTTTTTCTTAGATAAAGAATATTCAATTTTTATACTTCCAATTTTAATCCAAAAAGTAGAATTTGACTTTTTCTTAGATAAAGAATATTATTTTAATCCAAAGAATATTCAAAAATACCGTAAATTCCAATTTCGTTTAGCGAAAAATTATTATTTTTTAAATTTTAGTTCTGAATTTCAAAATTCTCAATTAATAATATCCAAAATATTTTTTCATATTTTATTATCATTTTAATTTTTTTCTTTCATGTATGAATTTAGACCCCAATCAATTTGACACGCTGGATTTCGGTCAACCGCAACCGTGGCTAAAATTATCAGACATTACAATTTTCCCTTCAAAAAATATTTTGTCCTTGAAATTTACCTTTTCAATTGGAGTGGAACAATTGTGGATACTGAGCCTTCATCACCTCTTCATTTTTCCAAGTCACCTCTTCCGAATTATGATTTTTCCATAGAACCTTTACCAATGGAACCTTCTTGTTCCGTAGCTCCTTCATTTATCGAGCTAGAATTTCCACTGGCCCTCTTCATAAGTTAGATCTAGTTGTATCTCTATAGGTTATGCTAATATGATATGAGATGGATCTGATCGATTTCTTCTCAACATGGATGCATGGAATACGTAGTGAATCTTGTCTACTCTGGTGGTAGAGCTAATTTGTATGCCACAAGACCTATATGTTCAAGTAGCTCGTATGGTCCAATGAATCTAGGACTCAACTTTCATTTCTTTCCAAATCAGAAAATCCTTTTTCAATGTGAGACTTTTAAGAATATTTTGTCACCAACTGTATACTCAATATCTCACCTTTTCAAATCTATATATGATTTCTGTCTATCAGCAGCGACTCTCTGCCTATCTCTTATTACTCTCACTTTTTCCTCTGTCTGCTACACTAAATCTGGACCCATTACTTTTTTTTCATTAAGCTCGGTCCAACATAGCAATGTTCTCCATTTTCTCCCATATAAAGCTTCATATGGTGCCATACCGATATTGGCTTGTTGACTATTATTGTAGGCAAATTGTATCAATGGAAGATGTTTGTCCTAACTTCCTTCAAATTTCATCACACAACTCCTCAACATATCTTCCAATATCTGTATGAACCTCTCTGATTGTCCATCTGTTTGTAGGTGGAAAGTGGTGCAGAAATTGAGTCGAGTACCTATGGCTTGATGCAAACTTTTCCAAAATTGAAACTGGCCCTCGATCTGAAATGATTGAAACTGGCACACCATGTAAATGGATTGTCTCATTAAGATAGATCTCTGCCAAATGGTTAAGTGGATCATCCATCCTAATTGATTGAAAATGATCTAATTTGATGAGTTAGTCCACCACTACCTATATTGCATCATGCCTCTTTTGTATCAAAGGAAAACCAAAAGCAAAATACATTGTAACTCTTCCCCATTTCCACTTTGAAATTGCAATTGACTGCAATAACCCACTTGGTACTTAATGCTCAGCCTTCACTTGCTGACAAGTTAAACATCTGGTAGTATACTCTGTGATATCTCTTTTCATTCCTAGCCACTAGTAATATGCTTTCAAATCATGATACATTTTTTTGCTTCTCAGGTGCATTGCATAAATAACATTGTGAACCTCTTTCAAAATATCTTGTTTCAATTATGGTATGTCTGGCACACATAACCTACCCTCATGCCTTAAACTTCCATCTGCTTTAATAGTAAATTTTGGTTTTTCACCCTTTTCTCACCATTTCAAAGATTTTCTTTAATTTTGTGTCCTACTTTTGATTGTCCTTTACTTGTTGAATCAATGTGGGCTGAATCCGAAATTCTGCCAAAATAATATATAAATTACTTATTAATTTGTTTTTAGCTATTTAATTTTGTTCACTTAATAAATTTAAGTTTTAACGTTTATCTACTAGAGTTTTTCTACTTAGAGCGTTAGCTACCACAATGGCCTTACCCGACTGATAATCAATGATATAATTGTAGTCTTTAATCAATTCTAGCCATTATATCTATTTCAAATTGAGTTCCTTTTGTGAAGGAAAATATTTCAAACTTTTATGGTCTATATAGATGTAACATTGCTCGCCATACAAGTAGTGTCGCCATATTTTCAATGCAAACACAATGGCAGCTAGTTCTAGATCATGTGTCAGATAATTTCTCTCATGAGACTTTAGTTGTCTAGTAGCATAAGCGATCACTTTGCCTTCTTGCATTAGTACGCATCCCAAACCATTAAGAGAAGCATCACTGTAAACTACATAAACTTTTCCCGCAATAGGTTGTGTCAACACTGGTGCCTCTGTCAATATTTTCTTTAACTTATCAAAACTAGTCTGGCACTAGTCTATCCACTCAAATCTGATCTTTTTTTTAAGCAATTTTGTCAGTGGTGAGACTATCATTGAAAATCCTTTCATGAACCTCCGATAATAACTAGCCAAACTAAGAAAACTTCACTTCTGTCACATTTGGAGACAATTTCCAGTTGAGGATTGCCTCTACCTTGCTCGAGTCGACTCTGATCCCATTAGCTGAGATAATATGCCTTAAAAAGGCCACTTCATCTAACCAAAATGCACATTTCAACAACTTCGTATATAATTGATTATCTCTCAAGGTATGGAAGACAATACAAAGATGTTGATCATGCTCTTCTCTGCTTCTGGAGTTCACCAAGATATCATCTATGAACACTACCATGAACTGGTCCAAATAAAGTCTAAAGATTCTATTCAGTAGATCCTTAAATGTTGTTGGGGAATTTGTCAAGCCAAAAGACATTACTAAGAACTCATAATGACCATATCGAGTCCTAAATGTTGTTTTTGAAATGTTTGATTCTCTAACTCTCAATTGGTGATAACTTGATTTGAGGTCAATTTTAGAAATTACCCCTACTCCTTTCAACTGATCAAACAAGTCATCTATTATTGGCAATGGATATCTATTTTTAATTGTCATCTTATTCAACTGATGATAATCAATACACAAACGAAAGGTGTCATCCTTGTTTTTCACAAATAGAACCGGAGCACCCCAAGGTGAGACATTGGGTCTGATAAACCGTTTCTCTAACAACTCTTACAACTGCACTTTTAATTCCTTTAGTTCAGCAGGTGCCTTTCTATAGGGAATGATCGATATTGGGGTTGTGCCTGGTAAAACATTTATGGAAAACTCTATCTCCCTGATCGGTGGTAACCTTGGCAAGTCCTCAGAGAAGATATCTAGATATTCACATACTATAGGAATCTCCCTAAGATATAGACTCTCTTTCTTGCTATCTACAATATGTGCCAAAAATGCTTCACATCCTTTTATGATAAGCTTACATGCCTTTGTAACAGAAATGACTGGTCGATTCTTGCCTAAGACAATCACATCGTCCTGCCCTGAATTCCTGAAAGTCACTCTCCTATACTAACAATCCACCACTGCCCTATGCTTTGTTAACAAATCAATCCCCAAGATTGCATCAAACTCATAGAATTCTACATTCTGAGCTTTGATTGGACTATTTTTGTAGACTCAAATAACTTTCACTCCATGACCCAAAGGATTTGTCACTAATATATCATAATTTAATTCCTCTGCTACCATATTACCCTGACTAGGTGATGGCATGCATAAATATGAATGTGTAGAACCCAGATCTATCAGTGCAAATAAATCAGTATCATAAAGAGAAAATTTATTGATAATGACATATGGGGTATCCTAATCCTCACAAGCTCTTATGGCATATGCTCGGGCTAGGGCTTGACAAAATTTTCCTCTATTCACTTATTATGATACACTCTAACAAATCCTTCTGCTTCTAGATTGTCCATGTCCCCTGCCTCTGTCTCGAGTGATATTTTGAACCTGAACTAATACTACACCACATGTACCTTTTCCTCTGGGGCAATCCTTCTGTTTGTGCTCAGTAGATCCGCATCATAAGCAAGCTCCAGTAATCCACCAGCATAAGCAAGCTTCCATAATGCTGAAATATGATAGATATAAATCTCATGTTACCCAAAGCTAGTGCAGTAGTTGTAGACCCTTTTGGCCTTGACTGTTGGTTTTGCCTAACTGAAAAGGTTGGTCCAGAACCCTATGACTGAAAAAACCTAGGCACTGTCAGCCCCCTTTTACCTGATGTCTAGACCATGCTAATTGTCGATCTTTGGGGTGGCTCTTCTATCCTCTTTCTCTTTGACCTTTTTTCCACACTAATGGTCGAGGATACTAGTGTAGCAAAATCCTTAAGCTAAAGGGCGGTAACCATGTTTCCAATATCATCATTAAGCCCATCCTCAAATCCACAACATCTATCTGCTTTATCAACAATGATTCCAGCTGCATATTCACTCAGTCTGGTGAATTCCATCTCGTATTTTGCCATTAACATGCTTCCTTGATTCAGGTCTTGAAACTCCATTTTCTTTTTATTAATATAAACTCTAGGCACATATTTCTTGCTAAATTTGCCTTGAAGAAATTCCATGAAGGTGGTTTTGGTGTCTGGGCTTTGATAAAATTGATTTCCACCAGTCATAATCATGATCTTTTAGAAGGGACACTGCATACCTAACTTTCTATTCCTTCGAACACTCAAGTTCCTCAAACACCTTTTATGTCGATTCCATCCAAAACTCTGATGCTACTAGGTCATCCTCTCTCCTTCCCATAAAATCTATGGTCCTATATTTTTTCAGCTTATCAATCTAGGATTTTGGCTAAGGTGGAGCTTACTGTGGAATTGCTTATACTATCTGTTGCAACAAATTTGCTATATGCTTCATAAGAGATTTATGTCGTAAATTAGCCTGTCCCTCTGCTATCGGTGGAGCAACTACACTCGGTCCAGAATCTCTCAATGATGGAGGTTGTCCAAGATCGGTTGAGTCTGAAAGACTGTTACTCAGTTCATCTTCCGAAAAATATTGTTCTGATCCCAAATCCATATCTACCTATAAACTAGAAGAAGAGACCCAAATCAGATAATTGCAACATTTTATGCATATGCATGAGACACACTTTCTATTTTACACCCACTATTTAAGAATCAATTAGTCTGGGCTCTGATACCACTATATGTAGCACTCCCTTACCCTACTAGTCGTTAATAGTGTATGGATGTGCTACTAATCTCATTTTTGTAAAAAAAAAAAACCAATGCTCAATTTATTGTTTAATTGTTTTTTCAATTTTTGAGTTTATTATTATTATTAGTAGAATATTTATTACTTTATTTTTTTATATCACTTAAATATGTAACTAGTGATGTAAATATTTTGATTTAAAAGAACTCATTCATTAAACCATAATATTTAGAAATACATTTACAAGTAATACCAAATATATTAATTACAAATTTCACTCACATGCCACAAATTTACATCAAAAGGAGTTTCTTAATATTTAATTATACGATAAAATTCCCAAA
Organism: Triadica sebifera; assembly: GCA_023653625.1. Classification (NCBI taxonomy): domain Eukaryota; kingdom Viridiplantae; phylum Streptophyta; class Magnoliopsida; order Malpighiales; family Euphorbiaceae; genus Triadica; species Triadica sebifera. Next base: position 31,346,015 of record CM042901.1, read on the forward strand.
AAATATAAAAATAAAATAAACCTGCTACAATTTGATCTTGAGATTCCTCTTTTTTTGGTCATCCTAGCACAACGGTTATGTCTATTAATCTGCGCGTGAAACACACTCGCTAAGCTATTAGCTTAGTGGTATGTTTGGCAACCATCCAATAATTATATAAATATTTTTAAATAAAATTTTAGAAACTACAATTAATTTACTAATCATATCAAAACTATTTACATCATGCAAAAATATACAATTCATCAATTATCACATTTCATTCATTAAGCATGCTTGAAATTCTTTAACAATACAAGACATGCAATTTAAAATACCAATTTAATAATTTACACATTGTTTTCTTTTTATTTGATAGCCTACAACATCTTAGACTGGAACTAAACATTAGATACAATGTTTCTGCTCTCTGGTAGTATAATTGGTGCCTACTTAATTATTTTATAACTCAACATTTAATGCCTACATTTCAATAATAACTCAGCATTTACTGGGTAGATTTCTAGTACAAACTTTTAGTCCATTTTACACCTAATTTCAGGCATATTTAGGTCTAATAATTTAAATGAAAGTTGAAGTTATATGTCTTAAATTTCAAACCCAATAATAACCACTCAAAAACCATTTCCATAACTCAAGTTATGACCAGAAAAGTAAATACTATTCATAAGACGAATTTTCCAGCACTTCAATTAATTCCTTCAATTTCCATCTTCATGCATCAACATCAAATTCAAATTTTTATTTTCACATTTATGGCATCTTTTAATCACCAATTCATCACTCAATCAAAATATCAAGAATTACATACACCATTGCACATAATATCACAAAATCAAAAATCAACATTTTCCATATTGAATTTTTCCCAAATGTACATTCCTCAAAAAGTCTACTTCTCTTCACTCTTCTCTTCCTCCTAGTTAGCTTTCTCCTTGCCCTTGCTTCCTCCTTAATTATGGTTTAAAGATTGTTCACCTCCTTGGCCTAATAACAAATTTCACACTAATCAAGCACTAAACACACTAATCAACCCTTAATCACCATTAACATACTAATAATACTAAATTACCAAGTTTAATGGTAATTAACCCCAAAATTAAAGAAAATAGGAGAAGAAAATTGAGAAGATGAAAAATATAGGCTCACCTTTGTAGATCTTCAAAATGACAAAAATTCTTCCTTTCTCTTTTTCTCTTTTTTTCTTCCTTCCTCTTCCTTTGTTTGGCTCACTATGCTTCACTTTTGTTGTTGATCTTGCTTTAATCCAACGTTTTCCATATAAACCTTAGCTTTAATTGAAGAAGAAGAAGAAGAATTAGGGGGATGTGGGTCATGACAACAAGGAGAAGAAGGAGAGAGAGTTTTCTTTAGTTAAGAGGAAGAAGAAGAATTTATGACCAAAAAGTATAATTTGACTTTTTATAGTTAGATTAGGTGGGTGGTTAAGATTAATAGATAATTTTATCCCTCATTGGTCCATTAATTTAAATCACTCTTATTTTATTTTAATCCAAAGAATATTCTTTATCTTAGATAAAGAATATTCCATTTTTATACCTTCTTAAAATATTTGTGTCAAAAACATCGTAAATTCCAATTTCATTCAGTAAAAAATTATTATTTTCTAAATTTTAGTTCCGAACTTCAAAATTCTCAATTAAAAATTTCCAAAATACTTTTTTCTTATTTTATTATTATTTTAATTTTTTTCATGTTCGAATTTGGATCTTGATCGGTTTGGCGCGCTAGATTTCGGACAACAGTGACTGTGGCCTAAATTATCAGACATTACAGTAATCTTCAACAATCATGTATGCATAATGTATTTAGCTAGACTAGTAAATCTATATGGTCTAAATAAATCCATGTGTAATAATTGAAGATGTCTTGTGGTGCTTACCTTGTTCTTGAATTTTAAAGAACTTTTTGGAATCTGACTTTGGGAAGGCCAACGACTAGATCTATTTTACTTAGATCTCCTATGAGTTCCATACTGGCATGTCCAAGTCTTCTATGCCAAACCTATGTGTAATTTTTTAATGGTAACAAAACACTCAACACCTTAGTTAGTTAACTAGTTAAAATTAATAATATACACTTTATTAACTCTTTCACCATAAAAGATAACTTTGTTATCCGAGATTCTAGTTGCAAAGCATTTCATTGGTTTAAAAGTTACTTTGTATCCTTTATCACATAGTTCACTAATACTAAATAAATTATGTTTTAAACCATTAATCAAAAAAATATTTTTAATTAGAGTTGGGCCTTTCTTTTCGACTTGACCAATGCCAATGATGTTGTATTTGGCATTATCACCAAAAGATACCTTACCAACATTTTTCATCTCTAAGTGAGTGAATAGGTTGGAATTTCCAATCGAATGACTTGAACATCCACTACTAAGATACCACTTATTTTCATTCATGGTAGATTTCAATCATACCTGCAATTGGTTTTAGGTACTCTTATATATTTGGGTCCTTGGGGGTTAGCATTGGAAGGATATAAATGAGTCTTCCTCATAAAGCATCTCATATTGATATGTCCTATATCACCATAGTAATGACATATAGCATGAGGTGCATGTCCTTTTCTTTTAAAATTATTATAAGCATATGAAGATGGGTGATAATGTTTCCTAGGTTTTGGTCTTCTATAGATTTAACTTTTCAGCTATTTGCTTTCATACCGCTGAACCTTTTATTTTCCTTAGTTCTATACATAGGTTGATAAAAAAAAGTCTTAGTGATTACTACACTTTGACTTTTGGAAGCACTAGCATGTGAATTTATAAAACCAATACTATTTTTAGATTTTAAAGGAATTGAATCAACAAATATCATACCATCTAAAATTTTCTTTCCTTCGTTAATTTTAGAAATTGATCCTTTAAGATTAGAAACTTTTTTGTCTAATAAAGCATTTTTTCTCAACATGTTTAGTATTTTCGTTTTATACTTTTTTTTTGTTGAAATTCTTTCATTTAAAGATTTAGTTAACTATTCTTTAGAAGATTTTGATTTTTCAACTTCTTCTTCTAGAGTTTTGACTAATTCTTTAAGTGAACTATTATTAAATGAGAGATTATCACATTTATCTAACAATATTTCAAAAGCATGCATTATTTCATCATTAGATTCAAAGTCTGGGTTTAGAGTTACCTCATTCTCCATTAGCTCTTCAAATCACATGAACTAGAGGTTTGTAGCTTCACCATCAGGTTCACCATCACTGTTACTTGAGTCATCTGAAGTTACTTTGAAGGCTTTTCTTTTCTCTTTCTTTTCTTTCTCGTTAATCTTGGGAATTTTGACCAATAGTGTTCGAGCTTATTGCACTCATAGAAAATTGGTTGTTATTTTTTGCTTGAGTTTTGTTTCTTGAAGGATTTTTCCTTATTCTTTCTCATAATGAAGCTCTTGAATTTTCTAGTGAGCATTACAAGCTCTTCATTAACATCACTTGACTCATTTTCACTAGTCTCTTTGCTAGCTTTGAAAGTAATGCCTTTGTCTCTTTTTATTTTTCTTCTTTCATGATTTGAGTCATCTTGATCTCATTTGTAAGGAGTTTACCCAAGAGTCCATCAATAGTAAGCTTTGAGAGATCATTAGTTTCTTCAATGGAGGATATCTTGGCTTCCCAATTTCTTTGAGGTAAACTCATAAGAATTTTGTTGTTAATATCTTTAAGAGAAAAGTTTTGCCAAGTTTCTTGATTGAGTTGACAAGAGTGATGAGCCTATTATGCATATCATTGATTCTCTCATTAGGCTTCATATCAAACAACTCATGCTCTCTTCTAACCATTTGTAGATTTTTAATTTTTACTTGGTTCATTCCTTTATGCTTGATTCTGAGATACTCCCAAATTTTCTTAACCAATCCTAGATGCTCAATTCCATTGTATTATTCTCTACTCAAGTTGTAATAAAAGAATAGTAATTGCTTTTATATTCCTTAAATTGGTCTTTGGCTCTGCTTTATTCCATTTTTTTCATGGAATGGGAGCATCATTTCCATCCTTATCTTTCTTTGTTGGATGAGTCTATCCTTTCTCTATAATGTATAATAAGCTGACCCCTTTGCTATCTAAGAACATTTCCATCTTGTTTCTCCAATAAGCAAAATTAGTGCCATCAAAGAATGGACGTCTTATGTAGCTTGGTCCATGGACTTCAAGAGCTTGGCTTGTGGAGGCCATGATCTTTTTTTCTCCAAGATGATTAGATCTTCACAAAATGGAGACCTTGCTCTGATACCAATTGAAAGCCTCAAGCACTAAGAAGGGGTGAATTGGTGATTTCTGTAAGAAATAGAAAATTAAAAATTAAAGCAAGATGAAAAGCATTATCCTCTCCTCAACCACTATTAAGAGTTTAAATTACTAACAATTTACTTCGTTGGGTAGATTAAACTCTTACAAGTATTTCCTTAGGTTCACACTCAAATCCTTGCAAGTGTTTTTAATGGCTCAACACAAAACATTTATAAGTGTTTAATATCCTAACCCAATTCACTCAATCTCACTATCGAACATTTGTTTTCAAGAAAAAGAAACACTCAAACAATTATAAACTCAAGATCACTTGATTTTTACACAATTAGAATGAGAATTGAAAATAATAGAAGAGAGATTGTAACAAAGAAAAAAAGTATAAACTCTCAAAAAAATGATTTCGCAAGGATTTCTCAAAGTAATTAATCTCACAATGCTTTAGTTGATGTTCTTCCTTCTTAAAAATAAGCTATTTATATAATTCCTTCCAAATCTAGTCATTAGAGATGTTTTTATTTGAATTATAGTCGTTCAATCACCTCAATAGTGTGTTGCAATAGTCTTATTTTCCAGTTTTCACGGGCATGAATAGTTCTTCATGAGTATGAACTCTTGAAATTTCAAATTTATGCAATTCAATATTCACGAGAATGAATAGTCCTTCATGGACATGAATAGAAAATAATGAACAGTACTTCACAGTGTGAATAGTGTTTTAATTGTTATTGAATCAAAATTTTTAATTTTTTGGTATTTCAACACCTTCACAGTCGTGAAACATGGTTTCATGGCCATGAATAGCATATATTTTGCACATTTGAACTTTATTTGACTTGATTTATTTGGCCATGATGTTCCAATGTAAATTTAACCTAAATAATTACTTAAAACGCAAAGAATGAATAAAATTTGTATTGCTCAATTATTTATTATCATCAAAATGATAAAAATACCGTTAAGGTTGAATCAAATAACTCTCAAGGTTCAATAATATCCCCTTTTTATGGTGACAAATAGTTGTGCAAGATGTTGCTAAGAAGAAAAAAAATTATCTCCCTTAATAGGTGCTTATAAAAATAGAAATTGAAAATGTAATAAGCATGTCATAAAATATCAAGCCTTAAGTGCAATTCAGTGCAAAATAATCCCATGTTATAGTATGTCACAAGAATTCCAAAAATATGCTAAAACTATTATATCATATAATGCAAACATACATCATGCATATAACAAATAACAAAAAAAATAAATATTTTATTTCCCCTTTGTCATATGCTGAATGAATATTATTAAGTTCATGCAAAAACAAATAACATGAACATATGCACATTTCTTAAAGCAACATATGCTCATTTCTCAAAATAACATATACACATTTTTGAAAAATAACATATGCACATTTTTCAAAATAGCATATGCACATTTTCTCAAAAGAACATAACAACATTATTTCCCCCTTTGTCATTATAAAAAAAAGAAATGAATATAGAGGCAAAAATCAATTATGAAACATAAATAAAGTTTTAAAACAAAAAATACAACCTAAGTTTGTAAATTTCAAATACAATGTTCAAACGTTAAGAAGTCCAAAATAAAAGATAAAAGGAATGAAAGGATATAGAACAGTGGCCCATATTAGGAAGCAACAGTAGTAACTTAAACTTATAAAATACTTAAAAACTAATGCATAGGCATGCACAAGCATTTCTCTAGTTCTCTTATTTTTCTAACCTAGAACTGCCTAAATGTAACACCCGTAATTAGGGCTTAGTAATTAATATGGATTAAGAAATATAAGTATGTAATTAAGGGTCATAGGAAAAGAGTTAAAAAGAGACAAGAATGTGAAATGTCACAGTATTCACGCTCGTGACAATGCTTTCATGACCGTGAACCATTGCAAGATGAAATTTTGGGTTTGAGCATATTCACAGTCATGACAATAGTTGTCACACAAGTGAACATCATCAAATATAAAATCTCGTTAGTTATTTGTTTCTCTCATGACCTAAAATAAAAAGGAACCCTAGAATTCAAAGTTTTCTCATACTAGAGATCAATTCCTTATGTTTTTCTTTAAATCCTAGTTATAAACATCTAAACCCAAGCAAAGATCAAAGTTTAATATGTTCTAGTGGGAGAGGAGCATAAAGAATTGGTGTTCTTAAGGAGGACAAACCTAAAGAGGAAGAGAGGAGTTAAATCTCTCATCCTAACTATGTTTCCTTCCTTTGTGGTAAGGAATCACATTTTCCTTTTGTTTTTACAAGTTTCATAGCTTTAATCATGCCTAGTTCATTTATGGTAGAGACCCATTTCCAAATAAGTTAGGGTTTCGAGTGATCAATGCCTTGAATGAACATTGACGATGCTTATTGTGTATATGTAATAAATGTCCTAAGACGTATTAAATGGAGTAATGATTGATGATGCCCTAATGGGTGAAAGAGGTAAGTAAGAAATGGTTAAATGTATATGGAATATATATGTTTGATAAGATGGCTTATGAGATCAAAAAGAGTAAATGGAATGATTATGTGTTTAAATGATGCTTTAACATGATGAAATGCATAATGTGATGAGTATGTTGATAGGAAAAGATTGTCATGGGACAATCCTTAAAACTTTACATGTGACTTGTAAAAAATCCATGTTTTAATACTGTTAACTATTGGAAAACTTATATTCACACCTATGACTGGGAGTTCACAACCGTGAATCTCATCTGACAAACAATGTCATGTTTGTGACTATATTCTTCACTCCTGTGAAGTAAGTGCACAAAACGGACAAAAGTTTTCACGATTTAGTTCATGGTTTATTTCAAGGATAGGGTTACCCGTGAATGAGGTATTCATGGCCGTGAATACATAGTTCACACCCATGAAGCCTGTTCTAAATGAGATATGTTGTTTTTCTGAAATGGTTACCGTGTTATGGCTATATGCATGCCTTCATAACAATATGTTTAAAGTATGTTTCATTTCATGTTAACACTTAAATGTTACTTGATGAATTTCCACATGAACAAAGCATATATACTATATGATATAAATACTATATTGAAGTATATAAAGAAGATATTATGAACAAGTAAATCCTATACTCGATACTAAGACTAGAAGTACGATGATGACATGCCATTAAAGGGGTTTACAACCGTAGTTATATGTGTTACTCAGTCAATGTGGCTTAAGCTCAGAGAGTGTCATTGACTTGAGAAGCTTAGGCTGACACACTTGATTATCGATAATATTGCATGCAAAAATTATATGTTTTCTCAATCAATGTGGTTAAACTTGGAGAGCACTCTTATTCACAACCTGTATCCAAATAATCTGTGTTGAGAGTTGTTGGGTAATGATATTAATTATATGAAAGTGATCAAAAAACATAATGAAAGGAAAAAGAGGTTCAAAAACAAAAGTATACACAATTACATTGTTAAGATTTATATGCCATGGTTATAGTAATATGTTTAACGATGTTATTTAAGCTCATAAGGTAAGGTATTTCATATGATTTGACATATTCACTGCCATGCCATGATATTTATATGATGTTATGATTATGTATAACATTGAATTGCATGTTGAATTTCTATTCCTATAAGTACCATTAAGCTTTCAGCAGCTTAATGTGCGGGTGTTTTTCCTACGAAGGTCGGAGCTTAGTAGATAAAGATAAAAGTTGATCAAAAGAAGCTAACAAACATCAGAGACAACTGATTAGACCCTACGAGGGTCAGTGATATCACATGTCACACTTGTATTTTTGTACATGTCATAGTGATGGAGTTGTTTACTTGTATACATGTATGTAAATGAAAGAATTATATAATTTATGTCAAAGACATATATTTTTATAAACCCCTAGACAAAGATTAGCCATATTTTTATGAAATTGTGATTTTAAATGTGAAGTCAAGCATTACTTTTACTTTATGTATTATGTAAGTTATTATGGTCATGGTGCAAAGAAAAGTTTTTTAAATTTTCATAGGATTTTCACATACAGGTTATGTGACACCAACTCAATTAACCGGGCTAATCCTGGTTAGGCAAGAGGGCAAGACGTTAAAATTTGTTCTAATACCAATAAAATTGTAATACCCCTTACCCTACATATATACCTCTATATACCAGACAGGTAAGTAGTGTTACGGTTTACCAACCAATACTAAAACATTTATATTATCATATATAACAAATTATAATAAAAATAGGAAAAGAAAATACAAAACATGAATATATAAATAATATACTTTCAAAACTACTTGCTAGTTTCACTCTCTCATATATGAGCACTTAAATTTTTATTTACATCTATTAAATTATAAAAGCAAAATATATAAGGAAATACTAACCCGCTCAGAGTGGCTACCACTGCTACTCGTGTTCATATGTGGGGCCCATTATTAGCGACTACAAGACTTGTCATTTTATCTTCATTTCAAACCTATGCAGAGAAAACAAACTCCAACAGTGAATAAAACTACTCAATTGTGCAATAATTTACATTAATAATCATAGATATAGAAAAAAAAAGTATGTATTTTAGAGAGAATATTTTAAAAAACATTTCATAACACATTAATAAAATACTTTGTTCAAGCCATAAATATCAAAATCACAATATCATGATTAATATCACAATATCACATAAAACTCATTACATCTTTACTATTGTACTTTCATAAAAATATATTTTGCCATGCCCATAAACTATATCATCATAGACTAATTCTAGGAAAATGAGGGGTACATATTATTTTATGATCCTAGAAAACCCATCGAATTAGAGAAAATAATTCGCATAAATCGTATAGCATAATCCCAGGAAATCCACTTGACCAAATATACATATCATATAACCACATAAAATCCATTGGGTCATAAAGCATATCATATGACCACAAAAAATCCACTAGGTCATAAAGCATATCATACGACTATAGAAAAATTCACCGAGCCAATAAACTCTATTGACATGCTAATAACTCCCTAGACCGTTGTCTATGCAAATATATGAACTAAAATATTAATTTTTTTATTAAATACAAAATTTCCATAAATTATCAGGTATTTCACTATTTAATAACGAAAACATATTCATATCATAACATATTCATAGAAATCATATTTTAAACATTTAATGGCTATAATTATAAATTATTAAACATAGCTCAACTAGAGTATACCGATATATGTTGGCTCCTTTCCTCGACCTGCCTTTAGCACTGGTCCCGTAGATGCATCTAAACCATATTTTAATATATATTCTATTAAAAATAAAGCTCCTCGATAACTTCTCTCTTTCTCATATACAAAAATTCTCAATATTTTTTATTTTATTTATTTTTTTCTCCTCTATAACTATTTTTTTATTTATTTCCATTTTTTCTCAAATTTCTATTTTCCTCCAAAAATCCATTTTCCACTCAAAATTTTCTAATTCAACAAATGTTTCAAAATTTCCAAATAAATTCTTATTATCACTTAAACTCATTTTCTTTCATTTTCTATTAGCAATTTCTCCAAATTTACATTCAATAATTTCCAATAAATTTTTCAATAATTATGCCAAAAATCCAAAAATTCACCAAATTTCCTATTAATATTTTCTTCAATTCCAAAAATTATTTTTCATTTCCAAATACTCCATATAACTCCACTTTCATCATTTTAATATACCTCAGCAAATAATTTCTCAAAATTTTGACCATATTTAGGAAAATTCTCCAAAAATTCCTGAAAAGTATTTTCGCCATATCTATCATCCTCAATTATTATTCTTCCCATTTCTTATTTTTATCTAATTTTTTCTTAATTTTCCTACAAAACCCTATTTTTTTCCATAACGCTAATTCAATATCCAACACACCACAAACCCTATTTATACACTGTTTCATGTGCTTCTTTAAAAATGTCAGACTTTAGCTCTTCTATACTAGGCACACAAATCCTATTTTTGAAGTATATTGTGTCATCTTTCGTCAATAAAAACTCAGGCTTTTCTCCCTTTTCCACTGCCTCCACTATCTTTACTAACTTCTCCTCTTCCTTCTAAGTATATTTGATCCTCTACATCAAAGTAGATTGTACTCATATCTTAGCTAAACTCTTCCTGCTTAGTGCATCTGCAACCACATTAGCTTTGCTCGACTGGTAGTCGATCACACAGTCATAATCTTTAATCAACTCCAACCATTTTCATTGTCTCATATTCAACTCTTTCTGTTAGGGAAGGTACTTAAGACTTTTATGATCTGTAAAGATATAATATCTTTCCCCATACAGATAATGTCTCCAGATCTTAAGAGTAAAAACTATTTCAGCTAACTCCAAATCATGTGTCGGATAGTTAAGCTCGTGAGGCATAAGCAGTCTTGAGGCATAAGCAATCACCATTCCTTCTTGCATAAGAACATAGCCCAAACCATTATGACTAGCATCACTGTACATAATAAAATCTTTTTATGGAGTAGGCTAGGTCAAAATTGGTGCTTCAGTCAACATTGCCTTCAGTCTAGCAAAGCTTGCTTGACACCTATCTGTCCACCAGTATTAAGTTTTCATGTCTTGATACATCTTGTTCCCACCTAGATCCATGGTATATACCGTTTCATGTGATTCTTTTAATATCTTGGACTTCAGCTCTTCTATATTGGGCACACAAATCCTATTTTTGAAGTATACTATGCCATCTTCCATCAACAAAAACTCAGGCTTTTCTCCCTTTTTCACTGCCTCCACTATCTTTACTAACTTCTCATCTTGCTTCTGATCATCTTTGATCATCTGCATCAAAGTAGATTGTATTCTCATCTCAGCTAAAATCTTCTGGCTTAGTGCATCTACAACCACAATAGCTTTGCCTAGCTGGTAGTCGATCACACAGTCATAATCTTTAATCAACTCCAACCATCTTCGTTGTCTCAGATTCAACTCTCTCTGTGAGGGAAGGTACTTATGACTTTTGTGGTCTTTATAGATATAACATTTTTTCCCATATAGATAATGTCTTCAGATCTTCAAAGCAAAAACAATAGCAACTAACTCCAAATCATATGTCGAGTAATTAAGCTCGTGAGACTTAAGTTGTCTTGAGGCGTAAGCAATCACCTTTCCTTCTTGCATAAGAACACAGCCTAAACCATTATGACTAGCATCACTCTACACCACAAAGTTTTTTTCTAGAGTAGGCTAAGTCAAAACTAGTGCTCCAGTCAACATTGCCTTCAGTCGATCAAACTTTACTTAACACCTATCTGTCCACTCGAAACGGTCCTCTTTTCGTAGCAGTTGTGTCAAAGGAGTCGCTAAGGATGAAAATCCCTTCACGAACCTCCTATAATATCCGGCTAATATGAGGAAACTCCTCATTTCTATCACATTTTGTGGTGGTTTCCAATTAAGAATTGCCTCAATTTTACTAGGGTCAACCTGAATACCTTCTGTGAAAATTACATGACCCAGAAAACTTACTAATTTAAGCCAAAACTCGCACTTAGATAGCTTTGCATACAACTACTTTCTCCCTCAATGTTTGCAACACTATTTTGAGATGTTGATCATGTTCTTCTAGGTCTCTAGAGTAGACAAGGATGTCATCAATAAGCACCACTACATATTGGTTAAGATATGGCTTGAACACTCAATTCATCAGGTCCATAAAAGCTGATAGTGCATTCGTCAATCCAAAGGGCATAACTAGGAACTCATAATGACCATAACGAGTCCTGAATGTCATCTTAGGTACATCTGACTCTTTTATCTTCAGTTCATGATACCCCGATCGAAGATCTATCTTTGAAAATATGTCTACACCCTTCAACTGATCAAATAAGTCATCAATCATAGGTAACGGGTACTTATTCTTAATAGTCACCTTATTAAGATGCCCATAGTCAATGCAAATATGTAAGGTGCCATCTTTCTTCTTTACAAATAATAGTGGAGCACCCCACGATGATACACTAGGTCATATAAATCCATTATCTAACAATTCCTGCAACTGTATTTTCAACTCTTTCAACTATGCTGGTGCCATCCTATATGGTGTAATGGAAGTAGGAGTTGTGTCGGGTACCAAATCGATAGCAAATTTGATTTTCTCTATTCGGTGGTAACTCTGGCAACTCCTCTGGAAACACATTAGGAAACTCACTAACAGTAGGAATATCCACCAACTTTGGACTTACTTTTTCCATATCAACCACATACGCTAAGTATGTTTCACATCCCTTACTGATGAGTTTCTAAGCTTTCAACATCGATATCACATTGTCTGGATATCTTTTATTCTCACCCTTCACCACTATCTCATCTAATTCTAGAATTATGATGATCATCTGTCTTCTTTCACAATCCACTACCATTCCATAACGAGCTAGCCAATCCATTCCCAAGATCACATCAAACTCGTGGAATGGTAGATCTATAAAGTCTGCTGGGAATTGCCTACCTTGAATTTCAACTGGGTAACCCCTAAACACCTTGCTAACCCTCACACTGTGCCCTAACGGGTTAGTCACAATAATCTCATATTCTAAAGGCTATGGTTCTAAACCCTCTCGACCCGGTGGTGGTGTGCATATGTATGAATTTGTTCACCCCGGATCTATCAATGCATGTATATCAAAGCCAAAGATAAGGAATTTACCAATTAAGACATCAAGTGCATCCTGCTCCTCTTGGCCTCGCATCGCATATGCCCTGGTTGGGGCAGCTCTACTACCTTTCGGCCTCTCAACTGTCTCTGAGCTAAACTGTCTGGGCCCTGATCAGCCTCATCTGCCTTACCTTCAATCTCGACCTCTACTTTGCGTAGAAGCCTGTGTCTGTATCGGCTCAGTGCTCCCTGAACCTTTGCCATACTGTAATAAGGGACAATCTCACTTCATATGGTCTTTAGAACCACATCTAAAACACGTTACTGTCATCCACCAACACTCTCCTGGATGAGGACGACCACAATGCTGACATTTTGGTAGAGGTAGAGATCTATGTGGTGTCTATGTCGGTGCATTGGCTACTGAAGAAATAGATCTCGCAGGTTGTCCCCTCCTGAAAGAATGAGGCATGCTAGAACCCCTAGCCTGAAACCAACCACTGAAGGATCTAGCTTTCTTGCCACTTGACTGTACTCTACTTGGTTGTGGCACGGGTCTCCTAAACCCTCTATCTTGTGTTGGTTGTTGTGCTGCTAGAACTCTCTCAACTGTTTTGGCAGATGCTAGCAAACTAGGAAAACTCATCAGGCGTACGGCTGAAACCTGTAGCTTGATTGGGTCTCTTAACCCATCTTAAAATATCGGCATTTATCAGCCTCTGTAGACATAATGCCACCACCATATTTGCAGAGATGTGTGAATTCTCTCTCATATTCATGTACCTACATGTTCCATTGTTTTACCATCAAAAACTTTTTTTTCTTGTCGTATGTGTAGATAGAAGGAATGTATTGCTCTTTGAATTTCTCTAGAAAGAATTCTCAAGTCATGGGATCAGGTGCTTCTATGCTTTGTGATTCAGATCACCACTAGTCATATTCATGATACTATAACAAAGACACTTCATATTCATATTTATGTTTGTCTGTGCAATGCAGTTGATCAAAAACTCTCTCTGCCCGTTCTAACCAAAACTCTGCCACTAAGGGGTCATCTTCCCTTTTACCAAAGAAGTCGGGTGCCCCTAACTTCCTTAGCCTCTCAAATTGTAACACAGATGGGGCTGGTTGTGATGCTCTTTGTAACAAATCTATCATGTTCCTTATAAGCTATGTTTGTCCTATGTCAGCAATAGACTGCTCTCGCGATGAACCAACCCTAGATCTTGATGTAATAGCCCACCGATGATTGGATCGTGATGAAGCCTCTGTCCTTGTAGGCTCATTACTTTTGGCTTCTTCAGCCACCACTTAAAGTGATCCCGAAGCCATCACTTACCTATATCGTAAAGTAATGGCTCCAATCAGTAAGTAGCAACTTTAATATTTAATTGTGGGTACACACGTGTCATAATTATTTTTGAAAACATTTTTTTAATTCCAAAACCACCCAAACTAGGCACTGATACCACAAACTGTAACACCCCCTCATCTAAGTAGCACGTGCCTGAATAAGGGAGTGCTACGCTGACTTCATCGGTTGAAATATCATTTTTAAATTATGTATAAATGAAAATCACTCATATATTTTCTATTTACTATTTACTATTTATTTATGTTGGTGTAAAATAAATCTTAATAAAGAAACACAATACATTTTATATAATAAAGTATTATTTATAAAACATGTGTTTACTTCACCAGTACTATAAAATAAAATTCAAAATATAAATAAAACAGTTGTGTGACCCACAGTATGTGATACAAGCTACTCTACTAGATTAGGCTACCACTACATTTATCTACTATCGTATGCTTATTCTCTACTAAATCTACGTGAGAGAAACTCTCACGCTAAGCTCTTGGCTTAGTGTGGTGCATATAAATAAGGCAATAAACTATTTTATGCAGCATGCATTGTCATATATCAGCTCATACTCAATCATCTTCCCATGTAAGTATACATATCATGGTATTCTAGCATGTATAAACATCAAATTGTATTCTTTTATCTCATACTTGATTATTTTCTTAACACATCATAATTAACCATGTTACAAGTAAGTATTCTTTTTATTTTTCTTAACCTTTTTATGTCCACAACACCCAATCATATTTTCATGCACACATACATTTTATAACTTTTATTTTTTTATATCTCATATTTAATTTACTTTATCAAATCATTATTATCCATAGGCTTTTATTTCCCATAACACTAGATCATCTTTTCATCCATGTCAAAATTCATAATTCCATTTTTATTTTCAATAATCCATTTATTTTCCATAACATTTTTATTTATGCCCAAAACACCTATGAACCCCTTACTAGAATAACGAAGTTACCATTTAGGCACTTAGGAGTGCCCTCCCAGACAATATGATTTGCGCATATAAGTGCCATTATCGGCTTCACAATAGTGTCATACCCAGCGTAGATAACAGTGTCATACCCGGCATAGATAACAGTGTCATACCCGACGTAGATAATAGTGTCATACCCAGGATAGACAATAATGTCATACTTGTGTAATAATCATACTATTAATGGATTTAATCATACTCCCTCATGCTTGGCATGCCAAACTATCCTAAGTCTAGTTCAAGTTAGGTGTTCTAGGGCTTACACAATCTCATTAAAATTCATAACAAATAAATTCATACTTTTCATATATTTAAAGACTCAAAATAATCAAATAATCACTCAATTAAAATAATATTTACATAATATAACAAGGTTCACATCATTTTACTCTTTAAATTCCATAACTCATATGTTGCCCTGTCACTGATAGATTCTATTCTCTGTTTTAGAACATAATTTTGGTCCTATTACAATCTGAATTTAGTAACAAAGTTTTCTTAACAATTTTAGGTCTAGATCTTATATTTAATATGCAACTTAGATCACTTAATTCTGAGTTATGTAATAAAAGATATGATAAAATGAACACTGACTGGTTCAAATGAATTTTTCTTGACAGATTATAAGTCCAAACTTTATGAATTTTTCTAGACAATTACAGACATATTCAAATGTTATGGTCTAAATAAAAATTATAGCCATATAGCTTAGCTTTCAAATCCAACAAAGAACATATAAAACTGAATTCCAAAAATTAAGTTTTAATAGTTCAAGTACTCACTGCTCAACCATTTCCAGCAAAGAACATACAAACTAATCACATTCAATTTTTACCAAAATTAATCCTAAGCCTGGAAAACATGCATCCCAAGATTTTTATCACAAAATAATATTAATTCAGAATCATCAACATGTCAAATAATCAAATCATGTAAATAAAAAAAATAAAAAAGGCTATTGCCTTAGGTTATGCACAAACCTTTACTTTTCCCTTTTCTTTCTCTTTACTTCCCTTTCTCCTTTCCTTTGCTCCTTTGAGCTAGATCCTTATCAATTTGGGTTCCTAAAACATCAAAGAGATAATTAAAACTTCATTTCATCAAATCTCTCTTTTTCTATAATATGTTTTAATCTCTACTTTTCTAATGATCAAGTTTTGCATGAAATCTACTCTTTCATGCCTTTCTCCCTCTCTTTCTCACATTCTCTTCTTAGAACAAGGTTTGGCTATGGAAGAACAAGGGGAAATATGGGGCTGGTGTAGAGAATAGAAATTCTCAATGAAAGGGATAAGGAAGGAAGAAGAACAATTAAGAGAATAAAGACAAGCTACATAATTATGGGACACCTAAGCCATAATCAAGAAGTTCTCATTAATTGATCACTTAATGCACATCACTTGGCTAATTGTTGCATGCCACTTGGTGTTGCTGGCCTCCACATACATTTTATTTCCCGATTCATGTATTCAATTGATGGTTATCCCAATTAATCCTTCAATTTTTGGTAAATTGCAAATTGACCCCTAAACTTTTTAAAATTTGTAATTTAGTCATTTATAGAAATTTAACATCTTAAAATATTTTTGAACACTTTATTAGATATTTCCCATATATAATTGCCATTATTTTAATTATTTTTCGATAAAAATCCAAATTTAGATTTCGGTCAAACCGACGAGTCGATTTAACAACTCACGTGACTTAGGTCTAAATTAGCTGATATTGCATAAATAATATATATATATATATATATATATATATATATATATATATTATTTTGGCAGAATTGCGGATTCAACCCATATTGATTCAACAAGTAAAAGACAATCAAAAGCAAGACATGAAATTAAAGGAAATCTTTGAAATGGTGAAAAAGGGTAAAAAAAAAAGAATTTACTATTGAAGCATATGGGAGTTTAAGGCATAAGGGCAGGTTATGTGAGCCATACATACCAGAATTGAAATCAGATATTTTGAAAGAGCCTCACAATATTATTTATGCAATGCACCCGAGAAGCAACAAAATGTATCATGACTTGAAGGTATATTACTGGTGGCCAGGAATGGAAAGAGATATCACAGAGTATACTACCAGATGTTTAACTTGTCAGCAAGTGAAGGCTGAACATCAAGTACCAAGTGGATTATTGCAGTTAATTTCAATTTCGGAATGGAAATGGGAAAGAGTTACAATGGATTTTCTTTTTGCGTTGCCTTTGACATAGAAAAGGCATGATGCAGTATGGGTAGTGGTGGACTGGCTCACCAAATCAGCTCACTTTTTACCAATCAAGATGGATTATCCACTTAACCATTTGGCTGAGATCTATGTTAATGAGATATTTCATTTACATGGTGTGCCAGTTTCAATCATTTCAAATCGAGACTCGAGGTTCAATTCACAATTCTGGAAAAGTTTGCATCAAGCCATGGGTACTTAGCTCAATTTCAACACAACTTTCTACCCACAAACAGATGGACAATCAAAGAGGGTCATATAGATATTAGAAGATATGTTGAGGAGTTATGTGATGGAATTTGAAGGCATTTGGGATAAACATCTTCCATTGATAGAATTTTCCTACAATAATAGTCACGAAGCCAGTATTTGTAGGGAACCATATGAAGCCTTGTATTGGAGGAAATGTAAAACGCCTTTATGTTGGACCGAGCTAAGTGAAAAGAAAGTAATGGGTCCAGATCTAGTGCAGCAGACAGAGAAAAAAGTGAGAGTAATAAGAGATAGGCTAAAAGCTACTCCAGTTAAAAAGGTAAATTTCAAAGACGAAATGTTTTTTAGGAGGGAAAAATTGTAATGACCAATAATTTAGGCTACGATCGTGGATGACTGAAATCTGGCGCACCGAACCGATTGGGGTTTAAATTCAAAAATGAAATAAATAAATTAAAATAATAATAAGATATGAGAAAATTATTTTGGATATTATTAAATGAGAATTTTGAAGTCTGAAATTAAAATTTGGAAAAAAAATAATTTTTCACTGAATGAAATTAGAAATTACAGTGTTTTTGGCATAGATATTTTAAGAGGTATAAAATAGAATATTTTTTATCTAGGGAAGGAATATTCTTTGGATTAAAATAAAGTAAGAGTGATTTAAATTAATGGACCAATGAAGGACAAGATTATCTAATTAATCCTAACCACCCACCTAATTCAACTATAAAAGTCAACTTTCACCTTTTTGTCTTTATTTTTCTTCTTCGTCATCTTAAACAAACCAATTTCTCTCTCTTTTTCTTCCCTTTTGTCGTGACTCTCCTCCTCTATTGATCTTCTTCTTTTATTTCTTCAATCAAAGCTAAAGTTAGATAGAAAAAGGGTTGGATTAGTAAGATCAACAAGAAAGTGAAGCTAAGTGAGCAAAACTAAGGAAGAGGAAAGAAGAAAGGAAGAGAAAAAGAGAAGGAAAATTTTGGTCATTTTGAAGATCTATAAAGGTGAGGTTAGATTTTCCATCTTATCACTTTTCTTCTTCTCTTTTCTTTGATTTTGGGGTTAGTTGCCATTAAAGTTGGTAATTTAGGGTGATTATTATGTTAATGATGATTAAGGGTGGATTAGTGTGATTAATGCTTGATTTGTTTGAAATTAGTTGTTAGGATAATAAGGTGAACAATCTTTAAACCAAAATTAAAGAGGAAGTAAGGGCAAGGAGAAAGCTAATTAGAAGGAGAGAAGAGCGAAAAGAAGTGGACTCTTTTTGAGGTATGTACATTTGACAAAAATTCAATATGGAAAATGTTAATTTTGATTTTGTGATGTTTGTCAAATTTTGTATGGAATTCTTGATATTTTGATTGAGTGATGAATTGGTGATTAAATGATGTCATGAATGTGAAAATAAAAATTACAATATGAGATTGATGCATGAAGATGGAAATTGTAGGAATTAATTGAAGTGCTGAAAATTCGTCTTATGAACAGTGTCTAGTTTTCTGATCATAACTTAAGTTTTGGAACTGATTTTTGAGTTATTCTTATTGGGTTGGAAATTTAAGACATAGGGCTTCAACTTTTATTCAGACAATTAAACCTGAATATATTTGCAATTAGGTGAAAAATGGACTCAAAATGTGAACTAGAAAACTGTCCAGTAAAATACTGGGCAGATTGGAATGAACGTATCTTAGAGACAAATTCATAACTTTTGCTACAAATTTTGGTTTAATGTAATTCTAGTTGAAAATTAAAAATAAGATATGTACCTACATTTGGTTAGGATCGTTTGTCCAAATTCTATCTAAAAATAGATAAAAACAAAAATATAAAGCAATATAAGGCAAAAATGCTATCCAGAATAGGGCAGCTTGCATATATGGATTGATTTTGGAAGTTGTGATAGAAAAATATATTATTTAAATTTTCTTATAGTTATAATGATTAAATGAGCAAGTATGAGATTGTAAAATATTTAATAATAATTATTATGTTTATAGGGAAATTATATTAGTGTTACCTATATAATTTATGTAAATAATAATAAAAGTAACAAATATAATTAAGCCCTATAACATCTAGTCAAAAACTAGAAATTAGGATAAGTTGACATGTCAATAAAAAGGTAAAAATGTAGGGACTAGAAAATAGTGTTGAGATTTAATTTATGTAGATACTAAGAGATAGTGTTGAGTTGAAATTACGTAGGCACTAAGAAATAGTGTTGAGTACAAAATTACATAGGCAACACAAAAGTGTTGAGTTATTATTGAAAATGTAGGCGTCAAATGTCGAGTTATAAAACAATTATATAGGCGCCGAGTATGCTGCTGAAGAGCAAAAACTCTGTATCCAGTATTTAGTTTCAGTCTAAAATGTTGTAGGCTATCAAATAAAAAAATACAAATTATTAAATTGATAGTTTAAATTGAATGTCTTGTATTGATAAAGAATTTCTAGCATGATAAATCAATGAATATTATAATTGATGAAATGTTCATTTTTGCTTGACGTAAATGGCATTGATATTATTTGAATGTTTTGGCATGCTTAGTAAATTAATTGTATTTTCTAAGACTTTATTTTAGAAATATTTATATAATTATTGGATAGTTGCCAAATATACTACTAAGCTAGTAGCTTAGCAGTATGTTTTACACGCAGATAAATAGACGTAGCTGTGCTATTAGGGCGATCGAAGATAAAGGAAATCCCAAGATCATATTGCAGCAGTCTAGTTTCTTTTTGTATATTTTGGAAATTGTAATTGTAAAAATTAAATTTTAAGAATTTCTTTTGATTTAAATTTGTGGTATGTAGGATTTATAATGAATGAATTTTGTAATTTATATATTTAGTATTATTTCTAAATATTATGCTTTAATGAATGAATTCTTTTAAATCTAAATGTTTACATCATTAGTTACATATTTAAATGATATTAAAAAAAGAAAGAGAAATATAGTAAGAAATATTCCGCTGATAATTAACTCGAAAATTAAAAAAATACAATAATTTGAGATTTTGTCATTTTTACAATAAAATGAGCTTAGTAGCACTTCCATATACTATTAATAATTAGTAGAGTAAGGGAGCGCTACAATATAAGTGTCATCTGGACATTATGGTATGCGCATACAAGTGTCATCAATAACATATATATATATATATATATATATATATATATATATATATATATATAGATATATATATATATATATATATATATATATATATATATATAGGTGTCATCACTGACACTAATAATTGTGTCATCACTAGCTTTGTTAATTATGCTATTATCGGCATTTGTAGTCCTCTGATTGACATGTCAAATTATCCAAGACTCTAGTTCTAGGCTCGGTGTTATGGGCTTACTTTTGTTATTATAAAATTTATAACTCTTCAATTAACACATTTCATAGGTTTAATGGCTTAATTAATCACATAAATACTCAATACAAATATAATTTGCATAATATAACACGATCCACATCATTTTACATATAAAATTCTTCAATTCATATTCTTCCCTATTACTAGTAGATTTCATGTTCTATATTTGATCTCAATTTTGATCATATTTTAGTTCGAATTAAATTAAGTGGTCTTATAAAGATTTATAGCCCCAAATCTGAGCTTTACTATGAAAAATGAATTACTTAATTTGGAGTTTTGTAAAAAAGTTATAGTTAATTGAACACTGATTGTTCAATTCAAATTCTGCCCAGAATTTTGGAGTAGATTTCAGGTCCAACATTTATGCTAATTTTTAACATAGTTACCATCAAAATTAAGCCTCACATTCTTATGAAAGTTTTAGATATATCTTCCAAATCCAATAAAAAAACATTAGTGAGAGTTCCAAACCTTACGTTATAGCAATATAGGTACTAACTACTCCATAGAATCCATCACATAAAACATCAACACATAATTCAATTTTTACCAAATATAATCCTAAATCTAGCAAATATGCATCTCTAGAATTTTTATTATAAAATACTACTAATTACAATCATTTACATACCAAATACTCAGATATAACTTTATGATAAATATAAGTTATTGACTTAAGATATGCACTTACATAAAAACTTATATTGCTTCATTTCTCTTCACTTCTCTTTCTCTTTTCCTTTGCCACTTTGAGCTTGTTCTTTGTCAATTTGAGCTCCTAAAATACCTAAGAAACATCATCAACAACCTTTCTTTATCAAACCCTCTCTAAACCCTATTTTCTCTCTCTTGAAACCCTAAACTATCTTTCCTCCAAAACATAATTTTATCACTATCTTTCTTTAAAAAAAAATCTTATAAGAGAAAAAAAACACCTTATCTTTACTTTTTTGTTTCCATAGTCGAACTTTAAGGTTTCCGCTCTTTTATTTTCTAGCTTATTTTTCTTTCTTTTTACTTTCTCTAGCTTCCTCTTGATCAAATATGCATGAAAACCTACTTTTCCTTCTCACTCTCTTTCTTACTATCTCTTTCTCCGTTCTCTTTTTGTCCTACTAAAAGGACACTTTTGTTAAGGAAAGATGGTAGAAGTGTGGAGCTGGTTTAGGAAAGCAAAAAATTCTAGATGAAAAGAGATAAGGAAGGAGAAGAAATTAAGAAGAACATGCCAAAATTAATTAATAATGGGTCCACCTAAGCTTAAATATCAAGATATTTAAATATTAACTAGCTTCTTGATATTTGCCCACTTGGTGTGACCAAACAACTCATGGATTTAATGTCCAAAATTATTCATTTAAATAATAATATCTCGCTTGGTTCTCTAATTTTCAGTAAATTGTAAATTTACCCCAAAATTTTACAAGTTTTGCAATTAGGTTATTTACTGTAAACTAATATCTTTATATATTTTAAACACTTTATTAGGCATCTTATATTATTATTTGCCCTTATTTTAAATTTTCTCTGGTCAAAATCTAAATTTAGACTTTAGTTGAATCAATGTGTCAACTTTGCGACATGTACACTCAGGGCCTAAATTAATGAATATGATATTCTCTCCCCCTTAAAATAAATTTTATTCTCGAAATTTACCTGTTCATTCTATACTAAACAATTGTGGATATTCCCTCTTTATGATCTCTCCACTTTCCTATGTGGCTTTTTCTATAGAATAATTCCACCATGACACTTTAAGTAAAGGAACTCTTTTTTTTTCTAAAGAACTTTTTGTTCACATGCTAAATATTCACTGGTTCCTTTTCATAAGTCATATTTGTTTGTACCTTTAGAAATGAAAATATGGGTAGGTTTGAACGATACCTTCTTAACATAGATACGTGGAATACGTTATGAATTCTATCTAGCTCTAGTGGAAGAGCTAACCAATACGCCACTGCTCTGATTCTCTCCAAAATCGCATAAGGACCAATGAACCTCAGACTTAACTTTCCATTTTTACTGAATCTCAATACTTTCTTCCAAGGCAAAACCTTGAGAAATACTTTATCTCCTACAGCATATTTTGTCTCATCTTTTGAGGTTAACGTATGATTTTCTATCGATTTTGAGTTGTCTTCAATCTTTCCTTACTAATTCTAACTTTTTCTTATGTCTATTGAACTATCTTTGGCCCTATCAACTTATTTTCATTTAGCTCGGTCCAATAAATTAGTGTCGTACATTTTCTTTTGTATAATGCTTCATACGGAGCCATACTTATACTCATTTGATGACTGTTGTTGTAGACAAACTCCATAAGAGATAGGTATTGATCCCAACTTCCTTCAAACTTGAGCACACAACTTCTCATTAGGTCTTCTAATAACTGGATTACCTGGTCAAATTTTCCATATGTTTGTGGTGAAGGGTTATGCTAAAATTAAGTCAGGTTCACAAAGCCTATTGCAAACTCTTCCAAAATTATGAAGTAAATATGGGATCTCTATTAGAGATAATGGATATTGGAACTCTATGTACTCTCATGATTTCATTCACATAAATTTTGGCTAACTTGTTCAACGAGTAGTCTATTCTGACTGGTAGGAAGTGTGCAGATTTTGTTAGTCAATCACTATCACTCATACTGCGTCCTGCTTTCTTTGAGTCACTAGTAACCCTGACATGAAATCTACAATAACTTTTTCCCACTTCCATTCTAGTATTAGTATTGGTTGCAGCATTCCTGTGGGCAACTAGTGTTCAGCTTTTACTTGTTGACAGGTTAGACACTTGGAAACATACTTTGTAATATCTTTCTTCATCCATTACCACCAGTATTGAGTTTTCAAGTCTTGATACATCTTGTTCCTGCTTAGATGCATTGTATATACTGTCTCATATGCTTCTTTTAAGATATTTAACTTCAATTCTTCTATACATGGCACACAAATCATATTCTTGAAATATATTGTGTCATCTTCTATCAATGAAAACTTAGGTTTTTTTCCTTTTTTCACTGCCTCAACTATCTTTACTAGCTTTTCATCTTGCTTCTGAGTATTTTAATTATTTGCATCAAAGTGGAATCCATTTGCATCTCAGCTAAGATTTTCCTGTTTAGTGCATTTGCAACCATATTAGCTTTTCCTGACTGGAAATTGATCACATTGTCATAATCCTTAATCAACTCCAACCATATTTGTTGTCTCAGATTCAACTCCTTCTATGAGAGAAGGTACTTAAGACTCTTGTGATTAGTATAAATATAACATCTTTCCCCATATAAATAATATCTTAAGATCTTCAAAGCAAAAACAATAGCTGCTAACTCCAAATTGTGTCTCGGATAATTAAGCTCATGTGACTTAAGTTGTCTTGAGGTGTAAGCAATCGCCTTACCTTCTTGCATAAGGACACAACCAGGCCATTATGGTTGGCATCACTATACACCATAAAATCTTTTCCTGAAATAGGTTGAGTTAAGAATGGCGCTGCAATTAACATTGCCTTAAGTTGATCAAAACTTGTTTGTCTTCTATCCATCCACTCAAATCGGATGTCTTTTTGTAACATTTGAGTCAAAAGAGTCACTAAAGATGAGAATTGCTTCACAAACCTCCTATAATATCTGGTTAATCCATGGAAACTCCTCACTTCTATCACATTCCAAGGTGGTTTCCAATAAAAAAATAGTCTCGATCTTGCTAAGGTCAACTTGAATCTGCTGAAAACACATGGCCTAAGAAATTGACTGCTTTGTGCCAAAATTCACATTTGGATAGCTTCGCATACAATTGTTTCCCCCTCAAAGTCTACAACACAAGTCTTAAATGATGATCATGCTCTTCGTGATCTCCTGAATATACAAGGATATCATCAATAAACACTAACGAAAATTGATTAAGATACAACTTGAACACTCAATTCATCAAGTCCATAAAAGTTGCTTGTGTTTTCGTTAAGCCAAAGGGCATTACTAGGAACTCATAATGACCATAACGAGTCCTAAATTCCATCTTCGATATATCTAACTCCCTAATCTTCAGCTAATGATACCCTAATCGAAGGTCTCTCTTTGAAAATATGCATGCACCTTTCAATTGATCAAATAAATCATTAATCCTGGGTAGCAGGTACTTATTCTTAATAGTCACCCTATTAAGCTACCTGTAGTTGATGCAAAGATGTAAGGTATCATCTTTGTTTCCTCACAAATAACACTAGAGCACCCCATGATGATATATTGGGTTGCATAAACCCCTTATCTAACAAATATTGCAATTGTACCTTCAACTCTTTCAACTCCGCTGGTGCCATCCTATATGATGCAATAGAAATAGGAGTAATGTTAAGTACTGACTCGATAGCAAACTTAATTTCTTGATTGGTAGTAATCCTGGAAACTCCTCTAAAAACACGTCAAGAAATTCACTAACAATCGGGATGTCAGCCAAATTTAGACTGCTCTTTCTCGTATCAATCACATATGCTAGATAGGCTTCACATCCTTTACTGATATGTTTCTAAGCTTTCAGCACCGATATCATATTATTAAGATATCCTCTATTCTCCCTCGCCACCACCATCTTTTATTGCTCTGTAATTTGGATAATCATCTGTCTCCTTCCATAATCTATTATCATTCTATGATGAGCTAGCCAATTCATTCCTAAGATCACATCAAATTCATGGAATGGCAGCTCTATCATATCTACTAGAAATTGTCTGCCTTATATTTCGATTGGGTAACCCCTAAACACTTTGCTAACCTTCATATTGTGCCCTAATGGGTTAGTCATGAGAATCTCTAATTCTAGAGCATGTGGTTTCAAACCCTCTCGACCCAATGGTGGTGTGCATATGGATGAATACATCGACTCGGCGTCTATCAATGCATGAATAATAGAGCAAAATAAGGAATTTACCAATTATGACATTAGGTGCATCCTACTCTTCTCAGCCTTGCATAGCACATGCCCTAGCTAGAGTAGCTCTACTACCTTCTGGCCTCTCCATAATATCTGATCGGAACTAGTTAGGCCTTCTTTAACCTCGTCTGCCTTGTCCTCGATCTCAGCCTTTACCCTACCTAAAAGGGTGTGTATGTATCTATATTGGCTCAACACTTCTTGAACCTGTACCAAACTGTAATAAAGGACAATCTCTCCTCAGATGAACTTTAAAGCTGCATCTCAAGTAAGCTCCCATCGCCCACTAACGCTCTCCTGGGTGACTACGATAACAATGCTGACACATCGGTAGAGGTGCAGATCTGCGTGGTACTTGTGCTGATGCACTAGCCGCTAAGGAAACTGATCTTGTGGGTTATCCCTGCCTAAAGAATGAAGGCCTATTGGAACCCCCAACTTGAATTCGACCACTGAAGGATCTGGCTCTCTTACCACTTGATGGTCCCTGCTAGACTGTGGCATAGGTCTCTTGAACCTTCTATCATGTGCTAGCTGTTGTGCTGCTAGAACTCTTTCAATTTTTCTAGAAGATGCTAGCAAACTAGGAAATTTCACCAGACATAGGGCTGAGACTTGCAATTTGATCGGTTCCTTCAACCCATCTTCAAATCGTCAACACTTATTAATCTCTATGGATACAATGCCACCAACATACTAGCATAGATGTGTAAATTCTCTCTCATATTCTAACACCGACATATTCCCCTATTTCAAAGTTAAAAATTCCCTCTTCTTGTCATCTATGTAGATCAGTGGGGTATATTGTTTCCTGAACTTCTCTAGAAAAAACTCCTAAGTCATGGGATCATGTACCTCTATACTTTGTGACTCTGACTGCCACTAATCATATGCATGATCTTGTAGCAAAGACACTGCATATTCATACTTTCTGCTCGTTCATGTAGTGTAACTAATCAAAAATTCTCTATGCTCGCTCTAAAATCTAGTGCCCTTAATTTCTATAGTCTATCAAATTGTTCTCTGTAGCAAATCTATCATGTTTCTCATAAGTTCAGCATGTCCCGGGTTAGTAGCTGTCTGCCTCTGTGATGAGCTAGATCTGGATCTTAATGCATCAACTCAATGATGACTTGGTTATGATGAAGCCTATCTCTTAGTATGCTCATTACTTTTTACCATTATCTGTCGAGATTTTGAAGCTATAGTCGACCTTCATCATAGAAATAACAGTCATAATCAGTAAGCAATGACTTATAGACTCAAGTGTGGGTACTCATGCATAATGAATATTTTCATTTTTTTTAACACCAAAACAACTCAAACCGGGCTCTAATACCAAACAATATAATACCCCTTCAACCTAGCAACATGTGCCCATATAAGGGACTGATACGTTGACTTCATCAATTAAAATATTATTTTATATATATAAAAGAAAGTAGCTCATATATTATTATTATTATTATTATTATTATTATTATTATTATTATTATTATTATTATTATTATTATTATTATTATTATTATTACTATTATTATTATTATTATTATTATTATTATTATTAGTGTAAAAGAAATCATAATAAGAAAACAAAGTATATTTTATATACATAGAGCGGTATTTACAAAACATTTATGCTTGTACAAAACATAAAGTTAACTACAATACTGTAAAAGAACTTCAATTTAAAAGTACAAAAAGTTGGGTAACCTATGGTGTCAAGGGTAAGCTATTTTACTGGATCAGTCGTCGTTATCTTTCTCTACTCTATTCGGCTTATTCTTAACTATTTTTACATGAGAGAAATTATCACACTAAGTTCTAAGTTTAGTGGTGCATATAAATAAGGCAATATACTATTTTTCATGCAATACGCATTCATATGCTCTCCTTTAAGTGTAACACCGGTAATTAGTGCCTAGTTAATAATATGGATTAAGAAAAGATACAAGTATATGTTTAAAGGAAAAAAAAGTTAAAGAAGGATGATGTTAATGATGAGTGCATAGTAGAACGTCGTCAGATATAAAAATATAACAATTGTTCGTTCTTTCTCTCATAAACAAAATCAAAATAAACCCTAGAGTTTGAGATTTCCTCATACCAGAGACCAAAGCCTTAAAATTTTCTTTGATTTCGGCCTCAAACACCAAAGTTAAAGCAAAAGATCAAAGTTTGAACAAGCTTTTGGGAAATAGGAGCATAAAAAAGTGGTTCTATTGAGGAAGTCTAAACCCTATAAGGAATAAATGAGTCCAATCTTTCATCCAATCATGTTTTCCTTCAATTAAGGTAAGGAATCATGTTTTTCTTTAGTTTTTGCAAGCTTTCATAGTTTTAATCATGTCTAGTTCGAATATGGTAGAGACCTATTTCCAAATGGGTTAGGTTAAGGCTTAATCTTGAGAGATTAAGATTAAAGACCCCTTTTTAAGTTGTTTAAAAGTTATAACATGTGTTAGTAAGGGGTTATATGAGTTCAAGGATGTTGAAAAGGATAAAGATAGGGTTTTTACCCTTATGGCTTTAAAGGCTAAGCATATGAATTTTTAATGTTGATAAAGATATGGTAGATGTGATAGGAGTTGAAAGGGGAGGTGGTGAAATCCACCAAAAGGATAAGCAAGCTTGAAATAAGTTTGGTTTGTGATGCTCCAATATAGGTATGTACATATATGCATTCAAATTCCCAAGTATGGCATGTTGGGTGTTAATTAAGTGATGATTGAATTGTATGCTTTAAATGGTAAATGTCAAGTTCAAATGAGGTAATTAATGCCTTGAGATAGGATTTTGAGTATGAAATGCTATAAATGTAAGTATGCCTTGAATAAGCAATGTTTATGTTTGTAATGTATATGTAATAAATGTGCCTAAAGAGGTATTTATGAGATAATAAATGATGATGCCTAAAGGGTGAAAGAGATAAGTAAGAAATGATTAAATGTATATGAAAGCATAAATGCATGAAAAAAAATAGTTGGTGAATAAGGAAATGATAAGTATAGTGAGTATGTATATTGAATGATCATTTAACATGTTTTAATGTATGATGTGATGAGAATACTGATATCAAAAGGTTTTCATAGGAAAATCCTTAGAGCCTTACATGTGACTTATAATGAATGCATATTTTTAATAATGTCAACTACTGGAAAAACTAGATTCACTCCCGTGACTAAGTGTTCACGGCTGTGAATCTCATCTCACAAACAAAGTCATGCTTGTGAAAAAAATGCATAAAGTGGATAAAAGCATTCACCACCAAGGTCACAGTTTGGTTCATGGGTAAAGGTACCTGTGAATGGGCCTTCACGGTTGTTATCATATAGTTCACGCTCATGAAGCCTGCTTTAAAGGTAATATGACATTTTATGGAATGATTAGGTAAATATGTTCAACAATGATATATTGAAGTATATTTCTCTGGATATCAGTATATGAATGTTCTATGATAAGTTTGCACACATGAATTAAAATGTATATGTTTAAGATATAAGTGCTATAATGGAACTAATAAAGGATATGAACAAGTAAAGTCCAAACTCGATTCTAAAACTAGTAGTAGGATAAATGGCATTCCATTAAGAGGGTTATGGTACCGTAGTTATATGTTTATTCAGTTAATGTAACTTAAGCTTGGAGAGCGCTATTGACTTGAGGAGTTTGGAGTGGCACACGTTATTACAGATGATATTACATGCAAAAGCTATATGTTTACTCAGTCAATATGGCTACCTTGGACTGGTGCCATTGACTTGAGGAGCCTGGACTGGCACATGTTTATAGATAGTGATAGGGTGGCTTAAGCTCGAAGAGCGCCCCTGTCCACAACCCGTATTCGAACAGTCGATGTTGAGAGTTGTTGGACAATAATATCAAATATGTTAAAGTAAGTAAAGAATACAAAAACATGAAATGAATTCAAAGGCATAAGTATGCAAGTATGTTTATGCACATAGTGAAATGTTACATGCTATAGTTATCATTATATAGGTTCAACAAATTATACTTCCACAAGGTAAGATAGTCTATATGATATTATGATTCTATTGTCATGCCATGATATTCTTACATGATGCTATGAAATACGTATAATGTATAATTGTAAGTGAATTTATATGCCTATATGTACCACTAAGCTTTCAATAGCTTAGCCTGTGGGTGTTTTCCCCACACAGTTCGGAGCCTTATATATAAGAAAAAGTTAAACAAGAGAAGCAGTCCAGACATCAGAGACATTAGATCAGACCCTATGCAGGTCGGTGATAACACATGTTACACTTTTGTATTTTATGTACATGTCATAGTAAGGGTGTTATTTACTTGTATACATGTCAATATTGAAGAATTATGTAATTCCTTGTTAAGGATATATATTTTTGAAAACCCCTGGTCAAAGGTT
This sequence comes from Triadica sebifera, assembly GCA_023653625.1. NCBI lineage: Eukaryota > Viridiplantae > Streptophyta > Magnoliopsida > Malpighiales > Euphorbiaceae > Triadica > Triadica sebifera. Next base: position 31,376,480 of record CM042901.1, read on the forward strand.
AACATCTTTTATTTATGAAATAAAATTTAAATATTTAGTCAAACATTTCTTTTACTGTATATTTTATGCAAGTCATCTTGACCATAATGTAAAGAAAATTTTTATTTCACAAGTTTTCCACATAAGTGTTTTTGTAGTATCAACTTAATTAATCAGATTTATCCTAGTTAATCTATAGGGCACTACATAAAGTATATTGGGTTATATAAATATTAAAACAATTATTTTCCCTTTTCATACTATTTTCTTTTTGTACTAGCACATGCAACACATGATCAATTTAAACTCCTACATAATCATTTCAAAAACATATATACCAATAATCTTTATATACACATATATTTCATTTATAATACATTAAACTCATTTATACCTATAACACATATGAACCACTAATCAGGATAACAGGGTTGCCTATCTAGGCATTATATGAATGCCACTCGACCATTATGGTATGTGCATACATGTGTCATCAACGGTATATATATATATATATCATCAGTATTAATAATAATGTTAACATCAGCTTTAATAATTATACCATCATTGGCTTCGTTAATCATGTCATTATCAGTAATTATAGACCTCTGATTGACATGCCAAAACTCTAGTTCTATGCTTACTTTTATCATTATAAAATTCATAACTCTTTAATTAACACATTTCATAGTTTTAATGGCTCAATTAATCACACAAATACTCAATAAAATTATATTTTTCATAATATAATAAGATCTACATCATTTTACATATTAAATTCTTCAATTCATATTCTACCCTATTACTGGCATATTTTATATTCTATTTTTTATCTCAAATTTGATCATTTTTTAGTTTGAAATAAATTAAGTAGTCTTCCAGAGATTTACAGCTCCAGATCTTAGATGTTTTATGCAATTTGAATCACTTAATTTAGAGTTATGTTGCAAAATTTATAGCTAATTGAACACTTACTATTCAATTCAAATTCAGCCCAGAATTTCGGGGCAGATTTCAGGTCCAACATTCATGCTAATTTTTAAGATAGCTATTATCAAAATTACGTCTCACATTCTTCATGAAAGTTTTAGACAATTTCTCAACTTCAAAATCCAACAAAAAAACATATTAATTGGACTTTCATAGCTTAAGTTATAGCAATATAGGTACTGACTACTCCATAAAATCCATCACGGAATACATCAACAGATAATTCAATTTTTACCAAATAAAATCCTAAGTCTAGGAAACATGCATCCGCATAATTTTTATCACAAAATATTATTAATTAACAATCATTTACATATAAAATACTCAATTCATGCAATTTTATGATAAAAATATAGGTTATTGCCTTAAGATACGCATTTACATAAAACCTTATATTGCTTCATTTCTCTTCACTTATCTTTCTCTTTTCCTTCGCTACTTTGAGTTTATTCTTTGTCAATTTGAATGCCTAAAATTCATAAGAAACATCATTAGCAACCTTTCTTTATCAAACCCACTCTAAACCCTATCTTCTCTCTCTTGAAACCCTAAACTCTCTTTCCTCTAAAACATAATTCATCACTCCAAAACATAATTCATCACTATCTTTCTTCAAAAAAATCATAGAAGAGAAGAAAAACCATTTTACCTTCACTTCTTTACTTTCATAGTCGAACCTTAAGGTTTCCTCTCTCTTATTTTCTAACTTTTTTTCTTTTTTTTTTTACTTCCTCTAGCTTCCTCTTGATCAAATATGCATGAAAACCTACTTTTTCCTTCTCACTCTATTTCTCACATTCTCTTTCTCCTACTAGAATGATGCTTTGGTTAGGGAAGGATGGTAGAAATGTGGAGCTAGTTTAGGAAAGCAAAAAATTCTAGATGAAAAAAGATAAGATAGGAAGAAGAAGAAATTAAGAAAAACATGCCAAAATTAATTAATGATGTATCCAACTAAGCTTAAATATCTAGATATTTAAATGTTAACTAGCTTCTTGAAATTTGCCACTTGATGTGACTAGCAACTCATGCATTTTATGTCCAAAATTATTTATTTAAATAATAAATATCTCACTTGGTTCCCTAATTTTTGGTAAATTATAAATTGACCCCAAAATTTCTCAAATTTTGCAATGAGGTTATTCAACATAAACTAATATCTTTAAATACTTTAAACACTTTATTAGGCATCTTGTATTATTATTTTTCCTTATTTTAAATTTTTTTCTATCAAAATTCAAATTTAGACTCTGGTCAAATCTACAAGTCAACTTTGCAACACGTGCAACTTGGGGCCTAAACTAAGATATGACATATTATTTGATTTGAAGTCCTAAAAAGAGCTTAAGTTCTCCGATCATACTCATTTCAAATTCATTTTTCATACACTTAGAAAATATTTCACACAAGCTTACATTCGCAGCACAAAATATAATATCATCCACATAGATTTGTACAAATGATAATGTCATTTTCATATTGTTTTATATGAAAGTGTTGTATCAATATTGCCTTTTGAAAAACTATTTTTCAAAAGAAAATTACTTAGTCTTTCATACCAAGTTTTAAGGGCTTGTTTAAACTATATAAAGATTTGGCAAGTTTAAAAATATGGTATGAAAGATCGTGATATTCAAAACTAGGAGGTTGTTCAATATCAACTTCTTTTTCAATAAATTCATTTAAAAAATACTTTAATAAAATTCAAGTAAGATGCATATCAAACAATATTCTAATAATTTCTAACATTGTAATAGGGGCAAAAGTTTCATCATAGTTATTGTCTTCTTCTTGGTTATAGCCTTTAGTTACTAACCTAACTTTATTCCTAATAATAATATCATATTCATCAATTTTATTTCTAAAAACCTATTTGGTGCCTATTATAGGATAATCCTTAGGTCTAGGGACTAAACTTCATACTTTATTTCTCTTAAATTTATTGAGTTCTTCTTGCATGATAGGTACTCAATTTTCATCACATAAAACATGATTAACATTTTTAGGTTCAATTTGAAATATAAAGGCAAAATTATTAAGAAGCTTAAGAGAATATCTAGTAGTTACCCCTTTTGATGGTTCATCAATGAAGAGATTTTTTGGATGGTCTTTCTTGAAATACCATTCCTTTTGAAGATCCTCATGAACATTTGAAGTTTGGCGAGCCATTAGTGGTTTTTCTATTTTTTTTCATTTGAAGGTTCTACTACAACATTATCTTGACATTCATTTTGTGAAGGTGAGTTGTTTTGTTCATCATTTCTACTGTCTTATTGTTAATTTAATTCTTCAATAATATATGTGTCATTATCAACAACAATAACATTTCTCGGCTCATGGGATTAGATTCATCAAGCACAATATACATTGACTTTTATAATACTAAAGTTATTTTATTAAAAACTCTATAAAATTTTATAGAATTGTTATAGGCAAGAATTATACCTTCATAAGTTCTTGCATCAAAATTTTCAAGATTGTCCTTGATATTTAATATAAGCTATTTTCATCCAAACACTTTTTTATACTAGCGATGTTCATAAACGTGAATCACTCAAGAATGATATTTATGGCTATAATGTTAGATTCACAGGCGTGAATACTAGAACACTCAACTTTCTTTTTTTTTTTTAACACATTCTCATAATAAAACCCTTAAACACATATTTATATTCATTTAATATATCTTATTAACTAGGCCCTAATTATCGGTGTTACACACAACCAGAGTTAAATTTTTGACCCAATTCTTCAATTGTTTTTGCCTATAATGATTTGATGCTCCTTAAGCAAGATGAGAAATTCTTTCCTGATGCTATCTTTTATTGCTTGTGTAGGTAAACAAGCTTCCACATCCATAATGGCTTAGTTTGGGTTGAGTGATTATAAAATCCATATATTATAATAATTATATTATTTGGTTTGAATATAAAATCTATGGATTTATGAAATAAAATTTCTTGTATTTATATTTGGTTCAATAACCACAATCCATAGGTTTAACAATTAATTTCCAATTTTACACTTTACTAAATATTGATAATTTATCATTAATTAAATATTTTTAGTCTTTTTTATTACGTTTATATTTAATTATAAAATAATATAATTTAGAGCAAATTTTCTAAAAAATGCAATTAATGAAACTCATTATTGTCAAATTTGAAATAGTTACAATTTTTTTGCTCAAAATTATATATAAACTCATTTTTTATACTATATTTATGAATAAATTAATTTATTAATATTTTTTCTTTTTCAAAGTATCGTATTAATTTTTTTAATTGAAATTTAAACCAATAGAGATAAAATAAGTGAAGATAAAACAAAAAATTAGTATATAGTTTTTATTGTATTTTTAGATTTAAGGATAGTTTTGAAATACTATTAATTTATTAGGAATAATATTGAAATGAAAAAAATATGACAATAATATCTCGTGGACAAAAAATGGTGAATTTTGGAATTTTTCCTTTTAGGAAGTGAGAAATCGAATCCTTAAAAAAAAGGGATTTGTTGGGAAAGAAATTTTCCAAAATCCATAAATTGTTTTAATTCACTCATTCAAAATCTCTCAAACTAAATAATTTGGTATATATATATATATATATATATATATATATTACTTTGATATTGAAGCTTTCAAATTTCAATTTTTATTTCAAAATATGGTACCAAAATATTTTTTTGGTGAAAAATATACTTCCATGAATACTAAATTATCATATTACATTATGCGTTAATTGCTAATCCAAGAACACATATCACATCATCTCTTATAAATGATATTCCTAAAATTATGAGAATTATAAGAAATATTTTTATTATATTAAAGTAATAACGTATGTTTATAAAATTAATAGCTAAAATATTAGATGATATGATATCTGACCACTTCGCAACATATTTTAAGTGAAAGTTACGAATATCAAAAACTAAAAGATCCTATACAAAAATAACAAAAAATATTGGTACCAAATTAAAAAAAAAAAGTATTTTACCCAAATTTTTTTCATAAGTCATTATTGTTTATTTGTTTTTTAAATTTCACATATTTCTATAATTAACCCCCACACTTGTGCCTGAATCCAAGGCGGAGCATGGCTGCAGCCCTAGAGTGCTGGTCCAGCAAAGCCACTGGCGATGAGGACATGGTTGAGCAAGTTCTGATGCGTACCCAAGACAGATCAGAAACAAGTTTATACGCAGAAAGTTCATCTTCTTCTTTATCTTCATCTGCAAATCCCACCACAACCAAAGACCCATCATCCTCCGCGATGCAGAAACGGCTTCAGAGACTGAGTCGAAACGTGACGGAAGCCATTGCCTCGCTTAAGAACTCACTGAATCTCGATTTCCCTCGGGACTCAGAAGTCCTTCCTCACCAAATGTGTAATAATGCTACTAAGATCGACACCTGTAGGAAGCTCGTGTGGGCTAGCGTTGTAAGGAACCTCACTCAACTCTACCCAGGTAGCCAGCTACCGGAAAAGCTCATCTCCAATATTAGGAAGCATTTCGATTCATTGCCTCTCAGGTTTTTTGCTTATCCCCCCTAATCTGAATTTCTGTATCGTTTGCGGGAAATTTAAATTTTATATGATGTTGAAATATACCTGTATACTGACACATTGTACCAACCAGTGAAAATTTTCACCTCTTCAATTAGTAATTTGTTTTTCTTTTGTAATTTATGTTATATTGGCAGTTATGCACAGGCAGGTTTTGATATGAAAGATGTATTTTTACATATAAAATTGATAGAGCAGGCATCGGTAGATGAGCAACCAGCTATCATGATACAGGAAGTGTCTGATGATGAGGGGCAGGGTTTTGTTTTCAAGCTTACGTTTGCTTGTAACTCTTCCATTTCTTGGCCAGCAATGTCTGGTTCATTAGATAGTGCTTCCATTTGCTGCAAGAAGATTCAGATCTTTGAAAAGAAGGGGTTTACTCTTGGGGTTGTTCTTCTTTTAGTTCAAGTTGGGCAAGACAAATTGTTCAAAACCCGGATTGAAAGTGCTTTAAAATGTGCTATAAAAAGGCCCAAACCAACGTCAGTGAAGCTCCCATTTGGACTTTGTGGGTGCCAAGAAGAGAATAATAGAGGAAGAGACTTTGGTGAAGAAGAGGATCCTGCTGAACAGAATTATAGGAATGGTGTGGAGAATTTGAATTTGAAGATTCAGTTTGAGATGCCTTTACCCACTTCATCATTTGTGGTTTCGGTTGATGAATGGCAAACAATTCAATTGGGTGGCGATGAGATTGGGAAATGGCTTTTGAACTCTGATAATCTTGAGTTTATTGATCAGATTGGACCCTCTTCTTTTAAGGGAACTTACAAGGGCAGAAGGGTTGGGATTGAGAAGCTTAAAGGATGTGACAAGGGGAATTCTTATGATTTTGAACTTCGTAAAGACCTATTGGAGTTGATGACTTGTGGACATAAAAATATTCTGCAGTTCTATGGTGCATGTGTTGATGAAAATCATGGGTTGTGTGTGGTGACCAAATTGATGGAAGGTGGCTCTGTTAATGACTTAATGCTAAAGAACAAGAAGCTTCAGATTAAGGAGATCATAAGGATTGCTGTTGATGTAGCTGAAGGAATTAAGTTAATGAATGATCATGGTGTTGCGTATAGGGACCTTAACACACAGAGGATTCTCCTGGATCGGCATGGGAATGCTTGCTTAGGGGACATGGGCATAGTCATTGCTTGCAAGACTGTGGGGGAAGCGATGGAATATGAAACAGATGGTTACCGTTGGCTAGCACCAGAGGTTTGTGTTCTATCTGTTTTTTACAATTATTCAAATTAATTTTGCTAAAAAGATGTCAAAGGTTGATTATAGTTATGCAATTGCTGAAACATCTCGTTGCTAAGCTATGAACATAACAAATCAGAGCCTATTGTGCATTGGCAGTGATCATTAATTGCTGTGGTAAGTGAACAAATACTCGATTTTGATTTACATGCCATAGGAATTGAGTATTTGTTTTTTTCATGCATTTGAAACAGAACATGTTTTTCTTCAATAATCCTTAATGTTGCTAAAAAAGATGTTTTTTTTCCCTAAATTCTATGACTTATGCAATGGAGTAAGTTGGGTTCATTTGCACCCAAAAGCTGTATGAAAAAGTTTGTAAACTGTCTTATTGTGTTGTGGACGATCATTGGCTAAATGTCTGGCGAAATGTCTGTTTTGTAGGGCATGCTCTTTATATTTTGTGTTAGATTGTATAAATGCAGCATCTCTTGTGAACTGGATTTAAAGCTACTAATTATTTTGTGTTGATTTTCACACTAGTAATTTTTCCTGTAACAGTTCATGCTACACTTTCTTCTTTCACATCTGAATTAGTACAGTTTCAACTAGAATGAAAACAAATAATGTTTAACTGAAAACTGTTTGTGTTGATAGGGACATCATTCAGTTTCAATGGATGTGGAAGAATATACTTAATAGCACTTGTCCCCACATAATTGCATGAGCATGCACTAACATGTATTCATAATTGTTTTTAGCTTTTACATTTCAAAATGGTAGTTAGTTGTTTCTGCATGATTTTTCCTACAAATGATCTTGGCCGCTTTATTGACGCGGTGCCACTTTTACCAAATGATTTTAGTTAGTGGAGCCTGCTGAGAGGATCTTTTGAACTTTAAGCATGATTGGCTGTCCCTTGTCATACCTAATCTGTAAACAACCATATTGACAACTGCCAAAATGTTCCACGCATGAGTAGCAGTGCACACACACAATGATCATTCATATTTATGATGTGAGGCGTCTTTAAAATGAATGAAGCATTATTTGCAGCATGTACATTTATTTTATGATGGAATACGAATATATGCATCTCTATATATAATTTTTAGCAGTTGATAATATCGTTCTCTCTCTTTTGTGATTGTTGGGAGCAACAGATAATTGCAGGTGATCCAGAAAGTGTGACTGAAACATGGATGAGCAATGCATATAGTTTTGGGATGGTGATTTGGGAGATGGTGACTGGTGAGGCAGCATATTCTGCATGTTCCCCTGTTCAGGCAGCAGTCGGAATAGCTGCCTGTGGTCTGAGGCCTGAGATTCCTAAGGATTGCCCACAAATACTGAAATCCCTGATGATTAAGTGCTGGAACAATTACCCATCAAAGCGTCCACAGTTCTCTGAAATTCTATCGATTTTATCATGGTTCAGTAACAACAGTAAATAAATTTTAAATGTAGTTTGACTAATACAATTTAATTGTGTAGTAATGGAAAAAAAAGGGAAAAAAAAGAAGCACCTATAGATTTTTTGAAGCTCAGCACAAATGAAAATAATATTTTTTTTCCTTCTTGAACCACGAGTATTCTCGTACCCCTTTTATGGTTGTATGAGACAATCTTGCTCGGGATAGAAATGTTAAGATTAAGCCCCTCCCTATAAGATGATTTCAGTGGTTCTCGATCCATGAAGCCTAGTCCTTTAGCATTAGATCCCCACCTTATTGGTTCGTTGTTTTCCTTTTAGAAATGTGTATTTTTCACATATTATGAATTAAATAAGGATTGCATGCATGAGCAGGGCATTTCCATTGCTGTTGCAAAAGAAAATGTGAGGAAATGAAGTAAAGTGAATTACATTATGTGTGGTGTTATGGGCCTACAATTTTGGAGTGATACAAGGAATTGTGACCTAAAATTTCCTTTTTTGTTTATGTGGTGGTTATCTTGGGGGACCCCTTTGTGGTCTCCACATGTTTTAGTGTCCTGTTCCTCTTTTTTTGCCGATAACCTGGTTCTACTGTCTACATCGCTTTGTCATATTATTTAATACGAATTCTTTTATCTTGATTGAATATATAAATTTATTTATGTAAGGAATTATCATTGCTTTAGGGAGTAGAAAACTCTTGGAGTCAGTCAAGTAAGCAAAGGTTCAATCTCATTATCTTCTTCTCCCTAAATATATGTATATAATAAAAAAAAATATAAATTTATTTATAGATTAAATAAATAGCAAATTGTCATATATGCAAAGTAGGCATTATAAAATGTTATGTACAATTTAATATTTAGTTTTGTATTTTCCTGTAACGTCACACCTGTTATGCATTTTAGTATAACCTATCCAAATATAAAGTAATTATACATGGCGTACTGGAAAGGTAAAATACCCTGTTAACAGTAGTAGTAAAATTTTTTTCATATCCTGTAATATAATTCCATGACTTTGCAAGTCTCATATCCTATAATTTCATTCAATGACTTGCAAGTCTCATATTTTGTAATATTATTCACTGACTTTGCAAAGTTAACACTGAGGTTTTCACCACAATATAATATATCACATATATCAAAACATAAAATTTACACATAAGTATTTTCGAGTTGATTTCATTTATACATATTTAAACTCATTCCAAAATGACTATACATATTCAAGCACATAAATACAAAAACACATATGACATATTTTCATGCTTGTGTGGAATGCAAGGAGAGAGAGAGTGATGAGGCTTGGCCAGTGACCTGTGCTCCATGTCTTTTATATGCTACTCAAAATGAGCTATAACTTTTCTTTACCTGAAAAATGATGCAAATTGATGAGTTGCGGCTCAGTGAGAATAACCATCCAATGAGCTCTAGAGTACCAAACAACTCATAGTAATAAATCACAATTCCAATATATACCATGTATTCCATTCCATTCCATTCCATTCATCAGTATCATATAAGTATCAATAAAGTTGAAACATATAATCATTACTCTTTAAGTATGCAAATGCTTTGCTTATTTCATTTTGTTGTGACCAAGTTAAACAGACATTGCCCCGGGTTTCTATGTGAATATTTGCCATGTGAACATTTGCATTTGCATTTGCTAGCTAGCTTGATCATTTGTTTCATTTGCACATTTGTTGGGTAATAGGCCTCTTCTTTTGCTTTACAATATCGATTAACTAGTCACAACTCCTTTTTAGCCCATATGCATATACACTTGTATTTAAGCATTCATCAACCATTGCATCTTTATCATATACAACATACATATATTCCATATATACCTCATATGTCAAGCATATACCTTGCATATACTATACATATACCATGTGTATATATCACATTTGTCAAACATATACCTCAAATATACCACAAGTATACCATTTATATGTACCACAATGTCACAAATTATCCATCATTATATTATGAAGGACCAATCATGACAATCACATGAATCACATAGCAAGCAACATTCATTTGCACTAAAGAATTCAATCAATAATTAGACTCACCGTTCTCCTTTGATTCCGACCCCTAACTTATTGTCTATCTGCTCCTTGTGGGTCTCCAATATGTTGCGAGCCTAATATGAAAACATAATCGATTAACTCATGATTAGAGAGACTTAATGTGGCTTAAACAAATTAATATGCATTGTTCATGTTAATAGTTAAGATTTTTCCTATGAGGCAGTGTGACCTTATGGGACTGTTTAGCCTATAACTTTTTCTATAATTGACCAATTACTCGGATTCTTGTTCCTAATTAACAATAACACATAATTATAGCACATATTCAAATTTCAGACTAATTGGATCATTGTACAATATTAGGTGGAATTTCTAAGAGTGTTCTGTTTTCTGCCTTATTTTCTGCCTTTAGGCAGTTTCAGGGTACTCATTTGGGTTCATCATAACTTACACTCTATAAGTCCTATTTTAATGAACCTTTACAGACACTTATATGGGTTCATATGTAACATGTTTCATGTTTACAACTTGTACCAATTATGTCTCTAAAGTCTTCTAATTATACCAAACATATTACTGTTCCAGAATAGAATTGGCTTTCGGACCAGTATGACTTCCAAAGGACATAACTTAGTCTAGAGATAACCAATTAAGCTCCAATTAGTACCAAAATTTTTCTACGACATATACCTCTAACTTTTATGTTTTGAGAATGTACGGAATCTAGCTCTAACAAGCTCAAATTAGCCAACCAATGTACTGGAGCTGCCCAGGGCACTCAGTAGGCAGTTCAAACCATGGAACAGGCATGGTTACATTCACCATAACTCACCATTTACAAGACCTATGAACCTAAAATGTGGTATACAGATACAATACACATATATCTACAACTTTTATATTTTTAGAGACTTAAAATAAGGCTTTAACATATTCGAAATCAAACCACACAGTAGCTAACTTGGTTAGGGTTTACACCCTGACCAGTTTCAGTACGAAGAGCATATCTCTCCCTATACATAAAATCTTGCAAACATGTTTACATATCCAAAAATATAAGATATAAATGAACAACGTTTGTTTTTTACACATTTCCAGAATCAATTTCTATTAATATCAAAATCGGGGTGCAATTCAGTGCCTAATATTGAACCTAAGCAACTCAAATCAACCCTATAGCAATAAGAATTGATTACTTACCAAGAACAACCTTGAAAGGGATCAATTAGCTTCAAACACTAGGTGAAACAAGGAATAATTGAAGTCTGAAATGGAGGAAATTGAAGAAGAAGTCGGGCTAGAGTGAGGAGGCAGAAATGGGGAAAGAAATATGAAGATAAAGGCAACTTGTTTTTTGTCATTTTGTCATTTTGTCATTTTCTCTTCTTCTCTTCTCTTTTCTCTTCTCATTTATCTTTTCTCTTCTCTTCTATTTCTATTTTGTGTCATTTTCATTTTATTTTGTCTATATTATTATTATTATTTACATAGATTTATAATTCCACTAATTCACACAATAATACAGCTTAATCATTTGACCCCATTTAACTAAATTAGCAATGTAAATGTTCACTAATCTTAGTCTAATCATTTTTCTTACTTTAATTTAGACACCTTATTTAATTCATTTCTAACACTTTGTTATCCTCATTTAGGTTATAATTACACATGTGCGACTCGATACAAGTGTCAAATACTAGGACACATAGCTAGTGCATGCCATGAACTTGTTCCTATGGAAATACATATGAAATGCACGTGTTCAATTGAATTGTATGCAAGATGCTTATGTTCGATGAAATGTATATGGGGAAGGTCAAGGATGTTACATTTCCATTTAATCTATAATGTCTATTCGGTATTAAAAATATGTTTCTTAAACAAAGTATTTTTACTCCGTGTTTGGTTTAATTTTATTTAGGAATAAATTTGATTTGCAAATGATTTTGTTATTTGTAAATAAATTCTCTTATTTGGTGTAAACTATACTAAATAAGAAATTTATTTCGAATGAAATGAATTTTATGTTTGGTTGGAATAAGAAATTGAATTCATATATATATATATATATAGTTTTTTTTTAAAAAAAGAAAAGAAAATGTTACTAATATCATTAATAATAGTATTTTTCAACCAAATAACTCTTCAAACGCATGGTTTCCACGTAATTCAATTATCTAATCATATTATATCCAAATTAGTTAACAATAATGAAACTTGTGTCAACTCTATAACTATAAGATTAATTATTGTTGGTCCACAAATAACTCAAGAAGGGGGAATTGAGTTATGACAAATTTTGGATTTCACTTTTGATCTGGAACTGGATAAACAAAATAGTTTTTCTGGCTTTGATTTTTGTTTGAATATGAAAGGAAGGAGAAGGAGCTCAATAAACTTTTTTTTGAATGTCGAATGAACGAGCCTTCCACAAATAATAATAATCAAACAAATGTAAAACAACCAAATAGATCATTTTTACTATTTGCGAAATAGTGAATGCTAAATTGCTTATATGTTGATTTCACTCAGTAAAAAAAAAAATTAGTTTTTTGATGCGAAAAATGGGTAAAACATACTTGTAGCATATAAAAGCAAGCAAACATAATCAAAGGCAATCGATTATAGTGGTTCAACACTAACCGACTTATATATATACCCCACATAAATGTTCACAAAATATTAATGCCCCTTTTGTCAGCAGCAAAAAAAAGAAAATACGAGACCCAAATTATGTCATCCTGAAGTTCTAAAAACATCCATAACGTATAAAATATTTCAGTTCCTTATACTGGCTTTAATTTTCTTTCCTATTCACTGGAAGTGACAGTTTTATCATAATAGTGCAAGTATTCTTAAACTTGATATACTCAAGGTTATCTTAGATGTTGAATCTTATACTTCAACTACATTTTTTAATGCCTCTTAGAGGTCGCTCATAGGGTGGTGATGAGTTATAGCATGTGATATTCAAAAGTAGTTGAGTAGTCAATAGAGGATTTACTACTTCTGATAGAAGAATAACATATCTCTACTTAAAATCATAGATTTTGCATCCTATTCAGAATAGAATTTTGCAAAATTGTAGCTCGTCAAGCATGCGCTAGGTGTGCTGTGAGTGCGATGGGCCTTATGGTTGTGGGCATGCAAAGCTGTCAAGCTTTTCTTGCACATGCAATAAATTTTTACGCCCATGACGACTTGGTTTGTTATGCCCATGACACTTTTGTCATGCAGGTGGCAAGCAGATTTACTACTACATACGCTGGTTGGCGCTTACTTTTGTCACATGCACAACGTGCAGTATTTTTCCCCATAAAATGATGTTTCATGTGTTTTGATGTAATAAAATTTCATGACTAGTACCTTGATAACATGTTTATGAGATAAATATGATGTTATATTTGATGTTAATTGCATATTAAAACCAAATTAAATTTTTGTTCAAGTTTTTTGATAAATTCTAGTTCATGTTTGATTCAATTTTAAATAGTTTTTGTGTAATTAGTTTGCTAGTTCAATTTTTAATGATTTAGAATATCTAATGAATGGATTTGAGTGGTATAAACTAATTATAAAATGCCTATTTCGATGAGAATGAATTTTGAAATTTTCGAATTTGGATTAGAAAAAAGTTTTCTATTCCTAATTTGACTAGGTTTTGGTATGCAATTGTAAATAAGATTGTTTAATCCTAAATGATATCAAACTAATGATTAATTAAGGTAATTTAATTATGAATTAACTACTAGTCATATTTGAATTTGATATTTAATGAGATTAAATAATCAAATTTGAATTTGGAAGTTACATGCATCAAATGGGAAGTAACCTAATTGGCTAAGTAGGCAATTTTAGAAATTTTTTTGATATAATCAAATGGTTGTCTAATTTTGCATGATTTGTAACAACCGTAAATTATGGTTTGGAATTTATATGTTAAATAAGGTATATTAAGGGTATATGGGAAGTATATGTGAGGTTATGGGTATTAGAAACTATAAAATAATGAAAAAGATAAGGAAAAGTGAAGTTTATATTGTTCACGCTTGTGACAGAGTTAATCACGGTTGTAAATGTTGTGAATTGTAGTTTCAGAAGTTGAGGATCTTGATGACCGTGACATAAATGTTCACACTCGTGACACTAATGTTCACACCTATGAAGACCTGCAAGTTTAAATATGGCAGTGTTGCATTTTTATCAGAAACTCACATAAATTCTAATAAGAAACCCTAGCCACCAACCCTAAAATCCCAAAAACGAATTTCCCTCATTCCATTTAAATTTTGGTTGATTAAACTTGAGATTTTCACCATAAACAGAGTAAAAAGGGATTTAAAACGAAGCTTTCCATTATAGATTGGAAATTAAAAAATAAGTAGGGATAAAACACATTTTGAACCCTAGAATTGATATGTGTTCACGAAATAGAGGTAAGAAATCATGTTCTCCATTATCCTTTATTCTAGTTTAATTCAGTTTAATGGGAAATAAGGTTTATGAGGTTTAAAACATTGAAAAATTAAGGTTTTACTAATTATGGCATGAGATGTTATCCGTAGCATCAATAGTGATATAGGTCTCTGATTTCCTATTAAAGGCTGTAATAGAAAGTGGAGAAGTCCACCAGAGGCAATAGATGCGAGAATGTCAAGTGTTAGGGCTCCAATATTAGGTTTGTACATATAAATATTTTTATTTGATTTTATTGTGCTTGTGATATGAAATGTTGTTTTAGTATGTTAAATGATAATGTAAATTGATATTTTAGTTGCTGTTAATGGTGTAAGTGGATGGTAACAATCTGTAAATGCATGTTGAGGTTGATAGAGGGGCAATTGATTATGGAATGTTGTTATGTGTTGATAATTAAGGCATTGAGGCTAGAATAATTGGTTAATTTTGATAAAATAGATGTTTTTAGTTGTGTTCAAATGCTGGAATATGTAAAGTGTTGATAGGCATGACTAACAATGGTTAGCTTTAGAATTTTGCATAATTGTGTATGAAAATTGGTTGAAAATAGTGCTGAAATATCATTCTATGTAATGAATTATGCCTGTAAGACCAAGCTTCACGCCCATAAAAGGATTTGACACCTGTGAAACCAAGCTTCACTCCCATGAAAATTATGAATTTCATACTCGTGAATGATCGTGAACCAGTCACAGCCTCATCATGGGTAGACAATCCGTGACATAAGGTTTCATGCCCGTGAATATACCATTCATGCCCGTGAATGCCCTGTTTCCAAAAATGAATAAATGAATTTATATGATGAGACTACTTAGTATGATATGCATATACCTTTGATATGATTAAGTGAGATTTTTATACAATATGATAACATAATTGAGGAACTTGATTATGCACATGATGCTCTACATCACAACATGTTATGTGATGATCTTGTTAAATTATGAGATATGACGTAATTGATGCTTATAACTAGCATATGAATAAGAATGCCCATTCTTTATCCAAGGAATAGTTAAGATATATGACATGCCATTGAGGGGGATACAGTATCGTAGAAATATTTATGCATGCAGTTATTATATTTTCTCATTAGAATGGCTTAAGCTCATGTTAGAGCAGTCCTTATTTCAGAAGCTCAGTAGGGACAATGAGGTTTAAGCTCATGTTAAAGTGCTCTTGTACCCATATGCATGCAGTCTTTGCTCATTACGGTGGCTTAAGCTCATATCAGAGTGCTCCTGATTTGAGAAGCTCAATGGTAGCAATGCAGACAGATATAGTAGTGAGCAGGATGACTTAAGCTCAGGTTAAAGCGCTCCTATTTCACAACCCGCATCTGGGTAGTCCATGTTTAGAGTATTGGACTATGAAACTAGAAGCCGATAATTATAAAACGTTGAATACAATTTACAGAAATCAGCAAATTTGAATACATGATGATATGTAGATATGATAAACGACATGTAATGTTATTCTGATGATGAACTCATTTATGCGATGTATGTTATGAGTGTTGAATGTTATGCAAATTAGTATGACTAAGCTATCTTATGAATAATTACATGTTGATAATATGACCCAACACACAAGTATGTTGTTAAATATGAAATATTATAGCAATATATGAATGTATGCTATAATTTAAATATTTATATGTATCACTAAGCTTTCAGTAGCTTAGTGTGTGGGTTTTTTCTGCATGCAGGTTTGGAGTCATAAACTATGGATTGATGAGATGAGAAGACAAAACTAGTCGGAGTTGACTCGATTTGGGTATGTTCTTTTATTTATGCATTTTATTTATTTTCCACATATCATGGGATAAAGACCATTAATTCATATTTTACTAAAGGCATGTATTCGAAATTATGAAGTTTGAATTAATACAGATTTTGTAGTAAGAGCTAGTGTTGTCCTGATAGTTATAAGTTTGAGATTGTTTGATAGCTAGTCATACTAAACGATTTATTATGTTATATAGTTGTTATGATATAAAAATCTTGTTTTAGGAAGATGTAGAAAAGTCTTAAATGAATACAGTTTAGGCATATACAGTTGTGTGGCATCTGTCTGTACAATGTGAAGGTGCATAAAATGGCATGATGGTGTAATTATAGATTTGACCAATATGATTATTCATGCATGGAATTTTTTTTTGTAAATAGGGTCGACAAGTCCCTGTATTATCTTATCTTTTGTTATATTTCTCTTCTCATCTCACTCATCTCAAGTGTAACTTGAGGTTTTCTTATGAAGAATTTATATAAATAAATTACGTAGGATTATGATAGAATTGAAGTAAAAATGAGTAAGAAGCAAATGAGGTGACTCTAATTAAAAAAAGACATAGAATAGAAAATCATTTTATAGACTACATTGTAACTTTATGCATTGACCGAGGTTTGACCTAATCAATCCTTTCATGGCTTGAAGGATTGATGTAAATATTTCCATAATCATGACCATATATTTAAAGTAACTATCTTATATATCTAGTATGTGATGGATGAATATATTATGCATGTCAAACAACATGATGTTAAATTAAAAAAAATGCCTCAATTGTAACGCCCATTAATTAGGATTTAATTAGAATAAGTATATGGTATAAATAGGAAAACAAACATGATAGATAATATAGATTAAAATAGATGAAATAAATGATTAAATTAGAAATTAAAATAAATTAAATTGATAGCCATGATGAATTTGAATAAATTAGATTAAATAATTAAATTGTATTTTTAGTAAAACAAATTTAAAATGACTATATAAGTAAATATATGAAGATAATAATAATAATAATAATAATAATAATAATAATAATAATAATAATAATAATAATAATAATAATAATAATAATAATAATAAAAGTAAAAAAAATAGAAAAGTAAACAGTAGACACAGCAGAAAAAGAAAAAAAAGAGGCATAAATCGTGAAAGTGGAGCTGAAGTCAAGTTAGACTTCTTTTGGCTCTTTTGTTTTCAACTCCAATCCTCTCCTTCTTCTTCTTCATCATCCCTTTTCCTGCCTCCATATCACAACTCAAATTATTCATCCTTTCCTTTAAGATTTGCATCAAAAATCAGTTCAAATAAATATGATCTTGGTAAGAAATATTTTTCTTATGATTATTGTGTTATTAGAACTTTTTAGATTATGTTATGCAGTGTATTTCGTTCATTTTTTTTGATTATCTTATAAATCCAATTTGCAGAAGTGTTAAGCATAAAATTTGTTCATATATGTCTTGTATATCTTTCTGTCAAATTTTATTGAATGATTTTGAGTATATGAAAAGATATGGTCATTGGGGTGAAACTGGTTTAGGGAGACGTATCAACTGAATAACCTACGGTTTTTGTAAACATTGATCTTCTTATTGGCTTAATCTGAGGTTTGTAAAATATGAAAGTTGTAGGTATATGTGTAATTTTGGTCTCTGCTAAATTTTGTATAAATTTCTCTTGTGTAGGTTGAGTTATAACGAAATGAATAATATCTGTTCCTTGATTGAGTAGTGTTCTGGTACCTGTGCAGCTCCAATAACTTCATCTTTATATTTCACCTATTTTTAGATCGAATTAGCCAAAGTTAAAAATATGAAAGTTTTAATTCTATGTCTTACCTAAATTCCTGTAAAAGTCCCACCTTAAAATATAATGTATTTTGTGAGTTATAAGCTGAACAATGGAACTGGTTGGGTTGATAATTTATGTTAAACCAGTTATATATCCTCCAATAATTGAGAATCTTAGAGACTGCATCTGGAAATGTGTTAAACATGAAAAATGTTCCAAATGGATTTATATAATTTTATAACAATTTTTAGAATAATTGAAACTACACATTGAAAGTTATGAATTTTTGAATTGGGTACCTCGAAACTGCCTAAGGGCAGAAAATAGAGAAATACTTAAAATTATACCAAATATTATGTAAACGTTCAAACATTTTGACATTTTAATATATTTTAGTTTTGCATGTTATATTTAATCAGGATCAAGAATCATATAAATTGGATAAGTGTAGAAAATGTTATTGATCCAATAGTCCTTAGAGGTCTTGTTCTAGCTTAAAAGAAATTGTAGTTATTTATTTAACTTATATTAAGAATAAATATTTTATCAAGGTATTAATTAATTATATTTTTAAATTAGGATTTCAACAAATAGAAGACCAACAAAAGTTAACAAGCTCTGAGCTTGTATTTTGGAAAAGAAAAACCGTATCGAGGTTTGTACATATAATTATTCTAGTTTGCCCCTTATGCATGATTGTATGTGCATGACATGCATTATT
Source organism: Triadica sebifera (assembly GCA_023653625.1). Classification (NCBI taxonomy): domain Eukaryota; kingdom Viridiplantae; phylum Streptophyta; class Magnoliopsida; order Malpighiales; family Euphorbiaceae; genus Triadica; species Triadica sebifera. Next base: position 31,395,481 of record CM042901.1, read on the forward strand.
TGTCACCATAATTAAATAATAGATTATTCCATGTTTTAACATTATAGAAATGTTATTAACTATGAATTTAACATTATGCTAATATTTGATAAAATATCATGCTATTATATAGTGTTGAAATAAGTTATGTGTATATCATTATGTTAATATGAAATAAGTATTGGCTATAGAAACAAGTAATTAATGGTGTTAATTGCCCATTTCTCTACCTGAGGACTGACATAGGATAGATGGTGCACCATTAGGGGGATGTTCGGTACCGATATTGATATGATTTAAGGATAGGGTGGCAATAGCTCCGAGAGCGCCCCTGCTCCTATTTACACACAGATAAATGATTTTACTAGGTCAAGGTGGTTGAAGCTCTGCAAGCGCCCTTGACTTGAGATTGTAGTGAGTAGGGTGGCTTAAGCTCCACGAGCGCCCCTATTTCACACCCCGTATCTGGATAGTCCAGGAATGAGATTTTGGGCTAATAATTCGTAGAATAAAATATGAAATTTAATTAATTGATGTAAGTAACAAAGTGTAAAATGCTTACATGAGGTGGTGCAAATTTTATTATTGAATAATGTTATTTTGTTTATTTTTTTATGTTATGTATTTATTTATTTTATATGAAAAATATGCAATAAAATTTGATATGCCATGATTTTATTCGAGACATGCATTTGTGTGACTGCTTGGGAAAAACTTTAATACTTATATGTACCAATAAGCTAGAGATAGCTTAGCGTGGGTTCTTCTCACGCAGGAATTGAAGTTATAGATAGTAGATAGTGGAGTTTATCAGGAAGAAGTCCAAGCCCATATCAGCAGAGACACAAGAAGCATAGTTAGAGGGTTGGTTATCTATTATTATTATTGTTTTTAGTTTGACTATGTATATGGTGTGGTAGACATGTCTCATATATTAATATTGTGTATGTAAATAATTATGTAACATAATCGGGTGTCAGATGTGTATACAATATAAGGATAAATATATATTGTTAATTAGAACAACTTGCCTAAACCAATATAAATAAATAGATTAAGTTATTTAAAATGAAAAAAAATTTTCAATTCGAGCAGATTATCGAGTTAAGCTTGTGGCATCCTTCTTATATATGTGGGATTATTCCTAATATATAAGTGGAGCGTCACGTTTAGTGGTATCAGAGCAGGTTTAGGCATTTCTAGACCTAGGTGTGAAATGAAATATTAGGTTTAAATATACATGTGTCTCATATAATTCTGATATGGGCTTTCTTCTTGGCAACTTGTAGGATTGTAGGAAGATGTCTTCGGATGAACTTGATATGGCTAAGTGTACCGACTCTCTTGATACTAGGACTCCTCATCAGGAGTGTGCAAAGGCAAAATGCTGCTCCAATTCCCCCATGCATGCAGCAGAACAGATTGACCCTGGTCAAAATCTATTTATATAACAAATGATAGGATTATTCCAATAAATGGTACGAGCCATTCCTCAGCCTACCCCAGTACCGTCACCTAAACCAAAAGTAACAATTGATAAGCTTCGTAAGTATGGGGCTTCAGATTTCTATGGTAAGAGAGAAGAAGATCCAGCTGCAACTGAGTATTGGTTGGAAAAGTCTGAAAGAATTTTTAAAGAGTTGCAAGTGGAAGCAGATGACAAAGCTAGATTTGCTACTTCTCTACTCCAAGATGAGGCATATGATTGGTGGAAATTAGTTCTTACCAAGCAAGATATGGTGGAACCGGTCTCATGAGATTCCTTCCTCTATGAATTTAAAGAGCAATATATTTTGTTGATCTATATTGATGAGAAAAAGAAAGAGTTCATGAATCTCAAACAAGGTAAGATGTCAGTGACTGAGTATCAGCGAGATTTTACTAGACTGAGCAAGTATGCCCCTGAATTAGTTGCAAATGAAAGAGATAAATGTAGAAGATTTAAAGATGGCCTTAATGAAGAGGTTAGAGATATTGTGACTGCTCTTCAGCATAACAATTTTTCTCAGTTAGTTTCTACAGCACTCAGCCATGAAAAAAGGAAAAAAAAGGAAAATAGAAGAATCTTCTAAAAAGTCAGCTACTCCTGAGACTCAATTCATTGGGAAGAAGAGTCATTTATTTACTAGCCGTTCACTGAATAGAGGACAAGGAAATGGTTTTAGCTATTCACAAATAAAGTCTTTTAAGAGGAGACTGCCCTCTAAGGCACCTTCTGCTATAGCCAGTTCACAACCTCAGGTTGGCAAGGAAGTTATACCAATATGTACTATTTACAATAGGAGCCATCGAGGGGAATGTTGGCGTGTCACAGGTGCTTGCTTTAGATGTGGTCTAAGGAACATATACAGAGGGATTGCCCACTCTTGACAGGTGGTACTCATACTCAGACTACTAGGTCAGCTCGGACTCAACCTGGAGTTCAGTTCAGAGGAGGACCAGGCCAACCGAGGCAGGCTGTTTTAGAGACAATGAATAGACCTGGATCTAGCAGAGCTCCAGCCCGAGCCTATGCCATGAAAGCTAAGGAAGATCAGACGGCAACAGATGTTATTGTTGGTATGTTTTCAATATATGATTTTGACATTTGTGCCCTCATATCCAGGTTCCACACATTCCTATATTTGCACTAGTACACCTAGTCAGCATAATATGATTAAAGAAAACCTAGAATATGGAATTGAAGTTAAGAATCCTTTAAGCCATAATGTAATAGTGAATAAAGTATTTAGGAATTGTCCTTTGGTTGTGCATGGGAAGGAGTTTTCTGTAGACTTGATTGAGTTGCCTTTCCATGAATATGATGTCATATTAGGCATGGATTGGCTCTCACGTCATGAAGCAGTGGTGGATTGCAAGTATAAATTTGTGGTACTTAAGATAGAAAATCAGGAGGAAATTATTGTGAAAGGTGAATTATTTTCACAACATCCTTGAGTCATATCCATAATGAAAGCTCAGAGATTGATGAGGAAAGGGTGTGAAGCTTATTTGGCCCATGTAATTGACACCAGAAAAGGAGGTTCAAATCTTGAAGATATTCCGGTGGTAAATGAATTTCCATATGTCTTTCCTGATGAATTACCTGGGTTACCTCCGGAGAGAGAGGTAGAGTTTACTATTGATCTTGTTCCAGGAACTATGCCTATATCAAAGATGCCATACAAAATGGCCCCATCAGAGATGAAAGAAGTTAAGACACAATTGCAAGAACTCCTTGATAAGGGTTTCATTAGACCAAGTACATCCTCATGGGGTGCACCAGTATTGTTTTTGAAAAAGAAGAATGGATCTTTGAAGATATGTATTGATTATCGACAGTTGAATAAGTTGACCATCAAGAACAAGTACCCATTACCACAGATTGATGATCTCTTTGACCAATTGAAAGGTGCATGAGTATTTTCCAAGATAGACTTGAGATCTGGTTATCATCAATTAAGGGTGAAGACGAAGGATATTGCTAAAACTGCATTCATAACCAGATATGGTCATTATGAGTTTTTGGTCATGCCATTTGGGCTGACCAATGCTCCAGCAGCATTTATGGATCTTATAAATAGGATCTTCAGGCCACATCTTGATCAATTTGTTGTCGTTTTCATTGATGATATTTTGGTGTATTCTAAAGATTCAGAAGAACATGAAAAGCATATGAGAATAGCATTGGAGACTCTCAGAGAATATAAGCTTTATGCCAAACTCTCAAAATGTGAGTTTTGGTTAAAGGAGGTGACATTTTTGGATCACATTATCTCTGCAGAAGGCATTAAAATGGATTCTAGCAAGGTTGAGGCAATTGTGAGTTGGAAACCCCCACGGAATGTGATCGAGGTTAAAAGTTTCTTGGCTTTAGCTAGATATTATCGGAGGTTTGTTAAGGGTTTTTCAATGATTGCTTCTCCTTTAACAAGACTATTGGGAAAGGATGTTAAATTTGAGTGGACAGATAAGTGTCAAGCTAGTTTTGATAAGCTTAAAAGTATGCTCACTAAGGCCCCTATTTTGACACAACCAATTCCTAATAAGGAGTATGTCATTTATAGTGATGTTTCTTATAATGGACTGGGTTATGAATTGATGCAAGATGGAAAGGTGGTTGCTTATGCTTCTAGACAGTTAAAGTTGCATGAGAAGAATTATCCTACCCATGATCTGGAGTTGGCAACTATAGTTTTTTCATTGAATATTTGGTGCCATTATTTATATGGGGAGAAGTGTTTTATTTACACAAATCACAAGAGTTTAAAATATCTTCCCTCACAGAAAGAATTGAATTTGAGGCAGAGAAGATGGGTAGAACTAATAAAGGATTATAATTGTGTGATTGACTACCATCCAGGCAAAGCTAATGTAGTAGCAGATGCTTTAAGCAGAAAGATGGTGGCCGAGTTGCACCTTCAACCCACTCTTATGCAGGACATCAAGGATGCACAAAGACAAGATAGAAAGCTAATTGAATTAGCTGAGTTGATCTTTAAGGGGGAGAGACCTAGATTCACTATGGACTTAGATGGTGGATTGTTCTATCAAGATAGATTATGTGTGCTTGATGTACAAGATCTTAGATAGAGGATTCTTAGAGAGGCCTATGAAAGCAAATATGCTATGCACCCAGGGAGTAACAAGATGTACCAAGAGTTGAAGAGTAGATATTGATGGGCAGGTATGAAAAAGGACATCACAGAATACACTTCAAAATGTTTGACTTGTCAGAGGGTCAAGGCGGAACATCAAGTACCTTCAGGGTTGTTACATCCAATTTCTATTCCAGAATGGAAGTGGGAACGGATCACTATGGATTTTATGACTGGATTGCCTTTGACTCCAAAGAAACATGATACTGTATGGGTCATAGTGGATAGATTTACAAAGTTAGCACATTTCTTACCTATCAGAAAGGACTATCCACTGAATAAATTGGTAGAAATTTATATGAATGAAGTTGTACGACTTCATGGAGTGCCTATTTCTATTGTGTCTGACAGAGATCCCCGCTTCACATCTCAATTTTGGGGTAGTCTACAACGAGCTCTAGGTACTAAGCTTAATTTCAGCACGACTTTTCATCCATAGACAGATGGACAATCAGAAAGAGTCATTCAGATTCTAGAAGATATGATGAGAAGTTGTGTCATCGAATTTAAAGGTAGCTGGGACAAATATCTTCCTTTAATGGAATTCGCCTATAATAACAGTTATCAGTCTAGTATCCAGATGACTCCATATGAGGCACTTTATGGTAGGAAGTGTCGAACACCTATATGTTGGACAGAGCTCAGCGAGAGGAAGCTTATGGGACCAGACCTAGTGCAAGAGACAGAAGAAAAAGTGAACGTCATTCGCAAAAGACTTACGGCAGCTACAGATAGGCAGAAATCGTATGCTGATCTTAAGAGATGAGACATTGATTATGTAGTGGGTGATAAATTTTTTCTTAAAGTATCTCCCTGGAAGAAAGTTCTGCGATTTGGGAAGAAAGGCAAGTTAAGTCTAAGGTTCATCGGACCTTATGAAATATTAGAAAGAGTTAGACTTGTTGCTTATAGACTCGCTCTACCACCAGAGTTGAGTCCAATACATAATGGTTTCCATGTCTCAATGTTAAGACGATATAGATTAGATCCTAATCACATCATACCTGCTGAAAGCAATCAAGTGAGACAAGATTTGACATATGAAGAAGAACCAGTGCAAATTTTAGCAAGAGAAATTAAGGAGTTGAGGAACAAGTGAGTACCATTAGTGAAAGTACTATGGATGAATCATGCAATCAAAGAAGCAAAATGGGAAAGCGAGGAGGTGATGAAAGCTCAATACCCTCACCTGTTCAGTGACGATGCTTTAGATATATTCCAAGGACGAAACATCTTAAGGGGGAGAGAATTTTAACACCCATTAATTAGGATTTAATTAGAATAAGTATGTGGTATAAATAGGAAAAAAACATGATAGATAATATAGATTAAAATAGATGAAATAAATGATTAAATTAGAAATTAAAATAAATTAAATTGATAGCCATGATGAATTTGAATAAATTAGACCAAATAATTAAATTGTATTTTTGGTAAAAAAAATTAAAATGACTAGATAAGTAAATATATGAAGATGATAATAATAATAATAATAATAATAATAATAATAATAATAATAATAATAATAATAATAATAATAATAATAAAAGTAAAAACAAAAAACAAAAAAGTGAATAGTAGACACAATAGAAAAAAAAGAGGCATACATCGTGAAAATGGGGCTGAAGTTAAGTTAGACTTCTTTTGGCCCTTTTGCTTTCAACTCCAATCCTCTCATTCTTCTTCTTCATCATCCCTTTTCCTTCCTCCATATCACAACTCAAATTATTCATCATTTTCTTCAATATTTGCATCAAAACTCAATCCAAATAAATTTGATCTTGGTAAGAAATATTTTTCCCATGATTATTGTGTTATTAGAACTTTTTGGATTATGTTCTGCAATGTATTTCATTTATTTTTTTGATTACCGTTTGAATCAAATTTAGAGAAGTATTAAACATAAAAGTTTCATATATGTCTTGTGTATCTTTCTGTCAAATTTTACTGAATGATTTTGAGTATATGAAAAGATATGGTCATTGGGGTGAAACTAGTTTAGAGAGATGAATCAACTGAATAACCTACAATTTTTGTAAATATTGATCATCTCATTGGCTTAATATAAGGTTTTATAAAACATGAAAGTTGTAGGTATATCTATGATTTAGGTCTCTGCCAAAGTTCGTATAAATTTCTCTTGTGTAGGTTGAGTTATAGTGAAATGAATTATATCTATTCCTTGATTGAGTAGTGTTCTAGTACCTGTATATCTCCAATAACTTCGTCCTTATATTTTACATAGTTTTAGATCGAATTAGCCAAAGTTCAAAACATGAAAGTTTTAATTCTATGTCTTCTCTAAATTTTTATGAAATTTCCACCTTCAAATGTCATGTAGTTTGTGAGTTATGAGCTGAACAATTGAACTGGTTGGGTTGATACTTTATGTTCAACCAGTTATATATCCTCCAATAATTGAGAACCTTAGAGACCGAATTTGAAAATGAGTTAAACATGAAAAATGTTGAAAATTAACTTATATAATTTTATAACAATTATCAGAATAATTGAAACTACACATTGAAAGCGATGAATTTTTGAATTGGGTACCTCGAAACTGCCTAAGGGCAGAAAACAGGGAAATATTTAAAATTATACCAAAAATTATGTAAAGGTTCAAAACTTCTGAAATTTTAGTATACTTTAGTTTTTCATTTTATATTTAATTAGGATTAAGAATCATATAAATTGGATAAGTATAGAAAAAGTTATTAATCCAATAGTCCTTAGAGGTCTTGTTCAAGCTTAAAAGAAATTGTAGTTATTTATTTAAATTATATTAAGAATAAATATTTTATCAAGGTATTAATTAATTATATTTTTAAATTATAATTTCAACAAGTAGAAGACCAACAAAAGTGAATAAGCTATGAGCTTGTATTTTGGAAAAGAAAAACCGTATCGAGGTTTGTACATATAATTATTCTAGTTTGCCCCTTATGCATGATTGTATGTGCATGACATGAATTATTTGTCACCATGATGAAATAATAGATTATGCCATGTTTTAACATTATAGAAATGTTATTAACTATGAACTTAACATTATGCTAATATTTGATAAAATATCATGCTATTATATGGTGTTGAAATAAGTTATGCGTACATCATTATGTTAATATCCCAAAGGCTCATGTTTTTTATGCAATTTGGATGTCATATGCAATTATATAAATGAATAAGTAGAACTAGGGTCAATCAATGCATATGCTACTATTTCAGAAATATAAATATTACGAGTGACTACTTCCCTCTTCCTCTGCCCTATGTCCCACTAGTAGGGTTGGCTATAAAAACAAGTAATTAGTGGTGTTAATTTCCCATTTCTCTACCTGAGGACTGACATAGGATAGATGATGCACCATTAGGGGGAAGTTCGGTACCGATATCGATATGATTTAAGGACAGGGTGGCTATAGCACCGAGAGCACCCCTGCTCCTATTTACACACAGATAAATGATTTTACTAGGTCAAGGTGGCTGAAGCTCTACAAGCACCCTTGACTTGAGATTATAGTGAGTAGGACGGCTTAAGCTCCGCGAGCGCCCATGTTTCACACCCCATATCCAGACAGTCCGGGAATGAGATTTTGGGCTAACAATTCATAGAATAAAATATGAAATTTAATTAATTGATGTATGTAACAAAGTGTAAAATGCTTACATGAGGTGGTGCAAATTTAATTATTGAATAATGTTATTTTGTTTATTTTTTTATGTGATGTATTTATTTATTTTATATGACAAATATGCAATAAAATTTGATATGCCATGATTTTATTTGAGACATGCATTTGTGTGACTGATTGGGAAAACTTTAATACTTATATGTATCACTAAGCTAGAGATAGCTTAGCATAGGTTCTTCTCACGTAGGAATTGAAGTTGTAGATAGTAGATAGTGGAGTTGATCAGGAAGAAGTCCAAGCCCATATCAGCAGAGACACAAGAAGCATTGTTAGAGGGTTGGTTATCTATTATTATTATTATTTTTAGTTTGACTATGTATATGGTGTGGTAGACATGTCTCATATATTAATATTGTGTATGTAAATAATTATATAACATAATAGGGTGCCATATGTGTATACAATATAAGGAGAAATATATATTGTTAATTAGAATAACTTGCCTAAACCAATATAAATAAATAGATTAAGTTATTTAAAATGAAAAAAAAATCAATTCGAGTAGATTATCGAGTTAAGCTTGTGATATCTATCTTATATATGTGAGATTATTCCTAATATATAAGTGGGGCGTCACATCAATAATATATGAAGGCTATCCATTAATATGACAAAAACTAGAGTTTTTTTAGAGTTTGATTTATTAGGCACACCCAAGCCCACTTTACAAGAATATGTTCAAATTATTGAAATAAAATTTTATGATTAATGAGTAAGCCTTAATTAATTACATTGGCTTGTTAGGCACACCCAATGTCAATGTGAATTAGAGGTAATATTGGGCCAATGCACATGAGATGTACATGTATCAAGTCCAATGATTCAGTAGTTATATAAAAAAATTCAATTGGTATGAGATACCTACCAATTGACTTAAGGTGGCTTGTTGGACACATCCAAGGTCATTCTTAGTGATGTTGGATATTGACCTAGTAGGAGAGCTTCCAACAGGTTATTTCAAATTCATAGTGTTATGGGTTCACAATAAAATAGTGGAAGTAATAATATGCATTTATTAAAAACCTATTAATCATGCATTTTTGTACATTCTCTAACATAATTGTTCTTTACATTTAGGCCCTGTACTATATATCTAATTTGAGTTTGTACTTAATTCTCGAGTCAAACAAGTTGATTGGCCCAAACTTCCTTGATTCACTAAAAAATTTGAGAATTGTTCTTAAATCTGAACACATGGCCTATGTCTTGAAAGATTCGTTTCCCTCCCCTCCAGCTGATGATATATTTGTTGATGAATAGTTGGTATATAAAAGGTATATGGATGATTGTGAGTTGACAGGTTGTATTATGCTTGCCTTTATGTCTCTTGAGTTTCAAAAGCAACATGAGAACATAAATGTAAATACCATTGTGTATCTTCTAAAGGAGTCAGTTGATGAGCAAACTTGCATATATAACCCAACTGAAAAGTTGAATATCTTGGCTAACGCATATCCTAGCTATAACCACATCTCTTCGTCGAAGCCATATATTCTGGTTAGAGTTGTCTACTCTAGTTGAAGCCGTATATATATATACTCTGGCTAAAGCTATCTACTCTGTCTAAAGTCGTCTACTCTAGTCGAAGCACGACTTCAACTATGTGACCCTATTGGTATGTCAATAAGTGTATCCTAATCTAGTCCAAGCTTATCCATGATCTCGAATCATATGTGTCTACATAAATTACTCATATACCAATTTGAACATCGTATTTCTGATACGTATTATTATTACTAATACTTTTACTATAGCGCCATCTCGCCTAATCAGGAATAAACAAGTGAGTGCTATGGAAACTGGTGTGTGGAAAATCTGAAAAATTTTTAAAATTTTCTTTTATTTGGAAAACCCTTTTTTATGCACACTTTACATATGAAACCATATTACAACATCTCTTATATATATAAGTTATCCATGGAGAAATACTTTGATCCAAGAAAAAGCTTCATATATATATATATATATATATAAGAAATAACATGTTTGGGGCTTAGAAGGCCCGATGTTTACAAAAATATATGCATTTACAAAGTTATATATATCCCAAATTACAAGATATGTATGTAGGTAAACAATCCAAATCCCTGTCATATACAAAATGCAAAAGTATGACATGATATCACCAATCCGTGTCAGGTATGCACTATTGTCTCTGATATTAGGTTGAATTCTCTTGTTTAACTTCAAATCTATCTATAAGACTCTGACTTGCATGGAAAAACACCTGCACGCTAAACAGTTGAAAGCTTAATGGTACATATAAGTATAAAAATTTAACATGCAATCATACATTAAACAATTTCATGGAAGCATAGAAAACATCATGTCATAGAAATAAATTCATACTATTATATAAATACTTTACCTTATAAGATGAATTAACTCATTAAGCATTGAACAACATAGAAGAGAACATATAATCCATTTTTTAATCACATATAACATATTACTGTGTATTCTTGTATATTTGTATTTTTGAACCTCATTTTCATTTCATTATGTTCTTAATCACTTTGATATGATTCCCCATTAACTCTAAAGATGGATAATTCAAATATGAATTGTGAACAGGGGCACTCTTTGAGCTTAAGCTACTATGCCACTGTCTATAATCATGTGTGCTAGTTGAGGCATTTCAGTCAGCTATCCCAGAGCTTAAGCCATATTGAATAGTACAAAGACATGTGCCAATTGAGGCATCTTAAGTCAATGACACTCCCAGAGCTTAAGCCACATTGATGAGTATGGAATCATTGTATCATAATCACTATAGTATCAAACCCTCTTAATGACATGCCATCTATTCTACTTCTAGTCCTAGTATCAAACCTAGACTTTATTTGTTCATATTATCTTATTATACTTCATTGAGACATTTATATCTTATAACATATATACTTTATTCATATATAAACTCATCATGTAATATTTATGTTCTGATCTTCGTAGAAGTATACTTTAAACATATTATACAAAAAGCATATGCAAAGATATTGTATTATAACCATTAACCATAAACATATATCATTTAAAATAGAATTCACAGGTGTGAACTATGTGTTCACGACCATGAAGGTTCATTCATGGGAACTCCTAATTGCAAACCAAACTGTAAACTAAGTTGTGAAAGCTTCTGTTCATTTTGTGCACCTTCTTCATGTGAATGAAGAAATAGGCATGGGCATGATCTTCTTTGTGGGATGAGATTCATAATTGTGAACACTTAGTCATGATCGTGAATCTAGGTTTTTTGCATCATTTTCATGTGCATGAAGAAATAGGCACGAGCATGATCTTGTTTGTGGGATGAGATTCACGGTTGTGAACACTTAGTCACGATCATGAATCTGGATTTTTCAGTAGTTAATAGCATTAAATGCAAGAATTCATTACAAGTCACAAGCATAGCTCTAAGGATTTTCCCATCAGAACATTTTTCTATCAACATTCTCATCACATCATGCATTAAAGCATGTTAAAGCATCAATAGAACTCAAGAGAACACATATTCATATAATTCTCCCTTTTCATACTCATTATACATATTAACAATTATCTTTGATCCCATGTGTATTAATGCATCATTAATTGATTCATTCAACCACTTAAGCCATTATCAATCAGCATACCCATAAATGAACATTTATTACACTCCATAATATTAATAACTCTTATCAAGCATACTTGACATTCAATTCTTGTAAAATCATGTCATTAATTACTTCCTTTAAGCTCATTATAAATAATAACTAGAATTTAAGGTATTCAAGGAATTTAACAGATACCAAAATTGGAATTTAAATGCATATATGTGCATACCTCTAATGGAGCCTCAAAAACCAAACTTCTCTCAAGCCTGCTTATCCTTTTGGTAGATTTCAACATCTTATCTTTCAAATTATATCATATATAACATGTATCCATTAACCTCTATAAATAAGAAAACATAACATTAAAATCTATAAAGCTCAAACCCTAACTTTAACCCTCTTATATAACTTTAATATCATAAAACCCCTTACTAAAGCATATTATGACCTTAATGAAGTTTAAAGAGAGGTCTATAAACATAAAAACTCATCTTTAACCAAAATAGGATCTACATAGAAAAAGATTATGAAAGCTTATGAAGAAGGAGGAGAAACATGATTCCTTACCAAAATCGAAGGAAACGCGGATGGGAAGAACAATTTGACTCCACTCTTCCTCTTATGGGTTAGCCTTCTCAAGAACACCTCTTCTTTATGCTCCTTTCTGATAAGAACTTGTTTAAACTTTGATCTTTAATGTTGGTTTGGTGTTTAAGGCTTAAAAATCAAAGTAAACATAAGACTTGGTCTCTGATAGGAAGAACATTCAAGTTCTAGGGTTTACTTTTAGATTTAGTTCATCAGAGAAAGAAAGAATAACTACTGGAATTTTATATCAGACAATGTTCACAAAGTGTTACAACCACTGTCATGGTTGTGAATCAGCTTAACTCAAAATTCCAACTTGCGATGGCTCACGATCATGAAAGCATTGTCACGAGTATGAACAATGTGACATTTCATTTTGTTGTTTATTTTCAACTCTCTCTATTTACCGAAACTCTAAAATACATACTTAACTTTTCTTAATCGCTCTTTTACTATGCCCTAATTACGGGCGTTACATTAATACTTATCACATATATATCATAAAATCACCGTTATCATGCTTTAATCATAAAGTCAACATTTTTGTTATTAAGTATATCTTATTGCCTTTATTTTTGCATTATTAATATAAATAGTGTTTCATGTAATATATGATATATGAATGACATAACAACTAACAAATCTGCATGGCGTATAAATAACTTAGCAGACAAAATGTATATATTTCGAGCATTCACACAAATCATTTCATTTATCACATTATATTGAGTATTTTAAATTATGTTGCTCTTTTACTACCTCCTGAATTCTATTACCTATCTTGTCTATAATTTATAATCATTATTCATGTTATTGTCAAATTATATTAGTTTACTAGCATTATTTATTCGTACCATATTTCATATACTGCATGATGAATATACTATACTTTTCATAGCATCATAACAATAAACAATTTCTTGTAGCTTGTATTTCCAAACTGTAGTTCGTAAACTAACTAATTCTTAACTTAAACAAATAATTATGCATGCACATATATATACTTAATTATTCAACTTATAATTCTCACGTACATTTCCTCATCATATATTCGAGTCACGTATATACATTTTTATGCCTAATATAGTTACATTCTGCATTCATATTTTCAAACTCACTTTATCGTTTCTCTAATATTTCCCTACTTGCTAACATGTTTGTATTACCTATAACTATACTTTATTACAATATTTTATATATACTATGACAATATTTAAATATGACATAGCAATCCCAACACTAGGTAATTTCATAGCATATCAATTTATAATATAATATAAAGTATTGTTAATAATTGCTTTATTTTTATAATTACTATTTTCGCTCTATGGCTATTGCCATAAAACTTGCACAAATTTGGCTATTGTCTGTCACCCAATCTTATTTCTTACTTCAGTCAAGTTTCTTTTTGTGTTAGTGTGCCTGCGCAATTTATTTTCTAGGTTTGCTAGTACAAGGACATTTGCTTAGAATCATGACTCGATCCAACTTCTCTACGTATTTCAATCAATGGTTACTCACTCCCTAACACCACATTTTCCATTAGTGAACATATCTCTAGATTTCTCATAATTTGAATAAGGGTTTACAGGTTATATTTTGATATCTGAGTGTTTTACTCCCCTTCTTAACTAGGTTTTCTGCATGGCCTTTAATTCTGAAATTGTATATATAGTCTAAGATTCTTTTACTTTCTATGAGCTTTATCTTTTTATTAAGCTCCTTATATCATTCACAAATAGTTGTTCCAAATTTTTTTTGTTCTTTTGTTTTTCATAACTTCATTAGAGAACTCACGGTTTGATCATTCTTTTTATGTCTTTATTTTTTTATATATTAAATTCTCTTATTTTAGACCCCATTTTCTTTTAATACTTTAACTTAGCAACATTTAAACATGAAGGTCACTTATTCATCTTAGTTATAAGAAAGTCTAAATATCCAATTTTTTAAATTGGTCTCGGGTTCCCAGAGTCCATCTCTTTCATACTTAAACATTTAGCTTCACTAGGTGCTTCATCCAATTTTGATTTCTTCCTCCTTATGTCATAGTTTCTCCTTTAAGGTGTTACAAAACAACATAGTAGAACAAAGAAGTTTTGATTTGCCTTTATAATGGTCATGAAGAAAGAATAAAATAAAAAAGGAAGAAATTAAGAAAAAGGAATAAAAAATAAAGAAAGTTTACACTCTCCATCCCTCAAGAGATAAATAGAAGAATTAAGTTTTATCCTTTTGAAAATTCATGTACCCAAGATCTTAATGGCTTCTCCTTTGATCTCTTTTTGACTTCAAACTCATATGAAAAACTCTATTGTCATTCCTCTCTTACATGCAAAGTCTTGGCTAGGGATTTCATGGTAGAAAATTGTCACGTCTGCTAGTTTAGACTGCAGCCAACACATACATTTCGCGACTGGATGCACCAGATCAATTGAAAATCAAGTGCATTCGTAGTCGAAGTGGAGGCGATACAACCAATCTAAATTTAGACCATGTATAAGTGAAAAAATTGATTATGTGCATGAGACATTAAATTTTGTACGAAAACTAAGAAAAAAGGGTTAGACTGAAAAATACGCGATTTTTGCACTGTCAGCAAGTCATGAACTAAGGACATTGGCACATAGATAATATTAAGGTGAAACCATTACTATAATTCTGTGTCAAAATTTCAATATTTAGGATATGAAATTGAAGAAATAAAATTTATGATGTGGCTCCGCGAAAATGATACAAAAATTGAGTTTCGCTTTGGTGCACGAATTGCAAAATTAAGAATACCAATATGTAGAATAAATTATGACATGAATAATGATGTATTAAATTGTAGAAATGTAATTAATGTAGGAGTTAAAATTAAAGAAATAAAAATATAGGGTCCGATTTTATATAAAAAGAAAAGTAGATGGACTTAATTGGAAATTTAATAAGTAATTATATTAGTGGAGAGTCATTATACCAAATAATCTTGATTAAAGTTTAATCAACATCTAGTTTCATCTTGCATGTACACTTTATGTTGGCCATGCAAGCTAATTACATGTTGAGTTTCTTAAAATTGGTACAAATGTTGAAAAAGCAAGAATTCATTCTTTTAATATTATTTTTTCCATTTTCTTTATTTCCCACAATCGGTGCACTATACTTCTCTCACTTTTCCTCTTTACCGTCTATGTTTACCATCTTACTCGATCCATTAATTCTTTCTCCCTCCATCTTTCTTGTTGTTTTCCATTAGTCAACTTCAAGGTAAAGCAAAAATAAATAATTTTGAAGGAAATAATCTATTCCTTATCCCCAGTCACCTTGGCCAAAATAGTTAAAGAAGGAGAAGAGCTAAAAGGCGATCAAAGCTTGGTGATTCACACTAGAGATTTGGGTGTGGGTTTTCAAGATGAAATAGGGACTATAAGGGAGGTGAATGATCATGGGTTGTGTAAAAAGGAGTATGAAGAACCCAGATTTCATCATGTGGTCGAAACACAATTGGAAGAAAAGAGAGGATTTGCTTCAATCTTGGAGGAAATTGGAGAGAGAATCTTTTGCATGCAAAAGGTATAACCAAAGGAAGAGAAGTGGAGAAAAAAGGGGCACAAAGAGGCTAGAGTCATCATGAAAAATTAAAAGAGAAAGGGGTAAGCCAATTTAGGTGTTGAAATTCCAATTTAAGCTGTGAGCTATAAATTCTCATTTCTTGATTTTCTTTACATTACTCTTAAGCTTTGTATATGAGATGA
Source organism: Triadica sebifera (assembly GCA_023653625.1). Classification (NCBI taxonomy): domain Eukaryota; kingdom Viridiplantae; phylum Streptophyta; class Magnoliopsida; order Malpighiales; family Euphorbiaceae; genus Triadica; species Triadica sebifera. The sequence continues at coordinate 31,411,710 of CM042901.1, forward strand.
AGCCTAATCCCCTTTTCTTTTTCCTTCTCACATTGTTCTTCTTTTCTTTTCATGAATAAAACAAGCGATGTGAGTAGGTAGCTTTTGGTCGAGACATGAACAAAGTGAAATGGAGGGAGAATTGCTCGGAATTGGACCCAAACTACATGAAACCTTAACTTAGGAGGAAGATTTTGACTTTTAGCCGAGGCCTTCAAGAAACATTGGGATTCAGTGATTGTCTTCAGATTTACTGGAACTTTGATTTTTAAAGGCCAATAACCTAGAAAATAATAAAGACACAATTAAGTTAATTGTTGGTAGATTAAGACAAAAATGAGATTAATTGAGTTTTAAGGTAAAAGTGATGTTGACCGAGAGCTAAGAATAAATCTAAATTAAATAAAACTTAAAATTTTGCTATCAAGATTTCATTTATCTCATTAAAGTAAGTTAAGTTACAAATGGGATTAATTAGCAAAAAAGACTTGGGTTAGTTTAAAAGGGAGCAATGTTGTGGAAATCGGGTTAGTTTCCACCAAAGTGAATAATTGTTCCAAAAATTAAGACAAAGAAAAATTCTCAGGTAGTTAGTGGAGTTACAAATGGTATCCCTTAAAAACCAACTTCCTTAGACTCTTAGAGTCTTGGGGACAGAATGTTTCTCAGATAATTTAAAGCACAATATATCACAAAGTAAAAGACCTGACAATAGCTATTAAATAGAAATAAAAAGAACACCAGAATCTAACGAGGTTCGACAAATTATGCCTTCGTCCTCGGACACTACTAAAATAATATTTCACTATTTCAAAGAAATATTACAAAGTGAAATATTACAAGAGAGAGAGAAAAATACAACCAATCTTACAAGTAGAGGGATTGGTGTTTTTGGGATGAATTGTTAAGAGGGGATGAAGCCCTTTTATAGCCTAATGCTATGGTGGAAAAATCCTCTCTTTCCGATGTGGGATTGCCACATTTCAACAAATTTCCACCTTGACAATCTCACAATTCCAAACAAACATTCTCTAAACTCTTATATTACAAATTTCAGTAATGTCTCCAAATGCGCTTCGAAGCGCCCAATTTCAAATTTTGAGAACATTTATCAAGTCCAAGCAATGTTGGAACTTGATACCTATCACAACTTTTGTTGCCATATCTGCGGGATTTTCAGCAGTCAAAATCTTCTGAAGTAGTATCCCATCTTCAAGAATTTCCCGTACAAAATGATATCGAACATCGATATGCTTCGTTCTTGTATGATAAACTTGATTCTTTGCCAAACAAATAGCACTTTGACTGTCACAATGCACTTTGACATGCTTCTGACCAATTCCCAAGTCATTCAATAACCCCTGAAGCCAAATTGCCTCCTTAATAGCTTTTGAAACTGCCATGTACTCTACCTCTATTGTAGACAAAGCAACTGTTGACTGTAAGGTGGACTTCCAACTAACCGGTGCCTTTGCAAGTGTGAACACATAACCGGTAGTAGAACGACGTTTGTCTAAATCACCTGCATAGTTGGAATCACAATATCCAACTATATACTGACCACTTTTCTCATCCCGCTCAAACATTATACCAACATCTACAGTATTCTGAATATACCGTAGAATCCATTTCACAGCTTGCCAATGTCCTTTACCAGGATCATGCATGTACCTGCTCACAACTCCAACTACTTGTGAAATGTCAGGCCTCGTACACACCATTGCATACATCAAGCTACCAACAACATTTGCATATGGAACCTTTGACATATATTCTCATTCTTCATCACGTTTTGGAGATAAAGATGCACTGAGTTTAAAATGAGGAGAAAGTGGAGTACTAACTGGTTTTGTCTTCTCATTTATCCCAAAATGCTTTAGTACTTTTTTCAGATATTGTTTCTGAGTCAAACAAAGTCTCCCCAATTTTTTGTCTCTGCATATCTCCATACTGAGAATCTTCTTAGCTTCCCCTAAATCCTTCATTTCAAATTCCTGATTTAGTTGAGCTTTTAACTTCTGAATCTCTCATTCATCTTTTGAAGTTATCAGCATATCATCAACATAAAGGAGAAGATAGATAAAGGAACCATCCCGTAGCTTGCGTAAATATACACAATGATCATATTTCCTTCTTGTGTATTTCTGCCTTATCATAAACTTGTCAAATCGTTTGTACCATTGTCTTGCAGATTGCTTCAATCCATACAACGATTTGCTCAACTTGCATGCCAAAGTTTATTTTCCAACAACTTTAAATCCTTCTGGCTGACTCATGTAGATTTCTTCTTCTAAATCTCCATGTAAAAATGCAGTTTTTACATCCAGCTGAACGAGTTCCAGATCAAATTGTGCTACCAAGGCAACAGTATTCTAATGGAGGAATGTTTTACAACTAGAGAAAACACTTTATTATAATCAATTCCCTCCTTCTGAGCGTAGCCTTTAGCTACCAATCTTGCCTTGTAGCGGATATCATTCTTATCAGGAAATCCGTCTTTCTTTGCATAAACCCATTTACAGCCAATCGCTTTCTTTCCCTTTGGCAGACTTGATAGCTTCCATATCTGATTCTTTTCAAGGGACTGCATCTCTTCTTCCATAGCCTTTCTCCACTTTTCTTTTTCTAAGCTTTGAATAGCTTCACAATAAGTGGAAGGAATCTCATCATCTATTGAAGATGTATAATTAGTCATATCTTCAAGTCGAGCAGGTTTCTTAATATTCATTTTCGGCTTTCGTAATGCAATTGGCTCAAGTTGCCGAGGAGGTTCTTGTGTTGAAACCTCTGCTTCCTCATCTGATCCATTTTCTACCATTATCTCCTCTTCTGCCGTAGGAGTAATTTTATTAGACTTTACAATTTATGGATCAACAATTCTTCTTCTATCAAACTCCACCTGTTTGGGAGTTTCCTCCACCTGCTGTGGAGAACCATCTGTCTGCTCCTTTGTTACCTTTAACATGATAGACTCATCAAAGGTAACATCTCTACTAAATATTATTTTCTTCGTCTCTGGGCACCATAGTCGATATCCTTTGATACCAGAGGATATCCCCATAAAGATAGCTTTCTTTGCCCTTGGATCTAACTTCGATTCCTTAACATGATAGTATGCAGTGGAACCAAACACATGTAAGGAATTATAATCTGTAGTAGGTTTGCCATACCACACCTCCAAATGTGTTTTTCCATTGATAGCAGTTAATGGCGAACGATTAATGAGATGACATGCGTATGTTACAGCCTCAGCCCAAAACTGTCTGCCTAATCCAACATTAGAAAACATACACCAAACTTTCTCTAGTAGAGTTCGTTTCATGCATTCAGCCACCCCATTCTATTGTGGTGTATTTCTGACAGTGAAATGTCGAACAATTCCTTCATTTCTGCAAACTTTCATGAAGGGATCACTTGTGTACTCTTCGCCATTGTCTGTTCGAAGACACTTGATCATTCTGCCCGTCTGAGTTTCTACCATCTTCTTCCAGATGAGAAAAACTCCCAACACTTCATCCTTTGTCTTCATTGTATACACCCATACTCTTCTTGAACAATCATCAACAAAGGTAACATAGTAGTGTTTACCTCCCATTGAAGCAGTTTTGGAAGGACTCCATACATCTGAGTGAACATAATCCACAATACCCTTGATATCATGGATTGCAGTGCCAAACTTCACTCTCGTCTGCTTCCCTTTGATGCAATGCTCACAGAAGTCTAATCTGCAGGTTCGTACTCCTTGCAATAATCCTTGATTCACCAGAAGTTTCAAGGATTTTTCGCCTGCATGCCCCAAGCGCATATGCCACAATCTGGTTGTTTTTAGCTCCTGGTCATCACTAGAAACTTTTGTTGTTGTTCCAAAGATTGTATTGCCTTCATAGTAATACAAGTTGTTGCTCCTTTGAACTCCTTTCATCACCACAAGTGCTCCAGATATAACCTTCATTACTTCATTTTTAATGATTATAGTGAAACCCTTTCTCCTAAGGATTCCCATAGAAATGAGGTTTTTCGTCAGATTAGGCACATATTTTATGTCTGTCAGAGTTCTGATTGATCCATCACGATTTCTCAACTGGATTGAACCAATTCCAGTTGTTTTGCAAGGGCTGTCATTTGCTGTATAGACAACTCCACCTTCAATTTCTTTAAAATCGAAAAACCATTCCCGATTGGGACACATATGGTGGCTACAAACAAAAGTGATAAAAAATCTTTATTTATATATATACATACATACATACATACATACATACATATATATATATATATAAGTTAATTAAATTATTTTATTTGCATATCTCCCAATTGTCACCCGTGCAAAGGGTGATTGCGACTTAATATCATTTATTAACTTAATCTAATCATGTTCAATTTTAATCTTGGCAAATATCATGTTAGTTCTCACATTTTCCAAAATTCCCATGAAACCGGGATCAGAATTTTATTTCTTCGATTTCATACCTTAAACTTAGAAATTTTAACAATTAAATACACTGTAGTCATATCTCAACATGTAAAATTATCCCTTTGTGATGACTCTTTTAGAACTTGTTTAAAAACATTATCCCTACTAAGGACACACAAACTGTTGTTGTAATGCATATTGTCTTCTAATTCCACTGAATACTTAGGTCTCTCCCCTTATAACAACCTTATTTATCTCACACAATTTGTTGTCTTGTCTCCAAGCTTCCTTCATTCTTTAGAGAACGGTAGATTGGAGGCACAATTCTATAATTAAAGAGACTAGTTCACACACATTGTTGTCCAAAACAATAACCAAGAAGGGGGGTTGAATTGGTTGGTAATTAAAATTTTTTCTTGAGGCAATTTTACCTAATATTGATTTGTGAGAGAGAAAGAGAAATTTGGCACACAAAATTTATAGAGGTTAGGGTATTAACAAACCCTACTCCTCTCCCCAATCTCAATTGAGTATTCCACTAACATTTAAAGTGTTACAAATAGAGTTTTTCCTAGTTCACTCCCAATTACAGTGTTTTACTCTCTTGGCTAATACCTAACCTAAAAAACTCCTTGTGATTTAATGGCTAATACAACAACTGATTCATTGTGTTTTGATGACTCACACAAAAGCCTTTACAAATATTTCACTCACAACTCAACTCACTCAAACTGACTTTTTAGTAATTGATTATAAGAATGAAATACTCAAAAAACAAAAAGCTCAATAATTCTGAGTAATTATGGTTCTTACAAGATAAAAGATTATATTGATGAAATCAATTAAATGCACAAGGCAATACAAGATTAGAAAATTGAATGCACATTTTTTTCTTATTTTTCTTACCTTTAAAAGTCATAAATATGTTGTATTTATACTTCCTCAAACAAATATAGCCATTTGAGATGCATTTAATGCAAAAATGGCCATTCAAGAACTTCCTAACAACTCGCTTTCTAGGTTCACAGGAAATGACTTAATATTCACAAGCATGACTATTCTTCTTAGCCGTGACTGAAGTGGTGAAGTTGGCCATGAACAGTTCTATCCAAAAATGAGAAGTCTTTCATAGGCATAACACATATCTTTACGGGCATGACTTAATCAAACTTCACAGTTGGTTCAATGCTTCACTACTGTGACCATTTGAAAGAACAATCTTAGCAGTAACTCATTTCTTGGGCGTTACTTCATGAGTCATGGGAGTGAATTTCTCTTTTAACGGTTGTGGCGATTCTCCACTACGAGAGTGACATTGTTCACTGACATGAATATCTGCTTCACAGGTGTGAATTTTTGTTGATTTTTATTCTTTTAAACTTTAACTAATTTCAATCAACTTGCTTCATAGTCTTAGGAATAAATAACCTATCTGACACATTTAGAATACAAAATGTGGTTAAATTCCTTATTGCCCAATTATATGTGATAATCAAAATGACATAAATTCCCTTTAAAGTTCAACAATCTCCCCCTTTTTTATGGTGACAAATAATTTTGCAATGTTGTTAAGCATATTCAAAGTATATGTCAAGCATATGTTGTTAAGCATATTGCATTTCTTTTGCCCTTTTGTCAGAATCAAAAAGAGATAATCAAGAGAATAAAATAGACAATATAAAGAAAATCTCATATTTCATTATATAATAAAAAATACATATATGAATTTAAGTACAAACAAGATTTCCTATCTAATGATCATAAAATAAGATTCTAATTAATGAAACTAAAGCTAAAGAAAAGATCAATCATGGCTTGAAGTCATATACTTGCTCGCAAAGATGAGATATATCCTCATTGAAGCTATCAACTCCCGAGTCCATGAAATCCTTAAGATTCTCTAGCTTTTGATCAATGGATTGCTGAAAGAAATCCAAGCTTGCCTAAAGCATGTTGAAGCAAGGAGTGATAAGTGCCATAAGCTACTAAGCCATATTCGATTGAGATGAAGATGTTTCACCAATTGCTAGAGCATCTGGTATATTTATTGAAATTCTAGGAGGCTCGAATCTAACTCTCTCTTTTTCATATCCACTAATTTAGGCCCCAAGTTGCGTGGGTTGTTAAATTGACTCGTCGATTCGATAGGAGTCTAAATTTGAATTTTGACTGAAAACTAATTAAAATAATGGCAAATAATTATGGAAAATATTTTAAAAAGTGTTTAAAGTATTTAAAGATGTTATTTTACGGTGGAGGACCAAAATGAAAATTTTGGAAAGTTTTGAGGTCAATTTACAATTTACTAAAACATTAAAGGATTAATTAGTATAACTATCAACTAAATGCATGAATTAGACATTAAATACATGTGATGGCTAGCCAAACCAAGTTTCACACATTAAGAAGCTAATTAAACATAAATATTTAGATATTTAAGCTTAGGTGTCCCCATCCTTAATGAGTTTTGTCATTTTCTCCTTACTTGTTTCTTTTTCCTTCCTTATCTCTTTCTATCTAGAATTTCTATTCTCCTAATTTAGCTCATGTTTTCCCCTAATCCTCAATATCCAAGCTTAGTTCTAGAAAGAGAAAGTGAGAAGGAAAGTGTGACAAAAAGAGAGAAAGACATGGAAAATTCTATTTTCATAGTCAAGGAAGTGAGAGTAGGTTAGTAGAAGGCTTAAAAGTGGAAAATAAGAAAGAAAACAAAATATAAAGAAGACCTTAAGGTTCAGACATGGAAGCTAGGATGTGAAGGTAAGGTGATTTTTCGTCTCTTCCATGTTTTCTTTAAAGAAAGGTGGTGATTAGAGCATGTTATGGAAGAGAGAGAGAGAGAGAGAGAAAGTCTAGGGGTTAGAAAGGGTTGATAAAGAAAGATTGTTGATGATGTTTCTTATATGTTTAGGAGATCAAATTGACAAAGAACAAGCTCAAAGTAGCAAAGGAAAAGAGAAATAAAAGTTAAGAGAAAGAAAGCAAGTAAAGTTTTAGGGAATTGTATAATTTACGGCAATAACCTATAATTTATTATATTTGAGTATTGTTCATGTACATGATTTTTAATTAATAGAATATTTGATGTAATATTAGGGATGCATGTTTGCTAGACTTATGATTAATTTTGGAAAACAAATTGAATGTGGTTAATGTGTATGTTTGCTGAAAATTGTGGAGTAGTGAGCACATAAACTGTTATAACTTAAGTTGTGAAATTTAGATTTGTATGTTCTTTATTGAGTTTAGACACTAAGACATAGGGCTTTACTTTTATTTAGGCCATAAAATCTAAATATGTCTGAATATTTCCATAAAAATACATAAAGTTCGGACCTAGAATATGTCCATAAAATTATAGGCAAAATTGTTAGTGAGCAGTCATTATTCATTTAACCATATCTTTTTCTAACGAACTCAAACTTTAGTGATTCAAGTTGTATATTAAATGTAAGATTCAGGGCTACAATTCTTAAGAAGACCATGTAATTTAATTCAGCTTCTAAAAAGTTCAAAATTAAAGTTGAGTATAGAGAATTGAATCTGCTAGTAACAGGGCAGAATATTAATTGAGAAATTTGATAAGAAAAATAATGTGGACTTTGTTATATTATGCAAATGGTATTTTGATTGAGAAATTAAGTGATTAATTGAGCTATTAAATGCATAAAAAGTGTGAAGTTAACAACTATAAATTTTAATAGCGCTAAAGTAAATCCTAGAACACCTAACGTAGAGCTTGAATTAGGATAGTTTGGCATGCCAAGCAGGGGGGAGTATGATTAATGCCAATAGTGGCATGATTAATGAAGCCGGTAATGACACTATTATTGAAGCCGGTAATGACACTATCATTAAATTCGGTAATGACACTATTATTAAAGCCGGTAATAACAATATTATGAAAGTTGGTAATGACACTTGTATGCACAAATCATATTGTCGGGGTGGCACTCCTAAGTACTTGGATGGTAACTCCATTATCCTAGTTAGTGGTTCATAAGTGTTGTGGGCATAAATAAATTATCAAAAGTAAAAGGAATTATGATTTGTGATATGGTTAATTATTATGGATTATATAATGATGATCTGATTAAGTAAATCTAATATGAGATATAAGAATATAATTTGATGTTTATGCATGCTATAATGTAATAAGAAAAAAAAAATAATATGGTATAGAAGTTTGGGTGGTTTTGGAATATTAAAAAAAAGGGTTTTAAAAAATAATTATGATATGTGTGGACCCACAATTGAGTATAAAAGTTACTACTTACTGATTAGGGCCATTACTTTTATGATATAGGTGGAGTATGGCTTCAGGGTCATGACATGTTATGGCTGAAGGAGGCAAAAGTAATGAGCCTACCGAAATAGAGGCTTCATCATGACCCAGTCGTCGCCGAGCTACTGCATCTAGATCTAGTGCTAGCCCATCAAAGGGGCAGTCTATTGATGGCATAGGACAAACAGAGCTTATGAGGAACATGATAGACTTGCTACAAAGAGCATCACAACTAGTCGTATCTATGTTACAATTTTAGAGACCGAGGAAGGTAGGGGCACCCGATTTCTATTGTACATGGGAAGATGACCCCACCATGGTGGAGTTTTGGTTAGAACGAGCAGAGAGAGTCTTTGATCAGCTGCATTGCACAAATGAGCAGAGATATGAATATGCAACATCTTTATTGTAAGACCATGCATATGATTGGTGGCGGTCGGAGTCACATAGCTCAGAGGCTCCTGACCCCATGACTTGGGAATTCTTTTTAAAGAAGTTCAAAGAGTAATACATTCACTTATCTATACAAATATCAAGAAAAGGGAATTTTTGACTTTAAAATAGGGGGATATGCCCATGTCAGAATATGAAATAGAATTCACACATCTTTGCAAATATGTTGGTGGCATTGTATTCATGGAAGCTGATAAATGCCAACAATTTGAAGATGGATTGAGAGACCCAAGTAAGCTACAAGTTTCAACCCTACGTCTGATGAGTTTTTCTAGTTTGCTAGCATTTGCTAGAATAGTCGAGAGAGTTCTAGCAGCACAAAAGCCATCACAAGATAGAGGGTTCAAAAGACCCATGTCACAGTTGAGTGAAGGACCATTGAGTGGAAAGAGAGCCAGATCTTACAGTGGTTGATTTTAAGTTGGCGGTTCCAGTAGGCCTTCTTCTTTCAGGAGAAAGATAGCCCACGAGATTTATTTCTTTGGCAACCAGTACACCGACACAGGCACCATATGGATCTCTAACTTTACTAGAATGTTAACATTGTAGTTGTTCTCATCTAGGAGAGTGTTGGTGGATGACAGGAAAATGCTTGAGGTGTGGTTCTAAAGATCATATGAAAAGAGATTGTCCTCTATTACAGTATGACAGAGGTTCAGAGAGCATTGAGCTGATACAGATGTAGACTTTTGGGCAAGATAGAGGTCAAGGACGAGGACAAGGTAGAGGAGGCCGATTAGGGGTCAGTCAGTTTAGATCAGAGACAGTTGAGAGGCTGAAAGAGGAGCAGGATGCACCTGATGTCATAATTGGTAAATTCCTTCTCTTTGGCTTTGATATACATACATTGATAGATTTGGAGTCGACACATTCATACATATTCACACCACCACCAAGCCAAGAGTGTTTAGAACCACAGGCTCTAAAGTTTGAGATTCAAGTGACTAACCTATTATGGCACATTGTGAGGGTTAACAAAGTGTTTAGGAGTTGTCCAGTTGAAATTCAAGGTAAGAAATTTCCAACAGACTTGATAGAGTTTCCATTCAGCTCGTTATGGATTGGTAGTGGATTATGGGAGGAGACAAATGATCGTTAGAATTTTAGAACAAGATGTGATAATGGTGAAGGGTGAGAATAGAAGATATCTAGATAAAGTGGTATCAGTGTTGAAAGCTCAGAACCTCATCAGTAAAGAATGTGAAACATACTTAGCATATGTGGTTGATATGAAAAAAAACAAGTCCAAATTTGGTGGATATTCCTACTATTAGTGAGTTTCCTGAAGTGTTTCAAGAGGAGTTTTCAGGGTTACCGTCGGATAGAGAAATTGAGTTTGCTATCTATTTGGTACATGACACCGCTCGTATTTCCATTACACCATATAGGATGGCACTAGTGGAGTTAAAAGAACTGAAGATACAGTTATACAGAATGTTAGATAAGGGGTTTATACGACCCAGTATATCACCGTGGGGTGCTCTAGTATTATTTATGAAGAAGAAAAATGGAACCTTATGTCTTTGCATCAATTACAAGTAACTTAATAGGGTGACTATCAAGCATAAGTACCCGTTACCTAGAATTGATGATTTATTTGATCAATTGAAAGGTACAGTCATATTTTCAAAGATAGATCTTTTATCAGGGAATTACCAGTTGAAGATCAAAGAGTTAGATGTACCTAAGACAACCTTCAGGACTCGTTATGGTCATTATGAGTTCTTAGTTATGCATTTTGGATTGACGAATGCACCAACAACTTTTATGGACCTGATGAATCGAGTGTTTAAGCCATATCTTGATCAATTTGTAGTGGTGTTTATTAATGACATCTTTATGTACTCTAGAGACTGAGAAGAATATGATCAACATATCAAAATAGTGCTTCAATCACTGAGGGAGGAGCAGCTGTATGCAAAGTTATCAAAGAGTGAGTTTTGGCTTGAAGCAGTCAGTTTTCTAGGTCATGTGGTTTCAACAAAAGGTATTCAGGTTGACCCTAGTAAAATTGAGGCTATTTTTAATTGGAAACCACCTCAAAATGTGATAGAAGTGAGGAGTTTCCTCAGATTAGTAGAATATTATTGGAGGTTCGTAAAGGGATTTTCATCCATAGCAAGTTCTTTGACACGACTACTATGAAAAAGAGATTCGTTTTGAATGGACAGATAGGTGTCAAGCAAGCTTTGATCGACTAAAGGCAATGTTGACTGAAGTACCAGTGTTGACTCAACCCATACCTGGAAAAGACTTTGTTGTGTACAATGATTCTAGTCATAATGGTTTAGGCTATGTTCTTATGCAAGAAGGAAAGGTGATTGCTTATGCTTTAAGACAACTTAAGCCTCACGAGCTTAATTATTCGACACACAATTTGGAGTTATCTGCTATTGTTTTTGCTTTGAAAATCTGTTGACATTATCTGTATGGGGAAAAATATTATATCTATATAGGTCACAAAAGTCTTAAGTACCTTTCCTCATAAAAAGAGTTGAATATGAGACAATGAAGATGGTTGGAGCTGATTAAAGATTATGATAGTGTGATTGATTATCAGCCAAGAAAAGCAAATGTGGTTATAGATGCACTAAGCAGGAAGATTTTAGCTAAGATGTGAGTACAATCCACCTTGATGCAGAGGATCAAAGATGATCAGAAGCAAGATGAGAAACTAGTAGAGATAGTCGAGGCAGTGAAAAAGGGAGAAAAGCCAGAGTTTTCATTGACGGAAGATGGCACAGTATACATCAAAAACAGGATTTGTGTGCCTAGTACAAAAGAGTTGAAGTTTGATATTTTAAAAGAAGCACATGAAATAGTGTATACAATGCATCCTGTTGGGAACAAGATGTATTTAGACTTAAAAACTCAATACTGGTGGTCAGGAATGAAGAATGATATCACCGAATTGTTGTTAGGTGTTTAACCTGTCAACAAGTAAAAGCGAAACACTAGTTGCCCACAAGATTGGTAAACCCAATACCAATACCAGAATTGAAGTGGGAAAGAATTAGAATAGATTTTGTATCCAGTTTACCGATGAATCAGAGGAAGCATGATGCAGTGTGGGTGATAGTGGATCGATTGATAAAGTCAACATAATTTCTACCAGTTTGAATGGATTATACATTGAACAAAATGGTTGAGGTTTATGTACATGAGATTGTGAGACTTCACGGAGTACCAATGTCCATTATTTCTGATAGAGATCGGCGCTTTACTTCGCAATTCTAGAAGAGCCTACAACAAGTTTTGGGAACTTGACTCAGTTTCAGTACAACCTTTCATCCACAAATGGATGGACAATTAGAGTGAGTAATCCATGTAGCGCCTCCCTTACCCGACCACCAACATGTGCCCGGATGAAGGATCGCTAAAGTCTGTCTTCTTTACTTCTTCAAATCACCATTATTATTATTATTATTATTATTATTATTATTATTATTATTATTATTATTATTATTATTATTATATTACCTTTATTATTTTTTTTTCAATGCTCATGTATATATGGATATAAACAAAAACCAGAGTACAATTTATTTACATAAGATAGTAATTTTAACATCAAAGTAATTCTTAACAAACTTTTAAAAGTAAGATTTACAAACTCTAACATTTCTTTAATATAAAAGCCAAATACAAAAGTTTCAAAACTTGTAACCCACTTTCTCAAGGTTCTGCTGCTTTACTTGAATGAGATCACCGCTTTCTTTATCTAAAGCCTTCGGCTACCTTTCTACATCTGTGTGGAAATTAAACTCCACGCTAAGTTCTAAGCTTAGTGGTGCATATAAATAAGGCAATATACTATATCATGCCACAAGCATTTACAAATATCATTTTGTGCATTAAAATGTTTGCATGTGCGTTATGTGAATGGAACCATGACTGTTCCATAGTTTGAATTGCCTGCTTAGTGCACTGGGTAGATCCAGCAAAGATATTTGCCAATTTTGAGCTCTTTAGAGATCAATTCTATAAATTCTAAAAATATGAAAGTTATAGGTTTTTTCTTAGCTAAACGTTGGTATATATATCACCTTAATATGTTATGTATAGAGTGAGATAGAGCCTTCACAAGACATACTGTTTTGGAAGCCAACTCTATTCCAGACCAGTGAAATATTTCTTATAATTTGAAGACCTTAATGACATAATTGATAAAAGTTCTAGACATAAAACATGTTACAGTTGAACCCATATAAGTGTCTGTAAATTTTCATCGAAATATGACTTTTATATTATAAGTTATGATGAACCAAAGTTGTTACCCTGAAACTGGCTAAGGGCAGAAAATAGAACACATTTAGAAATTCCACCAAATATTGTACAATGATCCAATTGGTCTGAAATTTTAATATGTTATATAATTATATGTTAATTTCAATTAGGAATAAGAATCAGAATAATTGGTCATGTATAGAAAAATATATAGGCTAAACAGTCCCATATGGTCACATTGCCTCATAGGAAAAATCTTAACTATCGATATGAACAATGCATATTAATTTGTTTAAGCCACATTAAGTCTCCTTAATCATGAGTTAATCGATTATATTTTCATATTAGGCTCACAACATATTAGATACCCATAAGGAGTAGATAGACAATAAGTTAAGGGTCAGAATCAAAGGAGAAAGGTGAGTCTCATTATCAATTGAATTCATTAGTGCATTGAATGTTGCTTGCTATGTGGTTCATATGATTCGTATCATTTGTCATTGATAATATGATGATGGATAATTTGTGACATTTGTGGTACATATAAGTGGTATACTTATTCTCACTAAGCCGCAACTCATCAATTTGCTTCATTTTTCAGGTAAAGAAAAGTGATAGCCCATTTTGAGTAGCGTATAGAAGACATGTAGCACAGGTCATTGGTCAAGTCTCATCACTCTCTCTCCTTGCATTCCACATGAGCATGAAAACATGTCATTTGTATTTTGGACTTATATGTTTGAATATGTATTGTCACTCTAGATTAGTTTTGAAATGTATAAATGGAAGCAACCAATAATCCTTCGGATGTAAAGTTTAAGTTTTAATATATATGATATTGTGGTGAAAACCTTAATGTTGACTTGAAAAGTCATTAAAAGATGTTATAGGACATGATAAAAAAATAACTATACTGTTAACAGGATATTATGTAACGTCACACCTTATGCATTTAAGTATAACCTATTTCTGTATCAAATAATCACATACTGCATGTTGGAAAGAGAAAATACCCTGATAACAGTGGTAGTAAAATTTTTTTTTCATATCATATCCTGTAAAATCAACTAATGCCTTTACACGTCTTATATCCTGTAATTCTATTCAATGACTTTGCAAGTCTCATATCCAGTAATTCTATTCAATGACTTTCCATCCGAAGGATTACGGGTTGTTTCCATTTATACATTTCAAAACTAATCTAGAGTGATGATACATATTCAAGCATATAAGTCCAAAATACAGATGACATTTTTCATGCTCGTGTGGAATGCAAGGAGTGAGAGTGATGAGGCTCGGCCAGTGACCTGTGCTCCATGTCTTTTATACGCTACTCAAAATGAGCTATCACTTTTCTTTACCTAAAAAATGAAGCAAATTGATGAGTTGCGGCTCAGTGAGAATAACCATCCATTGAGCTCTAAAGTACCAAACAACTCATAGTAATAAATCACAATTCCAATATATACCACATATCCCATTTTATTCATCAGTATCATATATGTATCAATAAAGTTGAAACATATAATCATTACTCTTTTTGTATGCAAATGCTTTGCTTATTTCATTATGTTGTGACCAAGTTAAATAGACATTGCCCCGGGTTTCCATGTGAACATTTGACATGTGAACATTTGCATTTGCATTTGCTAGCTAGCTTGATCATTTGTTTCATTTGCACATTTGTTGGGCCATAGGCCTCTTCTTTTGCTTTACCATATTGATTAACTAGTCACAACGTCTTTTTAGTCCATATGCATATGCACTTGTATTTAAGCATTCATCAACCATTGTATCTTATCACATATAATATACATATACCACATATATACCTCATATGCCACACATATACCTTGCATATACTATAAATATACAATGTATGGTTATCAAATATGTCAAACATATACTTCAACCATTTATATGTATCATAATTTCATACATTATCCATGATTACATTATCAAGGACCAATCATGACAAGCATATGAATCACATAGCAAGCAACATTCATTTGCACTAAAGAATTCAATCGATAATTAGACTCACCGTTCTCCTTTAATTCTGACCCCTAACTTATTGTCTATCCATTATTTGTGGGTGTCCAATATGTTGCGAGCCTAATATGAAAACATAATCGATTATCTCATGATTAGAGAGATTTAATGTGGCTTAAACAAATTAATATGCATTGTTCATGTCAATAGTTAAGATTTTTCCTATGAGGCAGTGTGAGCTTATGGGACTGTTTAGCCTATAACCTTTTCTATACTTGACCAATTAATCCGATTCTTGTTCCTAATTAAAACTAACATCTAATTATAGAACATATTAAAATTTCATACCAATTAGATCATTTTACAATACTTTTTGGAATTTCTAAGTGTGTTATGTTTTCTGCCTTTAGGCAGTTTCAGGGTACTCATTTGGGTCCATCATAACTTATATTCTATAAGTCCTATTTTAATGAAACTTTACAGAACCTTATATGGGTTCATATGGAATATATTTCATGTTTACAACTTTTATCAGTTATGTATCTAAGGTTATCCCAATATAACAAACAATTTACTGGTCCAGAATACAATTGGCTTCCGGACCAATATGAATTCTAAAGGCCATAAATTAGTCTATACATAAACCATGAAGCTTAAATTAGTACCAAATGTTAGCTAATACATATACCTATAACTGGTAGGTTTTGAGAAGTTACCGAAGCTAGCTCTAACATGCTCAAATTAGCCAAACAATGTACTGGATCTGCCCAGGGCACTTAGTAGGCAGTTCAAACCATTTAACAGTCATGATTCCATTCACCATAACGCACTAGTTACAAGACCTATGAACCTGAAATTTGGTATAAAGATACAAAACACATATATCTACAACCTTTATGCTTTGTAATACTTCAAATAATGGCTTTAACTTATTCGAAATCAAAGCACATAGTAGCTAACATGGTTAGGGTTCACACCCTGACTAGTTTCAGTGGAGAGATCATATCTCTTCCTATACATAACATCTTTATAAAAGTTTTACATATCCAAAAATATAAGACATAAAGGAACAACTTTTGTGTTTTACACATTTCCAGACTCAATTTCTATTAATATCAAAATTGGGGTGCAATTAAGTGCCTAATATTGAACCTAAGCAACTCAAATCAACCCTATAGCAATAAGAATTGATTACTTACCAAGAACAACCTTGCAAGGTATCAATATGCTTCAAAAAATAAGTGAAAAAAGGTTGAATTGAAGTCTGAAATGGAGGAAATTGAAGAAGAAGTCGGGGTGGAGAAGAAGGCAGAAATGGGAAGATAAAGCTAACTTTTTGTTTTTGTCTTTTTATCTTTTTCTCATCTCTTTTCTCCTTTCTCTTCTCCTTTCTCTTCTCTTCTCTTTTATTTCTCTTTTGTGTCATTTTCATTTTATTTTATCTATATTATTATTATTAGTATTTACATATATTTATAATTCTATTAATTCACACAATGATACAACTTAATCATTTGACCCGATTTAACTAAATTAGCAATGTAAATGTTTACTAATCTTAATCTAATGATTTTGCTTACTTTAATTTACTCACCTTATTCAATTCATTTCTAATACTTTGTTATCCTTATTTAGGTTATAAGGATACACGTGTGACTCGATATAATTGCCAAATATTAGGACACGTAGCTAGTGCAGGTCATGAACTTGTTTATAAGAAAATATATGTGAAATGCACGTGTTCAATTGAATTGTATGCAAGATGCTTATGTTCAATGAAATGCATGTGGGGAAGGTCAAGGATGTTACAATTCTCCCCTCCTTTCTCTTCTCGGTTTCTTAGCTGTTGAGTCTTGTATCCAATGATTTGCACTGGTTCCTCAACATAACTCATGTCCTTTGCAATCTCAATGGCTTGATCTTTAAGTACATGTGTAGGATCTGACCTGTATCTTCTAAGCAAGCTCACATGAAACACATTATGAATCTGAGCCATCTCAGGTGGTAAAGCCAACCTATAAGCCAATGGACCAATCTTCTCAAGAATTTCATAAGGCCCTACGTATCTTGGGCTCAACTTACCCTTCTTTCCAAATCGGATTATCCCTTTCCATTGAGATACACGAAGAAATATCTTTTCACCTAACTCGTATTCAATCTCCCTTCTATGCTGATCAGTGTAACTTTTCTGTCTATCTTGGGCTGCCTTTAGCTTGTTCTTGACAACCTTGATCTTATCCACTGTGTCTTACACTATCTCTAGCCCTTCTAATGCACGTGCTCCTTCTTCATCCCAAATGATAGGGCTTCGGTACTTTCTGCCATACAATGCCTCATATGGTGCCATCTGGATACTACTATGATACTGGTTATTGTAAGCAAATTCAATCAATGCTATATATATTCATCCCAATCACCTCTGAATTCCATATAACATGCCCTAAGCATTTCTTCCAATGTCTGTATAGTCCTTTCTGATTGTCCATCAGTTTGTGGGTGGAATGCAGTGCTAAAGTTCAATTTTATTCCCAATGCATTCTGTAAACTCACCCAAACACGTGAAGTAAACCGTGGATCTCTATCAGACACAATGGACACTGGAATGCCATGCAATTTGACTATCTCATTCACATATAATTTGGCCAAACTCTCAAGTGTACAGCCCCATCTGATAGGTAGAAAATGTGCTAACTTGGTTAATATGTCAATAATTACCCATACTGTATCCTTTTTCCGTGGAGTTCTTGGAAATCCATAGATAAAATCCATCATTATTCTTTCCCATTTCCATTCTGGCACTGGCAATGGATGTAACTTATCCATTGGTGCTTGGTGTTCAATCTTAATATGCTGACATGTTAAGCATTTGGAGACATATTCTGCTATGTCTTTCTTCATTCTTGGCCACCGATAATAAGGCCTTAAACTATGATACATCTTTGTTATCCCCGGGTGCATTGCATACGGTGCATTGTGTGCCTCTTCCATTATTTCCTGATGCAAGTTCTCAGTGTCTAGAACACATATGCATGCTTTTAACATCAGTGTATCATTCTACAAATGAAACTCTGTATTATTTCCATGCCTTATCATATCAACTTTCTCACATAATTGAGGATCTTGTTTTGTGCTTCTTTGATCCTCTCCTTTAGTATAGGTCTGGCTTGAAGAGTAGCAATCAGTAATCCTTCATCATGTATATTTAATTCAACATTCATAGATCGTAATTGAATCAAATATGGAAAAGAGGATACTTGCAAGTGAGCTACACTGCTACTAGCCTTCCTAGTCAATGCATCTGCTACCACATTAGCCTTTTATGGTCTGTGAAGATTTGGAATGTCTCACCATACAGATAATGCCTCCAAATCTTCAATGCAAATACAACTGCAGCCAATTCTAAATCATGCACTGGATATGGGATTTCATGTGGTCTCAGTTGCCTAGATGCATAAGCTATCACCTTACCATGTTGCATTAATACACATCCCAAGCCTTGATGAGAAGCATCACTATATATCGTAAATCCACCTGTATCTATAGGGATGGTTAACACTGGTGCTAAGGTTAGTATGTGTTTTAGTTCATCAAAACTCCTCTGACATTCTGGAGTCCACTTGAAAGGCACATTCTTTCTTAACAATTTAGTCAAAGGGCTAGCAATTAAGAAGAATCCATCAACAAATCTGCGATAGTATCCAGCTAAACCCAGAAAACTACGCATTTCTGAAATATATTTAGGAGCTTCCCAATTTACCATAGCCTCAATTTTCTTTGGGTCAACCTCTATGCCCTTAGATGACACCACATGTCCAAGAAATACCAAATGATCTAACCAGAATTTGCATTTACTCAATTTGGCAAATAATTGTTTCTCCCTCAAAGTTTGCAACACAACTTTTAAATGTTGTTCATGTTCTCCCCTATTCTTTGAATACACCAATATGTCATCAATAAATACTATCACAAACCTATCCAGATATTGTTGAAACACCTTATTCATTAAAGCCATAAATGCAGTTGGAGCATTAGTCAATCCAAATGGCATTACTAAAAATTCATAATGTCCATACCTGGTTCGAAAGGCAGTCTTTGGAACATCTGCTTCTGCTACCTTCAGCTGGTAATAGCCTAATTTCAAATCAATCTGGGAGAATATTTGGGCTCCTTGCAACTGGTCAAACAGATATATATTCTGGGCAACGGATATTTGTTCTTCACTGTCATTTTATTCAGTTGCCTGTAATCGATGCACAATCTCATTGTTCCATCTTTCTTTTTAACAAATAATACTGGATCTTCCTATGGTGATACACTAGGTCTAATATACCCTTTGTCAAGTAACTCCTGCAATTGGGCCTTCAGTTCTTTCAATTCAACTGGGGCCATTCTGTAGGGTGACCTTGATATTGGTGTTGTTCCTGGTACTAGTTCAATAGTGAATTTTATCTCTCTATCTGGTGGTAAACCAGGTAGATCATCTGGGAACACATCAGCAAATTCCCTTACCACTGGTATATTTTTAAGCAAGCTATCAGTGGTTCTAGTATCAGTCACATATGCCAAGTATGCTTTACATCTCCCTTTGATCATTCGAAATGCCTTTACAGCTGAGAATAGACATGTAGGCACAGGTTTTCTATCACCTAGAAATACTACCCTTGGCTGGTTGGGTGATTCTAGAATTACTTCCTTAGTAAAGCAATTCACTATTGCATGATGTCTAGTTAACTAGTTCATTCCCAATATCACATCAAATTCATATATTAGCAATAAGATCAAATCAGCTATCAGTTTAGCTTTATCAATGCATATCAAGCAATCACGACAGACATTATTCACAACTACTACTGTTCCCAATGGAGTACTCACATTTATCTCAATCCCCAAAGGCTCATGCTTTTGATGCAGTTTAGATGACATATACAATAATATAAATGAATGAGTGGAGCGTAGGTCAATCAATGTATATGCTAACATATCATAAATGTAAATATTACCGGTAACTACTTCGGGAGCATCCACCGCCTCTTGTCTAGTCATAACAAACACCCTGGCCTGAGTAGGGGGTCTAGAACTCTAACCTTCATATCTGGTTATTCCTCTGCCCATTGTACCAGTCCTGCCCCTGCCTTTTCCTCTGCCCTGTGTCCCACTAGTAGGGTAGACCCTCGGTGCCTCAACTGTAGTCTCAGATACTCCTTTACCTCTGCTGGTCTCTACTAGTTTGGCTCTATTTGGACAGTCTTTATACATGTGCTCCATCGATCCACAAAAATAACATGCTCCTGTGAGCCTTCTACATTCGCCCGTATGCTGTCTACCACAATGACTACATGTGGGCCTCTATTCAACATATTGGCTTTGCCCTCTGCTTGGGTAAGAGAAAGTCATGCCTCGACCTCTAGAACTGGAGTACCCACTTCTATTACCAGATTGTGTAGGCATATATCTACCTCTTTTTCCCAACCTTCTACTAGACTCACCAAAGAACTCACGTGCTGCCCTTTTAATTTGTTGCTCCCTAGCTTCTTTCATTAACCGTTCAGCTCTGATTGCCGCAGCTCTGAGTCTGACATAACTATCAAGATCAGTAGTCGTGATTCTATTTCTGATCTCATATTTGAGGCCCTCCTCAAACTTCCTGCATTTGTCTCTTTCAATAGAGACCATGAAGGTGGCATAATGGGAAAGTTTATTAAACTGTACTTCATACTCCGCAACAGACATATTCCCCTGTTTCAGATTCAAGAATTCCTTCCTCTTCTCATCTTTATATGCTTCAGGCATGTATTTGTTCTGAAATTCCAGGAGGAAATCATTCAATGTCGACACCGGTGGTTGTGCATCACTGTCGGGGACTTTCTCCCACCATTCATAAGCATTTCCTAGCAGCAAGGATACTGCATAATTGAATTTCTCATCCAGGGTACATCTCATCATATTCAATACCCTCTGTGTCCTTTTCAGCCATGTCTCAACTTCTCTTGGGTCTGTTGTGCCATTGAAATCAGTTGCACCATGTTTCCTCAGCTTGTCATAATGTCTTTCCTTGTACATTTTAGAACCATGCACTTCCTGATCTGGGTGTTCATAGGGTGCCTCTGCATGAGATGACAGTGATGCATGTGCTGAAGCTCTAGCTCCTAGTGCTGGTTGATCTCTATGAAAATGAGGTGATGCCTCATGAGAATGCATTTCAGCCGGCCTTTCCCTTCTTGGTGAATTATGTCTTATGATGTCACTAAAGTAAATGAAATTATGTTACTATATAATGTTAAACATATAGGATGCATATGTTATCATGTTCTTATGCTTATGCATGTTCCCATGGAACCTATCCCTGCTCTGATACCAAAAATTTAACATCACACCTTATGCATTTAAGTATAACCTATTTCTGTATCAAATAATCACATACTGCATGTTAGAAAGAGAAAATACCCTGATAACAGTGGTAGTAAATTTTTTTTTTCATATCATATCCTGTAAAATCAACTAATGCCTTTACAAGTCTTATATCCTGTAATTCTATTCAATGACTTTGCAAGTCTCATATCCTGTAATATCACTCAATGACTTTTCAAGTAAACATTAAAAACCACAACACGATATATCACATATATTAAAACATATGTTACGGGTTGTTTCCATTTATACATTTCAAAACTAATCTAGAGTGATAATACATATTCAAGCATATAAGTCCAAAATACAAATGACATGTTTTCATGCTCGTGTGGAATGCAAGGAGAGAGAATGATGAGGCTCGACCAGTGACCTATGCTCCATATCTTTTATACGCTACTCAAAATAAGCTATCACTTTTCTTTACCTAAAAAATGATGCAAATTGATGAGTTGCGGCTCAGTGAGAATAACCATCCAATGAGCTCTAAAGTACCAAACAACTCATAGTAATAAATCCCAATTCCAATATATACCACATATCCCATTTTATTCATCAGTTTCATATATGTATGAATAAAGTTGAAACATATAATCATTACTCTTTATGTATGCAAATGCTTTTCTTATCATTATGTTATGACCAAGTTAAACAGACATTGCCCCGGGTTTCCATGTGAACATTTTCCATGTGAACATTTGCATTTGCTAGCTAGCTTGATCATTTGTTTCATTTGCACATTTGTTGGGCCATATGCCTCTTCTTTTGCTTTACAATATCGATTAACTAGTCACAATGTCTTTTTATTCCATATGCATATGCAATTGTATTTAAGCATTCATCAACCATTGTACCTTATCACATATAATATACATATACCATATATATACCTCATATGCCACACATATACCTTGCATATACTATACATATACCATGTATATATATCACATATGTCAAACATATACTTCAAATATACCACAAGTATACCATTTATATGTACCATAATGTCACAAATTATCCATCATTATATTATCAAGGACCAATCATGACAATCATATGAATCACATAGCAAGCAACATTCATTTGCACTTAAGAATTCAATCGATAATTAGACTCACTGTTCTCCTTTAATTCTGACCCCTAACTTATTGTCTATCCACTCTTTGTGGGTCTCCAATATGTTGTGAGCCTAATATGAAAACATAATCGATTAAATCATGATTATGGAGACTTAATGTGGCTTAAACAAATTAATATACATTGTTCATGTCAATAGTTAACATTTTTCCTATGAGGCAGTGTGACCTTATGGGACTGTTTAGCCTATAACCCTTTCTATACTTGACCACTTAATCTGATTCTTCTCCTAATTTAAACTAACATATAATTATAGAACATATTAAAATTTCAGACCAATTGGATCATTTTACAATACTTTGTGGAATTTCTAAGTGTGTTCTATTTTCTGCCTTATTTTCTGTCATTAAGAAGTTTCAGGGTACTTATTTGGGTCCATCAAACTTATATTCTATAAGTCGTATTTTAATGAAACATTACAGAAAATTATATGGGTTCATATGGAACATTTTCTATCATTACAAATTTTATCAAGTATATATCTAAGGGCATCCAAATATAACAAACATTGTACTGGTCCAGAATAGAATTGGCTTCCAGTATAGTATGACTTACAAAGGCCATAACTTAGTCTATACATAACCAATGAAGCTGAAATTAGTACCAACATTTATCTAAGACATATGCCTATAACGTTTATGTTTTGAGTATTTACCGAATCTAGCTCGAACATGCTCAAATGAGCCAAACAATGTACTAGATCTGTCCAGGGCACTCAGTAGGCAGTTCAAACCATGGAACAGTCATGGTTCCATTCACCATCACCCATCATTTACAAGCCATAGGAACTTGAAATTTGGTATAAAGATACAAAACACATATATCTACAACTTTTATGTTTTCCGATACTTCAAATAATGGCTTTAACATATTAAAAATCAAAGTACACAGTAGCTAACTTGGTTAGGGTTCACACCCTGACCAGTTTCTGTAGAGAGAGCATATCTCTTCCTATATATACGATCTTGCAAAAATGTTTACATATCCATAAATCTCAGACATAATGGAACAACTTTTGTGTTTTACACTTTTCCAAAATCAATTTCTATTAATATCACAATCTTGGTGCAATTCAATGCCTAATATTGAACCTAAGCAACTCAAATCAACCCTATAGCAATAAGAATTGATTACTTACCAAGAAACACCTTGCAAGGGATCAATATGCTTCAAACACTAAGTGAAACAGGGATGAATGGAAGTCTGAAATGGAGGAAATTGAAGAAGAATTCGGGCTAAAGAAGAAGGCAGAAATGGGAAGATAAAGCTAACTTTTTGTTTTTGTCTTTTTATCTTTTTCTCATCTATTTTCTCCTTTCTCTTCTCCTTTCTCTTCTCTTCTCTTTTATTTCTCTTTTGTGTCATTTTCATTTTATTTTGTCTATATTATTATTATTATTATTATTATTTACATATATTTATAATTCCACTAATTCACAGAATGATACAGCTTAATCATTTGATCCGATTTAACTAAATTAGCAATGGAAATGTTTACTAATATTAATCTAATCATTTTGCTTACTTTAATTTAGTCACCTTATTCAATTCATTTCTAATACTTTATTATCCTTATTTAGGTTATAAGAATACACGTGTGACTCGATATAATTTCCAAATACTAGGACACGTAGCTAGTGTGTGCCATGAACTTGTTTCTAAGAAAATATGTGTGAAATGCACGTGTTCAATTGAATTGTATGCAAGATGCTTATGTTCAATGAAATGCATGTGGGGAAGGTCAAGGATGTTACATATTATGTCTTGTTAGTATGCCATATGTGATTATTTGACACAGGAACAGGTTTTACTAAAATGCATAAAGTGTAACGTTACATCTTGACTACCCCAATGCTATCTCCTCAGGCAAAGATTGAGTAAATCAGAAACTGGTGAATGTTGTGATGGATGAAGTTCTTCAAGTGATTGCTCTTAGTCTTCTTGATATCCAGCTGCAATCACTACGAAAGTTGTGCCAATCTGAAGAGGGATTAAAATTCTTTGCATCACTTTCATTTATCAAACCCTCATGTGGTAGCTTGAAGATATCCACAAATTGTGAGGCAGTGAGAGAAATTTTTTTCTTACAGAGTGAAAAGAAGACCTTACCAACAGGAGATACTTGCAAAGTATTCATAAACTCTAGGGTTGGCTCTTTGAAAATGGGCTTGTAGATGTCTACGAATTCCAACAATCCACATTACCGAAGCCAAACTCTCATGTTTGATTCAAGGTGAAGAGCATTGACATAACCCCAATGAAATGCCCAAGTGGACAAAATAGGCCACTTCTTAAGAGAAGCATACTTGTGATCAAAGTGTCAGGGTAGAACGTTGAGAAGATAGTCTGTATAGATCTTTGGGGTCGTGCCCTTTCTCTTCCCTTTAGAGAACCCACTCCGGAGGCCATGGTAGTGGTCAAAATCTTTGAAGAAAAATGAAAGAGCCGGAAATACGATTCATGACCATGAAAAAACATTAACATCCATGATTAATCGTATTCATGGAAATACCAAATGGTGACTCATCCCGTGATTAAAGGAGTGAACACTTCTACCATTTGAAGCATGTTAAGTTCATGGTCATGACACAAAATAGTCATGGGCATTAAATAGAATTTTTACGGGATCAAACCATAACCTAAGGCGTGAGCCAAGAAGTGAACACTTCTACTATTTTTCGCTACTATTTTCATGAATGTGAATATTTATCATAGGCATTCTTGCCATAAAAGGAGCAAAGGAGCAAGAAAGAAAGAAGAAGGAAGACAAGAAAATGGAGATTTGTTAGGGGGAATTTCGGCCCACTTTGGGAACTCTTAAGGTGAGTTTATTCTTCTCAAATTCAACCTTTTTCCTTCCATTTGAGACCCATAAGGATGATAGATGTGATTAGGTTTGGTAGATTTAGGTTATGTTGCAAGATTGAACTTAGAAATTTAAGTTTGTGATTAGTTGATGAAAGTGTAGTTAAACTTTGAATTAATGATAATTGATGTTACGTAATTATTTTATGACTTAAAAACTAAAGAAAATATTATGTTAATGGATGAATGAGGGGTTTCCATAATAACAACAATTTGGAAAAAAATTGAAATTAGAATAGCTGCACAAGAATTGGTGATACATTAAGTATGATTGAGTGTTGAATTCAAGAAAATGAATTGGGAACTAGGATATAGTTTTTGGGCAGCCATGACATATGAAAAGGAAGTTTAACCTGAGTACATTTTATCTCAATTAAGGTGTAAAACATATTAGGAGCATTAGAATATTATGTAGACATGAAAAGCATTGAAAATGGATATTGGAATTGAGATATGGGATGGTTGTGTAGGAAAATCAAATGAACAAGTGAGAGGCCCTCAAGAGGGTGACAAAGGCAAGGAGAATGCTAGCTAATAAGGAAAGAAAAAGAAGGATTAAAGGAGGAGCCAAGGCTGATTAGGTATGTGCTTCATTGATAAAAATCTTACATGTTGTTAATATGTATGGAATTATGTATTAAGTTTTGATATGTTTGTGTTTGTGATATGTTATGTGATATGTTGTGGCTTTTGATATTTTATATGGAAATGGGATCAAATGGTGTAAAATAATTGAAACATATGAATGTAGTTAAAATTTGAAAATTTTAATATCAAAATGAATACAAATGATGAATGTGGTTGAAAAGTGGATTGATGCTAATTGATGACCCCGCTGTAGGGATTGTGGAACAGTCTTGACTATTTTAATTATAACTTATGTCCTAGAATTCTGTTTTGTATTTTCCTTATTGGAAATAAAATCTGAGACATAGGGCTTTAATTTTTATTTAGACCATAAAATCTAATTATGTCTAGATTTGCCCAGAAAAATGCATAAAGCTCAAACCTAGAATCTGTCCAGAAAATTATGGGCAGAATTTTCTGTGATGAAGCTGTATTCAATTGATCATAACTTTTGATAGCAAATTGGGATTTGAGTGATTTTTGATGTCTCAAAGCTAAGACAATAAGATAAAAATTATTAAAATATTATAACTCCCAATTCGAATTATAAATGGGCTAAAAATAAAGCCCACAAATAGGTTCGAAATCTGCCATTGGTAAAAATATTAAATATTGGGCTTTTGCATGTATTGTGATACATATATTCCATATATACCTCATATGTCAAACATATACCTTGCATATACTATACATATACCATGTATATATATCACATTTGTCAAACATATACCTCAAATATACCACAATTATACCATTTATATATACCACAATGTCACAAATTATCCATCATTACATTATCAAGGACCAATCATGACAATCATATGAATCACATAGCAAGCAACATTCATTTGCACTAAAGAATTCAATCGATAATTAGACTCACCGTTCTCATTTGATTTCGACCCCTAACTTATTGTCTATCTACTCCTTGTGGGTCTCCAATATGTTGCGAGCCTAATATGAAAACATAATCGATTAACTCATGATTATGGAGACTTAATGTGGCTTAAACAAATTAATATGCATTGTTCATGTCAATAGTTAATATTTTTCGTATGAGGCAGTGTGACCTTATGGGACTGTTTAGCCTATAACTTTTTCTATCATTGACCAATTAATCTTATTCTTGTTCCTAATTACAAATAACATATAATTATAGAATATATTAAAATTTCAGACCAATTGGAGCATTGTACAATATTTTGTGGAATTGCTAAGAGTGTTCTGTTTTCTGCCATATTTTCTGCCGTTAGGCAATTTCAGGGTACTCATTTGGGTTCATCTTAACTTATAATATATAAGTCCTATTTTAATGAAACTCTACAGAAACTTATAAGGGTTAATATGGAATATGTTTCATGTTTACAACTATTACCCACTATGTCTCTAAGGGCTTCTAATTATACCAAACATTTTACTGGTCCAGAATAGAATTGACTTCCGGACCAGTATGGCTTCCAAAGGCCATAACTTAGTCTATAAATATCCAAGGAAGCTGAAATTAGTACCCAAATTTAGATATGACATATACCTATAACTTTCATGATTTTTTCATGTACCGAATTGAGCTCTAACAAGCTCAAATGAGCCAACAACGGTACTATATCTGCCCAGGGAACTCAATAGGCAGTTCAAACCATGGAATAGTCATGGTTCCATTCCCCATAACTCCACATTTCCTAGACCAATGAACCTGAAATTTGGTAGACCAATACAACACACATATATCTACAACTTGTAGGTTTTGAGAGACTTCAAATAATGGCTTTAACATATTCCAAATCAAACCACACAGTAACTAACTTGGTTAGGGTTCACACCCTGACCAGTTTCAGTACGAAGAGTATATCTCTCCCTATACATAACCTCTTGCCAAAATGTTTACATATCCACATATATAAGACATAAAGGAACAATCTCTTTGTTTTACACATTTCCATAATCAATTTCTATTAACATCACAATCGGGGTACAATTCAGTGCCTAATATTGAACCTAAGCAACTCAAATCAACCCTATAGCAATAAGAATTGATTACTTACCAAGAACAACTGGAAAGGGATCAATATGCTTCAAAACCTAGGTGAAACAATGATGAATTGAATTCTGAAATGGAGGAAATTGAAGAAGAATTCGGGCTGGAGAAGAAGGCAGAAATGGGGAAAGAAAGATGAAGATAAAGCCAGCTTGTTTTTTGTCATTTTGTCATTTTCTCTTCTTCTCTTCTCTTTTCTCTTCTCATTTCTCTTTTCTCTTCTCTTCTATTTCTCTTTTGTGTCATTTTCATTTTATTTTTTCTATGTTATTATTATTATTTACATATATTTATAATTCCACTAATTCACACAATAATACAGCTTAATCATTTGACTTGATTTAACTAAATTAACAATGTAATTGTTTACTAATCTTAATATAATCATTTTTCTTACTTTAATTTAGACACCTTATTCAATGCATTTCTAATAATTTTTTATCCTCATTTAGGTTATAATTACACATGTGCGACTCGATACAATTGCCAAATACTAGGACACGTAGCTAGTGCGTGTCATAAACTTGTTCCTACGAAAATATGTATGAAATGCACGTGTTCAATTGAATTGTATGGAAGATGCTTATGTTCGATGAAATGCATGTGGGGAAGGTCAAAGATGTTTCAATTCTCCCCTCCTTTTAAAACTTTCATCCTCAAAATTAATACCTGAAAACAGGTGTGGATATTGCTTTTTCATATTTTCTTCTGTTTCCCATGTTGCCTCTTCTTGTAAATGGTTACGCCATAATAATTTAACCAAAGGTATTTCTCAATTTCTTAGCTGTTTAGTCTTGTATCCAATGATTTGCACTAGTTCCTCAACATAACTCATGTTCTCTGCAATCTCAATGACTTGATCTTTAAGTACATGTTTAGGATCTGACATGTATCTTCTAAGCATGCTCACATGAAACACATTATGTATCTGAGCCATCTCGGGTGGTAAAGCCAACCCATAAGATAATGGACCAATCTTCACAAGAATTTCATAAGGCCCTATGTATCTTGGGCTCAACTTACCCTTCTTTCCAAATCGGATTATCCCTTTCCATTGAGATACACGAAGAAACACTTTTTCACCTAACTCGTATTCCATCTCCCTTCTATGCTGATCAGCGTAGCATTTCTGTCTATCTTGGACTGCCTATAGCTTTTTCTTGACAACCTTGATCTTATCCACTGTGTCTTGCACTATCTCTGGCTCTTCTAATGCACGTGCTCCTTTTTCATCCCAAATGATAGGGCTTCGGCACTTTCTGCCATACAATGCCTCATATGGTGCCATCTGGATACTGCTATGATACTGGTTATTGTAAGCAAATTCAATCAATGCTATATATTCATCCCAAGCACCTCTGAATTCCATAGAACATGCCCTAAGCATTTCTTCCAATGTCTGTATAGTCCTTTCTGATGGTCCATCAATCTGTGGATGGAATGCAGTGCTAAAGTTCAATTTTGTTCCCAATGCATTCTATAAACTCACCCAAAAACGTGAAGTAAACCGTGGATCTCTATCAGACACAATGGACACTGGAATGCCATGCAATCTGACTATCTCATTCACATATAATTTGGCCAAACTCTCAAGTGTACAGCCCCATCTGATAGGTAGAAAATGTGTTGACTTGGTTAATCTGTCAATAATTACCCATACTGCATTTTTCCGTGGAGTTCTTGGCAATCCACAGACAAAATCCATCATTATTCTTTCCCATTTCCATTCTGGCACTAGCAATGGATGTAGTTTACCAACTGGTGTCTGATGTTCAATTTTAATCTACTGACATGTCAAGCATTTGGAAATAACACGTCAAGCATTTAGAGGCAGTGTGGCCTTATGGGACTGTTTAGCCTATTACTTTTTCTATTGACCAATTAATCTGATTCTTATTCCTAATTAAAAATAACATATAATTATATAACATATTAAAATTTCAGACCAATTGGATCATTGTACAATTTTTGGTGGAATTTCTAAGTGTGTTATGTTTTCTGCCTTATTTTCTGCCTATGCAGTTTCAGGGTACTCACTTAAGTTCATCATAACTTATAATCTATAAGTCCTATTTTAAGGAAACGTTACAGATACTTATATGGGTTTATATGGAACATGTTTCATGTTTACAACTTTTATCAGTTATGTCTCTAAGGTCTTCAAATTATAACAAATATTTCACTGGTCCATAATAGAATTGGCTTCTTGACCAGTATGACTTCCAAATGCCATATCTTAGTTTATACATAACACATCAAGCTAAACGTAGTACCAAAATTTAGTTAAGCCATATACCTATAACCTTCATGTTTTGATCATTTACAGAATCTAGCTCTAACGAGCTCAAAGTAGCCAAACAAGTTTCTAGATCTGCCCAGGGCACTTAGTAGGCAGTTCAAACAATAGAACAGTCATGGTTCCATTAACCATAACTCCACCTTTACAAGGCCTATGAATCTGAAATTTGGTATAAGGATAAATAACACATATATCTACACCTTTTATGTTTTAAGGTACTTCACATATTGGCTTTAGCATATTCAAAACTCAAACACAGTGGCTAACTTACTTAGGGTTTTCATCCAGACCAATTTCAGTACAAAGAGGATATCTCATTCTATACACCACATAGTGCAAAACTATTTACATATCCATATATCTGAGACATAAAGAAACAACCTTTGTGTTTTAAGATATTTCAGATTCGATCTCTAAGATCATCAAAACTATGGCACAATATACTACCTATTAATGAACCCTAAACACCATAATCAAGCCTAACACAAAAATAAATGTTTACTCACCTATAATCACTCTTGGCTAATCTTGTTGCTGCAATCTTTGGAGTGAAAGAGGGAAGAAATGGTGGTTATAACGTGAAAGAAAATAGATTGAAGAAATGAAGCAAAGAAGAAGAAGAAGGTGAGGAAGGAAATGAATATGGTGGCTGCCTAATAAGTTAAAAGGCACTACCATTTCATTTGTTTCACCCGTTCACTTCCCTTTTTATTTTCTTTTTCTGACTTTTTATTTTTTTATTTTATATTTTTTTTTCTAATTATTCTTATTATTATTACACAATTCAACACAATATGCAATTTAATCTTAATCTAGTCATTTTGCATACTTTAATTTGGTCACCTTATTTCATTTATTTTTAATACTTTTTATCCTCATATAGATTATAAATACACATGTACGACTCGATACAATTGCAATGTACTAAGACACGTAGCTAGTGTGTGTTATGGACTTGTTCCTACGAAAATACATATGAAATGCATGTGTTCAATAGAATTATATGCAAGATGCATATGTTCAAATGAAATGCATGTGTTCAATTGAATTATATACAAGATGCATATGTTCAAATGAAATGCATGTAGGGAAGGTTAAGGATGTTACAATTGTTGCAACAATTTATGTAGCACACATCAATCTAGATATATTCAACTGTTTAACTTACAACGATTTTGAAATTATAACTCCTCTGCTATTAAAATTAGGGGTAATTAGACATATAGGATTATCAGATCATGTGGCAATTGAAAGACATTTTCATAAAAAGTTTATGAAATTAAAAATATGTCTTGAAGAAATGCTTGATTCAATGGACAATTATCACTCAATTACAAATTTATTGAAGCTTGCATCGAAGCTAGTGCCCATCATCAAATCTGACAAATGGTGGATAAACACGGGAAGATCTCGAATCTGGATCAGTGGTTGTCATTCTATAGATTATACATGTGTTTTCCTTAAATTATGATAAAAATTGGAAATCTATAAAAAAAATATAGATTTACAAATCAATCACTAGAGAGCATATGTTTAAGCAGAAGATTAGGAAGACATAGTTCATTTTCCAAATTTCAGAAAGAAACAGTTTGATCTTATAGTTGAATCCATTCATTATAAAGTCTATGTTCACAAACATGTTAATTTTGACACAAGTTTTGTTAGAGGAGTGCTTTAAAGGCAATCACCTTTAGCAATTATTGTACAAATTTATTTGATTAATAAAAGGCTTTTTCATTAATTTGATGTTCATTTGATATATGAATTGATAAGTGATCTTAAATCAATTAATGAAGTCCTTGATACATAAGATAGCATGAAGGAAATCATGATGATATCATGATGTTGAGATTCTTATCATGTGTAATTATGTTAGTATCAAAATTATCCCTAGTCATAGGATTAATGAGACGGGACATTATTAATCCAGACAGATTAGCACATGTTACACTCCTTAATTGGATCGAGTAGTAGATCTCATAATCAATAAACATGAGATGTTTAGAGTTAACATGTGGATGTTTGCTAAGTGTAGCTAAGTACATTGGATGACCAACTATGAGACAATCATATGGATAATCTATTCAAATGTCAATGATAGTCGCATCATAGCAATGGTGCAAGTATCCTTAGACTTGAGATACTCAAGGATATCTTGAATATTGATTCTGTATTATGACACTATTCCTTGTTGCCTCAGAGAGGTAGCTCGTAGGGTGGTGATTGGATACGGCTTGAGGTATTCAAAGGTAATTGGGTAACCAACAAAAGATTCAAGAATCTTGATAGAAGGAGTGGTCATTACTCAGGAATCTCTAGCCGGAGTGGAAATGTCATAAAGATAGTCTTCAATGACATATCTAATAGAGTAATGAGCCTCAAGGACAAGAACTAACATTACTTGGACTAGATGTGACGTAGTCAGTCTAGTGGGAGTTGACACATTTCCATACTCTAAACCAAGTGGGGTATAGATTGGTGAAAGGAATAATTGCACAAAAATTGTCTATGGAAAGGTTCGTAGTCAAACCACTGACTTTTCGGTCATTTGGGGGTCATGATGTGTTGCTAGATACCGTTCATGACCTACTTAAATTAATTGTTAATTTAAGTGGCCAACATAACCGGGAACCTAATGGGTCACACGCATTGAAGATATGGAGAATGAGTAAAATGGTCTTTGATAGGATCCAAAATATGAGAGAATTAATTTAGGATGGATCGCGATGAGATCGCACGAAAAAATTGTTCGGGAGTGACACGGGCCCGCGCGGGCTATGCAGGCTGCTGGCCAGCTGGGCTGTCCAGCAGTAGCCCGCAGCAAGCCCAGCGCGCCTGCAGCTTCCATCCATTGGCCAACGGCTGTAATTGGCCATAATTAGGCCAATTATGGCCAATTACTATTCATTAGTTGTCATTTTCTCCATTTTTTACTTTTCATCTTATTTTTGAATTTGATTCATATAGAAAAGACATCAAATGGCAGAAAATAGATATGAAAATATTTTTTGTGAAAAAAAATATTTTTAAGACAACAAAAATTCTCTCAAGAACATTTTCAAAGTTAGCACTTTGAATTTGTTCAAACCATTTTCTCTTGATAGTTTCTTCTTCATTAGAGACATCCTAGTGTGGATTGTTGTGGTTTCTTACAACCCAACAAAGTAAAGATTTGAAGAACAAATAAAAATTACAAGAAACAATTTTTAACGTTTACTTTTATATAAATTAGTTTTAATGGTACAAGTATGATTTTTTGTTTTGGGTTTTGAAAAATCTTATTTTTCGCTGCGTTTATGAATATGATTCATTCTTCAAAACCTAACATTGATATCAGAGCCTCCTTGTATTCATTCTTAATTTGTAAAATATAATTTACGCATTTTTCTTTCTTTAATATGATCATGGGATGATTAAGAATGATTACTTTTATTGAAAAATGATTTGAATATGATTCAAATAATTAATTAAGGATTTATTTCAAAAATACCTAAAATTGCCTTGATTATGAACATGTGTTGTTGTTTGGCTTAATTAATGGGGTTGGTTGCATTTTTCTTGTAATGTAATTATGAAAACATTATTTAGACATATTGAGAATATATTTATGCCTTTGGAAGTGTCTAATAATTAATTAAAAATTATTTTAATTAATTTTTCAAACAAACACAAAAAGGGGACTGTTTTAGTTTACCCGGTGGGGCTGTTTTGTTTGATTTTTTTGGTATGTGTTTATTTTATTTCCAGCACCTTGAAATAAGTTTTATGTGATTAAAAATATGTTATTTTGATGTTAGATGCATGCCAAAATTATTTTGCAAGCATTTGAAATTTTAAAAATTCTAGATATCGAATTAGTCATTTTGAGCGTCTAAGTGTGTTGGTTTGTTTATCTTAGTAATTTTGGCTTGTGCTAAAAATATTTTGATGAACTTGATCTGACCTAAAGATAATTAGAATGCTGATTTGATGTTCTGGAAATTTTTAGAATTTTTGGAAATTAATTTTGAATTAATTTAAGTTGTGCAATTATAATTCTAGTATGACTAGAAATTGGTATGTATATTAAAATTAAATTATTTAATTTTAACATCAAAAAATTCTGATTTTAAGGAGAATTAATTTTGAATTACTTCTGGAAATATGGAATTAAATTAATTTGATTAAATATTAAATTACACTTTAAAATGACATAGAAAATTAAATTAACCGAAAGAATACATATAGGCAATTTCGATTCAAGCGTGGATTATTGTAGTTTGCTACAACCCAACAAAGTGAAGATTTGAAAACAAATAATAAATTACAAGGTATAATATTTAACATTTATATTTATATAAATTAGTTTTAATGGTACAAATATGATATTTTGTTTTGGGTTTTGAAAATTTTATTTTTTCTGCGGCGTTTA
Organism: Triadica sebifera; assembly: GCA_023653625.1. Lineage (NCBI taxonomy): Eukaryota > Viridiplantae > Streptophyta > Magnoliopsida > Malpighiales > Euphorbiaceae > Triadica > Triadica sebifera. Next base: position 31,446,842 of record CM042901.1, read on the forward strand.
TGAATATGATTCATTCTTTAAAACCCAATATTGGTATCATAGCCTCCTTGTATCCATTAAAATTAATTTTAATTGAAAGTGCAATGGGATTGCATGTTTTTGATAATTTTGGATCAATAGGATTTGAAAAATTGAAATTAATTTGTAAAATATGTTTTACACATTTTTGTTTCTTTAATCTGATCATGGGATGATTAAGAATGATTATTTTGATTGAAAAATGATTTGAATGTGATTCAAATAGTTAATGTCGTATTTTTTTTAAAAATGCCGAAAATTGTCTTGTTTATGAACATGTGTTGTTGTTTGGCTTAATTGATGGGGCTGATTTTATTTTTCTTATAATTTAATTATAAAAACTTTATTTAGAAATATTGAAAATATTTTTATGCCTCCATAAGTTTCCAATAATTAATTAAAAATTATTTTAATTAAGTTTTCAAACAAACACAAAACGGGACTATTTAAGCATACCCGATGGGACTGTTGTTGTATGTGTTTATTAATTTTTTTGTATGTGATTAAAGATATGTTATTTTTATGTTAGATGCATGCCAACATTATTTTGCAAGCATTTGAAATTTTAAAAATTCTAGATATCGAATTAGTCCTTTTGAGCGTCTAAGTGTGTTGGTTCGTTTGTCTTAGTAATTTTGGCTTGTGCCAAAAATATTTTGATGAACTTGAACTGAACTAAAGATAATTAGATTGATAATTTGATGTTATGGAAATTGTTAGAATTTTTGGAAATTAATTTTGAATTAATTTAAGTTGTGCAATTGTAATTCTAGTATGACTAGAAATTGGTATGTATATTAAAATTAAATTGTTTAATTTTAACATCATAATATTTTGATTTTAAGGAGAATTAATTTTGAATTATTTCAGGAAATAGGAAATTTAATTTAATTTTATTAAATATTAAATTCCACTTTAAAATAACATACAAAATTAAATTAACCGAAAGAACACATATAGTCAATTTCAATTCAAACGTTGAATCGATTTACAAATTGAAATCCAAAATTGTCATTTTTATTTCGTGCATTAGAGAATGCATGTTAGGGGTGTATGAAAAGCCATGATGGATGATTATGGACTTAGGCCTAATGTGATTGAGCACGCATGGAATTATTTTGTTTTATGGTAAATAGGGCATGCGTGTCCCTACCTCTTTTTTCTTTCTTATGTATTTCTCTTCTCATCTTACTCCCCTCAAATGTAAATTGAGGTTTTCTATAATTTGAAATATGTAATTTGATTACATAGGATTAGGATAAAATGAAGATACAAAGGAGCAAGAAGCAAAGGAGATGGTACCATAAACAAGAAGACTTAGAAATAGGAATTTGATTTCTATTTTGGGTTGTAAATTCATGCATATACCTAGGTAAGACCTATTCAATCTCTCTTTGGCTCAAGAGATTGACTTTAGTATGTCCATAATCATGTCATATAGTTAATGTAACTATCTTTATATATCAATGTGATGAATGTATGATATATAAAAGCATGAAATAATAACTTGATGAGACTTAACAAAGAAATCCCTCACTAAATAAACAATTAAGTCTTACACCATCCATTAATATGGGGAGAACCAAAGTTCTTCTAGAGTTAGGGTTGTTGAGTTGCCTCAAGCTCACTCTATAAGAATATTTTCAATCCATTAAAATTAGATTTCATGATTAATGGGTTAGACATAACCGATATTATTAACTTGTTGGATTTGCACCAAGGTTAATGTGTATTGGAGGTGAAGTTGGGTTTGTATACATGAGATGTACACATATCAAGAGTCGATAGCCCAATGTATGTGCACACATCAATAAGTTGATAGCACAAGATTCGATAGTTACATGAATAATGCAATTGGTATGGATTAGATACCTACTAACCAAACTAAGGATAGCTTGTTGAGTTGCCTCAAGGTTATTCTTAGCTAGTTGGATATCGACCCACTAGCAGAACTTCCATATAAGTTCTCTCGGGTTCATAGTGAGGGCTATGGATTCGCTATAAAATAGTGGGAGCCATAATGCGATTTATTAAAGACCTAATAAACATGGATTTTATGTACATTCTAACATGTTCTATTTTACATCTAGGTTGCTAAAATCATCATCTTGACAAGTGTGAATTTGTGATCGCTAATGGAATCAAATAAGTTGATTGGGCCCAATTTTTTGGATTGGCTAAGGAATCTGAGAATAGTTCTCAAATCCGAAAAGATTGGCTATGTCCTAGATGAGGTACTCCCTAATCCCCCTACTGCTAATGCTTATGAAGATGTTCAGAAGGCATATCAAAAGCATCTCAATGATAGTTAGATAGCAAGCTGCATTATGCTTGCTACTATGTCAGTTGAGTTGCAAAAGCAGCATAAGGCAATGGATGCTAATTCCATAGTATACCATCTAAGAGAGCTTTTTGATGAGCAAACATGTTCCAAAAGGTTCGAAACTTCAAGGTTGCTCTTCCGCACTAAGATGGTTGAGGGGACATCTCTAGTGCAAATTGCATTGAAGATGAATGGCTATATTGAGAGGTTGGCCACCATGGGATTTGTGATGGACCATGAATTAAGTATTGACTTAATTCTAACCAGTTTGTCTGATAGTTATTCACATTTTGTGCTTAACTATAGGATGAACCAAATCTCTACCACTATTCCTGAGCTAATTAACTTGCTTAAAATAGCTGAGCCATCTGTCAAGAAGGATAGTAAGGTTGTGATGCTGGTGGACTCTTCAAGTTCTAAAAGGAAGAACCTTAAGAAGAAGAAGAAGTCCATGAAGCCTAAGGGAGGTGTGGCCAAGAAAAAGGCTAAAGAGATTGCTCCAAAAGGGACATGCTTCCATTGTGGCAAGGATGGCCATTGAAGAGAAACTGCAAGGCTTACTTGGAGTCCTTGATGAAGAAGGTATCTGATGCTCCATCTACTTCAGGTATTTTTGTCATTGAAATTGATATTGTTTCCAATAATAATATATGGGTATTAGATACCACTTTTGGCTCACACATATGCACTGATATGCAAGGCCTAAGGAATAGTAGACAGCTCAATAAGGGAGAGTCAGACCTACACGTTGGAAATGGAGCAAGGGTTGCTGCATTAGCTATAGGAACATATGTATTGACCCTTCCTAGTGGGCTTATATTAAATTTGGATAATTGCTATTATGTACCTGTTTTGACTAAAAACATTATTTATGTTTTAAGTCTAAATAAAGATGGTTTCCTTTTAGCTTTTAGTAACAATTGTTGTTCTATTATGTTGAATGGAATTCTTTATGCTAGTAAAAGGAAAAAATAAGATATGTTCAAATCATCTTATTTATGGCATTGTTGTCTTGGTCATATAAATGAGAAATGCATGGCTAAGCTACACAAAAGTGGTAGTTTGGGGTGATTTGATTATGAATCATATGACACATGTGAATCTTGCTTATTAGGCAAGATGACTAAATTACCCTTTAAGGGAAAGGATGAACGTGCTAATGGACTTTTAGACTTAATACATTCAGATGTATGTCATCTAATGGCTACACACGCCAGAGGTGGTTTCATCTACTTCATTACTTTTATTGATGACTACTCATGATATGGGTACATGTATCTTATGAGATACAAATCTAAAGCTTTGAAAAGTTCAAAGAATTCAGAAATAAAGTAGAGAAACAACTTGGTAAAAGTATTAAAACACTTCGATCAGATCGAGGAAATGAATAATTGAGCTAAGAGTTTCTAGATTATCTTAGGGATAATAGGATTTTATCTCAATGGACCCTAGCTTACATGCCACAGCATAATGGTGTGGCTAAAAAAAGAAACCAAACCTTGTTAGACATGGTAAGGTCTATGATGAGTTTTGTGAAATTGCCTAAATTCTTTTGGGGTTATGCACTAGAGACCGCCATTTATATATTAAATGGAGTTCCTTCAAAGTCAGTTGATGTTACTCCATATGAGATATGGTATAACAAGAGGCCCACATTTTCTTACATGAGAATATGGGGTTGTCCTGCTTATGTGAAACGGACAATGTCAGATAAGCTAGAAGCTAAGTCTAACCGATGTCTGTTTGTGGGATATCCAAAAGCATAATATGGATATCAATTTTACCACCCCTTGGAACAAAAGGTTTTGTTTCAAGACATGCTATCTTTTAGAGAGAGAATTCTTCTAAAAGGAGATAGTGGGAGCAAAATTGAACTTGAGGAAATTCAAGATGCTCAAACAGATGCTGATCAACTGCCTGAACCTGAGCTTGTTACTCATACACATGATATAACAGCTCAACCTTCTGAAGCACAAGAGCTTCGTAGGTCAAGTAGGATACGTACTGTTCCAGAGAGATATGGATTTCTCATTAATGAACCGAATGACGTATTGCTCATAGAAAATGATGAGCCGAAAATAGTTTAGAATCTGACAAATGGCTTCAAGCCATAAAGTCAGAAATGGATTCCACGTATGAAAACCAAGTATGGACTTTAGTTGACCCACCTGAAGGAATAAAGCCTATCGGGTTCAAATGGGTTTTCAAAAAGAAAACTGACATGGATGGTAATGTTATTACCTATAAAGCTAGACTTGTTGCTAAAGGTTATCATCAAAGACAAGGAATTGACTACGATGAAACTTTTAGCCCAGTAGCTATGCTTAAATCTATAAGGATACTCCTAGCCATTGTTACTCACTTTGATTATGCAAATGGATGTGTACATGACACAACCAGAAGGTTTCAAATCCAAAGATGGCAAAAAGGTATGTAATCTTCAAAGATCCATTTATGGATTAAAGCTAGCATCCAGGAGTTGGAATATTCGGTTTGATGAGACAATCAACCAGTTTGGTTTCATACAAAATCCGGATGAACCTTGTGTTTAAAAGAAGGTTAGTGGGAGTGCAATCGTATTTCTTGTGTTATATGTAGATGACATATTATTAATGGGAAATGATGTCTCAGCCTTACAATCAGTCAAATTTTCGTTATTCAAGAATTTCTCTATGAAAGACCTTGGAGAAGCAGTCTATATTTTAGGGATAAAGATCTATAGAGATAGATCTAAAAGATTGCTTAGTCTTTCATAGTCTACATACATAGATAAGATGCTAAAGAGGTTTAGCATGGAGCAGTCCAAGAGGGGATATATTCCCATGACCCGTGGGATTACTCTCTCAAAGTCTTTGTGTCCAAAGACACAAGATGCGAGGACACACATGAGTTTTATTCCATATGCTTCAGCTATAGGATCAATCATGTACACTATGATATAGGATTGCTCTGAGTGTCATGAGTAGATACCAGTCGGACCCTGGTGAGGGTCATGGGGTGGCTGTCAAGAATATCCTTATGTACTTAAGAAGAACTAAGGATGTATTCTTGATATATGGAGATGGAGATCTTATTGTGAGTGGGTATACCGATGCCAGCTTCCTGACATGGATGACTCAAAATCTCAGTCAGGTTATATATTCACACTAAATGGTGGAACAGTTAGTTGGAAGAGTTCCAAACAGAAAGCGACTGTTGATTCCACAATCGGAGCAGAGTATATTGCAGCTTCTGAAGCAGCAAAGAAAGCAATTTTGATAAAGAAATTCATCACAGAACTTGGAGTGGTTTCCAGCATTATTGATCCAATACAATTGTATTGTGATAATAATGGAGCCATTGCGCAAGAAAAGGAGCCACGGTCTCATCAAAGATTCAAACATGTACTCAGAAGATACCATTTGATTAGAGAAATCATTGGTAGGAATGATGTAAAGATTGAAAGAGTGCCCACTAATCAGAATATTGCTGATCCGTTACGTAGCCACTTTCCCAAAAGAAATATGATTCTCATGTACTCGCCTATGGAATTAAATACAAAGGCGATTGGCTTTAGTGCAAGTGGGAGCTTGTTAGAGGAGTGCTCTAACAACAATCACCTTTAGCATTTATTGTAAAAATTTATTTGATTAATAAAAGGCTTTTTCATTAATTTGATGTTCATTTGATATATGAATTGATAAGTGATCTTAAATCAATTAATGAAGTACTTGATACATAACATAGCATGAAGGAAATCATGATGAGATCATGATATTGAGATTCTTATCATGTGTAATTATGTTAGTATCAAAATTATCCCTAGTCATAGAATTAATGAGATGGGACATTATTAATCCAGACAGACTAGCACATGTTACACTCCTTGATTGGATCGAGTAGTAAATCTCATAATCTGTAAACATGAGATGTTTAGAGTTAACATGTGGATGTTTGCTAAGTGTAGCTAAGTACATTGGATGACCAACTATAAGACAATCATATGGATAATCTATTCAAATGTCAATGATAGTCTCATCATAGCAATGGACAAGAACTAACATTACTTGGACTAGACGTGATATAGTCAGTCTAGTGGGAGTTGACACATGACCATACTCTGAACCAAGTGGGGTATAGAATGGTGAATGGAATAATTGCACAAAAATTGTCTATGGAAAGGTTCATAGTCAAACCACTGACTTTCCGGTAAATTGGGGTTTATGATGTGTTGCTAGATACTGCTCATGACTTGCTTAAATTAATTGTTAATTTAAGTGGCCAACATAACCAGGAATCTAATGGGTCACACTCATTGAAAATATGGAGAATGAGTAAAATGGCCTTGGATAGGATCCAAAATATGAAAGAATTATTTCGAGATGGATCATGATGAGATCACACGGAAAAATCGTTCGGGAGGGTCACGGGCCCGTGCAGGCCCGCACGGGCTAGGCAGGCTGCTGGCCCACCTAGCGGGCCAGCTGGGCTGCCCAGCAGAAGCCCGTAGCAGGCTCAACGGGCTACTGCCTCCCACCCGTTGGTCGACGGCAGTTTTTGGCCTTAATTAGGCCAATATGGCCAATTACTATTCATTCATTTCCCTTTTCTCCATTTTTTACTTTTCATCATTTTTTTGAATTTGATTCAAATAAAAAAACATCAAATTGCAGAAAATAGACATGAAAATTTTTTTTTGTGAGAAAAAATTATAAGGTATAATTTTTAACATTTATATTTATATAAATTAGTTTTAATGGTACAAGTATGATCTTTTGTTTTAGGTTTTGAAAATTTTATTTTTCCACTGCTTTTATGAATATGATTCATTCTTCAAAACCCAACACACCTTTCTCAAATTTTGAAAGTGAGTTTAAGAAACTTACCTAAGATGGAATCAATTGAGAGGAACTTACTTTAACCTCTCCTTCTTGCTTTTGTTTTGAAGGGATTATTTGAGTCTGAAGAGACTCCCACAATTGTTTTTTAAATGATTCTGGTATTTTCTAGAGATATTGTTATGCTTCAATATTAATGGATTTTAATTTTGGAATATCAAATGGAATATTATGAGCGGATACAAAGCTAGGATTTTTGTTGTAAGGTTAGTATTTTTGAAGAAGCAGTATCTTGAACTTCTTCATCATTAAGGCATCAAAATAAAATTTGTATTTTTGAGAATTTCTAGGAATTTTTTTGCTTTTATTTTTGTTCTTTCTAGACATTGTCCCTGGAATGCAAAAATTCTTGAATTAGGAAATCTAGGATGAAATTTTTATCTCCTTTAATATATTCTATATCAAAATCCAAAATACTTAAAATAGTTTATCATCGTGCAAAAATTTGTTTTGATGCAAGATTTTTAACATCATTTCATAAAACATTTTTTGCACTTTTACAATCAATTCTAAGAAAATAATTTTGATTAAATAAGTAATTTTGGAATTTTGTATACATAAAATAATACTTAAAATTTCTTTTTTAATAGTAGAATAATTTCTTTAGCTATTATTCCAGTATGCATTAGTATATTGTACTACACACCCTTTTTCCCTGCTTCTGCTTAAGAATTCCTCCATAACCTAAATCAGAAGTATCAGTTTCTATAATCTTAGGGAGTCTAAGATCAGCAATATATAGACAGGGGATTTTAAAAACCTATTTTTTAATTTCTCGAACAATAGTGGTACATGTGTCTTACCATGGACAATTTTTTTCTTAAGCCTATTATGTAAGGGTTTAGCTAGTCTATTGAGGTTTGGACAAAAATTTAAAACATAATAAAGGCTTTCTAAAAAATTTTGTAACTGTGTTTTAGCAAGAATTTTGTCAAGAAATTTATTTGCAAATTGAGGGGGTTTTTCAATTGGGGTCATTAATTCTTATGAGATATAATGACTTAAAAACTGGATTTTTAATTGAAATAATAACATTATTGATTTAGAAATTACTAAACAATTTTTCTTTGTATTATAGAAAAAGGTTTTGAGATGTTTAAAATGTTCTTCTAAAGAATTTGAGAATATTAAAACATCATAAATATAAACAATACAAAATTTGAGATATTCATAGAAAATATCATTCATAATGCTCTGAAATTCATAATGGGTATTTTTTAAACCAAATGACATTAAATTCCATTCATATTTTCCAAAAGGGACAATGGAATTAGTTTTGAAATGATGGATTTTTGAAATCTGAATTTGCCAAAAATCCAACTTCATATCAAACTTAGAAATACATTAATGTAGAATAAAATTGTTGCGGTAAATCTTTTTTTTTTTAGAATTGGGTATTGAAACCATTTTAATACAGTATTTAGGGGTTTGTAATTAATTACAATTCTTGAAATACCTCGTTCTATTTTAGATTTTTATTGACATATAAAGCAAAAAAAACTCCAAGTAGATCTAGACTTAAAAATCAAACCATTTTGTTCTAAATTTTGAATTTCTATTCTACAATGCCTTTCTAATTCAACATTCATTTGAATAGATCGAGCTTTTGTTGGAATATGTTTCTCATAAAAATCTTTTTTCGTAAGGTAAATCAACAATGTGTTGTTTTCTTTGCCAAAAAGTATTTGGAATTTTAGAATAAATATTTGTTACAAAAAGTTTCTGTAAAGATAAAAAACAAATTGTTGAATTTCAGGAGTTTCTAATTGATCTTTTAGCCTTTTAAATGAAATATTTTTCCTGATATTTTCAAGTTAGAAAAATTTTCCTTTTATTAAAACATTAATTGTGACGTCCCACTTATATATTAGGGATAATCCCACATATATAAGAAGGATGTCACAAGGTTAACTCGATAAATTTGTTCGAATTAAAACCGTTTCATTTAAATAACTTAATCTATTTATTTATATTGGTTTAGACAAGTCGTTCTAATTTACAATATATATTTATCATTATGTTGTATACACATATGACATCCGATTACGTTACATAACTATTTGCATATACCATATTAACATATGAGACATGTCTACCACAAACCATATACATGGTCAAACTAAAAAAACATAATAGGTAACCAACCCTCTAACTACGTCTTTAATGTCTCCACTGATATGGGCTTGGATTTATTCTTGATCAACTTCACTATCTACTAGCTACCGTTCCAATTCGTGTGTGAGAAGAACCCACACTAAGCTATCTCTAGCTTAGTGGCACATATAAGCATTAAGTTTTCCCTAGGCAGTCACACAAATGCATGTCTCAAATAAAATCATGGCACATCAAATTTTATCACATATTTGTCATATAAAATAAATAAATACATAACATAAAAGGCTAACATAATAACCTTATTCAATAATTAAATTTGCACCACCTCATGTAAGCATTTTATACTTTGTTACTTACATCAATTAATAATTTTTCATATTTCATTCTATGATTTATTGGCCCAAAATCTCGATCCCAAACTATCTGGATACAGGGTGTAAAATAGGGGCACTCGCGAAGCTTAAGACACCCTACTCATTATAATCTCAAGTCAAGAGCGCTCGCGGAGCTTTAGCCACCTTGACCTAGTGTAATCATGTCATCTGTGCGTAATCAGGATCAGGGGCGCTCCTAGAGCTTAAGCCACCATGTCCCTAAATCATATCCATATCAGTACCGTAACTTCCCATAATGGTGCACCATCTATCTTATGTCAGTCCTCAAGTAGAGAAATGGGCAATTAACAACATTAATTACTTGTTTCTATAACCAATACTCATTTCATATTAACATAATCATATACTCATAATTTATTTCAATACTATGTAATAGCATGATATTTTATCAAATATTAGCATAATATTAAGTTCATAGTTAATAACATTTATATAATTTTAAAACATGTCATAGTATAATATTTCATCATTATGACAATTAATTCATGTCATGCGCACACAATCATTCACATGGGCAAACTAGAATACATATATGTACAAGCCTCGATAGTGTTTTTATTTTCCAAAATATAAACTTAGAGCTTGTTTACTTTTGTTGTTCTTCTTCTTGTTGATATCCTAATTTAAAAAAATAATTAATTAATACCTTGATAAAATATTTATTCTTAATATAATTTAAATAAATAACTACAATTTCTTTTAAGCTGGAACAGGACCTCTTAAGACTATCGAAACAATAACTTTTTCTACACATATCTAATTTATATGATTCATGTTCCTAATTAAATTTAAAACTAAGATTAAAACATAATAAAATTTTAGAATTTTTGAACAAGTACACAAGTTTTGGTATAATTTTAAATGTTGCTCTATTCTCTACCCTTAGGCAGTTTCAGGGTACCATATTTAAAAATTCATATCTTTTAATGTGTAGCTTCAATTATTATAAAACTTTTTATACAGTTATATAAGTTAATTTGGAACACTTTTTATGTTTACCTCATTTCTAGAGTCGGTCTCTAAGGTTCTCAAATACTGGAGGATCTATAACTGGTTCAGAATAAAATGACAACCTGACCAATTCACTTGTTCAGCTCATAACTCACAAAATCATTGACATTTTAAGGTGAAACTTTCAAAAGAACTTATATAAGAAATAGAAATAAAAATTTTATGTTTTGAACTTTGGCTAAGTCGACCTTTAAAAAGCTCAAAAAGGAACAAGAATTTACTGGAGCTATACAGGTATATGAAACCAGCTAAATCAAGGAACAATCATAGTTTATTTCACTATAACTCAATCTACACAAGAGATGTTTATATACATTTGGCAGAGACCTAAATAATACATACATATATATATATATATATATATATATATATATATATATATATATAATTTTTATATTTTATAAAACTTTTGATTCAGCCCTTAACATAATCAAATTGAGCAAACACTGTGGAGTATCCTGTTGATACTCTTCCAGGGACCAGTCTCACTCAAATGACCATTTCTCTTCATATACTAAAAATAACTTAATAAACTTTGACAGACAGATACATTGGACATAAATGAACAACTTTTATGTTTAAAACTTCTCCAAATTTGATTCACAAGACAATCAACAATAGAGTGAATTATCCTGCAGTAACATAACCCAAAAAGTTCTAATAACACAATAATCATGGGAAAGATATTATTTACCATGATCATATTTATTTGGAGCATATTTTCTTCCAAATCATGAAGGAGAGAATGAAGAATTAGGGTTGTGATATGGAGGAAGGAAATGGATGATGATGATAAGTAGAAGAGAGCTGAAGTTGGAAGAAAATGGGGCAAAGTCTTAATTGACTTTCCAGTCCCCCACCCTTCTCCCGTTTTAGTCTCTTTTTTTCCCCTTTTTACTGTTCACTTTTCTGTTTTACCATGTCCCCTTTTTACTGTTCACTTTTCTGTTTTTTTTTTCTCTTTTTATTTTATTATTATTATTATCTTTAATTGTTTTATGCCGAAAATTCAATTTAATTATGTGGTCTAATTTAATCAAATTTATCATATCTATCAATTTAATTTATTTTAATTTCTAATTTAATCAACTATTCCATCTATTTTAATCTCTATTATCTATTAGGGTGTTTTTGGTTTATACCACATACTTATTTTAATTAAATTATAATTAGTGGGCGTTACATTAATGGTGTTTTCATGTATAGAACTTCTAGTTTTGGATTGGATTTTTCTATGAATTGTAAACTTAATTTTTTATGACTATATAAAAAAGAAATATGATCTTGGAAAATTTTAAAATGAGTTATTAAATTCATGAAAGGTATTACAAGAATCACTGTATGGTGTATATCATCAACTAAAATAAATGAAGTTGTAATTGGAATATTATTATTAAAAATTGAAGCATTAGTCATGGAATTTACCTTTAATACTGAATTATTTGCATAAAACAGTTTTCCATGAGTTTTTTCATGAAAATATTTTGGTATTAAACCAGTTTGAATGCAATTTAAATCAACACTGGTATCAAATAATGCAATAGTATCAATTCGGAAATTTTTTGAAGGAACAAGAGTAATTTTTATAAAATATTTTTTTAAAGTAATTTCTTTTAAAACAAAAAGAAAATCTTCTGGTGCTACTTTAAGACATTCAATGTTTTGAGTATCATGATCTTCATTATCAGGAGAATTATTAGAAGTAGAATTTTCTTCTAGGGATTTGGATAAAGATGAATTTATAATTTGAGAATCATGTTTCTGTTTTTTTAATTCTTTTATTTCTAATTTTACTTATTTAATTTCTTTTGGAGATCATGGATGGAAACAATGTTGTTTTAAATTTTATTTCCTCTATTTAGGATATTTGTAAAATTATAAATATTTTTAGAAGTATTGGGAAGAATATAAGTTGATATTTCTTTTGTTTCTTCTTTTTTATCACTAAGGGAATTTAAAAGCTTATCTAGGTATTCCCTTTGAATATGGGAATTATTTATGTGTTTTGAAATATCTAAAATGAATTGTTGTTCTTTTGAGATAACATTAATATATTTTTCTAATTCAGCATCTAAAGAATTAGATGAACTTGTTGTGACTAGTTCATCAACTTATAAAGATTTTTTTTATCTTCAGATTTAGAACAGGAATTTTTGAATTTGGAATCAAAGGAATCTAAAAGCATATTGGAAATTCTGAACATGATTTCATATAATTGATGTTCAAGTAATTTTTTTATTAATTTTACAGAATTTAGAAGTATGACCTTTTTTACCACATTTGTAACAAGTGATATCTTTGTACTTGCTAATAGACAGTTTATTGGGATTTTGTTTTCTAGATTTTTTTTAATGTGGCTTCTTGTAAAACTCATCATGGGGTTTAAAGGATTTCCTACCTTTATGAATTTTTTAATGGGTATATTTGTATGATTAGTTATTGCAATCTCCTATACAAGAAATGATGATTTATTGGGAATGATATCAAATTGTTGACAAAAAAAACATAATTCTTGTTTGGTTAATTTGAACTCCCATTTTAAGTGTTTTTAAAGTTTTAGATTTTGACAGATTTTAAAACCTTCTTGTTTGGTAAAACTAATTAATTCATTATAAGTGAAATCATTATAGGGTATGATTTATTTTCCTGAGGATTCTCTAATTTTATTCCTAACTCTTTCTCCTAAAAGAGTTGGTAAGCCGACAAGAAATTTTTCCTTCCAAAAGGGTTTATTAGAATCTTCCCTAAGCTCTAGTTAAGAAGATATTTTTGTACCACTGGAAATAACTCAGTTTTTTACATGTAAGATTTGAAAGTAAGTCGGCATTTTTATCTTTTAAATGAGTAGGATCTCCTATGAAATGTAAAGAGATTGTAAGGATTAAGGTTGCTACTGCATCCTATTGAGGATTTCCGTCCTCATCTAGAATTTTTGTTCCTATTTCATCTACTTTGATGGCATTAAGGATATATTCCTATTGTTGAGAAGTGAGATAGTAATCCCACCATCCTTTAAGTTGGCCAAAAAATCCAGCTATGAGGAGTTTAGCAATAGTTTTATTTTGGGTTCCTATTTGAGTTTTATAAGCAGTAGCAACCATAGTCATCTATTTTAGAAGACTAAGAATATCATACTTAGTTAATACATCTATATTCCAATCATAGACAAAAAAGGCATTGAAACAGGATTGTTCTACTAGCTTGACTACACCTAAGTCTGGTAATGAAATCATTTGTAAAAGTTGGACTTGTGAAGATTGTTTACAAGTCATTCTATTTATTTCGGGTGTGGATTCCTAAAATTTTTCCAAAGCTTTACTAATATCAAAATCCTAATTTATGGCATTTATTCTAGAAGTTTGAGTATCAAGGGCAACTTAGTTAGAATTTATAGGTAGACTATAACTACTAGTATTAAGACCAATATGACTTAACTAGTCTTGGATGGCTCTAATAAATTCATTTCTATTGTCTTAAAAAATTTTGGTACTAGTTTTGGATGTCTGAAAAGGTTTTAAAATGGGATTTTTCATTTTTGAATTTTCATGACTGGTTTTGGGGATCTAAAAAAATTATAGATTGTTTTCCTATTTGTTTTTCTATATGATCTAATTGTTTACCAATGGTATTGATATGGGTATTTAAGAAATTATTTTGGGGAATGATATTTTTTATGTTTACCTTATCATCACTATTAGGATTTTTGAGAGTAGTGGAATTCACAAATTGATCATAGAAAAGGGATTTTTATACCTTGAAAAGGTGGATATATTGACTACATTTTTTGAGAGTCTGTTATAGTTTCTCTTCAGGAGTTTTATTTCTAATAGTAAATGGATTAGCAAATTTGAAAGGATATTCGATGGAATTTTGAGAAGCATATAACCAATCTAAAAACAAAATATGAATTTTATATTCACAAACAAAATCATAAAACTCTTCCTAAATTTTTTTTCTGGAATATAATAATTTTTTTAAAAAACCATATTCTCTTTTTAAGATTATGTTTTCCATAAAAATCATCATGTAAGAATTTTTTTTATCTACTTGAAATTCTTTTTTAATGACATTTAACTCATGTGCTAAATTTTCTGTAATGGTTGAAAAAGTCAGACTGGTAGGTTCTTTGTCTGGTTCAGGTTAGGGTTGAATAGAAGAGATATCTTGGACTTGAGTTGAAAATATCTCTATCCTAGGATTGATATATATGGTCTAGGTATTTCTAAGGTATAATTTACATTTTTTAAAATGGTATTTCTAGGTATTTCTGATGTAGAATATCTGGGCATTTCTCTAAATAGTATATTAATAACTACAGGGATTTGTGAAACTTTTCCTATATCTATAATGTCTAAGGTAGAGGAATCATCCAAGTATCTACTACTAGTAAACTTCCTATTAAAAGAGAGCTTAACTCTCCCATCTTGGTATTGGGTTATTTGTCTTAATTCGGTATTAGGTTTTATGAGTTCAATGGATTCAAGCCTGATAATACCTTCTAAGACTCATTCTTGGGGAAGAGATATCTCTCCCCATTGAATACTTCTAGGTGTGAAAGCATTAGTTTTAGTAAGATCTATTTGTAAAGAAGGGTTTCACCTTTTTTACTATAGAATCTAGCGCTTGTGTGAAAAGCAGACATCATAGATTTATAGTGAATTTTAAAAAGTAAAGCAAAACTATTTCTCTATTTGTTTCTATTAGAGTTGATTCTAAAAAATGTGATTTATTTATGCTTAATTTTGCAGTATTTGGAAATATAATTAAAAGAGTTGGAGTGTGAAATTTTGTGTTTGGAAGCTGAGAGAAGATAAAGCAAAAGACAGTGTTAAGTCAGACCCACTATTCAATTCAGGAAGAAAATTGGGGATGATTTTAGATAAAGTGTGGATGTATTTTTATTCAGAGTTACTTCCTAAATAGGACTCTAAGATTAACAATTTATCTAGGATTAGCAAAGGATATAAATATTCTTTTTTATTCTGGTGGCTAAAACTATCTTTTGACAAACCACCTACAAAATTTTTACACCGAAATTATTTTCTTTTGGTTGTAATCTCCAATCTTTTGGAGCACTAAACTTATTTCTAATTAAAGGTTAATCTTGTTCTTGGAGTTTTCATTGTAAGATCCATGCTTAATTTTCTTATCTTTTCTATTTTCAAATATTCATATATTTTCTAAACTGATGTTAATATAATTGCTTGATGAATTGAATAAGAGACATATTATTTCATTTGTTATTACAATTACTTATTAGTTAGATTATCAAATTCGTAATTGTTTGATTTATCTAATATCAATAACAAACAATATAGTTGATTATAAACAAACTTTAAATTTATTTTGTGGAATATATGGTTAGACTTAAATGAACTGAGCATGTCTGTGTTATTGGTTTGCATTAGTTGTCTTCCTTGTTCGTAATGTTGTTATTGAGTTAAATCTCAATAGTGTATTCAGGATTGAATAATAATAACAGAATAATTAAAGAGCGTATTTTGATTATCAATTATCTAAGGGATAGATAGGTCACTAGAGCATGTTAATGGCTAGAACCAATGTATTTGAAATATAATTGATTTTTATTTGTATTGATGATCAATTGAATTTCTCCAAAGCTGATTTTAATTTTGACTAGAGTTTTTTCCATATTTTTTTAATCTCATTTTATTTTTTGGCAATTTATTTTTGAAATTTACTTTTATTTCAGTTTTGAAACCCCCTCTTTTTATTATTAATTTTAAGGAAAAAATTCACCAATTCTTTGGAGATTCAACCCTACTCATCACTATTACAATTTTATATTTAGAAGAGTATTAATTTATTTTATTTGTTTTGACACCCAACAAATTTTAGCACCGTTGTCAGAGAATTAATGTTTATAGATTTATTTCTTTTGTCATTTTTTTTATTTTTATATCTCATCTAACTCCTGCAAATTTATTGTTATACAATCACAAGATTGAAAAGACTGCACGATGCCTAAGGAAAGAGACTATAGAACGTGCTTAACCATCATCATCATCATCTAATTTTGATTCTAAAGTTAAAGAAAAAGTCAATATGGTTGCTAAAGAGCTCACCTTAAGAGAGATGGCCACACCTTATTTAAATCAACAACCACTTTGCATAGAATACCCTACTTTAGAGATAGCCTTTGAACTCAAATACAGTATTATTTACTCACTTCCTACTTTTCATGGACTTGTAGGTAAAGATCCTCACAAGCAACTTAAAGAGTTTAATTGGTATACACTAGTATGAGACCGCAAAGGGTACTTGAGGAACAAATCAAGTTGTATGCTTTCCCCTTTATTTGCTAATAAAACTAAGGAAAGGTTGTACTATCTACCCTTGGGCTAAATTAGTATGTGGAATGAGATGAAAAACAATTTTTGGAGAAATGTTGTTAAACCTTGAAGGTTATTTCCGTTATTTTGATGATAACAAATAAAATAGAAATATTATATTTAACATATTTGTTTTCTAAGTCTATTATATAGGACATGGATTAAAATAGCAAGAATGGAGATTGAAAGAATAATCCTTGAAAGTCAAAATTCAAGAAGTAGCATGTTCACTGCCGTGACTCTATAAGTCACTCCCGTGAAAGGAGCTAACCATTACCAAAACCAACATTTGAAGTTCACAGCCATGAAGGAAGAACAAATCAGTCACCCCCGTGAAGATTCATGCATTTTCATCCAAAGAGCATCACGACCAAAGTCACCACTTGGATAACGGCTGGGAAGCTTGTCACGCCCGTGACTCTATATGTCAAAACATTCCAGAGAGCTTCACGACCAAGGTCACCACTTTAGCCATGACTTAGCTCCTCCCGTGACAAGCATAGTCACGCCCATGAACAAAGAAAGAGAAAAATGTCAGGCGTGATTTTTTGGTTGGTACGACGGCTAGTTTCATATTTAATGCACCCTAACGGCTATATTTAGCCATAGGAGTATAAATGGAAGTCATTTGTGGATTAAGAACAAGAGGATGAAGAGAATAACAATAGAATAACATATTCTTTGAATTTAATTCTTATTACAAGCTATTTGTACTTTCAAACTTTGAGAACAAATCTATTCTCTGTAAAAATCTTTTTGCTCTTCATTTATTGAGCAATTAAGATTTGTAAGTGGTTCTCTCTGTAATCTTTACTCAAGTGAGCTTTGGGCATTTCAGAGTTAAGAGTATAACACTTGTAAGGGTTAGTTGTGTCAGCCTCCAAAACACAAATTAAAAGGTTGTTTGTATGAGCCTATAAAACACAAAGTGAAGGTTGTTTGTGTGAGCCTGTAAAACACAAGGAATTGCTTATTGTGTGAGCCATTAAAACACAAGGGAATTTTCTGGGTTAGGTGTGAGCCATTGTGAGAAACACCATAGTTGGGAGTGAGCTTGTAAAACTCCATTCTAACACTTAGTGTGTTAGTGAAACTCCCAATTGCGATTGGGGAGAGGAGTAGGGTTTGTTAACACCCGGACCTCTATAAAAATCCTTATGTCAAATTCTCTCTATCCCTCCTAAAATTAATCTTTTATTTCTGCATCTTATAGTTTAAATTTTGAAAATCCAATTCAACCCCCCTTCTTGGTTTAATATATGGGCAACAATTGGTATCAGAGCTTTGTCTAGCATCAAAGCCTAAAAAGCTCTAGTAAAGATTAAGATATGTCCAGTGAAGGATTCCAAAGTCTCAAACCTTACTTTGATGGAGCAAGTTATGCCCATTGGAAGTTTAGGTTGGAGACATACTTGGATAGTGAAGGAATTGAAGTCTGGGATAGTATTCAAAAAGAATGGACACTACCAATTAGAAGAGGAGTTAATGGTAAAGAAGAAATCCTGTCAAGAGATGATTGGACAAAGCCTCAAAGAAGAGCAAATTTCAAAAATAAGAAGGCAATGACAATTCTCTCAAGTTCATTATCTATTGAAGAATGTGGCAAGATACAACACTGCTCAACTGCATATAGCATGTGGAAAACATTAGAAAACTATTATGAAGGCCATAAAGCTACATGGGATGACGAAAGCTCTTCAAGTGAAAAAGATGATAATGAAAGTGAAGAGGTCAACCTATGTTTCATGGCTATCGAAGATCATGTCTCGAATAAGGTAAGATCACTACACTCATACTCCTTGAATAATGATAGTAGTGATAATGATGATGATAGTGATGATGATGATGATGATGATGATGAGCAAAGCCTAATAGAAGAATTAAATATAGAATTAGAGAAATATAGAACTAAATTTAGTACTTATAGAAATAATATCTCTAATTTAAAAAATAAGATAGATGTTTTAGAAAAGGAAAACATAAAGCTTAAATCATCTAATGAATCTCTCCAAAAGTCATTAGATGAATACTCATCAAGACCCTCAACAGCTTCATTGTTAATAGAAAATAATACTTTGAAAAATGAAGTTGAGGAACTTAGAAATTCCATTTCTAAATTTCACAAAGGTAAAGAGAGCTTAGATACTTTCATTGTGTCTCAAAGATCACCATTAATTAGACATGGTCTAGGTTTTAAGGACACATCATCATCTTCTCACAAAACTATATTTGTAAAATCTAAAGAATCTCACATATCCACACCTGTTAGAACAACACCAACAAATAAGCGTGTTAAACCTTCTATACAGAAAAAGAATAATCATGCCTTTATGTATAAGAAGCATGCATCTAGAAAAATGCAAATTAATCATGATTGTGCAAGCCATTGTTCTCAAAATCATTCTAATAGAATTATGGCATTCAAATACATTGTAAGACCAAAAAGCAAGTTTAGACAGAAACAATGTAATTATTGTATGAAAATTGGTCACATAAATAAACATTGCTGGATAAGGAAGGCTCATTGGGAACCTTCATGTGCTAACCCCTAAGGACCCAAACTCATTTGGGTACCTAAAAATCGTACTTGAATTGTGATTCTATAGGTATGCCTCAAGTCCACAATAAACAAAAGTGCTTGGCTAGTAGACAGTGGATGCTCGAGGCATATGACAGGAGACAAAGAACTTTTCAATGAAATCAAAAGTATTGATGGAGGTAAAGTTACCTTTGGAAACAATGCAAAGGGTAAGGTAATTGGCATTGGTTCTATTGGTATTAATGGTACTACTTTTATTAAGGATGTCTTACTTGTTGATGGCTTGAAACATAACTTGAACTAGCTAACCATTCCTCTAAGTGTAAGTCAATTATGTGATAGAGGAAACAAAGTAATCTTTACTTCAAATGAATGTCTTGTGATCTCTATCGATGGTCAAGAAATATTCAAAGGAAATAGAGATATCAATACATACATAATAAACTTACATGAACTAGCTAACCATTCCTCTAAGTGTCTTATGACTACTAATGATGAATCTTAGTTGTGGTATAGAAGACTTGGTCATGCTAACATGGACTTAATACAAAGTCTCAGCATAGGAGAACTAGTAAAATGACTGCCAAGAGTTAAATATGAAAAAGATAAGACATGTGATCCTTGCCAAAGAGGAAAGCAACACAAGTCATCCTTCAAAGCCAAAAACATAGTAAGTACTTCAAAATCTCTTCAACTCCTGCATTTAGACTTGTTTGGACCTACTAGAATTGCTAGCTTAGGAGGAAAACATTATGCATTTGTCATCGTAGATGATTACTCTAGATGTACTTGGGTAATTTTCTTAGCTCAAAAGAGTGATGCTTTTGAAAATTTCAAAAACTTTGCTAAAAGAGTTCAAAATGAAAAGGGGTACTACATTTCAAAAATAAGAAGTGATCATGGGAAAGAATTTGAAAATGAAAACTTTGAAAGTTTTTGTCTTGAACATGGCATTTAACATAATTTCTCATCTCCTAGGACACCTCAACCAAATGGGATAGTTGAAAGGAAAAATCGAACTTTAATTGAAATGGCTAGAACAATGCTTAATGAATATGAGTTACCAATTTATTTTTGGGCAGAAGCCACAAACACTGCATGTTATATTTCAAATCGAGTTTTCAAAAGACCTCTTTTAAACAAAACCTCATTTGAGCTATGGAATGGAAGAAAGCCCTTGATATCATACTTTAGAGTATTTGGATGCAAGTGTTTTATATTGAACACCAAGGATAATCTTGGAAAATTTGCCTTTAAGTCTGATGAAGGTATCTTTTTAGGGTACTCTACAACCAGCAAAGCATATAAAGTATTTAATAAAAGATCATTAACGGTTGAAGAATCCATGCATGTTGTTTTTAATGAATCTAGTAAACTTGATCTTGTGAAAGGTAGTGTTCTTGATGATGTTGTAGGTAATATGGAAAGACTTGATATTGGAAATGGGAAAGAAGAAAATGATCAAGAAAATTTACTGCAAAATGACACTCTACCTCAAAATCAAGAACGAAATGATCAAGAACTTCCAAAAGATTGGAGAATGACGAAATATCATCCAAAAGAGCAAATAATTGGTGGTCTATCAAGGGGAGTAAGTACTAGATCTCATTTCAAACATTTAGTTACTAACATTGCTTTTATTTCTCAAATTGAGCCTAAAAATATTGATGAGGCTCTTAATGATGAAAGTTGGGTAATTGCCATGCAAGAGGAACTCAACCAATTTGAGAGAAATAAGGTATGGAACCTAGTACCTAGACCCAAGGATCATCAAATCATAGGTAGCAAATGGGTATTTAGAAATAAATTCGATGAACAAGGGTTAATAACCAGGAATAAGGCTAGACTAATTGCAAAATGATATAATCAGGAAGAAGGTATAGATTATGATGAAACATATGCACCCATAGCTAGATTAGAAGCCATAAGAATACTTTTAGCATATGCATGTCACATGAATTTCAAACTTTTTCAAATGGATGTGAAAAGTGCATTTCTAAATGGTTATATAGATGAAGAAGTGTATGTAGAACAACCACCGGGTTTTGAAAGCTATGATTTTCCAAATCATGTTTTTAAACTTTCAAAAGCTTTGTATGGTTTAAAACAGGCCCCAAGAGCTTGGTATGAGAGGCTAAGTTCTTTTTTATTAGAAAATAGCTTTACAAAGGGAAATGTTGACACTACATTATTCATCAAAAAGCATAAGCATGATATACTAATTGTTCAAATTTATGTTGATGATATAATATTTGGTTCTACTAATTTGTTGCTTTGTCAAGAATTTGCTAAGTGTATGACTAGGGAATTTGAAATGAGCATGATGGGAGAACTTAAGTATTTCCTTGGTCTACAAATAAAGCAAAGCAATGAGGGCATATTCATCAACCAATCCAAATATGCCAAAGAATTAATTAAAAAATTTGGTATGGAAGGATGCAAAAATGCCAAGACTCCTATGAGCACATCAACAAAATTGGACAAAGATGAAAAGGGTAAGAACATTAATGAAAAGCTTTATAGAGGTATGATCGGATCACTTTTATATCTTACTACTTCTAGACCCGATATTATGTATAGTGTTTGCTTGTGTGCACGATTTCAATCATGTCCTAAAGAATCTCATTTAAATGCAGTAAAAAGAACTTTAAAGTATTTACATGGATCTTTGCATCTAGGTTTATGGTATCCTAGGAATTCATCTTTTTATATTATAGGATATTCAGATGCAGACTATGCTGGTAGTCTTTTAGATAGGAAAAGTACTTCAGGTACTTGTCACTTCATTGGAGAATGTTTAGTTTCTTGGTTTAGCAAGAAACAAGTTTCAGTTGCTCTCTCAACTGCTGAAGCAGAATATGTAGCAGCAGGATGTTGTTGTACACAAATTCTTTGGATGAAACAACAACTTAAGGAATATGGTCATGAGATGAACCATATACCTATCAAATGTGACAACACAAGTGCTATAAATCTTTCGAAGAATCCTATTCAACACTCAAGAAGTAAGCATATTGACATTAGACACCACTTTATTAGAGATCATGTTCAATATGGAGATGTTGCATTAGAATTTATAAGCACAGAAAATCAATTAGCTGATATTTTCACAAAGTCTCTAAATGAGGAAAGATTTAATTTCATTAGAAAAGAACTTGGTATGATTGATGGATTAACCTTGTGATTGCAAAAATATGAAATTTTAATTGTTGATCTTAAATCATATCACAAGTTATAAGATAGAAATTTTGATGAAAATACATGTTTTAAGGAATAGAATCTTTGTTGAAATGATTTAGTCTTGTTTTAGGACTTAATTTTAATTTGATGAAAATTTTAGGGGAGTCACGCCCATGACACATGTTCATGCTCGTGACATAAATGGCCCAAAGAGGCAGTGTCGTTCATGACTTGGTTCACGACATGGTTCACGACTTCAAGTGGTGAAGCTTATCTTCACGGCTTCATTCACTCCCGTGAAACGAGTCTTTCATGCCCGTGATAAATTTTCACTCCCACGAACCATTACACCCCTAAACTCACAGAAGCTTTCACGCCTTGAGTCACGGCTTGCTTCACGGGCATAAGTGGTGAAATTCAACATTTCACGCCCGGGACATTTTATTCACCCCTGTGATGGATGATCATTCACGCCCGTGATGTTCAAATATCACGCCCGTGCATGTATTCACGCCTTCATTCACGGGTGGAACACTCCTTCAGCAAACTGTGAACACAACAATTCACGCCCGTGAGCACCTACTTCTCGCTCGTGAATGTATCGAGTATATAAAAGAACAGTCGGTTATAACTTTCATTTCAACTTTCCAACTCCCAAAACCGCTCTCATTTACTCACATTCATTGAGACATTGAAGATTCCGACCCCAAAGACTTAAATATTTCCTATAAATACC
This sequence comes from Triadica sebifera, assembly GCA_023653625.1. Lineage (NCBI taxonomy): Eukaryota > Viridiplantae > Streptophyta > Magnoliopsida > Malpighiales > Euphorbiaceae > Triadica > Triadica sebifera. Next base: position 31,470,389 of record CM042901.1, read on the forward strand.
ACCAAAAGTTCGAATCTTCATTAGAAATCTTACATTCTTAGGGTTTCATAAGGATTTTCTATCAAAAATATTTCCAACTCCATCACCAACCAATTTCTTCTAAAATAGAGACTGTTTCATCCAAAGGAAAAAGAAAGAAGTCTCATGCTCATAAGAGGTATGCAGATTACCTCATGAACCGCATTCCGGAGCAATGCCATCCTCGGTATGCAACTTTGAAGAAGAGACCTCTTCTGTCATCAAGGTCCTTCGAATGGCAGATAGTCTGAAGTCTCGGGCTTGAGATGGTTATGACAGAGCAACTATAAGCCTGTCATCTGAAAGATTTCATGGAAATTCATCAGCCTAACTTGAGGGAGCCAACACTGGAATTCTTCAGCACATTGCAGGTTTCACCTACTAGAGTGGTGAAATTCCAACTCTGCAATAATCCCAACACCCTCAATGCCACTGAATTTGGAGAATTGTTCGACTTACCATCAGATGGCATACTAAACGACACTGAGGTAGAATTATCTGCCCCTCTAGCATGGACACATTTTGGCTATAATTGTAGCTGGGACGTTAAGAAGACAAAGAGCACTCATCTCGTGGCCCCAGTGCATAGGTATTTGCATAGGTTCCTGACCTATAGCATATTTGCTAGGGGAGAAAGCAACGGGACTATCAGGAAGTTAGAGCTCTTCCTATTTGAGATGGCTCGGAGAGGACTCACAGTAGCACTTTCTAGATGGTTTGCAAACCATCTTCTCTCCATTGTCACCAAGCCCACTAGAGATATTTTGATTGGGGCATATGTCACCCACATAGCAGTGAAGCTTAATTATCTAAAGCTGGATGCACATCACTTCAACCTTATCCATGGACATCCTCGAGATCGCTTGGATGTCGAATCCTTCATCAAGATGAGAGTGGCTATTAGAATCGTTTTCCATAACGATATCTTTTACTCCTTCACTGACACTGCTAGGGAGATCATCTGGGAAGATAATGACACGGAGAATTTTAAAGCAGGCCTCCAGGGAGTCTAGCAGAAGAAGAGGGCTTGGGTTGAGGAAGAACCTCCAATAGCTGAGCAAGACATCGGACAGTCCTCAGCTTCCACACCGACCTTAGCGTAGCAGGTGGTTGACCTCTTGGCACCACGTTTTGAGCAGTTGCAGACTTCGATGGATGAGAGGTTGGAGAACCTCAAAGACTTCATGGAGTCTCGGATGGACAACCTTGAGGCTGATGTGGCTAGGCTTCGTGATAAGATGTCCGGCTAGGAGTTAGGCTAGAGTGTAGCCTAAATTTGTTTTTTTTTCTTGTTTTTTCTTGTTTCTTTTATTTATGTTTGTTGGTTTGTAGGAAATTTTCAAATTTCCTTTCTGAATATTATTTACCTTTGTTTGTATGTTTTCCTTTACTTAATGTATTTGCTTTTTCTTATTTCATTGCTATCTTTTTATCCTTTTTTGATTGATGACAAAAGGGGGAGAAAACTAGCAATATATGATAAGGAAAATGTATCAAACTAGCAATATAAGAAGAAACTAGCAATATATATTAAGGTAAATGAATTTTGAATCAAATATTAAAATTGAATTGACACTGATATAGATTAAAAGGGTTTAGAAACTTTGATTCAAGAATTCATATGCAAAGTATATGATTGAAATATTGAGCTTTATATACATAAGATATACCTTAAGTATACTTTGCATATACCTTCATGCAAGTTGCAAAAATAAATATGCCATGATATACCTTAATTATACCTTACATATACTTCATGCTTTAAAAAGAAATTATGGTATATATTGGATATACTTCTCATATAACTTGCATATACTTAAAATGTAGTTAAGTTTATTTCAATGCTACATCATTATTTACTATTCTTGCACATTATAAATTTTTGATCCTAAGTATATTTTGAGGGGGAGACTTCTCAAAATCACATATTGCTAGATTATTTGTCATCATCAAAAAGGGGGAGATTGTTAAACCTTAAGGGGTATTTCCATCATTTTGATGATAACAAATAAAATAGCAATATTATATATAACATATTTGTTTTATAAGTCTATTATACAGGACATGGAACAAAATAGCAAGAATGGAGATTGAAAGAATAATCCTTGAAAGTCAAAATTCAAGAAGTAGCATGTTCACTGCCATGACTCTATGAGTCACTCCCGTGAAAGGAGCTAACTGTTATCAAAACCAACATTTGAAGTTCACGGCCATGAAGGAAGAACAAACTGTGAAGTGGGCATTTCAGTCACCCCCGTGAATAAAGGTGTCACCCCCGTGAAGATTCATGCATTTTCATCCAGAGAGCTTCACAACCAAAGTCACCACTTGGATCACGACTGGGAAGCTTGTCACGCCCGTGACTCTATATGTCAAAACATTCCAGAGAGCTTCACGACCAAGGTCACCACTTCAGTCACGGCTTGGAAAGAAATGTCACTCTCATGACAAGCATAGTCATGCCCGTGAACAATGAAAGAGAAAAATGTCATACGCGATTTTTTGGTTGGTACAATGGCTAGTTTCATATTTAATGCACCCCAACGGCTATATTCATCCATGGGAGTATAAATGGAAGTCATTTGTGCATTAAGAACAAGAGGATGAAGAGAATAACAATAGAATAGCATATACTTCGAATTTAATTCTTATTACAAGCTATTTGTACTTTCAATCTTTCAAAACAAATCTATTCTCTATAAAAAATCTTTTTTCTCTTGATTTATTGAGCAATTAAGATTTGTAAGTGGTTATCTCTGTAATCTTTACTCAAGTGAGCTTTGGGTATTTCAGGGTTAAGAGTAGAACACTTGTAAGGGTTAGTTGTGTGAGCCTCCAAAACACAAATTAAAAGGTTGTTTGTGTGAGCCTGTAAAACACAAAGTGAAAGTTGTTTGTGTGAGCCTATAAAACACAAGGAATTGGTTATTGTGTGAGCCATTAAAACACAAGGAATTTTCTGGGTTAGGTGTGAGCCATTGTGAGAAATACCATAGTTGGGAGTGAGCTTGTAAAACTCCATTGTAACACTTAGTGTGTTAGTGAAACTCCCAATTGCGAATGGGGAGAGGAGTAGGGTTTGTTAACTCCCGAACCTCTATAAAACTCCTTGTGTCAAATTCTCTCTATCCCTCCTAAAATTAATCTTTTATTTCCGCATCTTATAGTTTAAATTTTGAAACTCCAATTCAACCCCCCTTCTTGGTTTAATATCTGGGCAACAAATGTTTTCCTACATTTCATGGTATAATCATTAGGAAGAAGATAAGTGCAATCCGTCAATACCAAAGTGAGACTCTTTATGATTATTGGGAGCACTTTAAGCAACTTTGTGTCGGTTACCCACATCATCAAATTGTACAGAATCTACTCATTCAGTACTTCTATGAATTGTTAAATCTTTAAGATAGATACATGTTAGATGCAACTAGTGGAGAAACTTTGGTGAACAAAACTCCAACTGTTACTAAGGAATTGATTACCATTATGGCTGCTAACACACAACAGTTTGAGTATAGACAAGAACCACCTCTAAAAAGGGTGAATGAGGTAAGCACTTTTCTCTTAAACAAAAAGTTGATGCACTTTCTTTTCTTGTTCAACATATGGTCATGGGAACTATGAAATAAGTGAAGACCTCTGGCCTTTTTGCTATTGTGGATCATCCTACCGATATGTGCCCTTAACTACAAGACAACCCATCTGAACAAGCAAATATAGTTGGTGAATTTTCAGGTCAGCCTCAAAGAAAATATAACCCTTATTCAATAACTCATTATCCTGGATGGAGGGATCATCCTAATTTCAGTTATGGGTTTAGGCCTAACAATTACCAATAGCTTGCATATCAACCAAAGCCACCTCCTATGCCTCAGCCACACCCTAAATCAAGTATGTCCTTCGACCAAATTGTTACTACTCTTGCTAATAACACTCAACAATTTCAAAAAAAACAAAAGTTTACAAAATTTAGAGAATCAATTGAGTCAGCTGGCCACTTCAATTAGTAACTTGGAATCTCAAGGATCAAATAAGTTACCTTCTCAAACTATTGTGAATCCTAAGATAAATGCAAGTGCAATGACTTTGAGAAGTGGAAAAAAAGCAAAACAAATAGTGAATCGATATTTTAGCGAGAAGTAGAGAAAGAGTTGGAAACTGAAGAGGTGAATACCAAAGCAAAGTCCAACAAGCAATCTGACCCATTATCTCAACTAGCAATAACTCCTCCCTTCCTTAGCCATTTTACCAAATCTAAGAAGGAGAAGCAAGAAAAAGAGATATGGGAGTTGTTCTGGAAGATAGAGGTAGTAAACATTCATTTACTTTTCACTATAGTTTGAGAAGGTAACTTATTTGATCCTTGAGATTCCAAGTTACTAATTGAAATGGCCAGCTGACTCAATTGCTTCTCTAAATTTTGTAAACTTACTCTTGTTTTCTTTTGAAATTATTGAATAATTACATATATCTTACATGGTATGTTCACTATATAGCATGTAAGATAGGCAACATTAAGTTTGAAAGAGTCATGTTAGATCTAGGTGCCTCTATAAATATCATACCACTTTCTATATATTCATCTTTAATTGAAAGAAATATATGTAATTATTCAACTTATAGATAGATTTAATGTCTATCCTGAGAATGTATTAGAAAATGTACTTATACAAGTCAACAATCTAGTTTTCCCTACTAATTTTTATGTTTTTTATATGAAAGATGATAGCTCTTTCAATTTAGCCCTTATTCTCTTAGGAAAACCATTTTTGAAAGCTTCTAGAACTAAAATTGATGTACACGAAGCTACTTTAACTATGGAATTTGATGATGATGTCATTAAATTTATTATTTATGATGCCATGAAATATCCTAACGACATAAATTTAGTTTTTGCTCTAGATAAGATGGTGTCTAGGAAATTATTTTCTATTGATCAAATGGTTCTCCTTTATCGTTGTAGGCTCAAGTTATTTCCAAGTAAGTTACATTCTCATTAGATAGAAACTTTTGTGATTACTGACATTTCTTTTTATGGTGCATTTTGAAATTAAAAGTCTATCTACAAATAAAATTTTCAAAGTTAATGGTCATTGTCTCAAGATTTTCTATGAAGGATTCCAAGTTCATAATGTTTTAGAATTAATTATGGAATCTCTAAATTTCTCTCGATGACTAGTGAAAAATCATTTCTAGCCAAAGATGTAAAAGAAAGGCGTTAATGAAAGGCAACCCAATTTAATTTTTTAGCTTGTTTTAATTATTATTTTTTAGTTTATGAGTACACGTAAAATAAGATATGGACATACCTTATTCACTATCTTCTTCAAAAAGGCTTTTATTTATAGTTATAGTAGTTCTTCATTTTTCTGGAATTCTAGTGTTTCAGTTTGGTTGTTGTGTTAGTTATTTTATATTTGTTATTTTATAGTATAGCACAAGTTTTTTTACCGATATATTTATATTATGGTATTTAAGATTTGTTACTGTGTTAGTTTTTTTAATTATATTATTTTTTTACTTAAAATTTTGTTTCTTTAGTTTAAGTAGCCCTAAGTCATTTTCTCTTGCCTTTACCCTAGCATAGAACGACAGCCCACTTCTCTTCACCCCATTTCCTCTAAGCTTCATCAAACCAGTCCCACTTCATTCAAATCCAATTATAGAAGTCACAAATCTTCATCATTCCATCACACCAACAATTTACCCAGTCACAAAACTCCAGTCATTCATCCTCTCACTCTGATTGATGTCATTCTTCACTTCTACAATACTAGTGGCAAGATTTTAGGTGGTTCTAAGTCTTCCATAGCGTTGTGTTATTCCTTCACTCACGCAAAAGCATAAACAGTAAATTGATTTTGTTCCTCATATAGGTATGAGCTCTTAACCCTTCTTCTCTTTTGCTTATTTGTTAGTTTGAACATTTCTACTCTTCTTTGGATGTTAGATTTAAGGTTTTTGTGTTGTTGATATGAATTACATGTTGAACTTTGAAATTAAAATTTTGGTTCAAATAGTGTGGTAATACCTACAAATTGTTCTTTTACAAATCTTGCACTTAATTATATTTTAGTTTATGTTGGATATTATTGAGTATGCATTTATTCTCTTTTATGAGTTGAATTTATCTATTCTGTATTGCGCATTAATTCATTTCCTTATGTTTGACTTCTGAGAAATTCAACCATGGCATGATTGGGATTTTGATCTCTTGCACTTTATTCTCTCTTTTTATGTGCTCACTTGGTTATCTCTGATCATAATATTACTCCAAAATTTGATTCTCTAGATTGTTGTTCTTTTGTTGTATTACTTGAGCCTTCATTGTACATTCTAGTAGTGTTACTTCCTTTACCTTGTTGTTGCTCCTCTAGGGAAGTACCTTTTACTTACCTTTTTTTTTATTTTGTTTTTGTTGAGCAATAATTTTGCGGGTTGAGCAAAACTTTTGAATAATTGAGGACAATATATGTTTTTAAGTACGTGGCTAGATTTAGAGATGATAAGAACTTTTGTTTTGCTTTCAAGTGAACAAAATATCAGTTTTTATTTTTGAAAAAATTAAAACATTTTCATAATTTTTTAAATTTTACATAAACATTTAACAAGCTTTTTATTTCAACGACTGTTTGCCTCTTAATGAGTTTTCATTGATGCACATTATGGAATGAAATTGAGATCATGAGAGGGATATTTATGTCAAATGGATGATTTATATGCATCATTCTTAGTGTCTCATCTTTATAAGTAATTGATTAAATATATGAGTATTTTGGATTCTATATATTTACCAGAGGAGCACAACAACATCAAATGTAGCCACCCAAGTAAGGTTGGTTTACATTCAGTTTCATGTCATATACATAAGTTTTATGTCATGTATATAAGTTTAACGGTACATTCACTATTTGCATATTAGGGACAAATGTCAATTCAAGCTATGTAAAAACAATTGATTTGTTAATAATACAAATTTTTGTTAGTTATAACATATGTATATTTGCATATTAGGGACAAATGTCAATTCAAGCTATGTAAAAACAAATGATTTGTTAATAATACAAATTTTTGTTAGTTATAACATATGTATGCTCTCATTTCATGGGATGTACTTATGTTATGAGTGTTATATATTAGTAAGTCATGTCCAGACGCAGCAGTTCGTTAATTGGAGACATTGCCTTATATGACTAAGATACAGAAAGGTAAGAAAATATTACAATAAAAAAACATTGTTCATTATTGTACGTATTGCAATGTGAATCCAATTTTTCCCAAGATACAAAACGGTGCCGTTTTTCCATTTATCGTTCCTCATTCTTCTCTTTTTTTTTTTTTACTTCAACCGAAATTCTTCTTCATGTATACAGCCCCAAAAATACCTCCATAACCACTGTTAACATTAATTCCTACATACAATTCCAATTTCACTCAATTAACACTAATTAAGTTTAATTAACAACTTACTTAACTTAATTTTTCAATTAAATTGATTTTTTCTCCATTCGTCCCAAACAAAAGCAGCCCCAAACTCCATTTCAAGCCACGAAAGGGGTTGAATTCAATATTACTCAACATTCTTTCAACAATTCTCAAGTTAAAAAGAAAGAGAGAAAAGGGAAAAATGATAAAAAAAAAAGAACTCAATTTACCTCACCATTACCATAGCTAAAGCATGTAAAACTTCTTCCTTTTTTTTCCATTTTATTCCTTCTAATCAGCTCTCTTTGGATCATTCCTTGGTTGAACAACCCTTTTCAAAAGAGTCTCCATTTCTCTTGCAACAAGCTCACTTGGCCCAAGCTATCATAAAAATTTCTATTTTTATTTCTTATTTTTCTTTAGTTCAAAATGCTTTCAATATTAGAATGCATGCCGATTTCGGTAAACCCATTTTACTAAGACAATGTTTTCATCCATACAAATTTTGTGGTTTTTATATTTAAATAATTAATATATTGACATGTTTGTTAATACTAGGTAACTACTCATAGTTCTCACCATCCGAAATTCTCTTTATGCTTATTTGCAAAACTTTATTAATAGTTATATGTTATGCAAAACTTTTTTGGTGTTGTGTATAACTTTTTTTTTTTGGCATGTATTTATGCTAATGACTTGCATTTGTCATGACTCAATAACCATTTGAACTATTACCTTAAAATTCTATCACCACTTTTCTCTCTTATTTTATAAAGTAAATGATGGTTCTATTTTTTTAAAAAAAAAAACTATACTTTTTATAAGATTTACTACACTTTCATTTTCTGTTTAAGAATTTCTTTCTAGTGCTAACGCGAGAGTTATCAACTAATAAAGATATAAACATGATGCAACTTACTCTTAATAATTCCTTGTAAAAATTAAGAATTTTTATGATTCGGTTAACCCCCTTTTCTCATGGTACCCCCATAATGGGATGTGCTTTAAAGGCCTGATTGTATTTCCAAATCTGAAAAAAGTGGATTTCATCTTCCTTTTACTCCCGTAACAGCAGGCACAAAAGCAATTGACATTCTCCTTTTGCTTAGGTCTTTCATCATACTAGCCAACCATATTATATAACCAGCATAAAAGCAAACGAAAACTGAAAACATAAACCCCAACTCACATACCATTCATTTGCTTTTCAAGAAAATAGACGAACATAAGATACAAATGATCCAAAAATCAGACTGATTCAACACAAAAGGGCAAATTGATGCAACATAAAATGGTAAATCACAGGATGTAAGTGCTGATTTCACTAAAATTAGTGAAGGGGATGTGATTTATGATCTCCAAATATATTACTACTGCCAAATTGCTTTTGAATGTCCTTGAAAGATATGGTGGCAGATCCCCTTCTTTTGGCCTTCTGCTGTGAAGGATGCTCCCTCCAACCTGTCATGTAGATAACCTGCAATGCCAACAGCAGTGCAAAAAATAGTTGTCACATGTTATGTCATACTTCATATAATGCTCAAGTGAGACACTTCATTTCCTTTTAGTCATTTTAGCTAACAACTTTCAAGAGGCAAAATTAGAAATCCTCTCATTTTCCTCAGCCCTCCAGTAAAGAAAATTTTATTTCTGCTTGAACACTTTTGATACTTCAGTTTTTGCTTTTTTTTCATTCTTTATGTGGACCCCATGATTGGTTTTGATTAGAAAAAATAGCATGGAAAGGATTATTTTACAATATCTAATGAGGTCTACTTATTGATTATAATTCATTAATCCTCAGTAACACAAAATATAAAGCAGCTTGCATTAAGAACCTTCAAGCAATTAAATTTCGACAGCCTTTCTGGGTATGCCCTAGTTTGGAAACCAAAATCAAAGTGATAATGAACAACACTAAAATACCATAATTTAATAATAATCTCATAATTTGTCAATCACAATCAGTCTAACATATTCAACATAGATCTCTAGAGACTGTTTGAATTAGTGTAGCTAGCATAAAAACATGCTATAATTTTTTTTTTAATTATCACAAGAATAAATATCTCCAGTGAATAAATATTCGCAGGCACCACACAACACTCACCTGGAACGTTGCTGGGATTGTGCCATCATCTGCTGCAAACATTGAATCATAAATTGCTGCTGTTGCCAAGGCTGTTTCTCGCTTTATGATCTGCTCCATTCAAAAACAAATTAAACTCTCCAACGGAAACAATGAAGCCAAATTTATGTATCATTAAGATATATTAGCATAAAATCAAAACTTTCAAAGTTGCAAGTCTTACAATATTCCTTTGCAGAAGAGCATTAGTTTCACCCATTGTACGTAGATGCTCTACCAGCTCCAGAGCTATACCCAAGAGTGAGCAACAGAGTTAACAAACAAATAAAATTATAGAGATAAAAGGATAAACACACACTTCAAAAAAGTACATTAAGACAGAGAGAGAGAAAGAGAGTTGGCTGGCTAGCTGGCTGGCTGGCTGTTGAGGGAAGAGGTTACTCCGTCATTTCATTGTGGCTTCAAATCAAACTGTATTATATATTCACTCGTATCCAGAAAAGTTGCAATTTTTTACTGTTTTAAAAGTAATGAAAAAGAAACAAGCTCAGAATTTATTTTCAGTGTTATTTTCAGTCATTTTTCTTCCATCACGTAAGAAAAAATAATAATAATAATAATAATAAAAAATCAAACCAATATATCAAATGAAATATAAAAGTCAGCCTATGACCAATAGGTTGCAGGTTCAGGGTCTGCCGGCAGCCATTTCATGCAAATTGACGCTGATGAAATTCTGAAAGCATATCCCTTCCCAAGACTGCAAAATCCAATTCTAATGGGAACATTAATAGATATTGACATTGTTGGGTCCCAAGCTTGATCACAAGCTTTCCAGCTCCAATACAAGGATTTCAAATGCTTGAGAAAGCAAGAGAAAAGAAATAATATCATATACCTGTGGGAAGAACCAACAAAACATAATAGAAAAGAAATGCAAAACATTGTATTGTTGACCAGAATATTTAGTTTCCTGAATTCGAGCCATTCCCCAATATCCGGTCGCTAGAAAACAAGTGCGTGATACTCATGTGCAGACTTTTGATTCTGCTACATTCTTCATGCGCTAGAGGGTGGAGACGCGTGAGATGGAGACAGCCCTTCCAATCAGCTTTGCCGGTGTCACCCATCTTATGCAGCACATGTATGTCCTTTATTTCTCAGTTTGGATAGTTTGTGACTGATCTGAGGTATCATTGGTCTCCCTTATGATCTTCTATACTGGTTACCACACTATTTTGTGTATTTGGGCTTCTGTTAGGAAATCTTCTTTCCGATCCTTATTTTTGGGACTCTATGGTGGGTAATTTGCTATCGAAAGTGCATCTTTATGATAAGCCTCCAATATGCTACACTCATGCTCAAAAGTAAGGAGGTGAAAAGTAAGGGATGGGTTGTTGTTGGGCTGGATTGGCTGCTGCTTATTGCTGGGTTTTTGGATCAGTTTATTACTGAGTCCTTTCAGGTTGCTTTGTTGGGTATTTCGGGCAATGCAAGGGTTTAGGGGTAGATTACAGAACTTGGTTGAGAGTTGTTACCTTGGGTAGTGAAGATAAATAATAGGCAGATTGTGATGAGGAGATTCTCATTCTGAGTATTTTGTTGGTCTTTATGACTGGAGAGCCACAAAACTCTCAAAATGCTTGTAACTACCCATTTTCCATTCAATTCAGAATTCCTTTTTGATTTCTTTGGTGTGTGTTTGCTGATTCTTATCAATTGGTATCAGAACCGATAATTCATGAAGAAGAATTCTGGGCAAAGATTGGAGACTACAGCTGACATCATTGCAGAAGTGTTTGGCTCTCTGAAGAGCACGCTGGATAAGATTTCCATAAAGCTGGACAAGCTTATGGAACTGTGTAAGGATTCAACCAGGGCGGCGATATCACCTGGGAAAAGAAAGACAAAGCAGGAGATCTTGCTGGAGCTGGAAAAGAAAGGCAAAGGAGGAGATCTTGCCGGAGCTGGAACAGAGTTCGAACACACCTACTCTCACACCGACAATCACAGCTGGTGCTGAAATTCGTGTTTTCGACCCAAGGCTGGATCGGTAACCACCTTCTCAAATAAGGCTGGATCGGTAACCACCTTCTCAAATCCCTAAACGGAAATTAAAATTCCCGAAATGGATCGTGTGATCCAATTCCATCAAAAGGTTGCAAGCTTTGCCTTCAAATTCCACACTCACCACCGAAAGACCCTTTCCTATTCCACAATCTCGAATCAGGAGAACACAATAGCTATTTCAAAGGAGTGGACGCCAATATCATCCACGATCCTAGTGGCCATGCTTCGCTAGTCAGTGTCTTTTCCCAAGCCAATTCAGACCATAACTCTCGAGGTTAAGTCCTCAACGAAAGACCCTTTCCTATTCCACAATCTCGGATCCGGAGAACACAATGGCTATTTCAAAGGAGTGGACGCCAATATCATCCACGATCCTAGTGGCCACGCTTCGCTAGTCAGTGTCTTTTCCCAAGCCAATTCAGACCATAACTCTCGAGGTTAAGTCCTAAACTACCATTGCTATGGCCAAGATTCAAGACAAGGAGCAAATCTCGTCAGACCAACTGCAGCTAATCTTTGCCGGAAAGCAACTCGCAGATGGTCGGACTCTTGCTGACTACAAGCACCATAAGGAATTTTGGCAAAAGGGCACCAATGAGAAGTATCTTTGACAATTTAGCTCTATGATTGTTTTCATGAATGAAATTTTGGCAAAGGAATTTCTGAGCAAATTTGAGATTGGATTGGATCAGTCCATGTTATTTGGCCCAACGGGCTGAAGAGAAATTGGGCCCAATCCAAGCTGCTACCATCAATCCCAAACATCACTCTCACATCTCTGCTAACAAAATGTCCGTTATGCAATTTTCCAATATAATAAATGGTTCTAGGGTTTTAGAGAAGTTTCCCAACCACCACTTTGGTGGCGCATCTGCCTTCTCCAGTGGAAGATTCATGTCTTCTAGGACAACTCATCCTTTCGATGATGGTGGATTCGTTGGCTATGATTTTCTCTTCCATCAATCTTCTAGATTATTCTACTCAATTCTAAATACATCTAGAAATATCTCACATATTTTACATATATCTACAATGTTCTAGAAACATTCTAGAACAATCTACATTCTTCTTGAACATGGTGGAGAATTGTAGAAGAACCTCTCATGGTGCGTGACATATATAAAGGCACTGTTAGCTTAGCCTTGTAATCAGATTGTATTCCATTGTATTTCCTTATTATGATGAATATAAGATTGGGAGTTTTCCTGTAATTATTGTGTTCTTGTGGATTTACTTCGTTTCTGTGCATCCTAACTCTTTGCTGGTTAAAATTGAGTTGGCTGAACCTTGTGGGATTGTTTGGTTGCCTAGCAGGTTTCAGATTTCTTATTATTACTCAACTTGAACTTGAACCCTATCACAATTTGGTATTAGAGCTAGGTTGGCTAAGAGAATGGCTAGTGGTACGCACTGGACGTTCGAGAATGGGTTGCACAGATCGAAGGAATCATCGGACCAGTAGATGCTGATGGGGTAGAAAGCATCTTTGAACATGTTGATGGCTTGCATGATTTCTTGGGACACCTAGAAAGAACAATCACGGAAATCTCCACAGTGTTGGAGGGGAGATTTTCAACTCTTGAGGCAGACTTGGTGCTACTAAAGCGGGCTATGGATGATCGTTCTAGTGGGGGTGATTCTGTTGCAAAAACGAAAGTCCCTAAACCAAAGGCTTTCAATGGCGCTAAGAGTACCAAGGAACTCGAAAACTTTCTGTGGGATATGGAGCAATATTTTTTTGCTGCTCGGGTGCCAGATGCGGATCAAGTCACCATAACCAGTATGTATTTGTCTAGTGATGCTAACCTATGGTGGCGTACTCGGATGTCGGAAGATGCAATTGCTGGCAGGCCTAAGATTGATTCTTGGGATAAACTGAAGAAGGAAATGAAGGATCAATTCCTTCCATGCAACACTTCATGAAAAGCTTGAAACAGTCAGGTACTGTGAGGGACTATGTAAAGGAATTTAGTTTCTTTTTTGTTGGATATTCAGAACATGCCTGAGGAAGACAAACTGTTTAATTTCTTATTGGGCCTACAGCCTTGGGCACAAATGGAACTGCAGAGTGTGAAAGACTTGCCTAGTGCCTTTGCTGCTGCGGATAGCTTGGTGGATTTTCAGACAAACAAGGAGGGTGGTTCGAAGAAAGACAAAGGCAAGGGAAAAGATAAGGACGGGAAAAAAAAGAGTTAGGATAAGGGGAAGGCTAAGTTTGATGGCCAGAATTCCCAGATGAAAAATCCTAAAGGAAATCATGCTATTTCTTGTGTAATGGCCCGCACCGTGCAAAGGATTGCCCCAAGAGGGAGAAGATCAGTGCTCTGGTTGCTGAGAATAGCAAAGACTGTGGGAGCAATGAGTCCGACAGCCCTACTACAGTAATGAGTCCTTTGCAGGTATTGAATGCGATTCAGTCGAATAAAGTCCCTTCTAAAGGACTGTTGTATATCAAGGTGACACTGAAAAGTGTTGAGATTGTTGCTATGGTTGATACGGGTGCTTCTCATAATTTCTTGGCAGAAAAGATGGCATAGTCTATTGGCTTGACGGTAACAAGATGCACCAACCGAATCAAAGCTATGAATTCAACTGCTCGTGAAGTAAATGGCATGGCATATAATGTCCTAGTTACTGTTGGTAATTAGGTTGGAAGGGTCAATTTCATGGTAATTCCTTTAGATGATTTTGATCTTATATTGGACAATGACTTTTTTGTGCTTGCTAAAGTTGTTGTGATTCCTCACTTATGTGGATTGTTTATTATGGATAATTTGAAATCATGTTTTGGCAAGGGGAATTTACCCCCAAAGTGATTGTGCTCCTTTGGGAGGCAGTGGTAGCACCTTATCTGCTATACAGGTTAAAAAGGATTTGCAAAGAGGAGATGCAACCTACATTGCTGCTTTGATTGAGATCAAGCCGGAGAAGACAATGGAAGTCCCTGATGCTATTGTTATTGTGCTAGACGAGTTTAAGGATGTGATGCCATCAGAATTACCTAGAACTCTACCACCAAGAAGGGCTATTGATCATAAAATTGAGTTGCTGCCAGGGGCAATACCTCCTGCTAAGCCCCTTTATCGTATGGCTCCTATGGAATTGGCTGAGTTGCGGAAGCAGTTGAATGAGTTACTTGATGCTGGCTTCATTCAGCCTTCAAAAGCTCCTTATGGTGCCCCTGTTCTGTTTATCAGATGAAGCAAGACGGATCATTGAGAATGTGTGGATTATCGGGCTTTGAACAAGGTGACGGTAAAGAACAAATACCCTGCCCCCTTGGTTCAAGATTTGATGGATAGGCTGTCTAAGGCACACTGGTTCACAAAGCTAGACTTGAGGTAGAGTTATTGGCAAGTCAAAGTTGCTGATGGAGATGAGGCCAAGACTACTTGTGTGACCAGATATGGCTCTTATGAATTTCTTGTCATGTCTTTCGGTTTGACGAATGCCCTTGCTACCTTTTGTAATCTTATGAATGATGTTCTTTATGAGTTTCTTGATGAATTTGTTGTTGTGTATCTAGACGATATAGTAATTTACAGCAGCACTCTTGAAGAACACTTGGAGCACTTGAGGAAGGTGTTGTCCCGGTTGAGGAATTCCAACACCCAAAAAAGGTGCAGATTATTGTGGATTGGTCAGCTCCTAAGATGGTGCATGAATTGCGGTCTTTTCTTGGCTTAACAAACTATTATCGCAAATTTATTGCTGGCTACTCAAAGAAGGTTGCTACACTTACTGACTTGCTCAAAAAGAATGTGAAATGGGCGTGGACAGACCATTGTGTTAGTGCTTCTGAGAAGCTGAAATCTGTCATTGCCTCAAAACCAGTATTGCGGTTGCCAGATTTTGAGTTGCCATTTGAGGTGCACATTGATGCCTCGGATAGGGCAATTGGAGGTGTGTTGGTCCAGGAGGGTCATCTAGTGGCATTTGAAAGCAGGAAACTTAATGATGCAGAACAGAGATATTATGCCCATGAGAAGGAGATGGTTGCAGTGATCCATTGTCTTCAAATTTGGCGAGTATATTTGCTGGGAACGAAGTTTGTTGTGAGTATAAACAATGTGGCTAATACTTTCTTCAAAACTCAAAAAAAGTTGTCTCCTAAGCAGGCCCGTTGGCGAGAATTGTTGGCAGAGTATGATTTTGTGTGGGAGCACAAGCTTGGAAAGTTCAACCAGGTTGCTGATGCACTCAGTCGAAAAGAGGCACTTGTTGCTATACATAATATCTCTAAAATGCAGGTTGACATGGTGGAGAGAATCCGAAACTGTGGCTTGCAAGATGCTGCCTATCATAAATTAGTGCAGCAAATCAAAGATGGTGTTGTGCAGAGATACTATCTTGAGGATAGCCTTGTGATGGTTAAAGGGGGTAGACTATTTATCCCTAGTGTTGGTGGAATCAGAAGAGAGCTCTTGAGGGAACACATGACCCTCAATGGGCTGGACACCCCGGAGTAGGCAAAATGATTGCGCTGCTTGGCAGAACCTATTTCTGGCCATGGATGGACACCCTCAAATGGCAGGACACCGCGGGTAGACTATTTATCCAAAGTGTTGGTGAGAGCTCTTGAGGGAAACACATGACCCTCAATGGGCTGGACACCCCGGAGTAGGCAAAATGATTGCGCTGCTTGGCAGATCCTATTCTGGCCAGGGATGGAAGATGATGCTGTTGCTTATGTGCGGACTTGCTTGGTATGCCAGCAAGACAAGAGTGAGCATCAGAAGCAAGCTGGCTTACTACAACCTTTACCGATTGCTGAAAGGCCTTGGGATTCTGTTTCAATGGATTTTGTTGGTGGCTTTCCAAAGGTGAATGGTATGTCTTCTATTATGGTTGAGGTTGACAGATTTTCTAAATATGCAATCTTTATCTCTGTCCCGTCTAGTTGCTCTTCTGATGTTGCTGCTGAATTATTCTATAAGAATGTTGTCAAGTATTTTGGCTTGCCAAAAGATGCTAGGTTTACTGGCCGATTATGGACTGCTTTGTTCAATATGATGGGAACTGAGTTGAAGTTTTCCACTGCAAATCAGCCACAGACAGATGGGCAAACTGAAAGAATCAATTGTTTGCTTGAGGAGTACTTGAGGCACTCTACTACTGCCAATCAAAGGAATTGGCTGGATTTGCTAGACAGTGCAAAATTTGGGTACAGTTTGCACAAGTCATCAGCCACAGAGAAGAGTCCCTTTGAGATAGTGTTGGGGCAGCAGCCTAACACTCCACTTGAGATTGCAAAGCAGAAAACGGGTGGCAAATGTCCCACTGCCTATCGGTTTGCTAGGAGCAAACAGGAATTGCTAGATGAAACAAGTGACAGCTTGAGGAAGGCCAGTCGCAGAATGAAGAAATATGCGGATAGAAAAAGAAGGGCTATCGAGTTTAATGTTGGGGATTATGTCTTACTGAAATTGACGCCCCAGATTTGGAAGAAAATCAGTAGCAAGACAGTGCATAGAGGCCTAATTCCTAAATATGATGGTGCCTTTGAAATTGTGGCAAAAGTGGGCAGTGTTGCCTATAAATTGAAGCTGCCAAAATGGTTGAAGGTGCATTCTACCTTTCATATGAGCTTTCTTAAGCCTTATCACAAAGATAATGCAGAGTCCTCTAGGAGCCAGGCAAAAAGGGCTCCCCAGGTTCGAGGAGGCTCTTGAAAAGATACTGGATCACCGGACTTTGGGGCAGAGTAAGAAGAATAGAAGGATTAAGTTCGTGGTCCAATGGAAAGGAAAACCAGTAGGTGAGGCTACTTGGGAGAAGGATACGGGCCTATGGCAATTTGAAGATGAGATTGAAGAATACTTACAAGCCCCACCAACAAGGCCGTTGGCTCCTTCTGGTGGGGGTGGTTTGTCAATCCCTTGAGCTGGTTGGCACGTTGGTGTGGGGAGTTGGCGCATTGGCTCTTCACATGGGCCCGTTGGCACACAATGCGTGAGAGGTAGATTGATGGCTGCCTTGTCCAAGGCAACTGGAATACTTGGGCGATTGCTGGTAGTGCATGGTTGCACAGTTGGCTGGCTGGGCATGGTGCCAGTTGGCCACATAGTGGGAAGATCGGATTGGCTTGTTGGCTTGACAGTTGGCCGCGTTGCTGGCCCAATTAGGCAGAGGTAGCAGTTGTTGGGCGGTTGCAAGGTAGTTATCTCAGCTGGAAAGTGGGCAGACGATTATGCATGATTTGTGGAGTCATGGCTTGATTTCTGCCTAGCTCTCAAAGCACTTAATTTTCAGAAGCTTTGACAAATAAAACATCCTACATTGTTCCTCCTAAGTTGCTTGGATGTGTTTGCTTTGTTCATACAAGGAATGCCAGTAAATTAGACCCTACAGCTATTAATTGTGTATTTGTTGGCTACTCTCCAACTCAAAAAGGATACAAATGCTATCATCCTCCATCTAGGAAGTATTTTGCGAGTATGGAAGTTACTTTTAGGGAATTTGAGTCTTACTTTGGTTCACCCCAATCACCTCTATAAGGGGAGAATGAGATAGAAGAGGTGATATCGAATCCTATGCTCTTTGATAATTCTCTCCATATATAGATTTCTAATAGTTCTAGTTAGAGGGAGACTTTTACTATTAGAAGATTAGATAACCTAGATTTAAAAAGATACTCATGAAACGATAACATAGATAAAGTCACCACAGTCTGTACCTGGTGAAGAATCATCTTCAGATTTAGATCCTGAAGATACCTGTGGTGAGTGTCCTCTTAATCCTGATTCTACTAATGATTTGGATCTTCCTATTACTCTCAAAAAAGGAGAAAGGTCTTACACTAAATATCCTGTTTCTAACTTTGTTTCCTATGACTCTCTGTCTCCTTCCTATAGAGCCTCGTCTTGTCTATTTCTTTTGTTTCTATTCCACAAGATTGGAAAGAGGCTAACAAGAAACCAAAATGGAAAAAAGCAATGGTTTAATTGATAAAGGGTGTTCACTGTAAAACATAAAGTTGATGTTCCTTTGAGAGATATAAAGCTAGATTGGTGGCCAAAGGGTTTACTTAGACTTGAGTAGGCTACCAAAAGACATTTGCTCCTCTTGCTAAAATGAACACAATCAAAATCATATTATTTTGTGCAGCTAATCTAGATTGGGAACTACAATAGTTTGATGTCAAAAATGCATTCCTACATGAAGATCTAGAGGAGGAAATATATATGGAGATTCCTCCAAGATTTGATGATGAAAATCGCCAGGCAAAGTGTGTAAACTAAAAAAGGCCTTATATGGGCAGAAGCAGTCTCCCAGGGCATGGTGTGATAGATTTAGCAAGGCTATGATCTCCTTTGGATATCAACAGAGTAATATTGATCATACCTTGTTTATTAAATACTACAAAGATAAAATCACATTGTTGATTGTTTATGTTGATAATATAGCAGTGACTGATGATAATATAGAGATGACTCAACTTAAAAAACTCTTAGACCGAGAGTTTGAGATCAATGATCTAGGAAAGTTACAATATTTACTAAGGATAGAAGTTACTAGATCAGAAAAAAGGAATCTTTATTTCTCAAAGGAAATATATCCTAGATCTCTTAGAAGAAATTGGTATATTGGAATTTAAGCCTGCAGAATCTCATTTTGAGTCTAATCACAAACTATATGCAAGAGTTAGTATGTCAGTGACTTAGAGAGATATCAAAGATTGATTGGGATAATGATTTATCTCTCGCATACCAAACCAGACATTGCATATACGGTTAGCTTGATTAGTCAGTCTATTCATGATCCTCGTGAGTTGCATTTGCATGATGTTTTTAGCATTCTCCGATATCTGAAGTTTGCATCAAGAAAAGGAATTCTATTCTCCAAACATGGACACTTCTAGTTAGAAGCTTTTACAGATGCAGATTAGGTTGTATCTACAAATGATAAGAGATCAACATCAAGCTATTGCACATTTGTTGGGGGGAAACTTATTCACTTGGAGAAGCAAGAAACAAAGTGCGGTAGCACAGTCAAGTGCTAAGTTGAGTATAGAGCTTGGCTCAAAGGGTTTGCGAGCTTCTCTAGCTGAGAAAATTATTAAAGGAATCAAAGTTGTCAAAAAAGAACAGTGCTTATTTTGTGACAATAAAGTTGTCATCATTATAGCTCATAATCTAGTGTAGCATGACAAAACAAAGCACATAGAGATAAATCAGCATTTCATAAAAGAGAAGATAGTCAATGGTTCTCTGAATTTATCTTACGTGACGTCAGACAAACAACTAGCAATTGTGTTTACTAAAGGACTCAGTATCAGAACTTTTCATACAATTGTCTGCAAGTTGGGCATGCAATATCTATGCACCAACTTGAGCTAGAAAGTTAATCAAAATATTTAGTTTCCATTCTCCTAATTAGGCTATTTGTAAAACTATGTAAATTAAAATTGAGTAGAAATACAAAATTGAATTTCTCTCCAAAAAATCTTTAGTATTTCAACTGGAAACGAAAGATATCACAAGTCATAGCAAACCAGTAAATATTAACCAACTTGGAGCAAAATACATTAGAGCTATAAGAAGCCAAAACAATTATTAATGCATCACAAGAATCCTAAATCCCATTATCACAAGTGGAAACCAGTGCAGTGTATAGCCATAACCTGGTCCATTCTATAAGTTATTTATTCTTAGCAGTTCTTCAACTAATATAAAAAGAGATTTCAATATAAAAAGAACAATTATAACCAGTGAATAAGATAAAATTACTAGTGTTTAGTGCGGAGAAACATGCCTAAAAGCAATGAATTGCTTAGAATCATGTTGCATGAATGGTTTTTCTATCATATTTGCAGCAGCAATATACAGACAATAGTTCAGCCAAAGTTCAAAGAAACAATTTGGCATATAAATCATATAAATCAAGTCTAGCTCTTAAGGATCTGTATTGAAAAAAAAAAAAGGAAAAACTAACAAATCCAGTAAAAATTGTTTGAGAAGTCCGCATTTCATAATCAAGTTGTTTAACATAAAAAACCATTTCTACATTCTTGTCCTCTGCATAGCATCTTCCAGCGCATGTAACTTTATTCATTGAGCACTCCAAACACAAAGGGATTATTGATGTTTTCGAGGTAAGATGCATCATCTAACTCTAACAAGACTTGCCAATCACCATGGAACAATATTTATAAGGAGAAATATCTCACCACTCTTATACCTAACAACATATTCATCAACATCAACACCGGGAAGGGTAAAGCCTGCCCTGGTCAAAAGATTGCCTGCATCCCGGACCTGTGGCACAGTCAAAAAAATGTTGGCTACATATTCCATCAAAGGTTGGGAGGAGGGGGTAGAAAAACGAGCAAAAGAAATGTAATTTCACCTCTCCAGCCTACAATGAAGAGAATAACTAAGAATCATAGAAAAGATGACTAAAGTTACAAAAATAAAAAAACAGGATGGAGAGCTATGTAGCCTGGAGAGAATGACTAGGATTGCAAAAATAAATAAATAAATTTTGAAAAATATCAACTGCTCACTCTCTGCCACAATTAACCCCAACCACCAGAGAGAGAAAAAGACTGGAGAGCTACATAGCAAGCATATTCATGTGGCAATTCAACTTTTGTGTTAGAACCAAAGCATTGGATTCAAACTGAACTACCCGTACATGTATGTGCAGAATTCTATGTTTCACAATGAAGAACGTACATGTGCCAAGGGTGATACTCGAGGACTGATACCACCTTCACGCTCCATTTGTGCCACAGTGCATGCTATTCTCAGCTCTCTAGTTACAAACACAAACATGTAGGGAAAAAAAGAAAATAGCAAATTAATGCATATTTCTTTGAAGCTTCGAAAAATAAGGAAAAGAAAAATAACATGGACAACTTCAAGGTTTCTCCACCCAGAATAGCTGCTAAAAATAGGCCATCCGGCTTCAACGCCAATCTACACTGTAATGAATTTAATAAAATCAACAGATGTCATAGACATATCCATATTTGGAAACAAAAGCAGTATCATGAATATAAAAATAAAATTTAGGAAAAGTAGCATATTTTCAGCACTCTTGAAATAGAAAAGAACTATAAGGTTTTTGCGTCAGAAAAAGCCACCAGACATGATGTCCAAAGCAGAAAAAGAAAAATGAAGAGAGAAAATGAGAGAGAGACAGAGAGAGAATAGCCCCAGCCTCAGTCAAGATGCCTCTCAAGTTTTAGTTATAGTAAATACCTAATTTAAGAATGAAATTGGAAGAAACAGACAGATCCTTAAATTATAAAGATTGTGTATCCAGGACTTTTAAAATGAGCCAGAAGAAAAAACATAATATCCAGCTGAGCACAAACATAATGTCCTGAAAGTTATCTCATGAGTTTTGAGGAGCATATTCATTGCCTTAAGCAACTTGATATTTCTTTCCCCACCAAAAGCAAAACAAAGTCCACCAAACTTCACCACACCTACCTCTTTCTGCCATAACTCTTCAACTGATTGTTAGTTCCATTCAGTGCTTTAAATAATGGAATCAGTGTAACAGAAGAAGATCAAATTGTTGCTGCTACCATGAATTTTGCAAGACAACTCACAATGAACTAAAAAAGTAGTTCAGATATTCAATAAATACCTAAAGGAACATTTTTCTCATACAACAACAAAACGTAAATAATGCCAATGGGCACTTCCATAGCTCGCTAACTGCACCAAGATTATGTAATTTTTGTTTTATCATGCACATTTCATTGATTTGAAAATTTATTAGGATTGCCACATGCCTCCCACAAGTGTCAAAAAATTCTGGCAGATAAAATATCATGTTGATTAAAGTTACATAACAGGAGGCACAATAAGGAAGCACACACCTGTATCATGGCTCCAGGAAGATCATTTGTCCAGTGAAGCCCCAAGCAACTGATAACCAAATCTAGCGAACTTCATAATCAAAAATGCAAACTATTATAATCCCAATTAAATCTTCTAATAGCTATGGTATTGGTTGAACTATTTATATAACCATCATATCATAAAAATATACCTTTCTTTCACTGGAAGGAACTCTTCATCACCAACAAGAAAGGATGTTTCAATATCTGCACCCTCTTGAGCATCTTTACACAATTTAATCATATCATGAGACATGTCCATCATAATGAGCTTTTCAATGGAGCCTAAAATTTAAAAAAAAAATGAGTGTTCATACAATTAAATTCAAAGATATTTACATAGTAACAGGCAATAGTGTATAAAATTGTTTGCGAGATTATGCCGGTTAACGTCACAAGCAAATGCTTAAGGTCACCAGAAATGCCATTCGGCATGTGTAGCCATAATATGATTACAATTAAAAACATCTTACGTAATGATATAGCACACCAAAGACAAGGTTTTCAGACAACCCAGATTTCAAACTAGTAATGACTGAGGATCATGGTCAGAAGTTCAACTAAGGACAAACTTTGAAGTGAAGTTTAATTCTATAATTGTTTCCATAATGGATTATGCATATTAATAATATATAATTAAACACGTGAATGAAATAAACCATATTAAAACACAGATGCCATCAAAATTCATAAGCAGTTATTAAAATAAATTGAATCAAATTTTAATATAATAATTTTCTTCTAATAGATAGTTGAAATTTAAATTTGAAACAGTAATAGCTTTTGCAATCTTTAATTAAAAACAAAGTTCTAAATGTCAATAAATAAAATATGTGACTGAAAAAGAAGATTAACCTTGCTATATCACACATGATAAATTAAATAACAGTGGATTCCGATCAGGAGGAAAGACAAAAGTACTTCTAACAATTAAACATATGTCTATAATGATAAAGAAAGAAAAGAAAAGAAAATTTTGCGTCATAGGAGGTCTGTGCTACAAATCCATGTTTTTGGTGTGGAGTGGGTCCAAAAACATGATCAGCAACAGTGAGAAAGAATTCAAAGTTCACATTTATTCTTGCACACATAAAGATGTCGATAAATGTGAATGGTAACATCTCTAACAAAGCATACCGCCATAATATACTCCTTTTTTGTCTATCTGATGAGATCACCACCCCACACAATGCACCTCTACAAGTTTTATTTCTCTTCCTTTCCAACTCACCCAATTCAATTAGCAGTGCGCATCAATTGATTTGGTTCAAAAATCTAACTGAACTGAACTATACAAACCGAAGACCAAATTTCTTGTACTTTTATGAACTGAACAGAACCAAGCCAAAGGGAAAAGTTTGGTTCAGTTCTCGGTTTGAGCCTCTTGGCTACTCATTTGGGCCTAGCAATCTTCATTATCAAACACAGCCAAAATAATTTAGGTAAAATCCTTAATCCACAGCCCAGTGTCCTAGCAATCTTTCTTATTGAACACATCCCAAAATAATTTAACAAAGACACGGACAGATATAAGTCTTTAATTTTTAAAAGTTATAGTATACAATATAATTCGCTGTACAACCAACTGCTACCCAACAAGCTCCTCAATCTATTTCCAGCCTCCTTTAAAAAGGCTGCAGCACCAGAACCTTCACCTTTAAGGAGGAAAATACTCAACAAGAGTAGATGATGAAAAGCAGATGATATCTACAGCGACATTAACAGTTGAATGTAATTGTGCTGCTTCCATGAGTAGTTTTCTGGCACACAGCTCTGGGTCTGCTTAAAGCCCATGGCGGACAAAATTCACAGCATTCTAGCTTGATACAATATCCCACATGCCATGACAGCCAATGCTCAAGAATACACCTTCTTCTGTTAATATAACCTGCTGAATATCTGGCTCAGAAACGATAGGCAATGCTGCCCAAGTGGAAGTTTCCAACTACTATATTCATTTTATCATTAAAAATAAAATTCTGATGTTTCTAGACATGAAAACCTTAAAACAACATCTAAAACGGCATTTTAATAAAAAGCAGCATCCAACCGCAATCCTAAAAGAATATACCAAGTGATGAGGCCAGCAAATAATACCATTCCAATCCCAGATCTAACATAGACCACTTCTTATAGATTGTTCCAATCCAGAAACTTTGTTCTGCAACTTCATACTATAATTTTGACTATCACCACTAGCTATAAATCCTTCAAGCATAAACTATACATACCTGATGGATCAATTTGGGCTGAAAGAAAAAAAGAAAAAAGAAAAACTTACTAAGCACTAGACTGCAAATTCAAAAGAAAAAATAATTCCCCCAGCCCCCAGTTCAGCAACTATAGAACTATTATCAGTGGAGACATAATATATTTAACAAAATGATCATGATAACCGGAGTGAAAGAGTTCTTTTAAGAAGAGAATAGTAAACAGAAGAACTGTTTACCCATCTATTGAAGGGTTAAACTTTGTTAAGTGAAACCGCAAGCATCAATCTGATACAAAGAATTGACAAAAATCAATCCACATGCACTTCTAGGTGAAACAGCAAACAGATGTTCATCTTAGATGCAGCCACCCAACTCCTCAACTACTTGCATTATGACAAATAAGAAGGCCTGTGATCTTGAGACTGTTGGTGCGGTCAGAGAGGAGGGGGAGACAAGAGGCAGATAACGGACAAAGTGAGGAAGGCAGATTAGTTTTTTAAGTCATGTTATTTATCTAGGATCAACTGACATTGTTTTACTATGGGTAGTATAAACCTTGGTTTGGCATTTTTTTTTTTTCTATTTAACCATTTTTTGGCTCCCACACCAAACCAAACTGAAACAATGAAACTTGTGAAAATTTTAAATTGAAACAAACTGAAGTTTCATAAAGAAAGCTGAATTGCATCAGTTTGGTTTGATTTTTCAGTTATAACCAAATTATGCTCATTCCTAATTTCAATTGCTAACATTGGTGCATGTGAGTCTTAATGACGGCCAATAAATAACATATGATATTGCTACCAATTCAAAGGATTGTCTATTCATTCTAAACCAACATCCAATCCGAACATAAAGAACCTCATGCAACTCTTAGATTAAAAAGTTTAACCATTCCTAAAGTTGAAAAGATCCTCCCATTAAATATTTTTATGTCCATATCATAAACTCTTGGCAATTTAACATAATAAAAATATATATATATATAAAGTGATGGTGCAATGAGCATAATTGACAGGAAGAGGTTGAAATACAAAGACTTACCATGATTGTGCAACAAGCGTCTAATAGATTGCAAAGAACCACCCAAACATAATGCTGTTGGAAATGTTTTCCTACAATCCTAGAAAGGGAACAGCCAATTGAACAATCAGTGGATAAATATTTTAGCAATAACTAGTTGTTAGAGTTGTAGAGGAGTATATAGTTACAAGCACATAAACAGGGAAGAAAAGATTGCTTTTTTTATCTAAAAATTTCAGTGGAAGTAGTAGGAAGGGTTATACAAATTTTTCAGTAAAGTTGAGATGTCTTTTACATATGAGTTGCTCCTGTTATACTACTACCTTTGTTATTGAGTTCATAATTTTCTTACAAAGTAGGGACATATAGGTCATGAATATCGCATATAGAGATGCAAAAATGTAAACATGCAAAGAGTTAACTACCTCCAACCGATCCAATAGATTCTCAGCAACAGCATCCATGAAAGAATCATTTGGGCGCATCAACCATGCAGCTCGATCACGCTGCCACCAATGAGTATAGTAGAGAAAGAATATGAACAAAATAATAATCATGAATAATTTAATATTGTAAAAAAATTCCCACTACAATAAGGGAAAATGTGGAACTTTAGCTTTAATTACTTCCTTGACTTAACAGAACAACAAAGGGCCATTAGCTTGTAGGAATACTACAAAGGATTTAGAAATTAAATAATAATGAAAGAAATTACTAAAAAAGAGCTAGAATGAAATTTTTCAATGTGATATAAATAATATGTCTATAACAATGCCCAATTACATTCTTCACTCCTATAAACAGCCAACGAGATATACTAACAAGAAAAACTGCAGCGCAGAATTGTCTGCCTTCTACTAAATTAGCATAAAATATAAAAATAGAGAAGTGGCATGAAAAGAAATTCTACCATTAAAAGGAAAAATCATACAGTATCTTAATATTGCAGACATGATTGAAATTGCAAAAACAGAAGATGAAATTTACTTGTTTGCGTTTAAGTTGGCGATCAAAGATATCGAATCTTGAATTTTGAAACCCATCATTGCTGGCATTGTTGTCTGTACAGTAGGAACTGGATGGGATGAAAATATAAGGTTCATTTGCTGCTCTTATTCTTCCAAATAAAAATAAAGAAGTCCTCCTATACAGAGACACGCCTTTCATTTTCTCTCTGGTTTTGAAGAAATTCGTCTTCTTGATGAACTAACTCAATATAGCGGGACGCCAATTTTGCACACCTTTTTATCAAGCCAAGAGAAGGGGGGAAAGAACAGAGGAAATGGCTACCTGAGAAAAATGATGGCGGCGACAGATGGTTAACAGAATCTGAGACCTAGAACTCAGAAGGCCACATTCAATCCGAAATGGAGGCGAGGCAGGCGGCAGATTCAATCTTCAATGCAAACGTCAAGAGGGAGTAGTGAGAGTGAGAGAGAGAGCTCAGGTGAAAATTGCGGTACAGTAACAAAGATTGGCTGCAGATGAAATCTGCCGCAAATCTTTCTTGAAATGGTTAATTTGCCTTTCAGCCAAATTGGAATCCAATTAAAATATATGCTTACATTATATTTCAATTTTCACTACATTTATCAAATTTATTTATAAGTCCAATATTAATAGGTTTGCTTTTATTTTTATATAAGATTAATAAATTGTAATTAATATGGTTAAAAATATATATTTTAGTCAATATAGCTTCACATTTTTTGTCAAATAAAATATTGCATTAAGACAAAAAAAAATAGCAAATTACAACAAAAGGAGAGGCTAATTGTTTTTAACAAGGGAATGAACAATATAATTAAGCTCTCGATTTTTGTCAAATATGGTTAAAAATATATTTTTTTGTCAATATAGCTTCACATTTTTTTGTCAAATAAAATATAGTATTAAGACAAAAAGGTATAACCAACCCTTTCGGACCTGGCAAATTACAACAAAAGGAGAGGCTAATTGTTTTCAACAAGGGAATGAACAATATAATTAAGCTCTCGATTTACAAAACAGAAAGAATAAAGAAAGGAAATAGCCGTCAAAATTTTGACAAAGATTAGGGTTTTTTCTCCCGAAATATGGAGCTCCTCTTTCTAGGTTAGGTTTTTTTCAAACTTTTAGATCTAAGTCTTTCTTGTGTTACATTCTCGTTCAATTTTGATTTCTTGTGTTGCTTCATTATTTTCCTTTGTTGTCATATTGTACTTCTCTTTTATTTTTGCCTTTATCTTTTTTGCTTTGAATTAGGTTTCTTCTTTTTCTGTGCATATTCTTTTTATTTTAGTCTAGGATTGTTTCGTTGGTGTTGGATTAGGTTTTATGGCAAAAGACTTGAAGATGTTGTGAAAAAAAATTTTGTTACCGAATGGAGAGGATGAGACAGTGACAGTTGATGGAGTTTACCTACAACAACAATTATTAATCTAGCATTGAGATGACTTCTTAAGAGATATGTTATAATAGAAAATGTCGGACACCATTATGTTGTACCGAACTCAATAAAAGAAACCTTGTAGGGACAGAATTAGTTCAAAATACGGAAGAAAAAGTGAAGATTATCCAGGACCAGTTAAAAGCAACTTTAGGTAGGCAAAAGTCTTATGTGGATCTCAAGATAAGGGATATAAAATATGAAGTAGGAGACAAGGTATTCCTTAAGATTTTTCTATGGAAAAAAGTTCTCAGCTGTCTGTAGGCTTATTTTTCCACCAGAGGTAAGCAAGATACATGATATATTTTATATGTCTATGTTGAGGATGTATAAATTATATTCTTTTTCACATTATTCCAATTGAGAGTATTGATGTGTGACCAGATTTGACCTATGAGGAAGAATAGAGGCAGAGCTTTTATGAGGGCATAGAAGAGTTATGCGCCTCCCCCCTTTCCCTAAAATTTTGAATTTTTTTATATATAATATAATGAAAAACTATGAGAAATACTTTTCATGTATTTTTAATATTTGACCCTTCTATAATAGTATTTTTATTGAAATATTTACATTAAATTATAAGTATATACGATTAGAGCTTCTAATTAAGTCTTTTAAGCTTCCAAAACTACTTAAAGCTTACCATCTATATTTCTAATTGAAGAACAAAAAGTAGTATGAGTATCTTTCAGCCCTTAAATTTTCTATAATCGGTGCATAAAGTAATCCTAAAAACTAGCAAAAGGGGAAAGACTCTTCTAGTCTTTTTTAATATATTTTATTGTTTGAGGTAAGTTCAAGTTAAAATTATTATTTTTGTTATTATTTTTTTAATTGAATTTGATTAATTGTCAGTTGTTTGTTTATTTAATTTAGAGAAAGATTTACACAATTTTATTTTTTTATTGATTTTAATTGATTTCAACCTGGAATTAGCTTCTTCTTTTTTACTTTTATTATTTTATTTTATTTTTATTATATTTTGAGGTCAATTGTTATCCTTATTATTTATTAAATGTCTTAGATTTTGTTATGGTTAAATAAAAAACTATTGATCCATTTTTCAAGAGAAAGAATGCTTATGATTCTAAAAGTTCAGCACTTTTATTCTTAATTCAAATTCATTATTCTTCAAATGAAAATGAACACTAGTTGGAATCTTAAAATGAAGGAATTTAACATGAAGAGTATGTTTCTAAGTTTCAAAAAGTAAAAACTAAACAAGTTGATATTGGTTTTTTAGAACATGATCCTGGATTACGTCCTCAAATTTGCTTTTAGCGAATGGTTAACATACTTTTTGTTCATCCCCTCCCCCTAAAATTTAGAGTTAAGATTCACCACTGAGGAAGAACCAGTTGAGATCTTAGCTCGAAAAATCAAAAAGCTCTTAAACAAGCGAGTATCAAGTAAATTTCAAGAATAAAATTTATTGAGTGAGAGAGAAATGTAATGTCAGTTAATTACGACATTTATGATATGTTAGAAATAGAGAATAAAGTATATAATAAGGGAAATTGATATATGAAAGAAGATTAAAAGGAGATAGGAAAATTGTAACACTAGTTAATTAATACCTATATGATATGTTGGAAATAGAGAAGTAATTATATGATAAGGGTAATTGATATATGAATGAAGATTAAAAAGATATAATCATAGATGTCATCGGGTTCATGCTTATGGCTAAGCTTCTACGACCGTAACAGTATTGTGATGTTATTGTTGATCTATGTAGATTCACAGTCGTGAAGGTGTAGTTACACATGTGTTTATGTTGCATGTATGAAAAATTAACGCATTTTATTTTCTCCTTCCCACACCCATTTTCTACAAAACCTTTGTCCTCTTTTATTTCTCTTCACACCAGAGAGTTCCCTCACCTTCTTTCCTTGATTCAAGGCCTCAAACACTAAAACCTTTAGTAGAGTCATAAATTTGGCCTAGTTTAGAGTGAAAGAAATGAAAAGAGGCATTTTCTCTGGAGGAGTAAAATTATTGAAGGAGATTAGAGGAGATAATAAACTTGAGGTTCAAACCCAAACATCTTTTTCAACAAAGTGTGGTAAGAATAAACCTTTTTCCTTCCTTTTCATCTTCTCCTATGTTATTTTCTGCCATTTTCATTCCTAGTGTAGACCTATTTCAAATGGATTAAGTTTAGTCTCAAGCTTGAGTTTTTAAGGGTTAAAAACTCTCTTTTAAGCTTGCAAATGAGTTAAAGTATGATCTTCATAAGGTTTAGATGATAAAAAAGTAGTCTTGAAAGGGTTTATAGTAACTTTTATGCTTGATTTTTGGTATAAAAGTCTAAAAGAGACATTTTGATATCTTATTAAGTGCTAGAAAAAATGTTGAGAACTATTAAGTGGAAAGGCAAGCTTGAAAGCTTGAAGGGTAAATGCTTCAATTTAAAGATATACGTACATATAGGCATTCAAATTCCCAAAATTTATCACTTTGCATGTTTTACATGTGATGGAATGTTTTAAATGTACGGTTAATAATATAAATGCATGTTATTTATATGAATGCATAACATGCATTTATTAGTTGTGAGAATTTAATGCTAAGTGTCATAAATGTTACCCATGGAATTTAATGGGTTTAAGATGGTATTTTGTCATATTTGTTGTTCAAATGTGTTATATTAAGGTAGTCACATGATATTGGCTTGAATTCACTAGTATGTTGATAGGAGTGATTGACATTAATCAATCTTTAGAGCCCATGTGTGTCTTGTAGTTATTGCTTTATTTTGGTATAATTTTTGCACTTGAAAAATCCAGATTCATTCTTGTGACAAAAGGGTTTATGGCCTTCAATTCTTATCTAGGAAATGTTCAAGTCAAACAAATCCTTTCATGGTTTGTTTCATAACTTGGATCACAACATGGTTCATGTTCGTGAATGATAAGCACTTTTCATCCAGTAGCATTCACAAACATGATTACCACTTGGTTCACAGGTGAATCACCCCATGAAAGACACCTTTCACGGCCATTAATGGGCATTCATGCCCGTTAAGTAAAGTAAGGCTATGACATGCATATTTCTTGCTAATGAAACATGATGGATAGCTGTATAGACATGTATAAGGTACATTAATATATGAATCTTCACATATGAATGAGAGTTATGACTATGTTAAATGCCTATAAACATATACACAAGAACAACAACCTAAAAGGGAAAGATATATGAATTCTTAATGCCCATTGCTCTAATTTAGGACTAGAATTAAGATATATAATATGTTGTTAAGGGAATTGGTGGTTCTATAAAATTATATGATAAATGGACTTTATATTATGAGGACAATGTGGCTTAAGCTCTGTAAGCACTTTTGATCCCAAAATGCATGCAATAATTTACATATTCAGTCAAGGTGACTTAAGCTCTTAGAGCTCTGTTTACTTGAAAAGCTCAGTTGAGTATATATATATATATATATAATGCAAGTCTATGAAGATTAATAAGCATAACTATGACTTATAAAGCTTTCATGCTTGAAAGGACGTATGGAAAAAATAAAGTATACATATTGCCATGTATATGTATATTTAAGCATGAACATGTATATGGTGGCATGAGCATGGAAACCATTATGACACAAGATAAATGTATGCATGATTTTTTTAAGCACATATATACCACTAAACATTAGATTGTTTAACGTGTGGGCATTTTTCTTATACATAGGTTTGGAGCCGCAGATAAGAGTTGTCATGAAGAGAAGCAAACCCATACTAAGTCAGACAATGCAACCCAAAGATCTAGGGTTGGTGATACGTATGACATACATTTTATTTTTGTTCAAATGTCATTGGGTTATGAGTATAGATGATTGATACAAGGGTTAGTACATGTCTTTGATATGATAACATGTAATTATTAATTGGATCATATGTAACACCTTATACCCTATTCATTTTGATACCACATATACTTGAATCAATTAAGTATACATTATATATGATGAGACATAAGAACCTATTAACCTTGATAGTATTTTTTTCATCCCTTAACATCATTCAGTAAATTTACAAATTAACATTATGACTTTCACTACAACAAAATATGACATATATTAAGACTTAAACTTCATGTCTAAAGGTTTATGAATTGTATTTATTTATACATCTTAATACCAACTATGAGTAACAATACATGTGCAAATATATATGCCCAAATTATATATTATATTATTTCATGCTTATGAGGGATGCATGGAAAGAGAGTGAGAAGACTCGGTCGGTGACCTTTGTTCCATAGCTTCTATATGAACTTCGAAATGAGCTATCTACTGTTTTCTACCTGAAAAATGATGCAATTTGGTGAGTTATAACTCAGCAAGAATAATCATAAATTGAATTCTAAGGTACCAAATAATTTTTAATAATAAATCTCAAATGTACAAAATACATATTATGTATTCCATTTTATTCACCAATACCATTTATATACAAGTAAAATTTTAGCATACAATTATTGCTCTTTACTTATGCTTATGCTTGTTCATTTCTTTTTATCGTGACTAGGCTAAACAGATATTGTCTTAAATTTTTATGTGAATATTTGTATTTGCTAGCTAGTTTGATCATTTGTTTCATTTGTACATTTATTGAGCCATATGCCTCTGTTTTTGTTATTCATTTACATTTGATCATTTGTTTGGCCCTTAGGTCGTTTCTTTCACTTTACAATGTCATTTAACTAGTCACAACGTCTTTTAAGTCCATATACATATGCATTTGTAACCAAATATTCATCAACCATTGTATCAGTGTTTGCTTATCAATTCATCAATTACATTATATAGAGTAAACCAATACGTTTAATACAATTATGTCACAAATATATCCATAAATTATTCATCATATTATTTTAAAATCAAATCATGACAATCATATAAATTCACATAACCACAAATCAATTTATATTTCACATAGCAAACAATATTTATGTGCACTAAAGAAATTATTTGATAATTATACTCACATTTGCCTTTAACATCCAAAATTTAATTTACTATTCACTTCCTCCTTGTGTATCACAAACTTGTTTTGAGCCTATTTAGAATTATAATTGATCAATACATGGCTAGAGAAATTTAATCTTAATGTGATATAAACAAATAACTAATATTTTGTATATGTTTCTTATGTGGCAGTGTGACCTTTTTAGACTGATTAGTCTATAACTTTTTCTATTATAGTCCAATTTATGTGATTCTTAATTATACTTAAATATAACATATTCGAATTTTATAATTTTTGGTGCATCACACTTTTTTTTAGTAGAATTTCAAAATGTATCATATTTTCTGTCCTTAGACAGTTTTAAGATACCAATTTTAATAATTCATATCTTACAACTTATATGCTTAATTATCATGAAATTTTCTAGATACTTAGAAAATACAAAAATAAAAATTTTTCATGTTTATAATATTTCAAATTATGCCTCTAAAACTTTCAAATAATAGAAAATATTTGACTGATCTTGTACAAATGTAATATCAGGACCAATTTTATTATTAATATCATAACTTACAAAATACACAACATATTAAGATAATACTTTCATTGAAATTTAGAACGACATAATCCTAAAACTTTCATGCATATCACTAGTATAAATTTGATCTATAAATAGTTCAAAATGTTGAACAAACTTTATAAAGCTACAAAGATGTAAAGGAAATAACTCTAATGAATGAAACAATTAAGATTGTGTTGCCTCTATCTCCTTGTATATATGAATGTTTTTTACAAAAGTTTACAAACATGTATAGGACATATAAATATATAACTTTTATATTTTATATTTCATCATTGGACATTATCATAATAGACAAAATCAATAGGGTATTCTGCTAAAAATCAAACCAGAATAAGTTTTAGTAAAATGGTGATTTCTCTTTAAATACATCAAATCTTATAAAACTATTTTAAATACACATATATAAGACATATATCTACAAGTTTTATGTTTGGAATTTTTCCAAATTCCCCCTCTAAGACCACAAAAATTAGGACTTAACATTCTACTATGAAAACAAAATTAAAAGCTTTGATTTAGTTATTTACACCT
The DNA here is from genome assembly GCA_023653625.1 of Triadica sebifera. Lineage (NCBI taxonomy): Eukaryota > Viridiplantae > Streptophyta > Magnoliopsida > Malpighiales > Euphorbiaceae > Triadica > Triadica sebifera. The sequence goes on from CM042901.1 coordinate 31,504,606, forward strand.
CTATGAAACCATAATCTATTTAATTTTTAATTCAATTTTAGCAACAATAGAAAGAATAATCAATTCACCAATGATTTATTTGCTTCCTTTGTAGCTGAAACTTTGAAAGAAAATAAAAGAAATGAAAGGAATAAGAAGAAGAAGAAGAAAGAAAGAAAGAAGTTATGGTAGTAGGAAATGGGAAACCAATTTAAGGCTAGCGCAAGTCAATAGATCGTCCTTTAATCCGTCTCCTCTCTTCTTTTTTATTGTAATTTATTATTATTATTATTATTATTATTATTATTATTATTATTATTATTATTATTATTATTATTATTATTATTATTATTATTATTATCATCATCATCATCATCATCATCATCATCATCATACATACATACATACATACATACATATATATATACACACATACATACATCTATCTCATTACTAATCATTCAAAAATATAATTTAATCATATATTATGTCAATTTTTTTAATTCAATCTAGTCTCTTTATTCACTTTATTATCAAATTTATGTCATTATCATCTAAATTATAAAATAAACACGTGCATCTCAGTACAGTTATAAAATACTTGAACACGTAGTAAGAGTATGTCATGAACTTGCTCAAACAAAATACATATGGAATGCATATGTTCAAATGACTTATATGCAATATGAATATGTTTGAATGAGATGCATGGAGAAATGAATATGGGAAAAGTTGAGAATGTTACAATTTTTTCCTCATTTTAAAAATTTCATCCTCGAAATTTAATACTTGGAAACAAGTGTGGATATTGTCTTTTTATATTTTCTTCTGTTTTCCATGTTGCCTCTTCTTGTGAATGTTTTTTCCATAACACTTTGACCAAAGGAATCTCTTAGTTCCTTAATTGTTGTGTCTTGTATCCAATGATTTCTATTAGTTCCTCCACATAACTCATGTCCTCTACCATCTCAATGACTTTATCTTTTAGTACATGTGTAGGATCTGATCTGTATTTTCTAAGCATGCTCATATTAAACACATTATAAATTTGAGTCATATATGCCAATGGACTGACCTTCTAAAAAATTTCATAAGGCCCTATATACCATAGGCTTAATTTACCCTTTTTGTCAAATCGGATTACCTATTTCTATGGAGATAATCATAGAAATACCTTCTCACCTACCTCATATTCTATTTCTCTTATGTGTTGATCAACATAACTATTATGTCTATCTTGTATTGCTTTCATCTTGCTTTTGACTATTTTGATTTTATTCACTGTATCTTGTATTATTTCTAGCCCTTCTAATACACGTGCTCCTTCTTCATTCCAAATGATTAGATTTCTGCTTTTTTTTACCATACAATGCCTCTAGTGCCATCTAAATGCTTCTATGATATTGGTTATTGTATGCAAACTCTACCAATGCTATATACTCATCCCAAACTACTTTGAATTCCATAGCACATGCCCTAAGCATATCTTCCAATGTCTATATAGTCCTCTCTAATTGTCTGCCAGTCTGTGGGTGGAATGCAGTACTGAAATTCAATTTTGTTCCTAATGCATTTTGTGAACTCACCAAAAAACATGAAGTAAACTATAAATCCCTATTAGACACAATGGATACTAGAATATCATGTAATCTGACGATCTCTTTCACATATAATTTTGTCAGACTCTCAAGTGTACATCCCCATTTGATTGGTAAAAAATATGTTGACCTAGTTAATCTGTCAATAATTACCCATATTGCATCATTTTTCCTTGGAGTTCTTAGTAATCCATAAACAAAATCCATCGTTATTTTCTCCTATTTCCGTTTTGGCACTAGTAATAGATTTAATGCCAAATGGTGTCTGGTGTTCTATCTTAATTTGCTAACATGTTAAGCATTTAAAAACATATTCAGCTATGTCTTTCTTTATCCTTTGCCACAAATAATGAGGTCTCAAACTGTGATGCATTACATAAGGTGCATTGTGTGCCTCTTTCAATATTTGTTATTGCAAGTTGTCAATGTTTGGAACACATATGCATAACCTTAACATTAGTATATCATCCTGCAAATAAAACTCTGTACTATTTCCCTGCCTTACCATTTCAATTTTTTCACACAATTGATAATCTTTGCTCAATGCTTCTTTGATCATATCCTTTAGTATTGACCTAATATGAAGAGTAACAATCAATGACCCTCTATTTTGCATATTTAATTCAATATTCATATATCACAATTGAATCAAATATGGAAAAGATGATACTTGCAATTGAGCTATATTGCTACTGGACTTTCTACTCAATGCATATGCTACTACATTAGCTTTTTCTTGGATGGTATTCAATTGTGCAGTCATAATCTTTTAACATATCTAACCATCATCTCTGTATCATATTTAACTCTGTTGAACCTTGAGGGGTATGTTCATCATTTTGATGCTAATAAATAATATAGCAACAATGTATTTAACAATACTTGTGTTCTAAGTTTGTTGAACAGGATATGAAATATGATGCAAAAATGGAAGACTACCTTTGAAAGTCAAAATATGAAGAAATAACATGTTCATGCCCGTGACTGATTATGTCACGCCCGTGATATAACTTAAAGCAACAATGTATTTAACACACATATTCATGACCGTGAATGAGGAAAGAGAAACATATTAGGCACGAATTAAGAGTTGGTGTAATGACTATTTTTGCATTAAATACATCCAAACTACTATAATTCGCTAAGGAAGTATAAATGCAAGTCATTTATGAATCCTAAATAAGAGAACAAACAATTACTTCGAATCAAAATCTTGTTGTAGCCATTGTGCAATAATTATTTTCAACAAAACTCTTATTCTCTGTAAAAATCTATTTGCTCATAAATTCTGAGCATTATAGGTTGGTGAGGGTTTCTCTTTGTAATCTACTACTCAAATGAGTTTGGGTATATTGGGTTAAGAGTAAAACACTTGTAAGGGTTATTTGTGTGAGCCATAAAACACAAGGAATTAATTCATTGTGTGAGCCATTAAAACACAAGGGAATTTCTGGGTTAAAACACAAGGGAATTTCTGGATTAGGTGTGAGCCATTGATAGAAACACCATAGTTGGGAGTGAGCTTGTAAAACTCCATTGTAACACTTAGTGTGTTAGTGAAACTCCCAATTGAGATTGGGGAGAGGAATAGGGTTTGTTAATACCCAAACCTCTATAAATTTCTTGTGTGATATCTCTCTATCCCTACTCTATTTAACTTTTTATTCCGCACTTAAAAGTTAAGAATTTTTTTAATATGCAATTCAACCCCCCCTTCTTGGTTCATTATTTGGGCAACTATTGGTAATAGAGCTTAGTCCAACATCGAAGCCTAAAAAGCGCTAGCAAAGATCAAGAAATGGCCAATGAAGGATTCCAAAGTCTCAAGCCTTACTTTGATGGAACAAATTACGCTCATTGGAAGTTTCAGATGGAGACATATCTCGATAGTGAGGGAATTGAAGTCTGGGATCGCGTTCGGAAAGAATGGACATCACCAACCAGAAGAGGAGTTAATGGTGAAGAAGAAATCCTATCAAGAGATGATTAGACAGAGCCTCAACGTAGAGCAAATTTCAAAAACAAAAGGCCATGACAATTCTCTCAAGCTCACTATCCATTGAAGAATATGGCAGAATACAACACTGCCCAATTGTGTATATCATGTGGAAAACATTCAAAAATTATCATGAAAGAACAAAGCAAGTTAAATTTAAAAAGATTCAACTTCTCATTTCAGAGTACGAACTCTTCAAGATGAAATCGAATGAGTCAATCACTGATATGATGAACTGTCTTCTAGCCATCATAAACGACATGAGAAAGCTTGGGAAACACTTGAGCTTGGAAGATGTAAAGAACAAAATTATGAGAAGTCTTCCTCTCAAAGATTATGGTTCAAGAGTTGCTGGTATAGAAGAAGCCAACGAAGACATGAGCGTCATGAATATCGATGTGCTTATTGGCAAACTTCTAACACATGAAATGACAGTAAAGAGAGATAGAGAACTTGAAGTCGAGCTAGAAAAAAGAAAGTCTCTAGCACTAAGAGCCTCTACTTCAAAATCTCAATAAGAAGTTGAAGATGATGAAGAAAAGAGTGATGATGCAAACGAGGACATTGCAATGCTCTCGAGAAGACTGAAAAGAATAATTGAAAAGAGAATGGGAAACTCTCAAAACTTCAAGCAAAGAAATCTCAAATACTCCTCAAATGACTCTCAAAGGAATAAAGATGAGGTAAAATATTATGAGTGTGGGAAGAAGGGACATATCAAACCAGAATGTCCAAGGCTCAAGCAACACAAGAGCAAATACCAAAAAGACAATGGAGAGAAAGGTCACAAAGCCACATGAGATGACGAAAGCTCTTTAAGCGAAAAAGATGACAATGAAAGTGAAGAGGTCAACCTATGCTTTATGGCTATAGAGGATCACGACTTGAATAAGGTAGGATCACTTTACTCATACTCATTCAATAATGATAGTAGTGATAATAATAATGATAGCGAAGATGATGATGAGCAAAGTTTAATAGAAGTATTGAATCTAGAACTAGAAAAATATAGATGTAAATTCAATACTTACAAAAATAACATTTCTAGTTTGAAAAACAAAATGGAAGTACTCCTCAAGACCCTCAACTAAATCCTTGCTTAAAGAGAACAATGTTTTCAAAAATGAAGTTAAGTTAGAAACTCCATTTCAAAATTTCACAAGGGCAAAGAGAGTTTAGATACTCTCATTGTGTCTCAAAGACCACCTTTAATAAGAAGTGGTCTAGGATTTAAGGGAACATCATTTTCATCTCACAATACCACTTTTGTTAAGTCAAGTGAACCCCACATCTCCACATTAGAAGTAACAGCCCTAAGGGTTAAGTGCACAACATACACTAAATCTTCTATACATAAAAGGAATGATCAAGGGTCGGTAAGCCTAACAGTTGGACGGTAGTAAAAAGTCATAGCAAACCCCATAGCTACTTGTACTAAAAAACAAGTAAGCGTAATTCCTCATAAACAATAAAATATGTTGACATGGGGAGGAACATATTTACTAGTTATATCATCTGCAATTGCCTGAATCTCGAGACATTCTTCGAACCAATCATAGACTTTATTGAGATAGGTAAATCAGAAAGACTCCCCCTTCAAGAACAATACAGGAGAATTTCATCTCGTACGGCTCAACCAGAATCATCCAAATACTAGTTGAAACAGATATGTGGAATAGAAACTTTTGAAGGAAACCTCAAAAGGTCAATCATGCTTTTATGTATAAGAAGCATGCACCTAGGAAAGTACCAAGTGATCATGTATTTGTATGCCACTACTCATAAACTCTACCCAATAGGAAAATGGTAGTTAAAAGCATGGTAAGACCGAAAAGCATATTTAGAGCTAAATAATGTAATTATTGTATGAAATTTGGTCATATCAATAAACATTGCTGGATAAAGAAGGCTCATTGGGAACCTTCTTGTACTAACCCCCAAGGATCCAAGCTCATTTGGGTACCTAAAAACAATACTTGAATTGTGATTCTATAGGTATGCCTCAAGTCCATAATAAAAGAAAATATTTGGCTAGTAGATAGTGGATGCTCAAGGCATATGACTCGTGATATCCCGCCTATATAATAGGAATAATCCCTTTACATAAACGGAATGACACAGACAAGCTGAATGAAACTAGCCTGAATTTAAAATTTTCATTTAATAACTAAATTGATTTTTTTTTAATATTCGAATATACATATGGATTCAATTATCAAATACATCATCCTGTTATATAAATATTATACTTCATTATAACTATCAAAATTAATGGTTTTTACCTTACATCTAACTATATAGATATAATACCAAGATACAAAATATGTTCTTAATTATATACAAGACATGTCTAACAAATCCATATGCATGATAATGAAGAAAATGCAAAAATAATATGCATCCGACCCTTAACCAGTTCTGACACGTCTTCTCTAGTATGGGCTTGTACTTTCTTTATCAATTTCATAGTTTACTACTTGCAAGCTCTAGTTCCTGCACGGAAAAAGTCCACGCTAAGCAATTTCTAGCTTAGCGGTACATATAAGCATTTAAGTTTTTCCATGCAGTCACACAAACATGGGTCATAATATTCATGATATAATTTAAATAAATCATTGCATAAAATTTAGAAAATATTATAATAAAATAAAATTTATGTTCCATTATATTTGAATCAGGACATGAACTGTATATATTCAACCATATGTAATATATAAAATATTAAGCATTCTACCTCCTCTCATGTTTCCATAACTCATTTTAATTTAATTGATTTTCCTAAAATGATGTTAGTTTATTAACTCAAATCTCAATCCATATAAGTATAAATATTTTAACATACAGTTACCAAAAATGCATGGTAGATAATTCATAATATAGTACCCAATACTCCAACATACATTTTACAGGGACAACCACATGATTATACAATATTACTAAATTTATTGATAATATATATATATATATAACTCAATTATGAATTTAGCTTACCTTAATAAATATTTATAATTCATGATATTTCACACATTTTATCTCTTAACGTGTACATGTATGTCTTTTAATTAATTTATATATAATATTTTAATATAAATAGCCCAAATCTCATTCCCAGACTGTCCGGATATAGGGCGTACAGTAGGGCCACTCGTGGAGCTTAAGCACCCTACTCACTATAGTCTCAAGTTAAGAGCGCTCACGGAGCTTAAGCCTTATGATCAAGTATAATAACAACATCTATGTACAATTAGGATAGGGGTGCTCTCGGAGCTAATACTACCTTGTTCCTAAACCATATAAATATTGGTACTGTAATGCCCCCGCAATGGTGCACCATTTATCCCTAATTAGTCCATAGGTTGAGAATTGGGCAATTAAAGTTATTACTTATTTATTTTCTTTATATATTAATTTGTTGGAATCAATATTCCCTTTACATTTATAATGAAAATATGATTATAAAATTTTAAAATCACATAATCATATGATATTCCATTATATATATAACCATTTAAGTAATATCGACATACTTTAATTAGTTTTTCGTACAATCAAAGCCAACAAATCTTTTAATACATAACCAAAATTTATAATAACTTTATGAGTCCAAGTATGTCATATAACCTCTATTTTCATATCAAATACATATGTCATACATGACTTTCTAACTTCACTCTTTATTATCCAAATTATTCAATAATTACCATTAATAATTATCACATTTTTAATCAATCATATACTAATCCATATTGAAAAATATATCATGTTACATATTCTACATTCACACCCCTTAACACATATTTACAATCTTAAATCAAAATTTCCTACATTCTATCAATCAATTATTCATCAATATGTTTATACATGCATTAACACGAAGTTTCATTAATTAAGCACTCAATTCATTTCATATTTATATATTTTAATACATTATTCAAATATGCAACTTATTCAATTAACACACAAGCATGCAACAAGGCAAACTAAAATGCATATATGTAAAAACCTTAATGGAGCTTTTTCCAAAATATAAAATTTGGAGCTTGTCAACTTTTATTGCTCTTCTTCTTATTGAGATCCTAATTCAGAAATATAAATAATTAATACATTGATAAAATATTTATTCTTAATATAGTTTAAATAAATAACTACAATTCTTTTAGGTTGGAATAGGACCTCTTAGGACTGTTGGATCAATAAATTTTTCTACACTTATCTAATTTATAACATTTCTGATACTAATTATATTTAACATCTAAAATTAAAATATACTAAAATTTCAGAATATTTGAACCATTACACAAGTTTTTGTATAATTTTAAATGTTACTATGTTCTCTGCCTTTAGGCAGTTTTGGGATACCATATTTAAAAATTCATATCTTTCAATGTATAGCTTAAATTATTATGAACATTTTTATGCAGTTATAAAAGTTAATTTGAAACATTTTTCATGTTTACCTTATTTCCAGATTCGGTCTCTAAGGTTCTCAAATACTAGAGGATCTATAACTTATTTAACATAGAGTATCAACCTGACTAGTTCAATTGTTTAGCTCTTAACTCACAAAATACATGACATTTTAAGGTGAGACTTTCACTGAAATTTAGATAAGACATAGGAATAAAACTTTTATGTTTGAACTTTGGCTAATTCGATCTAAAAATAAGTCAAATATAAGGACAAAGTTACTAGAGTTGTACAGGTATATGAAACCAGCTCAATCAAAGAACAATCATAGTTCATTTCATTATACCTCAACCTAGACAAGAGATATTTATATGAAATTTTGTAGAGACCTAAATAACACATATATCTACAACTGTTATGTTTTACAAAATCTCAGATTAAGCCGTTAAGATAATCAAATTAAGCAAAAACTGTGAAGTATCCTGTTGACACATCTCCCTGAACCAGTTTCACTTAAATGACTATTCCTCTTCATATACTCAAAATAATTCAATAACATTTTACAGACAAATACAAAAGACATATATGAACAACTTTTATAAGTTATACCTCTTCAAATTCGATTCATAGTGTACTCAAAAAAATAAATGAAATACACTGCAGAAACATAATTTTAAAAGCTCTACTAACACAATAATAAAGGGAAAAATATTACTTACCAATATCAGATTTATTTGGAGTGGATTTTCTTGCAAATCATGAAGGAGAGGATGAATATTTTGGGCTGTGATATGGAGAAAGGAAAGGGAAAAAGAAGAAGAAGAAGAAGAAGAAGAAGAAGAAGAAGAAGAAGAAGAAGAGAGATGATGAAGAAGAAGAGAGATGAAGATGACTTTCCTCCCTATTTCCCATTTTTGGTCTTTTTTTTCTCTTATCTGCTGTGTTTTTTTTACTATTCACTTTTTTAAATAATAATAATAATAATAATAATAATAATAATTATTATTATTATTATTACTATTATTATTATTATTATTATCTTCACATATTTCCTTATATCTAATATCTTTAATGTTTTTTATACCAAAAATACAATTTAATTGTGTGGTATAATTTAAGTCATTTATTCAATTTAATTAAATTTTGATGTCTATCATGTGTTTTCTATGTACACCACATACTTATTCTAATTTAGACTAATTTGTGGGCGTTACATAACCGGAGATAAAGAACTATTCAATGACATTAAAAGTATTGATGGAGGCTTGGTCATGCAAGTATGAATTTAATTCAAAGTCTCAGCTAAGGAAAGCTGGTAAAGGGACTACCAAAAGTCAAATTTGAAAAAGACAAGACATGTGAACCTTGCCAAAGAGGAAAACAATACAAGTCCTCCTTCAAATCCAAAAACATTGTAAGTACCTCAAAAGCTATACAACTTTTGCATCCAGATCTTTTTGGACCTACTAGAGTTGCAAGCTTAGGAGGTAAATACTATGCTTTTATCATCGTCAATGACTACTTTAAATTCACTTGGGTAATTTTCTTAGCTCAAAAGAGTGATGCTCTTGAATCTTTTAAAAACTTTGCTAAGAGAGTTCAAAATGAAAAGGATATTGTATTTCAAAAATAAGAAGCGATCATGGCAAAGAATTTGAGGCATTTCATAGAATTTTTCATCTCCTAGGACACCTCAACAAAATAGGGTAGTTGAAAGGAAAAATCGAACTTTAATTGAAATGGCTAGAACAATGCTTAATGAGTATGGTCTACCAACTTACTTTTGGGCAGAAGCCACAAACACTGCTTGTTATATTTCAAATCGAGTTTTCAAAATACCTCTTTTAAACAAAGCCTCATTTGAGCTATGGAATGGAAGAAAGCCATTGATATCATACTTTAGAGTAATTGGATGCAAGTGTTTCATATTGAATACCAAGGACAACCTTGGAAAATTTTCCTTTAAATCTGATGAGGGTATATTTTTAGGATACTCCACTGCTAGCAAAGCTTATAGAGTCTTCAATAAAAAGTCATTAGTTGTTGAAGAATCTATGCATGTTGTTTTTGATGATTCTAGTAAGCTTGATCTTGTGAAAGGCAGTGTTCTTGATGATATTGTAGGTACAATGGAAAAACTTGATCTTGAAAATGAAAAAGGTGAAATTGATCAAGAAAATTCAGATCAAGGTGACTCTTTACCTTATGCTCAAGAGGAAAACAAGCAAGAGCTCCCAAAGAAATGGAAAATGACAAAAGATCACTGCAAGGAGCAAATCATTGGTGATCCTACAAAGGGAGTAAGTGCTAGATCTCATCTCAAGCCTTTAGATTCTAATCTTGCCTTTGTCTCTCAAATTAAGCCTAAAAATATTGATGAGGCTCTTAATGATGAAAGTTGGGTGATTGCTATACAAAAGGAACTCAACCAATTTGAGAGAAGTAAGGTATGGACCTTAGTTCCAAAAACCCAAGGAGCATCAAATCATTGGAAGTAAATGGGTATTTAGAAATAAACTAGATGAGCAAGGTTCAATAACTAGGAATAAGGCTAGGTTAGTTACAGAAGGATATAATCAAGAAGAAGGAATAAATTATGATGAGACCTATGCTCCCGTAGCTAGATTAGAAGCCATAAGAATACTTTTAGCATATGCATACCATATGAATTTCAAACTCTTTCAAATGGATGTCAAAAGTGCTTTCTTAAATGGTTTTATAGAAGAAGTTTATGTAGAATAACCACCATGTTTTGAAAGCCATAATTTGCCTGACCATGTATTTAAACTTTCAAAAGCTTTGTATGGTTTGAAACAAGCCCAAAGAGCTTGGTATGAAAGACTAAGTTCTTTTCTTTTAGAAAATAGTTTTTCAAAGGGAAATGTTGACACTACTTTATTTATTAAAAAACATAAGTGTTGAACCTTGAGGGGTATTTCTGTCATTTTGATGCTAACAAATAAAATAGCAATAATGTATTAATTAAACAGGGTGTGGAACATGATAGAAAGAATGGAGAATGAAAGACTAACCTTAAAAAGATAAAAAAATGAAGAAATAGCATGTTCACGCCCGTGACCTTTTATGTCACGCCCGTGATGAAGCTTAGCGCCAACTATCCAACATTTAAAGTTAACGGCCATAAATAATGATAGCAACCGTGAATGATCATATCAGTCACGCCTGTGAAATAAAGTCACGCCCGTGAGAAGACATGACAAATTCTTCCAGAGAGCTTCATGGCCAGAGTCACTACTTGGACCACAGCTAGGAAGGATGTTCACGCCCGTGAAATAATAATGTCATACTCGTGATCAAACACTTCAAATCCTTCCAGAATGCTTCACGGTCAAAGTCACCACTCAAGTTATGGCTTGGAAGAATAGTCATGACCATGATACTCATACTCACGACCATGAAAGAGGAAAGAGAAACATGTCAGACATGAAATTAAGAGTCGGTGCAATGACTATTTTTGCATTAAATGCAACCAAACGGCTATAATTCACCATGGAAGTATAAATGCATGTCATTTATGAATCCAGAACAAGAGGATAGCTAATACTTCGAACCAAAATCTTGTTATAGCCATTTTGTGTATTTAATACTTTCAAAACAAATATTAATTCTTTGTAAAAATCTTTTTGCTCATTATTTTCTGAGTATTATAGATTTATGAGTGTTTCTCTTTGTAATCTACTACTCAAGTGAGTTTGGGTATATTGGGTTAATAGTAGAACACTTGTAAGGGTTATTTGTGTGAGCCTTTAAAACATAAGGAATTAGTTTATTGTGTGAGCCATCAAAACACAAGAGATTTCTGGATTAGGTGTGATCCATTGTTAGAAACACCATAGTTGGGAGTGAGCTTGTAAAACTCCATTGTAACACTTAGTGTGTTAGTGAAACTCCCAATTGAGATTGGGGAGAGGAGTAGGGTTTGTTAACACCCGAACCTCTATAAAAATTCCTGTGTGATATCTTCCTATCCCTACTCAACTTAACTTTTCTTTCTGCACTTAAAAGTTAAGAAATTTTAATATCCAATTCAACCCCCTTCTTGGTACAATATCTGGGCAACAATAAGCATGATATTCTAATTGTTCAAATTTATGTTGATGACATCATATTTGGATCTATTAATGAATTGCTTTGCCAAGAATTTGCAAAGTGTATGACTAGGGAATTTGAAATGAGCATTGTTGCCCAGATATTCAGCTAAGAAGGGGGGTTGAATTGGAGTTTTAAAAATTAAACTTTAATGTACGGAAATAGACAGTTAATTTTAGAAGGGATAGAGAAAAATTTGACACACAAATTTATAGAGGTTCGGGTGTTAACAAACCCTACTCTTCTCCCAAATCGCAATTGGGAGTTTCACTAACACACTAAGTGTTACAATGGAGTTTTACAAGCTCATTCCCAACTATGGTGTTTCTCACAATGGCTTACACCTAACCCAGAAATCCCTTGTGTTTTAATGGCTCACACGATAATCAATTCCTTGTGTTTTACAGGCTCACACAAATAACCTACACTTTGTGTTTTACAGGCTCACACAAACAACCTACACTTTGTGTTTTACAGGCTCACACATATAACCTACACTTTGTGTTTTACAGGCTCACACAAACAACATACACTTTGTGTTTTAGAGGTTTACACAACTAGCCCTTACAAGTGTTCTACTCTTAACCCAGAACTACCCAAAGCTCACTTGAGTAAAGATTACAGAGAGAACCACTTATAAATCTTTATTGCTCAAATATGAGGAACAAAAAGATTTTTACAGAGAATTGATTTGTTCTCAAAGTATGAAAGTACAAGATAGCTTGTGATTTTAAGTATATGCTAATCTTTTGTTTATCTTACCATCCTCTTTTTTCTTAATGCATAAATGACTTCCATGTATACTCATATGGCTGAATATAGCCGTTGGGGTGCATTAAATAAAAAACTAGCCGTCGTACCAACCAAAAAATCGCGCCTGACAATTTTCTCTTTCATTGTTCACTGGCATGACTATGCTTGTCACGGGGGTGACATTTCTTCCTAAGCCGTGACTGAAGTGGTGACCTTAGTCGTGAAGCTCTCTGGAATGTTTTGACATATAGAGTCACGGGCGTGACATTAATCATTCATGGGCGTGACACTCTTCCCAGCCGTGATCCAAGTGGTGACTCTGGTCGTGAAGCTCTCTGGATGAAATTACATGTATCGTCACGGGGGTGACAATCTTCCCAGCCATGAGCCAAGTGGTGACTCTGGTCGTGAAGGTCTTTGGATGAAATTTCATGAAGCTTCACGGGGTGACACCTTTATTCATGGGGGTGACTGGAATGCTTACTTCACGGTTTGTTTTTCCTTCATGGCCGTGAACTTCAAATGTTGGTTTTGGTAACGGTTAGCTTCCTTCACAGGAGTGACTCCTGGAGTCACGGCAGTGAACATGCTACTACTTGATTTTTGTTTCTCAAGGATTATTCTTCCAATTTTCCATTCTTGCTATTTTAATTAATGTCCTGTATAATATACTTAGAAAAACAAGTATGTTAAATACAATATTGCTATATTATTTGTTATCATCAAAATGACAGAAATACCCCTCAAGGTTAACAATCTCCCCCATTTTGATGGTGACAAATAATCTAGCAATATGTGATTTTGAGAAGTCTCCCCCTCAAAGTATACTTGGGATAAAAAAAAATTATAATGTGCAAGAATAGTAAATAATGATGTAGCATTAAACTAGATTTTAAGTATATGCAAGTTATATGAGAAGTATATCCAATACATACCATAATTCCTTTTTAAGACATAAAGTATATGTAAGGTATATTTAAGGTATATCATGACATATTTTTATGTGTAACTTGCTATAAGGTATATGCAATGTATACTTAGGGTATATCTAAGGTATGTAAAAACTTAATTTTCCAATTATATGCTTTGCATATGAAATGTTGAATCAAGAATATTCAAAGTCAATTCACTTTTTGATTCACCAATTCCTATACCATTCTCTCCTATCATATATTGCTAGTTCTCTCCCCCTTTTGTCATCAATCAAAAAGAATATGAACATTGAAATAAACAAGAACAAACAAATATATATATCATAAAGGAAAAGGATACAAACTAAGTTAAAATATTCAGAAAGGAAATTTAAAAATTTCCTACACAATCAAAACATAAAAATAACAAATAAGCTAAAAAATGATCAAATTTAGGCTATACTCTAGGCTATCTCCTAGCCAGACATCCTATCACGAAGCCTAGCTACTTCAGCCTTAAGGCTGTCCATCTGAGATCCAATGAAGTCCTTGAGGTTCTCCAACCTCTCATCCATAAAAGTCTACAGCTGCTCAAAATGTGGTGCCAAAAGGTTGACCACTTGCTGCGCTAAGGATGGTGTAGAAGCTGAGGACTGTTCAATATCCTGCTCGACTGCTGGAGGTGCTTCCTCAATCCGAGCCCTCTTTTTCTGCTGGACTCCCTAGAGGCCTGCTTTAAAATCTCTCCAGTAGTGTCAGTGAAGCGGTAGAAGATATTGTTCAGAAAAACGATTCTGACAGCCGCTCCCATCTTGATGAATGACTTGACATCCAGCCTATCTCGAGGATGTGCAGGAATGATGTTAAAGTGATGGTCATCCAGCTTCAAATAATTGAGCTTCACTGCAATATGAGTGACATATGCCCCAATCAAGATATCTCCTGTGAGCTTGGTGGCAATGGAGAGAAGATGGTTTGCAAACCATCTGGAAAGTGCCACTGTGACTCCCCTGCGAGCCATCTAAAGGAGGAAGAGCTTTGACTTTCTGATTGTTCCATTACTTTCTCCCCTAGCAAAAATGCTATAGGTTAGGAACCTATGCAAATACCTATGTACTGGGGCCACGAGATGAGTGCTCTTTGTCTTCTTCATGTCCCAGCTACAATTATATCCGAAATGAGTCCAGGCTAGAGGGGCAGAGAATTCAACCTCAGTCTCATTTAGAAGGCCATCAGATGGTAGGTTGAACAATTCTCCAAATGCGATGGCGTTGAGGGTGTTAGGATTATTGCAGAGTTGGAATTTCACCACTCTAGTTGGTGAAACCTGCAAGGTGATGAGAAATTCCAACGTTGGCTCCCTCAGAGTCGACTGATGAATTTCAACAAACTCTTTGAGATGACAGGCTTGTAGTTACTTTGTCATAGCCATCTCAAGTCTGAGACTACGGACTGTCTGCCAATCGAAGGACCTTGATGATAAAAGAGGTCTCTTCTTCAAAGTTGCATACATAGGATGGCAACTTTCTGGAATGATGTTCATGAGGTAATCTGAATACCTCTTAGGTGCATGGGACTTCTTTCTCTTTCCCTTAGATGAAGCAGACTCCATATTTGAAGAATTTTAGTTGTTGATGGAGTTGAAGAAGATTTTTGACAGAAAAATATGATGAAAGACCCTAAAAAATGTCTGTTTTCTGTTGAAGATTCGAACTTTTGATGGTATTTATAGTGAAATATCAAGGCTTTGGGGTCGGAATCTTCAATGTCTCAATGAATGAGAGTAAATGAGAGCGGTTTTGGGAGATGGAGAGTTGAAATGAAGGTTGTAACTGGCTGTTTTCTTATATATTCGATACATTCACGGGCGTGACTTATGGTGTCACGGGCGTGAATGGTCATGTTCACGGTTTGCTGAAGGAGAATAAGTTCACGGGTGTGATCGATGAATATCACGGGCGTGAATGATCATAGGTCACGGGGGTGAATATAACGTCACGGGCGTGAACTGTTGAATTTCACTACTTATGCCCGTGAAGCAAGCCATGACACAAGGCGTGAAAGCTTTTGTGAGTTTTGGGGCATAATTGTTCAGGGGACTGAAAAATCGTCACGGGCGTGAAAGTCCATTTTCACGGGCGTGACTCAAGCCGTGAATCTAAGTTTCACCTCTTGAAGCCGTGAATCATGTCGTGAACCAAAGTCGTGAATGACACTGCCTCTTTGGGCTACTTAAGTCACGGGTGTGAATATATGTCACGGGCGTGACTCCCCTATAATTTTTATCATATTGTAATTAAGTTCTACAACAAGACTAAATCATTTCAACATCATAAAACATGAATTCTCATCAAAATTTCTATCTTATAACTTGTGATATGATTTAAGATCAACAATTAAAATTTCATATTCTTGCAATCACAAGGTTAATCCATCAATCATACCTAGTTCACTTCTAATGAAATTAAATCTTTCCTCATTTAGAGACTTAGTGAAAATATCTGCTAATTGATTTTTTGTGCATATAAATTCTAATTCAACATCTCCATATTGAACATGATCTCTAATAAAGTGGTGTCTAATGTCAATATGTTTACTTCTAGAGTGTTGAATAGGATTCTTTGAAAGATTTATAGCACTAGTGTTGTTACATTTTATAGGTATATGGTTCATCTCATGACCATAGTCCTTAAGTGGTTGTTTCATCCAAAGAATTTGTGTACAACAACATCCAACTGCTGCATATTCAGCTTCAGCAGTTGAGAGAGCAACTGAAACTT
Organism: Triadica sebifera; assembly: GCA_023653625.1. Lineage (NCBI taxonomy): Eukaryota > Viridiplantae > Streptophyta > Magnoliopsida > Malpighiales > Euphorbiaceae > Triadica > Triadica sebifera. Next base: position 31,521,140 of record CM042901.1, read on the forward strand.
GTTTCTTGCTAAACCAAGAAACCAAACATTCTCCAATGAAGTGACAAGTACCTGAAGTACTTTTCCTATCCAAAAGACTACCAGCATAGTCTGCATCTGAATATCCTATAATATAAAAAGATGAATTCTTAGGATACCATAAACCTAGATGCAATGTTCCATGTAAATATCCTAAAATCCTTTTTACAACATTTAGATGAGATTCTTTAGGACATGATTGAAATCGTGCACATAAGCAAACACTATACATAATATTGGGTCTAGAAGCAGTGAGATATAAAAGTGATCCGATCATACCTCTATAAAGCTTTTCATTAATGCTCTTACCCTTTTCATCTTTGTCCAATTTTGTTGATGTGCTTATAGGAGTCTTGGCATTTTTGCATCCTTCCATACCAAATTTTTTGATTAAGTCTTTGACATATTTGGATTGGTAGATGAATATGCCCTCATTGCTTTGCTTTATTTGTAAACCAAGGAAATACTTAAGTTCTCCCATCATGCTCATTTCAAATTTCCTAGTCATGCACTTAGCAAATTCTTGACAAAGCAGCTCATTAGTAGAACCAAATATTATATCATCAACATAAATTTGAACAATCAGTATATCATGCTTATGCTTTTTGATGAATAGTGTAGTGTCAACATTTCCCTTTGTGAAGCTATTTTCTAATAAAAAAGAACTTAGTCTCTCATACCAAGCTCTTGGAGCCTGTTTTAAACCATACAAAGCTTTTGAAAGTTTAAAAACATGATTTGGCAAATCATAGCTTTCAAAACCTGTTGGTTGTTCTACATACACTTCATCATCTATATAACCATTTAGAAATGCACTTTTCACATCCATTTGAAAAAGTTTGAAATTCATGTGACATGCATATGCTAAGAGTATTCTTATAGCTTCTAATCTAGCTACAGGTGCATATGTTTCATCATAATCTATACCTTCATCCTGATTATATCCTTTTGCAACTAGTCTTGCTTTATTTCTGGTTATTAACCCTTGTTCATCTAATTTATTTCTAAATACCCATTTGCTGCCTATGATTGGATGATTCTTGGGTCTAGGTACTAGGTTCCATACCTTATTTCTCTCAAATTGGTTGAGTTCTTCTTGCATGGCAATTACCCAACTTTCATCATTAAGAGCATCATCAATGTTTTTAGGCTCAATTTGAGAAATAAAAGCAATGTCAATGACTAAATACTTGAAATGAGATCTAGTACTTACTCCCCTTAATAGATCACCAATTATTTGCTCTTTTGGATGATCTTTCATCATTCTCCATTCTTTTGGAAGTTCTTGCTCCATTTGTTCTTGATTTTGAGGTAGTAAATTTTCTTAATCGTTTTCTTCTTTTCCATTTTCAATGACAAGTTTTTCCATATTATCTACAACATCATCAAGAGCACTACCTTTCACAAGATCAAGTCTACTAGATTCATTAAAAACAACATGCATGGATTTTTCAACCGTTAATGATCTTTTGTTAAATACTCTATATGCTTTGCTGGTTGTAGAGTATCCTAAAAAGATACCTTCATCAGACTTAGAGGCAAATTTTCCAAGATTGTCCTTGGTGTTCAATATAAAACACTTGCATCTAAATACTCTAAAGTATGATATAATGGGCTTTCTTCCATTCCATAGCTCAAATGAGGTTTTGTTTAATAGAGGTCTTTTGAAAACTCGATTTGAAATATAACATGCAGTGTTGGTGGCTTCTGCCCAAAAATAAGTTGGTAATTCATATTCATTAAGCATTGTTCTAGCCATTTCAATTAATGTTCGATTTTTCCTTTCAACTACCCCATTTTGTTGAGGTGTCCTAGGAGATGAGAAATTATGTGAAATGCCATGTTCAAGACAAAAGCTTTCAAAGTTTTCATTTTCAAATTCTTTCCCATGATCACTTCTTATTTTTGAAATGCAGTACCCTTTTTCATTTTGAACTCTTTTAGCAAAGTTTTTGCAATTTTCAAAAGCATCACTCTTTTGAGCTAAGAAAATTACCCAAGTAAATTTAGAGTAATCATCTATGATGAAAAATGCATAATGTTTTGCTCCTAAGCTAGCAATTCTAGTAGGTCAAAATAAGTCTAAATGCAGGAGTTGAAGAGGTTTTGAAGTATTTACTATGTTTTTGGCTTTGAAAGATGACTTGTGTTGCTTTCCTCTTTGACAAGGATCACATGTCTTGCCTTTTTCATATTTAACTCTTGGTAATCCTTTTACTAGCTCTCATGTGCTGAGACTTTGTATTAAGTTCATGTTAGCATGACCAAGTCTTCTATGCCACAGCCAAGACTCATCACTAGTAGTCACAAGACACTTAGATGAATGGTTAGATAGCTCATGTAAGTTTACTATGTACGTATTGATATCTCTATTTCCTTTAAATATTTCTTGACCATCAATAGAGATTACAAGACATTCATTTGAAGTGAAGATTACTTTGTTTCCTTGATCACATAATTGACTTACACTTAACAAGTTATGTTTCAAGCCATCAACAAGTAAGACATCCTTAATAAAAGTAGTACCATTAACACCAATAGAACCAATGCCAATTACCTTACCCTTTGCATTGTTTCCAAAGGTAACTTTACCTCCATCAATACTTTTGATTTCATTGAAGAGTTCTTTGTCTCCTGTCATATGCCTTGAGCATCCACTGTCTACTAGCCATGCATTTTTGTTTATTGTGGACTTGAGGCATACCTATAGAATTACAAGTCAAGTATGATATTTAGGTACCCAAATGAGTTTGGGTCCTTGGGGGTTAGCACATGAAGGTTCCTAATGAGCCTTCCTTATTCAACAATGTTTATTTATATGACCCATTTTCATACAGTAATTACATTGTTTAGGTATAAACTTGCTTTTTGGTCTTACAATGTATTTGAATGCCATAATTTGATTAGACTGATTTTGAGAACAATGGCATGCACAATCATGATTAATTTGCATTTTTCTAGATACATTCTTCTTATATATAAAGGCATGATTCTTTTTCTGTATAGAAGGTTTAACATTCTTATTTCTTGGTGCAGTTCTAATAGGTGTGGAGATGTTATGTTCTTTAGACTTAACAAATACTGTTTTGTTAGAAGATGATGATGTGTTCTTAAATCCTAAACCATGTCTAACTAAAGGTGGTCTTTGAGACACAATGAGAGTATCTAAGCTCTCTTTACCTTTGTGAAATTTAGAAATGGAATTTCTAAGTTCCTCAACTTCATTTTTCAAAGTATTATTTTCTTTTAACAGTGAAGCTGTTGAAGGTCTTGATGAGTATTCATCTAATGACTTTTGAAGAGATTCATTAGATGATTTAAGCTTTATGTTCTCTTTTTCTAAACCATCTATCTTATCTTTCAAATTAGAGATATTATTTCTATAGGTACTAAATTTAGTTATATATTTCTCTAATTCTATATTTAATTCTTCTATTAGGCTTTGCTCATCATCATCATTATCATCACTATCACTATTACTATCATTATCACTACTATCATTATTGAAAGAATATGAGTGTAATGATCTTACCTTATCCGAGATGTGATCCTCATTAGCCATGAAGCATAGGTTGACCTCTTCACTTTCATTATCATCTTTTTCACTTGAAGAGCTTTTGTCATCCCATGTGGCTTTATGAACTTTCTCCCCATTGTCTCTTTGGTATTTGCTCTTATGCTTCTTGAGACTTGAACATTCTGGTTTGATATGTCATTTCTTTCCACATTCATAGCATTTTACCTCTTCCTTACTTCTATGTGTATCATTAGAAGTTTGTTTAAGGTTTCTTTATCTGAATTTTCTGGAGTTGCTCATTTTCTTCTCAATGATTCTTTTTAATCTCCTTGAAAGCATAGCGATGTCCTCATTTTCATCATCATCTTCACTTTCTTCTTGAGATTTTGAAGTAGAGGCTTTGAGTGCTAAGGGTTTTCATTTCTCTGGCTCTGCTTCAAGCTCTTTATCTCTCTTTATTGCCATCTCATGTGTGAGAAGCTTGCCAATCAGCACATCAGTATTCATGATACTCATATCTTCATTTGCTTCTTCTATGCCTGCGACTCTTGAACCATAGTCTTTAAGAGGAAGACTTCTCAGGATTTTATTGTTTACATCTACCAAACTCAGATGCTTCCCAAGTTTCCTCATTCCATTTATAATGGATAGAAGACGGTTGGTCATGTCAGTGATTGACTCATTGGATTTCATCTTGAAGAGCTCATACTCTGAGGTTAGAAGTTGAATCTTCTTGGATTTGACTTGCTTAGTTCCCTCATGATAGTTTTCCAATGTCTTCCACATGCTATATGCTATTGAGCAGTGTTGTATTCTCCCACATTCTTCAATAGATAATGAGCTTGATATGATTTTCATTGCCTTCTTGTTTTTGAAATTTGCTCTTCTTTGAGGCTCTGTCCAATCATCTCTTGATAAGAATTCTTCTTCACCATCAGCTCCTCTTCTAGTTGGTGGTGTCCATTCTTTTCGTACACTATCCCAGACTTCAATTTCTTCACTATCCAAGTATGTCTCCATCCTAAACTTCCAATGTGCATAATTTGCTCCATCAAAGTAAGTTTTGAGACATTGGAATCCTTCACTGGCCATACCTTACTCTTTACTAGCGCTTTTTAGGCTTCGATGCTAGACAAAGCACTGATACCAATTGTTGCCCAGATATTAAGCCAAGAAGGGGGGGTTGAATTGGAGTTTTAAAAATTAAACTTTAAAGTGCGGAAATAGACAGTTAATTTTAGAAGGGATAGAGAAAAATTTGATACACAGATTTATAGAGGTTCGGGTGTTAACAAACCCTACTCTTTTCCCCAATCGCAATTGGGAGTTTCACTAACACACTAAGTGTTACAATGGAGTTTTACAAGCTCATTCCCAACTATGGTGTTTCTCACAATGGCTCACACCTAACCCAGAAATCCCTTGTGTTTTAATGGCTTACACAATAACCAATTCCCTGTGTTTTACAGGCTCACACAAATAACCTACACTTTGTGTTTTACAGGCTCACACAAACAACCTACACTTTGTGTTTTACAGGCTCACACAAACAACCTACACTTTGTGTTTTAGAGGTTTACACAACTAACCCTTACAAGTTTTCTACTCTTAACCCAAAACTACCCAAAGCTCACTTGAGTAAAGATTATAGAGAGAACCACTTATAAATATTTATTGCTCAAATATGAGGAGCAAAAAGATTTTTACAGAGAATCGATTTGTTCTCAAAGTATGAAAGTACAAGATAGCTTGTGATTTTAAGTATATGCTAATCTTTGTTTATCTTATCATCCTCTTTTTTCTTAATGCATAAATGACTTCCATTTATACTCCCATGGCTGAATATAGCCGTTGTACCAACCAAAAAATCGCGCCTGAGAATTTTCTCTTTCATTGTTCACGGGCATGACTATGCTTGTCACGAGGGTGACAGTTCTTCCCAAGCCGTGACTGAAGTGGTGACCTTGGTCGTGAAGCTCTCAGAAATGTTTTGACATATAGAGTCACGGGCGTGACATTAATCATTCACGGGCGTGACACTCTTCCCAGCCGTGATCCAAGTGGTGACTCTGGTCGTGAAGCTCTCTGGATGAAATTACATGAATCATCATGAGGGGGACACCTTTATTCACGGGGGTGACAATCTTCCCAGTCGTGAGCCAAGTGGTGACTCTGGTCATGAAGCTCTCTAGATGAAATTTCATGAAGCTTCACGGTGGTGACACCTTTATTCACGGGGGTGATTGAAATGCTTACTTCACGGTTTGTTTTTCCTTCATGGCCGTGAACTTCAAATGTTGGTTTTGGTAACGGTTAGCTTCCTTCACGGGAGTGACTCTGGAGTCACGGCAGTGAATATGCTACTACTTGATTTTTGTTTCTCAAGGATTATTCTTCCAATTTTCAATTCTTGCTATTTTAATTCATGTCCTGTATAATATACTTAAAAAAACAAGTATGTTAAATACAATATTGCTATATTATTTGTTATCATCAAAATGACAGAAATACCGCTCAAAGTTAACAAGCATGATGGGTGAGCTCAAGTTCTTCCTCGGTCTACAAATAAAACAAAGCAATGAGGGCATATTCATCAACCAATCCAAATATGCCAAAGACTTAGTCAAAAAATTTGGAATGGAAGGATGCAAAAATGCCAAGACTCCAATGAGCACATCAACAAAATTGGGCAAAGATGAAAAGGGTAAGAGCATTAATGAAAAGCTCTATAGAGGTTTGATCGAATCACTCTTATATCTTACTGCCTCTAGGCCTGATATAATGTATAGTGTATGCTTATGTGCTCGCTTTCAATCATGTCCTAAATAATCACATTTGAATGCTGGAGTGCTTTTTCTATCTAAAAGACTACTAGCATATGAAAAGCCAATGAATGAAAAAAAGTATGTTAGGTTTTGAAGACGAATTTGATTCATAAAATACAACAAAAAAGTAAAATTTTTAATATCCAAAATAAGAATCTTGTTTGTACCATTAAAACTAATTTATAAAAACATAGAGTAAAGAATTATACCTTGTAATTTTTGATTTATTCTTCAAATTTTCACCTTGTTGGGTATCCACTTTAGGATGTCCCTAATGTTAATCCACGTGAAAATATGAGAAGAAACTATAAGAGAAATGGTTGAATACACCTCAAAGTGCTAGTATTGGTGTATGTTCAATTTGAGAGAATATGAAAAGTAACTATGATTTTTCTTTTTGTTTTTTGAATTTCTTAATTTTCAAAAACAATTTTCTTACTTTTAAACTTTTTAAAAATGTTTTTACCCCAAAAATAGTCTAGGTACAAAGTGCACAGGACAATGAGAGGGATTTTGGGATTTTTTCCTTGATTAGCCTTAATTGGCCAATTAGGCCAGCTCCTGGCTAGCAATGTCCTGGGCAGGCCAACTGGTTTGCCTAGCATGCCAGTAGCCTACGCAGGCCCGTGACCCCCCTGAACGATTTTTTCGTGTGATCTCATCTCGATCCGTCCTAAAATAATTCTCTCATATATTTTGATCTCATCTAAGACTATTTAACTCATTCTTCACAGCTTCAATGTGTGTGACCCATTAGGTTCCCAGTTATGTTGACCACTTAAATTAACAATTAATTTAAGCAAGTCATGAGCAGTATCTAGTAATACATCATGACCCCCAATTGATTGAAAAGATAGTGGTTTAATAATGAACCTTTCCATAGAAAATTTTCATGCAATTATTCCTTTCACCATTCTATACCCCACTTGGTTCAGAGTATGGACATGTGTCAACTCCCACTAGACTGACTATGTCACGTCTAGTCTCAGTAATGTTAGTTCTTCTGAGGCTCATTACTTTGTTAGACATATCATTAAAGACTGTCTTCATGACATTTCTATTCCGACCAGAGAATCTTGAGTAATGACCCTGATAAAAGGCCATGGGTGTATACTTCAATTATATCTCTTATTTACAAATTATGAAATCTACTGCTCGATCCAATCAATGAGTGTAATATTTGCTAGTCTATCCGGATTAACAATGTTCCATTTCATTAATCCTATGACTAGGGATAAGTTAGATACTAACATAAATTACACATTATAAGAATCTCAATATCATGATCTCATCATGATTTTCTTCATGTTATGTTATGTATCAAGGACTTCATTAATTGATTTAAGATCACTATCGATTCATATATCAAATAAATGAAAAAGCCTTTTATTAATCAAATAAATTTGTACAATAAGCGTTAAAGGTGATTGCATGTAGAGTACTTCTCTAACAAACTCCCACTTGTACTAAAACCAATTGCCTTTGTATTTAATTTCATAGGCGAGTAGATGATAATCATATTTCTTTTGGGAAAGTGGCTTAGTTAAAGGATCAACAATATTCTGATCAGTGGGCACTCTTTCTATCTTTACATCATTCCTACCAATGATTTCTCTAATCAAATGGTATATTCTGAGTACATGTTTGGATCTCTGATGAGACCGTGGCTTATTTGTTTATACAATGGCTCCATTATTATCACAATACATTTGCATAGGAACCAGAATGTTAGGAACCACTCCAAGTTCCATAATGAAATTCTTTATCCAAATTGCTTCTTTTGCTGCTTTAGAAGCTGTAATGTACTCTGCTTCGGTTGTGGAATTAATACTCATTTTCTATTTGGAACTCTTCTAACTACTGCTCCACCATTTAGTTTGAATATATAACCTGACTAAGATTTTGAGTCATCCTTGTCAGATTGGAAGCTAGCATCAGTATACCCGTTCACAATAAGATCTCTATCTCCATATACTAAGAATACATCCTTAGTCCTTCTTAAGTACTTAAGGATATTCTTGACAACCACCCAATGACTCTCACAGGGTCCGATTGGTATATGCTCGTGACAGTCAGAGCATATGATACATTGGGTCGTGTACATATCATAGTGTACATGATTGATCTTATAGCTGAAGTGTCATAATACCTAAGTCACGTGAGTTGTTAAATCAACTTATCGGTTTGACCAAAGTCTAAATTTGGATTTTTATCGAAAAATAATTAAAATAATGACAATTAATTATGAAAAATATCTAATAAAGTATTTAAAATATTTAAAGATGTTAAATTTCGGTAAAGGACTAAATTGCAAATTTTGAAAAGTTTAGGGGTCAATTTGTAATTTATTGAAAAATGGAGGATTAATTGGGATAAACATCAATTCAATTAAATACATGAATTGGGACATTTTATGCATGTGGAGGGTAGCCAAACCAAGTGGCATGCAATAACTGATCAATTAATGAAGACATCTAGAATATGGCTTAGGTGTCTTCATAATTAATTAAGTTTGTCTTTTGCCATTAATCACTCCTTCTACCTTATCATTCCTAATCTAGAATTTTTCCATCATTAAATTTTCTTCCACGTCCCTCTTGAACCATCATTCATCAAAGTAAAATGAACACATTAATTAGACATTAATGAAGACATCTAGAATATGCTTAAGTGTCTCCATTAATTAATTAAATTTGTCACTTTGCTCCTAATTGCTTATCCTTTCTTCATTATCACTCTTGATCTAGAATTTTCTTTCTTTTAATTGTCTCCCATGTTTCTCTTTGAAAAACCATACACCAAGGGAGATGAATACATTAATTAGCCAAAATATTTAGATATTTATAGGCTTAGGTGTCCCATTATCGATTAAAATTGTCTTTTTCCTCTTAATTACTCATCCTTCTTCCTTATCCTTCCGTCTAGAATATTTTATGTTCTCTCAAACCAGCCCACGTTTCCCCTTGTTCTCCATGGCCAAAGCTAGATGCTAAGAAGAAAAAGTGAGAAAGAGAGGGAGAGAGCCATGGAAGAGTGGGTCCTCATCCAAAAAGGAGTTTAAGAAAGTTTAAAGGAGCAAAAGAGAGGAAGAAAAGGAAGGAAAGAGGAGAGTTAAACCTCTAAAATTTCAGCCATAGGAGGTAAGAGCTTGGGTAAGTGTTGATCATCATATTGTCTTTAAGTTTTTTTAAAGGATGACACAGTCTAGAGCATGGTTCTTGAAGAGAGAGATTTTAGGGGTTAGAGATATATGATGAAAGAAATATTTTTGATGAATTTATTGTATGTTTTAGGAACTCCTATTGACAAGGAGCTAGATAAAAGGAGCAAAGGAAAAGAGAAAGAGAAGTAAAGAGAAAAAAAAAGAAGGGAAAAGTAGAGGTTTGTGCATAACCTAAGGCAATAGCCTATTTTATTTTTTTTTTTATTTGTACGATTTGATTATTTGACATGTTGATGATTATGAATTAATAGTATTTTATAATGAAAATCTTAGGGATGCATGTTTGCTAGACTTAGAATTTAATTTGGTAAAAATTGAAGATAGTTCATATATGTGTTCTTTGCTGGAAATGGATGAGCAGTAAGTACTTAAACTATTATAACTTAATTTATGGAATTCAGTTTTGTATGTTCTTTATTGGATTTGAAATCTAAGACATAGGGATATAATTTTTATTTGGACCATAATATCTGAATATGTCTATAATTATCCAGAAAAATTCATAAAATTCGGACTTAGAATCTATCCAGAAAATTATGAGCAGAATTGTTAGTGACTAGTTAGTGTTCATTTTATCATTTTTTTATACAAAACTCAGAATTAAGTGATTCAAGTTTCATATTAAATCTAAGATCTACACCTAAAATTGTTAAGAAGACTTTATAACTAAATTCAGATTGTAACAGGACCAAAGTTAAGGTCCAAAATAGAGAATAGAATCTGCCAGTGATAGGGCAGCAGATGAGTTGTGGAATTTAAAGAATAAAATGATATGAACCTTGTTATATTATGTAAATATTATTTTAATTAAGTGATTATGTGATTATTTTGAGTCTTTAAATGCATGAAAAGTATGAATTTAATTGTTATGAATTTTAATGACATTGAGTAAGCCCTAGAACACCTAATTATAACTAACTTAGGATAGTTTGGCATGCCAAGCAGGAGGGGAGTATGATGAAAATGATTAAATCCATTAATGGTATGATTATCTATGCTGGGTATGACACTATTATCTACATTGGGTATGACATTATTATCTACACTGGTATGACATTATCATTTACGCCGAGTATGACATTATTATCTATACCGGGTATGATACTGTTATCTACACCGGGTGTGACACTATTATGAAGTTGGTAATGGCACCTATATGTGTATATCATATTGCTCGGGTGGCACTCCTAAGTGCTTGGATGACAACTCCGTTATCCTAGTCAATGGTTCATAGGTGTTTTGGACATAAATAAAGAAGTTATGGAAAATAAATGGATTATTGGAAATAAAAATGGAATTATGAATTGTGACATGGATAGAAAGATGATCTAGTGTTAGGGGCAATAAAAGGCTATGAATAATAATGATTTGATAAAGTAAATAAATATGAGATGAAAAAGAATAAAATTTATGAAATGTATGTTTGCATGAAACAAGGATTGGGTGTTGTGGGCACAAAAGGTTATAGAAAATAAAGAAGTGATTAAAAATAAAAAAGGAATTATGAATGGTAATATGGATAATCAGGATTTGTTGAAGTAAAAAAATATGGGATACAAAAATATAATTTGATGTTTATATATGTTAGAATACCATGATATGTATATTTGCATGCAAAGATGATTGAGCATGGGTTGATATATGACAATGCATGTTGTATAAAATAGTTTATTGTTGTGGCCCAGATATTAAGCCAAGAAGGGCGGGTTGAATTGGAGTTTCAAAAATTAAATTTTAAGATGCAGAAATAAAAATTAATTTAAGGAGGGATAGAGAAATTTGACACAAGAATTGTTATAAAGGTTCGGGTGTTAACAAACCCTACTCATCTCCCCAATCGCAATTGGGAGTTTCACTAACACACTAAGTGTTACAATGGAGTTTTACAAGGTCACTCCCAACTATGATGTTTCTCACAATGGCTTACACCTAACCCGGAAATCCCTTGTGTTTTAATGGCTCACACAATAACCAATTCCTTATGTTTTACAGGCTCACACAAACAACATTTACTTTGTGTTTTTACAGGCTCACACAAACAACCTTTAATTTGTGTTTTAGAGGCTCACACAACTAACCCTTACAAATGTTCTACTCTTAATCCAGAAATATCCAAAACTAACTTGAGTAATAAATGATTACAGAGAGAAACACTCACAAATCTTTATTGCTCAATTAATGATGAGCAAAAAGATTTTTTATAGAGAATAGATATTAGTTCTCAAAGTATTGAATGTACAAATAGCTTGTAATAAGATTTTGATTCAAAGTATTTGCTATCCTCTTGTACTGAATGCATAAATGACTTCCATTTATACTCCCTTGGCTGAATATAGCCGTTAGGGTGCATTTAATATGAAACTAGCCATTGTACCAACCAAATAATCGCGTCTGACATTTTTCTCCTTCATCCTTCAGGGCGTGACTATGTTTGTCATGGGCGTGACATTTATTCCCAAGCCGTGACTGAAGTGGTGACTTTGTCGTGAAGCTCTCTTGAATGTTTTGAAACATTGGGTCACGGGTGTGACAAACTTCCCAGCTGTGATCCAAGTGGTGACTTTGGTCGTGAAGCTCTCTAGATGATAATGCCATGAACATTCACGGGCGTGACTTAAATGTACATTTCACGATTTGTTCTTCCTTCATGACCGTGAACTTCAAATGTTGGTTTTGGTGACGGTTAGTTCTTTCACGGGCGTGAACATGCTACTTCCTTAATTTTGTCTTTCAAGGATTATTCTTCCAATCTTCAATCTTGCTATTTTATTCCATACCCTGTTTAATAGACTTAGAAAAGAAGTATGTTAAATACAATATTGCTATTTTATTTGTTATCATCAAAATGACGGAAATACCTCTAAAGGTTTAATAATCTCCCCCTTTTTGATAGTGACAAATAATCTAGCAATATGTGCTTTTGAGAAGTCTCCCCCTCAAAAGATACGTAGGATAAAAATTGATGAAATGCAAGAATTGTAAAGAATGATGTAGCATTGAAATAAACTTACTAGTTTTTAAGTACATGCAAGTTATATGTGAAGTATATTCAATATATACCAAAATTGTTTTTAAGGCACGAAGTATGTGTAAGGTATATTTAGAGTATATCACGACATCTTCATTTATGTAACTTGCATTAAGGTATATGCAAAGTATACTTAAGGTATATCTAATCTGTATAAAGCTCAATTTCTCAATTTCATACTTGCATATAATTTCTCCTAACCTAACTGAATGTCAATGTTTTTAGGTTCTTATTTTTTGATTCAAAAAATTCATTTAATATATTGCTAGGTTCTCCCCCTTTTGTCATCAATCAAAAAGAATATAAAGATACCAAAAGATAAAGAAAGCAAATATATTAAATTGTAAAAAAAATACACACCAAAGGAAATAAGAGTCAGAAAGGAAATACAACAATCAAAACAACAAAACAACAAAGAAAATAAACAAGCAAATATGCAAATTTAGGCTACCATCTTGCCTAACACCTAGCCGGACATCCTATCTCGAAGTTTAGCAACCTCTGCCTCAAGGCTGTCCATCCGTGACTCCATGAAGTCTTTGAGGTTTTCCAACCTCTTGTCCATTGAAGCCTGCAGCTGTTCGAATCGTGGTGCCAAGAGGTCAACCACTTGCTGCACCAAATTTGGTGTGGAAGCCAAGGATTGACTGATATCCTGCTCAGCCGCTGGAGGTGCTTCCTCAACCCGAGCCCTTTTCTTCTGCTGGATCCCTTGGAGACTTGCTTTAAAGTCCTCCGTATCATTGTCTTCCCAGATTATCTCCCCAGCAGTGTTTGTGAAGCAGTAGAAAATATTGTTCTCATGAACAATTCTGACAGCTGCTCTCATCTTTATGAAGGACTCGACATCCAATCGATCTCGAGGATGCCCAGGGAAGAGATTGAAAATGATTCTCATCCAGCTTCAAATAGCCAAGCTTCAAGGCTATATGGGTGACATAACCACCAATGAGTATATCTCCTGTGGGTTTGGTGGCGATGGATAGAAGATAGTTTGCAAACCATCTAGAAAGAGCCACCGTGACACCTCTTCTAGCCATCTCAAATAGGAAGATCTCCGATTTCCTGATGGTCCCATTGCTGTCTTCCTGAGAAAATATGTTATAGGTTAGGAACCTATGCAAATACTTGTGCACTAGAACCGAAGATGAGTGCTTTTGGTCTTCTTGACATCCCAGCTGCAATCGGTGCCAAAATGGGTCCAAGCTCGAGTTGCAAAGAATTATACTTCACTGTCATTGAGGATGCCATTCGATGGTAAGTTGAATAATTCTCCAAATTTAGTGGCATTGATGGTGTTTGGATTGTCGCAGAGTTGGAATTTCACTACTTCAGTAGGAGACACTTGCAAAGTGCTCAGAAATTGTAGTGTTGGCTCCCTCAACGTGGGCTGGTGAATGTCCACAAATTCTTTCAAGTGATAGGCCTAGAGTTACTCTATCTTAGCCATTTCTAGTCTGAGAGTTCGGACAATTTTCCATTCAAAAGACCTCGATGAAAGGAGAGGCCTTTTCTTCAAAGTGGAGTATTGGGGATGGCATTGGTCGGAATTCTGTTCATGAGGTAATCTGCGTACCTCCTAGGAGCATGAGACTTCTTTCTTTTGCCTTTTGATGAGGTAGTCTCCATTTGATTTGAAGAAGTGAACTTTGTGAGGTTTGAGAAAATATTTGACAGAAAAATTTTAAAGAAACCCTAAGGATGTATGATTTTTGATGAAAAATTGAACTTTGGATGGTATTTATAGGAAAAGTTTATGACTTGGGGGCCGAAATCTTCAATATTTCATTGAATATGTGTAAATGAGAGCGGTTTCAAGGAGTTGAAAGGTTGAAATGAGAAAAATAACCAGCTGTTCTCTTATATGCCCGATGCATTCACAGGCGTGAAATGTTTGTTCACGGGCGTGAATGGTCGTGTTCACAGTTTGTTGAATGAGTATTCTACCCGTGAATAAAGGCATGAATATGTTCACGGTCATGACCTTTGAATATCATGGGCGTGAATGATGAACTGTCACGGGGTGAAACATGAGTCACGGGCGTGAAAGGTTGAATTTCACTACTTGTGCCCGTGAAGCAAGGCGTGACTCAAAGCGTGAACGCCTCTGTGTGTTTTGGAGTAAATATGTTCACGGGCGTGAAAAAGCGTCATGGTCGTGAACCGGGATTTTCACGGGAGTGAATGAAGCCGAGAATATAAGCTTCACTACTTGAAGCCGTGAATATAAGCTTCACTACTTGAAGCCGTGAACAATGTCGTGAATTAAGTCATGAACGACACTGCCTCTTTTAGCCATTTAAGTCATGGGCGTGAACATATGTCACGGGCGTGACTTCCCTAAGATTTTTATCAAACAAAATTAAGTCCTAAAACAAGATTAAATCATTTCAATAAAGATTTTATGCCTTATAACATAAATTTTCATCAAAATTACTACCTTATATCTAGTGATATGATACAAGATTAAGGTTATCACTTAAGATTTCATAATTTAGCAATCACAAGGTTAATCCATCAATCATACCAAGTTCTCTTCTAATGAAATTAAATCTTTCCTCATTTAGAGACTTAGTAAAAATATCAGCCAATTGATTTTCTGTGCTTATAAATTCTAATGCAACATCTCCATATTGAACATGATTTCTAATAAAGTGGTGTCTAATGTCGATATGTTTACTTCTTGAGTGTGGAATAAGATTCTTTGAAAGATTTATAGCACTTGTATTGTCACATTTAATAGGTATATAGTTCATATCATGACCATAGTCCTTAAGTTGTTATTTCATCCAAAGAACTTGAGTACAACAACATCCAGCTGCTACATACTCTGCTTCAGTAGTTGAAAGGGCAATTGAAACTTGTTTCTTGCTAAACCAAAAAACTAAGCATTCTCCAATAAAGTGACAAGTACCTGAAGTACGTTTTCTATCTAAAAGACTACCAACATAGTCTGCATCTGAATATCCTATAATATAAAAGGATGAATTTCTAGGATACCATAAACCTAGATGCAATGATCCATGTAAATATCTTAGAATCCTTTTTACTGCATTTAAATGAGATTCTTTAGGACATGATTGAAATCGTGCACACAAGCAAACACTATACATTATATCGGGTCTAGAAGTAGTAAGATATAAAAGTGATCCGATCATACCTCTATAAAGTTTTTCATTAATGCTCTTACCCTTTTCATGCTTGTCCAATTTTGTTTATGTGCTCATGGGAGTCTTGGCATTCTTGCATCCTTCCATACCAATATTCTTAATTAAATATTTGGCATATTTGGATTGGTTGATGAATATGCCCTCATTGCTTTGCTTTATTTGTAGACCAAGGAAATACTTAAGCTCTCCCATCATGCTCATTTCAAATTCCCTAGTCATACACTTGGCAAATTCTTGACAAAGCAACTCATTAGTAGAACTAAATATTATATTATCAACATAAATTTGAACAATTAGTATATCATGCTTATGCTTTTTAATGAATAATGTGGTGTCAACATTTCCCTTTGTAAAGCTATTTTCTAATAGAAAAGAGCGTAGCCTTTCATACCAAGCTCTTGGGGCTTGTTTCAAACCATATAAAGTTTTTGAAAGTTTAAAAACATGATTTGGCAAATCATAGCTTTCAAAGCCTGGTGGTTGTTCTACATATACTTCTTCTTCCATATAACCATTTAGAAATGCACTTTTCACATCGATTTGAAAGAGTTTGAGATTCATGTGACATGCATATGCTAAGAGCATTCTTATGGCTTCTAATCTAGCTACATGAGCATATGTTTCATCATAATCTATACATTCTTCCTCATTATATCCTTTTGCAACTAATCTAGCCTTATTCCTAGTTATTGAACCTTGTTCATCTAGTTTGTTTCTAAATACCCATTTGCTACCTATAATTTGATGATCCTTGGGTCTAAGTACTAAGGTCCATTCCTTACTCCTCTCAAATTGGTTGAGTTCCTCTTGCATGACAATTACGCAACTTTCATCATTAAAAGTCTCATCAACATTTTTAGGCTCAATTTGAGAAATAAAAGTAATGTTAGTGACTAAATGTTTGAAATGAGATCTAGTACTTACTCCCATTGAGAGATCACCGATGATTTACTCTTTTGGATGATCTTTCGTCATTCTCCATTCTTTTGGGAGTTCATGTTCATTTGCTTCTTGAGTTTGAGGTAGATAATTATTTTGATGTGAATCTTCTTGATCATTTTCTTCTTTTCTATTTTCAAGATCAAGTCTTTCCATATTACCTACAACATCATCAAGAGCACTACCTATAACATCCTTGACCTTCCCCCACATGCATTTCATTGAACATAAGCATCTTGCATACAATTCAATTGAACAAATGCATTTCATACGTATTTTCGTAGGAACAAGTTTATGACACGCACTAGCTACGTGTCCTAGCATTTGGCACTTGTATCGAGTAGCACATGTGTACTTATAACCTATATGAGGATTATGAAGTATTAGAAATGAATTGAATAAGTGACCAAATTAAAGTAAGCAAAATGATTAGATTAAGATTAGTAAACATTTTGCATTGTTAATTTAGTTAAACCGGGCCAAAAGATTAAGCGGTATTATTGTGTAGATTAGTCGAATTATATATATATGTAAATAATAATAATAATATAGATAAAATAAAATGAAAATGAAACAAAAGATAAATAGAAGAGAAGAGAAGAGAAAAGAGAAGAGAAATGATAAATGAGATGAGAAATGAGATGAGAAAAAGATAAAAAGACAAAAACATAAATCTACCTTTATCTTCATCTTTCCCATTTCTGCCTCCTCACTTCAGCCCCGACTTCTCCTTCATTTTCCTCCATTTCAGACTTCAAATATTTCTTGTTTTACCTAGTTTTTGCACCAAATTGATCCCTTGCAAGTTCGTCCTTGGTAAGTAATCAATTCTTATTGCTTTAGGGTTGATTTGAGTTGCTTAGGTTCATTAATAGGCACTGTTTTGAAACCCGATTTTGATGCACATATAAATTGATTCTGGAAAAGTGTAAAACATAAAAGTTGTTCCTTTATGTCTTATATTTATGAATATGTAAACTTTGTGTGGTGATTTGGTTTATAGAATTAGATCCTCTTCGTTCTGAAACTGGTCAGGGTGTGAACCCTAACCAAGTTAGCTACTGTGTGCTTTGATTTCGAATATGTTAAAGACATTATTTGAAGTATCTCAAAACATAAACATTGTAGATATATGTGTTATGTATATTTACACCAAATTTCAGGTTCATAGGTCTTGTAAATATTTAGTTATGGTGAATGTAACCATGACTGTTCCATGGTCTGAACTGCCTACTGAGTACCCTGGGCAGAGACAGAAACTTGTTTGGATAATTTGAGCTCGTTAGAGCTAGATTATCTAAATGGTCAAAACATAAAATTTATAGGTATATGTCTTATCTAAATATTTGTACTAATTTCATATTAATTGGGTATGTATAGACTAAGTTATGGTCTTTATAAGTAATACTGGTCTGGAAGCCAATTCTGTTCTGGACCAGTGAAATGTGGCTTATGATTTGATGACCTTAGAGGCATAATTGATAAAAGGATAAAACATGAAAAATGTTCCATATGAACCCATATAATTGTATGTAAAGTTTCATTAAAATATTACTAATATATTGTAAGTTATGATGAACCCAAATGAGTACCCTGAAACTGCCTAAAGGCAGAAAACAAGGCAGAAAACAGAACACTCTTAGAAATTCCACAAAATATTGTAAAATGATACAATTGATCTGAAATTTTAATATATTATATAATTATATGTTAGTTTTAATTAGGAACAAGAATCAGACTAATTAGTCAAGTATAGAAAAAGTTAAATTCTAAACAGTCCCATAAGGTCACACTGCCTCATAGGAAAAATCTCAACTATTGACATGAACAATGCATATTAATTTGTTTAAGCCACATTAAGTCTCTCTAATTATGAGTTAATCGATTATGTTTTCATATTAGGCTTGCAACATATTGGAGACCCACAAGGAGCGGATAGACAATAAGTTAGGGGTCGGAATCAAAGAAGAACGGTGAGTCTAATTATCGATTGAATTCTTTAGTGCAAATGAATGTTGCTTGCTATGTGATTCATATGATTGTTATGATTGGTCCTTGATAATGTAATGATGGATAATTTGTGACATTTTGGTACATTTAAATGGTATGCTTGTGGTATATTTGAAGTATATGTTTGACATATGTGATATATACACATGGTATATGTATAGTATATGCAAGGTATATGTGTGACATATGAGGTATATAAGTGGTATATGTATATTATATGTGATAAGATACAATGGTTGATGAATGCTTAAATACAAGTGCA
The DNA here is from genome assembly GCA_023653625.1 of Triadica sebifera. Classification (NCBI taxonomy): domain Eukaryota; kingdom Viridiplantae; phylum Streptophyta; class Magnoliopsida; order Malpighiales; family Euphorbiaceae; genus Triadica; species Triadica sebifera. The sequence continues at coordinate 31,540,132 of CM042901.1, forward strand.
TATGCATATGGACTAAAAAGGCGTTGTGACTAGTTAATCGATATTGTAAAGCAAAAGAAGAGGCCTACGGCCCAACAAATGTGCAAAGCAAAAGAAGAGGCCTATGGCCCAACAAATGTGCAAATGAAACAAATGATCAAGCTAGCTAGCAAATGCAAATGCAAATTTTCACATGGAAAATGTTCACATGGAAACCCGGGGCAATGTCTATTTAATTTAGTCACAACAAAATGAAATAAGCAAAGCATTTGCATACATAAAGAGTAATGATTATATGTTTCAACTTTATTGATACTTATATGATACTGATGAATGGAATGGAATACATGGTATATATTGGATTTGTGATTTATTACTATGAGTTATTTGATACTTTAGAGCTCATTGGATGGTTATTCTCACTGAGCCGCAACTCATCAATTTGCATCATTTTTCAGGTAAAGAAAAGTGATAGCTCATTTTGAGTAGCGTATAAAAGACATGGAGCACAAGTCACTGGCCGAGCCTCATCACTCTCTCTCCTTGCATTCCACACAAGCATAAAAACATGTCATCTGTATTTTGGACTTATATGCTTGAATATGTATTATCACTCTAGATTAGTTTTGAGATGTACAAATGGAAACAACCCGTAATCTTTCGGATGGGAAGTTTATGTTTTAATATATGTGATATATCGTGTTGTGGTTTTAATGTTGATTTACAAAGTCAGTGAATAATATTACAGGATATGAAACTTGCAAGTCATTGAATGAAATTATAGGATGTGAGACTTGCAAAGTCATTAGTTGATTTTACAGGATATGATATGAAAAAAAAATTTACTACTATTGTTATCAGGGTATTTTCTCTTTTCAACATGCAGTATGAGATTATTTGATACAGGGATAGGTTATACTTAAATGCATATGATGTGGTGTTACACTACCTTTCACAAGATCAAGTTTACTATATTCATTAAAGACAATATGCATGGATTCTTCAACAATTAATGATCTTTTGTTAAAAACTCTATATGCTTTGCTGGTTGTAGAGTATCCTAAAAAGATACCTTCATCAGATTTAGAGGCAAAATTTCCAAGATTATCCTTGGTATTCAATATGAAGCACTTGCATCTAAATACTCTAACGTATGATATAATAGGCTTTCTTCCATTCCATAGCTCAAATGAGGTTTTGTTTAATAGAGGTCTTTTGAAAACTCGATTTGAAATATAACATGCAGTGTTGGTGGCTTCTGCCCAAAAAGTTGGTAAATCATATTCATTAAGCATTGTTCTAGCCATTTCAATTAAAGTTTGATTTTTCCTTTCAACTACCCTATTTTGTTGAGGTGTCCTAGGAGATGAGAAATTTTGTGAAATGCCATGTTCAAGACAAAAGCTTTCAAGGTTTTCATTTTCAAATTCTTTGCCATGATCACTTCTTATCTTAGAAATCCAGTACCCTTTTTCATTTTGAACCCTTTTAGCAAAATTTTTGAAATTTTCAAAAGCATCACTCTTTTGAGCTAAGAATATTACCCAAGTAAATCTAGAGTAATCATCTACAATGACAAATGCATAATTGTTTCCTCCTAAGCTAGCAATTCTAGTAGGTCCGAATAAGTCTAAATGCAGGAGTTGAAGAGATTTTGGGGTACTTAATATGTTTTTGGCTTTAAAGGATGATTTGTGTTGCTTTCCTCTTTGGCAAGGTTCACATTTCTAGCTGTTTCATATTTAACTCTTGGTAGTCCTTTTACTAGTTCTCCTATGCTGAGGCTTTGTATTAAGTCCATGTTAGCATGACCAAGCCTTCTATGCCACAACCAAGATTCATCACTAGTAGTCACAAGACACTTAGAGGAATGGTTATATAGTTCATGTAAGTTTATTATGTATGTATTGACATCTCTATTTCCTTTAAATATCTTCTGACCATCGATAGAGATCACGAGACATTCATTGGAAGTAAAGATTATTTTGTTTCCTTTATCACATAATTGACTTACACTTAACAAGTTATGTTTCAAGCCATCAACAAGTAAGACATCTTTAATAAAAGAAGTACCATTAATACCAATAGAACCAATGCCAATTACCTTACCCTTAGCATTGTTTCCAAAGGTAGCTTTACCTCCATCAATACTTTTGATTTCATTGAAAAGTTCTTTGTCTCCTGTCATATGCCTTGAGCATCCACTGTCTACTAGCCAAACATTTTTATTTATTGTGGACTTGAGGCATACCTATAGAATCACAGTTCAAGTATGATTTTTGGGTACCCAAATGAGCTTGGGTCCCTGGGGGTTAGCACATGAAGGTTCCCAATGAGCCTTCCTTATCCAGCAATATTTATTTATGTGACCAAATTTCATGCAGTAATTACACAGTTTTGGTCTAAACTTGCTTTTTGGTCTTACAAGATTTTTGAATACCATATTTTTATCAACCTTATTTTGAGAATGATGACATGCATAGTCATGATTAATTGATGATTTTCTAAATGCATGCTTCCTATATATAAAGGCATGATTATTCTATTTATGTATAGAAGGTTTAATATGCTTAGTTGTTCCAACAAGTGTGGAGATATGAGGTTCATTTGACTTAACAAAGATGGTTTTATGAGATGATAATAATGTGTCCTTAAACCCTAGACCATGTCTAATTAAGGGTGATCTTTAAGATACAATGAGAGTATCTAAACTCTATTTACCTTTGTGAAATTTAGAAATGGAATTTCTAAGTTCCTTAACTTCATTTTTCAAAGTGTTATTTTCTTTAAGCAAAGAAGTAGTTTAGGGTCTTGATGAATATTCATCTAATGACTTTTGGAGAGATTCATTAGAAGATTTAAGCTTTATGTTTTTCTTTTCTAAAACATCTATCTTATTTTTTAAATTAGAGATGTTATTTCTATAAGTACTAAATTTACTTATATATTTCTCTAATTCTAGATTTAATTCTTCTATTAGGCTTTGCTCATCATCATCATCATCATCAATATCATCATCATTATCACTGCTATAATTGTTTAAAGAGTATGAGTATAGTGATTTCACCTTATTCGAGACGTGATCCTCAATAGCCATGAAGCATAGGTTGACCTCTTCGCTTTCATTATCATCTCTTTCACTTGAAGAGCGTTTGTTATCCCATATGGCTTTGTGACCTTTCTCCACATTGTCTCTTTGGTATTTTCTCTTATACTTTTTGAGCCTTGGACATCTGGTTTGATATGTCCTTTCTTTCCACACTCACAGCACTTCACCTCTTCCTTACTTCTTTGTGCATCGTTAGAAGTTTGTTTGAGGTTTTTTTGCTTGAATTCTTTTGAGTTGCTCATTTTCTTCTCAATGATTCTTTTTAATCTTCTTGAAAGCATAACAATGTCCTCATTTTCATCATCACTCAATTCTTCATCATCTTCACTTTCTTCTTGAGATTTTGAAGTAGAGGCTTTGAGTGCTAAGGACTTTCTTTTCTTTGGCTCTGTTTCAAGCTCTCTATCTCTTTTCACTGCCATTTCATGTGTGAGAAGTTTGCCAATCATCACATCAGTATTCATGATGCTCATGTCTTCATTTGCTTCTTCTATGCCAGCAACTCTTGAGCCATAGTCTTTAAGAGGAAGACTTCTCAGGATTTTGTTGTTTACATCTTCCAGGTTCAGATGCTTCCCAAATTTCCTCATTCCATTTATAATGGCTAGAAGGCGATTGGTTATGTCAGTGATTGACTCATTGGATTTCATCTTGAAGAGTTTATATTCTAATGTAAGAAGTTGAATCTTCTTCGATTTGACTTGCTTAGTTCCTTCATGATGGTTTTCCAATGTCTTCCATATGCTGTATGCTATTGGGCAATATTGTATTCTTCCACATTCTTCAATAGATAATGAGCTTGATAGGATTGTCATTGCCTTCTTGATTTTGAAGTTTGCTCTTTTTTGAGGCTTTGTCCAATCATCTCTTGATATAATTTCTTCTTCACCATCAGCTCCTCTTCGGGTTGGTGGTGTCCATTCTTTTTGTACACTATCCCAAACTTGAATTCCTTCACTATCCAGATATATCTCCAACTGAAACTTCCAATGGGAATCATTTGCTCCATCAAAGTAAGGTTTGAGATTTTGGAATCATTCACTGGCAAGATCGTAATCTTTACTAGTGCTTTTTAGGCTTCGATGCTAGACTTGCTCTGATATCAATTGTTGTCCAGATATTAAGCCAGGAAGGGGGGTTGAATTAGAGTTTCAAAAATTAAACTTTAAGATGCGAAAATAAAAATTAATTTAAAGAGGGACAGAGAAATTTGACACCAGAATTTTTATAAAGGTTTGAGTGTTAACAAACCCTACTCCTCTCCCCAATCGCAATTGGGAGTTTCACTAACAAACTAAGTGTTACAATGGAGTTTTACAAGCTCACTCCCAACTATGGTGTTTCTCACAATGGCACACACCTAACCCAAAAATCGCTTGTGTTTTAATGGCTCACACAATAACCAATTCCTTATGTTTTACAGGCTCACACAAACAACCTTTACTTTGTGTTTTTACAGGCTCACACAAACAACCTTTAATTTGTGTTTTAGAGGCTCACACAACTAACCCTTACAAGTGTTCTACTCTTAACCCAGAAATACCCAAAACTCACTTGAGTAATAAATGATTATAGAGAGAAACACTCACAAATCTTTATTCCTCAATTAATGATGAGCAAAAAGATTTTTACAGAGAATAGATATTGGTTCTCAAAGTATTGAATGTACAAATAGTTTGTAATAAGATTTTGATTCAAAGTATTCGCTATCCTTTTGTACTGAATGCATAAATGACTTCCATTTATACTCCCTTGGCTAAATATAGCCGTTAGGGTTAATTTAATATGAAACTAGTCCTTGTACCAACCAAATAATCTTGTCTGACATTTTTCTCTTTCATCCTTCATGGGCGTGACTATGTTTTTCACGGGCGTGATATTTCTTCCCAAGCCATGATTGAAGTGGTGACCTTGGTCGTGAAGCTCTCTGGAAGGTTTTGAAACATTGGGTCATGGGCATGACGTACATATTCACAGGCGTGAGAAACTTACCAGCCGTGATCCAAGTGGTGACTTTGGTCGTGAAGCTCTCTGGATGATAATGCCATGAACATTCACGGGCGTGACTTAAATTTACATTTCAGGGTTTGTTCTTCCTTCATGGCCATGAACTTCAAATGTTGGTTTTGGTGAGGGTTAGTTCTTTCATGGGCGTGACACATATGGTTATAGGCATGAACATGCTACTTCCTTAATTTTGTCTTTCAAGGGTTATTCTTCCAATCTTCATTCTTGCTATTTTATTCCATACCCTGTTTAATAGACTTAGAAAACAAGTATGTTAAATACAATATTGCTATTTTATTTGTAATTATAAAAATGACAGAAATACCCCTCAAGGTTTAACAAGAAGTATGTATTTATGTTTTGAATTTTATTTTATAGTATTTTTAAAATAAATAGGATATTTTGTAAAAAAGATGTTAATATATAAAATGTATTTTATCTTTCATGTTATGATTTTTCTTTTACACTACAAAGAAAATAAATACTAAATAAAGAATATATATACACATGTCTCATATTCACATATGTATAAAAAAATATTTTAACCGATGAAGTTAGGATAGCACTTCCTTATCCGGGCACAAGCAACTGGGGTGAGGGGATGTTACATGAAACATATGGAATCAAACTTATGCGTGTCCTCTCATATTGTGTCTTTGGACACATAGACTTTGAGAGAGTAATTCCATGGGTCATGGGAATATATCCCCTCTTGGACTGCTTCATGCTAAACCTCTTTAGCATCTTATCTATATATGTAGACTATGAAAGACCAAACAATCTTTTAAATCTATCTGTATAGATCCTTATCCCCAAAATATAGATTGTTTCTCCAAGGTCTTTCATAGAGAAATTCTTGGATAACCGAATTTTGACTGATTGTATGGCTGAGACATCATTTCCCATTAGCAATATGTCATCTACATACAACATAAGGAATACAATTGCACTCCTACTAACCTTCTTGTACACACAAGGTTCATCCGAATTTTGTATTAAACCAAACTATTTGATTGTCTCATCAAACTGACTATTATAACTCTTGGATGCTTGCTTTAATCTAGAAATGCATCATTGAAAATTGCATACTTTTTGCCATTTTTAGATATGAAGCCTTCTGATTGTGTCATATACACATCAGCGGTCAGATTTCCATTAAGAAAAGTCATCTTCACATCCATTTGTCATATCTCATAATCATAATGAGCATCAATAGCTAGGAGTATCCTTATGGATTTGAGCATAGCGACTAGGTTAAAAGTTTCTTCATAATCAATTCCTTGTCTTTGACGATAACCTTTAGCTACAGGTCTAGCTTTATGAGTAACCACATTACCATCCATGTCAGTTTTCTTTTTGAAAACCCATTTGCACCCTATAGGCTTTATCCCTTCAAGTGGGTCAACCAAAATCCATACTTGGTTTTCATACAAGAAATCCATTTGTGACTTTATGGCTTGAAGCCATTTGTCAGATTCTGAACTATTCAAAACTTGTTCATAGTTCGTAGGCTCATCATTTTCTATGAGCAATATGTCGTTCTGTTCACTAATGAGAAATCCATATCTCTTTGGAATAATATGTATCCTACTTAACCTACGAAGCTTTTGTGCTTCAGAAAGTTGAGCTACTATATCATCTGTATGAATAACAAGCTCTAGTTTAGGCATTTGATCAACATTTGCTTGAGCATCTTGAACCTCCTCAAGTTCAATTTTGCTCCGACTATCTCATTTTAAAAGAAATTTTCTCTCTAAAAAAATAGCGTGTCTTGAAACAAATACATTTTGTTCCAAAAGGTGCTAAAATTGATATACATATAAAGCTTTTGGATATCCCACAAACAGACATTTGTCAGACTTAGCTTCCAACTTATCTGAGATTATCCCTTTCACATAAGTAGGACAACCCCAAACTCTCATGTAAGAAAGTGTGGACTTCTTGTTATTCCATATCTCATATGGAGTAACATCAACTGACTTTGAAGGGAGTCCATTTAATATATAAACGACAGTTTCTAGTGTATAACCCCAAAAGGATTTAGGGAGTTCCGTTAAGCTTATCATAGACCTTACCATGTCTAACATGATTCGATTTCTTTTTTCAGCCACACCATTATGTTGTGGCGTGCAAGTGGAGTCCATTGAGATAATATCCCATTATCCCTAAGATAACCTAGAAACTCTTAGCTCAAGTATTCACCTTCTCGATTTGATTGAAATGTTTTAATACTTTTCTTAAGTTGTTTCTCTACTTCATTTCTGAATTCTTTGAACTTTTCAAAAGCTTCAAATTTGTATATCATATGATACATGTACCCAAATCGCGATTAGTCATAGATAAAAGTAATGAAGTAGATGAAACCACCTCTGGCATGTGTGGACATTGGACCATATACATTCGAATGTATTAAGTCTAAAAGCCCATTAGCACATTCACCCTTTCCTTTAAAGGGTAATTTAGTCATCTTTCCTAATAAGCAAGATTCACATGTGTCATATGATTCATAATCAAATGACCCAAAACTACCACTCTTGTGTAGCTTAGCCATATGTTTCTCACTAATATGACCAAGGCGACAATGTCATAAGTGAGATGATTTCAATATATTTTGTTTTTTCCATTTATTACAATTGATGTTAAAAATAGGATTTGACATATCTAATATGTATATCCCATTACATAATGTACCACTAGTATAAAGAATATCATTCAAAATAATAGAACAACAATTGTTAATAAAAGCTAAATGGAAACTATCTTTATTCAAACTATAAGATGAAATAATGTTTTTAGTTAAAACAAGTACATAAAAACAATTATCCAAATTTAATGTAAGCCCACTAGAGAGGATCAATACATAAATTCTTATGGCTAATGCAACAACCCTTGCTCTATTTCCAATGCACAGGTCTGACTTTCCCTTATTAAATTGCTTACTGTTCCTTAGGCCTTGCATATCAGTGCATATGTGTGAGCCACAACCAATATCTAATACCCATATATTATTATTCAAAAAAATATTAATCTCAATGACAAAAATACATGAAGTAGATGGGGCATCATATGCCTTATTCTTCAAGGACTCTAAGTAGGCCTTGCAGTTTCTTTTTCAATAGCCATCCTTTCTACAATGGAAGCATGTTCCCTTTGGGATAATCTCCTTGGCCTTCTTTTTGATCATGCCTCCCTTAGGATTCATGGACTTCTTCTTCTTGTTCTTCTTATGGTTCTTATTAGAACTAGAAGAGTTCAACAACATCATAACCTTATTATCCTTCTTGACAGATGGCTCAACTGTCTTGAGCATGTTGATAAGCTCAGAAATAGTGGTGGAGATTTGGTTCGTGCTATAGTTAAGTACAAAATGTGAAAAACTATTGGAAAACTAGTTAGAATTAAGTCAATACTTAATTCATGATCCATCAAAAATCCCAAGGTGGCCAACCTCTCAATATAACCATTCATCTTCAGTGCATATTGCATGAGAGATGTCCCCTCAACCATCTTAGTGCATAAGAGCAACCTTGAAGTTTTGAATCTTTCGAAATGTTCTTGCTCATCAAAAAGCTCTCTTAGATGGTAAACTATGGAATTAGCATCCATAGCCTTATGTTATTTTTGCAACTCAACTGACATAGTAGCAAGCATAATACAACTTGTCATCTCACTATCATCAAGATGGTTTTGATATGCCTTCTGAACATGTTTAAAAGTATTAGCAGCAGAGGGATTCGGGAGTGCCTAATCTAGGACAAAACTAATCTTTTCGGATTTGAGAACTATTCTTAAATTCCTTAGCCAATCCAAAAAATTAGGCCAAGTCAACTTATTTGACTCAATTAGTAATAACAAATTCACACTTGTCGACATGATGATGATTCTAGCAACCTAGATGTAAAATAGAGCATGTTAGAATGTACATAAAATTGCATGTTTATTAGGTCTTTAACATATCACATTATGACTCTCATTATTTTATTACGAATCCATGGCCCTCATTATGAACCTGAAAGAACCTATATGGAAGTTCTCCTAGTGGGTTGATATCCAAATAGCTAAGAACAACCTTGAGGCAACTCAACAAGCCATCATTAGTTTGGTTGGTAGGTATCTAATTCATACCAATTGCATGATTCATACAACTAATGAATCTTGTGCTATCAACCAATTGATGTGCGCACATGCATTGGGCTATCAACTTTTGATATTTGTACATCTCATGTGCACTAACACAACTTTGCCTCCAATACATATTAACCTTGGCACAAATCCAACAAGCTAATGATATTGGTTAAGTCCAATCTATTAATCGTGAAATCTAATTTCAATGGTTTGAACATATTCTTATAGAGTGAGCTTGAGGTAACTCAACAACCCTAACTCTGAAAGAACTTTGGTTCTCCCCATATTAACGGAAGGTGTAAGACTTAATTATTTATTTAACGAGAGATTTCTTTGTTAAGTCTCACCATATGTTTATTGCATGCTTTTATATATCATATATTCATCACGTGAATATATAAAGATAGTTACATTAACTATATGGAATGATTATGGATATACTAAAGTCGATCTCTTGAGCCAAAAAGAGATTGACTAGGTCTTATCTAGGTATATGCATGAATTTACAAACCCAAAATAGAAATCAAATTCCTATATTTCTAAGTCTTCTTGTTTATGGCACCACCTCATTCGCTTCTTGCTCATTTGTATCACCATTCCATCATAATCCTATGTAATCTAATTAGATATTTCAAAATATAGAAAACCTCAATTTACATTTGAGCAGAGTAAGATGAGAAGATAAATACATGAGAAATATAGAGAGACAGGGACATGCAGACCCTATTTATGATAAAACAAAACAAATCTATGCATGTTCAATCACATTGGGCCTAAATCCATAATCATTCATCATGTCTTTCCATACACTCCTAACATGCATTATCTAATACATAAAATAAAATAAAATTGAGAATTTTGAATTTTAATTTGAAAATCGATTCAACATTTGAACTGAAATTGCTTACTTGTATTGTTTCGGTTAATTTAATTTTGCATGTCATTTCAATGTTGAATTTAATATTTAATCAAATCAAAGTAAATCTCATATTTCTATAATTAATTCAAAATTAATTCACTTTAAAATCAAATTATTATGATGTCATAATTAAACAATTTAATTTTAATATACATACCAATTTCTAGTCATACTAGAATTACCATTATTCAACTTAAATTAATTCAAAATTAATTTCTAAAAATTTCTAAAATTTCTAAAATTCAACCATCATTCTAAGCATATTTCAGGCAGCTCAGTTAACCAAAATATTTTTGGCACAAGTCAAAATTACTAAGACAAATGAACCAACACACTTAAACGCTCAAAACGACTCATTCGACATCTATAATTTTTTAAAATTTTAAATTTGAGCAAAATAATTTTGGCATACATTTAACATCAAAATAACATATTTTTAATCACATAAAAATTATTTTAAGGTGCTGAAAATAAAATAAACATGTACAAAAAAATAAACAAAATAGTTCCATTTTTTCATTTGTTTAAAAAATTAATTAAAATAAATTAATTATTGAACATTTCTAAAGGCTTAAACACATTCTTAATATGTATGAATAATTGTTCCATAATCCAATTATAAGAAAAATATAAACAATCTCATCAATTAAGTCAAACAACAATACATGTTCATAAATAATGCAATTTTCAGCATTTTTGAAATAAATCTGAAATTAATTATTTGAATCACATTCAAACCATTTTTCAGTCAATAGAATCATTCTTAGTCATCTCATTATTATATCAAAAAAAGAAAAATATGTAAAAAAAAATTTACAAATTAATTTCAAATTTTCAAATCTATTAATTCAAAACCATCAAAACCGTGCAATCTAATTACGCTTTCAATTAAGTTTAATTTTAATGGACACAAGGAGACTCTGATACCATTGTTGGGACTTGAAGATGAATCTCATTCATAAAACATAACAGAAAAATAAAATTTTCAAATTTCGAAACAAGAATCTTGCTTGTGATATTAAAACTAATTTATCAAAACATAGAGGTAAGAAATTATACCTTGTAATTTCTTGATTTATTCTTCAAATTTTTACCTTGTTGGGTTATTGCAAACTGCAACAATCCACTTTAGGATGTCTTTAATGTTTATCCACATGAAAATATGAGATGAAACTATAAGAGAAATGGTTGAACACATCTCAATGTAATAGCAATGGATACGCTCAATTTGAAGGAATATGAAAAATAACTATTATTTTTTTTCTAAATTTCTTAATTTCCAAAAATAATTTTCAGACTTTTAAACTTTTCAAAAATATTTTTACCCCAAAAATAGTCTAGGTATAATATGCACAAGACAAGAGAAAAGATTTTAGGGTTTTTACCTTAATTGGCCTTAATTAGCCAATTAAGGCCAATTAGGCTAGTTGTTGGCTAGGCCTGTTGGGCAGGCCAGTAGCCTACGTAGGCCCGTTATCCCTTCGTGAATGTTTTTTCTTGGGATCCGTCCCAAAATAATTCTCTCATATTTTTGGATCTCATCCAAAACCATTTTACTCATTCTTCACATCTCTAATGCATGTGACCCATTAAGCTTTCGGTTATATTGGCCACTTAAATTAATAATTAATTTAAGCAAGTCATGAGCAGTGTCTAGTAACACATCATGATCCCTAATTAATCAAAAAGTTAGTGGTTTGACTACAAACCTTTCCATAAATAATTTTCATGTAATTATTCCTTTCACCATTCTATACCTCATTTGATTCAGAGTATGGACATGTGTCAACTTCTACTAAAATGACTACATCACGTCTAGTCCAAGTAATGTTAGTTCTTTTCCTTGAGGCTCATTAATCTATTAGACATATCATTGAAGATTATTTTTATGATGGTTCCACTCTAGCCAGAGATTCCCGAGTAATGACCCTGACAAAAGATCATGAGTATACACTCCTTTTATTAGGAGTGGTGAATCCTTTGTTGGTTACCCAATTACCTTTGAATACCTTAAGTTGTATCCAATCATCGCCCTATGAGCAACCTCCCTGAGGCAATAAGGAATAGTGTCAAAATACATAATCAGTATCCAAGATATCTTTGAGTACCTTAATCTAAGGGTACTTGCACAATTGCTATGTTAAGACTATCATTGATATTTGAATAGATTATCCATATGATTGTCTCATAGCAGGTCATCCAATGTACTTAGCTACACTTAGCAAACATCCACATATTAAAACATTTCATGTTTACAGATTATGAGATCTACTACTTGATCCAATCAAGGATTGTAACATGTGATAGTCTATTCGAATTAACAATGTCCTGCCTCATTAGTTCTATGACTAGGGATAATTTTGATACTAATATAATTACACATGATAAGAATCTCAATATCATGATTTCCTTCATATTATATTATGTATTAAGGATTTCATTAATTGATTTAAGATCATTATTAATTCATATATCAAATGAACATCAAATTAATGAAAAAACCTTTTATTAATCAAGTACATTTGTACAATAAGGGCTAAGGGTGATTGCCTTTAGAGAACTTACCTAACAAAGTAGTCCTAGGATACCATAGACCTAGATGCATAGTGGCATTTACAAATTTTAAAAGTCTTTTAACAACATTTAAATGTGATTCTATAAGACATGATTGAAATCTAGAACATAAGCATACACTATATGTAACACCACATCTTATGCATTTAAGTATAACCTATCTCTGTATCAAATAATCACCCATAGCATGCTGGAAAAAAAAAACAAAATATCCTGTTAATAGTGATAGTAAATTTTTTTTATATCCTGTAATATCATTCAATGATTTTGCAAGTCTCATATCCTGTAATTTCATTCAATGACTTGCAAGTCTCATATCCTGTAGTATTATTCAATGACTTTGAAAAGATAACACTGAGATTTTCACCACAATATAATATATCACATATATTAAAACATAAACTTTACACATAAGTATTTACGAGTTGCTTTCATTTATACATTTTTAAAGTCATTCCAAAATGACTATACATATTCAACCTTGTAAATACAAAATACAGATGACATATTTTTTATGCTCGAGTGGTATGCAAGGAGAGAGAGTGATGAGGCTCGGCCAGTGACCTGTGCTCCATGTCTTCTATATGCTACTCAAAATGAGTTATCACTTTTCTTTACCTGAAAAATGATGCAAATTGATGACTTGCGGCTCAATGAGAATAGCCATCAAATGAGGTCTAAAGTACCGAACAACTCATAATAATAAATCACAAATCCAATACATACCATGTATTCCATTCCATTCATCAGTATCATATAAATATCAATAAAGTTGAAACATATATTCATTACTCCTTACGTATGCAAAAGCTTTGCTTATTTCATTTTGTTGTGACCAAGTTAAACAGACATTGCCCCAGGTTTCCATGTGAACATTTGCATTTGTTAGCAAGGTTGATCATTTGTTTCATTTGCACATTTGTTGGGCCATAGGCCTCTTCTTTTGCTTTACAATATCGATTAACTAGTCACAACGCCTTTTTAGTCCATATGCATATGCACTTGTACTTAAGCATTCATTAACCATTGCATCTTATCACATATAACATACATATACCGCATATGCCATGCATATACCTCGCATATACTATACATATACCCTGTATATATATCACATATGTCAAACATATACCTCAAATATATCACAAGTATACCACTTATGTGTACCACAATGTCACAAATTATCCATCATCATATTATTAGGGCAAATCATGACAATCATATGAATCACATAGTAAGCAACAATCATTTGCACTAAAGAATTCAATCGATAATTAGACTCACCTTTCTCTTTTGATTCCGACCCCTAACTTATTGTCTATCCACTCCTTGTGGGTCTCTAATATGTTGTGAGTCTAATATGAAAACATAATCGATTAACTCATGATTAGGGAGAATTAATGTGGTTTAAACAAATTAATATGCATTGTTCATATCAATAGTTAAGATATTTCCTATGAGGCAGTGTGACCTTATGTGACTGTATAGCCTATAACTTTTTCTATACTTGACAAATTAATCTGATTCTTATTCCTAATTAAAACTAACATATAATTATATAACATATTAAAATTTGAGACCAATTGTATTATTGTACAATATTTTGTGGAATTTCTAAATGTGTTCTATTTTCTGCCTTTAGGCAGTTTCAGGGTACCAACTTTGGTTCATCATAACTTATAATCTATAAGTCCTATTTTAATGAAACATTACAGACACTTATATGAGTGCAAATGGAACATTTTAATGTTTAAAATTTTTATCAATTATGTCTCTAAGGTCTTCAAATTATAACAAATATTTCACTGGTCCAGAATAGAATTGGCTTCCGGACCAGTATGACTTCTAAAGGCCATAACTTCATATATACATAACATATCAAGCTTCCATTAGTATCCGAATTTAGCTAAGACATATAACTATAACTTTAAAGTTTTGAGTAATTACAAATTCTAGCTCTAAGGAGCTTAAACTAGCCAAAATAATTGCTGGATCTGCCCAGGACACTCAGTTGGCAGTTCAAGTCATGGAACAGTCATGGTTCCATTCACCATAACTCAAAAGTTACAAGACCTATGGGTCTACAATTTGGTATACTGATACATAACACATATATCTACACTTTTATATTTTTAGATACTCAAATAATGACTTTAGCATATTAAAAACCAAATAACACAGTAGCTATCTTGGCTAGGGTTCACACCCTGACCAGTTTTTGTACAAAGAGGATATCTCATTCTATACACAAAATCTTGCAAACAGGTTTACATATACATAAATATAAGACATAAAGGAACAATATTTGTGTTTTAAACTTTTCCAGAATCAATTTCTATTAATATCAAAATTGGGGTGCAATTCGGTGACTATTAATGAACCTTAGCAACTCAAATCAACCCTATAGCAATAAAAATTGATTACTTACCAAGGACGAACTTCCAAGGGATCAATTTGGTGCAAACACTTGGTGAAACAAGGAATAATTGAGTTCTGGAATGGAGAAAGATGAAGAAGAAAACAGGGTTGAAGTGAGGAGCCATAAATGGGGGAGGAAGATAAAGCCAACCTTTTGTTTGTTTTGTCTTTTTATCCTTTTTCTCTTCATCTATTCTCTTTTCTTTTATTTTCCTTTTGTTTCATTTTCATTTTCATTTTGTCTATATTACTATTATTATTTACATATATTTATAATTCCACTAATTCACACAATAATACAACTTAATCATTTGGCCCGATTTAACTTAATTAACAATATAAATGTTTACTAATCTTAATCTAGTCATTTTTCTTA
This sequence comes from Triadica sebifera, assembly GCA_023653625.1. NCBI lineage: Eukaryota > Viridiplantae > Streptophyta > Magnoliopsida > Malpighiales > Euphorbiaceae > Triadica > Triadica sebifera. The sequence continues at coordinate 31,555,639 of CM042901.1, forward strand.
CTTTAATTTGGTCACCTTATTCAATTTATTTCTAATGCTTTGTTATCATCATTTAGGTTATAAGGATACATGTGTGACTCGATACAATTTCCAAATACTAGGACACGTAGAAAATATGTATGAAATGCACGCGTTCAATTAGATTATATGGGAGATACATATGTTCAAATGAAATGCATGTGGATATGCATGTGGGGAAGGTTGAGGATGTTACAATTCTCCCCTCCTTTTAAAAATTTTGTCCTCGAAATTTAATACCTGGAAATAGGTGTGGATATTGCTTTTTCATATTCTCTTCCGTTTCCCATGTTTCCTCTTCTAGTAAATGGTTACGCCATAATACCTTAACTAAAGGTATTTCTCGGTTTTTTAGCTGTTTAGTCTTGTATCTGATGATTTCTACTGGTTCCTCAACATAACTCATGTCCTCTGCAATCTCAATGGCATGATCTTTAAGTACATGTGTAGGATCTGACCTGTATCTTCTAAACATGATCACATGAGACACATTATGAATCTGAGCCATCTCTGGTGGTAACGCCAATCTGTATGCCAGTGGACCAACCTTATCAAGAATTTCATAAGGTCCTATGTATCTTGGGCTCAATTTACCTTTCTTGCCAAATCAGATTATCCCTTTCCATGGAGATACTCATAGAAATACCTTTTCACCCAACTCGTATTCCTTTTCCCTTCTATGTTGATCAGCATAACTTTTCTGTCTGTCCTGTGCTTCCTTTAGCTTATTCTTAACAATTTTGATTTTATCCACTGTGTCTTGTTCTATTTTTGGCCCTTCTAATGCACGTGCACCTTCTTCATCCCATATGATAGGGCTTCAGAACTTTCTGCCATACAATGCTTCATATGGTGCCATCTGGATACTGCTATGATACTGGTTGTTGTAAGCAAATTCAATCAATGCTATATATTCATCCCAAACACCTCTGAATTCCATAGAACAGGCCCTAAGCATTTCTTTCAATGTTTGTATAGTCCTTTCTGATTGTCCATCAGTTTGTGGGTGGAATGCAGTGTTGAAATTCAATTTTGTTCCCAATGCATCTTGTAAACTCACCCAAAAATGTGAAGTAAACCATGGATCTCTATCAGACACAATGGACACTGGAATGCCATGCAATCTGACTATCTCATTCACATATAATTTTGCCAAATTCTCGAGTGTACACCCCCATCTGATAAGTAGAAAATGTGCTACCTTGGTTAATCTATCAACAATTACCTATACTGCATCATTTTTCCATGGGGTTCTTGGCAATCCATAAACAAAATCCATCGTTATTTTCTCCCATTTCCATTCTGGCATTGGCAATGGATGTAACTTACCAATTGGTATTTGGTGTTCAATCTTAATATGCTGACATGTCAAGCATTTGGAAACATATTCTGCTATGTCTTTCTTCATTCTTGGCAACCAATAATAAGGCCATAAACTGTGATACATCTTTGTCATCCTTGGGTGCATTGCATAAGGTGCATTGTGTGCCTCTTCCATTACTTCCCGATGCAAGTTCTCAGTGCTTGGAACACATATGCGTGACTTTAATATCAGTGTATCATTCTATAAATGAAACTCTGTATTATTTCCCTGCCTTACCATATCAATTTTCGTACATAATTGAGGATTTTTGCTTTGTGCTTCTTTAATTCTCTCCTTTAGTATAGGTCTGACTTGAAGAGTAGCGATCAATGATCCTCTCTCATGCATATTTAATTCAACATTCATGGATCATAATTGAATCAAATATGGAAAAGAAGATGTTTGTAAATGAGCTACACTGCTACTGGCCTTCCTACTCAATGCATCTGCTACCACATTAGATTTCCCTGGATGGTACTCAATTGTACAGTCATAATCTTTCAATAGATCTAACCATCATTTTTGCCTTATGTTTAACTCTTTTTGTGTCAGCAAATAACCCAAACTTTTATGGTATATGAAGATCTGGAATGTCTCACCATACAGATAATGCCTCTAAATCTTCAATGCAAATACAACTGCAGCCAATTCTAAATCATGCACTGGATATGAGATCTCGTGTGGTCCCAGTTGTTTGGATGCATAAGCTATAACCTTACCATGTTACATTAATACACATCTCAAGCCTTGATGAGAAGCATCACTATATACCATAAATCCACTTGTACTTGTAGGGATAGTTAACACTGGTGCTGAGATTAGCCTGTGTTTTAGTTCATCAAAACTCCTCTAACATTCTGAAGTCCACTTGAAAGGCACATTCTTTCTCAACAATTTAGTCAAAGGGCTAGCAATTAAGGAGAATCCACCAACAAATCTGCGATAGTATTCGGCTAAACCGAGAAAACTACGTGTTGCCCAAATATTAGACCAAGAAGGGGGGTTGAATTGGAGTTTCAAGAAATTAAACTTTAAAGTGCGGAAATAAATAATTATTTTAAGAGGGATAGAGAAAATCAGACATAAATATTTATAGAGGTTCGGGTGTTAACAAACCCTACTCCTCTCCCCAATCGCAATTGGGAGTTTCACTAACACACTAAGTGTTACAATGGAGTTTTACAAGCTCACTCCCAACTATGGTGTTTCTTACAATGGCTCACACCTAACCCAGAAAACCCTTGTGTTTTAATGGCTCTCACAATAACCAATTCCTTGTGTTTTATAGGCTCACACAATAACCAATTCCTTGTGTTTTACAGGCTCACACAAACAACCTTCACTTTGTATTTACAGGCTCACACAAACAACCTTTTAATTTGTGTTTTGGAGGTTCACACAACTAACCCTTACAAGTGTTCTACTCTTAACCCAGAAATACCCCAAGCTCACTTGAGTAAAGATTACAGAGAGAACCACTTATAAATATTAATTTGCTCAAATATGAGGAGCAAAAATATTTTTACAGAGAATAAATTTGTTCTCAAAGTATGAAAGTACAAGATAGCTTATAATAAGAATTAAATTTGAAGTATATGTTATTCTATTGTTATTCTCTTCATTCTCCAGTTCTTAATGCATAAATGACTTCCATTTATACTCTCATGGCTGAATATAGTCGTTGGGGTGCATTAAATAAGAAACTAGCTGTTGTACCAACCAAAAAATCGCGCTTGACATTTTTCTCTTTCATTGTTCACGGGCGTGACTATGCTTGTCACGGGAGTGACAGTTCTTCCCAAGCCGTGACTGAAGTGATGACCTTGGTCGTGAAGCTCTCTGCAATGTTTTGACATATTGAGTCACAGGCGTGACAATCTTCCCAGCCGTGATCCAAGTGGCGACTCTGGATGAAATTGCATGAAGCTTCACGGGGGTGACTGAAATGCTTACTTCACGATTTGTTTTTCCTTCATGGACGTGAACTTCAAATGTTGGTTTTGGTAACGGTTAGCTTCATTCATGGGAGTGACTCATAGAGTCACGACAGTGAACATGCTACTACTTGAATTTTGTCTCTCAAGGATTATTCTTCCAATTCTTCATTCTTGCTATTGTAATTCATGTCCTGTATAATATGCTTACAAAAACAAATATGTTAAATACAATATTGCTATATTATTTTGTTATCATCAAAATGACGGAAATACCCCTCAAGGTTTTACAATCTCCCCCTTTTTGATGGTGACAAATAATCTAGCAATATGTGATTTTAAGAAGTCTCCCCCTCAAAATATACTTAGGATAAAAATTATAATGTGCAAGAATAGTAAATAATGATGTAGCATTAAACTAGATTTTAAGTATATGCAAGTTATATGAGAAGTATATCCAATACATACCATAATTCCTTTTTAAGACATGAAGTATATGTAAGGTATATCATGGCATATTTTTATTTGTAACTTGCTTTAAGGTATATGCAAAGTATACTTAAGTTGTATCTAAGGTATATAAAGCTCAATTTATATACTTTGCATATGAAATTTTGAATCAAGATTTTTAATCCATTTCAAAGTCAATTCAATTTTAATTATTTGATTCAAAATTCATTTACCTTAATATATATTGCTAGTTTGATACCATTTTTCCTATCATATATTGCCTATCATATATTGCTAGTTTTCTCCCCCTTTTGTCATCAATCAAAAAGGATATGAAGATTGAAGTAAACAAAAGCAAATATATATATCATAAAGGAAAGGATACAGACTAAGTTAAACTATTCAGAAAGGAAATTTAAAACTTCCTACACAAGCAAACAGAAATATAACAAACAAGCTAAAAAACAAGTAAATGTAGGCTACACTCTAGCTTATCTCCTAGCCAGACATCCTATCACGAAGCCTAGCTACTTCAGCCTCAAGGCTGTCCATCTGAGACTCTATGAAGTCTTTGAGGTTCTCCAACCTGTCATCCATCGAAGTCTGCAGCTGCTCAAAACGTGGTGCTAAGAGGTCAACCACCTGCTACGCTAAGGATGGTGTGGAAGCTGAGGACTGTCTGATGTCCTGCTCAACTGCTAGAGGTGTTTCCTTAACCCGAGCCCTCTTTTTCTGCTGGACTCCCTGGAGGCCTACTTTAAAATCCTCCGTGTCATTATCTTCCCAGATAATCTCCCCAGCAGTGTCAGTGAAGCGGTAGAAGATATCATTCTGAAAAACGATTATGACAGCCGCTCCCATCTTGATGAATGACTCGACATCCAAGCTATCTTGAGGATGTGCAAGAATGATGTTGAAGTGATGGTCATCCAGCTTCAAATAATTGAGCTTTACTGCGATATGAGTGACATATGCCCCAATTAAAATATCTCTTATAGGCTTGGTGGCAATGGAGAGAAGATGGTTAGCAAACCATCTGGAAAGTGGCACTATAAGTCCTCTCCGAGCCATCTAAAATAGGAAGAGTTCTGACTTCCTGATAGTCCTGTTGCTTTCTCCCATAGCAAATATGCTATAGGTGAGGAACCTATGCAAATACATATGCACTGGGGTCCTGAGATGTGTGCTCTTTGTTTTCTTGACATCTCAATTACAACCGGTGCCAAAATGTGTCCAGGCTGGAGGGGCAAAGAATTCTACCTCAGTATCATTTAGGATGCCCTCAGATGGTAGGCTGAACAATTATCCAAACTCAATGGCACTGAGGGTGTTAGGATTGTTGCAGAGTTGGAATTTCACCACTCCAGTAGGTGAAACCTGCAAGGTGCTGAGGAATTCCAATGTTGGCTCCCTCAGAGTCGGCTGATGAATTTCAATAAAATCTTTGAGATGACAGGCTTGTAGTTGCTCTGTCATAGCCGTCTCAAGCCTGAGATTTCGGATTGTCTGCCAATCGAAGGACCTTGATGACAAAAGAGGTCTCTTCTTCAAAGTTGCATACCGAGGATGGCAATTCTCCGGAATGCGGTTCATTAGGTAATCTGCATACCTTTTAGGTGCATGGGACTTCTTTCTCTTACCCTTGGATGAAGCAGACTCCATTTTTGAAGAAATTTGTTGTTGATGGAGTTGGAAATAGTTTTGACAGAAAATTTGATGTAAAACCCTAGAAATGTAAGATTTTTGCTGAAGATTCGAACTTTTGGTGGTATTTATAGGGAAAGTTCAGGTCTTTGGGGCCGGAATCTTCAATGTCTTAATGAATGAGAGTAAATGAGAGTGGTTTCTTTAACCATCTCCATCTTTGGGAGATGGAGAGTTGAAATGAAGGTTTTAATTGGTTGTTCTCTTATATATTCGATACATTCACGGGCGTGAATTATGGTTTCATGGGCGTGAATGCTCATGTTCACGGTTTGCTGAAGGAGTGTCCCACCCGTGAATGAAGGCGTGAATAAGTTCACGGGAGTGATATTTGAATATCACGGGCGTGAATGATCATCGGTCACGAGGGTGAATAAATGGTTACGGGCGTGAACTGTTCAATATCACTATTTATGCCCGTGAAGCAAGTCGTGACACAAGGCGTGAAAGCTTCTGTGAGTTTTGTGGTGTAATTGTTCACGGGAGTGAAAACTAGTCACGGGCGTGAAATTCTTTTGTCAGGGGCGTGACTCAAGCCGTGAAAATAAGTTTCACCACTTAAAGCCGTGAACCATGTCGTGAACCAAGTCGTAAACGACACTGCCTCTTTGGGCCGCATGAATATATGTCACGGGCGTGACTCCCCTAAAATTTTTATTAAATTAAAATTAAGTCCTATAACAAGACTAAATCATTTCAACAAAGATTCTACTTCTTAAAACATGAATTCTCATCAAAATTTCTATCTTATAACTTGTGATATGATTTAAGATCAACAATTAAAATTTCATATTTTTGCAATCACAAGGTTAATCCATCAATCATACCAAGTTCTCTTTTATTGAAATTAAATCTTTTCTCATTTAGAGACTTAGTGAAAATATCTACTAATTGATTTTCTGTACTTATAAATTCTAATGCAACGTATCCATATTGAACATGATCTCTAATAAAGTGGTGTCTAATGTCGATATGTTTGCTTCTAGAGTGTTGAATAGGATTCTTTGAAAGATTAATAGCACTTGTGTTGTCACATTTTATAGGTATATGGTTCATCTCATGACCATAGTCCTTAAGTTGTTGTTTCATCCAAAGAATTTGTGTACCACAACATCCAACTGCTACATATTCAGCTTCAGCAGTTGAGAGAGCAACTGAAACTTGTTTCTTGCTAAACCAAGAAACTAAACATTCTCCAATGAAGTGACAAGTACCTGAAGTACTTTTTCTATCCAAAAGACTACCAGCATAGTCTGCATCTGAATATCCTATAATATAAAAAGATGAATTCCTAGGATACCATAAACCTAGATGCAATGATCCATGTAAATATCTTAAAATTCTTTTTTACAACATTTAAATGAGATTCTTTAGGACATGATTGAAATCGTGCACATAAGCAAACACTATACATAATATCGGGTCTAGAAGTAGTAAGATATAAAAGTGATCCGATCATACTTCTATAAAGATTTTCATTAATGCTCTTACCCTTTTCATCTTTGTCCAATTTTGTTGTTGTGCTCATAGGAGTCTTGACATTTATCCATCCTACCATACCAAATTTCTTGATTAAATCTTTGGCATATTTGGATTGGTTGATGAATATGCCCTCATTGCTTTGCTTTATTTGTAGACCAAGGAAAAACTTAAGTTCTCCCATCATGCTCATTTCAAATTCCCTAGTCATGCACTTAACAAATTCTTGACAAAGCAACTCATTAGTAGAACCAAATATTTTATCATCAACATAAATTTGAACAATTAGTATATCATGCTTATGCTTTTTGATGAATAATGTAGTGTCAACATTTCCCTTTGTAAAGTTATTTTCTAATAAAAAAGAACTTAGTCTCTCATACCAAGCTCTTGCAGCCTGTTTTAAACCGTACAAAGCTTTTGAAAGTTTAAAAACATGATTTGGCAAATCATAGCTTTCAAAACCTGGTGGTTGTTATATATACACTTCTTCATCTATATAACCATTTAGAAATGCACTTTTCACATCCATTTGAAAAAGTTTGAAATTCATGTGATATGCATATGCTAAGAGTATTCTTATAGCTTCTAATCTAGCTACAGGTGCATATGTTTCATCATAATCTATACCTTCTTCCTGATTATATCTTTTTGCGACTAGTCTTGCCTTATTCCTGGTTATTAACCCTTGTTCATCTAATTTGTTTCTAAATACCCATTTGCTACCTATGATTTGATGATCCTTGTGTCTAGGTTCTAGGTTCCATACCTTATTTCTCTCAAATTGGTTGAGTTCCTCTTGCATGACAAATACTCAACATTTATCATTAAGAGCCTCATCAATATTTTGAGGCTCAATTTGTGAAATAAAAGCAATGTCAGTGACTAAATGCTTGAAATGAGATCTAGTACTTACTCCCCTTGATAGATCACCAATTATTTGCTCTTCTGGATGATCTTTCGTCATTCTCCATTCTTTTGGAAGTTCTTGCTCCATTGGTTCTTGATTTTGAGGTAGAGTGTCAGTTTGCAGTAAATTTTATTGATCATTTTCTTCTTTCCCATTTCCAATATCAATTCTTTCCATATTACCTACAACATCATCAATAACACTACCTTTCACTAGATCAAGTCGACTAGATTCATTAAAAACAACATGCATGGATTCTTCAACCGTTAAAGGTCTTTTATTAAATACTCTATATGCTTTGCTGGTTGTAGAGTACCCTAAAAAGATACCTTCATCAGACTTAGAGGCAAATTTTCCAAGATTGTCCTTAATGTTCAATATAAAACACTTGCATCCAAATACTCTAAAGTATGATATCAAGGGCTTTATTCCATTCCATAGCTCAAATGAGGTTTTGTTTAAAAGAGGTCTTTTCAAAACTCGATTTGAAATATAACATGCAGTGTTTTTGGCTTCTGCCCAAAAATAAGTTGGTAATTCATATTCATTGAGCATTGTTCTAGCCATTTCAATTAAAGTTCGATTTTTCCTTTCAACTACCCCATTTTGTTGAGGTGTCCTAGGAGATGAGAAATTATGTGAAATGCCATGTTCAAGATAAAAGCTTTCAAAGTTTTCATTTTCAAATTCTTTCCCATGATCACTTCTTATTTTAGAAATGCAGTATCCTTTTTCATTTTGAATTCTTCTAGCAAAATTTTTGAAATTTTCAAAAGCATCACTCTTTTGAGCTAAGAAAATTACCCAGGTAAATCTAGAGTAATCATCTACGATGACAAATGCATAATGTTTTCCTCCTAAGCTAGCAATTCTAGTAGGTCCAAACAAGTCTAAATGCAGGAGTTGAAGAGGTTTTGAAGTACTTACTATGTTTTTGGCCTTGAAAAATGACTTGTGTTGCTTTCCTCTTTGACAAGAATCACATGTCTTGCCATTTTCATATTTAACTCTTGGTAATCCTTTTACTAGCTCTCCCGTGATGAGACTTTGTATTAAGTCCATGTTAGCATGACCAAGCCTTCTATGCCACAGCCAAGATTCATCACTAGTAGTCACAAGACACTTAGAGGAATGGTTAGATAGTTCATGTAAGTTTATTATGTACGTATTGATATCTCTATTTCCTTTAAATATTTCTTGACCATCGATAGAGATTACAAGACATTCATTTGAAGTAAAAATTACTTTGTTTCCTTTATCACATAATTGACTTACACTTAACAAATTATGTTTCAAGCCAACAACAAGTAATACATCCTTAATAAAAGTAGAACCATTAACACCAATAGAACCAATGCCAATTACCTTACCCTTTGCATTGTTTCCAAAGGTAACTTTACCTCCATCAATACTTTTGATTTTATTGAAAAGTTCTTTGTCTCCTGTCATATGCCTTGAGCATCCACTGTCTACTAGCCACGCATTTTTGTTTATTGTGGACTTGAGGCATACCTATAGAATCACAAATCAAGTATGATTTTTGTGTACCCAAATGAGTTTGGGTCCTTGGGGGTTAGCACAAGAAGGTTCCCAATGAGCCTTCCTTATCCAGCAATGTTTATTTATGTTGTTGCTCAGATATTAGACCAAGAAGGGGGGTTGAATTGGAGTTTCAAAAATTAAACTTTAAAGTGCGGAAATAAATAGTTAATTTTAGGAAGGATAGAGGAAATCAGACACAAAGATTTATAGAGGTTCGGGTATTAACAAACCCTACTCCTCTCCCCAATCGCAATTGGGAGTTTCACTAACACACTAAGTGTTACAATGGAGTTTTACAAACTCACTCCCAACTATGGTGTTTCTCACAATGGCTCACACCTAACCCAGAAATCCCCTGTGTTTTAATGGCTCACACAATAACCAATTCCTTTGTGTTTTACAGGCTCACACAAACAACCTACACTTTGTGTTTTACAGGCTCACACAAACAACCTATACTTTGTGTTTTACAGGCTCACACAAACAACCTATACTTTGTGTTTTGGAGGTTCACACAACTAACCCTTACAAGTGTTCTACTCTTAACCCAGAACTACCCAATGCTCACTTGAGTAAAGATTACAGAGAGAACCACTTATAAATCTTTATTGCCAAAATATGAGGAGCAAAAAGATTTTTACAGAAAATAGATTTGTTCTCAAAGTATAAAAGTACAAGATAGCTTGTGATTTGAAGTATATGCTAATCTTTTGTTTTTTCTTATCATTCTCTTGTTTCTTAATGCATAAATGACTTCCATTTATACTCCCATGGCTGAATATAGCAGTTGGGGTGCATTAAATAAGAAACTAGTCGTTGTACTAACCAAAAAATCGCGCCTGACATTTTTCTCTTTCATTGGTCACGGGCGTGAATATGCTTGTCACGGGGGTGACAGTTCTTCCCAAGCCGTGACTGAAGTGGTGACCTTGGTAGTGAAGCTCTCTGGTATGTTTTGACATATAGAGTCACGTGCGTGACATTAATCATTCACGGGCGTGACATTCTTCCCAGCCGTGAGACAAGTGGTGACTCTGGTCGTGAAGCTCTCTGGATGAAATTGAATGAAGCTTCACGGGGGTGACACTAGGATTCACGGGGGTGACAAGCTTCACAATTTATTTTTCCTTCATGGCCGTGAACTTAAAATGTTGGTTTTGGTAACGGTTAGCTTCCTTCACGGGAGTGACTCCTAGAGTCACGGCAGTGAACATGCTACTTCTTGCTTTTTGTTTCTCAAGGATTATTCTTCTAATTCTCCATTCTTGCTATTTTAATTCATGTCCTGTATAATATACTTACAAAAATAAGTATGTTAAATACAATATTGCTATATTATTTATTATCATCAAAATGACGGAAATACCCCTCAAGGTTAACATATGTGACCCATTTTCATACAATAATTACATTGTTTAGTTCTAAACTTACTTTTTGGTGTTACACTGTATTTAAATGCCATAATTCTATTAGACTAATTTTGAGAACAATGGCATGCACAATCATGATTAATTTGCATTTTTCTAGATGCATGCTTCTTATACATAAAGGCATGATTATTCTTTTTCTGTATAGAGGGATTAATATGCTTATTTCTTGGTGCTTTCTTAACAGGTGTGGAGATGTTAGGTTCTTTAGACTTAACAAATATAGTTTTGTTAGAAGATGATGATGTGTCCTTAAATCCTAGACCATGTCTAATTAAGGGTGATCTTTGAGACACAATGAGAGTATCTAAGCTCTCTTTACCTTTGTGAAATTTAGAAATGGAATTTCTAAGTTCCACAACTTCAGTTTTCAAAGTATTATTTTCTTTTAAAAATGAAGTTGTTGAGGGTCTTGATGAATATTCATCTAATGACTTTTGAAGAGATTCATTAGATGATTTAATCTTTATGTTCTCTTTTTCTAAACCATCTATCTTATTTTTCAAATTAGAGATATTATTTCTATATGTACTAAATTTAGTTCTATAATTCTCTAATTCGATATTAAATTCTTCTATTAGGCTTTGCTCATCATCATCATCATCACTATCACTATTACTATCATTATCACTTCTATCATTATTGAAAGAGTATGAGTGTAGTGATCTTACTTTGTCCGAGATGTGATCCTCAATAGCCATGAAGCATAGGTTGACCTTTCTCCCCATTGTCTCTTTGGTATTTGCTCTTATGCTTCTTGAGCCTTGGACATTCTGGTTTGATATGTCCTTTCTTTCCACATTCATAGCATTTTACCTCTTCCTTACTTCTATGTGTGTCATTAGAAGTTTGTTTGAGGTTTCTTTGCCTGAATTTTCTAGAATTGCTCATTTTCATCATCACTCATTTCTTCATCATCTTCATTTTCTTCTTGAGATTTTGAAGTAGAGGCTTTGAGTGCTAAGGGCTTTCTTTTCTCTGGCTCCGCTTCAAGATCTCTATCTCTCTTCACTGCCATCTCCTGTGTGAGAAGTTTTCCAATCAGTACATCAGTATTCATGATGCTCATATCTTCATTTGCTTCTTCTATGCCAACAACTCTTGAACCATAGTCTTTAAGAGGAAGACTTCTCAGGATTTTATTATTTACATCTTCCAAACTCATATGCTTCCCAAGTTTCCTCAATCCATTTATAATGGATAGAAGTCGGTTGGTCATGTCAGTGATTGACTCATTGGATTTCATCTTGAAGAGCTCATATTTTGAGGTTAGAAGTTGAATCTTCTTGGATTTGACTTGCTTAGTTCCCTCATGATAGTTCTCCAATGTCTTCCACATGCTATATGCTGTTGAGCAGTGTTGTATTCTTCCACATTCTTCAATAGATAATGATCTTGATAGGATTGTCATTGCCTTTTTGTTTTTGAAATTTGCTCTTCTTTGAGGCTCTGTCCAATCATCTCTTGATAGGATTTCTTCTTCACCACCAGCTCCTCTTCTGGTTGGTGGTGTCGATTCTTTTCATACATTATCCCAGACTTCAATTCCTTCACTATCCAAGTATGTCTCCATCCTAAACTTCCAATGGGCATAATTTGTTCCATCAAAGTAAGGTTTGAGACTTTGGAATCCTTCACTGGCCATATCTTACTTTTTACTAGCGCTTTTTAGGCTTCAATGCTAGACAAGGCTCTGATACCAATTGTTGCCCAGATATTAGACCAAGAAGGGGGGTTGAATTGGAGTTTCAAGAAATTAAACTTTAAAGTGCGGAAATAAATAATTAATTTTAGGAGGGATAGAGAAAATCAGACACAAAGATTTATAGTGTTTCGGGTGTTAACAAACCCTACTCCTCTCCCCAATTGCAATTGGGAGTTTCACTAACACACTAAGTGTTAAAATGGAGTTTTACAAGCTCACTCCCAACTATGGTGTTTCTTACAATGGCTCACACCTAACCCAGAAAACCCTTATGTTTTAATGGCTCACACAATAACCAATTCCTTGTGTTTTACAGGCTCACACAAACAACATTTTAATTTGTGTTTTGGAGGTTCACACAACTAACCCTTACAAGTGTTTTACTCTTAACCCAGAAATACCCAAAGCTCACTTGAGTAAAGATTACAGAGAGAACCACTTATAAATATTAATTTGCTCAAATATGAGGAGCAAAAAGATTTTTACAGAGAATAAATTTGTTCTCAAAGTATGAAAGTACAAGATAGCTTGTAATAAGAATTAAATTCGAAGTATATGCTATTCTATTGTTATTCTCTTCATTCTCTAGTTCTTAATGCATAAATGACTTCCATTTATACTCTCATGGCTGAATATAGCCGTTGGGGTGCATTAAATAAGAAACTAGCCGTTGTACCAACTAAAAAATCGCGCCTGACATTTTTCTCTTTCATTGTTCACGGGCGTGACTATGCTTATCACGGAAGTGACAGTTCTTCCCAAGCCGTGACTGAAGTGATGACCTTGGTCGTGAAGCTCTCTAGAATGTTTTGACATATTGAGTCATGGGCGTGACATACTCATTCACGGGCGTGACAATCTTCCCAGCCGTGATCCAAGTGGTTACTCTGGCCGTGAAGCTCTCTGGATGAAATTGCATGAAGCTTCATGGGGGTGACACCTTTATTCACGGGGGTGACTGAAATGCTTACTTCACGATTTCTTTTTCCTTCATGGTCGTGAACTTCAAATGTTGGTTTTGGTAACGGTTAGCTTCATTCACGGGAGTGACTCATAAAGTCACGACAGTGAACATGCTACTACTTGAATTTTGTCTCTCAAGCATTATTCTTCTCATTCTTCATTCTTGCTATTGTAATTCATGTCCTGTATAATATGCTTACAAAAACAAATATGTTAAATACAATATTGCTATATTATTTTGTTATCATCAAAATGACAGAAATACCCTTCGAGGTTTAACACAACGCATTTCTGAAATATTTTTAGGAGCTTCCCAATTTTCCATGGCCTCATTTTTCTTTGGGTCAACCTCTATGCCCTTACACGACACCACATGTCCAAGAAATACCAAATGATCTAACCAGAATTCGTATTTACTCAATTTGGCATATAATTGTTTCTCCCTCAAAGTTTGCAACACAATTTTTAAATGTTGTTCATGTTCTCCCCTATTCTTTGAGTATACCAATATGTCATCAATAAATACTATCACAAACCTGTTGCCCAGATATTAATCCAAGAAGGGAGGTTGAATTGGAGTATTAAAAATTTAACTTTAAAGTGTGGAAATAAAAGTTAAGTTTAGGAGGGATAGAGAAATTTGACACGAGGATTTTATAGAGGTTCGGGTATTAACAAACCTTACTCCTCTCCCCAATCGCAATTGGGAGTTTCACTAACACACTAAGTGTTACAATAGAGTTTTACAAGCTCATTCCCAACTATGGTGTTTCTCACAATGGCTCACACCTAACCCAGAAATCCCTTGTATTTTAATGGCTCACACAAACAACCTTTACCTTGTGTTTTATAGGCTCACACAAACAACCTTTACCTTGTGTTTTACAGGTTCACACAAATAACCTTTCTTTGTGTTTTAAAGGCTCACACAACTAACTCTTACAAGTGTTATACTCTTAACCCAGAAATACCCAAAACTCACTTGAGTAATAAATGATTACAGAGAGAAACACTTACAAATCTTTATTGCTCAATAAATGATGAGCAAAACGATTTTCACAGAGAATAGATATTTGTTATGAATGTATTAAATGTACAAATAGCTTGTAATAAGATTTTGATTCAAAGTATTAGCTATCCTCTTTTACTGAATGCATAAATGACTTGCATTTATACTCCCATAGCGAATTATAGCCGTTAGAATGCATTTAATACGAAACTAGTCGTTACACCAACCCAAATAATCGCGCCTGACATTTTTCTCTTTCATCTTTCATAGGCGTGACTGTTCTTCCAAGCCGTGACTGAAGTGGTGACCTTAGTCGTGAAACATTTTGGAAGGTTTTGAAATATTGGGTCACGGGTGTGACATATATATTTACGGGCGTGACAAACTTCCAAGCTGTGATCCAAGTGATGACTTTGATCATAAAGCTCTCTAGATGAATTTGTCATAAAGGTTTACGGGCGTGACTTAAATGTGCATTTTGACGGTTTGTTGTCTTCCTTCATGGCCATTAACTTCAAATGTTGGTTTTGTTGACGGTTAGCTTCTTTACGGGTGTGAACATTCTACTTCTTTTTATCTTTCAAGGATTGATCTTCCATTCTCCATTCTTGCTATTTTATTCCATACCCTATTTAATAGACTTAGAAAACATGTATGTTAAATACAATTTTCTATTTTATTTGCTATTTTAAAGTCCTTCCATAGTTCCTGCAATATCATCAAGAACACTACCTTTCACAAGATCAAGTCTGCTAAATTCATTAAATACAACATGCAGAGATTTTTCAACAGTTAAGGTTCTTTTATTAAATACTCTATATGCTTTGCTAGTTGTAGAGTATCCTAAAAAGATACCTTCATCAGATTTAGAGGCAAATTTTCCAAGGTTGTCCTTGGTATTCAATATGAAGCACTTGCATCCAAATACTCTAAAGTATGATATCAACGGCTTTCTTCCATTCCATAGCTCAAATGAGGCTTTGTTTAAAAGAGGTCCTTTGAAAACTCGATTTGAAATATAACAAGCAGTGTTTGTGGCTTCTGCCCAAAAGTAAGTTGGTAGACCATACGCATTAAGCATTGTTCTAGCCATTTCAATTAAAGTTCGATTTTCCCTTTCAACTACCCCATTTTGTTGAGGTGTTCTAGGAGATGAAAAATTCTGTGAAATGCCATGTTCAAGACAAAAACTTTCAAAGTTTTCATTTTTAAATTCTTTGCCATGGTCACTTCTTATCTTTGAAATGCAATATCCTTTTTCATTTTGAACTCTTTTAGCAAAGTTTTTGAAATTTTCAAAAGCATCACTCTTTTGAGCTAAGAAAATTACCCAAGCAAATCTAGAGTAATCATCTACGATGACAAATGCATAATGTTTTCCTCCTAAGCTAGCAATTCTAGTAGGTCCAAATAAGTCTAAATGCAGGAGTTGAAGAGGTTTTGAAGTACTTACTATGTTTTTGGCTTTGAAGGATGACTTGTGTTGCTTCCCTCTTTTGCAAGGTTCACATATCTTGTCTTTTCCAAATTGGACTCTTGGCAGTCCTTTTACTAGTTCTCATGTGCTGAGACTTTGGATTAAGTCCATGTTAGCATGACCAAGCCTTCTATGCCACAACCAAGATTCATCGCTAGTAGTCACAAGACACTTAGAGGAATGGTTAGATAATTCATGTAAGTCTATTATGTATGTGTTGATATCTCTATTTCCTTTAAATATCTCTTGACCATCAATAGGGGTTACAAGACATTCATTTGAAGTAAAGATTACTTTGTTTCCTTTATCACATAATTGACTAACACTTAATAAGTTATGTTTCAAGCCATCAACAAGTAAGACATCTTTAATAAGAGTAGTACCATAAATACCAATAGAACCAATGCCAATTACCTTACCCTTAGCATTGTTTCCAAAGGTAACTTTACCTCCATCAATACTTTTGATTTCATAGAAGAATTCTTTGTCTCCTGTCATATGCCTTGAGCATCCACTATCTACTAGCCAAACATTTTTGTTTATTGTGGACTTGAGGCATACCTATAGAATCACAGTTCAGGTATGATTTTTAGCTACCCAAATGAGCTTGGGTCCTTGGGGGTTAGCACATGAAGGTTCCCAATGAGCCTTCCTTATCCAACAATGTTTATTTATATGACCAATCTTCATACAATAATTACACTGTTTAGGTCTAACAATGTTTTTTTGGTCTTACAATATATTTGAATGCCATATTTCTATTTAACTGATTTTGAGAACAATGGCATGCACAATCATGCATAATTGATGCTTTTCTAGATGCATGCTTCTTATATAGAAAGGCATGATTATTCTTTTTATGTATAGAAGGTTTAATATACTTATTCCTTGGTGTTGTTCCAATAATTGTGGAGATATGAGGTTCACTAAACTTAATAAAAATGGTTTTGTAAGAAGATGATGATGTGTTCTTAAATCCTAGACCATAAATAATTAAAGATGGTCTTTGAGACACAATGAGAGTATCGAAACTCTCTTTACCTTTGTGAAATTTAGAAATGGAATTTCTAAGTTCCTCAACTTCATTTTTCAAAGTATTATTTTCTTTAAGCAAGGAAGCAGTTGAGGGTCTTGATGAATATTCATCTAATGACTTTTGAAGAGATTCATTAGATGATTTAAGCTTAAGATTCTCCTTTTCTAAAACATCCATTTTGTTTTTCAAATTGGAAATGTTATTCCTATAAGTACTGAATTTAGTCCTATATTTCTCTAATTCTATATTCAATTCTTCTATAAGGCTTTGCTCATCATCATCACCGTCACTATCACTATCATTATCACTACTATCATTATTGAAAGAGTATGAGTGTAGTGATCTTACTTTATCTGAGACATGATCCTCAATAGCCATGAAACATAGGTTGACTTCTTCGCTTTCATAGTCATCTTTTTCACTTGAAGAGCGTTCGTCATCCCATGTGGCTTTGTGACCTTCATGATAGTTTTCCAATGTTTTCCACATGCTATATGCAGTTGAACAGTGTTGTATCCTGCCACATTCTTCAATAGATAAGGAACTTGAGAGAATTGTCATTGCCTTTTTGTTTTTGAAATTTTCTCTTCTTTGAGGCTCTGTCCAATCATCTCTTGACAGGATTTCTTCTTCACCATTAACTCCTTTTCTAGTTTGTGGTGTCCATTCTTTTCGATTACTATCCAGACTTCAATTCCTTCATTATCCAGATATGTCTCCATCTGAAACTTCCAATGAGCATAATTTGCTCCATCGAAGTTAGATTTGAGACTTTCGAATCCTTCACTGGCCATATCTTAATCTTTAATAGCGCTTTTTAGGCTTAGATGCTAAACAAAGCTCTGATACCAATTGTTGCCCATATATTAAGCCAAGAAGGGGGGGTTGAATTGGAGTTTTAAAAATTTAACTTTAAAGTGCGAAAATAAAAAAATAAGTTTAAGAGGGATAGAGAAATTTGACACAAGGATTTTATAGAGGTTCAGGTGTTAACAAACCCTACTCCTCTCCCCAATCACAATTGGGAGTTTCACTAACACACTGAGTGTTACAATGGAGTTTTACAAGCTCACTCCCAACTATGGTGTTTCTCACAATGGCTCACACCTAACCCAGAAATCCTTTGTGTTTTAATGGCTCGCACAATAACCAATTCTTTGTGTTTTACAGGCTCACACAAACAACCTTTACCTTGTGTTTTATAGGCTCACACAAACAACCTTTACCTTGTGTTTTACAGGCTCACACAAATAACCTTTCTTTGTGTTTTAAAGGCTCACACAACTAACCCTTACAAGTGTTATACTCTTAACCCAAAACTCACTTGAGTAATAAATGATTACAGAGAGAAACACTTACAAATTTTATTGCTCAATAAATGATGAGCAAAAAGATTTTCACAGAGAATAGATATTGGTTATAAAAGTATTAAATGTACAAATAGCTTGTAATAAGATTTTGATTCAAAGTATTAGCTATCCTCTTTTACTGAATGCATAAATGACTTGCATTTATACTCCCATGATGAATTATAGTCGTTAGAATGCATTAATACGAAACTAACCGTTACACCAACCCAAATAATCACGCCTGACATTTTTCTCTTTCATCTTTCACGGGCGTGACTGTTCTTCCAAGCCGTGACTGAAGTGGTGACCTTGGTCGTGAAGCATTCTGGAAGGTTTTGAAATATTGGGTCACGGGCGTGATATATATCTTCACGGGTGTGACAAACTTCCAAGCTGTGATCCAAGTGGTGACTTTGATTGTGAAGCTCTCTGGATGAATTTGTCATAAAGGTTCACATGTATGACATTCAATTCACGGGCGTGACTTAAATGTGCATTTCACGGTTTATTGTCTTCCTTCATGGCTGTGAACTTAAAATGTTGGTTTTGTTGACAGTTAGGTTCTTCACGAGCGTGACACCTAGGGTCACGGGCGTGAACATGCTAATTCTTTTTATCTTTCAAGGATTGATCTTCCATTCCTCATTTTTGCTATTTTATTCCATACCCTATTTAATAGACTTAGAAAACAAGTTTGTTAAATACATTATTATTATTTTATTTGTTATCATAAAAATAATGGAAATACCCCTCAAGGTTTAACAATCTCCCCCTTTTTGATGGTGATAAATAATCTAGCAATATGTGCTTTTGAGAAGCCTCCCGCTCAAAAGATGCTTAGGATAAAAATTGATGAAATGCAAGAATTGTAAGGAATGATGAAGTGTAGCATTGAGATAAATTTTCTAGTTTTAAGTATATGCAAATTATATGCAGAGTATATCCAATATATACCAAATTTCTCTTTAAGTCATGAAGTATATGTAAGGTATATTTAGAGTATATCAAGTGCATATTCATTTATGTAACTTGCATCAAGGTATATGCAAAGTATACTTAAGATATATTCAACGTGTATAAAGCTCAATTTGCATACTTGCATATTCATTTTGAATCAAATTTTAAGTATTGCACTTAAACTCAAAATATTGTTATTTTCTCCGTACTTAACTAAATATATTTGTAGGTTCTTCATTTTGATTCAAAATTGCTTGCACTTATCTTAATATATTGCTAGTTTCTCCCCATTTTGTCATCAACAAAAAGAATAAAGATTAATCATAGTAGAAGAACAAAGCAATTATATTAATATTGAAAGAGAAGTACAAACCAAAGAAAATAAAAGTTAGAAAGGAAATTTAAAATTTCCTAGAAACACACAATCAAAACAAACAAATAAGAAACAAATATAGCAAGGCTAACATCAAGCCTAACACCTAACCGGACATCCTGTCCCTAAGATGAGCAACTTCAGCCTCAAGGCTCTCTATCCTAGACTCTATGAAATCCTTGAGGTTCTCCAACCTCTCATCCATGGAAGCCTGCAGCTGCTCAAATCATGGTGCTAGAAGGTCAACCACCTACTGCGCCAAATTCGGTGTGGAAGCCGAGGATTTTTCGATGTCCTACTCAACCACTGGAGGTGCCTCCTCAACCCGAGCCCTTTTCCTCTGCTGGATTCCTTGGAGGCCAGCTTTGAAGTCGTCCGAGTCATTGTCTTCCCATATGATTTTGCCAGCAGTGTCAGTGAAGCGGTAGTAAATATTGTTCTCATGGATAATTCTAATAACCGCTCCCATCTTAATGAAGGACTCTACATCCAATCGATCTTGAGGATGCCCTGGGATGAGATTAAAGTGATGGTTATCCAGCTTCAAATATCCAAGCTTCAAGGCCATATGGGTCACATATCCACCAATAAGTATATCTCCGGAGGGCTTGGTGGCAATGGATAGGAGATGGTTTGCAAACTAAAAATTCATAATGTCCATACCTGGTTTGGAAGGCAGTCTTTGGAACATCCACTTCTGCTACCTTCAGCTGGTAATAGCCTGATTGCAAATCAATCTTGGAGAATATTTGGGCTCCTTGCAACTGGTCAAACAAATCATCTATTCTGGGCAACAGATATTTGTTCTTCACTGTCATTTTATTCAGTTGCATGTAATCAACGCACAATCTCATTGTTCCATCTTTCTTTTTAACAAATAATACTGGAGCTCCCAATAATGATACACTAGGTCTAATATACCCTTTGTCAAGTAACTCCTGCAATTGGACCTTCAATTCTTTCAACTCAACTGGAGCCATTCTATAGGGTGACCTTGATATTGGGGTTGTTCCTGGTACTAGTTCAATAGTGAATTCTATCTCTCTATCTGGTGGTAAACTAGGTAGATCATCTGGGAACACATCTGAAAATTCCCTCACCACTGTATATTTGCAAGCAAGCTATCAGTGGTTCTAATATCAGTCACATATGCCAAATATACCTCACATCCCCCTTTGATCATTTGAAATGCCTTTATAGCTGAGACTAGACATGTAGGGACAAGTTTCCTTTCACCTAGAAATACTACCCTTGGCTGGTTTGGTGATTCCAAAATTATTTCCTTAGTAAAGCAATTCACTATTGCATGATGTCTAGTTAACCAGTCCATTCCCAGTATCACATCAAATTCATATATTGGCAATAGAATCAGATCAGCTATTAACTCAGCTTTATCAATGCATATCAAGCAATCACGACAGACATTACTCACAACTACTATTGTTCCCAATGGAGTACTCACATTTATGTCAATCCCCAAAGGCTCATATGTTTGATGCAGTTTAGATGCCATATGCAATGATATAAATGAATAAGTGGAGCCTGGGTCAATCAATGCATATGCTAACATATCATAAATATAAATATTACCGGTAACTACTTCGAGAGCATCCATCGCCTCCTATCTAGTCAAAGCAAACACCCTGGCCTGAGTAGGGGGTCTAGAACTCTGACCTTCAGATCTGGTCACTCCTCTGCCCATTGTACTAGTCCTGCCCCTGCCTCTTCCTCTGCCCTGTGTCCCACTAGTAGGATAGACCCTCAGTGCCTCAACAATAGTCTCAAATACTCATTTGCCTCTGCTGGTCTCTGCTAGTTTGGCTCTATTTGGACATGTTGCCCATATATTAAGCCAAGAAGGGGGGTTGAATTGGAGTTTCAAAAATTAAACTTTAAGGTGCGGAAACAAAAAAAATTAATTTTAGGAGGGATATAGAAATTTGACACAAGGATTTTTATAGAGGTGTGGGTGTTACCAAACCCTACTCCTCTCCCCAATCGGAATTTGGAGTTTCACTAACACACTAAGTGTTACAAAAGAGTTTTACAAGCTCACTCCCAACTATAGTGTTACTAACAATGGTTCACACCTAACCCAGAAATTCCTTGTGTTTTAATGGCTCACACAATAACCAATTCCTTGTGTTTTACTGGCTCACACAAACAACCTTCACTTTGTGTTTTTACAAGCTAACACAAACAACCTTCACTTTGTGTTTTTATAGGCTCACACAAACAACCTTTTAATTTGTGTTTTAGAGGCTCACACAACTAACCCTTACAAGTGTTCTACTCTTAACCCAGAAATACCCAAAGCTCACTTGAGTAATAATTACAGAGAGAAACACTCACAAATCTTAATTGCTTAATAAATAAAGAGCAAAAAGATTTTTACAGAGAATAGAATTTGGTTCTCAAAGTATTGAATGTACAAATAGCTTATAATAAGATTTTGATTCAAAGTATTTGCTATCCTCTTGTACTCAATGCATAAATGACTTCCATTTATACTCCCATGGCTGATTATAGTCGTTGGGGAGCATTAAATATGAAACTAGCCCTTGTACCAACCAAATAATCGCGCCTGACATTTTTCTCTTTCATCATTCACGGGCGTGACTATGTTTGTCACGGGCGTGATATTTCTTCCCAAGTCGTGACTGAAGTGCCGACCTTGGTCGTGAAGCTCTCTGGAATGTTTTGAAATATTTGGTCATGGGCATGACATACATATTCACGGGCGTGACAACCTTTCCAACCGTGATCCAAGTGGTGACTTTGGTCGTGAAGCTCTCTGGATGAAAATGCCATGAACATTCACGGGCGTGACATTTTGATTTACGGGCGTGACTTAAATGTCCATTTCACAGTTTGTTCTTCCTTCATGGTCATGAACTTCAAATGTTGGTTTTGGTAACGGTTAGCTCTTTCACGGGCGTGACACATAGAGTCACGGGCGTGAACATGCTACTTCCTTAATTTTGTCTTTCAAAGATTATTCTTCCAATCTCCATTCTTGCTATTTTATTCCATGTCCTGTTTAATAGACTTATAAAACAAGTATGTTAAATGCAATATTGCTATTTTATTTGTTATCATCAAAATGACGGAAATACCCCTCAAGGTTTAACAATCTCCCTCTTTTTGATGGTGACAAATAATATAGCAATATGTGCTTTTGAGAAGTCTCCCCCTCAAAAGATACTTAGGATAAAAAATTTATAAAATGCAAGAATTGTAAAGAATGATGTAGTATTGAAATAAACTTACTAGTTTTTTAAGTATATGCAAGTTATATGTGAAGTATATCCAATATATACCATAATTTCTTTTTTAAGACATGAAGTATATGTAAGGTATACCTAAGGTATATCATGGCACATTTATTTTTGTAACTTGCACGAAGGTATATGCAAAGTATACTTAAGGTACATCTAAAGTATATAAAGCTCAATTTCTCAATTTTATACTTTGCATATTAATTTTGAATCAAAATTTCTAATCACTTTTAACCTATTTCAATGTCAATTCATAATTCATTTCTAATTTTTGATTCATATGAATTTTGAATCATGGTTTCTAATCCCTTTTAACCTATTTCAATGGCAATTCATAATTCATTTATCTTGATATATTGCTAGTATTTCTATATTGCTAGTTTCTCCCCCTTTTGTCATCAATTAAAAAGGATATAAAGATATCAATAAGATAAACAAAAGCAAATATATTGAATAAAGAAAAATACAAATAAGTTAAATAAAGTTCAGAAAGGAAATTTAAAATTTTCTACACACAACAACAACAAAAAAATAAACAAGCAAATTTAGGCTACAATCTAGCCTAACTCCTAGCCGGACATCCTATCTCGAAGCCTAGCAACTTCTGCCTCAAGGCTGTCCATCCAAGACTCCATGAAGTCTTTGAGGTTCTCCAACATCTCGTCCATCGAAGCCTGGAGCTGCTCAAAATGTGGTACCAAGAGGTCAACCACCTGCTGCGCTAAATTTGGTGTGGAGGCCGAGGACTGTCCGATGTCCTACTCAGCCACTAGAGGTGCTTCATCAACTCGAGCCCTTTTCTTCTACTGGATTCCTTAGAGGCCTGCTTTAAAGTCCTTCATGTCATTGTCTTCCCAAATGATCTCCCTAGCAGTGTCAGTGAAGCGATAGAAAATATCGTTCTCATAAACGATTATGACAGTCGCTCCCATCTTTATGAAGGACTCGACATCTAAGCGATCTCGAGGATGCCCAGAGATGAGATTGAAATGATGCTCATCCAGCTTCAAATAGCCAAGCTTCATGGCTATGTGGTTGACATATCCACCGATCAGTATATCTCCTGTAGGTTTGGTGGCAATGGATAGAAGATGGTTTGCAAACCATCTAGAGAGTGCCACGGTGAGTCATCTTCGAGCCATCTCAAGTAGGAGGAGCTCTGATTTCCTGATGGTCCCATTGCTTTCTCCCCTAGAAAATATGCTATAGGTCAGAAACCTATGCAAATACTTATGCACTGGGGACAGGAGATGAATGCTCTTTGTCTTCTTAACATCCCAGCTATAATCATAGCCAAAATGAGTCCAAGCTCGAGGGGTGGAGAATTCTACTTCACTGTCATTTAGTATGCCATCTGATGGTAGATTGAACAATTCTCCAAATTCAATGGCACTAAGGGTGTTGGGATTATCACAGAGTTGGAATTTCACATCTCCAGTAGGTGACACTTGCAGAGTGCTAAGAAATTCCAGTGTTGGCTCCCTTAAAGTCGGTTGGTGAATCTCCACAAATTCTTTTAAATGACAGGCCTGGAGTTGCTCTGTCATAGCCGTTTTGATCCCAAGACTTCGGACCATTTTCCATTCGAAGGACCTCAATGACAGTAGAGGCCTTTTCTTCAAAGTGGAGTATCGGGGATGGCATTGCTCCGGAATTCGGTTCATGAGGTAATCTGCATACCTCCTAGGAGCATGAGACTTCTTTCTCTTTCCCTTTGTTGAGGCAGTCTCCATTTGAAGTAAAGAAGTAAACTTGTGAGAGATTTGAGAAAATTTTGATAGAAAATTTTTTTTCAGGAAACACTAAGAATGTATGATTATTCATGAGGAATTGAACTTTTGATGGTTTTTATAGGTAAAGTTTGTGACTTGGGGTCTGAAATCTTCAATGTTTCATTGAATGTGTGTAAATGAGAGTGGTTTTAGGGATTTGAAGAGTTGAAATGAGAAAATAACCTGCTGTTCTTTTATATGTTCGATGCATTCACAGGCGTAAAACGTATGTTCACGAGCATGAATGGTCGTGTTCATGGTTTGCTGAATGAGTGTTCCACCCGTGAATGAAGGCATGAATATGTTCACGGTCGTGACCTTTGAACATCATGGGCATGAATGATGAACTATCACGGGGGTGAATAACTAGTCACGGGCGTGAATGGTTGAATTTCACAACTTATGCCCATGAAGCAAGACGTGACTCAAGGCGTGAATGCCTCTGTGATTTTTGGGGGTGCAAAGGTTCACAGGCGGGAAAAGGTCTTTTAACGGAAGATGCTTCTTACCTTACACTTTTCTTCACTTGATTACAACCTTGAAAATATTCTCTCTCTATTAGACTTGATTTTTCTTCCTCTTTCTTGCTCTTTCCAGCTTCCTTAGGAGTTATGGACCATGAAGATCACCTTGTCTTGCTCTTTCACCTCTCTTCTCTTCTTTTTCTCTCTAGAAATCAAGGTGAGCTATGGAGGAAAAGAAATGGCTGACGTGACTGGTATTTTAAGAGAGAGAATAAGGCAAAAAATGAAGAGAAGAAGAAGGAGAAAAGAGACTCTTAAATAGGGTACCCCAAAGTCTATATGTGGGACCCACCATTTTTACCATTTCTTGACATTAGGCTTAATGAACCCATTAATCTCATTCTTCCTCAATGAGTGGTCGGCCAAAATTAATATGTTGATTAGCAATTAATCTCATTAATCCTTAAATTTTTGGTAAATTGCAATTTGACCCTAAAACTTATCAAAATTTGCAATTTAGTCCTTTTCCTTAAATCAACTTATTTAAATTTTATAATCATTTAATCAATGAAGCACATACCTAATCAGCCTTGGCTCTTCCCATAATCCTTATTTTTCTTCCCTTATTAGCTAGCTCTCTCCTTGCCTTTCTCACCCTCTTGAGGGCCTCTTCCCTGTTCACTTATTTTTCCTACACAACTATACCACATCTCAATTCCAATATCCATTTTCAATGTTTTTCATGTCTACATAGTATGGTAATGCTCCTAATATGTTTTACACCTTAATAGAGCTAAAATGTACTAAGGTTAAACTTTCCTCTTACTATGTCATGGCTGCCCAAAAACCATATCCTAGTTCCCAATTCAATTTCTTCAATTCAACACTCAAATCATGCTTCACTTATCACTAATTGTTGTGCTTCTATGCTAATTTCAATTTTCTCCAAATTTCTTTAACTATGGAAGCCCCTCATTCATCCATTAATATCATATTTGCTTTAGTTTTTAAGCCATAAAATAATTAACTAACTTCAATTATCATTTATTCAAAGCTTAATTACACTTCCATAAAGTAATCTCAAACTTAAATTTCTAAGTTCAAGCTTGCAACATAACCTATATCTATCAATCCTAATCACATATTTCATCAACATGGATCTGAAATGGAAGGAAAAAGGTTGAATTTAAGAATAATAAACTAACCTTAAGTGTTCTCCAAGGTGGGCCAAAATATGTCCCACTCTTCTCCCTTTTTTCTTCTTCTTTCTTCCTTCCTTCTTGCTCCTTTGGTACCTTTGTAGTAAGAACTCTTTAATTCTGATTTTTCCTCTCTCAAAACTAATTTATTTCCTCACTTTTTCAAGCTGGATTTGCAGAGAAAATGGAGCTTTAGGGAGCCTATAGTGGACAACAAAGAGAGGAGAAAAAGAGAAGATAAAGATGTCTTATGGAAGAATGTGGAATTTGTTCTTCCTATTTGACTTTTATACCTAAATTAAGAATGGGTCCCACTAATTAAAATTAATCTTAATTCTTCTTGGTTCATTAATTTAATTAATCTTGATTAACAATTAAATTTTGAGAAATTCCATATTTGCCACATCTTCCTCCATATTCATACTTTTCCCCAAATAATCTCCATAATACCGATTTTGTCCATAAAAAATTTTATTTTCTTCTAATTCTACCCCTAATCTTTTTAATTCCCAAATAATGCTACCCTTAATTATTTTACTTATTATTAGTCATTTGTTTTATGGGTTCAAATTTAGATTCCGATTGAACCTGCGTGTCTCACTACGGTCATGCGCAATCGGGGCCTAAATCACTGAATGTTACAATTCTCTCCCCCTTAAGAAAATTTTGTCCTCGAAATTTACTTGATTAGGTGGAGCTGAATAGCTGAGGATACTGAGTTCTCATCAATTCTTCACTCTCCCAGGTGGCTTCTTCTACTGCATGATTGCGCCATAGGACCTTTACCAATGGTACCTTCTTGTTATGTAGTTCTTTGACTTCTTGAGCTATGATTTTCACTAGCTCTTCAACATATGTGAAGTTGGGTTGTACCTCTATTGATTCCATAGGTATTACATGTGTCGGATCCAATCTATATCTCCTTAACATTGAGACATGAAACACATTGTGGATCTTATCCAATTCTGGTGGTAAGGCCAACCTGTAAGCCACTAGACCCACACATTCAAGTATTTTGTATGGTCCAATAAATCTAGGACTCAGTTTCCCCTTTTTACCAAAATGAAGTACTTTCTTCCAAGGTGAAACTTTCAAAAATACCTTGTCTCCGACGACATATTCAATCTCTTTTCTCTTCAAATTGACATAGGATTTTTGTCGATCAGTTGCAACTTTTAACCGATCTTGGATTAATTTTACCTTCTCTTTTGTCTACTGCACTAATTCTGGCCCATTAATTTCTTTTCACCAAGTTCTATCCAACATAACGGTGTTCTATATCTCCTTCCTTACAAAGCTTCGTATGGTGTCATGCAGAGACTAGCTTGATAGTTATTATTGTATGCAAATTCCATCAATGGTAAATGTTTATCCCAGGTACCCTCAAAATCAATTACACAACTTTTAAGCATATCATCCAGCAATTGAATAACTCGTTCGGATTGCCCATCTGTTTGTAGGTGAAATGTTGTACTAAAAGTAAGTCGGGTCCCCAATGCTTGCTGTAGACTTTTCCAAAATTTTGATGTGAACCGTGGGTCTCGATCAGAAATAATAGATACTGGTATCCCATGCAGTCGAATTATCTCATTGACATATAATTCTGCTAACAGGCTCAACGAATAATCCATCCGAACTGGCAGAAAGTGAGCCGATTTGGCAAGCCTGTCAAGAATTACCCATACTGCATCATGTTTCTTTTGTGTCAAAGGCAAACCAAATACAAAATCCATCGTAATCTTTTCCCACTTTCATTCTGGAATTGCAATAGGTTGCAACAATCCAAATGGTACCTGGTGCTCTACTTTCACTTGTTAGCATGTAAAGCATCTTGTAGTGTATTCCACGATATCTTTCTTCATTCCTGGCCACCAATAATGAGTCTTCAGGTTCTGATACATTTTATTGCTCCATGGATGCATAGAATAAGTTGTATTATGTGCCTCTTTTAGTATTATTTGCTTTAATCCGCTGTCATTTGGCACGCACAATCTTCCTCTGTAACTTATGCTTTCATCATTGTCAACCTTAAATTCAGGTCTCTCCCCCTTTTTCACTGCCTCAGCAATTATCATTAATTTTGGATCTTGCTTTTGAGCTTCTCTCACTTGTTGCCTTAAAGTAGGTTGGACCCGTAACTCTGCCAAAATAAATTGTGAGTCTAATTTTTAATTTACTATTAATTTATATATTATATTATAATTGAGGAAATTTTCAAACTATATCTGCCAGTGTTCTTCTACTTAAGGCATCCGTTACTACATTGGCTTTGCCTGGCTGATAATCAATAATACAATTATAATCCTTGATTAACTCCAACCAACGTCTTTGCCTTAAATTCAACTCCTTTTGTGTTGGCAAATATTTGAGGCTCTTATGATCTGTGTATGTGTAGCACCGCTCGCCATACAAATAATGCCGCCATATTTTTGAAGTAAACACTATTGCTGCTAACTCCAAATGATGTGTAGGTTAATTTAGTTCATGAGGCTTCAATTGCCTAGATGCATAAGCAACTACTTTACCCTCTTGTATTAATACATAACCTAGCCCATTATAAGAGGCATCACTGTATATCACAAAATCTTTTCCCGGCATAGATTGGGTAAAAATAGGTGTTTCAGTTAGCATGACTTTAAATTTCTCAAAGCTTGCCTGATACCAATCTATCCAGTCAAACTTACTTTCTTTTCTGAGCAGCTTGGTAAGTGGTGCAGCTATGCTTGAAAATCCATTCACAAACCTTCTGTAGTAGCCAGCTAATCCAAGGAAACTCCGAACTTCTGTTACATTGTGAGGCGGCTTCCAACTTAGAATGGCTTTTATTTTGTTAGAAGTAACCCGGATTCCTTCAACTGAAATAACATGCCCTAGGAATCCTACTTCTTCCAACCATAACTCATATTTTGACAGCTTTGCATATAATTGATTTTCCCTCAAAGACTGCAGTACTATTCTGAGATGTCTGTTATGTTCTCCCTTGTCCCTCGAATACACCAGGATATCATCTATAAAAACTACCACAAACTGATCAAGGTAAGGCCTAAAAATCCTATTCATCATATCCATAAAGGCAGCTGGTGCATTCGTTAAGCCAAAAGGCATAACCAGGAACTCATAGTGGCCATATCGAGTCATGAAGGCTATTTTGGACACATCTGATTTTTTGATTTTCAGTTGGTGATACCTAGATATGAGATCAATCTTAGAGAATACTCCTGCTCCCTTCAATTGATTAAACAAATCATTAATTCTAGGTAGTGGGTATTTATTTTCAATCGTCACCTTGTTCAATTGTCGGTAATCAATACATAATCGTAGGGTGCCATCCTTCTTTTTCACAAACTACACCGGAGCACCCCATGGTAACACACTGGGTCTTATGAACTCCTTGTCTAGCTATTCCTGCAATTGAACCTTTAACTCTTTTAATTCTGCAGGTGTCATTCTATAAGGAGTAATTGATATCGGGACTGTACCAGGAATCACATCAATAGCAAACTCTATCTCCCTCTAGTGGTAACCCTGGCAAATCCTCAGGAAACACATCTAGGAACTCACATACTATAGGGATGTCCTTGAGTTCTGGGCTCCCCTTCCTGGTATCTATCACATGGGCCAAGTATGCCTCACATCCCTTCCTAATGTACTTCTGAGCTTTTAGTGTAGAAATAACACTAGTCAAACATGTTTGACCTTCACCTTGAATAATGGTGTCATCTTGCCTAGGAATTTTGAGTACAACTTTTCTAGATCGGCAGTCGACTATAGCTCCATGCTTTGTCAACCAATCCATACCCAGAATAGCATCGAATTCATAAAAAGGTAGTTCTATTAAGTCGGCTGGAAATTCTCTACCCTGAATTATTATTGAACTGTTTCTATAAATCTGATTCACTTTCACACTGTGTCCCAGCGGATTGGTCACAACTATCTCATATTCTAAGGTCTCAAGTTTCATGTTCCCTTGTCTAAGTGCAGTTGTGCTTATGTATGAATGCGTGGAACCAGGATCTATCAATGCATGTAAATCAAAATCCAATAAAGATAATTTACCAACTATGATGTCTGGTGCATCCTGGTCCTCACGGGCTCTCATCACATAGGCCTGAGATGGAGCCCTACTACCTTCAGGTCCGTCAACTGTCTCTGATACCCTCTGACTCTGTCCGATACGACCACCTCTAAACTGGCCTCGACTTCTACCATGGCTCTGTACCGGTATCATAGTCTGTGCCGGTGCCATACTACTTGTACTAAGTCTGGGACAATCTCTCTTCATATGGTCAGTAGCTCCACATCTCAAACATGCCCCAGTCAACCACCAACACTCTTCTGTATGAGCTCTACCATAATGCTGACACAAAGCCGAAGCTAGTCTCTTGGTAAATGATGCTGGTGAACTAACAGATAATGTTGCGGGTCTAAAATGCTGACCCTACCTACCAGAAAATGTCTGCCCAGCTGTCTTTGGCTGAAATAGTCTGGGTACTATTCATCCTTTCCTACCCGATGTCTAGGCCACACTAGCTATTGATTTCTTAAAATGCTCTTTTGTCTTCAGCTTCTTCCTTCTTTCTACACTAATGGCAGAGGACACTAGTGTAGCAAAATCTGTATGCTGGTGTGAAGCCATTAAATACCCAACCTCTTCATCGAGACCGTCTTCAAATCTACGACATTTATCAACTTCATCTCCAATAATCCCAGTAGCATACTTGCTCAACCTGGTGAACTTCATCTCGTACTCAACTACTATCATACCCCTCTGCTTCAAATTCAGAAATTCACACTTTTTCTCATTCACATAAATTCTTGGCACATATTTCTTTTTAAACTCTGCCACAAAAAAAATCTCATGTCTAAGGGTTTGGAGTCTAAGGTTTCGCTAACACCAACTTCCACCAGTCATAGGCATGCTCTTGAAAGAGGGATACTGCATATCTAACCTTGTACTCCTTAGGACACTTCAGCTCCTCAAAAACCCGCTGTCTTTTCCAACCAAAATTCTGTTGCTGCTGGGTCATCATCTTTCTTGCCCATAAAATCCTTAGCCCCATATTTTCTTAATTTATTAATCTGGAATTTTGGTTGTGGTGGGGGAGCTGGTTGAGCTGGTGGTTGCACAACTTGTGCTATCTACTGTAACAAGGTAGCCATCTATTGCGTAAGGGGTACCTGACCTGGGTTAACCTATTCTTCAGCATGTTGTGGAGCTATCACACTGGGCTCTGAAGCTCTAATTGATGTTGACTGCCTATGAGTAGCCGAATTAGCTATATTATCACCCTTTTGTTCTTCATGACTTTGTCTTGATTCCGTGTCCATTAAAACCTATATTGTCAGAAGAAGGGTCCCTTATTAGAATATAGCAGCTTTAAACAATGCAAATACTGAAAACATGCACTTATCTTCCCATACCCACTAAATAAGAATCATTAAAACCTATAGCTCTAATACCAAAAATTGTAACACCCTCTTACCCCACTTTCGTTCAGCAAGGTAAGTGAGTATTACACGTCTAACTGTTTCATAAAATTAATGAAATGAAAAATAATTTTTTTATTTTTTTTAACGAAAATATTGCAGACACTGAAATAAAAATTATTTTAAGCACAAATATTCAAAATTTTATTTACTTATAAAGTACATTAATTTACATTATAATTCATGTCTATAATACATACTATAGGAAATAAAACCATAATTTAATTTGCAGAATTTTTTTTATAAAATATACAAAAAAGAAAACTCAATGTTTTTTGTTGCTTCCTTCCGGATACCCTTCTTCTTCTGACAATTCTAATTTCTACGGCTACCTTTCTAACCTAGGCGAGAAGAAACCACATGCGCTAACCTATTAGCTTAGTGGTGTTTCAATGATAAAAATTTTACATACGCATATTTGATTACATGTCATTTATATATTTAACAAGTAAGACATAAAGTAAGAAATTATATAAAATCAAACAATTTCATCAAGCATATAATATTTAACAATTTAATTCATATAACATTATCATAATGACATACTTTAACATGATGATTATCTTTCATTTTTCTTGTGCCCATAACACATATAACCAAACTAACTAATAGGAATATCGGGGTTGTCATTTTCGGCTTTTATAATATTGCGCCAAGCGCTTCATAATAATGTCATTACCGGCTTAATAATTTTGCGCCAAGGGCATTTATCAATTTGTCATTATCGGCTTTTATATTTGGCACCGAGCGCGTAAAATCCCCTGATTGGCATGCCAAACGATTTTCTATTCTAGTTCTAGCCTAGGTGTCTTTGGGCTTAACTATTTTTATATTAATTCACAATATTTCAAAAATGTCAATATTATTCAACTATCATAATCATGCTTATTTAATTTTGTTCTTTATTTCCATTATTATTGCACTAAAATCTCACATATAAATATTTTTTTAGACATTCATAACTACCATTAAAATAATTTTTCAAATTAATTACTATATATAATTATCACAACACATGCACAACTCTAATATTTCATGATTTTACCTATGGCAGATTTTGGACCTATTTTTGGGCTTCCTTTTTAGCCCATTTATAATTCGAATTTAGAATTCTGGCCTTCTAGTAATTTGTAGATTATTGTCTTATATTTCATATGCATCACAAATCACTTACATCCCATTTTTCAATCAAATGTTATTGTTAATTGAATACTGCATCATCACAAATATTCCTGCCCAGAATTTTCTGGACAGATTATAGGTTTGAACTTCATGCATTTTTCTGAAAAACTCTAGACATAATTAGATGTTATGGTCTAAATAAAGGTTAAATCCATGTTTCATAGCTTTCATTTCCAATAAATAACATACAAAAATGAGTTTTATAACTCAAGTTATCATCAAAATAGTTAGGGTTGTTCCTCAAATTCTGTACCCGAGCTATCAATTGGCATCAATCCATATTCATCATTTGTATTCATTTTGATACTAAAATTGTGAGAATTACAACCACATTCATATGTTTCAATTATTTCACACCATATGGTTTCATTTCCATATAAAATATCAAAAATAATAACTATTTCCATAACACATCAAACATACAATCATATTAAACTATAACACATAATTACACACATGAATATCATGTAAAGTTTTTATCAATGAAGTACATACCTAATCAGCCTTGGCTCTTCCCTTAATCCTTATTTTTCTTCCCTTATTAGCTAGCTTTCTCCTTGCCTTTGTCACCCACTTGAGGGTCTCGCCCTTGTTCACTTATTTTTCCTACACAACCATGCCACATCTCAATTACAATATCCATTTTCAATGTTTTTCATGTCTACATAGTATGCTAATGCTCCTAATATGTTTTACTCCTTAATTGAGCTAAAATGTACTAAGGTTAAACTTTCCTCTTACTATGTAATGGCTACCAAAAAACCATATCCTAGTTCCCATTTCATTTTCTTCAATTCAACACTCAAATCATGCTTCTCTTATCACTAATTGTTGTGCTTCTATGCTAATTTCAAATTTCTCCAAATTTCTTTAACTATGGCAGCCCCTCATTCATCCATTAATATCATATTTGCTTTAGTTTTTAAGCCATAAAATAATTAACTAACTTCAATTATTATTTATTCAAATCTTAATTACACTTCCATCAACTAATCCCAAACTTAAATTTATAAGTTCAAGCTTGCAACATAACCTATATCTATCAACCCTAATCACATATTTCACCAACATGGATCCCAAATGGAAGGAAAAGGTTGAATTTAAGAAGAATAAACTAACCTTAAGTGTTCTCCATGGTGGGCCGAAATCTGTCTCACTCTTCTTCTTTTTTCTTCTTTTTTCTTCCTTCCTTCTTGCTCCTTTGGTACCTTTGTAGTAAGAACTCTTTAAATCTGATTTTTCCTCTCTCAAAACTAATTTATTTCCTCAATTTTTCAAGATGGATTTGCAGAGAAAAATGGAGCTTTAGGAAGCCTATGGTGAACAGCAAAGAGAGGAGAAAAAGAGAAGATGAAGGTGGATTATGGAAGAATGTGGAATTTGTTCTTCCTTTTTGACTTTTATACCTAAATTAAAAAGTGGGTGCCACTAATTAAAATTAATCTTAATTCTTATTAGTTCATTAAGTTAATTAATCTTGATTAACAATTAAATTTTGAGAAATTTTATATTTGCCACATCTTCCTCCATATTCACACTTTTCCCCAAATAATCTCCATAATACCGATTTTGTCCATAGAAAATTTTATTTTCTTCTAATTCTACCCCTAATCTTTTTAATTCCCAAATAATAATAGCCTTAATTATTTTTCCTTATTATTAGTCATTTTTTATGGGTTAAAATTTAGACTCCGATTGAACCTGCGTGTCTGACTATGGTCATGCTCAATCGGGGCCTAAATCACTGAATGTTACAATTTGAAAATTTTTAAAATTCATGTAGCATGAAAAAGCTAAAAGTATTTATATTGCTTCTAATCTAGCGACCGAAGCATGTCTTATCATAATTTATGTCTTCCTCTTGCTTGTACCTTTTCGCAACTAATCTAGGCTTATTTCTAGTTATAAGACCTTGTTCATCTAACTTATTTTAAAAATAAAATATCTTCTTTTCATTTTGAACTCTTTTGGCAAAGTTTTTAAAGGATTCAAAAGAGTTACTCTTTTGAGCTAAGAAAATTACCCATGTGAATCTAAAGTAACCATCAACAATAACAAATGCATAGTATTTACCTCCTAAACCAGTAATTCTATTAGGTCCAAGAAGATCTAAATATAAAAGTTGTAGTGGTTTAGAGGTATTTACTGTATTTTTAGACTTGAATGATGTTTTGTGTTGTTTTCCTCTTTGACATGGTTCACATGTCTTATCCTTTTCAAATTTGACTTTTGGTAGTCCATTGACTAGCTCTCCTTTGCTAAGCCTTTGAATTAAGTCCATGCTTGCATGACTAAGTCTTCTATGTCATAGCCAAAACTCATTGCTAATAGTCATAAAACACTTAGAGGAGAGGTTTGATATCTTATGTAAGTATTGTCAACTCTATCTTCTTTGAATATCTTTTGGCCATTTAGAGTGGTTATAAGACATTCATTAGAGTTAAAGTTGCCTTAATTTCCCTTATCACATATTTAACTTACACTTAACAAGTTGTGTTTTAAACCATCAACGAGCAAAACATCTTCAATTAATGTTGCACTATTTAAACCAATAGAGCCAATGCCAATTACCTTACCCTTGGTATTGTTTCTAAAAGTTACCTTACCACCATCAATCCTTTTGATATGGGTGAAGAGACTTCTGTTACCAGTCATATGCCTTGAGCATCCACTATCCACTAGCCAAGAATTTTCCTTTGATGTAGATTTGAGGCACATCTACAAAACCATAATATAGGTTCCGCTTTTAGGTATTCAAATAAACTTGGGTCCTTAGGGGTTAGCATTAGAAGGTTCCCAATGAGCGTTCCTTATAAAACAATATTTATTTATATGTCCAAATTTCATGCAATAGTGACATTGTTTAGACTTATATATGCTATTCCATTTTGTCGTATGTTTAGGGTTTCTTATTTTCCTAGGTGGTGTTTGTGCATAATGACATAAACATGCATTTGAGATTGGTGCTTTCCTAAGTGCATGCTTTTTATATAAAAAAGCATGATTGGCTTTTTGAGGAGGAAACCTCAAATAGCTAAGTGACCTTTGATTACTATTTATTTGAGTAGAAGGTTGTGTGTGTGCATTAATTTTAGCCCTTGGGGCTATTACCTCAATAGTAGATGTTTGTGGTGTGCTGGATTTAACAAATATAGTTTTAGGTGAGGAGGATGGTGATGCTCTGTTGAAGCCTAGACCATGTCTCACTAAGAGAGGTCTTTATGATATAATTAAAGTATCTAACCTCTCATTCCCTTTGTGGAATCTAGAAATAGAATTTTCAAGCTCTTCAACTTCATTTTTCAAAGCATTATTTTTTTAAAAGAGAATTTGTTGAGGGTTTTGAAGAAATTTAATCAAATAATCTTTTTAAAGAGTCATTTGAAATTGTTAGCTTTTAAACTACCTTTTGAAGGTCATTAAGATCATTTCTAAGATTTGAGCTATTCTTTCTACAAAGTTCTAGTTTCTTTTTGTATCTTTATATTTTCATGATTTAAGACTTCAACTATATCATCATCCTCGTCAATTAAATCACATAAATAGTAACAATGTTGGGATGTAAAGCATACCTCATCATTGGAGTCATCTTTAATTGTAACGTCACACCTTATGCATTTGAGTATAACCTATCCAAATATCAAGTAATCATACATGGCATACTGGAAAGGTAAAATACCCTGTTAACAATAGTAGTAAATTTTTTTTCATATCCTGCAATATAATTTCATGCCTTTGCAAGTCTCATATCCTATAATTTCATTCAATGACTTGCAAGTCTTATATCCTGTAATAACACTCAATGGCTTTTCAAGTCAACATTAAAACCCACAATACGATATATCACATATATCAAAACATAAACTTTACACATAAGTATTTTCGAGTTGATTTCATTTATACATTTTTAGACTTATTCCAAAATGTCTATACATATTCAAGCACGTAAATACAAAACACATATGACATATTTTCATGCTTGTGTGGAATGCAAGAAGAGAGAGTGATGAGGCTCGGCCAGTGACCTGTGCTCCATGTCTTTTATACGCTACTCAAAATGAGCTATCACTTTTCTTTACCTGAAAAATGATGCAAATTGATGAGTTGCGGCTCAGTGAGAATAACCATCCAATGAGCTCTAAAGTACCAAACAACTCATAGTAATAAATCACAATTCCAATATAGACCATGTATTCCATTCCATTCAGCAGTGTCATATAAGTATCAATAAAGTTGAAACATATAATCATTACTCTTTATGTATGCAAATGCTTTGCTTATTTCATTTTGTTGTGACCAAGTTAAACAGACATTGCCCCGGGTTTCCATGTGAATATTTGCCATGTGAAATTTGCATTTGCATTTTTTAGCTAGCTTGATCATTTGTTTCATTTGCACATTTTTTGGGCCATAGGACTCTTCTTTTGCTTTACAATATCGATTAACTAGTCACAACGCCTTTTTAGCCCATATGCATATGCACTTGTATTTAAGCATTCATCAACCATTGCATCTTTATCATATACAACATACATATATTCCATATATACCTCATATGTCAAGCATATACTATACATATACCATGTTTCTATATCACATTTGTCAAACATATACCTCAAATATACAACAAGTATACCATTTATATGTACCAAAATGTCACAAATTACCCATCATTACATTATCAAGGACCAATCATGACAATCATATGAATCACATAGCAAGCAACATTCATTTGCACTAAAGAATTCAATCGATAATTAGACTCACCGTTCTCCTTTGATTCCGACCCCTAACTTATTGTCTATCTGCTCCTTGTGGGTCTCCAATATGTTATGAGCCTAAAATGAAAACATAATCAATTAACTCATGATTAGAAAGACTTAATGTGGCTTAAACAAATTAATATGCATTGTTCATGTCAATAGTTAAGATTTTTTCTATGAGGCAATGTGACCTTATAGGACTGTTTAGCCTATAACGTTTTCTATAATTGACAAATTAATCTGATTCTTATTCCTAATTAAACCTAACACATAATTATAGCACATATTCAAATTTTATACCAATTGGATCATTGTACAATATTTGGTGGAATTTCTAAGAGTGTCCTGTTTTCTGCCTTGTTTTCTGCCTTTAGGAAGTTTCAGGGTACTCATTTGGGTTCCTCATAACTTATAATATATAAGTCATATTTTAATGCCACTTTACAGACACTTATATGGGTTCATATGGAACATGTTTCATGTTTACAACTATTACCAATTATATCTCTAAGGTCTCCTAATTATACCAAACATTTTACTGGTCCAGAATAGAATTGACTTCCGGACCAGTATGGCTTACAAAGGCCATAACTTAGTCTATACATAACCAATGAAGTTGAAATTAGTACCAAAATTTATCTAAGACATATACCTATAACTCTCATGTTTTGATCACTTACATAATCTAGCTCTAACAAGCTCCAATTAGCTAAACAAGGTACTGTATCTGCCCAGGGCACTCAATAGGCAGTTCAAACCATGGAACAGTCATGGTTCCATTCACCATAACTCAACATTTACAAGGACTATGAACCTGAAATTTGGTAGACAGATGCACCACACATATATCTACAACTTTTAAGTTTTGAGATACTTCAAATAAGGGCTTGACCACATTCAAAATCAAACCACATAGTAGCTAATTTGGTTAGGGTTTACACCATGCCCAGTTTCAGTACGAAGCGTATATCTCTCCCTATAGATAACATCTTGCAAAAATGTTTACATATCCACAAATCTAAGACATAAAGGAACAACATTTGTGTTTTACACCAGAATCAATTGCTATTAACATCAAAATCGGGATGCAATTCAGTGCCTAATATTGAACCTAAACAATTCAAATCAACCCTATAGCAATAAGAATTGATTACTTACCAAGAACAGCCTTGCAAGGGATCAATTAGCTTCAAAAACTAGGTGAAACAAGGAAGAATTGAAGTCTGAAATGGAAGAAATTGAAGAAGAAGTCGGGCTGTAGAAGAAGGTAGAAATGGGGAAAGAAAGATGAAGATAAAGCCAACTTGTTTTTTGTCATTTTGTCATTTTCTCTTTTTCTCTTCTCTTTTCTCTTCTCATTTTTCTTTTCTCTTCTCTTCTATTTCTCTTTTGTGTCATTTTCATTTTATTTTGTCTATATTATTATTATTATTTACATATATTTATAATTCCACTAATTCACACAATAATACAACTTAATCATTTGACCCGATTTAACTAAATTAGCAATGTAAATGTTCACTAATCTTAATCTAATCATTTTTCTTACTTTAATTTAGTCATCTTATTCAATTCATTTCTAATACTTTGTTATCCTCATTTAAGTTATAATTACACATGTGCGACTCGATACAAGTGCCAAATACTAGGACACATAGCTAGTGCGTGCCATGAACTTGTTCCTACGAAAATACGTATGAAATGCACGTGTTCAATTGAATTGTATGCAAGATGCTTATGTTCGATGAAATGCATATGGGGAAGGTCAAGGATGTTACATTAATAGCCATGAAGTATAAGTTAGCCACCTCTTTTTCCTCTCCTTCTTAAATGAATAAGGAGGAGTCATCATCCCAAGTGGCTTTGTGACCCTTCTCTTCATATTTTTTATTGGGTCTCCTCTTGTACTTCTTAAGCTTGGGACACTCCGATTTGATGTGACCTTTCTTTCCACATTCATAGCATTTTACTTCCCTATTGCCTTTGTTAGATGAGAATTTTCCAGAAGGGAACCTTGAAGCCTTTTGCTTGTAGTTCTTGATTGAGTCATATTTGTTGGAGATCAATCTCTTGTTCCTTTTTGAAAGTAGGGCCATTTTGCTCATCTCTTTCATCAACTAATTCTTCATCACTAAGAAGATCATCTATAGCCATGGAAGTTGATGCTTTGAGTGCAATTGACTTTCTCCTATCTTTTTCTCCTTCATTCTCTTTATCTCTTACTATAGCCATCTCATGAGTGAGAAGTTTGCCAATTATCACGTCGATGAGGATCACACTTAAGTCTTCATTTGCTTCTTCTATGCCTGCAACTCTTGAGCCATAATTCTTCATTGGAAGACTCTTCAAATTCTTATTGTTTATGTCTTCAAAGCTATAGTGTTTTCCAAGCTTCCTTATGCCATTGATAATGGCAAGAAGACAATTTGTCATCTCGTTATGGTCTCATTTGGCTTCATCTTGAAAAGCTCATTCTCAGTGACAAGAAGTTGAACCTTCTTAGACTTAACTTGTTTGGCAGTTCTCCAAAGTCTTTCAAATAGAGTAGGCAACAAGACAATGTTGAATCCTACCACACTCTTCAAGGGATAAAGAGCTTATTAGGATAGTCATGTCTTTCTTGTTCTTGCCATTTGCTCTTCTATGAATATCTTTTCAATCATCCCTTGGAGTGATCAATTTCTTCATTATAAAGATATATTTCCAGCTTCAATTTCCAATTTGCATAGTTATCTCCATCAAAGAAGGGATTGGGACTATAAAATCCTTTGTTGGGCATAGTTTGATCTTTATTAGTACTTTTTAGGCTTGAATGCTAGTCCTTGCTCTTATACCAATTGTAGCCTAAAACAATAACCAAGAAATGGGGTTGAATTAGTTGGAAAATAAAACTTACTTGAAGAAAAAAAACTAAATAATATATGGTCAAAGGAATAGAGATATAGTGCACATAAGATTTATAGAGGTTCAGGTATTAACAAACCTTACTCTTCTCCCCAATCTCGATTGGCTATTTCACTAACACTTGAAGTGTTATAATGGAGTTTTTTCAAGCTCACTCCTAACTATGTTGTTTCTTTTTTAGCTAAAACCTTTGTGATTTAATGACTAACACAACAACCAATTCCTTGTATTTTTTATTGCTTACACAAAAACCCTTACAAGTGTTGAACTCATAACCCAACTCACTCAAACTCACTTTTGAGTAATTGATTTGAAGATGAAAACACTCACCAACCAAAATACTTAGCAATTATGAGCAATTATGGTTTTACAATCACAAATAATGAAAGTTGTTGAATCAAAAATAAATGCACAAAGCTACACAAGATTAGAAGATTGAATGATTGTTTTTCATTTTTGTAAAAGTCATAAATGTGTTGTATTTATACATCCAGATCAATATAACCGTTTGGGGTGCTTAATGCGAAAATAGTTGTTCAACCACTTTCTCGTTCGCACCTAACAAGTTTCTCTCTCTAGGTTCACGGGTGTAACTGAGTCTTCATAGGCATGATTGTCCTTCATAGCCATGAATGAAAGTGGTGGCTCTAGTTGTGACTCATTCTGTTTGAAAATGAGTGGTCATTCACGGGCATGACTTGATCAATCTTCATGATTCGGCCAATTGACTATCGTGAATATTTGAATGAATAGTCTTGGCATTTACTAGTTTCACGGGCGTGACTAAAATTTCCATGGGCACGAAGAGCTATTTTCATAGGGGTGGTGATTTTTCACCACGGGCATGACTTTTCAATTCACAGGCGTGACTCTTTGCTTATATTCAATATTTGAACTTCAATTCTTATATTTCAACTTGCTTCAAGGTTTTAGGAATGCATAATCTGTCTAACACACTTAGAGCACAAATGTGGATAAATTTCCTATTACTTAATTATTTGTTATCATCAAAATGGCGAAAATATCCCTAAAGGTTAAACAGATATGATGCCTCCAGTGATTGCATGTCAGTTGACCTTTCTCTCCTTGATGGATTATGTTCTACCAAAGCCCTAAAACAAATGGAATTATATCACTTGACAAAGTTCAACATATATGATGCATATGCTATCATGCTTTTATGCATATGCATGTTCCTATGGAACGTATCCCTGCTCTAATACCAAAAATGTGACACCTTATACCTTATTCATTTGATACCACATACATTTGTATCAATTAATTATACATGACATATGATAAGACATAAGAACCTATTAACTTTGATAGTAATTTTTTTTCATCCCATAACATCATTCAGTAAATTTGCAAATCAACATCAAGACTTTCACCACAACAAAATTTATCACATATATTTAGACTTAAACTTCATGTCAAAAGATTTATGAGTTGTATTCATTTACACATCTTAATACCAACTATGAGTAACAAAACATGTGCAAACATATATGCCCAAATTATATATTATATTATTTCATGCTTATGAGGGATGCATAGTGTGACGCCCCACTTATATATTAGGGATAATTCCACATATATAAGTAGGATGCCACAAGCTTAACTCGATAAATCTGTTCGAATTAAAACTTTTACATTTTAAATAACTTAATTTATTTATTTATATTGGTTTAGACAAGTCATTCTAATTAACAATATATATATTTATCCTTAGGTTATATACACATATGACACCCGATTATATTACATAATTATTTGCATATACAATATTAACATTTAAGACATGTCTACCATAAACCACATACATGATCAAACTTAAAACAAAAAACATAATAGGTAACCAACCCTCTAACTTCGTCTTTTGTGTCTCCGCTGATATAGGCTTGGATTTCTTCTTGATCAACTTCACTATTTACTAGCTACAGCTTCAATTCCTACATGAGAAGAACTCATGCTAAGCTATCTCTAGCTCAATGATACATATAAGTATTAAAGTTTTTCTCAGGCAGTCACACAAATGCATGTCTCAAATAAAATCATGGCACATCAAATTTTATTACATGTTTGTCATATTAACTAAATAAATACATAACATAAAAGAATAAACATAATATCCTTATTCAATAATTAAATTTGCACCACCTCAAGTAACCATTTTACACTTTTTTACTTACATCAATTAATAAAATTTTGTATTTTATTATATGATTCATTAGCCCAAAATTTTGTTCCCGAACTGTTCGGATACGGGGTGTGAAATGGGAGTGCTCGCAGAGCTTAAGCCATTCTACTAACTATAATCTCATGTCAAGGGTGCTCCCACAGCTTAAGCCACCTTGATCGAATATAATCATGTCATCTGTGTATAATCAGGATCGGGGGCGCTCCCAGAGCTTAAGCCATCATGTTTCTAAATCATATCCATATCAGTACCTAGAGCATAACCACAATGGTGGACCATATATCCTATATCAGTCATCAGGTAGATAAATGGGCAATTAACAACATTAATTACTTGTTTCTATAACCAATACTCATTTCATATTAACATAATCATATACTCACAATTTATTCCAATAACATGTAATAGCATGATATTTTATCAAATATTAGCATAATGTTAAGTTCATACTTAATAACATTTCTATAATTTTAAAACATGCCATAATATAATATTTCATTATTGTGACAAACAATTCATGTCATGCACACACAATTATGCACAATGGGGCAAACTAGAATATATATATGTACAAACCACGATAGTTTTCTTCTTTTCCAAAATATAAACTCAGAGATTGTTCGTTTTTGTTTTTGTTCTTCTTGTTGAGATCCTAATTCAAAAATATAAATAATTAATACATTGATAAAATATTTATTCTTAATATAGTTTAAATAAATAACTACAATTTCTTTTAAGCTGGAATAGGACATCTTTGGACTATTGGATCTATAATGTTTCCTACACTTATCCAATTTATATGATTCCTATTCCTAATTAAATTTAACATGTAAGAATAAAATATACTAAAATTTTAGTGTTTTTGAACCATTACACAATTTTTGGTATAATTTTAAATGTTGCTTTGTTTTCTACCCTTAGACAGTTTCGGGATACCATATTTAAAAATTCATATCTTTCACTGTGTAGCTTAAATTATTATGAAACTTTTTATAAATTTATATAAGTTAATTTGGAACATTTTTCATGTTTACCTCATTTCCATATTCAGTCTCTAAGCTTCTCAAATACTGGGGGATCTATAATGGGTTCAGAATACATTGACAATTTGACCAGTTCATTTATTCAGCTCATAACTCACAAACTAATTGACATTTTAAGGTGAGACTTCACAGAAACTTAGATAAGACATAGACATAAAAATGTAATGTTTTAAACTTTTGCTAATTCGACCTTTAAGAGACTCAAAAAGGAACACGAATTTACTTAAGTTGCGCAGGTTCCAGAACACAACTCAATCAAGGAATAATCATAGTTAATTTCACTATAACTCAACCTACACAAGAGATATTTAAACAAAATTTGGCAGAGACCTAAATAACACATAGATATATTACTTTTATGTTTTACAAAACCTTAGATTCAACCATTAAAATGATCAAATTAAACAAAGACTGTAGGTTATTCTGTTGACATGTCTCCCTGAACCAATTTCGCTCAAACAAGTTTATCTCTTTATATACCCAAAATAATTTAATGAAATTTAACAAAAACCATAAAGAACACATATATGAACAACTTTTATGTTTTACACCTCTTCGA
The DNA here is from genome assembly GCA_023653625.1 of Triadica sebifera. NCBI lineage: Eukaryota > Viridiplantae > Streptophyta > Magnoliopsida > Malpighiales > Euphorbiaceae > Triadica > Triadica sebifera. The sequence continues at coordinate 31,600,186 of CM042901.1, forward strand.
ATGCAGTTCATAAGGTAATAAAAAATAAAATGAAATACACTGCAGAAATATAATCTTAAAAGCTCTAATAATACAATAACTATGGAAAATAGATTACTTACCAAAAACAGATTTATTTGGAGTGAATTTCTTGCAAATCATGAAAGAGATGAGGAAGAATTGGGGGTGTGATATGGAGGAAGGAAAGAGATGATGATGATAAAAAGAAGAGAGTTGAAGTTGGAAGAAAATGGGGTAAAGTCTTAATTGACTTTCCCCTCCCCCTCCCTTCTCTCGTTTTCATCTCTTTTTTTTCTCTTTATTATTATTATTATTATTATTATTATTATTATTATTATTATTATTATTATTATTATTATCATCACATATTTACTTATATATAATATCTTTAATTTTTTTATACCAAGAATACAATTTAATTATGTGGTATAATTTAATCAAATTTATCATGTCAATCGATTTAATTCATTTTAATTTCTAATTTAGTCATTTATTCACTCTATTTTAATCTTTATTGTCTATCATGTGTTTCCACATACTTATTCTAATTAGACTCTAATTAATGGATGTTACAATTCTCTCCCCTTTAAGATGTATGCACGAGAACCATAATTGAAGGATGTGAACGACAATCTTTTGTCAATGGAGAGGAGCAATCTTATATCATTGAAATGGGCCTAAAAGGAGTTCAAAAGCCTTCTCATATAATCCAATTCAATGTGGGGCATGTTCCAGGGAATAGAAGGCAGCATTACAACAGTGGTTGCTATATTGGGCCAAAAATCCATAATCAAGTTCATGGGTCAATACTACGGAAAGGGAAGCCTAAAGTGAAGATCAAGGGAGTCTTCCTTGAAGATTGAATTCAAATGGGCTAAACAAGACAAAGTCCATAAACCTTGAAGATTACAAGTCATGTGCAAATCATGTGCTAGGAGTCATGTGCCAAACCTGTGCAAGACATGTGCCATCCATGTGGAAGACATCATGTGCCAACCATATGCTCAAGAATATGTGCCATACATGTGTCTAGTTATGGGATTTGAGCTTAACTTATAATTGGGCTTAATTATGTTTGTGGGCTGTCTATTTAATTACCTTAGGTTTTAATTACTGATAGATATGTGGGCTAAAGAAATAAAGCCCAACCCACCACTTGTCTTATTTTAGAAGGATACTAATTAAATCCTTCTAAAATAAGACAAGTGGTGGGTTGGGCTTTATTTCTTTAGCCCATATATCTATCACTAATTAAAACCTAAGGTAATTAAAATAGACAGCCCACATACATAATTAAGCCCAATTATAAGTTAAGCTCAAATCCCATAACTAGGCACATGCATGGCACATGTTCTTGAGCACATGGTTGGCACATGATGTCTTCCACATGGATGGCACATGTCTTGCACAGGTTTGGCACATGACTCCTAGCACATGATTTGCACGACTTGCACATGACTTGTAATCTTCAAGGTTTATGGACTTTGTCTTGTTTAGCCCATTTGAATTCAATCTTCAAGGAAGACTCCCTTGATCTTCACTTTAGGCTTCCCTTTCCGTAGTATTAACCCATAAACGTGATTATGGATTTTTGGCCCAATATAGCAACCAATGTTGTAATGTTGCCTTTTATGCCTTGGAACACGCCCCATATTGAATTGGATTATATGAGAAGGCTTTTGAACTCCTTTTAGGCCCATTTCAATGATATAAGATTGCTCCTCTCCATTGATAAAAGATTGTCATTCATATCCTTCAATTATGGTTTCTGTGCATACATCAAATCCTTTAGGATTACTCTTCAGTGCAGTGGACTCTTGGGGTCCACATCCCATATTTTCGGTTCGAATATTTTCTATCGGATTGAAACTAGGGGCAAAAGTGAATAAAAGGAGTACAAATTATTTAAGTGAAAAATATGATAAAAGTAGCAAATGTGAATGAAATGATTAAAGTGACAATTATGAATAAAATATGAGAAAAGTGATTAAAATGAAAAATATGATAAACATGAAATAAGTAAAAAGTATAAGAAAAATAATGAAAGTGAGAAATACAAGATAAATAAGTGGAAGATAGATATTAAATTGTGTAGTAAAAATAAATAATCAAATAAATAAATGAAAAAAATAATATTAGTGGCAAAAGTGTAAATAATATATAGTTAATAGCATAGTTGTAAATAAATAGAAATTTAGGAATTTAAGTGAAATTTGTAACAAATTAAATAAAATAAAGAAATTGAAAAGAAGAAAGAAAAGAAGAATTAAAAAGAAAAAAAATTATTGAGAAAACAAATTGATAAAATTAATTAAGGTATTAAATAGTGAATTAAAATACTTAAAAATAATAAAATGAATTATATATTAATGATAAAAATTGAATAGTATATTCAAAATATAATTGCATGAAAATATAATTAGTGAAAATTTTTAGATTAGTAATCACCACTGAGCATATTAATCCTCAGCACGTAGTTATTTGACTGCGTGCAGGTAGTAGAGGAAAAAGCAGGAGCAAGTATGCAAATTTTGGGAGCAGACGGAAGCACAAAATAGTAATAGGATATTACTAATAATGACATATATATATATATATGCATAGATATGGAGTTGTAAGAATGAACCTTGTACATATTATGATAAATTGTATTTGTAAATTACTATGTATGTGAAGAATGAAATGATGATTTGTGGATAGATGTAAAATATTTTATATTATATGAGTTTTGTTGTGCCCAAAAATGGGCTATGGATTGTGTTGCCCAGATATTAAGCCAAGAAGAGGGTTGAATTGGAGTTTCAAAAATTAAACTTTAAAGTGCGGAAACAAAAAAAATTAAATTTAGGAGGGATATAGAAATTTGACACAAGGATTTTTATAGAGGTGTGGGTGTTACCAAACCCTACTCCTCTCCCCAATCGCAATTTGGAGTTTCACTAACACACTAAGTGTTACAATGGAGTTTTACAACCTCACTCCCAACTATAGTGTTTCTCACAATGGCTCACACCTAACCCAGAAATCACTTGTGTTTTAATGGCTCACATAATAACCAATTCCTTGTGTTTTACAGGCTCACACAAACAACCTTTACTTTGTGTTTTTACAGGCTCACACAAACAACCTTTAATTTGTGTTTTATAGGCTCACACAACTAACCCTCACAAGTGTTATACTCTTAACCCAGAAATACCCAAAACTCACTTGAGTAATAAATGATTACAGAGAGAAACACTCACAAATCTTTATTGCTTAATTAATGATGAGCAAAAAGATTTTTACAAAGAATAGATATTGGTTCTCAAAGTATTTAATGTACAAATAGCTTGTAATAAGATTTTGATTCAAAGTATTTGCTATCATCTCGTACTGAATGCATACATGAGTTCCATTTATACTCCCTTGGCTGATTATAGCCGTTATGGTGCATTTAATAAGAAACTAGCCGTTGTACCAACCAAATAATCGCGCCTGATATTTTTCTCTTTCATCATTCACAGGCGTGACTATGTTTGTCACTGGCGTGACATTTCTTCCGAAGCCGTGACTGAAGTGGTGACCTTGGTCGTGAAGCTCTCTGGAATGTTTTGAAACATTAGGTCACAGGCATGACAAACTTCCCAGCCGTGACTGAAGTGGTGACCTTGTTCGTGAAACTCTCTTGAATGTTTTGAAACATTGGGTCACGGGCATGACTTACAGCTTCACGGGCGTGACACTTTCCAGCCGTGATCCAAGTGGTGACTTTGGTCGTGAAGCTCTCTGGAATGTTTTGAAACATTAGGTCACGGGCGTGACATACAGCTTCATGGGCGTGACAAACTTCCTAGCCGTGATCCAAGTGGTGACTTTGGTCGTGAAGCTCTCTGGATGAAAATGCCATGAACATTCATGGGCATGACATTTTAATTCACAGGCAAGACTTAAATGTACATTTCATGGTTTATTCTTCCTTTATGGCCATGAACTTCAAATGTTGGTTTTGGTGACGGTTAGCTCTTTCACGGGCGTGAACATGTTACTTCCTTAATTTGGTCTTTCAAGGATTATTCTTCCATTTTCCATTCTTGTTATTTTATTCCATACCATGTTTAATAAACTTAGAAGACAAGTATATTAAATACAATATTGCTATTTTATTTGTTATCATCAAAATGACGGAAATACCCCTCAAGGCTTAACAATCTCCCCCTTTTTGATTGTGACAAATAATTCTAGCAATATGTGCTTTTGAGAAGTCTCCCCCTCAAAAGATACTTAGGATAAAAAATTGATAAAATGCAAGAATTGTAAAGAATGATGTAGCATTGAAATAAACATACTAGTGTTTAAGTATATGCAAGTTATATGTGAAGTATATCCAATATTTACCAAAAATTCTTTTTAAGGCACGAAGTATATGTAAGGTATATTTAGAGTATATCATGACTTGTTCATTTATGTAACTTGCATTAAGGTATATGCAAAGTATACTTAAGGTATATCTAATGTGTATATAGCTCAATTTCTCAATTTCATACTTGCATATTAATTTTGAATCAAAGTTTGTAGGTTCTTATTTTTTATTCAAAAAATTAATTTAATATATTGCTGGGTTCTCCCCCTTTTGTCATCAATCAAAAAGAATATAAAGATACCAAAGGATAAACAAAGCAAATATATTTGATTGTTAAAAACAGAAATACACACCAAAGGAAATAAAAGTCAGAAGGGAAATATAACAAACAAAACAACAAAACAACAAAGAAAATAAACAAGCAAACACACAAATGTAGGCTACCATCTAGCCTAACACCTAGCCTACTCATCTAGCCAAACATCTTATCTCGAAGTCTAGCAACCTCTGCCTCAAGGTTGTCCATCCGAGACTCCATGAAGTCTTTGAGGTTTTCCAACCTCTCGTCCATCGAAGCCTGCAGCTGCTCGAATCGTGGTGCCAAGAGATCAACCACTTGCTACGCCACATTTGGTGTGGAAGCCGAGGATTGACCGATGTCCTGCTTAGCCACTAGAAGAGCTTCCTCAACCCGAGCCATTTTCTTCTGCTGGATCCCTTGGAGGCCTGCTTTGAAGTCCTCCGTATCATTGTCTTCCCAGATTATCTCCCCAGCGGTGTCTGTGAAATGGTAGAAAATATTGTTCTCATCAACAATTCTGACAGCCGTTCCCATCTTGATAAAGGACTCAACATCCAATCGATCTTGAGGATGTCCTGGGATGAGATTGAAGTGATGCTCATCCAGCTTCAAACAGCCAAGATTCAAGGCTATATGGGTGACATAACCACCAATCAGTATATCTTCTGTGGGTTTGGTGGCAATGGACAGAAGATGGTTTGCAAACCATCTAGAAAGTGCCACCGTGAGTGCTCTTCTATCCATCTCAAATAGGAAGAGCTCCGATTTCGGAATGGTCCCATTACTATCTCTCCGAGAGAATATGCTATAAGTCAGAAACCTATGAAAATATTTGTGCACTGGGGACCTGAGATGAGTGCTCTTGGTCTTCTTGACACCCCAGCTGCAATCAATGCCAAAATGGGTCCAAGCTCGAGTGGCGAAGAATTCTACTTCACTGGCATTGAGTATGCCATCTGATGGTAGGTTGAACAAGTCCCCGAATTTTGTGGCATTGAGGGTGTTGGGATTGTTGCAGAGTTGGAATTTCACCACTCCAGTAGGTGACACTTGCAAAATGCTAAGGAATTCCAGTGTTGGCTCCCTCAATATGGGCTGATGAATGTCCACAAATTCTTTCAAGTGACATGCTTGGAGTTGCTCTGTCATTGCCGTTTCTAGCCCGAGAGTTCGGACGGTTTGCCATTCAAAGGACCTCGATGAAAGGAGAGGCCTTTTCTTCAATGTGGAGTACCGGGGATGGCATTGCTCCGGTATTCTGTTCATGAGGTAATCAGCGTACCTCCTGGGAGCATGAGACTTCTTTCTTTTTCCTTTAGATGAGGCAGTCTCCATTTGAGTGGAAGAAATAAACTTTGAGAAGTTTGGGAAACTATTTGACAGAAATTTGAGAAAAACCCTAAATGAGTTTGCTTTTTTATGAAGGAATGGACTTTTGATGGTATTTATAGGAAACTTTTGTGACTTAGGGTCGGAATCTTCAATAACTCATTGAATGTGTGTAAATAAGAGTGGTTTCAAGGAGTTGAAAGGTTGAAATGTGAAAAATAACCAGTTGTTCTCTTATATGCCCGATGCATTAACGGGCGTAAATTATGTTTTCATGGGCGTGAATGGTTATGTTCACGGTTTGCTGAAGGAGTGTTCTACCCGTGAATAAGGGCATGAATATGTTCACGGTCGTGACTTTTGAATGTCACGGGCGTGAATGATGAACTTTCATGGGCGTGAAAGGTTGAATTTCACTACTTGTGCCCATGAAGCAAGGCGTGACTCATAGTGTGAACGCCTCTATGTGTTTTGGGGTAAAAATGTTCACGGGCGTGAAAATGCGTCACAGGTATGAACAGGACTTTTCACGGGAGTGAATGAAGTCGTGAACATAAGCTTCACTACTTGAAGCCATGAACAATGTCGTGAACGACACTGCCTCTTTTGGCTATTTAAGTCACAGGCGTGAACATATGTCATGGGCATGACTTCCCTAAAATTTTCATCAAATAAAATTAAGTACTAAAACAAGACTAAATCATTTCAATAAAGATTTTATCCCTTATAACATAAATTTTCATCAAAATTAGTACCTTATATCTAGTGGTATGATACAAGATTAAGGTTATCACTTAAGATTTCATAATTTAACACTCATAAAGTTAATCCATCAATCATACCAAGTTCTCTTCTAATGAAATTAAATCTTTCCTCATTTAGAGACTTAGTAAAAATATTAGCCAATTGATTTTCTATACTTATAAATACTAATGCAACATCTCCATATTGAACATGATTTCTAATAAAGTGGTATCTAATGTCAATATGTTTACTTCTTGAATGTTGAATAGGATTCTTTGAAAGATTTATAGCACTTGTATTGTCACATTTAATAGGTATATAGTTCATATCATGACCATAGTCCTTAAGTTGTTGTTTCATCCAAAGAATTTGAGTGCAACAACATCCAACTGCTACATACTCTGCTTCAGCCGTTGAAAGAGAAACTAGAACTTGTTTCTTGCTAAACCAAGAAACTAAGCATTCTCCAATAAAGTGACAAGTACCTTCTTTTTCTATCTAAAAGACTACCAACATAATTTGCATCTGAATATCCTATAATATTAAAGGATGAATTTCTAAGATACCATAAATCTAGATGCAATAATCCATGTAAATATCTTAGAATCCTTTTTACTGCATTTAAATGAGATTCTTTAGGACATGATTGAAATCGTGCACACAAGAAAACATTATACATTATATCGGGTCTAGTTGCAGTAAGATATAAAAGAGATCCGATCATACCTCTATAAAGCTTTTCATTAATGCTCTTACCATTTTCATCCTTGTTCAATTTTGTTGATGTCCTCATGGGAGTCTTGACATTCTTGCATCCTTCCATACCAAATTTCTTAATTAAATCTTTGGCATATTTGGATTGGTTGATGAATATGCCCTCTCCCATCATGCTCATTTCAAATTCCCTAGTCATACACTTAGCAAATTCTTGACAAAGCAGCTCATTAGTAGAACCAAATATTATATCATCAACATAAATTTGAATAATTAGTATATCATGCTTATGCTTTTTAATGAATAATGTGGGGTCAACATTTCCCTTTATAAAGTTATTTTCTAATAGAAAAGAACTTAGTCTTTCATACCAAGCTCTTGGGGCTTGTTTCAAACCATATAAAGCTTTTGAAAGTTTAAAAACATGATTTGACAAATCATAGCTTTCAAAGCCTGGTGGTTGTTCTACATATACTTCTTCTTCTATATAACGATTTAGAAATGCACTTTTCACATCCATTTGAAAGAGTTTGAGATTCATGTGACATGCATATACTAATAGTATTCTTATGGCTTCTAATCTAGCTACAGGAGCATATGTTTCATCATAATCTAAACCTTTTTCCTGATTATATCCTTTTGCAACTAATCTAGCCTTATTCCTAGTTATTGAACCTTGTTCATCTAGTTTGTTTCTAAATACTCATTTGCTACCTATAATTTGATGATCCTTGGGTCTAGGTACTAAGGTCCATACCTTACTTCTCTCAAATTGGTTGAGTTCCTCTTGCATGGCAATTACCCAACTTTCATCATTGAGAGGCTCATCAACATTTTTAGGCTCAATTTGAGAAATAAAAGCAATGTCAGTGACTAAATGTTTGAAATGAGATCTAGTACTTACTCCCCTTGAGAGATCACCGATGATTTACTCTTTTGGATGATCTTTCGTCATTCTCCATTCTTTTGGGAGTTCATGTTCGTTTTCTTCTTGAGTTTGAGGTAGAGGATCATTTTGATGTGAATCTTCTTGATCATTTTCTCTTTTTCATTTTCAAGATCAAGTCTTTCCATATTACCTACAACATCATCAAGAGCACTACCTTTCACAAGATCAAGTTTACTAGATTCATTAAAGACAACATGCATGGATTCTTCAACAGTTAATGATCTTTTGTTAAAAAACTTTATATGCTTTGCTAGTTGTAGAATATCCTAAAAAGATATTTTCATCAGATTTAGAGGCAAATTTTCCAAGATTGTCCTTGGTATTCAATATGAAGCACTTGCATCCAAATACTCTAAAGTATGATATCAAGGGCTTTCTTCCATTCCATAACTCAAATGAGGTTTTGTTTAATAGATGTCTTTTGAAAACTCAATTTGAAATATAACATGCAGTGTTTGTGGCTTATGCCCAAAAGTAAGTTGGTAAATCATATTCATTGAGCATTGTTCTAGCCATTTCAATTAAAGTTAGATTTTTCCTTTCAACTACCCCATTTTGTTGAGATGTCCTAGGAGATGAGAAATTTTGTGAAATGTCATGTTCAAGACAAAAGCTTTCAAATTTTTCATTTTCAAATTTTTTGCCATGATCACTTCTTATCTTTGAAATTTTGTATTAAGTCCATGTTACCATGACCAAGCCTTCTATGTCATAACCAAGATTCATTACTAGTAGTCACAAGACACTTAGAGGAATGGTTAGATAGTTCATGTAAGTTTATTATGTATGTATTGACATCTCTATTTCCTTTAAATATCTCCTGACCATCGATAGAGATCACGAGACATTCATTGGAAGTAAAGATTACTTTGTTTCCTTTATCACATAATTGACTTACACTTAACAAGTTATGTTTCAAGCCATCAACAAGTAAGACATATTTAATAAAAGAAATACCATTAATACCAATAGAACCAATGCCAATTACCTTACCCTTTGCATTGTTTCCAAAGGTAACTTTACCTCCATCAATACTTTTGATTTCATTGAAAAGTTCTTTGTCTCCTGTCATATGCCTTGAGCATCCACTGTCTACTAGCCAAGCATTTTTGTTTATTGTGGACTTGAGGCATACCTAAAGAATCACAGTTCAAGTATGATTTTTAGGTACCCAAATGAGCTTGGGTCCTTGAGGGTTAGCACATGAAGGTTCCCAATGAGCCTTCCTTATCCAACAATGTTTATTTATGTGACCCATTTTCATACAATAATTACATTGTTTTGGTCTAAACTTGTTTATTGGTCTTACAATATTTTTGAATACTATATTTCTATCAAACTTATTTTGAGAATGATGACATGCACAGTCATGATTAATTGATGATTTTCTAGATGCATGCTTCCAATATATATAAAGGCATGACTATTCATCTAGACCATGTCTAATTAAGGGTGATTTTTGAGATACAATGAGAGTATCTAAACTCTCTTTACCTTTGTGAAATTTAGAAATGGAATTTCTAAGTTCCTCAACTTCATTTTTCAAAGTGTTATTTTCTTTAAGCAAAGAAGCAGTTGAGGGTCTTGATGAATATTCATCTAATGACTTTTGGAGAGATTCATTAGATGATTTAAGCTTTATGTTTTCCTTTTCTAAAACATCTATCTTATTTTTTAAATTAGAGATGTTATTTCTATAACTACTAAATTTACTTCTATATTTCTCTAATTCTAGATTTAATTCTTCTATTAGGCTTTGCTCATCATCATCATCATCGTTATCATTATCATTATCACTGCTATCATTGTTTAAAGAGTATGAGTATAGTGATTTTAGCTTATTTGAGACGTGATCCTCAATAGCCATGAAGCATAGGTTGACCTCTTCGCTTTCATTATCATCTCTTTCACTTGAAGAGCTTTCGTCATTCCATGTGGCTTTATGACATTTCTCCACATTGTCTCTTTGGAATTTTCTCTTATGCTTTTTGATCCTTGGACATTCTGGTTTGATATGTCCTTTCTTTCTACACTCATAACACTTCACCTCTTCCTTACTTCTTTGTGCATCGTTAGAAGTTTGTTTGAGGTTTCTTTGCTTGAATTTTCTTGAGTTGCTCATTTTCTTCTCAATGATTCTTTTTAATCTTCTTGAAAGCATAGCAATGTCCTCATTTTCATCATCACTCAATTCTTCATCATCTTCATTTTCTTCTTGAGATTTTGAAGTAGAGTCTTTGAGTGCTAAGGGCTTTCTTTTCTCTGGCTCTGCTTCAAGCTCTGTATCTCTTTTCACTGCCATTTCATGTGTGAGAAGTTTTCCAATCAGCACATCAGTATTCATGATGCTCATGTCTTCATTTGCTTCTTTTATGCCAGCAACTCTTGAGCCATAGTCTTTAAGAGGAAGACTTCTCAGGATTTTGTTATTTACATCTTCTAGGCTCATTTGCTTCCCAAGTTTCCTCATTCCATTTATAATGGCTAGAAGGCAGTTGGTCATGTCAGTGATTGACTCATTGGATTTCATCTTGAAGAGTTCATATTCTGATGTAAGAAGTTGAATCTTCTTGGATTTGACTTGCTTAGTTCCTTCATGATAGTTTTCCAATGTCTTCCACATGTTGTATGCTATTCGACAATGTTGTATTCTTCCACATTCTTCAATAAATAATGAGTTTGATAGGATTGTCATTGCCTTCTTGTTTTTGAAATTTGTTCTTCTTTGACGCTCTGTCCAATCATCTCTTGATAGGATTTCATCTTCACCATCAGCTCCTCTTCTGGTTGGTGGTGTCCATTCTTTTCGTACACTATCCCAGACTTCAATTCCTTCACTACCCAGGTATGTCTGCATCTAAAACTTCCAATGGGCATAATTTGCTTCATCAAAGTAAGGTTTGAGACTTTGGAATCCTTCACTGGCCATATCTTAATCTTTACTAGCACTTTTTAGGCTTCGATGCTAGACTTAGATATGATACCAATTGTTGCCCATATATTAAGCCAAAAAGGGGGTTGAATTGGAGTTTCAAAAATTAAACTTTAAAGTGCGGAAATAAAAATTAATTTAAGGAGGGATAAAGAAATTTGACACAAGAATTTTTATAGAGTTTCGGGTGTTAACAAACCCTACTCCTCTCCCCAATCGCAATTGGGAGTTTCACTAACATACTAAGTGTTCCAATGGAGTTTTACAAACTCACGGTGTTTCTCACGATGGCTCACACCTAACCCAGAAATCCCATGTGTTTTAATGGCTCACACAATAATCAATTCCTTATGTTTTACAGGCTCACACAAACAACTTTTACTTTATGTTTTTACAGGCTCACACAAACAACCTTTAATCTGTGTTTTAGAGGCTCACACAACTAACCTTTACAAGTGTTCTACTCTTAACCTAGAAATACCCAAAACTCACTTGAGTAATAAATGATTATAGAGAGAAACACTCACAAATCTTTATTTCAAAGTACTGAATGTACAAATAGCTTGTAATAAGATTTTGATTCAAAGTATTTTCTATCCTCTTGTACTGAATGCATAAATGACTTCCATTTATACTTCATTGGCTGATTATAGCCGTTAGGGTGCATTTAATATAAAACTAGTCATTGTACCAACCAAATAATCGCGCCTGACATTTTTCTCTTTCATCATTCACGGGCATGACATTTCTTCCCAAGCCGTGACTGAAGTGGTGACCTTGGTCGTGAAGCTCTATAGAATGTTTTAAAACATTGGGTCATGGGCGTGACAAACTTTCCAGCCGTGACTGAAGTGGTGACCTTGGTCGTGAAGCTCTCTGGAATGTTTTGAAAAATTGGGTCACGGGCGTGACAAAATTCCTAGTCGTGATCCAAGTGGTGACTTTGGTCGTGACGCTCTCTGGAATGTTTTGAAACATTGGGACATGGGCATGACATACAGCTTCATGGGTGTGACAAACTTCCCAGCCGTGATCCAAGTGGTGACTTTGGTCGTGAAACTCTCTGGATGAAAATGCCATGAACATTCATGGGCGTGACATTTTAATTCATGGGCGTGACTTAAATGTATATTTCACGGTTTGTTCTTCCTTCATGGCCGTGAACTTCAAATGTTGGTTTTGGTGACGGTTAGCTCTTTCACAGGCGTGACACATATGGTCACGAGCGTGAACATGCTACTTTCTTAATTTTGTCTTTCAAGGATTATTCTTCCATTTTCCATTCTTGCTATTTTATTCCATACCCTATTTAATAAACTTAGAAAACAAGTATATTAAATACAATATTGCTATTTTATTTGTTATCATCAAAATGACAGAAATACCCCTCAAAGTTTAACAGATTGTTTGCCTTGCAGGTGAGTTAGTTAATTTATAGTCGTTATGCGGCCGAAGGTTTTGGAAAAGAAAAAAAGATTAATTAAGTGTTAATAATATTATGGTCATTAAATTAAGATAAAAAAATTTGGCATATATTGGCTATAATCGTATTTATCCACGTAACGTACGTATAGAATAAGTGTACAAGGGTGTCACAGTTGCTGCTTTAAGGCTTTTGCGAATGACTCACTTTTTCTTCTGTCTCTTGCACTAGGTCTGGTCCCACAAGCTTCCCCTCGCTGAGCTTTGTCCAACATAAAGGTGTTCGACACTTTCGGCCATAAAGCACCTCATATGGAGTCATCTAGATACTAGACTGATAACTGTTATTATAGGCGAATTCCATTAAAGGAAGACATTTGTCCCAGCTACCTTCAAATTCAATGACACAACTTCTCATCATATCTTCTAGAATCTGAATGACTCTTTCTGATTCTCCATATGTTTGCGGATGAAAACTCGTGCTAAAATTGAGTTTAGTACCTAGAGCAAACTTTAGACTACTCCAAAATTGAGATGTGAAGCGGGGATCTCTATCAGACACAATAGAAACAGGCACTCCATAAAGTCATACTACTTCATTCATATAAATTTTGGCCAATTTATTCAGTGGGTAGTCCTTCCTAATAGGTAAGAAATGTGCTGACTTTGTAAATTTGTCCACTATGACCCATACAGTATCATGTTTCTTTAGAGTCAAAGGCAATCCAGTCACAAAATCCATAGTGATTTGTTCCCACTTTCATTCTGGAATAGAAATTGGATGTAGCAACCTTGAAGGTACTTGATGTTCAGCCTTGACCTGCTGACAAGTCAAACATTTTGAAGTGTGTTTTGTGATGTCTTTTTTCATACATGCCCACCAGTATCTGCTCTTCAACTCTTGATACATTTTGTTACTCCCTAGGTGCATAGCATATTTGCTTTCATGGGCCTCTCTAAGAATCCTCTGTCTAAGATCTTCCACATCAGGCACACATAATCTATCTTGATAGAACAATCCACCATCTAACTCCATAGTGAATCCAGGTCTCTCCCCCTTAGAGATCAACTCAGCTAATTCAATCAGCTTTCTATCATGTCTTTGTGCATCCTTGATTTCCTGCATAAGAGTGGTTTGAATGTGCAACTCTGTTATAATCTTTCTGCTTAAAGTGTCTGCTACTACACTAGTTTTGCCTAGATGGTAGTCAATCACACAATTATAATCCTTTATTAGCTCTAGCCATCTTCTCTGCCTCAAATTCAATTCTTTCTGTGAGGGAAGATATTTCAAACTCTTGTGATCTGTGTAAATGAAACACTTCTCCCCATATAAATAATGACGCCAAATCTTCAATGCAAAAACTATAGCTACCAACTCTAGATCATAGGTAGGATAATTCTTTTCGTGCAGCTTTAACTGCCTAGAAGCATAAGCAACCACCTTTCCATCTTGCATCAATACACAACCCAATCCATTATTAAAAACATCACTATAAATGACATACTTCTTATTAGGGATCGGTTGTGCCAAAACAAGGGGCCTGTGTGAGCATACTTTTAAGCTTATCAAAACTAGCTTGACACTTATCTATCCATTCAAATTTAACATCCTTTCTCAATAGTCTTGTTAAAGGAGAAGCAATCATTGAAAAACCTTTAACAAACCTCCAATAATATCCAGCTAAACCCAAGAAACTTTTGACCTCGATCACATTCTGTGGGAGTTTCCAACTCACAATTGTCTCAACTTTGCTAGAATCCACTTTAATGCCCTCTGTAGAGATAATGTGCCCCAAAAATGTCATCTCCTTTAACCAAAACTCACATTTTAAGAGTTTGGCATAGAGCTTATATTCTCTAAGAGACTGCAACGCTATTCTCAAATGTTTTTCATGTCCTTCGAAATCTTCCTGGAAGATTCTGTTCATAAGATCCATAAATGTTGCTGGAGCATTGGTCAGCCCAAATGGCATAACCAAAAACTCATAATGACCATATCTGGTTCTGAATGTGGTCTTAGCTATATCCTTCAACTTCACCCTTAATTGATGATAACCAGATCTCAAGTCTATCTTGGAAAATACTTTTGCACTATTCAGTTGGTCAAAGAGATCATCAATTCGTGGTAATGGGTACTTGTTCTTGATGGTTACCTTATTCAATTGTCGATAATCAATACATAGCCTCAAAGATCCATCCTTCTTTTTCACAAACAATACTGGTGCACCCTATAGGGATGTACTTGGTCTAATGAAACCCTTATCAATGAGTTCTTGCAATTGTGTCTTAAGTTATTTCATCTCTGAAGTGGCCATTATGTATGGCGTCTTTGATATAGGCATAGTTCCTACAACAAGATCAATAGCAAACTCTACCTCTCTCTCTGAAGGTAGCCTAGGTAAGTCATTAGGAAACACATCTGGAACTCATTTACCACCGGAATATCTCAAAGATTTGAACCTCCCTTTCTGGTGTCAATCACATGGGTCAAATAAGCTTCACACCCTTTTCTCATCAATCTCCTAGCTTTCATTATGGATATGACTCGCGGATGTTGTGAAAATAATTCACCTTTCATAATAATTTCCTGTTGATTTTCTATCTTAAGTACCACAAATTTAGACTTGCAATCCACCATTGCTTCATGATGTGAGAGTCAATCCATGCCTAATATGACATCATACTCATGGAAAGGCAACTCAATCAAGTCTGCAGAAAACTCCTTCCCATTTACGATTACACTATGACCCAAGGGGTTCTTAACTTCAAGTCCATTTTCTAGGTTCTCTCTAATCATGTTATGTTGGCTAGGTGTACTAGTGCAAATATAGGAATGTGTGGAACCCGGACCTATGAGTGCACAAATGTCAAAATCATATAATGAAAACATACCAACAATAACATCTATTGTCCCCTGATCTTCCTTAGCTTTCATGGCATAGGCTCTGGTTGGAGCTCTATTGGATCCAGGTCTATTCATTGTCTCTCGAATAGCCTGCCTCGGTTGGCCTGGTCCTCCTCTGAACTGAACTCCAGGCTGAGTCAGAGCTGACCTAGTAGTCTGAGTAGGAGTACCACTTGTCAAGAGTGGGCAATCTCTTCGTATGTGTTCCTTGGACACACATCTAAAACAAGCACCTATGACACGCCAACATTCCCCTCGATGGCTCTTATTGCAAATGGTACATATTGGTATTGCTTCCTTGCCAACTTGAGGTTGTGAACTAGCCGTAGCAGAAGGTGCCTTAGAAGGCAGTCCCTTCCTAAAAGACCCTGCTTGTGAATAGCTAAGACCCTTTCCTTCTCCTCTATTCTGTGAACGGCTAGGAAAGAAACAACTCTTCTTCCCAGTGAATTGAGTATCAGGAGTAGCTGACTTTTTAAAAGATTCTTCTATTTTTCTATTTTTCCTTTTTTTCAAGGCTGAGTGCTGCAGAAACTAACTGAGAAAAATTGTTATGCTGAAGATCAGTCACAATATCTGCAACCTCTTGATTAAGGTCATCTTCAAATCTTCTGCATTTATCTCTTTCATTTGCAACTAATTCAGGGCATACTTGCTCAGTCTGGTAAAATCCCGCTGATACTCAGTCACTGACATTTTACCTTACTTGAAATTCATAAACTCTTACTTTTTTTTTCATCAATATAGATCAATGGAATATATTTCTATTTGAATTCAAAGAGAAAGGAATCCCATAAGACCGGTTCCACCACATCTAGCTTAGTAAGAACTGATTTCTACCAATCATGTGCCTCCTTTTGGAGTAGAAAAGTAGCAAATCTAGCTTTGTCATCTGCTTCCACTTGTAACTCTTTAAAAATTCTTTCAGTCTTTTCCAACTAATACTCAGCTGCAGCTGGATCCTCATCTTTCTTACCATAGAAATCTGAAGCCCCATACTTATGAAGCTTATCAATTGTTACTTTTGGTTTAGGTGGTGGCACTAGGGTAGGCTGAGGAATGGCTCATAACATCTGTTGGAATAATCCAGTCATCTATTGTATAA
The DNA here is from genome assembly GCA_023653625.1 of Triadica sebifera. Lineage (NCBI taxonomy): Eukaryota > Viridiplantae > Streptophyta > Magnoliopsida > Malpighiales > Euphorbiaceae > Triadica > Triadica sebifera. The sequence continues at coordinate 31,616,929 of CM042901.1, forward strand.
ATGGATTTTGACTAGGATCAATCTGTTCTGCTGCCTGCGATGGGGGATTTGGAGCAGCATTTTGCCCTTGAACGCTCATTGCACTAGGCTGATGTGGAGTCCTAGTATCAGGAGAGCCGGTACTCTCAGCCATATCTCGTTCATCCAAAGACATCTTCCTACAATCCTACAAGCTTCCAAGAAGAAAGCTCATATCAGAATTATATGAGACACATGTATATTTATGCTCAATATCCCTTTTTCCACCTAGGCCTAGAAACGCCTAAATCTACTCTGATACCACTAAATGTGACACCCTACTTATATATTAGGGATAATTCCACATATATAAGTAGGATGCCACAAGTTTAACTCAATAAATATGTTCGAATTAAAACTTTTTCATTTTAAATAACTTAATCTATTTATTTATATTGGTTTAGGCAAGTCGTTCTAATTAACAATATATATATTTATCCTTAGGTTGTATACACATATGACACCCGATTATATTACATAATTATTTACATATACAATATTAACATATGAGATATGTCTACCACAAACCATATATATGGTTAAACTAAAAAAAACATAATAGGTAACCAACCCTCTAACTACGTCTTTTGTGTCTCCGCTGATATAGGCTTGGATTTCTTCTTGATCAACTTCACTATTTACTAGCTATAGCTTCAATTCCTGCATGAGAAGAACCCACGCTAGGCTCTCTAGCTTAGTGATACATATAAGTATTAAAGTTTTCCCCAGGCAGTCACACAAATGCATGTCTCAAATAAAATCATGGCACATCAAATTTTATTACATGTTTGTCATATAAACTAAATAAATACATAACATAAAAGAATAAACATAATAACCTTATTCAATAATTAAATTTGTACCACTTCATGTAAGCATTTTACACTTTGTTACTTACGTCAATTAATAAAATTTCATATTTTATTCTATGATTTATTAGCCCAAAATCTCGTTTTCGGACTATCATGATACGGGGTGTGAAATAGGGGCGTTCGCAGAGCTTAAGCCACCCTACTCATTATAATCTCAAGTCAATGGTACTCTCAGAGCTTAAGCCACCTTGACCGAATGTAATCATGTCAACTGTGTATAATCAGGATCAGGAGCTCTGCCAGAGCTTAAATCATCATGTCCCTAAATCATATCCATATCGGTACAGTAACTTTCCCATAATTGTGCACCATCTATCCTATGTCAATCCTCAGGTAGAGAAATGGGCAATTAACAACATTAATTACTTGTTTCTATAACGAATACTCATTTCATTTTAACATAATCATGTACTCAATTTATTTCAATACCATGTAGTAGCATGATATTTTATCAAATATTAGCATAATGTTAAGTTCATAGTTAATAACATTTCAATAATTTTAAAACATGCCATAATACAATATTTCATTATTGTGATAAATAATTCATGTCATGCACACACAATCATGCACAAGAGGCAAACTAGAATACATGTAATGCCTGATAATTTAGGTCATGATCGTGGTTGACCGAAATCCGATGCACCGAACCGATTAGAGTCTAAATTTGGATATGAAAGAAAAAAAATTAAAATGATAATAAAATATGAGAAAAATATTTTGGATATTATTAATTTAGAATTTTGAAGTTCGGAAGTAAAATTGAGAAAAAAATAACTGTTTGTTGAATGAAATTGGAAATTACAGTGTTTTTGGCACAGATATTTTAAAGATGCATAAAAATGGAATATTCTTTATATAAGGAAAGGAATATTCTTTTGATTAAAATAAAATAATAGTGATTTAAATTAAAAGACCAATGGAAAGCAAGATTAGTAATTAATCCTAACCACCCACCTAATCCAATTATAAAAAGTCAAACTTTCACTTTTTTTGGCCATTCTTCTTCTTCCTCATCTTAATCAAACTCATTTCTCTCTCTTTTTCTCTCTTGTAGTCGTGACCCTCTTCTCCCCCAAGTTCTTCTTTTTCTTTCTTCAAATCAAGCTAAAATTAGATGAAAAAATGGGATTAAGGTAAGATCATCAAGGAAGTGAACTAAAGTGAGCTAAACTAGGGAAGAGGAAGGAAGAAAATAAGAGAAAACGAGAAAAAAGACTTTGTTCATTTTGAATATCATCAAAGGTGAGTTTAGATTTTCCATCTTTTCACTTTTCTTCTTCTCTTTTCTTTGATTTTAGGGTTAGTTGTCATTAAAGTTAGTAATTTAGGGTTATTAATATGTTAATGGTGATTAAGTGTGTATTAGTGTGATTAGTGCTTGATAAGTGTAAAAAAATTGTTGTTAGGCCAATGAGGTGAAAAATCAAAGAGAAGGTAAGGGCAAGGAGAAAGCAAGCTAGGAGGAAGAGAGAAGTGAAGAGAAGTAGAATTGTGAGGTATACATTTGGCAAAAATTCAATATAGAAAAATGTTAATTTTGATTTTGTGACGTGTACAAAATTTTGGATATTTTATTGAGTAATGAATTGGTGATTAAATGATATCATGAATGTGAAAATAAAAACTAGAATATGAGGTTGATGCATAAAAATGAAAATTGTATGAATTAATTGATGTGCTAGAAAATAAATTTTATGAATAGTGTCTAATTTTCTGGTCATAACTTGAGTTTTGGAAATGCTTTTTGAGTGATTCTTATTGGGTTGGAAGTTTAAGACATAGGAATTCAACTTTCATTCAGACCATTAGACCTGAATATGCCAGAAATTAGGTAAAAAAAATTCAAAGTTTGAACTAGAAATCTGTCCAAAAAAATATTAGGCAATTGCAGTGAATATAAGTTATAATAAAATTCATAACTTATGCAAAAAAAAATTCTTTTTAATGTGATTCTAGTTGTAAATTAAATATAAGACATGAACCTACAATTTGTTAGTTGATCACTTGTCCAAAATCCATCTAAAAATGGATGAAAAAGACAGAGAAATATAAGGTAGAAATCTGCCCATTAAAATATTGGGCAGATTGCAGTGAACATAGCTTTGAAGAAAATCCATAACTTTTGGTACAAAATTCATTTTAATATGATTATAGTTGGAAATTAATGATATGACATTTATCTACATTTTATTAGTTGATCACTTGTCCAATTTCTATCTAAAAATGGATGAAAAATACAGTGAAACATAAGACAGAAATGTTGTTTAGAATATGACAGTTTGTAAATATGTGTTGATTGTGAAATTTTGTGATAGAAAATATATTAATTGATTTTCTTATAGTTAAAATGATTAAATGAGCAAGTATGAGGTTATAAAATATTTAATGCAAATTATTGTATTTATATGAAATTTATATTAATGTTACCTACATAAATTATGTAAATAATAATAAAGGTAACAAAAATAATTATGCCCTATCACATCTAGTCAAGAACTAGAAATTATGATAAGTTAACATGTCAATAAAAGGGTAGAAATGTAGGCACTAAAAATAATAGTGCTGAGATTTAATTTAAGTAGGCACTAAAAAATAGTGTTGAGTTCGAATTTACATAGGCACTATTATTGAAAATGTAAGCGTTAAACGCCGAGTTATAAAATAATTATATAGGCACCAAGTATAATGCCGGAGAGCAGAAATCCTGTATCCAGTGTTTAGTTTTAGTCTAAGATGTCATAGGCTATCAAATAAATAATAGAAAAAAAAATGTAAATTATTAAATTGATTGTTCAAATTATATATCTTGTATTGTTAAAATTTCAAGCATGCTTAATGAATGGAATGTCATAATTGATGAATTAAATATTTTTGCATGAAGAAAATAGTTTTATTATTAATTGAATATTTGACATGCTTAATAAATTAATTGTAGTTTCTAAAATTTTATTTTAGAATTATTTATGTAATTATTAGATAGTTGTCAAACGTACCATTAAGTTAATAGCTTAGCGCATGTGTTTCATACGCAGATAAATAAAAATAGATGTTCCGATAGGGCGACCAAAGAAGAGGGAACCCCAAAATCAGATTGCAGCAGTCTGGTTCTTTTTGTATGTTTTGTAAATTATGTTTTAAAAATTAAATTTTAAGAATTTCTTTTGATTTAAATTTGTGGCATGTAGAATTTATAAGGAATGAATTTTGTAATTTTATATATCTAGTATTATTTGTAAATATATTTCTAATTATTATGGTTTAATTGAATGAATTCTTTTAAATCAAAATATTTCCATCACTAGTTATATATTTAAATGGAAAGAAAAAAATATAGCAATAAATATTTCGCTAATAATAAACTCGAAAAAAAAATTCAATAATTTGAACATTGGTTTTAAGACAGATAAGCTCAATAGCACTTCCATATCCTATTATAGACTAGTAGGGTAAATAAGCGCTACAATACATACATGTACAAACCTCGATAGTATTTTTCTTTCCAAAATATAAACTCAAAGTTTGTTCACTTTTGTTGTTTTTCTTCTTGTTGAGATTCTAATTCAAAAATATAAATAATTAATACATTGATAACATATTTATTCTTAACATAGTTTAAATAAATAACTACCATTTCTTTTAAGCTGGAACATGACCTCTTAGGACTATTGGATCTAAAACTTTTTCTACAGTTATCCAATTTATATAATTCATATTCCTAATTAAATTTAACAAGACTAAAACATACTAAAATTTTTGAATTTTTGAACCATTACACAATTTTTGGTATAATTTTAAATGTTGCTATGTTTTCTGCTCTTTGGCAGTTTCGGGGTACCGTATTTAAAAATTCATATATTTCAATGTGTAGCTTCAATTATTATAAACTTTTTATACAATTATATAAGTTAATTTAGAATATTTTTCATGTTTACCTCATTTCCAGATTCGGTCTCTAAGGTTCTCAAATACTGGAGATCTATAACTAGTTCAGAATACAATGACAACCTGACCAATTCACTTGTTCAGCTCATAACTCATTAAATAATTGACATTTTAAGGTAAGACTTTCACAAAAACTTAGATAAGACATAAAAATAAAAATTTGATATTTTGAACTTTGGCTAATTTGACCTTTGAGAGACTCAAAAAGGAACACGAATATACTAGAGTTGCATAGGTACCGGAACACAACTCAATCAAGGAATAGTTATAGTTCATTTCACTATAACTCAACCTACTCAAGATATATTTAAATGAACTTTGGCAAAAACCTAAATAACACATAGATATACAACTTTTATATTTTACAAAACCTTAGATTCAGCCATTAAGATGATCAAATTAAACAAAAATCGTAGGTTATTCTGTTAACACATCTCCCTAAACCCGTTTCACTCAAACAAGTTTATCTCTTTATATACCCAAAATAATTTTCATGAAATGTGATAGAAAAATAAACAACACATATATAAACAACTTTCATGTTTTACACCTCTTCAAATTCGGTTCCTATGGTATTCAAAAATAGAATGAAATATACTGTAGAAACATAATCTTACAAGCTCATAACACAATAACTATGGAAAAGAGAATACTTATCAAGAACATATTTATTTGGAGTGAATTTCTTGCAAATTATAAAGGAGAGGATGAAAAATTGGGATATGGAGGAAGGAAATGGATGATGATAAAAAGAAGATATTTGAAGTTGGAAGAAAATGGGGCAACGTCTTAATTAACTTTCCCCTCCCCCTCCCTTCTCCCGATTATTTCTTCATCTTCTTCTTCACTTATTTACTTATATCGAATATCTTTAATTTTTTTTATACCAAGAATACAATTTAATTATGTGGTATAATTTAATCAAATTTATGATATCAATCGATTTAATTCATTTTAATTTCTAATTTAGTCATTTATTCACTCTATTTTAATCTCTATTGTCTATCATGTACTTCATGTGTATACCACATACTTATTCTAATTAAACTCTAATTGGTGGACGTTACACATAGAGAGAGTGAGAAGGCTTGACCAACAACATTTATTCCATAAGTTTTATATGAACTTCAAAATGAGTTATCTACTATTCTCTACTTGAAAAATGATACAATTTGCTGAGTTGCAACTCAGCAGGAATACACATCAATTGAATTCTAAGGTAATAAATAATGTTTAATAACAAATCACAAATGTACAAAATACATGTTATATAATCCATTTAATTCACCAATGTCATTTATATGCAAGTAAAATTAAAGTATACAATCGTTGTTATTTACTTATGTTTATGCTTGTTCATTTCTTTTTATTGTGATCAGGCCAAATAGACATTGTCTCAAGTTTTCATATGAACACTTGCATTTGCTAGGTAACTTGATCATTTGTTTGATTTACACATTTGTTAGGCCATAGGCCTCTACTTTTGTTATTTATTTGCATTTGGTCATTTGTTTGGGCCTCGGCTATTTTATTTTACAATGTCTACTACAAAAAAACAATATGCAAAATAGTAACCATCAAATATGGTCACTAAGTGGTTGCTAAAAGAGCTTAGTGACCGCTTAGAGACCACAAGACGTGGTCTCAAAAAACCTCATCGTGGTCTCAAAAAACCTCATCACTAACCTATTTTAGCGACCACATTGCAAGTGTTGTCACAAATTACAACCATAATGGATTGTGGTCACTAACATTAGTGACCACAAATATGGTATCTATTTTGTGACCATATTATTGGTTGCAAAAGTCTCTTCTTATGGTCGATAATAGTAAAACAGGAAGATTATGATGGACTAAATAACTACCACTATATGTGATCTAAATTGTGGTCACTAAAGTGGTCACAATTTAGAGACCACGACTTGTGGGTCACAGTTTAGCGACGAAAATTGTAGTCGCAATTTAAAAACCACTTCATGTGGTCATAGTTTAGTGACTACTCTTGTGGTCACAATTTCACAACCACTAGTTGTGGTTATAATTTAAAGTGGTCGCAAATTTAAGACCACAAGCTTGTGGTCTCATAGTAGCGACCACACGTGTGGTCGCAGATAGTAACCACACATGTGGTCTTAGAATAGCGACCACTTGTTGTGGTCGCTAATATATGCAGTCACAAAATGGTCAGTAGTTGTCTTCGTAGTTATGCACTTTTAGCAACCAAATTTCTAAATTTGTAGCCGTAAAATGTGATCTTTATTTTGGTCGTTATTATTATTATTATTATTATTATTATTATTATTATTAGTAATTTATTAATTTACAATTATTAATATTTAATTAAGTTATTATTTAAATTTAAAATCTGTAATGCATTAAAATATTAATTTACGATGTCAAACCAGGACTGCTTACCGCTCCTACTTAGTTTGAAGGCAATAGAGTCACTTATGCAATAAGGACAAGCCAACCGTCCTGCAGTTAACCATCCAGACAATATTGCATAAGCAGGAAAGTCACTGAGAGTCCACATTAATGTAGCTTGTAGATGAAAATTTTGATTGAGAGATATGTCATATGCTTCAACCCCATAATCCCACAAATGCTTCAACTTATGTATCAATGGCTACAAGTACACATCCAACTTGTCTTTAGAATTTTGAGGTCATAGAACAATGACATTTAAGAACATGAATGTCTCTTTCATATAAATCTAAGTAGATAGATTATGCACAGTCACAATAACTGGCCAACAAGAGTATTGATGCCCAGACTAACCAAAAGGTTGAAAATCATCCATGTATAGGCCGAAATGAACATTTCTAATTTCCATTGCAAATTAGGGTGAACATCAATGAAATGTTTCCTAGGTATTGAATTGGAAGGATGTTGCATTACACCATCCTCAACCTCATGTTCTCCATGTCATCTCATATCATTAATAGTTGTTTTAGATGCATATAATCGGAGAAGACACAACATCAATGGGAAGTAATACATTTTCTTGAAAGGCATATCAGTTTTTCTTCTCCCTTTTCCATCAGTATTGCAACTTCCCTTGTAACGTGGATAGTTACAAAACTTGCACAAAGTCATGTTAATATCATCTTCCCAAAAAAACCATGCATCCTTTAGGACAACAGTGTATTTTATCAATGGGTAAGCCCAAACTCCACACTAGACGCTTTATTTCATAAAAGCTTTCAGCATAACCTCTTTGATCAGTTGAGCAATTGCATCGAATGCATGCTCGGATAGATGGTACTCAGTTTTGATATTTAGCATTCTAGCAACCAATGATAACTGTGAATAATTTTCACATCCAAGCTTATATTTTAAAATTGTTTGGCCATTGGATTGGGGTTCTCCTCATACTCAAAATTTTGATCAAAGTAAGGATCGGAGGCATCTATAACCATTGTATGGTAATCATTGATTGCATTAGAAGGACCCACTAAATTCATACCATGTTGCTCATATATCAGTTGATCTATTTTCCCATGCCTATTCCACGTAAAATAGCCCTGTTTGAAACCATATCTCAATATATGGTATTTTATTGTTTCCACATCAAGAAACTGACAATTCTGACACTTGTTTCTTGGACAAAGATACTTTATTTTTTCTTTGTCCATCCACTCTAGATGATCACACACAAATTCTATGAATTTATGAACCCAAAAATAAATTCTTGATTAGGAAGGTCATCTATCAATCTGTTGTCCAGAAATTGAACCAAGAAGGCGGGTTAAATTGGATATTAAAAATTTAACTTTTAAGTGCGGAAAGAAAAATTAAGTTTAGTATGGATAGAAAGATATGACACAAAGATTTTTATAGAGGTTTGGGTGTTAACAAACCTTACTCCTCTCCCCAATCTCAATTGGGAGTTTCACTAACACACTAAGTGTTACAATGGAGTTTTACAAGCTCATTCCCAACTATGGTGTTTCTAACAATGGATGACACTTAACCCAAAAATCTCGTGTTTTAATAGCTTACACAATAAACCAATTCCTTGTATTTTAAAGGCTCACATAAATAACCTTTACCATGTATTTTGAAGGCTCACACAAATAACCTTTACATTGTGTTTTGAAGGCTCACACAAATAACTCTTACAAGTGTTATACTTTTAACCCCAAAATACCCAAAACTCACTTGAGTAGATGATTACAGAAAGAAACACTTACAAATCTATAATACTCAAAGAATTATGAGAAAAAAGATTTTTACAGAGAATAAATGTTTGTTTTGAAAATATCAAATGCACAAAATGCCTTACAACAAGATTTGATTCAAAATATTAGCTATTTTCTTATTCTCTTGTACTCCTCTTGTTCTGGATGCATAAATAACTTTCATTTATACTTCCATAGTGAATTATAGTTGTCAAAATGCATTTAATATGGAACTAGTCGTTACACCAACTCTTATTGTCGCGTCTGACATGTTTCTCTTACATCTTTCACAGTCGTGAATGTGTGTCACGGTTGTGACTATAATTCAAAGCCGTGACTTGAGTGGTGACCTTGGCCGTGAAACATTCTGGAAGGATTTGAAGTATTGGATCACGGGCATGACATTATACTTCATGGGTGTGACATCCTTCCAAGCTGTGGTCCAAGTGGTAACTCTGGTTGTGAAGCTCTCTGGAAGAATTTGTCATGTCTTCTCATGGGCGTGACATTTATTCACGGACATGACTGAAATGTTCATTCACGGTTGCTATCATTCTTCATGGTCGTGAACTTTAAATGTTGGATTGTTGGCGCTAAGCTTCATCACGGGCGTGACATATAAAGTTACGGCCGTGAACGTGCTATTTCTTCATTTTTTTATATTTTTAAGATTAATCTTTCATTCTCCATTTTTGCTATCATATTTCATACTCTGTTCAATAGACTTAGAAAACAAAGTATGTTAAATACATTATTGCTATTTTATTTGTTAACATCAAAATGACAGAAATACCCCTTAAGGTTCAACAATCTCCCCCTTTTTATGGTGACAAATAATCTAGCAATATGTGTTTTTGAGAAGTCTCCCCCTCAAAAGATCTTTAGGATAAAGAATGTTGAAGTGTAAGAATTGTAAAGAATGATGAAGTGTAACATCAAAATATGCTTCCTAGTTTTAAGTATATACAAGTTATATGCAAAGTATATCCAATGTATACCAAAATTTTTCTTAAAGCAAGTTAAATTTATGCTAAGTATATTTAAGGTATATGAAGTGTAGCATCAAAATATGCTTCCTAGTTTTAAGTATATGCAAGTTATATGCAAAGTATATCCAATGTATCCAAAATTTTCCTTAAAGCAAGTTAAGTTTAAGCTACGTATATTTAAGGTATATTCAAAATATATCTAGTGCATATTCATTTATGTAACTTGCATCAATGTATATGCAAAATATACTTAAGATATATTTAAGGTTATAAAGCTCATTTGCATACTTGCATATTCATTTTGATTCAAAATAAGTATTGCACTTAACTTTAAACAATATATTGCTAGGTTCTCCCCCTTTTGTCATCAACAAAAAAGAATAACAAAAAGATAAAACATAATGGGAAACAAAAGCAAATATATTAATTTAGGAAAACCAAATACAAAAGTAATTGAAATTCTGAAAGGAAAATAGAAATTCGTACAACAAACAAGCTAGAAAATGACACATCTAACATAAAATCTAGTCGGACATCCTATCTCTAAGGCAAGCTACTTCCGCCTCGAGGCTCTCCATGTGAGACTCCATGAAATCCTTGAGGTTCTCTAACCTCTCATCCATCGAAGCCTGCAAATGCTCAAATCGTGGTGCCAAGAGGTCAGCCACTTGCTGAGCCAAGTTTGATGTGGAGGCAGAGGATTGTCCCATTTCCTGATCAACCTCTGGAGGCACCACCTCTACTCGAACTCTTTTCCTCTGCTGGATTCCTTGGAGGCCAACTTTGAAGTCATCCGAGTTATTGTCCTCCCAAATGATCTCACCAGCAGTATTGGTGAAGCGGTAGTAGATGTTGTTCTCAAACACTATACGAACAGCTACTTTCATCTTGATGGAGGACTCGACATCTAGTCGGTCTCGAGGATGTCCTGGTATGAGGTTGAAGTGGTGTTCATCTAGCTTCAAGTATCCGAGCTTCATGGCGATGTGAGTCACGTACCCGCCAATCAGAATGTCTCCGACAGGCTTGGTGGCAATTGACAAAAGATGGTTTGCAAACCATCGAGATAAAGCCACTGTTAGGCCTCTGTCTGACTTCCTGATCGTTCCATTGTTGTCTCCTCTAGCAAAAATGCTATAGGTTAGAAACCTATGCAAATATTTGTGCATTGGGGATGGAAGGTGGGTGTTCTTCGTCTTTTTGACGTCTCAGCTGCAGTCAAGCCTGAAGTGAGTCCATGCCTGAGTAGCATAGAACTCCACTTCACTGTCATTCAGGATGCCATCAGAGGGAAGGTTGAACAAGTCTCCAAACTCTGTTGCAGAAAGGGTGTTCGGATGCTTGCAAATTTGGAATTTCACCGCGCCGGTAGGAGAGACTTGCAAGGTGCTCAGAAATTCTAAGGTTGGCTCCCTCAGAGTTGGCTGATGGATATCAACAAATTCTTTCAGATGACAAGCCTGGAGTTGCTCTGTCATGCTTGTCTCGAGGCCGAGTGTATGGATGGTTTGCCACTCAAATGATCTAGAGGAAAGGAGTGGCCTTTTCTTGAGCATTGAGTATCTAGGATGACAATGCTCCGGAATAATATTTAGAAGGTAATCTGTGTACCTTCTTGGAGCATGAGACTTCTTCCTTGTACGGTTGGAGGAACTGGTTTCCATTTTGATTGAAAGAATAAACTCTGAAGAGTGAAAAATTTGATAGAAAATTTTGGAGTAAAATCTAGGGTGATGTGATTTTTGATGATGGAAATGGTTTTTGAAGATATTTATAGATGGAATGAGTTGCTAGGGGGCCGAAATCTTTAAAATGGAATTCAATTGTGATAAATGAGAGAAGTTGAGAGAAGTTGGAGAGTTGAAATGAGAGAAATAACGGCAGAAATGTTATATAACCGACATCTTCATTGGCGTGAAAAACTAAGTCACGGGCGTGAAATGTCGTGTTCACAGTTTGCTGAAGAGACGCTCTACCCGTAAAGAGAGAGGTGAAATTATTCACGATCATGAAATTTAAAGATAACGGGCGTGAATGATGAACTATCACGGTGGTGACAGACGAGTCATGGGCGTGAAGTAGAAACTTCACTACTTATGATCGTGAACCAAAGCGTGACACAAAGCGTGAATGCTTCTGTACGTTTTTGGTGGAAATGTTCACGGTCATGAAAAAGCATCACGGGCGTGAACAAAGGGTTTCACGGGGGTGAATGAAAAGGTTATGGTCGTGAAACATAATCTTCACTACCTTAAGTCGTGAAACATAGTCTTCACTACCTTAAGTCGTGAAACATGTCGTGAAACAAGTTGTGAAAGCTACTGGTTCTTTTGGCGAGTTAGTTCACGATCGTGAAAAATGTCACCGGCGTGAATTACTTAAAATTCTCATTAAATAAAATTAAGTCTAAAACAAGACTAAAGCATTTCTAAAGAGCTTCTATCCCCTATAACATATATTTCCATCAAATTAACTACCTTATTTCTAGTAAGATGAGACAAAAACAAGATTATCAATCAAGGTTTGACAATTTGGAAATTACAAAGTTAATCCATCAATCATAACAAGCTCTCTTCTTATGAAATTAAATCTTTCCTCATTTAGAGACTTAGTGAAGATATCTGTCAATTGATTGTCTATGCTTATAAATTCCAATACAACTCCATATTGAACATGATCTCTAATAAAATGATGTCTTATGTCAATATGCTTACTTCTAGAATGTTGAATGGGATTCTTAGATAGATTTATAGCACTTGTATTGTCACATCTAATAGGTATATGGTTCATATTATGACCATAATCCTTAAGTTGTTGTTTCATCAAAAGGATTTGTGTATAACAACATCCTGCTGCTACATACTCCGCTTCAGCGGTAGAAAGAGCAACTGAAACTTGTTTCTTGCTAAACCAAGGAACTAAGCACTCTCTAATAAAGTGACAAGTACCTGAAGTACATTTTCTATCTAAAAGACTACCAGTATAATCAGCATCTGAATATCCTATAATATAAAAAGATGAATTTCTAGAATATCACAAACCTAGATGCAATGAGCCATGTAAATATTTTAGAATTCTTTTTACTGCATTTAAATGAGACTCTTTTGGACACGATTGAAAGTGAGCACATAAACATACACTATACATTATAAGTATTGAATTTACTCCTATTCAATTCTTCTATTAGGTTTTGCTCATCATCATCATCATCATCTTCACTATTACTATCATTATCACTACTATCACTATTGAAAGAGTATGAGTGAAGGGATCTTACCTTATCCGAGACGTGATCCTCTATAGCCATGAAGCATAGGTTGACCTCTTCGCTTTCATTGTCATCTTTTTCATTTGAAGAGCTTTCGTCATCCCATGTGGCTTTGTGACCTTTCTCCCCATTGTCTCTTTGGTATTTGCCCTTATCTTTCTTGAGCCTTGGACATTCCGATTTAATATGTCATCTCTTTCCACATTCATAGCACTTTACCTCTTTTTTACTTCTTTGTGCATCATTAGAAGTCTGTCTGAGATTTCTTTGCCTGAATTTTCTATAGTTGCTCATTCTCTTCTCAATAATTCTTTTTAGCTTTCTTGAGAGCATAACAATGTCTTCATTTGCATCATCACTCATTTCTTCATCATCTTCACCTTCTTCTTGAGATTTTGAAGTATAGGCTTTTAGTGCTAGAGGCTTTCTTTTTTCTGGCTCTACTTCAAGCTCTCTATCTCTTTTCACTGTCATTTCATGTGTAAGAAGTTTGCCAATAAGCACATCAGTATTCATAATGCTCATGTCTTCATTTGCTTCTTCTATACCGGTAACTCTTGAACCGTAATCTTTGAGAGGAAGACTTCTCAGGATTTTGTTATTTACATCTTCCAAGCTCAGATGCTTCCAAGTTTTCTCATGTCATTTATGATAGCTAGAAGACGGTTGGTCATATCAGTGATTGACTCATTGGATTTCATCTTGAAGAGCTCATATTCTGAAGTAAGAAGTTGAATATTCTTGGATTTAACTTTCTTAGTTCCTTCATGATATTTTTTCAATGTTTTCCACATGTTGTAAGCTGTTGGGCAGTATTGTATTCTACCACATTCTTCAATGGATAATGAGCTTGAGAGAATTGTCATTGCCTTCTTTTTTTTGAAGTTTGCTCTTCTTTGAGGCTTTGTTCAATCATCTCTTGATAAGATTTCTTCTTCACCATCAACTCCTCTTCTAGTTGGTGGTATCCATTCTTTTCGAACACTGTCCCAGACTTCAATTCCTTCACTATCCAAATATGTCTCCATCCAAAACTTCTAATGAGCATAATTTGCTCCATCAAAGTAAGGCTTGAGACTTTGGAATTTACTAGCATTGTTTAGGCTTTGATGCTAGACTTAGCTCTGATACCAATTGTTGTCCAGATATTGAACCAAGAAGGGGGGTTGAATTGGATATTAAAAATTTAACTTTTAAGTGCGGAAAGAAAAATTAAGTTTAGTAGGGATAGAAAGATATGACACAAGGATTTTTATAAAGATTCGGGTGTTAACAAACCCTACTCATTTCCCCAATCTCAATTGGGAGTTTCACTAACACACTAAGTGTTACAATGGAGTTTTACAAGCTCACTCCCAACTATGGTATTTCTAACAATAGATCACACATAACCCAGAAATCTCTTGTGTTTTAATGGCTCACACAATAAGCCAATTCCTTGTATTTTAAAGGCTCTCACAAATAACTTTTACCTTGTGTTTTGAAAGCTTACACAAATAACCTTTACCTTGTGTTTTGAAGGCTCACACAAATAACACTTACAAGTGTTCTACTCTTAACCCAAAAATACCCAAAACTCACTTGAGTAGATGATTACAGAGAAAAACACTTAGAAATCTATAATGCTCAAAGACTGATGAGCAAAAAGATTTTCATAGAGAATAAATGTTTGTTTTAAAAATATCAAATGCACAAAATGGCTTACAACAAGATTTTAACTCAAAATATTAGCTATTCTCTTATTATCTTGTACTCCTTTTTGTTCTAGATGCATAAATAACTTGCATTTATACTTCCATGATGAATTATAGCGTTAAAGTGCATTTAATATGGAACTAGCCGTTGCACCAACTCTTATTGTCGCGCCTGACATGTTTCTCCTTCATCTTTCACAATCGTGAATATGTGTGTCACGGTCGTGACTATACTTCCAAGCCGTGACTTGAGTTGTGACCTTGGCCGTAAAACATTCTGGAAGGATTTGAAGTGTTGGATCACGGACGTGACATTATATCTTCACGGGCATGACATCCTTCCAAGCCGTGGTCCAAGTGGTGACTCTGGTCGTGAAGCTCTCTAGAAGAATTTGTCATGTCTTCTCACAGGCATGACATTTATTCATGGGCACGACTGAAATGTTCATTCATGGTTGCTATCATTCTTCATGGCCGTGAACTTTAAATGTTGGATTGTTGGTGCTAAACTTCATCACGGGCATAACATATAAGGTCACAGGTGCGAACATGTTATTTTTTCATTTTTTTTATCTTTTTAAGATTAATCTTCCATTCTCCATTCTTGCTATCATATTTCATACCTTGTTCAATAGACTTAGAAAACAAGTATATTAAATACATTATTGCTATTTTATTTGTTAACATCAAAATGATGAAAATACCCCTCAAGGTTCAACACAATCTATGGTACATCTAGTTTATATCCTCACCTATTATTGACAACTGCAATGAGTATCTCATAATATTAGGGACATAACACAACTGCATGCTTATAATTTATTTACTTTATGTCATCCTTATTACTCATGTATTCATTATAAAGGTAGAAACTTATCACATTCAAGAATGCGTCGTCTATATGCCATGACTATACATGTTATATACATTATGTAGAAATTTAGGCAGCATATCCCTCCAGTTCTTCAATATGACGAACTGGAAAAATTCCTTTATGCAATCGAATAATGAAATGATATACTATCAAATTTCTATATATGTATATCATATAATGTGCAAAATATCATAATTCATATATATAGACATGTATTCCCAAACTCTCCACACTAGACAATTCAGTGAATTCTCATAATCCAATGAGAAAGACACCGAATAAATTTTTATGGAAAAATGTACAAAAATGTACATGTAATTTTTATTAATTTATATAGTTATCTTATTTCTAAAAATCTATCAAAATTTCGGTAGAATTTCCGCTAAAACTAGGCACTTGAAAATTTTTTCACTCTTTGATGACCACTCATAATTGCATATGAATCACGTCTCATAATAAACAAAGCCACAAAAAAATCAAGCATAAAATAGTTTATGGAGATTAGCAAAACAATAATATTTTTCAAAAAATAAAAAAAAAATCAAAATTTATTCATAAAGAAGCAAAATGCTCAATTGCTCATCCATATTCAGGTAATATTTAAACAAAATTTAAAACCCCATATATCCCAAAATGGGAACTGTATAACATTTTATCTAGCAATATCAAAAGCAATATCTCCTTTTCTTGATAAAAAGACATGCAGTTTTAAAACAAATAAGAAACAACTAATAGAGTTTAACAAAATAAAATAAAGGTAAAAGAAAAAACCTACTATTTACAAATTTCCAGTATACTTGATATCACCAAAATAACTTCAAACCCTTGAGAGTTCAACTTTTTAATTTGCATGTATAGAACAAATGCAAAAAAAAATTTACAATTTTGATATCAAAAACAAAAACCATAAATCACTTCACTAGAAACAATGTTCACAAAAATACATTTGGCAAGGGGAAAAACCAAAAAAAAATAATTCTAGCAATTCTAATCTGAAATGTTAAAGACAATAGCTCAACTAAACCCAAAACATGAACCCTAATCCATCAGAAGATATTCAGAAAAACTCTTTCACAAAATTAAGGAATCTCAACAAATGGATTTACAGGAATCCCAACAAATGATAAAAAAAAAAAAACTACTGAAGTTGAGCTGAAAATAGCATCGGAAAACTAAAGAGAGAAAATAATGAGTGCTAAAAGAATACCATAGTTGGATTTTAAAAATATAAGCATGCATAATAGTAACTATAGTCAAATTAGAGAGGCATATAGTAACTAAATATTTTCTATAAATCAACATTAAAATTTTGGAAATCTATTTGCTTTTCTGAAAAGAAAGAGGAAAATATTTAATTAAAAACTGAGTCAGTACATTAATTACTGTTGCTGAACAGAAAGCTAAATAAAGGTGGCATATGACTAATAATAATGGGAAGGCAAAAGGCTAATGTTTGATTTACATCTAACAATAATATCACAAACGGATCCAAGTTATACATTTGTTGGGCGGACAACTTAGGAAAAAGTTATACAGATCCAATTTTGTGGGAAAAAGTAGCATATGGTCTTGAGAAATATTTACAATATAATATTCTTTTTGAAATCTATATATTACTAATGTCATCCTAAATATTTTCATCCTAACTAGTTATTATAAAACTTTTTGGCACAAAAATATTAGATAAACTTTATTTGAACTACCATAACAGTTTTCACCACATAATATAATTGGCAGCAATGCAAAAATAAATTACTTAAAATAAAATACAGGTTTGATCCACTATTAGGCATGAATCAAGTACAAAGTAACCAAATACCAACTAACTATGAAATTCATAGTTGAATGTAAATATCTATTTTAAAGTTTAAAACATGACAAAGTATTTTTTTTTTAAAAAGGCAAGTAAAAATAATCTTTCCACTAGCAATTGTTTGATCTTGAGATTTTTATGTCTTCTTGACTCAATCAAAACCCTAGTAGTTAAAAGGCAAAGGCAGGCTAAGTGCTCCAAGTCCAAGCTGAACTAGCGAGCATGATTTGATGCACAATGCCCCCCTAGAACCAACTAACTCAACATGAATAGGATGGGAAATCATAATCCTTAATTAGTTTGACACTTGATGGCAAATCTTGAAAAGAAGAAAATGGCAAACCGAACTTACAGAATTACAAGGCAAACTATCATTCTTAACTACTATTGGATATCATCTTTTTTTCATGCGAATATTTCATTCGGTTAAATATATGAAAAATTATTCCATATTTAGGAGAAAGAGTAAACAACAAAGTAGAAGTAGAATTACAAGGCAAACTATTATTTTTCCTTTAGTTAAATATTAGGCTAAATTCAAGTCCAAACTTCAATAAAATATAAGTTCAGCTTCCCAAAAAGTTGGGATATTGCAAGTAAAATATCGTAAATGAAAGATTTTTCCAAGGAATTATTTTTTTCATAGTTTAACATAAAGTGGAATTAATAATTGAGCGGTAAAAGTCTCCAAAATTTTTTTCCATTTCTACAATTGGCGAGGACTATTTCGCATGGAAAAATAGAGAAAGGAAATTATTACTATTATGATTACAAGTGATGAATACAAAATAAATATAAGTAATTTGATTGGCAAATCTAGTAGAGTAACTCGTGGCACAAACAAGCACCAATCCATGTGACAGTCCTATAGGATAATCCACTAAAATGATCCACAATATCATTTCATTCTTCATCTTATCTCTTCTCTAAGTCAAACAAAGTATGAGTAACACAAACTATAAGAAATGTGTATATTCTTTCAATTAACCCTATACCCTTAATTATATCAAATTAATTTATTTTTTATTAGTTTTTGCAATCATTACTAAAAGTCCATTTTTACATGAAATTAGTTGGGCAATATATACATAGACAAGCATATATATGGTACATCTTAAAAAATTCCAAGCCCTTAAATCATCATGACAGAGAGAAGCCAAAAGATGAGCAGACAATATAACCATGAAAAAGCAAGAACACAAATCTATTTTGTCAGTAGGAAGTAATCCTAATAAATAGCTTTTAGGCATATATATATTTTGACCGAAAGTATATAATTAGTGCATGAAGATTTCAGGTTTAAAGCCAGATTGAACTAATTGCATAATCAAGCTTTCACTTACTATTAAGATTCCTCTTTTGATAACTTTACAGTCATACATGAACCTAACTAATTACATGCTCTTGTTCATTGAACTGATAAGTGTAATTTGTAATTAATGACTAATTGTTCTTGAGCTAGCTAATTTATGAAACAAAATCATTACTTTTCTTTTTTTTTTTCTTCCAACTATCACGGGTTCTACTCCCACCCCATAGTAATTTTGAGACTCCCACCAACTATATCTCTATGTGTAGCAGACAAAGAATGCTAACATGAAGTATGGTTATTTATGCTTTTATTTGCTTGCGTAGGAACATAGAATAATTGATCCAAAAAAAAAAAAAAGCAACATCAGACTTCCCCATGATTTAAGAAAAATGCAGCAATACTAAGACTCATGCAAGGGTACTGCCATTTTTTTCCTAGATACATAAAATGAAATATCCAAAATAAATTAGCAAAAGGAAATCATAGAAAGGAGCAAAATAAAAAAAATAAAAAAATAAAAAAAAAGGCAAGTTTAATATCAACTCATCAATTCAATAACAACTGAACGATGCCCCCAATTGAAGGCGCTACTTCAAATTTTAGGGAAACATTGCCAGGAAAGAAAACTTACGCTACAATCACAACATCATCCCTATGTGACGACATCCTATGATATGCGGCGCTATCTCCAGCCAAGCAATCCGATGCCTGGTCTCCATAACGCTATTCAATTCGTTAAACAGAGAGGGAAAAAAAATCAAAATATAGAGATATTCAAAACTAGTCATAGAGTAAGGTATAATAAAAGTGAACAATCAGCAAATTCATATATTAAAATCATTTTCAAATTGCAGATCCCGCATCATGTCCTTATCAAATATAAAAAGGAACTGAAGCCAAATCCATCATAAGATGGAATCATCAGCTAGATTTAATAAAAAGAAACCGATAATTTTCACCAAAAAAAAAACAAATCGATAAACTCTCAGTTAGAATAAAATAAATAAGTGAGAAAACTTACAGAGCGAAAGGATTCATAATTACGAGAAGATGAAAAAAATAGGAAAAAAAATCATGATATAATAAATGCAGACAGCTAAAGAGATGTCTAACAGATGAGCCCCAAACAAAAGAGACACCTACTAAGTAGCATTCTCATCTATGTCATGATTGGATTCCCAAGATGTCATTTGTTGGATATAATCATGTCAATCCAAAATCTTAATATTTTAGGTGTTAATTCTCAATCATTTAATCTTCATCTCTTCAGTAATTATTTGATTTGGGATTTTTACTTCTATGGGTTGTAAGTGACAAATATCATGGAACACGGGAGTAGACAGAGATGTAGTTTATCATACGAAGAGTAAGGAAGAGCCTATAATATAGACGCTAACTTAAAAGTCTAACAGAGATGTAGTAGTGCTACCTCTGATTTGCACTTTAGAAAATCAAATAGAGTAAAATTTGAAAATCAAATAGTGGCGTCCTGCTAGCGAGGACTGGCGCGTGGGGGGTGTTGGCGAGGGCTACTTGATGATGGTGACTGGCGAGGACTGCCCGATGATGGTGGTGAGGACTGGCGTATGGGTGTTGTCAGTTGTTGGCATGTGTGTGGGTGCTGGCGAGGGCTACTCGATGATGGTGGCTGGCGAGGACTGATCGAAGATCATGGCTATGCCTCTGGTAAGAAGGAGAAGAGAGGGATGGTGGCTGGAGAATGGGGTTGATAGGGTTTGTTTAGTTGTTTGTTTAGGACTTATGAATTTTTTTTAAAGTTTTTTTTTCCAGATAGTTTAAAGTTACAAATGGAGTTCGGTGTTTAAAGTTTTTTTTTATATATAAATTTATAATTATAAAGAATATGTATATATAATGATAATTGTGTCCATATTAAATATAAAATATTATTATTTAAATTTATTATATATATATATATATATATTTCATTTATTAATATAATTTAGATTGGTATTTAAGTTTAATATAATGTAATTTTTTTTTTGTAAAAATTCATATAGTAAAATTAACTAGAATAATAATAAATAATATTCATTTATTATATAATTTTATTATACTTATTATATAATAAATTTTATTACATATAATAAAATTTTTTAAAAAGAAAATTGGTTTTTAAATTAAAAACTATTAACCTATTATTTAACTGATTAAATTGGATTTCAATTTATTATATAATTTTTGTAATTCAATTGCTTGAAATATTAAAATTTAACTAATTAAATTGAAGTTCAATTGACTAGTTAAACATTAATTAGAGTTTAATTAATTTATTTATTTAGTTCAATTATTTGATTAATTTAATTGATTAAATTGAGGTTTAATTAATTACTTGAACTTCAATTGATTATAAAGATTAACTTATGAATAAATTGATGGATTAGTTAATTCAACCTTTGATTAAATTAAGATTTGTCTAAAATTATTAAAAATTATTAAAACCATTTTTGGTTAATTGAAAATAATTTACTAAGGTTTAAATGATTAAATAAGGATTCAATTAATTAATCAAAATTCAGAGTTCAATTGATTAAATTGGGATTTAATTGATTAATTTAATTTAATTATCTTAAATTGTGTTACAATTAATTAAATTATGATTCAATTTATTAATTGAACTTAAATTAATTAAATTGAGCTTAATTAAATTTCAATTGGTTAATTTAATTTAATTTGATTAAATCATTCCTAAATTGAACCTTAACTAATTAAATTGAAATTCAACTGAATAGTTTGATTAAATTGACTTAAATTGGAATTCAATTGATTGACTAGAGGTTAATTGATTAATTAAATTTAAATTGAGCTTAAATTGATTGATTGAACTTAGATTGATTATATTGAACTTAAATCAAAATTTAATTGATTAAATTAGAGTTTAATTGATTAATTTAATTCAATTAACATAAGTTGATGTCCAATTGATTAAATTAAAATTTAACTGATTAAATTGGATTTTAATTAATTAAATTGAACTTAAATTGATATTTCATTGATTAAATTAGGTTTTTCTCTAATTAATTTGATTCAATTGACATAAATTGATATTCAATTGATTAAATTAAGGTCAAAATTAGGGTTTCATTGATCAAATTAAATCAAATTGGAGTTCATTTGATTAATTGAACTTATATTTAATTAATAATTTAATATTATATTCAATATTAATTAATTAAATTGCGCTTCAATCGTGAGTTCAATTGATCAAATTCGAATTTACTATTAATTTAAAACTTCAATTAAACTTTAATATATTAAATTTGATACATTAATTATTTGATTAATCTATGATAAATGAAATTTTAATTTAGCAATCACAAATAAATGTAGTTCCTATATAGCGACTATAGATAAATGTAGTCCTTAAATAGAGACCACATAATTTGTGGTTGCTGACTCCATAAAGTAAAATGACATATTAATAAGTCATTTTTATTTATCCACATAGCGACTACAGGTAAGTGGTCGCTAAAATAGGAATCATGCATAATTTGATCTCTAATTTAGTGATAATAATAAATGTAGTCTCTAAATAGCAACCACAATAAATGAGATTTCTAAACAGCAACCATAATAAATGTGGTTCCTAACATAAACCGCAAAAAAATGTGGTCACTAAATAAAAATTACTGATAAATGTAGTCACTAAATAGCGATCACGTATAAATGTTGTCACTAAATAGCGATCATTTACCTATGATCACTGACTCTAGAAACTTAAATGATAGATCAATTAGCCATTTTAGTTTATTACCGTAGCAGCCATAAGTACAATGGTCGCAAAATAGCAACCACATTGTTTGTGGTTGATATTTTGCGACCATAATGTGCATAGTCATTAAATTATAACTACATGTGGTCACAAATTCATTGCAAAATTTCGTGCTAAATGATGTCATGCATAGCAACTAAACATTGTAGTCATAAAGTGATTACTGTATAATTAATATTTTAATTAATTATTATTGGTATTTTGTGGTCATAATGTGGAAATGGTCACTATTTAGATACCACATTTATAAAATCGCGAATTGTAGTTGCTATTTTATTGTTTTTTTGTAGTGGTTATTTAACTAGTCACAACGTCTTTTAAGTCCATATGCATATGTATTTGTAACCAAAATATTCATCAACCATTGTATCATCGTCTGCATATTAATTCATTAATCATATTATGTAAAGTAAACAAATACATTTAATATAATCTTATCACAAACATATCCACAAATTATTCACCATCTTATTTCAAAATCAAATCATGACAATCATATAATTCATATAACCAAAAATTATTTTACATTTCATATAGCAAACAACAATTATATGCACTAAAAAAAATCATTTGATAATTATACTTAACTTTTCCTTTAATATCAAAATTTTAACTTATTGTTCACTTCCTCATTATATGTTACCAAATTATTTTGAGCCTATTTGGAATTGTAATTGATCAATATATGACTAAAAAAATTTAATATTAATGTGATATAAATAAATAACTAATATTTTTTCTATGTGACAGTGTGATTTTTCTAGACTGATTAGTCTATAACTTTTTCTATACTAGTCCAATTTATATAATTCTTAATTCTAATTATACAAGATATAACATATTTAAATTTTATAATTTTTGGAGCATCACACTATTTTTAGTGAAATTTCCAAATGTACTATATTTTTTTTGTTCTTAGACAGTTTTAAGATACCAATTTTAACAATTTATATCTTACAACTCCTATACTTAATTATCATGAAATTTTTGAGATACTTAGAAAATACACAAATAAATATTTTTTATATTTATAATATTTTCAAATAATGCATCTAAGACCTTTAAACAATAGAAAACATATGGTTGATCCTATAAATAGATAATATCCAAACTAGATTTATTATTATCATAACTTATAAAATACACAACACATTAAGGTAAAACTTTCACTGAAATTTAGTTACGATATAACCCTAAAAGTTTTATGCTTGTCACTTGTACAAATTTGGTTTATAAATAGTTTAAAAATTGTGATAAACTTTATGGAGCTACAAAGATGTAAAGGAAATAATTATAATCAAATGAATAATTATGATTATTTTACCTATATTTTCTTATATATAAGGATTTTTTTCTACAAAATTTTACAAATGTGTATAGGATATATAAATATACAACTTTTATGTTTTATATTTTATCATATTAGACCTTTGAAATTATCAAAACAAAAAAAAAATCAATTAGGTAGTTTGTTGAAAATCGAATTAGAAACAGTTTTAGTAAAATGACGATTTCTCTTCAAATACATCAAAATCTTGTATTGTTCTAATGACTATATATATGACATAAATCTACAAGTTTCATATGTGGAACTTTTCCAAATTTTCCCTCTAAGACAACAAAAACTAAGTCTTAACATTTTGCTAATGAAAACATAATTAAAAGCTTTGATTTAGTTGTTTACACCCCCATAAACCATAATCTATCCAATTTTCAATTCCATTTTAGCAACAAAAAGAAATAATAATCAACTCACCAATGATTTGTTTGCGTGTTTTGTGGCTGAAACTTTGAAAGAAAATAAAAAAAAATGAAAAAGAAGAAGAAGAAAGAGGTTATGGTAGTAGGAAATGGGAAAGCAATTTAAGGCTAAGGATAAGTCAATAGACCATCCTTTAATTCATCTCCTCTCTTCTTTTTTGTATTTATTATTATTATTATTATTATTATTATTATTATTATCATACATACATACATACATACATACTTATATACATACATACATACACACACACATACATATATTTATCTCATTACTAACCAATGCAAAAATATAATTTAATTATTTACTTCAATTTAATTAAATTAATTATTTCAACTTTTTTTATTTAATATAGTCTCTTTATTCACTTTATTCTCAATTTTATGTCATCTTCATCTAAATTATAAAATAAACACTAACAATTCAGTATAATTGTAAAATACTTAAACACGTAGCAAGTGTATGTCATGAATTTGTTCAAACAAATGCATATGGAATGCATATATTTAAATGACTTATATGCAAGATGAACATATTTGAATGAGATGCATGAAAAGAAAGTTGAGGATATTACATCATATATATTTAGTAAAAATTGGGCTATTGGAAGCCCAAACTTTGTTTGATTATATAGTTATGATATTTTGGATCAAGATATTATGCATGCCATATAAGTGTATGATTATGTTTAATAGGCTAATAATGGAATAATGTTAATTTATGATAAAGTAATCACAAGAAAGTAAAAGTTTTAATTTAACCGGCTTTTTCAGTAACAATGTATATGATACTCTGCTGTATAGTTGATATTTTCTAAATTATATAAGAGGGTGTTACAAATATCTTTGGAAAAAAGGTGTTGTGCATAAAGTTTGTATGCCAACTGCCAAAATTATGATTCATAAGTTGGAAGCAAACCTTAAAAAGGGTCAACTTGAGGAGAGAGGCGATCAACTTTCTAAGGATAAGATTTTGGGATCCAAGTTGAATTCCTAATGTTAACATTATTATCATGTTTTACTTTCTCAAACAAACATTAGAAAATAACTTTTTTTTCCTTGTAAAAGATTTTTCCATGCCCAAAAGGAGTTGCAACAAGAATTTACTTTTAAAAAAGAGAGGAAGGAAAATATTTTCTTTTAAAAACTCTTGCTACAAAGAAATCAAGGGAGAGTAAAAATCTCTAGCCTTGTTTCACTAGAAGAGCTAGATTAAAAACTTCTAGTTTTTAAAATAAACCCCGATCTTTATCGATTTTTTTCTTGCATAATGTTTTATGTGAAATCTAGTATTTTTTTTTCTTC
The DNA here is from genome assembly GCA_023653625.1 of Triadica sebifera. Lineage (NCBI taxonomy): Eukaryota > Viridiplantae > Streptophyta > Magnoliopsida > Malpighiales > Euphorbiaceae > Triadica > Triadica sebifera. The sequence goes on from CM042901.1 coordinate 31,642,754, forward strand.
TTGCTTCTTACCCCACCAAAATTTGGCTATAAAATCTAGATATTTCTTTTGTTTTCTATAAAACCTAGATATTTCTTACCCCCATCGAAGGTTTTAATTTTCAATGGAAGCTAAAAAACCTAGATATTTCTTTTGCTAGCTTAAATTGTGAATACCCAGGAATCAGCTAAGTTGATAGAGTTAGCTAACAACCCAAAAAATTAGCAAGAATAGAATTAACTTTATGGGCTTTTCTTTTGCTTTATAGAAAATAAGTGAGTCAAGCTAATGAGATTAATCAATCATACTTTTTTCTCTCATTTATTTATTTATTTTTACTATTATTTATCTTCATATTTAATAAAATTATGATGTTTGTTATTCATTTTCATTTTCTTTTAATAATTTAATAATTTATGGTTTTTTAACTTTCTTTATGTTATTTTCCTAAATTAAGAGATATTTGCGTGGATATCCTTTTTGCATGAATATAATTCATCATTTTTTTTGTTTTTTATTTGTAATATTAAACATTTTATTTTTGTCATATTATATGTTTTAAAGGTCATATTATGCATTTAATTATTTTTTTTGTAAATTATTGTATTTTTTAAAATTTGTTTTGTTTTTGTTTGGTCAAAATCCTTACAGATATAATTAAGATCCACACGAATTTCAATGATATCTGTGTATATATTGTTTGTTGGATAGTGAGTTTATTTTTTTTTCTTATCTCTTTTTTTTTTTACAATTATGTAATTTCATTTATAGTTATTTAATATTCTATAATTCCCTAATTTTTAGACATGTAATTTAATTAAGATATTTAGATCTCTATGAATACCCTTTTACTCCTTATTTATCCCTTCTTTTTAATTTTACATCTTTTATTTATTTTGTGATTCTATTTTATATTATGTTGGATATATGGATGAAAATAAATCTTTGTTGTAAATAATTTAAATTAAATTGTTTAGTAGAATAATATTAAGACAAATGACAATGGAAAAGAAAGCATAATTGTGCAAATGAGACATTAATGAGAACCAGTTATAAACCCTTAAGATTAGTTAGGTTTATTTTTTCAGACTATCTAGGTGACAATTCCATTTAAACTGCCTAGTCGCTACAGATGGTGAAAATTTGATTGCCATTACTTGGTTAAGAAGAAGCATAGAAACTCTGTTAATAGTTAACGGAAATCTAAATAATTTCTCTTTCATTAGTGATCCATACGTTTTGTTGGCTCTCAATTCCCAAAAAATTTACTCCATTGTCTTTTATGAATATTGTTAGCATGAAAAAGGTTTTGTATTTTGGTCCCCCCATTTAAGCCCATCTTGTTTAGCTTTTTTAATCTAGCAAATTTCTTCCTTATTAACTTCTGAAAGTCTTTTTATGGGGCCTGATTGGTGACATTGTTATTGGCTAATAAGTTTTTAAGGGATGCCTCAATAGTTATGGCCTTATTTTTAGATCTTCTTTTCTAAAGACCAAAGAGATTTGTTGCTGGCTTATTTGGCATCAAAATGGCTTGATCACAAACTTATTTAAGGCATTAAGAATGGGCCTTCTATCATTGCTTTACTGAGGCTAGAGCATATAAATACATAGATTGATCATCTGTTTCCATGGGATGTTGATAAGATTATGGAATCCTAAAGTATAAGAGCTCTCGGTGGTGTTGAGGTTGAGCACAGGAACATCTAAGGAGTGAGATAAAAAGTTTTATAATTATGAAAGGAGTTGGGGAGATTCAAAGTGGAAGGAACAAGTTTTGTAAACGAGGGTAAGGTTGATGTTTATATATTTCTTAGATGGGTTGATTTGGAGAAAGCAAGGTGGATTAAATGGTTATTTTGAGAGATTATGGGCATGCTCTTTTAATTGGATCATTATGGAAAGAGTGGTGGTTCAACATTTGTTTTGAGTTCAGTAAAAGAGATAAATGATTTTATTAGACCTTGAGGGGTATTTCCATCATTTTGATGATAACAAATAATTGGACAATAGGAAATTTAACCTTATTTTTGTGTTCTAAGTGTTTTGAAATGTTAAATATTCCTTAAACAACCAAATCTAGTTGAATTAAGTAAATTAAAGTTCAAAGAATGAAATTCAAAAGAAATTTACGTCCATGACAACTTAGTCATGCCAGTGAAGAGAGTTCACACCTGCTAAAGCAAATAGCCTCACCTATTAAATAGGTCTTTAATGCCCGTGGAATTAGTGGTAATACCCGAGTAGATTTTGTTAGAAAAGTGCTCTAAATGCAATCACCTTTTACACTTATTATACAAATTTATTTGATTAATAAAAGTCATTTTTATTAATTTGATATTCATTTAATATAGGAATCAATAGTGATCTTAAATCCCATTTTTCTATCAAAAGTTATGGTTAATTGAATACCGCATCATCACAAATATTCCTGCCCAGAATTTTCTAGACAGATTCTAGGTTTGAACTTCATGCATTTTTCTGGAAAAATCTAGACATAATTAGATGTTATGGTCTAGATACAAGTTAAATCCTTATGTCTTAGCTTTCATTTCCAATAAAGAACATAGAAAAAAGAGTTCCAGAACTCAAGTTAGCATCAAAATAGTAAGGGCTGTTCTTGGAATTCTGTACCTGAGCTATCAATTGACATCAATCCATATTTCAACCACATTCATCATTTGCATTCATTTTGATACTAAAATTTTCAGAATTACTACATTCATATGTCTCAATTATTTCACACAATTTGGTATCATTTCCATATAAAATATCAAAAACAACAACTAATTACATAACACATCAAACATTAACACATAATTACACATATATAAACATCATGTAAGATTTTTATCAATGAAGCACATACCTAATCAGCCTTGACTCTTCCATTAATTCTTCTTTTTCTTCCCTTATTAGTTATCTTTCTCCTTGCCTTTGTCACCCTCTTGATGGCTTTTCACTTGTTCACTTATTTTTCCTACACAACCATGCCACATCTCAATTCCAATATCAATTTTCAATGCTTTTCATGTCTACATAGTATTCTAATGCTCCTAATATATTTTACACCTTAATTGAGATAAAATATACTAAGGTTAAACTTCCCTCTTAATATGTCATGGCTGCCCAAAAATCATATTCTAGTTCCCAATTAATTTCCTTCAATTCAATACTCAATTCACATTTCCCTTATCACCAATTGTGGTATTTCCATATTAATTTCAATTTTCCCTAATTTCTTTAACTATGGAAGCCCCTCATTCATCCCTTAACATCATATTTTCTTTAGTTTTTAAGCCATAAAACAATTAACTAACTTCAATTATCATTAATTCAAAGCTTAATTATACTTCCATCAACTAATCCCAAATTTAAATTTCTAAGTTCAATCTTGCAACATAACCTATATCTATCAACCCTAATCACATCTATCATCAATATGAATCTCAAATGGAAGGAAAAAGGTTGAATTTAAGAAGAATAAACTAACCTTAAGTGTTCTCCAAGGTGGGACGAAATTTGTCCCACTCTTCTCTCCCTTTTCTTGTCTTCCTTCTTCCTTCTTTCTTGCTCCTTTGCTCCTTTTATGGCAAGAACTCTTTAATTCTGAATTTTTCTCTCTCAAAACTACTTTTTCTCTCTCAAAACTACTTTTTCTCTCTCTTTTTCAAGCTTGAAATGAAGCAAAAATGGAGGTTTGGAGGCTATGGTGGGACAACAAAGAGAGGAGAAAAGGAGAAGATGAAGATGGCTTATGGAAGAATGTGAAATTTCCTTCATCTTTTTGACTTTTTATACCTTGATTAAGGTATGGGTCCCACTAATTAAAATTAATCATAATTCTTATTGGTTCATTAAGTTAATTAATCTTGATTAGAATTTAAACTTTGAGAAATTCCATATTTGCCACACCTTCCTCCATATTCACACTTTTCCCCCAACAATTGCCATAATACCAATTTTGTCCATAGGCAATTTTATTTTTTTCTAATTCTATCACTAATCTTTTTAATTCCTAAATAATAATACCCTTAATTATTTTTTCTTATTATTAGTTATTTTTTATGGGTTCAAATTTAGACTCCGATTGAACTTGTGTGCCTCACTACGGTCACGTGCAATTGGGGCCTAAATCACTAAATGTTACATAAAATTTACAAAATTCATTCCTTATAAATATTACATGCCACAAATTTACATCAAAAGAAATTCTTAAAATTTAAATTTTACAATATAATTTCCAAACATACAAAAAGAAACTAGACTGCTGCAATCTGATCTTGGGGTTCCCCTTATCTTCGATCGCCTAACGTAATAGCTATGTCTATTTATCTACGTGTGAAACACACACGCTAAGCTACTAGCTTAGTGGTAGCTTAGTGGTACGTTTAACAACTATCCAATAATTACATAAATATTTCTAAAATAGAATTTTAGAAACTACAATTAATTTATCAAGCATGTCAAATATTCAAATGATATTAAAACTATTTTCATCATGCAAAAAAATTTAATTCATCAATTAGGACATTCCATTCATTAAGCATGCTTGAAATTTTAACAATACAAGATATACAATTTGAATTATCAATTTAATAATTTACATTTTTTGTTCTGTTATTTATTTGATAGCCCACGACATCGTAGACCGGAACTAAATACTGTATACAGGATTTCTGCTTTCCAGCAGTAGACTCGGTGCCTACAAATTATTTTATAGCTTGACGTTTAATGCCTATATTTTCAATAACAACTCAACACTTTTTTGGTGCCTATGTAATTTCGAATTCAACACTATTTTTTTGTGCATATGTAATTTGAACTTAGCAATATTTCTCAGTGCCTACGTAAATTAAATCTTAGCACTATTATTTTTGGTGCTTACATTTCTTCCCTTTTATTGGAATGTCAACTTATCCTAATTTCTAGTTCTCGACTAGATGTTATAGAACTTAATTATATTTGTTACCTTTATTAATATTTACATAAATTATGTAGGTAACATTAATGTAAATTCCATATAAATGCAATAATTTTCATTAAACATTTTGCAACCTCATACTTGCTCATTTAATCATTATATCTACATGAAAATCAAATAATATATTTTTCTATCACAAAATTCCACAATCAACACATATATGCAAACTGCCCTATTCTGGACAACATTTATACCTTATGTTGCCCTGTATTTTTCGTCCATTGTTAGATGAAAATTGGACACGTGATCAACTAAAAAAATGTAGGTACATGTTTTATCTTTACTTTCAACTAGAATCACATTAAAACGAATTTTTTAGCAAAAGTTATGAATTTTCTTCTAAGCTATGTTCATTTCAATCTGCCCAGTATTTTACTAGATAGATTTCTGCCTTATATATCTTTGTCTTTTTTATCCATTTTTGGGTAGAATTTGGACAAGTAATCAACTAAAAAAATATAGGTACCTGTCTTATCTTTAAGTTCCAACTAGAATCACATTAAAAAAATTTTTTTTAGCAAAAGGTATGAATTTTCTTCTAAACTATGTTCACTACAATCTGCCTAGTATTTTACTGGACAGATTTCTAGTTCAAATTTTGAGTCCATTTTCACCTAATTCCAGTCATATTCAGGTCTAATGGTCTGAATGAAAGTTTAAGCCCTATGTCTTAAATTTCCAACCCAATAAGAATCACTCAAAAATAATTTCGAGAACTCAAGGTATGATTAGAAAACTAGACACTGTTCATAAGACATATTTTCCAGCACATCACTTAATTCATACAATTTCCATTTTCATGCATCAACCTCATATTCTAATTTTTATTTTCACATTCATGACATCATTTAATCACCAATTCATACCCAATTTCACAAACATCACAAAATCAAAATTAACATTTTTCTACATTGAATTTTTGCCAAAAAATGTACATACCTCAAAATTTTACTTCTCTTCACTTTTCTCTTCTTTCTAGCTAGCTTTCTCTTTGCCCTTAATTTCTCTTTGATTTTGGTTCAAAGGTTGATCACTTCCTTGTCCTAACAATAAATTTTACACTAATCATGTACTAATCACACTAATCCACCCTTAATCACCATTAACATAATAATAACCCTAAATTACTAGCTTTAATGGCAACTAACCCCAAACTCAAAGAAAAGAGAAGAAGAAAAGTGAGAAGATGGAAAATCTAAACTCACCTTTGATGATCTTTAAAATGACCAAAGTCTTCTTTCTCTTTTTCTCTTCCTTTCTTCCTTCCTCTTCCTTGGTTTTGCTCACTTAACTTAACTTCTTTGATGATCTTGCCTTAATTCCACTTTTTTCCCATCTAATCGTAGCTTGATTGAAGAAAAAAAAAGAAGAATAAATGGGGGAAGGAAGGTCATGGAAAAAGGAAAGAAAAGGGGAGAGAAATGGGTTTGATTTAGATGAGGAAGAAGAAGAATAAAGGAAAAAAGTGAAAGTTGATTTTTATAGTTGGATTAGGTGGGTGGTTAGGATTAATTGCTAATCTTGTTTTCCATTGCTCCATTAAGTTAAATCGCTTTTATTTTATTTTAATCAAAAGAATTTTCCTTTCCTTAGATGAAGAATATTCCATTTTTATGCCTTCTTAAAATATCTATGCTAAAAACATTGCAATTTCCAATTTCGTTCAACGAAAAATTATTTTTTTTCCCAATTTTACTTTCGAACTTCAAAATTATAAATTAATAATATCCAAAATATTTTTCTCATATTTTATTATCATTTTAATTTTTTTCTTTCATGTTCGAATTTAGACTCCGATCGATTCGGCGCGTCGGATTTTGGTCAACCGCAACCGTGGCCTAAATTATCAAGCATTACAACTAGCCTTTGGGGCATAATACATTGGTGAACTGAATGTATAAGAATTGTTCTATTATTGTTCAAGGGAAAGACTTCACGACATATTTGATTGAATTTCCCTTTCATGAGTATGATGCTATCCTAGGTATGGATTGGCTCTCTCAGCAGGCTATAGTAATGGACTGCAGGAATGAAGAAGGACATCACATATTTTAGAACTAGGTCTCTTACAGGTCAGCAGCTGAAGGCCGAACATCAGGTACCTTAAGGTTTGTTGCAGTAGATCACAATTTCGAAGTGGAAATGGGAGAGAATCATAATGAATTTTGTGATTGGTTGCCTTTGACATTGAGGAAGTACAATGTCATTTTTGTGATTATGGATAGGTTAACAAAGTTGGCTCACTTCTTACCTATCCGAAGAGACTATCCATTGAACAGGTTGGTAGAGCTATTTGTGAATGAGATAGTATGTCATCATAGAGTTTCAGTCTTCATCATTTCGGGTTGAGATTCGTGATTTACATCTCAGTTTTGGGGTAGTTTATAGCGAGGGTTGGGTACTAAGCTCAACTTTAGCATGACTTTCCATCCTCAGACAGATGGTTAGTCAGAAAGAGCTATACATATCCTAGAAGATATGATGAGATGTTTGTCTGATTGAGTTTGAGGGAAGCAGGGACAAATATCTGTTGTTGATGGAGTTTGCTTACAATAATAGTTATCATGCTAGTATTCAGATGGCTTCGTATGAGGCACTTTATGGTAGAAGTGTCGGACACCATTTTGTTGGATCGAGCTTAGTGAGAGAAAGTTAGTGGGAACATATCTGGTATAAAAAATAAAAGTGAAAGTGAAAGTCATTAGAGATCGATTAAAAGCAGATTGTGATAGACATATATCCTATGCAGATCTTAAGAGGAAGGACGTTGAGTACCTAGTGGGAGACAATGTGTTTCTAAAGGTATCCATATGGAAGAAGTTTCTCAAGTTCAAAAATATGGGGAAGTTGAGCCTTAGGTTCATATGACCTTATGAGATTTTGGAAGGGATCAAACTAATCGCTTACAGAGTAGCCTTGCCATCAGAGTTGAGTAGGATACACAATGTCTTCCATGTATCTATATTGAGGAGGTATTGGTCAAACCCTACTCACATCATCACCATTAAAAGCATAAAATTGAGATTGAATTTGTCTTATGAAGAGGAACCAGTTGAGATCTTAGCTCATGACGTAAAGGAGTTCAGAAACAAGTGAGTTCCATTAGTGAAAGTTTTATGGAAGAACCATAGCATTGAATAAACAACTTGGAAAAGCAAAAAAGTGATCAGGGAATAATATCCTCAGTTGTTTTGTTACATCATGACAGGCAATTTTGGGGACAAAATATCCTAAGGGGGAGAGAAATGTAATGCCCATAACTAAGATCTATAAGTTATGTTCTTGGTTAGTGAGAGTTAGGGGGTTAAGTGGAGTGTTGGAAGTTTGAGAGTTGATGAAATCATATATTTCATGCCTGTGACAATGGGTGTCACGACCATGAATATCAAGTTTTAGCTAGCAGATGCAATAAGATTCTTCACGCCCATGAAGGAGTGGTTCATGCCCATGAGAGATGAGTCATGGTCGTGAAGCCTAAACAGTATGGGTTGGTGAGACAGTCACATTTTCCTTTCTGCTATCCTTTTAAATCTGCTCCCACTCCCTATTGACCAACCAAACACGCCATCTTAACCTTCTTCTTCCTTCAAATACTCTTTTCCTCCATGGTTGAGCTTGAAAAGCTTAGTTTTTATAAGAGTTAAGTGAGGGAAAGAGTGAGAAAAAGAAAGTTGTGGGTTTCAAAGTGAGGGGTGGTTTTAGTGTTCTTGCTTTTGGTTTGTGTTCTAAAAGCTAAGGAGTCATTTTTCTTGAGTCCAGAAGTGGGTAGAGGTGCTGAAAGTCCATCTCAAGGGAGAGGACATGCTTGAAGATCTCAACCTTTAGCTAATCTCCATCCTAGGTGTAAGGTTTGTACATAACAACATCCCTAGCTCTAATATGGCATTTGTATGTTGGTGTGGCTTGAATACATGTTAGCATGAGTATTGGTTAATGAAATCTATAATATTTGGGGTTAATATGCATAATGGAAGTTTTTGTGTTGAATGATTATGTTAAGGTGTTTGATGAATCATTTTAGTTAATATAAATGATTAGAAAGTATATGAATGTGATAAATGGTTAAAATGCATCTTGGACTATTGATAAAGTGGTTGACATTGGTCAACCATAGAGAATATTGCATGTGAGAATGGTATGAAAATGGTTTTGCTCTGTTTTGCTATGAAATTTGGAATATTTCTAGATCCATAGCCATGAACGGAGGAGGGTTCATGGAGGTTTCACGGGCGTGAATGTTGTGAAAATGAATTTCTATTGTTAAAACAGACCCATTCATCGATAGCTTCATAGTTAGATTCATGGTTTGGTTCATGCCCATAAAGGGGTGATCATGGCTGTGAATGTGTGCTGATTCATAGGATGAATCATGGTTGGGGTCCCGGGTAAGCTGCTCGTGAAGAGATGATTCACGGCCTTGAAATGTTGTTTGCAGGTGTGGAGCTACTCAATTTGAAAACCTTATATGTTTGCTTCTGAATCAAAGTTGATTCGTCATGAGGTGGTATACCTTTGATGTAAGATTATAATATGTTACAAGAATGCATGTTATGAAATTATTAATGGGAACTAATGTAATTGAGATAAATGATTAAGCCCAATACTTTAACTAGGACTAGAGTTAGAATAGATGGCATGCCATTGAGGGGAGATTGGTACCGAGTGACCTAGGTTGGTCATGTACCTGATTATTTGAAGGCTAAGAGGCAAGCAATGAGAGCTTTCTTGGTTGGTTTATATGTAGACTCTTTTTCTCAGACAAGTATTCTAAGAAGCTCAGGTAGGTGTCATAAGGGCTTTAGTGAGAGCCATTGATTACCTGTATCCATTTTACTCTAGTTATTAGTAAGGTGGGCAAAGGTAAGCTAATTAACTCTATTTAAGTGTGGCATACACTTGTATGATTCTAGTTGGCCATTTAATATACCATGTTAATATGTGCATTATATATAAATATATGAGATCTTTATGATATGTCATGTAGTATATGAGCTAGTGCATGTTCAAACTTCGAGATAAGTCGTTATAGTAGCTCGGTTAGTATATCATGCATAATATATACTTGTCATGTATGTGTGCTTTGCATGTTATTATGTATCACTAGGCATGAGTTTCTTAGAATATGGGCTTCCTATGCGCATATTTAGAGATTAAGGGAGGATCGATAGAGGAGGACGCCTAATGATTATAACCTTGGATATTCACTTGGGGTGGGTGATACACGATTGTACTTTTTGGTTGTTTTATGGGTTGAGTAGTTTTAGTTTTACATGTTGTATTTCAGAGACATAATGTTTTATAACTACTCATTTTATATAACCTTGGGCTAGTGTTGCCCATTGAATTTATATATTTAACTTTTATTTTTATCAAGCTTTTAATGATGTTTTATTTTATTTAAGTCATCATGGTCATGGTGCAAGAAAGTTTTAAATTATGCCGTTTTAACTCATATGCATCATAACATCTTTTAGTATAATTGGGATTAATCTTAATTATATTGAAGGGTGTTACATATGCTCTAAATAAGGATTATTTGTTAATTGTAATTGATGGTAACTGAGGAAGGGAGAAAGGCAATTTATTGGCTAAAATTGGAATTATAACCACTCTTAGGACTTGTGCTAGATCCTATCTGATCTCCCTAATGGGTAGAGATCATAATGGAGGCCTTTGGAAGGTTCTGGAGGGTTATCCTCATAAAAAAATGACCATAGTTATCCATATGTTAAAGATAAACCTAATCACCTAGAGACCACTGTATAGTGATCCAATGGCCATGGGCCACAATGATGTGGCTCTAATCCTTTCCTATTTCATATTTTTTATGGTCCAATCCATCATTTTTAAGCCCAAAAAAATTATTGTATAACCCATAAACTGATTGCCAAGCTCAGAGACCAATTTTCAAGCATTTATGACATTTTCATCCAAAAATATTGTCTTTAGACAAATACTCTAGATATCATCATAGAGTGTATATATAAAAAACCATAGTGTGAATATCTAATGCTTATAAGCTTCATATTCGATTTGAGATTTATCAGTTTATGAGAATGTTTTTGTTGAGAGCTGAATTTGCTCTTTATGTTCTTTTTTGAACTTTAATGTTGAACTTATTAATTGATAACTCAATCATGGTATTCATCTTTTTGACTAATCAAAAGGGCAAGTATATTCTTGTTACATCCTTTGAATATTGATAACCCTAGGCTCTTGTTTTTTATAAGATTTGGATAAAGTTTTCTCTATCTCACCATTTTGAAACTAGTTTAGTAATTAGGGTTTTGGTGTCGAAATTGAGTTGAGGAATTTTAAGACCTTGTTTCTTAGCGGTTTTCGTATCATTTAATATCATAGATTTTTTTTTCAAATGATGTTCTAACCTATCTTTATTTATGATTTTCATTGATTATTTGTTATTTTATGTATAAAAATTAATTCATGCACAATCATATATTATTTTGTTCCTTTAGTTGCATGTTTGAGTTCATTCTCCCAAAACTGATATTTTTTTTGTTTCTTGCTTAATATTTGTTTATTTTCATCTATTCAAGTTTCTAATTGCTAAACTAAAAGTAAAAAAACAATTGTACAAAAAAAGGAAAAAATGAAAAATTTCAACTTCATTGCATATTCGACTACCACATCAATTACTAACCAATTGCTTTTGGTTTTGTCTTCGTGAGTTAAATCCTTTTTAGTTTTATTTTATATTCTATATTCATTGAAAATAACAAAAAAATTTAGCATTAAGTTACCCTTTTACTTTTGTCGAATTGGGAAGACTTTTTGTTCATTGTCTTTCTTCCAATTCTAGATTTTCGTTTGTGTTACTTTTCTTTCGTTTCATATTTCCTTTGCTCATGTCTCATATATTGTGTGTTCTATAGCAATTTGAGTTTCTTTTGGTTTGTATAGGCCAAGTTATTGAAGATCTATAAGAGAAATTCAAAAATGGAAAAGGATCTAGTATGTGAGCTTATTAGAGGATAAAAGCCTAATATGCAACTACAAGTACAATATTCAGATTTGAATGGAAATATATAAAGGAGTGTTTGAGAGCATTTCTCATATTCTTTTGTAGGTTTTTCACCACGTTTAGTAGTAGTTTGAACACTTTTAATACTAAATGCCTTGTTAATGTTAAGGCATGTAGTGTGATGATTTATGAAGCAAGTGGCAGAAATACTGCTAACTATAAAAAGAAAGAGACAAAAAAAAACATGAGGCCAAAAGAAGAGAAAATGATGTGGAAAGAGAGACCGAAATGGAAGAAAAAGAGAGACCAAAAGAGCAAAAGCAAGAAGAGAGTGAGACTGAAAGAAAAGGAGTTGATTGTGAGGTGCAAGCCATTGTGAATATCAAAGACAGTAGAAATGACATAAAAATGGATTTTGTTTTTGATGAAAGTAAAGAGATAGTAAGAAAAAAAAAGAGATTTTAAGTAATAAAATTGAGGGTAATGAGTAAAAAATGAAAAATGAAAAATCTATGTGAAATAGAATAAAAAGATGAATAGTGAGTTTTATACTAATGTTCATGATTATTCTTTGCATCTTATTATTCATTTACCTTTTGATGTAGGTAAACATTCAATGTCAAATATTCTAGAAGAAAGAGGGACTGATATAAGTAAAATTACCAAATATGGAGACTATCTTATATTATTGAAGTGAAACAATCTTATATAAGTGAAATAGGCCTAAAAAGAGTTCAAAATTCCATTGATATGATCCAAATTCAAATGGGGCATATTCCAAGTCATCATAGGCATAATTGGAATTTTAGAAACAACATTAGGACTAAAGTCCAATATCAAGCCTATGGACCAAGGAAGTCTTTCATAATGATTCAAGTCTGTCAAGCCTAATTCTAAGTCCATTAATTCAAGTGGGCAGATTTGTAGAATTATGCATAATGCACTGTCAAAAGAAAAATCATGGTCATGATTTCTTCCTTCGCAGTCGTGACTTTCCCATTCTTTCACAGTAACTTCCATGTGATAGCTTCTGACTAGTTTTTGGCCTCAATAGTCGAATCCTTATGAATTATGAGGTTGCCCATTTTCTCTCGTGAAGGCATTGAATCCTTCATATGCTATTATCATGGTCGAGGTCCCCACTGTAAACTAGACTGTCCAACTGAGGGTTTGCCTTCTTTGAAATCACAATTGTGCTTCCCCATGTTGCAATAATAAACTTTAAAGTCTTCAGAACCCTTGAACATATGGCTTGCTCTGGTTGGTCTTCTTCTCAATAGTTTTGCCCTTCAAATATCACAATCGCGAACTACCTTTTGCGGTGAACTTCATGGTCATTCTTCTGGTTGCAAACTTCATTGTTTCTTCAAACATGTTTTGCTTTATGTAAGTTGCAGTTGCAAATTTCTCTTCGTGGGTAGACATGTCCATCTTGGTCACAATTTTGAAGATCTTCAAAGCATTTCAAGTTACACTAAGTGTTTGACTTTTAAATTCAATAAAACTTTATATCCTATAAAATTAACACTCAATAAATACATTAATGGCATTCAATTTGATTGTTAAGATGAAAATAGATGCGTAAATCATGCAAAAATTCAATGCTTACGGTAATACTCACTGGGAAAGTCATATTAATTGAGATGGAAACCTTACGTTCTATCTCATTTGCTAGAATTGTATGTGCCATTTAATATTTGAGTTTATTTGATAAGATTTTCATTGATTGATTTTTTTTATTAAAAATTGAATATCCATTAAAAGTTAGTAGATATTTATTTCAATCATGTTCTCAGTCTACTAAAATATAAACACACAATATATTAATATTTTTTTATGATTCCTTGCCTCACTTTATTATATAATTTTTCCTATCTCATTTAAAGTTACTCAAAGCTAAAATAATTTTTCACTTTTATTTATATTATGAAACTATTTTAATTTATAAAATTTAAAAGTTTTCAAAAGATAGACACAAATAAATTTTAATTTCTTAGGAAAAGTATGTAAAAATAATAAAAAATCTAAAACTCATAAGAAAAATGAAAAATAATTATCTCAAATTAATAATTTTCAAAAAAAAAAAATTCTCTTTTACTTAACGTTATTATATATAATGATATTTTATTTTTTAAAATGCAACATACAAGCTATAAAAAGAGAATTTTACTCAAAACAATTGAATTACTTATTACTCTACACATGAAGTGCAGTAGTATGACTAGTTATTGTGGCTTGAATTTTGATGGATCCGAATTGTAACTTGATCTGAAAAGCTCGTGGAGTATGTAATGCCCGTAATTATGACCTAGTAAATAAGAGGGACTAAGAAAAGTTAAGTATTGTTGCCCAGATATTGAACCAAGAAGGGGGGTTGAATTAGATATTAAAAATTTTAAATTTTAAGTGCGGAAAGAAAAGTTAAGTTAAGTAGGGATAGGAAAATATGACACAAGAATTTTTATAGAGGTCTGGGTGTTAACAAACCCTACTCCTCTCCCAAATCTCAATTGGGAGTTTCACAAACACACTAAGTGTTATAATAGAGTTTTACAAGCTCACTCCCAACTATGATGTTTCTAACAATGGATGACACCTAACCCAGAAATCCCTTGCATTTTAATGGCTCACACAATAAACCAATTCCTTGTGTTTTAAAGGGTCACACAAATAACCCTTATAAGTGTTCTACTCTTAACCCAAAATACCCAAACTCACTTGAGTAGTAGATTACAAAGATAATCACTTACAAATCTATAATGCTTAGAGAATAATGAGTAAAAATATTTTTATAGAGAATAAATGTTTGTTTTGAAAGTATTAAATGCACAAATGGCTTACAACAAGATTTTGATTCGAAGTATTAGCTATTCTCTTATTCTGGATTCATAAATGACTTGCATTTATACTTCCATGGCAAATTATAGTCGTTTGGTTGCATTTAATGCGGAAATAGCCGTTGCACCAACTTTTAATTTCACGCCTAATATGTTCTCTTTCCTCTTTCATGGTCATGAGTATGAGTGTCATGGTAGTGACTTTTCTTCCAAGTCATGACTTGAGTGGTGACTTTGGCTGTGAAGCATTTTGGAAGGATTTGAAGTGTTTGATCACGGACGTGACAATATATATTCACGAGTGTGAACATCCTTCCTAGCTGTGGTCCAAGTAGTGACTGTGGCCGTGAAGCTCTCTAGAGAAATTTATCATGTCTTCTCACGGGCGTGACTTTCTTTCAAGGGCGTGACTGATATGATCATTCACGGTTGCTATCATTCTTCATGGTCGTGAGCTTTAAATGTTGGACAGTTTGCGCTAAGCTTCATCACAGGCATGACATATAAGGTCACGAGCATAAACATGTTATTTCTTCATTTTTTGTCTTTTTAAGGTTAGTCTTTCATTCTCCATTCTTGCTATCATGTGCCATACCCTTTTCAATGAACTTAGAAAACAAGTATGTTAAATACATTATTGCTATTTTATTTGTTAACATCAAAATGATGGAAATACCCCTAAAGGTTCAACAATCTCCCCCTTTTTGATGGTGACAAATAATCTAGCAATATGTGCTTTTGAGAAGCCTCCCCCTCAAAAGATGCTTAAGATAAAAAATTACTGAAGTGCAAGAATTGTAAAGAATGATGAAGTGTAGTATCAAAATATGCAAGGTATACCAAATTTTTACTTAAGACAAGTTAAGTATATGCAAAGTATATTTAAGGTATATTTAAAGTTTCTTAAGTGCATATTCATTCATGTAACTTGCATCAAGGTATATGCAAAGTATACTTAAGGTATATTTAAGGTATATCAACTCATTTTCATGCTTGCATATTCATTTGATTTATTTCAAATATATTGCATTTAACTTTAGATATAATATATTGCTAGGTTCTCCCCCTTTTGTCATTAACAAAAAGAATAACAAAAAGATAAATCATAATGGAAAACAAAAACAATTATATTAATATGAAAAGAAAAATACAAGGATTTGACAAAGTGATTGAAAGTCCTACATCAAACAAGCTAGAAAATAACATAGCTAACATATAGTCTAGCTAGATTTTGAGCCAGATATCCCATCTCTAAGGCGAGCTACTTCCGCCTCGAGGCTCTCCATGCGAGACTCTATGAAATCCTTGAGATTCTCTAACCTCTCATCCATTGAAGCCTGCAATTGCTTAAACCATGGTGCTAAGAGATCAACCACTTGTTGAGCCAAGTTTGGTGTGGAGGCAGAGGATTGTCCAATTTCCTGCTCAACCTCTAGAGGTGCCATCTCAACTCGAACTCTTTTCCTCTGTTGGATTACTTGGAGGCTAGCTTTGAAGTCATCCGAGTCATTATCCTCCCAAATAATCTCACCAGCAATGTTGATGAAGTGGTAGTAGATGTTGTTCTCATGAACTATACCAACATCCGCTCCCATTTTGATAAATGACTCGACATCTAGTCGGTCTTGAGGATGTGCTGGTATAAGGTTGAAGTGGTGCTCCTCTAGCTTCAAGTACCCGAGCTTGATAGTAAGGTGAGTCACGTACCCACCAATCAAAATGTCTCTAGAGGGCTTGGTGGCAATTGATAGAAGATGGTTTGCAAATCATCGAGATAAAGCCACTGTTAGGCCTTTTCAGACCATCTCCAGAAGAAAGAGCTCTGACTTCCTAATTGATCCGTTGCTATCTCCTCTGGAAAAAATGCTATAGGTTAGAAACCTATGCAAGTACTTATGCACTGGGGATCGAAGGTGGGTGTTTTTCATCTTCTTGATGTCCCAGCTGCAGTCAAGCCCGAAGTGAGTCCATGCCTGAGTAGCATAGAACTCCACCTCACTCTCATTCAGGATAGCGTCAGAGGGAAGGTTGAATATGTCACTAAACTCTATGGCAGTAGGGTGTTCGGATGTTTGCAAAGTTGGAATTTTACTGTACCGGTAGGAGAGACTTGTAGGGTGCTTAGGAATTCTAGAGTTAGTTCCTTCAGTGTCGGTTGATGGATATCAACGATATCTTTCAGATGACAAGCCTGGAGTTGTTCCGTCATGCTTGTCCCGAGACTAAGTGTTCTGATAGTTTGCCACTCAAATGATCGAGAGGAAAGGAGTGGTCTTTGCTTGAGAATCGAGTATCTTGGATGAAAGTGCTCCAAAATAATGTTTAAAAGGTAGTCCGTGTACCTTCTTGGAGCATGAGACTTCTTTCTGGTACCTTTGGAGGAGCCGGTTTCCATTTTTGATTGAGAAATGTATTTTTGAAGAGTGAAAATTTGATGGAAATTTTGGAGTTGAACCTAAGGTGTTTGATTTCTGATGATGGAGATAGTTTTTGAAGGTATTTATAGATGGAATGAGTTGCTAGGGAGCCGAAATCTTCAAAATGGTATTCAATGGTGATAAATGAGAGAACTTGAAAGAAGTTGGAGAGTTGGAAATGAGAGAAATAATGGCAGAAACATTTTATAACCAACATTTTCACGGGCGTGAAAACTAAGTCACAGACGTGAAATGTCGTGTTCACGGTTTGCTGAAGAGATGCTCTACCCATGAAGAGGGATGTGAAACTATTCATGGTCATGACAATTAAAGGTAACGAGCATGAATGATGAAATATCACGGTGGTGACAAGAGTCACGGACGTGAAGTACAATCTTCACTACTTGTGACAATGAAACAGAGCATGACACAAAGCGTGAATGCTTCTGTAAGTTTTTAGTGGAAATGTTCACAATTGTGAATAAGCATCACAGGCCTAACAAAGGATTTCATGGGGGTGATAGAAAAAGGTTATGGGCATGAAACATAGTCTTCATTACCTTCAACCGTGAAAGCTACTGGAGCTTTTGACGATTATGATCACAACAGTGAATATATGTCACGGGCGTGAATTGCCTAAAATCCTCATTAAATAAAATTAAGTCTAAAACAAGACTAAAGCATTTATAAGAAGCTTCTATCCCCTATAACATATATTTCTATCAAGTTAGCTTGTTCATATAAAAAAAATGAGACAAAAAACACAGGATTATCAATCAAGGTTCGACAATTTTGGCAATCATAAAGTTAATCCATCAATCATACAAAGCTCTCTTCTTATGAAATTAAATTTTTCCTCATTTAGAGACTTAGTGAAGATAACTGCCAATTGATTGTCTATGCTTATAAATTCCAATACAACATCTCCATATTGAACACGATCTCTAATAAAATAATGTCTTATGTATTGATGCTTACTTTTAGAGTGTTGAATGGGATTCTTATATAGATTTATAGCACTTGTATTGTCACATCTAATAGGTATATGACCCAAAGTATAACCATAATTTTTAAGTTTTTGTTTCATCCAAAGTATTTGTGTACAACATTCTGTTGCCACATACTCCGCTTCAGCGGTAGAAAGAGCAACTTAAACTCATTTCTTGCTAAACTAAGAAACTAAGCATTCTCCAATAAGGTGACAAGTACCTGAAGTACTTTTTCTATCTAAAATACTTTCAACATAATCAGCATTTGAATATCCTATAATGTGAAAAGATGAATTTCTAGAATACCATAAACCTAGATGCAATGAGCCATGTAAATATTTTAAAATTCTTTTTACTGCATTTAAATGAGACTCTTTAGGACATGATTGAAAGTGAGCACATAAGCATACACTATATAAAAGTGATCCGATCATACCTTTCATCCTTGTCCAATTTTGTTGATGTGCTCATTGGAGTCTTGGCATTTTTGCATCTTTCCATTCCAAATTTCTTAAGTAAGTCTTTGGCATATTTGGATTGGTTGATGAATATGCCCTCATTGCCTTGTTTTATTTGTAGACCGAGGAAGAATTTTAGCTCACCCATCATGCTCATTTCTAATTCCCTAGTCATACACTTAGCAAATTCTTGGCAAAGCAATTCATTAGTAAATCCAAATATGATATCGTCAACATAAATTTGAACAATTAGAATATCATGCTTATGCTTTTTAATGAATAATGTAGTGTCAACATTCCCCTTTGGAAAGTTATTTTCTAAGAGAAAAGAACTTAGTCTTTTATACCAAGCTCTTGGGGCTTGTTTCAAACAATATAAAGCTTTTGAAAGTTTAAATACATGATTGGGCAAATCATAGTTTTCAAAACCTGGTGGTTGTTCTACATAAACTTCTTCTTCTATAAAGCCATTTAAAAATGCACTTTTTACATCCATTTGAAAGAGTTTGAAATTCATATGGCATGCATATGCTAAAAGTATTCTTATGGCTTCTAATCTAACTACAAGAGCATAGGTCTCATCATAATCTATTCCTTCTTCCTGATTATATCCTTTTGCAACCAACCTAGCCTTATTCCTAGTTATTAAACCTTATTCATCTAGTTTATTTCTAAATACCCATTTGCTTCCAATGATTTGATGCTCCTTGGGTCTAGGTACTAAGTCCATACCTTACTTCTCTCAAATTGGTTGAGTTCCTCTTGCATAGCAATCACTCAACTTTCATCATTAAGAGCCTCATCAATATTTTTAGGCTCAATTTGAGAAACAAAAGCGAGGTCAAAAACTAAATGTTTGAGATGAGATCTAGTATTTACTCCCCTTATAGGATCACCATTGATTTTCTCTTTGGGTGATCTTTTGTCAATCTCCATTCCTTTAGGAGCTCTTGCCTGTTTTCCTCTTGAGCTTGAGGTAGAGAATCATCTTGATGTGAATTTTTTTGATCATTTTCTTCTCTTTAAATTTCAAGATCAAGTCTTTCCATGGTACCTACAACATCATCAAGAACACTACCTTTCACAAGATCAAGCTTACTAGATTCATCAAAAACAACATGCATAGATTCTTCAATAGTTAATGACTTTTTATTAAATACTCTATATGCTTTGCAAGTTGTAGAGTATCCTAAAAAGATACCTTCATCAGATTTAGAGGCAAAATTTCCAAGGTTGTCCTTGGTATTCAATATGAAACACTTGCATCCAAATACTCTAAAGTAGGATATCAAGGGCTTTCTTCCATTCCATAGCTCAAATGAAGTTTTGTTTAAGAGAGGTCTTTTGAAAACTCGATTTGAAATATAACATGCAGTATTTGTGGCTTTGGCCTAAAAGTAAGTTGGTAAACCATACTCATTGAGCATTGTTTGAGCCATTTCAGTTAAAGTTCGATTTTTCCTTTTGACTACCCCATTTTGTTAAGGTATCCTAGGAGATGAAAAATTATCGAAATGCCATGTTCTAGACAAAAATTTTCAAAGTTTTCATTTTCAAATTCTTTGCCATGATCACTTCTTATTTTTGAAATACAATATCCTTTTTCATTTTGAACCCTTTTAGCAAAGTTTCTGAAAGTTTCAAAGACATCACTCTTTTGAGCTAAGAAAATTACCCAAGTAAATCTAGAGTAGTCATTGGCGATGACAAAGGCATAGTGTTTACCTCATAAGCTTGCAATTCTAGTAGGTCCAAATAAATCTAGATGCAGATGTTGTAGAGGTTTTGAGATACTTACAATGTTTTTGGATTTAAAGGATGACTTGTGTTGTTTTCCTCTTTGTCAAGGTTCACAAGTCTTGTCTTTTTCAAATTTGACTTTTGGCAGTCTCTTTACCAACTCTCCTATACTGAGGCTTTGAATTAAATCCATGCTTGCATGACCAAGCCTTCTATGCCACAGCCAAGATTCATCACTAGTAGTCACAAGACAATTAGAGGAATGGTTAGATATTTTGTGTAAGTCTATTATGTAGGTATTGACATCTCTATTTCCTTTAAATATCTCTTAGCCATTAATTGAGGTTACAAGACATTCGTTGGAAGTAAAGATTACTTTGTTTCCTTTATCACATAATTGACTTACACTTAACAAGTTATGTTTTAAGCCATCAACAAGCAAGACATCTTTAATGAAAGTAGTACCATTAATACCAATAGAGACAATGCCAATTACCTTACCCTTGGCATTGTTTCCAAAGGTAACTTTACCTCCATCAATACTTTTGATTTCATTGAAAAGTTCTTTATCTCCTATCATATGCCTTGAGCATCCACTGTCTACCAGCCAAGCATTTTTGTTTATTGTGGACTTGAGGCATACCTATAGAATCACAATTCAAGTATGATTTTTAAGTGCCCAAATGAGCTTGGGTCCTTGGGGGTTAGCACATGAAGGTTCCCAATGAGCCTTTCTTATCCAGCAATGTTTATTTATGTGACCAAATTTCATACAATAATTACATTGTTTAGGTTTAAATATGCTTTTTGGTCTTACAATGCTCTTGAATGCCATATTTCTATTAGATTGAGTTTGAAAGCAATGGCATGCACAATCATGATGAATTAGTGCTTTTCTAGGTGCATGCTTCCTATACATAAAGGCATGATTAGCCTTTTGAGGTTTCTTTCTTAGGCTTACCAATCCTTGATCATCCTTCTTTTGTATAGAAGATTTAGCGTATTTTGTGCACTTAGCCCTTGGGGCTATTACAACAAATGTGGAGATGTGAGGTTCACTTGACTTAACAAAAGTAGTCTTGTGAGAAGATGATGATGTACACTTAAATCCTAGACCATGTCTAATCAAGGGTGGTCTTTGAGACACAATGAGAGTATCTAAACTCTCATTTTCCTTGTGAAATTTTGAAATGGAGTTTCTAAGTTCCTCAACTTCATTTTTCAAAATATTGTTTTCTTTAAGCAAAGATTTGGTTGAGGGTCTTGAAGAGTATTCATCTATTGACTTTTGAAGAGATTCATTAGATGATTTAAGCTTAAGATTCTCCTTTTCTAAAACATCCATTTTGATTTCGAAATTAGAAATGTTTTTCTTATAAGTATTGAATTTACTTCTATATTTCTCTAGTTCTAGATTCAATACTTCTATTAGGCTTTGCTCATCATCATCTTCATTATTACTATCATTATCACTACTATCATTATTGAAAGAGTATGAGTGAAGTGATCCTACCTTATCCGAGACGTGATCCTCTATAGCCATGAAGCACAGGTTGATCTCTTCACTTTCATTATCATCTTTTTCACTTGAAGACCTTTCATCATCCCATGTGGCTTTGTGACCTTTCTCCCCATTGTCTCTTTGGTATTTGCTTTTGTGCTTCTTGAGCCTTAGGCATTCCGATTTAATATGCCCTTTCTTCCCACATTCATAGCACTTTACCTCCTCTTTACTTCTTTGTGCATCATTATAAGTCTGTTTGAGGTTTCTTTGCCTGAATTTTCTAGAGTTGCTCATTCTCTTCTCAATAAATCTTTTTAGCCTTCTTGAGAGCATATAAATGTCCTCATTTGCATCATCACTCTTTTCTTCATCATCTTCAACTTCCTCTTGAGATTTTGAAGTAGTGGCTTTTAATGCTAGAGGCTTTCTTTTTTTTTCTGGCTCTATTTCAAGCTCTCTATCTCTTTTTACTGCCATTTCATGTGTAAGAAGTTTTCCAATAAGCACATCAGTATTCATGATGCTCATGTCTTCATTTGCCTCTTCTATACTGACAACTCTTGAACCGTAATCTTTGAGAGGAAGACTTCTCAGAATTTTATTATTTACATCTTCCAAGCTCAGGTGTTTCCTAAGTTTTCTCATGCCATTTATGATGGCTAAAAGCCGGTTGGTCATGTCAGTAATTGACTCATTGGATTTCATCTTGAATAACTCATACTCTGAAGTAAGAATTTGAATCTTCTTGGATTTAACTTGCTTTGTTCCTTCATAATAGTTTTCCAATGTTTTCCACATGCTATAAGCAGTTGGGCAGTGTTGCATTCTGCCACATTCTTCAATGGATAATGAGCTTGAGAGAATTGTCATTGCCTTCTTGTTTTTGAATTTTGCTCTTCTTTGAGGCTCTGTCCAATCATCTCTTGATAGGATTTCTTCTTTGCCATTAACTCCTCTTCTAGTTGAGTCCATTCTTTTTGAACACTATCCCAGACTTCAATTCCTTCACTCTCCAGATATGTCTCCATCCGAAACTTCCAATGAGCATAATTTTCTCCATCAAAGTAAGGCTTGAGACTTTGGAATCCTTCATTGGCCATATCTTGATCTTTGCCAGCGCTGTTTAGGAATCGATGCTAGACTAAGCTCTGATACCAATTGTTTCCCAGATATTAAACCAAGAACGGGGGTTGAATTGGATATTAAAAATTTTAACTTTTAAGTGCAGAAAGAAAAGTTAAGTTGAGTAGGGATAGGAAGATATGACATAGGAATTTTTATAGAGGTTCGGGTGTTTACAACCCTACTCCTTTCCCCAATCTCAATTGGGAGTTTCACTAACACACTAAGTGTTACAATGGAGTTTTAGAAGCTCACTCCCAACTATGGTGTTTCTAACAATGGATCACACCTAACCCAGAAATCCCTTGTGTTTTAATGGCTCACACAATAAACCAATTCCTTGTGTTTTAAAGGCTCACACAAATAACCCTTACAAGTGTTCTACTCTTAACCCAAAATACCCAAACTCACTTGAGTAGTAGCTTACAAAGAGAATCACTTACAAATCTATAATGCTTAGAGAATAATGAGCAAAAAGATTTTTACAGAGAATAAATGTTTGTTTTGAAAGTATTAAATGCACAAATGGCTTACAACAAGATTTTGATTCGAAGTATCTATTCTCTTGTTCTGGATTCATAAATGACTTGCATTTATACTTCCATGGAGAATTATAGCTGTTTGGTTGCATTTAATACGGAAATAGTCGTTGCACCAACTCTTAATTTTGTGCCTGACATGTTTCTCTTTCCTCTTTCATGGTCGTGACTGTTCTTCAAAGCCGTGACTTGAGTGGTGACTTTGGCCATGAAACATTCAGGAGTGACAATATATATTCACGAGCGTGAACATCCTTCCTAGCCATGGTCCAAGTAGTGACTCTGGCCGTGAAGCTCTTTAGAGGAATTTGTTATGTCTTCTCACGAGCGTGACTAATATGATCATTCACGGTTGCTATCATTCTTTATGACCGTGAACTTTAAATGTTAGATAGTTTGCGCTAAGCTTCATCATGGGCATGACATATAAGGTCACGGGCGTGAACATGCTATTTCTTCATTTTTTTTAAGGTTAGTCTTCTATTCTCCATTCTTGCTATCATGTTCCATACCCTGTTCAATGAACTTAGAAAATAAGTATGTTAAATACATTATTGCTATTTTATTTGTTAGCATCAAAATGATGGAAATACCCTTCAAGGTTCAACAAGTATGTATTTAAGAATTAGGGTATATAGAGAGAGTTAAGAAGAAACAAGAAAATAAAATGTCACATATATTCACACCCGTGACAATGCTTTCATGACCATGAATCATCACGAGATAGAATTTTGGGTTTAAGTCGATTTACAGTCGTGATAGTGGTTGTAACACCTTTGAACATCATCAGATATAAAATTCTAACAGTTGTTTTTTCTTTCTCTGGAACTCAAATGTTCTTCCTATCTGAGACCAAGTCATGTGTGTTTCTTTGATTTGTAAACCTTAAAAACCAAACCAACACCAAAGATCAAAGTTTAAATAAGTTCTTATGAGAGAGGAGAATAAAGAAAAGGTGTTCTTGAAGAGGCTAACCCATAAAAAGAATAAGGGAGTCGAATCATTCCTCCCAGCTGTTTTTCCTTTTATCTTGGTAAGGAATCACATTTCTCATTCTTCTTCATAAGCTTTAGTAGTCTTTTTCTATGTGGAACCCATTTTGGGTGGAAATCTATTTCCATATGGGTTAGGGTTTCAGTTGAACATGAGTTTTTATGTTTATAAACCTTTCTTTAAGCTTGATTAAGGTCATAATATGTTTTAGTGAGAGGTTTTATGAGGTTAAAGTTATATAAGAGAGTTGGGGTTAAGGTTTTTATCTCTATGGCTTTAAAGGTTAAGTGTATGGGTTATAGATTTTGATATAAACGTGTTACATTTGATAGGAGAAGGAAGTGGAGGTAGTGAAATCCCCAAAAAGGATAAAGCAAACTTGAGAGAAGCTTGGTTTTTGAGGCTTCATTAGAGGTTTGTACATATATGCATTTAAATTCCAATTTTGACATGTTGTATGTGTTAAACTCCTTGAATGTCTTAAATGTGCTATTGTAACATCTTCAACTTCCCACACATCCATTTTTACATGCATTTTATTTGGACATATGTATTTGCATATATTTTACTTGAACACGTGCATTTCTTATGTATTTTTATAGGGAGAAGTTCACGACACGCACTAGCTATGTGTCTGAGTATTTTGTAATTGTGTTGAATTGTATGTGTCCATTTTATAATTTAGTTGAGGATGACATAAAATTAAACTTTATGTGAATAAAATTATTATATTGAATTAATAAAGAAAAATGAAAAGAAAAAAATAAAAAAGAGGAAAAACACAAAAAATGGGGAAAATGACAAAAGTGAGGAGGTGGAGGTGTACCTTATCTTCCTTCTCACTATTTTTCCCCCCTCACTTCAAATTCACTACTTCTCCTTCTTCTACCATTTCAGACTTCTTTTATTCTTTATTTCACTTAAGTTTTGCAGCAAATTAATCTCTTTCAAGTTCATTCTTGGTAAATAATCTTCTCTCCATTGTTTTAGTGTTGGTTTGAACTGTTGAGGCTATATTGCAGTAGTATCTTTCATATTGATTTGGATGATCTTATGCACCGAATTTGGAGATGTTTTAAATATAAAAGTTGTTAATTTATGTCTTAGGTTTATGTATATGTAAATATTTTTGCAAGATTTGATGTATATGAAAAGATATTGACATCTAATTGGACCTGGTCCGGGTGTGAACCCTAGCTAAGTTAGCTACTATGTCCATTTGTTTTGAATATGATAGAGCCCTTATTTTAATTAGATAAAAATATGAAAGTTGTATATACATGTGTTATATCAAATTTCAGGTTCATATGTTCTATGAATGTTGAGTTATGGTGAATTTAACCATGACTGTTCAATAGTTTGAGCTGCCTACTTAGTGCCTTGGGCAGGTCCATCTGATTGTTTGGTCATTTTGAGCTCTATATACATAGAATATGTAATTTATCAAAACATTTTATTTATATTTTTTTAATGTTTTATCTAAAATTTGGTATAAATTTAACCTTAATATGTTATATATAAAGTAAGATATAGCCTTCACAAATCATACTGGTCTGGAAGCCAACTTTTTTCTAGACCTGTGAAATGTTTCTTATAATTTGAGGACCTTAGAGACATAATTAATAAAATTTGTAATCATAAAAAATGTTTTATGATTATAATCATAAAAAATGTTTTATTTTAACTTATCTAAGTTATTGACAAATTTCATTATAATCTGACTTACAGATTGTAAGAAATGGATGACCGAAGTTGGTACCCTAAAACTTCCAAAAGGCAGAAAACATGGTAGAAAAGAAAATACAATTGAAAATTCCACCAAATATTGTACAATGCTCTAATTTCTTTGAAATTTGAATATGTTATATAATTATATGCTAATTTTAATTAGGAACAATAATCACATAAATTGGACAATTTTAGAAAAAGTTATGGTCTAATCAATCCCATAAGGTCACACTACCTCACAGGAAAAATCCTAACTATCTATATGAACCACATTAATTTGTTTAAGCCATATTAAGTTTTCCTAGTCATAAATTAATTTATTATATTTTTATATTAGGCTCACAAAAAATTGGAGACCTATAAGGAGGGGATAGACAATAAGTTAAGAGTCAGAATCAAAGGAGAAAAGTGAGTTTAATTATCAAACTATTTCTTTAGTGCATATGGACATTACTTGCTATATGAAATGTGAATTGACTTGTGATTATGTGATTCATATGATTGTCATGAATTGGCCTTGATAATGAGATGATGGATAATTTGTGACATATGTGACATATGTATGGTATATTTGAGGTATATATGTGTCACATGTGATGTATGCATGGTATTTGTTTAGTATATGCGTGGCATATGAGGTATATGCATGGTATATGTAATAAGGATGCAATGGTTAATGAATTCTTAGTTACAAATGCATATGCATAAGGACTTAAAAAGGTGTTATGACTAGTTAATTGACATGGCAAGGCAAAAAAAATAGGCCTATGGCCCAACAAGTGTGCAAATGAAACAAATGATCAAACTAGCTAGTAAATGCAAATGTTCACAAGGAAAATATTCACATGGAAACTCAGGGCAATGTCTATTTAACTTGGTCACAACAAAATCAAATGAACAAAGCATAAGCATAAGCATATAATAACGATCATATGGTTTAATTTACTGGTAATTATATGATACTAATGAATGAAATGGAATACATGGTATGCGTTGGATTTGTGATTTGCTACTATGAGTTGCTTGGTATTTTAGAGCTTGTTTGACAATTACTCTCACTGAACCACAACTCATCAATTTGCATTATTTTTCAGATAAATAAAAGTGATAGCTTATTTTGAGTGGCATATAGAAGACATGAAACATATGTCACCGGCCGAGCCTCACCACTCTCTCTCCTTGCATTGCACACGAATATGGAATTATGTCATCTACGTTTTGGATTTATATGAATATACATGTATATTTACTCGGAGTTGTACAATGATATATAAATGGATGTAACTAGTAAACCTTAGTTGTAAAGTTTAAGTCTTAATATATGTGAGATATGTTGATTTGCAGATTTATCGAATGATGACATGGATGTGATGATAAAATAAATAAATTTACTATCAATGTTAACAGGTTCGTTTCACTTACTTGTATATCGTATGTGATTATTAGACTCAAGGATAAGATTTACTGAAATGCATAAGGTATGATGTTACAGCTATTGTTTATAATGAGTTTAAAGAAAGTAGTTGATGCCATGATATTACAAGAATTGAATATTGAGTATAATTTATAAGAGTTATTAATGATGCCATATTGTGGAGTGTAATAAATGTTCTAAATATGCATTTATGAGTATATTGATTGATAATGGCTTAAGTGGTTGAGAGAAGCAATAAATCATCTATTAATACATTTGGGATCATAGATGATTGTTAATCTACATAATGAGTATGAAAAGGGGGAATTGAATGATTATGTATTATCTCAAGTTTAAATGATGATTTAACATATTTTAATGCATGATGTGATGAGAAACTTGACAGGAAAAGGTTGTCATAGGACAATCCTATGTGACTTGTAATGAATGCTTGCCTTTAATGCTGTTGTCTGCTGGAAAACCAAGATTCATGCTCGTGATAAGAAGTTTATGATTGCAAATCTCATCCCACAAACAAGATCAAGCCCATGCCTATTTCTTCATGCCTGTGAAAAATGTGCATAAAATGGATAGAAGTTTTCATGACTTAGTTCACGGTATGGTTCATGGATAGGGGTGCCCATGGATGAACCTTAATGGCCATGAACACATAGTTCTCGCCCGTGAAGCCTGCTTTAAATAACATATGTTGTATATTTAATGGTTATAATGCAATGGCTTTGCACATGCTTTCTATATAATATGTTTAGAGTATGCTTCTATGAACATCGGTACATGAATGTAACATTTCGGGATATAAATGTTATGATGAAGTATAATAAGATAATATGGTTAAATAAAGTCCAGGCTCGATACTAGAACTAAAAGTAGAATATGTGGCATGCCATTATAGAGGTTTGGTACCATAATGATTATGATACAATTATTCTATACTCATTAATGTGGCTTAAGCTCTAGGAGCGCCATTGACTAAGATGCCTCAACTGTCACACATCATTGTAAATAGTGGTGGGGTGGCTTAAGCTTAGAGAACGCCCGTGTTCACAACCCATTTCCAAATAGTCCGTGTTAAGAGTTGTTAGGCAAACAATCAATTAATCAATCATATCAAAGATTTAAGAACATATGAAATGAAAATAGGTTCAAAAACATAAGTCTACAAGAATACACAGGTAATGTTACATTCTATTAAAAAGGAGTTATATGTGCTCGTTCATACTGTTCAATGCTTAATGAGATAGTTCATGCCATAAGGTAAAGTATCTACATGATAGTATGAATCCATTGCCATGCCATTATATTTTACATGTTTCCATGAATTGTTTAATGTATGATGATTGCATGTGAATTTTTATGCCTATATGTACCACTAAACTTTCAGTAGCTTAGCATGTGGTGTTTCACCATGCAGGTCATAGCCTTGTAGATAGAGCTGAAGTTGAACAAGAGAAGTCAGCCAACATCAAAGACAATATATCAAACCCGACATGGGTCGATGATACCATATGTCATATTTTGTATTTTGTTCATCGCATATGGATTTGGGTTGTTTACCTGCATACATATAACATCCCCTTACCCCACTTTAGTTGAGCAAGGTAAGTGAGCATTACCCGAACTAACGATCTTATAAAATTCACTATATATATATATATTTATTTATTTATTTATTTTCCAAAAATATTATAAACACCAAAACTCAAAATTTTATTTATTTATAAAATATATTACTTCACATCCAAACTATCTCTATTACATTAGTTTTACATACCCCCAATACAAACTAGATGAGATAAAACTATAATTTAATTTACAAAACTTTTAACAAAATATACCAAAAATAGTCCAAAGTTTTAACCTGCTTTTCATCCGGGTACCCTTCTTCTTCTGACAACTATATTATCTACAATTATTCTTTAGAACTTGCGCGAGAGGAAACCACCCGCGCTTAGCTACTAGCTTAGTGGTGCTTTAGGGATAAAAATCTTACATACATATATTTTCTTACATACCATTTCATAATTCCACAAATAAGACATACAAAAAGAAATATAGAAAATCAAAGAATTGTCATCAAACATTTAATATTCAACATTTTTGATTTAACACAATATTATCAAGATGACATACTTTTACTTGTTTTATCCCTAGACACTTCACATTATTATTATTTTCATTTTCTTTCTGCCCATAACACCTATAACCGAACTAACTAATAGGAATAACAGGATTACCATTACCGACTTTTATAACATTATGATGAATGCTTTTATAATAGTGTCATTACTGGCTTTCATAATATTGTCATTACCGGTTTAATAATTTTGCGTCGAGCACATTTATAGAATTGTCATTACTAGTTTTCATGTTTTGGCACCAAGTGCCTTTAATTCCCTGATTGACATGTCAAACTATTCTCTATTATAGCTCTAGGTTAGGTGTCTTAGGGCTTAACTATTTTTATATTTACTTCCAACATTAAAATTATTATTTACAATATTTTCAAAAGTGATAATTTTACCAAATTTCCTCATATATTTTTATTTATTTTTATTATTTGTTTTCATTATTATTAAATTAAAACCTCACACATAAATAATTTAATTAAATATTTATAACTACAATTAAAGTAAAAATTCTCATTAATTAATATGTATTCATCACACCACATGTAAAAGCCCAATATGCCAATTCTTTGTTTATGACAGATTTTAGCCCCTAATTTGAGGCCTCATTTTTAGCTCATTTATAATTTGAATTTGAATTTATAGTCTTCTAATATTTTGTAGATTAATATAAAGTATTAGTCACAATTATGATCAAACACTTCCAATTCTTCCAGAGAGCTTTACGGCTAGAGTCACCACTTGGACCACGGCTTGGAAGAAAATTCACGCCCGTGACACATATAGTCATTCCTATGAACGTGGACAGAGAAACATGTTAGGTGAGAATTAAGAGTTGGTTCAATGGCTATTTTCGCAATAAATGCACCCAAACGACTATAATTCACAGATGAAGTATAAATACAAGTTATTTATGAATCCCAAAAAAAAACAAGAAAAACAAAAAGAATACAATTATTTTACATCTTTAATCTTGTTGTAGCCTTGTACATTAATTATTTCTCAATAAACCTCTATTCTTCATGAAAACCTAATTGCTCATAAATTCTGAGCATTATAGGTTGGTGAGTGTTTTCATTGTAATCAATTACTCAAAAGTGAGTTTGGGGTATATTGGGTTAAGAGTAAAACACTTGTAAGGGTTTATTGTGTAAACCACAAAACACAAGGAATTAGTTTTTGTGTGAGCCATTGAAAAATACAAAGGAAATTATGGGTTAGGTGTTAGCTATTGAGAGAAACACCATAATTGGGAGTGAGCTTGAAACACTATATTGTAACACTTAGTGTGTTTGTGAAACACCCAATCGAGATTGGGGAGAGGAGTAGGGTTTGTTAATACCTGAACCTCTATAAATCTTGTGTGCGATATCTATCCTTCCTTCCTCTATTTTATTTATTCTGCACTTTCAATTACAAATTTTTATTTGCTAACCAATTCAACCCCCTTCTTGGTTCATTGTCTGGGCAACAATGTATTACACAAAACCCTAAATAGAATAGGTTCAAAAACAGAAAAATTGGCCTCACTTTACCGCTTCCAACACAAACCTCACTTTTTTCTCACATTTTAGGTCGCACATGAGTTTTTCGGGTCGAGTTGTAATTCATATACATTAAAATTCAAGCCGCATTAACAAATGTTCCTCTTAGCTTGAATTCCCTCTAACATCATTAACAAAAGTAAATCAACTGAATATTTTGTCTTGCATAACACCCTCATAAAGGTGCTACTAAGTACTGCATACTCTAAGTCTACGCAATGCCTAAACTTATTAATTAGGACAACCTTGATCATCATATTTGTGTGGATTCTCTTATGTAGATACCTTTTGCACAACTACAATACTCTATTATTCAATGTCCCCAATGAAGTGATATATGGCATTTATATACTTGATCCTTTTATGGTACATTTGACTTCTAGTGAGATGTATCGCACATTGATTGTCACAAAATATTAAAGGCTTTTTTTTGTGTCAATCCAATATTATTCACCAACCCTACAACCAAATAGTTGTTTTAACTGCTTCTGTTAGAGCTATGTACTCTGCCTTTGTGGTAGACATTGTAATTGTAGCTTGCAAAATTGCCTTACAGCTGATGACACTACTAAAGTAAGGATTTAAAGGTTTGCCCCTTCCCTAACCACAATTCCAGTGGTAAGAAAGTGAGATCCCACATCGCCCTCTTCCTCCTCACAGTTGAGGAATGTTGGACCTTAGTAAGAGTTTTATAATCGTGTCCACCTAATCTACATAAGGTAGAAAACCTTATGAAACCGTATTTCAGATGTATGGCACAAAGGCCATTAGGGTGGTAGTAGTTTTGAAGGCACCATAGTGAAATGGGTGAGAAATCCAATTCACCATAGTTAACCCAGAACAATAAACAAGTAACTTATAGAGATCTCCTCTTATCTAAGTCCCCTGCATAGTCTAAATTCACATAGCCAATAATTGAGTCACCATCTTAGCCTTCTCAAATATCAAACTCACATCTACACTACCCCTTAAATACCTCATAATCCATTTCATTGCCTATCAGTGTTCTTTCCTAAGGTACTACTAATCACACTAACTGGATGTCAAATGTATAGATGAGTGAAAACAATGGCATACATGATGCTACCCATAATACTCGAATACAAAACACTAGACATATGCTCCATCTTCTTATATGTCTTTGGTGACAAGTTTATAAATAGCTTGAAATGAGAAGTAAATGAAACATATACAAGCTTAGCACTAGCCATGTTGAAGCACTGAAAAACCTTATCAACATATGACTGTTAAGATAATAAAAGCTTTCCAACACTTTTATCCATTGTAATGTTCGTTTCCAATATCTTCTTTCCAGCACCCAAATCTTTCATCTCATACTCATCACCTAGCTGCTTTTTCAAAATCTCAATATATGGAATGCTTTTAGCAGTAATAAGTATGTCATCCATATACAACAACAAATGGACAAAAGATCCATCTAGAATCTTCTTATACACACAACTATTATAAGCATTGCGTATAAGGGCACTTTGAATCATTAATGTTTTGAACCTTTTATACCATTTCCAAGGAGATTGCTTCAATCCATACAAGGATTCCTTAAGTAAGCAAACATGATCTTCTATACCTAGAGTGACATATCCCTCGATTTGACTCATATAAATTTGCTCCTCCTATTTACCATGCAAAAATTCAACTTTCACACCTAATTGCTCTAGCTTTATGTTATTAAAAGCTACCATATCAAATAAGACCCTTAATTGAATTGCACTTTACAACTGGAGAAAAACACTTCATTAAAGTTAATCCCCTCTTTTTGAATAAAGCTTTTAGCTACTAATCAAGCCTTGTAACGAGGAGCTTCTACCCTAGAGTGCCTTCCTTATTCTTGAAAAGCCATTTGCAGCCTACGAGTTTCTTTCCCTTTAGTAATGGCACTATCTCCCAAGAATGATTCTTACAAAAGAATTCAATAACTTACAAAGCATAAGCAATTAAATCCATGTATCTTTGAGGTGGCCTAATTTATTTTTCCCTACTTGTTGCAATGTTACAAGGTTGTTATTGATCAGGTGCATCATCATTACCTTTTTTCATCAACATTATAAAATTCATCTACTAGATTATTGGACTGAGCTGTCGGAGTATCAATCTATAACTCCATTTGTTCTCTAATACCATAATCTATCTATGCTACTATTTGCTCCTTTTGACTGTCCAATGAAGCATATTTATTTAATGTCACATCTCTACTGATAATTAACCTTGGAAACTTAGTTTCATTGCACCAAAACCTATAATATTTCACTTTATATGTATACCCTAGAAATATGCATATCTTTGCCCTTAGCTCATGCTTATTATCACTCACATGAGCATATGTAGGATAACCAAATACTCTTACTTGAGAGTAATCAATAGGTGAACGAAACCATAACTGAAAAGGAGTTTTGCAATAATAGTTATTGATGGAAGTCGATTAATCAAGAAATAAGTTGTGTTAATAACTTTAGCCCAAAATTCATGTCTCAAACCTAAATGTGATAGCATACTCCTTTCCCTATCATATAATGTTCTATTCGTGTGTTCTTGTAACACCTCCTTACCTTTCTATATCTCAGTTAGGTAAAGTGATGTCTCCGACTGACAAACTGATGTATCTATGTAGGACTTATAAACATACGACTCGTATAACTCAACTCATAACTCATATTGAAAATAAATAATTATTTTACATATATTCAACATGTAACATCATACCTGATGCATTTCAGTAAAATCTATCCTTGTGTCAAATAATCACATACGATATACTAACAAGACATAAGATCCTGTTAACAATAATAGTCATTTTTTTCATCATATCCTGCAATATCATTCAATGACTTCGCAAGTCAACATTGAGGTTTTCACCACAATACAATATATCATATCTATTAGAACTTAAACTTTACATCTGAATGATCACGAGTTGCTTCCATTTATACATTTTAAAACTAATCCAGAGTGACTATACATGTTCAAACATATAAGTCTAAAATACAGATGACATGTTTTCATGCTCATATGGAATGCAAGGAGAGAGAGTGTGATGAAGCTCAGCCGGTGATCTGTGCTCCATGTCTTCTATATGCCACTCAAAATAAGCTCACTTTCCTTTACCTAAAAAATGATGCAAATTGATGATTTGCGGCTCAGTGAGAGTAATTATCAAACTAACTCTAAAGTACCAAACCACTCATAGTAACAAATCACAAATTCAACGCATATCACATATTCCATTTCATTCAACAGGATCATATAGTTACTAGTAAAATTTAAGCATATAATCATTACTCTTTATGTATACACATGCTTTACTTATTTTATTTTGTTGTGACCAAGTTAAATAGATATTGCCCCGGGCTCCCATGTGAACATTTTCCATGTGAACATTTGCATTTGCTAGCTAGATTAGTCATTTGTTTCATTTGCACATTTGTTAGGTCATAGGCCTTTTTTTTTTTTACCTTGTAATGTCAATTAACTAGTCACAATGCCTTTTTAAGTCCTTATGCATATGCATTTGCAACTAAACATCCATTGACCATTATATTCTTATCACATATACCATCCATATACCACATATATAGCTCATCTGCCACGCGTATACCTTGCATATACTACACATATACCATGCATGCATCATGTATGTCATACATATACCTCAAATATACCATACATATGCCATTTATATATACCACATATATCACAGTTATCCATAATCTCATTATCAAGGTCAAATCATGGCAATCATATGAATCACATAACTATAAATCATTTCACATTTCACATAGCAAGCAAAGGTTAAGTGTACTAAATAAATTACTTGATAATTAAACTCACATTTGTCCTTTGATTCCAACTTTTAACTTATGGTATATCCCCTCCTTGTGGGCCTACAATTTGTTGTATGCCTAATATAGAAATGTAATTGATTAATTTATGACTAAAAAAACTTAATGTTGCTTAAACAAATTAATATGCATAGTTCATATACATAGGATTTGTCAAATACTACAACACATAGCTAGTGTGTGTCATGAACTTGTTCCTATAACAATACACATAGAATACATGTGATCAAGTGAAATACATGCTAAATGCATATATTCAAATGATATGCATGTAGAAATACATATGTGGAAAGTTGAGGATGTTACACAACATGTACTTTTACAATATATATATTTATATATTATATTATTTAAATATGCATGAGACATGCACCATTTGTTATGTAAGCATGACATGACTACCACTATTACTATCATATATTGTTTTCCTCTGATAAGACCACTAGATCTGCAACCCTTGCCTACCTATACCCTACTTTTAGTGCGCAACTCAAAACCTGTGTGAGAGAAAGATAACTCTCACGCCAAGTTTTATTTAAGTGGTGCAATAAATTATAATAATGGTAATTTCTGAATTATTTTGGAAGAATATATAAAACTGAAAATCAATGAAGTTCTATTCCCATGAAACAAAATAATTAATATATTCTTATACTTATGCATAGAAATGAGCATAAAATATTTCCAATAAATGGATGTAACAATAGATTTTTTCCAGAGCTAAATCCATTATTGTGCTATATAACAAGTATATTATCAAAATATAAAAACGAAATTCATTTACTAAATAAAAAAATTTTCTAACCCATATATTATGATTCCATAGACCTAATTCTAGGGAAACAAATGGTATCAAATAATAAAGACATCAATCATACGATCAAAGATATTCATATGACTAAAGTCTATTTCACATGACCCAAGACCCTCACAAGACCAAAGATAATTTCACATGGCCAAAGAATAATCACCCTATTGGCATGCCAACAAAATCCTAGATCATTGTCTATGTTTTTATAAGGGCTAAAAATTGTAATTTCTATAAAAATATACTCAATATCACTTTTCAAGTTAAAATAATATTTCACTATTTGTAAACAAAAATCTCAAACGATAACATTGAATTTTTCGAAAGTAATATAACAAATTATATTTAAAAATCCTTTAATAGTTTATTTCTATATAACTTCAAATAAAAATCAATTTAAATATCTCTATGGTCAGTATTATAAGTTATTAGAATTCAAAATAGGATTTTATTTCAATAATTGGTTTATATCACAAACACAATATAAAATCTATATTCCAAATGAAAATCATTTAACATTAAATTTGATATATATATATATATATATATATATATATATATATATATATATATATATATATATATATATATATATATATATATATATATTTGTTCACTAAAAATATATTTAATATTGAGATTTTAATATTTATTTCCATGGCCATTAAGATAAAGATTTTGCCCAAACACCTAGATATACGTATTCCTCATATCTATTGAATTGTTTTGCTCGGGTTTCTGCGGTGTTGATTCGACTGACATAAATCATTTAATTATGAATTGCTATTCTATGCATTGGCTTAAGCTCATAATTTAATATCTATGTTGTAGGATATACTTAATAAATTAATGATCTATTCTACATTTCTTCATGCAACTCTTCTTTGTATCTAATTTAGGTCATTTAATCTAAGTCTCGCCCTTATTCCACAAAGGGCTTAATGTCTCCACTTCAATCCCGAGTGGTCTCTAATCTTCGTTATGTCGCACAGTTTAGTTTAGTAAGAATTTCTTATGCCTCCATTTCTTACATTTTATAATTTACTTTATTGGCTACATGTCCAAAGTTCTTTTAGTTAGTCTTATTGATTGCAGGTTGTTCTTTTTAGTGTTCAACTCATAGTTTTGATTTATTACCACTTTAGTTTAACTTCTCCTTATTTTACTTAAATTAATCACTATTAGTCTAATTAATTAAAAGTCACCACCTTAGTATCTTGATCACAGTCTAACTTAATCCTATATTCTATTTTTTTATTAAATTCTTCAAGTTCCAAATAAAATGTCAAATACTTTTTTTTGGTTAGGCCTCTCGGCCCAATGTCAATTCCAATCCAATTAAATTCTTTTCTTACAATTATCAACTTATTTTAATTTTATTTAGGTTCTTAACTCATTCTAAATCTTTAATCAATCCAAAACTTAAGTAAACCTGAAAAATTAGTCCTCCAATGCTATGATTCATGCAATATAAGTCCCAAAAATATCACAACTCCACCAATAACTCCAAGTCTTCTCCAAGGGTGTCATGACCTATTCTATATTTCTCACTTGCCACTTTTAACTAAACAAGACAAAAAGAAGAAAAGAAGAAAGTAAAAAAATAAAAATTGAGAAGTACTCAAAGAATAATCACAGCCACAAAGATATTAAGGCAAGCTTGCTCACCTTGTAGTTTCTTCAACATGCAAACTTAATCCACCATTTCCAAGCTTCAACCATAGAACTCTTGCCTTGATCTATCACATGCAAGGCCATATTTTGCTTCTAGAATCACATACAAGCCCCACTACTTTACCTTTCAAGCACGACCGAAGCTATTGTTCTCCACTGGGTGTCTCGGTTGTGCTTAGTAGAAAATGGCTTCTTTTTCAAATTCCCACAGCTTTTCTACTCTTGCAACTGAAATTTTAACTCTTTCATCTTTGAAGGTGCCATTATATAAGGTGTTATGGATCTCGATGTTGTGCTTGGTGTGAGTTCCATGGAGAACTCGACATCCCTGTTCGGTGGTAATCCTGGTAAATCATCAAAAAAGACATCTAGAGACTCCCTCATTGTAAGGATATTCTAGAGATATGGAATTATTCTCCTAGCATCGACCACGTGAGCCAAATAAGCCTTGCATCCTTTTTGAATCATCTTTTGCGCCATCATCATGGAGACCAACTAGGTTGTGGAAACCTCTCACCCATTACTATTGCTCAACTTAAATTAATTCAAATTTAATTTCAAAAAATTCAAAAAAACTTAAGAACCTCAAATCATCATTCTAAGCATATTTAGGTCAACTCAAATTCATCAAAATATTTTTAGCACAAGCCA
Source organism: Triadica sebifera (assembly GCA_023653625.1). NCBI lineage: Eukaryota > Viridiplantae > Streptophyta > Magnoliopsida > Malpighiales > Euphorbiaceae > Triadica > Triadica sebifera. The sequence continues at coordinate 31,681,121 of CM042901.1, forward strand.
AAATTACTAAGACAAATGAACCAACACACCTAGATGCTCAAAATGACTCATTCGATATCTAAAAGTTTTTTGGAATTTTAAATTCAAGAAAAGTAATTTTGGCATGCATCTAACATCAAAATAACATATTTTTAATCACATAAAAATTATTTCAAGGTGTTGGAAACAAATTAATCACATAAAAAAAGATCAAACAAAACAGTCCCACTAGATATGCCAAAACAATCCAGTTTTTGTGTTTATTTGAAAAATTAATTAAATTTTTTTAATTAATTATTGGACACTTACAAAGGCTTAAACACATTTTAAATATGTATAAATAATTTTTTTCATAATCAAATTATAAGAAAAATATGAACAAATCCATCAATTAAACTAAACAACAACATATGTTCATAAACAATACAAATTTTATCATTTTGAATAAATCCAAAATTAATTATTTGAATCACATTCAAACTATTTTTCAATCAAAATGATCATTCTTAATCATCCTATGATTATATCAAAGAAATAAAAATATATAAAACAAATTTTAAAAATTAATTTCAAAATTTCAATCCTATTGATCTAAAACCGTAAAAAAATACGCAATCCTATTGCACTTTCAATTAAAATTAATTTTAATTGACACAAGGGGGCTCTGATACCACTGTTCTATTTTCAAAATGAATATAATTCATAAATGTAGTAAAAATTAAAATTTTCAAAACCCAAAACAAGGATTTTGCTTGTGCCATTAAAACTAATACATCAAATCATAAAGATTAAAAATTATACCTTGTAATTTCTTGATTTGTACTTCAAATTCTTACCATGTTAGGTTGTAGCAAACCATAACAATCCATACTAGGACATCTCTAATGTTAATCCATGCAAAAAATGTGAGAAGAAACTTTAAGAAAAATAGTTGAACACACCTCAAAGTGCTAGCAATGGTGTATGTTCTTTTGAGAAAATATGAAAAATAACTCTTATTTTTCTTTTTAAATTTGTTTTTTTCCAAAAATAATTTTCAGAATTTTGAACACTTCAAAAATATTTTTATCCCAAAATTAGTCTAGGTACAAAATGTACAAATAAGGGGAGGGATTTTGGGGTTTATTACCTTAATTGGCCAATTAAGGCTAATTAGGGCAGCAGCTCACACGAGCCTGTCATCCTCTCCCTAGCGATTGTTTCTGTATGATTTCATCATGATCCAACCCGAAATAATTATCTCATATTTTTGGATCCCATCTAAGACTATTTTACTCATTCTTCACATCTCCAATGTGTGTGACCCATTAAGTTCTCAATTATATTGGTCACTTAAATTAAAAATTAATTTAAGCAAGACGTGAGTGGTATTTAACAACTCATCATGACCCCTAATTGAATGAAAAGTCAGTGGTTTGAGTATAAAATTTTCCATAGACAATTTTCATGCAATTAAACTTTTCACCATGTTATACCCCATTTGGTTTAGAGTATGGACGTGTGTCAACTTCCACTAGACTGACTATGTCACATCTAGCCCAAGTAATGTTAGTTCTTGTCCCTGCGGCTCATGACTCTGTTAGATATGTCATTAAAGACTATCTTCATGACATTTCTACTCCGGCTAGAGATTCCTAAGTAATGACCCCGACAAAAGGACATGGGTATACACTCCTTCTATCAGGAGTAGTGAATTCTTTGTTGGTTACCCAATTACTTTCGAATACCTTAAGTTGTACCCAATCACCACCCTATGAGCAACATCCCTGAGGCACTAAGGAATAGTCTCAAAATACAGAATCAATACCCAAGATATCCTTGAGTACCTCAAGTCTAAGGACATTTGCACCATTGCTATTACGAGACTATCATTGACATTTGAATAAATTATCCAAATGATTATCTCATACCAGGTCATCCAATGTACTTAGATATACTTAGCAAGCATCCACATGTTAACTCTAAACATCTCATATTTATAGATATTGATATCTACTGCTTGATATAATTAAGGAGTATAACATATGTTAGTATGTCCGGATTAACAATGTTCGGTCTCATTAATCCTATGACTAGGGATAATTTAGATACTAACATAATTACACATGATATGAATCTCAATATCATGATCTCATCATGATTTTCTTCATGCTATGTTATATATCAAGGACTTCATTAATTGATTTAAGATCAATATCAATTCATATATCAAACGAATATCAAGTTAATGAAAATGCCTTTTACTAATTAAATAAGTTTGTACAATAAGTGCTAAAGGTGATTGTCTTTAGAGCACTTCTTTAACAATCATGTGGTTCTAGCTCTATCTATATCTTATACTCCTGCAAGTTGATGGAGAAAGCCCACATCAGAGACATATGAGATGTATTATATATGAATGATAGCCCTTAACCCACTTAGTTTCAGAAACCCATAAACCTAAGCTCTGATACCACTTAAATATAGTGCCCTCTCGCCTAATCTAGATTAACACGAATAAATTAGCGAGTGCTACAGAAACTGGTGTGCAAAAAAAATTTGAATTTTAAAAGTTTTCTCTTCTTTGGAAAACCTTTTTTATAAACACTTCCTTTGCATATGAAACCATATTACAACATCTTTTATACAAAATCGTCCATAGAGAAATCTTTAGATGCAATAGAAACATCATCATATATATATAAAAGAAACTAACATGGTTAGGGCTCATAAAGCCCAAAGTTTACAAAAATAAATGTCTTTAGAAAAGCTATACTATATATGTAAATACAAGACATGTATCGTAACATCCGGTGATTTAGGCCCCGATTATGCGTGACCATAGTGGGGTGCACTGGTTCAATAGGAGTCTAAATTTGCACCCATAAAAAAATAACAAATAGTAAGGAAAAATAATTAAGGGTATTATTATTTAGGAATTAAAAAGATTAGTGTTATAACTGAAAAAATAAAATTACCCTACAAACAAAATCTGTATTATTGGAATTATTGGGGGAAAATTTGTGAAGATAAGGAAATTTGTGGAAAATGATGAATTTCTAATAATTAAAAGTTAATCAAGATTAATTAAGTTAATGAACCAATAAAAATTAAGATTAAATTTAATTAATGGGGCCCATTCCTTAATCATAGTATAAAAGTCAAAAAAAGGAGGTATTCTACATTCTTCCACAAAAAAATCTAACTCATCTTCTTCCTCTTTTTTCTTCTTGGTTGTCTTCCACCTATGCCACCAAAAGCCTCCATTTTTGTTTCATTTCAAGCTTTGAAAGAGAGAGAAAAGGGATATTAGAGGAGGTCGAACCAAGAAATTAAAGAGCTCTTGCTATAAAGAGAGCTAAGGAATAAAAAGGAAGTAAGAAAGAAGAAAAGAAAAGGGAGAAGGTTTAGGGGGAATTTCGGGCCACTTTGGAAAGTTATTAAAGTGAGTTTATTCTTATTAAATTCAACATTTTTCCTTCCATTTGATACCCATAGGGATGATAGATATGATGAGGATTGGTAGACTAGGGCTATTTGGCATATATGAACTAGGATTTTAAGTTATTATTGCTTTTTGGGGAAGTTGCAATTAAGCCTTTGATTAAATGAGATTGATATTTTTATGTATTTAAGCTTAATGTATCATGTCTAAAATTGAAGGAAAAGGGGCTGCCTTGATGTAGTCAATTGGGAAAAATTAGAATTAACTTAAGGAAATGGTAATTAGTGATGAATAAAAGGTGATTAGGGTGTTCATTTGAAGAAAATAAACTAGACCTATGATAATATTTTTGGGTAGCCATGACCTATCAAAAACGGAGTTTAACCTTAGTAATTTTTGGCTAAAATAAAGTATAAAACATATTAGGAGCATTAGTATTTTATGTAGAGATGAAAAGTTTTGAAAAATGATGATAAAATTGAGATATGGTATGGTTGTGTAAGAAAATCAAGTGAGCATAAGAGATGCCCTCAAGAGGGTGAAAAAGCAAATAAAAAGCTATATAGTGAAAGGGGAAAAGAAAGCAAAAAGGAAGCTCTAGGGCTAATTAGATATGTGCTTCACTGATAAAAATCTTACATGTTATCTAAATATGTGAAATTATGTGTTAATGCTTGATATGAATATGGGTTATCATGAAATGTGATTGATAGTTACTTTTGATTTTTTATGGTAATGAGACTAAATAGTCTGAAGATGTTAAGATATATGAATGTAATTGTGATATGAAAATTTTGATATAAAAATGAATGCATATGATAGATGTATTTATTAGATAGGTTTGTGCCAATGGATGACTCTGTTATAGAATTCCAAGAGCAATCTTGACATTTTTTATCATAACTAATTTTATGGTAATGAGATTGAGATAAAATTAGTTGGAAATAAAAGTGGAATTATAAGACTAAAACTTTCATTAAGAACCTAAGTTCAAAATCTAATTGTAAATGGGCTAAATATTGAATACAAAATCCCAGACTTGTAAGTACCCAAAAAATACTGGGTAAAACCTAATATAACATCTTTCAGTAAAATTGTCATAACCTTCACGGGCATGAATATTCTTCCAAGTCTTGGTCTAAGTGGTGACTCTAGCAGTGAAGCTCTCTGGAAAAATTTGACATTTTTGGTCACAAACATGACTATCTTTCATGGGCGTGACTTGTTTGATCATTCACAGTTGGTTTGATTCTTCATGGTCGTGAACTTTGAATGGTGGAAAGTTGGCGCTCAGCTATATTCATGAGCATGACATTAGTAGTCACGTGCGTGACTTTGCTATTTTTTTTTATCTTCAAAACGTTATTTTTCAATCTTGCTTCATGTTCTAATCACACTTAGAACACAACCATTATTAAATACATTATTGCTATTTTATTTGTTATCATCAAAATGATGGAAATACCCCTCAGGGTTTAACATATATATTTTGTGATGCACTTGATTCATTGAATATAGTGGAGATGATTCTTTGTCTTACCAGTGGACATAGGCTAAATTGGCCAAACCACGTAAATATTGTCTCTTCACTTTTTTCTCTATACTTTTTGTGATTATGTTTGCAATAGGAAAATTTTCACCACAGTTATCAAATAAAAAAAAATGTAATGCTTAATTTGTTTGGAAGCATGGTGAAAAATACTAATAATTAATTATAATTTAGAGAAAATTTAAAAAAAAAAAACATAAAATCAATTTCTCGACTCTCTCTATAACGCTCTTTAAGGAGGACCTAGTTCATAAGAAGGTTTAGAGAAGCCATAAAAGTGTTTAAGGGAAAAAAGTTAAGAAAGGATGAGAAAAGGTAAAAGTTCTCTATTTACACCCGTGACTTATATGTCACGATCGTGAATGATATTTTGAGATGCTTCACGCCAGTGACTGATTAGGTCATGTCTATGAATGCAGTCAAGTATAAAATGTGAATAGTCATTATTTTTCTCTCTCACGCCCTAAAATAAAAAGAACCCTATAACTCGAAGTTCCTTCATACTAGTGACCAAATCCTTTATTTTTCCCTTGATTCTTTGACCTAAAACACCTAATCCAACATCAAAGATCAAAGTTTAACAAGTTCTTGTAAGAGAAGAGCATAAGGAAGTGGTGTTCTTGAGGAGGCCAACCTAAGAAAGAAGAGAGGAATCTGAATCTTTCACCCCAGTTTTGTTTCCTTCAATCTTGGTGAGGAATCACGTTTCTCCTTCTTTCTTAGAACTTTTCATAGCTTTTATAGTGTATATCCCATTTTTGGTACAGACCCATTTCCAAATTGGTTAGGTTATAAATTAAGCTTGATTTTATATGGTTAAAAGATCCTTCTTTAAGATTGATTATAGGTTATGGTATGAGTTAGTAAAGGGTTAAGTGAGTATAAGTTTGTAAGGAGGATTAAAGTTAGGGTTTTTTTCTCTTTTATGGCTTTAAAGTTAAGTTTATGGTTTATAGAAGTTGATAGAGCTATGTTATATGTGATAAGAGTTAGAAGATGAGGTGGTGAAACCCACCAAGTGGATAAGTAACTTAAAAGAAACTTGGTTTTGAGGCTCCATTAAAAGTATGTACATATATACATTTAAATTCTACATTTGTGGCAGTGTGTTAAATGTGTAATAAATGTCTTGTATGCTTTAAATGCTAGATTATGATTATAATGAGCTTGAAAGTAGTAATTAATGCCATAATTACATGAGTATTGAATGATATAAATATAAATGCTAAGTTAAGCATGAAAAGAATTTGGAGCGGCAAGTTAGGCTGAAAGGAGCTTTTATGTGTTAATTTATATTAGAGCATGTGAACAGATGTTTTTGATGAAAATATTGATAGGAAAAGGTTCTCATAGGACAACAATTAGAACTCTTGCATGTGAATTTCATTAAATGCTTTGATTTATGGTTATATGGCTGAAGAACCTAGATTCACGCCATTATTAATTTAATTAATTAATGAAAAGACACATTATTAATTTAATTTATTTAATAAAAACTAGAATTTTAGTGATAATTAAAAAGCATATTGTAGTACAAAAATAGCAGCTAGAGTTTGATAGTATTTTTTAAGTAAATTTCCTAGCCACAGGTGATATGCAAACTCAAATTGATACGTGGTGAGTATCACATGCGGTTGATTCACCTAATAAGCAACTACACCCATTTTTCAAATGATAAAAGTCACAAAATGGCTAGAAACTGACCTCACACAAAATGACATTATATTCTCTCTCTCACCATTGCTTTCATGTATTAAGCTTTTTGTTGATTTATTAAGAATTCTAAAAAATGGTCAATCACATAGACTTATATATTATGTAGAACATGAGTTCACAGCTCTTTGTTGATTTATTAATAATTTTGTAAAATGATCAATCACATAGGCCTATATATTCTCTTTGGTTATATATTTTTTTTTTGTCATTGTTGCATTTGTCATATGAATTAGCTTATTGAAATGCTTAAATGTGTTTCATATGAGGTTAGGCTTCGACTTTGGTGCATTTTTGCATCTATTGAGTGTTGCTTTGATGACATTGTTGGTTTTTGTTAAGCTTGGTTGAGTTAATTTACATGTGTTTTAATTAGCATGATTGATCAAATTCTTATTTGATTCTCATTTTTTTTGGGTATGTAAATAGTTGCTACCGTCTTGGTCTTATTGTGTACTTAACCTCCAGAAGTTGGGAGTCGAGAGGATGCACATTATGTAGGCCTTCTTTTTTACTTTGCTCTCAGATCAAAGTAATTTTATAGTTAGATTATTATAAATATTTTTACACTCAGGGTATCTACTATGATGTATGTGGAATTTTGTAATTTTAGAGTTAGATTATTGTAGATATTGTATTTCCATTTTACCTCTATAATATATGTGGAATATTGGTGTGAAGAGAACTTTAATATAAATAAAACTTTATTTGCATTTTATGCTAAACTTGTTACATGATAATTATTTTTTTAATATTTGCATTTATTGTTTAAATTGAAATTATAATTAATAGTAATATATATTTATTTATAATAACATATACAATAATTCTTAATTTTAATAAATAAATTTATTATTTAATAATTATATAAAAATATTTAAAAATACTAATATTTTAGTGAACACACAATGGTCACTAAATGAAAATAAATACACCATATATTTACTGGTCACATTTGTGACTACTTTACAATTGCATCCACAAAACTAGTTGCTAAAGCCATTGCTATGTTGAGACCACTTTAGTGACTAGAATTAGCGACCACCACATTTGATCGTTATTTGGTCACTATTTGGTTTCCTTAGTCTCATGATATTTTGGAATTATTAACCTTTTTAGCTACCACATATAGAGGTAATTTAAAGATCAAATTTTGTGCTCACTAAATAGTGACCACAGAAAAATGCCAATAGCGACCATGACAAAATGTGGTCGCAAAATGGGCTTAACAACGAACATTTTTTCAACCATAGTTTATAGTTACCATATGATCGCTAAATCAGTTTAGCGACCACATAGTGACCACTTTTTGTGGTCACTAAAATTTAATTTTTTTGTAATGATATAAATTGGATGTAATGCATCAACTCATCTGACGACCTACACCTTAGGCATTGATTCGATCACCAAAAAAATCACACCACCATTATTTTTCTTGGGGTGTCCCCATCCATTGCTAAGCTGGACAGACGTTGACATTAATGTCCCTCGTCTAGATCAACAACTGCCACCAACTCGTTCTGCTTCTCCTCCTCCTTCTGCACCACCCTTTTCCCTAGTTCTAGATGCCAAAGTCTCTAGCCCTTCCCCGAATTCTGCTTGCTGAACATTGATGGGTATTTTCATCATTTTGATCATAACAAATAAAATAACAATAATGTATTTAACAATTTCTATGTTCTAAGTTTTTTAAACATGATATACTTTGATTAGAACATAAAGCAAGATTGAAAAACAACTTTTGAAGATTAAAATCAAAGGAAAAGCAAAGTGTCACACCCGTGACTACATTTGTCTCACCCGTGACTACTTTTGTCACGTCCGTGAATATAGCTTAGTGCCAACTCTCCAGCATTCAAAGTTCATAGACATGAAGGATCAAATCAACTGTGAATAATCAAGCAGTCACGCCCGCGAAAGATAATCATGCCCGTGACCAAACATGTTAAATTCTTCTAGAGACCTTTATGGCTAGAGTCACCATTTGGACCACAACTTGAAAGAATATTCATGCCTGTGAAAGTATTAGTCATGTCTGTGATTAAACACCTCCAATTCTTCCAAAGAGCTTTACGGCCAGAGTCACCACTTAGACCACGGCTTGGAAGAACATTCACGACCATGACACATATATTCAAGCTCGTGAATGAGAACAGAGAAACATGTCAGGTGCAATATTAAGAGTTGGTTCAATGGCTATTTTTGCATTAAATGCACCCAAACGACTATAATTCACAGAGAGAGTATAAATGCAAGTCATTTATGAATCTCAACAAAAAGAGAACAACAATTACTTTACATCTTTAATCTTGTTGTAGCCTTATGCATTAATCATTTTTCCAACAAACCTCTATTCATTGTGAAAACCTAATTGCTTATAATTTTTGAGCATTGTAGGTTGGCGAGTGTTTTCATTGTAACTAATTACTCAAATTTGAGTTTGGGTATACTGGGTTAAGAGTGAAACACTTGTAAGGGTTTATTGTGTGAGCCATAAAACACAAGAAATTGGTTTTTGTGTGAGCCATTGAAAAACACAAGGGAATTTCTAGGTTAGGTGTTAACCATTAAGAAAAACACCATAGTTGGGAGTGGGCTTGAAAAACTCCATTGTAACACTTAGTGTGTTAGTGAAACACCCAATTGAGATTGGAGAGAGGAGTAGGGTTTGTTAATACTGGAACCTCTATAAATCTTGTGTGCAATATCTCTCCTTCCTTACTCTATTTAATTTATACCACACTTTCAAGTTAAGCAATTTTTAGTTGCTAACCAATTCAACCCCCTTCTTGGTTCATTATTTGGGCAACAATTAGTATTCGAGCTTGTCTAGCAACAAAGCCTAAAAAGCACTAGCAAAAATCAAGAAATGACTAGTGAAAGATTTTAAAGTCTCAAGCTTTACTTTGATGGAGCGAACTACACTCATTGGAAATTCCGAATGGAAACATATCTCGATAGTGAATGAATTGAAGTTTGGGATAGTGTTCGGAAAGAATGGACGCCACCAACTATGAGAGGAGTTGATGGTGAAGAAGAAATTCTTTCAAGAGATGATTGGATAGAGCCTCAACGAAAAGCTAACTTCAAAAACAAAAAGGCAATGACAATCCTCATAAGCTCTCTATCAATTGAAGAATGTGGTAGAATTGAACATTGTCCTACTGCATATAGCTTATGGAAAACATTGGAGAATTATCATAAAGGAATCAAGCAAGTAAAATCTAAGAAGATTCAACTTCTTACTTCGGAATATGAACTCTTCAAAATGAAATCCAATGAATCTATCACCGACATGACGAACCGTCGTCTTACCATCATCAATGGTATCAAAAAGCTTAGAAAGCATTTCAGCTTGGAAGATGTGAACAACAACATTTTAAGAAGCCTTCCTCTCAAAGACTATGGTTCAAGAGTTACAGGTATAAAAGAGACCAATGAAGACATGAGCGTCATGCCTACCGATATGCTTATTGGTAAACTTCTAATGCACGAAATGGAGATAAAAAGAGATAGAGAACTTGAAGCCGAACCAGAAAAGAGAAAGCCTCTAGCACTCAAAGTCTCTATTTCAAAATCTCAAGAGGTAATTGAAGATGATGAGGAGAAGAGTGATGATGAAAATGAGGACATTGTCATGCTCTCAAGAAGAATAAAAAGAATAATTGAAAAAAGATTTGACAATTCTCGAAACTCCAAACAAAAACCTTCAAACACTCCTCAAATGACTTTCAAAGAAATAAAGAAGAGGTAAAGTGTTATGAATATGGGAAGAAAGGACATATCAAAGCAGAATATCCAAAGTTCAAGAAACACAATAAGAGATTTCAAAAAAGATGATTGGGAGAAAGGTCACAAAGCCACAGGGATGACGAAAACTATTCAAGCGAAAAAGATGATAATGAAAGCGAAGAGGTCAACCTATGCTTTATGGCTTTAGAGGATCACTTCACAAATAAGGTAGGTCCTTCTTACTCATACTTTTTTAATGATAATACTAGTGATAATAATAGTAATAGTGAAGATGATGATGATGAGCAGAGTTTAATAGAAATATTGAACCTGAAATTAGAAAAATATAGAAGTAGATTTAAAAATTAAAAAATAATATTTTAGATTTGAAAAAAAAAATGGAAGTTTTACAAAAAGAGAATTTTGATTTTAAAACTTCTAATGAAACTCTTCAAAAATCGTTAGATGAGTATTCCTCTAGACCCTCAACTAAATCTTTGCTTAAAGAAAATAATATTTTGAAAAAGGAGGTTGAGGAACTTAAAAACTCAATTTCAAGGTTTCATAAAGGGAAAGAGAATTGGATACTCTCATAGTTTCTCAAAGACCACCTTTAATAAGATATGGTCTATGATTTAATGAAACATCATCTTCATCTCACAAGACTACATTTGTTCAGTCTAGTGCACCACAAACCTCCACACTTGAGGTAATAGCCCCAAGGGCTAAGAGCATAATACACACAAAATCCCCTATTCAAAAGAACAACGGTCAAGGGTCACTTGGCTTAAGAGATAAACCTCAAAAGGCTAATCATGCTTTCATGTATAAGAGGCATGCACCTAGGAAAACACCTATTTATCATGCATTTGTATGTCATTGCATGCAAACTCCTTCTAAAAGGATGTCGAGACAAAAAAACATGTCAAAACCGAAAAATATATTTAGAGCTAAATAATGCTATTATTGCATAATTTGGTCATATCAACAAACATTGAAGATGTTTTGCTTATTGATGGTTTGAAACATAATTTGTTAAGTGTAAGTCAATTATGTGATAAGGAAAACCAAGTTATATTTACCTCAAATAAATGTCTTGTAACCTCTTTAAGTGGCCAAGAGATATTCAAGGGAGATAGATATGTTAATACTTACATAATAGACTTACACAAAATATATAATCTTTCCTTTAAGTGTCTTATGACTATTAGTGATGAATCTTGGCTATGGCATAGAAGGCTTAGTCATGCAAGCATGGAATTAATTCAAAGCCTTAGCGAAGGAGAGATAGTAAGTGGACTTCCAAATATCAAATTTGAAAAGGATAAGACACGTGAACCTTGCCAAAGAGGAAAAAAACACAAGTTAACCTTCAAATACAAAAATGTAGTAAGTACTTTTAAACCTCTACAACTTTTGCATTTAGATCTTTTTGGACCTACTAGAGTTGATAGTATAGGAGGTAAACACTATGCTTTTGTCATTGTTGATGATTACTCTAGATTCATTTGGGTAATTTTCTAAGCTCAAAAGAGCGATGCTTTTGAATCTTCCAAAAATTTTGTTAAAAGAGTTCAAAATGAAAAATGCTATTTTATTTCTAAAATAAGAAGCGATCATGGCAAAGAATTTGAAAATGAAAATTTTGAAAACTTTTGTTTAGAATATGGTATTTCACACAAATTTTCAACTACTAGGACACCTCAACAAAATGGTGTAGTAGAAAGGAAAAATTAAACTTTAATTGAAATGGCTCAAATGATGATCAATGAGTATGGTTTACCAACCTACTTTTGGGCCAAAGCCACCAATACTGTGTGTTATATTTCAAATCGAGTTTTCAAAAGACCACTTTTAAACAAAACTTTTTTGAGCTATGGAATGAACAAAAACTCATGATATCTTACTTTAGAGTATTTAGATGCAAGTGTTTTATATTAAACAATGAGGACAACCGTGAAAAATTCGAGAAAATTAATCATGTGAAAGGTAGTATTCTTGATGACATTGTAGTTACAATGGAGAAGCTTAATCTTGATCATGAGAAAGATGATGATGATCAAGAAAAACAACAACAAGATGTCTCTCTACCTCAAGCTTAAGAGCAAGACAACCAAAAGCTTCCAAAAGAATAGAAAATGACAAAGAATCACCCCAAGGAACAAATCATTGGTGATCCTACTAAGGATGTAAGTACTAGATCTCATTCAAACTCATAGATTCTAACCTTGCTTTTGTCTCTCAAATTAAGCCCAAGAATATTGGTGAGGCTCTTAATGATGAAAGTTGGGTGATTGCTATGCAAGAGGAACTTAACCAATTCGAGAAAATTAAGGTATGAACCTTGGTTCCTAGACCTAAAAACCATCAAATTATTGGTAGTAAATGGGTGTTTAGAAATAAGTTAGATGAACAAGACTCAATTACTAAGAATAAAGTTAGGTTAGTTGCCAAGGGTTATAATCAAGAAAAAGGTATAGATTATGATGAAACCTATGCTCCGGTAGCTAGATTAGAAGCCATAAGAATACTTTTAGCATTTGCATGCTATATGAATTTTAAAAATTTTCAAATGGATGTCAAAAATGCTTTCTTAAATGGTCTTATAGAAGAGGAAGTTTATGTAGAACAACCTCCGGGTTTTGACAGTCATAATATGCCTAATCATGTTTTTAAACTTTCAAAAGACTTATATGGATTAAAACAAGCTCCAAGAGCTCGGTATGAAAGACTAAGTTATTTTCTTTTAGAAAATAATTTTTCAAAAGGACATGTTGATACAACCTTGTTTATTAAAAAGCAAAAGCATGACATTTTAATTGTTCAAATTTAGGTTGATGATATCATATTTGGGTCTACTAAGAATTGTTTTTCCAAGAATTTACTAAGTGTATGACTAGGGAATTTGAAATGAGCATGATGGGCGAACTTAATTTCTTCCTTGGTCTACAAATCAAGCAAAGCAATGAGGACATATTCATCAACCAATCCAAGTACTAAAAAAGAGTTAATCAAGAAATTTGGAATGGAAGGATGAAAAAATGCTAAGATTCCTATGAGCACATCAACAAAATTGGACAAAGATGAGAAAGGGAAGAGCATAAATGAAAAACTCTATAGAGGTATGATCAGGTCACTTTTGTACCTTACTGCCTCTAGGCCCAATATAATGTATAGTGTATGCTTATGTGCTAGATTTCAATCTTGTCCTAAAGAATCACATTTGAATGCTATAAAAAGGATTTTGAAATACTTACATGGCACATTGCATCTAGGCTTATGGTATCCTAGAAATTAGTCTTTCTTATCATAGGATATTCAGATGCAGATTTTGTTGGTAGTCTTTTGGATAGAAAGAGTACCTCAGGCATTTGCCACTTTATTGGTGAATGCCTAGTTTCTTGATTTAGCAAGAAATAAGTTTCAGTTTCCTTATCTACCGCTGAAGCAAAATTTATGGTTGCAGGGTGTTGTTGCACTCAAATCCTATGGATGAGACAACAACTTAAGGATTATGGTCATATTTTGGACCATATACCCATCAAATGTGACAACACTAGTGCCATCAATCTATCTAAAAATTCCATTCAACACTCTAGAAGTAAGCATCTTGACATTAGATATCATTTTCTTAGGGATCATGTTCAATATGGAGATGTTGTATTAGAATTTATTGATACAAATAATCAATTGGTAGATATTTTTACCAAACCTCTTAATGAAAAAAGTTTTTGCTTTATAAGAAGAGAGCTATTCTTGATTGATCAACTTTGTGTTAATTAGTTTGTATACCAATTGTATGTAGTGTGAACCTTAAATGTTATTTCCTTCATATGATGCATATTACTTGACTGATTTTATGGTATGAAGTGGTTAACATGATAGAAATATTTTTTAACCATAGAACCTTTTTAGAAATCTTCTATTCTTCTTTTAGACTTAGTTTTAATTTTTGAAGATTTGAGGTGGTTCACACCCGTGACATATACTCACGGACGTGAACAAAGATGGCAAACTTTTCCAGTAGCTTTCACACCTTGCTTCACGACGTGCTTCATAGGAAGAAGTAGTTAAAACTAAGTTTCACGCCTAATACTCTATTTGTCACTCCCGTGAAAAGATTTTTTCATGCCCATGACAAATATTCACAGCCATGAACAAAGACAACAAAAAATTCCAGAACCGTTCACGCTTTGTTTCACGCCTTGCTTCACGGGTAGAAGTAGTGAAGACTAAGATTCACTCCCGTGACAATATTTGTCACTCCAATGAAAAGCCTTCTTCATGCTTGTGATTGTTTAATGTCATGATTGTGACTCGATTCCTCTTCTTCTTTACGGCTAGAACGCCCCTTCAACAATCTGTGACCACGATGATTCACGCCCGTGACTAGTTATTCACGGCTGTGAAGTTATCAACTATAAATTGAAATTTTGTCTTTTCTCATTTCCATCTCTACAAATTCTCTCATTTAACACTTCCATTCAATATTTCTCACAAATTATGGCCTCCTCACCTACTTTTCCCTCTATAAAACCCTCTCAAAACTCTTTTTCTTCAAAGAATCACATATTTTCTCAAGGGTTTCAACCTTTATTTTGCAAATTTCTTATCCTCTGTTGTTCAAAGCTATCAAAATGGAATCTAGTTCTTCCAAAGGCATAAGGAAGAAATCACATGCTCAGAAACGACACACCAATTACCTACTCAACATCATTTTGGACCATTGCCATCCGCGATATGCCATTCTCAAGAAGCAACCTCTATTCTCGTCATGATCCTTCGAGTGGAGTTGTTTCAAGACACTTGGTCTTGAAAAGTGCATGATTGAACAATTACAAGCATATCACCTTAGAGAGTTTGTGGACATACATCGTCCAACACTAAGGGAACTAACTCTTGAGTCCATTCGCACGTTGCAGGTTTCACCAACTAGAACCGTTAAATTCCAGCTCTACAAACATCTTAACACTGTCATTGTATCAGAATTTGGCACTATTTTTGAAGTTCCCCTCAGATGGCATCCTCAATAAAAGTGAAGTCAAATTCTATGCTCCTCCGGTTTGGACACATTTTGGCTCGAAATGCAGCTGGGATATGAAAAGACAAAGAGCGTGCACCTTCGGTCTCCTATACACAAGTATATACATAGGTTCCTCACCTATAGTATATTTGCTCAAGGAGATAGCAACAGGGCAATCAAAAATCAGAGCTTTTTTTTTGTTGAAGATGGCATAAAGAAGACTATCCGTAGCCTTTTCACGATGGTTTGCAAATCACCTCCTTTCTATAGTAATGAAGCCATTGGGAGATATTTTGATTGGTGGTTATGTGACTCACCTTGCCATTGAGCTAGGGTATTTGAATCTCGATGAATATATTTACACTCTCATTCTAGCTAATCCACGAGACCGACTCGATGTCGAGTCCTTTATAAAGATGGGAGCAACTGTCCATATTATTTATGAAGATAATGTTTACTACCATTTAACCACTGCAGCTGGTGAAAATTGATTGGGAGGACAATGACCCTGACGCTTTCAAAGCTAGCCTCCAGTCTATCCAGCAATGGAAGTGAGACCATGAAGAGAAATCGACACCGGTGATAGCTGAGGATGTTGGTCAATCATCGGCCTCTACCACATCCACTCTGGTACAACAAATTGCTAATCTTATAGCCTCTCACCTCGACATGATGTAGGCTTCCATCTATGAGAGGTTGGAAAACCTTAAAGACTTTATAAAGTTTCGTATGGACAGCCTCGAGGCAGAGGTAGCACTCTTTAGAGATGATTTGTCAAGCTTGAAGCCTGCCTCGAGTCCTAGTTTTCTTGTAGTAGCTTTATTTTTGCTGTTATAGGACTTTATTTTTATGCATTCTAATTTCAATGTAATCCTTCTCTTTTAATTTTTTAATACAATCATCTTATTGATATTTCATTTCTTTTTGCTGATGAAAAAAGGGGGAGAACTTAGCATATATGTGTTCTATACATGAATATGATTAACCAATATGCAATGTGTAGTATGAAATATGTAAACTTTATTTTAATTGATAATATGCATAAGATATACTTAACATATATCTCACATATACTTTAAATACACTTGGTTATATGTGTGTTAATTGATGAGATATACTTATATACTTTGCAACTTGAACTTATTTGAACTCATTTTAATGCATAAGATATACTTAACATATATCTCACATATACTTTGAATACACTTGGTTATATGTGTGTTAATTGATGAGATATACTTAAGATATACCTTGCATATACCTACTTTGTTACTTGAACTTATTTGAACTCATTTTAATGCATAAGATATACTTAATATATATCTCACATGTACTTTGAATACACTTGGTCATACATGTGTTAATTGATGAGACATACTTAAAATATACCTTGCATATGCCTTATTAGTTTGCAATTACTCTTGCTCTATTTTATCTTAAAGCACCTTTTGAGGAGGAGACTTCTCAAAAGCACATATTGCTAGATTATTTGTCACCATCAGAAAGGGGGAGATTGTTGAACCTTGAGGGGTATTTTTGTCATTCTGATGATAACAAATAAAATGACAATAATTTATTTAACAATGTTTGTAATATCCGCTAATTTAGACACCGAGTTGCACATGTTGCGAAATTGACGTATTTGACCGATCAGAGTTTTAATTCGAATTTTTTATCAGAATTAAGCAAGTAATGACTAAATTAAATGATATATGACTAATTAAGTGATTATAAAGCTTAAAGAAGTTGATTTATAGTAAAGGACTAAATTACAAAATTTGATAAATTTTGGGGTCAAATTGCAATTTACCAAAATTTAGAGGATTAATGAGATAATTTGCTAATTAACATAAGAGATGGGACATTTTAAAGTGGTTTGGCCTGCCATAGCATAAGGAAGAACAAGAATTTAATGTGATTAAGCCTAATGTCCATAATGGTCAAATTAGTGGGTCCCCTAGGAAGACTTTTGGGTACCCTATTTAATTCTTTATTTTCATTTTCTGTCTTCGTTTCCTTTTGCCCAACCAGTCTCCACGCTAGCCTTATTTCGACCACAGTCAAACCAGAATTTTAGAGGGAGAAAGGAAGGGAAAAGGGGAAAAAGATCTAAAGCAAGTAATTTTCATGGTCTATAACTCCTAAGGAAGCTGGGAAGAGCCAGAAAGAGGAAGAAAAATCAAGTTTGGTGGAGAGAGAAAATCTCCAAAGTTATGATCAAGTGAAGAAAAGAGTAAGGTAAGAAGTGATTCTTCTTCTTCTTCTTCATCTTTTCTTAAAGAAGTTTGAATTTTGAGCTCATCCAAGACTCATATGCAAAGAGAGAGAAATTAGGGTTTTGAGGGAGAATAAGAGAGTTTAGGGTCTTGAGAAAATCATATGATAATAATGATCTATGATATTGTAGGAGTTCCAAGTGACAAGGAATAAACACTAAGGAGCAACGAAAAAGAGAAAGCTGCCTAGAAGAGTGAAGGAGAAAGATTAGGGTTGGTGCATAATGTAAGGCAATAGCCTATCTTTTGTTGAAATAATGCATTTTTAATACATTAATTGATGATTAAAGTGCATTAATAATGACCATGGCATGAAACCATATGTTAGAGATAAAGAATGAGATTTTTTTTGTAATTTGTTGAATTAAGTGATGCATGTTAGAGAATTTAATTATTATTAAGGCATTTATATGTATTGGGCCATGATATGTTTAATAAAGGACTCCAGAAATGCAAGAGTTGTGTTTTGATATGGTTTGGCGTACTTAGAATGAATGAAATGTGAATATGCAAATTGTCTGCAGAAAGTCACAGACGTGACTATCGGGTCACGGGCGTGAACATGATGGTTCATGGTTGTGACTGATTTGTATTATGGTTGTGACTTTGGTGTGGAAATGGTACTATTCATTCAAGAAGCGTTCACGGTTTTGAATCACAGACATGAACTCACTCACGGGCGTGAATGAGTAATCACGACCGTGAATGCTTTTGGCACAATTCATTTTAGTAGCATTCACAAATTTGAATTACGGGCATGAACTAATTCACGGGCATGAATTAGTAGTCACGACCGTGAATGCTCTGTTTTTAAATAAATTAGGAATATGATTTTCTACTGATGTATCTAGTTAAACAAATGAAAAGATGTTATCCAGTATGTATGAACATGATGATATGTTTGCAAAATACGAAAATTGAGATGTTGATACATGAGAATATTGATGTGTAGAAATTTAAGGATGATGATGATGATATGTATAATATGAGAATGATGAAATGGATATAAATTAAAAAAAATTAAGATATATGATTAATGTGAAATACGTACATGCCCATTACTCTACCTCCGAACAAGAAACAGGATAGATGACATGTCATTGTGGGGGCAAACGGTACCGTACTATATGAGATATTCCTTGATCAATGTGGCTTAAGCTCTAGGTGTGCCATTGACCTGAGATGCTTGGTCAATGTGGCTTAAGTTCTGGGAGCCCCATTGACTTGAGAAGCTCTATTGAGCATATATAAATTGAAGACAAGGTGGCTTAAGCTTGAAAAGTGCCCTTGGTCTGGTTATTAATCTATGATCAAATAATACTCAATCAATGTGGCTTAAGCTCTGGGAGCGCCATTGATTTGAGAAGCTCTGTTGAGCCAGATAGTGGACAGGGTGGCTATAGCTCTGGGAACGCTCCTAATCTATAATCCGTATCCGATCAGTCCAAATTTTGAGTGATGTGGGCAAAATAATGAAGATAATTTGGAAAATAAGAAAAGAAAAATGATGATGATATGAGATTGAGATATAAGACTAAAGAGATTAAAAGAGTAACTAACCATCAAGGATAAATGAAAATAACATTGTATATATGAACATGATATTTATACTTGTATGAAATAGGGACATGTTGATAGGAATAGAATACAAAGATTTTAATGCATAAAATGATACATGCTAATGCTTGTTGCATGATATAGTATATTGCCTTATTTATATGCACCACTAAGCTTAGAGCTTAGCGTGGGAGTTTCCTTCCACGCAAATATAGAAAGGTAGCTGAAGGTGGTTGATAAAGAAAGCAGTGATCCTATTCAAATTAAAACAGCCGATCTCAAAATAATGGGTCACGTACTTTTGAACTCTTGTATTTTGCTTTCTGCATTGTATATATACTTATAAGATTGTAAATTTGTTTTCAAAAGATTGTTAAGTAGTAAATTGATTTTTATAATATTATTTTATGTGAGTAAAATGTACATTGTTTATTGAAAAAATATGTATGGCTCTGTGCAAATATAAAAGAAAGTAGCGGTTTAAAGAAGTAAAGAAGACAAGCAGTAGCGCCCCCACATCCGGGTACGTGCGGTTTGGGTGAGGGGGTGTTACAAGTTTTTGGTATCAGAGCCTAGTTTGGGCGGTTTTGGATTGTAAAAATGAATTTTGAAAATATTTATTATTTGAGTGTACCCACAACTGAATTTTTGGAGTCGTTGCTTTAATGATTAGGGTCATTACCTTTATGTTTTTAGTAAGGTATGACTTATGGATCAAGGTGAATAGTAGTGGAGGAAGCCGAGAGTAATGAGCTCTCAAAGGCACGAGCTTCATCTCGACCAAGTCATCGCCGAGCTGCAGCATCAAGACCTGGTGCTAGCTCATCATATCAGCAGTCAACTACTAATAAGGGTCATATGGAGTCCATGAGAAATATGATAGAATTTCTACAGAGAGCATCACAACCAACATCGTTTGGATTACAATTTGAGAGACTGAGGAAATTAGGGGCACCTGATTTTTATGGAAAAAGGGAGGATGATCCGTCTGCGACAGAATTTTGGTTGGAACCAACAGAGCGAGTCTTTGACCAACTACACTGCACAGATGAGCAGAAATATGAGTATGCAATATCTCTGCTACAGGAGCATGCATATGACTGGTGGCGATCTAAGTCACAAAGCACAGAGGCACCCGATCCTATGACATGTGAATTCTTTCTAGAAAAGTTTAAGGAGCGGTATATTCCTCCTATCTATATAGATGACAAGAAGAGAAAATGTTTTATGCTGAAACAAGGAAATATGTTAATAATGGAATATGAGAGGGAATTCACACATTTATGCAAGTATGCTAGGGCATTGTATCCAAAGAAGCTGATAAATGTCGATGTTTTTAAGATGGGTTGAGGGATCCGATCAAGCTACAGGTCTCCGCTCTACATCTGGTGAGCTTCCCTAGTTTACTAACGTCTGTTAGAACCGTTGAAAGAGTCTTGGTGACACAGTAGCTTGTGCAGGTTAGTGGGGTTAATAGACCTGCACCACAGCCAAGTAGAGGACAGTTTAGTGGCAAGAGAGCCAGATCTTTTGGTGGCTAGTCTGGTTCAAGAAGACCTCATTCTTATAGATAGGGATAGCTTGTAAGATCTATTTCATTGGTAGCTAGTGCACCAACATAGGCATCTCGCAGATCTACCCCTCTATCAGTGTGTCAACATTGTGGGTGTCTTCACCCAGGAGAGTGTTGGTGGATGACATGAGCATGCTTGAGATGCAGCTCCAAAGACCATATAAGAAGAGATTTTCCATTGCTGTAGTTTGGCAGAGGTTCAGGGAATGTTGAGTCGGTACTGATACAGACTACGGGACAAGGCAGAGGGCAAGGTAGTGGAGGCTGAGCAGGGCCAAGCCAGTTTAGGTTAGACACAGTGGAGAGGCCGAAAGGTAGTAGAGCTGCTCTAGCAAGAGCTTATGCCATACGATGCCGGGAGGAGCAGGATGCACCTGATGTCATGTGGGTAAATTCCTTCTCTTTGGCTCTTATATACATGCATTGATAGATCCGGGGTCGACGCATTCATACAGATGAACACCACTACCGGGTCGAGAGGGTTTAAAACTAGAGACTCTAGAATATGAGATTCTTATGACTAACCCACTAGGACACGCTGTGCAAGTTAGGAAAGTCTTTTGAGGATGCCCAGTCGAAATTCAAGACAAACAATTTCCAGTGAATTTAATAGAGCTACCATTCCATGAGTTTGATGTGATCTTAGGAATGGATTGGCTAGCTTGACATGAAGTGATAGTAGACTGTAAAAAGAGAGAGATGAGGACTAAAGTTTTAGAACAAGAAGAGATAGTAGTGATGAGCGATAATAGAGGATATCTAGATAATGTGATATCGGTGCTAAAGGCTTAGAAATGCATCAGTAAGGGATGTGAGGCTTACCTAGCGTATGTGATTGATATAAGAAAGGATAGTCCAAAGTTGGCCGACATCCCAATAGTTAGTGAATTTCCTGATGTGTTCCCAGAGGAATTGCCAGGATTACCACCTGACCGAGAGATAGAGTTTGCTATCGAGTTTCTACCTAGTACTACTCCTATTTCCATCACACCATATAGGATGGCACCTATAGAGTTGAAAGAGTTAAAGATACAGTTACAAGAATTGTTAGATAAGGGATTTATACGACCCAGTGTATCATCATGGGGTGCTCCAATATTATTTGTAAAGAAGAAAGATGGTATTTTATGTCTTTGCATTGACTACAGACAACTTAATAGGGTTACTGTTAAGAATAAATACCCACTGCCTAGGATTGATGACTTATTTGATCAGTTGAAATGTGCAACTATATTTTCAAAGATAGATCTTCGACTGAGGTATCATCAACTGAAGATCAAAGGGTCAGATGTATCTAAGACGGTATTCAGAACTCGTTGTGGTCATTATGAGTTCTTGGTGATGCCATTTGGATTGACGAATGCACCGGTAGCTTTTATAGACCTGATGAATCGAGTGTTCAGACCATATATTGATCAATTTGTAGTTGTATTCATTGATGACATTGTTGTCTATTCTAGAGATCAATTAAAGCATGACCAACATCTCAGAAAAGTATTGCATACCTTAAGGGAGAAACAATTGTATGCAAAACTATCTAAGTGTGAATTTTGGTTGGAAGCAGTTAGTTTTCTCGGTCATGTAATTTCAGCAGGAAGTATTCGAGTTGATCCTAGTAAAATCAAGGTTATTCTTAATTGGAAACCACCTCGCAACATGACTGAGATGAGGAGTTTCCTTGGATTAGCCAGATATTATAGGAGATCTGTGAAAGGATTTTCATCTATAGCGAATCCTTTAACATGACTATTACGAAAAGAGGTTCGTTTTGAATGGACAGATAGATGTCAAGCAAGCTTTGATTGATTGAAGGCAATGTTGATTAAAGCACAAATTTTGACTCAGCCTAGTCCAGGAAAAGATTATGTTGTGTACAGTGATACAAGTCACAATGGACTTGGATGTGTTCTTATGCAAGAGGGAAAAGTGATTGCATATTCTTCTAGACAACTTAAGCATTATGAGCTTAACTATCCGATGCATGATTTAGAGCTTGCAGCGATAGTTTTTGCTCTTAAGATTTGGAGACATTATCTGTATGGAGGATGCTACATTTATACAGACCACAAGATTTTTAAGTATCTTCCTTCGCAGAAAGAGTTGAACCTGAAGCAGCGAAGATGGTTGGAATTGATTAAAGATTATGACTGTGTGATCAACTACCAGCCAGGCAAAGCTAATGTGGTAATAGATGCACTAAGCCAAAAAATCTTAGCTGAGATGCGAGTGGAATCCACATTGGTACAAAGAATTAAAGATGTTCAGAAACAAGATAAAAAGCTAGTAAAGATGGTCGAAGCCATGAAAAATGGAGAAAAGTCAGAATTTTCTTTAACAGAAGATGGTACCGCGTATTTCAAAAACCGGATTTGTGTACCGAGTATAGAAGAGTTGAAGTCAAAGATTTTAAAAGAAGTTCGTGAAACGATTTATACAATGCATCTAGGTGGAAATAAAATGTACCAAGATTTGAAAGCACAGTACTGGTGGCCAGGGATGAAAAAGGATATCACCAAATATGTTGCTAAGTGTCTAACTTGTCAACAAGTGAAAGCAGAACACTAGTTACCCACAAGATTGTTGCAACCAAAACAAATTCCAGACTGGAAATGGGAAAGAATCACGATGGATTTTGTGTTCGGTTTACCGGTAACTCAGAGGAAGCTTGATGCAGTATGGGTGATAGTGGATCGATTGATGAAGTCAACCTATTTCCTACCAGTGCAGATGGACTATACTTTGAAGAAGCTGGCTGAGATTTATGTGAATGAGATAGTGAGACTTCACAGAGTTCCTGCATCTATTATCTCCGACAGAGACCCCATATTTACGTCGCAATTCTGGAAGAGTTTACAACATGCTTTGGAAACTCAAGTTAATTTTAGCATGGCCTTTCATCTGTAGACGGATGGACAATCGGAGCGAGTTATTCAGTTGCTGGAGGATATGATGAAAAGTTGTGTGCTTGAATTTGAGGGAAGTTGGGGTCAAAATCTACCTCTTATGGAGTTTGCCTATAACAACAGTCATCAGACGAGCATAGACATGGCTCTATATGAGGTATTGTATGGAAGAAAGTGTAGGACACCAGTCTGTTGGACTGAGTTAAATGAGAAAAATTTGATTGGGCTAGAGATAATTCAACATACCGAGGAGAAAGTTAAAGTGATCAAGGAAAGGCTAAAGGCAGCACAAGATCGACAGAAATCATATGCCGATTTAAAAAGACAAAACATAGAATATTTGGTAGGTGATAAAGTTTTCCTTAAAGTTTCACCTTGGAAAAAAATATTAAGATTTGGCAAAAAGGGAAAGTTGAGTCCAAGGTTTGTTGATCCTAATGAGATTCTAGAAAGAATAGGACTAGTGGCTTATCGATTAGCTCTTCCTTCGGAGCTAGAAAGAATTCATAATGTGTTCCACGTTTCAATGTTAAAAAGATATCGTTCAGACCCGACTCATGTTATACGAGCTGAAGAGATAGAAGTACAGACATACAAGTCTTATGAAGAGGAGCCAGTGGCTATCATAGCATATGAAGAGAAAGTTCTCCAGAACAAGAGAGTCCCTTTAGTCAAAATGTTATGGCGAAATCATGCAGCTGAAGAAGCCACGTGGGAAAGTGAAGAAGTGATGAAGAAGCAACATCCCCAATTGTTCAACCTAGAATGAACAAGTGAATTTCGAGGACGAAATTTATTTTAAGGGGGAGAGAATGTAATATATGCTAATTTAGACACCAACTCACACATGTCGTGAAATTAACGTGTTTGATCGATCGGAGTTTAAATTCATATTTTTTTATTGGAATTAATCAAGTAATGACTAAATTAAATGATATATGCCTAATTAAGTGATTATAAAGCTTAAAGAAGTTGATTTATGGTAAATGACTAAATTGCAAATTTTGATAAGTTTTGGGGTCAAATTGCAATTTACCAAAATTTGGAGGATTAATGATATAATTTTCTAATTAACATAAGAGATGGGACATTTTAAAATGGTTTGGCTGGCCATAGCATGAGGAAGAACAAGAATTTAATGTGATTAAGCCTAATGTTAATAATGGTCAAATTAGTGGGTCCCCCAGGAAGACTTTTGGGTACCTTATTTAATTCTTTCTTTTCATTTGTTGTCTTCATTTCCTTCTTCCCAATCAGTCTACACACTAGCCTCATTTCCTCCATAGCCAAACTAGAATTTTAAATAGAGAAATGAAGAGAAGAAAGGGAAAAGATCAAGAGTAAGTGATTTTCATGGTCTATAACTCCTAAGAAAGCTGGGAAGAGCCAGAAAGAGGAAGAAAAATCAAGTTTGGTGGAGAGAGAAAATCTCCAAAGTTGTGATCAAGTGAAGAAAAGAGTAAGGTAAGAAGTGATTCTTCTTTTTCTTCATCTTTTCTTAAAGAAGTTTGAATTTTGAGTTCATCCAAGACTCATATGGAAAGAGAGAGAAATTAGGGTTTTAAGAGATAATAAGAGAGTTTAGGGTCTTGAGAAAATCAAATGATAATAATAATCTATGATGTTTTAGGAGTTCCAAGTGACAAGGAACAAACACTAAGGAGCAAAGAAAAAGAGAACGCTACCTAAAAGAGTGAAGGAGAAAGAATAAGGTTTGTGCATAATTTAAGGCAATAACCTATCTTTAGTTGAAATAATGCATGTTTAATATGTTAATTGATGATTGATGTGCATTAATAATGACCATGTCATGAAACCATATGTTAGAGATAAAGAATGAGATTTTTTTGTAATTTGTTGAATTAAGTGATGCATGTTAGAGAATTTAATTATGATTAAGGAATTTATATGTATTGGGTCATGATATGTTTAATAAAGGACTCCAGAAATGCATGAGTTGTGTTTTGATATGGTTTGGTGTACTTAGAATGAATGAAATGTGAATATGCAGATTTCCTGCAGAAAGTCATGGGCATGACTATCGGGTTACAGGCGTGAACTTGATGGTTCACTGTTGTGACTAATTTGTATTACAGTTGTGACTTTGGTGTGGAAATGGTACTATTCATTCTAGAAGCATTCACGGTTGTGACTGATTTGAATCACGGACGTGAACTCACTCACGGGCTTGAATGAGTAATCACGACCGTGAATGCTTTTGGCACGATTCATTCCAGTATCGTTCATGGCTTTGAATTACAGACGTGAACTAATTCAAGGGCATGAATTAGTTGTCACGATCATGAATGCTTTGTTTTTAAATAAATAATGAATATGATTTTCTACTGATGTATCTAGTTAAACAAATGAAAAGATGTTATCCAGTATGTATGAACATTATGATATGTTTGCAAAACAAGAAAATTGAGATGTTGATACATGAGAATATTGATGTGTAGAAATTTAAGAATGATGATGATGATATGTATAATATGAGAATGATGAAATGGATGTATATTAATAAATATTAAATAAAGATATATGATTAATGTGAAATACGTACATGCCCATTACTCTACCTGTAGACTAGAAACATGATAGATGACATGCCATTATGAGGGCGAACGGTACTCTACCATATGAGATATTCCTCGATCAATATGGCTTAAGCTCTGGGAGCACCATTGACTTGAGAAGCTCTGTTGAGCATATATAAATTGGGGACAAGGTGGCTTAAGCTCGAAGAGCGCCCTTGGTTTGGTTATTCATCTATGATGAAATAATACTCAATCAATGTGGCTTAAGCTCTGGGAGTGCCATTGATTTGAGAAGCTCTGTTGAGCCAGATAGTGGATAGGGTGGCTATAGCTCTAGGAGCGCTCATCATCCATAACCCGGGTGTGACTGCTTGATCATTCACGGTTGGTTTTATATTGAATACCAAGAATAATCTTGGAAAATTTGCCTCTAAGTCTGATGAAGGTATCTTTTTAGGATACTCTACAACCAGCAAAGCATATAGAGTATTTAATAAAAGATCACTAACAGTTGAAGAATCCATGCATGTTGTTTTTAATGAATCTAGTAGACTTGATCCTGTGAAAGGTAGTGTTCTTGATGATGTTGTAGGTAATATGGAAAGACTTGATATTGGAAATGGGAAAGAAGAAAATGATCAAGAAAATTTACAGCAAAATGATTCTCTACTTCAAAATCAAGAACAAAATGATCAGGAACTTCCAAAAGAATGGAGAATGACGAAAGATCATCCAAAAGAACAAATCATTGGTGATCTATCAAGGGGAGTAAGTACTAGATCTCATTTCAAACATCTAATCACTGACATTGCTTTTATTTCACAAATTGAGCCTAAAAATATTGATGAGGCTCTTAATGATGAAAGTTGGGTTTTTTTCCATGCAAGAGGAACTCAACCAATTTGAGAGAAATAAGGTATGGACCCTAGTACCTAGACCCAAGGATCATCAAATTATAGGTAGCAAATGGGTATTTAGAAACAAACTAGATGAACAAGGTTTAATAACCAGGAATAAGGCTAAACTAGTTGCAAAAGGATATAATCAGGAAGAAAGTATAGATTATGATGAAACATATGCACCTGTAGCTAGATTAGAAGCCATAAGAACACTTTTAGCATATGCATGTCACATGAATTTCAAACTGTTTCAAATGGATGTGAAAAGTGCATTTCTAAATGGTTATATAGATGAAGAAGTGTATGTAGAACAACCATCAGGTTTTGAAAGCTATGATTTGCCAAATCATGTTTTTAAACTTTCAAAAGCTTTGTATGGTTTAAAACAAGCTCCAAGAACCTGGTATGAGAGGCTAAGTTCTTTTTTATTAGAAAATAGCTTTACAAAGGGAAATGTTGACACTACACTATTCACCAAAACGCATAAGCATGATATTCTAATTGTTCAAATTTATGTTGATGATATAATATTTTGTTCTACTAATGAGTTGCTTTGTCAATAATTTTCTAAATGTATGACTAGGGAATTTGAAATAGCATGATGGGAGAACTTAAGTATTTACTTGGTCTACAAATAAAGCAAAACAATGAGGGTATATTCATCAACCAATCCAAATACACCAAAGATTTAATAAAGAAATTTGGTATGGAAGGATGCAAGAATGCCAAGACTCCTATGAGCACATCAACAAAATTGGACAAAGATGAAAAGGGTAAGAATGAAAAGCTTTATAGAGGTATGATCAGATCACTTTTATATCTCACTGCTTCTAGACCCGATATAATGTATAGTGTTTGCTTGTGTGCACGATTTCAATCATGTCCTAAAGAATATCATTTAAATGCAGTAAAAAGAATTTTAAGATATTTACATGGATCATCGCATCTAGGTTTATGGTATCCTAGGAATTCATCTTTTCATATTATAGGATATCCAGATGCAGACTATGCTGGTAGTCGTTTAGATAGGAAAAGTACTTCAGGTACTTGTCACTTTATTGGAGAATGCTTAGTTTCTTGGTTTAGCAAGAAACAAGTTTCAGTTGCTCTCTCAACTGCTGAAGCATAATATGTAGCAGCTGGATGTTGTTGTACACAAATTCTTTGGATGAAACAACAACTTAAGGACTATGGTCATGAGATGAACCATATACCTATCAAATGTGACAACACAAGTGCTATAAATCTTTCAAAGAATCCTATACAACATTCAAGAAGTAAGCATATTGACATTAGACACCATTTTATTAGAGATCATGTTCAATATGGAGATGTTGCATTAGAATTTATTAGTACAGAAAATCAATTAGCAGATATTTTCACTAAGTCTCTAAATGAGGAAAGATTTAATTTCATTAGAAGAGAACTTGGTATGATTGATGGATTAACCTTGTGATTGCAAAAATATGATATTTTTAATTGTTGATCTTAAATCATATCACAAGATATAAGATAGAATTTTTGATGAAAATTCATATTTTGAAGAATAGAATCTTTGTTGAAATGATTTAGTCTTGTTTTAGGACTTAATTTTATTTGATGAAAATTTTAGGGGAGTCACGCCCGTGACTTAAAATGGCCCAAAGAGGCATGTCGTTCACGACTTAGTTCACGACATTGTTCACGGCTTCAAGTGGTGAAGTTTATTTTCACGGCTTCCTTCACTCCCGTGAAAAGAGAGTTTCACGCCTATGACAAATTTTCACTCCTGTGAACTATTACACCCCAAAACTCACAGAGGCTTTCACGCCTTGAGTCACGGCTTGCTTCACAGGCATCAGTAGTGAAATTCAACATTTCACGCCTGTGACTATTTATGCACCCCTGTTACGGTTGATCATTCATGCCCGTGATGTTTAAAGATCACACCCGTGAACCTATTCATGCCTTCATTCACGGGTGGAACACTCCTTCAGCAAACCGTGAACACGACCATTCACGCCCGTGAACACCAACTTCACGCCCGTGAATGTACCGAGTATATAAAAGAACAGCCAGTTATATTTTTCATTTCAACTCTCCAACTCCCAAAACTACTCTCATTTACACATATTCATTGAGACATTGAAGATTCCGACCCCCAAGACTTAAACTTTTACTATAAATACCACCAAAAGTTCAAATCTTCATAAAAAATCATACATTTCTAGGGTTTTCCATAAAATTTTCTGTCAAAAAGTTTCCACTCCATCAAAAACCGAATTCTTTAAATCAAATGGAGATTGCCTCATCCAAGGGAAAGAGAAAGAAGTCCCATGCTCCTAGGAGGTATGCAGATTACCTCATGAACTGCATTCTAAAGCAATGCCATCCTCGGTACGCAACTTTGAAGAAGAGACCTCTTCTGTCATCAAGGTCCTTCGAATGGCAGACAGTCCGAAGTCTCAGGCTTGAGACAGCTATGACAGAGCAACTACAAGCCTGTAATCTGAAAGATTTTGTGGAAATTCACCAGCCGACCTTGAGGGAGCCAACACTGGAATTCCTCAACACATTATAGGTTTCACCTACTGGAGTGGTGAAATTCCAACTTTGCGACAATCCTATTGCCCAGATATTAGACCAAGAAGGGGGGTTGAATTGGAGTTTCAAAAAAAATTAAACTTTAAAGTGTGGAAATAAATAATTAATTTTAGAAGGGATAGAGAAAATCAGACACAAAGATTTATAGAGGTTCGGGTGTTAACAAACCCTACTCCTCTCCCCAATCGCAATTGGGAGTTTCACTAACACACTAAGTGTTACAATGGAGTTTTACAAACTCACTCCCAACTATGGTCTTTCTCACAATGGCTCACACCTAACCCAAAAATCCCTTGTGTTTTAATGGCTCACACAATAACCAATTCCTTATGTTTTACAGGATCACACAAACAACCTTCCTTTGTGTTTTACAGGATCACACAAACAACCTTTTAATTTGTGTTTTGGAGGCTCACACAACTAACCCTTACAAGTGTTCTACTCTTAACCCATAAATACACAAAGCTCACTTGAGTAAAGATTACAGAGAGAACCACTCACAAATCTTAATTGCTCAAATATGAAGAGCAAAAAGATTTTTACAGAGAATAGATTTTGTTCTCAAAATAAGAAAGTACAAATAGCTTAAATTCGAAGTATATGCTATTCTATTGTTATTCTCTTCATTCTCTTGTCCTTAATGCATAAATGAATTCCATTTATATTCCCATGGCTGAATATAGCCGTTGGGATGCATTAAAAACGAAACTAGCCGTTGTACCAACCAAAAAATCACGCCTGACATTTTTCTCTTTCATTGTTCATGGGCGTGACTATGCTTGTCACGGGAGTGACAGTTCTTCCCAAGCCATGACTGAAGTGGTGACCTTGGTTATGAAGCTCTCTGGAATGTTTTGACATAAAGAGTCACGAGCGTGACAATCTTCCCAGCCGTGATCTAAGTGGTGACTTTGGTCGTGAAGCTCTCTGGATGAAATTGCATGAATCTTCACGGGGGTGACACCTTTATTCACGGGGGTGACTGAAATGTCCACTTCACGGTTTGTTTTTTCTTCATGGCCGTGAACTTCAAAAATTGGTTTTGGTAACGGTTAGCTTCTTTCACGGGAGTGACTCATAGAGTCACGGCAGTGAACATGCTACTACTTGAATTTTGTCTTTCAAGGATTATTCTTCCAATTCTCCATTCTTGCTATTTTGATCCATGTCCTGTATAAAAGACTTAGAAGACAAGTATGTTAAATACAATATTGCTATTTTATTTGTTATCATCAAAATGACGGAAAATACCCCTTAAGGTTTAACAATCTCCCCCTTTTTGATGGTGACAAATAATCTAGCAATATGTGATTTTGAGAAGTCTCCCCCTCAAAATATACTTAGGAAAAAAATTTATAATGTGCAAGAATATTAGATAATGATGTAGCATTGAAATAAACTTAACTAGATTTAAGTGTATGCAAGTTATATGAGAAGTATATCCAATATATACCATAACTCCTTTTTAAAACATGTAGTATATGTAAGTTATATTCAAGGTATATCATGGTATATTTATATTTGTAACTTGCTTTAAGGTATATGCAAAGTATACTTAAGGTATATCTAATGTATATAAAGCTTAATTTTTCAATTATATACTTTGCATATGAAATTTTGAATCAAGATTTGTAATCCATTTCAAAATCAATTCAATTTTGATTATTTGATTCAAAAATCATTTACCTTAATATATATTGCTAGTTTGATCTTATGTTGCTAGTTTGATACCATTCTCCTTATCATATATTGCCTATCATATATTGCTAGTTTTCTCCCCCTTTTGTCATCAATCAAAAAGGATATGAAGGTTGAAGTAAACAAAAGAAAATATATATTGCATAAAGGAAAGGATACAAACTAAGTTAAAATGTTCAGAAAGGAAATTTAAAAATTTCCTACACAAGCAAACATAAAAAAAACAAACAAGCAAAAAAACAATCAAATTTAGGCTACTCTCTAGCCTATCTCCTAGCCAGACATCCTATCACGAAGCCTAGCCACTTCAGCCTCAAGGCTGTCCATCTGAGACTTGATGAAGTCTTTGAGGTTTTCCAACCTCTCATCCATTGAAGTTTGCAGCTGCTCAAAACGTGGTGCCAAGAGGTCAACCACCTGCTGCGCTAAGGACGGTGTGGAAGCTGAGGACTGTCCGACGTCCTGCTCGGCTACTGGAGGTGCTTCCTCGACCCGAGCCCTCTTCTTCTGCTAGACTCCCTGGAGGCCTGCTTTAAAATCCTCCGTGTCATTATCTTCCCAGATAATCTCCCCAGCAGTGTCAGTGAAGTGGTAGAAGATATCATTCTAGAAAATGATCCTGACAGCCGCTCCCATCTTGATGAACGATTTGACATCCAAGTGATCTCGAGGATGTGCAAGAATGATGTTGAAATGATGGGCATTCAGCTTCAAATAGTTGATCTTCACTGTGATATGGGTGACATATGCCCCAATCAAAATATCTCCTGTGGGCTTGGTGGCTATGGAGAGAAGATGGTTAGCAAACCATCTGGAAAGTGCCACTGTGACTCCTCTGCGACCCATCTCAATGAGGAAGAGTTCTGACTCCCTGATTGTGTTGTTGCTTTCATCCCTAGCAAATATGCTATAGGTCAGGAACCTATGCAAATACTTGTGCACTGGAGCCCTGAGATGTGTGCTCTTTGTCTTCTTGACATCCCAACTACAATCGGTGCCAAAGTGTGTCCAGGCTCATGGGGCAGAGAATTCCACCTCAGTGTCATCCAGGATGCCATCAGATGGTAGGTTGAACAATTCGCCAAATTCAATGGCATTGAGGGTGTTGGGATTGTTGCAGAGTTGGAATTTCACCACTCTAGTAGGTGAAACCTGCAATGTGCTGAGAAATTCCAGTGTTGGCTCCCTCAGAGTCGGCTGATGAATTTCAACAAAATCTTTAAGATGACAGGCTTGTAGTTGCTCTATCATAGCTGTCTCAAGTCCGAAACTTTGGACTGTTTGCCATTCGAAGGACCTTGAAGACAAAAGAGGTCTCTTCTTCAAAGTTGCATACCAAGGATGGCAATTCTCTGGAATGCGGTTCTTTCTCTTTCCCTTGGATGAAGCAGACTCCATTTTTGAAGAAATTTTTTGTTGATGGAGTTTTAAATAATTTTGACATAAAATTTGATGTAAAACCCTAGAAATGTATGATATTTGCTGAAGATTCGAACTTTTGGTGGTATTTATTGGGAAATTTCAAGTCTTTGGGGTCGGAATCTTCAATGTCTCAATGAATGAGAGTAAATGAGAGCGGTTTTGGGAGATGGAGAGTTGAAATGAAGGTTGTAACCGACTGTTTTCTTATATATTTGATACATTCACAGGCGTGACGAAGGTGTTCACGGGCATGAATGGTCGTGTTCACGGTTTGCTTAAGGAGTGTTCCACCCGTGAATGAAGACGTGAATACTTTCACGGGCATGATCGTTGAACATCACGGGCGTGAATAATCATCCGTCACGGGGGTGAATAAATGGTCACGGGCGTGAACTTTTGAATTTCACTTCTTATGCCCGTGAAGCAAGTCATGACTCAAGGCGTGAAAGCTTCTGTGAGTTTTGGGGTGTAATTGTTCACGGGAGTGAAAATTCATCACGAGCGTGAATGGCTATTTTCACGGGCATGACTCAAGCCGTGAAAATAACTTTTCACCACTTGAGGCCGTGAACCATGTCGTGAACGACACTGCCTCTTTGGGCCATTTAAGTCACAGGCGTGAACATATGTCACGGGCGTGACTCCCTTAAATTTTCATCAAATTAAAATTAAGTCCTAAAACAAGACTAAATCATTTCAACAAAGATTCTACTCCTTAAAACATGAATTCTCATCAAAATTTCTATCTTATAACTTGTGATATGATTTAAGATCAACAATTAAAATTTCATATTTTTTGCAATCACAAGGTTAATCCATCAATCATACCAACTTCTCTTCTAATGAAATTAAATCTTTCCTCATTGATTTTCTGTGCTTATGAATTCTAATACAACATCTCCATATTGAACATGATCTCTAATAAAGTGGTGTCTTATGTCAATATGCTTGCTTCTTGAGTGTTGAATAGGATTCTTTGAAAGATTTATAGCACTTGTGTTATCACATTTTATAGGTATATGGTTCATCTCATGACCATAGTCCTTAAGTTGTTGTTTCATCCAAAGAATTTGTGTACAATAACATCCAACTGCTACATATTCAGCTTCAGCAGTTGAGAGAGCAACAGAAACTTGTTTCTTGCTAAACCAAGAAACTAAGCATTCTCCAATGAAGTGACAAGTACCTGAAGTAATTTTCCTATCTAAAAGACTACCAGCATAGTCTGCATCTGAATATCCTATAATATAAAAAGATGAATTCCTAGGATACCATAAACCTAGATGCAATGATCCATGTAAATATCTTAAAATTCTTTTTACCGCATTTAAATGATATTCTTTAGGACATGATTGAAATCGTGCACATAAGCAAACACTATACATAATGTCGGGTCTAGAAGCAGTAAGATATAAAAGTGATCCGATCATACCTCTATAAAGCTTTTCATTAATGCTCTTACCCTTTTCATCTTTGTCCAATTTTGTTGATGTGCTCATAGGAGTCTTGGCATTTTTGCATCCTTCCATACCAAATTTCTTGATTAAGTCTTTGGCATATTTGGATTGGTTGATGAATATGCCCTCATTTCTTTGCTTTATTTGTATACCAAGGAAATACTTAAGTTCTCCCATCATTCTCATTTCAAATTCCCTAGTCATGCACTTAGCAAATTCTTGACAAAGCAACTCATTAGTAGAACCAAATATTATATCATCAACAAAATTTTGAACAATTAGTATATCATGCTTATGCTTTTTGATGAATAGTGTAATGTCAACATTTCCTTTTGTAAAGCTATTTTCTAATAAGAAAGAACTTAATCTCTCATACCAAGCTCTTGGGGCCTGTTTTAAACCATACAAAGCTTTTGAAAGTTTAAAAACATGATTTGGCAAATCATAGCTTTCAAAACCTGGTGGTTGTTCTACATACACTTCTTCTATATAACCATTTAGAAATGCACTTTTCACATCCATTTGAAAAAGTTTGAAATTCATGTGACATGCATATGCTAAGAGTATTCTTATAGCTTCTAATCTGGCTACAGGTGCATATGTTTCATCATAATCTATACCTTATTCCTGATTATATCCTTTTGCAACTAGTCTTGCCTTATTCCTGGTTATTAACCCTTGTTCATCCAATCTGTTTCTAAATACCCATTTGCTACCAATGATTTGATGATCCTTGGGTCTAGGTACTAGGTTCCATACATTATTTCTCTCAAATTGGTTGAGTTCCTCTTGCATGGCAATTACCCAACTTTCATCATTAAGAGCCTCATCAATATTTTTAGGCTCAATTTGTGAAATAAAAACAATGTCAGTGACCAAATGCTTGAAATGAGATCTAGTACTTACTC
Organism: Triadica sebifera; assembly: GCA_023653625.1. Taxonomy (NCBI): domain Eukaryota; kingdom Viridiplantae; phylum Streptophyta; class Magnoliopsida; order Malpighiales; family Euphorbiaceae; genus Triadica; species Triadica sebifera. The sequence goes on from CM042901.1 coordinate 31,716,354, forward strand.
CTCTTGATAGATTACCAATTATTTGCTCTTTTGGATGATCTTTCGTCATTCTCCATTCTTTTGGAAGTTCTTGATCCATTTGTTCTTGATTTTGAGGTAGAGTGTCATTTTGCAGTAAATTTTCTTGATCATTTTCTTCTTTTTCATTTCCAATATCAAGTTTTTCCATATTACCTACAACATCATCAAGAACACTACCTTTCACAAGATCAAGTCTACTAGATTCATTAAAAACAATATGCAAATTTTCCAAGATTTTCCTTGGTGTTTAATATAAAACACTTGCATCCAAATACTCTAAAGTATGATATCAAGGGCTTTCTTCCATTCCATAGCTCAAATGAGGTTTTGTTTAAAAGAGGTCTTTTGAAAACTCGATTTGAAATATAACATGCAGTGTTTGTGGCTTCTGCCTAAAAATAAGTTGGTAAATCATATTCATCAAGCATTTTTCTAGCCATTTCAATTAAAGTACGATTTTTCCTTTCAACTACCCCATTTTGTTGAGGTGTCCTAGGAGATGAGAAATTATGTGAAATGCCATGTTCAATACAAAAACTTTCAAAGTTTTCATTTTCAAATTCTTTCCCATGATCACTCCTTATTTTTGATATGCAGTACCCTTTTTCATTTTGAATTCTTCTAGCAAAGTTTTTGAAGTTTTCAAAAGCATCACTCTTTTGAGCTAAGAAAATTACCCAAGTAAATCTAGAGTAATCATCTATGATGACAAATGCATAATGTTTTCCTCCTAAGCTAGCAATTCTAGTAGGTCCAAACAAGTCTAAATGCAGGAGTTTGAGAGGTTTTGAAGTACTTACTATGTTTTTTGGCTTTGAAAGATGACTTGTGTTGCTTTCCTCTCTGACAAGGATCGCATGTCTTGCCTTTTTCATATTTAACTTTTGGCAATCCTTTTACTAGCTCTCCTTTGCTGAGACTTTGTATTAAGTCCATGTTAGCATGACCAAGTCTTCTATGCCACAGCCAAGATTCATCACTAGTAGTCATAAGACACTTAGAGGAATGGTTAGATAGTTCATGTAAGTTTATTATGTATATATTGATATCTCTATTCCCTTTAAATATTTCTTAACCATAGATAGAGATTACAAGACATTCGTTTGAAGTAAAGATTACTTTGTTTTCTTTATCACATAATTGACTTACACTTAACAAGTTATGTTTCAAGCCATCAACAAGTAAGACATCCTTAATAAAAGTAGTACTATTAACACCAATAGAACCAATACCTTACCCTTTGCATTGTTTCCAAAGGTAACTTTACCTCCATCAATACTTTTGATTTCATTGAAAAGTTCTTTGTCTCCTGTCATATGCCTTGAGCATCCACTGTCTACTAGCCAAGCATTTTTGTTTATTATGGACTTGAGGTATACCTATAGAATCACAAATCAAGTATGATTTTTAGGTACCCAAATGAGTTTGGGTCCTTGGGGATTAGCACATGAAGGTTCCCAATGAGCCTTCCTTATCCAGCAATGTTTATTTATGTGACCCATTTTCATACAATAATTACATTGTTTAGGTCTAAACTTGCTTTTTGGTCTTACACTGTATTTAAATGCCATTATTCTATTAGACTGATTTTGAGAGCAATGGCATGCACAATCATGATTAATTTTCATTCTTCCAGATGCTTGCTTCTTATACATAAAGGCATGATTATTCTTTTTCTATATATAAGGTTTAACATTCTTATTTCTTGGTGCAGTTCTAATAGGTGTGGAGATGTGAGATTCTTTAGATTTAACAAATATAGTTTTGTGAGAAGATGATGATGTGTCCTTAAATCCTAGACCATGTCTAATTAAGGGTGATCTCTGAGACACAATGAGAGTATCTAAGCTCTCTTTACCTTTGTGAAATTTAGAAATGGAATTTCTAAGTTCCTCAACTTCATTTTTCAAAGTATTATTTTCTTTTAACAATGAAGCTGTTGAGGGTCTTGATGAATATTCATCTAATGACTTTTGAAGAGATTCATTAGATGATTTAAGCTTTATGTTCTCCTTTTCTAATCCATCTATCTTATTTTTCAAATTAGAGATATTATTTCTATAGGTACTAAATTTAGTTCTATATTTCTCTAATTCTATATTTAATTCTTCTATAAGGCTTTGCTCATCATCATCATCATCACTATTACTATCATTGTCACTAATATTATTATTGAAAGAGTATGAGTGTAGTGATCTTACTTTGTCCGAGACATGATGCTCAATAGCCATGAAGCATAGGTTGACCTCTTCACTTTTATTATCATCTTTTTCACTTGAAGAGCTTTCGTTATCACATGTGGCTTTGTGACCTTTCTCCCCATTGTCTCTTTGGTATCTGCTCTTATGCTTCTTGAGCCTTGGACATTCTGGTTTGATATGTCTCTTCTTTCCACATTCATAGAATTTTACCTCTTCCTTGCTTCTATGTGTGTCATTAGAAGTTCGTTTGAGGTTTCTTTGTTTGAATTTTATGGAATTGCTCATTTTCTTCTCAATGATTCTTTTTAATCTCCTTGAAAGCATAACAATATCCTCATTTTCATCATCACTCATTTCTTCATCATCTTCACTATTTTCTTGAGATTTTGAAGTAGAGGCTTTGAGTGCTAAGGGCTTTCTTTTCTCTGACTCTGCTTCAAGCTCTCTATCTCTCTTTACTACCGTCTCATGTGTGAGAAGTTTGCCAATCAGCACATCAATATTCATGATGCTCATATCTTCATTTGCTTCTTCTATGCTAGCAACTCTTGAACCAAAGTCTTTAAGAGGAAGACTTCTCAGGATTTTATTGTTTACATCTTCCAAGCTCAGATGCTTCCCAAGTTTCCTCATTCCATTTATAATGGATAGAAGACGGTTGGTCATGTCAGTGATTGACTCATTGGATTTCATCTTGAAGAGCTCATATTCTGAGGTTAGAAGTTGAATCTTCTTGGATTTGACTTGCTTAGTTCCCTCATGATAATTCTCCAATGTCTTCCACACGTTGTATGCTGTTGAGCAGTGTTGTATTCTCCCACATTCTTCAATAGATAATGAGCTTGATAGGATTGTCATTGCCTTCTTGTTTTTGAAATTTGCTCTTCTTTGAGGCTCTGTCCAATCATCTCTTGATAGGATTTCTTCTTCACCATCAGCTCCTCTTCTGGTTGGTGGTGTCCATTCTTTTCGTACACTATCCCAGACTTCAATTCCTTCACTATCCAAGTATGTCTTCATCCTAAACTTCCAATGGGCATAATTTGCTCCATCAAAGTAAGGTTTGAGACTTTGGAATCCTTCACTGGCCATATCTTACTCTTTACTAGCACTTTTTAGGCTTCGATGCTAGACAAATCTCTGATACCAATTGTTGCCCAGATATTAGACCAAGAAGGAGGGTTGAATTGGAGTTTCAAAAAAAATTAAACTTTAAAGTGCGGAAATAAATAATTAATTTTAGAAGGGATAGAGAAAATCAGACACAAAGATTTATAGAGGTTCGGGTGTTAACAAACCCTACTCCTCTCCTCAATCGCAATTGGGAGTTTCACTAACACACTAAGTGTTACAATGGAGTTTTACAAGCTCACTCCCAACTATGGTGTTTCTCACAATGGCTCACACCTAACCCAGAAATCCCTTGTGTTTTAATGGTTCACACAATAACCAATTCCTTGTGTTTTACAGGATCACACAAATAACCTTCCTTTGTGTTTTACAGGATCACACAAATAACCTTTTAATTTGTGTTTTGGAGTCTCACACAACTAACCCTTACAAGTGTTCTACTCTTAACCCAGAAATACCCAAAGCTCACTTGAGTAAAGATTACAAAGAGAACCACTCACAAATCTTAATTTCTCAAATATGAAGAGCAAAAATATTTTTACAGAGAATAGATTTTGTTCTCAAAATAAGAAAGTACAAATAGCTTAAATTCGAAGTATATGCTATTCTATTGTTATTCTCTTCATTCTCTTGTCCTTAATGCATAAATGACTTCCATTTATATTCTCATGGCTGAATATAGCCGTTGGGATGCATTAAAAATGAAACTAGCTGTTGTACCAACCAAAAAATCGCGCCTGACATTTTTCTCTTTCATTATTCACAGGCGTGACTATGTTTGTCACGGGAGTGACAGTTCTTCCCAAGCCATGACTGAAGTGGTGACCTTGGTCATCAAGCTCTCTGGAATGTTTTGATATATAGAGTCACGGGCGTGACATACTCATTCACGGGCATGACAATCTTCTCAGCCGTGATCCAAGTGGTGACTTTGGTCATGAAGCTCTCAGGATGAAATTGCATGAATCTTCACGGGGGTGACACTTTTATTCACGGGGGTGACTGAAATGTCCACTTCATGGTTTGTTTTTCCTTCATGGCCATGAACTTCAAAAATTGGTTTTGGTAACGATTAGCTTCTTTCACGGGAGTGACTCATAGAGTCACTCCCGTGAACATGCTACTACTTGAATTTTGTGTTTCAAGGATTATTCTTCCAATTCTCCATTCTTGCTATTTTGATCCATGTCCTGTATAAAAGACTTAGAAGACAAGTATATTAAATACAATATTGCTATTTTATTTGTTATCATCAAAATGACAGAAATACCCTTTAAGGTTTAACAAATCCCAACACCCTCAGTGCCATCGAATTTGGGGAATTATTCAATCTACCATCTGACGGCATCTTGAATGATACTGAGGTAGAATTCTCTGCCCCTCGAGCCTGGACACACTTTGGCACCGACTGTAGCTGAGATGTCAAGAAGACAAAGAGCACACATCTTAGGTCCCCAGTGCACAAGTATTTGCATAGGTTCCTGACCTATAGCATATTTGCTAGGGGAGAAAGCAATGGGACTATCAGGAAGTCAGAACTCTTCCTATTTGAGATGGCTCAGAGACGACTCACAGTAGCACTATCTAGATGGTTTGCAAACCATCTTCTCTCCATTGCCACCAAGCCCACTGGAGATATTTTGATTGGGGCATATGTCACCCGTATAGCAGTGAAGCTTAATTATCTGAAGCTGGATGCGCATCACTTCAATCTCGTCCCTGGACATCCTCGAGATCGCTTGGATGTCGAGTCCTTCATCAAGATGGGAGCTGCTGTCAGAATCGTTTTCCAAAACGATATCTTCTACCGTTTCACTAACATTGTTGGGGAGATCATCTGGGAAGATAATGACACAAAGGATTTTAAAGCAGGTCTCCAGGGAGTCCAGCAGAAGAAGAGGGCTCGGGTTGAGGAAGCATCTCCAGCAGCTGAGCAGGACATCGGACAGTCCTCGGCTTCCACACCGACCTTAGCGCAGTAGGTGGTTGACCTCTTGGCACCACATTTTGAGCAGCTGCAGACTTCGATGGATGAGAGGTTGGAGAACCTCAAAGACTTCATGGAGTCTCGGATGGACAGCCTTGAGGCTAAAGTGGCTAGGCTTCGTGATAGGATGTCCGGCTAGGAGTTAGGCTAGAGTGGAGCCTAAATTTGCTTGTTTTGCTTGTTTATTTTGTTTATGTTTGTTGGTATGTAGGAAATTTTCAATTTCCTTTCTGAACATTATTTAACTTTGTTTGTATCCTTTCCTTTATGCTATATATATTTGCTTTTGTTTACTTCATTGATATATCTTTATATCCTTTTTGATTGATGACAAATGGGGGAGAAAACTAGCAATATTATAAGGAAAATGGTATTAAACTAGCAACATAAGAAGAATAGCAATATATTTTAAAGTAAATGAATTTTGAATCAAAAATTAAAATTGAATTGACTTTGAAATAGATTAGAAGGGATTAGAAATCTTGATTCAAAAATTCATATGCAAAGTATAAAATTGAAAAAATAAGCTTTATATACATAAGATATACCTTAAGTATACTTTGCATATACCTTCATGCAAGTTGCAAAATTAAATATTCCATGATATACCTTAAGTATACCTTACATATACTTCATGCTTTAAAAAGAAATTATGGTATATATTGGATATACTTCTCATATAACTTGCATATACTTAAAATCTAGTTAAGTTTATTTCAATGCTACATCATTCTTTACTATTCTTGCACATTATAAATTTTTTATCCTAAGTATATTTTGAGGGGGAGACTTCTCAAAATCACATATTGCTATATTATTTGTCACAATCAAAAAGGGGGAGATTGTTAAACCTTGAAGGGTATTTCCATCATTTTGATGATAACAAATATAATAGCAATATTGTATTTAACATGTTTTTCTAAGTCTATTATATAGGACATGGATTAAAATAGCAAGAATGGAGATTGGAAGAATAATCCTTGAAAGACAAAATTCAAGAAGTAACATGTTCACTACCGTGACTCTATGTGTCACGCCCGTGAAGAAGCTAACCGTTACCAAAACCAACATTTGAAGTTCATGACCATGAAGGAAGAACAAACCGTGAAGTAGGCATTTCAGTCACCCCCGTGAATAAATATGTCACCCCCGTGAATGGTCATGCATTTTCATCCAGAGAGCTTCACGACCAAAGTCACCACTTAGATCACGGCTGGGAAGTTTGTCACGCCCGTGAATGAGTATGTCATGACTGTGACTCTATATGTCAAAATATTCCCGAGAGTTTCACGACCAAGGTCACCACTTCAGTCACGGCTTGGAAAGAAATGTCACGCCCGTGACAAACATAGTCACGCCTATGAAAAATGAAAGACAAAAATGTCAGGTGCAATTATTTGGTTGGTACAACGGCTAGTTTCGTATTTAATGCACCCCAACGGCTATATTCAGCCATGGGAGTATAAATGGAAGTCATTTATGCATTAAGAACAAGATAATGAAGAGAATAACAATAGAATAGCATATATTTCAAATTTAATTCTTATTACAAGCTATTTGTACATTCATACTTTGAGAACAAAATCTATTCTCTGTAAATCTTTTTGCTCTTCATTTATTAAGCAATTAAGATTTATAAGTGGTTTTCTCTATAATCTTTACTCAAGAGAGCTTTGGGTATTTCTGGGTTAAGAGTAGAACACTTGTAAGGGTTAGTTGTGTGAGCCTCAAAACACATATCAAAAGGTTATTGTGTGAGCCTGTAAAAACACAAAGTGAAGGTTGTTTGTGTGAGTCTGTAAAAACACTAAGTGAAGGTTGTTTGTGTGAGCCTGTAAAACACAAGGAATTGGTTATTGTGTGAGCCATTAAAACACAAGGGATTTCTGGGTTAGGTGTGAGCCATTGTGAGAAACACCATAGTTGGGAGTGAGCTTGTAAAACTCCATTGTAACACTTAGTGTGTTAGTGAAACTCCCAATTGCGATTGGGGAGAGGAGTAGGGTTTGTTAACACCCGAACCTCTATAAAATCATTGTGTCAAATTCTCTCTATCCCTCCTAAAATTAATCTTTTATTTCCGCACTTTAAAGCTTAATTTTTAAACTCCAATTCAATCCCCCCCTTTTTGGCTTAATATCTGGGCAAGACCAACAAAAAGAGAATAACAATTACTTTACGTATTTAATCTTGTTGTATCCTTATGCATTAATCATTTTTCCAACAAACCTCTATTCATTGTGAAAACCTAATTACTCATAATTTCTGAACATTGTAGGTTGGTTAGTATTTTCATTGTATCGAATTACTCAAAAGTGAGTTTGGGTATACTGGGTTAAGAGTGAAACACTTGTAATGGTTTTTTGTGTGATCCATAAAACACAAGGAATTAATTTTTGTGTGAGCCATTGAAAAATATAAGCGAATTTCTAGGTTATGTGTTAGTCATTGAGAGAAACATCATAATTGTGAGCGAGCTTGAAAAACTCCATTATAACAGTTAATATGTTAGTGAAACACCCAATTGAGATTAGAGAGAAAAGTATGGTTTGTTGATACCCGAACCTTTATAAATCTTGTATGTGATATCTCTTCTTCCTTACTCTATTTAATTTATTCCACACTTTCAAGTTAAACAATTTTTAGTTGCTAACCAATTCAAGTCTCTTCTTAGTTCATTGTCTGGACAACACTGCTCTCTATTTTATGCCTTCCAAGTCCTCTTTGGCACTCACTCTTTTGGGGTTTTTTTTTGTGATCAATTTTGCCTAAATGTGAGAGTGCTCTTCAAATTGTTTGATTTGTGAGATTTTTGGAATCTTTCAAATTTTGGTGGGTGGGATTGAGTTGTTAAAATTTGAGTAATTGCAATTGTTTAGTTAATAAAGTGAGAAGAAAGAAAGAGAAAATGTATTTGGTTGATGAAGGGTTATTCATTTTATTTAATAATTATTAAATAAGAAAATGTCCAAATTATTAAATAATTTCACATAATATTTTTAAATTTCACATCATTTTTTTTTTTGAAATAGAAAGTTCACATCTTCAGTTTTTAGTTATAAAATCAAAGTAAAAACAGTTTTTTATTACATATAAAATTTTAATTTCTGAGTTACGAGTTAAATAATTGGAGTAGCGTGAGTCAAAATTACACCAGCTGCTAGTTATATGTAGAAAAATTAATATTTTTTTTATAACAATTAAATAAAAAAGATAAAGCCAATGAAATTGTTAGTAGCCTAGAAGTTTGTTAGAAATGGGGCAGTATGTTTGGCGTCAGTGTATATATTTATGGCTGGATGGTCCAAATCTGCGACAGGAGATGTTAACTCAATATAGGTGTCTTTAGAAAAATAAAAAAGAAAGGACACTGTGAATTAGTATTATTTGTCAATTTAATACTAATATTTATACTTTTTTTGTTTTTTCCTTTTCTTGAATGCACTCTTTTTTTGTTTCTATAAACATCAGCATGTGGATTTTATTTTTAATATTCGAACATCTCTTTATTCATATAGATAAAAACATGAGATGTTTAAACATCACTATATAAATTATTTTTATGTAGAGATATTTAAATATAATTATAAGTATAGATATTGAAAGTTAAAATATTGACTAATATAAAGTTAAATTAGAGTTTGAATTTAAAATCTCACTCTTTTAATTAATAGAATTTTTTGACGATAACTTTAATTACTAAAACAATATTATTTACTAAAATTTAATATAGATATTAACAAGTATATATATATATATATATATATATATATATACATTTCTATACAAATTAGTTTCATGCTAAAATTTCCATTCAAATAACTCCAATAACATTTCTATACAAATCTTACATCATAAAATATACAAATGTAGGAATTTGAACATAAAAATGTGTTAGTTTGACATGCTTTTGAATTCAAAATCAAAAAATAATGTGAAAGAAGAGAGATTTATAATATTATAATTTAACAACTAATAATAATTTAGATTGATAAATTTAAACGGTGTTATTGTAACATCTAATTGTTATATATTAAAATTTTAGAATATAAAAATAATCTACAAATCGAGGAATAATTTGATCAAAATTTTAATATTAAGAGTGTAAAATAATGAAAAATTTTAATATAAAACTAATTGAACTGAAAGTTAGCACGAGAACTAATATGATTTTAAACCCATACATTAACCACCTATTTATACATTTTATCTATTTAATTATACCAAAAAATTAGAGTAAATGAATTGACAAATTCTAAGTACAGGGATGCATAAGTCCAGCATGTTTATGATGAACAAAGTCATCCATTCGTCACTCATACCTATCTTCAAAACCAACACGTGTTCGCATAATTTTAATTGCATGCAATCTTGTTGTTGATCATCCAGCACTATATGTCAAACCCAATCCCAAATTTTCTCATCTCTTTTCTCTTTTTCTTCAATTTTGGTCTTCTTGTTTTCTTCAATTCTCTCCTCTCTCTCTCTCTTTAATTAGCTAATTTCTCACAACAAAATTAAAGATCAGTGAAGATGGATATTATCAACTCAGTGTTGAATTGGGTGGCTCCTCCAGCCAGCTTGGTGATGCTGGCTTGTTCATGGCCAGCTTTGTGGTTTATAAATACATGTGAGTGGCTTTATAAATCCTACTTCTCTGAGGACATGGAAGATAAAGTTGTTATAATTACTGGTGCTTCTTCTGGCATAGGAGAGGTAACTAATTCTTTATTATTATTATTATTATTATTATTATTATATATATATATATATATATATATATATATATATATATATATAATATGGTTAATTTAATTTGGGGAGGGATTGTGAATTAATGCAGCAAATTGCATATGAATATGGAAAAAGGAAAGCAAATCTGGTGTTGATTGCTAGGAGAGAACAGAGGCTTAGAGGGATCAGTGAGAAAGCTAGACAAATGGGTGCTAAGCATGTTATGATTATGGCTGCTGATGTTGTTAAGGAAGATGATTGCAGAAGATTCATTCATGAAACTGTTAACTACTATGGAAGGGGTATAATATTAATTTTTCTTTTTAATTTTAGAAATTAATTAAGTAAAATTTTTGAATTTATATATATCTTTCGATTATGTTGTAGTGGATCATCTAGTGAACACTGCAACTCTTGGACATACATTCTTTGTTGAAGAAGTTCTGGACACTTCTGTGTTTCCCCATTTGCTGGTAAGGCTTAAACAAAAACAATATGGTCAAAGCCGGCCTTAAAATCTATAAAGTCTTTGTATTGTAATTTTATTTTATTCATAATTAAGTTTTTTTACAGTTTATTTTTAAAATTATGCAAAAGGCATTAATCTTCCAACATGAAGTTTTTCTGCTCCTATTTAATTTGATATATATTGAGTTGTGTGATTTACCTATTTTGTCTAATGAATTGTAGATACATTTCAATTACATCCCTCAATCTATATTACATTCAATTCAAGTTTGACCCCAAAAAAAATTATATTAACAAATTAGCAATATTAATGTAATTTTCAGAAAAAATATTAATTATTAATAAAATAATAATATAAAGAGAAATAAAAATAAAAATAAAGAAAATGCAGAAGTCAAATTATAAATTTTATTATATATTCTGATTTTAGTTTAATCTAATTGATTCATTTGGGCAGGATATAAATTTTTGGGGAAATGTATATCCAACTTTTGTTGCTCTGCCTTTCCTTCATCAGACCAATGGCCGGATCATTGTTAATGCCGCTGTCGAGAACTGGTTACCTTTGCCTAGAATGAGCTTATATGCTGTGAGTGTGTTTCAGCAATATTTTCTCTAAAGCATACATTTAAGAATTTATGGTCATTAAATTATTATTATGTTGAATTTCCAGTGTTTATTTTTGCTTTTCTCATTGTAGGCTGCAAAAGCAGCTTTAGTGAACTTTTACGAGTCATTGAGATATGAATTGAATGGTGAAATTGGAATAACAATTGCAACGCACGGTTGGATCGGAAGTGAGATGAGTAGAGGCAAGTTCAGACTAGAAGAGGGTGCAGAGATGCAATGGATAGAAGAAAGAGAAGTAAGTCATTGCTCGCAACCATTAAATAGACACATGAATCTTCAGACGTCTATTAATCTATTATTTTTTGTAAAGAAAAGGTCACTTAGATACATTAACTTTTAGAAAAACAATATGGGTATCTAAATTTGTCTATTATGTAACTTTCAAATACTAGAATAGCATTGACATTACAAAATAAAAGTGTTTGAAAATAATAAAACAGATATGTTTAAATGTATGTGACTTTCGAAAATTTGAGACAAGGAGTCTAACTGTAATTACTCTACTTTAGTTAAAAGTACTTAAAAATAATTTAAAAAAAAGTACAAGTTTTTCCAATTTGAGACAGGGGATATAGCTGTAATTCATTTGCATCTATAGCTGTAATTTCAATTTGATATATCATAATCTGGATCACTAAATCAATATCATCAAATGATTATTATTATTTTTTTGAGAATGAACCCTGATATAGTTGAATTGAATGGAATGGTGAGCAATATTTTGTTTTTGAAATGGAAAGGTACAAGCAACTGGTAGTGCAGTAGAAGAGTATGCAAAGATGATAGTAGCAGGGGCATGTAGAGGAGATCAATATGTGAAATATCCAAGCTGGTACGATATATTCATGCTGTATAGGGTATTTGCACCAAATGTTCTGAATTGGACATTCAGATTCCTGTTGGCCGCACATTCCTCAAGAAGAACTTCTTTTGTGGGAACTGGCAGAGCTCAACTAGAAGCTGGTAGTCCTAGAAAACTTCTCACTGGCCAGCCAAGTCCTATTCAGATGCTCAAATTAGAATAAATATATGACTTGTGGCTAACTCAATCATGCAATTAGCAATCCATCCCTTTATTTAGAGGTCTTGGTGATTTACTTTTCCTTTTATTTTCTTTCTTTTAATTTGTGTTTTTAGGCCTCTCTTTAGAATTTTTGTGAGGTTTGATGAATAAGTGACTTATTTTGTGATTTGTTCCATGCTGAAATTAAATTTAGCTTATTAGCAACTTGTTTAAAGTGTCCACCATTTCAACCTTTAATTAAGTGATTCATATGCATCTTGCTGCTGCTGAGGTTAACGGCTATTCATTAATATATGTTGAAGTTGATGGCTTCTGGCCAAGGACAATCATTATATTCTGTTTATGGTATAGTTGGATCGTTCAAGAAGTTTTGATATTTGTCTTGTCTATCATGGGGTTTCGATGCTTGTTATTTGAACTTTGGCATGCGTTAGATATTTTCAGGAATTAATAAACTTAATTATTTATCAAATTTAATTTTAATATTAATTTACCATCTCTGATGGAGAAATATCATAAATTTTAGAAAAATTACTAAAAAAATTATTTTTTTAGATATTTTCAATTAAAGTAATTATATTATTATCTTTAAGGTACAAATTTTAATGATTAAAGGTTTCAGTTTAATCTACTTGTAAGAATTTCAGTTTATTTTGACTCGCATTTTTAATCTCTCTTTTTCTCCTCTTTTTTCATTTTATCTTTTTATTTTTTTCACCTATAATTAAATATGAAAATGAGAATATATTGATATAAATTAACAGAAAAAGGGGATTTAAAATATGTCCGAATAATATATTCACTTTAGATTTTTATCCTATATATATATAAGGCATTTATGATTTCCTATATTTGTTTTGTTTTGCCATTTTGCCTCCTAAAATTATTTTTGGTCTATTTTTTGCAATTTAATAATTTTGAAAAAAAGCAACATTTGGTCACAATACCAATCCGTGTCCACGTGGAATTTTTTTTTAATTGTTAATATTAATAGGGATAAAAATAGAAAAGTTGAAAAAATTAGAAACTCTAATATATCTTTAGCTTTAACAACCGCAATCAATTTTCTTCTACCATAGCAAATCCTTTTGTTTGTTCTATTGTCAAAGAGAGTAACAATAAGGGCAAAAGAAGTGACCGGTTGTTTTTGAAGAAGAAATAGATTGTTCCATCTATGCAAATTTAGCAAAAAAAGGAACTAAAACTCATCGCTATCTCATTTAATCTAATTGCAAATCACGGTATATAAAGGGAAATCGGTTCATCTTTAGTCAAAGAAAACATTTACATTCTTCCAACTTATAAATTCTCTCATCTCTTTGCCACCACTCATCTCAAAAAAAAAAAAGAAAAAAAATAAAGATTAAGTCTCGATCAAGGCTAAATTTTAGAGAAAAGAAATTCAACTTGAAAAAATGACCTTGAATTAGCTAATGAGAGGGTAGGAATTTTTGGGCAGCGGAAACTTACTTGTTGAGCGTAGATTGTGTGTTTTCAATGCTTTAAGCGTAGTCAAATTACTAAAACCCGATTCGATTCTACAGTATGAACACCTTGATTCACTTGTAATTGAATGGAGATGAAGAAATTCATTTATCGAGAATTTCCGAATTTCAGAGAAAACTTTTTTTAATGAAAGTTACGTTTTGTAACTTATGAGAAAAGTTATTTCTTTTCAAAAGCAAACTTCCATTTATATAAAGAATTCATATGGGCCTGGGCTGGGTCAAACCCACATGGACGGCCCAATACCATAAAGCCCAACATCTCCCACTCGCCCAAAGTGAGCTTGGCTCAATCCAAAACATCATTTCATATCTCAAACTTAAACAAAAAATATTTCATACAGGCAAACGGACCGTGCGACCTGAAGCACACAAATTGTGGGAGCTCTAATATACAAACCTAATTATAGGTCATGTAGGAGACATCAACCCAAAGATGTAATTATTTTCAATAATGTGCTTAATTATCCAAAGTATTTTTCTCAATACACTTAATTGAGTATCACTCAATCCCTCATGAATTTATACTCAAATCATTCTTACAATTACTTGTATTCTAAGTTACTTCTCGCTTCATCAAGTGTAATAGTTTCGGCTGGTGAACACAAGCTGCGAGTGCATAAGCAAAGTACTCTTTCTTTTGCCCTCATATCAATTAGATTTGAATTAACTCGCTTTTCTAGGAGTGTTCCATTAAGTTGAATCATTCCATGACTATAGGATACATCTTAAGATAGCCAACATTAATTCATCACATAATGATATAGTCAAAAGTCACAGAGGGTAAAAATTGTTTGGAATCCATTTCTAGGATTTCTAGGACTCACATAGCGAAGAAGCAGGAATTCATTCTTTCACTTCCTAATAGGTTGTATAACACATGCAGTATGAAATGTGTGCTATGGTGGAGAAACTCTTTTCTTATCAAAGATGAAAGAGTGTATGTCTTGCTCTAGTTCAAAATAAATAAACATCATATGAGTATTAGTCTTGTCGCTTTGAATGCACCAAACTTGAAACTTTTATTTACACATTCAACAATGTTAAATAACAAATTTCACACTCAGCTTCCTTTATATAGACACGTGAATAGTGGGGAAGTCATTCATGTTGATTCTTATATATACGAAGAATCTCATCTTGATCCTCATTAAGGCGACCTTATAAAAAAAATGAATGAGACTAAGACCGTTCCCACTGCATCTTAGTCATTCACTTAATGCCTCTACATTTATGGTTTCATCTCTGCTCGCTCCATAGTGCTAGAGGCAATTACTCATATGAGTGAGTCAATTTAAGTCTATTAACATACTTATTCAAATTGTGCTAATTGGTATTTACAATATATTCATATAATTAAAAAATCATTAATCAATTAAATCAATATATCATTTTTAAAAACCAAGTGATCTCACATAACATATATTGATTACATTCTACATAAGCCTAGGGATTTTATGTACCTTGTAAATGCATCCCTAGTTATTGGTTTAGTAAATAGATATACTACCATTTTGTTTGTAGAAATGTGTTTCAAAGTCACTACCTTTTTCACAATCATGTCTCTAACATAGTGATATCTAATTTAGATATATTTGGTCTTTCCATGATATTTCGGATCTTTAGCATAAGTTAATGTAGCCATACTATCACAATGGATTGTCACAGATTCATATGCTGACTTGACAATCTCTAAGTGCTGCAAAAAACTTTTCAACCAAACTGCCTCTTGTATAGCTGAGGAACATGCTTCATGCTCAGCTTCCATCGTTGATAAAGCTATACAAGATTGCTACTTGCTACTTCATAAAATTGCGCAATCATTAAGCAAGAATGCATATCCAGAGGTCGATTTGCGCTGATCTTTATTACCTCCCCAATTAGCATCAGTATAACCAATTAAGCGCAAATCTTTCCCTTGATAGCATAAAACAAAGTCTGAAGTTCCTTTTAGATATCTCAATATTCTCTTGACTGCCATCCAATGTTTCAGACCTGGATTAGATTGAAATTTGCTTACTAGCCCAATGGCATAGCAAATGTCTAGACGTGTGCACATCATTGCATACATCAGACTACCGGCAGCACTGGAGTAGGGTACTCTAGACAGTCGTTCTTTTTCATCCGATGTCTTAGGACACATATCTAGACTAAGGCTCAGATTCCTTTCGACAGGGGTATCATAGGCTTATATTCATGCATATGGTAATGCTCTAACATTTTCTTTATATAAGTCTCCTGAGATAAACCCAAAAGTCTTTTAGAGTGATCCCTTAGGATCTTAACACCAAGTACATCGCTAGCCTCACCCATATCTTTCATTTCGAAGTTTGATGATAACCATTTCTTGGTAGTATCAATCAACTTCTTATCATTTCCAGCTATTAAATTATCATCGACATACAAGGACATAATTATAAAATTATTATTAGAATGTTTAATATACACGCAATGGTCTTCCTCCATCATCGTAAAACCATCCTTTAAGACCGTAAATGGATCTTTTGAGATTGCAAACTTTGCGCTCTTGTACTTTGAGTTCAAAACCTAAAGGTTGATCCATATAGATCTCTTCATATAGTTCTTCATTGAGAAAAGAAGTTTTAACGTGCATTTGATATAATTCTAAGTCCATTCATGCTACTATAGCCAGAATGAGGCGAACTGATGCAAACCTAACTACAGGTGAGAATGTATCTTCATAGTCAATTCCCTCTTTTTGTGTGTAGCCCTTAGCTACTAATCGAGCTTTATATATTTCTATTGTCCCCTTACGTTTTATTTTGAGAATCCATTTGTTCCCAATAGTCTTACGACTAGGCGGTTTGTCAACCAAATTCCAGACTAGATTGTATATCATCGAATCCATTTCCTCTTCCATAGCTTTAATCCATTCCTTTGCTTTAGGACCAGAGAGAGCTTGTTGTACTGTTTTAGGCTTTTCTTCATCTGGAGCAATCATAAAAGTTTCTCCCTTAATCTAAAATCGATCACGGGGAATCTTGTCACGATTACTACGTCGAGGTTGAGATTGTTCATGGTCTTGGTCTATTGGAAAAAAATCTGACATCCTTTCACTCCCACTTGGCTCAGGATGAGCATTAAATTCTTGCTTTGTGAGTGCTAAATCAATTATTCTTGCACTCCCACTTGTCTCAGGATCTTCCATTTCATCCTTATTTATCTCACCTCTTTCAAGAAGTCCTCTTCTAAGAAAATGACATCTCGTGACCCAACTTCTATTACTCTTCCATTTGTGTCTTCCCCTAAAAATACATATCCTTCGGAGAATTCTGAGTATCTTATAAAGATACACTTCTTCCCCCTTGGACCAAGCTTTCCATATTCATGGGAAGTGTTATGGATATAAGTTGCGCAACCCTATGGGCACATATTGCTTAAGTCAGGCTTTTCGCTTTTCCACAATTCAAATAGGGTGGAATGAACAAATTTTGATGGCACACGATTTAGAATGTAGGAAGCAGTCATTAATGCATCTCCCCAAAAAGAAATAGATAAATTAACTTGCGCCATCATTGACCTAACCATGTCTAATAGGGTTCTATTTCTTCTTTCTGCTATGCCATTTTGTTGCAGAGTAGAAGGAATAGTTAGCTGCCTAGTTATACCCTTATCATCACAATAATTTTTGAATAAATCATATAGATATTCACACTCTCGATCGGTCCATAAAGATTTCATATTCAAATTTAATTGATTCTCAACCAATTTACTATAATGTATGAAGCAATCTAATGCTTCAGGTTTATGGGAGATTAAATAAACGTGACCGTATCTGGTGAAATCATATATGAATGTGATGAAATAGTGAGCATCATGTCTTGCTCTCACATTCATTGGGCCAAAATGTCAGAATATATAAGCTGTAAAGGAAATGTGGCTTTTTTGGCTTTGCCAAATGGTAATCTTGTTGCTTTTCCAGCTAGGCAATGCTCACAAATAGGCAAATCTATTTTCTCAATAGATCCTAAAAGAATAGCTTTTGCTAACCTTTTTAAACGATCTTGCCCAATGTGTCCTCATCTAGCATGCAATTTAACATCATCATTTAATGAAACATTACTGTAATTTCCAACAACAAATATAGATTGCTCAACATCCATAAAAATAGTGTTTAGCACTATAAAACCATTCAACATATGTCTAGCACTACAAAACCATTCAACATATGTCTAGAATCATAAAAAACTTTGTTCAAAAGTATTTTAGCACAACCATCTTCAAAAATAATTTTAAAGCCAAGTCCAAGTAGAACAATAATAGAAACTAAATTTTGTAGAAATATTAGGAGCATAAAGCACATCATGGAGATAAAGCATGCGACCTCTTCATAGCACTAGCTTGCAGGTATCGATCCCAAGCACGTCAGTAGAAGCATTATTCCCCATATAGATTTTTATACTCCCCTTTGGAATTCGACAAAATTCCACAAAGGCATATTGGTCCCTTGCTATGTGGTCTGTTGCTACTGAGTCTACAGTCCAATAAGGAATAGTTTCAGCTAACATCAAACAACTACTAACATATAAATTCGAGGGACTAATTTGGTCGAACAATACCTTTGCCTTAGTGCAATCACAAGCAAAGTGACCAGGCTTCCCACAGTTAAAGCAATTCATGTTTTTGCCTTTCTTTCCGCTAAATTTGGCCTTATTTCCTTCCTTACCTTGCCATTTGTCCTTATCCTTCCATTTCTTTTGCCCAGAGCCTGAAGCCTCTTTGCCTCTAGACTTAGTCATATAAGCCTCTCCTTCAGGCTTATCAGCAAGAAGGCAATCCTCCTCTAGCTCAACATGTCGGGCAACATCATCAAAAGTTTTGATGTCATTATTATGGGTAAGGTTGACACGCATGTGTTACCAGGCTTTTGGAAGAGAGCGAATTACAGCTTGGACTTATTGCTCATCAATCATCTCATGGCCAGCACCTTTTAGCTCACTTATCATGTTAGACATGACAATAAGGTGTTGCCTCATTGTATTATTAGAATTTTTCTTATAGGCATCAAAATTTATAGTTAACTGATGTAGCCTTACTGTTGAGGTTCCACCACACTAAACCTTAACAGCATCCCAAATTGCTTGGGCTGAGCAATGCTTCTAAAAGCGTAGCATTAAGTCATTTCTCATGCTGCTCAGCATTAATATGCGAGCAACTCTGTCCTTGCGCTTATAGGCTTGATATGCCTTCATATCCCGCCTATGTTGAGCAGTGTTTCCATGCTCAGGCTCAGTCATTTGTTGTGTTATTGTTTCTAGCATATCTTGCTATTCCAGGAGATACTGAATTTTACGATGCCAAATGTCATAGTTTTTATCATTCAGCTTATCTCCTTGATTCAAGTCAGTAATAATGCTTTTTGTTGCAACCATTTCAACTATTTAGAAACAATTATCATAATTAGGATTAGTACAATTCATTATTACTTTTATCAATTTCAAGTCACAATGCTTTAAATTAATTAATAATAACCTAACACAAGCAGTAGAAACAAAAAAAGTGTATATACAGCTCAATCAATTCCTACTAGTCCAGTTATCATTATTTAATTTAAACATGCGCCAATTAATTTTATATTAGATGAGATTCCTTAATCTACCAATCTAATATTCCCACAATACATTCATCATTTGATGCAATATAACAATAATATATATATATATATATATATATATATATATATATATATATATATGCTTAAAAATAAGATAAACATTCATTATATGTCATTAAAAAAATAACATATTGTCACACACACAACAAAAAAAGAAATAAAATATTTTCTAATGTTAAGTTCAATTCATTCATCTTCTGGTTGAACCGATGGTTTTTTTTTTTAGCAAATTCTCTTTTTGCCAAAGAACTATAAACCTTTTTCATCTATGGGAAACTATTCATTGATTTGCTAGATCGCTTAATACTATCTTGTATTTGGTGCTCCAATTCTCGATTCAAATTTTTTTCAAAATTTTTATAAGTTAAGTCACTTAATCTTTTTTTAAGCGCCTTCCTTTTCTTTTCCCATGAATCAGGTAAGGAATCAAGAACTATAGACATCTATTGTTCCACATCTAAATCATAGTCTTCACTAAACATCATATATAAAGTCCAAATTTTATGGAACATCTCATCAATATGCTTCTTAAGAGAATGTTCCGGATCTTTCTTATATGCACATAATCGCTCCAAAGCGTGAATCATCATATTCCTCACTACATGTTTGAATAAATTAAACCAACATTAGACACCATTAAATATGATATATGTTATGTGACACCAAAAAAAATTCACATATATATATATATATATATATATATATATATATATATATATATATATATATATATATTTAGTAATTATGTTCCAATTTGCATATTTTTCTCCAAATTCTTCATCAAACAGTCATAAAAAATTTTGGAAAAAATATCCATTAAATTGGAAATTAAAATTTGATAATTTTAAAAACATTTGGACCAAAAATACCTGTTCACACGCCCCCATATGCTGAACTAATATCCCTCATGCGCTGTCGTGTGCACACACACCCCCTTGCCACATCATGCCACATCAGCATTTCGTGGACCAACCGGAGGAATCCCCGTGGCTGAATGTGCCACATGGACTAACCATTAGCAAACTGCTCCACACCAACCACCAGTGTGTGACGTGCTGAGGTAGCGCGTGTAGTACATGTGTCGCCTTCCGGAGGTTGTTTTGCATCGATGTTTCAAATTTTACACATTTTTTATGGTTTTAAAACCACTGGGACCATTTTTATTCTGTTTTAACATTATTTTGGCTGTGTTTGAACAACACATATGCCATCCAAGAGTGGGAATCATTTTAATGATAGTTTTAAAAAAAATATACTTAGAAACTTTGAAAGATCATAAAAATTCAACCACTCATCAGAAAATTATGCAAAAAATACTCTTAGAAAGCTTGTGATGAGAGCTTTTCAACAATACCAAATTTGAACTATGAAATTGAAGAATTAATTTTATAGAAATTGAAGAAATTTTGAATTTTTATAGTTAATTTCTCAAAAACAATATCACAATTATGATTTTAAGCACAAAAATGCACAAAACGGGCTCTAATACCAATGTAGGAGTTTTCGGGCAACAGAAATATACTTATTGAGCATAGATCGTGTGTTTTCAATGCTTTAGGTG
This sequence comes from Triadica sebifera, assembly GCA_023653625.1. Taxonomy (NCBI): domain Eukaryota; kingdom Viridiplantae; phylum Streptophyta; class Magnoliopsida; order Malpighiales; family Euphorbiaceae; genus Triadica; species Triadica sebifera. The sequence goes on from CM042901.1 coordinate 31,737,251, forward strand.
TAGTCAAATTACTAGAACCCAACTCGATTCTATAGTACGAACACCTTAATTCACTTGTGATTGAATAAGATGAAGAAATTCCTTTATTGAGAATTTTTGAATTTTAGAGAACTTTTTTTTAATGAAAGTTACATTTTGTAACTTATGAGAAAATTTATTTCTTTTCAAAAGAAAACTTCCATTTATATAAAGAATTCATATGGGCCTGGGCTGGTTCAAGCCCACATGGGAGGCCCAATACCACAAAGCCTAATAGAGAGGAAGAGATTTAAAGCAAAATAAGCCAAAACTACCACATTCAAAGAAAAGTATATATTAATGCACAAATTTGAGAATTTTTTCTATTTTTTAACTTTTTAATATATGCAAACAAATAAGGTGCATGAGTGGCCCTTGCTACATGCCCACCATGTACTGGCTTTGAAAAAAGGTTTGGTTTTGTATGTAAAGGGTTTTGTAGGTCTTGAAGAAAAGATGTTCACTAAGTGATATTAATGGTAAGGATTAATTTGAAAAGGTCTGCTATTCTTGAGTTTTAATTTGTAGAAAAATGAAAGTGAGAGATGATAGATGGGACAGGCTTTGTAGAAGAGAATGGAGAAAGATACACATTATTTTATTAATAATGACACATATTAATAAATTAATGCATAATATATCATTTTATTAAGATTGGAGTGAAACCTACATAAGGGAAAGCCATCTTTCACCCTCCAGAAAAAAAAAATATATATATATATATTTAAAATTGTTAAGTGGCAAAGTAGACTAAAAATATAATATAAGGGGTAAAATGGATCAAAAAAATTTTAGCAGGCAAAATGACAAAATGAGACAAATACAAAGGATTTTATATGCCTTATGTCATATATATAATAATTTTCTTTTAGTTTAATTGTGTTCATGAGTATAATGGAGTTTATATACAACTAAGTAAACCTTAATTGCACATCTGCATAAGGAAATTACAAACAAATATGCTACGTACAACTACTCAAGAAGCATAAGGTAAGTACATCTTTATATTAGGAAAATATATCATACATTTTAATCATGCCCTCACAAATTGTATTGATGTAACAACTTGTCCTGTATAAATCAAAATTGAGATATAGTAAGTACCTTTGTCAAAGCATTTGCAATTTGATAAGTGGTTCCAACATACTAAACCCATTGGAATAGTTAGTGATATTAATAGTTAGTGATATTAATCCCTTTTAATCTCACATTGAAAGAAAAAAAGATTCATAGGTAGGATTGGAGTCGCAATGTACATTGTGAATCACACTAATTTCATGGTCTCTTGTCACAAAAAGTAGTGAGATTGCTAATAATATTGTTCTAGCTGCAAATTCTTTCATAGACATAGTTTGTGGTCATGATAAAGATTGGGAGTTGCACTATTTGTAAAGCTTATGCATATCATAGTTGTGATTTGCATGGTTCAATCATGAAAATGCTCTAACAAATACTAGACAATCATATAATGTTAAAAACTATTTACATCAGTTTATAAAAAAGGTTGTGATTAGTCTGAATAGGTGTCTAAGCTCTAGAAACAAGTGTTTTTAGACAAAATTTGAATTACTATGCATCTTGTTCTTGTTTTATTGCTAATCCTCTTCTTCTTTCATACCTACAATCAAACTATCATTTTTTAACACATTCTTGGGTTTATTTATTGGATTTGCTACTAATAGATTGAAGTTTTGTTTTTATTTTTATCGAGGAAATTGTTAATAAACCCAAATGGCAATATAGTGGGGGGGGGGAATTTTCTTAAGAAAGATTGTTTCTCATTATCAAAACAAACCTTGAAAGCCTTCACTGTACACCTTATTTTCTCTAACAATCTTAAGAAAATTTTTATAGCAATGGAGGCTACAAAGTCAAAGTCGGTTTTTAATAAGATGTTGCAAACCGATGTTTTCAAATTGGATCATTTTGATGGGATGAACTTCACTTAGTGGAATGACTAATTGTTGTTTCTACTCATAGAATTGGGAGTTGCTTATTTATTATATGGAGATTAACCTACAATTTTGGAGCCTACTAATAATGAGAGTGTTGAAGTTAAGGCATCAAGGATGAAGCATGAGGAATATGAAGTTTGTTGTAAGGGATATTGTAAGGGATAATCTTCAATGCGCTTTTTGATCAGTTATATGATCTATTTCGTTCAATAAAGTCCCCATAAGAAATATGGAGTGCCTTAGAGAATATATGCACTTCAAAAAACCAAGGCATAAATAGATTTGTAAGTATGAAGTTCTTTGAGTTTCAAATGGTTGATAATAGATTTGTTATGGATCAAGTTGATGAACTACTTGTCTAAGTTTCTAGACTCAAAAACTTAAAAATTGAAGTGTTTGATTAACTTCAAGTGGCGACAATAATAACAAAGTTGTTGTCTACTTGGAAATGATTATAGAAAGAAACTCTTGAACACTTCTATAGATTTCATAATAAACCCGATTATTATGCATATTTGAATTGAAGAGGATCATTTTGATGGGACAAGCTTCACTTGATGGAACGGTAAATTGTTGTTTCTACTCAAAGAATTGGGAGTTTCTTATTTATTGTATGGAGATTTACCTGCAATTTTGGAGCCTACTGATAATGAAAGTGTTGAAGTTAAGGCATCATGGAAGAAGCATAAGGAAGATGAAGTTTGTTGCAAGGGATAATCCTCAATGCTCTTTCTGATCGATTATATGATCTATTTCATTCAATAAAGTCCCCACAAGAAATATGGAGTGACTTAGAGAATATATGCACTTCAAAATACCAAGGCATAAACAAATTTGTAAGTATGAAGTTCTTTGAGTTTTAAATGGTTGATAATAGATATGTTATGGATCAAGTTGATGAACTACTTGTCTAAGTTTCTAGACTTAAAGACTTAAAAGTGGAAGTGTTTGATTAACTTCAAGTGGCAACAATAATAGCAAAGTTGTTTTCTACTTAGAAATGACTATAGAAAGAAACTCTTGCACACTTCCATAAATTTCATAATAAACCTGATTATTATGCATATTTGAATTGAGAAGGAAACTTGCAACCGCGAAAAAAGATTTGATTTGGAATTTGGTTCTAATGTGAATAATATCGAGACTAGTGCTAAGAAAGGAGGGAATAATTCAAGGAACAAGAGAAAATTATTTGAAACTTTAAATGATTCTTCTACCAACAACAAGAAGAATAAATCTTGTTATTTTTGTGGAAAAAAAGGGAATTTCAAAAAGGAATATAAATTTTATAAGAAACTGAAGATTGCAGTGAATGCTAACCAAAAGAAGGAAAATATTGTTAAAAACCCACCAAATCCTATTGACATTGTTGTCATGGTTATTGGACTTAAAATTAGTATAGTTACTGAATGCAACATGACAACGATAGAGAAATCTAGTAATTTGCGGTATGATTTCGGGGCCACAGTCCATGTTTGTAATGATAAGAATATGTTTAAAACTTATGAAGTGGCTAGTAAATATGACAAAGTCTTAACAAGAAATCATTACACAACAAAGGTACTTGGCAAGGAAATCGTGGAATTGCAATTCACATGGGGAAAGAAACTGATCTTATGAATGCTCTTCATGTTTCAGATATTAGAAAGAATTTGGTTTTTGCAAAAATGTTATGAAAGAAAGGCTTAAATGTTGTCCTAAAAGCATAAAAATTAATTTTATTTAAGAATGATGTATTTGTAGGACAAAGTTACTCTTCTGATGATATGTTTAAATTAAATGCTAATAAAATTGATATTTTTAGTTATATGACATGCAAAATTATCTTATGTTAACTTTAGATCAATCAAGTTCATATCTAAATATGGTTTAACTTCATGTGCAAATGAGAACTTTGGAAAATGTAAAATATGCATACAAGTGAAAATGATTGAGAAACCTTTTCTAAATAATGAAAGATCAATCAAATTTCTTGACTTAATACATTCAGATGTTTATGAATTAAATGGTCATTTAACAAAAAGAAGCAATATGTACTTTATTACATTTATAAATGATCATTCTAAGTATACACATGTACTTATTGAAAATAAAAGATCAAACATTTGAAAAGTTTAAAAGCTATAAAGTCTTGCTAAACCAAGAAACTAAGCATTCTCCAATAAAGTGACAAGTACATGAAGTACTTTTTCTATCTAAAAGACTACCAGCATAGTTTGCATCTGAATATCCTATAATATAAAAGGATGAATTTCTAGGATACCATAAACCTAGATGCACTGATCCATGTAAATATCTTAGAATCCTTTTTACAGCATTTAAATGAGATTCTTTAGGACATGATTGAAATCGTGCACACAAGCAAACACTATACATTATGTCGGGTCTAGAAGCAATAAGATATAAAAGTGATCCGATCATTAATGCTCTTACTCTTTTCATCCTTGTCCAATTTTGTTGATGTGCTCATAGGAGTCTTGGCATTCTTGCATCCTTCCATTCCAAATTTTTTAATTAAATTTTTGGCATATTTGGATTGGTTGATGAATATGCTCTCATTGTTTTGCTTTATTTGTAGACCAAGGAAATACTTAAGCTCTCCCATCATGCTCATTTCAAATTCCCTAGTCATACACTTAACAAATTCTTGACAAAGCAACTCATTAGGACAACTAAATATTATATCATCAACATAAATTTGAACAATTAGTATAACATGCTTATGCTTTTTAATGAATAATGTGGTGTCAACATTTCCCTTAGTAAAGTTATTTTCTAATAGAAAAGAACTTAGTCTTTCATACCAAGCTCTTGGGCCTTGTTTCAAACTATATAAAGCTTTTAAAAGTTTAAAAACATGATTTGGCAAATCATAGCTTTCAAAGCCTGGTGGTTGTTCTACATAAACTTCTTTTTCTATATAACCATTTAGAAATGCAATTTTCACATCCATTTGAAAGATTTTGAAATTCATGTGATATGCATATGCTAAAAGTATTCTTATGGCTTTTAATCTAGCTACAATTGCATAGGTTTCATCATAATCTATACCTTCTTCCTGATTATATCCTTTTGCAACTAATCTAGCCTTATTCCTAGTTATTGAACCTTGTTCATCTAGTTTATTTCTAAAAACCCATTTGCTAACTATAATTTGATGATCCTTGGGTCTAGGTACTAAGGACCATACCTTACTTCTCTCAAATTAGTTGAGTTCCTCTTGCATGACAATTACCCAACTTTCATCATTAAGAGCCTCATCAACATTTTTAGGCTCAATTTGAGAAATAAAAGCAAGGTCAGTGACTAAATGTTTGAAATGAGATCTAGTACTTACTCCCCTTGAGAGATCACAAATGATTTGCTCTTTTGGATGATCTTTCGTCATTCTCCATTCTTTTGGAAGTTCTTGTTCGTTTCTTCTTGAGTTTGAGGTAGAGAATCATTTTGATGTGAATCTTCTTGATCATTTTCTTCTTTTCCATTTTCAAGATCAAGTTTTTCCATGTTACCTACAACATCATCAAGAACACTACCTTTCATAAGATCAAGTCTACTAGATTCATTAAAGACAACATGCATAGATTTTTCAACAGTTAATGATCTTTTGTTAAATACTCTATATGCTTTGCTAGTTGTAGAGTATCCTAAAAAGATACTGTCATCAGATTTAGAGGCAAATTTTCCAAGGTTGTCCTTGGTATTCAATATGAAGCACTTGCATCCAAATACTCTAAAGTATGATATCAAGGGCTTTCTTCCATTCCATAGCTCAAATGATATTTTTTTTAGAATAGGTCTTTTGAAAACTCGATTTGAAATATAACATGCAATGTTTGTGGCTTCTGCCCAAAAGTAAGTTGGTAAACCATATTCATTGAGCATTGTTCTAGCCATTTCAATTAAAGTTTGATTTTTCCTTTCAACTACCCCATTTTGTTGAAATGTTCTAGGAGATGAGAAATTCTGTGAAATGCCATGTTTAAGACAAAAGCTTTCAAAGTTTTTGTTTTCAAATTCTTTTCCATGGTCACTTCTTATCTTTGAAATACAATACCCTTTTTCATTTTGAACTCTTTTTATAAAGTTTTTGAAATTTTCAAAAGCATCAATCTTTTGAGCTAAGAAAATTACCCAAATAAATCTTGAGTAATCATCTACGATGACAAAGGCATAATGTTTTCCTCATAAACTAGCAATTTTAGTAGGTCCAAATAAATCCAAATGCAGGAGTTGAAGAGGTTTTGAGGTACTTACTATGTTTTTGGCTTTGAAGGATGACTTGTGTTGCTTTCCTCTATGGCAAGGTTCACATGTCTTGCCTTTTTCATATTTGACTCTTGGTAGTCCTTTTACTAGTTCTCCTGTGTTGAGGCTTTATATTAAGTCCATGTTAGCATGACCAAACCTTCTATGCCACAACCAAGATTCATCACTAGTGGTCACAAGACACTTATAGGAATGGTTAGACAGTTCATGTAAGTTTATTATGTATGCATTGACATCTCTATTTCCTTTAAATATCTCTTAACCATCGATAGAGATCACAAGACATTCATTGGAAGTAAAGATTACTTTGTTTCCTTTATCACATAATTGACTAATACTTAACAAGTTATGTTTCAAGCCATCAACAAGTAAGACATCTTTAATAAAATTAGTACCATTAATACCAATAGATCAAATGCCAATTACCTTACCCTTAGCATTGTTTCCAAAGGTCACTTTACATCCATCAATACTTTTGATTTCTTTGAAGAGTTCTTTATCTCCTGTCATATGCCTTGAGCATCCACTGTCTACTAGCCAAGCATTTTTGTTTATTATGGACTTGAGTCATACCTATAGAATCACAGTTCAAGTATGATTTTTAGGTACCCAAATGAGCTTGGGTCCTTGGGGGTTAGCACATGAAGGTTCCTAACAAGCCTTCCTTATCCAATAATGTTTATTTATGTGACCCATTTTCATACAATAATTACATTGTTTTGGTCTAAACTTGATTTTTGGTCTTATAATATTTTTGAATGCCATATTTTTATCAAACTGATTATGAGAATAATGACATGCACAGTCATGATTAATTGATGCTTTTCTAGATGCATGCTTCTTATATATAAAGGCATGATTATTCTTTTTATGTATATAAGGTTTAATATGCTTATTCCTTGGTGCTATTCCAACAAGTGTGGAGATGTGAGGTTCATTTGACTTAATAAAGATGATTTTGTGAAAAGATGCTGATGTGTTATTAAATCTTAGACCATGTTTAATTAACGGTGATCTTTGAGACACAATGAGAGTATCTAAACTCTCTTTACCTTTGTGAAATTTAGAAATAGAATTTCTAAGTTCCTCAACTTCATTTTTCAAAGTATTATTTTCTTTAAGCAAAGAAGCAGTTGAGGGTCTTGATGAATATTCATCTAATGACTTTTGGAGAGATTCATTAGATGATTTATCTTTATGTTCTGCTTTTCTAAAACAACTATTTTATTTTTTAAATTAGAGATGTTATTTCTATAAGTACTGAATTTATTCTATATTTCTCTAATTCTATATTTAATTCTTCTATTAGGCTTTGCTCATCATCATCATCATCATCACTATCATCATCATTATCACTACCATCATTGTTTAAAGAGTATGAGTGTAGTGATCTTACCTTATTCGAGATGTGATCCTCAAAAGCCATGAAGCATAGGTTGACCTCTTCGCTTTCATTATCATCTCTTTCACTTAAAGAGCTTTCGTCATCCCATGTGGCTTTGTGACCTCTCTCCCCATTGTCTCTTTGGTATTTGCTCTTATGTTTCATGAGCCTTGGACATTCTGGTTTGATATGTCCTTTCTTTCCACACTCATAGCACTTTACCTCTTCTTTACTTCTTTGTCCATCATTAAAAGTTTGTTTGAGGTTTCTATGCCTGAATTTTCTAGAGTTGCTCATCTTCTTCTCAATGATTCTTTTTATTCTTCTTGAAAGCATAGCAATGTCCTCATTTTTATCATCACTTATTTCTTCATCATCTTCACTTTCTTCTTGAGATTTTGAAGTAGAGGCTTTGAGTGCTAGGGGCTTTCTTTTTTCTGGCTCTGCTTCAAGCTCTCTATCTCTTTTCACTGCCATTTCATGTGTGAGAAGTTTACCAAGCAGCACATCAGTATTCATGATGCTCATGTCTTCATTTGCTTCTTCTATGCCAGCAACTCTTGAGCCATAGTCTTTAAGAAGAAGACTTCTCAGGATTTTGTTGTTTACATCTTCCAGACTCAGATGTTTCCCAAGTTTCCTCATTCCATTTATAATGGCTAGAAGGCGGTTGGTCATGTCAGTGATTGACTCATTGGATTTTATCTTGAAGAGCTCATATTTTGAGGTAAGAAGTTGAATCTTCTTGGATTTGACTTGCTTAGTTCCTTCATGATAATTTTCCAATGTCTTCCACATGCAGTAGGCTATTGGGCAGTGTTGTATTCTTCCACATTCTTCAATAGATAATGAGCTTGATAGGATTGTCATTGCTTTCTTATTTTTGAAATTTGCTCTTCTTTGAGGCTCTGTCCAATCATCTCTTGATAGGATTTCTTCTTCACCATCAGCTTCTCTTCTGGTTGGTGGTGTCCATTCTTTTCGTACACTATCCCAAACTCAAATTCCTTCACTATCCAGGTATGTCTCCATCCGAAACTTCCAATGGGCATAATTTTCTCCATCAAAGTAAGGTTTGAGACTTTGGAATCCTTCACTGGCCATATCTTAATCTTTACTAGCGCTTTTTAGGCTTCGATGCTAGACTTAGCTCTGATACCAATTGTTGCCCAGATATTAAGCCAAGAAGGGGGGTTGAATTAGAGTTTTAAAAATTAAACTTTAAAGTGCAGAAATAAAAATTAATTTTAGGAGGGATAGAGAAATTTGACACAAGGATTTTTATAGAGGTTCGAGTGTTAACAAACCCTACTCCTTTCCCCAATCGCAATTGGGAGTTTCACTAACCCTTACAAGTGTTCTACTCTTAACCCAGAAATACCCAAAACTCACTTGAGTAATAAATGATTACAGAGAGAAACACTTACAAATCTTTATTGCTCAATAAAAAAAGAGCAAAAATATTTTCACAGAGAATAAATATTGGTTATGAAAGTATTAAATGTACAAATAGATTGTAATAAGATTTTGATTCAAAGTATTTGCTATCATCTGGTACTGAATGCATAAATGACTTGTATTTATACTCACATGGCTAATTATAGCCGTTAGAGTGCATTTAATACGTAACTAGCCGTTGTACCAATCCAAATACTCGCGCCAGACATTTTTCTCTTTCATCCTTCACGAGCATGACTATGTTTGTCACGGGCATGCCTGTTCTTCCAAGCCGTGACTGAAGTGGTAACCTTGGTCGTTAAGCTTTCTGAAAGGTTTTGAAACATTGGTTCATGGGTGTGACATACATCTTCACGGGCGTGACAAACTTCCTAGCCATGATCCAAGTTGTAACTTTGGTTGTGAAGCTCTCTGGATGAAATTGTCATGAAGGTTCACGGTCGTGACATTTAATTCACGGGTGTGACTTAAATGTGCATTTCATGGTTTGTTGTCTTCCTTTATAGCCGTGAACTTCAAATGTTGGTTTTGGTGACGGTTAGCTATTTCACAGGCGTGACACATAGGATCACGGGCGTGAACATGCTACTTCCTCAATTTTATCTTTCAAGGACTAATTTTTCATTTTCCATTCTTGCTATTTTATTCTATAGCCTGTTTAATAGACTTAGAAAACAAGTATGTTAAATACAATATTGCTATTTTATTTGTTATCATCAAAATGACGGAAATACCCCTCAAGGTTTAACACCAAGCTTGAATTATCTTAAGGTGTAGGTTTGTTTAGCACATTATAAAGCTCCGGAACTAAAAAAAACTAAATTAGGACTAAGAGATCTAAAATGTATCTTTGTGGGATATGCTCAAAATTCCAAAGCATATAGATTGTGGTATATCGACTCTAATGTTATCATTAAGTCTAAGGATGTTGAATTTTTCTGAAACAAGATTTCATAGGAATTCAAGTATAAATCCATAAGAGCATAGAGGAAATATTGAAAATATAACATAAGAGATTGATCTAAGTCCTATATCTTCTTCAAATGGTAAACAAAAGGTAATGGAGCCTCTAGTGAACCTAAAAAAAGTCAAAGAGCTTGAAATGAGAAGAATATATGACCAAAATATATTTCTTTATAATCCATAAGGTTCGTCATAGTTGAAGGGAGTAGAAATGAAATACTGAATAAGATACCTATTGTTTTGAGTTTAAAGGAAGATCCAAATACATATAGTGAGGCAAAGGATTCAAGAGATTCTACTTTTTGCAAAGAAGTAATAAATGATGAAATTGATTCTCTTATAGCAAATGGAACATGGTTTATTAGTTAATCTACCACCTAGTTCTAAACCTATTGGGTGTAAGTTTAGAATGAAATAAAACACTGATGGTTCATTACAAACTTTTAAAGAAAGACTTATAGCTAAGGGATTTAAGCAAAAGAAAGGTGTTGATTACTTTGACACATGCACATCTGTAGCTAAAATCACTTATATAAGAATGTTGTTTGCTTTAACATCTATTTATAGTTTATATGTTCACCAAATGGATGTTAAGACATCGTTCTTAAATACTGACAAGACAACTTTATATGCAATTAGAAATATGAATGGAAAATGGCCTGTGGTTTGTTATATATTTGTCTTGCATTTTTATTTTGAATGATGCTTCATATTTGTGATTTACATATACATGAGGAAAATGAAATGTCTTCTAGTACTAGGAATTGATTTTTCTTGTTTGAAAAAGTGAAAATTTTTTAATGGTTAAAAATCTGAAATTAAGATTAACCTAACCAAAATTAGTGGCTGGCTGATTAAAGGTTAACCCATTTTAACAGAGTGGTTTGGGTTTTTATTTTTGTATAACATAACTTAATGCATTGTTTTCAAAATATTGTCCAGGGTCTAGTTATCCGGTCCATAGAACCCTAGTTGCAAGCATAAAATATTGATACCATAGAAGCAAACAATGAAATGATCGACATATAAACATTGGCACTTTTATAAGTCAATATTTACATGGAATCTGATTAATTATCTTAAATTGTATAAAAAAGTCATTAGATATAACATAATAAGAGAAAAATTATGATGTGATCATGATTATGAGATTCTCATCATCTGTAATTGTGTTTATACCTAAACTATCCCTAGTTATAGCATTAACAAGACAAAACATAATTAATGCAAACAAACTAACACATGTTATACTCTTTGACTAGGTCAAGTAGTGGATCTCATAAGTTACAGATATGAGATGTTTAAAGTTAATATATAAATGCTTCTTAGAGTGGTCAAATACATTGGATGACTTAGCCATGAGACAATCACATAAAAATCTATCCAAGAAATAGTTGTTAGTGATAGTCTCATCATAACAATTGTGTAAGTATCCTTGGACTTAAGATACTCAAGTTTATCTTAGATATTAAATGTTATACTTTGACTTCATTTCTTTTTGTCTCTTAAAGCTCACTCATAGGGTGGCGATTGGATTTGACATGATATATTCAAAAATAGTTGAAAATTCAATAGAAGATTCACCACTCCTGATAGAAAGACAATATACATATGGCCTTTCGTGGTGGATCATTACTCATAAATCCATCACTAGAGTGGACATGTCTTGAAGATTGATATGTTAGTTTTCAGTATATTTTAATTTAATTCTTTTGGTGTTAAATCATGAAATTGTTGATTTTGGTCTTGTTTAGGTACTTATTGTGTGTGTGTGTGTTTTTTTTTTTTTTTTGTGTTTTCAGGTGATGGAATGGACTTGGTGATTAATTATGAGGTTTTTGAGGTCAAATTGGAGTTGGATATTGATTGAAAGTCTTAGAGGAGCTAGAGAACCATTTAAGAAGGATTCAAAGCTAGTAGAATGGTTGTCATGCATGTAACAATGCATGCGCGACATGTCTAGTAGCCGACATTAGTTTGTTACGCTTGTGAGACAGTGGTGAGGGCACAAGGAGTTCTAGCTAGCATCCTTTCTATTGCATATTCGATGTAACTCTAGTCCTAATAACATTGTCACTGTCATGCATTCAAGAAGTCTTTACAATCGCAATGCGATGCCAGTAAGCTAACGCATGAGTAACACAACCAATTGCAATTCTATCGATGGGCCCTTTCAATGAGTGACGCATGCAAGTGACACCTATTTCTATAGAACTAGACTTGGATTGAGAAATTAGGTTATTTTGGGAAATTTGACATTATTTTAATGTGGAATAATTATAACTAAGAGTTAGACACTAATTAGGACTTTAGGGTTGTATAAATTCAATTTTTTATTAGAATAAAGGTTAGACAACAATTGCTCTCTCTTACTTTTGTTTTCTTCTACACACCTAAGAGAACTTTTAGGGATAACTTTTGGGGCATACTTTTCACCTCTTTCCAATAAATTGTGATTTTTAATTGAGCAAGCTATATTGATTCCTGAAGATTGATACTGTTTTGAGGCTTGAAGAATTGAGGATCAACCATTCAAAAAGATTTATGATGCATTGATTTTAGGGAGCAATTTGGTTTTGATTTCTTCTTTTTTTGTTGTAACATGCTTGAATCTAATATTGTCATAAACTTGATCATAATGGTAGCAATGTTAGGCTAAACTCTTTTTTGGTATTTAGTTAGCTACTTAATTTTCTATAAATCCTGTTTTGCATTTAATGATTGAATTTTGATTCTTTCCTTTTCAATTGTGCTTATTTAATTTCAAGTTGAATGATTGCTTGGCCGCCAATTGTTGAATTTGGAATGAAAATGTTAGGGTTGAATTATTAGATACATCATATTTAATTTGACATAAAAATTGAATTGGATCATAATTAATTCATTGGTTTATTTAATTGGAAAATTGGGCGATCGCTTTTAGAATCATAATTCTTGTGCTTAATCAAATAGAAAAAGGGGAAGTATGAAATTGGAGATGCGAAGCTAAATACCTACTTCATCTTATTGGTTTTAAATAGTTAATTGTAGGTTGCAGTTTAATTAGTTTTAGTTTTAGTTTAGTTAATTTAATCTTAGACTTAATCAAAATTTGGTTTAAAATATTTAGGTTAATTAGTTTGGTAATTATCTTAGATAGGGATTTAAGCTGAATAAGTCATTGTAAGAATGATTTCAAAGGTGACCTATTGGCATTATAATCGGTTCATGCACTTGTGAGTTTAAATTTGACAACATAAAGTTTTTTGGCGTTACTGTCGGAGACTTGTTAATTAATTTGTTAGCTAATTTTGTTGGTTGCCAAATCGTGTACTAGTTATTCAATTTTGATTATTTTATGCATTTTTTTCTGTTGGGTTCTTAACATGTATCTTATATATGACACAATGAAAATTTAAAATTAATTAAACCCAAAACCCATGGAATGGCCCATGTAATTTAAAATCAAGTTGCATACCATCAAATGAGAGAATTTGATTACCTTTGTTTGTATCTTTTGATCTTCTAAGTTTGTGAGCTTTTTGTTCAAGTTGAATTATTGCAAACTACAATAATCCAAAGTTATTGTATTATTGTAGCAACAGTATTTCAACTTGTAAGAGAAGAAGATGAGACAATAAATTCTATTTCTCAAGGTGGCAGCAATGAATTTGGCCTTTAAATGGTTATTTATATGTCGCTAAATCATAATTGGAGTTGGACATAAGTTTCCTATGCATAGGAGTTCTATTCGAAATATAAAATCTAAAATCGCAAAAGTTGATATCAGGGCCTTCACACCCGTGACTAATGCGACTTCCATGTTGTCACACCCATGACAACTTTTGTCATGGCCATGACCCATGTTGCTTGTCCAAATTGTTTCTCTCTCATGTCTTGGATCCAATCCAAGGCCCATTTCACATTTTCTTCATTCCTTCTATGCGTATGACCCATTAGGCTCCTGGCTATATTGGCAGCTTAAATCATCACATCATTTTGAGCAGATCATGAGTGGTATCTAGTAACACATTATGACTCCTAATTGATCGAAAAGATAGTGGTTTGACTATAAACCCTTTTATAAATAATTACCATGCAATTCATCATATCACCATACTATACCTCATTTGGTTCAGAGTATCGATTGCGTGTTAACTCTCACTGGACTTACTACATCACATCTAGTCCAAATGATATTAGTTCTTATCTATGAGACTTATTACTTTATTAGACATGTCCTTGATGACCTTATTCAAGACTTGTCTACCTCAACCAAGGATTTCTAAGTAATGATCTATATAAGAGGTCATAGGTACACTCCCATTTTATCAGAAGTGACAAATCCTTTATTGACTACTCAACTACCTTTGAATACCTTTTGTTATACCCAATCACCACCCTTTGAGCGACCTCTGAGAGGCAATATGGAATGGAGTCAAAGTATAGGATTCAATATCCAAGATAACCTTGAGCATCTCAAGTCTAAGGATACTTGCACCATTGCTATGATGAGACCATCACTGACATTGAATAGATATCAATATGATTGTCTCATAGTAGGTCATCCAATGTACTTAGATACTCTAGCAAGCATCCACATGTTAACTCTAAATATCTCATGTTGTCAGCTTATGAGATCAACTGTTTGACCTACTTAAGGAGTATAACATATGTTAGTCTATCCGGATTAACAATGTCTTGTCTTGTTAATCCTATGACTAGGGATCACGAGGTAAACACATAATTACACATGACATAAATCCCACCATCATGATCTGATCATGATTTCCTTCATGCTGTGTTATATACCAAGGACTTCATTAAATGGTTTAAGATCTAAATCAAATTCATATATAAATGAACACTAATATATTAAATATGTCTTTTATTAATAATAAATGAGTATATCAAGTGCCAAAGGTGATTGCTTTTAGGGCACATCTCTAACAATCACCCATTTTCACTAAAGTTAATCAAATTTATACTTATCATAGGTGAGTACATGACTATCATGTTTCTTTTGGGGAAATGGCTTAGTGAAAGGATCAATTATATTCTGATCCCTGAGAACTTGCTCTATCTTTACATCATGTTTACCTATGACTTTCCAAATCAAATGGTAACTTTTGAGTACATGCTTGGATCTTTGATGAGACCGTGGCTCATTTGCTTGTGTAATGGTT
This sequence comes from Triadica sebifera, assembly GCA_023653625.1. Classification (NCBI taxonomy): domain Eukaryota; kingdom Viridiplantae; phylum Streptophyta; class Magnoliopsida; order Malpighiales; family Euphorbiaceae; genus Triadica; species Triadica sebifera. The sequence goes on from CM042901.1 coordinate 31,752,463, forward strand.
GTTAGAGAGGTGCCCTAAAGGCAATCACCATAGGCACTTGATGTACTCATTTATTATTAATAAAAGGTATTTTCATTATAAGGTATTCATTGCATATGAATTGATATAGATCTTAAACAGTTTAATGAAGTCCTTAATATGCTACATAGCATGAAGAAAATCATGATGAGATCATGATAGTGGGATTCCTATCACGTGAAATTATGGTTATACCTAAATAATCCGTACAGATTAATAAGATGGAATATAGTCAATCTGGATAGACTAGTGCATGTTATACTTATTGACTAGGTTAAGCAACTGATCTCATAAGCTGAAAGCATGAGATGTTTAAAGTTAACAAGTGGATGCTTGCTAGAGTAGCCAAGTACATTGGATGACTTGCTATGAGACAATCACATGGATATTTATTCAATGTCATTGATAGTCTCATCATGACAATGGTGCATGTATCCTTAGACTTAAGATGCTCAAGGTTATCTTGGATACTGAATGTTATACTTTGACTCCATTTCTTATTGTCTCTCAGAGGTCGATCATACATGGTGATTGGGTATAGCATGAGGTATTAGAAGGAAGTTGAGTATTCAATAAATGATTCGCCAATTATGATAGAAGGAGAATATACCAATGGCCTCTTATAAAGATCACTACTTAGAAATCCTTAGCCGATGTGGATAAGTCTTGAAGAAGGTCTTCAAAGATATGTCTAATAGAGTAATGAATCTCATAGACATTAACTAACATCATTTGGACTAGATGCAACATATTCAATCTAGTGAGTTGACACAATCCATGCTCTAAACCAAATGAGGTATAGTTTGGTGAAAGGACAAATTGCAAAGTAATTGTCTATGGAAGGGTTTAAAGTCAGACTACTAACTTTTTGATCAATTGGGGGTCATAATGTGTTGCTAGATACCACTCATTATCTACTCAAACTCATGTGATGATTTGAGTTACCAACATAGCCAAGAACCTAATGGATCATAGGCATAAAAGGAATGAAGAAATGTAAAATGTGCCCTACATTGGATCTAAGACTTGAAAGAGAAACAATTTGGCCAGACATCATATGTCACCGTTGTGACAAAGGTTGTCACGGGCATGACTACATGAGTCACAGTGGTGAGACATTTAGTCATGGGAGTGAAAGCCCTAATATCACCAATTACAATTTTAGATTTTCTATTTCAAATGGAACTCTTATGAATGGGAAACTTATGTCCAACCCTAATTATGATTAGAGGACAAACAACCAAATTCATGGCTGCCAACTTAGAGAAATGAAAGTTATCTATCTCCCATCTCTATCCCAACTTATAGAAATAAAAGTTAATTATTAAATTCAGATTTAAATGTTGCATGCATTAAATTGTTAAAAACCTAGTAGGCATAGTAGGAAATTTTAGAAAACTTTTTGATATGACCAAATATATGCCTAATTTGCATGATTTCCTTTTAGAAAGTCTTTCTAAATGTCCATATGATTATTTAATGGCATTAAATAATGATTTTATGATGAATTTCACTAAAGGCCAAACAATCAAAATAAAGTTTCAAGTGTTGAAACAAAGAGAACCCAAATTGTTACTTTAATAAATTACCTTTAATTATGCATTAGAGAAAGCATGCTAGGGGTGTATGAAATGGAATGATGGCTTGATTATGGACTAAACCAATATAATTGATCATGCAAGAAATTTTATTTTTGGTTATAGGGTTTACGAGTCCCTACCTTCTATATTCTCTATATTGTATTTCTCTTCTCATCTCACTTATTTGAATTGTAACTTGAGGTTTTCTTATGAAGAATTTATGTAATTAGATTACATAGGATTAAAATAGAATTGAAGTGCAAAGGAGCAAAAAGCTATAGAGATGGTACCAAAAGCGAAAGAGCATTAAAGTAGGAATTTGTTTTCTATTTTGGTGTTGTAATTTCATGCATCTATCAAGGTGAGACCTAATCAATCATTTCATGGCTTAAAGGATTGATGTTAGATATGTCCATAATCATGACCAATAGTGTAATTATCTTATATATCTAGATGTGATGCATAAATATATTATGCATACCAAATAACCATGATGAGACTAAATTAAATTAAATCCCTCATAAATTATGTTAAAGCCAATGTCTTCCATCAATATGGAAAGAACCATAGTTCTTTTAGAGTTTGGGTTGATTGACACAACCAAGCCTACTTTATACGAATATGTTCAAACCATCGAAATATGATTTCATGATTAATAAGTTGACTTTAACTAGTTATGTAACACCACCTTACCTCACTTTAGTTCAGCAAGGTAAGTTAGCATTACTCGACTAGATAACTTATAAGATTCGTTAAAGGAAGTATAATTTATTTTTTTATATACCAAAAATATTACAAACAACAATATTCAAAATTTTGAACACTAATATTCAAAATTTTATTTATTTATAAAATATATTATTTTACATCCAAACTATATTCATTACATTAGTTTTACATACCCCAAAACATATTTGATGAGATAAAACTATGATTTAATTTACAAGGCTTTTAACAAAATACCAAAAATTGTTTGAAGCTTTAAGCTGCTTTTCGTTTGGGTACCATTCTTCTTCTTACAACTATGCTATTTACAACTATACTTTAGAATCTGCACAAGAGAAAACCACCTGCGCTAAGCTACTGGCTTAGTGGTGCTTCAAGGATAAAAATCTTATACATATATATTTTTATACATGCCACATATACCACAAAGGCAAATCCACATAATATCACAACTTATAAGCAATGCTTATATACACACACACACACACACACACACACACACATATATATATATATATATATATATATATATATATATATATATATATATATATAAATTCTATCCAAGCCTGTAACACCTATGTCTAAACTAATTAATAGGAATATGGAGTTGCCATTACTAATTTTTTTAATATTGCCCTTATCGTCTTCATAATAATTCCATTACTGATTTTTAATTGTGTTGTTTCCGGCTTTTTCTAATAGTACCATTACCGACATTAAAATTATGTCATTTCTAGCTTTTATAATATTACGCATAGTGCATTTTATTTTTTCCCTAATTGGCATGCTAAACTATTATCTATTCTAGTTCTAGATTAGATGAATTAGGACTTAACGATTATTATAATTACTACCAATATTATGATTATTATTCACAAATATTTTTAACAAATGATAATTATACCAAATATCCACATACTAATTATTATTATTATTATTATTATTATTATTATTATTATTATTATTATTATTATTATTATTATTTATTTTCCTCAATATTAAATTAAAATTTCATGTATAAATAATTTTATTAAATATTCATAATTACAATTAAAGTAAAAATTCTCATCAATTAACATATGTATATATCACACCACATGCAAAAAGCCAAATATGCAAATTCTTTATTTATGACAGATTATGGCCTTGACATGAGACCTAATTTTTAGCCCATTTCAAGTTTGAATTGGAATTTATAGTCTTATATGATATTGTATCTTATTTTCTTAGTTTTCTGACTCTTAAAAAATCATCCAAATTAAAATTTTCTAGTAAAAGTTATGGTCATTTTACTAAAGGGTGTTCAGTAAATTTTTGCCCAGTATTTTTAGGGTACTAATAGGTTCAGGATTTTATATTTAATTTTTAGTCCACTTACAATTAAAATTTGAAATTATGTTCTGCATAAAATTTTTATCCTTATGAGTCAACTTTCATTTTTAATTAGCTTCATCCCATTCACATTACCAGAACATTAGTTATGATAAAAAAATACCAAAGCTGCTCCTGGAATTCTGAAACAGAGTCATCAATTGATATAAGCCTATCGAATGCCCACAATCAACATAAGCATTCATTTTTATATCAAAATTTCTAGATCATAACTAAATTCATATATCTTTACATTTTCTGATCATTTAGTCCAATTACCATCAAAGTCAAATATAACAATTAAATACATTCCATGACATTCTTATTAAGTATTAGTATGTAATTTCACATTGTCAAATGACATTAAGATTTTTATCAATGAAGCATATACCTAATCAGCCTTGAAGCTTCTTATTTTCCTTTTTTTCCTCCTCTCACTAAATGGCATTTTCTTTGCCTTTGTCACCCTTTTGAGCGTCTCTCTTTTGCTCACTTGATTGTCCTACACAACCATGTCATATCTCATTTCTATCATCCCTTTTCAAAAGTTTTCATGGATACATAAAATCCTAATGCTCTTAATATATTTTATAACTTATTTTAGCCAAAAATTACTAAGCTTAGGCTCCCTTTTTTTCCAAGTTAATTTAACCAAGGCAGCCCCTCCTTCCTCTATTAGGGTCATATTTCTTTAGTTTTTAAGTCATAAAACCATTAATTAGCATCAATTAATATTAATTAATGGTTTAGCTTCACTTTTCCTCAACTAGTTACCAACTTCAAATTCTAGGTCAATTCTTGCTGAATAACCCTAATCTACCAATTCTAATCATATCTATCATCCTTGTAGGTCTCAAATGGAAGGAAAAAAGTTAAATTCTCATTAATTTCCCTTCTCTTTTCTCTTATTTCTTTCTTCCTTTCTTTCTTGGTCTTTTGCTCACTTATGGTGAAAACCCTTTATTTTTTTATTTCTCTCTCTCTAAACTTATTTTTGTCTCTTTTTTTTAAGCTTGAATTGAAGCAAAAATGGAGGATAAATGGATTAGGGTAGGGCGACATAAAAGAGAAGAAGATGAAGATGATGATATGGTGATTGGTGGAATAATGTAGCATTCTTTCTTTGTTTTGACTTTTATATTATGTTTAATGAGTGGGCCCCATTAATTAACTTAATCCTTATTTTCTATTGGTTCATTAACGTAATTAATCTTGATTAACTTTTAATTATAAGAATTTCCTCTTTTTCCACAATTTTTCTTCTTTTCACAAATTTCTCCCCAGCAATTTCGATAATACCGATTTTGTCTATAGGGTGCTTTATTTTTTTCCACTCTTTGTACCAATATTTTTAGTTCCCAAATAATAATACCCTTAATTATTTTCCCTTATAATTTGTCATTTTTTTATGGATCCAAATTTAGACTCCAATCGGACTACACACCTGACAATGGTCACGCTCGATCATGGCCTAAATTATCAGACGTTACAAGTTACATTAGCTTGTTGGGCACACCCAAAGTCAATGTAAATTAGAGGCAGTATTGGGTAAGTGTACATTACATTTGCACATATCAAGAGTTGATAGCCCAATGATTCAGTGGTTACATAATATGATGCAATTGGTATGAGATATATACCAATTGATCTAAGGTGGCTTGTTAGGAACATCCAAGGTCACTCTTAATGATGTTGGATACAAATCAATAAGGAGAGCTTCCAATGGGTTATCTTAGATTCATAATGAGGGCTATCAATTCGCAATAAAATAGTGGGAGTAATTATGCGTATTTATTAAAAACCTAATATTCATGCATAGAGTACATACTCTAACATGATCTTTCATGCATATAGTACATACTCTAACAAGATCTTTCTTTACATCTAGGTTGCTAGAAATCATGTCATCCAATTTGAACCTATGCTCAATTCTTGAATCCAACAAATTGACTCTGTGATGCCCCCCTTATATATTAGGGATAATCCCACACATATAAGAAGGATACCATAAGCTTAACGCGATAAATCTATTTAACTAAGTTTTTCTATCGTTTAATTTTAAAAAAAAATCATTTATTTATATTAGATTTGGCTTATCGTTCTAATTATCAATATATATATAAATATATACATATATATATATATGTATATAAAAATATATACATACATATATATATATATATATTTACATACATATATATATATATATCACCATGTCATATATATTTATGGGAGTTGATTAAGTTACTTAGTTGATCATTTGTGGCATATCAGTCTCACACATGACTGCTTACAGTATAATATCAAAATATAAGACATGCTCCTGAACTAAATACATAACATGTTTACCAAAATCTAGATGTCTGGTCCAACTAAAAAAAACATAATAAGTAATTAACCCTCTAACTATGTCTCTTGTGCCTACGCTGATATGGGCTTGAATTGCTTCTTGATCAACTTTACTATCTACTAGCTACCGTTCCAATTCCTGCATGAGAAGAACCCATGCTAAGCTATCTCTAGCTTAGTGGTACATATAAGTATTAAAATTTTTTCCAAGCAGTCACACAAATGCATGTCTCAAATAAAATCATGGCACGTCAAATTTTATTGCATATTTGTCATATAAAATAAATATATACATAACATAAAAAAATAAATAATTAATTAAACATGATAACCTTATTCAATAATTAAATTTGCACCACCTCATGCAAGCATTTTATACTTTGCTACTTACATCAATTAATAAATTTCATATTCCATTCTATAATTTATTAGCCCCAAATCTCGTTCCTAGACTGTCCAGATATGGGGTGTGAAATAGGGGCACTCGCAGAGCTTAAGCCACCCTAACCACTATAATCTCAAGTCATGGGCGCTCTTGGAGCATCAGACACCTTGACCTAGTATAATCATTTATCTGTGCATAATTAAAATCAGGGGCGCTGTCGGAGCTATAACTACCCTGTCCTTCAATCATATTAATATCGATACCAAAACTTTTCCCTAATATTGTACCATCTATCCTATGTCAGTCATCAGGTAGAGAAATGGGCAATTATCAACATTAATTACTTGTTTCTGTAACCAATATTCATTTCATATTAACATAATCATATACTCATAATTTATTTCAATATCATGTAGTAGCATGATATTTTATCAAATATTAGCATAATATTAAGTTCACAATTAATAACATTTTTATAATTTTAAAACATGTCATAACATGATATTTCATCATTGTGACATATAATTTATGTCATGCACACACATTCATGCATAAAGGCAAACTAGAATACATATATGTACAAACCTCGCTAGTGTTTTTCTTTTCCAAAATATACACTCAGAGCTTGTTCACCTCTGTTGTTCTTCTTGTTGTTGAGATTCTAATTTAAAAATATAATTAATTAATACCTTGATAAAATATTTATTCTTAATATAATTTAAATAAATAACTACAATTTCTTTTAAGCTAGAACAAGATCTCTAAGGAATTTTGGATCAATAACTTTTTCTAAACTTATCCAATTTATATAATTCTTGATCCTAATTAAAATTTACATATAAAAATAAAACATACTAAAATTTCAGAATTTTTGAACAATTACACAATTTGTGGTATAATTTCAAATATTGTTATGTTTTCTGCCCTTAGGCAGTTTCGAGGTACCATATTTAAAAGTTCATAGCTTTCAATGTGTAATTTTAATTATTCTGAATATTTTTAAAAAGTTATATAAGTTAATTTGGAACATTTGTCATGTTTAAGTCATTTCCAGATTCGGTCTCTAAGGTTCTCAAATATTGGAAGATCTATAACTGGTTCAACATAGACTATAAACCCAACCAGTTCAATTATTAAGCTCATAACTCACAAAATACATGGCATGTTAAGGTGGGACTTTCACATAAATTTAGATAAGACATAGAAGTAAAAATTTCATGTTCATAACTTTGGCTAATTCAATCTAAAAATAGGTCAAATATAATGACGAAATTACTGGAGCTGCACAGGTACCAGAACACAACTCAATCAAGGAATAGCTATAATTAATTTCACTATAACTCAACCTACACAAGAGATATTTATATGAAATTTACAACTTTAATGTTTTACAAAACCTCATTCAGCCACTAAGATGATCAAGTTTTACAAAAACTGTAGGTCATTTAGTTGACATGTCTCTCTGAACCAATTTCACTCAAATGACCATTTCTCTTAATATACTCAACATCATTCAATAAATTTTCGTAGAAAGATACACAAGACATAAATGAACAACTTTTATTCTTAATACTTCCCCAAATTTTATTCACAAGATAATCAAAAATAGAGTGGAATATCCTGTAAAAACATAACCTAAATAGTTCTAATAACACAATAATCATGGGAAAGATATTACTTACCAACATCAGATTTAGTTGGAGCGAATTTTCTTGCAAATCATGAAGAAGAGGATGAAGATTTTGGGTTCTGATATGGAGGAAGGAAAAGGGATGATGAAGAAGAAGAATGAGAGGGTTGAAGTTGGAAGCAAATGGCTAAAAGAAGTCTTAATTGACTTCAGCCCCACTCTACTGATTTTTGCTGTTTTTTTTCCTGCTGTGTCTACTGTTCACTTTTCTATTTTCTTTTTTTTTTATATAATTTTATTATTATTATTATTATTATTATTATTATTATTATTATTATTATTATTATTCTTATTATTATTATTATTATTATTATTATTATTATTATTATCTTCATATATTTACTTATCTAGTCACTTTAAATTTTTTTAACCAAAAATACAATTTAATTATGTGGTCTAATTTATTCAAATTCATCATGGCTATCAATTTAATTTATTTTAATTTCTAATTTAATCATTTATTCCATCTATTTTAATCTCTATTATTTATTATGTTTTTCATATTTATACCACATACTTATTCAAATTAAACTCTAATTAGTGGGCGTTACAATTCTCTCCCCCTTAAGATGTTTTGTCCTCGAAACATACCTAATGCACCGTCACTGAACAAGTGAGGGTATTGAGCTTTCATCACCTGCTCGTTTTCCCATGTTGCGTCTTCGATTGCATGATTCCTCTATAGTACTTTCACTAATGGTACTCGCTTGTTCCTCAGTTCCTTAATTTCTCTTGCTAAAATTTGGACTGGTTCTTCTTCATATGTCAAATCTTGTCTCACATGAATGCTTTTAGTAGGTATGATGTGATTAGGATCTGATCTATATCGTCTTAACATTGAGACATGGAAAACATTATGTATTTGACTCAACTCCAGTGGTAAAGCGAGTTTATAAGCAACAGGTCCAACTCTTTCTAATATTTCATAAGGTCCGATGAACCTTGGACTTAACTTGCCTTTATTACCATATCGCAGAACTTTCTTCCAGGGAGATACTTTAAGAAAAACATTATCACCCTCTGCATATTCAATGTCCCGTCTCTTGAGGTCAGCGTATGATTTCTGCCTATCTATAGCTGCCTTAAGTCTTTCACGGATGACTTTCACTTTTTCTTCCGTCTCTTACACTAGGTCTGGTCCCATAAGCTTCCTCTCGTTGAGCTCTATCCACCATAGAGGTGTTCGAAACTTCCTACAATAAAGTGCCTCATATGGAGCCATCTGGATACTAGACTGATAATTGTTGTTATAGGCAAATTCCATTAAAGAAGATATTTGTCCCATCTACCTTTGAATTCGATGACTCAACTTCTCATCATATCTTCTAGAATCTGAATGACTCTTTCTGACTGAACATCTATCTGCGGATGAAAAGTCGTGCTGAAATTGAGCTTAGTACCTAGAGCTCATTGAAGAGTACCCCAAAATTGAGATGTGAAGCGGGTATCTTTATCATACACAATAGAAATAGGCACTCCATTAAATCGTACAACTTCATTCATATAAATTTCTGCCAATTTATTCAGTGGGTAGTCCTTCCTGATAGGTAAGAAATGCGCTGACTTTGTAAATCTTTCCATTACAACACATACAGTATCATGTTTCTTTGGAGTCAAAGGCAATCCAATCACAAAATCCATAATGATTCGTTCCCACTTCCATTTTGGAATAGAAATTGGATGCAACAACCCTGAAGGTACTTGATGTTCAGCCTTGACCTGCTGACAAGTTAATCATTTTGAAGTGTATTCTGTGATGTCCCTTTTCATACTTGCCCACCAGTATCTACTCTTCAAATCTTAGTACATCTTATTACTCCCTGGGTGCATAGCATATTTGCTTTCATGGGCCTCTCTAAGAATCCTCTGTCTAAGATCTTTTACATCAGGCACACATAATCTGTCTTGATAAAACAGTCCATCATCTAAGTTCATAGTGAATCCAAGTCTCTCCCTCTTAGAGATTAACTCAGCTAATTCAATTAGCTTTCTATCTTGTCTTTGTGCATCCTTGATTTCCTGCATAAGAGTGGGTTGAAGGTGCAACTCTGCCACCATCTTTCTACTTAAAGCATCTGCTGCTACATTAGCTTTGCCTGGATGGTAGTCAATCACACAATTATAATCCTTTATTAGTTCTAGCCATCTTCTCTGCCTCAAATTCAATTCTTTCTGTGAAGGAAGATATTTTAAACTCTTGTGATCTGTGTAAATGAAACACTTCTCCCCATATAAATAATGGCGATCTTCAATGCAAAAACTATAGCGGCCAACTCCAGATCATGGGTAGGATAATTCTTCTCATGCGACTTTAACTGTCTATAAGGATAAGCAACCAACATTCCATCTTGCATCAATACACAAACCAATAAATTATTAGAAGCATCACTATAAATGACATACTCCTTATTAGGAATCGGCTGTGTCAAAACAGGGGCCTTAGTGAGCATACTTTTGAGCTTATCAAAACTAGCTTGACACTTATCTGTCCACACAAATTTAATATCCTTTCTCAATAATCTTGTTAAAGGAGAAGCAATCTGTAACGCCCGGTCATTTAGACACTGATCTCATATGACCGAGTCAGGCACACCGGGTCGATCGGAGTCTAAATCCGGATGCACAAAAAAATAATAATTATTATGGGAGATTTATTAAGGACATTATTAATTGGGAATTTAATGGTTTAGTGCTAGAATTAGTTGAAATAAAATTTCTCTTCAGATTAAATGAGGATTTATGGAATGGTTTGGGATTATTTTGTACAAAGAGGAGATTATGGGTTAAATGATGTATTATTTAAAGATTAAAAATTTATTATGATTAATTAATCAAAATGACCAATATGAAATAAATCTAGATTTTTTTTTTTTACATTTATAACCTAATCTTTATCTTTCCATTAATGCCCATTAATTAGAATTGATGAATCACATGCCTAATCACCATTCTAGAATTCTTTCATTAATGAGGCATTGATGAATCTAATCCTTGTCACCATTCTAGAATTCTCTTCATTAATGAGCCTTATCCTAAACCTTATCTTCTAATCCTTTTCATTAGTCTAGAAGTTTCTTCATTAATGAGGCATTTTAACTTAACAAAAATATCTCCTATTTCTCGCCTTTCATTGTTGTCCACCTTCTCCACTATTCTCCACCATTTTATTCCAATTTTAGCTAGTAAAAGAGAGGAAAGAATAATCCAAATGATAGAAAACTCAAGAGAGTAAAGGAAAAATCAATTTGAAAGGTAGATGAAAGGAAGAAAAATAAGAAAGAAACAAAGAGAGAAATTTTGTCAAGGTGAGTTCTTCTTCAATCCTCTTGCTTTTCTTTATTAATTGAGATTAAAGTGATGATAATTAAGGTTTGAAATGAGGAAGAAGAGGCTGCCTAGGTGATGTTGGGTTGAAACAAAAAGAAATTGGTTTGATGATATGAGATATGTTTGATGGTTTTAGGGCAAACCAAGGACAAGGGTAGAAGCAATCTTGAGGAAGGGAAAGGAAAGGAAAAAGTAGGAAAGGGAGAAAAGATTAATAAGGTATGTGCTTGTATGAAAAAATTTTAATATGTTGATTTTATTGTTAAATCTTGTGTTAATTGCATGATTAATGAGTGGTTGTGTTGTTATATGTGTTGCTGGAAATTTTATCATGGAGTAGCATGCATTAATAATTTGATAACTTAGGTTATGGAACTCTAAATTCGGTGTTCTTTGATGTTTTGGAAACTTAAGACATATATCTAAAACTTTCATTAAGGGAATAAGATATAATTATGAATGAAAGTATGTCAAAAATTGACACAAATATGAGACTTGAAATCCGCCTCAGAATTTCCTGGGCAGATTTTAGCTGAGCAGTCAGTACTCAATCAGTCATAATTTTGTCTACAGAGATCAGAATTAGTTGATTCTAAATGGAAATTAAACATAAGATCTGTGGCTAAAATATATTAAAATACCACTTAATTAAATTCGGCCAGTAACAGCATCAAAATTGAGATCTAAGACAGAGCCCGAAATCTGTCCAGAACAGGGCTGTTGAAAAAAGTGAGAGTTTTACATGTAAATTGATTTGGGCCTTATGATATGAGATGAATGATGTTGATATGAGTGATTATTATGTGATAAGACATTGATTCCATAAAAATTTATTGAAAAAATAAAACAATGAAATAATTGTTTGGTGTATATTTTGACCATAATGAAATTATTACTTGAATAAATTGAGATGAAATAATTAAGGCCTAAAACACCTAGCTGGGAACTAAGGTAAAGGATAGATTGGCATGCCAATAAGGGGTAGGATATGAAGGCGTAAAATGTCGAGTTGATTAATGTAGGCACTAAATGTGCTGAGTTGATTTATGTAGGCATTACATGTGCCGAGTTGATTGATGTAGGCACTAAATGTGCTAAGTTAATTTATTTAGGCACCATATTGTGCCGAGTTAAAGTATGTAGGCGCCATGCGCCGAGTTAAAATTTGCCGGCCGAAAATGCCCTGTATCCTAGCTGATAGTTATAGTTATTAGGGTTGGGCATAAATTTGAATAAACAAGACAACATAAGATATGATAAAATTGACTTATTGTGAATAATTATTGAATAATAAAATGAGGGAAATTATGGTGATATTAAAAATAATATTATCCAATGATATTATGGAATTAACATAATTATCATGTATAAAAGGAATTTTGTGCGGTAACAATTAACTTGCAAATTAATTTATTGCTGATAAATTTATGATATTTCTTTTATTCGATTTTTAAATGTATGAATGTGTGAAATTTTATAAATTTGCATATTGAGTTTTTGTCATATAAAGCACCACTTATCTAATAGCTTAGCGTGTGTGGTTTTCCCACGCGTAGGTACTCAAGTAGTTAGTAAATAAAGGATGAAACTGCCAGAAAGAGAAGAACATCAGATAGTGGATAGCAGCATTTGAAGATCTTTTTGTTTCAATGTATTACTTTTTGTAAAACATATTAGCAAGTTTTATTTTCATATTGTGTGATACTCATATTTGGGTCTGTAAATAAAATATTAATTAGTAGAACTTGGTATGTAATCTTTTAGAAAATGAAATGATTTATTATGAATGAATTATATAAATTGGTATAAAGTATATGAGTATGGAAAAAAAATGGGAGACTACATTTTAGATTTACATTCAGATATTTTAAAATGAGAATATACAAAACAATTATATAAGCAAGTTAGATAGAAAATCAAAAGTACTGTAGCACTCATTTACTTTGCTACTATTAGTAGAGTAAGGGGGTGTTACACAATCATTGAAAAACCCTTAACAAACCTCCGATAATATCTAGCTAAACCCTAGAAACTTCTAACCTCGGTCAAATTCTATGGGGGTTTCCAACTCACAATTGCCTCAACCTTGCTAGAATCCACTTTAATGCCTTCTGCAGAGATAATGTATCCCAAAAATGTCACCTCCTTTAATCAAAACTCACATTTTAAGAGTTTGGCATAAAGCTTATATTCTCTGAGAGCCTGCAATGCTATTCTCAAATGCTTTTCATGTTCTTCTGAATCTTTAGAATACACCAAAATATCATCAATGAAAATGACAACAAATTGATCAAGATGTGGCCTGAAGATCCTATTCATAAGATCCATAAATGCTGCTGGAGCATTTGTCAGCCTAAATGGCATAACCAAAAACTCATAATGACCATATCTGGTTCTGAATGCGGTTTTAGCTATATCCTCCGTCTTTACCCTTAATTGATGATAACCAGATCTCAAGTCTATCTTGGAAAATACTCTTGTACCTTTCAGTTGGTTAAAGAGATCATCTATCTGCGGTAATGGGTACTTGTTCTTGATGGTCACCTTATTCAACTGTCAATAATCAATCATAGCCTCAAAGATCCATCCTTCTTGTTCACAAACAATACGGGTGCACCCCATGGGGATGTACTTGGTCTAATGAAACCCTTATCAAGAAGTTCTTGCAATTGTGTCTTAAGTTCTTTCATCACTGATGGGGCCATTTTGTATGGCGTCTTTGATATAGGCATAGTTTCTAGAACAAGATCAATAGCAAACTCTACCTCTCTCTCTGGAGGCAACCCAGGTAAGTCATCAGGAAACACATCTGGAAATTCATTTACCACCGGAATATCTTTAAGATTTGAACCTCCCTTTGTGTTGTCAATCACATGGGCCAAATGAGCTTCACACCCTTTTCTCATCAATCTTCTAACTTTCATTATGGATATGACTCGAGGATGTTGTGAAAATAATTCACCTTTCACAATAATTTCCTCCTGATTTTCTATCTTAAGTACCACAAATTTAGACTTGCAATCCACCACTGCTTCATGGCATGAGAGCCAATCCATGCCTAATATGACATCATACTCATGGAAAGGCAACTCAATCAAGAATGCAGAAAACACCTTCCCATGCACAACCAAAGGACAATTCCTAAATACTTTATTCACTATTACACTGTGACCCAAAGGATTCTTAACTTCAATTCCATATTATAGGTTTTCTTTAATCATATTATATTGGCTAGGTGTACTAGTGCAAATATAGGAATGTGTGGAACCCGGATCTATGAGTGCACAAATGTCAAAATCATGTAATGAAAATGTACCAACAATAACATCTGTTGCCGCCTGATCTTTCTTAGCTTTCATGGCATAGGCTTGAGCTGGAGCTCTACTGGATCCAGGTCTATTCACTGTCTCTGAAATAGCCTGCCTTGGTCGGCCTGGTCCTCCTCTGAACTGAACTCCAGGCTGAGTCGAAGCTGACCTAGTAGTCTGAGTAGGAGAACCACCTATCAAGAGTGGGTAATCCCTCTGTATATGTTCCTTCGACCCATATCTAAAGCAAGCACCTGTGACATGTCAACATTCCCCTCGATGGCTCCTATTGCAAATGGTACATGCCGGTATAGCTTGCTTGCCAATCTGAGGTTGTGAACTGGTTGTAGCAGAAGGTGCCTTAGAGGGTGGTCCCCTCCTAAAAGACCCAGTTTGTGAATAGCTAGAACCCTTTCCTTGACCTTTATTCTGTGAATGGCTAGTAAAGAAATGACTCTTCTTCCCAGTGAATTGAGTCTCAAGAGTAGCTGACTTTTTAGAAGATTCTTCTATTTTTCTATTTTTCCTTTTTTCAAGGTTGAGTGTTGCAGAAACTAACTGAGAAAAATTGCTATGCTGAAGATTAGTCACAATATCTCCAACCTCTTCATTAAGGCCATCTTCAAATCTTCTACATTTATCTCTTTCATTTGCAACTAATTCAGGGGCATACTTGCTCAGTTTGGTAAAATCCCGCTGATACTCAGTCACTGACATTTTACCTTGCTTGAGATTCATGAACTCTTTCTTTTTCTCATCAATATAGATCAACAGAATATATTGCTCTTTAAATTCAGAGAGGAAGGAATCCCATGAGACCGGTTCCACCATATCTAGCTTGGTAAGAACTGATTTCCACCAATCTTATGCCTCATCTTAGAGTAGAGAAGTAGCAAATCTAGCTTTGTCATCTGCGTCCACTTGCAACTCTTCAAAAATTCTTTCAGTCTTTTCTAACCAATACTCAGCTGCAGCTGGATCCTCATCGTTCTTACCATAGAAATCTGAAGCCCCATACTTACGAAGCTTATCAATTGTTGCTTTTGGTTTAGGTGGTGGAACTGGGGTAGGCTGAGGAATGGCTCGTACCATCTATTGGAATAATCCAGTCATATGTTGAATAAATGGATTTTGACCAGGATCAATCTGTTTTGCTCCTTGTGGTGGGAGATTTGGAGCAGCATTTTGCCCTTGCACGCTCGCTGCACTAGGCTAATGAGGAGTCCTAGTATCAGGAGAGTCGGTACTTTCAGCCATATCCCGTTCATCTGAAGACATCTTCCTACAAGTTGCCAAGAAAAAAAAGTCCATATCAGAATTATATGAGACAGATGTATATTTATGCCTAATATCCCTTTTCCCACCTAAGCCGAGAAACGCCTAAACCTACTTTGATACCACTAAATGTGACGCCCCCTTATATATTAGGGATAATCCCACATATATAAAAAGGATGTCATAAGCTTAACGCGATAAATCTATTTGACTTAGTTTTTCTATCGATTAAAATTAAAAAAAAATTCATTTATTTATATTAGATTTGGCTTATCATTCTAATTATCAATATATATATATATATATATATATATATATATATATATATATATATATATATATCACCATGTCATATATATTTATGGTAGTTGATTAAGTTACATAGTTGATCATTTATGGCATACCAGCCTCACACATGTCTGTTTACAATATAATATCAAAATATAAGATATGCTCCAAAACTAAATACATAACATGTCTACCAAAATCTATATGTCTGGTCAAACTAAAAAAAACATAATAAGTAACTAACCCTCTAACTATGTCTCTTGTGCCTCCGCTGATATGGGCTTGGATTTCTTCTTAATCAACTTTACTAATAACTAGCTACCGTTCCAATTCCTGCGTGAGAAAAACCCACGCTAAGCTATCTCTAGCTTAGTGGTACATATAAGTATTAAAGTTTCCCCCAAGCAGTCACACAAATGCATGTCTCAAATAAAATCATGGCACATCAAATTTTATTACATATTTGTCATATAAAATAAATAAATACATAACATAAAAAAATAAATAAATAATTAAACATGAAAACCTTATTCAATAATTAAATTTGCACCACCTCATGCAAGCATTTTATACTTTGTTACTTACATCAAGTAATAAATTTCATATTCCATTCTATAATTTATTAGCCCAAAATCTCGTTCTCGGACTGTCCGGATGTGGGGTGTGAAATAGGGGCACTCGCGAAGCTTAAGCCACCCTACTCACTATAATCTCAAGTTAAGGGCGCTCGTAGAGCTTCAGCCACCTTGACCTAGTATAATCATTTATCTGTGTGTAATTAGAATCAAGGGCACTCTCGAAGCTATAGCCACCCTGTCCTTAAATCATATTAATATCGATAACAAAACTTTCCCCTAATGGTGCAGCATCTATCCTATGTCAGTCCTCAGGTAGAGAAATGGGCAATTATCAACATTAATTACTTGTTTCTATAACCAATATTCATTTCATATTAACATAATCATATACTTATAATTTATTTCAATATCATGTAGTAGCATGATATTTTATCAAATATTAGCATAATATTAAGTTCACAATTAATAACATTTTTATAATTTTAAAACATGTCATGACATATAATTTCATCATTGTGACATATAATTTATGTCATGCACACACATTCATGCATAAGAGCAAACTAGAATATATATATGTACAAATCTCGCTAGTGTTTTTCTTTTCCAAAATATACACTCAGAGCTTGTTCACCTCTGTTGTTCTTCTTGTTGTTGAGATCCTAATTTATAAATATAATTAATTAATACCTTGATAAAATATTTATTCTTAAAATAATTTAAATAAATAACTACAATTTCTTTTAAGCTAGAACAAGACCTCTAAGGACTTTTGGATCAATAACTTTTTCTACACTTATCCAATTTATATGATTCTTAATCCTAATTAAAATTTACATATTAAAATAAACATAATAAAAATTTCAGAATTTTTGAACAATTACACAAATTTGGTATGATTTTAAATATTGCTCTGTTTTTTGCCCTTAGGCAGTTTCGAGGTACCATATTTAAAAATTCATAGCATTCAATGGGTAGCTTCAACTATTCTGAAAATATTTATACAGTTATATAGGTTAATTTGGAACATTTTCCATGTTTAACTCATGTCCTGATTCGGTCTCTAAGATTCTCAAATATTAGAGGATGTACAACTGGTTCAATATAGAGTATGAACCCAATTAGTTCAATTGTTCAGCTCATAACTAACAAAATACATGGCATGTTAAGGTGGGACTTTCACAAGAATTTAGATAAGACATAGAATTAAAACTTTTATGTTTTTTACTTTAGCTAATTCGATCTAAAAACAGGTCAAATATAATGACAAAGTTACTGGAGCTGCACAGGTATCAGAACACAGCTCAATCAAAGAACGGCTATAATGCATTTCACTATAACTCAACCTACACAAGATATATTTATATGAACTTTTTCAAAGTCCTAAATAACACATATACCTACAACTTTCATGTTTTACAAAACCTCAAATTCAGCCACTAAGATGATCAAGTTTTATAAAAATCGTAGGTCATTCAGTTGACATGTCTCCCTAAACCAGTTTCACTCAAATGACCATCCTCTTCATATACTCAGTATCATTCAATAAAATTTGACAAAAAGATACACAAGACATAAATGAACAACTTTTATGTTTAACACTTCCCCAAATTCAGTTCACAAGATAATCAAAAATAGAGTGGAATATCCTGTAAAAACATAACCTAAAAAGTTCTAATAACACAATAATCATGGGAAATATATTACTTACCAAGATCAGATTTAGTTGGAGCGAATTTTCTTGCAAATCATGAAGAAGAGGATGAATATTTTGGGTTGTGATATGGAGGAAGGAAAAGGGATGATGAAGAAGAAGAAGGAGAGGGTTGAAGTTGGAAGCAAATGGCCAAAAAAAGTCTTAATTGACTTTAGCCCCACTCTCCCGATTTTTGCTGTGTTTTTTTTCCAGTTATGTCTACTGTTCACTTTTATTTTTTTTATAAAATTTTATTATTATTATTATTATTTATTATTATTATTATTATTATTATTATTATTATTATTATTATTATTATTATTATTATTATTATTATTATTGTTATTATTATTATTATTATTATCTTCATATATTTACTTATCTAGTCATTTTAAATTTTTTTACCAAAAATACAATTTAATTATTTGGTCTAATTTATTCAAATTCATCATGGCTATTAATTTAATTTATTTTAATTTCTAATTTAATCATTTATTCCATCTATTTTAATCTCTATTATCTATCATGTTTTTCCTATTTATACCACATACTTATTCAAATTAAACTCTAATTAGTGGGCATTACAGACTCGCCCAAACTTCTTTGATTGGATAAGAAATTTGGGAACTGTTCTCAAAGTCGAAAAGATAGCCAACTTCTTGAAAGAGTCGTTTCCTTTCCTTTCTGTTAGGAATGCATATGTTGATGAACAGTTGGAATACAAGAAGCATATGGGTGATAATAAGTTGAAAGGTTTCATTATGTTTGCCTCTATGTGATTAGAGCTTCAAAAGCAGCATGAGAACATTGATGCAAATACCATTGCGTATCATCTAAGGGAGCTAATAAATGAGCAAGGTCACATAGAGCGATATGAGATATCTAAATTGCTCTTTAGCTCCAAGATGGTAGATGAGACATCTCCATTAAAACCAAATTGAAAATGAGGAAGAAAGGCAGAGAGATGGAATCAAAAGGAACTTGTCTTCATTATGGTAAGAGTTACCAACGGAAGATGAACTGCAAGGTCTATTTGGAGTCTTTAAAGAAGGAGAAAGATAAGACATTGGATGCACCTTCTACTTTAAGTATTTATGTTATTAAGGTTAATATTGTTTCTAATAATAATAATTGGGTATTGTATACCAGATGTGGCTCACATATATGTGAGAGTTAGACCTAAGTGTTGGCAATAGAGCAAGAGTTGCTACATTAGCTGTAAGAACTTATGTATTGACACTCCCCAGTGGGCTTGTTTTAGAATTAGACAATTGTTATTATGTTCCAATTTTAACAAAGAATATTATTTTTGTTTCTTGTTTAAATAAAAAAAATGTTTTCATTTAACTATTATTGGCAATGGTTGCTTTATATGGTTGAATGATATTCTTTATGGAATTGGTGGATTATGTAATGGGATTTACATTCTTGATATGTCTAATTGAATCCTCAATATCAATAATAAAAGAAAATTGATAATCTAAAACTATCATATTTATGGCATTGTTTCCTTAGCATGGATAAATGAAAGGTGCATGACTAAGTTACATATGAATGATGACTTAGCGTCATTTGATTATAAATCACATGGCACATGTGAATCTTGTTTATTGGGAAAGATAACAAAATCAACTTTTAGTGGAAAGGGTGAATGTGCCAGTGGGCTACTAGACCTTGTACATAGAGATGTATGTGAACCAATATCAGTGCATGCCAGATGTGGTTTTATCTAGTTCATTAACTTCATCGATGATTATTCATGATATGGATACTTGTATATTATGAAATACAAATCTGAAGCTCTTGAAAAGTTCAAAGAATTCATAAATGAAGTAGAGAAACAACTTGACAAAAGTATTAAAACACTTAGATCAGATCGAGGTGGATAATACGTAAGCCAATAGTTTTAAGGTTATTTAAGAACTAATGGGATTTTATCTTAATAGACTCCACCTTACATGTCACAACACAATGGTGTGGCTGAAAGGAGAAATCGAATCTTGTTAGATATAGTGAGGTCTATGATGAGTATTGTATGACTGCTTAAATCCTTTTGGGGTTATGCACTAGAGACTTCTACTTATATATTAAATAGAGTCCCTTCTAAGTGAATTGATGTTACTCCATATGAGATATGGACTAACAAAAGACCTATTCTTTCTCACTTGAAAGTATGGGGTTGTTCTATTTATGTGAATCAGATAATGTTAGATAAGTTAGAAGCTAAGTCTGATAAGTGTTTGTTTGTGGATATCCAAAAGAGTCATTTGGATATCAATTCTACCACCCTTTGGAACAAAATGTGTTTGTTTCAAAGCATGTTGTCTTTTTAGGGAAAATTTTTTTTTCTAAAAGAAGATAGTGGGAGCAAGATTGAACTTGATGAAGTTCAAGATGCTCAAATAGATGTAGATCAACTGACAAAACTCGAATCTATTACTCATATAGATGAAGCAACAACTACACTTTCTGAAACACAAGAATTTCATAGATCAAGTAGGATAGCACTATTCTTGAGAGATGAATTTCTCATAAGTGAACAGAATGATGTATTGCTCCTAGAGCATGATAAGCCTACTACCTATGAAGAAGTTTTGAATAGTTTGAAATCTGACAGATGGCTAAAAGCCATGTAGTCAGAGATGGATTACATGTATGAAAACCAAGTATGGACTTTGGTTGATCCACCTGAAAGGATAAAAGCTATTGGGTGCAAATGGGCCTTCAAGAAAAAGGTTGACATGGAAGGTAATATATTTACCTATAAAGCTAGGCTAGTATCAAAAGGATATCGTCAAAGACAAAGTCTTGACTATGATGAAATCTACTCTCTAGTTGTTATGCTTAAATCCATTAGAGTACTCTTAATCATTGTTATTCAGTATGATTATGAGATTTGGTAAATGGATATGAAAACATCTTTCCTAAATGGAAATCTAACTGAGGATGTGTATATGACACAACCTGAGGATTTTACATTTAGTGATGGAAAAAAGGTATGGAAATTGCAAATATCCATTTATTGATTGAAGCAAGCATCCAGAAGTTAGAACATCCAATTTGATGAGACAATCAAATAATTTGGTTTCTCACAAAATATGGATGAATCTTGTGTTTGCAAGAAGGTTAATGGGAGTGTAATCGTATTCTTAGTGTTTTATGTAAATGACATCTTATAAGAAACGATGTCTCAATTTTTCAATCTATCAAAATTTAGCTTTCTAAAAATTTCTCTATGAAAGACCATGGAGAAGAAACATATATACCAGGGATTAAGATCTATAAAGATAGATTCAAAAAGTTTCTTGGTCTTTCTCAGTCTACATACATAGATAAGATGCTAAAGAAATTTAGCATAGAATAGTCTAAGAGATGATTAATTTATATAACTCATGGGATTACCCTTTCTAAATCCATATGTCCAAAGACACAAGATGAACGAACAAGCATAAGTAGGATTCCATATGCTTCGACTATTGGATCCATCATGTGTGCTATGTTATATACTAGACCTAATTTATCATATACTATAAGTGTCATGAGCAGATATAAATCAGATCCTAGTGATGGGGCATTGGGTGGTTGTTAAGAACATCCTTAAGTACTTGAGAAGAACTAAGGATGCATTCTTGGTTTATGGAGATGGTGAGTTTAAGATATGCGAGTATACGGATGCCAACTTCCACTATGAGAATGATGTCTCCAAATCCCAAGCAAACAATGTTTTCATATTAAATGGCAGTATTGTTAGTTGGAAGAGTTCCAAACATGAGATGACTGCAGATTCCACAACTGAAGCACTATGCATTGTAGCTTCTGAGGTAGCTAAAGAAGTAGTTTGGATAAGGAAATTTATCGCATAGTTAGAAGTGGTTCATAGCATTGTTGATCCAATACCCTTGTATTGTAATAATAATAAAGCCATTGCACAGGCAAATGAGCCACTATCTCATTAAAGATCCAAGCATGTACTTAGACATTACCATCTCATTTAAGAGATCATAGATAGACATGATGTAAAGATAAAGAGAGTTCCCACTTATCAAAATATAGTGAATCCTTTAACTAAGCCACTTCTCCAAAAGAAACATGATATCTGCTCATGACACTCAGAGCATATGATACATCAGGGTTTAATACATCATATAACATATATGAGAGATTCAATAGCTAAAGCATATGGAATCCTACTTATGCGCGCCCATTCATCATGTGTCTTTGGACATATTGACTTAGAAAGGGTAATCCCATGAGTCAGGAATAAATCCTTTCTTGGAATGTTCCATGCTAAACCTTTTTAGCATCTTATCTATGTACGTAGACTAGGAAAGACTAAGCAACCTTTTAGATCTATCTCTATAGATTTTAATCCCCAATATGTATGTTGCTTCTCCAAGGTCTTTTTACTGAGAAATTCTTAGAAAGCCAAATTTTGACTGATTGAAGTACTAAGACGTTATTTCCTATAAGAAGTATGTCATATACATATAGTACTAGGATTACGACTGCACTCCTACTAACCTTCTTGTAAACACAATGTTCATCCATATTTTGTGAGAAACCAAACTCTTTGATTGTCTCATCAAATCAGATGTTCCAACTCTTGGATGCTTGTTTCAATCCATAAATGGATCTTTGCAATTTGCATACCTTTTTGCCATTATAGGAAATGAATCCCTCAGGTTGTGTCATGTACTGTAGCACCCTCTCGCCTAACTATATCAAAATCTATAACCCTTATACTTTGCTTTTAAAGCCATAAAAATGAACTTTAACCCTTATAACAACCTTAATCTCATATACCATTACTAACACATACCATAACCTATAAACAAACTTAAAAATAGGTCTTTAACTATAAACTCTCAAGTTCAACCCATAACCTAACCCATTTGGAAATGGTCTCTATATAAATGAACTAGACATGATAAAGGCTATAAAGCTTGTAAAGAAGAAGGAGAACATGATTCCTTATCAAAATTGAAGGAAACATGCTGGGATGAAGAATTTGGACTCAAATCCTCTTCTATAGGTCTGTCTCCTTAAGGACACCACCTTACTTATGCTCCTCTCTCACAAGAACTTGATAAAACCTTGATCTTTGATGTTGGTTTCATGTTTAAGGTACAGAAATTAAGGAAAAAACACAAGTTGGTCTTTGATATGAAAGAACTTCAAATGATAAGGTTTACTTTTGCTTTTAGTTCGTGAGGGTAAGAAAGAAATTGTCATGCTCATGAATCTACTTAAATCCAGAATTCTATCTAGTGATGGTTCATGATCGTGAAAGCATTGTCACAGGCGTGAACCCTGTGATATTTCATTTTCTTGTCTTTTCAACTCTTTTCCTATAATCCTTAATCACATACTTATATCTACTAATCCATATTAATCACTAAACCCTAATTACGGGCAAAGAAATAGCCTGAACTCTAGTAGGTCCTGATATATTTACTGTCTCTAAAATAGCCTGGATAGGTCTTGCATGACCTCCTCATGTCTAGTTCCTATTTTGAACCGGTGCTGATAATGTTTTTTTTGTGTGGGCATAACATTTTCCAACAAAGGGCAATCCCTTTTCATATGATGTAGGGCTCCAGATTTGAAGCAAGCTTCTATAGAAAACTGACATTCTCCCATGTGATTCTTCTAGCATGTCTCATATAAGGGAGCAAGATCTCTAGCTGTATAAGTGCTAGTAGTTGCTGAGGTAGTCTTAGAGGGCAGTCCCCACCTAAAAGAACCGGACTGTGAGTGACTTTCTCCCCTACCCTTGGACTATCCTAAAAAGAATCGACTTCTCTTATTGGTAGTCTGTGCCACACTAGCTGTGGGTCTTTTGGCATTCTCCTATGTTATTCTTTTTCTTCTCTTCTTTATACTAATAGCAGTGGACACAAGTGTTGAGAAGTCTTCAAGCTATAAAGAAATGACATGATATCCTATGTCATCATTTAACCCATCCTAAAAATGGCAGCACTTATCACTCTCGTCCACCAAGAGACTAATGGCATATCTGCTTAACCGTGTGAACTCTTTCGCATACTCAAAAACTATCATACTCATTTGCCACAAATTCATGAATTCCCTTCTCTTTCATCAATGTAGACTCAAGGTACATATTCCTTCTTAAAATCTACAAAAAAGTACTCCCAAGTTAGAGGTTGTGGGGTCAAAGGCTTCTTCAAAACCATTTTCCACCATTCATATGCATGTTCCTGAAGTAAGGATATTGCATACTTAGCCTTGTACTCCTTAGCACACTCTAACTCTTCAAAGACTCTCTCAATCTTCTCTAGCCAAAACTCGATGGCAGCAAGGTCATCCTTACATCTACTATGAAAATCAGTAGTCCTATACTTCTGAAGCCTATCTATCTTCTTCTGTGGTGCCTTGGGTGGTGGCTATGGTGCTGTCTATGGTAGTGCCTATGGTATGACCTATGGTATGGCTTGAGCCAACTATTCTAAGATATCGGTCATCTGCTACATGATCGATATGGCACCTAGATCTGTTTGTCCAATAATTAGTACTGTGGCGACACCTGGACCTCATATACTTGAAGCACTAGGCTGACTAGCAGCCCTCAGATTAGGAGAATTGTTGCTCTCAGCAACATCATGAGCTTCTAGCTCCATCTATACCTTATACAAGTTGATACAAAAAGTCCACATCATAGTCATATGAGATGTACTATGTATGCATGATAACCCTTAACCCACTTAGGTTTAGAAACGCCTAAACCTAAGCTCTAATACTAATAAAATGCAGCTCCCTCTCACCTAACTAGGATTAGCTTGACTAAACAAGTGAGTGCCACACAACTTATATTCGAAAAACTTGTGAAAATATAAAACTTTTTCTTTGAACCATGGCCATAATGACTTACATAAAGCATAAAGTGAAAAATAAGGCATGAATTAACATTTAAATCTCAATTTCATAAAATATGACTAACCCTTGTCCAAGGGTTTACAAAAATACATGCCTTTGACATATATTACATAATTCTTTTGTTTACTGACATGTATACAAAAATGCAAAAATGTAAAAGTGTAACATGTGATATCACTAACCCTCATAGGATCTGATCTGTTGTCTTTGATGTTGGCTAGCTTCTCTTGATCAACTTCTATTTTTAACTACTAGGCTCTGACTTGCGTGGGGAAAACACCCGATCGCTAAACTACTGAAAGCTTAGTGGTAATTCAAATGTCATACATAATTATAGCATCATATAAAATATCATGGCATGGGAATGAATACGTCAAATCATATGAAATACCTTACCTTATGATATTGCATAACATCATTAGACATAATACTATAACCGTAACACATAAATCTTAACGATATAATCATGTATACTTATGTCTTTGAACCTTTTTTCCATTTCATTTTATTCCTTAATCATTTTAAAATCATTGCCCAACAACTCTCAATATGGGCTATTCATATATGGGTTAAGAACAGGGGGTGCTCTTTGAGCTTAAGCAACCATGCCACTATCTATAATTATGTGTGCTAGTCTAGGCTCCTCAAGACAATGGTGCTCTCCGAACTTAAGCCACATTGACTAAGTAAACATATAGCTTTTGCATGCAATTTTATCCATAATCATGTGTGCCAGTCCAGGCTCCTCAAGTCAATGGTGCTCTTCTAGCTTAAGCCACTTTGACTGAGTAAACATATAACTATGGTACCGTAAACCCCTTTAATGACAGGCCACCTATCTTACTCCTAGTCTTATATCGAGTTTGGGCTTTACTTGTTCATATTATCTTTATTATACTTCATTAAGACATTTATATCTTATAACATATAAATTTGATCAAATGTAACTCATCATGTAACATTCATGTACTGATATGCCTAGGAGCATACTTTAAAAATATCATCATGAAGGCATGTGCATAGCCATTGCATTTTAACCGTTTAAGAAAACATCATATATCATTTTAAACAGACTTTACAGGCATGAACTATATGTTCACGGTTGTGAATGTCTCAGTCATGAGTAACCCTACCCATGAACCAAATTGTGAACTAAGTCGTGAAAGCTTCTGTCCATTTTGTGCACTTACTTCACGGGCATGACCTTGTTCTTTTGATGATATTCACAGTTGTGAACACCTAGTCATGGGCATGAATGTAATGCCCGATAATTTAGGTCACGATCGCAATTGACCGAAATCTGGCGCACTCAACCAATCGAGGTCCAAATTCAGGCATGAAAGAAAAAAATTAAAATAATAAAAAAAATATGAGAAAAATATTTTGGATATTATTAATTGAGAATTTTGAAGTTCGGAATTAAAATTTGGAAAAAAATAATTTTTCGTTGAATGAAATTGGAAAGTGCGGTGTTTTTGGCACATATATTTCAAGAAGGCATAAAAATGGAATATTCCTTATCTAAGGAAGAGAATATTCTTTTGATTAAAATAAAGTAACAGTGATTTAAATTAATAAACAAATGAGGGACAAGATTATATATTAATCTTAACCACCCACCTAATCCAACTATAAAAAGTCAAATTTTCACTTTTTGGTCATTTATTTCTTCTTTTTCCACATATAAAACAAACAATTTCTCTCTTTCTTATTCATTATGGTTGTGACTCCTCTTCCCCCCCCCCCCCATTGTTCTTCTTTTTGTTCATCAATCAAAGCTAAGATTAGATGGAAAAAAATGGGATACAGACAAGATCATCAAAGAAGTAAAGCAAAGTGAGCTAAACTAAGGAAGAGGAAAGAAGAAAAGAAAAGAAAAAAAATAGAAAGAAGACTTTGGTCATTTTCAAGATCATCAAAAGTGAGGTTAGATTTTCCATCTTTTCACTTTTCTTTTTCTCTTTTCTTTGATTTTGGGGTTAATTTCCATTAAAGTTAGTAATTTAGGGTGATTATTATGTTAATGGTGATTAAGGGTGGGTTAGTGTGTTTAGTACTTGATTAGTGTAAAATTTATTGTTAGGACAAAAAAGTGTGACAAGGAAGTGAACAATCTTTGAACCAAAATCAAAGAGAAAGTAAGGGCCAAGAGAAAGCTAGCTCGGAAGAAGATAAAAGTGAAGAGAAGTGAATTTTGTGAACTACGTACATTTGGAAAATTTCAATATGGAAAATGTAAATTTTGATTTTTGTGATGTTTGTGTAATTGTGTATGAAATTCTTGATATTTTGATTAAATGATGCCAAAAATATGAAAATAAAAAATTAGAATATGAAATTGATGCATGAAGATGGAAATTGTAGGAATTGATTGAAGTGTTGGAAAATTCATTTTATGAATAGTGTCTAGTTTTCTAGTCATAACTTGGGTTCTGGAAATGTTTTTAAGTGATTCCTGTTGGGTTAGAAAGTTAAGACATAGGACTTCAACTTTCATTTAGACCATTAGACCTGAATATGTCTGCAATTAGGTGAAAAATAGACTCAAAGTTCGGACTACAAATCTGTCCAACAAAATACTAGGCAGATTGGAATGAATGTATTTTAGACAAAAATTCATAAATTTTGCTAAAAAATTTTGTTTAATGTGATTGTGGTTGGAAATTAAAAATAAGACATGTACCTATATTTTTTTAGGTGATCACTTTTCCAAATTCCATCTAAAAATGGATGAAAAATACATGGCAATATAAGGTAGAAATGTTGTCCTCTTGTAAATATGTGTTGATTGTTAAATTTTGTGATAGAAAAATATATTAGTTGGCTTTTCTTATAGTTATAATGATTAAATGAGCAAGTATGAGGTGCTAAAATATTTAATGGGGATTATTTCATTTATATAGAATTTATATTAGTGTTACCTACATAATTTATGTAAATAATAATAAAGGTAACAAATATAATTAAGCCCTATAACATCTAGTCGAGAACTAGAAATTAGGATAATTTGGCATGCCAATAAAAGGGTAGAAATGTAGGCACTAAAAAAATAGTGCTGAAATTTAATTTATATAGGCACTAAGAAATAGTACTGAGTTGAAATTACGTAGGTACTAAAAAATAGTACTGAGTTCGAAATTACGCAGGCAACAAAAAGGTGCTAAGTTATTATTGAAAATGTAGCCGTTAAACGCCGAGTTATAAAATAATTATGCAGGCACCGAATATACTGTCGGAGAGCAGAAACCCTATATTCAGTATTTAGTTTCAGTCTAAGATGTCGTGGGTTATCCAATAAATAACAAAAAAATGTAAATTATTAAATTGATATTTCAAATTGTATATCTTGTATTGTTAAAATTTCAAGCATGCTTAATGAATGGAATGTTATAATTGATGAATTATATATTTTTGCATAACAAAAATAGTCTTACTATTATTTGAATATTTAGCATGCTTAGTAAATTAATTGTAGTTTCTAAAATTTTATTTTAGAAATATTTATATAATTATTGCATAGTTGTCAAACGTACCACTAATCTAGTAGCATAACACGCACAGATAAATAGACGTAGCTGTTATATTTGGGCGATCGAAGATAAGGGAAACCCTAAGATCAAATTGCAGCAGTCTATTTCTTTTTTGTATGTTTTGGAAATTTTATTGTAAAAATTAAATTTTAAGAATTTCTCTTGATGAAAAATTGTGGCATGTAAGATTTATAAGGATTGAAGTTTGTAATTTATATATTTGGTATTATTGTAAATATATCTCTAAATATTATGGTTTAATGAATGAGTTCTTTTAAATCAAAATATTTACATCACTAGTTCCATATTTAAATGATATGAAAGAAAAAATATATAGTAATAAATATTCCACTAATAATAATCTTGAAAAAAAAATGTTACAATAATTTGAGAATTGATTATTTTTACAAAAATGAGCTTAGTAGCACTTCCATACACTATTATCGATTAGTAGGGATGCTAATTTCATAGTTTACAATATAAGGGAGCTTTTTGACGAGCAAGTACGTTCTAAAAGGTTCAAACATTTAAGGTTGTTCTTCTGCACTAAGATGGTTGAGGGGAAATCTCCAGTTTAGTATGCACTAAAGATGAATGGCTATATTGAAAGGTTGGCCACATTGGAATTTATGTTAGACCATAAATTAAGTATTGACTTAATTCTAATGGGTTTGTTCGATAGTTTTTCACATTTTGTGCTTAAATATAGGATGAACTAAATCCCCACCACTATTCCTGAGCTGATCAATATTCTCAAGATAGCTGCACCATTTATCAAGAAGAACAGTAAGACTATGATGCTGGTGGATTCTTCTGGTTCTAAGAAGAAGAACCTTAAGAAGAAGAAGTCCATAAAGCCTAAGGGAGGTATGGCCAAGAAAAAGGCCAAAAAGACTACTCCAAAGGGGACATGCTTCTAATGTGGCAAGGATGACCATTGGAAGAGAAACTGCAAGGCCTACTCGGAGTCCTTGAAGAAGAAGGCATTTGATGCCCCATCTACTTCAAGTATTTTTATCATTGAAATTTATACTATTTCCAATAATAATATATGGGTATTAGATACAGATTGGGCTCACACATACGCACTAATATGCAATGCCTAAGGAATTGTAGACAACTCAATAAGGGAGAATCAGACCTGTGCATTGGAAATGGAGCAAGAGTTGTTGCATTAGCTGGAGGAACTTATATATTGAGCCTCCCTAGTGGGTTTATATTAAATTTGGATAATTGTTATTATGTACCTATTTTAACTAAAAACATTATTTCTATTTCTAGTTTAAATAAAGATATTTTCCATTTAGCTTTTAGTAACAATTTTTATTCTAATATGTTGAATGGTATTCTTTATGCTAGTGGTACATTATGCAAGGGAATATACATATTAGAAATTTCAAATCCAATTTTAAACATCAATGATAATAAAAGGTAAAAATAAAATATGTTGAAATCATCTTACTTACAGCATTTTCTCCTTTGTCATATAAGTGAGAAATGCATGGCTAAGCTACACAAGAGTGGTAGTTTAGATTCATTTGATTATGAATCATATGACACGTGAATCTTGCTTATTAGGCAATATGACTAAATTACCCTTTAAGGAAAATGGCGAACGTGTTAATGGACTTTTAGACTTAATACATTCGAATGTATGTGGTCCAATGTTCACACACGCCAGAAGTAGTTTCATCTACTTCATTACTTTTATCAATGACTACTCACAATATGGTTACGCGTATCTTATGAGATAAAAATCTGAAGCTTTTGTAAAGTTCAAAGAATTCATAAATGAAGTAGAGAAACAAATTGGCAAAAGTATTAAAACACTTCGATCAAATCAAGAAGGTGAATACTTAAGCCAAGAGTTTCTAGGTTAGTCCGAGAGTAAAATTTGGAGTGAAAACGAAGTCAAATAAGTCCTCAAAAGTTAAAACTAAGAAAAAATGGACCTGGTTTAATTAAATAGTTTGTTGACCATACTTTGACCAGACTATAAAAAATAGCAAACGACATCTAAAAATTTATTTTAAGACATAGATAGACTCTAAATAATATTTAGGATTATTTGACAGTGAAAAATGAATTTTACGGTAACACCGAAAATTGAATTATCAATATGGTTTGAGTGAGTTGGACAAAAAATGAACTCCGATTAAGTTAAAAAAATTGTAGATATATAAATATTTTATGAATTATGGAATCAAATTTGGATGAAATTGAGCTTGAGGAGTGATAGAAATAATTTAGAATTTGTAAATGTGCCTTAAATTCACAAATGGGCCTAATGGAGTTGGATCTCTTGTCTTGGCCAAAGCCCAACCCATTCCAGCCACCTATATATGCTCAAAATATCAGAATTTTCTAGAGAATTCAGCACCTTCTTCTTCCTCTCATGCTTCCCCCTTGGACAAATGGTTTTCTCATTCTTCTCCACCAAAAATTCTCTTCTTTTCTCTAATTCTTAACCCAAAATTAAGCACTCTAATATTATTTCAGCCCCTCTATTAGCTAGTTGAGATCCCCCAATCTTCAATTGAAGGGTTAGAGGTGGAAGAAATTAAAGGATTCAAATGAGGGTATAAAATTGAGGTAAGAGAATTTGAGAGCTTTAAATTTATTTAAGGGTTCCAATAGGAAGTTTAAGGTATGTAGATATTATTTATGAAGTTAAATTAAATTATAGAAGCAAAAATAATGGTAATTTTATTTTTGTATAATTTTGACCATGGTAGGGAATCAAGGAAGAGAAGGAATTTCAAAGGAAAAAGGTAAGAAAAAGGAAGCCTATGAAGGCTAAAGAAAAGAAATAAGGTTGGTAATTTCAAAATCTATCTATTTTCATTAATTAAGCATGATTTAGGGTTATGGAAATTAGGAATTTTGTGTGTTTTGCATGTAATTGTTATTTAATTCTTAAAACATGACTAAAGGATTATGAAAAGTGAGTTAGAATGGTTAATTTCAATTAAATATTTTAATTAGTGGAAATTATAAAATATGACCTTATTATGTGAAAAATGAATATTGAGGAATAAATATATTTTATTGCAATATTATGATACATATGGAATAATAAATATATAAATTAGCAAAATGAATAATTAAAAGGTGAAAGAAAAATTTTATGGATGAAAATTAATTATAGGCCGAAATATGAGGAAGGAAAAATTAATATTTTTCTTCTAATTAAATGAAAATTTAGTCATAAAAATGCAAGAAAATATGATATTGAGTGTGTATAAATTTATTGAGAATTTTTAAATGATATATTGAATATTTTTCTAATCATTGATTATACTAAAATTTATGAATGAAGTGTGTTTAGTGTTGCTTAATGACTTAATTGAATATTGATAATGAATTATTGATATATTAGAATGGAAAGTATGAAAAAATTATGGTAGTGATAAATTTTCTATGGAGAAATAAAATATTAAGTGATAAATAATATAAAAATAATGGAATGAATGAATTTAATGAAAATTGAATTAAATGAAAAAAAATAATGTCCTTAGTTATTTTTCTAATAGTTAGATCTAGCTCAGGATATAATTGGCTAGCAATAGGGATATCATTACCGCGGTGCAGGTTATGGCGACTCACTTATGTAGGTCAATAACGATTTACTTTAGGGATAGTGATTCAATGTATAGTGCAGTGCTCAAGTGGTCCTTCGGGATTACACTTAAGTGTAGTGGACTCTTGAGGTCCAAGTCTCATGTATCATGTCTGAAGATTTTCTATCGGATTGAAACTAGGGGCAAATGTGAATAAAATGATAAAAGTAGTAAGTGTGAATTAAATGATATAAAAATAAAAATAAAAATGAATCCAAATGAAAAATGTGAATAAAATGATAAAAGTAGCAAATGTGAATGAAATGATAAAAGTGACAAATGTGAATAAAATGATGAAAGTAGCAAATGTGAATTAAATGATAAAAAAATTCAAAAAAAATAAAAATGATCAAAATGACAAATGTGAATAAAATGATAAAAGTAGCAAATGTGAATTAAATGATAAAAAAATAAAAATAAAAATAAAAATGAACGAAATGACAAATGTAAATAAAATGATAAAAGTAGCAAATATTAATGAAATGATAAAAGTGACAAATATGAATGAAATGATAAAAGTAGCAAAAGTGAATAAATACAATAAAAATGAATAATATGATAAAAATGATTTAAGTGAAAAAAATGATAAAAATGAAATAAGTGAAAAATGAGAGAAAAATAATAAAAGTGAAAAATACAAGAAAAATGATAAAAATGAAAAATATAATAAATATGGTAAATATGAAAAATATGAGAAAAATGAGATAAGTAATAAATATGATAAAAGTGGCAAAATATGAGAAAAATGAGATAAGTAATAAATATGATAAAAGTGGTAAAAGTGATAAAAAATGATAAAAATAGTATAATAATAACAATAATGATAAATGTAAAAAAATAGTAAAATTAAAAAATGAAATTTAAGTGGAAGAAAAATATTAAATTATGTAGTTAAAAAGAAAATAAATGAAAAATAAAAATGTTATTGGCAAAAGTGTAAATAAATGTAAAGCAATGACAATATTGTAAATAAGTGAAAATTTAGGAACTAAAGTGAAATTTACAGCGAATTAAATAAAAGATTGAAAAAATAAATAAGAAAGAAAGTAATGGTTAATTAAAAAAAATATAGTGAGAATAGACTAAATTGAAAGAAATTGAAAGTTAAGAAGTAAACTGAAAAAAATTAATTGAGAAAATTTGTTAAAATTAATTAAGATATTACATAGTGAATTAAAGATAAATAAAAATAAAGTACTGATAAAAAGAATAATATATTAAAGAAAAAAATTTGAATAGTGTATTAAAAATATTATTGCATGTATATATGCATTAAAATATAGGTCAAAGGAAATTTTTAGATTAGTAATCATCACTGAGCATATTAATGCTCAGCACGTAGTGATTTGACTACGTGCAGATAGTAGCGGGAAAGCCAGGAGCAAGCATACAACTTTTGGGTGTTGAATAAAAAATAAATAATAGTAGGTTAGTATCAAGAATAACATGTGTATATATATGTTTAGATATGGAGTTGTAGAAATAAAATGTTGTACATATTATGATAAAGAACATTTGTGAATTATTACGTGTAAAGAATGGAATGTCAACTTGTAGTTGAACGAAGAATATTATATTATACGTGGATTGTTGTACGCAAAAATGGGTTATGGATTGTTTGAATTGTAGGTGTGTAGTTAATTTATATCCGTTATTCTGCCGAAAATTTTGGAAAAATAAAAAGGATTAATAAGTGCTAATAATATTATAGTCATTAAATTAAATTAAGAAATTTTTTTTTTGGCACACATCGGCTATCTCGTATTAACACACGTAACAAACATATAGAATGATTGTTATAAGGGTGTCACAGGTTATCTTAGGGATATTGGGATATTATCCCAATAGACTCCACTTTACATGCCACAACACAATAGTGTGGCTAAAAGGAGAAACCGAACCCTATTAGATATGGAAAGTTATATGATGAGCTTTGGAGAACTTCCTAAATTCTTTTAGGGTTATGTACTAGAGACTGTCATTTATATATTAAATGGAGTCCCTTTGTAGTCAGTTGATGTTAATTCATATGAGATGTGGAATAACAATAAGCCCACACTTTCTTTTATGAGAGTTTGGAGTTGTCCTGCTTATGTGAAGCGAATAATGTCAGATAAGCTAGAAGATAAATCTGACCGATATGTGTTTGTGGGATATCATAAAGCATCATATGGATATTTATTCTATCATCCCTTATAACAAAAGGTGTTTGTTTCAAGACATGCTATCTTTTTAGAAAAATAATTTTTATAAAAAGAGATAGTGGGAGTAAAATTGAATTTGAGGAACTTCAAGATGCTCAATTAGATGCTAATATACTGCCTAAACCCGAATCTGTTATTCATACAGATGATATGGCAGCTCAACCTTCTGAAGCAATTGAGCTTCGTAGGTTAAGCAGGATACGTGTTATTCCAGAAAGATATGAATTTTGATAATCTTAGAGATAGAATATGGAAAATCTTAAACCAAAAAAGTTGTTCCTTTATGGCTTAGATTTATAGATATTAAACATTTTTTCAAGATGTGGTGTACAGAATGAGATATCCTCTCTCTACTGAAACTGGTCCGGATGTGAACCCTAAGTGAGTTAGTTACTGTGATCTTTGGTTTTGAATATGTTAAAACTATTATTTGAAGTATCGCAAAACATAAATTTTGTAGATATATGTCTTACGTATCTGTATACCAAATTTCAGGTTCATATGTCTTGTGTATTTTAAGTTATTGTGAATGAAACCATGACTGTTCCATAGTTTGAGCTGACTGCTTAGTGTCTTGGGCAGTTCCAGCAACTTATGTAGCTCATTAGAGATAGATTCTATAAATTATCAAAATATTAAAGTTATAGGTATATGTCTTATCTAAATATGGGTACTAATTTCAGCTTAATATATTATGTATAGACTAAGTTATAGCCTTTGGAAATCATACTCGTCCGAAAGCCAATTCTATTCTGGACCAGTGAAATGTTTCCTATAATTTGAGGACCATAGAGACATAATTGATAACAGTTTTAAACATTAAAAATGTTCCCTTTTCACCCATATAAGTTTCTATAAAGTTTCATTGAAATTTGACTTATATATTATAAGTTATAATGAATCAAAATTGGTACTCTGAAACTGCCTAAAAGCAGAAAACAAGGTAGAAAATATAACACATTTAGAAATTCCACCAAAACTTTTACAATGATCCAATTGGTATGCAATTTTAATATGTTACATAATTATATGTTAATTTTAATTAGAAATAAGAATCAGATTAATTGGTCAAGTATAGAAAAAGTTATAGGCTAAACAGTCCCATAAGGTCACACTGCCTCATAGGAAAAATTTTAACTATTAATATGAACAATGCATATTATTTTGTTTAAGCCACATTAAGCCTCCCTAATCATGAGTTAATTGATTATATTTTCATATTAGACTCACAACATATTGGAGACCCACAAGAAGATGATATACAATAAGGGTTGGAATCAAAGAAGAACGGTGAGTCTAATTATCAATTGAATTTTTTTAGTGCAAATAAATGTTGCTTGCTATGTGATTCATATGATTGTCATGATTGGTCCTTGATAATATGATGATGGATAATTTGTGACATTTGTGGTACATATAAATGGTATACTTGTGGTATATTTGAGGTATATGTTTGACATATGTGGTATATATACATGGTATATGTATAGTATATGCAAGTTATATGCATGGCATATGAGGCATATATGCGGTATATGTACGTTATATGTGATAAGATACAATGGTTGATGAATGCTTAAGTACAAGTGCATATGCATATGGACTTAAAAGGTGTTGTGACTAGTTAATTGATATTGTAAATCAAAAGAAGAGGCATTTGGTCCAACAAATGTGCAAATGAAATAAATGATCAAGTTAGCTAGCAAATGCAAATGTTCACATGGAAACCCAGGGCAATGTCTGTCTAACTTGGTCACAACAAAATAAAATAAGCAAAGCATTTGTATACATAAAGAGTAATGATTATATGTTTCAACTTTATTGACACTTATATGATACTGATGAATGGAATGGAATACATGGTATGTATTGGATTTGTGATTTATTACTATGAGCTGTTTGGTACTTTATTCTCACTGAGTCGCAACTCATCAATTTGCATCATTTTTCAGATAACGAAAAGTAATAGCTCATTTTGAGTAGCGTATAGAAGACATGGAGCACATGTCACTGGTCGAGCCTCATCACTCTCTCTCCTTGCATTTCTCACAAGCATGAAATATGTCATCTGTATTTTGTATTTATGTGTTTGAATATGTATAGTCATTTTGGAATAGGTTTTAAGAATGTATAAATGGAAGCAACCCGTAATCCTTCGGATGTAAAGTTTAAGTTTTAATAGATATGATATTCTATATTGTGGTGAAAACCTTAATGTTGACTTGAAAGTCATTGAATGGTATTACAGGATATAAAAAAAAATTACTACCAATGTTAACAGAGTATTTTGCCTTTCCAGTATGTTATGTGTGACTACTTGATACAGGGATATGTTTTTCTAAATTGCATAAGGTATGGTATTACATTGGAAGCTGACATCGGTATACCCGCTCACAATAAGATCTCCATCTCCATATACCAAGAATACAACATTTTAGAATATAATGAAATTTGGTATGACTATGATCGAAATACAGTATGATTATATGATGTGGATTCTCCTATGATAATTATACCACACATATAATTAGACCGTGATTTGTAATATGTATGTTTTACTTCGATGTTTAAATGGCATGGCTGAGTATGCTGATATTACATGTTGTGAATATTATAATAGTATTGAATAATATAGATAAGTCAACATGAATAAATTAAGTCAAGATGAGATATGTACATTATGGTATGGGCAAACTCTTAAGTACGTTCTGATTGTGAATGTTGTATTGTATGTGAATGCATGTTAGAATTTAAATGATTATATGTACCGCTAAGCTTTCAGTAGCTTAGGATGTGGGTTTCCCTGCATGCAGGTTTAGAGCCTAGACTATTGAGTGATGAAAAGATATGACAAGGTCAGTCAGAGCAATTGGAGCTGACCCGAGTTTGATTTGTTCTTTTATTCATGAATTTTATTTATATTTTCACATATCATGAGATAGAGATAGTTAATTCATGTTTTGATAAAGGCATGTATTTGGAATTATGAAACTTGAATTAGTATGGATTTTGTAACAAATGACTAGTAATGTCTAGATAGTTATACTTTGAAAATGAGTTATTATGTTATATGGTTGTTTAAATTTGAAGGCTTATGATGTAAAATCTTGTTTTTTGAAGGTGTAGAAAAGTTTTAATTCAGAACAAGGTTCAGACATATTAGGTTATATGGCATCTGTCTGTACAATAGGTTTTGTCTTATGTGTGTAGAGGGTGTTGCATTCTCAAGATTAAAACAAGCTTTGAAAGCCTTCATTGTATAGCCTATTTTCTTTAACAAAACCAATAAATCTTGTGAAAAAATTTTATCTCTCACAAAGTTGAAATCCATTTCTAACTATGTAGTCCAAATATGGAAGACCTACTAAGTCATACAGGTAGTGCTCGTATTCTAACTCCAAAGCATAAGGATAGCTTAACAACCAAAACTAAATTTGGATTAAGAATTTTAGTCGAAGCAACTTGAAGGTAGTAGTGGTCAAGGTATGGTACTTTGCCTCAGCAATTGAACGAGCAACTATTTATTGCTTCCGCAAAGTCCATAAAACTAAATTTTAGCCAACATAAACTTCAACTTATATGTACCTGCAATCATTAAGATGACCTCCCCAATCAATATTAGAATAACAATCAAGGGATAAATTGTCAAACTTGCACAACAATAAGCCATGAGAATAGGATGGGTAGACTTGCGAACTATAAACCATGAGAATAAGTTTGTTTTAGGAACCTCATGATTTGCTTCACTGCTATCCAATGAGCAACAATTGAAGATTATATGTATTTAGCAACCTATTAACAATAAAGGAAATATGAGGCTGAATGAAAGTCAGATATTGAATCCACCCACAATATTTCAATAAAGGGTGGGATCCTTGAAGACTTCATTGCCCATTAATGTTAACTTATTACTTGATCAAGCTAGAGTTGTAATGTTGGCACAATTTCCCATTTGTGCACATTGAAGAAGATTTTGAATGCATTTCTGAGAGAAGTAAGTCATTAGATTGAGATAAATAAAACAAATTCTAATTAAGGAAGTATTCATGACATAAAAATAGAAGAATATATCAACCTAAAAGGAAAATAATAACATAATAAATAAAATATTTTGCTTAAATAAGAAAAAGAAAACTAAAAATGAGAAGATAATTATAAATTTGTAATTAATGCATTAACATAAAATAAAAAATAACAATAATAATCATCTTATTCTCACTGCTGAAACATTATATTCATGCAGACATCATTATTTTATAGTCATCAAAATGGCAGGTGTTGATTAAATATATTCTTAAAAGAACAACAAATTGCGAATGCAAGATTATTTTCTTCCATACGGCTGAACTACATAACATTTCACTTCAAATTCACTCAATTTTTCTGTCTAAACGTTTTTCATGTGTAAACATATATATTTCATTTTATCTTATTTATTCTTGGTTGAACGTAAGCTCATTTACTTACTAAAATTTTTGCTATTACTTTATTGGGTTTAGTTTTAGTTTTTTGGTTTTCAATGCATTTTGATTTTTGTAATTTTTTTTGTTTTATATTACGAATATTAATTCCTTATAGTGTATCAGATATGGGCTTTTAGATTAGAATCTCAAAGTTTATGGAGGATGAATTCAATATATTTGTTTTTGTGTTTTTTTGGGTTAATTTAGTTTTTGGATAAAGAGAGAAGAAAGAAGAATTTCCCAAAAGGAAGAGAGAAAAAAAGGAGAGAAGATGGGGTAAATGCCATATTCGATAATTCAGGATATGAGTCGCATGTATCACTAAATTGACGCACCGTTCTGACCAGAATCTAAATTTGAATTTTAACTAGAGAAAAGTTAAAATTGTAACTCCTGCTTGGCTAATCAAGATTAAATCCCAATTAAAAGGGCGATTGCTACAAGTTACCATTTTATAAAACCTATACAAATTAAAAACTTTTTTCCTTTCCTTTATAAAACTTATTCTCAAAGTAAACATTTATATTAAAACCATACAATATTAATAACCTTGATCCTAAAGGGGATCACTTTCATATATAAAACCTTGGCCTCAACTGGCCTACTATAACAAAATTATAACCTTTAAAATTTAAATGCAAGTTTAATTACATAATAAGATTTATACAAAACATTATTCCAAAAACCATGTCATATCCAAAAAGA
Source organism: Triadica sebifera (assembly GCA_023653625.1). Taxonomy (NCBI): domain Eukaryota; kingdom Viridiplantae; phylum Streptophyta; class Magnoliopsida; order Malpighiales; family Euphorbiaceae; genus Triadica; species Triadica sebifera. Next base: position 31,792,473 of record CM042901.1, read on the forward strand.
ACATGAATGAAGATGACATGTAACATTGACTCTTATAATATGGGTGCTTCTTTTCTGTGAGTCAACTTCTGTTATCCCTTTAGGCTCCAACCTGCATGCATATCTAAGCTTCTGAAAGTTTAGTGGTACATATATGCATAAAAGTTCAAGTATGAAACCATACGAGTTATGTCATCAAGATATCTATATATGTTATGCTATCATGCTCATAAATCATTATGCTAATGCATGCCAATGTAAGCGTCTTATCTTTTATTCATCTCATAACAATAAATCATACACGTTAAGCATTCTCACATAACAAATTTCCTTTAATCTTACCTTAATTTGTCTCACTTTTCTCTTCTCATAACTTACTATTATTTGTTTACCATTTCCTTTTTATAACTATTTTCCCTAAAATCCTAAATCGGACTATACGGATGCAGGTTGTGGAAAAGGTGCACTCAAACTTGAGCTTCAGCCTCCCTATCCACTAACTGTAAAAGTGTTCATCTGAGTTCCTCAAGTCAAAGGTGTTATCACCTGAGCTTTATCCACCTTGATTGAATATAACCAGAAACAATGGCACACTTACCTGAGCTTCAACCACCTTATCCTTATAATTGCATGGAACCAATAAATAAGAGCACTCTAACCTGAGCTTCAACTATCTTGTTCTCCAAATTATATATTCTACGATACCGTAACCCCCTCAATAGAATTCCATCTATCCTAGGCCAAGTCCTAGATTAGAGAAAATGGCATTTAACTTCCTTTGTGTCATTTCCTTTTTAATATCGTTATCACATATAACCATGTTCTTAAGCCTTTATCATTCATTAATCATTATATTGCATCCCATGGCATTTCCTATACCAATATGTTCTTCATATATAATTATTCGCATATCAATCACTAATCATAAGTTGCCTCATTACCTATGAACCAAACCGTGACAATTCACATAAACACTTCGATCCACAAAACACAATACATTGATAGTCGTGACTATATATTCACAACTGTGAAACTGCACATTCATGACCGTAGATCAAACCGTGAAAATTGAGGGTAAAACTGGATATCAACATTCATGGCCATGCCTATATGTTTATAGGTGTGAACCCATGCATCAATGACTTCCTTAGCCGTAACATATGGAGTGAAAGCTTCTGCTTGTTCTGGGCATTTTTTGGGTTCATGTTTCATGAACATAACTCCCTTTTCCATAAACATGAAACGTGTATGTGTGCAACATTCATAGGAGTGACTACCATGTCATAAGCATGAATTTCTAGATTTCCATAATAGAAAATAGAGTATCATATTTCCACATGTAAAGGTCTCTAAGATTTATCAATGTCAATCACCCCTATCGATATTCCATAACCTATTAAGCTAACAACATGCTTTTAACATCATTTAAACCCATTAAAACATAAATCATGCCAAAATGTCTCTTGAATATCATAGACATCATAACCTATTTCATGGCATTTCTAACAATTATATCATATCATTTTCATGCATATAAATTCCAAAAGCATATTCAACACATTTTCAACATATTACATGGCATTAAACAAGGCAACATATAAGAAAGAAAAACTAATATGCATATATATACTAACCTTTGATAATGGAGCCTAAAACCCTTAAGCTCTTTAAGTTTTCCTAGCCCTTTGATGATCCTCACCTCTGCCTCTAGCTCCTATTAAAAAATATCTTCCTTAGATCCTAAAAATAGAAAACAATAATAAAATATTTTACTTACCCTTGTTCAAGCTCAACCTCACCCTATTGATCTATGAAAACTTAGGAAAAAGAGAGAAGAATAAGAAGATGATGATGAAGATGAAGATGAAGATGAAGATGAGAGGTCTAGTTTAAGAGGAAAAGTTTTAAGGGATATAAGGTAGTTATAGGTAGTAGAAGGAGACATAGGACAGAGAGGAAGTCGCGGGATCTACTGACCATTGTTCATGGGTATGAAAAAATCTTCATGTGTGTGTACACACTCCTGTCACAACCGTGACAAACCTTTCACGAGAAAATCCTAATACACAACGTTCACATTTATGAAATCCTATTCACATATGTGAACAACCTTCAAAACTATGTCGTTTTGAAACACAACACTCTCATGGGCATTAAAGTACTCTTTGTAAATATATCTACCTCTTACTCTATCCATACTCACTCACATCAACCCATCTAACATATAAACCCTAAAAATCGAGCGTTACATTTCTTCCCCCCTTAAAGAAATTGTCCTCAAAATTTACTTGGTTGTTCGAGTTGAATAACTAGGGAATATGTAACAAAAGAAGAGATAACGTATCATCAATAGCACTACAAGCTCTAATGCTTCTAAGGCTCTCTTGTTGTAGACTCTTACGGACACTATACTCAATCCTAGCCTATTCATCATCTCAAATATGACTTGACTGGCTTCGCTCCTAACTTATCCCTGACCCTAGCCTTATGTCGGCACTAATTCTCTGGTCTACGTAGGAGCCTCCCAAGACTACAAAGGATAATCTCTCTTGTAATGGTCTCGGATGTAACATCATACCTTATGCATTTAAGTATAATCTATCCTTGTGTTAAATAATCACATGTGGCAGGCTTGTAAGACATAAGATCATGTTAACATCGATAACAAAAAAAATTTCATCACATCCCATAACATCATTCAATGAATCAGTAATTCAACACTAGGCTTTCATTGCAATATAATATATCATATGTATTTTAAAACTTAAAGTTTACATCTAAAGGTTTATGAGTTGCATTCATTTACATTTTAGAGTTAACTCTGAGTAAATATACATGTATATTCACATAAGTCCAAATGTAGATAACATGATTTCATGTTCATGTGGAATGCAAGGAGAGAGATAGTGGTGAGTTTCAGTCGGTGACCTATGTTCCATATCTTTTATATGCCACTCAAAATAAGCTCACTTTCTTTTATCTGAAATATTATGCAAATTGATGAGTTGCGGCTCAGTGAGATTAATCATCACGCAAGTTCTAAAGTACCAAGCCACTCATAGTAACAAATCACAATTCCAATGCATACTATGTAATTCATTTCATTCATCGATATTGTATCCCCCCTATCCTCTTTTTTTAACTTGTTCTATTTTAATTATTTATTTATTTATTTATTTTTACATGTATTAAATTGCACTGGCTTTTATTAAACTGTAATTTTATTACGATATGTCTAACCAAATTAAATTTTATCAATCTATTTAGTTCATTTTTATTTCTTATTTAATAATTGACTCAATTTATTTTAATATCTAATGTCAATCATATAGCTTCTATGCATATCATACAGTTATTCTAACTAGAATCTAATTAGTGACCATTACATAATGGCTCTATAATATTCAAAACAAATGGATATTGTAGCCAACTCACCTAGGGTTCACACCCATATCAGTTTCAATTATATGCCAATATCTTTCCATATACACCAAATATTGTAAAACTATTTACACATCCATAAACCTAAGACATAAATGTATAACCTTTGTGTTCAAAACTTCTTTAAATTCAATATCTTTCAACTTCAAAATCAAAGTGCAATATGCTTCCTAATTATAACCTTAGCAGCTCAAACCAACACTAGAACAATGAGAATTGATTACTTACCAAGAATGAACTTGAAAGAGATGAATTTACTGCAAAACTTAAGTGAAATAAGGAAGAAAAGAAGGCTGAAATGGTGAAAGAATAAGGAGAAATGGAGCTAGAGTGAGGGAGGCAAAATAGTGAGAAGGAAGATAAGGTCCACCTCCCACCTCCTCACTTTTGTCATATTCTCCCTTTTGTTTCTTCCTTTCTTTTCTTTTTCTTTTTCTTTTGTTTCTTTTAATTTTTTTATTAATTCAATCTAATTATTTTATTCACATAAATTTCAATTTCATGTCATCCTCAACTAAATTATAAAATGGACATGTGCAATTTAACACAATTACAAAATACTCAGACACGTAGTTAGTGCATGTCGTGAACTTGTTCCTTTAAAATACATATAAAATGCACGTGTTTAAGTGAAATATATGCAAATACATATGTCCAAATGAAATGCATGTAGAAATTCATATGTGGAAAGTCAAAGATGTTACACTAGACCCCACATCTGAAGCAAGACCCTAATGCCTAATGGCACTCTCCTCAATGGAATCTATGACATATCTTGTAAAAAGGTGCATTATCCCTAGCTGAATATGTACTGACGATGGTAGATGTAGTTCTATAGGGTGGCCCCCTCCTAAAAGAACTTGACTGGAAATGGCTCTATCCTAATCCTCTGCTTTATGTGTGCCTTGAAGAGAAACAACATATGTCTCATAATGTCTAGGCCACTGAAGTTGTTGGCTTCTTAAGATCTTATTCAACTCTTTTTCTCTTTCTCTTCTCCTCACTAACAACAGAGCATACCAGTTTTGAGAAACTCACATGCTAGAGAGCTATCAAAAAATCCTCAATCTCCTCATTTAGGCCATCTTCAAAACTATGATACTTGTCAATCTCATATGTGATCAACTTGAATGCATATTTTCTTAGGAAAATAAATTTTTATTGGTACTCATTAACCATCATCCTTCCCTACCAAAGGTTTAAGAACTCCCTCCTCTTCTCATCAATATAAACTCTGGGGACATATTGTTTCTTGAACTTAGCCACAAATAACTCTTATCTCAACAACTGAGGAATCTATGGCTTTAGCAGAACTATCTTCCACCAGTCGTAAGCATCTTCCTATAGAAGAGATATAACTTATCTGGCTCTATGCTCTCCGACACACTCCAACTCATTAAAAACCTTCCCAATCTTATCTAACCAATACTCGGTTGCAGCTAGGTCATCCTCACCTTTGCCAAGAAAATCCATAGCCCTATACTTTTGGAGCTTATCAATCTATACCTTAGGTTTCTCTTGTGGCAGTGAAAGTATAGGTGAAGTAGCTTATGGTACTACTTAAGCCAACCTCTCTAAAAAACTGCTAGGTTTTGCATTAACGAATCCTTAGTTTGACCCACTACACATGCCATCGGCTACTGTGGAGGAACTAGAACAACATTTGGACCATGTACACTTATAACATTGGGCTGGTCCTGAGCCCCAGCATCTGTAGGACTATTTCTTGGAGCAATATCATGTGGTTCTATTTCCATCTACCCTCCTTCTAAATCTAAAAGTTGACAGAGAAGTAGCTCATGTCAAAGTCAAATGAGATATATTATCCATGCATGACAGACCCTTTTAACCCACTTAGGTCTAAAAACACCTAAACCTAATCTCTAATACTAAAAAATGTAACACCCGTTCGGCTAATCGAGATTAAATCCCAATTAAACAAGTAAATGTTGTGGGTTATCATTTTAGAAAACTTGTACAAATTAAACATTTTTTTCTTTTCCTTTGTAAAACGTATTCTCAAATTAAACCTTTGTATTAAAACCATATAGTATCAATAACCTTGATCCCAAAGGGGATCACTTTCATATATAAAACCTTAGCCTCAACTAGCCCACTGTTACAAAATTATATCATTTAAAATTAAATATATGTTCAATTACATAATAAGGTTTATACAAAATATTATTCCAAAAACCATGTCATGTACAAAAAAAACACGAATGAAGATGACATGTAACACTGACTCTCACGATATGGGCATTTCTTCTCCACGAGTCAACTTATGCTACCCCCTTAGGCTCTAACCTGCTTGTAGAAAACCCACACGCCAAGCTACTAAAAGCTTAGTGGTACATATAGGCATAAAAATTCAAGCATGAAACCATACTCAAATTTCTTAATTCCATATTTAACGGCTAAAATCTCCTTGCAGGAAATCTGGAATAAGAACATTGCTGCTGAACTTCAATCCAAGATCTCAGAACAACAAATCATACACATTTAGCGTTCTCACATAATTGATTTCCTTTAATCTTACCTTACTTTGTCTCACTTTGCTTTTCACATAACTTACTATTATTTGTTTATCGTTTCCTTTTTATAACTATTTTTCCCAAAACTCTAAGTCCAACTATCCAAATACGAGTTATGGAACCAGTGCACTCAAATCTGAGTTTCAACCTCCTTAGTCACTAACTATAAAAGTGCTCATCCAAACTTCTCAAGTCAAAGGCACTCTCACCTGAGCTTCAACCACTTTGACTGAGTATAACTAGAAATAAGGGTGCTCTTACCTGTGCTTCAGCCACCTTATCCTTATAGTTGCATGGAACTGAGAAACAATGACACTCTAACCTGAGCTTCAACTACCTTGCTCTCAAAATTATACATTTTACAGTACTGTAATCCCATCGATGGTAGGCCATCTATCCTAGACCAAGTCCTAGATTAGAAAAAAGGGCATTTAGCTTTCTTTATGTCATTTCCTTTTTAATACCGTTCTCACATATAACCATGCTTTTAAACCTTTATCATTCATGAATCCTCATATTGTATCTCATGGCATTTTCCATACTAATATGTTATTCACATATCAATCACAAATAATAAGTTGCATATGTAGAATAATATAGAGTTCACGGGGTGAACTACATGTTCACAGTCATGAAGGCCATTCACGGGTACCCCTTTACCTGTGAACCAAATCGTGATCATTCATGTGAATGCTTCTGTCCATAAAATACAATACATTCATAATTGTGACTATATGTTCATAGGCATGAAACCACACATTCATTATCATGGATCAAATCATAAAAACTGAGGGTAAAACTGGATTTCAACATTCTATATGTTCACGTGCATGAACTCATGCATTCATGACTTCTTTAGATATAACGCAAGACATGAAAGCTTATTCCATTCTAGGCATTTTTTGAGTTCATCTTTCACGGGCGTGACTCCCTTTGTCATGGATCACGCCCATGAAACATTTTTGTGTGCAACATTCATAAACATGACTATTATGTCCTAAGCATGAATTTTTGGGTTTCCATAACAGAAAATAAAGCATCACATTCCACGTGCAAAGGTCTCTAAGATTGATCAATGTCAATCACCCCTATCAACATTCCATAACATATTAGGCTAACAACATGTTTTTAACATCATTTAAACCCTTATAAACATAGAATATCATAAACATCATAACCTACTTCATGAAATTTCTCACCATTATATCATATCATTTTTATGTATATTCCAAAAGCACATTAAACACATTTTCAACACATGTGTTAAACCTTGAGGGGTATTTTTGTCATTTTGATGATAACAAATGAAATAGCAATATTGCATTTAACATACTTGCTTTCTAAGTCTATTAAACAGGGTATGGAATAAAATAGCAAGAATGGAGAATGGAAGATTAATCCTTGAAAGATAAAATTAAGGAAGTAGCATGTTCACGCCCGTGATCCAATGTGTCACGCCCGTGAAAAAGCTAACCGTCACCAAAACCAATATTTGAAGTTCATGGTCATGAAGGAAGACAACAAACCGTGAAATGCACATTTAAGTCATGCCCGTGAATTAAATGTCATGGCCGTGAACCTTTATGATAATTTCATCCAGAGAGCTTCACGACCAAAGTCACCACTTGGATCACGGTTGGGAAGTTTGTCACGCCCGTGACGATGTATGTCACACCCGTGACCCAATGTTTCAAAACCTTCCAGAGAGCTTCACGACCAAGGTCACCACTTCAGTCACGGCTTGGAAGAACAGTCACGCCCGTGACAAACATAGTCACGCCCGTGAAGGATGAAAGAGAAAAATGTTAGACGTGATTATTTGGGTTGGTACAACGGCTAGTTGCGTATTAAATGCACTCTAACGGCTTTAATTAGCCATGGGAGTATAAATGCAAGTCATTTATGCATTCAGTATAAGAGGATAGAAAATACTTTGAATCAAAATCTTATTACAAGCTATTTGTACATTTAATACTTTCATAACCAATATCTATTCTCTATGAAAATCTTTTTGCTCATCATTTATTGAGCAATAAAGATTTGTTTCTCTTTGTAATCATTTATTACTCAAGTGAGTTTTGGGTATTTTTGGGTTAAGAGTAGAACACTTGTAAGGGTTAGTTGTGTGAGCCTTTAAAACACAAGATAAAAGGTTGTTTGTGTGATCTTGCAAAAAACACAAAGTAAAGGTTGTTTGTGTGAGCCTGTAAAACACAAGATAAAAGGTTGTTTGTGTGAGCCTGTAAAATACAAGGAATTGGTTATTGTGTGAGCCATTAAAACACAAGGGATTTCTGGGTTAGGTGTGAGCCATTGTGAGAAACACCATAGTTGAGAGTGAGTTTGTAAAACTCCATTGTAACACTTAGTGTATTAGTGAAACTCCCAATTGCGATTGGGGAGAGGAGTAGGGTTTGTTAACACCCAAACCTCTATAAAAATCCTTGTGTCAAATTTCTTTATCCATCCTAAAATTAATTTTTATTTCCACACTTTAAAGTTTAATTTTTAAAACTCCAATTCAACCCCCCTTCTTGGCTTAATATCTGGGCAACAACATGTCATGGCATAAAACAACGCAACATACAAGAAAGAAGAATAAATATGCATATATATATATATATTAACTTTTGACAATGGAGTTTAAAACCCTCAAACTCTTCAAGCTTGCCTAGCCCCTTGATGATCCTCACCTCTGCCTTTAGTTCTAACAAGAAAACATCTTTTTTTATCTTTAAACTAGAAAAAACACTAAAATCTTTTACTTACCTTTGTTCAAGCTTAACGTCACCCCTTTGATCCATGAAAACTTGGGAAAATAGAGAAAAGAAGAAGAAAAATATGAAGATGAAGATGAAGATGAATGTAGAGGTCTGGTTTGAGAGAAAAAATTTTAGGGGACATAGGGTGGCTATAGGTAGAGGAAAGAGATATGGGAGACAAAGGAAATCGCGGGATCTGCTCACCTATTTTTTTGACCATTGTTTACTGGCATGAACATGCTCCTATCAAAATCATGATAAATATTTCACGAAAAAAAACTTAATGAACAACATTCATGGTCGTGAAATTCCATTCACAGGCATGAGCAACCTTCAAAACTATGTTGTTTTGAAACACAACACTCTCACAAGCATGAAAGTACACTTTCTAACTATATCTACCACTTACCCACACTCACTCACATCAACCCATCTAACATATAAACCTTAAAAATCGGGTGTTACAAAAATAATAAAAAATAATTATGAAAAATAATCAAAAAGGTATATAAAGGGTGGAAAGTTTTAGGATAAATTTATAATTCACAGAAAATTTGTAGTATTAAATGATATATTTACTATTTAAATATAATTTTGGATATAACAATATTTTTTTGGTCAGCCACCTTAAATGAAAAGAGATTAAAGAAATAATTATGCAAAAATATTAAGATTTATGGTCAAAAATAGGCTCCACATCAAGACTTTTGGTTTATCTTCTTTTTTTTCTTCTTTTTCTTCTTCCTTATCACCTCATTCTAATTCATTTTTCTGCATTTAAAACATTCCCACGTTTTTCACATCCACTGTTGAACCTTGAGAGATATTTCCGTTATTTTGATGATAACAAATAAAATAGCAATAATGTATTTAACATACTTATTTTCTAAGTCCATTAAACAGGGTATGGAATAAAATAGCAAGAATGGAGAATGGAAGATTAATCCTTGACAGATAAAATTGAAGAAGTAGCATGTTCACGCCCGTGACCCTATGTGTCATGCCCGTGAGGAAGCTAACCGCTAACAAACCAACATTTGAAGTTCACGGCCATGAAGGAAGACAACAAACTGTGAATGCACATTTAAGTCATGCCCGTGGAAGAAATGTCACACCCGTAAACAAACATGACAAATTCTTCCAGAGAGCTTCACGACCAAAGTCACCATTTGGATCATGGTTTGGAAGGTGGTCACACCCGTAAAGATATATGTCACACCTGTTACCCAATATTTCAAAAACTTCAAGAATGCTTCACGGCCAAGGTCACAACTTCAATCACGGCTTGGAAGAATAGTCACTACCGTGACAAACATAGTCACGCCCGTGAAAGATGAAAGAGAAAAATGTCAGGCCCGATTATTTTGGGTCGGTGCAACGGCTTGTTTTGTATTAAATGCATTTTAACGGTTATAATTCGTCATGGGAGTATAAATGCAAGTCATTTATGCATTCAGTACAAGAGGATAGCTAATACTTTGAATTAAAATCTTGTTGTAAGCTATTTGTACATTTAATACTTTCAAAATAAATATCTATTCTATGTGAAAATATTTTTGCTCATCATTTATTGAGCAATAAAGATTTGTAAATATTTCTCTCTGTAATCATTTATTAATTAAGTGAGTTTTGGGTATTTCTAGATTAAGAGTAGAACACTTGTAAGGGTTAGTTGTGTGAGCCTTTAAAACACAAAGAAAGGTTATTTGTGTGAGCCTGTAAAACACAAGGTAAAGGTTGTTTGTGTGAGCCTGTAAAACATAAGGTAAATGTTGTTTGTGTGAGCCTGTAAAACACAAGGTAAAGGTTGTTTGTGTGAACCTGTAAAACACAAGGAATTGGTTATTGTGTGAGCCATCAAAACACAAGGGATTTCTGGGTTAGGTGTGAGCCACTGTGAGAAACACCATAGTTGGGAGTGAGCTTGTAAAACTCCATTGTAACACTTAGTGTGTTAGGGAAACTCCCAATTGTGATTGGGGAGAGGAATAGGGTTTGTTAACACCCAAACCTCTATAAAAATTCTTATGTCAAATTTCTCTATCCCTCCTAAACTTAACTTTTTATTTCTGCACTTTAAAGTTAAATTTTTAAATTCCAATTCAACCCCCCTTCTTGGCTCAATATCTGGGCAACATCCACCATAGCCAAAAATCTTGTTTTAGAGAGAGAGAAAAAAGAGTGAGAAAAGCATTGGAAAAAAGTGTTTTCATGCATAATAGACCTAGGAGAAGCTAAAGAAAGTAAAAATAAGTGTAAAAGAAGCTTCAAAAAGGAGAGAGAAACTCTTTTGGTCGGTCATGGAAGAAAATGAGTGAAGGTGGGGTTTTTTTCTTCATCTATATACTTTTTTCTAAAGGAGATAGGGTTTTAAGGTTATTTGGTGCTTGGTTTTGAAGAGACAAATTTTAGGGTTTGTAAAAAGAGAAAATAGGGGTTAGATATATATGATGAGATGAAGATTTATTATGAATTCTTACATGTTTTAGGTATAAAAAGATCAAAGAGGAAAAAAATAATAAGGTATGTACATACCCTAAGGAAATAGCCTATAAAATTGTTATACATTTGCATGATTTAAATATTTGGTATGTTAGTTTATAATTAGGATGAATTTGATTTGGTAACTTTGCATGAACTTGGGATTGGAATATGTTAATATGAGTTATATTGTTTGTGTTGTTTTGTTGGAAATTATTAGGGAGTAGTTTGTATATATTATACTATAACTTAAGTTTTAGAATTCTAATTAATGTGTTCTTTATTGGGTTTGAAACTTAAGACATAGGGCTAAAACTTCAATGAGAACATGAAATCTAATTTTTCCTGTAGGTATTCTTAAATTGGGCATAAATGTGTGAACAACAAACTATCTAGAAATTCTGGTAGGATTTTTTATGAGCAATAAGTATTTAAATAAGCAGATCTTTTATTACAAAACTCAGAATTAAGTGATTCAAGTTGCATACTAAAGCTAAATCATGGGCTATAATTCCTATAAGATAATTTAATCTAATTTGGATGGGAACATGACTAAAATTGATGTGAAAAATAGGGCATAAATTTCGCCTAAAACAAGACAGACTGAAAAATGAAATTAAATTCATTCAATCATTATCCTCTATTAGAACCAGTATCATTCAACTTTTGAGGTTTATTAAACTTTTCCATATTCACTATAAGAAAATTGTGATTTTCACCCATTAAAAGTAAAAGAATTATAGAGGACTTTGGCAGCAAAAAACTAGTATATCCCAAAAGAGATATGGCTAAAGTATGAAGATGATGCACCCTAGGAAGTCTTTCCAACTAGATACATAAAGCAGTTACAAGATAAGCATGATATCTTTGAAGCAATCCAATCAGCTGAAAGAACACCACTAAGAGATGAAACAGAACCCTCCAGAATGGATTATGATTCGGATGATTATAGAGAAATGAATATATCTCCTAGTCATGAGCCAATACGAGACAAAGACTAAAATGGTCCCTCATATCTTATCATTTGTATAATTAATTTTACAATTTATTGATGTGTCTTGTTATGATAATTAGTTTGCTTTAAGTAAATTTTCCTTTATTAAAGTAAAGAATCTTATCTTTACTTTAATAATTTAAGTTTGTTTGTATTATCGAATAGCATTCTATATAAGGAGGTTCTTTAGTTTGTAGAAGGCAGAACTTTCTAGAAATAAGAATATAATTTTTTTTCAACCATATTTTTCTGAATATTTCTCTTTCTTCAATCTTAAGATAATTTTCATATATACCTATTATAGTTTTTTTCTCAAATAATCATAGCAGAGGTCCTTTTGGCCTCCAGGATAATGCTACTGATGCACCAAAATAAATAGCTAAAAGACAAACTGTTTAGTGTCTAAAAGAGACCGTATTGGCTAGCATATCTATTATTTATAATGTGGTATCAATAGTGGTCATCAGGGATCTTAGTCAATAAGTTATACATATAACTAAATCCACACTTTCTAGTCGTAAACAAGAGTCAATATGTATATTGGCAACTAAAATGAAAATATCCTAATTGTTATTTGAGAGATCAAAATTTTGGATTTAAAATTAAAAAAAATTGACAATTAACAAATTCAAAGGCGAATAAATAAATTGAAGAGAACTCTAATAGTAAACAATGCTTGAATAATCTTAAGGCGGGGTTTTTTGTAGACTCTTCTATATGGCTAATTATCTCTATTCAAGCATAACTTTCAACTCAATTTTTATGGGATAAACGTGAACTTTTGACCTTAAATTTATCAAACCCTTTATATTTTTCAAACTATTTTTACTTTGAACTGTCAAATGAGGGAAAAACTGCACAAATAGCCTCTTCAACTTTGATATTTTTAACATTTTAGTCCTTAAATTTTAGTTTGTAGCAACAAAGCAACTGAACTTATTATAAATGCAACATAAATTATAAATTCCAAAATCGTTGTCTATCACAGCTTCTCAAGCTATGATACTCCTATAGTGTCACCATGTGGTGGCTTTGGCTTTCTAAAGCACCCAGACTTTGGTGTCATATTGAGTGGGTTCGAAGAAAGAAGGAAAGTCTTACCCTTCTCTTGTAAATTGAAGAGGATAAATTAAGTCTTAATAGATGCATAGCTTCTGTATTTATTACAATTGTTATTTTGCCTTTTGTGCATATCGGCTTCCTATAATTTTTTTTATTACAATTAGTCCCTTAATTATTTAATTATCTTCATGACTGATATGACATGCTAATGTGACATGTATTTTGATAAAAATCCATATTCCTGTCACGTTAATATATTGTGGCTAATTAAATCTGAAATTGAATAATATAATTGGAAAGCCTAAAAAAAAGTAAAAGGGCAATGTGTATCAAGAAAGAAATGAGCAAAGTGGCAAATTGTGGCAAGCATAGGGGATGCCATATGTATTAAGCTAAAATACAAAGATCAAATAAACATAAGGATCTTACTCCCATTAGATTGGCATTTTTTTTTGGGTGTTATATATATATATATATATATATATATATATATATATATATATATATATATATATATATATATATATATATATATATATATAAGAATAAAATAGATAAAAACTATTATTGCAAAATCGAGAAATTTAGTAATCTTAAAGGAAAATTGTACATTACGGTCCTTACATTCTAATATTTTTTTTATCATTTAATTTAAAAAAAAATGAAATTATGGGTTAACTTAAATTAAAACGTAACAATGACAAAAATTAAAAGGAAAATCGTAGGGAGGATGTTTTTGAAAATAAAATCACAAATAAGGCAAAATTGGTAAACTGGGTTTAATGAGTCATACTCTAGCAATTAATGATACCTAAACAAATGAGATATATATAATTCACGTTAACATAGTAAAAAGAAAATATGTTTGAATTAGTAAAAGAAGCAATTAAATCAACTTAAAATTGTGTCAATTTCATGTTATATTTGACTTAGTCTAGAGATAGGTCACTTGCCTCTGCATTTATATTTACAGCCAAGAAATTATGACTCAGGTAATTAAAGAAGGACATGATCTATTCAATTTTTTTGAACTTGATCATTTTACAGAAAATTATTATTTAACCTTTCACTAAGAATTTTTAATTGTTTGTAAAACTGAAAATTAAAGAGAGATTACTTTTTTGAATGTTCAAATTAAATTGAAAAGTTATAAAAATGTCTAGAAAATATTTGGACCAATAAAAACTCTATATTTTATTTGTGGCCGAATTCAACAGAAAATCACACGAAAAATGAATTACTTAGAAAATAATTTCATTATTAAAAAAAATAATGATTTCAGGGTTCAAATAGAATCCACGTGTCCATAAACAATAAACAATAAACAATCGCTTTTTATTGCTTTTTTATTTTTTATTTCTTACAAGAATATTATTTTTCTTAAAGCTGAAACCGTCAAAGGCTGCATAGCTAAGCTTCAATTGGAAATTTGGAATCCTCAGCATGTTTGTCCAAATAGGAAAAATTCATTCAGTACAAATAAATGCAATTTCCTCTGTAGATTTTCCTTCTCGTGTTTATGGAATATGTGTTGAATTTGGACAATGACCGTGTACAATTAATTCCATCCTCCATTCTTTTATAATTATCGTTTATGGGGATTTCACTAGGATCATAAATTATTAATTAACCGTAAATTTAGAAAAAAAATGAGTGTATTATGAATTTTGGATTAATGAATATAAAGATAAAATTAAAAAAATAAAATTTATTATTGTATAAGAACGACAGATAAATAAAATTTTAAGTTTTTTCAAAAATGACAATTATATAGGAATTGAATAAGTATTTATTTTTTGACCAGTAAACTTTGAACTGTGGCAAATTCTTTTTTTAATCATTGAACTATAATGTTTTTCACTCTTTAATTTTGTATTTTTATTGTGTTTAAATATTTATTTTAACACATATCGAATTTAAATAGACTCAACAGGAAAAAAAATGATAGTTTAGGGGCTAAAATAATATTACATTGAATCCTTGAAGCATTATTTTGCTTGAATTAAATATGTCGGTAAAATAAATATTTAAGAGTCCAATAATATACGATATGATTTAGAATTTAAATAGAAAAAAATCATAATTTAGGGACAAAAAAAATACATTTTCTTTCCTATAATAAACTACTTTCACTTCCCTTAAATAAAATTAGGTCAAGTCAATAAAATATTTCATTCTTACAAAGTATCAAAACAAAAACAAAAACAAAGAGGATAAGGTTGACATTCTGCTATTTGAACAATGCTAGATTATCCAACACTCACTGATTGGTAAACTGAAAGAATAAAATAAGGAATTGATTATTACTGTTGACAAATTAACTATTGTGTATTTAATTTTTTTTAATATTTTAAATTTTCACAATATTAATTAATATATTATAACATTACTGTTTACAGTTATTTTTTTCAATAAAAATTTTAGGGATAAAAAAATGAGAAAAAAATAATTTTTGTCATCAACAAGGTGACTATATTTAGAAAAAAATATAAGTATGTTATTTCTAAATAAAATACTAATTATATACAAATGCTTACTGCACAAGGTACAAATTAAAATGTACAAATAATTATGTTCAATGGAGCATGGTTGAAAATTTTAAAAATTCTTTTAAAGAGAAGAGCACGAGCTGCTCTTCGTTTTACAAATAAAAATAAAAATAAAAATAAAAAACTAGTCTTCAACAGAGAAAATGGTGAGATGTTGAATCTAAAAATAGTCTTCAACAGAGATGCTTAAACCCTCACTGGACTGAACTGCACACGCAGTATCCTCCCAACCGAGCAAGGTCTGATCATGGCTAAAAACCGTTTCATTATTGGCTTCATCATTAGGCCTATTGAGAATCATACGCGCATCAATAGCCATGCCCGCGTCCGTTGCTGCTTTCTGTATAGACTTAGGCGACATATTCTCTTGTAAACTCGCCGGCAACATTAACGGAAAATTTAGCTTTCCATCCATACATGACTGTTGTTGTCCCTTCAAACAATAAGAAGCTACATCATGAGCCACCGCAGCTGCCTCCGGCGTCGAATATGAGCCCAGCCATAGTCGCTCTTGGGTGCCTGGCACCCTTATTTCAGATACCCATTTCCCCCATTTTCGTCTGCGAACACCTTTGTATTTCTTTGGCTCTGCGGTTGTAAAATTGGTGGTGTTGTTGCCACTCATTTTGAACTTGCTTGCAGAGAGAAGAAGAAATGATATATATAGGTTGAAGAATTGAGAAAGTCAAATAAGATGAAGTCAAAATATTCAAAGGTCAAAGTATAAATATAATTTCCATTATCCAGCGAGAGAGAGAAAGAGAGAGAAGTGGGCGGTGGTTCTTTTGATTGGTTGGGTGGAAAGTACAAGGGGCAATCCAAGTTGGAACTATGCAGCAATTAATGGGAATGGGAAAGGGCAAATGGTGGGATTAATTATTAATGGGGAAGACTAATGAATATTGATGATAACAGCACTTACGCCTATTCTTCTTTAATTTTTTTTTTTTTCAGAAATTAAACATGTGGCTACTAGCTAGTATTATAATTTTGGTCTCAAAACGTATTGTAGATTTTATGGGGAAAAAATCCAAATAATTAAATTTTATGGGACTTTATGTTATCTTTTTTTGTCATATATTGAATATGAAAATATTATTAAGTATATATGAAATAAGTTAATTTAACTAGAGTATTCTTTCAAATTGTTATATATCATAATACTGAAAAAAATTATTTTATGTATTTTAATGAAGAATGAGCAAGTTCGTGACAAAGTTATTTAGCCAACATCTTATGTCAATTTAACATTTTGTCTTCAATTAGACAACAGATAGATGAAGAGGGTGCATATTGAAAATAAAATAAACATTAGAGTTCAAATATTGATAATTAAAAAAACGTTAGATTTTAAATTGATAATACTCATATTTGGTGCTTTTTTTATGGGGTACTTTCAATTTAAACCCTAACATTTTTTTACTATCAATTGGAACCCTAATATTTTATTTTACTTTTCATTTCCATTATCTCCATCCATCTGCTATCCAATTAAAGAAAAAAAAATGCTAAGCGAGCACACTGAATAGGATGTTAGCCCACTAGCTGTGTCACACACTAACTCTTTTTTTATTAAAATTCATAAAATATATTCTTTCAATGCTATAATATATGACAATTTAAAAGAATATTCTGATTAATTTTACAGTATGCCAACTCAGCCTTTTAAAAGAAAAAGTTAATGTGTCATACCATCAATGACCAAACATGCATTTTAATTTTAATCAGTATGTCAGGTCATTATTCTTGTTGTGCAAATTTTACAAGTGCATAGTCAATTACAAAAATTTGTAACTCTCTTTATTATTTAGAAAGTGAAGTAATTGAATTAAAAAAATTAACTAAGAAATTAGAACAAAATAAATGTGAAAACAAGAATAACTAAACTGAAAATCAATGTTTAAAGAACTTGCAATTAAAGATTAGATGTCCCTAAGTTATATGATATTCTCTCTCGAGATGTACTACGTATATTTATGCCAATCTTAAGTTCATTCTCATGTTCATAACAATTAACATCATTAAGTTTTATGACAATCTTTTCATAAAATCCTGACACTACAACAAACTACACTTTTTGTGGGGAAATATTTTGCTATTAAATATGTAAAATTGGTCACTAAAGAATTTTGTAGCGAAAAAAAAAATTCCCACTAGTTCCTGGGGGTACCTACAGCTCTAAATGGACTGATTAGGGTCTCTTGAGGGTACATATTTTGCTATTAAATATGATACTCTTCCTATGTTTAATGTTTTACTAAAATAGTATCATATTTCACCACTTTATTCATCACACAGTATCTAAGATTATGCAAATAGTGATAAGTTGTTTGCATTCATAAATCCCTAAAACATTAGATTAATCAAGCAAGAGAATTCAAATAATTAAAATTCATCAACCATAGATAAATTGAAAGATTACATCCTAACCTTAGAAAAAGAGTGTTTAGTCCATAATAAAAATAAAAATAACCAAACTAATTATCTAGTTCATTGTAAAAATAAAATAACAACCAAAATAGAAGAAATTCAAACTCTAAGAAAATTCTAGTGTTGATCACTAATTCTCCAAGCAGCTACATCAACCCAAGAAAAGCAATCGATCCCTTAACCTAATAATACTAAAGGTATTTTATAAAACTAACTTAAAACATTCCCAAAATATGAGTTTTAGTTGAACTAGGAAAGTAAAATAGGTTCTAACCCTAATTGAGAAACAAAAGTAGACTAAAAAGCCCTTTATTAACTATGGCCTAGATTGTGTTACCAATTGTCACAGAAATTATAATTCAAAATCACGTCTCTGTAGGCACCACCATCACCATATGCAATGGCTTTGTCCATATTATCTCATGAAAGTATATTCTTCAATCTACAAATGCACTCATTTAAGTAGAGCTCTTCTGTGAGTCTTGCCAAGTACATCCAGTAATCTTTAAGACTCAATCAAATATTGTCCACATTAGTGCAATTACATCCCAAATCATCTTCTAGAGGAGAACAAGTAACAAAAAATGAAAATAAAATCAAGACATAATAAAATATATCATACAACTCAAAATGTCTAGGAAAAACTAGGTAAAATAAATCCCAAAATGCATAAAAAATATAAACTTATCAATTTTGTCCTTCAAGTATTGATCAAACAAATGGACAAAAAGGGTGTGAATTGAAAGTAAATAAATGATAGGATTTTTTTTATAACTTCCCCATAGATGAACCTTCTAAACAATCTTTGCCCTCATGATGTATAAGAAAAGAGATGTGTTATCTCAAAATGCACCGTGAAAGGGGGCTGAATTGGTGGCAAGATAGAAATTTAGGTTATTAAACAAGAGTGATTTCCAAAGTAATGGATAAATGAAGAAGGCAAATTTAAAATGAAGGATAAAGAGATAAAAGCAAAAGAAACGAGGATTTTGTAATAGTTCGAGTGTTAGCTAACCCTACATCCACTCCTCAATCTCCAATTGAGAATTTCACTAACATTTAAAATGTAGAGTTTTCCAAGCTCACTCTCAATCTATATTTTTCAAGGCTAATACCAATTTTTACAAGAGTTTTACAAGGCTCATTCTAAATCTAATGTTTCCCAAGTCTCACACCAAATGTATACAATAATTTTTCTTAAGAGTTCACTATAAAATCCTAACCAGAGTTTTTCCAAATGTTTACTCTAAATCCTTTACCAGAGTTTTTCCAAATGCTAACTCCTAACCCTTACAACAAGAGTTTTTCCTATTAGCTGAACTCTCAAACCCTTTCCCCAAGTGTTTATAGCTAATACTCAACCATTCCAACACTTCCAATTACAAAAATGGAATACAAATAAATTAAAGAAATGAACTAGCAAGAGTTTGGAATAAGAAGAATAACTATTTTGCATTCAATGACTTTTGAAGGGATATTTATAGCTTCAAACCTTTAAAGAGTCATTACAAATAAAATTCTCAAACTCTTCCTGACAACTAGTTTTTGCAGCATTGATTGCACTGTTAGAAGCAAAATCATAGTTGTGATTTCTCCCTTCACCGTTGTAATTTTACATTTCTTCAATGGTAACTTCCATATGGTAGCTTTTGACTGATTCTCAATTCCAACGATGAAGTCTTCATGAATTTCGCAGTCACTAAATCTTCATTACAGTCACACTTCTTAAAGGGTTTTAGTATGCATCTATGCATTATAAGAAGCGAAAAAATAAAAATAAAACTCAAAAGATACCTGTGTATTCCAAAATTTGAAATTTTCTTATGTATTAGCTGAACCAATAATTAGCATTATTTTTTAGCTTTAAATCTCTCTTATTTATAATTTTTTTGTTCTTGTTGGATTATTGCAAATCATAATCCAAAGCTAGGATTAATTCTAGAAGCATCCACGTGAAGGAATAAGATTAAAATCACCAACTATTGATGGAGAATGGGGCAACCAAAACCCTAAGTGCTAGCTAAGTTGTTTCGATTAAAAGAGTGAGATGAAGAAAGATGATTTTTCTTTTTGTATAGGGACTGCTACAAAATTCCTTTCTCAAATATGTATTTATACCCTCTAATCCCTTTTAGGGTTGGAGAAAAAAAATCCTTAATGGGCTTCTTCCTTAGGGTACACAGTCTAATATTGACTAAGTCAATAATCCTTATCTAAATTGGACTTGACTCATTTATAACTCTTATAAAAAAAACTCAATTATCTTTATCTTACTTAGATCTAATTAAAAACTAATTTTATATTTTTTTCATTTTGTTTATGTGTGTAACCTTATAAGTTTTTAAGTCATGCTAACAATTCAAGTCCCATAAAGAATCCTAATCTAATCAGGATTCTAAGAGTCAAATCTTTTTGGTCCATAATTGATTTTCAATCAATTTTCTTTGACTTAGCAGATAATGAGTTATATCTATCAATACATCATAACAGCCCAATTAGCTAGAAATTTAGTATTTTGACTTTTAACATTTCATAGACAATTATCATACAATTCATCTTTTTTTCATATTATATCTCATTCAGTTCAGAGCATAGACTTTGTGTAAACTTCTACTAGACTAACTACATGATGTCTAATCCAAATAATATTAGTTATTGTCTTTAAAATCATTACTCCATTAGATATGTACATGAAGACTCTCTTTAAGACATGTCCACTTTAATTCAAGATTTCTGAGTAATGATCTCTCATAAGAGACTATAGGTATATCCTCCTTCTATCAGGAATGGTGAATTCTTTATTGATCACTCAACTACCTTCAAATACCTTATGTTATAATAAATCTCTACTATATGAGCAATCTCTAAGAGATAACAAGGAATGAAGTCAAAGCATAAGATTCAATGTCCAAGATAACTTTGAAAATCTTAAGTCTAACTATACTTGCACAATTGTTATGATAAGACTATCACTGACATTGAATAGATATTCATTTAATTGTTTCATGGTTAAGTCATCCAATGTTACTACTCTAACAAGCATCCACAATTTAACTCTAAACATCTCATGTTTATAGCTTGTGAAAATCTACTGTTTAACCTAGTTAAGAAGTATATGCACTAGTCTATTTGCAATAACAATGTCTTATCATATTAATATTATGACTATAGATAGTTTATATATAAACAAAATTACATATGATATGAATCTCATTATCATGATCACATCATAATTTTCATAATGTGTTATATACCTAGGACTTTATTATACATTTTAAGATAATCAATCAAATTCATAACTAAATGAACATTGAATAATAAATATGTTTTTATTACTAGTAAAAAATGTGTATAAATAATGTCCTAAGATGATTTCCTTTAGAGCATTTCTCTAACACTTTTATTGTTGCAAGATGTCATCGTGGTGTGGTCCCTATTGCAAACAGCTATGTCCAACCTGAGGTTTTGCACTGGTTGATGTCGCGGCCTCGATTCTTCTTGGAGAGGTCGCTATATTGCTCTGAAACTTTTAAACATGTGGCATGGTTAGATTAATCATCTGCTCAACGATCTTGCCCTTCAAAGGGTAAACTACCTTCTGCTAAGAATTTTATGATCACACTTTTGATTATGAACTCTATTAATTCATTCTTCAAGGTTTTTGGCTTCAAAGAGATTGCAGTTGCTAAAGCTTGAGCATAATCACAAATTTTTCTTTGCGGGCAATATCTTCTATCTTGATCACAATTTTAAAGACCTTTAAAGCACTTCAAGTCTCACTGAATGAGTGACTTCTAAATACAATGCAACTTTGTTTTCTACAAAATAAACACTTAACAAACATATTAGTGACCCTTAATTTGATTATCAAGATCAAAATAGAGATATACCGACTTAGGTCTAAAATCTCCCTTTTTTATTTTAACAATCAAATTGAGCAAAAATTAAAATTAGGTGATCAAAAGTTAAATTACTCTTCCAAACGAATTTTTAAATCAATTTTTTACAATTATCTTTCCCCTTTTGATAAGGTGCAATTATTGTTTTACTATCTCTCCCCCTTGTTAAGATCAAAAAGGTTAGTGCACCAATTAGGTTAAAGACATAGAAAGAAAAAGAAAGACATATTGATAATTAAAAATATAGAAATATTGCCACAAAATGATTAAGCAATTACTCCCCCTCAAGTGTTTCCTCTGAATTTGATCATCTTCTTGGGCTTGCTCCTTTTTGAAGCTCTAAAAAGTTCAGGTAATGGTGTGTGATATCAATTATTATACCTTGATGCCAATTGTTGAGTCTTGGAGAGTGAAGGTTGTGATGGGGACAACCTTTTAATGTGGTGCAAGCTTATATGATTAAAATGAATATAAATGAGATTATTCATGAAAAACATGAAATGGTTCACAAGTGACTCAATCATTCATTATCATATAAAAACATATAATCATATAAAAATAGGAGAGAAAATAACTTTGCAAATACCAATTGTCTTATCCTTGGCATTGTTTACCTTTCCTCCAATGATTGTTTTGCCTTTGAAAGATAGGCTTCCATTTTTTATCAGGTGCCTTAGTTATCTAGTATCTAATATTTGAACAATCTCTTTTGTAGAAAATATTAAGGCATATCTGCAAGAAAATCAAGTAATTTTTGGTGTCCAAACAAATTTTGGGCCATATGGGTTAGCTTTTGAAGGTTTCACCGAGAAAAGGTGAGTCTTCCTAATAAGCAATGTGCATTAACATGGCCTTTCTATTTTTTTCTTTTCTTTTTGTAACATCCTCTCATTAACCTAATTAAATGAACGAGTACTACATATATTAACAGTGAAAATCCTATGAAAATTTTAAAACTATTCTTTTTCTTAAAAATCCTTTATCATATAAACTTTTTTGCTTTTTAAAATTGTTAAATTATATACATCATGAACATTAAAGAACTTCTTAATCCAAAAAAAAATAACATCAACTTATATAAGGTAATATCGTGTTTAGCTTAATTAACTCGATGTTTATAAAAATACAAAAGATTATATGTTTCTTTGAAATACAAGACATGTATAATATCACTGACTTATGTCATGTACAAAATGCAAGATGATGACATAATATCACCGACCTAAGTTGAGTCTGCTTTATTGTCTCTAGATAGGTTGGCTCCTCTAATCAACCTTTATCCTTATCTACTAGACTCCAAGATCTGTGTGCAACACGTATGAACACTCACACACTAAACTACTAAAAGTGTAGCGGTACATATAAGTATAAAAATTCAATATGCACAAAGCAATTCACATTATAAAATTTATGTTCATGACATCATATCATATATAACATGACATGGAAATGAAAACAAACGACATATATAATATTTTACCTCATATAAGCTATTATAACATTATACTATTGAATAATGCTTAAGTGCACAATAATTATATTTATAACATGTAACATATCAACTATATATCATTGTATGCTTGTGTCATTAAACCATTTTCATTGTATTATATTCATTAATTACTTTAGTATTTTTGCTCAACAACTCTCTACCTGGAGCATTTGGATATGAGTTGTGAATAGGAGTGTTCTTCGAGCTTAAGCCACATTGACTGAGTAAATATATATAATTTGCATGCAATATAAGATCAATGACATTCTTCGAACTTAAGTCACCTTATTCTTAAAAAGATAATTGTATAACATATTACTACGATACCGTACACCCCCTTAATGACATGTCGCATATCCTATTTCTAGTTTTAGTATAGAGCCTGAGCATTACTTATTTAGATATTCTTTGTTATACTTCATTATAATATTTTCAAGTTATAACATATATACTTTAATCATATGAAATGTCAACATAAATCATTCATATGTTTCATTCATATCATACCTTTATAAAAATATGTGCACATCAATTACATTACATCATAGAAGATAAACAACATATTATCTTTAAAACAATCTTTATAGGTGTGAACTATGTGTTCATAGCTGTGAAGTCTCATTCATGGGTACCCCTACCTGTGAATAAAACTGTGAGCTTGGTCGTGAATGTTTCTGTCCATTTAGTGCATACTCTTCACAGATGTTAAGAAATAGTCACAGACATGACTATAGTAATTCATGACCATGAGTCAAGTGGTGATCAAGTCGTAAAGCATTCTACATGAACTGAGCAGTTTTGATTTGATGATTCACGACTGTGAACCCTCTGTCACAAGCGTGAACTTGGGTTCTCTAACAATTACAACATGAAACAAGGCATTTATTGCAAATCACATGCAAGAGCTCTATTGGTTTGTCCAATAGCAACATTTTCCTATCAACATTCTTGTCACTCATACATTTAAACATGCCAGAACATTAATTAAACACATAATCACTCAATTTTTTCTTTTCATGCTCATTAATTATTCTAACAATCATTTATGATTCCATATGCATTTATACCTCTTTCAACCTCTTTAACTTCACCATTCATATCCTCATTAATACCTCTTTAAAACACATTTATAACACTTCCAACTTAAAGCATCATTATAATACTCATTGTACCCATATCAATATTTAGCATTTAAAGCATATAAAGCATTTATCATATACGACATGTCAAGATTTGGAATTTAAATACATATATGTACTTATCTTTATGGAGTCTCAAAATCAAACTTTGACTCAAGCTTGCTTATCCTCTTAGTAGGTTTCATTATTCTTTCTTCCAACTCCTATCACATATAATACATCTCAATCAACTTCCATAAAACCATAACATAATCTTACAAGCCATAAAAGATAAAACTCTAACTTTAAAACCCTTTATGCTACCTTAAACTCATTGAACTCCTTTTTAAAGCATACTATAACCTTAAAAAAATTTAAAGGAGAGTCTTTAGCCATAAAAATTCAAGCTTGAATTAAAATCTAACTCATTTGGAAATGAATCTCTACCAAAAATGAGATATACATGTAAAAACGTATAAGACTTGTAAAGATGAATGAAAAATGTGATTCCTTACCAGAAATGAAGAAAACACAATATGGATGAAAGATTTTGAACTCCTCTACCCTTCCTCTAGGTCTACCTCTTCAAGAACACAATTTCTTTCAACTCCTCTCTCTTAAAAACTTGATGAAACCTTGATCATTGTTTTTGGTTTTTGTGTTCTTAAGTCTAAAAATCAAAGGAAGCAAAGGATATTGTCCCTGGTGCGAAGAAAATTTCGAAGTCTAGGATTTTTTTTCTAATATAAGGCGTGTGAGAGATGAAAGAACGATTGATCACGTTTATACCTGACAACATTTACGGGCGTGAATCATCTCAAAATATCATTCACGGTCATGGCTCCACACCCATGGGACGTGAACACTATACACATCACTTTATCATCTTTTTCTAACTTTTTTTCTTGAACAAAACTTTTAAACACACTTATAGCTTCTATAATTCATCTTATTAACTAGACACTATTTACCGAGCATTACACTTTCTTCCCTTCTGTAGGATATTTATTTTTATTTTGGATATATTTATAATTTTATTCTCTATTCAAAAGGTTTGTAATCATTAATTAGCTCTAGATTTATTTTTTATGCCTTTATTTTATTTTTATTCTTGTTGGATGTTTTATTTATCTTGTTTTGTATGTTTGATGTGATTATTATCTATTATATATTATCTTGCATGTTTAGGTATAAGGCTATATCATGGTACAAAATTGCAAACTAAATTCGTGAACAATATATAAGTAGGTTATCAGTCCGAATCCCAAATCATTATTTATTGGTAACTAGTGCCCTTTGTAGAGATTATTTATTTTCGATTCTCCCATGCTGACTATTCACACAGAAAAAGTTCTGCTCTTACCCTACTGATTCACCAGAAATACATTATGAAAGTATGAGTTTTCTACTTATCCATCCCATCGTCATCTGTTGGGCTTCTTATCCTTGAGCTTAGGCTTCTTCCTAATAATGATAGCAAAATTGAAATCAAAATATTTTTCATTTTCAGCCATTAATTATGATACTATGTAAAATTTTGAGTTGAACTTAATAATTGTAATGCTTATTACTTTTAGAATAGTTCCAAATCAATTTAAATTAGGGATTTGGACACAAATCCCTTATTTGGATGTGAGATTTCCCATTTTATTTTTGTTTTTTCATCCTTCCATATACACCTTTTCTCCCACATTTTCTTTCCAAAAATACATTTTGCTATCTATATCTACAAAGGAACGGAACTCATTTTTAATGGGATCATAACTGAATATTTGAGCTTCATCTAGGACTGGAGCTCAGATTTCCATCAACATTTTCATCGCCGAGCAACGCCACTGCTAGCCTCATGGACTCTGATAGTTGTTCCAATTCCTTTCTCGCTCTCTTTCTTATATTTTGAAATGGAATTTTCAATTTTTCATCCACCATGCTTGTTTTGAACTCCTTTTCTCCTTTTTGCAGTGAATTTATGGATAGAAAAAAAAAATAAAAGAAAAGGGGAGAGAGATAGACAAAAGGTATTTTTGTACGTATGAGTGATTTGACCAGTGAAAGGAAGATTTTTTTATTTTGCAATTGATTAATGGATAGAAAGAAAGAAAAGAAAATGAGGGAGAGGCTGCTTTGTACTGGAAAGGGGCAAAGATTGTTTTGGATTTTTTTTTTTTTTTTCATTTTGCCATTGATCGATTTATTGATAGAAAGAAAGAAAAGAACAGAAAAGGGGGAGAGAGAGTGCTTTGAACAAGGACTATTTGGTTTTTTTTTTTTTTTTCCAATTGATTGATGTCTGAAAGAAAGAAAAAAAAATGAAAGAGAGAAAGAAGATGGTATTTTTATCAATTGACCCTTAAATTTATTTTTAATTCATTTACAATGTTTGATATGATTTGTCAATTGACCCTTAAATTCACTTTTAGCCAATATATATCATTTAAACACTTTTACACTGAAAAAAAAAAAACTTTATACTTACCCTGACAAACATTTAATAAAAAGATAATTTAGTCCAAGTAAAATGTACAGGAGGAGATGTACCTACAAATTATATGGCAAAATAAATAAAGTATCAGTCATGAAAACGTAATAAATTTATTACGTATATTTATACTACATTGTAATTGTATCTATTATAAAATTATACAAGTAATAAATAATATATTCTGCATTTTTTAAAATTTTAAAAATCCACAATAAAAGATATATATGACATTTATTTATAATATATGTTTTTCTATATTCGTTGGTTTATGGTTTTAGACGCATCAATTAAATAATACTTATATATTGGAGAAAGTGACAAAAAAGAGTGCATTCTCAATTTTTTTTTTAAAAAAACTATATTTACTATTAAAAGTTACACAATGAAAGGAATATTTGAGTTATATTTATAGTATATGTATTATATATTTGTTTTACTTATTTTCGCTATCTATATTGCCATCTCTTTATATTTTTTATGAGATTGAGTTTAATTAAGAGTGTAGTAAAAGTATATGCGAAATATATCATACTTATATATATAGAATATATTATATATATAATCTTCATAAACTTTAATATATATATATATTGAAAAGTATATGACAAGTATATATTTAATAAGTGTAAAGTATATATGAATTATTATTAATTAAATATAATAAAAAATTATAATAAAAAATAAAAGTATATGTTAGGTATATGTTAGTATATAAGAGGTATATGTAAAATATATGTCAGTGTCTATGAGGTATACTTTTAAAAAAAATACTATTGTTCTCTCTAAATTCTTATTTATTACTTCATATTATATATATATATATATATATATATATATATATATATATATATATAACCGTAGTATGCTTCTTGGTTACAAAGAGCAACTGAACCATTATAGCCATTGCTTGCATTACAAACAACCAAAAATCACATATTCAGTATATGTGATGTGTATATGAGGTTTTATTTATTAAACAAATATACGAAAATGATAAAAGTTTAATGTGAGCTATACGTAAAGTATATTTGTTCAATATATAAAAATAAGTAATAATATATGTTTGAGAGGTATACGGAAAATATATGATAAAAGATATATGGAATGAATAAATAAAAAATATATTTTATAAAATAAAATTTACATATATACGAATTATATGATATTTATATATGCAGTATTATCAAACATTGTTATATTTTATCAAGGTAAGAGAAATAAGACGTAGAAGTTTATAGAAAATTAAACTTGAATATGTTTTCTGTAATATTTGGACTAATATTATAATTTATAAGAAAATTAAGAAAATATAACAACACGAATAAGTAGAATGAAGATTGGAATTAGAGGAGACAAACGCATTTCATGGCCTGCAAAGTTTTCAAGAGTTTGCATTATTTATAAAGATAGTTAAGAAAATGACATGGACATTTGGATTTTTTTTATTTACTTTGAATTGTCTAATTGATTAATTGATATGCAAAAAGAGAAAAAAAAATGGAGAGAGAAAGATAGATAAGAGAAGAGCAGGTGCTCTTTTATTTTTTTTTATTTTTGATTTTTGCAATTGACTAATTCATATAAAGAAAGAAAAAAAAAAAGCTAGAGGGTGCATTTCGTCACACAATACTTTATTGGCAGTTGTTAATTATATATTATTTTAACAAGATTAAAATCTTATAGGGTCCACAGGAGAGAGAATTATGCAATTATCAATTTTGCTGCTCTAGATCGTACCGTACAAAGGAGTAAAAAAAAATCAATTACTCAAAAACAAAGAAAATAAGATAAAAGAGGAAAAGTTATTTCAGTCAAAAATAAAAAGCGAAGATATTTAAAAAAAAATGATATATGATGTCTTTTTTTTTCTTTAAAAATGATAATTTCAGGTTTCCAAATCCATTATTTCTCTTGATATTCATTTCGATGTGAAAATCATTCATGCATGATTTACTGTATACGTGAGGCACTGCACAAAATGTCAGAAAATATGCTAATTTTGCTGTTGATTTCATGACTTCTGAGACTCACAAATTTAGAATTGGTATTCATATTTTATCTCATCCTCCACAAAAAAAAAAATTGCTCTTTAATTATTACATTATTGTTGTGGTATTTCATACTTTTGTTAGTAGTTTTTTATTGTGAGATTTTGCTCACCTTACTGTACCAAAAAAATATGCTATCAAGTTGGTTTTTAATTCAAATATTACTCTCCTTATTGACAGATTTAAAAAAAAAAATCTGAAATGACTTTTTTTTTTTTAACTTGTTAGGTAAAGATAACATTGGAGATGTAAAGATGGTCTTTCTTCCACTTCCCCCAACTTGAGGCACCGACACTTTGAAGAGTTTACCAGTTCAGTGTGTTAGGTTTGAAATTAACCTTATATGACTTATGAGAGCTTCTTAGCCACAAATTTTAAAAATTTAAAACTTTCATTAAAAAAAAAAAAGGAAAATGAAATTACCAAAGTCGTAGTCTTTAAGTTAAGTTATAAAATTCACGTGCTATTTTATTTTTCAGTATTTATGTCCCATATTAAAAGGTAAAATAATATTTTATTGGATAAGAAATATGTTTCAATTTCAATAATGGTGTCACTGACACCTAATTTGACCTTACAATTTTCTCCTTTTTATTAAAAAAATTAAAAAAAAAAGTGAGAAAGTAAAAGTTTCTATCTTTGTTGTTGTAAGTTTGTTATATTTGCAAATTACCAAAGATAATCCCATTATTTATTAATTTTATATTTTGTTATTTGTGAACTACATTTTACTAATTTTGGTAGTTGCCATCTTTCTGCTAATCATCACAAATATATTGATAAATAAAAAAATAAAAAAATTACAAAAAAAAAGGAAAAATTCTTTGCCAGGAAATATATTTTTAATATAAAAGTTAGATTTAGTATTGAGAATTTGGAATAGTGAAAGTCAATTTCATCTGTGGAGTTCAACTTGGCCACAGGTCACATTCTATAACTTTCACATTTGAATTGGATTTCAATTCAAACCAACTTTTATATTATTCGGATCATTATTTTTTATTTAAGCTTTTTTAAATTTTTTTAAAAATCATTTATTTTATCTCATTGTTAAGTAATCATTATTAATTATTAACTATTAATTTAATAATTTAGTTCAAAATTCACTTCTATGAAATATTAGTCAAAATTAACGTCTATGAAATATTAGTAAAATAAAAATAAGCTTTTAATTAATAGTTTTAGGTTCAATTGATTAAATTGGGACTTAATTGATTAATTCAACTTAAATTGAATTTCAATTTATTAAATAAAAATTAATTAATTGAACTTAAAATAGAAATTCAATTGTTTAAATTGTGGTTCAATTGACTTAAAACCATCAATTATTTAAAAAGTAAAAACCTAAAAACTACAATATATTATTAGTTTAATAGTTTAAAAATTAAAAGTATTTAATAAATAACCAAAAAGGGTTAATCCAACTCAATTACTTAAAAATAACCTGAACCGGTTTAATTAAAAAAAAAAAAAGTCTGATCCGCTTAAAACTCCAAAGCTAATTTGAATCTGAAACCAAATCCATGCAATCCCATTGCAATATCCTGATCCAACCCAATTTAAAAATGAGCTAAATACAATCCAAACTCAAAAATGACGCAATTTTGAACCCATCTGACCTAGTTTCCAGGTCTAAATATAATAGATTAATATATTTTTTTTGTTCTTCAATTTTATTTGAATTACAATTTTTTAAAGAAAAATGAAGCACAAAAAAGACCAATCTTAAGCCAAAATGCACTTAAAGGGAAAGAAATAGCTTTAGGATATGATGATTTTAACAAGATTTTCTTTTTAACATTTAACGATATACAAAATTATATAATGCATGAAAAAAAGCCTTAATATTGAAATAAATAAATAAATACAACATTTTAAACATTTACATTTTCATCCACTCATTTAAATTTTGAAAATTTTTATTCAACATCATCCATGTAAAAGGTATACATTTTAATTCATGAAACTAAAATGAAAACCTTTTTAATTAATTAACAAAATTAATATGACACTCTAAAAGAAACTTATTTAGGATATCAATCAATGTTATTCAATTTTATAAACTCTATTTTATGAAATTATTCTTTATTTTGTACCTTTTACACTCTATTTTATGAAATTATTCTTTATTTTGTACCTTTTACTAAATATTCAATCAAATTAAAATAACATTCTAATCATTAATATAAAAAAAACTTATATTGATATTAATTAACGCAATTCAATTTTAAAATATTATTATATAAATTTACATTTTATTATGACCAATAAATCTTTATTTCTAATATATTTTAAAAGAAAAAAATAGGTGTCATATCATAAAAATTCCTTTTTAAGTTTTGACCTATCTTCCTCTCTTCTTTCACTCCCGTGACCACCCCTCTCACTTTTATTTCCATGTTCATATTTTTCTTTCTTTTTTCTTTTCTTTATTTCGTCAATTATGGATTTTGTTCATTATTATCTACTCTCACAATTATTATTAGCTAAGAATTCAAAAATATTTTTTTATTTAATTTCCAAGCTGTTTTCCTCTTTGTAGGAAATATTTTTATTTAATTTGATTTTTTTAATTGAACAAAACATACTTCCAAAATTTATTAGATATACTTCAAATACTTACATATTCTATTATTACTTAATAATTGATAATTTATTGGCTAATAGTTGAGCAATTTTGAACCTAGACCTTTCTTTTATAATCAGAAAAATAAAATTATCTTAAAATTTATATTCATGACAAAAGTTTCAATGTGCATATTATCAAACTTATCTGTTGAAAGTTGTTGATTATCTATTGAAAATTTTTGGTTAGATTTACCAAGCTAACAACCATGACCATGAGCAAGCATATTTCATTTTTTGTTCATTTTTCATATAAGCTTCTTTTATTTTTTATTTTTTTGTAACAAGAAAAATAAAAAGTAGCTCTTTCTGTAACACGAAAAAGAAGTAGCCTCTTGTGTATCGAAAATACTATATTATTATGTACTTTATTGCTTAGGGTCCAAAGGAAGCATACCAAATTGTCCTCAAGTTTTGAGACAATACATTATAAACTTTTTTTCGAACACAATTACACAACTTCAATTGAAAAATTGCCGACTTTTCAAAACATAATTAGAGATTTACCAATCCATGAATTGAACAGAACTGCATATACCCCCTACTATTCAAATCCAAATTATCATTGAACTTCCTAAATGCCCCAAATTAATTATGCCATAACTAATATATTTATAATTATCCTTTAGTTTTACATAGTTATATTGAAATAAATAAGTATATATCTCAACTTTAATAAGCTATAATCTGTAAGAAGCTCAAAATTCCATGGACAAAATCATAACCAAAATTAGCAAAAATCATATATTGGATAAAATTAGCAAAAATAGGAGATGTGAGAAGGATAATTAAAAACCTGGGTAAGCTTGGCATTGAGAAGGCCTTCACTATAAGCCCCCTCAGCAGGTGACCTATTCTCAATAGCGAAAACCTGATCCTTATACCAGAGCAAGAGTATGATCTCCCCATCTTGAATGATGACCCACCTCTCTCCCTTGGGCAGCGCCTCCAGCGGCACGACGGGAACCCAATTCTCACTTGGCCGCCACCGCCGGACTTGGGAGATTCCTCGCTTACAGACACTTGGGTGGCCTTACAAGCAATTCTGGGTAGAGGTTTCGGAGCACAGAGAGGAAAATTGGTGTTTAGTAGAGAATGCAGAGCGAGGGTAGCAATTGGAAAGAAGAGGTAGCTGCCAACGGGAAATGGGGGGAGGAGGAGGGTTAAAAGAGTAATTTTGAGGGAAGGACGAAGTAGTGGCCATGAAGGAATCGGGGAAATCAGAGCGTAGAGAGAAGCGGACACAGAAAGAGTGAAGGGAAGGGAGAGCATGGCCGCACAGATTGGGATTACAAATTGGACCTATCCACAGTGCTCCGCCCCTACCCACTATGGGCCAGATTTTTTTTTTTCAATCTAAAATATTTTTTTTGTTGGGAACGGATTCCGATTTATATATATATATATATATATAATTATTTATATTTTAATAAAATTAATATTTTTAAAAATAATAAAATAAAAATTTAAAGTAAATATATATATATATATATATATAATTAATTAATTAATTAAAGTATAAAACATTTTTAATATTAAAATAAATAAAAAATTTAATAAAAATTGGAAGAACGGGATGAGACCGGAGATCTCTATTCCTTTGTAGTATTATAGAAATCCTAAATTTTTTTCCGCTAGAGTCAAAGCAAGGGCGGAGTTTGGAGTCGGGAATGAGGACGGAGATAAAAAATTTTACTTTAAATTCATCTCATTGTCATTCTTAATTACAAATAATAATTAGAATTTAGGAGGAAATTATTAAAAAGAAATTAAGAAAAACAAAAATAGAGGAAAAGAAGAAAATTGAGATGGGAGCAAAAACAATCTCATGTCCGAAAACTCTTAATGCTAAATGAAAGACTTTTGTCCCGCATCGGATTCTATAAAGGAAAAGTTGTCGTTCTTCAACTATAAAATAGCGGGGTTTTGGATTTTCTATTAGAAGTGGCTTTTTCCACCTTCAAAACATCTGAATTCAAATTTTCTAGAAGAAGAGAAAATAGAGGCAATAAATTTATTTATTTTTATTTTATTATATTTAGTAATTTTATTTTGAGAGAAAATATGGATGATAATTTTTTCTTCGGAGGAAAATATAGAGAAAAGTAAATTTATTTTATTTTACTATGTTTTGGATTGCATTGAAATAATATAAGGAAAAAATAAGATTTATTTTTTTTATTTGAATAGTTTTGTTGTGAAAAGAAAAAATTATACTATTGCATATTTACTATTTTGTATATTATTTTATAAAATAATAAATATTTTATTATAATGATTAATGATTAAAAAAATAATTTTATTAGTAATAGTAACTTTTTTTCCATAAAATCTTCTACTGGCTTGATATATTAAATTTGTTTGTGTAGTTATATTCCAAATCCTTTTACTACTCTATGCTATATTTGATCAATTCTTATGGTATAGATTCATATTTATATTGAATTATGAATTTAATTTTTTTATAAATGCAAATTCATTTTATATATATATATATATTTTAAAAAATAAATTTTGAATTATTTGAATAAATGTCATACGATGATAAAAATCTGATATAATTTGAGACCTTGATCCCTCAAATCTTCTCTAGATCTAATGGATTTTTGGGCCGATGTTAACAATAATATAAGGGGCTCAAATTGAAAATGAAAAAAAATGTAAGGGTTTAATAATAGTTTTTGCCTTAAAAGGAACAAAACGAGAGAAGTCCCCTAACCGGCTAACCTTTTAAACTTGCCAATTTGACCCTTTTTCAGTCAATCAAAACCCTACTGCGCTTAAACCTAGCAAATTAGCAATACGCCTTCCGCTCTGCCAAAGATGGACAGCTCCATTGACGAAACAACCAAAGCAGTTTCTAATCTAGAAATGGAGACAGCAACGGCAATGGATTCGGGTGAAACTATCAGCAAGAAGTTAGTATTTATTTTTTTCAAAATAACAATTCGAACGAATTTTTTTTTTTTTTGAGAACTGAAATTGAAGGTTTTCACTAGAATATTTAATTTTCTTTTATTTTTTTATGTGGATTTTCATTTCTGGGTTTTATGTTTTTTTTAGCAATTATTTTGGAGTATATTCATGATTGTTTGGAATTTTTTTTAATGGTGTGGCCAGTGCACGTAAGAAAGAATTAAAGAATAAACAGAGGGAGGAAGAGAGACGCCACAAGGAGGAGGAGAAGGCCAAACTGGTATTATGCTTTTTGTAAGATGTCCGTGTTCTTTTCATTCATTGAGAAGAAAAAGTGATTCATAGGAATATTCAAAGCATAGGAATATTCAAAGGTTTTTTTAAAAAAAAAAAAAATTGAATAGGAATTTTCAATATTTTCTGTTTCCATCTACATATTTAGAATATGGATAATAATATTTTTGTGTTTGAATTGCATCAGATTAGTTTAAGGCAGAATCAAATTTGAAGTTGATGGTAGAATGTGTTTATTTTAGGTGGTGAACATGTCTTTGCACATATTAGATTTTGTTCATAAAGTCCATCATCAGTATGTTTATATTTAACTATGCCTTTTTGTATCTTTTTGTCTTGCAATGAAATGTACACATGTATGTTATGTCCAGGCTGCAGCCAAGGCCAGCTCTGGCTCCCAGGTTCAGAAAGCTGCAGCAGCAGCTGATGATGATGATATGGACCCAGTGGTACGTCTGTTCTCATTCAAGTATGATTTTGATTGTGATTGTTTGAGATGGAGATTTTGGTTACTATAATTTCTTGGATGTAAACATCATTCGTCTCCTTTTGATGTCTATTCTGCTTATCTTGCAGCAATACTTTGAGAATAGGCTGAAATATCTTGCTTCCCAGAAAGCTGAAGGGAGAAATACATATCCTCACAAATTCTTTGTTTCTATGTCTATCTTAGAGTACATAGAGAAGTATGGAGGCTTAGGCAATGGAGAGCATCGTGAGGATGTCTCTGTATCTTTAGCCGGTAAGCAAATCAGGGAGTTGCCTTTCATTGAATTAAATATATGGTCATGTTTCATTTTATCAAATTCTATTTTCTTCAATCTTTTTCTTAGGGCGAATCATGAACAAGCGATCTTCCTCTTCGAAGCTGTTCTTTTATGATTTGCATGGTGGTGGTGTTAAAGTACAAGTGATGGCTGATGCGAGGTGTCAAATCTTTTGCTACTTTATTTCTTTTAAAATTTCATGTGCTTAGTGTTGTTTTTTTTCCTCTTCGTTTATCTTTTTTTTTTTTTTTGGGTTGATTGAGAATATGATGTTTCCATGTTGGCTGATTCGCAAGAGCTTTCACCGAACATGATGTTTCCGCAGACAAAGTTTCCACGTTGTGTTTGTATAGTTTACTT
The DNA here is from genome assembly GCA_023653625.1 of Triadica sebifera. Classification (NCBI taxonomy): domain Eukaryota; kingdom Viridiplantae; phylum Streptophyta; class Magnoliopsida; order Malpighiales; family Euphorbiaceae; genus Triadica; species Triadica sebifera. The sequence goes on from CM042901.1 coordinate 31,828,706, forward strand.
GTTAAAAAGTGAAAGATATTAAATTAATGAATCTCATTATTGGTTTGTTATTTTGCAACAACACGTTCAATTTTATTTCATTTACAAATTGAGTGTTGAAAGTTGAAGGTTTAAATATGCGCAATCAAGAAATAAGCATATTAAATGATTTAGGAAGACTTTGCATGCACATGACATAAACTTTGATCTTTTTCCTCTTGATTCATAATCTCATTTTGTTGAGAAACAATTAATTGGGATTCAAAATTTACTTGCTATTTACTAATTTCTTTCCTCTTTTTGTAAGATATACCCACTCATCTGGACAGAAGAGTTAGTACTCCTTTTCATGCAGTACCTTGCAAATTAGATTTGTTATGCTAATCCTCTTCCAGTGTAGCATTTTAGTTTTCCTGCTCATGCTTGTATTTATATATGAATGATGATTGATGCATGTGATATGTCTTTTATTAAGATGAGATACATGAATATGCTATTTGGCATTTTGGTTCTTGTTTCTGTAGATTAGTTCATTCTAGGCCTGTTCTTTTTGTCCCAAATAAATTTGAAAGCTTAACTATTTTGCGAACTCCTTTTCATTTGATCATTTTACTTTTTTTTTGTATATTTTTTTTTGCTTTCCCATTGTGAAGGACTGAACTTTCTTATTTCTATAATTTCAGCAAGTCGGGCATGGAAGAAGCTGAATTTTCAAGGTTCCACTCTAGTGTGAAGCGTGGTGACATTGTTGGTGTTACTGGATTTCCAGGTTGAGATGCTAATAGTGTTAGCTTATTTGATATTGTGCTCCTTTCACTCATTATAGCATCTTTGTCCAGTTAAGAAGATAGTCCTTTTATATATTTTGGTTTTTATTTGCTTTCCTTCAATTTTCTGATTTTATTGGAAAACTTCATATTTTGCAGTTAAATTGTTTATTGCTTCTGTTACTCATTGAGTCTGTATAAAAAGTGGAGTCGATGGGCCTATAAGACTTGCATTTCCAAGTGCAAAGAAATCCTGTTACTAAATATTCTTTTTAAGAATGATTTGATTGTATTTGGCTGTGTGCTGCAATGTATGGTGGTGGATTGGTGTTGTGGTGTTTGTACATTAATTGAAAAAAGAAGAAACATTTCCTGTAACTTTTTAAATTAAAAAAATAGAAAAAATTCAGTTGTTTTTCAATGTCAAGATAAATTCGGAAACCAATTTTAGCAAAAGTAATGCATTTAGGGAGAATATTTTTCTTTCTATTACTTCTGTGCAAAACAAACAGTTTTTTTATCCCAAAGTAAACCCTCACTGTCTTGTGTTTTTTGGATTGGGAGGCTGGAGGGGACCTTTGTAATATCTTTAAGGAGCTTTAGGATTCTATTTTAGCATTTAAAAATGACATATTACATCTTTGAAGAAGTTAAAAGACTTTGGTTCAATTACATTGGATGTGATAAAAAGTATACAGTAGGGGTGTTCATGGTTCGGTTTGGTCGGTTTAGACCAAAAATTTATAACTAAACTAATAAAGTCAGTTTTTAAATATTTCAACTTTTAACCAAACTAAATACTACTAAAAATATTCAAACCAATGCTATTTGGATTCGGTTTGAATAGTTAGTTTGATTGGTTTGATAAATAATTAAATGAATAAAATTAAAAATTAAAATATTATAAAAAATTGACTATTATTAACTTAAAATTATGATAAAAATAATATGAATATTATCCAAAATATAAAATTCAGTACAATACTTTAATTTTTAGAAAATTCAAAATATAATTTGTAGATGAGTAAAGTAAATTCTTGCTCAATTATGGTGTTCCAAAGGAAATTGAAAAGTGTAGGTAATTAAAAAGTTTATAATTTTAGAAAACTAGGAAATTATTAGTATTAGTGCATTATATATATATATATATATATATATATATATATATATATATATATATATATATATATATATATATATATATATTAAAAGAGACTATATTATTGGTTCTGTTCGGTTTTATTGGATTTATATTTTCTTAATCCAAAACCAAACCAAAAATCGGTTCGTAAAAATTTCAAAACCATAACCATCTATGAAACCACCTAAGTCATGATTTTCGGTTTGGATTGAATTGGGTCGATTCGGTTTGGTTGATTTTTGTGCAGCCCTAGTATATAGCATTTTGGTGTGCACATGCTTTTACTTTTCCTCGTGCGTTTATCATTTGTATATTTATATTTCTTTAATGTACTAGCAGAAGAGTTAAAGATATATGATCAAACTAGTGGAAAACTGGAAATTTCCCATTTCACTCCTAAGTCAGCTTTGTTTCATGTTGTATCATCTTGTGGCATATCCAATACATGAATAGAGCTTCTTCCTCCTTTTTGTGCTACATTTCATTTTATTTTCCTTGAGGCCTTTTCTTTATTTTGTTCCCTTTTATTTGTGTGAAATTGAGGATGAGTTGTGTTTTCTGGTGGCATCTAGTTGTGTATTCAATGATGAATTTATTTTCCCGTGATCTGAACTATGAATTCTTTACAAAATAATTTCCTCTGTTTATCATTGTTTATTCATCATATGTGATCCTATGGCTTCTTTCCTTATGTAAGGAAAAACTAAAAGGGGAGAGCTGAGCATTTTTCCAATATCTTTTATTGTCCTATCCCATTGTCTTCATATGATGCCTAGGCGCAAACCTGGACCTTCTGGCGCAGACAATGCCATTGTGAGTGCGAACAAAGTTGCTGCTAAGTTGACTTTTGCTAATATAGCTTTCTAACTGGACGCATATTATTGTCATACAGAAAACTGACGTTTGGGTCCCAGGACATCCTAGGAATCCTGAAGCTTATATTTTAAAAGATCAGGTACTTAGCCAGAATGAAAAATCACTTTGAAATCTATTAGATGGCTGGCTAGTTTGCAATCTACATTGTTTGATATCTTTTTACATATTTACTTTGTGCTATAATTACACCATTTCTTCTTCATGTCAAGCACACATTACTATTAGGTTTTCTGTACTCGAGTAGATTTATGAATGTAGTTAAAAACCAGTTAGGGTATTGATTTATTGTAAAGGTGAGAATTTTTTTTTCCTTCTAGCTGTAAAAACCCAAAACCTAGTAGTAACAGGATTTTGATGGAAAAACTGAGTACTAAATGTTTTTATGAAAAATTAAATGGAAAGAGATACTATTAATGGCCAAAGAATTGTTATTCTGATTTAAAGCAGTAATTGATAAGTAACTATATTAGTAGAGAATGTCAAACTAATTTTAATTCTCTCGTCAAACATGTTTTGTGATATCTCCAAATCCATTTTCTATTAGTTTATGTTAAGATAGGTGATAATTTGATTTAAGGGGAATTTGAATATAATTTTAGATTTGAGCTCAGTTATGTGTAATTTTCATTAGTTGGTTGGATTGATTGGATTTGTAATTCATCATTTAATGATAAAATTGAAATGACCATTCAAAAGATGTAATTTCAGGTAGACTCTCTAAAATTTGGTCAATGAGAAATTTCGCTTTTTTCATAAGTGCAAATACTTTCTTATGCAATTTGAATTAAAACACTAATGTACGAATGCTAGGATTTCCAATTTTTTATCAAAAAAACTATCTTTTTATTGTTCAGCTTATTTTTTCTTTCCCTTGTTTGTTAGTTTTCTTTCATCTTTTGTCAGTTTTCCAATTTACATGCTTCTCATAGCTTGTGTTACTTTTTCAGTTACTTTCCAATTCCCAGTTGGTGGTTTCAGCTTTTCCACCTTTACCTCATATTTTCATGGATAGCCATTCATCCAACTCCAAAAATACTTATTTTCTTGAATCATTTTCTTTTGGTTTTATATTTTACTGTTTCTTGCTTTCATCAAGTAAGTTTTGAATCGTATTGGTTTCCAAATCCTACAGTTGGATGGAATTTGTTTTCCTTTATTGTGATCATTAGTTACCATAAGTCTACCTGAGAAACTTGCTCAGTTTCCTCTTTATACAACCTTACTCAAGTTAGTGCCAGTGACTTATAAGCTTTGAAACCATATTGAAAGTCACAACTTGCCGAACACCCCTGCAGTTTTCTGTTTTATGAATACCAAGCTTGCTTTTCCTCCAGCTTCCTTCAAGCTTGCCTAGTCTTGACTGAATTAATTATTTTTGCACTAAGGTTAGCTGACACTGGATCTAAATGGTATGCTTTTATTTTCACCCTTTTTATCCTCTGCAAATTTGAATTTGAGTGTGGTCAGTTCCATGTTAATGGGTATGTGGTTTTCGAAGGTTATGGAAGAATGATGCTATTATTTTTTGGTTCTCATTTGATTTTCTTTTCCTTTTTTCCTTTCTTTTCAGTTTTTCATTTACATATAAATCCTATTTGAAATAATTTCATTTTAAAAAAATAATTTTATAATGTCTTGACATTGTTGAGTTGGCTTGTTTTTTGTCAAAGCTTTAAAGCACCTGATACGATTTGCACTTTACCTTTAATTAATATTTAAATTATAGTATTTATTTTTTCTTTTGAATAATTAAAATAATTGAACAAAATTTTTTTCGTTTGGTTATGCCAAAACTTCAGTTCAGTTAAGTAAACTACCCCTACTGCAATATACCTTTATTCTCATAATATTTGTACTGCACTGACACCCTGCATCTCTTCTAATGCATCACACAGCTATTATTTGAATGTGTAGAGATGGGTTCAAAAGTATGCGATATATGACAATATTTTGGTCGAATCAGAAGCTTGGGTTTTTTAAATTTCTCCACTCTTATTTAATAGAACTAGAAAAGCTGAGTCAGTTAGACTTGTTGTAATTTGCTTTTCATGTTTTTTGAGTATTAATATGTTCGTCCTCATGGTGCCAGGAAACTCGTTATCGTCAACGGTATCTAGATCTCATGTTGAATATGGAGGTTCGTCATATATTCAAGACCAGATCTAGGGTCATATCATATGTTAGAAGCTTTCTTGACAACCTGGATTTCTTGGAGGTTAGTTATTTCTTTGTTTTCTTCGCCATCTGTTTAGTAGGCTTTACCTGTTCTGCCATTTTAACTTTTTTGCTTGATCATTTCAATTTTTTTTATTAGGTTGAAACTCCCATGATGAACATGATTGCTGGTGGAGCTGCTGCTCGACCATTTGTAACCCATCACAATGAATTGAACATGAGGCTGTACATGCGAATTGCACCTGAACTTTATCTTAAAGAATTAGTTGTTGGTGGACTTGATCGTGTGTATGAGATTGGGAAACAGTTTAGAAATGAGGGTATTGATTTGACTCATAATCCTGAGTTCACAACCTGTGAGTTTTATATGGCTTTTGCGGACTACAATGATTTGATGGAACTCACAGAGTCTTTGTTGAGTGGTAAGGCTCATCAAGCTTTTAGATGAAGGAAAACATGGTTTCTTTTCATTTTTTCTACGTTTTTTTATTTTTCAGAAAAAGATAGTAAATTTTTAGCTTCATTTTGTTGCATCTTTGTTTCAAATTAGGAATGGTCAAGGAACTTACAGGAGGCTACAAAATTAAATACCACACAAATGGACCCGACAAGGATCCAATTGAGATTGATTTTACACCACCTTTTAGGTATATGGAGTATATATGTGGTGTAGGGTCTGTTATAATTGCGTCTTTTTGCATTTGAACCAACAAGCGGATTTGTTGTTGCAGACGGATTGACATGATAGAGGAGTTAGAGAAGATGGCGAATCTGAATATACCGAAGGATCTTTCTAGTGATGAAGCTAATAGATACCTTGTGGCTGCATGTGAGAGGTTTGAGGTCAAGTGTCCCCCTCCTCAAACCACAGCTCGTCTGTTGGATAAAGTAATTCTTCTTCTTCTTCTTCCTCGGGGTTTATCTTTAAAAGTCTGTTGTGTTGATGTAAAAGCTGAATTAGGGATAGGTCCTGGTGGTACCATATGGTGCCAGTTTCATGGAGAAGTAGAATCTGAGCTTTTCTTATTGGTGCAAGGCTCAAGGCTTGTTTTATGACAAAAAATTAGAGATTAAGAATGAATTATATGCTGTTTGAATAATTGTATATGGATGTACTGTTTGTTTTCTAGTCAGTGTAATTCCTGTCTGTTGGTTGTTCAAGTAATTCTTTTCCAAAAATCTGGTTATCACATCATAAAGCTGCTGCAGTAGGCAGTTTTTCCCCAAATTTTGCTACAAATTTTGTCACTTTCCCTTTGTATATTTGGTAGTCCACCAGCCAGCTACTGCCACTACTGCCCCATCCACTGCAGGAAAAATCTTATGAAAATGATAAAAAATTCTTAACCTTCAAGTGTGTACATGTTGAATATTTTAACTATGAATAAGGAGAAGTGCAGCAATTTTAGGTTCATGTTATTGTAATAATTAAAATTTTTTAAATTTTATTATCTTTTACAGCTTGTAGGCCACTTTCTGGAAGAGACCTGTGTGAATCCTACTTTCATCATCAACCATCCTGAGATTATGAGTCCTTTGGCAAAATGGCATAGATCAAAACCTGGCTTGACTGAACGTTTTGAGTTGTTCGTAAACAAGCATGAGGTATTTGTCACTCCACTTTTTAATTTGTGCTATTCATCTCTCTATTTTTTTTCTATGCTTGTTTCTTTGATTCATGCTGCTTGTGGTCAATGTTCTTTAACTGCTCAGCTTTGCAATGCTTACACTGAATTGAATGATCCTGTGGTACAACGTGAGCGATTTGCTGAACAACTCAAGGTACACCCCACTGTTACAAAGTTTGCATTTTCAGCAAATTGTCTTGAACTTCTGTCTGAAGACAGTATTTTTTTTTTCCTCCAAATATTAGGACCGACAATCAGGTGATGATGAAGCAATGGCCTTGGATGAAACATTTTGCGCAGCTCTTGAGTATGGTTTACCCCCAACCGGTGGCTGGGGAATGGGCATTGATCGATTGGCGATGATGTTAACTGATTCGCAAAACATTAAGGTTTGTGCTTGCATTTGTGTGGGGTAGTGTATGTAATTTTCAGCGGTTGTTTATTTTTTGTATTTGTGTCCTTTTGCGGAACAGGAGGTGCTGCTCTTTCCAGCCATGAAGCCCCAAGAGGATTCTCCTGCCAAAGGTACTTCTATATCTTTTGTGTTTGTTTAAGTCCACTCAGTGGCATAATGTAATTTTATTGCATTAAGAACAAACAAATTTTTTGTCAAGTCACTAGAAAGGCTGTTATAAACACTCGAACACATTTCTTTTATTATTCCTTTTCCCAAAAAATAGAGATTAATTTTTTCCTTGGTGCTTTGTTTGGTCATCCAATTGTCCTTTGTGACTGCAGCAACTTAAAAGGGGTTAGAGATGCACACATCTGGGAGCTGAGCTTCATTTCATGCGCTCGAGGCTTTGAGGTGGAAATGTCGATCAGCTGCTGATAAAAAATTTTCCATTATTTATTGCATTTCAACTTATATTTGTGAGGCCTTGATCATTTGAGCCCTTACTTTAGTTGAGTAATTGAAATGTTATAATGTACGAGATATATTTTTCTCCGTTCCATCACTACTGATTTACCTTATTAATCTGCTATAAAGTTTGTAGTGATTAAGTATATGCCCCTAGATGGTCCTTACCCTTTATGTTTTTAGGCTATTTTTAGGAAGATAATTATAGCATGAAATTGAGGTGGTAAATTGGATTTACTTCAGCGATGACATTTGGTGAAGTGTTAACAGTTGGTCTACTATGATTCAAACAAATATTTGGCTCATCAGATTGAGAATATATAAATGCATAGTGGGAATATAAAAAAAGGATGCTTAATTCTTGAATGATTGTATTACAAGGTTTTTGGTTTTACTATTTTCTGCTCTTTTTTTAACCCTCCTTAAAATACTATATTATCTCTAGTTAGAGGCTTTATTCTGTGACCAGGAATAAATGCAAAGAAAGGGGTCGTAACCACAAATTCAAGGCCACGAGAGAAGCGAATGGAAAGATTATGAACAGCTGAGTAAAAGCGGGTAGTTTTTGGACGGAAAATAAATGAAACGAGGTGTTTATTGGGATAAATACATGCAAATATTTTCCAATGTGTATATATTCATGAATCATTGCAAAATTAATATGTTAATTTTTATTTGGTGGTTTTACCCTCTTTAAAATAGTAAATTATAAATCTAAGATTTAGTTAGGGTCAGAACTAAAAACATAAATAAACATTATTTCAAGAAATATATATGCAAAATTTAGGGGATGTTTGGGATTGCGGTTATATATCCAAAAAATATGTTCAGGATTTTTTTGATTTAACTGATTAATTTTTTTAATTTTCTATAAATTATTTTTGTCAAATCTGCTTTTAGGAAAAATATCAACTGTTTATCTCTAAAAGCAGTTTTCAAAATTTAAAAATTTTTAAAATAAAATTTTTTTCTCTAGAAATATTTTTGTCAAACACAATACAAATTGACCCTTAGTTATCATATGATTTTGGGCACTGGACAGTTATTTTTTTCTTTTTTTATTTTTTTGAAATTAACACTAGACAGTTCTTAAATAAATCAAAACTTTAAGGATTTAAATTTTCGACCTTCCTAATGGGGTGTCCATTCCAAAATACTTCGAAGTAAAATCCCATAAAGATGAAAGTCGCTGGTCCAATATTTAGTACCAAATACTAAAATTGATAAAATTCTAACTTTCCAAAGACAAGAATAAGGTTCTAGAGCTACTAGTTATAGGGGTTGTAACAAGCAACTAAATGGTAGTTTGAAGCTAGGAAATCTAGTAAGCACATGGAGAAATCAAAACTAAATTAATGTCATCCTCCTAAGATTAAAAAAAAAAAAGATTCTAGGTCTAATTTGGTTGAAAAAGTGTAGAGAGATTCATTGATTATCAATGTAACATGAAGCTAAAAATAGAGTTGCATAAACTTTATAATTCTTGATTGGGTTGGAACTCTTCTATAGCAATTCTATCCGTATTAGATATCATCGAACTTATCCATATGCGACTTGATATTCTAATAATTATCCAACAAAAGCTTTTAGGCCATATTTGATTTATGGAATAGCTATGAATAATTATTCCAATATTTGGTTCAAATTTTAGTAAGGAATAATAATTCCATAAAATTGATATTTCCGTAATTTTGTGGAATACATATTTTATTAAAAAAATTAAAAATAACTATTCTACAACCCATAGAATAATATATTTTACCACCATCCCACCCCTTACCACTCCTACCTCCACTTACCCATCACCACCACCACCACCACCACTTACCCATCACCACCACTGTCACCACCACCACCTCTTCCAACATCCACCACCCACCACCGCCACCACCTAAACATTTCCACTAATCATCACCCACACAACAAAATATAATACTATATTTAACTATAATTTTGTATATGAATACTTAATCTAAATTTATGAATCAAATCGTGAAATAAAAATTATTTAGGAATAATTATTCTATTCCTTAGAAATTGCTATTTTATTCTATAAACCAAATATGACCTTAGAACTCATCAATCTCTTTGCTCAATTGGTCCATTTTATACTAGTGTAAACAATGCTCCTTTGAAGATAATTACTTTCCTTTCTTTCTTTACTCTATTTTTGTAAAGGCTCTATGCCTACTTGCTGGCTTGAAAGGAAAATTTTAAGGGTACGTTTGTTATATCTCATCTTGGAATATAAATATAATTTTCGTTCCAAATTTAAGTTTGATAGCTAAAATATTTGAGAATAAAATTCTGATTTCTGCATAATAATTCATAATATCTCAAATTTATTAGTATTTGAAATTTTTTCAATATTTTTTTAAATAGAACATTTTATATTTCAAAAAAAGAATCTCAATAAAATTAGATCAAATATAAAAACATGATTCCAATTCTTGCATACTAAAGAGAAATATTAGAATACTAAAATATAAATATAAAAATATGATTTCATTTCTCATGAAATTCTATATTTTTAATGTACCAAACATGCGATGAAAGTTGCAACTCAATTTGGGTAAGGGTACGTAATAGTATTCGTAATATTCTTCTTCTTTGGGTTGTAAATCAAGGCTTTGAGCTCTTTGCTCGAGAATATTCAGCTAAATTACTTAAATGTTTTCATCCTCAATGTTTTCTGTCATCACATTCTATTATCCAATAATTTTATTTTGTATTCCATGTCCTTCTAGATCCCAAGGCATTAATTTCAGAGGTGATTAATATTCTTTGGAAATTACATTTTTTATCATCTAGAAAAGCCTCTCACTCTGTTAAAAGTCTTGAAGAAAAAAAAGGAGAATGAAAATTTTGCACCAAATTCGATGCAAACTTGTTACCTTCATATGTACCTATAAAAGGCACAAGAAATCTCTCATTTTATACACTACAAGTTTTAGCAAATATAGCAAGATTGTGAATTGTGAGAGGATTTAGTGAGAGAAAATTGAGAGCAAATTTTGAGGGTATAATTAAGTTGTGAGTATTTGTAAATATTTTGTAATTTTTATTGAAAGAAAAAAATTTGCAGCAGCCCAGAAACGTAGACATAATTAGTTGAACTCCATTATCAATTGTTTGTTTTATTATTCCGCATTTATTTTGCTTTCTTAGAAATTTGATTATAAAAAATTTGTGTTTAGTAAAATTATGTCTACGACTATCTCATCCATTAGTGGGAAACACTACTTCATGACTTTCATCGATGATCTCTCTTAAAAGGTATAGTTTTACTTTATAAAGCAGAAGTTCAAAGCTTTCAGAAGATGGAAAACTATGGTTAAAAATGAGACAGGTCTGAAGATCAAAAAGCTCAGAACCAACAATGGTGGTGAATATGAAGACACCAGATTCAAGAAGTTTTGCTATGAGCATAATATCATAATGGAAAGAGTTGTGTCAAGCACACCTCAACACAATGGTGTAGCTGAGTGAATGAACCGAACATTGACAGAAAGAGCCAGAAGCATTCGTATACAACAGGTCTATCGAAGTAGTTCTGGACAGAAGCAGTCAATACAACAGCATACTTAATCTTGAAGCTCAATATTATTAGAAAAATATTGAGTATTGTGTTTATTGAAGATCTTCATCTTGAACAGTTGGATGTAAAGATCGCATTTCTTTATGGAGACTTAGATAAGGAGATATACATGAGCCAACCAAAAGGTTTCTCAAAAAAAGGGAAGAAGAACATGGTGTGTAGACTTAATAAGAGTTTGTATGGCCTGAAACAAGCCTCAAGAAAGTGGTACAGAAAGTTTGACAACTTCATGAACAAAGAAGATTTCCATAAGTGCAACACTGACCACTATTGCTATTTAAAGAGATATAGGTCCAGTTATACCATTTTATTGCTTTATGTCGATGATATGTTAGTAGCAGGTTCATATATGGATGATATCAAAAGGTTGAAGCAGCAAGAGTTTGATATGAAAGACTTGGGTCCAACAAAGAAAATTATTGAAATACAAATCACAAGAGATAAGCAGACATGATTTTTGCAGTTATCTCAGGCAAAGTACATCAATCATGTTTTGTAGAGATTCAACCTGGGCGACACCAAGCCAGTTGGCACACCCTTAGCTAGCCACTTTTGTCTATCCAAGGATCAGTCCTTTCAAACGGAGGAAGAGAGAGAACTTATGGTTAAGGTTCCTTGTGCATCAACTATTGGGAGTTTGATGTACACTATGGTCTGTATGAGACTAGACATTGGCCATGGAGTGGGAGTTGTTAGCAGGTTTATATCAAATCCAGAGAAAGCTCATTGGGAAGCAGTCAAGTGGATTTTGAGGTATCTATGAAGCAACACAAAAAAGAATTTGTAACTTGGTAAAGGAGAGTTAAAAGTACAATACTACATAGACGCAGACTTTGGAGGTGAAGTCAATCACCGAAGAAGCACCATCAGTTATATATTCACTGTTGGAACTACAACTGTTAGTTAGATGTCACAGATACATAAGATTGTCACTCTATCAACTACAGAGGTTGAGTATGTAATAGTAATTGAAGCTAGTAAAGAGATGATATGGCTTCAAGGTTTGTTAACTGAGTTGGGATTCAAACATGAGAAGAATGTTTTGCATAGTGATAGTCAAAGTGCGATACACATGGCGAAGACTTCAACATTTCATTCTAGAACCAAGCATATTGGGCTTCGTTATCACTTCATCAGATCTCTATTGGAAGATGTTGTATTAGTATTGAAGAAGATTCAGGAAAGTATGAATCAAGCGGATATATTGATAAAGACGGTGACTATTGACAAACTGAAGTTGTGTTCAACTTTAGTTGACCCGTTAGAATAACAAGACCAGAAAAGCTATTGCATTGATCGAAGTGTAAAGATAAATTGAAATCAGTCTTCAAGTGGGAGATTTGTTAAAAATCTTTAGATGGAGCCCACCCAAAAAAGAAAATAAAAAAAAGGAGTATGAAAATTCTGCATTGAATTCGGTGAATAATTATTTGACTTTTGCACTGAATTTGGTGCAGACTTTTTACCTTCATATGTGCCTATAAAAGGCACAAGAAATCTCTCATTTTATACACTACAAGTTTTAGCAAATATAGTGAGATTGTGAGTTGTGAGAGGTTTTAGTGAGAGAAAAATTGAGAGCAATTTTTCAGGATATAATTGAGTTGTGAGTGTTTGTAAATATTTTGTAAATTTTTCTTCTTTCAATAGAAGATATGCAGCAACCTAGAGACATAGGTATAATTGGTCAAACTCCGTTATCAATTGTTTGTTTTATTATTTTGCATTTATTTCACTTTCTCACAAATCTAATTATAAGAAATTTGCATAATTTTCCAACACTCTTCATCTGTAACTCTACCAATTTACACTTAAAGTGAAAATCTTTTGAAAAATTCTTACTGTTCATCAATGTTATTCCTCAAAATCCAGTCAGTTTTCTCTTTTTAATGTTTTTATTTTTGAGATTTTACTTAATTTTGGTGTTTTTTTTTCCTTTTTGATCTTGTTTTACTAAGACTTATATTACTTTCTATTTATCTTTTGTTTAGCTGAACATAACCATGTCGGAAAATGACAAAATCAACTTATCAAGGAAGCTGTGATACCCCCACTCAGCTTAAGGGGTATAAGACCATGAAATAGTCATGACCCAAGTACTAACTCCATACCCTAATTCTTCTCAATTCATTATTGTTCCATGCTTGCTTCCCCATAAAAGGCTTTAACTTTGTTTACCCAATCCACTAAGACAAACCTTATAGATTTTCTTATAAAAATGATTTAAGGTCATGAGAGAAAGTTGTAATAGAATTTGGCCCAACTTGCTCCCATGTTTAGTAACTAAATGGATCAGTTTGAGCCTTTCTTTAAAGACATATGGCCATATTTAGGTATAGCCAATTTTCTTAGGTTCAGTTGCTACAACCTCCCTTTAGATGATGACTTCGTTGGAGCACTATCATTATTTTGAGCTAGGTGTGTAAATGCATTCATTTTTCCATTTGGCTGTATAACAATCACACCTTTTAACCTAGCCGCTCTTTTAGGCCTACCTTGTTAGGGGGAGGAAGCAAATTCCACCTTACTCGAAAATAGTAAGGGCCTGAACTTTAGTTTTAAGAAAGTAGATTTCTCTCTTGGCAAATTTTTTTTGTTAATAAAATAATTCTATTACTAAGAAACAAAACAATTACATCATTGTTGGAGCGAGCTAGTAAAAGCAATTCAAATCCACAAACTCCAGTAAAAACTACTAGCACTCATGTTATGACCACTATACATCAACATATATTTAACACCAAGGATATACAACCTAAAACTCTACTTGTGTTATAGATATCTTGAAAAGTAATCATATTTCTTTCTTACGAAATCAAGTAAACAATTATAGCCAATGCTAATCATCAAAGTTTTGCCACGAAATCAAGTATGTATGTGTGTGTATATATATATATATATATATATATTAAATTTATATACTAATCTAAATTATATTAATAAATAATATATATAATTGATATACTTAATATACTTATATGTTTATATCATTTATAATTAGTGAAGATATTATATTATATTATATTATATTATATATATATATATATATATATATATATATATATATATATCACACCTTTTAACCTAGCCGCTTTTTTAGGTCTACCTTGTTACGGGGAGGAAGCAAATTCCACCTTACTCGAAAATAGTAAGGGCCTGAACTTTAGTTTTAAGAAAGTAGATTTCTCTCTTGGCAAATTTTTTTGTTAATAAAATAATTCTATTACTAAGAAACAAAACAATTACATCATTGTTGGAGCGAGCTAGTAAAAGAAATTCAAATCCACAAACTCCAGTCAAAACTACTAGCACTCCTGTTATGACCACTATACATCAACATATATTTAACACCAAGGATATACAACCTAAAACTCTACTTGTGTTATAGGTATCTTGAAAAGTAATCCTATTTCTTTCTTACGAAATCAAGTAAACAATTATAGCCAATGCTAATCATCAAAGTTTTTCCACGAAATCAAGTATGTAATACGTATATATATATATATATATATTAAATTTATATATTAATCTAAATTATATTAATAAATAATATATATAATTGATATACTTAATAAACTTATATGTTTATATCATTTATAATTTGTGAAGATATTATATTATATATATATATATATATATATAAAAAATAATCACAAATATAGATGCTTCTACTTTATAATTATATACTTATAATTATATGATTATACTTCTGAGTATATATATCTAATAATTTAAATTTTAAATATTACTACATGCATAGCTTACTATATAAATTATATTATTTTTTTATTAAAATAATTATATTATATTAAGATTATATAGTAATCTAAATTATATTAACAAATAATATATATAATTGATATACTTAATTAACTTATATAATTATATACTTTATAATTAATGTAGACACTATAATCATATACATAATTTTAAATATTCACAAACTTACATACTTATACTTTTTAATTAAAATTTTTAATTTATAAACCTTTTATATAAGAAAATATTGCATTTTTTTAATTTTAATTTAATACTTTAAAGAAAATACTTTCATAATTTTTTTTTTACTACTTAAAGATTAAACGTTTACTAGGAGTATTTTTATATGATAATTGTGGATTTTTTTATTATACTATTAAATATCAATTTTCGATTTTATGCACTTTTTATTTAGTTTAAAATATCCGAGTATTGGATTATTTTGTAATATATTATTTAGTACCGAAAGAACTGAAGAACCGTACCAAATTGTCCCAAATTTTCAAGACAATATAATACGAAGATTTTTTCTTTTCAATACAATACAAGATTTGAATGTATAGATCTTTGACTTTTTAAGACAATACTGGAGATTTTTCAATCTCAGAATTGGATCGGATTGTGTACACCCCTAGAATTTAACAAAAACCCCAAACTACCTTTCATCATTTAACTTTATTACTAACTTGTCTCAAAGTAGTTTAGGCACTCAAAATAGAGTACACACTTGATTTTGTCAAACTCCACTTGATGTTGTCGTCTTGCTCACCATTCGCTTGGAATTGTTGAATGCACTCCTAAGGTGTCGCAGTATCCTCATCCATAAAATTAGGGAGTCTCCATCTTCCATTGTGCTAACACTCTTTAATTAAAGCATTCCTTGATTCCATCATCTTGAATATTAATGTTGGTGTATTTATCTAAGATGATCTCACAATTTAACCACATATCAAACTAGAAAGAGAGATCACCTCTTCCTAACTTATATTCATAGTATACTTGAAGTCTCTTTTAAGCTTAATTAGATGTCTCTAAAGCCAGCTAGGATTTAGATGTTTAGTGATTCATTAAAAGCCCATCCTTTTCAACTTATTATTTATGACCCAAATAGCCCACAGAGAAGACTTAGAAGTAATCAAATCCCAAATTTGTTTGTTAACTGTAGCTTTATTCCATGTTGTAATATCTTTAACTCCAAATCCTTCCTTTTCCTTTGGTTTGCAAACCTTTTTCCAAGCAACCAATCCTCTTCTTCTACAATCAGAATTCCCTTTCCAAAGAAAGTTTCTACATTTCCTATCTATTTCTTTGACTATAGAGGTAGGAAACAAGAAAACATAAGCCCAATAGACATGCATACTTCTTAGGATAACATTTATCCACTGCCACCTATTTTCATATGACAAATGTTTCACTATCCAGGAATTAATCTTAGTAGTTATCTTCTAAATCAACACTTCATAATGGCTCTTTAATGGCCTATTAGAAATAAGAGGCATACCCAAGTAAGTATGACAAACATAAGCCCAATATATTTTTCCTTTCCTTTCCTTTTTATCCTTACACTGACCTCGATAGCCTCAATCCCTAACTTGGTTGGAGATTAGCAGAAAAGGAAGAAAAATGTGTATTTAGTTTAGTTTAATTCTTTTTCTTAGTTAGTAGTAGTACACCTCAAAGTGGTGATGATGACACAATACCCCTAGCTATTCGAACACAATACAACACATCAGCTAATTTCGAAGATAAAATTTTTTAAGGAAGAGAGAAATGTAACACTTAATAGTGAAAGCCTAGTTAATTAGGTGGATTAAAGAAGTATAAGTATGTGTTTTAGGGATATGAAATGTGAAAAAGTTAAAAATGTTGGCTCAAAAGTTACAATTCTTGTTTTGATGATTTTAAAACCATGATTGAAGTATTAGAATTTATCATATATATGTTTTAATTTCATATTTTAATGTGCAAAAAATTCGAAGCAAGATGAACATTCAATAAAATAGACACATGTGCAAGAAAATGTGCATTAAGATATTAATATAAACTCATTATGATATGTATATAAAAGTGAATCTCAAAGTATAATTTTTTTTAAATGAAGTATTTTTCACTAGTCAGAAAAAATAGTTATTCTAATTGAGTATTCTAATCTAGCATTCTAACTGAGTATTTTAATTTTACAATTGACATATTTCACTAAATAACAAAATAACAAGATGTTTTTGTAAAACGAAATTTTGTCACTACTGGCTAGTTTTTCACCTCAAAGCTATAAATATATGTTAAAAAATATTTCAAATGTTGGAAAAAAAATATTTCACAACTGAAAAGTGTTATACACTCTTTAAATTACTTTTCTTCTATATTGAGCTTCATTCTTAGATATCTTTCATATTGCCTCTAGTTCTTCTTTGTGTAATTCATTTTTGAGCTTGTGAGTGACTGTTTTATGTTATATTTTGCAAATTTAGCTTTAAAACTTGTTGTAGGGTTTACTAGCACCTTTAGAAAAAAGTTATTCAAGTATTTTCAAGTTTTATTTTATAAAAACTTGAGTTGGGGTTGTTTAGCACTTAGGTTGAAAAGCTTATCAAGTGTTTACAAGTTTTACTTTGTAAAAACTTGGGTTTGAGTTTGAGAGCATAGTCTAGAAAAGTCTGGAGCTATAATTTACTTGAATTTTGCCTTTGAAAAGAATCATTAGTGGAGTAAAACTCCCAAAATTATGTCTTGAGAAATAGATGTAGGCAAGGAGTCGAATTACTATAAATCTAATGTGTCAAACTATTCTTCCTTCTCTTATTCTCAATTTCAATAATTAATTTTGTTGGAAAAATCTCATATTTGATTTTTATCAGAAAGGGTGTTAAGTGTTTTTGCAAAAATCCATTTATACTTAAATTTGTTTGCATTTTTTGTTGTAAATAAAAGAGGTGATTTATTTGACAAAAATATATTTTAGAGATTGAGAAATATTTTTATTTATAAACTTTTATTGTGAAAAAAATTTCAAACTTTTCTTATGTGTGTTTTCTGCCAAGATTGGAATACTATTAGCAAACTAGTATTCTATTCCAAAACATGAGTCAATTTTGCAAAGGCCAGAATTTCTTGAAACCTTAATTCACTACCCTTCTTGAGCTATTTGGGACCTACATATGGTATCAAAGCCTTTCTCCCTTCATCTAAGGTTTCACATCCTTGGATAGATCCATAAATATGGCATCAACCTCAAATAATGCTATTTTTTCTACCCATTGCCACTCAATTACAAAAAGGTCAATCTATCACATGACTTCACTATTTTTTGACAAAAATTATGCATATTGGAAGGCAAAAATGAATCATTTTCTTCAATATAATGACTTAGATTGTTAGAAATCAGTTCTGGAAGGCTATACACATCTAAAAAATGAAAATAGAACAAAGAAGAAGATAAAGGAGATGACCAAAGATGAAAAACAAGTAACAAAAGCAAACTCAAAGGCTATGAACTTCTTATTTTGTGAGCTGGATACAAATGAATTCAAATGAGTATTCTAGTGTGACACGACAAAGCAAATTTGGGTCAAATTTGAGACAACTTATGGAGTAATTGAAGAGTTGAAAGATTCAAGGCTTCATGTGGTGTGTTATAAATGCAACCAACTTAGGTATATTAAATCAAAATGTCCAAAGTTGAAACATATAGGGAAGAAGCATAAGAAAATAACTATGGTTGCAACTAGGAGCAATAGTGAAGAATCAAGCTCAAGTTCAACTGAGTAGAAAGAAAAAAAAAAGCTGCAATTATGGTGTTGATGGCTAATACTAAAAAGACTGAAAAATAAGAAACTTTGGACCTTAACCTTGATGAAAAATTTGAGGTAAGTGATTCTAACTCTTCTAGTGATGATGACCTTTAGAGTTGTTTTGAACAATTGCATTATAAATATGAGAAGTTGAAGAAAAAACATGTTTTGGAAAATTCATATGTTGATTTGAAAACTTTGCATGATGATCTTTTGAAAAAGCATGATGATTTTATGAACGAAGCTGAAAAGAGTATTGAAAATGAATTAAAAGCGATTGATCTTCATAATAATATTGCAAGAAAAAATATTTTGCTGCATGATTGAAAATAAAAACAAAGAGATTGAAAAACTTTTATGTGAAAAATGTGTGTTGAATAAAGAACTTAGATATCATGGAGCTTCAAATAAATTTGGAAAAGATAAAAGAGTTATTGTTGATGGTTTTGGAAAATATGTTAAACATTATGCATATTTTGACAAAATCGTTTCACATATTTTTCCTCACATCAAATGCTTTTATTGTTACAAAAAGGGTAATATTTCTTAATACTGCTATTTGAGGAAAAATGTTATGTGAAAAAGATGTGGGTTGTGAAAGGAACATATCCTTTGCAAGCTAGCAATCATAAAGTAGAAATTTCATCTTTGTTTACTAATCAACAAGAACCCATAGAAAAAATAAGAACCAAAATCAGCTTGAATTCTTGCAGATTTGTCTGAAGAGCAACTCAAGCATAATCAGTGGTTATTTGGATGATGATTGTTCAAGACACTTGACATAAGCATGTCTATGGCTCAAAGCTACAATGAAAATAAAATTTTGCAAAATTATTCTTGGTATGAATACTACATCAAAATTATTTCAATCTTTTAAGGTATTTCTAATAACTGATCTCATATGTTTTTGTATGAAAATTTCATGGTATGTGCACTTCTTGACTAAAGTGTATAATTCGGTGATTATGTTAGAGAACTGGAGTGTTGAAATCTTTGTTTATTTGGAGTTGTAATTGAATGAGTATTTTGAGATTATGATTTGTTTAATTTTAAAATTTATTAGTTTACAATTATGTCCCACATTTAGAAGAGTGAATTTCAAATTAAGGGCAATTATATCATTTAATCAGTGTACTCCTCTCCTTTTTATATATTTTTCTGCACGGCGAAAGGTCATGCACAATATTTCTCTTAAAAAAATTTATCTTCACATACAGAAATTAAGTTTCTTAAAAGATAGAAAAAAATATAAGCTTTTTACATTTTAATATAGTGGTGGGGCTTGGAAAAGGCTTTTAAAATTCAAATAAAAATTGTAGGATAATGGAAAATAGAGTTATAGCTGCTTAAAAATGCATAAAGGTGTATTTCCCAAAGTCCTATGCTACACTCATCTTTTTCTCTTTGCCAAAACCTCTCTCATATGCATTAGTGAAATACAATGGAGGAAATTGCTTAGGGTGTTTCCAAAATCTATTTTAGTTTTATTTTTGCAAAACTAAAAAAACCAATAAAAACCCTAATTTCTCCATTAATATAAAAAAAACCCATTTATATCTATCTTCACCTCACCCAACCTTTAAGAACTCACCTTCTTTTCATTGTTAAATTAAAATCAAAATTTATGCCTAAAACCCATGTCTATAGTGTGGTTGAAAGCAACCAGTAACGAAATTGTTGGATTAATCACTAACCAACAGTGACAACAACAACACTACCTTTTTCCGATCTCTCTTTAGACAAAAGCAATTATGCCCGCACCATATCTACCATTGAATGATAAATGCTCCTACCCAAAGTGATGACAACTCTAAATCTCAATAAAAGGGACTCTAATAGTAATCTCTTACTGGACGACGAGGGAATATCAACCTACATGCCGATGATCCTGAAATTCAGAAAGAAACCCAATCTAACAGTAATTTTTTTACAAAATGATAGGCTGAGTAGTAAATAAAATAAAAAAGGGATAGATGATAGTGGCCCTCAAAAGGACGGTTAAAGTGATGACTTCAGAAAATAGAAATATAGAGGAAAATGTTTAGTGAAACAAGTACAAGTGGGTCTAATTCAAAGATCGAAAAATTAGAGGATCAAAGTGTTGTCACTGATTAGGTAATCTCATTCCCTATTGATTTTGAAACTTGTGGAGTGCAAAATTAAATGCAAAGTTGAGAGAAATTGATAGCTGAAAAAGAAAATTTTTATCTTGCTTTGGTTAGAGAATTTGTGAAAATTGAATGGTTATATCTAATAACAAAATGAAAATTATTGTGAAAGAAAGAGATTATGATTTGAAAGTTGAACACATGTTGGAATTATGTTTTAAAAGTTTGGGATTATTTAAAATAAAAAAAACCTAAAATATTTTGATAAAAATGACAATAATTGTGATGGTTAAATAGCCTTGAACTTACTATGCTAATGAATTTAGTTGATCCATATGGTTGTCTAGCTTGAGTTTATATAAATTGGTATAAAATAGAGATTAATTGTTGCTTTATAAGTTTGAAGTATTCTAATTTGATATTAAAGCATTCTTTAATTTTGTTATGGATAGTTAATTATTGAGATTTTGTCTAAAATTTTCAATATTCCCAATGTTGTCTAACCTTTACAAACAAGGGAGATGAATATGATTTACATTTGAATTTACTTTGGATATTTGGATTATTTTGATATTTGGTGGATTTTCTTGATGAATTTTCTTGGATTGAGATAGTTGAAATATGATATAATTGAGCCTTTGATATGTTTGAAATGATAAAATGTTGAAATGTGATATGTTTGAGTTTATTTACATTAGTGATATGTTAAACTTACATCCACATGGTGTTTCTTTCAATTTTGGTATGTAATAACATTTTCCCTTCTCTTTTACAAGTTATACAAGTTTATACCCTTTTTCATGTATATCCCGTTTTTGGTAAAAATCCATTGTCAAATGGGTTGATTTTAGTTTAAGCTTGAAATTTTATTGCTAAATACTCTTCTCTAAGTTTGATTAAGGGTTAAAACATATTTTAGTAAGGGTTTATATGAGTTAAGGGTTAGTTTGAAGGTTTAACGTTAAGGTTTAGCCTTTTATGGCTTTAATGTTAACTTTATAGTTAATAGATGTTGATAGAATATTTTTATGTGTTAGATGTTGGAAAAAGAGGCGGTTTTAATCTTTTATAGCGGCCAAGGTGTTTCATTAGCTATAGTAGTTAGCCGAACTAGTTCTCAGATCAAAATTTGTGTTCTTGGCTAGAAGACTCTAGTTGTCAATGAGACCTCTGCACCTCATGGTTCGCACCTGATTCTTCCTAGAGTTGCTAAGGTACTGAAGCTTAGCAAAGAGATAGTCCAATTCCAGGCGGTGGCAAAAAAGAAAAAAGATCAAGAAAATCTTAATAAAGAAGCAATCCTCAATTGATGCAGCGAAGGAGAAACAAGAATAGGTCAGAGAATCCTTCCAAGTTTGTCTAAATATTTTCTTAGCACGAGTGTATGTATATATATATATATGTTTGGCCATAAAGCCTGGGGCTCCTTTTGTTGCTTTTGTTGGCTTATTTTGGATATTGCCGATTTTTTTTTCCAACATTTTTTTATTTTTTATTTTTATATTTTATGATTATTTTGCATACTTCATTTCCAAATGTCATTTTATTTTGATCGACTCAAAAAATATATATTATTGCATATAAGTGTCATTCATACAAAATGTCAACTAACATAGCCATCATAGAGATATGCTCCAATAGTTGTTTAAATTCAGAAGCTACGTGAAGATGGATTTTCAACTCCCTCCCAAACAGATGGGATAAAGTGTTTCAAATACTTCATGTCAAAGACTAATCATATGATTTGCCTTCAAGATCAGCTAACTTGACTGCTTCTTGTTGAGAAAATGATCAATAATAAATGGACCTTCCTAGTTTTACCCCATTTTGCTTTATTCTTTAAACCGATTATCAATACTAAATGGTCCTTCCTAAAAATGTTAAGATTTACCATTTTTTTGACCCAAAAAAGTTGTTCATCCATAATACTTTAGGAGGGTAAAATCCAAGAAGATGAAAGAGGTGGTTAATCCAATACCTAACACTAAATACCAAAATGGATAAAAACCTATAGCTCTCGTCACACAAAAACAAAGGTTTTAGAACTACTGTTTATAGGGATTGTAATAAACAACTAAATAATACCTTGGATTTAGAAAATCTAGCAAGCACAAAGCAACATCAAGTGCATCACGAGAATTGAAGCTAAATTACTGTACTATTTCTAAGATAAAGAATAAACATTGAGTTTCATTTGGTTGAAAAATGTGTAGATGGATTCATTGATTTTCAACATAAAGATTTATAATACAACAAGAAGCTAAAAATTTAGTTATATCAATACTACAATTCCTAATCGGGTTAGAACTTGTCTGTAGAAATCCTATCTTATCAGATATCACAAAATTTATCCATATGGGACTACATATTCTAATAATTATACAACAAAAGCTTTTGAAGTCCATAAGCTGAATTTACATATATAAGTCTAGACAATCACTACTCAATGCGACCCATTTTATATTGGTATAAACATTGAGTTTATAAAATTTTTTTTGGACCAAATGAAATGTGGATGCAAAGTACTGCAATGATATCAGTTTCATTCTCTATTGTTTTTTGGGACAATATTCTATCTCTTCTATATTTTGTTGTTGTGCTACCAAAATATATATAAATACAAGGTAAAGGGTGTTCAGAGATGTGGAACAATTATTAGTTGTTTCATTCTCAATAATTGCACCAAAGTGTTTTTAAACTATTTAATGAATGTAGCATATTATAATTCCAATCAATTACTTATTTCAAAAACTTTGGGGACGTTTAGTTTAGCTCTTTGGGGCAACAAATATTTTTTCTTACCTAACAGATATTTCATAAATGTTGGTAAACTTTTCTAAACAACAGCTGATGGTTGTTTAAAATCCCAAATAATTGCTGATTGAAAATTTTTATTTTTGAGTTTTTTCTGAATAACTAAAGTTTTGTCTTAAATACAACTATTAAATTACTCATACACTAAATTACCATTACATATAAAAAATTAATGAATTTTGAATTTATTTTTTATTTACTCATATATCATATGCTTTTTTGAAAATTTTTTATTCATTGATTATTATTATTAATAAAATAAATAATTACATCAAATAAATAATATATTATAATTTTTATTTATTTATTTATATATTATAAAAAATATATAATTTGAATTAAATAGCTGATATTCCTATTAATAATTTTATATTCTAACAACTCAATTATTTTTACCAAACAATAAGTACCAATCTGCTATTAGCCACTAGCTATCAGCTACTAGTCATCAACTATCAGCTGGTAGCTTTAACAACTATTAATCCAATTTTGTTTAGTTGTTGAATGCACTTAGTAGCTCATAACTATTAGCTGATAGCTAATTAACATTAATATTTGATAGAACTAATTGAATTGTTAGAATGTAAAATTATCAATATAGATATAATTTTTTTAATTCAAAACATATATTGTTATATCATGTATGAATAAACAAACTAATTACTTGATATAATTATTTATTATAATTATGATAATAAAAATAATAAAATATGATCAATTATAAATAAAAATTTAAATAAATGTGTGTGTATATATATAATCAGTTAGTTTAATATAATTTATACATAATATATTAAACAATATGTATAACAATTAAAAATATATTATATATTCTTTTTATCATGTAAAAGTGAACAATATTACCAGTTTAACTACTATTTGTAATATTTTTATATTTGTAATTATAATAATTTATTGATTAAAAAAATTAATTTGGAGAAAATAAGTGTTTTGTAATTAATAAAATTGATAAAGATGATATAGTCTAAATAAAAATTAAATTAAATTAGCTACCAGCTGATAGAAAAAAAAAACTATATTTTGATGTTTTTTCAATCAATAATTGATTGAAACTATGATCAGCTATTAGCTGCTGATTGAGATATTTTACTAAATATCATTTTAACAGTTGTTGGATATCTAATAACTATCAGTTGTTCTAAAATATTAAATCAAATGCCCTCTTAGTTACAGGAAGTTTCATATAATTAATCACTAAGAATAAAAAATGAATTTAAATTTAAAACAAATTTTTAGAATTTACATATAAATTCTACAAATTTTGGTGGAATTCTTTAATAAGATTTTCAAGAAAACAAAAATTAAAAAAAAAAAAGAATCATAACCAAGAGTTGGCGTCAAAACTTGTAGTTTTCTGAAGTTGTTTTCTCAAAGATCCCCTTTTTTGTCCGTTAATTTGAGATATAAAAGCAATACCAAACTTTCGCAGTGAAAATGAGTGATAAAAACTCCACTGATTTTTGACACTGACAATCTAAAGGAAACAAACATTTTTGTTAATAAATTTTCAATATCGTAATAATGAAGAATGTTGATGTACAATGTCTTACCTTCCAACATCAGAAAACGGTGCAAATTTAATCATCAGCAAGAAGAGCCTGCTTTTATATCTGAAGCAAATAAACTGTCATTCAATTCGCGTCCGCTGGTTTCCAACGGCAAGAGCAGAATGCAGAATACAGTAACAGCAATTACAACCTCAAAAAGAATGATAACTTCCTTCAAATGGCAACTGCTGACCAACGCAATTGCTACAAGAGGACATATCATCCCACCGACTCTTCCCACACCATTTGCTACTCCAGCACCGGTTGACCTCACAGAAGTTGGATAAGACTAGAAAAAATAAAATGATGTTAGAAAAATCAAAGACAGAAAATTTACTTTAGGCAGATTAAAAGCATAAAGAAATAAGGAGCAAAAGGACCACAAACACATTTTTTGCATATGTATATATATGTATAAATATATTGGGTTCTTACTTCTGGGGCATATATGCAGGCAACAATGAAGGTTCCCATGGAGAACATGCGACTTCCAAACAGCAACCCTGTTGTTATAGTAGCAGATTGACAAAAAATCATTGGTAAGAGGCAAAAACCAGATAGGCTGAACATTATTGCCATAGAAAGTTTGCGGCCGAATCTATCCACAATAATAGCTGATAAAAGAAGCCCAGGAAGCTCTGCAGAATTAACTCAAGTCAAAACAACCATGAGCTGATATATATACAATGATACAAGGACAAGGAAAATTAGTCCATCGACAATGAGTTTCAAAATTGAGTGTGTAAAAGTGGAATCGGGACCTGCAAAACTAGTGATAAACACATCTGTGTAGAGACTGTCATTGTGGAGATTTTCCAAATGCAAAAATGTCAGGCTACATTTGCTTTGAGCAGTTCTTATCTGGGAGGTCATCAATATTATCCCATAATATGCAAATGTATTTCCAAAGAATATCACCCACAGGAGAAGAGTTGGTTGAATCAGATTTGAAGAGAAAAGCAAAAAAAATGTTGAGAAAACTGATTTGAATTGTGAGATTTTTTCGTTAGCTGTAGGCAGTAGAGGTATATGCTCTGATGAAGCACATTCTTCATTCACTTTGATTGTCTCATAAGAATAAAGCATGCCTTGAGGTAATTTCTTTTTGTTAACTGAAGCCATCTCCTCTAGAATTTGCTGTGCATGACTTGTCCTGCCTTTCTGCCATAAATATCTCGGAGACTCTGATGCAAAACCAGAAACGAGCAGTAAAGACAATGATGGTACAGCAGACAACACAAGTAGCCACCTCCAATTCAGTCTTGGAATCACTATCTGCAATCATCATGAGATAACACTGAAGTTTAGAATAGTTCCAAAGTCTTCTGTTAATTGTTTTCAAGTCCTAGTTTTTGCATTATTTGCAACAAAATGAACTCTGACAGTCTAAAAAACAAAAAGAAAAGAATTACATACATAAAGTAGCTTCAGTGCAGTTAGTGACAATCATTTTTTATAACCTTGATCTTGAAAAGAATCATCTATATATTCGATTATGCAATAAGAAACCTAGAAATCTATGACAAGGACCAGAAAATACTTGTATTAACAAACTAGAAGAGAGATTCTAAAATGGATTCAGAAGCTGGAAAGTTCTTTCTTTTCACCAGTTGAAAGAAATACTTTGCACAGAAATTTTATATATATTATTAATCCATATTTAATAATCACCGAAAATGGAACACGAAGCAAGCAGGAAATGCCTTCCTTATTTATCAGACTAATTTAACAGCCAAGAAATATGAACACAGCTCAGGCAGGAAACTCCCTTTCCTTCTTTATCAGACTAATGACTTTTACCATCAGCAAGAGATGAATAAATTAAGTAGAATAATTAAACAAAAGAAAAAAAGCATAAGCATAGGAGTGTGAGGATCAAACCCAAGCCGTATATATATTACAAATTGCTTCTAGCTAATGAGAAAGTGGCATTCTTATCTCAAAGACTAGAAAACAAGAAGAAGAGAGAATTTGAAGGTCAAAAGATAATGGGGCCAAGAACTTGGAAATTGTTATTCGAACAAAGTACAGAAAAACACACATTCACACACCTTATAGAGGAAAAATGCAGAACTATATGCGTTTATAAAATAACCAAAGACACCTGAATCACATCACCTCACTTTACCCACTGAATCAAGTGCTAAAGGTTAAAATAAACATCTTTTCCTAATCAATAGAAGCGAGAACAGTTTCAGGATAAGAATAAAAAAAAAAATTGCATCCTTTTGTTCTTGAAAAACAAACATGACAAACTTTATATAAGAATAACAATATAAGTGATAAAACATACCCATGCTAGTGAAGCCTCAAATATAGTTCCAAGTGTCCAGAAAGTTGAAAAGACAACCATCCATTTGCCTCTATGCGAAGTAGGAACAAACTCAAGAAACCAAGATAAGAATACATGTGCACCACCGAGGCCAAAACCAACCAAACTACGAAGAACCAGTAATGATTTATAATTTGGGGAGAATGCACTTACAAATCCAATTCCACTAGTAACCACTGTTACGCTTAAAAAGGCTTTCCTAAAAGAAGTATTTCGAAGTAGATAAAGCAGCGAGAAAGGGAAAAAATGAACTATCAGAACAATGAGGACAAGCATTATGTGCAAGCATACTGCTATTTCTAAGAGATAAAGTATTTAAAGAAAACAACACATGGCATGCTGCAAAATAAATAACACATTGCAGACGGTAGATGAAAGGAGAAAAAAATAAGCATAAGGCTTACTTGGTTTGTTATAAGACCGCCAGACAGCGATAACTATAATACTATCTGATATCTCAAGCATAAACTATGCTAATTCAAAAATAGTCAAGTATAAATTAACCATATCCTTATCAATCATATATCCTGATTGACATTCATTAATTACTTGTTTTCTGGTCTTTCTGGATAAATAAGAAATTGAAATGAAGGGGTTTCTCAAATTAACATCAAGCATTATGTTAATAGTTTTTTCATGTGGGTTTATTTCAAATCAAATTTACCTTCATCCAATGCACTATATACAAATGGACCCGTTAGAAAGTTTACGGTTTTCCTTTTTCCTTTTTTTTCTTTTTTTGTTTTTTTTTCCCTTCTCTATGTGAAAGAAAACCATGAACTAATCAAAATCCGCTGGAAGATTATGAAGAATGTATTCAAACTTCTAATAAATCAATGTAACTATTTTAGCAGGCAATACAATTACTATACAATATTCTCTAATTTTGCTATAAAAGCGAAAAGGGGAAAAAGAGCAATAGTAGCTTACCTTCTGCCATAGTTATCTGATACAAGGCCCCATACATAGGCTCCAAACAGCATACCAGCAAAAACCACCGTGCTTAATAGGCTCTCTTCACTTGAAGTGAGCTCCCATCTCAATTTAACAGCAGGCCCGACAAAAGAAAGAATCATGACTTCCATTGCATCCGCAAACCACCCAAGTCCAGCATAAACAAGTACAAAACCTTGAAATTTCCCAAACCCAACAGCACCAAGTGCTTCATCCAAGGTATAATGAAGGCTTTGACATTCCATCTAAGGAAAACCCAATAATCATTCTATTTAATATCAAGAAAAGATATTCTTTAATGAGAAAAATATGCAATATTGTACCAAAAAAAGAAAAATATGTAATAATGTTATCAAATGAAAATAGAGACTAGACCATCAGGATAACCATCATGGAAACTTGAAAATAAAAACTCAAATTGTAATGAAATTGAATACCTTTTGGTCGTTGTTAATTGAAGAAAAGCAAAATTGTCAGTTTTTTCTTCTTTTAAAGTTTGAAGTTTCAACCTCAAGTCTCAACTGAAGAGCCATTGAGTTACAATGTTTCTATGTTTGCTTTGGCAGGGGATATACCCAAGATCAAGCGATCAACTAACTCAAGCTCACCCATAATTTCAATTTCCCATCATCACAATCACAGCAAACCAAACCCATCGGATAACAAACAAGTGTTATAACCTAAAATATCAGAGGCCGTGAATGGTCTGATGGTCAATTCGAATCGGAATCATTCCAACTGAAAATATATAGTTAATCTTTTAAAACAATATAACATAAATTAAATCCAATAAATTAAAATTTTTATTTATTTTTAAAATAATGTTTCCTTACACTATAGTGAATGTTGATTGAAACTGATTGATTAAGTATTGTGAATTGATTTTGTGCGGTAGGTAGCACAGTCACTTGAATATTCCTGCATAAATACTTCAATTATATATATCTAATTTCTCCTATAACAAAAGAAAATATATAAATTAATTTATGCCACTATTATTTTCTCTTTATTTTTGTATTAGTAGGTAGACAGTAATTGAACCAAATAATATGAAAGTGTAGGAGAAAAAATAATATGAAGCATAATTATCTTTATAAGCAATAAAAAAAAGACAAAAAATCAATTGAATAATTTAATTGATACAGAATAATTGGGACAGAACGTGAACTATCATTCTTTATACTAGTATCATGATTAGAGTAAAATAAATAATAAATAAATAACCAAAAGTCACAATTTTTAATTAAATAAAAAAATTTATAATATCCATAACCACTCAAAAGTTATTTATAACATCATAATTTTTTTTCTAGGTAAAATATATTTTGAATTGAACTATATGTCCGTAATTTTTTTTAGTATGTGAAAAATATAATAAGTTTATTTATATGAGTTAAAGATAGTGTATGAAATATTTAAAACTTGAATAAAAATTTATAATATTTTAAATATTATTTAGAAAAGAATTGGAGAGTTTAAATGCCATTAATTAATAAGAAATTGGGTCAATTTTGGAAAAACACAGGCTAAGGGCATAATAAAATGTTAAAAAATAATAAAACATTACAAAAATAGTAAAAGAGTCACCGGCAACCAGACACTTCTATATGGGCGGATGAAAGGGTAAGAGCAAGAGAGGGATGTTTTTCTGTGCTAGGGACTAGGTTAAAGACAAATAAATTAATGATGTAAAATGAAATATTTTTTATTAGATATGTAAAGGTCAGATGCAAACAAATGAGGGCATAGCAGTAACTTTGATAGGATAAAAAGTGGCAGCAGTGGGAAATTATTCATTACAACTTAAAATCAAACACCGACCGAGACTACACTTTTCTTGCCTAAAATCGATTCAAACACCCAACTGAAAACCTTAATCCTTGTAACTAAACATACTTCTTCTTCATCAATCCCATGCTTATTCGAAGAAAATCAAAAGCAGAGC
The DNA here is from genome assembly GCA_023653625.1 of Triadica sebifera. Lineage (NCBI taxonomy): Eukaryota > Viridiplantae > Streptophyta > Magnoliopsida > Malpighiales > Euphorbiaceae > Triadica > Triadica sebifera. Next base: position 31,859,003 of record CM042901.1, read on the forward strand.
TATAATCTCTTACTCTCTTGTACTTTGGGGGAAATGTCTAATCCGATAATCCTTTATGATGACGAAGAAGACAACCAAAAGATTCCATTTCCTTATCTCTCCAAAAAACCCAGAACCAAATTTGACCTACTCCCTCTGATCTTCATCCTCGATGATGACCCGATGCCTTATAAATTGTGACCTACCTCCTCCTCTTCCTCCACTCTCTCTTTTATTGTCGAGACTCCAATGTCCAATCTCTCAATATTTAAGTGTCACATTGCGTTCTTCGAATCCCCAAATTAGGGTTTCTGATTCTGATCAAAAGCTCTCAAGATAGCTATATCTTTGTTTACTTTCGGTGTTCTTAATGATTTTCATCTTATCATGCATTTCTTTGTTAATTATTAGTTGCTTATGATTGTTAGAAAAATGGGTCGTAAGTGGGCGTAAGTGGGCGTAATTGGGAAAGAGAGAAAGGGGCAAGTAGAGGCGAAGGTGATGAGATTGAGAGGCAGCGACATAGAGACAGAGAAAAAAAGGTTATCAAATTATAGGTTTTTTAGAAGAAAACATCATTGTTTTGCTGTTAGTTGTTTGTTGGAAGGAAATTGTTGGAAATGCATTGTATTTACTACAATGGTTTCCAACCCTCATTTAATGTAGTATATATAGTTATAGATTAAGACAAATACGAATTTCTAATTATAAGTTTATAACACTTTGAGCTAATGATGAAAGTGACAAAAATAACAATTCATTATTTACCCTGTATTTTGGCTTAGATTAAAATATTTAAGATGGATATTGAAAGGCTTCAATCAGTAAGAGAGGAGGGTGAATTGGTGAATTTCGTAAGGAATAAAAATTTAAATAAAGTAAAAGTAAGAAAGAGAAAATAACATTGGAAATTTATAGAGATTTGGTATTCAAAGTTTATATTTTCTCTTTAATAGTTGTTAAGAGTTTAAATTACTATCAATTTATTTTTCAAGTGTAAATTAAACCCATATAAGTATTTTTCAAGACTTACACTCAAATCCTTATAAATATTTTTAATGGTTTAACACAAAACTCTTATAAGTATTTAATTTTCTAATCCACTTCATTAATCTCACTATCGAACACATGTTTGCAAGAATAAAAACACTCGAACATTTACAAATTCCTAATCAATTGAGCTTTATATAATCAGAATAAGAATTTAAAATGATACAAAATAGGTAGCAATAAAGAATTAAAACATAAACTTTCATAAAATGATTTTTCAAAGTAATTAAGTCCTTAATGCATAAATTGATGTTAATCCTATTGCCCAAACAATCACCAAGAAGAAGGGATGAAGTAATGGATAATTAAAAATTTTGCTAAATCAATAACAATGGAATAATTAAGATAGAAGAGAAAAGATATGAGACACAAAATTTTATAGAGATTCAGGTGTTAATAAACCTTATGTCATCTCCTCAATCACAATTGGGTATTTTACTAACTTAAACTGAGTTACAATGGTATTTTACTTAACTCACTCTCAACTATAGTATTTTTCATTCTTAGCTAACAGCTAATCCAAAATCCTTGTATTTTAATAGCTAACACAACAAGTAAATTCTTATGTTTCAATGGCTCACACAAAAATCCTTACAAATAACCTAGAAAACTCAATAACTCTTGACCTTTAATGGCATACAACATAAATATAGATGACAGAGAAAGATAGTAGTAGAAGTTTTTCAATGCAAAAGGCTTTACAAAGATTAAATACTCAATAATCAGTTTTTTAACATTTGGAAGTTATAAATGTGTAGTATTTAATGCGAAAATAGTCATTAAATCATTTTTCCATTCATGTCTGACAACTTTAACTCTTCAAGTTCACGGGTGTGACTGAACCTTTACAGGTGTGAATGTTCTTAAAAAACTGTGACCCAAGTAGTGAAGTTGAGTGTGAAACAATATATCGATTTTGGATTGTTATGGGCATTACAATCCTGTTTCTCAGGTAGTTAGTTTCTTCACAGTTTTGAACGATTGAGTTTGAATCTTTGGCACCATAAGTTTTCATGAGCGTGACCCTTTCTTCCATATGTGTGATCCTTTCTTCCATGGGCATGAATGACTTGATTAACGAGAGTGACACTTTCTTTAACGGATGTGACTCTCTTGATTTACAAGTGTGACCAATGTGTCACAGACGTAAATGTCCTCTGAATTTTACTCTTATAATTTCAAATGACTTGATTCAACTAGATTTGATAGTTTAAGGATCATTTAACCTGTCTAAAACAATTAAAATACAAAGTATGTCTAAATTTTCTATTGTTCAATTCTTTATTATTATCAAAATGATAGAAATAACCGTAAAGGTCCAACAAATCCTTCAGAAAATATTTGCTATATACAAAGTTCATTCGAAATCTAGCCATTAGAGATGCTTAAATTTGAATTATAGTTATTCAACCACCTCAGAAGCATGCTACAACAATCATATATGCAGGTCTTCTAGGGTGTGACTTGCCTTTCATGGGCATGAATTGCTTGCTCCTCAAACTTGAATTATGTGTAATAGAAAAATTCACAAGAGTGAATATATGTTCATGGGTGTGACATGCCTTTTTCACGAGTGTGATGTTCTTGTCACAAGCATGACTCCTTTAAGCCATTTGATGTTTTAAAGATTTGAAATCTTTGGCATTTCATGGTCTTTCACGGGGGTGATATTTTTCAACAATTAACTTGATTTCTTTGGCTTTAATGATTCAATAATTATTTAACATGGTTAATCACTTAAAACACAAAGAATGATTAAATTTTTTATTATTCAATTATTTGTTATCATCAACATGATGGAAATAATCCTTAAGGTTCAACAATCTCTCCCTTTTTGATGGTGACAAATAATTGTGCAATATGTGGCTAAGGAGAAATTTTTTCTCCCTTTGAACATATGTTTAATAATAGAAAATGAAAATGCATAAGAATGCCACAAAATATTAAGCCAAAAGCATAACAAAAAATATATTGCGTTAACATATAACCTATGTATATCATACATATACCCTGCATATATAATTTGCCATCATAATCATAATAAACCTGTATAACCACAACGACAACATATAATAGATCCAGTCACATCACATTTTCTCCCCCTTTTTTACTATTAAAAAAATCAATATCACAAAAGAGAAAATATCCAAAACAATCATCAAAGGCATATAAAAGTTTTAGAAGTTTTGAAAATACATCCAAAAAGTGTCAAAAAGTTGGAAATACATAATCCAAAAGTTTTAAATACAAAGTGCAAAAAGAATAGAAATCATAAAAGGATAGGATAAAAGGACTAGAAGATAACAAACTAGATGATCATGGATGGTCCTGTAACACCCACACATAATAGGACATAATCCCACTATACAAGCAGATGCCACATAACTGGATGCCTTATAAATTTATGTAGATTAAAAACTTTTCTTATCTTACTCAATATACTAGTATCATGTTCATAAGTTTGTATAACATGCATAAATAAAATGTCTTATTATAACTGTTAATTTAGATCCCGAGTCGTACCTGTCACCAAGTTGACACGTTGGACCGACCAGAGTATGTATTCAGATTTTGATGGAAAAATAATTAAAATAATGGTAAAATAATTATGGACAATGCTAAATAAATCAGATTAATAGTTTAAAGATGTTAGGTTATGGTAAATGACTAAATTGCAAAATTTAAAAAATTTTGGGGTCAATTTGTAATTTATTAAAAATTAAAGGATCAAATGAGATAATTACCATTTAAATGTAATTTTTGGACTTACATATTGTGAGTTGTTGGCCACCCCAAATAAGAAGAGTATTAACTTGTTAATTAAGCATAATATCAAGATTTTGGGTCAAAATGGTTGGCCACCCCAAATAAAAAGATATCTCCATGCACAACTAAGCTTGAGGAAGCTAGGGGAAGCAAAAAAGAAAGGAAAATAAGGAAGATAAGAGAAGAGAGAAATCTCTAGAGTCTTGATAAAGGGGAGAAAAAAAGTGAAGGTAAAATGTTATTTTTCTCCTATTTATTTTTCATTAAATGATGATAAGGTTTACAGCTCATTTAGAGTTTGCTTTTGAAGAGAGAGAATTTAAGGTTTTAGGAGAGAAAGTGTGGTTTTGAAAGATATGATGAGTAAGGTTCTTATGATATTTTTATATATTATAGGAGATTAAGGAGAGAGGAACCAAGCTCAAGCAAGTAAAGGAAAGGAAAAAGAGACTTATAAAGTGGAAAGAAAGCAAGGAAGAGGTTAGTACATAATTTAAGGCAATAGCTTATAATTTGTTATGAAGTTACATGACATGAATATTTGACATGTTAAAGCATATGAAATTGCATTTGATATTGGTTCTGTTGCATGAGACTATAGGTTGGAACCTTAGAAGTGATATTGTTTGAAACAATGACTTAGATAATATATGTATTAGAAATTTGATTATGTTAAGGCCTTTAAATGTGGCAAAACATGGTATGCTGAGTTAAGAACCTTAGAATTGCATGTGGTGGAATTTTTATGGTTTTATGAAGCTTGAAACAAATATAGAAAGTGAATGTGTGATTTTCTAGCAGCTAGTCACATACATGAATTGATAAATTCACAGCGTGACTAAATAACATCACATACATGACTTTTGCAAGGAAAATGTAACACCACATCTTATGCATTTAAGTATAACCTATCCCTGTATCAAATAATCACACATAGAATGTTGGAAAGATAAAATATCTTGTTAATAGTGATAGTAAATTTTTTTTATATATCCTGTAATATCATTCAATGACTTTGCAAGTCTCATATCCTGTAATATCATTTAATGACTTTGCAAGTCAACACTGAGGCTTTCGCCCCAATACGATATATCACATATATTAAAACATAAAATTTGCACATAAGTATTTACAAATTACTTTCATTTATACATTTTTAAAACCCATTCCAAAATGACTATACATATTCAAACATGTAAATACAAAATGCCGATGACATATTTCCATGCTCGTGTGGAATGCAAGGAGAGAGAGTGATGAAGCTCGGTCAGTGACCTGTACTCCATGTCTTCTATAAGCTACTCAAAATGAGCTATCACTTTTCTTTACTTGAAAAATGATGCAAATTGATGAGTTGCGGCTCAATGAGAATAATCATCCAATGAGCTCTAAAGTACCAAACAACTTATAGTAATAAATCACAAATCCAACACATACCATGTATTCCATTCCATTCATCTGAATCATATAAATATCAATAACGTTGAAACATATAATCATTACTCTTTACGTATACAAATGCTTTGCTTATTTCATTTTGTTGTGACCAAGTTAAATAAACATTGCCCCGGGTTTTCATATGAGCATTTGCCATGTGAACATTTGCATTTGCTAGCTAGCTTGATCATTTATTTCATTTGCACATTTGTTGGGCCATAGGCCTCTTCTTTTGCTTTACAATATCGATTAACAAGTCACAATGCCTTTTAAGTCCGTATGCATATGCACTTGTACTTAAGCATTCATCAGCCATTGTATCTTATCACATATAACATACATATACCGCATATATGCCTCATATGCCACATATATACCTCGCATATACTATACATATAGCATGTATATATATCACATATGTCAAACATATACCTCAAATATATCACAAGCATACCACTTATGTGTACCACAATGTCACAAATTATCTATCATCATACTATCAGGGGCAAATCATGACAATCGTATGAATCACATAACAAGTAACATTCATATGCACTAAAGAATTCAATCGATAATTAGACTCACCTTTCTCCTTTGATTCCGATCCCTAACTTATTTTCTATCCACTCCTTATGGGTCTCCAATATGTTGTAAGCCTAATATGAAAATATAATCAATTAAATCATGATTAGAGAGACTTAATCTGGCTTTATCATATTCAAATAATGGCTTTATTATATTCAAAACTAACAAACACAGTGACTAACTTACTTAGGGTTCACATCAGAACCAGTTTCAGTAGAGAGAGGATATCTAATTCTATACACCACATCTTGCAAACAAGTTTACATATCCATAAATCTAAGACATAAAGGAAAACATTTTGTGTTTTAAGTATTTCCATATTCGATCTCTAAGATTTTCAAAACCATGGCATAAAACAATGCCTATTTATGAACCCTAAACACCATAATCAAGCTTAACACAAAAATAAATATTTACTCACCTATAATCAATCTTGGCTAATCTTGTTGTTGCAATTCTTGGAGTGAAAGAGGGAAGAAATAGTGGCTGGAACTTGAAAATAAATGAAAGGAATGAAGCAAAGAAAAAGAAGAAAAAGATGAGGAAAGGAAATGAATATGATGACAGCCTAATAAGTTAAAAGGCACCACCATCTTATCTTTCTTTCCTTTGTTTCATCCGTCCACTTTTTCCTTTTTTTTTTCCTTTTTTTTCTGACTTTTATTTTTATTTATTTATTTTATTTATTATTCTTATTATTAATATACAAATCAACACAATATGCAATTTAATCTTAATCTAGTCATTTTGCATACTTTAATTTGGTCACCTTATTTCATTTATTTCTAATACTTTTTATCCTCATTTAGATTATAAATACACATGTGCAACTCGATACAATTGCAATGTACTAGGACACGTAGCTAGTGCGTGTCTTGGACTTGTTCCTATGAAAATACGTATGAAATGCACGTCTTCAATTGAATTATATGCAAAATGCATATGTTCAAATGAAATACATGTGGGGAAGGTTGATGATGTTACAAAAAATAATACTATTCATTCCAGAACTGTTCATGGCTTTGAACACAACTTGAATCACGAGCGTGAACTTGGTCATGGGCATGAACATTTCAACCACGGGTATGAGGCAATGTGTCTTGAACTATTTATGTGTGTGAATATAGAGTCACGACTATGAATGCCCTATTTTCAATAATTTATTTATTTGACCAATAATGTGGAAATTCAAGTAAGAAGAATAAATATGATATTATATTCAGGAAGATTATGAATATTTGTATATTGATACGTATGAAAAGTGTAATGTTTATATGTGATAAAAGTAAAAATGTGTTACATGTGCATAATGCCATATTGTGTGAAGATATGATACAATGAAAAGAACAAATAAAATTGAGAGTGACCAAGAAAAAAAGATAATAATTGGAAGAAAACACAAAATGAACCTTAAAACACCTAGATTAAAACTAGAGTTTTGGATAATTTGGTATGCCAATTAGGGGTCTATTAATGCCGGTGATGACACTCTTATTAATGTTGGTGATGACACCCATATTAATGTCAGTGATAACATACATATTATTGTTGGTGATAATACTCATATTATTACCGGTGATGACATTGCACATACCATTATGCCCAAGTGACAACTTTATAATGTCTAATGACCAACCATGTTATCCTGATTATTGGTTCCTATGTGTTATGGGCATAAACAACATAACAATGATACAAGATTCTTATATAACTTATAGTTGATAATGGTTGACATGTGCTAATCAAATTAGTATAACAAAGTGCAAGTGTGAGGTAATGAGTCAAAATGTGAAAGAATTGGAAAATGTATGAAAATAGGGTACTTATTATAATTGCATAAACTGCATGTTGCAAGATATAGTTTATTGTCTTATTTTTACCACTAAGCCTAGAGCTTAGGATAGAAGTTTCTCTCATACAAATAAAGTGAAGATATAGTAAGGGTCTGTAGATAAAGCTAGCGGTGACCTGATCCATTGAAACAACCAATTTTGAATTATCGATCACCCATCTTTTGTATTGTTGTTTTGAATTTTCTTGTATAGTACTGTAAAGTGTCTTTATGTTTATATAAATACCAATGTTTTGTAAATAATACTTTTGTATATAAATGTACTTTGTATCTTTTATTTTATTTTTTTTTTCTATATTATGAGAAGTTGAAAAAAATGTACTGTTTTTTAATGTTTATTAAATGATGAATTTGAAGAAGACAACGTAGCATCCCTTTATCCGGACATGTGCTACTGGGGTAAAGGGGTATTACAATATTTTTAGTATTAGAGCCTAATTTGGACGGTTTCACGTTTTCAAAAAGGAGTTTTAAAAATATTTATGATACGTGAGTACACACATTTGTACATATGAGCTGTTTCTTACTAATTAGGGTCGTTACTTTTATTATATAGGTAGGTTATTACTTATGGATCATGACAATTAGTAGTTGAAGAGGCCAAAAGTAATGAGCCTATAGAGATAGGGGCTTCATCGCGACCAAGTCATTACTGAACTGCTACATCGAGATCTAGTACTAGCTCATCATGAAGGCGGTCTATTATTACCATGAGACAGATTGACCTTTTATGAAACTCATTTGACTTACTACAGAGAGCATCATAGCTAGCCCCATCTGTCTTGCAATTTGAGAGGTTGTAGAAGTTAAGGGTATCATATTTTTATGGGAAAATAAAATATGTGGTAGAGTTTTGGTTGGAGCAAGCCGATTGAGTCTTTAACTAGTTGCATTACATAGACAAACAAAAATATGAATGTAGTGTCCATGTTGCAAGACCATGCCTATGATGGAAGCGGTTCAAGTCACAAAGTTCAGAAGTATTTGATCATCGGACTTGGGAATTCTTCCTGGAAAATTTTAAATAATAATACATTCCCCCTATTTACATTGATGACAAGAACAGAAAATTTCTGATGCGAAGCAGGGGTATATGACGGTGTCAGAATATGTGAGAGACTTCAAACATATCTGCAAGTATGGTGGTGGCATTGTGTCTATAGAGGTTGATTGTAATATCCTCAACCTTCCCTACATGCATATTCACATACATTTCATTTGAATATATGCATCTTGCATATAATTCAATTGAACACGCGATTTCATATGTATTTTCATAGGAACAAGTTTATGACATGCACTAGCTACGTGTCCTATTATTTGGCAATTATATCGAGTTGCACGTGTGTTCTTATAACCTAAATGAGGGTAACAAGATATTAAGAATAAATTAAAGTAAGTAAAATGACTAGATTAAGATTAGTAAATATTTTATGTTGTTAATTTAATTAAATTGAATCAAAAGACTAAATTGCATATTGTGTTGATTTGTGTAATAATAATTAGAATAAGAATAAATAAAAAGAAAAAGAAAAATTAAAAACAAAAGGTACAGATGAAAAAAAAGAAAAGAAGGAAGACAAATTGTGGTGGCTTTGGCTAATGTTACTTATTAGGCTAAATCAAGACTAGCAAATATTGACTTCTTCTTCTTTTTCTTTTTCTTTTTCTTTTTCTTTTTCTTCTTTTTCTTCTTTTTCTTCTTCTTTTTCTTCTACTTCTTTTTCTTTGCTTCATTCCTTCAGTCCATTTTTTTGAAGTTTCAGCCACATTTTCTTCTCTCTTTCACTCCAAAATCTACAGCAACAAGGTTAGCCAAAGGTGATTATAGGTGAGTAAACATCTATTTTGTGTTAATATTGATTATAGTGTTTAGGGTTTATAAATAGGCATTGTATTGTACCATGATTTCGATGATCTTAGAGATCGAATTTGGAAAAGTTTAAAACACAAAATTTGGAGATCTATATGTCATATACATGTGTATAAACATTTTTATAAGATTTGATGTATTTTAAGAGAAATCATTATTTGAGTGAAACTGATTCTGCTTCGATTTTCAGCAGACTACCTCACTATTTTTATCTATTTTGACTATCTTAGAGATATAATTTGTTGAAGCATAAAACATTAAATATTTAGATACACGTGTCATATTGCTGTATACCAAATTTAATCTTTATATATTGTGTGGATTTTGGGTTATGATGAAGAGAACCATGATTGTTCCATAGTTGCTTAGTGCCCTATACAGGTCTAGAAAATAGTTTAATTATTTTTGACCTCATTAAAGATAGATTACGTAAATTATCAAAATATAAAAGTTATAAGTATATGTCTTATATAAAATTTAGTATTAATTTTAGCTTATTATGTTATTTATAGAGTAATTTATAGCCTTTACAAGTCATACTGGTCCGAAAGCCAACTCTATTCTGGACCAGTAAAATATTTTTTATAATTTGAGGACCTTAGATATATAATTGATAAAATTTGTAAACATAAAAAATGTTCCATTTGAACCCATATAAGTTTCCATAAATTTTAATTGAAATATGACTTATATATTATAAGTTATGATGAACCAAAGTTGTTACCCCGAAACTGTCTAAGGGCAGAAAACAGGGTAGAAAACATAACACATTTAGAAATTCCACCAAAACTTGTACAATGATCCAATTGATCTAAAATTTTAATATGTTACATAATTATATGTTAATTTTAATTATAAAAAATAATTATATTAACTGGTCAAGTGTAGAAAAATTTATAGGCTAAACAGTCCCATAAGGTCACACTGCATTATAGGAAAAATCTTAACTATTGATATGAACAATACATATTAATTTGTTTAAGCCATATTAAGTCTCTCTAATCATTACTTAATAAATTATATTTCCTTATAGGCTCACAATATGTTGGAGATCCACAAGAAAGGGATAAACAATAAGTTAAATGTTGGAATCAAAGGAAAAAGTGAGTCTAATTATCAATTGAATTCTTTTGTGCATATGAATGTTGCTTGCTATGTGATTCATTTGATTGTCATGATTTGTCCTTGATAATATGATGGATAAATTGTGACATTTGTGGTACATATAAGTGGTATACTTGTGGTATATTTGAGGTATATGTTTGTCATATGATATATATATATATATATATATATATATATATATATATATATATACACATTGTATATGTATAGTATATGCAAGGTATATGCATGGCATATGAGGTATATATGTAGTATATGTATGGTATATGTGATAAGATACAATGGTTGATGAATGCTTAAGTACAAGTGCATATGCATAATAACTTAAAAGGCATTGTGACTAGTTAATCGACATTGCAAAGCAAAAGAAGAGGCCTTTGGCCCAACAAATGTGCAAATGAAACAAATGATCAAACTAGCTAGCAAATGCAAATGCAAATGCAAATGTTCACATGGAAACCTGGGGTAATGTCTGTTTAACCTGGTCACAACAAAATAAAATGAATAAGCATAAACATAAGTAAAGAGCAATTATTGAATACTTGATTTTATCTACATTTATATGTTATTGACTGATGAAATGGAATATAAAGCGTGTATTAAGTATACTTGTTATTTGCTATTATGAAATGCTTGGTACTTTAGAGCTCATTTAATAGTTATTCTCACTGAGTCACAACTCACCAAAATGCATCATTTTTTAGGTAAAGAAGAATAGTAGTTCATATTGAGGTGCATATAAAAGTCATGGATTACAGGTCACCGGCCAAGCCTCCTCACTTTCTCTCATTGCATTCCATATAAGCATAAGAGCATATCATTAATATTTGGGGGTTGAATACTTGCATATGTATAATTACAATGAATATGTAGTAGGATATATATATATATATATATATATATATATATATATATATATATATATATATATATATATATATATATATATATATAAATGGATTCAACTTGTAAATTTACTAACTTTTAAATGTAATGTTTAAGTTATTAATATATGTGATGTTATAGGCTATGATTAAAGCATTCGTATTGATTGTGAAATTATTGTTGATAATATGATATGAGTTAAAAAAAATTTACTCTCACTGTAAATATGAATTTTATTTTATTCATATTTCATATGTGATAACTTAATATATATACAATATATGTGGTATATAGAAGTATAAGGTGTTAGGTGTTACATTGATAAATGCCGAAGATTTGAAGATGGGTTGAGGGATTCGATTAAGTTGTAGGTCTCAGCCCTATGTCTGATGAATTTTCCTAGTTTACTAGCATATGCTAAAATAGTGGAGAAGTATTGGTGGCATAACAACCAACACAAGATAAAAGGTTCATGAGACCCATGCCACAGCCAAACAGAGGACCATCGAATGGCAAGAGGGCAAGATCTTTTAATGGCCAATTTTTGGTTGGGGGTTCTAGCAGGCCTTCTTCCTTAAGGCGAGGATAACCCACAAAATTTATTTCTTCAACAGTAAGTGCACTGACTTAGGAACCATACAGATCTCTACCTCTACCATTATGTCAGCATTGCAGTCATCCTCACGCAAGAGAGTGTTAGTGGATGATAGGAGTTTGTCTGAGATGTGGCTCTAAAGATCATTTAAGGAGAGATTGTCCCCTGTTACATTTTTGTAGAGGTTCAGGAAGTATTGAGCCAGTGCAGATACAAGCTTCTGGATAAGGCAGAGGACAAGTCAAAGGAGGCTGAACATGGCCTAGCCAATTTAGATTAGAGACTGTGGAGAGGCCAAAAGGCAGTAGAGCTGCACCAACTAAGGTGTATGCCATGCAAGGCCAAGAAGAGTAGGATGCACCTGCCATCATAGTGGGTAAATTCCTTCTCTTTTGGCTTTAACATACACGCATTGATAGATCCGGGGTCAACACATTTTTACATATGCACACGACCACCGGGTTGATAGGGATTAGAACCAGATGCTTTAGAATTTGAGATTCTTATGACTAACACATTAGGACACAGTGTGAGGGTTAACAAGGTGTTCATGAGTTTCCCAGTTGAGGTACATGGGAAGCAATTCCCAACAAATTTGATAGAGCTACCATTTTGAGTTTGATGTGATCATGGGGATAGATTGACTAGCTCGTTATGGAATGGTAGTGGATTGTGGGAGGAGGGAAATGATTATCAGAATTTTAAAACAAAAAGAGATAGTTGTGATGGGTGAGAATATAGGATATCCAGATAATGTGATATCAGTGTTGAAAGCCTGGAGACTCATCAGTAAAGGATGTGAAGATTATTTAGCATATGTGATCGATACAAAAAAACACTATCCAAAGTTGACTAATATTCTAACTGTGTGTGAATTCCCTAATGTGTTTCCCGAGGAGTTGCCAGGGTTACCACCAAACTGAAAAATTGAGTTTGTTATAGATTTTATGCCCGTCATTGCTCCTATTTCCATTACACCATATAGAACAGAGTTGAAAGAGTTAAAGATGCAGTTGTAAAATTTGTTAGATAACGGTTTTATATGACCTAGTGTATCACCGGTGGGTGCTCCTGTGTTGTTTGTTAAGAAGAAATATAATACCTTATGTTTATGCATCAATTATCAGCAACTTAATAGGGTGACTATTAAAAATAAGTACTCATTGCCCATGATTGATGACATTTTTGATCAGCTGAAGGGCGCATGCATATTTTCAAAGATAGATATTCGATTGAGTTATCATCAACTAAAGATCAAGGAGTTAGATATGCCTAATACGACATTCAGGATTCATTATGGTCATTATGAGTTTCTAGTAATACCATTTGGTTTGATGAATGCACCAACAACTTTTATGGACCTGATGAACTGAGTGTTTAGACCATATCTTGATCATTTTGTTATGGTGTTCATTGACGACATCCTTGTGTATTTTAGAGACATAGAAAAACATAATCAACACCTCAGAATAGTATTGCAGATATTGAGGAAAAAACAATTGTATGCAAAGCTATCTAAGTGCGAGTTTTGGCCTGATGTAGTCATTTTCTTAGGACATATAATTTCAACTGAAGTTATTCGAGTTAACCTTAGCAAGATCGAGGCTATTGTTACTTGGAAACCACTTTGAAATGTGATAGAAGTGAGGAGTTTTCTCGAATTAGCCTGATACTATAAAAGTTTTATGAAGGATTTTTCATCCGTTGTGACTCCTTTGACATGACTCTTATGGAAAGATGTTTGATTTGAATAGACCAATAAATACCAAGCAAGTTTTGATCGACTTAAGGCAATATTAACTGAAGCACCAGTCTTGACTCAACCTACTCCAGGGAAAGATTTTGTGGTTTATAGTGATGCTAGTCATAATGGGTTGGACTATGTCCTTATGCAGAAAGGAAGAGTGATTGCTTATGCCTTTAGGTAGCTTAAGCCATATGAGCTTAATTATCTGACACACAATTTGGAGTTAGTTGTTATTGTTTTTGCTCTAAAGATCTAGAGACATTATTTATATGGGGAGAGATGTTATATTTATACTAACCATAAGATTCTTAAGTATCTTCCCTCATAGAAGCAGCTGAATTTTAGACAAAGAAGGTGGTTGGAGTTGATTAAAGATTATAACTATGTGATTGACTTCCATATGGGGAAAGCTAATGTGGTTGCTGATGCATTAAGTAGGAAGATATTAGCTGGTAAGTTGTATTTATTTTTCTTCTTAAACTGGTATATTAGATAGTGAGAATAAAATTCTATGTTCATAGCTAACTCTGGTAATGGCATAGGTGCGAGTGGAAACTACCTTGATGCAGAGAATTAAAAAGGTCTAGAAGCAAGATGAGAGATTGATAAAAATAACCGAAGCTATAGAAAAAAGAGAGAGGCCTGAATATTCAGTGAAAGTAGATGGCACAGTATACTTGGGAGACCGAATTTGTGTGCCAATTATAAAAGAGTTGAAGTCAGATATTCTAAAAGAAGTACATGAGAAGACATATACCATACATCGAGGTGGGAACAAGATGTACCAAGATTTGAAAGCTCAATACTGGTGGCCAGGAACGAAGAAAGATATTTCTGAGTATGTTGTGAGATGTTTAATATGCTAGCAAGTGAAAGCTGAACATTAGTTACCCACAGGATTGCTGCAACTGATACCAATACTAGAATGGAAGTGGGAGAGAGTCACCATGGATTTCGTTTTAGGTTTGCTAGTGACTCAGAAGAGACATGATGCAGTATGGGTAAAGTAGATTAATTAATGAAGACAACACACTTCCTACTAGTCAGGATGGATTACTCACTGAACAAGTTGGCTGAGATTTATGTAAATGAGATTGTGAGACTACATATAGTTCCAATGTCCACTATCTTTAATAAAGATTCTAGATTTATATCGCAGTTTTGGAAGAGCTTGCAGCAGACTTTGGGAACTCGACTTAATTTTAGTATGTCTTTCCATCCACAGATGGATGGACAATAAGAACAGGTTATCCAGCTATTAGAAGACATGATGGAAAGCTGTGTTATTGACTTTGAAGAAAATTGGAATTAATATCTACCTCTTATGGAATTTTCCTATAATGACAGTCATCAGATAAGTATGGGTATGACTCTTTATGAGCCATTGTATGAAGAAAGTGTACACCATAGATTTGATCGACCGAGTTGAATGAGAATAAGTTGATAGGGCCAGACATAGTACAACTAACATAAGAGAAAGTTAGGGCTATCAAGGAAAGATTCAAGGCAGCTTAAGATCAAAATAAATCATATGTTGACCTCAAGAGACAAGACATTGAATATGTTGTAGGTGATAAGGTGCTTTTTAAGGTTTCGCCTTGGAATAAATTATTAAGAATTGGCAAAAAATGGAAGCTGAGTCCGAGATTCATTGGTCCTTATAAGGTTTTGGAAATAATCGGACCAGTGGCATACCGATTGGCACTTCCACCAGAGTTGGATATAATTCACAATGTGTTCCACGTATCTATGATGAGAAGGCATTGCTCAGATCTGGCTTATGTTATTCCTGCCAAAGAGATAGAAGTATAAGAAAATTTGATGTATGAAGAGAAGCCAGTGGCTATCTTAGCACGTGAAGAGAAAGTTATTTAAAGCAAGAAAGTTCCTCTAGTTAAAGTTCTATGGTGGAATCATGCCATTGAAGAAGCCACATGGAAAAGTGAGGGGATTATGAAGAGGAAATATCCCCAGTTGTTCAATCAAGAATGAACAGGTAAAATTTCAAGGACAAATTTTATTTTAAAGAGGAGAGAATGTCATATCTATTAATTTAGGCCTCGAGTCGCACGTGTTGCCAAGTTGACTTGTCGAACCGACTAGAGTCTAAATTCGAATTTTGATTGAAAAATAATTAAAATAATGGTAAATAATTATAGAAAATTGCTAAATAAAGCTTACTAAGAGTTTAAAGATGTTAGGTTATGGTAAATGACTAAATTGCAAAATTTGAAAAATTTTGGAGTCAATTTGCAATTTATCAAAAATTAAAGGATCAAATGAGATAATTACCATTTAAATGTAATTTTTGGGCCCACATATTGTGAGTTAGTCAACCACCCCAAATAAGAAGAATATTAACTTGTTAATTAAGCATAGTATTAAGATTTTGGGTCAAAATGGTGGGACCCATGTTTGAAATTTGGTTTCTTTTTCTTCTTCTTCCTTATCACCTCTTCTTTAGCACAATTCTGCATGTTAAACCAATTTTACCTATTCCCTTAAAACCATTATAGCCAAAAGCTTATCAAAAGAGAGAGAGAGAAAGTAAAGAGAAAAAGGAAATAAAAAGATATCTTCATGCATAACTAAGCTTGAGCAGAGAGAATTCTTTAGATTCTTAATAAAGGGGAGAAAAAAAGTGAGTAAGATGTTCTTCTTCTCATATTTATTTTTCATTAAAGGAGAATAAGGTTTAGAGCTCATTTAGAGTTTGCTTTTGAAGAGAGAGAGTTCAAGATTTTAGGAGAGAGAAAATGGGGTTTTGAAAGACGTGATGAGATAAGGTTCTTATAATATTTTTATGTGTTATAGGAGCTTAAGGAGAGAGGAACCAAGCTCAAGCAAGTTCAGGAAAGGAAAAAAAAGACTTAGATAGTGGAAAAAATGCAAGGAAGATGTTAGTGCATAATTGAAGGCATAACCTATAATTTGTTGTGAAGTTGCCTAATATGAACATTTGACATGTGAAAGTATATGAAATTGCATTTGATATTGGTTCTGTTACAAGAGACTATAGGTTGGAGCCTTGGAAGTGGTATTGTTTGAAATAATGACTTAGATAATATATGTATTAGAAATTTGATTGTGTTAAGGCTTTTAAATGTGGTAAAAACATGGTATATTGAGTTAAGAACCTTAACAATTCATGTGGTGGAATTTTTTTGGTTTTATGAAGCTTGAAACGAATGTGGAAAGTGAAAGTGTGATTTTCCAATAGCTAGTCTTGGGTGTGAATTGATAAATTGACAAGCATGACTTTTGTTGATAGTGACAAAGAAAAGTGATAGTGACCAACAAAAAAGGATAAGAATTTGATGAAAACATAGAATAAGCCCTAAAACACCTATTTTAGAACTAGATTTTTGGATAGTTTGGCATGTTAATCAAGGGTCTATTAATGCCAGTGATGGCACACACATTAATGCCAATGATGATACTTATATTAATGTCAGTGATGACACTTGTATGCACATACTATTATGTCCCGGTGACATTTTTATTATATCTGGATGGCCAACCTCGTAATCCTGATTATTGGTTCTGAGGTGTTATGGGCATAAACAACTTAACAATGGTACAAGATACTTATATAAGTTATACTTGATAATTGTTGATGTGTGCTAATCGAATTAATATAACAAGGTGCAAGTGTGAGGTAATGTCTCAAAATCTAAAGAGAATTGGAAAATGTATGAAAACAAGGTACATGTTATAATTGCATAAATTGCATGTTACATCATATAGTTTATTGCCTTATTTATATGCACTACTAAGACTAGAGCTTAGCATAGCAGTTTCTCTCATGCAGATATAGCGAAGATATAGTAAGGGTCTGTAGATAAAGCTAGAGGTGACTTGATTTAGTGAAACAACCAGTTTTGAATTGTGGTCACACATCTTTTGTATAGTTGTTTTGAAATTTCCTTTATAGTGTTGTAAAGTATCTTTATGTTTATATAAATATCAATGTTTTGTAATTAATACTTTAGTATATAAATGTACTTCGTATCTTTTATTTTATTTTATTTATATTATGAGAAGTTGAAAAAAAATGTATTACTTTTTAATGTTTATTAAATGATGAATTTGAAGAAGACAACACAACATCCTCTTATCCGGGCATATGCTGTTGGGCTAAGAGGGTGTTACACATCTGTTTTCTATATAGTGGATAAACCGAATGTTATACAAATAAAATTTCTATGTTTGTATAAATACCATATCCTTATTACCAAAATAAACTGGTTTGGCCATACATTAGCCCATTATTACAAAATAATCATTATTTAAAAATAAATCAATTATATTACATGTCCTTCTATGTTAAAAATATGAACAACTAACTGTCTCTATCCCATGTCTTGAGAATATCATAGATGAATGAAACAAAATGAAACCAACCCAAGACAACAAGTCTATTATGACGACCTCAGACTTTTCTTCTCATCAACTCAACTGTCTAATGACTCTAAACCATACACTCATGCTAAGCTATTGAAAGCGTAGTGGTATATATAAGCATAAAAATTCTATCATACATTCATTTATTATCATAGCATATAAATATATATTGTATACATACATATGTACTTGACCATATCATCATCTAATAACATGCTTATTACAACACTTGCTTACTAGTTTAAAACATACATACAATATACATAATGTAAATCCATTTGCACATCCATTTACATTGTTGACTTCTGACATAGATTTTTATTTCTTGTTTCCATGTGCCTAATTTTTGGTTTGCCATGTATTTGATTTACAATTTATTACTGATTATTGAATTTCCTTATTCCTTTATAGGATATATTTGTATCCAATTTTCAAATATTTTTTTATTTCCTTATGCTTGTTTTCGGTTTTACATTATACTGCCCAATACTCTAAATCCGGACTACCCAAATGCAGGTTATGAAATAAAGGAAATCTCACTCGAGCTTAAGCCACTATGCCCATTATATATATCTATATGTATAAGTGCTCAATTGAGCTTTTAAAGTCAAATGTGCTCACACTAGAGCTTAAGTCACTTAGGGAAAGAGACAAGGTTTTCGAGTGGATGCAGATGGAAGCTTATACTTTCAGGATAGACTATGTATAGCCGAAGTGGAAAAGTTGAAACAGAGGATCATGAGAGAGGCCCATGAGTCCAAGTGTGTCAGGAAGCAACAAGATGTATTAGGATTTGAGGGAGAGGTATTGACGGCTATGAATAAAGAGGGGCATCACAAAAGTTTTCTATGAGGTGCCTAACTTGTCAATAGGTCAAGGCAGAGCATCAGGTGCCTTCAGGTTGCTACAACTAACTACCATACTAGAGTGGAAATGAGAGATGATTATAATGAATTTTGTAATTGGATTGCCTTTGACTCCCAAGAAGTGTGATGTTATATGGGTTATTATGGATTGGTTAACCAAATCTGTTCACTTTCTACCCATCAGGAAGGATTACTTTTTAGAAAACTGGCAAATCTGTATATGAGTGAGATAGTTAGGTTGTACAGGGTGCACAATATAATGGCCAAAATACTGGGTTAGTTGTAAACTATAGTTTTCAAAAATGATATGCATATCCAGAAGTTAAAAATACACTCGTGGGTGACAAATATTTTATTTAATTATCGGAAAATAGAGCTTATAATTAGTCTGAGGGTAAAATTTGGAGTGAAAATGAGGTCAAATAAATCCTCAAAAGTCAAAACTAAGAAAAAAGGAATTCGGTTTAATTAAATAGCTGGTTGACCGTACTTTGACTGGGTTATGAAAAATAGCAAACGACATCCAAAAATTTATTTTAAGACATGAATAAACTCTAAATAATATTTAGGATTATTTGAAAGTGAAAAATAAATTTTACAGTAATAATGAAAATTGAATTATCAGTCTAGTGTGAGTGAACAAGACAAAAAATGGACACCGATCTAGTTGAAAATTTTTTGTCAGATATATAAAAATATTTTATGAATTATGGAATCAAATTTGGGTGAATTGAGCTTGGAAAGTGAGAAAAATAATTTATAGAACATAATTTGGTCTAAATGGGCTGAGTTTTGTTTTGCCTAAGCCCACCTAACTTCGACCACTATATAAGACCCAAATTATCAGAATTGTCTAGAGAGAATTCTGCTTCATCTTCTTCCTATTTATTGCCCTTATGGCCAAACCACTCTTCCCTTGTTCTTCTCCAAAATTTCTTCAATTTTCTTTACTTTTTACACCAAAAATAATTTCAGTATCTCTAATACCTAGTAGAAATTTTTAATCTTTATTTTGAAGGCTAGAAAGGAAGGAAATCAAGGAAAAAAGTTAGGATACAAAATTGAGGTAAGTGAAATTTATAGTTTTAAATTAGTTTAATGGTTCAAATGGGTAGTTTGAGGTATGCAAATGATAAATATGAAGTTTATTTGAGTTAAGGAAACAAAATATTGGTGGATTAATGAAGTGTAATTTTTGGCCATGATAGGTTCAAAGGGAAGTGAATGTGCTTCTAAGAAAAAGACTAAGGAGAGAAAGATTAGGAAGGCCAAAGCAAGACATTAAGGTTAGTGATTTCAAAATCTAGATATTTCCATTAATTAAGCATGATTCAGGGTTTTTGAAATTAAGAATTTTGTGTGTTTTGCATGTAATTGGTAATTAATGCTTAAAACATGATTAAGGGATTATAAAAAGTGAATTAGAACGGTTAATTTCAAAAAAAAAAAATTAATTAGTGGAAATTGAAAAATATGACGTTATTATGTGAAAAATGTAAATTAAGGTATAATTACATTTTATTGTAATATTATATATATATATATATATATATATATATATATATATATATATATATGAAATAATGAATGTATAAATTAGTGAAATGAATAATTAGAAGGTAAAAGAAAAATTTTAATGGTGAAAATTTAATATAGGCCGAAATCTGATAAATGAGAAATTATTATTTTTCTTGCTAATTAAATGAAAATTTAGTCATAAAATACAAAAAAATGTGATATTGAGTGTGTATAAATTTATTGACAATTTTTAAATGATATATTGAATATTTTTCTAATTATTGATTTTATTATGCATGATATGAAAAATAATGAATAAATTTTGTTTAGTGATGCTTAATAACTTAATTGAATATATATAATAAAATATCGATATACTAGAATGGAAAGTGTTAAAAGTTATGGTAGTGATAAAATTGTATGGATGAATAAAATGTTAAGTGATTAATAATATAAAAATAATAAAATTTATGAATTTAATGGAAATTGAGTTAAAGGAATAAAATTATACCCTTAGTTATTTTTTTGCTGGTTAAATCTAGCCCAAAATATAATTGACAAGTCATAGGGACATCATTATCACGGTGTGGGTCATGACAACTCGCTTATGCAGGCTAATGACAGTCTATTTCAGTTATATTGATACAATAATTTAGTGTACAGTGCAGTGTTCGAGTGGTCATTCTCTTTACTCTTCAGTGTAGTGGACTTTTAGGTCCACGTCCTATGTATCTAGTCCGAAGATTTTCTATTGGATTGAAATTATGGGCAAATGTTAATAAAAGTAAACAAAATGAATAATATGATATAAAAAATGATTTAAGTGAAAAATATGATGAAAAATGAAATAAGTGCAAAATATGAGAATTATATTAAAAACAAAAAATACGAGATAAATGATAAAAAAATAAAAAAGATAAATGTGGAAAAAAATGTATGATAAAAATGATATAAGTGATAAATAGGATAAATATGATAAAAGTGATAAGAATAATAAAATGGTATGATAATAATAATGATGTTGAACCTTGAGGGGTGTTTCCGTCATTTTGATGCTAACAAATAAAATAGCAATAATGTATTTAACATACTTGTTTTCTAAGTTTATTGAATAGGGTATGAAATATGATGCAAGAATGGAGAATGAAACACTACCTTTAAAAAGACAAAAAAATGAAGAAATAGCATGTTCACGCCCGTGACTATTTATGTCACACCCGTGATGTAGCTTAGTGCCAACTACCCAACATTTAAAGTTCACGGCCATGAAGGATCATAGCAACCGTGAATAATCATATCAGTCACGCCCATGAAATAAAGTCACGCCCGTGAGAAAATATGTCAAATTCCTCCAGAGAGCTTCATAGCCAGAGTCACCACTTGGACCACAACTTGTAAGGAAATTCACACCCGTGAAAGAATAATGTCACGCCCGTGATCAAACACTTCAAATCCTTCTAGAATGGTTCACGACTAGAGTCACCACTTAAGTCATGGTTTGGAAGAATATTCACGATCGTGACACACATTTTCACGCCTTGAAAGAGGAAAGCGAAACATGTTAGGCACGAAATTAAGAGTTGGTACAATGAATATTTTCGCATTAAATGTGACCAAACGACTATAATTTGCCATGGAAGTATAAATGCAAGTCATTTATGAATCTAGAACAAAAGGAATAGCAAATACTTCGAATCAAAATCTTGTAGTAGCCATTTGTGCATTAATTTCTTTCAAACAAACATTAATTCTCTATAAAAATATTTTTGCTCATTATTTCTGAGCATTATAGATTTGTGAGTACTTCTCTTTGTAATCTACTGCCCAAGTGAGTTTGGGTATATTGGGTTAAGAGTAAAACACTTGTAAGGGTTATTTATGTGAGCCATTAAAACACAAGGAATTGGTTTATTGTGTGAGCCATTAAAACACAAGGGATTTATGGGTTAGGTGTGATCCATTGATAGAAACACCATAGTTGGGAGTGAGCTTGTAAAACTCCATTGTAACACTTAGTGTGTTAGTGAAACTTCCAATTGAGATTGGAGAGAGGAGTAGGGTTTGTTAACACCCGAACCTTTATAAAATTTTTCTGTATGATATCTTCCTATCCTTACTCTACTTAACTTTTCTTTCTGCACTTAAAAGTTAAGAATTTTTAATATCCAATTCAACCCTCCTTCTTGGTTCAATTTCTAGGCAACAATTGGTATCAGAGCTTAGTCTAGCATCAAAGCCTAAATAACCCTAGTAAAGATCAAGAAATGACCAATGATTTGAAAGTCTCAAGCCTTACTTTGATGGAGCAAATTATGCTCATTGGAAGTTCCGGATGGAGACATATCTAGATAGTGAAGGAATTGAAGTTTGGGATAGTGTTCGGAAAGAATGGACACCACCAACTATAAGAGGAGTTGATGGTGAAGAAGAAATTTTGTCAAGAGATGATTGGATAGAGCCTCAAAGAAGAGCAAATTTCAAAAACAAGAAGGCATTGACAATTCTTTCAAGCTCGTTATCCATTGGAGAATGTGGCAGAATACAACACTGTCCAACTGCATATAACATGTGGGAAACATTGGAAAACTATCATGAAGGAACAAAACAAGTTAAATCCAAGAAGATTCAACTTTTTACTTCAGAGTATGAACTCTTCAAGATGAAATCGAATGAGTCAATCACCGATATGACGAATCACCTTCTAGCCATAATAAATGGCATGAGAAAGCTTGGGAAACACTTAAGCTTGGAAGATGTAAATAACAAAATTCTGAGAAGTTTTCCTCTCAAAGATTACGGTTCAAGAGTTGTTGGTATAGAAAAGGCCAATGAAGACATGAGTGTCATGAATATTGATGTGTTTATTGGCAAACTTTTAACATATGAAATGACAATGAAAAGAGATAGAGAGCTTGAAGCCGAGCCAGAAAAAAGAAAGCCTCTAGCAGTAAAAGCCTCTACTTCAAAATCTCAAGAAGAAGTTGAAGATGATGAAGAAAAGAGTGATGATGCAAATGAGGACATTGCTATGCTTTCAAGAAGGCTGAAAAGAATTATTGAGAAGAGAATGGGCAACTCTAGAAAATTCGAGCAAAGACATTTCAAACAAGCCTTGAATTACTCTCAGAAGAGTAAAGAGGAAGTAAAATGCTATGAATGTGGGAAGAAAGGACATATTAAACTTGAATGTCCAAGGCTCAAGAAGCACTGGAGCAAATAACAAAGAGACAATGGGGAGAAAGGCCACAAAGCTACATGGGATGACGAAAGCTCTTCAAGCGAAAAAGATGACAATGAAAGTGAAGAGGTCAACCTATGCTTCACGGCGGTAGAAGATCACATCTCGGATAAGGTAGGATCACTTCACTCATACTCATTCAGTAATGATAGTAGTGATAATGATACTAATAGTGAAGATGATGATGAGCAAAGCCTAATAGATGTATTGAATCTAAAACTAGAGAAATATAGAAGTAAATTCAATACTTATAAAAATAACATTTCTAGTTTGGAAATCAAAATGGATGTTTTAGAAAAGGAGAACTTTGAGCTTAAATCATCTAATGAATCGCTTCAAAAATCATTAGATGAGTACTCTTCAAGGCCCTCAACTAAATCCTTGCTTAAAGAAAACAATATTTTGAAAAATAAAGTTGAGGAACTTAGAAGCTCCATTTCAAAATTTCACAAGGGAAAATAGAGTTTAGATACTCTCATTATCTTAGAGACCACCCTTAATTAGACATGGTCTAGGATTTAAGGGTACATCTTCTTCATCTCACAAAACTACTTTTGTTAAGTCAAGTGAACCCCACATCTCCACATTTGCTGTAACAGCCCCAAGGGCTAAGTGCACAACGAATGTCTTGTGACCTTTATTAATGGACAAGAGATATTTAAAAGAAGTAGAGATGTCAATACCTACATAATAGACTTACACAAAATATCTAACCTTTCCTCTAAGTGTCTTGTGACTACTAGTGATGAATCTTAGTTGTGGCATAGAAGGCTTGGTCATGCAAGCATGAATTTAATTCAAAGCCTTAGCAAGGGAGAGCTGGTAAAGGGACTACCAAAAATCAAATTTGAAAAAGACAACACACGTGAACCTTGCCAAAGAGGAATACAACACAAGTCATCCTTCAAATCCAAAAACATTGTAAGTACCTCAAAACCTTTATAACTCCTGCATCTAGATCTTTTTAGACCTACTAGGATTGCAAGCTTATGAGGTAAACATTATGCCTTTGTCATTGTCAATGACTACTCCAGATTCACTTGGGTAATTTTCTTTGCTAAAAAAAGTGATGCCTTTGAAACTTTCAGAAACTTTGTTAAAAGAGTTCAAAATGAAAAAGGATATTGTTTTTCAAAGATAAGAAGTGATCATGGCAAAGAATTTGAAAATTAGAACTTTGAAATTTTTTGTCTAGAACATGGCATTTCACAGAATTTTTCCTCTCTTAGGACACCTCAACAAAATGGGGTGGTTGAAAGGAAAAATCGAACTTTAATTGAAATGGCTCGAACAATGCTCAATGAGTATGGTTTACCAACTTACTTTTGGGCCGAAGCCACAAATACTGCATGTTATATTTTAAATCGAGTTTTCAAAAGACCTCTCTTAAACAAAACTTCATTTGAGCTATGGAAATGAAGAAAGCCGATGATATCATACTTTAGAGTATTTGGATGCAAGTGTTTCATATTGAATACCAAGGACAACCTTGGAAAATTTGCCTCCAAATTTGATAAGGGTATATTTTTAGGATACTCCACCATAAGCAAAGCTTATAGAGTCTTTAATAAAAAGTCATTAGTTGTTGAAGAATCTATGCATGTTGTTTTTGATGAATCTAGTAAGCTTCATTTTGTGAAAGGTAGTGTTCTTAATGATGTTGTAGGTACAATGGAAAAACTTGATCTTGAAAATGAAAGAGAAGAAAATGATCAAGAAAATTCACATCAAGATGACTCTCTACCTCCAGCTTAAGAGGAAAACAAGCAAGAGCTCCCAAAGGAATGGAGATTGACAAAATATCACCCCAATGAGCAAATCATTGGTGATCCTATAAAGGGAGTAAGTACTAGATCTCATCTCAATCCTTTAGATTCTAATCTTGCCTTTGTCTCTCAAATTGAGCCAAAAAATATTGATGAGGCTCTTAATGATGAAAGTTGGGTGATTGCTATGCAAGAGGAACACAACCAATTTGAGAGAAGTAAGGTATGGACCTTAGTTCCTAGACCCAAGGAGCATCAAATCATTAGAAGCAAATGGGTATTTAGAAATAAACTAGATGAACAAGGTTCAATAACTAGGAATAAGGCTTGGTTAGTTGCAAAAGGATATAATCAGGAAGAAGGAATAGATTATGATGAGACCTATACTCTTAGAATACTTTTAGCATATGCATGCCATATGAACTTCAAACTCTTTCAAATGGATGTAAAAAATGCTTTTTTTAAATGGCTTTATAGAAGAAGTTTATGTAGAACAACCACTAGGTTTTGAAAGTTATAATTTTCCCAACCATGTATTTAAAATTTCAAAAGATTTATATGGTTTGAAACAAGCTCCAAGAGCTTGGTCTGAAAGACTAAGTTCTTTTCTTTTAGAAAATAATTTTACAAAGGGGAATGTTGACACTACTTTATTTATTAAAAAGCTAAGCATGATATTCTAATTGTTCAAATTTATGTTGATGACATCATATTTGGGTCTACTAATGAATTGCTTTGCCAAGAATTGCTAAGTGTATGACTAGGGAATTCGAAATGAGCATGATGGGTGAGCTAAATTCTTCCTCGGTCTACAAATAAAACAAGGCAATGAGGGCATATTCATCAACCAATCTAAATATGCCAAAGACTTAATTAAGAAATTTGGAATGGAAGGATGCAAAAATGCCAAGACTCCAATGAGCACATCAACAAAATTGGACAAGGATGAAAAAGGGTAAGAGCATTAATGAAAATCTCTATAGAGGTATGATCGGATCACTCTTATATCTTACTACCTCTAGACCCGATATAATTTATAGTGTATGCTTATGTGCTCGTTTTCAATCATGTCCTAAAGAGTCGCATTTAAATGTTGTAAAAAGAATTCTAAAATATTTACATGGCTCATTGCATCTAGGTTTATGGTATCCTAGAAATTCATCCTTTCACATTATAGGATATTCATATGCTGATTATGCTGGAAGTCTTTTGGATAGAAAGAATACTTCTGACACATGTCACTTTTACTGGTGAATGCTTGTTTCTTGGTTTAGCAAGAAACAAGTTTCAGTTGCTATTTCCACTGTTGAAGCGGAATATGTGGCTACAGGATGTTGTTGTACACAAATCCTTTGGATAAAACAACAACTTAAGGATTATGGTCATAGTATGAACCATATACATATTAGATGTGACAATACAAGTGCTATAAATCTATCTAAGAATCCCATTCAACACTCTAGAAGTAAGCATATTGACATAAGACATCATTTTATTAGAGATCATGTTCAATATGGAGATGTTGTATTGGAATTTATAAACAGAGACAATCAATTGGCAGATATCTTCACTAAGTCTCTAAATGAAGAAAGATTTAACTTCATAAGAAGAGAGCTTGGTATGATTGATGGATTAACTTTATGATTGCCAAATTTGTGAAACCTTGATTGTCAATTTTGTGTTATTGTCTCATCTTTTAAGGTATGAAGTGGCTAACTTGATAGAAATATATATTATAGGGGATAGAAGCATCTTATAAATCCTTTGGTCTTGTTTTAAACTTAGTTTTATTTAATGAGGATTTTAGGCAGTTCATGCCCATGACATATATTCACGGTCGTGACCATAATCGCCAAAAGCTCCAGTAGCTTTCACGCCTTGCTTCACGACATGCTTCACGGTTGAAGGTAGTGAAGACTATGTTTCACGCCCATAACCTTTTTTTGTCACCCCCATGAAACTCTTTGTTCATGACCATGAACATTTCCACCAAATATTTGCAGAAGCGTTTAAACTTTGTGTCACATTTTGTCTCACTATCATAAGTAGTGAAGATGGTACTTCACGATCGTGACTCATTTGTCACCATCGTGAAATTTCATCACTCACGCCCATGACCATTAAATGTCACGATCGTGAATCATTTCGTATTCCTTATCATGGGTAAAGTGCCTCTTCAACAAACCATGAACACGACATTTCACGCCCGTGACTTAGCTTTCACACCCGTGAAGATGTCGGCTATAAAACGATTTATGCCATTATTTCTCTCATTTCTAACTCTCCAAATTCTCTCATTTTTCACCATTCAATACCATTTCATAGATTCCAGCCCCCTGGCAACATTCTCCATCTATAAATACCTTTAAAAACTATTTCCATCATCAAAAATCAAAACTCACTAGGTACTATTCAAACATTCCATCAGATTTTTTTATCTCTACAAGAATCAATTTTACAATAAAAAATGGAACCCGACTCCTCCAAAGGCACCAAAAGGAAGTCTCATGCTCCAATAAGGTACACAAATTACCTTCTCAATATCATTCTGGAGCACAGTCATCCAAGGTACTCGATTCTCAAGAAAGGACCACTCCTTTCCTCTCGATCATTTGAATGGCACACTGTCAGGACCCTTGGTCTCGAGACAAGCATGACGGAACAACTCCAGGCTTGTCATCTAAAAGATTTTGTTGATATACATTGTTGCTAAGATATTAGACCAAGAAGGGGGGTTGAATTGGAGTTTCAAAAATTAAACTTTAAAGTGCGGAAATAAAATTGTTAATTTTAGAAAGGATAGAGAAAATTTGACACACAGATTTATAGAGGTTTGGGTGTTAACAAACCCTACTCCTCTCCCCAATCGCAATTGGGAGTTTCACTAACACACTAAGTGTTACAATGGAGTTTTACAAGCTCACTCCCAACTATGGTGTTTCTCACAATGGCTCACACCTAACCCAGAAATCCCTTGTGTTTTAATGGCTTAACACAATAACCAATTCCTTTGTGTTTTACAGGCTCACACAAAAAACCTACACTTTGTGTTTTACAGGCTCACACAAATAACCTACACTTTGTGTTTTACAGGCTCACACAAACAACCTACACTTTGTGTTTTATAGGCTCACACAAACAACCTACACTTTGTGTTTTCCAGGCTCACACAAACAACCTACACTTTGTGTTTTACAGGCTCACACAAACAACCCTTACAAGTGTTCTACTCTTAACCCAGAACTACCCAAACCTCACTTGAGTAAAGATTACAGAGAGAACCACTTATAAATCTTTATTGCTCAAATATGAGGAGCAAAAATATTTTTACAGAGAATAGATTTGTTCTCAAAGTATCAAAGTACAAATAGCTTGTAATAAGAATTAAATTCGAAGTATATGCTATTCTTTTGTTTTTCTTATCATTCTCTTGTTTCTTAATGCATAAATGACTTCCATTTATACTCCCATGGCTAAATATAGCCATTGAGGTGCATTAAATAAGAAACTAGCCGTTGTACCAACCAAAAAATTGCGCCTGACATTTTTCTCTTTCATTGGTCATGGGCGTGAATATGCTTGTCACGGGGGTGACAGTTCTTCCCAAGCCGTGACTGAAGTGGTGACCTTGGTCGTGAAGCTCTCTGGAATGTTTTGACATATAGAGTCACGGGCGTGACATTAATCCGTCACGGGCGTGACACTCTTCCCAGCCGTGAGACAAGTGGTGACTTTGGTCATGAAGCTCTCTGGATGAAATTGAATGAAGCCTTCACGGGGGTGACACCTTAATTCACGGGGGTGACAATCTTCCCAGCCGTGACCCAAGTGGTGACTCTGGTCGTGAAGCTCTCTGGATGAAATTACATGACTCTTCACGGGGGTGACACCTTCAGTCACGGGGGTGACTGAAATGCTTACTTCACGGTTTGTTTTTCCTTCATGGCCGTGAACTTCAAATGTTGGTTTTGGTAACGATTAGCTTCCTTCATGGGAGTGACTCCTAGAGTCACGCCAGTGAACATGCTACTTCTTGCTTTTTGTTTCTCAAGGATTATTCTTCCAATTCTCCATTCTTGCTATTTTAATTCATGTCCTGTATAATATACTTACAAAAACAAGTATGTTAAATACCATATTGCTATGTTATTTATTATCATCAAAATGATGGAAATACCCCTCAAGGTTAACAATCTCCCCCTTTTTGATGGTTACAAATAATCTAGCAATATGTGATTTTGAGAAGTCTCCCCCTCAAAATATACTTAGGATAAAAATTATAATGTGCAAGAATAGTAAATAAAGATGTAGCATTAAACTAGATTTTAAGTATATGCAAGTTATATGAGAAGTATTTCCAATACATACCATAATTCCTTTTCAAGACATAAAGTATATGTAAGGTATATTTAAGGTATATTATGGCATGTTTTTATTTGTAACTTGCTTTTAAGGTGTATGCAAAATGTACTTAGGGTATATTGAAAGTATATAAAA
The DNA here is from genome assembly GCA_023653625.1 of Triadica sebifera. Classification (NCBI taxonomy): domain Eukaryota; kingdom Viridiplantae; phylum Streptophyta; class Magnoliopsida; order Malpighiales; family Euphorbiaceae; genus Triadica; species Triadica sebifera. The sequence goes on from CM042901.1 coordinate 31,889,186, forward strand.
ACTCAGTTTTTCAATTATCTACTTTGCATCTGAAAAGTTGAATCAAGACTTTTAAATCAATTCAAAGTCTGTTCACTTTTTGATTCACAATTCTTATATTGCTAGTTTGATACTACTTTCCCTTATCATATGTTATCTATCATATATTGCTAGTTTTCTCCCCCTTTTGTCATCAATCAAAAAGAATATGTAGATTGAAGTAAACAAAAGCGAATATATATTATAAAGGAAAGGATACAAACTAAGAAAGGAAATTTAAGATTTCCTACATAGGCAAACATAACAAACAACAAAAAAAAAGATCAAACATAACAAATTTAGGCTACACTCTAGTCTATATCCTAGCCAGACATCCTATCATGAAGCCTAGCTACTTCAGCCTCAAGGCTGTCTATCCGAAACTCCATGAAGTCCTTGAGGTTTTCCAACCTCTCATCCATAGAAGTTTGCAGCTGTTCGAAACGTGGTGCCAAGAGGTCGACCACCAGCTGCGCTAAAGATGGTGTGGAGGCTGAGGACTGTCTAATGTCCTGCTCGAATGCTGGAGTTGCTTCCTCAATCCGAGCCCTCTTTTTCTGCTGGACTCCCTGGAGGCCTACTTTAAAATCCTCTGTGTCATGATCTTCCCAGATAATCTCTCCAGCAGTATCAGTGAAGCGGTAGAAGATATCGTTCTGAAAAACGATTCTGACAGCTGCTCCCATCTTGATGAATGACTCTACATCCAGCCTATCTCGTGGATGTGCAGGAATGATGTTGAAGTGATGGTTATCCAGCTTCAAGTAATTGAGCTTCACTGCCATATGAGTGACATATGCCCCAATCAAGATATCTCCTGTGGGCTTGGTGGCGATGGAGAGAAGATGGTTTGCAAACCATCTAGAAAGTGCCAGTGTGACTCCCCGGTGAGCCATCTCGAATAGGAAGAGTTCTGACTTCCTAATAGTTCCATTGCTTTCTCCCCGAGCAAAAATGCTATAGGTTAGAAACCTATGCAAATACCTGTGTACTGGGGCTACGAGATGAGTGCTCTTCGTCTTCTTTACGTCCCAGCTACAGTTATATCCAAAATGAGTCCAGGTTGTAGGGGAAGAGAATTCTACCTCAGTCTCATTTATAACACCATCAGATGGTAGGTTGAACAATTCTCCAAATGGGATGGCGCTGAGGGTGTTTGCATTGTTGCAGAGTTGGAATTTCACCACTCCAGTTGGTGAAACCTGCAAGGTGCTGAGAAATTCCAGCGTTGGCTCCCGTAGAGTTGGCAGATGAATTTCAACAAATTCTTTTAGATGACAGGCTTGAAGTTGCTCTGTCATAGCCATCTCGAGCTCAAGATTACGGATTGCTTGCCATTCGAAGGACCTTGATGATAAAATAGGTCTCTTCTTCAAAGTTGCATAGCGAGGATGGCAACTTTTTGGAATGATGTTCATGAGGTAATCTGAATACCTCTTCGGTGCATGGGACTTCTTTCTCTTTCCCTTTGATGAAGCAGACTCCATATTTGAAGAATTTAGTTGTTGATGGAGTTGAAAAAGATTTTTGACAGAAAAAATTATGAATGACCCTAGAAATGTATGATTTCTGCTGAAGATTCGAACTTTTGGTTGAATTTATAGTGAAATATCAAGGCTTTGGGGTCGGAATCTTCAATGTCTCAATGAATGAGAGTTAATGAGAGCGGTTTTGGGAGATGGAGAGTTAAAATGAAGACTGTAACCGGTTGTTTTCTTATATATTCGATACATTCACAGGCGTGAAGTATGTGTTCACGGGCGTGGCTCGTCGTGTTCACAGTTTGCTGAAGCAGTGTTCCACCCGTGAATGAAAGCGTGAATAAGTTCACGGGCGTGATCGATGAACATCACGGGCTTGAATGATCATAGGTCACGGGGGTGAATAAATGTCACGGACGTGAACTGTTGAATTTCACTACTTATACCCATGAAGCAAGCCGTGACACAAGGCGTGAAAGCTTCTATGAGTTTTGGGTGTAATTATTCACGGGCGTGAATGGTTCTTTGCCACGGGCGTGACTCAAGTCATGAAACTATGTTTCACTACTTGAAGCCGTGAAGCATGTTGTGAACCAAAGTCGTGAACGACACTGCCTCTTTGGGCCACTTAAGTCACGGGCGTGACTCACCTATAATTTTCATCATATTGAAATTAAGTTCTGCAACAAGACTAAATCATTTCAACAAAGATTTTACTTCATAAAGCATGCATTCTCATCAAAATTTTTTTTTATCTTATAACTTGTGATATGTTTTAAAATCAACAATTAAAATTTCATATTCTTGTAATCACAAGGTTAATCCATCAATCATACCTAGTTCTCTTCTAATGAAATTAAATCTTTCCTCATTTAGAGACTTAGTGAAAATATCTGCTAATTGCTTTTCTGTGCATACAAATTCTAATTCAACATCTCCATATTGAACATGATCTCTAATAAAGTGATGTCTAATGTCAATATGTTTACTTCTAGAGTGTTGAATAGGATTCTTTGAAAGATTTATAGCACTGGTGTTGTCACATTTTATAGGTATATGGTTCATCTCATGACCATAGTCCTTAAGTTGTTGTTTCATCCAAAGAATTTGTGTACAACAACATCCAACTGCTACATATTCAGCTTCAGCAGTTGAGAGAGCAACTGAAACTTGTTTCTTGCTAAACCAAGAAACCAAACATTCTCCAATGAAGTGACAAGTACCTGAAGTACTTTTTCTATCTAAAAGACTACCAACATAGTCTGCATCTGAATATCCTATAATATAAAAAGATGAATTCTTAGAATACCATAAACCTAGATGCAATGTTCCATGTAAATATCTTAAAATCCTTTTTACAGCATTTAGATGAGATTCTTTAGGATATGATTGAAATTGTGCACATAAGCAAACACTATACATAATATCGGGTCTAGAAGCAGTGAGATATAAAAGTGATCCGATCATACCTCTATAAAGCTTTTCATTAATGCTCTTACCCTTTTCATCTTTGTCCAATTTTGTTGATGTACTTATAGGAGTCTTGGCATTTTTGCATCCTTCCATACCAAATTTTTTGATTAAGTCTTTGGCATATTTGGATTGGTTGATGAATATGCCCTCATTGCTTTGTTTGATTTGTAGACCAAGGAAATACTTAAGTTCTCCCATCATGCTCATTTCAAATTCCCTAGTCATGCACTTAGCAAATTCTTGACAAAGCAGCTCATTAGTAGAACCAAATATTATATCATCAACATAAATTTGAACAATTAGTATCTCATGCTTATGCTTTTTGATGAACAGTGTAGTGTCAACATTTCCCTTTGTGAAGCTATTTTCTAGTAAAAAAGAACTTAGTCTCTCATTTGCTCTTGGAGCTTGCTTTAAACCATACAAAGCTTTTGAAAGTTTAAAAACATGATTTGGCAAATCATAGCTTTCAAAACCTGGTGGTTGTTCTACATACACTTCTTCATCTATATAACCATTTAGAAATGCACTTTTCACATCCATTTGAAAAAGTTTGAAATTCATGTGACATGCATATGCTAAGAGTATTCTTATAGCTTCTAATCTAGCTACAGGTGCATATGTTTCATCATAATCTATACCTTCTTCCTGATTATATCCTTTTGCAATTAGTCTTGCTTTATTCCTGGTTATTAACCCTTGTTCATCTAACTTATTTCTAAATACCCATTTGCTGCCTATGATTGGATGATTCTTGGGTCTTGGTACTAGGTTCCAAACCTTATTTCTCTCAAATTGGTTGAGTTCCTCTTGCATGACAATTATCCAACTTTCATCATTAAGAGCCTCATCAATGTTTTTAGGCTCCATTTGTGAAATAAAAGCAATGTCAGTGACTAAATGCTTGAAATGAGATCTAGTACTTACTCCCCTCGATAGATCACCAATTATTTGCTCTTTCGGATGAATTCTGTTCATTCTCCATTCTTTTGGAAGTTCTTGCTCCATTTGTTCTTGATTTTGAGGTAGTAGATTTTCTTGATAGTTTTCTTCTTTTCCATTTTCAATGACAAGTTTTTCCATATTATCTACAACATCATCAAGAGCACTACCTTTCACAAGATCAAGTCTACTAGATTCATTAAAAACAACAAGCATGGATTCTTCCACCGATAATGATCTTTTATTAAATACTCTATATGCTTTGCTGGTTGTAGAGTATCCTAAAAAGATACCATCATCAGACTTAGAGGAAAATTTTCCAAGATTGTCCTTGGTGTTCAATATAAAACACTTGCATCCAAATACTCTAAAGTATGATACCAAGGGCTTTCTTCCATTCCATAGCTCAAATGAGGTTTTGTTTAAAAGAGGTATTTTGAAAACTCGATTTGAAATATAACATGCAGTGTTTGTGGCTTCTGCCCAAAAATAAGTTGGTAATTCATATTCATTAAGCATTGTTCTTACCATTTCAATTAATGTTCGATTTTTCCTTTCAACTACTCCATTTTGTTGAGGTGTTCTAGGAGATGAGAAATTATATGAAATGCCATGTTCAAGACAAAAATTTTCAAAGTTTTCATTTTCAAATTCTTTCCCATGATCACTTCTTATTTTTGAAATGCAGTACCCTTTTTCATTTTGAACTCTTTTAGCAAAGTTTTTGAAATTTTCAAAAGCATCACTCTTTTGAGCTAAGAAAATTACCCAAGTAAATCTAGAGTAATCATCTACGATGACAAATGCATAATGTTTTCCTCCTAAGCTAGCAACCCTAGTAGGTCCAAATAAGTCTAAATGTAGGAGTTGAAGAGGTTTTGAAGTATTTACTATGTTTTTGGCTTTGAAAGATGACTTGTGTTGCTTTCCTCTTTGACAAGGATCACATGTCTTGCCTTTTTCATATTTAACTCTTGGTAATCCTTTTAATAGCTCTCCTGTGCTGAGACTTTGTATTAAGTCCATGTTAGCATGACCAAGTCTTCTATGCCACAGCCAAGATTCATCACTAGTAGTCATAAGACACTTAGAGGAATGGTTAGATAGTTCATGTAAGTTTATTATGTACGTATTGATATCTCTATTTCCTTTAAATATTTCTTGACCATCAATAGAGATTACAAGACATTCATTTGAAGTGAAAATTACTTTGTTTCCTTTATCATATAATTGACTTACACTTAACAAGTTATGTTTCAAGCCATCAACAAGTAAAACATCCTTAATAAAAGTAGTACCTTTAACACCAATAGAACCAATGCCAATTACCTTACCCTTTGCATTGTTTCCAAAGGTAACTTTACCTCCATCAATATTTTTGATTTCATTGAAGAGTTTTTTGTCTCCTGTCATATGCCTTGAGCATCCACTGTCTACTAGCCACGCATTTTTATTTATTGTGGACTTGAGGCATACCTAGAGAATTACAAATCAAGTATGATATTTAGGTACCCAAATGAGTTTGGGTCCTTGGGGGTTAGCACATGAAGGTTCCCAATGAGCCTTCCTTATCCAGCAATGTTTATTTATGTGACCCATTTTCATACAATAATTACATTGTTTAGGTCTAAACTTGCTTTTTGGTCTTATACTGTATTTAAATGCCATAATTTGATTAGACTGATTTTGAGAACAATGGCATGCACAATCATGATTAATTTGCACTTTTCTAGATACATTCTTCCTATATATAAAGGCATGATTATTCTTTTTCTGTATAGAAGGTTTAACATTCTTATTTCTTGGTGCTTTATTAACAGTTGTGGAGATGTTAGGTTTTCTAGACTTAACAAATACAGTTTTGTTAGAAGATGATGATGTGTCCTTAAATCCTATACCATGTCTAACTAAAGGTGGTCTTTGAGACACAATGAGAGTATCTAAGCTCTCTTTACCCTTGTGATATTTAGAAATGGAATTTCTAAGTTTCTCAACTTCATTTTTCAAAGTATTATTTTCTTTTAATAGTGAAGATGTTGAGGGTCTTGATGAGTATTCATCTAATGACTTTTGAAGAGATTCATTAGATGATTTAAGCTTTATGTTCTCTTTTTCTAAATCATCTATCTTATTTTTCAAATTAGAGATATTATTTCTATAGGTACTAAATTTAGTTCTATATTTCTCTAATTCTATATTCAATTCTTCTATTAGGCTTTGTTCATCATCATCATCACCACTATCACTATTACTATCATTATCACTACTATCATTATTGAAAGAGTATGAGTGTAGTGATCTTACTTTATCCGAGATGTGATCCTCTATAGCCATGAAGCATAGGTTGACCTCTTCACTTTCATTGTAATCTTTTTTACTTGAAGAGCTTTCGTCATCCCATGTGGCTTTGTGGCCTTCATGATAGTTTTCTAATGTTTTCCACATGCTATATGCAGTTGAACAGTGTTGTATCCTGCCACATTCTTCAACAGATAATGAGCTTGAGAGAATTGTCATTGCCTTCTTATTTTTGAAATTTGCTCTTTTTTGAGGCTCTGTCCAATCGTCTCTTGACAAGATTTCTTCTTCACCATTAACTCCTCTTCTAGTTGGTGGTGTCCATTCTTTTTGAATACTATCCCAAGCTTCAATTCCTTCATTATCCAAATATGTCTCCATCTGAAACTTCCAATGAGCATAATTTGCTCCATCGAAGTAAGGCTTGAGACTTTCGAATTCTCCACTGGCCATATCTTGATCTTTACTAGCGCTTTTTAGGCTTTAATGCTAGACAAAGCTCTGATACCAATTGTTGCCCAGATATTAGACCAAGAAGGGGGGTTGAATTGGAGTTTCAAAAATTAAACTTTAAAGTGCGGAAATAAAATTGTTAATTTTAGAAAGGATAGAGAAAATTTGACACACAGATTTATAGAGGTTCGGGTGTTAACAAACCTTACTCCTTTCCCCAATCGCAATTGGGAGTTTCACTAACACACTAAGTGTTACAATGGAGTTTTACAAGCTCACTCCTATCTATGGTGTTTCTCACAATGGCTCACACCTAACCCAGAAATCCCTTGTGTTTTAATGGCTCAACACAATAACCAATTCCTTTGTGTTTTACAGGCTCATACAAAAAACCTACACTTTGTGTTTTACAGGCTCACACAAACAACCTACACTTTGTGTTTTACAGGCTCACACAAACAACCTACACTTTGTGTTTTACAGGCCCACACAAACAACCTACACTTTGTGTTTTCCAGGCTCACACAAACAACCTACACTTTGTGTTTTACAGGCTCACACAAACAACCCTTACAAGTGTTCTACTCTTAACCCAGAACTACCCAAACCTCACTTGAGTAAAGATTACAGAGAGAACCACTTATAAATCTTTATTGCTCAAATATGAGGAGCAAAAATATTTTTACAGAGAATAGATTTGTTCTCAAAGTATCAAAGTACAAATAGCTTGTAATAAGAATTAAATTCGAAGTATATGTTATTCTTTTGTTTTTCTTATCATTCTATTGTTTCTTAATGCATAAATGACTTCCATTTATACTCCCATGGCTCAATATAGCCGTTGTTGTGCATTAAATAAGAAACTAGTCGTTGTACCAACCAAAAAATCGCGTCTGACATTTTTCTCTTTCATTGGTCACGGGCGTGAATATGCTTGTCACGGGGGTGACAGTTCTTCCCAAGCCATGACTGAAGTGGTGACCTTGGTCATGAAGCTCTCTGGAATGTTTTGACATATAGAGTCATGGGCGTGACATTAATCCGTCACGGGCGTGACACACTTCTTAGCCGTGAGACAAGTGGTGACTCTGGTCGTGAAGCTCTCTAGATGAAATTGAATGAAGCCTTCACGGGGGTGACACCTTAATTCACGGGGGTGACAATCTTTCCAGCCGTGACCCAAGTGGTGACTCTGGTCGTGAAGCTCTCTGGATGAAATTACATGACTCTTCACGGGGGTGACACCTTCAGTCACGGGGGTGACTGAAATGCTTACTTCACGGTTTGTTTTTCCTTCATGGCCGTGAACTTCAAATGTTGGTTTTGGTAAGGATTAGCTTCCTTCACGGGAGTGACTCCTAGAGTCACGGCAGTGAACATGCTACTTCTTGCTTTTTGTTTCTCAAGGATTATTCTTCCAATTCTCCATTCTTGCTATTTTAATTTATGTCCTGTATAATATACTTACAAAAACAAGTATGTTAAATACCATATTGCTATGTTATTTATTATCATAAAAATGATGGAAATACCCCTCAAGGTTAACATACATCAACCAACACTAAGGGAACATACCCTCGAGTTCCTGAGCACCCTACAAGTCTTTCCCACCGGCACTGTGAAATTTCAACTTTGCAAACATTCGAACACCCTCACTGCAACGGAATTTGGTGACATGTTCAAACTTCCATCTAAAGGTATACTTAATGAAAGTGAGGTGGAGTTTTATGCCACTCAGGCATGGACTCAATTCGGGCTCGACTGCAGCTGGGAGGTCAAGAAGAAAAAAAGCACCCACCTTTGATCACCAGTGCACAAGTACTTGCATAGGTTTCTGACCTATAGCATTTTTTCTGGAGGGGACAACAACAACTCAATTCAAAAATTCGAGCTCTTTCTCCTAGAGTTGGCCCGAAGAGGCCTAACAGTGGCTTTATCTCGATGGTTTGCAAACCATCTACTATCTATTGCCACGAAGCCCTTCAGAGACATTTTGATTGGTGGGTACGTAACACACCTTGCTATAAAGCTTGGGTATTTGAAGCTAGAAGAGCAAGACTTCAACCTCATACCAGCACATCCTAGAGACCGACTAAACGTTGAGTCTTTTATTAAAATGGGAATGACAGTTCAAATAGTTCATGAGAATAACATCTATTACCGCTTCACCAAAACAGCTGGTGAGATTATTTGGGAGGACAATGATTCGGACGACTTCAAATTTGGTCTCCAAGGAATCCAGCAGAGGAAGAGTGTTCAAGTTGAGACGACGACCCCAGAGGTTGAGCAGGAAATTGGACAATCCTCGGCCTCCACACCGAACTTGGCTCAGCAGGTGGCTGACCTATTAGCACCGCATTTTGACCAAATGCAGACTTCGATTGATGAGAGGTTAGAGAACCCCAAAGATTTCATGGAGTCTCGCATGGAGAGCCTCGAAGCGGAAGTAGCCCACCTTAGAGATGGGATGTCCGGCTCCAAATCTAGCTAGATATTTTTTTTGCTTGTTAGTTTCTAGTATTTCTAATATAGGACTTTAAGTTTCTTTTCAAAAACTTTGTACTTTTTCATTTGATATTAATATAATTGCATTAGTTTTCCCTTATGAATTATCTCTTATGTTCTTTTTGTTGATGACAAAAGGGGGAAAACCTAGCAATATAATTGAATTAAATGAATATGCAAGTAGTTATACTTTGAATACTAGCAATATAATTGAATTAAATGAATATGCAACTTGATATACTTTGAATATATCTTAAATATACTTTGCATATACTTAACTAGTTTTAACTAAAAATTTGGTATACATTGGATATACTTTGCATATACCTAAACAAGGAAGCAAACATCCATGCTACACTTCATCATTCTTAAAAATTCTTGCATTTTAGTAATTTTTTATTTTAAGCATCTTTTGAGGGGGAGACTTCTCAAAAGCACATATTACTAGATTATTTTTCACCATGAAAAGGGGGAGATTGTTAAACCTTGAGGGGTATTTTTGTCATTTTGATGCTAACAAATAAAATAGCAATAATATATTTAACATACTTATTTTCTAAGTTTATTGAATAGGGTATGGAATATGATGCAAGAATGGAGAATGGAAGATTAACTTTAAAAAGACAAAAAAATGAAGATATAGCATGTTCACGTCCGTGACTGTTTATGTCACGCCTGTGATGTAGCTTAGCGTCAACTACCCAACATTTAAAGTTCACGGCCATGAAGGATCATAGTAACCATGAATGATCATATTGGTCACACTTATGAAATAAAGTCACGCCCATGAGAAAACATGTCAAATTCCTCCAGAGAGCTTTACGTCTAAAGTCACCACTTGGACCATGGCTTGGAAGGAAATTCATGCCCGTGAAAGAATAATGTCACACCCATGATCAAACACTTCAAATCCTTCCAGAATGCTTCACGGCCAGAGTTACCACTCAAGTCACAGCTTGGAAGAACATTCATGACCGTGACACACATTTTCACAATCGTGAAAGAGGAAAGAGAAACATGTCAGACGCGAAATTAAGAGTTGATGCAACGACTATTTTCTTATTAAATGCAACCAAACGGCTATAAGTCATCATGGAAGTATAAATGCATGTCATTTATGAATCCAAAACAAGAGAATAGCAAATACTTCGAATCAAAATCTTCTAGTAGCCATTTGTGCATTAATTTCTTTCAAACAAACATTAATTCTCTGCAAAAATCTTTTTGCTCATTATTTCTAAGAATTTATAGATTTGTGAGTGTTTCTCTTTGTAATCTACTACTCAAGTGAGTTTGGGTATATTGGGTTAAGAGTAGAACACTCGTAAGGGTTATTTGTGTGAGCCATTAAAACATAAGGGATTTCTGGGTTAGGTGTGATCCATTGGTAGAAACACCATAGTTGGGAGTGAGCTTGTAAAACTCCATTGTAACACTTAGTGTGTTAGTGAAACTCCCAATTGAGATTGGGGAGAGGAGTAAGGTTTGTTAACACCCGAACCTCTATAAAAGTTTATGTGTGATATCTTCCTATCCCTACCTACTTAACTTTTTTTTCTGCACTTAAAAGTTAAAAATTTTTAATATCCAATTCAACCCCCCTTCTTGGTTCAATTTCTGGGCAACAAATGATAAAAGTGATAATTGTGACAAAAAAATATAAAATTAAAAATTGAGAAATAAGTGGAATAAAATGAAATAAAATGTTAAATTATATAGTTAAAAAGAAAATAAATGAAAAATAAAAATAGTGAGTAGGAAAATAGTCAATAAATATAAAGGAATGGCAAAATTGTAAATAATTAGAATTTTAGTAACCAAAGTGAAATTTGTTTAATTAAATAGAAGAGTGAAATATATATATATATATATATATATATATATATATATATATATATATATATATATATATATATATATATATATATATATATATATATATATATATATATATATATATATATATATATATATATATCAATAAATATAAAGGAATGGCAAAATTGTAAATAATTAGAATTTTAGTAACCAAAGTGAAATTTGTTTAATTAAATAGAAGAGTGAAATATATATATATATATATATATATATATATATATATATATATATATATATATATAAAATAAATAATAAAGAAAAAGAGAAGAAGAAAAAAAACTATAGTATTTTTTGAGAAATATTGCTAATTGAATGAAATTTCTAAATAGTAAATTAAGGGTAAAAAATATTAAAGTATTGATAAAAAGAATAATAAATATATTAAAGAAAAAAATTGAATAGTGTAGTAAATATAATATTGTATGTATGAATGCATGAAAGAATAGGTCAATGAAAATTTTTAGATTAGTAATTACCACTGGGCATATTAATGCTCAGCATGTAGTTATTTGACTGCGTGCAGGTAATAGTTGAAAATGGGACATGAGCAAGTATACAAATTTTGGGAGCTAACGAAATGAAGAATAAATAATAGTAAGTTAGTATCAAGAATGACATGTATATATATGTATGGATATAAAGTTATAGGATTAAAATTATGTATATGTTCTGATAAAAAATATTTGTAAATTATTATATGTGTGAAGAATGGAAGGTTGACTTATGGTTGAATGAAAACTATTTTGTATGATATGTGTATTGTTGTGCCTAAAAATGTACTGTGGGTTGTTTGCATTGCAGGTGGGATAGTTAATTTATAGTTGTTATGCTGTCGAAATTTTTGAAAAACAAAAAGGATTAATTAAGTGCTAATAATAGAATGATCATTAAATTAAATTAAGGAAAATGTTTTTTGGCACACATCAGCTATAAGTGTATTAACCAACGTAATGTACGTATAGAATAAGTATTATAAGGGTGTCACAGTTTTAGTGGTATCAGAGACTGATTAAGGCAGTTCTAAGATCGGAGTGAGAATTAAGTGAATGAATTGTATGTATATACATCCCATTTGATGGATGAAGTGTGTTATAAGTCTAACGTATGCTTACTCCTTTCCTGTTTTATAGTGAATGATGACATCCCAACAAGGTCAAGGTGTTGGGGACAGTGAAAGTGAAGCATCAGTTGGCAACAGAATGTCACTCCACCAGTTGCACCACATTCATCGCCACAATAGGATTTTCTTAATCTTATAGCTGATTATATTCAACACAAAATGCAAGCTGAACAATCTCAACAGCCACAGCCAGTGGCATAAGTACAGCTTCCTGCTCCACCTAAAAAGAAGCTAATTTTGGAGAAGTTAAAGAAATTGAGAGCTGAAGATTCCTATGGGCGTGATCCATTGACACCTGTGCAAGTAGAAGAATGGTTATTCAAGATAAAGAGGTTATTTGAAATTACTCACAACCCTTCAAAAGAGAAATTTGAAGGTACTATGGCATTACTTCAGGGGTCATGCATTCATTTGGTGGGATTCATTACGCAAGCATACTCCAGGTGAACAGTTGAATTGAGATTTCTTCTTGGCCTAGTTTGAAAAGAAATACATAGGGTCAGAATATAAAGCAGAGATGCAAGATGCTTTCTGGAGACTCAGGCAAGGAAACGAGACAGTAGTAGAATATGAGCATGAGTTTGAGTGCCTCAGTGCCTACCTTGATGATTACCAGTTGAAAAAGGAGAGATTATGTCAGAGATTTGAGAGGGGTCTCCAAAACAAGATTAGACAGATAGTGGGTGCACAACAACATCCAAATTTGCATGCCTTGGTAGAAGCGGTTGTTAAAATGGAAAGTATTCAGTTAGATGAGGCTAACAAACAAACTCAATTGCAGCAGAATAGGAAGTGGGGACAGTTTAGTGGTTTAGGTACTTAAATTAAGAAGTCTAAGGGACCAACTCCATCGTAGAGTTTGTTCATCAGTTGCACCAGGGCATGGGCAAGGAAATACATTTTATGGCAATGCCTCAGTCACTTCTGTGGTTAGTACAGCTAGAGGCAGAGGGGCTGGTACAGTTCAGACTTCTAGCCATTATGGTAGATCTCACCCAGGAGAGTGTAGATATTTGATTTGTGCCTATTTTAAGTGTGGTTCAGAAGATCATCAGGTCGGGGATTGTTCAATGGTTCAAACTTTTACAGCTATATCACCAGCACCTGGTATTGGATCTTTACCATCCAGAGGCTGAGGTAGGGAGCAACCCTTAACCCATCAGCATCTAGACCTTTTGCATAGCAACCCCAGGGTCAAGGACGAGCTACAGGTCCTACATATGCAGTGAGAGCTAGAGAAAAAGAGGATGATCCTGATGTGATAATAGGTAAATTCATACTTATGACTGATTCTGTTTATGCACTTGTTGATCTTGGTGCCACACATTCCTGCATAAATACTGATGTTGCATGGGGGAAAGGGTTAAAAGATTCACAATTAGACCAGGATATCCTAGTGAGCAGTCCTTTAGGAAATAGTGTTGTGGCGAACAGGGTGTATAGGAATTGTCCCATTAGTGTTCAAGGTTATGAATTCTTAGCTAACCTAATTGAACTCCCATTCCACGAGTTTGATGTGATATTGAAGATGGATTGGTTATCCATCCACCAAGTGACAGTGGATTGTAAATGTAAGAGAGTGACACTTAAACTCTCCGATGATCGGGAAATCACTATTGTGGGTGAAAGAACACACTTCTTATCATATGTGATTTCAACTACAACTACCAAAAGACTTATAAGAAAGGGGTGCTTTGCTTATTTGTGTTATGCAATGGAAGCTAGAAAGAAAGATCTTAAGGTTTCATATATGCCTATAGTGAGAGATTATCCAGATGTCTTTCCTGATGAATTACCAGGGTTGCCACCTGACAGGGAAGTTGAATTCACTATTGATGTAGCTCCAGGCACAACACCTATTTCGATTGCACCATACAGGATAACGCCTATAGAACTCAAAAAATTGAAGGTTTAGCTACAGGAATTGCTTGATAAAGGCTTTATCAGACCCAGTGTTTCACCATGGGGAGCACCAGTACTCTTTGTAAAGAATAAGGATGAGTCTCTCAGATTATGCATTGACTACAGATAGCTGAATAAGGTGACAATTAAGAACAAGTATCCCCTTCCATGTATTGAAGACTTATTTGATCAATTGAAGGGAGCAAGTGTGTTTTCAAAGATTGACCTATGATTGGGCTACCATCAATTGAAAGTGAAAGAAGCAAATGTGCCCAAGACTGCTTTTCGCACAAGATATGGCCACTATGAATTTTTAGTTATGCCATTTGGACTTACGAATGCTCCAATAGCTTTCATGGATCTAATGAATAAGATCTTTCATCTTTATCTAGACCAGTTTATGGAGGTATTTATTGATGACATTCTAGTGTATTCGAAGACACTTGAAGAGCATGACAAGCACTTATGAATTGTCTTGCAGATATTGAGAGAGAATCAGCTGTATGCAAAGTTCAGCAAGTGTGACTTCTAGTTGAATGAAGTATCATTTTTGGGTCACGTAGTTTCAGCTGAAGGGTTAAAGTTGGATCCAAAGAAGATTGAAACAATTTTACAATGGAGAATACCTAAGACTGTTATAGAAGTCAGATGTTTCTTAGGTTTGGCAGGGTATTATAGAAGATTTGTACAAGGTTTTTCCACTATAACAGCGCCACTCACTTGACTGTTATAGAAGCACGTTAAGTTTGAGTGGACAGATAAATGACAATGAAGCTTTGAGAAGCTTAAGAATGTGTTTATAGAAGCCTCAGTGTTAACTCAACCAGAATTTGGTATGGATTTTATGATTTACAGTGATGCCTCTAAGAATGGGTTAGACTATGTATTGATGCAGGAAGGTAAAGTGATTGCATATGCTTCCTGAAAACTCAAGACTCATGAGAAGAACTATCCTACTCACGATCTTGAGCTTGCAAGAATTGTACTCGCCTTGAAGATTTGGAGACATTATCTTTATGGTGAGAAATGTTACATTTAAACACTCACACAGAAGGAACTTAATTTGAGATAGTGTTGGCTTGAATTGATAAAAAACTATGATTGTTTAATCAACTATCATCCAAAAAAGGTGAATGTAGTAGCTGATGCACTTAGTAAAAAATTTATGGCAGCCCTTCAGGTGATGAATGTTAGATTGGATATGGCATAAGATGGAGCGATAATAGCGGAAATGCAAGTAAAACTAGACTTCCTTCAACAAGTGAAAGTAACACAAAAGTTAAATGATCGCTTGATTGCCATAGTGAACAGAGTAAAAGAGGGCAATGAAGGTGATTATTCTTTGGGTGAAGATGGAAGCCTTTATTTCAACTAGAGGTTATGTGTACCGGATCAAGATGAATTGAGAAAGAACAATCTTACAGAAGCTCATCATAGCAGCTATGCGATTCATCCTAGTGGTAACAAGATGTATCAGGATTTGAAAGTACACTCTGGTGGCTAGGAATGAAACGTGATGTAACCGAATTCATGAGTAAATGCTTGATATGCCAATAGGTGAAAGTTGAACATTAAGTTCCATCAGGTTTACTTTAGCCTATCACGATACCGGAGTGGAAATGGGATCGAGTGACCATGGATTTTGTGATGGGATTGCCTTTGACTGGAAAGAAGCATGATGCTATCTAGGTAGTGATTAATAGACTCATGAAATCAGCCCATTTAATACGAGTACGAAGGGACTATCTCCTGACCAAGTTGGCAAAAATCTACATCAATGGGATAGTGAGACTCCATGGAGTAGCATCCTCCATTATTTCAGACAGGGATCCAAGATTTACTTCTCAGTTCTAGAAGAAGTTGCAGGAAGCATTGGGGACAAAACTTCATTTTAGTACAACTTTTCATCCCTAGATTGGTGGGAAGTTGGAGCATGTGATTCAGATACTTGAGGAAATATTGTGATGTTGCATCCTTGAGTTTGAAAGTAGTTGGAAAAAGTATTTGCCATTAGTAGAGTTTGCTTACAATAGTAGCTATCAGTTCAACATTAAAATGGCACCATATGAAGCACTTTATGGAAAGAAGTGTAGAACTCCTTTATGTTGGACATAGTTGAGTGAAAAGAAGCTAATGGGGATCAATTTGATTCGAGAAACTGAAGAGAAGGTACAGGTGATCAAGGATAAATTGAAAGAAGCCATGGACCGATATAAGTCATATGCAAACTTAAGAAAAAAAAAATAGAATTTCAGGTTGGAGATCAAGTATTTATGAAAGTATCATCCTAGAAGAAAGTTATGAGATTTGGCAAGAAGGGCAAACTAAGTTCGAGATTTTTAGGCCCTTATGAGATTATATAGCGAGTGGGACTCGTAACCTATCGATTGAAGCTATCTCAGGAGTTGTAAAAGATTTCATGATGTGTTCCATGTGTCCATGCTATGGAGGTATAGGTCAGATCCTAGCCATGTGGTTAAGCTAGATGACATTCGAATAAAGGTTGATCTAACTTATGAAGAGAAACCATTAAAGATCCTAGCCAGAGAGGTTAGACATCTCAAGAACAAGCAAATCCCACTAGTGAAGGTGTTATGGAGTCACCACAATATGGAAAAAGCCACGTGGGAGCTAGAAGCTGCAATGAGGCAACAATATCTATAACTGTTCAATATAGGTAAAATTTTGAGGACAAAATTTTTATTAGTAGGGGAGAATTGTAATGGCCCAAACACCGAATTAGTTGAAAACTGTAGTTTCTGAAATTGATCTTGTTGCCTAGATATTGAACCAAGAAGGGGGGTTGAATTGGATATTAAAAATTTTAACTTTTAAGTGCGGAAAGAAAAGTTAAATTGAGTAAGGATAGGAAGATATGACACAAGAATTTTTATAGAGGTTCGAGTGTTAACAAACCCTACTCCTTTCCCCAATCTCAATTGGGAGTTTCACTAACACACTAAGTGTTACAATGGAGTTTTACAAGCTCACTCCCAACTATGGTGTTTCTAACAATGGATCACACCTAACCCAAAAATTCCTTGTGTTTTAATGGCTGACACAATAAACCAATTCCTTGTGTTTTAAAGGCTCACACAAATAACCCTTACAGTGTTCTACTCTTAACCCCAAAATACCCAAACTCATTTGAGTAGTTGATTACAGAGAGAAACACTTACAAATTTATAGTGCTCAGAGAATGATGAGCAAAAAGATTTTCACAAAGAATAAATGTTTGTTTTGAAAATATCAAATGCACAAATGGCTTACAACAAGATTTTGATTCGAAGTATTAGCTATTGTCTTGTTCTGGATTCATAAATGACTTGCATTTATACTTCCATGGAGAATTATAGCCGTTTGATTACATTTAATGCTGAAATAGCCATTGCACCAACTCTTATTTTCGTGCCTGACATGTTTTTCTTTCCTCTTTCACGGTCGTGAATATGATTGTCACTGCCGTGATTGTTTTTCTAAGTCGTGACTTGAGTGGTGACTTTGGCTATGAAGCATTCTGGAAGGATTTGAAGTGTTTGATCACAGGCGTGACATTATATCTTCACGGTCGTGAACATCCTTCCTAGCCATGGTCTAAGTGGTGACTCTAGCCGTGAAGCTCTTTGGAGGAATTTGTCATGTCTTATCACGTGCATGACATTTATTCACGGGCGTGACTGATAGTTGGCGCTAAGCTTCATCACGGGCGTGGCATATAAGGTCACGGGTGTGAACATGCTATTTCTTCATTTTTTTATCTTTTTAAGATTAGTCTTCCATTCTCCATTCTTGCTATCATGTTCCATACCCTGTTCAATGAACTTAGAAAACAAGTATGTTAAATACATTATTGCTATTTTATTTGTTAGCATCAAAATGACAGAAATACCCCTAAAGGTTCAACAATCTCCCCCTTTTTGATGGTGACAAATAATCTAGCAATATGTGCTTTTGAGAAGTCTCCCCTTCAAAAGATGCTTAAGATAAAAAAAATTATTGAAATGCAAGAATTGTAAAGAATGATGAAGTGTAGCATCAAAATATGCTTCCTAGTTTAAGGTATATGCAAGTTATATGCAAGGTATATCCAATGTATATCAAAATATTTCCTTAAAACAAGTTAAGTATATGCTAAGTATATTTAAGGTATATTCAAAGTATATAAGTGCATATTCATTTATGTAACTTGCATCAAGGTATATGCAAAGTATACTTAAGGTATATTTAAAGTATATCAAGTGCATATACATTCATGTAACTTGCATCAAGGAATATGCAAAGTATACTTAAGGTATATGAGCTCATTTGCATACTTGCATATTCATTTGATTCAAATAAGTATTGCATTTAACTTTTAAATATAATATATTGATAGGTTCTCCCTCTTTTGTCATCAACAAAAAGAAAAAACATAATGGAAAACAAAAGCAATTATATTAATATAAAAAGACAGATACAAGGATTTGAAAAGAAATTGAAATTCCTACATCAAACAAGCTAGAAAATAACATAGCTAACATATAGTCTAGTCGGACATCCTATCTCTAAGGTGAGCTACGTCCGCCTCGAGGCTCTCCATGCGAGACGCCATGAAATCCTTGAGGTTCTCTAACCTCTCATCCATCGAAGCCTGTAATTGCTCAAATTGTGGTGCCAAGAGGTCAGCCACTTGCTGAGCCAAGTTTAGTGTGGAGGCAGAGGATTGTCCAATTTCCTGCTCAGCCCTTAGAGGTACCACCTCAACTTGAACTATCTTCCTCTGCTGGATTCCTTGGAGGCCAACTTTGAAGTCATTCGAGTCATTGTCCTCCCAAATAATCTCACCAGCAGTGTTGGTGAAGCGGTAGTAGATATTGTTCTCAAATACTATACGAAAAGCGGTAGTAGATATTTTGATAAAGGACTCGACATCTAGTCGGTCTTGAGGATGTGCTGGTATGAGGTTGAAGTGGTGCTCCTCTAGCTTTAAATACCCCAACTTGATAGCAAAGTGAGTCACGTACCCACCAATCAGAATGTCTCCGGAGGGCTTGGTGGCAATTGAAAAAAGATGGTTTGCAAACCATCGAGATAAAGCCACTGTTAGGCCTCTTTGGGCCATCTCTAGGAGAAAGAGCTCTGACTTCCTAATCGATCCATTGTTGTCTCCTCTGGAAAAAATGCTATAGGTTAGAAACCTATGCAAGTACTTATGCACTGGGGATCGAAGGTGGGTGCTTTTCGTCTTATTGACGTCCCAGTTGCAATCAAGCCGGAAGTGAGTCCATGCCTGAGTAGTATAGAACTCCACCTCACTCTCATTCAGGATACCATCAGAGGGAAGGTTGAACATGTCACCAAACTCTGTGGGAGAGAGGGTGTTCAGATGCTTGCAAATTTGGAATTTCACCGTGCAGGTAGGAGAGACTTGTAGAGTGCTTAGGAACTCTAGAATTGGTTCCCTCATTGTTGGTTGATGGATATCGATGAAATCTTTCAGATGACAAGCATGGAGTTGTTCCGTCATGCTTGTCTCGAGTCCAAGTGTTCTGATGGTTTGCCACTCAAATGATCGAGAGGAAAAGAGTGGTCTTTTCTTGAGAACTGAGTATCTTGGATGGCAATGCTTCGGAATAATGTTTAGAAGGTAGTCCATGTACCTTCTCGAAACATGAGACTTCTTTCTTGTACCCTTGGAGGATTCGGTTTCCATTTTTCATTAAGAAATGATCTTTTGAAGAGTGAAAAATCTGATGGAAATTTTGGAGTAAAACCTAAGGTGTTTGATTTCTGATGATGGAATGAGTTTTCGAAGATATTTATAGATGGAATGAGCTGCTAGGGGGCCAGAATCTTCAAAATAGTATTCAATTGTGATAAATGAGAGAAGTTAGAGAGTTGGAATGAGAGAAATAATGGCAGAAATGTTTTATAGCTGACATCTTCACGAGCGTGAAAAACTAAGTCACGGGCGTGAAATGTTGTGTTCACGGTTTGCTGAAGAGATGCTCTACACGTGAAGAGAGAGGTGAAATTATTCATGGTCGTGAAAATTAAAGGTAATGTGTGTGAATGATGAATTATCACAGTGGTGACAAATGAGTCACAGGCGTGAATTACAATCTTCACTACTTGTGATCGTGAAACAAAACGTGAATGCTTCTGTGAATTTTTGGTGGAATTGTTCACGGTCATGAAAAAGCATCATGGATGTGAACAAAGGGTTTCACGAGGGTGATAGAAAAAGGTTATGGTCGTGAAACATAGTCTTCACTACCTTCAGCCGTGAAGGATGTCGTGAAGCAAGTCGTGAAATCTATTAGAGCTTTTGGCAATTTTGATCACAACTGTGAATATATGTCACGAGCGTGAATTGCCTAAAATCCTTATTAAACAAAACTAAGTCTAAAACAAGACTAAAGCATTTCTAAGGAGATTTTATCCCTATAACATATATTTCTATCAAATTAGCTACCTCATATCTAAAAAGATGAGACAAAAACACAAGATTATCAATCAAGGTTTGACAATTTTGGCATTCATAAAGTTAATCCATCAATCATACCAAGCTCTCTTCTTATGAAATTAAATCTTTCCTCATTTAGAGACTTAGTGAAGATATCAGCCAATTGATTGTCTGTGCTTATAAATTCCAATACAACATCTCCATATTGAATGTGATTTCTAATAAAATGATGTCTTATGTCAATATGCTTACTTCTAGAGTGTTGAATGGGATTCTTAGATAGATTTATAGCACTTGTATTGTCACATCTAATAGGTATATGGTTCATACTATGACCATAATCCTTAAGTTATTGTTTCATCCAAAGGATTTGTGTACAACAACATTCTGCTGCCACATACTCCGCTTCAGCGGTGGAAAGAGCAACTGAAACTTGTTTCTTGCTAAACTAAGAAACTAAGCATTCTCTAATAAAGTGACAAGTATCTGAATTACTTTTTCTATTTAAAAGACTTCCAGCATAATCAGCATCTGAATATCCTATAATGTAAAAGGATGAATTTCTAGGATACCACAAACCTAGATGCAATGAGCCATGTAAATATTTAAAAATTCTTTTTACTGCATTTAAATGAGACTCTTTAGGACATGATTGAAAGCGAGCACGTAAGCATACACTATACATTATGTCGAGTCTAGAGGCAGTAAGATATAAAAGTGATCCGATCATACCTTTATAGAGCTATTCATTAATGCTCTTACCCTTTTCATCATTGTCCAATTTTGTTGAAGTGTTCATTGGAGTCTTGGCATTCTTGCATCCTTCCATTCCAAATTTCTTAAGTAAGTCTTTGGCATATTTGGATTGGTTGATGAATATGCCCTCATTGCCTTGTTTTATTTGTAGACCGAGGAAGAATTTTAGCTCACAAATCATGCTCATTTTGAATTACCTAGTCATACACTTAGCAAATTCTCGACAAAACAATTCATTAGTGGACCCAAATATGATATCATC
Organism: Triadica sebifera; assembly: GCA_023653625.1. Classification (NCBI taxonomy): domain Eukaryota; kingdom Viridiplantae; phylum Streptophyta; class Magnoliopsida; order Malpighiales; family Euphorbiaceae; genus Triadica; species Triadica sebifera. Next base: position 31,910,719 of record CM042901.1, read on the forward strand.
AACATAAATTTGAACAATTAGAGTATCGTGTTTATGCTTTTTAATGAATAATGTAGTGTCAACATTCCCCTTTGTAAAATTATTTTCTAAGAGAAAAGAACTTAGTCTTTCATACCAAGCTCTTGGGGTTTGTTTCAAACCATATAAAGCTTTTGAAAGTTTAAATACATGGTTGGGAAAATCATAGCTTTCAAAACCTGGTGGTTGTTCTACATAAACTTCTTTTTCTATAAAACCATTTAAAAAGGCACTTTTTACATCCATTTGAAAGAGTTTGAAATTCATGTGGCATGCATATGCTAAAAGTATTCTTATGGCTTCTAATCTAGCTACAGGAGCATAGGTCTCATCATAATCTATTCCTTCTTCCTGATTATATCCTTTTGCAACCAACCTAGCCTCATTCATAGTTATTGACCCTTGTTCATCTAGTTTATTTCTAAATACCCATTTGCTTCCTATGATTTAATGCTCCTTAGGTCTAGGTACTAAGGTCCATACCTTACTTCTCTCAAATTGGTTGAGTTCCTCTTGCATGGCAATCACACAACTTTCATCATTAAGAGCCTCATCAATATTTTTAGGCTCAATTTAAGAAACAAAAGCAAGGTCAGAAACTAAATGTTTGAGATGAGATCTAATACTTACTCCCCTTGTAGGATCACCAATGATTTTCTCTTTGGGGTGATCTTTTGTCAATCTCCATTCCTTTGGGTGATCTTGCCTGTTTTCCTCTTGAGCTTGAGGTATATAATCTTCTTGATGTGAATCTTCTTGATCATTTTCTTCTCTTCCATTTTCAAGATCAAGTCTTTCCATGGTACCTACAATATCGTCAAGAACACTACCTTTCACAAGATCAAGTCTACTAGATTCACCAAAAACAACATGCATAGATTCTTCAACAGTTAATGACTTTTTATTAAATACTATATATGTTTTGCTAGTTGTAGAGTATCCTAAAAAGATACCTTCATCAGATTTAGAGGCAAATTTTTCAAGGTTGTCCTTGCTATTCAATATGAAGCATTTGCATCCAAATACTCTAAAGTATGATATCAAGGGTTTTCTTCCATTCCATAGCTCAAATGAAGTTTTGTTTAAGAGAGGTCTTTTGAAAACTCGATTTGAAATATAACAAACAGTATTTGTGGCTTTTGCCCAAAAGTAAGTTGGTAAACCATTTGCTCTAGCCATTTCAATTAAAGTTCGATTTTTCCTTTCAACTACCCCATTTTGTTGAGGTGTCCTAGGAGATGAAAAATTATGTGAAATTCCATTTTCAAGACAAAAATTTTCAAAGTTTTCATGCTCAAATTATTTGCCATGGTCACTTCTTATTTTTGAAATGCAATATCCTTTTTCATTTTGAACTCTTTTAGCAAAATTTCTAAAAGTTTCAAAGGCAACACTCTTTTGAGCTAAGAAAATTACCCAAGTAAATCTAGAGTAATCATCTATGATGACAAAGGCACAGTGTTTACCTCCTAAGCTTGCAATTCTAGTAGGTCCAAATAAATCTAGATGCAAGAGTTGTAGAGATTTTGAGGTACTTACAATGTTTTTGGATTTGAAGGATGACTTGTGTTGTTTTCCTCTTTGTCAAGGTTCACATGTCTTGTCTTTTTCAAATTTGACTTTTGGCAGTCCCTTTACCAGCTCTCTTATGCTGAGACTTTGAATTAAATCCATGCTTGCATGACCAAGCCTTCTATACCACAACCAAGATTCATCACTAGTAGTCACAAGACACTTAGAGGAATGGTTAGATATTTTGTGTAAGTCTATTATGTAGGTATTGACATCTCTATTTCCTTTAAATATCTCTTGGCCATTAAAAGAGGTTACAAGACATTCGTTGGAAGTAAAGATTACTTTATTTCCTTTATCACATAATTTACTTACACTTAACAATTTATATTTCGAGCCATCAACAAGCAAGACATCTTTAATGAAATTAGTACCATTAATACTAATAAAGGCAATGCCAATTACCTTACCCTTAGCATTGTTTCCAAAGTTAACTTTACCTCTTTCAATACTTTTGATTTCATTGAAAAGTTCTTTGTCTCCTGTCATATGCCTTGAGCATCCACTGTCTAGTAGCCAAGGATTTTTGTTTATTATGGACTTGAGGCAGACCTGTAGAATCACAATTCAAGTATGGTTTTTAGGTACCCGAATGAGCTTGGGTCCTTGGGGGTTAGCGCATGAAGGTTCTCAATGAGCCTTCCTTATCCAGTAATGTTTATTTATGTGACCAAATTTTATACAATAATTACATTGTTTAGGTCTAAAAATGCTTTTTGGTCTTACAATGCTTTTGAAAACCATATTTCTATTAGAATGAGTTTGAGAACAATGGCATGCACAATCATGATGAAATGGTGCTTTTCTAGGTACATTCTTGTTATACATAAAGGCATGATTAGCCTTTTGAGGTCTTTTTCTTAGGCTTACCAATCCCTGATTATTCCTCTTATGTATAGAGGACTTAGTGTATTTTGTGCTCTTAGCCTCTGGGGCTGTTACAGCAAATGTAGAGATGTGAGGTTCACTTGACTTAACAAAAGTAGTCTTGTGAAAAGATGATGATGTACCATTAAATCCTAGACCATGTGTAATTAAGGGTGGTCTTTGAGACACAATGAAAGTCTCTAAACTCTCATTTCCCTTGTGAAATTTTGAAATGGAGTTTCTAAGTTCCTCAACTTCATTTTTCAAAGTATTGTTTTCTTTAAGCAAGGATTCGGTTCAGGGTCTTGAAGAGTATTCATCTAATGACTTTTGAAGAGATTCATTAGATGATTTAAGCTTAAGGTTCTACTTTTATAAAGCATCTATATTAATTTTTAAATTAGAAATGTTATCCTTATAAGTATTGAATTTACTTCTATATTTCTCTAGTTCTAGATTCAATACTTCTATTAGGCTTTGCTCATCATCATCATCTTCACTATTACTATCATTATCACTACTATCATTATTGAAAGAGTATGAGTGAAGTGATCCTACCTTATCCGAGACGTGATCCTCATAGCCATGAAGCATAGGTTGACCTCTTCACTTTCATTGTCATCTTTTTCACTTGAAGAGCTTTCGTCATCCCATGTGGCTTTGTGACCTTTCTCCCCATTATCTCTTTGGTATTTGCTCTTGTGCTTCTTGAGCCTTGGACATTCTGGTTTAATATGCCTTTTCTTCCCACATTCATAGCACTTTACCTCTTCTTTACTTCTTTGTGCATCATTAGAAGTCTATTTGAGGTTTCTTTGCTTAAATTTTCTAGAGTTGCTCATTCTCTTCTCAATAATTCTTTTCAGCCACCTTGAGAGCATAACAATGTCCTCATTTGCATCATCACTCTTTTCTTCATCATCTTTAACTTCCTCTTGAGATTTTGAAGTAGAGGCTTTTAGTGCTAGAGGCTTTCTTTTTTTTTGGCTCTGCTTCAAGCTCTCTATCTCTTTTCACTGCCATCTCATGTGTAAGAAGTTTGCCAATAAGCACATCAGTATTCATGATGCTCATGTCTTCATTTGCCTTTTCTATATCGGCAACTCTTGAACCGTAATCTTTGAGAGGAAGACTTCTCAGGATTTTGTTATTAACATCTTCCAAGCTTAGGTGTTTTCCAAGTTTTTTCATGCCATTTATGATGGCTAGAAGATGATTGGTCATGTCAGTAATTAACTCATTGGATTTCATCTTGAAGAGCTCATACTTTGAGGTAAGAAGTTGAATCTTCTTGGATTTAACTTGCTTTGTTCCTTCATGATAGTTTTCCAATATTTTCCACATGCTCTAAGTAGTTGGGCAATGTTGTATTCTGCCACATTCTTCAATGGATAATGAGCTTGAGAAAATTGTCATTGCCTTCTTGTTTTTGAAGTTTGCTCTTCTTTGAGGCCCTGTCCAATCATCTCTTGATAGGATTTCTTCTTCACCATCAACTCCTCTTCTAGTTGGTGGTGTCCATTCTTTTCGAACACTATCCCAGACTTCGATTCCTTCACTATCCAGATATGTCTGCATCCAAAACTTCCAATGAGCATAATTTGCTCCATCAAAGTAATGCTTGAGACTTTGGAATCCTTCATTGGCCATATTTTGATCTTTGCTAGCGTTGTTTAGGCTTCGATGCTAGACTAGGCTCTTATACCAAGTGCTGCACAAATATTGAACCAAGAAGGGGGTTGAATTGGACATTAAAAATTTTAACTTTTAAGTGCAGAAAGAAAAGTTAAGTTGAGTAGGGATCGGAAGATATGACACAAGAATTTTTATAGAGGTTTGGGTGTTAATAAACCCTACTCCTCTCCCCAATCTCAATTGGGAGTTTCACTAACACACTAAGTGTTACAATGGAGTTTTACAAGCTCACTCCCAACTATGGTGTTTCTAACAATGGATCACATCTAACCCAAAAATCCCTTGTATTTTAATGGCTGACACAATAAACCAATTCCTTGTGTTTTAAATGCTCACACAAATAACCCTTACAAGTGTTCTAATCTTAACCCCAAAATACCCAAACTCACTTGAGTAGTTGATTACAGAGAGAAACACTTACAAATCTATAATGCTCAGAGAATGATGAGCAAAAAGATTTTCACAGAGAATAAATGTTTGTTTTGAAAATATCAAATGCGCAAATGGCTTACAACAAGATTTTGATTTAAAGTATTAGCTATTCTCTTGTTCTAGATTCATAAATGACTTGCATTTATACTTCCATGGTGAATTATAGTCGTTTGATTGTATTTAATGTAGAAATAGTCATTGCACCAACTCTTATTTTTGCGTCTGACATGTTTCTTTTTCCTCTTTCACTGTTGTGAATATGATTGTCACGGTCGTGACTGTTCTTCCAAGCCGTGACTTGAGTGGTGACTTTGGCCGTGAAGCATTCTAGAAGGATTTGAAGTGTTTGATCACGAGCATGACATTATATCTTCACAGTCGTCAACATCCTTCCTAGCCGTGGTCCAAGTGGTGACTCTGGCCATGAAGCTCTCTGGAGGAATTTGTCATCTTATTACAGGCATGACGTTTATTCATGGGCGTGACTGATATGATTATTCACGGTTGCTATCATTCTTCATGGCTGTGAACTTTAAATGTTGGATAGTTGGCACTAAACTTCATCACATGCGTGACATATAAGGTCACGGGCGTGAACATGCTATTTCTTCATTTTTTTTTTATCTTTTTAAGATTAGTCTTCCATTCTCCATTCTTACTATCATGTTCCAACCCTGTTCAATGAACTTAGAAAACAAGTATGTTAAATACATTATTGTTATTTTATTTGTTAGCATCAAAATGACGGAAATACCCCTCAAGGTTCAACAGATCTGCATACCGGGGAATTAAAAATACACCCATGGGTGAATAATATTTTATTTGATCATCGGAAAATATAGGTTATGACTAGTCCGAGGGTAAAATTTAGAGTGAAAATGAGGTCAAATAAGTCATCAAATGTCAAAACTAAGAAAAAAAGGACCCGATTTAATTAATAGTTAGTTGACCGTACTTTGATTGGGCTATAAAAAATAATAAAAGACATTCAAAATTTTATTTTAAGGCATGGATAGACTCTAAATAATATTTAGGATTATTTGACAATGAAAAAGGAATTTTATGGTAAAACCGAAAATTGAATTATCAGTTTGATTTGAGTTAGTTGGATAGAAAACAGACTCCGATCGAGTTGAAAATTTCGGTGTAGATATATAAAAATATTTTATGAATTATGGAATCAAATTTGAGTGAAATTGAGCTTGGAAAGTGAGAAAAATAATTTATAGTGCATAATTGGGCCTAAATGGGTTGAGCTTTGTTTGACATAAGCCCATCGAACTTAGACCACTATATAAGACCCAAATTATCAGAATTCTCTAGAGAGAATTCTTCTTCATCTTCATCCTCTTTCTTTCCCTTATGTTCGAACCACTCCTCCCTTGTTCTTCTCCAAAATTTCTTCAATTTTTCTTCACTTTTTCCACCAAAATCAACTGCCCAAAAATAATTTCAACATCTCTAATACCTAGAAGAAACTTTTAATCTTCATTTGGAAGGCTAGAGTGGAAGGAAATCAAAGGAGAAAAGTTAGGATACAAAATTGAGGTAAGTGAAATTTATAGTTTTAAATTAGTTTAATGGTTCAAATAGATAGTTGTAGATAATAAATATGAAGTTTATTTGAGTTAAGGAAGTAAAATATTAGTAGATTAATGAAGTGTAATTTTCGGTCACGATAGGTTCAAAGGGAAGTGAAGGTGCTTCTAAGGAAAAGACTAAGGAAAAGAAAGATTAGGAAGTCCAAAACAAGAAATTAAGGTTAGTGATTTCAAAATCCATCTATTTCCGTTAATTAAGCATGATTTTGGGTTATGGAAATTAGGAATTTTGTGTTTTTTTAATGTAATTGGTAATTGATGCTGAAAACATGATTAAAGAATTATAAAAAGTGAATTATAATGGTTAATTTCAAATAAAAAAATTAATTAGTGGAAATTGGAAAATATGACCCTATTATGTGAAAAATGTAAATTAAGGTATAATTACATTTTATTGTAATATTATATATATATATATATATATATATCGAATAATAAATGTATAAATTAGTGAAATGGATAATTAGAAGGGAAAAGAAAAATTTTAATGGTGAAATTTAATGTTGGCCGAAATATGAGAAATGAGAAATTATTATTTTCCTTGCTAATTAAATGAAAATTTAGTCATGAAATGCAAGAAAATATGATATTGAGTGTGTATAAATTTATTAAAAAATTTTAAATGATATATTGAATATTTTTCTAATTATTGATTTTATTATGCATGATATGAAAAATAATGAATAAAGTGTGTTTAGTGATGCTTAATAACTTAATTGAATATAAATAATAAAATATTGATATATTAGAATGGAAAGTGTGAAAAATTATGGTAGTGATAAAATTGTATGAATGAATAAAATGTTAAGTGATTAATAATATAAAAGTAATGAAATTTATGAATTTAATGGAAATTGAGTTAAAGGAATAAAATTATACCCTTAGTTATTTTTCTGATGGTTAAGTCTAGTCCAGATTATAATTGGCTAGCCATAGGGACACCATTACCGCGGTGCGGATTATGTCGACTCGCTTATATAGGCCAATTATGGTTTACTTCAGTGATATTGATACAATGATTCAGTGTACAGTGTAGTGCTCGGGTGGTCTTTTATGATTACTCTTTAATGTAGTGGACTTTTGGATCCACGTCTCATGTATCTAGTCTGAAAATTTTCTATTGGATTGAAATAAGGGGCAAATGTTGTTAAAAGTAGAAAAAAATGAATAATATGATAAAAAATGATTTAATTGAAAAATATGATGAAAATGAAATAAGTGAAAAATGTGAGAGTTATAATAAAAACAAAAAATACGAGAGAAATGATATAAAAAATAAAAAAAAATGATAAATGTGGAAAACGATGTATGATAAGAATGATATAAGTGATAAATAGGATAAATATGATAAAAATGATAAGAATAATAAAATGGTATAATAATAATAATGATAAAAGTGATAATTGTGACAAAAAAAAAAATAAAATTGTAGAATTAGAAATAAGTGGAATAAAATGAAATAAAATGTTAAATTATGTAGTTAAAATGAAAAGAAATGAAAAAATAAAAATAATGAGTGGCAAAATAGTAAATAAATGTAAAGTAATGGCAAAATTGTAAATAATTAGAATTTTAGTAACCGAAGTGAAATTTGTTTAATTAAATAGAAGATTGAAATATATATATATATATATATATATATATATATATATAATAAATAAAAAGAGAAGAAGAAAAAAAACTATAATATTTATTGAGAAATATTGTTAATTGAATGAAAATACTAAATAGTAAATTAAGAGTAAAAAATATTAAAGTATTGATAAAAAGAATAATAAATATATTAAAGAAAAAAATTGAATAGTGTAGTAAATATAATATTGTATGTATAAATGCATGAAAGAATAGGTCAATGGAAATTTTTAGATTAGTAATCACCACTAGGCATATTAATGCTCAATATGTAGTTATTTGACTGTGTGCAGGTAGTAGCTAAAAATGGGGCAGGAGCAAACATACAAATTTTGGGAGCTGACGAATTGAAGAATGAATAATAATAGGTTAGTACCAAGAATAACATGTATATATATGTATGGATATGAAGTTGTAGGATTAAAATTATGTATATGTTCTGATAAAGAGTTGAATGAAAATTATTTTGTATGATATGTGTATTGTTGTACCCAAAAATGGGTTGTGGATTGTTTGCATTGCAGGTGGTATAGTTAATTTATAGTCGTTAAGCTACTGAAATTTTTGAAAAATAAAAAGGATTAATTAAGTGCTAATGATAGAATGATCTTTAAATTAAATTAAAATTTTTTTTTGGCACACATCGGTTATAAGTGTATTAACCCACGTAACGTACATATAGAATAAGTATTATAAGGGTGTCACACACAGGGATCCTAGGTTTACCTCTATGTTTTGGGGTTGCCTCCAGAAGACCTTAGGCACCAAACTTAACTTCAAAACAACCTTCCATCTGTAGACAGATAGTGAATCAAAGAGAGTTATTCAGATTCTAGAGGACATGATGAGATGTTATGTTTTGGAGTTTGAGGGAAGTTAGGAGAAGGACTTACCTCTTATGGAGCTTGCATATAACAATAGTCATCAGTCCAGCATTAGCATGACACCTTACGGGGCTCTTTTTAGTAGAAAGTGTCAGACATCTCTTTGTTAGACAAAGCTCAGTGAGAGGAAACTTGTAGGGCCTGAGTTGGTGCAAGATCCGAAAGAAATAGTCAGAATAATTAAGGATAGGTTGATAGCTGCATCGGATCAACAAAAGTCTTATGTAGATTTAAAAGAAGGAATATGCAGTATAGTGTCGGTGATGAAGTGTATCTTAAAGTATCTTTATGGAAAAATGTCTTTTGTTTTGGCAAGAAAGAGAAATTGAGTCATTGATTTATTAGACCATATGAGATTCTTGAAAGGGTTGGGTAGTTGCATATAGGCTTGCCTTACCCTTGAGTTGGCAAAAATTCATATTGTATTTCATGTCTTAATGCTTTAGAGATACAAATTAAATCCCGTGCATGTGATTGTAAGGAATATAATTGAGGTATGTCCGGATAAGACATATAAGGAAGAACCCACAGATATCTTAATGAGAGAAGAAAAAGAGATGAGAAATAAAAGAGTGGCATTAGTGAAAGTGTGATGAAGGAACCACACAACAGAAGTAGCCACTTGGGAAAGTGAAGAAATCATACGAGCTCAATATCCACAACTGTGTTCTCCAACAAACCATTAGGTAAAATTTTGAGAAAAAAATTTTCTTAATTGGGGATAACTGTAATGCTCATAAAATAGGGTCTAGAGGTTTATATGGATGTGAGGTTATTATTTAACAAGTGTTTAGGTTGAGGGGTTAAGGCTTTAGAGAGAAAGGATAAGAAACAAAAGAAAAATGAATTTGTAAGGGATTCACTCCCGTGAAGATTTGGCCACGACCATGAATAAGGTGTTTCACATTTTGCGAGTTTGGGTCACGACTTGATTTATGCCTGTGAATGGTGATTTATGCTCATGAAAATCAGTCATAGCCTTGAATCATGATATATAAAAGTTAACAACTCTTCATTTTCTCCATTTTTGATAGAAAGAAATCCTAATTTTCTTCACATCTTAAGAGATCAAAGACCCTTATATCCATCCCTTCACTCAAACTCACCTAAATCAAGTGGAGAACGCATAATCTTGTGAGAAGACCAAGTGAAAGGGAAATTAGCTAAGAAAATAGCTTGGAGAGGAAGTAGAAGGGGCTTGGAGTGAGGGATTACAAAAATCCCACCATTATAACTTCTAGATTCCAGTAAGTTACTCTTCTTTCCCTCACAATGTTCCATTGATGGTATCTTTTTCGTAGTTTTGAGGTTAGGCAAGGTTAACCTAGGGTTACAATTAGGGAAAACCCTCTTTTGCTAAATGTGGGTTTGGGTAAGGTGGAATCTTTAGGAAATATTGAGTTTTGATATTGTTTTGGTTGTTATTTTATTTTAGGGACTATTATTAGGGAGGAAGCTCCCCTTCAAGAGAGGGAAAAAGAAAAAGCTTGAAGAAGGTTAAAAGGTTCTTAGGGCTCCCTTTTGAGTGAGGTTTGTGCATAACTCCATATTAAATGTAATTGTTGCGTTTGTGTGTTTTATATGTTAAAATGCATGATGGTTGAATTGAGTTAATACTTGAATTGATGAACGGTGATAATGTGGTAGTGTTAAATGATGCATTTATGATTTAAGCATGACATAAATGTGGTTGAGTGTATTTAATGCCATTTGGATGGTTTTGGCATGTTGAGATATATTATGCTTTAGCAGAGATATACACTTAGATGATGATTTCTTTATTATAGCATAATAGTATAATAATAGGATTTAACTTCTTCTTATGCATATACTTGAGATTTTGGTAAATAAATGGATGAATATGTGTTGATACGAGTGTTTGTAGTGTGGTTACATTGGTAAACCTTAGAAATTGCATGTGGAAAGGTAATTATGGTGTTAAGGTATGATTTCTAAAAAATTTCTAGGGTTCACAGATGTGAATAATGTGGTGATTTTGGATAGATTCATTCATAGGAAGTGTCACCATATCATGCTCATAAAATAAGACCTAGAGGTTTCTATGAATATGATGTTATTTAACAATTGCTTAGATTGAGAGGTTAAGGATTTTTAGAGAAAGATAAGAAACAAGAGAAAAATGAATCTATTGATGATTCATGCCAGTTGAAGATTTGGTCACGATCCTGAATCGGGTGTTTCACATTTTATAAGTATGGGTCACAACTTGATTTATGCTTGTAAATGGTAACTCATGCTCGTGAATGATTAGTCATGACCATCAATCGTGGTATATAAAATTAAACAACCTTTCACTTTCTCAAATTTTGATGGAAACAAACCCTAATTTTCTTCACCTCTCAGGAGATCATAGACCCTTCAACACATCCCTTCACTCAAACTCACCAAAGTCAAGTAGAGAACACATAATCATGTTAGAAGACCAAGTGAAAGGGAGATTAGCTATGAGAATAGTTGGGAGAGGAAGTAAAGTGGGCTTGGAGTAAGGGATTTCAAAAATCCCACCATTATAGCTGTAACATCTAGTGATTTAGGACCCGATTATGCGTAACCGTAGTGAGGCGTGCTAGTTCAATCAAAGTTTAAATTTCAACCCATAAAAAAATGACTAGTAATAAGGGAAAATAATTAAGGGTATTATTATTTGGTAATTAAAAAGATTAGGGGTAGAATTAGAAAAAAAAATAAAATTTTCTATGGACAAAATCGGTATTATGGAGATTGTGCGGGGAAAAAGTGTGAATATGGAGGAAGATGTGGCAAATATGGAATTTCTCAAATTTTAATTGTTAATCAAGATTAATTAATTTAATGAACCAATAAGAATTGAGATTAATTTTAATTAGTGGGACTACCTTCTTAATTTAGGTATAAAAGTCAGAAAAAGGAAGAAGAAATTCCACATTCTTCCATAAGCCATCTTCATCTTCTCTTTTTCTTCTCTCTTTGCTGTCCACCATATGCTCCCTAAAGCTCCATTTTTCTCTACAAATCAAGCTTGAAAAAGTGAGGAAATAAATTACTTTTGAGAAAAGAAAAATCAGAATTAAAGAGTTCTTACTACAAAGGTACCAAAGAAGCAAAAAGGAAGAAAGAAAGAAGAAGAAAAAGGGAGAAGAGTGGGACAGATTTTGGCCCACCTTGGAGAACACTTAAGATTAGTTTATTCTTCTTAAATTCAACCTTTTTCCTTCCATTTGAGATCCATATTGATGGTAGATGTCATTAGGGTTGATAGAGATAGGTTATGTTGCAAGATTGAACTTAGAAATTTAAGTTTGTGATTAGTTGATGGAAGTATAATTAAGCTTTGAATTAATAATAATTGAAGATAGTTAATTGTTTTATGGCTTAAAAACTAAAGAAAATATTATGTTAAGGGATGAATTAGAGGCTGCCATGGTTAAAGAAATTAGGGAAAATTGAAATTAATATGGAAACACCACGATTGGTGATAAGGGAAATGTGAATTGAGTGTTGAATTGAAGGAGATGAATTGGGAACTAGGATATGGTTTTTGGGCAGCCATGACATATTAAGAGGGAAGTTTAACCTTAGTACATTTTAGCTCAAATTAAGGTGTAAAACATATTAGGAGCATTAGAATACTATGGAGACATGAAAAACATTGAAAATGGATATTGGAATTGAGATGTGGTATGGTTGTGTAGGAAAAATAAGTGAACAAGTGAGAGGCCCTCAAGAGGGTGACAAAGGTAAGGAGAAAGCTAGCTAATAAGGGAAGAAAAATAAGGATTAAGGGAAAAGACAAGGCTGATGAGGTATGTGCTTCATTGATAAAAATCTTACATGATGTTCATATGTGTGTAATTATGTGTTAAAGTTTAATATGATTGTGTGTTTGAAGTGTTATGTAATTAGTTGTTGTTTTTCATATTTTATATGGCAATGAGACCAAATGGTGTGAAATATTTGAGACATATGAATGTATTTGTAATTTTGGAAATTTTAGTATCAAAATGAATGCAAATGATTAATGTGGTTGAAATATGGATTGATGCCAATTGATGGCTCGGGTACATAATTCCCAGAACAGCCCTGACTATTTTGATGATAACTTGAGTTATGGAACTCCTTTTTATATGTTCTTTGTTGGAAATGAAAGCTAAGACATAGGGATTTAACTTTTATATAGAACATAATTATGTCTAGATTTGCCCAGGAAAATGCATGAAGTTCAAACGTAGAATATGTCCAGAAAATTCTGGGCAGGAATATTTCTGATGATGCAGTATTCAATTAATCATAATGTTTGATAGAAAAATGGGATTTAAGTGCTTTTTGATTCATCTGAAAGATACGACAATAAGCTACAAATTATTAGAAGGCCATAACTCTAAATTCGAATAATAAATGGGCTAACAAGAAAGCCCAAAAATATGTCCAAAATCTGTCATAGGTAAAAACATGAAATATTGGATTTGTGCATGTGTTGTCATAATTATATATAATAATTAATGTGAATAATTATTTTAATGGTAGTTATGAATGTCTAACAAATTATTTATGTGTGATATTTTAGTGCAATAATAATGGGACAAAGAACAAAAATAAATAAGCATGATGATGATAGTTGAATAATATTGGCATTTTTGAAATATTGTGAATTAATATAAAAATAGTTAAGCCCAAAATCACTTAGTCTAGAACTAGAATATGGAATAGTTTGGCATGCCAACCATGGGATTTAAGGCACTCGGTCCCAAATATAGAAGCCGATAATGGCAATTTATAAATGCGCTCGGTGCAAAATTATTAAGCCGGTAATGACAATATAACAAAAGCCGGTAATGACATTATTATAAAAGCGATTGACGCTATATTATGAAAACTGGGAATGACATCCCAGTTATTCCTATTAGATAGTTCGGGTATAGGTCTTATGAGCACAAGAAAATAATAATAGTACTAATATCGAAGTATGTGATTTTGATCAATGTTATATGAATTAAAGATATTAAATGTTGAATATTTGCTGGAATTTATTGAATTTCTATAATTCTTTATTTTATACTTTATTTAATAAATGATATATATATATATATATATATAATTTTTATCATTGAAGCACTACTAAGCTATTAGCTTAGCGCGGGTGGTTTCCTCTCGCACATGTTTAGGTTTTCTTTTTCGTATATTTTTTAAAAAAAATTTGTAAATTAAATTATGGTTTTATTTTCTATAGTATGTATTATAGACATGAATAATAATGTAAATTAATGTACTTTATAAATAAATAAAATTTTGAATATTTGTGCTTGTATTAATTTTTATTTCAGTGTCTGCAATATTTTTGGAAAAAATAAAATGTTACTTCTTTTCATTAAATTTACAAAACAGTTAGACAAGTAATACTCACTTACCTTGCTAAATGGAAGTGGGGTAAGGGGGTGTTACAATTTTTGGTATTAGAGCTATAGGTTTTAATGATTCTTATTTAGTGGGTATGGGAAGATAAGTGAATGTTTTCAGTATTTGCATTGTTTTAAGCTACTATATTCTAATAAAGGACCCTTCTTTTGACAATATAGGTTTTAATGGATACGGAATCAAGGGGAAGTCACGAAGAGCAGGAGGGTGATAATAGAGCTAATTCGGCTATTCATAGACAGTCAGCATCAATTAGAGCTTCGGAGCCCAGTGTGATAGCTCCACAACATGCTAAAGAACAAATTGATTCGGGTCAGGTACCCTTTATGCAACAGATGACTACCTTGTTACAGTAGATAACACAAGTTGTTCCACCACCAGCTCCACCACCTTCCCCATCTCAACCGAAACCTCAGATTGATAAATTAAGAAAATATAGGGCTACGAAATTTATGGGCAAGAAAAAGGATGACCCAGCGACAGTAGAATTTTGGTTGGAAAAGATAAAACGGGTTTTTGAGGAGCTGCGATTTCCTGAGGAGTATAAGGTTAGATATGCAGTGTCCCTCCTTCAAGAGCATGCTTATGACTGGTGGAAGTTGGTGTTAGTGAAACCTCAAACTCAGACCCTCAGACATGGGATTTCTTTGTGGCAAAGTTTAAAAAGAAATATGTGCCAAGAATTTATGTTGATGAGAAAAAGTGAGAATTTTTAAATTTGAAGCAGAGGGGTATGACAGTAGCTGAGTATGAGATGGAGTTCACCAGGGTAAGCAAGTATGCAACGGGGATTATTGGAGGTGAAACCGATAAATGTCATAGATTTGAAAATGGTCTCGATGAGGAGATTGGGTATTTAGTGGCTTCACACCAGCATACATATTTTGCTACATTAGTGTCCTCTGCCATTAGTGTAGAAAGAAGGAAAAAGCTGAAGATAGAAGAGCATTTTAAAAAATCAACAGCTAGTGTGGCCCAGACATCAGGTAGGAAAGGATGGATAGTACCTAGACCATTTCAGTCACGGGCTGCTGTGCAGACATTTTCTGGTAGGCAGGGTCAGCATTTTAGACCCGCAGCATCATCTGCTAGTTCACCAGCATCATTTCCCAAGAGACCAGCTCCGGCTATGTGTCAGCATTGTGGTAGTGCTCATACATGAGAGTGTTGGTGGTTAGCTAGGCATGTTTGAGATGTGGAGCTACTAACCATATGAAGAGAGATTGTCCCAGACTTAGTACAGGCAGTATGGCACCAGCACAGACTATGGCACCGATACAAAGCTGTGGTAGAGGTCGAGGCTAGTTTAGAGGTGGTTGTACCAGAGGTAATAGAGCTCCAGCTCGGGCATATGTGATGAGAGCCCGTGAGGACCAGGATGCACCAGACGTCATAGTTGGTAAATTATCTTTATTTGATTTTGATTTACATGCATTGATAGATCCTGGTTCCACGCATTCATACATAAGCACAACTGCACTTAGACAAGGGAACATGATACATGAGACCTTAGAATATGAGATAGTTGTGACCAATCCGCTGGGACATAGTGTGAAAGTGAATCAGATTTATAGAAATAGTTCAATAATAATTCAGGGTAGAGAATTTCCAGCAGACTTAATAGAATTACCTTTTCATGAATTCGGTGTTATTCTGGGTATGGATTGGTTGACAAAGCATGGAGCTATAGTCGACTACCGATCTAGAAAAGTCGTACTTAAAATTCCCGGGCAGGATGACACCATCATTCAAGGTGAAGGTCAAACATGTTTGACCAGTGTTATTTCTGCATTAAAAGCTTGAAAATACATTAGGAAAGGATGTGAGACGTATTTGGCCCATGTGATAGATACCAGGAAGGGGAGCCCGGAACTCAAGGACATCCCCACAGTGTGTAAGTTCCCAAATGTATTTCCTGAAGATTTGATGGGGTTACCACTAGATAGGGAGATAGAGTTTGCTATTGATGTAATTCCTGGTACAACCCCAATATCAATTACTCCTTATAGAATGGCACCTGCAGAATTGAGAGAGTTAAAGGTTCAATTGTAGGAATTGCTTGACAAAGGGTTCATAAGACCCAGTGTGTCACCATGGGGCACTCCGATGTTGTTTGTGAAAAAGAAGGATGGTACCCTATGATTATGTATTGATTACCGACAATTGAACAAGGTGACAATTAAAAATAAATACCCATTACCTAGAATTTATGATTTGTTTGATCAATTGAAGGGAGCGAGAGTATTTTCTAAGATTGATTTCATATCTTGGTATCACCAACTGAAAATCAAAGAATCAGATGTATCCAAAACAACATTCAGGACTTGCTATGGCCACTATGAATTCCTAGTTATACCATTTGGCTTAACGAATGCACCAGCTGCCTTTATGGATATGATGAATAGAATTTTTAGGCCTTACCTTGACCGGTTTGTGGTAGTTTTTATAGATGATATCCTCGTGTATTCAAAGGACAAGGGAGAACATGACAGACATCTCAGAGTAGTACTATAGACTTTGAGGGAAAATCAATTGTATGCAAAGCTATCAAAATGTGAGTTCTGGTTGGAAGAAGTAGGATTCTTAGGGCATGTTATTTCAGTTGAAGGAATCTGGGTTGATCCTAACAAAATAGAAGCCATTCTAAGTTGGAAGCTGCCTCGCAATGTAACAGAAGTCTAGAGTTTCCTTGGATTAGCTGGCTACTACAGAAGGTTTGTGAAGGGATTTTCAAGCATAGCTGCACCAATTACCAAATTACTCAGAAAAGAAACTGAGTTCAAGTGGACGGATCGGTGTTAGGCAAGCTTTGAGAAACTAAAAGTCATGTTAACCGAAGCACCTGTTTTGACCCAACCTACGCTAGGGAAAGATTTTGTGATTTATAGTGATGTCTCTCATAATGGGCTAGGTTGTGTATTAATGCAATAGGGTAAAGTAGTTGCTTATGCATCTAGGCAATTGAAGCCTCATGAACTAAATTACCCTACTCATGATTTAGAGTTGGGAGAAATAGTATTTGCTTTAAAAATATGGTGACATTATTTGTATGGCGAGCGGTGCTACATATACACAGATCATAAAAGTCTCAAATACTTGCCCACACAAAAGGAGTTGAACTTAAGACAAAGACATTGGTTAGAGTTAATCAAGGATTATAATTGTATTATTGATTATCATTCAGGCAAAACCAATGTAGTAGCAGATGCCTTAAGTAGAAAAACATTGGCAGGTATAGTTTAAAATTTCCTCAATTAAAATATAATATATATAAATTAATAATAAATTAAAAATTAGACTCATAATTTATTTTGGCAGAATTACGGGTTCAACCTACCTTAAGGCAACAAGTGAGAGAAGATCAGAAGTAAGATCCGAAATTGATGATAATTACTGAGGCAGTGAAAAAGGGGGAGAGACCTGAATTTAAGGTTGAAGATGATGGAAGTAAAAGTTACAAAGGAAGATTGTGCATGCCAAATGACAGCAGATTAAAGCAAATAATTCTAAAAGAGACACATAATACAACTTATTCCATGCATCCAGGAAGTAATAAAATGTATCAAGACCTGAAGACTCATTATTGGTGGCCAAGATTGAAGAGAGGTATCGTGGAATACACTACAAGATGCTTGACATGCCAACAAGTGAAAGCCGAGCACCAAGTACCATCTGGATTATTGCAACCTATTGCAATTCCAGAATGGAAGTGGGAAAGGATTACAATGGATTTTGTATCTGGGTTGCCTTTGACACAAAAGAAGCATGATGCAGTACGGGTAATTGTTGACAGGCTCACCAAATCGGCTCACTTTCTGCCAGTGCGGATGGATTATTCATTGAGTCGGTTAGCAGAATTATATGTCAATGAGATAATTCGACTGCATGGAGTGCCAGCATCTGTTATTTATGATCGAGACCCACGATTCACATCAAAATTTTGGAAAAGTCTATAGCAAGCATTGGGAACCCGACTTACTTTTAGTATAGAATTTCACCCATAAAAAGATGGGCAATCCGAACGAGTTATTCAATTGTTGGAAGATATTCTTAGATGTTGTGTAATTGACTTTGAGGGTAGCTGGGATAAGTACCTATCATTGATGGAATTTGCGTACAACAATTGCTATCAAACTAGTCTCGGCATGGCACCATACGAAGCTTTGTATGGAAGGAGATGTAGGACACCATTATATTGGACAAAACTTGGTGAAAAGAAGTTAATGGGGCTAGAATTAGTGTAGCAGATAGAAGTAAAGGTAAAATTAATCCAAGATCGGTTAAAAGCTACAACTGATCGACAAATGTCCTACGCTGATTTGAAGAGGAAAGACATTGAATATGCTGTCGGAGACAAGGTATTTTTAAAAGTTTCACCTTGGAATAAAGTACTTAGTTTTGGTAAAAAGGGGAAATTGAATCCTAGATTTATTAGACCATACAAAATACTTGAACGTGTGGGTCCAGTGGCTTACAGATTGGCCTTACAACTAGAATTGGATAAGATCCACAATGTGTTTCATGTCTCAATATTAAGGAGATATAGATCGGATCCGGTACATGTAATACCAGTGGAATCAAAAGAGGTACAGCCAGACTTGACCTATGTAAAAGAGTCGGTGAAAATCATAGCTCAAGAAGTCAAGGAACTACGGAACAAGAAGGTACCATTGGTAAAGGTCCTATGGCGCAATCATGCAATAGAAGAAGCTACTTGGGAGAGTGAAGAAATGACGAGAACTCAGTATCCTCAACTGTTAGGCTCCACCTAATCAGGTAAATTTCGAAGACATAATTTTCTTAAGGGTAGAGAATTATAACATCTAGTGATTTAAGTCTCGATTATGCGTGATTGTAGTGAGGCGCGCTGGTTCAATCGGAGTCTAAATTTGAACCCAGAAAAAAATGACTAATAATAAGGGAAAATAATTAAGGGTATTATTATTTGGTAATTAAAAAGATTAGGGGTAGAATTAGAAAAAAACTAAAATTTCCATGGACAAAATCGGTATTATGGAGATTGTGTGGGGAAAAGTGTGAATATGGAGGAAGATGTGGAAAATATGGAATTTCTCAAATTTTAATTGTTAATCAAGATTAATTAACTTAATGAACTAATAAGAATTAGGATTAATTTTAATTAGTGGGACCCACTTCTTAATTTAGGTATAAAAGTCAAAAAAAGGAAGAAGAAATTCCACATTCTTCCATAAGCCATATTCATCTTCTCTTTTTCTCCTCTCTTTGCTGTCCACCATAGGCTCCCTAAAGCTCCATTTTTCTCTAAAAATCAAGCTTGAAAAAGTGAGAAAATAAATTAGTTTTGAGAGAGGAAAAATTAGAATTAAAGAGTTCTTACTACAAACGTACCAAAGTAGCAAGAAGGAAGGAAGAAAAAAGAAGAAAAAGGGAGAAGAGTGGAACAGATTTAGGCCCACCTTGGAGAACACTTAAGGTTTGTTTATTATTTTTATATTCAACCTTTTTCCTTCCATTTGATATTCATATTGATGATAGATGTGATCAGGGTTGATAGAGATAGGTTATGTTGCAAGATTGAACTTAGAAATTTAAGTTTGTGATTAGTTGATGGAAGTGTAATTAAGCTTTGAATTAATGATAATTGAAGTTAGTTAATTATTTTATGGCTTAAAAAATAAATAAAATATGATGTTAAGGGATGAATGAGGTGATGCCATGGTTAAAGAAATTAGAGAAAATTGAAATTAATATGGAAACACCACAATTGGTGATAAGGGAAATGTGAATTGAGTGTTGAATTGAAGGAAATGAATTGGGAACTAGGATAAGGTTTTTTGGGAAGCCATGACATATTAAGAGGGAAGTTTAACCTTAGTACATTTTAGCTCAAATTAAGATGTAAAACATATTAGGAGCATTAGAATACTATGCAGACATGAAAAGCATTGAAAATGGATATTGGAATTGAGATGTGGTATGGTTGTGTAGGAAAAATAAGTGAACAAGTGAGAGGCCCTCAAGAGGGTGACAAAGGCAAGGAGAAAGCTAGCTAATAGGGGAAGAAAAATAATGATTAAGGGAAGAGCCAAGGCTGATTAGGTATGTGCTTCATTGATAAAAATCTTACATGATATTCATATGTGTGTAATTATGTGTTAAAGTTTAATATGATTGTGTGTTTGATGTATTATGTAATTAGTTGTTGTTTTTGATATTTTATATGAGAACGAGACCAAATGGTGTGAAATAATGGAGACATATAAATGTAGTTGTAATTCTGGAAATTTTAGTATCAAAATGAATGCAAATGATGAATGTGGTTGAAATATGGATTGATGTCAATTGATTGCTCAAGTACAGAATTTCAGGAACAACCCTGACTATTTTGATGATAACTTGAGTTATGGAACTCCTTTTTGTATGTTATTTGTTGGAAATGAATGCTAAGACACAGGGATTTAACTTGTATGCAGATCATAACATCTAATTATGTCTAGAGTTTCCTAGAAAAATGCATGAATTTCAAACCTAGAATCTGTCCAGAAAATTCTGGGCAGAAATATTTGTGATGATGCAGTATTCAATTAACCATAACATTTGATAGAAAAATGGGAATTATGTGATTTTTAATTCATCTGAAATATACGACAATAAGCTACAAATTGTTAGAAGGCCAAAACTCTAAATTCGAATTATAAATGGGCTAAAAATGAAGCCCAAAAATAAGTCTAAAATCTACCATAGGTAAAAACATGAAATAATGGATTTGTGCATGTGTTGTGATAATTATATATAATAATTAATGTCAATAATTATTTTAATGGTAGTTATAAATGTCTAAAAAATTATTTATGTGTGAGATTTTAGTCCAATAATAATGAAAATAAAGAACAAAAATAAATAAGCATGATTATGATAGTTGAATAATATTGGCATTTTTGAAATATTGTGAATTAATATAAAAATAGTTAAGCCTAAAAACACTTAGTCTAGAACTAGAATAAGGAATAGTTTTGCATGTCAACCAGGGGATTTAAGGCACTCGGTGCCAAATATAGAAGCGGGTAATGACAATTTATAAATGCGCGCAAAGCAAAATTATTAAGCCGATAATGACAATAAAACAAAAACCGGTAATGACATTATTATAAAAGCGCTCGATGCTATATTATGAAAGTCGGGAATGAAAACTTCGTTATTCCTATTAGATAGTTCAGGTATAGGTGTTATGGACACAAGAAAATAATAATAGTACTAATATCGAAGTATGTGATTTCAATCAATGTTATATGAATTAAAGATATTAAATGTTGAATATTTGCTGGAATTTATTGAATTTCTATAATTCATTATTTTATACTTTATTTATTAAATGATTAGTTAATGAAATATATATATATATATATATATATGTAAAATTTTTATCATTGAAGTACCACTAAGCTATTAGCTTAGCGCGGGTGGTTTCCTCTCGCACAGGTTTAGAAGAGTAGCCGTAGAAAATAGATTGTTAGAAGAAGAAGGGTACTCTAAAGGAAGCAGCAAAAAGCTTTGGGTCTTCTTTTTAGTATATTTTTAAAAAAAATCTGTAAATTAAATTATGGTTTTATTTTCTATAGTATGTATTATAGACATGAATAATAATGTAAATTAATGTACTTTATAAATAAATAAAATTTTGAATATTTGTGCTTGTATTAATTTCTATTTTAGTGTCTATAATATTTTTGAAAAAAAATGTTACTTCTTTTTATTAAATTTACAGAACAGTTAGACTGGTAATACTCACTTACCTTGCTGAATGAAAGTGGGGTAATGTGGTGTTACAATAGCTCCTAGATTTGAGTAAGTTATTCTTTTATTTCTTTCAATCTTCCTTTGATGGTATGTTTTTTGTAGGTTTGAGGTTGGGTAAGGTTAACTTAGGGTAGGGTTAGGAAAACCCCTATTTTGCTATAGGTTGGTTTGGGTAAGGTTGAACCATTAGTAAATCTTGAGTTTTGATACTATTTTAGTTGTTATTTTGTGTTATGGACTGTTAATGGAGTGGAAGCTCCCTCCCACGAGAGGGAAAAAGCATAAAGAAGAAGGTTAAAAGGTTACTGGGACTACTTTTTGAGTGAGATTTTTACATAACTCCACATTAAATTGTGTGTTTTATATGTTAAAATGCAAGATGGTTGAATTTAGTTAATGCTTAAATTGATGAATGGTGATAATATGGTAGTGTTAAATGATGCATTTATGGTTTAAGAATGACATAAAACTATTTTAGTGTATTTAATGCCATTTGGATGGATTTGGCATGTTGAGTAGTTTATATTGTGCTTGGGAAAAGATATACACGTCGATGATGATTTCTTTATTGTTGCATAATGGTATGATAATAGTATTTAACTTTCTTTTTATGTATGTACTTAAGATTTTGGTAAACAAATAGATAAATATGTGTTGATTTGAGAGTTGGTAGTGTGGTTTATGGTTATAAACCTTAGGAATTGCAAGTGGAATGGTAATTGAGTTGTTAAAGTATGACTTCTACAAAATTTTGGATATATTCATTCATGGGAAGTGTCACCATGTCATACTTGTAAAATAAGGTTTAGAGGTTTATATGGATGTGAGGTTGTTATTTAACAATTGCTTGGATTGAGGGGTTAAGGCTTTTGAGAGAAAGATAAGAAACAAGAGAAAAATGAATCTGCTGGTGATTCACGCCCGTGAAGATTTAGTCACGACAGTGAATCGAGTGTTTCACATTTTATGAGTTTAGGTCACGACATGATTTATGCCTATAAATAGTGATTCACGCTCATGAATGATATGTAGCGCCGACCCCACCCGACCAGCACGTGCCCGGATAGGGGAGTGCTACAAATTGTTCTGTCTTCCTTTCTTTTTCAATTTGCTATTATTATCATTTTACCTTTATTTTCTCAAACATTCATGTATATATATATATATATATATATACAAAAACCAGGTATACTTTTATTTACATAAGATAGAAATTTTAAACATCAAATTAATTCTTAAACAAACTTTAATAGTAAGTTTTACAAACTCTAAAATTCTTTAATATAAAAAGCCAAATACATAAATTTCAAAGCTTGTAACCCACTTTCTCAAGGTTCGGCTGCTTTACTTGAATAGGATCACCGCTTGCTTTATCTAATTCCTTCAGCTACCTTTCTATATCTGCGCGGAAAGAAAATTCCACGCTAAGCTCTAAGCTTAGTGGTGCATATAAATAAGGCAATATACTATATCATGCAACAAACATTAACATGTATCATTTTATGCATTAAAATGTTTGCATGCCATGAATATTATCATATTTCTATTTCATACAAGTATAAATGTCATGCTCATATAGACAATGTTATTTTGATTTATCTTTGATAGTAAATTACTCGGTTAATCTCTTTATCATTATATCTCAATCTCATATCATCATCAGTTTCTTATTCTTTTCTTTTCTTATTTTTCCGACATATCCTCATTATCTTGCCCACATCACTCTAAATTTGGACTGACTGGATACGGGTTATGGATCAAGAGCGCTCTCCGAGCTTAAGCCACCCTATCCACTATCTGGCTCAAAAGAGCTTCTCAAATCAATGGCGCTCTCTGAGCTTAAGCCACATTGATTGAGTATAATTTCATCATAGATGAATAACCGGACCAAGAGCGCTCTCCGAGCTTAAGCCACCTTGTCCTCATTTATGTGTGCTCATCAGAGCTTTTCAATTCAATAGCACTCTCCGAGCTTAAGCCACATTGATCGAGCATCTCAGACCAATGGCACTCTCTAAGTTTAAGCCACATTGGTTGAGGAATAGTACGATACCGTTCGCCCCCTTAATGACATGTCATCTATCCTATTTCTAGTCCGCAAGTAGAGTAATGGGCTTCTTTATATTTTCACATCAATCAAAATTTTCAAATTTCAACACATCAATATTCTCATGTTTATCAACATCTCAATTTTCTTGTTTTGCAAACATATAGTCATACTCATACATACTGGATAACATCTTTTCATTTATTTAACTAGGTATATCAATATTCTCATGCTTATCATCCGTATCAGTTCATGTATTTCACCCATATCAAATTTCATATATCATTCATGACACTTCACATATTTCATCCGTGACAATTCATTTTTTTATATCACAACATAATAGGTTCCCACATCAATATATATATATATATATATATCCACATCATTCTTATTTCACTGGATATACAATGACTTTCATTTACTTACCTGAATTCCTCATCTGATAACCACATTCATAATTACAAATACAGAGCATTCACGGCCGTGATTACTAATTTCACACCCGTGAATTAGTTCACGCTTGTAATCCCAAGCCGTGAATGCTACTGGAATGAATCGCTCCAAAGCATTCACGGTCGTGATTACTCATTCACACCCATGAATAAGCTCATGTCCGTGATTCCAACCCATGAACACTTCTGGAATGAATAGTACCATTTTCACACAGAAGTCACAACCGTGATACAATCAGTCACAACCGTGAACCCTCAAGTTCACGCCCGTGACTTTCAGCAGGAAATCTGCATATTCACTTTTCATTCATTCTAACATTATCCAAATCATACCAAATTCTATTTCATGCATTTCTAAGGTTCTTTACTCAACTTATTACTTTCTAATACATGTAAATGTCTTGATCATACAAGATTTTCCAACATGCATCATTAATTCAATGTCACACAAGGATTTCATTCATACATGTCTAAACCTATGGTTTCATGCCATAATCATCATCATTCTTGAAATGCATTTATCTTAAATCATGTTCAACATTCATTATTTCAAACAAAAATAAGCTATTGCCTTAAGTTATGCACAAACCTTAATCTTTCTCCTTCACTCTTCTAGGTAGCTTTCTCTTTTCCTTTGCTCCTTAGAGCTTGTTCCTTGTCACTTAGAACTCCTACAACATCATAATTCATTATATCATATGATTTTCTCAAGACCCCAAACTCTATTTTTCTCTCTCAAAACCCTAGTTTCTCTCTCTTTCCACATAAGTTTTGGATGAGCTCAAAATTCAAACTTCCTTTAAGAAAAGATGAAGAAGAAGAATAATCACTTCTTACCTTACTATTTTCTTCATTTAATTACAACCTTGGAGATTTTCTCTCTCTACCCAACTTGATTTTTCTTCCTCTTTCTTGTTCTTTCCAGCTTCCTTAGGAGTTATGGACCATGAAGATCACTTGTTCTTGTTCTTTCACCTCTCTTCTCTTCCTTTCTCTCTCTAGAAATCAAGATGGCTATGGAGGAGATGGAGCTAGCGTGACTGGTATAAAAGGGAGAGAAGAAGGCGGAAAATGAAGAGAAGAAGAAGAAGAAAAGAGTCTTAAATAGGGTACCCAAAAGTCTTCATGTGGGACCCACCATTTTGACCATTTCTTGACATTAAGCTTAATGAACCCATTAATCTCATTCTTTCTCCTTGAGTGGCCAGCCAAACCTATCAAAATGTGCCCAAAATTAATATTTTGATTAGCAAATAATCTTATTAATCCTCCAATTTTTGGTCAATTGCAATTTGACCCCAAAACTTATTAAATTTTGCAATTTAGTCCTTTACTGTAAATCAACTTCTTTAAACTTTATAATCACTTAATTAGGCTTATATCATTTAATTTAGTTATTACTTGGTCAATTTTGTGTAAAAATCTGAATTTAGACTTCGATTGGTCAAACGCGTCAACTTCGCGACACGTGCGACTCGGATCCTAAATTAGCGGATATTACATGATCAGTCACACCCATGAATTATGGTATATAAAAGTGAACAACCCTTCATTTTCTCAAATTTTTTTATAGAAATAGACCCTAATTTCCTTCACCCCTTCATTTTCTCCTTTTTTTTTGTATTATAGAAATAGACCCTAATTTCCTTCACCTCTCAAGAGATCATAAACCCTTATGCACATCCTTTCACTCAAACTCACCTAAATCAAATGGTGAACATATAATCTTGTAAGAAGACCAAGTGAATGGGAGATTAGATAAGCAAATAGCTTGGAGATGAAGTAGATTTAGCATGGAGTGAGGGATTACAAAGCTCCAACCATTATAACTCCTGGATTCTAGTAAGTTACTCTTCTCTCTCTTTCAATCTTTCTTTGATGGTATATTTTTTTGTAGTTTTGAGGTTGGGTATGGTTAACCTAAGGTTAGGATTAGGAAACCCCTCTTTTATACATGTGGATTAGGGTAAGGTGGAAGCTTTAGGAAATCTTGAGTTTTGATATTATTTTAGGTGTTATTTTGTGTTAGGGACCGTTATTGGAGTGGAAGATCCCCCACAAGATAGGGAAAGAGCTAGAAAAAAAAGGTTAAAAATGTTTTTTGAGCTCCCTTTTGAGTGAGGTTTGTACATAACTCCATATTAAATGTAATTGCTGAATTTGTGTGTTTAATATGTTAAAATGCATGATGGTGGAATTGAGTTAATACTTGAATTGATGGAGGGAAATAATATGGTAGTGTTAAATGATGCTTTTCTGGTTTAAGCATGACATAAATGTGGTTGAGTGTATTTAATGTCATTTGGATGGTTTCGGCATGTTGAGTAGTTTATATTGTGCTTAGGAAGGGATATACACTTGGACAATGATTTTTTTAATTATCGCATAATGGTATATTAATAAGATTTAACTTCCTCTTATGCATGTACTTGAGATTTTGGTAAACAAATGGATGAATGTATATTGATATGAGTGTTGGTAGTGTGGTTTACATTGGTAAACCTTAGGAATTTCATATGGAATGGTAATTGTGGTGTTAAAGCATGATTTCTATAAAATTTTTAGGGTTCACAGATATGAATAGTATGTTGATTTTGGACAGATTCATCCATAGGAAGTGTCACCATGTCATGCCTATAAAATAGGGTCTACAAGTTTATATGGATGTGAGATTGTTATTTAACAAGTGCTTTGGTTGAGGGGTTAAGGCTTTTGAGTGAAAGATCAGAAATAAGAGAAAAATGAATCTACAGGTGACTCATGCATGTGAAGTTACGGTCGCTGCTGCGAATTGGGTGTTTCAAGTTTTATGAGTTTAGGTCAGGGCTTCATTTATGCCCATGAATGGTGATTCACGCATGTGAATGATTAGTCACAGTCGTGAATTGTGGTATATAAAAGTGAACAACCCTTCATTTTATCCATTTTTGATAGAAACAAACCCTAATTTCCTTTAGAATTCTTATTTCTTGACATTCACGACCATGATGCTATATTCATAAGCATGAACATTGAGAAATTTCAAATTTTCATGTCTTTTTAACTATTTTCATATCCTAAAACCTATAACCACTTATTTACCCTTCATATACTCATAATACATGTTATTTCTAGGTCTTATCTTGTAGGCATTACATTTCTCTCACCCTTAAGAAATTTCATCATCGAAATTTTACCTGGCTGATAATCATGTATCATCTAAACCTCAAACACTTATTACCTTTATGATCTTACTTTGTACAACTATTACTTACAACGTCATAAATTTGTTTAACTTTTTCATTCCATCTCCCATCGTGTCTCTAATATTTAGATACTTCATTATGTATATATATATCTGTCGTATCGCATCGATTAAGCCTAACAACTTTGACATTAACCTCAATACTATTGCACTTTTCTATCTTATATACTAGGTTTTCTATCTCTTATGGTCAATACAACTCTTATCGCTCCAATCCATCTTGAAACTCGATTAACATCTTCCATAAAGGTGAAGTATTTACTCCGAAATTAATAATGTAATCTTTTGTGTGACACAACCACGATTATAGTTTAACTTTACTAGTTGAAGGTCCCGTAAACAACTAGGTTGTTACACTCAGCCTATTTCATAACCATTCATTCTATATCACATGATACTTACACTTGATAGAGAAGTAACCTGTGTTAGAGTCAAACGAAACACATGTATGAATGCATGATAAACCTATTGCTCGTTTGGGTTTGCTTAGGTCTAGAAATGCCTAAACCTAAGCTTTGATACCACCAAATGTAACACCCACCTATATAGTATGACATAATCCCACTATACAAGTGGATGCCACATAATTGGATGCCTTAAAAACCTATTTCAATTAAAATATTTTCCTATCTTACTCAATATATCAGAATCATGCATGGATAAAACATATGTTTTCCATGTAGTGGATAAACCGAATACTGTACATTTAAAATTTATGTTTCTATATAAATACCATATCCTTATTACCAAAATAAATTGGCTTAGCCATACATTAGCCCTTTATTACAAAACAATCAATATTGAAAAATAAACCAATTTTATTAAATGTCCTTATTTGTCAAAAACGTGAAAAACTAACTGTATTTACCCCATGGCATCAGAATATCACAAATAAATGAAATAAAATGAAACTGACCCAAGACAATGGTTCTACTCTGACTACTCTGACAAGCTCAGACTCCTCTTCTCATCAACTCAACTATTTATTGGCTCCAAACTTGTGTGCAAGAAAACTCACACACTAAGCTACTAAAAGCTTAGTGGTACATATAAACATAAAAATTCTATCATCCATTCATTCATTATCATAGCATATAAATATATATTTATATGTACTTGTGTGCTCGACCTTGCCATCATATAATAACATACTTATTACAATATTTGTTTACTGGTTTAAAACATACATACCATATACATAAGGTAAATCCATTTTCACATCCATATACATTCATGACTTATAAGATATATTTTCATTTCTTGGTTCCCTATGCCTGATTTATGGTTTACCATGTATTCGATTACAAATTATGGTTGGTTATTGAATTTTCTTATTCCTTTATAAATTATAACTGTATGTGATTTCCATATTTCTGATTTTCTTATCCTTGTTTCCAGTTTTACATTGTACTCCCTAGTACTCTAGACCCAGACTACCTGGATATGGGTTATGAAATAGGGGTGCTCTCATCCAAGTTTAAGCCATTCTGCTCATTATTTGCATCTATAAGTATAAGTACTCAACCAAGCTTCTCAAGTCAAGGACGCCCTCACCTAAGGTTTAGCTAACTTGTCATTTATCCATAGATGCTCAACTAAGCTTCTCAAATCAGAAGCACTCTCATTTGAGCGAAAGCCACCCTGATTGAGTACATAATCATATTCTACTACACCATAACCCCTTCAATGACAAGCCATCTATAATATGCTAGTCCTTGTATAAATAATGGACATTAATAATTAAAATATGGTTATTTATAACATTCCATATTCCCTTTCATGATTTCTATCATGCTCTTAAATAGGGTCTAGAAGTTTATATCAATGTGAGGTTGTTATTTAAGAAATGTTTGGATTGAGGGGTTAAGGCTTTAGAGAGAAAGATAAGAAATAAGAGAAAAATGAATATGCAGGTGATTCATACCTGTGAAGATTTGGTCACAACTATGAACTGGGTGTTTCACGTTTTATGAGTTTAGATCACGACTTGATTTATGCTCTTGAATGCTCAGTCACGGTCTTGAATTGTGGTATATAAAAGAGAAAAACCCTTAATTTTCTCCATTTTTGATAGAAATAAACCCTAATTTCCTTCACCTCTCAGGAGATTAAAGACCCTTATACCAATCCCATCACTCAAACTCACCTAAATCAAATGAAAGGGAGATTAGTTAAGAGAATAGCTTGGAGAGGAAGTAGAGTGGGCTTGGAGTGGGGGATATCTAAACTCCCACCATTATAACTCTTGTATTCGAGTAAGTTGCTTTTTTCTTTCTCTTAATATTCCTTTAATGGTATGTTTTCATAAGGTTGAGGTTGGGTAAGGTTAACCTAGGGTAGGGTTAGAAAAATCCCTCTTTTTCTACATGTGGTTAGGGTAAGTTGGAACCTTTAGGAAATCTTGAGTTTTGATGTTGTTTTGATTGTTATTTTATGTTAGAGACAGTTATTGGAGAGGAAGCTCCCCCTTATAAGAGGGAAAGAGCTTGAAGGAAGAGGTTAAAAGGTTCTTAGGACTCCATTTTGAGTGAGATTTGTACAGAACACCATACTAAATATAATTGTTGCATTTATGTGTTTTATATGTTAAAATGTATGATGGTTGAATTGAATTAATGCTTGAATTGATGAAAGGTGATAATGTGGTAGTGTTAAATGATGTATTTATGGTTTAAGCATGACATAAATGTGGTTAAGTATATTTAATGCCATTTGGATGGCTTTGGCATATTGAATAGTTTATATTGTTCTTGGGAAGAGATATACACTTAGATGATGATTTATTTATTATCACTAATGGTATAACAATAGGATTTAATTTCCTCTTATGCATGTACTTGAGATTTTGGTAAACAAATGGATGAATATGTGTTGATATGAGTGTTGGTAGTGTGGTTTATATTGGTAAATCTTAGGAATTACATATGGAATGGAAATTGTGGTGTTAAAGTATGCTTTCTGCAAAATTTCCTGTAACATTCGATGATTTAGGCCCCGATTGCGCGTGACCGTAGTGGAGTCCACTGGTTTAATCGGAGTCTAAATTTAAACCCATAAAAAAATGACTAATAATAAGAGAAAATAATTAAGGGTATTATTATTTGGGAATTAAAAAGATTTGGGGAAGAATTAGAAGAAAATAAAATTTTCTATGGACAAAATTGGTATTATGGAAATTATTTGGGGAAAAGTGTGAATATGGAGCAAGATGTGGCAAATATGGAATTTCTCAAAATTTAATTGTTGATCAAGATTAATTAACTTAATGAACCAATAAGAATTAGGATTAATTTTAATTAGTGGGACCCACACCTTAATAAAGGTATATACAGTCAAAAAAGAAGAACAAATTCCACATTCTTCCATAAGTCATCTTCATCTTCTCTTTTTCTCCTCTCTTTGTTGTCCACCATAGGTTCCCTAAAGCTCCATTTTTCTCTGCAAATCTAGCTTGAAAAAGTGAGGAAATAAATTAGTTTTGAGAGAGGAAAAATCAGAATTAAAGAGTTTTACTACAAAGGTACCAAAGAAGCAAGAAGGAAGAAAGAAAGAAGAAGAAAAAAGGGAGAAGAGTGGGATAGATTTTGGCCCACCTTGGAGAACACTTAAGGTTAGTTTATTCTTCTTAAATTCAACATTTTCCTTCCATTTGAGATCCATATTGATGATAGATGTGATTAGGGTTGATAGATATAGGTTATGTTGCAAGATTGAACTTAGAAAATTTAGTTTGTGATTAGTTTATGGAAGTTGTAATTAGACTTTGAATTGATGATATTTGATGTTAATGAATTGTTTTATGACTTTAAAACTAAAGAAAAATGATGTTAAGGGATGAAGGAGGGGCTGCCATAGTTAAAGAAATTAGGGGAAATTGAAATTAGTATAGAAATATCACAATTGGTGATTGATTAATTGTGAATTGAGTGTTGAATTGAAGAAAATAAATTGAGAACTAGGATATGGTTTTTGGGCAGCCATGACATATGAAGAAAGAAGTTTAACCTTAGTACATTTTAGCTCAATTAAGGTGTAAAACATATTAGGAGCATTAGAATATTATGTAGACATGAAAATCATTGAAATTGGATGTTGGAATTGAGTTATGGTATGGTTGTGTAGGAAAAATCAATTAGCAAGTGAGAGACCCTCAAGAGGGTGACAAAGGCAAGGAGAAAGCTAGCTAATAAGGGAAGGAAAAGAAGGTTTAAGGGAAGAACAATGGCTGATTAGGTATGTGCTTCATTGATAAAAATTTTACATACATATATATTTCCTCACATATTAATTAACCATTTAATAAATAAGACATAAAATAAAGAATTATGTACAATCAATAAATTTCAGCAAATACTCAATATTTAACAACTTGAATTCATATAGCATTTATAAAAATCACGTACTTCGATTATTATTATTATTATTATTATTATTATTATTATTATTATTATTATTATTATTATTTTCTTGTGCCCATAACACCTATAACTGAACTAACTAATAGGAATAACGGGATTGTCATTTCCGGCTTTCATAATATAGCGTCGAGCGCTTTTATAATAATGTCATTACCGGCTTTTGTTATATTGTCATTACCGGATTAATAATTTTGTGCCGAGCGCATTTATAAATTGTCATTACCATATTTACCACATCTTGCTCCATATTCACACTTTTTCCCCAAACAATTTCCACAATACCAATTTTGTCCATAGAAAATTTTATTTTCTTCTAATTCAACCCCCAAATCTTTTTAATTCCCACATAATAATACCCTTAATTATTTTCTCTTATTATTAGTCATTTTTTTATGGGTTTAAATTTAGACTCCGATTAAACCAGTGGACTCCACTACGGTCACGCGCAATTGAGGCCTAAATCACCGAATGTTACATTTCCATGGTTCATGTGCATGAATAATGTGGTGATTTTGGACAGATTCATTGATGAAAAGTCTTACCATATGGTTCATAGGAAGGTAAGTCGTGAAAGTGGAGTGTCTCGAGTGTGAATGAATATTCACGGTCGTGAACTACCTATATGTTGATTTTTAAAATTTCTATTTAAATGAATTATGGAATGTTTTAATGAGAATAATGTGCATTTGAGCTATTATTGCAAAAGAATGCATATTAAGATGCTAAAAATGCATAATTCATATATGAGGATGAGAAACTTAATGTTTAAATGAGTATTATTATGTCCAATACTCTGACTAGGACTAGAGAGAGGAGAGATGACATGTCATTTAGGGTTTTATGGTACCAAGAGGCCTAGGTTGGCTAATATAGGAACAAAATTAGATAATTAAGGGTAAGGCTTAGGTGAGCTCCCTTAGAGATAAAATAGGTTTAATTCTTGTTTCTCAAGCAGGTGTCCTGAGTGGCTTTGCAGTGAGCCATAGACTACCAATATCCATTCTAGTCATATTTAGAGTTAGTGGGCAATGATGTTAAGAAATAACTGGTTATGAGCTTTGATGATTATATGAGATGAAAGTAATATATCTATGATGTAAATATGAGAAATGTTTTATAAATTGTGGTATGGTATGCACAATGAGATATTATATTAAACACATGATAAAACTCACATGTTCATGTCATGCATACATATTGGCATTTGTAATTAATCGTCATGCATGCACTTGTTATTATATTTAATATGTTGTTATGTACCACTAAGTGAGGCAAGTTTAGCGTGTGGGTGTTTTGTCTCTCACTCATAGTTTGTAACCGTCCATAAAGTTAGATAGAGAAGTTGCCCAAAGGAAAAGCAAAGGACAAACTTTTCGGGAGTTGTTGATATACCACTTTTTGTTTTCTTTTTATTTTAGGAATATGGGATTAGTAACTTGTGTACATGCTTCTAAGTTTTTGTAAAGACATGTAATCTTGTAACTAGTTATTTTATCTTGTAAACAATTGGGCAAGTGTTATCCCTAATATTATTAAATTGAGACTTAAATTTTTAATTTCAATATTGTTCTTTATTTTATGTTATTATCAAGTCATCATGGTTATGGTGTATAAATGAATTTTAAAAAGGAATTAGTTTTGGTCTCATGCATTGTAATATCTTTTCATATAATAGGGAAGGCTCCTAGTTATGTGAAAGGGTGTTACACACCACATGGTTCACTGCTAGGCAAACCGTAAAAGAGGAGTTTTCACAAATGTGAAAGAATATTCACTACCGTGAATTAACTATTTGTTAATTTTTGAATTTTCTGTTTAAATGGATCCTGTAATGTTTTAATGAGAATCATATGCATTTGAGTTGTTATTGCAAGAGAATGCATATTGAGATGCTAAAGATGTATAATTCATATATGAGGATAAGAAACTTGATGTTTAAATGAGAATTATTATGCCTAATACTCTAACTAGGACTAAAGCCAGAAGAGATGGCCTGCCATTAAGGGTTTTATGGTACCAAGAGGCCTAGGTTGGCTAATACAGCAATGAAGTTATATAATTAAGGGTAAGACTTAGGAGAGCTCCCTTAGAGATAAAATGGGTTTAATTCTTGTTCCTCATCTAGTGTCCTAAGTGGCTTTGGAGTGAGCCATACGTAGACTGCTCATATCCATTTTAGTCTTGTCTAAAGTGTGTGGGCAATGATGTTAAGAAATAAGTAGTTATAAGCTTTTGTTGATTTTATGAGATGCAAGTAATATGTTTTGTGATGCAAATATGAAAAATATTTGATAAGTTGTGGCATGGTATACACAATGAGATATTATATTAAGTAGGTAATAAAATTCACATGTTCAAGCATACATATTGGCATGCGTAATTAATGGTCATGCATACACTTGTTATTATATTTAATGTATTGTTATATACCATTAAGTGAGGTAAGCTTAGTTATGGGTATTTTGTCTCTTACACGTAATTTGGAGCCGCTTGTAAAGTTGGATAGAGAAAATGCCCAAAGGATGTGCAAAGTACAAACTTTTTGGAGGTTAGTGATATACCACTTTTTGTTTTCTTTTTATTTTGGGAATATGGGATATTTACTTTGTACATGCTTCTAAGTTTTTATAAAGACATGTAATTTTGCAACTAGTCATTTTATTTTGCAAATAATTAGGCAAATATTAGCCCAAATATTTTATTAATTTGATATTTAAAATTTTAATTTCAACATTGTTCTTTATTTTATATTCTTATTAAGTCATCATTTCCATGGTGCATAAATGAATTTTAGAATGGAATTAGTTGGTCTCATGAATTATAACATTCTTTCATATAATAGGAAAGACTCCTAGTTATGTGAAAGGGTATTATAATTTACACATAACATAATGTGATTTAAAGAATAATATAGCACATTTATATGGATATTTAGGTTATCATGCTCTATACTATCTCATTACATCATGCAAGGTGTGTGTGCATACCAATACCATGTAATTTCATCATAGAATACAAAATACAAAATTTTGGTAATAGAAATTTCACGGGCATGAATGGTCATTCATAGCCATGAAGCCTTCCTTAATAGCCGTGAATCAACAATCTAAGTCAAATTTCAACACTGTTTTAAGGCAATTATGCACATCACATGCAAAGGCTTTAAGGCTAACCAATGTTAGTCACTCATATGAACACTTTTTAACATTGTACAATATTAAACAAATTATAAACATGTATAATCTACCAAATAGCCAATCAATCTAGTTTACATGCTTAAATCATCAAATTTTAACTTCCACCTCAATTGTCAATGGTCATAGTGCATAACAAGTTTAACATATCTCATATTATCATTTCGACACCTAACATACTAAAATCATGCCAAATAACATACTCATATCACAATTTATCACACCACATGCCAAAATTGAATTTTAATGCATATATATATAAACTTGAATTGGAGCCTCAATTTTTCCACCTTTTTTCTCTCTCCCTAACTTAAAATTAAAGACCACATTGCTACCTATCCAATCTTGAAACATCCACTGTATCATAACTAATCAAAACCCCAACTTAATCTACTATAATGGGTTCTTAATCATTATATTCCTTTACTAACCAATTTAAACTAATGGAAGAACAAAGGAAACATGATTTCTTACCTCTATTTCGAAGAATCAGAATAGGTTATGGTTCAAATTCAGTTTCTCCTTTATTCTTAAAATCTATCATATTTGAAAACAACGAAAACCTTTGATTCTAACCAATATAATCTTGTTTAAAGGGTTGGTTTTGTATTATCAAAGCTAATAATTAAAAAGAATTGAAGAAAAGTCAATTCTAGGGTTCACAAGTCTAGTGGCTAGGGTTTTGGGGTGGAGAATCATAAGTTTCTGTCAAAAACACTAAATTGTCCAATTTAAATCATAAGTCTTCATGGGCATGACCATGTGTGTCACGACTATGAAGCTCAGTTTCAAAATTCTTATTTTTTGATTTTCACGGTCGTGATGCTATATTAAGGGGTGTAAACACTAGAAAATTTCACTTTTTTTAAAAAATATCTTTTAAACTATTTTCATATCCTAAAACCCCGTAATCACTTATTTACCCTTCATTTACTCTCAATACATCTAGGCCCTATCTTGCAGGTGTTACAAGTCTTTTGATTGATGATCATGGAGGCTAGCAATCTCAGACTCAACTCCTGCTATATGACTGTCAAATGCTCCCTAAGAGTTGTAATATATTGATTAATATGCTACTGAAAGGCATCAATATGTTGATCAGAGTCCCACTGTATCATATCCATGCACTGATGAATATCCTGTTGTAGCATATCAAATCATCCTATCGACTATTGCATCATGTCATAAGCAATCGAGAATGATGTCTCATTAGTAGGAACACTTATGGGCTTAAATATGGGTCTCTTATTCTTCTATCCACCCTATAAGGCTTTAGAATCCCCATATTCCTAGATAACCTTGGGAATCCTTAATCCTATATGAAGTTTCCCTGATAAAGGATGTGGGGTACAACTTTCATCTTCAAAAAAGACTCAATATCTAGATTGTCCTTAGCTAGGATAGGTAGAGCAGTGTAGGAGTGATTATCCAAATTAAGCAAGAAAAGCTCCACTGATATTTACCTATCAGAATATCTCCTGTGTATTTGGTAGCTAGATAACAAATGATTTGCAAACCATCAACTTATAGCTATAGGTTGTTGTCGCCTAGCGTAATAAAAAATAGTAGCTCAGTCTTGTGGACAACTCCATTGCTATCTCATCATGCAAATATACTTAGGTAATAAA
This sequence comes from Triadica sebifera, assembly GCA_023653625.1. NCBI lineage: Eukaryota > Viridiplantae > Streptophyta > Magnoliopsida > Malpighiales > Euphorbiaceae > Triadica > Triadica sebifera. Next base: position 31,947,597 of record CM042901.1, read on the forward strand.
ATTGTGTGCATATTTTAGTATAGGAGAGGTAAGATATGTGTCTTTAGTCAATTTCACATTCCACACAAAGTCTTTTTCTATATGACTTCGAGCCTCATTAGCACTAAAATCTACAACATCGATCTCATTCATTAAACCTTCACTAGACAGCTTAAACATGCTTGCAAATGCATCAACATCTAACAGAGTTTCTCAAAGTATAACTAAAAAGATAGTTTCCCAAAGTCATTTACATGTAAGGTGCTTAGACAATTATCTAAAGTGCGTCTGAAAATATTCACAAATTCTAAAAGGCCAGATTGGTCAATCAACCCTAACATCAGCTCCTACGCCACAAGTTTTAATGCAATCCCAGTCAAAAGGTCAAAAACTTATAATCGTATGAGTTTTCAATAAATTATACCTTCAAATGGCACTAAAAGGCAACAACTGAACAAGGGATCAGACACGAGTCTACTGGCGGTGGAATTGGTGTCTCTCCCATTTGAAAGACCAACTTCTGAAGCCATGGGTATGATTGATCTTTGAAAATCAAAGAAAATAGATGAAGAAACCCAAAGAACTACTTTTCCTATGGATGAACAAGGACGGAGCGGATTGAAGATTATTTTCCTCTAAAAACTTGATTTTAACAGAAGAAAAATGTGAAAAACTTTGTGTAAATGATGAAAAATGATGAATAATGGCAAAAAAAAAGATAAATGGTGAAAAATTGAGTGAAAATGTTTGGAATGAGAGAAAGAGTGGTAGCCTATAAGAGAAAAAAGAGAAAAAATGAGGAAAAAAATGAAGAATTTAGATTTAAATTCCAATTTCACGGTCGTGAATAAGGTTTCATGAGCGTGAAAGATCAATTCATCATGAACACAAGCCATGATTAAGTCTGTCTTCTCAACTTTGATGTTCATGACCGTGAATATTTATTCATGGGTGTGAAATCCTTTTATCACAAGCATCAATATGTGAATTGAAATGCCCCATTTTCACTTAAGCCTTCACAATCGTTCTTTCAAGGCAATTTCAAAACTTTATTCTAAATCATATTTTTGGCAAAAATACATTTCCCTAATAAATTTTAAATTTTTTTTTTTCGTATCTTTCAAATATATATCATTAAATTATTGACATGAAATCATCAAAATCAAATCATAAACACTCAAAGTTCAAATATCACATATAAACACTTAAGGTTTATAATACATAAAGAATTTCACATAGAAAATAAAAAATCACATTGAACTACCATCGAACATGCACTAGTACAAAAATATCTTTAAACGAAGATTATATGTGTCTGTTGTAAAAATACCAGACACATAAAATAGAGGCGGTGACATTTTTGTAAATATATGATAAAATTACAAAGCATATGTGTCTGTTAATATAAACGACAGACATATAAAATTCAACTTGTATTTTAGGCGTCTGTCTTAATAAACAACAAACACATATGATATACTTTTAGTGTATGTCTTAACAAACAACAGACACCTATTTTCTATTAATAAACAATAATTTTTTTGAATTAATTATTGAAAAATATTTTTATTGGTATATACGTCTGTTAATATAAATGACAGACATGTAAAATTTAACTTGTACTTTAAGTGTCTGTCTTAATAAAAAAACAGACACATATACCTCTTACTTTAGGTGTATGTCGTTAAAAAGGACAGAAGCGTAATATCTCTGCACTCATATGTGTCTGGCATTAATAAAAGCAGACACATATACCTTTTACTTTAGGTGTATGTCGTTAAAAAGAATAGAAGCGTAATATTTCTGCACTCATATGCGTCTGGCATTAATAAAAGCATACACATATTAGTATACAATAGGTGTCTGTTGTTTGTTAAGACAGACACCTATAGTTCATTTTTTAAAACCAAAAAATACGGTTTCTCTCTGTGCTCTTTTATTTGAAACCCAACTATATATATTTATTTTCTTTTATTTTAGAGCTTGAAACCTAGTTGTATGCGCCGACCATCTCCTTCTTCAGCTCTCAACATAAAGTTGGCTTGTAATACCTTCATCATATTTTGGACCTGTCTTAGTGGCGACGATAATGACAAGAGCTATATTGTTCGTTGGTGGCCATAGATACGCATGAAAAGGTATTTTTTTTTCTCTTTAGCTTTTTTTCTACATTTTTTGGCTACTATGTTCAAATTTGAGCCTCCATGTCGTAGCCACGATGATGACAAAAAAAATATTTTTTTATTGATTTATAAAATGAAAGTGAGTTTCATGCATTGAGAGGTTGTCTAAGGCATTTGGTAAGGAGAAAACAAGTTGGTTCTGCACATGTTAAAGCTAATTTTTACCATCAATTAGCCAATGAGTTGTATGTTCTCCACCTTATTACTATTGGTATTTGATTTTCTACTTTTTTTATGCAAAAAAATTTATTTATCTTTTTTATTTTTTTTGTATTTTATTTTTGTTAATTTTATGTTGTAGTTTTTTTTTCACTTAGTAGTTGTTTTTTTGTTATACAATTAGTTTTTTTTATGAGTTTAAGTAATTTTTATGATTTGCTGTATATTTATCAATTTATAATATTTTTAAAAAAATTAACTATAAGTGTCTGTTATTTTGTAATAACAGACACTTATAGTGAATTTTTTTTTAAAAAAATGACTATAGGTGTCTGTTGTTTTATAACAACAGACACCTATAATGAATTTTTTTTCCAAAAAAATTGACTTTAGGTGTCTGTTGTTTTGTAACAACAGACGCATATAGTCATTTTTTTAAAATATACTTTATGCGTCTGTCATTATATTTTAACAGACGCATAAAATAATTATATGCGCCTGTTATTTTGACAGACGCCTAAAATCCAACTCATATACGTCTGCTTTATAAGCGTCTGTCATTTAACAGACGCATAAAATTCAAAATAACATACGCGTAAAGTTCAAAATAACAGACGTGTATAAGTCATTTTTGTACTAGTGATGCCAAATTCTCTTTTAATAAAATTAAAATGTTCTTCATAAAGAATTTTAGTAAAAATATCAGCCAATTGGTTTACAATGTCAATAAATTTCAATACAATATCACCTTTATGCATATTATCACATAAGAAATGATGTCTCATATCTATATGCTTACTCCTAAAGTGTTGTATTAGATTCTTGTAAAGATTTATAACATTATTATTATCACAGTTTATGGAAATGTGATTAAGTTCCAAACCAAAATCCTTAAGATGTTTAATCTATAACACTTGAGCACAACAACAACCAGTTGCAATATATTCAGCTTCAGTAATGGATAATGGCACAAAATTTTATTTCTTACTAAACCATGAAACAAGAGAGTTTCCTAAAAAATGGGACATACTTGAGTACTTTGTCTATCATGAAAAATCTCGACATAATCCACATTTGAATAAGCTATTAAAGCAAATGATATGTTCTTAGGATACCATAACCCTAAATGTTGAGTGCCAATGAGATATTTTAAAATTATTTTAACAACATGCAAATGTGATTCTTTATAACAAGATGAAAAATGTGAACAAATGTACGCAACAAACATAATATCGGGTCTACTTGCGGTAAAATAAATAAGGTTATTAATCATACCTTGATATTTCTTTTCATCAACTGATTTACCATTCTCATCTTTGTCTAGTTTGATGGTGGTGCTCATGGGAGTCTTGCTTGCGTTAGTTTCATCCATCCCAAATCCTTTTAACAGATCTCAAGTGTATTTTGCTTGATTGATGAGAATTTCATCTGAGCATTGCTTGATTTGAAGTTCCAAGAAGAACTTAAGTTCTCCCATCATGCTCATTTCAAATTCACTTTGCATGCACTTAGAAAATTCTTCACACAAGCTCACATTAGTGGCACCAAATATAATATCATCCATAGAGATTTGAACAATGAGAATGCCATTTTTGTGCTTTTTGATGAAAAGTGTTGTATCAACCTTAACTTTTGAAAAACTATTTTTGTAAAAGAAAATTACTTAATATTTCATACCAAGCTCTAGAAGCTTGTTTTAAACCATATAAAGCTTTGGTAAGTTTAAAAATATGATTTGAAAGATCGTGATGTTCAAAAATAAAAAGGTTATTCAACATAAACTTTTTTTTAAATAAAACCATTTAAAAATAAACTTTTAATATATATTTGATATAATTTAAAATCCACTTATGATGCATATGCTAATAACATCCTAATAACTTCCAACCTTGCAACAAGGGCAAAGGTTTCATCATAGTTTATGCCTTATTCTTGGTTATAGCCTTTAGCCTCTAACTTAGCCTTATTCCTAGTAATAGCATTAGCTTTATCAAGTTTATTTCTAAATACCCATTTGGTGCTTCTAATATGATAATCCTTAGGCCAGGGACTAAAGTTCAAATTTGGTTTCTATTGAACCTTGAGGGTTATTCCCATAATTTTGATGATAACAAATAATTGAGCAATAAAAAATTTAACCACGTTTTTGTGTTTAAGTGATTAATAGGTTAAAATTTTATTGAACCATAAAAGCCAAAATAAATCAAGTCAAAAATTTACAAAAGGAAGCTGCTCATGCCTATGAATCTATATTCACACTCGTCAAGGAACTTGAAGTGGTAAAAATTCAAAAGATGAAGTTGTTCATACCCGTGATTAATATGTCACACTTGTGAAGGTTAAATATAAAAAGTTCCAATGGTTAAAATAATTCATGGTCTCATTCAAGGTTTGGAGAAAACTATTCACGCCTGTGAATGTTGTGATTAAGAATTTGAAAATTGAGGATCAAGCAATTCATGCTCATGATATAACATGTCACGCCAATGAATGAGACCTGAAAATAATATCGTTTCAGCACGCTCCAAGGTTGTTAAATGGTTAGATTTTGAATTAATGCATCCCTAACAGCTAGATTTTGAAGGAACGCTATAAATAACTCATTCTACTCATGGAAGATTATCAATTAGAGCAACAAGAGCTTCATTAGATAAAGAATTTCTTTAGAAATTATAATTGAGAGTTTATGCATTAATTCTTTGTAATACATCATTTTATTCTCTTTTTGATTTTGTACAACTCAAGTGATCTTGAGTTTGAGTGTTTTATTATGTCAAGCAATTACTCAAGAGTGTGTTTTGAGTGAGTTGGGCTGGATTAAAACACTTATAAGGGTTTATTGTGTGAGCCACAAAATACAAAGAAGGATTTTTGTGTTAGCCAGTAAAGCATAAAGGAATTTCGGTTCGGTGTGATTCGATAGTGAAATACCTAGTTTGGAGTGAGCAAGTAAAACTTTGTGTATCTCGTTGTGTGAGATAGTGAAAAATACCTAATTAAGATTGGAGAGAGGAGTAGGATTTATTAACACCCGAACCTCTATAAATCGTGTGTCTAAATCCTCATCCTCCATTTCTTTTACATTTTCATTATTTGCAATTGAGGAAAATTTTAATTGTCCACCAATTCATCCCCCTCTTTCATAGTGATTATTTAGGCAACAATTGTTATCAGAGCGAGGTATAGCATCAATGCATAACAAGTGCTAGCAAAGATCGACAAATGGCCAACGAAGGATTTCAAAGTCTCAAACCTTACTTTGATGGGTCTAACTATGCCCATTGGAAGTTTAGGATGGAGGCATACCTTTATAGTGGGGGAATCAATGTCTGGGATAGGATAAGAAAAGAATGGATACCACCAATCAAGAAAGGAATGGATGGTGATGAAGAACTCATCCTAAGAGACAATTGGATGAAACCTCAGAAAATAGCAAATGGAAAAAATAAGAAGGCAATGACAATTCTTGCAAGCTCTCTATCCATTGAACAGTATGGAAGAATTCAACACTGTATGACTACATATAGCATGTGGAAAAGTTTGGAGAATTACCATGAAGGAACTAAGCAAGTAAAATCTGAGAAGATCCAACTTCTTACTTTAGAATATGAACTCTTCAAGACGAAACCAAATGAGTCTATCACTGACATGACAAATCGTCTATTATCCATCATCAATGGCAAAGGAAGCCTGGAAGGCACATGAGCTTAGAAGATGTCAATAAAAAAATTTTAAAAATCCTTCCTCTTAAAAACTATGGTTCAAGAGTAGCTAGTATAGAAGAAGCCAATGAGGATATGAGCACCATTCCTACCGATGTGCTCATTGGAAAACTTCTAACATATGAAATGGTTGTGATAAGAGACAGAGAACTTGAAGCCGAACTAGAAAAGAAAAGAACTCTTGCACTCAAAGCCTCAACTTTTAAATCTCAATAGGAAACTCAGAGTGATGAAGAAAATAATGAAGATGTAGATAGCAAATTGCCATGTTCTCAAGCAAAATAAAAAGAATGATCAATAAGAAATATGGCAACCCCTGGCAAAAAGCTTTGAGAAAATCTTCAAATGAATCATCACAAAAGAATAAAGATGAGGTAAAATTGTATGAATGTGGAATGGAAGGGCACATCAAACCACATTGTCCAAAGCACAAGAAGAAGTTCCAAAAGAATATCTATTGAGGTAATAGCTTCAAAAGCTAAACAAAAGGCATACACTAAACCTCTGATTCAAAGAAAGAATATCGGAAGATCACATGAATCAAAAGACAGACCTCAAAAAGTCAATCACACTTTTAAATATAAACAACATGTTCCTCGAAATTCATAAACTACACATGCATTTTCTTGTTCACATTATGAACCCTTAAAATTAGTAAGGTCTAAACCAATATGGCATAAACTTCTTAAAAATAAAATATATCATTATTGTAATATATGGGTATTAGATACCGGTTGTGGCTCACACATAAGCACTGATACGCAGGGCCTAAGGAACAGTAGACAGCTCAATAAAAGAGAGGCAGACCTACGCATTGGAAATGGAGCAAGGGTTGCTGCATTAGCTATAGGAACATATGTATTAACCCTCCATAGTGGGCTTATATTAAATTTGGATAATTGCTATTATGTACCTGTTTTGACTAAAAACATTATTTCTATTTCAAGTCTAAATAAAGATTGTTTCCTTTTAGCTTTTAGTAACAATTATTGTTCTATTATGTTGAATGAAATTCTTTATGCTAATGGTACATTATGCAATGGAATATACATATTAGATATGTCAAATCCAATTTTAAACATCAATGATAATAAAAGGCAAAAAGAAGATATGTTGAAATCATCTTATTTATGGCATTGTCATCTTGGTCATATAAGTGAGAAACACATGGCTAAGCTATACAAAAGTGGTAGTTTGGGGTCATTTGATTATGAATCATATGACACATGTGAATCTTGCTTATTAGGCAAGATGACTAAATTATGCTTTAAGGGAAATGGTGAACGTGCTAATGGACTTTTAATACATTCAGATGTATGTGGTCCAATGTCTACACACGCCAGAGGTGGTTTCATCTACTTCATTATTTTTATCGATGACTACTCACTATATGGGTACGTGTATCTTATGAGATACAAATCTAAAGCTTTTGAAAAGTTCAAAGAATTTAGAAATGAAGTAGAGAAACAACTTGGCAAAAGTATTAAAACACTTTGATCAGATCGAGGAGGTGAATACTTGAGCCAAGAGTTTCTAGATTATCTTAGGGATAATGGGATTTTAAATCAATGGACTCCACCTTACACGCCACAACCCAATGGTGTGGCTGAAAGAAGAAACCGAACCTTGTTAGACATGGTAAGGTCTATGATGAGTTTTGCGGAATTGCCTAAATCCTTTTAGGGTTATGCACTAGAGACCACCATTTATATATTAAATGGAGTTCCCTCAAAGTCAGTTGATGTTACTCCATATGAGATATGGTATAACAAGAGGCCCACATTTTCTTGTATGAGAATTTGGGGTTGTCCTGCTTATGTGAAGCAGACAATGTCAGATAAGCTAAAAGCTAAGTCTGACCGATGTCTGTTTGTGGGATATCCAAAAGCATCATATGGATATCAATTTTACCACCCCTTGGAACAAAAAGGTTTTTGTTTCAAGACATGCTATATTTTTAGAGAGAGAATTCCTTCTAAAAGGAGATAGTGGAAGCAAAATTGAACTTGAGAAAGTTCAAGATGCTCAAACAGATGCTGATCAACTGCCTGAACCCGAGCTTGTTAATCATACAGATGATATAATAGCTGAACCTTCGGAAGCACAAGAGCTTCGTAGGTCAAGTAGGATACGTATTGTTCTAGAGAGATATGGATTTCCTATTAGTGAGCAAAGCGATGTATTGCTCATAGAAAATGAAGAGCCTACAACCTATGAAAATGTTCTTAACAGTTCAGAATCTGACAAATGGCTTCAAGCCATGAAGTCAGAAATGAATTCCATGTATGAAAACCAGGTATGGACTTTGGTTGACCCACCCGAAGGAATAAAGCCTATAGGATTTAGTGGGTTTTCAAAAAGAAAACTGACATGGATGGTAATGTGATTACCTATAAAGCTAGACTTGTTGCTAAAGGTTATCATCAAAGACAAGGAATTGACTACGATGAAACTTTTAGCCCAGTAGCTATGCTTAAATCCATAAGGATACTCCTAGCCATTGCTACTCATTATGATTATGAGATATGACAAATGGATGTGAAGACAGTTTTCCTTAATGGAAATCTGACTGAGGATGTGTACATGACACAAGCAGAAGGTTTCATATCCAAAGATGGCAAAAATGTATGTAAGCTTCAAAGATCTATTTATGGATTAAATCAAGCATCCAGGAGTTGGAATATTCGGTTTGATGAGACAATCAAACAGTTTGGTTTCTTACAAAATCCAGATGAACCTTGTGTTTACAAGAAGGTTAGTGGGAGTGCAATCGTATTTCTTGTGTTATATGTAGATGACATATCATTAATGGGAAATGATGTCTCGGCATTACAATAAGTCAAAATGTGGTTATCCAAGAATTTCTTTATGAAAGACCTTGGAGAGGCAGTATATATTTTTGGGATAATGATATATAGAGATAGATCTAAAAGATTGCTTGGTCTTTCGCAGTCTACATACATATATAAGATGCTAAAGAGGTTTAGCATGGAGCAGTCCAAGAAGGGATATATTCCCATGACCCATGGGATTACTCTCTCAAAGTCTTTGTGTCCAAAGACATAAAATGAGAGGACACACATGAGTTTGATTCCATATGTTTCAGCTATAGGATCAATTTTGTACGCTATGATATGTACAAGACCCGATGTATCATATGCTCTGAGTGTCACGAGTAGATACCAATCGGACCTTGGTGAGGTCATTGGGTGGCTTTCAAGAATATCCTTAAGTACTTAAGAAGAACTAAGGATGTATTCTTGGTATATGGAGATGGAGATCTTATTGTGAGCGGGTATGCCGATGCCAGCTTCCAATCTGAAAAGGATGAGTCAAAATCTCAGTTAGGTTATATATTCACACTAAATGGTGGAGCAGTTAGTTGGAAGAGTTCCAAACAGGAAATGACTGCTGATTCCACAACCGAAGTAGAGTACATTGCAGCTTCTGAAGCAGCAAAGGAAGCAGTTTGGATAAAAAAATTTATCACAGAACTTGGAGAGCTTCCCAGCATTATTGATCCAATACAATTGCATTGTGATAATAATGGAGCCATTGCGCAAACAAAGGAGCCATGGTCTCATCAGAGATCCAAACATGTACTCAAAAGATACCATTTGATTAGAGAAATCATTGTTAGGAATGATGTAAAGATAGAAAGAGTACCCACTAATCAGAATATTGTTGATCCTTTAACTAAGCCCCTTCCCTAAAAGAAATATGATTCTCATGTACTCGCCTGTGGAATTAAATACAAAGGCGATGGCTTTAGTGCAAGTGGGAGCTTGTTAGAGCAGTGCTCTAAAGGCAATCACCTTTAGCACTTATTGTACAAATTTATTTGATTAATAAAAGGCTTTTTCATTAATTTGATGTTCATTTGATATATGAATTGATAAGTGATCTTAAATCAATTAATGAAGTCCTTGATACATAAGATAGCATGAAGGAAATCATGATGAGATCATGATATTGAGATTCTTATCATGTGTAATTATGTTAGTATCAAAATTATCCCTAGTCATAGGATTAATGAGACGGGACATTATTAATCCAGACAGACTAGCACATGTTACACTCCTTGATTGTATCGAGTAATAGATCTCATAATCTATAAACATGAGATGTTTAGAGTTAACATGTGGATGCTTGCTAAGTGTAGCTAAGTACATTGGATGACCAATTATGAGACAATCATATGGATAATCTATTTAAATGTCAATGATAGTCTCATCATAGCAATGGTGCAAGTATCCTTAGACTTGAGGTACTCAAGGATATCTTGAATATTGATTATGTATTTTGACACTATTCCTTGTTGCCTCAGAGAGTTAACTCATAGGATGATGATTGGATACAACTTGAGGTATTCAAAGGTAATTGGGTAACCAATAAAGGATTCACTACTCTTGATAGAAGGAGTGTATACCCATGGCCTCTTGTCGTGGTCATTACTCAGAAATCTCTGGCCAAAGTGGAAATGTCATAAAGATAGTATTCAATGACATATCTAATAGAGTAATAAACCTCAAGGACAAGAACTAACATTTCTTGGAATAGACGTGATATAGTAGTTTAGTGGGAGTTGACACATGTCCATACTCTGAACCAAGTGGGGTATACAATGGTGAAAGGAATAATTGCACTAAAATTGTCTATGGAAAGGTTCGTAGTCAAACCACTGACTTTCCGGTCAATTGGGGGTCATGATGTGTTGCTAGATACCGTTCATGACCTGTTTAAATTAATTGTTAATTTAAGTGGCCAACATAACCGGGAACCTAATGGGTCACACGCATTGAAGATATGGAGAATGAGTAAAATGGTCTTGGATAGGATGCAAAATATCTGAAAATTATTTCAGGATGAATCGCGATGAGATCGCACGGAAAAATCGTTCAGGAGGGTCACAGGCCCGCGCGGGCAAGGTAGGCTATTGGCCGGCCTAGCGAGCCAGCTGGCCTGCCCAGCAGTAGCTCGCAGCAGGCCTAGTGCGCTGCTGCCTCCTACCCATTGGACAATGGTAGTTTTTAGCCTTAACTAGGCTAATTATGGCCAATTACTATTCATTCATTTCCCTTTTCTCCATTTTTGACTTTTCAGCTTTTCTTTGAATTTAATTCAAATAGAAAAGTCATCAAATGGCAGAAAATAGACATGAAAATATTTTTTTTGTGAAAACAATATTTTTAAGACAACAAAATTCTCTCAAGAACACTTTCAAAGCTAGCACTTTGAATTTGTTCAAACCATTTCTCTTGATAGTTTCTTCTTCATTCTTCGCGTGGATTATCATTAGAGACATCCTAATGTGGATTGTTGTGGTTTACTACAACCCAACAAAATGAAGATTTGAAGAACAAATAAGAAATTACAAGGTATAAGTTTTAACATTTATATTTATATAAATTAGTTTTAATGGTACAAGTATGATATTTTGTTTTGGGTTTTGAAAATTTTATTTTTCAGCTGCGTTTATGAATATGATTCATTCTTCAAAACCCAACATAGTGGACTCAAATAAGTTGACCGGACCTAATTTTTTGGATTGACAAATGAATTTGAGAATAGTTCTCAAATTCAAAATGATTGGATATGTCATAGATGAGGCACTCCCAAATCCCTCTGCTGCTAATGCTTCTAAAGATGTTCAGAAGGCATATCAAAAGCATATCAATGATAGTGAGACAACAAGTTGTATTATGCTTTTTATTATGTCAGCTAAGTTGCAAAAGCAACATTAGGCTATGGATGTTAATTCAATAGTCTACCATCTAAGAGAGCTTTTTGATGAGCAAGCACATTCTAAAAGGTTCGAAACTTCAAGGTTGCTTTTCTGCACTAAGATGGTTCAGGGACATCTCTAGTGCAACATGCACTAAAGATGAATGACTATATTGAGAGGTTGGACACCTTAGGATTTGTGATGGATCATGAATTAAGTATTGACTTAATTTTAACTAGTTTGTCTGATAGTTTTTCATATTTTGTGCTTAACTATAGGATGAACTAAATCTCCACCATTATTCCTGAGCTAATCAATATGCTCAAGATAGCTGAGCCATTTGTCAAGAAGGATAGTAAGGTCGTGATGCTGATGGACTCTTCTGGTTCCAAGAAGAAGAACCTTAAGAAGATGAAAAAGAAGTCCATCAAGCCTAAGGGAGGCATGACCAAGAAGAAGGCTAAGGAGACTGCCCCAAAAAAGAACATGCTTCTATTGTGGCAAGTATGGCCATTGGAAGAGAAACTGCAAAGCCTACTTAGAGTCCTTGAAGAAGAAGGCATCTGATAACCCATCTACTTTAGGTATTTTTATCATTGAGATTAATACTGTTTCAAATAATAATATATGGGTATTAGACATCGGTTGTGTCACACACATATGCACTGATATGCAGGGCCTAAGGAACAATAAATAGCTCAATAAGGGAGAGTCGGACCTGCACATTGGAAATGTAGCAAGGGTTACTGCATTAGCTGTAGGAACTTATGTATTGACCCTCCCTAGTGGGTTTGTGTTAAATTTAGATAATTTTTTTTATGTACTTGCTTTAACTAAAAATATTATTTCTGTTTCTAGTTTAAATAAAGATGATTTTCATTTAGCTTTTAGTAACAATTGTTATTCTATTATGTTGAACAATATTCTTTATGCTAATGGTACATTATGTAATTGGATATACATATTAGATATGTCAAATCCAATTTTTTACATCAAAGATAATAAAAGGCAAAAATAAGATATGTTGAAATCATCTTACTTATGGCATTATCGCTTTGGTCATATAAGTGAGAAACACATGGCTATGTTACAAAATAATGGTAGTTTGGGGTCATTTGATTATAAATCATATAACACATGTGAATCTTTCTTATTACGCAACATGACTAAATTACCCTTTAAGGAAAAGGATGATCGTGCTAGTGGGCTTTTAGACTTAATACATTTGGATATATGTCATCTAATGTCCACACATGCCAGAGGTGATTTCATCTACTTCATTACTTTTATTGATGACTACTCGTTATTTGGGTACGTGTATCTTATGAGATACAAATATGAAGCTTTTGAAAAGTTCAAAGAATTCTAAAATGAAATAGACAGACAACTTGGCAAAAGTATTAAAACACTTCGATCATATCAAGGAGGTGAATACTAGAGCCAAGAGTTTCTAGGTTATCTTCAGAATAATGAGATATTATCTTAATGGACTCCACCTTACATGCCACAACACAATGGTGTGGTTGAAAGAAGAAATTGAACCCTATTAGACATGGTAAGATTTATGATGAGCTTTGCAGAACTCCCTAAATGCTTTTGGGGTTATGTACTAGAGACTGCAGTTTATATATTAAATAGAGTCCATTTGAAATCAGTTGATGTTACTCCATATGAGATATGGAATAATAAGAAGTCTACATTTTCATACATGAGAGTTTGGGATTGTCCTGCTTATGTGAAGCGGACAATGTCAAATAAGCTGGATATCAGTTTGTGGGATATCTAAAAGCATCATATGGATATCAATTTTACCACCTTTAGAACAAAAAGGTGTTTGTTTCCAGACATGTTATCTTTTTAGAGAGAGAATTTCTTCTAAAAGGAGATAGTGGAAGTAAAATTGAACTTGAAAAAGTTCAAGATGCTCAAGCAGACACTGATCAACTACCTAAAATAGATCCTATTATTCATATAGATGATATAGTAGCTCAACCTTCTAAAGCACAAGAGAGTAGGATACGTACTGTTCCAGAGAGATGGATTTCTCATTAGTGAACAAAATGATGTATTGCTCATAAAAAATGATAAGCCTATGACCTATGAAAAAGCTTTGAATAGTTCAAAATCTAACAAATGGCTTCAATCCGTGAAGTTAGAAATGGATTCCATGTATGAAAGCCAAGTATGGACTTTGGTTGACCCACCTAAAGGGATGAAGCCTATAGGGTGCAAATGGGTTTTCAAAAAGAAATTTGACATGGATGGTAATGTAGTTACCCATAAATCTAGACTTGTGGCTAAAGGTTATTGTCAAAGAAAAAGAATTAACTATGATGAAACTTTTAGGCCAGTAGCTATGCTTAAATCCATAAGGATACTCCTAGACATTGCTGCTCATTATGATTATGAGATATGGAAAATGGATGTGAAGACAACTTTTCTTAATCAAAATCTGATCGAGGATGTGTACATGACACAACCAGAAGGCTTCATATCCAAAGATGGCAAAAAAGTATGCAAGCTTTAAAGATCCATTTATGGATTAAAGCATGCATCCAGGAGTTGGAATATTCTGTTTGATAAGACAATCAAATAGTTTGGTTTCTCACAAAATCCAGATGAACCTTGTGCACACAAGAAGGTTAGTAAGAGTGAAATTGTATTCCTTGTGTTGTATATAGATGGCATATTACTAATGGGAAATGATGTCTCAACCTTACAATTAGTCAAATTTTTGTTATCCAAGAATTTCTCTATGAAAGACCTTGGAGAAACAGTCGATATTTTAGGGATAAGGATATATAGAGATAGATTTAAAAGAATGCCTGGTCTTTCATAGTCTACATATAGACAAGATGCTAAAGAGGTTTAGCATAGAGCAGTCCAAAAGGGGATATATTCCCATGACCTATGGGATTACTCTTTCAAAGTCTATGTGTCCAAAGATACAAGATGAGAGGACACACATAAGTTTGATTTCATATGCTTCAGCTATAGGATCAATCATATACACTATGATATATACAAGACCCGATGTATCATATGTTCTGAGTGTCACGAGCAAATACCAATCGGACCTTAGTTAGAGTATTGGGTGGCTGTCAAGAATATCCTTAAGTATTTGAGAAAGACTAAGGATGTATTCTTAGTACATGGAGATTAAGAACTTGTTGTGAGCGAGTATACTGATGCCAACTTCCAATCTGACAAGGTTGACTCAAAATCTCAGTCAGGTTATATATTCACACTAAATGGTGGAACAATCAGTTGGAAGAGTTCCAAACAGGAAATAACTACTGATTCCACAATTGAAGCAGAGTACATTGCAGCTTCTGAAGTAGTAAAGGAAGCAGTTTGGATAAAGAAATTCATCATGGAACTTTGAGTGGTTCATAGCATTGTTGATCTAATACAATTGTATTGTGATAATAATGGAGCCATTGGACAAGCAAAGTAGCCATGGTCTCATCAAAGATCCAAACACGTACTCAAAAGATACCATTTGATTAAAGAAATAATTGGTAGAAAAGATGTAAAGATAGAAAGAGTGTCCACTGATCAAAATATTGCTGATCCTTTTACAAAGCCACTTCCCCAAAAGAAATATGATTATTATGTACTCGCCTATGGAATTAAATACAAAGGCAATTGTCTTTAGTGCAAGTGGGAGCTTGTTAGAGAAGTGCTTTAAAGACAATCACCTTTAGCACTTATTGTACAAATTTATTTAATTAGTAAAAGGTTTTTTCATTAATTTGATGTTCATTTGATATATGAATTGATAATGATCTAAAATCAATTAATGAAGTCCTTGATACATAACATAACATGAAGGAAATTATGATGAGATAATGATATTGAGATTCTTATCATGTGTAAATATGTTAGTATCTAAATTATCCCTAGTCATAGGAATAATGAGATAGAACATTGTTAATCCGAATAAACTAGCACATGTTACACTCCTTGATTGGATCGAGTAGTAGATCTCATAATTTGTAAACATGAGATGTTTATAGTTAACATGTGGATGCTTGCTAAGTGTAGCTAAGTACATTGAATGACTTGCTATGAGACAATCATATGGATAATCTACTCAAATGTCAATGATAGTCTCAACATAGAAATGGTGCAAGTATTCTTAGACTTGAGGTACTCAAGGATATGTTTGATACTGATTCTGTATTTTGACACTATTCCTTATTGTCTTAGGGAGGTTGCTCATAGGGTGGTGATTGGATACAAAAAAAGGTATTCAAAAGTAATTGGGTAACCAACAAAGGATTCACCACTCCTGATAGAAGAAATGTATACTTAAGGCCTCTTGTCGGGTCATTACTCGGGAATCTCTTACTGAAGTAAAAATGTCATGAAAATAGTCTTCAATGACATGTCTAATAGAGTAATGAGCCTCAGGGATAAGAATTAACATTACTTGGACTAGACGTGACATAGTCAGTTTAATAGGAGTGGACACATGTTCTTACTTTGAACCAAGTGGGGTATAAAATGGTGAAAGCAATAATTGCACGTAAATTGTCTATGGAAAGGTTTGCAGTCAAACCATTGAGTTTTCGATCAATTGGGGGTCATGATATATTGCTAGATACCGCTGATGATTTAAGTGGCCAACATAATTCCAAATCTAATAGGTCAAACGCATTAAAGATGTGAAGAATTAGTAAAATGGCATTGGATGAGATCCAAAAATATGAGAAAATTATTTTGGGATGGATCGCTATGAGATCCCATAGAAAAATTATTTGGGGGGGTCACGAGCCCGAGCTGGCCAATTGCTGGCCCAATTAGCCAATTAAGGCTAATTAAGTCCAATTAAGACAAAACCTCCAAAATCCCTATCTTTGCCTTGTGCATTTTGTACCTAGACTATTTTTGGGGTAAAAACTTTTTTGAAAAGTTTAAAAGTCTGAAAATTGTTTTTGGAAATGAATCAATTCAAAAAAGAAAGATAATAGTTATTTTTTGAATTCTCTCAAATTGAGCATACACCATTGCTAGCACTTTGATGTGTGTTCAACCATATATCTTGTGTTTCTTCTCATATTTTTGCATGGATTAACATTAGAAACATCCTAAAGTGGATTGTTGTGGTTTGTAAAAATCCAATAAGGTGAAAATTTAAAGAATAAATCAAGAAATTACAAGGTATAATTTCTTACTTCTATGTTTTGATAAATTAGATTTAATGGCAAAAGCAAGATTCTTGTTTCATGTTTTGAAAATTTTATTTTTCTACTGCATTTTATAAAAGAGATTTGTCTTCAAAACCCAACATTAAGTGTCTTATATCTATTAGCAATGAATCATGGCTGTGAAATAGAAGACTTGGACATGCAAGCATTGAATTAATTCAAAGCCTTAGCAAAAATGAGCTAGTAGATGGTTTACCAAAAGTAAGATTCATCAAAGATAGAACATAAAGAAAATTCAAAATGAAAAAGGGTATTGTATTTTAAAAATAAGAAGTGATCATGGTACGAAATTTGAAAATGAACTTTTTGAAAATTTATGTTTAGAAAATGGTATTTCACATGATTTTTCAATTCCTAGAAGACCAAAAAAAATGAGGTGGTTAAAAAGAAAAATAGAACCTTAATTGAAATGGCTAGGACAATGCTTAGTGAATATAGTTTGCCAACTTATTTTTGGGCAGAAGCCACAAACACTGCTTGTTTTCAAATTGAGTTTTCAAAACACCAATTTTAAATAAAACTTCTTATGACCTATGGAATGGAAGAAAACCCAAAATTTCATATCCTAGTGTATTTGTATGCAAATGCTTTATATTAAATACCAAAGACAATCTTGGAATTTTTGCTTCAAAATCTGATGAAGGTATATTTTTAGGATATACTACATCTAGTAAAGTATATAGGGTTTTCAATAAAAGAACACTAGTTATAAAAGAATTTATGCATGTTAATTTTGATGAAACAAGTAAACTTGATCTCAAGAAAGGTAGTTCTCTTGACAATGTTACAGATGAAATTGAAAAACTCAATTTGATCATAAGAAAATTGGTGAGTCTTCTAAGAAAGAAGAAAAATATGATGATCACGAAGAACAACAACAACAAAAACTTTTGCAAGGGACTCAAGAACTTCCAAGAGAGTGGAAATTTGTAAGAAACCATCCAAAGGAGCAAATCATTGGTGATCCCACCAAAAGTGTAAGTACTCATTCTATACTTTTGGACTCTAATCTTGCATTTTTTTTCTCAAATTGAGCCAAGGACTATTAACGAGGCTCTTAATGTTGAAAATTGGGTGATTGCTATGCAAGAGAAACTCAATCAATTTGAAAGAAATAAAGTTTGGACTTTAGTTCAAAGACTGAAGGATTATCCAATAATTGGTAGTAAATGGGTCTTTAGAAATAAGTTAGATGAAAAAGGTCAAATAACTAGAAATAAGACTAGATTGGTTACTAAAGGATATAATCAAGAGGAACGAATAGATTATGATAAAACTTTTGCTCCGGTTGCAAGATTAGAGGCTATTAGAATTCTTTTAGCATATGAATCTCATATGAATTTTAGACTTTTTCAAATGGATGCTAAAAATTCATTCTTAAATGGTTTTATTGAAGAAGAGGCATATGGTTAACAACCACCTGGTTTTGAAAATCATGAATTCCCTAATCATGTTTTTAAACTTACTACAACCTTATATGGTTTAAAAGAAGTTCCTAAAGCTTAGTATAAAAGATTTAGTGCATTTCTTTTAGAAAATGGTTTTTCAAAAGGCCATGTTGACATGACTCTTTTAATTAAAAAATATAAGCATGATACTTTAATTGTTCAAATTTATGTTAATGATATTATTTTTGGAGCAACTAATGAATTACTTTGTCAAGAGTTTGCTAATTTTATGACTAAAAAATTTGAAATGAGCATGATGGGTGAACTCAAATTCTTTCTCAATCTTCAAATCAAGTAAAGCACGGAAGGAATCTTCATCAACCAATCCAAACACACAAAGGAACTTTTAAAGAAATTTGGAATGAAAGAATGCAAACACTCCAATGAGTACATCAATTAAATTGGATAAGAATGAGAAGGGTAAGCCCATAAATGAAAAGCTCTATAGAGGTACGATCGAATCGCTTTTATATCTTACTGCTTCAAGACCTGATATTATGTACTATGTATATTTATGTGATAGGTTTCAATCTAGTCCTAAAGAATCACATCTAAATGGTGTAAAATGAATTTTAAAATATCTTTATGGCTCAATGCATTTAGGATTATGGTATCCTAGAAACACATCTTTTTATTTAACTGGTTCTTCGGATGCTAATTATGCTAGTGGTCTATTAGATAGAAAAAAGCACCTCTGGAACTTGTCACTTTATAGATGAATGTTTAGTCTTCTGGTTTAGCAAGTAACAGGTTTCAGTAACTTTTGTCCACCGCCGACGCAGAATATGTAGCAGCTGGTTGTTGTTGTACACAAGTTCTTTAGATAAAAAAAAACAATTAAAAGACTATGGTCATGTAATTGATCATATTCCCATAAAATTTGATGACACTAGTGTTATCAATCTTTCAAAGAATCTCATTCAGCATTCTTGAAGTAAACATATTGATATTAGACATCATTTCATTAAGGATCATGTGCAATGTGGTGATATAACGCTCGAATTATTGACACTAACAATCAATTGGCTGATATCTTTACCATACCCTTAAATAAAGAAATATTTTGTTTTATAAAAAGAGATCTAGGTATGTTTGAAGGAAGAACTTTGTCTTGAAATAAAAAATTGTGTCTCTCATATTTGATTGATTACATTATTTTGAACTTTGAGTAAAATATATTTTGATGATTTAATAAAATGTTGTGATATTCTATTTGAGAATAGTAAGCTTAAATTACTTAAAATTAAATTTTTAAAGGGATTCATGCCTATGACAAATATAATCATGGTCGTGAATTGTATTGACAAAACGACGCGTTTAAGTATCACAGTTTAGTAGCCGTGACAAAGAGTATTCACGCAAGTGAATTTATATTCATGGTTGTGAATATCGAACAAAGGATGGACAAAACGTTCACACTTGAGGTTCACAGCTTGGCAACCCATGAACTGGTTCTTCATACCTATGAATAGTTAGTCACGACCATGAAGAACGCAATAAAACCTAAACAACCATCTTCTTCCTTCTCATTTTCTCTCTCCCTCTCTGTTGGCCACTGTTAAAAACAAAGGTTTTTCACCGTTCTCCCTCATTATTATGTTTTTCTCCTTTTTAATATCGATTTTCACCTATTCTCATCAATTAATCAAGTTTTTAACAAAGTTTTTAAGTGTTTTTTTATCACTTTTTATGGAGATTTTTCAAAACCCATTCTCGGGTTACTATTTACCATAAGCAACTTGATTTTCGATTGTGATTTGATGGAAAGTGCAACAGGTTCATCATGAGGCAGAGGCACACGAGCAAAATCCACTGCTTTCAAACTAGTCATAGACCGATGCTCTCATTACTGCTGGCAAGTGCCCTTCGAAGGTACATTTTTCTGAAAACCTGTCCCATTCTAAATTCCAAAGCCTTTAATTGGGAATGTGTTAGGACAGTAGGAATGAAAATGATGTTAGGATATGGCTGACGAACTTGGGATTGTTGGATTTTATTGATATTTTTATCCCACATTTAGGGAAATTTCATTGGAATTTTTGAGCACCTTACATGTTGAAAATTTTGGAAAAGTATATTTCCAGCTCTGTTCTGAGAGATGTGAGTTGTCAGCTAATGAATTTGGGCATATTTTTGAGCTTTCTAGTAAGGGTTTAATGAATGAAAGAGATGTTATAGATTTTGTAGCTGCTGATGCATGGAGTTATGTTGGTAGAGACTATGTTTGGGATGTTAAGTTGTCCAAGAGCATTCATCTAACTTCTCCTACTTTGAAATATATTCATAGATTTATGACATACAACATCTTCGCTAGTGGTGACAGTAAGGGGGTTGTTCAAAAGATAGAGTTTTTATTCTTTGATTATGCTAGGAAATAGCAGCCCATTGCTATGAGTCGATGGTTTGCAAACCATTTGTTATCCATAGCTATTCGACCTATAAGAGACATTTTGATACACGTTCATTGCCTTAACCGTCCTAGCTAAGGACAAACTTGATATCAAGTCCTTTCTGAAGATGGAGGTTGTTGCTAGGATCAGTTATCAGGGAGAGACCTTCTACAGGTCTAAGGATCCTTAGGATTAGGTAATCTAAGAGGATGATGACTCTGATGTCTTCAGGTCATGATAAGTGGGTTGAGGACAGTGTAAGAAAGCTAGAGTTGTGCCTTCTGATTCCCTAGCTGGCGAGACCTCCTCCTCATCTCCTACAGACATGATACAAAATCTCATTGCTAGGATGGATATGCTGCAGCAGGACTTTCATCAGAGATTCGATCTTGTCTAGTAGTAGCTCGGAGACTTTAGGAAGCATTTTGATGCTCGTATTTCAGCGGTTGAATCCGAGATCACCAGTCTTCTTCATCAGACTCAAGACTAGCCATAATCATTCAACTTTATTTTTACCCTTTATATGTTTTTTAAACTTTTTTTGGATATTATCTTAGACTATTTATGCAAAATTTTGGGATTGTAAACTTTTTACAAACTATTTTATGCGTATGTTTGTTTTGTTTTCTCTTCATTAGTATTAATTTCTTTTCAATAGTGACAAAGGGGGAGAAAAATGTTTGCTAATATGTGGCCGAATTTTTATTTATTTGTCTGACATTTTTATGTGATGGTAAATATTTAGTATATGTAGATTATATATTCATTATATGGCATGTTTAGAATTCTACATACATTAGGAAAATATAATCATTTTGACTTGACAAAATATGGCAAGCTTTACATATCTACATAATTTTTTTTTTTTAAAAAGTATCATTTAAGTGGGAGAAATTTATTCTCCTGAGCCACATATTGCACAATTATTTATCACCATCAAAAGGGGGAGATTGTTAAACCTTGATGGTTATTCCCATAATTTTGATGATAACAAATAATTGAGCAATAAAAAATTTAACCACGTTTTTATGTTTAAGTGATTAATAGGTTAAACTTTTATTGAATTATCAAAGCAAAATAAATCAAGTCAAAAATTTGTAAAAGAAAGTTGTTCACGCCCGTGAAAAAACTTGAAGCTGCAAAAATTCAAAAGATCAAATTGTTCACGCCCGTGACGGTCAAAGATAAAAAGTTCCAACTGTCAGACTCATTCACAGTTTGAAGAAAACTATTCACACCCATGAATGTCATGATTCGGAATTTAAAAATTGAAGATCAAGGAATTCACGCCCGTGAAAACCTAGAAATATGACTGTTTTAATACACTCTAAGGTTGTTGAATGACTAGATTTTGAATTAATGCATCCCTAACGGCTAAATTATGATGGAACGCTATAAATAGCTCATTCTACTCATGGAAGATTATCAATTAGAGCAACAAGAGCTTCATTACATTGAGAATTTCTTTAGAAATCATAATTGAGAGTTTATGCATTAATTCTTTGTAATACTTCATCTTATTCTCTTTTTGATTTTGTAAAGCTCAAGTGATTTTGAGTTTGAGTGTTTTATTCTATCAAGCAATTACTCAAAAGTGTATTTTGAGTGAGTTAGGTTGGGATTAAAATACATGTAAGGGTT
Organism: Triadica sebifera; assembly: GCA_023653625.1. NCBI lineage: Eukaryota > Viridiplantae > Streptophyta > Magnoliopsida > Malpighiales > Euphorbiaceae > Triadica > Triadica sebifera. The sequence continues at coordinate 31,970,057 of CM042901.1, forward strand.
TATTGTGTGATCTATAAAATACAAGCAATTGATTTTTGTGTTAGCTAGTAAAATACAAAAGAATTTAGGTTCAGTGTAATCCGAGAGTGAAACACCTAGTTTGGAGTAAGCTAGTAAAACTCATACGTATGTCATTGTGTGAGATAGTAAAAATACCCAATTAAGATTGGAGATAGGAGTATGGTTCATTAACACCTGAACCTCCATAAATCGTGTGCTAAATTCTCTTTCTCCACTTCTTTTACATTTTGATTATTTGTAATTACAGAAAAATTTTAATTGTCCACTAATTCACCCCTGCTTCTTAGTAATTATCTGGGCAACAGTTTCTCTCAAATTTAGTGAGTTCTTCTTGCATGACAAGTACCCAACTTTCATCACACAATGCATTATCCACATTTTTAGGTTCAATTTGAGATATAAAGGCAAGACTATTAAGAAGCTTAAGAGAGTGTCTAGTAGTTACCCTTTTTGATGGTTCACCAATGATGAGGTCATTTGGATAGTCTTTCTTAAAATGTCATTCCTTTGGAATATCCTCATGGATACATGACGTTTGAGGAGACATTGGTGGTTTTTCAATTTCTTCCTTTAAAGGTTCTACTACAACATTCTTTTGAGAAGCATTTAGTGAAGGTGAGGTGTTTTGTTCATTATCTTTACTGCTTTGTTGTTGATTTAGTTCTTCAATAATATCTACATCATTATTAATAACAACAACATTACCTGACTCATAAGTGTTAGATTCATCAAATACAACATGCATTGAATCTTCTGCTACTAAAGTTCTTTTATTAAAGACTATCAAATTTACTTTAATCAGCATAACCAAGAAATATACCCTTATCAGTTATGGCATCAAATTTTCTAAGATTATCTTTGGTGTTTAATATAAAGAACTTGCACCCAAACACTATTAGATATGAAATCTTAGATTTTCTACCATTCCATAGCTTATAAGGAGTTTTATTTCAAATTGATCTTATAAAAACTCTATTTGAAATATAATATGTAGCATTAACAGTTTTGGCTCAAAAGTGTTTTGGCAAATTATACTTATTAAACATAATTTTAGCCATTTCTGCCAATGTTTTATTTTTTTTTCTTTAGACAACTCCATTTTGTTGAGGTTATCTAGAAGAAAAAAAATTATGTGAAATATCATTTTCAATGCAAAATCATTTTCAAATTCTTTTCCATGATCACTCCTTATGGAATAAATCTTTAAAAAATTTCATTTTGAATAAGTTTTGTAAGAAATTTAAAAAAAATTAAAATTATTGTCCTTGTGAGCTAGAAAGGATATCCAGGTAAATATAGAGTAATCATTAACAATGATGTATGCATAGTGCGTTCCACTTAGGGTAACAACTCTACATGGTCCAAATAAATCCATGTGCAATAATTGAAAGGTCTAGTGGTACTTATCGTATTTTTTGGTTTAAAATAATTTTTTTGCTTACTTGCCCATTTGGCACACTTCACAGATTTTGTCATTTTGGAGTCTAACTTTGAGAAGGCCAACAACAAGATCATATTTGCTTAGATCTCCTATGAGTTACATGCTAGCATCCAAGTTTTCTATGCCAAACCACGTGTCATCTTTAATAGCAACAAAACACTCAATACCTTGGTTAGTCAAAGGTAAAGTCAATAGTATACACTTTATTAACTCTTTCACCATAGAAAATAACTTTGTTATTTGAAATTCGGGTTACAAAAAATTTTGTAGGTTCAAAAGTTACTTTGTATATTTTATCATACAGTTGACTAATACTAAATAAATTATGTTTTAGTCCATTAACCAAAAGAACATTTTCAATTAGAGTTGAGTCTTTTTTATCGACTTGACCAATGTCATTGATGTTATATTTCACATTGTCACCGAAAGTTACCTTACCAACATTTTCATCTCCAAGTGAGTGAATCCCACTTGTTACCTTACCTTACCAATATTTGCCAAAACCCCCGTTTACTGCCCAAGTTATTTTTTATGAGCATATTACTCAAATAGGTTGTATTTATGTGATGATTTACAGTTTTAATAAGAGTTTGTATTTTAATGCTCTTTAATTTTAGACACACTTCATATTTATTTTTGTAGAATAAATTTGTCACTGGTCTACGAATTGTAAATAGCATTGAAAGACGATTAAAGATATTTTGTTACAATAAGTCTATTGTGCTATATTCCATAAACGATAGGATTTCTACAAAGCCAAAGCATGCATATATAAAGTTTTTTGTTATTAAAAAGAGAGTATAGAGTGGTTTAAGTGTGTATGAAGCATTTTGGCACAAAGTCCATGGTTGTGATCATCTTACTAAGAGTTTACCACCCATGTTATTTTTTACGAGTATATTACTCATATGGGTATTGTATTACTTGATGATTTGCAGTTTTAATAGGAGTTTGTATTTTAATGCTCTTCAATTTAGGCAAACTTCATATTTGATAAATGTATGCAAAACCAAACCAAACTAAATTCGGTCTATTCAGTTCAATTTATTCAATTTTTAGTTTGTTCAGTTCAGTTATTTATAAAATCTTCAGTTTATTCGATTCAGTTGAAAGTGTTGAAAAACTGAATTAACCGATCCGACTGAATTTTTTTATACATATACATTTTTTATAAATTTTATAATAATTCATTCTAATTTTTAGATAAAAGAAAATAAATTATAGTTTATAATAATTAATTTTGATATATGATAGTTTATAAAATTATGAATTATGACAATTTATTCTAATTTGTGTTAAGTAATTCTAATTTATTGCAATTAATAAAATTATGATAATTGATTTTACAATTAATAAAATTATGATAATTGATTTTAATTTATGTTAATTGATAAAATTTATTATAATTGATAAAATATGATAATAATTATGATTTATAGTAATTAATAAATTAATATACAAAACCGATTAAACCGAACCGATCTAAAATATTTTAGCTCGATTAGGTTTGGTTCAAAATATATTATAGTTCAATTTAATTTTTCTATATATATGTTGGTTCGTTTCAGTTCAAAACATCATACTCTAGATCATGTTCTTGCCTATTAGGATTTAGTATGATCTCATTAAAGAATAAATTAGGATCAATCAAAAATAGGCATGTGAATATCATATTACATGGAATTTTGATGCTACACATTCATACTTGGTTTATGTCATTGAATGTGTTGGTATGGTTGCTATTGATGGGTCAAGTTACTAATTTATATAGTAAAGGCAGCTTTGGTTCCATACCAACGTAGTAGATAGACCAAATTATATCTAAAGGGATATTTCAAGATAGTTGTTTTAGCACGTATATATGCTTAATATAATTATTTCAAGTTACAATATGTGCCCTGAGTAGGAGATTGTTAGGATTTTAATTTCTTATGTAGACTTGGATATGGATTGTGTCATGTGTGTTAGCCTAATACAAGGCTAATTAGGTTTAAGGGACTCAAATTAACCTAGTATATAAAACAATATTATAGGGTTATGATACCTGAATAAAATTAAGGCGATAAATTCAAACTCAGAAGCAATCAGCCGTAGGCGATTAATCAAATATAAATTTAGGTATAGAGTTGATCTAACAATTTACATGTAGTCGTTTAATTGTTTACAATTATTAGCAATCAAGATCTAACACGTTTGTCGTTTGATTGTTTACAATTATTAGCAATCAAGATCTAACACGTTTAGTGTTCAAAAAGGATAGTGTCATGTTATTCATATCTCCAATAAAGATCACCTAGCATGAATTGTTTACAAAGCCCCTTTCTCACTATAATTTTGAGAGGTTAAGATCCAAGATCGATGTTTCCGCTCGACCATCTTGAGAGGACCCTTTTTTCATATTCTATGTACATGTTTTTTTTTTTAATTTATTGATTAATATGTAACTATGTAACTGTATCTTATTTTCTCTCTTACATATTTTTTTTAGTTTTTTTTTTCTTGTTATTTAGCTCTTGTATGAATACAAAACAATATTATTAATAAGGATTGATTGATTCAACCTCTACAAAAAGTTTTGAAAATGTGAATCTTACCAATATGTCCGCATTAATTTTCCATCTAAAAATAGATGAAAAGTTTATGCAAAAGTTGGAATTGATGTATTAATTAAAAAGCAGTTAAATCCTGAGATTTTTATATCTTTCACTTTTCTTTTTGGTCCCATTTTTGTTGTATTCTATTGGGGCAGAATCACTAGTGCCATATACATATTTCAATATGATTAATATTCGTATTAGTAAATTTTTGTAGAACCATTCCCGACTCCCTTATGACTTTTCCTTCACCCAATAATAATAATAATAATAATAATAGGCTACATCACACGTATAAACAGTATAAGACATATATATGTAAAGATATATTTACAATTTTTCCATATACAAAGCTATCCACAAAGAAACATATATTGCTAGAAAAGGTGTATATATATATATATATATATATATATATATATATATATATATATATATATATATATATATATATATATATATATATATATATAATCCAAATGAGGGACAAAATTATTTACAATTTGGTCCAACCTCTTTAATGATCAAACTAAAACTCCGTTTAGTTTAACTGTTGAGTGCAGCTGGTAGTGAGTGACAAGTAGCTTATTGATGTTAATATTTAGTAAAATTAATTCAGCTGTTACTAATAAAATATAAAAATTATTGTTAAATAAACAATAAAATACTGATAATTTGATATAATTATTTATTATAATTAAAATAATAACAATACTAAAATATAATCAATTACAAATAAATAAATATATATATATATATATATATATATATATCAACTAATTTAGTATATTTTACAATGTTAAATAATATATATAACAATTAAAAATGTAATACGAGCCAATATAGTTAGAAAGACCTACCTATATTAGAGAATTCTATGAAACCTTTTTGCAGAAAATTAACCAGTTAAATTTAAAACTTTTTTCTATTATAATAATAAAAATGTGTTTATAACAATTAAAATCATTTTCAACAAAGACCAGTTTAACATAAATACCTATTTTACAACATGCATATAAAAATTTGATCCCCAAGATCAAGGTCATATATATAATAAAAGTCATATTAGACCTACACTAGTCATGTATTACAAAAATATAAAAAATAAAATCAAATAATGTTGGATATGACAGTAGACTCTTTGGATGACAAATTTTATTGACACGTGAAATTAAATTAACGATATATTTTCTATTTTTAATTTTAATAAGGAAATTTTTTTCTCGCTAAATAATTAGCTAGGAGATTGCCAGCAAAGGATAGTTTTCGTCGCTGTTTATAATTAGCGACGATTTTTCTCTATTTAACGATGAAAATTTCCATTACTAATAGGCAATTTCTTTTTGTAGTGTACATTTTTCATATAAAATATGTAATAACCCCATATAAACAAACCATATTCCTTTTAGTTCATTCCGTCGAAAACTTACTGCAATAATACAAGTATTCAATTATTTCTGTATTTTTATTTTACCATATTATTATTATTATTATTATTATTATTATTATTATTATTATTATTATTATTATTATTATTATTATTATTATTTCCAAAACCTTAAACCTGATTATCTAGATACGGGTTGTGAAACAGTAGCACTCATAACCTAACTTAAGTCACCCTATTTACTATCTATATATGTTCATCTGAGCACCTCAAGTTTAGAATGCACATAAACTCAAGCTTAAGCCACATTAACTAATAAAATAATAATGCTAGCAATTTAGGATTAAGGGCACTCATTACCCCAGCTTAAACCATATTGTTCTTATATCAGTATCAATATCGATATATTTTATGGTACGGTAACTCTCTTAATCATATATCATATATCAAGTTGTATATTAAAGAATTGAGCAATTAAATTCATATAATATCCTTTTTATTTTTCGTTATCACAATCATGCTATCAAATATATAACACTGGTATATTACATCATTACCATCACTCACATGTGATAAATCAAACTCATCATATTGTGTCAAAATCAAAAAACTGTATATTGATAATTCACTGTACTTTACAGGTGTGAATACCCATTCACAACTATGAAAGTCTCTTTCATGGGTGCTTTACCTGTAAAACAAAGTATGAAAGCTACTGTATATAAAACACATTATTCATGGTCATGAGATACATTTCATGGGTGTGAAATCATGTTTCACTGTGAAACTAACTATGAAAATCTAGATTTAAACATAAAGAATTGGGTATTGATATTCACGGTCATGACTAATTGTTCATGTGCGTGAACTTATGCATTTATGGCTTCTCTAATCATGAAGCAATGTGTGAAAAACTACTTCAGTTCTAGGCACATATTTAACTCTGTGTCAGGGCGTGAAACTTGAATTTCTCAAGATAGAAACGTGTTTAAAATAAAATATTCATGCAACAAATCCAATAGTTCCAAAATATTTCATACTTGAAACATGACTTAATACTTTAAAACACTTGTGAAACAAAGATTCATGCCAAAAGTGATACTTTTTCTCATTAACACCATAACAAGTATTTAACTCTTTTTGAACCTTAAATCACATAATAGTAAATCACATAACAATCAAGTCATTTCCATTGAAATCTTGCCTTTACACTTTTATCAAGCATTTACAACCCATTTCACATGCCAAAAATTCAAGGATTCAAATTAAAATGTCATTATGTACATGTCTCTATTAATAATGGAGCCTTAACTAACTCTTCATGCTTTCCAAGCTTGTATCTCCCCAATATGTTTCCAAGCTCCCTAGATGATCCTAAGAATACAAACATGTTCTTATCATATTCTTATAATAGAAAACAAGCTCAAACCGAGCTAAAAACCAAGTTCTAACTCAGCCCTACTAAAACTCTCCCTAAACTATATGATTTTCAAGCTTTCCAAGCTTTATCAATGAAGCTTTAGGTTAAATGAGGGTGAAGAAGATGGAGCAGAAGTCTTTGACATTCAAGAAGGGTTTCAGAGTGGTAAGGAGCAGTTAATGGTAAGATAAAGAGTATAAGAGATAGAAAAGTGTAGCTGCTAACATGCAGAATCAACATACGTTTAAGGACATGCATCACCATTCATGATCGTAACTAACTATTCACAAGTATGATATTTATAATCATGAATGTCCTTTTTACTCCAAAAAGAACCCACTATATTTAAACTCTATCATTTTAAAAACTCTAGCTCGACTTTCACGGGCATGAAAGCACTCTCATCACAAAAATTTAATCTTTTTTTTAAAACACCGTCTACCCATTCTCTCTCCCTATACCATCATAACTTATAAATCATAATCTACAAGCATTACAAAAAATATATTACATATTTTTATTATATAAAAAATAAATAATATTACTAGTTTAACTATTATTTATAATATTTTTATGTTTGTAATTGTAAATAATTTATTGATTGAAAATTTTAATTTGGAGAAAATAAGTATTTTGTAATTAATAAAATTTATAAGGGTAATAAAGTTTAAATAAAAAAATAAAATTGATTCAGTTGCCAGCTAATTGGAAAAAGCTCTAAAATGGTATTTTTTTTTAATCAATCGTTGATTGGGCTAGAATCAACTATTAGTTACTAGTTGAAATATTTTATAAAACACCTTTACAGTTATTAGATACTAAACAACTATTAGTTTCCCCAAAAAAACTGAACCAAATATTTTCTAAACCGTTTTCTATTTCAAACACAAATATAACTAAAAGCGTTTAATTTTAATTAATTTATAAACGGAATGACAATTTAATCACAAAAATATGAGATTTTTAACAAAATAAAACAAAAAAAATATAGAAATCCATAAAAATGCGATGGGAAATATTAAAAATTAAGTAAAGGCAAACAAGAACCGAATGAAAAATTAGAGTTGGACTGAAAAAAAAAATCCCAAGAAGAAAATGAAGACCTACCCTCCACTATCCACGACCACAAATAAATATATAATTACTGACGTGGAAATTTTAGAAAATTTTAGCCTATAAATACAGACTTTTCTGAATCTTGATTTTCTTGCAAGAGCCTTTTCTTCTTTATTTCTTTTTCTTTCGTGTTTAAAGGAGATGGGTAAGAATCTTATAGAGGAGAAGGCTCTTGGTTATAATAACAGTTTTAATAATGATAATTATAGCCATAAACGTATAGACAGTCTTGAAGAGAAAGTTGGTGTGTTTCTTGATCAAGATTTTGATATTTCTGATCCTAACTTTGATGGCGATGATGAATCTCTTGATTTTGATAATCACTCCATGGAAAGAACTTTGTTCTGGGAATCACAAAAAGCTTTGCTTCAGGTACCTTTTATATATATATATATATATACACAACACATTTCTGTAGATATAATAATTAATTTATTTTGGTTTCTGCTGTTTGTTTTGAAATGAAATTGTTTGTGAAAAGAAAGAAGGAAATAATAGTTAGATACCTTCAATAATAATTGAGAGATACTATGAAATTTTTATAATCCATTAATTGTTGATTTAAGTAGAGAGAGAGAGCTATGGAGTAGAAGAAGAAAACTAGCCAAATGGAAATATTGTGATTGATATTGAAACTTCAGAAATTCTTGTAGCAATTAATTAATTTTCTTCAAGTCTTCTCAACTGAAAAAAAATTAACTTTATAAATAGAAAAAAAAACATATTAATTTTCTTTACTAAAAAATGCATTTTTTTCTATTTATAAAGTTAAAATTATCTTTTTATATTATTTATTATTTTTTAGTGAGTAGGATAAACAAACAGACAAAAAAGACATTTCCTTTTTGTCTCTTGACCACTAAAAAAAATGCATTAGGTTCATAGTTGTTATGGAAGATTTTTAATTTTTAAATAATATCACATTGGAGTGAATTAATAAATTGTGTGATTTGAAAATTATAATAATAAATGAGGGCAAGTAATTAATTTGCAAGAGCTAAATTTGGGGAAAATGTTATGCTCACTAATTGGATATATACGTGCCATGTGTTTGTTTGTCACATATTTAGCTCCATTTATATATATATATATATATATATATATATATATATATATATATATATATATATATATATATATATATTTGACATTGCATAGTTTTCGAAAAAAAAATATTTTTAATTTTTTAATTTTTAAAAACTTTTTTTGAATAAATATATATTTTTTCCAACAACATATTTCAGAAAAATACTTTTAAAAAATTAGTAAATTAAATTTAAAAAAATTCTCAATCGGTTTTTTTTAAACGCTAACAACAATCCCAAATTTTCTATTTCTATTTAAAGATAAAAATAAAAGAGAAATTAAAGAATTAATAAAAATATAATTGTGCAAATGATTACAAATGCAGGAGGTTTTGGAGCGTTATAGCATAACAGGATCAAAGTTGAGGGAAGAAATGAAGAGAATAATAGAAGAAGCTAAAGAGACGGTTATTTGCAGCTGTTTTAAGCCCAATTCTAATGGCTGCATTGCCTGTTTGAGACAAAACGTTGTTCGTTTACTAAGCCAAAGAGGATTCAATGCTACCCTTTGCACTTCCATTTGGAAGCATACTAAGAAGTTTCCCGGAGGTACTCATCTTTATTTCTTCTTTTTATTTTAATTTGGTAAACATGACAAATGGGTCAAATCGTATTCGGATCATTTTTTAGGAGTCCTCTTATTTAAGGTTTAGATCAAATTCAATTTGAATATTTATAAATCGGTGAAATTTTGTCATGTTGAATTTTCGGAAAAAGATGTACATACGTGTCCTTCATGTTTGGCAGGAAAACATTATTACATTGAAGTGATAGTAAGCACAATTGGAAGGAAGAAGCAAATTCCATTCCTAATAGAATTGGAGTTGAAGGAGCAATTTGAGATGGCAAAAGCATGTGATGAGTACAGAAAACTGATAGCCCAATTACCAAAATATTACATAGGGAAAGCTGACTACCTAAATGCAATAGTTGGTATTGTGTGTAATTCAGCCAAAAGATCAATGAAGGAGAAGAAACTTCATATGGGTCCATGGCGAAAGAGAAGCTTCATGCAAATGAAATGGTCTTCTTCTTCCATGCCTATGCTTCATTCTTCCTCTGAGTTCTCTTTACTTTCAACCACCCACTTCTCTGCAGCTCCTACTGTATCTGTCATTTGATTGGAACCCCCATAAATGGGATCTCATAAAAATTTTGGCCCTCCCATTTTCCGATTTTGTTTTTATATATTTCAAATTAGATTTTTTTTCTAGACCAGGTTCATGCATAATAGACCAAAACAATGAAAGGAAATCCTTGAACTCCATTCATCTGATTGAGACAAGTGTTTTTCTATGTAATATAAGTTGGTAGAGTAGACCCAAGCAGCAAAACTTTCTAAGTAATTTGCATCTAGTGGGTCATTTTAGTAAAAAATTCTAGCATCTAGTTATAAGGGTTTGCGTTGCTACTACTATATATTTCTTTTCTTTGAAAATAAAGATAATTTTGAGTGTATAATCTTACATGCATTAACTATGCATTATGAGAATTATCTATATGAAGAACCAAAGTTTTTCAATGTACTTGTGCTACTTGGTATTGTAAAAACTATAAGCGTTGGGCATAGTTCCTTTTCTTTCTTTTTTTTAAGTCATTGATGTTTTGAAGTTTGTCATTTTTTTTTCACTTAGTTATATTTTATGTATCATATGTTGGTGAACTTACATTATAATAATGTGTATAAAATAATTATACAGTCATACTCTAAATTAATACTATATCATTTATTTTGGAACAATCAAATATTATAAATTTAACATACTTGAATTTATCAAATCATTCCAATTAGTAAGTTAAAATAGCCAGATGAAGAATTTAAGATGTTAAATTGAATCGTTTTATAAACTTAATCGGTGTTATGAATGTAATAGGTCTAATATTTATAATTTTAATTAAGTTCAATGTCTATATAAATAGAATTTAAAAAGTCTTTTTTAATAACTTAAATAGTCTTAATAGAATTAAAATATAAATAAGGCATGTAAAAACTAAGTACTTTTCAAAAACTCAGAACTAATAAATATTATTAGTATTAAGACTACTAATAAACAATAAAATATATTAACAGAATTAAACAAATAATTAAAATTAATTATAGTGTCAAGATTAATGCATAAATTAAATAATTATAGGGTAAGAAGTTAAGAACATATTGTTATGAATTCACAGGGTTCACCTCCGCATCCACACTATCATACGTATAATTCGAAAATTATATCCTACATCCGCCCATGTTCTAACTTTCATATATATATATATATATATATATATATATATATATATATATATATATATATATATATATATATATATATATATATATATATATATATAATACTTTATAGCTTATATTCGCTCATGTTCCAAAGAACATGATCGAAAGAAATTCAAGTAAATGAAAATGAAAATGAAAAATCCATACAATGGTTGTTAGAAATTTTAGTAGATCTATGTGTACGGTGGTTCCAGTCTTGTCACATAGGAATCATTGTTTAATAATATATCACAACATTTGATTTCACAAGGCTTTAAATAGTCTAAAATAATAGAAAGTTTAAGTCAAAAGACACATTTTAAATACATATATCTTTCAGATTTGGTTGTGCACATCACTAACTAAGTGGGGGATTGTTTAGATAGAGATATTAATTGCCAAGTTAATCCACATAGAAGGATTGGAGAAGAGTGACAACTTGCAGTCATAATGTGTAAAATCGCTGTCGTATAACATTTTTCATGACATGGTTCACGGTCGCAAAAAAGACTGCGAATCTCACGGTTTCTCCAATGCTATTAGAGCACTGGAAAGCGTAGTCATGGTCTTCCTAGTGCAATCACAAAAAGTAATTGTAAGCAATGTTATAGTCGCAATAATTATCGCAAACCATTTTGTTTTCCAAGGTGTTTTATCACAATATATCGCGATTGTGATCGGTGTCATGAATTTCACTATTTATGAAGTTCATACATATCGTGATCACAATATGAAAAGTGCAATCATGAAAGCGCTCTTAATAGTCACTAAATGGCCAGTTTTATGAACATTGCGGTCACAATATTCAAGTAGCATTAGCAAAATAGCTATAACTATTACTGGGTAGTTATTTAACTTCATAAACTGTTTTTCTCAATTTCTAACCTAAATACTATAAATTAGTGTTGATGACAAAAGTTGGTTACTAGTGAAATTTCTTCTTGTTATGACTCCACTTTTCTTCTCCAACTTACACAAGCAAGTATTCATTCTCTAATCCATTTTGGGTGAGTTTAATTTGTATTGTTTCCATTAAACTCAAGTTTGTTTTGATATTCTTTAGGAAATTGCTAACAAATCCAGTTAGCAATATAGTGGAGATAAATTTTCTTGAGAGTGATATTTCACAATCCAAACAATCCAATAAAGCCTTCATTATTTATTTATTTTTCTAACAATCTTAAGGAAATTTTGTTAATTGGCAATGGAGGCTACTGATTCAAATTTAGTCTTCAACAAGATGTTCCATCCAGATGCATTTAGGTTGGATAGATTTGAAGGGATGAACTTCACAAGATAGAAAGATAAATTGTTATTTCTACTTATAGAGTTGGGAGTTGCATATTTGCTATGAGGAGATCTTCCAACAATTCTTGAACCACCTGATGATGAAATTGATGAGATCAGCGTATTAAGGAGGAAGCACGAGGAAGATAAAGTATAATACAAAGGTTACATTCTAAATGCACTTTTCTGACTGGTTATATGATGTTTTCAATTTACTAAATTCTCACATAAGGTATGGAATGCCTTATAAAATAAGCACACTTCCGAGAAATAAGGTACATATAGATTTACTTGTATAAAATTTTTAAAATTTTAAATTGTTGATAATAAATCTATTATGGATCAAGTTGATAAATTACTTATCTTAGTATCAAGACTCAAGGATCTAAAAGTGGAAGTGTTAGACCAATTTTAAACGGTGACAACAATAGCATTGTTATCGTCCACTTAGAATAACTATAGAAAAAAACTTTGCACACTTTGAAGATTTTACAATGACCATATTATCAAGCATATTCTTATAGAATAAGAAATTTGTAACCATAAGGAAAAGTTTGCCATGGAATCGGGTTCTAAGGTGAATAATATGGAGTCTAGTACTAAGAAAGGTAGAAAAAAAACTCAAGGAATAAGAGAAAATTCTCCAAAACTTTGATTGATTCCTTGAGAAATAACAAGAAAAATAAATCTTGCTATTTTTGTGAAAAGAAAGGACATTTAAGAAATAATACAAATTTTATAAAAAGTTAAAGACCAAGACTAATGTTGGCCAAAAGAAGGTTAATGTTATTGAGCAACCACAAGTCCAACCGATATTGTTGTCATGGTTGTTGGACTTCAAATATGTATGGTTACTAAATGCACATAACAATAATAGAAAAGTCTAATAATTTGTGGTATGATTTCGAGTCAACCGTCCATATTTATAACAACAAAGATATATTCAAAACCAAATTTATTAAATTCGGTCCGACTAATAACTTGGGAAAGACAATGAGTTAAAAGTTTAAAATTCAGTCTAATTTATGTAAAATTTTCTAAAAATATAATGTTTTACATATTTCATATATAAGAAAATATAAAAATAATTTATATCATTTATCTATAAATTAAAATAAAATAAAATAATAAAATAATTTTAACTAATTAAGATATACATATAGTGAGAATAGATTTTTTCTATTTTCTTAAAATCTACTTTTGAGATAATTTTATATATAATTTTTAGTTTTTGGCTATTTTACTCAATTTTATATTCAAAAACAAATTTTTTGGAAAAATCCTTTATATACCACAAATTTTTATTTTTTATAATATGTGAATGGTATAAAAATAAGAAAAAAAAAGTAAAAGAGTGTTGTATAAGATGAAATCAAGCAAAAAGAAAAAAGTCGAAAGTTAAAAATTACATACTAAAATAATAAAACAAAATTGAAATATGATCTTTATCACATTTTAATTATCTCTAACTAATTTTCCATTACATTCATGACTTTGTTGCCAAGAATCATGATTCATGACTAATGAGTGCAACTTTGAATTTGGCTGTTAATAAGATAATTTTATGTATTTATTTATTTGTGAATGGGCGTAATATATAATTTATTTGATTAGGACTACCGCAGTACTTGAAATTACTTTATGAAGCTTATGCATTATAATTTAATTTCTGGAGTTTTTATATTAATTAATGGAGATTCTAATTATTCTTATAATTAAAGTTAGTAAAAATAAGAACCTTTATATGAAACATTAAACTTTGATAGAAGGGTTAACATGTTCAGGTCATGCTTTGGATTTTAGTTTTGTCAATTGAGGTCAGCATTATCGATCAAAATCCTCCATTAATATAGCTATCGGCCACATGAAGGGTGTTGTATACATGAAAATTTTAAATGTTTTATTTAGTAATTAATTTAGTGTAGCTCAAATATTAAATTAAATATTTTTATATGTCAAATTATACATTCGCCTAAAATAAAATGTATATCTGTTTTCCATAAATGGTCTAAGTGTGCATAAATACACTTTACTAAATAAAAAAGTATATATTTTTTATTTTATTGTCTAAATAACCATAAAGGCACAAATTCAAATTTTTCTATAAATAGAGGAGTTCTAGTCTTTATTAGGGACAAAAAGAAAAATCAAGTCTCAAGTAGCCAAAACTGTGCGATCAAAACGTTAAGTAAAGCTTTGTAAAATTTTTTCCAAGCATTTAGACAACTCCAAACAAAAGCATTAAGACTTTTACAACTTCAAATCAAGATTGTTCAAGTCTTTAAGAACAAATCTTCAAATGGTATTCATCATTCATTGCATATTTGAACCATCTTCTTCACCAAAATCGAAAGAGAAATCTTTTATGAATTTGATATCAGGGTTCATAAGCCATTGAACTGTAATTAAAAGAGGAAAGAATCAAAGACTCCAATTTTGATATCAGTAAAAATGCTTTATCAGAAATTGTACCCCATTTTCTTTATTTTAATAAATTCAAATTTGATATTTATTCATCATTTTCTTGCCTTTAATTCCAGGACAAGAAATTTGTGTGTACAAATTTCTAGCACACCCTGTGGGACTCTACCTTTCATCTATTTCCTTTAAAAGTTTCATAAAATTCAACAATTAAGATCCATATCTTCAAGCAACAACAACAGTGGTCATCAATCCAAGGCACCTAGTTGTTTCACTGTGTGATCCACCCTAGGAGCTAACCTTAAGGAAAGATTGATTTAGGACATCTATGCTTGCACTCTTCCTTTACTTCAGGAGGCATTTTTTCCACCACAAATGCTAGAGGAGATGGCATCACCTTCTCAATCTCCACAAAAGGCAAAGGGGGATGTAAACTCACCAACCATTAAAGATTTCATTCATCCTTATGGCAATTATGCACTAATATCTCCTCGCACTCTCATAAAATCCATAGCCCCATATTTTCTTAATTTATCAATCTGGGGTTTTGGTTGCGGTGGGGGAGGTGGTGGAGTTGGTGGTGGCACAACTTGTGCTATCTGCTGCAGCAAGGTAGCTATCTGTTGCATAAGGGGTACTTGACCCAGATCAATTTGTTCTTCAGCATGTTGTGGAGCTATCACACTAGGCTCTGAAGCTCTTATTAATGCTGATTGTCTATGAGCATTCAAATTAGCTATATTATTAGCCTCTTTTTTTCGTGACTTTGTCTTGATTTTGTATCCATTAAAACCTATATTGTCAAAAGAAGGGTCCCTTATTAAAATATAACAGCTTAAAACAATGCAAATACTGAAAATATGCACTTATTTTCCTATACCCACTAAATAAGAATCGTTAAAACCTATAACTCTGATACCAAAAATTATAACACCCCTTTACCTCACTTTCGTTCAGTAAGGTAAGTGAGCATTACCTTTCTAATTGTTTTATAAAATTAATGAAATGAAGTATAAATTTTTTTGAACAAATATTGCAGATGTTGAAATAAAAATTATTACAAGTACAAGTATCCAAAATTTTATTTATTTATAAAATATATTAATTACATTTATCTATGTCTCTTACTTTATAATTCACATATTTAATACACAATATATGAAATAAAACTAGAATATAATTTACAAAGTTTTTGATAAAATATACCAAAAATAAACCAAAGCTTTTAGCTGCTTCCTTTTGGGTATCATTCTTCTTCTGACAATTTTACTATCTACGACTACCCTTCTAAAATCTACACGAGAGGAAACCACTCATGCTAAGTTACTAGCTTAGTGGTGCTTCAATGATAAAAATTTTACATACACATAATTTCTTACATTTCATTTGTATATTTAACAATTTAGGCATCAAATAAAAATAAAATATATAAAATCAAACAAATTTCATTCAACATGTAATAGTTAACAAATTTATCTAATATAACATTCTCAAAATAACATACTTTAACATTATTCTTATTTTTCATTTTCATTTTTTTCTTATGCCCATAACACCTATAACCAAACTAACTAATAACAATAACAGGGTTACCATTTCTGACTTTCATAATAGTGCCCCGAGCACTTTTATAAGAATGTCATTACCGATTTTTGTAATATTGTCATTATCGGCTTAATAATTTTGCACCGAGCATATTTATAAATTGTCATTACCGGCTTTTATATTTGGCACCGAGTGCCTTATATCCCCTAATTGGCATGTCAAACTATTCTCTATTTTAGTTCTAGACTAGGTGTCTTTAGGCTTAACTATTTTTATATTAATTCACAATACTTTCAAAAATGACAATATTATTCAATTATCATAATTATGCTTATTTACTTTTTTCTTTATTTCCATTATTATTGCACTAAAATCTTACATGTAAATAATTTTTTAAACATTTATAATTACCATTAAAGTAAATATTCACATTAATTATTAAATATAATTATCACAACACATGCAAAATCCCAATATTTCATGTTTTTACAGATGACAGATTTCGAACCTGTTTTTGGGCTTCATTTTTAGCCCATTTATAATTTGAATTGGGAGTTCTGGTCTTCTAAAGATTTTTAGATTATTGTCTTAGATTTCAAAAGCATAAAACATCACTCAAATCCAAGTTTTCTATCAAAAGTTATATTCAATTGAACACTGCATCATCACATAAATTTCTGCCCATAATTTTATGGACAGATTCTAGGTTTGAACTTCATGCATTTTCTGGAAACATTAAGATATAATTAGATTTTATGGTCTGAATAACAATTAAAGCCTTGTATCTTGGCTTTCATTTCCAATAAAGAACATACAAAACGGAATTGCAGAACTTAAGTTATAATCAAAATAGTCAAGACTATTCCAGAATCCCTATAGTAGAGTCAACAATTAGCAACAATCCACTTTTCAACCACATTTATCATTTGCATTCATTTTGATACTAAAATTTTCATATTTTAACTACATTCATATGTCTCAATTATTTTACACCATTTGATCCCATTTCCATATAAAATATCAAAAGTCACAACAAATCATATAACATATCAAAAACACTATCATATCAAACCTTAATACATAATTCCATACATATTAAAAACATGTAAGATTTTTATCAATGAAGCACATACCTAATAAGTATTGGATGTTCCTTTAATCCTTACTTTTCTCCCCTTATTAGCTAGTTTTCTCCTCGCCTTTGTCTCCCTTTTGAGGGCCTATCACTTGTGCATTTGATTTTCCTACACAACCATACCATATCTCAATTCCAATATCCATTTTCAAAGCTTTTCATGTCTACATAATCTTCTAATGCTCCTAATATATTTTATACCTTAATTGAGCTAAAATTTACTGAGGTTAAACTTCCTTCTTCATATATCATGGCCGCACAAAAACTATATTCTAGTTCCCAATTCATTTTCTTCAATTTAACACTCAAATCATACTTAATCTATCACCAATTGTGGTATTTCTATGTTAATTTCAAATTTTCCCAAATTACTCTAACTATGGCAGCCCCTCGTTCATCCATTAACATCATTTTTCTCTAGTTTTTAAGTCATAAAATAATTAACTAACATCAATTATCATTAATTCAAAGTTTAACTACACTTTCATCAACTAATCACCAACTTGAATTTCTAAGTTCAATCTTGCAACATAACCTAAATCTACCAAACCTAATCACATCTATCATCCTTATGGATCTCAAATGGAAGGAAAAATGTTGAATTTAAGAAGAATAAACTCACCTTAAGATCTTTCCAAAGCTGACCGAATTTCCCCTCAATTTTTCTCTTTTATTTCTCTTCTTTCTTCTTCCTTTCTTGTTTCTTTACTCTACTTTTGGCAATAACTCTTTAATTTCTTGATTTTTCCTTTCTCAAAACTCATTTTTTTCTCTCTTTTTCAAGTTGTGGCTGAAGCAAAAATGGAGGTTTTGGGGCTATAGTAAGACGACAAAGAGAGGAGAAAAGGAGAATATGAAGAAGACTTATGGAAGAATGTAGAAATTCTTTCCTTTTTTTTTGACTTTTTATACCTTGATTAAGGTGTGGATCCCATTAATTAAAATTAAATTCTAATTCTTATTGGTTCATTAAGTTAATTAATCTTAATTAACATTTAAACTTTGAGAAATTCCATCTTTACCACATCTTCCTCCATATTCACACTTTTTCCCCCCAACAATTGCCATAATACCAATTTTGTTCATAGGAAATTTTATCTTTTTTCTAATTCTATCACTAATATTTTTAATTACCAAATAATAATACCCTTAATTATTATCCCTTATTATTAGTCATTTTTTTATGGGTTCAAATTTAAACTCCGATTGAGCCAGCGAACCTCACTACGGTCACGCATAATCGGGGCCTAAATCACTGGATGTTACACTGTAAGGCTGAAACATCATTTCCTATTAGCAATATGTCATCTACATACAACACAAGGAATACAATTTCACTCCCACTAATCTCTTATATACACAAGGTTCATCTGGATTTTGTAAGAAACCAAACTATTTGATTGTCTCATTAAATCAAATATTCCAACTGTTGGATGCCTGTTTTAATCCATAAATGGATCTTTGAAGCTTGTATACCTTTTTTCCATCTTTGGATATGAAGTCTTCTGGTTGTGTCATGTACACATTCTCGATCAGATTTCCATTAAGGAAACTATTTTTACATCCATTTGCGATATCTTATAATCATAATGCGTAGCAATAGTTAGGAGTATTCTTATGGATTTGAGCATAGCTACTAGGCTGAAAGTTTCATAATAGTTAATTTCTTGGCTTTAACGATAACCTTTAGCTATAAGTCTAGCTTTATAGCTAACCACATTACCATGCATGTCAGTTTTCTTTTTGAAAACCCATTTGCACCCTATGGGCTTTATCCTTTTAGGTGGGTCAACCAAAGTCCATACTTGGTTTTCATACATGGAATCCATTTCTGACTTCATGGCTTGAAGGCATTTGTCAGATTTTGAACTATTCATAACTTCTTCATAGGTTGTAGGCTCATCATTTTTTATGAGCAATACATCGTTGTGTTCACTAATGAGAAATCCATATCTCTTTAGAACTATACATATCCTGCTTAACCTACGAAGCTCTTGTGTTTCAAAAGGTTGAACTGCTATATCATCTGTATGAATAAGAGGCTCAGACTCAGGTAGTTGATCAGCATCTACTTGAGCATCTTGAACTTCCTCAAGTTCAATTTTGCTCCCACTATCTCCTTTTAGAAGAATTTTTTTTTAAAAAAGATAACATGTCTTGAAACAAGTACCTTTTGCACCAATGGGTGGTAAAATTGATATCCATATGATGCTTTTGGATATCCCACAAATAGATATCAGTTAGACTTAGCTTCCAGCTAATCTGACATTGTCCGATTCATATAAGCAGGACAACCCCAAACTCTCATGTAAGAAAATATGGGCTTCTTGTTGTACCATATCTCATATGGAGTAACATCAACTAACTTTGAAGGGACTCCATTAATTATATAAATGGCAATCTCTAGTGCATAACCCCAAAAGGATTTAGGGAGTTCCATAAAGCTCATCATAGACCTTACCATGTCTAACAGGATTCGGTTAGTTCTTTCAGGAACATCATTATGTTATGGCGTATAAGGTGGAGTCCATTGAGATAATATCCCATTATCCCTAATATAATCTAGAAAATCTTGGCTCAATTATTCTCCTCCTCAATCTCATTGAAATGTTTTAATACTTTTGCCAAGTTGTTTCTCTACTTCATTTTTGAACACTTTGAAATTTTCAAAAGCTTCAGATTTGTATCTCATAAGATGCACGTACCCATATCGTGAGTAGTCATCGATAAAAGTAATGAAGTAGATGAAACCATCTCGGCATGTGTGGACATTGAACCACATACATCTGAATGTATTAAGTCTAAAAGCCCATTAGCACATTCACCATTTCCCTTAAAAGGTAATTTAGTTATCTTGCCTAATTAGCAAGATTCACATATGTCATATGATTCATAATCAAATGACCCCAAACTACCGCTCCTGTGTAGCTTAGCCATGCGTTTCTCACTTATATGACCAAGGCGACAATACCATAAGTAATATGATTTCAACATATCTTATTTTTGCCTTTTAATTTTATTGATGTTTAAATTGGATTTGACATATCTAATATGTATATTCCATTGCATAATGTACCACTAGCATAAAAAATTTCATTCAACATAATAGAACAACAATTGTTACTAAAAGTTAAATGGAAACCATCTTTATTTAAACTTGAAACAGAAATAATGTTTTTAGTTAAAGCAAGTACATAATTGCAATTATTCAAATTTAACATAAGCCCACTAGGGAGGGTCAATACATTAGTTCCTACAGCTAATGCAACAACCCTTGCTCCATTTCCAATGTGCAAGTCAAACTTTCCCTTATTGAGTTGCTTACAGTTCTTTAGGCCCTGCATATTAATGCATATGTGTGAGCCATAACCAGTATCTAATACTCATATATTATTATTGGAAATAGTATTAATCTCAATGACAAAAATACTTGAAGTAGATGGGGCATCAGATGCCTTCTTCTTCAAGGACTTTAAGTAGGCCTTGCAGTTTATCTTCCAATGGCCATCCTTGCCACAATGGAAGCATATTCCCTTTGGGGCAGTCTCCTTGGCCTTCTTGGTCATGCCTCCCTTAGACTTCATGGACTTCTTCTTCTTCTTTTTTAGGTTCTTCTTCTTAGAACCAGAAGAGTCCACTAGCATCACAACCTTATTGTCCTTCTTGATAGATTGGTCAGTTGTTTTGAGCATATTGATCAACTCAGGAATAGTGGTAGAGATTTGGTTCATCCTATAGTTAAGCACAAAATGTGAAAAACTATAAGATAAACTAGTTAGAATTAAGTCAATACTTAATTCATGATCCATCATAAATCCCAAGGTGGCCAACCTCTCAATATAGCCATTCATCTTCAGTGTATATTGCACTGAAGATGTCCCCTCAACCATCTTAGTGCGGAAGAGCAACCTTGATGTTTCGAAACTTTCAGAACGTGCTTGCTCATCAAAAAGCTCTCTTAGATGATAGACTATTGAATTAGCATCCATAGCCTCATGTAGCTTTTCCAACTCAGCTAAAATAGTAGAAAGCATAATACAGCTTGTCATTTCACTATCATCGAAATGCTTTTGATATGCCTTCTGAACATCTTTAGAAGCATTAACAATAAAGGGATTCGGGAGTGCCTCATCTAGGACATAGCCAATCTTTTCAAATTGGAGAACTATTCTCAAATTCCTTAGCCAATCCAAAAAATTAGGCCTAGTCAACTTATTTGAGTCTATTAATGATTGCAAATTCACACTTGTCATGATAATGATTCTAGCAACCTAGATGTAAAATAGAACATGTTAGAATGCACACAAAAATACATGTTTATTAGGTCTTTAATAAATCGCATTATGACTCCTACTATTTTATTGCAAATCTATGGCCCTCACTATGAACCCGAGAGAACCTATATGGAAGTTCTCCTAGTGAGTCAATATCCAACTAGCTAAGAATAACCTTGAGGCAACTCAACAAGCTATCATTAGTTTGGTTGGTAGGTATATAATCCATGACAATTTCATTATTCATGCAATTATCAATTCATGTGCTATCAATTAATTGATGTGTGAACATGCATTGGGCTATCAACTCTTGATATGTGTACATCTTATGAACACTAACCCAACTTCACCTCCAATACACATTAACCTTAGTGCAAATCTAACAAGCTTATTTATGGCACCACCTCATTTGCTTCTTGCTCCTTTGTATCTTCACTCTATCTTAATCCTATGTAATCTAATTACATATTTCCAAATATAGAAAACCTCAATTTACATTTGAGGAGAGTAAGATGAGAAAAGAAATACACAAGAAAGAAAGAGAGGTATAGACATGCAGACCCTATTTACCATAAAACAAAACAAATTCATGCATGCTCAATCATATTAGGCCTAAGTCTATAATCATCCATCATGTCTTTTCATACACCCCTAACATACATTCTCTAATGTATAAAATAAAATAATGAAAATTTTGGATTTCAATTTGAAAATCGATTCAATACTAGAACTGAAATTGCCTACTTGTGTTGTTTCGGTTAATTTAATTTTGTATGTCATTTCAATGTGGAATTTAATATTTAATCAAATTAAATTAAATTCCACATTTCTAGAATCAATTCAAAATTAATTCACCTTAACATAAAAATATTATGATGCCAAAATTAAACAATTTAATTTTAATATACATACAAATTTCTAGTCATACTAGAATTACCATTGCTCAACTTAAATTAATTCAAAATTAATTTCCAAAAATTATAAAAATTCTTCAAAATGTTTTTGGCACAAGCCAAAATTACTAAGACAAATGAAGCAACACACTTAGACGTTCATAATGACTCATTCGACATCTAGAATTATTTTAAAATTTTAAATTCATGCAAAATAATTTTTTTCATATATCTAACATCAAAATAACATATTTTTAATCACTTAAAAACTATTTGAAGATGTTGGAAATAAAATAATCACATACAAAAAAAAAATCAAACAATACAGTCCCGTAATGTATGCTAAAACAGTCTCATTTTTGTATTTGTTTAAAATAATTTTTCATTAATTATTGGATACTTCTAGAGGGATAAAAATATGTATAAATAATTTTTCTATAGTCAAATTACAAGAAAAATATAAACAGCCATATCAATTAAACCAAACAACATCACATGTTCATAAACAATGAATTTTCAGCATTTTGAAATAAATCCAAAATTAATTATTTGAATCACATTGAAACTATTTTTCAACCAAAATAATTATCCTTAATCATCCCATGATTAGATTAGAGAAAGAAAAATGTGTAAAATATATTTTCCAAATTAATTTCAAATTTTCAAACCTATTGATCAAAAATCATTAAAACTATGCAATGTCATTACATTTTCAATTAAAATTAATTTTAATAAACACAAAGTAACTCTTATAACACTATTAGATTTTGAAGATTAATGTCACTCATAAAACATAGTGAAAAAATAAAATTTTTGAAATCCGAAGCAGGACAATAAATTATACCATTAAAATTAATTTATCAAAACATAGAGGTATGAAATTGTACCTTGCAATTTCTTGATTTATTCTTCAAATTTTAACATTGTTGGGTTGTTGCAAACCAAAACATTTAACTTTAAGATATCTATAATGTTAATCCATAAAAAATATGAACAAAAATTACAAAAGAAATAGTTGAACACGTCTCAAATTGTTCGCAATGGTGTACGCTCAAACTAACCATTAAACCTTCAAACTAACCATTAACTCATAAATCCTTACTAAAACATGCTTTAACCCATAATCAAACTTAAATAAGAGTATTTACACATAAAAACTCAAGCTTGAATGAAAACCTAATCCATTTACCAATAGGTTTCTACCAAAAATGGGATAGACATGAAAAATGGTATAAACTTGTGAAACTTAAATGTGATTCCATACCAAAATCGAAGGAAACACCACATGGATGATGGTTTTTTGCTCTCTTGTTCTTCCTTTAAGTCTACATTCACAAGAACATAAGCTTCCTTATGTTTTTATCGCTCAAGAACTTGGTAAATCTTGTTCCTTAGATTAGGATTTGCGTTTTTAAGTCTTAGAATTGAAGGGAAACAAGGGTAAAAGACTCTAATGTGAGGGGAAGCTTTAAAGATTAGGATTTTTTGGGTAATGGGCGAGTGAAAGAAAGAAGGACAAGCTGATACCTTTTTTTACTTGACGACATTTATATTGTGACAATAGTGTCACATATGTGAATTGTTCAAAAAAACATTCACGATCATGACACTTAATTCATAGGTGTGAATAATGTGACACTCACTTTCTTGTATCTATTTTTAAGGTCCCAATAGCTCAAGAGGAGGGGTGAATTGAGGTTTCAATAAATTTTAGCCTTTGAAAATTTGATTTACATTCCATAATACAATACTAAAATTGTATTCCAATTTGGGCAAAAAACACACAAAAGAAAAAATCAAATTTTCTTTTCAACTTCTTTCATAAAATCATCATGCTTTTTCAAAAGATTATCATGCAAAGTTTTCAAATCAACATATGAATTTTCCAAAGCAACATGTTTTTTCTTCAATTTTCCATATTTATAATGTAACTCTTCAAAATAACTCGAAAGTTCATCATCACTAAAAGAGTTAGAATCATTTTCCTTAGAATTTTTAT
Source organism: Triadica sebifera (assembly GCA_023653625.1). Lineage (NCBI taxonomy): Eukaryota > Viridiplantae > Streptophyta > Magnoliopsida > Malpighiales > Euphorbiaceae > Triadica > Triadica sebifera. Next base: position 31,994,932 of record CM042901.1, read on the forward strand.
CAAGATTAAGGTCCAAAGTTTTTATTTTTTCAGCCTTTTTGGTATTAGCCATCAATACCATAATTGCGGTTCCTTTTTCTTTCTACTTAGTTGAACCTGAGTTTGATTCTTCACTATTGCTCCTAGTTACAACCATAGTTATTTTCTTATGCTTATTTCCTATATGTTTCAACTTTGGACACTTTGATTTAATATACCTAGGCTAGTTGCATTTATAACACACCAAATGAAGCCTTAAATCTTTCACCTCTTTAGTTACTTCATAAGTTGTCTCAAAGTTGATCCAAATTTGCTTTATCGTGTCACACTCGAATACTCATTTGAATTCATTTGCACCCAACTCACAAAATAAGAAGTTCATAAACTTTGAGTTTACTTTTGTTGTTTGTTTTTCATCTTTGGTCATCTATTTTATCTTCTTCTTTGATATATTTTCATTTTTTGGATATGTATAAACTTCCAGAACTGATTTCCAACAATCAAAGTGATTAGATTGAAGAAAATTAGTCATCTTTTCCTTCTAATATACATAATTTTGATATAAAAAAATAGAGGAGGTCGTGTGATAAATTGACCTTTTTGAAATGGAGTGGCAATGGGTGGAAAAATAGCATTGTTTGAAGTTGATGCTATATTTATGGATCTCTCTAAGGATGTGAAGCCTTAGGTGAAGGGATAAATGATTTGATACCTATGTACTTCCCAAATAGCTCAAGAGGGGCAGTGAATTAAGGTTTCAAGAAATTTTGGCATTAAAAAAATTGACTCACATTCTGGAATAGAATACTAGTATGCTACTAGTATTCCAATCTAGGCAAAAAACACACACAAGAAAATTTTGAAATTTTTTTTTCACAAAATAGAAGTTTCTAAACAAAAATATTTCTCAATCTCTAAAATCTATTTTTCTCAAACAAATCACCTCTTTTATTTGCAACAAAAACTTCAAACAAGTTTAAGTATAAATGGATTTTTGCTAAAACACTTTTAAACACCCTTTCTAATAAATATCAAATATGAGATTTTTCCAAAAAAAATTATTATTGAAATCGAAAATAAGAGAAGGGAGAATAACTTGACATACTACATTTATAGTAGTTTGGCTTGTTGCCTACATCTACTCCTCAAGACACAATCTTAAGAGTTTCCCTCCACTAATGATTCTTTTCAAAGGCAATAATCAAGCCAATTACAACCCTAGACTTTTCTAGCCTATGCTCTCAATCACAAGTTTTTACAAAGTAAAACTTGAAAACACTTAAATAGCTTTTATTTTTCCCTAAAGTTTCTAGTCAATCCCAAAAAATTTTTAAAGCTAAACTTGCACACTATAACATAAAACAATTACTCACAAGCTCAAAAACGAATTACACAAAGAAGAACTAAAGTCAAGATGAAAGATATCTAAGAATAAAACTCAATAGGGAAGAAAAATAATTTAAAAAGTGTAAAGCACTTTTTTCTCTTGTGAAATATTTGTTTTTCCAAAATTTGAAATGTTCTTTCAATATACATTTATATTTTTGAGCTAAAAATCTAGCCTGTAGTGAAAAATTTTTGTTTTACAAAAACTAGTTGTTATTTTATTTTTTAGTAGAATTTGTCAGTTATAAAATTAAAATACTCAATTAAAATACTAGATTAAAATATTCAATTAGAATATTCGGCTAAAATACTATGTTATAAAACTACTTTTCTAACTAGTAAAAAATACTTTATTTAAAAAAATTATACTTTGAGGTTCACTTTTAGACACACATTATAATGAGTCTACATTAATACCTTAATATGTACCTTTTCTTACACATTTGTCTATTTTATTGAATGCTCATCTTGCTTCAAAATTTTTGAACATTAAAATCTGAAATTAAAACATATATATAACAAATTATAATACTTCAATCATGGTTTTAAAATCATCAAAATAAGAATTGTAGCTTTTGAGCCAACTTTTTTTAACTTTTTTCACATTTCATTTCCCTTAAACACATACTTATACTTTTTTAATCCACCTAATTAACTAGGCCCTCACTACCAAGTGTTACATTTCTGTCCGTCTTGAAAAATTTTAACCTCGAAATTACCTAATGTGTTGTGTTGGAATTGCTAGGGGTATTATGTCATCAGCACCTCTTTGCTTTCTCATATAGCCTCTTATGTTGCATGATTCCTCCATAGCACTTTCACTAATGGTACATGTTTGATCCTAAGTTCTTTGACTTCCTGAGACTATAGGTCAACTGGTTCTTCCTCATATGTAAGGTTTGGTCTCACTAGGATGATTGGAGAAGGATTTGACTTATACCTCTTCTATATGGAGACATGAAAGACATTGTGTATCTTTCTCAACTCTAGTGGTAAAGCAAACATGTAAGCAACTAGTCCAATTCACTTTAAGATCCCATACAATCCAATGAACCTAGGACTCAACCTGCCCATTTTTCCAAACTTGAGGACCTTTTTCCATAGGAAAACTTTAAGGAGTACTTTGTCTCCCATTTCATACTTTATATCCTTTCTATTGAGATCTAAATAAGATTTATGCCTATTTGAAGCTGCCATTAATTTTTCTGTATGATCTTCACATTTTCTTTGTCTTTTATACCAAATCTAACCCCACTACATTCCACTCATTGAGCTCGATCCAGTATAAAGGTGTTTGGCATTAATGTAACTTAAAATGTACTCGTAAATACATGAGCCAATTGTAATATTAGCGAGCTCACTCCCAATATAGATCTATTAAGGAACTTGTTGGCTTAAATTTTTAACTCACCTTAAATTACCAATGAATAGTAAAATGAAATCCTAAACACTCTAACCAAGTTGTAGCGTATAACACCATTTTGCTCTAATAATGGTGTCACGTGCATGAGGATGCCTCATATGCATGACACCTCTCTGTTCACATATATGTCTTAGTTCCTCATTCAATTATTTTAGCATACCTCTTATTTTGCAAATGTATTCCCTAAACACAATTTAGAGTTAGAATTCAAATACAAACTTATAAACTAAGCAAAAACTAAAATTAAAAATAAAAACTAAAAATAACATAAATAACTTAGGTTGCCTCCTAAAAAGCACCACATTTATTGTCTAGGCAAGACTTTGTTGACTATGGTTCTTTTTAAGGTGAGTGGAAAGTCATTTGAAGTTGGTCATCCACCCATGCACCAATTATAGTGACTCATTTATTAATTCTTGAAAATTCATTTTAGAGACAGATTGACTAACCTTTTTAATGTAAAAACATTGATTTGCAATACGCTTAGAACAATAAGTTGAGAAGTCACATACTTCAATTTCATCAGTTATACCAAATACTGGCATGGTTAATTTTATATGTATAACATTAATATAGGTGTTAGTTGTGGCCATAAAAAGTCTACCAAGAAGTATTATTGAATTTTTTTCCTTTAGACTAGCATTATCAGTATCTAACCATAAAATCCATAGGTGCTATTAACATATCAATTTCTATCACAAGGCCTTCTATTATACCTGTAGGAAGTTTTATTGAACCATCTGCTAACTGGAGACCTCTGTTGATCAATTTTAATTCCAGTTGCTTATAAACTAGTTAGGGCATTAGATTAATACTAATACCTAAATCCAGCATAGCCTTTGCTTTCTTTCCCTCTCCTAAGATAATGTCAATAGTGAAGCTCCAGGGTCTTTCTTGTTTTTAGGTAGTGTTACTAGTAATATTACTTTAGGTTTCTCTAATTGTTTTTTCACATTTAAAGGCTACTCCTTAAAAAACCTTATTGGTGGAGGTATTTTCGAAACAAAATCAAACAAAGATGACTCACCCTTAACCCTATAAGATATCTTCCCCTTATTATGTTCCTTGTGGTTGAGAAAAGGTGGCCTATAAGGCTCGGTTGCTTTACGCAATTAAGGTGTTGTAACTTCTTTCCTTGCTTCCCAATTTGTTTCTTTCTCCAGTGACCCCAACTCCTTGTATTGTGATTCACGTGTACCTACAAGAGAATAATACTCTAAGTTAGTTTCAGAACTTTCATCATTATTGGTATTACCATGCATATTTATTGATTTAGCATGTTCTATTTGGCTTGGTAACTTGCCTTTCTTATTTTCTTTTACTGCATTTGTTATTTGCCCAATCTGAATTTCCAACTTCTTAAATGGAGCTTCAATTGAATCAAGCCTCTTATCTACACATTCCTACTTGTCTTGAGTGACTAGCATGAATTTTGTTACCTAAAACAATAACCAGTAAGGGGGGATTGAATTGGTTGGTAATTAAAAATTTTGCTTGAGATAATTTTACCAAAGAATGATTTGTGAGAGAGAGAGAAATTTGGCACATAAGATTTATAGAGGTTTGGGTGTTAACAAACCCTACTCCTCTATCCAATCTCAGTTGGGTATTTCACTAACACTTAAAGTGTTACAAATGGAGTTTTTCCTAACTCACTCCCAACTATGGTGTTTCTCTCTTGGATAACACTTGACCTAGAAAAACCCTTATGTTTTAATGGCTAACACAACAACCAAATCCTTTTATTTTGATGGCTCACATAAAAACCCTAACAAATGTTTTACTCACAACCTAACTCACTCAAACTCACTTTTGAGTAATTGATTACAAGAATGAAACACTCACCAATTAAAAAGCTTAACAATTTTGAGCAATTATGGTTCTTACAATATAAAAGATAAGAATGGCGAAAGTAATTAAATGCATAAGCTATACAATATTAGAAAACTGAATGCACATTTTTCACTTGTCTTTCTAACTTTTGGAAGTCATAAATTTATTGTGTTTATACTTCCCCTAAGAAAAATAATTGTTTAGAATGCATTTAATGCAAAAATATTTGTTCAACAACTTTTCCGTTTGCATCTGACAACTTTCTCTTTCCAGATTCACAAGTGTGACTTAATGTTCACGGGTGTGATTGTTATTCGTAACTGTGACTGAAGTGGTGAAGTTGGTCATGAATGATTCTGTCTAGAAATGAGAAGTCTTTCATGGGCATGACTCATTTCTTCATAGGAGTGACTTAGTCAAGCTTCACAGGTGGTCCAATACTTCACTGCCGTGAACATTTAAAAGAATAGTTTTGGTACTAACTCATTCATAGGCATTACCGATGAGTCACAGGCATGAATCTCACTTTTCAGGATTGTGGCGATTCTTCACCACGATTGTGACATTGTTCACTGACATGAATATATGTTTCACGAGAATGAACCTTTGATAATTTTCATTCTTTTGAACTTCAAACAACTTCAATCAACTTGTTTCATGGTCTTAGGAATGTATAACCTATCTAACACACTTAGACCACAAAAATGTGGTTAAATTCCTTATTGTCAATTATTTGTGATCATCAAAATGATGAAAATACCCCTCAGGGTTCAACGATTTTATTTAATGTTTCTTCTAGAAATGGTTTTCTAAGTGCACTAGCAAATCCAATTTGGATTGGATTGTATTTGGGTATGAAGGTTGATTTTGAGGCTTCTGGTAAAGGTACTATGAATTCAAGTTTTGGTTTCTCAATATTTGATGGTGGTTTGGCTCAAAGTTTCTCCATGAAATGTTAGGATGGTTCTTCTAGCCAGGGTTGAAAGTGCTTGAGTAAGGATTATTTTGTTGCCTAGACTAGAAAAAAATTAAGGCATTGGCTTGCTCCACCTCATTCCCTGCCAAAGAATCAAAAGAATAGAACATATTAGCTCCACATCCACAAATTCCATACACACCATTCACAAATGTGTGTCCCTTATTGGTTAGCATATGGACTTGCTTTGTTAGTTCAACAATTTTTAAAGTCAACTCATTACCATTGGAAACTTCAAACATTGCCATCTTTCTTCCTCTCATACTTTTTTTTTGTTGAGAATTAGCTCCCAGTAGCTCAAATATGTCATAAACCTCTGCAGTTGTCTTTTCTCTCATCACTCCTCTAGCTGTGTTGTCAACCATGCATTGATATTGTTGGCTCAAACCATTACAGAAGGATTGATTTGTTATTGGAAAAGAGCACCCACAATGAGGGCAGTGTAAAGAAGCATTTTGAACCTATGCCATGCCTCATGGAATGTTTCAGAGTCTTTTTTATAAAAATTAGTAATTTTTGCTCTCAACTCTTTCGTCTTCTGGTGGAAATAAAATTTACCCATGAATTTATGATATACCTAAATCCAAATATTCAAAAAATTAGGGGATAAATTCATTACCCATGCCTTGGCTCTTTCTTTTAAAGTGAAAAAAAAACACCTCATCCTCAGTTGGTCTTCATTCAGCTTGTTCAATGGAAAAGTGTTGATAGTTGTATGGAATTCCCTAATGAATGTTAGATGGTCTTCATTAGGTAATCCATATAAAGATGGAAACATGTTCAAATGTATATTTTTCAGTTCATAACTTTTTGCTGCCTCTTCCAGCTCAATACACGAGCAAGTCTTTCGTGGAAAATTGCCTTTGTGCTTTGGCTTTTTTAGGTGGAATTGTCATAAGCTCATTCACAATTTTAAAAGAAAAAATGTTGATAATCATGTTAACTAAGAAACTAATAAAAAATATTTCCCTAGCAAAGATGACAAAAACTTAATGTAGCTTAAAGTGTACTCTTAAGTGCAGGAGCCAATTGTAACATTAGTAAGCTCATTCCCCATGTTGATCTCTCAATAAACTTCTTGGCTTTGTAACACCCTCAAATATAGTCAGGAATAATCCCAACTATATAGGAGAATGTCGCATACCTATTAACTTAAAATATGGTTCAATTTAAATCTTTTATCATCTTAGTTATTATCTTATCATATTTTAACCATGTTTTCTTCCATTTATCTAGTAACTGATATTTCATATTTCTTTTTATATTTTATAGCCCAAAAATCTAAACCAAGACTAAACCTCCATGCTCTCTATCTGTATTTGTCTTGTTTAAGTGCTCAACTCTCAAGTCAAAAGTGCTCAACTCTCAAGTCAAGAGTGCTCTCACCAGAGCTTAAGCTACCTTAACTAAGTAAAATATATAATTGCATGCAATTAGGATCAAGGGAGCTCTCATCTAAACTTAAGTCCCTTTATCCTTATAATAATAAATTTCATATCATGATAAAATCATACGGTACCGTAAATCCCTCAATGACATGCCATTTATTTTGTGTAAAGTCCTAAATTAGAAAAATGAGCTTTTATCCTTTATTTTTTATTATCCGTATAGCTCATAATATACATATCCATATAATCAAAGCTATAACATTTCTTCACCCATATATTTTTATGATATCATGCTTTACATATATAATTCATGTCCCTATATACATACATGTCATGTTCTTTGAATCAATAACATAGTATCTCATTAAATATATAATTATAATCATAATGTCATTTCATGCAGGTCCCATATGTATTTCAAAGTGTCATATCGAATCTTACCTTTTGGGAATTACGAATCTTATACATTCATTAACATATATACATACCAAATTAACTTAGCCAATATACCATAAAAATTTTAAAGATAATTACTATCACATTATTCACAATTACAACACATATATATGCCACAAAATATTTGGAAAACTAAATTACTAAATTTTTATTTCTAGATAGATTCATATCCTAATTTTAGGTCATAGTTTCACCTACTTTTATTTCAAATTTGAACTCATGGTATTCTATGAATTTTTATAACTAAAGTTATGGATAAATAACCGTATAGTGTTCAGTGAATATTCTGCCTAGTATTTTTTGGATACTTCAAAGTCCGAGAATTGTAGTAAATATTAGGAAAACTTAAAATCAGATACAGAATTTACACTTTCCATAAAAATTTTAGATCTATGTGTCTACTTTCATTTTCAACTGGTGTTATCCCAATCCAAGTTTTAGAGCAAAAGATATGACTAAATATATCAAAATTATTCTAGACAAATTTTAACAAAATTATAAAATACATCTAAGCTATTTGTTCAATTAATCATTCAACATCAAGCATCAATACAATGTAAATAAAATGCACAAATAAATAAAAATTCTTATATGTGCAAACCTTAGCACAATGGAGCCTTAATCATTTCAAAAATCAAGCTTTTATGGTTAATTTAAGGCTTTGGGGAGAGAAAGAAAAAGATGAAGTAAAGGAATGGTGGAGGAAGAGAGGTTTTTGTGTGTGGGAGAGAGGAATGATAGTTAGGGTTCTAAAAACTAGAAGAAAAAGAATGGAAAATAACTCTTTTATACCTATGGAAAATATCCTTTTAGGTTCCTCCTTGTTTTTTCCAAACACACATTTAGATCTTTAGTTTTTACCTCTTTTTTATTAACTTACCCAACATTTCTATCGCTTTTATTAAACACATATAACTTAATAAAATTCATTTATAAATTTTTTATTACATTTTATTTCTAAATTTAGACTCCAATAATTTTAATCACAACCATTAGGCATGCTAATTATTCAGGTCTAAATTGATTGACGTTAAAAAAATCCTAAACGCTCTAACTAAGTTGTATTAATTTGATAAATTGATTAAACTAAGAAAAGTGAACTAATAGAAACTAAAATTGCAATAAAAATTAATAAAAGTAATCAATGAGAGAGAAAAATAGGAACTTAGCTCATAATCCCCCAACTTGCATCTCTCTCAATAAATTAGGAATTAATGAACTTAGATTTTATGGCTCTCACCTTTAAACACCAACTAATCAAGTTAATGAATTAACTAGTGTTCAACCAAAATTTTTGGTTAAATTATAGATGGTGTGTCCAATAACTTAGCCTTAAAATTTTTATTTAAAGTTTAATAATTGATGATCAAACGACTATCAAGCTAAAAACTTATTAAGTACAATTAAAACTGGAAAAAAATCAAATTCATTAAAAAAATAATTAAAGGTCATACAAACTAGGGTTTCTCACTAAGCACCCATTAAAAAGATTTAACCTAACATCATAATAACAATAGTAATGTATATTTTGATGACAAAGTTGAATATAAGAGAAAATAGAGATGAAAGAAAAGGTTCCTTGAAATTCAAACGAAGGAAACTACTAAAAAGAGATTCTCTGAGTTTAAATGCGAAAAACCTCATCAAAATGCATAATAAGCATAAATTTATAATCTAAAAATTCCTGCTTAAAATCTAACTCTAAAGATATAAAAATTTTAAATGAAAGATAATCTCCTATAAAGTTGTTCTTTAGATCATCATTTATCTCTAAAGTCTAGGGCCTACTTGATCAAAATAAGAGTTTGAACATGACTGGACTCTACATCAAAAAGGATCGTCGCACACGTGCCATCACTTCACACACGCGATAGCTTACGTTTAGTCTAGCACTTGTCATGTTCATGTTGAATCTTCACCTACATGACATGAAAATGGGATATGGTCGCAATGTAACAACAATAGAAAGTTGGGCTTCAAAATCTTCATGCCTATGTCAAAGTCTCGCTCTAGCACTGCATGGAAGAACCCCTTATGCACATGACTTGCCACATGCTTGTGACATGGTACATTCCTCATGCACGTGACATGATGTTGCACACATGACACCTTGCTCCATATGCACATTTTTTCTTCCTTTCTTACAAACACAAAATTAAACCACTAAGTACTTAAACCTTAAGCATTAAAAACATGAATAAAAACTATACTAAAAAATACACATTAGACACTTTTTACCATAAAATGCCTCATATGGAGTCATCTGAATGCTAGACTGATAGTTGTTGTAGGTAAACTCCATCAGCATCAGGTACTTCTCTCAACTACCCTCAAACTCGATCATACAATTTATCATCATATCTTCCTAAATTTGTGTCACCTTCTCTGACTGATCATTAGTCTGGGGATGAAAGTCAGGCTGAAATTGAGCTCGGTACCCAAAGCTCATTGTAGACTTCTCTAAAATTAAGATGTAATTCATGGATCTCTGTCTGATATGACATAGATTGGCAGCCCATGTAATCGTACTATCTTGTTCACACATAACACTGCTAGCCTGTTTAAAGGGTAGTCTATTCTAATAGGCAAGAAGTGTGTTGAATTTTTTAACTTATCCATTATAACCCAAATGGTGTCAAACTTTCTTAGTGTCAAAGGCAACCTAATCATAAAATCCATCGTGATCTACTCCTATTTCCATTCTGGTATTATGATTGGCTACAATAACCCTAAATGTACTTGATGTTCTACCTTGGCCTACTGACATGTTAGACATTTGGTAGTGAACTTTGTGATGCCCTTCATACTTGCCCACCAATACTTTCCTTTTGGATCATGGTACATCTTATTACTTCCTAGGTGCATAGAAAATATAGTTTCATGTGCTTCCTATAGGATCCTCTGTCTCAACTTACAACACTAGGCATGGATAAATGGCTTTAGTGGTACAAACTGCCATCCGGTTAAACTGTGTACTCGGGTCTCTCTCCCAATTTGGCTATCTCAACTAGCTTTTTATCTTGCATCTGTACATGTCTAATTTTTTGGTTGAGTGTAGGTCGGATGTGCAACTCTGCTGTGGACTTTTTACTAAAAAGTTCGACCACAACATTGTCATTGCCTGAATGGTAGTCAATTATGTAGTTATAATCCTCAATTAACTCCTACCATTATCTCTATCTCAAGTTGAGTTCGTTCTGTGTTGAGAGATACTTCTAACTTTTGTGGTCAGTGTAGATGAAATATTTTTTTCCATATAGGTAGTGGTGTTACATCTTTAAAGAAAACATGATGATCATTAACTCATGGTCATTTATAGGGTAATTCCTCTCACATGGCTTCAACTGCCTGAAGGTATAAGCAACAACTTTTCCCTCTTGCATCAAAACACACCTAGTTCATTGTGAGTAGCATCACTATAGATAACATACTATTTATTAAGAACTAGTTGTGTTAGGATTTGGGCTTATGTCAATATACTTTTGAGCTTATCGAAACTGGCTTCACACTTGCCATTCCACTCAAACTTCACTTTTTTTCTCAAAAGTCTAGTCAAAGGAGAAGAAATCAAAGAAAAACAAATTACAAACCTCTTGTAGTAACCTACTAAACAAAGAAAAATTTTGATCTCGATCATATTCTGATGAGGCTTCCAATTCAAGATTACCTCAACCTTACTAGGATCAACTTTGATTCCCTTTACTGATACTATATGTTCAAGAAATGCCACCTTATCAAGCCAAAACTCATATTTCAAGAGATTGGCATAAAGCTTATGTTCACTATGGATTTGCAACATTGTCCCCAAATTTTCCTTATGCTCAGTTTGGTTCTTATAATAAACCAAGATGTTGTCGATGAAAACAACTACAAATTGGTACAAATATGGCCTTAAGAACCAATTCATTAGTTCTATAAACTATGTTGGGGTGTTGGTTAACCTAAATAGCATAACCAAAAACTCACAATAGACATATTTAGTTTTGAATGTTGTCTTAACTATATCCTCTGCCTTTATCTTCAACTAATGATATCCTGATCTCAAATCAATCTTGGAGAATACTTTTGCACCCTTCAACTGATTGAAAAGCTCATTGATATAAGGTAACAGATATTTGTTCTTAATAGTCACCTTGTTCAACTGCCTGTAGTCTATGCACAACCTCATAGACTCATCTTTCTTATTTACAAATAAAACTAGTGCACCCTATAGAGATACACTCTGCCTAATGAAACCGTTATCTAATAGCTCTTGCAATTGAGCTTTCATCTAAAGGTGTCATTCTATAAGGTGCTATAGATATTAGTGTTGTGCCTAGAGTGAGCTATATGGAGAACTCAAATTCTCTATTTCGTTTAGTCCTAGTAGGTCATCTGAGAATACATCTCAAAATGCTCTCACAATAGGGATATCCTAGAGATTTGGACATCCCTTTCTGGTGTCAACCACATGAGCCAAATATGCCTCATATCTCTTTCAGATCATCTTTTGAGCCTTCATCTTGGAAATCATCTCTGGAGGCTGTGGAAACCACTTGTCATCTACTATCACCTATTTTTGTTCTGAAGTCTTAAGAACAACTATCTTAGACTGGTACTCCATAACTAACTCATACTATGAGATCCAATCCATACCTAATATGGCATCATACTCATAGAAAGGCACCTCTATAAGATCTACAGGAAATTCTTTCTCATGCATAACCAAATGGAAAATTCTATATACCCAGTTAATAACCACCCTATGGCCTAAGGGGTTCATGACTTCAATCTCAAACTCTAGTTTCTCTATCGTCATATTGTACTAACTAGACATGTTTGTGCATATATTAGAATGTGTGGAGTCTGGTTATATCAAAGCAAATATATCTGAGGCATGTAAAGAGAACATACCTACGATAACATTTGTAGTTTCCTGGTCCTCATAGGCCTTCATAGCATATACCATGGCTAGAGCTCTATTGGGTCCTCACCTATTAACTATCGCTAAAGTAGCCAAGCTGGGTTATGGTCTACCTCTTCTCATCTAATTCCTGATCTGGACTAGAGTTGTTCTTCTTGTTTGAGTGGGTGTAGCACTCATCAACAAAAGGCAATCCTTTCTCAAGTGATCTCAAGCTCCATAACTAAAACAAGCCCCTGAAGCTAACTGACACTTTCCTCAGTGTTTCCTATGACATATCTCACTTAAAAAAGTAAAATCCCTAGTTGTCTATGTGTTAGCGGTGGCTGATGTAGTCCTAGAGAGTGGTCCTCTTCTAGAAGAACTAGGCAGTGGGTGACTTTTTCCTTGTCTATGTCCCCTTACTCTGTGACTATCCTAAAAGGAACCAACCCTTCCTGCTTATCGTTTATGCCACACTAGCTAAGGGTCTCCTGTAAAGTTCTTATGTTCTTTCTCTTTTCCTCACTAATGGTAGAGCAAACATACTTGGAAAAGACCTTCTGCTAATAAGAGAAAACCTAGCAACCAATGTCATCATTCAACCATCTTCGAAACAATGACACTTATCCACCTAGCCAACATTGAAAATGGTTGCATACCTACTCAACAGGGTGAAGTCCCTTTCATACTCAAAGACTATCATATTTCTCTACCTTAGATTCAAAAATTATGTTCTCTTCTCATTAATATACACTCTAACCACATACTATTTCTTGAACTCACTAGTGAAATATTCCCAAGTCAAAGGTTATGGAGTCTATAATTTTTTAAGGACCGATTTCCACCATCCGTACGTATGTTCCTATAGGAGCAAAATGATGTATATGGCCTTGTGTCCTCAATACACTCTAACTCTTTAAAGACCCTTTCAATTTTTTTAAGCCAAAATTCGGTTATAGCTAGATCATCTGTGCTCCTTCCTAGGAAATCAATAGTCCCATACTTTTGGAGCCTGTCGATCTGCATCTTAAATCTCTATAGTGGTGGTAGTGGAGCTAGCTATGGCACCTCCTATGGTATGGTGTCATGCCTGTAAATAGGGTATAGATATTTTTATAACTGCGAGGTCATGTTTTAATAAGTGTTTAGGGCCAAAAGGTTAAGGTTTTAGTGAGAGAGAAAAGAAATAAATGTATCTGTTGATGATTCATAATTGTGAATATAAGGCCACGACCGTGAATCGGGTGTTTCACACCCAGGTTTTGAGTCACAATTTGCTTTATACCGTGAGTGGCATTTCATACCCATGAATGATCAGTCATAGCCATGAATCAAGGGATATAAAAATCAACCACCCTTCATTTTCTCCATTTTTGATAGAAACAAACTTTACCCACTTTCATCTCTCAAGAGATTTGAGACTCCCCTACCCAAACCTTTGTTCAAACTCACCCAAAAAATGGAAAATACAAAATCTTATGAGGAGATCAAAGTGAAAAAAGGATTATCAAGGATTATAGCTAGGAGAGCAAGAAGATTGGGCTTGGTGTGGGAATTTCAGTTACCTAGCCTTAACAACTTTTGGATTTGAATAAGTTGTTCTTTTCTTCCTCTAAAAATTTTTTTGGTAGTGTTTAATTTTGTAGATTTGTGTGGGTTAAGGTAAAGTGGAATCCTTAAGAAATATTGGGCCTTATTAATGTTTTGGTTATTACTTTTGTGATAGGGGTTATTGTTGGAGAGGAACCACCCCCTCAAGAGAGGGAAAGGGCTTCAAAAGAAGAACTAAGGGTTCTTGAGGCACCATTTTTGTGTGAAGTTTGTACATAAACCAATATCAAATGTAATGGTTGCATTTATGTATTTAAATGTTAAAATGCATGATGGTTAAATTAGATTAATGGTTGCATTGATGAAAGTTGAAAATGTGGTAGTATTAATAAGGAAATTTATGAGGCTTACGGTATGCCATAGATTCACTAGTACAGAAAAGAGTTATACGTGTCTGTTATTTTGTATTTTATGCGTCTGTCAAATAGTAGATACATATATAGGAGACACATATGATATAAATTTTATGTGTCTATTATTGTGAAATATGTGTATAACTTGATTATATGTGTCTGTCATTTAGTAATAGTAGACGCATATAACTTGATTATACGCATTTATCATTTAGTAATAACAGATGCATATAATCAGGTTATATGTGTCTGTCGATTAGTAATAATAGATGCATATAATTAGGTTATACGTGTCTGCTATTTTTAACAATAGACATGTATAATCAAGTTATACGCGTCTGCTATTTTTAAGGACAGACATGTATAATCCGTTATACACCTCTGTCACAATGAATTGACAGACACCTATTGTCTATTATTTTTAATTAAAGCTCATATTATACTGCTACCATTTATATATAACCTGCTTCAAAATTCATAATAAATCTGCTTCAATAAGCCACAATAGGCATCCAACATTCAAGTCACAAATACTCGATAATCAAGAATTCACAAAATATTCACAAGACAGCACAAACTATAAAAATTAAATAAATCAAAGCAATACAACTTGCCTAAAACAATTCACATGAAAATAATTAATTCACAAGTTCTTCAAAATTCTTTAATTTAAAATTTCATTTCTTATTAATATGAAATATTTTACAAAAGTAAATAAAAAGATTACATACATTTTTTCATAAAGTAATGTGACCACATAAAAATTTTATATCTATGTGTCTACTTTCATTTTCAACTGGTGTTATCCCAATCCAAGTTTTAGAGCAAAAGATATGACTAATTATATCAAAATTATTCTAGACAAATTTTAACAAAATTATAAAATACATCTAAGCTATTTGTTCAATTAATCATTCAACATCAAGCATCAATACAATGCAAATAAAATGCACAAATAAATAAAAATGCTCATTTGTGCAAACCTTAGCACAATGGCGCCTTAATCGTTTCAAAACTCAAGCTCTTATGGTTATTTTAAGGCTTTGGGGAGAGAAAGAAGAAGATGAAGTAAAGGAATGGTGGCGGAAGTGAGGTTTTTGTGTGTCGGAGAGAGGAATGACAGTTAGGGTTCTAAAAACTGGAAGAAAAAGAATGGAAAATAACTCTTTTATACCTATGGCAAATATCCTTTTAGGTTCCTCCTTGTTTTTGCCAAACACACATTTAGATCTTTAGTTTTTACCTCTTTCTTATTAACTTACCCAACATTCCTATCGCTTTTATTAAACACATATAACTTAATAAAATTCATTTATAAATTTTTTTTATTACATTTTATTTCCACATTTAGACTCCAATAATTTTAATCACAAACATTAGGCATGCTAATTATTCAGGTCTAAATTGATTGACGTTAAAAAAATCCTAAACACTCTAACCAAGTTGCATTAATTTGATAAATTGATTAAACTAAGAAAAGTGAACTAATAGTAACTAAAATTGCAGTAGAAATTAATAAAAGTAATCAATGAGAGAGAAAAATAGGAACTTAGCTCATAATCTATGACAATTTCGTACATATACCTCATGATATAATATCCGCATTCAACACCTCCTTGTTGTTGAGGGCAATTAAAATAGAAAAATACAACAAACAAAAAGGCAAATAAAGGATTATAAAATCATAAAAACTTCAATCTAACTAGTAATTTGGAATATAAAATTCTCACCGAAATGTATTCCATTTTAACCTAGCACCTTTATTTTTTCCACCTTCTATAGCATAAGTTCTATAGGCTTTAAAAAATAAGCATATATCAAAATCGACATTAATATTGAATATGCTACAAACATTGTAAAAACTATTAGCTAGTAGTATTATTACTTACAGGTTAATATTAGGTTTCAGACTTATATCGCAGCTGCCATAAGCTAGAGGATCCATGAAAAATGCCTCACTCCGTTCACAGCAAAATACAATCAACATCCAATTGTTACTAGAGATATACAAATATGTTGAAGTTAGTAAAAATATTGAAAATAAAAATTATGCAAACATGAATGTAATTGTTTCTTACTCCTGAAAGTATGGTAGTAGAATGAAATGTTTATCTCTTTGTTCCTTCAAAGCTTCTATAATATATCTTTCTGCTGCATTGGTCTTTGTGAACATCAAACGAAGCATTGTTGGACAAAGAAATCTGATCGACGATATAAAGAATGTATTGCACAAGTTATGAAGGTACCTGCATACATGAATCACAATACATACATAAGTATTATTTTCACATTTTTTAAATCGATCTTATAATATTAGTAATAAATAGCATAATCTTACATCATAAATATACGAATGATCGAGACATCAAGTCATTCCATAGAGAAGAGTTGAGCGATGTCTTCCATATCGACATGAATCATTAGATTATCTACTAAATACTTAAACATTGTAATGTCTGCAGGAACTTCAAAAATTTACCCAGTAGGCAATTTAGCAACCATCTCATGTATCAACCTCATGTCACCACTTAAAATTGCCAAAATTTTCTCATTAACTAAAGGCCCATGTTGCTTTGTAGCTGATTCTTTCGATAAACCACTACCTTGTTTATTCATTTGAGCCTTCTTTAATGGGTTCGATTTAAGTTCCTATCAATTAATAATAAATTATGAGATATTATGATATATGAAATGTGATAATCTAAATTTTATTGTTTTATAAGTTTAGGAATTATTACCTCTCCAAGAACCACAAGATATTGTGGCCATTGTACAAATATACCTTTTGCTTTCCCAACTGTAGTTAAGTATTCAGTAGGCACAGGAAGTTGGGCTTCATGACTGCCAGGTAACACTTCATCTACAGATACCTTGACGTGATTGGGCATGATAGGTCGATTGTGCACCATAGCATCAATAAGGGATGGATAGACCATACCCTTTGCCACAATCACCTGCTTACCTTCATTAATAGTAGCAAATCTGCATGATGTAGATGTCTGGAAAAACACAAAAAATCAATATTAGCTAGATTAAAGTGGAAGTGGAAGTAATGAAATTCAAAATTTTTACTTGTAATTCTGATATTGGAAATGGTGGGTCAACAGAGTGACAACTACTAGGAGTTGGGTGAGCAAATGAAGGAACCATCTCCACTTCCATATCAAGGCCAAAATGAGATGAATTCCTAGTCCTCTACTCTATCATACTCTTAAGATGTGCAATATGTGCCGAGAATTTGGCAAATAATTTGGCTTTTATTTTATTCTCAAACTCTTCTATAACTTTAGGTGAGATGGATGTTGATAGTTTCCTTTTTCTAGGATTACCATAAAATTTCTTGATGGTTACAACACTTCCAACACCTCTCATATAGCCAGAATGTTTGGGCTTTTCAAGTGCATGTGACAATATATCATCATGTCTTTTTGGTACCCAGCTACCTTGAGCGACTTCTTCTTTTAATATCTCATGTAACGCTCCCTTACCCTACTAAACATTAATAGGATATGGAAGTGCTAATAAGCTCATTTGTTTTACAACCAATGTTCAAATCATTGTAATTTTTTTCGAGTTTATTATTAGCGAGATATTTATTACTATTTTTTTCATTTAAATATATAACTAGTGATGGAAATAGTTTGATTTAAAAGAACTCATGCAATTAAACCATAATATTTAGAAATAATACTAAATTTATAAAATTTCAAAATTCATTCCTTATAAATCCTACATGCCACAAATTTACATCAAAAAAATTCTTAGAATTTAATTTTTACAACATAATTTTCAAAACATAGAAAAAGAACTAGACTGCTGCAATCTGATCTTGGGGTTTCCCTCTTCTTCGGTCGCCCTATCGGAATAGTTACTTCTATTTATTTGCGCGTGAAACACATGCACTAAGCTTCTAGCTTAGTGGTACATTTGGCAACCATCCAATAATTACATAAATAATGCTAAAATGAAATTTCGAAACTACAATTAATGTATTAAACATGTCAAATATTCAATTAAAAATAAAACTATATATTTTTTTGAAGCAAAAATATTCCATTCATCAAATATGATATTTTATTCATTAAGCATGCTTGAAATTTTAACAATACCAGATATAAAATTTACAATATTAATTTCATAATTCATATTTTTTTCTGTTATTTATTTAATAGCCCACGACATCTTAGACTGGAACTAAACATTGGATACAGGATTTTTGCTCTCTGGCAGTATACTCGGCGCCTATATAATTATTTTATAACTCGGCATTTAACGCCTACATTTCCAACAACAACTTAGCACCTTTTTGGTGCCTACGTAATTTTGAACTCAGCACTATTTCTTAGTGCCTACGTAATTTCAACTCAGCACTATTTCTTAATTCCTACTTAAATTAAATCTCGGCACTATTATTTTTAGTGCCTACATTTCTACCCCTTTTACTGGCATGCCAACTTATTCTAATTTCTAGTTCTCGACTAGATGTTATAGGACTTAAATTACATTCGTTACCTTTATTAATATTTACATAAATTATGTAGGGAACATTAATACAAACTCCATATAAATGCAATAATTCTCATTCAATATTTTACAACCTCATACTAGCTCATTTAATCATTATAATTATAAGAAAAATTCAATTAATACATTTTCTATCACATAAATTCACAATCAACACATTTCTTCCAACTGTCCTATTCTGGATAGCATTTCTGCCTTATGATGCTCTGCATTTTTCGTCTATTTTTAGACAGAATCTGGACATGTGATCAACTAACAAAATATAGGTACATGTCTTATCTTTAATTTCAACTAGAATCGTATTAAAACAAATTTTTTAGAAAAAGTTATAAATTTTCTGCTAAGCTACGTTCACTGCAATCTGCCCAGTATTTTAGTGGACAGAATTCTGCCTTATTTTTCTCTGTCTTTTTAATCCATTTTTAGATGGAATTTGAACAAGTGATCAACTAGAAACATTTAGATACATGTATTATCTTTAATTTACAACTAGAATCACATTCAAAGAAATTAAGTTATGAATTTTCTTCTAACCATGTTCACTTCAATATGTCCAGTATTTTTTTCTGGACAGATTTCTAGTTCAAACTTTGAGTCCATTTTTCACCTAATTCCAGGCATATTCAGATCTAATGGTATGAATAAAAGTTCAAGCTCTATGTCTTAACGTTCCAACCCAATAAGAATCACTCAGAACTGATTTCCAGAACTCAAGTTATGATCAAAACACTAGACATTGTTCATCAGACAAATTTTCCAGCACATCAAATAATTCATACATTTTCCATTTTTATGCATCAACCTCATTTTCTAGTTTTTATTTTCACATTAATGGCATCATTTAATTACACAATCAAATGTTCAAAATTTCATACATAAATTCACAACATCACAAAATCAAAATCAATACTTTTCTATATTGAATTTTTGCCAAATGTACATACCTCAAAGTTCTACTTATCTTCACTTTTCTCTTCCTCTTATATAGCCTTTTCCTTGCCCTTACTTCCCCTTTGATTTTGGTTCAAAGTTTGTTCACTTCCTTTCCCTAACAATAAATTTTACACTAATCAAACACTAATTTCCTTCTTTTGTCTTTTGTTTAGCAAGTTCTACTTACGATTTTTGTTGCCACCTCTTTTGTCTTTTCTACTAGGATTATATAATTTCCTTCTTTTGTCTTTTTTGTTCTATCTCTTTCTCAATTGAGACTTTGATCATATGATGATGTAACATTAGAGCTCATAGATGGTGATGATGAAAAAGAAGAGATGGGATCTTCAATAATCCACTGAGTCCTTTTTCTCGGCATAGCCTACATGATCCAAGAAATGTGGATGCACATTCTTTGTTTGCTTTGCCTTCGCATTAGCATTGATTTGCTATTAACAAAAAAAAATAATGAAGATCCCATTATCATGTCTTGCATAAATATAAATGTAAATTGCATTAATCTACTTCATAATTGGTACCTCATATTCTTCAGATTCATGTGCTTGTTTAAACTCCTCCCAATTTTTCTCAGTGATGAAGTCATATAATTCCAATGGTGACTTTTGCATGGATTTATTCTTTATGTACTTAACCATCAATTGATACTAAAAATCCTTCCACTGCATTCCAATAGTTTTTAGTACAATATTTTTCTTATCATTAGAAATGTTGAACTCTTTCTGCAAAATCATATTTTAGATTAATTAGTTTTAATCTTTTTTATCAAATTTGTTAATAAATTTGAAGGAAAGTTACCTTGATATCTTCCCAAATTGTATTTTAAGACCCTTATCGACCATATCCCAGCTTTTTATCGTGATGTTCACATGGGAACGTGCTACAAGGCCAACGTAGGAACTAAAACTATCGGCATATGTTCCTATTGGGAGATCAAACTCAACGAAATCTATTGTCTTTTGTTCATTTCCTTTCTTCTTCAATTTGTATGCACGTGGTAGCTCCCCTAGTTTTCCTTTCTATCATGCTACTTGATGGCTCAGAATCTAGTTGTTCATTAGACATGATTTCCTGTAACATAAGCATAATAAAGAAACATGTTAATATAATCCACAATAATAACACTTTATTTCAAAGGGAAATAAAAAAAATAGATTTATTTGATAATTCATAACAAAATATGGTAATTATGAGTATAAACCACATTAATCATATTACATATTTTTAAATAAACTTACAATAAACATATATTCATCAATTATTGGCAATTTTCAATCCATAAGCCTTCAGTATGATCATCACGCATGTAATTTGAATCTAAAATATCTTCCCCAACTGGTATAGGTAACCTGATAGAAAACGGGGGAGTCCCATCAAATTGATCATATTCTTTCTCATCTACCACATCATCGATACTAACTATACTCCTCTTACCTTGAAGAACAATAGACCACTTACTATCGTTAGTGTCAATAATATAAAATACTTGTTTGGCCTATGAAGAAAAAATGAATGGATCATCTTGATAACCCAATAGACTAAAATCGACCAAAGTGATTGCTAACTCATCCACTCGAACACCGCTTCGGTTTTCAATCCATTTACATCAGAAGAGTGGAATCATAAATATCTTGTAATCAAGCTCCCAAATGTCAACTACACCATAATATGACATCGTAACATCTATTGGCATGGTGTATTTAGCACTAGAAAATTCTCGTGATGAAGCTATCAAAGTAACTCCACTATTATGCATTGTGCTTTTGTCATCCTGACATTTAGTGTAAAAGGTATATCCATTGATGTCATATCCTTCATAAGACCGTATATTCAATCTAGGGCCATAGGCTAACCATTTTATGGTATTAGTTACATCTTCTAGCACTTTTGATAACTGACGCATCACTCGGTCTTTAAACCATCAAATAATAGAACGATTATGTTCATTTACCAACCATATTTCACCTTTGGATGGATTCAGATGCCTTAAAATGGACATGTGCTCTTCTAAATATGGATGAACTTGTGTAAGGTGGTGCAACACAAGGAGATGAGTTTTCTCATGCATCTGAGCACCGGGTAATACTATTTTAAATCCAATTGTTCCTTTACCTGTAAGTCTTCCCTCGTGATGAGACTTAGGAATGCCAATAGGTTCAACACCTGATAAGTAGTCTGTGCAAAATTCAATACCCTCCTCAACTGAGTAACCTTCAATAATACTACCTTCAAATGGATATCGGTTCCTCACATACCCTTTTAAGTTACCCATGAATCTCTCAAAATGATCGATATACCTCAAATACATCAAACAACACAATTTAATCTCTCTCAAAAGATGAACAACCAAATGCACCATTATGTCAAAAAAGGAAGGTGGAAAATACATTTCAATTTGACATCAAGTAACAACATTATTGGCTTGCAACTCATCTAAATTCTCTGGATGAACGACCTTACAACAAATTGAGTTGAAGAAAAAACAAAGTATTGTAATAACATTCCTCACATAATTTGGTAATATGCCTTGAATTGTTATCGGTAAAAATTGTTGCATCAAAACAAGACAATCATGAGACTTCATACTTATCAACATCAATTCTTTCATTGACACAAGACTTTTTATATTTGATAAAAATCCATATGGAACTTCAACACCATAAAGGCACTCACAAAAGCTTGTTTTCTCTTTTTTAGACAACGTATAACAAGCTGGGGGAAGATATGTTCGTTTCCCTGTATCTTGAGGCGCTAAGTCCATCTGTATGCCCATTTCTAACATGTCATTTCTTACTTTGATACCATCTTTTGTTTTTCCCGGTATATTCAACAATGTCCCTATTATAGCATCACAAACATTTTTCTTGACATGCATAACTTCAATACAATGATGAACTGGTAAGTATTCCCAATATGGAAGATCCCAGAATATAGATCTCTTCTTCCAATGACCCTTTTAAGCAAGCTTAAAAGGTTTACCAAATGCATTATCAATATCTCTAATTCATTCAAAAACCTCATTTCCTGCTAACGGAAAACGAGCTACTTACATTTTGGTATGTCCATTGAAAGACACTTTCTTATTACGATAAGGGTGATTATGAGGGAGAAATGTCTGATGACTCATATAAATATTTTTCTTGCTATGATTTAAACGTTGGTCCATTGTGTTGTCCTCACAAATAGGACACATTTTTTCTCCTTTCACGGTGTACCCAAATAAGTAACCATAAGCCAAAAAATCATTTATAGTGAAAAATATCATGACATGTAAGGTAAACATGCTTTCACTGTATGCATCATACACCGATACACCTTTATCCCACAACAGTTTCAAATCATCAATATGTGGTGCAAGGTAAACATCAATATCATTTCCTAGTTGTTCAGGCCCTGATATCAACAACGACAACATAATATACTTGCACTTCATAATCAGCCAATGAGGCAGATTGTAAACCGCAAGAAGAGCTGGCCATGTGTTATGTTTACTACTGAGTGTGCCATGTGGGTTGAATCCATCCGCACAAAGTCCAAGCCTCAGATTCATAACTTCACCACCAAATTCAGGGAACGTTCTATCAATGGTTCTCCACTAAGGAGAATCTGCAAGATGTCTCAGTTTTCCATCATGTTTTCTACCTTCTGCATGCAACCTTAAGTTTTTTTGCATATTTTCCATTTGTAAACAGGTGTTTGAATCTTGGTATTATAGGTAAATACCATAATACTTTAGCTGAAGGCCCTTTTTTATCCTCAGAAGAAACTTTCTCACGTTTGTAGTGTGATGCTCCACACCTTGGACACTTATGCAAGTCCTTATATTCATTTCAGTATAATACACAATCATTTGAACATGCTTGTATCTTCTTATATTCCATACCCATGGGATGCAACATTTTCTTAGCCTCATATGTAGATATGGGAAGCTCGTTTCCCTCCGGAAGCATGTCTTGCAACAATTCTAATAGTGCCAATGAAACTCTGATCACTCCATCCATTTTTTGCTTTCATGTTACGGAGTTTAAAAATAGCGGACAATTTTACGAAATTACTACAACCGGGATACAAAGGTTTATCAGCATCGTTTAACAATCTTTGAAGGTATTCTGGCTTTTCCATAGAATGTTTCATATCATCTATCATCTTATCTACATGATCATTCTCTTCATTATCAATGTTATTTTCTCCTTGACTTTCAAGTTCATTATTGTTAGAACATTTCCTAGTTAAAACACTCTTACCATGTCATATCCATCGTGTGTAACCTTTCTTAAAACCACGCCTTATTATATGAGATTTCACTATATTAACATCTTGAAATTTTTTCACGTTCTTGCAATCAACATGAGGACATACAAGCATTTCTTCTTTTTCTCTTATTTGCTTTTCCTCTACAATTCTAATAAATTCCACAACTTCATTCAAATATTCAAATGTAATGCATCTACTATACATCCAACTTCGATATATATCTAACCACACAGAAAAAAGGTTCAATATATATAAGCCTCATTGCTTTTAATCAAGAGAAACATTATATATAACATCCTTATTGCTCCAACCTAACCCATCCTTAAACATCTAATGAGTAAATCTTGAATGGGTATCTAGGCTAATTAAAATTTTCATATTTTTTATGTTGTCACTACAAAGGGTTCAATTAAATTTAAGTTGAAAGCAAATACTATATCAAAAAACCAATGATTTCTAATTCTTCTATAAATTCCATCTAATGTAGTTGTGCAATTATAAATTAAAGTTTAAAAATAATGGTATTAATTGTTGCAACACCAATTTTAAGCATGAAACTAATTTTAAGTTAATGGAAGATAAAACCTACATTCAATTCCTTGGTGTAATCACATAAGGAGTCTAGTTCACATACTTAATACAGCATTTCAAATTGAAATCCTTAATTTGATCTTCTTAGTAAAAAAGGACTTCATGAAAACTATAAAAAGAATAACAATGAATCATCCCAAGACCACAATGCTCAAAAATGGCATCCCATTATTCCTAATGGTTTATTTCCTCCTCCCCTGAACCAAACTCCAATTTAGACATTTGTCTTCCCATTTATTCTTGTTCCTATCGTGATAATAATATTGAGATTCCAAATAACTCCTATTTTCAACAATGGAAACAACCTGCAGTTTGAAATCCCTAAAGTTTTCTGATTAAGATAGTTAGCATTTGTCATAGTGCTCATGAAAGATATCTTTTGAGTGTTGAACCTAAACATCAGATCAACTGAAAATTTAAGGACAAAAAAAGAAAAATATCATATACCAAAGTCTTCTTCAAGCCTTTTCTCAGTAAAAGATCTCAGGTACAATGTACATAGCGTATATGCATTTGAAATTATATATTATTTTCTAACAGGACTCCAGCACAAAAAAGCCAGTATTATGAACCAATAGGAATACAAGACAATATAATTAAAAATAGCAATAATAAAGAAAAAGAATAAAATCTGTTTAAAACATTTACAACACATCTGCACAGCAACAAATGAGTACAGCGTATGATTAAGTTACTAATGCCCAAATTTATGGGCAATCACAGCTATAATTTCCTCATCATTTTTGCACTGCAATGCATCACAATGAAAGACATTAATTTCTTACAAGGAAAAGCATAATCACATTCCAAACCCTAAACAAAAATTACCTAAAAATGGCTCAATAATACTCTCTTATTTTTTGTAGAAACAAAACAACCAATCTTTTCACCCCAATACCGTCGGCAAGCTGATCTCTAGTGTGGAAGAAATGGTGGACGAGCTTGAAATGTATGCGAGAGTTTCAAAGTAGTGCGATTATGCAGACAAAATGCATGTATATATAGTAATGTTAGAAACAACAGATGAAAGCGTCCATGTTTTGGTTTTAAAAAAACTTATAGGCGTCTGTCTTAAAGAATAATATAAGCATATTATATAGCATACGCGTCTATCATTTATATTAACAGACGCATATAACTAACATATAGCTTGACATATTTACAAAAATGTCACCACCTAATATATAGAATATGCGTCTATCATTAAATAAAGACAAACGCCTATAACTATTTTAGGCGTCTGGCATTAAATAAAGTGAAACACCTATTACATCTTTATTTAATATTATTTAATATATCAAATAAATTAAACTTTATTATTTGCATATATATAATTATTATTATTATTACAAATACAAACCTATAAAGAGGCAGCCTTTAATATTTGTTATATATATACAATTTTGCCTTAGTTAATTAAATTTGATTGAAATATTAATTAATTAATTCATCATAAAGAAATATATATATATATATATATATATATATATATATATATATATATATATATATATATATATATATATTATTAACTAACCAAGTCTGACATATATTTAATTAATTAATTTAAATATTATTTGGTTAAATATGAATTTGTCTTATTTTAATTACATTTTTTTTATTAACAGTGTACTTTCCAAATTAATTTATTGCAAATAAAATACATGTAGATATAGTACTGTTAGAGAACACATGAAAACGCCCATGTTTTGGTTTTAAAAAAACTTATAGGCGTCTGCCTTAAAGTATAACAAATGAATATTATATAGCATATGCGTCTGTCATTAAATAAAGACAGACGCCTAAAACTTTATATGTCTATCATTTATTTTAACAGACGCATATAACTAATATATAACTTAATATATTTACAAAAATGTCATTGCCTATATGTTGAACCTTGAGGGGTATTTCTGTCATTTTGATGCTAACAAATAAAATAGCAATAATGTATTTAACATACTTGTTTTCTAAGTTTATTGAACAGGGTATGGAATATGATGCAAGAATGGAATACTAACTTTAAAAGACAAAAATTGAAGAAATAGCATGTTCACGACTGTGACTATTAATGTCATGCCCGTGATGTAGCTTAGCACCAACTACCTAACATTTAAAGTTCACGGCCATGAAGGATCATAGCAATCATGAATGATCATATCATTCACACCCGTGAAAGAAAGTCACACCCATCAGAAAACATGTCAAATTCCTCCAGAGAGCTTCACAGCCAGAGTCACCACCTGGACCACGGCTTGGAAGGATATTCACGATATGAAAGAAAAAAGTCATGCCCGTGATCAAACACTTCAAATCCTTCTAGAATGCTTCACGGCCAGAGTCACGGCTTGGAAGAACAATCACGATTGTGACTCACATAGTCATGACCGTGAAATAGGAAAGAAAACATGTCAGGTGCAAAATTAAGAGTTGGTGCAACGGCTATATTTACATTAAATGCATCCAAACTACTATAATTCTCCATGGAAGTATAAATGCCAGTCATTTATGAATCTAGAACAAGAGAATAGCAATTACTTCAAATCAAAATCTTGTTGTAGCCATTTGTGCATTAATTACTTTCAACTAAACTTTAATTCTCTGTAAAAATCTTTTTGCTCATTATTTCTGAGCATTATAGATTTGTGAGGTTTTCTCTTTGTAATCTACTACTCAAGTGAGTTTGGGTATACTAGGTTAAGAGTAGAACACTTCTAAGGTTTATTTGTGTGAGCAATTAAAACACAAAGAATTGGTTTATTATGTGAGCCATTAAAACATAAGGGATTTTTGGGTTAGGTGTGATCCATTGACGGAAACACCATAGTTGGGAGTGAGCTTGTAAAACTCTATTGTAACACTTTGTGTGTTAGTGAAACTGCCAATTGAGATTGGGGAGAGGAGTGAGCTTGTAGGGTTTGTTAACACCCAAACCTCTATAAAATTTCTTGTGTTATATCTTTCTATCCCTACTCTATTTAACTTTCCTTTATGTACTTAAAAGTTAAGAATTTTTAATATCCAATTCAACCTCCCTTCTTGGTTCAATATCTGGGCAACAATTGGTATCGGAGCTTAGTCTAGCATCGAAGCCTAAACAGCACTAGCAAAGATCAAGAAATGGCCAATGAAGGATTCCAAAGTCTCAAGCCTTACTTTGATGGAGCAAATTATGCTCATTGGAAGTTCCGGATGGAGACATATCTGGATAGTGAAGGAATTGAAGTCTGGGATAGTGTTTGGAAAGAATGGACACGACCAATTAGAAGAGGAGTTGATGATGAAGAAGAAATCCTGTCAAGAGATTATTGGACAGAGCCTCAAAGAGGAGCAAATTTTAAAAATAAGAAGGCAATGACAATTCTCTAAAGCTCATTATCCATTGAAGAATGTGGCAGAATACAACACTGCCCAACTGCATATGGCATGTGGAAAACATTGGAAAACTATCATGAAGGAATAAAGCAAGTTAAATCCAAGAAGATTTAACTTCTTACTTCAGAGTATGAACTCTTCAAGATGAAATCCAATGAGTCAATCGTCGATATGATGAATCATCTTCTAGCCATCATAAATGGCATGAGAAAGCTTGGGAAACACCTGTGCTTGGATGATGTAAATAACAAAATTCTGAGAAGTCTTCCTCTCAAAGATTACGGTTCTAGAGTTGCTGCTATAGAAGAGGCCAATGAAGAGATGAGTGTCATGAATACTGATGTGCTTATTGGCACACTTCTAACACATGAAATGACAATGAAAAAAGATAGAGAACTTGAAGCCAAGCCAGAAAAAAAAAAAAAAAAAAAAAAAAAAAAAAAAAAAAAGCCTCTAGCACTAAAAGCCTCTACTTCAAAATCTTAAGAAGAAGTTGAAGATGATGAAGAAAAGAGTGATGATGCAAATGAGGACATTGTTATGCTCTCAAGAAGGCTGAAAAGAATAATTGAGAAGAGAATGGGCAATTCTAGAAAATTCAAGCAAACAAATCTCAAATAGGCCTCAAATAACTCTCAAAGGAGTAAAGAGGAGGTAAAGCTACATGGGATGACGAAAGCTCTTCAAGCAAAAAAGATGACAATGAAAGTGAAGAGGTCAACCTACGCTTCGTGGCTATAGAGGATCACGTCTCGGATAAGGTAGGATCACTTCACTCATACTCGTTCAATAATGATAGTAGTGATAATGATAGTAATAGTGAGGATGATGATGAGCAAAGCCTAATAGAAGTATTGAATCTAGAACTAGAGAAATATAGAAGTAAATTCAATAATTATAAAATAACATTTCTAGTTTGAAAATATAAATGGATGCTTTAGAAAAGGAGAACTTTGATCTTAAATCATCTAATGAATCTCTTCAAAAATCATTAGATGAGTACTCTTCAAGACCCTCAACAAAATCCTTGCTTAAAGAAAACAATATTTTGAAAAATGAAGTTGAGGAACTTAGAAACTCCATTTCAAAATTTCACAAGAGAAATGAGAGTTTAGATACTCTCATTGTGTCTCAAAGACCACCCTTAATTAGACATGGTATAGGATTTAAGGGTACATCATCATCATCTTCTTATAAGACTACTTTTGTTAAGTCAAGTGAACCCCATATCTCCACATTTGCTATAACAACCCCAAGGGCTAAGTGCACAAAATACACTAAATCTTCTATAAATAAGAGGGATGATCAAGGGTTGGTAAGCCTCAGAAGGAAACCTCAAAAGGCCAATCATGTCATTATGTATAAGAAGCATGCACCTAGAAAAGTACTAATTCATCATGCTTGCGCATGCCATTGCTCTCAAACTCAACCTAATAGAAATATGGCATTCAAAAGCATTGTAAGACCAAAAAGCATATTTAGAGCTAAACAATGTAATTATTGTATGAAATTTT
This sequence comes from Triadica sebifera, assembly GCA_023653625.1. Taxonomy (NCBI): domain Eukaryota; kingdom Viridiplantae; phylum Streptophyta; class Magnoliopsida; order Malpighiales; family Euphorbiaceae; genus Triadica; species Triadica sebifera. Next base: position 32,024,431 of record CM042901.1, read on the forward strand.
GTCACATAAATAAACATTGCTGGATAAGGAAGGCTCATTGGGAACCTTCATGTGCTAACCCCCAAGGACCCAAGCTCATTTGGGTACCTAAAAACAATACTTGAATTGTGATTCTATAGGTATGCCTCAAGTCCACAATAAACAAAAATGCTTGGCTAATAGATAATGGATGCTCAAGGCATATGACCGGAGACAAAGAACTTTTCAATGAAATCAAAAGTATTGAAGGAGCTAAAGTAATTGGCATTGGCTCTATTGGCTCATGTGAACCTTGCAAAAGAGGAAAACAACACAAGTCACCCTTCAAGTCCAAAAACATTGTAAGTACCTCAAAACCTCTACAACTCCTACATCTATATCTTTTTGGACCTACTAGGATTACAAGCTTATGAGGTAAACACTATGCCTTTGTCATCATCGATGACTACTCTAGATTCACTTGGGTAATTTTCTTAGCTCAAAAGAGTGATGCTTTTGAAACTTTCAAAAACATTGATAAGAGAGTTCAAAATGAAAAAGGATATTGTATTTCAAAAATAAGAAGTGATCATGGCAAAGAATTTGAAAATGAAAACTTTGAAAATTTTTGTCTAGAACATGACATTTCACAGAATTTTTCCTCTCCTAGAACACCTCAACAAAATGGGGTGGTCGAAAGAAAAAATCAAACTTTAATTGAAATGGCTCAAACAATGCTTAATGAGTATGGTTTACCAACTTACTTTTGGGCTGAAGCCACAAATACTGCATGTTATATTTCAAATCGAGTTTTCAAAAGACCTCTCTTAAACAAAAGTTCATTTGAGTTATGAAAAGGAAGAAAGCCCATGATATCATATTTTAGAGTTTTTGGATGCAAATGTTTCATATTGAATACCAAGGACAACCTTGGAAAATTTGCCTCTAAATCTGATGAGGGTATATTTTTAGGATACTCCACCACAAGCAAAGCTTATAGAGTCTATAATAAAAGGTCATTAGCTATTAAAGAATCTATGCATGTTGTTTTTGATGAATCTAGTAAGCTTGATCTTGTGGAATGTAGTGTTCTTGATGATGTTGTAGGGACAATAGAAAGACTTTATCTTAAAAATGAAAGAGAAGAAAATGATCAAGAAAATTCATATCAAGATGAATATCTACCTCTAGCTCAAGAGGAAAACAAGCAAGAGCTCCCAAAGGAATGGAGATTGACAAAAGATCACCCCAATGAGCAAATCATTGGTGATCCTACAAAGGGAGTAGTACTAGATCTCATCACAAACCTTTAGATTCTAATCTTGCCTTTGTCTCTCAAATTGAGCCAAAAAATATTGATGAAGCTTTTAATGATGAAAGTTGGGTGATTGATATGTAAGAGGAACTCAACCAATTTGAAAGAAGTAAGGTATGGACCTTAGTTCCTAGACCCAAGGAGCATCAAATCATTGGAAGTAAATGGGTGTTTAGAAATAAACTAGATGAATAAGGTTCAATAACTAGGAATAAGGCTAGGTTAGTTGCAAAAGGATATAATCAGGAAGAAGGAATAGATTATGATGAGACCTATGCTCCTGTAGCTATATTAGAAGCCATAAGAATACTTTTAGCATATGCATGCCACATGAATTTCAAACTCTTTCAAATGGATGTCAAAAGTGTTTTTTTTAAATGGTTTTATAGAAGAAGAAGTTTATGTAGAACAACCACCAAATTTTGAAAGTCATAATTTTCCTAACCATGTATTTAAACTTTCAAAAGCTTTATATGGTTTGAAACAAGCCCCAAGAGCTTGGTATGAAAGACTAAGTTCTTTTCTTTCAGAAAATAATTTTACAAAGGGGAATGTTGACACTACTTTATTTATTAAAAAGCATAAGCATGATATTCTAATTGTTCAAATTTATGTTGATGACATCATATTTAGGTCTACTAATGAATTGCTTTGCCAAGAATTTGCTAAGTGTATGACTAGAGAATTCGAAATGAGCGTGATGGGTGAGCTCAAGTTCTTCCTTGGTCTAGAAATAAAATAAGGCAATAAGGGCATATTCATCAACCAATCTAAATATGCCAAAGACTTAATTAAGAAATTTGGAATGGAAGGATGCAAAAATGCCAAGACTCCAATGAGCACATCAATAAAGTTGGACAAGAATGAAAAGGGTAAGAGCATTAATGAAAAGCTCTATAGAGGTATGATCGGATCACTCTTATATCTTACTACCTCTAGACCCAATATAATGTATAGTGTATGCTTATGTGTTCGCTTTCAATCATGTCCTAAAGATTCACATTTGAATGCTGTGAAAAGAATTTTAAAATATTTACATGGCTCATTGCATCTAGGTTTATGGTATCCTAGAAATTCATCATTTCACATTATAGGATATTCAGATGCTAATTATGTTGGAAGTCTTTTGGATAGAAAGAGTACTTCAAGTACTTGTCACATTATTGGTGAATGCTTAGTTTCTTGGTTTAGCAAGAAACAAGTTTCAGTTGCTCTTTCTACTGCTGAAGCGGAGTATGTGGCTGCAGGATGTTGTTGTACACAAATACTTTGGATGAAACAACAACTTAAGGATTATGGTCATAGTATGAACCATATACCTATCAGATGTGACAATACAAGTGCTATAAATCTACCTAAGAATCCCATTCAACACTCTAGAAGTAAGCATATTGACATAAGACATCATTTTATTATAGATCATGTTCAATATAGAGATGTTGTATTGCAATTTATAAACACAGACAATCAATTGACAGATATCTTCACTAAGTCTCTAAATGAAGAAAGATTTAACTTCATAAGAAGAGAGCTTAGTATGATTGATGGATTAACTTTATGATTGCCAAATTTGTCAAACCTTGATTATTAATCTTGTGTTATTGTCCCATCTTTTAAGGTATGAAGTGGCTAACTTGATAGAAATATATGTTATAGGGGATAGAAGCACCTTAGAAATCCTTTGGTCTTGTTTTAAACTTAGTTTTATTTAATGAGGATTTTAGGTAGTTCACGCCCGTGACATATATTCACGGCCGTGATCATAATCGCCAAAACATCCAGTAGCTTTCATGCCTTGCTTCACGACATGCTTCACAGTTGAAGGTAGTGAAGACTAGGTTTCATCCTCATAACCTTTTTCTATCACTCCCGTGAAACTCTTTGTTCACGACCGTGAACATTTCCACCAAATACTTACAGAAGCGTTCACGCTTTGTGTCACACTTTGTCTCATGGTCACAAGTAGTGAAGATTGTACTTCACGACCGTGACTCATTTATCACCACCGTAAAATTTCATCATCCATGCCTGTGACCATTCAATGTCACAACCGTGAATTGTTTCATATTCTTCATCATGGGTAGAGCGTCTCTTCAGCAAACCGGGAACACGACATTTCAAGCTCGTGACTTAGCTTTCACGCCCGTGAAGATGTCAGCTATAAAACATTTTTTATCATTATTTCTCTCATTTCTAACTCTCCAACATCTCTCATTTTTTACCATTCAATACCATTTCATAGATTCTGACCCCCTGGCAACATTCTCCATCTATAAATACCTTCAAAAACTATTTCAATCATCAGAAATCAAAAATCACTAGGTACTCTTTAAACATCCTATCAGATTTTTTCTCTCTTCAATAATCAATTTCAAAACCAAAAATGGAACTCGGCTCCTCCAAAGGCACCAGAAAGAAGTCTCATGATCCAAGAAGGTACACGGACTACCTTATCAATATCATTCCGGAGCATTGTCATCTGAGGTACTCGGTTCTCAAGAAAAAACCACTCCTTTCCTCTCGATCATTTGAATGGCACACTGTAAGGACCATTGATCTCAAGAGAAGCATGACAGAACAAATCCAAGCTTGTCATCTAAAAGATTTTGTTGAAATACATCAATCAATGCTAAGGGAACCTACCCTCGAGTTCCTTAGCTCCCTGCAAGTCTCTCCCACCGGTACTGTGAAATTTCAACTCTGCAAACATCTAAACACCTTCACTGGAATGGAGTTTGGTGACATGTTCAACCTTCCCTCTGATGGCATACTCAATGAAAGTGAGGTGGAGTTCTACGCCACTCAAGCATGGGCTCATTTTGGACTCGACTGCAGCTGGGACGTTAAGAAGATGAAGAGCACCCACCTTCGATCACCAGTGCATAAGTACTTGCATAGGTTTCTGACCTATAGCATCTTTGCTAAAGGGGACAACAAAGGTTTAATTCGGAAATCTGAGCTCTTTCTTCTAGAGATGGCCCAAAGAGGCCTAACAGTGGCTCTATCTCGATGGTTTGCAAACCATCTACTATCTATTGCCATGAAGCCCTCCGGAGACATTTTGATTGGTGGGTACATGACTCACCTTACTATAAAGCTTGGTTATCTGAATCTAGAATAGCATAACTTCAACCTCATACCAGCACATCCTATAGACCAGCTAGACGTCTAGTCTTTTATCAAGATGGGAGCGGCAGTTCGCATAGTTCATGAGAATAACATCTACTACCACTTCACCAACACAGCTGGTGAGATTATTTAGGAAGACAATGATTTGGATGACTTTAAAGCTATCCTCCAAGGAATCCAGCAAAGGAAAAGAGTTCGAGTCAAGACGACGACCCTAGAGGTTGAGTAGGAAATTGGACAATCCTCGGCCTCCACACCGAACTTGGCTCAACAGGTGGCTGACCTATTGGCACCGCGTTTTGACCAATTATAGGCTTTGATTGATGAGAGGTTAGATAACCTCAAAGATTTCATGGAGTCTCACATGGAAAGCCTCGAGGCAGAAGTAGCTCGCCTTAGAGATGGGATGTCCGGCTCCTAAGCTAGCTAGATTTTTTTTTCTGCTTATTAGTTTCTAGTATTGCAAATGTAGGATTTTAATTTCCTTTTCAAACCTTTGTACTTTTCCATTTGATATTAATATAATTGCATTAGTTTTCCCTTATGATTTATCTTTTATATTCTTTTTGTTGATGACAAAAGGGGGAGAACCTAGCAATATAATTGAATTAAATGAATATGCAAGTTACATGAATGCAAATGTGTTGATACTTTGCATATACTTAACTAGTTATAAGCAAAAATTTGGTATACATTGGATATACTTTGCATGTACCTCAACACGGCTGGTGAGATTATTTAGGAAGACAACAATTCGGACGACTTCAAAGCTATCCTCCAAGGAATCCAGCAAAGGAAAAGAGTTCGAGTCAAGACTGCGACCCTAGAGGTTGAGCAAGAAATTGGACAATCATTGGCCTCCACACCGAACTTGGCTCAACAGGTGGTTGACCTATTGGCATTGCGTTTTGACCAATTGTAGGCTTCGATTGATGAGAGGTTAGAGAACCTCAAATATTTCAAGGAGTCTCGCATGGAGAGCCTCGAGGCGGAAGTAGCTCGCCTTAGAGATGGGATGTCCGGCTCCTAAGCTAGCTAGATTTTTTTTTCTGCTTATTAGTTTCTAGTATTGCAAATGTAGGATTTTAATTTCCTTTTCAAACCTTTGTACTTTTCCATTTGATATTAATATAATTGCATTAGTTTTCCCTTATGATTTATCTTTTATGTTCTTTTTGTTGATGACAAAAGGGAGAGAACCTAGCAATATAATTGAATTAAATGAATATGCAAGTTACATGAATGCAAATGTGTTGATACTTTGCATATACTTAACTAGCTATAAGCAAAAATTTGGTATACATTGGATATACTTTGCATGTACCTAAACTGGGAAGCAAGCATCCATGCTACACTTCATCATTCTTAAAAATTCTTGCACTTTAGTAATTTTTTATCTTAAGCATTTTTTAGGGGGAAACTTCTCAAAAGCACATATTGCTAGATTATTTGTCACCATCAAAAAGGGGGAGATTGTTGAACCTTGAGGGGTTTTTTTGTCATTTTGATGCTAACAAATAAAATAGCAATAATGTATTTAACATACTTATTTTCTAAGTTTATTGAACAGGGTATGGAATATGATGCAAGAATGGAAGACTAACTTTAAAAGACAAAAATTGAAGAAATAGCATGTTCACGTCCATGACTGTTAATGTCACACCCGTGATGTAACTTAGCGCCAACTACCCAACATTTAAAGTTCACGGCCATGAAGGATCATAGCAACCATGAATGATCATATCAGTCACGCCCGTGAAAAAACATGTCAAATTCCTCCAGAGAGCTTCATGGCCAGATTCACCACCTAGACCACGACTTGGAAGGATATTCACGCCTGTGAAAGAAGAAAGTCACACCAGTGATCAAACACTTCAAGTTCTTCTAGAATGCTTCACGTCCAGATTCACCACTTGAGTCACAACTTGGAAGAACATTCATAGTCACGACTGTGAAAGAGGAAAGAGAAACATGTCAGACACGAAATTAAGAGTTGGTGCAATGACTATTTTCACATTAAATGCATCCAAATGGCTATAATTCACCATGGAAGTATAAATGCAAGTCATTTATGAATCCAGAACAAGATAATAGCAATTACTTCAAATCAAAATCTTGTTGTAGCCATTTGGGGATTAATTACTTTCAACTAAACTTTAATTCTTTATAAAAATCTTTTTGCTCATTATTTCTGAGCATTATAGATTTATGAGTGTTTCTCTTTGTAATCTACTACTCAAGTGAGTTTGGGTATATTGGGTTAAAAGTAGAACAATTGTAAGGTTTATTTGTGTGAGCCATTAAAAGACAAGAAATTGGTTTATTGTGTCAGCCATTAAAACATAAGGGATTTATGGGTTAGGTGTGATCCATTGATAGAAACACCATAGTTGGGAGTGAGCTTATAAAACTCCATTGTAGCACTTTTTGTGTTAGTGAAACTCCCAATTGAGATTGGGGAGAGGAGTAGGGTTTGTTAACACCCGAACCTCTATAAAATTTCTTGTGTGATATCTTCTTATCCCTATTCTACTTAACTTTTCTTTCCACACTTAAAAGTTAAGAATTTTTAATATCCAATTCAACCCCCCTTCTTGGTTCAATATCTGGGCAACACTATATTTTAAGCGTCTATCATTTCCACAACATACATATATAACCTTTAACTTAAAGTTGTTATTGTACTAGTGAAATGTGATTAAGGTTAATTAATGTTGTTTGCTTGATTTTGAGCATGTTGAGTAACTTATGTTGTGCTTGAGAAGGAAAATACACTTGAATGCTATTTTCTTTGAAATTTATTGTATATTCATTATATTGGGATTTATCCTTCCCTTGTATATATAAATAAGTCTTTGGGTATTAAAAGATGTGTATATGTTGGTGTTAATATTGGTACTGAGGTTTAAATTAGTAAACCATAGGACATTACATATGGAATTGGAATTTTGGTGTTTAATATATATTTTGGAAAATTTCCAGGATTCACGGGCATGAATTGTGTGGTGATTTTAGATAAAATCATTCATGGGTTGTGTCACTATAACGCCACATCTTATGCATTTAAGTATAACCTATCTCTGTATCAAATAATCACATATAGCATGCTGGAAAAACAAAATATCCTGTTAATAGTGATAGTAAAATTTTTTTATATATTCTGTAATATTATTCAATGACTTTGCAAGTCTCATATCCTGTAATTTCATTCCATGACTTGCAAGTCTCATATCCTGTAATATTACTCAGCGAATTTGCTAAGTTAACACTGAGATTTTCACCACAACATAATATATATCACATATATCAAAACATAAACTTTACACATAAGTATTTTCGAGTTGCTTTCATTTATACATTTTTGGTATCAGAGCAGGGATAGGTTCCATGGGAACATGCATATGCATAAGAGCATGATAACATATGAATCCTATGTGTTAAACATTATGTAGTGACATAATTTCATTTATTTTAGGGACATCATAAGATATGATTCACCAAGGAGGGAGAGGTCAACCGAAATGCATTCTTATGAAGCATCACCTCATTCACATAGAGATCAACCAGTGCTAGGAGCTAGAGCTCCAACACATGCATCACAGTCATCTCATGTAGAGGCACCCTATGAACACCTACATCAGGAAGTGCATGGTCTTGAAATGTACAAGGAAAGACGTTATGACAAGCTGAGGAAACATGGTGCAACTGATTTCAATGGAACAACAGACCCAGTAGAAGCTAAGATATGGCTGAAAAGGACACAGAGGGTACTGAATATGATGAGATGTACCCCGAATGAGAAATTCAATTATGCAGTATCCTTGCTGCAAGGAAATGCTTATGAATGGTGGGAGACAGTCCCCGACAGTGATGCATAACCACCGGTGTTGACATGAAATGATTTCCTCCGGAAATTTTAGAACAATTACATGCCTGAAGCATATAAAGATGAGAAGAGGAAGGAATTCCTGAATCTGAAATAGAGGAACATGTCTGTTGCGGAGTATGAAGTACAGTTCAACAAACTTTCGCACTATGCCACCTTCATGGTCTCTACTGAAAAAGACAAATGCAGGAAGTTTGAGGAGAGCCTCAAATATGAGATCAGAAATAGAATCCTTAGTGAATCAAAGCTGAATGGTTAATGAAAGAAGCTGGGGAGCAACAAATTAAAAGGGCAGCACGTGAGTTCTTTGGTGAATCTAGTAGAAGGTCAGGAAAAAGAGGTAGATATATGTCTGCACTGTCTGGTAATATAAGTGGGTACTCCAGTTCTAGAGGTCGAGGCATAACTTTCTCTTACCTAAGCAGAGGGCAGAGCCAATATGTTGAACAGAGGCCTACATGTACCCATTGTGGTAGACAACATACGGGCGAATGCAGAAGGCTCACAGGAGCATGTTATTTCTGTGGGTCAATGGAATACATGTATAGAGACTGTCCGAAAAGAGCCAAACTAGCAGAGACTAGTAGAGGTAGAGGAGTATCTGAGACTACAGTTGAGGCACCGAGGGTCTACCCTACTAGTGGGACACAGGGTAGATGAAGAGGCAGGGGCAGAACTGGTACAACGGGCAGAGGAGTGACCAGATCTGAAGGTCAGAGTTCTAGACCCCCTACTCAGGCCAGGGTGTTTGCCATGACTAGACAGGAGGCAGTTGATGCTTCCGAAGTAGTCACCGGTAATATTTACATTTATGATATGTTAGCATATGCATTGATTGACCTAGGCTCCACTCATTCATTTATATCATTGCATATGCCATCCAAATTGCATCAAAAGCATGAGCCTTTGGGGATTGAGATAAATGTGAGTACTCCATTGGGAACAATACTAGTTGTGAATAATGTCTGTCGTGATTGCTTGATACGCATTGATGAAACTAAATTGATAGCTGATTTGATCTTATTGCCAATATATGAATTGGATGTGATATTGGGAATGGATTGGTTAACTAGTCATCATGCAATACTGAATTGCTTTACTAAGGAAGTAATTTTGGAATCACCAAACCAGCCAAGGGTAGTATTTATAGGTGAAAGAAAATTTGTGCCTACATGTCTAGTTCAGCTATAAAGGCATTTTGAATGATCAAAGGGGGATGTGAGGCATATTTGGCATATGTGACTGATACTAGAATCACTGATAGCTTGCTTGAAAATATACCAGTGGTAAGGGAATTTGCTAATGTATTCCTAGATGATCTACCTGGTTTACCACCAGATAGAGAGATAGAATTCACTATTGAACTAGTACCAAGAGCAGCACCAATATCAAGGTCACCCTACAGAATGGCCCCAGTTGAGTTGAAAGAACTGAAGGCCCAATTATAGGAGTTACTTGAAAAAGGGTATATTAGACCTAGTGTTTCACCATGGGGAGCTCCAGTCTTATTTGTTAAAAAGAAAGATGGAACAATGAGATTGTGCGTCGATTATAGGCAACTGAACAAAATGATGATGAAGAATAAATATCCATTGCCTAGAATAGATGATTTGTTTGATCAGTTGCAAGGAGCCCAAATATTCTCCAATATTGATTTGAAATCAGGCTATTACCAGCTGAAGGTAGCAGAAGCGGATGTTCCAAAGACTACCTTTTGAACCAGGTATGGACATTATGAATTTTTAGTAATGCCATTTGGATTGACTAATGCTCCAGTTGCATTCATGGAATTAATGAATAAGGTGTTTCAACCATATCTGGATAGATTTGTGATAGTATTTATTGATGACATATTGGTGTACTCAAAGAACAGGGGAGAACATGAACAACATTTAAAAATTGTGTTGCAAACTTTGAGGGAGAAACAATTATATGCCAAATTGAGTAAATGTGAATTCTAGTTAGATCATTTGGTGTTTCTTGGACATGTGGTGTCGTGTAAGGGCATAGAGGTTGACCCAAAGAAAATTGTGGCCATGGTAAATTGGGAAGCTTCTAAAAATATTTCAGAAATGCGTAGTTTTCTGGGTTTAGCCGGATACTATCACATATTTGCTGATGGATTCTCCTTAATTGCTAGCCCTTTGACTAAATTGTTGAGAAAGAATGTGCCTTTCAAGTGGACTCCAGAATGTCAGAGGAGTTTTGATGAACTAAAACACATACTAACCTCAGCACCAGTATTAACTATCCCTATAGGTACAGGTGGGTTTACAGTATATAGTGATGCTTCTCACCAAGGCTTGGGATATGTATTAATGCAACATGGTAAGGTGATAGCTTATGCATCTAGGAAACTGAGACCACATGAGATCTCATATCCAGTGCATGATTTAGAATTGGCTGTTGTTGTATTTGCATTAAAGATTTGGAGGCATTATCTATATGGTGAGACATTCTAGATCTTCACATACCATAAAAGCTTGAGTTATTTGCTGACATAGAAAGAATTAAACATGAGGCAGAGACGGTGGTTAGAGCTATTGAAAGATTATGACTGTACAATTGAATATCATCCAGGGAAAGCCAATGTGGTAGCAGATGCATTGAGTAGGAATGCTAGTAGCAGTGTAGCTCACTTACAAGTATCCTCTTTTCCATATTTGATTCAATTACGATCTATGAATGTTGAATTAAATATACATGATGAAGGATCATTGATTGCTACTCTTCAAGTCATTGATTCAATTACGATTTTGGGTGAGTTTACAAGATGCATTGGGAACAAAATTGAACTTCAGTACTGCATTCCACCCACAAATTGAGGGAAAATCAGAGAGGACTATACAAACATTAGAAGAAATGCTCAGAGCATGTTCTATGGAATTCAAAGGTGCTTGGGATGAATATATAGCATTGATTGAATTTGCTTACAACAACCAGTATCATAGCAGTATCCAGATGGCACCATATGAGGCATTGTATGGCAGAAAGTGTCGAAGCCCCATCATTTGGGATGAAGAAGGTGCACGTGCATTAGAAGGGCTAGAGATAGTGCAAGACACAGTAGATAAAATTAAGGTTGTCAAGAACAAGCTAAAGGCAACCCAAGATAGACAGAAAAGTTATGTTGATCAGTATAGAAGGGAGATGGAATACGAGATAGGTGAAAAGGTATTTCTTCATGTATCTCCATGGAAAGGGGTATTTGGCAAGAAAGGTAAATTGAGCCCAAGATACATAGGGCCTTACGAAATTCTTGAGAAGATTGGTCCACTGGCATACAGATTGGCGTTACCACCAAAAATGGCTCAGATTCATAATGTGTTTCATGTGAGCATGCTTAGAAGATACAGGTCAGATCCTACTCATGTACTTAAAGATCAAGCCATCGAGATTGCAGAGGACATGAGTTATATAGAAGAACCAGTGGAAATCATCAGGAACAAGACTAAAAAATTGAGAAATAGAGAAATACCTTTAGTTAAGGATTTATGGAGAAACCATTCAGAAGAAGAGGCAACATGGGAAACGGAAGAGAATATGAAAAAGCAATATCCACACCTGTTTCGAGGTATTAAATTTCAAGGACGAAATTTTTAAAAGGAGGGGAGAATTGTAACATCCTCGACCTTCCCCACATGCATATACATATGTATTTCATTTGAACATATGCATATTGCATATAATTCAATTGAACACATGCATTTCATACGTATTTTCGTAGGAACAAGTTTATGACACGCACTAGCTACGTGTCGTAGTATTTGGAAATTGTGTCGAGTCACACGTGTGTAATTATAACCTAAATGAGGATAACAAGCATAGAAATAAATTGAATAAGGTGACATTAATTTAGATTAAGATTAGTAAACATTTTACATCGTTAATTTAGTTAAATCGGGTCAAATGATTAAGTTGTACTATTGTGTCAATTAGTCGAATTATATATATATGTAAATAATAATAGTAATATAAATAAAATAAAATGAAAATGAAAAAAAAGAGAAATAAAATAGAAGAGAAGATAAAAGAGAAGAGAAAGGAGAAAAGATATGAGAAAAGAGATGAGAAAAAGATAAAAAGACAAAAAAACAAAAAGTTAGCTTTATCTTCCCATTTCTGCCTTCTTCTCCAGCCCGACTTCTTCTTCATTTTCCTCCATTTCAGAATTCAATTATTCCTTTTTTTCACTTATCTTTTTAAGCTAATTTATCCCTTGCAAGGTCATTCTTGGTAAGTAATCAATTCTTATTGCTATAGGGTTGATTTGAGTTGCTTAGGTTCATTAATAGGCACTGATTTGTAACCCGATTTTGATGCACATAGAAATTAATTATGGAAAATTTTAAAACACACATGTTGTTCCTTTATGTCTTATATTTATGGATATGTAAACGGTTTTTCATGATTTGGTGTATAGGAAGAGAAATCCTCTCTGTACTGAAACTGGTCAGGGTGTGAACCCTAACCAAGTTAGTAACTGTGTTCTTTGATTTCGAATATGTTAAAGCCATTTTTTGAAGTATCTCAAAACATAAAAGTTGTATATATATGTGTTATTTATCTGTATTCCAAATTTTAAGTTCATAGGTCTTGTAAATTTTGAGTTATGTTGAATGGAACCATGACTGTTCCATGACTTGAACTGCCAACTGAGTGCCCTGGGCAGATACAGCAACTTGTTTGGCTAAGTTTAGATCGTTAGAGCTAGATTATGTAAATTATAAAAACATTAAATTTATAGGTATATGTTTTAGCGAAATTTTGGTACTAATTTCAGCTTAATTGATTATGTATAGACTAGGTTATGGTCTTTAGAAGGCATACTGGTCCGGAAGCCAATTTTGTTCTAGACCAGTGCAATTTTTCTTATGATTTGAAGCCCTTAGAGGCATAATTGATAAAAGTTGAAAACATGAAAAATTTTCATTTGAACCCATATGAGTTTCTGTAAAGTTTCATTGAAATATGACTTATATATTATAAGTTATGATGAACCAAAGTTGGTACCCTGAAACTGCCTAAAGGCAGAAAACAGAACACACTTAGAAATTCCACCAAATATTTTACAATGATCCAATTGGTCTAAAATGTTAATATATTATGTCATTATATGTTAATTTGAATTAGGAATAAGAATCGGGTTAATTTCTCAAGTATAGAAAAAGTTATAGGCTAAACAGACCCACAAGGTCACACTGCCTCATAGGAAAAATCTTAACTATTGATATGAACAATGCATATTAATTTGTTTAAGCCACATTAAGTCTTGCTAATCATGAGTTAATCGATTATGTTTTCATATTAGGCTCTCAACATATTGGAGACCCACAAGAAGTTGATAGGCTATAAGTTAGGGGTCGGAATCAAAGGAGAACGGTGAGTCTAATTATTAATTGAATTCTTTAGTGCAAATAAATGTTGCTTGCTATGTGATTTATATGATTGTCACGATTGGCCAATCATTTTGCTTACTTTAATTTAGTCACCTTATTCAATTTATTTATAATGCTTTGTTATCCTCTTTTAGGTTATAAGGATGCATGTGCGACTCGATACAATTGCCAAATACTAGGACATATAGCTAGTGTGTGCCATGAACTTGTTCCTAAGAAAATATGTATGAAATGCATGTGTTCAATTGGATTATATGGAAGATGCGTATTTTCAAATGAAATGCATGTGGATATGCATGTGGGGAAGATCAAGGATGTTACAATTCAAAATGTAACATCACACCTTATGCATTTCAGTAAAACCTATCCCTGTATCAAGTAGTCGCACATAATATACTGGAAAAGAAAAATACCCTGTTAACATTGGTAGTAAATTTTTTTTCATGTCATATCCTGTAAAATCAATTAATGACTTTGCAAGTCAATTTTGAGGCTTTTGCCACAATACGATATATTACATATATTAAAATATAAACTTTACATATAAGTATTTACGAGTTTCTTTCATTTATACATTTTCAAACTCATTCCAAAATGACTATACATATTCAAGCACGTAAATACAAAACCTAGATGACATATTTTCATGCTTGTGTGAAATGCAAGAAGAGAGAGTGATGATGCTCGGCCAGTGACCTGTGCTCCATGTCTTTTATACGTTACTCAAAATGAGCTATCACTTTTCTTTACCTGAAAAATGATGCAAATTGATGAGTTGCGGCTCAGTGAGAATAACCATCAAATGAGCTCTAAAGTACCGAACAACTCATAGTAATAAATCACAAATCCAACACATACCATGTATTCCATTCCATTCATCCGAATCATATAAATATCAATAAAGTTGAAACATATAATCATTACTCTTTACAGATGCAAATGCTTTGCTTATTTCATTTTGTTGTGACTAAGTTAAACAGACATTGCCCTGGGTTTCCATGTGAACATTTTCCATGTGAACATTTGCATTTGCTAGCTAGCTTGATCATTTGTTTCATTTGCACATTTGTTGGGCCATAGGCCTCTTCTTTTTCTTTACAATATCGATAAATTAGTCACAATGCCTTTTTAGTCCATATGTATATGCACTTGTATTTAAGCATTCATCAGCCATTGCAAATGTTGTATATGATAAAGATGCAAATGTTGTACAACCTCGAAGTTTCAAACCTTTCAGAAAGTGCTTTCTCATCAAAAAGCTCTCTTAGATGGTATACTATGGAATTAGCATCCATAGCCTCATGTTGTTTTTGCAACTCAGCTGACATAGTAGCAAGCATAATGCAGTTTGCCATCTCACTATCATTGAGATGCTTTTGATATGCCTTCTGAACATCTTCAGAGGCATTAGCAGTAGGGGGATTAGGGAGTGCCTCATCTAGGACATAGCCAATCTTTTCGGATTTGAGAACTATCATAAGATTCCATAGTCAATCCAAAAAATTAGGCTCATTCAACTTATTTGATTCCATTAGTAATCGCAAATGATGATTCTAGCAACCTAGATGTAAAATAGAACATATTAGAATGTATATAAAATGCATGTTTATTAGGTCTTTAATAAATCGCATTATGACTCCCACTATTTTACTGCAAATCCATAGTCCTCACTGTGAACCCGAGAGAACTTATATGGAAGTTATCCTAGTGGGTCGATATCCAACTAGCTAAGAATAACCTTAAGGCAACTCAACAAGCTATCCTTAGTTTGGTTTTGTAGATATCTAATCCATACCAATTGCATTATTCATGAAACTATCAAATCTTGTGCTATCAACTTATTGATGTGTGCACATACATTAGGCTATCAACTCTTGATATGTGTACATCTCATGTATACAAACCCAACTTCGCCTCCAATACACATTAACCTTGGCACAAATCCAACAAGTCAATAATATCGGTTAAGTCTAACCCATTAATCGTGAAATCTAATTTCAATGGATTGAACATATTTTTATAGAGTGAGCTTGAGGCAACTCAACAACCCTAACTCTAGAAGAACTTTGGTTCTCCCCATATTAATGGAAGGCGTAAGACTTAATTGTTTATTTAGCGAGGGATTTCTTTGTTAAGTCTCATCAAGTTATTATTTCATACTTTTATATAGCATACATTCATCACATGGATATACTCTCAAGAAGGCTGAAAAGAATTATTGAGAAGAGAATGAGCAACTCTAGAAAATTTGGGCAAAGAAACCTCAAATAGACCTGTAATGACTCATAAAGAAGTAAAGAGGAGGTAAGGTGTTATGAATGTTGGAAGAAAGGGCATATTAAACTGGAATGTCCAAGGCTCAAGAAGCACAAGAGCAAATACCAAAGAGACAATGGGGAGAAAGGTCACAAAGCCACAAGGGATGACGAAAGCTCTTCAAGTGAAAAGATGACAGTGAAAGTGACAAGGTCAACCTATGCTTCATGGATATAAAGGATCACGCCTCGGATAAGGTAGGATCACTTCACTCATACTCTTTCAATAATGAGTAGTGATAATGATAGTAAAAGTGAAGATGATGATGAGCAAAGCCTAATAGAAGTATTGAATCTAGAACAAGAGAAATATAAAAGTAAATTCAATACTTATAAAAATAACATTTCTAATTTGAAAATCAAAATGGATGTTTTAGAAAGGAGAAGTTTAAGCTTAAATCATCTAATGAATCTCTTCAAAAGTCATTAGATAAGTACTCTTCAAGACTCTCAACTAAATCCTTGCTTAAAGAAAACAATATTTTGAAAAATGAAGTTGAGGAACTTAGAAACTCCATTTCAAAATTTCACAAGGGAAAGGAGAGTTTAGATACTCTCATTGTGTCTCAAATACCACCCTTAATTAGACATGGTATAGGATTTAAGGGTACATCATCATCATCTTCTCATAAGACTACTTTTGTTAAGTCAAGTGAACCCCATATCTCCACATTTGCTATAACAACCCCAAGGGCTAAGTGCACAAAATACACTAAATCTTCTATAAATAAGAGGGATGATCAAGGGTTGGTAAGCCTCAAAAGGAAACCTCAAAAGGCTAATCATGTCGTTATGTATAAGAAGCATGCACCTATAAAAGTACTAATTCATTATGCTTGCGCATGCCATTGCTCTCAAACTCAACCTAATAGAAATATGGCATTCAAAAGCATTGTAAGACCAAAAAGCATATTTAGAGCTAAACAATGTAATTATTGTATGAAATTTTGTCACATAAATAAACATTACTGGATAAGGAAGGCTCATTGGGAACCTTCATGTGCTAACTCCCAAGGACCCAAGCTCATTTGGGTACCTAAAAATATTTACTTGGCTCGTTGCATCTAGGTTTATGGTATCCTAGAAATTCATCCTTTCACATAATAGGATATTCAGATGCTAATTATGCTGGAAGTCTTTTAGATAGAAAAAGTACTTTAGGTACTTGTCACTTTATTAGAGAATGCTTAGTTTCATGGTTTAGCAAGAAACAAGTTTCAGTTGCTCTTTCTACCACTGAAGCGGAGTATGTGGCAGTAGGATGTTGTTGTATACAAATCCTTTGGATGAAACAACAACTTAAGGATTATGGTCATAGTATGGACCATATACCTATCAGATGTGACAATACAAGTGCTATAAACCTATCCAAGAATCTCATTCAACACTCTAGAAGTAAGCATATTGACATAAGACATCATTTTATTAGAGATCATGTTCAATATGGAGATGTTGTATTGGAATTTATAAGCACATACAATCAATTGGCAGATATCTTCACTAAGTCTCTAAATGAGGAAAGATTTAATTTCATAAGAAGAGAGCTTGGTATGACAGAACAACTCCAGGCTTGTCATCTGAAAGATTTCGTTGATATCCATCAATCGACACTGAGGGAACCAACTCTCGAGTTCCTTAGCACCCTTCAAGTCTCTCCCACTAGCACGGTAAAATTCCAACTTTGTAAGCATCCTAACACCCTCACTGCCACAGAGTTTGGTGACATGTTCAACCTTCCCTATGATGATATCCTTAATGAGAGTGAGGTGGAGTTTTATGCTACTCAGGCATGGACTCATTTCGGGCTTGACTGCAGTTGGGTCGTCAAGAAGATGAAAAGCACCCACCTTCAATCCCCAGTGCATAAGTACTTGCATAGGTTTCTAACCTATAGCATTTTTTTCTAGAGGAGATAGCAATAGATCGATTCGAAAATCCGAGCTCTTTCTTCTAGAGATGGCCCGAAGAGGCCTAACAGTGGCTTTATCTTGATGGTTTGCAAACCATCTGCTGTCTATTGCCATAAAGCCCTCTAGAGACATTTTGATTGGTGGGTACGTGACTCACCTTGCTATAAAGCTTGGGTATTTGAAGCTAGAGGAGCACCACTTCAACCTTATACTAGCACATTCTCGAAACCGATTAGACGTCGAGTCATTTATCAAAATAGCAGCGGTTGTTCGTATAGTTCATGAGAACAACATCTACTACCGCTTCAACAACACAGCTGAAGAGATTATTTGGGAGGACAATGATTCAGACAACTTCAAAGTTGGCCTCCAAGGAATCCAGCAGAGGAAGAGTGTTCGAGTTGAGAAGGCGACCTCAGAGATTAAGCAGGAAATTGGACAATCCTCTGCCTCCACACCGAACTTGGCTCAACAAGTGGCTGATCTCTTAGCACCACGGTTTTGACCAATTGTAGGCTTCGATGGATGAGAGGTTAGAGAACCTCAAGGATTTCATGGAGTCTTGCATGGAGAGCCTCAAGGCGAAAGTAACTTGCCTTAGAGATGGGATGTCCGGCTCCAAATCTAGCTAGACTATATTTTCACTATGTTAATTTCTAGCATGTTTGATGTAGGACTTTAAATCACTTTTCAAAATCTTGTACTTTTCTTTTATTATTAATATAATTGCATTAGTTTTCCCTTATGATTTATCTTTTTATTATTCTTTTTGTTGATGACAAAAGGGGGAGAACCTAGCAATATATTATATTTAAAATTTAAATGCAATATATCTGAAATACTTATTTGAATAAAATGAATATGGAAGTATGCAAATGAGTTGATATACCTTGAATATACCTTAAGTATACTTTGCATATACCTTGATGCAAGTTACATGAATGAATATTCTTGATATACTTTGAATATACCTTAAATATACTTTGAATATACCTTAAATATACTTTGCACATACTTAACTAGTTTTAAGTAAAAATTTGGCATGCATTGTATATACCTTGCATATAACTTGCATATACCTAAACTAGGAAGGATACATCCATGCTATACTTCATCATTCTTTACAATTCTTGCACTTCAGTAATTTTTTATCTTAAGCATCTTTTTAGGGGGAGACTTCTCAAAAGCACATATTGCTAGATTATTTGTCACCATCAAAAAGGGAGAGATTGTTGAACCTTGAGGGGTATTTCCGTCATTTTGAAGCTAATAAATAAAATAGAAATAATGTATTTAACATACTTGTTTTCTAAGTTTATTGAACAGGGTATGGAACATGGTAGCAAGAAAGGAGAATGGAAGACTAACCTTAAAAAAGACAAAAAAATGAAGAAATAACATGTTCACGCCCGTGACCTTTTATGTCACACCCGTGATGAAGCTTAGCGCCAACTATCCAACATTTAAAGTTCACGGCCATGAAGAATGATAGCAACCGTGAAAGATCATATCAGTCATGCTTGTGAAAGAAAGTCACGCCCGTGAGAAAACATGTCAAATTCCACCAGAAAGCTTCACAGCCAGAGTCACTACTTGGACCACACTTAGGAAGGATGTTCACGCCCGTGAAATAATAATGTCACGTCTGTGATCAAACATTTCAAATCCTTCCAGAATGCTTCACAATCGAAGTCACCACTCAAGTCACAACTTAGAAGAACAGTCACGACCGTGACACACTTATTCACGACTGTGAAAGAGGAAAGAGAAACATGTTAGGCGCAAAATTAAGAGTTGGTGCAACGACTATTTTCACATTAAATGCAACCAAACGGCTATAATTTTTCATGGAAGCATAAATGCAAGTCATTTATGAATTCAGAATAAGAGAATAGCTATTACTTCGAATCAAAATCTTGTTGTAGCCATTTGTGCATTTAATACTTTCAAAACAAACATTAATTCTCTGTAAAAATCTTTTTGCTCATTATTTTCTGAGCAATATAGATTTGTGAGTGTTTCTCTTTGTAATCTACTACTCAAGTGAGTTTGGGTATATTGGGTTAAGAGTAGAACACTTGTAAGGGTTATTTGTGTGAGCCTTTAAAACGCAAGGAATTGGTTTATTGTGTGAGACATTAAAACACAAAGGATTTTTGGGTTAGGTGTGATCCATTGTTAGAAACACCATAGTTGGGAGTGAGCTTGTAAAACTCAATTGTAACATTTTGTGTGTTAGTGAAACTCCCAATTGAGATTGGGGAGAGGAGTAGGGTTTGTTAACACATGAACCTCTATAAAAATTCCTGTGTAATATCTTCCTATCCCTATTCAACTTAACTTTTCTTTCCGCACTTAGAAGTTAAGAAATTTTTTTTTTAATATTCAATTCAACCCCCCTTCTTGGTTCAATATCTGGGCAATAGATTCCATTTCTCTACTAACTCCACTATGTGCAAAAAGTTAAAGCCAATTTTTTCAATGACTTTATTCATCACCTTACCACTAATGTGTGGCTCTAATAAAATAGTCATGTCTTCTTTGTACTTCTATAAATGCAACTGAAGAACACTCATAAAATCAGTGCTTTTAGCACCCTAACAGTTCTAACATAAAATAGACATTAAAGAAAAAAAAAAAGAAAAGAAAGTGAACTATAATTTAAGCTTGAAGGTTTGAAACCTCCATGACATCCTCTTCTTCTTTCATTGAGATACACTCATATTCATCGCCATTGTTTGCTTTAATAAGAACATGTTAATCTAGATGCTCATCTGATCATCAACCAACTTATCATGTTTATCTAGAGGTTTACTTTTTAGAGGCACATTAGCAGTTCTATATACAAAGCCAACCTTCTCACTAATAATAACAATTTTTCCAGTAGAAGGCTCTTGCAAAGGCACATTTTTCTTAACCATAATAGAATGCTTCGAATGATAGAGGTTTGAAAATTTAACCACTAATTTTTCATTCAGTGGTCTTTTATTGAGAAAATCAAAGTATTCTCCCAAAGTCATGTTTTTCCTTAATAGTGTCTGATGACTCGCCATGATGAGAATTAGTAGAGCCTTTTTTTCCACATGGTTCATTTGTTTTTTTTTCTTATTGCCTTGAGAACGTGCATGATGGGTCCCTCTAAAGTCATCTCCCTTATTACTGTATGGAACATCCCTTGCTAGGATGATGTCTTCCACATCGAAAACCTAATCATAAGAGTTCTCTTCAATATTTTTTCCACCTTTAACTCCTAGGATTTTGTAATGAGATCCTCATTTATTTTCCATATCCTTTTGTTCCACAGATTCAGGATTTTTCTTAATATTCCATCTTTGTCCTGGCACCACCATCCATAGCCTGTATTCTCTTTGAGCTTCATCGGAGTTCACCACTTTTTGTCTAATGTCTTTTGTTTCTTTGTTAACTGCAATTTTAGTAGAACAAAAGGCCTCAATATGCCATAAGAACCACAATAAAAGCAAATCTCTAGCAAGTTTTCATATTCAACCTTCTGTATTTCACCATTAATAATAAATTGGGATACAATAGGTTGGTTAAGATCTATAATCACTACTTCCCTCACAAAAAAACCTCTCTAGAATTCACTAGTACTGTAATCTACCTTATCTACCTTACCAATAGCCTCTGAGATGAGTCTAACTACACTCTCCAGATAGTATTAAAGAGGTAACTCAGTCAATCTAATCAAAATAGTAGTGGTGCTTGCTTTTTCATTTATAACTCTAAACTCCGATGTATATTTTTGTACTGAAAGATAGGCACCATTAACTATCTAAAGTTCATTCAATAAAGCAAATTGATAATCTCGTTCATCAAAAAATTTGAACTAAGAAAAAATCCCTCCCAATATCAAGTACTTTGGCATCCAATACATCCCATGTTCCCTTAATTTGATTGTTTAGAGCCTTATAGCCAATATTTTCACATAGGAGATTGACTATCACTGAGCAATTCAGTGTTTTCCCCAATCTGCTCCTTAATTCCAAAGATAACAAGACAACCAAAGTTTTTCATGTCCAATTAATGATCACTTCTCCAAGTGACATAATGACATTGGAAGACTCCATTACCTCTTTCATTGTAGCTTCCACTATAGCACTAGAGAGTATAGTGTGTTCTTGTAATCTTTCCCTTGCACATTGTCCTCTCCAAGCTTCACATTCTTTGTTTCCCTATCCTCTTCCAACGCTGAAAATGTTTCACCCTCAATTGTCATGCTCTCCATTACTAGCTTTTGTTATTTTTACTTTTTTCTCTTTTCGTATTTTTATTTGGCTTCTAGATCTTTTCATCTTTACATTTTTTTGACAATAAATTTATAAGTCTAATATTTTGAAATGATATATGGATCTCATAATATAGTTTTAATTTATAGACATACTATAAAGGTATGACCATAAAGAGCCTAAATGCAAGAACAATAGATTTTTTTGTCAAAAAAAATAATAGACATTAAAGGTCAAACAACTTTATTTCATACTAACATAGAAAAAAAAAGTAATGTAGCATATAATTTGTTCAATTAAATAGAATGAAATTATTATCCTAGAAAAATGGATTTTAGAACCAACTCCTAGTAAAAAATAAATAATTTGATAGAGTAGTTAAATATCTAGATGGAGAAATATAAATTAAATTTTCTTTAGAATGATTTAGAGAACTCAATATATCATAATTAGATAATTACCATCAAATAGTACCTATATGTAACACCACATCTTATACATTTGAGTTCAACCTATCCCTGTATCAAATAATCACACATAGTATACGGGAAAGAAAAAATACCCTATTAACAATGGTAGTAAATTTTTTTCATATCCTGTAATATCATTCAATGACTTTGCAAGTCAAATTTGAGGCTTTCTCCACAATATGATATATCACATATATTAAAACATAAACTTTACACATAAGTATTTACAAGTTGCTTTCATTTATACATTTTTAAAACCCATTCCAAAATGACTATACATATTCGAACATGTAAATACAAAAAACATATGACATATTTTCATGCTTGTTTGGAATGAAATGAGAGAGAGTGATGAGACTTGGCCAGTGACCGGTGCTCCATGTCTTTTATACGCTACTCAAAATGAGCTATTACTTTTCTTTATCTGAAAAATGATACAAATTGATGAGTTGCGGCTCATTGAGAATAATTATCAAATGAGCTCTAGAGTACCAAACAACTCATAGTTATAAATCACAAATCCAATACATATCATGTATTCCATTCCATTCATCAGTATCATATAAGTATCAATAAAGTTGAAACATATAATCATTACACTTTACGTATGAAATGCTTTGCTTATTTTATTTTGTTGTGACCAAGTTAAACAAACATTGCCCCAAGTTTCCATATGAACATTTGCATTTGTTAGATAGCTTGATCATTTATTTCATTTGCACATTTGTTGGGCCATAGACCTATTCTTTTGCTTTACAATATCAATTAACTAGTCACAATGCCTTTTAAGTCCATATGCATATGCACTTGTACTTAAGCATTCATCAACCATTACTTCTTACCATATATAACATACATATACCGCATATATGCCTCATATTCCATGCATATACCTCGCATATACTATACATATACCATGTATATATATCACATATGTTAAACATATACCTCAAATATACCACAAGTATACCACTTATGTGTACCACAAATGTCACAAATTAACCATCATCATATTATCAGAGGAAAATCATGACAATCATATGAATCACATACCAAGTAATGTTCATATGCACTAAAGAATTTAATTGATAATTAGACTCACCTTTCTCCTTTGATTCGGACCCCTAACTTATATTATATCCGCTCCTTATGGGTCTACAATATGTTGTGAGCCTAATATGAAAACATAATCGATTAACTCATGATTAGGGAGACATAATGTGCCTTAAACAAATTAATATGCATCGTTCATATCAATAGCTAAGATTTTTCCTATAAGGCAGTGTGACCTTATGGGACTGTTTAGACTATAAATTTCTCTATACTTGACCAATTAATCTGATTCTTATTCCTAATTTAAATTAACATATAATTATGTAACATATTAAAATTTCAGACCAATTGGGTCATTGTAAAATTTTTTTGTGGAATTTCTAAATGTTTTCTATTTTTTGCCTTGTTTTCTGCCCTTAGGCAATTTCAAGGTACCAAATTTGGTTCATCATAACTTATAATATATAAGTCATATTTCAATGAAACTTTACAGACACTTATATGGGTTACAATGGAACATTTTTTATGTTTACAACTATTATCAGTTATGTCTCTAAGGTCTTCAAAGTATAAGAAACATTTTGTTGGTCTAAAACAGAGTTGGCTTCCGGACCAGTATGACTTCTAAAAGCCATAACTTAGTCTATACATAACATATTAAGCTGAAATTAGTACCAAATTTAGATACGACATATACCTATAACTTTTATTTTTTGATAATTTACATAATGTATCTCTAATGAGCTCAAAATAGCCACAAATGTTGTTGGATCTTCCTGGGGCACTAAGCAGTCAGCTCAAACTATGGAACAATCATGATTCCATTCATAATAACTCCAAATCCACAAAACATATGAACCTAAAATTTGGTATAAAGATAAATAGCACATATATCTACAACTTTTATGCTTTGAGATACTTCAAATAATGGCTTTAACATATTCAAAACTAAATAACACAGTAGTTAACTTGGCTAGGTTCACACCCTGACCAATTTCAATAGAGAGAGGATATTTCTTCCTATAGACCAAAACTTGCAAAAATATTTATATATCCATAAAATCTAAGACATAAAAGAAAAAATTGTGTTTTAATCTTTTCCAGAATCAATTTATATTGATATCAAAATCGGGGTGCAAGTTAGTGTCTATTAATGAACCTTAGCAACTCAAATCAACCTTATAACAATAAGAATTGATTACTTACCAAGAACGAACTGGCAATGGATCAATTTGCTGCAAAAACTAAGTGAAACAAGGAAGAATTGAAGGCTGAAATGGAGGAAGGTGAAGAAGAAAATTCCATAGAACATGTTCTTGACAATTTTGCTGCAAAAATTAACCTTTAGCTTATTCTTGACAATTTTGATTTTATCCACTATATCTTATACTATCTATGGCCCTTCTAATGCACGTGCACCTTCTTCATCCCATATGATAGGGCTTCAGCACTTTTTTCCATACAATGCCTCATATGGTGCCATTTGGATACTGCTATGATACTGGTTGTTGTAAGCAAATTCAATCAATGTTATATATTCATCCCAAACACCTCTGAATTCCATAGAACATGCCCTAAGCATTTCTTCCAATGTTTATATAGTCCTTTCAGATTGTCCATCAATCTGTGAGTGGAATGCAGTGCTGAAGTTCAATTTTGTTTCCAATGCATTTCTGTAAACTCACCCAAAAATGTGAAGTAAACCGTGGATCTCTATCAGACACAATGGACACTGGAATGCCATGCAATCTGACTATCTCATTCACATATAATTTGACCAAACTCTCAAGTGTTCACCTTCATCTGATAGGTAGAAAATGTGCTAACTTGGTTAATCTATCAATAATTACCCATATTGCATTGTTTTTCCGTGAAGTTCTTGGCAATCCATAAATAAAATCCATCGTTATTTTCTCTCATTTCCATTCTGGCACTAGCAATGGATGTAACTTACCAATTGGTGCTTGGTGTTCAATCTTAATCTGCTACCATGCTAAGCATTTAGAAACATATTCTTCTATGTTTTTCTTCATTCTTGGCCACCAGTAATAAGGTTTCAAACTATGATACATCTTTGTCATCCCTGGGTGCATTGCATAAGGTGCATTGTGTGCCTCTTCCATTATTTCCTGACACAAGTTTTCAATGTCTGGAACACATATGTGTGACTTTAATATCAATACATCATCCTATAATTGAAAATCTTTATTGTTTCCCTACCTTACAAATTCAATTTTCTCACACAATTTAGGATATATACTCTATGCAACTTTGATCTTATCCTTTAGTATATGTCTGACCTGAAAAGTAGCAACCAATGGCCCTTTATCCTGCATATTTAATTCAACATTCATATACCGCATTTGAATCAAATATGGAAAAGAGGATTCATGTAAGTGATCTATACTGCCACTAGACTTCCTACTCAATGCATCTGCTACCACATTGGCTTTCCCTAAATGCTATTCAATTGTACAGTCATAATCTTTCAATAACTCTAACCACCGGCTCTGTCTTATGTTTAATTCTTTCTGTGTCAGCAAATAACCCAAGCTTTTATGGTCTGTGAAGATTTGGAATGTCTCACCATACACATAATGCCTCCAAATCTTCAATGCAAATACGACTGTAGCCAATTCTAGATCATACACTGGATATGAAATCTCATGTGGTCTCAGTTGCCTAGATGCATAAGCTATCACCTTACCGTGTTGCATTAATACACATCCCAAGCCTTGGTGAGAAGCATCACTATAGACTGTAAACCCACCTATACCTATAAGGATAGTTAACACTGGTGCTGAGGTTAGCCTATGTTTTAGTTCATCGAAACTCCTTTGACATTCTGGAATCCACTTGAAAGGCACATTCTTTCTCAATAATTTAGTCAAAGGGCTAGCAATTAAAAAGAATCCATCAACAAATCTGCGATAGTATCCGGCTAAACCCAGAAAACTATGCATTTCTAAAACATTTTTAGAAGCTTCCCAATTTACCATAGCCTTTATTTTCTTTGGGTCTACCTTTACGCCCTTGCCTGATACCACATGTCCAAGAAAAAAAATGATTTAACTAGAATTTGCATTTACTCAATTTAGCATACAATTATTTCTACCTCAAAGTTTGTAACACAATTTTTAAATGTTGTTCATGTTCTCCCATATTCTTTGAGTACACCAATATTTCATCAATAAATATTATCACAAACCTATCCAGATATGGTTGAAACACCTTATTCATTAATGTCATAAATGTAGCCGGAGCATTAGTCAATCCAAATGGCATTACTAAAAATTCATAATGTATCCTGGATCGAAAGGCAGACTTTGGAATATCTGCTTCTGCTACCTTTAACTGGTAATAGCCTGATTTCAAATCAATCTTAGAGAATATCTAGGTTCCCTGCAATTAATCAAACAAATCATCTATTCTAGGCAATGGATATTTATTCTTCATCATCATTTTGTTCAGTTGCCTATAATCAATGCACAATCTCATTGTTCCATCTTTCTTTTTAAAAAATAATACTGGAGCTCCACAAGGTGATACACTAGGTCTGACATATCCTTTATCAAGCAACTCCTGCAATTGGGCCTTTAGCTCTTTCAACTCGACTGGGGCCATTTTGTAGGGTGACCTTGATATTGGTGTTGTTCCTGGTACTAGTGCAATAGTGAATTTTATCTCTCTATCTAATGGTAAACTAGGTAGATCGGGGAATACATCAGAAAATTCCCTTACCACTAGCATATTTTCAAGCATACTATCAGTGGTTCTAGTATCAGTAACATATGCCAAATATGGCTCACATCCCCCTTTGATCATTCAAAATGCCTTTACAGCTGAGACTAGACATGTAGGCATAAGTTTTCTTTCACCTAGAAGTACTACCCTTGGCTGGTTTGGTGACTCCAAAATTACTTTATTAGTAAAGCAATTCACTATTGCATGATGTCTAGTTAACCAATCCATTCCCAATATCACATCAAATTCATATAATGGTAATAAGATCAAATCAGCTATTAACTCAGCTTTATTAATGCATATCAAGCAATCACGACAAACATTATCCACAACTACTACTGTCCCTAGTGGAGTGCTCACATTTATCTCAATCCCCAAAGGCTCATGCTTTTGATGCAATTTGGATGCCATATGCAATGATATAAATGAATGTGTGAAACCAAGGTCAATCAAGGCATATGCTAATATTTCAGAAATATAAATATTATCAGTGACTACTTTGGGAGCATCAACTACCTCCTGCCTAATCATGGCAAATACTCTAGCCTGTGCAGGGGGTCTAGAACTTTGACCTTCAGATTTGGTCACTCCTCTGCCTACTGTACCAGTTCTGCCCCTACCTCTGCCTCTACCCTATGTCCCACTGGTAGGGTAAACCCTCGGTGCCTCAACCGTAGTCTCAGATACTCCTCTGCCTTTATTGGCCTCTGTTAGTTTAGCTCTTTCTAGACAGTCTCTATACATGTGCTCCATCGACCCACAGAAATAACATGCTCCTGTGAGCCTTCTACATTTGCCAGTATGTTGTCTACCACAATGAGTATATGCAGGCCTATATTCAACATATTGGCTCTGCCCTCTGCCTGTGTAAAAAGAAGTCATAGCATGACCTCTGGAGCTCGAGTATCCACCTCTGTTACCAGACGGTGTTGGCATAAATCTACCTCTTTTTCCCCACCTTCTTCTAGACTCACTAAAGAACTCATATGCTGCCCTTTTAATTTATTGTTCCCTAACTTCTTTCATTAATTGTTCAGCTCTAATTGCAGCAGCTCTGAGTCTGGCATAACTATCAAGATCAGTAGCTGTGATTTTGTTTCTGATCTCATATTTGAGGCCCTCCTCAAACTTCCTGCATTTGTCTCTTTCAGTAGAGACTATGAAGATGGCATAGTGGGAAAGTTTGTTGAACTGCACCTCATACTCAGTAACGGACATGTTCCCCTGTTTCAGATTCAAGAATTCCTTTCTCTTCTCATCTTTATATGCCTCAGGCATGTAATTACTCTGGAATTCCTGAAGTAAATCATTCCATGTCAAGAATGGTGGTTGTGCATCACTATCTAGGATTGTCTCCCACTATTCATAGTCATTGCCTTGAAGCAAAGATACTGGATAATCAAATTTCTCATCTGGGGTACATCTCATCATATTAAGTACCCTCTGTGTCATTTTCAGCCATGTCTCAGCTTCTGTTGGGTCTGTTGTGCCATTGAAAT
This sequence comes from Triadica sebifera, assembly GCA_023653625.1. Classification (NCBI taxonomy): domain Eukaryota; kingdom Viridiplantae; phylum Streptophyta; class Magnoliopsida; order Malpighiales; family Euphorbiaceae; genus Triadica; species Triadica sebifera. The sequence goes on from CM042901.1 coordinate 32,053,356, forward strand.
CAGTTGCACTTTCCTCAGCTTGTCATAACGTCTTTCCTTGTGCATTCCAGGACCATGCACTTCCTATTATGGGTTTTCATAGGGTGCCTTTGCATGAGATGACTGTGATGCATGTGCTTGAGCTCTAGCTTCTAGTGCTAGTTGATCTCTATGTAAATGAGGTGATACCTCATGAGAATGCATTTCGGCCGACTTCTCCCTCCTTAGTGAATCATGTCTTATGATATCCCTATAATATATAGAATTATGTCACTACATAATGTTCAACACATAGGATGCATATGTTATCATGCTCTTATGCATATGCATCTTCCCATGGAACCTATCCCTACTCTGATACCAAAAATGTAACACCACATCTTATACATTTGAGTTCAACCTATCCCTATATCAAATAATCACACATAGCATACTGAAAAGACAAAATACCCTGTTAATAATGGTAGTAAATGTTTTTCATATCCTGTAATATCATTCAATAACTTTGCAAGTCAACTTTGAGGCTTTCACCACAATATGATATATCACATATATTAAAACATAAACTTTGCACATAAGTATTTACGAGTTGTTTTCATTTATACATTTTTAAAACCCGTTCCAAAATGACTATATTCAAACACATAAATACAAAATACAGATGATGTATTTTCATGCTTGTGTGGAATGCAAGGAAAGAAAGTGATGAGGCTCAACCCGTGACCTGTGCTCCATGTCTTCTATACACTACTCAAAATGAGCTCTCACTTTTCTTTACCTAAAAAATGATGCAAATTGATGAGTTGTGGCTTAGTGAGAATAATCATCAAATGAGCTCTAAAGTACCAAACAACTCATAATAATAAATCACAAATCCAATGCATACCATGTATTCCATTCCATTCATCAGTATCATATAAGTATCAATAAAGTTGAAACATATAATCATTACACTTTACGTATGCAAATACTTTGCTTATTTTATTTTGTTGTGACCAAGTTAAACAGACATTGCCCCGAGTTTCCATGTGAACATTTGAATTTGTTAGTTATCTTGATCATTTGTTTCATTTGCACATTTGTTGGGCCATAGGCCTCTTTTTTTGCTTTACAATATCGATTAACTAGTCACAATGACTTTTAAATCCACATGCATATGCAATTGTACTTAAACATTCATCAATCATTGCATCTTATCACATATAACATACATATACCGCATATATGCCTCATATGCCACGCATATACCTTGCATATACTATACATATACCATGTATATATATCACATATGTCAAACATATACCTCAAATATACTACAAGTATACCACTTATGTGTATCACAAATGTCACAAATTATCCATCATCATATTATCAGGTGTAAATCATGACAATCATATGAATCACATATCAAGCAACATTCATATGCACTAAAGAATTCAATTGATAATTAGACTCACCTTTCTCCTTTGATTTCGACCCCTAACTTATTGTCTATCCACTTCTTGTGGGTCTCCAATATGTTGTGAGCCTAATATGAAAATATAATCAATTAAATCATGATTAGGGAGATTTAATGTGGCTTAAATAAATTAATATGCATTGTTCATATCAATAGCTTAGATTTTTTCTATGAGGCAGTCTGACCTTATGGGACTGTTTAGCTTATAAATTTCTCTATACTTGACCAATTAATATGATTCTTATTCCTAATTAAAATTAACATATAATTATGTAACATATTAAAATGTCAGACCAATTTGATCATTGTAAAAGTTTTGGTGGAATTTATAAATGTGTTATGTTTTCTATCTTATTTTCTGCCCTTAGGCAGTTTCAAGGTACCAACTTTGGTTCATCATAACTTATAATATATAAGTCATATTTTAATGAAATTTTACAAAAACTTAGATGGGTTAAAATGGAACTTTTTTCATGTCTACAACTTTTATAATTTATGTCTCTAAGGTCTTCAAATTATAAGAAACATTTTACTGGTGCATAACAGAGTTGGCTTCCAGACCAATATGACTTCTAAAGGTCATAAACTTAGTATATACATAACATATTAAGCTGAAATTAGTATATAAATTTAGATAAGACATATAAATATAACTTTAATTTTTTGATAATTTATAGAATATATCTCTAAGGAGCTCAAAATAGCCAAAAATGTTGCTGGATCTACCCAGGGCACTAAGCAATCCGCTCAAACTATAGAACAGTCATGGTTTCATTTATAATAACTCTAAATCCACAAAACATATGAACCTAAAATTTGGTATAAAGATAAAACGTACATATATCTACAACTTTTATGTTTTGAGATACTTCCAATAATGGCTTTAACATATTCAAAACCAAATAACACAATAGCTAACTTGGCTAGGGTTCACACCCTGACCAGTTTCAGTAGAGAGAGGATATCTCTTCCTATACACCAAATCTTGAAAAAATGTTTATATATCCATAAATCTAAGACATAAAGGAAAAAATTTTGAGTTTTAATTTTTTCTAGAATCATTTTCTATTGATATCAAAATTGGGGTACAAGTCAGTGCCTATTAATGAACCATAGCAACTCAAATCAACCTTATAGCAATAAGAATTGATTACTTACCAAGAACGAACTGGAAAGTGATCAATTTGCTGTAACAAATAAGTGAAAAAAGGAAGAATTGAAGGATGGAATGGAAGAAGATGAAGAAGAAAACGGGGTTGGAGTAAGGAGGCAGAAATGGGAGGAAGAAGATAAAGCCAACTTTTTCTTTTTGTCCTTTTTATCTATTTTGTTTCTTCTTCTCTTTTCTCTTTTCTCTTCTCTTCTCTTTTATTTTTCATTTGTTTCATTTTTATTTTATTTTATCTATATTATTATTATTATTTGCATATATATATAATTCCACTAATCCACACAATAATACAACTTAATCATTTGGCTCAATTTAACTAAATTAACAATGTAAAATATTTACTAATCTTAATCTAGTCATTTTGCTTACTTTAATTTAGTCACCTTATTCAATTTATTTCTAATACTTTGTTATCCTTATTTAGGTTATAAGTACACACGTGCGACTCGATACAATTGCCAAATACTATGACACGTAGCTAGTGCGTGTCATAAACTTGTTCCTATGAAAATACGTATGAAATGCACGTGTTCAATTGAATTATATACAAGATGCATATGTTCAAATGAAGTGCATGTGGGGAAGGTCGAGCATGTTACACTATATGTCTTTTTACCAACTAGAGCCTCTTATTCTTCAATACCACATTGTGGATATGAAAACTAGTAATAGATGGAATAAGACAATTAAAAGAAAAGTTGCTCATCCTCATTATAAATTAGAAACCCTTGCAATAAATAAATGTCAAGATGATGAACCTATTTTTCTATTTTATAATATAGGATAAATATTTTTAAAAATCAAATTAAAAAATTATTCATTTAATAATGAGTTTTATTCAAAAAAAATAATTTTAAAAAGATGATTGTTTTTTTATACTTTTGATGAAAGATTAAAAAAATATTATAAGGATTTGAAGACTATTAGAATAAACACATATTTCTTTATATGGTTTTTATTTAAATTTAGTGCTATTCCTGATTATTTGGAAGACAAAACTATAAATATTTTAAATAAGATTTGTGTATCATATAAATATATAAATGGAAAAAAATAGAATTGTCCTTAAATCATCCTAATAATATATTGAAATTTCTAATACTTTCAAATTATACCTTTTAATTATGGATTATTTGGAACAATAGATAAACATACTACTTTAGAATCAATGGGAACTTAGAATAAACACATATTTCTTTCCATTGTTTTCATCTAAATGTAGAGTATGGAATATTACTATTCATCCCAATTTGGAAGTTAAGAAAAATCCATATATTATCCTAATAATAGTATTGAAATTTCTGATACTTCCAAATTATACCTTTAAAATCTAGAGTCTTTGGAGCAATAGATAAACTTGTTATTTTAGAACCAATATGTAACACCCCCCTTACCCCACTATAGTTTAGCAAGGTAAGCGAACATTACCTGTCTAACTGTTTTGTAAATTCAATGAAATGAAGTATAAATTTTTTTTTCTTTTTTTTCGAAAATATTGCAGACACTAAAATAAAAATTCTTGCAAGTATAAATATTCAAAATTTCATTTATTTATAAAATACAGTAATTTACATCCAAACTATGTTCTATTACATTGCAATTCACATATTTAATACACATTATATGAAATAAAAACGATAATTTAATTTACACAATTTTTAACAAAATATACCAAAAAGGAAAACACAAAGCTTTTTGCTGCTTCCCTCCAGGTACCCTTCTTCTTATGAGAGGCATCACTGTATATCACAAAGTCTAGCCCATTATGAGAGGCATCACTGTATATCACAAAGTCTTTCCCTGGAGTAGGTTGGGTCAAAACAGGTGCTTCGGTTAGCATGACTTTTAGCTTCTCAAAGCTTGTCTGACACCGATCTGTCCACTCGAACTTAGTTTCTTTTCTGAGCAACTTGGTAAGTGGTGCAGCTATGCTTGAAAATCCCTTCACAAACCTTCTATAGTAGCCAGCTAATCCAAGTAAACTCTAGACTTCTATTACATTGCGGGGCAGCTTCCAATTTAGAATGGCTTCTATTTTGTTAGGATCAACCCGAATTCCTTCAACTGAAATAACATGCCCTAAGAATCCCACTTATTCCAACCAAAACTCACATTTTGATAGTTTTGCATACAATTGATTTTCCCTCAAAGTCTGCAGTACTATTCTGAGATGCCTATCATGTTCTCCCTTGTCCCTCGAATACACCAGAATATCATCTATAAAAACTACCACAAACTTATCAAGTTAAGGCCTAAAAATTCTGTTCATCATATCCATAAAGGCAGCTGGTGCATTCATTAAGCCAAAAGGCATAACCAGGAACTCATAGTGGCCATATCGAGTTCTAAAGGTTGTTTTGGATACATCTGATTCTTTGATTTTCAGTTGGTGATACCCGGATCTGAGATCAATCTTAGAGAATACTCCTGCTCCCTTCAATTGATCAAACAAATCATCAATTCTAGGTAGTGAGTATTTATTTTTAATCGTCACCTTATTCAATTGTCGGTAATCAATACATAACCGAAGGGTGCCATCCTTCTTTTTCACAAACAACACTGGAGCGCCCCATGGTGACACACTGGGCCTTATGAACCCTTTGTCGAGCAATTCCTGCAATTGAACCTTCAGCTCTCTTAATTCTGTAGGTGCCATTCTATAAGGAGTAATTGATATCGGGGCTGTACCAGGAATCACATCAATAGCAAACTCTATCTCCCTATCTGGTGGTAACCTCGGCAAATCTTCATGAAATACATCTGGGAACTCACACACTGTGGGGATGTCCTTGAGTTTTAGGCTTCCCTTCCTGGTATCTATCACATGAGCCAAATATGCCTCACATCCTTTCCTAATATATTTCCAAGCTTTTAATGCAGAAATAATGCTAGTCAAACATGTTTGACCTTCACCTTGAATGATGGTGTCATCCTGCCCAGGAATTTTAAGTACAACTTTTCTATATCGGCAATCAACTATAGCTCCATGCTTTGTCAACCAATCCATACCTAGAATAGCATCAAATTCATGAAAAGGTAGTTCTATTAAGTCTGCTGGAAATTCTCTACCCTGAATTATTATTGAACTGTTTCTATAAATCTGATTCACTTTCACACTATGTCCCAGCGGATTGGTCACAACTATCTCATATTCTAAGGTCTCAGGTATCATGTTCCCTTGTCTAAGTGCAGTTGTGCTTATGTATGAATGCGTGGAACCAAGATCTATCAATGCATGTAAATCAAAGTCAAATAAGGAAAGTTTACCAACTATGACGTCTGGTGCATCTTGGTCCTCATGAGCTCTCATCACATATGCCCGAGCTGGAGCTCTACTACCTCCGAGTCTGTCAACTGTCTCAGATACCCCCTGACTCTGTCTGGTACGACCACCTCTAAACTGGCCTCGACCTCTACCACGGCTCTGTATAGGTGCCATAGTCTGTGCTGGTGACATACTGCATGTACCAAGTCTGGGACAATCCCTCTTCATATGGTTAGTAGCTCCACATCTCAAACATGCCCCTGTCAACCACCAACACTCTCCTGCATGAGATCTACCACAATGCTAACACATAGCAGGAGCTGGTCTCTTGGGAAATGATGCTGGTGAACTAGCAGATGATGCTGCGGGCCTAAAATGTTGACCCCGCCTACCAGAAAATGTTTGTCCAGCAGCCCGTGACTGAAATGATCTGGGTACTATTCGCCCTTTTCTACCTGATGTCTGGGCCACACTAGCTGTTGACTTCTTATAATGCTCTTCTGTCTTCAGCTTTTTCCTTCTTTCAACACTTATGGCAGAGGACACTAGCGTAGCAAAATCTGTATGCTGGTGGGAAGCCACTAAATATCCAATCTCCTCATCGAGACCATCTTCAAATCTACGACATTTATCAGCTTCATCTCCAATAATCCCGAGCTAAGCCTGGTGAACTCCATCTCATACTCAGCTACTGTCATACCCCTCTGCCTCAAATTCAGGAATTCTCGCTTTTTCTCATCAACATAAATTCTTGGCACATATTTCTTTTTAAACTCTGCCATAAAGAAATCCCATGTCTGAGGGGTTGGAGTTTGAGGTTTCACTAACACCAACTTCCACCAGTCATAGGCATGCTCCTGAATGAGGGATACTGCATATCTGACCTTGTACTCCTCAGGACACTGCAGCTCCTTAAAAACCCGCTCTGTCTTTTCCAACCAAAATTCTGTTGCTGCTGGGTCATCCTCTTTCTTGCCCATAAAATCTGTAGCCCTATATTTTCTTAATTTATCAATCTGGGGTTTCGGTTGAGGTGGGGGAGCTGGTGGAGCTGGTGGTGACACAACTTGTGCTATCTGTTGTAACAAAGTAGCCATCTGTTGCATAAGGGGTACCTGACCTGGGTTAACCTGTTCTTCAGCATGTTGTGGAGCTATAACACTAGGCTCTGAGGCTCTAATTGATGCTAACTGCCTATGAGTAGCCGAATTAGCTATATTATCACCCTCTTGTTCTTCGTAACTTTGTCTTAATTCCGAATCCATTAAAACCTATATTGTCAGAAGAAGGGTCCCTTATTAGAATATAACAGCTTAAAACAATGCAAATACTGAAAACATGCACTTATCTTCCCATTCCCACTAAGTTAGAATCGTCTAAACCTATAGATCTGATACCAAAAACTGTAACACTCTCTTACCCCACTATAGTTTAGCAAGGTAAGCGAGCATTACCTGTCTAACTGTTTTGTAAATTCAATGAAATGAAGTATAAATATTTTTTTTTCTTTTTTTTTCGAAAATATTGCAGACACTAAAATAAAAATTCTTGCAAGTATAAATATTCAAAATTTCATTTATTTATAAAATACAGTAATTTACATCCAAACAATGTTCTATTACATTGCAATTCACATATTTAATACACATTATATGAAATAAAAACGATAATTTAATTTACACAATTTTTAACAAAATATACCAAAAAGGAAAATCCAAAGCTTTTTGCTGCTTCCTTCCAGGTACCCTTCTTCTTCTGACAATTCTAAGATCTACGTCTACCCTTCTAACCAACGCGAGAGGAAACCACCCGCGCTAAGCTACTAGCTTAGTGGTGCTTCAATGATAAAAATTTTACATACATATATATTTTTTTCACACATTAATTAACCATTTAATAAATAAGGCATAAAATAAAAATTTATATAAAATCAAATAAATTGCATTCAACATGTAATAGTAACAAATTTAATTCATGTAACATTTATCAAAATCACATACTTCAATATTAGCATTATTATTATTTTCTTGTGCCCATAACACCTATAACCGAACTATATAATAGGAATAACGGGGTTATCATTTCCGGCTTTCATAATATAGCGTCGAGCGCTTTTATAATAATGTCATTACCGGCTTTTGTTATATTGCCATTACCGGCTTAAAAATTTTGCACCGAGCGCATTTATCAATTTGTCATTACCGGCTATCATATTTGGCACCGAGTGCCTAAAATCTCCTGATTGGCATGCCAAACTATTCCCTATTCTAGTTCTAGACTAGGTGCTTTTGGGCTTAACAAATTTTTTATTAATTCACAATATTTTCAACTATCATAAGTATGTTTGTTTATTTTTGTTCTATATTCCCATTATTATTACAATAAAATCTCATACATAAATAATTTGTTAAACATTTATAATTATCATCAAAGTAAATATTTGCATTAATTATTAGATATAATTAACATACCACATGCATAAGTCCAACATTTCACGTTTTATACCTATGGCAGATTTTAGACATGTTTTTGGGCTTCATTTTTAGCCCATTTATAATTAGAATTTAGAGTTATGACCTTCTAAAAATTTTAGCTTATTGTCTTAGCGTTCATATTCATCAAAAATAACTTAAATCACAATTTTATATCAAAAGTTATGATCAATTCACCACTGCATCATCACAAAATTTTCTGCCCAGAATTTTCTGGACAGATTCTAGGTTTAAACTTCATGCATTTTTCTAGGAAAATCTAGACATAATTAGATATTATAATCTAAATAAAAATTAAATCTCTGTGTCTTAGCTTTCATTTCCAACAAAAAACATACAAAAAGGAGTTACATAACTCAAGTTATCATCAAAATAAATAGAGTTGTTCCTGAAATTCTATACCCGAGCCATCAATTGGCATCAATCCATGTTTCAACCACATTCATCATTTGCATTCATTTTAATACTAAAATTTCCAGAATTACAACTACATTCATATGTCTCAATTATTTCACACCATTTGATCCCATTGTCATATATAATATCAAAAGTCACAACAAATCACATAACATCTCAAAAACACAAACATAACAAACCTTAACATATAATTTCATACATATTAACAACATGCAAAATTTTTATCTATGAAACACATACCTAATCAGTCTTGGCTCTTTCCTTAATCCTTCTTTTTCTTCCCTTATTGACTAGCTTTCTCCTTGCCTTTGTCACCCTCTTGAGGTTCTCTCACTTGTTCACTTTTTTTTCCTACACAACCATACCACATCTCAATTCCAATATCTCATTTCAATGCTTTTCATGTCTACATAATATTCTAATGCTCCTAATATGTTTTACACCTTAATTGAGCTAAAATGTACTAAGGTTAAACTTCCTTCTTCATATGTCATGGCTGCCCAAAAACCATATCTTAGGTCCCAATTCATTTTCTTCAATTCAACACTCAATTCACAATTACTCAATCACCAATTGTGGTGTTTCCATATAAATTTCAATTTCCCCTAAATTTCTTTAATTATGGAAGCCCCTCATTCATCCATTAATATCATATTTTCTTTAGTTTTTAAGCCATAAAACAATTCATTAACATCAAATATCATCAATTCAAAATCTAATTACAGCTTTCATCAATTAATCACAAACTTAAATTTTTATGTCCAATCTTGCAACATAACCTATATCTATCAACCCTAATCACATCTATCATCAATATGGATCTCAAATGGAAAGAAAAAGGTTGAATTTAAGAAGAATAAACTAACCTTAAGTGTTCTCCAAGGTGGGCCGAAATTCCCCTTAACCAATCTCCCTTTTCTTGTCTTCCTTCTTCCTTCTTTCTTGCTCCTTTGCTCCTTTTATGGCAAGAACACCTTAATTCCGAATTTTACTCTCTCAAAACTACTTTCTTTCCTCAATTTTTCAAGCTTGATTTGAAGGAAAATGGTGGCTTATGGAAGGCTAGAGTGGATAGCAAAGAGAGGAGAAAAGAAGATGAAAAAGAGTTAGATATTTTGGTGGAAGAATGGAGAATTCCTCCCATTTTTTACTTTTATACCTAAATTAAGAAGTGGGTTCCACTAATTAAAATTAATTTTAATTCTTATTGGTTCATTAAGTTAATTAATCTTGATTAACATTTAAACTTTGACAAATTCCATTTTTATCACATCTTCCTCCATATTCACACTTTTTCCCCAAACAATTGCCATAATACCAATTTTGTCCATAGGAAATTTTATTTTTTTCTAATTCTACCCCTAATCTTTTTAATTCCCAAATAATAATACCCTTAATTATTTTCTTTTATTATTAGCCATTTTTTTATGGATTCAAATTTAGACTCCGATTGAACCAGTGGACCTCATTACGGTCACGCGCAATCGGCGCCTAAATCACTGGATGTTACACAATAGAAACTTTAATTAAATAAAAATAATTTTACTAGTTTGTATTTACAAACCATAGGCAGACGGGCTAATAGAACAAGATTTAATTTTGAAAAGATAGAATATAATTTGTTCATTACATCATCTTCACATAAATTTGCAAAGCTTAAATTTGAAAATAAACTTATTATATCAATCCCAAGAGAAGAATCTTCTTTTAAACTACAAAAATATGACAATGAAAATGATTTTTGGAGGAACTAATGCATAGGTAACAAAATTATATATATATCTTATTTCCATCAAATATTTCATATAATTGTTATTATAATTTAGAATAATATTTATAATTAATATATGAATTATGATAATAAAATTTTTTAATGATATGCAAAAGAAACAAATATACTGAATATTTAACAATTTCTATCACTCATGAGAGTGAAAAATGAATAGTTTGTCGTTGATTTGCATCCAAGCACATATTGACCATTTAGTATAGACGAAATACCTGTTTTGGTCTCTAGTGAGCACATAACATTATATGTTTTTCACAAATTTTTATTATCTATACAGATATAATTGATTATTCTCCCATATTTGTTATTTAAATTAAATTTTAATTTGTTATATTAAAATTCTGATTTAGCATATAAGATTATTAAAATTTTAATAGATTAATTATATAATTTTATACAGTTAGTATAATTCTATATAAAAGTATTTAAAATTCCTAAAAAAATTATTAATATAACTAATTAATCATAAATTTTAATATTTGTGTTGAATTAACATGTTAATATATTCAAGAAATAATATTAATATAGTAATATATCAATTATAAGAATAATATTTTTGAAAAATATAAAAAGAATTGAAATTACCGCAATTTCTAATATTTAGGCCCTATTTAGTTTAGTTATTGAGTACAGTTGATAACTAATAGTTGGTAGTTGGTGGCTGATAACTAATTGAAATTATTGTTTGACAAAACTAATTGAGTTGTTACTGATAAAATGTAAAATTATCAATATAAATATAATTTATTTTATTCAAAATATATTTTTTTATATGATGTACGAATAAACGAAATAATTATTTAATATAATTATTTATTATAATTAAGATAATCAAAATAATAAAATATAATAAATTATAAATAAATATTTATAAATATTTAGTAGAAATTAATTTTAAATTAAATTACTAATTAATTAGTATCTAATCCTCTGAATCAAACTCTTCCAAAAATACTTTTTCTTCACATTCACTTTTCATTTTTATCTCTTCCGCAAATACCTTTTTATATATAGGAAATTTGGTGTTTGAGTATTACAATTATTTAACAGAGTTAATATCTCATAAACTTTTTATCTAAATTTGCTTCATTTTAAACAAAATCTAATGTTTATAAAGTATGTATAACCTTTTTCTATATTTTCTACAGATATTTTACGCATTATATATGCAATCACATATATCAAGTATATATAGCTTATATGGAAGATATATGCAGACTATAAGTTGTTTATGAAATGCAATCTCAATTGGTTGCAAATTATAGACACATGTTATGCAGAAATTATATTCATATTTAATATATATTATGTGTATTTAGTACAATATATGATATTTAGTTACCATAAATGTAATATGTAGATTATATGTTCAAAGATACATTCACTTATATTTATTATGTATATACAACTTTTATACGTAAGGTGAGGTGGAAGTTTTACATATAAGATAATATATTATTATTAAAAAAAGGATGGTAAAAATATATGAGATGTAAAGGTAAGCTATATGTGTAGTATATGTGTCATATTAATGTGGAAGTTAAATTCAATAAATTTATACAAATTTCATGAAATATATATATTTTTTTTCAAATCAAATATGTATATCCTGAATAGGGGTGTAATTGAATCGAGTTAAGTCGAGTCGAGTCGATACAGTATCAGGTTTGAGTCCAAGTCGAACTCCATCAAACTTATTTTTAATTGTTCGAAACTCAACTCAAAAAATATTTGAGTTACTTGATCTCGACTTGAAATCAATTTAAGTTAATTCAACTCGATTAAACTCAAATATATTTAAATATTAAGAGTATAAATAGAAGGTTATACATACTCTAATGTTTATGAAGTATGTATAACCTTCTACTGCATTTTTTATAGATATTTTATGCATTATATATGCAATATCATATGTCGAGTATATATATAGTTTATATGTGAGGTATATGTAGGCTATAAGTTTATGAAATGCAACCTCAATTGGTTGCAGATTATTGATTTATGTTATGCATAAAGTATATTCATATTTAATACAATATATGTTATATATATTAGTTATAGTATGTGATATATGTATTTAGTACAGTAAATATTATATGTAGATTATATGTTCAAAGGTATATTCATTTATATTTATTATGTATATACAACTTATATCTAAGGTAGAAATTTTACATATAAGATAATATATTATTATTAAAAAAGAGATGGTAAAAGTATATGAGATGTATGTGTAAGTTATATATGCAATATATATGTTATATATTTGTGGAAGTTAAATTTAATAAATTTATACTAATTTTATGAAATATATATTTTTTGAATCAAATGGGCATATCCTGAGACAACACATAAAGTGTGCAAGTACCACATACAAATTGAAAACAAAAGTTCAAGAATGAAAAAATATAATTTTAATTTTTTTAAATTTAAATTTAACAAGTAATATAACCATGCAATTTTTTTAACTTAAATCGTATCTAAGGTCGAGTAGAAATTGAAATTGACAATTTGTGAAATGATTATTCAATAAATTTATACAAATTTCATGAAATATATATTTTTTTGAATCAAATGGGCATATCTTGAAGCAACATATAAAGTGTGCAAGTACCACTTCCTATACAAATTGAAAACAAAAGTTCAAGGATGAAAAAATATAATTTTAATTTTTTTTAAATTTAAATTTAACAAGTAATATAACCATGTAAATTTTTTTAACTTAAATCGTATCTAAGGTCGAGTAGAAATCGAAATTGACAATTTGTGAAATCTAAATATTCGGTTTGATTTAGATTTAAAATTTAAAATTTGAACCTTGAACCGGGGTCATAGTCCTAGGGACAATTTGTTTATGTCCCGCTTGCTGGCCCTAACTGTAGAATCCTCCCCTCTTCCTTAATTTTTCTCACCGCTCTCATCTTCACTGACCGACTATCACTGGCGAGCCGTTCCACCCTGAGCAGCAGCCCTTCCAACCGTTCTCTTACTGGCGAAAGCAGCTGCTCCAGAAAACCCAGCGAAAGCCACCACCATCGACCACCAGTAGCCTCTTCCAACCGGCGTTCCTCTTCCTCATCTTCAGTAACTTTGCAACGTCGCTCAACCAACCAGTGACCACCATTTTGACGCAAGCAACAGAAGCTACTTCCCATTTCATGAACACCAACGAAAGAACCACAGCAGCGGCAAGGTACTCTTTTTTTTCCCTCGATTTCTCGCTTGATTCCCGAGAAAATGTAGGAATTTCAAGAAAATTTTGGTTTTTAATTTATTCAGTTGAGTTTTCTTCTGCTCCATTGTGACTTGTTTGCTCTGTCAGGGTCTGTAAATAAATTCTTGTTTTAATTACAAGAGTGTGTGACTGATTTTAAGTTGCAAAATCAATTTACTGCAACTGTTATCATTTAATGATTCAAAAAAGTGTGTTACAAAATTCTTATTTTCGCAAGTCCCTGGACTGAAAACTGGAGCTGCTTCTAAGGATTGGGAGTCAGTGGCGACTTGGTAGTTGTGTTGTGACCACAGAAGCTAATCTTTGAACTGATACATCTCAAACACTATCACTTATAATTTGAACTGATACATCTCAAATGCTGATTCATTTCTTTCATTAAAATGAGATTCAACTTTACTTGAATTGGCCCTTTTTATTCCCTTTTTTTTCACTAGTTTAGAGATGTGTATGACCATGTGTAGGGTGTCGAGCTTAACTTAAAGAAACTTGAAGGAACAGTGCAAGCCATTGACAATAATCTGATCTATCTCAAAGAAAGGTCTATCTCTCTTCCTTCATCTTCCTCTAATTTTGATATTTAACAGGAATATTTAACTAATCTTTGCCCTGTTTTCTGATTATATTTAGGTTTTTCCATGTTTTTTTTTTAACCTTGACCAATGTGCACTCGCATGTGAGCGTGAGAGAGGATTTGGCTACTATACCATGAAAGAGTCCAGCTTATCCATAACTGTCTGTGTACAAAAGGTTTAGTAATTTTGATTGAAGAAGCAGAAAATTAGCTTCATCTGTGGTTTGTAATTTGATTTTATACATGTATCTATAAACAAATTGAGGAACAGAATTAAGTGGAGTGCATATACTAGTAGAACTCTAAGGGGTTGTTTGGAATTGCTATTAGTTGTTGAAAAAGCAGTTTTAGAATTTTTTTGATTTAATTGACTAATTTTTTTAATTTTTTATAAGCTGTTTTTCTCAAACCTATTTTTAAGAAAAAATCTATTTAACTGCTTATTTCCAAAATCAGTTTTCAAAACTTAAAAAATTTAAAAATAAAATTTTTTTCTCCAAAAGCACTTTTGTTAAATGCAATGTCAAACGGATCTTAAGAGATTTACTAGTATGTTCCTTACTTAAATTAATACAGCAACAGCACCTTTTGAAGCTATAGCAATATAGCGCTGAAATTTTTGGTTTCTCTACTCAGAGATTATGATAGCTGTGTTCTTTTGTTTGCATAAGGCTGGGCCATAGTGCAAAATTACTTAATTTGTTACTTATCTGAATATTCGATAATAAAAATATTTTATATATGTTTGGATAAATGAAAACAGAGAACTGAGTTATTTTCTTTCTGTTATGTATATGCTGTAAGCTGAGTTGGTATTCTGAAATATATTCAACACTTTTTGAGCCATATAAAAGAATAATTCAAAATCTTATGCAAGGAAAATTGTGTGTATATATATATATATATATAAGCTTATTCTTGGAACTTGCTTATTGAAGAAATTGTTTCTTTGGGTGTTTCCAAATTTGATTGATCATTTATTATTTTAAATATTTTCAGGGTGGTAGAAAGCAGGGAAGAAGATTGGTAGCTTCTCTTTGTTCTCTATCAAGTTACACTTGATCTTAACAGTCAGAAATTCAGTCACTCGTTATCTGTTCTTTCTTCTCAACCTGCATGTTGCAAATCCTCACAGAGCAATGCAGTCAACCCACACTCACCATGCCATTGTATACAACCATTACGCTTATAGTGTATGCCACCTTCATCTCGTTTTGTACTAAGTGGCCTTTCTATAAGTCAAATCCAAAAATTCATTCCTAAGAAATGGAAACAAAGTACCAAAGAGACAGATATTCAAAACCATCACCCTCTCCTGGTTAAGTGCATTACTATCAATGAGTCTATGATAGATAGCCTTTTAAATTCTCTCAAGGATTTTGCACGCCAGGGCCATTTGTTAAAAGCTTTCAAAACCTTTTCTCTTATCCAGCACCATGACTCTTGCAGTACTTCATGTGACATCATGCTACAATCTATCTCTTCTCTTCTCTTATCCTGTGTTAACTTTAAATTATTACCACAGGGTAAACAGCTCCATGCCCTCATTATCTCTTTGGGTTTTGAGCAACATCCCAATTTGGTACCCAAACTTGTTACTTTTTACTCGAACTTCAGTATTCTAGTTGATGCTCACACCATCACGGAGAATTTAAAATTTTTGCATCCTTTGCCATGGAATGTTCTCATCTCTTCCTATGTTAGAAATGGACTATTTGGAGAGGCTCTTTCGGCCTATAAACAGATGAAAGGTAAAGGCATTAGACCTGATAATTTCACTTATCCATCTGTTCTCAAGGCCTGTGGTGAAAAGTTGGATCTAGCCTTTGGGAGAGAGGTTCATGAGTCCATTAAGGCTAGCAGTCAAGTGTGGAGCTTGTTTGTGCATAATTCCTTGGTTTCCATGTATGCAAAAACTGGTAAATTGGATATTGCCCGTGGCTTGTTTGACAAAATGCTAGAAAGAGATGCTGTTTCTTGGAATGCTATGATCTCTGGTTATGCCTCCAAGGGAGTGTGGAAGGAAGCATTTGATCTGTTTGAAAAAATGCGGGTTGAAGGTGTTGAATTGAATATAATAACTTGGAACACCATAGCTGGTGGGTGCTTGCACTCTGGAAACTTTAAAGGTGCACTTGAGGTGCTTGCTCAGATGAGAAGTTTTGGCATTTATTGGGATTCGGTGGCAATGCTTATTGGTTTGGGTGCATGTTCCCATATCGGGGCCATTAAATTAGGTATGGAGATTCATGGTTCTGTAGTTCGCGGCTTTTGTGATAGTGATGATAATGTTAAAAATGCACTGATCACTATGTATTCCAGGTGCAATGACCTTAGGCATGCTTGCATTATGTTTCAATCAATGAAAACTAAGAATATAATCACTTGGAACTCCATGCTTTCTGGTTATACCCACATGGACAAATCTGAGGAAGCATCCTTCCTATTCAGAGAGATGTTGCTTTTTGGCATTGAGCCAAATTATGTGACTATAGCAAGTATTCTTCCCCTTTGTGCTCGAGTAGCAAACTTACAACATGGGAAGGAGTTTCATTGTTACATTTTGAGGCACACAGAATTTAAGGACTATCTGCTGCTATGGAATGCACTTGTTGACATGTATGCAAGATCTGGAAAGCTTTTAAAAGCTAAAAGGCTCTTCGACTGGATGAACAAGAAGGATGAAGTGACATATACTTCCTTGATTGCTGGATATGGAATACAGGGAAAGGGACAGGCAGCCTTAAAACTTTTTGATGAAATGAACAGATATCATATCAAACCGGACCACGTAACCATGGTGGCAGTTCTATCAGCTTGTAGCCATTCAGGTCTAGTAACTGAAGGAAAAATGTTGTTTGCAAGGATGTCTACTGCATATGGAATAGTTCCGCGTTTAGAGCACTTTGCCTGCATGGTTGATCTCTATGGGAGGGCTGGATTGTTGTATAAAGCAAAAGAGGTTATCTCAAGAATGCCTTACAGGCCAAGTTCTGCTATGTGGGCTACTCTTTTAGGAGCCTGCTATATCCATGGAAATGCAGATATAGGGGAATGGGCTGCTGAGAAACTGTTGGAAATGAGGCCTGAAAATTCAGGTTACTATGTTTTAATTGCTAATATTTATGCTGCTGCTGGTTGTTGGGACAAGCTGGCAAAGGTAAGGACATATATGAGGGACTTAGGTGTGAGGAAGGCTCCTGGCTACGCCTGGGTTGATGTGGGTTCCGGGTATTCATCATTTCTGGTGTCACACACATCAGATCCGCGTGCAAATGAGCTTTACTCATTATTGGACGGGTTGACTGAACTAATGAAAGATGCTTTATGTGTTGCCAGAGAAAATTTTGATTTGGTTGATGATGTATTAGAGGGAACTGGATGATGTCAAATCATGCATTTTGGATGTAATTTTCACGTGAGTTAAGGCTGTCGTTCTTTTTGTGTGGCAGAAATTTATATAGTTTTAAGATCCTTTCTCAATGCATAAATTTTTCTGAGTGGGGAATTCTAATATTCGTGAGATCCATACTTGTGTTAAGTTTGTAACGATAAAGTACTCAAATTTATTATGAATATAACATAAAAAATCATCTTAGCAGATTGTAGATTTTTTTTTTTTTATGAACAACTGATATGACAATTTTATTGAGAACTAACATCACAATTTTTTTCTTTCCCTATCATTTTTTTAAAAAAAAAATCTCTCATTAGACTTTACTTGTTCTTTCAAGTATTGTTCTTATTTTGCAATTCTCTTTTATCCTGATCTGAGTCGTGAATATGTTAAACTGATGCTCACAAAGTGGCAATCTTCATCATAAAACATTTTGATCTTCCAGTTCTGGGGAGATTTTTTCTCATTTTACTTCTTGTTGGTTATAGGAACTACAATTACCTCATGTATTTTCATTGGTATGTAAATTAAATTTATTGGTTGTAGTGGTATTATTTTAAAAAATAGAAGTTAAATTAACAAAATTACTTCTTCAAAATAAGTAATTTCATGAAGCTTTCAAAGTCTCTCTTTCCGTGACCTTTTTCATGGAATGAAATCTCTGTGGGAAAACATTGTTTATTGATGATAAGTGAAATAATAATATTTTCTCATTAATAATGATAGAGAACATTGAAATTTGGAAAAAAAAAAATTAGAATGCTAATGAGAGAAAAAGGTCAAAATAAGAAGAAAAGAGTCCTCTGTCCAGCTGAAGACCTCCCTTTTATCCCATTTTACTGACGGTTACCCAAGTATCTTAACCATACATTAGAGTCCGAATGGGTGGATAACCACCCACTTTTCACAGCTTCTTGCCTCGTGGAGATAGCGGGAAGATTACCCACATGCTTATTTGGGTGAACTAGGTCTCTTTTCCTCCTCCATATAATTTAGATCATTGGGTTAGGTTTGGCCGAGCCATGGAGCCTACATTTTAGGCCTTATGTGATATATGAAGAGAAAATGACGCAAAATACCTTTTTTTTAATAAATTGACTTTTTAAGCCAATTTTTTATGTTAGATTTTTTTATTTTTTTGTTGAAAATATTTCTTTTTTTATGCTTTTAACTCTACAATTTGATAAAAAAATCATGTCTTTCTCTCTCTCATTTTCTTTATTTCTATACATCAATCAATTGCAAAATCAAAAAAAGAAAAAAATATCCAAATAGTCCTTTGCACCTTTCCAGTACAAAACACGCTCTCTCCTTTTCTTTTCCATTCTTTTCTTTATTTCTATCAATCAATCAATTGCAAAATTAGAAAAAATAATAAAACAATCAAAATAATCCTTGCCACTTTCCCGTACAGAGCAATCTCTCCATCATTTTCTTTTCTTCTCTTTATTTCTATCCATCAATTAATTGCAAAATAAAAAAAAAGCTTCCATCCACTAATAAAAACACTCAAACGTACAAAATCACCCTTTGTCTCTCTCTCTCGTTTTCTTTTATTTTCTTTCTTTCTATCTATCAATTCATTGCAAAGTCTAAAACGAAGTGAAAGATCTCTCTCCCTCATTCACTCTTCTTGTTTAATATGAATTTTTCAATGCTATAATGCAAAGCCTAAAACGAAGTGAAAAATGTCTTTTTATCTCGTGTCCACATCACATTTTATCTTTCTCTTGTACTCACTATTAAAATTCACCTTTCAAAAATACTAATATATCATGTGGATGGATGTGAAATAAGAGATTTTAAAATTTATAGACTGTAAAATTCATAAATTATAAAAAATTTATTATTTGATTTGAATATTAAATCAATTGATTGATAATATAATTTTTCTTACACTAATTTTTAGTTTAATGAACACAATTAATGAATTTAACAATTAATTTTTATTTTTATCATTTACTAAATATTGATAATTTATCATTCAATAAATATTTTCTATTTTTTTATCACGTATATATTGAATTGTGAAATAATATAATTTAGAGTAAATTTTAAAAAAATACAATTAATGAAGTTATCATTAGTATCAAATTTGAAACATGCTACAATTTTTTTGCTCAAAATTCTATATAAATTTATTATATGTATTATGTTTATAAATAATTTAATCTATTAATATTTTTTTCTTTTTTGAATGAATTCATTAATATTTTTTTAATTCATATTCAAATCAATACAGATAAAATAAATAAAAATATTGGCAAATGATTTTTTTATATTTTTAGACTTAATGATAATTTTAGAATACTATTATGAACAATATTGAAATAAAAAAATTAGATAACAATCTTTCGTAAATAAAAAAATTGTAGATTTTAGACTTTTCCATCTAGGAGGTGAAAAATCAAATCATTAAAAAATGAAAGATTTTCAATTATTTATGGATTTTGACATTTTTTAAGTAGTCAAATAATATATTTAACATAAATTTATAGACTATTCTAATTCACTTATTAAAAATTTCACAATTCAAATATAGCATAAACAAACCATATTTACAATCTCTCTCTGTATATCAAAGCTTCTCTCTTTTCAATTAAAAATTTCCCATAGCAGCTCTACTTCTTTAGATTTTCGGAGAACCACCACCACAAGACAAAAAATGCACCAAATTTAACTGAATACACTAAATATTTCGCATATATATCTTATATATATCTTACCTATACTATATATATGTCTAACATATACTTTATTCCAACCACACATACACAAACCAAAGATAAATATATACTTTTATTTTTTTTATATTCAAACAAAAATTTTCAATAACAATTTTAATCAACTCATATATTTGAGAGAATATCCTGCAATTTGAAACACATGATATACTCACCTAAATAAGATATGTGAAAATGGTTTGCAAATAACCACATTAAGGGCATATATAGAGTTGGTGAGTGGTCGTTTGATAAGAAATTGGGAGTAAATGGCATTGCTAGTTGGAATGAGTAGCTGGTGGCTAATTCTACGCTATTTCCAATTGAGCCGTGGTGGTTCGATTTTAGTGAATAAAGGAAGATGATGGCTTACAACACCATCATCTTCAAACATATATCTAAGATATACATAACATATATTTTTATTTCATTGTATTCAAACAAAAATTTTCAGCAACAATTTCTCTCATAAATTTGAGAGAACATCCTGCAATTTGAAACACATGATGTACTTACATAAGCAAGATATGTGAAAATAGTTTGCAAAAAGCAGCGTCAAGGACATATATGGAGTTAATGAGTGGTCATTCAATGAGAAATTGGCAACAGATGGCATCACTGGTCGAGATGAGTAGTTGGTGACTTTCTCTGCACTGTTTCCAATTAAGCCATTGCTTATGACTTATGAGTGATTCAATCTCCGTGAATAAAGGAAGATGATGGCTTACGCCATCATCTTCAAACATATATCTAAGATATACATAATATATTTTTTTATTTCATTGTATTCAAATAAAAATTTTTTGCAACAATTTTGATCAACTCTCTCATATATTTGAGAGAACAACTTGCAATTTAAAATATAAGATGTACTCACAGAAGCAAGATATATGAAAATAATTCGCAAAAATTAATGTTAAAGACATATATGAAGTTGATGAGTGATCATTCGATGAGAAATTAGGAGTGGTCGGAATGAGTAGCTGGTGACATTCTCTTTGTTGTTTCTAATTGAGCCATTGCTTATGACTTAAGGTTTATGGGTGGTTCAATTTTAGTGAATAAAGGAAGATGAAGACTTAGATACCATTATTATGTCTGATGCTTCAAATTTGACATGGAGGTTGAAGAAGACGATAAAAATTACCTATGATAACGATGATGATGTTGAAAGTTTGAAAAAAAAAAGGGCATAAAATTCATGGATTAACAATGCTAAGTTTCTTGGATTCTTTTGTAACTGAAGGTGTGAAATTGGAAAAATAATTGGTAAAAGATATTTGTGGAACCGTTTGAATTTTGAGGTAAAAAAGAAATCTTATTGCATTTTGTGGTATTTCTGTCCTTGATCAAAAAAAGTAGACAAATCGTTTTCTTTTTTTTTTATCAGAAAATTTATAGAAAAAGTGACACCTAGATCCTTTTTCTAAAAAAATTTATTTTTTACCTCCATTTTCTGTGTTGTACAAAAATACTTTTTTCCATAACAACACAATTTATTTTTATTATTATTATTATTATTATTATTAATAAGACTCATTTTCTTGCTCCTCCAATAGCCTCGTTACAACTTCCATACAGTTACATCATCATTCCATTCTCCTTCTCTTTCCAATGCAAACTCCGACTTATCTTTAATTTTACCGAGTCCCACGTCCATCCTACCTATTATTATTTCTTTTTTACCTTTATTATTATTATTATTATTATTAAGACTTATTTTCTTGCTCCACCAATAGTCTCATTTCAACCTCCATCCAGTCACATCATCATTACATTCTCATTCTCTTTTCAATGCAAACTCTGACTCCTCTTTAACTTTACCGAGTCCCATGCCCATCCTACCTATTATTATTATTTTTATCTCTATTATTATTATTATTATTAAAACTTATCCAGTCACATCATCATTCCATTCTCCTTCTCTTTACAATGCAAAAAACTCTTTAGCTTTACCAAGTCCCACACTCATCCTACCTATTATTATTTCTTTTTTACCTCTATTATTATTATTATTATTTACGTATTTATAATAATAATTATTATTATTATTTAAACTCCTTTTCTTGCTCCACCAATATCCTCATCCTACCTATTATTATTTTTCCTATAACTTTACTGAGTCTCACACCTATCCTATTTCTTCTCACTTTAATTTTAATCCCATCACATCATTACCTACTCATACTATCCCGACAATACCTCATCTCCTTCTAATCCACTATGCTCATCTCTTCCAATATTAAATCTTGAAGTTGACTTATCCAGCTACAATATGAATCCAAAACCCACCGTACACATCAAATGACTTTATGTCCAACAATCCAAGCCAAACAATAATCTCATCTAACCACTCACACCTTCTCTCTCAAAACCGAATCTGATTATCTCCTTCATGAACCTGCCACTTATGCTCAGACCAAGAAATATCCACAATGGCAGAAAGCCATGCAAGAGCAAATAGATGTTCAACATCATATACCTCACATATACTCCATTTATACTTAATTTATACCACACATATACCTTATATATACTTCATATATACCTTTATCCCATACACACACTTTACCGTATGAAGTTTTATGGATTTTTTAATCTCACATCTTCTCAGTCTCAATCTAATAATTCTTAAAGGTCTTTCCGGCATTGTTCATAATCCCTCCCTCATTTATACTACATATATACCTTATATATACCTAATATATGCCATTATCCTAACCACACACTTTGCCGTTGATAGAGTTTTCTAGACTTTTTTAGTTCCATATCTTTCCAGACCCAATCTAATAATTCCTAAAAGTCTTTCCAGCATTGTTGCTAATCCCTCCCATATGGATACTCACCATAACCAACGACTCTGTATGTGTGAGGAGAGGAAACAAGAGAGAGGTAGGAAAGCGATGAAAAAATTAAAAAAAAAATAGAGAAATATGGAATAAAAGAAGAGAGAGAAAATGACATAGGGGAAGGTTGCAGGATTTTTTCGACGATCAAAGCCGTCGTGAGAAGCCAAAAGGCTGTGAAAGCTATTTCAAGAGCCAAGTGCACCTATTGGTACTGACGATTATGCAGATCAGATGACAAGGCTGAGACCTTAGATCTCACATGAGGCTGTAAATCACTTGTTGGAGGATGGAGATGATGAAAATGATGATGATGATGTTGAAGGTTTGAATTAAAAAAAAGCATAAAGTTGGAGTCTGATTTCCTTTTGTAACCGTTTATGCAGAGTATTTTTGTGGTAAAAAAGGAAATCTTATACCTAATTGGGATATTTGTATCCTTAATGCGTCAATAAACCACTAAAAAGGCTCATTGAGTATTTATGCTTAGAATTTCAAAAACAGGAGTAATGGAAATGATCTCATAAGATTTTAATCCATATATAATCCCCATTTTAAATTCAAAATTGATTTTGAGATAATGATTTTATTTATTATTTTTTGAAACAATCTAATATGATTTTTTGATTGTAAATCCGAATCTCCCAATTTGTCATACTAATTGTGTAACACTTTTTACCCCACTTTAGTAATTTGTCATACTAATTGTGTAACACTTTTTACCCCACTTTAGTTTAGTAAGTTATGTGAGTATTATTCGATTAACTATTGAAATATAACTTTTTTTAAAGAAATATTACAAATACTAAAATAAAATTTTTACTAATATCAATATTTAAAGTTTTATTTATTTATAAAATATATTATTTTACATCCAACTATGTCCATTACACTGAAATTATACATCCCCGATACATATTAGATGAGATAAAAATTATAATTTAATTTACAAATTTTTTAATAAAATATACCAAAAATAAGTCTAAAACTTTTAGTTGCTTTCGTCCGGATACTTTTATTTTTCTGACAATTTTACTATCTATAGTTATCCTTTAAAACCTACGCGATAGGAAACCACGTGTGCTAAACTATTAGTTTAGTGGTACTTCAAAAATAAAAATTTTACATGCATATATTTTTTTACATGCAATTAATAATTTCATAAATAAAGCATTAAATAAAAGAATTATATGAAAACAAATAAATTTCATCAAATATTTCATATTTAACAATTTTAATTTAACATAACATTATTGTAATAACATACTTTTATATTATTGTTATTTTTTATTTTTTTATACCCATAACATCTATAACCGAACTAATTAATAGGAATAACGAGATTGTTATTATCGACTTTTATAATATTGTGTCGAACGCTTTCATAACAGTGTCTAGTTTTGTAATCATAACTTGAGTTCTGGAAATAATTTTTGAGTGATTCTTGTTGATTTGGAAAGTTAAAATATAGGACTTCAACTTTTATTCAGACCATTAGACCTGAATATGCCTTGAATTAGGTGAAAAATGGACTCAAAGTTTGAACTAAAAATCTATCCAGTAAAATACTAAGCAGTTTGGAATGAACATAACTTCGAACAAACTTCATAACTTTTACAACAAAATTCTTTTTAATGTGATTCTAGTTAAAAATTAAAAATAAGATATGTGCCTACATTTTTTTAGTTGATTACTTGTCCAAATTCTATCTAAAAAATTGATAAAAAATATAGAGCAATATAAGACAGAAATTTATCCAGTAAAATATTGGGCATATTAGAATGAACGTAGTTTAGAAGAAAATTCAGAAGTTTTGCTAAAAAAATATTTTTAATGTAATTCTAGTAGGAAATTAAAGATAAGACATGTACCTACATTTTGTTAGTTGATCACTTGTCCAATTTTTTCTAAAAATGGATGAAAAAAATAGGGTAATATAAGGTAGAAATGTTGTCGAGAATAAGACAGTTTGCATATATGTGTTGATTGTAGAATTTTGTGATAGAAAAATATATTATTTGATTTTCTTATAGTTATAATGATTAAAAGAGCAAATATGAGGTTGTAAAATGTTTAATGGGAATTTATTGCATTTATGTGAAATTTATATTAGTGTTACCTACATAATTTATGTAAATAATAATAAAGGCAACATATGTAATTAAGTCCTATAACATTTTATCGAGAACTAGAAATTAGGATAAGTTAGCATGCCAATAAAATGATAGAAATGTAGACACTAAAAATAATAGTGTTGAGATTTAATTTACGTTTGCACTAAGAAATAGTATTGAGTTGAAATTATATATGCACTAAGAAATAATACTGAGTTCGAAATTACGTAGACGCAAAAAAAGTGTTGAGTCGTTATTGAAAATGTAGGCATTAAACGCCGAGTTATAAAATAATTATGTAGGCGTCAAGTATACTGTCGGAGAGCAGAAATCCTATATTCAGTATTTAGTTCTGGTTTAAGATGTTATGGACTATCAAATAAATAACAAAAAAATGTAAATTATTAAATTGATAGTTCAAATCGTATATCTTGTATTGTTAAAATTTCAAGCATTTTTATAAATGAAATGTCGTGATTGATGAATTAAATATTTTTGCATGAAAAAAAATAGTTTTACTATTAATTGAATATTTGACATGCTTAATAAATTAATTGTAATTTATAAAATTTTATTTTAGAAATATTTATGTAATTATTGGATAGTTGTCAAACATACCACTAAGCTAGTAGCTTAGCACCTGTGTTTCACGAGTATACAAATAGACGTAGTAGTTACATTAGGGCGACCGAAGATAAAAGGAACATCAAGATCAAATTGCAGCTGTAATGCCCGATAATTTAGGCCACGGTCGCTGTTGACCGAAATCCGGCATGCCGAACC
The DNA here is from genome assembly GCA_023653625.1 of Triadica sebifera. NCBI lineage: Eukaryota > Viridiplantae > Streptophyta > Magnoliopsida > Malpighiales > Euphorbiaceae > Triadica > Triadica sebifera. The sequence continues at coordinate 32,079,600 of CM042901.1, forward strand.
GATCAAAGTTTAAATTTGGACATAAAAGAAATAAATGAAAATAATAATAAGATGAGAGAAAAATATTTTGGATATTATTAATTGAAAATTTTGAAGTTTGGAATTAAAATTGGAAAAAAAATAATTTTTTGCTGAACGATATTAGGAATTGCAGTGTTTTTGGCATAGAAATTATAAGAGGGCATAAAAATGGAATATTCTTTATCTAAGGAAATGAATATTCTTTTGATTAAAATAAAGTAAGAGTGATTTAAATTAATGGAACAATGAGAAACAAGATTAACAACTAATCCTAACCACCCACCTAATCCAACTATAAAAAGTCAAATTTCCACTTTTTTATCATTCTTCTTCTTTTTCATCTTGACCAAACTCATTTCTCTCACTTTTCTTCTTCTTTGGCTATGACTCTCCTCCTCCCTTAATGTTCTTCTTTTTGTTCTTCAATTAAAGCTAAGATTATATGAAAAAAAAGGGAATTAAGGCAAGATCATGAAGAAAGTGAAGTAAAGTGAGCAAAACCAAGGAAGAGGAAGGAAGAAAGGAAAAGAAAAAGAGAGAGAAAAAAAATCCTTTTAATATGATTCCAGTTGTATCTAAATGTAATGCTCCCTTACCCTACTAAACGTTAATAGGATATGGAAGTGTTACATTTAGTGGTATCATAGCTCAGGCAAATTGATTCTTAATCAGTGGGTGTAAAATTGAATATGTGTCTCATTCATATGCATAAAATGCTGCAATTATCTGACTTGGGTCCTTTCTTCTGGTTTATAGGTAGATATGGAGTCAGGATCGAAATAAGATTTCTCAGAAGATGAACTGAGTAATAGCCTTTCAGACTCAGCCAATCTCAGACAACCTCCGTCAATAAGAGATTCCGGGCCGAGTGTAGTAGCTCCTTCGAGAGCAGAGGGACAGGATAACTTGGGACAAGAGCCTCTTATGGAACAGATAGCAAACTTGTTGCAACGGATAGTACAAGCAGTTCCACAACCAGCTCCACCTCCTCCTCCACCTCAGCCAAAACCCCGGATTGATAAGCTGAGAAAATATGGGGCCACAAATTTTATAGGAAGGAGGGGGGATGACCCAGCAGCTTCAGAGTTTTGGATGGAGTCCACAGAGAGGGTGTTTGAGGAACTTGAGTGTCCAGAGGAACAGAAGGTCAGATATGCAGTATCCCTTTAAAAGATCATGCTTATGACTGGTGGAAATCAATTTTATCAAAGCCCCAAATACCGAAACCACCTTCTTGGAATTTCTTCAAGGCAGAATTTAGTAAGAAGTATGTGCCTAGAGTTTATGTGAATGAAAAGAAAAGGGAGTTTCAAGACTTGAAGCAAGGAAGCATGTCAGTTACGGAATATGAGATGAAGTTCACCCGACTAAGTAAATATGCAACTGGAATCATTGCAGATGAGGCAGACAGATGTCGTAGATATGAGGATGGGCTTAATGATGATATTGGGAATATGGTGACTGCCCTTCAGCTTGAGGATTTTGCTACACTAGTATCCTCAGCCATCAGTGTGGAAAATAGGTCAAAGAGAAAGAGGATAGAAGAGCCACCACGGAGGTCGAAAATTAGCATGGGCCAGACATCAGGAAAAAGGGGGCGAACAATGCCTAGGTTTTTCCAGTCACGGGGTGCTAGATCAACCTTTTCAGCTAGGCAAAGCCAACAGTCGAGGCCAAAGGGGTCAACAGCTATTGCACCAGTTTCGGGTAACAAGAGATTCATATCTGTCATATGTCAACATTGTGGGAGATCACATGCATGTGATTGCTGGTGGATTACTGGAGCATGCTTACGTTGTGGATCTACAGAGCACAAACAGAAAGATTGCCCCAGAGGAAGAGGTACAGGTGGTGTAATATCAGTGCAGGTTCAGAATGTCACTCGAGGCAGAGGTAGGGGACATGGACAGTCTAGAAGCGGCAGGATTGGGCAGAGTATATCAGAATTAGTGAATAGAGCAGAAGGTAGCCGAACCCCAGCCCGAGCATATGCCATGAGAGCTCGTGAGGAGTAGGATGCCCTGGATGTCATTATCGGTAAATTTTCTCTTTATGATACTAATTTATTTGCACTGATAGATCTGGGTTCTACACATTCATATTTATGCATGTCACCACCTAGTCAGGGGAATATGGTAGCAGAGGAATTAGATTGTGATATATTAGTGACAAATCCTTTGGGTCATGGAGTGAAAGTTAGTCGAGTCTATAAAAACAGTCCAATCAAAGCTCAGAATGTAGAATTTCCAGCTGACCTAATAGAGTTGCCATTCCGTGAGTTTGATGCAATCTTGGGGATGGATTGGTTAACTCAGCATATGACAGTGGTGGATTGTCAATATAAGAGAGTGACTTTCAAAAATTCAGGGCAGGATGATGTGATTGTCCTGGGCGAGAACCGACCATACTTGACTAATGTCATTTCTGTGATGAAGGCAAGTAAGCTTATCAAAAAGGGATGTGAAGCATTTTTGGCACATATTGTAGATACCAAGAAAGAAAGTCTAGATCTCAGGGAGATTCCTACAGTATGTGAATATCCAGATATCTTCTCTGAGGACTTGCCAGGGTTACCACCTGTCAGGGAGATAGAGTTTTCCATTGATCTTTTGCCAGGCACAGACCCGATATCGATCACTCCTTACAGAATGACACCTACTAAACTAAAAGAATTAAAAGTGCAGTTGCAAGAGTTGTTAGAGAAAGGGTTTATCAGGCCTAGTATCTCACCATGGGGTGCTCCGGTTCTATTTGTGAAAAAGAAGGATGACACCTTTCATTTGTGCATTGATTATCATCAATTAAACAAGATGACAATTAAGAACAGATATCCCTTACCGAGTATAGATGACTTGTTTGATCAGTTGAAAGGAGCAGGGGTATTTTCTAAAATTGACCTTAGATCAGGTTATCACCAATTGGGAATTAAAGAATAAGACATGTATCTAAATATTTCTAGTTGATCACTTGTTCCAATTCCATATAAAAATGGATTAAAATGACAGAGAAAAATAAGGCATAATTCTGTCCAGTAAAATACTGGGCAAATTGTAGTGAACGTAGCTTAGAAGAAAATTTATAACTTTTGCTACCAAATTCCTTTTAATGTGATTCTAGTTGGAAATTAAAGATAAGACATGTACCTACATTTTGTTAGTTGATCATATGTTCAGAATCTATCTAAAAATAGACGGAAAATTTAGAGCATCATAAGAAAGAAATGCTGTCCAGAATAGGACAGCTGGAAGAAATGTGTTGATTGTGAATTTATGTGACATAAAATGTATTAATTTAATTTTTCTTATAATTATAATGATTGAATGAGCTAGTATGAGGTTGTAAAATATTGAATGAGAATTATTGCATTTATATAGAGTTTATATTAATGTTCCCTACATAATTTATGTAAATATTAATAAAGGTAACAAATGTAATTTAAGCCCTATAACATCTAGTCGAGAACTAGAAATTAGGATAAGTTGATATGCCAATAAAAGGGTTAGAAATGTAGACACTAAAAATAATAGTGCTGAGATTTAATTTAAGTAGGCAGTAAGAAATAGTGCTGAGTTGAAATTACGTAGACACTAAGAAATAGTGCTGAGTTCAAAATTACGTAGGCACCAAAAAGGTGCTGAGTTGTTATTGGAAATGTAGGCGTTAAACGCCGAGTTATAAAATAATTATGTATGCACCGAGTATACTGCTGGAAAGCAGAAATCCTGTATCTAGTGTTTAGTTCCGGTCTAAAATGTCGTGGGCTATTAAATAAATAACAGAAAAAATGTGAATTATGAAATTGATATTGTGAATTATATATCTTGAATTGTTAAGAAATTTCAAGCATGTTTAATGAATGAAATGTCATAATTGATGAATTAAATATTTTTGCATGAAGAAAATGGTTTTATTATTAATTGAATATTTGGCATGCTTAATAAATTAATTGTAGTTTCAAAATTTTTTTTTTTAGAATTATTTATGTAATTATTGGATAGTTGTCAAACGTACCACTAAGCTAGAAGCTTAGCGCATATGTTTCACGCATAGATAAATAGAAGTAGTTGTTCCGATAGGGCGACCGAAGAAGAGGGAACCCCCAAGATTAGATTGCAGCAGTCTAGTTCTTTTTGTATGTTTTGAAAATTATGTTGTAAAAATTTAATTCTAAGAATCTTTTTTTATGTAAATTTGTGGCATGTAGGATTTATAAGGAATGAATTTTGTAATTTTATAAATCTAGTATTATTTCTAAATATTATGGTTTAATTGCATGAGTTCTTTTAAATCAAACTATTTCCATCAATAGTTATATATTTAAATGGAAAAAATAATATTAAATATCTCGCTAATAATAAACAAAAAAAAATTTACAAGGATTTGAACATTGGTTGTAAAACAAATGAGCTTATTAGCATTTCCATATCCTATTAACGTTTAGTAGGGTAAGGGAGCGTTACATTTAGGTGATATCTCTTTTCATTCCTGGCCACCAGTAATATGCCTTCAAGTCATGATACATTATGTTGCTTCCTGGGTGCATTGCATAAATAACATTGTGAGCTTCCTTCAAAATATCTTTTTCAATTCCGGAGTGGAAATGGGAAAAAGTTACAATGGATTTTGTTTTTGGTTTGCCTTTGACACAAAAGAGGCATGATTCAATATGGGTAGTGGTGGACCGGCTCACTAAATCAGCTCATTTTCTACCGATCAAGATGGATTATCCACTTAACCGTTTAGCAGAGATCTATGTTAATGAGATAATCCGTTTACATGGGGTGCCAATTTCAATCATTTCAGATCGAGACCCGAGGTTCACTTCAAAATTCTGGAAAAGTTTGCATCAAGCCATGGGTACTCGACTCAATTTCAGCACAGTTTTCCACCCACAAACAAATGGACAATCAGAAAGGGTCATACAGATATTGGAGGATATGTTGAGGAGTTGTGTGATAGAATTTGAAGGCAGTTGGGACAAACATCTTCCATTGATAGAATTTGCCTACAATAATAGTCACAAAGCCAGTATCGACATGGCACCATATGAAGCCTTGTACGGGAGGAAATGTAGAATGCCTCTATGTTGGACTAGCTTAGTGAAACGAAAGTAGTGGGTCCAGATCTAGTACAACAGACGGAGGAAAAAGTGAGAGTAATAAGAGATAGGCTGAAAGCTGCTGTTGATAGACAGAAATCATATGCAGATTTGAAAAGGAGGGATATTGAGTATACAGTTGGTGATAAGGTATTCTTAAAAGTTTCACCTTGGAAAAGGATTTTCCGATTTGGAAAGAAGGGAAAGTTGAGTCCGAGGTTCATTGGACCTTATGAGGTACTTGAACGCATAGGTCTTGTGGCGTACAAATTAGCTTTACCACCAGAGTTAGACAAGATTCATAATGTATTCCATGTGTCCATATTGAGAAGATATTGATCAGATCCATCTCATATCATATCAGCAAAACTTATAGAGATACGACCAGATCTAACTTATTAAGAAGAGCTAGTGGAAATTCTAGCTCGAGAAATGAAGGAGCTACGGAACAAGAAGGTACCATTGGTAAAGGTTCTGTGGAAAAATCATAATTCAGAAGAGGCGACTTGGGAAAAGAGCAGGTTATGTGTGCCATACATACTAGAATTCTAAATGTAACGCTCCCTTACCCTACTAAACGTTAATAGGATATGGAAGTATTACATTTAGTGGTATCTGAGTGCGCAGCGGAAGCGTGGTGAGCCCATAACCCACAGGTCCCTGGATCGAAACCAGGCTCTGATACCACTAAATGTAACACTTCCATATAATAGGGTAAGGGAGCGTTACAGCAACAGTCTAGTTTCTTTTTGTATATTTTAGAAATTATATTGCAAAAATTAAATTTTAAAAATATCTTTTAATGTAAAATTGTGGCATGTAATATTTATAAGGAATGAATTTTGTAAATTTTATATATCTAGTATTATTTGTAAATATATTTCTAAATATTATGGTTTAATTGAATGAGTTCTTTTAAATTAAATTAATTACATCACTAGTTACATATTTAAATAAAAAAATATATGGTAATAAATATTCCGCTAATAATAAACTCGAAAATTGAAATAAAAATATTTATACAATAAATTGAGCGTTGGTTTTAAAACAAATGAGATTTGTAGCACTTACATATCCGATTAACGATTAGTAGGATAAAAGAGTGCTACATTTAGTGGTATCAGAGCCTAGGCTAATTGATTCTTGAACATTGGGTGTAAAATAGAAAGTGTGTCTCCTGCATATGTATAAAATGCTGCAATTATCTGATTTGGGTCCCTTATTCTGGTTTATAGGTAGATATGGATTCGGGATCGGAACAAGATTTCTCAGAAGATGAACTAAGTAATAATCTTTCAGACTCAGCCAATCTCAGACAACCTCTATCCGTAAGAGATTATGGGCCGAGTGTAGTAGCTCCACCGAGAGCAGAGGGACAGGCTAATTTAGGACAAGAGCCTCTTATGGAGCAGATACCAAAATTGTTGCCATGGATAGTATAAGCAGTTCCACAACTAGCTCCATCTCCTCATCCACCTCAGCCAAAAGCCTGGATTGATAAGCTGAGAAAATATGAGGCCACAAATTTTATAGGAAGGAGAGAGGATGACCCAACAGCTTCAGAGTTTTGGATGGAATCGATAGAAAAGGTGTTTAAGGAACTCGAGTGTCCAGAGGAATAGAAGGTCAGATATGCAGTGTCCCTTCTAAAAGATCATGCCTATGACTGGTGGAAATCAATCTTATTGAAGCCCCAGACATTGAAACCACCTTCATGGAAATTTTTCAAGGCAGAATTTAGCAAGAAATATGTGCCTAGAGTTTATGTGAATGAAAAGAAAACAGAGTTTCAAGACTTGAAGCAAGGAAGCATGTTAGTGACTGAATATGAGATGGAATTCAATAGACTGAATAAATATGCAACTAGAATCATTGCTGATGAGGCAGAAAAATGTCATAAATTTGAGGATGGGCTTAATGATGATATTGGGAATATGGTTACCGCCCTTCAGCTTGAGAATTTTGCTACACTTGTATCCTCATCCATCAGTATGGAAAAAAGGTCAAAGAGATAGAGGATAGAAGAACCACCATGGAGATCGACAATTAGCATGGCCCAAACATCAGGTAAAAGAGGGTGGACAACGCCTAGGTTTTTCCAGTCACGGGATTTTGGACCAACCTTTTCAGCTAGGCAAAGCCAACAGTCAAGGCTAGAGGGGTTACAGCTAGTGCACCAGCTCCGGATAACAGAAGATTCATATCTGTCACATGTCAGCATTGTGGAAGATCACATGGATGTGATTGTTGGTGGATTATGGGAGCATGCTTACGATGCAGATCTACTGAGCACAAATAGAAGGATTGCCCTAAAGGAAGAGGTACAAGTGGTGTAGTATCAGTTCAAGTTTAGAATGTCACTCGAGGCAGAGGTAGGGACATGGACAATCTAGAAGCGACAGGATTGGGCAGAGTGTATCAAAATCAATGAATAGAGCAGAAGATAGCTGAGCCCCAGCCCGAGCATATGCCATGAGAGCTAGTGAGAAGCAATATGCCCTGGATGTCATTATTGGTAAATTTTCTCTTTATAGACATTCATATTTATGCATGTCACCACTTAGTTAGGTTAATATGGTAGCAGAGGAATTAGATTATGATATATTAGTGATAAATCCTTTGGGTCATGAAGTGAAAGTTAGTCGAGTTTATAAAAACAGTCTAATCAAAGCTCAGAATGTAGAATTCCCAGCTGACCTAATAGAGTTGTCATTTCGTGAGTTTGATGCAATCTTGGGGATGGATTAGTTAACTCAGCATAGGGCAGCGGTGGATTTTCAGTATAGGAGAATGATTTTCAAGAATTCAGGTTAGGATGATGTGATTGTCTTGGGTGAGAACCGACCATACTTAAATAATGTCATTTCTATTACAAAAGCACATAAACTTATGAAAAAGGGATGTTAAGCATTTTTGGCCATGTTATAGATACCAAGAAAGGGAGTCTAGATCTCAGGGAGATTCCTACAGTATGTGAATATCCAGATATCTTCCTTGAGGACTTGCCAAAGTTACCACCTGTTAGGGAGATAGAGTTTTCCATAGACGTTTCGCCAAGCACAACCTCGATATCGATCACTCCCTACAAAATGGCACCTGTTGAACTAAAAGAATAAAAAGTGCAGTTGCAAGAGTTGTTAGAAAAAGTGTTTATTAAACCCAATGTCTCATCTTGGGGGTGCTCCGATTCTATTTGTGAAAAGAAGGAAGACACCTTTCGTTTGTGCATTGATTATTGTCAGTTGAACAAGATGACAACTAATAATAGATATCCATTGCCGAGGATAGATGACTTGTTTGATCAGTTGAAAGGAGCATGAGTATTTTCTAAAATTGACCTCAGATCAGGTTATCACCAACTGAGAATTAGAGAATCAAACACTTCTTAAATCTTTTTGGGCTTAGTTTGAATCCTCTGTTGTCTCCCCCATTCACTTGAAGGCACTATTAGAACATAAGAAGTAATCTCAAACAGTGAACTGGTATCTCAGTCCTAGCTCGTACATAAATTAAAAAGCTTGATTTTTCAATTTGTTGTTTTCTCATACGTAAGTAATCTAATTGTGCATATGAGTTAGCAATCAAATAATACAAGTTAAAAAGTTTAATTAATAACACTCAAATTAAAATGGAATGATAATAAATTAAGCAAACCAAGTTTTTGCTTAGGCTACCAAACAACTCATTAACAAACCTAACTAATTTGTTGGTAATGGGCAAAGAAAGAATTGAAGGCCTTAGGCTCAGGTCATCCCATAGAACGTCAGTTACACTTAGATAAAAGGTTAAATTGTAACTCATGGTGGTTAGCTTTTAACTTTACACTCCACACACATTTCCCTTTATTGCTCTATGAATGCAACCATCTTTTTCTTCTATTTGTCCATCACTGCTATATATATATTTCAACCCTCCCAACTCTCTATACCATGTTCATGTTTTCTCTCTTCATTCTTTTCCTTCATTATTTTCCCTGTAAGAATTATGAAGAAATTCATGCTCAAATCATTAACATTTTAAAATCTTTAATTGTTTCTTCATCAATTTCATCCCTCTCTTCTCTCTTGTACTATGCTATGTAGTTTCCCTAAGATGACCAAAATCTGTTGTTTTTCCTTGTTTATTGGGTCATTTCACTATCTCTATCAGTAAGTATGTGTGTATATAGCGCTTACTTACCCTATTAGTCGTTAATAGTGTATGGAAGTGCTACTAAGTTCATTTTTTTAAATAATAAATTCTCAAATTATTGTATTTTTTTTTATATTTTTGAGTCTATTATCTGCGAAATATTTCTTACTATATTTTTCCTTTTTTTTTATCATTTAAATATGTAACTAGTGATGTAAATATTTTGATGTAAAAGAATTCATTCATCAAAATATAATATTTAGAAATACATTTACAATAATACAAAATATATTAATTACAAAATTCACTCCTTATAAATCCTACATGCCACAAATTTACATAAAAAAAATTCTAAAAATTTAATTTTTACAATACAATTTCCAAAACCTACAAAAAGAAAATAGACTGCTGCAATCTGATCTTGGAGTTTTCCTTATCTTCGGTCGCCCTAATGTAATAGCTACGTCTATTTATCTGCACGTGAAATATACGCACTAGGCTACTAGCTTAGTGGTACGTTTGACAACTATCCAATAATTATATAAATATTTCTAAAATAAAATTTAAAAATTACAATTAATTTAATAAGCATGCCAAAACATTTAAATAGTATCAAAATTATTTATGTCATGCAAAAATATACAATTCATCAATTATAACATTTCATTCATTAAGCATGCTTGAAAATTTATTTAACAATACAAAATATACAATTTAAAATATCAATTTAATAATTTACATTTTTTTTTTCTGTTATTTATTTGATAACCTACGACATCTTAGACCAAAACTAAATACTGGATATAGAGTTTCTGCTCTCTAGCAGTATACTCGATGCCTACTTAATTATTTTATAACTCGGTATTTAACGCCTATATTTTCAATAACAACTCAGCACTTTTGTAGTATCTACGTAATTTCGAACTCTGCACTATTTCTTAGTGCTTATATAATTTCAACTCAATATTATCTCTTAGTGCCTAAATAAATTAAATCTCAGCACTATTTTCTAGTGCTTACATTTCTACCTTTTTATTGGCATGTCAACTTATCCTAATTTCTAGTTCTCGACTAAATGTTATAGGACTTAATTATATTTGTTACCTTTATTGTTATTTACATAATATGTAGATAACACTAATATAAATTCTATATAAATGCAATAATTCCCATTAAATATTTTACAACTTCATACTTGCTTATTTAATCATTATAAATGTAAGTAAAGTCAAATAATATATTTTTCTATCACAAACTTCCACAATCAATACATATATACAAGCTGTCATATTCTGGACATCATTTTTTTCTTATATTTTCATGCATTTTTCATCTATTTTAGATGAAATTTGGACAAATGATCAACTAAAAAAATGTATTACATGTATTATCTTTAATTTCCAATAAGATTCACATTAAACCGAATTTTGTAGCAAAAGTTATGAATTTTTCTCTAAGATACGTTCATTCCAATCTGCCAAGTATTTTACTGGATAGATTTCTAGTTCGAACTTTGAGTCTATTTTCACCTTATTCCATGCATATTTAGGTCTACTGATCTAAATGAAAGTTGAATTCATCTATCTTAAATTTTCAACCCAATAAAAATCACTCAAAAATAATTTCCAGAATTTAAGTTATGACCAGAAAACTAGATACTATTCATAAGACGAATTTTTCAGCACTTCAATCAATTTCTACAAATTTCCATTTTTATGCATCAATCTCATATTCTAATTTTTATTTTCACATTCATGGCATCATTTAATCACCAATTAATTACTTAATTAAAATATTAATAATTTCATACACAATTATACAAATATCACAAAATCAAAATTAACATTTTTCATATTTAATTTTTGCCAAATGTACATACCTCAAAAAGAGTTTACTTCTTTTTACTCTTTTCCCTTCTAATTAGCTTTCTCCTTGCGCTTAATTTCTCTTTGATTTGGTTCAAAGATTGTTCAACTCCTTGGCCTAACAACAAATTTCACACTAATCAAGCACTAATCACACTAATCCACCATTAATCACCATTAACATAATAATCACCCTAAATTACAAACTTTAATGGTAATTAACCCCAAAATCAAAGAAAAGAGAAGAAGAAAAGTGAGAAGATGGAAGATCTAACCTCACCTTTGTATATCTTCAAAATGACTAAAATCTTTCTTATCTTTTTCTCTTCCTTTCTTCCTTCCTCTTCCTTAGTTTTGCTCACTTTGTTTCACTTCCTTGTTGATCTTGTCTTAATCCAACATTTTTCCATCTAATCTTAGCTTTGATTAAAGAAAAAAAAAAAAGAAGAACAAAGGGGGGAGGAGGGTCACGACAAAAGGGAAGAAAAAGGGAGAGAAGTTGGTTTGATTAAGATGAGGAAGAAGAAGAATAAAGGCAAAAAGGTGAAAGTTGACTTTTATAGTTGAATTAGATGTATGGTTAGGATTAATTAGATAATCTTGTTTCTCATTGATTCATTAATTTAAATCACTCTTACTTTATTTTAATCCAAAAAATATTTCTTTCCTTAGATAAAAAATATTCCATTTTATTTTTATGTCTTCTTAAAATATCTGTGCCAAAAACACTGTAATTTCCAATTTTGTTTAGCGAAAAATTATTATTTTTTTCAAATTTTAATTCAAAATTTCAAAATTATAAATTAATAATATCCAAAATATTTTTCTCATATTTTTTATTATTTTAATTTTTTTCTTTCATGTCCGAATTTAAACCCCGATCGGTTCGATAAGCCGAATTTCAGTCAACCACAACTGTGACCTAAATTATCGGACATTACAGTGTAAGAGAGATTAGAAGTGTGGAATAAGGAAATTATATTTAGAGAATTTTCTTGCCTTGTTATCTAGTTTGCTAGTACTTCTTGGCTATAAACAAGTTTTGGTTTCTTTCTTTTTTATTTCTTAATAATTTTATCTAGCATCATACTTTGCTAAATTTGTGTGGAAAAACCTGAGTTATTGATGAAAAAAATGATCCATTTTATAGCCAAGTAAAAGAAGAATAGCTAGCTAGAGGTGGGTGGCCCTATGTATCTTGATTTTATGGCCAGTCGTGTGTGTGCTTCAATGATGGATGCATACAAGCTTTATATTCAACTCTATTTAGCTAATTTATAGAGAGTGATAACTACTTTTCGTAAATGCAATAATCATGTTTTTGTGTCAACCCCAGCAAATTATAAAGCTTCATCTTAACTATATGTGATGAAATTAATACTTACATTCACCAATTTTCTGTTCAGTCCCAATTGGAAGGATAAGTTGTGTTCAATTTTATAAATTCTTTTTCTTTCAAAAAAATAAATTACATATTTTTCATTCATATGGAATTGGACTAATAGAATAGATTAAGTGGCATTTGTTGGTTGTCTACCCTTTCTGCACTACATATGTGAATAGAGAGAGGAATATGGGTTGTAATAATAACAAAGAATCAAAACATATATAAATAGCTTAGGGAGTCTTACTGAGTAATGATTGAGTTTATCTCATTAGTTGTCATGACTTATTTCATCTTAGTTATATAACATATGCTTATTTAACATGCTTTCATTGTGTTTTTATTACATAGTAATTTTATATATTTAACTCCTTGCAAAACCTGACCAATTTAGTTTTTTAATAGTTAAATCCATATATAAGATGTGGAATTGAACTAGGCTAGCAAAAGCAATTTTATATTTTTTACTCCTTGTGAAACCAAGCATGTGTTTGCTTTAGACCTATTCATGGAATTGGATATTTTTTAGTCCAGCCCATTGGCATTATTATTATTATTATTATTTCATTTCTTTACCCATATTTGCATTTTGGCATTGGGGTTCCCATACAAATAGCAAGCACATCTGACACTTTCATACTAGAAAAATCTTATGTTTTTAGACATTCAATGTGCTCAAATAATAATATATATCTACACTTTATATATGGTTTATCCAGTAAGAGAGGACGAGGTTGGACTCGAAGCAAAGGATTTAATAAGCTGAATAAAGACATTAGGAAGAAATTGTCAGTTGACTTATCTCTTGATCATGGCAGACCCTTGGATAGGGTTTCGTCTTCAAAGTTGTCTAGTCAACAACGCATGTTTCTCAAGAATTTATGCCCATGGCATATATTGATTGGAGAAAGTATAAGCAAGGTGAAAAGGAAATTGCTTATTCTCATCTTGAAGTATGTAAACTTAAGTTTTATCATATATAGTAGAACATTGTATGAATAATTGATTCAAGTAATTGTTACTATGTTTGCATTAGTTCTGTGTGCATAATCACACTTAAATAAATCATATTTTGTCAAACAGCTTTCAACAATTAATGGACCTCAAAAATTTGATTCAATATAATGAACACTTATATAAATATTATAATTATGTATATATGGAGTATTTGTAATGAATAGTTGATAAAAAATTTAAGTGTTTTAATTCTATAAAAGTTTTAATACATTTATAATATATTTCACTGTATAATATGTTTATATGTGTAAAGGAATGAGCTATTAATCACGTTGGTTCTGTAGATTGCACATGATCTTGATCCTTCATTAACAGATTAATTTCATATGCTTTAACCTTGCTGTATCTACCTAGCCCTATTGTAATTGCCTATACTATTAGCTCATTTAACTTGCATAATAATTTACATGTGGAATTGGAAAACGTAACCCAAAAATTACCAAAGAATATAACACCCTTTTATTTTATTTTCTGACGGATTAATCTGTCCTATATATTTTCAAATGCATTATTTATAATAACTTGAATACTTATCTTGTTGAATTAACTTCTGAAACTAAACTAGATTTATTTTGACATAGCTAGTAATTATAAATATAATATATATTCAGCAAGTGCACATATATTTATGTCATAAAGTATTGATTCTATCCAGCTAAACTTGAGAAAAAAAAAATTGCTAGCTAATATATACGTCCTAATACATAATCAATTGAAGGTTTTATATATTAAGATATATGACGAGTGATGGTATTATTATACATTTTGTTATTTATTTATATAACACTAAGAGATTATAATAATATAAGGGAATTAGATAGGTCTAAGATTGCGAGTAGTAGAGTATGGGTGATTAAGTGGCCCACACAGCCTTTTGAAGAGTGGGTGTGATTTTTGTAGTTTACGAGCAGGCAAAAGCAAATAAGCTTCTTATCCTCCTGTGTTAGGTCTTCACACTTAGAATCTACAAAAGCTAAAGCACTTATTCTGTATCCTATTTTTCTATATTAACAGTTGCTTATGATTGATTGTCTAACTTCAGAATTTATTTGTCAAAGTTATGCATATTAAATGTCTTCTTTGTTGACACAAAACCTAATGTCAATAAACTTGTCTAACTACAATAAATCATTAGCATCCATGCTTAGACGATTTGCTAAACCCATTTCGCATATAGAACTTGAAAGGCATCCAACCTACATAATATAGATGATTCTTTTAAGTTGGCATATTTGCACTTTACCTTGGAGGTTGTTGCACTTTAAGTATTTTGTATATGTTGGAGATTGATCTCTTTCAAGTTTTCTTCTGGATATTTTGGAATTCCTCTTTTATGTGATAAATTTTTAATTTAATTGCTATGGAAGAAGTGAAAAATCTTTTCCAAAAATGAATATTAATGATATTTATGTTTCCCATATTCATTAATACATTCTAGTTTTCTAGGTTGTGTTGTCTACTATGATTTGATTTGTTTTGTTGCCATTTTTGAAGAGAAAAAGTTAGTTCATTTTAGCAAAACTGCTAACAATATTCAATAATTAGTGAATTCATAATCTTTTCTCAATTAAGGAATTAAAAGTAGGAGGATTTTTTTATTTTTTATGGTATAAAATGCAAATATTGTTTTAGAAATGATTATTGGCTTGTGAGAGAATTGTTGATAAATTGATGTTCATTATTTGGGTTATAAATTAAAGCTCAGGTTTATTATTTGGGGTAGTTTAGAGTTTTGGAACTGACTTTTGTAACTTTTTTTTCCAAGTTTTTTGGCACTTGATTGTAGATATGCAACTTTTTGTAGAGACTTCTTAGTATGGAAAGGCATAACAAAGCATCTTTTGTATAATTCTTTTTGGTGTGAACACTATAACACCTCTTTGCCCTACTAATAATAGCAAAGCAAGGGAGTGTTAGCTTACTTTTGATTTCCTGTCTAACTTATTTATACAATCATTTTGTTTATTCTCATTTTAAAATATCTGAATATAAATTCAAATTATAGTCTCCCATTTTTTTTAAAATATACATATTCTTTATACCAATTTATATAATTCATCCATCATAAACCATTTCATTTTCTAAAAGATTACATACAAAGTTCTACTATTTAATATTTTATTTACAGATCCAAAATATGAGTATCACATAATATGAAAATAAAACTTACTATTATGTTTTACAAAAGTTAATACATTGGAACAAAAAGATCTTCAAATGCTGTTATCCACTATCTGATGTTCTTCTCTTTCTAGCAGCTTCATCCTTTACTTACTAACTACTTTAGTACCTATGCGTGGAAAAAACCACATGCACTAAGCTACTAGCTTAGTGGTGCTTTATATGACAAAATCTTAATATGCAATTTATAAAATCTCACACATTCATATATTTAAAGTCAAACAAAAGGAATATCACAAATTTATCAGCAATAAATTAATTTGCAAGTTAATTGTTACTACAAAAAATTTCTTTTACATATGATAATTATGTTAATTGCTAATATTATTGCATAATATCATTTTTAACCATGGCTAGTGTTATTATTATTGATATCACCATATTTTACTCATTTTATTTTTCAATGATTATTCCCAACAAGTAGAATTTTTTTTTCATATCTTATTTTGTCTTGTTTATTCAAATTTATGCCCAACACCAATAATTAGAACTATCAGATAGGATACAAGACATTATTTGCTGGCAAATCTTAACTCGGCACATGACGCTTACATAAATAAACTCAGCACAATGTGGTGCCTACATATATCAACTCGGCACACATAGTGTCTACATAGATAAACTTGGCACATGTAGTGTCTACATAAATCAACTCAGCGTTTTATGCCTACATATCATACCCCTTATTGGCATGTCAATCTATCCTTTACCCTAGTTTCCAGCTAGGTATTTTAGGGCTTAATTATTTCATATCAATTTATTCAATTAATCTCTTAAAATTTCATTATGGTCAAAATATACACCAAATAATTATTTCATAGTTTTATTTTCTCAATAAATTTTATTGACTTAATGACTTATATCATATAATAATCACTCATATCAATATCATTCATCTCATATCATAAGACCCAAATCAATTTACATGTAAAACTCTCACTTTTTCAACTGCCTTGTTCTAGACAAATTTCGGGCTCTGTCTTAGATTTCAATTTTGATGTTGTTATTGGTCGAATTTAATTAAGTGGTCTTCTAATAAAATTTAGCCACAGATATTATCTTTAATTTACATTTTGAATCAACTAATTTTGATTCTGTTGACAAAGTTATGACTGATTGAGTACTGACTGTTCAGCTAAAATCTCCCTCGAATCTGCCCAGGAAATTCCGAGGCAGATTTCAAGTCTCATATTTGTGTCAATTTTTAACATATTTTTATTCATAATTAGATCTCATGTCCTTCATGAAAGTTTTATATATGTGTCTTAAATTTCCAAAACATCAAAGAACACCAAATTTAGAGTTCCATAACTTAAGTTATCGAATTTTTAATGCATGCTGCTCCATGATAAAATTTCCAGTAACACATATAACAACACAACCACTCATTTAATCATGCAATTAACACAAGATTTAACAATAAAATCAACATATTAAATTTTTTTCATACAAGCACATACCTTATTAATCTCTTCTCCTTTTCCTAGGCTTTTTCCTTTCGTTTCTCTTCCTCAAGCTTGCTTCTACCCTTGTCCTTAGTTTGCCCTAAAACCATCAAACATATCTCATATCATCAAACCAATTTCTTTTTGTTTCAACCCACCATCACCTAAATAGCCCCTTCTTCCTCATTTCTAACCTTAATTATCATTACTTTAATCTCAATTAATAAAGAAAAGTAAGAGAATTGAGGAAGAAAACTTACCCAAAGATTTGTTTTCTCTTTTCTTTCTTCATTTCTCTTTCTTTCTTCTACCCTTTGTAGGGGGCTTCCTTTTTATTTTCTTGAGTTTTCTCTCTTAGATCCCCTCTTCCTCTCTTTTGCTAGCTAATTTGGGAACAAAATGGTAGAGAATTAGTGGAGAGGGTGGCCGACCATACAAGATAAGGATGAGAAGATTTTCGTTTTGATTTTTTTTAATGCCTCCTTAATGAGGAAGCTACTAGATTTAGGATAAGGTTCATTGGATTTTAATGTCATTAATTAGTAAGATAAGGATTAGGATAAGACTCATTAATGCCTCATAAAGAATGGATGATTAGGCATATGACTCATTAATACTTATTAATGCTTATTAATGTGGAAGATTCTAAATTCTATATTTGTTTCTTATTTAGCTTAATATTTTTGGCCCCCCCAATCTCCTTAACCTCTTCTCCTATTGGTCAATTTAATTAATTAATCATAATAAATTTTAATCTTTTAATACTACCTCATTTAGCTCATAATCTCCTATTTTTACAAAATAATCCAAAATAATTCCATAAATCCTCATTTAATCCAAAGAGTGATTTTATTTCAACTAATTCTAGCACTAAACTTTTAAATTCCCAATTAATAATTTTCTTAATAAATCTCTCTTAAATATTATTATTGTGCATCCGGATTTAGACTCCGATCGATCCGGCGTACCTGACTCGGTCACATGCGATTAGTTACTAAAAGACCCGGCGTTACAGACACACAAAACAAGGCATAGTTGATGTTGTCCTTTGTATGTTTATTAGATACAATAGTTATGTAAATGGTTAAAATACAATGCTTAGACTTGCTTATGAGAAGTAAAAAACACATTGTTAAGTTAAAAGGTGCTTTTTGTATCAACTATGTATTTAATCTTCTAAGTAATTTGATTCATATTTTTGGATACAATAGTCATTATGATTTTTCTTATTTAATTAATTTATAATTTTATGTTGTATGATAATAGCTACAATTGCATATAATGAACAAAATGAAAATGAAACATTCAAATTTAAATAAATTGCAATTGTACAATGCAAGCAATTCATCTATAAAAAAACAAAAAGAAACTTTTAGGGACAGAAGTTATTATAGGGAAACATGTAGGACAATATGTCACGAAAAAAAAAACGTAGCATATACAAAAACTTTAGCGACAAAAATTTTCGTCGTTAAAAATTTTTCATGACAAAATTATATAATTGTCGTTAAAAAATAAACAATATGCTACAAAAATTTTCGTCACTGAATATTCAGTAATAGTTTTTAAATATTCATTATGTGAAATTCCCATGCATTTTTTTTGCGACGAATAACATATTGTACGACAAATATTTATACCATTGTACGATGAAATTTTTGTCACCTTAAATTCACAAAAATAGGAGACGATTTTTCTTTTTGTCACAAAAATGCACTTATGGCTATGATTTAGTTAATTTGTCGCTAATACACTTTAGCCACAGAGCTTTTGAGATCAATATGGCTATGATTATTTTTCGTCACTATAAAATTTAGGTGACAATTGTTCTATTTTTAAGGACGAAATTTTTTCACTTATAATCCTGTTTGTTGTAGTGTAGGTAATAGTGAATCAACTGATGAAATCAACAGATTTTCTACCAGTCCGGATGAATTATTTGTAACATCATTGACCTTCCCTACATGCATATCCACATGGATTTCATTTGAACATATGCATCTTCCATATAATCTAATTGAACACATGCATTTCATACATATTTTCTTAAAAATAAGTTCATGGCATGCACTAGCTACGTGTCCTAGTATTTGACAATTGTATCGAGTCGCACGTGTATACTTATAACCTAAAGGAAGATAACAAAGAATTAAAAATAAATTGAATAAGGTGACTAAATTAAAGTAAGAAAAATGATTAGATTAAGATTAGTAAACATTTACATTGTTAATTTAATTAAACCGGGTCAAATGATTAAGTTGTATTATTGTGTGAATTAGTGGAATTATAAATATATGTAAATAATAATAATAATATAGACAAAATAAAATAAAAATAAAAAAAGGAAAATAAAAGAAAAGAGAAGAGAAAAGAGAAGATAAAAGAGGAGATGAAAAGAAAAAGATAAGAAGCCAAAAAAAAAACAAAAAGGTTGGCTTTATCTTCCTCCTCACTCCATCCCATTTTCTTCTTTATCTTCCTCCATTCCAGAACTCAATTCTTTCTCGTTTCACTTGGTTTTTGAGGCAAAATGATCCATTGCAAGCTTGTTCTTGGTAAGTAATCAATTCTTATTGCTATAAGGTTGAGTTGAGTTGCTAAGGTTCATTAATAGGTACTGAATTGTACCCCGATTTTATATTGCCATTACCGGCTTAATAATTTTGCGCCGAGCGCATTTATAAATTGTCATTACCGGCTTTTATATTTGGCACCGAGTGCCTTAAATCCCCTGATTGACATGCCAAACTATTCCCTTTCTAGTTCTAGACTAGGTATTTTTGGGCTTAACTATTTTTATATTAATTCACTATATTTCAAAAATGTCAACATTATTTAACTATCATAATTATACTTATTTATTTTTGATCTCTATTTCCATTATTATTGAAATAAAATCTCATACATAAATAATTTGTTAAACATTTATAATTACCATCAAAGTAAATATTTCCATGGATTATTACATATAGTTATAACAACACATGCAAAAAGCCCAATATTGTATGTTTTTACCTATAGCAGATTTCAGACTTATTTTGGGCTTCATTTTTAGCCCATATATAATTCGAATTTGAAGTTCTAGCCTTCTAACCATTTTTAGCTTATGTCTTATATTTCAGATGCATCAAGAATCACGTAAATCCCAATTTTCTATCAAAAGTTATGATTAATTCACTACTGCATCATCACATAATTTTATGGACATATTCTAGGTTTAAACTTCGTGCATTTAACTTGGAAAATCTAGATATAATTAGATATTATAGTATAAATAAAAATTAAAGCCCTGTGTCTTAGCTTTCATTTTCAACAAAGAACATACAAAACGGAGTTCCATAACTCAAGTTATCATCAAAATAGACAGAGCTGTTCCTGGAATTCTGTACCCGAGCCATCAATTGACATCAATCCATATTTCAACCACATTCATCATTTGCATTCATTTTAATAATAAAATTTTCAGAATTACAAATACATTCATATGTCTCAATTATTTCATAACATTTGGTCCCATTTCCATATATAATATCAAAAGTCACAACAAAACACATAACATCTCAAAAACACAAACATAACAAACATTAACATATAATTCCATACATATTAACAACATGCAAAATTTTTATCAATGAAGCACATACGTAATTAGCCTTGGTTCTTCCCTTAATCCTTCTTTTTCTTCTCTTATTAGATATTTTCTCCTTGCCTTTTTCACCCTCTTGAGGGCCTCTCACTTGTTCACTTATTTTTCCTACACAACCATACCATAACTCAATTCCAACATTCAATTTCAATGTTTTTCATGTCTATATAATATTTTAATGCTCCTAATATGTTTTACACCTTAATTGAGCTAAAATGTACTAAGCTTAAACTTCCTTCTTCACATGTCATGGCTGCCCAAAAATCATATCCTAGTTTCCAATTTATTTTCTTCTATTCAACACTCAATTCACCCTTAATCTATCACCAATTGTGGTGTTTCTATGTTAATTTCAATTTCCCCCAGATTTATTTAACTATGGCAGCCCTTCATTCATCCTTCAACATTATATTTTATTCAATTTTTAAGCCATAAAATAATTACCTAACATCAAATATCATTAATTCAAAGTTTAATTACACTTCCATCAACTAATCACAATCTTAAATTTCTACTTCCAATCTTGCAACATAAGCTCAATCGAACAAACCTAATCACATCTATCATCATTATGAGTCTCAAATAGAAGGAAAAATGTTGAATTTAAGAAGAATAAACTCACCTTAAGATCCTTCCAAAGCTGGCCAAATTTCCCCTCAATTTTTCTCTTTTATTTCTCTTCTTTCTTCTTCCTTTCTTGTTTCTTTACTCTACTTTGTAGTAAGAACTTTTTAATTCTAATTTTTCCTCTCTCAAAACTTATTTCTTTCCTCACTTTTTCAAGCTTGATTTGAAGAGAAATGGAGATTTTTGGGAGAGCTATGGTGGACGGTAAAGAGATGAGAGAAGATGAGGGAAATGGGTTTTAATTGGTGGAGAAAATGAGGTATTTATTTTTTATTTATTATTTTTTTTAGGTGAGTATTTAGTGGTTCCATGACTACATTAAGCTCTTCATCCATTGGTCCAAAATACAAATTAATTTTAATGAAATTTTAAACTTTAAGAAATTTCTTATTTGCCACATCTTCCTCCATATTTACACTTTTTTCCCAAACAATTGCCAAAATACCGATTTTATCCATAGAAAAATTTATTTTTTTCTAATTCTACCCCAAATCTTTTTAATTCCCAAATAATAATTCCCTTAATTATTTTCTCTTATTATTAGTCTTTTTTTGGTTTAAATTTAGACTCTGATTGAACCAGTGGACCCCACTATGGTCACGCGTAATCGGGGCCTAAATCACTAAATGTTACACCCCAGATGAGAAATTTGACTATGCAGTATCCTTGCTTCAAGGCAATGTTTATGAATGGTGGGAGACAGTCCCCAACAGTGATGCACAACCATTGGTTCTGACATGAAATGATTTCCTGCTGGAATTTCAGAACAATTACATGCGTGAGGCATATAAAGATGAGAAGAGAAAGGAATTCCTGAATCTAAAATAGGGGAACATGTCTGTTGCGGATTATGAAGTACAGTTTAATAAACTTTCCCACTATGCCACCTTCATGGTCTCTACTAAAAGAGGCAAATGCAGGAAGTTTGAGGAGGGCCTCAAATATAAGATCAGAAACAGAATCACAACTACTAATATTAATATTTATGCCAGACTTGGAGCTGCTGCAATCAAAGCTGAACGGGTAATGAAAGAAGCTGAGGAACAACAAATTAAAAGGGCAGCACGTGAGTTCTTTGGTGAGTCTAACAGAAGGTCAGGAAAAAGAGGTAGATATATGCCTGCACAATATGGTAACAGAGGTGGGTACTCCAGTTTTAGAGGTCGAGGCATGACTTTCTCTTACACAGGCAGAGGGCAGAGCCAATATGTTGAACAGTGGCCCACATGAAGTCATTGTGGTAGACACCATACGGGCGAATGTAGAAGGCTTATAAGAGCATGTTATTTTTGTGGATCGATGGAGCACATGTATAGAGATTGTCCAAATAGAGCCAAACTAGCAGAGACTAGCAGAGGCAAAGGAGTATCTGAGACTATAGTTGAGGCAGTGAGGGTCTACCCTACTAGTGGGACACAGGGCAGAGGAAGAGGTAGGGGCAGAACTGGTACAGTAGGCAGAGGAGTGACCAAATCTGAAGGTCAAAGTTCTAGACGCCCTGCACAGGCTAGAGTATTTGCCATGACTAGGTAAGAGGTAGTTGATGCTCCCGAAGTAGTCACTGGTAATATTTATATTTCTGAAATATTGGCATGTGCCTTGATTGACCTTGGTTCCACACATTCATTTATATCATTGCATATGACATCCAAATTGCATCAAAAGCATGAGCCTTTGGGGATTGAGAAAAATGTGAGCACTCCATTAGGGACAGTAGTAGTTGTGGATAATGTTTGTCGTGATTGCTTAATATGCATTAATAAAGCTGAGTTAATAGCTGATTTGATCTTATTACTATTATATGAATTTGATGTGATATTGGGAATGGACTGGTTAACTGGACATCATGCAATAGTGAATTGCTTTACTAAGGAAGTAATTTTGGAGTCACCACACCAGCCAAGGGTAGTACTTCTAGGTGAAAGAAAACTTATTCCTACATGTCTAGTCTCAGCTGTAAAGGCATTTTGAATGATCAAAAGGGGATGTGAGCCATATTTGGCATATGTTACTGATACTAGAACCACTGATAGCATGCTTGAAAATATACTAGTGGTAAGGGAATTTTCTGATGTATTCCCAGATGATCTACCTGGTTTACCACTAGATAGAGAGATAGAATTCACTATTGAACTAGTACCAGGAACAACACCAATATCAAGGTCACCCTGCACAATGGCCCCAATTGAGTTGAAAGAACTAAAGGCCCAATTGCATGAGTTACTTGACAAAAGGTATATTAGACCTAGTGTATCTCCATGGGGAGCTTCGGTAGTATCTGTTAAAAAAAAAGATGGAACAATGAGATTGTACATCGATTACAGGCAACTGAATAAAATGACAGTGAAGAACAAATATCCGTTGCCCAGAATAGATGATTTGTTTGACCAGTTGCAAGGAGCCCAAATTTTCTCCAAGATTGATTTGAAATCAGGCTATTACCAGCTGAAGGTAGCAGAAGCAGATGTTCCAAAGACTGCCTTTCAAACCAGGTATGGACATTATGAATTTTTAGTAATGCCATTTGGGTTGACTAATGCTCCAGCTGCATTTATGGCATTAATGAATAAGGTGTTTCAACCATATCTGGATAGGTTTGTGATAGTATTTATTGATGACATATTGGTATACTCAAAGAATAAGGGAGAACATGAACAACATTTAAAAATTGTGTTGCAAATTTTGAGGGAGAAACAATTATATGCCAAATTGAGTAAATGCAAATTTTGGTTAGATCATTTGGTATTTCTTGGACATGTGGTGTCATGTAAGGGCATAGAGGTTGATCCAAAGAAAATAGAGGCTATGGTAAATTGGGAAGCTCTTAAAAATATTTCAGAAATGCGTAGTTTTCTGGATTTAGCCGGATACTATCACAAATTTGTTAATGGATTCTCCTTAATTGCTAGCCCTTTGACTAAATTGTTGAGAAAAAATGTGCCTTTCAAGTGGACTCTAGAATGTCAGAGGAGTTTCGATGAACTAAAACACAGACTAACCTCAACACCAGTGTTAGCTATTCCTACGGGCACAGATGGATTTATGGTATATAGTGATGCTTTTCACCAAGGCTTGGGATGTGTATTGATGCAACATGGTAAGGTGATAGCTTATGCATCCAGACAGTTGAGACCACATGAGATCTCATATCCAGTGCATGATTTAGAACTGGCTGCAGTCGTATTTGCATTGAAGATTTGGAGGCATTATCTGTATGGCAACATTCCAAATCTTCACAGACCATAAATGCTTGGGTCATTTGCTGACACAGAAACAATTAAACATGAGGCAAAGGCGATGGGTAGAGCTATTGAAAGATTATGACTGTACAATTGAGTACCATCCAGGGAAAGCCAATGTGGTAGCAAATGCATTGAGTAGGAAGGCTAGTAGCAGTGTAGCTTATTTGCAAATATCCTCTTTTCCATATTTGATTCAATTACGATCCATGAATGTTGAATTAAATATGCATGATAGAGGATCACTGATTGCTACTCTTCAAGTCAGACTTATACTAAAGGAGAGAATTAAAGAAGCACAAAGCAAAGGTCCTCAATTATGTAAGAAAATTGATATGGTAAGGCAGGGAAATAATACAGAGTTTCATTTGTAGAATGATACACTAATATTAAAATCACGCATATGTGTTCCAAGCACTGAGAACTTGCATCAGGAAATGATGGAAAAGGCACACAATGCACCTTATGCAATGCACCCAGGGATGACAAAGATGTATCACAGTTTAAGGCCTTATTACTGGTGGCCAAGAATGAAGAAAGACATAGCAGAATATGTTTCCAAATGCTTGACATGTCAGCAGATTAAAATTGAACATCAGACACCAATTGGTAAGTTACATCCATTGCCAGTGCCATAATGAAAATGGGAAAAAATAACGATGGATTTTGTTTATGGATTGCCATACAATATGGGTAATTATTGACAGATTAACCAAGTCAGCACATTTTCTACCTATCAGATGGGGGAGTACACGTAAGAGTTTGGCCAAATTATATGTGAATGAGATAGTTAGATTGCATGGCATTCCAGTGTCCATTGTGTCTGATAGAGATCCACGGTTTACTTCACGTTTTTGGATGAGTTTACAAGATACATTGGAAACAAAATTGAACTTCAGTACTGCATTCCACCCACAGACTGATGGAAAATTTGAAAGGACTATACTGACATTGGAAGAAATGCTTATAGCATGTTCTATGGAATTCAGATGTGCTTAGGATGAATATATAGCATTGATTGAATTTTCTTGCAACAACCAGTATCATAGCAGTATCCAGATGGCACCATATGAGGCATTTATGGTAGAAAGTGTTGAAGCCCTAACATATGGGATGAAGAAGGTGCACGTGCATTAGAAGGGCCAGAGATAGTACAAGATACAATGGATAAAATCAAAATTGTCAAGAATAAGCTAAAGGCAGCACAAGACAGACAGAAAAGTTATGCTGATCAACATAGAAGGGAAATGGAATATGAGTTGGGTGAAAAGGTATTTCTTCGTGTATCTCCATGGAAAGGGATAATTCGATTTAGTAAGAAGGGTAAATTGAGCCCAAGGTATATAGGGCCTTATGAAATTCTTGAAAAGGTTGGTCCACTGGTATACAGATTGGCGTTACCACCAAAGATGGCTCAGATTCATAATGTGTTTCATATGAGCATGCTTAGAAGATACATGTTAGATCCTACATATGTACTTAAATATCAAGTCGTTGAGATTGCAGAGAACATGAGTTATGTTGAGGAACCAGTGGAAATCATTGGACACAAGACTAAACAGCTAAGAAACTGAGAAATACATTCAGTTAAGATATTATGGCGTAACCATTTACTAGAAGAGACAACATGGGAAATAGAAGAAAATATGAAAAGGCAATATCCACACCTGTTTCCAGGTATTAAATTTTGAGGATGAAATTTTTAAAAGGAGGGGAGAATTATAACATCCTTAACCTTCCCTACATGCATATCCACATGCATTTCATTTGAACATATGCATCTTCCATATAATCCAATTGAACGCATGAATTTCATACATGTTTTCTTAGAAACAAGTTCATGGCACGCACTAGCTACGTGTCCTAGTATTTGGCAATTGTATCGAGTCGCACGTGTGTACTTATAACCTAAAGGAGGATAAAAAAAACATTAGAAATAAATTGAATAAGGTGACTAAATTAAAGTAAGCAAAATGATTAGATTAAGATTAGTAAACATTTAAATTGTTAATTTAGTTAAATCGGGCCACATGATTAAGTTGTATTATTGTGTGAATTAGTGGAATTATAAATATATGTAAATAATAATAATAATAATAATAATAATAATAATAATAATAATAATAATAATAATAATAATAATAATAATAATAATAATAATATAGACAAAATAAAATGAAAATGAAACAAAAGGAAAATAAAAGAAAAGAGAAGGGAAAAGAGAAGAGAAAGGAAAGGAGAAAAGAGAAAGAAAGGAGAAAAGAGAAGAGATGAAGAGAAAAAGATAAGAAGCCAAAAAAAAAAAAAAAAGGTTGGCTTTATCTTCCTCCCCCATTTCTGCCTCCTCACTCCATATCGTTTTCTTCTTCATCTTCCTCCATTCCAAAACTCAATTATTCCTTATTTCACTTGGTTTTTGAGGCAAATTGATCCCTTGCAAGTTTGTTCTTGATAAATAATCAATTCTTATTCCTATAAGGTTGAGTTGAGTTGCTAAGGTTCATTAATAGGCACTAAATTGCCCCCCGATTTTGATATTAATAGAAATTGATTCTGGAAAAGTGTAAAACACAAAGGTTGTTCTTTTATGTCTTAGATATATGGGTATCTAAACATGTTTTCAAGATGTGGTGTGTTGAATGAGATATGCTCTTTGTATTGAAATGGGTCCGGATGTGAACCCTAAGTGAGTTAGCCATTGTGTTTTTTAGTTTTGAATATGATAAAGCCATTATTTAAAGTATCTCAAAACTTAAAAGTTGTATATATATGTGTTATGTATCTTTATACCAAATTTTAAATTTAGAGTTAAGATGAATGGAACCATGACTGTTCCATGGTTTGAACTACCTACTGAGTGCCTTGGGCAGATCCAGAAAATTATTTGGCTAATTTGAGCTCATTAGAGCTAGATTATGTAAATTATAAAAACATAAAAGTTATAGGTATATGTATTAGATAAATTGGGGTACTAATTTCAGCTTGATATGTTATGTATAAACTAAGTTATGGTCTTTGTAAGTCATACTGGTTTGGAAGCCAATTCTATTCTGGACCAGTGAAATATTTGTTATAATTTGAAGACCACAGAGACATAATTGATAAAATTTGTAGACATGAAAAATTTTACATTTGGACCCATATAAGTTTCTGTAAATTTTCATTAAAATATGACTTATATATTATAAGTTATGATGAACCAAAATGGGTACCCTGAAACTGCCTAAAGGCAGAAAATAAGGCAGAAAACAGAAAATACTTAGAAATTCCATAAAAAATTGTACAATAATCCAATTGGTATGAAATTTTAATATGTTATATAATTATATGTAAGTTTTAATTAGGAATAAGAATCAAATTAATTGGTCAAGTATAGAAAAGGTTATAGGCTAAACAGTCCCATAAGGTCACACTGCCTCATAAGAAAAATCTTAACTATTTATATGAACAATGCATATTAATTTGTTCAAACCACAATAAGTCTCCCTAATCATGAGTTAATCGATTATGTTTTCATATTGGAGACCCATAAGGAGCAGATAGACAATAAGTTAGGGATTGGAATCAAATGAGAAAGGTGAGTCTAATTATCAATTGAATTCTTTAGTGCAAATGAATGTTGCTTGCTATGTGATTCATATGATTGTCATGATTGGTCCTTGATAATTTGATGATGGATAATTTGTGACATTGTGGTACATACAAATGGTATACTTGTGTTATATTTGAGGTATATGTTTGATATATGTGATATATTATATTGTGGTAAAAACCTCGATGTTAACTTTGTAAAGTTATTGAATAATATTACATGATATGAGACTTGCAAGTCATTGAATGAAATTACAGGATATGAGACTTGCAAATTCATTGAATAATATTACAAGATATAAAAAAAATTACTATCACTATTAATAGGATGTTTTGTTTTTTTTTTTTCCAGAATGCTAACTGTGATTATTTGATACAGAGATAGGTTATACTTAAATGCATAAGATGTGGTGTTACATTATTGTTTGAACAAATTGATTGAGATTTATGTGAATGAGATAGTGAAACTTCACATAGTGCCAGTGTCTATTATCTTTGACATAGATCCCAAATTTACGTCACAGTTCCGGAAGAGTTTATAGTAGGTGTTGGGAACTTGACTTAATTTTACCACGACCTTTCATCCACAAACAGATGAATAATGAGAACGGGTTATCCATCTATTAGAAGATATGATGAGAAGTTGTGTGCTCGAATTTGAGGAAAGTTGGGATCATTATTTATCTTTTATGGAATTTGCTTACAACAATAGCAGTCATACGAGCATAAGTATGGCTACTTATGAGGCATTATACAAAAGAAAATGCAGGACACCAATTTATTGGACTGAGTAAGTGAGAAAAAGTTGTTAGGGCTAGAGATAGTTCAACAAATATAAGAGAAAGTTAAAGTGATCAAGGGAAGATTGAAAACAGCACAAAATCGGTAGAAGTCATATGTTGATCTAAAGAGGTGAGACATTGAATATAATATAGGTGATAAGGTATTTCTTAAGGTTTCGCCTTGAAAAAAGGTATTAAGACTCGATAAGAAAGGAAAGTTAAGTCCAATGTTCATTGGTCCCTATGGGATTCTCGAAAGAATTCGGCAATTGGCATATCATTTAGCACTTCCATCGAAGTCGGAGAAAGTTCACAAGGTGTTCCATATTTTGATGTTAAAAAGATACCGATCAGATCCGACTCATGTTCTCATAATTGAGAAAATCATAGTTCAGCCAGATTTGACATATGAGGAGGAACCAATTGTTATATTAGCATGTGAAGAGAAAGTTTTTCGGAACAAGAGAGCTATTCTAGTGAAAGTTTTATGGCAGAATCACGCGGTTGAAGAAGCCACTTGGGAAAACAAAGAGATAATAATGAGGAAATATCCTCAATTGTTCAACATAGAATGAACAGGTAAATTTCAGGGATGAAATTTATTTTAAGGGGGAGAGAATGTCACATCCGTTAGTTTAGGCTCTGAATCACACGTGTTGCTATGTTGATGCCATGGATCGACATGAGTTTAAATTCAGATTTTGACTTGAATTAATCAAAATAATAATTAATAATTATGAAACATGCCTAATAAAATATTTAGGATGTTTAAAGAAATGGAATTATGAAAAGGGACTAAATTGCAAATTTGATAAGTTTTGTGTTCATTTTGTAAATTATCAAAAATTGGAGGATTAAATGAGATAATTAGCATTTAAACTTAATTCAGGGACATTAAATCTTGTAATGGCCTACCACCTTAATAAAAGAAGAAGAGTAATGAGTAATTAAGCAAAATATCAAGATTTGGGTTAAGATGGTGGGACCCATATGTGGAATTTTGGTTTCTTCTTCCTTATCATTTTTTCTCTCACACATTTTCTGCACCTTCTAACCATCTCCACCATTTCCCCTATACCTCCATTAAAGCCTATGCTCAAGCTTAGGTAAAACAAAAGAGAAAATAGAGAGAAAAAGGCATATTCATGCATAACAAAGCTTGGAGAAACTAGGAAGAGCAAAAATAAGGGGAGATAAGCAACAAAAAAAGAGAGAAAAACTCCAAAGTGTGGATTAAAAGGATAAAAGAGTAAAGGTAAGATGTTCCTTTCCTCATCTTTCATATTTTCTAAAGAATTACTTGGTTTCAAACTTATTTAGAACTTGTGGTAGAGAGTTTAAGGTCTAAGAGAGAGAAGATAAGGTTTAGAGAGTTTTGATGAGGTAGGATTTGATTATGGTTTTATGATATTATAGGAGTTTCAAGTGACAAGGATCTAGCTCAAAGGAGCAAAGGAAATGATCAAGAAGTATAAAGAAAGAAGGAAAGGAAAACTAAAAAAGTTTATGCATAATTTAAGGTAATAACATATAATTTATTATGAAATTATATGATTTGCATCTTTAACATGCTATTTAGTAATGGAAATGAATTTGACAATGTATGATTACATGAAAACTAAAGGCTTAAGGCCCAAAAATTGTTATATTATGATATAATGAGTTAAATGATATATGCTAGTATTTGATGGTGTTAAAGACTTATAAATGTGATAAAAACCATGTATGCTATGTTAAGAATCATAGGAATGCATGAGGTTGGGCTATAGAGTTTTGAGAAGCCTAAAATGAAGAATGGAAGTGAAAGTGCGGAATTTCTACAGTTAGTCATAGGTGTGATAACTTGTTCACAGGCGTGATAATTTGTTCATGGGCATGAATGGACAAATTCATGAATGTGACCATATTAAGTCACAGAGGTGACTTTTTGCATAGAAATGGCACTATTCCTTCTAGAATCATTCACGACTTGAGTAACGATTTGGGTAACCAATGTGAGCTTATTCATAGGCATAAACTAATAGACCACAGTCATGAGGCAGTGTTTCTAGCATGGTTCACGGGCATGAATAAGGAGTCACAGCCGTGAATATTCTGTCTTTCATAATGTGTTTTATTTAGATGTTATATAAAAATATTAAATAGAAAGAATGTGAAATGCTATGTATATTGTTGTGTGAAAAGAATTGTGAAGTGATTAAAAGAGAAAGTATATAAAAAATGGCATAAATAAAGAAGAATGAGATTGATAAAGAAGCGAAATGAAAACTTGATGGTAATGTAAATTAAGCCCTCGAACACCTAGTTTAGAACCATAATTTTGGATAGTTTGAATTGCCAATCAAGGGGATATAGTAAATGCCGGTGATGACACTTATATTAAATGTTTGTGATGACACTATTATTAAAGTCGGTGATGACACAATTATTCAATGTCGATGATGACAACTATATATATAAATATCAGTGATGACACTTGTATGCGCATACCATAATGCATGAATGACACTCTTACATGCTTGGATGACAAACCCAATTATTCTAATTAGTGGTCCTAGGTATTGCGAGTGAAAATAAAATAAAATAAAATAAAAATGAGAAAAGGGGAATTATTGTTTGCGTGAATGAATGTAATGGGCATAAATCGGGTAAACATGAGAAAAGAGAATTGTATGCATATATAAATGAGTTGCTTGTTTCTATATAAAATATGCAAAATGGTAATAGAAATGATCATTTTAATACTAAAATAATCTAGAATAATTGAATAAAGGTGTGTGAATGCACGTTGCATAAAAAATAATATATTGCCTTATTTGTATGCACCACTAAGCTTAGTGTTTAGCATGAGAGCTTTCTCTCACGCAAATATAGAAGAAAAGATAGGCTAAGGTCCATAGCCAAGAGACGAATGGTGATCTAGTAAACTAAATCATCTAACTCAAACACAGTGGGTCACTTATTTTTGTAATTTTTGGTTTTATAGTCTTACCAAACTGCTACCTATTTTGTAAATTAAACATTTTGTAAATATTATATTTTGTAAATAAATTATGTTCTATTTTCTCTTTCAAAGGAACAAAAATATCTTATGCTACTTTATTTGTGTTTTCATTATGATCAAAATTTTTTTTATTGATGAAGTTAGCATATCACTCCATTGTCTTAGCTCGTGTGTCGAGGCACATGTGTTAGGGTGAGGGGGTGTTACATAATATCCCATAACCAGTAAGATATTTAGGATAAAGAACATGTGTAACACCACAATATATGCATTTAAGTATAACCTATTTCTGTATCAAATAATCACATACTGCATGTTGGAAAGAGAAAATACCTTGATAACAGTGGTAGTAAATTTTTTTTCATATCATGTCTTGTAAAATCAACTAATGCCTTTACAAGTCTTATATCCTGTAATCCTATTCAATGACTTTGCAAGTCTCATATCCTGTAATATCACTCAATGACTTTTCAAGTCAATATTAAAAACCACAATACGATATATCTCATATATTAAAAACATAAACTTCACATCTAAAGGATTACATGTTGCTTCCATTTATACATGTCAAAACTAATCTAGAGTGATAATACATATTCAAACATATAAGTCCAAAAAACAGATGACATGTTTTCATGCTTGTGTGGAATGCAAGGAGAGAGAGTGATGAGGCTCGGTCAATGACCTGTGCTCCATATCTTTTATACACTACTCAAAATGAGCTATCACTTTTCTTTACCTAAAAAATGATGCAAATTGATGAGTTATGGCTCAGTGAGAATAACCATCCAATGAGCTCTAAAGTACCAAACAACTCATAGTAATAAATCAGAAATCCAATATATACCATGTATTCCATTCCATTCATCAGTATCATATAAGTATCAATAAAGTTGAAACATATAATCATTACTCTTTATGTATGCAAATGCTTTGCTTATTTCATTTTGTTGTGACCAAGTTAAACAGACATTACCCCGGGTTTCCATGTGAACATTTGCATTTGCATTTGTTGGCTAGCTTGATCATTTGTTTCATTTGCACATTTGTTGGGCTATAGGTCTCTTCTTTTGCTTTACAATATCGATTAACTAGTCACAATGCCTTTTTAGTCCATATGCATATGCACTTGTATTTAAGCATTCATCAACCATTGCATCTTTATCATATACAACATACATATATTTCATATATACCTCATATGTCACGCATATACCTTGCATATACTATACATATACCATGTATATATATCACATGTGTCAAACATATACTTCAAATATACCACAAGTATACCATTTATATGTACCAAAATGTCACAAACTATCCATCATTACATTATCAAGGACCAATCATGACAATCATATGAATCACATAGCAAGCAACATTCATTTGCACTAAAGAATTCAATTGATAATTAGACTCACCGTTCTCCTTTGATTCCGACCCCTAACTTATTGTTTATCCGCTCCTTGTGGGTCTCCAATATGTTCCGAGCCTAATATGAAAACATAATCTATTAACTCATGATTAGGGAGACTTAGTGTGGCTTAAACAAATTAATATGCATTGATCAGGTCAATAGTTAAGATTTTTCCTATGAGGCAGTGTGACGTTATGGGACTGTTTAGCCTATAACTTTTTCTATACTTGACCAATTAATCTGATTCTTATTCCTAATTAACAATAACATATAAATATATAACATAGTAAAATTTCATACCAATTGGATCATTTTACAATATTTATTGGAATTTCTAATAGTATTCTATTTTCTGCCTTGTTTTCTGCCATTAGGCAGTTTCAGGGTACTCACTTTGGTTCATCATACCTTATAATATATAAGTCATATTTTAATGAAATATTACAGAACATTATATGGGTTCATATGGAACATATTTCATGTTTATAACTTTCATCAATTATGTCTCTAAGTTCTTGAAATTATAACCAACATTTTACTGGTCCAAAATAGAATTGGCTTCCGGACCAGTATTAATTCCAAAGGCCATAACCTAGTCTATAAATAACAAATTAAGCTGAAATTAGTACCAAAATTTGTATAAGACATATACCTATAACATAATCTTGCTCTAACAAGTTCAAATTATCCAAACAAGTTAGTGGATCTGCCCAGGGCACTCAGTAGGCAATTCAAACCATGGAACAGTCATGGTTCCATTCACCATAACTCAACATTTACAAGACCTATGAACCTGAAATTTGGTATACAGATACAAAACCCATATATCTAAAACTTTTATGTTTTAAGATACTTCAAATAATTGCTTTAACATATTCTAAATCAAAACACATAGTAGATAACTTGGTTAGGGTTCACACCCTGACCAGTTTCAGTATGAAGAGGATATCTCATTTTATACACCACATCTTGCAACAATATTTACGTATCTATAAATTTAAGACACAAATATTTTTTACACTGTTCCAGAATCAATTTCTATTAACATCAAAATCGGGGTGCAATTCAGTGCCTAATATTGAACCTAAGCAACTCAAATCAACCCTATAGCAATAAGAATAGATTACTTACCAAGAATGACCTTGCAAGGGATTAATATGCTTCAAAACCAAGTGAAACAAGGAAGAATTGAGTTCTGGAATGGAGGAAAATGAAGAAAACGGGGCTGAAGTGAGGAGGCAGAAATGGGGAAGAAAGATGAAGATAAAGCCAACTTGTTTTTTGTCATTTTGTCATTTTGTTATTTTCTCTTCTTCTCTTCTCTTTTCTCTTCTCTTCTATTTCTCTTTTGGGTTATTTTCATTTTATTTTGTCTATATTATTGTTATTATTTACATATATTTATAATTCCACTAATTCACATAATAATATAACTTAATCATTTGGCCCGATTTAACTAAATTAACAATGTAAATGTTCACTAATCTTAATCTAATCATTTTATTACTTTAATTTAGTCACTTTATTCAATTTATTTCTAATGCTTTGTTATCATCATTTAAGTTATAAGGATACACGTGTGACTCGATACAATTGCCAAATACTAGGACACGTATCTAATGCGTGCCATGAACTTGTCCCTACGAAAATACCTATGAAATGCACGTGTTCAATTGAATTGTATGCAAGATACTTATGTTCAATGAAATGCATGTGGGGAAGGT
Source organism: Triadica sebifera (assembly GCA_023653625.1). Lineage (NCBI taxonomy): Eukaryota > Viridiplantae > Streptophyta > Magnoliopsida > Malpighiales > Euphorbiaceae > Triadica > Triadica sebifera. The sequence continues at coordinate 32,114,775 of CM042901.1, forward strand.
CAAGGATGTTACAATTCTCCCCTCCTTTTAAAAATTTCGTCCTCGAAATTTAATACTTAAAAACAGGTGTGGATATTGCTTTTTCATATTTTCTTCTGTTTCCCATGTTGCCTCTTCTTGTAAATGGTTACGCCATAATACCTTAACCAAAGGTATTTCTCGATTTTTTAGCTGTTTAGTCTTGTATCCAATGATTTGCTCTGGTTTCTCAACATAACTCATGTCCTCTGCAATCTTAATGGCTTGATCTTTAAGTACATGTGTAGGATCTGACCTGTATCTTCTAAGCATGCTCACATGAAACACATTATGTATCTGAGCCATCTCGGGTGGTAAAGCCAACCTATAAGCCAATGGACCAATCTTCTCAAGAATTTCATAAGGCCCTATATACCGTGGGCTCAATTTACCCTTATTGCCGAATCGGATTATCCATTTCCATGGAGATACACGAAGAAATACCTTTTCACCCAACTTGTATTCCATTTCCCTTCTATGTTGATCAGCATAACTTTTCTATCTTTCTTGTGCTGCCTTTAGCTTATTCTTGACAATTTTGATTTTATCCACTGTATCTTGTACTATCTCTGGCCCTTCTAATGTACGTGCACCTTCTTCATCCTATAAGATAGGGCTTCGGCACTTTCTGCCATACAATGCTTCATATGGTGCCATCTGGATACTGCTATGATACTGGTTGTTGTAAGCAAATTCAATCAATGCTATATATTCATCCTAAGCACATCTGAATTCCATAGAACATGCTCTGAGCATTTCTTCTAATGTTTGTATAGTTCTCTCTGATTGTCCGTGAGTTTATGGGTGGAATGCAGTACTGAAGTTCAATTTTGTTCCCAATGCATTCTGTAAACTCACCAAAAAATGTGAAGTAAACCGTGGATCTCTATCAGACACAATGGACACTAGAATGCCATGCAATCTGACTATCTCATTCACATATAATTTGGCCAAACTCTTAAGTGTACAGCCCCATCTGATAGGTAAAAAATGTGCTGACTTGGTTAATTTGTCAATAATTACCCATACTGCATCATTTTTTCGTGGAGTTCTTGGCAATCCATAGACAAAATCTATTGTTATTCTTTCCCATTTCCATTCTGGCACTAGCAATGGATGTAGTTTACCAACTGGTGCCTGATGTTCAATTTTAATCTGCTGACATGTCAAGCATTTGGAAACATATTCTGCTATGTCTTTCTTCATTCTTGGCCACCAGTAATGAGGCCTTAAACTGTGATACATCTTTGTCATCCCTGGGTGCATTGCATACGGTGCATTGTGTGCCTCTTCCATTATTTCCTGACAAAAGTTCTCAGTGTCTGGAACACATATGTGTGATTTTAACATCAGTACATCGTCCTGCAAATGAAAATCTTTACAATTTCCCTGCCTTACTGATTCAATTTTCTCACACAATTTAGGATCTTTACTTTGTGCAACTTTGATCCTATCCTTTAGTATAGGTCTGACTTGAAGAGTAGTAATCAGTGATCCTTCATCATGTATATTTAATTCAACATTCATAGATCGTAATTGAATCAAATATGGAAAAGAGGATACTTGCAAGTGAGCTACACTGCTACTGGCCTTCCTACTCAATGCATCTGCTACCACATTGGCTTTCCCTGGATGATACTCAATTGTACAGTCATAATCTTTCAATAGCTCTAACCATCGTCTTTGCCTCATGTTTAATTCTTTCTGTGTCAACAAATAACCCAAGCTTTTATGGTCTGTGAAGATCTGGAATGTCTCACCATACATATGCCTCCAAATCTTCATTGCGAATACAACTGCAGCCAATTCTAAATCATGCACTGGATATGAGATCTCATGTGGTCTTAGTTGCCTAGATGCATAAGCTATCACCTTACCATGTTGCATTAATACACATCCCAAGCCTTGGTGAGAAGCGTCACTATATACTGTAAACCCACCTGTACCTATAGGGATAGTTAACACTGGTGCTGAGGTTAGTTTGTGTTTTAGTTCATCGAAACTCCTCTGACATTCTGGAGTCCACTTGAAAGGCACATTCTTTCTCAACAATTTAGTCAAAGGGCTAGCAATTAAGGAGAATCCATCAACAAATCTGCGATAGTATCCGGCTAATCCCAGAAAACTACGCATTTCTGAAATATTTTTAGGAGCTTCCCAATTTACCATAGCCTCAATTTTCTTTGGGTCAACCTCTATGCCCTTACACGACACCACATGTCCAAGAAACACCAAATGATCTAACCAGAATTCACATTTACTCAATTTGGCATATAATTGTTTCTCCTCAAAGTTTGCAACACAACTTTTAAATGTTGTTCATGTTCTCCCCTGTTCTTTGAGTATACCAATATGTCATCAATAAATACTATCACAAACCTATCCAGATATGGTTGAAACACTTTATTCATCAATGCCAAAAATGCAGTTGGAGCATTAGTTAACCCAAATGGCATTACTAAAAATTCATAATGTACATACCTGGTTCGAAAGGCAGTCTTTGGAACATCCGCTTTTGCTACATTCAGCTGGTAATAGCCTGATTTCAAATCAATCTTGGAGAATATTTGGGGTCCTTGCAACTGGTCAAACAAATTATCTATTATAGGCAATGGATATTTGTTCTTTACTGTCATTTTATTCAGTTGCCTGTAATCGATACACAATCTCATTGTTCCATCTTTCTTTTTAACAAATAATACTGGAGCTCCCCAAGGTGATACACTAGGTCTAATATACCCTTTGTCAAGTAACTCATGCAATTGGGCCTTTAGTTCTTTCAACTCAATTGGGGCCATTCTGTAGGGTGACCTTGATATTGGTGTTGTTCCTGGTACTAGTTCAATAGTGAATTCTATCTCTCTATCTGGTGGTAAACCAGGTAGATCATCTAGGAATACATCAGCAAATTCCTTTACCACTGGTATATTTTCAAACAAGCTATCAGTGTTTCTAGTATCAATCACATATGCCAAATATGCTTCACATCCCCCTTTGATCATTCAAAATGCCTTTATAGATGAAACTAGACATGTAGGCACAAGTTTTCTTTCACCTAGAAATACTACCCTTGGCTGGTTTGGTGATTCCAAAATTACTTCCTTAGTAAAGCAATTCACTATTGCATGATGTCTAGTTAACCAGTCCATTCCTAGTATCACATCAAATTCATATATTGGCAATAAAATCATATCAGCTATTAACTCAGCTCTGTCAATGCATATCAGGCAATCACGACAGACATTATTCACAACTACCACTGTTCCCAATGGTGTACTCACATTTATGTCAATCCCTAAAGGCTCATGCGTTTGATGCAGTTTAGATGCCATATGCAATGATATAAATGAATGAGTGGAGCCTGGGTCAATCAATGCATATGCTAACATATCATAAATGTAAATATTACCAGTAACTACTTCGGGAGCATCCACCGCCTCTTGTCTAGTCATAGCAAACACCCTGGCCTAAGTAAGGGGTCTAGAACTCTGACCTTCAGATCTGGTCACTCCTCTACCCATTGTACCAGTTCTGCCACTGCCCCTGCCTTTTCCTCTGCCCTGTGTCCCACTAGTAGGGTAAACCCTCGATGCCTCAACTGTAGTCTCAGATACTCCTCTACCTCTGCTGGTCTCTGCTAGTTTGGCTCTATTTGGACAGTCTTTATACATGTGCTCCATCGATCCACATAAATAACATGCTCCTGTGAGCCTTCTACATTCGTTCGTATGCTGTCTGCCACAATGACTACATGTGGGCCTCTATTCCACATATTGGCTCTGCCCTCTGCCTGGGAAAGAGAAAGTCATGCCTCGACCTCTAGAACTGGAGTACCCACTTCGGTTGCCATACTGTGCAGGCATATATCTCCCTCTTTTTCCCAACCTTCTACTAGACTCACCAAAGAACTCATGTGCTGCCCTTTTAATTTGTTGCTCCCCAGCTTCTTTCATTAACCGTTCAGCTCTGATTGCAGCAGCTCTGAGTCTGGCATAACTATCAAGATCAGTAGTTGTGATTTTGTTTTTGATATCATATTTGAGGCCCTCCTCAAACTTCCTGCATTTGTCTCCTTCAGTAGAAACCATGAAGGTGGCATAATGGGAAAGTTTATTAAACTGTATTTCATACTCCGCAATAGACATATTCCCCTGTTTCAGATTCAGGAATTCCTTCCTCTTCTCATCTTTATACGCTTCAGGCATGTAATTGTTCTGAAATTCCAGGAGGAAATCATTCCATGTCAACACCGATGGTTGTGCATCACTGTCAGGGACTGTCTCCCACCATTCATAAGCATTTCCTTGCAGCAAGGATACTGCATAATCGAATTTCTCATCTAGGGTACATCTCATCATATTCAGTACCCTCTGTGTCCTTTTCAGCCATGTCTCAACTTCTGCTGGGTCTGTTGTGCCATTGAAATCAGTTGCACCATGTTTCCTCAGCTTGTCATAATGTCTTTCCTTATACATTTCAAGACCATGCACTTCCTGATCTAGGTGTTCATAGGGTGCCTCTGCATGAGATGACTGTGATGCATGTTCTGGAGATCTAGCTTTTAGTGCTGGTTGATCTCTATGTAAATGAGGTGATGCCTCATGACAATGCATTTCAGCCGGCCCCTCTATCCTTGGTGAATTATGTCTTATGATGTCCCTAAAATAAATGAAATTATGTCACTACATAATGTTCAACACATAGGATGCATAGGTTATCATGCTCTTATACATATGCATGTTCCCATGGAACCTATCCCTGCTCTGATACCAAAAATGTAACACCACATCATATGCATTTAAGTATAACCTATTTCTGTATCAAATAAACACATACTGCATGTTGGAAAGAGAAAATACCCTAATAACAGTGGTAGTAATTTTTTTTTCATATCATGTCCTGTAAAATCAACTAATGCCTTTACAAGTCTTATATCCTGTAATCCTATTCAATGACTTTGCAAGTCTCATATTCTATAATATCACTCAATGACTTTTCAAGTCAACATTAAAAACCACAATACGATATATCACATATATTAAAAACATAAACTTCACATCCGAAGGATTACGGGTTGCTTCCATTTATACATGTCAAAACTAATATAGAGTGATAATACATATTCAAACATATAAGTCCAAAATATAGATGACATGTTTTCATGCTTGTGTGGAATGCAAGGAGAGATAGTGATGAGACTCGGTCAATGACCTGTGCTCCATGTCTTCTATACACTACTCAAAATGAGCTATCACTTTTCTTTACCTGAAAAATGATGCAAATTGATGAGTTGCGGCTCAGTGAGAATAACCATCCAATGAGCTCTAAAGTACTAAACAACTCATAGTAATAAATCACAAATCCAATATATACCATGTATTCCATTCCATTCATCAGTATCATATAAGTATCAATAAAGTTGAAACATACAATCATTACTCTTTATGTATGCAAATGCTTTGCTTATTTCATTTTTTTGTGACCAAGTTAAACAGACATTGCCCCGAATTTCCATGTGAATATTTGCCATGTGAACATTTGCATTTGCATTTGCATTTGCTAGCTAGCTTGATCATTTGTTTCATTTGCACATTTGTTGGGCTATAGGCCTCTTCTTTTGCTTTACAATATCGATTAACTAGTCACAACGCCTTTTTAGTCCATATGCATATGCACTTGTATTTAAGCATTCATCAACCATTGCATCTTTATCATATACAACATACATATATTTCATATATACCTCATATGTCACGCATATACCTTGCATATACTATACATATACCATGTATATATATCACATGTGTCAAACATATACTTCAAATATACCACAATGTCACAAACTATCCATCATTACATTATCAAGGACCAATCATGACAATCATATGAATCACATAGCAAGCAACATTCATTTGCACTAAAGAATTCAATTGATAATTAGACTCACTGTTCTTCTTTGATTCCGACCCCTAACTTATTGTCTATCCTCTCCTTGTGGGTCTTCAATATGTTCCGAGCCTAATATGAAAATATAATCTATTAACTCATGATTAGGGAGACTTAGTGTGGCTTAAACAAATTAATATGCATTGATCATGTCAATAGTTAAGATTTTTCCTATGAGGCAGTATGACCTTATGGAACTGTTTAGCCTATAACTTTTTCTATACTTGACCAATTAATCTGATTCTTATTCTTATTAAAAATAACATATAAATATATAACATATTAAAATTTCAGACCCATTGGATCATTTTACAATATTTGGTCGAATTTCTAATAGTATTCTGGTTTCTGCCTTGTTTTCTTCCTTTAGGCAGTTTCAGGATACTCACTTTGGTTCATCATAACTTATAATATATAAGTCATATTTTAATTAAATTTTACATAAACTTATATGGATTCATATGGAACATTTTTCATGTTTACAACTTTCATCAATTATGTCTCTAAGGTCTTGAAATTAGAACCAACATTTTACTGGTCCAGAATAGAATTGGCTTCCAGACCAGTATTACTTCCAAAGGCCATAACCTAGTCTATACATAACCAATTAATCTAAAATTAGTACCAAATTTTGTATAAGACATATACCTATAAACTTTATATTTTTGGAATTTACATAATCTAGATCTAACAAGTTCAAATTATCCAAACAAGTTACTGGATCTGCCTAGGGCACTAAGTAGGCAATTCAAACCATGGAGCAGTCATGGTTCCATTCACCATAACTCAACATTTACAAGACCTATGAACTTGATATTTGGTATAAAGATACAAAACCCATATATATATAACTTTTATGTTTTGTGATACTTCAAATAATGGATTTAAAATATTCTAAATCAAATCACACAGTAGCTAACTTGGTAAGGGTTCACATCCTGACCAGTTTCAGTATGAAGAGGATATCTCATTTTATACACCACATCTTGCAACAATATTTACGTATCTATAAATTTAAGACATAAATGTGTTTTACACTTTTCCATAATCAATTTCTATTAACATCATAATCGGGGTGCAATTCAGTGCCTAATATTGAACCTAAGCAACTCAAATCAACCCTATATCAATAAGAATAAATTACTTACCAAGAATGACCTTGCAAGGGATTAATATGCTTCAAAACCAAGTGAAAAAAGGAATAATTGAGTTCTGGAATGGAGGAAAATGAAGAAGAAAATGGGGCTGAAGTGAGGAGGCAGAAATGGGGAAGAAAGATGAAGATAAAGCCAACTTGTTTTTTGTCATTTTCTCATTTTGTCATTTTGTCATTTTCTCTTCTCTTTTCTCTTCTCATTTCTCTTTTCTCTTCTCTTCTATTTCTCTTTTGTGTCATTTTCATTTTATTTTGTCTATATTATTATTATTATTTACATATATTTATAATTCCACTAATTCACACAATAATACAGCTTAATCATTTGGCCCGATTTAACTAAATTAACAATGTAAATGTTCACTAATCTTAATCTAATCATTTTTCTTACTTTAATTTAGTCACCTTATTCAATTTATTTCTAATGCTTTGTTATCGTCATTTAAGTTATAAGGATACACGTGTGACTTGATACAATTGCCAAATACTAGGACACGTATCTAGTGCGTCTCATGAACTTGTCCCTACGAAAAATACGTATGAAATGCACGTGTTCAATTGAATTGTATGCAAGATGCCTATGTTCAGTGAAATGCATGTGGGGAAGGTCAATGATGTTACAACATGCTTTATTATTGTCCAAAAAAAGAGGACCACTATTTCATCCAAGGTTGCCACAATTTTGCCATCCTCTGTGGAAAAATAAAAATCCATGAAACCATTGAAAGACTAGTTTTTTTTTTATCATTTCTTGTACTGATGGATTTCCTTTAAGAATATCTTGGTTTACAACCCCTCCACCATCCACATAAAAGTTTGAGCTAGATGATGTTCAGAAGGGTACCTGAATCATCTAAAATCCTTTAACAAGGTTAACATTATTTCATTGTTTGAAAGAGCACATACTTGAAGAGTTTTGACATGTCTCTCGTACATCATAAGCAATGGAAATATAAAATTAAAACCCAAAATAATTTGGCATGTGTATTTGAAAATTGAAAATCTTCTCCCTATTTGCGGAAGGAATAATTACCTTGATTTTGCAGTTATAATTCTTTCTTGATTTTGAGCTTTCTTTTTATTGGGTTGTTGCAATCCATAATAATCCAAAGTTAGACTTGACTCTAAAAGTATCTTCATGAATGAAGAAAGATAAAACTACCAATTCTTTGTTGGAGATGGGGTAAACAATAGCTATAGTGTTTTAGCTAAGAGATTGGGAGGAAGAAAAATGATTTTTCTTTCTCTAAAGGAGCTACCACATTATTTTTTTCATAAAATAGTGTTTATACCCTAAAAAAATATTAGGGTTAGGAGAGAAAAATCCGTAATGGATCCCTTCCCATTTTGGCCAAAGTCAACATTCCCAAATATAATTGGGTTAGCCCCATTTATAACTTTTATTTTCTTTGTTACTTGGATCTTATCCAAAGCCCAATTTACATTGCTTTCATTTCTTCTATGCATGTAACCTAATAAGTTTTCTGGTCATATTGGTAGCTTAAGTCTTGGGATAAATTCTAATCCAATCAGAATTCTACGAGTCAAATTCTTTTGGCTCATAATTGATTTCTAATCAATTTTTCTTGACTTAGCAGATCATAAATGGTATCTAACAACACATCACGACTACACATTAACCAGAAAGTTAGTAGTTTGACTTTTAGCCATTCCGTAAGTAATTACCATGCAATTTATCCTTTTACCATACTATACCTCATTTGGTTCAGAGCATGGACTTTGTGTCAACTCTCATTAAAATAACTATATCATATATAGTCTAAATGATATTAGTTATTGTCTCTGAGATCCATTTCTTTATTAGATATGTCCTTGGAGACTATCTTCATCATATGTTCACCTTGGCCAAAGATTTTTAGGTAATGATCTTCTATAAAAGGTTATAGGTATACTCTCCTTTTATCATGAGTCATAAATCCTTTATTGATCACTCAGCATGAATATTGAATATTGAATACTGAATAATGACTTTATTACTAAAGAAATGAGTACAAATATTGCCCTAAGGTAATTTTCTTTGGAGCCTCTCTAACAATCTCCTACTTATACTAAATCCAATTGCTTTTATATATAATATTATAGGCGAGCATATGACTATCATACTTCTTATAGGGAAATTGCTTAGTGAGTGGATCATCTATAGTCTTATTTGTGGAAACTCTTTTAATCTTTATATCTTGTCTACCAATGACCTCTCTAATTAGATAGTAGCACCTTAGTACACATTTGGATCTCTAACAAGATCACGACTCCTTGGATTGTGCAATGACTCCATTATTATTACAATACAAAGGTATTAAATCAATAATGCTACAAAACCTGTCCCAATTTTGTGATAAACTTATTGATCAAACTATTTTCTTAGCTACCTTAAAAGCTGCAATGTACTCTGCTTCAGTTATTGAGTCAATAATCATCTCTTGTTTGAAATTCTTTCAACTGATTGCACCACTATTTAATGTAAAAATATAGTCTGATGGGATTTGGAATCATCCTTGTCTGATTTGAAGTTAACATCTATATACCCACTTAACCTTCTCCATAAACCCCAAATGTATTCTTAGTCATTCTCAAGTACTTAAGGATGTTCTTAAAAGTCACCAAATGTCTCTCATCGGGATTTAATTGATATATGTTTCTGACACTTAGAGCGTAGTATATGATACATTGGGTCTTGTATATAACATATCATATATGATAAACTCAATAACAAATGCGTATGAAATCTTACTCACACGCCCGATCATACTGTAACTTTCACTAATTTTGTCTTTGAGTCATGTGTATCCTAATATCAAATATATCAAATCAACAAGAGTTTAAATTCAAATAAAGGAAAAATAGAAAAAATAATAAAAATAATAGGAATCTCAATTTGAAAGTAAATTGAAAAAAAAATTGAGAGTTTAGGTTTAAATTGGAATAAAAGAAAAATTAAATTGGGAACTAATTTGAAGCAAATTAAGATTTGGGAGGAAGAAGTATCAATCAGAGAAATTAATTGGGGATGTAATTGATGAAAATTATAAAGTTTGGTGCTTGTTCTGGGAAAAAGAAAATCAACCTATATATTTAATTGAAAAGATTTTTTTATGTAAATTAATAAAAATAGAAAAAAATGTGGATTAAAATGGTAATTTTACCATGATTAATTTTAATTAAATATAATTACCTCTTATACGACCAATCCATGACTTAAACCTCCACATATCATTTTAACTTCACCCTAATATACATATATATAAATAAATGGGACCAAATTTTGCTTTTCTCAATTGTTCTACAATTTTCTACCTTATCACCTTTCTTTCTCTTCTAAATGTGCAACACTCACCAATAAAAATCCACCCATTAACTCACGACTATGAGAAGAATTAGAGAAAAGTAATTTTATATGGGTATAAGAGAAGCTATATAAGCCAACGAAGCAAGCTAAGGTAAGCAAGAAAGGAAAGAGAGAGAGAGAGAGAGTGTGTGTGTGTGTGTGTGTGTGTGTGAAAGAGGAAGCTCAAAGTGGTTCGGCCATGGTGGATTTGATTAAAAAAAAGAATGCAAGTTGGGAGAGAAGGCTTACCAGCATAAGAATGACCTAATTTGAGCTAGAGGAAGAGAAGAAAAAAACACGCAAAAAATGGGAAGGAAAGGAGGAGGGTGTTACGACTTCCATAGATGTCAAAAAGAGTATGTTAAATTTTCCACTCTCCATTTTCAATATAATTGTCTTATTGAATTAATATGAATTGGAACTAAGAGAAATAGTTAGGAAAGCTTAGAGTTGGTGAATTTAAGTATAAATGTAAATAAGAGTGTGAAAATTGGTCAAATGAGATAGGATTTGGTCTACCATGGCATCAAAATTTTAGACAACATGTAACGTTTACAAATTAAAGCTAATGTTTGTGGTAGTGAGGGGTTAGACATGAACTGATTTTAATAAGAAATATGTCATGGACAAAAGGAATTAAAAAAAGGAAACAAGGAATGACACTAAAAATGAACAAAAGCAATAAATTTCATGGAACAAATATGAATGAATCTTAAAGTTGGATTTGGATAGCCTATAAAAAAGGGAAACCATGATTAATGGAGATGGAATTTGGCCTTTTTCTTTGGTAGGACCTAGGGGAAATTTTAAAATAATAATAGGAATTGGCAAGTTGCAGTTTATCCGTGAAAAACAGATGTGCACAATTCAAGAAAACTAATTGGGGCAGCTTACAATTTGAATGAATTCTTACCAACCCTTGATTTAATTTAATGATTTAAGTTACTAACATGAAATAGAATTTGAAATAAAAATTGAATTAGTATTTAAATTGTAATTGAATTGTCTTATAGAACAAAACTAATGAAAGAAATTTATTATGTTATGTGAGAAGGCCACGACTACACAGGGAGAAAGGAGGAGCAACAAACATGTGGAGGAAAAAAAGGAGAAAAGAGAGATGTACTATAAGAGCCAAGTGAGTTATTCAATGTTGATTGTATGAAATGTTAGTGAACAACTTGAATTGGGAAATGAGTGTTGCTAGATGAAATTTTATGAGTTATTTTTTCATGTGAAAGTGTTATTTAAATGATTGAATCGAGAAGGCTATAGGAAAATTAACAAAATGAAGGTTGCCCTATGTTGTTTGATTTTATTTAAAATTTTATTTGGGTAATCATTAATTATTAGTTGAAATTAAATGACTGAAAATAGTAAGTTAGGGTTGCTAGAATTTTTGCTCCAGTATAAATTATTAGATTATTATTTGTGATTAATATTGATAAAATTGTGGAGTGATGGTAATATTGAATGAGTGAATGGCTTTTGTTGTAGTTGATTTGGTTATTGGATGAAGATTAAATATTGGTGAATTAATAATTTGATGATTGAGATGTTCTTATTTAGTGAAAAATTATGGTATGTCAACAGAATTAAATGTGAAGAATTAATTTATTGAAAATTAAAAAAAATCAAGACAAAAGAAAGATGGTCGATATATAATTTCAGAAGAATTCTTAAGGATTTTTACATTAATAGAATTTAATTAATTAAGCCAAAATACTAAGTCTTTGTAATGTCCACCAATCAAGACCTCGAATCGCGAGCTCACAAAATCAGGAGAAACCACACAAATTGATGTCTAAATTCGGATTAAAGAAAATTTGGAATAAACGTTAGTATTTAATCTAAGAACTTGATTAATGAGAAGGGAAATTTTAATAAGGATAAAATTGGATGAAATACATGAGTAAGAGCATAGTAATAATTTCATAACTACAAAATTCAAAAACATTAGTTTAACCATGAATTTTATGCCCATTGGTTGAGTAAATATGTGGACATGACTTAATGGAAGGATATGGTTCAATTTTGGCCCTCCATTCCATAATATATAAAGAAAGAGATGTGAGATTAGGGTTTAGCATGTGTAGAATTTTATCTTCTCCTTTTTCCTTTTCATTGTTGTTGATCACACCATCTCCTTTCTTTCTCTTTTTCTTCTTCTCCTTTTCCTGCGCCATTAAAGCAAAAATCCAACTGTTTTGATAGAAAAATCTTATGTTTTGTTAGAGAGCTAAAAGGGTGGAAGATTAAAAAGAACATTTGAGTTAAAGAAAGAAGAAAAATTGAAGAAAAGGAAGAAAAAAGGGTTGAGAAATAGATCATGCCTAGCTTTTGAAGGAGACATTTCGATAAACATGGGTTTCTCTTCTATTTCTCCTTTTTCCTTCCCTTTTTCATTTTGTTCGTAGATTCCAATCTACTTGAACTAAGGATTTTGTACAAGTTAGGGCTTTGGATTTAAAAACCCAATTATTTTTACATAAGCTAGTATAAAGGAAACCTTGAAAGGGTTTAAGACATCAAAAAGTGGAACCTTAGGGTTTGGACCCAAAAAGAATGATTTTGCGATTCATAAAAGAAATAAATAGTAATGATAATGTTTTTATGTGACAGGAAACCCAAGTGAAGCTGGAAACAATCTCAAAGAGGGAGAAAGAGCTTAAACAAGACTTAAAATATATAGAAAAGTTTATAAAGAGGTATGTACATAATGACAACTTTTGTTTGTATTTGACATGTCTTGAATGAAAATATTGTACTCTTTCACTTGGTAGAATTAAAATGTGTCTATCTTGAGAAAAATGCATGCTGAGATGTTTAATATGAATTTATTGTTGTGTGATGGCCTTATGAGAGACTTAATGTGTGATTATATGACTTTTGATGAATAGGTTTCCTTATGAGAGATTTTATAATGATTCAATGATGATTCATGTTGGAAATGCCAATGTGGAATTAAAAGAGATATGATTGTTGTTTTGAGGTATTTTGCTTAAAAATGGGTAAAAACATTTAGTATCGCTCATGTTGTGTTTGAGTTAAATCTATATGATGCTAAAGTGAGGTTTGTACTACTAAATTATGAAAATCGTGCTTTTTCCCTAAAAATCATGATTGTGCCACTATATAGCTTAACAAACATAATGGTTTGTAAGGAGAAGTGCGATTGCAATTTTCTTTGCGATAAGTATTTCACAATTGCATCCAATGTGGTTGTATGATTAGTCGTGATAGAGAGGCAATACATTTTCACCACTGTGATTACAATTGGTTTAAAATCTAGTGTCGTTCACGGAAAAAAGCATGATCACAAAAATGGGTCAAGAAAGACAAAGAGCAATCGCACTTAATAATGTGTGATGTGATTTACAGTCTATAAAAAATTTAAAGGATGCCAAATAGGGACCACGACTTTTGAAATAGGGACTACGATTTCTAGTCTGCTAAATTGAAATTAATATATGCTTATGACATTAGAGGAACATCCATGGTTATGCTGTAAACAACCTTGAACATGAAAACAATGATGCTATAATGCATGATGTATTTAAGTATAATATGAGACATGCAATATAAGTATGAACTACCTATGAAATAATGGTAGCATTATGTGACATGAAACATGTAAGTACATTAAGTATTTAAACTGATACAAAGCTTGTGTTGAGTATATGAAGAACATATTGATGATGACATGTAATACATGAATCTAAGTAAAGTAAGCACATAACTCTAACTTAGGACTCGAGTCAAGAGAGATGACATGTCATTAAAGTAAAAGATGACATCATGAAATGTAAGGGCATGTTTGTGCCATGAATGAACTTTGGGCACTAACTTACAATCAAGCAATCATAACAGTGTGAGCACTTTTGATCAATAATCATAAAGCTTGTATAAGCAATATAGATCAATAACTATAAAATTTATGTGTGCAATATTTAGGCTACGATCAACAACTTGTATTCTATTTAATCCAGTTTAGAGTATTGTGGCAACTATTATAGAAAAAATCCATCTTGTATTCTTATTCAAAAATAATAGAAAATCTCAATTGAGATTGGGGAGTGGATGTAGGGTTATTTAACATTTGATCCACTATAAAAATTGGTGTCCTCTTTGTCATTGTTTATCTTTTTATCTTTCACTTTATTATTTGCATTATCCATAAAATCATTACCTTAGAAATTTTCTCTTTAGAAATTCGCTCTGGTTTTAAAGACTAAAATTTTATCATACCACCAATTCAACCCCCTTCTTGGTGCATATTGGGCTAACAAATCAAGCAACAGGCTCTTTAGCTATGTTATACAAAAATGGATAGTTATCTCCCAACTGTATATCTGTAACGTCCGTATATAGGGTCTATAAGTTGTATTAATGGTTGGTGAGAGTTAGGAGTTAAGAAAAGTATTAAAAATGTTTTAAAATGGTTGATTTTTCTGTTTCATATTTGTGACAAGTAGTATCACGGTCATGAATGTCGGGTCTTTAGTGAACAAATTATGAAGGATAATCACGATCATGAAAGGTGGATCACTCCTATGAATGATGAGTCATAGCCATGAATCCAAGGCAGTCAGGGTAGGTGAGACAACTGTAATTTTCTCTCCTTGCCATCCCTTAAAATCTACTTACCACTCCCTGTTAACCAACTAAACTTTCCATGTTCATTCCCTATTATCACTAAAAACCCTTATTCTTCATTTTGGAGCTTCAAAGACCTAGTTTTATAAGAGTAAAGTTAGAGAGAAGAGTAGAAAAGAAAGGGTTGTGAGTTGCAAGGAAATGGCTTGTTTTGGTGTTCTTGCTTTTGGTTATAGTTCCAGAAAGCTTAATAAGACGTTTTCTTTTTGCTAGGAGCTGGTAGAGGTGATGAAAGTCCATCTTAAGGGTGAGGAAAAACTTAGAGAGCTAAAGCTTTGGTTAGACTCCATCCTAGGCAAAAGGTTTGTACATAACCTTATTAAAAGCTTTAACTTGCATGTTCTTATGTTGTTTGTCTTGAATGCATGTTGTGGGTGATTTTTGGGTAAGATAGGGCATGATTTTAGGTTAAATGTAGTTAGATACATATTGTGGTTGATAGGATGAGAGGGTAGATTGAGATGTTAAATGGATTACATTAGTACTGTTGATATTTATAAATGTTATTGGTATGTTTTATGTCTTGTATGCATGCTAGAGTGTTGATAGGGTGGTTGACATTGGTCAACTGTAGAGATTATTGCATGTGAAAATGGTATAAGATTATGTGCGCTTTTTTTCTGAAAGGATTTCCAAATTCACAGTCATGAACTAGCAATTCACGGGTGTGAATGGCCTGAATATGAGTTGTGTTGATGAGGTAGAGCCATTCACAGGTAGTTTCACAGTTGAGATCATGGCTTAGTCCACGCCCATGAAGGGTGGATCACAATGGTGAACATATTGCTGATTCACAGGTGAATCATGGTTTGATTCACGGGTAAACAACTCTTGAAGAGGTTCTTCACGGCCGTGAAAGTGTAATCACAGGTGTGAATCTGTTTAATCTTAAAAAGTTATGTATTTGCATGTGTCATATGGTTTTAGCATGTTATGGTTATGATTTTAAGAATCGTGGATAATATACATTATGAAATGGTATGTGATGTGATAAATAGTTAAGCTCATTACTCTGACTAGGACTGGAGCCAGGAGAAATAACATGTTATTAAAGGGAGATTGGTACCAGATGGCTTAGGTTGGTCAGGTTTGAGATTTTTGAGGCCAGGATTTAAGCCAGGTGTGCTTCCCTCGGTGCTTGAGATAGGCATACTCTTTTCCTCAAATAGGTATTCTAGGAAGCTCATGTAGGTATTCTGAGGGTTCAGGTGAGAGCCGTAGATTACCCGTACCCAATTTAGTCTAGTTATAAGTAAAATGGGCAAGAAAGAAGGTAATTAATAATTTATATGTGTGGTATATATATTTATATATTTGATAGTTGTTTATATTATTATGCTATGTATAATTGAATATTGAATTGAGAACATTGAGGCATAACATCATAAATACATGATATGTTATATGTGCAGACGACAATGTAAGTCGTATTGGTATGATAGTAAGTGCATCATGCATTTTGTATAGGTGTGTTGTGTTTTGCATGTTGTTATGTACTACTAAGCATTAAGTTGCTTATCGTATGGATTTTCCCATGCATAGGTTCAAAGCCTAGGTATTGATTGATAAAGAAGAACGTCTAAAAGCAGAATCAATGACACACATTTAGAGTGGGTGATACAACTTGTTATTTTTGTTGGGTTGGGTAGTTATAGATGTACATGTTTTTATTTTTAGAAACATGTAATATTATAACTATTTATTTCATAAAACAGTTGAGCTAGTGTATTGCCCGTTTGTTATGATATTAAATTTTTATTTGTATTTAATTCTTTTCTTGACGTTTTATAATTTTTATAAGTCATCATGACCATGGTGCATCAACATTTTAATTTATGACATTTTGAAATCATATATATCGTAACATTTTTTGGTATAATTGGATTTATTTCTAATTATATCGAAGGGTGTTACAATGTTTATCCTTCCTTGTATAATGGAGGATCTTATAACTCTTAACCCATATTTTAAGTTAATGAATATATGCTTTTGTCCCAAAAAAAAAAGAAATATTATTGGCTAATTTCAAAATAATTAAATAATCAAATTAATGTACCATAGATCCATGAGAAAAATATAGCATAATCAAATAATGTGGCATAGTTGCATGAGAAAAATATAGCATATGTTAAGTGACCATATTGGGCATAAGGCATATCCGACCCCTCTTATTTGTCTTGTTTTGTCATTTTGCCTCCTTAAAATTTTTTTTAACCATTTTGCCACCTTTATTTTATTTTTTGTCTAACTAGCCACCTGTTATTTTATTAAAATGTAGCATATGACCACAATCAAATGAATGCTTATAGAAATGCTAGTGTGTGAGAAAAATGCTCTTTGACGTGGTTATTTTGACCTGCAAATGGTCAACATGTAAGAAATATACTATAGGCCACCAACTTGTTTTACACATGGATAATAATATTTGTTTTATTTGTTAATAAGAAAAATTTTGATGGTTTTTTTAAATGGTAGATTTACCTCAATATTTATTTCGTAAAAAACGATAACTATTGTAAAGTTGAACTGTTGGAGAGGGGAAATTTTGAGATTGTGTAAACCCTAATCACAATCGCATGAGTTCTGAGAGATTTGAATGTAATATAGTGAGAACACAAGTGGGTAAAGTGAGTTCGAGATTGAATAAGTTATTGAGAAACCCTAAAGGATAAATCGAAACTAGTAGGGGAGAAAAAGGAAATCACAAATTTGAGGGAGCAATGTGTTGCAAAATTTGAGCTGAAAAATGAGAGATATTTGTCTATAAAGGTATGTTCACTAACTCTTTCACTTTTTATGATGTGGGATTAGTAATAAAGGTTAAGTTGTGATGAAAGGTATTGAGCTCGACTTTTTTGATATTTTTGTTAATATTAGGGGTGTAACACCCCCTCACCCGATCAACACGTGCCCGGATAAGGGAGCGCTACCCTTGTCTATCTACTTCTTCAAATCGCTATTATTATTATTTTACCTTTATTTTCTCAGCACTCATGTATATATAGATATATATATACAAAAACCAGGGTACAATTTATTTACATAAGATAGTAATTTTAAGCATCAAATTAATTCTTGACAAACTTTAAAAGTAAGTTTTACAAACTCTAAAACTCCTTAATATAAAAATCCAAATACAAAACAAATTCAAAGCTTGTAACCCACTTTCTCAAGGTTTGGTTGTTTTACTTGAATAGGATCACCGCTTGCTTTATCTAACGCTTTCAGCTACCTTTCTATATCTGCGTGAAAAGAAAACTTCACGCTAAGCTCTAAGCTTAGTGGTGCATATAATTAAGGCAATATACTATGTCATGCAAAAAGCAATAACATGTATCATTTTTCATATTAATGTTCTTCCATACAAATTCTATTCCTTATGATCCTATCCCATACAATTATGACTCCATGCATACATGACAAATATCATTTTCATTTTTTTTTCATTAATTATAAATATCTCTTTTATATCATCAATCATGTATTTATATATGTATATCACTTCCCATCATTTCTATATATATATATATATATTAGCCCACAACACCTATGAACTCCCGACTAGGATAACGGAGCTGTCATCGAGGCACTTAGGAGTGCCATATGGTAATATGATGTGCGCATATAAGCGCCACTACCGACGTAGATAACAGTGCCATTACCGGCATAGATAACCGTGCCATTTCTGGTGTCGTAAATCGTGCCATTACCGGTTCCAATCATAACCATATCAATATTCATGTTTATTATTTGTATTAGTTCACATATTTCATCCGTATCATATTTCATATATCATCCGTTCAATTCACATATTTCATCCGTATCAACATTCATTTTTCTATATCACAACATAACACGTTCTCACATCAATATATATATATATATATAATCATTCTTATTTCACTGGATAGACAATAACTTTCATTTACTTATCTGAATTCTTCATTTGATAACTGCATTCATAATTACTAATATAGAGCATTCACGACCGTGATTATTAATTCACGCCCGTGAATTAGTTCATGCCCGTAATTCAAAGCCGCGAACGCTACTGGAATGAATCACCCAAATGCATTCACGGTCGTGAATGCTCATTCGTGCTCGTGAATGAATTCACGCCCATAATTCCTAACTATGAACACTTCTGGAATGAAGGATACCATTTCCACACAGAAGTCACAACCGTGATATAATGAGTCACAACCGTGAACCCTCAAGTTCACATCCGTGACTAGATAGTCACACCCATGACTTTCAGCAGGAAATCTGTATATTCACTTTTCATTCATTCTAATATCATCTAAATCATACCAAATTTCTATTTCATGCATTTCTAAGGTTCTTTACTCAACTTATTACTTGCTAATACATGTAAATGTCTTTATCATACAAGAATTTCTAACATGCATCATTAATGCAATGTCTTACAAGGATCTCATTCATACATGTCTAACCTATGGTTTCATGCCATAATCATCATTCTTGAAATTCATTTATCAAAATAAAAAATCATGTTCAGCATGCATTATTTTAAACAAAAATAGGTTATGGCCTTAAATTATGCACAAACCTTAATCTTTCTCCTTCACTATTCTAGGTAGATTTCTCTTTTCCTTTACTCCTTAGAGCTTGTTCCTTGTCACTTAGAACTCCTACAACATCATAGATCATTATCATCATCTGATTCTATCAAAACCCTAAACTCTCTCTTTCTCTCTCAAAACCCTAATTTATCTCTTCTTCCATATGAGCCTTTGATGAGTTCAAAATTCAAACTTCTTTAAGAACAGATGAAGAAGAAGAAAAAATGCTTCTTATCGTACATTTTTCTTCACTAGATCACAACTTTAGAGATTTTCTCTCTCTACCAAACTTGATTTTTCTTCCTCTTTCTTGCTCTTTCTAGCTTCCTTAGGAATTATGAACCATGAAGATCATCTTATCTTGATCTCTTCCCTTTCTTCTCTTACTTTCTCTCTCTAAATTTCTGGTTTGGCTATGGAGGGAATGGGGCTGGCGTGACTGGTATAAAAGAGAGAGAAGAAGGCAGAAAATGAAGAGAAGAAGAAGAAGAAGAAGAAGAAGAAGAAGAAGAAGAAGAAAAGAAAGCATTAAATATGATATCCAAAAGTCTTCATGTGGGACCCACCATTTTGACCATTTCTTGACATTAGGCTTAATGAACCCATTAATCTCATTCTTTCTCATTGAGTGGCCGGCCAAACCTATTAAAATATCCCCAAAATTAATATGTTGATTAGTAATTAATCTCATAAATTCTCTAATTTTTGGTAAATTGCAATTTGACCCCAAAACTTATAAAAATTTGCAATTTAGTCCTTTACTGCAAATCAACTTCTTTAAACATTATAATCACTTAATTAGGCATTTATCATTTGATTTAGCCATTACTTGATCAATTTTTGTAAAAATTTGAATTTAGACTTCGATCGGTCAAACGCGTCAACTTCACGACACGTGCGATCGAGGCCTAAATTAGCAGATATTACAAGGGGTGTTATGATGGGTTTGTTTTATTTGATGTAGGCTAATATTAAATTAGGGTTTCTTTATGCATAAATATTGTAAATGCAATGCCTTTATTTAGAGCGATCGAGGCCTAAATTAGCAGATATTACAAGGGGTGTTATGATGGGTTTGTTTTATTTGATGTAGGCTAATATTAAATTAGGGTTTCTTTATGCATAAATATTGTAAATGCAATGCCTTTATTTAGATTATACCATTAATAAAATATGTTGTTTTTCTATGTGCTTGAACAAAATATTTGAAATGGTCGAAATTATAAGTGTTATGTTTCATTATGGTAGTAATTTTATAATTGGTTTTACTACATATGAAAATGGAATTAGTGGGACAGAGAATATAGAGGTTGATAAGTTGTCTTTCTAAGAGTTTTATCGTTATGTTAAGTATTATGGGTATGAGAGAAAAATTGTAAATGGTTTTTCCCATGAAGATGAAAATGGTAGTTTTATTAAGATAAATACTGATGATGATCTATTTAGTTTAATAAATGGGTTGAGGGACTATGATGAATTGCATGTGTATGTGTCACATGCTTCACAATCACCAACTGTGGTCCCAAATGAGTCACATGTGGGGCATATGTTAGATAAGGCATCTGGAGGGCAATTTAATATAAAGGTTAGAAGTAGTGATAAGGTTTCTTGTGGTGAAAATGTAAGTATAAATGCTCAGTTTAGGGAGAAGTTGTCATATTATGTTTTAGGAAGTGCTAAAGATCAATAAGGCTCGGAATTGGGTGAGGGTTTTTCTAGGATACATAAGACACTAGAAACTAGAGTTGAAGACTTAGAAATTGAGGGAAATAATAGTGATATAAATGATGACATAGATGAATTAGATGAAGAAGAATATGATTGTGATAGTCGAATTATATATGAGGAACAATTTGAATAAGATGATGAACTACTAAAGACTAGGTTATGTGCAAGGAATTATTATAAGAGAAAGGGTAACAAGGCAGCAGAAAAGGCAAAAGAGCCTGTTGGGGTTAATACAAAAGAAGGTATTATTGACGAGGGATTTCAAGATGTCAGTGTGTTGGGGTTAATACAAGAGAAGGTATTATTGACGAGGGATTTCAAGATGTCAGTGGATCACAAAGAAACTATAAAGGGCTTTTATTTATTAAAATGATGAAGAGAGTGAAGATTCTGATCAACAATTAGAGAATGATAGTGAGCTGCCTGAAAGGAGGTTCAGTATAAAAGTTGGGTAAGATTTTAGATGTGTTGTAATTGTTTTTCAATTAGGGATGATTTTGGCAATGCCAACCAATTTAGGCATGCAATAGGTATACAATTAAAAAAATGAAGATTAGACCTAATGACTAGTATAGGGTGAGAGTGAAGTGTAAAAAAGATGGTCTTCATTGGTTGATTTTTGCAAATATTAATGGTAGGTCAAGTGACTTTAAAGTGAAAAGTTATGACCTTGTTCATAAGTGTAACAACTTTAGTAAGAACAAGGTCTACACTTTTGATTTTTTGGCTAAATCATATAGATCCAGAATTGTATCACAACCATGTTTGAAACTACAAGAGCTTGTAAATTCGATGAGGAATGGCGAGTACCTAATCGAATTGATCGGGTCATGTAGGAACAAGGTTCAAGTCTACCGGTCTGTTAGGATGCCTCAGCTGCATACATCACTGCACTTGGCCATCCTGGACTTGAACCAGAGACCTCGCCCGTGAAGGATTATACCGGACTTACCTACACCGAGGTATTGACGGTGATTCTCAAATATCACAGAACAGAATGTGATATGATGAGATAGAATGCAATAGAAAGAAAGACACAGGGAACGGGTTACCTACTCTTAACGGACGATCTCACAAAGATTTAATTTCAGTAAAATTTGGTATAGCTATTGGGAAGATTATTTGTAGGAGAGCAAAAGAGAAATTTCTCACCAAATGTATGAGACGTTATAAAGAGGAATATGCTAGGCTGTATAACTACTATGATGTGATAAATCATTATAAACCCTGACACTACTTATTTTGTCTACACAGATAAGCAAAAAAAGAAAGATAAAGAATTTTTTGAGATAATTTATATGTATTTTTATGCATTAAAAAGAGACTGATTGGAGAGATACAGGAGAATTATTGGTTTTGATGGATGTTTCTTGAAAGGGGTTTGCCAAGGGGAACTATTGGTGGTTGTTAGTAAGGACGCTAACAATCAAATGTTTCTGATTGCATGGTGTGTGGTTCAGAATGAAACTAAGTGTACCTAGATGTGGTTCATCAGAGCAATAATTAAAGATTTAAATTTGGGAAGTGATGAAAGCTTAACAGTGATGCCTGACATGCAAAAGGTAATGTCAACTATTAAATTTCATTTTATTTATTGTTCATTATATCATTTAAATTGATTTATATTTAATTAGTTTATTTTTATAGGGACTTGCACTAGTGATTGCAGACTTATTACTTGATGCAGAACATATGATGTGTGCTAGACACATCTGGGTCAACTAGAAGAAAAATTATCTTGGTAAAAAAGAAGGCTTTCTACAAGATAGCAAAGATTGTATTTGAGTTAGAATTAAAAGATTAATTGATGGAAATGAGTCAGTTAGCTAAAGGTGCAGTGGAGGCAGTGTTGTGTTATAATAAAGAGATAAGGTGCAGGGTCTTTTTTAGAACATTAGTGAAATGTGATGTATTGGAAAATAATGTGTGAAACCTTCAATAGTCAGATATTAGTACAAAGGCATAAGTCAATTATTAGCATGTTAGAAAATATATGACACAGTAATAGAGAGAATTGCCAAAATGAGAGCATTTGCAAACACATGGTTCAGTAATATGGAACCATTGATCATTAAGATTGTAACACCTTCTCATTTAATTAGGATTAACCCAATTGAATGAGCAAGTGTCACATGACTAATGCAGAAAAACCTGTAAAAATTTAAAATTTTTCTTTCTTTCGAAATTTTTTTTCCATATGAACTCTTTTTCATATAAAATATGTTAAACATATAATTTACATAAACATTCGTAATGGAGTATCTTTGATCCAAAAGGGAAGCATCATCATATATATATATATATATATATATATATGAAATATCATGTTGGGGCTCCATAGGCCCGATGTTTACAGAAAGCATGCCTTTAAAACCAAAATACATATTTCTATAAAATACAAACATGTATGAAAGTAAAAAAAAAATCCATTCTTGATGTCATGTACAAAATGCAAAATATGACATAAATATATCACCGACCCTTGTTAGGTATGCTCTGATGTCTTTGAGTTGAACTTGCTTCTCTTGATTAATTTCCATTTACTAGGCTCCAACCTACATGAGGAAAATACCCGCATGCTAAGCTATTGAAAGCTTAATGATATATATATGCATAAAAATTCAACATGCAACAAACATTCACATCATGTTATTCATATACATGGCATCTTATCAACATTAAAATGTGGCAAAGAGGATCAACATATCATGTATCACACTTACCACTTATAACCATTATAACATTGATATTTTACCACTTTATAACATATATACATTTATTACTTTGACATATTAGCACTTAATCCATTTAGCATCTTAGTACTTTTGTATCTTAGCCATTTAGTATCTTAATCCAATAACTCTCAACCTAGACTATTTGGATACTGGTGATGAACATGGGCACTCTCTGAGCTTAAGCCACTTTGCCATTGTTTATATCATGTATGGTCGTTCGGGCTCCTCAAGTTAAGAGCGCTCTTTGAGCTTAAGCCACTTTGACTGAGTATATCATATATCATTTAGATTGCAATATAGGATCAAGGGTGTTCTTCAAGCTTAAGTTACCTTGTCCTTTAAAGAATCGCTATGAAACATATGTCTACAATACCGTTCGTCTCCTTAATGGCATGCCACCTATCCTATTTCTAGTCCTAGTATCGAGCTTGGGCTTTACTTGTTCATATTCTTTTACTATTCTTTTATCTAATTAAAAAAACATTTATCATTAATACCTTTACTTTAATCATATAAAATTCTACATATATAAATCATATATTAGATATCATATTATGCCATTTTGGAACTTATGCATATATATCATATTGAAAAGATCGAAGAAAATAACATGTTATATTTTAATCATGATTCAGAGGCATAAACTATGTGTTCACAACCATGAAGATCTATTTATGGGTACTCTGACCTGTGAACCAAGTCATGAATTTTTTGTTCAAAACTTGCACATTTCTTCACGGGCATGAAGGAATAGTCACGAGCGTGACTTTTTTTTTCCATAGTGGTGAGTCAAGTGGTGACTCAAACCATGAACCTCCTTGCCTGAAATGGGTAGTTCCAGATATGTGATTCATGACCGTGAACCCTATGTTAGGGGTGTGAATTTAGAGTTTCCAATAAACAAACATATAATAAGGAACTTAAAGCAAACCACATGCAAAGTCTTTAATGGTTGTTCTATAAAAACTTTTTTATTTATCAACATTCTCATCAAACATTACATATATCATGCTATAACATCATCTAATCAATATACAAGCACATAAACATCACAAATTGAACTTATAATTATCAAGAACTCATCTTATGTTCATTAACTTCCATAACATGCATTAATGACAATTTGCCTTTATACCATTTTTAACTTTACCTCTTATAATCATAATAGCCATAATAATTCATTACTCTTGTTAATGCCTCTTTAGACACATTTATTGGTTATAACCATTTAACCATCATCAATGTTCATATCATTAAATTCTTATGGCATTAACTACAACAATTACTTTCATAAGAGCCAACCATTGACATTTAAGCATTCATAAGCATTTAACACATAACATGTCATATTTTGGGAATTTAAATGTGTATATATATATATATATATATATATATATATATATATATATATACATACCTCTAATAGAGCATTAAAAACCAAGTTTTTCTCAACCTTGCCTATTTTATTGGAGGGTTTTACCACCTCATCTTCCAACTCTTATCACATATAACATATTTCTATCAACCTCCATAAACTATGCACTTAACTTTGAAAAGTTTAAATAAGATAAACCCTAATTTTAACCCTTTTACATAACTTTAACCTCACTTAACTCATTCCTAAAGCATATTATAACCTTAATCAAGTTTAAACATGGGTTTTAGACCATAAAAACTTATGAACAACCGAAACTCTAACCTATTTGGAAATGAGTCTCTACCATAAACAGGTTTTATATGAAAAGAGACTATGAAAGCTTGTAAAAAAAATGAGAAATGTGATTCCTTACCAAAATTAAGAAAACATTATTGGGATGAACGATTTCAAACTCCTCTATTCCTTTTTGGGTCTGTCTTTTAATAACACAACTTTTCTCTTGCCTTTCTCTCTAAAGAACTTGTTAAACTTGATCTTTGATGTTGGTTTAGATGTTTAAGGTCTTGAAATCAAGGAATAACATAGGAACTGATCTCCGGTATGAAGAACTTCGAGTTTTAGGGTTTACTTTTGAGTTTAGGTCATGAGAGAAAGAAAGAACAACTGTTGGGATTTTATATCTGACGAAGTTCATAGGCGTGGCCCGATTTATCACAGGCATGAACATCTCGAAACCAATATTCACAGCGTGACAAATAAGTCACGGGCGTGAACATGGTACTTTTCACTTTTTCCACCTTTTCTTGAATTTTTCCCTTAACCAAGCCCTTAAACATACTTATAACACCTATAAACCTTCTTATTAATTAGGCCCTTCTTAACGGGCGTTACAAAATTATTGCAAGAAAATAGCAAAAGATCTCAGTAGTGCCAACTAACTTGGAATAGTGATTCTAGGTTTGAGGTGACATAAGGACAATATTGTCATATAGTTGATTTGAAGAAAACAATTTGTTCTTGCAGGTCTTGGCAGTTAAAAAGGATCCCTTATCTCTATGTTATATGTGCCATGTTCCATAAAAGCCTTAATCCTGAAGATTTTATTGATCAATGCTACCATAAGGAAACATTTTAAAAGTCATACCAATACTTTATCCAACCCTATTCCTAATATGAAAATATTACATGAGAGTGATCATTCTAGGACTGAACTATCACCCGTGAAGGTTATGTCTGAAAGGCAAAAAAATAGGAGAAAAGAGAAGGATGAGCCAAAAAAGTATAAAAAATTGTTAAGGCATGAAAAGAAGTTTGCATGTTTAGTTTGCAAAGAAAGAGGCCATAATAAGCTGCCCTAATAAGGTAAATTCCATCTTTATTTCATGACAAGTAACCTGTCTATTTATGTCTGCTTACTAATCGTATTTCCTTAAATGCTAGCAAAAATATGAATAATATCGCTATTGAGATTCCAGATCAGACCATTAATGATGTTCTAAAGACCATAGTCCAAATAAGCTCCATCAATGCTGGTGCAAACTCTTCACAACATACCATATCTACTCAACCTAGAAGAAGTCTAAGAAATAAACCAACACAACAATCAACATCTAAAAGGCTAATAAAGCAAACGGTTGCGGCATCAAACTAGGTGCAATCTAGGACAAGCCTATGAAAGAAAATAGCAAAACTATCAAGTTCTACTCAATCTGGGATAATTTATAGTCAATGATCATTTATTAATAT
Organism: Triadica sebifera; assembly: GCA_023653625.1. Classification (NCBI taxonomy): domain Eukaryota; kingdom Viridiplantae; phylum Streptophyta; class Magnoliopsida; order Malpighiales; family Euphorbiaceae; genus Triadica; species Triadica sebifera. The sequence continues at coordinate 32,142,067 of CM042901.1, forward strand.
TGAATTGCCACAGGTAATAATCTTAAAGTAGTTTACATAAGTGTAGTAATTACTAATCATAAGTCTAGGAAAATCATATATGATTAGTTGATGCTTACACTTGCACTAAACTACACCTGTCAACAAAGCACCATATGTTAAAGGATTAGAAAGAGGCAAAGGTAGAGGGAATGCTTCTGCTTCTATTAGTGTTACTGTTGGTATGAAAAGAAAGAGGGAATATGGATTTGGAGTGTATCATGATGAGGAAAATGGAATGATGGTTGAAAATGTGAGTAACATGCACTTAATGCTTTCAATATTGGTCACTTAATATGTTTTTGGTGCTTCATTATATGATATTGGTGACTAATAGAAGTTTTATCACTTAACTGCCTGAAAGGAAATCTGCAAAGGTTATTATACCATCCAGCACAGTCAAGAGCTTTAACAAGACAACTATTGATCTTGGATTCAAGCCTCCTAGCTTTAAATGGAAGGGAAAATAAGCAATGACACAGAAATAATTACTTCAATCCAATGTAGATGATGTCTCTTGAGATCTCAAAAGACAAAGAAAAATATGAGATTAAGACTGCGGTTTAGGGCTTTTTGTATTTTGTTATTAGGTTAAAATTAATTTCATGTATAATAACATAATATTTAGTATTGTTATTCAGTACTTATGACATTTATGGAATGTTTTGTATGAGTGATTGATCTTTATATATTAATTATGGTTTGCTTATATCAAACGTTTGTTTCTATTGATGTTATTTTTTAAGATTGTATTGTCGATGATCATGTGTTGATTTGGTACTTTACTGGTTTGTAGACAACTAGTTTTAGGATGAATTCGTTGGTTTGCTATTATTCTTGTTTGCTAGTATGTAGAATCTTTGTTTGGTTGATTTGTTGTTTGTAGGCATGGTTCTGTGCAGGAGTTTCTTGTACCTCCATTTTAAAGGAATTTCATGGTTTTGCCCATGGTTATGCTAGTTTGCAAGTATTTTGTTTGGTTGATTTGCTGGTTTACATACATGGATTACATTGTTTGGAATTTCATGGTTTTACTAGTCTGCAGAATTTGCATTTTCTTAGGTACAATTTTGATGGAGAATAAGTTATACTATAGGATTTGCATTTATTTATTTTTGATAATTTAGCACTTGTTCCTCTTCTTGATTAACGTAAAATTTAATTACTAAAAAAATAATTAATTAACATTTTAATTACAAATAAAAAATATATTATATAAATATACAAAACCTGTTATATAAATATATATACAAAATCAATTTAATTTAGCTTGCCCAACATTCCCTCTCCATCTTTGAAGGGTCACTTTTTTCTTTCCCCTCTTTTTCTTTATTTGCTTTAGTTTTTCCCTTAATACTATTACAACTAGTACAACAATTCAAATCAAAATATGTCAAATAATCTTCCCATTTCTTTTATTTATTAGCAACCTATATGTTGTAAATAATTGTAATTAATAAATATGACAAATTCTACACAAAGTATTGATCTTTTAAGCTATATATCATCAATTACATTGATCTTTTCAACCAAAATATTAAGTTAAAAGATAATTGTAACACCACACCCCACCTGACCAACACGTGTCCGGATAAGGGAGCGCTACTGTCTGTCTTCTTTACTTCTTCAAATCGCTTTTATTATTTTTTTTACCTTTATTTTCTCAACATTCATGTATATATATATATATAGATTTATACAAAAACCAGGGTACAATTTATTTACATAAGATAGAAATTTTAAACATCAAATTAGTTCTTAACAAACTTTAAAACTAAGCTTTACAAACCCTAACATTCTTTAATATAAAAAGCCAAATACAAAATTTCAAAGCTTGTAACCCACGCTTTCAAGGTTTGGTTGCTTTACTTGAATAGGATCACCGCTGCTTTATCTATCACTTTCAGCTACCTTTCTATATTTGCACGGAAGCACGGAAGGAAACTCCCATGCTAAGCTCTAAGCTTAGTGGTGCATATAAATAAGGCAATATACTATATCATGCAACAAGCATTAACATGTATCGTTTTATGCATTAAAAATGTTTGAATGCAATTTCTATCAACATGTTACTATTTCATACAAGTATACATATCATGCTCACATATACAATGTTATTCTCATTTATCTTTGATGGTGAATTACTCTGTTAATCTCTTTATCATTATATCTCAATCTCCTCTTATCATCATTTTCTTTTCTTATTTTTCGACATATCCTTATTATCTTGCCCACATCACTTTAAATTTGGACTGACTGGATACGAGTTATGGATCAGGAGCGCTCCCAGAGTTTAAGCCACCCTGTCCACTATCTGGCTTAAAAGAGCTTCTCAAATCAATGGCGCTCCCCGAGCTTAAGCCACATTGATTGAGTATAATTTCATCATAGATGAATAGCCGGACCAAGGGCGCTCCCCGAGCTTAAGCTACCTTGTCCTCATTTATATATGCTCATCAGAGCTTCTCAAGTCAATAGCGCTCCCATAGCTTAAGCCACATTGACCGAGCATCTCAGACCAATGGTGCTCCCAGAGCTTAAGCTACATTGGTTGAGGAATAGTACGGTACCGTTCGCCCCCTTAATGTCATGTCATCTATACTAATTCTAGTCCGCAGGTAGAGTAATGGGCTTCTTTATATTTTCACATCAATCATATTTCTCAAATTTCAACACATCAATATTCTCATATTTATCCACATCTCAATTTTCTTGTTTTGCAAACATATAGTCAATCGCATACATACTGGATAACATCTTTAAATTTATTTAACTAGGTACATCAATTTTCTCATGCTTATCATCTGCATCAGATTTCATATATCATCCATGACAATTCATTTTTCTATATCACAACATAACACGTTCTCACATCAATATATATATATATATATATATATATATATATATATATATATATATATATATATATATATATATATATATATATATATATATATCCACATCATTCTTATTTCACTGGATAGACAATGACTTTCATTTACTTACTTGAATTCCTCATTTTATAACCACATTCATAATCACAAATACAGAGCATTCACGGTCATGATTACTAATTTCACGTCTGTGAATTAGTTCACGCCCGTAATCCCAAGTCGTGAATGCTACTGGAATGAATCGCCCAAAAGCATTCACGGTCGTGATTACTCATTTACGCCTGTGAATAAGCTCATGTTTGTGATTCCAACCCGTGAACGTTTCTGTAATGAATAGTACCATTTCCACACATAAGTCACAACTGTGATACAATCAGTCATAACCGTGAACCCTCAAGTTCATGCCCGTGACTCAATAGTCACACCCGTGACTTTCAGCATGAAATCTGCATATTCACTTTTCATTCATTTTAACATCATCCAAATCATACCAAATCCTATTTCATATGTTGCCCAGATATTAGACCAAGAAGGGGGGTTGAATTGGAGTTTCAAAAAATTAAACTTTAAAGTGCGGAAATAAATAATTAATTTTAGGAGGGATAAAGAAAATCAGACATAAAGATTTATAGAGGTTCGGGTGTTAACAAACCCTACTCCTCTCCCCAATCGCAATTGAGAGTTTCACTAACACACTAAGTGTTACAATGGAGTTTTGCAAGCTCACTCCGAACTATGGTGTTTCTCACAATGGCTCACACCTAACCCAGAAATCTCTTGTGTTTTAATGGCTCACACAATAACCAATTCCTTATGTTTTACAGGCTCACACAAACAACCTTCCTTGTGTTTTACAGGATCACACAAATAACCTTCACTTTGTGTTTTACAGGCTCACACAAACAACCTTTTAATTTGTGTTTTGGAGGCTCACACAACTAACCCTTACAAGTGTTCTACTCTTAACCCAGAAATACCCAAAGCTCACATGAGTAAAGATTACAGAGAGAACCACTCACAAATCTTAATTGCTCAAATATGAAGAGCAAAAAGATTTTTACAGATAATTGATTTTGTTCTCAAAATAAGAAAGTACAAATAGCTTAAATTCGAAGTATATGCTATTCTATTGTTATTCTCTTCATTCTCTTTTTCTTAATGCATAAATGACTTCCATTTATACTCTCATGGCTGAATATAGCCGTTGGAATGCATTAAAAACGAAACTAGCCGTTGTACCAACCAAAAAATCGCGCCTGACATTTTTCTCTTTCATTGTTCATGGGCGTGACTATGCTTGTCACGGGCGTGACAGTTTTTCCAAAGCCGTGACTGAAGTGGTGACCTTGGTCGTGAAGCTCTCTGGAATGTTTTGACATATAGAGTCACGGGCGTGACATACTCATTCACAGGCGTGACAATCTTCCCAGCCGTGATCCAAGTGGTGACTCTGGTCGTGAAGCTCTCTGGATGAAATTGCATGAATCTTCACGGGGGTGACACCTTTATTCACGGGGGTGACTGAAATGTCCACTTCACAGTTTGTTTTTCCTTCATGGCCGTGAACTTCAAAAGTTGGTTTTGGTAACGATTAGCTTCTTTCACGGGAGTAACTCATAGAGTCACGGCAGTGAACATGCTACTACTTGAATTTTGTCTTTCAATGATTATTCTTTCAATTCTCCATTCTTGCTATTTTGATCCATGTCCTGTATAAAAGACTTAGAAGACAAGTATGTTAAATACAATATTGCTATTTTATTTGTTATCATCAAAATGACGGAAATACCCCTTAAGGTTTAACATCATGCGTTTCTAAGGTTCTTTACTCAACTTATTACTTTCTAATACATGTAAATGTCTTGATCATACAAGATTTTCTAACATGCATCATTAATTCCATGTCACACAAGGATCTCATTCATACATGTCTAAACATATGGTTTCATGTCATAATCATCATCATTCTTGAAATGCATTTATCTAAAATCATGTTCAGCATGCATTATTTCAAACAAAAATAGGTTATTTCCTTAAGTTATGCACAAAATTTAATCTTTCTCATTCACTCTTCTAGATAACTTTCTCTTTTCCTTTGTTCCTTAGAGCTTGTTCCTTGTCACTTGGAACTCCTACAACATCATGAATCATTATTGTCATATGATTTTCTCAAGACCCTAAACTCTCTTATTATCTCTCAAAACCCTAGTTTCTCTCTCTTTCCACATAAGTCTTGGATGAGCTCAAAATTCGAATTTCCTTTAAGAAAAGATGATGAAGAAGAAGAATCACTTCTTACCTTACTATTTTCTTCACTAAATCACCACTTTGGAGATTTTCTCTCTCTATCCAACTTGAGTTTTCTTCCTCTTTCTTGCTGTTTCCAGCTTCCTTAGGAGTTATGAACCATGAAGATCACTTGTTCTTGTTCTTTCACCTTTCTTCTTTTCCTTTCTCTCTCTACAAATCAAGATGGCTATGGAGGAAAGAAATGACTGGCATGATTGGTATTTTAACAGAGAGAAGAAGGCAGAAAATGAAGAGAAGAAGAAGAAGAAAAGAAAGCATTAAATAGGGTACCCATAAGTCTTCATGTGGGACCCACCATTTTTACCATTTCTTGACATTAGGCTTAATGAACCCATTAATCTCATTCTTCCTCCTTGAGTGGTCAGCCAAACCTATCAAAATGTGCCAAAAATTAATATGTTGATAAGCAATTAATCTTATTAATCCTCCAATTTTTTTGTAAATTGCAATTTGACCCCAAAACTTATCAAATTTTGCAATTTAGTCCTTTACCGTAAATCGACTTCTTTAAACTTTATAATCACTTAATTGGGCATTTATCATTTAACTTAACCATTATTTGATCAATTTTTGTAAAAATCCGAATTTAGACTTCGATCGGTCAAACGCGTCAACTTCGCGACACGTGCGACTCAGGACCTAAATTAGCAGATATTACAATAACACTAATAATTTGGTTGCCCATTACAACTTTCTTGACATTTCATCATATAACAACAACCAAAAAGTCTGTTACACTATACTAAACCTACCCAAAAATATATAGGCTCCCTTCAATTAACAAATACTACAACTATTAACAACAAAATAATTAACACAAAAAAATCTACAAACAAACAAAACATGTGTTTCTCTTCACAACTTTCTCCTTCTTTTCTTTTTCAGCTTCATATTCCTTCACTCTTCATAGCAATCCATTTATCACCCTTTTTAATTACTCTCCAACTTCAAGATTCAACCATTCCATAAATCTACACCTCATTGTCTACAATAAAAACCAAACATTATTAACACACAACTGCCAATACATTAGTTGTTAAAAAAAATCACATCAAATTCTTATAAACTAGTTGAAATCCCTACACTAACATGCAGACATCCATAAAATCATCTTTCAGGATTTGCATGAGTTGATGATGCTCTCATTGTAGCTTTCAACCCACAATGACAAAAAAAATCTTCACTTGCACTATGATTTGAAACCACCATTGTCGATCTCATTCAATTTCTACTTGACATCTTCTTATTCTTTGAATTCCTAAACCAATTTCCTACACCGATCTTTCTCTATTTGAAGAAATTTAATTTTTAGGGTTTTTTTTATATTTCTGCAGAACCTTCATTAAAAAACCCAACTTCATTTTATAATTTGAAAAAAGTTACTGTTATTCTATTTTAAATTATTAATTGCAAAAATTAAATTTTATTGATTATTTTACTTTATATTATACGACTCCATTCACTATATGTGCGTCACACAAAGATTGTAAATAACACACTTGATATGTCAACAATAAGTGGTCATATACTATGTTTTAATAAAATAACAGGTGGCCAGTTGGATCAAAAATAAAACAAAAATGGTAAAATGGACAAAAAAAAATTTAAAAGGCAAAATGGGACAAATAAAGGGGGCCAAATGTGCCTTATGTCGACCATATTGCAATCTAGGCATACAATCAAATTGACTTTTAGGCAATGTGTGTCATAATTAGGAGTGTAAATGAGTCAAACTACTGTAACTCAATTTGTAAAATATTCAATTCAATTTGGAATTAATCGAGTCGGGTTTGAGCTCAAATAGTTTGTTGAGTCGTATTCGAGTATCACTATACTTGACTCATAAGGTTCACGAATTTAATCGAATAGTTATTTTTCTATTATTTATTAAATTACTTTTATACCTTAAGTACTTAAATATATTTAAGTTTAATCGAGTCGAGTTAACTTGTGTTGATTTTGATTTGATTCGAGTATACTATTTATTAAATTTTAAAGTTGATTTGAGATTTATCGAATCAAACTCGAGTACTTCAAATATTTTTCGAGTTGAGTTTCAAACAATTAAAAAAAAACTCGATCAAGTTCGAATTTGAAGTTTTTTAATTGAACTCGATTCTGACACTATATCAATTCGACTTAACTAGATTACACCTCTAGTCATAATTTAACTTGATATTGTGGACCTAAGCTCATCTATTTTTAGATTAGCATATACTATATTTAAACTGTTCAATAATGATTAAATGGCTTTAAAATGTCTTATAATATATCAAGACTGATCTTTGGATATAAAAGAAATCAAAAGTTGTGATTGTTAATTATAATTTGATTTAAAATTTAAGAACTAATACAAAAATAAGCAAACCTATCATTCCGCAACAAAAAGTTCTTAATTGAATTTATCTAATACTCAACGATTGAAAATTTTTTATAAACAAGCACCAAAATCAATATAAAACCAAATTATGAGACATAAACTCATCATATTTACCGGTTTTGTTTAGGTTCTATTCAACAACAAACAAGTAAAAAAAATATTATATAATAATATAACTAAAAATTAGTTTATATGATTAATTTATTTAAAAAAAGAAAAAAATTAACAGTTTATTCTACTGTCTATTGATAAGAATATTATTTAAGATAATAATTAGAAATACTGAGACTTAAATATATTGGTTGTTTTGCAGTTACAATAGTTTATAATAAATATAATTTCTAAACAATTATAAAATGTTATTAAATTTTATATGAAATCTTAAAAAATTTATAAAAAAACATATCAAATATATAAAAATTATATATTATATTACGCTGTAATATTTGAAATTTATACAATGTCAAATGAATTGATATTATTTCAAATTATAGAAATTAAAATAATAATTTTTTAAAAATTTGTTTTTGGTAGGTAGTTTGTTACATTTGTAAAATGAAAGGACATATAGCTCTTCCAAAATAGGCTCTCTATATTTGAATGCGGGGTTTAATACGCATGCCTGTTAGGGTTTGTTAAACCTCTTAGAGTTGGAAGTGGAGGACTAATCGCATACTGCTCCTTTTGGGCTTTGAATTTTCTTTCCAACAATGGCTTTCTGGGGAATGGAAGTGAAACCCGGAAAACCATTTACTCATATAACTGACAGCAAAAGAGGAAGGCTACACATTTCACAGGCAAGATTTTGGCGATTAATTTTATTTCTTTCATTTTGTTTTATTCTAGTATTTGGTATTTCCTTTTATGCTTTATTTCTTTTGTATTCTTTAGTATGTACTCATATATAGAGATTCTCATAAGCAGTCAATAATTATCCAACCGTGTTTTTATTTTTTCTTTGAAAATTTTGAATTTAAGCCTATACTCTGGGTTTGTTTTTGCCCTTTTTTGGGTGTTTTTTTTTTTTTTTGCGGTGATGACTTGTTTTGTGGTTGGCTTAGGCAACGTTAGGGACTTTCTTATTTTTTACAATGAACTTATATATAGATATTCTCACAAGAAGTCGATAATTCTCCAACTGGGTTGTTATTATTTCTTTTTGGAACTTTGAATTTAAGCCTATGTTCTGGGGTTCCCCCTCCCTTTTTCGGTGTTTTCGTTTGGAGTGATTGACTTGTTTTGTGGTTGGTTCAGGCAACATTAGGATTTGGCATGGATACGAAGAAGAGTGTGGTTCAGTGTAATGTAGGGAATAGGAGTCCTGTTCTTCTTTGTTGTTTGTTTCCTGAACATGCTGAGTCATGCCAATTAAATTTGGAATTTGAAGAGGCTGATGAAGTTATCTTCTCAGTTATTGGTCCCCGAAGTGTTCACCTCACTGGTTACTATCTAGGTGGGAGTAGGCATTACAAGCTGGATGACGAGTCGTATCCATCTTTTGTTTGGTTTAACTTTATTTATTGCATAAATTTTAACCTTTTCTTTTCTTATATGCAAATATAAACTTATGTTTTTCAGTTTTTGACGAGCCATGTTGCGTGCTACCTTCCATAAGTTGCTGATGAAACATATTAAGCAGGAAAAAGAAAAAAAAAGAAAAAAAAAACAGACAAGTTGTTTGCATTTTCTCATGTGCTTAATCTTTTTGCCATCTAGGTTTCCTGTGTTTTCCTTTACTGTAATGATTAGAGAATCCTATGGAGAAGATATTGCAGAAACAGAGGCAGAAAGATCGTCTGATGCTGCCGATGAAGATGAATATGAGGATAGTTTTATTGATGATGGTGATCCACAGGTCACCCCATCATCTCCCGCTTCTGCTGATGGACGTAAAGTTTTAAACTTATCATCTATTCGTTTTAGGGCCACTTTTGTTTTTCTGGTTTTTTTCTAATTGAAATTATTTTGTGGTGCTTGTGTTTCTAATTTATAACTTTTTCAAATTGTTATTAATTGGCATTGGTAACATGGTAGGAAACTGACAAATTCGATCATCTTTCCATTTCTTAAAAGATTATTCCCTGTTTATACATGCATTTTTATTCATTCATTTAGCCTGATGGTTTTTGTTTTTTTTTTTTTTGTTTTAAAACTTTTGGCCATGAATATCATTAGTAACAGAGGAGACATTACATAAGAGGAAAAAGAAAAATGAGAAACCCAGATATAGACGCCTAAGAAAGAAGTATCAATTCAGTCATACTGATGATTACTGCACTTCTCAAGAACATACTTTTGCCAATGGTCGTTCATGTACCCCAGTATTGGACAGTGAAAGTGAAGACATGACCACTATTTCGTCTTTCTTTAAATCTGCTGTGAGGAGTAGAAAACCAGAAATGGAAGAAAAAGCTGAAAAAGAAACAGGTCAAACAATTAACAAAGAGATGAAGGATGGGGACAATTGTTCTGCAATTGCTGACCGAAATGCAGATGGTGTTGTAGATAGTGAGCATAAAAGGTAAGATGCATTACAGCTACAAGTAAGGCTGGGTGTGTCAAATTTTTCAGCACTGAAATTTAATACATCGATTTGAGAAATATCAAAATGGGCTCCAACCAATGAGAGGAGAAACCGACAACTTAATTTAATGTTTATATTAGCTTTTCTATTCAGCTCTGTTTTATCTAGTTTTGTAAATTGGTAATAGCATGAAACAAATTCCCTAAAATCAGCAGATAATTAAAGGATATACAATCAGCATTGAAAAAGTTCATTACACCCAGTTTGGAAAATACATGAAGACTCATAGTACAAATAAATGTAGTTCTTTTTGCCGTCCAGAGAACTCATCCGTACGATCATGCCAAATCACTTTGAAGTCCAACTGAAGAATCTTAGCATTTCTCCATTCATGGAACTCACTCGTGCAAAAGATATGAAAACTGCAATGATAAAATGATGAAATTAGAACTTTCAGAACTCTCCTTGAAATTATTGCGTTCTGTCACTCACTCCCTCCCCTCCACCCTTACTGATTTGTTTGTATTGTTTTTTGTCAATGTGGTGAAACAAGAAGGATTAAATTGTGATATTCATTCTAATCCTCTTAATTATATTTTCTTCTGAATATCAGTTAGCATTTATGTCATTCAATTATGTATGAGTGTGCTTGACTTGTTTGATTTAGTCTTGCAGGCAGCCTGATCAATGTGAATCTATCCTGCCTTCTGTGGGAGTGAACTCAGAGAATGGTACAAAGCCAAAGAAGAAATTGAAAAAACAGCTCAAAGAGGAGAAAGAGCTTAAAGCTGGAGAAGAAGATGATTTCTTCTTTGGCAAAGTCCTTAAATGGGGTAAAGCCCAAGAAAATGACACAAAAGCAGATCAATCTGGTCGAAATTTGGCTATCATAAATGGTGAAGCCAAAAGGACAGGAAATGATAAGTGAGTTTGTCTCTTCTCTTACCATTACTTGTTAAAAAGATTTGTAGGATGGACTAAATTCTTTTATATTAATGGGTACACTCTATTTGGGTGTACGAGCTCTAAAGTGATTAAGCTAGCTAGGCAATCCTCTCTCATGATGGTAACTGAATTCACCCACTGATGCCTTACAATTTAATAGACTCGTGACTACACGATCATTTAGTGCATTATCTCCATTGCAATTCTTGGGATCTGTAACAGTTTCTCCTCTTTCAATGGCTTTCCAAGGCAAGAAGGCATCTAGACCTCTTATGCTAGAAGGCATCTAGACCCCTTATGCTGTCAAATTCCCTGCTCTGAAAGGGTCTGCAACTACTATTCTTAAGTAAAGATCTCTTAGAAGTTACAATTGCATCCCTTTCTCCACTTTCTTTCATTAACCAACCCATCAATATCATTTTTGACTAATAATGATATCCTAACAATTGCAATTAACTGCTAAATAATGAATATAGTACTATCCTGCAAAGGAATATCTTTCTCAACTCTAAATCTCCCAAATCTGGCTTCTGTAACTCATCAAGTTTTATTTTTATATAGGGGAGAGAACCCACTTCATCTCTCACTGCCTTCTAATGAATTGTTCCATGGAAAGTCTGAAAAGAGAAAGAAAAAGCGGGCAAAGGAGGAAAAAGCTACTGGAGCTGGGAGTCTTTTTTGCAATATTAGTAGAAAGGATGAAGCTCAGCCAGATGAGGCTAGGTGTGAAAACATGGAACAATATAGCTTGTTAGGAAACAAAAATATTCAAAAGCATGCTCATGATGAGTAAGAATTTTTAGTTTTTATTCTTTTTCTATTTGAACCAAGACAAATATTCATCTCTCTATTATTTACTGTTCAAGTTCTTTGCAAAGGTTTTTCTAAGGAATTTTTAGTTTTTCTTATTTATGAAGAAATTTGGTTTTTCATATTTATGCTTTCTTCATTTTATCTTATGGTTATCAGGAACACTGTCTTGTCATGTTCCATCATGCTTGGCCATGAAAATGGTTTAAAGCCGAAGAAGAAAAGAAAAAAATCAGCAGAAGATAAAACTCTTGAAGCTGATAGAAAGCATAACAAAATTGTTGAAGATGAAAAGGCCAGCCAAGATGAGCTGAAGTCTGATGGCATCAAATGTGATAATTATCTGCGAGATGAGCAAAATCAGATGCAAGCAATTAATGAGTGAGCATTTTTCTGTTCTTAATTTTATGCTATGGGATAATTGAATAACCAAAAAAAAAGAGAAAAAAAGATGGGAGAGGGGGTGGAGGATTACAAACTCCAACAGCTTGGAATAATTTGTGTTTATTTTGTGACTTCCATTCATGGTAGGAAATAATAGGATAACAAAAGAAGATAGCAATTACTAGCATTGACTGTGGAATCACAAGGAGCATGATTTTTTATTATATAATTACTTTTTCCTTATTTTTTCATCGAGCATGTTGGCTATGGATAGTAAAATAGTACATGCATGAGCAATTCTTTTCAATTGCACTCTTTGGTTGTTGATGAATTGGAGTTTGCTGTCTCTTATGTGCAGCATTTTTGACAAGAATGCTGATCAATCTGGTAATGAAAACCACAGTAGAAAGAAAAAAAAGAAGAAAAAGAGTAGAACTCAGGAGAATCGGGATGCTATGAATATGGATGAATCGATGAACACATCTTTTATGGACATTAAAGACAACAATGCTGATGAGAAGTCATCCCAGTCCAGGACCTTATCAGTTGGAGTTGAAAACTGAGATGACAAAGTTGCTGCTCCCAGAAAGAAGGTAGCTTCTTTCCTATGTTCGTTTATGTTGTGTTCAAAAGTGGCTTAAGTTCTGAGGATATGCAAAAAAGGGTTTCTGAATAAACTAGATCATAATGAGGAATTTTTTAAAAACTCCATGTTATGCTCTTGGCCCATGAATTATTTTTGTCATTTGGTTCTTGAAGTGCCTTAGGTTTATGATATAGTATCTCATAAGTTGAAACCTTCATGTGCGAAATATGAGCTTAAAAAAAAATTCTGCTTTTTACAGGTGAAATCTCTAAGAGGCGTTGATTTTTTTTTTTTTTACAGATGAAAGAGAGCTCTTAGAGGTGTCAAATTTTTTTTTCCTCGATGGTATTTTCATACTTAAATCTTTTTCTTGTGCTTGACATGTTTTATGCGAGATATAGTTATGGAAGTTGAGAAGATGCAAAATTATGCATGCAGGTTCATGGCTGATACACAATTTTTCCAGTCGGTATGCAATACACAACTTTTTGGAACACTAGACCTCATTAAATATTTTTTGCTTTTTTTTATAAAAATTTGTTTTGGGCATTGAAATACCAAAACAGGTACATCTTGTTTGCTATTTTGCCTTTATATATAGTTTGTTGCGAAAAACCATTTAGAAAAATACAAAATTATCCCATTGCATGCATTTCCGGTTTTTATGGAATTAGACAATGGGGGAATCAGAATTGAAATGAAAATTTCCTTGGCATTTTGTTTGATTAGGCAAAAAAGACCAAAAGAAATTCAAATGCATTTATAAGACTCTGTATCTGTTATCAATTGTATGATTAGGTTCAAATCAGTAGAAAAATTTTGAACCCATTGAACTCTCTCTAGACAATGAAGCTCTGTAGTTAGACCTATTTGTTGGTTTGGATATCTACCTGGTTCTCTTGTATTATTTTTTGCATTTGAGTAACGTAGTGTGTAAGTCCGGTTTCAGCTGTTCAAAAATCTGTTTGTTTGGTGGCGCCTGCTTGAAACTAGTCTTCATAGATATATGTACGCGGAATATTAGTGACTACTTGTTCAAGTGTTCCATATCTACGATTTGATTGGTTGAGTACTTATTAGCAGAGGAAGAAGGGTAATCAATGATTTTGAGTTCTCTCTTTTTTAATGATCACTCACGAACTACACAAATGGTGAGTGTTAGAGAATACTTGAAAAAGCAATTGATGCTAGCATTGGTTATATATGTATATATATAATTGGCTGTATTGTTTATAATTCCGTAATCAATTGCAAACTTAGGCTTAAGTTTATGGCAACTTGTCAAGGACTGAAAAACCCACTTTAGCCAAACACAGGTTCAGTCTGTTTAAACTCAGAGCATTTCCAATAGACTTTTTATTTGAAATAAACTTTTTATTTTAAAAAGTAATTCCATAAAGAGTTTTTAATATGCTTTATATTTTTAAATTTTAGAGTAGAAGATTGAGTTTGACTCTATATTTAGAGAGTCAAAATTTTAGTCTTCATTCTGATTGTAATTAATGTACATTCATTTTCTATGGATATTTTATCTTTTTATTGGTGTGTTTATCTAAAAATATTTTATTTTTATTTATAATAAAATGATTTATTTTTTAAATATTAATTTATATAGGATAAAGTAAAATGAAGAGTAAAAATATAAAAAGTACATTGGATTTACAAAATTTTTTTTACTCTATATATTTAAAGATGTTTCAAGATATTTTTTATTCTACAAAAAATATTTTTGAAAATAAAGAATACTATTAGAGATGTTCTAATAGTCTAAAACCAAACTTAGACTTATTAAATAACTTGCAAGTTTGGTGAAAGCCAATCCCTAAATAGGTGTAACGAGCAGTAATGTTTGGGTTCATTTTAGATAACATTTTCAATAGGTTTTTTTTTTTTAATTTGTACTTTTTATTTTAAATAGTTATTTTATAAAAAAAAATTTCAATACATTATTTTTAAAATTTAAAGTTTAAAGTATAGAGTGAATTTGATGGCTATGTAGGAAATTAAACTTCTCTCTCCAATCTGTCGTTAAAACACTCCAATTTTCTATATAAGATATTAATTGATATTTGTCGTCGATTAGGCTTTGCTTATTAAAAATTTCTTTCTTATATCAACCATTTGATTTTATTGAAATACTATCTCTTTGTTCCCACAACAACAATTTTATTGAATATTAATGTTTATAGGATAAAGCAAAATGAACAATAGAAATTTGGAATCTATTGGGTTTGTATAAATTTTGTCGCTTTTTATATTTAAAGATTTTTTAAGATGTTCATTATTGTGTAAAAAATTCTCTTTATTTTGAAGTGTAATGTTGGAAATATTGGCTTGAACATCATTCTTTTTCTTGTTGGATACTCTTTTTCTTTTTTCTTTTTTTTTCCTTCCAGTCCTCATATTTTCTAAATTTAAGTAAGGTTAATTTACTCTGTGAAGTCTAATTTAGGCCTAATTAATATCTCTACTTCTAATTTAATACAATATCAATTATCAAGTCATGTGACGGAGATGAAATACCTTAATTTAACTATTCGCTAAAAACATAATCTGTTTTCAATAGTTTATTTATGTGTTAGAAACCGGACTAAATTAGCTATAAATTCACAGAAGTATCCATATTTAATTATTATAAATTCAATTGAAGTGGATTTGGTTAACTAAGTTAAGGGTAGATTGGCCTTTTATTCCTTTTGTAATAAATGGTGCTATTAAATTATGCTTGTTAATTGTTGAGTTAGATTTAAGTTTTATAATGGTAAATTTGATGATTGTTTTGTAAACAATTAATCACTAAATTAATTTAGACCTAAGGTAGATCCTCCTCTCTGTTCTCATTTGTTATATTCGAATATCATTCATGCTAATTTTATAAATTATATTATAAATCTATATTCATAATGCATAATGTGTTATTTATTTAATCGATAAAAAATTGTTTTTTGAAATATATATATATATATATATATATATATATATATATATATATATATATATATATAAAAGTATCTTTACACTTGTGAATGAAGTATATTCTTTTCTTTTATTACATGATAATAATTAATTAATTAATTTTACACTCCGTCCTATGTTCTATGTTCTAATAACTAATTTTAATATTTAGCTTGATTGTATGATAATAAAGATTACCAAAACTAATAAATTTATATCAATTATAATAAATTTATATTTATATACAAATGACAATTTCTCATGAAAATAAATTGCTTTTATAGTATTACAAGTAATTAAAATAAATTTTCCATTGATAATTTTTAAACTCTTTTATTTTTTTTATATAATAAATATTTGTTTTATATTATGTCACTTACTAATAGAAGTTGAGTCTAAATAAAGTTGTTACCTATTCTAATAAATGATTTGTATATTTTGCCAAGTATAAATTAGGCTTCCATAATAAATCCAAACAAAGCGAAAATCACTTTATGAAGAAGTAGAAGCACGGAAATTTTTTTCTCTATTTCAATTCAATTTTTCTTTTTTAATTTCTTTACCCAATTGTTTGCCTTCTTTGTAATTAACCTTAATTTATTTTCAAAATCCAGATAGTTGATTAATATAAATTTTGCGATAAAATTACATTTATCTGTTTGTATAATCAGTATAATCTTGTTTGAATTTATTCTTACAAATGGGTTCAATTTTGTGAAAAATGAAGACTCAACAGATGCGATTTTGTGTATAGAGATGGTGTTTCATATTCCTGTTTTGGTATTATATTTTATAGTATTATAAGTTGCATAATATTTACGGGTTTGGCAACGTTTTTCCCAGATAATAAATATTAAGTCTAGAGTTGTACGTGTTGTCAAATTGACATATTAGACCAAATAAAGTTTAAATTCAGATTTTAATTGAAAAATAATTAAAAGAAAGGAAAATAATTATATAAAATGAATAGTAAAGTATTTAAATATGTTAGAATACAACAATAGATTGAAATATAAAATTTAGAAAGTTTTGGAATAAATTTGTAATTTATCGAAAAATAAATGATTAATTAGAATAATTATCAATTAAACTTATAATTGAATATAATAACCATGAGTTGGCTGATCACCATAAATAAAAAGGAAGATTAATGTGCTAATTAGTCCTGAATATCAAAGTATAAAGTCTTATGATGGATCCCACATGAAAACTTTCATTTTTCTTTCTTTCTTCTCTTCTTCTTCTTCTTCTTCTTCTTTTCTTTTCTTCTTTTTCTTCCTTATCTCATTTCTTATTCTTATTTTTCTGCTCATATAACCAGCCCCACATCTCCCTTATCATCAATAACCAAAACCTTGCTTCTAGAGAGAGAAAGGCAATCATCCATAATTAAGCTTGAGGAAGCTTAAGAAAGCAAAAATAAAGAGAAGAAATTTAAGACATAGGGTTAAAATTTTTTATGAGAATATGAAACCTAATTTTAATTGTAACTATGTTTAATTTAGATATTAATGTGTAACCTGAAATCTGTCTCAGAAATTCTTGGTGGAATTTTAGTGAGCAGTTGATGTTCAAATACCTATAACTTTTTCTTCAGAGTTTTATAATTAAATAATTCAAATTGCATATTAAAGCTAAGATTTAAAACTATAATGTTTCAGAAGAATATTTAATTTAATTGGGATGGGAACATACGCAAAATTGAGGTCCAAAATAAAGCACGAAAACTGCTAGTAACATGACATAATATAAATTGAGGAATTTAATATATAAATTAATTTGGACCTTATTATATTATGTGAAAAATATTTTCATTGAGTAATTATATAATTAATTGAGCCATTAGATCCATAAAATTTATAAAGTGAAAGGATTATGAATTGAATAAAAGCAATGGTAAAACCTTATAACACATAGTTTAAAACTAAAATATTGGATAGTTTGATATGCCAATTAGGGGTCATATATTATGTCGGTGATGATACTCTGTATTATTTCTAGATGACGATTTTATTATACCTGAATGATCAATCCCGTTATCCTGATTATTGTTTCAGTTATAGGTGTTATGAGCGTATTTACACTGAGAATGATATAAAGAATATTGTATGAATTATATATGTTAATTGCTAATGCATATGATGATGTGTTTGTATAAAATAACCACATAATGCGTACAAGTATAGAAAAGTGTATGTTTACATGATGTATAAGTTAAAATGACATATAATTGTATATTGTATGTAATATAATATATAGCCTTACTTACATGGACCACTAAGCCTAATGCTTAGTGCGAGAATTTCTCTCGTGTAAATGTAGTAAAAATAGATCGGAAGATAGTACAAAAAGTCAACAAAAATTTGACCAGTACAACTGCTACACATTGAAACAGTGGATTTTCATGTCATTTGTGCTTTTTGTTATGTAATTTGTTTTATGTTATATGTATAGTAAACTCTCCTTTTTTGCACAAGTACAAATGCTTTGAAAATAATACTTTTGAATATAAATATATATAGTTTCTTACGTTATTTTATTATAATGTGTAAAGTTTAAAAAAATGTTTTGCTTTTCAATAATTAATAAATATATTTTTGAGAAAAGGTAGTGTAACATTCATTTGTCTAGGCATTTGTTGCGGGGTAAAAGGATGTTATAAAGTTTTTGGCATTAGAGTTTGGTTTATGACACATGTTGAATATATAAGCTGTTGCATAATGATTAGGGTCGTTGGTATAGGTAGGGTATTGCTTCTGGATCGTGACTGACTATTGCTGAAGGGGCAAAAAGTAATGAGCCTACAATGATTGAGGCTTCTCGCGACCAAGTTGTTGCCGAGTTATTACATCAAGATCCGGTGTCAGCTCATGACATAGACAGTCAATTGTTGGCGCGGTGTAGACTGAGCTCCTGTGGAATATGGTCAATTTGTTATAGAGAGCGGCATAGCTAGCCCCATTTGTTTTACAATTTGAGAGGCTATGGAAGTTAGAGGCTCCCTCGGTGGCAAAGTTCTGGTTAGAAAGAGTTGAGAAAGTTTTTGACTAGTTGCACTATATGGATGAACAAAAATATGAGTATGCAATGTCTTTTCTTCATTAGAATGCCTATAATTGGTAGCAGTCAGTGTCACAAAGTTTAGAGGTACCTGATCCCCTTACTTGGGAGTTTTTCTTAGAGAAGTTCAAAGAGCAATGCATTTCATCTATTTATATGGATAACAAAAAGAGGGAATTTCTAACCTTGAAGCAGAGGGATATGTTAGTATCGGAATATGAGCGAGAATTCACACATTTTGTGTAAGTATGCTGGTGGTAATGTATCTACTGGGGTTGATAATTGCAGACGATTGGAGGATGGTTGATAGATCCGATCAAGCTACAAGTCTTAGCCCTACGTCTGATGAACTTTCATAGTTTGCTAGCATTTGCCAGAACAGTTGAGAGGGTTCTAGCAGCCCAAAAGTTATCACAAGAGAGAGGATTCTGGAGACCTATGACATAAATGAGTGAAAGACCATCCGACAACAAGAGAGCGAGATCTTTGATTGGACAATTTTAGGTTGGGAGTTTTAGCAAGCCTTTTTCCTTTAGGCAGGGAAAACTTGAGAGATCTATTTCTTTGATAGCCAATGCACTCACACAAGCACCATGCATCTCTACCCTTACTTTTATGTCAACATTATGGCCATCCTTACATGGGAAAGTGTTGGTAGACGATGGGAGCCTGTTTGAGATGTGACTCCACAGATCATTTGAGGAGAGATTGTCCTCTGTTATAGCTTGGCAGAGGTTCAAAAAGCATCAAGCTAGTGCAAATGCAGGTTTCTAGATAGGGTAGAGGCTGAGGCAGGGTAGGCCAAGCAAGGCCTAACCAGTTTAGATCTGGGACAGCAGAGTGGTTGAAAGGTAGTAGAGCTGCACCAACCAGGGCGTACGCCATGTGAGGCCGAGAGAGTAGGATGCACCTGACGTCATATTGGATAACTTTCTTCTCTTTGGCTTTAACTTTCATACATTGATAGATCCGAAGTTGAAGATTTCGTACATATACACCACCACCGAATCAAAGGGTTGATAACATGAGGCTTTAGAATTTGTGATTTTTGTGACTAACTTATTAGGGCACAGTGTGAGGGTTGGTAAGGTGTTTAGGAGTTTTTGAGTCAAAATTTAGGGCAAGCAATTTCCAGTGGATTTGATAGAGCTACCGTTTCACGAATTCCATGTGATATTAGGAATGAATTGGTTAGCTCTTCATGGAGTGGTAGTGAATTATGGGAGGAGATAAATAATTATCAAAATTTGAGAACAAGAAGAGATAGTGGTGATGAGTGAGAATAGAAGATATCTAGAGAATGTGATATTAATGTTGAAAGCCAAAAAACTCATCAGTAAGGAATGTGAAGCTTACTTAGTGAATGTGATCAATGCGAAAAGAGCAATCCGAGGTTGGTTGATATTCCAACTGTTTATGAGTTTCCAGATGTATTCCCAAAAGAGTTGTCGGGTTACCATCGGATTAAAAGATAGAGTTTGCTATTGACTTGGTACTCGACACTGTTCCTATTTCTATTATTCCCTATAGGATGACACCTACTGAATTAAAAGAATTGAAGGTGCAGTTGCAAGACTTGCTAGATAAGGGCTTTATACGACCTGGTCAACCAAAGACAAACAATCTTCATAAGTTTTCAAATTCTTTCCAATCACAACACACAATAAAGATTCTAAAGTTTAATTAACATTTTCAGTTTGAGGATGACAAGAAGTAGAAAATAACAACTTAGTCCATAATTTTCCTTAAAAAACATGCCATAACTAACTTACAAATTTAGACTCTTTATTTGAAGCAATTGTCTTAGGTACACCATGCAAACGCACAACATCCTTAAAGAACAAATTAACAATATGTATAGCATAATTAGTTTTATGATAAGTGATAAAATGTGCCATCTTACTAAAACTATCAACTACAATAAATATGCTATCTTGACCTCTTTTAGTCCTAGGCAAATCTAATATAAAATTCATTGAAATGTCAATCCAAGGTTGGCTAGGAATGGGTAAAGGAGTATATAACCCATCAGGTTGAGTCTTAGATTTGCCTTGCCTACACACCACACAACTAGAGCACAATTTTTCAACATCCTTTCTCATACTAGGCCAATAAAAGTGCTCTTGAAATATGTCAAGTGTCTTAACAATACCAAAATGATCAATCAAACCACCATACCTCACATACAAGTAATTCACACATGGAGCAATTAGGCACACAAAGTTTATTTTCTCTAAACAAGTATCCATCATTCTTATAAAACTTTTGAACAATAGATTGTTCACATGCAACATAAACATTAACAAAATCAGAGTTAGAAGCATACAAGTCTCTTATATGTTCAAATCCCATTAATTTAGAACTCAAAGTAGTAATAAGAGTGCATCTCCTTGATAATGCATCAATGTACCTTACTTGTACTTGATCACATATGAAAAGGTCTCAATAAACTTCAACCACATGGCATGGCATTTATTCAACTTACATTGACATTTTAAATGCTTTAATGACTCATGGTCATTATGAATCAAAAATTCTTTAGGCCAAAGATAATGCTGCCAAGTCTTTAAAACCCTCACCAATGCATACAACTCCTTGTCATAGGTGGAATAATTGACTTGTACACCATTCAACTCTCACTATAGAAAGCAATGGAACGCCTACCCTGCATCAAAATAGCACCAATACCTATCCTAGAGGCATCACATTCAATCTCAAAGTAGAATTAAAATCAGGCAAAACTCAAAACAGGTATAGAACAAAGTTTATCTTTCAAGGTACTAAATGCATGTTCTTGTGTCTCACCCCACTTAAATCCCACATCTTTTTTAATGATTTCAGTTAAAGGAGTAGCAATGGTACTAAAGTCTTTCACAAACCTCCTATAAAAACTAACAAGTCCATGAAAACTCCTAACATCACTTACATTCCTAAAGGTCAGCCAACTTTGAATAGCCTCAATCTTTTTCTTATCAACCTCATTCCCATTAGCACTAACCACATATCCTAGGAATATAACTCTATCCATGCAAAATGTGAACTTTTTAAGTTTAGCAAACAACTTTCTTTACTAAGTACATCTAAAACTGCCCTAAGATGACATATATGCTCAACAAGTGATTTGCTATATATCAAAATGTCATCAAAGTGAACAACTATGAATTTTCCAATAAATTCATGGAAAACATGATTCATTAATCTCATAAAACTTCTAGGGCATTAGTTAGCCCAAAAGGCATTACAAGCCACTCATACACACCATGTTTAATTTTAAAAGTTGTTTTTCCATTCATCACCTTCTTTCATTCTAATTTGGCAATATCCACTCATTAAATCAATCTTAGTAATCCAACATGTCATCTAATCTAGATATATGATGGCGATACTTAACTATTATGCAATTAACAACCCTACAATCAATACACATGCACCAAATCCTATCATTTTTAGGCACTAATAGCACGAGTACATCATATAGACTAAGACTCTCATGGATATACCCTATTTAGGTGTAACACTTCTCTCCATACAAATAGTGTCACCATATTTTCAAAGCGAGCACTAGAATGACTAGCTCCAGGTCATGAATAGGATGATTAAACGTGTATGACTTCAATTGCTTAGAAGCATACATTATCACGTTCTTTTTCTGCATCAACACATAACCCAATCTGTTGTACAAAGTATCACTGTATACAATGAAATATTTCCCAAGAATGGGTTGAGTCAATATAGGCACTTTTGTCAACATAGTCTTCAACTGATCAAAACTAGCTTGACATTTATCTATCCATTTTAAAACAAACATCTTTTCAAAGCAGCCTTGTCAAAGGAGTAGCTATTGAGGAAAATGCTTTCACGAACCTCCTCTGATATCCAACCAACCCATGGAAACTCCCCACTTCTATTACATTTTAGGGTGACTTCCATTTGAAAATAGCTTCAATCTTGTTGGGGCCTACACAGATCCCTTCAGCTGATGCTATATGGCCCAAGAAACTAATTTTTCTAGCCAAAATTCACACTTTGATAGCTTACCATATAACTTCTTCTCTCTTAGCATCTGTTACACTATTCTGAGATGTTAATCATGCTTTTTGTTGTCCCTTGAATAAACCAAAATGTCATTAACGAATACCACACAAATTGTTGTAGGTAGGGTCTGAACACCTGATTCATCAAATCCATAAATATTGTTGGTGCATTTGTCTGACCAAATGGCATTACCAGGAACTCATAGTGACCATAATGAGTCTTGAAAACTTCTTAGGTATGTCTAACCCTTTTTTCTTCAATTGATGATATCCAAAATGAAAGTCCATTTTAGAGAACACTTCTGCTCCCTTCAGCTAATAAAATAAATCATCGATCCTAGGCAATATGTACTTATTGTTGAATGTCACCTTATTAAGTTGCTTGTACTCTATGTAGAGATACAAAGTGCCATCTTTCTTCTTCATAAACATCACTAGAGCATCCTAAGGTGACACATTAGGTTGGATAAATCCCCGATCAAGTAATTCCTGTAACTATACCTTTAATTCCTTCAACTCTGCATGTGCCATTCTATATGGTGTGATAGAGATAAGATCAGTGCTAGGTACCAAATCAATAGCAAAAATTCTATCTCTTGATCTGGAGCTAAGCCTGACAACTCATCAAGAAAAATATCAGGGAACTCACATTCAATAGATAATCTTCCAACTTTGGACTACCCTTTTTCATAGCCATAACATAAGCAAATATGCTTTGCACCTCTTCTTAATAAATTTTTGAGCCTTCATCGCTGATATAACATTATTTGGATAACTCCTACCTTCACCCTTAACTACAATATCATCTTAACCAGAAGCCTTAATCATCATCTGTCAGTTCCTACAATCCACTACCACTCTATGTCAAGTCAATCAACCCATTCCCAAAATAACATCGATCGAATTCATATAATGGAAGTTAAATCAAACCTGCTGGGAAATTCCTTCCCTGAACTTCAATTGGACAATGTCTATACATTTTGTTAACCTTCACACTATGCCCTAAAGGATTAGTCACCAAAATCTCATATTCTAGGGTCTCAGGTTCTATGTTCTCTTGTTTAGGTGGAGCTGTGCACATGTATGAGTGAGTGGAATTGAGATCGATCAATGCATAAGTCTCATAATCAATGAGTACGAATTTACAAACAATCACATTAGGTGCATCTTGTTCCTCCCAAGCTTGCATGGCATAAGCTATAGCTAGTGCATCTCGGCTACCTTTTGGTCTTTCAATGGTCTCATATCTCATCTGACTAGGCCTTGTAAGACCTCTTCTACTTTGACCCCTTCCTCAATCTCTATCTTGCACTGAATCCTGAATCTGAACTGGCTTTGCATCCACTGAGCCTTTCTTAACTAGCAGCATATGCAATCCCTCCTCTGGTGGTCCTTAGCTCCACACTTTAGACATGTTATCGATAACCACCAACACTTTCCAATGTGAGTCCGTCCATAATGCTAACAAAAAAGCAATGAAGGTGGTCTCCTGTAAGTTAGCCTCTACATTCAGGCTAAGGATTCCACTAGCTTCTACCTTTATCTATAAGAAATCTTTCTAATATCAATGATAGTTTCTTACACTGCATGAGGGAAAACAAAGAATCTCCCACTCTAAGGAAACTTGCTTAATGGTATATACATAAAGGCAATAAACGATTAATCGTAAAAAAAAAATACATATTATTATGCTAAACATTTAAATCATCAAGACATGTTCATAAGACAAGATTTTCTAGTATTAAACATGGCATTACCTAATATTACCAATTATAATCACATACAATAATTATTTCATGCATATCATGTAGCTTATCACTTTTACCTTTCTCACTTATTTCATATTTCATAATTTTACTCATCTTTAGCTTTCAATTAAATGCCCAAGATGCCTTCACTAGACTTAGGGAGACACAAAGGCTATAACGGGCCACTAGGCCTATGTAATAGGCCATATGACCTATATATGGGGGCGCCTGTAAAATGGGACATCAAACATCCCAAAATAAGTAGGCATTATTTGCCTATAGGTGATAAACACCTATAGGCTTAAGAGCCTTATCATCCATATTTGGTATATCAACCTATCTATCTACTATAGAATAGACTAGACACATTTGATGGGCTCATATGTTTCATTCTCCATCTTATATCATACTCGTATAGTGCTAATTTAATTCATATAATGCATATATATACATATATACATATATATACATATATATATATATATATATATATATATATATATATCATTTTACATTATTTATTTCTAAGTAATTCATGGTCAAGATTTGCCTAAAATAGGGCATTTACAGCCATGACTCCTTACCTTCTACTCGTGAACCTATCTTGAAGGAATTACCCTGAAAATCCCAAGTAGCTTTATGACCGTGAATCATTGCCTTCTAGCTGTGAACCAATTTTGAAGTCACTACATGCCTGTGAATCCCAACCTACCTCTAGTTGTGAACAAATATGAAAAATTATTGTGCAGCTCCCAAACTGATTAACAACCATGAATACCTACTTCTCAGCAATGGATAGGCCTAGAAAATCACTTAGGATTACTCAAACTCAATCAAATCTATCTCCAACCATCCTAACATTTCAAAACATAAAAATGGACACTCATAGTTACAACAAAAAATGTTTCATCCCATAAAACACATTTATGCCATAAACATGTTCATTTATATCAATATCACCAATAACCTTATTAACACACAAAATCAACTCTAAGCAACCAATATAACCAATTAGTTATTTCCATCAACCTAGCAATAAATACAATTTTAATTAAACCAATTCAAATTAGTCAAGATTCAACAATTTATGGCTTATTGCTAATTAAGCATGCACATACCTCTTCTTAGGTCTTTATGCCTTCTTCTTTCCTTTGTTCTCTTTTCCATCCTGTGTTGGTTTCCCCTCTAAATGTGCACCTAACATGCATAAAAATAAATCAAAAACTCTTCCATCACTAATCTTTTGCCAGTTCTCTCCCTTTCTCTCCCTCATCTACCAAAACCCTAACTCTTTCTCTCTCTTCCTATGGCATGAGTTTTTCCATCTACTAATCTCTTAGTTTAACCTCTTCCATTCAAGGTTCCTAAATACCTTCATAACCTCTTTTTCACTAAATTAAATCCTATAAACCCTTCTTATCCTTAAGTTACTATCTCTTGATTTCAATCTCTAAAAGAGCTTCAACTCTACTTTTCTCCAATAAAGATATAAGGAGAAGATAGAGAGCAACTTACTTTTCCTAGACTTTTTCCATGGTCGACCCCCTATGAGCTTTTTCTCTTTTATTTTTTTTTCTCTTTCTCCACTCATTTCTTCATTTTCTATGTAGTGCCCTCGCCTAACCAGGATTAACCCAATTAAACGAGCAGATACTATATGACCTGTGTACGAAAAACCTGTAAAAATTTAAAACTTCTCTTTGCATCATGGTCATGATGACTTGCATAAAACATACAGTAGAAAAAATGCTTGACTTAGTATTTAAATTCCATTTCATAAATAAAACATGTTAACCTTGACTAGGAGTTTACAAAAATACATGTCCTTAACAAGGATTACATAATTCTTCAACATTGACATGTATACAAGTAAACAAACCCCTTAATATGACATGTACTCAAAATGCAAAAGTGCAACATATGCTATCACCAACCCATGTAGGGTCTGATATGATGTTTGGGCTACTTCTCTTGTTCAACTTCTACTTATCTACAAGGCTCCGACCTGCATGGGAAAAATAACCACATGCTAAGCTACTGAAAGCTTAGGGGTATGTATAGGCATAGAAATTCACATACAATTATACATTATACGTATTTCATGGCATCATGTAAGAATATCATGGGATGACAATCGAATCATAATATCATATAGACTATCTTACCTGATGGAAGTATACTTCATTGAGCATATAAAATGATAACTATAACATGTAACATTACACTATGTGCATAAACATACTTGCATACTTATGCCTTTGCATTCATTTTATGATATTGTATTCTTTACTTACTTTAACATATTTGATATTATTGCCCAACAACTCTCAACACTAACTGTTTGGATACAGGTTATAAACAGGGGCGTTCTCTGAGCTTAAGTCACCCTGCCACTATCAAGTTAATGGCACCAGTCTAGGCTTCTCAAGTTAATGGCACCAGTCCAGGCTAGCCATATTGACTGAGTAAACATATAGCTTTTACATGCAATATCATCAGTAATAATGTGTGCCAGTCTAGGCTCCTTAAGTCAATGACGCTCTCCGATCTTAAGCACATTGATTGGGTAAACATATAACTACGGTACCGTAACCCCCTGAATGATGCACTATCTATCCTACTACTAGTCTTAGTTGTAACAACCCCTCACCCCTACCACACATGCTCGGATAAGAGAGTGCTACGCTGACTTCATCGATTAAAATATCATTTTTTTCTTTTAATTTCTGTATTCATGAAAATCACTCATATTTTTTTCTTTATTTACTATTTATTATTTATTGTTTATTTACTTATAGTGTAAAAGAAATCATAATAAAGAAACACAATACATTTTATATAATAAAGTGTTATTTACAAAACGTGTGCTTATTTTACAAGTACTATAAAATAAAACTCAAATTATAATATACAAAAGTTATGTGACCCATAGTGGTTGAAATAGGCTGCTTTACTAGATCAGGTCATCACAACCTTTATATACTATCTTCTATTTATTCTTCACTATATCTGCGCAAGAGAAACTCTCATGCTAAGCTCTTGGCTTAGTGGTGCATATAAATAAGGCAATAAACTATTTCATGCAACATGCATTGTCATACATAAATTTATGTCTAATCATCTTTTCATGCAAATATACATTTCATAATATTTTAGCAAGTATAAACATCAAATTATATCTTTTTATCTCATAGCTGTTTTACTTAATTAAAACATTATTATATAATCCATCATAATTAATCATATCACAAGTTATGATTCCATTTATTTATTTATTTTGTTTTAAATTTCTTATGCCCATAACACTTATGAACCACACTGACTAAGATAACGGAGTTGCCATCCAGGCACTTTGGAGTGCCGTCTAGGCAATATGATTTGCGCATATATAAGTGTTTTCACCGACTTTAATAATAGTGTCATCACCGGCTTCAATAATAGTGTCATCACAGGCTTCAATAATAGTGTCATCATCGGCTTCAATAATAGTGTCATCACTGACTTCAATAGTAGTTTCATCATCAGCTTCATTAATTGTACCATTAATGGAATTAATCATACTCCCCTCTTGCTTGACATGCTAAACTATCCTAAGTCTAGTTCTAATTATGTGCTTTAGGGCTTACTCAATGTCATTAAAATTCATAATTATCCAATTCACCCATTTCAAGCATTTAAAGACTCAATTTATCATATAATCACTCAATAAAAATAGTATTTGCATAACTTAACAAAGTTCACATTATTTTACTCATTAAATTCCTCAATTCATATGCTGCCCTGTCACTGGTAGATTTTGTGCTCTGTTTTGGACCTTCATTTTGGTCCTGTTATGATTTGAATTTAATTACAAGGTCTTCTTAACAATTTTAGTTTTGAATGTTAGATTTAATATGCAATTTGAATCACTTAATTGAGAGTTTTGTTTCAAAAGATATGATCATTTTAACACAGATTGGTCACTAACAATTTTGCCCAGAATTTCCTGGATAGATTCTAGGTCCGAGCTTTATATATTTTTCTGGAAAAATATAGACATATCTAGATTTTATGGTCTGAATAAATGTTATAGCCCTATGTCTTAGCTTTCAAACCCAATAAAGAACATCCAAAATCGAATTCCATAAATTAAGTTATAACAGTTTAAGTACTCACTGCTCATCAATTCTAGCAAAGAACAAATATATTCATTATCTTCAATTTTTACCAAAATTAATCCTAAGTCTAGCAAACATGATCTCAAGATTTTTATTACAAAATACTATAAATTCAAAATTATTAACATGCCAAATACTCAAATCATGCAACTAAAAAAATAAAATAGGCTATTGTCTTAGGTTATGCACGAACCTTTTTTTTTCTTTTTTTTTTCTTTCTCTTTACTTCTCTTTCTCTTTCTCTTTTCCTTTACTCCTTTGAGCTAGATCCTGGTCGATTTGAGTTCCTAGAATATATAAAGGATATCATTAGAATTTCCTTTCATCAAATCTCTCTTTTTCCATAATATGTTTTAATCTTTACCTTTCTTTATTTTCTTTAGTTTCCTTATGCTCAATTTTGCATGAAATCTACTCTTCCATGCCTTTGTCCCTCTCTTTCTCACTTTCTCTTCTTAGAACAAGGTTTAGCTATGGAAGAACTTAAGGAAACATGGGGCTGGTTTAGACAATAGAAAATTCTAGATGCTAAGTGATAAGCAAGGAGTGATTGATGGCAAAATACAAACTTAATTAATTATGAAGACGACTAAGCCATATTCTATATTCTTTCATTAATTGATCACTTATTGCATGCCACTTGGTGTGGCTGGGCTCCACAATAATAAAATTTCCCAATTCATGTATTTAATTGATAGTTATCCCAATTAATCCTCCAATTTTCGGTAAATTGCAATTTAACCTCTAAGCTTTTTAAAATTTGCAATTTAATCCCTTACCATAATTTAACATCTTTAAATACTTTAAACACTTTATTGAGTATTTTTCATAATTATTGGCCATTATTTTATTATTTTTTAGTAAAAATCCAAATTTAGACTCCGGTTGAACCATTGAGTTGGTTTAAGAACTCGTGCAACTAGGGGCCTAAATTGGTGGATATGACATTAGTATTGAGTCTAGGCTTAACTTGTTCATATTTCCTTTATTACACTTCAATATAACATTTGTATCATATATCATGTATACTTTGTTCATGAGGAAAATGCATTATGTAACATCTTTGTACTGGAAATCATATAAACATACTTTAATCGTATCATTATGAAACATGTGCATAGCCATTGCATTGAAACAATTTGTAAATCCCATTTAAAGCAAGCTTTATGGGTGTGAACCACATGTTCACGACCATGAAGGTTCATTCATGGACACCCTACCCATGAACCAAACCGTGAACTATGTCGTGAATACTTCTGTCCATTTTGTGCTCTTTTTTCATGGGCATGAAAAATATATCATGGGTGTGACATTGTTCGTAAGATGAGATTTACAGTCGTGAATCCCTAGTCACAGGCGTGAATCTGGGTTTTCCAATAGTTGATAGCATTAAAAACATGCATTCATTACAAGTCACATGCAAGGCTCTAAGGATTGTCCAATGACAACCTGTTCCTGTCAACATTCTCACCACATCATGCATTCAAACATGTTAAAGGATCATTCAATATACATAATCACTACACTTACCATTTCCTTATTCACTAACTATTCTTTTCAAGAATTTATGCTTTCATATACATTTTAATCATTTCTTACTTACCTCTTTCACCCATTTGGCATCATCATTTATTATATACACATTGCACATATAAACATTGCTTATTCAAGGTATACTTACATTTATAGCATTTCAAACTCAAAATCCTATATCATGGCATTAATTACCTCATTTGAACATGGAATTTAGCATTTAAAGCATATATTTCAATCATCACTTAATTAACACCCAACATGCCATACTTGGGAATTTGAATGCGTATATGTACATGCCTCTAATGGAGCCTCACAAAAACCAAGCTTCTCTCAAGTTTGCTTATCCTTTTTGGTGGATTTCACCACCTCCTCTTCATCTCCTATCACATGTAACATATCTTTATCAACATCAAAAAATCATATGCTTAGCCTTTAAAGCCATAAGGGTAAAAACCTTAACTTTGACCTTTTGACACTTGATCTCTTACAAATTCTTACTAACTCATATATATTAGTCTTTAAACAACTTAGAGAGGGGTCTTAAACCATAATCTCTTAAGATCAAACCATAACCTAACCCATTTGGAAATGGGTCTCTACCATAAACGAATCATACATGATTAAAGCTATGAAAGCTTGTAAAGAATAAGGAGAAACATGATTCTTTACCTTACTCGAAGGAAACATAGATGGGATGGAAGATTTGACTTCTATCTTCCTCTTAGGGTTTGGCCTCCTCAAGAATACCACCTTTCTTGTGCTCTCTTTCCTAAGAACTTGATGGAACCTTGATCTTTTGCTTTGGTTTAGATATCTAGGGTTGGGAATCAAAGAGAAACATCAGCTATTGGCCTCTAGTGTGAGAAAACCTCGAATTCTAGGGTTCCCTTTTGAGTTTTAGGTTGTGGATGGAAGAAAAAGCAATTGATATAATTTTATATCTGATGATGTTCACAAGCGTGACAACCCTTGTCATGGATGTGAATATGTTAAATCCTAGAATTCCATCTCACGATGGTTCACGGTCGTGAAAGAGAGGTCACGGGTGTGAACCCTGTGACATGTCACTTTAAGGTTGGCTATGGAGTTCGAGATGGGGAATGTGGGGGGGTTGTATTTTGGCAGTTGGATTAAAATGAAGAAAAGAAGAAGAAAGAAAATTCTAGAGTTAGGTCCTGCCATTTTGACTTAGTTTTAGATTTTTCATATAATTAGTTAGATTAAAGGATAAATGTGAAGATATATTTTTATTTTCTCAATATGGTCAGCCGACTGGAACAAGAATTTTGCCCTCATGTTAATTCATTGGCAAATATCCATTTTAGTCCCTTAATTTTGCCAATTTTAAACTTTTACCGCCAAAACTTCCTATCTTTTACATTTAAGTAACTCATTATAAACCATCATTTTTTTTCACATTTAGACACCATATTAATCACTCTCATTTATGATTTTACCACAATTTTATCTATTTCCTGTTAAATTATGAATTTAGACCTTAGTCGGTTCGACGTGTCAATTTTGTGACATATGCGACTCTAGGTCTAAATTAGTGAATGTGACAACAAACTTTTCAAGAATGCCTACATTATGTAGAGTGT
The DNA here is from genome assembly GCA_023653625.1 of Triadica sebifera. NCBI lineage: Eukaryota > Viridiplantae > Streptophyta > Magnoliopsida > Malpighiales > Euphorbiaceae > Triadica > Triadica sebifera. Next base: position 32,174,012 of record CM042901.1, read on the forward strand.
CTCTCAAGAAATCCCATCTGATGCGTTCATAGGCTTTTCCAAATCTATCTTAATGGCCATATATCTTGGACTAAAATGTTTGCATCTCATAAAATGAATAATCTATTGGGCAACTACTATATTCTTTGTGATATGCTTACCAGGAATAAAACTCGTGGAGTAGGACCGATAACCAGTGGTATGAGGTTCTTGAGCCTATTCACAATCACCTTGGTAATCACTTTACAACTCATTATGCATAAGGAAATGGGTTTGTATTGAGCAAGAAAATGTGGCTTCGCCACTTTGGAAATCAGGCAAAGGAAAACCCTCTTCATCATCAAACTAGGAAACCCTCCCTAAAAAATAAGTCTAGTTTCTTTGCACAAATCACTCCTTACCACACTCCACTGATTTTGATAAAAATTGGCATGAAGACCATAAACACCAAGAGACTTCAAAGGCTTCATATGAAAATGGGCATTTCTATTTTCCTCATTCAAAACATCTTTCAATATCTCATTAAACTAACTAGCCTGAAAAAAATGGAAAGCCACTTTGAAATAGTTATAACCATTAGCATCAACTTCTTCATGATAAATGTTTTTAAGAAAATTGATAGCATTTTGTTGCAAAGTACCTAATCATGAGTCCAATTACCATGATCATCATTCAAGGATTCAATATGATTCCCTTTCCTATGCTTCATAGTTCTCAAATGGAAGAAGAAAATGTTTTTGTCCCCCTAAGTTAACCATTCACTTCTAGACTTTTGCAACGAAATCAACTCATCTTGGAGAAGAATATCTTCAGGTTCAACCTTTAACTTATCCTTCATAACTAAAAGATGAGGGAAAAGGTGTTGGTCAATGAGCCATTGAACTCTTATAATTCGAGTTAACAACTGCTTCTTTTATACAAAGACATTGCCAAAGATTTCAACATTTAATTTTTTTAGCTTCATTGCAAAATTATCCATCCTATCCATAAAATCAAGAAGATTTTTCGAATAAAATTAATGGGCACTCTTGACATACATGAAAAATGACTGAATAGGTAAAATGAAAACTCCACAGAAAGTGCCTTCTAGTCTAATATAAATCAGTGGTCTCATAAACCAAAAGAAGGCGGTAAAAAGTCACAAGAAAACTTTAGATGTAAGAACAATAAAAGAAAGAAGACAAAAAATAATGACAAGTATCCTCTATGTGACATTTGCAAAAAAAAAAAAAAATCCACTTACAGAAAGAATGTCGACTCAAAAGAAAACCAGAATGTCAAAATTGTAAAAAATTTAGGTAGATTGAAAATAATTGTCGCTTCAAGAAAAATCAACAAGCTAATTTCTTAGACAAAAAAAATGATGAAAGTAATCTTTTCTATGTCTGCCAAATTGTTTGTGAAGAAAAAAAAAGATACTTGGTGTCTAAACAGTGGTTGTAGGAACTATATGGCAAAAATGAAAATATTTTCTATTGTCTCGATAAAATTGAGACAAAAGGCAAAATTAGAAATGGTGACTTTATGGAAGCAACTGGCAAAGGCACCATTGCCACTGTATAGGAAGATACACTAATGATGTACTCTTAGTCCCTAATGTCAATTAAAACCTGCTCAGCCATTAGAGAGGTGCCCTAAAGACAATCACCTTAGGCAATGATATACTTATTTATTATTAATAAAAGACATTTTCAGTATATTGGGGGTTTATATATGTGAACTGGATCTAGGTCTTAGACTACTTAACGAAGCCATTGGTATGTAATACAACATGAAGGAAATTATAATGAGATCATGATGGCCTATTGTGGAGATCATTACACAAAAATCCTTCACCGAGGTGGGCATGTCTTGAAGAAGATTTTCAAAGAAATATCTAATAGAGTAATAAGTCTCTTAGATAAGAACTAATATCATTTAGACTAGATGTGACGTTGTCAGTCTAGTGGGAGTTGACACACAGTCCATGCTCTAAACCAAATTGTTAAAGAAGTACCCTAAAGGCAATCACTTTAGGCATTTGATGTACTTATTTATTGTTAATAAAAAGAATTTTCATTATAATGGCGTTCATTCACATATGAATTTGATTTAGATCTTAGACCGTTTAATAAAATCCTTGGTATGTTAACACAACATGAAGGAAATCATGATAAGATCATGATAGTGAGATTATTATAAGGTACAGTTCTTTTTATACCTATAGGGTGGTGAATAGGTATAGCCTGAGGCATTCAAAGGTAGTTGAGTAGTCAACAAAGGATCACTACTCTTGATAGAAGGAGAGTATACCTATAGCCTATTGCGGAGATCGTTGCCCAAAAATCCTTGGCAGAGGTGGGCATGTCTTGAAGAATGTTTTCAAGGAAATATCTAATAGAGTAATGAGTCTCTTAGACAAAAACTAATATCATTTGGTTTAGATGTTATGTAGTCAATCTAGTGGGAGTTGACACACAGTCCATGTTCTAAACCAAATTATTAGAAAGGTGCCCTTAAGCAATCACTTTAGGCGTTTGATGTAGTAATTTATTATTAATAAAAAACATTTTCATTATATTGGTGTTCATTCACATATGAATTTGATTTAGATCTTAGACTATTTAATGAAGTCCTTAGTATGTTAACACAACATGAAGGAAATTATGATGAGATCATTATAGTGGGATTACTATTAGGTACAATTGTATTTATACCTAAATTATCCTTAGTCATAAGATTAAAAAGGATACTTTATTAATCCGGATAGACTAGTACATGTTATACTATTTGACTAGGTCAAACAATTGATCTTATAAGCTCAAGATATGAGATGTTTAGAGTTAACATATGGATGGTTGCTATAGTAGCCAAATACATTAGATGACCTACTATGAGTCAATCACATGGATATTTATTTAATGTTAGTGATGGTTTCATCATAGCAATAGTGTAAGTATCCTTAGACTTTAAATACTCAAGGTTATCTTCATAACGAATCTTATACTTTAACTCAATTACTTGTTACCTCTTAGAGGTTACTCATAAGGTGGTGATTGGGTATAGTATGAGGTATTCGAAAGTAGTTGCGTAATCAATAAAGGATTCACCTCACCACTCCTGATAGAAAGAGAGTACACCTATAGGCCCTTGTAGAGATCATTATTTAGAAATCCTTAGGCAAGGTGGACAAGTTTTGAAGAAAATCTTCAAGAACATATCAAATAGAGTAATGAGTTTCATAGACAAAAACTAATATAATTTGGACTAGATGTGATGTAGTCAGCCTAGTGGGAGCTAACACACAGTTCATGCTTTGAACTAGAGGAGGTATAGTATGGTGAAATGATGAATTGCACAATAGTTATTTATGAAAGATTTTACAGTAAGACCACTAACTTTTTGATCAATAGGGGATCATGATGTATTGCTAGATACTGCTCATGATCTGCTCAAAATCATAGGATGATTTGAGCTGCCAACATAATCGAGAAATTAATGGGTCACATGCATAAAAGGAATGAATGAGATTTGAAATGGGCCTTGGATTGGATCCAAAAAGAGTAAAAAGAAAATTTGGGGCAAACACATTCACAAGCATGAAAGGTGTTTCACAGGCATGAATGATGAACTACATATCGCATGCATGCCATCCATGACATGCACATGACAATAGTTGTGGCATCATGTGTCACAGTTATGACAAAGGTTGTCACGGGCGTGACAGTTACGATAACTACTTGTGCAATTTTAGGTTTTTCTATTCAGAATAGAACTCCTATTCATGAGTTATGTATGTCTAGCCCTTTATGATTATATGAACTATAAGAAACCTTTTTAAGGCCAAATTCATGGTCATCAATTTGGAGAAATAAAAGTTATTCTCTTTTCTTCTTTGCTTTCAAGTTGAAATACCATTGCTACCACCTTGGTGATTTGACATCCCACCACCACCTTGTGATTGTTTTGTTCATTCCTTCGTGTGGATTAGTGTTAGAGACAATCTAGGTTTTAAATTATTGTGGTTGGGAATAACCCAAAAACATGGAAGAACTATAATTGAAAATAATGTAATCAACTTCTCCCATTGAATGGTTCAATATGATTTTGAATTACATAAGATGTTTCATGGGTTTTAGATTTAATTAAAATTAAAATTTTCACTGCCACATAAATGAGATGTATGTTCAAAACCCAATATTGGTATTAGAGACACCCTATGTAAATTAATTTTAGATTTAATTGAAAAATCAATGAGATTGATTGAAAAAAAAACAACTTGGATTCCCTCATCCCGTTAAAAATGAATTTGATTATTTTTTGCCTCAATTTTATTTTTCATTTAATAACACATAAATATGATGATATTATCTATTTTTAATGATAATGGTTTGACTTAAATTAGATTTAACCATGAAATTCGAAATTGTACATATTGATGAAATTTTAGGGTTCATGAAACCTAGTATTGCCGATTGAGTTCTTTTTGGGGGTTGCTTGTAAAAGCCGCAAATTAGAGTCTAGTTAGAATAAGTGTGTGATACGCATAAAAATCACATGATAGACATTAAAGATTAAAATAAATTAAATAAATGACTAAATTAGAAATTAAATTAAATAAAATTGATTGACATGATAAATTTGATTAAATTAGACCACATAATTAAATTGTACTTTTAGTAAATTAAGGGCACTAGATATAGGCAAATATGTAAAAATAAAAATTAATAAATAAAATTAAAAAAGAAGAAATAATATAAAAAATGAAATGAAAAAAATGGGAGAAAAAAAGGAAAGTCGGTGAAGACTTCTCTGTCTTTTATAACCTAGCATCTCCATATTTTTACCCATTTCATCTTCATTTCTCTCCTTTCTGCCAACAACAGCCCTAAATTCCTCATCATCCCACTGAATATTTGCATCAAAATCACTGCAAATAAATATGTTCTTGGTAAGTAATCTCTTCTCTATTGTTCTTGTGTTATTTAGAGCTATTAGAGTTGTGTTGCATCATTCTATTGCACTTTAATTTTGATGGTCTTATTAACCAAATTTGTAGAAGTTCCAAACATAAAAGTTGTTTATTTATGTCTTATTTATATGAATGTCAAATGAAATGGAATTATTTTGAGTATATAAAGATATAAACTCTTTTGAGTGAGACTAGTTCAGGGAGAAGTATCAACAGAATACTCTACAGTTTTTGCTTAATTTGATCATTTTAAGTGCCGAATCTAAGGTAACTTAAAAAATAAAAGTTGTAGGCCTATGGTATATATTTTTACAAACTTTAATGTAAAAATCTCTTATGTAGGTTGTGTTATAGTAAAATTAATTATGGTTGTTCTTTGATTGAGCTGGTTCTACGTACTTATGTAGCTCTGGTAATTTCGTTCTCATATTTGACATATTTTTAGATCGAATTAGCCAAAGTTAAAAACATACAAGTTTTAGTTATACATCCTAGCTAAGTTTCTGTAAAAGTATTACCTTAAAATATAATTATTATTGTGAGTTATGACCTTAACAAATGAACTGATCAGGTTGTCATTCTATTCTAAACTAGTTATAGATTCTCTATTGTTTGTGCATCTTAAAGATAGAGTTTGAAAACATAGTAAAGCTTAAGAATGTTCTAAATTACCTTATCTAAATATAATTTTTTTTCATAATAATTAAATATACAAGTTGAAAGATATGAAGTTTTGAATGTAATACCCCAAAACTGCATAAGGGCAGATAATAGAGCAATAATTAAAATTGTACTAAAAATTGTGTAATGGTCCAAAAATTCTAAAATTTTAGTATGTTATAGTATTAAATGTTAAATTTAATTAGAAATAAGAATCATATAAATTGGATAAGTGTAGAAAATGTTATAGAGCCAATAGTCCTAAGAGGTCATGTTCCAATCTAAGAGAAATTTTAGTTATTTATTTAAACTATATTAAGAATAAATATTTTAACAAATTATTGACTAATTATATTTTCAAATTAGGATCTCAATAGGAGGGAAAACAATAAAAGTAAATAAGTTATGAGGTTAGATTTGGAAAAGAAAAAGTACTATCAAGGTTTGTACATATATGTATTATAATTTGCCCTAATGCATGTTTGTGTGTGCATGATATAAATTATATGTCAACATGATAAAACAATATATTATTATATGCTTTTAAATTATAAAAATGCTATTAATTAGGAATGTAATACTATGGTAATATTTGATGGAATATCATGTCATTACATGAGTTTGAAATAAATTGTGAACCTGTAATTATATTGATACGAAAGGAGAATTGATTATGGAAAGTAAAGACATGATAAAGACAATTAATTAAAGGTTTTAATTGCCCATTTTTCTACCCGAGGACTAACATAGGATATATGGTGCACTAAGGGGAGAATTATGTACCGATACTGATATGATTTAGGAACAGGGTGGCTATAGCTCCAAAAGAACCCCTAATCCTAATTACACACATATGACATGATTATACTCCGTCAAGGTTGTTGAAGCTCTGCGAGCGCCATTGACTTGAGATTATTGTGAGTAGGGTGGCCTAAGCTCCGTGAGCGCGCCTATTTCACACCCTGTATCTGACAGTCCGTGAACAAGATTTTGGGCTAATAAACTATAGAATGAAATGTGAAAATTTATTATTGACATAAGTACAAAAATATGAAATGCTTACATGAGGTAGTGAGAATTTAATTATTGAATAAAGTTATTATGATTACAATTTTATGTGATGTACTTATTTCTTTTATATGATAAATATGTAATAAAATTTAATATGCCATAATTTATTTGAGACAACCAATTGTGTGACTGCTTGGGAAAAACTTTAATGCCTATATGTCCCACTAAGCTAGAGATAGGTTAACATGGGTTCTTCTCACACAAGAATTTGAGCTGTAGATAGTGAAGTTGGTCAAGAAGAAATCCAAGCCCATATTAGAGGAGGCATAAGAGACTTAGTTAGAGGGTTGGTTACTTATCACTTTTCTTTTTGAGTTAGCCCATGCATATGGGTTTTGGTAGACATGTCTTGTATTTGGTTAATGAATATGTCTTATATTTTGATATTATATTTGTAAACAGTTATGTGTGAGGCTAGTATGCCACGAATGATCAACTATGTAATCTAATCAACTAACATATATATATATATATATATATATATATATATATATATATATATATATATATATATATATATATATATAGATAGATAGATAGATAGATAGATAGATAGATAGATAATTAGAACGATAGGCCTAATCCAATATAAATAAATGGATTACTTTAAATTAAAAAAAAGTTTTAATTCAAAAAGATTTATCTAGTTAATCTTGTGGTACCCTTCCTATATATATGAAATTATTCCTAATATATAAATGGGGCACCACGTTTAGTGGTATCAGAGCAAGTTTAGGCATTTCTAGGCCTAAGTGGGAAAATGGATGTTAGGCATAACTATACATGTGTCTCATATAATTCTGATATTGGCTTTCTTCTTGACAACTTGTAGGATAATAAAAATATGTCTTCAGAAGAACGGGATATGGCTGAGTGTACTGGCTCTCCTCATCAGCCAAGTATTGAAAACATGCAGGGGCATGGTGCAGTTCCAATTCCCCAACAACAGGCAGTAGAACAAATTAATCCTGGTCAGAATCTATTTATAAAGCTGATGATTGGGTTATTTCAACATATGGTACGAGCCATTCCTTAGCCTACCCCAACACCACCCACTTAACCAAAAGTAACAATTGATAAGCTTCGTAAGTATGGAGCTTCAGATTTTTATGGAAAAAAAGATGAGGATCCAACGCAGCTGAGTATTGGTTGGAAATGACTGAAAGATTTTTTAAGGAATTACAAGTGGAAGTCGAGGACAAAGCTAGATTTGTTGTTTCTCTACTCTAGGAGGAGGCATATGATTGGTGAAAATCAGTCCTTATCAAGCCAGATGTGATGGAACCTACTCTTAGGACTTATTTCTTTTTGAATTCAAAGAGCAGTATATTCCGTTGATTTATATTGATGAAAAGAAGAAAGAGTTCATGAATCTCAAGCAAGGTAATATGTCAGTGACTAAGTATCAGTAAGAGTTTACCAGACTAAAAAAGTATTCCCCTGAATTAGTTGCAAAGGAAATAGATAAATGTAGAAGATTTGAAGATGGCCTTAGTGAAGAGGTTGGAGATATTGTGATTACTCTCTTGCATACCAATTTTGCTTAGTTAGTTTCTACAACACTCAGTGTTGAGAAAAGGAAAAAGACAAAATAGAAGAATGTTTTAAAAAGTCAGCTATTCTGGAGACTCAATTCACTAGGAAGAAGAGTCATTTCTTTACTAGCCATTCACGCAATAAAGGATAGGGAAAATATCCTATCTATTCATAGACAGGATCTATTAGGAGAGGTCCGTCCTCTAAGGCACTTTCTGCTATGGCCAATTCACATCCTCAAGCTGGCAAGGAAGTTATACCAGTATGTAGCATTTGCAATAAGAGCCATCGACAGGAATATTGGCATGACACTGATGCTTGTTTTAGGTGTGGATCCAAGGAACACATAAGAAAGGATTGCCCACTTTTGACAAGTAATACTCCTACTCAGACAGTTAGATCGACTCCATTTAAGCCTAGAGTTCAGTTTAGAGGAGGACTAGGCTGACCTAGACAGGTTGTTTCAGAGATAGTGAATAGACTTGGATCTAGTAGAGTTCCAACCAAAGCCTATGCTATGAAAGCTAAAGAAGGTCAGACATCAGATGTTATTGTTGGTCTATTTTCATTATATGATTCTAACATTTGTGCACTTATAGATCCTGGTTCTGCACTTTCCTGTATTTGCACTAGTACATCTAGCCAACATAATATGATAAAAGAGAAACCTATAATATGAAATTGAAGTTAGGAACCCTTTAGGTCATAACTTAATAGTGAATAAAGTATTCAAGAATTGTCCTTTAGTTGTACATATGAAAGTGTTTTTGACAAATTTAATTGAGTTGCCTTTCTATGAGTATGATGCCATCTTAGACATGGATTGGCTCTCATGTCATGTAACAGTAGTTGATTGCAAGTCTAAATTTATGGTGCTTAAGACAGCAAATCAGGAAGAAATAGTTGTGAAAGGTGAATTATTTTCACATCACCCTCGAGTCATATTTATAATGAAAGCTTGATGAATGATGAAGAAAGAGTGTTAAGCTTATTTGGCCCATGTGTTTGACACTAAAAAAGGGGGTCCAAATCTCATAGATATTCCGATGGTAAATGAATTTCCAAATGTGTTTCTTGATTATTTACCTGGATTGCCACTAGAGAGAGGTTGAGTTTGCTATTGATCTTGTTCCAAGAACTATGCCTATATCAAAGACACTATACAAAATGTCCCCATCAGAAATCAAAGAACTTAAGACACAATTGCAAGACCTTCTTGAAAAGGGTTTCATTAGACTGATTACGTCCCCATGGGGTGCACTGGTATTTTTTGTGAAAAAAACAGATGGATCTTTGAGGCTATGTATTAATTATCGACAGTTGAATAAGGCGATCATCAAGAACAAATATCCATTGTCATAGATTGATGATCTCTTTGACCAATTTAAAAGTGCATTTGTATTTTCTAAGATAGATTTGAGATCAAGTTATCACCAGTTAAGGGTGAAGAGGGTGAAGATCAAGTTATCACCAGTTAAGATAGCTAAAACAACATTTAGAATTAGATATGGCCATTATGAGTTTTTGGTTATGCCATTTGGGCTTACCAATGCACCAACAACATTTTTGGATCTTATGAATAAGATCTTTAGGTTGTATCTAGATCAATTTGTGATCGTTTTCATCGATGATATTTTAGTATATTCTAAAGATCTAGAAAAACATGAAGAACACATGAGAATAGTGTTGCAGTTTCTTAGAGAACATAAAATATATGCCAAACTCTCAAAATGTGAGTTTTGGTTGAAGGAAGTGACATTTATAGGACACATTGTGTAACAACACATTTTATGCATTTAAGTATAACCTATCTCTATATCAAATAATCACACATAGCATGCTGGAAAGACAAAATATCATGTTAACAATTATAGTAAATTTTTTTTTTCATATCCTGTAATATCATTTAATGACTTTGCAAGTCTCATATCCTGTAATATCATTCAATGACTTTGCAAGTCTCATATCCTGTAATATCATTCAATGACTTTGCAAGTCTCATATCCCGTAATATCATTTAATGACTTTGCAAGTCAACACTGAGGTTTTCACCATAATATAATATATCACATCTATTAAAACTTAAACTTTACATCTAAAGGCTTACGAATTGCTTCCATTTATACATTTTAAAACTTATCTAGAGTGACCGTACATATTCAAACATATAAATTCAAAATACAGATGACATGTTTTCATGCTCGTGTGGAATGCAAGGAGAGAGAGTGATGAGGCTCGGCCAGTGACCTGTGCTCCATGTCTTCTATACACTACTCAAAATGAGCTATCACTTTTCTTTACCTGAAAAATGATGCAAATTGATGAGTTGCGGCTCACTGAGAATAATCATCTAATGAGCTCTAAAGTACCAAACAACTCATAGCAATAAATCACAAATCCAACACATACCATGTATTCCATTCCATTCATCAGTATCATATAAATATCAATAAAGTTGAAACATATAATCATTACTCTTTACGTATGCAATTGCTTTGCTTATTTCATTTTGTTGTGACCAAGTTAAACAGACATTGGCCCGAGTTTCCAATCTGAACATTTGTCATGTGAACATTTGCATTTGCTAGCTAGCTTGATCATTTGTTTCATATGCACATTGGTTGGGCCATAGGCTTCTTCTTTTGCTTTACAATATCGATTAACTAGTCACAACGCCTTTTAAGTCCATATGCATATGCATTTGTAACTAAGCATTCATCAACCTTTGCATCTTTATCACATATATCACATATATGCCTCATATGCCATGCATATACCTCGCATATACTATACATATACCATGTATATATATCACATATGACAAACATATACCTCAAATATACCACAAACATACCACTTATGTGTACCACAAATGCCACAAATTATACATCATCATATTATCAATGAAAAATCATAAGAATCATATGGATTACATAGCAAGCAACATTCATATGCACTAAAGAATTCAATTGATAATTAGACTCGCCTTTCTCCTTTGATTCCGACCCCTAACTTATTGTCTATCCACTCCTTGTGGATCTCTACTATGTTGTGAGCCTAATATGAAAATATAATCAATTAACTCATGATTAGGGAGACTTAATGTGGCTTAAACAAATTAATATGCATCGTTCATATCAATAGTTAAGATTTTTCCTATGAGGCAGTGTGACTTTATGGGACTGTTTAGCCTATAAATTTCTCTATACTTGACCAATTAATCTAATTCTTATTCCTAATTCAAATTAACATATAATTATGTAACATATTAAAATTTTAAATCAATTGGATCATTGTACAATATTTGGTGGAATTTCTAAATGTGTTCTATTTTCTGCCCTGTTTTTTTCCCTTAGGCAGTTTCAGGGTACCAACTTTGGTTCATCATAACTTATAATATATAAGTCATATTTCAATGACACTTTACAGACACTTATATGGGTTCAAATGGAACATGTTTCATGTTTAAAAATTTATCAATTATGTCTCTTAGGGCTTTAAATGATAAGAGACATTTCGCTGGTCCAAAGCAGAGTTGGCTTCAGGATCAGTATGACTTCCAAAGGCCATAACTTAGTCTATACATAAGATATTAAGTTGAAATTAGTACCCAAATTTAGATAAGACATGTACCTATAACTTTCATGCTTTTCTAATTTACATAATCGATCTCTATGGAGCTCACATTATCCAAAACGTTTTCTACATCTGCCCAGGGCACTAAGCAGGCAGTTCAAACCATAGAACAGTCATGGTTCTATTCACCATAACTCACAATGTACAAGACATATGAACCTAATATTTGGTATACAGATACATAACATATATATATATATATATATATATATATACAACTTTTATGTTTTGAGATACTTCAAATAATGACTTTATCATATTCAAAACCAAAGAACACAATGACTAACTCACTTAGGGTTCACATCCAGACCAGTTTCAGTAGAGAGAAAATTTCTCTTCCTATACAGAAAATCTTGTAAAAATGTTTACATATCCCTAAATCTAAGACATAGAGTAACAACTTTAATGTTTTAAACTTTCCCATATTCGATCTCTAAGAGCATCAAAACCATGTCACAAAACACTACCTATTTATGAACCCTAAACACCATAATCAAGCTTAACACAAATATAAATGTTTACTCACCTATAATGACTCTTGGATAATTTTGTTGCTGCAATTTTTGGAGCGAAAGAGAGAAGAAAAAAAGTGGTTGGAAATTAAAAAAAAAATGAACTTAAGGAATGAAGCAAAGAAGAAGAAGAAGAAGAAGAAGAAGAAGAAGAAGAAGAAGAAGAAGAAGAAGAAGAAGAAGAAGAAGAAGAAGAAGAAGAAGAAGAAGAAGAAGAAGAAGAAGAAGAAGAAGAAGAAGAAGAAGAAGAAGAAGAAGTGGAAGAAGAAGAAGAAGAAGAAGAAGAAGAAGAAGAAGAAGAAGAAGAAGAAGAAGAAGAAGAAGAAGAAGAAGAAGGGATGAAGATAATGATAGCATAATAACTTAAAGGACACCCCACCTTTTCATTCATCCCTTTCCCTTTTTTCTATTTAATTTTTTTTACTTTTACTTTTATTTTTATTTTTATTTTTTGAATTATTCTTATTGTTATTATTATATAAATCAACACAATATGCAATTTAATCTTAATCTAGTCATTTTGCTTACTTTAATTTAGTCACCTTATTCAATTTATTTCTAATACTTTGTTATCCTCATTTAGGTTATAAGTAAGTACACACGTCCAATTCGATACAATTGCCAAATACTAGGACACGTAGCCAGTGCGTGTCATAAGATTGTTCCGACAAAAATACGTATGAAATGCACATGTTCAATTGAATCATATGCAAATGCATATGTCAAAATAAAATGCATGTAATAATGCATATGTGGGAAGTCGAGGATGTTACACATTGTCTCAATAGAAGGCATCAAAGTGGATCCTAGCAAGGTTAATTGGAAGCCCCTACAGAATGTGACTGAGGTTAGAAGTTTCCTTGGTTTAGGTGGATTATATCAGAGGTTTGTCAAGGGTTTTTCAATGATTATTTTCCGTTTGAAAAGACAATTGAGAAAAGATTTTAAATTTGAGTGGATAGATAAGTGTCAGACCAACTTTGACAAACTTAAGAGTATGCTCACTGAGGCCCCTGTTTTAACACAACTAGTCCCTAATAAGGAGTATGTCATTTATAGTGATGCTTCTCATAACAGGTTGGGCTATGTGTTGATGCGAGATGGAAAGGTGGTTACTTATGCTTCTAGGCAGTTAAAGCCACATGAGAAGAATTATCCTACCTATGATATGGAGCTAGCAACTATAGTTTTTTCATTGAAAAGTTTGTACCATTATTTATATGGGGAGAAGTGTTTCACAAGAGTTTGAAATATCTTCCATCATAGAAAGAATTAAATTTGAGGCAGAGAAGATGGCTAGAGTTGATAAAGGATTATAATTATGTAATTGACTATCATTCATGCAAGGCTAATGTTGTAGCATATACTTTAAGCAGAAAGATTGCGGTAGAGTTGCACATTTAGCCCACTCTTATGTAGAAAATCAAGGATGCACAGAGATAAGATAGAAAACAGATTGAATTAATTGAGTTGGTTTCTAAGGGGGAGAGACCTGGGTTCGCTATAGAGTCAGATGGTGGACTATTCTATCAAGGTAGATTATGTGTGCCCAATATAGAAGATATTAGACAGAGGATTCTTAGAGAGGCCTATGAAAATAAATATGGTATGCACCCGAGGAGTAACAATATGTATCAAGAATTGAAGACCTGATACTAGTGGGTAGGTATGAAAAAACTTTAAGATGCTTGACTTGTCAGCAAGTCAAGGTTGAACATCAAGTACCTTCAGGGTCGCTACATCGAATCCCTATTCTAGAATGGAAGTGGGAATGAATTACCATGGATTTTGTAACTGGATTTCCTTTGACGTCAAAGAAGCATGATACTGTATGGGTCATAGTGGATAGACTTACAAAGTCAACACATTTCTTACTTGTCAGAAGGACTAGTCATTGAATAAATTGGAAGAAATTTATATGAATGAAATAGTATGACTTCATGGAGTGCTATTTCTATTATGTTTGACAGAGATCCTCACTTCACATCTCAATTTTGGGAATTCTACAACGAGCTCTAGAGCTCAATTTCAACACAGTTTTTCATCCTCAAACAAATGGACAATCAGAAAGAGTCATTCAAATTCTAGAAGATATGATGAGAAGTTGTATCATTGAATTTGATGGTAGCTGGGACAAATATCTTCCTTTAATGGATTTTGCCTATAATAACATTTATCAGTCCAGCATCCAGATGGCTCCATATGAGGTACTATATGGTAGGAAGTGTCGAACACCACGATGTTGAACAGAGCTCAATGAGAGAAAGCTGGTGGGATCAAACCTAGTGCAAAAGATGGAAGAAAAAGTGAGAATCATTCGAGAAAGGTTCAAGGTAGCTATAGATAGACAAAACTCATACACTGACCTTAAGAGATGGGACATTGAGTATGCAGTGGGTGATAAAGTTTTTCTTATAGTTTCTCCCTGGAAATAAGTTCTACAATTTAAAAAGAAAGGCAAGTTAAATCTAAGATTCATCGGACCTTATGAAATATTAGAGAGAGTTGGACCTGTTGCTTATAGACTTACTCTACCACCAGAGTTCAGCCAGATACATGATGTTTTTCATGTCTCATTATTAAGACGGTACATATCAGACATACTCAAATCATACCCGCTGAAAGTATTCAAGTGAGAAAAGATTTGACATAAAAAGAAAAACTAGTCCAAATTTTAGCTAGAGAGACTAAGCAACTCAGGAACAAGCGAGTACCATTTGTGAAAGTGCTATAGAGAAGTCATGCGATCAAAGAAGCAACATGGGAAAGCGAAGAGGTGATGAAAGCTCAATACCCCCATTTATTCAATGACGATGCATTAGGTATGTTTCGAGGACAAAACATCTTAAGGGGAAGAGAATTGTAATAGTCACAAGTTAAAGTCTAGTTAGAATAAGTGTGTGACACGTATAAAAACCATATGATAGACATTAGAGATTAAAATATATTGAATAAATGACTAAATTAGAAATTAAAATAAACTAAATTGATTGACATGATAAATTTGATTAAATTATACCACATAATTAAATTGTACTTTTGGTAAATTAAGGGGACTAGATATTGGCAAATATGTGAAAATAACAATAAATAAATAAGATTAAAAAATGAAGAAATAATAAAAAAATGAAATGAAAAAAATGGGAGAAAAAATGGGAAAGTCGGTGAAGATTTCCTTTTGTCTTATGTAACCTAGCTTCTACATATTTCTACCCATTTCATCTTTATTTCTCTTCTTTCTCCCAATAACAGGCCTAAATTCCTCATCATCACACTCAAGATTTTCATCAAAATTACTCCAAATAAATCCTTTCATGGTAAGTAATCTCTTCTCCATTGTTCTTGTGTTATTAGAGCTATTAGAGTTGTGTTGCACCAGTCTATTACATTTTAAATTTGATAGTCTTATTAACCAAATTTGGAGAAGTTCTAAATATAAAAGTTGTTTATTTATATCTTATTTATATGTTTGTCCAATGGAATGGAATGATTTTGAGAATATAAAGAGATAAACTCTTTTGAGTGAGACTGGTTTAGGGAGAAGTACCAACAGAATACCCTACGGTTTTTACTTAATTTGATCATCTTAAGGGCTGAATATAAGATAAGTTAAAACATAAAAGTTGTAGGCCTATGTGTGATATAGGTGTATACAATCGTATAAATATCTCTTGTGTAGGTAGAGTTATAGTAAAATTAACTATGACTATTCCTTGATTAAACTGGTTCTACATACCTGTATAGCTCCTGTACTTTCATCCTCATATTTGACCTATTTTTAGATTGAATTAGCCAAAGTTAAAAATATGAAAGTTTTAGTTCTACATCTAGCTAAGTTTCTGTGAAAGTATTACCTTAAAATATTATTTATTTTGTGATTTATAACCTTAACAAATGAACTAGTTAGGTTGTCATTCCATTCTGAACCAGTTATAGATTCTCTATTGTTTGTGTACCTTAAAGATCGAGTTTGAAAATATATAAAACATGAAAAATGTTCCAAATTACATTATCTAAGTTTAAAAAAAGGGTTCATAATAATTAAATATACATGTTGAAAAATATGAATTTTTGAATGTAGAACCCCAAAACTGCCTAAAGGCAGAAAATAGAGCAATAATTAAAATTGTATTAAAAATTGTGTAATGGTCCAAAAATTATAAAATTTTATTATGTTATAGAATTACAAGTTAATTTTAATTAGAAATAAGAATAATATAATTTGGATAAGAGTAAAAAATGTTATAGAGCTAATAGTCCTAAAAGGTCATGTTCCAGTTTAAGAGAAATTTTAGTTATTTATTTAAACTATATTAAGAATAATTATTTTAACAAATTATTGACTAATTATATTTTCAAATTAGGATATGAACAAGAGGAAGAACAATAAAAGTGAATAAGCTTCAAGTTTAGATTTGGAAAAGAAAAAACTCTATCAAGGTTTATACATATATGTATTATAGTTTGCCTTAATGCATGTTTGTGTGTGCATGACAAAAATTATATGTAAACATGATAAAACAATATACTACTATATGATTTTAAATTATAAAAATTCTATTAATTAGGAATTTAATACTATGGTAATATTTGATGGAAAATCATGTTATTATATGGGTTTGAAATAAATTGTGAACCTGTAATTATGTTGATACGAAAGGAGAATTGGTTATGGCAAGTAAAGGCATGATAAAGACAATTAATTAATGATGCGGAACCCCAAAGACTGTGCCTTGAAACCCCTCAACAAGACAAGGTAAACAAACCTTAAGCTATGATGATCCTAAATTGAATCCGACCCAAAGCTAACCAATGTAGCAAAGAACCAAGATTATAAGTATTATTAAGAATAGCCATGCCACAAGCAAGATTACTTGATAAGTAACTAATTCCTAATGGTAATAAAGAGATGCAAATCTACCTCACTTTAAAGAAAACTCTCAAATTTGTTTTTATTCATTGATTGATTCCCTTGATCTTCACTTTAGGCTTCCCTTTGTGTAGTACTTGATTGTGAATTTTAGGCCCATTGTTGCTCTTAAAGATCCATTTCTGCCTTATATGGTTTAGAACATGCTCCCATAAGCATTTTGATCATATTAACAGGATTTTGAACTCTTTTTAAGCCCATTTCAATGATATAAAAATGTTCCACTCTATTGATAAAATATTGTCCTTCATGTCCTTCATACATGGTTCCCGTGCATACATCATTCCCCCTTTCCTCAAGAAGATTCATCCTCGAATCTTTACCTATATCAAAAAAAAAAATGCACCACGCGAAACAAAGGATAAATAAAATTGTTAGTAAAAATGTCACTTTTCACCTCTTTCTCTTTTTCACACAGATTCACTATTTTCTCTGCTCATTACTACTTTTATCCCTCATAACCTCATCTCTCTCAATTCTCTCATTAGCTTCTCCATAAACAACCCCTTCTTTCATCTCAATCTCACTCACCTTTACTCCCTCAAGCTCATCCAATTCATGTTCAACACTTACCTCCATGGATTCACTATCATTAGCTACAAATTCATCTCAAATGATGTTTTCACTTTCAATTGTAATGCTCTCAATAACACTAACACCATTAATTTCTTCTAGTGAAGTAGAATCAATACTCTCACCTACAATTTCAACTTCACTAATATGAATATCATTAATATCCTCATGATTTTGACTCTTACCATCGTTCACCATTTTACACTTAGGAACAAAATCAAATTCATTATGAAAATTTGAATTTTGAATTTCACACCTTCTTGCATAAGGATTCTTCATTTCATTCTCTTTCTCTTCATGCCGCCACCTATCAATCCTAGCACGCATCTTGTCCATTTCTTTTTGAAAGGCACTTACCGAAGATTTTTTTTCTTTCTTTCTTTCTCTTCTTTGTCTATCATTATCATAATGTTCAAAATACTCTTTTTCTTTATGAGATTGAAACCTTATAATGCCTTGAGGTCGAGACCCCTCTCTTGATCTTTTACCACTCAAAATTTGAATCTCAAAATTACAAGCAAGGACAAGAAACAAAACCAAACAATATGCAAGTGATCTATGCTAAGAATTAACAATGAACACTAACAAGAATGAATGAAACAAAGTTTAGAAGCAAATTGACGTGAAAAAAAAATCAATAAATATCTATACACGGATGCAAAGATGTGTATGCTACTGATTTTTGTTAATTTTAAGTCTAAGGATGCAAATTAGACTTAACCAATGTAAATAGATGCAAAAAGGACATAATTAAAAGAATGAAACTCAAGAGCACAAAGAATTAGACAACATTGAATAAAATTCAGAATCGGTTTTCTCCTAGTAAGTAGCTGATTTTCCCTTAATTAAACCCGTATTCAACCTTAATTTATCACCAACTAGCAAGAACTTAAGGTATATTTAATAGATAAGCTCAATTCCTCAAGATCAAATCAATGCTCAATATGATCACTAAGGTATCTGAATTCAAAAGTTGTAATTTTCAACCTCAAAACCAATTATTTAAGTTGGATTACAATAGTTTATGATGATACCAAACAATTCCAGCAATCAATAATCACAAGATTTCAACTTGAAGCTCAAAATAGCACAATTTCACAATTTTGGTGCTAAATTCAAAATTCTGATTTTTTTCTTTTTCTTTTTAATCAAATAACACTAAACTAATGCTTAATAAACCTCAAACATATCAAAGAATTGAAAAGAAATCCAAACTTGCAATTTTACTCTTTATGGCAGAAAGTTTTCCTAAGATACTAATGGAAAAATTTAAATCTAACTAAGTTAACAACTAGAAAGCAATTTTAAAGGATAAATAATGATTACCTAACCAAAAACTCTGATACCAAACTGATGCGGAACCCTAAAGACAGTGCCTTGAAACCCCTCAACAAGACAAGGTAAACAAACCTTAAGCTATGATGATCATAAATTGAATCTGACCCAAAGTTAACCAATGTAGCAAAGAACCAAGATTATAAATATTATTAAGAAAAGCCACGCCACAAGCAATATTACTTGATAAGTAACTAATTCCTAAAGGTAATAAAGAGATGCAAATCTACCTAACTTTAAAGAAAACTCTCAAATTCTTTTTTATTTATTGATTGATTCCCTTGATCTTCACTTTAGGCTTCCCTTTGTGTAGTATTGGCCCAAAAGCTTGATTGTAAATTTTAGGCCCATGGTTGCTCTCAAAGATCCATTTCTGCCTCATATGGTTTGGAACACACCCCATAAGCATTTTGATCATATTAATGGGATTTTGAACTCTTTTTAAGCCCATTTCAATTAAATAAAATTGCTCCACTCTATTGATAAAAGATTGTCCTTCTTGTCCTTCATGCATGGTTCTCGTGCATACATCAATTAATGGTTTTAATTGCCCATTTCTCTACCTGAAGACTAACCTAGGATAGATGGTGCACCATTAAGGAGACAATTATGGTGCCCATATTGATATGATTTAGGAATAGAATGGCCATAACTCTGAGAGAGCCCCTTATCCTAATTATACACAGGTGACATGATTATACTTGGTCAAGGTGGCTGAAGCTTCGCGAGTGCTAATGACTTGAAATTATGGTGAGTAGGGTGGTTTAAGTCCCGCAGGTGCCTCTATTTCATATCTCGTATCTAGATAGTCTAGGAACGAGATTTTGGGCTAATAAACCATGGAATGAAATGTGAAAACTTATTATTGACATAAATAACAAAATATGAAATACTCACATGAGGTAGTGAGAATTTAATTATTGAATAAAGTTATTATGTTTATACTTTTATGTGATGCACTTATTTTTTCATATGACAAATATGTAATAAAATTTAATATGCTATAATTTATTTGAGATTTACATTTGTGTGACTGCTTGGGGAAAAATTTAATTCTTATATGTACCACTAAGCTAGAGATAGCTTAGTGTGGGTTCTTCTCACATAGGAAATGGAGCTGTAGATAATAGATAGTGAAATTGGTCAAGAAAAAATCTAAGCCTAGATCAGAGGAGGCACAAGAGACTTAGAGGGTTGCTTACTTATCACTTTTCTTTTTGAGTTTGACCATGCATATGGGTTTTGGTAGATATGTCTTATATTTGGTTAAGGAACATGTCTTATATTTTGATATTATATTTTTAAACAGTTATGTGTGAGGCTAGTATGCCATGAATGATCAACTACGTAATCTAATCAACTACCATAGATATATATGACATGGTGATATATATATATATATATATATATATATATATATAAATGGATTACTTTAAATTAAATTTTTTTTAATTCAAATGTGTTTATCTAGATAATCTTGTGGTACCCTTCTTATATATATGGAATTATTCCTAATATATAAGTGGGGCGCCACATTGTTTGAGTTTGGTTTGTTAATTTGATTAATAAAAAAATTAAAATATATTTATAATGTTTTTTAAGGTATGGATAGCCACTTAATTGATAAAAAAATCATTTTTATCAAGACATAAATAAAACTAGCAACTAGGGCAAAAATCCTAACCATGTGATGGCGCTGTTTTTGTTTATGTAATTTAATGTGATGTAACTTCATGAATAGAACCTTAATTCCATGTTTATGAGATATTCATGATTTTTTTATGTCAATTTCATGATAAAGTCAAATTAAATTTGTGCTTAAGTTCCTACAGAATCCTAGTTCATGTATGATTCAATTTAGAAATTTTTTGAGCAATTGGTTTGCTAGTTAAGTTTTTAAGGATTTAGATTATCTAATGAACAAATTTAATTATGTCAAACTGATTATAAGTTGTTTATAATGATGATAATGAATTATGATAATTTTGGGAATTTTTAAATATAATTTGATTTGAATTAGAAAAGGGTTTTCTAAATCCTAGTTTGACTAGGATTCTGGTATGCAATTGTAACTAGGATTTTTTTAATCCCATTTGACATCAAAATAATAACTGATTAAGGTAATTTAATTATGAATTAACTATTGTTCATATTTAAATTTGAATTTTAATGTGATTTAATTATTAAATTTAGATTTATAAGTTGCATGCATTAAATTGGTAGGAACCTAGTTGGTAAAGTAGGTAATTTCGGAAAACTTTATGATATAATCAAATGTATCCCTAAATTGCATGATTTCCTTTTATAACGTATATTTAAATGTTCATATAGTCATTTAAATAGATTACATATAGAATATATGATGAGTTTCATTAAGGCCAAACAATCCAAACAATGTCTCAAGAGTTGAAACAAAGGGAACCCAAATTGTTAGTTTAAAAGATTACCTTTATTTATGCATTAGAAAATGCGTACTAGGGGTGTATGGAATGGAATGATGATATGATTATGGACTTATTCAATATGATTTCCATGCATGGAAATTTTATTTTTGGTAAATAGGGTATGCGAGTCCCTACCTTATTTATCTCTCATATTGTATTTCTCTTTTCATCTCACTCCTTCATGGCTGTGAACTTTGAATGGTGGAAAGTTGGCACCTAGCTATATTCATAGGCGTGACTTTGCTATTTTTTTATTCTTATCTTTAAAAGTTATCTTTCAATCTTGCTTCATGTTCTAATCAAAGTATATCCTATTTAACACACTTAGAACACAAAACATTGTTAAATATATTATTGCTATTTTATTTGTTATCATCAAATGACGGAAATACCCCTTAAGGTTCAACAATCTCCCTCTTTTTGATGGTGAAAAATAATCTAGATATGTGTTTTTGAGAAGTCTCCCTTCAAAAGGTGCTTAAGATAAAATAATAAAGTGCAAGATTTTAAAGAAATATAGCAAAGGTATTTGCAAACTAATAAGGTATATGCAAGGTATATTTTAAGTATATCTCATTAAATAAAACAAGTAAACAAGTGTATTCAAAGTTTATGTGAGATATATGTTAAGTATATCTTATGCGTTCAAATAAATTCAAATTGCTAGGTATATGTGAGGTTTATATGAGGTATAGCTTATGCATATCATCAATTGAAATAAAATTTATAACCATACATTGCATATTGCATACTCAACCCATCATAATTGATCACATATTGAACACATATATGCTTATTTCTCCAATTGACATATATTGTCCACATATTTGCTTGTTTCTCCCCCTTTGTCGCCAATAAAAAGATTAAATTGTCAATAACATAGGTAACTAGGACTCTAAGTAGGCTTAAAGCCTGACAAATCATCCCTAAGGCGTGCTATCTCCGCCTCGAGGCTTTCCATACGATACTCTGTAAAGTCTTTGAGGTTCTTCAACCTCTCATCGATGGAAGCTTGCATCATGTCAAGGCAAGGTGCTAGAAGATCAGCAACCTGCTGTGCCAAAGTGGATGTGGAAGAGGTCGATGTCTGACCAACATCCTTAGCTATCGCCGATGTCAATGTCTCATCACGGGCTCACTTCCGTTGCTGGACAGCCTGAAGGCCAGCTTTGAAAGCTTAAGAGTAATTATCCCCCCAATCAATTTCTTTAGCTGGAGTGGTGAAATAGTAGTAGATGTTTCCTTCATGAAGAATACAGACAACTACTCCCATTTTTATAAATGACTCAACATCGAGTCGATCTCGTGGATGTGCTGGAATGAGAGTGTAAATGTGTTCATCGAGGTTCAAATAACCTAGCTCAATGGCAAGGTGTGTCACATATCCACCAATCAAAATATCTCCTGACGGCTTCGTTGTGATGGAGAGGAGGTGATTTGTGAACCATCATGATAGGGCTACGGGCAGTCCTTTTCATGCCATTTCCAATAAAAAGAGCTATGACTTTATGATAACACCATTGCTATCTCCATTAGCAAATATACTATAGGTGAGAAACCTATGCATATACTTATGCATAGGAGATCGAAGATGGGTGCTCTTCATCTTTTTCACATCCTAGCTTCATTCCAAACCAAAATGTGTCCAAGATGGATGAGTATAGAATTTTACCTCCTTTTCGTTGAGGATGCCATTGGAAGGGAGCTTGAAAATGGTGCCAAATTTTGTTGCAGTGAGAGTGCTAGCATGCTTGCATAGTAGGAATTTGACGGTTCCAATGGGTGAGACCTGCAACGTGCTAAGGAACTCCAGAGTGGATTCCTTTAATGTTGGATCATAGATGTCCACGAACTCTCGGAGGTGACAAGCCTGTAGTTGTTTGATCATGCTTGTTTCAAGACCAAGTGTCTTGATAGAACTCCACTCAAAGGATCGTGATGATAGTATAGGTTGTTTCTTGAGAATGGCATAACGCGTATGACAATGGTTTGGAATGACGTTGAGTAGGAAATCGATGTAGCATTTAGGAGCACGTGATTTCTTTCTAGTGCCCTTGGAGGAGCTAGATTCCATTTTTGACAGATTGAACAACAGAAAAGAAGAAATTTGCAAAATAAGGTTGAAAACCTTTGAGAAAGTTGTGATTCTTTAAAGAGAAAGGGGTTTGAGAGGGTTCTATAGAGGGAAAAGTAAGTGAGGAGGCTGGATTTTGTACAAAATATTGAATAAGTGTGCTAAATGATAGAATTTGGAGAGATGGAAATGAGAAAAGACAGAAAATCTCATTTATAGTCGATAGCTTCACGGTCATGAATAACTAGTCACATGCGTGAATCATCAGGGTCACGGTTTGTTGAAAGGGCACTCTAGCCGTGAAAAGGAAGGTGAAACAAGTCATGGTCATGATATTAAACAGTCACGGGAGTGAAGAAGGCTTTTCATGAGTGTGATAAATATTATCAAGTGTGAAGCTTAGTCTTCACTACCTTTTCCTATGAGGTAAGTCGTGAAACAAAGCGTGAGCGGTTCTGGAATTTTTTGCTGTCTATGTTCGCAGCCGTGAATATATATCATGGGCATGAAGAAAGGTTTTCATTGGTGTGACAAATAGAGTCTCGGGTGTGAAACTTAGTTTTCACTACTTCTACTTGTGAAGCAAGTCATGAAGCAAAGCATGAAAGTTACTGAAACTATTTGCTATCTATGTTCATGACCATAAATATATGTCATGGGCATGAACCACCTCAAATGTTCAAAATGTAAAACTAAGTCTAAAACAAGACTAGAAGATTTCTAAAAAGTTTCTATGCCTTAAAACACATATTTCTATCATGTTAACCACTTCATACCATAAAATCAATCATGTAAAATGCATCATATGAAGGAAATAACATTTAAGGTTCACACAACATTGGCATAAATAATTAGTTAAGATAATGTTGATCCATCAAGCATACCAAGCTCTCTTTTTATAAAACAAAAACATTCTTCATTAAGAGGTTTGGTAAAAATATATGTCAATTGATTATTTGTATCAATAAATTCTAACACAATATCTCCATATTGAACATGATCTCTAAGAAAATGATGTCTAATGTCAATATGCTTACTTCTAGAACGTTGAATGGGATTCTTAGATAGGTTAATGGCACTATTGTTCACATTTGATGGGTATATGGTCCAAACTATGACCATAGTCCTTAAGTTTTTGTCTCATCCATAGGATTTGAGTGTAACAATATCCTGCTGCCACATATTCTGCTTCAACGGTAGATAAGGCAATCGAAACTTGTTTCTTGCTAAACTAAGAAACTAGGCATTCACCAATAAATTAACAAATCCTAAGGTACTCTTTCTATCCAAAAGACTATCGGCATAATCTGCATCCTAATATCATATGATATGGAAAGATGAATTTCTAGGATACCATAAGCCTAGATGCAATATGCCATTTAAGTATTTTAAAATCCTTTTTACATCATTTAAATGTGATTCCTTAGGAAAAGATTGAAATTTAGCACATAAACATACACTATACATTATATTGGGCCTAGAGGCAGTAAGGTATAAAAGTGATCTGATCATACCTCTATAGATTTTTTCATTTATGCTCTTCTGTAACATCCAGTAATTTAGGCCCCAATTGCGCGTGACCGTAGTGAGGCGCTCAGGTTCGATCGAAGTCTAAATTTGAACCCATAAAAAAATGACTAATAATAAGAAAAAATAATTAAGGGTATTATTATTTGGGAATTAAAAATATTAGGGGTAGAATTAGAAGAAAATAAAATTTTCTATGGACAAAATTGGTATTATGGAGATTGTTTGGGGAAAAAGTGTGAATAAGGAGGAAGATGTGGCAAATATGGAATTTTTCAAAGTTTAAATGTTAATCAAGATTAATTAACTTAATGAACCAATAAGAATTAAGATTAATTTTAATTAGAGGGACCCACTTCTTAATTTAGGTATAAAAGTCAAAAAGGAAGAACAAATTCCACATTCTTCCATAAGCCATCTTCATCTTCTCTTTTTCTCCTCTCTTTGCTGTCCACCATAGGCTCCCTAAAGCTCCATTTTTCTCTGCAAATCCAGCTTGAAAAAGTGAGGAAATAAATTAGTTTTGAGAGAGGAAAAATCAGAATTAAAGGAGCAAGAAGGAATGAAGAAAAAAGAAGAAAAAAGGGGGAAGAGTGGGACAGATTTCGGCTCACCTTAGAGAACACTTAAGGTTAGTTTATTCTTCTTAAATTCAACCTTTTTCCTTCCATTTAAGATCCATATTGATGATAGATATAAGTTATGTTGCAAGAGTGAACTTAGAAAATGTAAGTTTGTGATTAGTTGATGGAAGTGTAGTTAAACTTTGAATTAATGATAATTGATGTTAGTTAATTGTTTTATCTTAAAAACTAAAGAAAATATGATGTTAATGGATGAATGAGGGGCTGCCATACTTAAAGAAATTTGGAAAAAATTGAAATTAGCATAGAAGCACAACAATTGGTGATAAGTGAAACATGATTTGAGTGTTGAATTGAAGAAAATGAATTGGGAACTAGGATATAGTTTTTGGGAAGCCATGACATAGTAAGAGGAAAGTTTAACCTTAGTGCATTTTAGCTCAATTAAGGTGTAAAACATATTAGGAACATTAGAATACTATGTAGACATGAAAAGCATTGAAAATGGATATTGGAATTGAGATGTGGTATAGTTGTGTAGGAAAAATAACTGAATAAGTGAGAGACCCTCAAGAGGGTGACAAAGGCAAGGAGAAAGCTAGCCAATAAGGGAAGAAAAAGAAGGATTAAGGGAAGAGCAAAGACTGATTAGGTATGTGCTTCATTGATAAAAATCTTGCATGTTGTTAATATGTATGGAATTATATATTAAGGTTGGTTATGTTTGTGTTTTTGAGATGTTATGTGACTTGTTTTGGCTTTTGATATTTTATATGACAATGGAATTAAATGGTGTGAAATAATTGATACATATGAATGTATTTGTAATTCTAGAAATTTTAGTATCAAAATGAATGAAAATGATGAATGTGGTTGAAATATGGATTGATGCCAATTGATGGCTCGGGTACAGAATTTCAGGAACAGTCCTGACTATTTTGATGATAACATGAGTTTTGGAACTCCGTTTTATATGTTATTTGTTTCAAATGAAAGCTAAGACACATGGATTTAATTTTTATTCAGACCATAACATCTAATTATGTCTATATTTTCCCAGAAAAATGCATGAAGTTCAAACCTAGAATATATCCAGAAAATTCTAGGCAGGAAAATTTGTGATGATGCAGTATTCAATTAACCATAAGTTTTGATAGAAAAATGGGATTTAAGTGATTTTTGATGAATCTGAAATATAAGACAATAAGCTACAAATTATTAGAAGGCTAGAACTAAATGAAGTTCAAAAATAGGTCCGAAATCTGCCATAGGTAAAAATATGAAATCTTGGGCTTGTGCATGTGTTGTGATAATTATATGTAATAATTAATGTGAATATTCACTTTAATGATAATTATAAATGTTAACAAATTATTGATGTGTGAGTTTTTAGTGCAATAATAATGGGAATAAAAAACAAAAATAAATAAGCATAATTATGATAATTGAATAATATTGGCATTTTTGAAATATTGGGAATTAAAACAAAAATAGTTAAGCCCAAAGACACCTAGGCTAGAACTAGAATAGAGAATAGTTTGGCATGCCAATCAAGAGATTTAGGCACTCGATGCCAAATACAAAAGCCGGTAATGACAATTTATAAATTCGCTCGGCACAAGATTATTAAGCCGGTAATGACAATATTACAAAAGCCGGTAATGACATTATTATAAAGCGCTCGGCACAATATTATGAAAGCTGGAAATGACAACCTCATTATTCCTATTAGTTAGTTCGGTTATAGGTATTATGGGCACAAGAAAAATGAAAGATAAACATCATGTTAAAGTATGTCATTATGATAATGTTATATGAATTAAATTGTTAAATATTACATGCTTGATGAAATTGTTTGATTTTATATAATTCTTTATTTTGTGTCTTACCTGTTAAATTTATAAATGATATGTAATCAAATATATATATATATATATATATATATATATATGTAAAATTTTTATCATTTAAGCACCACTAAGCTATTAGCTTAGCGCGAGTGGTTTTCTCTCGCGCAGGTTTAGAAGGGTAGCCGTAGAAAATAGATTGTCAGAAGAAGAAGGGTACCCAAAAGGAAGCAGCAAAAAGTTTTGGATTGTCTTTTTGGTATATTTTATGAAAAAATTATGTAAATTAAATTATGGTTTTATTTTCTTTAGTATGTATTATAGACATGAATTATAATGTAAATTAATGTACTTTATAAATAAATAAAATTTTGAATATTTGGGCTTGCATGAAATTTTATTTCAATTTCTGCAATATTATTGGAAAAAAAAATATTTACTTCACTTCATTAATTTTATAAAACAGTAAGATGGGTAATGCTCAGTTACCTTGCTGAACTACAGTGGGGTAAGGGGGTATTACATCATCACCTTCTCATATTTGTTCAATTTTGTTGATGTGCTCATAGGAGTTTTAGTATTTTTGCATCATTCCATTCCAAATTTCTTGATTAACTCTTTAGTGTACTTGGATTGGTTAATGAATATGCCCTCATTGCGTTACTTGATTTGTAAACCAAGGAAGAACTTAAGTTCACCCATCATGCTCATTTTAAATTTCCTAGTCATACACTTAGCAAATTTTTGGCAAAACAATTCATTAGTAGACCCAAATATGATATCATCAACATAAATTTGAACAATTAAAATGTCATGCTTATGCTTTTTAATAAACAAGGTTGTATCGATATGTCATTTTGAAAAATTATTTTCTAAAAGAAAAGAACTCAGTCTTTCATACCAAGCTCTTGGAGCTTGTTTTAACCCATATATGGTTTTTGAAAGTTTAAAAAAATGATTAGGCAAGTTATGACTTTCAAAACCCGGAGGTTGTTCTACAAATACTTTCTGTTCTATAAAACCATTTAATAATACACTTTTGACATCCATTTGAAAAAGTTTAAACTTCATATGGCATGCAAATGCTAAAAGTATTCTTATGGCTTTTAATCTAGCTACCGGAGCATAGGTTTCATCATAGTCTATACATTCTTCTTGATTATGACCTTTTGCAACTAACCTAGCTTTATTCCTAGTTATTGAACCTTGTTCATCTAACTTATTTCTAAATACCCATTTACTAACAATGACTTGATGGTCTTTGGGTCTAGGAACTAAGGTCCATACCTTACTTCTCTCAAATTGGTTGAGTTCCTCTTGCATAGAAATTACCCAACTTTCATCATTAAGAGCCTCATCAATATTTTGAAGCTTAATTTGAGAGACAAAAGCAAGGTTGTTTATCTTGATCACCAATGATTTGTTCATTGGGGTGATTCTTTATCATTTTCCATTCCTTTGGGAGCTCTTGGTTGTCTTGTTCTTGAGCTTGACGTAGAGAGATATCTTGTTGTTGTTTCTCTTGATCATCATCATCTTTCTCATGATCAAGATCAAGCTTCTCCATTGTACCTACAATATCATCAAGAACAAATATTTTTGGATTTGAAGGATGACTTTTGTTATTTTCCTCTTTGGCAAGGTTCACATGTCTTATCTTTTTCAAATTTGATTGTTGGAAGTCCATTCACTAGCTCTCCTTTGTGAAGGCTTTCAATTAATTCCATGCTTGCATGACCAAGCCTTCTATGCTATAGCCAAAATTCATCACTAATACACATAAGACACATAAAGGAAAGGTTAGATATTTTGTATAAGTCTATTATTTAAGTATTGACATCTCTGTCTCCTTTGAATATCTCTTGCCCACTTAAGGAGGTTACAAGACATTCACTTAAGGTAAACATAACTTGGTTTCCCTTATCACATAATTGACTTACACTTAACAAATTATGTTTCAAACCATCAACAAGCAAAACAACTTCAATAAAAGTAGTATTATTAATACCAATAGAGCCAATGTCAATTACCTTACCCTTAGCATTGTTCCTAAAGGCTACCTTACCACCATCAATTCTTTTGATGTGATTGAAGAGTTCTTTATTTCCGATCATATGCCATAAGCATCCACTATCCAAAAACCAAGCATTTTCCTTTATAGTGGAATTGAGGCATACCTATAAAACCACGATTCAAGTTTGGTTTAGGTGTACCCAAATGAACTTGGGTCCTTGGGGGTTAGCACTTAAAGGTTCCCAATAAGCCTTCCTTATCCAACAACGCTTGTTGATATGACCAAATTTCAAGCAATAATTGCATTGTTTATATCTATATATGTTTTTTGGTTTTGACATGCTTTTATATCTTAACATTTTTTTAGAATGAGTTGTGTGCAATGACATACACATGCATGATGAATAGGTGTTTTCCTAGGTGTATGCCTTTTATACTTAAAAGCATGATTGGCCTTTTGAGGTTTCCCTCTTAAGCCAAGTGACCCTTAATTATTCTTCTTTTGAATATAGGGTTTTGTGTGAGCTATGCTCTTAGCCCTTGGGACTAATACCTCACTTGTGGAGGTTTGAGGTGCACTTGACTTAACAAATAAAGTCTTGTGAGATGAAGATGATGTTTCGTTAAAGCCTAGACCATGTCTTATTAAAGGTGGTCTTTGAGGGACTATGAGAGTATCTAGACTCTCTTTCCCTTTGTGAAACTTTGAAATTGAGTTTTTAAGTTCCTTAACTTCATTTTTCAAAATGTTGTTTTCTTAAGCAAAGATTTAGTTGAGAGCCTAAAGGAATACTCATCTAAATATTTTTTAAGAGTTTCATTATAAGTCTTAAAATCAAAATTTTCTTTTTGTAAAACTTCCATTTTATTGTTCAAATCTAAAATATCATTTTTATAAGATTTAAGTCTACTTCTATATTTTTCTAATTCTAGGTTCAACACTTCTATTAAACTTTACTCATCATCATCATCATCTTCACTATCACTATTTTTTAAGGGCCAAATTTGTGGCTTCCAACTTAGAAAAATAAAAGTTATTCTCTTTTCGTCTTCTCTTTCAAGTTGAAATACCATTACTTGCACTTTGGTGATTTAACATCCCATCACCTTTGTAGTTGTTTCATTTGTGCCTTTGTGTGGATTATTGTTAAAGGCAATCCAATCTTTGGATTATTGTGGTTTGCAACAACCCAACTTAAAGAAAAGACTTACAAACTTGGAAGAACAATAATTGAAAACAAGGTAATCAACTTCTCCCATTGAATGGTTCAAGCTAATTTTAAATTACATAGAACATTCTATGGGTTTTGGATTTAATTAAATTTTAAATTTTTGCTTACTTATGTGTGAGATGCATGTTCAAAACCCAACACAAGTGAGCTATAGTTTGGTGATATAAGGAATTGCATAGTAATTGTCTATGGAAGAGTTTACAGTCATACCATCGACTTTCTGGTTATTTGGGTGGTCATAATGTCTTGCTAGATACCACTCTTAATCTCTTTGAAATTATGTGATGATTTGAGCTGTCAACATAATTGGGAACCTAATGGGTCACATGCAAAAAAGATTAAAGGAGATTTGAAATGGGTCTTAGATTGGATCTAAAAGTTAGAGAGAGAAAATTTGGGCAGGACTAATTCATGGTCGTGAATGGTTCTTGGTTGTGATAAGGTATTGCAGTCAAGGATACGACATTCACAATGGGGTTAGTAGTTGCTAATGAGTTCAACAACCAATATACCATTTTAGTGTTGTGAAATGTCATGGGCATAACATTCTTTCATGGCCATGACATTCTTTCATGGCTATGACTATCATGACATTAGTACAATTTGTGGTCACGATATGCATGTTACAGTAGCAAATTAGGTAGGTTCAACAATTCTATTCTAAATTGAAAGCTTAAAACAAAGACTTCAATAATCATAATCTAATAAAGATTATATAACATATAAATTTCCTTATTAGGTTATTTTTGTGGCTACCCCTTTAGAGAAATAAAAGATATCACTCTCGCATACTGTCTTAAAGATTAACTACATTGCAAACACATTGTTTGTTGAACATCACATGTAACACCACATCATATGCATTTAAGTATAACCTATTTCTGTATCAGATAATCACATACTGCATGTTGGAAAGACAAAATACCCTGTTAACATTGGTAGTAAATTTTTTTTTCATATCATATCCTGTAAAATCAACTAATGACTTTGCAAGTCTCGTATCCTGTAATATTACTCAATGACTTTTCAAGTCAACATTAAAAACCACAATACAACATATCACATATATTAAAACATAAACTTCACATCCGAAGGATTACGGGTTGCTTCCATTTTTACATTTCAAAACTAATATAGAGTGATAATACATATTCAAACATATAAGTCCAAAATATATATGACATGTTTTCATGCTTGTGTGGAATGCAAGGAGAGAGTGATGAGGCTCGGCCAATGACCTGTGCTCCATGTCTTCTATACACTACTCAAAATGAGCTATCACTTTTCTTTACCTGAAAAATGATGCAAATTGATGAGTTGCGGCTCAGTGAGAATAACCATCCAATGAGCTCTAAAGTACCAAACAACTCATACTAATAAATCACAAATCCAATATATACCATGTATTTCATTCCATTCATCAGTATCATATATGTATCAATAAAGTTGAAACATATAATCATTACTCTTTATGTATGCAAATGCTTTGCTTATTTCATTTTTTTGTGACTAAGTTAAATAGACATTGCACCAGGTTTCCATGTGAACATTTGCCATGTGAACATTTGCATTTGCATTTGCTAGTTAGCTTGATCATTTGTTTCATTTGCACAATTGTTGGGCCATAAGCCTCTTCTTTTGCTTCACAATATCGATAAACTAGTCACAATGCCTTTTTAGTCCATATGCATATGCACTTGTATTTAAGCATTCATCAACCATTGTATCTTATCATATACAATATACATATATTCCATATATACCTCATATGTCAAGCATATACCTTGCATATACTATACATATACCATGTATATATATCACATATGTCAAACATATATCTCAAATATACCACAATGTCACAAATTATACATCATTACATTATCAAGGACCAATCATGACAATCATATGAATCACATAGCAAGCAACATTCATTTGCACTAAAGAATTCAATCGATAATTAGACTCACCGTTCTCCTTTGATTCCGACCTCTAACTTATTGTCTATCCACTCCTTGTGGGTCTCCAATATGTCGCGAGCCTAATATGAAAACATAATCGATTAACTCATGATTAGGGAGACTTAATGTGGCTTAAACAAATTAATATGCATTGCTCATGCCAATAGTTAAGATTTTTCCTATGAGGCAGTGTGACCTTATGGGACTGTTTAGCCTATAACTTTTTCTATACTTGACCAATTAATCTGATTCTTATTCCTAATTACAAATAGCATATAATTATAGAACATATTAAAATTTTAGACCAATTGGATCATTTTACAATATTTGGTGGAATTTATAAGAGTGTTCTATTTTCTGCCTTGTTTTCTGCCTTTAGGTAGTTTCAGGGTACTCATTTGGGTTCATCATAACTTATAATCTATAAGTTCTATTTTAATGAAAATTTACACAAACTTATATGGGTTCATATGTAACATGTTTCATTTTTACAACTTGTATCAATTATGTCTCTAAGGTCTTCGAATTATAACAAACATTTTACTGGTCCAGAATAGAATTGACTTCCGGACCAGTATTACTTCCAAAGGCCATAACTTAGTCTATACATAACCAATTAAGCTGAAATTAGTACCCAAATTTAGATAATACATGTAGATATAACTTTCATGTTTTGCCTATTTACATAATACAGCTCTAACGAGCTAAAATTAGCCAAACAAGTTTCTGTCTCTACCCAGGGCACTCAGTAGGCAGTTCAAACCATGGAATAGTCATGGTTACATTCACCATAACTAAAAATTTGCACGACCTATGAACCTAAAATTTGGTATAAAGATACATAACACATATATCTACAACTTTTAGGTTTTGAGATAATTCAAATAATGGCTTTAACATATTCAAAATCAAAGAAACCAGTAGCTAACTTGGTTAGGGTTCACACCCTGACCAGTTTCAGTACGAAGAGGATATCTCATTCTATACACCACATCTTTCAAATATATTTACATATCCATAACTATAAGACATAAAGGAATAAATTTTGTGTTTTAATAATTTCCAGAATCAATTTCTATGGATATCAAAATTGGGGTTCAATTCAGAGCCTAATATTGAACCTAAGCAACTCAAATCAACCCTATAGCAATAAGAATTGATTACTTACCAAGAACAACCTTTCAAGGGATCAATTTGCCTCAAAAACCAAGTGAAACAAGGATAAATTGATGTCTTAAATGGAGGAAAATGAAGAAGAAAACGGGGCTGAAGTGAGGAGGCAGAAATGGGGAAGAAAGATGAAGATAAAGCCAACTTGTTTTTTCTCATTTTCTCATTTTCTCATTTTCTCTTCTTCTCTTCTATTTTCTCTTCTCTTTTCTCTTTTCTCTTCTCTTATATTTCTCTTTTGTGTCATTTTCATTTTTTTATCTATATTATTATTAATATTTACATATATTTATAATTCCACTAATTCACACAATAATACAGTTTAATCATTTAGCCCGATTTAACTAAATTAACAATGTAAATGTTCACTAATCTTAATCTAATCATTTTTCTTACTTTAATTTAGTCACCTTATTCAATTCATTTCTAATACTTTGTTATCCTTATTTAGGTTATAAGGATACACGTGTGACTCGATATAATTGCCAAATACTAGGACACGTAGCTAGTGTGTTCCATGCACTTGTTTCTAAGAAAATATGTGTGAAATGTACGTGTTCAATTGAATTGTATGCAAGATGCTTATGTTCAATGAAATGCATGTGGGGAAGGTCAAGGATGTTACAATTCTCCCCTCCTTTTAAAAATTTCGTCCTCAAAATTAATACCTGAAAACAGGTGTGGATATTGCTTTTTCATATTTTCTTTTGTTTCCCATGTTGCCTCTTCTAGTAAATGGTTACGCCATAATACCTTAACTAAAGGTATTTCTCGGTTTCTTAGCTATTTAGTTTGTATCCAATGATTTGCACTGGTTCCTTAACATAACTCATGTCCTCTGCAATCTCAATGGCTTGATCTTTAAGTACATGTGTAGGATCTGACCTGTATCTTCTAAGCATGCTCACATGAAACACATTATGAATTTGAGCCATCTCTGGTGGTAATGCCAATCTGTATGCTAGTGGACCAACCTTCTCAAGAATTTCATAAGGCCTTATGTATCTTGGGCTCAATTTACCTTTCTTGCCAAATCGGATTACCCCTTTCCATGGAGATACACGAAGAAACACCTTTTCACCTATCTCGTATTCCATCTCCCTTCTATGCTGATTAGTGTAACTTTTCTGTCTATCTTAGGCTGCCTTTAGCTTGTTCTTGACAACCTTGATTTTATCTACTTTGTCTTGCACTATCTTTAGCCCTTCTAATGCACGTGCTCCTTCTTCATCCCAAATGATGGGGCTTCGGTACTTTCTACCATACAATGCTTCATATGGTGCCATCTGGATACTGCTATGATACTGGTTATTGTAAGCAAATTCAATCAATGCTATATATTCATCCCAAGCACCTCTGAATTCCATAGAACATGCCCTAAGCATTTCTTCCAATGTTTGTATAGTCCTTTCTGATTGTCCATCAGTCTGTTGGTGGAATGCAGTGCTAAAGTTCAATTTTGTCCCCAATGCATTCTGTAAACTCACCCAAAAATGTGAAGTAACCGTGGATCTCTATAAGATACAATGGACACTGGAATGCCATGCAATCGAACTATCTCATTCACATATAATTTGGCCAAACTCTCAAGTGTACAGCCCCATCTGATAGGTAGAAAATGTGCTGACTTGGTTAATCTGTCAATAATTACCCATACTGCATCATTTTTCCGTGGAGTTCTTGGCAATCCATAGACATAATCCATCGTTATTCTTTCTCATTTCCATTCTGGCACTGGCAATGGATGTGACTTACCAATTGGTGCCTGATGTTCAATTTTAATCTGCTGACATGTCAAGCATTTGGAAACATATTCTTCTATGTCTTTCTTCATTCTTGGCCACCAGTAATGAAGCCTTAAACTGTGATACATCTTTGTCATCCCTGGGTGCATTGCATACGGGGCATTGTGTGTCTCTTCCATTATTTCTTGATGCAAGTTCTTAGTGTCTGGAATACATATGCGTGACTTTAACATCAGTGTATCATTCTACAAATGAAAATCTTTACTGTTTTCCTGCCTTACTGATTCAATTTTCTCACACAATTTAGGATCTTTACTTTGTGCAACTTTGATCCTATCCTTCAGTATAGGTCTGACTTGAAGAGTAGCAATCAGTGATACTTCATCATGTATATTTAATTCAACATTCATGGATTGTAATTGAATCAAATATGGAAAAGAGAATACTTGCAAGTGAGCTACACTGCTACTAGCCTTCCTACTCAATGCATCTGCTACCACATTGGCTTTCCCTGGATGGTATTCAATTGTACAGTCATAATCTTTCAATAGCTCTAACCACCGTCTCTGCCTCATATTTAATTCTTTCTGTGTCAACAAATAACCCAAGCTTTTATGGTTTGTGAAGATCTGGAATGTCTCACCATACAGATAATGCCTCCAAATCTTCAATGCAAACACAATTGCAGCCAATTCTAAATCATGCACTGGATATGAGATCTCATGTGGTCTTAGTTGCCTAGATGCATAAGCTATCACCTTACCATGTTGCATTAATACACATCACAAGCCTTGGTGAGAAGCATCACTATATACTGTAAACCCACCTATACCTATAGGGATAGTTAACACTGGTGCTGAGGTTAGTCTGTGTTTTAGTTCATCGAAACTCTTCTGACATTCTAGAGTCCACTTGAAAGGTACATTCTTTCTTAACAATTTAATCAAAGGGCTAGCAATTAAGGAGAATTCATCAACAAATCTGTGATAGTATCTGGCTAATCCCAGAAAACTACACATTTCTAAAATATTTTTAGGAGCTTCCCAATTTACCATAGCCTCAATTTTCTTTGGATCGACCTCTATGCCCTTACACGACACCACATGTCCAAGAAACACCAAATGATCTAACCAGAATTCGCATTTACTCAATTTGGCATATAATTGTTTCTCCCTTAAAGTTTGCAACATAACTTTTAAATGTTGTTCATGTTCTCCCCTGTTCTTTGAGTACACCAATATGTCATCAATAAATACTATCACAAACCTATCCAGATATGGTTGAAACTCTTTATTCATCAATGCCATAAATGCAGCTGGAGCATTAGTTGACCCAAATGACATTACTAAAAATTCATAATGTCCATACCTGGTTCGAAAGGCAATCTTTGGAACATTCGCTTCTGCTACCTTTAGCTGGTAATAGCCTGATTTCAAATCAATTTTGGAGAATATTTGGGCTCCTTGCAACTGGTCAAACAAATCATCTATTCTAGGCAATGGATATTTGTTCTTCACCGTCATTTTGTTCAGTTGCCTGTAATCGATGCACAATCTCATTGTTCCATCTTTCTTTTTAACAAATAACACTGGAGCTCCCCAAGGTGATACACTAGGTCTAATATACCCTTTGTCAAGTAACTCTTGCAATTGGGTCTTCAGTTCTTTCAACTCAACTGGGGCCATTCTGTAGGGTGACCTTAATATTGGTGCTGTTCCTGGTACTAGTTCAATAGTGAATTCTATCTCTCTATCTGGTAGTAAACTAGGTAGATCATCTGGGAATACATCAGCAAGTTCCCTTACCACTGGTATATTTTCAAGCAAGCTATCAGTGAATCTAGTATCAGTCACATATGCCAAATATGCTTCACATCCCCCTTTCATTTGAAATGCCTTTACAGCTGAGACTAAACATGTAGGCACAAGTTTTCTTTCACCTAGAAATACTACCCTTGGCTGGTTTGGTGATTCCAAAATTACTTCCTTAGTAAAGCAATTCACTAATGCATGATGTCTAGTTAACCAGTCCATTCCCAGTATCACATCAAATTCATATATTGGCAATAAAATCAGATCAGCTATTAACTCAGCTCTATCAATGCATATCAGGCAATCATGACAGACATTATTCACAACTACTACTGTTCCCAATGGAGTACTCACATTTATGTCAATCCCCAAAGGCTCATGCGTTTGATGCAATTTAGATGCCATATGCAATGATATAAATGAATGAGTGGAGCCTGGGTCAATCAATGCATATGTTAACATATCACAAATATAAATATTACCGGTGACTACTTCAGGAGCATTAACTGCCTCCTGTCTAGTCATGGCAAACACCCTGGCCTGAGTAGGGGGTCTAGAACTCTGACCTTCAGATCTGGTCACTCCTCTGCCTATTGTACTAGTCCTGCCCCTGCCTCTTCCTCTGCCCTGTGTCCCAATAGTAGGGTACACCCTCGGTGCCTCAACAGTAGTCTCAGACACTCCTCTGCCTCTACTAGTCTTTGATAGTTTGGCTCTATTTGGACAGTCTCTATACATGTGCTCCATCGATCCACAGAAATAACATGCTCTTGTGAGCCTTCTACATTCGCCCGTATGCTGTCTACCACAATGACTACATGTGGGCCTTTGTTCAACATATTGGCTCTGCCCTCTGCCTGGGTAAGAGAAAGTCATGCCTCGACCTCTAGAACTGGAATACCCACTTCGGTTGCCAGACTGTGCAGGCATATATCTACCTCTTTTTCCTGACCTTCTGCTAGACTCACCGAAGAACTCACGTGCTACCCTTTTAATTTGTTGCTCCCCAGCTTCTTTCATTAACCGTTCAGCTTTGATTGCAGTAGCTCTGAGTCTGGCATAACTATCAAGATCAGTAGTCGTAATTCTATTTCTGATCTCATATTTGAGGCCCTCCTCAAACTTCCTGCATTTGTCTCTTTCAGTAAAGACCATGAAGGTGGCATAATGGGAAAGTTATTAAACTGTACTTCATACTCCACAATAGACATATTCCCCTGTTTTAGATTCAGGAATTCCTTCCTCTTCTCATCTTTATATGCTTCAGGCATGTAATTGTTCTAAAATTCCAGGAGAAAATCGTTCCATGTCAACACCAGTGGTTGTGCATCACTGTTAGGGACTGTCTCCCACCATTCATAAGCATTTCCTTGCAGTAACGATACTGCATAATCGAATTTCTTATCCGGGGTATATCTCATCATATTCAGTATCCTGTGTGTCCTTTTCAGCCATGTCTCAGCTTCTGCTGGGTTTGTTGTGCCATTGAAATCAGTTGCACCATGTTTCCTCAACTTGTCATAACGTCTTTCCTTGTACTTTTCAAGACCATGCACTTCCTGATCTAGGTGTTCATAGGATGCTTCTGCATGAGATGACTGTGATGCATGTGCTGGAGCTCTAGCTCCTAGTGCTGGTTGATCTCTATGTAAATGAGGTGATGTCTCATGAGAATGCATTTCAGTCGGCCTCTCCCTCCTTGGTGAATTATGTCTTATGATGTCCCTAAAATAAATGAAATTATGTCACTACATAATGTTCAACACATAGGATGCATATGTTATCATGCTCTTATGCTTATGCATGTTCCCATGGAACCTATCCCTGCTCCAATACCAAAAATGTAACACCACATCATATGCATTTAAGTATAACCTATTTCTGTATCAGATAATCACATACTGCATGTTGGCTGTTAACATTGATAGTAAATTTTTTTTCATATCATATCCTGTAAAATCAACTAATGACTTTGCAAGTCTCATATCCTGTAATATTACTCAATGACTTTTCAAATCAACATTAAAAACCACAATACGACATATCACATATATTAAAACATAAACTTCACATCCGAAGGATTACGGGATGCTTCCATTTATACATTTCAAAACTAATCTAGAGTGATAATACATATTCAAACATATAAGTCCAAAATATAGATGACATGTTTTCATGCTTGTGTGGAATGCAAGGAGAGAGTGATGAGGCTCGGCCAATTACCTATGCTCCATGTCTTCTATACACTACTCAAAATGAGCTATCACTTTTCTTTACCTGAAAAATGATGCAAATTGATGAGTTGTGGCTCAGTGAGAATAACCATCCAATGAGCTCTAAAGTACCAAACAACTCATAGTAATAAATCACAAATCCAATATATACCATGTATTTCATTCCATTCATCAGTATCATATATGTATCAATAAAGTTGAAACATATAATCATTACTCTTTATGTATGCAAATGCTTTTCTTATTTCATTTTGTTGAGACTAAGTTTAATAGACATTGCCCCGGGTTTCCATGTGAACATTTGTCATGTGAGCATTTGCATTTGCATTTGCTAGCTAGCTTGATCATTTGTTTCATTCGCACATTTGTTGGGCCATAGGCCTCTTCTTTTGCTTTACAATATCGATTAACTAGTCGCAACGCCTTTTTAGTCCATATGCATATGCACTTGTATTTAAGCATTCATCAACCATTGTATCTTATCATATACAACATACATATATTCCATATATACCTCATATGTCAAGCATATACCTTGCATATACTATACATATACCATGTATATATATCACATATGTCAAACATATATCTCAAATATACCACAATGTCACAAATTATACATCATTACATTATCAAGGACCAATCATGACAATCATATGAATCACATAGCAAGCAACGAATATTTGCACTAAAGAATTCAATCGATAATTAGACTCACCGTTCTCCTTTGATTCCGACCTCTAACTTATTGTCTATCCACTCCTTGTGGGTCTCCAATATGTTGCCAGCCTAATATGAAAACATAATTGATTAACTTATGATTAGGGAGACTTAATGTGGCTTAAACAAATTAATATGCAATGCTCATGCCAATAGTTAAGATTTTTCCTACGAGGCAGTGTGACCATATGGGACTGTTTAGCCTATAACTTTTTCTATACTTGACCAATTAATCTGATTCTTATTCCTAATTACAAATACCATATAATTATAGAACATATTAAAATGTTAGACCAATTGAATCATTGTACAATAATTGGTGAAATTTATAAGAGTGTTCTGTTTTCTGCCTTTAGGCAGTTTCAGGGTACTCATTTGGGTTCATCATAACTTATAATCTATAAGTCCTATTTCAATGAAAATTTATAGAAACTTAAAGGGGTTCATATGTAACATGTTTCATTTTTACAACTTGTATCAATTATGTCTCTAAGGTCTTCGAATTATAACAAACATTTTACTGGTCCAGAATAGAATTGGCTTCCGGACCAGTATTAATTCCAAAGGCCATAACTTAGTCTATACATAACCAATTAAGTTGAAATCAGTACCCAAATTTAGATAAGACATGTAGATATAACTTTTCTATTTGACCATTTACAGAATATAGCTCTACCGAGCTAAAAGTATCAAAATAAGTTTCTAACTCTACCTAGGGCACTCAGTAGGCAGTTCAAACCATGGAACAGTCATGGTTACATTCACCATAACTAAAAATTTACACGAACTATGAACCTAAATTTGGTATAAAGATACATAACACATATATCTACAACTTTTAGGTTTTGAGATACTTCAAATAATGGCTTTAACATATTCAAAATCAAAGAACACAGTAGCTAACTTGGTTAGGGTTCACACCCTGACCAATTTCAGTACGAAGAGGATATCTCATTCTATACACGACATCTTTCAAAAATATTTACATATCCATAAATTTAAGACATAAAGGAACAACTTTTGTGTTTTAAGAATGTCCAGAAATAATTTCTATGGATATCAAAATCGGGTTTCAATTCAGTGCCTAATATTGAACCTAAGCAACTCAAATAAACCCTATAGCAATAAGAATTGATTACTTACCAAGAACAACCTTGCAAGGGATCAATTTTCCTCAAAAATGAATTGAAGTCTGAAATGGAGGAAAATGAAGAAGAAAACGGGGCTGAAGTGAGGATGCAGAAATGGGGAAGAAAGATGAAGATAAAGCCAACTTGTTTTTTCTCATTTTGTCATTTTCTCTTCTTCTCTTCTTTTTTCTCTTCTCATTTCTCATTTCTCTTCTCTTCTATTCCTCTTTTATGTCATTTTCATTTTATTTTTTCTATATTATTATTAATATTTACATATATTTATAATTCCACTAATTCACACAATAATACAACTTAATCATTTAGCCCGATTTAACTAAATTAACAATGTAAATGTTCACTAATCTTAATCTAATCATTTTTCTTACTTTAATTTAGTCACCTTATTCAATTCATTTCTAATACTTTGTTATCCTTATTTAGGTTATAAGGATACACATGTGACTCGATATAATTGTCAAATACTAGGACACGTAGCTAGTGCGTGCCATGCACTTGTTTCTAAGAAAATATGTGTGAAATGCACGTGTTCAATTGAATTGTATGCAAGATGCTTATGTTCAATGAAATGCATGTGGGGAAGGTCAAAGATGTTACATCACATCTCTTTTAGAGGTTTCCTTTTCTTCTTTTGCA
Source organism: Triadica sebifera (assembly GCA_023653625.1). Classification (NCBI taxonomy): domain Eukaryota; kingdom Viridiplantae; phylum Streptophyta; class Magnoliopsida; order Malpighiales; family Euphorbiaceae; genus Triadica; species Triadica sebifera. Next base: position 32,216,341 of record CM042901.1, read on the forward strand.
TGGATATCGTTAGAGACAATCCTTGCTTTGGATTATTATGGTTTGCTAAACCCAAAATTGCAAAAATCAATGTGAGAGAAAATTGATTCTTTACTATACAAAGGAGATACACAAGTAACATAATAATGAAGGCATAAGTGGATAAGTCATGGCTATGGCACAAAAGGTTGAGCATTTTCACTTCTATAAATTGAAGATCTTTCACTAGAAGGACATGATGAGAGTCCTCCGGACAATAATGAAGATTGACAATGTTTGTGAAGGATATTTGCTCGGTAAACAATAATGGAATCCATTTCCATTTGGAGACACGTGGAGAGCCACAGAGCCATTGGAGCTTGTCTATACCAATATTTGCAGCCCAATGCATACTCCATCACTTAAAAATACTAGGTACCTCATCCTTTTTATTGATGATTATACAAGAATATTATGGGTTTATTTCTTGCATGAAAGATACAAGTCTTTAAATTTTCAAAAAATTCAAATCCTACATAGAGAAACAAATTGGCTACTATACTAAAATAACAAGAATAGATAGAGGTAAAAAAAAATACACCTCTAATGAGTTCAACAAGTTTTGTGAAGATGAAGGTGAATCAACTCATTGCAAGATATGCCCTAGAACAAAATGGCATATATGAATGGAAAAATTGAATTATGATGGAGATTACACAAGTGATGTTGATGGTAAAAGGTCTTCCAAAATGCTTCTAAGCAATAACTGTAATGCCTATAAGTTAGGGCCTAGAAATAACATGTAATATGTATATATAGGTGATATATAAGTTATTAAGGATTTTGTAAACATGAAAATAGCTAAAAAAATATGAAAAATGAAGTTTCCCAGTGTTCACATTCGTGAATGTGTCATCACGGTTGTGAATGTTGAAATAAAAGAATTATGAAACTGAGTAGCTTCACGATCATAACACACATGGTCACACCTGTGAAGACCTATAGTTTAAATTGGACAATTTCATATTTTTGATAGAAACTCATAATTTTCCAATTTAAAATCCTAGGCACTAGACGTATAAACCCTAGAATCGACATTCCTTCAATTCCTTTTAATTATTAGCTTTGAATATATGAAATAAAACCCTAAAAAAGATTAAAATTGATAAAATCAAGGATTTAACTATTTAGAGAGGGCAAAATCAAAGATAAGGGAGAAATTAGTTTGAACCCTAGTGCCAATTTGTTTTTACAAAACAAGGGTAAATATTACATTTTCTTCATCATTTCATTGGTTTAATTCGATTTCATTTGAGAATTAGAGTCAAAATCGTGTATGTTAGAGAGATGCCCTAAAGGCAATCACATTAAGCACTTAATATACTCATTTATTATTAATAAAAGACATTTTCATTATATTGGTATTCATTCACATATGAATTTAATGTAAATCTTAGACCGTTTAATGACATCCTTGGTTTGTTAACACAACATGAAGAAAAACATGATGAGATTTTGATAGTGAGATTTCTATCATATATAATTGTATTTATACCTAAATTATCCCTAGTCATAGGATTAACAATGTAACACCCCTTTACACTTACTGCAACTCAGTTATGTAAAGTGATGTTTCCGACTAACTAACCGATGTATCTACACAGGACTTATAAACATACAATATATTTTAAACAACTTATAATGAAATTAAAAAGTCATTGTATATATATACATGAATCATACTTTTATAAAAACCATAAACTGACACATGATTTATTTACAATATGTACTTTCACTTTTCAAAATATACATGATGCTTGTAATATCTGCTTTATAAGCATGACATGAGAATCACTATTATTGACACTGTTGCATTCTTCTGATGGAATCACTAGACCTGCAACTCACTTGACTTGTATGCTGCTATCTGTTTCCTACTTACTATTTGCACAATATAAAAATAACTTCCTCTCCAAGTTCTTAGCTCAGTGGTGCAAATCTTATAGTAATAGTTATATATATAAATAATAGCATTTGCCTTTAAATTTTTTCATACCAAAATATAAATATATATGAATCACTTTTAGCTAGTTATTTCATAATTGAAAAACTCTAAATTCACAGTATTTTTAATATTTGGATTAAAAAAAGAAATTTTTTTTATCAAAATAATGTAATATTTAAAACACATTTGCAACCACCATTTGTATTAATTCTCATAAAAACTATACCCATTTAGTTTATAATACCTTTCAAACCCATAAATTAAGATATCATAGACATGCCCTAGAGAATCAAGGGGGTATCGTTAATTGACGGAAGTCTTAGGGTCAAAGATAACCACATGATCCAAATAATATTATCCAATTATCATAAGACTAGAGTTGATTCAAGATAATTACAAGACCGATATATAAATAATATGTATAGTTCAAAATAACTGCATGATCCTTACAATACTTCTCATGACCAAAATAATCATAGGACATGGAGTTATTACCATATTGACATATCAAAAATCCCTAAATTATTGTTTATGTTTTTATATGTGCTAAAAACCGTAAATTCCATAAAAATACTAATAAATAATTTAATAAAAAAATATAATATATAATACATATTCCAAATAAAAATTATTTAATATTGATGCTTTAATTTTTATTCTCATGGCCATTAGGATGAAGATTTTATACAAACCTAGCTAAGCCTTTCTACCGTTAATTTGGTCATTGCCTTTATCGAAATTGACCTCCCATATCGTTGACGCACCGACACAAATTATTTAATAATCAATTATCATAATGGTTTTATTGTTACCCAAGATTCATGGGCTCTACGATTATTCTTTTTCTTCGGTTCGTTATGTACCTTTTTAATAAAACTTGGGTCCCAAGTACTATTTGGGATTTTTTTACCATAATCATATTCCCAACGCTCCTTTAATCTCTAAACATGGTCTCGGATTCCCATGGAATTTCCAAATTCTCATTTTGTGCTTTTCATTGTTTCAGCTAAATATGGCTTCATTTACTCCTCATGACTACTCTAACTAATAAATTTATTCTCTTTTTATTTTCCATTACAATTAGACCAATTAATACTTTATTTGCATAATTTTTAATTTATTTTATTTTTATTAGGTTCAAATTTTCTCTAAAGCTGTCGGCTGTCGGCCATAATATTTTAAGGCCCAAAATTTATTTATTAACTTCTCTTGGTCCAAAACGAGTTTCAATTATCACTTGGCATAATTTGAATTTAATCCTAACTCAACTAATCCACATCATCCTTGTATAAGTCTCGGCCAATCCATTATCATCTGGAGTTTAAATTTTCTTTTTATTTCTAACTGTATACTAAACTCACAATTAACTCGATTAACTTATTATTTAACCAATTTTTTTATTTAATAAAATATATTCATGGTCCAATTTTCTCCCTTATTGTCTCAGTTTCATCAAAAAGGGATAAGTCTTGACTTCCTCATCTCGGCTCATCCTTCACGATTTACATAAATACAATCACAAAAGCTAATTAAAACTTAAATTTGAAAAATAAACATGAATCAAGGGAAAAATGAGAGTTGAATTTTCGGTCAAAAGGAACAAAAGAAGAATTAGATGAACTTTCACCTTTTCAATCTCTTTCCATAACCGTAGCCTAGATAGCCCGTTTCCTCCCTTTCTTCGCTTATTCACCAATATAAAAAGACCTCCCCAAGCTTAATCTTTGACATGCAAGACCCTCATTCACCATGTAAAGCCTTTATTTATTTTTTATCGACCCAAAAACTTCTTTTCATTTATGGTGGTCTCGACCAAATGAGTTTGAAGAGCACCAATTTTGTTTCTTCAAAATAGAGAGACTCTAGCTTAGAATCACGTTTGGTGAATGAGAAAACAAAAGAAAATGGAGGAAAAAAAAAATTCAAAGAAGAGATATCTCGAGTTGGAAGTAAAGAAATGGAAAAAGAATGATGAGAGTAAAGTATGTAAGTCATAAAACCTAATAAATGATCATGAAAAAAGAAAGAATGGATTTTTTTTCTTTATTTTAAATATTTCTTATTCTGTTTTTTAAATCTTGCCACATGTAACCATGTTAAGAGATTTAAAATAGATTAAACTTGCACGTTTGGCAATATTATCTTTCTACAATTTATATCTAATCACACCGTATATTTTTGTTTCTTTAATTTCAAGGCTCAAACTAATTAATTTTTAATAATTATATACACTAATATAAAAGGTATAATTTATTCTACCTACGAATATTCTCGATTTAGCGATTCATGTAAATTTTAATACCACATGTTCGTAATCAATTTTTTCACTTGTTCTTAATTTGAATTTATACTTCAGTCATATCATCTCTTTTTTTATTGTGAACGCACTCGGTTCTCGATTAGTCCGGTACATCCAGCTGCAAAACACGCATATCAGTTGTGACATAAACTGACTGGCATAACAAACAAGATGAGACATTGTTAATCCAGGTAGACTAGCATATGTTATACTCCTTGATTAGGTCAAGTAGCTAATCTCATTAGCTAAAGACATAAGATGCTTATAGTTAATATATGGATACTTGCTAGAGTAACGAAGTATATTGGATGACCTGCTATGAGACAATGAGATGGATATCTATTCAATGTTAGTGATAGTCTTATTAAAGCAATGGTGTAATTATCCTTTGTCTTGAGATGCTTAAGGTTTTCATGGATACTCTATACTTTTACTCCATTCCTTGTTGCTTCTCAGAGGTTGCTCATAGGATGGTGATTGGGTATAGCATAAGGTATTTGTAGGTAGTTGAGTAGTCAATGAAGGATTCACCACTTTTGAAAGAAGGAGAGTATACCTTTGGCTAATAGAGTAATGCATCTCATAGGCAAGAACTAATATTATTTGTAATAGATGTTATGTAGTCAATCTAGTGCAACTTGACACATAATCCATACTCTAAACTAAATGAGGTATAGTATGGTGAAAGGACAAATTACATAGTAATTGTCCATGGAAGAGTTTATAGTTAGACAACTAACTTTCTGGTTAATTCGATAGTCATGATGTGTTGTTAGATATCGTTCATGATATGCTAAGTCATGAGAAATTGATGGGAAACTAGTTATGGGTCCGTAGAATCCCTATTGAATTATGATTCCTCTTGATACTTGAGCTGCCAACATTACCAGAAAACCTATTAGGTCACATGCATAGAGAGAATGTAGAAATTGTAAAATGAGTTTTAGATAAGATCCAAATGTGAGAAAAAGAGAATTGAGTATTTATAAAAGTTATGAAAATAGGCCAAATCTAATTTGGATTCGGATTGTTGACTTAGTCAACATTAGGGTATGTACCTTAAAGAAAATGGCCCATTAGGGATTTTTCTTTTCTAATCCTACAAGGGATTAGAAAGAGTATAAATACTCCTTTTAAGGAGTCAATTTCATGTCTTCCTCCTTAAGAAAAATAAAAGTTATTTTTCTCCAATCCTTTTCTCTTTCATAAGATAATTTTTCATAGTTAGCACTTTGGACCTTTATCACCCCATCTCCTTAGAGTTTTTCTTCTTTTTCCTTCACATGGATACTCTTATAGGCAATCCTAGCTTTGGATTGTTGTAGTTTGCTATAGGACAAAGAATGAAAAGCTCATAGCTTGGAAGATCAAGAGTTGCAAACAAAGGTAATCAACTTCTCACATTGAATGGTTCAATCCGATTTTAAAATACATAGAGCATTCCATGGGTTTTGAGTTCAATTAAATTTTATATTTATATTGTGCCATATATGTGATGCATGTTCAAAACCTAATAGTAGTATCAAAGCCACCCTATGTAAATTAATTTTTTTATTTAATTGAAGTATCAATGAAATTGATTGAAAAGGAACAACTTGGATTCCCTTCTTTCATTAAAAACGAATTTGAATATGTTTGGGCTCAAATTTTATTTATCATTCAATAATATATTAATATGATGATATTATATGTTGTTGATCATAATTGAATGATTTAAATTATATTTAAACATGAAATTTGAAACTGTGCCTATTGCTGAAATTTTAGGGTTCATAAAACCTATAGTATTGCCAAATGCGTTGTTTTTGGGGCTGTTTGAATTTGGTTTATTAATTTAATTATTCAAATATGTTTATGACATATTTAGAATGTGTTTTAACTTCTTTACATCCACTTTTTTGATTATGGAATAAATAAAACTAGTAACCAGGATAAAAACCTACCATGCGATGTGACTATTCTGTGTTGTTTAATTTAATGTGATGAAACTTCATGAAAAAAACCTTAATTTCATGTTTATAAGATATTTATGACGTTATTTTGATGTCAATTGCATGCTAAAGTCAAATTAAATTCATGCTTAAATTTCTATAGAATCCTAGTTCATATATGATTCAATTTAGGCAATTATTGAGCAATTAGTTAGCTAGTTAAGTTTTTAATGACTTAGAATGTCTAATGAAAAAATTTAATTAGTTTAAACATATTATAAGTTTCTTATAATAATGAGAATGAATTCCAAAAATTTTGAAATTTTTGAAATAGAATTTGATTTGAATTAGAAAAGAGTTTTCTAATCCTATTTTGATTAGGATTCTAGTATTCAATTGTAACTAAGATTGTTTAATCCTATGTGAAATCAAAATAATAACTAATTAAGGTAATTTAATTATGAATTAACTACTTATCATATTTGAACTTGAATTTTAATGTGATTTAATTGTTAAATTCGAATTTATTAGTTGCATGCAATAAATTGGTAGTAACCTAGTTGGCAAAGTAGGCAATTCTAGAAAAAATTTTGATATAATCAAATGTATGCCCGTGAAAAGTGGTGTCATGGCTGTGAATATCAAGTTTTCAATGAACAAACTGTGAAGGTTAATCACGATCGTGAATGGACAGTTCACGTCCATGAAAGAGGAGTCACGACTGTGACTCTTAGAAAAATGGAACAGGTGAGACAACCATGATTCTCTCCACCATTCCCTTTAAATCTGCCTCACCATGCTCTTGAACCCAACCTAACATGTCATCTAGTCTTCTTCTAGCTTTACAACAACTTCTTCTCCATTTTAGGAGCTTCAAAGATCAAGTTCTACTTAAGGAAAGTGAGTGAGAGAATGAGAAAGATAGAGTGGTGAGTTGTATGAGAGGAGCTCGATTTTGTGTGTCTTTGAGTTCTAATCATGTTCCAGAAGCTTAAGGAGTTATTTTACTGGTTGATAGGAGTTGGAGCTGGAGCTAGCGTTGGAAGTCCATCTCAAGGAAAAGGACAAGCTTGAAGATTAGAGTTTTGGCTAAGCTCCATCCTAGGTGTAAGGTTTGTACATAACCACAATCAAAGTCTTAAGTTGCATTTTCTTGTGTTATTTTGCCTTTAACACATGCTGTGAGAGGTCATTGATGTCATATCCTCAAATTTAGGCTCGAGTCGTATGTGTCATTAAATTGATGCATAGGATTGATCGGAGTCTAAATTAGAATTTTGACCAAAAAAATAATTAAAATAATGACAAATAATTATGAAAAATATTTAATAAAGTGTTCAAAAATATTTAAAGATGTTAAATTACAGTAAGTGACTAAATTGTAAATTTTGAAAAGTTTAGGAGTCAATTTACAATTTATAAAAAAAATTGGAGGATTTATAGAGATAATTATCAATTAAATGCATGATTGGGACATTAAACACATGGAAAGGGCTTGCCACACTAAGTGGCATGCAAAAATTAGCCAATGATGTGCATGAATTAGACATTAATGAACACATTAATTACGCAAGGAAATATCTAGATTTTATTTATAGCTTATGTGTCCCATTATTGATTAATTTTGTCATCTTGCCCTTAATTACTCATCCTTCTTCCTTATCCTTCTATCTAGAATATTCTATGTTCTCTCAAACCAGCCCATGTTTCCCCTTGTTCTTCCATGGCCAAAACTTGATGCTAAGAAGAGAAAGTGAGAAAGAGAGGGAGAGAGCCACAGAAGAGTAGGTTTTCATGCAAAAAGGAGCTTAAGGAAGCTTGAGAGAGAAAAAGAGAGAGATTAGGGCTTATTAAGTTTTAATTATCTATTTTATGTTTTAGGAACTCAAATTGACAAGGAGCAAAGGAAAAGAGAAAGAGAAGTAAAGAGAAAGAAAAAGGGAAAAGTAGAGGTTTGTGCAAAAATTAAGGCAATAGCCTATGTGTTGTTTTCAATTGCATGATTTGAGCATTTGGCATGTTAATAATTGTAAATTAATGATATCTTGTGATGAAAATCTTTGGGATGCATGTTTACTAGACTTAGGATTAATTTTGGTAAAAATTGAATGTGATTAGTTTGTATGTTCTTTGCTGGAATTGATGAGTAGTGAGTACTTAAACTGTTATAACTTGAGTTCTGGAAGTTGGATTTGTGTGTTATTTATTGGGTTTGAAAGATAAGACATAGTTCTATAACTTTCATTTAGACCATAAAACTGTGATGTGTCTGTAATTGTCCAAAACAATTCATAAAGTTCGGACTTAGAATCTGTCCAGAAAATTCTGGGGAGAATTGTTAGTGACCAGTTATTGTTCATTTTATCATATATTTTGATACAGAACTAAGAATTAAGTGATTCAAGTTGCATATTAAATCTAAGATCCATACCTAAAATTTTTAAGAAGACCGTATAACTAAATTCATATTTTAACATGACCAGAATTAAGGTCCATATAGAGAATGGAATCTGCTAGTGACAGGACAACATATGAGTTATGGAATTAAAAGAGTAAAATGATGTCAACACTGTTATATTATGCAAATACTATTTTTATTGAGTAATTGTGTGATTAATTGAACCTTTACATGGATAAAATGGGTGAATTTAATAACTATGAACTTTAATGACATTGAGTAAGCCCTAGAACACCCAACTAGAACCAAATTTAGGATAGTTTGGCATGCCAAGCAGAGGGGAGTATGATTAAATCCATTAATGATATGATTAACGACGTCAGATATGACACTATTATCTATGCTGGGTATAACACTATTATCTACACCGGGTATGACACTATTATAAAGCCGGTAATGACACTTATATACGCAAATCATATTGCTCGGTGGCACTCCTAAGTTCCTAGATGGAAACTCCGTTATCCTAGTCAGGGGTTCATAGGTGTTATGGGCAATAAAAGGCTATGGATAATAATGATTTGATAAAGTAAAATAAAAATGAGATATAAAAGAATAAAAGTTATGAAATGTATGTTTACATGAAAAGATGATTGGGTGTTGTGGGCATAAAAAGGTTAAGGAAAATAAAAGGAATAATGACTTGTAACATAGTTAATTATGATGTGTTATATAATGATATTTTAATAAATTAAACAAGAATGAGATAAAAGAATATAATTTGATATTTATACATGCTACAATACCATGATATGTATATTTGCATGAGAAGATGTATGAGCATAAGTTGATATATGATAATGCATGTTGCATAAAATAGTTTATTGCTTTATTTATATGCACCACTAAGCCTAGAGCTTAGTGTGGGAGTTTCTCTCGCGCAGGTATAACAAAGAATAAGTAGACAAAGCTAGCAGTAGTTTGATCTAGTAGAGCAGTCTGTTTCAAACTGTGGGTCACACATCTTTTGTATATTTTGGGTTGAGCTTTCTTTATAATGATTGTACAATAACAGAACATTTGTAAATAATACTTTATAAAATGTATTGTGTTTTCTTACTTTGATTTCTTTTACACTACAAAGTAAATAAATAGTAAATAAAAAAATATGAGTGATTTTCATTTATACAAAATTTAAAAAAGATATTTGAACCAATGAAGTCAGCGTAGTACTCCTTCATCCAGACATGTATGGTAGGGGTAAGGGGGTGTTACAATTGGGGTGATAAATGGCATGTTCTTAAGTTGTATTACACTGAGGATAAATATTCTAAAATGGTAGATTTGAGATGTTAAATGGGTTACATTGATTAATGTTGATATTTAGAGATGTTATAAATATGATATATGACTTATATGTATGTTGGAATGTTGATAAGGTGACTAAAATTGGTCAACCTTAGAGATTATTGAATGTGAAAATGGCATTAAATAACTTGCTCTATTTTCTGAAAAAAAATTCAGATTCATGACAGTGAACTGGTGGCTCACAAGCATGAATGTTGTGAATTGAGGTTTTGTTGATGAAACAAACCCGTTTATGGGTATCTTCATAGCTGGAATCGCGGTTTTGGTCATGCCCATGAATGGGTGATCACAGCCGTGAAACTGTAGTTGATTCAAAGTTTGAATCATAGTGTGATTCATAAGTAAATTGCCAGTGAAGGTTCTTATGGCTGTGAAAATGAGTTCACGAGCGTGAAGCTGTGAAATTGCATTTTCTTATGTTTTGACAAGCGTGATAAGGTTGATTCATTTTGAGGTGGTATACCTCTGTCATATGGTTATAACATGGTATGAGACTGCATGTTATGGTTATGATTTATGAAAATCATGGAATATGGATTAAATTGCAAAATGGAAATGGTAAGTGTGTAATAAAGGATTAAACTCAATACTTTGACTAAGACTAGAGCTAGGATAGAAGACATGCCATTGAGGGGAGAACGGTACTAGGTGACCTAGGTTGGTCACGTTCGAGATTCTTTGAAGGCCCAGGATTTAAGCCAGGTGTGCTTCCCTCTATAATTATTATGTGCACACTCTTTTTCCTCATACAGGTATTTTGGGAAGCTTAGGCAGCTGTTATGAGAGCTCGGGTGAGAGCCATAGATTTCTTGTATCCAATTTAGTCTAGTTATGAGTAAAGCAAGCAACAGATTGATTTAAATAATTTGCTAAGCATAGTATACACTTGTATGATTAATATTTGTTGTTTTGATATGCCATGTCCAATGTGTGTTTTAATATATGAGTGCATTATGGCATGTCATGTAGATTATAGGTTAATGCATGTGTAGACTTCGTGGTAAGTCGTTACGGTAAGTTAGGAATAATATAATGCATATTGTATATGTCATGTGTTGTGCTTTGCATATTCTTATGTACCAAAAAGCATTAGTTGTAACACCTCCTGACCCAAACCGCATGTGCCCGGATGCGGGGGCGCTATTGTCAGTCTTCTTTACTTCTTTAAATCGCTATATATATATATATATATTTTCCTCTATTTAATAAACAATGTACATTTTATTTACATAACATAGTATTTATAAATACCAATTTACTATTTAACAAACTTTGAAAACTAATTTACAACTTATAAGTATATATAATGCGGAAAAACAAATTACAAGAGTTCTAAGTTTAGTGGTGCATATAAATGTGACCCACTATTTCGAGATTGGCTGCTTTAATTTGAATAGGATCACCGCTTGCTTTATCTACCACCTTCAGCTACCTTTCTATATCTGCGGGGAAGGAAACTCCCACACTAAGCTCTAAGTTTAGTGGTGCATATAAATAAGACAATATACTACATCATGCAACAAGCATTAACATGTATCATTTTATGCATTAAAATGTTTGCATACTATGTCTATCAACATGTTCCTATTTCATACATGTATAAATACCATGCTCACATATACAACGTTATTTTCATTTATCTTTGATTGTAAGTTACTCTGTTAATCTCTTTATTGGTATATCTCAATCTCATATCATCATCATTTTTTTTCTTTTCTTATTTTTCTGACTTATCTTCATTATCTTGCCCACATCACTCTAAATTTGGACTGACTGGATACAGGTTATGGATTAGGAGTGCTCCTAGAGCTATAGCCACCTTGTCCACTATCTGGCTCAATAGAGCTTCACAAATCAATGGCGCTCTTCGAGCTTAAGCCACATTAATTGAGTATAATTTCATCATAGATGAATAACCAGACCAAGGGCGCTCTCCAAGCTTAAGCCACCTTGTCCTCAATTTATATGTGCTCATCAGAGCTTCTCAAGTCAATGGCACTCTCCGAGCTTAAGCCACATTGATCGAGCATTTCAGATCAATGGCGCTCTCCGAGCTTAAGCCACATTGATCGAGCATTTTAGATCAATGGCGCTCTCCGAGCTTAAGCCACATTGATTGAGGAATATCTCATATAGTACGGTATCGTTCGCCTCCTTAATGACATGTCATCTATCCTGGTTTTAGTTCGCAGGTAGAGTAATGGGCATCTTCATATTTTCACATCAATCATATATATTTATATAATTTTTATTTTACAGCCATTTCATCATCTTCATAATATACATCACATCATCAAAATTCTCAATTTTGACACATCAATATTCTCACTTATCAACATCTCAATTCTCTTGTTTTGCAAACATCTTATCATGCTCATACATAATGGATAACATCTTTTTCATTTGGGTAACTAGATACATCAATAGATAATCATATTCATAATTTATTTGAAAATAGAGCATTCACGGTCGTGACTACAAATTCATGCCCATGAATTAGTTCACGCCCGTAATCCCAAGCTGTGAACGCTACTGGAATGAATCGTGCCAAAAGTATTCACGGTCGTGAATACTCATTCGTGCCCGTGAATGAGTTCACACCCGTGATTCCCAACCATGAACACTTCTAGAATGAATAGTACCATTTCCACACAGAAGTCACAACAGTGATACAATCAGTCACAACCGTGAACCATCAAGTTCACGCCCGTGACTCGATAGTCACGCCCATGACTTTCAGCAGGAAATCTACATATTCACTTTTTATTCATTCTAATATCATCCAAATCATACCAAATTTCTATTTCATGCATTTCTAAGGTTCTTTACTCAACTTATTACTTTCTAATACATGTAAATGTCTTTATCATACAAGATTTTCTAACATGCATCATTAATTCAATGTCTCACAAGGATCTCATTCATACATATCTAAACTTATGGTTTCATGCCATAATCATCCTTTTTGAAATTCATTTATCTAAAATCATGTTCATCATGCGTTATTTCAGACAAAGATAAGCTATTGCCTTAAATTATGCACAAACCTTAATATTTCTCCTTCACTCTTCTAGGTAGCTTTCTCTTTTCCTTTACTCCTTAGTGTTTGTTCCTTGTCACTTGGAGCTCCTACAAGTCATATATCACTATCATCATCCGATTTTCTCAAGACCCTAAACTTTCTTATTCTCTCTCAAAACCTAATTTCTCTCTCTTTCCATATGAGTCTTGGATGAGCTCAAAATTCAAATTTCTTTAAGAAAAGATGAAGAAGAAGAAGAAGAAGAATCACTTATTACCTTAGTCTTTTCTTCACTAAATCACAATTTTGGAGATTTTCTCTCTCCACCAAACTTGATTTTTCTTCCTCTTTCTTGCCCTTTCCATCTTCCTTAGGAGTTATGGACCATGAAGATCACTTGTTCTTGCTCTTTTCCCTCTCATCTCTTCCTTTCTCTCTCTAAATTTCTGGTTTGGCTATGGAGGGAATGGGGCTGGCGTGACTGGTAGACAAGAGAGAGAAGAAAGCAGAAAATGAAGAGAAGAAGAAGAAGAAAAGAAAGGATTAAATACCCACCATCTTGACCATCTTCTTCCCATTTTACTTAATCAACACTAATCTTACTCCTCCTCATAGAGTAGCCGGCCAAATTATTAAAATGTCCCCAAAATTAATATGTTGATTAGTAATTAATCTCATAAATCCTCAAATTTTTGGTAAATTACAATTTGACCCTAAAACTTATCAAAATTTGTAATTTAGTCTTTTACCGTAAATCAATTTCTTTAAACTTTATAATCAATTAATTAGGCATATATCATTTAATTTAGTCATTACTTGATTAATTCCGATCAAAAATCTGAATTTAAACTCCGATCAGTTATACGCGTCAATTTCTCGACACGTGAGACTCGTTGTCTAAATTAGCAGATATTACATTAGTCTACTTAGCGTATGGGCTTTCGATGCATAGGTTTGGAGCTTAGGAAACTAGCAACAGAGGAGGATGCCCAAAGATCAGAGTCAAGGATAAATACTTAGGGTGGGTGATACAAATGTTGTACTTTTTTAGTTTTGTTTTGTTTAGGTATAGGTTTACATGCTTTATTTCTCAGAGACATGTAGTTTTGTAACTAGTCATTTTATAAAACCTTGGGTTGGTGTATACCTATACAAATATGGTATTTAATCTTTCAATTTTATCAAGTCTTTTAAGGATGTATAATGTTTCATGTTTTTTTAATAAGTCGTCATGGCTATGGTGCATCAAAATTTTAAATTTACTGCATTTTAAATCATATGTATCATAATATTCTTTGGTATAATTGGGTTTATTCTTAATTATATCCAATGGTGTTACATTTAGTGGTATCAGAGCATGGTTTAGGCAATTCTAAACCTAGGTGGGAAGGGTTTTATGACATGTGCGAGTGTTATCCTACATGACTCTGATGTGGGCTATTTTCCATTAATGTGTAGGTTATAGAGCAGGTATGGAGATTGAACTGTATGATGTGGCTGAATGTAATAGTCCTCCTAATGTAGGGGCTTATAATTAGTAGAACAAGGCTAGTATTCGCGGGCCCGATGTTGGTCCATTTCCATAGAAGCTAATGGTTGGAGGTGGATCAGACTCAGGATCCTTTGATGCAGAATCTAACTGCTCTGTTGCACCGATTGGTATAGGCTATGCAACCACCTACACTAACATTGCCACCTCCACCTCCTCATCCTTTAACACCGAGGCCTAAGGTTCAAATCAATAGGTTGAGGAAGTATGGAGCCACAAACTTCATAAGTAAGATTGAGGATGACCCAGTAGATGTAGAGTTTTGGTTGGAGAAGACTGAGAAGGTCTTCAAAGAGCTTGATTGTGTTGAGGAGCAAAGGGATAGGTATGTTATATCACCCCTCCAAGAGCATGCCTATGATTGGTAACAATCAGTTTTGCAGAAGGCTTAGATGCCAGAGCCGCTTACGTGAGATTTCTTCACAGCTAAGTCTAAGGAACAGTATATGTCGAGGGCAATATTATAGCGATCCCTTACCCTACTAGTCGTTAATAGTGTAAGGAAGTGCTACTAAGATTTTTTTTTTAAAACCAATGCTCAATTTATTTTATAATTTTTTTCAAATTTTGAGTTTATTATTATCTACCTAAATATTTATTACTTTTTTTTATCCTTTAAATATGTAACTAGTGATGTAAATATTCTAATTTAAAAGAACTCATTCATTAAACCATAGTATTTAGAAATACATTTACAAATGATATCAAATATATTAATTACAAAATTCACTCTTTTATAAATCCTACATGCCACAAATTTACATCAAAAGAAATCCTTAAAATTTAATTATACAATAAAATATCCAAAATATACAAAAAAAAAATAAACTACTGCAATTTGATCTTGGGGTTCCCATTTTCTTCGGTCGTCCTAGCACAACAACTATGTTTATTAATCTGTACGTGAAACACATGCGCTATGCTACTAGCTTAGTGGTATGTTTGACAATTATCCAATAATTATATAAATATTTGTAAAATAAAATTTTAGAAACTACATTAATTTACTAAGCATGACAAAACATTCATATAATATCAAAACTATTTATGTCACGCAAAAATATACAATTCGTCAATTATACTATTTCATTCATTAAACATTCTTGAAATTCTTTAACAATACAAGACATGCAATTTAAAATATCAACTTAATAATGTATATTTTTTTCTATTTATTTGATAGTTCACGACATTTTAGACTGAAACTAAATAATGGATACAAGATTTCTGCTTTCCGGCAGTATACTCGGCTCCTACTTAATTATTTTATAACTCGGCATTTAACGCCTACATTTTCAATAATAACTCAACAACTTTTTGGTGTCTACATAAATTCGAACTCAGTACTATTTCTTAGTGCCTACGTAATTTCAAACTTAGCACTATTTCTTAGTGCCTACATAAATTAAATTTCAGCACTATTTTCTAATGCCAACATTTCTACCATTTTATTGGCATGCCAACTTATCCAAATTTCTAGTTCTCAACTAGATGTTATAGGACTTAATTATATTTGTTACCTTTATTATTAATTATTTACATAAATTATGTATGTAATACTAATATAATTTCACATAAATGAAATAAATCTCCATTAAATATTTTACAACCCCATACATTCTCATTTAATCATCATAACTATAAGAAAAGTCAAATAATATCTTTATCTATCACAAAATTCAACAACCAACACATATATAGAAGCTGCCCTATTCTGGACAACATTCATATTTCATATTCCCCTGCATTTTTTATCCATTTTTAAACGGAATTTGGACAAGTTATCAGCTAATAAAATGTAGGTACATGTCTTAACTTTAATTTCCAACTGGAATCACATTCAAATGAACTTTGTAGCAAAAGGTATAAATTTTTCACTAAGCTATGTTCATTTCATTTTGCCCAGTATTTTACTGGACAGATTTCTAATTCGAATTTTGAGTTTATTTTACACCTAATTGTAGGCATATTTATATCTAATGGTCTGAATGAAAGTTAAAGACATATGTCTTAAATTTCCAAGCCAATAAGAAACACTTAGAAAGCATTTCCCAAACTCAAGTTATGTCTAGAAAAGTAGGTACTGTTCATAAGATGAATTTTCTAGCATTTCAATTAATTCCTACGGTTTCCATCTTCATGCATCAACATCCAATTGAAATTTTTATTTTTACATTTAAGGCATCATTAAATCACCAATTCATTACTCAATTGAAATATCAAAAATTGCATACATAATTATACATAATGTCACAAAATCAAATATCAACATTTTCCATATTGAATTTTTACCAAATGTACATACCTCAAAAAGTCTACTTCACTTCACTCTTCTCTTCCTTCTAATTAGCTTTCTCCTTGCCCATACTTCCTCTTTCATTATGGCCCAAATATTGTGCACCTCCTTGGCCTAACAACAGTTTTCACACTAATCAAGCACTAAACACACTAATCAACCCTTAATCACCATTAACATAATAATAACCTTAAATTACCAATCTTAATGGTAGCTAACCCCAAAATCAAAGAAAAGAGAAGAAGAAAAGTGAGAACATGGAAAATCTAACATCAGATTTGTAGATCTTCAAAATGACCAAAATCTTCCTTCTCTTTTTCTCTTCTTTTCTTCTTTTTGCTTCCTTTGTTTTTGCTCATTTAGCTTCAGTTTCTTGTTGATCTTGCTTTAATCCAAATTTTTTCCATCTAACCTTAGTTTTGATTGAAGAAAAAAAAAAGAAGAACAATGGGGGAGAGTCATGGATACAAGGAGAAGAAGGAGAGGGAGTTTTCTTTGGTTAAGATGAGGAAGAAGAAGAATTTATGACCAAAAAGTGGAATTTGACTTTTTATAGTTGGATTAGGTGGGTGTTTAAGATTAATAGATAATCTTGTTCCTCATTATTTTATTAATTTAAATCGCTCTTACTTTATTTTAATTCAAAGAATATTCCTTTCCTTAGATAAAGAATATTCTATTTTTATAGCTTTTTAAAATATCTATGTTAAAAACACTGTAAATTCCAATTTCATTTAGCGAATAATTATTTTTTTCTAAATTTTAATTCCAAACTTCAAAATTCTCAATTAAGAATATCCAAAATATTTTTCTCATATTTTATTATCATTTTAATTTTTTTATTTCTTATCTGAATTTAGACCCCGATCGGTTCAGCGGGCCGGATTTCGGTCAACCGCGTCATTGCCTAAATAATCGGGCATTACATAAATAGATGAGAAAAAATGAGCCTTTTTGAACTTACAGTAAGGGAAGATGACCGTGAGCAAATATATCCAGTTATGTATGAAAGAGAGTTTATCCGATTGAGCAAATATGCGACTAGTATAATCGGGGATCAAGTGGACAAATGTCTCTAGTTTGAAAATGACATGAAAGATGAGATCGGGTTCCACATGATTTCACAGTAGCTTAAAGACTTTGCAAAGTTGGTATATGCTGCTATTACTATAGAAAAGAGGATAAAACTGAAGAGATCAGAGGAGTCATCTAGAAGAGACTTCAAAGGACCGTCTTCCAATGCTACTCAGACATCGAACAAGAAGGCTCACACCAATTCTGGGTACTTTCAATCTAATGGGTAGGGTTAGAGTAGGAGTTAGTTAGGGTATACCAGACAAACACCATCATCAGAAGACATTTCTACAAATACTAGTAGTCAAACACAGACATGGAGAGAGGTAGCACTATAGTGCACATCATCTAGTCAGAACCACAAGGGAAAGTGTTGGGGACCCTTAAAGGCATGCAGTAGGTGTGGGTTTTGAGACTACTATTGGAGAGATTGTCCATTACAGATGGTGGAGACACCCACTCAGACTCAAAGTTTAGTGTTGACAAAGACTAGGGAACAAGGACAAACCCATCAAGGTAGAGGTGGATCTAGACATGCCATGTTAGAGATGGGGAATAGGCTGGGATCTAGTAGAGCACCAACAAAGGTCTATGTTATAATGGCCAGAGTGGATCTGATTGCTTCAGATGTGGTTGTTGGTACATTTCTTTTATTTGACTCTGTTTTGGTTGCAAGATAAATCCATGTTCTATGCACTCTTATATATGTACCCATATAGTTGAGCAGTATAACATGTTAGTTGAGAGATTAAATTATGAGATAGAGGTGACTAGCCTTTTGGGGAATTACACAGTGGTGAATTGAGTGTGCAAAAACTGTCATGTTGTAACCCAAAGGAAAGATTTTTCAGCGGATTTGATTGAACTACCCTTCCATAAGTATGACACTATCCTGGGTATGGATTGACTCTTTTAGCAGGGTGTAATGGTAGACAATAAAGTGAAGACATTTGAATTGAAAATATCAAGGGGCGAGATAGTGGTTGCTCAGGGTAAGAGATCCTCATAGTAATCGAGGGTCATATCTATGATGAAGGATCAAAAGATAATCAAGAACGAATATGAGGTCTACTTGGCTCACATGGTTGACACAAGGAGGGAAAGCCTAAACTTGAGGGATATTCTGACCGTGAAAGAATTCTCAGATGTGTTTCCAGATGATTTACTAGGGCTACCTCCCAATAGAGAGATAAAGTTCTTATAACATCCCTTTACCCCACTTTAGTTCTGCAAGGTAGGTGAGCATTACCCGACTAACTATCTTATAAAATTCACTAAAGGAAGTATAATTTTTCTTTTTGTAAAAATATTACAAACACCAAAACTCAAAAATTTATTTATTTATAAAATATATTACTTTACATTCAAACTATCTCCATTATATTAGTTTTATATACCCCTAATACATACTAAATGGGATAAAACTATAATTTAATTTATAAAACTTTTAACAAAATATACCAAAAATAGTCCAAAGCTTTAAGCCACTTTCCACTTGGGTACCTATTTTCTTCCGATAACTATACTATCTACAGTTATTCTTTAGAAACTGCGTGAGAAGAAATTACCCATGCTAAACTACTAGCTTAGTGGTGCTTTAGGGATAAAAATATTTTATATTTTCTTACATGTCATTTCATAATTTCACAAATAAGGCATAAAACAAAAGAAATACAAAAAATCAAAGAAATGTTATCCAACATTTAATATTCAACAATCTTGATTTAATACAACATTATTACAAGGCCATACTTTTACTTATTTTATCCCTACACATTTTACATTATTGTTATTTTCATTTTCTTTATGCCCATAACACCTATAATTTAATTAACTAATAGGAATAATTGGATTGTCATTACCAAATTTCATAATATTGCGTCGAACTCTTTTGTAATAGTGTCAAGCGCTTTTGTAATATTGTCATTACCGACTTAATAATTTTGCGTCGAGCGCATTTATAGAATTGACATTATCGACTTTCATGTTTTGGCACCAAGTGCCTTTAATCCCCTGATCGGCATGCCAAACCATTATCTAATCTAGTTCTAGGTTAGGTGTCTTAGTGCTTAACTATTTTTATATTTACTCCCAACATTAAGATTATTTTTCACAATATTTTCAAAAGTGATAATTGTATCAAATTTTCACATATATGTTTATTTATTTTTATTATTTATTTCCTTTGTTATTAAATTAAAACCTCACATATAAATAATTTTATTAAACATTTATAACTACAATCAAAGTCAAAATTCTCATTAATTAATATATATATATATATATTCATCACACCACATGCAAAAGTCCAATATGCCAATTCTTTGTTTATGACATATTTTGGCCCTAAACTTGGGCCTCCTTTTTAGCCCATTTATAGTTTGAATTTGAATTTATGGTCTTCTATTATTTTGTAGCTTAATGTTTCAGACTTCAGATTCATCAAAAATCATCCAAATCCAAGTTTTCTAGCAAAAGTTATGGTCATTTAA
Organism: Triadica sebifera; assembly: GCA_023653625.1. Taxonomy (NCBI): domain Eukaryota; kingdom Viridiplantae; phylum Streptophyta; class Magnoliopsida; order Malpighiales; family Euphorbiaceae; genus Triadica; species Triadica sebifera. The sequence goes on from CM042901.1 coordinate 32,236,733, forward strand.
CTGAAGGGCATTCTATTAGTTTTTACCTAGTATTTTATGGTAACCTACAGGTCTTGGATTTTGTATCTAATTTTTAGCCCAATTGTAATTAGAATTTGAACTCAGGTTCTTCATGAAAGATTTAGCCTTATGAGTCCAATTTTATTTCCAACTGATATTATCTCAATCTCATTACTAGAACATTAGTTATGATAAAAAATATCAAGACTGCTCCTGGAATTCTGTAATAGAGTCATCAATTAACACAAACCTATCAAATAAATACATCCATCATATGCATTCATTTGTATACCAAAATTTCTATATCAAAATTTCATTTACATATCTTAACATCTTTATAGAATTTAGTCCCATTACCATAAAAAAAAATCAAAAGTAACTATCAATCACATTTCATGACAATCCACATTCATATCAAGTATTAGCACATAATTTCACACATTTAGATAACGTGTAAGATTTTTATCAATGAAACACATACCTAATCAGCCTTGGAGCTTTCATTTTTCTTTCTTTTCCTCCCTTCACTATATATCTTTTTCTTTGCCTTTGTCACCTTCTTGAGGGCATCTCTTATGCTCGCTTGATTTTCCTACACCACCATATCGTATCTCAGTTTTATTATCCCTTTTCAAAGCTTTTCATGCCTACATAAAGTTCCAATGCTCCTAATATGTTTTATAATTTATTTTTGCCAAAAATTACTAAGGTTAAACTCCCTTTTTGATAGGTCATGACTGCCCAAAAATATTATCATAGGTCCCAATTTATTTTCTTCAAATTAACATCCTAATCACCCTTTATTCATCACTAATTATCATTTCCTTAAGTTACTTCAAAATTCCCCCAATTGACTCCATCAAGGCAGCCCCTTTTCTTTATTTTAGACATGATACATTAAGTTTAAATACATAAAAACATCAATAGAATTTAATTAGAGGCTTAATTGCAACTTTCTTAAAAAATCAACACTAACTTAAAATCCTAGTTCATGTATGCCAAATAACCCTAGTCTACCAACCCTAATCATATCTATCATTGTTAAACCTTAAGGGGTATTTCTGTCATTCTGATGATAACAAACAAAATAGCAATATTGTATTTAACATACTTGTCTTCTAAGTCTTTTATACAGGACATGGATCAAAATAGCAAGAATGGAGAATTGGAAGAATAATCCTTGAAAGACAAAATTCAAGTAGTAGCATGTTCACTGCCGTGACTCTATGAGTCACTCCCGTGAAAGAAGCTAACCGTTACCAAAACCAACTTTTGAAGTTCACGGCCATGAAGGAAAAACAAACCGTGAAGTGGACATTTCAGTCACCCCCGTGAATAAAGCTTGTCACCCCTGTGAATGAAGGTGTCACCCCTATGAAGATTCATGCAAATTTCATCCAGAGAGCTTCACGACCAAAGTCACCACTTGGATCACGGCCCGTGAATGAGTATGTCACGCCCGTGAATGAGTATGTCACGCCCGTTAATTTTTAAAACTCCAATTCAACCCCCCTTCTTGGCTTAATATCTGGGCAACAATTGGTATCAGAGCCTTGTCTAGCATCAAAGCCTAAAAAGCGCTAGTAAAGAGTAAGATATGGCCAGTGAAGGATTCCAAAGTCTTAAACCTTACTTTAATGGAGCAAATTATGCCCATTGGAAGTTTAGGATGGAGACATACTTGGATAGTGAAGGAATTGGAGTCTGGGATAGTGTACGAAAAGAATGGACACCACCAACCAGAAGAGGAGCTAATGGTGAAGAAGAAATCATATCAAGAGATGATTGGACAAAGCCTCAAAGAAGAGCAAATTTCAAAAATAAGAAGGCAATGACAATCCTATCAAGCTCATTATCTATTGAAGAATGTGGGAGAATACAATATTGCTCAACAGCATATAGCATGTGGAAGACATTGGAGAACTATCATGAGGGAACTAAGCAAGTCAAATCCAAGAAGATTCAACTTCTAACTTCAGAATATGAGCTCTTCAAGATGAAATCCAATGAGTCAATCACTGACATGACCAACTGACTTCTATCCATTATAAATGGAATGTGGAAACTTGGGAAGCATATGAGTTTGGAAGATGTAAACAATAAAATCCTGAGAAGTCTTCCTCTTAAAGACTATGGTTCAAGAGTTGCTGGCATAGAAGAAGCAAATGAAGATATGAGCATCATGAATACTGATGTGCTGATTGGAAAACTTCTCACACATGAGATGGCAGTGAAGAGAGATAGAGAGCTTGAAGCAGAGCCAGAGAAAAGAAAGCCCTTAGCACTCAAAGCCTCTACTTCAAAATCTCAAGAAGAAAGTGAAAATGATGAAGAAATGAGTGATGATGAAAATGAGGACATCGCTATGCTTTCAAGGAGATTAAAAAGAATCATTGAGAAGAAAATGAGCAATTCTAGAAAACTCAGGCAAAGAAACCTCAAACAAACTTCTAATGACACACATAGAAGTAAGGAAGAGGTAAAATGCTATGAGTGTGGAAAGAAAGGACATATCAAAGCAGAATGTCCAAGGCTCAAGAAGCATAAGAGCAAATACCAAAGAGACAGTGGGGAGAAAGGTCATAAAGCCATATGGGATGACGAAAGCTCTTCAAGTGAAAATGATGATAATGAAAGTGAAGAGGTCAACCTATGCTTCATGGCTATTGAGGATCACGTCTCGGACAAAGTAAGATCACTACACTCATACTCTTTCAATAATGATAGTAGTGATAATGATAGTAATAGTCATAGTGATGATGATGATGATGAGCAAAGCCTAATAGAAGAATTAAATATAGAATTAGAGAAATATAGAACTAAATTTAGTACCTATAGGAATAATATCTCTAATTTGAAAAATAAGATAGATGGTTTAGAAAAAGAAAACATAAAGCTTAAATCATCTAATGAATCTCTTCAAAAGTCATTAGATGAATATTCATCAAAACCCTCAACAGCTTCGTTGATAAAAGAAAATAATACTTTGAAAAATGAAGTTAAGGAATTTAGAAATTCCATTTCTAAATTTCACAAAGGTAAAGAGAGCTTAGATACTCTCATTGTGTCTCAAAGATCACCCTTAATTAGACGTGGTCTAGGATTTAAGGACACATCATCATCTTCTTACAAAACTATATTTGTTAAATATAAAGAATCTCACATCTCCACACCTGTTAAGAAAGCACCAAGAAATAAACATATTAATCCCTCTATATAGAAAAAGAATAATCATGCCTTTATGTATAAGAAGCATGCATCTAGAAAAATGCAAATTAATCATGAATGTGCATGCTATTGTTCTCAAAATTAGTCTAATAGAATTATGGCATTTAAATACAGTGTAAGACCAAAAAGCAAGTTTAGACCTAAACAATGTAATTATTGTATGAAAATGGGTCACATAAATAAACATTGCTGGATAAGGAAGGCTCATTGGGAACCTTCACGTGCTAACCCCCAAAGACCCAAACTCATTTGGGTACCTAAAAATTGTACTTGATTTGTGATTCTATAGGTATGCCTCAAGTCCACAATAAACAAAAATGTGTGGCTAGTAGACAGTGGATGCTCAAGGCATATGACAGGAAACAAAGAACTTTTCAATGAAATCAAAAGTATTGATGGAGGTAAAGTTACCTTTGGAAACAATGCAAAGGGTAAGGTAATTGGCATTGGTTCTATTGGTGTTAATGGTACTACTTTTATTAAGGATGTTTTACTTGTTGATGGCTTGAAACTTAACTTGCTAAGTGTAAGTCAATTATGTGATAAAGGAAACAAAGTAATTTTTACTTCAAATAAATGTCTTGTAATCTCTATCGATGGTCAATAAATATTTAAAGGAAATAAAGATATCAATACGTACATAATAAACTTACATGAACTATCTAACCATTCCTCTAAGTGTCTTGTGACTACTAGTGATGAATCTTGGTTGTGGCATAGAAGACTTGGTCATGCTAACATGGACTTAATACAAAGTCTCAGCACGGGAGAGCTAGTAAAAGGATTACCAAAAGTTAAATAAGAAAAAGGCAAGACATGTGATCCTTGTCAAAGAGGAAAGCAACACAAGTCATCTTTCAAAGCCAAAAACATAGTAAGTACTTCAAAACCTCTTCAACTCCTGCATTTAGACTTGTTTGGACCTACTAGAATTGCTAGCTTAGGAGGAAAACATTATGCATTTGTCATCATAGATGATTACTCTAGATTTACTTGGGTAATTTTATTAGCTCAAAAGAGTGATGCTTTTGAAAATTTCAAAAACTTTGCTAAAAGAGTTCAAAATGAAAAAGGGTACTGCATTTCAAAAATAAGAAGTGATCATGGGAAAGAATTTGAAAATGAAAACTTTGAAAGCTTTTGTCTTGAACATGGCATTTCACATAATTTCTCATCTCCTAGGACACCTCAACAAAATGGGGTAGTTGAAAGGAAAAATCGAACTTTAATTGAAATGGCTAGAACAATGCTTAATGAATATGAATTACCAACTTATTTTTGGGCAGAAGCCACAAACACTGCATGTTATATTTCAAATCGAGTTTTCAAAAACCCCTTTTAAACAAAACCTCATTTGAGCTATTGAATGGAAGAAAGCCCTTGATATCATACTTAAGAGTATTTGGATGCAAGTATTTTATATTGAACACCAAGGAAAATATTGGAAAATTTGCCTCGAAGTCTGATGAAGGTAACTTTTTAGGGTACTCTACAACCAGCAAAGCATATAGAGTTTTTAATAAAAGATCATTAACGGTTGAAGAATCCATGCATGTTGTTTTTAATGAATCTAGTAGACTTGATCTTGCGAAAGGTAGTGCTCTTGATGATGTTGTAGGTAATATGGAAAAACTTGATATTGAAAATGGAAAAGAAGAAAATGATCAAGAAAATTTACTGTAAAATGACACTCTACCTCAAAATCAAAAGAACAAATGGAGGAAGAACTTCCAAAAGAATGGAGAATGACGAAAGATTATCCAAAAGAGCAAATAATTGGTGATCTATCAAGGGGAGTAAGTACTAGATCTCATTTCAAGCATTTAGTCACTGACATTGCTTTTATTTCACAAATTGAGCCTAAAAACATTGATGAGGCTCTTAATGATGAAAGTTGGGTAATTGTCATGCAAGAGGAACTCAACCAATTTGAGAGAAATAAGGTATGGAACCTAGTACCTAGACCTAAGGATCATCAAATCATAGGTAGCAAATGGGTATTTAGAAACAAATTAGAAGAACAAGGGTTAATAACCAGGAATAAAGCAAGACTAGTTGCAAAAGGATATAATCAGGAAGAAGGTATAGATTATGATGAAACATATGCACCTGTAGCTAGATTAGAAGCTATAAGAATACTTTTAGCATATGCATGTCACATGAATTTCAAACTTTTTCAAATGGATGTGAAAAGTGCATTTCTAAATGGTTATATAGATGAAGAAGTATATGTAGAACAACCACCAGGTTTTGAAAGCTATGATTTGCCAAATCATGTTTTTAAACTTTCAAAAGCTTTGTATGGTTTAAAACAGGCTCCAAGAGCTTGGTATGAGAAACTAAGTTTTTTTTTATTAGAAAATAACTTTACAAAGGGAAATGTTGACACTACACTATTCATAAAAAAACATAAGCATGATATACTAATTGTTCATATTTATGTTGATGATATAATATTTGGTTCTACTAATGAGTTTCTTTGTCAAGAATTTGCTAAGTGCATGACTAGGGATTTTGAAATGAGCATGATGGGAGAACTTAAGTATTTCCTTGGTCTACAAATAAAGCAAAGTAATAAGGGCATATTCATCAATCAATCCAAATATGCCAAAGATTTAATCAAGAAATTTGGTATGGAAGGATGCAAAAATGCCAAGACTCCTATAAGCACATCAACAAAATTGTACAATGATGAAAAGGGTAAGAGCATTAATAAAAAGCTTTATAGAGGTATGATTGGATCACTTTTATATCTTACTACTTATAGACCCGATATTATGTATTGTGTTTTCTTATGTGCACGATTTCAATCATGTCCTAAAAAATCTCATTTAAATGCTGTAAAAAGAATTTTAAGATATTTACATGGATCATTGCATCTAGGTTTATGGAATCCTAGGAATTCATCTTTTTATATTATAGGATATTCAGATGCAGACTATGTTGGTAGTCTTTTGGATAGGAAAAGTACTTCAGGTACTTGTCACTTCATTGGAGAATGTTTGCTTTCTTGGTTTAGCAAGAAACAAGTTTCAGTTGCTCTCTCAACTGCTGAAGCTGAATATGTAGCAGTTGAATGTTGTTGTACACAAATTCTTTGGATGAAACAACAACTTAAGGACTATGGTCATGAGATGAACCATATACCTATAAAATGTGACAACACAAGTGCTATAAATCTTTCAAAGAATCCTATTCAACACTCTAGAAGCAAACATATTGACATTAGACACCACTTTATTAGAGATCATGTTCAATATGGAGATGTTGCATTAGAATTTATAAGCACAGAAAATCAATTAGCAGATATTTTCACTAAGCCTCTAAATGAGGAAAGATTTAATTTCATTACAAGAGAACTTGGTATGATTGATGGATTAACCTTGTGATTGCAAAAATATGAAATTTTAAATTGTTGATCTTAAATCATATCACAAGTTATACAATAGAATTTTTGATGAGAATTCATGTTTTTAGAAGTAGAATATTTGTTGAAATGATTTAGTCTCGTTATAGAACTTAATTTTAATTTGATGAAAATTTTAGGGGAGTCACGCCTGTGACATATATTCACACCCATGACTTAAATGGCCCAAAGAGGCAGTGTCATTCACGACTTGGTTCACGACATGGTTCATGGCTTCAAGTGATGCAACTTGTTTTCATGGCTTGAGTCACGCCCGTGAAAAGAGACATTCACGCCCGTAACGATTTTTCACTCCCATGAACAATTACACCCCAAAACTCACAGAAGCTTTCACGCCTTGTGTCACGGCTTGCTTCACAGGCATAAGTAGTGAAATTCAATATTTCACGCCCGTGACCTATGATCATTCACGCCCGTGATATTCAAATATCACTCCCATGAACTTATTCACGTCTTCATTCACGGGTGGTACACTCCTTCAGCAAACCCTGAACATGAGCATTCACTCTCGTGAAACCATAATTCACGCCCATGAATGTATTGAATATATAAGAGAACAGTCGGTTACAACCTTCATTTCAACTCCTCATCTCCCAAAACCGCTCTCATTTACTCTCATTAATTGAGACATTGAAGATTCTAGCCCCAAAGACTTGAACTTTCCCTATAAAGACTACCAAAAGTTCGAATCTTCAGCTAAAAATCATACATTTCTAGGGTTTTACATCAAATTTTCTGTCAAAAATATTTCCAACTCTATCAACAACAAATTTCTTCAAAAATGGAGTATGCTTCATCCAAGGGTAAGAGAAAGAAGTCTCATGCACCTAAAAGGTATGCAGATTACCTATTGAACAACATTCCGGAGAATTGCCATCCTCGGTATGCAACTTTGAAAAAGAGACCTCTTTTGTCATCAAGGTCCTTCGATTGGCAGACAGTCCGAAGTCTCGGGCTTGAGACGGCTATGACAGAGCAACTACAAGCCTGTCATCTCAAAGATTTTGTTAAAATTCATCAGTCGACTCTGAGGGAGCCAACGCTGGAATTCCTCAGCACCTTGCAGATTTCACCTACTGGAGTGGTGAAATTCCAACTCTGCAACAATCCTAACACCCTCAGTGCCATTGAGTTTGGGGAATTATTCAGCCTACCATCTGAGGGCATCCTAAATGATATTGAGGTAGAATTCTTTGCTCCTCCAGCCTGGACACATTTTGGCACCGGTTGCAGCTAGAATGTCAAGAAAACCAAGAGCACACATCTCAGGGCCCCAGTGCATAGATATTTGCATAGGTTCCTAACCTATAGCATTTTTCTAGGGGAGAAAGTAATGGAACAATCAGGAAGTCAGAACTTTTCCTCCTTGAGATGGCTCGCAGGGGAGTCACAGTGGCACTTTCTAAATGATTTGCTAACCATCTTCTCTCCATTGCCACCAAGCCTACAGGAGATATTTTGATTGGGGCATATGTCACCCATATTGTAGTGAAGCTAAATTATTTGAAGCTGGATGACCATCACTTCAACATCATTCCTGCACATCCTCGAGACAGCTTGGATGTCGAGTCGTTCATCAAGATGGGAGCGGCTGTCAGGATCGTTTTCCAGAACGATATCTTCTACCGCTTCACTGACATTGCTGGGGAGATTATCTGGGAAGATAATGACACGGAAGATTTTAAAGCAGGCCTCCAGAGAGTCTAGTAGAAGAAGAGGGCTTGGGTCGAGGAAGCACCTCTAGCAGCCGAGTAGGACGTCAGACAGTCCTCAGCTTCCACACCGTCCTTAGCGCAATAGGTGGTTGATCTCTTGGCACCACGTTTTGAGCAGCTGTAGACTTCAATGGATGAGAGGTTGGCAAACCTCAAAGACTTCATGAAGTCTCGGATGGACAGCCTTGAGGTTGAAGTGGCTAGGCTTCGTGATAGGATGTGTGGCTAGGAGATAGGCTAGAGAGTAACCTAAATTTGATTGTTTTTTGCTTGTTTGTTATTTTTTATGTTTGCTTGTATGTAGGAAATTTTTAAATTTCCTTTCTGAACATTTTATCTCAGTTTGTATCCTTTCCTTTATGTTATATATATTTGCTTTTGTTTACTTCAATCTTCATATCCTTTTTGATTGATGACAAAAGGGGGAGAAAACTAGCAATATATGATAGACAATATATGATAGGGAGAACAGTATCAAACTAGCAACATAAGATCAAACTAGCAATATATATTAAGGTAAATGATTTTTGAATCAAATAATCAAAATAGAATTGACTTTGAAATGGATTACAAATCTTGATTCAACATTTCATATGCAAAGTATATAATTGGAAAATTAAGCTTTATATACTTTAGATATACCTTAAGTATACTTTGCATATACCTTAAAGCAAGTTACAAATATAAATATGCCATGATATACCTTAAATATATCTTATACATACTTCATGTCTTAAAAAAGGAGTTATGGTATATATTGGATATACTTCTCATATAACTTGCATACACTTAAATCTAGTTAAGTTTATTTCAATGCTACATCATTATATACTATTCTTGCACATTATAAATTTTTATCCTAAGTATATTTTGAGGGGGAGACTTATCAAAATCACATATTGCTAGATTATTTGTCACCATCAAAAAGGAGGAGATTGTTAAACCTTAAGGGGTATTTCCGTCATTTTGATGATAACAAATAAAATAGCAATATTGTATTTAACATACTTGCCTTCTAAGTCTTTTATACAGGACATGGATCAAAATAGCAAGAATGGAGAATTGGAAGAATAATCCTTGAAAGACAAAATTCAAGTAGTAGCATGTTCACTGCCGTGACTCTATGAGTCATTCCCGTGAAAGAAGCTAACCGTTACCAAAACCAACTTTTGAAGTTCACAGCCATGAAGGAAAAACAAACCGTGAAGTGGACATTTCAGTCACCCCCGTGAATAAAGCTTGTCACCCCCATGAATGAAGGTGTCACCCCCATGAAGATTCATTCAAATTTCATCCAGAGAGCTTCACGACTAGAGTCACCACTTGGATCACGGCCCGTGAATGAGTATGTCACGCCCGTGACTCAATATGTCAAAACATTCCAGAGAGCTTCATGACTAAGGTCACCACTTCAGTCACGACTTGGGAGGAACTGTCACCCCCATGACAAGCATAGTCATGCCCGTGAACAATGAATGAGAAAAATGTCAGGCGCAATTTTTTGGTTGGTACAACGGCTAGTTTCTTATTTAATGCACCCCAACGGCTATATTCAGCCATGGGATTATAAATGGAAGTCATTTATGCATTAAGAACAAGTGAATGATAAGAAAAACAAAAGAATAACATATACTTCGAATTTAATTCTTATTACAAGCTAATTGTACTTTCATACTTTGAGAACAAATTTATTCTCTGTAAAAATCTTTTTGCTCCTCATATTTGAGCAATTAAGATTTATAAGTGGTTCTCTCTGTAATCTTTACTCAAGTGAGCTTTGGGTATTTCTGGGTTAAGAGTAGAACACTTGTAAGGGTTAGTTGTGTGAACCTCCAAAACATAAATTAAAAGGTTGTTTGTGTGAGCCTGTAAAACACAAAGTGAAGGTTGTTTGTGTGAGCCTGTAAAACACAAAAAATTGGTTATTGTGTGAGCCATTAAAGCACAAGGGATTTCTGGGTTAGGTGTGAGCCATTGTGAGAAACACCATAGTTGGGAGTGAACTTGTAAAACTCCATTGTAACACTTAGTGTGTTAGTGAAAATCCCAATTGCGATTGGGGAGAGGAGTAATGTTTGTTAACAGCTGAACCTCTATAAATCTGTGTGTCAAATTTTCTCTATCCCTCCTAAAATTAATTGTTTATTTCCGCACCTTAAAGTTTAATTTTTAAAACTTCAATTCAACCCCCCTTCTTGGCTTAATATCTGGGCAACAATCATCCTTAGAGGTCTCAAATGGAAGGAAAAATATTGAATTTAAGAAGAATAAATTCACCTTAATGGCTCTCCAAAATGGGCCAAAATTCCCCCAATCCTTTCTCCCTTTTCTTTTCTTCTTTCTTCCTTCCTCCTTGTTCCTTAGCTCTCTTTATGGCTAGAACTCTTTAATTTATTAGTTCTTCTTCCTCCAATACCTCTTTTCTCTCTCTTTCAAAGCTTGAAATGAAACAAAAATGGAGACTTTCAGTGGCATAGGTGGACGACAACTAAGAAGAAAAAGGAGGAAAAAGATGAGTTAGATATTTGGGTGGAAGAATGTAGAATTCCTTCCTTTTTTGACTTTTATACTATGATTAAGTAGTGAGCCCCATTAATTAAACTTAATCCTAATTTCTCTTGGTTCATTAACTTAATTAATCTTGATTAACTTTTAATTATTAGAAATTCATCATTTTTCATAAATTTCCTTATGTTTACAAATTTTCCCCCAACAATTTCAATAATACCAATTTTGTCTGTAGGGTAATTTTATTTTATTTTCCAATTGCAGCACTAATCTTTTCAATTCCCAAATAATAATACCCTTAATTATTTTCTCTTACTATTTTTTTTATTTATTATTGGTCCAAATTTAGGCTCTGATTGAACTAATGCACTCCAATACGGTCATGCGCAATAGGGGTTAAATCACCGGATGTTACAATTATCTCCCCCTTAAGAAAACTTCATCCTCAAAATTTTACCTGATTAGCTAGAGTTGAGTAAATGAGGATATTGAGTTCTCATCATTTATTCACTCTCTCAGGTGGCTTCTTCTGTAACATCTAGTGATTTAGGCCCTGATTGCATACTTGCTCAGCCTGGAGAACTCCATCTCATACTCAGCTACTGTCATACTCCTCTGCTTTAGATTCAGAAATTCTCATTTTTTCTCATCAACATAAACTCCTGGCACATATTTCTTTTTAAAATATATCATAAAGAAATCCCATGTCTGAGGGTTCAGAGTTTGGGGTTTCGGTAATACTAATTTCCACCAGTCGTAGGCATGCTTCTGAAGGGGGAGAGACCTGAATTTAAGGTTGAAGATGATGGAAGTATAAGTTATAAGGGAAGATTGTGCATGCCAAATGACAACGGATTAAAGCAAATAATTCTAAAATAGGTGCATAATACCACTTATTCCATGCATCGAGGAAGCAATAAAATGTATCAAGACATGAAAATTCATTATTGATGGCCAGAAATGAAGAAGGATATCGTGGAATACACTATAAGATGCTTGACATGCTAACAAGTAAAGAAGATACAGATCGGATCCAACACATGTAATACCTGTAGAATCAATAGAGGTACAACCAAACTTGATCGATGCAGAAGAGCCTGTGAAAATCTTAGCTCGAGAAGTTAAGGAACTATGTTACAAAAAGGTACAATTGGTAAAGGTCCTATGGCGCAATCATGCAGTAGAAGAAGCAACTTGGGAGAGTGAAGCAATGATGAGAACTCAGTATCCTCAATTATTCCGCTCCAGCTAATCAGGCAAATTTCGAGGAAAAAATTTTCTTAAGGGGAAGAGAATTGTAACATCCAGTGATTTAGGCCCTGATTGTAGTGCTCCCTACCCTACTAAATGTTAATAGGATATGGAAATGCTACTAAACTCATTTGTTTTAAAACTAATGTTCGAATTATTGAATTTTTTTTCGATTTTTGAGTTTATTATTAGCGGAATATTTATTACCGTATTTTATTTTATTTTTATTTAAAATATGCAAGTACTGATGTGAATAATTTGATTTAAAAGAACTCATTCAATTAAACTATAATATTTAAAAATATATTTACAAATGATACTAGATATATCTAATTACCAAATTCATTCCTTATAAATATTATAAGCCACAATTTTACATCCAAGAGAAATTCTAAAAATTTAATTTTTACAATGTAATTTTCAAAACATACAAAAAGAACTAGATTGCTGCAATCTGATCTTGGGGTTCTCTATTCTTCGATCGCCCTATCGGATAGCTACTTATATTTATCTAAGCTACTAGCTTAGTGGTACGTTTGACAACTATCCAATAATTACATAAATAATTTTAAAATAAAATTTTAGAAACTACAATTAATCTATTTAGCATGCCAAATATTCAATTAATAGTAAAACTATTTTCTTCATGCAAAAATATTTAATTCATCAATTATGACATTTTATTCATTAATCATGCTTGAAATTTTAACAATACAATAAATAAAATTTACAACATCAATTTCATAATTCACATTTTTTTCTGTTATTTATTTAATAGCCCACGACATCTTAGACTGAAACTAAACACTGGATACAGAGTTTCTGCTCTCCGGTGCTCGGTGCCTACATAATTATTTTATAACTCTGCCTACATTTTCAATAACAGCTCAGCACCTTTTTGGTGTCTATGTAATTTCGAATTCAACACTATTTTTTAGTGTTTATGTAATTTCAACTCAGCACTATTTCTTAGTGCATACTTAAATTAAATCTCAACACTATTATTTTTAGTGCTTACTTTTCTACCCTTTTTATTGGCATGCCAACTTATCCTAATTTCTAGTTCTCGACTAGATGTTATAGGGGTTAATTATATTTGTTACCTTTATTATTATTTACATAAATTATGTAAGTAACATTAATATAAATTCCACATAAATGCAATAATTCCCATTAAATATTTTATAATCTCAAACTTGCTCATTTTAATCATTATAACTATAAGAAAAGTCAATTAATATACTTTCTGTCACAAAATTTCACAATCAACACATTTTTTGAAAGATGTCCTATTCTGGACAGCATTTCTGCCTTATGTTGCTCTGTATTTTTCGTCCATTTTTAGATGGAAATTAGACAAGTGATAAACTAACAAAATGTAGTTACATATCTTATCTTTAATTTCCAGATGGAATTACATTAAAAAATATTTTTTAGCAAAAGTTATGAATTGTCTCCTAAGCTACGTTCACTACAATCTGTCCAGTATTTTACTGGATAAAATTCTGCCTTATATTTCTCTGTCTTTTACATCCATTTTTAGATGGAATTTGGACAAATGATAAACTAGAAAAATGTAGGTACACCTCTTATATTTAATTTACAACTGGAATCACATTAAAATTTTTTTTTTTACAAAAGTTATGAATTTTCTTCTAACCTATATTCACTGCAATCTGCCGAATATTTTTTTTCTGGACAGATTTCTAGTTCAACGTTTTAGCCCATTTTTTATCTAATTCCAGGATTATTCAGGTCTAATGGTCTAAATTAAAGTTGAAGCCCTGTGTCTTAAATTCAAGTGATAAGGCCAATCGATAAGCTACTGGGTCTTAGCTAAGCTTATAAGATAGTTAGTTGGGTAATGCTCACTTACCTTGCTGAACTAAAGTGGGGTAAGGGGATGTTACATCTTCTAATGCCAATTCTAGTGATAAGCCAACCGGTAAGCCACTGGGTCTACACATTCAAGTATTTCATATGGTCCAATAAACCTAGGGCTCAGTTTCCCCTTTTTACTAAAACGAAGTACTTTTTTCTAAGGAGAGACTTCTAAAAATACCTTGTCTCTAACAATATTCAATATCCTTCCTTTTCAAATCAGTGCAGGATTTTTGTCAGTTAATTGCAACTTTTAATCAATCTTGGATTATTTTCACATTCTCCTCTATCAACTGCACCAATTCTGGGCCCATTAACTTCTTTTCACCAAGTTCTATCTAGCATAAAGATGTCCTACATCTTCTTCCATACAAAACATCATATGGAGCCATGTCGAGATTAGCTTGATAGTTATTATTATATGCAAATTCCATCAATGGTAAATATCTATCCTAGCTACCCTGAAAGTCAAATACACAACTTCTAAGCATGTCTTACAGCAATTGAATAACCCATTCGGATTGCCTATCTGTTTATCGATGGAATGTTGTACAAAAAGTATGTCAAGTCCCTAATGCTTATTGCAAACTTTTCCAAAATTGTGATGTGAATCAGGGGTCTCAATCAGAAATAATAAAAACTAGCACCCCATGCAGTCGAATTATCTCATTAACATATATTTTTGCTAACTGGCTCAATGGATAATCCATCCAAACTGGTAAAAAGTGAGCTAATTTGGTAAGTCTATCAATAATTACCCACACCACATCATGCTTTTTTTTGTGTCAAAGGAAAACCAGATACAAAATCCATCATAATCCTTTCCCATTTCTATTATGGGATAGCAATAGGTTGCAACAATCCAGATAGTACCTGGAGCTCTGCTTTCACTTGTTGGCATGTCAAGCATCTTGTAGTGTATTCCACGATATCCTTCTTCATTCCTAGCCACCAATAATGAGTCTTCAGGTCTTGATACATCTTATTACTTCCTGGATATATAGAATAAGTTGTATTATGCACCTCTTTTATAATTATTTGCTTTAATCTACTGTCGTTTGCCACACACAATCTTCCCTTATAACTTATACTTCCATTGTCTTCAATCTTAAATTTAGGTCTCCCCCCTTTTTAACTGCCTCAACAGTTATCATCAATTTCTGATCTTGCCTCTGAGTTTTCACTCTTATATTTTTGGATCCAATCTAAGACCCATTTCAAATTTCCTTTAAACCTTTTATCTGTGTGACCTATGAGGTTTCCAATTATGTTGGCAATTCAAATCATCACATGATTTTGAGTAGATCATGAGAAGTATGTAGCAACACATAATGACCACCCAATTAACCGAAAAGTCAGTGGCTTGACTATAAAACCTTTCATAGATAATTACTGTGCAATTCATGCTCTTGCCATACTACACTTCATTTGGTTCAGAGTATAGACTATGTGTCAACTCCCACTATACTGATTATATCACATCTAGTATGAATGGTATACATGTTCTTGTTTATGAGACTCATTACTATAATAGATATGTCTTTGATGACCATCTTCAAGATATGTCCATCTTGACAAAGAATTTGTGAGTAATGATCTCCACAAGAGGCCATGAGTATACTTTCCTTCTATTAAGAGTGGTGAACCACCTATTGACTACTTAACCAACTTCAAATACTTTATGCTATATCCAATCACCACCTATGAGTGACCTCTAAAAGGCAATAAGGAATGGAGTAAAAGTGTAGGATTCAATATCCAAGATAACCTTAACTATATTAAGTCTAAGGATACTTACATGATTGCTATGATGAGACTATCACAAATATTGAATAGATAATCCATGTGATTGTCTCATAACTAAGTCATCTAATGTACTTTTCTACTCTAGCAAGCATTCTCATGTTAACTCTAAATATTTTATGTCTACAGCTTATAAGATCAATTGCTTGACCTAGTCAAGGAGTTCAACGTGTGCTAGTCTATCCAAATTAAAAATATCCTATCTTATTAATCCTACGACTAAGGATCATTTAGGTATAAACACTCATTTAGGCATAAATACAATTACACCTTCATGTTGAGTAACATACCAAGTACTTCATTAAATGGTTTAAGATATATATCAATCCATAATAATAATACAATATAATGGAAAAAAACTTTTATTAATTAATAAAAGATGTACATAAAGTCTCTAAGGTGATTGCCTTTAGAGAACCTCTCTAACAAACTCCCACTTGCACTAAACATAATTGCTCTTATACATTATACCATAGGTGAATAATTTCTTTTGGGGAAGTGGCTTAGTGTGTGGATCAACAATATTCTGATCAGTGGGAACCCTTTTTATTTTTCATCATGTCTACCAATGATCTCTCTAATCAAGGGGTAACATCTGAGTACATATCTAGATTTTTTATGAGATCATGGTTCCTTTGCTTGTGCAATAGATCCATTGTTATCATATTACAAAGTATTGGATCAGTACTACTAGGAACCACTCATAACTCTATGATGAATTTCCTTATCCAAACCACTTTTTTAGCTGCCTCAAAAGCTGCAATGTACTATGTTTCAATTGGGGAATCTACAGTCGTCCCCTATTTAGAACTTTTCCAACTAATTGCATATTTAATGTGAAAATATAACTTGACTGGGATTTGAAATTATCCTTGTCCGATTGGAAATTGACATTCATATACCCGCTTATTTTAAGCTCACCATCTCCATATACTAAAAATGCATCCTTAGTCCTTTTCAAGTACTTAAGCATGTTCTTGACAGTTATCCAATGCCCCTCACCAGGATTAGATTGATATCTGCTTGTGACACTTAGAGCATATGATACATTATGTCTAGTACATAACATATCATAACATGATAGATCCGATAGCTTGTGCATATGGAATTTTACTCATGAATGTCTGTTCATCCTATGTCTTTGGACATATGGATTTAGAGAGTACTATTCCTTGAGTCATAGCAATGTATCCTCTCTTGGAATGATCCATGCTAAATATCTTTAGCATATTATCTATGTATGTAGACTGAGAAAGACTAAGCCACCTTTTAGATCTATCTCTATAGATCTTAATCCCCAAAATGTAGGTTGCTTCTTTGAAAGCCATATTTTGATTGCTTGAAGAACTGAGATATCACTTCTTATTATAAGTATGTCATCTGCATACAACATTAAAAAAATGGTTGCACTCCCACTAACCTTTTTGTAAACATAGGGTTTATCCATATTTTGTGAGAAATCAAACTCTTTGATTGTCTCATCAAATTAGATGTTCCAACTCATATATGCTTGCTTTGATCCATAAATGGATCTTTGTAATTTGCATACCTTATTGCCATTATTAGATGTGAACCCTTTAGGTTATGTCATGACACATCATTAGTCAAATTCCCATTAAGGAAAGCTTTCTTCATATCCATTTGTCAAATCTCATAATCATAATGAGTAGTAATGGAAAAGAGTATCCTGATGGATTTAAACATAGCAACTAGAAAACAAATGTTTAGTTAACACATTGTTATTAATAATATCCTTTAGCAACCAGCCTAGCTTTATAGGTAGCAACATTACCTTCCATGTCAGTCTTCTTTTTGAAGTCCCATTTGCACCCTATGGGTTTTATCCCTTGAGGTGTGTCAACCAAAGTCCACACTTGGTTTTCATACATGGAATTTGTCTCTAATTGCAAGACATAAAACCATTTTCCAGATTCTAAACTATTTAGAACTTCTTCATAAGTAGTAGGCTCATCATTTTGTTCATTTATGAGAAATCCATATCTCTCTGGAACAATGCGTATCCTACCTTACCTACAAAATTCCTGCATTTCAAAAGGTGTAAATATTGCTTCATCTCTATGAGTAACATGTGTGTGTTTAGTCAATTGATATGTGTCTATTCAATAATCATCAATAAAGGTAATGAAGTA
Organism: Triadica sebifera; assembly: GCA_023653625.1. Lineage (NCBI taxonomy): Eukaryota > Viridiplantae > Streptophyta > Magnoliopsida > Malpighiales > Euphorbiaceae > Triadica > Triadica sebifera. The sequence continues at coordinate 32,254,696 of CM042901.1, forward strand.
GATAAAACCACTTATGGCATGCACTAACATTGGTTCACATACATCTATATGTATTAGGTCGAATAGTCCATTTGCACGTTTACCCTTTCTACTAAAAGGTAATTTTGTCATCTCACTTGATAAATGTGATTCATATGTATCATGTTGAACCTTGAGGGGTATTTTCATCATTTTGATGCTAACAAATAAAATAGCAATAATGTATTTAACATACTTGTATTTTAAGTTTATTGAACAGGGTATGGAATTTGATAGCAAGAATGGAGAATGGAAGACTAATCTTAAAAAGACCAAAAAAATGAAGAAATAAGCATGTTCACGCCCGTGACCTTATATGTCACGCCCGTGATGAAGCTTAGTGCCAACTATCCAACATTTAAAGTTCATGGAAATGAAGAATGATAGCAACCGTGAATGATCATATCAGTCACGCCCATGAGAAGACATGACAAATTCTTCCAGAGAGCTTCAAAGCCAAAGTCACCACTTGGACCACGACTAGGAAGGATGTTCATGCCCATGAAGATATAATGTCACACCTGTGATCAAACACTTCAAATCCTTCTAGAATATTTCATGGACAAAGTCACCACTCAAGACACGGCTTGGAAGAAAAGTCATGATCGTGACAATCATACTCACGACCGTGAAAGAGGAAAGAGAAACATGTCAAACATGAAAATAAGAGTTGGTGCAACAGCTATTTTCGCATTAAATGCAATCAAATGGCTATAATTCACCATGGAAGTATAAATGCAAGTCATTTATGAATCCATAACAAGAGAATAACTAATACTTAGAATCAAAATCTTGTTGTAAGCCATTTGTGCATTTGATATTTTCAAGACAAACATTTATTCTCTGTGAAAATCTTTTTGCTCATCATTCTTTGAGCAATAAGATAGTTACACTAATTATATGGTCATGATTATGGACGTACTTAGGTAGATGCATGAAATTACATTATTAAACAGAAAAATAGTTTTCTATTCTAATGTTGTTTGTCTATGGTGCTAACTCCTTTGCATTTCAATTCTATCTTAATCCTATGTAATCTAATTATATAAATTCTTCATAAGAAAACCTCAAGTTACATTTGAGGAGAGTGAGATAACAAGAGAAATACAACAAAATATAAGAGAAGGCAGACCCTATTTACCAAAAACAAAATTTCATACATGTTCAATCACATTGGTCAAGTCCATAATGATATTATTATGTCATTCCATCCACCCTTAACATGCATTCTCTAATGCATAATATTAGGTAATCTAGAAAATAACATTTTGGGTTCCTTTTTCCATAACTTAGTTTAAACTCTTGAACCAAGTCGTGGACATTTTGTCCTTTAATAAAAATCAGCAAATCTTCATCATTTTATCTCATTAAATAATCATATGACTATTTCGCCACCTTCAAAAGGAAATTATACAAATTTAGGCAACCATTTGATATCATCAAAATGCTCCTAAAATTGCCTCATTAACTAGTTGGTTTACTTCCCATTTGATAAATGTAAATTCCAAATTTGAATTTAGTCATTTAACCCCATTAACATTGTTGAGATATTGATATTATATGCATGATTCTAGGCTAAGAATCAGTGATTATATTGTTGTAAATATATGATTCTACTTCCTTAATGGTATTTGATTTTACTTCCTATTTTGTATCCTACATCTAGTATATATAACCATTAGCATGAGAAAATAATCAAGCTGTGTAATTCAAACTTCACTCTCTTCTTTCTCCTCTTCTTTCTCCTCTTCTTTCTCCTCTTCTTTCCCTAAGTTTCTTATAGTATCAGAGCCTTATGGTTTCTACACTAGTTTTCCCTCTTCCCCATCACTATTCATGATCCATTCCTATCCAACCATCTTCTTGCCTAATAGCCATTGTCCTTAGAAGCAACAGACGCAGACTAGCAAGTCAGATAAATTTCATCATTAGACAATAACACGTGAGTCAACACACTGTCACAAATTTCCACCGATCATCCACGTGCTAGCTCGTGAGCCATATTCCAGCCACCTTTTTGGTCTGCTTCCTAGAGCCACCCAGTCATCCTAATTCCAATGGTACCATCGATTTTCTATTCTGACCTCTCTGATATTCCAGCACTCAAAGGCAGCCTTGTTCTTTTCTGGTTCTTCGACCTCGCTTCAACATGTCTGACATCTCAGGTTCTCTAAAATCTTTTATTTCATCTATTTCTAGTCCTCCAACAATCACTACAACTAAACTACAAGGTAGTGATAATTATGCTTCATGAACAACATCTGTTGAGTTATGATTTATGGGTCAAGGATATAACAATCACTTAGAAAGAATTACTAGTGATATTGATGACAAGAATAGAGCTACATGGATTAAGATTGATGCATAATTATGTAGTTTGTTGTGGTATTCTTTGGATCCAAAATTATTGACTCTTTTTCAATCTTGCAAAACCTACTACAAAGTCTAGACAAAGGCAAAAACATTGTATAATAATGATATTCAATGTATTTATAAAGTTATGTCTGACCTTGTCCATTTACAACAAAATTTTCAAGATATATCTAGCTACTTGGTACAGGTTGAAACTTCGAAAGATGAATTTAATTCTCTCATGCCATTTTCTGAAAGTATTACTGAACAGAAAAATTAGAGAGACAAATTCCTTATGGTATTAGCCTTAGGGCTTTGAGGAGATTTGTCTTCAATACGAGATCAAATTCCTGCCACTCCAGTCATTCCTACTCTCGATGAAATGTTTGCTCGGTTACTTTGCATCTCCTCCACCAAGCCTGAAACTGAGTCATCTGTACTAGCTATACAAAGAAATAACCATCAAGGAGATAATTGAAAATGGAAAGGGAAAGGATCCAAATTTCATTGTACTCACTGTGATAAGGGAGGTCATGCTTGTTACACTTGTTGGGCCCTTCATAGTTGACCTCTAAAGAATAATCAATCTACTGCTCATATGGATTAGTCTCAAGGAGATGGGATCCTTCCTTTGCCAACTACTCAAGCTTACATTGACTGGGGCTGATTATATTGATTATTTGCAGTATCAAGCATCGAAACAACAATCATCTTCTTCTATGGTTTTTATTGCTCAACTAGGTAATTCATTTGCTTACCTAACACGAACTTCACCTAGTAAATCTTGGATCTTTGATTCCGGTACTTTTGGTCATATATTTGGTAATAAAAACCTTTTTCTCTACTGTCTACTCTCCATCCATTTCCTCTGCAATCACCTTGGCTAATGGATCACAAACATTGATTAAAGGAGTAGGTGAAAGTAATCCTCTCTCTTCTATTCCCTTAGTCTCTATCTTATATGCTCCTGAATGTCCTTACAATTTGATATCAATTTGTAAAATATCTAAACGACTTAATTGTAGAGTGATATTTGATTCCAATTCTATTTTTGTGTAGGACTGGTAAGACTAGAGTACGAGGAAGATGATTGGCGAAGGAGATGAGTCAAATGGATTATATTATCTTTTCTGCCCTACCACTGCCTTTACTTATACTCTTTCAGTTTATCTTCTTCACAATCGCCTGAGTCATCCTAGTCTCACCAAATTTCAGAAAATGGTTCCTGGTCTTTCAACAGTCTTATATTAAGTGTGAGTTTTATCAGCTTGGGAAATATACTTGTCGTTCTTTTCCTAAGCGATTAAATAGTAGAGCTTTATCCATGTATAATGTTGTTCACTCAGTTATATGGGGCGCAAGTTGTATTGGTACGAACTTGAATTTTCATTATTTTGTTACTTTTTATTGATGATTGTTCTTGTTATACTTGGTTATTTCTAATAAAACATAGATCTGAGTTGTTTACTATTTTCAAAATCTTTTGTGCTGTAATTCAAAATTAATTTGGTGTCCCTATTCAAATTTTGCATGGCGATAATGCACAAGAATATATGTGACCCTTTCAAGAATTCATGGCCTCTCAGGGAATCATTTACCAAAGATCTTGTGTTTATAACCCTCAACAAAATGGAGTGGTTGAATGAAAAAATTGACATCTCATTGAAACAACCCCAACCATGCTCATTCATCATAATGTTCCACTTCATTTTTGGGGCGATGTTCTCTTAAATGGATGCTATCTAATTAATCGGATGCCCCTCCTTAGTTTTGGAAAACCAGAGTTCTTATTCTATTTTGTTCCCAAGTCAACCCTCTTACTGTCTCTCTCCTCGTATTTTTGGGCGTACTTCTTTTGTCCATAATCATACCCCTAGTAAGGATAAACTTCATCCCAAATCTAATAAATGTGTCTTCTTAGAGTATTCTCGCCTACATAAGGGTTACAAATTCTATGATCCAACAACTAACAAATACTTTATCTCAGCAGATATAACCTTTTTTGAGACATCCCCTTATTTTTCACTAACCACAAACCAACAAACTATAATAGAACTCTTCCAGTACCCATTTTTTTGAATTTCTATCACACCATCACCATCCTCTAAACCATTACAACTCTACTCCAGAAGACCTTCTATGTATGGTCTTGATGTTCCTCTTATAGGTACATATCAAATAGATACTCCACTTGACTCATCTTCTGCACCATCAACTTCTCCAACATCGTTCATGTCTCAGAGAGAAGAACCCACTCCACCTATTGCTATCATAAAATGTATTTGTTCTTCGCGTAATCCTCATCCCATTTATAATTTCTTAAGTTATCATCGTCTATCACCTTCATACTATGTCTTTGTATCCAATTTATCCATTGTACCTATCTCGAACAATGTTAGTGAAGCATAGGAACATTCAGGTTGTCAACAGGCTATGGTTGAGGAAATGAATGCTCTTCATGTTAATAATACTTGGGAGTTGGTTCCATTGCCATCTGGAAAATATGTAGTTGGTTGTCATTGGGGAAGTGAAAATTGGTCCTAATGGTAAAATCGATAACTTGAAAGCCCGTTTGGTTGCTAAAGGGTACACTAAGGTTTTTGGCCTTGATTATGGGGATACCTTTTCTTTAGTTGCCAAGATTGCCTATGTTTGACTCCTTATTTCTCTTGCTACTACTGGGCAGTAAAAATTGGTCCTAATGGTAAAATCGATAACTTGAAAGCCCGTTTGGTTGCTAAAGGGTACACTAAGGTTTTTGGCCTTGATTATGGGGATACCTTTTCTTTAGTTGCCAAGATTGCCTATGTTTGACTCCTTATTTCTCTTGCTGCTATTCACCATTGGAGTACTCATCAACTGGACATTAAAAATTCCTTCTTGCATGGAGAATTGACAGAAGAAGTCTATATAGAGCAACCACTAGGTTTTGTTGCTCAAGGGGAGTCTAGGTTCATTTGTCAATTGCGAAAGTCTCTTTATGGTTTGAAACAATCTCTAAGGGCATGGTTTGAATGGTTTAATATCGTTGTTCAAAACTTTGGGATGCATAAAAGTGAAACAGATCACTTAGTGTTTTATCATCATACAATTCATGGTAAATGTATTTACTTAGTGGTATATATGGATGACATTGTAATAACAAGAGATGATCATGAAGGAATCGCTCAACTAAAGCAACATCTCAGTAGTTATTTTCAAACTAAAGACTTAGGGAGATTAAAATATTTTTTGGGTATTGAGGTGGCACAATCAAATACATGCATTGCTATTTCACAGAGGAAATATGCCTTAGATATTTTGGAAGAGACATAAATGTTGGATTGCAAACCTGTGGAAACTCCTATGGATATAAATGTTAAACTTGTTCCAAGACAAGGGGAGCCATTGAGAGACCCTGGACAATATCAAAGATTGGTGTGAAAACTCAATTATCTCACTATCACTCGCCTAGATATTTCATTTGCAGTAAGTATGGTCAGCCTGTTCCTTCAAGCTCCATGTGACTGTCATTGGGATGAAATAATACACATCCTTAGATATATCAAATGATCTCTAGGATAGGGCTTGTTGTATGAGGATAAAGGACATACACAGATCATTGGGTATGCAGATGCTGATTGGGCTGGTTCTCATTTAGATAAACTATCCACTTTGAAAAATTGTGTCCTAATTAGAGGAAGTCTAATATCATGGAAAAGCAAAAAGCAAGATGTTGTAGCAAGATCAAGTGCAGAAGTAGAATATCGAGCCATGGCCTTAGTTACTTGTGAACTTGTTTGGCTAAAACAGTTACTTAAAGAATTAAAGTATGGAGATGTTGGTCCAATGAAATTGATTTGTGATAATCAAGTAGCACTACACATTGATTCAAATTTGGTCTTCCATAAAAGAACAAAACACATTGAGATAGATTGTCATTTTTTCAGATAGAAGATTGAATCTAAATGCATTGTTACTAATTTTGTGAATTCGAATGATCAATTGGAAAATATTCTTACTAAAGCTCTAAGAAGGCCATGGATTGAATATATATGTAACAAGCCATAAGCATATGATATATATGCTCCATCTTGAGGGGGAGAGTTAAGATATTGATATTATATGCATGATTCTAGGCTAAGAATCAGTGAATATATTGATGTAAATATATGATTGTACTTCCTTATTTGTATCCTACATCTAGTATATATACCCATTAGCTTAAGGGAATAACCAACTTGTGTAATTTAGACTTCACTCTCTTCTTTCCCTTCTTCTTTCTCCTCTTTTTTCCCTAAGTTTCTCAAACATTAAATCCAAATATGTCCAAAATTTAAACTCACTAAATTACCTCATTTTTTATGTTATAAGGATTAAATAACCCAAATATAATTGCATGATTAATTCCAGTCATACTAGCATTAGAAAACTCTTTTATATTCCAATTCAAAACCCAATTCAAAAAATATCAAAAAATTCCAAATTTCATTCTCATCAAAATAAGCATCTTAAAATCAATTATAGCTAGTTAAATCAATTCATTAGACAATTTAAATCATCAAGTACTAAACTAGCAAACCAATTTGCTTAAAGTTGCCCAAATTGAATCATACATGAAATAGATTTCCAATGAATTTTACATAGAAATTTAATTTGGTTTTATCATGCAATATGTATCAAACTAACTCATGTCTATCTCATAAACATGTAATCAAGGTTTTGGAAATTAAAATACACCATATCAAATCATAAAAACACAAACAACCCCATCACATAGAAAGATTTATGCCTTTGGTTCAAGTTCATTTAGATCATAATCAAAAATGATTTTTGTATCATGTAAGGTGCTATCCAGATCTTAATAAACATTCCAAATATGTTAAAAACATGTTTGAAAAAACATATTATCAAACAACCCTTTGAAACATCCAATATAGACATACTAACGTTCATTAAATCCAGAATTTTCAGTAACCTTGTATAGCTTCAAATTTTATATAAATCATATTTCAATCATTCCTTTTTCACCAAAAATATTTAATATCATCATATTAACATGCGGTTAAAATATCAAAATAAATCCATGGCCAAAAATATGTCCAAACATTTTAATAAATGAAGAGGAAAACTAAAGTGTTCTTTTCAACCAATCTCATTAATTCATTAATTAAATCCAAAATTTATTTACATAAGGAGTTTCTAATACCACTTATGGGTTTTAATACATTATATAGAGAAAGATTAAAATTTATTTAACCCAAAATCCATAGATCAAGCCTATGCAATTCAAAATTAGATATAAACCATCATATGGATGAAGAAGATTACCTTTTATTTATGAACTCTTGATTTGTGAGCTTTCCTCCTTGTTGGGTTGTAGTAAACTACAACAATATAAAGCTAGGATTGTCTCTAAGAGTATCCACACAAAGGATGAAGAAGAAAACCTCAAAGAGAATGGGTTGTTAATGATCCAAAATGGTAGAAATGAAAGATCAACTTAGAGAGAGATGGGAGAGAGATAACTCTTATCTCTAATATGGAGGTTGCTGTAAAATAACCCTAAAATGGGGTATTTATATGCCCTTTCATCCAATTTTGAGATGGACACTATTACTTCTAGGGTTGCCCATAAATTCTTTCATAGAAAATTATCACATAATTCATCCTTTCAACACAATATACCTCATTTGGTTTAGGGTATGGATTATGTGTCAACTCCCACTAGATCGATTATGTCATATCTAGTCCAAATGATATATATGTTCTTGCTTATGGACTCATTACTCTATTAGATATGTCCTTGAAGACTATTTTCAAGACATGTCCACCTCAGCCAATATTTATGAGTAATGATTTCCACAAGAGGTCATGGGTATACTTTCTTTCTATTAGGAGTGGTGAATCACTTGTTGACTACTCAACTATCTTTGAATATCTCATGTTATACCCAATCACCACCCTATGAGTGACCTCCCAGAGGAAACATGGAATGAAGTCTAAGTATAGGATTCAATATCCAAGATAATCTTGAGTATCTCAATTCTAAGGATACTTTCACGATTGCTATGATGAGACTATCACTGATATTGAAGAGATAATTCAAGTGATTGTCTCATAGCTAGGTTATCCAATCTACTTTACTACTTCAGTAAACATCCATATATTAACTCTAAACATCTCATATCTACAGTTAATGAGATCAACTACTTAATCCAGTCAAAGAGTTCAACGTATGCTAGTCTATCCTGATTAACAATTTTTGTCTTATTAATCTTATGACTAGGGATCATTTAGGTATAAACACAATTACACATGATATGAACCTCATAATCATTATCACATCATAATTTCCTTCATGTTGTGCTCCATACCAAGGACTTCATTAAATGGTTTAAGATATATATCAATTTACAATAATGAATACCATATACTGAAAAACACTTTTATTAATTAATAAATGTATACATAGAGTGTCTATTAGAGGAGTGCTCTAAAGGAAATCACCTTTGGCACTTATTGTACAAATTTATTTGATTAATAAAAGACTTTTTCATTAATCTGATGTTCATTTCATATATGAATTGATAAGTGATCTTAAATCAATTAATGAAGTCCTTGATACATAACATAGCATGAAGGAAATCATGATGAGATCATGATATTGAGATTCTTATCATGTGTAATTATGTTAGTATCAAAATTATCCCTAGTCATAGGATTAATGAGACAGGACATTATTAATCCAGATAGATTAGTACATGTTACACTCCTTGATTGGATCGAGTAGTAGATTTCATAATCTATAAACATGAGATGTTTAGAGTTTCCACCTTACACGCCACAACACAATGGTGTGGCTGAAAGAATAAACCGAACCTTGTTAGACATGGTAAGGTCTATGATGAGTTTTACAAAATTGCCTAAATCCTTTTGGGGTTATGCGCTAGAGACTGCAATTTATATATTAAATGGAGTTCCTTCAAATTCAATTGATGTTACTCCATATGAGATATGGTATAACAAGAGGCCCAGATTTTCTTACATCAGAATTTGGGGTTGTCCTGATTATGTGAAGCAGACAATGTCAGATAAGCTAGAAGGTATGACCGATGTCTGTTTGTGGGATATCCAAAAGTATCATATGGATATCAATTTTACCACCCCTTGGAACAAAAGGTTTTTGTTTCAAGACATGCTATCTTTTTAGAGAGAGAATTCCTTCTAAAAGGAGATAGTGGGATCAAAATTGAACTTGAGGAAATTCAAGATACTCAAACAGATGTTGATCAACTGCCTGAACCCAAGCTTGTTACTCATACAGATGATATAACAGCTCATCCTTCTGAAGCACAAGAGCTTCCTAGGTCAAGTAGGCAAAAAGGGTATTGGTACTGTTGTAGAGAGATACAGATTTCTCATTAGTGAACAGAACGATGTATTGCTCATAGAAAATGATGAGCCTACAACCTATGAAGAAGTTATTAATATTTCACAATCTAACAAATGGCTTCAAGCCATGAAGTCAGAAATGGATTCCATGTATGAAAACCAAGTATGGACTTTGGTTGACCCACCTGAACGAATAAAGTCTATAAGGTACAAGTGGGTTTTCAAAAAGAAAACTGACATGGATGGTAATGTGATTACCTATAAAGCTAGACTTGTTGCTAAAGTTTATCGTCACAGACAAGGAATTGACTACGATGAAACTTTTATCCTAGTGGCTATGCTTAAATCCATAAGGATACTCCTAGCCATTACTACTCATTATGATTATGAGATATGGCAAATGGATGTGAAGATAGCTTTCCTTAATGGAAATTGACTAAGGATGTGTACATGACACAACTAGAAGGTTTCATATCCAAAGATGGCAAAAAGGTATGTAAGCTTCAAAGATCCATTTACGGATTAAAGCAAGCATCCAGGAGTTGGAATATTCGGTTTGATGAGAAAATCAAGCAGTTTGGTTTCTTACAAAATGCGGATGAACCTTGTGTTTACAAGAAGGTTAGTGGGAGTGCAATCATATTTCTTGTGTTATATGTAGATGACATATTGTCAATGGGAAATGAAGTCTCAGCCTTACAATCAGTCAAAATTTGGTTATCCAATAATTTCTCTATGAAAGACATTGGAGAAGCAGTCAATATTTTAGGGATAAAGATCTATAGAGATAGATCAAAAAGATTGCTTGGTCTTACATAGTCTACATACATAGATAAGATGCTAAAGAGGTTTAGCATGAAGCAGTCTAAGAGGGGATATAATCCCATGACCCATGGGATTAATCTCTCAAAGTCTTTTTGTTCAAAGACACAAGATGAGAGGACACACATGAGTTGATTCCATATGCTTCAGCTATAGGATCAATCATATACGCTATGATATGTACAAGACATGATGTATCATATGCTCTGAGTGTCACAAGTAGATACCAATCAGACCTTGGTGAGGGTCAATGGGTGGCTGTCAAGAATATCCTTAAGTGCTTAAGAAGAACTAAGGATGTATTCTTGGTATATGGAGATGGAGATCTTATTATGACATGTACGCTATGAGATCTTATTGTGAGCGGGTATACCGATGACAAGGATGACTCAAAATCTCAGTCAAGTTATATATTCACACTAAATGGTGGAGCAGTTAGTTGGAAGAGTTCCAAACAGAAAACGACTGCTGATTCCACAACCGAAGCAGAGTACATTGCAGCTTCTGAAGCAACAAAAGAAGCAGTTTGGATAAAGAAATTAATCACAAAACTTGGAGTGGTTCCCAGCATTATTGATCCAATACAATTATATTGTGATAATAATGGAGCCATTGTACATACAAATGAGCCACAATCTCATCAGAGATCCCAACATGTACTTAGAAGATACTATTTGATTAGAGAAATCATTGGTAGGAATGATGTAAAGATAGAAAGAGTGCCCACTAATCAGAATATTTTTTATCCTTTAACTAAGCCACTTCCCCAAAAGAAATATGATTCTCATGTACTCACTTATGGAATTAAATACAAAGGCGATTGGCTTTAGTGCAAGTGGGAGCTTGTTAGAGGAGTGCTCTAAAGGCAATCACCTTTAGCACTTATTGTACAAATTTATTTGATTAATAAAAGGCTTTTTCATTAATTTGATGTTCATTTGATATATGAATTGATAAGTGATCTTAAATCAATTAATGAAGTCATTGATACATAACATAGCATGAAGGAAATCATTATGAGATCATGATATTGAGATTCTTTTCATGTGTAATTATGTTAGTATCAAAATTATCCCTAGTCATAGGACTAATGAGATGGGACATTATTAATCAAGACAGACTAGCACATGTTACACTCCTTGATTGGATCGAGTAGTAGATCTCATAATCTATAAACATGAGATGTTTAGAGTTAACATGTGGATGCTTGCTAAGTGTAGCTAAGTACATTGGATGACCAACTATGAGACAATCATATGGATAATCTATTCAAATGTCAATGATAGTTTCATCATAGAAATAGTGCAAGTATCCTTAGACTTGAGGTACTCAAGGATATCTTGAATATTGATTCTGTATTTTAACACTATTACTTGTTGTCTGAGAGAGTTAACTCATAGGGTGGTAATTGGATATAGATTGAGGTATTCGAAGGTAATTGGGTAACCAACAAAGGATTCACCACTCTTGATAGAAGGAGTGTATACCCATGGCCTCTTGTAGTGGTCATTACTCAGAAATCTCTGGCCGGAGTGGAAATGTCATAAAGATAGTCTTCAATGACATATCTAATAGAGTAATAAGCCTCAAGGATAAGAACTAACATTACTTGGACAAGACGTGATGTAGTCAGTCTAGTGGGAGTTTACACATACCCATACTCTGAACCAAGTGAGGTATAGAATGGCGAAAGGAATAATTGCACGGAAATTGTCTTTGGAAAGGCTCGTAGTCAAACCACTGACTTTTCGTTTAATTGAGAGTCATGATGTGTTGCTAGATACCGCTCGACCTGCTTAAATTAAGTGTTAATTTAAGTGGCCAACATAACCGGGAACCTAATGGGTCACACGCATTGAAGATATGGAGAATGAGTAAAATGGTCTTAGATGGGATCCAAAATATGAGAGAATTATTTCGGGATGGATCGCGATGAGATCGCACGGAAAAATTGTTCGAGAGGGTCACAGGCCCGCACAGGCTAGGCAAGCTGCTGGCCAGCTGGGCTGCCCAACAGCAACCTGCAGTAGGCCCAGTGTGCTACTGCCTCCCTCCCATTGGTAAACGGCAGTTTTTGGCCTTAATTAGACCAATTATGGCCAATTACTATTTATTCATTTCCCTTTTTTCCATTTTTGACTTTTCATCTTTTCTTTGAATTTGATTCAAATAGAAAAGACATCAAATGACAGAAAATAGACATGAAAATATTTTTTGTGAAAAAAATATTTTTAAGACACAACAAAATTCTTTCAAAAACACTTTCAAAGCTAGCACTTTGAATTTGTTCAAACCATTTCTCTTGATAGTTTCTTCTTCATTCTTCACGTGGATTATCTTTAGAGACATCCTAGTGTGGATTTTTGTGGTTTGCTACAACCCAACAAAGTGAAGATTTGAAGAACAAATAAGAAATTATAAGGTATAATTTTTAACATTTATATTTATATAAATTAGTTTTAATGGTACAAGTATGATCTTTTGTTTTGGGTTTTGAAAAATTTATTTTTTCCGCTGCGTTTATGAATATGATTCATTCTTCAAAATCTAACAGTGTCTAAGGTGATTGCCTTTATGGCACCTTTCTAGCAACAGTGTATTTCAAGAATAAAATTTGTGTGGCAAGTGTAGAGGACCTAAAATAAGATATCTTAAAAGGAGGCATATGAAACAATTTAAATAAATGCATCGAAGCGAGAATAAAATGTATCAAGATATGAAAACTCAATATTGGTGGCTAAGGATGAATAAGGATATTAATAGAGCATGTTGCCAAGTGTCTAACCTGTTACCAAGTGAAAGCTAAAGATAAGTTGGCCACAAGACTGCTGTAACTGATACCTATACAAGAGTGGAAGTGGAAAAGAGTCACAATATATTTTATTTTAGGATTTCTAGTGACTCAAAGGAAGCATGATGCAATATGAGTCATAGTTGATTGATTGATGAAGTTGACACATTTTCTACTTGTAAAAATGGATTATCCATTAAACAAGCTCATTGAAATTTATGTAAATGAGATTGTGAGACTATATGGAGTATCAGTATCGATAATATCTGAAAGAGACCCCATATTCACTTTGCAATTCATGAAGAGTCTACAACAAACTTTGAAAATATGACTCAGTTTTAGCACAACATTCCATCTACAGACAAACAAATAATCAGAGCAGACAATCTAATTGTTAGAGGATATGATGTGAAATTGTATGCTTCAGTTTGATTAAAGTTGGGATTAATATTTACCTATTATGGAGTTCACCTATAACAACAGTCACTAGACAAGCATAAGTATGGCTCGTTGTGAGGCATTGTACTAAAGAAAGTGTAGGACACCAATTTACTGGACATGGCTAAATGAAAAGAAGTTAATAAGGCAATAAATAGTACAACAGATAGAGAAGAAGGTCAGAGTTATTAAAGAGTGAGTAAAATAGGCAGAGATCTACAAAAATCATATGTTGACCTAAAAAGGAGAGATATTGAGTATGCAATGATAGATAAAGTATTTTTAAAAGTTGTGCCTTAGAAACAACAAATTTTACACTAATCAACCATTAATCACCCTAATCCACCCTTAATAACTATTAACACAATAATAACCCTAAATTACTAGCTTTAATGGCAGCTAACCCCAAACTTAAAGAAAAGAGAAGAAGAAAAGTGAGAAGATGGAAAATCTAAACTCACCTTTGATAATCTTCAAAATGACAAAAGTCTTCTTTCTCTTTTTCTCTTCCCTTCTTCCTTCCTCTTTCTTGGTTTTGCTCACTTCACTTCTTTGACGATCTTGCCTTACTTCCACTTTTTTCCATCTAATCTTAGCTTGATTGAAGAAAAAAAAGAAGAATAGATGGGTAAGAGGAAGGTCACGAAAAAAAGAAAGAAAAAGGGAGAAAATTGGCTTTGATTAAGATGAGGAAGAAGAAGAATAAAGGCAAAAAGTGAAAGTTGACTTTTATAGTTGGATTAGGTGGGTGGTTAGGATTAATTAAATAAGTTTGTCCCTTATTTGTCCATTAATTTAAATCACTCTTACTTTATTTTAATCAAAAGAATTTTCCTTTCCTTAGATAAAAAATATTATATTTTTATGCCTTCTTAAAATATTTGTACCAAAAACACTACAATTTCCAATTTCGTTCAGCGAAAAATTATTTTTTTCCAAATTTTAATTCCAAACTTCAAAATTCTAAATGAATAATATCCAAAATATTTTTTTCATATTTTATTATCATTTTAATTTTTTTCTTTCATGTTCAAATTTAGACCTTGATCGATTCGATGCGCCGGATTTTGGTCAACCGCGACCATGGCCTAAATTATCAGGCATCACAATTTTCCCCTCCTTAAAAAAAATTTGTTCTCGAAATTTACCTTTTTTACTGGAATGGAATAATTGTGGATATTGAGCCTTCATCACCTCTTGATTTTCCCAAGTCACCTCTTCTGAATTATGATTTTTCCACGTAACCTTTACCAATGGTACCTTCTTATTCCTTAGCTCTTTCATTTCTTGAGCTAGAATTTCCACTGGCTCCTCTTCATAAGTTAGATCTGGTCGTATCTCTATAGGTTCTGCTGATATGATATGAGATGGATCCGATCGATAGCTTCTCAACATGGACACATGGAACATGCTATGAATCTTATCTAACTCTGGTGGTAGAGCTAATTTGTACTCCACGGGACCTATGCATTCAAGTACCTCGCATGATCCAATGAACCTAGGACTCAACTTTCCCTTCTTTCCAAATCGGAAAATCCTTTTCCAAGGTGAGACTTTTAAGAATACTTTGTCACCAACTGTATACTCAATATCCCTCCTTTTCAAGTCTACATATGATTTCTTTCTATCAACAGTGGCTTTCATCCTATCTCTTATTACTCTCATTTTTTCTTATGTCTGCTGCACTAGATCTGAATCCACTACTTTCTTTTCACTAAGCTTGGTCCAATATAGAGGCGTTCTACATTTCCTCCCATACAAGGCTTCATATGGTGTCATACCGATACTGGCTTGGTGACTATTATTGTAGGCAAATTCTATCAATGGAAGATGTTTGTCCCAACTGCCTTCAAATTCTATCACACAGCTCCTCAACATATCTTCCAATATTTGTATGACCCTCTCTAATTGTCCATCTATTTTTGGGTGGAAAGTTGTGCTAAAATTGAGTCGAGTACTTATGGCTTCATTAGGCAATCCTTCTGTTTGTGCTTAGTAGATTTGCATCATAAGCATGCTCCTGTAATCCATCAACAATCACCTGAATGTGATCTTCCATAATGCTAACATGTGATAGATATGAATCTCCTGTTACCCAAAGCTGGTGCACTAGCTGTAGACCCCTCTGGCCTCGACTGTTGGCTTTTCCTAGCTGAAAAGGTTGGTCTAGCACCCCATGACTAGAAAAACCTAGACGTTGTCCACCCACGTTTACCTAATGTTTGGGCCATGCTAATTGTCGATCTTCGTGGTGGCTCTTCTATCCTCTTTCTCTTTGACCTATTTTCCATACTGATGGCTGAGAATACTAGTGTACCAAAATCCTCAAGCTGAAGAGTGGTAACCATATTCCCAATATCATCATTAAGCCCATCCTCAAATCTACGATGTCTATTTGCCTCATTAGCAATGATTCCAATTGCATATTTACTCAGTCTGGTGAATTCCATCTCATATTCGGCCATTGACATGCTTCCTTGCTTTAAGTCTTGAAACTCTCTTTTCTTTTCATTCACATAAACTGTAGGCACATATTTCTTGCTAAATTCTGCCTTAAAGAAATTCCATGAAGGTGGTTTCAGTGTCTAGGGCTTCGATAAGATTAATTTCCACCAATCATAGGCATGATCTTTTAGAAGGGACATTGCATATCTGACCTTCTGTTCCTCTGGACACTGATCTGAAGTTGTTGGTCATCCACTCCCCTTCCCATAAAATCTGTGGCCCCATATTTTCTCAACTTATCAATCTGGGGTTTTGGCTAAGGTGGAGGAGGAGGTGGAGCTGGTTGTGGAACTACTTGTACTATCCATTGCAATAAATTAGTTATCTGCTCCATAAGAGGCTCTTGTCCTAAATTAGCCTATCCCTCTGCTCTCGGAGGAGCTACTACACTCAGCCTGAAATCTCTCACTAATGGAGGTTGTCTGAGATTGGCTGAGTCTGAAAGACTATTACTCAGTTCATCTTCTGAAAAATCTTGTTCCGATCTCGAATCCATATCTACCTATAAACCAAAAGAAGGGACCCAAATTAGATAATTGCAGCATTTTATGCATATGCATGAGACACATTCTATTTTACACCCACTTATTAAGAATCAATTAACCTAAGCTCTGACACCACTAAATGTAGTGCTCTCTTACCCTACTAATCATTAATAGGATATGGAAATGCTACTAAGCTCATTTGTTTTAAAACCAACGCTCAATTTATTATATAAATATTTTTATTTTAATTTTCGAGTTTATTATTAGCGGAATATTTATTACCATATAAAATTACCATAGCGGAATATTTAAATATATATATATATATATATACATATTTAAATATGCAACTAGTGATGTGAATAATTTGATTTAAAAGAACTCATTCAATTAAACTATAATATTTAGAAATACATTTACAAATAATACTATATAAATAAAATTACCAAATTCATCCCTTATCAATATTACATGTCACAAATTTACATAAAAAAAATTCTTAAAATTTAATTTTTACAATATAATTTTCAAAACATACAAAAAGAAACTAGACTACTGTAATCTAATTTTGGAGTTCCCCTTATCTTAGGTCACCCTAACGTAACAACTGCGTCTATTTATCTGCGCGTGAAACACACGCACTAAGCTACTAGCTTAGTGGTACGTTTGGCAACTATCCAATAATTACATAAATATTTCTACAATAAAATTCTAAAAACTACAATTAATTCATTAAGCATGTCAAATATTTATTTAATAGTAAAACTATTTTCTTCATGCAAAAATATTTAATTCATCAATTATGACATTGCATTCATTAAGCATACTTGAAATTTTAACAATACTAGATATACAATTTGAACTATCAATTTAATAATTTACATTTTTTTCTGTTATTTATTTGATAGCCCATGGAATCTTAGACCAGAACTAAACACTGGATACAAGATTTCTACTCTTCGACAGTATACTCGGCGCCTACATAATTATTTTATAACTCGGCATTTAATGTCTACATTTTCAATAACAACTTAGCACCTTTTTGGTGCCTACGTAATCTCAAACTCAGCACTATTTCTTAATGTCTACGTAATTTCAACTCAGTATTATTTCTTAGTGGCTACATAATTTAAATTTCAACACTATTATTTTTAGTGCCTACATTTCTACCCTTTTATTTGCATGTCAACTTGTCCTCTTTTCTAGTTCTCGACAAGATATTATAGGACTTAATTATATTTGTTACCTTTATTATTATTTACATAAATTATGTAGGTAACACTAATATAAATTCCAAACAAATGCAATAATTCCCATTAAATATTTTACAATCTCATACTTGCTCATTTAATCATTATAACTATAAGAAAATCAAATAATATATATTTCTATCACAAAATGCAAACTATCCTATTCTGGATAACATTTCTACCTCATGTTAGTGCCTATATAATTTAAATATCAGCACTATTATTTTTAGTGCCTACATTTCTACCCATTTATTTGCATGCCAGCTTATCCTAATTTCTAGTTCTCGACAAAATGTTATATGGCTTAATTATATTTGTTACCTTTATTATTATTTACATAAATTATGTAGGTAACACTAATATAAATTCCAAACAAATGCAATAATTCCCATTAAATATTTTACAATCTCATACTTGCTCATTTAATCATTATAACTATAAGAAAATAAAATAATATATATTTCTATCACAAGATTCCACAATCAACACATATTTGCAAATTGCCTTATTCTGGATAGCATTTCTACCTCATGTTGCCCTGTATTTTTCGTCCATTTTTAAATAGAATTTGGACAAGTGATCAACTAAAAAAATGTAGATACATGTCTTATTTTAATTTCCAACTTGAATCACATTAAACTCAATTTTGTAGCTAAAGTTATGAATTTTCTTCTAAGCTACGTTCATTCCAATATGCCCAGTATTTTACTAGAAAATTTTTTTTCTTATATTATTCTATACTTTTCATCCATTGTTAGATTGCATTTGGACAAGTTATCAACTAACAAAATGTAGGTACATGTCTTATTGTTAATTTCCAATTGGAATTACATTAAACCGAATTTTTTAGCAAAAGTTATGAATTTGTTTCTAAGATACGTTCACTACAATCTGCCCTATTTTGGACAGATTTCTAATTTAAACTTTGAGTCCATTTTTCCAGGCATATTCAGCCTAATGGTTTAAATGAAAGTTGAAGCCCTATGTCTTAACTTTCCAAACCAACAATAATCACTCAAAAATCATTTCTAGAAAGCAAGTTATGACCAGAAAACTAGACACTGTTCATAAGATGAATTTTCTAGCACTTCAATTAATTTCTACAATTTCCATTTTCATGCATCAATCTCATATTCTAATTTTTATTTTCACATTCACGGCATCATTTAATCACCAATTCATACACAATTTTACAAACATCACAAAATCAAAGTCAACATTTTTCTACATTGAAATTTTGGCAAATGTACATACCTCAAAATTTTACTTCTCTTCACTTTTCTCTTCTTCCTAGCTAGCTTTCTCTTTGCCCTTACTTCCTCTTTGATTATGGTTCAAAGATTGTTCACCTTTTTGTCCTAATAATAAATTTTACACTAATCAAGCACTAATCACCCTAATCCACCCTTAATCACTATTAACACAATAATAACCCTAAACTACTAGCTTTAATGGCAACTAACCCCAAACTCAAAGAAAAAAGAAGAAGAAAAGTGACAAGATGGAAAATCTAAACTCAACTTTGATGATCTTCAAAATGACCAAAGACTTCTATCTCTTTTTCTCTTCCTTTCTTCCATCATCTTCCTTGGTTTTGCTCACGTAACTTCACTTCTTTTATGATATTGCCTTAATTTCACTTTTTTTCCATCTAATCTTAGCTTGATTGAAGGAAAAAAAAAAGAATAAATGGGTAAAAGGAAGGTCACAGAAAAAGGAAAGAGAAAGGGAGAAAATTGGGTTTGATTAAGATGAGGAGGAAGAAGAATAAACGCAAAAAGTGAAAGTTGACTTTTATAGTTGGATTAGGTGGGTGGTTAGGATTAAATAGATAATCCTGTCTCTTATTGGTCCATTAATTTAAATCACTCTTACTTTATTTTAATCAAAATAATATTCCTTTCCTTAGATAAAAAAATATTCCATTTTTATGCCTTCTTAAAATATTTGTGCCAAAAACACTACAATTTCCAATTTCATTCAGCAAAAAATTATTTTTTTTCCAAATTTTAATTCTAAACTTCAAAATTCTAAATTAATAATATCCAAAATATTTTTCTCATATTTTATTATCATTTTAATTTTTTTCTTTCATGTCTAAATTTAGACCCTGATCGATTTGGCATGCTAGATTTCGGTCAACCACGACCGTGACCTAAATCATCTGGCATTACAAAGCTGCTTTTCAGAAATTTTATAGGAATGATGGATATTTATTTAGGGATGGTAAACTTCGTGTGCCTATATGTTCTTTAAGGGAGCTACTTATGCGTGAAGCTCATAGTGGGGGTTTAATGGGACATTTTGGTGTTAATAAGATTTTGGATATGTTGCATCAACACTTTTATTGGCCACATATTCGTAAGGATGTTGAAAGAATTTGTGCTAACTGTGTTTCATGTAAACAAGCTAAATCTAAATTAATGCGTCATGGATTGTATACACCTTTCCTATTGTTATTGCACCTTGGATTGATATTTCAATGGATTTTGTATTGGGATTGCCTAGGACTATAAGAGATAAAGATAGCATATTTGTTGTAGTTCATAGATTCAATAAAATGACTCATTTTATTGCGTGTTCTAAAACAAATGATGCAACAAATATAACTGATTTGTTTTTTAGAGAGGTAGTGCGTTTGCATGGTATTCCTAAATCTATTGTTTCTGATAGAGATGCTAAATTCCTTAGTCACTTTGGGCATATTTTGTGGGGTAAATTTGGTACTAAATTGATATTTTCTACTACTTGTCATCCACAAACTAATGGACAAACCCAAGTGGTCAATAGGACTTTAGGTGCTCTATTACGTGTTGTTATAGGTGAAATTCAAAATTATAGGAAGATTGTTTACCATTGGTTAGATTTGCTTATAATAGATGCACACATTCTTCTACTGGTTTTTCACCTTTTGAATTTGTGTATGGTTTTAATCCATTTACTCCATTGGATCTAACATTTTTGCATTTTAATGAGTTAACTAATTTGGATGGTAAGAAAAAGGCAGATTTTGTGAAAGTTATCCATGAGAAAGCAAAACAGTACTTGGAGAAAAAGAATGAGTCATATGCATGCCAAGCTAATAAAAGGCGTAGAAAAATGGTGTTTGAACTAAGTGATTGGGTGTGGGTGCATATGAGAAAAGAGAGATTTCCTCACAAAAGGAAGAATAAACTTGATTCTAGATGAGATGGCCCATTTTGCATATTTGAAAGGATCATTGATAATGCTTACAAGATAGAACTTCCTGGTGAGTATGGTGTTTCTACATCATTCAATGTTTCTAACCTTACTACTTTTGATAATGTAGGAAGAGTAGATTCAAGGACGAATCCTTTTGAGGAGGGGGGAATGATGTGGATCAAGGACATATAAGTCAATCTTCATATAAGGAGAATGTTGCACTAGTCATGCCAAGTGGTGCGATCAAAAATCAAGGGCTAACAAAATAAGGCAAGCAATGCAAGGCTATGTTCAAAGCTTGGTCACTAAGGAGATCACAAGAGAGGCATGCATGACAAAGGAGATGGAGCTAATTGAAGACCCAAGGCCCATTACTTATCTTGGGGTGTGTGAAGAACTATCATGCATGGACTAGTCCAATGAGCTAAACAAGGCAAAGTCCATAAAATTGAAGATTACAAGTCATGTGCTACGCATGTGCCTATTTATGGAATTTGGGCTTAACTTGTAATTGGCCTTAATAATGTAAATGGGTTTCCTATTATCTATCTATAGTTTAAATAAGGAGAATGGCAGCATGTGGCCCAAAAGATATGAAGCCCCACCCACCACTTGTCTTATTTTAGAAGGATTTAATTAGTGTCCTAATTCAAGTAGGACTATACTTGTTAGAATTTGAGTTAGAATATGACTGTACTTTTAGGAGTTGAGTTAGAATAAGACTTACTTATCCTTTACCATAAAGGATTCAAAGACTTAGGACTATAAATAATCATTTAAACTTCTTTTACAAGACATGAATGAATAAAAACTAATTTGAGTGTTTTTCTTTAAAGTGAGACAAATTTACATCTCTTTATTACCTTTAGGAATTAGATACTTATCAAGTGATATTGCTTGTAGTGTGGCTATTCTTAATAATCCTTATAATCTTGGTTCTTTGCTACATTAGTTAGTTTTGGGTTGGATTCAATCTATGATCACCATAGCTTAAGGTTTATTTACCTTATCTTGTTGAGGGGTTTCAAGGCACAGTCTTTAGGGTTATGCATCAGTGCCATAAAAGTGCCTTAAGATACAGTGAGGTTCACAGGGAAAAGCGGGACCATGAAGGGTGTCATGAAAATTATTTCATAACCATGCCTCCCATTTTGTGACTACTCTACAAAGAGGCTTAAGAAACAATACAGTTCACAGTAAGAGGCACAATTGCAATATGGTGTCGTGAAAGACATAGCACAACTACAACTTTAGGATAGTGACTGTAAATTTTGCTTGGATAATAATAATAATAATAATAATAATAATAATAAATTAAGTTTGATTTAGGAAACAAATGGGTAGCAAAAGAGGAGTCACAAAAAGTGGTGATTTATGGTGAGAAGTGCAATTGCGAGGGGGTGTTGCAAAATGTATTTCATGACCATGCCTCCATTTCGTGATTGCACCACAAAGTGGCTTAAGAAATAGTGTGGTTTGTGGAAGGAGACACGATTGCGAAATGGTGTCATGAAAGACATAGCACAACCGCAATTTTAGGATAGTGACAATGAATTTGCATAGTTAAAATAATAATATGGCATGCCATTAGGGGTATATGGTACCGTATACAATTGAATACAAAATGACAGTAGTTATGATCAGCCAATGAAAAATATATAAACAAGCTACAATCACCAAATGAGAAATTATGTTCAAATTGCTATCAATGAATAGAGTAACCTCGTGTCCACCTATTAAATTCTAGCTTATATGTGTTTAAGATAAGAAATAAATTATAAGTGACAATCTCTATACATATATACTTGTATATACATGTCAAATGAAATTTGTTTATATGTTTGTAATGATTTATTCATATTACTATGGTTTGTTGATTATTATACTTTTGCATAGAAGGCTAGGTTTATGTACTTAAACATTTTTTTTGAATATATGATTGCATTATATTAGAAACTTGTTAAGTTTAATTTGTGCCATTGCTTTAAATGTTTTATTATGTTTTTAATTTGATAATTATGTGAGTTTGTTAAGTTACTTATTTATACATGTGTGCTTTTAAACACTATACTATAAGCATGCACCACTAACAAATAAGCTTAATGTGTGGGTTTGTTGTCTCATGCATAGGTATTGCTACCGAGTCAAGTAGATCAGTGGCAGAGCAAAGAGTATGCCTCACATATATCAAGTTGCACTTTTTGGTTGGTTTTATCTTTGTTTGTATAGAATTTGTAATAGTATAGGCATGAAGTTACATAGAAGTTGTATATATATATATAAATGTTAGATCTTTAAATTGTATTATATGGCTTGTAAGTCATTTTCTTCATATTTAAAAAAAGGTACATAATGTCGTTATAAGAATGATTGCCTTGATAAAGACATTTTCTTTTAGTATTAGACATCTTTGAACATGCTTAAGTGGAAGAAAATGCTTATCTAGTCATGTTATTGATTAGACATTTTAGATTACAAGATTTGAGTGAGCCTTGGTATATGAGATATGCATATGCATATAGGCACGATATGACATTTTTGTTTTATAAGGAACCTTGTGTAAAGGCCTCATTTAACTTTTGTAACCAACCATATGTTGACAAAACATTGTGTATAAATGCATTACCATGTTCTTTGTATATGTGTGTGTGTATGGTCATGGCATGTCATAATGAGATTTGTTGTAACCGATCACATCATAAGAGGGTGTTATAGGGTTAGCTGGTTAGTAAGGAAAAAAACTTATGTTTTCTTTTCGAAGAACATTGTTTCCCGTTAAATTAATGGAATTTAAGGGATTATTAACTTTCAGCAAGTCACAAATTTGGGAAAGTACCTTTGCATCCCAGTGATTCATGGTCAAACTGCTAAATTAACTTATGTTGGCATTTTGGAAAAGGTTCAAAGTCAAGTTCATAATTGGAGGTCTAAAAGGATTTCTCTTTCAAGTATGGTTACTCTTGTGAAATTCTATATCACAACTATGCCTTCTTGCCATATGCAAACAATCTAGCTTCCCATTTCCTTAGTGATGATGTTGATAAAATGTGTCACCAATTTATCGGGGGATCCTCTCTGGATCATATGAAAATTGCTTTTCTGCTTTATACATAAGTTTGCCAACCAAAGTCTCAGGGAGGATTATATTATTAAAAGCTAAGGATATAAAGGATTAGGTTTTGACATCAAATCCATATATCAATCTTACATGGGTTAGTGGTGCAATATAATCAATCTTATTGGACAACTTAAAAGAGGAGTGGGATGGTCTCGTATGATGGTACTAATGCATGTTTCTGGCTGGATAATTGGGTAGGACTTTATGGTAATTCGATTAAGATTACATAGGCTATAATTCCTGAAGCTGACAAATATCGAAGAGTATCTTCTTATGTAGATTATTATGGAAATTGGCATTGAAATGAATTTTAGCATCTTATTGGGTATTCTACTACAAATATCAACCTTCAAACCTCCTAGTTATATGGATGGTCCACATGTCCCTTTATAGCTTCACTCTTTCATGTGGTAGGTGTACTATTAAATCTCTCTACTCCTTTATTGATTAGGACAACTGGAATCCTAAAGACTCAAAGTGGAAGATTGTGTGGCATTGGAATGGCCTTGAGTCTATTAGATTCTTTTTGCTAGTATGTCTTCCCTATAGACTTTTAACTAATGAGGAGTGGAAGAGACACCATTTGATTGATGAGGATACTTATGACTATTGCTTGTGTTCAACTGAAAATATCCTTCTTATTTTAAGGAATTGCCACATTTCCTATAATGTTTGGGTTTCCTTGATTTCTGCTAATAAGCTCTCTATTTTGATGTCTATATCTTTTGAACAATGGATGGCAGAAAATTTACTTAACAAGTTAGACACACAATATCAAATTAATTGGAGTATCCTGTTTGGAACTACTTGTTGGTTCTTGGGGAAATGGCAAAATAATGCCTTATTTGATGAGGATTTTGCTATTTCTTTTAAAATTGTTGTAGTGATGTTGGCTTGAGCAGAGGCTTTCATTATTACTCACACTTTGTGAACTAGTGATAATATGGCTAGAAGTAGTTACTTTGAAGTGTAAATAGATTGGAATATTCTACTAGTTGGTTGGATTGAACTTAACTTTAATGAAGCCTTACGAGCTAATTGCTGTAGAGCAACCATAGGTGGGTTTAAGGGTGTGGAAAATCAAATTGAATTAAATTGAATTCAGTCTATTGAGTTTGACTTATTTGGTTTTCAGTTTGTTCGATTCAGTTATTTATAAAAATTTTGGTTTATTTGGTTTGATTAAAAATGTAAAAAACCAATTAAACCAACTAATCAAATGTTTTTATACATATATATTTTTTATAAATTTTATAGTAATTAATTTTAATTTTTGGATAAAAGAAAAGAATTATTATTTATGATAATTAATTTTGATATATGATAGTTGATAAAATCATGAACTATGACAATTTAGTATAATTTGTATTAACTAATTTTAATTTATGGTAATTTATAAAATTATGATAATTGATTTTAATTTATGTTAATTTACAAAGTTTTGATTTTCATTTATGCTAAATTATGAAGTTATGATAATTGATTTTAATTTATGTTAATTGATAAAGTTATTGTAAAGTATGCTAATTTAGATCCTGAATTTGCAAGCACTAAAACAGGCGTAACTATGTTTATCAAAATTTAAACTCAGATTAAAGAGAAAATTTGAATATCTAACTAAGTATTTAGTTATTAGACTAGATTAATCAATAAGGGAGAATTTAATTATGGATAATTTTGGAAGAAATGATATGCCAAGGGCATAATGATAATTGGTCATTTGCAAAAATATAATAATATTAGTTGACCAAATACCTTAATGTTATCAGATGGAAGAATATATGGTAAAGATTAAAGGAGGAGGTATTTCAATCTTAGCCTAATCTTAGAGTATAAAAGGAGAGAGAATAAGGATTCTATGGCAGAAATTATGCACCTCTTTCCCACTTTCTTCTCTTCTCAAGCCATCCACATCTCCTTCCTCTTTTTCTCCATTTTTCCTCTACCACCATACAATAAAGCCAGCTCAGTTGATGGTGAAATTTTATCTTCTTACTAGAGATATAAAATGATGAGAAACAAAAAAAAAGACTAGAGCTATAAGAGACAGTTTTGATGAGATTTGAGGAAGAAAACAAGATGAAAAAGGTTGGAAAGGAAGGATACATGCCAGATTTTGAATATTTCGATAAGCAAAGAATTTTCTTTTATTCTTCTCCTTCATTTCATTTTTGAGAACCCATTTATTACTTGAGTTGAGATCTTTATTCATGTTAGGGCTTGTAGCTTACAAAACCTAGTTATAACATTAATGGGTTAATAAAAATGAAAGCTCAAAGAGATTTTAGTTAAAAAAAAAAAGCTTTAAACATGGAACCTAGGGTTTATATGTAATAAAAGTGTTTTGTATTATATATGAGTAATAGAAAGTAAAAATGACATATTAGTGTGTTAGGAAACCCAAGTAGTGCTACAAACAATCCATGGAATTGTTTGAACAAGCTAAAAAATGAATTTTGGAGCTCCAAAGTTAAGGTTAGTACGCAATGACAACCTTTTCTTATTGATGGCATGACTTGTGTGATGTCTTTTTATGTTTTTGGTTGAAAAATTCTTACTAGATAGATTGATAATATGTATGTTGACATGGGTAAACTAAGTTGCATATGATTGATGAGAAAATGCATGATTGATAACTTGAGTGGTCGTATGAGAGGCTTGAAGTGTGAAAGCAACCCTTGGTTGTGATATAAAATGCTATATTAAGTGTGTTTATAAGAAATATTTGAGTTTGAATGATTGAAGTTCAGAAAGTATGTGTTTTCAACTTGTATTGTGTGATGTAATCGCTAATTGAGTTTCTTGAGGCCAATTGATTGTTTTGGAGATTAATCGTAACATCCTTGACTTCCCACATATACATTTTTATATGCATTTCCATTGGACATATGCATTTGTATATATTTCACTTGAACACATGCACTTTATATATATTTTTATACGGACAAGTTCACGACATGCAATAGCTACGTGTCCGAGTATTTTGCAATTATACCGAATTGCACGTGTCCATTTTATAATTTAGTTAATGGTGACATGAAATTGAAATTTATGTAAATAAAATTATTAGATTGAATTAATAAAGTGAAAATGAAAATAAACAAAGGAAAAATAAAAAGAAAAGAAAGGAAGAAACAAAATGGGAAAATGACAAAAGTGAGGAAGTGGGAGGTGGACCTTTTCTTCCTCCTCACCATTAAGCCTCCCTCACTTCAGGTTCATTACTTTTCCTTCTTCCACCATTCCAACCTTATTTTCTTTCTTATTTCACTTAGATTTTGCAGCAAATTGACCTCTTTCAAGTTTGTTCTTGGTAAGTAGCATTCTCTCCATTGTTCTAGTGTTGTTTGAGCTACTAGGGTTAAGTTGAATCAGTATTTTATATCCTAATTTTGAATCCAATAGAGACCTATTCTGGAAAAGTTTAAAATATGAAATTTGTTCCTTTTTGTCTTAGGTGTATGGATATATAAATAATTTTGCAAAATTTGGCGTGTATGAAAAGATATTGGCATCTAGATTATTGGAACTGGTCGGGGTGTGAACCCTATCTGAGTTAGCTATTGTGTTTGGTTTTGAATATGATAGAGCCAGTATTGTATATGAAATTTGTAGATATATGTTTTATATATATGTATACCACATTTTAGGTTCATATGTCTTATGGATGTTGAGTTATGGTGAATAAAACCATGACTGTTTTATAGTTTGAACTGTCTGCTTAGTACCCTAGACAAATTCAACAACTTGTTTGGCCATTTTAAGCTCCTTAGAGATCGCTTCTCTAAATTATCAAAAAATAAAATGTATATTTTTTTCTATTATCTAAAGTTTGGTATAATTATCACCTTAATATGTTATGTATAGAGTGAGATAGGGCCTTCACAAGTCATACTGGTCTGGAAGGCAACTCTATTTTGGACCAGTGAAATGTTTCTTATAATTTGAAGGCCTTAGAGATATAATTGATAAAAGTTGTAAACATATAAAAGTTCCATTTTAACCTATCTAATTGTATACCAAGTTTCATTTTAATCCGACTTATAGATTGTAAGATATGAAGGACCAAATTTGGTACCTTAAAACTGCCAAAGGGCAGAAACAAGGCAGAAAACATAACACAATTGGAAATTCCATCAAAAATTGTATTAGGCCTTCAGTTCTTTCAACTCAACTGGGACCATTATGTAGGGTGACATTGATATAGGTGTTGTTTCTGGTAGTAGTTCAATAGTGAATTCTATCTCTCTATCAGGTGGTAAACCAAGTAGATCATCTGGGAATACATCAGAAAATTCCCTCACCACTAGTATATCTTCAAAAGAGCTATCAATGGTTCTAGAGTTAGTCACATATGCCAAATATGCCTCACATCCTTATTTGATCAATCGAAATACTTTTACAGCTGAGATTAGACATACGGGCACAAGTTTTCTTTCACCCAAAAATACAACCCTTGGTTGGTTCAGTGATTCTAATATTACTTCCTCAGTAAAGCAATTCACTATTACATGATGTCTAGTTAACTAGTCCACTCCCAATATCACATCAAATTCATATAGTGGTAATAAGATTGAATCAGCTATTAATTCAGCCTTATCAATGCATACCAAGCAACCACGACAATTATTATTCACAACTACCACTGTCCCTAGTGGAGTGCTCACATTTATCTCAATCCCCAAAGGCTTATGCTTTTGATGCAATTTGGATGCCATATGCAATGATATAAATGAATGTGAGGAACCAGGGTCAATCAATGCATATGCTAATATTTTAGAAATAGAAATATTACCAGTGACTACTTCAAAAGCATCAATTGCCTCCTGCCTAGTCATGGCAAATCCTCTAGCCTATATAGGGGGTCTAGAACTTTGACCTTCATATCAAGGTTGGGATAAATATATAGCATAAGATCAAGGTTGTCAAGAACAAGCTAAAGTTAACATAGGACAGACAAAAAAGTTACGCTGGTCAGCATAAAAGGGAGATAGAATACGATTTAGGTGAAAAAGTATTTCTATGAGTATCTCTATGGAAAGGAGTAATTCGATATGGCAAGAAGGGTAAATTGAGCCCAAAGTACATAGGGTCTTATGAAATTCTGGAGAAGGTTGGTCCGTTGGCATACAAATTGGCTTTACCAGTCGAGATGACTCAGATTCATAATGTGTTTCATGTGAGCATGCTTAGATGGTATAGGTTAGATCCTACACACGTACTTAAAGATCAAGCCATTGAGCTAGCAGATGATATAAGTTATGTTGAGGAACTAATGGAAATCATCGGATACAAGACTAAATAGCTAAGAAATCGAGAAATACCTTCAGTTAAGTTATGGTGTAACCATTTACTAGAAGTGGCAAAATGGAAAACAGAAGAAAATATGAAAAGACAATATCCACACCTATTTCCATGTATTCAATTTCAAAGACGAAATTTTTAAAAGGATGAGAGAATTTTAACATCCTCGACTTCCCATATATACATTTTTACATGCATTTCAATTGGACATATGCATTTGCATATATTTCACTTGAACACATACACTTTATATGTATTTTTATAGAGACAAGTTCACGACACGCACTAGCTACGTGTTTGAGTATTTTGCAATTGTGTCGAATTGCACATGTCCATTTTATAATTTAGTTAAGGGTGACATGAAATTGAAATTTATGTGAATAAAATTATTAGATTGAATTAATAAAGTGAAAATGAAAAGAAACAAAGGAAAAAGAAAAAGAAAAGAAAGGAAGAAACAAAATGGGAAAAGGACAAAAGTGAGGAGGTGGGAGGTGGACCTTATCTTCATCCTCACCATTCTACCTCCCTCACTTCATGTTCATTTCTTATCCTTCTTCCACCATTCTAGCCTTCTTTTCTTCCTTATTTCACTTAGGTTTTTCAACAAATTGATCCCCTTCAAATTCATTCTTGGTAAGCAGCATTCTCCCCATTGTTCTAGTGTTGTTTGAGCTGTTAGGGTTAAGTTGAATTAGTATTTTGTACTCTGATTTTGATACCAATAGAGACTTATTATGGAAAAGTTTAAAACATTAAAATTGTTTCTTTATGTCTTAGGTTTATGGATATATAAATATTTTTGCAAAATTTGGTGTGTATGAAAAGATATTGGCATCTTATTGGAACTGGTCCAAGTGTAAACCTTAGATGGGTTAGCTACTGTGTTCTTTGGTTTTGAATATAATAGAGCCAGTATTGTATATGAAAGTTATAGATATATGTGTTATATATATGTATACCAAATTCAGGTTCATATATCTTGTGGATGTTGAGTTATGGTGAATGAAACCATGACTATTCTATAGTTTGAACTGTCTGCTTAGTGCTCAAGGCAAATCTAACATTTTGTTTGGCCCTTTCAAGCATCTTAGAGATTGCTTTTGTAAATTATCAAAATATCAAAGTTATATATTTATGTATTAGCTAAATGTTTTTATCATTATCACCTTAATATGTTATGTATAGAGTGAGATAGGGCCTTCACAATTCATACTGGTCCGGAAAGCCAACTATGTTATGGACCAATATAATTTTTCTTATAATTTGAGGATCTTAGAAACATAATTGATAAAAGTTTTAAACATATAAAATGTTCCATTTTAATCTATCTAATTGTGTACTAAGTTTCATTTTAATCTAACTTACAGATTGTAAGATATGAAAGACCAAATTTGGTACCTTAAAACTGCCTAGGGGCAGAAACAGGGCAAAAAATATAACACAATTTGAAATTCTACCAAAAATTGTACAATGCTCAAATTTCTCTAAAATTTGAGTAAGTTATATAATTGTATGTTAATTTTAATTAGGAACATGAATCACATAAATTGGACAATTCTAGAAAACATTATTGGCTTATCAGTCTCATAAGGTCACACTGCTCCATAGGAAAAACCCTAACTATATATATGAACTATGCACATTAATTTGTTTAAGCCACATTAAGTTTCTCTAGTCATAAATTAATTGATTATATTTCCATATTAGGCTCTTAACATATTGAAGACCCACAAGGAGGGGATAGACAATAAGTTAAGGGTCGGAATCAAAGGGCAAAGGTGAGTATAGTTATCAAACGATTTCTTTAGTGCATATGAATGTTGCTTGCTATGTGGGATGTGGGATGACTTATGGTTATGTGATTCATATGATTGTCATGATTTTATCTTGATAATGAGATGATGGATAATTTGTGACATATGTAGTACATATAAGTGTTATATGTGTGGTATATTTGAGATATATGTTTAGCATACATGATATATACATGGTTTATGTATAGTATATGTGAAGTATATGCATGGAATATGTGGTATATATGAGATATATGTATGTATATGTGATAAAAATGTCATGGTTGATGAATGCTTAGTTACAAATGCATATGCATATGGACTAAAAAGGCATTGTGACTAGTTAATCGATATTGTAAAGCAAAAGAAGAGGCCTATGGCCTAACAAATGTGCAAATGAAATAAGTGATCAAGTTCTAACAAATGCAAATGTTCACATGGAAACTCAGGGCAATGTCTATTTAATTTGATCACAATAAAATGAAATAAGCCAAACATTTGCATATGTAAAAAGTAATGATTATATGCTTCAATTTTACTGATATCTATGTGATAATGGTGAATGGAATGGAGTACATAATATGCAATGGGTGGTGATTTATTACTATGGGTTGTTTGATACTTTAGAGCTCATTTGATAATTATTCTTACTGAGCCGCAACTCATCAATTTGCATCATTTTTCAGGTAAAGGAAAGCGATAGCTTATTTTGAGTGACATATAAAAGACATGGAACACAGGTCACCAACCGAGTCTCATCACTCTCTCTCCTTGCATTGCACATAAACCTAAGATCATGACATCCACATTTTGGACTTATATGAATGTACATGTATAGTTTACTCAAGATTAGTTTTAAAATGTATAAATGAGTGCAACTCGTAATCCTTTGGATGTAAAGTAAGCTTTAATAGATGTGATACATTGGATTATGGTGAAAACCTCAATGTTGACTTGCAAAGTCATTGAATGATATTATAAGATATGATGAAAAAAATTTACTATCATTGTTAACAGGATCTTATGTCTTATTAGTACGTCACATGTGATTATTTAACACAGGGATAGGTTTTACTGAAATGCATAAGGTATGACGTTACATTAATAATCCATGAATAATGAATTAAATCAATTAGATTTCGTATTTGTCATAAAATTGGGTGAAAATATGCATAAACAAGTGATATAACCCTTCTATCAAGCGAGTGACAGACTATCACAGGCATGACAACAATAAAAGCTCTATTATACATGCAATAGACTTGTTCTGCTTATGATGAAACTTAATAGGGCTCTGTCATGCACACAATGGGCTTGTCATGCACACAAAAAAGCCTGAAGTAGGGTTTGGTCATGAGCACAATGATTCATTGCGCGTGATTGGAATAAGGTTTCATGTATTTTTTTTTTTTAGTTTTTCCTATATGTGATGCTTCTGATGTTTGAGTAATAATCTTAGGTATTCAAACAAGATTCTTCTAAATGTATGTCGACATCTTAGAGCATGAAGTTTGTTTGTTAGATCATTATGTGTTAATACACATGACATTATAGTTAAATACATGGAATGAATCACTATAAGTAAACAAGATTAATACATGACATATTACCAAACACGATAGAATGTGTTATTAAATATGGTATATCGATGTGTATATGTATATGAAATTATTACACATAATGAAATCATGATGTTGTGATAAAAATGTGATCAAGTATATCATGAGACATGTAAAGAATAGTATAAAGTTAGCTATTATGCAGTTGTATGGCTATAATGATGATATTTTGTAATGTTAACACGTAAATATTGTAACACCCTCTAATTTAAGCTTAAATGATATGTTGGTAATTTAGGAAAAATGGATAGTCTTTCTACTAAGGTGGAAAAGTTGATGAAAAGACCTTCACGGACGTGAAGATATACGTTCACGGCTATGAAGGTGTTCTAGGACCAAAGCGACATAGTTTTAAAAGGGTAGTTTAATTGTCAAGATGAATAGATATCAAAGAGTACCTTCATATCTGTGTCATTCATGATTTGTGAAGATGTGTAGGTACAAAGTTTTTAAAAAGGGAGAACTTTCTCTCTCTTCCCTCATTTTTTTGCACATACCATTCTTGTTCTTCTTCTCCTTCATGCCAAATATTTCTTCCACCTCATCTTTTCCATTTTTCATAATACCTAAAAGCATTAGCACCAAAAAATCACGAAGAGAACTTGCCAATGGTTGGATTCTCAAAGGAGAAAGGAAGAAAGGAGGTTGATTGGAGTTATAAGGAATTTTTCTTAGGAAAAAGAAAAGAAGGAAAAAGCTGAGAAACTCATACCCATGCCTCATTTTCATCAAGTTTGGTAAGAAAAATCTTTTCTTCTTCTTCTTTTTCTTCTTTTTCTTCTTTTTCTTCTTCTTCTACCATTTCAGTTCTTAATGGAGACTCATTTTAAATAAGTCAAGTTAGGGTTCTTAAGAGGTAAAACTCTATCCCTAAGCTTGTAGATGAGTTAATGAGGGATCTTGAAGAGGTTTGATTTCTGTTTGGTAACTGGTTTAAAGAAAGTGTTTTATGCTTTAGAAGGAGATAAAAATCAAGAGAAACAACCCCAAAGGGTAGAGCAAGCATGATTTGAGCTAGAGTATATATGAGCATTCAATTTCAATTATGTGTTAATTGGATGTTATGTGTAGTAATGACTTGAAAGACATGTTTGAAGAACTAAATGCAAGTTGAGTATGTTGAATATTTGGTACTTGAATGAATTAAATGTGATATGCCATAAATGCTATGTTAGAGTTTGAATAGATTTGGGACTATGATTTTGGTATGTTTGAGGTTTTAAATGTGTTATAATGGTATAATGGCTTGTGATGGAAGTATATATATGTTTGTATATTGATATGAGTGATTAGGATTGACCAATTTAGTGTTGCTTGTGTTTTGATTGAGTGATTAGCATTGACCAATTTAGTGTTGCGTGTGTTTTGATTGAATGATTAGCATTGACCAATTTAGTGTTGCGTGTGTTTTCATTGAGTGATTAGCATTGACCAATTTAGTGTTGTGTGTTTTTATTGAGTGATTAGCATTAACCAATTTAGTGTTGCGTGTGTTTTGATTAAGAATGCTCTGTTTTGGGTCATTTTCTGCATAAGGAATTTTCCAGATTCATGCCTGTGAACACTATGTCATAGCCTTGAATAGTGTGGCACGAAGTTGTGATTTTGGACAGAACATTTCATGCTTAGAGTCATGACTAGTTTCACATCCAAAAAACCCATAAAGCATGGATTCACGATCGTGAACACTATGTGACGTCCATGAACCATATAGCACGGACTTGTGGTTTTTGGGCAGATTCATTCATGCCCAAAGTCATGGTTAGTTGAATGACCAAAGAAGTTGTGAAACATGGCTTCACGCTCATGAAGGTACTTTTTATGATCGTGAATGAATGAATGATTGCATATTTTTGTATGTCCATAATCCTTTATAGGAAGAGTCACAACATGATTCTTGGGTATCAACCCGTAAAGGTTGAGTTTATGGTTGTGAAATAACTTTCACAATAGTGAACTAAAGTGAAATAGTAATGAATGGGAATTGAATTTCATGTATTGATATCACTTTAATCAAAGTATATTATGATGCCTTCTACGACTAGAGATATGCTATGAGTATGAATTGCATGTTAACTAATACATATGGATGAAAAAAATGGATTGAGGATTACATATTTGTAATGTTATGCAAAGGTATGAATCATGAACATGCAAATTGTACAAGATATAAGTATATGATGCCTATTTCTCTAACCTATGACCATAATGGAATAAAAGACATGCCATTAAGGGAGAATAAGATGGTCAATAAGACTATATTATGAGGAAGTGGAACACCAGTTACCCACAGGAGTGTTGCAACCAATACCAATTCTAGAGTGGAAATGGGAAAGAATCACAATGGATTTTCTGTCTGGTTTACCGGTTACTCAGAGAAAACATGATGCAGTATGGGTGATAGTGGATCGATTGACAAAGTCAGCACATTTCTTGCCGGTCAAAATGGATTACTCATTGAACAAGCTAGCTGAAATTTATATAAGTGAGATAGTGAGGTTGCATGGAATTTCAATATCCATCATTTCTGATAGAGATCCCAGATTTACTTCACAATTTTAGAAGAGTCTACAGCAAGCTTTGGGAACTCGATTGAGTTTCATCACGACCTTTCATCCGCAGATGGATAGACAATTGAAACGAGTTATTCACTTGTTAGAGGATATGATGAGAAGCTTTGTACTTGAATTTGAGGGAAGTTGGGATAGATATCTTCCTCTTATGAAGTTCGCCTACAACAATAGTTATCAGACAAGCATAGGCATGGCTTCGTATGAGGCATTGTATGGAAAAAAATGTAGGACACCAGTTTGTTGGATCTAGCTGAATGAGAAAATTTTGATTAGGCCTGAGATAGTTCAACAAACCGAGGAGAAAGTTAAAGTGATCAAGGAAAGGCTAAAGGAAGCATAAGATTGATAGAAATCATATGCCGATTTAAAGAGTTGAGATATTGAGTATGAGGTGGGTGAAAAAGTGTTCCTTAAGGGTTTTACCTTGGAGAAAGGTATTGAGGTTCAGTAGAAAAGGAAAGCTAAGTTCAAGGTTCATTGGTCCTTATGAGATTCTGGAAAGAATTGGACCCGTGGCATACCATTTATCCCTTCCACTATAGTTGGATAAAATCCATAATATTTTTCATGTGTCGATGCTAAGGATATATAGATCACACCCATATCATATTATTCCAATTGATGGGATAGAAGTACAGGAACTGGTGGCTATATTAGCATATGAAGAAAAAGTTTTATGAAACAAGAAAGTTTCATTAGTTAAAGTGCTATGGAGGAATCATGCTACTGAAAAAGCCACATGGGAAAGCGAAGAATTCATGAAAAGGCAATATCCCCAGTTGTTCACATAATGAACAGGTAAAATTTCAGGGACGAAATTTATTTTAAGGAGGAGAGGATGTCATATATGCTAATTTAGATCCTAAGTCATGTGAGTTGTTAAATTGACTCGTCGGTTTGACTAAAGTCTAAATTTAGATTTTGACTGAAAAATAATTAAAATAATGATAATTAAGTATGACAAATATCTAATAAAGTGTTTAAAGTAATTTAAGATATTATTTTATGGTGAAGGACTAAATTGTAAATTTTAAAAAGTTTAGGAGTCAATTTGCAATTTACCGAAAATTGGAGGATTAATTGGGATAACCATCAATTAAATGCATGATTGGGACATTAAACACATGGAATGGGCCAGCCACACCATGTGGTATCCATTAAGTGGACAATTAATATGCATGAATCCATTAATTAGACATTAAATTCATATGGCTTAGGTGTCCCTCTTATTAATTAAGTTTGTCTCTATGTCATTAATTACTTTTCCATCCTTATCTCTATCATCTAGAATTTTCTAATCTCCTTAAACCAGCCCACGTTCCTCCCCTCCCAAATCCTCCATAGCTAAAGCTTGATTCTAGAAAGAGAAAGTGAGAAAAGAGAGAAAGATAGTCATTTTCTTACACAACCAAGCTTAAGAAAGCTTGAGAAAGCAAAAGAGAGAGAGAGAGAGAGAGATTAGGGTTTATGAAGTCTTAATGATCTTTTTATGAATCTTAGGAAGTCAAATTGATAAGGATTTAGCTCAAAGGAGCAAAGGAAAAGAGAAAGAGAAGTAAAGAGAAAGAAAAGAAATGAAAAAAAAGGTTTGTGCATAACCTAAGTTAATAGCCTATTTTATTTATTTTTTTATTACTTATTATTTTTATTATTTGCATGATTTGATTATTTGGCACATTGATGATTTGGATTAATAGTATTTTGTGATAAAAATTTTGGGATGCATAATTGCTAGACTTATGATTAATTTTGGTAAAAATTGAAGATAGTTCATATATGTGTTCTTTGTTGGAAATGAATGAGCAATGAGTACTTAAATTGTTATAACATAACTTCTGGAATTCGGTATTGTATGTTCTTTTTGTTGGGTTTGAAAGATAAGACATAGGGCTATAATTTTTATTTAGACCATAAAATCCAGATATGTCTGTATTTGTCTAGAAAAATTCATAAAGTTCAGACTTAGAATCTGTCCAAAAAATTATGGGCAGAATTGTTAGTGATCAGTCAGTGTTTATTTTATCATATATTTTGATACAGAACTCAGAGTTAAGTGATTCATGTTTCATATGAAAGCTAAGATCCATAAAAAAAAATTTGTTAAGAAGACTTTATAACTAAATTCAGATTGTAACATGACCAAAATTAAGGTCTAAAATAGAGAATGGAATCTGTCAATGACAGGGCAGCATATCAGTTATGAAATTTAATGAGTAAAATGATGTGAAGCTTGTTATGTAACGTAAATATTATTTTAATTGAGTGATTATGTAATTATTTTGAGTCTTTAAATACATGAAAAGTGTGAATTTAATTGTTATGAATTTTAATGAGATTCTGTATATATATGAAGCGATGATTTTAATCAATGGAGTCAGCATAACACTTCCTTATCCGGGCATGTGTTACTGGGGTGAGGGGGTGTTACACACCCTGCCACTATCTATAATCATGTGTGTTAGTCAAGACATCTCAGTCAATGACACTCTTAGAGCTTAAGCCATATTGACGCGCATAAAGATATATGCCAGTCGAGATGTCTCAATCAATGACACTCCTATAGCTTAAGCCATATTAACAAGTATAAACATATGTGTCAATTGAGGCGTCTCCGCTAATGGCACTCCCAAATCTGAAATCATATTGACAAGTATAAAATCATTGTATCATAATCACTACGGTACCGAACCCCCTTTATGGGATAACACATATCTTACTTTTGGTCCTAATATCGAGTTTGGGCTTTACTTGATAATATTATCTTATTATACTTCATTAAGACATTTATATCTTATAACATCTATACTTTTTTCATATGTAAACTCATCATGTCACATTCATATTATGATCTTCATAAAAGTATAATTAAAACATATCATATTGAAAGCATGTGCAAAGCCATTTCATTATAACCATTAAGCATACAACATATATCATTTTAGTAGACTTCATGGGTATGAACTATGGGTTCATGAACGTGAAGGTTCATTCATAGGCATCCCCTACCCATGAACCAAACTGTGAACTAAGTCGTGAAAGCATATGATTTTGTGTACATTTTTCATGAGCATGAAGAAATAGGCATAGGCATGACCTTGTTCGTGGGATGAGACTCATGGTTGTGAATACCTAGTCATAGGCGTAAATCTAGGTTTTCAAGCAGTTAACAACATTTAAAGATTGACATTCATTATAAGTCATATGCAAGGCTCTAAGGATTGTCCCATGACAATCTTCTCCTATCAACATTCTCATCACATCATGCATTAAAACTTGTTAAAACAAATTTAAACTCGATAGAACATATAATTATTTACTTCCCTTTTTTCATACTCAATATGCATATTAAAAATCATCTATGATCCCATATGTAATGATACATTATTATTACTCTTCATCCACTTATGCTATTATCAATCGATATGCTCGTAATTGCACATTTAACTCATTTATTACACTCCATAATATGGCATCATTAATAACTTTTATCAAGCATACTTAACATTCAATTCTTATAATATCATGGCATTAATTAATTCCTTTAAACTCGTTATAAACAAAAGCTAGCCTTTAAGACATTTAAGAAATTTAATACATACAACATGCCAAAATTGGAATTTAAATGCATATATGTACATACCTCTAATGAAGCCTAAAAAACTAAGATTTTCTCAAGATAGCTTATATTTTTTGTGGATTTCACCACCTCATCTTTCAACTCTTATCACATATAACATGTATCCATAAACTTCTATAAATAAAAAACTTAGCATTTAAAAGCTATAAAGATCAAACCATAACCTTAACCCTCTTATATAACTTTAACCTCATAAAACTTCTTACTAAAACATATTATAACCTTAATCAAGCTTAAAGTTCAATCGAAACCCTAAACCATATGGAAATGGATCTCTACCAAAATGAGTTCCATATAGAAAAAGGTTAGATCCTGTTAACAGTGATAGTAAAATTTTTTTTTTCATCATATCATGTAATATCATTCAATGAATTTGCAAGTCAACATTGAGGTTTTCACCATAATCTAATATATCACATCTATTAAAACTTACACCTTACTTCCAAAGGATTATGAGTTGCACTCATTTATACATTTTAAAACCAATCTTGAGTAACTATACATGTACATTCATATGAGTTCAAAATGTGGATGTCATGATATCAAGTTTATGTGGAATGCAAGGAGAGAGAGTGATGAGGCTCGGCCGGTAACCTATGTTTCATGTCTTTTATATTCCTCTCAAAATAACCTATCACTTTCCTTTACTTGAAAAATGATCCAAATTGATGAGTTTCAGCTCAGTGAGAATATTTATCAAATGAGCTTTAAAGTACCAAACAACTCATAGTAATAAATCACCACTCACTGCATATTATATACTCCATTCCATTCACCATTATCACATAGATATCAGTAAAATTGAAGCATATAATCATTACTCTTTACATATACAAATGTTTTGCTTATTTCATTTTATTGAAACCAAATTAAACAGACATTACCCCGAGTTTCCATATAAACATTTGTCATATGAACATTTACATTTGCTAGCTAGCTTGATCATTTGTTTTATTTGTACATTTGTTGAGCCATAAGCCTCTTTTTTTGCTTTACAATATTGATTAACTAGTCAAAATGCCCTTTTAGTCCATATGCATATGCATTTATAACTAAGCATTCATCAGTCATTGCATCTTTATCACATATACCATACATATATCACATATACCACACATATAGCACTTATATGTACCACATATGTCACAAATTATCCATCATCTCATTATCAAGATCAAGATCAAATCATGCCAATCATATGAATCACATAACCATAAATCATCTCACATATCACATAGTAAGCAACATTCATATGCACTAAAGAAATCGTTTGATAACTATACTCACCTTTTCCTTTTGATTCTGGCCCTTAATTTATTGTTTATCCCCTCCTTGTTGGTTTTCAATATGTTGAAAGCCTAATATGGAAATATAATCGATTAATTTATGACTAGAAAAACTTAATGTGGCTTAAAAAAAATTAATGTGCATAGTTCATATATATATAATTAGGATTTTTCCTACGGGGCAGTGTGACCTTATGAGACTGATTAGCCAATACCTTTTTCTAAAATTGTCTAATTTATGTGATTCTTATTTCTAATTAAAATTAACATATAATTATATAATAAATTCAAATTTTAGAGAAATTAGAGCATTGTACAATTTTTGGTGAAATTTCCAATTGTGTTATGTTTTCTACCTTGTTTCTGCCCTTTGATAGTTTTAGGGTACCAAATTTGTTCCTTCATATCTTACAATCTGTAAGTCAGATTAAAATGAAACTTGGTAGAAACTTATATAGGTTAACATGGAACATTTTATATATTGAAAACTTTTGCTAGTTATGTCTCTAAGATTCTCAAATTATAAGAAACATTTCACTGGTCCATAACAAAGTTGGCTTCTGGACCAGTATGACTTGTGAAGGCCTTATCTCACTCTATACATAACATATTAAGGTGATAATTATACCAAATTTAGTTAAGACATAAAAATATAACTTTCATATTTTTGATAATTTACATAATTGATCTCTAAGGAGCTTAAAATGGCCAAACAAATTTTTGGATCTGCCCAGGGCACTAAGTAGGCAGGTCAAACTATAGAACAATCATAGTTTCATTCACCATAACTCAACATCCACAATAAATATGAACCTAAAATTTGGTATACATATATATAACACATATATCTACAACTTTCATGTTTGGACCCCACTACAATACTATTTATATCATATTTAAAACTATATAACACAATGCTAACTCAGTTAGGGTTAACACCCGAACTAGTCCCAATAAGATGCCAATAGCTTTTCATACACACCAAATTTTGTAAAATTATTTATATATCCATAAACATAAGACATAAAGGAACAACTTTCATGTTTTTAACTTTTCCATAATAAATCTCTATTAGTATCAAAATCGAGGTGCAAAATAATGATTCAACTTAATCCTAACTGCTCAAACAATACTAGAACAATGAAGAGAATGTTACTTACCAAGAACGAACTTGAAACCTAAGTGAAATAAGGAAGAAAATAATTATATAATGGTGGAATAAGGAGAAGAAACGAACCTGAAGTGAGGGAGGCAGAATGGTGAGGAGGAAGATAAGGTCCACCTCCTACCTCCTCACTTTTGTCCTTTTCCCATTTTGTTTCTTCCTTTCTTTTCTTTTTCTTTTTCCTTTGTTTATTTTCATTTTCACTTTATTAATTCAATCTAATAATTTTATTCACATAAATTTCAATTTCATGTCACCCTTAACTAAATTATAAAATAGACATGTTCAATTCGCCACAATTCCAAAATACTCAGACACGTAGCTAATGCATGTTGTGAACTTGTCTCTATAAAAATACATATAAAGTGCATGTGTTCAAGTGAAATATATGCAAATTCATGTCTAATTGAAATGCATGTAAAAATTTATATGCGGGAAGTCGAGGATGTTACAATTCTCCTCTCCTTTTAAACATTTTGTCCTCAAAATTGAATACCTGGAAATAGGTGTTGATATTGTCTTTTCATATTTTCTTCTATTTCCCATGTTGCCTCTTTTAGTAAATGGTTACGCCATAATACCTTAACTAAAGGTATTTCTCGGTTTCTTAACTGTTTAGTCTTGTATCTGATGATTTCCACTAGTTCTTCAACATAACTTATATCATTTGTTATCTCAATGGCTTGAACTTTAAGTACATGTGTAGGATCTGACCTATAACTTCTAAGCATGCTCATATGAAACACATTATGAATATGAACCATCTTGGGTGCTAAAGCCAATCTGTATGCCAATGGATCACCTTCTCAAGAATTTCATAAGGCCCTACGTACCTTGGGCTCAGTTTACCCTTCTTGCCAAATCAAATTGCCCCTTTCCATGGAGATACTCATAGAAATACTTTTCACCTAAATCTTATTTCATCTGCCTTCTATGCTAATCAACGCAACTTTTTTGTCTATCATGTGCTGCCTTTAGCTTGTTCTTGACAACCTTGATCTTATCCAATGTGTCTTGTACTATCTCTGGCCCTTTTAATGCACGTGGTCCTTCTTCATCCCAAATGATTCGGCTTTGACACTTTCTGCCATATAATGCCTCATATGGTGTCATCTGGATACTACTATGATATTGGTTATTGTATGTAAATTCTATCAATGCTATATATTAATCCCAAGCTCCTCTGAATTCTATAGAACATGCTCTGAGCATTTCTTTTAATGTCAGTATAGTCCTTTCTGATTGTCCATCAGTCTGTGGGTGGAATGCAGTGTTGAAGTTTAATTTTGTTCCCAATGCATCTTGTAAACTCGCCCAAAAATGTGAAGTAAACTATGGATCTCTATCAAACACAATGGACACTGGAATGCCATATAATCTGACTATCTCATTTACATATAATATTGCCAAACTCTCGAGTGTACACCCCCATATGATTGGTAGAAAATGTGCTAACTTGGTTAATATGTCAATAATTACCCATACTGCATCATTTTTCTGTGGAGTTATTGGCAATCCATAAACAAAATCCATCGTTATTTTCTCCCATTTCCATTATGGCACTAGCAATGGATGTAATTTACCAACTGGTACCTGATGTTCAATTTTAATCTGCTGACATGTCAAGCATTTGGAAACATATTCTACTATGTCTTTCTTCATTCTTGGCCACCAGTAATGAGGTCTTAAACTGTGATACATCTTGGTCATCCCTGGGTGCATTGCATAGGGTGCATTGTGTGCCTCATCCATTCTTTCCTAGCACAAATTATCAGTGTCTGGAACACATATGCGGGACATTAACATCAATGTATCATCATGCATATGAAAATCTATTTTGTTTTCCCGCTTTACCATTTCAATCTTCTTACACAGTTGAGGATCTTTGCCCTGTGCCTCATTGATCCTTTCCTTTAACATCGATCAGACTTGAATAGTAGGAATCAATGATCCTCCATTATGCATATTTAATTCAACATTCATAAATCGTAATTGAATTAAATATGGAAAAGATGATGCTTGCAAGTGAGCTACACTGCTACTGGATTTCTTGCTCAATGTATCGACTACTACATTTTCTTTCCTCGGATGATATTCAATTGTGCAATCATAATCCTTT
Organism: Triadica sebifera; assembly: GCA_023653625.1. Lineage (NCBI taxonomy): Eukaryota > Viridiplantae > Streptophyta > Magnoliopsida > Malpighiales > Euphorbiaceae > Triadica > Triadica sebifera. The sequence continues at coordinate 32,298,531 of CM042901.1, forward strand.
AATAGTCTCATGTTTAACTCTTTTTGTGTCAGCAAATATCCCAAACTCTTATGGTCAGTGAAGATTTGGAATGTCTCACCATACAGATAATGCCTCCAAATCTTCAATTCAAATACAACCGTGGCCAGTTTTAAATCAAGCAATGGATTCAGATCTCATATGGTCTCAACTGTCTGGTTGCATAAGCTATCACGTTACCATGTTGCATCAATACACAAGCTAAGCCTTGGTGAGAAGCATCACTATATACCGTAAATCCACCAATACCTGTAGGAATAGCTAACACTGGTGCTGAGGTTAACATTTGTTTTAGCTCCTTAAAACTCCTTTGACATTCTAGAGACCATTTGAAAGGCACATTCTTTATAAGTAATTTAGTCAAAGGGCTAGCAATTAAGGAGAATTCGTTAACAAATTTGCAGTAGTATCCTGCTAATCTTAGAAAATTACGCATTTCTGAAACATTTTTAGGAGCTTTCCAATTTATCATGGCCTTTATTTTCCTTAGGTTTACCTCTATGCCCTTGCCCAATACCACATGTTCAAGAAAAACCAAATGATCTAACCAGAATTTGCATTTACTCAATTTAGCATATAGTTGTTTCTCCCTCAAAGTTTGCAACACAATTTTTAAATGTTGTTCATGTTCTCCTCTATTCTTTGAGTACACCAATATGTCATCAATAAATACTATCACAAACTTATCTAGATATGGTTGAAACGCTTTATTCATTAAAGCCATAAAATGCAACTGGAGCATTAGTCAACCAAATGGAATTACTAAAAATTCATAATGTCCATACCTGGTTCAAAATGTAGTCTTTGGAACATCTACTTCTGCTACCTTCAGCTGGTAATAGCCTGATTTTAAATCAATCTTGGAGAATATTTGGGCTCTTTGCAACCAATCAAACAAATCATCTATTCTAGGCAACATATATTTGTTCTTTACTGTAATTTTGTTTAGTTGTCAGTAATCAATGCACAATCTCATTGTTCCATCTTTCTTTTTAATAAATAATACTGGAGCTCCTCAAGGTGATACACTAGGTTTGATATACCCTTTATCAAGTAACTCCTGCAATTGGGTCTTCAATTCTTTTAACTCAATTGGGGTCATTTTGTAGGGTGACATTGATATTGGTGATGTTTCTGGTACTAGTTCAATAGTGAATTATATCTTTATATCTGGTGGTAAACCAGGTAGATCATCTGGGAATACATTAGAAAATTGCCTCACCACTCGTATATTTTCAAGCGAGCTATCAGTGGTTCTAGTATCAGTCACATATGCAAATATGCCTCACATCCTCCTTTGATCATCTGAAATTCTTTTACAACTGAGATTAGACATGTGGGCATAAGTTTTCTTTCACCCAAAAATAAAACCCCTGGCTGGTTCAGTGATTCTAAAATTACTTCCTTAGTAAAGTAATTCACTATTGCATGATGTCTAGTTAACCAATTCATTCCCAATATCACATCAAATTCATATAGCAGTAATAAGATTAAATCAACTATTAATTCAACTTTATCAATGCATACCAAACAATCACGACAAACATTATTCACAACTACTATTATCCCTAGTGAAGTGCTCACATTTATGTCAATCCCCAAATACTCATGCTTTTGGTACAAGATGGATGTCATATGCAATGATATAAATGAATATGTGAACCAGGGTCAATCAATGCATATGCTAATATTTCAGAAATATAAATATTACCAGTGACTACTTCGGGAGCATCAACTGCCTCTTGCCTAGTCATGGAAAATACTCTAGCCTATGCAGAGGATCTAGAACTTTGACCTTCAGATCTAGTCACTCCTCTGACTATTGTACCAGTTCTGTCCTTGCCTCTTCCTCTGCCATGTGTCCCACTAGCAGGGTATACCATCGGTGCCTCAACAGTAATCTCAGATACTCCTCTGCCTTTATTGGTCTATGTTAGTTTGGCTCTTTTTGGACAATCTCTGTAAATGTGCTCTATCAACCCACAGAAATAACATGCTCCTGTGAACCTTCTACATTCACTTGTATGTTGTCTACCACAATAAATACATGTAGGCCTCTGTTCAATATATTGGCTTTGCCCTCTTCTTGGGTAAAAGGAAGTCGCAGCAGACCTCTAGAGCTTGAATATCCACTTCTGTAAGTTGATTGTGTTGGCATATATGTACCTTTTTTTCTGGCTTTCTGCTAGACTCTCCAGAAAACTCATGTGCTACCTTTTTAATTTGTTCTCCAGCTTTTTTCATTAATCTTTCAGCTCTAATTATAACAGCTCTAAGTTTGGTATAATTATCGAGATCAGTAGTTGTGATTCTGTTTCTTATCTCATATTTGAGGCCCTCCTCAAACTTTCTGCATTTGTCTCTTTCAATAGAGACTATTAAAGTGGCATAGTGGAAAAGTTTGTTGAATTGCACCTCATACTCAGCAACAGACATGTTTCCTTATTTCATATTTAAGAATTCCTTTCTCTTCTCGTCTTTATATACCTTAGGCATGTAATTATTTTGGAATTCCTGAAGGAAATCATTCCATGTCAAGACTAGAAAAATGGAGAGAATACTACTTACCAAAACGAACTTGAAAGGGATCAATTTGCTAAAAAAAACTAAGTGAAATAAGGAAGAAAATAAGGCTAGAATGATGGAAGAAGGAGAAGAAATGATCCTGAAGTGAGGGAGGCAAAATGGTGAGGAGGAAGATAAGGTCCACCTCCCACCCCCTCACTTTTGTCCTTTTCCCATTTTGTTTCTTCCTTTCTTTTCTTTTTCTTTTTCCTTTGTTTCTTTTCATTTTCACTATATTAATTCAATCTAATAATTTTATTCACATAAATTTCATTTTCATGTCACCCTCAACTAAATTATAAAATGGAAACGTGCAATTCGGCACAATTGCAAAATACTCAAATACGTAGCTAGTGCGTGTCGTGAACTTTTTCTTATAAAAATATATATAAAGTGCATGTGTTCAAGTGAAATATATATAAATGTATATGTCCAATTGAAATGCATGTAAAAATGTATATGTGGGAAGTTGAGGATGTTACATAATTAATAAAATTTGTAAATATAAAAAAAATGTTCAATTTTAATCTATCTAAGTTTATATCAAGTTTTATTAAAATCTGACTTACATATTGTAAGATATAAGGACCTAAGTTGGTACGCTAAAACTGCCAAAGGGGTAGAAACAAGGCAGAAGACAAAACACAATTGGAAATTCCACAAAAACTTGTACAATGCTCAAATTGCTCTGAAATTTGTGTATATTATATAATTATATGTTATATTTAACTAGAAATATGAATCACATTAATTGGACAATTTTAGAAAAAATTATTGGCTAATTAGTCCCATAAGGTTACACTGCCTTATAGGAAAAACCTTAACTATCTATATGAACTATGCACATTAATTTAAGCTACATTAAATTTCTCTAGTCATAAATTAATCAATTATATTTTCATATTAGGATCATAACAAATTGGAGACTTACAAGGATTGGGATAGACAATAAGTTAAGGGTTAGAATCAAAGGAGAAAGGTGAGTATAGTTATCAAACGATTTCTTTAGTGCATATGAATATTGCTTACTATGTGATATGTGAGATGATTTATAACCGGTTATGTGATTCATATGATTTTTATGATTTGATCTTGATAATGAGATGATGAATAATTTCTGACATATGTGGTACATATATGTGGTATATTGTGTGGTATATTTGAGATATATGTTTGGCATACGTGGATTTGTGAGGTATATGCGTGGCATATGTGGTATATATGTGATATATGTATGGTATATGTGATAAAGATACAATGGTTGATAAATGATTAAGTACAAATGCATATGCATAAGGACTTAAAAGGCGTTGTGACTAGTTAATCGATATTGTAAAAGCAAAAGAAGAGGCATATTGCTCAGCAAATGTGCAAATGAAACAAATTATCAAGGTAGCTAGCAAATGCGAATGTTCACATGGAAAACCCACAGCAATGTCTATTTAACTTGGTCACAACAAAATGAAATAAACAAAGCATGTGCATACATAAAGAGTAGTGATTATATATTTTAATTTTACTGGTAACTATATGATACTGATGAATGAAATGGAATATGTGGTATGCATTGGATTTGTGATTTGCTATTATGAGTTGCTTGGTTCTTTAAAGCTTGTTTGATAATTACTCTCACTGAGTCAAAACTCATCAATTTGCATTATTTTTCATGTAAAGGAAAGTGATAGCTTATTTTGAGTGGCATATAGAAGACATGGAACACAGGTCAGCAGTCGAGCCTCACCACTCTCTCTCTCCTTGCATTCCACATGAACATGGAGTCATGTCATTTACATTTTGGATTTATATGAATATACATGTATATTTTCTCAGAGTTGTATAATGATATGTAAATTGATGCAACTAGTAAATCTTAGATGTAAAGTTTAAGTTTTAATATATGTGAGATATGTTGATTTGTAGATTTATTGAATGATGATATGGATGTGATGATAAAAAAAATTACTATCAATGTTAACAAGTTCATTTTAATTACCTGTATGCCATATGTGAGTGCTAGACATAGGGATAGGTTTATTTAGAAATGCATAAAGTATGATGTTACAAAAGCTTGGCTTCACAAGCATGAATTCCTTTCATGGGTGTGAAGCTTGGCTTCACGGGCTTGACTCATTACACAACAACAATATTACAACACTAATTTCACTCAATTTCACACACAAGATGCATAGGATCTAAAGTTAACCAATGTTAGCCACACTTATCAATACTTTACATAATTTCAGCTTTTGAACATCACCAAAAACATCCATTTAATCGCATTTAACCATTACTTTAGGCTTAAAGCCTTAATTATTAACACATAATAGCATTTTGAATTGAAATTATCAAAGATTAATGAAAAAAACCTCTCTTACCTCTGTTTGGACAATTACAAATCAGTTTCTAGGGTTCAGAATGTGTTTTAACCCTACTTATGGTTGAAATTCAATTCTACAATGAAAAATCTTCATTTTCAATCCGTTTTTACTATGTTTATGGTTAGTTTCATGTCTAATAATCTAAGATTGAAAAGAATGAGGGGAATTCGTTTCTAGAGTTTCAGAGGATTGACGGTTAGGGTTGAGAATGATTTTTACATGAGTTCTATCAAAAACACGACACTACCATATTTAAATCTGCAGGTCTTCATGGGTGTGAATCTAATGTCACGAGCATGAACATTTGTATCATAGTTGTGAAAATTCTCAGCTTCTAAAACTGAAATGCACAACATTCAAGACCGTGATTAACACTGTCACGGGCGTGAATGATATAAATTGCACTTTTTATATTTTTCTTTATTTACGGTTTCTAATACCCATAGCCTCACATATATTTCCCATATACCTTTAATGTACCTTATTTAATATATAAATTCCAGGCCCAAATTTGTGGGTGTTACGGATTTCCTTATATATACAATATCATTAATTTACATAAGCTTTGGATTATTAAATGTATTAAACTCATATATTAAGTCCTTAAACACCATATATAATCAAAAAGCTCAATTAAAGTATAGAGTTAATAAAAATAGCGTGATAGAGCATGAAATGCACTTGTTTTATCTACTCTTTTGTCCTACCAAGGATAAGAGTATACAAAGCACCCTATTTGAGCGTAGTGTCTTTCTAAAAAAACAAAATAAAAACAAAAAGGAACGAACAAAGTTCAAATAGAGAAATGCACTATGACTAAGGGAAAATTGTTAACTCTAAGAAAAATTAATCAAAAGCAAAATTAAAAGAGCTAACAAATCAATAAGTGTAAGGGTTTAATACATAAGTTTTTGGCTAGTGATAATCCATAGCTTGTTTAGATTATATTTCACTAAATATGTTGAGGAGATTATGTAATTAAATTGTTTTAATTTTAATTTTTGAGTATGGAATTTGTATTAAGATTATTTTGGGTTTACTTAAACTATGTAATTTAATATAAGTTAGATTGGTACATTAGTGAAACTTGGGGATGATGAAGATTAGAATCATGCATATTATTTGTTTCATTATGAATATGTTTTTGTTATTTCTCTATGTTTACATATTGCTTGAGGGCAAGCATTGTTTAAGTGTGGGGGAGTTCGATATGTTCTTATTTGTTTTATTTTTTTAGTGTTTTTCATGTTTAATTATATGATTTTATCATGTTTAGGTACTTAATTGTTTTGATTTTGTGATTGCGAGAAGAAAAGTTGAAGTGCAGAAAAAAAGCTAAGTTGTCACTGTAACACCTCCTCACCCCAGCAATATGTGCCCGGATAAGGGAGTGCTATGCTGGTTTCATATATTAAAAACATCATTTCATATATATATAAAAATAAGAGACATTCGTATATTTTTTTTCTCTATTATTATTTATTATTTACTTTACAATGTAAAAGAAATCATAACATGAAAGATAAAATACATTTTATATATAATAACATGTTCTTTAAAAAACATGTTGTTTATTTTACAAATACTATAAAATAAAATTCAAACGATAATATACAAAAATCGTGTGACCCACGGTGTGTGAAACAAGCTGCTTTACTGGATCAAGTCATCGCTGACTTTATCAACTCTCTTCTATTTATTCTTCACTATATCTGCATGAGAGAAACTCTCATGCTAAACTCTTGACTTAGTGGTACATATAAATAATGCAATAAACTATTTCATATGACATGCATTGTCATATATCAATTTATATCCAATCATCTTTTCATGCAAATATACATCTTATAATATTCTAGCATGCATAAATATCAAATTATATTCTTTTATCTCATACCTGTTTTACTTAATTAAAACATTATTATATAATCCATCATAATTAATCATATCACAAGTTATGATTCCATTTATGTTTAATAACTTCTTTATGCCCACAACACCTACGAACCACTGACTAGTCATTAACAATTTTTCCTAGAATTTCCTGGATAGATTATAGGTCCTAACTATATGTATTTTTCTGAAAAACTATAGACATATTTGGATTTTATGGTCTGGATAAAAGTTCAAGACCTATGTCTTAGCTTTCAAACCCAACAAAGAACATACAAATCTGAATTCCATAACTTAAGTTATAACAGTTTATGTACTCACTGCTCATCAATTCCAGCAAAGAACACACATATTTACCATCTTCAATTTTTTTATCAAAATTAATCCTAAGTCTAGTAAACATGCATCCCCAAGATTTTTATCACAAAATACTATTAATTCATAATCATTAACATGCCAAATGCTCAAATCATGCAACTTAAAAAAAATAAGACTTAGGCTATTGTCTTAGGTTATGCACAAACTTTTTTTTTCTTTCTATTTACTTCTCTTTCCCTTTTCCTTTGCTCCTTTGGGCTAGATCCTTGTCAATTTGAGTTCCTAAAATACATAAAAGAGATTATTAAAAATTCATAAACCCTAACCTCTCTCTCTCTTTTTTTGCTCTCTCAAGCTTCATTGAGCATGAAAATAGAATTTTCCATGCCTTTCTCTCTCTTTTTCACACTTTCTTTCTCACTTTCTCTTTCTAGAACTAAGTTTGACTATGGAGGATTAGAGAAAATGTGAGCTGAATTAGTGGAATAGAAAATTCTAGATAGAAAGGGATAAGGAAGGAAGAAGAAACAATTAAGGGGAAAATGACAAAAGTCATTAAGGATGGGGACACCTAAGCTCATATACATTTAATATTTAATTCATGTATTCATGCATGTCAATTGGCTTCTTAAAATCTGTCACTTGGTTAAGCCAACCACCACATATATATAATATCCCAATTCATGCATTTAATTGATCCTTATCCCAATTAATCCTCCAATTTTTGGTAAATTGCAACTTGACCCCTAATTTTTCAAATTTTGCATTTAGGTCCTCCACTGTAAAATAATATCTTTAATTACTTTAAACACTTTATTAGATATTTTCCATAATTATTTGCTATTATTTTAATTATTTTTCAGTCAAAATCCAAATTTAGATGTCGGTCGAACCATCGAGTCGATTTAACAACTCACGCAACTAGGGCCTATATTAGTGGATATGATAGTCATGCACGTGAGGGGAAAATGATAAGCTTAAAGCCTCATGCATGTGACAATGTGTCATGGGCATGAAGGGTGTCCATGCTCATGATGGATTTCTTCCTTTTTTCCTATCATTGGTGTAAGGTTTTTATCGAGAGTGCAAAATTTCTAAAGCTCAATCTTCTATCATTGGTACAAGGATTTGGTTGTTAATGCATCACTACTTTGAAGTGCCTATCACGCATGAAAGAAATCAACACGAGCATGAAAGGATTATTATTAATGAGAGTGTCACATATGTGACACCTTGTCATGCACGTGACGCTCCCCCTTATATGCAAAGCTTGAATCAAATTCCAATTCTTATTTATGATCAAGTGGGGACCAGACTTTAAGGATAAATGCTGATTTGAAGATCATCTATAGGGAAAATTATCTCTTAAATAGAAATAATTGTATCTTTAGAATTAGAGTTTAATTAGGACTTCTTAGCTTATATATTCTAGTTTTCTTTTACCAGTAAAGATATGTATTAGTACATAGAGAAAGTTAAGAACTATGCGGTAGTATTCCAGAAAGTTTTCTTTTTATCTTTTCATTTATGTTTAATTTAGCCATCTTAATAGACATGATCATTGTTATTTCATTAGGCTAAACTCTTTAATGGGTGCTTAGTGAGAAACCTCAATTTTTATTATTCCTTTTTATTTATAATGAATGCATGATTTCTTTAGTTTCAATTGAGCTTCATAAGTTTTTTATTTAATAGTTGCTTGGTCACCAATTATTTAACTTTAAATGGATATATTAAGGCTAGATTATTAGACACTTCATCTACAATTTAACCTAAAAATTGGACTGAATATTAGTTAATTCATTGGTTTGATTAATTAATGCTTAAAGGTAAAAGCCATAAAATGTTCATTCATTGGTGCTTAATTAATTAAAGGATATTCAAATTGGGAGTTGTGAACTAAGTCCCTATTTCTTTTCTCATTGGTTTCTTTATTCCTTTTTATTGCAATCTTAGTTATGAATTTCTCTTCTTTATCATTAAAATTGGCTAACGTGTTTAGGTTTTTATTTCACTATTCATTGTTATTTTAAAAATAATTAAGTATTTAGAATCACATAGTTCCTTAAGAGATCAACCTTAAGAGTAAAATATGACATTATATTAGTTTGTACACTTACAAGTACACTTTAAGATACATCACAATGCTTTTTCATTGACATAGTTGATGAGAAAAGATGTAAAGTATGAATGGGATGGTGAGTGCCAAGTCAGTTTTGATAAACTTAAGAATATGTTGACAAAAGCTTTGATTAATAGAGATTAAGTGATTTATAGTGATGATTCACACAATGGGTTGGGTTGTGTCTTAATGCAAGAAGAAAAAGTTGAGACATTTGCTTCTAGATATCTTAAGTTGCATGATAAGTACTACCTACCCATGATTAGGAGCTTGCAACAATATTGTTTGTCTTGAAAATATGGTAGCACTACCTGTACAGGAAGAAGTGCTCTTTCTTCACTGATCACAAGAGCTTAAAATACCTCCCTACTTAGAGAGAGTTGAATCATAGGCAATAGAGATGGCAAGAGCTGATCAAGGATTATAATTGTATCATTGATTATCATCTGGGTAAGGCTAATGTGGTAATAGACACTTTGAGTATGAAGTTTTTGGTAGAGCTTCATATTTAGCCAACATTGAGTCAATAGGTGAAAAATTCTGAACAGCAGGACCTAAAGCATAGAGAAATTGTAGAAATGGTTTCCAAGGAAATAGACTAGATTTCTGAGTGGAGACAGATGGAAGCTTATATTTTTGAGATGGGCTTTCTATGCTTAATGTAAAAGAGTTAAAATAGAAAATCATGGAAGAAACATATAACTCCAAATACTTCATGTGTTTGAAGAGTAACAAGATGTATCAAGACTTAAGGGAGAGATACTGGTGATAAAAAATGAAGAGGGATATCATGGAGTTTACTACTTGGTGTTTAACTTGTCAGTAGGTTAAGGCATAACACCATGTGCCTTCGGGTTTACTACAACCAACTTCCATACAAGAATAGAAATGGGAGAGCACTACAATGGACTTTTTAATTGGTTTGCCTTTAACTCCCAGGAAATGTGATGTCGTATGGGTGATTATGGACCAATTAACCCTTAGAGTTGGCAAGCATACATAATGTTTTTCGTGTCTCAATAATTTGGAGATATAGATCGGATCCTGCACATGTGATTGCAATAGACACAATTGAGGTGTGTCTGGATTTGACTTATGAAGAAGAACCAGTAGAAGTCTTAGCACAAGAAAAAAAAGGTTGAGAAATAAAATAGTGGCTTTGGTGAAAGTGCTATGAAAGAACCACACTACGACATGAACTATTTGGGAGGGTGAAAAAATCATGTGAGCTCAATACCCACTACTGTTTTCCGATAGGCCTTGAGGTGAAATTTTGAGGATAAAATTTTCTTAAGAGGGGAGAATTGTCATGCCCATAAGATAAGGTCTAGATGTTTTTATGATGTAAGATTGTGTCTTGACAAGTGTTTAGGGTGGTGATGTTAAGGTTTTGGAGAGAAAGAAAAGAAAGAAAAGAAATAGGGTCTGTAGAGGATTCACACTTGTGAAGAAAAAGGTTTCAACCGTGAATCATAAGTTTCACTATTGGCAGGTTTTGGGTCAGTTTTTTTATGCCATGAGGGTGATTCACGCTCGTGAAACGGGGGTTATAAAAGTCAACCACTTTTTTTTCTCCATTTATGAGAGAAATTAACCACTCTCTCAATCATCTTTCAAGGAAATCTGAGATCCTTTAACCCAAACCTTGTTCTAACTCACCCAAAACAAGTGGAAACCGTAAGATCTTGAGATGAGATCAATGTAAAAGGAAGATTAGTAAGGATTATAGGTAGGAGAGGAAGAATATTAGGGTTTGGAGTGGGTATTTCGGGACCCAGCCATAACAACTCATGGATTTGAGTAAGTTACTATTTTCTTCCTCTCAATCTTCCTTTGATAGTGTTTAATTCATGGGTTTAAAAGTGGTTTAAGAGTAACCTAGGGTTAGGGCTAGGAAAAACCCTTTTTTTGTTAAATATGGGTTAGAGTAAGGTGGAATCCTTAAGAAAGCTTAGCTTTTATTAATGTTTGGTTGTTGTTATGTATTAGGGACCCTTGTTGGAGAGGAAGCTCCCCCTAAAGAGAGCGAAAGGCTTGATTGAAAAAGCTAAGGATTTTTTAGGCTCCATTTTAGTGTGAGGTTTATACATAACACTATATTAAATGTAATGACTAAAATAGTATGTTAAATTGTCAAATTGCTTAATGGTTAAATTAAATTAATGTTTGCATTGTTGAAAATGAGAATGTAGTGGTATGAATGAAGCATTTATGAAGGTTAAGGCATGCCATAAATGTGAATGATGTTAATTAGTGCTATGTGGTTATTCATGACCATGTTGAGTAACTTATATTGTGAATGGAAAGAAAATTATATGTAAATGCTAGTTTCTTTGAAACTTGTTGCATAATAGCATGATATTAGGATTTGAGATCCTCTTGTGCATGATAATGGGATTTCGATAATAAATGGGTGTATATAGGTTGGTATGAATGCTAGTAAAAAGGTTTAAATTTAGTAAACTATAGGGAATTTTGCATGTGGAATGGAAAATTTGGCATGTAAGCATTAATTCTAAAAATTTTCCAGGGTTCATAAGAATGAACAATTATTCACAGCCATGAATCCTATGGTAATTTTTGAACAGAAACATTTGTGGGCTTATGTCATCACATGGTTCACGGCCAAGCAAGCTGTGAAAAAGGAGTTTCATGAGCATGAATACCCATTATCATCGAAATCCCATTATCATGCACAAAAGGATCTCAAATCCTAATATCATGCTATTATGCAACAAGTTTCAAAGAAACTAGCATTTACATATAATTTTCTTTCCATTCACAATATAAGTTACTCAACATGCTCATGAATAACCACATAACACTAATTAACATCATTCACATTCAAGGGCATGAACCATTTGTATGTCAAATTTTTTTCAATTTTCTATTAAATGAATGCTAACATGTTGAATGATAATAAAATGTGTTTGAGCTATTATTGCAGGAGAATGCATATTGAGATATACACAGGTAATATTCATATATGGAGTGACAAATTTGAGATTTAAATGTGAATTTTATGTCCAATACTCTGACTAGGACTAGAGTTAGGAGAGATAACATGTCATTGAGGGTTTATGGTACCAAGAGGCCTAGGATGCACCAGGTTAAGAACAATGTTATGGAATTAAGGGTAAAGCTCAGGTGAGCTACCTCGGTGGTGAGAAGATCCATGTATCTCAAATGGGTGTCCTGAATGACTCTAGAGTGAGTTGTTGTATGACCATATCCATTTTTGTCCAATCTAAAGTTACTGGGCAATGATGAAAAAGGCAAACAATTCGAGAGTTGTGATTTAATTGAAATAATTGGTAAATAGTGGCGTGATATATATACATTGTGATAAATGTTTAATGTAAGTGGAAATTTACATGTTCATGTATACATATTATCCTGCATACACTTGTTATTATATTTAATATGTACCATTAAGTGAGATAAGTTTAGCATGTGAGTGTTTTATCTCTCACACGTGTTTGGCGCTGAGCATAGAAAGGATAGAGAAGACGCCTAAAAGGAAGAGCAAAGGACAAACACCTGAAGGGTTAGTGATAAAATACTTTTGATGGTTTGTTAGGGATGTGATTAGTTAGTAGTATACATGCTTTCATTTGTAAGGACATGTAGTCTTGTAACTAATTATTTTATATATTCTTTTGTAAACTTTAGGCAAGTGTTAGCCCTATTTATATAAACACAAATTTTAAATTCAGTATTATTATCTTTTTATGTTTATTTAAAGTCATCATGGTTATGGTGTATAAAAAGATTTTAAATTAACCGTTTTTTTAGCCTTATGCATTGTAATATTCTTTTATATAATGAGGAAGGTTCCTGTTATGTGAATGGATGTTTCAATCTCCAGCTGAAATTCAATGTGATTATTTATTGCAACATCGGGTTAGAATTTCATTTATTTAATATAGCTTTAAAATTATGACATGAACTAGTCTCCTTTTATGAACTTCATAGTCATATTGTTTGTCACGAAATTCTTATGAAAAACAATCAAGAACTCTCACATGCCACATTCATTTTCACAAAATTATTCACCATGCCAACCATCTTTAAACAACAATTCTCAATGGTATGGGAGGAGTCAAATATGTGGCTATCTAAATCATTCAGCTAAGGATTGTCGTTGGTGCTATCAACATCTAGGGCCCTCTAATTTTTAACATGTTTCTCACTCACCACAATCAAATAATGTCTTTTAATGTAACACTCTCTTACCCTACTTTACTTCAGCAAGGCAAGTGAGCATTACCCGACTAACTGTCATATTAGATTAGTTAGATGAAGTATAAATTTTTTTTTACGAAAATATTACAGATATCCAAAACAAAATTATTACATGGACAAATATTCAAAATTTTATTTATTTATAAAATACATTAATTTACATTCAAACTATTTCCCTTACATTATAACTCATATCTATAATACACATTTGATAAAATAAAAATGATAATTTAATTTGCAAAGTTTTTAACAAACTATACTAGAAATAAATCCAAAAATTTTAGCTGCTTTCGTCTGGGTACCCTTCTTCTTCTGACAACTATACTATTTACGGCTATCCTTCTAAACCTGCACAAGAGGAAACCACCCGCGCTAAGCTACTAGCTTAGTAGTACTTCAAGGATAAAAATTTTATATACATACATTTGCTTACATATTAATTAATCATTTCATAAATAAGACATAAAATATAAAAAAAATTATATAAAAATAAATAAATTTCAGCAAACATTTCATATTTAACAATTTTAATTAATATAACATCATCACAATGACATAGTTTGATTTTATTATTATTTTTCATTTTTCTTGTGCCCATAACACCTATAACTGAAGTAACTAATAGAAAAAATGGGGTTGTCATTTTCGTCTTTCAGAATATTGTGCCGAACACTTTTATAATAATGTCATTACCAACTTTTATAATATTGTCATTATCGGCTTAATAATTTTGCGCCAAACGCATTTATAAATTGTCATTACCGACTTTCATATTTGACATCGAGTGCCTTAAATCTCATGACTGACATGTCAAACTATTCTCTATTCTAGTTCTAGATTAGGTGTCTTAGGGCTTAACTATTTTCATATTAATTCACAATATTTTCAAAAATGATTATGTTACTAAATTATCACAAATAAGCTTATTTCTTTTTGTTCTTTGTTCCCATTATTATTTCAGTAGAATCTTATACATAAATAATTTATTAAAAATTTATAATTACCATTAAAGTAAAAATTCACATTAATTATTACATATACTCATCACACCACATGCAAAAGGCAGATTTCGGCCCTAATTTTGAACATCATTTTTAGCCCATTTATAATTCGAATTTAAAGTTACAGCCTTGTAAAAATTTGAAGCTTATTGTCTCAAATTTCATATGCATCAAACATTACTCAAATCTCAGTTTTCTTTCAAAAGCTATGGCCAAATGAACACTAAATCATCACTAAAATTTTTGCCTTGAATTTTCTGGACAGATTTTAAGTTTGACCTTTATGTATTTTTTTAGGCAATTTCAGACATATTTAGATGTTATGTCTAAATAAAAGTTAAAGTCATATGTCTTAGCTTTCAGTTCCAATAAAGAAAATACAAAAGGGAATTCCAGAACCTAAGTTATAATAAAAAATGTCAAGGCTGTTCTTGGAATTCTGTAACAAAGTCATCAATTTATATACTACTTACCTTTATTATATGCATTCATTTTTATGTCAAAGTTTCTAGATCACAATTACATTCACATGTCTTAAAGATTTCACATCATTTGGTCTCATTACCATATAAAATATTAGAAGCAACAATTAATCACTTTCCATATCCAAACCACATTCATATCCAACCTTAGTACACAATTACACACAATTGAACATGTAAAATTTTTATCAACGAAGTACATACCTAATCAGCCTTGGATCTTTTCTTTTCCCTTCTTTTCCTCCCCTTACTAGTTAGTTTTCCCCTTCCCTTTTTCACCCTCTTAAGGGTCTCTCATTTGTTCATTTGATTTTCCTACACAACCAATATCATATCTCAATCCTAATATTCATTTTCAAAGATTTTCATGTCTACATCATATTCTACTGCTCTTAACTTCCTACTTCATATATAATGGTTGTCCAAAAACCTTATCATTGGTCCCAATTTATTTTCTTCAAATCAACACTCAATTCACATTTCACTTATCACCAATTGTGTTGTTCCTATGTTAATTTCAATTTCCCCTAAATTACTTTCACTATGGTAGCCCCTTCTTCATCCATTATCATCATCTTTCTTTAGTTTTTAAGTGATAAAATAATTAGCTAACATCAATTATCATTAATTCAAAGTTTAACTACAATTTCCTTCTACCAATTACAACTTTAAATTTATAGTTTCAATCTTGCAATATAACTTCAATCTACCAAACCTAATCATATCTATCATCCTTATGAGTCTCAAATGGGAGGAAAAAGGTTGAATTTAAGAAAAATAAACTCAACTTAAGGGTTCTCCAAGTTGAACCGAATCTGTCCCAAGTTGCTCCCTTTCCTTTTGTTCTTTCTTCCTTCCTTCCTTCTTGCTCCTTTACTCCCTTTGTGGTAAGAACTCTTAAATTCTAAATTTTCCTTTCTCAAAACTAAAATTTTCTCTCTTTTTCAAGCTTGGATTGAATAAAAAAATGGTGTCTTTTGGGAGAGAGAGATGGACAGCCAAAGGTGGAAGAAAAGAATATGAAGATGAGTATAAATGTTTGTTTTCTTTTTGACTTTTATACCTAAATTAAGAAATGGGTCCCACTAATTAAAATTAAATCCTAATTCTCATTGGTTCATTAATTTAATAAATCTTGATTAAATTTTAAACTTTAAGAAATTTCTTATTTTCCACATCTTCCCCCATCTTCATACTTTTTCCTCCAACAACTGCCATAATACCAATTTTGTCCATAGAAAATTTTATTTTTTTTCCAATTTTAGCACTAATCTTTTTAATTCCCAAATAATAATACCCTTAATTATTTTCCATTATTATTAGTCATTTTTTATGGGTTCAAATTTAGACTCTGATTGAATCAGCGCACCCCACTACGATCACGCGAAATTGAGCCTAAATCACTGGATGTTACAATTCTCTCCCCCTTAAGAAAATTTTGTCCTTGAAATTTACCTAATTATGTGAAGATGAATAGCTGAGGATGCTAAGTTCTCATCATTTCTTCATTCTCCCAAGTGGCTTCTTCTACTGCATGATTGCGCCATATGACCTTTATCAATGGTACCTTCTTATTCCGTAGTTCCTTGACTTCTCGAGCTATGATTTTCACCGGCTCTTCTACATAGATCAAGTCTGGTTGCTCCTCTATTGATTCCATATGTATTACATGTGTCGAATCTGATCTATATCTTCTTAACATTGAGATATGAAACAAATTGTGGATCTTATCCAATTTTAGTGGTAAGGCCAACTTGTAAGCTACTGGACCCACACATTCAAGTATTTCGTATGTTCTAATAAATCTAGGACTCAGTTTCCCTTTTTACCAAAACGAAGTACTTTCTTTCAAGGTGAGACTTTTGAAAATACCTTATCTTCCATCACATATTCAATATCCTTCCTTTTTAAATCAGCAAAGGATTTTTGTTAGTCAGTTGCAGCTTTTAATCAATCTTGAATTAATTTCACCTTCTCTTTTGTCTGTTGCACTAATTCTAGGCCCATTAACTTCTTTTTCACCAAGTTATGCCCAACATAACGGTGTCTTATATCTCCTTCCATACAAAACTTCATATGGAGTCATATTGAGACTAGATTGATAGCTATTGTTATATGCAAATTTCATCAATGGTAAGTACTTATCCTAGCTACCCTCAAAGTCAATTACATAGCTTCTAAGCATGTATTCCAGCAATTGAATAACTCATTCGGATTGCCCATCTATTTATGGGTGAAATATTGTACTAAAAGTAAGTCGGGTCCCCAATGCTTGTTGTAGACTTTTCCAAAATTTTGATGTGAATCATGGGTCTCGATCAGAAATAATAGATACTGGCACCCCATGCAATTGAATTATCTCATTAACGTATATTTTTTCTAACTAGCTCAATGAATAATCCATCTAAACTGGCAGAAAATGAGTTGATTTGGTAAACCTGTCAACAATCACCCATATTGCATCATACTTCTTTTGTGTTAAAGGAAACCCAGATTCAAAATCCATCGTAATCCTTTCCCACTTCCGTTATGGGGTAACAATAGGTTGCAACAATCTAAATGGTACCTGGTGCTCTGCTTTTACTTGTTGGCATATCAAGCATCTTGTAGTGTATTCCACGATATCCTTCTTCATTCCTGGCCACCAACAATGAATCTTCATATCTTTATACATTTTATTGCTTTCTGGATGCATAGACTAAGTGGTATTATGTGCCTCTTTTAGAATTATTTGCTTTAATTTGCTGTCATTTGGCACGCACAATCTTCATTTATAACTTATGCTTCCATCATCTTCAATCTTAAATTCAGGTCTCTCCCTCTTTTTAACTACCTCAGCAATTATCATCAATTTCTGATCTTGCCTCTGAGCTTCTCTTACTTGTTACCTTAAAGTAGGTTGAACCCGTAACTCTGCCAAAATAGAATATGAGTCTCATTTTAATTTATTATTAATTTCTATATATTTTATTGTAATGAGGAAATTTTAAACTATACCTGTCTGTGTTTTTCTACTTAAGGCATCAGCTACTTCATTGGCTTTGCCTGGCTGATAATCAATAATACAATTATAATGTAACACCATACCTTATGCAATTTAGAAAAACCTATCCCTGTATCATGTAGTCACACATAACATACTGGAAAGGCAAAATACCCTGTTAATATTGGTAGTAATTTTTATCCTGTAATATCATTCAATGACTTTCAAGTCAACATTAAGGTTTTCACCACAATATAATATATCATATCTATTAAAACTTAAACTTTACATTCGAAAGATTACGGATTGCTTCCATTTATACATTTTTAAAACCTATTCCAAAATGACTATACATATTCAAACATGTAAATACAAAATACAGATGACATATTGCATACTTGTGAGAAATGCAAGGAGAGAGAGAGTGATGAGACTCGATCAATGACCTGTGCTCCATGTCTTCTATATGCTATTCAAAATGAGCTATCACTTTTCTTTACCTGAAAAATGATGCAAATTTAATGAGTTGCGGCTCAATGAGAATAACCATCAAATGAGCTCTAAAATACCGAATAACTCATAGTAATAAATCACAAATCCAATACATATCATGTATTCCATTCCATTCATCAGTATCATATAAATATCAATAAAGTTGAAACATATAATCATTACTCTTTACGTATGCAAATGTTTTGCTTATTTCATTTTTTTGTGACCAAGTTAAACAGACATTGCCCCAGGTTTCCATGTGAACATTTGCCATGTGAACATTTGCATTTGCTAGCTAGCTTGATCATTTGTTTCATTTGCACATTTGTTGGGCCATATGCCTCTTCTTTTGCTTTACAATATCGATTAACTAGTCACAACGCCTTTTAAGTCCATATGCATATGCATTTATAACTAAGCATTCATGAGCCATTGCATCTTTATCACATATATACCTTGTATGTCACGCATATACCTTGCATATACTATACATATATCATGTATATATATCACATATGTCAAATATATACCTCAAATATACCACTTATGTGTACCACAAATATCACAAAATTATCCATCATCATATTATCAAAGACAAATCATAACAATCATATGAATCACATAGCAAGCAACATTCATTTGCACTAAAGAATTCAATTGATAATTAGACTCACCTTTCTCCTTTGATTCCGACCCCTAACTTATTGTCTATCCGCTCATTGTGGGTCTCCAATATGTTGTGAGCCTAATATGAAAATATAATCAAGTAACTCATGATTAGGGAGACTTAATGTGGCTTAAACAAATTAATATGCATTGTTCATATCAATAGCTAAGATTTTTCCTATGAGGCAGTGTGACCTTATGGGACTGTTAAGCCTATAACTTTTTCTATACTTGACCAATTAATCGGATTATTGTTCCTAATTAAAATTAACATATAATTATGTAATATATTAAAATTTCAGACCAATTGGATTATTTTACAAATTTTTATGGAATTTCTAAATATGTTCTATTTTCTACACTGTTTTCTGCCTTTATGCAGTTTCAGGGTACCAACTTTGGTTCATCATAACTTAGAATATATAAGTCATATTTTAATAAAAACTTTACAAACACTTATATAGGTTCAAATGGAACATTTTTTATGTTTAAAAATTTTATCAATTATGTATCTATGGTCCTCAAAATATAAGAAATATTTGACCAGTCCATAATATAATTGGCTTCCATACCAGTATGACTTCCAAATGCCATATATTAGTCTTTACATAACATATTAAGCTTAAATTAGTACCAAAATTTAGCTAAGACATATACCTATAACTTTCATATTTTTATAATTTACATAATCTATTTCTAAGGAGCTCAAAATGGCTACATAATGGTTTGGAACTGCCCAGGGCACTAAGCAATCAGCTCAACTATGGAACAGTCATGGTTCCATTCACAATAACTCAAACTCCACAAGACATATGAATCTGAAATTTGGTATAAAGATACATAACACATATATCTACAAGTTTTATGTTTTTCAATACTTCAAATAATGGCTTTATCATATTCAAAACTAAACAACACAGTGGCTAACTCACTTAGGGTCCACATCCATACTAGTTTCAGTGGAGAGAGGATATCTCATTCTATACACCACACCTTACAAAAATGTTTACATATCCCTAAATCTAAGACATAAAGGAACAACTTTTGTGTTTTAATCTATTCCAGAAGCAATTTATATTGATATAAAAATTTGGGTGCAAGTCAGTGTCTATTAATGAACCTTAGCAACTTAAATCAACCTTATAGCCATAAGAATTGATTACTTACCAAGAACAAACTTGCAAGGGATCAATTTGCCTCAAAAACTAAGTGAAACAAGGAAGAATTGAGTTATGGAATGGAGGAAGATGAAGAAGAAAATGGGGCTGAAGTGAGGAGGCAGAAATGGGGGAGGAAGATAGAGCTAACCTTTTTGTTTTTGTCTTTTCATCTTTTTCTCTTCATCTCTTCTCTTTTCTCTTCTCTTTTCTTTTTATTTTCCTTTTGTTTCATTTTCATTTTATTTTATCTATATTATTATTATTATTTACACACACACATATATATATATATATATATATATATATATATATATATATATATATATATATATATATATATATATATATATATATATAATTCCACTAATACACACAATAATACAACTTAATCATTTGACCCAATTTAACTAAATTAACATTGTAAATGTTTACTAATGTTAATCTAGTCATTTTTCTTACTTTAATTTAGTCACCTTATTCAATTTATTTCTAATGCTTTGTTATCCTCCTTTAGGTTATAAGTACACACGTGCGACTCAATACAATTGCCAAATACTAGGACATGTAGCTAATGCATGTCATGAACTTGCTTCTAAGAAAATATGTATGAAATGCACGTGTTCAATTGAATTTTATGGAAGATGCATATGTTTAAATGAAATGCATGTAGATATGCATGTGGGGAAGGTCAATGATGTTACATATAATCCTTGATTAACTCCAATCAACATCTTTGCCTTAAGTTTAACTCCCTTTGGGTGGGCAAATATTTGAGGCTCTTGTGATCTGTAGATATGTAGCACTGCTCGCCATACAAATAATGTCGCCATATTTTTAAAGCAAACACTATTGCTACCAATTCCAAATCATTAGTAGGGTAATTTAGCTCATGAGGCTTTAATTGCCTAGATTCATAAACAACTATTTTACCCTCTTGCATTGATATACAACCTAGCCCATTATAAGAGGCATCACTGTATATCACAAAAAATTTTCCTTGGAGTAGGTTGGGTCAAAAAGGTGCGTCGGTTAGCATGACTTTTAATTTTTCAAAGCTTCATTGACACTGATATGTCCACTCGAACTTAGTTTCTTTTCTTAACAGCTTTGTAATTGGTGCGACTATGCTTGAAAATCCCTTCACAAACCTTCTGTAATAATCAGCTAATCCAAGAAAACTCTGAACTTTTGTCACATTGCGAGGCGGCTTCCAACTTAGAATCGCTTCTATTTTGCTAGGCTCCACATGGATTCCTTCAACTGACACAACATGCCCCAAGAATCCTACTTCTTCCAACCAAAACTCACTTTTTGATAACTCTGCATACAATTGATTTTCCCACAAAGTCTGAAGTACTACTCTGAGATGTCTGTCATGTTCTTCTTTGTCCCTTGAATACATCAAGATGTCATCTATAAAACTACCAAAAATTGATCAAGGACAAGCCTAAAATCTTGTTCATCATATCCATGAAGGCAGCTGGTGCATTCATTAATCCAAACAGCATAACCATGAACTCATAGTGGTCGTATCGAGTCCTAAAGGCTATTTTGGACACATCTGATTCTTTGATTTTCAATTGATGATACCCGGATGCTCCCTTCAATTGATCAAACAAATCATTAATTCTAGGGAGTGGGTATTTATTTTTAATTGTCACCTTGTTCAATGGTCAGTAATCAATACATAATCGAAGGGTGTCATCCTTCTTTTTCACAAACAACACTGGAGCACCCTATGGCCTCCGATGGGTCCTATGAACCCTTTGTCTAGCAATTGCTACAATTGAACCTTCAACTCTCTAAATTCTATAGGTGTCATTCTATAAGGAGTAATTGAAAACGGGGCTGTACTAGGAATCACATCAATAGCAAACTCTATCTCCCTATCTGGTGGTAACCCCGACAAGTTTTCAGGAAACACATCTGGGAAATCACACACTATGGGGATGTCCTTGAGTTCTGGGCTCCTCTTCCTAATATCTATCACATGGGCTAAATATGTCTCACACCCCTTTCTATTGTATTTCTGAGCTTTTAATGTAGAAATAACAATGGTGAAACATGTTTGACCTTCACCCTGAATGATAGTGTCATCATGCCTGAGAATTTTAAGTACAACTTTTCTAGATCGACAGTTGACTATAGCTTCATGCTTTGTCTGTAACGCCCATTAATTAGGATTTAATTAGAATAAGTATGTGGTATAAATAGAAAAAATATAATAGATAATAGAGATTAAAATAGATGGAATAGAAGATTAAATTAGACCAAATAATTAAATTGTATTTTTGGTAAAAAAATTTAAAATGACTAGATAAGTAAATATATGAGGATAATAATAATAATAATAATAATAATAATAATAATAAATTTAAAAAAAGAAAACAAAAAAGTGAATAGTAGACACATAAAAAAAAACAACTAGAAAAATCGGGAAAGTGGGAGGAGAGGGGAAGTCAATTGAGACTTTACCCCATTCCTTCCAACTTCACCTCTTTTCTTCTTTCTCTTCTTCATCCCTTTCCTTCCTTTATATCACAGCCCAAATTCTTCATCATTTTCTTCAATATTTGCATCAAAATCAGTCCAAATAAATCTATTAGAACTTTTTAGGTTATGTTTTTACAGGATATTCCACTCTATTTTTGATTATCTTGTGAATCAAATTTAGGGAAGTGTTAAAAATAAAAGTTATTCATATATGTCTTTTGTATCTTTCTGTCAAATTTTATCGAATGATTTTGAGTATATGAAGAGAAATGGTCATTGGGGTGAAACTAGTTCAGGGAGACATATCAACTAAATAACCTACGGTTTTTGTAACATTTGATTATCTTAGTAGCTTAATCTGAGATTTTGTAAAACATGAAAGTTGTAGATATATATGTTATTTAATCCTCTGCAAACTTTTGTATAAATATCTCTTGTGTAGGTTGAGTTATAATGAAATGAATTATAGTTGTTTCTTAATTGAACAGTGTTATGGTACCTGTGCAGCTCTAGTAACTTTGTCCTTATATTTGACCTACTTTTAGATCGAATTAACCAAAGTTCAAAACTTGAAAGTTTTATTTCGATGTCTTATCTAAATTCCTGTAAAATTCCATCTTAAAATGTAATGTATTTTGTGAGTTATGAGTTGAACAATTGAATTGGTTAGGTTGATACTCTATGTTGAACCAGTTATAGATCCTCTAATATTTGAGAGCCTTAGAGACCGAATGTGGAAATAAGTTAAACATAAAAAATGTTTCAAATTAATTTATATAACTGTATATAAATTTTTAGAATAATTTAAGCTACATATAGAAAGCTATGAAGTTTAAAATATGGTACCTTGAAACTGCCTAAGGGCAGAAAACAGGATAATATTTAAAATTATACCAAAAATTGTGTAATTGTTCAAAAATTCTGAAATTTTAGTATGTTTTATTGTTATATGTTATATTTACTTACGATTAAGAATCATATAAATTAGATAAGTGTAAAAAAATTTATTAATCCAAAAGTCCTTAGAGGTATTGTCTAGCTTAAAGGAAATTATAGTTATTTATTTAAATTATATTAAGAATAAATATTTTATCAATGTATTAATTAATTATATTTTTAAATTAGGATTTCAACAAGAAGAAGACCAATAAAATTGAACAAGCTCTGAGCTTATATTTTGGAAAAGAAAAACTCTATCAAGGTTTGTACATATAATTATTCTAGTTTGCCCTTATGCATGATTGTATGTGCATGACATGAATTATTTGTCACTATGATGAAATAATATATTATGACATGTTTTAACATTATAGAAATGTTATTAACTATGAACTTAACATTATGCTAATATTTGATAAAATATCATGTTATTATATGGGTTTGAAATAAATTGTGCTTATTTTATTATGTTAATATGAAATGAGTATTGGTTATAGAAACGAGTAATTAATGGTGTTAATTGCCCATTTCTCTGCCTGAGGACTGACATAGGATAGATGGTTCACCATTAGGGGAAATGTTCGGTATCGATATTGATATGATTTAAGGACAGGGTGGCTATAGCTCCGAGAGCGCGCCTAATCCTAATTACACACAAATAAATGATTATAGTAGGTCAAGGTGGCTGAAGCTCCGCGAGCGCCCTTGACTTAAGATTATAGTGAGTAGGGTGGCTTAAGCTCCGCGAGCGCCCCTATTTCACACCCCATATTCGGACAGTCCGAGAATGAGATTTTGAGCTAATAATTCATAGAATAAAATATAAATTTTAATTAATTGATGTAAGTAACAAAGTATAAAATGCTTACATGAGGTGGTGCAAATTTAGTTATTTAATAATGTTATTTTTTTTATTTTTTATGTTATGTTTTTATTTATTTTATATGACAAATATGCAATAAAATTTGATATGCCATGATTTTATTTGAGACATGTATTTGTGTGACTGTTTGGAAAAAACTTTAATACTTATATGTACCACTAAGCTAGAGATAGCTTAGCGTGGGTTCTTCTCAAGCAGGAATTTAAGTTGTAGATACTAGATAATGGAGTTGATCAGGAAGAAATCCAAACTCATATCAGCAGAGACACAAGAGACATAACTAGAGGATTAATTATCTAATATTATTTTTTTAATTTGACTATGTGCATGGTTTGTAATAGACATGTCTTATATATTGAATTGTATATGTAAATAATTACGTAATATAGTCGGGTGTCATATGTGTATACTATATAATGATATATATAATGTTAATTAGAAGACTTGCCTAAATCAATATAAATAAATAGATTAAGTTAATTAAAATGAAAAAAAAATTTAATTCGAACAGATTTATCAAGTTAAGTTTGTGGCATCCTACTTATATATGTGGGATTATCCCTAATATATGAGTGAGGCATCACATTGTCAACCAATACATACTCAGAATAGCATCAAATTCATGAAAAGGTAATTCTATTAAGTATGTTGGAAATTATCTACCCTGAATTATTATTGAACTATTTGTATAGATCTGATTCACTTTCACACTATGTCTCAGCTGATTGGTCACAACTATCTCATATTCTAAGGTCTTAGGTATCATGTTCCTTTATTTAAGTGCAGTTGTACTTAGGTATGAATGCATGGAACCAAGATTTATCAATGCATGTAAATCAAAGTCAAATAAAGATAATTTACCAACTATGACATATGGTGCATCCTAGCCCTCACGAGCTCTCATCACATATGCTTGAGCTAGAGCTCTATTACCTCTAGGTCTGTCAACTGTCTCTGATACCCCCTGACTCTGTCTCTATTCGGTACAACCACCTCTAAACTAGCCTCGACCTCTACCACGGCTTTATACCAGTGCCATAGTCTGTGCTGGTGCCATACTGCCTGTATTAAGTCTGGGACAATTTCTCTTCATATGGTCAGTAGCTCCATATCTCAAACACGCTCTAGTCAACCACCAACACTCTCCTTTATGGGATCTACCACAATGTTGACACATAGTAGGAGTTGACCTCTTAGAAAGTGATGTTGGTGAACTAGCAGATGATGCTGTGGGTCTAAAATGTTGACCCCGCCTACCAGAAAATATATGCCCAGCAACCTGTGACTGCAATGGTCTGGGTACTATCTGCCCTTTCCTACCAGATGTCTGGGCCACGTTAGCTGTTGTTTTCTTGGAGAGCTCTTTTGTCTTCAGTTTTTTCCTTTTTTCAACAATAATGGCAGAAGACACTAGTATAGAAAAATTTGTATGCTAGTGGGAAGCTACTAAATATCCAATATTCTCATCGAGGCCATCTTCAAATCTACGATATTTATCAGCTTCATCTCCAATAATCTCCATTGCATACTTGCTCAGCCTGGTGAATGCCATTTCATACTCAACTATTGTCATACCCCTCTACTTCAAATTCAGAAATTCTCGCTTTTTCTCATTAACATATACTTTTCGTACATATTTCTTTTTAAACTCTATCACAAAGAAATCCCATGTCTGAGGGTTCGGAGTATAGGGTTTCGCTAATACCAATTTCCACCAATCGTAGGCACGCTCCTGAAGGAGGGACACTGCATATCTAACCTTGTACTCCTCCGGACATTGAAGCTCCTAAAAAATCCGTTCTGTCTTTTCCAACCAAAATTCTGCTGCTGCTGGGTCATCGTCTTTCTTGCCCATAAAATCCATAGCCCCATATTTTCTTAATTTATCAATATGGAGTTTTGGTTGAGGTGGGGGAGGTGGTGGAGCTGGTGGTGGCACCACTTTGCTATCTGCTATAAAAAAAGGAGTCATCTGTTCCATAAGGGGTACCTAACCTGGATCAATTTGTTCTTCAACATGCTGTGGAGCTATCACAATGGGCTTTGAGACTTTAATTGATGCTGATTGTCTATGAGCAGTCGAGTTAGCCATATTATCAGCCTCTTGTTCTTTGTGACTTTGTCTTGAATTCGAATCTATTAAAACCTATATTGTCAGAAAAAAGGTCCCTTATCAGAATACAACATCTTAAAACAATGCAAAAGCTGAAAACATGCACTTATCTTCCTATACCAACTAAGTAAGAACCGTCTAAACCTATGACTCTGATACCAAAAAATGTAACATCCCCTTATCTCACTTTAGTTCCGCAAGGTAAACAAGCATTACCCAACTAACTATCATACTAGATTAGCTAGATGAAGTATAAATTTTTTTTACAAAAATATTATAGATATCCAAAACAAAATTATTACACAAACAAATATTCAAAATTTTATTAATTTATAAAATACATTAATTTACATTCAAACTATTTTCCTTACATTATAAGTCACATCTATAATACACATTCGATGAAATAAAAACGATAATTTAATTTATAAAGTTTTTAACAAGCTATATTAAAAATAAATCCAAAACTTTTAGTTGCTTTCGTCATGATAATCTTTTTCTTCTAACAACTATACTATCTATACCTACCCTTTTAAACCTGCGCGAGAGCAAACAATTCACGCTAAGCTACTACCTTTATGGTGCTTCAAGGATAAAAATTTTACATACATACATTTTCTTACATATTAATTAATCATTTCATAAACAAGGCATAAAATAAAAAAAAATTATATAAAAACAAAAAAATTAGCAAATATTTCATGTTTAACAATTTTAATTAATATAACATTATCACAATGACATAGTTTGATTTTATTATTATTTTTCTTTTTTCTTGTGTTCATAACACCTATAACCGAACTAACTAATAGGAATAACGGGGTTATCATTTTCTGCTTTTAGAATATTGCACCGAACGCTTTTATGATAATGTCATTTCTGGCTTTCATAATATTAATATTACCGGCTTAATAATTTTGCGTCAAACGTATTTATAAATTGTCATTACCGACTCTCATATTTAGCACTGAATGCCTTAAGTCCCTTCATTGGCATACTAAAATATTTTCTATTCTAGTTCTACATTAGGTGTTTTAGTGCTTAACTATTTTCATATTAATTCACAATATTTTCAAAAATAATAATGTTACTAAACTGTCACAAATAAGCTTATTTATTTTTGTTCTTTATTTCCATTATTATTGCACTAGAATCTCACACATAAATAATTTATTAAATATTTATAATTAATATTAAAGTAAACATTCACATTAATTATTATATATACTCATCACACCACATACAAAAATCCATTATTTCAAGTTTTTATCTATGACAGATTTTGGCCCTGATTTTGGGCTTCATTTTTAGCCCATTTATAATTTGAATTTGAAGTTATAGTCTTCTAACAATTTGACGCTTATTGTCTCAGATTTCATATGTATCAAAAATTACTCAAATCTCAATTTTCTATTAAAAGTTATGGTCAAATGAACACTGAATCATCACTAAAATTTTTGCCCAGAATTTTTTGGATATATTTTAGGTTTAAACTTTATCTATTTTTTTGGGCAAATTCATATATATTTAGATGTTATGGCCTAAATAAAATTAAATCCCTATGTCTTTGTTTTCAATTCCAATAAATAAAATACAAAAGGGAATTCCAAAACCTAAGTTATAATAAAAAATGTCAAGGCTGCTCCTGAAACTCTGTAACAAAATCATCAATTGGCATCAATCTATATACTATTTACCTTTATCATATACATTCATTTTTATGTCAACGTTTCCATATCACAATTACAATCACATGTCTTAAAGATTTCACACTATTTGGGCTCATTACCAAATAAAATATTAGAAGCAACAATTAATCACATTCCATATCCAAACCACATTCTTATCCAACCTTAATACACAATTACACACAATTGAAAACAATATGAAAATTTTTATCAATGAAACACATACCTAATCAGCCTTGGATCTTTCCTTTTCTCTTTTTTTCCTCCCCTTACTAGTTAGCTTTCTCTTTGCCTTTATTACCCTCTTGAGGGCCTCTCATTTGTTCATTATATTTTCCTACACAACCAATACCATATCTCAATCCTAATATTCATTTTCAAAGTTTTTCATGTCTATATCATATTCTAAAGTCTTAATATGTTTTATACTTTAATTTTGCCAAAATATACCCAAGTTAGACATATATCATGGTTGTCCAAAAACCTTATCATAGGTCCCAATTTATTTTCTTCAAATCAACACCCAATTCTCATTTCACTTATCACCAATTGTGTTGTTCCTATATTAATTTCAATTTCTCCCAAATTACTTTAACTATGGCAGCCCCTTCTTTATCCATTAACATCATCTTTCTTTAGTTTTTAAATGATTAAACAATTAACTAATATCAATTATCATTAATTTAAAGTTTAACTACAATTTCCTTCTACTAATTACAACTTTAAATTTCTAGTTTCAATCTTGTAACATAACCTCAATCTACCAAACTTAATCATATCTATCATCCTTATGAGTTTCAAATAGAAGGAAAAATGTTAAATTTAACAAGAATAAACTCACCTTAATGGTTCTCCAAGTTGAACCGAATCTATCCCAAGTTGCTCCCTTTTCTTTTCTTCTTTCTTCATTCCTTCTTGCTCCTCTGCTCTCTTTGTGGTAAGAACTCTTAAATTCTGAATTTTCCTTTCTCAAAAATTTTCTCTCTTTTTCAAGTTTGGATTGAAAAAGAAAAATGGTGTCTTTTGGGAGGGAGAGGTGGACGGCCAACGGTGGAAGAAAAGAAGATGAAGACAAGTTAGACTTTTTGTGGAAAAATATAGAAATTCTTTTTCTTTTTGACTTTTATACCTAAATTAAGGAATGAGTCCCACTAATTAAAATTAATCATATTTCTTATTGGTTCATTAACTTAATTAATCTTGATTAAATTTTAAACTTTAAAAACTTTCTTATTTGCCACATCTTTCCTCATTTTCACATTTTTTCCCTTAACAATTGTCATAATACGAATTTTGTCCATAGGAAATTTTATTTTATTTTTTTCCAATTCTAACACTAATCTTTTTCATTCCCAAATAATAATACCCTTAATTATTTTTCGTTATTATTAGTCATTTTTATGGGTTCAAATTTAGACTCCAATTTAATCAGTGCACCCCACTACAGTCACGTAAAATTGGGCCTAAATCACTAAATGTTACATTTAAGGTTTTTTAGGTCCTCCTTTTTCTGATACTTCCAGTTATCAGTCTCATATTCCAGCATACTCTCCTCCTACTCTTTGGTATCCTAACGCCGGTGCCATTGACCTCATGATATTAGACCTCTCCTCTCTCTCAATCACTGATGCTTATAAAGGATATGACCAAATTCACATAGCAAATGATTAAGGTTAGCAAATTTCTAACATTGACGCTACCATTTCATCTAAAAATAATTTGTTTCATTTAAATGATGTCTAATATGTCCCACCCCTCACTAAACCATTACTTTCAGTTAATAAATTTACGAAAACACAGCTCTTGCTTCTATGAATTTCATCCTAATTATTTTTTGGTGTAGGATCAAGCAACAAAAAAAAATGATACTCCAAGGATCGAGTAACTATGGACTTTATGTGATTAATCATCCACCTTTTGCATTCAATGCCGAAGAAGTTTCTTTTGAGGATTGATTTGCTCATTTTGGTCACCTCTAACTCAAAATTGTTTCCAAAATAATAAGAGATTTTCATTTATCCAGTGGTAAATCTAAGCATTTTTCTTCTCTTGATTGTGTTTCTTGTCGTTTAAGAAAAATTTTGAAATTTCCTTTAGCTAGTATTAATCATCGTAGTAAAGCACCTTTTGAAATAATATATTCAGATGTATTCTAATAGTTTTTGATATTTTGTGATTTTTCTAGAAGAATATACTAATTATTTTATGGCTATTTTGCATTAAAAAAATGATAGTGATCTGTTTAATATTTTCTGGAATTTTAATTCTTTTATGGAATGACAATACAACACAAAAATTAAGGCTTTACATAGTGATTGGGATGGAGAATACCGACAATTAAATGTTATCCTCACTCAACATGGTATTACTCATTGCCTTGTTTGTCTCCACAAACACGACCAAAATGGGCTCTCGGAAAGTAAAATTAGACATATATAATTGACACCACACTCACTTTGTTAGCTCACTCAGATGTTCCTTTAAAATGTTGATCTTTTGCTATTGATCATGCTATTTCTCTCATTAATTGCATTCCCACAAAGGTTTTACATGGCTTATCACCATTTAAAAAAAAAAATTCAATGCTGCACCACCATATGAAAATTTTAAAATCTTTGGTTATTCCATTTTCCTTTTATTAAGACCTTACAATAAAATAAATTTAATTTTAGATCATAAGAATGTGTCAATTTTGGTTTGGCTAAAAATCATGGTTATAATTGTTTGGATTTAATAAATGGTTGTTATATTGCACATTTTGTACATTTTCATGAACAAAAATTTCCTTGCTCTCAACTCACTAATGCAGCTAAAGAGAGAGTCATTTCTAATACTCAATGGATGACCATATCTCATCAAAATTCAGTTATTTCTGCACCTGAGCAACCACAATTGGTTCCTATGTCCATCTCAAATTCACTAAAATAGCCATCTGTATCTTCACCATAACAACAACACAATCCCATCAATCTTGTGGTAGACTTTCAACCATATACCACATACAATAATCAAAATAATCAGCCATCCGTATCCCAAAGCCACCCCATGCAATTATGCTCATCTACTCTCAATAAACAACAAGCACATTACAATATAAACATCCATTATCCATTCCCAAACCCAACTATCTCACCACTAATCCAACAACCTACAATCAAGCCAAAAATCACGTGGAATAAAGAGAAGCCAAGCAAAAAGAAATTTAAGCTTTGATCTTTACTAACACGTGGACTTTAGGCCCATGTCCATCAAATAAAAATGTAGTTAGCAATAAACGGGTGTTTCGAATCAAAAGAAAGCCTAATGGCACGATTGATAAGCCTAATGCCACGATTGATGCTACAAAGCCCACTTAGTTGCAAAGGGCTACAATGAAAAACAAGGCTTGGATTATTTTGAAATATACAGTCCCTTCTTATGTGCTACTACTATATATACAATGATAAGTCTTGCAGTCTCTCATCAATGGTGTATCAGACAAATTGATGTGTCCAATGCATTTATCTATGGCAAATTGTAAGAGGAAGTGTACATGACTCAACCCCAAGGCTTTGTAAATTCAAACCATCCAGATTATGCGTGTTGCCTACATTGTTCCATCTATTACCTTAAACAAGCTCCAAGGGCTTGGTTCACACAGTTGTCCACCTTTCTACTCCATCATGGCTTCACTCAATCAAAAGTCGATAGCTCATTATTTTATCAACATCATAGCGCTAACAAAATTTTTATGTTGATGATATTTTAATTGCAAGTTCAAGTTCCCAGGAGGTGACTGAAGTCATTAATCTTCTACAATCAAAATTTCCTATCCATGATCTTAGACCTTTGAGCTATTTTCTGGGCATAGAGGTTCTGAAAAACAAATATGGTCTCCTATTATCATAGAAAAATATGTTTTCCTATTATCATAGAAAAAATGTTTTAGATTTATTTCACCGCATCAATATGACTAACTCCAAACCATGCACTACTCTCATGGCATCTTCTCCAATACTCACAAAAAATTCAAGCATTTGCATCCTAATGGTGAACAATATCGCCAAGTCATTGGCACACTCCAATACATAACTCTTACTCACCCCGATATTAGTTTTGCAATAAACAAATTGTGCTAATATCTTCATTGTCCAATTGAAGATCATTGACAAGTAGGTAAAAAAGTACTTTGTTATCTTAAAGGCACTATCGGTCACTCTTTGCAATTTTTCCCATCCAATAATTTCACACTTTAAAGCTTCAAAAACAATGACTAGGGAGGATGTCCCAATTACTGAAGATCCACAAGTGGCTACTATATTTACATTGGCAATAACTTAGTTTCTTGGATGAGAAAGAAACAACCGACAATAGCTCGCTCATCAACTGAAAGTGAATACAAAGTTATCGCTAATCCAGCTATCGAAATCATATGAATTCTATCACTATCAACTGAACTGGATTTCAAATTGTTAATCGCACCAACTATATGGTGTGATAATATGGGTGTCATCTATCTTTCATCTAATCCAATACTTCATGCCCGCACCAAACACATCGAACTTAATTATTACCTTGTAAAGGAGTAGGTTTAATCCAAGAAGCTACATGTTCAATTCCTCACTTTAGATGATTAAATTGCTGATTTGATAACCAAGCCATTGTCCACCTCCAAGTTCTTGTGCCATAGAAACAAGCTTCGATTATGTCTCCGCCCACCTTTAGCTTGACGGAAAGAGATTTACTCTATCAATACAACAATTAACAACAAAAGGAAAGAAATCAACATTTCATTTTCATTCATTTCAATTATCCTTACAACCATATAGGTTTATTAGAATGAGAATAAACTTTAGTGATAAAGATATAATATAAGCTTTAAAAAATATATGGCAGAAAACAAAAGTATCCTAAAGAAAAGCCTTTAAATAGTTATTCATGTTGTTGGATTTATAACCCAATCAAGCATAAGGCTAATTCTTGTCCACAAAAGAATACGTGAAAAGAAAATATTAGAAGAATATTATTTGAAGATGAGAATCTAACTTATGAACCAACAAATGAAGAAGAAATATCTGATGTAGATTCTGAAATATATTTAATTGACATAGATGAATCTAATTTATGAATAGTTCAACTATTCATGATGAATCCTATAGAAGCAGCCATAGATGAAGAGTTGGTCCTTTTAAATAATATTCTAATACACATACATCCATCTAAAAGCTACCTAGAATGAAAATTGCCTAAAGTAGATATCAATAATATTTTTCATAACTAAAACATTAAATCAAACATAGATGTCTAATTTCCAATCCAAGCCAATAGCTCAAGTTTCTAGTATAGAACATGAGAAGTTGGATGTGTCCTTAATTAACTTATCTCAAATAAAATAAATAGTTAATTGATCTAGAAGTGAGTATCAATAAATTCACATAAAACTTGTGACGCCCTATTTATATATTCCTAATAATCTCCTATATATAAATAGGATGCCATAAGATTTACTAAATAAATTTGTTTAAAGTAAAACTTTTTCATTTTAAATAACTTAATCCATTTATTTATATTGGTTTAAGCAAGTCATTCTAATTAACAATATATATTTATCAACATATTGTATACACATATGGTACCTGATTATATTACATAATTATTTATATATACAATATTAACATATGAGACATGTCTACCACAATCCATATGCATGGTCAAACTCAAAAAAACACATGATAAGTAACCAACCCTCTAACTGCGTCTTTTGTTCCTCCCTTGATATGAGTTTGGATTTCTTCTTGACCAACTTCATTATCTACTATCTATAGCTTCAATTCCTCCATGAGAAGAACCCACGCTAAGCTATTTCTAGCTTAGTGATACATATAAGCATTAAAGTCTTCTCCAGACAGTCACACAAATGCATATCTCAAATAAAATCATGGCATATTAAATTTTATTACATATTTGTCATATAAATAAATACATAACATAAAAGAATAAACATAATAACCTTATTCAATAATTAAATTTTCACCACCTCATATAAGCATTTCATACTATGTTACTTACATCAATTAATAAATTTTCATATTTCATTCTATGGTTTATTAGCCAAATCTTGTTCCCAGACTATCCCGATACAGGGTGTGAAATAAGGGTGTTTGCTGAGCTTAAGCCACCCTCCTCGCTATAATCTCAAGTCAATGGCGCTTGCAAAGCTTTAGCCACCTTAACCTAGTATAATCATGTTATTTGTGCGTAATTAGGATCAAGAGTACTCTCGGAGCTATACCTACCCTGTCCTTGAATCATATCAATATCGGTATCGTAATTCCTCCTTAATGGTGCACCATCTATCCTATGTTAGTCTTCAGGTAGAGAAATAGGCAATTAAAACTAGTAATTAATTGTTTTTATCATGTCATTACTTGTCATAATCAACTCTCATTTCATATCAACATAATTACAAGTTCACAATTTATTTCAAACCCATGTAATAACATGATATTCCATCAAATGTTACCATAACATTAAATTACTAATTAATAACATTTTTATAATTTAAAGAATGTAATAATATATTATTTTATCATGATGACATATAATTTATGTTATGCACACACAAACATGCTTAAGAGATAACCGTAATACATATATGTACAAACTTTGATAACTTTTTTTTTTCTTCCAAATCTAGACTCAGAGCTTGTTCACTTTTGTTGTTCTTCCTCTTATTGACATCCTAATTCAAAAATATAAATAATTAATACATTGATAAAATACTTATTCTTAATATAGTTTAAATAAATAACTACAATTTCTTTCAAGCTAGAACATAACCTTTTAGGACTATTGGATCTATAACTTTTCCTACGCTTATCCAATCTATATAATTATTATTTTTAATTAAATTTAACATGTAATAATATAGCATACTAAGATTTCAGAATTTTTGAAATATTATATAATTTTTAGTATAATTTTAAATGTTGCTCTGTTTTCTACCCTTAAGCAATTTTGGGGTACTATATTTAAAAATTTATATCCTTCACCATGTATATTCAATAATTATGAAAATTTTTAGACAGTTATATAAGTTAATTTGGAATATTGTTTTATTTACCTTATTTCTAGATTCTACCTCTAAGGTTCTCAAATATTAGAGGATCTATAACTGGTTCATAATAGAATGAAAATCTAACCAGTTCATTTGTCAAGGTCATAACTCACAAAATAACTAATATTTTA
The DNA here is from genome assembly GCA_023653625.1 of Triadica sebifera. NCBI lineage: Eukaryota > Viridiplantae > Streptophyta > Magnoliopsida > Malpighiales > Euphorbiaceae > Triadica > Triadica sebifera. The sequence goes on from CM042901.1 coordinate 32,334,197, forward strand.
AGATAAGACTTTCAAAGGAACTTAGATAAGATATAGAAATAAAATTTTTATGTTTTTAATTTTGGCTAATTCGATCTAAAAATAGGTCAAATATGAGGACAAAATTACTAGAGCTGTACAGGTATGTGAAACTAGCTCAATCAAGGAACAACCATAGTTCATTTCATTATCACTCAACCTACACAAGAGATATTTATACCAAATTTGGTAGAGACCTAGACCACAAATAGGGATAAAACTTTTATTTTTTTAATTCACCTTAGATTCAACCTTTAAGATGATCAAATTAAGCAAAAACTGTGCAGTATCCTATTTATACTCTTCCAATGACCAGTCTCACTCAAATGACCATTTCTCTTCATATACTAAAAATAATTCAATGAAATTTGACAGAAAAATATATAAGATATAAATAAATAACTTTTATGTTTGACATTTCTCTAAATTCGGTTCATAAGATAATCAACAACAAATTATCATATACTACAGTAACATAACCCAAAAAGTTCTAATAACACAATAATAATGGAAAAGAAATTACTTACCAAGAATATATTTATTTGGAGTGATTTTGATGCAAATATTGAGTGAGATCATGAAAAATTGGGGTTGTTATTGAAAGGAAGGAAAGGGATGATGATAATAAGAAGAAGAGTGTAGAAGTTTGGATAAAATGGGACAAAGTCTTAATTGACTTTCCCCTCCCCCTCCCCCTCCCCCTCCCTTCTCCCATTTTATTCTTCTATTCTTTCTTTTTTCACATATTTACTTATATCTAATCCCTTTAACTTTTACCAAAAGTATAATTTAATTATGTAGTCTAATTTAATCAAATTTATCATGTCAATCAATTAAATTTATTTTAATTTCTAATTTAGTCAACTATTCCATCTATTTTAATCTCTATTATCTATCATATTTTTCATATTTATACCAGATACTTATTCTAATTAAACTCTAATTAGTGGTGTTACAATTCTCTCCCCCTTAAAATGTTTCATCCTCAAAACATACCTAATGCATCGTCACTGAATAGGTGAGGGTATTGAGTCTTCATCACCTTCTCACTTTCCCATGTTACTTCTTCGATTGCATGATTCCTTCATAGCACTTTCACTAATGATACTCACATGTTCTTTAGCTCCTTAATTTCTCTTACTAAAATTTGGACTGGTTCTTCTTCATATGTCAAATCTTGTCTCACTTGAATGCTTCCAACAGGTATGATGTGATTAGGATCTGATCTACATTGTCCTAACATTAAGACATGGGAAACATTATGTATCAGAATCAACTCCAGTGGTAGAGCGAGTCTATAAGCAACAAGTCCAACTCTTTCTAATATTTCATAAGGTCTAATGAATCTTGGACTTAACTTGCCTTTCTTTGCAAATCTCATAATTTTTTTCCATAAAGAAACTTTAAGAAAAACTTTTATCACCCACTGTATAATCAATGTCTCGTCTCTTAAGATTAGCATACGTTTTTTGCCTATTTGTAGCTGCCTTAAGTCTTTCGCGAATGACTCTCACTTTTTCTTTCATCTCTTGCACTAGGTCTGGTCTCACAAGCTTCCTATCTCTGAGTTATGTCCAGTATAGAGGTGTTCGACACTTTCTGCTATAAAGTGCCTCATATGGAGTCATCTCAATACTAGACTAATAACTATTATTATAAGCGAATTCCATTAAGGAAAATATTTGTCCCAACCACCTTCAAATTCGATGACACAATTTCTTATCATATCTTTTAGAATCTGAATGACTCTTTCTGATTCTCCATTTGTCTATGGATGAAAAGATGTACTGAAATTGAGCTTAGTACATAGAGTTTGCTGTAGACTATCCCAAAATTGAGATGTGAAGCGAGGATCTCTGTCATACACAATAGAAATAGGCACTCCATGAAGTCGTACTATTTCATTCATATAAATTTCTGCCAATTTATTAAGTGGGTAGTCTTTCCTGATAGGTAAGAAATGTGCTGACTTTGTAAATATGTCCACTATGACCCATATAATATCATGTTTCTTTGGAGTCAAAGGCAATCCAGTCACAAAATCCATATTGATCTGTTCCCACTTCCATTCTGGAATAGAAATTGGATGTAGCAACCTCAAAGGTACTTGATGTTCAGCCTTGACCTGCTGATAAGTCAAACATTTTGAAGTGTATTATGTGATGTCCTTTTTCATACCTGTCCACCAGTATCTACTATTCAACTCTTGATACATCTTGTTACTCCCTAGCTGCATAACATATTTGCTTTCATGGGTCTCTCTAAGAATCCTCTATCTAAGATCCTCTACATCGGACACACACAATCTACCTTGATAGAACAGTCCAACATCTAATTCCATAGTGAATCCAGGTCTCTCCCCTTTAGAGACCAACTCAACTAATTCAATTAGCTTTCTATCATGTCTTTGTGCATCCTTGATTTCCTAAGCAAGAGTGGGTTGAATGTGCAACTTTGCCACAGTCTTTCTATTTAAAGCATTTGTTACTACATTAGCTTTGCCTAGATGCATCTTTTCTACCTGAGATTCGATTCTTTCTATGAGGGAAGATATTTTAAACTCTTGTGATATGTGTAAATGAAACACTTCTCCCCATATAAATAATGGCACCAAATCTTCAATGCGAAAACTATAGCTGCCAACTCCAGATCATGGGTAGGATAATTCTTCTAATGCAGCTTTAACTGCCTAGAAGCATAAGCAACCAACTTTCCATGTTGCATCAATACACCACAACCCAATCCATAATGAGAAGCATCACTATAAATGGCATACTCCTTATTAAGGATCAGCTGTGTCAAAACAGGGGCCTTTGTGAGCATACTCTTAAGCTTATCAAAACTAGCTTGACACTTATCTGTCCACTCAAATTTAACATTCTTTCTCAATAGTCTTGTTAAAGGAGAAACAATTATAGAAAAACCCTTCACAAACCTCCGATAATATCCAGCTAAACCCAATAAACTTCTGACCTCGATAACATTTTATGGGGGCTTCCAACTCACAATTACCTTAACCTTGTTAGAATCCACTTTAATGCCTTATGCAAAGATAATATGTCCCAGAAATGTCACCTCCTTCAACCTAAACTCATATTTTGAGAGTTTGGTGTAGAGCTTATATTCTCTGAGAGTCTGCAATGCTATTCTCAAATGCTTTTCATGTTCTTTTGAATCTTTAGAATATACCAAAATATCATCAATAAAAGCAACCGCAAATTGATCAAGATGTGGCCTAAAGATCCTATTCATCAAATCCATAAATACTGCTGGAGCATTTGTCAACCCAAATGGCATAATCAAAAACTCATAATGACCATATCTAGTTCTGAATGCGGTTTTAGCTATATCCTCTGTCTTCACCCTTAATTAATGATAACCATATCTCAAGTCTATCTTGGAAAATACTCTGGCACCTTTAAGTTGGTCAAAGAGATCATCCACTGTGGCAATGGGTACTTGTTCTTGATGGTCACCTTAATCAATTATCGATAATCAATACATCCTTCTTTTTCACAAACAATACCGGTGCACCCCATGGGGACGTACTTGGTCTAATGAAACCCTTATCAATGAGTTCTTGCAATTGTGTCTTAAGTTCTTTCATTTCTAATGGGGCCATTTTGTATGGCATCTTTGATATAGGCATAGTTCCTAAAACAAGATCAATAGCAAACTCTACCTCTCTTTCTCCGAAGGCAGCCCAGGTAAGTCATTAGGAAACACATCTGGGAACTCATTTACCACTGAAATATCTTGAAGATTTGAACCTCCATTTCTGGTGTCAATCACATGGGTCAAATAAGCTCCACACCCTTTTCTCATCAATCACTGAGCTTTCATTATGGATATGACTCAAGGATGTTGTGAAAATAATTCACTTTTCACAATAATTTCCTATTGATTTTCTATCTAAGTACCACAAATTTAGACTTACAATCCACCACTGCTTCGTGACGTGAGAGCCAATCCATGCCTAATATAACATCATACTCATGGAAAGGAAACTCAATCAAGTCTACAAAAAAACTCCTTCTCATGCACAACTAAAGGACAATTCCTGACTATTTTATTCACTGTTACATTATGACCCAAGGGGTTCCTAACTTCAATTCCATATTCAAAGTTCTCTTTAATCATGTTATGTTGGCTAGGTGTACTAGTGCAAATATAGGAATGTGTGGAACCTGGATCTATTAGTGCACAAATGTCAAAATCATATAATGAAAACATACCAACAATAACAACTGTTACTGCCTAATCTTTCTTTAGCTTTTATGGCATAGGCTTTGGTTGGAGCTCTACTAGATCTAGGTCTATTCACAATCTCTAAAATAGCCAACCTTGATCGGCCCGGTCCTCATCTGAACTGAACTCCAAGCTGAGTCGGAGCTAATCTAGTTGTATGAGTAGGAGTACTACCTGTCAAGAATGGGCAATCCTTCTATATGTGTTTCTTGGACCCACATCTAAAGTAAGTACCTGTGACACGCCAACATTCCCCTTAATGGCTCCTATTTCAAATGCTACATGTCGATATAGCTTCCTTGTCAACTTGAGGTTGTGAACTTGCTGTAGCAAAAGGTGCCTTAGAGGGTAGTCCCTTCTTAATAGACCCTGTTTGTGAATAGCTAGGACTCTTTTCTTGTCCTCTGTTCTATGAACGGCTAGTAAAGAAATGACTCTTCTTCTCGATGAATTGGGTCTCAGGAGTAGCTAACTTTTTAAAAGATTCTTTTATTTCTCTTTTTCCTCTTTTCAAGGCTGAGTGCTGTAGAAACTAACTGAGAAAAATTGGTATGCTGGAGAGCAATCATAATATCTCTAACCTCTTCATTAAGGTCATCTTCAAATCTTCTGCATTTATCTCTTTCCTTTGCAACTAATTCAGGGGCACACTTGCTCAATCTGGTAAACTCTCACTGATACTCAGTCACTGACATTTTACCTTGCTTGAGATTTATGAACTCTTTCTTTTTCTCATCAATATAGATAAACGGGATATATTGCTCTTTGAATTCAGAAAGAAAGGAATCCCATGAGACTGGTTCCACCAATCATATGTCTCCTCTTGGAGTAGAGAAGTAACAAATCTATCTTTGTCATCTGCTTCCACTTGCAACTCTTTAAAAATCCTTTCAGTCTTTTCCAACCAATACTCAGCTGCAATTGGATCCTCATCTTTCTTACCGTAGAAATCCGAAGCCCCATACTTATGAAGCTTATCAATTGCTACTTTTGGTTTAGGTGGTGGCATGGGGTAGGCTGAGGAATGGCTCGTACCATTTGTTGGAATAATCTAGTCATCTGTTGTATATTGAATTTTGACCAGGATCAATATGTTATGCTGCCTGTTGTGGGAAATTTGGAGCAGCATTTTGCCCTTACACGCTTGTTGCACTAGGTTGATGAGGAGTCCTAGTATCAGGAGAGCCAGTACTTTTAGCCATATCTCGTTCTTCTAAAGACATCTTCCCATAATCTTACAAGTTGCTAAGAATCAAGCCCATATCATAATTATATGAGACATGTATCTATGGCTAATATCCATTTTTCCACCTAGGCCTAGAAACGCCTAAACCTGGCTCTGATACCAATAAATGTGATGTCCTACTTATATATTAGGAATAATATCCTATATATAAATAGGATGCCACAAGATTTGCTAAATAAATTTGTTTGAATTAAAACCTTTTCATTTTAAATAACTTAATCCATTTATTTATATTGGTTTAGGCAAGTCGTTCTAATTAACAATATATAATTATCATGATGTTGTATACACATATGACACCCGATTATATTACATAATTATTTACATATAAAATATTAACATATGAGACATATCTACCATAATCCATATGCATGGTCAAACTCAAAAAAAATATGATAAGTAACCAAATCTCTAACTACGTCTTTTGTGCCTCCCTTAATATGGGCTTGGACTTCTTCTTGATCAACTTCATTATTTACTATCTACAACTCCAATTCCTCTGTGAGAAGAACCCATGCTAAGCAATCTCTAGTTTAGTTATACATATAAGCATTAAAGTCTTCCCTAAGCAGTCAAACAAATGCATGTCTCAAATAAAATCATGACACATTAAATTTTATTACATATTTGTCATATAAAATAAATAAATACATAATATAAAAGAATAAACATAATAATCTTATTCAATAATTAAATTCGCACCACCTCATATAAGCATTTCATACTTTGTTACTTACATCAATTAATAAATTTTCATATTTCATTTTATGGTTTCTTAGCCCAAAATCTCATTTCCAGACTATCCGGATACGGAGTGTGAAATAGGGGCGCTCGTGGAGCTTAAGCCACCCTACTCACTATAATCTCAAGTCTAGGGCGCTCACGGAGTTTTAGCCACCTTAACCTAGTATAATCATGTTATCTGTGCGTAATTAGGATCAGGAGCACTCTTAGAGCTATAGCCACCCTACCTTTGAATCATATCAATATCGATACCGTAATTCCCCCTTAATAGTGCACCATCTATCCTATGTTAGTCCTCAGGTAGAGAAATGAGCAATTAAAACTATTAATTAATTGTTTTTATCATGTCATTACTTGCCATAATCAACTCTCATTTTGTATCAACATAATTACAAGTTCACAATTTATTTCAAACCCATGTAATAACATGATATTCCATTAAATGTTACCATAGCATTAAATTCCTAATTAATAACATTTTTATAATTTAAAGAATGTAATAATATATTATTTTATCATGATGACACATAATTTATGTTATGCACACATAAACTTGCATAAGGCAAACCATAATACATATATGTACAAATCTCGATAGCATTTTTTTCCAAATCCAAACTCAGAGCTTGTTCACTTTTGTTGTTCTTACTCTTGTTGAAATCCTAATTCAAAAATATAAATAATTAATACATTGATAAAATTCTTATTCTTAATATAGTTTAAATAAATAACTATAATTTCTTTTAAGTTAGAATAGGACCTCTTAGGACTATTGGATGTTATACTTTTTTCTACACTTATCCAATCTATATGATTCTTATTTCTAATTAAATTTAACGTGTAACAATATAGCATACTAAAATTTCAAATTTTTTGAACTATTACACAATTTTTAGTATAATTTTAAGCGTTACTTTATTTTCTACCCTTAGACAATTTTGGGGTACTATATTTAAAAATTTATATCTTTCACCGTGTATAGTCAATTATTATGAAAATTTTTAGATAGTTATATAAGTTAATTTGAAACATTTTTTATGTTTACCTTATTTCCATATTCTGCTTCTAAGGTTCTCAAATACTAGAGGATCTATAACTAGTTCAGAATAAAATGACAACCTGACAATTTCGCTTGTTAAGGTCATAACTCACAAAATAAATAACATTTTAAGGTAAGAATTTCAAAGTAACTTAGATAAGATATAGAAATAAATCTTTCATGTTGAACTTTGGTTAATTCGATCTAAAAACATGTCAAGTATGAGGACGAAATTACTGGAGTTGTACAGGTATGTGAAACCAGCTCAATCAAGGAACAGTCATAATTCATTTCACTATAACTCAACCTACACAAGAGATATTTATATGAAATTTGGTACAGACCTAGACCCCAAATAGGGATACAACTTTTATGTTTTAAGTAACCTTAGATTCAACACTTAAGATAATCAAATTAAGCAAAAACCATGGAGTATCCTGTTGATACTCTTCTATGGACGAGTCTTACTCAAATGACTATTTCTCTTCATATACTCAAAATAATTCAATAAAATTTGACAGACAGATACACATGACATAAATAAACAACTTTTATATGTGACACTTCTCCGAATTCAGTTCATAAGGCAATAAAAAAACAGAGTAAAATAAACCGGAGTAACATAACCCAAAAAGTTCTAATAACACAATAACAATGGGAAAGAGATTACTTACCAAGAATAGATTTATTTGGAGAGATTTCGATGCAAATCTTAAGTAAGATCATGAAGAATTGGGGCTGTTATTGGAAAGATGACGATGATAAGAAGAAGAGTGTAGAAGTTAGAATAAAATGGGGCAAAGTCTTAATTGACTTTCCCTTCCCCCTCCATTCTCCCATTTTATTCTTCTATTCTTTTTTTTTTCACATATTTACTTATATCTAATTTCTTTAATTTTTACCAAAATTACAATTTAATTATGTGGTCTAATTTAATCAAATTTATTATGTCAATCAATTTAATTTATTTTAATTTCTAATTTAGTCAACTATTCTATTTATTTTAATCTCTATTATCTATCATGTTTTTCATATTTATACCAGATACTTATTCTAATTAAACTCTAATTAGTGGGCATTACAAGACTAATCCAAGTAGGACTAAGTTTGCTTTTTAGTTGACCAACTTATAGTCCTATGCTAGAATCTATCTTCAATAAAAGGTGGAAATAACTTAATGACCAACTTAATTGTATCATGGGTACATATTAACCTTGCTAGTGGTCCAATTTATTTTCAAGCCTATCCAAATTACTTGATGGCTTTGAATAATAGATGTTTGGGTAATTCAATGATCTTGATAATTAAATCCCTCAAAATGGATAGAATGAGTTCCCAAGACAAATACTTGGTGTATCATGCTAAGATTGTGTTTAGACTAATATGTACAACAAACCCTAGAATGAAGAACATTTCCATGATAATGGAATTGTTCAAATTAAGAAGGGTAAAACAACTACAAACAGTTCCACATAAAAGAAATAAATCCAATAGAGTTAAGTTGACCTAAGAATTGGTTCTGTACTGAACTAACCAGGCATTCAAATCAGGAGGAACTTCTCATAAAACTCAAAGAGGAAGAAATGGGTTCTTGTAGTTAGAAAAACCTATGAGTCCTAAAACTGTTAATCAAATGCCTAGGAGATCGGTCTTAGGAAAATTCAATATAGAAGCTCTAGCGCTACACCATTGATAATAACAATTGAAACAACATAAAACAGTAAAAGAATCTTTTAAGGAAGAAAATTATTCTTTTGAAGGAAATAGACGAATAATAGGATATAAAGATTTTGTCCACCTATATATGCAAATGATGGTACGAGTCAGGGAAATATAAAAGCCACGGGTTGTAAAGGATATCCAAAAGATTTTCCAAAAATAAGGAAGTTTGAAAAATGGTTTTCATATATACATACACGATAAAAAAGAACATAAACTGCATAAATTGTTAAATGAAGAAAAAAAATCATATATATGATTTAATGGCTACTAATTGCTTATGATCTTTTTTTTATAAGATCCATTATAAGTTGAAATATTGTGTAAATGAAATTTTATTAGTGGAAGATACTAGTTCGGATGATTGTTAAGATGATGATGATAGATAGATAGATAGATAGATAGATATATTATTTTCCTATGATAATCCTGATTATATATTGGCCTCATTTCCGTGTAAAATTTATGAGTTATGAAATTAGGTAAAAAATTAGACTTTTCTCTAATATATTCAACTTCAAAATTTAAAAATATATATATATATATATATATATATATATATATATATATATATATATATTCGCATATATGCTAATTTTTTTTATAATCTTTTTGTAATAATTCTTTATAATCCTTATATTCTCAATAAAAATTAAGGCTTTTTACTTAGAAAGCAAGTAAATACAGGATTTGAGGGCCTTAATCTTACTCGAGTCTTAGGGGTATTTGAGATTTCTATTAGGTGTTTAAAAAATAGATTTATCATTTTTTTATTTAATTAACTGATTTTTTTAATATTTTATAAACTGTTTTTTTCAAATCTATTTCTGGAAAAAATATATATATTTACATGTTTCTCTCTAAAAACAGTTTTCAAAACTGAAAAAAATTAAAACTAAAAAAACAAATTTCAGAAGCATTTTTGTCAAAAACAATTAATGTCAAACAGACCGTAGTGTTAGATTAAGAAGCTCCAGGTTTGTATTGTGAAAAAGGTGTTATAGTTGCTGTCCAATCCTCACTAGATGCGGCCGTTATCACAGGTGAAACTGTTTGACTTTATACATGACTGTTGAATTAAAATGGGTTTTCGGATGTCTTGATGGTTAGGACTAATTTTGAGAAGTTAGGAACAGATGTGTTCAAACAGTTAGTTATTGTAGTTATATATATTAATTAGTGGGTTCAGTTAATGTGTTATTATAGTTATGTAATATTGGTCAGTTACATATTTCTTTCTTAGAAGAAAATTTATTTGAACTAATCCTTTTTGTTTCTATTTTATTTTTATCCCATATTTAGTTTAGTCAATTGAGTTAAGATTAGTTAAAACGAGATATCAAATAGAAATATTTAAGCACACAAATGTAGGAGTCGAAAAAATTAATTAGTATATGCCAATGCACGTAAGACTGATAACAACGAATATATGTAAAAATAGTGCACAAAAACCTACTTCCTCTATGCCTAGCAAAATGAAATCTCCATCAACTAATTCTCTGCCAGATCACTTATCCTAAGTATAATCAAATATAGAAATATAAGGAAAAAAAAAATATATATATATATATATATATATATATATATGCCATTCTCAATGGATATATCTTAATCTGTAGGTGGTCATAAATGGCGCCATTAGCACCGAATCAAGTCATTACATGCATTGATGAGCCACCAGAAATTAATTCATATGGCATTTGGGATCAGGGAGAGTCTCCTTCAATTTTGACATATTCACTGCCATTGTTGCAATTGCAGATTCTTATTATTTTCTTCACTACTCAAGCTTGCCATATGATTTTTAAGCATTTCAGACTCCCTATGATTTTCTCACAAAGTCTTGTAAGTGATTTCCTTCTCTTTATAATCCCTTTCCTCTATCCTATATATATATATATATATATATATATATATATATATATATACTTATTAGGTAGTTACGTACATGCTCCAGATTTTGATTGGTAAAGAAATTATGACATAGTCAAATGTCAAAATCTCATATTTGGTTTGCAATCATTCATCTTTATTTTTCAAGAAGAAAAAAGACATGATACATAAATACATTTCTAAAGTTATCCAAAAATGTATATTATACAATCTAATTTTGAAAATCACTTATTTCAAGCTTCAAGTTGTAAAAATTACCCTTGTGGAGATACGTGTTCATCCTCTTTTTGTTCTTTACCATGTGTCTCTATAGGAGTGCATATATTAATAGTTTTTTATAATTAACTTACAATATGTAGTAGAGCAAATTTTAAAATTAAAGTGTGCAAACTGCAATTTTTTTACAAATTAAGAGGTATATTTATGTTAAAAAAAAATATGTACGTAACTAATTTAATTTTTTTATCTTTTGATTCAGGCAGGAGTGATCCTTGGGCGTGGTGTACTCGGGAGATATGCCAAAATGAAGGAAGTTATATTCACACTTGATAGTCAAGATGTACTTGGTACTATAGCATCATTGGGTTACGCCTTATTCCTATTTACAATGGGAGTGAAGATGGATGTAGGAATGATATGGAAAATAGGAAGAACGGCAATTGTGATTGGTATTTTGTCTTTAGTTGCACCATTGCTATTTGGCCCAAGTTTAGAACCTGTCTTAAGGAAAACTTGGTTGAAAAATGATATGCCTCCGAACCTTTATGTGATAGAAACAGGGCTTGCTCTTTCTCCATTTCCAGACATTTTTCTTGTTCTCACAAACCTAAAAATCTTGAACTCAGAACTTGGCCGGTTAGCAATTTCCGCCGCAACTGTTACAGATTTGGGTTCTGTATTAATTGTCAATATAGCCACGTTCATAAGAGTTTCCACGGAATCTACAGAATTGGCCATAAAAAGCATTGGGGGAACCATTGGATTTGTGACAGTTCTTTTTTTAGTGATTCGGCCAATGATGCATTGGATGATTAAGCAAACACCAAAAGGAAAACCCATCAGAGATATATACGTTCACGTGATCATCTTCATGGTTCTTGCATCTGCTGTTTTTTCTAATGCAATCGGACAATATGTTCTATTTGGACCATTTATTTTTGGTTTAGCTGTTCCAGATGGGCCACCATTAGGATCTGCCACAGTGGAGAAGCTTGACTGCATAGTTTCTGGTGTTCTTTTGCCACTATTTGTTACCGTTGCAGCAATGAAAGCTGAATTTGGAACTTTGTTAAGCAACATAAATGTGATGATAATTATGGCACTCCTCATTTCTTTAACTCTATCAGCCAAAATAGGGGTAATTGTAATGGTTTCGTATTTCTACTGCAATTTGCCTCTAAAGGATTCTTTTACTCTTGCCCTCATTATGAACTGCAAAGGCATTGTAGAGTTGGCAAATTACGCAGTCTCAAGAGACAATCAAGTAATTTCTTTTCTTATCTTATTTACCTTTGATCTTTATTTTATGTGATATATCCTAGAATAGGATTTCCTTATGTTCATCAAACATGGTAGATTATGCCAGACTAATCTTAGCTATTCATTTACTCGTAAATGGTTAAAATTATTTCATAAAAATTTTGAGAAGAGAAGATTCAAACATGTTTGAATGAACATGAGCGGATCTTAATCTGATATATACTGAACATATACTAATTTGCAAATGTATTTTTCTTCACAGACAGTTAGTGGAGAGGCATATACTGCACTGTTCATAGCTATAATGACAACAATCATCATTGCAAATGTTTTCGTTCTAAAGCTGTATGGTCCTTCTAGGATATACGGAGGCTACCAAAAAAGAAACATCATCAGCTTAAAACCCAATTCCGAATTGCGAATTCTGATGTGCATTCATAGACCTGATGATATACCAGCTGCAATTAACTTTCTTGAGACGTCCTCTCCAACTCCAGAGACCCCAATAACTGTTTCCGTTCTTCACCTTATAAAACTAGTTGGTCGAGCTTTGCCTATATTTATCTCTCACAACATTCAATCGAAAACTGCTTCTGTATATTCCCATTCTCAAAATGTTATCCCACCATTTAATCAGTACCAGAGAAACAATGTTGGAACTGCGTCAGTAAACATTTTTACAGCAGTTTCTCCACCAAGTTATATGCATGAAGATGTATGCACTCTTGCACTAGATAAACTAACATCCCTTATAGTACTTCCATTTCATAGAAATTGGAATATTGATGGATCTGTTGCATCAGAGGATAATAACATAAGAGCACTTAACTGCAGTATCCTCGAAAGAGCACCTTGCTCCGTCGGCATCCTTGTCAACCGTGGGCAAAGAAGGCATGCCAAATTGAGACACTTGAAGCGTATTGCTGTGATATATTTAGGAGGTAGAGATGATAGAGAAGCACTGAGTTTGGGTAAACGCATCAAAAGAAGCTCTAGCAGTAGCTTGACGGTGGTTCGATTGGTAGCAAATGATCCGAAAGAAGACGTTAATACTTTTGGACGAATGCTCGATAACAATGCTGTCAAGGATATCGAGCATTTTTCAGAAATTGTGGAAGATGGGCCTAAAACTGCAATTGTCTTACGACAAATGATTTCCCAATTTGATCTCTTTATTGTTGGTAGACATTATGGTATTGGTTGGCAACAAACTGCAGGACTTTCACAATGGAGTGAATTTCCGGAGTTAGGTGTGCTTGGAGATCTACTTGCTTCTTCAGATTTCAATGCCCAAGCTTCAATCTTAGTTGTGCAGCAACAAGCTAAATTAGGTTAATCCTTCATTTTAATCGATTTCCACACCTCAAAGTGCAAATGAAGTAAATTTTTAGCTCTTTTGAGCAAAAAATATATATTTTTTCCACTTGGATAATTATGCAGTTGCTATTTGAGGATATGAACTCTAATTCAATGGGATTTTACTCGTGAAACCCCTATTTGGAGTGGGAATTGATTCAAAAACATTTCTAATTAGAAATATTTTGCTCGGGTAGTTTGTCTTACTGTTTAGGTTGTTATTTCCTTGTACAATTATATGACTATATATGATTCATTGTACTGTATATAAACAGTTCTTTGTGAGTAATGATAATTAACCATTATTCACAATCTTACATGGTTTTAAACTAGAAATAGCTCATGTTGGTTCTTCTAGTTTTTTTCTCAATTTCATTCCCTTTGGTTTCCAAATCTTACATGTTCCTTCTTCTATTTCTAATCTATTATCTGTTAACTATTTAACCAAACATAACAAATTTTCTGTAAATTTTTTGTTAATTGCGCATTGTGTATAAGAATTTAGAGAAGAAGGCTATGTTGCACGTACAGAATATTAAGGTTGGGTTTTATACAGTTTCGCTTTCTTTGTTGCACTCTTCTTGCCTCAAACTTGCTTCTTTGAAGCTTTGGTATGATCGACTAGGACATGCAGCTTTACCTACAATTAGGAAAACAATTAACCAAAATAATGATTTAGGTTAGGAATTTTAAATTTCCAAAAACTCCGTCAATCGTGTTGTATAAATAAAATATATTAAGTTGCCATTTTCACAATGGACTGAATTTCCCGAGTTGGGTGTGATTGGAGATCTACTGATTCTTCACATTTTAATGGCTAAGGTTCAATCTTAGTTGTGTAGGAACGTACTAAATTAAGTTGAATCTTTCATTTCAAATTTAGTGTCTACAAGACGATTTCCACATCTTAAAGTGCAAATTAAGGAATTTTTTTTAATTTTCTTTTAGCGAAATATTTCCTTTTTTTTTTTTTTTTTACTTCAAGCATTTCCCTTGATAATTATGCAGTTGGTAATTATTTATTATTTTTTTAAAAAAATTGCTATTTTGACGTTTTAAAGTTGAATTTTAAGAATAATACATAAATGCACCCCCAAAGTTGTTCAAAAATGTTTTTGCACATCCCAACTTTAAAAGTCATTTATTGCACACTTCAAATTAGAAAATTTGTAATATTTGCACTCATCTTGGACAATACACTACAGGCATATTTGATATGCCCAATTTTGTAATAGAAACGTTATTTTCATTCCAAATTTGGATTTGATACTTATTTTACTTAAAAATAGGATTCTTGATTCAATATTCTAAGATTTTTATTATCTAATTTTTTATGGTAATTGAAATCCCTTTCTTTTTTTTTTCTTGAAAGCTTTTTTAATATATTTTCTTATGTATCAAAACTTTGAATTATTATATTGTTGTAATTTTTTAAATCTATTTTTATTTAACAAAAATGACTTAAATTTAAATTATTTATTCAGGAATTTTAATTTTAATATATTTATTGCTCGAAAATTAATAGTTTAATGTCATATGAACTTTACTCATAAGGTTGAAGGATTTAGTTTTGATATGACAATATGAGCTTCAAATTAGAATTCATTAACTAAAAAAGAGAGAAGCTGAAAGTATATGTATTTTTTTAATATTTAATGAACAAACGATAATGAAATGAATACGATAATGAAATGAACATATTACACATATTATGACATTGATAATCATTATAAAAAGTATGATTGAGAAAATAATAATAATAATAATAATAATAATTTTGTATTTTTTTTTTTGAAAAAAGTTTTCACCATGGTTAGATACAATAAGCTTTGCAGTTGGAAAATTATATTAAAAATTATTTTTTGTAGTATTTTTTATAATTATTCTAAAATTTAAATAATATCAATAATAATTTTTTCAGATTTTATAAAATATATATGAAAAAATAGTTTAAAAAAATAAAACATACAACATAGAGTTTAAGAAAAAAGTATTGATTCATTTTCTTATAAAAAACATAGAACTATTCAAAACAAAGGTGATTATGAAAAATAATTATTTTTTGAATTTTTCTCCTCTTATTTATGGAATCATATTAAACATAAAAATATTATTCAAATTTCTATTGCATAAACATATCAAAAATAAATATTGAAATTCCAAGAAACATTAGTTTCAGGAATATGATTTCATTTTCTATTCTTTTGGTATACCAAATATGATCTTAGTGTCTTACTATTAATTCTTTTAAATTATAAAATCATACCAAACATAAAAATAGGATTCAATTCCTATTACAAGACATAATAAAAATAAATTTTGGAATCCAAAACCAACAACTTAGGAATAGGATTCGAATTTTTTTTTTTTTTTATACGAAACATGACCTATAAGGTTTTGTCTACATAACTGAATGCCAGTGACGGTGAACCCATAAAATTTATGGAGTAGAAATGAAAGGAAGTATTACAATCAGATATTGCCAATAAATAGAAATGAAATTCCTAAACAACGAAAGGGTCAATTGTTACTACATGTAGCGCACCCTAAGAAAATTTTGTGAGGACAATAGCGATGAAAGCTCAACAAACGTCATTAAGTTTACAAATGGAATTTCCTATTTTAGCGATGAGATATATATTTCTGTCTCAATATTTATTTAGCGACAAATTAAGTACAAGCTCTCCCTAGCTACTCAATGACAGATATAGCTAATCCATCTCTAAATTTGATAAGGAATTAATATTATGAATATTTGGATACCGAGGGTTTTATATGATTCCTTCACCTAATTCATCCATAATATAGTGACAGAAATGACATTTTGTGTCAATTAAGTTTAATTAAATGTATACCGAGGGTTTTATAATTAAGTTTAGTTATATTTATTTTTATTTTTATTTAGAATTTCTTAAAAAATAAAACCTGCTTTAATTTCTACAAATATTATAAATTCATCTATTTCAATCAAACTAACAAAAAGAGATTAATAATAATATACTATACAATCATAAGAAGTTTTACATACAATTTGTTGAGATAGTCATAAATATAGACCAAAACTTAAAGAAAAGGGTTAAGGGAGAAAATGGATCCTGAGCTTACAATAAATTGTCAAAGTGGTCTCCATTTTTTTGGTTAATAGTGCTCCCAACCTTCTAAAAATTGGCTTATTTATATCCTAAGTTAAATAGAAATGTTATGTCACCATATGGAGAGTTAAATTTAATAATAAAATATTTCACATAAGATGTCCCATCAAACTAAGAATGTAATCGAGTCGAGTTGAGTCGATACAGTGTCAGCATCGAGCTCGACTCGATTAAAAAAACTCAAAACTCAAATTCAATTCGAACTCAATCAAGCTTATTTTTTATTATTCAAAACTTGACTCGAAAAATATTTGAACTGCTCGAGCTCAACTTGATAAAATTCGAATCAACTAAAAATTTTAATAAATAGTATACTCCACTTGAAATTAACTCGAATTAATTTGACTCAATTAATTAAATATTAAAACTATAAAAGTAATTTAATAAATAAAATAATAACTATTTGATTAAGCTTATGAATTTTACGAGTTGGGTATTACAATATTCAAGCTCGACTCAATAAATTACTCAAACTCGACTCGATTAACTCCGAATCAAATTCGAATATTTTACGAGTCGAATTTGAATATCTTAGAAGTAGTTTAACTCGTTTAAGAAAAAGAGAGAAAAAAGAATGCAACAAATTGAGTAATTAAAACAGACAATTCTTAAGAAAGAAAGGAAATATCACAAAACTAGAAGCAAAATTAATGAAATGAAAGCAATGAATGACAAATATATGATATATGCACACACGGATGAAGAATGAGGTGTGCGGATATAATACGTGTTATTTGAGTAATATAAAATGCAAAATTACTTAACTAATGTAATAGAAACAAGTAGGATAGCAGTCAAGAATAAAAAACAAAGAATGCAACAAATTGACAAAATTAGGAAAAATTAAGTGTATATGTGCTATTGCCCTAATAGAATTCGAACCAAAACCTAAAAACTTACTAAACCATTCCCAACTTACTGCCAAATAAGCTAATTGTATTCTATTAGTAACTATTATCTACCCATTGCATAATTTCTAGCAATAAGCAATGAAATCTCAACTTATACTTCAATATGAAACTAATCAATTTCAATTATGAACTCCACTCAAAATTGCTCAAATTATCAATTTTAATCAGAATAGAGCAAATATATTTAGAGGCAATTCATTTTACATATGTGTGCAATCAACTGAATCAAAACAATCCCACTTTTGGCAATCAATGCCAATATGCGCGAAATTTTTTTTTATAATCTGATCTACAAAAAAAGATAAAAAACACCAAAAATTAGTACCCAAAAAAAAAAGAAGTAAACCAAACTTCAATAGACAACAATATAGGCAAATTCAGCCACAAATAGATAAACTTTTTTTTATGTTGTAACTTGAACAAATATCACTAAAAACAACAAAATAAAGATAAGTACAATTCATTTGGAACCAAAGCTCTGATACCAAATGATGCAACAACCACCTAAAATCTAAGTCAGACAACCTTCAAATCAATTTAATACAAATCTTAAGTTTAACCAATTGCAAGATTAGACTCTTACTTCCAAAACATCAAGGAATTGGTAACAAAGAGTATGAAGAGAGAATTGGATTCACGCCACAAATTAGTTACCAACCTGATAAGTGAAAACAATCCTTGGTATATCAATGGATATTACACCTCCCACTTGAAAAACACTCAAATTTTGATCTTAATCACCAATCTGCTGTCATACACACATAAGGAGGTATTTATACCTCTACAAACCAAACCCTATATGCAAAAATGAAGAAAAGACCAATATGATCCTAATGGCTTAAGGACAAACGAATGGGCTAAATTTTATAAGGCCCACACACCTAAGAAAAGTTAAAATAAGGTTGATCATGTGTCTTTAAATGAAATTACATACCAATAATTAAAATAAAACATCCCACTACATTTAGTCTTAGGCCCAACCACGAAATAACATAAGTCCATCTTAACATAGTATATTGCACATGACTTGAAGCTTGTAATATAGACTTCTTCTCTAACCCATTAGGCTAGTTGTCTTCACCATCACATGCCCCAATGAGTGTAATAAGCTTTGGATCACCAATCGATTCCATCTCTTCAAGCCTGATCCAAGCCTCTTCCTTGATGTCTCTTGTCACCAAGCTTTGAATATACATTTGCAAGGCTGCCTTGAGCTTGTTTCTGCTTGATCTTATGATTGGACCAGGTGGCATCACTAATTCATCTCCTCCATGGCATGTAAGATCATCTCTATTGTCTTGGCTCGCATCATGAAGGATGTCAGACATATTCCTGACCTGAGAAAGAACTTAATCTTAGTCTGGTAGTTGATTAGCGAAGGCTACACTACGATATTCCATTATGATGATTGGAAAATTTCAAATGGTGCAATGACGATTACTCGAGGCAAGAAAAGTGATATTTTTTACATGATAGTAGGAGCATGTTATTCCATCATAGTTGCAGCTGAAAATGAAAATCCCAATCTATGGCACCAAAGACTAGGCCATATGAGTGAGAAAGGGATGAAGATTATGCATTCAAAGGGGAAGCTTTCAGGTCTACTATTAGTGGAGATAGACACGTGAAGATTGCATACTTGGAAAGCAGGAAATAGTCAGCTTTCAGATAAATGGCAGAACCCTAAAGAAAGAAAGGCTAGAGCTCGTTCACTCTGATGTTTGAGGACCAACGACCGTCTCATCCATTGATGGGAAACACTACTTTGTGACTTTCATCGATGATCTCTCTCAAAAGGTATGAGTTTACTTCCTAAAGCATAATTCTGAAATGTTCGAAACTTTCAGGAGATGGAAAGTTATGGTTGAAAATGAGACAGGTCTGAATATCACAAAGCTCAGAACCAACAATGGTGGTAAATATGAAGACACCAGATTCAAGAAGTTTTGTTATGAACACAATATCAGAATGGAGAGAACCGTGTTAGGCACACCTCAACATCATGGTATAGCAGGCATATGAACCGAATGCTATTAGAAAGAGTCAGAAGTATTTGTATACAATCAAGTCTACCAAAGAAATTATAGACAGAAATAGTCAACACGATAACTTACTTAATCAATCGAGAACTATCGATTCCATTGGAGCATAGAATACTAGAGGAGGCATGGAGTCAAAAAGAGATAAAACTATCACATCTAAAAGTTTTTGGTTGTGTAGCAAATGTGCATATCAGTGACCAAGGAAGGAATACACTTGATCCCAAATCCAAGAAATGCACTCTCATCGGCTATGGTGAGGATGAGTTTGGCTACCGTATTTGGGATGAAGAAAACAAAAAGGTCATTAGTAGCAGAGATATGATTTTTAACGAATGGTGATGTATAAGGACATGCATAAAGTAGTCGCCAGTAACTCATAATAGAATGAGTCAGTATTTATAGATGCAGATGATGTCCCAGATAGTTTAGTGATGGAATCGATTGTAGGAAGTCCTTAGCTAGAGGAACTTGTTAGACCAAGCAGTGCGCATCAATCCGACACACCATAACCTCCTACTCCATCCCTTGTATTAAAAAGGTCTTATCGGCCTCATGTGCCTAACAGGAGATATTTGAACTATCTTTTGTTAACTGATGGAGGGGAGCCTGAATGTTATGATGAAGCTTGTCAGACTGGAGATCCTAGTAAGTAGGAGATTACCATAAAAGATGAGATGAAGTCTCTGATCTCAAACCAGACATGGGAACTAGCTAAGTTACCCATAGGGAAGAAGGCACTTAATAACAAATGGGTATACTGGGTAAAAGATGAGCATGATGATTGCAAGAGATACAACACCCCACTAGTTGTCAAAGGATTCCAGCAAAAGGAAGGAGTTGACTACACTGACATTTTTGCTCCCGTTGTGAACTTCAATAATATCATAACTATATTGAGTATTGTGGCTATTGAAGATCTTTTATCTTGAACAGTTGGACGTGAAAAACCGTATTTCTTCATAGAGAATTATATGAGGAGATATACATGTGCCAACCAGAAGGTTTCTCAGAAAAAAGGGAATCAGAACATGGTGTGCAGACTTAAGAAGAGTTTGTATGGCCTGAAACAAGCTCTAAGACAGTGGTACAAAAAGTTTAATGGCTTCATGCACAAGGAAGGTTTCCAAAAGAGCAATGTCGACCACTGTTGCTACTTCAAGAGATATAGATCCAATTATATCATTTTACTACTTTATGTCAATGATATGTTAGTAGCATGTTCAAATATGGATGATATCAGAAGGTTGAAGCAACAATTATCAAAAGAGTTTGACATGAAAGACTTGGGTCCCAGTAAGGAAGATTCATGGAATGCAAATCACAAGAGATAAGCAGAGAGAGTTCTTGCAGTTATCTCAGGAAGATTACATCAATCGTGTTTTGTATAGATTCAACATGGACAATGCTAAGCCAGTTAGCACACCATTGGCCAGCCACTTTCGCCTATCCAAGAATTAGTCCTCTCAAACGGAGGAAAGATAGAATTCATGGCTAAGGTTCCTTATGCCTCAACTATTGGGAGTTTGATGTATGTTATGGTATGTACGAGACCAAACATTGGCCATGCAGTGGGAGTTGTTAGCAAATTTATGTCAAATCCAGGGAAAGCTCATTAGAAAGCAGTCAAATGAATTTTGAGGTATCTACAAGGCACCACAGAGAATTATTTGTACTTTGGTAAAAAAGAATTAAAAGTACAAGGCTGCATAGATGCAGACTTTGGAGGTGAAATCGATCACCGAAGAAGCACCACAGGTTATATAGTCATTGTTGGAACTACAGCTGTTAGTTAGATGTCACAAATATAGAAGATTGTCACTTTATCCATTACAAAAGTTGAGTATGTAGTAGTGGCTGAAGCTACTAAAAAGATGATATAGCTTCAAGGTCTGTTAACTGAATTGAGATTCAAACAAGAGAAGAATATTTTGCATAGTGATAGTCAGAGTGCGATACGCTTGGTGAAAAATTCAGCATTTCATTCCAGAACCAAACATATTGGGTTTCGTTACCACTTCATCATATCTTTATTGGAAGATGATGTGTTAGTACTAGAGAAGATCAAAAGAAGCAAAAATGCAGTGGATTTGTTGACAAAGGCGGTGACTATCGACAAACTGAAGTTGTGTTCAACTTCAGTTGGTCTACTAGAGTAGCAAAACCAGAAAGGTTGTTGCATTGATTGAGGTGTGAAGATAGATTAAAATCAGTCTTCAAGTGGGAGATTATTAGTCAAACTACACATGACCAAAAAGTGCAATAAATGACAATAAAGATGGACAGTGAATCTTTTGTTGAACCAATTAATAATTAGTTGACAAAATATTTAGTATGTAAAATGGTAGGTGGACATTAATCTTAATCGTTTATTTGGTGGGTGGTGATTAATTTTGACCATCCATTTGGTAGGTAAGACGATAGGTGGAAAATGATCTCAACCATCCATTAAAGTATATGAAAATTAATATTGGTTGTCCATTGAGGAGGTAAATGCCTATATATAGGCTTAAGAATTCATTTGTAAGGTATTTCATCCAAAAGTGTGAGAGAGAAAGGAAAGCTTAGAAAAGATTTAATGAGAGGTTGTGAGTGTTTGTAAACATTTTGTAAATTTTTCTTCATTTAGTAAAAGATCTGCAGCAGTCCGGAGACGTAAGCATAATTGGCCGAACTCTGTTATTAATTTGTGTATCTTATTATTTCATATTTTTCTTCGCTTTCTTACAAATCTGATTATAGAAAAATTGACATTATTTTCTAACACATTCTCCTTCAAACTCTCCTTCCTAATCAACCTCTACCAGTTCATCTCCACATAAATTCAAACTCTTATATGAAAATTATCTCAAACAACTCACAAAATCATACTACTTCACCAACCCATTGTACCCACCCCATGATCTTACGGTCATCAGCCTTAAACAATGTCTAGCTCATTTAACTATTTCTCTCTCCTCTTCTATTAGTCTTGATTACACCTAACTTGAACTTACAACTTTTTCCCAAGCTAATTAGTACAAAGAATGGAGAGCTACAATGAAAAGTGAGCATAATGCCTTAATAGAGAATCAAACATGGCGTCTGGTTCCTAAACCTACAAAAAAAATATTGTTGGCAATAAATGGGTATTTCAAATTAAAGAAATTAAGATGGTTCTATTTCACAATATGTTTAGTTGTAAGGGGTATAATAAAAAATCAGGTATTGATTATAGTGAAATGTTCAGTCCTGTGGTTAAGGCTGCAACAATCCGAATTATCCTCACTCTAGCATCAATACATAAATGGTGTCTTTTCCAACTAGATGCATCCAATGTATTTTTGTATGGATTTCTCACGAAAAAGGTGCACATGGAACAACCTCAAGGTTTTATTGCTATTACTCATCATGTCTATGTTTGTTTCTTGCAGTGTTCTCTTTATAGCCTTCAACAAACCCCTATAGCATGGTTTCATCATCTCATTCTCTTTCTTTTTACCTATGGATTCGTAGTATCAAAAGTTGATTCATCCTTATTTGTTATGAACGATGGAGCCCACACTTTATTAGTGTTTGTCTATGTTGATGATATAATTGTTACTGGCTCCAACACCATTCTACTTGACAAATTCATTCAAACAATTCATTAAGAGTTCCTTATTCGTGATGTTAGAGAACTGCAATATTTCTTGGGTATTAAATTCAGTCAATCACAATATGAAATTACTACTAGTCAACATAAACATATAAGCACAAGACGGGAATGCAAGTAAATTGTTGTATTGTGAATTCAAATATCTTATAGTCTTATCCTCTGTACTCTATATATATACATTGATGTAGACGACATAATATAACCAGTATAACATATTCTTACTCTTCCTTTACATCAAACTTAACACTAGCAACCTCACAACTTCAAAATGCCACCAGTAGTTGATCAGCAGCCTGACACCCAACTAACCTCCATTGCTGCCACACCACCTCCCCTTTATATACCTCCATCTAGTTGTTATTCATATCACTATGGATAATTTATTTCTTTGGGTTACGATTTTGTCAATTTGATTTTATTTAGCTAATTTTTTATTCAAGTTTCTTTGCATATCTTTTGTCTATCTTCTGTAATTTTGTGATTATTAAATGGTTAGGTTGCTGTATATACTCCACTGCTTAAATTTTATATATCCAATTTCCTTTTTGGGTACACTTGAATTTGATAATGGTTGAGAATGATTATCCCTTTGCAAGCTTAAAAACCTTCAACTGCAATTTTGTGACTGTTATATATGGCTTACATGCCATATTACTTGAAAGCTTGTTCCGTATATCTAGGTCATTTACTTAAAGATTTTTCGATTCCTACAAACATCTAATCGTGTTGTAGAGCTTTGGAGCATGTGGTGAATTCTGTAATAGGTGGTGATTTTTCTTCTTTGAAATATCGTTATGGTGAATTTGTTTTTTCTTTTTATCTAATCTTGAAGAGGTTATAGCTAATCCATTTAGTTATAGTTTTCATGGTTGTGTTTCATATGAATACAGTTATGAGATGGATTTCATAATTGAGATTGAGCGAGCTTTATTGGGTGGGTTCTTTTAGCAAACACTGATGGGGTGAGGGGAGAGGAAATGCATATGTGGCATTGGTGGTACACTAAAAAGAGTGGAAAACAAAATCTTATTCCAATATTAATTTTTTGGGATTTCAATATTTCTTTTTGCTATGTTCATATAATATAAATAGAAATTTTATTTTTATATTTGATCTAATTTTATTGAGAGTATTTTTAGGAATATAAAATATTTTATTTAAAAAACAGGGAATTGATTATAAATATCCACACATTTTGAGATATTAGAAATTTTTATACAAAAATCAGAATTATATTCTCAAATATTTTGGCTTAATGTATAAGATATCAAACTCAAATTTTAAATGAGAATGTCATTTATGTTCCAAGATGAGACATATCAAACATGTCCTTAGGTTATGATTTTTATCTTTAAAAAAATCATTAAATTTTCATTAATATGACATGTAAGGTGACTTGGCACTATTTTATTATTAAAATTAACGCCATTATGTTGAGCTAGAAATCTGTTAACTCAAGGTTATAGTTGAGCTAATTACAAAATGTTAAGGGCATTATTGTGAAAAAAATGATATGGGTGACATTAACAATTTGGCGAAATTTCAGGGGCAAATTAACAATAATATGTTACTGAAAATAAACAAAACAATTTACCAAAAAAATAAGACAAAAAATAAAAGGAAAAGGGAGGAGAATAAGTTACTAAAATCATGACAAGTCACAAATCCAAATAATTTCTTGAAACCTTGAGCTATAATAAATGAGAGACTATACACAAAATAAAAATAAATAAATTTTACCAGCATTTGTATTATAAAAAAAGGAGGCCTTTTATTGATGCCCTTTTCATAAATTATTGCCAATATGGTGTTAAACAATCAAGAACCAAAAGAAGATGTTTCAGTTCCTCATATATAGTTTTTTCAAAAACAATTGTCCATATAACAATTCCTTTTTGGAGTCTTCTTGGTTTTTAGGATAAAGCTACAAAAAGCTATAGATTAACTAAAAAAATAAATTTGTAGGGTTGGGGAGACCACTGTAGTAGCTAGGAATTGCAAGTTGTTGTTTGGATTGTTGGTTCAATTTTTATTTTTTAAAATTTAAAGGAAATAATGGCATTAATGGAGTATGTGAAAAAGCTATGAAGAACACACATTAAAAAAAAAAAAGAAGAAAGGATAAAACACTAAAAGATGAAAGACGGATAAAAAAAGATGAAAAGATTAAACATTGGAAAGAAAGAAGTGAAGAAAGCTGAGGAGGAGGATGTTTCAAAAACTGAAAGACTAAAAAATTGTAACACCTGTTAACTAAAGACTATAAGATCTGTGGGTTATTAAAGAGTAATAGAAAATAATAAATTATAGGATAAGGGTTTAGTATAGTAATGTAAATGCTTGTAAAAATGTTATGGTTCAAAATGGCAAAAGCTTTTTATGAGATGCATGCCCGTGAAAGAGGTCGTCACGACCATGAATGTCAAGCTTGTAGTCATCCCAATGAAGGGTTTTATAATGGTTGTGACAATGTGATTCACTTTCGTTAAGAAAGTCTTCATGCCTGTGAAGAGTAGGTGAGACAAATACGATTTTCTCTCTCAGCCATACCTTTAAAATCTACTCCCCACTTTTTGAAATCTAACCTAACATGCCTCTATTAACCTTTTTCACCTCATGCAACCTTTCTTCTGCATTTTCACGCAAAGATCTAAGATTCAAACTAAGGGTAAAGCTTGAAACAAGAGTGAGAGAGTGTGTTCTTGAGAGTTCGAGGGAGAAGCTCATTCTTTTAGGGTGGTCTAGGTTGTTTCTAATATTGTGATTTAAGAAGAGGCTATTGACTCTACTAGGATTTTGAATGGAGTTTTTAAGGACCATCCCAATAAGGGAAATAGCTTGAAATGGTCAATCTTAGAGAAAATTTGTAGGTGAAATGGTATGCTCCTTTTTGGCTTATTTTTCTGGAAATTTTTCTAGATTCACAGCCTTGAATTGGTGGTTCAAGGATGTAAATATCGTGTTGTGGAAATTTTTAGTGAAGCATACCTGTTCACAAATAGGATTCATAAGTTGTTTCACGACTAGGTTCACACTCGTAAAAGTCGAGTCACAACTGTAAAATTTAGGGTTGATTCATGAGTTGAATCATTGGTAAACTATCTGTGAAAGGTTGTTTTAGAGTATGAAACTATTGAATCTAAGTTTTTTTATATTTTGATGCATGAATTAAGGTGACTTAGTTTGAGGTGGTATACAACAGTTATAAGGAATGATAATGGTTATGTTATAGTATGGTTGTTGTAAGTGTTGTGAATATGGTTATGTTCAACACTCTAACTAGGACTAGAGTTATGATAGATGATATGTCATTGAGGGAAGATTGATATTGGCTGGCCTATGTTGGTCAATATAGATTATTTCAAAGGATAAGGCTTAAAAGATTAGGTGAGCTCCCTTGGTATTGATATATGCATATACTTCTCTTATCTCAAATATGTTTTCTGAAGGACTTAGGCAAATGTCCTGAAGGGCTTGAGTGAGAGTTATTAATTCTATTCTCATATCTAATTTAGTTTCGTTAAGAGTAAATCGGACAAACGATCTTATGATTATTTAAGTGTGGTATACTCTTGTTTGTGATATGGTTGATTACTTGTTATGTCATGTTTAAACATGTGATAGTTTGTTTGATTATTAGGGTATGACGTCATATATGAATTAAACTTTTAGTATGTGCGGACCGTTGAGATAAGACATAATGGTATGATGGTAAGTACCTAATGCATGTCATATATTTATATGTCTATATACTGATGTATGCACAAAAACCATGCATGAGGGATATGAAGGACAATCTTTTATCAATAGAGTGGAGCAATATTATATAATTGAAGTGGGCTTAAAAAGAGTTCAAAAGCTCATTAATATGATCAAAATGCTTATGGGGTGTATTCCAAACCATATGAGGCAGAAATGGATCTTTGAGAGCAACAGTGGGCCTAAAATTCACAATCAAGCTTACGGGTCAATACTACACAAAGGGACGCCTAAAGTGAAGATCAAGGGAGTTTTTCAAATTCAAATTGGCTAAACAAGACAAAAGTCCTTAAAATTGAAGATTACAAGTCATGTGCCCATTTATGGGATTTGGGCTTAATTTGTAATTGAGTTTAATTATGTATGTGGGCTGCCTATTTTAATTACCTTAAGCTTTAATTAGTGATAGACATGTGGGTAAAAGGATATGAAGCCCAACCCACCACTTGTCTTATTCTAGAAAGATTTAATTAGTGTCCTAATTCAAGAGTAACTCTACTTTTTAGAATTTGAGTTAGAATATAACTGTACTTTTAGGAGTTGAGTTATAATAGGACTTAGTTATCTTTTTCCAGAAGGATTCCAAGACTTAGGGCTATAAATACTCATTTAGGCATATTTTTACGTATCAATTGATCAATGAATGAGTAAAAAAAAATTTGAGTGTTTTTCTTTAAAGTGAGGTAGATTTGCATCTATTTATTACCTTTAAAAATTAGTTACTTATAAAGTAATATTGCTTGTGGCTTGGCTATTCTTAATAAACCTTATAATCTTGGTTCTTTGCTACATTGGTTAGATTTGAGTCAGATTCAATATTTGATTACCATAGCTTAAGGTTTGTTTACCTTGCCTTGTAGAGGGGTTTCAAGGCATGGTCTTTAGGGTTCTGCATCAGTTTGATATCAGAGTTTTTGATTAGATAATCATTATCTATCATTTTAAAATTACTTTCTAGTTGTTAACTTAGCTAGTTTTAAATTCTGCCATTAGAGGTGACTTAGAAAAAAAAATTCCAGCCATAAAGAGTAAAATTGCATGTTTGGGTTTCTTTTCAATTCTTTGATATGTTTTAGGTTTATTTAGTATTAATAACTTCTGATTAGTGTTATTTGATTTTTTTTAAAAAAAAAATCAGAATTTTGAATTTAGCACCAAAATTGTGAAATTGTGCTATTTTGAGCTTCAAGTTGAAATCTTGTGATTATTGATTATTGGAATTATTTGGTATCATCATATACTACTGCAATTCAACTTAAATAATTATTTTTTAGGTTGAAAAGTACAACTTTTGAATTCAGGTACCTTAGTGATCATATTGAGCATTGATTTGATCTTAAGAAATTGAGCTTATATATTAAATATACCTTGAGTTCTTGCTAGTAGATGATAAATTAAAGTTGAATAAGGGTTTAATTAAGGGACAATCGACTACTCACTAGGAGGAAACCAATTATGAAATTATTCAATATTGTCTAATTCTTTGTGCTCTTGAGTTTTCATTCTTTTGATTATGTCCTTTATGCGTCTAATTATATTAGTTAAGTCTAATTTGCATTCTTAGATTTAATTTGAACAAAAATAAGTAGCATACACCTATTTAAATTTGTGTATAACTTTAAATATAAATTTCATTCACATCAGTTTGCTTCTATAATTTATCCCATTCATTCTTGTTAGGGTTCACTGTTTAATTTTTAGCATAGAACACTTGCATATTGCTTTATTTTATTTCTGGTTCTTGATTGTAATTTTGAGATTCAATCTTTGAATAGTAAAAAGGCAAGAGTGGTTAGCTCAAAAGAGGGTAAAAGCTATTATTTGTGTGAAACATGAGAGTGGTTATATTTTTATTTGAGTGAAACACCTGAGGGAGTGATTGTGAGGACTTTTTATCTTCATTAACTCTTTCTTGTAGCTTAGCCATGTCTAAGGGAAGTATGAGGAACAGTAGTGGACATGAGGAACATGGTAACTATGTGGCAACGAATGTTGTTCAATCTTACATTCAAATATTGGAGGTAAAGATTGGAAAAATTATAGATAGGATGGAGAGACAAAATCAGAAAATTGAAGATTTGTGGCTGCAATGCATCTTTGACACAAGAAGATCAAGAGAGGGGTCTCGACCTCAAGGCATTAAGAGGTTTTAATCTCACAAAGAAAAAGACTATTTTGAACATTATGATAATGATAGACAAAGAAGAGAAAGAAAGAACAACAAAACAAATGGGCAAGATGCGTGCTAGGATTGATAGGTGGGGGCATGAAGAGAAAGAGAATGAAATAAAGAATCCTTATCCAAGAAGGTGTGAAATTCAAAAATCAAATTTTCATTATGAATTTGAATTTTTTCCTGAGTTTAAAATGGTGGATGATGGTAAGAATCAAAATCATGAGGATATTAATGATGCTCATACTAGTGAAGTTCAAATTGCATGTGAGAGTATTGATTCTATTTCACTAGAAGAGGTTAATGGTGTCAGTGTTATTGGGAGCATTGCAATTGAAAGTGAAAATATCATTCGAGATGAATTTCTAGCTAATGATAGTGAATCCATGAAGGTAAGTGATGAACATGAATTGGATGAGTATTTTTACATATCAATGGATCAATGACTGAATAAAAACGAATTTGAGTGTTTTTTTTTAAAGTAAGGCAGATTTGCATCCCTTTATTACATTTAGGAATTAGTTACTTATCAAATGATATTGCTTGTGGTATGGCTATTTTTAATAATACTTTATAATGGCTAGCTTTGGGTCGGATTCAATTTATGATCACTATAACTTAAGGTCTGTTTATCTTATCTTGTTGAGGGATTTCAAGGCATGGTATTTGGGGTTCCGCAATAGTTTGATATCAGAGCTTTTGCTAGGTAATCATTATCTATCCTTTAAAATTGCTTTCTAGTTTTTAACTTAGCTAGATTTAAATTCTGCCATTAGAGGTACCTTAGGAAAAATTTCAGCTATAAAGACTAAAATTGCATGTTTGGGTTTCTTTTCAATTCTTTGATATGTTTGAGGTTTATTTAGTATTTATACCTTCTGATGAGTGTTATTTGATTAAAAAAAAGAAAAAAAAATTAGAATTTCTAATTTTGCACCAAAATTGTGAAATTGTGATATTTTAGAGCTTCAAGTTGAAATCTTGTAATTATTGATTACTGGAATTAGTATCATCATAAACTACTGCAATCCAACATAAAATACTTGGTTTTGAGGTTGAAAAGTATAACTTTTGAATTCAGGTACTTTGTGATCATATTGAGTATTGATTTGATCTTGAGGAATTGAGCTTATATATTAAATATACCTTGAGTTTTTGCTAGTTAGTGATAAATTAAGATTGAATAAGAGTTTAATTAAGGGACAATCGGCTACTCACTAGGAGAAAACCGATTCTGAATTTTATTCAATATTGTCTAATTTTTTGTGCTCTTGATTTTCATTCTTTTAATTATGTACTTTGGCATCTATTTGCATTGGTTAAGTCTAATTTGCATCTTTAGGCTTAAAATTAATAAAAATCAATAGCATATCTCTGCATCCGTGTATAGCTTTATGTATTGATTTTTTTTCACATTAGTTTGCTTCTAAACTTTGTTCCATTCATTCTAGTTTGCTTCTAAACTTTGTTCCGTTCATTCTTGTTAGGTTTCTTTGTTTAATTCTTAGCATATAACACTTGCATATTGCTTGATTTTGTTTCTGGTTCTTGATTGTAATTTTGAGATCAATATTTGATGGTAAAAGGCAAGAGAGGTGAGCTTAAAAGAGGGTAAAAGCCATTATTTGTGTGAAACACGAGAGTGGTTATATTATGTTTTGAATGAAACACGTGAGGGAGTGTTATAAGGACATCTAACATTTTTTTTGCAGGTTTATCATCATGTTTTGCAATTTTAATATTAGATGTCTTATCAATGGCAAGATGTGTCGCATGGTGATTGATAGAGTAATTGACAGAAATATAGCTAGCACTGAGCTAGTTGATGATGCGGAACCCAAAGACCGTGCCTTGAAACCCCTCAACAAGACAAGGTAAACAAACCTTAAGCTATGGTGATCATAGATTGAATCTGACCCAAAGCTAACCAATGTAGCAAAGAACCAAGATTATAAGATTTAATAAGAATAGCCACGCCACAAGCAATATCACTTGATAAGTAACTAATTCCTAAAGGTAACAGAGATGCAAATCTGCCTCACTTTAAAGAAAAACACTCAAATTCGTTTTTATTCATTGATTCATTGATGTCTTGTAAAAGAAGCCTAGATGAGTATTTATAGCCCTAAGTCTTTGAATCCTTTATGGTAAAGGATAACTAAATCCTATTCTAACTCAACTCCTAAATGTACAGCCATATTCTAACTCAAATTCTAAAAAGTAGAGTCCTACTTGGATTAGGACACTAATTAAATCCTTCTAAAATAAGACAAGTGGTGGGTTGGGCTTTATTTCTTTGGCCCACATGTCTATCACTAATTAAAGCCTAAGGTAATTTAAATTAGGCAGTCCACATACATAATTAAGCCCAATTACAAGTTAAGCCCCAAATCACATAAGTAGGCACATGCATAGCACATGATCTTGAGCACATGGTTGGCACATGATGTCTTCCACATGGATGGCACATGTCTTGCACATGTTTGGCACATGACTACTAGCACATGATTTGCACATGACTTGTAATCTTTAATTTTATGGACTTTGCCTCGTTTAGCCCATTGGACTAGTCCATGCAAGATGGTTCTTCACTCACCCCAAGATAAGTAATGGGCCTTGGGTCTTCAATCAACTCCATCTCCTTTGTCATGCATGCATCTTTTGTGATCTCCTTAGTGACCAAGCTTTGAACATAGCCTTGCATTGCTTGCCTTAGTTTGTTAGCCCTTGATCTTGTGATCGCACCACTTGGCATGACTAGTGCATCATTCTCCTTTTGTGAAGATTGACTTATATGTCCTTGATCTACATCAGTTGAGAAGTTGGGTTTGAAATGCACTAAACATCCTAGACCTTATAAAGTTCCATGGTTGGATGAGGGTGACGTTAGGGTGCATGAGCAAGTGCAAGTTGCATTCACCATTGGTAGATATTCTGATATGGTGTTGTGTGATGTAATACCAATTGATGATTGTCATATTTCATTGGGAAGGTCTTGGCAATATGAAAGAGGTGCAATCTATGATAATGTTAAGAATCGCTATTCTTTAATGAAAGATGGAAGGAAAGTGATTCTTACAGATTTGACTTTCAAGGAAGTTTATGAAGATTATATGAAAAGCTACAAAAAGAAAAAGCTTGAGAAACAGAAGCAATATGAAATTGAGATGAGAGAAGATAAAGTAAAAAGAAAAACTGACATTGAAGAAAAAGAGAGTCCAAAAGAGCAAAAACAAAATGCAAATGAAGATTTTAAGTCACCTTTAGATGAAGATAATTGTGTTAGTGTTATTGAGAGCATTGCAATTGAAAGTGAAAACCTCATTCAAAATGAATTTGTAGCTAATGATAGTGAATCCATAGAGGTGAGTGATGAACACAAATTGGATGAGCTTGAGGGAGTAAAGGTGAGTGAGATTGAGATGAAAGAAGAGGTTGTTAATGGAGAAGCTAATGAGAGAATTGAGAGAGATGAGGTTTTAAGGGATGAAAGTGGTAGTAATGAGCAAAGAGGGAAAATAGTGCATTTGTGTGAAAAAGAGAAAGAGGTGAAAAGTGAGATTTTTACTAACAATTTTAATTATCCTTTGCTTCGTGTTGTGCATTTTTCTTTTGATGTAGGTAAAGATTCGAGGACGAATCTTCTTGAGGAAAGGGGGAATGATGTATGCACGAGAACCATGCATGAAGGACATGAAGGATAATCTTTTATCAATAGAGTGGAGCAATCTTATATCATTGAAATGGGCTTAAAAAGAGTTCAAAAGCTCATTAATATGATCAAAATGCTTATGAGGTGTATTTCAAATAGTATGAGGCAGAAATGGATCTTTGAAAGCAATAGTGGGCCTAAAATTCATAATCAAGCTTGTGGGTCAATACTACACAAAGGGAAACCTAAAGTGAAGATCATGGGAGTTTTTCATGAAGATTCAATTTAAATGGGCTAAACAAGACAAAAGTGCATAAAATTGAATATTACAAGTCATGTGCTACACATGTGCCTATTTATGAGATTTGGACTTAACTTGTAATTGGGCTTAATTATGTATGTGAGTTGTCTATTTTAATTACCTTAGGTTTTAATCAGTAATAGACATGTGGGCCAAATGATATGAAACTCAACCCACCACTTGTCTTATTCTATAAGGATTTAATTAGTGTCCTAATTCAACTATGACTCTACTTTTTAGGAGTTGAGTTAGAATATGACTTAGTTATCCTTTTCCATAAAAGATTCCAAGACTTGGGACTATAAATACTCATTTAGGCATATTTTTACATATCAATGGATTGATGAATGAATAAAAACAAATTTGAGTGTTTTTTTTAAATAAGATAGATTTGCATCTCTTTATTACCTTTAGGAATTAGTTACTTATCAAGTGATATTGATTGTGACATGATTATTCTTAATAATACTTATAATCTTGGTTCTTTGCTACATTGGTTAGCTTTGGATCAGATTCAATTTATGATCACCATAACTTAAGGTATGTTTCTCTTATCTTGTTGAGGGATTTTAAGACATGATTTTTGGGGTTCTGCATCATATAATTTATATATTGTTATGTACCACTTATTATTATATTGTTTAATGTATGAGTATTTTTCCATGCACAGATTTGGAGCCTAGAGGTTAGATCGACAGAGAATGTTGTACTAGTTCAGAGTCTGAGTACAAACTTGAGGGGTTGGTGATATACATTTTTACTTTTTTAGTTTTGGTTATTCTTTGAGCTGTTGGGCAGTTATAGTTGTACATGCTTTGAATTTAAAGAACATATAATTTTGTAACTATTTGTTTTTGTAAAACTCTTGGGCTAATGTTTGCCCTTATAATATTGTATTTCATTTATATAGTGTTATAAACTATGCTAATTAATCTGATGTTTTATTTTAACAAGTCATCATATTGTATAAAAGTTTTTAATTTAACGAAATTTAAATTATATGTATTGTAATATTTTTTGATGTAGTTGGGTCAATCCTAATTGGTGTTACAAAAATATAAAGAGATGACTGAAGCACTGAAAAAGAAAAAAGAGGAGAAGGCTTGGTTGCTGGTGCTAGTATGGACCAAGAACCGAGACTTCTTATTTTGGTTCTTGGTGACAAGAATCAAAACATGTTGTCTCGGTTCCTGGACCCCCACCATGAAGCAGTATAAAATTGACATCGGACTATTTCTTAAATTATTGCTTTCAACCTTCTTCTGTGTTAAATTGGCATTTTGATTCTTCTTCTACTGTTCAAAGAAATTACGAGTTAGTGATTCAACAATACCGTATGAGGGTCTTGATGTAGGAGATGGAGTTGAAGATGAGGATGATGAGAGAGTCCGGGAGCATATCAAAGCCGTCCATTTCAAAACAGGGGATCATTTCCTCTTTTTCTGTGTATGAAACTTGGAAGACCACTTTCCACTTTGCTGAGATTTGTGAAATAATGCCTACTGAATTGCTTAAATTGACAGTTGGGTCATATTAGTTTACTGTATATTCAGTATACTAGTTTTTATCCTTATCAGTTATACAGAAACGGTATGTGTTTAGTATATATAAGATATATGCTGAGTATAAGTGAATTATATACTAAGAATATGTGAAGTATTTGAAGTATGATGCTTTATCATTATCATTGGAATTAATTTCACATCCAAAAAGTGAGACTGCAGATGAATGGATTCATAAGAATATTTGTGAAAAAGAATCAAACTACAACTTAGTTAAAAAAACAAAAATTGTACAGTCTGCAAAGAATTACATGGATAAATCATGCAATAATAAACCAGAAAAAAATAAATGTAAAAGAATTAATAAATAAAGGAAACAGAAGCAATTGATACTTGAAAATAAAAAGCATCTAATTG
This sequence comes from Triadica sebifera, assembly GCA_023653625.1. Taxonomy (NCBI): domain Eukaryota; kingdom Viridiplantae; phylum Streptophyta; class Magnoliopsida; order Malpighiales; family Euphorbiaceae; genus Triadica; species Triadica sebifera. The sequence continues at coordinate 32,369,482 of CM042901.1, forward strand.
AATAATTCTCCATTTATGTGCTTAGAGAGAGAAGATACTGAACAGCGTGTGGAATTTGGGTTCATAAGAGAGAAAGAGACAGACACATAGAAATAAATTTGCACCTTATTAGGTAAGTTTGCTGCCGTGCGCAGGAAGCAAACCATAGCCGTAGAAACCGAATAGGAACAGTCAAAATCAAAAGAGAGTCGATGCTTTCATAAAAATATCGTAAAATGTCAACTCTCAAAAAAATATTGTAAAAATGTCAACTTTCAAAAAATGGCATAAAAAAGTTTTTTACTTTAAAAGTAGGTATCACGTGTAATTTCGTCTGTAATATAAGCAAGTGGTCCATTAGTTATGAAAATAGAAAGAAAAAAAAGTTGATGTACTGAAAATTTGGGTTATGTTCTTTTTTAGTTTTAGAAAAATGAGTATGTATAATACACATTTATAGCTCCAAGGGTATTAAGAAAGAACGATGAAGCTATAAAGAAGATTGAAATAATGTCATCGAAATTTGAGGATGTTAGGATGAATTCAATAAATGAACTGACTGATCATGTAATTATAGTCATGCTATTTGTTTCATTTTTTTTTTATCAATTTGTTCCAACTGCATTAAAAGCTAATACTTTAATGCATGTTGAATAATACAAATAAATGGATTAAATAAAATATAAATATTTTAATTATTTGGATAAAAATTGAAACAAAAAAAAGTTTCAACAAGTAGTATTTTCCTAAAAATTAATAGCTTATTATTGCAAGAGATAATAATGACTGGATACCGAATAAAAGTAAGTAGACACCTATGCATGACAGTGCCATTGCGTATTTGGAAATGTTTGCATAATTCTTGGCAAAAATGTATTTATAAAACTTATTCAAAATTGTTAATAAATTTTATTTTGGGCACTTCGTATGTTACCAGCGAACATCATGAATGGATTAAATAAAGTATGCATATCCCAAAAGGAGTATTGTGATAGGGGGATTTTGGTTTTGGACCACCCTTGCCTTGGTATCTTCATCCCATTTCCTATGATTATGTATATATATGATTTTTATACCCCTAAAAGCATTTAATAATATTTATTTATTTAGTAAACTTTTAGTGATGGCTACTAAAAATCAACGAAATTAGAGTTTTTAGTGATGAAAATTATACATGGTATAACAGAAATTTAAAATTAATTGAACATAAAACCCATGGAACAGCTTCATGTAATTTAAAATCGGATTGCATACCATCAAATGAGAGAAGTTGATTATATTTGTTTGTATCTTTTGATATTCCAAGTTTGTGAGTCTTTCCTTCAAGTTGGATTGTTACAAACCACATCAATCCAAAGTTGGATTATCTCTACTATAATCCATGCAAAGGAATAAATAAAACAACCACAAGGGAGATGAGATGTCAAAACGCCAATGTGCTAGCAATGATGTTTCAACATGAAAGAGAAGAAGATGAGAGAATAACTTTTATTTCTCGATATGACAATCACAAATTTGGTCCTTAAAAGGGTTATTTATATGTTCCCTAATCATAATTAGGATTGAACATAAGTTTTTTATGCATAAGAGTTATATTCAAAATAGAAAATCTAAAATCACAGAAGCTGATATCAGGGCCTTCAAGCTCGTGACTTATATGTAACGATCGTGAAAACATAGATGTCACAGTCATGACCTATGCCGATTGGTCAAATTGTTTCTCTCTCATGTCTAGAAAATATGAGACCCATTTCACATTTCCTTCATTCCATCAATGTGTGTGACCCATTAGGTTTCTGTCTATGGTGGCTACTCAAATCATCATATGATTTTCAACAAATCATGAGCGGTATCTAACAATACATCATGGCTAAAAATTGAGCTAAAAGTCAGTGATCTAACTATAAACCCTTTTTATAGACAATTACCATGAAATTTGTCCTTTCACTATACTCTACATCATTTGGTTCTAAGCATGAACTATGTGTCAACTCCCATTAGACAGATTATGTCACATCTAGTCCAAATTATACTAGTTCTTTTTTATGAGACTCATTACTCTATTAAAGACTTTTTTTTCAAGACTTGTCCATCTCAACCAAGGATTTCTGAGTATACTCTCCTTTTATCAGGAGTGGTGAATCATTTATTGACTACTCAACTACTTTCGAATACCTCATGTTATACCCAATCACCATCTTATTAACGATCTCTAAGAGGTAATAATGAATGGAGTCAAAATATAAGATTCAATATACAAGATAACCTTGAGCATATCAAGTTGAATGATACTTGCATCATTGCTATGGTGAGACTATCATTGACATTAAATAGATATCCATGTGATTGTCTCATAGCAGGTCATCCAATGTACTTTGCTACTCTTGCAAACATCCATATATTAACTCCAAACATCACATGTCTTCAACTTATCAAATCAGCTGCTTGACCTAGTCAATGAGTATAATATGTGCTAATCGATCCAGATTAATAATGTCTCATCTTGTTAATCATATGACTATGGATAATTTAGGTATAAATGCAATTGCACATGATGTGAATCTCATAATGATTTCCTTCATATTGTGTTATATACCAAGGACTTCATTAAATGGTCTAAGATATATTGCATATGAATTGATATATATATATATATATATATATATATATATATATATATATATATATATATATATATATATATATATATATATATATATATATATATATATATATATATATATATATATATATATATATATCAATTCATATGCAATGAATATCATATAATGAAAATATTTTTTATTAATAATAAATAAATACATTAAGTACCTAACGTGATTGCCTTTACGGTATCTCTCTAAAAATATCCCACTTGAACTAAAACCAATTGCTTTTATACATTATACTATATGTGAGTACATGACTATCATGTTTCTTTTAGGAAAGTGGCTTAGTGAAAGGATTAGCTACATCCCAATTAGTGGGAACTCTTTCTATCTTTACATCATGTTTACCTATGATATTACAAATCAAATGCTAACATTTGAGTACATGCTTAGATCTTTGATGAGACAGTGGCTACTTTGCTTGTACAATGGCTCCATTGTTATCACAATACAAGGGTATTGCATCAACAATGCTGGGAACCACTTTTAAATCTGTGATGAATTTCCTTATCCAAATCTCTTCTTTAGCTGCCTCAGAAGTTGCAATGTACTTTGTTTCGGTTGTAGAATCTATAGTCGTCTCTTGATTGGAACTCTTCCAACTGACTACACTACCATTTAAGTGAATACATAGCTTGACTGGGATTTGGAGTCATCCTTGTCAAATTGGAAGTTGACATTTGTATACCTGCTTACCTGAAGCTCACTATCTCCATAAACCAAGAATGCATCCTTAATTCTTTTCAAGTACTAAGGATTTTCTTGACAGTAACCCAATGCCCCTCATCAGGATCTAACTGATATCTTCTCATGACACTTAGAGCATATGATATATCGGGTCTAGTACATAATATAACATAACATACATGATAGATCCAATAGCCGAAGTATATGGAATCCTACTTATGCACGCCCATTCATCTTGTGTCTTTGGACGTATGGACTTAGAAAGGGTAATCCCATGAGTCATAGGTATAAATCATTTCTTGGATTGTTCCATACTAAGCCACTTTAACATCTTATCTCTATGTATATAGATTGAGAAAGACCAAACAACCTTTTAGATCTATCTCTATAAATTTTAATCCCCAATACGTAGGTTGCTTTTCTAAGGTATTTCATGGAAAAATTCTTAGAAACCAAATTTTAGCTGATTGAGGAACTGAGACGTCATTTTCTATAAGAAATATATCATCTACATACAATACTAGAAATACGACTGCACTCCCGCTAATCTTCTTGTAAATACAAGGTTCATCCATATTTTGTGACAACCCAAACTCTTTACTTGTCTTATCAAATCGGATGTTTCAACTCTTGGATGTTTACTTCAATCCATAAATGGATTTTTGCAATTTGCATACCTTTTTTCCATCATAAGATGCGAAACCCTAAGGTTATGTCATGTACACAACCTTAGTCATATTTCCATTGAGGAAAGTTGACATGAATATAATTTGTCAAATCTCATAATCATAATGAGCTGTATAATATCTAGGAGTATCCTGATAGCTTTAAGCATAGGGAGAAGGTTTTGTCATAGTCAACACCTTGTCTTTGATGAAACCTTTTAGCTACCGGCCTTACTTTACAGATAACTATATTTCCTTCCATGTCGGTCTTCTTCTTGAATACCCATTTACACCCAATGAGTTTTATCCTTTTAGGTAAATCAACCAATGTCCATACTTGATTTTCTTACCTGAAAATTCATCTCTAACTGCATGGCTTTTAGTCATTTATCAGATTCTGAACTATTTAGAACTTCTTCATAGGTACTAGGCTCATCATCCTCTATGAGCAATATGTCATTTTGTTCTTTTATGAGGAACCCATATCTCTCAGGAAAAGTGTCTATCCTACTAGATCTATGAAATTTTTATGTTTCAAAAAGTATAGCTATTACTTCATCTACATGAGTAACTTATTCAAGTTATGTCAGTTAATTTGCATCTATTTGAGCATCTTGAACTCTATCAAGTTTAATCTTGCTCCCACTATCTTTTTTTAGAAGAAACTTTTTCTCTAGGAATGCAATATGCTGTGAAACAAACACCTTTTATTCCAAAGGGTGGTAGAATTGATATCCAAATGACTCTTTTGGATATCCTACAAATAGACAGTTATCAAATATAGCTTCCAGCTTATCTAACATTGTCTGTTTCACACAAGAAGGACAATCCCATACTTTTATGTGTGAAAATATAAGTTTCTTGTTATTCCATATCTCATATGGTGTAACATTAACTAACGTAGAAGAGACTCTGTTTAATATATAAACAATAGCCTTTAGTGCTTGACCCCAAAGTACTTAGGTAGTTCTACAAAGCTCATTTTGGACCTTACCATGTCTAACAAGGTTTGATCTCTCATTTTAACTACACCGTTGTGTTGTGATGTGTAAGGTGGAGTCCATTGAAATAAAATCTTATCTCTTAGATAACCTTGAAACTATTGACTTAAGTATTCTCTACCTCGATTTGATCTAAATATTTTAATACTTTTGCCAAGCTATTTCTCCACTTCATTTATGAATTCTTTTAACTTTTGAAAGGCTTCAAATTTGTATCTCATCAGATATAGGCACCCAAATTATGAATAATCATCAATCAAGGTAATGAATTAGATAAAACCACATTCACCCCTTCTACTAAAAAGTGATTTTGTCATCTTGCTTAATAAACAAGATTCACTTGTGTCATATAATTTATAATCAAATGACCCTAAGTCACCATCCTTGTGTAACTTAGTCTTGCACCTCTCATTTATATGGCCAAGGCAACCATAAATTTGATAGTTTTAGGTTATCTAACTTTTGTCTTTTATTATCATTGATATTGACGATTTAATTAGACATGTTAGAATGTAAATTTCATTGCATAATGTGTCAATTTCATAAAGAATGTCATTCAACAATATAAAGCAACCATTGCGATTAATAGTAAAATGAAAACCTTTTATATTTAAATAAGAAACATAAATAATATTCCTAGTTAAAACTAGAACATAATAGCAATTGTCTAACTCTAAAACAAGCCTACTATGGAGTGTCAATACATAAGTTTATACAGCTAATAAAATAACTTTTGCTCTATTGCCAACACATAAGTCTGACTCTCGTTTCTTGTGCTATCCATTGTTCCTTAGGCCCTACATATCAGTACATATGTGTGCATCACATCCGGTATTCAATACCAGAGCATTGTTATTAGAAACAGTGTTAACCTCAATAACATAAATATCTGAAGTATAAGGTGCAAATATTGTCTTATCCTTCTTCTTTTTCAAATACTCTAGATAGGCCTTGCATTTCCTCTTGCAATGGTCTTGCCGCAATGGAAGCAAGGCCCCTTAGAAATAATCTTTTTACCCTTCTTTTTCACACCCCATTAGGTCTTTGTGGACTTCTTCTTTTTCTTCAAAAAATCAGAAGTGTCCACCAACATCACAACATTTTGCTCTTTCTTAATATAAGGCTCATTTGTCTTAAGAATACTGATCAACTTAGGGATCAATGTAGAGATCTTGTTCATCTAATAGTTTAACATGAAATGTGCATAACTATCTAGCAAATCTTGGAGAATTAAGTCTATACTTAACTTATGATCCATTACAAATCCCAAAGTGGCCAATCACTCAATGTACCCATTCATCTTCAAATGTGTTGCACTAAAGATGCCCCTTTTATCATCTTGGAGCGGAAAAGCAATTTAGATATCTCATATCACTATGTTCGAGTTTGCTAATCAAAAAGCTCCCTTAGATGATGCATGATGGTATTAGCATCCATATTCTCATGCTACTTTTGAAGCTCGAGAGACATAGAAGTGAACATTATGCAACCCACCTACTCACTTTCATTCACATACTTCTTATATGCCAACTGTTCATAACAGACACATCATTAGTAGAAGGGGAAGGAAGCGGCTCTTACGAGACATATGCTATCTTTTCGACTTGAAGGACTATTTTCAAATTCCTTAGCCAATCAAGGAAGTTCAAACTAGTCAATTTATTGGATTTGAGAATTGAGCATAGGTTCACATTGGACGACATGATTCTAGCAACCTAGATGTAAAAAAATATCATGTTAGAGAATGTACTATATACATGATTATTAGGTTTTCAAAAAATGCACATTATTACTCTCACTATTTTATTGCAAACCATAGCCCTCACTACGACTTTGAGAGAACTACTTGGAAGCTATCATAGTGAGTTAGTATCCAACATCACTAAGAATGACCTTAGGTGTGCCCAACAAGCCACCTTAGGTTAAGCGGTAGGTATCTCATACAAATTGCATCATATTATGCAACTACTTAATCATTAGACTATCAACTCTTGATATGTGCACATCTTATGTACACTTACACAATACTACCTCTAATTCAATGTAATTAGTTAAAGCCGACTCATTAATCTTGAAATCATATTTTGATAGTTTGAACTTATTCGTGCAAAGCGGACTTGGGTGTGCCCAACATCCCAAACTCTTAAAGAACTATGGTTCTTGCCATATTAATGGAAAACATTGGCCTTAATATAATTTAGGAGGGATTTTCTTTAATTTAGTCTCATCATGGTTGTTTGGCATGTATGATATATCTATTCATCACATCTAGATATATAAGATAATTACACTAATTGTATGGTCATAATTATAGACATATATAACATCAATCCTTTGAGACATGAAATGATTCACTATGTCTCACCTAGGTAGATGCATGAAATTACAACAACAAAATAGAAAACAATTTCCTATTCTAATGCTCTTTTGCTTTTGGCACCATCTCCTTGGCTTCTTATTCCTTTACATTTCAATTATATTCTAATCCTATGTAATCTAATTGCATAAATTGGCATAAGAAAGCCTCAAGTTACCTTAATTTAAATTTGAGGGGAGTAAGATGAGAAGAGAAAAACAATAGAGAGAATCGAGAATACAGGGACTTGCAGGCCCTATTTACCAAAAATAAAATTCCACGTATGATCAATCATATTAGTCTAGTCCATAATCATGCCATCATGTAATTCCATATACCCTTAGCATGCATTCTCTAATGCATGAATAAAGGTAATCTATTAAAGTAACAATTTCAGTTCCCTTTGTTTTGGCTTTTAATGAAATTAATCATATATATATATATATCATTTAATCTCATTAAATGAATATATGAACATTTAGAAACACTTTATAAAAGAAAATCACGCAAATTAGGTATACATTTGATCATATCAAAAAGTTTCATGAAATTGCCTACTTTGCTAACTAGGTTACTACCAATTTAATGCATGCAACATTTAAATCCGAATTTAATAAATAAATCACATTGAATATTAAATAAAATATGACCAGTAGTTAATTCATAATTAAATTATCTTAATTAGTTATTAGTTTAATGTCTAATATGATTAAACAATCCTAGTTACAATTGCAAACTAGAATCTTAGTCAAACTAGGATTTAAAAAACCCTTTTCTAATCTAAATTAAATTCTTTTGAAAAATTTCTAAAATTTCAGAATTCATTTTCATCATTCAACTTATAATCAGTTTAAACTAATTAAATCCATTCATTAGATAATCTAAATTATTATAAACTTAACTAGTATACCAATTACTCAAAATTTGCCTAAATTGAATCATACATGAATTAGAATTTTTTAGAAATTTTAAGCATGAATTTAATTTGGCATTAGCATGAAATTGACATCAAAATAAAATCATATATATCTCATAAATATTAATTAAGGTTCTTTTTATTAAGTTACTACACATGAAATCAAATAACACAAAACAGACCCATCACATGGTAAGGTTTTTTTTACCTAGTTACTAGTTTTATTTGTTCCATAATGAAAAATGATTTTTGTATCAACTAAGTGGTTGTCCAAAATTTAAAACACATTATAAATATGTCATAAATATATTTGAATAATTAAATTAACACACCAAATTGAACAACCCCAAAAAAAACTCAATTGGTAAAAGGTTTCATAAATCCTAAAATTCAGCAACATGCACAATTTTGAATTCCATATTTAAATCCAATTTAAACCATTTAATTATCATCAACAACATCTAATATCATCATATTAACAAGTGGAATTAAAATTAAAATTTCAGGCTAAATAGAATCAAATTCATTTTTAACGGAAGGAGGGAATCCAGATTGTTATTTTCAATCAATCTCATTGATACTTCAATTAAATCCAAAATTAATTTACATAGGGTGGCTCTGATACCACTGTTGGGTTTTTAACATGCATCTCATACATGACATAGTAGAAATTTAAAATTGATTGAACCCAAAATCCATGAAACGCCCCATGTAATTTAAAATCAGATTGCATACCATCAAATGGGAGAAGTTGATTACCTTTATTTGAATCTTTTGATCTTCCAAGTGAGCCTTTCCATCAAGTTGGGTTATTGCAAACCACAACAACCCAAGACTAGATCATCTCTAATAGTTATCCATGCTAAAGAATGAATGAAACAACCATAAAAGGATAAGGGATATCAAAACACCATGGTGCTAGTAGTGGTGTTTCAACTTTAAATAGAAGAACATGAATACAATCCAAGGCCTATTTCATATTTCCTTCATTTTTTCTACACATGTGACTAATTAGGTTCATAACTATGTTCGTAGCTCAAATTATCATATGATTTTGAGCATATCATGAGCGGTATCTAGCAATACATCATGACCCCTAATTAACCCAAAAGTTTGTGGTCTAACTATATAGTTCAATGAAAAATTACCATGGAATTCATCATTTTAACATACTATACCTCATTTGGTTCAGAGCATGGGCTATATGTCAACTCCCACTAGACTTACTATGTCACATCTAGTCCAAATGACTAATGTGTCATGACATGACTTCTATATTGTCACACATGTGAAAACCTTTGTCACGGGTGTGACCCATGACACTTGGTTAAATTTTTTCTCTCTCATATCTTGGATCCAATTCAAGGTCCATTTCACATTTCCTTCATTCCTTCTATGTGTATGAATAATTAGGTTTCCAACCATGTTGGTAGCTTAAATCATCACATGACTTTGTACATATCATTAGTGATATCTAGCTACACATCATGACCCCCAATTGATTAGACAGTTAGCAGTTTGATTATAAACCCTTCCATAGTCAATTATTGTACAATTCATCCTTACACCTTACTATACCTCATTTGGTTTAGACCATGGATTATGTGTCAACTCCCACTAGATTGACTAGGTTACATCTAGTCTAAATGATACTTGTGCTTGTATATGAGACTCATTGCTCTATTAGACATGTCTTTGAAGACCTTTTTTAAGACTTGTCCACCTTGACTAAGGATTTTGGAATAATGATCTCTATAGAAGGCTATAGGTATACTCTCCTTCTACCAGGAGTGGTGAATCCTCTATTAACTACTCAACTACCTTTGAATATGTCATGTTATATCCAATCACCACCCTATGAGTGACATCTAAGAGGCAACAAGGAATGGAGTCAAAGTGTAAGATTATGATGTATGCATGGGAACCATAAAATGAAGGATATGAACAAGAGTCTTTTGTCAATGGAGTGGAGAAAACTTATATCATTGAAATGGGCCTTAAAGGAGTTCAAAAGCCTTTTCATATGATCCAATTCAATGTGGGGCATGATCCAATTCATATAAGGCAGCATTGGAGCATTCATTGCTATATTGGGCCTAAAATCCACAATCAAGCTTATGGGCCAACACAGCACAAAGGCAAGCCTAAAGTGAAGATAAAAGGAGTCTTTTATGAAGATCCAAGTCAATAGGCAAAACAAGGCAAAATCCATAAAATTGAATATTATAAGTAATGTGCAAGTCATGTGCAAATCATGTGCTAGGAGTCATGTACCAAACATGTGCAAGACATGTGCCATCCATATGGAAGACATCATGTGCCATGCATGTGCTCACTTATGGGATTTGGGCTTAATTATGTATGTGGACTGCCTATTTTAATTATCATAAACTTTTAATTAGTGTTAGAAATGTGGCCTAAAGGATATGAAGTCCAGTCCATCGCTTGTCTTATTTTAGAAGGATTTAATTAGTATCCTAATTCAAGTTGGAATCTACTTGTTAGAATTTGAGTTAGAATATGATAAGAATGTGGACTCCTAACTTCGCCCCAAAAGCGCGCTCAAAGGGGAAGGTTTGAACCCAGCCTTATAAACCAGTCCAGGAGTTCCTCCGCAACCGATGTGGGACGCATCATCCCCACCCCCTTAAGACCCCGACTGCCTCGGTCGGCGATCTGTCGTAACCCAAAGGGACACCGGTGTACAGGGCTGGCTCTGATACCAAATGATGCAGCAACCACCTAGAATCTAAGTCTAGACAACCTCCAAATCAATTTGATACAAATCTTAAGTTTTAAACAATTGCAAGATTAGACTCTTCACCCCCAAAACAGCAAGGAATTGGTAACAAAGAGTATGAAGAGAGAATTGGATTCACGCCACAAATTAATTACCAACCTGATAAGTGAAAACAATCCTTGGTATATCAATGGAGATCACACCTCCCACTTGAAGAACACTCAAGAACACTGAAATTTTGATCTTAAATCACCAATCTGATTGTCTTACACGCATAAGGAGGTATTTATACCTCTACAAACCAAACCCTAGCTGCAAACATGAAGAAAAGACCAATCTGACCCTAAGGACTTAAGGACAAACGAATGGGCTTAATTTTATAAGGTCTACACACTTAAGACAAGTTAAAATAAGGCTGATCATGTGTTTTTAAATGAAATTACATTCCAATAATTAAAATAAAATAGCCCACTAAAATTAATCTTAGGCCCAACCATGACATAACATAAGTCCACCTTAACATAGCATATTGCACATGAGTTGAACCTTGTAATATAGACTTCTTCTCTAGCCCATTAGGCTAGTTGTCTTCACCATCACATGCCCCAATGAGTGTCACAAGCTTTGGATCGCAAATTGATTCCATCTCTTCAAGTCTGACCCAAGCCTCTTCCTTGATATCTCTTGTCACTAAGCTCTGAATATACATTTGCAAGGCTACCTTGAGCTTGTTTCTACTTGATCTTATGATTGGACCAAGTGGCATCACTAATCCATCTCCTCCATGGCATGTAAGATCATTTTTGTTGTCTTGGTTCGCATCAGAATATGACTATACTTTTAGGAGTTGAGTTAGAATAGGACTTAGTTATCCTTTACCATAAAGGATTCAAAGACTTAGGGCTATAAATACTCATTTAGGCTTCTTTTACAAGACATGAATGAATGAATGAATAAAAATGAATTTGAGTGTTTTTCTTTAAAGTGGGGTAGATTTGCATCTCTTTATTACCTTTAGGAATTAGTTACTTATCAAGTGATATTGCTTGTGGTGTGGCTATTCTTAATAATCCTTATAATCTTTGTTTTTTGCTACACTGGTTAGCTTTGGGTCAAATTCAATTTATGATCACCATATCTTAAGGTTTGTTTATCTTGTCTTGTTGAAGGGTTTCAAAGCACAGTCTTTGGGGTTCCACATCATATTCAACATCTAAGATAACCATTAGCATCTCAAGTCTAAGGATACTTGCACCATTTCTATGATGATATTATCATGAATTACTAACCGTGTCAAAGGAAAGCACAAGAGGAAGTAGAGGACATGAGGAACATGGTGATTATGTGCCAATGGATGTTGTTCAATCTTACATTCAAATATTGGAGGTAAAGATTGGAAAAATTTAGACAAGATGGAGAGACAAAATCAAAAAATTGAAGATTTGAGGCAGCAAAGTATCTTTGACACAAGAAGATCAAGAGAGCGGTCTTGACCTCAAGGCATTAGGAGGTTTCAATCTCATGAAGAAAAAGAGTATTTTGAACATTATGATAATGATAGACAAAGAAGAGAAAGAAAGAAAGACAAAGCATCTTCGATGAGTGCCTTTCAAAAAGAAATGGACATGATGCGTGCTAGGATTGATAGGTGAGGGCATGAAGAGAAAGAGAATGAAATGAAGAATCCTTATCCAATAAGGTGTGAAATTCAAATTTCAAATTTTCATTATGAATTTGATTTTGTTCCTTAAGTGTAAAATGGTGAATGATGGTAAGAGTCAAAACCATGAGGATATTAATGATGCTCATACTATTGAAGTTGAAATTGTAGGTGAGAGTATTGATTCTATTTAACTAGAAGAAGTTAATGGTGTTAGTGTTTTTGAGAGCATTGCAATTGAAAGTAAAAACATCAGTCGAGATGAATTTGTAGCTAATGATAGTGAAACCATAAAGGTAAGTGATGAACATGAATTGGATGAGCTTGAAGGAGTAACGGTGAGTGAGATTGAGATGAAAGAAGGGGGCTATTTATGGAAAATCTAAAGAGAGAATTCAGAGAGATGAGGTTTTGAGGGATTAAAGTTGTAGTAATGTGCTAAGAGAGAAAATAGTGAATGTGTGTGAAAAAGAAAAAGAGGTGAAGAGCGAACTTTTTACAAACAATTTTTATTATCATTTGCTTTGTATTGTGCATTTTTCTTTTGATAAAGGTAAAGATTCGAGGACGAATCTTCTTGAGGAAATGGGGAATGATGTATGCACAGGAACCATAAATGAATGAATAAAAATGAATTTGAGTGTTTTTCTTTAGAGCGAGGCAGATTTGCATCTCTTTATTACCTTTAGAAATTAGTTACTTATCAAGTGATACTGCTTGTGGCATGACTATTCTTAATAATACTTATAATCTTGTTTCTTTGCTACATTGGTTAGCTTTGGGTCGGATTCAATTTATGATCACCATAGCTTAAGGTTTTTGTTTACCTTGTCTTGTTGTTCCATATCAGTTAAATGATGTATGCACGGGAACCATAAATGATTGATAAAAAAAATGAATGAGTGTTTTTTTTAAAGTGCGGCAGATTTGCATCTCTTTATTACCTTTAGGAATTATTGACTTATCAAGTGATATTTCTTGTGGTGTGGCTATTCTTAATAATACTTATGATCTTGGTTCTTTGCTACATTGGTTAACTTTAGGTTGGATTCAATTTATGATCACCATAGCTTATGGTTTGTTCACCTTGTCTTGTTTAGGGGTTTTAAGGCACAGACTTTGGGGACTGATGTGAAAACAATCAATACATATAAAGCTATACACGGATGCAGAGATGTGTATGCTACTGATTTTTGTTAATTTTAAGCTTAAGGATGCAAATTAGACTTAACCGATGTAAATAGATGCAAAAAGGATAGAATTAAAAGAATGAAACTCAAGAGCACAAATAATTAGACAATATTGAAAAAAATTCAGAATCGGTTTCCTCCTAGTAAGTAGCCGATTGTCCCTTAATTAAACCCTTATTCAACCCTTATTCAAGGTATATTTAATAGATAAGCTCAATTCCTCATGATCAAATCAATGCTCAATATGATCACTATGGTACCCGAATTCTCAAGCTGTACTCTTCAACCTTAAAACCAATTATTTCAGATTGATTGTAATATTTTAAGAGAACATTAAATAACTTCAATGATCAATAATCATAGGAATTCAACTTGAAGCTCAAAATAACACAATTTCACAATTTTAGTGCTAAATTCGAAATTCTGATTTTTTTCTTTTTTTAATCAAATAACACTAATAAGAAGCTATTAATACTAAATAAACCTCAAACATATCAAAGAATTGAAAAGAAACCCTAACATGTAATTTTACTCTTTATGGAAGAAATTTTTCCTAAGGTACTTCTAATGGCAGATTTAAATCTAACTAAGTTAACAACTATAATGCAATTTTAAAGGATAAATAATGATTACCTACTCAAAAACTCTGATACCAAACTCATGCGGAACCTCAAAGACCGTGCCTTGAAACCCCTCAACAAGACAAGGTAAACAAACCTTAAGCAATGATGATCATAAATTGAATCCGACCCAAAGCTAACCAATATAGCAAAGAACCAAGATTAAAAGTATTATTAAGAATAGCCACGCTACAAGCAATATCATTTGATAAGTAACTAATTCCTAAAGGTAATAAAGAGATACAAATCTTCCTCACTTTAAAGAAAAACACTCAAATTCATTTTTATTCATTCATATCTTGTAAAAGAAGCCTAAATAAGTATTTATAGTCGTAAGCCTTTGAATCATTTATGGTAAAGGATAATTAAGTCCTATTCGAACTCAATTCCTAAAAGTACAGTCATATTCTAACTCAAATTCTAACAAGTAGAGTTCTACTTGAATTAGGACACTAATTAAATCCTTCTAAAATAAGACAAATGTGGACTGGACTTCATATCCTTTCGCCCATATGCCTAACACTAATTGAAATTAAGAGTTGGTGCAACGACTATTTCGGCATTAAATGCAACCAAACGACTATAATTTTCCATGAAAGTATCAATGCAAGTCATTTATGAATCCAGAACAAGAGAATAGCTAATACTTCAAATCAAAGTCTTGTTGTAAGTCATTTGTCCATCTAATACTTTCAAAACAAACATTTATTCTCTGTAAAAATCTTTTTGCTCATTATTCTCTAAGCATTATAGATTTGTGAGTGTTTCTCTTTGTAATCTACTACTCAAGTGAGTTTGGGTATATTGGGTTAAGAGTAGAACACTTGTAAGGGTTATTTGTGTGAGCCTTTAAAAATACAAGAAATTGGTTTATTGTATGAGCCATTAAAACACGAGATTTTTGGGTTAGGTGTGATCCATTGTTAAAAATATCATAGTTGGGAGTGAGCTTATAAAACTCCATTGTAACACTTAGTGTGTTGGTGAAACTCCCAATTAAAATTGGGGAGAAGAGTAGGGTTTGTTAACACCTGAACCTGTATAAAAATTTCTGTGTGATATCCCCCTATCCCTACTCAACTTAACTTTTTCTTTCCTCACTTAAAAGTTAAAAATTTTAATATCCAATTCAACCCCCCTTCTTGGTTTAATATCTAGGCAACACTCTCAAATACACTAACACCATTAACTTCTTATAATGAAATAGAATCAATACTCTCACCTACAATTTCAACTTCACTAGTATGAGCTTCATTAATATCCTCATGATTTTGACTCTTATCATTATTCACCAATTTACACTTAGGAACAAAATCAAATTCATAATGAAAATTTGAAATTTGAATTTCACACCTTCTTGGATAAGGATTCTTCATTTCATTCTCTTTCTTTTCATGCCCCACCTATTAATCTTAGCATGCATCTTGTCCATTTCTTTTTGAAAGGCACTCATCGAAGATGCTTTGTCTTTCTTCTTTGGCTATCATTATCATAATGTTCAAAATACTCTTTTTCTTCATGAGATTGAAACCTCCTAATGCCTTGAGGTCGAGACCCCTCTCTTGATCTTCTTGTGTTAAAGATACTTTGCTGCCTCAAATCTTCAATTTTCTGATTTTGTCTTTCCATCTTGCCTATAATTTTTCCAATCTTTAAATCCAATATTTGAATGTAAGATTGAACAACATCCATTGGCACATAATCACCATGTTCCTCATGTCCACTACTGCTCCTCATACTTCTCTTAGACATGGTTAAGCTACAAGAAAGAGTTAGAGAAGATAAAAAGTCCTCACAATCACTCCCTCACGTGTTTCACTCAAAATCATAATATAACCACTCTCGTGTTTCACACAAATAATGGCTTTTACCACCCTATTTTAAGCTCATCTCTCTTGTCTTTTACCACTCAAAGTTTGAATCTCAAGATTACAAGTAAGAACCAGAAACAAAATCAAATAATGTGCAAGTGATCTTTGCTAAGAATTAACAATGAACCCTAACAAGAATGAATGGAACAAAGTCTAGAAGCAAACTAATGTGAAATAAATTTATATTTAAAGCTATACACGAATTTAAATAGGTTTATGCTACTGATTTTTGTTCAAATTAAATCTAAGAATGAAAATTAGACTTAACCAATGTAATTAGATGCAAAAATGACAGAATCAAAAGAATGAAAATTCAAGAGCATAAATAATTGGACAATAATGTATAAAATTCAGAATTAGTTTCCTCCTAGTGAGAAGCTGATTGTCCCTTAATTAAACCCTTATTCAACCTTAATTTATCACCAAACAGTAAGAACTCAAGGTGTATTTAATAGAGAAGTTCATTTTCTCAAGATCAAATCAATGCTCAACATGATCACTAAGGTACCTGAATTCAAAAGTTGTACTTTTCAACTTGAAAACCAATTATTTAAGTTGGATTGTAGTAGTTTATGATAATACCAAACAATTCCAGCAATCAGTAATCACAAGACTTCATCTTAAAGCTCAAAATAGTACAATTTCACAATTTTGGTGCTAAATTCAAAATTCTGATTTTTTTCTTTTTCCTTTTTTTTTGCTTTTTTTTTTTATCAAATAACATCAAACTAATGCTTAATAAACCTAAAACATATCAAAGAATTGAAAAGAAACCCAAACTTGCAAATTTACTCATTATGGCTGAAATTTTTTCTAAGGTACGTCAAATGGCAGAATTTAAATCTAACTAAGTTAACAACTAGAAAGCAATTTTAAATGATAGATAATGATTACCCAACCAAAAGCTCCGATATCAAATTGATGTGGAACTCCAAAGACCGTGCCTTGAAACCCCTCAACAAGACAAGGTAAACAAACCTTAAGCTATAGTGATCATAAATTGAATCCGACCCATAGTTAACCAATGTAGCAAAGAACTAAGATTATATGTATTATTAAGAAAAGCCACACCACAAACAATATCACTTGATAAGTAACTAATTCCTAAAGGTAATAAAAAGATGCAAATCTTCCTCACTTTAAAGAAAAACACTCAAATTCGTTTTTATTCATTCATGTCATGTAAAAAGAAGCCTAAATGAGTATTTATGACACTACGTCCTTGAATCCTTTATGGTAAAAGATAACTAAGTCCTATTCTAACTCAACTCCTAAAAGTACAGTCATATTTTAACTCAAATTCTAACAAGTAGAGTCCTACTTGAATTAGGACACTAATTAAATCCTACTAAAATAAGACAAGTGGTGGGCTAGGCTTCATATCCTTTGGGCCACATGCCTAATACTAATTAAAAGTTTATGATAATTAAAATAGACAGCCCACATACATAATTAAGTCCAATTACAAGTTAAGCCCAAATCCCATAAGTAGACACATGTGTGGCACATGATCTTGAGCACATGATATCTTGCACATGGATGACACATGTCTTGCATACGTTTTGCACAGGACTCTTAGCACATGATTTGCACATGACTTGTAATCTTTAAGGTTTATTGACTTTGTCTTGTTTCCATTTGAATTCAATCTTCATGAAAGACTCCCTTGATATTCACTTTAGGCTTCCCTTTGTGTAGGTTTGGCCCATAACCTTGATTGTGGATTTTAGATCCAATATTGCTTTTAAAGCTGAAATGCTGCCTCCAATGACTTGGAATATGCCCTACATTGATTTGGATCATATGAATAGGCTTTTTAACTCCTTTTCGGTATATTTCAATAAGATAATATTGCTTTAATCCATTGAAAAAAAGATGGTCCTTCATGTATGATTCTTGTGCATACATCAATATCAACCTTGTCCACACATTGGTCTTTAATTATTAAACTTTCCTAACAGTGAATTGACACAAAAGCAAACACAATAATTTGTAGGAATTACAAATTATGTCAGAGACTTTATTCTCCACTTCACAAAAATTGCTCAACCACTTCGGTAATTATTGAAAAAAGATGCCCCGCCATGGTCACATGTTCAATCAACAGTTATAAAGCATATAAAGAAAATCTGTAAAAATCTTCCACCTTTGCATATCCCGACATAAGGAAAAAGAATACTCTAGATAGATTCTAGTGATGTGTATTAGGGAGCTATTCTCTTGGAAGAAAAAATGGACAACGACAAATCTTTGCTTATACCAGTGGTCATTTCAAAGACTCAAATTAACACTATCATTCCATATTCAAAGAGATATTAGCAGTAAAGTATGATATTAAAAAATTTTAATTTCTTTTAATTAGCCATAACTTTACAGTTTTGATGGATCGCTCATCCTTCCGAAAGATTCTTAATTTCAATGGAAAGTAGATCCCACATTCACAATTATTGAGATGGAATGAGTGGTTTTCAAAGTACAGTTTCAATGTGGAGCATATAAAAAGAGATAGGAACCTCATCCCTGATTTTTTATCCTGGCCAATTTCTAAGCAACTCAGCTTAATCATTGAAACCCAAACAATTCCACTAATCCTCATGGAAAGTTCAAGTTTTTCTCCATATCCTCCATCATATATCAAAGTTATAAACAAAGACTAAAGAAAAATTCTGATTGTAGATACTCAGTTAACAACCATCAGAAAGTATGGAGAAACCTTTATGAAACCAAAATCTTTTCATCCAGACTATCCTTTCATGGATGTCTTTAAGCTTCCTCTTGTTGGACAATTCCCTAAAGAATCCTCCAGATGCTATGGTGCATGTGTGTTATGTATCATATGGCTTTGAATTCTGTCCGGTTCATTGGAATAATTCCATTTCAACAATAACACTGCCAGAAAATTCTAGAAAATAGGTTGGTTCAAACATATAGCAGTCTGGCAGCAATCCCTATTTTGTCTTGTCTAAGAAAACAGGGATGTAAGTGTACAGGCCAATAAGATGCACTCCATTATCATCTTGCATTGGGATGGACATTTCTCAACTTTTAAGTTTATAAAACTTACCCTTACTCTCTTTAGGGAAACTATGATTTTCACCCTTTAGAAAAGTAAGAGAACTTCAAAGATCAATGGCAGCCAGAAATCAGTATATTCTAAGAGAAATCTAGCCAAAGTACCAAGATGATGCACCTTGGGAGGCTATTCCATCATCCTACATGGAAGAATTTAGAAGAGAAGAAGAGATACGTCGAGTGATTATCTTTGCTGAACAAATGCCTCCACCGACACATGAAGAGGGATCCTCAACAATAATAGATTATGATTCAGATGACTACATATAAATGAACCTGTCACCTAGTCATGAACCAATACATAAAGACTAGATGGCCCACATTATCTTTTGTATAATAATGTGTGATTTGCTTTGTAAAAGTAAAGATTCTTATATTTACTTTAGTTTGCGTTTATGTTTTCTTTTGAAAAAGTAAAGATCCTGATAATCTTTACTTCAATAATGTAAGTTTACTTTTGAACATTCTATATAAGGAAGCTTACTCCTATGTATTATGTAGAATGAATTTGGAAAAAAAGATCCACGGTGTGCTTTAACCATGTCTCCTTAAAAAACTCTCTTTTTCCTCAATCTTGGGAAAAATTACCATATATACCTATTATGACTTCTTTTCATAGATATCCATAGCCAAGTTCTTCTTTATCTTCCAGATGAGGCTATTGATGCATCAAAATAGATAGCTAAAAGGTAGGCCGTTGAGTGCCTAAAAGAGGTTGTGTTGGCTAACATATTTGTTATCCATAGCCCAGTTCTTCTCTGTCTTCCGAATGAAGCTATTGATGCACCAAAATAGATAGCTAAAAGTAGGCCGTTGAGTGCCCAAGAGAGGCTTGTAGGCTCGCATATCTGTTATCCATACTGAAGAATCAGTAGTGGTCATTAGGAGACATATTGGTATCAGAGCCATGGTTGTCTCTTAGAAGAAGGTATGATATGGTATATACAGTAATTATTAATAGATTATAGGAGGCATATTCTTGATGCAGAGATCTATGACATAAAACGATAGGATCTCAACCCCAGGATCTAGTAATGCAATTTTGAACACAAAATAAAGAGTTTAATTCATAAAGAGGAAGATATATATACGTGATTTGGTTGAATCCATCGTTGTAGAAACGATCTGAGAAGATCTCAAGGTAAGACTAACCTCAAAGGCTTCTTTAGCCACTGGTGGGTTTATCCTGTTTTGATTCTTAGCTGAGGGATTCTCAGAGATATTCAAAAGTGTTATACGATCGTGAAACTTCTTGATAATGAAATAATCTAAGGTTCAGAGGAAGAGAGAAAAGTTGAAGTAAACGTACTTGTATTTGACACGGTTAATTTCTTACAAGATTAAAGATGTCTTATACATAATACAAGATACCTTATATAGGCTAGGAGCAGGTGACACATGCATCACTACTTACATCACACCACACTTAATAAAGATAAGATTCCTAAATAGCGATATAATCACTATGAAGAGACAACACACAAAAGTAAATCAATCTTTTTACAAAGTGGAGACAGTTGTTATCTTATCAGCTGCATTATTACAAAAGCAAACTATAGTGGTAGACAACGTTTATCTAACGGCTGTATTACTTTATGATAGGCTTATGTGACAGAGACAGGTTAAAATCTTCTGGAGTGGATCCTGGGCTAAAAGTCATCGATGTCATCTAGTGGCGGATTATTGGGAATGGGCTTGGGACTAGGCTCATCTTCCTATGAGTCTTGTGTGTTATAGGGGCTTCATCTTTAGCTCTGAGCTTGGGCTTTAATAGAGGACGCCATGGAATCATCTTGATTCTCTTACATGGATTTGGTCCAAAAGAGGTATAGCTTATTGGAGGCAAGTGATAAAAATTGTTTCTTTGTTTGAACTATAGTTAGATTGATTGTCTGTGTTCTTCTAGGCACATAGGGTCTTCATGAGGATGATCCTCCAAAGGGCAAGATGACCAAATCCAACAACTGTGTTAGTTACTCCAACATGACTATAGGGACAATGGAATATGAAAATTCCTATGATCTTTTATGGGACTATTTGATGTAGAACCCCAAAGACCGTGCCTTGAAACCCCTCAACAAGACAAGATAAACAAACCTTAAGCTATGGTGATCATAAATTGAATCCGACCCAAAGCTAACCAATATAGCAGAGAACCAATATTATAAGTATTATTAAGAATAGTCATGCCACAAGCAATATCACTTGATAAGTAACTAATTCCTAAAGGTAATAAAGAGATGCAAATCTGCCTCACTTTAATTAAAGACAAACACTCAAATTCATTTTTATTCTCATTCATCTCTTGTAAAAGAAGCCTAAATGAGTATTTATAGCCCTAAATCTTTAAATCCTTTATGGTAAAGGATAACTAAGTCCTATTCTAACTCAACTCCTAAAAGTACACTCATATTCTAACTCAAATTCTAACAAGTAGAGTCCTAATTGAATTAGGACACTAATTAAATCCTTCTAAAATGAGACAAATGGTGGGCTGGGCTTCATATCTTTTGGGCCACATGCCTAACACTAATTAAAAGTTTGTGATAATTAAAATGGATAGCCACATATATAATTAAGCCCAATTACAAGTTAAGCCCAAATCCCATAAGTAGGCATATGCATGGCACATGATCTTGAGCACATGGTTGGCACATGATGTCTTCCACATGGATGGCACATGTCTTGCACATGTTTGGCACATGACTCCTAGCACATGATTCTCACATGACTTGTAATCTTCAATTTTATGGCCTTTGTCTTATTTAGCCATTGGACTAGTCCATGCAAGATGTGATGTATGCATGGGAACCATAAATAAAGGATATGACCGACAGTCTTTCGTCAACAGAGTGGAGAAATCTTATATCATTGAAATGGGTCTTAAATGAGTTCAAAAGCCTTTTCATATGATCCAATTCAATGTGGGGCGTGTTCCAAGTCATAGAAGGTAGCATTGGAGCATTGGTTGCTATATTATGCCTAAAATCCACAATCAAGCTTGTGGGCTAACACTACACAAAGGCAAGCCTAAAGTGAAGATAAAAGGAGTATTTTATGAAGATTCAATTCAAATGGGCTAAACAAGGCAAAGTCCATAACCTTGAAGATTACAAGTCATGTGCCAATCATGTGCCTACTTATGGGATTTGGGCTTAACTTGTAATTGGGCTTAATAATGTAAATGGGTTTCCTAATATCTATCGATAGTTTAAATAAGGAGAATGGCAGAATATGGGCCAAAGGAATTGAAGCCCAATGTCTTATTTTAAAAAGATTTATTTAGTTCCTAATTCAAGTAGGACTCTACTTGTTAGAATTTGAGTTATAATATGACTGTACTTTTAGGAATTGAGTTAGAATAGGACTTATTTATCCTTTACCATAAAGGATTCAAAGACTTAGGGCTATAAATACTTATTTAGGCTTATTTTACAAAACATCAATGAATAAAAATGAATTTGAGAGTTTTCTTTAAAGTGATGCAGATTTGCATCTCTTTATTACCTATAGGAATTAGTTTCTTATCAAATGATATTGCTTGTGGCGTGGCTATTCTTAATAATACTTATAATCTTGGTTTTTTGCTACATTGGTTAGCTTTAGGTCGGAATCAATTTATGATCACCATAGCTTAAGGTTTGTTTACCTTGTCTTGTTGAGGGGTTTCAAGGCACGGTCTTTCGGGTTCCGCATCAAGATGGTTCTTCACACATCCCAAGATAAGTAATGAGCCTTGGGGTCTTCAATCAACTCCATCTCCTTTGTCATGCATGCGTCTTTTGTGATCTCCTTAGTGTCCAAGCTTTGAACATAGCCTTGCATTGCTTGCCTTAGTTTATTAGCCCTTAATCTTGTGATCACACCACTTGGCATGACTAGTGCATCACTCTCCTTCTGTGAAGATTGACCTATGTCTTCTTGATCTACATCATTCCCCTCCTCCTCAAAAGGACTTGTCCTCAAATCTACTCTTCCTACATTGTCAAAAGGAGTAAGGTCATAAACATTGAATGATGTAGAAACACCATACTCACCAGGAAGTTCTATCTTGTAGGCATTATCATTGATCCTTTCAAGTATGCGAAATGGGCCATCTCCTCTAGGATCAAGTTTATTCTTCCTCTGGTGAGGAAATCTCTCTTTTCTCATATGCACCCACACCCAATCGCCTGGTTCAAACACCATTTTTCCACGCCCCTTGTTAGCTTGGCATGCATATGACTCATTCTTCTTCTCCAAGTGTTGTTTTGCATTATCGTGCATAGCTTTCACAAAATCTACCTTTTTCTTACCATCCAAATTAGTTAACTCATTAAAAGGAAAAGATGTTAAATCCAATGGAGTTCATGGATTAAAACCATACACAAGTTCAAAAAGTGAAAAATAAGTAGAAGACTGTATGCATCTATTATAAGCAAACTCAACCAATGGCAAACAATCTTCCCATAATTTTAAATTTCTACCCACAACAGCACGCAAGAGAGCACCTGAAGTCCTATTGACCACATCGGTTTGCCCATCAGTTTGTGGATGACAAGTAGTAAAAAATAGCAATTTAGTACCAAGTTTACACCCACAAAATACGCCAAAAGTGACTAAGGAATTTAGTGTCTCTATCAGAAACAATAGATTTAGGGATACCATGCAAACGCACTACCTCTCTAAAGAACAAATCGGCTATATTTGTTGCATCATTCATTTTAGCACACGCAATAAAATGAGCCATTTTACTGAATCTATCAACTACAAAAAATATGGTATCTTTTACCTCTCCTAGTCCTAAGCAATCCTAATACAAAATCCATTGAAATACCAATCCAAAGTGCAATAGGAATATGTAAAGGTGTATACAATCCATGAGGCATAACTTTAGATTTAGCTTGTTTACATGCAACACACTTAGCACAAATTCTTTCAACTTCCTTATGCATATGTGGCCATTAAAAGTGTCCATGCAACACATCCAAAGTCTTATTAACACCAAAATGCCCCCATTAAACCCCCACTATGAGCTTCATGCACAAGTAGCTCCCTTAATGAACATATAGGCACACAAAGTTTACCACCCCTAAACAAATATCCATCATTCCTATAAAATTTTTGAAAAGTAGCTTGCTGACACGCATCATACGCATTAGAAAAATCAAGATCAGTGGCATAAAGTTCTTTAATTTGTTCAAATCCCAACAATTTAGAACTTAAAGTAGAAATTAAAGTATATCTTCTTGAAAGTGCATCAGCCACCACATTATCTTTACCTTGCTTGTATTTTAATCACATATGGAAATGTCACAATAAATTCCACCCACTTACCATGCCGCCTGTAACACCAAATCTTATGCATTTAATAACCTATCTCTGTATCAAATAATCACACATAGCGTGCTGGAAAAACAAAATATCCTGTTAATAGTGATAGTAAATTTTTTTTTATATCCTGTAATTTCATTCAATTACTTGCAAGTCTCATATCCTATAATTTCATTCAATGACTTGCAACTCTCATATCCTGTAATATTATTCAACGACTTTGCAAAGTTAACACTGAGATTTTCACCACAACATAATATATATCACATATATCAAAACATAAACTTTACACATAAGTATTTTTGAGTTGCTTTCATTTATACATTTTTAAAACCCATTCCAAACTGACTGTACATATGCAACTATATAAATACAAAATGCAGATAACATATTTTTATGATTGTGTGGAATGCAAGAAGAGAGAGTGATGAGGCTCGGCCAGTGACCTGTGCTCCATGTCTTTTATACGATACTCAAAATGAGCTATCACTTTTCTTTACCTGAAAAATGATGCAAATTGATGAGTTGCGGCTCAGTGAGAATAACCATCAAATGAGCTCTAAAGTACCGAACAACTCATAGTAATAAATCACAAATCCAACACATACCATGTATTCCATTCCACTCATCCAAATCATATAAATATCAATAAAGTTGAAACATATAATCATTACTCTTTACATATGCAAATGCTTTGCTTATTTCATTTTGCTGTGACTAAGTTAAACAGACATTGCCCCGAGTTTCCATGTAAACATTTGCCATGTGAATATTTGCATTTGCATTTGCATTTGCATTTGCTAGCTTGATCATTTGTTTCATTTGCACATTTGTTGGGCCATAGGCCTCTTCTTTTGCTTTACAATATCGATTAACTAGTCACAACGCCTTTTTAGTCCATATGCATATGCGCTTGTATTTAAGCATTCATCAACCATTGCATCTTTATCATATACAACATACATATATTCCATATATACCTCATATGTCACGCATATACCTTGCATATACTATACATATACCATGCATATATATCACATATGTGAAACATATACCTCAAATATACCACAAGTATACCATTTATATGTACCACAATATCACAAATTATCCATCATTACATTATCAAGGACCAATCATGACAATCATATGAATCACATAGCAAGAAACATTCATTTGCACTAAAGAATTCAATTGATAATTAGACTCACCGTTCTCCTTTGATTCCGACCCCTAACTTATAGCCTATCCGCTCCTTGTAGGTCTCCAATATGTTGAGAGCCTAATATGAAAACATAATCGATTAAATCATGATTAGCAACACTTAATGTGACTTAAACAAATTAATATGCATTGTTCATATAAATAGTTAAGATTTTTCCTATGAGGCAGTGTGACCTTGTGGGACTGTTTAGCTTATAACTTTTTTTATACTTGACCAATTAACCTGATTCTTGTTCCTAATTCAAATTGACATATAATTTTGCAACATATTAAAATTTCAGATCAATTGGATCATTTTACAATATTTGGTGGAATTTCTAAGTGTATTCTATTTTATGCCTTTAGGTAGTTTCAGGGTACCCACTTTGGTTCATCATAACGTATAATCTATAAGTCATATTTTAATAAAAATTTACAGAACATTAAATGGGTTCGTATGGAACATTTTTTAGGTTTACAACTTTTACCAATTATATCTCTAAGGTCTTCAAATTATAACAAACTATTTACTGGTCCAGAATAGAATTGACTTCAGAACCAGTATGACTTCCAAAAGCCATAACTTAGAATATAAATAATATATTATGCTAAAATTAGTACCCAAATTTAGCTAAGACATATACCTATAACTTTCATGTTTTGACAATTTACAGAATCTAGCTCTAACGAGCTCCGATGGACCAAATAAGTTGCTGAATTTTCCCAGGGCACTCAGTTGGCAATTCAAGTCATGGAACAGTCATGGTTCCATTCACCATAACTCAAAATATACAAGTCATATGATCCTGAAATTTAGTATAAAGATACATAAAACATATATATACAACTTTTATGTTTTGAGATACTTGAAATAATGGCTTTAACACATTTGAAATCAAAGAACACATTAGCTAACTTGGTTAGGGTTCACACCCTGACCAATTTCAGTAGAGAGAGTATTTCTCTTCTTATACAAAAAATCATGCAAAACTGTTTACATATCCATAAATAAAAGACACAAAGGAACAAATTTTGTGTTTTAAATTTTTCCATAATCAATTTCTATGTGCATAAAAATCGGGTTGCAAATGAATACCTATTAATGGACCTAAGCAACTCAAATCAATCCTATAGCAATAAGAATTGATTACTTACCAAGAACGACCTTGCAAGGGATCAATTAGCTTCAAAAACTAAGTGAAACAAGGAAGAATTGAATTCTGAAATGGAGGAAAATGAAGAAGAAGTCGGGCTGGAGAAGAAGGCAGAAATGGGAAGATAAAGCTAACTTTTTGTTTTTTGTCTTCTTATCTTTTTCTCATCTCTTTTCTCCTTTCTCTTCTCTTTTCTCTTCTCTTCTCTTTTATTTCTCTTTTGTTTCATTTTCATTTTATTTTATTTATATTATTATTATTATTATTATTTACATACATACATATATATATATATATATATAATTCGACTAATTGACACAATAATACAACTTAATCATTTGGCCCGATTTAACTAAATTAACAATATAAAATGTTTACTAATATTAATCTAATCATTTTGCTTACATTAATTTGGTCACCTTATTCAATTTATTGCTAATGCTTTGTTATCCTCATTTAGGTTATAAGGATACACGTGTGACTCGATACAATTGTCAAATACTAGGACACATAGCTAGTGCATGCCATGAACTTGTTTCTAAGAAAATATGTATGAAATGCACGTGTTCAATTGGATTATATGCAAGATGCATATGTTCAAATGAAATGCATGTGGGTAAGGTCAAGGATGTTACACCGCCTATTGAGTTTCATTTTTCCCTTCAAATACTTTAAGGACTCATGATCAATATGTATGACTAACTCTGTAGGAAGAAGATAATGTTGCCACATGTCCAAGACTCTCACTAAAACATATAATTTCCTATCATAGGTAGAATAATTCAATTGAGCTTCATGCAACTTCTCACTAATGTATGCTATTGGTCGCCCCTCCTGCATTAAAATAGCTCCTATGCCAGCTCCTGAGGCATCACATTCAAGTTCAAAAGTTTTGTTAAAATCAGACGAGGACAAAATAGGTGCACTACATAGTTTATCCTTAAGCAAATTAAATGCTTTTTCCTATGATTCAGTCAATTTAAATTTAACATCATTTTTAACTAACTCATTTAAAGGAGTTGCAATGGAAATAAAATCTTTAACAAACCTTCCATAAAAACTAACCAATCCATGAAAACTCTTAACGTCACTAACATTGGTAGACGTTGGCCAATCTCTAATAGCTTTCACTTGTTCTCATCTACCTCAATTCTTGATGCGAGCCAAGACAACATAAATGATCTTACATGCCATGGAGGAGATGGATTAGTGATGCCACCTGGTCCAATCATAAGATCAAGTAGAAAACAAACTCAAGGTAGCCTTGCAAATATATAGTCAAACCTTGGTGACAAGAGATATCAAGGAAGAGGCTTAGGTCAGGCTTGAAGAGATGAAATCGGTTGGCGATCCAAAGCTTGTGACACTCATTGGGGCATGTGATGGTGAAGATGATGCGAACCAAGACAACAAAAATGATCTTACATGACATGGAGGATATGGATTAGTGATGCCACGTGGTCCAATCATAAGATCAAGTAGAAACAAGCTCAAGGCAGCCTTGCAAATGTATATTCAGAGCTTAGTGACAAGAGATATCAAGGAAGAGGCTTGGGTCAGGCTTGAAGAGATGGAATCAGTTTGCGATCCAAAGCTTGTGACACTCATTGGGGCATGTGATGGTTAAGACAACTAGCCTAGTGGGCTAGAGAAGAAGCCTATATTACAAGGTTCAACTCATGTGCAATATGCTATGTTAAGGTGGACTTATGTTATGTCATGGTTGGGCCTAAGATTAATTTTAGTGGACTATTTTATTTTAATTATTGGAATGTAATTTCATTTAAAGACACATGATCAGCCTTATTTGAACTTGTCTTAAGAGTGTAGGCCTTATAAAATTAAGCCCATTCGTTTGTCCTTAAGTCATTAGGGTCAGATTGGTCTTTTCTTCATGTTTGCAGCTAGGGTTTGGTTTGTAGAGGTATAAATACCTCCTTATGCGTGTAAGACAATCAGATTGGTGATTTAAGATCAAAATTTCAGTGTTCTTGAGTGTTCTTGAAGTAGGAGGTGTGATCTCCATTGATATACCAAGGATTGTTTTCACTTATCAGGTTAGTAATTATTTTGTGGCGTGAATCCAATTCTCTCTTCATACTCTTTGTTACCAATTCCTTGCTGTTTTGGGGGTGAAGAGTCTAATCTTGCAATTGTTTAAAACTTAAGATTTGTATCAAATTGATTTGGAGGTTGTCTAGACTTAGATTCTAGGTGGTTGCTGCATCAGTAGACAACTAGCCTAATGGGCTAGAGAAGAAGTCTATATTTCAAGGTTCAAGTCATGTGCAATATGCTATGTGAATGTGGACTTATGTTATGCCATGGTTGGGCCTAAGATTAAATTTAGTGGGCTGTTATTTTAATTATTGGAATGTGATTTCATTTAAAGACACATGATCAGCCTTATTTTAACTTGTCTTGGGTGTGTAGGCCTTATAAAATTAAGCCCATTCATTTTTCCTTAAGTCATTAGGGTCAGATTGGTCTTTTCTTTATTTTTGCACCTAGGGTTTGGTTTATAGAGGAATAAATACCTCCTTATGCGTGTAAGACAATCAGATTTGTGATTAAGATCAAAATTTGAGTGTTCTTCAAGTGGGAGGTGTGATCTTCATTGATTGACCAAGGATTTTTTTCACTTATCAGGTTGGTAACTAATTTGTGAAGTGAATCCAATTCTCTTTTCATACTCTTTGTTACCAATTCCTTGCTGTTTTTGGGGGTGAAGAGTCTAATCTTGCAATTGGTTAAACTTAAGATTTGTATCAAAGTGATTTGGAGGTTGTCTAGACTTAGATTCAAGGTGGTTGCTGCATCAATTCCTTTAGCACTAACAACAAATCCAAGAAATATAAGTTTTTCACTAGCAAATGTGCACTTCTTTAAGTTCGCATACAATTTCTCTTTTCTCAATACTTCTAATACAGCCCTAACATGCATAATATGATCATAAAAACATTTGTTGTATATAATTATATCATCAAAATAAACCACAACAAACTTACCAATAAGTTGTCTCAAAACATGATTCGTAAGTCTCATGAAAGTACTAGGTGCATAGTTAAACCAAAAGGAATTACCAACCACTCATATAAACCTTGTTTAGTTTTAAAAGCGATTTTCCATTCATCTCCGACATTCATCCTGACTTGAAAATAACCATTTTTAAGATCAATTTTGGAAAATTAACATGCCCCACATAATTCATCTAGCATATCATCAAGTCTAGGAATACGATGTCTATACTGTTATTTTATTAATGGCACCACAATCCACACATATCCTCCAAGATCTATCCTTTTTAGGTACTAACAACATAGGAACATCACATGGACTCAAGGTATATTTAATAGATGAGTTCAATTTCTCAAGATCAAATCAATGCACAACTTGATCACAAAAGGTACTTGAATTCAAAAGTTGTACTTTTCAACCTCAAAACCAATTATTTATGTTGGATTGCAGTAGTTTATGATGATACCAAACAATTTCAGCAATCAAAAATCATAAGATTTCAACTTCAACCTCAAAATAACACAATTTCACAATTTTGGTTCTAAATTCGAAATTCTGATTTTTTTTCTTTTTCCTTTTCTTTTTGTTTTTTTTAATCAAATAACACTAAACATGCTTAATAAACCTCAAACATATCAAAGAATTGAAAAGAAACCCAAACTTGCAATTTTACTCTTTATGGCTGAAATTTTAAAGGACAGATAATGATTACCTAACCAAAAGCTCTGATAGCTGATGCGGAACCCCAAAGACTGTGCCTTAAAACCCCTTAACGAGACAAGATAAACAAACCTTAAGCTATGGTGATCATAAATTGAATTCGATCCAAAGCTAACAAATGTAGCAAAGAACCAAGATTATAAGTATTATTAAGAATAGCCACGCCACAAGCAATATTACTAATAACTAACTAATTCTTAAAGATAATAAAGAGATGCAAATTTGCCTCACTTTAAAGAGAAACACTCAAATTCGTTTTTATTCATTCATGTTTTGTAAGAGAAGCCTAAATGAATATTTATAGCCCTAAGTCTTTGAATCCTTTATGGTAAAGGAGAAATAAATCCTATTCTAACTCAACTCCTAAAAGTACACTCCTATTCTAACTCAAATTCTAACAAGTAGAGTCCTACTTGAATTAGGACACTAATTAAATCATTCTAAAATAAGAAAAGTGGTGGATTGGGCTTCATATCCTTTGGGTCATATGCCTAACACTAATTAAAAGTTTATGATAATTAAAATAGGCATCCAACATACATAATTAAGCCCAGTTACAAGTTAAGACCAAATCCCATAAGTAGGCACATGCATGGCACATGATCTTGAGCACATGGTTGGCACAGGATGTCTTCCACATGGATGGCACATGATCTTGAGCACATGGTTGCCACATGATGTCTTCCACATGGATGGCACATGTCTTGCACATGTTTGGCACATGACTCCTAGCACATGATTTGCACATGACTTGTAATCTTCAATTTTATGGACTTTGTCTTGTTTAGCCCATTGGACAAGTCCATGTAAGATGGTTCTTCTCACACCCCAAGATAAGTAATGGGCCTTGGGTCTTCAATCAACTCCATCTCCTTTGTCATGCATGTCTCTTTCGCGATCTCCTTAGGGACGAAGCTTTGAACATAGCCTTGCATTTCTTGCCTCAATTTGTTAGCCCTTGATCCTGTGATCGCACCACTTGGCATGACTAGTGCATCACTCTCCTTCTATGAAGATCGACTTATATCTTCTTGATCTACATCACTTTTCGAGTGGAAAGCTTAGAAAAAAGCTTTTTCCTGTAGCTTAATGATTGGAACCATGTGAGGAATTTGACTTGGAAGGATTGCAAATTTTCTCAGTTCCAAATAAAAAGAAGGGAATCTGTCAAAGGTATTTGAACACATTATAGTACAGTGTTGATTGACACCATAAGTACCATAGTTGTTCATTAATCATGGACTCTATAGAGGGTTTGTAGACTATCACCCAAGGATATTTTGCTGGATAATAGACAATCTTTTTGGGAAGACCAAGTTTATCTTGAAAGTGGAACATGTGGGTAAATAGCATGTTTTGTGCAAAACTTTTGATCTGATGAAGGTCTGGTCCTGTTAAACAACCAAGGAGAAATCCGAGAGATTGAGAACTGGTGTACTTAAAATAGAACTGAAAGCCATAAAAAGGAGTGAGATTTCTTTAGAGGAGGAAATGGGGCTGATTTGTTGAGGAGGTTGAGATAAGAAATCTGGAATGAGATTCTTATCACCTTTAACATGTTGAACATCAAAGTTATATCGACTATACAATTCTTTCCATCTCAAAAGCTGTGGGTGTGGGATTGTCTTCTAGTTGAAGTTTAGCATACGTGGAAATGATGAACAATCCATGACAACTATAAAGTGATGTCCTATCAGATGGAATTCAAATTTTTTGATGCCATATTTCATGGCTAAAATCTCCTTGAATGTTGAATGATATTGAAGTTCACTATCTTTGAAGTGACCACTTGAATATCCACAATTCTTTCTTATTTTCTTTTATTTCAAAGAGAATGGCTCCCTAGTGCTCATCTAACACTTCATTCTACAATAATCTTTTTCCTGTGGAAAGAATCTGCAGATGTGGTAAGATTTGAGTGATTGCTTTGATTATTTGGATAGACCTAGTATGAGTGGATGACCAAGGAAAAGGCTGCTTTTTCAAAAGTTGATATAATGGCTTCACGTGCTACTGTAGTTGGACATGAATTGTCTAATGTAGTTAGCTATTCCAAGGAACTGTTTAATTTGTTTGACTAACAAATTTTTATCAAGAAATTTTAATAACTCTTGGGCCAAATGAGGTTGTGACCTGTATGTTCCATTGGAAAACTACATACCCAAGTAATCAATCGTAGTTTGGGCCAATTGCATTTTTGTTGGGTTGAACATTACTCTATGGGCTTTAGTGAGGTCCAAAAATCTTTTAACTATCTCATGATGAGAATTAAAGGGCTGAACAACAAGATATCATCAATATAGATAAGATTTGTATGCAACAAGAGCTCATAGATTTGGATCATTGCTTTATGAAACAAGGACTATGCCACTTTAAGCCCAAATGACATGACTGTCCATTCATAGTGGTGATTTGGAATACAGAAGGTTGTCTTGTAACGGTCATTAAGAACAATTCCAAGTTGTCAAAATCATGCTTTCAAGTCAAATTTAGAGAAGATCTTTGTTGAAGCCTATGGGAACATTGAGTCGATCCATGTTAATGGATACTGTCATCTTTCAGAAAAAGATTTAAAGGTTTGTAATCAGTTACAAACCTTTTCTTCCCACCAACTTGTTATGACCTCTTATTGACATAGAAAGGCTAGCATACCCAATTTGACTTCGAGAGTTGGATTAAACCTTCTGATAACAATTGAGAACACTCATGCATTGCAAGTTTCATGTCTGAAGGAGACATTCCTGGGTGAAATGCCTTAGTTGGGTTTAGGTCTTCACCCATAATGGAATGTGACAGAGATCATAAGTTTATTTAGTTTGGTAAGAAACTATAAGAGGTTTGTGATGTATGCACGGTAACCATAAATGAAGGATATGAATGAGAGTCTTTTGTCAACGGAGTGGAGCATCTTATATCATTGAAATGGGCCTTAAAGGAGTTCAAAAGCCTTTTCATATGATCCAATTCAATGTGGGGCATGTTCCAAGTCATAGAAGGCAGCATTGGAGCATTCATTGCTATATTAGGCCTAAAATCCACAATCAAGCTTATGGGCTAACACTACACAAAAGCAAGCCTAAAGTGAAGATAAAAGGAGTCTTTTATGAAGATTCAAGTCAATGGGAAAAATAAGGAAAAATCCATAAAATTGAATATTAGAAGTCATGTGCAAGTCACATGCAAATCATGTGCTAGGAGTCATGTGCCAAACATGTGCAAGACATGTACCATCTATGTGGAAGACATCATGTGCCAACCATGTGCTCAAGATCATGTGCCATGCATGTGCATACTTATGGAATTTGGTCTTAACTTGTAATTGGGCTTAATAATGTAAATGGGTTACCTAATATCTATCTATAGTTTAAATAAGGAAAATGGCAGCATATGGGCCAAAGGAATTGAAGCTCAGCCCATCATTTGTCTTATTTTAGAAGAATTTAATTAGTGTCCTAATTCAAGTATGACTCTACGTTTTAGAATTTGAGATAGAATATGACTGTACTTTTAGGAGTTGAGTTAGAATAAGACTTAGTTATCCTTTTCCATAAAGGATTCCAAGACTTAGGGCTATAAATACTCATTTAGGCATATTTTTACGTATCAATGGATCAATGAATGACTAAAAACGAATTTGAGTATTTTTCTTTAAAGTGAGGCAGATTTGCATCTCTTTATTACCTTTAGGAATTAGTTACTTATCAAGTGATATTGCTTGTGGTGTGGCTATTCTTAATAATACTTATAATCTTGGTTCTTTACTACATTGGTTAGCTTTGGGTCGAATTCAATTTATAATCACCATAGCTTAAGATTTGTTTACCTTGTCTTGTTGAGGGGTTTCAAGGGTATTTGGGGTTCCACATCAGTTTAGTATCAGAGTTTTTGGTTAGGTAATCATTATCTATCCTTTAAAATTGCTTTCTAGTTGTTAACTTAGTTAGATTTAAATTCTGCCATTAGAGGTACCTTAAGAAAAATTTCTGCCATAAAAAGTAAAATTGCAAGTTTGGGTTTCTTTTCAATTCTTTGATATGTTTAAGGTTTATTAAGCATTATTTTAGTGTTATTTGATAAAAAAACAAAAAAAAAAGAAAAAAATAAGAATTTCGGATTTAGCACCAAATTTGTGAAATTGTGCTATTTTTAGCTTCAAGTTGAAATCTTGTGATTATTGATTGCTGGAATTGTTTGGTATCATCATAAACTACTGCAATCCAACATAAATAATTGGTTTTGAGGTTGAAAAGTACAACTATTGAATTCAGGTACCTTAGTGATCATATTGAGCATTGATTTGATTTTGAGAAATTGAGCTTATCTATTAAATATACCTTGAGTTCTTGCTAGTTGATGAAAAATTAAGGTTGAATAATGGTTTAATTAAGGGACAATTGGCTACTCACTAGGAGGAAACTAGTTCTGATTTTTATTAAATATTGTCTAATTCTTTGTGCTCTTAAGTTTTCATTCTTTTAATGTTGTCCTTTTTGCTTCTAATTACATTAGTTAAGTCTAATTTGTATCCTTAGGCTTAAAATTAACAAAAATCAGTAGCATCACATCTCTACATTCATGTATAGGTTTATATGTATTGATTTTTTTCACATCAGTTTGCTTCTAAGCTTTGTTCCATTCATTCTTGTTAGGTTTCCTTGTTTCATTCTTAGCATAGAACACTTGCATATTACTTGATTTTGTTTCTGGTTCTTGATTGTAATTTTAAGATCAATCTTTGAGTGGTAAAAGGCAAGAGAGGTGAGCTTAAAAGAGGGTAAAAGTCATTATTTGTGTGAAACATGAGAGCGGTTATATTTTATTTTGAGTGAAACACAAGAGGGAGTGTTGTGAGGACATGATGCGAACCAAGACAACAAAAATGATCTTATATGCCATGGAGGAGATGGATTAGTGATGCCACGTGGTCCAATCATAAGATCAAGTAGAAACAAGCTCAAGGAAGCCTTGCAAATGTATATTCAGAGCTTAGTGACAAGAGATATCAAGGAAGAGGCTTGGGTCAGGCTTGAAGAGATGGAATCAGTTTGCGATCCAAAGCTTGTGACACTCATTGGGGCATGTGATGGTGAAGACAACTAGCCTAATGGGCTAGAGAAGAAGTCTATATTACAAGGTTCAACTCATGTGCAATATGCTATGTTAAGGTGGACTTATGTTATGTCATGTTTGGGCCTAAGATTAATTTTAGGGGGCTATTTTATTTTAATTATTGGAATGTAATTTCATTTAAAGACACATGATCAGCCTTATTTGAACTTGTCTTAAGTGTGTAGGCCTTATAAAATTAAGCTCATTCATTTGTCCTTAAGTCATTAGGGTCAGATTGGTCTTTTCTTCATGTTTGCAGTTAGGGTTTGGTTTGTAGAGGTATAAATACCTCCTTATGCGTGTAAGACAATCAGATTGGTGATTTAAGATCAAAATTTCTGTGTTCTTGAGTGTTCTTCGAGTGGGAGGTGTGATCTCCATTGATATACCAAGGATTGTTTTCACTTATCAGGTTGGTAATTAATTTGTGGCGTGAATCCAATTCTCTCTTCATACTCTTTGTTACCAATTCCTTGCTGTTTTGGGGGTGAAGTGTCTAATCTTGCAATTGTTTAAAACTTAAGATTTGTATCAAATTGATTTGGAGGTTGTCTAAACTTAGATTCTAGGTGGTTGCTGCATCATTAGTATTCCCTGAAGAGTTACCACAAGGATTGCCACCAATAAGAGGAATTGAACATCAAATTGATTTCATACCAGGAGCACAAATTCCAAACCGACCAGCCTATAGGAGCAACCCCGAGGAGACAAAGGAACTTCAAAGGCAAGTGGAGGAGTTGTTAGCTAGGGGGCATATCCGTGTGAGTCTTAGTCCGTGTGCAGTGCCGGTGGTTTTGGTACCAAAAAAGGATGGGAGTTGGCACATGTGTGTTGATTGTAAGGCTGTGAATCGCATAACAGTTAAGTATCGCCATCCAATACCCAGATTGGATGATATGTTAGAAGAACTGCATGGCGCTTGTGTCTTTACTAAGATTGATTTGATGAGTGGATATCACCAAATTAGGATGAAAGTTGGTGATGAATGGAAAACAGCATTTAAAACAAAGCTTGGTTTATATGAGTGACTCGTTATGCCTTTTGGTCTAACCAATGCCCCTAGCACTTTTATGAGATTGATGAATCATGTTTTGCGTCAGTTCATTGGAAATTTTGTTGTTGTTTATTTTGATGATATTTTGATTTATAGTAAATCTATTGATGAGCATGTACATCATCTTAGGGCTGTTTTGGATACACTTAGGAGAGAAGAATTGTATGCTAAACTTAAAAAGTGCACATTTTTCATGAATAGAGTTATATTCTTAGGGTATGTGGTGAGTGCCAATGGAATTGAGGTTGATGAGGAGATGATAAGGGTTATCCAAGAATGGCCAACCCCTAGGAATGTGAGTGATGTTAGGAGCTTTCATGGCCTTGCTAGCTTTTACAGGAGGTTTGTAAAGGATTTTAGTGTCATTGCTGCTCCTTTAACTGAAATCATTAAAAAGGATGTGGGGTTTAAGTGGGGCAAGGCGCAAGAACTTGCATTTAATACTTTGAAAGATAAACTTTGTTCTGCACCTGTTTTGAGTTTGCCTGATTTTAATTCTACTTTTGAAATTGAATGTGATGCCTCCGAGATAGGTATTGGTGCTGTTTTGATGCAGGGTAGGCGTCCAATTGCTTTCTTTAGTGAAAAGTTGAATGGTGCACAACTCAATTATTCCACGTATGACAAGGAGTTGTATGCATTGGTGAGGGCTTTGGAGACTTGGCAGCATTATCTTTGGCCTAAAGAGTTTGTGATTCATAGTGATCATGAGTCTTTAAAGCATCTCAAGGGTCAAGGTAAGTTGAACAAACGACATGCCAAATGGTTGGAGTTCATTGAGACCTTTCCTTATGTGATTCAATACAAACAAGGTAAGGAAAACGTGGTTGCTGATGCATTATCTAGAAGATATACTCTTATTACTACTTTGAGTTCTCGATTGATGGAATTTGAATATATAAGGGAATTGTATGCTTCTGATTCTAATTTTTCAAATGTCTATAATGCATGTGAACAATCTGCATTTCAAAGGTTTTATAGGCATGATGGTTATTTATTTAGAGAAAATAAACTGTGTGCCTAATTGTTCCATGCGTGGGTTGCTTGTGCGTGAGGCTCATAATGGTGGTTTGATGGGTCATTTTGGTATTGCTAAGACACTTGACATCTTGCATGAGCATTTTTATTGGCCTAATTTGAAGAAACATGTTGAGAAAATTTGCTCTAGGTGTGTTGCATGTAAGCAAGCCAAGTCAAGAATTCAACCTCATGGGTTGTATACTCCTTTACCCATCCCTAGTCAGTCCTGGATTGACATTTCTATGGATTTTGTGTTGGGACTGCCCAGGACTAAAAGGGGAAGAGATAGCATTTTTGTTGTAGTTGATAGGTTTAGCAAGATGGCACATTTCATTGCTTGCCATAAAACTGATGACGCTACACATATTTTCTAATTTGTTCTTTAAGGATGTTGTGCGTTTGCATGGTGTTCCTAAAACTATTGTTTCTGATAGAGATTCTAAGTTTTTGAGTCATTTTTGGCATGTGTTGTGGGGAAAGTTGGGAACAAAGTTGCTATATTCTACTACTTGTCATCCTCAAACAGATGGTCAAACTGAAGTGGTTAATAGAACTTTAGGATCATTATTACATGCTGTTGTTGGAAAGAATTTGAAAACTTGGGAAGATTGTTTGCCATTAGTAGAATTTGCATATAATAGAAGCATTCATTCATCAACAGGTTATTCTCCATTTGAAATTGTCTATGGTTTTAATCCGCTAACCCCTTTGGATTTGTTGCCTATACCTGTGAATGATATTTCTAACTTAGATGGACAAAAGAAGGCAGATTTGGTTAAGTCCATACATGAGAAGGCAAAGCAGCACATTGAGTTAAAGAACAAAAGTTATGCACAAAAAGCCAACCAAGGACGTAAAGTTGTGAAAATTGAACCTGGAGATTGGGTATGGGTGCATTTTAGGAAAGAGAGATTTCCTAACCAAAGGAAATCCAAGTTGGATCCAAGAGGGGATGGACCTTTTCAAGTGGTTGAGAGGATCAATGACAATGCCTATAAGATTGAATTGCCCGGTGAGTATGGTGTTTCAGCAACTTTTAATGTTGCTGACCTTTCTCCTTTTGATAATGCAGGTGGTGATTCGAGGACGAATCCTTTTGTGGAGGGAGGGAATGATGCAAACCAAGACAACAAAAATGATCTTACATGCCATGGAGGAGATGGATTAGTGATGCCACGTGGTCCAATCATAAGATCAAGTAGAAACAAGCTCAAGGCAGCCTTGCAAATGTATATTCAGAGCTTAGTGACAAGAGATATCAAGGAAGAGGCTTGGGTCAGGCTTGAAGAGATGGAATCAGTTTGCGATCCAAAGCTTGTGACACTCATTGGGGCATGTGATGGTGAAGACAACTAGCCTAATGGGCTAGAGAAGAAGTCTATATTACAAGGTTCAACTCATGTGCAATATGCTATGTTAAGGTGGACTTATGTTATGTCATGGTTGGGCCTAAGATTAATTTTAGTGGGCTGTTTTATTTTAATTATTGGAATGTAATTTCATTTAAAGACACATGATCAACCTTATTTGAACTTGTCTTAAGTGTGTAGGCCTTATAAAATTAAGCCCATTCGTTTTTCCTTAAGTCATTAGGGTCAAATTGGTCTTTTCTTCATGTTTGTAGCTAGGGTTTGGTTTGTAGAGCTATAAATACCTCCTTATGCGTGTAAGACAATCAGATTGATGATTTAAGATCAAAATTTCAGTGTTCTTCAAGTGGGAGGTGTGATCTCCATTGATATACTAATGATTGTTTTCACTTATCAGGTTGATAATTAATTTGTGGCGTGAATCCAATTCTCTCTTCATACTCTTTGTTACCAATTCCTTGCTGTTTTGGGGGTGAAGAGTTTAATCTTGCAATTGTTTAAAACTTAAGATTTGTATCAAATCGATTTGGAGGTTGTCTAGACTTAGATTCTAGGTGGTTGCTGCATCAGGACATCTAACATTCTTTTTGTAGGTTTATCATCATGTTTTGCAATTTTAATACTAGATGCCTTATCAATGGCAAGATGTGTCGCATGGTGATTGATAGAGTAATTGACAAAAATATACCTAGCACTGAGCTAGTTGAGAATTTTGGTCTGAAATGCACTAAACATCCTAGACCTTATAAAGTTCCACAGTTGGATGGTGGTGACGTTAGGGTGCATGAGTAAGTGCATGTGGCATTCACCAATGGTAGATATTCTGATATGGTGTTATGTGATGTAATACCAATTGATGATTGTCATATTTCATTGGGAAGTTCTTGGCAATATGAAAGAGGTGCAATCTATGATAATGTTAAGAATCGCTATTCTTTTGTGAAAGATGGAAGGAAAGTGATTCTTGAAGCTGACTTTGAAGGAAGTTTATGAAGATTATATGAAAAGCTACAAAAAGAAAAAGCCTGAGAAACAGAAGCAATATGAAAACAAGAGGAGAGAAGATAAAGTAAAAAAGAAAAACTGACATTGAAGAAAACGAGAGTCCAAAAGTGCAAAAACAAAATGAAAATGAAGATTTTAAGTCACCTTTAGATGAAGATAATTGTATTAGTGTTATTAAGAGCATTGCAATTGAAAGTGAAAACATCATTCAAGATGAATTTGTAGCTAATGATAATGAATCCATAGAGGTTAGTGCTGAACACAAATTGGATGAGCTTGAGGGAGTAAAGATGAGTGAGATTAAGATGAAAGTAGGGGTTGTTTATGGAGAAGCTAATGAGAGAATTGAGAGTTTTCTTTAAAGTGAGGCAAATTTGCATCTCTTTATTACTTTTAGGAATTAGTTACTTATCAAGTGATATTGCTTGTGGAATGACTATTCTTAATAAACCATATAATCTTGGTTCTTTGCTAAATTGGTTAGCTTTGGGTCAGATTCAATCTATAATCACCATAGCTTAAGGTTTGTTTACCTTGCCTTGTTGAGGGGTTTCAAGACACGGTCTTTGGGGTTCCGTATCAGTTTGGTATCAGAGTCAGTCCTGTACACCGGTGTCACTTCGGGTTATGATAGATCGCTGACTGAGGCAGTCGGGGTCTTAAGGGGATGGTCCCCGTGCATACATCAGTTTGTCAAGGGATTTTCTATGATTGCCTCCAGTTTGACAAAGTTGTTGAGAAAGGATATCAAGTTTGAGTGAAATGACAAATGCCGAACTAGTTTTGATAGGCTCAAGTCAATTTCATCGAAGCACTAGCTTTGATTCAACCAATTTTGGATAAGATGTAATTTATACTAATACTTTATACGACGATTTAGGATGTGTGTTCATGCAAGAAGGAACAATTGTGGCATATGCTTCTACGCAACTAAAGCTTCATGAGTTAAATTATCTGACTCACAATCTAGAGTTGGTGACCATCGTCTTTGCATTAAAGATTTGGTGTCATTTCCTTTAAGGGAAAATATATTTCATTTATATAGATCACAAAGTGTTTGAAGAATTTTCCCATGCAAAAGAAACTAAACTTGAGACAAATAATGGCTGGAATTGAAAAGGGCACTTTGATGCAATCATTAAGTAAGAAACAAGTAAATTAAAGGAGAAACCTGAGAAGGACACAATTTGGTTCCATTAAATAATAATTAAAAAAATGCCTTAGACACCATGATTCTTCTTCAAGAGAGGCCTTCAATTAATGGCTTACCTTTTCTTTTGTTATTAGCATCCCTTGTGCCACATTAGGGCTTGTCATACCCACCTTACCAAAACCACATCCACAACATGCCGACTCAACAAAATATCTATGCTAATTATAATTTTATAAATTTTGATTGGTCTAATCAAATTAAATCAAGCAACAACACACACAAAAATTTCAAGTTGAAGAACAAAAATAGAAAATAAACAAAATAAGACATTGATTATATAGCACTCCCTTATTGTACTAGCCAATAATAGTGCAAGGAAGTGTTACCTAACTCATTATTTGAAAACCAATGCTTAATTTTTTTTTCATTTAAACTTCGAGTTTGATATTTGCAGAATATTTATTATTATTACTTTTCTATTTATTTATTTTATTTAAATATGTATCTAGTGATGTAAATAATCTTGATTTAAAACTAATCATATATTAAGTTATAATATTCATAAATACATTTATAAATAATACAAATTATATTAATTATAAATTTATACTTTTATAAATCTTGCATGCCATATATTTACAACAACAAAAAAATCTTAAAATTTATTAATACATTATAATAGCTAAAGTAAACAAAAAGAAAAACTGTTGCAATTTGATATTTGAATTCTTTTTTTTTTAGTTGGTACTAATGCAACAGCTACTTTTACTAACCTACACGCAAAACGCATATGTAAAGCTATCGACTTAGTGATATTTTTGGCAATTATCTAATAATTATACAATTATATCTAAAATAAAATTTTTATTATTTACAAGTAATTTTCTAAGTATGCCAAAACATTCAAATTAAATCAAAAACTATTTAAATCATGCAAAATACATCATTGATCAGTTATAATATTTCATTCATTTAGCATGCTGAAGTTTATTAATAAATACAAGTCATACAATTTATAATATCATTTTAATAATTTACATTATTTTCTTCTTTATTTATTTGGTAGCCCACGATATTTTAAACTAGAACTAAATACTGGATATAAGATTTATGCTCTTCTGCAGTATATTTGGCGCTTACTTAATCATTTATACAATAATTTAATGCCTATATTTTCAATAATAACTCAAAATATTTTTGGTGCTTACGTAATTTTGAACTCAATACTATTTTTTAGTGCCTACGTAAATTAAATCTCAGTATATTTATACCCCTTTATTGACATGCCAACTTATCTTAATTTTTAGTTCTCAACTAGATGTTCTAGGGTTTAATTATATTTGTTACTTTTATTCTTATTTACATCAATAATATATGTACTGCTAATATAAATTCATATAAATAAAATAATTCTTAATTAAATATATCATAGTCACTCATTTTATCATTACAACATAAGAAAAGTCAAATAAAGTATTTTTCAATCATTAAACTCAATAATTTAGTCATATAAACAAGTTGCTCTATTCTTGGCAGAATTGATGCCTTATATTGCTCTATATTTTTTTATCCATTTTTAAATGAAATTTAGACAAGTGATCAATTAAAAAAATATAGATCAATGTCTATCTTTAATTATCAACTGAAATCACATCAAACCGAGTTTTATAGCCAAAAGTCATAGATTTTACAAGTAATTATATTTATGTTCATTATGCTCAATATTTTACTGGATAAATTTTCAGTCCAAATTTTGTGTCAATTTTAAATCTAAATACAAGTATATTCAGGTTTGATAATCTTAACAAAAGTTGAAGCCCTATGTTTTAAATTTTTAATCCAATAAGAAACACTCAGAAATTACTTTCATAACTCAAATTATACTAAAAAAATGTAGACACTATTCATAAGATAAATTTTCAGCAACTTTAATTAATCATCCAATTTTATCTTCATTCATCATCAACATAAACTCAATTTTATTTTCACATTCATGGAATCACTTAATTATTATTTCATCACTCAATCAAAATATCAATAATTACTTACATAATTTCATATAATATCATACTCAACATAACAATAAAATCAACAATAATATCACATTTAACAATCTTTTACCATATTGAATTTTTGCCAAAAGTACATTGTTCAAAAAGTTTCATTTTTCTTCACCCTTCTTTACTTTCTAATTGGATTTTTTCTTGCCCTTATTTTCTCTTTGATTATGGTCCAAAGGTTGCTCACATTCTTGACCTAATAACAAAGTCACACATGTACTTCAATTTATGTCTTATACTTTAATGTTATATATAAACATAAAGCTTACTTAAACCTCTAATCATCTCTACTCCATCTTAAGACCATAAACTACTCCTCTAATCTATTATGATCCCTTAACTCACACTAATCAAGCATAATATATACAAATCAACTCTTAACCACCATTAAGACACTAATAACCTAAATTACCAATTTTAATGGTAACTAACCTCAAAATGGGAATAAAGAGGAAGAGAAAAGCAAGAAGATGAAGAATCTAATCTCACCTTTGTAGATCTTCAAGATGGCCAAATTCCTCCTTCTCTTTTTCTTATTTTCTTCCTTCATATTCCTTTATTTGGCTCACTTTCTTAATGATCTTCCCTTAATCCATATTTTGCTATCTAAATCTTGGCTTTAATTGAAGAAAAAAAGAAGAATGGAGAGATTGTGGTCATGGCAAAAGGGAGAGAAAAAAGAAGATAATTTTTTTACTTAAGATGAGGAAGAAGAAGAAGAAATTAAGGTAAAAACTAAAAGTTTGACTTTATAGTTGGATTAGGTGGGTGGTTAGGACTAACTAGATAATCTTATCTCTCATTTGTCTATTAATTTAAATCAATTTTATTTTATTTTAATCCAAAGAATATTCATTTTTTTAGATAAAAATATGTCATTTTTATTCCTTCTTAAATATATCTGTCAAAAATACTGTAAATTCAAATTCCGTTCAACAAAAATTTATTATTTTCTAAATTTTAGCTCCGAACCTCAAAATTCTCAATAATAATATCCAAAATATTTTTCTCATTTTTTATTATTAATTAATTTTTTTCATGTCCGAATTTATACCCCATT
This sequence comes from Triadica sebifera, assembly GCA_023653625.1. NCBI lineage: Eukaryota > Viridiplantae > Streptophyta > Magnoliopsida > Malpighiales > Euphorbiaceae > Triadica > Triadica sebifera. The sequence goes on from CM042901.1 coordinate 32,414,144, forward strand.
GGTTCGGCGCACCGGATTTCAGTTACCCGCGACTATAGCCTGCATTTTTTGTCTAGACTAGCTCCTTCCTCTGTAGTCAGTAACCAGAACATTTGATTGTGATGAAAAAGATGAGTTTTGTGATCTCCTTCTCATTTCTTCATTTATGATACTACTTTTTACAGACTCCATATTGACTACACCGTTAGGTGCAGTGTTGGTTATTGAAATCTTCAAAGTCTCCCATGACTCTGGCAGAAAGTCCAATACTAGCAGAGCAAATACTTCATCATCCAGCTTTATACTGATTCTAGATAGCTGATGTATGATCCCTTGCATCTCATTCAGATGATCTGCTATGGAAGTTCCTTCCTTGTATTTCGACTGCGTCAACTTTATCAAATAAAACAATTTATTGTTACTTGTTTTTTACGTGTAAAGCTGTTCAAGCTTGTTCCATAGCGTCTGAGCATGAGTCTCATTGCAGATGTGGTTGTACATGTTGTCTTCGACAAATTGTTGGATGTAACCGCATACCTGCTCGTGCTCAAACTCCCACTCCTCATTTGTCTTGCCTTCGGATTTAGTTGTAGTAAACACCGACAGATGCATTTTCATCACAAATAGGAGATCCTTCATTTTGCTTCTCCGTATGTGGTAATTTATGTCATTTAAGCTGATTATCTTGATGCCCTTTGTCTCCATTTTAAAACAAAATGAGACTATTTCAGCTGACAGTAAACTAATAAAATCTTTTCTGATGTGGAAAATTAGTCAATATTGCAACCACAGAGCATACTAAGAATTTTATAAGACTGACAGACTGGCTCTGATACCACTTGTTGGGCACAGCGGATAAAATAACACAAATAAATTTGAAATAAAATAATCAGCAAAAAATAACACAGACAATTTAATGTGGTTCACCTTTTAATTTGGGCTACGTCCACGGACAATACTCCGAATATTTTTCTTCCACTAATAAAATTAGTGGGTACAAAAAGAGAGTCTTCTCTAGACACAAGTTAGAGGCAATACAACAACTTTGAGATAAACCCAAAAATAGTGGCACACAAGTGTTTTCCAAAAATATCCCAAAATATTTTTCTCACTATTTATGTCACTCCGTAATTTTTGGAAATATTCCAAAAGTCTAACTCTCTCTCAGATTCTCTCAAATGAATTGAGATTGTTGTAATTCAAGTGAAATGATATCTATCTATTTATAGAAAAAATATTCAGTGTGAACACATATCAAAAAAGTCAAAAATATTGGCTGAAGGAATTCAATTTGAAATTGAATTACCGCAACTTTTAACTTTTTTATTTTATTTTATATGTGGTAGGACCCACAAGTGAAGGAATCCACACCAAAGTTTTTCAAAAACTTCGGCCGCCAACATATACAACTATGAATTAAAATACCAAACATATTAGAATATGGACAAACTCAAAATATAGATTAAATAACTTATACATTACACATAGATATCCTGAAGTAGATCACATACTCAAAATAGACAATCCAAACAAAATAAAATGACCAAGAAAATAAATAACATAGAACTAAAGAAACAAATACCACTTCTTAGGTTGGAGTGAAGGTGAAAGAACATATAAATCAGAATATTACTCTCTCTTCTTCTTTTTCATGGTGAAGATAAATGAAATATCAAAAATAAGAAATACTAAACGAGGAGAGGAGAGTATCACAAAATTTCTTATTTCATTTCTCTATTCCTTTTCTTTTCTTTCCATATACAGATTACATTACATATTTGACAAATATATTGTCATATAATGAAACTTTCCAATTCTCTAAGAAACATTAATTACATTCTGGTATATCTAAAAGTCAATTTAAAATTTCCATACGTCTGCTTCAATTTCCCATGCTAGCCTCTATTATTGAAGTCGATAATTTATTTTCTTTTAGAATTCTGTGAACAGATTGATGGAATATGCCAGTTACATATAATTTTTAAGATGATGATCATCCACAATCACCGCACCAATAGATTATAGGTTTGAATGTTAAATTAAGTTTAAAAAAGATGTTCTTCACTTCAATTCTATATAGCGGCCAGGTGATCAATTTTAGAATTGTGTTAATTGCAAGACAGAGTTGGAAACCAAGTCCAAGCGCTAAGATTTGTGCTCTTATATACTTAAGTTTGTTTCAAGTGCAGAAGCATTTACAAAATCTAAGAGCTTTAAGCATGTTTCACTTTGTTCAACACCCCTATTTTTATGGGTTTGAGTATCTTATACTGAATAGAAAAGTTATAATTAATTTCTCTTTTATTTATATTAAGAGATCCAACTTAGATTATATTCATATATAAGAAGAATTCTTATTGTATTGAAAGATTTGAAGTCCTTTCCTATTTAGATAAGTCATATAGATATCCTTTTCTAGTTTGGAATATATTTTGTTCTTCCGAACCTTTCAGCTATGAACCTATAATTGACAACTGAGGTTATATATGAAGTGAAAATGCAAATTCTTATAATAAAAAAAATTCAGAACATATTAGCTAAATTTCGCAAAGTTGAATAATTTTATTTCAAAAGCCTTTTCTTATCAATTCAAATCCTTACTTTCTTAATAGCATCCAAAACAACTCCTTTATTAGCCTCCCATCTATTTTTGGATAAATGTTTGATGTCAACATGGTGTTGGGACCCATATTTTAGTGCCTCTCTATGTCCCTAATTTATTTTTTGCTTTTTGTTTTAACCTACAACAAATTATGAAAATGTAGCTCCCAATAGCATATTCACATAAAAATGTGAAAATATGGGTTAAGAAGAGAGGGAACTCTAAAATGTGGATCCTAACAACACAACAAATTTCCATCTAAAAAGGATTTAAAAAAAAAACTAATTAATCAAATGGCAGCATTGTAAAGATTATGGTTCCAATTAATGAGGAAAAAACAAAATTTAAATTGGAAAAAAAACACCTAAACGTTAGGATATTTATGTAATTTTCCAAAATATCTAATCAGTAATATCTAAAGCGTACAATTTTTCACTTGAATTAAATTGCTTTGTCATAGCCAGTGCACTTTTTTTTTTCATTGACACTTCACGTCTTTGAGAAATTTTCATTTTTGGAGAATATCATTGTATTTCCAAATTAAGAAAAATTGCCTTACATGGTGTGTTGAACACAAAGATATAACGTCCAATTTGATGCTGCAAAATAAGGGTTTCATATTCAGCCCCTTCAAAAAATTAAAATAGCAAAGGTTTACGAATTAATTAGAACTCCAATAAGAGGATCAAATCAGAATATGGGACGATAAAAAAAAATCATTAAAAATCACATTAAATCTATTCTAAATATTAAAACAAAAGAAAATAATTTATATGCTTCTCTTTATTATCTTCTCGCGCAAAAAGTAAAAAAGGTCTGATTTGTACATTCATTGTAAAGCCTATTCATAAATTAGTTTGGTAGTTCAATTTTTTTTATTTAGCTCACTTGGATTGATTGGATTAGTAGTTATTAGCTCAATTCGTCTATTAAGTTCAGTATGATTCATGTAACACGATTAATTTAAATTAGAAGAGTGGTTTATTACTGATTTTTCTGATCAAATTGATTGAATCGATTTGGATATAATAGCAGGCTCAAAGTCATTTTTAATATTAAGCATGGAAAAGGAATAAAAATGCAAACATGAAACCATATAAATGACAGCTGGATACATGTGTATATACTAGATCTGGCTGTAATATAGTGACTAAAAACACCTGAACAAATTTCTATTTCGGCCTTATATATATAGATCGTTTGATGTTGGGTCCCCTATGTTTTTGGCAAGTTAAGCATACATGGAATTATATACAGAAACACAAGATAATTACTAGTAATGGCCTACGCCTAATGAGTATAAAGGAGGATTTATACCCTTTTATATTCACTTGCTCTTTACTCATTCCTTCCATTATATTTTGTTAATTAAGGTGAGCATAATACATTTTGTTATTGTAGAAAGTTTTCACTTTATTTATATGAGGCATCAACCCTTTTTTTCTTTTTAGGTGAGTAGTTTAGTGAGAAAATGGAGAATCTATCAATGCCTGGATCTCCATTGGCTTTAGGTAACAATGATGCAGCATTTGAGAAAAATGAAAATAACAGTGGTACTGGCCAACGTCCTCAAAGTAAATTGGAAGATCCTGACATGGACCCTAAGAAGCTCAGAAGGTGGAGATTAATTTAATTTTTGGATATAATATGTCAGATTATGTCACAAATGGGAAAATTGTATTTTTTTTTTATTTATGTTACTAAACAAATAAATTTTGAACTGTTTTGTTTTGGTAGAGTTCTAGCAAGCAGACAGTATTCCCAGAAATACCGAATGAAGCAGCTCCAATATATTCTCCAGCTAGAAACAGAAGTGAAAGCTCTCCAAGTAATTAACAAAGCTCTCCCTGTTTTATATAGCATTACTTGCGGAGAATGCAAATGTTATCAATTTATTTGTTGTTTAAATATTACAAGCAAATAAACTCCAACATTTGGATTTACTTTCAATTTTTTCTTGTCAAACTGAACCCATATCTTTATAATGACTTTGAATACAACCCATCTATTAGGCTATTAGCTGCCCACTCATTTTTTATTAGAAATTAATATGACATGTATGTACTGTTGGAATCTATTAATTTTCAGTATTTCTCTATTTCCCTTTTCTGCTTTTCTCTCTCTATCTATTTTTTTGGCTTCTCTTTCTTCTATAACATACTAAAAATATAGGCCCTATAGCATATTCATGTTAAAAGGTGGAAATATGTGTTACAGTGGAGGAGAACTCTAAAATATAGGTTCATGTCAAAATTCCAAGCAAAATTTGATAAAAGAAAAAAATCTATGTAAGTGCTATATATATTGAAAGAAACTGTAAAAAAAAGGTTCGAAAAAAGAGAATGGAGTTTTTAATTGGAAAAGCACCTAAATATTTGGATTATTATTATTATGTAATTTCCCCCAATTTATTGATTGTTTATTTACCAACAGGCTGAAGTAGCAATAATGTCTCCAAGGATCAAGTACGTGGATCGCCAAAATTCTTTATTACGAGTCGAAAATGGTTCAATGACGCGAAGGCTTTCTGCCTTCTCCAGTGAACTTATGTTCAAAGAAGGTTTATTTTCTTTTTCTATTTCTCTTTCGAAAAATATCATCTAATACTTTTTTAAGATACTTGTTTTATAATTGGTGTACATTATCAAAATTTTAATTTACAAAATTTAATAATTTATTTAATAAAATAAAATTGATAATATTGACCAATTATAAAGCAAATATCCAAAAACAAGTGTTGAAAATGAAGTCTTTTTTTTTTCCTTTTTTTGTGCAAAAACCTAAAAAACTGTTTAAAATCTGATATAATAATGGGTTTTAATTATTTATATACATAGCTCAATATGAGGAACTGAAGAAGGAAAGGAATACGTTGAAGCAATTTCACTTGGTGAATCAGCAAGTACCGGATTTTTTCAAACCACCGCCATCTCAAAATTATCATCAAATTACGAATTTCAACTTTTAGTTCCTTCGCAGAATCACAGTCAAATATCAAATAGAAACACAACTATAATTTATCCAATTACTTGTGGGTAATCTTCAGGCAGCAATTTTATTTGCTGGACCATTTATATATATTCCTATTGATTTTCAATATTGATGGCAATAAATATTAATAATGTACTTCAAAAATTGATAAAATAACTTCATTCATTTCGCCATATTTCGTCGATTATTTTGATGCCATACTGTTTATATTAGAACTATGCTAATTTTTCTGTTTGTTCAGTATTTAATTTAATTTTTTTATTAATTTGGTATGTTATTTAATTAACGTATTTCGGCCGCGAGTGAAATTAAACCCCTATTGATATTTCTTTGCTCATTAAATTGTAATCACGAGATTAATTACTCAGCTCCCATGCTTTGCGCAACTGAAAATAATTAATACTATTTATTTTTTGTCGAATATTTTTATTAAAGATTAAATGTAAGTAGTTAATTTTATATAGTTAAAGTTATAAATAAAGTGAAAACACATATAAAATTAACATATAAATGCTTTCATTAAACAATAAATATAGTTAGTTTTATGATATAATAGAAATTGTTCAAAGTAGTAACTCCATGAAACTAGAGATAAACCAGAGAATCTTAGTTGAACGAATGCAGAAAATATTCCTCAAAGCTGATAATAATCGTCTACAAACTTATATACAATTCTACCACCTATCACAAGCTTACAAGTGTACAAGAATGACTAACACCTACGTAACAAAAATACAAAACAAATAAGTTACAAACTGCACTAGCTAGCCGAGCTCACTCTCACTCTACTCTGTTAGCTCACTCTCACTCTTCTCTCTTCACACAATAGGTGGCATAACTCCACATCCCCCCTCAAGTTGGAGATTGGTAGGGATCAACCAATCTCAACTTGGAAACCATAGAATGAAACTGTGAAATAGCAAGGGGCTCTGTAAAGGCATAGGCTAACTGCAGTTGTGAAGCAACAAATTGAGGATGAACAAAACCCTCTCTATATTGATCCCTCACAATGTGGCAATCAATTTCCACATATTTAGTACTTTCATGAAACATATAATTTGTTGTTAGATGCAAGGCAGATTGGTTGTTACACCTAAGAGAGATAGGAGTGTGAATTGGCACCTTCAAGTCTGTCAAGATATAGCTCAACCATTTCAACTCACAAACTGTAAAAGCTAAACTTGAGTATTTTTTGCCTTACAAAAGGATCTTGATGCAACTGATTGCTTCTTGGTTTTCCATGGAACAAGAGTACTACTTAGGAAAATGCAAAAACCAGTAAGTGATCTTCTAGTGGTCACACATGAAGCCTAGTCCGCATCACAAAAGGCATACAAATGAAGATGCTCTACTGGATAATGGAGACCAAGAGACAAATGCCCTTTAAGATATCTCAACAAATTCAAGGTTGCATCCCAACTAATTTTTCCTGACTTATTTATAAACCGATTGAGTTGCTGGATACAATAACTTATGTTTGGCCTCGTGAGATTAAGGTATAGCAATCTCCCAATTAATCTTCTGTACACCTCTAGATGTGGAAGCTGAGAAATGAGATCTTCATGAAGCTTGACTCCTTTAGGAAAAGAAGCAAATGTTGTTATGCACCCCCAACATTCCCTGTCTTTCAATATATCTAAAATATATTTCATTTGGTTAATAAAAATGCCTTGTCAGGACCAAGCTATATCAATGCCAAAAAAATACTTGGAATAACTAAGATCCTTTATAGTAAATTGGTTATCCAAATACTTCTTAACTGCAACAATCTCTGTCTCTATTGTACCTATAACTAACCATCTACAAACATAATGAGTTCTATAAAATCAATAGTAAATGACTTTTGTGAAGAGACAATGATCAGAAGCAGATTGTGCAAAGCCATAGCCACAAGTTTTCTAGAAAATTCATGATTCTACTCACTTGAAGCTTGCTTTAAGCCATACATTTGTATACTTGATCTGGACTTGCCTTGGTGTAGCCCTAGGGTGGCGTCAAATAAACTTCCTCATGTAGATATTCATGCAAAAATACATTGTCGATATCTAGCTGATGAACTAATGACATGTTGCAAGTGCCTAGAACACCCTTACTGTTACCAACTTTGCCACTAGAGATAAACTATCAGAATAGTCTTGTCCCTCCACTTGATTGTAGCCAATCCTCTACAACAGTCAGAAGGTAGTGACATCCTGCAAAAATAGGTTGTTTATAAGTGATGTATGCATGACAACCATAAATGAAGGATATGAATGACAGTCTTTTGTCAACAGAGTGGAGCATCTTATATCATTGAAATGGGCCTTAAAATAGTTCAAAAGCCTTTTCATATGATCCAATTCAATGTGGGGCATGTTCCAAGTCATAGAAAGCATCATTGGAGCATTCGTTGCTATATTGGGCCTAAAATCCACAATCATGCTTAGGGGCTAATACTACACAAAGGTAAGCCTAAAGTGAAGATAAAAAGAGTCTTTTATGAAGATTCAAGTCAATGGGAAAAACAAGAAAAAAATCCATAAAATTGAATATTACAAGTGATGTGCAAATCATGTGCTATGAGTCATGTGTCAAACATGTGCAAGACATGTGCCATCCATGTGGAAGACATCATGTGCCAACCATGTGCTCAAGATCATGTGCCTACTTATGGAAATTGGGCTTAACTTGTAATTGGGTTTAATTATGTATGTGGGCTGCCTAATTTAAATTACCTTAGGCTTTAATTAGTGCTAGACATGTGGGCCAAAGAAATAAAGCCCAACCCACCACTTGTCTTATTTTAGAATGATTTAATTAGTGTCTTAATTCAAGTAGGACTATACTTGTTAGAATTTGAGTTAGAATATAACTGTACTTTTAGGAGTTGAGTTAGAATAGGACTTAGTTATCCTTTACCATAAAGGATTCAAAAACTGTCATAAATACTCATTTAGGCTTCTTTTACAATACATAAATGAATAAAAACGAATTTAAGTATTTTTTCTTTAAAGTGAGGCAGATTTGCATCTTTTTATTATTTTTAGGAATTAGTTACTTATCAAGTGATATTACTTCTGACGTGACTATTCTTAATAATACTTATAATCTTGGTTCTTTGCTATATTGGTTAGCTTTAGGTCAGATTCAATTTATGATCACCATAGCTTAAGATTTATTTACCTTGTCTTGTTGAGGGGTTTTAAGGCACGATCATTGGGGTTCCGCATGAGTTTGGTATCAGAGCTTTGGTTAGATAATCATTATCTATCCTTTAAAATTACTTTCTAGTTGTTAACTTAGATTTAAATTCTGCTATTAGAGGTACCTTGGGAAAAATTTTAGCCATAAAGAGTAAAATTGCAAGTTTGGGTTTCTTTTCAATTCTTTGATATGTTTGAAATTTATGAAACATTAGTTTAGTGTTATTTAATTAAAAAAAACAAAAAAGAAAGAAAAAGAAAGAGAAAAAAAATTTTCAGAATTTCGAATTTAGCACAAAATTTGTGAAATTGTGCTATTTTGAGCTTCAAGTTGAAATCTTGTGATTTTTTATTGCTGGAATTGTTTAGTATCATCATAAACTAATGCAATCCAACATAAATAATTGGTTTTGAGGTTAAAAAATACAACTTTTGAATTCAAGTACCTTAGTGATCATGTTGAGCATTAATTTGATCTTGAGAAATTGAACTTATCTATTAAATATACCTTGAGTTCTTGCTAGTTGGTGATAAATTAAGGATGAATAATGGTTAAATCAGAACCATTTTTGATGCAGCAACCACCTAAAATCTAAGTCTAGACAACCTCCAAATCAATTTGATACAAATCTTAAGTTTTAAACAATTGCAAGATTAGACTCTTCACCCCAAAACAGTAAGGAATTGGTAACAAAGAGTATGAAGAGAGAATTGGATTCACACCACAAATTAATTACCAACCTGATAAGTGAAAACAATCCTTGGTATATCAATGGAGATCACACCTCCCACTTGAAGAGCACCCAAGAACACTGAAATTTTGATCTTAAATCACCAATCTGATTGTCTTACACGCATAAGGAGGTATTTATACCTCTACAAACCAAACCCTAGGTGCAAACATGAAGAAAAGACCAATCTGACCCTAATGACTTAAGGAAAAACGAGTGAGCTTAATTTTATAAGGCCTACACATTTAAGACAAGTTAAAATAAGGCTGATCATGTGTCTTTAAATGAAATTACATTCCAATAATTAAAATAAAACAGCCCACTAAAATTAATCTTAGGCCCAACCATGACATAATATAAGTCCACCTTAACATAGCATATTGCACATAACTTGAACCTTGTAATATAGACTTCTTCTCTAACCCATTAGGCTAGTTGTCTTCACCATCACATACCCCAATGAGTGTCACAAGCTTTGAATTGTCAACTGATTTCATCTCTTCAAGCTTGACCCAAGCCTCTTCCTTGATATCTCTTGTCACTAAGCTCTGAATATACATTTGCAAGGCTACCTTGAGCTTGTTTCTACTTGATCTTATGATTGGACCAAGTAGCGTCACTAATCCATCTCCTCCATAGCATGTAAGATCATTTTTGTTGTCTTGGTTCACATCAATTTTCCTCCTAGTGAGTAGCTGATAAGTGGAAACCAGTTCTGATTTTTATTTCATATTGTCTAATTCTTTGTGCTCTTAAGTTTTCATTCTTTTAATTTTATCCTTTTTGCTTCTAATTACATTAGTTAAGTCTAATTTGCATCCTTAAGCTTAAAATTAACAAAAATCGGTAGCATACACATCTCTGCATCTATGTATAGCTTTTATATGTATTGATTTTATTTCACATCAGTTTGCTTTTAGACTTTGTTCCATTCATTGTATTAGGTTTCATTACTAATTCTTAGCATAGAACACTTGCATATTGTTTAATTTTGTTTCTGGTTCTTACTTGTAATTTTGAGATTCAAATTTTGAGTGGTAAGAGGCAAGAGAGGTGAGCTTAAAAGAAGGTAAAAGCCATTATTTTTGGGAAACATGAGTGGTATATAGTATATTTTGAGATAAACACGTGAGGAAGTGATTGTAAGATCATTTTACTCCATTGTTACTTTCTTGAATTACTAACCATGTCAAAGGAAAGCACAAGAGGACGTAGTGAGCATGAGGAACATGGTGATTATGTGCCAACGGATGTTGTTCAATCTTACATTCAAATATTGGAGGTAAATATTGGAAAAATTATAGACAAGATGGAGAGACAAAATCAAAAAATTGAAAATTTGAGGCAGCAAAGTATCTTTGACACAAGAAGATCAAGAGAGGGATCTCGACCTCAAGGCATTAGGAGGTTTCAATCTCATGAAGAAAAAGAGTATTTTGAACATTATGATAACGATAGAGAAAGAAAAGAAAGAAAGAAAGGAAAAACATCTTCGGTAAGTGCCTTTCAAAACAAAATGGGCAAGATGCATGCTAGGATTGATAGGTGGGGGCATGAAGTGAAAGAGAACGAAATGAAGAATCCTTATCCAAGAAGGTGTAAAATTCAAAAATCAAATTTTCATTATAAATTTGATTTTGTTCCTAAGTTTAAAATGGTGGATGATGGTAAGAATCAAATTCATGAGGATATTAATGATGCTCATACTAGTGAAGTTGAAATTGTAAGTGAGAGTATTGATTCTATTTCACTAGAAGAAGTTAATGGTGTTAGTGTTTTTGAGAGCATTTCAATTGAAAGTAAAAACATCAATTGCGATTAATTTGTAGCTAATGATAGTGAATCCATAGAGGTAAGTGATGAACATGAATTGGATGAGCTTGAAGGAGTAAAAGAGAGTGAGATTGAGATGAAAGAAAGGGCTGTTTATGGAGAGGCTAAAGAGAGAATTGAGAGAGATGAGGTTGTGAGGGATAAAAGTGGTAGTAATAAGCAAAGAGAGAAAATAGTGAATGTGCATGAAAAAGAAAAAGCGATGAAAAATGAACTTTTTACTAACAATTTTTATTATCATTTGCTTTGTATTGTGCATTTTTCTTTTGATGTAGGTAAAGATTCGATGACGAATCTTCTTGAGGAAATGGGGAATGATGTATGCACGACAACCATAAATGAAGGATATGAACGACAATCTTTTGTCAACGAAGTGAAACAATCTTATATCGTTAAAATGGGCCTTAAAGGAGTGCAAAAGATTTTTCATATGATCCAATTCAATGTGGGGCATGTTCCAAGTCATAGAAGGCAGCATTGGAGCATTCGTTGCTATATTGAACCTAAAATCCACAATCAAGCTTATGAGCTAATACTATACAAAGGCAAGCCTAAAGTAAAGATAAAAAGAGTCTTTTATGAAGATTCAAGTCAATGGGCAAAACAAGGCAAAATCTATAAACTTGAATATTACAAATAATGTGCAAGTCATGTACAAATCATGTGATATGAGTCATGTGTCATCCATGTGGAAGGCATTATGTGCCAACCATGTGCTCAAGATCATGTGCCACGCATATACCTACTTATGAGATTTGGGCTTAACTTGTAATTGGGTTTAATTATGTATGTGGACTGCCTAATTTAAATTACCTTAGGGTTTAATTTGTGATAGACATGTGGGCCAAAGAAATAAAGCCCAACCCACCACTTGTCTTATTTTAGAAGGATTTACTTAGTATCCTAATTCAAGTAGAACTATACTTGTTAGAATTTGAGTTAGAATATGACTATACTTTTAGAAGTTGAGTTAGAATATGACTTAGTTATTCTTTACCATAAAGGATTCAAAGACTTAGGACTATAAATACTCATTTAGGCTTCTTTTACAATACATGAATGAAGAAAAAACAAATTTGAGTGATTTTCTTTAAAGTGAGGCAGATTTGCATCTCTTTATTACCTTTAGGAATTAGTTACTTATCAAGTGATATTACTTGTGACGTGACTATTCTTAATAATACTTATAATCTTGGTTCTTTGCTATGTTAGTTAGCTTTGGGTCGGATTCAATTTATGATCACCATAGCTTAAGATTTGTTTACCTTGTCTTGTTGAGGGGTTTCAAGGCACAATCATTGGGATTTCACATCAATAAGGCCCACAAAGGTCTACATTTACAAGCTCAAAAAGTTATGAGGAATGTGTGTCACTTGGATAAAAGGGTTTTCTATGTTGCTTTGCAATATAGCAAGTATCACAAACATCAGTAGCATGATTTTGCTTAAGTTGCAATAGAGAAATATGTTGGATAACAAACAAGGATGCATGACCCAAATGACTGTTGCCAAATGGAAAAAGTATTCTGGGTACTATTATTCCATGAAACCAGAGATAAACGAAAGAATCTTAGTTGAATGAATGCGAAAAATATTCATTAAGCTGAATGACTAACACCTACTTAACAAAAAAAACAAAACAAATAAGTTACAATCTGCACTAGCTAGCTCATTCACTCTCACTCTGCTCTGCTAGCTCACTCTCACTCTTCTCTGCTCACATAATAGGTGGCATAAGTCTACATAAATTATTTATATTAGGACCACACATACAAATTTCTCAATGAAATGGAGAATGATGATGAAAAATTTACCAAGTAATAAAAAATGTAGGAGGATTTGTTTGGGAAGTAAGAAGCCCCTTTGACATCTATTCATTTGCAAAGAATTCTCGATGTGAAAACACATAGACAAAGGGCTGATCTTTGAATAGGAAAAAGAGTGGATCTGTAGGGTCCCAAATGCCCCGAAATGACCTGGCCCAATAGGGAAATCCCAATTCATTGGGCCTTTTGATTGAAATTACTAAAATTTGTTAAATAAATTTTTCATACACTCCTTTTTTAATTTAAATTCAATTACCCATCAAAATATATATTAATGTTGTAAAAAGCACATTTGAAGAGTTAAATAGCAAAATCTATTATTTTTTCAAATTAATAAAAAATTCTTACATAAATTCTGATATATTCATTTTTTTTCAAATTCATTTACTGACAAATAAATGTAAAAAATTTAGTATTTTAAAAAAATTAGTAAATTTTGTTATTTAACTTGAGTTACATTTTACCTAATTTGAATTAAAGAAAAAATTTGTTATTTTTTAAATTACTAAATTTTTGCTGAAATATTTTCTCAGGAAAATTTGTCATAAAATTTTTAAAATTTTTAACTGTTAGATTTTGGATTAATAATGAACGGAGGTGTGAAATTGAAAAGATTTCAAATGTTACATATCTAATCGATGGAAACGTTGGCTCAAACAGCTACAACTTCTAATTGATTTTGATGATAATAAAACAATGAAAAATATATTTCTATCATGTAATCTATTCTGCATAAATTTACAAGTCAAGAAGAGAAAGTCTCATGAAATTCAAAAAAGAGATTGTAATGGATTATGTCCAACTATCCTATAATAACCTACAAATGGTCAAATCATACGGCTTAAAATGGTTAATTCAAGTTATCACTAGTAGTTGGTGTAAAAGTTTATAAACATGTTGTTGCCCAAACAATGAACCAAGAAGGGAGGTTAAAGTGTTTGATCACAAGTGTGACCTTATACTATCACGGGCGTAAACATTCTTTCAAGTCACAGTTCAAGTGGTGACTCTGGTTGTAAAGCTCTCTGAAAGAACTTGACATGTTATTTCACGGACGTATCCTTCTTTCACGGGCGTGACTGATTTGATCATTCACGGTTGATATGATCTTTCATGACCGTAAACTTTAAATGTTGGAGAGTTGGTGCTAAACTATATTACGAGCGTGACATAATTAGTCGTGGACGTAAACATATTATTTTTTCTTATTTTGACATTTAAAAAGGTTGTCTTTCATTCTTGAACCATATTTTATTCAAGATATATTATGTTCAACAAATTTAGAACATAAGCATTGTTAAATACATTATTTTTATTTTATTTGTTAGCATCAAAATGATAGAAATACCCCTCAAGGTCCTCAAAATTTAACACATGTTTTCATTTGTCTATCATTTTGATGTGGGATTTGAAAACTAGTACATCAAGCAAGCATCTTTATAGGTTTGACTCCAGTTGACCCAAAATCTCTCTCTTGTTTTGCTAATATAGGATTTTCCTAGAAATATTATAATTAGTTTTCATGTCCATTAGTTTAGCCCCCAACCAACATGAGCGTTTTTCCACTTGATGCGTGGAACCGACCAAAAACCGAGTGAGTTCGCGATTGAAACAGAAACGACATGACTAAAGTTTAAATTTGGTAAATAAGTAATAAAATGAATTACGAACATATTATATTAAATTTTATATGAAAACTAAGAAAAATACACAATTTTCAATGTTTAAGACATTAAATCAAAAAATTAAAATTTAAGGTGCAGTTATATGAGAATATCGAGAAATGTCATTTTCACTCTGGTGTGCCAATCGTGAAACCGAGAATGTCAGTACGTTGAATAAATTATACTGTGAATATTGGTGTATTTATTTGTAAGAAATTAATTTGTTTAGGGCCTAAAAATTAAAGTTAGTTAAAGATTAGTGGTTAAATTATAAATAGTGCAAAATAAGGAGGAGTAAAGGAGTAAATTACCAATTAACGCCTTTTAATTTCAATGAGTGAATGGGTGTTGAAATTGAGTTGATCAATCCAATTTTTAAGTCTAATTTTGGTATAAAAGTGAGAGGAGGGCCATCTTCTACACATTTTTCCACTATTAATCATCTTTTTTCTCTTATTCACCTTGAACCTGAAGCCCTTCACTCCCATCCCCTCCATTTTTGCTTCGTTTATCATAGGGAAAAAGTAGATTAATGAGAGAAAAGTGACGTAGAATAAGAATCAAGCCAAGAATCAACAAAAGGAAGAAAAAATTAATAAGAGGAGAGAGTAAGTGACAAGAGTGTTCGGCCAACTTTGAGTTCCAAAATAAGGTGGGTGAATTCATCAAAATTTTGATATTTCCTTGTTCAACTAGAGTTTAGTATGGCATGTTTTGTATTGGGTTTGATAAAATTGAGATTTTAAGTAAGGGAAAAAAGAAGTTGAATTGAAAGTTGAGTGATATGGTGATGAAGATCATGTAGATTATGAATTAAAAGTAAAGATGTGTTTTTGTTAGATTAGGAGCTTGGAAACCGTGACATGTGATGGAGTAAAAGCTTGCCTCTTGCTCATTTTGTTTTGCAACCGAGAGCACTAAGCTCTCCTCCTTATCTTTCCTTTTGTATTTTTCTTGTTTTACTATCTCAATCTTCCATTGTAATTCAAGAAATTCATGATTTAAGTGATGTTTTGTATATTTTTATGGGTGATATTGTGAAGGTGGCCGAGACAATGTGATGGGATATTTGGATTTTTAGTTGAATTTTTAAGTTTAATCTAGTTAAATAATGAATTGATTAAGTTAATTAAATGAGATTAAATGGAAGAACAAGATTATAGGATGCTAGGTCATGAACCACATAAGTTTGGACACCCCTGCAATTTAAAAAAAAAAAACAGTTTCGACTCTCTGACCAAAATGAATAAGGAAGATTTAGGTTAATAATTGGTGAATTATGAAGTGATAATAATAATAATAATAATAATAATAATAATAATAATAATAATAATAATAATAATAATAAAATTAAAATTAAAATTTATAGAATTGAGACTCATTATAGCTTGGTTTTATTGGGAAAAAATGGGAAGGAGACATAATTAAACGGAAAGGAGATTTGGGCAACAAGTTAGGAAGGGAAAAAGAAAATTAAAAGTAAGAACATATGTCCCACAAATTGAAAAGTAGACCTCATATGACGCATAGTTACAATTCACTAAAACGTGAAGGACACAAACTATTAATTTAAACCAAAATATTAAAGCTACAAATTTCCATGAGAGACGTCGAATTATTAAAAGGGGACATTCTTTCAATTGCTAGAAGAATTAATATTTCTTGAATGCCTAATAATTGCTTAAATATATTTTGCAACAACAACACGAGTTCCAGTGTCAGTGTAGATAAAAGAAAAGAGTTAGCAAATGCAATAAAGGAATAAATAAGATTTATACAGACCTTATGTCAATAGCTATAAAACTAAATAATTAATTATAATAATATTAACATTAGTATTTTATACTAAAAATTGAAAATTTCATGTGAAATTGTTTTTATTTTAATATTACAAAAGGTGTGTGTAGTTGTTATGTGATACATAAAACGTGAAAAATTGGTTACAACAATAATAAATAATAGAAAGATGCAGTAAATTAGGAAATTTAGTATGTTGATATGTATGAAAAAAATTTATATAGATGCATATGATTTGAGCCCATAAATAAGTCTGGACTAGTATAAAGTAATTTGTTGATATGTCAATAGAGTCAGACAATTACTATTGGGACATTCGATTTCAGGCAGGATATATGGATTCAGCCAGTACATACGGCTTCGGTCGGAACATACGGCTATATTTTTCATACGGCCTCCAGTTTTGGATACTCTTTTGCGATTTTCTATAGTTTAGTCTAAGAAATTTAATTTATGGGCATAACAGGTAAAATCTTATTGTTATGAATTTCAGTTTTGGTATGTTTATTTATATGATAGTATAAAATGGCATGTTATATGAATTGTGTTATTTTCTTCGAAAAGCATGATATAATATGCTATGCAATTTTATTTATGCAAAATTTGATTATTATCATAAAATTTACACCACTGGAATATCATGCAATCTGACTATCTCATTCACATATAATTTTGTCAAACTCTCGAGTGTACACTCCCATCTGATAGGTAGAAAATGTGTTGACTTGGTTAATCTGTCAACAATTACCCATATTGCATCATTTTTTCGTGAGGTTCTTGGCAATCCATAAACAAAATCCATCGTTATTATTTTCCATTTCCATTCTGGTATTGGCAATGGATGTAGTTTTCCAACTGGTGTCTGATGTTCAATTTTAATCTGCTGACATGTTAAGCATTTGGAAACATATTCTGCTATGTCTTTCTTCATTCTTGGCCACCAATAATGAGGTATTAAACTGTGATACATTTTTGTCATCCCTGGGTGCATTGCATAAGGTGCATTGTGTGTCTCTTCCATTATTTCCTGATGCAAGTTCTCATTATTTGGAACACATATGCGTGACTTTAACATCAGTGTATCATTCTGCAAATGAAACTCTGTATTATTTCCCTGCCTTACCACATCAATTTTCTCACATAATTGAGGATCTTTGCTTTGTGCTTCTTTAATTCTCTCCTTTAGTATAGGTCTGACCTGAAGAGTAGCAATCAATGATCCTCTATCATGCATATTTAATTCAATATTCATGGATCGTAATTGAATCAAATGAAAAAAGAGGATGTTTGCAAATGAGCTACACTGCTACTGGCCTTCCTACTTAATACATCTGCTACCACATTAGCTTTTCCTAGATGGTATTCAATTGTACAGTCATAATCTTTCAATAGCTCTAACCATTGTCTCTGCCTCATGTTTAATTCTTTCTGTGTCAGCAAATAATCCAAACTTTTTATGGTCTGTGAAGATTTGGAATGTCTCACCATATAGATAATGCCTCCAAATATTTAATGCAAATACAACTGCAGCTAGTTCTAAATCATGCACTGGATATGAGATCTCAAGTGGTTTCAACTATCTGGATGCATAAGCCATGTTGCATCAATACACATCCCAAGCCTTGGTGAGAAGTATCACTATATACCGTAAATCCACCTGTATCCGTAGGAATAACTAACACTGGTGCTGAGGTTAACCTCTATTTTAGCTCCTCAAAACTCCTTTGGCATTCTGGAGACCATTCAAAAGGCACATGTTTTCTAAGTAATTTAGTCAAAGGGTCAGCAATTAAGGAGAATCCATCAACAAATCTGCGATAGTATTTGGTTAAACCCAGAAAATTATGCATTTCTAAAATATTTTTAGGAGCTTCCCAATTTACCATGGCCTCTATTTTCTTTGGGTCAATCTCTATGCCCTTGCCCAACACCACATGTCCAAGAAACACCAAATGATCTAACTAGAATTCACATTTACTCAATTTGGCATATAATTGTTTCTCCCTCAAAGTTTGCAACACAATTTTTAAATGTTGTTCATGTTCTCCCCTATTCTTTGAGTACACCAATATGTCATCAATAAATACTATCACAAACCTATCCAAATATGGTTGAAACACCTTATTCATTAATGTCATAAATGCAGCTGGAGCATTATTCAATCCAAATGGCATTACTAAAAATTCATAATGTCCATACCTGGTTCGAAAGGCAGTCTTTGGAACATCCGCTTCTGCTACCTTCAGTTGGTAATGGCCTAGTTTCAAATCAATCTTGAAGAATATTTGAGCTCCTTGCAATTGGTCAAACAAATCATCTATTCTGGGCAACAAATATTTGTTCTTCACTATCATTTTGTTCAGTTGCCTGTAATCGATGCACAATCTCACTGTTCCATCTTTCTTTTTAACAAATAATACTGGAGCTCCCTGATAAGAATGTGGACTCCTAACTTTGCCCAAAAGCGCGCTCAAATGAGAAGGTTTGAACCCAGCCTTATAAATCAGTCCAGGAGTTCCTCCGCAATCGATGTGGGACGCATCATCCCCACCCCCTTAAGACCCCAACTGCCTCGGTCGGCGATCTGTCGTAACCCGAAGGGACACCGGTGTACAGGGCTGGCTCTGATACCAAATGATAAGAATGTGGACTCCTAACTTTGCCCAAAAGCGCGCTCAAAGGAGAAGGTTTGAACCCAGCCTTATAAATCAGTCCAGGAGTTCCTCCGCAATCGATGTGGGACGCATCACTCCCCAAGGTGATACACTAGGTCTGATATACCCTTTGTCAAGCAACTCCTGCAATTGGGTCTTCAGTTTTTTCAACTCAACTGAGGTCATTCTGTAGGGTGACCTTGATATTGGTGTTGTTCCTCCTACTAGTTCAATAGTGAATTCTATCTCTCTATCTGGTGGTAAACCAGGTAGATCATTTGGGAATACATCAGAAAATTCCCTTACCACTGGTATATTTTCAAGCAAGCTATCAGTGGTTCTAGTACCAGTCACATGTGCCAAATATGCTTCACTTCCCCCTTTGATCATTTGAAATGCCTTTATAGCTGAGACTAGGCATGTAGGCACAAGTTTTCTTTCACCTAGAAATACTACCATTGGCTGGTTTGGTGATTCCAAAATTACTTCTTTAGTAAAGCAATTCACTATTGCATGATGTCTAGTTAACCAGTTCATTTCCAGTATCACCTCAAATTCATATATTGACAATAAAATTAGACCAGCTATTAACTTAGTATTATCAATGCATATCAAGCAATCATGATAGACATTATTCACAACTACTACTGTTCCCAATGGAGTACTCACATTTATGTCAATCCCCAAAGGCTTATGCATTTGATGCAGTTTAGATGCCATATGCAATTATATAAATGAATGAGTGGAGCCTGGGTCAATCAATGCATATGCTAACATATCATAAATGTAAATATTATCGGTAACTACTTCGGAAGCATCAATCGCCTCCTGTCTAGTCATAGAAAACACCCTGGTCTGAGTAAGAGGTCTAGAGCTCTGACCTTCAGATCTGGTCCCTCCTCTCCCATTGTACCAATCCTGCCCCTGCCTCTGCCTCTTCCTCTGCCCTACGTCCCACTAGTAGGGTAGATCCTAGGTACCTCAACTGTAGTTTCAGATAATCCTCTACCTCTACTAGTCTCTACTAGTTTGGCTTTTTCTGAATAGTCTCTATACATGTGCTCCATTGATCCACAAAAATAACATGCTCCTGTGAGCCTTCTACATTCGCCTGTATGTTGTCTACCACAATGAGTACATGTGGGTCTCTGGTCAACATATTGGTTCTGCCCTCTGCCTGGGTAAAAAGGAGTTATAGCACGACCTCAGAGCTCAAGTATCCCCCTCTATTACCAGACTGTACTAGCATACATCTACCTCTCTTTCCCGACCTTCTGTTAGACTCACCAAAGAACTCACATGCTGCCCTTTTAATTTGTTGTTCTCCAGCTTCTTTCATTAACCATTCAGCTTTAATTGCAGCAGCTCTGAGTCTGGCATAATTATCAAGATCAGTAGTTATGATTCTGTTTCTGATCTTATATTTGAGGCTCTCTTTAAACTTTCTACATTTGTCTCTCTCAGTAGAGACCATGAAGGTGGCATAGTGGAAAAGTTTATTGAACTGTACATCATACTCAGCAATGGACATGTTTCCCTATTTCAGATATAGGAATTCCTTTCTCTTCTCATCTTTATATGCCTCAGGCATGTAATTGTTCTAAAATTCCCGAAGAAAATCATTCAATGTCAGAACCGGTGGCTGTGCGTCACTGTCGGGGACTGTCTCCCACCATTCATAGGCATTGCCTTGAAGCAAAGATATTGCATAATCGAATTTCTCCTCTGGAGTGCATCTCATCATATTAAGTACTCTCTGTGTTCTTTTAAGCCATGTCTCAGCTTTTGCGGGGTCTGTAGTGCCATTAAAATCAACTGTACCTTGTTTTCTCAACTTGTCATATCATCTTTCCCTGTACATTGCAGTGACCTTGCACTTCTTGTTCTGGGTTTTCATAAGGTACCTTTGCATGTGATGATTGGGATGCGTGCATTGGAGCTCTAGCTCCTGGTGCTGGTTGATCTTTATGTAAATGAGGTGATGCCTCATGAGAATGCATTTCGTCCGGCCTCTCCTTCCTTGGTGAATCATGTCTATGATGTCCCTAAAATATTTAGAATTATGTCACTACATAATGTTCAACATATATGATGCACATGTTATCATGCTCTTATGCATATATGCATGTTCCCATGGAACCTTTCCCTGCTCTGATATAAAAAATGTAAGACCGTATCTTATGCAATTAAGTATAACCTATCCTTGTATCAAGCAATCACACATAGCAGACTGAAAAGGAAAAATACCCTGTTAACATTGGTAGTAAATTTTTTTCATATCCTGTAATATCATTCAATGACTTTATAAGTCAACTTTGAGGCTTTCACCACAATGCGATATATCACATATATTAAAACATAAACTTTGCACATAAGTATCTACGAGTTGGTTTCATTTATACATTTTTAAAACCCATTCCAAAATGACTATACATATTTAAACACATAAATACAAAATGCAGATGACATATTTTCATACTCATATGGAATGCAAGGAGAGAGAGAGTGATGAGACTCGGCCAGTGACCTGTGCTCCATGTCTTTTATACGCTACTCAAAATGAGCTATCACTTTTCTTGACTTGAAAAATGATGCAAATTGATGAGTTGTGGCTCCGTGAGAATGACCATTAAATGAGCTATAAATGAAATGTATTATGACAATGATGACATGTATTCACTTATACGATATATGCTATGAATGTGTTGAAATCAAATCAATTCAGAATGAATGAGGTATATATATATATATATATATATATATGATGATATGGTCAAGCATCTAGGTATAGTTATGAATATGAATGATACATTAGTATGTGAATGCATGCTAGAATTTTAATGAAAATGTAACACTAAGCTTTCAATAGCTTAGCGTGTGGGCTTCTCTGCATTCAGGTTCAGAGTCGAGGGATTGTTGAGTCAACTTAAATAGAAGAACAAACTAGTTAGAGCAATCAAAATTAACTTGCATTGGGTCTATTCATTTATTTCATTCATTTGGTAGAGTAGTCAGGATATATAGATTTGGTCATATGGCATCCTTTGTATAGTGTGGTTGCTTTGCTGTATATAGGGTGTTACAACCTGTCATCGGGATCTGACTGATATCTACTTGTGACACTCAGAGTATATGATATATTGAGTCTAGTACATGAATCCAACTCATGCGTGCCCCTTCATCCTGTGTCTTTGGACACATGGAGTTAGAGAGGGGAATCCCATGAGTTATAAGAATAAATCATCTCTTAGATTTTTCTATGTTAAACCTTTTTAGCATCTTATTTATGTATGTAGATTGAGAAAGATCAAACAATCTTTTAAATCTATTTATATATATCTTAATTCTCAGTATATAGATTGCTACTCCAAGGTCTTTCATGGAAAATTATTAGAAAGCTAAATTTCTACTAATTGAAGAAACGAAACGCCTTTTCATATGAGTAATATGTCATCTATATATAATACTAGGAATACAACTGCACTTTCACTAACATTCTTCTTGTAAACACAAGGTTCATCCATATTTTGTGAGAAACCAAAATCTTCGATTATCTCATCAAATCGGATGCTCCAACTTCTAGATGCTTGTTTCAATCCATAAATGGATCTTTTGCAATTTGCATACCTTTTTTCTATACGACTGCATTTTTCTCACCTTTTGGTTGTGTCATGTATACATCCTTAGTCAAATTTCCATTAAGGAAAGTTGTTTTCACAACCATTTGCCAAATCTCATAATTATAATGAGCAACAATGGCTAGAAGTATCATGATGGATTTAAGCATAGAAACTAGAGAAAATGTTTCTTCATAGTCAACTCCTTATCTTTGACGATATCTTGTAGCTCCCGGCCTAGCTTTATAGGTAACTATATTATCTTCTATGTCAGTCTTTTTCTTGAAGATCCATTTGTACCTAATAGGTTTTATCCCCTCAGTTGGGTCAACCAAAGTCTATACTTAGTTTTCATACATGAAATCCATCTCTGACTGCATGGTTTTAGTCATCTGTTGGATTACGAACTATTTAGAACTTCTTCATAGGTAGTTGGCTCATCATCCTCTATAAGCAATACGTCATTCTGTTCATTTATGAGAAATCCATATCTCTTGAGAACAATGTGTATTACTATGATGCAACAATCCCCTAAAATCTGAGTCTAGACAACCTTCAAATCAATTCAGAATTAAAATCTTCAATTCTAATCAATTGTAAATTGAACCCTTCACCCCCAAATCAGCAAGGTATTGGTAACAAAAAGTATAAGAAAGAATTAGAATATGCCACAAGTCATTACTAACTTGATAAGTGAAATAATTCTTAGCATATCAAGGTGTTGAATATGCATTTCTTGAAGAAAACATCTCAAAATTATATCATTCATGAATTATAATGTCATACACGTTTTTGGGTGTTTTTTATACCACAAATAACCTAAAGTCACATTAAGAAAAGGTAGGCTCGACAACGGTTTGAAATCGGCCAATTCTAGTTTAGAATTGGCGATTTTGTACTATCAAAAATATGGAACGAGACTAGAACCAGGGAGGGACCGGTTCGGAACTGTCCGGTTCCGACTCATGAACCGGTGGTTCGGTAAATTCCAATATTTTTTTATTTTTTTAATTATACAAAGTTTCAAAATTAAACCTAATTGTTGGGTGAATTTGAAGCAAATAATAATAATTTAACTTTTCAATTTGTTTATAAATGAAGCAAAAAAAATATTATGTTAGAAATAAGTAAAAAAAATTGGAGAATAAATTAGTTAGAAAGAATGAGCATTTTGAGAAAAAATATTAACTTATGAAATATTAATTTGTGTAAATTATAAATTTTTACAGCTAATAAGTTATAAAAATATGAAAACTTTGAAAAAAATAACTTATTAAATATTAATTTGTGATTTTGTGTAATAAATTAGATTATTATAAAAAAAGTTTAATTTAATTTTAAGAAATTATAAGTTAGAATTTAGAAATGACTATTTTTATTTGATAAATTAAATATAAATTCAAAAATTATAACCATGTTTTGTAATTACACAATCAATTTTATTTTTTATTTTAAAAAATAATTTAATTATAAAAATTTGAATTTATATTTAAAAAATTATAATATTAATAATTGGGCTCGAACTTAATTTTTTTAATGTTAATTAAGTGAGCTACGTATCCTCTTAGGGTTTAGATGAATCAAAACTCACGTAATTTTCTTACCTTTTAAATTTTAATTGTTGACCCTTTTTACGTTTTTTTAATCAAAACTGCCAGTGTCGGATGTGTCAGTCGTTTTCTTCAGTGGTGAACTCATATTGGTCCTCAAATTGATATTTCTTTATTTTTTATTATCTTAATGAGCTTTGGTGCAATCATCAATATATACTCGAGTTGTTAGCGATTCGGGAATTAAGTTATAACGCATTTCATCTAAAATATTTCCTTTCATACTAAAAATTTGTCAAACTATAACAACTGATATTGGACTTGAAAATTTTTATTTTGCAATTTTGGAGAGTATCGATAAGTATTTCGTAGACTCCACCAATCAAGGACTGAAAAATCTTTACATGTCCTATTATCACCAAATTGAAATGTATTTATTAAATAAATGTCAAGTTCAGGTGAACCGGAGGATGATCTTTTATATTTTTGCATCATCAAACGATCATTCCCTTTAATTTTTATCGTTTCACTTGAAGCTGACTAGTAATGTCATTGCTACTAATAGTAGTATGAATATTATAAATCAAATTAAATTTCATAAATAAATCACAAGTTAATTTTTTATATCATTAATAATGGAATCAACAGTAACATCATCACTTAAATCTACAATATATAATAAAAATTCAAATAATCAAATAAACCATCTATTTGATATCTAGAATAAAAAACACAACATACAAGTTTAATCAAAAGAATAAATTTAAAATAATTTAACAATTTATTTTTCATCATACAAATAAAATCATGCAAAATTGGATCATTAATATAATCTTGAAATGTATCAACAATATTAATATATTTACACAATAATAAATGACATGTTAGATAATAAATATTACTTCAAATATATGTTGCATGATTACAAACTTTTAAAATTGTTGATAAACATTTCAATGTTGTGGATATAAATTAATTTGTGGCATATTGTTGAAAATAAATATGCACAATAATTCTCTATATTCATATGACTCGTTGAGTAATTCATAAGTTGAATTCCAATGAATAGGAACATCTCTTGGAAATCTTTTAGGTTTTTTGCTTTTTCATGATAAAATTGAATCCATAATTTCATTGTTTGTGGATGTGACCATAAAAATAAAATTGCTAATTTAATTTCAGCAATTATACCACTCAAAGATTTCAAACCATCTTGAACACATGACATGCACATTTAACATAAAAAAATCTATCTCTAATGTTAGGTTGACATAATGCTTGAAAGTCTTGAATTGAGACGGTATTTGCCGCCACATTATCAAAAAAAAATTATGAACTAATCCATATTCTTCCAAAATATTTTTTTTATCATTTTAAAAATATTATTAACGATATGTTGATTATCAAAAACTCTAAATGCAAGTAATCTTTTTTATAATTGGGATTTACAACCTTTCCTATCTAAACCTGTGGCCAGACTTAAGAAAAATGAATTTTAAAGATATCTAACCTTAATCCCACAAAGATTGAGATTTACAACCTTTTCTATCTAAATCCCTTAAAGTTAGGGATTTATAGCCAATAGAATTAAATCCCCTAGGGAATAGGATTTTGACAACTAATTAAAAATGAATCCTTTTCTAATAAAGAAAACTTAATAAAAGATTTAAATAAAAGAATGATGTGGCGACATGGGCTTACTCCCATTGGCCCAAATGCCCAACTAACTTATTTAAAACCTATGCGACTTGTTTAAAATGTCACACGGTCATTACATAAAGATAGCCTTGAAACTCTTGACTTAATTATTTATTCTCTACCTTAATCTGATCAAGTGTTTTAAAACTTTTTGTAAGACCACATTTTATGCAATTAAGTATAATTTATCCCTGTATCAAATAATCACACATAGCATGTTGGAAAGACAAAATATCCTGTTAACAGTGATAGAAATTTTTTTTTTCATATCCTGTAATATCATTTAATAACTTTGCAAGTCAACTTTGAGGCTTTCACCATAATATGATATATCACATATATTAAAACTTAAACTTTGCACATAAAGTATTTACGAGTTGCTTTCATTTATAAATTTTTAAAACTCATTCCAAAATGACTATATATATTCAAACACGTAAATACAAAATGCAGATGATATATTTTCATGCTCCTTGTGTGGAATGCAAGGAGAGAGAGTGATGAGGCTCGGCCAGTGACCTGTACTCCATGTCTTCTATACGCTACTCAAAATGAGCTATCACTTTTCTTTACCTGAAAAATGATGCAAATTGATGAGTTACGGCTAAGTGAGAATAATCATCCAATGAGCTCTAAAGTATCAAACAACTCATAGTAATAAATCACAAATCCAACACATACCATGTATTTCATTCCATTTATCCGAATCATATAAATATCAATGAAGTTGAAACATATAATCATTATTCTTTACGTATGCAATTGCTTTGCTTATTTCATTTTGTTGTGACCAAGTTAAATAGACATTGCCCCGAGTTTCCATGTGAACATTCGCATTTGCTAGCAAGCTTGATCATTTGTTTCATTTGCACATTTGTTGGGCCATTGTCCTCTTTTTTTGCTTTACAATATCGATTAACTAGTCACAACTTCTTTTAAGTCTATATGCATATGCATTTGTACTTAAGCATTCATCAAACATTGTATCTTATCACATATAACATACATATACCGCATATATGCCTCATATGCCACGCATATACTTTGTATATACAATACATATACCATGTATATATATCACATATGTCAAATATATACCTCAAATATACCACAAGTATACCACTTATGTGTACCACAAATGTCACAAATTATCAGTGATAAATCATAAGAATCACATAGTAAGCAACATTTATATACACTAAAGAATTCAATTGATAATTAGACACACCTTTCTCATTTGATTCCAACCCCTAACTTATTGTCTATCCGCTCCTTGTGGGTCTCCAATATGTTGTGAGCCTAATATGAAAACATAATCGATTAACTCATGATTAGGGAGATTTAATGTGGCTTAAACAAATTAATATGCATTGTTTATATCAGTAGTTAAGATTTTTTCTATGAGGCAGTGTGACCTTATGGGACTTTTTAGCCTATAACTTTTTCTATATTTGACCAATTAATCTGATTTTTATTCCTAATTAAAATTACATATAATTATGTAACATATTAAAATATCAGACCAATTGGATCATTGTAAAACTTTTGGTGGAATTTCTAAATATGTTATGTTTTCTGCCCTGAGGCAGTTTCAGGGTACCAAATTTGGTTTATCATAACTTATGATATATAAATCATATTTTAATGAAACTTTACAGAAAATTATATGGGTTCAAATGGAAAATTTTTCATGTTTACAAATTTTATCAATTATGTCTCTAAGGTCTTCAAATTATAAGAAACATTTAACTAGTCCAGAATAGAATTGGCTTTCGGAATAGTATGACTTCTAAAGACCATAACTTAGCCTATACATAACATATTAAGCTGAAATTAGTACCTATATTTAGATAAGACATATACCTATAATATTTATATTTTGATAATTTACATAATATATCTCTAAGGAGCTCAAAATATCCAAAAATGTTGTTGGATCTGCCCAGGGCACTAAGTAGGCAGTTCAAACTATGGAACAATCATGGTTCCAGTTACCATAACTCAAAATATACAAAACATATGAACCTGAAATTTGGTATAAAGATACATAAAACATATATCTACAACTTTAATATTTTGAGATACTTCAAATAATGGCTTTAACATATTCAAAACCAAAGAGCACAGTAGCTGATGCGAGCCAAGACAACAGAAATGATCTTACATGCCATGGAGGAGATGGATTAATGATGCCACCTGGTCCAATCATAAGATCAAGTAGAAACAAGCTCAAGGCAGCCTTGCAAATGTATATTCAAAGCTTAGTGACAAGAGATATCAAAGAAGAGGCTTGGGTTAGGCTTGAAGAGATGGAATCGGTTGGCGATCCAAAGCTTGTGACACTCATTGGGCATGTGATGGTGAAAACAACTAGCCTAATGGGCTAGAGAAGAAGTCTATATTACAAGGTTCAAATCATGTGCAATATGCTATATTAAGGTAAACTTATGTTATGTCATGGTTTGGCCTAAGATTAAATTTAGTGGGCTGTTTTATTTTAATTATTGGAATGTAATTTCATTTAAAAACACATGATCAACCTTATTTTAACTTGTCTTAAGTGTGTAGGCCTTATAAAATTAACTTAAGTCATTAGGGTCAAATTGGTCTTTTCTTCATTTGTGCACCTAGGTTTTGGTTTGTAGAGGAATAAATACCTCCTTATGCGTGTAAGACAATCAGATTGGTGATTAAGATCAAAATTTCAGTGTTCTTGAGTGTTCTTCAAGTGGGAGGTGTGATCTCCATTGATATACCAAGGATTGTTTTCACTTATCAGGTTGGTATTAATTTGTGGCGTGAATCTAATTCTCTCTTCATACTCTTTGTTACCAATTCCTTGCTGTTTTAGGGGTGAAGAGTCTAATCTTGCAATTGGTTAAACTTAAGATTTGTATCAAATTGATTTGGAGGTTGTCTAGACTTAGATTCTAGGTGGTTGCTGTATCAGTAGCTATCTTGGCTAGGGTTCACACCCTGACCAGTTTCAGTAGAGAGAGAATATCTCTTTCTATACACAAAATCTTGCAAAAAGGTTTACATATCCATAAATCTAAGACATAATAAAGGAACAACCTTTGTGTTTTAAACTTTTTCAGAATCAATTTCTATTGATATCAAAATTGGGGTGCAAGTTAGTGTCTATTAATGAACCTTAGCAACTCAAATCAACCCTATAGCAATAAGAATCGATTACTTACCAAGAATGAACTTGCAAGGGATCAATTTGCCTCAAAAACTAAATGAAACAAGAAAGAATTGAAGTCTAGAATGGAGGAAGATGAAGAAGAAAACGGGATGGAGTGAGGATGCAGAAATGGGGGAGGAAGATAAAGCTAACTTTTTTGTTTTTGTCTTTTTACCTTTTTCTCTTCATCTCTTCTCTTTTCTCTTTTCTTTTTTCTCTTTTCTTTTCTCTTTTCTTTTTTCTCTTCTCTTTTCTTTTCTCTTTTCTTTTTTCTTTTCTTTTTTCTCTTCTCTTTTCTCTTTTCTTTTCTCTTCTCTTTTCTCTTCTTTTTTCTTTTATTTTCCTTTTGTTTCCTTTTCATTTTCTTTTATCTATATTATTATTTACATATATATATATATATATATAATTCTACTAATCCACACAATAATACAACTTAATCATTTTGCCTGATTTAACTAAATTAACAATGTAAATGTTTACTAATCTTAATCTAGTAAATTTGTTTACTTTAATTTAGTCACCTTATTCAATTTATTTCTAATACTTTGTTATCCTCCTTTAGGTTATAAGTACACACGTGCGACTCGATAAAATTGCCAAATACTAGGACACGTATGATGCAGCAACCACCTAGAATCTAAGTCTAGACAACCTCCAAATCAATTTGATACAAATCTTAAGTTTTAAACAATTGCAAGATTAGACTCTTCACCCCCAAAACAGCAAGGAGTTGGTAACAAAGAGTATGAAGAGAGAATTGGATTCACACCACAAATTAATTACCAACCTGATAAGTGAAAACAATCCTTGGTATATCAATGGAGATCACACCTCCCACTTGAAGAACACTCAAGAACACTGAAATTTTGATCTTAAAATCACCAATCTGATTGTCTTACACGCATAAGGAGGTATTTATACCTCTACAAACCAAACCCTAGCTGCAAACATGAAGAAAAGACCACTCTGACCCTAATGACTTAAGGACAAACGAATGGGCTTAATTTTATAAGGCCTACACACTTAAGACAAGTTCAAATAAGGCTGATCATGTGTCTTTAAATGAAATTACATTCCAATAATTAAAATAAAACAGCCCACTAAAATTAATCTTAGGCCCAACCATGACATAACATAAGTCCACCTTAACATAGCATATTGCACATGAGTTGAACCTTGTAATATAGACTTCTTCTCTAGCCCACTAGGCTAGTTGTCTTCACCATCACATGCCCCAATGAGTGTCACAAGCTTTGGATCACAAACTGATTCCATCTCTTCAAGCCTGACCCAAGCCTCTTCCTTGATATCTCTTGTCACTAAGCTCTGAATATACATTTGCAAGGCTGCATTGAGCTTGTTTCTACTTGATCTTGTGATTGGACCACGTGGCATCACTAATCCATCTCCTCCATGGCATGTAAGATCATTTTTGTTGTCTTGGTTCGCATCATTCCCTCCCTCCACAAAAGGATTCGTCCTCGAATCACCACCTGCATTATCAAAAGGAGAAAGGTCAGCAACATTAAAAGTTGCTGAAACACCATACTCACCGGGCAAGTCAATCTTATAGGCATTGTCATTGATCCTCTCAACCACTTGAAAAGGTCCATCGCCTCTTGGATCCAACTTGGATTTCCTTTGGTTAGGAAATCTCTCTTTCCTAAAATGCACCCATACCCAATCTCCAGGTTCAAATTTCACAACTTTACGTCCTTGGTTGGCTTTTTGTGCATAACTTTTGTTCTTTAACTCAATGTGCTGTTTTGCCTTCTCATGTATGGACTTAACCAAATCTGCCTTCTTTTGCCCATCTAAGTTAGAAATATCATTCACAGGTATAGGCAACAAATCCAAAGGGGTTAGCGGATTAAAACCATAGACAATTTCAAATGGAGAATAACCTGTTGATGAATGAATGCTTCTATTATATGCAAATTCTACTAATGGCAAACAATCTTCCCAAGTTTTCAAATTCTTTCCAACAACAGCACGTAATAATGATCCTAAAGTTCTATTAACCACTTCAGTTTGACCATCTGTTTGAGGATGACAAGTAGTAGAAAATAGCAACTTTGTTCCCAACTTTCCCCACAGCAGACGCCAAAAATGACTCAAAAACTTAGAATCTCTATCAGAAACAATAGTTTTAGGAACACCATGCAATCGCACAACATCCTTAAAGAACAAATCAGAAATATGTGTAGCGTCATCAGTTTTATGGCAAGCGATGAAATGTGCCATCTTGCTAAACCTATCAACTACAACAAAAATGCTATCTCTTCCCCTTTTAGTCCTGGGCAGTCCCAACACAAAATCCATAGAAATGTCAATCCAGGGCTGACTAGGGATGGGTAAAGGAGTATACAACCCATGAGGTTGAATTCTTGACTTGGCTTGCTTACATGCAACACACCTAGAGCAAATTTTCTCAACATCTTTCTTCATATTAGGCCAATAAAAATGCTCATGCAAGATGTCAAGTGTCTTAGCAATACCAAAATGACCCATCAAACCACCATTATGAGCCTCACGCACAAGCAACTCACGCATGGAACAATTAGGCACACACAGTTTATTTTCTCTAAATAAATAGCCATCATGCCTATAAAACCTTTGAAATGCAGATTGTTCACATGCATTATAGACATTTGAAAAATCAGAATCAGAAGCATACAATTCCCTCATATATTCAAATCCCATCAATCGAGAACTCAAAGTAGTAATAAGAGTATATCTTCTAGATAATGCATCAGCAACCACATTTTCCTTACCTTGTTTGTATTGAATCACATAAGGAAAGGTCTCAATGAACTCCAACCATTTGGCATGTCGTTTGTTCAACTTACCTTGACCCTTGAGATGCTTTAAAGACTCATGATCACTATGAATCACAAACTCTTTAGGCCAAAGATAATGCTGCCAAGTCTCCAAAGCCCTCACGTGTTTCACTCAAAATGTGTATGTTCGCTCGTGTTTCACTCAATTAAGGCTTTTACCCTCTTTTGAGCTAACCACTCCTGCCTTTTACCGCTCTTGTGCACTCACTATGATATATTTCCGGATCAATTTCAACCAACCAGATCAATAACAATGAGCAGCAATATCCAACAGAAAATTAAAATAGACAATTCCTAAGCAAGAAAGGAAACATCACAAAACTAGAAGCAAAATTAATGAGATGAAAGCAAGGAATGACAAGTATATGCTATATGCACACACGGATGAAGAATGAGGTGTGCAGATATAATATTGTTATTTGAGTAATATGGAATGCAAAATTACTCAACTAATGTAATGGAAACAAGTAGGACAGCAGTCAAGAATATAAAACAAAGAATGCAAAAAATTGACAAAACTAGAAAAAAATTAAGTACATATGTGCTATTGCCCTAAAAGAATTCGAACCAGAACCTAAAACTCACTAAACCATTCCCAACATACTTCCAAATAAACTAATTGTATGCCTATTAGTAACTATTATCCACCAATTGCACAATTTCCAGCAATAAGCAATGAAACCTCAACTTATACCTCAATATGAAACCAATCAATTTCAATTACGAACTCCACTCAAAATTGCTCAAATTATCAATTTTAATCAGAATAGAGCAAATATATTCAGAGGCAATTCATTTTATATATGTGTGCAATCAATTGAATCCAAACAGTCCCACTTTTGGCAATCAATGCCAATATACACGATTTTTTTTTTTCTAATCTGATATTCAACAAAAAAAAATTGAAACACCAAAAATTCGTACCCAAAAAAAAAAAAAGAAATAAACCAAACTTCAATAGACAGCAATATAGGCAAATTCAGCCACAAATGGATAAACTTTTTTTTTTATTATTTTTTTTATGCTGTAACTTGAACAAATATCACTAAAACCAGAAAAATAAAGATAAGTACAATTGATTTAGAACCAAAGCTCTGATACCTCAATCTCATGAAGAAAAAGACTATTTTGAACATTATCATGATGATAGACAAGAAGAGAAAGAAAGAAAAACAAAGCATCTTCGGTAAGTACCTTTCAAAAAGAAATGGACAAGATGTGTGCTAGGATTGATAGGTGGGGCATGAAGAGAAAGAGAATGAAATGAAGAATCCTTATCCAAGAAGGTGTGAAATTCAAAAATCAAATTTTCATTATGAATTTGATTTTGTTTCTAAGTGTAAAATGGTGGATGATGATAAGAATCAAATTCATGAGGATATTAATGATGCTGATACTAGTGAAGTTGAAATTGTGGGTGAGAGTATTGATTCTATTTCACTAGAAGATTGTGTTAGTGTTATTGAGAGCATTGCAATTGAAAGTAAAAATATCATTCAAGATGAATTTGTAGCTAATGATAATGAATCCACAGAGGTAAGTGATGAACATGAATTGGATGAGCTTGAGGGAGTAATGATGAGTGAGATTGAGATGAAAGAAGGGGCTGTTTTTGGAGAAGCTAAAGAGAGAATTGAGAGAGATGAGGTTTTTAGGGATAAAAGTAGTAGTAATGAGCAAAGAAAGAAAATAGTGAATGTGTGTGAAAAGGAGAGAGATGAAAAGTAAATTTTTTACTAACAATTTTAATTATTCTTTGCTTTGTGTTCTACATTTTTCTTTTAATTTAGGCAAAGATTCGAGGGCGAATCTTCTTGAGGAAGGAGGAAATGATGCATGCACGAGAACCATGCATGAAGGATATGAAGGACTATCTTTTATCGAGAGAAAAAAGAAGTTCGAAAATCTATTCAAATGATCCAAATCAATGTAGGGCCTATACCTCATTGGAGACAACATTGGAGCTTAAAAAGCAATACTGGGCCTAAAATCCATAATTAAACTTATGGGCCAATACTACACAAAGGGAAGCCTAAAGTGAAGATCAAGGGATTCTTTCATGAAGATTAAATTCAAATGGGCTAAACAAGGCAAAGTCCATAAACCTTGAAGATTACAAATCATGTGCAAGTCATGTGCAAATCATGTGTTAGGAGTCCTATGCCAAACATGTGCAAGACATGTGTCATCCATGTACAAGACATCATGTGCCAACCATGTGCTCAAGATCATGTGCAATGCATGTGTCTACTTATGGGATTTGGGCTTAACATGTGATTAGGCTTAATTATGTATGTGGGCTGCCTAAAGGACCATTTTTTTATGGTTCCTATGCATACATCACTCAAGGGGGAAAGCAAGTGCTCTTCAAACTTGGTGATTGGGTTGGGGGTGCATTTGAGGACAGAACGATTTCCTAACCGAAGGAAGTCCAAATTGGATCCTAGAGGAGATGGACCATTCCAAGTGTTGGAACGAGTTGGTGATAATGCATGCAAGATTGACTTGCTAGGTGAGTATCAGGTGTCTGTCACTTTTAATGTATCTGATCTTTCTCCTTTTGACATGGATTCAGATTCGAGGAAGAATCTTTTTGAGGAGGGAGGGGTTGATGTGGATTTAACTAGTTATCACCAAAAACGTGACATGGGACAACATGGGGCCACTAGAGATGAGCACTTGGAAATGCTAATTGGTCCAATTACAATATTGAGGGCCAAAAGACTTAATAAAGCATACCAAACCTTTGTTGGGCCAATTGTGGAGGAGCTCTTTGGAGAAAAGGCCTTTACCCACAAAAATGGGCCAATGGAACTCAAAATTGTAGAGAAACAACCCCTTCTTATTATCCATACATGTGGTTTTAATTAGAATGACTATGTAGTAGTTTTTAAGAACATTTTTAATCCAACTCATATGTTTAAAACACAAGGGCCTTGTTTGGTTAGCATCTAAGAAAATGTTTTTTTTTGCTTCTTTGGATTTAATGGGTATCCAAACATGCCCCTTATTTTTTATTAGGGTTAGGTAGCATATTGAGAGTATAAATACTCTCTTAGGTCATGCTTCAAAAGGAGGAAGACTTTGTAATCATATTTTCTTGGCTTAGCCAACATTTGTATGAAAGAGGATTTTTCTTCTTATGTTGCATCAAGAAATGAGTGAACTTATCAAGGTATTTACTTTTTTGGTGTTTATTCTCTTCTGATTTTCTTCTATCCTATCATCTAAGTTTCTGATTGCATGTCAATTATGGGCTTAGTAGGATAAAACCATTTTTTATCTAGGATTTAGGTTTTGTGTTGAATTTGTATGTTGGAGTTTCGAATTCTTTATAATCTTGGGGTTCTGCATCACATGTGCAAGGGGAGGCATGTGCATATCATGTGGATTTGAGCAATGTGGGGTTATTTATCTATTTAGGGCCTAAGTCAAGTTTGGGCCATAAGCTATTCTTTTTGTATTGGGCATGTGGCATTTAAAATAAGTCACATGGGCCTTAGTTTAGCTAGTTGGGCACGTGGGCCTTTGGAAACAAGCCCATGCCACCACCTCATTATTTGTTTAGGCTCTTTATTTAGTTTTTCCTTATTGGAGAAAGATTCCTATTAATTAGTTGTCAAATCCCTAACTTTAAGGGATTTATATATGATGAGTTGTAAATCCTAGTCTTTAAGGGATTAGGGTTAGATATCTTTAGAATTCCTTTTTCTTATGGGACTTTAACTTCTTAAGAGGTATATAACCTCCCAAAAACGTGCATGGTATTAGATTGCTTGGTTAATAAAGATTTGATAAGTTTTCTTCATGAAAGGCATGTTCAACACCTTGGTATGCTAAGGATTATTGCACTTATCAGGTTAGTATTGACTTGTGGCTTGTTCTAATTTTTTCTTATACTCTTTGTTACTAATTCCTTGCTGATTTAGGGGTAAAGATTTTAATTAACAATTGATTAAAATTGGAGATTTGATTCTGAATTGATTTGGAGGTTGTGTAAACTTAGATTCTAGGGGGGTTGTCGCATCATTTGGTATCAGAGCAAGGGTTTCAAACCAATTAAATCTACCTTTATATATTTTTTTAGTTATATTTGTTCAAGTTACAAATATAAAAATAAAAAAATAGGTTTTACTTAATAGTGGACGAATCTGCTCTATTGTGCATGCTTTTGAAGTTTTGCTTAATCAGTGCAATTTTGATGTTAGAAATACTTACATTTTGATTCTGATCATATAAAATTAAAAAAAAAAAAAACAGAAAAAGAAAGTTGCATGCGTATAGAAATTAGTTACCAAAAGTGGGGCTGTTTTGATTCAATTGATCGCACACATATCAAATTGTGTTGCTATTGATTATATTTGCTCTAAACTGATTAAACTTGATATTTTGAGTAATTTTGGTGTGGTTTGTAATTGGATTGGAGTGGTTTCATATTGAGCACTATAATAGAGTTTTCATAGTATATTGCTAGAAGTAGTGCTTTTGGTGATTAATACTTGCTTAGGGTATTTATTCTGATTATTTAGCATCAACTTGGGATTGAATTAGTGTTTCTAAGCTTATGTTCGAATTCCATTAGGGGAGGAGAACTTCTTTACATAATTTTTCTAGTTTTGTCAATTCTTTGCATTCTTAGTTTTCTATTCTTGTTTGTTGTCCAATTTATTTCTTTTGCATTCTTTATTTACTCAAATAACACATAAGAACATTCACACACCTCACTCTTCATCCATTATGCACATACTTTATTGAATTTTGAGTAACCAACTTATTCAACATAAATATTCTACCCCAAACTTCTTAATTTGCATAAATATATAATTTTAGATCAATGCCATCAAAATATATAATATATTTCTTCCATAACTCACACTTGCATTTTTATCACAAACTCAAGTTGTATTTCATTAAATAATAATTAGAAACATTATTGCAGTCCCAAGTACAAAAGTTTTGCATAAGAATACATTTTAAAGAAATTCCATCAATATTCCAAGAATTAACAAAAGTATCATAAAACCAATAAGAAAAACAACAAGCTTGTTATATAAATATCCACTCACCTTAGCTAGAAGCTAGCAAAATTGTATCTAGGCTTGTGGAGTCCTTTGGGAAATCTCTATATCCAGATCCTCTCCTATACAAACCTAAAAAGGGCATAACTATGAAGAATAATAAACTAGCTACTTGAAATCATGATGAAAAATCTAAAATCATCAAACCTTACTAATTTTCTTTGAATATGGTATTTCTTCCTCAAGTGAATTTAAACACATAACTAACATCTTCTTGAGTTTTTGTTTGAGCTCTAATGAAGAAATAAGCTAAAAAGTAAAAATGAACTCATTTTTATGGTGATTTGGAGATGTGGCTGAAGTTTAGGATTGGTTTTAATGGTTGTGAGAGTTTGGGTGATATGAGGAGGATGAAGAAGAAGAAAGGAATTGATAAATTCTGCCTTGAAAAGTATGGGTTGTGTTTGACAAGCTTTATGCCCAAAAGAGGTGGTTTTTGTCTTTTTCTCATTAACTAGTCACATGCTATGCAAATGACCCATTAGTATACGCATGTCACTTAATAATTTTGTAATTTCATGCTAAATTGTTTAGAAAATCAAGCCAATTAAGAGACCAAGTCAAAAGCTAAATTAATGGGCTAATGAGATAGAGAAATCAACATACTATGTGATCACTTAAAATATATTTTTCACTTAATATACAAATATGTTACTAATGCCAAATGCATTATGTTATGGATATGGGTGTCACAATTCCTCCCCACTTATAAAATTTTGTCCACGAAATTTATGTACATGAAGGTGGAAATAAATATGGATATTGCCTAAGCATGTCCTCTTCTCTTTCCCAAGTTGCTTTTTCCTTTGAATGATTATGCCATAATGCCTTCACTAGTGGAATAACCTTGTTCCTCAACACTTTCTCTTCTCTAGTTATAATTTCCACTGGTTCTTCAGATATATTAAATCTTGTTTTAATTCTAATGGTTGTTTATCCAAAACATGTGATGGGTCCCTCCGATATCTCCTAAACTTAAAGACATGAAATATATTATGGATTTGAGACAATTCTGGTGGTAATGCTAACCTATAACCTACAGGTCCAATTCTTTCGACGATTTTATATGGACTAATGAAACGCAGACTACGCTTCCTAAAGTGTACGACTCCCTTCCATGGAGAAATCTTCAAGAATACTTTTTCACCCACTTCATATTTAATATCTTTTCTCTTCAAATCTGCATAAACTCTTTTGCCTATCTTGTGCTACTTTCAATCTAGATCTAATGAGTTGGATTCTATTTGTAGTCATTGGCACAAGTTTTGGCCCCACTAATTTCCTTTCACCTGCTTCATCCCAACATATATGTATTCTACAATTCCTTCCATACAATGTTTCATATGGTGCCATATCAAGACTTGCATGAGAACTATTGTTATCAGCAAATTCCACTAGTGATAAATACTTATTCCAATTTCTTTTGAATTCCATTACACAAGCTCTCAACAT
Source organism: Triadica sebifera (assembly GCA_023653625.1). Taxonomy (NCBI): domain Eukaryota; kingdom Viridiplantae; phylum Streptophyta; class Magnoliopsida; order Malpighiales; family Euphorbiaceae; genus Triadica; species Triadica sebifera. The sequence continues at coordinate 32,452,827 of CM042901.1, forward strand.
GTCCTCCAAGGTCTAGATGATACGTTCAGATTGGTCATTAGTCTAGGGTGGAAAGAAGGGTTGAATTTTAATTTATTACCTAGGACATGTTGTAAACTAGGCCAAAATCTAGAAGTGAACCGTAGATCTCTATCCGATTCTATAGATATTGGAGCACTATGGAGTCTCACGATCTCACTAACATAAATCTCAGCAAGCTTATCTAGTGAATACTCCCTTTTAACTGGCAAAAAGTGAGATGATTTGGTCAATCTATCCACTATCACCCAAATAGAGTCATGCCCTTGCTGAGTGGATGGAAGAGGTTTGATGCGAGCCGAGATAACATAAGTTATCTTACATGCCATGGAGGAGATGGATTAGTGATGCCACTTGGTCCAATCATAAGATCAAGTAGAAACAAGCTCAAGGCAGCCATGCAAATGTATATTCAAAGCTTTGTGACAAGAGATATCATGGAAGAGATTTAGATCAGGCTTGAAGAGATGGAATCGGCTGGTGATCTAAAGCTTGTGACACTCATTGGGGCATGTGATGGTGAAGACAACTAGCCTAATGGGCTAGAGAAGAAGTCTATATTACAAGCTTCAAGTCATGTGCAATATGCTATGTTAAGGTGGACTTATGTTATTTCATGGTTGGCCCTAAGATTAAATTTAGTGGGATATTTTATTTTAATTATTGGAATGTGATTTCATTTAAAGACACAAGATCAACCTTATTTTAACTTGTCTAGGTGTGTGAGCCTTATAAAATTAAGCCCATTCATTTGTCCTTAAGTCATTAGGGTCAGATTGGTCTTTTCTTCATTTTTGCACCTAGGGTTTGGTTTGTAGAGGTATAAATACCTCCTTATGCATGTAAGACAATCAGATTGGTGATTAAGATCAAAATTTGAGTGTTCTTCAAGTGGGAGGTGTGATCTCCATTGATATACCAAGGATTGCTTTCACTTATCAGGTTGGTAACTAATTTGTGGCGTGAATCCAATTCTCTCTTCATACTCTTTGTTACCAATTCCTTGCTGTTTTGGGGGTGAAGAGTTTAATCTTGCAATTGGTTAAACTTAAGATGTGTATCAAATTGATTTGGAGGTTGTCTAGACTTAGATTCTAGGTGGTTGCTGCATCAAGGTTGAAGAGAACCCAGAAGGAGACTAATGTTCTTCCTTAACTTGTTGACATACTAGACACCTTACAACAAAATTTGCCATGTATTTCTTCATGCCTTGCCACCAATAGTTTCCCTTAAGAGTTTGATACATCTTGGTACTACTTGGATGGATCGAGTATACAAAGCAATAGGCTTCCCCAAAATTTCCCTTTTCAAACTTTCATCATTAGGCACACATAATCTTTCACCATGCATCAAGATTTTGTCATCCTTAAGTGAAAAGTCGTGTCGTATGCCCTTTTTCACTTCATCCTTAATCTTCTCAACCTGTTTATCTTGATTTTGAGCTTCGCCTACCCTTTTCACAAGTATTGGTCTAACTTTAAGTGTAGCCAACAGGGCACCTGATTCTCTCACAGCTAATTCAGCCCTTAAAGATTGAAGATCTACCATTAAAGGTAATCAAATTGTCTTAAAATGAGCCATATTTCCATAGGATTTCCTACTAAGAGCATCGACTACAATATTCGCCTTACCAGGATGGTATTCAATAGTACAATCATAATCGTTCAACAATTCAATCCACCGTCTTTGCCTCCTTTTGTGTAAGAAAGTATTTCAAACTCCTATGATCAGTGAATATTTGACATGTTTTTCCATAAAGATAATGCCTCCATGGTTTCAAAGCAATTATTATTGCCTCCAACTCAAGGTCATGAGTAGGGTAATTCATTTCATGAAGTCTAAGTTGCTTAGAAGCATAGGCTATCACCTTCCCATGTTGCATCAACACACAACCTAACCCTTTTCTAGAAGCATCACTGTAAATCGCAAAACTGCCATTGCTTGTAGGAAGAGTAAGGACTAGTGCTGAAGTCAAACAAGCTTTTAAGCTTTTCAAAACACTTTTGACACTCATCTATCCATTCAAATTTCACATTCTTTCTAAGTAACTCAGTATGTGTTGCAATTATTCAGAATTTCTGCACAAAACGACGGTAATTTCTAGCTAAACCTAAGAAACTCCTAACCTCCGTAGGATTTATTGGGGATTCCCAATTAACTACTGATTCTACCTTTTTAGGATCAACAAAACACCCTTAGCCAATATAACATGCCCTAAAAATACAACCCAATCAAGTCAGAACTCACATTTGTTAAGTTTCACATACAACTTTTCTCTCAAAATCTGTAACACTAACCTCAAATGCTCTTCATTATCTTCCTTAGTATTCGAATACACCAAATATCATGATGTGGATTTCACTAGTTATCACCAAAACCATGACATGGGGCCATTGGAGATGAGCACTTGAAGATGTCAATTGGTCCAATTACAAGATCAAAGGCCAAAAGACTTAAAGAAGCATACCAAACCTTTGTTGGGCCACTTGTGGAGGAGCTCTTTGGAGAAAAGGCCTTGACCCATAAAAATGGGCTAATGGACCTCAAAATTGAAGAGAAACAATCCCTTCTAATTATCCATGCATGTGGGCTTAATTAGAATGTATATGTAGTAGTTTTTAATCCAGTCCATATATTTAAAATGCAAGGGCCTTGTATGGTTAGCATCTAACTAATGTCATTTTTGCTTGTTTGGATTTAATGGGCATCCAAACATGCCCCTTGTTTCTTATTAGGGTTAGTCAGCATATTGAGAGTATAAATACTCTTTTAGGCCATGATTAGGGCCAACATTGAGGAGGACCAGGAGGTAACTATGGCACGGTTCTTGGGAGGATTGAGTAGGGATATAGCTAATATAGTGGAGCTACATCACTATGTGGAGCTTGAAGAAATGGTGAATATGGCAATGAAGGTAGATAGGCAGCTCAAACTAAGAGGGTATCAAAGAACACCTTTAACTACAATCCTAACTGAACCTCAAAATGGGCAAAGAAGGAAGAGAAGAGCGAGGAAAAGGGTACATATTCCAAGGAAAATGGACTGGAGTCCAATAAAGGCAAAGGTACCTCATCCTTCAACAAAGGTACTTATGACTCTCAAATTTCTTCTGATAAACAAAGAAACATTAAATGTTTTAAATGCTTAGGGGTTGGGCATATTGCTTCACAATGTCCAAATAAGAAAGTTATGTTTGTTAGGGAGAATGGGGAAATTGAATATGAATCTGAACATGATAATGACTCAATGCCTAGTTTAGAATATTGTAATGATGATGGTGTTGAATATGTTGTATGTGGTGAATCTTTAGTAGTTAGGCGTGCTCTTAATGTTCAGGTTAAGGTGGAGAGTTTGGAATAAAGAGAGAGCATCATTCACACCTGGTGTTTAGTAAGTGGGAAGGTTTGTAGCTTGATTATAGATGGGGGTAGTTGTGGAAACATGGCTAGTACAACCTTGGTTGATAAATTGGGCCTAAAGTGTGAAAAACACCCTAAACCATATAGGCTACAATGGTTGAATGATAGTGGGGAGGTTAAGGTCACTAAACAGGTTGTAGTACCCTTTTCTATTGGAAGGTATGTTGATAAAATTAGATGCAATGTGGTACCTATGCAGGCGGGTCACTTGCTTTTGGGAAGACCATGAAAATTTGATAGAAAAGTTATACATCATGGGGTATATAAATATGTATTCTTTTAGTATGAAAGGGAAGTCGATTACCTTAGCACCTTTATCTCCAAAAGAGGTGTACAAAGACCAATTAAAAATAATGTAATTTGTAAATGGGGATTCGGGTAGTGAGGAAATCAAAAGAAAAGAGAAAAAAAAGGCCAAAAAAGAAAAGAAACAAATTTGTGGCCCAATGGTGAGTGACTGTGCAAGTGAGGAAAAGAAAGTGGGATGTGCAGGAGAGAAGAATTTGAGGTGTGAAGAAAAGTGTGAAAACAAGAGTTGTTTCTATGCAAAGTAGAGAGAACTTATTAGGTTCAATGAGAGCTTGTTTTCTATGATTGATCTTGATCCGAGTTTGCCTAGTTGTTTTGTATCTCTATTGCAAGAATTTAAAGATGTGATGCCTGAAGAATTGCCTAAGGGACTACCACCTTTAAGAGACATAGAGCATAAGATAGATTTTTTGCCTGGAGCAACTATTCCAAATCGGCTAGCCTATAGAAACAAACAACCCTAAGGAAACAAATGAGCTTCAAAGGCAAGTGAATGAGTTGTTGGGAAAGGGGTACGTGAGGGAGGGCCTTAACCCATCTGTAGTACCAATACTTTTGGTACCCAATAAGGATAGGACTTGGAGAATGTGTGTGGATTGTAGAGCTGTCAAAAAGATCATTGTAAAGTATTGTCATCCTATTCCTAAATTAGATGACATGCTAGATGAATTGCATAGTGCTTGCATTTTTACAAAAATTGATTTGAAAAATGGATATCGCCAAATTAGGATGTTTCCTGGTGATGAATGGAAAACAACATTTAAAAAGAAATATGGTTTATATGAATGGATGGTAATGCCTTTCGGCTTATCTAATGCACCAAGTACTTTTATGAGGTTAATGAATCACATTTTGCAAAATTTCCTCGGTAAGTTTGTTGTGTATTTTGATGATATTTTTATATACAACAAGTCATTAGAAGAGCATATTAATCATGTTAGGACTGTTTTAGAAATGCTGAGGAGAGAATAGTTGTATGCTAACTTTAAAAATTGCAATTTTTGCATGGAGGTCATTTTCTTAGGATTTATTATGAGTGCCAAAGGGGTTGAGGTAGACTTTAAAAAGGTCAAGGCTATCCAAGAATGACTAACACTTAAGACTGTTTCTGAAGTAAGAAGTTTTCATGGATTAGTTAGCTTTTACAGGCGATTTATTAAGGACATCTCTACTATTGCTGCTCCTTTGACTACATTAGTCAAAAAGGAGGTCGAATTTAAATGGAGGGAGGAACAAGAACTTGCATTTAGAACTTTAAAAGATCGATTATATTCTGCTCCTATATTGCGTTTACCTAATTTTGGGAAAACTTTTGAAATTGAATGTGATGCCTCTGGGATTGGTATAAGTGTTGTTTTGATGCAGGAAAAATGTTCAATAGCATACTTCAGTGAAATATTAAGTGGAGCTCAATTAAAGTATTCCACATATGACAAGGAACACTATGCCTTGGTGAGAGCACTTGATGTTTGGCAACATTACCTACTCCCAAAGGAGTTTGTGATTCATTCTGATCATGAGTCTCTAAAGCACCTAAAAAGGAAAGGGAAGCGGAATCGAAGGCACGGTAAATGGGTAGAGTTCATCGAAACCTTTTCCATTTGTGATACAGTACAAGCAAGGTAAAGACAATGTGGTTATTGATGCATTGTCAAAAAGGTATGCCTTAATCACTACAATTAGTTCTAGACTTATTGGATTTGAGCAATTAAAAGAGATGTATGCAACTGATGTTGATTTTGGTAATATATTCAATGCGTGTGAGCATGCTGCATTTCAAAAATTTTATAGACATGATGGGTTTTTGTTTTGTGGTAATCAATTGTGTGTACCTATTGTTTTCACTTATCAGGTTGGTATTAATTTGTGGCGTGAATCCAATTCTATCTTCATACTCTTTGTTACCAATTCCTTACTCTTTTGGGGGTGAAGAGTCTAATCTTGCAATTGGTTAAACTTAAGATTTGTATCAAATTGATTTGGAGGTTGTCTAGACTTAGATTCTAGATGGTTGCTGCATCATTTGGTATCATGATGCGTCCCACATCGGTTGCGGAGGAACTCCTGGACTGGTTTATAAGGCTGGGTTCAAACCTTCCCCTTTGAGCGCGCTTTTGGGGCAAAGTTAGGAGTCCACATTTTTATCATTTGGTATCAGAGCCAGCCCTGTACACTTGTGTCTCTTTGGGTTACGACAGATCGCCAACTGAGGCAGTTGGGGTCTTAAGGGGGTGGGGATGATGCATCCCATATTGGTTGCGGAGGAACTCCTGGATTGATTTATAAGGCTGGGTTCAAACCTTCCCCTTTGAGCACGCTTTGGGGCGAAGTTAGGAGTTCACATTCTTATCACAAAGGATAATTAAAATTGTTAGTAAAAAATTCACTTTTCTCCTTTTTCTCTTTTTTCACACAAATTCACTATTTTCCCTCTTTGCACGTTACTTTCATTCCGATCACACAAAAACTCTTCTTTCTCAATGATCTCTCTACTATCATTACAATCAACCGCTTCTTTCATCTCTTTTTCACTCACCTTTACTCCCTCAAGCTCAACCAATTCATGTTCATTATTCACTTCTATGAATTCACTATCATTAACTACAAATTCATCTTGAATGGTATTTTCACTTTTGATTGCAATGCTCTCAATAGCACTAACACCATTAACTTCTTCTAGTGAAATAGAATAAATACTTTCACCTACAATTTCAACTTCACTAATATGAGCATCATTTATCTCCTCATGAATTTGATTCTTACCATCATCCACCATTTTAAACATAGGAAAAAAGTCAAATTCATAATGAAATTTTAATTTTTGAATTTCACACATTCTTGTATAAGGATTCTTCATTTCATTCTCTTTCTCTTCATGCTCCCACCTATCAATCCTAGCACGCATCTTGCCCATTTCTTTTTGAAAGACACTTATCGAAGATGCTTTGTCTTTCTTTCTTCCTCTTCTTTTTCTATCATTATCATAATGTTCAAAATAGTCTTTTTCTTCGTGAGATTGAAACCACCTAATGCGTTGAGGCCAAGACCCCTCTCTTGATCTTCTTGTGTCGGAGATGCTTTGCTACCTCAAATCTTCAATTTTTTGATTTTGTCTTTCCATCTTTTCTATAATTTTTCAAAACTTTACCTCCAATAATTGAATGTAAGATTTAACAACATCTGTTGGCACATAGTCACCATGTTCCTCATGTCCACTACTGCTCCTCATACTTATCTTAGTCATGGTTAAGCTACAAGAAAGAGTTAATGAAGATAAAAAGTCCTCTCAATCATTCGCTCACATGTTTCACTCAAATCAAAATATAACCACTCTCATGTTTCACACAAATAATGGCTTTTAACCTCATTTGAGCTCACCACTCTTGGTTTTTACCACTCAAAATTACAATCAAGAACCAGAAATAAAATCAAGCAATATGCAAGTGTTCTATGCTAAGAATTAAACAATGAACCATAACAAGAATGAATGGGATAAATTCTAGAAGCAAACTAATGTGAAAGAAATTTATATTTAAAGCTATACACGAATTCAAATAGGTGTATGGTACTGATTTTCTTTTTTCAAATTTAAATCTAAGAATGCAAATTAGAATTAACTAATGTAATTAGATACAAAAAGGAAATAATCAAAAGAATGAAAACTCAAGAGCACAAAGAATTAGATAATATTGAATAAAATTCAGATTCGGTTTCCTCCTAGTGAGTAGTCAATTGTCCCTTAATTAAACCATTATTCAACCTTAATTTATCGCCAACTAGCAAGAACTCAAGGTATATTTAATAGATAAGCTCAATTCCTCAAGATCAAATCAATGCTCAATATGATCACTAAGGTATCTGAATTCAAAAGTTGTACTGTTCAAACTCAAAACCAATTATTTAAGTTGGATTGTTGTAGTTTATGATGATACCAAATAATTCCAGCAATCAATAATCACAGGATGTCAACTTGAAGCTCAAAATAGCACAATTTCACAATTTTGGTGCTAAATTCGAATAGCACAATACTTTTTGTTTTTTTAATAGAAAATAACACTAAACTAATGCTTAATAAACCTCAAACATATCAAAGAATTGAAAAGAAACCCAAACTTGCAATTTTACTCTTTATGGAAGAAATTTTTCCTAAGGTACCTCTAATGGTAGAATTTCAATCTAAGTTAACAACTAGAAAGAAATTTTAAAGGATAGATAATGATTACCTAACCAAAAACTCTGATACCAAACTGATGCGAAACTCCAAAAACCGTGCCTTGAAACCCCTCAACAAGACAAGGTAAACAAACCTTAAGCTATGGTGATCATAAATTGAATCTAAAACCCCTCAACAAGACAAGGTAAACAAACCTTAAGCTATGGTGATCATAAATTGAATCTAAAACCCCTCAACAAGATAAGGTAAACAAACCTTAAGCTATGGTGATCATAAATTGAATCTGACCCAAAGCTAACCAATGTAGCAAAGAACCAAGATTATAAGTATTATTAAGAATAGTCATGCCACAAGCAATATCACTTGATAAATAACTAATACCTAAAGGTAATAAAGATATGCAAATCTGTCTCACTTTAAAGAAAACTCTCAAATTCGTTTTTATCCATTCATTGATTCAGTGATGATCTTGTAAAAAGCCTAAATAAGTATTTATAGCCCTAAGTCTTTGAATCCTTTATATTAAAGGATAACTAAGTCATATTCTAATTAAATTCCTAAAATTATAGTCATATTCTAACTCAAATTCTAACAAGTAGAGTCCTACTTGAATTAGGATACTAATTAAATCCTTCTAAAATAAGACAAGTGGTGGGTTGGGCTTTATTTCTTTGGTCCACATGTCTATCACTAATTAAAGCCTAAGGTAATTTAAATTAGGCAGCCCACATGCATAATTAAGCCCAATTACAAGTTAAGCCCAAATCCCATAAGTAGGCACATGCGTGGCACATGATCTTGAACACATGGTTGGCACATGACTTGTAATCTTTAATTTTATGGACTTTGCCTTGTTTAGCCCATTGGACTAGTCCATGCAAGATGGTTCTTCACACATCCCAAGATAAGTAATGGGCCTTGGGTCTTCAATCAACTCCATCTCCTTTGTCATGCATGCATCTTTTGTGATCTCCTTAGTGACCAAGCTTTGAACATAGCCTTGCATTGTTTGCCTTAGTTTGTTAGCCCTTGATCTTTTGATTGCACCACTTGGCATGACTAGTGCATCATTCTCCTTTTGTGAAGATTGACTTATATGTCCTTGATCTACATCAATTGTTCTTTCCTTAGCACTTCTAAAATAGTCCAAACATGATTAATCTTCTAATTACGTGCTAGATGTAAGAATGTCATTAAAATACACGAAAACAAACTTACCAAGGATATTATGCAAAACATGACTCATTAATCTCATAAAAGCACTAGGTGCATTAGTTAAGCCCAAAGACATTACCGATATTCATACAAACCATATTTTGTTTTAAATATTGTTTTCCATTAATCACTAGGAAACATCTTAATTTGGTGATATCCACTTTTCAAATCAATTTTAGTAAAAATGCAAGCACCATGCAATTCATCTAATCTAGGAATGGGATGGCGATACTTTATAGTGATCTTATTGACAACTCTACAATCCACACACACCCTCTTGGGTACCAAAAGTATTGGTACTCGCACATGGGCTAAGGCTCTACCTCACGCACCCCATTTTCAACAACTTATTCACTTGCCTTTGAAGCTCCTTTGTTTCCTTAGGGTTGTTTCTATAGGCTAGCCGATTTGGAATGGTTGCTCCAGGTAGAAAATCTATCTTATGCTCTAATCTTCAATCATCACATCTTTAAATTCCTGCAGTAGGGACACAAAATAACTAGGCAAACTTGGGTCAAGGTCAATCATAGAAAACAAGCTGTCCTTGAACCTAATCACCATAAGTGATTTCCTACCTAGATAAGAACTCTTAAGTTCTCTCTACTTTGCATAGAAACAACTTTTTTTCACTCTTTTCTTCATTCCAAAAATTCTTCTCTCTTTCACATCCCACTTTCTTTTCCTCACTTGTGCAGTAACTCACCATTAGGCCACAAATCTGTTTCTTTTCTTTTTTGGCCTTTTTTTTTCTCTTTTCTTTTGGTTTCCTCACTACCGAATCCCCATTTACAAATTGCGTTTTTAATTGGTCTTCGTATACCTCTTTTGGAGATAAAGGTGCTAAGGTAATCGACTTCCCTTCCATACTAAAAGAATACCTATTTCTGTACTAATCATGCATAACTTTTCTATCAAATTGCCATGGTCTCCCTAACAACAAGTGACCCGCTTGCATAGGTACCACATCGCATCTAACCTCATCAACATACCTTCCAATAGAAAAGGGCACTACAACCTGTTTAGTGATCTTAATCTCCCCACTATCATACAACATATTCAACACCATCATCATTACAATCTTCTAAACTAAGCATCGAGTCATTATCAGATTTAGATTTAGATTCAATCTCCCCATTCTCCCTAACAAACATAACTTTCTTATTTGGACATTGTGAAGCAATATGCCCCACCCCTAAGCATTTAAAACATTTAATGTTCCTTTGTTTATTAGAAGAAATTTGAGTCATAAGTACCTTTGTTGAAGGAAGAGGTACCTTTGCCTTTATTGGGCTCCACTCCTTTTTCCTTGGACACCGAACCCTTTTCCTTGTTATTCTCTTCCTTCTTTGCCCATCTTGAAGTCCAGTTAGGATTGTAGTTAAAGGTGTTCTTTAATACCCCTTATATTTTAAGCTGGCTCTCCACCTTCATTGCCATATTCACCATTTCTTCAAGCTCCACATAGTGATGTAGCTGCACTATATTGGCTATATCCCTATTCAATCCTCCCAAGAACCATGCCATAGTTACCTCCCGGTTCTCCTCAATGTTGGCTCTAATTATGTCAATGATTTCCTTATGGTAGTCCTCAACGGACATAGACCCTTCATCTGATTCTATGCAATTTCTGGTGTAATTCCCTATAATAGTAAGAAGACACAAATCTCTTTCTCATGATAGCTTTCATCTCATCCCAAGTTTCAATAGGTCTCTCACCATTCCTCCTCCTAGAAACAAGTAGTTGATCCCATGGCTGCAAGCTTCTCTTCTGAATAGTTGTGACACTAAAAAATGAGTTCCACCTTTCTCTCCCATTCCAAGCAGGTTTCAGCATCTTCTTAGCCTATCTCTGATGGAATTAGCATTTATCTCTTCTCCCATGTTAATCTCATTATTTTCATCCCCATCTTGTGTTTGCTGCCTAGCTCTCCCTTGCCTTCCATGTGTAGCATTCGATTGTTGTGATTGCCTCACCACCTCAATCTCATCCTGCACATTATTTAAGTCTCGGTCAAACTTCATAAACTGCATTTGCATAGCTTTCAACATGTAAACTATCTCATTCATGTTCATCTCACCACCTTTTCTCCCTTCCCCACACATGTTGTATAGGCTGCAAGTAAGTGTTAGTATAATAAAACAATTGTCCTCACAACACTCCCTTATGTGTTTCACTCAAAAGAAGTAACACTCCCCTCATGTTTCACTCACAAATGAATTTTACCCTCCTTTTAGTCTCACATTCACAAGCCTTTTATCACTCTATTCCCTTCGTAGAGTTGCACTTCATAATTGACACAACTGAAATAAGGTACCAAAAAGCAACAATTTATAAAGTATTACAATGAAAAGCCTATCAACAAAAAAAAGCTAGAACAAAAATAAGACTAGAAGCAAAGTAATGCTCAAATTCAAAGAAAAAAATAACACACTGATGAAGAAAGTGTGTGGCTAGAACTTTTTCTTTTTTTTTTTTATAATTATAATTCAATAAACACTAAATTACTCAACAACAACTTGTTCTAGCCAAATAATGAGTAAGAATCAAGCAATTTCACACAAAGAGATAATATTGGCTGAATTTTGGTTTTCACAATTCACAAAGCAAGATGAACGAATTTTATGATAGATAAAGTATAATTTATCTAAAATCAATGCTCTGATACCAATCTGATGCATAACCCCAATATTATAAATAATTTGAAACTCCAACACACAAATTTAACACAAAACACAAATTGTAGATCAAAATGGTTTTATCCTACTAAACCCCTTGATGTATGCACGGGAACCATGCATGAAGGACATGAAGGACAATTTTTTATCAATAAAATGGAGCAATCTTATTTCATTGAAATTGGCTTAAAAAGAGTTCAAAATCCCATTAATATGATCAAAATGCTTATGGGGTGTGTTCCAAACCATATGAGGTAGAAATGGATCTTTGAGAGCAACGATGGGCCTAAAATTCACAATCAAGCTTATGAGCCAATACTAGACAAAGGCAAGCCTAAAGTGAAGATAAAAGGAATCTTTTATGAAGATTAAATTCAAATGGGCTAAACAAGGCATAGTCCATAAACCTTGAAGATTACAAGTCATGTGCACGTCATGTGCAAATCATGTGCTAGGAGTCATGTGCCGAACATGTGCAAGACATGTGTCATCCATGTACAAGACATCATGTGTCAACCATGTGCTCAAGATCATGTGCCACACATGTACCTACTTATGGGATTTGGGCTTAACTTGTAATTGGGCTTAATTATGTATGTGGGCTGTCTATTTTAATTATCATAAACTTTTAATTAGTGATAGACATGTGGGCCAAAGAAATAAAGCTCAACCCACCACTTGTCTTATTTTAGAAGGATTTAATTAGTATCCTAATTCAAGTAGGACTCTACCTTTTTAGAATATGACTGTACTTTTAGGAGTTGAGTTAGAATAGGATATAGTTATCCTTTACCATAAATGATTCAAAGACTTAGGGCTATAAATACTCATCTAGGCTTCTTTTACAAGACATCAATCAATGAATCAATGAATAAAAATGAATTGGAGAGTTTTCTTTAAAATGAGGCAAATTTGCATCTCTTTATTACCACTAAGAATTAGTTACTTATCAAGTAATATTGCTTGTTGATGCGAACCAAGACAACAAAAATGATCTTACATGCCATGGAGGAGATGGATTAGTGATGCCACGTGGTCCAATCACAAGATCAAGTAGAAACAAGCTCAAGGCAGCCTTGCAAATGTATATTCAGAGCTTAGTGACAAGAGATATCAAGGAAGAGTCTTGGGTCAGGCTTGAAGAGATGGAATCAGTTTGTGATCCAAAGCTTGTGACACTCATTGGGGCATGTGATGGTGAAGACAACTAGCCTAGTGGGCTAGAGAAGAAGTCTATATTACAAGGTTCAACTCATGTGCAATATGCTATGTTAAGGTGGACTTATGTTATGTCATGGTTGGGCCTAAGATTAATTTTAGTGGGCTGTTTTATTTTAATTATTGGAATGTAATTTCATTTAAAGACACATGATCAGCCTTATTTGAACTTGTCTTAAGTGTGTAGGCCTTATAAAATTAAGCCCATTCGTTTGTCCTTAAGTCATTAGGGTCAGAGTGGTCTTTTCTTCATGTTTGCAGCTAGGGTTTGGTTTGTAGAGGTATAAATACCTCCTTATGCGTGTAAGACAATGAGATTGGTGATTTAAGATCAAAATTTCAGTGTTCTTGAGTGTTCTTCAAGTGGGAGGTGTGATCTCCATTGATATACCAAGGATTGTTTTCACTTATCAGGTTGGTAATTAATTTGTGGTGTGAATCCAATTCTCTCTTCATACTCTTTGTTACCAATTCCTTGCTGTTTTGGGGGTGAAGAGTCTAATCTTGCAATTGTTTAAAACTTAAGATTTGTATCAAATTGATTTGGAGGTTGTCTAGACTTAGATTCTAGGTGGTTGCTGCATCATTTGGTATCAGAGCTTTGGTTCTAAATCAATTGTACTTATCTTTATTTTTCTGGTTTTAGTGATATTTGTTCAAGTTAAAGCATAAAAAAAAAAAAAAAAAAGTTTATCCATTTGTGGCTGAATTTGCCTATATTGCTGTCTATTGAAGTTTGGTTTATTTCTTTTTTTTTTTTTGGTACGAATTTTTGGTGTTTCAATTTTTTTTTTGTTGAATATCAGATTAGAAAAAAAAAACAAAAAAAAAACAACAAAAAAAAAATTCGTGCATATTGGCATTGATTGCCAAAAGTGGGACTGTTTGGATTCAATTGATTGCACACATATATAAAATGAATTGCCTCTGAATATATTTGCTCTATTCTGATTAAAATTGATAATTTGAGCAATTTTGAGTGGAGTTCGTAATTGAAATTGATTGGTTTCATATTGAGGTATAAGTTGAGGTTTCATTGCTTATTGCTGGAAATTGTGCAATTGGTGGATAATAGTTACTAATAGGCATACAATTAGTTTATTTGGAAGTAAGTTGGGAATGGTTTAGTGAGTTTTAGGTTCTGGTTCGAATTCTTTTAGGGCAATAGCACATATGTACTTAATTTTTTTCTAGTTTTGTCAATTTTTTTGCATTCTTTGTTTTATATTCTTGACTGCTGTCCTACTTGTTTCCATTACATTAGTTGAGTAATTTTGCATTCCATATTACTCAAATAACAATATTATATCTGCACACCTCATTCTTCATCCGTGTGTGCATATAGCATATACTTGTCATTCATTGCTTTCATCTCATTAATTTTGCTTCTAGTTTTGTGATGTTTCCTTTCTTGCTTAGGAATTGTCTATTTTAATTTTCTGTTGGATATTGCTGCTCATTGTTATTGATCTGGTTGGTTGAAATTGATCCGGAAATATATCATAGTGAGTACACAAGAGCGGTAAAAGGCAGGAGTGGTTAGCTCAAAAGAGGGTAAAAGCCTAAATTGAGTGAAACACGAGCGAACATACACATTTTGAGTGAAACACGTGAGGGAGTGTGTGAGGCCATTTATTTACATCATGTCTAAATCAAGCAACCAGGAAAGAAGTAGTGATGAAGGAAACAAAACTTTCTTCACATTGGAGGCTATGCAACAACAATTTGGAAGGCTTGAGATTCTGCTCCGAGACATGAATGATCGGTTTGACAAGTATGATAGGAGGTTAGAAGGCCACGATCAAGCTCTACAGAATCTTAGAAGAGATACATCTTTGCAAAGTCGAATTGGAGGGAGAAGGGAAAGGTTAGTAACTCCACCTCAATCTGACTATGAAGAAGATTTTGATGACTTTGATGATGATAGGGATAGAAATCAGTTTGGAGGTAGAGGGGGCAGAAATGATAGAGGAAGGAATAGGAGAGAACATAGAGGCAGGGTAGAGGCGGATAGATTTGGGAATGTTGAGAATCGGATAGATCGTAATTTGGGGAGTATTAAAATGAAAATCCCTACTTTTCAAGGTAGGAATGATGCTGATGCTTACTTGGAGTGGGAGAGAAAAGTGGAATTGGTGTTTGAATGTCATAACTATTCTGAGGAAAAAAAAGTAAAGTTGGCAGCCGTGGAATTCACTGACTATGCCTTGGTATGGTGGGACCAAATCATCCTCAATAGGCGTAGGAATGGGGAAAGGCCTATAAACACATGGGTGGGGATGAAGGCAGTCATGAGAAAGAGGTTTGTCCCAAGTTACTATTATAGGGAACTACATCAAAGGCTCCAAACTTTGAGGCAAGGGAATAAAAGTGTTGAGGACTATCATAAAGAAATGGAGATAGCTATGATGAGGGCTAATATTGATGAAGATAGGGAGGCTACTATGGCACGTTTCTTGGCTGGTCTAAATAAGGAAATTGCAAATGTTATTGAGCTGCACCACTATGTAGAGTTAGAGGAGATGGTGAATATGGCTATGAAGGTGGAGAAGCAACTAAAGCAAAAGGGGACCAACAAACCAACCTATTTGGGTTCCACATCTAATTGGAGCTCAAAATGGCCAAAAAGGGAAGACAAAGCCAAAGACAATGTAAGAGAAGAAAAGGGTAAAGTAGAGCAAAAAGGCAACCCTAAAGCTAATGCTACTTCTTCTTCCAATACTGAAAAGCATAGAAACATAAAATGCTTTAAGTGCCTTGGCAATGGACATATTGCATCTCAATGCCCAAATAAAAAGGTTATGATATTGAAAGATAATGGTGTAATTGAATCTGAAAGTGATAAAGAATCTGATTCAATGCCTTCATTTGAAGATTGTAGTGATGATGATGAGGCTGAGCATGCTGTTGGTGGGGATTTAAATCTTGTGGTTAGGCGTGTACTAAATGTACAATTGAAAGAAGATGGGGTTGAACAAAGGGAAAATATCTTCCATTCCAGATGCTTGATAAATGGCAAAATTTGTAGTCTTATAATTGATGGAGGAAGTTGTACTAATGTTGCAAGTACTACTTTAGTTGATAAGTTGGGGCTGGATTGTTTGAAACATCCTAGGCCATATAGACTACAATGGCTTAATGATAGTGGAGAGATAAGGGTAAATAAACAAGTTTTAATTTCATTCTCCATTGGAAGATATTCTGACCGTGTACTTTGTGATGTAGTACCTATGCATGCAGGTCATGTGTTGCTTGGTAGGCCATGGCAATATGACAGAAAGGTGACACATGATGGGTATAGAAATAGACACTCATTCATGATGGGAGATCAACGTATCATTCTGGCTCCTATGACTCCTAGTGAAGTTTATGAAGATCAAATGAAGCTAAAAAGGAACATGGAGGAAGAAATGCAAAAAGAAGCCGAAAAGTCCAAATTGAGAAAAAAGGAGCAAAAAGAAAATGGAAAGGCTGAGAGTTGCAAAATAAGAGTGATGAGAGGAAAAGAAAAAGGAGAGGCTAAAAAAGAGAGAAAAATGGGAGGAAAAGAGGCCCAAAAAGAAAAGCAAATAATTGGCCCAAAGGAGAGTGGTACAAAGAAAAACAATTTTTATGCAAAAGTAAGGGATATGAGAGTGGCTTTTGAGAATCAACAATGTTTACTTGTACTCATGTACAAGGAATCTTATTTTAATGAAGCTGACCTTAACCCTTCTTTGCCTAGTGTTGTTGTTTCTTTATTGCAGGAATATGAGAATGTATTTCCTGAAGAGTTACCACAAGGATTGCCACCAATAAGAGGAATTGAACATCAAATTGATTTCATCCCATGAGCTCAAATTCCAAACCGCCCAGCCTATAGGAGCAACCCCGAGGAGACAAAGGAACTTCAAAGGCAAGTGGAGGAGTTGTTAGCAAGGGGGCATATCCGTGAGAGTCTTAGTCCATGTGCAGTGTCGGTGCTTTTGGTGCCAAAAAAGGATGGGAGTTGGCGCATGTGTGTTGATTGTAGGGCTGTGAATCGCATAACAGTTAAGTATCGCCATCCAATACCCAGATTGGATGATATGTTAGACGAACTGCATGGCGCATGTGTCTTTACTAAGATTGATTTGATGAGTGGATATCACCAAATTAGGATGAAAGTTGGTGATGAATGGAAAACAGCATTTAAAACAAAGCTTGGTTTATATGAGTGGCTCGTTATGCCTTTTGGTCTAACCAATGCCCCTAGCACTTTTATGAGATTGATGAATCATGTTTTGCGTCAGTTCATTGGAAAATTTGTTGTTGTTTATTTTGATGATATTTTGATTTATAGTAAATCTGTTGATGAGCATGTACATCATCTTAGGGCTGTTTTGGATACACTTAGGAGAGAAGAATTGTATGCTAAACTTAAAAAGTGCACATTTTGCATGAATAGAGTTATATTCTTAGGGTATGTGGTGAGTGCCAATGGGATTGAGGTTGATGAGGAGAAGATAAGGGCTATCCAAGAATGGCCAACCCCTAGGAATGTGAGTGATGTTAGGAGCTTTCATGGCCTTGCTAGCTTTTACAGGAGGTTTGTAAAGGATTTTAGTGTCATTGCTGCTCCTTTAACTGAAATCATAAAAAAAGATGTGGGGTTTAAGTGGGGCGGAGCGCAAGAACTTGCATTTAACACTTTGAAAGATAAACTTTGTTCTGCACCTGTTTTGAGTTTGCCTGATTTTAAATCTACTTTTGAAATTGAATGTGATGCCTCCGGGATAGGTATTGGTGCTGTTTTGATGCAGGGTAGGCGTCCAATTGCTTTCTTTAGTGAAAAGTTGAGTGGTGCACAACTCAATTATTCCACGTATGACAAGGAGTTGTATGCATTGGTGAGGGCTTTGGAGACTTGGCAGCATTATCTTTGGCCTAAAGAGTTTGTGATTCATAGTGATCATGAGTCTTTAAAGCATCTCAAGGGTCAAGGTAAGTTGAACAAACGACATGCCAAATGGTTGGAGTTCATTGAGACCTTTCCTTATGTGATTCAATACAAACAAGGTAAGGAAAACGTGGTTGCTGATGCATTATCTAGAAGATATACCCTTATTACTACTTTGAGTTCTCGATTGATGGGATTTGAATATATAAGGGAATTGTATGCTTCTGATTCTGATTTTTCAAATGTTTATAATGCATGTGAACAATCTGCATTTCAAAGGTTTTATAGGCATGATGGCTATTTATTTAGAGAAAATAAACTGTGTGCCTAATTGTTCCATGCGTGAGTTGCTTGTGCGTGAGGCTCATAATGGTGGTTTGATGGGTCATTTTGGTATTGCTAAGACACTTGACATCTTGCATGAGCATTTTTATTGGCCTAATATGAAGAAAGATGTTGAGAAAATTTGCTCTAGGTGTGTTGCATGTAAGCAAGCCAAGTCAAGAATTCAACCTCATGGGTTGTATACTCCTTTACCCATCCCTAGTCAGCCCTGGATTGACATTTCTATGGATTTTGTGTGGGACTGCCCAGGACTAAAAGGGGAAGAGATAACATTTTTGTTGTAGTTGATAGGTTTAGCAAGATGGCACATTTCATCGCTTGCCATAAAACTGATGACGCTACACATATTTCTGATTTGTTCTTTAAGGATGTTGTGCGATTGCATGGTGTTCCTAAAACTATTGTTTCTGATAGAGATTCTAAGTTTTTGAGTCATTTTTGGCGTGTGTTGTGGGGAAAGTTGGGAACAAAGTTGCTATTTTCTACTACTTGTCATCCTCAAACAGATGGTCAAACTGAAGTGGTTAATAGAACTTTAGGATCATTATTATGTGCTGTTGTTGGAAAGAATTTGAAAACTTGGGAAGATTGTTTGCCATTAGTAGAATTTGCATATAATAGAAGCATTCATTCATCAACAGGTTATTCTCCATTTGAAATTGTCTATGGTTTTAATCCGCTAACCCCTTTGGATTTGTTGCCTATACCTGTGAATGATATTTCTAACTTAGATGGGCAAAAGAAGGCAGATTTGGTTAAGTCCATACATGAGAAGGCAAAACAGTACATTGAGTTAAAGAACAAAAGTTATGCACAAAAAGCCAACCAAGGACGTAAAGTTGTGAAATTTGAACCTGGAGATTGGGTATGGGTGCATTTTAGGAAAGAGAGATTTCCTAACCAAAGGAAATCCAAGTTGGATCCAAGAGGCGATGGACCTTTTCAAGTGGTTGAGAGGATCAATGACAATGCCTATAAGATTGACTTGCCCGGTGAGTATGGTGTTTCAGCAACTTTTAATGTTGCTGACCTTTCTCCTTTTGATAATGCAGGTGGTGATTCGAGGACGAATCCTTTTGTGGAGGGAGGGAATGATGCGAACCAAGACAACAAAAATGATCTTACATGCCATGGAGGAGATGGATTAGTGATGCCACGTGGTCCAATCACAAGATCAAGTAGAAACAAGCTCAAGGCAGCCTTGCAAATGTATATTCAGAGCTTAGTGACAAGAGATATCAAGGAAGAGTCTTGGGTCAGGCTTGAAGAGATGGAATCAGTTTGTGATCCAAAGCTTGTGACACTCATTGGGCATGTGATGGTGAAGACAACTAGCCTAGTGGGCTAGAGAAGAAGTCTATATTACAAGGTTCAACTCATGTGCAATATGCTATGTTAAGGTGGACTTATGTTATGTCATGGTTGGGCCTAAGATTAATTTTAGTGGGCTGTTTTATTTTAATTATTGGAATGTAATTTCATTTAAAGACACATGATCAGCCTTATTTGAACTTGTCTTAAGTGTGTAGGCCTTATAAAATTAAGCCCATTCGTTTGTCCTTAAGTCATTAGGGTCAGAGTGGTCTTTTCTTCATGTTTGCAGCTAGGGTTTGGTTTGTAGAGGTATAAATACCTCCTTATGCGTGTAAGACAATGAGATTGGTGATTTAAGATCAAAATTTCAGTATTCTTGAGTGTTCTTCAAGTGGGAGGTGTGATCTCCATTGATATACCAAGGATTGTTTTCACTTATCAGGTTGGTAATTAATTTGTGGTGTGAATCCAATTCTCTCTTCATACTCTTTGTTACCAATTCCTTGCTGTTTTGGGGGTGAAGAGTCTAATCTTGCAATTGTTTAAAACTTAAGATTTGTATCAAATTGATTTGGAGGTTGTCTAGACTTAAATTCTAGGTGGTTGCTGCATCACTTGTGGTGTGGCTATTCTTAATAAACTTTATAATCTTGGTTATTTTCTACATTGGTTAGCTTTGGGTCGGATTCAATATTTGATCACCATAGCTTAAGGTTTGTTCACCTTGTCTTGTTGAGGGGTTTAAAGGCATGATCTTTGGGGTTCCGCATCAGTTTGGTATCAAAGCTTTTGGTTAGGTAATCATTATCTATCTTTTAAAATTGCTTTCTAGTTGTTAACATAGCTAGATTTAAATTCTACCATTGGAGGTATCTTAGGAAAAATTTCTTCCATAAAGAGTAAAATTGAAAAAAAAAAGAAAAAAAAGAAAAAAAACAAAAAGGAAAAAGGAAAAAAAATCAGAATTTCGAATTTAGCACCAAAATTGTGAAATTGTGCTATTTTGAGCTTCAAGTTGAAATCCTGTCTTTTTCATGAAGATCCATTTGTACCTAATAGGTTTTATCCCCTCAGGCGGGTTAGCCAAAGTCTATACTTAGTTTTCATACATGAAATCCATCTCTGACTGCATGGTTTGAGTCATCTGTTGGATTACGAACTATTTAGAACTTCTTCATAAGTAGTTGGCTCATCATCCTCTATGAGCAATACATCATTCTATTCATTTATGAGAAATCCATATCTCTTGAGAACAATGTGTATTACTATGATGCAACAACCCCCTCAAATCTGAGTCTAGACAACCTTCAAATCAATTCAGAATTAAAATCTTCAATTCTAATCAATTGTAAATTGAACCCTTCACCCCCAAATCAGCAAGGTATTGGTAACAAAAAGTATAAGAAAGAATTAGAATATGCCACAAGTAATTGCTAACTTGATAAGTGAAATAATTCTTAGCATATCAAGGTGCTGAATATGCATTTCTTGAAGAAAACATGTCAAAATTATATTATTCATGAATTATAATATCATACACATTTTTGGGTGTTTTTTATACCGCAAATAACCAAAGTCACATAAGGAAAAGTAGGCTCGACCACGGTTCGAAATCAGACGATTCTAGTTTAGAATTGGCGATTTCGTACTCTCAAAAATATGGAACGAGACTGGAACCAGGGAGGGACCGGTTTGGAACTGTCCGGTTCCAACTCATGAACTGGTGGTTCGGTCAATTCTAATATTTTTTTATTTTTTAATTATACAAAGTTTAGAAATTAAACCTAATTGTTGGGTGAATTTGAAACAAATAATAATAATTTAACTTTTCAATTTGTTTATAAATGAAGCAAAAAAATATTAAGTTAGAAATAAGTAAAAAAAATTGGAGAATAAATTAGTTAGAAAGAATGAGCATTTTGAGAAAAAATATTAACTTTTGAAATATTAATTTGTGTAAATTATAAATTTTTACAACTAATAAGTTATAAAAATATGAAAACTTTAAAAAAATTAACTTATTGAATATTAATTTGTGATTTTGTGTAATAAGTTAGATTGTTATAAAAAAAAAGTTTAATTTAATTTTAAGAAATTATAAGTTAGAATTTAGAAATGACTATTTTTATTTGATAAATTAAATATAAAATTCAAAAATTATAACCATGTTTTGTAATTACACAATCAATTTAATTTTTTATTTTAAAAAATAATTTAATTATAAAAGTTTGAATTTATATTTAAAAAATTATAATATTAATAATTGAGCTCGAACTTAATTTTTTACTATTAATTAAGTGACCTACGTATCCTCTTAGGTTTTAGATAAATCAAAACCCACATAGTTTTCTTTCATACTATGTGTCCCATTTCATTCACCAATACCAATATCATATAGTTACAAGTAAAATTAAAGCATATGACCACTATTCTTTACTTATGCGTATGCTTTGCTAATTTCATTTTATTGTGACCCACCTAAACAAATATTGTCCTAGATTTCCATGTGGATATTTGCATTTGCTAGCTAGTTTGATCATTTATTTTATTTACAAATATTTTAGGCCATAGAGCTCTTCTTTCGTTATTCATTTGCATTTGATAATTTGTTAGGGCCTTAAGTCTCTTCTATTGCTTTATAATATCATTTAACTAGTCATAATATTTTTTTTAAGTTCTTATGCATATGCATTTGTAACTATGCATTCATCAACCATTATATCCTTGTTACATCATAGCAGTCACGTATTCACATATCTTATATATACTACAAATATACCATATATGTCACACATATAAATATACCACATAAATATACTACAAATTATCCATCATCTCATTAGTAAGTTCAAATTATGACAATCATATGAATCACACAACCATAAGTCATTTCACATTTCACATCGCAAGCAATGTCTATGTGCACTAAAGAAATAATTTGATAATTAAACTCACATTTTCCTTTGATTTTGACATTTAATTTATTATTTATCTCCTCCATGTGGATCTCCAATTTATTGTGAACCTGATTGAAATATATTGATTAATTCATGAGTAGGTAAATTTAATGACTTAAACAAATTAATATGCATAGTTTATACAAATAATTAGTGTTCTTCCTATGTGGCTATGTGACCTTACGATACTAATAAGCATATAAAGTTTTCTATATTTGCCCAAATTATGTAATTTTGATTTTAATTAAATATAACATATAATTACATAATATATTCAAATTTCAGAGCATTTGGAGCATTAAACAATTTTTGGTATAATTTCAAAATTTGCCCTATTTTCTACCCTTAGGCTGTTTTGAGACACCATTTTCAATCATTCATATCTTAGAAAAAGTGTTCAATTTACTTTCTCAATATTTTGATTTTGTGTTCAATTTACATCTCAAGATGGATATTTTATTACTCTCTAATGATCTTTGTCAAGCTTTACAGAGAAAGAATTGGGATATTTTGAATGCTCTTGATTTAGTTTCTATTACAAAAAGATTGATTCAAAACATGAGGGAGTTTGGATGGAAAAAATTTGTTAAGAAAGTGAAATTATTTTGTGAGAAGCATGAAGTGAATATTCCAGATATGGATGCTCCCTTTTCCATTCGTCGAGGTAGGTCTCGTTTTAAGGAAACTCATATTTCCATTGGTTACTAATGCGGAACTCCAAAAACCATCCCTCAACAAGACAAGGTACACAAACCTTAAGCTATGGGGATCATAGATTGAATCCGACCCAAAGCTAACCAATGTAGCAAAGAACCAAGATTATAAGGATTATTAAGAATAGCCACGCCACAAGCAATATTATTTGATAAGTAACTAATTCCTAAAGGTAATAAAGAGATGCAAATTTACCTCACTTTAAAGAAAAACACTCAAATTCATTTTTATTCATTGATGTCTTGTAAAAGAAGCATAGATAAGTATTTATAGCCCTAAGTCTTTGAATCCTTTATGGTAAAGGATAAAAAAATCCGATTCTAACTCAACTCCTAAAAGTACAGTCATATTATAATTTATATTCTAAAAAGGTAGAGTCTTACTTGAATTAGGACACTAATTAAATCCTTCTAAAATAAGACAAGTGGTGGGTTGGGTTTTATTTCTTTGGCCCACATGTCTATCATGAATTAAAACCTAAGGTAATTTAAATTAGGCAGCCCATATAGATAATTAAGCCCAATTACAAGTTAAGCCCAAATCCCATAAGTAGACATATGTGTGGCACATGATCTTGAGCACATGGTTGGCACATGATGTCTTGTACATGGATGGCACATCTCTTGCACATGTTTGGCACATGATTTGCACAGGACTTGCACATGACTTGTAATCTTTAATTTTATGGACTTTGCCTTGTTTAGCCTATTGGACTAGTCCATGCAAGATGGTTGTTCACACACCCCAAGATAAGTAATGGGCCTTGGGTCTTCAATCAGCTTTATGTCCTTTGTCATGCATGCATCTTTTGTGATCACCTTAGTGACCAAGCTTTGAACATAGCCTTGCATTGCTTGCCTTAGTTTGTTAGCCCTTGATCTTGTGATCGCACCCCTTGGCATGACTAGTGCATCATTCTCCTTCTTGAAGATTGACTTGTATGTCCTTGATCTACATCAGTTGCCATTATCAGTATGACTTATTTATTAGCATAATAGATACATAGTTACAATAGTTGAATAATAGATTCAATGTCAATGCAATGGAATTGCTTGTTCTTAGTGTTGCTTTAGATCCGAAGGATAATTATAAATTGTTCAATGTGGATAGTATATGCAATCTTGTAGATAAGTTTTATCCTATAGATTTCACAAAACAAGAAAAGTTATATTTGAATATTCAAATGCAACATTGCTAGTTAGATGTTCCTCAACATGTTGAATTAAAAAAATTTGTTTACTATTTTTGAATTATGCCAATGATTAGTGAACACAAGAAAAACTACAGTTTATCCTTTGATTGACAAGTTGATTTACCTCATTTTGACTCTTCCTATTTCTACATATGTAGAGAAAGAGAAAATCAAAAAAATTAGAATAGTCATAGCTGAAAATGAGCGTTCAGTTGTTGCAGTAGAAATAGGAAGAGTCAAAATGAGGCGAATCAACTTATCAATCAAAGGTTAAATTGTTGTTTTTCTTATGTTCACTAATCATTGGCATAATGCAGAAATAGTAAACAAATTTTTTTAATTCAACATGTTGAGGAACATCTAACTAGTAATGTTGCATTTGAATATTCAAATATACCTTTTCTTGTTTTGTGAAATCTACAGGATAAAACTTATCTACAAGATTGCATATACTATCCACATTGAACAATTTATAATTATCCTTCGGATCTAAAGCAGCACTAAGAACAAGCAATTCCATTGCATTGACATTGAATCTATTATTCAACTCTTGTTACTATGTATCTATTATGCTAATAAATAAGTCATACTGATAATGGTGACCAATGGAAATGTAACACAACATCTTATGCATTTAAGTATAACATATCTCTGTATCAAATAATCACACATAACATACTGGAAAAACAAAATATCCTGTTAATAGTTATAGTAAAATTTTTTTATATATCCTGTAATATTATTCAATGACTTTGCAAGTCTCATATCCTGTAATTTCATTCAATGACTTGCAAGTCTCATATCCTGTAATATTATTCAACGACTTTGCTAAGTTAACACTGAGATTTTCACCACAATATAATATATATCACATATATCAAAACATAAACTTTACACATAAGTATTTTTGAGTTGCTTTCATTTATACATTTTTAAACTCATTCCAAAATGACTATACATATTCAAGCACGTAAATACAAAACATAGATGACATATTTTCATGCTTGTGTGGAATGCAAGGAGAGAGAGTGATGAGGCTCGACCAGTGACCTATGCTCCATGTCTTTTATACACTACTCAAAATGAGCTATCACTTTTCTTTACCTGAAAAATGATGCAAATTGATGAGTTGCAGCTCAGTGAGAATAACCATCAAATGAGTTCTAAAGTACCGAACAACTCATAATAATAACTCACAAATTCAATACATACCATGCATTTCATTCCATTCATCAGTATCATATAAATATCAATAAGGTTGAAACATATAATCATTACTCCTTACGTATGCAAATGCTTTGTTTATTTCATTTGTTGTGACTAAGTTAAACAGACACTGCCCCGGGTTTCCATGTGAACATTTGCATTTGCTAGCTAGCTTGATCATTTGTTTCATTTGCACATTTGTTGGGTCATAGGCCTTTTCTTTTGCTTTACAATATCGATTAACTAGTCACAATGCCTTTTTAGTCCATATGCATATGCACTTGTACTTAATCATTCATCAACCATTGCATCTTATGATATATAACATACATATACCACATATATGCCTCATATGCCACACATATACCTCGCATATACTATACATATACCATGTATATATATCACATATGTAAAACATATATCTCAAATATATCAGAAGTATACCACTTATGTGTACCACAATGTCACAAATTATGCATCATCATATTATCAGGGGCAAATCATGACAATTATATAAATCACATAGCAAGTAACATTCATATGTACTAAAGAATTTAATTGATAATTATACTCACCTTTCTCCTTTGATTCTGACCCCTAACTTATTGTCTATCCACTCCTTGTGGGTCTCCAATATGTTGCGAGCCTAATATGAAAATATAATCGATTAATTCATGATTAGGGAGACTTAATGTGACTTAAACAAGTTAATATGTATTGTTCATATCAATAGTTAAGATTTTTCCTATGAGGCAGTGTGACCTTATGGGACTTTTTAGCCTATAACTTTTTCTATACTTGACCAATTACTCTGATTCTTGTTCCTAATTAAAAATAACATATAATTATATAACATATTAAAATTTCAGACAAATTAAAGCATTTTACAAGTTTTGGTGGAATGTCTAAGTGTGTTCTGTTTTCTGCCTTGTTTTCTACCTTTAGCCAGTTTCAGGGTACTCACTTTGGTTCATCATAAATTATAATATATAAGTCCTATTTTAATGAAAATTTACAGAAACTTATAGGGGTTTATATGGAACATTTTTCATTTTTACAACTTTTATCAATTATGTCTCTAAGGTCTTCAAATGATAACAAACTTTGCACTGGTCCAGAATAGAATTAGCTTCCAGACCAGTATGACTTAAAAAGGCCATAACTTAGTCCAAAAATAAAATATCAAGCTTAAATTAGTACAAAAATTTATATAAGACATATACCTATAACTTTTATGTTTTGATCATTTACATAATCTAGCTCTAACGAGCTCAAATTAGCCAAACAATGTGCTGGCTCTGCCCAAGGCACTCACTAGGCAGTTCAAACCATAGAACATTCATGGTTCCATTCACCATAACTCAAAAGTTACAAGACCTATGAACCTAAAATTTGGTATATAGATACATAACACATATATCTATAACTTTTATGTTTTGAGATACTTCCAATAATGGCTTTATCATATTCAAAACTACCAAACACATTAGCTAATTTACTTAGGGTTCACATCCGGACCAGTTTCAGTACGAAGATGATATCTCATTCTATACACCAGATCTTGCAAAAATATTTATATATCCATAAATCTAAGACATAAAGGAACAACTTTTGTGTTTTACACTTTTCCAGATTAAATTTCTATTAATATCAAAATGAGGGTGCAATTCAGTGCCTATTAATGAACCTTAGCAACTCAAATCAACCTTATAGCAATAAGAATTGATTACTTACCAAGAACAAACTTGCAAGGGATAAATTTGCCTCAAAAACCGAGTGAAACAAGGAATAATTGATTTCTGGAATGGAGGAATATGAAGAAGAAAATGGGGCTGAAGTGAGGAGGCAGAAATGGGGGAGGAAGATAAAGCCAACCTTTTGTTTTTTTGTCTTTTTGTCCTTTTTTCTCTTCATCTCTTCTCTTCTCTTTTCTCTTCTCTTTTCTTTTATTTTCCTTTTGTTTCATTTTTATTTTATTTTTTCTATATTATTATTATTATTTACATATATTTATAATTCCACTAATTCACACAATAATACAACTTAATCATTTGGCCCGATTTAACTAAATTAACAATGTAAATATTTACTAATCTTAATCTAATCATTTTACTTACTTTAATTTAGTCACCTTATTCAATTTATTTCTAATGCTTTGTTATCATCATTTAGGTTATAAGGATACACATGCAACTCGATACAATTACCAAATACCCACATAGCTAGTGCATGCCAAGAACTTGTTTCTAAGAAAATATGAATGAAATAAACATGTTCAATTGGATTATATGGAAGATGCATATGTTCAAATGAAATGCATGTAGATATGCATGTGGGGAAAGGTCAAGGATGTTACAGAAAATATCAGTTTCCTTAAAACGAGACCTACCTCGATAAATGGAAAAAAGAGCATCCATATATGGAATATTCACTTCATGCTTCTCACAAAATAATTTCATTTTGTCAATAAATTTTTTCCATCCAAACTCCCTCATGTTCTTAATCAATCTTTTTGTAGTAGAAACTAAATCAAGAGCATTCAAAATATCCTGATTCTTTCTCTGCAAAGCTTGACAAAGATCATTAGAGAGTAATAAAATATCCATCATGAGATGTAAATTGAACACAAAATCAAAAGATTGAGAAAGTAAATTGAACATGTTTTCTGATTTTCAAAATTTTCCCCGTTTTCTACCCTTATAAACTTTTCAAACTCTTAGATAATACAATATGGAACACTTTTTCTATTTGACACTTATTCTAATTCAATCTCTAAGGCCTTCAAACAATGGGGAATATGTGTCTAGTCAAGTGCAGGTGTGACATTCAGACTAGTTTCATTATTATTAGCATAACTTACAAAATATACCACATATTAAGGTAAAAATTTCATAGGCATTTAGATAAGACATAACCCTAAAGGTGCATCGTAAGCAGTTCTACTCAAGCAATAGTTGATATTTTTATCTCTAACTCTGTAACCACATCGAATTTTGCTACAAAATTTTATACACATAAAGGACACAAAAATCTACAACTTTTATGTTTCGTACTTCATCTAATTTGACCTCTTTAATTGTCAAAAGAAGCAAAAACAGTGGTGTTCCCAGCTAAAGTTCAAACTAGACCTAGTTCTAATCAAGAGAAGATTTCTCTTCACATACAACAAATCAATCAAAACCATTTTGACAGACAGAGAAAAGGCATAGGCTACAAGTTTCATATTTTCATCTTTTCAAAAATTAGTCTTCATGAGTATCAAAATCGAGATGCAAAACACTGCTTGTTTACATATCCTAAACAACTATAATCAAGATTAACACAGTAAGAAATGTTTACTCACCAATAACCAGATTGCCAAAGTTAAAAACTACTTATGAAAATCTTAAAGGAAAGAAGAAAATGAGAATAAGATGGTTGTTATAGTGATAAAGAAGAGAAAACGAGGATGAGGTAAGGAATGGATTTTTAAGATAATAAAGTGAAGTATGCAGAAATGAAATAGACAAGGTTACCGATTTCCCTTTTTTTGTTGTTATTATTATTATTATTATTATTATTATTATTATTATTATTATTATTATTATTATTATTATTATGAACCTGAAATTTGGTATCCTTTACCTATGAACCTATGAACCTGAAATTTGGTATCCTTTACCTATGAACCTATGAACCTGAAATTTGGTATCCTTTACCTATGAACCTATGAACCTGAAATTTAAGTATGTAGAAATGGAATGGATTATTATTACAAGACCTATGAACTTAAATTTTGGTATACATATCCATAACACATATTTACAACTTTTATGTTTTGAGGTACTTCAAATATTGACTTTAACATACCCAAAACTAACAAACACAGTAGCAAATTGCATCAAACTGCATCATCACATATGGCATCCAAACTGCATAAAAAACATGAGTCATTGGGATTTGATATAAATGTGAGTACTCCACTGGAAGTAATAGTAGTTGTGAATGAGATATGTCGTGACTGTTCGATATTCATTGATAAAGTTGAATTGAAAGCCGATTTGATCTTATTATCATTGCATGAATTTGATGTAATATTGGGAATGGACTGGTTAACTAAACATCATTCCATAGTGAATTATTTTTCTAAGGAGGTAATTTTAAAGTCCTCTGATAAACAAAGGATTCTGTTTAAAGGAGAAAGGAAGTTGGTACCTGCATGTATGATTTTAGCAGTTAAAGCTTTTAAGATGGTGAAAGGAGGTATGTGATAGACACAAGAACTCAGGATATTATGTTAGAGAATATTCCAGTAGTGTGTGAGTTCCCCGATGTATTTTCAGAGGATTTGCCTGATTGCCACCAGATAGAGAGATAGAATTTACTATAGATTTGGTGCCTGGGGCTGCACCTATTTCTATATCTCCTTACAGAATGACACCGATTGAGTTAAAGGAACTTGAAACTCAATTGCAAGAGTTACTTGATAAGGGATACATTCGACCTAGTGTATCACCTTAGGGAGCCCCAGTGTTGTTTGTAAAAAAAAAAAAGATGGAACGATGAGATTGTGTATAGACTATAGACAACTTAATAGAGTGACAATGAAGAATAAGTATCATTTACCTAGAATTGATGACTTGTTTGATCAGTTACATGGAGCTCAAGTATTTTCTAAGATTGATATGAAATCGGACTATTATCATCTTAAGATAGCTGAGGTAGATATTCCTAAAACTGCATTTCGTATTAGATATGACCATTATGAATTTCTAGTCATGCCATTTGGATTAACCAATACACCGGCTGCTTTCATGGCTTTGATGAATAAGGTATTTCAGTCTTATCTGGATAATTTTGTTATTGTCTTCATAGATGACATTCTGGTGTACTCTAAAAGTAAAGAGGAACATGAGATGCATTTAAGAACAGTGTTGCAGACTCTGCAGGAGAAACAATTGTATTCAAAGTTTAGCAAGTGTGAATTCTGGCTTGATCATGTTGTGTTTCTTGGACATATAGTATCGGGAAAAGGCATAGAGGTTGACCCAAATAAAGTTATGGCCATAGTGAGTTGGGAAGCACCCAAGAATGTGTCAGAATTGCGTAGTTTTTTGGGTTTAGCCGGATACTACCGTAGATTTGTTGATGGGTTCTCATTGATTGCTAGCCCTTTGACCAAATTGTTGAGAAAGAATGTGCCTTTCAAGTGGACTCCTGAATGTCAAAGGAGTTTCGATGAACTAAAACACAGGCTAACCTCAGCACCAGTGTTAACCATCCCTACAGGTACAGGTGGGTTTCCAGTATATAGTGATGCTTCTCACCAAGGCTTGGGATGTGTGTTGATGCAACATGGTAAGGTGATAGCTTATGCATCCAGACAACTGAGACCACATGAGATCTCATATCCAGTGTATGATTTAGAATCGGCTACAATTGTATTTGCATTGAAGATTTGGAGGCATTATTTGTATGGTGAGACATTCCAGATCTTCACAGACCATAAAAGCTTGGGTCACTTGATGACACAGAAAGAGTTAAACATGAGACAAAGACAATGGTTAGAACTGTTGAAAGATTATGATTGTACAATTGAATACCATCCAGGGAAAGCCAATGTGGTAGCAGATGCATTGAGTAGGAAGGCCAGTAGCAGTGTAGCTCACTTGCAAGCATCCTCTTTTCCATATCTGATTCAATTACGGTCCATGAATGTTCAATTGAATATGCATGTGGTGGATCATTGATTGTTGCTCTTCAGGTCAAACCTATATTGAAGGATAGGATCAAAGTTGCACAAAGTAAAGATCCTAAATTGTTTGAGAAAATTGAATTAGTAAGGCAGGGAAACAGTAAAGATTTTCAATTGCAAGGCAATACACTGATGTTAAAGTCATGCATATGTGTTCCAAACACTGACAACTTACATCAGTAAATAATGGAAGAGGCACACAATGCACCCTATGCAATGCACCTGATGACAAAGATGTATCACAGCTTAAGGCCTCATTACTGGTGGCCAAGAATGAAGAAAGACATAGCAGAATATGTTTCCAAATGCCTAACATGTCAGCAAATTAAGATTGAACACCAGACACCAGTTGGTAAACTACATCCTTTACCAGTGCCAGAATGGAAATGGGAAAAGATAACGATGGATTTTTTTTATGGATTGCCTAGAACTCCATGGAAAAATGATGCAATATGGGTAATTATTGATAGGTTAATCAAGTTAGCACATTTTCTACCTATCAGATGGGGGTGTACACTTCAGAGTTTGGCCAAATTATATGTGAATGAGATAGTCAGATTGCATGGCATTCCAGTATCCATTGTGTCTGATAGAGATCCACGGTTTACTTCACGTTTTTGGGTGAGTTTACATAATGGATTAGGAACAAAATTGAATTTCAGTACTGCATTCCACCCACAGACTGATGGACAATCAGAGAGAACTATACATACATTAGAAGAAATGCTTAGAGCATATGCTATGGAATTCAATGGAGCTTGGGATGAGAATATAGCATTGGTGGAGTTTGCATACAATAACCAATATCACAGCAGTATTCAGATGGCTCCATATGAGGCATTGTATGGCAGAAAGTGTAGAAGCCCTATCATCTGGGATGAAGAAGGTACACATGCATTAGAAGGGCCAAAGATAGTATAAGATACAGTGGATAAAATCAAGGTTGTCAAGATTAAGCCAAAGGCAGCACAGGACAGACAGAAAAGTTATGTTGATCAACATAGAAGGGAGATGGAATACAAGTTGGGTGAAAAGGTATTTCTACGGGTATCTCCATGGAAAGGAGCAATCCGATTTGGCAAGAAAGGTAAATTGAGCCCAAGATACATAGGGTCTTACGAAATTCTTGAGAAGGTTAGTCCACTGGCATACAAATTAGCTTTACCACCAAATATGACTCAAATTCATAATGTGTTTCATGTGAGCATGCTTAGAAGATACAGGTCAGATCCTACACATGTACTTAAAGATCAAGTCATTGAGATTGCAAATGACATGAGTTATGTTGAAGAACCAGAGGAAATCATCGGATATAAGACTAAACAGTTGAGAAACCGATAAATACCTTTAGTTAAGGTATTATGGAGAAACCATTCACAAGAAGAGGCAACATGGAAAACAAAAGAAAATATGAAAAAACAATATCCACACCTATTTCTAGGTATTAAATTTCGATGGCGAAATTTTTAAGAGGGGAGAATTGTAACATCCTTGACTTTTTCCATATGCATTTCTGCAGCGTCACATTTTTGCATAGGCATTTTGCATATATATATATATATATATCACTTGAACAAATGCATAATATGCATTTTTATTTAAATATATTCATGACATACAATTAGTTTATTTTCAAATATTTTACAAATGTATAGAAATGCATATGTCTGTTTTATAATATAGATGAAAATGACATGAAATTAATATTTAAGTAAATAAAGAGACTATATTGAATTAATAAAAATTTGACATGATTAATTTAATTAAATTAAAATAAGTGATTAAATTATATATTTATTTATTATTGGTTAGTAAAATTGGGTAAATGTATATATGTATACATGAATGTATGTATATGTATGTATGATGATAGTAAAAATAAAAATAATAATAAAAATTAAAAAAAAAAAGAAAGCATACAGCAAAAGAAAAAGAAAAAGAAAAAAAAAGAATGGACTGCAAAGAAAGAAAGAAAGAAAACAAATGGAGTAGGTGACTTTTAACCTATTAGGCTCCATTATCTTCCTTTTTCTTTTCTTATCTTCTTCTTCTTCTTTGCTTCATTTCTTCAACCTATTTTCTCTCAAGTTCCAGCCATAAATTCTTCCTTGTTTCACTTGGTTTTTGAGGCAAATTGATCCCTTGAAAGTTTATTCTTGGTAAGTAATCAATTCTTATTGCTATAAGGTTGATTTGAGTTGATAAGGTTCATTAATAGGCACTGATTTGAACCCCGATTTTGATATCCATAGAAATTGATTCTGGAAAATATTAAAACACAAAAGTTGTTCCTTTATGTCTTAGATTTATGGATATGTAAATAGTTTTGCAAGATGTGGTGTATACAATGAGATATCCTCTTCGTACTGAAACTGGTCCGGATGAGAACCTTAAGTAAGTTAGCTAATGTGTTTGTTAGTTTTGGGTATGTTAAAACTAATATTTGAAGTACCTCAAAATATAAAAGTTGTAGATATATGTGTTATGGATATGTATACCAAATTTCAGGTTCATAGGTCTTGTAATTTTTGAGTTATAGTGAATGAAACCATGACTGTTCCATGATTT
The DNA here is from genome assembly GCA_023653625.1 of Triadica sebifera. Taxonomy (NCBI): domain Eukaryota; kingdom Viridiplantae; phylum Streptophyta; class Magnoliopsida; order Malpighiales; family Euphorbiaceae; genus Triadica; species Triadica sebifera. Next base: position 32,486,804 of record CM042901.1, read on the forward strand.
GAACTGCCTATTGAGTGCCCTGTACAGGTTCTGAAACTTGTTTAATTATTTTGAGCTTCTTAAAGATAGATTCTCAAAAAGTTATAGGTATATGTCTTAGATAAAATTTGGTACTAATTTCAGCTTAATATGTTATGTATAGACTAAGTTATGTCATACCTTTGGAAGTCATACTGGTCCGGAAGCCAATTCTATTCTAGACCAGTAAAATTTTTGTTATAATTTGAAGACCTTAGAGACATAATTGATAAAAGTTGTAAACATGAAACATGTTCCATATGAACCCATATAAATGTCTATAAATTTGCATTAAAATAGGACGTATATATTATAAGTTATGATGAACCCAAATGAGTACCCTAAAACTGCCTAAGGGCAGAAAATAGGGTAGAAATCAGAACACATTTAGAAATTTTACCAAAAATTGTACAGCGATCTAATTGGTCTAAAATATTAATATGTTATATATAAATATGTTAATTTTAATTAGGAGCAAGAATCATATTAATTGGTCAAGTATAGAAAAAGTTATAGTCAAAACAGTCCCATAAGGTCACACTGCCTCATAGAAAAAATTTTAATTATTGATATGAATAAAGTATATTAATTTGTTTAAGCCACATTAAGTTTCTCTAATCATAAATTAACCAATTATATTTCAATATTAGGCTCAAGACAAATTGGAGATATATAAGAAGGGGTAGACAATAAGTTAATGGTTGAAATCAAAGGAAAAAGGTGAGTCTAATTATCAATTGAATTCTTTAGTGCATATGAATGTTACTTGCTATGTGATTCATATGATTGTGATGATTTTTCTTTGAAAATATGATGATGAATAATTTCTGACTGAAACTTGAGAGAAAATAGGTTGAAGAAATGAAGCAAAGAAGAAGAAGAAGATAAGAAAAGAAAAAGGAAGATAATAGAGCCTAATAGGTTAAAAGTCACCTACCCCATTTGCTTTCTTTCTTTCTTTGCCGTCCATTCTTCTTCTTTTTTTTCTTTTTCTTTTTCTTTTGCTGTATGTTTTCTTTTTCTTTTTTTAATTTTTATTATTATTTTTATTTTTACTATCATCATACATACATACATACATATACATACATTCATGTATACATATATACATTTACCCAATTTTACTAACCAATAATAAATAAATATATAATTTAATCACTTATTTTAATTTAATTAAATTAATCATGTCAAATTTTTATTAATTCAATCTAGTTTCTTTATTCACTTAAATATTAATTTCATGTCATTTTCATCTATATTATAAAACAGACATATGCATTTCTATACATTTGTAAAATATTTGAAAATAAACTAATTGTATGTCATTAATATATTTAAATAAAAATGCATATTATGCATGTGTTCAAGTGATATATATATATATATATATATATATATATATATATATGCAAAATGTCTATACACAAATGTGATGTTGGAGAAATGCATATAGAAAAAGTCAATGATGTTACAGTTCTAGCAGTACAACAACCAACATAAGATAGAGTGGTAAGGAGATCCATGTCACAGTCGAGTGGAGGACCATCAAGTGGCAAGAGAGCCAGATCTTTCAGTGCCCAATTTCAAGTTAGGGGTTCCAGCAGGCCTTCTTCTCTCAGGCGGGGATAACCCGCGAGATCTGTTTCTTCGATAGCTAGTGCATCGACACAAGCACCATGTAAATCTCTACCTCTACTAGAATGTCAGCATTGTTGTCATTCTCATTCAGTAGAGTGTTGGTGGACGACATGAGCATGCTTAAGGTGTGGTTCCAAAGATCATATGAGAAGAAATTGTCCTCTATTACAAAATGGCAAAGGTTCAGAAAGCATGGAGCTAATACAGATGCAGGCTTCTAGGCAAGGAAGAGGCCGAGGTCGAGGGTAAGGTAGAGGAGGCCAATCAGGACCCAGTCAATTTAGATCAGAGACAGTTAAGAGGCGGGAAGGTAGTAGTGGGGTTAAAAATACATTCATGGGTGACAAATATTTTATTTGATTATTGGAAAATATAGGTCATGACTAATCCGGGAGTAAAATTTGGAGTAAAAATGAGGTCAAATAAGCTGTTAAAAGTCAAAACTAAGAAAAATGAGACCCATTTTAATTAAATAGTTGGTTGACCGTACCCTGATCGGGCTATAAAAAATAGCAAACGATATCCAAAAAATTATTTTAAAATATGGATAGACTCTAAATCATATTTAGGATTATTTGATAGTGAAAAAAAAATTTATGATAACACCAAAAATTAAATTATCAGTCTGATTTGAGTGAGCTGGATAGAAAATGAATTCCGACTGAGTTGAAAATTTTTGTGTAGACATATAAAAATATTTTATGAATTATGGAATTAAATTTGGGTGAAATTGAGATTGGAAAGTGAGAAAAATAATTGATAGTGCATAATTATGATCTTATTATGTGAAAAATATTAGTGGATTAATGAAGGATAAATTTCGGCCATGTTAGGTTCAAGAGAAGCTGAAGGTGTTTCCAAAGGAAAGACTAAGGAAAAAAAAAAAAAAGCTTAGGAAGGCCAAAGCATGAAAATAAGGTTAGTGATTTCAAAATCTATCTATTTCCATTGATTAAGCATGATTTAAGTTTATGGAAATTAGGAAATTTGTGTGTTTTGCATGTAATTGATAATTAATGCTTAAAACATGATTAAAGAATTATAAAAGTGAATTAGAATGGTTAATTTCAATAAAAAAAATTAATTAGTGAAAATTGGAAAATATGATCTTCTTATGTGAAAAATGTAAATTAAGTTTTAATTACATTTTATTGTAATATTATGATATATATGGAATAATGAATGTATAAATTAGTGAAATGAATAATTAGAAGGCGAAATACAAATTTTAATCATGAAAATTAAATATAGGCCAAAAAATGAAAAAGGAGAAATTAATATTTTTCTTGCTAATTAAATGAAAATTTAGTCATAAAATGCAAGAAAATATGATTTTGAGTGTGTAGAAATTTATTGAAAAATTTTAAATTATATATTGAATATTTTTCTAATTATTGATTATATTGTGCATGAAATGAAAATTAATGAATGAAGTGTGTGTGCTTAATGACTTAATTGAATATTCATAATGAAATAGTGAGATATTAGAATGGAAAGTGTGAAAAGTTATGGTAGTGATATAATTGCATGGATGAATAAAATATTAAGTGATTAATAATATAAAAATAATGGAATGTATGCATTTAATGGAAATTGAATTAAATGAATAAAATAATGCCCTTAATTATTTTTCTGATGGTTAAATCTAGCTCAGGATATAATTGGCTAACCATAGGGATACCATTACAACGGTGCGGGTTATGGCGACTCGCTTATGTAGGCCAATGATGGTCTACTAAGTGATAATGATTCCGTGAACAGTGTACAGTGCAGTACTCGGATGATGCTTCGAGATTACTCTTTAGTGTAGTGGTCTTTTGGGTCCACGTACTATGTATTTGGTCTGAAAATTTTTTATCGGATGGAAACTAAAGGCAAATGTGAATAAATGTAGTAAAAATGATATAAGTGAAAAATAGTGAAAAACGTGATAAAAATGAATAAATGTTAAAAATATGAGTAAAATGAATAAAGTGATAATAATAATAATAATAATAATAATAATAATAATAATAATAATAATAATAATAATAATAATAATAATAATAAGATATAAGTGATAAATATGGTAAAAATGATATATGTGATAAATATGAAAAATATGATAAAAATGATAAAAATAGTATAATAATAATGATGATAAATGTGATAAATGTGACAAAAATAGTAAAATTGAAAAATGAAAAATAAGTGAAAGAAAATAAAATAAAATGTTAAATTGTGTAGTTAAAAAGGAAATAAAAAATAAATGAAAAATAAAATTTATTAGTGGAAAAAGTGTAAATAAATATAAAGTAGTGGTATAATTGTAAATAAATGAAAATTTAAGAATTAAAGTGAAAGTTGTAGCTAATTAAATGAAAAATTGTAAATAAGAAAGAAAAGAAGGGTTAATTAAAGAAGTAAAGTGAAAAAGGATTTAATTGAAATGAATTGAAAGTTCAAAAAAAATCTTAAATGAGAAAAATTGGTAAATTTAATGAAGATATTAATTAGTGAATTAAGGGTGAAGAATAATAGAACATTGATAAAAAGAATAATATATTAAAGAGAAAATTTGGATAGTATATTAAAAATGTAGTTACATGTATGAATGCATGAAAAAAAAAGTTAGTGGAAATTTTTAGATTAGTAATCATCACTGGGCATATTAAATGTTCAGCACGTAGTTATTTGATTGTGTGCAGGTAGTAGCACAAAGACAGGAGCTAGCGGGAAAGGCTACATACAAATTTTGGAAGCTAACGAAAGAATAATTAATAGTAGGTTAGTATCAAGAATGAGATGTATATATATGGATATGGAGTTGTAAGATTAAAATTATGTATATGTTCTGATAAAGAATATTTGTATATTATTTTATGTGTAAAAAATAGAATGTCGATATTGTGGTTGAATGAAGAATATTATATTATATTGGTATTGTTGTGTCCAAAAATGGGCTGTAAATTGTTTGAATTGCAGGTGAGATAGTTAATTTAAAGTTGTTATGCTGCTGAAATTTTTGGAAAAATGAAAATGATTAATTAAGTGCTAATAATATTATGGTCATTAAATTAAATTAAGAAATTTTTTTTGGCACTTATCAGCTATAATTATATTAACTCACATAACGTACATATAAAAGAAGTGTTATAAGGGTGTCATAAGTAAAGCTGCCCTAGTCATGGCTTATGCTATGTGAGGCTGAGAGGAGTAGGATACACCTAATGTCATAATTGGTAAATTCCTTCTCTTTGGCTTTGACATACATGCATTGATAGATCTGGAGTCAATGCATTCATACATATGCACACCACCACTAGGTCGAGAGGGTTTAGAACCACATGTTGTAGAATTTTAGATTCTCATGACTAACTTGTTAAGGCATAGTGTGAGGGTGAGCAAGGTGTTTAAGGGTTGCCCAATTGAAATTTAAGGTAGACAATTCCCAACAGACTTGATAGAGTTACCATTTCATGAGTTCGATATGATATTGGGAATGAATTGGTTAGCTCGTTATGAAGTGGTAGTAGATTGTGGGAGGAGACAAATAATCATCAAAATTCCAGAACAAGATGAGATAGTGGAGATGGGTGAGAATAGAGGATATCCAAACAATGTGATATTAGTGTTGAAAGCTCAAAAACTCATTAGTAAGTGATGTGAAGCATACTTAACATATGTGATTGATATGAAAAAAGCAAGTCCAAAGTTGGTAGATATTCCTACAATTAATGAGTTTCCTGATGTGCTTCCAGAAGAGTTGCTAGGGTTACTGCCAGATAGAAAAATTGAGTTTGCTATCAATTTGGTACCTGACACCATCATATTTCCATTACACTATAGAGGATGGCACCAGCGGAGTTGAAAGATTTGAAGATACAGTTGCAAGAATTGTTAGATAAGGGATTTATACGACCCAGTGTATCACTGTGGGGAGCTCCAGTATTATTTGTGAAGAAGAAAGATAACACCTTACGTCTCTGCATCGATTATAGGTAGCTTAATAGGGTGATGTTAAGAATAAATACCCATTGCATATGATATATGATTTATTTGATCAGTTGAAAGGTGCAGCCGTATTTTCAAAGATAGACATTTGATCAGGGTATCATCAACTGAAGATCAAAGAGTCAGATATACCTAAGACAACATTTAAGACTCAATATGGTCATTATGAGTTATTGGTTATGCCTTTAGATTGACGAATGCACCAGAAGCTTTTATGGACTTGATGATCCAAGTGTTCAGGCCATATCTTGATCAATTTGTAATGGTGTTTATTGATAACATCCTTGTGTACTCCAGAGACTGAGAAGAACATGATCAACATCTTAGAATAGTGTTACAAACATTGAAGGATAAGTAGTTGTATCCAAAGTTATTAAAGTGCGAGTTTGGCTTGAAACAGTTAGTTTTCTAAGTCACATAGTTTCAGCAGAAGGTTTCAAGTTGAACTTAGTAAAATCAAAACTATTCTTAATTGGAAACCATCTCATAATATGACAGAAGTGTGAAATTTCCTTAAATTAGCCAGATATTATAGGAGGTTCATGAAGGGATTTCATCCATAGTGATTCATTTGACACGACTGCTACAAAAAGATGTTCGATTTGAATGGACGGATAATTGCCATGCAAGCTTTGATCGACTGAAGGTAATATTGACTGAAGCACTTGTGTTGACTCAGCCCACACCTGGAAATGACTTTTTAGTGTACAACGATGCTAATCATAATGGTTTAGGTTGTGTTCTTATGCAAGAAGGAAAAGTGATTGCTTGCGCCTTAAAACAACTTGAGCCTCATGAGCTTAATTATCCAACACATGATTTGAAATTAGTTATTATTGTTTTTGCTTTGAAAATCTGGAGACATTATCTGTATAGGGAAAGATGTTATATTTATACAAATCACAAAAGTTTTAAGTACCTTCCCTCACAAAAAGAGTTGAATATGAGACAATGAAGATGGATGGAGTTGATTAAAGATTATAATTGTGTGATCGACTACTAGCCAAAAAAAGCAAATGTGGTTGCAGATGCATTAAGCAGGAAAATTTTAATTGAGATATGAGTACAATCCACCTTGATGCAGACAATCAAAGATACTTAGAAGCAAGATGAGAAACTAGTAGAGATAGTTGAGGTAGTGAAAAAGAAAAAAGAACCTGAGTTTTCATTGATGGAAGATGGCATAGTGTATTCCAGGAATTGGATTTGTGCCCAGTATATAAGAGCTAAAGTCCAATATTTTAAAAGAAGCACATGAAATAGTATATATCATGCATCCAAGCGAGAACAGGATGTATCAAGACTCGAAGAATCAATACTGGTGGTCAGGAATGAATAAAGATATCGCAGAGTGTGTTGCTAAGTGTCTGACCTGTCAATAAGTGAAATCAGAATACCAATTGCCCATAGGATTGCTACAACCAATACCAATACCAAAATGGAAGTGGAAAAAAATCACAATGAATTTCTTGTCTGGTTTACCTATGACTCAGAGGAAGCATGATGCAGTGTGGGTGATAGTGAATCAATTGACAAAGTCAACACATTTTTGACCAATTCGGATGGATTATACATTGAACAAACTAACCGAGATTTATGTGAATGAGAGGGTAAGACTTTATGGAGTACAACCTTTCATCCACAAACGGATGGACAATCTAAGTGGGTAATCCAATTATTAGAAGACATGATGAGAAGTTGTGTGCTTGAGTTTGAAAAAAGTTGGGATCAATATCTATCTCTTATGGAGTTTGCCTATAACAACAGTCATCAGACGAGTATAAGTATGACTCCTTATGAGGCATTGTATGGAAAAAAGTGTAAGCACCAGTTTTTTAGATTGAGTTGAGTGGAAAAAAGTTGATAGGGTCATAGTTAGTGCAATAAACATAAGAAAAGGTTAGAATCATGAGGAAGCAATATCCTCAGTTATTCAACACATAATGAATAGATAAAATTTCAAGGACAAAATTTATTTTAAGGGGGAAAAAATGTCATATCCGCTAATTTAGGCCCTGAGTCACGCGGGTTGTTAAATTGACTTGTTCGTTCGGCCAGAGTCTAAATTTGGATTTTGATAAAGAAATAATTAAAATAATGACAAATAATTATGGAAAATACTTAATAAAGTGTTTAATGTATTTAAAAATATTAGTTCACGATAAAGGACTTAAACGCAAAATTTGGAAAGTTTTAGGGTCAATTTGTAATTTTATCAAAAATTGGAGGATCAAGTGAGATATTTATTATTTAAATGCATGAATTGGATACTAAATATATGTGATAGCTGGCCAAAACTGATGTGGAACCCTAAAGACCGTGCCTTAAAACCCCCTAACAAGACAAGGTAAACAAACCTTAAGTTATGGTGATCGTAAATTGAATCCAATCCAAAGCTAACCAATATAGCAAAGAACCAAGATTATATGGTTTCTTAAGAATAACCACGCCACAATCAATATCACTTGATAAGTAACTAATTCCTAAAAGCAATGAAGAGATGTAAATCTGCCTCACTTTAAAGAAAAACACTCAAATTCATTTTTATTCATTCATTTATTGTAAAAGAAGCCTAAATAAGTATTTATAGCCCTAAGTCTTTGAATCCTTTATTGTAAAAGATAAATAAGTCCTATTATAACTCAATTCCTAAAAGTACAGTCATATTCTAACTCAAATTCTAACAAGTAGAGTCTTACTTGAATTAGGAAACTAATTAAATCCTTCTAAAATAAGACAAGCAATGGGCTGAGCTTCATATCTTTTGGGCCACATGCCTAACACTAATTAAAAGTTTATGATAATTAAAATAGGCAGCTCACATACATAATTAAACCCAATTACAAGTTAAGCCCAAATCACATAAGTAGGCACATGGTTGACACATGATGTCTTTCACGTGGATGACACATGTCTTGCACATGTTTGACAGATAACTCTTAGCACATGATTTGCACATGACTTGCATACTTGTAATATTCAATTTTATGGATTTTATCTTGTTTTTCCCATTGACTTGAATCTGCATAAAAGACTCCTGTTATCTTCACTTTAGACTTGTCTTTGTGTAGTGTTAGCACATAAGCTTAATTGTAGATTTTAGGCCCAATATAGCAACGAATGCTCCAATGCTGCCTTCTATGACTTGGAACATGTCTCACATTGAATTAAATCATATGAAAAGGCTTTTGAACTCCTTTAAGGCCCATTTCAATAACTTAAGACAATAACCTATATTTTATCATAAAGTTATATGATTTGAGTATTTGACATGTAATGATTGTTAAGTAGTAGTATTTGGTAATAGAAATTATGGGGATGCATGTTTGCTAGACTTAGGATTATATTTGGTAAAAATTGAATTATGTGTTGATGTATTCTTTATTGGATTCTATGGAGCAATCTATACAATATTTACTATAACTTAAGATCTGGGATTCTGATTTATATTTTTTTATTGGGTTTGAAAGTTAAGACATAAGGATAAAATTTTGATGAAAAACACAAAATGTTATTTTGAATGTAACTATACTCAATTTTGACACAAAAGCATATTAGAAAATTGTCCATAAAATTTTGGGCAACGATTTTAATGACCAGTTAGTGTTCATTTAATCATATCTTTTTGTACATAACTTCAAATTTAGTGATTCAAGTTGAATATTAAAGCTAACATTGAGGAATAAAATTCTTAAGAAGACTTGTAATTTAATTTTGCTGTTAATAGGTCCAAAATTAAGATCCAATACAAAGTATGGAATCTGCCAGTAACATGACATAATATGAATTGAGGAATTTGTTGTGAAAAATAATATGGACCTTGTTATATTATGCAAATAATATTTTTATTGAGCAATTATGTGATTAACTAAGCCATTAAATGTATAAAATATGTAAATTTAAGAATTATGAATTTTAATGACGATAATTAAGCCCTTGAACATTTAGTTTAAAACTAGAGTTTTGAATAGTTTGGCATGCCAATCAGGGGTCTATTGATACCGGTGATGGTGATGACACATATATTAATGTCAGTGATGATACTTATATTAATATTGGTGATGACACTCATATTAATACGGGTGATAATACTTGTATGCGTATACCACTATGCCCGGATAACAACTTTATTATATCTAAATAATCATTGGTTCCTAAGTATTATGGGGATAAATACATTAACTTGGTATAAATAATTTTATATATGAATTAATTGTTCATAAATATGAATTTAAAGAATAATTTATTTGCATAAGATGATTATGTAATGCTTGCATATGAAAAATTCACATTTGTATATGTATAAAGAATATGCAAATAATAATAATAATAATAATAATAATAATAATAATAATAATAATAATAATAATAATAATAATAATAATAATAATAATAAATAGATTATTTAATTGGATATATATGTATGATGACACATTAAGGCATATTGCATAAGTATAGTTTATTGCGTTATTTATATACACTACTAAACCTAGAGTAATGCGTAAGAGTTTCTCTCGCGCAAATATAGAGAAAAATAATCCAAAGATTGTAGATAAATCTAACGGTGACCCAACATAGTGAAATAACTCATTCTTGACACCGTGGGTTACAGAACTCTTTGTACTTTTGTTTTGAACTTTCTTTTATAGTGTTTGTAAAATAACTGCACGTCTTGTAAATAATACTTTATTATATAAAATATATTTTGTTTCCTTGTTATGATTTCTTTTATACTATAAAGAAAAAAAATGAGCTACTATCCTTTATATATAAAAAAAATAATATTTTAGTCGATGAAGTCAGCATAATACTCCCTTATACAGGCACGTGTTGCTAGCGTGAATGAGGTGTTACACAATCTTTCTTATAACACCATTATTGTCTCCTCTTGCAAATATGTTCTAGGTGAGGAACCGGTGGATATACGTGAATCAAAAAAATCAAATGAGTGTTATGTTTTTTTAACATTCATTGTGCAATTTCTGCCAAAGTGACCTTAATCATTTGGAGGATCAAGTCATTGATTTCACTTTTATGCACCATTCCTTAATGTGACAATTGGAGTATGGCACCACATTCCACAGCAATGAGAGCCTTTTCTTGTCTACACAACTAGAATGAGACATTACCTATAGGAGAGACTTGTAATGTGCTCAGAAATTCCAGTGTTCGCTCCTTGAAAGTAGGCTTATCAATATTCACGAACTCCAGCAACCTGAATTGCCTAAGTCACATCTTCATGTCTTCTTCCAAGCCTAAGGTTTTGATGCAGTCCCAATCAAAAGTTTTTGAAGAAAAATGGGTCATTTCTTTAGAGCTATATACCTTGGATGGTAGTTTCTATGCAAGATAGTGAACATGGAATCTGCATGGAACTTAGGGGTTGTGCTTTTCTTCTTGCCTTTGGAAAAGCTAGCTCCTGAAGCCATATTGAAAGTAAAAATTTGAAGAAAATGTCATGCCAACGAGTTAGCCCTCGACTGATATGTGCATTTTGTGATTGGATGTGTAAGACAAATAGAAAATCAAATTCATTTGAGACCGAAACAGTGACATGTGATTAGAGTTCAAATTCAAACTATGAGTAAGTGAAAAAAGTAAGTTGTTGTAATGTGGCATTAAGTTCTACATAAAAATCAATTAAAATGACTAAACCGAAAATTTTATGATTTTCGCTTCGTCAGTGAGTCACGAACTAAGAGTGTTAGGACATGAGGTACAATAAGATGAATATGTCAGTATATTTATAGGTTAAAAATTTCCAAGTTTAGGGGCTAAAATTGAGAAAATATAATAAAGAGTTAGGTTTAAAAAAAATAAAAAATGTGATTTTTCTCCGGTGTGGAAATCACGTAACTAAAAATATTAGTTCATGGAGTAAATTATAATATTAATATTGGAGTATTTAATTGTGGAAAGTTAATCAGTTTGGGGTATGAAATTCAAGAAATTAAAATTAAGGTATCGTTTATTTTGAAATAAGAAAAGTTGAAGGATTAAATGGAAAGTTTGGAAATTAATTAAATGAAGTATAATTAATTAAATTAATTAATCACAATTTAAAAAAATAAAATAAAGTAAAGTAACCTAGCATGTATGCCACACGTTTCTCACGCTAACAAATGTTGATTTTGGTAATAAGTGGCAAATGCATTCTACCCATGTAACATCAAAAACTTGGTCAAATCTTCATTTTCGGTGAACATATTTCTTTTTTTTTTTGTTTTTAAATCTTTTCTTCATCCGTCTCCTTCTCCACACAAAGCCGAGCAATACTCTCTTTATTTCCTTCAACTTATCGTCTCCCAAACACTATAGAAGCTATTGAATATTTTCAATTACTTAAACATAAGACTTGACGGTATTCAAATATAAGTTGGTTCAATCTAAACCTAGTACAGCCGAGCCACTAAAGAGAGAAATAAAATGGTAAATGTAAGCTTGAGGCAAAGAGGGGATTAGAATGGCTTTTCATGTGGAGAATTAATCAAGGGGAAGAAACAATCAAATTAGATGGTCACGGTTAACAAAAAAAAAATTGAAAGGTTAGTTGAATTTCCGATTTTGCTACTGATTCCAAGTTTTTGGTTATGAGCTTCTTTTATCATTTTCTTTTGATTTTCTTTTCTTCTTTGTTGTGAAAGCTGAAAATGGATTATGAAGGAGGAGTAGACAGGAACATGCAAGGAAGGATTTTGGTTGAAGTTGTTGAATTAGATTTTTAAAAAATTGTAAATTTGGAATTGTGGTGACCGAGAGATTAGTTGAAGATTTGGACCCAAAGATAATTCTAATTGAATCATAACTTAGTTGATTAATTAGTTAATTAGGAATTTCAATAATTGTATTTGGAAGGGATTGTTAAGTTAATAATTAAAAAAATAAAAATAATAATAATATGAGTGAAGGGAAGCCATGAAACTATATTAGAACCGCGAAGAATTGAGGGAGTATAGGACTGTTTTGATGATGAAGTTTGAGTTTTAGGACCTTTAAACCGTATTAAAAAGAATTAAAAAATGCCAAAAGAAGAAATTAAAAACTGTTGGACAATTATAAAAGTGAGTCGTAATAGGTGATCGGGAATTTAATTAAACCACTAAAAATTCGTGTACCATTTGTATAGAACCCTGAAGACAGACAAGTTAAGATGTTAGAAGAATTGTTAAGCAAACTAAAATTCCCTAAAAGCTTCACTAACTCGTGAGCAATTGGCTAGTAAGTTGGTGGATGAATTTGGAGATAACAAGCTTCTTTGGACTATAAAGAATATTACTTAAATTTAGTAGTGGATAATTAAGCTGTGAACTGATAGGACCGAAATTAGAGAAACCTGAGAGGATTTTATATGGAATGAATTGAGTAGTGGAAATGTGAGAAATGGAGCCACGGGAAGAATAAGATAAAAAGAGAGCCTAAGACCATTACCATGATATATGGTTTAAAAAGGACTTTAAAATAACTACAAGAAAAATGAATCAATTTACCTAAATTAGAAAAGAATTTTTGGACACAGAGATACCAGGAAGTATTGTAAGGTTATGGAGGACTAAGGTTTCAATAATAGAAGACTTAAAGTCCATTCTAATGAGGGAAATAAAATAAATTGTTGTCAGTTCTGTGAGAATTATTGACTTAGATTATGGATGTAAGCTAAAGAATGTTATCCGCTAATTATTCAATAATTTATGTCGGGCGCTCCAACACAATGAGAGGTCATCTTGGATAGAGATAGGAGTCCTATCGACATTAGGAGCGATAGCCAGGTTTGTGCAACCTTTATGGCTTAAAGCAAAACTATCACAAGAACAATAATTAAATGACACAATAATAATATGTATTATATAATAATATACTAGCATATCTACTATATATGTCTATTACATTTGCTAGATTTTATGTTTGTCATGTATGATATTCTTATTATATCTGTGAGTGAAAACCCAGTATAATATGAAATGTTATATATGTATTTGTTTGTATATACTGGGAACATATCGAGTATATATTAGGTATATGTATAGTATATGTGTAGTATTTACAGTATATCTTCGGTATATATATTTAGTAAATGAGCAGTATTTATTTGATATAGGTTGATATATTTGTATGTTTGTGGGGTATAATTAAGTTGTTAAATAAAACTGTTTTGTGTGACTATTATGTGGAAGGTTTGTCAATAATTATGCTAGATATGTGTATATGTATCTCTGAAAAATATGCTATTTTATGCCATTGATGAATAGAATGTGTAAGTTGTATATAGATTTAGTTTGTTATATTATATGACATAAGGAATTTTTAATATGAAGTAGTAAGAAGCTCAGTGATAATAAGAACAAGAATATGTGGGTTATGCATTTGTCTACTATGTTTGCTTATATAGTCTACCAAATGTTTGTTTGAAGTATGCTTGAGATTTTTGTAACACATTTAAGGACGTGATAAGTTAAGATATATAAACATAAGCTTGATGATAGCAGCAAAATATTAATAGTTGATAATTGAGGTATCGGGATAGTAATATACTGTATATGTGAATTCTGAATGATTCTGTGTCATAACGCATAAGTAAACTCGGACTATAGTAGGGTAGACTTGTTGTCATACCAATAAGGATATTCTGATATGTCTGATACATACAACTTCGACTGGAATATTATGAGTATGTTCTGGACTATCCGACTCTTAAGTCGTGACTCTGATTATGATTATGTTGACTCTTAAGTCGTGGCTTTGATATCTAAATTTTTCAACATCATTTCTGACAAACGCCTTTCTTTATGTTGATCTTCAGGTTGGATTGCCTCTAGTATCTCCTTGGTGTCTGGTCTAGGTGAAATTTATAGGCAAAACAGGTAAGCTATATTGACACACATTATGACATATTATGCTAGTACGGGAATTTGATTTTTGTTAAAAGAAACGTACACAGTTATGTTTCATTTATCATTTACTTTAAAGGCATGATCTTTTGTATCATGTATACATGTGATGTTAGAAGCGTATGATTCCTATATTTGTATTAGGTAGGACATCTAGTTTTTAGTTTTCAATTGAATATATCTATGATTTATTTGTTATTTGCCTAAAAAGATGTGAGTATTGTATTTCAATTTGTGTAATTTGAATAGAGTGTGTATTGTCTACTAATTATATTAAAGCATGTTTCTTTGTATTATACTTATTAAAATGTTAGGTAGTATACTAAGCTACTTGTATAATTTAAATAAGAACTACAATATTTTTATAAAGCTTGTACCACTGAACATGACTCAGTGTGAAAAATTGTTTTCTCTCATGCAAGTGATAGATGAGAGACAAATGATAGCAAATATCAAAGAACATCACAGAACTATTGTTAGAAACACCATAGTTGGGAGTGAGCTTGTAAAACTCCATTGTAACACTTAATGTGTTAGTGAAACTCACAATTGAGATTGGGGAGAGGAGTAAGGTTTGTTAACACCCGAACCTCTATAAAAATTCCTGTGTGATATCTTTCTATCCCTACTCAACTTAACTTTTTCTTTCCGCACTTAAAAGTTAAAAATATTAATATCCAATTCAACCCCCCTTTTTGGTTTAATATCTAGGCAACAGATTTGAAGTGTTTGATCATGGGTGTGACATTATATATTCACGGGTGTGAACATCCTTCCTAGTCGTGGTCTAAGTAGTGACTCTGGCCGTGAAACTCTCTGGAGAAATTTGTCATGTCTTCTCATGGGCGTGACTTTCTTTCACGATCATGACTGATATAATCATTCACAGTTGTTATCATTCTTCATGGCCGTGAACTTTAAATGTTGGATAGTTGGTGTTAAGCTTCATCACAGGCATGACATGTAAGGTCACGGGCGTGAACATGCTATTTCTTCATTTTTTTTTTGTCTTTTTAAGGTTAGTCTTTCATTCTCCATTCTTGCTATCATGTTCCATACCCTGTTTAATGAACTTAGAAAACAAGTATATTAAATATATTATTGTTATTTTATTTGTTAGCATCAAAATGATGGAAATACCCCTCACGGTTCAACAATCTCCCCCTTTTTGATGGTGACAAATAATCTAGCAATATGTGCTTTTGAGAAGTCTCCCCCTCAAAAGATGCTTAAAATAAAAAAAATTACTGAAGTGCAAGAATTGTAAAGAATGATGAAGTGTAGCATCAAAATGTGCTTCCTAGTTTTAGGTATATGCAAGTTATATGCAAGGTATATCCAATGTTTACCAAATTTTTACTTAAAACAAATTAAGTATGTGCAAAGTATATTTAAGGTATATTCAAAGTATATCAAGTGTATATTCATTCATGTAACTTGCATCAAGGTATATGCAAAAGTATATTTAAGGTATATTAGCTCATTTGCATACTAATGACTTCATATTCATTTGATTCAATTTTGTATTTCAAATATATTGCATTTAACTTTATATAAAATATATTGCTAGGTTCTCCCCTTTTTGTCATCAACAAAAAGAATAACAAAAAGATAAAACATAATGGAAAACAAAAGCAATTATATTAATATAAAAAAAAAGTACAAGGATTTGAAAAGAAATTGAAAGTCCTACATCAAACAAGCTAGAAAATAACATAGCTAACATATATTCTTGCTAGATTTGGAGCCGGACATCTCATCTCTAAGGCGAGCTACTTCCGCCTCGAGGCTCTCCATGCGAGACTCCATGAAATCCTTGAGGTTCTCTAACCTCTCTTCCATCGAACCCTGCAATTGCTCAAACCGTGGTGCTAAGAGATTAGCCACTTGCTGAGCCAAGTTTGGTGTGGAGGTAGAGGATTGTCCAATTTCCTGCTCACCCTCTGGAGTCGCCATCTCAACTCAAACTCTCTTCCTCTGCTAGATTCCTTGGAGGCCATCTTTGAAGTCATCCGAATCATTGTCCTCCCAAATAATCTCACCAGCAGTGTTGGTGAAGCGGTAGTAGATGTTGTTCTCATGAACTTTACGAACAACCGCTCCCATTTTGATAAATGACTCGACATCTAGTCGGTCTCGAGGATGTGCTGGTATAAGGTTGAAATGGTGTTCCTCTAGCTTCAAATACCCGAGCTTGATAGCAAGGTGATCACGTACCCACCAATCAGAATGTCTCCGGAGGATTTGGTGGCAATTGACAGTAGATGGTTTGCAAACCATCGAGATAAAGCAACTATTAGGCCTCTTCGAGCCATCTCCAGGAGAAAGAGCTTGGACTTCTGAATCGATCTGTTGCTGTCTCCTTTAGCAAAAATGCTATAGGTTAGAAACCTATGCAAGTACTTGTGCACTGGGGATCGAAGGTGGGTGCTTTTCGTCTTCTTGACGTCCCAGCTGTAGTCAAGCCCGAAGTGAGTCCATGCCTGAGTAGCATAGAACTCCACCTCACTCTCTTTCAGGATATCGTCAGAGGGAAGGTTGAACATGTCACCAAACTCTGTGGCAGTGAGGGTGTTTGGATGCTTGCAAAGTTGAAATTTTACCGTATTGGTAGGAGAGACTTGCATGGTGCTTAGGAACTCTAGAGTTAGTTCCCTCATTGTCGGTTGATGGATATCGATGAAATCTTTCATATGATGATCCTAGAATTGTTTTGCCATGTTTGTCTCAAGACCAAGTGTTCTGATAGTTTGCCACTTAAATGATCGAGAGGAAAGGAGTGGTCTTTGCTTGAAAACCAAGTATCTTGGATGACAGTGTAACACCTAACATCTTATACATCTATATACCGTATATGTTGTCTTTATATTGTATTATCACGTATGAAACAAGATTAAATAAAATTCATGTTTACAGCGAGAGTAAATTTTTTTTTAACTCATCTCATATTATCAACAATAATTTCACAATCAATACGAAAACTTTAATTATAGCTCATAACATCACATATATTAATAACTTAAACATTACGTTTAAAAAGTTAGTAAATATGCAAGTATTCAATCCCCAAATATAAATGATATGTTCTTATGCTTATGTGGAATGCAAGGAGAGAAAGTGATGAGGCTCGGCCGGTGACCTTTGATCCATGACTTATATATGCACCTCAATATGAACTACTAATCTTCTCTACCTGAAAAATGATGCAAATTGATGAGTTGCGGCTCAGTGAGAATAACCATCCAATGAGCTCTAAAGTACCAAACAACTCATAGTAATAAATCACAAATCCAATATATACCATGTATTCCATTCCATTCATCAGTATCATATAAGTATCAATAAAGTTGAAACATATAATCATTACTCTTTATGTATGCAAATGCTTTGCTTATTTCATTTTGTTGTGACTAAGTTAAACAGACATTGCCCTGGGTTTCCATGTGAATATTTTCCATGTGAACATTTGCATTTGCATTTGCTAGCTAGCTCGATCATTTATTTCATTTGCACATTTGTTGGGCCATAGGCCTCTTCTTTTGCTTTGCACATTTGTTGGGCCATAGACCTCTTCTTTTGCTTTACAATATCGATTAACTAGTCACAACACCTTTTTGGTCCATATGCATATGCACTTGTATTTAAGCATTCATCAACCATTATATCTTATCACATATAATATACATATACCACATATATACCTCATATGCCACACATATACCTTGCATATACTATACATATACCATGTATATATATCACATATGTCAAACATATACTTCAAATATACCACAAGTATACCATTTATATGTACCAAAATGTCACAAATTATCCATCATTACATTATCAAGGACCAATCATGACAATCATATTAATCACATAGCAAACAACAGTCATTTGCACTAAAGAATTCAATCGATAATTAGACTCACCGTTCTCCTTTGATTCCGACCCCTAACTTATTGTCTATCCGCTCCTTGTGGGTCTCCAATATGTTGCGAGCCTAATATGAAAATATTAATCAATTAACTCATGATTAGGGAGACTTAATGTGGCTTAAACAAATTAATATGCATTGTTCATATCAATAGTTGAGATTTTTCCTATGAGGTAGTGTGACCTTATGGGACTGTTTAGCCTTTAACCTTTTCTATACTTGACCAATTAATCTGATTCTTGTTCATAATTAAAACTAACATATAATTATAGAACATATTAAAATTTCAGACCAATTGGATCATTGTACAATATTTGGTGGAATTTCTAAGAGTCTTCTGTTTTCTGCCTTGTTTTCTGCCTTTAGGCAGTTTCAGGGTACTCATTTGGGTTCATCATAACTTACAATATATTAGTCATATTTTATTAAAATTTACAGACACTTATATGGGTTAATATGGAACATTTTTCATGTTTTAACCTTTTATCAATTATGCCTCTAAGGTCTTCAAATCATAAGAAATATTTCACTGGTCCAGAACAGAATTGGCTTCCGGACCAGTATTACTTATAAAGACCATAACTTAGTCTATACATACCCAATTAAGCTTAAATTAGTACCAATATTTAGCTAAGACATAAATTTAATTTTTTGACCATTTACATAATCTAGATCTAACGAGCTCAAATTATCCAAAAAATTTCTATCTCTGCCCAGGGAACTCAGTAGGCAGTTCAGACCATGGAACAGTCATGGTTTCATTCACCATAACTAAATATTTACAAGACCTATGAACCTTAAATTTGGTATAAATATAAATAACACATATATATACAACTTTTATGTTTTGAGATACTTCAAATAATGGCTTTAACATATTCGAAATCAAATCACACAGTAGCTAACTTGGTTAGGGTTCACACCCTGACCAGTTTCAGTACGAAGAGTATATCTCATTATATACACCAAATCATGAAAACAAGTTTACATATCCATAAATATAAGACATAAAGGAACAACTTTTTTGTTTTACACTTTACCAGAATCAATTTATTTGTGCATCAAAATTGGGTTGCAAAGCAGTGTCTATTAATGAACCTAAGCAACTCAAATCAACATTAAAGCAATAAGAATTGATTACTTACCAAGGACGAACTTGCAAGGGATCAATTTGGTGCAAAAACAAGGTAAAACAAGGAATATTTGAAGTCTGAAATGGAAGAAAATGAAGGAGAAGTCGGGGCTGAAGTGAGGAGGCAGAAATGGGAAAGATGAAGATAAAGGCAGATTTATGTTTTTGTCTTTTTATCTTTTTCTCATCTCATTTGTCTTCTCATTTCTCATTTCTCTTCTCTTTTCTTTTCTCTTCTCTTCTATTTCTCTTTTGTTTCATTTTCATTTTATTTTATCTATATTATTATTATTATTATTATTTACATATATAGATATAATTCGACTAATCTACACAATAATACCACTTAATCTTTTTGCCCGGTTTAACTAAATTAACAATGCAAAATATTTACTAATCTTAATCTAATCATTTTACTTACTTTAATTTGGTCACTTATTCAATTCATTTCTAATACTTCATAATCCTCATATAGGTTATAAGTACACATGTGCTACTCGATACAAGTGTCAAATATTAGGACACGTAGCTAGTGCGTGTCATAAACTCGTTCCTACGAAAATACGTATGAAATGCATTTGTTAAATTGAATTGTATGCAAGATGCTTATGTTCAATGAAATGCATGTGGGGGAAGGTCAAGGATGTTACAATTCTCCCCTCCTTTTAAAATTTCGTCCTCGAAATTAATACCTGAAAACAGGTATGGATATTGCTTTTTCATATTTTCTTCTGTTTCCCATGTTGCCTCTTCTAGTAAATGGTTACGCCATAATAGCTTAACTAAAGGTATTTCTCGATTTCTTAGCTGTTTAGTCTTGTATCCAATGATTTGCACTAGTTCCTCAACATAACTCATGTTCTCTGCAATCTCAATGGCTTGATCTTTAAGTACATGTGTAGGATCTAACCTGTATCTTCTAAGCATGCTCACATGAAACACATTATGTATCTGAGCCATCTCTGGTGGTAAAGCCAATCTGTATGCCAATGGACCAACCTTCTCAAGAATTTCATAAAGCCCTATGTACCTTGGGCCCAATTTACCTTTCTTGCCAAATCGGATTACTCCTTTCCATGGAGATACACGAAGAAACACCTTTTCACCCAATTCGTATTCCATTTCCCTTATATGTTGATCATCATAACTTTTATGTCTGTCTTGGGCTGCCTTTAGCTTGTTCTTGATAACCTTGATCTTATCCACTGTGTCTTGCACTATCTCTGGCCCTTCTAATGCACGTGCTCCTTCTTCATCCCAAATGATAGGGCTTCTGCACTTTCTGCCATACAATGCCTCATATGGTGCCATCTGAATACTGCTATGATATTGGTTATTGTAAGCAAATTCAATCAATGTTATATATTCATCCCAAGCACCTCTGAATTCCATTGAACATGCTCTGAGCATTTCTTCTAATGTCTGTATAGTCCTCTCTGATTGTCCGTCAGTTTGTGGGTGGAATGCAGTACTGAAGTTCAATTTTGTTCCCAATGCATTCTGTAAACTCACCCAAAAATGTGAAGTAAACAGTGGATCTCTATCAGACACAATGGACACTGGAATGCCATGCAATCTGACTATCTCATTCACATATAATTTGGCCAAACTCTCAAGTGTACAGCCCCATCTGATAGGTAGAAAATGTGCTGACTTGGTTAATCTGTCAATAATTACCTATACTGCATCATTTTTCCTTGGAGTTCTTGGCAATCCATAGACAAAATTCATCGTTATCTTTTCTCATTTCCATTCTGGCACTGGTAAAGGATGTAGTTTACCAACTGGTGCCTGATGTTTTATCTTAATCTGCTGACATGTTAAGCATTTAGAAACATATTCTGCTATGTCTTTCTTCATTCTTGGCCACCAGTAATGAGACCTTAAACTGTGATACATCTTTGTCATCCCTGGGTGCATTGCATACGGTGCATTGTGTGCCTCTTCCATTATTTTCCGACGCAAGTTCTCAGTGTCTGGAACACATATGCGTGACTTTAACATCAGTGTATCATTCTGCAAATCAAACTCTGTATTATTTCCCTGCCTTACCACATCCATTTTCTCACATAATTCAGGATATTTGCTTTGTGCTTCTTTGATCCTATCCTTTAGTATAGGTCTGACTTGAAGAGTAGCAATCAGTGATCCTCTATCATGCATATTTAATTCAACATTCATGGATCATAATTGAATCAAATATGAAAAAGAGGATATTTGTAAATGAGCTACACTGCTACTGGCCTTCCTACTCAATGCATCTGCTACCACATTGGCTTTCCCTGGATGATACTCAATTGTACAGTCATAATCTTTCAATAGCTCTAACCACCGTCTTTTCCTCATGTTTAATTCTTTCTGTGTCAGCAAATAACCCAAGCTCTTATGGTCTGTGAAGATTTGGAATGTCTCACCATACAGATAATGCCTCTAAATCTTCAATGCAAATACAACTACAGCCAATTCTAAATCATGCACTAGATATGAGATCTCATGTGGTCTCAGTTGTCTGGATGCATAAGCTATCACCTTACCATGTTGCATCAACACACATCCCAAGCCTTGGTGAGAAGCATCATTATATACTGTAAACCCACCTGTACCTGTAGGGATGGTTAACACTGGTGCTGAGGTTAGCCTGTGTTTTAGTTCATCGAAACTCCTTTGACATTCAGGAGTCCACTTGAACGGCACATTCTTTCTCAATAATTTGGTCAAAGGGCTAGCAATCAATGAGAACCCATCAACAAATCTACGGTAGTATCCGGCTAAACCCAAAAAACTACGCAATTCTGACACATTCTTGGGTACTTGCCAACTCACTATAGCCATAAGTTTATTTGGGTCAACCTCTATGCCTTTTCCCGATACTATATTTCCAAGAAACACAACATGATCAAGCCAGAATTCACACTTACTAAACTTTGCATACAATTGTTTCTCCTGCAGAGTCTGCAACACTGTTCTTAAATGCATCTCATGTTCCTCTTTACTTTTAAAGTACACCAAAATGTCATCTATGAAGACAATAACAAAATTATCCGGATAAGGCTGAAATACCTTATTCATCAAAGCCATGAAAGCAGCTGGTGCATTAGTTAATCCAAATGGCATTACTAAAAATTCATAATGCCCATACCTAGTTCGAAAGGCAGTCTTTGGAACATTCGTTTCTATAACCTTCAGCTGGTAATAACCTGATTTCATATCAATCTTGGAGAATATTTGGGCTCCATTTAACTGATCAAATAAGTCATCAATTCTAGGTAAAGGATACTTATTCTTCACTGTCACTCTATTAAGTTGTCTATAGTCTATACACAATCTCATCTTTCCATCTTTCTTTTTTACAAACAACACTGGGGCTTCCCAAGGTGATATGCTAGGTCGCATGTATCCCTTATCAAGTAACTCTTGCAATTGAGTTTTAAGTTCCTTTAACTCAATCGGTGCCATCCTGTAAGGAGATATAGAAATAGGTGCAGCCCCAGGCACCAAATCTATAGTAAATTCTATCTCTCTATCTGGTGGCAATCCAGGCAAATCCTCTGGAAATACATCTGGGAACTCACACACTACTGGAATATTCTCTAACATAATATCCTGAGTTCTTGTGTCTGTCACATAGGCTAAGAAAGCCTCACACCCTCCTTTCACTATCTTAAAAGCTTTAACTGCTGAAATCAAACATGTAGATATCAACTTCCTTTCTCATTTAAACACAATCCTTTGTTTATCAGAGGACTTTAAAATTACCTCCTTAGAAAAACAATTCACTATGGCATGATGTTTAGTTAACCAGTCCATTCCCAATATTACATCAAATTCATGCAATGATAATAAGATCAAATCAACTTTCAATTCAACTTTATCAATGAATATCGAACAGTCAGGACATATCTCATTCACAACTACTACTGCTCCCAATGGAGTACTCACATTTATATCAAATCCCAATGACTCATGTTTTTTTATGCAGTTTGGATGCCATATGTGATGATATAAATGAATGTGTGGATCCTGGGTCAATCAATGCAAATGCCAGTATATCATAAATGTAAATATTACCAGTAACCACTTCAGGAGCATCAACTGCCTCTTGCCTAGTCATAGCAAATACCCTGGCCTGTGGAAGGGGTCTAGAACTCTGTCCCTCAGATCTGGTCACTCCTCTGCTTACTGCACCAGTTCTTCCCCTGTCTCTGCTTCTGCTTCTGACATGTGTCCCACTGGTAGTGTTAACCCTTCGTGTTTCAATTGTAGTCTCAGATATTCCTCTGCCTCTGCTGGTTTCTGCTAATTTAGCTTTTTTGGGGCAATCTCTATACATGTGATCTAAGGACCCACAGAAATAACAAGCTCCTGTGAGCCTTCTGCATTCACCGGTGTGTTGCCTACCACAATGAATACAAGTAGGCCACTGTTCTGTATACTGGCTTTGTCCTCTGCCTAGGTAAGAGAAAGTCATGCCTCGACCTCTAGAACTGGAGTATCCACTTCTGTTGCCAGACTGGCTCGGCATATATCTAACTTTCTTTCCATATCCTCTACTAGACTCTCCAGCAAACACTCGTGTCACCCTTTTTACTTGTTGTTCTTCAGCTTCTTTCATTAACTTTTCAGCTCTAATTGCAGCAGCTCTGAGTCTGGTATAACTATCGAGATCAGTAATTGTGATTCTATTTCTGATCTCATACTTGAGGCCCTCTTCAAACTTTCTGCATTTGTCTCTTTCAGTAGAGACCATAAAGGTGGCATAATGAGAAAGTTTATTAAATTGTACTTCATACTCCGCAATAGACATATTCCCCTGTTTCAGATTCAGGAATTCCTTCCTCTTCTCATCTTTATACGCTTCAGGCATGTAATTGTTCTGAAATTCCAGGAGGAAATCATTCCATGTCAACACCGGTGGTTGTGCATCACTGTCGGGGACTGTCTCCCACCATTCATAAGCATTTCCTTGCAGTAAGGATACTGCATAATCGAATTTCTCATCCGGGGTACATCTCATCATATTCAGCACCCTCTGTGTCCTTTTCAGCCATGTCTCAGCTTCTGCTGGGTCTGTTGTGCCATTGAAATCAGTTGCACCATGTTTCCTCAGCTTGTCATAATGTCTTTCCTTGTACATTTCAGGACCATATACTTCCTGTTCTAGGTTTTCATGGGGTATTTCTGCATGAGATGACTGTGATGCATGTACTGGAGCTCTAGCTCCTAGTGCTTGTTGATCTCTATGTAAATGAGGTGATGACTCATGAGAATGCATTTCGGCCGGCCTCTCCCTCCTTGGTGAATTATGTCTTATGATGTCCCTAAAATAAATGAAATCATGTCACTACATAATGTTCAACACATAGGATGCATATGTTATCATGCTCTTATGCATATGCATGTTCCCTTGGAACCTATCCCTGCTCTAATACCAAAAATGTAACACCTAACATCTTATACATCTATATACCGTATATGTTGTCTTTATATTGTATTATCACGTATGAAACAAGATTAAATAAAATTCATGTTTACAGCGAGAGTAAATTTTTTTTTAACTCATCTCATATTATCAACAATAATTTCACAATCAATACGAAAGCTTTAATTATAGCTCATAACATCACATATATTAATAACTTAAACATTACGTTTAAAAAGTTAGTAAATATGCAAGTATTCAATCCCCAAATATAAATGATATGTTCTTATGCTTATATGGAATGCAAGGAGAGAGAGTGATGAGGCTCGGCCTGTGACCTTTGATCCATGACTTATATATGCACCTCAATATGAACTACTAATCTTCTCTACCTGAAAAATGATGCAAATTGATGAGTTGCGGCTCAGTGAGAATAACCATCCAATGAGCTCTAAAGTACCAAACAACTCATAGTAATAAATCACAAATCCAATATATACCATGTATTCCATTCCATTCATCAGTATCATATAAGTATCAATAAAGTTGAAACATATAATCATTACTCTTTATGTATGCAAATGCTTTGCTTATTTCATTTTGTTGTGACTAAGTTAAACAGACATTGCCCCGGGTTTCCATGTGAATATTTTCCATGTGAACATTTGCATTTGCTAGCTAGCTTGATCATTTGTTTCATTTGCACATTTGTTGGGCCATAGGCCTCTTCTTTTGCTTTGCACATTTGTTGGGCCATAGACCTCTTCTTTTGCTTTACAATATCGATTAACTAGTCACAACACCTTTTTAGTCCATATGCATATGCACTTGTATTTAAGCATTCATCAACCACTATATCTTATCACATATAATATACATATACCACATATATACCTCATATGCCACACATATACCTTGCATATACTATACATATACCATGTATATATATCACATATGTCAAACATATACTTCAAATATACCACAAATATACCATTTATATGTACCAAAATGTCACAAATTATCCATCATTACATTATCAAGGACCAATCATGACAATCATATTAATCACATAGCAAACAACAGTCATTTGCACTAAAGAATTCAATCGATAATTAGACTCACCGTTCTCCTTTGATTCCAACCCCTAACTTATTGTCTATCCGCTCCTTATGGGTCTCCAATATGTTGCGAGCCTAATATGAAAACATTAATCAATTAACTCATGATTAGGGAGACTTAATGTGGCTTAAACAAATTAATATGCATTGTTCATGTCAATAGTTGAGATTTTTCCTATGAGGCAGTGTGACCTTATGGGACTGTTTAGCCTTTAACTTTTTCTATACTTGACCAATTAATCTGATTATTGTTTCTAATTAAAAATAACATATAATTATAGAACATATTACAATGTCAGACCAATTGGATCATTATACAATATTTGGTGGAATTTCTTAGAGTGTTCTGTTTTCTGCCTTGTTTTCTGCCTTTAGGCAGTTTCAGGGTACTCATTTGGGTTCATCATAACTTACAATATATTAGTCATATTTTAATGAAACTTTACATAAACTTATATGGGTTCATATAGAACATTTTTAATGTTTTAACCTTTTATCAATTATGCCTCTAAGGTCTTCAAATCATAAGAAACATTTCACTGGTCCAGAACAGAATTGGCTTCCGGACCAGTATTACTTATAAAGACCATAACTTAGTCTATAAATACCAATTAAGCTTAAATTAGTACCAATATTTAGCTAATACATATACATATATATTTAATGTTTTGACCATTTACATAATCTAGATCTAACGAGCTCAAATTATCCAAAAAAGTTTCTATCTCTGCCCAGGGCACTCAGTAGGCAGTTCAGACCATGGAACAGTCATGGTTCCATTCACCATAACTAAATATTTACAAGACCTATGAACCTGAAATTTGGTATACATATACATAACACATATATCTACAACTTTTATGTTTTGAGATACTTCAAATAATGGCTTTAACATATTCGAAATCAAATCACACAGTAGCTAACTTGGTTAGGGTTCACACCCTGACCAGTTTCAGTAAGAAGAGTATATCTCATTATATACACCAAATCATTCAAAAACGTTTATATATCCATAAATATAAGAAATAAAGGAACAACTTTTTTTTTTACACTTTACTAGAATCAATTTATATGTGCATCAAAATCGGGTTGCAAAGCAGTGACTATTAATGAACCTAAGCAACTCAAATCAACCCTAAAGCAATAAGAATTGATTACTTACCAAGGAAGAACTTGCAAGGGATCAATTTGGTGAAAAAACAAGGTAAAACAAGGAAGATTTGAAGTCTGAAATGGAGGAAAATGAAGGAGAAGTCGGTGCTGAAGTGAGGAGGCAGAAATGGGAAAGATGAAGATAAAGGCAGATTTATGTTTTTTTGTCTTTTTATCTTTTTCTCATCTCATTTCTCTTCTCATTTCTCATTTCTCTTCTCTTTTCTCTTCTCTTCTCTTATATTTCTCTTCTCTTCTCTTCTATTTCTCTTTTTCTTCATTTTCATTTTATTTTATCTATATTATTATTATTATTATTATTTACATATATATATATAATTCGACTAATCTACACAATAATACCGCTTAATGTTTTGGCCCGGTTTAACTAAATTAACAATGCAAAATGTTTACTAATCTTAATCTAATCATTTTACTTTCTTTAATTTGGTCACTTATTCAATTCATTTCTAATACTTCATAATCCTCATATAGGTTATAAGTACACATATGCTACTCGATACAAGTGTCAAATGCTAGGACACATAGCTAGTGCGTGTCATAAACTCATTCCTACGAAAATACATATGAAATGCATTCGTTAAATTGAATTGTATGCAAGATGCTTATGTTCAATGAAATGCATGTGGGGGAAGGTCAAGGATGTTACAGACAGTGCTCCAGAATAATGTTTAGAAGGTAGTTCGTGTACCTTATTGGAGCATGAGACTTCTTTCCGGTTTCCATTTTTTATTTCAGAAAAATATTTTTGAAGAGTGAAAATCTGATGGAAATTTTGGAGTAGAACCTAAGATGTTTTGATTTTTGATGATGGAGATAGTTTTGAAGGTATTTATAGATGGAATGAGTTGCTAGGGGGCCGGAATCTACAAAATGGTATTCAACGGTGATAAATGAGAGAAGTTGGAGAGTTGGAAATGAGAGAAATAACGGCAGAAACGTTTTATAGCCGACATATTCACGGGCATGAAAACTAAGTTACAGGCATGAAATGTCGTGTTCATGGTTTGCTGAAGAGACGCTCTACATGTGAAGAGGGATGTGAAACTATTCACGATCATGACAATTAAAGGTAACAGGTGTGAATGATGAAATATCATGGTGGTGACCAACGAGTCACGGGCGTGAAGTACAATCTTCACTACTTGTGATCGTGAAACAGAATGTGACACAAAGCGTGAACGCTTCTGTAAGTTTTTGGTAGAAATGTTCACGGTCGTGAATAAGTGTCATGGTCGTGAACAAAGGGTTTCACGGGGGTTATAGAAAAAGGTTAAGGGCGTAAAACATAGTCTTTACTATCTGCAACCATGAAGCATGTCGTGAAGCAAGACGTGAAAGCTACTAGAGCTTTTGGTGATTATGATCACGACCGTGAATATGTCACAGACATGAATTGCCTAAATCCTCATTAAATAAAATTAAGTCTAAAACAAGACTAAAGAATTTCTAATGAGCTTCTATCCCCTATAACATATATTTCTATCAAATTAGATATCTCATATCTAAAAAAAAAAATAAGCCAAAAAAACACAAGATTATCAATCAAGGTTTGACAATTTTGGCATTCATAAAGTTAATCCATCAATCATACCAAACTCTCTTCTTATGAAATTAAATCTTTCCTCAATTAGAGATTTATTAAAGATATCTGTCAGTTGATTGTCTGTGCTTATAAATTCCAATACAACATCTTCATATTGAACACGATCTCTAATAAAATGATGTCTTATGTCAATATGCTTACTTCTAGAGTGTTAAATGAGATTCTTAGATAGATTTATAGCACTTGTATTGTCACATCTAATAGGTATATGGTTCATACTATGACTATAATCCTTAAGTTGTTGTTTCATCCAAAGGATTTGTGTACAACAACATCCTGTTGCCACATACTCTGCTTCAGAGGTAGAAAGAGCAACTGAAACTTATTTCTTGCTAAACCAAGAAACTAAATATTCTCCAATAAAGTGACAAGTACCTAAAGTATTTTTTCTATCTAATAGACTTCCAGTGTAATCAATATTTGAATATCCTATAATGTGAAAGAATGAGTTTCTAGGATACCATAAAGCTAGATGCAATGAGCCATGTAAATATTTTAAAATTATTTTTACTACATTTAAATGAGACTCTTTAGGACATGATTGAAAGCGAGCACATAAGCATACACTATATATTATGTCGAGTCTAGAGGCAGTAAGATATAAAAGTGATCCGATTATACCTTTATAGAGCTTTTCATTAATGCTCTTACCCTTTTCATCCTTGTTCAATTTTATTGATGTGCTCATTGGAGTCTTGGCATTTTTGCTTCATTCCATTCCAAATTTCTTAAGTCTTTGGCATATTTGGATTGGTTGATGACTAGGCTCTCATTTGCCTTATTTTATTTGTAGACCGAGGAAGAATTTTAGCTCACCCATCATGCTCATTTCGAATTCCCTAGTCATACACTTAGCAAATTCTTGGCAAAACAATTCATTAGTAGATCCAAATATGATGTCATCAACATAAATTTGAACAATTAGAGTATCATGCTTATGTTTTTTAATGAATAATGTCGTGTCAACATTCCCCTTTGTAAAGTTATTTTCTAAGAGAAAAGAACTTAGTCTTTCATACCAAGCTCTTGGGGCTTGTTTCAAACCATATAAAGCTTTTGAAAGTTTAAATACATGGTTGGGAAAATCATAGCTTTCAAAACATGGTGGTTGTTCTACATAAACTTCTTCTTCTATAAAGCCATTTAAAAAGACACTTTTTACATCAATTTGAAAGAGTTTGAAATTCATATGGCATGCATATGCTAAAAGAATTCTTATGGCTTTTAATCTAGCTACAGAAGCATAGGTCTCAACATAATCTATTCATTCTTCCTGATTATATCCTTTTGCAACCAACCTATCCTTATTCCTAGTTATTGAACCTTGTTCATCTAGTTTATTTCTAAATACCCATTTGCTTCCAATGATTTGATGCTCCTTGGGTCTAGGTACTAAGGTTCATACCTTACTTCTCTCAAATTGGTTGAGTTCCTCTTGCATAACAATTACCCAACTTTCATCATTAAGAGCCTCATCAATATTTTTAGGCTCAATTTGAGAAACAAAAGCAAGGTCAGAAACTAAATGTTTGAGATGAGATCTAGTACTTACTCCCCTTGTAGGATCACCAATGATTTGCTCTTTGGGGTGATCTTTTGTCAATCTCCATTCCTTTGGGAGCTCTTTCCTGCTTTCCTCTTGAGCTGGAGGTAGAGAATCATCTTGATGTGAATCTTCTTCATCATTTTCTTCTCTTTCATTTTCAAGATCAAGTCTTTCCATGGTACCTACAACATCATCAAGAACACTACCTTTCACAAGATCAAGCTACTAGATTCATCAAAAATAATATGCATAGATTCTTCAATAGTTAATGACTTTTTGTTAAATACTCTATATGTTTTGCTAGTTGTAGAGTATCCTAAAAAGATACCCTCATCAGATTTAGAGGCAAATTTTCCAAGGTTGTCCTTGGTATTTAATATGAAACACTTGCATCCAAATACTCTAAAGTATGATATCAAGGGCTTTCTTCCATTCCATAGTTCAAGTGAAGTTTTGTTAAGAGAGGTCTTTTGAAAACTCGATTTGAAATATAACATGCAGTATTTGTGGCTTCGGCCCAAAAGTAAGTTGGTAAATCATACTCATTAAGCATTGCTCCAGCCATTTCAATGAAAAATTCTGCGAAATGTCATGTTCAAGACAAAAATCTTCAAAGTTTTCATTTTCAAATCCATTGCCATGGTCACTTCTTAATTTTGAAATACAATATTATTTTTCATTTTGAACTCTTTTAGCAAAATTTCTGAAGGTTTCAAAGGCATAACTCTTTTGAGCTAAGAAAATTACCCAAGTAAATCTAGAGGAATCATCGACGATGACAAAGGCATAGTATTTACCTCCTAAGCTAGCAATTCTAATAGGTTCAAATAGATCTAGATGCAGGAGTTGTAGAAGTTTTGAGGTACTTACAATATTTTTGGATTTGAAGGATGACTTGTGTTGTTTTCCTCTTTGGCAAGGTTCAAATGTCTTGTCTTTTTCAAATTTGACTTTGGGTTGTCCCTTTACCAGCTCTCCTATGCTGAGGCTTTGAATTAAATCCATGCTTGCATGACCAAGCCTTCTATGCCACAACCAAGATTCATCACTAGTAGTCACAAGACACTTTGAGGAATGGTTAGATATTTTGTGTAAGTCTATTATGTAGGTATTGACATCTCTATTTCCTTTAAATATCTCTTGGCCATTAATAGAGGTTACAAGACATTCGTTGAAAGTAAAGATTACTTTGTTTCCTTTATCACATAATTGACTTACACTTAACAAGTTATGTTTCAAGTCATCAACAAGCAAGACATCTTTAATGAAAGTAGTACCATTAATACCAATAGAGCCAATGTCAGTTACCTTACCCATAACATTGTTTCCAAAGGTAACTTTACCTCCATCAATACTTTTGATTTCATTGAAAAGGTCTTTGTCTCCGATCATATGCCTTGAGCATCCACTGTCTACTAGCCAAACATTTTTGTTTATTGTGGACTTGAGGCAAACCTATAGAATCACAATTCAAGTATGGTTTTTAGGACCCAAATGAGCTTGGGTCCTTGAGGGTTAGTACATGAAGGTTCCTAATGAGCCTTTCTTATCCAGCAATGTTTATTTATGTGACCAAATTTCATACAATAAACATTGTTTAGCTTTAAATATGCTTTTTGGTCTTACAATGCTCTTGAATGCCATATTTCTATTAGATTGAGTTTGAGAGCAATGGCATGCACAATCATGATGAATTGGTGCTTTTCTAGGTGCATGTTTCTCATACATAAATGCATGATTAGCCTTTTGAGGTTTCTTTCTTAGGCTTACCAATCCTTGATCATCCCTCTTAAGTATAGAAGATTTAGTGTATTTTGTGCACTTAGCCCTTGGGTCTGTTACAGCAAATGTGGAGATGTGAGGTTCACTTGACTTAACAAAAGTAATCTTGTGAGAAGATGATGATGTACTCTTAAATCCTAGACCATGTCTAATTAAGGGTGGTCTTTGAGACACAATGAGAGTATCTAAACTCTCTTTTCCCTTGTGAAATTTTGAAATGGAGTTTCTAAGTTCCTCAACTTCATTTTTCAAAATATTATTTTCTTTAAGCAAGGATTTAGTTGAGGGTCTTGAAAAGTATTAATCTAATGACTTTTGAAAGATTCATTAGATGATTTAAGCTTAAAGTTCTCCTTTTCTAAAGCATCCATTTTGATTTTCAAGTTAGAAACATTATTCTTATAAGTATTGAATTTACTTCCATATTTCTCTAGTTCTAGATTCAATACTTCTATTAGGCTTTGCTCATCATCATCTTCACTATTACTATCATTTCCACTACTATCATTATTGAAAGAGTATGAGTGAAGTGATCCTACTTTATCCGAGACGTGATCCTCTATAGCCATGAAGCATAGGTTGACCTCTTCACTTTCATTATCATTTTTTTTCACTTGAAGAGCTTTCGCCATCCCATGTGGCTTTGTGACCTTTCTCCCCATTGTCTCTTTGGTATTTTCTCTTGTGCTTCTTGAGCCTTGGACATTCCAGTTTAATATGTCTTTGCTTCCCACATTCATAGCACTTTACCTCCTATTTACTTCTTTGTGCATCATTAGAAGTTTGTTTGAGGTTTCTTTGCGTGAATTTTCTAGAGTTGCTCATTCTCTTCTCAATAATTCTTTTCAGCCTTCTTGAGATCATATCAATGTCCTCATTTGCATCATCACTCTTTTCTTCATCATCTTCAACTTCCTCTTAAGATTTTGAAGTAGAGACTTTTAGTGCTAGAGACTTTCTTTTTTATGGCTCTGCTTCAAGCTCTCTATCTCTTTTCACTGCCATTTCATGAGTAAGAAGTTTGCCAATAAGCACATCAGTATTCATGATACTCATGTTTTCATTTGCTTCTTCTATACCGGCAATTCTTGAACCGTAATCTTTGAGAGGAAGACTTCTCAGGATTTTGTTATTAACATCTTTCAAGCTCAGGTGTTTCCCAAGCTTTCTCATGCCATTTATGATGGCTAGAAGACAGTTGGTCATGTCAGTAAGTGACTCATTGGATTTCATCTTGAAAAGTTGATGCGAACCAAGACAACAAAAATGATCTTACATGCCATGGAGGAGATGGATTAGTGATGCCACGTGGTCCAATCATAAGATCAAGTAGAAACAAGCTCAAGGTAGCCTTGCAAATGTATATTCAGAGCTTAGTGACAAGAGATATCAAGGAAGAGGCTTGGATCAGGCTTGAAGAGATGGAATCAGCCTTATTGAACTTGTCTTAAGTGTGTAGGCCTTATAAAATTAAGCCCATTCGTTTGTCCTTAAGTCATTAGGGTCATATTGGTCTTTTCTTCATGTTTGCAGCTAGGGTTTGGTTTGTAGAGGTATAAATACCTCCTTATGCATGTAAGACAATCAGATTGGTGATTTAAGATCAAAATTTCAGTGTTCTTGAGTGTTCTTCAAGTGGGAGGTGTGATCTTCATTGATATACCAAGGATTGTTTTCACTTATCAGGTTGGTAATTAATTTGTGGCGTGAATCCAATTCTCTTTTCATACTCTTTGTTACCAATTCCTTGCTGTTTTGGGGGTGAAGAGTCTAATCTTGCAATTGTTTAAAACTTAAGATTTGTATCAAATTGATTTGAAGGTTGTCTAGACTTAGATTCTAGGTGGTTGCTGCATCATTTGGTATCAGAGCTTTGGTTCTAAATCAATTGTACTTATCTTTATTTCTCTGGTTTTAGTGATATTTGTTCAAGTTACAGCATAAAAGAATTAAAAAAAAAAGTTTATCTATTTGTGGCTGAATTTGCCTATATTGCTGTCTATTGAAGTTTGGTTTATTTCTTTCTTTTTTGGATACGAATTTTTGGTGTTTCAATTTTTTTTTGTTTATCATATTACAAAAAAAACAAAAAAAAAACAACAAAAGAAAAAATTCGTGCATATTGGCATTGATTGCCAAAAGTGGGACTGTTTGGATTCAATTGATTGCACACATATATAAAATGAATTGCCTCTGAATATATTTGCTCTATTCTGATTAAAATTGATAATTTGAGCAATTTTGAGTGGAGTTCGTAATTGAAATTGATTGGTTTCATATTGAGGTATAAGTTGAGATTTCATTGCTTGTTGCTGGAAATTGTGCAATTGGTGGATAATAGTTACTAATAGGCATACAATTAGCTTATTTGGCAGTAAGTTGGGAATGATTTAGTGAGTTTTAGGTTCTGGTTCGCATTATGTTAGGGCAGTAGCACATATGCACTTAATTTTTTCTAGTTTTGTCAATTTATTGCATTCTTTGTTTTATATTCTTGACTGTTGTCCTACTTGTTTCCATTACATTAGTTGAGAAATTTTGCATTCCATATTACTCAAATAACAATATTATATCTGCACACCTCATTCTTCATCCGTGTGTGCATATAGCATATACTTGTCATTCCTTGCTTTCATCTCATTAATTTTGCTTCTAGTTTTGTGATGTTTCCTTTCTTGCTTAGGAATTGTCTATTTTAATTTTCTGTTGGATATTGCTGCTCATTATTATTGATCTGGTTGGTTGAAATTGATCCGTAAAAATATCATAGTGAGGACACAAGAGCGGTAAAAGGCAGGAGTGGTTAGCTCAAAAGAGGGTAAAAGCCTTAATTGAGTGAAACACGAGCAAACATACACATTTTGAGTGAAACACGTGAGGGAGTGTGTGAGGCCATTTATTTACATCATGTCTAAATCAAGCAACCAGGAAAGAAGTAGTGATGAAGGAAACAAAACTTTCTTCACATTGGAGGCTATGCAACAACAATTTGGAAGGCTTGAGGTTCTGCTCCGAGACATGAATGATCGGTTTGACAAGTATGATAGGAGGTTAGAAGGCCATGATCAAGCTCTACAGAATCTTAGAAGAGATACATCCTTGCAAAGTCGAATTGGAGGGAGAAGGGAAAGGTTAGTAACTCCACCTCAATCTGACTATGAAGAAGATTTTGATGACTTTGATGATGATAGGGATAGAAATCAGTTTGGAGGTAGAGGGGGCAGAAATGATAGAGGAAGGAATAGGAGAGAACATAGAGGCAGGGTAAAGGCGGATAGATTTGGGAATGTTGAGAATCGGATATATCGTAATTTGGGGAGTATTAAAATGAAAATCCCTACTTTTCAAGGTAGGAATGATGCTGATGCTTACTTGGAGTGGGAGAGAAAAGTGGAATTGGTGTTTGAATGTCATAAATATTATGAGGAAAAAAAAAGTAAAGTTGGCAGCCGTGGAATTCACTGACTATGTCTTGGTATGGTGGGACCAAATCATCCTCAATAGGCGTAGGAATGGGGAAAGGCCTATAAACACATGGGTGGGGATGAAGGCAGTCATGAGAAAGAGGTTTGTCCCTAGTTACTATTATAGGGAACTACATCAAAGGCTCCAAACTTTAAGGCAAGGGAATAAAAGTGTTGAGGACTATCATAAAGAAATGGAGATAGCTATGATGAGGGCTAATATTGCTGAAGATAGGGAGGCTACCATGGCACGTTTCTTGGCTGGTCTAAATAAAGAAATTGCAAATGTTATTGAGCTGCACCACTATGTAGAGTTAGAGGAGATGGTGAATATGGCTATGAAGGTGGAGAAGCAACTAAAGCAAAAGGGAACCAACAAACCAACCTATTTGGGTTCAACATCTAATTGGAGCTCAAAATGGCCAAAAAGGGAAGACAAAGCCAAAGACAAGGTAAGAGAAGAAAAGGGTAAAGTAGAGCAAAAAGGTAACCCTAAAGCTAATGCTACTTCTTCTTCCAATACTGAAAAGCATAGAAACATAAAATGCTTTAAGTGCCTTGGCAATGGACATATTGCATCTCAATGCCCAAATAAAAAGGTTATGATATTGAAAGATAATGGTGTAATTGAATCCGAAAGTGATAAAGAATCTGATTCAATGCCTTCATTAGAAGATTGTAGTGATGATGATGAGGCCGAGCATGCTGTTGGTGGGGATTTAAATCTTGTGGTTAGGCGTGTACTAAATGTACAATTGAAAGAAGATGGGGTTGAACAAAGGGAAAATATCTTCCATTCCAGATGCTTGATAAATGGAAAAATTTGTAGTCTTATAATTGATGGAGGAAGCTGTACTAATGTTGCAAGTACTACTTTAGTTGATAAGTTGGGCTGGATTGTTTGAAACATCCTAGGCCATATAGACTACAATGGCTTAATGATAGTGGAGAGATAAGGGTAAATAAACAAGTTTTAATTTCATTCTCCATTGGAAGATATTCTGACCGTGTACTTTGTGATGTAGTACATATGCATGCAGGTCATGTGTTGCTGGTAGGCCATGGCAATATGACAGAAAGGTGACACATGATGGGTATAGAAATAGACACTCATTCATGATGGGAGATCAACGTATCATTCCGGCTCCTATGACTCCTAGTGAAGTTTATGAAGATCAAATGAAGCTAAAAAGGAGCATGGAGGAAGAAATGCAAAAAGAAGCCGAAAAGTCCAAATTGAGAGAAAAGGAGCAAAAAGAAAATGGAAAGGCTGAGAGTTGGAAAATAAGAGAGATGAGAGGAAAAGAAAAAGGAGAGGCTAAAAAAGAGAGAAAAATGGGAGGAAAAGAGGCCCAAAAAGAAAAGCAAATAATTGGGCCAAAGGAGAGTGGTACAAAGAAAAACAATTTTTATGCAAAAGTAAGGGATATGAGAGTGGCTTTTGAGAATCAACAATGTTTACTTGTACTCATGTACAAGGAATCTTATTTTAATGAAGCTGACCTTAACCCTTCTTTGCCTAGTGTTGTTGTTTCTTTATTGCAGGAATATGAAAATGTATTCCCTGAAGAGTTACCACAAGGATTGCCACCAATAAGAGGAATTGAACATCAAATTGATATCATACCAGGAGCACAAATTCCAAACCGACCAGCCTATAGGAGCAACCCCGAGGAGACAAAGGAACTTCAAAGGCAAGTGGAGGAGTTGTTAGCTAGGGGGCATATCCGTGAGAGTCTTAGTCCGTGTGCAGTGCCGGTGCTTTTGGTACCAAAAAAGGATGGGAGTTGGCGCATGTGTGTTGATTGTAGGGACGTAAAGTTGTGAAATTTGAACCTGGAGATTGGGTATGGGTGCATTTTAGGAAAGAGAGATTTCCTAACCAAAGGAAATCCAAGTTGGATCCAAGAGGGGATGGACCTTTTCAAGTGGTTGAGAGGATCAATGACAATGCCTATAAGATTGACTTGCCCGGTGAGTATGGTGTTTCAGCAACTTTTAATGTTGCTGACCTTTCTCCTTTTGATAATGCAGGTGGTGATTCGAGGACGAATCCTTTTGTGGAGGGAGGGAATGATGAGAACCAAGACAACAAAAATGATATTACATGCCATGGAGGAGATGGATTAGTGATGCCACGTGGTCCAATCATAAGATCAAGTAGAAACAAGCTCAAGGCAGCCTTGCAAATGTATATTCAGAGCTTAGTGACAAGAGATATCAAGGAAGAGGCTTGGGTCAGGCTTGAAGAGATGGAATAAGTTGCGATCCAAAGCTTGTGACACTCATTGGGGCATGTGATGGTGAAGACAACTAGCCTAATGGGCTAGAGAAGAAGTCTATATTACAAGGTTCAACTCATGTGCAATATGCTATGTTAAGGTGGACTTATGTTATGTCATGGTTGGGCCTAAGATTAATTTTAGTGGGCTGTTTTATTTTAATTATTGGAATGTAATTTCATTTAAAGACACATGATCAGCCTTATTGAACTTGTCTTAAGTGTGTAGGCCTTATAAAATTAAGCCCATTCATTTGTCCTTAAGTCATTAGGGTCAGATTGGTCTTTTCTTCATGTTTGCAGCTAGGGTTTGGTTTGTAGAGGTATAAATACCTCCTTATGCGTGTAAGACAATCAGATTGGTGATTTAAGATCAAAATTTCAGTGTTCTTGAGTGTTCTTCAAGTGGGAGGTGTGATCTCCATTGATATACCAATGATTGTTTTCACTTATCAGGTTGGTAATTAATTTGTGGCGTGAATCCAATTCTCTCTTCATACTCTTTGTTACCAATTCCTTGCTGTTTTGGGGGTGAAGAGTCTAATCGTGCAATTGTTTAAAACTTAAGATTTGTATCAAATTGATTTGGAGGTTGTCTAGACTTAGATTCTAGGTGGT
This sequence comes from Triadica sebifera, assembly GCA_023653625.1. NCBI lineage: Eukaryota > Viridiplantae > Streptophyta > Magnoliopsida > Malpighiales > Euphorbiaceae > Triadica > Triadica sebifera. Next base: position 32,525,411 of record CM042901.1, read on the forward strand.
TGCTGCATCATTTAATGATAAGAATGTGGACTCCTAACTTAGCCCCAAAAGCGCGCTCAAAGGGGAAGGTTTGAACCCATCCTTATAAACCAGTCCAGGAGTTCCTCCGCAACCGATGTGGGACGCATCATCCCCACCCCCTTAAGACCCCGACTGCCTCGATCGGCGATCTGTCGTAATTCGAAGGGACACCGGTGTACAGGGCTGGCTCTGATACCAAATGATAAGAATGTGGACTCCTAACTTCGCCCCAAAAGCGCGCTCAAAGGGGAATGTTTGAACCCAGCCTTATAAACCAGTCCAGGAGTTCCTCCGCAACCGATGTGGGACGCATCAAAAGTTCATACTCTGAATTAAGAAGTTGAATCTTCTTGGATTTAACTTGCTTTGTTCCTTCATGATAGTTTTCCAATGTTTTCCACATGCTGTAAGTAGTTGGGCAGTGTTGTATTCTACCACATTCTTCAATGGATAATGAGCTTGAGAGAATTGTCATTGCCTTCTTGTTTTTGAAGTTTGCTCTTCTTTGAGACTCTGTCCAATCATCTCTTGGCAAGATTTCTTCTTCACCATCAACTCCTCTTCTAGTTGGTGGTGTCCATTCTTTCTAAACACTATCCCAGACTTCAATTCCTTCACTATCCAAATATGTCTCCATCCGAAACTTCCAATGAACATAATTTGCTCCATCAAAGTAAGGCTTGAGACCTTGGAATCCTTCATTGGCCATATCTTGATCTTTGCTAGCGTTGTTTAGGGTTCGATGCTAGACTAAGCTCTGATACCAATTGTTGCCCAGATATTGAACCAAGAAGGGGGGTTGAATTGGATATTAAAAAATTTAACTTTTAAGTGCGAAAAGAAAAGTTAAGTTGAATAGGGATAAGAAGATATCACACAAGAATTTTTGTAGAGATTCGGGTGTTAACAAACCCTACTTCTCTCCCCAATCTCAATTAGGAGTTTCACTAACACACTAAGTGTTACAATGGATTTTTACAAGCTCACTCCCAACTATGGTGTTTCTAACAATGGATCACACCTAACAAAGAAATCCCTTGTATTTTAATGGCTCACATGATAAACCAATTCCTTGTGTTTTAAAGGCTCACACAAATAACCCTTACAAGTGTTCTACTCTTAACCCAAAATACATAAACTTACTTGAGTAGTAGATTACAAAGAGAAACACTTACAAATCTATAATGCTCAGAGAATAATGAGCAAAAAGATTTTTACAAAGAATAAATATTTGTTTTGAAAGTATTAAATGCACAAGTGGCTTACAACAAGATTTTGATTCGAAGTATTAGTTATTCTCTTATTCTGGATTCATAAATGACTTGCATTTATACTTTCATGGTGAATTATAGTCGTTTGGTTGCATTTAATGTGGAAATAGCCGTTGCACCAACTCTTAACTTCGCGCCTGACATGTTTCTCTTTCCTCTTTCATGGTCGTGAGTATGAGTGTCACGGTCATGACTGTTCTTCCAAGCCGTGACTTGAATAGTGACTTTGGCCGTGAAACATTCTGGAAGGATTTGAAGTGTTTGATCACGAGCGTGACATTATTATATATTCACGGGCGTAGCATCCTTCCTAGCCGTGGTCCAAGTAGTGACTCTGGTCGTGAAGTTCTCTGGAGGAATTTGTCATGTCTTCTCATGGGCGTGACTTTCTTTCACAGTCATGACTGATATGATCATTCACGATTGTTAGCATTCTTCATGGCTATGAACTTTAAATGTTGGATAGTTGGCGCTAAGCTTCATCACGGGTGTGACATATAAGGTCATAGGTGTGAACATGCTATTTCTTCATTTTTTTGTCTTTTTAAGGTTAGTTTTCCATTCTCCATTCTTGTTATCATTTTCTATACCCTGTTTAATGAACTTAGAAAACAAGTATGTTAAATACATTATTGTTATTTTATTGTTAGCATCAAAATGACGGAAATGCCCCTCAAGGTTCAACATTTTCTCCCATTTCCATTCTGGCATTGGCAATGGATGTAGTTTACCAACTGGTGCCTGATGTTCAATTTTAATCTGCTGACATGTCAAGCATTTGAAAACATATTCTACTGTGTCTTTCTTCATTCTTGGCCACTAGTAATGACGCCTTAAACTGTGATACATCTTTGTCATCCCTAGGTGCATTGCATAGGGTGCATTGTGTGTCTCTTCCATTATTTCCTGCCGCAAGTTCTCAGTGTTTGGAACACATATGCGTGACTTTAACATCAGTGTATCATTCTTTAAATTAAACTCTTTATTATTTCCCTGCCTTACCACATCAATTTTCTCACATAATTCAGGATATTTGCTTTGTGTTTCTTTAATTCTCTCATTTAGTATAGGTCTAACTTGAAGAGTAGCAATCAGTGATCCTCAATCATGCATATTCAATTCAACATTCATGGACTGTAGCTGAATCAAATATGAAAAGGAGGATGCTTGTAAGTGAGCTACGCTGCTACTGGACTTCCTACTCAATGCATCTGCTACCACATTGGCTTTCCCTGGATGGTATACAATTGTGCAGTCATAATTTTTCAATAGCTCTAACTACCGTCTTTGCCTCATGTTTAATTCTTTTTGTGTTAGCAAATAACCCAAGCTTTTATGGTCTGTGAAGATCTGAAATGTCTCACCATACAGATAATGCCTTCAAATCTTCAATGCAAATACAACTGCAGCCAATTCTAAATCATGCACTGGATATGAGATCTCATGTGGTCTCAGTTGCTTGGATGCATAGGCTATCAGTGGTTCTAGTATCAGTCACATATGCCAAATATGCCTCACATCCTCCTTTTGATCATTCGAAATGCCTTTACAGCTGAGACTAGGCATGTAGGCCCAAGTTTTCTTTCACCTAGAAATACTACCCTTGGCTGGTTTGGTGATTCCAAAATTACTTCCTTAGTAAAGCAATTCACTATTGCATGATGTCTAGTTATCCATTCCATTCCCAGTATCACATCAAATTCATATACTGGCAATAAAATCATATCAGCTATTAACTCAGCTTTATCAATGCATATCAAGCAATCACGACAGACATTATTCACAACTATTACTGTTCCCAATGGAGTACTCACATTTATGTCAATCCACAAAGGCTCATGTGCAGTTTAGATGTCATATGCAATGATATAAATGAATGAGTGGAGCCTAGGTCAATCAATACATATGCTAACATATCATAAATGTAAATATTATCGGTAACTACTTTGGAAGCATCAACCGCCTCCTATCTAGTCATAGCAAACACCCTAGAACTCTGACCTTCAGATCTGGTCACTCCTCTGCCCATTGTACCAGTCCTGCCCCTGCCTCTTCTTCTGCCCTGTGTCCTACTAGTAGGGTAGACCCTCGGTGCCTCAATTGTAGTTTTAGATACTTCTTTACCTCTACTATTCTCTGCTAGTTTGGCTCTTTCCAGACAGTCTTCATACATATGCTCCATTGATCCACAAAAATACCATGCTCCTGTGAGCCTTCTACATTGGCTCGTATGTTGTCTACCACAATGAGTACATGTGGGCCTCTATTCAACATATTGGCTCTACCCTCTGCCTGAGTAAAAAGAAGTCATAGCACGATCTCTAGAGCTCGAGTATCCCCCTCTATTACCAGACTGTATTGGCATACATATACCTCTCTTTCCTGACCTTCTTCTTGACTCACCAAAGAACTCATGTGCTGCCCTTTTAATTTGTTGTTCCCCAACTTCTTTTATTAACCGTTCAGCTCTAATTGCAACAGCTCTGAGCCTGGCCTAACTATCAAGATTAGTAGTTGTGATTCTATTTCTGATCTCATATTTGAGGCTCTCCTCAAACTTCCTGCATTTGTCTCTTTCAGTAGAGACCATGAAGGTGGCATAGTGGAAAAGTTTATTGAACTGCACCTCATACTCAGTAATGGACATGTTTCCCTATTTTAGATTCAGGAATTTCTTTCTCTTCTCATCTTTATATGCCTCAGGCATGTAATTATTCTGAAATTCCCGAAGAAAATCATTCCATGTTAGAACTAGTGGCTGTGCTTCACTGTCGGGGACTGTCTCCCACCATTCATAGGCATTGCCTTGAAGCAAAGATATTGCATAATCGAAGCTCTCCTCTGGAGTGCATCTCATCATATTAAGTACTCTCTGTGTTCTTTTAAGCCATGTCTCAGCTTCTGCAGGGTCTGTAGTGCCATTAAAATCAACTGCACCTTTTTTCCACAACTTGTCATATCGTCTTTCCCTACACATTGCACGACCATGCACTTCCTGTTCTGGGTTTTCATAAGGTACCTCTGCATATGATGATTGGGAGGCATGCATTGGAGCCCTAGCTCCTGGTGCTGGTTGATCTCTATGCAAATGAGGTGATGCCTCATGAGAATGCATTTCGGCCAACCATTCCCTCCTTAGTGAATTATGTCTTATGATGTCCTTAAAATATTTAGAATTATGTCACTACATAATGTTTAACATATATGATGCACATGTTATCATGCTCTTATGCATATGCATGTTCCCATGGAACCTATCCTTTCTCTAATACCAAAAATGTAAAACCACATCTTATGCAATTAAGTATAACCTATCCCTGTATCAAGTAATCACATATAACATACTGGAAAGACAAAATACCCTGTTAACATTTGCCTATTAACATTGGTAGTAAATTTTTTTCATGTCCTGTAATATCATTCAATGACTTTGCAAGTCAACTTTGAGACTTTTGCCACAATACGATATATCACATATATTAAAAAATAAACTTTGCACATAAGTATTTACGAGTTGCTTTCATTTATACATTTCTAAAACTCATTCCAAAATGACTATACATATTCAAACACGTATGACATATTTTCATGCTCGTGTGGAATGTAAGGAGAGAGAGTGATGAGGCTTGGCCAGTAACCTTTGCTCTATGTCTTCTATACATTGCTCAAAATGAGCTATCACTTTTATTTACCTGAAAAATTATGCAAATTGATGAGTTGCGGCTCAGTGAGAATAATCATCAAATGAGCTCTAAAGTACCAAACAACTCATAGTAATAAATCATAAATCCAATATATACCATGTGAACCATTCCATTCATCAGCATCATATAAGTATCAATAAAGTTGAAAAATATAATCATTACTCTTTATGTATGCAAATGCTTTGATTATTTTATTTTGTTGTGACCAAGTTAAACAGACATTGCCCTGGGTTTCCATGTGAACATGTATATTTGCTAGCTAGCTTGATCATTTGTTTCATTTGCACATTTGTTGGGCCATAAGCCTTTCTTTTGCTTTACAATATCGATTAACTAGTCACAATGCCTTTTAATTCCATATGCATATGCACTTGTACTTAAGCATTCATCAACCATTGTATCTTATCACACAGAACATACATATACCACATATATGTCTCACATGCCACGCATATACCTTGCATATACTATACATATACCTTGTATATATATCACATATGTCAAACATATACCTCAAATATATCACAAGTATACCACTTATGTGTACCAAAAATGTCACAAATTATCCATCATCATATTATCAAAGAAAAATCATGACAATCATATGAATCACATAGCAAGCAACATTCATATACACTAAAGAATTCAATTGATAAGTAAACTCACCTTTCTCCTTTTATTCTGACCCCTAACTTACTGTCTATCCGCTCTTTGTGGGTCTCCAATATGTTGTGAGCCCAATATGAAAACATAATCGATTAACTCATGATTAGGGAGACTTAATGTGGCTTAAACAAATTAATATGCATTATTCATATCAATAGTTAAGATTTTTCTTATGAGATAGTGTGACCTTATGGGACTGTTTAGCCTATAACATTTTTTATACTTGACCAATTAATCTGATTCTTATCCCTAATTCCAATTAACATATAATTATGTAACATATTACAATTTCAGACCAATTGGGGTATTGTACAATTTTTGGTGGAATTTCTAAATGTGTTATATTTTCTGCCCTGTTTTCTGCCTTTAGGCAGTTTTAGGGTACCAAATTTGGTTCATCATAACTTATAATATATAAGTCATAATTCAATGAAACTTTACAGACACTTATATGGGTTCAAATGAAACATTTTTCATGTTTAAAACTTGTATCAAATATGTCTCTATGATCTTTAAATTATAAGAAACATTTCACTGGTCCATAATAGAATTGGCTTCTGGACCAGTATGAATTCTAAAGACCATAACTTAGCCTATACATAACATATTAAGCTGAAATTAGTACTAATATTTAGATAAGACATATAAATATAACTTTCATGTTTTTATAATTTAGATAAGCTATCTCAAAGGAGCTCAAAATGGCTACATAATTTTTTGGAACTGCCCAGGGCACTAAGCAGACAGTTCAAACTATGGAGCAGTCATAGTTCCATTCACCATAACTCAAAATATACAAGACATATGTTCCTGAAATTTGGTATACAGATACATAAGACATATATCTACAACTTTTGTGTTTTTAGATACTTCAAATAATGGAATTAACATATTCAAAACTAAATAAAACAGTAGCTAACTCGGCTAGGATTCACACCCTGACCAGTTTCAGTAGGGAGAGGATTTCTCTTCCTATACACCAAATCTTGTAGAACAGTTTGTATATCCATAAATATAAGACATAAATGAACAACTTTTATGTTTTAAACTTTTCAAGAATCAATTTATATATGTATCCAAATTGGAGTGCAAGTTAGTGCCTATTAATGAACCTTAGCAACTCAAATCAACCTTATAGCAATTAGAATTGATTACTTACCAAAAAGGAACTTGAAAGGGATCAATTTGCTTCAAAAACTAAGTGAAACAAGGAAGAATTGAAGTCTGAAATGGAGGAAGATGATGAAGAAAACTGGCTGGAGTAAGGAGGCAGAAATGGGGGAGGAAGATAAAGCTAACTTTTTTTTGTTTTTGTCTTTTTATCTTTTCTCTTCTTCTCTTCTCTTTTCTCTTCTCTTTTCTTTTGTTTCATTTTCATTTTATTTTATCTATATTATTATTATTATTATTTACATATATTTATAATTCCACTAATTCACACAATAATACAACTTAATCATTTGACCCGATTTAACTAAATTAACAATGTAAAATGTTTACTAATATTAATCTAGTCATTTTACTTACTTTAATTTAGTCACCTTATTCAATTTATTTCTAATACTTTGTTATCCTCATTTAGGTTATAAGTACAGACGTGCGACTCGATACAATTGCCAAATATTAGGACACGTAGCTAGTGCATGTTATAAACTTGTTCCTACGAAAATACGTATGAAATGCATGTGTTCAATTGAATGATATGCAAGATGCATATGTTAAAATGAAATGAATATGGATATGCATGTGGGGAAGGTTGAGGATGTTACATTTTCTCTTCCTTTCTTCCTTCCTCTTCCTTGGTTTTGCTCACTTAGTTTCACTTCTTTGACGATCTTGCCTTAATTCCACATTTTTTCCATCTAATCTTAGCTTTAATGAAGAACAAAAAGAAGAATAAATGGGAGGGAAGAAGGTCACAAAAAAAGGAAAGAAAAAGGGAGATAAAAGGGTTTGATTAAGATGATGAAGAAAAAGAATAAAGGCAAAAAGTGAAAGTTAACTTTTATAGTTGTATTAATTAGGTGGTTAGGATTCATTGCTAATCTTGTTTTTCATTGGTCCATTAATTTAAATCACTCTTATTTTATTTTAATCAAATGAATATTAGGGTTTGATTAAGATGATGAAGAAAAAGAATAAAGGCAAAAAGTGAAAGTTAACTTTTATAATTGTATTAATTAGGTGGTTAGGATTCATTGCTAATCTTGTTTTTCATTGGTCCATTAATTTAAATCACTCTTATTTTATTTTAATCAAAGGAATATTCATTTCCTCAGATAAAGAATATTCTATTTTTATGCCTTCTTAAAATATATGTGCCAAAAACACTACAATTTCCAATTTCGTTCAGTGAAAAATTATTTTTTTTTCAAATTTTAATTCCAAAATTCAAAATTCTCAATTAATAATATCCAAAATATTTTTCTCATATTTTATTATTATTTTAATTTTTTTCTTTCATGTCCGAATTTTGACTCCGATCAGTTCGGCACACTGAATTTTGGTCAACCACGACCGTGGCTTAAATTATCGGGCATTATAGTTATTGTATTAGAATCTCACACATAAATAATTTATTAAACATTTATAATTATAATTAAAGTCAAAATTTACATTAATTACTATATATACGCGTCATACTACATGCAAAAGCCCAATATTTCAAGTTTTTATCTATGACAAATTTCGGTCCTGATTTTAGGCCTCATTTTTAGCTCATTTATAATTCGAAATTGAATTTATGCTCTTCTAATATTTTGTAGAGTATTGTCTTAGCCTTCTGATTCATTAAAAATCAATCAAATCCAAGTTTTCTATCAAAAGTTATGACCCTTTTACTGAAAGGCAGTCCATAAGTTTTACGTAGTATTTTTTGGATACCATAGGTCTAGAATTTTGTGTCCAATTTTTAGCCCATTTGCAATTAGATTTTGAACTTAAGTTCTGAATGAAAGTTTTAGAATTATGAGTTCAATTTCATTTCCAACTAATTTCACCTCAATATCATTACCAAAGAATTAGTTATGATCATAATAATTAAGACTGCTCCAAAATTTCTACAGCAGGGTCATCAATTAACACCAATCTATATATTACTTGCATTCATCATATGCATTAATTTTTATGCTAAAGTTTTCAAATCAAAATTACATTCACATATCTTAATAATTTCATACCATTTGGTCTTATTACCATATAAAACATTAAAAGCAATAACTAATCACATTTCATGTCAACTCATTCATATCAAACATTAAAATATAACATTACACAATTAAATAACATATAAGATTTGTATCAATGAAACACATACTTAATCAGTCTTGGAACTTCCCTTTATCCTTCTTTTCCTCCCCTTACTAATTTTCTTTCTCCTTGCCTTTGTCACCTTCTTGAGAGTCTCTCATTTGTTCACTTGGTTTTCCCACACAGTCATACCATATCTCAATTCTATCATCCCTTTTCAAAGCTTTTCATGCTTATATAAAATTCTAATGCTCCTAATATGTTTTATATTTTAATTTAGTCAAAATGTACTAAGGTTAAGTTTCCTTCTTTATATGTCATGGCTGCCCAAAAACCTTATCATAAGTCCCAATTTATTTTCTTCAAATCAACACTGTAATCACACTTTATCTATCACCAATTGTGTTGCCTCTAGGTTAATTTCAATTTTTTCCAATTTAACTTAATCAAGGCAGCCCCTCATTCCTCCGTTAGAGTTACCTTTCTCTAGTTTTTAAATTATAAAATGATTAACTAACATAAATTATCATTAATTAAAAGTCTTACACTTTTCTTCAACTAGTTGCAACTTTCAATTTCTAGTTCCAATCTTGACACATAACCTCAATCTACCAATTCCAATCATATCTATCATCCTTATGGGCCTCAAATGGAAGGAAAAAATGTTGAATTTAAGAAAAATAAAATCACCTTAATGGTTCTCCAAGGTGGACCGAATATGTTCCAAAGTTCCTCCATTTCCTTTTCTTTTTTCTTCCTTCCTTATTGCTCATTTGCTCCCTTTATGACAGAATTCTTAAATTTTGAATTTTTCTATCTCAAAACTAATTTTTTCCTCTTTTTCAAGCTTGGATTGAATCAAAAATGGTGTCTTTTGGAGGGAGAGGTGGATGGCCAAAGAGAAGAGAAAGAAGAAGAAAAAGAGTTAGATATTTTAGGTGAAGAATGTAGAATTTTGTCATCTTTTTGACTTTTATACCAAAATTAAGGTGTGGGCCCCACTAATTAAACTTAATCCTAATTTTCATTGGTTCATCAACATAATTATTCTTGATTAACTTTAAACATTGAGAAATTCTTTATTTACTACAAATTTCTTCATTTTCACACTTTTTCCTCTAACAATTGCCATAATACCAATTTTGTCCGTAGAAAAATTTTATTTTTTCCAATTCTAGCACTAATTTTTTTAATTCCCAAATAATTATACCCTTAATTATTTTCCCTTATTATTAGTTATTTTTTTATGGGCTCAAATTTAGACTCCAATTAAACCTGCTCACCCCACTACGGTCACGCGCAATCGAGGCTAAATCATTGGATGTTACAGCGGGCATGACACTAAGTGTCATAGATGTGACAGTCGCGACAGTAGGTTGTGTAATTTTAGATTTTCTGTTTTGAATAGAACTCCTATGCATGAGTTATGTATGTCCAACCCTAATTATGATTAGAGGATATATATAAATAACCTTTTTAATAGCCAAATTCATGGCTGCTAACTTAGAGAAATAAAATTATTCTCTCTTCTTCTTCTCTTTCAAAATGAAATATCATTTCTAGCACCTTTGTGCTTTGACATCCCATCACCCTTATGGTTGTTTCGTTCGTTCCTTCGCATGGATTGCTATTAGAGACAATCTAGTTTTTTGATTGTTGTGATTTGTAACAACCCAACTTGAAGGAAAGACTCACAAACTTGGAAGGACAATAATTGAAAACAAGGTATTAACTTCTCCAATTGAATGGTTTAATTCGATTTTAAATTACATCGGGTATTCCATGGGTTTTAGATTTAATTAAATTTTAAATTTTTGTTGGCATATGTATGAGATGCATGTTCAAAACCCAACAACATAATGTTAAATTGAATGAAAATTTATATGAAATAAGTAAGAAATAAAACACCAATGAGTCTGACATATACAGCCAATAAATTAGGCATGTACTAGATTAAGTTAGACAAGTTGACATGCCAATTAAGGTAATTCAGGTTTTATAGCCTATTTTATAGTTGAATGGCTTGTTCACATCATCTCAGGTAGGACACTTGATACGTCTCGGGTCTGGGGGGTGTGGAACGGGTTTGGCCAGGTGGCACAAAGTCGAAAGAGACTGGTGGCCCTTGTTTGATCCTGGATAAAGGAATAGAGTTGTGCCTCTGCTATTAGCTTAAGCTTTTGGCAGAACGATAAGCGCTCTTTCCGGTTAAGCGTGCTTGAGCAGGGGGAGTACCATGATGGGTGACCTCCTGGGAAGTGCTTGGCTCAAGGCGGTTAAGCGGCTGATTAAGCGTTCTTGAGCAGGGTCAGTACCAGGATCGGTGACTTTCTGGGAATACCTTGGCCCAGTCGCATCATTTGGTATCAGAGCCTGAAGTCAGGTCCGGATCTCACTGCCGTGTGCCAGGTTCGAGGACGAACCTCCTCAAAGAGAGAGGGAATGATACGTCTCGGGTCTGGGGGGTGTGGAACGGGTTTGGCCAGGTGGCACAAAGTCGAAAGAGACTGGTGGCCCTTGTTTGATCCTGGATAAAGGAATAGAGTTGCGCCTCTGCTATTAGCTTAAGCTTTTGGCAGAACGGTAAGCGCTCTTTCCGGTTAAGCGTGCTTGAGCAGGGGGAGTACCATGATGGGTGACCTTCTGGGAAGTGCTTGGCTCAAGGCGGTTAAGCGGCCGATTAAGCGTTCTTGAGCAGGGTCAGTACCAGGATCGGTGACTTTCTGGGAATACCTTGGCCCAGTCGCATCAACACTACCCATTTACATTAGGAAACAAAATGTCAAGTTACATATATTCAGATGCCCATTTATATAGGCTGAATGACCCTTTTATATAGGTCGAATGGCCTATTTATTTAGATTGAATGGCTTATTTTTATAGGTTGTATGGCTCATGAACCCTTGTATCTCCCTAGGTCTGGTTTAGGTGATAATGGGTAGCTAATCGAGAAAGACTAATGAACAACTAAATGAAATATATGAGAAAATCAACTACAATGTGAAAGTAAATTGAAATTATGATTAAATTACCATGACATGAAAATGAAATTTATGTGTGTGCAATATATATCTAGCTGTATAAATGTTTTCTATGCTATTATTGATATGCAAGAGAGTACACATTGGATTTAAATAACAAGTAAATATTGTCTTAATGAAAATTGTCAAAATCCATGCACCACTAAGCATAATGCTAAGCACATAAGATTGTTTATTTCTTGCACATGGATAAATAAGTAGTAGATAGGGATTAGTAGATAAATTTCTTAGAGACCATGAGACTCACATCATGAGAAGCAACTAGAGGCCCAATCTTAGGTGGCACATTTTCTGCATTTTGTATGCTGCTCCTTTTGTCACGTTTTCCATATGTATGTAGAAAAACAAGTTGTATATATAATACAACAACAAAAGTTTATAATGTTATATGTTAATGAAAATATATATGATATTATAAATTGATTGTGGTTAATGTATATAAGTGAATAATATAAAGTATAATGCATGGTGATATTAGAGTAAACAGGTTGTGACATCACCTTACTTGGTTGTCTATCCGTAAAGCAATGGGGTGTCAAATTTAAAGGGACAAGGGAAGTTCAATAGGCATCATGGTAAGTGGGTGTCATTGAAACATCTCCCAATGTGATAAAATACAAGCAAAATAATGAGAATGTATCAGTAGATGTCTTATCAATGAGGTATGCCTTAATCTCTACTATTAGTTTTAAATTGATAGGCTTGGAGCAAATTAAGGAACTTTGAGCTACTAATACTAACTTGGAAAATGTTTATAAGTCATGTGAGCAAGTTGCTTTTCATAAATGTTACAGAAATGATAGTTATTTGTTTAGAGATGGTAAGTTTTGTGTGCTTATTTGATCTTTGAGAGAGTTGCTTGTGCATGAAGCTCATAGGAAGGGATTAATGGGGCATTTTGGTGTTAATAAGACTTTGGATATGTTACATGAATACTTTTATTGGCCATATATGTGTAGGGATGTAGAAAGAATTTGTACTAAATAGGTTAAATATAAACAAGCTAAGTCTAAAGTGATGCCTCATTGTTTGTATATACCTTTGCATGTGCCTAGTGAACCTTAGACTAACATTTCTATGGATTTTTGTATTGGGTTTCATAAGCCTATGAAAGGTAAATATAGCATATTTGTTATGGTTGATAGATTTAGCAAAATGACTCATTCTACTGTTTATACTAAAACTGATGATGTAACAAATATAGATAACTTATTCTTTAAGAAGGTTGTGCATCTGCATGGTATTCCTAAAACCATTATTTCTGATAGAAATGCTAAATTTTTAAGAAACTTATGGCATATTTTATGGGGTAAGTTTGGAACGAAGTTGTTGTTTTTCTACTACATATTATCATCCCCAAACTAATGGGCAAACTAAGGTAGTGAATAGAACTTTAGGTAATCTATTGCATGTTGTTATGGGTAAGAATTTCAAATTGTGGGACGATAGTTTGCCTCTAGTTTAATTTTGCTTATAATAGATGAGTTAGTGTATGCTACTTTATTGTGTATTTAAAGGTTACTAAGAAAGCAACTTATCCTAATCTTAATAATATGTAGGCAAAAGGAAGATCGTGTCATATATATACACTTTATGCATGTATCTGAGACTAGTCCACTATGAGGCCTATTTTGGATGGTATCATAAGTGTAGATATAAGGCATATGAGAAATGAGATTGGCTAGACTCTAAGTTGTAACTCGTGAGGGATTCAAAAAGTCATATATGATGTGAATATAGATAGATCTAGGGCATATAAGGCACTCATACAATAATATGGTATATTATATTTTAATAAAAGGATAATAGACTTCTATGCCGAAAAGAATTTCTAATATAAGAGCTCCCAAAAATTTTAGTGCCTAAGCAATCACAGCAATACACTTTGTAAGAAAATATAAAGTCTCTATGTGATTCATCCTATCATGTGCGAGTAGGAGATTATAGATTATAGGGTGTCCCCATGATAGGGTAAGCCATACCCATTTTCTGACCCATTAAATAAATGGTTAATTATTTTATAAGAATATAACTCCTTGAAAATGAAAGGTTACAGAGTTTTAATAGGAGTGTAACTCCTTATTAGTGGGTAGCTATAGACTTCCCCACTAACATATATAAAATATATGAAAGAGGGAAGAATGTTAAAAAAGTGCTCTAAAGGCTAGCACTTATTGTACAAATTTATTTGATTAATGAAAGACATTTTCATTATTTTCATTATTTGATATATAAATTGATAGTGATCTTAAATCAATTAATGAATTCCTTGATAAATAACATAGCACGAAAAAAATCATGATGAGATTATGATATTGAAATTCTTATCATATGTAATTATGTTAGTATTGAAATTATCCCTAGTCATAGTATTAATGAGACGGAACATTGTTAATCCGGATAGATTAGCACATGTTACACTGCTTAATTAGATCAAGTAGTAGATCTCATAATTTATAAACATGAGATATTTAGAGTTAACATGTGGATGTTTGCTAAATCTATCTAATTACATTGGATGACCTTCTATGAGACAATCATATGGATAATCTATTCAAATATCAATGATATTTTCATCATAGCAATGGTGCAAAAATCCTTAGACTTAAGGTACTCAATGATATCTTCGATACTAATTGTGAACTTTGATGCTATTTCTTATTGTTATAGGAAGGTTGTTCATAGGGCAGTGATTAAGTACAACTTGAGGTATTCGAAAGTAATTGTGTAACCAATAAAGGATTTACGACTTCTAATAGAAAAAGTGTATAGTCATGGCCTCTTATTGTGGTCATTACTAGGGAATCTCTAGCCAGAGTGGAAATATCATAAAGATAGTCTTCATTGACATATCTAACAGAATAATGAGCCTTAGGGACCAAAATTAACATTAATTGGGCTAGATATGATGTAGTCAGTCTAATGGGAGTTGACATATGTCCATACTTTGAATCAAGTGGGGTATAAAATGATGAAAGGATTAATTGCACAAAAAATGTTGATAGAAAGGTTTGTAGTCAAACTATTGACTTTCTAGTCAATTGGGGGTCATGATGTGTTACTAGATACCACTCATGACTTGCTTAAATTAATTGTTATTTTAAGTGACCAATATAACTGAGAATTTAATGGATCACATTCATTGGAGATATGAAGAATGAGTAAAATAGTTTTGGATGAGATCTAAAAATATGAAAGAATTATTTTGGATCGAATCGTGATGAGACCGTATAGAAAAATCATTCGGGAGGGTCACTAGCCCTCGCAACTAGCTGGCCTAATTGGCCTTAATTAGCCAATTAAGGCAAAACCTTGCAAGTCCGTTCCTTTGCCTTTTATACCTAGACTAATTTTGGGGTAAAAATTTTTTTGATGAGTTCAAAACTCAGAATATTGTTTTTAGAAATTAATAAAAATTAAAATAAAAATAATAGTTATTATTCATATTCCCTCAAAAATAGAGCATACACAATTGCTAGCACTTTGAGGTGTGTTGAACCATTTCTCTTGTAGTTTTTTCTCACATTTTCGCATGGATTAACATTAGAGACATCCTAGTGTAGATTGTTGTGGTTTGCTACAACCTAATAAGGTAAAAATTTGAAGAATAAATCAAGAAATGATAAGGTATAATTTCTAATATTTATCTTTTGATGAATAGTTTTAATGGGACAAGCAATATCCTTGTTTTGGGTTTTGAAAATTTTAATTTTCCACTGTATTTATGAATGAGATTTTTCTTCAAAACCCTTTGGAGAAATGATGACTAAAAAAATAGAAAAATCACATAGCAATATTTAGATAATTTTTATCTAGAGGTGTAATTGTTGTGAAAAATTTACAAGGTCCAATTGGTGATTTTGTGAGAAAACTCAAAGGAATCAAAATAGTGGGAGATTCATGAATAAGGTAAATTTGCTAAAATCTTTGAGTTCATCTTTCTTTATAGATGTTATAAAATTGTCATTTTATAGAGTAAATGTTTGAGGTGTAAGTATTAAAGCCATGTTTGGGGAGAGATGTAACGTCCGTAAGTCAAGGCTTAGAAATAACATGTTAATAAAGATATATGAAATGTATATGCGAGGTATTTGTGTAACACCCCTTTACTCTACTAATAGTAGCAAAGTAAATGAGTGCTACAGTACTCTTGATTTTCTGTCTAACTTGCTTACATAATTGTTTTGCATATTCTCATTTTAAAATATTTGAATGTAAATCTAAAATGTAGTCTCCCATTTTTTTCTATACATATATACTTTATACCAATTTATATAATTCATTCATAATAAATCATTTCATTTTCTGAAAGATTACATACCATGTTCTATTAATTAATATTTTATTTACAGACCCAAATATGAGTATTACACAATATGAAAATAAAACTTACTAATATGTTTTACAAAAAGTAATACATTGAAACAAAAAGATCTTCAAATGCTGCTATCCACTATCTGGTGTTCTTCTCTTTCTGGCAGCTTCATCCTTTATTCACTAACTACTTGAGTACCTACGCGTGGGAAAACCACACACGCTAAGCTACTAGCTTAGTGGTATTTTATATGCCAAAGCTTAATATGCAAATTTATAAAATTTCACACATTCATACATTTAAAAATCAAATAAAAGAAATATCATAAATTTATCAGCAATAAATTAATTTGCAGGTTAATTGTTACTACACAAAATTCCTTTTTCACATGATAATTATGTTAATTGCATAATATCATTGGATAATATTATTTTTTAATAACACCATAATTTTCCTCATTTTATTATTCAATAATTATTAACAATAAGTCAATTTTATCATATCTTATGTTGTCTTGTTTATTCAAATTTATGTCCAACACCAATAACTAGAACTATCAGCTAGGATATGGGGCATTTTTGGCCGGCAAATTTTAACTCGGCGCATGGCGCCTACATAATTTAACTCGATACAATATGGTGCCTACATAAATTAACTCAGCACATTTAGTGCCTACATCAATCAACTCGGCACATGTAGTACCTACATAAATCAACTCGGCACATTTAGTGTCTACATCAATCAACTCGGCGTTTTACGCCTACATATCCTACCCCTTATTGGCATGTCAATCTATCATTTACCTTAGTTTCCAGCTAGGTGTTTTAGGCCTTAATTATTTCATCTCAATTTATTCAAGTAATAATTTCATTATGGTCAAAATATACACCAAATAATTATTTCATAGTTTTATTTTCTCAATACATTTTTATGGACTCAATGGTTTATCACATAATAATCACTCATATCAACATCATTCATCTCATATCATAAGGCCCAAATCAATTTACATGTAAAACTCACTTTTTTTTCAACAGCCCTGTTCTGGACAGATTTTGGGCTCTGTTTTGGGTCTCAGTTTTGATGCTGTTACTGGCCGAATTGAATTAAGTGTTCTTCTAATAAATTTTAGCCACATATCTTATCTTTAATTTCCATTTTGAAGCAACTAATTCTGATCTCTGTAGACAAAGTTATGACTGATTGAGTACTGACTGCTCAGCTAAAATCTGCCCAGGAAATTCCGAGGCGGATTTCAAGTCTCATATTTGTGTCAATTTTTAACATAGTTTCCTTCATAATTAGATCTTATGTCCTTAATCAAAGTTTTAGATATCTGTCTTAAGTTTCCAAAAAATCAAAAAACACCGAATTTAGAGTTCCAGAACCTAAGTTATCGAATTTTTAATGCATACTGCTCCATGATAAAATTTTCAGCAACACATATAACAACACAACCACTCATTAATCATGCAATTAACACAAGATTTAACAATAAAATCAACATATTAAATTTTTGTCATACAAGCACATACCTTATTACTCTTTTCTCCCTTTCCTAGGCTTGTTCCTTTCCTTTCCCTTCCTCAAGATTGCTTTTACCTTTGTCTTTGGTTTGCCCTAAAACCATCAAACATATCTCATATCATCAAACCAATTTCTTTTTGTTTCAACCCACCATCACCTAGACAGCCCCTTCTTCCTCATTTCTAACCTTAATTATCATCACTTTAATCTCAATTAATAAAGAAAATCAAGAGAATTGAAGAAGAAAACTTACCCAAATAATTAATTTTTTTTTTCTCTTTTCTTTCTTCCTTTCTCTTTCTTCTACCCTTTGTAGGGGGCTTCCTTTTTATTTTCTTGAGTTTTCTCTCTTAGATCCTTTCTTCCTCTCTTTTGCTAGCTAAGTTGGGAACAAGATGGTAGAGAATTGGTGGAGATGGTGGTCAACCATACAAGATAAGGATGAGGGAATTTTTTTTTTTTTAATTGCTTTTAATGTCTAATTAATGAAGAAGATTCTAGACTAAGGTAAGGTTCATTGAATCTTAATATCATTAATTAGCAAGATAAGGATAAGGCTCATTAATGCCTCATTAATGAAAGAATTCTAGAATGGTGACAAGGCATATGATTCATCACCATTAATTAATGCTCATTAATGTATAAGATGAATATTAGGTTAATATTCATTAATATATAAAAATATTCTAGATTTGTTTCCTATTGGTCAATTTGATTAATTAACCATAACAAATTTTTAATTTTTAAATAATACATCATTTAACTCATAATCTCCTTTTTGTACAAAATAATCCCAAACCATTCCATAAATCCTCATTTAATCCAAAGAGAAATTTTATTTCAACTAATTTTGGCACTAAACCTTTAAATTCCCAATTAATAATGTTCTTAATAAATCTCCCTTAAATATTATTATTTTTTTGTACATCCGGATTTAGACTCCGATTGACCCGGTGTGCATTGACTTTGTCACATACGATCAATGTCTAAATAACTGGACGTTACAATTTGAGTGGTTAAGGGTATTGGAAATGTGAAAATAATAAAAAAAATATAAGGAAAAAGTGATGTTCCAACATCCATGCCCATGACATAGTGAATTACGGTCGTGAATATCGCGAATTTAGTTTCTGAAGCTGAGAATCTTCATGGTCATGATACTAGTGTTCACACCTGTGAAGCCATGTAGTTTAAATAGAGCATATTCTTGTTTTGACAGAAAATGCACAAAACAAAATTCACAACCCTAGCCACCCAATCCCTTGAGACCCTAGAAACGAATTATCTTCATCCCCTTTGGATTTTGAGTGATTGAACATGAATCCCCACCATAAATAGAGAATAAAAACTTATTAAAAGAAAGAGTTTTGTTATAGAAATTGAAGTAAAAAACAAGAAGTGTAAAAACACGATTTTTAAGTCATGAATCAATTTGTTTTCACGTAATTGAGGTAAGAAATCATGTCCAATTGAGTCCTTTGATCCAGTTCAATTCGGGTTTGTATAGATTGAGGTTTCTAGGCTTTAAATCAAAAAAAAAGCTGAGGTTTTTATTATTTTATGCCATATATAGATAGGATGGCAATATAAGACATTGATATGGCCTCTGATTTCGTATTAGGGACCAAATCTATGGGTGGAGAATCCCATAAAAGGTAATAGACGCAAGATAAAATGAGTGTTAAGGCTCCAAATAATGAGATTTGTACATATACACATTTTAGTTCAAATTATATATGCTTGTGAAGTGAAATGTGAATTCTGAAATGTCATGTGACATGTAATTGTTGATTTAGTAGTGCTGGAATTGAACTAATTGACTTGTTAACTTCTGAAATGTATAATGATGTTGATATAATGACAAATGAGAATGCTTTGATGTTATGGTATTAGAAATTAAGGCATTGAGCCTACTTTAAATGATTGAGTATGATAATATGCATGTTTATGGTTGAAATATAATGTTAATTATTAAGAAGTGCTTATAGGAGGGATAACATTGGTTAGCCTTAGAACCGTTGCATGATTGTGTGTGGAATTGGCTTAAAACAATGTTGGAATTATGTTAGTATGATGTGTCATGCTTGTGAAGTCAATCTTCACGTCCATGAATGTATGAACACAGTATGGTCACACCTATGAAGCAATGTTCATACCTATGAATGATCACAGAGCTAGTCACGACTAAGTCATGGGTGGACAACGCAAGACAAAAGGCTTCACGCCCGTGAAGTTCCATTCATGCCCGTGAATGCCTTGTATCCAGAATTGGTTATTTGAATGTTATGTTTGATTTACATGAGTATGATTTACTCACACACTTGATATAGTATGATAACATGATTTGAACAAGGATTACGCACTCGGTACTCTAAATTATAGAATAAAATGTGATGATTATGTGAAACTATGAATGTGACATAAATGACACTGATAACCATAATATGACTATACATGCCCATTCTATATTCCAGGACTATCTAGGATAGATGACATGTCATTAAAGGGGTTACAGTACTGTAGTATATTATTATTATTATTATTATTATGTTAATTAGGGTGGCTTAAGCTCGGATAAAAGCACTTATGACTATTTAGAGACAATGTGGCTTAAGCTCGGATAAGAGCACTCTTGTACCCATATGCATGCAAATAGTATGTTTACTCATCAAGGTAGCTAAAGCTCGAGTAAGAGCGCTCATGATTTGAGAAGCTTGATAGTAGCGATACAAACAAATACAGTTAGTGAGTAGGGTAGCTTAAGCTTGGGTAAGAGCATTTATATTTCACAACCCCGCATCCGAGTAGTTCAAGTCTAGAGTATTGGGCTAAAGTAAATAGTAAATGGTAATTCAGAATACAATTATTTGTAATGTAGTAAACAGTGATACTGTAAACCAGTAATACAAAAGGCAACTCAGAATGATGAAAATCATATTACAGTTAAATCCTAGAAAAGGAAATATGGAAACTAGTAGTCAATTATATATACGAAACTAGTAATTTGATACTTGCAACATATGATGAAATCATTATGACTATGATAATATAGAGATGTTAAGAATGAAATGTATTGTTACTATGATGATGAAATCACTTATGCTATGTATGTCATGAATGTATTGAAATTAAATCAATTCAGATAAACGGGGGTACTTTGATGATATAGTATGTTTATTTATACATGATGGTAGGGTCGAGTACACATGTATGATTGTGAATTTGAATACTATATAAATATGTAAATGCATGCTAGAATTTCAATATTTATATGTACCACTAAGCTTTTAGTGACTTATGTGACGCACCGTGAAGGTTCATCCGGGATTCCCCGCACATGTATAATTTCCTACATATGTATGATATTCTAGAAGGTCATTGTACACCGTTAGATTAAATAGATCTTGGTCGTCCATTAAAGTAGGTAGGAGTTAATCCTAACCATCCATCTGGTAGGTGGGAATCAATCCTAGCCATCCATTTTGGTAAGTGGGAGTTGATCTTGACCATCCATTTGGTAGGTGGGAATCAACCCTAGCCATCCATTTTGGTAGGTGGGAGTTAATCCTAACCATCCATATGGTAGGTGGGAATTGATCACGGCCATCCATTGAGGAGGTGGAGGCCTATATATACCTTATATAATTCATTTGTATTCATCCAAACATTTGTGCAATACAAGCAATTCTTAAGCATTCTCCAAGTTCTCTCTTCTTTGTGTTCTTAGCATCTTTGCTTACTTGCTAGTTATATCTAGCATTCGTAGAGGAGGCTGACAAGCATTCTTATGAAAGAGTTTGCTAGTATCGCGCGGTCGTTGGTAGCAAAAGACCAAGCCCATAACAGTTGGTATCAAAGCCAAGGTTCAAGCAAAGATGGCAGGATCAAGTGAGATCACAAAAGTAGCAACTGACGAGAGCAACCAATCCAAAAGGGGGATATCAAGGTCAAGGGATGTCTTGGTTGACATGAATGCAAGGCTCGCTAAAGTGGAGCTTGCTATTGTTGAAGGGCAAGAAAGGTTCGAGGAGGCGGACCAACACATCGAGGAGCTTGAGAAGGAGAAAGAGGAGCTCCAAGGCAAAATGCAGGGTGCCGTAAACATTGCCCTAACAACATGTCAAGACCAAGTGAAGGCCTTGGAAGAAACTCTTCAAGCTAAGATTGTGAATCTCAAAGAAGAGCTTGCAAGGGTGATAGCCGAACTTGTTGAGACAAGGGAGGACCTAACCCTTTGCAAGAAGGTCGTTGCTCAAAGTGGAGGTGTTGCTAATCCTATGGTCGTCACTTCTCCTTCCAAGGTGGTTGTTCCTAGGCCAAAGTCGTATAATGGCTCGAGGAATGCGAAGGAGATTGATAACTTTCTCTGGAGCTTGGAGCAATACTTCAAGGCACTTGGCCTTGACGAGGGAAAGAAGGTCGATCATGTCTCACTCTACCTAGTGGATATCACAATGGTATGGTGGAGGAGGAGATGCAGCGACATGGAAAAAGGGACTTGTACAATTGATACATGGGATGAGTTCAAGAAGGAACTCAAACGACAATTCTATCCTGAGAACGCCGAGCACGAGGCAAAAGCCAAGCTTATGCGACTTGCTCAAAGGGGGAGCATACGAGATTATGTGAAGGAATTTTCCAAAGTACTCTTGGAAATTTCCGACTATCCAGACAAGGAAGCCCTCTTTTCCTTTATGGATGGCCTACAACACTGGGTGAAGCTGGAGATCGAAAGGCGTGGTGCACAAGATCTCGCCACCGCAATTTCCATTACCGAATCTCTACTAGAGTTTAAGAGAAATGAGAAGCCCAAGTCTGACAAAGACAAGGGTAGCAAATGGAAGAATGGGGGAGACTACCACCAAAAGAAAGAGAGCTTCCAGAAGCATGAAAAAGGCAAAAGCACCAACTTCGACAAAGGAGGAAGCAGGCCAACAATTAAGTGCTTCTTTTGCGATGGGCCACACAGAGCAAGGGATTGCCCAAAGAAAGCCAAGCTTTTTGCCCTTGTTGAAGAAAGAGAACATGAGGAGATGAGGCTGGAATCCTTACAGCTTTTTAACTCCATCAAAGCCAAAGTAGAGGTGTCCCAAGTCCAAAAAGAAAGGACGATTGTTCGTTGAAGCTAAGGTGGGCATGCAAACTGTGAAAGTGTTGGTAGACACGGGAGCAAGCCATAACTTTCTAGAAGTAAAGGAAGCAAATCGGTTTGGCATCAAGTACACTGGCGAGAAAGGATGGATTAAGGCAGTCAATTCTGAAGCCAAGTCCACCTTCGGAGTTGCTCGTGGAGTGAAGGTATGCCTAGATGAATGGCATGGCTTGATGGACTTCTCTGTTGTACCAATGGACAATTATGCAATTGTATTGGGCATAGAGTTCATGGACCAAGTCAAAGCGGTGTCTATTCCTTGTGCCAACACAATGTGCATATTGGAGGAAGGTAACACGTGTATGGTGCCATTAGCACGAGAGTCGAGCCTACAAGCTAAACAAATATCAGCCATGCAACTCTCCAAGGGAGTGAAGAAGGCAAGACCCACTTTCCTTGCAACACTAAAGGAAGAGAAGAACATGTCAATGGAGCCTATGCCAAGGGAAGTCTCCCATGTCCTTGAAAAGTTCAAAGATGTTATGCCATCCGAGTTGCCAAAATCGCTTCCCCCTAAACGGGAAGTGAATCACAAGATTGAGCTTATCCCTGGTGCAAGACCCCCTACTGCGGTTCCATATTGAATGGTGCCTCCTGAGCTTGAAGAATTGAGGAGGCAATTGAAAGAATTGTTGGATGCGGGCTACATCCAACGCTCGAAGGCTCCATATGGTGCACCAGTGCTTTTCCAAAAGAAGCACGATGGGACACTTCGGTTGTGTATCGATTATCGAGCGCTCAACAAGATCACAATAAAGAACAAGTATCCAATTCCATTGATCGCCTTTGATCAACTTGGAGATGCAAGATGGTTTTCCAAGCTTGACTTAAGATCAGGATACTATCAAGTGAGGATTGCAGAAGGAGACGAGCCAAAGACAGCATGTGTTACGAGGTATGGCTCCTATAAGTTTCTAGTGATGCCATTTGGACTTACAAATGCCCCTGCCACATTTTGTACTCTTATGAATAGAGTTTTCCAACCATTTTTAGACAAATTTTTGGTCGTCTACTTGGATGATATTGTTGTCTATAGCAAAACGCTTGATGACCATGTTGATCATTTGAGACAAGTCTTCCAAGTACTGAGAGAGAACGAGTTGTATGTCAAAAGGGATGTGCCTTTGCTCAACCTGAAGTAATGTTCTTGGGGCACATCGTGGGCAGAAGTAAACTACAAATGGACAAGTCCAAGGTACAAGCCATTGTTGATTGGGAGCCGCCAAAGAAGGTAACTGAACTACGATCCTTCCTTGGCCTCGTCAATTACTATAGAAGATTCATTTGTGGCTATTATTCCATTACCACACCCCTCACTGATTTGCTGAAGAAGAACAAACCATGGAGTTGGGACGATACATGTCAAAAAGCATTTGAGTTGCTAAAGAAGAAGGTGATCGAATAACCTGTTTTGGCCCTTCCTGATCACACCAAGCCATATGAGGTACACACTGATGCTTCCGATTTTGCACTTGGTGGTGTCTTGATGCAAAAGGGTCATCCAATTGCTTATGAAAGCCGAAAGTTGAATGATGCTGAACGTTGCTACACGGTTCAAGAGAAGGAGATGACCGCTGTAGTACATTGTTTGTGGACCTAAAGACATTACTTGTTGGGGTCCAAGTTTGTGGTGAAAACGGACAATGTTGCAACAAGTTACTTCCTCAATCAAAAGAAGCTTACACCAAAGCAAGTTAGGTGGCAAGCTTTCTTTGTAGAATTTGACTTCGTGATGGAGTACAAACCGGGGAAGGCCAATCTAGTAGCTGATGCACTTAGTAGAAAGACCAAACTAACTGCCATCACAAGTCCAAATTTTCCATTGGTGGATCGCATTAAGGCGGGAATGGAGCAAGATCCACAAGCCAAGAGTTTGATTGATTTGGCAAGTCATGGGAAGACATGCCAATTTTGGCTTAAAGAAGGGATGCTCACCACCAAAGGAGATTGTGTGTATGTGCCAAGATGGCAAGGCTTGAGGAGGGAAATAATCAAAGAATGCCATGATTCTCAATGGGCGGGACATCCGGGAACAAGACGCACATTGGCATTAGTAAAACGTGCCTACTATTGGCCCCAAATGCGGGATGATATTGAGCTCTATGTGAAAACATGCCATGTGTGCCAACAAGACAAGGTGAATCAAAATCAACAAGTGGGATTACTAGAGCCATTACCCATTTCAGAGAAGCCTTGGGAAAGCATCTCTATGGACTTCATCACATGCCTACCGAAGTCCGAATGTTGCAGCAACATCATGGTAGTGGTGGACCGATTCAACAAATATGGGGTGTTCATTCCTGTGCCTACAAAGTTCACTGCCGAAGATGCAACACGTCTATTCTTTAGACATGTGGTGAAGTACTGAGGCATTCCAAAGACAATTGTGAGCGATAGAGATACCCGCTTCACATGAAGATTTTGGATAGAGGTCTTCAAATTAATGGGGTCGGAGCTCAATTTCTCCCCAAGCTTTCATCCCCAAACTGATGGCCAGACAGAGAGGATAAATGCATTGTTGGAGCTATATTTGAGGCATTATGTGAGTGCCAACCAAAAGGATTGGGCTAAGTTGCTTGACATCGCCCAATTCTCATACAATTTGCAGAAGAGTGAGTCAACAGGAGCCAGTCCGTTTGAGATAGCTACAGGGCAACAACCAATGACTCCACACACTCTTGCCATTTGGATATAAAGGTCCAAGTCCATCCGCCTTCAAGTTTGCCAAAGGTTGGCATGAGAAGTCAGACATGGCACGAGCACACTTAGCGAAGGCCGCAAAGAGAATGAAGAAGTGGGCCGATGCGAAGAGGAGGCACTTAGAGTTTGAGGAAGGAGACCTGGTTATGGTAAAGTTCCTCCCTCACCAAAGCCGAAGGTTTGCAAAAGTACACACCTTTCCCCGTGAGGTATCTGTAGTCTGCATCAAGTAGACCTGAACAGGCACAGCATGGAGGCAGTAGTCTGCATCAAGTAGAGCAGTTTTAGGATCAGCGGTGGCAATCACGTTGTCAGGTAGCGTGTGACCTGGGAAGTATTTGTTGAGAGCAAGGATGTTAGACAAACATTAATGCTTTCAAGCAATAACTATCAGACAATACGTACCTTGACTGGAGTCATCATGGATGAAAGTATGTATACAAAATAATTATTACTTTGCAAACATGGAAGAGTATGATTGGATTGGTCAGTGAAGACCAGGTTTAGGCAAGAAAATTTCCCTATCTGGATGTGTCTGTATCTAAACAAGACATAAATGGGTGAGTAATGCAGTGTGTGTAAAAATTGAAACATACCAATTTTAGTGGTTGCCATTGATTGATTGACAGACTAAAGAATCACGTAGAAGCATGTGAACCTCCAAATCAGGCTTTCTATTAGCAACATGGGCAGCCATTGCTGTACCAAAGGATCCTCCTCAAGATACAAAACCGAACAACCAAATGCAGATATCTTATTGCACACCATATTTCCAAATTTAAAATCTTTATGCCTTTTTTTTTTCCTGATTCTGGGCTCAAAGAATAATTTGAATGAAGATAAGAACCAACATGAAATGATAGATAAAAGTTTTAAAATGAGAGAGAGACCTTGTTGGTGCGTTGGAGGACATCAGGCCTGTTCCTGGAGCGCCAAGAGCGGGACCAAAGGACGAGCTTCTCCCAGGCGAGTCGAACGAGCTTCCGGCGATCTCGGGACCGATCAGGAGAATTAATCTGTGAATTTTCCCCATCGGGGATATTGGGAACAGTTGAAGCAGAGCAAGGAGTGACGGTGATTGTGGAGGAGGAAAAGAGGGGAGGATAGTAGCAGTTGAACAATGGGGCTGCTTCTAATAGCGCCGCCGCCATTACTAATATGTTGAAAAGTTGAGAAATTAGGATAAACGGAAACAGAAACAGTGAGAAACTGGGAATGTGAGAGATGAATTGGAATGGAGAAGGATCATAAAATCATGAACAATGAATCATTATCCGTTGAAAGGATTGGAATGATAGTGGCGGTAAATAGCGCGCCATCTTCTTCACTTGCTAGGGCCCAATAAGATAGATTGTGGGCTTTTTTTATATATAGTTATTTCTAAATTGGATTTGTGCTTTTATTCCTGCATAATAGTTTATACAAAAATGACAAAAAAAGATTTGGAATAGTATCAATCAATTTAATTTTAGATTTTAACCACACAATTTAACTTTGGAGAAGTATAGTCTTTTTCTCCTTCTTCTTCTTTTTTTTTCAGATATAATTATGATTAGACCTATTTAAATTGGTTGCCTTTTGTCAAATTGATTAGTAAATTCACCACCTCTTTTGCAACATCTTTTATATGATGATGTTTCCTATTAATAAAAATCTCATTCAATTAGAAAAAAAAATAGAAATAAACTCAATCGGGTTTGCAAATCTTTTTGTGATGTGAAAGTCCAACCCAAATCAATTAAAAATTTAAGAGAGCTAGGCTTGGACAGATTAGGATCAACATATAAGAAATGTAATTCCTTTTAAATGCATGTTTTTTTTTTAAAAAAAAAAAGAACAAATTCAAAACCCATATTGGCCTAGTGAGGCGCTACGAGGAACTTTACCCGTGGAAAAGCGTATTGGCAAGCTAGCTTATCGCTTAACATTGCCCTCACATTTGGAGATACATCCAGTGTTTCATGTGAGCTTGTTGAAACCTTTTCATTCTGACAAGGAGGATCCAAGCCGAAATGAGTCAAGAAGAGCGCCTACGGCTATCACAACATCACCTGAACGTGAAGTAGAAGAGATACTTGCACATCAGGTTATTCCAAGGCGAGGCTCCCATCCAAGTTATAAAAAGTACTTTGTCAAATGGAAGGGATTGTCGGATACCGAAGCAAGTTGGGAGCATGAACTCACATTGTGGTCCTTTAAAGACTTGATCGAAACATACAAGAGGGATGCGACGAGGACGTCGCCAGATTGAGTGGGGGAGAATGTCACGCACCGTGAAGGTTCAACTCCGCACATGTATAATTTCCTACATATGTATGATATTCTAGAAGGCCATTATACACCGTTAGATTAAATGGATCTTGGTCGTCCATTAAAGTAGGTAGGAGTTAATCCTAATCATCCATCTAGTAGGTGAGAATCAATCCTAGCCATCCATTTTGGTAGGTGGGAGTTGATCTTGACCATCCATTTGGTAGGTGAGAATCAATCCTAGCCATCCATTTTGGTAGGTAGGAGTTAATCCTAACCATCCATCTAGTAGGTGGGAATTGATCTCGGTCATCCATTGAGGAGGTGGAGGCCTATATATACCTTATGTAATTCATTTGTATTCATCCAAGCATTTGTGCAATACAAGCAATTCTTAAGCATTCTCCAAGTTCTCTTTCTTTGTGTTATTAGCATCTTTGCTTACTTGCTAGTTATATCTAGCATTCGTAAAGGAGGCTGACTAGCGTTCTTACGAAGAAATTTGCTAGTGCCACGCGGTCGTTGGTAGCAAAAGACCAAGCCCGTGACACTTAGCGTGTGGGTTTCCCTACATGCAACTTTGGAGTTGTTAGATTGCTGAGTTGATAGGAAAAGAAGACCAAGTCAATCAAAACTGTCAGAGTTGACTCGTGTTGGGTCTGTTTCATTATTTCATTCAGTTATTATTCATCAGGTCATGGGATAGAGACAAATTAATAAAGCATGTTTTTAATAAGGACATGTAATTTAGTTTAATCATTTTTATGAGGATGATTTTGTAATAAGGGCTGATATTGCCCAAACTAGATTGTAGTCAGAAATGGTTTTATTATGAGATCAATTCAGATATATATGTCATTTTAAATTGCTTGTTATAAGATATATTGATATTGATATAAAAATAAGTTAGAAAAATTTTTCATTCATAACAAGTTTCAGACAGATTCGGTCATGTGACATTTATCTGTACAGTGAAATTTGCCCTAATAGTATAGAGTGGTGTTACAAGAGGTTACAGTGAATAATGCTAAATAGCTGTCGCCAAATCAATGTTTTTTTGGAGAATTTTGCTAGTGGAAAAAAAACCTCCATAATTTGAATTGGATTCCTATAAATGCAAGGATTTGGTCACCATTATGATTTAACTTAGCCTTTTCAAACCCACTAATCTTTTATCATATTTGCAAGGTTGTTTTTTATGCTTTAGATTGGATGTTGATTTATAATTAAGTTGTAATGACAATATTGTTATTTAAGACTAAAAACTAATGGCTAGAAAACAATGTGTGTGTGTATATATATATATATATATATATATATATATATATATATAATCAAAATTTGAATCATCAACCTGCTGCTTTATAAACAAAAATTGAGTCCCACTTTTTACAACCGATCTGCCAGCTGAGGAAAGCCTTGTAGTAACCAAGCAACACCTTTGATGATATTCTGTTATCATAAACGAATAAAAATAGTTAACAAATCAATCATTTAAAATATTTTTTCCAATTATTTTAGTTGGGTTGATTAGGAAATAATTAGTTTGATTAATGTGCAAATTTAGAGTTCTACAAATCGAAACTAAGAATCTTAAAATTGAGGGATTGGGGTTATATACATTAGTACATAGGGTCTAATAGTTGTAATGTTTTTCTTGTATTATTTTGTTTTAATATTTATATAGAGGTTATGGTATCTAAGTATATGATAGGTACAAGGCCGATATACATACCAGAGCCGCCTCTCCAGACTTGATTGCAGGCTCAACACTATCTCTTCCATAACTATTTGCAACAAAAATAAAAAACCCCACCAAAAAATTAATTAAATGGTTATTACAATAAATTATTTTGTACAACAAAAATATTTGACTGCATGACATGTTCCCTTTCATTTTTTTTTTTGTGAAAAAAAAATGTTCACTTACATTATTTGTCTCTTGCCATTGGTTACTTGTAGTCGGTAAAAGCTACATCCTTTACTAAATGGGAATGGCTTCCCCTTCCAATCTGTTACACTTATCGCCATAAACTTATTGTTAAAGAGTAGACTAATGTTAAGAAAGGATAATATATAGTTGAAACATTACCTAAATGCCATGTAACTCCGACCACTAAGGAATCCTCAGTTGATATATCATCAATAACAAACTGTAGATCTTTGCTGATTGAATCATTGAACTTCTTGAAGAATTGTAGTATTGCCTACAATATCAACCAATGCTAGTTCAGTTTCTGCTTGGAAGCAATATGAAATTGTTCATTTTGTTTTTCATTTTTTTAACCATATTTTGTGGTTTGATTATAAATTTACAATAAGCTTCCATTGAGATCTCTTCAAATAATAAGCAATGAATTTACCAACTAAACTATTTTCTACCTCAGAATAGGGAAAAAACATAATTCTCTTAAACTGGGACTACTTCTGGTTCTCTCTCTCAAAAGAAGTTGCTTTATGATTTTGTGAAGTTGCTATTCGTAAATACTCACTAACCGCAAAATTGTTATCTTTCTTAATCTCATTGCCCATTAGCCTTTGTTTGCTATGAATAAATTTCACAAATTTTATAGTATTCATTTCTAGATTTAGAATTAAATATTTATTTTAAATGAAAATTTATATGAAATTCTAAAATTTAAAGCCTATAAATTTCAAATCATGAAATTACTTTTGCGATTCTCTTTTGCCCTCTCTCGTTTTATCTCCATTCTATTTCATTTTCTCTTGCCATTCACTTCTTCACAATTTATCTATGTCATAGACACATAAACACAAATAGACATAGTTGCAAACAAACAGAGACATACAGATTCTTATATGGATATTCACAAACATTGACAAATCTATATATATATTAAGCTTGAATCAGAGACAAAGGGTAAGAATCTCTCTCCTTTAAGAAAAATTTCCTTTTCTTTTTTGCAGTAGATTTGACATTGATTGTAGGTTATGGTTATAGTATTTGAAGTCTATTCCATTAAGATTATTTAATATGTTGTCTATACAATTTCCTCTGTTTATTAATCATGTGATTGATTGAGACTTATTGGCATTTGTGGTTGTAGGTTATATTGGTAATCCTGAAGCAACTTATGCTACTTTGGTAACCAATAGTGGCTAAGAATTGATGTTCTTTTACCTAAGATTGGCAAAAATATAGGTCTTTGGTACATTTTTGGCATTCTGGGATTTTTTTTTAGCTTGGAGCTCTGATGCACATGATTCTCTACTTAAAAGCATTTTTACTTGATTATAGATTTGTGTTCACTCTTAAATTTTGACTTTGCTTGAAACATGCTTGAGTCTTCTATATATGGTTTAATTTTCCGAGTCAACTTGACTATTCTCGGATATTTGCTCACAATTCATGTGATTCTCTCTTATATTGATGCTGTTTTGGTTAGAGAATTCATCAATTTCACTTTCTTTTTGCCATGCTATGCTATGCTCAATTTCTTATCAGTGTCCTCAGTTTGTTAGTGAATGATGAGAGGAATTGATTCTGCTAATGGTATTGCCCCTACTGGTTGCAAATGGAGAACAAGTCAAGATGGTTTCAAAAGGTTAGCCATTTCAGGATCTTTTTTTCCTTTTTTTTTGTAACATTATGCTTGAGGAATTTGCCTGAATCTGGTAGAAAAAGCTTTTTTCTTTTTGTCTATTATGGATTATAATTCATGTATTAAGTATTTAATGTGACGTGTAGTCTAGGACACATATTGTGAGCTTATTAAGAAAATTGATAGAAGAAACAAGGGCATTAAAAGAAACATGTTAAAATATGCTTGGTCACTTTAGGCAAAATGAAAAATGTAGGTATTAATTAACTGATGAACTTGGTGAATATGCATGTTATGATACTGTCAACTATTTTATTGTTTCATCTATCTTTCAATTATTTATTTACTTATTTACTTATTTATGGATCAGGGACTCATTTGGAAATCAATTTTATTTTTTATATTCAATTGATTTTATGTAGTTATTGACTTAATTGCACTGAATTTTGTCCATTAGTGTTAAAATGAAATTAAGTTTACTCTTCTCGACAGACGAAATTAAGTTTATACTTTTCATAGCTTTGTTTAAAATATTCTTATTCACTTTGATCTAATTGTGTTCATGCAATATAAAATTAAGTTGTCTACTAATCTATTGCAGTGGAAATATTTAACATAAATATTTTCTTAGAAAGGTGCTCTAATGGCAATCAACTTTAGACACTTTATGTATACACTTTTATTATTAATAAAGGCTTTTTCATTTTTCATTATTCAATGTTCATTTGTTAAGAATTTGATATATGATTTTAAACCATTTAATGAAGTATTTGGTATATAACACAACTTGAAAAAAATCATGATGAGATCATGATAATGAGATTTCTATCATATGCAATTGTGTTTATACATAAATGATCTCTAGTCATATAATTAACAAGACATAACATTGTTAATATGGATAGACTAACACATATTATGCTTCATGACTAGGTCAAGCAGTGGATCTCATAAACTGTATACATGAGATGTTTAGAGTTAACATATGGATACTTGTTATAGTAGCCAAATACATTGAACAACCTATTCAAGAAATAATCATATGTATATACTATTTAATATCAGTGATAGTCTCATCATAGCAATTGTACAAGTATCTTTAGAATTAAGATACTCAAGATTATCTTGGATATTAAATCTTATATTTTGACTTCATTCCTTGTTATCCTTCAGATGTTGCTCATATGGTGGGGATTGGGTATAGCATGAGATATTCAAATGTACTTGAGTAGTCAATAAAGGATTCACCACTCCTAATAGAAGGAGAATATATATATGATCTATTGTGGAAGATTATTACTTAGAAATCTTTGGCTAAGGTGTACATGTTTTGAAGAGTCTCTTCTAAGACATATCTATTAGATTAATGGATTACATATACAAGATGTGATGTAATCAGTCTAGTGGGAGTTGATACATAGTTCATACTCTGAATCAAATGAGGTATAATACGATGAAATAATGAATTGCACGATAATTAGATATGGAAGGGTTAATAGTCAATCCACTAACTTTCTAGTTATTTGGATGGTTATGATGTGTTGCTAGATACCACTCATGATCTATTCAAAATCATATAATGATTTGAGATGCTAACATAACAAGGACCTAATAGGTCACATACATAGAAATAATGAAGGAATTGAGAAATGAGCTTTGGATTGGATCCAAAATAAGAGGCAGAAAAACTTGGGCCAGATAGATTCACAAGTACAAAATAGTTTAACAATTGCACGTTGTAATGCCCATTGCACATATGATGGACTTGAGTATTGCAATGTCACCTACGATTGAGAATGTCTCTATCGCACGTGATAGAGAGGTCTCCATCACACAACGTCGACTTGCCAAGGGCATCTTACTCACGTGACACACTTGTCGTGGGCACGGCACTAAATGATTTTGTAGAATTTTATATAGAATAGGGACAATTATTTTACTCCTTCATGTGAATGTTGTTAGAGACAATTCTAGCTTTGGATTGTTATGGTTTGCGACAACCCAACAAGAATAAAAAAAAGCTCACTAGTTTAGAGATTCAGAGTTGCAAAACAAAAGTATATCTTTTTATTTTATATGATGGTTTGTGATATGATTTTCTATTATATAGACGAGTTTTGAGTTTATAAAATTTTTAAATTTCTGCTGCTATATGAGATACATGTTCAGAACCTAACCTACTTAATATGAAAAAAGTTTATATATATATATATATATATATATATATATATATATATATATATATTTTAAAAGATAGATATGGAATTTTGAACTATATGATCTCTTCAAAATATGGAGTTATTTTACACATCAAACTATATGGGTAGTGATAACCCCATTAATAATATGGACTTCAACCTAAAGACAAGCCTAATGAGAAGACCCAATCTAGCAAAAGTAGTTAGGGTTTATAGTCCCATTTAAATTATGCTAATTGCATGCCAATCTTAATTGGACATATCAATCTTGGAAGCATATCAATATGATCAAGAAGTTATCAAGAAAGCTTTTTATTCTCGTATGAAGTCTTAATGACAAAAATACACTCAAAATAGACAACTATTACCCTATTTAAAGAGCATTTTGAATAATTGATAAGGGCATTGTGTTCTTTTTACTATTTTTATATATTTTCTACTTTATTTTACTTATTTTTCCAATTATTGACTTAAAGATCAAAGTCTCTTCCCACTAGAATAGGGATATGATTCTTATTTTTGCAAGTTATTATGCATTCAATCACGCAAAATCGTTTTATTGGAATTTTCATAGTTATCAAATGGTGCTTTCAATGAGAGTTCATGCCAAGAAAAAATTGAGAAAGACTAATAAACAGCTCAGAGCTTTAGAATTCCATACTTCAATGGAGGTGATTCAACTTTTAAAGCTAACAAAACTGGACTTGAAGAAGTCATGAGAAGTCCAAAACTCTACTAACCAAAGAAGAACTTCAAATGGTAGAAAAGAGGCACAATACAAGAATCCAAGGGGCATTTGGAAGTGTTTCACCTCTAGAAATAAGTGATCCCTTGGTAAAAAAAATCTCTAGAAGGACAATCTTCTATGAGATCTCTAGACAATCAAAGCTATTGTACTACTTTGAATAAGAGATCACATCCACATCATGTAAATTCCCCAAATCAAAGCCAAACTAGAACTTAATTAAGGGATCAAATAACACGAAGTCATAAATTTGCATCTCTAGAAAAAGAAATCATCAATACAAGTGGCAACAATCATATTGCATTGACCAATCGAGCTTGGCATCTATTCACACTGTAAGAGGAAAGGATCAATACGAGGTCAAAAAGGAACTAGTTGACAATAATACAAATCCAAAAAAGGCAATCATGGAAATATTGAAAAGAAGCAAGAAGGTCAAACTTAGGAGGGATGATTACAATAGCAATCTATCTTTTTTTTTTTTATCAAAAGCATTCAATCCAAATCCTTTCCAAAAGTGATTTGGTTCAAAACACAATAAGTACAATGGAATTAAAGATCCAAAAAGCCACATCTCCAAATATAAAAATATCATGATGCTTTTAACTATTGATGTGTTAATTTTATGCAAATTTTTTCTTTAACATAGACTAAATCCATGTGGAAATGGTTTTAGAAACTCCCTCCGAATTCCATCTTGTCCTTTGATCATTTAGCCTCTAAGCTCAAGGCAAGAACTCATGATCCTTATGACAATTATTAAGTTTAACAACCTACAAATGGCCAAATCAAGTTGCTCAAAGTGGTTAGCCTATGTTATTATTAATAGTTGGTACATAGCCTTATAAACTTCTCTTTCTTGTTTATTTTTTTCTGATGTGGTATTTGGAAGCTATCAAGCTAACAACTCAAGTTAGCACCTCTCCAGGTTTGATTTCTTTTGTTTACATTCAGTCATGAATCTCTACCATGTTTTGTCGATATGGGAATTCTTATGGATGTTACAATTCATCCCCCCATATGGCCAACCGCCCTGTAACAACCTTTAAATGGCCAAACCACATGGCCTAAAATGGTTAACCAAGTTATTATTAGTAGTTGGTACATAAACTTATAAACTTCTATTTCTTCCTTACTTTTGCTAATATGGGATTCAAAAGCTAGCATGTCAAGCTAGCACCTCTCCAAGTTTAAGTTCTTTTCTTTACATTCGACCTAAAATATTTCCTATATTTTGCCAACGTGAGATTTTGCCCTTATAATAGCTTATGCCCAACTGTCCTGTAAATGGCCAAACCACTGGCCTAAAATGGTTAACACGGGTTATTGTTAGTAGTTAGTGCATCGACTATAAACCTCTCTTCCTTCTTCATTTCTTTCAATATGGGATTGGGAATCTAGCACGTCAAGTTAGCATTTCTCTA
The DNA here is from genome assembly GCA_023653625.1 of Triadica sebifera. Classification (NCBI taxonomy): domain Eukaryota; kingdom Viridiplantae; phylum Streptophyta; class Magnoliopsida; order Malpighiales; family Euphorbiaceae; genus Triadica; species Triadica sebifera. The sequence goes on from CM042901.1 coordinate 32,561,237, forward strand.
GTTTAGAGTTCTTAGATTTGGCCCAAGATCTCTCCCACATTTTACTGATGTGGGATTTGCAGAGGGATGTTACAATTTATCATCCATATGGGAATCAACATCCTTGCTAAGGTTTACCCCACCATTACTTAAGGTTGTACGCAGTGTGGCCTAATACCAAACTATAACGACTCATGTCCAACTTTCTTATAACAATCTGCAAATGGTCAAACCACACGGCTTAAAATATTTAACCCAGATTATTACTAGTAGTTGGTGCATCAACTTATAAACCTCTCTTTCTTCTTCATTCTTTTCTGACATTTGATGAGGAAGCTTGTACCTATCCAAGTTTGAGTTCTTACATTCGGCTTAGAATCTCTCTCATATTTTGCTAATGTATGATTTGCCTACGAATGTTACAGCTATTAGTAATATGACCTTTGAAGAATCGACATATGGTGACAACTCCATTTAACAAAAAAAAATATGACTTGCAAAAACATTTTTATAGTAAGCAAGATGATAAAAATAAATCTTCTCTAGTCTCCTTATGAAGATTCCCTAATGGTTTAAGTTCGAATAAAGGATTATTTTGTCAAAAGGATCTTAATGAATATCAAAAGTTGTGTTAATCTGATCACACTCAATTGTATAAGAAAATGCAACTTCTAATGAATCACCTATCAAGGGTTTGAAGTCCACTCATAGGATTGGAAAGCAAACCAATTCTAGTGAAAGGATTAGTTCCAACTCAAGGTTGAGCTTGGAGACTACCTATTGACCTAGAATGGTAATGTCTCCTTTATGGTGTAGGTATGCCATTCGCATATAACACGATCATTAGAAGACCTCTACATCATCATATTGACTTGATTACATTTGATCAAATATTTGGTCATGAAAAATACCAACTAATCATAGAGAAAAGTAATCCATAGAAATTAGATCACCAAAGAAACATTAGTAGCAACTACAAAAGAAGTAATTAAAGTTTTACCTATAAAAATTATATAAGAGAAAAAAGTTGATTGACTTAAACCATAAAATGATCTTTAAAAGAAAAGTGAGCAAAGTGACAAAGGCAGATTTTAATCTTGCAAAATCCATTTGAGATCAAGTCATAAAGGCTCTAAAAGAAAATATATTAACATTCATTTGGACACTAGCAAATATCACTAGGATCAATCTAGATGTGATTGTCCACATGTTGAATGCCAATCAATGAGCCACACTTGGGAATGAAAAAAGAAGGCATAGCCTTGATCAAGAGAAAGCAATTGAAGAAGAAATCAATAAGCTTTTATTGACTAATGCCATGAGAGAAGTTTTCTATCCTGATTGGCTTGCTAATGTAGTCTTAGTCAAAAAGAAAAATGGGAAACTTTACAGGTGCATAGACTTCATTGATGTGACAAAGCTTGTGCTAAGGAAAATTACCCATTGCAAAATGTCGAGCACCTAGTTGATTCCACTTTAGTTCATGAGGTATACGCATTCATGGATGTTTCATAAAGATACCAGTATATCACAATGTATGAACCAAAGTGCATTTGTAGATAAAGGAACACACTATTATAAGGGCATGCCCTTCAATTTAAAAAATGATGGGGCTATGTAGCAAAGACTAGCCAACATGTTCAAAGATCTGATCAAGAGATTTATGGATGTTTATGTTAACAACATGATCATCAAAATTTTCAAAGCATAAAATCTTTCCAGGGATCTTTAAGAGGTATTCAATATATTAAAAAGGTTTAACATGAAGTTGAATCTTGAAAAGTGCATTTGTAGAGTCAAAGTTAGAAAGTTTTTAATATTTATGGTATCATATAGCAGGATTGAACCCAACTTAGATAATAAGATTCAAGCTTGGATATGTTTGAGAAGTGCTCTACAAGCAATCACCTTTAGTACTTATTGTACAAATTTACTTGATTAATAAAAGGTTTTTTCATTAATTTGATGTTCATTTGATATATGAATTTATAGTGATCTTAAATCAATTAATGAAGTCTTTGATACGTAACATAACATGAAGAAAATCATGATAATAATGTGTAATTATGTTAGTATCTAAATTATCCCTAGTCATATGATTAATGAGATGGGACATTGTTAATCCAAACAAACTAGCATATGTTGCACTTCTTGATTGGATCAAGTAGTAGATCTCATAATCTATAAACATGAGATATTTAGAATTAACATGTGGACGTTTGCTAAGTATAGCTAAGTAGATTGGCTGACTTGTTATGAGACAATCATATGGATAATCTATTCAAATGTCAATGATAGTCTCAACATAGCAATAATGCAAGTATTTAACACATGAGGTACTCAAGGATATCTTGAATATTGATTCTGTATTTTGCCACTATTCCTTGTTGCCTCAAGGAGGTTGCTCATCAGGTGGCGGTTGGATATAGCTTGAGATATTCAAATGTAATTGGGCAACCAACATAGGAGTCACCACTCCTAATAGAAGGAGTGTTTAACTATGGCCTCTTGTCGAGGTCATTACTTGGGAATCTTTGGTCAGAGTGGAAATGTCATGAAGATAGTCTTTAATGACATTACTTGGACTGAACTTCTCATTTCTAATAGTATCCCGCCTTTTCTGCCGGTCAAGTGACTCCTTTCCAGCTACTTGCTTAGTCGAGTTCAGAAAATGTTGACCAACGAGACTTTTTTGAAGACATTTTATCATATGAAAGAAGACCGGAGGCCTAATGCAAGTAATGAGAGTCTTTTTTCGTGTCTTTCTGCTGGATTCATTTTTTGGCAAAAAAAGCTAAAGAACTTTGCATTTGGAAACTCTTTCCTTCCTAGAGCAGAGGGCTTACTCTGCGAAAGCGGATGGGATGTGAACGGAGAGCCAGGTGCTTACGCGTCGGCGTCTTCTTCGATCAGAGGAAGCATTAGTCCACGTTCGACCAGGAAGGAAATTGATTGAAAGAAAGCTCAATAGCACATGCTGATGGAACTTGCTAATCCAACGCCGTTGATTTCGCTCTTTAGCGATTCACCCCTGACTTGGCTAACACTTAAACCGTGTAAAGTCACTTTGATGAGGAATCTAAGCTTAATTGGTTGGTGGTTTTGGCTTGATTGAATCCATCAAGATCGGGCTATCACTCCATCAATGGCCTTGTCCCCCTCATCACTACAAGACGGCTAGGAGAAGCTCGGATAACAAAAGTATTTCAACTCAGCCTGACCTTAACACTAAGCCGTAGTCTTTCAACTTAATGCCTAACCCCAGACCTTGCAACTCAGCTATGGGATCCTTTCCTGGTAGGCTAATCTTTTTGAGTTTGAGTGGTCTCACTCCTATCCCTATGGTCGAGTTGCTTATCGCTCCTATCCCAATTCGCTCACTTCACTAAGGCTTCTCCTCTTCTTGTACGGAGCTGGAGAGAAAACTCAACTCGTTGCCAAAAACCTCTTCCCGAATCTTTTCAGACAAGGAGGGAACAACATCCCAGTCCGATGTTGGTTTTCCAACCCGACAGGGCAGTCTTCCCAAGAGCCCGACTCAATCTGGACTGATCTGTGTAACCTAGATGTTTAAGAGCCTCGTTGGACCGAAAGCTATATATTAGTCCAGGATTCCATTTTATTAAAGTAAAGAGGTTAGTTAGTGGGAAGTGTTCGAGCAAGGAAGCTAAGACAAGCAATCAGTACATGAATCCCTTCCGGGTTCACCGTCCTGTTCAGGCTTTTTGACCTGCCCTGAAGCGAAGGAGATGAGATCGTGAGTGAAGTCAGTCCCGACGTGACACAGTCGGTCTAGTGAGAGTTGAAACAGATTCATACTTTGAACCAAGTGGGGTATAGAATGGTGAAATGAATAATTGCACGAAAATTGTCTATGGAAAGGTTCATAGTCAAACCATTGACTTTTCAATCAATTGGGGGTCATGATATATTACTAGATACCGCTCATGACTTGCTTAAATTAATTGTTAGTTTAAGTGGCCAACATAACCGAGAACCTAATGGGTCATACGTATTGGAAATGTGAAGAATAAGTAAAATGGTCTTAGATGCGATCCAAAATTATGAGAGAATTATTTTGGTACGAATCGCGATGAGATTGCACAAAAAAATCGTTCGGGGGGATCACGGACCCATGTGGGTTGTTGGCCAACAGCTGGCCTAATTAAGGCTAATTAAGGCAAAAATCCCAAAATTCCTCCCATTGTCTTGTGCATTTTGTACCAAGACTATTTTTGGGGTAAAAACATTTTTAGAACGTTTAAAAGTTTGAAAATTATTTTTGGAAATTATGAAATTCAAAAAAAAGAAAAATAATAGTTATTTTTCATATCCTCTCAAATTGAACATACACTATTGCTAGCACTTTGAGGTGTGTTCAATCATTTTTCTTTTAGTTTTTTCTCATATTTTCACGTGGATTAACATTAGAAACATCCTAAAGTGGATTGTTATGGTTTGCAGTAACCCAACAAGGTGAAAATTTGAAAAATAAATCAAGAAATTACAAGAAATAAATTTTTACCTTATGTTTTGATAAATTAGTTTTAATGGCACAAGTAAAATTCTTGTTTCTGGTTTTAAAAATTTTATTTTTTTCGTTGCATTTTATGATTGAGATTCATTTTCAAAACCCAACAGTAGTATCAGAGCCTCTTGTGTCCTAAAAATTAATTTTAATTGAAAGTTATTGGATTGTAGGGTTTTGATGGTTTTGGATTAATAGGTTTGAATAATTGAAATTAATTTTTAAATTTTTTTATACATTTTTCTTTCTTTAATCTGATCATGGGATGATTAAAGATTATTATTTTGATTGAAAAATGGTTTGAATCTAATTTAAATAATTAATTTTGGATTTATTTCAAAATGCTAAAAATTGTTTTGTTTAAGAACATTTGTTGTTTGGCTTAATTGATGAGTCTTGTTTATATTTTTCTTATAATTTGATTATAAAAAAAATTATTTATACATATTGAGAATTTATTTATGCTTATGTAAGTATCCAATAATTAATTAAAAATTAATTTAATTAATTTTTTAAACAAATATAAAAATAAGACTGTTTTAGCATACCAGGTGGAACTGTTTTATTTGATTTTTTTACATGAGATTATTTTATTTTCAGCACTTTGAAACAATTTTTATGTAATTAAAAATATGTTATTTTGATGTTAGATTCATGCCAAAATTATTTTTTAACAAATTTAAAATTTTAAAAAATTTTAGATGTCGAATGAGTTATTTTGAGTATCTAAATGTGTTAGTTCATTTATCTTAGTAATTTTAGCTTGTGCCATAAATATTTTGATGAACTTGAGCTAACCTAAAGATGATTAGAATGATGATTCGAAGTTCTGAAAATTTTTAGAATTTTTGAAAATTAATTTTGAATTAATATAAGTTGAGCAATGGTAATTCTAGCATGACTAAAAATTGGTATATATATTAAAATTAAATTATTTAATTTTGACATCATAATATTTTGATTTTAAGATGAATTAAATTTGGAAATATGGAATTTAATTTGATTAAATATTAAATTCCACATTGAAATGACATACAAAATTAAATTAACAAAAACAATACAAATAGGCAATTTCAGTTCAAGCGTTGAATCGATTTTCAAATTGAAATTCAAAATTGTCATTATTTTATTTTATGTATTAGATAATGTATGTTAGAGGTGTATAGAAAGGCATGATAAATGATTATGGACTTAGACCTAATATGATTGAGCATGCATGAATTTGTTTTGTTTTACGGTAAATAGGGTTTGCATGTCCCTACCTCTCTTTCTTTATTGTGCATTTCTCATCTCATCTTACTCCTTTCAAATGTAAATTGATGTTTTCTACACTTTGAAAAATGTAATTAGATTACATATGATTAGGATAGAATGGAGATATAAAGATAAGAAGCAAATGAGGTGGTGTCATAAACAAGTAGACTTAGAAATAGAAATTTGATTTCTATTTTGGGTTGTAAACTCATGCATATACCTATGTAAGATCTAGTCAATTTTTCTTTAGCTCAAGAGATTGACTTTAGTATGTCCATAATCATGTCATATAGTTAATATAACTATCTTTATAAATTCATGTGATGGATGTATAATATATAAAAGCATGCACTAATAACATTATGAGACTTAACAAAGAAATCTCTCGCTAAATAAACAATTAAGTCTTATGTCTTCCATTAATATGAGGAGAACCAGAGTTCTTCTAGAGTTTGTGTTGTTGAGTTGCCTCAAACTCACTCTATAAGAATATGTTCAATCCATTGAAATTAGATTTCACAATTAATGAGTTGGATTTAACCGATATCATTAGCTTGTTGGATTTGTGTCAAGGTTAATGTGTATTGGAGGCAAAGTTGGGTTAGTGTACATGAGATGTACACATATCAAGAGTTGATAGCCCAATATATATGCAAACATTAATTAGTTGATAGCACAATATTCGATAATTGCATGAATAAAGCAATCAGTATGGATTAGATACCTACCAACCAAACTAATAATGGCTTGTTGTGTTGCCTCAAGGTTATTCTTAGCTAGTTGGATATCGACGCACTAGGAGAACTTCCATATAGATTATGTCGAGTTCATAGTGAAAGCTATGGATTCGCAATAAAATAGGAGTCATAATGCGATTTATTAAATACCTAATAAATATACATTTTCATGTACATTCTAACATGCTCTATTTTACATCTAAGTTGCTAGAATCATCATCATGACAAGTGTGAATTTGCAATCATTAATGGAGTCAAATAAGTTCACTGAGACCAATTTTTTGGATTGGCTAAGGAATTTGATAATAGTTCTCAAATCCAAAAAAATTGGTCATGTCCTAGATGAGGCACTTCCTAATTCCATTGCTGCTAATGCTTCTGAAGATGTTTAAAAGGTATATCAAAAGCATCTCGATGATAGTGAGATGACAAGTTGCATTATGCTTGCTACTATGTCAGCTGAGTTGCAAAAGCAGCATGCACCTATGGATGTCAATTCCATAGTCTACCATCTAAGAGAGCTTTTTGATGAGCAAGCACGTTCCAAAAGGTTTGAAACTTCAAGGTTTCTCTTCTGCATTAAGATGGTTGAAGAGACATCTCTAGTGCAATATGTACTGAAGATGAATGGCTATATTGAGAGGTTGGCCACCTTCGGATTTATGATGGATCATAAATTAAGTATTGACTTAATTCTAATCGGTTTGTCCGATAGTTATTCACATTTTGTGCTTAATTATAGGATGAACCAAATCTCCACCATTATTCTTGAACTGATCAATTTGCTCAAGACAGCTGAGTCATCTGTTAAGAAAGACAATAAGGTTGTGATGTTGGTGGACTCTTATGGTTCTAAGAAGAAAAACCTTAAGAAGAAGAAGTCCATGAAGCCTAGGGAGGCGTGGCCAAGAAGAAAGCAAAGAAAACTGCTCCAAAGGGGACATACTTCCATTATGGCAAGGATGACCATTGGAAAAGAAACTACAAGGTTTACTTAGAGTTTTTAAAGAATAAGGCATCTGATGCCCCATCTACTTCAGGTATTTTTTCATTGAAATTAATATTATTTCCAATAATGATATATGGGTATTAAATGTCGGTTGTGGCTCACACATATGCACTGATATGCAGAGTCTAAGGAAGAGTAGACAATTCAATAAGGGAGAGTCAGACCTACGCATTGGAAATGGAGCAAAGATTGGTGCATTAGCTATAGGAACTTATGTTTTGACCCTCCCAAGTGGGCTTATGTTAAATTTGGATAATTGCTATTATGTACCTGTTTTAACTAAAAACGTTATTTTTTTCAAGTTTAAATAAAAATGGTTTTAGTAACAATTGTTGTTCTATTATATTGAATGAAATTCTTTATGCTAACAGTACATTATGCAATGGAATATACATATTAGATATATCAAATCCAATTTTAAACATCAATAGTAATAGAAGTCAAAAACAAGATATGTTGAAATCATCTTACTTATGGCATTGTCACATTGGTTATATAAGTGAGAAATGCATGGCTAAGCTAAACAAGAGTGGTAGTTTGGGGTCATTTGATTATGAATCGTATGACACATGTGAATCTTATTAAGCAAAATAATTAAATTATCCTTTAAGGAAAAAGGTGAATGTGTTAATGGGCTTTTAGACTTAATACATTTGGATGTATGTGGTCCAATGTCCACACACACTAGAGGTGGTTTCATCTACTTCATTACTTTTATCGATGACTGTGATATGGGTACGTGTATCTTATGAGATATAAATCTGAAGCTTTTGAAAAGTTCAAAGTGTTCAAAAATGAAGTAGAGAAACAACTTGGCAAAATTATTAAAACACTTCGATCAGATTGAGAAAGAGAATACTTGAGTTAAGAGTTTCAAGATTATCTTAGAGATAATATGATATTATCTCAATGGACTCCACCTTACAAGCCACAACACAATGGTGTGGCTGAAAGAAGAAATTGAACCATGTTAGATATGGTAAGGTCTATGATGAGTTTTGCAGAACTCCCTAAATCCTTTTGGGATTATGCACTAGAGACTGCTATTTATATATAAAATGGAGCCTCTTCAAAGTCAGTTGATGTTACTCCATATGAAATATGGTATAACAAGAAGTCCACATTTTCTTACATGAGAGTTTGGGGTTGTTCTGCTTATGTGAAGCAGGCAATATCAAATAAGTTGGAAGCTAAGTTTGACCGATATCTATTTCTGAGATATCCAAAAGCATCATATGGATATCAATTTTACCACCCCTTGGAACAAAAAGTGTTTGTTTCGAGACATGTTATCTTTTTAGAAAAAAAATTCTTCTAAAAGGAGATAGTGGGAGCAAAATTGAACTTGAGGAAGTTCAAGATGCTTATGCAGATGCCAATCAACTACTTGAATCCGAGCTTGTTATTCATACAAATGATATAGCAGCTCAACCTTATGAAACACATCAACTTTATAGGTCAAGTAGGATTTTATATATGGGTCAAGTATTGTTCTAGAGAGAGATGAATTTTTCATTAGTGAACACAACGACATATTGCTCATAGAAAATGACGGATTTTATATATGAAAACCAAGTATGGACTTTGGTTGACCCACACAAAGGGATAAAGCCAATAGGGTGCAAGTGGGTTTTTAAAAAGAAAACTGACACGGATGGTAATGTAGTTACCTATAAAGCTAGACTTGTAGCTAAAGGTTATCGTCAAAGACAAAGAATTAACTATGATTAAACTTTTAGCCCAGTAGCTATGAGATATGGCAAATGGATGTGAAGACAACTTTCCTTAATAGAAATCTGACTAAGGATGTGTACATAACACAACTAGAAGGCTTCATATCCAAAGATGACAAAAAGGTATGCAAGCTTCAAAGATCCATTTATGGATTAAAGCAACCATCTAGGAGTTGAAATATTCAGTTTGATGAGACAATCAAACAGTTTGGTTTCTTACAAAATCCGGATGAACCTTGTGTATACAAGAAGGTTAGTGGGAGTGCAATTGTATTACTTGTGTTGTATGTAGATTACATATTGCTAATGGAAAATGATGTCTCAACCTTACAATCAGTCAAATTTTGGTTATCCAAGAATTTCTCAAGGAAAGACCTTAGAAAAGTAGTCTATATTTTGGGGATAAGGATCTATAGAGATAGATTTAAAAGATTGTTTGGTCTTTCACAGTTTACATACATAGACAAAATGCTAAAGAGGTTTAGTATGGAGTAGTCCAATAGGGGATATATTCCTATGACCCATGGGATTACTCTCTCAATGTCTATGTGTCCAAAGACACAAGATGAGAGGACACGTATGAGTTTGATTCCATATGCTTCATCTATAGGATCAATCATATACGCTATGATATGTACAAGACCCGATATCATATGCTCTGAGTGTCACGAGAAGATGTTAATCGGACCCTAATGAGAGTCATTAGGTGGGTGTCAAGAATATCCTTAAGTGCTTGAGAAGAACTAAAGATGTATTCTTAGTATATGGAGATGGAGATCTTGTTGTAAAAGGGTATACATTGGTTGGAATCTGACAACGATGACTCAAAATCTTAGTCAGGTTATATGACTCAAAATATAAATTGTTGATTGTATTATTATGTTGAGTATGATATTATGTATAATTGTGTAAGTAATTATTGATATTTTGATTGATTGATGAATTGTGATTAAGTGATGTCATGAACATGAAAATAAAATATAGATTATGTTGATGATGCATGAAGATAGGAAATTGTGTGATTTAATGAAGTTGCTAGAAATTTGTCTTATGAACAGTGTCTACATCTTAGGGCATAACTTGAGTTTTGAATGTGATTTTTGAGTGTTTCTTATTTGGTTGGAAAGTTAAGACATAAGACTCAACTTTTATTAGACTATTAGATCTAAATATGCCTACATTTAGGTTTAAAATTGATTCAAAATTTGGACTAGAAATTTATCCAGTAAAATACTGGGCAAAATGGACATGAACGTAGCTAATTCTAAAATCTATAACTTTTGCTACAAATTTTGTTTTGATGTGATTTCAGTTGAGAATTAAATATAAAGCTTTTATATATATTTTGCTAGTTGACCACTTGTTTGAATTCTATTCAAAAATGGATAAAAATGCAGGACAATACGAGATATAAATTTTACCCAGAATAGGGTAGCTTGTGTATGAGTATATCGTTGAATTTTATGATAAAAAAATATTTTATTTGACTTTTTTTATATTTTTAATAATTTAATGAGTGAGTCTGATGTAATATGGTTAATGAAGATAATTTCATTTATGTGAAATTATATTAGCATTAGATATATAATTTATGTAAATAATAATAAAAAATGTAACAAATATAATTAACTCCTATAACATCTAGTCGATAACTAGAAATTAGGAAAAGTTGACATGCCAATAAAAGGGTAGAAATACAGGCACTAGAAAATAGTATTGAGATTTAAGTTATGTAGGCACTAAGAAATAGGTTGAGTTTGCAATTACGTAAGCACCGAAAAGGTGCTGAGTTATTATTCAAAATGCAGGTGTTAAACGTTGAGTTATAAAATAATTAAGTAGACAGCAAGTATACTACCGAAGAGCAGAAATCTTCTATTCAGTGTTTAGTTTCAGTCTAAGATGTCATGAGGTATCAAATAAATAAAGATAAAAAAATGTAAATTATTAAAATGATATTATAAATTGTATGTCTTGTATTATTATTAACGAATTTCAGTATACTTAATGAACGAAATGTTATAACTGATCAATTATATATTGTGCATAATTTAAATAAATTTTTATTTAATTTGAATGTTTTGGCATATTTAGAAAATTAATTGTAATTAATAAAAAATTTATGTTAGAGATAATTGTATAATTATTGGATAGTTGTCAAAAGTATCATTAAGCTAGTATTTTAGTACGTGTGTTTCACGCACAGGTTAGTAGAAGTAGTTATTGCATTAGTACCGATCGAGAAAAAGGGAATCCCAATATCAAATTGCAGTTGTTTTTCTTTTTGTATATTTTGGATATTATGTTGTATAAATAAATTTTAAGATTTTTCTTTTTGTTGTAAAATGTGGCATGTAAAATTTATAAAAGTGTAAATTTGTATTAATATAATTTGTAAATGTATATATGAATGTTATACCTTAATGTATGAGTACCTTTAAATCAAAAAATTTTACAATCAAGATATTCACATCACTAGATACATATTTAAATGAAGTAATAAATATAAAAAATATATAATAATAAATATTCCGCAAATATAAAACTCGAATAAAAATAAACAATAAATAAATAAAATTGAGTATTGGTTTTCAAATAATGAGCTAGGTAGCACTTTTTTGCACAATTAACAACTAGTATGGTAAGGGAGTGCTACATATTCTCCCTCTCTTCTCCCATTTTCACAAGGTTTCTAAGATCAAACTTTGGATTAAACTTGAATCAAAGGGGTAAAGAAAGTGTTCTTAAGAGGATGAGATGGAGTTTAGCTTTAAAAGTAGATTTGTGTTCGTTTGTTGTTACAATTATCTTAAGAGAACGTTTTTGTATTCTAGGTGTTAGTAGAAGTGGTGAGATTCATCAAGATCATAGGCAAGTTTCTTTCGCATATTTTATGTAATGAAATGACTATAACACATGGTTAATAAAATGAAGGTATTTCTGATTATGATAATACACTGCTATTGTGACAATTTAAAATATAGAATGCCATGAATGTTAGTCATGTAGTTAATAGTAATCAAAGAGACAATTTTGCTTAAATGTTGTTCAAATGTTTTTCATTTTGTTATGGCATGATTTTGGCATGAAACAATGATTGAAATGTTAATAGGACTGATTGACATTAGTCAATCTTATAAGCCTTTACATGCATTTGTGTAGGAGTATTCGCGAGTCAATTTGGTGCAGATTATACATAACATTCAATTCAATTCATAATATGCAGACTGAAAATTTATCAACCCAATCCAACCCACGAGTATAGAAAAACCAATCAAATCCAAATCACAATTGTGGATTGAATTGGATCGGTTTGTGGTTTAATTTTACATACTTTTTACTTTTAATAATAATAATAATAACAATAGAAGTCAAACAACACTTTGCTGTTAGATTAAAATAAAATAATAATGCGAAGAAAAAGAATATATACCTAGTAAAGAAAAAAGTACGAATTTATATTTTATAGATTTACAATGCTAAATCAGCAATCAAAATATGTCAGCATTGGGAACTATTTGACATTGTACTCCACTAAGGCAAATTGAATAAACTTAGATAAGGACAACTTCGACCGACTTCAAATTAATATGCTTATTTGAAGCATTTAAACTATATCTAACCCCTTTGGGAGGACAATTGATAATCCCATTAATATAATATGGGTTTCAACAAGAAGGCTCAATCCAACCAAAAGTAGTTAGGGTTTAGAGTCCCATTTAACTCATGCAAACCACATGCCAATCTTAACTAGGCATATCAATTTGATCATGAAGTTATCTAGAAAGTTTCCTACTTTGATCAAGAAGTAGGATAGAGTCCTAATAACTAAAATACACTCAAAATAGGCAACTAATACCCATATAAAGGCCATTTTACATGGTTAAAAAGGAAGTTGCGTTCTCTTTACTTTTTCTCTATACTTTCTATCTCATTTTAGTTCATTTTCTTATTACTGACATAAGCATTGGAGTCTCTTAAAGGGATTTGGTTCTTGTTTTTATAGATAATGCATTCAATTGCATAAAATCATTTTCTCAAAATTTTCAAAGTTATTAGCTAGGCATTATAGTTGGTGTTTTTAAATATAATAATTATGCTTTTTACATAGGCATTTTTATATGAATGTTCAATTTATAATTTTCTTTATGCAACAAAATTTATCTAAATAAAATAAATTTAGCTTTCTAATATTATAGATGTTGAGATAAATAAAGACACATACATAAATATTAGCAGTCACAACAAACTTGAACAAACATAAACACAAATATGAATAGTCATAAAACATAGACACAAATACAAACAAAAAATAGGAAATAAATACACGTATAGGTTGAGAAATAGTTGCAAATATATTGGTTTCTTTTCTTTTTTCCTAATTCAATTTACTTTTATTTAGCATTTTCCTAAATACAATAAGTTTTATTTAACATTTTTTTTTAAAAAAAAATTCTCTCTTTCTATTGCGTAATTACAAATAAATTCTCAATGTTTGACCCAAATAACAAATTAGCCTCAAACGATCTTCTCTTTGCAATTTTGCCTCTTATAATGTTAAAAAACTTTTAAATAAAACATTTATATTAATAATTTTTTAATGAAGTAACAATTTTAGATTTGGGACTAATTTTTCCCTCACAAATCCATTTATTGAAAAAAAACCATATATTTTTTTTATTTTAATTTGATATTTTTTAATATATTTTATTTTATTATCATAAAATTTATAATTTAGAACTATAATAAATTTATAAAACCTACATAATTATTAAAAAAAGTTAAATTGAAGAAAATTTTAATTTTAATTAATGGTAATAATTAAAGTTCTCTGTTAGAATATAGTTGTAACTTTTATAATTAATTATAATTAAAACTATAAATCTCCAAGAATTATCATTCATATTTTAATTATAATCAATTGTTGTAATTATATTTTTCTTCAATTTATCCCTTTTCTTATAATTACAAAAGTTTAATAAGTTTATTACAATTACAATAAATATATAAATTTAAAATTTAAAATAATAAATTAAAAAATAAAATTAGGAAATAAAATACTTGACCACAAATTATAGTGAAAAATCCAAAAATATTTTCTTAAATCATAAAATACTAAATGATTTGCGATTAATGAATGTGTTGACCTAATCTAGTAGATGTATATTTTGATCTTGTTAATCAAATTCAATATAATGTGTCTATTAAGTGTTGTTTTGTAGGACTCAAACTTTCATAGCAATTAAAGTCCAAACACTAAGTGAAATTCACAAAGGTCTTGAAGAACGCCAAAATCGCCACTAAGATGAAAGTTGCTACCCACGAAGATTTCATGATTGTGCTCACAAAATCGCGACCACACATTCAACAGATCTAAAAAACCTTCAGAAAACTTAAAGAGTTCACTACCTTCAACGCAACCTCAAAGATTGGACATGAAATGAGTTTTGCGACCGCGACTTAAAAGCACAAATGCAATTTTCTTATTAGCGAGATCCTTGAGAAAAGACAAATCCAAGTAAGCCACATGTCAAGATATTTCATAGCAATATAAATTTCACAACCACACCAAGAAGAATCGCAATCGCGACATTAACCAGTACAAGACCTCAAGTTGGATAGAAAGGTTCACGGTGAGGACTGTGACTTGGATAATTGCTCTCAACAATAGAAGCCCGACTGTGAAATTCATGAAGAGTCCATCGTTGTAGTCGAGAACTAGGCAAAAGCTACCATGTGAAAGTTATCATTGAAGATAGAAAAATTGCAATAATGGAGGAAGAAAGACTGATCGTGATTCTGTTTCTAATAGTGCAGTAAATGTGTCAAAAACTAGCTGCTTGTTTTGGTACTTATATGCAACATAAATACTCTTCCAATAGCCATTGAATGTAAGCGAACAAACTCGCATATGTCAAAGTTTTGCTAGTTTTTCTTGAGTGTTAGCCTTAAACGCTTAGGGAAAGAATTTGAGAGTGAATCTAGAAAAACTCTTATAAGGGTTGAGTGTTAGTCTAAACATTAGTTGTAAGGAGTTTAAAGTGAGCCCTTGAGAAAACTCTAGTTGGGTTTAAGAGATAACCTTGGAAAAACTCTTAGAAAGGTTTGGTGTGAACCTTGGAAAGCACTAAGTTAGGAGTGAGTTTAAGAAACTCTATATTGCAACTATTTCAGAAATAGTAAAATTTCCAATTGGAGGTTAGGGACTGGATGTAGGGTTAGTTAACACCTAAACCACAATAAATGTTTGTCTTTTGCTTTTCTTACTTATCTTTTACTTAGTGTTTTCCTTCTCTCATCTAATCATTGCTTAGCAAATTGCTCATTATTCAAATCCTAAATATTTATTTTGCCACCAATTCAACCCCTTTCTTTGTGCATTTTGGGATAACAATTGTTAGTAGATCTAATTCTAACATTTCAAACTTAAGTGCATGAGCAAAATTTGATACTAACCAATGAAAGAAGTCAACACTTCCTACTTTATTTTGATATGTCCTATTATGTCCATTGGAAGCATATGATTAAAGTTTACTTGGATAGTGATATCGTGAATGTGTGGGATACCATCTTAGAAGAATGTAAACCGCCATCTAAAGAGATCAACAATGAGGTGGAGATCATTTCGAAGAAGGATTGGATGAAGGCACAAAGGAAAGCTAATGGCAAGAACAAAAGAGCAATGTCCATCCTTCTAAGCTTCTTTTCAAAAAAGAGTGTGGAAGAGTGCAATATTATCAATCCACTCACAACATTTGAAAGACTTTGGAGAACTACCATGAAGGGACTAAACAAGTAAAATCCAAGATGATTCAATTACTTGTTACAGAATACGAGCTCTTCAAAATGAAGCCATTTGAAAGCACCTACGATATGACCAATAGGCTCCTAGCCATTATCAATTACTTAAAGAAGCCAAGGAAGCATTATGACTTGGTAAATGTCAACAACAAAATTATAAGAAGTCTTTCCATGGAGTATAGGTCTAAAGTTTTTCAAGGTAGAATAAGCAAATAAAGACTTAAGCCAAATTTTAACTGATGTCCTCATTAGCAAGCTTCTTACTCACAACATGGCTCTTATAAGGGAGAATGAGTTGGAGATCGAAAAGGAGAAGTAGGCAATAGCTCTCAAAGCTATAAAGTTTCAGACATCAAGAAAGTGAAAGTTCAAGTGATGAGAAAATGAGTGAGCAAGAAGAAGATGATGAACTTGTCATAGTATCCAAGAAAATTGAACAATGTCTTAAAAAGTATGGCATTTCCCTCCAAGTACTCACTAGGTATAAAGAATGGTGGTTTAACTTATTATGAGTGTGGAAAAAAAGGGAACAACAAATCGAATGCAATAAACACAAAAAGCACAAAAGAAAGTCCTACGGGAGATAAAGAAAAGGAACACAAGTCTACATGGGATGATAGCTCCTCTAGTGAAGAAAAGGTTAATGCAGATGAGATTGACACCATTTGCTTCATGGCCATGGAGGACAACCCTCAAAAGGTCTATTCCATATCCCATTTTTGTAGTGATAATTGTAGTGAGCTTGATGTAAATAATGAACTCATTGAAGCCATGGTTTTAAAATGTGAGAAATATAAAGAGAAAATTAATTTAAATTAGAAAAGAGCTTGAAAGATTTAGAAGACTTAATTTTATATCTTAAAACTTCAAATGGTTTTCTTAGGAAATCGTTAGATGCGATTTCCTCAAAAACTTCAACCTTTGATGCTTTGTGTAAAGAAAAATATTGTTTGAAAAATGAGGTTGAATAATTAAGATCTTCGATTTCAAAGTTCCATAAGGGAAAAGAGAGCTTGGATATACTTCTAGTGACTCAAAGAGTTCCTTTAGTAAAATATGGGCTAGGCTTCAATGGGGCTTCATCATCTACATCCTCCTCTAAAACTACACATTTTATTAAATCCTCTGCACCTAAAGTTTCTTTTATAGAGGTAGTAATAGGCAAGGAGGCTAAAACAGAGACACACACTTGACCTCTCATTAAAAAGGCATCATCGCTTACATCCTCCCCTAGCACTACATAATTTATTAAAGTTTCTACACCTCAAGTATTTTTTATAGAGGTGATAAGCAAGTAGGCTAAAACAAAGGCATACACTAGACCACTCATTCAAAAGAATGGAAAAGGTTCAGTTGGTCCTAGAGCTAAGCCTCAAAGGACTAATCATGCATTCATATATAGAAAACATGTTTTAGGCCAACCCATACACCACATATATGTTCATGCATTCATAATAGTATTGAAAATGTGGTAAGGCCCAAATCTCATACAAGAAGGCTTATGAACAAAAAGTCTTTTAAATCTAATATGCAAGGCAATTATTGTATGAAGTTTGAATATATGAATAAATATTGCTTCATTAGGAAGATTCACCTCTTCAAGATAGAACCTTCAAAAGCTAACCCTCATAGACCCAAGTTTGTTTGGGCACCAAAAAATCATTTGATTTTCTTATAGGTATGCCTTGAAGTCTAATACAAAGAAAATTGTTGACCAATAGAAAGTGGATGTTCAAGGCACAATGCCTGTCTATCCTTCAAAGGCAAGAAAACCAATAGAGAAAGGTAAACAATGTCAAGGGTAAGGTAATTGACATTTGTTTTGTTGTGTTTATGTGTTACATGCCTTATTTGTTTCTAATGAATGATTGAGCCACTTGAGAACCATTTCATGTTCTTCAAGATTCAATCACTCATTTATATTCATTTTGATCATATAAACTTATGCCACATGTATTTCATGCATTTTCACCTTTTTTTAAGCAACAAATTCTAAAGGCACTTTCCAAGACACAACATTTGGTATCAAGTACCTTCATCTAAACTTTTTGGAGCTTTGAATAAGACAAGGCTTGGATATGTGCCAAGTGATCTTTGATAATGACGAGGGTCAAAAAATTGCACAAATTCAGCGGGAGTAAGCCTAAGACCACTTAAAGGCATGTGCTAAGAATTTTTTGAAAGTGAAGAGGATGCACAAGTTAGGGGGAGCAAATTTGCCATAAGAACAAAGGTGAAAGAGAAAGAAAAAGGGATGACCCCTAAACATTGGCAAAAATTTGCATCTACTCTCGCATCTTTTCATTTTGTGGCACACAAATACAAAAATATGATCATATATTTTTATTTCTTTCTTTTAGTTGTTAATCTATCTCTCTTTGACCTAAGTTGATTTACTAATCCTTTTTTATCTTAACAAAGGGGGAGAAAATAATTGTATAGTAAAAATTGAACCTTAACAAAGAGGGAGAGATAGTTGTAAAGCAAAATTTTGATTTAAAATGGGCTTGGAATAATTTGACTTTTGAGCACTTATTTTTACTTTTTGCTCAATTTGATTATCAAAATTAAAAAAAAGTGTAAAATTGTTGAGTCAAGTGTTTAAAAGGTGCTCTAAAGACAATCACTTTAGGTATTAGATGTACTCATTTATTATTAATAAAAGATATTTTTCATTATATTGGTATTCATTTATATATGAATCTGATGTAGATCTTAGATTATTTAATGAAATCCTTGGTATGTACCACAACATGAAGAAAATGATGATGGGATCACGATGGTGATATTCCTATAATGCGCAATTGTGTTTATATTTAACTGATCCCTAGTCATGGGATTAACAAGACAAGACATTATTAATTCAGATAGACTAACACATGTTACACTCCTTGACTATGTCAAGTTGTTGATCTCATAAACTATAGACATGAGATGTTCAGATTTAACATATAAATGCTTGCTAAAGTAATCAAGTACATTAGATGGTTAACCTAGCCATGAGACAATCACATGGATATCAATTCAATGTCAGTGATAGTCTTATCATAATAACGGTGCAAGTATCCTGAGACTTGAGATGTTTAAGGTTATCTTGAGTGCTGAATCATAAACTTTGACTTCATTTCTTATTACCTTTCAGAGGTTGCTCATAGGCTAGTGATTAGGTATAACATGAGGTATTCGACAGTAGTTGAGTAATTATTAAATGATTCACCATTCCTAATAGAAGGAAACTATACATATGACCTCTTATAGAGATCATTACTCAGAAATCTTTGGTTGAGATAGACATGTCTTGAAGAATGTCTTCAAGGATATACCTTATAGAGTAATGGGTCTTATAGATAAAAAAAAAAAAAAAAAACATTTGGACTATATATGACATAGTTAGTTTAGTGGGAGTTCATACATAATACATACTCTGACCAAATGAGGTATAATATGGTGCAAGGACAAATTGCATGGCAATTATCTATGGAAGGGTTTATAGTCAGACTACTAGCTTTCTGGTTATTTGAGTGGTCATAATGTGTTACTAAATACCACTCATAATCTGCTCAAAATCATGTGATGATTTGAGCTGACAACATAATTGGAAATCTAATAGATCACATGTATAGGAGGAATGAAGGAGATTTGAAATGAGCTTTAGATTGGATCCAAAATAAAAGAGAGAAAATTTGGACTGGTCGTGACTAGTTCTCTGTTGCGATCGTGGATAGGGTATTCGTAATGGGTTAGCAATTGCTAATGAGAGTGCAAACCAATCTATTTCTTGAAGCCATTTTATTGTCGCAGAATGTCATAGCTATGACTAGCACAACATCAACAGGATTTGCAGGTGTAACTTGACTGTCATGGTCGTGAATCTATTCGATACAACAATTCTATTTTGAATGGAAGCTTGAACCTATGGATTTAATAACCTTCCTTTAATATAGATTAGAGAACATATAAATAGCCTCATTAGAGGTTTGTGGATGCCTCCTTGGAGAAACAAGAGATATCACTCTCCCATCTCTCTCACAAGACAATCCACCATAGCTAGCACTCAGGTTGATTGTCATCCCATCTTTATTGTGATTTTCTCCTTGATTCATTCGCATTGATTTTTGTTAGAGACAATCCAATCCAACTTTTGGATTATTGTGGTTTATTACAACCCAACAAAGAATGAAAAGCTTACAACTTGGAAGTTCAAAAGTTACAACCAAAGTAATCAACTTTTTCCATTAGATAGTTTATTTCGATTCTGAATTACATAGGGTGTTTCATGGATTTTGGATTAGAATAAATTTTAAATTTCCATTGTGACATGTATAAAATGCATGTTCAAAATCCAACACTAAGTTGGTTGATCTTTATTTTGATCTTGACAGTCAAATTGAATGTCATAAATGTGTCTATTAAGTGTGGTTTGGCAGGACTTAAAGTTTCATAGCAATTAGAGTCCAAACATTTTGAGAAATTCACAAGGGTCTTGAAAAACGCCAAAATTATGACCAAAATGGAAGTTGCTACCCACGAAGAAGATTTCGCGACCATGCTTACAAAACTGCGATCGCACATTCAATAAATCTAAGAAGCTTTGAGAAATAGTAAAGTTTGTGACCTTCAGTGTGACGACAAAGATTTGACAAAAAAAGAATTTTGTGACCACTACTAAAACCGTGATTTTTATATTAGCAAGACCATTGAGAAGAAGACCAATCCAAGCAACCTATGTGTCTAGAGGCTTCAGAGAAATATAAATTTCGCGAACATGCCAAGAAGAATCATTGTAGCGATATCAATCGATACAAAACCTTAATTTGGAAAAAGCAGTTTGCAAAGGGAATCGCGACTGCAATAATTGCCCTCGACTGCAACTGAAAAAGAGCGACCGTGAAATTCATGAAAAGTAGACGAAATGTAGACCATTG
Source organism: Triadica sebifera (assembly GCA_023653625.1). Lineage (NCBI taxonomy): Eukaryota > Viridiplantae > Streptophyta > Magnoliopsida > Malpighiales > Euphorbiaceae > Triadica > Triadica sebifera. Next base: position 32,582,203 of record CM042901.1, read on the forward strand.
TAGTCAGGAACCAGTCAAAATTGTCATGTGGACGTTATCGTTTAAAGATAGGAAAATCATGACTATGAAGGAAGAAAGTGCAACTGCAATTTGCTTCTAATAATGCAATAAATACAACAAAAATTATTTGTTAGAAGAAGAATTTTGGCACTTATTTGTAACGACTCTTTGGAGGTTTGTCAATATAAATACCCCTCTGAATGCCATTGAATATATGAGCAACCTCAGGAAGATGGCAAACCAAGAGGGGGATGAATTGGTGTTTAAAAAAAATTTGAGGCTAAAAGAAAATTAAAAATTTAAGCTTTACAATGGACAATTAAAGATAAATGATAGAAAGAGAGAACCAAAAATACAAGTAATTTATAGAGGTTCAGGTGTTAACTAATCATACATTATCTTTTCAATCTACGGTTTTTGTAGGGACTAACTCTCAATCTCAAATGTTTTTCTAGGGCTCACACGCTAACCCACACAACTTGAGTTTTTCTCAAGGGCTCTCACTCAAAATCCCATACAAGAATTTTTCCTAAGAATAATTCCCAACCTTTTCTAGAGTTTTATCCCAGGCTAACACTCAACCTAAACCCCAAGTATTTTATGGATAAAACTTAAAACCATTCTATCACTCAATAATACAAAGAAATAAGATGGAGAATTTCACTACCAAACATAGGCATAGGTAGGGGTATAATCAAGTCAAGTCAAGATGATACAGTGCCAAACTCGAGCTTGACTCAATTAAAATCAACCTTTTTTTTAATTGTTCGAAACTTAACTTGAAAAATATTTGAGTTACTCGAGTTCGACTCAATAAATCTCGAAACAACTTAAAAATTTAATAAATAGTGTACTCAGGTCGACTCGACTCAAAATCAATTTGAGTTAACTCGACTCATTTAATTTTAAATATATTTAAATATTGAGATTATAAAAAATTAATAAATAATAATAAATATTGAGGGTATAAAATCTTACATGTATTTCAATTTGGGTTTCTTCATATGATGTAGTGGAGGTAGTGATTCTCCAGATCGCGGTCACAATTTCCTACGAAGCTCCAAATCTTTGGACACATGGCACTCTTTGCTTGGTTACTTCTTGGCAACCTTCACATATGAATTTTGAAATAGTGAATTATGCCACGTGGTCGCAATTCTTTATTTCAGGACAATTTGTGTGGTCACTAAACTTCTCTGCTTCTCTTTGCACTTTTTAGATTCACCTAAATCGTAGTAGCCAAAGTCATCTCGCGGTCGCGAAATGTCCTTGCGGACAATACTCCATTTTTCACCTAAATCGCAGTCGCTAAATCTCACGGTCGCGAAATGTCCTTGCGGACAATACTCCATTTATGTAGTTGCGATTTACAAGTTCGCCACAATTCTTCAAAATGCACTAAGTGTTTGTTAATTTGAATTTTGTTCTTACAAAATAAGCACTCAAACAAACATATTAAATGACATCTCAATTTGATTATCAATATCAAAATCTAGGGATGTATAACTTAGTCCAACAATTTCCTAGTTTGTTTCTTCAATTTTTGTAATTATTAATTATAATTAAGAGTGTTGGTATAGTTTGAGTGTCAGCCTTAAACACTTGGAGAAATGATTAGAGAGTGAGTCTAAAAAAACTCCTATAAGATTTGAGTGTTAACCTCAAAACTAGTTTTAAGAGTTTTTAATTGAGCCCTTAGTAAAACTCCAGTTGGATTAAATAGTGAGTTTTAGAAAAAACTCTTCGAAATATTTGGCATGAGCATTGGAAACACTAAGTTGGAGTGAGCTTGGAAAACCTTCATATTGTAACTATTTGAGAAATAGTGAAATTCTCAATTGGAGGTTGGAGAGTAGATATAAAATTAGTTAACACTCAAAATACTATAAATCTTTGCATCTCTTACTTTTTTTACTAATATTTTACTTAGTGTTTGTCTTCTCTCATCCAATCATCGCACATGGTAAATTGCTCATTATTCAAATTGTAAATTTTTACTTTACTACCAATTCATATCTCCCCTTCTTGGTACGTTTTGGGACAATAGAATAGGTTAAATTGAAAGGTTTTGTAATGTTAAAAGTAAAATTGTTATAAAAAAAATTAGAAGTTTATTTGAAAATTAGATCAAATATTAGTTTTTTTCTTTATAATTACCCATTTTTTATGATGCAATCTTTCTTTACCAAAAGTATGAAAAGTTTTTTTTCTAGGCAACTTAACAATTGATTTTCACTGCTTTAAAAAAAATCGACAAAAAGTGCTTTGGAACTGGAACGAATTCTCAAAAGTAGTACTGTTAGTCAACAACTTTTGTCTTTGAATGCAAAAAATGATAAAAGTATAGAAATTTTATTTAAAAAAAAAACATATGAGAATCATATGGTTTGTATAAAATTTTAGATAATTTTTTATATATTTTTTATGTAAAATAAATATATCGTGATTTTTTGTGTCAAATAAGTATATTATAATCTAATTTTTAACATTATTATTTTATGCGTTCAGCTTCAAATTTTTATTTTTGATGAAATGCAATCTCTAAAATTCAAAATTAGTTGCAACTCATAAAAATTAACTATAACGGATTACTTTATAAAAATTGCATAAGAACTATTTTATCAATTTTGAAAAATTAATATAGTATGGTTGTTCTATTAAATATGATATATATATTTTTACATATTGATGAAGATTTTAGTTTAATTTATATGGAGTTGATTTATTTATACGGTTATTGTTAATTTAGTAACATAAATACTATTTTTATAGAAAATTTAGACAGCTGAATGCAGAAAATAAAAATTTCATGATATTTATATGATATAATAATCTATCCCAACAATGTGAAAGCACAAAACTACAAGATATTTTTATAATTTTTTTTCAAGAAATATAATTTTAATTTTAATTTTTTAATATAGCTTAACTAGTGTGGTCATATATTAAAAAAATTATAATTTCCTTAAATTTTCTTAGTTTACATGAAAATGAAAATAAAATTATTTTTATGAAACAAAAGAATATAATAACAAAATTATATTTTTGAAACCAAGCAATATAAAAATAATATTATTAAATATTGACAACCAAGTTATTTTTTTGGATGTTATTAATTAATAATTACCATTCACCACAAATTGAATGATAAATAGGATTTTATAAAATATAACCCGTTTTCTTTTTTTTTTATTTATAGAAGTGTGCAAAGCACACAAAAATATTTTTATTTTATTATTTTGTCTATAATATGTCGTATTATTATCAATATTTAATACAACTTTTCTTCAAGTAAATTAAAAATGAACATGGTCTTAAAAAAAATAAAGGGGTGATGAGTAAAAGGGAAAGAAGATTACCGTGCGACCGACGAATGGACGAGGAAAGATAAGGTCCTCGTACACACATTTGTCGGCAATGAGCTCCTCCACGGCGGCGAGATCGTGGTCGTTGATTCCTTGATAGAATGCCCTCACAACATCCGATGCTGACTGTGATGGCCCAACCATAACCGTCGGATTCTCCGAGGATGATGATAACTTGATTGCAGTTTCTAGTCCCCAAGCTCTTCTTCTACTTGAAAAGCGTTGCCAGTTGATCGGCGGGCAAGTAAGAGTTCTCCGGCAGCTAAGAAGCGGAGGAGAAGGAAGAGAAATTGGCGTTGGATATTGGAGATATAATATGGCGGACCTCATCGAATCGATGGTAATGAATCCGCTGAAGCATTCAAGGGAAATTTATATTTCATGATGTGAGAGCCAGAAATAATATGGAAATGATATTATTGTTAATTTGTTACACGATCCTTAAAGATGAGCTATATTGCACATTTTGGTACTTAAACTTCAATTTATTGAAAATGTGCCCCAAGGTCTCTTCTTGCCTTCAAGCACCACTATATTAAATTGGTCAAATTAACAGATCTGAATAGTTAAGGATTGTTAAGGAATTAGTTAATAAACTAACAGAATTCCTCGAGAAGCTCTGTATAGAAATGGCAGCAGCCTAACAACTTCCACAGCTACTTGAGCTGGGACAATTACAGCCTGAATAGCAGCTGCGGGAGCCATGATTTTCTTTATCTGTCAGGTTAGCATCACTCCTGGCTATGGTCTTTTGTGCAGAATTGCTGTATAAAAGTTTATTGAGGCTTCCTATATACTAGCTGGGATATAAACAATCCACTCCGATTAGAAAATTAGAAAATCTCTACAATCATATCAAAAAATCGGAGGTTTTTAAATATAAATATTGTAAAAAATAAATCTTTATATTATATTGTCTCAAAAATTTGAAACAATTTTGTTCAATTTTTTAGAATAATTCGGTAGGATCTTTCAATACTAAACAATACAGTACAATACAATACAAATAGTTTAGTACTCGGATAATATAATTAATATAAACACAAAAATCTAATCACAAAATTAAAACTTCTTGTAATAAAATTTCATAATTGCATACAAAGTTTACATACTTAGAATAATTTATCACTCATATAATTAAGTTTGATAATTTTGTATCATTAAATAAACACCTAGAGTTGCCAATAAATTTTTTTTGTTGTAACAATGTATTTAAAGCTTGATAATAAACATAAAAAAGTCTCATACAAAACTTGCTTACGTTGAAAACTCAATTGTAATTATGGAAAACTTGAATAAAATAAGGTAAAACTACAAAAAAAAAGTACTATCTACAGAGTGTTTGATAATAAACATAATCAACTTTACTAAAGTAGCTCGTACTTTTTGCGGTAAAGTTTTATCAAAGCCATTTAGATCTCTCAATATATCTACTAACTAATAAATGCAATAAGCATAACCACTATAACAAATAAACATACATTAAAATAAAATCAAAATCACATAAAACACATGTTCAATTAATCAAATTTCTAGCTAAAAAATGAATGTTGATTTCATGTATTCTTTTGTATTCTTCTATTCTAAATTCTCTCCAAAAGTTTTTGTAACCTCATACCTTATGCATTTAAATATAATCTATCTCTATGTCAAGCAATTACATATGTCATACTAATATGACATAAAATCCTATTAATATTGATAGTAAATTTTTTTCTTCACATCAATATTATCATTCAATAATTTTGCATATCAGCATATATCATATATATTAAAATTTAAATTTTATATCTAAGGTTTATGAACTACGTTCATTTATGCATTTTAGAATCAATCCTAAATAATTATACATGCATATTTACATAAGTCCAAAATGTAAATGATATGATTTCATATTCGTGTGGAATGCAATGAGAGACTTTTGAATAAAAAAATAAATAATTTTTTATTGTTTTTCTGCCTTAATTATATTATATATATTATGCAATACATTGACAAATAATTTAATATTATATATGTTATACAATACATTGGCAAATAATTTAATTAAACACAATTTTGAATTCTCTAATAATGTGTCGATCGAGAAAAAAGCAAAAATTATTTTATTTGCAGTACAATTAGTTATAAATTTACACATAGTCACATAGACTCATATAAAATATCAATATTTTATTCAAATATTTGTTGAATAAAAATAAAAATAAAAATTTTATTATAATATATTAAAATTTCAATTTTAAAATAATTTTAAAATTTATTATAAATTATGTTTTGATATTTTATTCTTTTTGAGAGGCAGGATACGGTTGCTAGTAGATTTTGATTTATTATGAGGTTAGGGTTATGAACCTTTTATAATTATACTTATTCAAAACTATGTAGTTTTGTCTTTTGAGTAAAAAAAATAAATATTTTTTTATTATTTTTCTCCTTTAATTATATTATATATGTTATACAATACATTGACAAATAATTTAATTAAATACAATTTTGAATTCTCTAATCATGTGTCGATTAGAAAAAAAAAAAGCGAAAATTATTTTATTTACATTACTATTATTTATAAATTTACACATAGTCACATTGACTCATATAAAATTTTGATATAAAATATCAATATTTTATTCAAATATTTATTGAACAAAAATAAAAATTTTAATTTTATTATAATATATTAAAATTTTAATTTTAAAATTAAAAATAAGATTAAAATTTATTATAAATTGTGTTTTTGATATTTTTATTCTTTTTTATTTTTTTAGTCCATCCCTAAAACTATTTTATAATACATGAAAAATATAAATATAAGTTAGTAATTTGTATTAATTTTGATTATGTTATTTGATTAATTTACTACAACTATTTGTGTGAACTATTTTTTTTTTATCAATCCTACAATAAATTGGTTTAATAAAAAAAATAATTAATATGGCTAAAAAATAGGTTTCAATGGTTAATATAAAACTAAAAAATAGATTATATGTAGTTAAATAAAACTCATGTAAAGTGAGTGACTTCAAATTTTATGATAGATTTATTTTTTTATCTATTATCTAGTAATATAATTAAGGAAAATGATATCACTGATTGCTAAAAAAATATACGATGAATTGGTTGTAGTTGAATTAATTAAACTAATAGAAGAACAATAATTAATGTGGTTAAAAATATATTTCAACAGTTAATATGAAATTAAAAAATAAATTGTATGCAATTGAATTAGACACATGTAGTGCAAATAACTTTATATTTTATGGTAGATTTATAATTAATATTTAGATATTTGATCAACATTGGTGTATTTATAATGTGAAATTTTTTTATAGTAATTATGAAATATGAATAATTTAGTCTAGAAAATTCAATTTTTTTGTCAATGATTTTTCTCTTAGAATGAGATTAAATTGAAGGCACTCAAATATTATAATTTTATTACATAATTTTCTTATAAATTAATTTATTTTTCAACTATAACGTCATATATTTGGTTTATATATATATTGAAAATAATTCACGTTTGAAATGTATCGATGAACCATATATAACTATTAATATCAAACTTCAGTTAATTAAGTGAACGAATGAAAAAAATGAATTTATATTGCAATTATTTTGAAAAAAAATCATATTAATTATTAATTATACTAATTTATTATATATCTATAATACACTTATTATAAATTTAGATTTATTACTTAATATAATTAGAAAAATTATAAATGCTAAAAAATATAATTAGTGGTAAAAAAATTAGGGTAAAAAAAATAAAAACTAGTAATATTTTATAATTATTTTTTTATTTATTTAATAACAAGATAGCTAATTGTTTTTATTATTAGTTTATCTTAAACTTATACGAAGTTCATAGGTTGAAATCTTTACACAATTATCATAAAATTTTTAACATATTAAAAAATTTTAATTATTTAAATTCATTGTTATTATAAATATCATATTAATTTTATTAACTAATTAATTAATTTATAATTTTCATTTTATGAATTAAAGTGTATAAAATTATAAGTTTAACTTATACCATATTTGTATAATAAAAGTATAAAAATTATAAAAATATTATATTATTATATAAATTATTCCATTCTTAATTATAACAAATTTAAAATACACAGTATAATTTAGTTCAGATATAGTAAAAAAAAGTCAATAATCCAGTTCGGTTTTGAATATTTTTCCTCGGTTCTTCAGCTTAATTTGAGAAGATTCAGACTTCGTATACAAGTCTAATAAACACACATGCACACCTATTTCAAAACATAAAAACACCAAATAGAAGAAGTGGGTATCAATTTCTAATTTCTGCTTTCTAATTTCTGCAAATGTGATTATCAATTTTCAAAACTCAAAAATAATTAATTAATCAAATAAACAAATAGATGGAGGGAAATGTTGGAACAAGTAAAACAATTTATTCCTATATTGGATTATTATTCATGAAGTCACAACTAATGTATACAATTGCTCACAGGCATTTAACTATTGTAAGTACGTTACAGAAACTTAATGCAAACATTTTTACGATTAGTATCAATTTTTCATGAGGCAGAACACATCTGTATATACCTTTCAGCCTCTTGAACGTGACCAGCACGATTAAGAAGTCCAATTAAAATAGAGTAATGTTCTTCATATGCCTTAATTTTATACCTTCTAGACATTAATTCGAAGATCTGGCAAGCACTCTCTACAAGTCCAGCTTGATCACAAATTGACAGCACAACTTTAAAAGTGAAATGAGTAGGAGTGAAACCACTACATATCATTTCATGAAAAAGTTGGATTGCATCTTGCCATAGACAGCTATATTGATAAGCCTCTATGATGGCAGTCCATGCCATTGAACCCTTCACAGGAATTGCATAAAAAACTGATCTTGCGCTCTGAATCAGCCCACAGCTTCCGTACATCTTGACAATTTCCGCTGCAACAAAAGGGATCGATTCAAGATCTTTCTTCAGGGCATGCCCATGAATCTCCTTCCCAAGCTTTAGAGCTTTAATTTCACTGCAAATACTCAACATCCTTGCCATTAAAACGGAGTCCAGTCTGTGCTTTGAGAATTGCATTAACCTGAATATGTATAATGCTTCATTCATACACCCATTTTCTACATAAGAATCAATCATCGCTGTCCATGAGATCACATTTCTGTTCTCCATTGTATCAAACAATTTAACAGAATAGTCCAAAACCTCACATTTCGAGTACATTTTTATCAGAGAAGTCGTTACTGATACATTAGGGAAGAACAAATTCTTCATAGCATAACCATGAATTTCCTTACCGTGCTTCAAAGCCTTCAATTCTGCACAAACTGGAATAACAGTGGCAACAGAGACAACATCAGGCCTAAACCCTTCCTGTTGCATCCAAGCTATTGATCTCAAAGCCTGCTCAAGCCTTCCATTCGATGCATAACCAGACATCAAAGCAGTCCAAGAAATAGCATTCCTCTCCATTGAGCCATAAAACACCTGTCGACCTGAACTCATGTCTCCACATTTGCAATACATATCAATTAGTCCAGACTGAATTGTTAACTGCTTCGAATAATTTTTCATTTTCACAACATACCCATGAACCTCTTGCCCCAACTTCCTTGCCCATACTTCTCCTATCACAGGAAGGATTGTTGTTAGTATGACCGAGTTGGGGTATATACCCTCACTTACCATCCATCTTATATAGTCCAATGCTTCCATTTGACGCCTATTATGTGCAAAACCTGCAATCATTGCTCCCCACACAACAATATCCCTCTCAGATATTTCTTCAAATACCTTGTAGGCGAGCCTAATTTTGCCACACTTAAAGTACATATCGATCAAACAAGTCCTGAGAATTGAACTATCAACCAATCCATTCTTTATCAAAAGGGCATGAGTCTTTAAACCTTGTCTCAGAGCTGACGCACCAGCAAAGCTCTTAATCACATTAGCAAAAGAATAAACATTTAATTGGACTCCTAATTCTCGCATTGCTCCATAAACAGAAAGCACATCAAGGTATCTTTTTCTGCCGGACAAAACAGTACCCCTAAGCAACGCATTCCATGTGTACACTGTACTACTAGTACATTCATCGAATACAATTTGGGCATCTTCAAGAGAACCACAAGACATATACAAATGAACAAGTTTAGTTCGCAGAAACTCATTGTTTTCAAGACCATTGATGCGAACGTGGGTATGAATTTGCTTGGCTTCAGCTAAAGATTTGGAACGAATGCAAGCAGCAATAAGAGAAGAGAAAGTGGTGGCATTAACGGGGATGCCTTGCTGGTCCAAATAATCCATGATGGAGAGAGCTTCGTTCAGCTTGTTTTTCCTGGCGAAGCGTTGAATGTCTTTGTATATGGCTGCTGGATTTTTGATGTGGAGTGGTAAGGAAGCGGGAAATGCATCTTTCTCTGGAAATGAACAGCGTTTCTTGTTGGGAAATTTGGGTAACTTTTTTCGATATTTAATGGGGCTCCGGGTTTGAACGTAAGGGTCTGGCATGGCAGCTTTGATTTTGAAAAATTGCCTGTTGTAGTTGACGGTTTTTGGAGGGAAAGAAAGAAGATGAAGAGAGAGAGTAAGAGATTGGGAATTTTCCATTGCTGCTATGTTCCGGTTAGATAGTAAACAAGAAACGAAATCAATATTCAATTAACTGCAAATGCAAATTTGGAGGGTCTCAACATAGAGCAATCGTGTCCGATCTATTAGATTCAAATTCAATTTAATTAAAAAAATTCAAAATCTGAAGTTAACTCAAATTTTGTCAGAATTTTTTTAATTATTTAAAACTTAACTCGAAAAATATTCAAGTTATTCAATTTAATTTGATAAAATTCGAATCAACTAAAAAAATTAATAAATAGTGTATTCGTCTCAATTCAACTTAAAATTGACTTGAGTTAACTCGACTCGATTAATATTAAATACATTTAAATATTGTGTGTATAAAACATGATTAAGAGAATATAAAAAGTGGATTAGAATAGTTAAATTCAATTAAAAAAATTATTTAGTGAAACTTTGAAAAAAATGACATATTATGTGTAAAAATGCATATTAAGACATAATTATGTTTTAGTGTAATATTATGGTACATATGTAGTAATAAATGTATAAATTAGTGAAATGAATTATTAGAAAGTGAAAAAAAAATTTAATGATGAAAAATGGATGTAGGTCGAAATATAAAGAAAAAGAATTTAATATTTTTCTTGCTAACTAAATGAAAAATAAGTCATAAAATGCAAGAAGATATGACATTTAGTGTGTAGAAATTTATGAAAAATTTTTAAAATATATATTGAATAATTTTTTAATTAGAGATTATTTTATCCATGAAATGAAATATTGATATATTAGAATGGAAAGTGTGGAAAAAGATTATAGTGGAGAAGAATTGGTTATGGATGAATAAAATAATAATAAAAGATTGAGAAAAAAGCATAATTAATATAATAAAAAGAAAAATTTGAATAGTATAGTGAATATGATATTGAATGAATGTATGAAAATGTAAATCAATAGAAATCCTTATATTGGTAATTACTAATGGTATTTTAGTGCTCAATACGTAGTCATTTAATTGCGTACAGGTAAAAGCTGGAAAGACACAGGAGCAAGCAGACCACTTTTGGAGACAGCTGAAAGGATAAAATAAAAATAGGATAATATTATAAATGACATGTATATATATGTATGAATATGTATACTGGAGTGAAATTATTGATATATTTTGATAAAAAATATTCATGAATTATTATATGTATAAAAAATGACATGTTAAGTATTGTTGAATGAAAAATATTTTATATTATATTTGAATTGTTGTACCAAATATGAGTTGTGTATTGTTTGGAGTACAGGTGAGGTACTTAAATTTATATCTGTTATACTGCCAAAATTTTTAGAAAATAAAAATAATTAATAAAGTGCTAATGATTTTATGGTTATTAAGTTAAGAAAAAAAATTTACACACATCAGCTATAAAAAAATTTAGAAGATACCAAAAGTCTTAATAATAGTATCAAACTACGTAACGTGCATATATAAGAATTGTTATAAGGGTGTCACAGTTTTAGTGGTATCAAAACGTGATTTAGACAGTTCTAAGATCGGAGTGGAGATTAAGTGAATGAATTATATGTATATATATGTCAATTGTTAGATGAAATATGTTATAAGTCTAACGAATGTTTGCTACTTTCCTTATTTTATAGTGAAAAATGGCATCTCAACAAGGTCAAGATGTTGGGGACAGTGAGAGTGAAGCGTTAGTTAGTGTTGGGTAAGCTGAGACCCTGCAATATAATGTCACTCCACTAGTTGCACCACATTCACCGCCACAACCAAAATTTCTCAATCTTATGGCTGATTACATTCAACATAAAATGCAGGCTGAATAAGCTCAACAGCCACAGTCAGCGGCACAGGTACAACCTCCTGCTCCACCTAAAAAGAAGGCAATTTTGGAGCAGTTGAAGAGATTGAGAGCTGAAGATTTCTATGGTCATGATCCTTTGACACTTGCACAAGTTGAAGAATGGTTATTCAAGATTAAGAAATTATTTGAAATCACTCATAGCCCGCCTAAAGAGAAATTTGAAGGTACTGTGGCATTACTACATGGTCCTGCATTCATTTGGTGGGACTCAGTCTGCAAGCATACCCTAAATGAACAGTTGAATTGAGATTTCTTCATGGCCCAATTTGAAAAGAAATACATAGGGTTGGAGTATAAAATAAAGATGCAAGATGCTTTTTGGAGACTCGGAAAGGGAAATAAGACTGTAGCAGAATATAAGCTTGAGTTTGAGCACCTTAGTACCTATCTTGATGATTATTAGTTGACAGAGGAGAAGTTATGTTAGAGATTTGAGAGGTGTCTCCATAACAAGATCATACAGATAGTGGGTGCACAACAACATCCAAATTTGCGTGCTTTGGTAGAAGTGGCTATTAAGGTGGAAAGTATCAAGATAAATAAGGTTAATAGACAAACTCAATTTTTGCAGAAGAGAAAGTTGGGACAATTTAGTAGTTTAGGTACTCAGTGTAAGAAGTCTGGAGGACCAACTCTATCACAGATTCGTACATCAGTTGCACCAGGGCGTGGATAAGGAAATACATTCAGTGGCAATGCCTCAGTTACTTCTATAGGAAATACACCTAGAGGCAGAGAGGGAGGTGCAATTCAGACTTTTGCCCATTATGGTAGATCTCACCCAATAGAGTGTAGATATTTGACTGGTGTCTGTTTCAAGTGTGGTTCGAAAGATCATCAGGTCTAGGATTTTCTAGTGGCTCAAGCTTCTATGGCTATATTACCAGCATCTGGTATTGGATTTTTACTATTTAGAGGCCGAGATAGGAGAGCAGCCCTTAATCCGTCAGCATCTAGACCTTCTGCACAACCACCCCAAGGTCAGGGACAAGCTACAGGTTGTACTTATGCAGTGAGAGCTAGAGAAAAAGAGGATGCTCTAGATGTGATAGTAGGTAAATTTATGCTTATGACTGATTATGTTTATGCACTTGTTGATCCTGGTTCTACACACTTTTACATAAATACTGATGTTGCACGTAAGAAAGGGTTAAGAGATTCACAATTAGATCAGGACATCCTAGTGAGCAATCCTTTAAGAAATAGTGTTGTGGTGAACAAGGAGTATAGGAATTGTTTCATTAGTGTGCAAGGTAAGGAATTTTTAGCTAACCTAATTGAACTCTCATTTCGTAAGTTTGATGTGATATTGGGGATGGATTGATTATCCACCCACCAAGCTGCAGTAGATTATAAATGGAAGATAGTGACACTTAAACTCTCTGATGACTGGGAAATTACTATTGTGGATGAAAGGACAGACTTTTTATCTGGTGTGATTTCGGCTACAACTGCCTAGAGACTCATAAGAAAGGAAGATTTTAAGATTTCAGATGTGCCTACAGTGAGAGATTTTCCAGATGTCTTTCTTGATAAACTACCAGGCTTGCCACCTAACAAAAAAGTCAAATTCACTATTGATGTAGCTCTAGGCACGACACCTATTTCTATTGCACCCTATAGGATGGCACCCACATAACTCAAAGAATTGAAGATTTAGTCGCATGAATTGCTTGATAAAGGCTTTATTAGACCCAATATTTCACCATGGAAAGCACCAATACTCTTTATAACGAAGAAGGATGGTCTCTTAGATTATGCATTGACTATAGATAGTTGAATAAGGTAACAATCAAGAACAAGTATCCCCTTCCACGTATTAAAGACTTATTTGATCAATTGAAGCGAACATGTGTGTTTTCAAAGATTGATCTAAGATCGGGCTACCATCAATTGAAAGTAAAGGGAGCATATGTGACCAAGACTTTTTTTCACACAAGATATGACCACTATGAGTTTTTAGTCATGTCATTTGGGCTTACAAATGCCCCACCAGCTTTCATGGATCTAATGAATAGGATCTTTCATCCTTATCTAGACCAGTTCGTGGTGGTATTTATTGATGATATTCTAGTGTATTCGAAGATGCTAGAAGAATATGACAAGTCCCTACGAATTGTCTTGCAGATATTGAGAAAGAAGCAGTTGTATGCAAAGTTCAGTGTTGAACCTTGAGAGAATTTCCGTCATTTTGATGCTAACAAATAAAATAGCAATAATGTATTTAACATACTTGTTCTCTAAGTTTATTGAACAATGTATGGAATACGATGCAAGAATGGAAGACTAACTTTAAAAGTCAAAAATTGAAGAAATAGCATGTTCACGCCCGTGATTGTTTATGTCACGCCCGTGATGTAGCTTAGTGCCAACTACCCAACATTTAAAGTTCACGGCCATGAAGGATCATAGTAACTGTGAATGATCATATCAGTCACACCCGTGAAATACAGCCACGTCCATAAGAAAACATGTCAAATTTCTCCAGAGAGCTTCACGACTAGAGTCACCATTTGGACCACGGCTTGGAAAGATATTCACGCTCGTGAAAGAATAATGTCACGCCCGTGATCAATCACTTCAAATCCTTCCAGAATGCTTCACGGTCAGAGTCACCACTTGAGTCACGGCTTGGAAGAACATTCACGACCATGAAAGAGGAAAGAGAAACATGTCAGACACAAAATTAAGAGTTGGTGCAACGACTATTTTCAAATTAAATGCATCCAAACGACTATAATTCGCCATGGAAGTATAAATGCATGTCATTTATGAATTCAGAACAAGAGAATTGCAATTACTTCAAATCAAAATCTTGTTGTAGCCATTTGTGCATTAATTTCTTTCAAACAAATATTAGTTCTCTGTAAAAATCTTTTTGCTCATAATTTCTGAGCATTATAGATTTGTGAGTGTTTCTATTTGTAATCTACTACTTAAGTGAGTTTGGGTATATTGTGTTAAGAGTAGAACATTTGTAAGGGTTATTTGTGTGAGCCATTAAAACACAAGAAATTGGTTTATTGTGTGCGCCATTAAAACATAAGGGATTTCTGGGTTAGGTGTGATCCATTGATAGAAACACCATAGTTGGAAGTGAACTTGTAAAACTCCATTGTAACACTTAGTGTGTTAGTGAAACTCCCAATTGAGATTGGGGAGAGAAGTAGGGTTTGTTAACACCTGAACCTTTATAAATTTCTTTTATGATATTTTCCTATCCTTACTCTACTTAACTTTTCTTTTCGTACTTAAAAGGTAAGAATTTTAATATCCAATTCAACCCCCCTTATTGGCATCAAAGCTTAAATAGCGCTAGCAAAGATCATGAATGACCAATGAAGGATTCCAAAGTTGCATGCCTTACTTTGATGGAGCAAATTATGCTCATTGGAAGTTCCGGATGGAGACATATTTGGATAGTGAAGGAATTGAAGTCTGGGATAGTATTCGGAAATAATGGACACCACCAACTAGAAGAGGAGTTGATGGTGAAGAAGAAATCCTGTCATGAGATGATTGGATAAAGCCTCAAAAAGAGCAAATTTAAAAAATAAGAAGACAATGACAATTCTTTCAAGCTCATTATCCATTGAAGAATGTGGTAGAATACAACACTGCCCAACTGCATACAGCGTGTGGAAAACATTGGAAAACTACCATGAAGGAACAAAGCAAGTTAAATCCAAGAAGATTCACATTTTTACTTCAGAGTGTGAACTCTTCAAGATGAAATCCAATGAGTCAATCACCGATATGACGAACCGTCTTCTAGCTATCATAAATGGCAAGAGAAAGCTTGGGAAACACCTGAGCTTGGAATATGTAAATAACAAAATTCTGAAAAGTCTTCCTCTCAAAGATTACGGTTTAAAAGTTGCAGGTATAGAAGAGGCCAATGAAGACATAAGTGTCATGAATACCAATGTGCTTATTGGCAAACTTCTAACACATGAAATGACAGTGAAAAGAGATAGAGAGCTTAAAGCCAAGCCAAAAAAAAGAAAGTCTCTAGCACTAAAAGCCTCTATTTCAAAATCTCAAGAAGAAGTTGAAAATGATGAAGAAAAGAGTGATGATGCAAATGAGGACATTGTTATGCCCTCAAGAAGGCTGAAAAGAATAATTGAGAAGAGAATGGACAACTCTAGAAAATTCAAGCAAAGAAATCTCAAACAGGCCTCAAATGACTCTTAAAGGAGTAAAGAAGAGGTAAAATGCTATGAATGTGGAAAGAAAGAACATATTATGTAACATCATCGACCTTCCCCACATGCATATCCACATGCATTTCATTTGAACATATGCATCTTGCATATAATTCAATTGAACACGTGCATTTCATACGTGTTTTCGTAGGAACAAGTTTATGACACGCACTAGCTACGTGTCATAGTATTTTGCAATTGTATCGAGTCGCACGTATGTACTTATAACCTAAATGAGGGCAACAAAGTATTAGAAATAAATTGAATAAGGTGACTAAATTAAAGTAAGCAAAATGACTAGATTAAGATTAGTAAACATTTTACATTGTTAATTTAGTTAAATTGGACCAAATGATTAAGTTGTATTATTGTGTGGATTAGTGGAATTATATATATGTGTAAATAATAATATAGATAAAATAAAATGAAAATGAAACAAAAGAAAAATAAAAGAAAATAGAAGAGAAAAGAGAAAAGAAAAGAGAAAAGAGAAGATAAAAGAGAAGATAAGAGAAAAAGAAACAAAAAGGAAAAGGACAAAAAGAAAAATTGGCTTTATCTTCTTCCTCCCATTTCTGCCTCCTCACTTCAGCCCCATTTTCTTCTTCATCTTCCTCCATTCTAGCCTTCAATTCTTCCTTGTTTCACTTAGTTTTTGCAGCAAATTGACCCCTTGCAAGTTCATTCTTGGTAAGTAATCAATTCTTGTTGCTATAAGGTTGATTTGAGTTGCTAAGGTTCATTAATAGGCACTGATTTGCACCTCAATTTTGATATCAATAGAAATTGATTATGGAAAAACTTAAAACAAAAAAGTTGTTCCTTTATGTCTTAAATTTTTTTATATGTAAATATTTTTGCAATATGTGGTGTATAAAGTGAGATATCATCTCTCTACTAAAACTGGTCCGGATGTGAACCCTAAGTGAGTTATCCATTGTGTTTGTTAATTTTAAATATGATAAAGCAATTATTTGAAGTATCCCAAAACATAAAAGTTATAGATATATGTGTTATATATTTGTATACCATATTTCAGGTTCATATGTCTTGCAAACTTTTAGTTATGGTAAATAGAACTATGACTGTTCCATGGTTTGAACTGTCTGCTTAGTGCCCTGGGCAGATCTAGAAACTTGTTTGGATAATTTGAGCTCCTTAGAGATCGATTTTATAAATTATCAAAATATGAAAGTTATAGGTATATGTATTACCTAAATTTTTGTACTAATTTCAGCTTAACAATGTATAGACTAAGTTATGGCCTTTGTAAGTCATACTGATTTGAAAGTCAACTCTGCTCTAGACTAGAGAAATGTTTCTTATAATTTGAATACCTTAGAGAAATCATTGATAAAAGTTGTAAACATGAAAACTATTCCATTTGAACCCATATAATTTTATGTAAAGTTTCTTTGAAATATGACTTATATATTATAAGTTATGATGAACCAAAGTTGGTACCCTGAAACTGCCTAAGGGCAGAAAACAGAACACATTTAGAAATTATACCAAATATTGTACAATGATCCAATTGATCTCAAATTTTAATATGTTACATAATTATATGTTTATTTGAATTAGGAACAAGAATCATATTAATTGGTCAAGTATAGAGAAATTTATAGGCTAAACAGTCCCATAAGGTCACACTGCCTCATAGGAAAAATCTTAACTATTGATATGAACAATGCATATTAATTTGTTTAAGCCACATTAAGTCTCCCTAATCATGAGTGAATCAATTATGTTTTCATATTAGGCTCACAACATATTGGAAACCCACAAGGAGTGGATAGACAATAAGTTAGGGGTCGGAATCAAAGGAGAAAGATGAGTCTAATTATCGATTGAATTCTTTAGTGCATATGAATGTTGCTTGTTATGTGATTCATATGTTGTCATGATTTGTCCCTGATAATATGATGATGGATAATTTGTGACATTTGTAGTACACATAAGTGGTATACTTGTGATATATTTGAGGTATATATTTGACATATGTGATATATATACATGATATATGTATAGTATATGCGAGGTATATGCGTGGCATATGAGGCATATATGCGGTATATGTATGCTATATGTAATAAGATGCAATGGTTGATGAATACTTAAGTAAAAGTGCATATGCATATGGACTTAAAAGGCATTGTGACTAAATGTGCAAATGAAACAAATGATCAAGTAAGCTAGCAAATGCAAATGTTCACATGGAAACCTGGGGCAATGTCTGTTTAACTTTGTCACAACAAACTCAAATAAGCCAAGCATTTGCATATGTAAAGAGTAATGATTATATGTTTCAACTTTATTGATATTTATATGATACTGATGAATGGAATGGAATACATGGTATGTGTTGGATTTGTGATTTATTACTATGAGTTGTTTGGTACTTTAGAATTCATTAGATGATTATTCTCATTGAGCATCAACTCATCAATTTGCATAATTTTTCAGGTAAAGAAAAGTGATAGCTCATTTTGAGTAGTGTATAGAAGACATGGAGCACAGGTCACTGGCTGAGCCTCATCACTCTCTCACCTTGCATTCCACACGAGCATGAAAATATGTCATTTGCATTTTGTATTTACGTGTTTGAATATGTATAGTCATTTTGGAATGGATTTTAAAAATGTATAAATGAAAGCAACTCGTAAATACTTATGTGCAAAGTTTGAGTTTTAATATATGTGATATATCATATTGTGGCGAAAGCCTCAAAGTTGACTTGCAAAGTCATTGAATGATATTATAGGATATGAAAAAAAAATTACTACCATTGTTAACAGGGTATTTTTCCTTTCCAGTATGCTATGTGTGATTATTTGATATAGGAATAGGTTGAACTCAAACGTATAAGATGTGGTGTTACATTTTTGGTATTAGAGTAGGGATAAGTTCTATGGGAACATGCATATGCATAAGTGCATGATAACATATGCATCATATGTGTTGAACATTATGTAGTGACATAATTCTATATATATTTTAAGGACATCATAAGACATGATTCGCCGAGGAGGGAGAGGCCGGCCGAAATGCATTGTCATGAGGCATCATCTCATTTACATAGAGATCAACCAACACCAAGAGCTAGGGCTCCAGTGCATGCATCCCAATTATCACATGCAGAAGTACCCCATGAAAACCTAGAATAGGAAGTATATGGTCGTGAAATGTACAAGGAAAGACGTTATGACATACTGAGGAAACATGATGCAACTGATTTTAGTGGCACAACATACCCAATAGAAGCTAAAACATGGCTTAAAAGAACACATAGGGTACTTAATATGATGAGATGCACTCTAGAGGAGAAATTTGATTATGCAGTATCTTTGCTTCAAGGCAATGCTTATGAATGGTGGGAGACAGTCTCCGACAGTGACGCACAACCACCGGTTCTGACATGGAATGATTTCCTTCGGGAATTTTAGAACAATTACATGCCTGAGGTATATAAAGATGAGAAGAGAAAGGAATTCCTGAATCTGAAATAGGGGAACATGTCCGTTGCTGAGTATGAGGTGCAGTTCAACAAACTTTCCCACCATGACACCTTCATGGTCTCTACTGAAAGAGACAAATGCAGGAAGTTTGAGGAGGGCCTCAAATATGAGATCAGAAATAGAATCACAATTACTGATCTTGATAGTTATGCCAGACTCAGAGCTGCTGTAATTAGAGCTGAACAATTAATGAAAGAAATTGGGGAACAACAAATTAAAAAGGATTTCTAAGGGTAAGGTAATTTGCATTGACTCTATTGGTATTGATGGTACTACTTTCATTAAAGATGTCTTACTTGTTGATGGTTTGAAACATAACTTGCTAAGTGTAAGTCAATTCTGTGATAAGAAAAACCAAGTAATCTTTTGACTTCCAACAAATGTCTTGTAACTTCTATTAATGGCCAAGAGATATTTAAAAGAAGTAGAGATGTCAATACCTACATAATAGACTTACACAAAATATCTAACCTTTCTTCTAAGTGTTTTGTGACTACTAGTGATGAATCTTGGCTGTGGCATAGAAGGTTTGGTCATGCAAGCATGGATTTAATTCAAAGCCTCAACAAAGGAAAGTTGGTAAAGGGACTACCAAAAGTCAAATTTGAAAAAGACAAGACATGTGAATCTTGCCAAAGAGGAAAACAACACAAGTCATCCTTCAAATCCAAAAATATTGTAAGTACCTCAAAACCTCTACAATTCTGCATCTAGATCTTTTTGGACATACTAGGATTGCAAGCTTAGGAGGTAAACATTATGCCTTTGTCATCGTTGATGACTACTCTAGATTCTTTTGGGTAATTTTCTTAGCTCGAAAGAGTGATGCTTTTGAAACTTTCAAAAACTTTGCTAAGAGAGTTCAAAATGAAAAAGGATATTGTATTTCAAAAATAAGAAGTGATCATGGCAAAGAATTTGAAAATAAAAACTTTGAAAATTTTTGTCTAGAACATGACATTTCACAGAATTTTTCATCTCCTAGGACATCTTAACAAAATGGGGTGGTCAAAAGGAAAAATCGAACTTTAATTGAAATGGCTTGAACCAGCTCAATGAGTAAGGTTTACCAACTTACTTTTGGGCCGAAGCCACAAATACTGCATGTTATATTTCAAATCGAGTTTTCAAAAGACATCTCTTAAACAAAACTTAATTTGAGTTATGGAATGGAAGAAAGCCCATGATATCATATTTTAGAGTATTTGGATGCAAGTGTTTCATATTGAATACCAAGGACAACCTTGAAAAATTTGCCTCTAAATTTAATGAGGGTATATTTTTAGGATACTCCACCACAAGCAAAGCTTATATAGTCTATAATAAAAAAATCATTAGCTGTTGAATAATCTATGCATGTTGTTTTTGATGAATCTATTAAGTTTCAACTTGTGAAAAGTAGTGTTCTTGATGATGTTGTAGATACAATGGAAAGACTTGATCTTGAAAACGAAAGAGAAGAAAATGATCAAGAAAATTCACATCAAGATGACTCTCTACCTCCAGCTCAAGAGAAAAACAAGCAAGAACTCCTAAAGGAATGAAGATTGACAAAAGATCACCCAAAGGAGCAAATCATTGGTGATCCTAAAAAGGGAGTAGTAAGTACTAGATCTCATCTCAAACCTTTAGATTCTAATATTGCCTTTGTCTCTCAAATTGACCTAAAAATATTGATGAGACTCTTAATGATGAAAATTAGGTGATTGCTATGCAAGAGGAACTCAACCAATTTGAGAGAAGTAAGGTATGAACCTTAGTTCCTAGACCTAAGGAGCATCAAATCATTTGAAGTAAATGGGTATTTAGAAATAAACTAGATGAACAAGGTTCAATAACTAGGAATAAGGCTAGGTTAGTTGCAAAAAGATATAATCAAGAATAAGGAATAGATTATGATGATACCTATGCTCCTATAGCTAGATTGGAAGCTATAAGAATACTGTTAGCATATGCATGCCATATGAATTTCAAACTCTTTCAAATGGATGTCAAAAGTACCTTTTTAAATGGTTTTATAGAAGAATAAGTTTATGTAGAACAACCATCAGGTTTTGAAAGCCATAATTTGTCTAACCATGTATTTTTTTTACTTTCAAAAGCTTTATATGGTTTGAAACAAGCCCCAAAAGCTTGGTATGAAAGACTAAGTTCTTTTCTTTTAGAAAATAATTTTACAAAGGGAATGTTTACACTACTTTATTTATTAAAAAACATAAACATGATATTCTAATTGTTCAAATTTATATTGATGATATCATATTTGGGTCTATTAATGCATTGCTTTGCCAAAAATTTGCTAAGTGTATGTACTAGGGAATTCGAAATGAGCATGATGGGTGAGCTCAAGTTCTTCCTCGATCTATAAATAAAACAAGGCAATGAGGGCATATTCATCAACCAATCCAAAAATGCCAAAGACTTAATTAAGAAATTTGGAATGGAAGGATGAAAAAATGCCAAGACTCCAATGAGCACATCAACAAAATTGGACAAGGATGAAAAGGGTAAGAGCATTAATGAAATGCTCTATAAAGGTATGATCAAATCACTCTTATATCTTACTGCCTCTAGACCTGATATAATGTATAATGTATACTTATGTGCTCACTTTCAATCATGTACTAAAGAATCTCATTTGAATGTTGTGAAAAGAATTTTAAAATATTTACATGGCTTATTGCATCTAATTTTGTGGTATCTTAGAAATTCATCATTTCACATTATACGATATTCAGATGCTGATTATGCTGGAAGTCTCTTGGATAGAAAAAGTACTTCAGGCACTTGTCACTTTATTGGTGAATGCTTAGTTTCTTGGTTTAGCAAGAAACAAGTTTCAGTCGCTCTTTTTACCACTGAAGCGGAATATGTGGTTGCAAGATGTTGTTGTATACAAATCCTTTGGATGAAACAACAACTTGAGGATTATGGTCATAGTATGGACCATATACCTATCAGATGTGACAATACATGTGCTATAAACCTATCTAAGAATCTCATTCAACACTCTAGAAGTAAGCATATTGACATAAGACATCATTTTCTTAGAGATCATGTTCAATATGTAGATGTTTATTGGAATTTATAAACATAAACAATCAATTGACAGATATCTTTACTAAGTCTCTAAATGAAGAAAGATTTAACTTCT
Organism: Triadica sebifera; assembly: GCA_023653625.1. Lineage (NCBI taxonomy): Eukaryota > Viridiplantae > Streptophyta > Magnoliopsida > Malpighiales > Euphorbiaceae > Triadica > Triadica sebifera. The sequence continues at coordinate 32,604,912 of CM042901.1, forward strand.
TAAGAAGAGAACTTGGTATGATTGATGAATTAACTTTATGATTGCCAAATTTGTCGAACCTTGATTGTTAATCTTATGTTATTGTCTCATCTTTTAAGGTATGAAGTGGCTAACTTGATAGAAATATATGTTATAGGGGATAGAAGCACCTTAGAAATCCTTTAGTCTTGTTTTAGACTTAGTTTTATTTAATGAGGATTTTAGGCAGTTCACGCCCGTGACATATATTCATGGTCGTGATAATAATCGCCAAAAGCTCCAGTAGCTTTCACGTCTTGCTTCACGACATGCTTCACGGTTGAAGGTAGTGAAGGCTATGTTTCATGCTCATAACCTTTTCTGTCACTCCCGTGAAACTATTTGTTCACGACCGTGACACTTATTCATGACCGTGAATATTTTCCACCAAATACTTACAAAAGCATTCACGATTTGTGTCATGTTTTGTCTCACGATCACAAGTAGTGAAGATTGTACTTCACGACCGTGACTCATTTGTCACCATCGTGAAATTTCATCATTCATGCCCATGACCATTAAATGTGACGACTGTGAATCATTTCATATTCTTCATCACGGGTAGAGGGCCTCTTCAACAAACCGTGAACACGACATTTCATGCCCATGACTTAGCTTTCACACCCGTGAACATGTTGGCTATAAAACATTTTCTGTCGTTATTTCTCTCATTTCTAACTCTTCAGCTTCTCTCATTTATCACCATTCAATACCATTTCATAAATTCTGGCCCCCTAGCAACATTCTCCATCTATAATACCTTTAAAAACTATTTCAATCATCAGAAATAAAAAATCACTAGGTACTCTTCAAACATCATATCAGATTTTTTCTCTTCAAGAATCAATTTCAAAACCAAAAAAGGAACCCAGCTCCTCCAAAGGCACAAGAAATAAGTCTCATGCTCCTCCAAAGGCACCAAAAATAAGTCTCATGCTCCAAGAAGGTACATGGACTGCCTTCTCAATATCATTTCGGAGCACTGTCATCCGAGGTACTCGGTTCTCAAGAAAAGACCACTCATTTCCTCTTGATCATTTGAATGGCACGTTGTTAGAACTCTTGGTCTCGAGACAAGCATGATGGAACAACTCCATGTTTGTCATCTAAAAGATTTTGTTGATATCCATCAATTGACGCTAAGGAACCTACCCTCGAGTTCCTTAGCACCCTACAAGTCTCTCTCATCGGCACCGTGAAATTTCAACTCTACAAACATCCGAACACCCTCATTGCAACGGAGTTTGGTGAGATGTTCAACCTTCCCTCTGATGGTGTACTCAATGAAAGTGAGGTGGAGTTCTATGCCACTCAGGCATGGACTCATTTCAGACTCGATCACCAGTGCACAAGTACTTGCATAGGTTTCTGACCTATAGCATATTTACTATAGGGGACAGTGACGATTCAATTTAGAAATCCAAGCTCTTTCTCCTGGAGATGGCCCGAAGAGGCCTAACAGTGGCTCTATCTCGATGGTTTGCAAACCATCTACTATCAATTTCCACAAAGCCCTCAGGAGACATTCTGATTGGTGGGTACGTGACTCACCTTGCTATAAAGCTTGGTTATCTGAAGCTAGAAGAGCACAACTTCAACCTCATACCAGCACATCCTAGAGACTCGCTAGACATCGAGTCTTTTATCAAGATGAGAGTGGCGGTTCGCATAGTTCATAAGAATAACATCTACTACCACTTCACCAATACAACTTGTTAGATTATTTGGGAAGACAACAATTCAGACGACTTCAAAGCTAGCCTCCAAGGAATCCAGTAAAGACAAAGAGTTTGAGTCGAGACGATGACCCCAGAGGTTGAGCAGGAAGTTGGACAATCCTCGGCCTCCACACCGAACTTGGCTCAGCAGGTGGCTGACCTTTTGGCACCTCATTTTGACCAATTGCAGGCTTCAATGGATGAGAGGTTGGAGAACCTCAAAGATTTCATGGAGTCTCGCATGGAGAGGCTTGAGGCGGAAGTAGCTCGCCTTAGAGATGGGATGTCCGGCTCCAAATCTAGCTAAAGCTTTAGTTTCTTTTCTTTGTTTTTTGTTTTGTTTTTTTTTTATTTCATTTTGCTTATTAATTTCTAGTATTGAAAATGTAGTACTTTAATTTACTTTTCAAACCTTTGTACTTTTCCATTTAGTATAAATATAATTGCATTAGTTTTCCCTTATGATTTATCTTTTATGTTCTTTTTGTTGATGATAAAAGGGGGAGAACCTAGCAATATATTTGAATTATATATGCAAGTTATATGAATGCTAATGTGTTGATACTTTGAATATACCTTCAATATACTTTGCATATACTTAACTAATTATAAGCAAAAATTTGGTCTAGCAATATATTTGAATTATACATGCAAGTTACATGAATACAATTGTGTTAATCCTTTGAATATACCTTCAATATACTTTGCATATACTTAACTAATTATAAGCAAAAATTCGGTATACATTGGATATACTTTGCATACACCTAAACTAGGAAACAAGAATCCATGCTACAATTCATCATTCTTAAAAATTCCCGCACTTTAGTATTTTTTTATCTTAAGCATCTTTTGAGGGGGAGACTTCTCAAAAGCACATATTGCTAGATTATTTATCACCATAAAAAAGGGGAGATTGTTGAACCTTGAGGGGTATTTCCATCATTTTGATTCTAAGAAATAAAATAACAACAATTTATTTAATATACTTATTCTCTAAGTTTATTGAACAGGGTATGAAATATGATGCAAGAATGAAAGACTAACTTTAAAAGTCAAAAATTGAAGAAATAGCATGTTCACGCCCATGACTATTTATGTCACGCTCGTGATGTAGCTTAGCGCCAACTACCCAATATTTAAAGTTCACGGCCATGAAGGATCATAGCAACAATGAATGATCATATATCAGTCACGCTCGTGAGAAAACATGTCAAATTCCTCCAAAGAGCTTCACGACCAGAGTCACCACTTGGACCACGACTTGGAAGGATATTCATGCCCGTGAAAGAATAATGTCATGCCCATGATCAAACACTTCAATTCCTTACAAAATGCTTCACGGTTAGAGTCACTACTTGAGTCACAGCTTGGAAGAATATTCACGACCGTGTCACACATATTCACGACCGTGTCACACATATTCACGACCATGAAAGAGGAAAGAGAAACATGTCAGACATGAAATTAAGAGTTGGTGCAACGACTATTTTCACATTAAATGCATCCAAATGGCTATAATTCGTCATGGAAGTATAAATGCAAGTCATTTTTGAATTCAGAACAAGAGAATTGCAATTACTTCAAATCAAAATCTTGTTGTAGCCATTTGTGCATTAATTTCTTTCAAACAAATATTAATTCTCGGTAAAAATATTTTTGCTCATAATTTCTGAGTATTATAGATTTGTGAGTGTTTCTCTTTGTAATCTACTACCCAAGTGAGTTTGGGTATATTGAGTTAAGAGTAGAACACTTGTAAGGGTTATTTGTGTGACTATTAAAACATAAGGAATTGGTTTATTGTGTGAGCCATTAAAACACAAGGGATTTTTGGGTTAGGTGTGATCCATTAATAGAAAAACACCATAGTTGGGAGTGAGCTTGTAAAACTCAATTGTAACACTTAGTGTGTTAGTGAAACTCCTAATTGACATTGGGGAGAGGAGTAGGGTTTGTTAACACCTAAACCTCTATAAGTTTCTTGTGTGATATCTTTCTATCCCTACTCTAGTTAACTTTTCTTTCCGCACTTAAAAGTTAAGAATTTTTAATATCTAATTCAACCCCCTTTCTTGGTTCATTATCTGTGCAACATTCAGCAAGTGTGACTTTTGGTTGAATGAAGTATCATTCTTGGGTCACGTAGTTTTAGCTGAAGGGATTAAAGTGGACCCAAAGAAGATTGAAGCAATCTTACAATGGAGAATATCTAAGACTATTACATAAGTTAGAAGTTTATGAGGTTTGGCAGGGTATTATAAGAGATTTGTAAAAGGTTTTTCCACAATAGCAAAGCCACTCACTTGATTATTACAGAAGCATATTAAGTTTGAGTTGACGAATAAATGTCAAGGAAGCTTTGATAAGCTTAAAAACATGTTGACATAAGCCTAAGTATTAACTCAACCAGAATCTAGCAAGGATTTTGTGATTTACAATGATGCCTCTAGAAATGGGTTATGTTGTGTATTGATGCAGGCAGGTAAAGTGATTGCATATGCTTCTCGACAACTCAAGACTCATGAGAAGAACTATCCTACACACAATCTTGAGCTTGCAGCAATTGTACTCACCTTGAAGATTTGGAGACATTACCTCTATGGTGAGAAATGCTACGTTTACATATATCATAAAAGTTTGAAATATTTGCTCTCATATAAGGAACTTAATTTGAGACAGAGGCGTTGGCTTGAATTGATAAAAGACTATGATTGCTTAATCGACTATCATTTAGGAAAGACGAATATAGTAGCTGATGCACTTAGTATTATGGTAGCCCTTCGGGTGGTGAATGTCATATTAGATATGGCACAAGATGGAGCGATAATAGCAGAAATGCAAGTAAAACCAGAATTTTCGTTAGCAAGTGAAAGTTGAACAAAAGCTAGATGATCTATTGATTTCCATAGTGAACAAAGTAAAAGAGGGCAATGAGGGTGATTATTCTTTGGGTACAGATGACAACCTTTATTTCAACCGGAGGTTATGTGTACCTGATCAAGATAAATTGAGAAAGAACATTCTCACAGAAGTTCATCATAGCAGCTATGCGATGCATCCTGGTGGTAATAAGATGTATCAGAACTTGAAAGTATATTATTGGTGGCCAGGAATGAAATGTAATGTGGCATAATTCATGTGCAAATGCCTGATATGCCAGCAGGTGAAAGATTAACACCAAGTTTCATCGGGTTTACTTCAGCCTATCGCGATACCAGAGTAGAAATGAGATCGAGTAATCATGGATTTTGTGACGGGGCTGCCTTTGATTGGAAGGAAGCATGATGAGGTAGTCATTGATAGACTCACTAAATCAGCCAATTTCATACTAGTGCGGATGGACTATCCATTGACCAGGTTGGCAGAAATTTACATTAACGAGATAGTGAGGCTCTATGGAGTACCATCCTCCATTATTTCAGATAGGGATCCAAGATTTACTTCTCAGTTTTGGAAGAAGTTGCAGGAAGCATCAGGAACAAAACTTCATTTTAGTACGGCTTTTCATCCCTAAACTGATGGGCAGTCGGAATGTGTAATTCAAATACTTGAAGATATGTTGAGAAGTTATGTCCTTGAGTTTAAAAGCAATTGGGAAAGGTATTTTCCATTGGCCGAGTTTGCTTGCAACAACAACTATCAATCCAACATCAAAATGGCGCCATATGAAGCACTTTATGGAAGGAAATGTAGGACTCCTTTATGTTGGATAGAATTAAGTGAGAAGAAGCTAATGGAGACCGATTTGGTTCGAGAAACTAAAGAGAAGGTATGGGTGATCAAGGATATATTAAAAGAAGCCATGGACTGACATAAATCATATGCAGATTTAAGAAGCAAAGACATAGAGTTCCAAGTCAGAGATCAAGTGTTTCTGAAGGTATCATCCTGGAAGAAGGTTATGAGGTTTGGCAAGAAGGGCAAACTAAGTCCGAGATTTTTAGGCCCTTATGATATTATACAACAAGTGGGACCTGTAGCCTATCGATCGAAGTTACCTCAGGAGTTGGAAAAGATTCATGATGTGTTCCATGTGTCAATGTTAAAGAGGTGTAGGTCAGACCCTAGCCAAATGATCAAGCCAGAAGATATTTAGATATAGGTTGATATGACTTATGAAGAGAAACCACTAAAGATCCTAGCTAGAGAGGTTAGACAACCAAGGAACAAGCAAATTTCGCTAGTACAGGTGTTATGGAGTCACCACAATGTGGAAGAAGCCATGTGGAACCAAAAGCAGCAATGAGACAACAATATCCACAACTGTTCAATACAGGTAAAATTTCGAGGACAAAATTTTTATTGGTAGGGAGAATTGCAATAGTCCAAATATCGGGTTAGTCGTGCTGTGAAACTCACATGAGCCTTGCACACAGATGCCTCCCCACAGGCGGTGAGGCAATGCATAGAAATACACCCAGTAGTTGATTTTACATCCATAAATGAGCCAAATATTCAGCCAAATTGAGGCAATTCGTTACCAACCAGCTACTGTGACCAAGGTTACAGCCATGGCCTGGTGGCCCACCAAGGTCGGGAAGTATCCTACAACCGATGGGACAAACAAGGCGACAACCGGAGGGAGGCAAGCCTTTCCAGTCGACAATCGAAGCCCGCAAGTGGCCTAGGCCTGTCCCAGAGCCTAGGCCAAAAATACACTCGTGAGTAAAAAATATTTTATTTGATTATCGAAAAATATAGGTTATGACTAATTTAGGAGTAAATTTTGGTGGAAAAATGAGGTTAAATAAGTCATCAAAAGTCAAAACTAAGAAAAAATAGGACCTGGTTTAATTAATAAATTGTTTGACCGTACTTTGACTGAGCTATGAAAAATAACAAATGACATCTAAAAATTTATTTTAAGACATGGATATATTGTAAATAATATTTAAGATTATTTGACAGTGAAATTTTTTTTACGTTAACACTGAAATTGATTAATCTGTCCGGTTTGAGTGAGTCAGACAGAAAATAGAATCCGATTAAGTTGAAAGTTTGTAAGGATTTTGCACAAATTTGTTTTATTTTCAACATTACCAGAATCCACCACTTCATTCCCTCTTATCCAATCTCGGTGCCTGTTCCAACGTCATGTCTATTAATAAACAAATTCCAATAAATTCTGAGCAAAAAATAATAATTACTTATAATGTAAATTACTCTATCCATAAATTTCTCAACTTTAATATTTACCGACATTTCTTTCGGTATTAAATCACATTATACACGTTTAACGTGTAATTTACTTTTCTGGTAGTCTGACACATCGTTTAATGCTATCAATAATTTTTCAATAATATTTTATTTTATTTTATTTTATTTTATTTTCATATTCCTTCTCAATTATTATTTTTCCAATTTATTTCAATTTTTTCTCTAATATCCATTTGCAACTCAAAAATTCTCATTAATTCAATAAATACTCCAAGAATTTCCAAATAAATTTCTATAATTATTTTAACCAATTTTCTATCATTATCTATTACCAATTACATCAAAATAATTTTCAATAATTTTTTCAATAATTCATCCAATAATCCCAAAATTTACCAAAAATTCTACTAAATATTTCTTCCACTCCAATAATTATTTTCCACTTCTAAACACTCTAATTAACTCCATTCTCATCAATTCAATGCATACATCCTCCAAAATAATTCCTCAAAATTTTAAACATAATTAGGAAATTTCTCCAAAAATTCCACCAAAATTTCTAAAATTTATTTTCATCAATTTTTCATCTTATCCATTACCCTCAAGAATTTTACTTATTTTTTATTTTTATCTAATTTTTTAATAATTTTTCTACAAACCCTAACTCATCTTTTTCATCAAATTAATTCCAATCACAACACAAATCTAAATTCTACTTCAAATAATCATCAAACTCAACTTAAGTCCATAAAAGTTTGAAACAAAAATGAAGAAAATTTTACCTCTAAATTTATTATTTTTTGGCCTGTAAGGATTTTCTTCCAAATTTATTTACTTTTCCTCCCAATTAATTCTCCTTACCTCTCATAACTTGAGTGATGGATTTCTTGTGAGATAAAATGAAAAGAGAGCTTCAAAAGCTCATCTATGGTGGCCAGCCATATGAGCTAGAAGAAGATAAGTTTCTTTTCTTGATTTTTTTGGAAGACAATTCTAGAAAAATAGATATTTTCCCCTTATATAGTTTAATTAAAAATTAATTTACCCTAATTAACTCTTAATCTCAAACTCTATTGGCCATTAGAAAAATAATTAAGAACTAATCTTATCAACTGTCCAATCATCTCTTAACTAAATTTTGACTTAATTAAATTTCTACCAATCAAAATTTTTTTTCCAAATTAATTAATGATTCAATTTAATTCTCCAAAATTCGACATCCAAACAACTTAATTATGTCAAAATAAATATATCAAAATTATAAAATAATTTTCTCTTTCAAATAATCTCTTCAATTTCGCGAAATGACCTCTGGTGTAAAAATCGCATTTTTATGGTTTAATAATTTTTTTAATTCGGCCCGAAAAAATCCTCAGCGGTCCAATTTCTAAATTATCAATTTTAAAAATCTTAAAATTCAATTGTGATCTCATCAATATCGTTGCAATTGTAAACGCATATATCTAACTCCCGATCAGATAATAGGACGTAATTTCGCATCTCAAATATTTTACAAATTGAAATCATTATTCTTAAAATGTTGCCTTATAACTCCATCTATGAACTTAAAATAATATTTTTCTATATTTTGGTGAGCTTAACTTGAATTTTTATCGTAGAAAAAAATCTTGTATTTCCAACCTAGTATGTTGCCTTGACTTGCGTGCCATACACAAAATCATAATAGATCATCAAACTAACTTAATATTCATATTAGACATCATAATATCATTTTAAATTAAATTCTTCTTATATGTTCATACTTAGATTCTAATTAGTACGCCACTGTATTGCAATGCATGTATACTGTGATGGTCTAAATCACGGACGTGACAAAAAAATACAAGGATGTTCATTCCTACATTTTGCTTAACTATGAAGAAGTGAACCATATGTCAGGTTAGGATTATTCTGAGTCATATATCTCCACTATATGATACTATTTATAGCTCAATTAAATATTGATTAACATGTCCAAAACTCCATCAAATGGTAGGTTTTACACTGATATGTTGCAACACCTAAATTTGAACTGTAACACTCCCTCACCCCAGCAGTTCGTGCCCGAATGAGAGTGTGCTACACTGACTTCATCGATTAAAATATCATTATATAAGTTATATATAAAGCAAAATCACTCATACTTTTTTTTTCATTTCCAATATTCACTATTTATTTACTTTGCATTTATAAAAAAAATATAACATAAAAGTTAAACTACCTTTTTATATAGTAACATATTTTTTACAAAACATACTGTTTATTTTACAAATACTACAAAATAAAATTTACAAGATAATATACAAAAGTTGTGTAACCCACGATGTGTGCAACAAGCTGTTTTACCGGATTAGGTCACCGTTGGCTTTGTCTACTGTCTTCTATTTATTCTTTACTAAATCTGCATGAGAAAAAAACTCTCACGCTAAACTCTTGGCTTAGTGGTGCATATAGATAAGGCAATAAACTATTTTTAATGTCACATGCAAACATACATTTCATAATATTCTAGTATGCATAACATCAATTTATTGTATCTCATTTTGTTTAACATAATCAAATCATCATTCTCATGCAAATCATGGTATTCTAGTATGTATAGACATCAAATTATATTATATTATCTCATACTTATTTATTTTATTACCACCTTATTGTATAACACTAAACCTTCTTTTTATCCATGCCACAATGCATAATTCTATTTTTATTATCCATGTCACATATCATAATTCCAGTTTTACATTCAATAATTCTTTTATGTTCCATAACTTCTTTATTTATGTTTTCATTTATGCCCAGGACACCTATGAACCACTGAATAGGATAACGAAGTTGCCATTCAGGCACTTAGAAGTGTCACCCGGGCAATATGATGTGCACATATAAGTGCCAAATCCGGCGTAGATAACCGTGCTAAAATCAGCATAGATAACCGTGCCAAACTCAGCGTAGATAACAATGTCATACCCGACATAAATAACAGTGTCAAACTCGGCGTAGATAATCATACCATTAATGAAATTAATCATTTTCATCATACTCCCCCTATTTGGCTTGCCAAACTATTATGCACACATCAATAAGTTGATAGCACAAGATTCAATAGTAGCATGAATAATGCAATTGGTATGGATTAGATACTACCAACCAAACTAAGGATAGCTTGTTGAGTTGCCTTAAGGTTATTTTTAGTTAGTTGGATATCGACCCACTAGGAGAACTTCCATATAAGTTCTCTCGGGTTCATAGTGCTATGGATTCGCAATCAAATAGTGGGAGTCAAAATACGATTTATTCAAGACCTAATAAACATGCATTTTATGCACATTCTAACATGTTCTATTTTACATCTAGGTTGCTAGAATCATTATCATGAAAAGTGTGATTTTGCGATCACTAATGGAATCAAATAAGTTGATTGGGCCTAATTTTTTGGATTGGCTAAGGAATCTGAGAATAATTCTCAAATTCGAAAAGATTGGATACGTCGTAGATGAGGGACTCCCTAATCTCCGTGCTGCTAATGCTTCTGAAGATGTTCAGAAGGCATATCTAAAGCATCTCGATGATAATGAGATGACAAGCTGCATTATGCTTGCTACTATATCAGCTGAGTTACAAAAACAACATGAGGCTATGGATGCTAATTCCATAGTATATCATCTAAGAGACCTTTTTAATGAGCAAGCACATTCCGAAAGGTTCAAAACTTCGAGGTTGCTCTTCCGCACTAAGATGGTTGAGGGGACATCTCTAGTGCAATATGCATTGAAGATGAATGGCTTTATTGAGAGGTTGGCCACATTGGGATTTGGATGGACCATGAATTAAATATTGACTTAATTCTAACCGGTTTGTCTAATAGTTATTCACATTTTTTGCTTAACTATAGGATGAACCAAATCTCTACCACTATTCTTGAGCTGATTAACTTGCTCAAAACAACTAAGCTATCTGTCAAGAAGGACAGTAAGACTGTGATGCTGGTGGACTCTTCAAGTTCTAAAAATAAGAACCTTAAGAAGAAGAAGTCCATAAAGCCTAAGGGAGGCATGGCCAAGAAAAAGGCTAAGGAAATTGCTCCAAAGGGGACATGCTTCCATTGTGGCAAGGATGACCATTGGAATAGAAAATGCAAGGCTTACTTGGAGTTCTTGAAGCAGAAGACATATGATGCCCCATCTACTTCAGGTATTTTTGTCATTGAAATTAATACTATTTCTGATAATAATATATGGGTATTAGATACCGGTTGTGGCTCTCACACATATGTACTGATATGTAAGGCCTAAGGAACAGTAGACAGCTCAATAAGGGAGAGTCGGACTTACGCGTTGGAAATGGAGCAAAGGTTGCTGCATTAGCTGTAGGAACATATGTATTGACCCTCCCTAGTGGGCTTATGTTAAATTTCGATAATTGCTATTATGTACCTACTTTGACTAAAAACATTATTTTTGTTTTAAGTCTAAATAAAGATGGTTTCCTTTTAGCTTTTAGTAACAATTGTTGTTGTATTATGTTGAATGCAATTTTTTATGCTAGTGGTACATTATGCAATGGAATATACATATTAGATATGTCAAATCCAATTTTAAACATCAATGATAATAAAAGGCAAAAACAAGATATGTTGAAATCATCTTACTTATGGCATTGTCGCCTTAGTCATATAAGTGAGAAATGCATGGCTAAGCTACATAAAAGTGGTAGTTTAGGGTCATTTGATTATGAATCATATGACACATGTGAATTTTGCTTATTAGGCAAGATAACTAAATTACCCTTTAAGGGAAAAGGTGAACGTGCTATGGACTTTTAGACTTAATACATTCAGATGTATGTGGTCTAATGTCTACATACACCAGAGGAGGTTTCATCTACTTCATTACTTTTATCGATGACTACTCACGATATGGGTACATGTATCTTATGAGATATAAATCTGAAGCTTTTGAAAAATTCTAAGAATTCAGAAATGAAGTAGATAAACAACTTGGCAAAAGTATTAAAACACTTTGATCAGATCAAGAAGGTGAATACTTGAGCCAAGAGTTTCTAGATTATCTTAGGGATAATGAGATTTTATCTCAATGGACTCCACCTTACACGCCATAACACATTTGTAATATCCGTTAATTTAGACACCAAGTCGCACGTGTCGTGAAATTGATGCATTTGACCGGTCGGTGTTTAAATTTGGATTTTTGATCGGAATTAATCAAGTGATGACTAAATTAAATGATATATGCCTAATTAAGTGATTATAAAGCTTAAAGAAACTGATTTACGGTAAAGGACTAAATTGTAAAATTTGATAAGTTTTGGGGTCAAATTGCAATGTACCAAAATTTAGAGGATTAATGAGATAATTTGCTAATTGACATAAGAGATGGGACATTTTAAAGTGGTTTGGTCAGCCATAGCATGAGGAAGAACAAGAATTAAATGTGATTAAGCCTAATGTCAAGAAATTGTCAAAGAATGTGGGTCCCACATGAGGACTTTTTTTGTGCTTTCTTTTTTTCTTTTTTTCTTCTTCTCCTTATTTTCTGCTCTCTTCTTTCTCTCTTTTCTATCCAGCTATGCCAGCCTCATTTCCTCCAGGAAAGTTATAGGTATATGTCTTAGCTAAATTTTGGTACTAATTTTAGCTTAATATGTTATGTATAGACTAGGTTATGGCCTTTGGAAGTCACACTGGTCCGGAAGCCAATTCTATTATGGACCAGTAAAATGTTTGTTATAATTTGAAGACCTTAGAGATGTAATTGATAAAATTTGTAAACATGAAAAATATTCCATATGAGCCCATACAAGTGTCAGTAAATTTTAATTAAAATAGTACTTATAGATTATAAGTTATGATGAACCAAAATGAGTACCCTGAAACTGCCTAAGGGCAGAAAACAGGGCAGAAATCAGAACATGTTTAGAAATTCCACCAAATATTCTAAAGTGATCCAATTGATCTGAAATTTTAATATGTTATATATAAATATGTTAATTTTAATTAGGAACAAGAATCAGATTAATTGGTCAAGTACAGAAAACGTTATAGTCAAAATAGACCTTTAAGGTCACACTGCCTCATAGGAAAAATTTTAATTATTGATATGAATAATGTATATTAATTTTTTTAAGTCACATTAAGTTTCTCTAGTGATAAATTAACCAATTATATTTCAATATTAGGCTCAAGACAAATTGGAGATATACAAGAAGGGGGTAGACTATAAATTAAGGGTTTGAATCAAAGGAAAAAGGTGAGTCTAATTATCAATTAAATTCTTTAATGTATATGAATGTTGCTTGATATATGATTGTGATGATTTTTCCTTGAAAATATGATGATGAATAATTTGTGACATTTGTGGTACATATAAGTTTGTGTACTTGTGGTATATTTGAGGTATATGTTTGACATATGATATATATACATGATATATGTATAGTATATGCAAGGTATATGTGTTAACATGAGGTATATGTGTTGCATATGAAGTATATATATGTGGTATATGTATGGTATATGTGTTGCATATGAAGTATATATATGTGGTATATGTGTTGCATATGAAGTATATATATGGGGTATATGTATGGTATATGTGTTGCATATGAAGTATATATGTGGTATATGTATGATATATGTATTGACATATGAGGTATATATGTGGTATATGTATGGTATATGTGATAAGAAACAATTGTTGATGAATATGTAAGTACAAATGCATATGCATAATGACTTAAAAGGCGTTGTGACTAGTTAATCGACATTGCAAAGCAAAAGAAGAGGCCTATGGCCCAACAAATGTGCAAATGAAACAAATGATCAAGCTAGCTAGCAAATGCAAATGCAAATGTTCACATGACAAATGTTCACATGGAAACCCGGGGCAATGTTCATTTAACCTGGTCACAACAAAATAAAATGAATAAGCATAAGCATAAGTAAAGAGCAATTATCGAATACTTGATTTTATCTACATTTATATGTTATTGAATGATGAAATGTAGTATAAAGTATGTATTAATTATACTTGTTATTTGCTATTATGAAATGTTTGGTGCTTTAGGACTCATTTAATAGTTATTCTCACTGAGTCGCAACTCACCAAATTGCATCATTTTTCAGGTAGAGAAGATTAGTAGTTCATATTGAGGTGCATATAGAAGTCATGGATCAAAGGTCACCGGCCGAGCCGCCTCACTTTCTCTCCTTGCATTCCACATAAGCATAAGAACATTTCATTTATATTTGGGGGTTGAATACTTGCATAAGTATAATTTCAATGAATGTGTACTAAGATATATATATAAATGGATTCAACTTAATGTTTTATTTATTAATATATGTGATGTTATAGGCTATAATTAAAGCTTCCATATTGATTGTGAAATTATTGTTGATAATATGAGATGAATAGAAAAAAAATTACTCTCGCTGTAAAATTGAATTTTATTTAATCTTGTTCCATACGTGATAACAATATAAAATCAGTATATGCGGTATATAGATGTATAAGGTGTGAGGTGTTACAATTTATAAATACTATCTTATGTAAATAAAATGTACATTACATATTATATAAAAAAAAAGTCTAGCTTTGTAGCAAACATAAAAGAAAATATCGATTTAAAGAAGTAAAGAAGACACGCAGTAGTGCCCCCGTATCTGGGCACTGCGGTTTGGGTGATGAGGTGTTACAACAATGGTGTGGCTGAAAGAAGAAACCAAACTTTATTAGACATGGTAAGGTCTATGATGAGTTTTGCGAAACTGCTTAAATCCTTTTGGGGTTATGCACAAGAGACCGCCATTTATATATTAAATGGAGTTCATTCAAAGTCAGTTGATGTTACTCCATATGAGATATGGTATAACAAAAGGCTCACATTTTCTTACATGAGAATTGGGGTTGTCCTACTTATGTGAAGCGGACAATGTCCGATAAGCTAAAAGCTAAGTTTGGTCGATGTCTGTTTGTGGGATATCCAAAAGCATTATATGGATATCAATTTTACCATCCCTTGGAACAAAAAGGTTTTTGTTTCAAGACATGCTATCTTTTTAAAGAGAGAATTCCTTCTAAAAGGAGATAGTGGGAGTAAAATTGAACTTAAGGAAATTCAATATGCTCAAAAAGATGTTAATCGACTGCCTGAACCCTAGCTTGTTACTCATACAAATGATATAACAGCTCAACCTTCTGAAGCACAAGAGTTTCATAGATCAAGTAGGATACATACTGTTTCAGAGACATATGGATTTCTCATTAGTGAATAAAACAATGTATTGCTCATAGAAAACGATGAGCCTACAACCTATGAAGAAGTTCTGAATAGTTCAGAATCTGACAAATGGCTTCAAGTCATGAAGTCAGAAATGGATTCCATATATGAAAACCAAGTATAGACTTCAGTTGACCCACCCGAATGAATAAAGCCTATACGGTGCAAGTGTGTTTTCAAAAAGAAAACTGACATGGATGGTAATGTGATTACCTATAAAGCTAGACTTGTTGCTAAAGGTTATCGTCAAAGACAAGGAATTGACTATGATGAAACTTTTAGCCCAGTAGCTATGCTTAAATCCATAAGGATACTCCTAGCCATTGCTACTCATTATGATTATGAAATATGGCAAATTGATGTGAAGACAGTTTTCCTTAGTGGAAATCTGACTGATGATGTGTACATGACACAACCAGAAGGCTTCATATCCAAAGATGGAAAAAATGTATGTAAGCTCCAAAGATCCATCAAGGAGTTGGAATATTCGATTTGATGAGACAATCAAATAGATTGGTTTCTTACAAAATTCGGATGAACCTTGTGTTTACAAGAAGGTCAGTGGGAGTGAAATCGTATTCTTGTGTTATATGTAGATGATATATTGTTAATGGGAAATGATGTCTCAGCCTTACAATCAGTCAAAATTTGGTTATCCAAGAATTTCTCTATGAAAGACCTTAGAGAGGCAATCTATATTATGGGGATAAAGATTTATAGAGATAGATCTAAAAGATTGTTTGGTCTTTCACAGTCTACATACATAGATAAGATGCTAAAGAGGTTTAGCATGGAGCAATCCAAGAGGGGATATATTTCTATGACCCATGGGATTACTCTCTCAAAGTCTTTATGTCCAAAGACACAAGATGAGAGGACACACATGAGTTTGATTCCTTATGCTTCAACTATAAGTGTAACACCCCCTCACCCAAACCGCATGTGCCCGGATGCGGGGGCGCTACTGCCTATCTTCTTTGCTTCTTTAAATCGCTATATATTTTTTTCCTCTATTTAATAAATAATGTACATTTTATAAATACCAATTTACTATTTAACAACTTTGAGAACTAATTTACAACTTATAAGTATATATAATGCAGAAAAACAAATTAAAAGAGTTCAAAAGTTTGTGAGACACTATTTCGAGATCGGCTGCTTTAATTTGAATAGGATCACCGTTTGCTTTATCTACCACCTTCAGCTACCTTTCTATTTCTGCCCGGAAGGAAACTCCCACGCTAAGCTCTAAGCTTAGTGGTGCATATAAATAAGGCAATATACTATATCATGCAACAAGCATTTACATGTATTTTTATGCATTAAAATGTTTGCGCACTATGTCTATCAACATGTTCCTATTTCATACAAGTATAAATACCATGCTCACATATACAATGTTATTTTCATTTATCTTTAATGGTAAATTACTCTGTTACTCTCTTTATTATTATATCTCAATCTCATATCATCATCATCATCATCTTTTTTTTTCTTTTCTTATTTTTCCGACATATCTTCATTATCTTGCCCACATCACTCTAAATTTGAACTGACTGGAAATGGGTTATGGATCAAGAGCGCTCCCAGAGCTATAGCCACCCTGTCAACTATCTGGCTCAATAGAGCTTCTCAAATCAATGGCGCTCTCCGAACTTAAGCTATATTGATTGAATATAATTTCATCATAGATGAATAACCGGACCAAGGGCGCTCTCTGAGCTTAAGCCACCTTGTCCTCAATTTATATGTGCTCATCAGAGCTTCTCAAGTCAATGACACTCTCCGAGCTTAAGCCACATTGACCGAGCATCTCAGATCAATGGCCTCTCCGAGCTTAAATCACATTGATCGAGGAATATCTCATATAGTACGGTACCGTTCGCCCCCTTAATGACATGTCATCTATCTTGTTTCTAGTCTGCAGGTAGAGTAATGGGCATCTTGTTATTTTCACATCAATCGTATATCTTTATACATCCAATTCATCATCCTCATAATATACATCACATCATCATAATTCTCAATTTCGACACATCAATATTCTCATGTTGTACATCTCAATTTTCTTGTTTTGCAACACATCATCGTGCTCATACATACTGGATAGCATCTTTTCATTTGTGTGTAGTTATATACATTAATAGATAATCATATTCATAATTTATTTGAAAATTTCACGGCCGTGACTACCAATTCATGCGCGTGACTTAGTTCACGCCCGTAATCCCAAGCCGTGAACGCTACTAGAATGAATTGTGCCAAAAGCATTCAAGATCGTGAATTAGTTCACGCTCGTGATTCCCAACTGTGAACGCTTGTAGAATAAATAGTACCATTTCCACACCAAAGTCACAACCGTGATACAATAAGTCACAACCGTGAACCATCAAGTTCATGTTCGTGACTCGATAGTCACGCCCATGACTTTCCGTAGGAAATCTGCATATTCACTTTTTTCATTCTTTCTAACATCATCTAAATCATACCAAATTTCTATTTCATGCATTTCTAAGATTCTTTACTCAACTTATTACTTTCTAATACATGTAAATGTCTTTATCATACAAGATTTTCTAACATGCATCATTAATTCAATGTCTCACAAGGATCTCATTCATACATATCTAAACTATGGTTTCATGCCATAATCATCACTCTTGAAATTCATTTATCCAAAATCATGTTCAGCATGCGTTATTTCAAACAAATATAGGCTATTGCCTTAAATTATGCACAAACCTTAATCTTTCTCCTTCACTCTTCTATGTAGCTTTCTCTTTTCCTTTGCTTCTTAGTGTTTGTTCCTTGTCACTTGGAGCTCCTACAATTAGTGTTTGTTCCTTATCACTTGGAGCTCCTACAACATCATATATCACTATTATCATCTAATTTTCTCAAGACCCTAAACTCTCTTATTCTCTCTCAAAACCCTAATTTTTCTCTCTTTCCATATGAGTCTTGGATGAGCTCAAAATTCAAAATTCTTTAAGAAAAGATGAAGAAGAAGAAGAATCACTTCTTACCTTACTCTTTTCTTCACTAAATCACAACTTTGGATATTTTCTCTCTCCACCAAACTTGATTTTTCTTCCTCTTTCTTGTTCTTTCCAGCTTCTTTAGGAGTTATGGACCATGAAGATCACTTTTTCTTGCTCTTTTCCCTCTCTTCTCTTCCTTTTTCTCTCTAAATTTTTGGTTTGGATATGGAGGGAATGGGGCTGGCGTGACTGGTAGAAAAGAGAGAGAAGAAAGCAGAAAATAAAGAGAAGAAGAAGAAGAAAAGAAAGAATTAAATAGGGTACCCAAAAGTCTTCATGTAGGACCCACCATCTTGACCATCATCTTCCCATTTTCTTAATCAACACTAATCTTACTCCTCCTCATTGAGTAGCTGGACAACCTATTAAAATGTCCACAAAATTAATATGTTGATAAGTAATTAATCTCATAAATCCTCAAATTTTTGGTAAATTGCAATTTGACCCCAAAACTTATCAAAATTTGCAATATAATATTTTACCGTAAATCAACTTCTTTAAACTTTATAATCACTTAATTAGACATATATCATTTAATTTAGTCATTACTTGATTAATTCCGATCAAAAATTTAAATTTAAACTCCAATGGTCATACACATCAATTTCGCGACACGTGCGACTCGGTGTCTAAATTAGCAGATATTACATTCTCTCCCCCTTAAATAAATTTCGTCCTCGAAATTCACCTGTTCATTCTGGGTTAAACAACTGGGGATATTGCTTCTTCATCACTTCTTCACTTTCTCACGTGACTTCTTCAATTGTATGATTTCGCCACCAAACTTTAACTAGAGGGACTCTCTTGTTCCTGAGAACTTTCTCTTCATATGCTATTATAGCCACTAGTTCTTCCCCATAAGACATGTATGTTGTACCTCTATTTCCTCAATCGGTATAATGTGGGTCGGGTCTAAACGGTATGTTCATAACATTGAAACGTGGAACATGTTATGAATTCTGTCTAGCTCCGGAGGAAGACCTAATCGGTAAGCCACCGGTCCTATTCTTTCTAGAATTTCATAAGGACCAATAAATCTTGGACTTAACTTTCCTTTTCTATCGAACCTCAATACCTTTTTCCAAGGAAAAACTTTAAGGAATACTTTGTCTCCTACTACATATTCTATGTTTCTGTCGATCTTGTGCTGCCTTTAGCCTTTCCTTGATCACTTTAACTTTTTCCTCAGTCTGTTGAATTATCTCCGGCCCAATCAACTTTTTCTCATTTAACTCGGTCCAACATACTGGTGTCATACATTTTCTTCCGTATAAAGCTTCATAAGGAGCCATACCAATGCTTGATTGATGACTGTTGTTATAGGCAAACTCCATAAGCGGTAGATGTCGATCCCAACTTCCCTCAAATTCAAGCACACAACTTCTCATCATATCCTCTAGCAACTAAATAACTCGCTCCGATTGTCCATCCGCTTGAGATGAAATGCCGTACTGAATCTGAGTCGAATTCCCAAAGCCTTTTGTAAACTTTTCCAGAACTGCGACGCAAACCTAGGATCTCTGTCAGAGATAATAGACACAGGTATTGCATGAAGTCTCACTACCTCACTCACATAAATCTTAGCCAGCTTGTTCAAATTATAGTCCATTTGCACTGGTAGGAAATGTGCTGACTTCATTAATCGATCCACTATCACCCACACTGCGCCATGCTTTCTCTGAGTTACCTGTAATTTGGACACAAAATCCATCAAAATTCTCTCCCACTTCCATTCTGGTATGGAAATCGGTTGTAGTAATCCTGTGGGTAATTGATGCTCAGCTTTCACTTGTTGACAGATTAGACATTTAGCAACATATTCAGTGATATCCTTCTTCATCCCCGACCACCAGTACTGTGCTTTCAAATCTTGGTACATCTTGTTCCCACCTGGGTGCATAGTATAAACTATTTCATGAGCTTCTTTTAAAATCTCTGACCTCAACACTTCTATACTTGGCACACAAATCCGGTTCTTGAAATACACAGTACCTTCTTCTGTTAAAGAAAATTCTGACTTTTCTCCATTTTTCAAGGCTTCGACCTTCTTTACTAGCTTCTCATCTTGTTTCTGGACATCTTTAATTCTCTGCATTAATGTGGATTCCACTCGCATCTTAGCTAAAATTTTTCAGCTTAGCTCATCAGCTACCACATTAGATTTGCCTGACTGGTTGATCACACAGTCATAATCTTTAATCAATTCCAACCATCTTCGCTGCCTCAGGTTCAACTCTTTCTGTGAAGGAAGATACTTAAGACTCTTGTGATCTGTATAAATGTAGCATCTTTCTCCATACAGATAATGTCTCTATATCTTAAGAGTAAAAACTATCACTGCAAGCTCTAAATCATATGTCGGATAGTTAAGCTTGTGAGGCTTAAGCTGTCTAGAGGCATATGTAATCACTTTTCCCTCTTGCTGATGTGTCTCACATCGGTTGTGGAGGAACTCCTGATCTAGTTTATAAGGCTGGGTTCAAACCTTCACCTTTGAGCACGCTTTTGGAGTGAAATTAGGAGTCCACATTCTTATCATTTGGTATCAGAGCCAGCCATGTATACCAGTGTCCCTTCGGGTTACGACAGATCGCCGACCGAGGCAGTCGGGGTCTTAAGGGGGTGGGGATGATGCGTCCCACATCAGTTGCAGAGGAACTCCTGGACTGATTTATAAGGCTGGGTTCAAACCTTCTCCTTTGAGTGCGCTTTTGGGGCGAAGTTAGGAGTCCACATTCTTATCACTTGCATAAGAACACAACCTAGCCCATTGTGACTTGCATCACTATACACAACATAATCTTTTCCTAGAGTAGGCTGATTCAAAACTGGTGCTTCAGTCAACATTGTCTTCAATCGATCAAAGCTTGATTGACATCTATCTGTCCATTCAAAACGGACCTCTTTTCGCAGTAGTCATGTCAAAGGATTTGCTAAAGATGAAAATCCTTACACAAATCTCCTATAATATCCGGCTAATCCAAGGAAACTCCTCATCTCAGTCACGTTGCAAGGTGATCTTCAATTAAGAATAGCCTCAATTTTACTATGATCAACTCGAATACCTTCCGCTGAAATTACTTGACCCAGAAAACTAACTGCTTCCAACCAAAACTCACACTTAGATAGCTTTGCATGCAATTGTTTATCTCTCAAGGTCTACAATATTTTTCTAAGATGTTGGTCATGCTCTACTCGATCTCTAGAATAGACAAGAATGTCATCAATGAATACAACTACAAATTGATCAATATATGGCCTGAACACTTGGTTCATCATGTCCATAAAAATTGTCGGTGCATTCGTCAACCCAAATGGCATCACCAAGAACTCATAATGACCATAACGAGTCTTGAATGCCGTCTTAGATACATCTAACCCTCTGATCTTCAGTTGATGATACCCCGATCAAAGATATATCTTTGAAAATATACTTGTACCTTTCAGCTGATCAAATAAATCATCAATCCTAGGAAATGGGTATTTATTTTTAATAGTAACCCTATTAAGCTGCCTGTAGTCAATACAAAGACATAGAGTACCGCCTTTCTTCTTCACAAATAATACTGGAGCACCCTATGGTGATACACTAGGTCGTATAAATCCTTTATCTAACATTTCTTGTAACTGTATCTTCAACTCTTTCAATTCTATAGGTGCCATTCTATATGGTGTAATATATATAGGAGTGGTGCCAGGTACTAATTCAATAGCAAACTCTATCTCTCGGTCAGGTGGTATTCCTGGCAACTCCTCAGGGAACACATCAGAAAACTCACTAGCAGTTGGGATGTCAGCCAACTTCGGACTTTTCTTTCAGGTATCAATCACATACGCTAGGTAAGTCTCACATCCCTTATTGATGAGTTTTCGATCTTTCAATGCTGATATCACATTGTCTGAATATCCTCTATTCTCTCTCATCATTACTATCTCTTCTTATTCTGAAACTTTAATCCTCATCTCTCTTTTTCTGCAATCTACTATCACTTCATGTTGAGCTAGCCAATCCATTCCTAAGATCACATCAAACTCATGGAATGGTAGCTCTATTAAATTAGTCGGGAATTGTTTATCTTGAATTTCAACTGGGCAACCCCGAAGGATTTTACTAACCCTCACACAGTGCCCTAATGGGTTAGTCACAAGAATCTCATATTCTAGAGTCTTTGGTTTTAAACCCTCTCGACCCGATGGTGGTGTGCATATGTATGAGTGTGTCGACCTAGGGTCTATCAATGCATGTATATAAGAGCCAAAGAGAAGGAATTTACCCACTATGATGTCAAGTGCATCCTGCTCCTCTTGGCATCGCATGGTATAAGCTCTTGCTGGAGCAACTCTACTACCTTTCAGTCTCTCCACTGTGTTTGACCTAAACTGGCTTGGCCTTGCACGACCTCCTCTTCCTTGTCCTGGACCTCGACCTCTGCTTTGTCCCATAGTCTGTATCGATACCGACTCAATACTCCCTGAACCTCTGCCAAACTATAGCAGTGGACAATCTCTTCTTATATGGTCCTTGGAGCCACATCTCAAGCATGCTCTTGTCATCCACTAACACTCTTATGGGTGAGGACGACCACAATGTTGACACACTGGTAGAGTTGTAGATCTACGGGATGCCTGTGTCGGTGCACTAGCTATTGATGAGGTAGATCTTGCGATTTGTCCCCGTCTATAAGACTGAGGTCTGCTGGAACCTCCAACCTGGATTCGGCCACCAAAAGATTTGGCTCTCTTGCCACTCGACTGTACTCCACTTGGTGGTGGTGCTGGTCTACTAACTCCACTAACCTGCATGGGCTGTTGTGCTGCCAAGACTCTTTCAACTATTATAGCAGATGCTAGTAAATTAAGGAAGCTCATCAGACGTAGGGCTGAAACTTGTAACTTGATCGTATTCCTCAACCCATCTTCAAAACATTGACATTTATCAGTTTCTTTGCATACAATGCCCTCAGCATACTTACATAAATGTGTGAATTCCCTCTCATATTCTGTTACTGACATATTTCCTTGTTTCAGAGTCAGAAATTCTCTTTTCTTGTCATCTGTGTATATAGGAGGGATATACTGTTCCTTTAATTTATCCAGAAAGAATTCCCATGTCATAGGGTCGGGTGCCTCTGTGCTTTGTGACTCAAATCGCCACCGATCATATGCATGTTCCTGTAGTAGCGATATTGCATACTCATATTTCTGCTCATTTGTACAACATAGTTGATCGAAAACTCACTCTATCCGTTCCAACCAAAATTCTGCTACAGAAGGGTCATCCTCCCTTTTTCCATAGAAATCGGGTGCCCCTAGCTTCCTCAATCTCTCAAATTCTACTCCAGATGAGGTTGGTTGTGATGCTCTCTGTAGCAATTCTATCATATTTCTCATGAGCACCATCTAACCCGTATTACTAGCTGATTGCTCACGGGATGAGTTAGCACTAGATCTCGGTGCTGCAGTTCGGTGATGACTTGGTCGCGATGAAACTCTTGCCTCTAAGGGCACATTACTCTCGGCTTCTTCCACTACTATTCGTCTTGATCCAGAAGCCTTACCTTACCTATAACATAAAGGTAATGACCCTACTCATTAAAGCAACGATTCCAAAAATTCAATTGTGGGTACTCTTCAAGAAATAAACATTTTCAAAATTCACTTTTTTAAAAATCCAAAATGGCCCAAACCGGGCTCTGATACCAAAAACTACTGTAACACCCCCTCATCCAAATCGCACGTGCCTGGAAGCGGGGGTGCTACTACCTGTCTTCTTTACTTCTTTAAATCGCTATATATTTTTTTCCTCTATTTAATAAATAATGTACATTTTATTTACGTAACATAGTATTTATAAATACCAATTTACTATTTAACAACTTTGAGAACTAATTTACAACTTATAAGTATATATAATGCGGAAAAACAAATTAAAAGAGTTTAAAAGTTTGTGACCCACTATTTCAAGATTGGCTGCTTTAATTTGGATAGGATCACCGCTTGCTTTATCTACCACTTTCAGCTACCTTTCTATTTCTGCACGGAAGGAAACTCCCATGCTAAGCTCTAAGTTTAGTGGTGCATATAAATAAGGCAATATACTATATCATGCAACAAGCTTTAACATGTATCATTTTATGCATTAAAATGTTTGCATACTATGTCTATCAACATGTTCCTATTTCATACAAGTATAAATACCATGCTCACATATACAATGTTATTTTCATTTATCTTTAATGGTAGGTTACTTTGTCAATCTCTTTATTATTATATCTCAATCTCATATCATCATCATCATCATTTTTTTTTCTTTTCTTATTTTTCCAACATATCTTCATTATCTTGCCCATATCACTCTAAATTTGGACTAACTGGATACAGGTTATGGATGAGTAGCGCTCCCAGAGCTATAGCCACCCTATCCACTATCTGGCTCAACAAAGCTTCTCAAATCAATGGCACTCTCCGAGCTTAAGCTACATGATTGAGTATAATTTCATCATAGATGAATAACCGGACCAAGGGTGCTCTCCGAGCTTAACCCATCTTGTTCTCAATTTATATGTGCTCATCAGAGCTTCTCAAGTCAATGGCACTCTCCAAGCATAAGCCACATTGACCGAGAATCTCATATCAATGGCACTCTCTGAGCTTAAGCCACATTGATCGAGGAATATCTCATATAGTACGGTACCGTTCGCCCCCTTAATGACATTTCACCTATCTTGTTTCTAGTCCGCATGTAAAGTAATGGGAATCTTTGTATTTTCACATCAATCATATATCTTTATTTAATTTTTATTTTACATCCAATTCATCATCCTCATAATATACATCACATCATCATAATTCTTGATTTCGACACATCAATATTCTCATGTATCATCATCTCAATTTTCTTGTTTTGCAACATATCATCATGCTCATACTTACTGGATAGCATATTTTCATTTGTGTGTAACTATTTACATCAATAGATAATCATATTCATAATTTATTTGAAAACAAAGCATTCACGACCATGACTACCAATTCATGCCCATGAGGTTCACGCCTGTAATCCCAAGCTATGAACGCTACTGGAATGAATCGTGCCAAAAGCATTCATGGTCGTGAATACTCATTCATGCCAGTGAATGAGTTCACGCCCGTGATTCTCAACCGTGAACGATTCTGGAATGAATAGTACCATTTCCACACCAAAGTCACAACCGTGATACAATAAGTCACAACCGTGAACCATCAAGTTCACGCCCATGACTTTCAGTAGGAAATCTGTATATTCACTTTTCATTCATTCTAACATCATCCAAATCATACCAAATTTCTATTTCATGCATTTCTAAGATTCTTTACTCAACTTATTACTTTCTAATACATGTAAATGTCTTTATCATACAAGATTTCTAACATACATCATTAATTCAATGTCTCACAAGGATCTCATTCATACGTATCTAAACCTATGGTTTCATGTCATAATCATCACTCTTGAAATTCATTTATCTAAAATCATGTTCAGCATGCGTTATTTCAAACAAAGATAGGTTATTGCCTTAAATTATGCACAAATCTTAATCTTTCTCCTTCACTCTTCTAGGTAGCTTTCTCTTTTCCTTTGCTCCTTAGTGTTTGTTCCTTGTCACTTGGAGCTCTTACATCATCATATATCACTATTATCATATGATTTTCTCAAGACTCTAAACTCTCTTATTCTCTCTCAAAACCCTAATTTCTCTCTCTTTCCATATGAGTCTTGGATGAGCTCAAAATTCAAACTTCTTTAAGAAAAGATGAAGAAGAAGAAGAATCACTTCTTACCTTACTCTTTTCTTCAGTAAATCACAACTTTGGAGATTTTCTCTCTCCACCAAACTTGATTTTTCTTCCTCTTTCTTGTTCTTTCCAGCTTCCTTAGGAGTTATGGACCATGAAGATCACTTGTTCTTGCTCTTTCCCCTCTCTTCTCTTCCTTTTTCTCTCTAAATTTTTGGTTTGGCTATGGAAGGAATGGGGCTGGCGTGACTGGTAGAAAAGAAAGAGAATAAAGCAGAAAATGAAGAGAAGAAGAAAAAGAAAAGAAAGAATTAAATAGGGTACCTAAAAGTCTTCATGTGGGACCCACCATCTTGACCATCTTCTTCCCATTTTACTTCATCAACACTAATCTTATTCCTCCTCATTGAGTAGTCGGCCAACCTATTAAAATGTCCCCAAAATTAATATGTTGATTAGTAATTAATCTCATAAATCCTCAAATTTTTGGTAAATTGCAATTTTACCCCAAAACTTATCAAAATTTACAATTTAATCTTTTACCGCAAATCAACTTCTTTAAACTTTATAATCACTTAATTAGGCATATATCATTTAATTTAGTCATTACTTGATTAATTCTGATAAAAAATCCGAATTTAAACTCCGATCGGTTATACTCGTCAATTTCGCGACACGTGCGACTTGGTGTCTAAATTAGCGGATATTACAATAGGAACAATCATGTACGCTACGATATGTACAACCTGATGTATCATATGCTCTGAGTGTCACGAGTAGATACCAATTAGACCTAGAAGAGGGTCATTGGGTGGCTGTCAAGAATATCTTTAAGTGCTTAAGAATGACTAAGGATGTATTCTTGGTATATGGAGATGGAGATCTTATTGTGAGCGAGTATACCGATGCTAGCTTCCAATCTGACGAGGATGACTCAAAATCTCAGTCAGGTTATATATTCACACTAAATGGTGATCAGTTAGTTGGAAGAGTTCCAAACAAGAAACGACGGCTGATTCCACAACCGAAGCAGAGTACATTGCAGCTTCTAAAACAGCAAAGGAATCAGTTTGGATAAAGAAATTCATCACAAAACTTGGAGTGGTTCCCAATATTATTGATCCAATACAATTGTATTGTGATAATAATAGAGCTATTGCACAAGCAAAAGAGCCACGGTCTCATTAGAGATCCAAACATGTATTCAAAAGATACCATTTGATTAGAGAAATCATTGGTAGGAATGCTGTAAAGATAGAAAAAGTGCCCACTGATCAGAATATTATTGATCTTTTAACTAAGCCAATTCCTCAAAAGAAATATGATTCCCATGTACTCACCTATGGAATTAATTACAAAGGAGATTGGTTTTAGTGCAAGTGGGAGCTTGTTAGAGGAGTGCACTAAAGGAAATCACCTTTAGCACTTATTGTACAAAATTATTTGATTAATAAATTTAGGCTTTTTCATTAATTTGATGTTCATTTGATATATGAATTGATAAGTGATCTTAAATCAATTAATGAAGCCCTTGATACATAATATAGCATGAAGGAAATCATGATGAGATCGTGATATTGAGATTCTTATCATGTGTAATTACGTTAGCATCAAAATTATCCCTAGTCATAGGATTAATAAGACGAGACATTATTAATCCGGACAGATAGCACATGTTACACTCCTTGATTGGATTGAGTAGTAGATCTCATAATCTATAAACATGAGATGTTTAGAGTTAACATGTGGATGCTTGCTAAGTGTAGCTAAGTACATTGGATGACCAGCTATGAGACAATCA
The DNA here is from genome assembly GCA_023653625.1 of Triadica sebifera. Classification (NCBI taxonomy): domain Eukaryota; kingdom Viridiplantae; phylum Streptophyta; class Magnoliopsida; order Malpighiales; family Euphorbiaceae; genus Triadica; species Triadica sebifera. The sequence goes on from CM042901.1 coordinate 32,632,727, forward strand.
TATGGATAATCTATTCAAATGTCAATGATAGTCTCATCATAGCAATGGTGCAAGTATCCTTAGACTTGAGGTACTCAATGATATCTTGAATATCGATTATGTATTTAGACATTATTCCTTGTTGCCTCATGGAGGTTGCTCATAGGGTGGTGATTGGATACAACTTGAGGTATTCGAAGATAATTGGGTAACCAACAAATGATTCACCACTCCTGATAGAAGGAGTGTATACCTATAGCCTCTTATTGTGGTCATTACTCGGGAATCTCTAGCTGAAGTGAAAATGTCATAAAAACAGTCTTCAAAGACATATCTAATAAAGTAATGAGCCTCAAGAATAAGAACTAATATTACTTGAACTAGACATGATGTAGTCAGTCTAATGAGAGTTGACACATGTCCATACTCTGAACCAAGTGGAGTATAGAATGGTGAAAGGAATAATTGCTCGGAAATTGTCTAAGAAAAGGTTAGTAGTCAAACCACTGACTTTCTAGTCAATCAGAGGTCATGATGTGTTGCTAGATATCACTCATGACTTACTTAAATTAATTATTAATTTAAATGACCAATATAACCAGGAATCTAATGGCTCACACACATTGAAGATATGGAGAATGAGTAAAATGGTCTTGGATAGGATCTAAAATATGAGAGAATTATTTCAGCATGGATCGCGATGAGATCACATGGAAAAAAAATCATTTGGGAGGGTCACGAGCCCGCGGGGGCTAGTTAGGCTGCTGGCCCGCCTAGTGTGCCAGTTGGGCTGCCCAGCACGCTGCTGCCTCCCTCCCGTTGGACAACAGACAGAATTTGGCCTTAATTAGGCCAATTATGATCAATTATTATTCATTCATTTCCCTTTTCTCCATTTTTCACTTTTCATCTTTTCTTTGAATTTGATTCAAATAGAAAAGATATCAAATGACAGAAAATAGACATGAAAATATTTGTTTTCAAGAACATTTTCAAAGCTAACACTTTAAATTTGTTCAAACTATTTCTTTTGATAGTTTCTTCTTCATTCTTTGTATGGATTATCATTAGAGACATCATAATATGGATTGTTGTGGTTTGCTACAACCCAACAAAGTGAAGATTTGAAGAAAAAATAAGAAATTACAAGGTATAATTTCTAACCTCTATATTTATATAAATTAGTTTTAATGGCACAAGTATGATCTTTTGTTTCGGGTTTTGAAAATTTTATTTTTCCGCTGCGTTTACGAATATGATTTATTCTTCAAAACCCAACAGTGACATGTAATGAATGTTTGTCTTTAATGTTGTTAACTACTAGCCCGTGAAGAATATGTACAAAATGGACAGAAGCTTTCATGACCAAGTTCATGGTTTATGTAACACCCCCTTATCCCACTTCCGTGCAGGAAGGTAAGTAAGTATTACTCGTCTAACTGTTTTATAAAATTAATGAGATGAAGTATATAAAAAAAATTCCTAAAATATTGCAAATACCCAAAATAAAATTTTTACAAACACAAATATTTAAAATTTTATTTATTTATAAAATACATTAATTTACATTCAAACTATGTCCCTTACATTATAATTCAAATTTATAATACACTCTCATTGAAATAAAAACGATAATTTAACTTCTAAAGTTTTAACAAAATATACCAAAAAGAAATCCAAAGCTTTTAGCCACTTTTTTTCAGGTACCCTTCTTCTTTTGACAACTATAATATCTACAGCTACCCTTCTAAAACGTACACAAGAGAAAACCACTCGTGCTAAGCTACTAGTTTAGTGGTGCTTCAATAATAAAAATTTTACATACATATATTTTCTTGCATGTCAATTATACATTTAACAAATAAGACATAAAATAAAGAATTATATAAAATCAAACAAATTTCATCAAACATTGTAATATTTAACAATTTTAATTAATATAACATGATCAAAATGACATACTTTAATATTATTATTATTATTCATTTTTTGTGTGCCCATAACACTTATAACTGAACTAACTAATAGGAATAATGGGATTACCATTACCGGCTTTCATAATATTGTACCGAGCGCTTCATAATAATGTCATTACTAGCATTCATAATATTGTCATTACCGGTTTAATAATTTTTTGCCATACGCATTTATAAATTTATCATTTTCCGGCTTTTATATTTGTCACCGAGTGCATTAATTTTTCTAATTGGTATGTCAAACTATTCTCTATTTTAGTTCTAGATTAGGTGTCATAGAGGTTAATTATTTTTATATTAATTCACATGATTTTTAAAAATCTTATTTATTTTTGTTCTTTGTTCTTATTGTTATTGCATTAGAATCTCACACATAAATAATTTATTGAAAATTTATAATTACTATTAAAGTAAAAATTCACATTAATTTTTACATATACTTAACACACCACATATAAAAACCCAATATTTCAAGTTTCTATCTATAGCAGATTTCGGCCCTGATTTTGGACTTTAATTTTAGCCCATTTATAATTCAAATTTGAAGTTATAGTCTTCTAATAATTTGAATCTTATTGTGCCAGCTTTCAGATGCATTAAAAATCACTCAAAATTCAGTTTTCTTTCAAAAGTTATGGCCAAATGAACACTGAATCGTCACTAAAATTTTTGCCCAAAATTTTCTGGATAGATTTTAAGTTTTATGTATTTTTCTGGAAAAATTCAGATATATTTAGATTTTATAGTCTAAATAAAAGTTAAATATCTATATCTTAGTTTTCAATTCCAATAAAATAACATATAAAACAAAATTCCATAACCTAAGTTACAACCAAAAATGTTAAGACTGCTCCTGGAATTCTGTAACAAAGTCATCAATCGACATCAATCTACCTTTCAACTACATTCATCATTTGCATTCATTTTTATACCAAAATTTTCAAATCACAATTAAATTCATATGTCTCAATTGTTTCACACAATTTAGTCTTATTGCCATATAAAATATCAAAAGCAACAACTAATCACATTTCATATCAAAAACACAATCATATCAAACCTTAATACATAATTACATTCATATGAATAACATGTAAGATTTTTATCAATGAAGTACATACCTAATCAGACTTGGATCTTCCCTTAATCTTTCTTTTCCTCCCCTTACTAGTTAGCTTTCTCCTTGCCTTTGTCACCCTCTTGAGGGCCTCTCATTGATTCATTTGGTTTTCCTACACAACCAATACCATATCTCAATCCTATCATCCATTTTCAAAGTTTTTCATGTCTACATAATACTCTAATACTCCTAATATATTTTACACCTTAATTTAGCCAAAATGTACTTAAGTTAAACTTCCCTCTTAATATGTCATGGCTGCCCAAAATCTTTATCATAGTTCCCAATTCATTTTCTTCAAACCAACACTCAATTCACACTTTATCTATCATCAATTGTGTTATTTCTATATTAATTTCAATTTTTCCCAAATTACTTTAACTAAGGCAGCCCCTTCTTCATCCATTAACATCATCTTTATTTTAATTTTTAAGTGATAATATCAATTATCATTAATTCAAAGTTTAACTAAAATTTTCTTCAACTAATGACAACTTTAAATTTCTAGTTTCAATCTTGCAACATAACCTAAATCTATCAAACCTAATCATATCTATCATCCTTATGGGTCTCAAATGGAAGGAAAAATGTTGAATTTAAGAATAATAAACTCACCTTAATGGAGTTATAGGTCTGGTCAAATCTACCCGAACTCTTCTCCCTTTTTCTTCTTCATTCTTTCTACTTTTTTGCTCCTTAGCTCTCTTTATGGCAAGAACTCTTTAATTTATTGAATCTTCTCTCTCAAAACTCATTTTCCCCATTCTTAGCATGCTGGAAAATTGAAGAAAAATGGAGGTTTTTGGGTAAGGAGAGGGACGACAAAATGGAGAAGAAGATGAGGTGATAAGAATGTGGACTCCTAACTTTGCCCAAAAGCGCGCTCAAAGGAGAAGGTTTGAACCCAGCCTTATAAATCAGTCCAGGAGTTCCTCCGCAATCGATGTGGGATGCATCATCCCCACCCCCTTAAGACCCCGACTGCCTCAGTCAGTGATCTGTCGTAACCCGAAGGGACACCGGTGTACAGGGCTGGCTCTGATACCAAATGATAAGAATGTAGACTCCTAACTTTGCCCAAAAGCGCGCTCAAAGGAGAAGGTTTGAACCCAGCCTTATAAATCAGTCCAGGAGTTCCTCCGCAATCGATGTGGAACGCATCATCCCCACCCCCTTAAGACCCCGACTGCCTCGGTCGGCGATCTGTCGTAACCCAAAGGGACACCGGTGTACAGGGCTGTCTTTGATACCAAATGATGCAGCCACCACCTAGAATCTAAGTTTAGACAACCTCCAAATCAATTTGATACAAATCTTAAGTTTTAAACAATTGCAAGATTAGACTCTTCACCCCCAAAACAGCAAGGAATTGGTAACAAAGAGTATGAAGAGAGAATTGGATTCACGCCACAAATTAATTACCAACCTGATAAGTGAAAACAATCCTTGGTATATCAATGGAGATCACACCTCCCACTTGAAGAACACTCAAGAACATTGAAATTTTGATCTTAAATCACCAATCTGATTGTCTTACACGCATAAGGAGGTATTTATACCTCTACAAACCAAACCCTAGCTGCAAACATGAAGAAAAGACCAATCTGACCCTAATGACTTAAGGACAAACGAATGAGCTTAATTTTATAAGGCCTACACACTTAAGACAAGTTAAAATAAGGCTGATCATGTGTCTTTAATTGGAATTACATTCCAATAATTAAAATAAAACAGCCCACTAAAATTAATCTTAGGCCCAACCATGACATAACATAAGTCCACCTTAACATAGTATATTGCACATGAGTTGAACCTTGTAATATAGACTTCTTCTCTAGCCCATTAGGCTAGTTGTCTTCACCATCACATGCCCCAATGAGTGTCACAAGCTTTGGATCGCAAACTGATTCCATCTCTTCAAGCTTGACCCAAGCCTCTTCCTTGATATCTCTTGTCACTAAGCTCTGAATATACATTTGCAAGGCTGCATTGAGCTTGTTTCTACTTGATCTTATGATTGGACCACGTGGCATCACTAATCCATCTCCTCCATGGCATGTAAGATCATTTTTGTTGTCTTGGTTCGCATCATTCCCTCCTTCCACAAAAGGATTCGTCCTCGAATCACCTGCATTATCAAAATGAGAAAGGTCAGCAACATTAAAAGTTGCTGAAACACCATACTCACCGGGCAAGTCAATCTTATAGGCATTGTCATTGATCCTCTCAACCACTTGAAAAGGTCCATCGCCTCTTGGATCCAACTTGGATTTCCTTTGGTTAGGAAATCTCTTTTTCCTAAAATGCACCCATACCCAATCTCCAAGTTCAAATTTCACAACTTAACGTCCTTGGTTGGCTTTTTGTGCATAACTTTTGTTCTTTAACTCAATGTGCTGCTTTGCCTTCTCATGTATGGACTTAACCAAATCTGCCTTCTTTTGTCCATCTAAGTTAAAAATATCATTCACAGGTATAGGCAACAAATCCAAAGGGGTTAGCGGATTAAAACCATAGACAATTTCAAATGGAGAATAACCTGTTGATGAATGAATGCTTCTATTATATGCAAATTCTACTAATGGCAAACAATCTTCCCAAGTTTTCAAATTCTTTCCAACAACAGCACGTAATAATGATCCTAAAGTTCTATTAACCACTTTAGTTTGACCATCTGTTTGAGGATGACAAGTAGTAGAAAATAGCAACTTTGTTCCCAACTTTCCCCACAGCACACGCCAAAAATGACTCAAAAACTTAGAATCTCTATCAGAAACAATAGTTTTAGGAACACCATGCAAACACACAACATCCTTAAAGAACAAATCAGAAATATGTGTAGCATCATCAGTTTTATGGCAAGCGATGAAATGTGCCATCTTGCTAAACCTATCAACTACAACAAAAATGCTATCTCTTCCCCTTTTAGTCCTGGGCAGTCCCAACACAAAATCCATAGAAATGTCAATCTAGGGCTGACTAGGGATGGGTAAAGGAGTATACAACCCATGAGGTTGAATTCTTGACTTGGCTTGCTTACATGCAACACACCTAGAGCAAATTTTCTCAACATCTTTCTTCATATTAGGCCAATAAAAATGCTCATGCAAGATGTCAAGTGTCTTAGCAATACCAAAATGACCCATCAAACCACCATTATGAGCCTCACGCACAAGCAACTCACGCATGGAACAAGTAGGCACACAATTTATTTTCTCTAAATAAATAGCCATCGTGCCTATAAAACCTTTGAAATGCAGATTGTTCATATGCATTATAAACATTTGAAAAATCAGAATCAGAAGCATACAATTCCCTTATATATTCAAATCCCATCAATCGAGAACTCAAAGTAGTAATAAGAGTATATCTTCTAGATAATGCATCAGCAACCACATTTTCCTTACCTTGTTTGTATTGAATCACATAAGGAAAGGTCTCAATGAACTCCAACCATTTGGCATGTCGTTTGTTCAACTTACCTTGACCCTTGAGATGCTTTAAAGATTCATGATCACTATGAATCACAAACTCTTTAGGCCAAAGATAATGCTGCCAAGTCTCCAAAGCCCTCACCAATGCATACAACTCCTTGTCATACGTGGAATAATTGAGTTGTGCACCACTCAACTTTTCACTAAAGAAAGCAATTAGTCACCTACCCTGCATCAAAACAGCACCAATACCTATCCCGGAGGCATCACATTCAATCTCAAAAGTAGAATTAAAATCAGGCAAACTCAAAACAGGTGCAGAACAAAGTTTATATTTCAAAGTATTAAATGCAAGTTCTTGCACCTCGCCCCACTTAAAACCCATATCCTTTTTAATGATTTCAGTTAAAGGAGCAGCAATGACACTAAAATCCTTTACAAACCTCCTGTAAAAGCTAGCAAGGCCATGAAAGCTCCTAACATCACTAACATTCCTAGGGGTTGGCCATTCTTGGATAGCCCTTATCTTCTCCTCATCAACCTCAATTCCATTGGCACTCACCACATACCCTAAGAATATAACTCTATTCATGCAAAATGTGCACTTTTTAAGTTTAGCATACAATTCTTCTCTCCTAAGTGTATCCAAAACTGCCCTAAGAAGATGTACATGTTCATCAACAAATTTACTATAAATCAAAATATCATCAAAATAAACAACAACAAATTTTCCAATGAACTGACGCAAAACATGATTCATCAATCTCATAAAAGTGCTAGGGGCATTGGTTAGACCAAAAGGCATAACGAGCCACTCATATAAACCAAGCTTTGTTTTAAATGCTGTTTTCCATTCATCACCAACTTTCATCCTAATTTGGTGATATCCACTCATCAAATCAATCTTAGTAAAGACACATGCGCCATGCAGTTCGTCTAACATATCATCCAATCTGGGTATTGGATGGCGATACTTAACTGTTATGAGGTTCACAGCCCTACAATCAACACACATGCGCCAACTCCCATCCTTTTTTGGCACCAAAAGCACCGGCACTGCACACAGACTAAGACTCTCACGGATATGCCCCCTTGCTAACAACTCCTCCACTTGCCTTTGAAGCTCCTTTGTCTCCTCGGGGTTGCTCCTATAGGCTGGTCGGTTTGGAATTTGAGCTCCTGGTATGAAATCAATTTGATGTTCAATTCCTCTTATTGGTGGCAATCCTTGTGGTAACTCTTTAGGAAATACATTCTCATATTCTTGCAATAAAGAAACAACAACACTAGGCAAAGAAGGGTTAAGGTCAGCTTCATTAAAATAAGATTCCTTGTACATGAGTACAAGTAAACATTGTTGATTCTCAAAAGCCACTCTCATATCCCTTACTTTTGCATAAAAATTGTTTTTCTTTGTACCACTCTCCTTTGGGCCAATTATTTGCTTTTCTTTTTGGGCCTCTTTTCCTCCCATTTTTCTCTCTTTTTTAGCCTCTCCTTTTTCTTTTCCTCTCATCTCTCTTATTTTGAAACTCTCAGCCTTTCCATTTTCTTTTTGCTCATTTTCTCTCAATTTGGACTTTTCGGCTTCTTTTTGCATTTCTTCCTCCATGCTCCTTTTTAGCTTCATTTGATCTTCATAAACTTCACTAGGAGTCATAGGAGCCAGAATGATACGTTGATCTCCCATCATGAATGAGTGTCTATTTCTATACCCATCATGTGTCACCTTTCTGTCATATTGCCATGGCCTACCAAGCAACACATGACCTGCATGCATAGGTACTACATCACAAAGTACACGGTCAGAATATCTTCCAATGGAGAATGAAATTAAAACTTGTTTATTTACCCTTATCTCTCCACAATCATTAAGCCATTGTAGTCTATATGGCCTAGGATGTTTCAAACAATCCAGCCCCAACTTATCAACTAAAGTAGTACTTGCAACATTAGTACAACTTCATCCATCAATTATAAGACTACAAATTTTGCCATTTATCAAGCATCTGGAATGGAAGATATTTTCCCTTTGTTCAACCCCATCCTCTTTCAATTGTACATTTAGTACACGCCTAACCACAAGATTTAAATCCCCGCCAACAGCATGCTCGGCCTCATCATCATCACTACAATCTTCAAATGAAGGCATTGAATTAGATTCTTTATCACTTTCGGATTCAATTACACCATTATCTTTCAATATCAAAACCTTTTTAATTGGGCATTGAGATGCAATATGTCAATTGCCAAGGCACTTAAAGCATTTTATGTTTCTATGCTTTTCAGTATTGGAAGAAGAAGTAGCATTAGCTTTAGGGTTACCTTTTTGCTCTACTTTACCCTTTTCTTCTCTTACCTTGTCTTTGGCTTTGTCTTCCCTTTTTGGCCATTTTGAGCTCCAATTAGATGTGGAACCCAAATAGGTTGGTTTGTTGGTTCCCTTTTGCTTTAGTTGCTTCTCCACCTTCATAGCCATATTCACCATCTCCTCTAACTCTACATAGTGGTGCAGCTCAATAACATTTGCAATTTCTTTATTTAGACCAGCCAAGAAACGTGCTATGGTAGCCTCCCTATCTTCAGCAATATTAGCCCTCATCATAGTTATCTCCATTTCTTTATGATAGTCCTCAACACTTTTATTCCCTTGCCTTAAAGTTTGGAGCCTTTGATGTAGTTCCCTATAATAGTAACTAGGGACAAACCTATTTCTCATGACTGCCTTCATCCCCACCCATGTGTTTATAGGCCTTTCCTCATTCCTACGCCTATTGAGGATGATTTGGTCCCACCATACCAATGCATAGTCAGTGAATTCCACGGCTGCCAACTTTACTTTTTTTTCCTCAGAATTGTTATGACATTCAAACACCAATTCCACTTTTCTCTCCCACTCCAAGTAAGCATCAGCATCATTCCTACCTTGAAAAGTAGGGATTTTCAATTTAATACTCCCCAAATTACGATCTATCCGATTCTCAACATTCCCAAATCTATCTGCCTCTACCCTGCCTCTATGTTCTCTCCTATTCCTTCCTCTATCATTTCTGCCCCCTCTACCTCCAAACTGATTTCTATCCCTATCATCATCAAAGTCATCAAAATCTTCTTCATAGTCAGATTGAGGTGGAGTTACTAACCTTTCCCTTCTCCCTCCAATTCGACTTTGCAAGGATGTATCTCTTCTAAGATTCCGTAGAGCTTGATCATGGCCTTCTAACCTCCTATCATACTTGTCAAACCGATCATTCATGTCTAGAAGTAGGATAGTGGTATAACATTAAGGGGGTTTGGTACTGTAGTGATTATTATATCATGATTTTATACTCATCAATGTCGGTTAAGCTCTAGGAGCACCATTGACTTGAGACACCTCGACTGGCACATATAATTATAGACAATGACAGGGTGGCTTAAGTTTAGAGAGCACCCCTGTTCACAACTCGTATTCAAATAGTCCATGTTGAGACTTGTTGCACAATAATATCAAAGTGATTTTAGAACATAATGAAATAAAAAAGAGGTTCAAAAACACAAGTACACCGTTAATATGTTATATGCTATTAAAAAAAGGTGTTATGTGTTCTCTGTCTTATTGTTCAACATTTAGTAAGTTATCGCTCTCATAAGGTAAGGTATTTCATATAATATTATGATTTTACTGCTATGTCATGATGTTTTATATGCTACTATGATTTCCGTTAATGTATGATTGCATATTGAATTTTTATATCTATAGTACCACTAACCTTTCAGTAGCTTAGTGTACGGATATTTTCCCATGTAGGTCGGAGCCTTGTAGATAGAAGTTAGCCCAACATCAGAGATAATAGTTCAGATGCGACATAGGTCGATGACATCATATGTCATACTTTTGTATTTTGTATGTGGCTTGGGCATTTGACTTGTTTACCTACATACACGCATGTATCAAAGTATTATGTAATTATGTTAAAGCATGTATTTTTATAAATATTGGGTCGATTAAGCCCAAACATGATAATTTTAATTATATAATGGATCTTTGGATCAAGAATAGTTTTATGGATGCATGTTATATGATATGAAATATGTTTTATATGTGAAAGAGTTTTATGACAAAGAAATATTCAAAGAAAATAAAAATTTTAAAATTTCACTGGTTTTTTGCACACCGAATTTCGTATCACCCGCTCATTTAGTCAGGTAAATCCTGGTTGGGCAAGAGAGTACTACAAGCACACATAGTATTATTTGACTTTGCTGTTATATGGTAGGGTGAGATGGTGTTACATGCCTAGTGGTTGTGGTGTAATTTATTAACTATACTGTATTAATTGTATTTTATTAACCTAGTTTTATTTACTCTTGATGATGACCTGTAATTGTCTAATTTATTTTAAAAACGATATAGTTTCGTCTATTTTTGTGGACTTCCCTAAGGATACCTATTTAAAAACTTGTTATCATACACAAATTCCAACACTCAACTTCACAATCCAATTTCAAATCATATATATGTTCAAATCCATCAAGGCCTCAGTGGCTAGCATCAAATTAAACTATCGCCAAATTTAAATTATAATTTTTACATATATAAAATTATTTACAACCCTGAATTTTATTCTTTATATAACCAAATTTGTATTTACACACAAAATGAAAACAAAAATAAAGAAAAATTGGGTGAAATAAAAATCAACCCAAAAAAAGAAATGTGGATCTTTTATTGCACCTCTAATAGTGGAATCAATGTCACTTCCAAACAAGCTTTATCTAGAAGCTATCAAAATACTATTTATAGTTTTTCCACTATTTACAATTGCTACTTACCTACGTGTGAGACAAGAAAACCCGTTCTTTAAGTATATTACTTACTAGTGCACATATTTAATTATTTCACAAGCAAGCATATTCACAACACGCAACAAGGTATCATATGCTACGTAGTATAAATAAGAATAAATATATATTCATATTGTTCATCATAATAATTAAAATATCAGCACATATCGAATGCATTCCACATTATTATTATTATTATTATTATTATTATTATTATTATTATTATTATTATTATTATTATTATTTCAACATATAACACAAATGACTCATATGCATAAAATCTTTTATTTTTTTTATCATTATACCTATCATATTTTAGATTAGAAGTAGGAAGAAATAAGAGATTCAATTGTATTTGCAGTCTTTCTAGTGTATAGCTTGGCAATATATCGATATTGTGGTTCTATTTTATACAACCAGTTCAGTGCATTTGTGCCTATATTAATTTAATCAATTGAACTTCAATTTAACTAATTGAATTCCAAATTACTAATTATTTAATAATATAGTTTTTTAAATAATAATTTTGATTTTATTAATTTTTCATAGAAGTTAATTTTGAATTAAATTACTAAATTAGTAATTAATACTTATAATGAGATTAAATAAATTATTTTAAAAAATAAACTAATTTTAGACTAATTACTATTCAATTTATTAAATTTTTTAAATTATTTCATTTGACAACTTAAAATAATAAAAATTACATATAAATATTTTTTAAAAGCGAAGTAATCGAGGTTCTTCAGTTGACCCTCATCCCACCTTAAAAATTTCAAATCAAATAATTAAGATTATATCTAATTTCATATTGAGTGCAAATCAATTTCCAAATAGTTTCAGATGGGATTTTCTAATTAGACAAAAATTATCGAATTTAATAACATGTCTTTTAGCTAAAAAAAAAAGGGAAATGAGTGAAAAGAAAATTGGCACCGCCATTACATCACAATGGCCCACAAAATCCTATATTTTGCAGGGTTTCACGCTAGAAAAGAATTTTTGTCGGTAAGAAGGATGGAGTCAAAAGGAGCATAATATAGTAGGAATTCTATTCAAATTTTAAATTTATAGTATATGAGTAACAGCTGTTTTCCTCGCCTTGTGGATCTAATTGTCTTAAACCCAATTTTATCTAATCATGGGATTTTTGGACCATTTCACCACACGTTAGATTCATTCATCTTCCAAATTATCTTATGTTGGAGAGACATTTTGTAATGATCTGAATACCCAGTTAGTCGTACACTGTACTTTTTAAAATTGATCAGCATATCCGGATGTCAAAAATACACACGTGGATAAAAAAATATTTTATTTAATTATCAAAAAATATAGGTTATAACTAGTCCGGGGGTAAATTTTGGAGTGAAAATAATGTCAAATAACTGCTCAAAGTCAAAACTAAGAAAAAAGGGATCCATTTTAATTAAATAATTGGTTGACTGTAATTTGACCGAGCTATGAAAAATAGCAAACGATATCCAAAAACTTATTTTAAAATATGGATAGACTCTAAATAATATTTAGGATTATTTGACAGGGAAAAAGAAATTTTACGGTAACACCAAAAATTGAATTATTAGTCCGGTTTGAGTGAGCTGGATAGAAAACGGACTCTGATTAAGTTGAAAATTTTTGTGTAGACATATAAAATTTTTTATGAATTATGGAATTAAATTTGGATAAAATTGTTGTTGAAAAGTGAGAGAAATAATTTATAGTGTTTAATTGGGTCTAAGTAAGAGAAATAACTCGGTTTTAGCAGAAGAGGAAGTCAGAACAGTTCAATGGTTTGGGTGCTCAAAATAATAAGTCTAGGGGACCAGCTCCATCCTAGAACCGTACATCAGTTGCACCAGGGCGTGGACAAGAAAGTACATTATGTGGCAATGCCTCAGTCACATCTGTGGGCAATACACCTTGAGGCAGAGTGATGCGTCCCACATCGATTGCGGAGCAACTCCTTGACTGATTTATAAGGCTGTGTTCAAAACTTCTCCTTTGAGCGCGCTTTTGGGCAAAGTTAGGAGTCCACATTCTTATCATTTGGTATCAGAGCTTTGGTTCTAAATCAATTGTACTTATCTTTATTTTTCTGGTTTTAGTGATATTTGTTCAAGTTACAACATAAAAAAATTAAAAAATTTTTTTATCTATTTGTGGCTGAATTTGCCTATATTACTGTCTATTGAAGTTTGGTTTATTTTTTTTTTTTGGGTATGAATTTTTGGTGTTTCAATTTTTTTTTGTTTATCAGATTACAAAAAAAACAACAAAAAAAAATCGTGCATATTGGCATTGATTGCCAAAAGTGGGACTGTTTGGATTCAATTGATTGCACACATATATAAAATGAATTGCCTCTGAATATATTTGCTCTATTCTGATTAAAATTGATAATTTGAGCAATTTTGAGTGGAGTTCGTAGTTGAAATTGATTGGTTTCATATTGAGGTATAAGTTGAGATTTCATTGCTTATTGCTGGAAATTGTACAATTGGTGGATAATAGTTACTAATAGGCATACAATTAGCTTATTTGGCAGTAAGTTGGGAATGGTTTAGTGAGTTTTAGGTTCTGGTTCGAATTCTTTTAGGGCAGTAGCACATATGCACTTAATTTTTTCTAGTTTTGTCAATTTATTGTATTCCTTGTTTTATATTCTTGACTGTTGTCCTACTTGTTTCCATTACATTTGTTGAGTAATTTTGCATTCCATATTACTCAAATAACAATATTATATCTGCACACCTCATTCTTCATCCGTGTGTGCATATAGCATATACTTGTCATTCCTTGCTTTCATCTCATTAATTTTGCTTCTAGTTTTGTGATGTTTCCTTTCTTGCTTAGGAATTGTCTATTTTAATTTTATGTTGGATATTGCTGCTCATTGTTATTGATCTGGTTGGTTGAAATTGATCCAGAAATATATCATAGTGAGTACACAAGAGCGGTAAAAGGCAGGAGTGGTTAGCTCAAAAGAGGGTAAAAGCCTTAATTGAGTGAAACATGAGCAAACATACACATCACAGAGTTCCTCCGCAATCGATGTGGGACGCATCACAGAGGGACAAGTACAGTTCAGATCTGTAGCCATTGTGGTAGATCTCACCTAGGAGAGTGCAGATATTTGACTGGTGCCTATTCAAGTGTGGTGCACTGGTCAGGGATTGTCCAGTTGCTTAAGCTTCTCTACGGCTATATCACCAGCACCTAGTATTGGATCTTTGCCATTCGGAGGCCGAGGTAGGAGAGCAGCCCTTAACCCATTAATATCTAGACCTTATACACAACAACTCCAAGGTCAGGGATGAGCTACAGACTGTACTTATGCAATGAGAGCCAGAGAAGAGGACGATGCTCCTGATGTGATAATAGGTAAATTCATACTTATGATGATTCTGTTTGTGGACTTATTGATCCTGATTCCACACATTCCTACATAAATACTGATGTTGCACAGGAGAAAGGGTTAAAATATTCACAATTAGACCATGACATCATAGTGAGCAATCCTTTAGGAAATAATGTTGTGGTGAATATGGTGTACATGGATTGTTCCATTAGTGCGCAAGGTTATGAATTCCTAGCTAATCTAATTGAACTCTCATTCCGCGAGTTTGATGTAATATTGGGGATGAATTAGTTATCCGCCCATCAAGCGACAGTAAATTGTAAATGGAAGAGAGTGACACTTAAACTCTCCGATGATCAAGAAATCACTATTGTGGGTGAAAAAGCAAACTTCTTATCAAATGTGATTTCAGTTACAGCTACAAAGAGACTTATAAGAAAGGGGTTCATTGCTTACTTATGTTATGCAATGAAAGCTAAAAAGGAAGATCTTAAGATTTCATATGTGCCTACAATGAGAGATTGATTATCCAGATGTATTTCCCGAGGAACTACCAGGTTTGCCACTTAGCAGGGAAGTTGAATTCACTATTGACGTAGCTCCAGGCATGACACCTATTTCGATTGCACCCTACAGGATGGCTCCTACAGAACTCAAAGAATTGAAAATTCAGTTGAAGGAATTACTCGATAAAGGCTTTATCAGACCCAGTTTCTCCCCATGGGAAACACCGATACTCTTTGTAAAGAAGAATGATGGGTCTCTCAGATTATGTATTGACTACAGACATCTGAATAATGTGACAATTAAGAACAAGTATCCCCTTCCAGTATTGAAGACTTTTTGATCAATTGAAGGGAGCAGATGTGTTTTCAAAGATCGACCTACGATCAGGCTACCATTAGTTGAAAGTATAAGAAGCAGATGTGCCCAAGACTGCTTTTGCGCACAAGATATGACCATTATGAATTTTTAGTCATGCCATTGGACTTACAAATGCCCTAGCAGCTTTCATAGATCGAGAACTAGTTGTATGCAAAGTTTAGCAAGTGTGACTTTTGGTTTAATGAAGTATCCTTTTTAGGTCATGTAATTTGAGCTGAAGGGATAAAGGTGGATCCAAAGAAGATTGAAAACGATCTTACATTTGAGAATACCTAAGACTATTATAGAAGTTAGAAGTTTCTTAGATTTGGCTGGGTATTATAGGAGATTTGTAAAAGGTTTTTCCACCATAGCAGCACCGCTCACTCGACTGTTACAAAAGCATATTAAGTTTGAGTGGACAAATAAATATCAAGAAAGCTTTGAAAAGCTTAAAAACATCTTGACAGAAGCCCCAGTATTAGCTCAACCAAAATCTGGTAAGTATTTTATGATTTACAGTGATGCCTCCAAGAATGGGTTAGGTTGTGTATTGATGCATGAAGGTAAAGTGAATTCCTATACTTCCTAACAACTCAAGACTCATGAGAAGAACTATCCTACTCATGATCTCTAAATTGCAGCAATTGTACTCGCCTTGAAGATTTGGAGACATTATATTTATGGTGAGAAATGTTACATTTACACATATCACAAAAGTTTGAAATATTTGCTCAAATAGAAGAAACTTAATTTGAGGCAGAGGAGTTGGCTTAAATTAATAAAGGACTATGACTGCTTAATCGACTACCATCTACAAAAGATGAATGTAGTAACTAATGCACTTAGTAGAAAATTTATGGCAGCCCTTCCGATGATGAATGTTAGATTGGATATGGCACAAGATGGAGCGATAATAGCGGAAATGCAAGTAAAATGAGACTTCCTTCAGCAAGTGAAAGCAGCACAAAAGCTAGATGATCGTTTGATTTCCATAGTGAACAAAATAAAAAAGGGCAATGAAAGTGATTATTCTTTGGGTGAAGATGACAACCTTTATTTCAACTGGAGGTTATGTATACCTAATCAAGATGATTTGAGGAAGAACTTTCTCACAGAAGCTCATCATAGCAGCTACGCAATGCATCCTTGTGGTAACAAGATGTATGAAGATTTGAAAGTACAGTATTGGTGGCAAGGAATGAAACGTGATATGACAGAATTCGTGAGCAAATGTTTGATATGCCAGCAGGTGAAAGCTGAACACTAAATTCCATCGAGTTTTCTTCAGCCTATCGCAACACTAGAATGGAAATGGGATCAAGTGACCATGGATTTTGTGACGGGTTTTCTCTGACTGGAAAGAAGCATAATGCTATTTGGGTAGTCATTGATAGACTTACCAAATCAGCTCATTTCATACCAGTACGGAGGGATTATCCACTGACCAAGTTGGCAGAAATCTACATTAATGAGGTAGTGAGATTCCATGAAAACCATCCTCCATTATTTCAGATAGGGATCCAAGATTTACTTCTTAGTTCTAGAAGAACTTGCAAAAAGCATTAGGGACAAAACTTCATTTTAGTACAACTTTTCATCCCCAAACTAATTGACAGTTAGAGCGTGTGATTTAGATACTTGAGGATATGTTGCGGAGTTGCATCATTGAGTTTGAAAGCAGTCGGGAAAAGTATTTGTTGTTGGTCGAGTTTGCTTACAACAATAGCTATCAGTCTAGCATCAAAATGGCACCATATGAAACACTTTATGGGAGAAAATGTATGACTCTTTTATGTTGGACAGAATTGAGTGAAAAGAAGCTACTGGGGCCAGATTTAGTTTGAGAAACTGAAGAGAAGGTACGGGTGATCAAGAATAGATTGAAAGAAGCCATGGACCGATAAAAGTCATATGAAGATTTAAGAAGAAAAGAAATAGAGTTCCAGCTTGGAGATTAAGTGTTCCTAAAGGTATCACCCTGGAAGAAGGTTATGAGATTTGACAAGAATGACAAACTAAGTCCGAGATTTTTAGGCCCTTATGAGATTATGCAGTGAGTGGGACCTGTAGCTTATTGATTGAATCTGCCTTAGGAGTAGTAAAAAGATTCATGATGTGTTTCACGTCTTAATACTGTAGAGGTAAAGGTCAGACCCTAGTCACGTGATCAAGCCAGAAGAAATTTGAATACAGGCTGATCTGACGAATGAAGAGAAACAATTGAAGATCATAGCCAGAGAGGTTAGACAGGTCAGGAGCAAGCAAATCCCACTAGTGAAGGTGTTATGGAGTCACCACAATGTGGAAGAAGGCCCATGGAAGCCAGAAGCTGCAATGAGGTAATAGTATCCACAACTGTTCAATACAGGTAAAATTTTGAGGACGAAATTTTTATTGGTAAGGGAGAATTGTAATAGCCCCAATAATAGGTTAGTCATAAATTGTAATTTCCGAAATTGATCAGCATAGGGGTCAAAAATACACCCGTGAGTGAAAAATATTTTATTTAATCATCAGAAAATATAGATTATGACTAGTTCGGGGGTAAATTTTGGAGAGAAAATGAGGTCAAAAAAATCCTCAAAAGTTAAAATTAAGAAAAAATGGTCGATTTAATTAAATAATTGGTTGAACGTACTTTGACTGAGCTATGAAAAATAGCAAACGATATCCAAAATTTTATTTTAAGACATGAATAGACTCTAAATAATATTTAGGATTATTTGACAGTGGAAAAAGAATTTTACAATAACACCGGAAATTCAATTATTAGTTCGGTTTGAATGAGCTAGATAGAAAACGAACTTTGATTAAGTTGAAATTTTTTGTGTAGACATATAAAAATATTTTATGAGTTATGGAATCAAATTTGGGTAAAATTCAGTTTGGAAAGTGAGAGAAATAATTTATAGTGATTAATTGGGCCTAAATGGGTTGGGCTTTGTTTGGCCCAAGCCCACCCAACTTAAACCATTATATAAGACCCAAATTATCATAATTCTCTAGATAGAATTTTGCTCCATCATCTTCTTCCTCTCCTCCCTCTTGGTTGAACCACCTCCTCCATTGTCATTCTCCAATTTTCTTATATTTTCTTCAATTTTTACACCAAAATCAACCATTCAAAAATAATTTCAGTATCTCTAGTACCTAGTAGAAGCTTTTATTCTTCATTTGGAGGGCTAGAGTGGAAGGAAATCAAATGAGACAAATTGAGATATAAATTTGAGGTAAGTGAAATTTATAGTTTTAAATTAGTTTAATGGTTTAAATAGATAGTTTAAGGTATGTAGATGAAAAATATGAAGTTTATTTGACTTAAGGAAGCAAAATATTGGTGGATTTATGGAGTGTAATTTTTGGCCATGGTAGGTTCAAAGGAAAGTGAAGGTGCTTCCAAAGGAAAGGCTAAGAAAAATGAAGCTTAGGAAGGCTAAAGCAAGAAAATAAAGTTAATGATTTCAAAATCTATCTATTTTCATTTATTAAGTATGATTTAGGGTTATGAAAATTAGGAATTTTGTGTGTTTTGCATGTAATTGTTAATTGATACTTAAAACATGATTAAGGGATTATAAAAAAATGAATTAGAATGGTTAATTTTAATTAAAAAAAATAATTAGTGGAAATTGGAGACCTTATTATGTGAAAAATGTAAATTAAGGTATAATTACATTTTATTTTAATATTATGATATATATGGAACAAGGAATGTATAAATTAGTAAAAGGAATATTTAGAAAATGGGAAGCACCTTCACTTTTCTTTGAACCTACCATGGCCAAAAATTACACTCTATTATTCCACCAATATTTTGCTTCCTTAACTTCAAATAAACTTCATATTTATCATCTACATATCTGAAACTACTATTTAAACCATTAAACTAATTTAAAACTATAAATTTCACTTACCTCAAATTTATATCTTAACTTATCTCCTTCGATTTCCTTCTACTCTACCTTTCCAAATGAAGAATAAAGGCTTCTACTAGGTACTAGAGATGCTGAAATTATTTTTGGGTGGTTGATTTTGGTGTAAAAATTAAAAAAATAGAAGAAAATTGGAGAAGAACAATGGAGGAGGTGGTTCGGCTAAGAGGGAGGAGAGGAAGAAGATGATGAAGCAGAATTCTATTTAGAGAATTCTAATAATTTGGGTCTTATATAATGACTTAAGTTGGGTGGACTTGGGTCAAACAAAGTCTTACCTATTTAGGCCCAATTAAGCACTATAAATTATTTCTCTCACTTTTCAAGCTCAATTTCACCCAAATTTTATTCCATAATTCATAAAATATTTTTATATGTATACACAAATTTTTTTAACTTAATTGGAGTCTATTTTCTATCCAGCTTACTTAAAATAGGTTGATAATTCAATTTTCAGTATTACTGTAAAATTTCTTTTTCACTGTCAAATAAAGTTAAATATTATTTAGAGTGTATCCATGTCTTAAAATAAATTTTTGGATATCGTTTGCTATTTTTCATAACTTGGTCAAAGTACGGTCAACCAATTATTTAATTAAATCATGTCCCGTTTTTTCTTAGTTTTGACTTTTGATGACATATTTGACCTCATTTTCACTCCAAATTTTACCCCCGGGCTAGTCATAACCTATATTTTCTGGTGATTAAATAAAATATTTTTCATCCATAGGTGTATTTTTGACATCCGGTATGTTGATCAATTTCGGAAACTATAGTTTATGACTAACTTGGTATTTGGGTTATTACATATATGGTATTTAAGGGTTTAATATACAATAGTTTTACAAACCCCCAATACATACTAGATGAGATAAAACTATAATTTAATTTAAAATGTTTTTAACAAAATATACCAAAAATTGTCCAAAACTTTAAGTTGTTTTCTGTCTAGGTACCATTCGTCTTATAATAGCTATACTTCAAAACTTGTGAGAGAAAAAACCACTCATGCTAAGCTTAGTTTAGTGGTGCTTCAGGGATAAAAATCTTATACACACACACAGATATATATATATATATATATATATATATATGTTTTCTTACATGCCATTTTATAATTCCACAAATAAGGCACACAAAAAAAATACAGTAAATCAAAGAAATTTTATCAAACATTTAATATTCAACAATCTTGATTTAACACAATATTATCTAGATGACGTGTTTTTACTTATTTTACCCATATACACTTATTATTATTATTATTATTATTATTATTATTATTATTATTATTATTATTATTATTATTATTATTATTATTATTATTTTGTGTGTCCATAATACTAATGACCAAACTAACTAATATGAATAACAAAATTGTCATTACTGGATTTCATAATATTGTGTCGAACGCTTTTATACTAGTGTCATTACCGGCTTTCATAATATTGCGCCAAACGCAATAATAGTATTGTCATTATTGGCATTGATAATTTTGCACTGAGCGCATTTATAGAGATGCAATTACCGGCTTTTGTATTTTAGCACTAAGTGCCTTTAATATATTGATTAACATGCCAAACTATTTTCTATTCTAGTTCTAGGCTAGGTGTCTTATTTTTATATTTACTACCTATATTAAGATTATTATTCAAAATATTTTCACAAGTGATAATTATACCAATTATCCACATACATGTTTATTTATTATTATTATTATTATTTGTTTTCAATATTATTAAATTAAAATCTCCCATATAAATAATTTTGTTAAATATTCATAACTACAATTAAAGTCAAAATTCTCATCAATTAATACATGTATTCCTCACACCACATGTAAAAGCCTGATATACAAATTCTTTGATTATGATATATTCTAACCTTAACATTTCGACTCATTTTTAGCCCTTTTCTAGTTTGAATTTGAATTTATAGATTTTTATGATTTTGTATTTTATTGTCTTAGCTTTTAGACACATAAAAAAATCATCCAAATCAAAGTTTTTTTGGTAAAAGTTATGCTCATTTTATTGAGGGGTATTCAATTAATTTTTGCCCAATATTTTCTGGGTACCAACAGGTCTGGAATTTTGTGTAGAATTTTTAGTCCATTTAAAATTAAAATTTAAACTTAGATTTTTCATAAAAAAAATTTAGCCCTATATTTCATTTGTAACTAGTTTTATCCCATTCTAATCACCAAAACATTAATTATGATAAAAATGTCAAAGTTGCTCATGGAATTTTGAAATAGCGTTATCAATCGACACAAGCCTATCTAATAAATACATTTATCACATGCATTCATTTTTATCCCAAAAATTTCAAATCACAATTACATTTACATATCTTAACACTTTCACACCATTTAGTCCAATTATAACAAAGAAAATCAAAAGTAAACTGAAGGATAACTCTAATACGACTAGAGGATAGCTCTAAGAAATTCAAAGAAGGATCAAGATATGACTAACCCTAAACGCTTCTTTAGCTACTGGTGGTTTATCCAAAAGTGTTATATGATCGTGAAACTTCTTGGTAATGAAATAATCTAAGGTTCAGAGGAAGAGAGAAAAGTTTAAGCAAACATACTTGTATTTCACACGGGTAATTTCTTACAAGATACCTTATGTAGGCTAAGAACAAGTGACACATGCATCACTGCTTACATCACACCACACTTAATAAAGATAAGATTCTAAATAGTGATAAAATCACTATAAAGGAGACAACACACAAAAGTAAATCACTCTTTTTACAAAGTGGAGATAGTTGTTATCTTATTAACTGCATTATTAAAAAGCAAACTAGAATGGTAAACAAATTTTAAATAACAATTGTATTACTTTATGATAGGCTCATGTGATAGAGACATGTTGAAATCTTCCAGAGTGGGATCATCTCGGGTCTTGGGCTAGAAGTCATCGATATTATCTGGTGGCAGATTGTTGGGCTTGGGACTGGGCTTATTTTTCTATGAGTCTTATGTGATTATTGTAGGGGCTTCATCTTCAGCTTTGAGCTTGGGCTTTAATAGAGGAGGCCATATAATCATCTTAATTCTCTTACATGGGTCTGATCTAAGGGAGGTATAGCTTGTTGAAGGCAAGTGATAGAAATTATTTCTTCGTCTGAGCTCTAAGTGGATTGATTGTCTGACTTCTTTTAGGCACATAAGATCTTCATAAGGAATAGTCCTCTAAAGGACAAGATGATCGAATGTAACAACTATGTTGGTTCCTGCAATATGAGTATAGGGATGATGGAATATGAAAATTCCTATGATCTTTTTTGGGACTTTTGGAGTGAAATGATCTGCAATAAGCTTAGCAAAAAGCTTTTTCTAGTAGCTCAATGGTTGGAACCAAGTGAGGAATTTGACTTAGAAGGATTGCAAACTTTATTGGTTGCAAATGAAAGGAAGGAAATCTATCAGAGGGATTCAAACAACATGATAGTACAGTGTTGACTACATAAGTACCATAGTTGTTCTTTAATCATGGGCTTTGTAGAGAGTCTATAGACTATCACCCAAGGATATTCTGCTAGACAATAGGCAACCTTTTTGGGAAGACCAAGTTTTTCTTGAAAGAGCAACATGTAGGTAAACAACATGTTCTATGCAAACCTTTTGATTTGACGAAGGTCAGGACCTGTTGGACATCTGGGGGGGGGGAATTCGAGAGATAGAGAACTGGTGTACTTGAACTAGAATTAGAACTCATAAAGAGGAGTGGGATTTCCTTAGAGGAGGAAATGAGGCTGATTTGTTGAGGAGGTCGAGATAAGAAATATGGAATGACATTCTTATCACCTTTTATATACTGAACATCAAAGTTGTCCCGACTAAACCATTCTTTCCATCTCAAAAGCTGTGGGTGTGGGATTGTCTTCTGCTTGAAGTTTAGCATACGTGGAAATGATGAAACAATTCATGATAACTGTAAAGTGATGTCATATCAGATGGAATTCAAATTTTTTGATTCCATATTTCACGGCTAAGGTCTCATTGAATGTTGAATGATAGTGAAGTTCACTATCTTTGAAGTGACCACTTGCATATCCATACACTTCGTTCTTATCTTCATTTATTTCAAAGAGAATGGCTCCTCAGTGCTCATCTGATGCATTAGTCTGCAATAACTTTTTCCCGTGGAAGGAATCTGCAGATGTGGCAAGCTTTGAGTGATTGCTTTGATTGTTTTGATAACCTAGTATGAGTGGCCGACCAAGTAGGAGGCTACTTTTTCAAAAGTTGATACAGTGGTTTCACGCGCTGACTTTAGTTGGATATTAATTGTCTGATGTAGTTAGTTATTCCAAGGAACTATTGAATTTGTTTGACAGTCAAATTTTCATCAGGAAATTTTAATAACTCGTCGGCCAAATGATTTGGAATACAGAAGTCTATCTTGTAATAGTCTTCCGGAACAATTCCAAGTTGCTAGAATCCTGATTTCAGGTCAAATTTAGAAAAGATCTTTGATGAAGCCATAAATGGGAACATTGATTTGATTCATGGTAATGGATACTTGTCATCTTTTAGAAAAAAGATTTAAAGGTTTGTAATCAATTACAAGCCTTTTCTTCCCACAAACTTGTTTTGACATCTTATTGACATAGAAAGCTTGGCATGCCTAGTTTGAATTGGTGAGTTGGATCAAACCTTCTAATAACAACTAAGAACACTCCTACATTGCAAGTTTCATGTCTGAAGGAGACATTTCTAGATGAGATGCCTTAGTTGGGTTAAAGTCTTCAAAATTTTTGAAAGGGAGAGTGATAAAAATTTTGGCTGAGTCCAAAGTGGAGAAGGGTGTTTTTGAGAGAACTCTGTATGAGATAAGACACAATAAGAATTATGAAGTTCCTATATTAGTTCTGATAACAAGGAAGGAGATTGTAAAGTAGGCTATAGAGTGAACAAAAAGGGTATAGTGGTAAATGGGAAAAGTTGTTTTTTGTACTATAATCCATTGGGTAAAATGAACAAATTGTTTAGATGAAAATAAAGATCAAATCCAAGGACTAGATCTTTATCAGGGAGATTTGAACCAAGAACATGCGTCCAAATGGCAATGTCAGGAAAAATATGTAGTTTAATGTGATTTTGAGTTTTTAATGTAGTGAAAATTTTTCCATCTACTGCCTGGAAATATTGGTTATGCTGGACCCAATATCTTTCTGGAAGAACTGAAGGATTCATTATAGACTTGTGAGAACTAGTATCTGTGAATGTGATTGTTTTAATGGGTTTAGCATACTTATGAGGAAAAATTGACGTTAGGACAAGTGGAATTGGGTGAGTTGATTGGGCAGGATAGATAGAGGGTGTTGGGAGAGTGGATAATGTTAATTCGGTAAAAAGGGTTGTATTTTGAAGGAGTTGAGAAGAACAAAGAGAGGTTATTGGGTAAACAGAAGGAATGTAATGATTAGGGAAAATGAAATTTTGGGAAGGTAACTCATCATATAATATCTCATCATCTACGTCGGATTCTATTTCTGAGAACTCTGTTGCAAAAAGCGCTTGAGGCTCTGATTCATCGTCCAGAGAGAAAAGTGATTCTATTTCAGCATTATCAAGATCTACATGAGAGACTTGATGAATTTTTTGGATAATTTTTGCAGCTTTCTTAGGCTTGTTAGGACAATTATTTGCAAAATGTCCTTTCTTTGCACAAACATAACACTGGTCACTTTTCTTGAATCTCTATTTTCGTCTCTTAAAGAATTTGAACTTTCATTGCTTGTGTCTCTGAGGTTGGGAATCACTTAAGGGACACCATTTGTGATAGCGTTTGGATTTGTGAGAAGGACATGAACATGCTTTGTCTTAACATTTTGTCTGCAAATCAGGTTTTTTACAGGCCATCTTGATGCGTCCCACATCGTTTATGGAGGAACTCCTGGAATAGTTTATAAGGCTGGGTTCAAACCTTCATCTTTGAGAGCGCTTTTGGGGCGAAATTAGGAGTCCACATTCTTATCATTTGGTATCAAATCCAGCCCTATACACTGGTGTCCCTTCAAGTTATGACAGATCACCGACTGAGGTAGTCGGGGTCTTAAGGGGGTGGGGATGATGCATCCCACATCGGTTGCGGAGGAACTCCTGGATTGGTTTATAAGGCTGGGTTCAAATCTTCCCCTTTGAGCGCACTTTTGGGGCGAAGTTAGGAATCTACATTCTTATCACATATTCCAAGAAGAATCATTGTCAAATGTCATCAGTTCTTGAACCATCTGTTGTTGAGCATAAATTTTTTCGACTGAGAGAAGAATTCGTTGGTAGATTTCTCCAAGGCTGACAAAATTCAGATCGATGTTCTTTTCTCTGAATTGAAATTGAATGTGGTTAGAAATAAACTCTGGAAAAGAAACCAAAAATGCTTGCTTCAGATCGGCATATGTTGCACCACGAAGAAGGTAGAATCTTTCTGTCATCCACTGGCAATGCCAGTCAAGGTCTTTTCTGAGAAGAGAGCAACTTCATCTTGAAAATACTCACCTCTGTACATATCATCATACTCTGTTGTATTCCCAACAAACTCTTAGTGTAAAGTAGTAAAGACCTCTGCCATAGACTGGGAGTGATAAAATCTTAACATTGTTGCCTCAGGTAGGCTGACAAACCAATCTCTTAGAGTTCCTGTGAATCTGAAAGTCAATTCCAAGATTATAGTTAGGAATTTGGAATTAGGACACCTTTGTTGTACTTCTATCCAAGCATAAAATTATTGAATGCGATCTCTCCATTTATGAGGTGGAATATCATTGAATGTAAACCATGGTCCATTGTGAAGTTAGGGAGGAACCTGTGGATTAGATTCTGGAATGTTCATATCCATTTCCTCTTGTGGTTCTTCATTTTGATAGGCAGGTTGTTGATGAGTGGTTCCACTTTGTTGTGAAGTAGCGGGATCTACGATAAACTGAGTTAGAGGAAAATATTTTGGATCAAGTTCATTGTCAGAGAGTTTAGATTCTAAACTACCAGAAGAAATATAAGGCACTTCTAAAATTTGACTCCCGATGTGAGGAATACTTTCAAAGGCTTATTTTTCCAAGAAGGCAGTGATGGTGTTTATGGCTGTTGGACCATATGAGAGTGAGCAATCTCTTTTTGTTTTTCAGAATGGGAAACTGACTGAGAAATAGGAGCTGGTTGATTAGGCTGAGTAGTTATTTCAGGAGAAACAATAGAAGGTGTAAAAGGTTTTGTAGTAACAGGTGTTTCGTCTGACTTTTAAGATGAAGAAAAAATAGGCTTTGGTCCTATTCTAAGTTATTCCATGAATTGTTTATGAAAAAGTACAAAGGAAAGACCAAATTGTTCAAATTCTGTCAAGGATGGTTGGTGTAAAGGAGGAGGTGTATAAAGAGGTTGGTGTGAAATAGGCAAGTGTAGGGACCTACATCTCTAAAGGATAAGTAGAAGGAGAAGAGAATTTGAGAAAATCTTGTTCTACTTTAACGAGACAATTTCTCTTTCTAGTTTTTGGAGACGAACAACTTTGGCATCAAAAGTTGAGTCATATGATCTAGTGGATATCATATTCATCAATTGATTTTTTAAGTTTGCATGTTGATCTTCAAGTTGTATTAGTAACTTGTGCAGTGTTTCATATTGTGCAATCTGACGTTTATCTAGAAAAGAAACTTTGTTTGAAACATTATCAACCTTAGTTTCAATTCTCTGAAGCACTTTGTTTTGTGCTTGTGCATTCTGAGTCTACCAATTTAAGACTGATTCTACAGTAGAAATAAGCTTAGATGTTCCTTTAGGTGTAATTGTCAAAGATCAGACATATGGAATAGTTTGAACTTGAGAGACAATATCTAAGTGTTCCTGGAGGGGGGAAATTCAGTATCGTATATAGATGGAGAAGAAGAAGGTGGTTGGTACATGGCTATCATAGATAAAAGTTCAGGTTTGGTGACTTTGGGTTTTGGAACTTGTTTGTAACAAGGCAAAGGTGGAGGTTTAGGAGGTAGAAGATCATCCCATGATGGAGGTATAAGAGGCAAAGGATTTTAAAAGTGAGATGACATGTAAGATTTTTATAAATAAATCACATACCTAATCAGCCTTAGAATTTCTCTTTTCTCCTTCTTTTCCTTCCCTCATTAGGTAGCTCTTTCTTTGCCTTTGTCACCCTCTTGAGGGCTTCTCTTTTGCTCATTTGATTGTCCTACACAACCATACCATATCTCATTTCTATAATCCATTTTCTAACGTTTTTTTGCATGCATAAAATTCTAATGCCCCTAATATATTTTATACCTTATTTTAGCCAAAATTTACTAAGATTAAAGTCCCCTTTTATTAGATTAAATCTGTCCAAAATGATTCTCTAGGGTCCTTTATTTTCCTTACCCTCAGGTCAATTTCAATTTTCTCCAAATTACTTTAACCATGGCAGCCCCTCTTTCATTTCTTAAAGTCATGTTTCTTTGTGTTTTAAATCATAAAATCATAAATTAAGGTTAATTAACATTGATTACAACCTCAATTCCATTTTCCCCAACCATATTCCAACTTCACCCTAGATCAACTCTTGCCACATAACTCTAATCAATCAATTCCAATCATATTTATCATCCTTATGGGTCTGAAATAGAAGGAAAAATATTGAATTTAAGCAAATGAAACTCACCTTAATGGATCTCTAGGCTTTTCCGAAATTCCCTAAAATCTTCTCCTTTTTTCTTTTCTTCTTTCTTCCTTCCTTCTTGTTCCTTATCTCTCTTTATGGCAAGAACTCTTTAATTTCTTGGTTTTTCTCTCTAAAACTTATTTTTATCTCTTTTTCAAGCTTGAAATGAAGCAAAAATGGAGGAGTTGGAGGCTTTAAGTGGTTGGCAACTAGAAGGAAGAAGATGAAGATGATGAGTTGATTTTTGTGATGGAAGAATGTAAAATTTCCTACCATTTTTTACTTTTATATTATGTTTAATGAGTGGGCCCCATTAATTAACTTAATCTTACTTCCTATTGGTTCATTAACTTAATTAATCTTTATTAACTTTTAATTATTAGAAATTTATCCTTTTTCCCAAATTTCTCTTCTCCCACATATTTTTCCCACACAATTTCAATAATACCGATTATGTCCGTAGGGTAAATTTTATTTTTTTCTAGTTCTAGCACCAATCTTTTTAATTCCCAACTAATAATACCCTTAATTATTTTTCTTTATGATTTCCCATTTTTTATGGGTCCAAATTCAGAATAAGATTGAAGTGGCGTGCCTTACTACGATCATGAATGATTAAGGCCTAAATTACCGGATGTTACAATTCTGTCCCTCTAAAGAAAAATTTCGTCCTCGAAATTTACTTGATTAGCTAGGGGTGAATAATTGAGGATACTGAGTTATTATCATTTCTTCACTCTCCTAGGTGGCTTATTATACTGCATGATTATGCCACAGGACCTTTACCAATGGTACCTTCTTGTTCCATAGTTCATTGACTTCTTGAGCTAAGATTGCAACATGCACTTCTTCACAAGTGAAGTTTGGTTGCACCTCTATAGATTCAATAGGTACTACATGTGTCGGATCCAATCTATATCTCCTTAGCATTGAGACATGAAACATATTGTAGATCTTATCCTATTATGGTGGTAAGGCCAATCGGTAAGCCACTAGGCCCACACGTTCAAGTATTTCGTGTGGTCTGATAAATCTAGGGCTCAGTTTCCCCTTTTTGCCTGAGCGAAGTACTTTTTTCCAAGGTGAGACTTTTAAAAATACCTTGTCTCCGAAAATATATTCAATATCCGTTCTCTTCAAATCAACATATGACTTTTGTTAGTCAGCTGCAGCTTTTAATCGATCTTGGATTAATCTCACATTTTCTTTTGTCTATTGTGCCCATTCTAGACCCACTAACTTCTTTTCACTAAGTTATGTCCAACATAAAGTTGTTCTACATCTCCTTCCATATAAATCCTCATATGGTGCCATGCCAAGACTAGCTCGATAGCTATTATTGTATGCAAATTCCATCAACGACAATTACTTATCCCAACTACCCTTAACGACAAATACTTATCCCAACTACCCTTAAAGTCAATTACACAACTTCTAAGCATGTCTTCCATTAATTGAATAAATCATTCTGATTTCCCATCTATCTATGGGTGGAATGTTGTACTAAAAGTAAGTCAAGTCCCCAATGCTTGTTGCAAACCTTTCTAAAATTGAGATGTGAATCATGGGTCTCGATCAGAAATAATGGATATTTGCACCCTATGTAGTCAAATTATCTCATTAACATATATTTTTGCTAATCGACTTAACAAATAATCCATCCAAACTGGTAAAAAAGAGTTGACTTGGTAAGCCTATCAATAATTACCTACACTGCATCACGCTTCTTTTGTGCCAAAGGCAAACCAGATACAAGATCCATTGTAATCCTTTCCCATTTCCATTTTGGAATAGCCATAGGTTGTAACAATCCATAAGGTACCTAATGTTTTGCTTTCACTTGTTTGCATGTCAAGCATCTTGTAGTATATTCAATGATATCCTCTTTCATTCTTAGCCACCAATAATAAATCTTCAGATCTTGATACATCTTATTGCTTTCGGGATGCATGGAATAAGTCATATTATGTGCCTCTTTTAGAATTATTTGCTTTAACCTGCTATCATTTCGTACACACAATTTTCGTTTACAACTTATACTTCTATCATCTTCAATCATAAATTCAGGTTTCTCCCCCTTTTTCACTGCCTGAACAGTTTTTCATCAATTTTTGATCTTGCCTTTGAGCTTCTCTCGCTTGTTACCTCAAGGTAGGTTGAACCCATAATTCTGCTAAAATAAAGTATGAATCCCTTATTAATTTATTATTAATTATTAAATATTATATAATAATAAAGTTATTATGATGTATACCTGCTAGTGTCTTTCTACTTAAGGTATGAACCACCACATTGGCTTTGCCCGGCTGGTATCAATAATACAATTGTGATTTTTAATCAACTCTAGCTAATGTCTTTGCCTTAAGTTCAACTACTTTTGTATGGGAAAATATTTGAGACTCTTATGATTTGTATATATGTAGCATTGCTCACCATATAAATAGTGTCGCCATATTTTTAACAAACACTATTGTTGCCAATTCCAAATCATACATAGGATAATTTAGTTCATGAGACTTCAATTGCCTAGATGCATAAGCAACTACTTTACCCTCTTACATTAATACACAACCTAGACCATTCTGAGTGGTATCAATGTATATTACAAAATCTTTCCCCATAGTAGGTTGGGTCAAGACAAGTGCTTCAATTAGCATGGCTTTCAACTTGGCAAAGCTTGCTTCACACCAATCTGTCCACTCAGATTTAGTTTCCTTTTTGAGTAGCTTGGTAATTGGTGCAACTATGCTTGAAAATCCTTTCACAAACCTTTTATAGTAGCCAACTAATCCAAGAAAACTCTGAACTTTTGTCACATTACGGGGTAGTTTCTAATTCAAAATCGCTTCTATTTTGTTGGGATCTATTCAGATTCCTTTAGCTAACACAATATGTCCTAAGAATCCTACTTCTTCTAACCAAAACTCACGTTTTGGTAGCTTTGCATACAAGTTATTTTCCCTCAAAGTCTGAAGCATTATTTTGAGATATTTGTCATGTTCTTCTTTGTCCCTCGAATACACTAGGATATTATCTATAAAAAATACAATAAATTGGTCAAGGTAAGCCCTAAAAATCCTGTTAATCATATCCATAAAGGTAGCTAGTGCATTTGTTAAGGTAAAAGGCATAACTAGGAACTTATAGTGGCCATATCGAGTCTTGAAGGCTGTTTTGGATACATCGGACTCCTTGACTTTCAGTTGATGATACCTGAATCTGAGATCAATCTTAGAAAATACCCTTGCTCCTTTTAATTGATCAAACAAATAATCAATTTTAGGCAGTGGCTATTTATTTTTAATTGTCACCTTGTTCGATTGTCTATAATCAATGCACAATCAAAGAGGGCAATCTTTGTTTTTTACAAACAACACTGGTGCACTCCATGGTGACACATTGGGTCTTCTGAATCCCCTATCTAGTAATTCTTGCAACTGAACTTTCAACTCTTTTAATTATGTAGGTGTCATTCTGTAAGGAGTAATTGATATTGGAGCTGTACCAGGAATCACATCAATAGCAAATTCTATCTCCCTATCTGGTGGCAACCCTGACAAATCATCAAGAAACACATTTGGAAATTCATACACTATGGGGATGTCTTTGAGTTTTGAGCTCCCCTTTCTAGTATCTATCACATGGGCCAAGTATTCCTCACATCCCTTATTAATGTATTTCCAAGCTCTTAATGCAGAAATGACACTAATCAAACATGTTTGACCTTCACCCCAAATGATAATGTCATCCTGCCTAAGAATTCTAAGTATAACTTTTCTAGATAGACAGTCGACTATAGCTCCATGATTTGTTAGCCAATCTATACCCAAAATAACATCAAATTCATGAAAAGGTAATTCTATTAAGTCTGCTAGAAATTCTCTACCCTGGATTATTATTTGGCTATTTCTATATATCTGATTCACTCTCACACTATGTCCCAATGGATTGGTCATAACTATCTCATACTTTAAGGTGTGAGGTACAATATTCCCTTGTCTAAGTGCAAAAGTGCTTATGTATGAATTCGTAGAACTAGGACCTATCAGTACATGCAAGTCAAGGTCAAATAAAGAAAATTTACCAACTATAATATCAGGTGCATCCTGGTCCTCCCGAGCTGGCATCACATATGCCCAAGTTGGAGCTCTATTATCCTTGGGTCTGTCAACTGTCTCTGATACCCCCTGAATCTGTCTTGTATGTCCACCTCTAAACTAACCTCGATCCTTACTATGGCTCTATTATGATGCTATCATTTGTGTTGGTGCCATACTACATGTACTAAGTCTGGGACAATCTTTCTTCATATAATCAGTGGTTCCACATCTCAAGCATGCCCCAGTGAACCATCATCACTCTCTTGAATGAGATCTACCATAGTGTTGGCACATAGCAGGAGTTGGCCCCCTGGAAAATGGTGCTGGTGAACTAGCAGATGATGTTGCAGGTCTAAATTGCAAACTTCGCCTAGTAGAAAATTTCTATCCAACATCCCGTGATTGAAAAGGTCTAGGTACTAACCGCCTCTTCTTACCAAATGTATGGGCCACATTAGCTGTTGATTTCTTAGAAAGCTCTTTTGTCTTCATCTTTTTTCTTCTTTCAACACTAAAATGACAGAGGACATTAGTGTAGCAAAGTTTATATACTGGTGGAAAGCAACCAAATACCCAATATCCTCATTGAGGCCATCTTCAAATCTATTATTATTATTATTATTATTATTATTATTATTATTATTATTATTATTATTAC
Source organism: Triadica sebifera (assembly GCA_023653625.1). NCBI lineage: Eukaryota > Viridiplantae > Streptophyta > Magnoliopsida > Malpighiales > Euphorbiaceae > Triadica > Triadica sebifera. The sequence continues at coordinate 32,665,644 of CM042901.1, forward strand.
TATTATTTTGTGCCTATAACACCTATAACTGAACTAACTAATAGGAATAACGGGGTTGCCATTATCGATTTTCATAATATTGTGTCGAGCGCTTTTATAGTAGTGCCATTATCGACTTTCATAAAATTGTGCCAAGCACAATAATAGTATTGTCATTACCAGTTTTGATAATTTTGCACCTTCCGCATTTATAGAATTGCCATTACCAACTTTTCTATTTTGGCACTGAGTGCCTTTAATCCTCTGATTGGCATGCCAAACGATTCTCTATTCTTATTCTAGGGTAGATGTCTTAGGGCTTAACTTTATATTTACTACCAATATTAAGATTACTATTCAAAATATTTTAACAAGTGATAATTATACCAACTATCCACATACATTTTTATTTTTTATTAATATTTGTTTTCAATATTATTAAATTAAAATCTCATACATAAATAATTTTATTAAACATTCATAACTATAATTAAACTCAAAATTCTCATCAATTAACATATGTATTCATCACACCACATGCAAAAGCTTAATATACAAATTCTTTGTTTATGACAGATTCCGACCTTGATATTGGGCCTCATTTTTAGCCCATTTCTAGTTTGAATTTGAATTTATGGTTTTCCATGATTTTGTATTTTATAGTCTCAGCTTTCAGACACATTTAAAATCATCCAAATTCAAGTTTTCTAGTAAAGGTTATGGTCATTTTACTAAGGGGTGTTCAATTAATTTTTGACCAGTATTTTGTGGGTATCAACAGGTCCGCGATATTGTGTCCAATTTTTAGTATATTTAAAATTAAAATTTGAAATTAGGTTTTTCATAAAACTTTTATCCCTATGAGTCAACTTTCATTTGAAACAAGTTTTATCCAATTCTAATCAATAGAACATTAGTTATGATAAAAAAAAAATGTCAAGACTGCTCCTGGAATTCTGAAACAGAGTCATCAATTGACACAAGCCTATCTGATGCAACAACCACCTAGAATCTAAGTCTAGACAACCTCCAAATCAATTTGATACAAATCTTAAGTTTAAACAATTGCAAGATTAGACTCTTCACCCCAAAACAGCAAGGAATTGGTAACAAAGAGTATGAAGAGAGAATTGGATTCACGCCACAAATTAATTACCAACCTGATAAGTGAAAACAATCCTTGGTATATCAATGGAGATCACACCTCCCACTTGAAGAACACTCAAATTTTGATCTTAATCACCAATCTGATTGTCTTACACGCATAAGGAGGTATTTATACCTCTACAAACCAAACCCTAGGTACAAACATGAAGAAAAGACCAATCTGACCCTAATGACTTAAGGACAAACGAATGAGCTTCATTTTATAAGGCCTACACACTTAAGACAAGTTAAAATAAGGCTGATCATGTGTCTTTAAATGAAATTACATTCCAATAATTAAAATAAAATAGCCCACTAAAATTAATCTTAGGCCCAACCATGACATAACATAAGTCCACCTTAACATAGCATATTGCACATGAGTTGAACCTTGTAATATAGACTTCTTCTCTAGCCCATTAGGCTAGGTGTCTTCACCATCACATGCCCCAATGAGTGTCACAAGCTTTGGATTGCCAACTGATTCCATCTCTTCAAGCCTGACCCAAGCCTCTTCCTTGATATCTCTTGTCACTAAGCTCTGAATATACATTTGCAAGGCTACCTTGAGCTTGTTTCTACTTGATCTTATGATTGGACCAGGTGGAATCACTAATCCATCTCCTCCATGGCATGTAAGATCATTTCTGTTGTCTTGGTTCGCATCATTCTCTCCCTCCACAAAAGGATTCGTCCTCGAATCACCACCTGCATTATCAAAAGGAGAAAGATCAGCAACATTAAAAGTTGCTGAAACACCATACTCACCGAGCAAGTCAATCTTATAGGCATTGTCATTGATCCTCTCAACCACTTGAAAAGGTCCATCGCCTCTTGGATCCAACTTGGATTTCCTTTGGTTAGGAAATCTCTCTTTCCTAAAATGCACCCATACCCAATCTCCAGGTTCAAATTTCACAAATTTACGTCCTTGGTTGGCTTTTTGTGCATAACTTTTGTTCTTTAACTCAATGTGCTGTTTTGTCTTCTCATGTATGGACTTAACCAAATCTGCCTTCTTTTGCCCATCTAAGTTAGAAATATCATTCACAGGTATAGGCAACAAATCCAAAGGGGTTAACGGATTAAAACCATAGAAAATTTCAAATGGAGAATAACCTGTTGATCAATGAATGCTTCTATTATATGCAAATTCTACTAATGGCAAACAATCTTCCCAAGTTTTCAAATTCTTTCCAACAATAGCATGTAATAATGATCCTAAAGTTCTATTAACCACTTCAGTTTGACCATCTGTTTAAGGATGACAAGTAGTAGAAAATAACAACTTTGTTCCTAACTTTCCCCACAGCACACGCCAAAAATGACTCAAAAACTTAGAATCTCTATCAGAAACAATAGTTTTAGGAACACCATGTAAATGCACAACATCCTTAAAGAACAAATCAGAAATATGTGTAGCGTCATCAGTTTTATGGCAAGCGATGAAATGTGCCATCTTGCTAAACCTATCAACTACAACAAAAATGCTATCTCTTCCCCTAAGATGATGTACATGCTCATCAACAGATTTACTATAAATCAAAATATCATCAAAATAAACAACAACAAATTTTCCAATGAACTGACGCAAAACATGATTCATCAATCTCATAAAAGTGCTAAGGGTGTTGGTTAGACCAAAAGGCATAATGAACCACTCATATAAACCAAGCTTTGTTTTAAATGCTGTTTTCCATTCATCACCAACTTTCATCCTAATTTGGTGATATCCACTCAACAAATCAATCTTACTAAAGACACATGCGCCATGCAGTTCGTCTAACATATCATCCAATCTGGGTATTGGATGGCGATACTTAACTGTTATGCAATTCACAGCCCTACAATCAACACACATGCACCAACTCCCATCCTTTTTTGGCACCAAAAGCACCGACACTGCACACGGACTAAGACTCTCACGGATATGCCCCCTTGCTAACAACTCCTCCACTTGCCTTTGAAGTTCCTTTGTCTCCTCGGGGTTGCTCCTATAGGCTGGGCGGTTTGGAATTTGAGCTCCTGGGATGAAATCAATTTGATATTCAATTCCTCTTATTGGTGGCAATCCTTGTGGTAACGCTTCAGGAAATACATTCTCATATTCCTGCAATAAAGAAACAACAACACTAGGCAAAGAAGGGTTAAGGTCAGCTTCATTAAAATAAGATTCCTTGTACATGAGTACAAGTAAACATTGTTGATTATCAAAAGCCACTCTCATATCCCTTACTTTTGCATAAAAATTGTTTTTCTTTGTACCACTCTCCTTTGGGCCAATTATTTTCTTTTCTTTTTGGGCCTATTTTCCTCCCATTTTCTCTCTTTCTCAGCCTCTCCTTTTTCTTTTCCTCTCATCTCTCTTATTTTGCAACTCTCGGCCTTTCCATTTTCTCTTTTCTCCTTTTCTCTCAATTTGGACCTTTCGGCTTCTTTTTGCATTTCTTCCTCCATGCTCCTTTTGATCTTCATTTGATCTTCATAAACTTCACTAGGAGTCATAGGAGCCAAAATGATACGTTGATCTCCCATCATGAATGAGTGTCTATTGTTATACCCATCATGCGTCACCTTTCTGTCATATTGCCATGGGTTAACAAGCAACACATGACCTGCATGCATAGGTACTACATCACAAAGTACACGGTCAGAATATCTTCCAATGGAGAATGAAATTAAAACTTGTTTATTTACCCTTATCTCTCCGCAATCATTAAGCCATTGTAGTCTATATGGCCTAGGATGTCTCAAACAATCCAGCCCCAACTTATCAACTAAAGTAGTACTTGCAACATTAGTACAACTTCCTCCATCAATTATAAGACTACAAATTTTTCCATTTATCAAGCATCTGAAATGGAAGATATTTTCCCTTTGTTCAACCCCTTCTTCTTTCAATTGTGCATTTAGTACATGCCTAAGCACAAGATTTAAATCCCCGCCAACAGCATGCTCGGCCTCATCATCATCACTACAATCTTCAAATGAAGGCATTGAATCAGATTCTTTATCACTTTCAAATTCAATTACACCATTATCTTTCAATATCATAACCTTTTTATTTGGGCATTGAGATGCAATATGTCCATTGCCAAGGCACTTAAAGCATTTTATGTTTCTATGCTTTTCAGTATTGGAAGAAGAAGTAGCATTAGCTTTAGGGTTGCCTTTTTGCTATACTTTACTCTTTTCTTCTCTTACCCTGTCTTTGGCTTTGTCTTCCCTTTTAGGCCACTTTGAGCTCCAACTAGATGTGGAACCCAAATAGGTTGGTTTGTTGGTTCCCTTTTGCTTTAGTTGCTTCTCCACCTTCATAGCCATATTCACCATCTCCTCTAACTCTACATAGTGGTGCAGCTCAATAACATTTGCAATTTCCTTATTTAGACCAGCCAAGAAACGTGCCATGGTAGCCTCCCTATCTTCATCAATATTAGCCCTCATCATAGCTATCTCCATTTCTTTATGATAGTCCTCAACACTTTTATTCCCCTACCTCAAAGTTTGGAGCCTTTGATGTAGTTCCCTATAATAGTAACTAGGGACAAACCTCTTTCTCATGACTGCCTTCATCCCCACCCATGTGTTTATAGGCCTTTCTCCATTCCTACGCCTATTGAGGATGATTTGTTCCCACCATACCCAGGCATAGTCAGTGAATTCCACGGCTGCCAACTTTACTTTTTTTTTCCTCAGAATAGTTATGACATTCAAACACCAATTCCACTTTTCTCTCCCACTCCAAGTAAGCATCAGCATCATTCCTACCTTGAAAAGTAGGGATTTTCATTTTACTACTCCCCAAATTACGATCTATCCGATTCTCAACGTTCCCAAATGATCTCTACCCTGCCTCTATGATCTCTCCTATACCTTCCTCTATCATTTATGCCCCCTCTACCTCCAAACTGATTTCTATCCCTATCATCATCAAACTCATCAAAATCTTCTTCATAGTCAGATTGAGGTGGAGTTGCTAACCTTTCCCTTCTCCCTCCAATTCGACTTTGCAAGGATGTATCTCTTCTAAGATTCTGTAGAGCTTGATCATGGCCTTCTAACCTCCTATCCTACTTGTCAAACCGATCATTCATATCTCGGAACAGAATCTCAAGCCTTCCAAATTGTTGTTGCATAGCCTCCAATGTGAAGAAAGTTTTGTTTCCTTCATAAACGCAGCAGAAAAAATAAAATTTTCAAAACCCAAAACAAAAGATCATACTTGTACTATTAAAACTAATTTGTATAAATATAAATGTTAAAAAATTATACCTTGTAATTTCTTATTTGTTCTTCAAATCTTCACTTTGTTGGGTTGTAGCAAACCACAACAATCCACACTAGGATGTCTCTAATGATAATCCACTCGAAGAATGAAGAAGAAACTATCAAGAGAAATGGTTTGAATAAATTCAAAGTGCTAGCTTTGAAAGTATTCTTGAGAGAATTTTGTTGTGTCTTAAAAATATTTTTCTTTACAAAAAATATTTTCATGTCTATTTTCTGTCATTTGACGTATTTTCTATTTGAATCAAATTCAAAGAAAAGTTGAAAAGTTAAAAATGGAGAAAAGGGAAATGAATGAATAGTAATTGGCCTAATTAAGGCCAAAAACTGTCGTTGGCCAACGGGTGGGAGGCAGCAGCGTGCTGGGCCTGCTGCTAGGCAGCCCAACTAGCCCGCTAGGCAGACTAGCAGCCTGCCTAGCCCGCGAGGGCCCATATGGGCCCGTTACCCTCTCCAACGATTTTTCCATTTGATCTTATCGCGATTCATCCCGAAATAATTCTCTCATATTTTGGATCATATCCAAGACCATTTTACTCATTTTCCATATCTTCAATGCGTGTGACCCATTAGGTTCCCAGTTATGTTGGTCACTTAAATTAACAATTGATTTAAGCAGGTCATGAGCGGTATCTAGTAACACATCATGACTCCCAATTGACCGAAAAGTCAGTGGTTTGACTACGAACCTTTCTATAGACAATTTACGTGCAATTATTCCTTTCACCATTCTATACCCCACTTGGTTCAGAGTATGGACATGTGTCAACTCCCACTAGATTGACTACGTCACATCTAGTCCAAGTAATGTTAGTTCTTGTCCTTGAGGCTCATTACTCTATTAGATATGTCATTGAAGACTATATTTATGATATTTCCACTCCGGCTAGAGATTCGTGAGTAATGACCACGACAAGAGGCTATGGGTATACACTCCTTCTATCAAGAGTGGTGAATCCTTTGTTGGTTACCCAATTACCTTCGAATACCTCAAGCTGTATCCAATCACCACCCTATGAGCTACCTCTCTGAGGCAACAAGGAATAGTGTCAAAATACAGAATCAATATTCAAGATATCCTTGAGTACCTCAAGTCTAAGGATACTTGCACCATTGCTATGATTAGATTATCATTGACATTTCAATAGATTATCTGTAACATCATTAACCTTCCCCACATGCATATCCATATGTATTTCATTTGAACATATGCATCTTGCATATAATTCAATTGAACACATGCATTTCATACGTATTTTCATAGGAACAAGTTTATGACACGCATTAGCTACGTGTCCTAGTATTTGACAATTATACCGAGTCGTACGTGTGTAATTATAATCTATATGAGGATTACGAAGTATTAGAAATAAATTGAATAAGGTGACCAAATGAAAGTAAGCACAATGACTAGATTAAGATTAGTAGACATTTATATTGTTAATTTAGTTAAATCGGGCCAAATGACTAATCTGTATTATTGTGTGAATTAGTGGAATTACATATATATGTAAATAATAATAATAATAATAATATAAAATAAAATGAAAATGACACAAAAGAGAAATAGAAGAGAAGAGAAAAGAGAAGAGAAGAAGAGAAAAAGAGAAAAGGACAAAAAATAAGTTGGCTTTATCTTCATCTTCCTTCCCCATTTCTGCCTTCTTCTCCAGCCTGACTTCTTCTTCATTTTCCTCCTTTTCAGAATTCAATTATTCCTTGTTTCACTTAGTTTTTGAAGCTAATTGATCTCTTTCAAGGTCGTTCTTGGCTCTCAACATATTGGAGACCCACAAGGAGCCGATAGGCTATAAGTTAGGGGTCAGAATCAAAGGTGAGTTTAATTATCAATTGAATTCTTTAGTGCAAATGAATGTTGCTTGCTATGTGGTTCATATGATTGTCATGATTGGTCCTTGATAATGTAATGATGGATAATTTGTGACATTGTGGTACATATAAATTGTATACTTGTGGTATATTTGAGGTATATGTTTGACATATGTGATATATACACATGGTATATGTATAGTATATGCAAGGTATATGCGTGACATATGAGGTATGTATATATGGAATATATGTTTGTTGTATATGATAAAGATGCAATGGTTGATGAATGCTTAAATACAAGTGCATATGCATATGGACTAAAAAGGCATTGTGACTAGTTAATCGATATTGTAAAGCAAAAGAAGAGGCCTATGGCCCAACAAATGTGCAAATGAAATAAATGATCAAGCTAGCTAGCAATTGCAAATGTTCACATGGAAGCCCGAGGCAATGTCTGTTTAACTTGGTCACAACAAAATGAAATAAGCAAAGCATTTGCATACGTAAGGAGTAATGATTATATGTTTCAACTTTATTGATATTTATATGATACTGATGAATAGAATGGAATACATGGTATGTATTGGATTTGTGATTTATTATTATGAGTTGTTCGGTATTTTAGAGCTCATTTGATGGTTATTCTCACTGAGCCGCAACTCATCAATTTGCATCATTTTTCAGGTAAAGAAAAGTGAGAGCTCATTTTGAGTAGCGTATAAAAGACATGGAGTACAGGTCATTGGCTGAGCCTCATCACTCTCTCTCATTGCATTCCACACAAGCATGAAAATATGTCATATGTGTTTTGTATTTACGTGCTTGAATATGTATAGTCATTTTGGAATGAGTTTAAAAATGTATAAATGAAAGTAACTCATAAATACTTATGTGTAAAGTTTATGTTTTAATATATGTGATATATCGTATTGCGGAGAAAGCCTCAAAATGGAGTTGCAAAGTCATTGAATGATATTACAGGGTATGAGACTTGCAAAGTCAATAATTGATTTTACAGGATATGATATGAACAAAAAAAATTTACTACCATTGTTAACATGGTATTTTGTCTTTCCAACATGCTGTGTGTGATTATTTGATACAGAGATAGGTTATACTTAAATGCATAAGATGTGGTGTTACATTATCCATATGATTGTCTCATAGTTGGTCATCCAATGTATTTAGCTACACTTAGCAAATATCCACATGTTAACTCTAAACATCTCATATTTATAGATTATGAGATATACTACTCGATCCAATCAAGGAGTGTAACATGTGCTAATCTATCTGGATTAATAATGTCCCGTCTTATTAATCCTATGACTAGGGAGAATTTTGATACTAACATAATTACACATGATAAGAATCTCAATATAATGGTCTCATCATAATTTCCTTCATGCTATGTTATGTATCAAGGACTTCATTAATTGATTTAAGATTACTTATCAATTCATATATCAAATAAACATCAAATATATGAAAAAGCCTTTTACTAATCAAATAAATTTGTACAATAAGTGTTAAAGGTGATTGCCTTTAGAGAACTCCTCTAACATTAATATCATATCAACATGCCTATCTTACCATAGACATACTATAATAAATCCATGTATACTATACAAATATACATATATCACATTTTCATACCATATCAATTGCCCGATATTAACATTGCAATACCACATGTTGCAACAACCATATATTTTATTACCTTTAGCGATTTATCATTCATTAGGTGGCCCAAGACTCTTTAAGTTTTCATTATTACACATGTTCCTACCTTAGAACTCTAAGCTTGACTATCGAGCTCAACATGAGATAGGGTGCTCAACAATTCGAGCTGAAGCCACCTTGTTGAACCTTGAGGGGTATTTCTATCACTTTGATGATAACAAATAAAATAACATTAATGTATTTAACAATGTTTGTTTTCTAAGTGTGTTAAACATGATATACTTTGATTAGAACATGAAGCAAGATTGAAAGACTACTTTTGAAGATAAAAATCAAGAAATAGCAAAGTGTCACACCCATGACTACCAATGTCATGCTCGCAAAAATAGCTTAACGTCAATTTTCCACCATTCAAAGTTCACAGCCATAAAGGATCAAACCAACCGTGAATGATCAAACAAGTCAGACCCGTGAAAGATAGTCATGCTTGTGACCAAACATGTTCAATTCTTTTAGAGAGCTTCATGGCTAGAGTCACCACTAGGACCACAACTTGGAAGAATATTCACACACGTGAAAGTGTTAGTCATGCCCGTGATCAAACACTTTTAATTCTTTCAGAGAGCTTCACGGCCAGAGTCACCACTTTGACCCTGGCTCGGAAGAACATTCATGCCCATGACAAACATAGTCACACCCGTGAACGAAGCAGAGAAACATGTCAGGCACGAATTAAGAGTTGGTTCAATGACTATTTTTGCATTAAATGCACCCAAACGACTATAATTCATAGAGGGAGTATAAATGCAAGTCATTTATGAATCCTAAATATATAAACAAGGATAACAAGTAGAATAAGAATAATAAGAATAACACAATTATTTTACATCTTTAATCTTGTTGTAGCCTTGTGCATTAATTATTTCTCAACAAACCTCTATTGTGTGAGCCATAAAACACAAGAAAATGGCTTATTGTGTGAGCCATAAAACACAATGAATTGGTTTTTGTGTGAGCCATTGAAAAACACAAGGGAATTTCTAGGTTAGGTGTTAGCCATTGAGAGCAACACCATAGTTGGGATTGAGCTTGAAAAACTCCATTGTAACACTTAGTGTGTTAGTGAAACACCCAATTGAGATTGGGGAGAGGAGTAGGATTTGTTAATACTTGAAACTCTATAAATCTTGTGTGTGATATCTTTCCTTTCTTCCTCTATTTTATTTATTCTGCACTTTCAATTAAGCAAATTTTTATTTGCTAACCAATTCAACCCTCTTTTTGGTTCATTGTTTGGGTAATAATAGGCATCAGAGCTTGTTTAGCAACAAAACCTAATAAGCACTAGCAAAGGTCAAGAAATGGCCAATGAAAGATTTCAAAGTCTCAAAGCCTTACTTTGATGGAGCAAACTATGCTATTTGGAAATTCCAGATGGAGACATATCTCGATAGTGAAGAAATTGAAGTTTGGGATAGTGTTTACAAAGAATGGACACCACCAACCAAGAGAGGAGTTGACAATGAAGAAGAAATTCTTTCAAGAGATGATTGGACGGAGTCTCAACAAAGAGCTAATTTCAAAAACAAAAAAACAATGACAATCCTCGCAAGCTCTTTATCTATTGAAGAATGTGGCATAATCCAACATTGTCCTACCGCATATAGCATGTGGAAAATATTGGAGAATTATCATGAAGGAACCAAGCAAGTAAAATCCAAAAAAGATTCAACTTCTTACTTCGGAATATGAACTCTTCAAAATGAAATCCAATGAATCCATCACCGACATGATGAACCATCTTCTAGCCATCATCAATGGCATGAGAAACCTTGGAAAGCACTTAAGCTTGGAAGATGTGAAGAAAAAAATTCTAAGAAGCTTTCCTCTCAAAGACTAGGGTTTAAGAGGTGATAGTGAAAAGGCCAATGAAGACATGAGCATCATGCCTACTGATGTGCTTATTGGAAAACTTCTAATGCAGAAGATAGTGGTAAAAAGAGATAGAAAACTTGAAGCCGAACCAGAAAAGAGGTCTAGCACTTAAATACTCTACTTCAAAATCTCAAGAAGTAATTGAAGATGATGAAGAAAATAGTGATGATGAAAATGAGGACATAGCTATGCTCTCAAGAAGAAGAAAAAGAATAATTGAAAAGAGACTTGGCAATTCTTGAAACTTCAAACAAAGAACCATCAAACACTCCTTAAATGACTCCCCAAAGAAATAAATAGGAGGTAAAGTGTTATGAATGCAGGAAGAAAGGACATAACAAACCAGAATGTCCAAAGCTCAAGAAACACAAGAAAAAGATTTCAAAAAGATGATAGGGAGAAAGATCACAAAGCCACATGGGATGATGAAAGCTCTTGAAGCAAAAAAATGATAATGAAGGAGAAGAGGTCAACTATGCTTCATGGCTTTAGAGGATCACTTCACAGATGAGGTAGGTCTTTCTTACTTATACTCTTTTAATGACAACAGTAGTGATAATAATAGTGATAGTGAAGATGATGATGATAAGCTAAGTTTCATAGAAGTGTTGAGCCTAGAATTAGAAAAATATAGAAGTAGACTTAAATCTTATAAAAATAATATTTTAGATTTGAAAAATAAGATGGAAGTTTTACAAAAAGAGAATTCTGATTTTAAAACTTCTAATGAAACTCTTCATAAATCTTTAGATGAGTACTCCTCTAGACCCTTAACTAAATATTTTCTTAAAGAAAACAATATTTTAAAAAATGAAGTTGAGGAACCCTTAAGAGGGAAACCTCAAAAGGCCAATCATGCTTTTATGTAAAAAAGGATACACCTAGGAAAGCACCTATTCATCATGCATGTGTATGTCATTGCACACAAATTCACTTTAAAAGAATGTTAAGACCTAAAAGTATGTCAAAACCGAAAACATACATAGAGCTAAACAATGTAATTATTGCATGAAATTTGATCATATCAACAAGCATTGTTGGAGAAGGAAGGCTCATTGGGAACCTTTAAGTGCTAATCCCCAAGGACCCAAGTTCGTTTGGGTACCTAAAAACCAAACTTGAATTACGGTTTTATAAGTATGCCTCAAGTCCATTATAAAAGAAAATGCTTGGCTTGTGGATAGTGGATGCTTTAGGCATATGACTGGAAACAAAGAACTCTTCAATCACATCAAAAGAATTGAAAATGGTAAGATAACCTTTGGGAACAATGCTAAGGGTAAGGTAATTGACATTGGCTCTGTTGGTATTAATAATACAACTTTCATTGAAAATGTTTTGCTTGTTAATGGTTTGAAACATAATTTGTTAAGTATAAGTCAATTATGTGATAAGGGAAACCAAGTTATCTTTACCTCAAATGAATGTCTTGTAACCTCTTTAATTGGCCAAGAGATATTCAAAGGAGATAGAGCTGTTAATACTTACATAATAGACTTGAACAAAATATCTAACTTTTCCTTTAAGTATCTTATGTCTATTAGTGATGAATCTTGGCTATGGCATAGAAGGCTTGGTCATGCAAGCATGGAATTAATTCAAAGCCTTAGCACAGGAGAGCTAGTGAGTGGACTTCCAAAAGTCAAATTTGAAAAAGGTAAGACATGTGAACATTGCCAAAGTGGAAAACAACATAAGTCAACCTTCAAATCCAAGCATATTGTAAGCACCTTTAAACCTCTACAACTTTTGCATTTAGATCATTTTAGACCTACTAGAGTTGCTAGTTTATGAGGTAAAAACTCTGCTTTTGTCATTGTCAACGATTACTCTATATTCACTTGGGCAATTTTCTAAGCTCAAAAGAGTGATGCTTTTGAATCTTTCAAAATTTTTACTAAAAGAGTTCAAAATGAAAAATACTATTTTATTTCCAAAATAAGAAGTGATTATGGCAAAGAATTTGAAATTGAAAATTTTGAAAACTTTTGTTTAGAATATGGTATTTTGCACAATTTTTCAACTCCAATGACACCTTAACAAAATGGGGTAGTAGAGAGGAAAAATCAAACTTTAATTGAAATGGCTCGACAATGCTCAATAAGTATGGTTTACCAACCTACTTTTGGGTTGAAGTCACTAATACTGCGTGTTGTATTTTAAATCGAGTTTTCAAAAGACCACTTTTAAAAAAAACTTCTTTTGAGCTATGGAATGGAAGAAAACCCATGATATCTTACTTTAAAGTATTTGGATGAAAGTGTTTTATATTAAACACCAAGGATAACCTTGGAAAATTTGCCCCTAAATCTAATGAAGGTATCTTCTTAGGATACTCTACAACTAGCAAAGCTTATAGAGTCTTTAATAAAATGTCTTTAATTGTTGAAGAGTCAATGCATGTTGTTTTTGATGAATCTAGTAAGCTTGATCTTATGAAAGGTAGTGTTCTTGATGATATTGTAGGTATAATGGAAAAGCTTGATCTTGATCATGAGAAATATAATGATGATCAAGAGAAACAACAACAAGATGGCTCTCTACCTCAAGCTCAAGAGCAAGACAACCAAGAGCTCCCAAAGGAATGAAAAATGATAAAGAATCACCCCAAGGCACAAATCATTGGTGATCTTACTAAGGGAAATTTGCTAAGTGTATGACTAGGGAAATTTGCTAAGTGGATGATGGGTGAATTTAAGTTCCTTCTTGGTCTACAAATCAAGCAAAGCAATGAGGGCATATTCATCAACCAATCCAAGTACACCAAATAGTTAATCAAGAGATTTGGAATTGAAGGATGCAAAAATGCTAAAACTCCTACGAGCACATCAACAAAATTAGACAAAGATGAGAAGGAAAAGAGCATAAATGAAAAGTTCTATAGAGGTATGTTTGGATCACTTTGATATCTTACTGCCTCTAGCCCCGATATAATGTAAAGTGTATGCTTGTGTGCTAGATTTCAATCTCGTCCTAAGGATTCACATTTGAATGCCATAAGATGGCATATTGCATCTAGGCTTATGGTATCTTAGAAATTCTTCTTTCCATATCATAAGATATTTGGATGCAGATTATGCCGGTAGTCTTTTGGATAGAAAGAGTACCTCAGGTACTTGTCATTTTATTGGTGAATGACTAGTTTTTTGGTTTAGAAAGAAACAAATTTTAGTTGCCTTATCTATCATTGAAGCAGAATATGTGGCAGCAGGGTGTTGTTGTGCTCAAACCCTATGGATGAGACAACAACTTGAAGATTATGATCATAGTTTGGACCATATACCCATCAAATGTAACAACACTAGTGCCATCAACTTATCTAAGAATCTCATTCAACACTCTAGAAGTAAGCATATTGACATTAGACATCATTTTCTTAAGGATCATGTTCAATATGATGATGTTGTGTTAGAATTTATAGATACAAATAATCAATTGGCAGATATTTTTACCAAACCTCTTAATGAAGAAAGTTTTTGTTTTATAAGCAAAGAGATTGGTATGTTTGATGGATCAACATTGCCTTAATTAATTTTTAATGCCAATTGAATTTTGTGTGAACCTTGAATGTTAATTCCTTCATATGATGCATTTTACATGATTTATTTTATGGTATGAAGTGGTTGACATGATAGATATATGTGTTATAGAATCTTTTTTGAAGATTCGAGGTGGTTCATGCCTGTGACATATATTCATGGCCGTGAACTTAACAGTAAAAAATTTCAGAACTGTTCACGCTTTGTTTCACGACTTGCCTCACGGGAAGAGGTAGTTAAGACTAAGTTTCACACCGGTGACAATATTTATCACACCAGTGAAAAGCCTTCTCCATGCTCGTGATTGTTTAATGTCATGACCATGACTCATTTTATCTTCCTTTTCATGGTTAGAGTGCCCCTTCAACAAACCGTGACCCCGATCATTCACGCCCGTGATTGGTTATTCACAGCCATGAATATATCGACTATAAAATGAAATTTTCTGTCTTTTCTCATTTCAATCTCTCCAAATTCTGCCATTGAACACTCTCATTCAATATTTCTCACAAAATCCAGCCTTCTCACTTACTTTTCCCTCTATAAAACTCTCTCAAAACCCTTTTTCTTTAAAGAATTGCAAGTTTCTCAAGGGTTTGAACCTTTTGTTTTTGAAAATTTCTTCTCTTCCTTTGTTCAAAGCTCTCAACATGGAATCTAGTTCTTCCAAGGGCCACTTAGAAGAAATCACATGCTCTGAAATGCTACACTGATTACCTATTCAACGTCACTCTGGACCATTGCCATACGCACTTTGTCGTTCTCAAGATACGACCTCTACTCTCATCATGATCCTTTGAGTGGAGTTATATCAAGACACTTGGTCTTGAAACGAGCATGATTGAATAATTACAGGCATGTCACCTCAGAGAGTTTATGGACATATATCATCCAATGCTAAGGGAACCCACTCTCGAGTTCCTTAGCACGTTGTAGGTCTCACCCACTGGAACTGTCAAATTCTAGCTCTATAAGCATGCTAGCACTCTCACTACAGCAAAATTTGGCACTATTTTCAAGCTCCCATCTGATGGAATCCTCAACGAAAGTGAGGTAGAATTTTATGCTCATCCATCTTGGACACATTTTGGCTCGAAATGCAGCTGGGATGTGAAAAAGGCGAAGAGCACCCACCTTCAGTCTCTTGTGCATAAGTATATACATAGGTTTCTCACCTATAATATATTTTATCGTGGGGATAGCAATGGTGCTATCAGAAAATCGGAGCTCTTTTTATTGGAAATGGCCCAAAGAGGATTGTCTGTAGCCCTATCACGATGGTTCGCAAATCATCTCCTCTCCATCGCAATGAAGCCATCAGGAGATGTTTTGATTGGCAGATATGTGACTCACCTTGCCATTGAGCTAAGTTATGTAAAACTAGACGAACACATATAACTCTCATTCTAGCACATCCACGAGACCGACTCGATCTCGAGTCCTTTATAAAGATGGGAGCGGTTGTCCATATTATTTATGAAGGAAATGTCTACTATCGTTTCACCACTTCAGCTAGTGAAATTGATTAGGAAGACAATGACTCTGAAGCTTTCAAAGCTGGTCTCTAGGCTGTCCAGCAATGGAAGCGAGCTCATGACGAGACATCAACACCACTGGCAGTTGAGGATGTTGGTTAGATATCGGCCTTTTCAACATCCACTTTGGCACAACACGTTGTTGATCTTATAGCACCTCACCTCGACATGATGCAGGATTCCAACGATGAGGTTGGAAAACCTCAAAGACTTTATGGAGTCTCGTATTGACAGCCTCAAGGCAGAGGTAGCATGCCTACCTAGAGTCCTTGTCTTCTTGTAGTAGCTTTACTTTTGCTGTTATAGGATTTTTTTATGCATTCTAATTTCAATGTAATCCTTCTCTTTTAATTTTAATACAACCATCTTATTTATATTTCAATCTTTTTGTTGGTGACAAAGGGGGAGAAACAAGCATATATGTGTTGAATATATGTCAATTGGAGAAACAAATATATATGTGTTCAAAATGTGTTCAATATGGAATGTGTGGTCATATATCTGTTCTATGCAACTTTATTTTAATTGATGATAAGCATAAGCTGTACCTTACATCAACCTCATATATACCTTGCAACTTGAACTTATTTGAATGCATAAGATATACTTAACATATATCACATATACTATCAATACACTTAGTTATACATGTTTTATTTAATGAGATATACTTAAGATATACCTTGCATATACCTTATTAGTTTGCAAATACCTTTGCCATATTTCTTTCAAATCCTACACTTTATTATTTTATCTTAAGCACCTTTTAAGGGGGAGACTTCTCAAAAGCATATATTGCTAGATTATTTGTCACCATAAAAAAAGGGGAGATTGTTGAACCTTGAGGGGTATTTCCATCATTTTGATGATAACAAATAAAATAACAATAATTTATTTAACAATGTTTGTGTTCTAAGTATGTTAAACAGGATATACTTCGATTAAAACATGAAGCAAGATTGAAAGACTACTTTTGAAGATAAAAATCAAGAAATAGCAAAGTGTCACGCTCGTGAAAATAGCTTAGCGCCAATTTTCCATCATTCAAAGTTCACAGCCATGAAGGATCAAACCAACCGTGAATGATCAAACAAGTCACGCCCATGAAAGATAGTCATCCCCGTGACCAAACATGTCTAATTCTTCTAGAGAGCTTAATGGCTAGAGTCACAACTAGGACCATGTTTGGAAGAATATTCACGCTCGTGAAAGTATTAGTCATGCCCATGATCAAACACTTTCAATTCTTCCAGAGAGTTTCACAGCTAGAGTCACCACTTGGACCATGGCTTGGAAGAACATTCATGCCCATGACAAACATAGTCACGCCCATGAACGAGGACAGAAAAACATGTCAAGTTCAAATTAAGAGTTGGTTCAATGGCTATTTTCGCATTAAATGCACCCAAACGACTATAATTCACAGAGGGAGTATAATGCAAGTCATTTATGAATCCTAAATATAAACAAGGATAACAAGTAAAACAAGAAGAACACAATTATTTTACATCTTTAATCTTGTTGTAGCCTTGTGCTTTAATTATTTCTCAACAAACCTCTATTCTTTGTGAAAACCTAATTGCTCATAATTTCTGAGCTTTGTAGGTTGGTGAGTATTTTCATTGTAATCAATTACTCAAAAGTGAGTTTGGGTATATTGGGTTAAGAGTGAAACACTTGTAAGGGTTTATTGTGTGTGCCATAAAACACAATGAATTGGTTTTTGTGTGAGCCATTGAAAAACACAAGGGAATTTCTGGGTTAGGTGTTAGTCATTGAGAGAAATATCATAGTTGGGAGTGAGCTTGAAAAACTCCATTGTAACACTTAGTGTGTTAGTGAAACACCTAATTGAGATTGGGGAGAGGAGTAGGGTTTGTTAATACCTGAATCTTTATAAATCTTGTGTGTGATATCTCTCATTCCTTCCTCTATTTTATTTACTCTACACTTTCAATTAAGCAAATTTTTATTTGTTAACCAATTCAACCCCCTTCCTGGTTCATTGTTTAGGCAACACTACTCATAAATATCAACTCATCCGAGCCTCTCTAGTCAATGAAGCTCAACAACCCGAACTTAAGCTATATTAACTAAGAATAATATAGCATGCTAGTAAATCTATGATCAAGTGTGCTCATATAATGAGTTTTAACCACTTATCCTTATATCATATCAAAATAACTCATACGGTACCACTCACCTCCTTCAATGGTATACTATTTATCCTATGTCAAGTCCTAGAGAAATGGGCATTTAACTCAACCATTTATCTTTCAATTTATTTCTTTATATGCTATTACTAGGATTATCTCCCATTTATGTAGTCTCATACTAATACATAAATGGCAAATCATATATTCCGTATGTTATTTTCCATGTATAGATATATACCGTAACATGCATTTAACAAATCATCAATTAAGATCATAAACCAAAATGTACATATATTACATTCATCTTGTCCTCACAGTTGTGAAGGTATCTTTCATAGTTACCTTACATGTGAACCATCACGTGGAAGAAACAAAGCATTTACGGGTGTGAATTACCTATTTAGGATCATGACACCATGTCATCACAGCTTCCCAACCATGACAACAGATCGTAAAATTCTTGGTTCATGCAAGTTCATCTGGCCTTAACATTCATTGTTATGAAACCCTTGTTCACAGGCATGAATCATGCATTTCCAACAACCTGAAAATAAAGCAAACGTGCATTTCATGCAAAACCTCTAAAGATTAACCATTGTTAATGTAATGCTTGTAAGTTAGAGCCTAGAATTAATATGTTAGACAAAGGTACATTAAAAGTATATGGGAAGTATATGTATGGTTATAGGTATTATAAACCATAAAATAATGAAAAAGATGGGTAAAAGTGAAGTTTCCAGCATTTTGAACCGCATTGTCAATCTATAATTGTCGAAATAGAGGTGAGGGTGGATGTTTTTTTGTTAATCTTTGATAGTTTTTATTTAGTTTAGTGGGAGAGTTAGATTTATAGGATTAAAATCAATGAAAAGTTAAGATTTCGATAATTTTTGGCATAAATTGATACAACGACAGATATAAAACACAATTATGGTCTCTATTTTATGTTTAGGGATTGAGACTAATAGTGGAGAACCCCACCAGAGGCAGTAGACGTGAGAGAAATAAGTTTTAGGGCTTCAATATAAAGATTTGTACATATACTCATTTTAATTTGAATATAATATTCTTGTGATATAAATTATGAATTCTGATATATTTAGTGACAAGAAATATTGATACGGTATAAGATGGAATTAAGGTAAATGACTTGTAATATTCTGTGATGCATAATAAGGTTGATATGCTGATAATTGATGTTGGAATATTGATAAATAAGGCATGGAGCCTATTTTGAATGATTGAACATGACCATATGCATGTTTATGGCTGATTTTATATTCTGGAATATGAGAAGTGTTGATAGGTGTAGTAAACATTGGTTAACATTAGCATTTTGCATGAATGTGTGTGGAATTGGTTGAAAACGGTGCCGAAGTTATGTTTCTGTATGGTCTATCATGCCTGTGAAGCCAAGCTTCATGCACATGAAGGTATTTCATGCTCGTTAACCCATGAAAGTATGAATTACATGCTTGTGAACAAATGTTCACGCTTGTGAACGATCAATAGCCAGTCACAGTTGAATCACGAGTAGACAACCTGTGATAGAAGGCTTCATGCCCATGAATGCCCTATATCTAGAAACTTATAAATTGATTATTATGATGAAACAACATGAGTATGATATATGCATACACTTGGTATGATCAAATAAGGTTAATTGCATTATAATGTCAAGATTATGAAACATATGAATACTCTAGGTGCTATGAATATTAGAATGATATGTTGTGGAACTATGAAATGTAACATAAATGATGTTAATATCCTAAAAGTGAATAAATATGCCCGTTCTCTATTCGAGGACTAGTTAGAATAGGTGGTATGCTATTGAAAGGGCTACGGTACCGTAGAATATTTATGCATGAGATTATTATATTGCTCATTAGGGTAGCTTAAGCTCATGTTAGAGCGCTCCTGATGTAAGAAGCTTAGTGGTAGCATATCCGAATTAGGGACAAGGTAGTTGAAGCTCAGGTTAGAGTTTCCTTGTAAACATATGCATACAACCAGTGCTCATTAGGATTGCTTACACTCATGTTACAATGCTCATGATTTGAGTAGCTCAGTGGTAGCAATACAAATAGATATAGTAGTGAGCAAGGTCGCTTAAGAGTACTCCTATTTAACAACCCATAATTGGGTGGTCCGAGTCTAGAGTATTGGGCTAAAAAACCAAAAATTGGTAAATACAATATGTAGAAATTGTAAGGCACAACATTCCCACAAAGATATATGGAATTCAGTGAATCAGAATATATTCACATCCTGGAAAAGGATTGTGGAAACTAGTGTTCATATATATATGAGATTAAAAGCTTGTTATTTCAATATATGATGAAATTCAGTATGGCTAAGATCGATATACAGTATGATTATATGATATGGATTCACCTATGATAGATATGCCACGCTTGTAATTAGACCCAGATATTTATTATGTATGTTACTCTTCAGTGTATATATGGTATGACTTAGTATACTGGTATGTACATTTTTTGAATATTATAATGGTATTGAATAATATACACAAGTTAGCATGAATAAAATAGGTAAAGATGTGATATGTATATGATTATATGGTCAATCACATAGGTATGTTCTGATTATGAATGCTATATTAATATGTGAATACATGTTTGATGTATGCACGGGAACCATACATGAAGGAAATGAATTACAATCTTTTGTCAATGGAGATGAGCAATCTTATATCATTGAAATGAGCCTAAAAGGAGTTCAAAAGCCTTTTTATATAATCCAATTCAATGTGGGGTGTGTTCCAAGTCATAGAAGGCAGCATTGGAGCATTGGTTGCTATATTGGGCCAAAAATCCACAATCAAGCTTATGGGTTAATACTACACAAAGGCAAGCCTAAGGTGAAAATAAAAGGAGTCTTTCATGAAGATTAAAATCAAATGGGCTAAACAAGACAAAGTCCATAAACCTTGAAGAGTACAAGTCGTGTGCAAATCATGTGCTATGAGTCATATGCAAATCATGTGCTAGGAGTCATGTGCCAAACATGTGCAAGACATGTGCCATCCATGTGGAAGACATCATGTGCCAACCATGTGCTCAAGATCATGTGCCATGCATGTGCCTACTTATGGGATTTGGGCTTAACTTGTAATTGGGCTTAATTATGTATGTGGGCTGCTTATTTTAATTATCATAAATTTTTTAATTAGTGATAGATATGTGGGCCAAAGAAGTAAAGCCCAACCCACCACTTGTCTTATTTTAGAAGGATTTAATTAGTATCCTAATTCAAGTAGGACTCTACTTTTTTAGAATATGAGTTAGATTATGACTGTACTTTTAGGAGTTGAGTTAGAATAGGATTTAGTTATCCTTTACCATAAAGGATTCAAAGACTTAGGGCTATAAATACTCATCTTGGCTTCTTGTACAAGACATTAATGAATCAATGAATGAATAAAAATGAATTTGAGTGTTTTTCTTTAAAGTGAGGCAGATTTGCATCTCTTTATTACCTTTAGGAATTAGTTACTTAACAAGTAATATTGCTTGTGGCGTGACTATTCTTAATAATCCTTATAATCTTGGTTCTTTGCTACATTGGTTAGCTTTGGGTCGGATTCAATCTATGATCACCATAGCTTAAGGTTTGTTTACCTTGTCTTGTTGAGGGGTTTCAAGGCACGGTCTTTGGGGTTCCGCATCAATGTTAGAATTTAAATGATTATATGTACCACAAATTTTTAATAGCTTAGCATGTAGGTTTGGAGCCAGTAGACTATTGAGTTGACAAAAAGAGAAGATCAAGCCAGTCAGAGTTGATCCATGTTGAGTCTATTATTTTATCTCATTCATTTCATTATTGATTATTCTGCATGACATGGGATAGAGACATATAGTTATTTCAATGTTTAAATAAAGACATGTAATAGATTTTCACAAGCACAAGCACTATGGATTATGAAATAAGGGATATTAAATCCCAATATAATTTTGAGATTGAATCAGAAGTGATATTGTTAATATAGATTATATCAAATATATGTTTAGAATTGCATAGTATATAATATGATGATCTTGAAACAGAGTTAAGTTAGGAAAGCTTTAATTCAGTTAGATAGATACAGATCTAGTTATATGACATCCGCCTGTACCATGGGGTTTACCTTACTATATGGAGGGTGTTAAATTTAGGGTTATCAAATGTAACATCATACCTTATTCATTTGAGTAAAACCTATCCCTATGTCAATTAATCACATATGGCATACTAACAAGACAAAAGGTCCTGTTAATAGTGATTGTAAATTTTTTTCATGTCCTATAACATCTATTAAAACTTCAACTTTACATTCGAAGGATTAGGCTGCTTCCATTTATACATTTCAAAAATAATATAGAGTGACTATACATGTTTAAACGTATAAGTTTAAAATACATATCACATGTTTTCATACCCGTGTGGAATAAAAAGAAAGAGAGTGATGAGGCTCAACCGGTGACCATTGATCCATGTCTTCTATATGGCAATGAAAAATAGCTAACATTTTTCTTTACCTAAAAAATTATGCAAACTAATGAGTTGCGGCTTAGTAAGAATAATCATTAAATGAGCTCTAAAGTACCAAACAACTCATAGTAATAAATCATCACCCATTGCATATTATGTGTTCCATTCCATTCATCATTATCATATCTATCAGTAAAATTGAAGCATATAATCATAACTCTTTACGTATGCAAATGCTTTGCTTATTTCATTTTGTTGTGACCAAGTTAAATAGACATTGCCCCGGGTTTTCATGTGAACATTTGTATTTGCTAGCTAGTTTGATCATTTGTTTCATTTGCACATTTGTTGGGCCATAAGCCTCTTCTTTTGCTTTACAATATCGATTAACTAGTCACAATGCTTTTTTAGTCCATATGCATATGCATTTTTAAGTAAGCATTCATCAACCATTGCATCTTTATCACCTATATCAAACATATATCACATATATACCACATATGCCATGCATAAACTTCACAAATTATCCTTTGTCTCATTAACAAAGTTAAATCATGAAAATCATATGAATCACATAATCATAAATCATCTCACACATCACATAGTAAGCAATATTCATATGCACTAAAGAAATCGTTTGATAACTGCACTCACCTTTTCCATTTGATTTTGACCTTAACTTATTGTTTATCCCCTCCTTGTGGGTCTCCAATATGTTGTGAGTTAGTAACGAACTTGAAAGGGATCAATTTGTTGCAAAACTTAAGTGAAATAAGGAAGAAAATAAGGTTGAAATGGTGGAAGAAGGAGAAGAAATGAAATTGGAGTTAGGGAGGCGGATTAGTGAGGAGGAAGATGATGCATCTCACATCGGTTGCGGAGGAACTCCTGGACTGGTTTATAAGGCTGTGTTCAAACCTTCCCCTTTGAGCGCGCTTTTGGGGCGAAGTTAGGAGTCCACATTCTTATCATTTTTGTCTCCTCGGGGTTGCTCCTATAGGCTGGTCGGTTTGGAATTTGAGCTCCTGGTATGAAATCAATTTGATGTTCAATTCCTCTTATTGGTGGCAATCCTTGTGGTAACTCTTGAGGAAATACATTCTCATATTCCTGCAATAAAGAAACAACAACACTAGGCAAAGAAGGGTTAAGGTCAGCTTCATTAAAATAAGATTCCTTGTACATGAGTACAAGTAAACATTGTTGATTTCTCAAAAGCCATTCTCATATCCCTTACTTTTGCATAAAAATTGTTTTTCTTTGTACCACTCTCCTTTGGGCCAATTATTTGCTTTTCTTTTTGGGCCTCTTTTCCTCCCATTTTTCTCTCTTTTTAGCCTCTCCTTTTTCTTTTCCTCTCATCTCTCTTATTTTGAAACTCTCAGCCTTTTCATTTTCTTTTTGCTCCTTTTCTCTCAATTTGGACTTTTCGGCTTCTTTTTGCATTTCTTCCTCCATGCTCCTTTTTAGCTTAATTTGATCTTCATAAACTTCACTAGGAGTCATAGGAGCCAGAATGATACGTTGATCTCCCATCATGAATGAGTGTCTATTTCTATACCCATCATGTGTCACCTTTCTGTCATATTGCCATGGCCTACCAAGCAACACATGACCTGCATGCATAGGTACTACATCACAAAGTACACGGTCAGAATATCTTCCAATGGAAAATGAAATTAAAACTTGTTTATTTACCCTTATCTCTCCACAATCATTAAGCCATTGTAGTCTATATGGCTTAGGATGTTTCAAACAATCCAGCCCCAACTTATCAACTAAAGTAGTATTTGCAACATTAGTACAACTTCCTCCATCAATTATAAGACTACAAATTTTGCCATTTATCAAGCATCTGGAATGGAAGATATTTTCCCTTTGTTCAACCCCATCCTCTTTCAATTGTACATTTAGTACACGCCTAACCACAAGATTTAAATCCCCGCCAACAGCATGCTCGGCCTCATCATCATCACTACAATATTCAAATGAAGGCATTGAATCAGATTCTTTATCACTTTCGGATTCAATTACACCATTATCTTTCAATTTCAAAACCTTTTTAATTGGGCATTGAGATGCAATATGTCCATTGCCAAGGCACTTAAAGCATTTTATGTTTCTATGCTTTTCAGTATTGGAAGAAGAAGTAGCATTAGCTTTAGGGTTACCTTTTTGCTCTACTTTACCCTTTTCTTCTCTTACCTTGTCTTTGGCTTTGTCTTCCCTTTTTGGCCATTTTGAGCTCCAATTAGATGTGGAACCCAAATAGGTTGGTTTGTTGGTTCCCTTTTGCTTTAGTTGGTTCTCCACCTTCATAGCCATATTCACCATCTCCTCTAACTCTACATAGTGGTGCAGCTCAATAACATTTACAATTTATTTATTTAGACCAACCAAGAAACGTGCTATGGTAGCCTCCCTATCTTCAGCAATATTAGCCCTCATCATAGCTATCTCCATTTCTTTATGATAGTCCTCAACACTTTTATTCCCTTGCCTTAAAGTTTGAAGCCTTTGATGTAGTTCCCTATAATAGTAACTAGGCACAAACCTATTTCTCAAGACTGCCTTCATCCCCACCCATGTGTTTATAGGCCTTTCCCCATTCCTACGCCTATTGAGGATGATTTGGTTCCACCATACCAATGCATAGTCAGTGAATTCCACGGCTGCCAACTTTACTTTTTTTTCCTCAAAATTGTTATGACATTCAAACACCAATTCCTCTTTTCTCTCCCACTCCAAGTAAGCATCAGCATCATTCCTACCTTGAAAAGTAGGGATTTTCATTTTAATACTCCCCAAATTACGATCTATCCGATTCTCAACATTCCCAAATCTATCCGCCTCTACCCTGCCTCTATGTTCTCTCCTATTCCTTCCTCTATCATTTCTGCCCCCTCTACCTCCAAACTGATTTTTATCCCTATCATCATCAAAGTCATCAAAATCTTCTTCATAGTCAGATTGAGGTGGAGTTACTAACCTTTCCCTTCTCCCTCCAATTCGACTTTGCAAGGATGTATCTCTTCTAAGATTCCGTAGAGCTTGATCATGGCCTTCTAACCTCCTATCATACTTGTCAAACCGATCATTCATGTCTCGGAGCAGAATCTCAAGCCTTCCAAATTGTTGTTGCATAGCCTCCAATGTGAAGAAAGTTTTGTTTCCTTCATCACTACTTCTTTCCTGGTTGCTTGATTTAGACATGATGTAAATAAATGGTCTCACACACTCCCTCACGTGTTTCACTCAAAATGTGTATGTTCGCTCGTGTTTCACTCAATTAAGGCTTTTACCCTCTTTTGAGCTAACCACTCCTGCCTTTTACCGCTCTTGTGTACTCCCTATGATATATTTCCGGATCAATTTCAACCAACCAGATCAATGACAATGAGCAGCAATATCCAACAGAAAATTAAAATAGACAATTCCTAAGCAAGAAAGGAAACATCACAAAACTAGAAGCAAAATTAATGAGATGAAAGCAAGGAATGACAAGTATATGCTATATGCACACACGGATGAAGAATGAGGTGTGCAGATATAATATTGTTATTTGAGTAATATGGAATGCAAAATTACTCAACTAATGTAATGGAAACAAGTAGGACAGTAGTCAAGAATATAAAACAAATAATGCAATAAATTGACAAAACTAGAAAAAATTAAGTGCATATGTGCTACTGCCCTAAAAGAATTCGAACCAGAACCTAAAACTCACTAAACCATTCCCAACTTACTGCCAAATAAGCTAATTGTATGCCTATTAGTAACTATTATCCACCAATTGCACAATTTCCAGCAATAAGCAATGAAATCTCAACTTATACCTCAATATGAAACCAATCAATTTCAACTACGAACTCCACTCAAAATTGCTCAAATTATCAATTTTAATCAGAATAGAGCAAACATATTCAGAGGCAATTCATTTAATATATGTCTGCAATCAATTGAATCCAAACAGTCCCACTTTTGGCAATCAATGCCAATATGCACGAATTTTTTTTTTGTTTATTTTTTTTTTTTGTAATCTGATATACAACAAAAAAAATTGAAACACCAAAAATTCGTACCCAAACAAAATAAATAAACCAAACTTCAATAGACAGCAATATAGGCAAATTCAGCCACAAATAGATAAACTTTTTTTTTTATTATTTTTTTATGCTGTAACTTGAACAAATATCACTAAAACTGGAAAAATAAAGATAACTACAATTGATTTAGAACCAAAGCTCTGATACCAAATGATGCAGTAACCACCTAGAATCTAAGTCTAGACAACCTCCTAATCAATTTGATACAAATCTTAAGTTTTAAACAATTGCAAGATTAGACTTTTCACCCCCAAAACAGCAAGAAATTGGTAACAAAGAGTATGAAGAGAGAATTGGATTCACGCCACAAATTAATTACCAACCTGATAAGTGAAAACAATCCTTGGTATATCAATGGAGATCACACCTCCCACTTGAAGAACACTCAAGAACACTGAAATTTTGATCTTAAATCACCAATCTGATTGTCTTACACGCATAAGGAGGTATTTGTACCTCTACAAACCAAACCCTAGCTGCAAACATGAAGAAAAGACCAATCTGACCCTAATGACTTAAGGACAAACGAATGGTCTTAATTTTATAAGGCCTACACACTTAAGACAAGTTAAAATAAGGCTGATCATGTGTTTTTAAATTAAATTACATTCCAATAATTAAAATAAAACAGTCCACTAAAATTAATCTTAGGCCCAACCATGACATAACATAAGTCCACCTTAACATAGCATATTGCACATGAGTTGAACCTTGTAATATAGACTTCTTCTCTAGCCCATTAGGCTAGTTGTCTTCACCATCACATGCCCCAATGAGTGTCACAAGCTTTGGATCGCAAATTGATTCCATCTCTTCAAGTCTGACCCAAGCCTCTTCCTTGATATCTCTTGTCACTAAGCTCTGAATATACATTTGCAAGGTTGCCTTGAGCTTGTTTCTACTTGATCTTATGATTGGACCAAGTGGCATCACTAATCCATCTCCTCCATGGCATGTAAGATCATTTTTGTTGTCTTGGTTCGCATCATTGATGATGCGTCCCACATCGGTTGCGGAGGAACTCCTGGACTGCTTTATAAGGCTGGGTTCAAACCTTCCCCTTTGAGCGCGCTTTTGGGGTGAAGTTAGGAGTCCACATTCTTATCATTTGGTATCAGAGCCAGCCCTGTACACGGGTGTCCCTTCGGGTTACGACAGATCGCCGACAGAGGAAGTCAGGGTCTTAAGGGGTGGGGATGATGCGTCCCACATCGGTTGCGGAGGAACTCCTGGACTGGTTTATAAGGCTGGGTTCAAACCTTTCCCTTTGAGCGCGCTTTTGGGGCAAAGTTAGGAGTCCACATTCTTATCATTTGGTATCAGAGCCAGCCCTGTACACCGGTGTCCCTTCGGGTTACGACAGATCGCCGATCGAGGCAGTCGGGGTCTTAAGGGGGTGGGGATGATGCGTCCCACATCGGTTGCGGAGGAACTCATGGACTGGTTTATAAGGCTGGGTTCAAACCTTCCCCTTTGAGCGCGCTTTTGGGGCGAAGTTAGGAGTCCACATTCTTATCAGAAGATGAGGTCCACCTCCCACATCCTCACTTTTGTCATTTCCCATTTTGTTTCTTCCTTTCTTTTCTTTTTCTTTTTCCTTTGTTTCTTTTCATTTTCACTTTATTAATTCAATGTAATAATTTTATTCACATAAATTTCAATTTCATGTCACCGTCAACTAATTTATAAAATAGACACGTGTAATTCAATATAATTGTAAAATACTCAAACATGTAGCTAGTGCATGTCATGAACTTGTACCTATCAAAATACATATGAACTACACATCTTCAAGTGAAATATATGCAAATGCATATGTCCAAATGAAATGCATGTAAAAATACAAATGTTGAAAGTCGAGGATGTTACAATTCTCCCTTCATTATAAAAGTTTTGTTCTTGAAATTTAATACCTAGAAATAGGTGTGGATATTTCCTTTTCATATTTTCTTATGTTTCCCATGTTGCCTCTTCTAGTAAATGGTTATGCCATAATACCTTAACTAAAGGCATTTCTTCGTTTCTTAGTTGTTTAGTCTTGTATCTGTGATTTCCACTGGTTTCTCAACATAACTCATGTCATCTGTAATTTCAATGGCTTGATCCTTAAGCATATGTGTGGGGTGTGATCTGTATCTTCTAAGCATGCTCACATGAAACACATTAGGAATCTAAGCCAACTCTAGTGGTAAAGCCAATTTGTATGCCAATGGACCAACCTTCTTAAGGATTCATAAGGCCCTATGTACCTCGAGCTCAATTTACCCTTCTTGCCAAATCGAATTACCCCTTTCCATCGAGATACTCAAAGAAATACTTTTTCACCTAACTCGTATTCCATCTCCTTTCTATGCTGATCAGCGTAAAATTTTTGTTCGTCCTGTGCTGCCTTTAGCTTGTTCTTGACAACCTTGATCTTATCCACTGTATCTTGCACTGTCTCTGGTCCTTCTAATGCACGTGCTCCTTCTTCATCCCAAATGATTGGGCTTCGAAACTTTCTGCCATACATTGCCTTATATGGTACCATCTGGATACTGTTATGATATTGGTTATTGTATGCAAATTCTATCAATACTATATATTCATCCCAAGCTCCTCTGAATTCCATAGAACATGATCTGAGCATTTATTCTAATGTTAGAATGGTCCTTTCTAATTGTTCATCAGTCTATGGGTGGAATGCAGTGCTGAAGTTCAATTTTGTTCCCAATGTATCTTGTAAACTCACCCAAAAACGTGAACTATGGATATCTATCAATCACAATGGACACTGGAAAGCCATGTAATCTGACTATCTCATTCACATATAATTTTTCCAAACTCTCGAGTGTACACCCACATCTGATAGGTAGAAAATGTGCTGATTTGGTTAATCTGGAAATAACTACCCATCTGCATCATTTTTTCATGGAGTTCTTGGCAATCCATAGACAAAATCCATCTTTATTTTCTCCCATTTCCATTCTGGCACTGACAATGGATGTAGTTTACCAACTGGTGTATGATGTTCAATTTTAATCTACTGACATGTCAAGCATTTGGAAACATATTCTACTATGCCTTTCTTTATTCTTGGCCACCAGTAATGAGGTCTTAAGTTGTAATACATCTTGGTCATCCCTGGGTGCATTGCATAGGATGCATAGTATGCCTCTTTCATTATTTCCTGGTGCAAATTATCAGTGTCTAGAACACATATGCAGGACATTAGCATCAATTTATCATCTTGCATATGAAATTCTATTTTGTTTCCCTACTTTACCATTTCAATCTTCTTATACAGTTGAGGATCTCTGCCTTGTGCCTCCTTAATCCTTTCCTTTAGCATAGATCTGACTTGAAGAGTAGCAATCAGTGGTCTTCCATCATACATATTTAATTCAACATTCATAGATCGTAATTGAATCAAATATGAAAAAGAGGATGCTTGCAAGTGAGCTACACTGCTACTTGACTTCCTGCTCAATGCATCGGCTACTATATTTGCTTTCCCCGGATGATATTCAATTGTGCAATCATAATCCTTCAATAGCTCTAACCATTGCCTTTGTCTCATGTTTAACTCTTTCTGTGTCAGCAAATAACCCAAACTCTTATGGTCTGTGAAGATTTGGAATGTCTCACCATATACATAATGCCTCCAAATCTTCAATGCAAATACAACTGCTGCCAATTCTAGATCATGCACTGGGTATGAGATCTCATATGGTCTCAACTGTCTGGATGCATAAGTGATAAGAATGTGGATTCCTAAATTCGCCCCAAAAGCGTGCTCAAAAGGGAAGGTTTGAACTCAGCCTTATAAACCAGTCCAGGAGTTCCTCCGCAACCGATGTGGGACGCATCATCCCCACCCTCTTAAGACCCCAACTGCCTCAGTCGGCGATCTGTCGTAATCCGAAGGGACACCGGTGTACAGGGCTGGCTCTGATACCAAATGATGCAGCAACCACCTAGAATCTAAGTCTAGACAACCTCCAAATCAATTTGATACAAATCTTAAGTTTTAAATAATTACAAGATTAGACTCTTCACCCCCAAAACAGCAAGGAATTGGTAACAAAGAGTATGAAGAGAGAATTGGATTCACGCCACAAATTAATTACTAACCTGATAAGTGAAAACAATCCTTGGTATATCAATGGAGATCACACCTCCCACTTAAAGAACACTCAAGAACACTGAAATTTTGATCTTAAATCACCAATCCGATTGTCTTACACGCATAAGGAGGTATTTATACCTCTACAAACCAAACCCTAGGTGCAAACATGAAGAAAAGACCAATCTGACCCTAATGACTTAAGGACAAACGAATGGGCTTAATTTTATAAGGCCTACACACTTAAGACAAGTTAAAATAAGGCTGATCATGTATCTTTAAATGAAATTACATTCCAATAATTAAAATGGTTTAGTGAATTTTTGGTTCTGGTTCCAATTCTTTTAGGGCATTAGCACATATACACTTAATTTTTCTAGTTTTGTCAATTTATTACATTCATTGTGTTATATTCTTTACTGCTGTCCTACTTGTTTCCATTACATTAGTTGAGTAATTTTGCATTCCATATTACTCAAATAACAATATTATATCTGCACACCTCATTCTTCATCCGTGTGTGCATATAGCATATACTTGTCATTCCTTGCTTTCATCTCATTAATTTTGCTTCTAGTTTTGTGATGTTTCCTTTCTTGCTTAGGAATTGTCTATTTTAATTTTTATGTTGGATATTGCTGCTCATTGTTATTGATCTGGTTGGTTGAAATTGATCCGGAAATATATCATAGTGAGGACACAAGAGCGGTAAAAGGCAAGAGTGGTTAGCTCAAAAGAGGGTAAAAGCCTTAATTGGGTAGAATCATAAGATCAAGTAGAAACAAGCTCAAGGCAGCCTTGCAAATGTATATTCAGAGCTTAGTGACAAGAGATATCAAGGAAGAGGCTTGGGTCAGGCTTGAAGAGATGAAATTAGTTGGCGATCCAAAGCTTGTGACACTCATTGGGGCATGTGATGGTGAAGACAACTAGCCTAATGGGCTAGAGAAGAAGTTTATATTACAAGGTTCAAGTCATGTGCAATATGCTATGTTAAGGTGGACTTATGTTATGTCATGGTTGGGCCTAAGATTAATTTTAGTGGGCTGTTTTATTTTAATTATTGGAATGTAATTTCATTTAAGATACATGATCAGCCTTATTTTAACTTGTCTTAAGTGTGTAGGCCTTATAAAATTAAGCCCATTCGTTTGTCCTTAAGTCATTAGGGTCAGATTGGTCTTTTCTTCATGTTTGCACCTAGGGTTTGGTTTGTAGAGGTATAAATACCTCCTTATGCGTGTAAGACAATCGGATTTGTGATTTAAGATCAAAATTTCAGTGTTCTTGAGTGTTCTTAAAGTGGGAGGTATGATCTCCATTGATATACCAAGGATTGTTTTCACTTATCAGGTTGGTAATTAATTTGTGGCGTGAATCCAATTCTCTCTTCATACTCTTTGTTACCAATTCCTTGCTGTTTTGGGGGTGAAGAGTATAATCATGCAATTGTTTAAAACTTAAAATTTGTATCAAATTGATTTGGAGGTTGTCTAGACTTAGATTCTAGGTGGTTGCTGCATCAATAAGCTATCACATTACCATGTTGCATCAATACACATCTTAATCCCTAGTGAGAAGCATTACTATATGTCATAAATCCGCCTATACCCGTAGGAATAGCTAACACTGGTGCTGAAGTTAACCTCTGTTTTATCTCCTCAAAATTCCTTTGGCATTCTGGAACCCATTTGAAAGATACATTCTTTTTAAGTAATTTAGTCAAAGGGCTAGCAATTAAGGAGAATCCATTAATAAATCTGTGATAGCATCTGGCTAAACCTAGAAAACTACGCATTTATGAAATATTTTTAGGAGCTTTCCAATTTACCATGGCCTCTATTTTCTTTGGATCTACCTCTATGCCCTTGCCCGATACCATATGTCCAAGAAAAACCAAATGAGATAACCAGAATTCGCATTTACTCAATTTAGCATACAATTGTTTCTCCCTCAAAGTTTGCAACACAATTTTTAAATGTTGTTCATGTTCTCCCCTATTCTTTAAGTACACCAATATGTCATCGATAAATACTATCACAAACTTATCTAGATATGGTTGAAAAACTTTATTCATTAAAGCCATAAATGCAGCTGCAGTAATAGTCAATCCAAATGGCATTACTAAAAATTCATAATGTCCATACTTGGTTCGAATGATGGTCTTTGGAACATCTGCTTCAGCTGATAATAGCCTGATTTCAAATCAGTCTTGGAGAATATTTGGGCTCATTGCAATTGATCAAACAAATCCTCTATTCTAGGCAACAAATATTTGTTCTTCACTGTCATTTTGTTTGGTTGCCGGTAATCAATGCACAATCTCATTATTCCATCTTTCTTTTTAACAAATAATACCGGAGGTCCCCAAGGTGATACACTAGGTCGGACATACCCTTTATCAAGCAACTCCTATAATTGGGCCTTCAGTTCTTTGAACTCAACTGGGGCCATCCTATAGGGTGACATTGATATTGGTGCTGTTATTGGTACTAGTTCAATAGCAAATTCTATCTCTCTATCAGGTGGTAAACCAGGGAGATCATTTGGGAATACATCTGAAAATTCCCTCACCACTGGTATATATTCAAGCGATCTATCAGTGGTTCTAGTATCAGTCACATATGCCAAATATGTCTCGCATCCTCCTTTGATCATCCAAAATGCTTTTACAGCTAAGATGAGA
This sequence comes from Triadica sebifera, assembly GCA_023653625.1. Classification (NCBI taxonomy): domain Eukaryota; kingdom Viridiplantae; phylum Streptophyta; class Magnoliopsida; order Malpighiales; family Euphorbiaceae; genus Triadica; species Triadica sebifera. The sequence continues at coordinate 32,699,134 of CM042901.1, forward strand.
CATATGGGCATAAGTTTTCGTTCACCCAAAAATACAACCCTTTGCTGGTTCGGTGATTCTAGAATCAGCTTTATCAATGCATATCAAGCAATCACGACAGACATTATTCAAAACTACTACTGTCCCTAGTCGAGTGCTCACATTTATCTCAGTCCCCAAAGGCTCATGCTTTTGATGCAATTTGGATGTCATGTGCAATGATATAAATGAATGTATGGAACCAGGGTCAATCATTGCATATGCTAATATTTTAGAAATATAAATATTACCAGTGACTACTTTGGGAGCATCAACTGATTCCTGCCTAGTCATGGCAAATACTTTAACCTGTACAGGTTTTCTAGAACTTTGACCTTCATATCTGGTCACTTCTCTGCCTACTATACTAGTTTTGCCCCTACCTCTGCCTTGTGTCCTACTAGTAGGGTAGACCCTTGGTGCCTTAACAGTAGTCTCAAATACTCCTCTGCCTCTATTGGGCTTTACTAGTTGGGCTTTTTTTGGACAGTCTCTATACAAGTGCTCCATCGACCCACAGAAATAATATTCTCCTATGAGCCTTCTACATTCACCCATATGTTGTCCACCACAATGAGTGCATGTAGGCCTCTGTTCAATATGTTGGCTTTGCCCTCTTCCTAGGTAAAAGGAAATCGTAGCATAACCTCTAGAGCTTGAATATCCACCTCTGTAACTAGACTGTGCTGACATATATCTATCTCTTTTTCCTGGCTTTCTGTTAGACTCTCTTGAAAACTCACATGCTGCCTTTTCAATTTGTTGTTCTCCAACTTCTTTCAATTATCTTTCAACACTAATTGTAGCAGCTCTGAGTTTGGTATAGTTATCAAGATCAGTAGTTGTGATTCTATTTATGATCTCATATTTGAGGCCCTACTCAAACTTCCTGCATTTGTCTCTTTTAGTAGAGACCATGAAAGTGACATAGTGGAAAAGTTTGTTAAATTGCACCTCATACTTAGCAATGGACATGTTCCCCTGTTTTAGATTCATGAATTCCTTTCTCTTCACATCTTTATATACCTTAGGCATGTAATTATTCTGAAATTCCTGAATGAAATCATTCCATGTCAAGACTAGCGGTTGTGCATCACTATCTGGGATTGTCTCCCACCATTCATAGGCATCGGCTTGAAGCAAGGACACTGCATAATCAAATTTCTCATCTAGGGTACATCTCATCATATTCAGTACCCTTTGTGTCCTTTTCAGTCATGTCTCAGCTTCTGTTGGGTCTGTTGTGCCATTGAAATCAATTGAACCTTGTTTCCTCAGCTTGTCATAATGTCTTTCCTTGTACTTTTCAGGACTATATACTTCATGTTATGGGTTTTCATGGGGTACTTCTGCATATGATGACTGTGATACATGTGCTGGAGCCCTCTCCTGGTGTTAGTTGATCTCTATGTAAATGAGGTGATGCCTCATGAGAGTGCATTTCGGCTGGCCTCTCCCTCCTTAGTGAAACATGTCCTACTACATTGGCCCTAAAATTCACACAAATGTGTCCCTACATAATGTTCAACATATATGATGCATATATTTGTTGGGTTTTGAAGAATGAATCAAATTCATAAACGTAGGGGAAAAAATAAAATTTTCAAAACCCGAAACAAAAGATCATACTTGTGCCATTAAAATTAATTTATATAAATATAGATGTTATAAATTATAACTTATAATTTCTTATTTGTTCTTCAAATCTTCACATCATTGGGTTATAGCAAACCACAACAATCCACATTAGGATGTCTCTAATGATAATCCACGCGAAGAATGAAGAAGAAACTATCAAAAGAAATGGTTTGAACAAATTCAAAGTGCTAACTTTGAAAGTGTTCTTGAGAGAATTTTGTGGTGTCTTAAAAATATTTTTTTCACATAAAAAAATTTTCATGTGTATTTTATGTCATTTGATGTCTTTTCTATTTGAATCAAATTCAAAGAAAAGATGAAAAGTCAAAAATGGAAAAAAGGGAAATTAATGAATAGTAATTGTCCATAATTGGCCTTATTCAGGCTAAAATCTGTCGTTGGCCAATGGGTGGAAGGCAGCAGCACGCTGGGCCTACTGTGGGCTACTGCTAGGCAGCCTAGCTGGCTCGCTAGGTAGGTCAATAGCCTGCCTAGCCCGTACGAGCCAGTATGGGCCCGTGACCCTCTCAAATGATTTTTCCATGCGATCTCATCGCGATCCATCCCTAAGTAATTCTCTCTTATTTTGGATCCTATCCAAAAACTATTTTACTCATTCTCCATATCTTCAAGGCGTGTGACCCATTAGGTTTCTGGTTATGTTGGCCACTTAAATTAACAATTAATTTAAGCAAGTCATGAGCGGTATCTAGCAACACATCATGACCCCCAATTGACCGGAAAGTCAATGGTTTGACTATGAACTATTCCACATACAATTTCCATGCAATTATTCATTTCACCATACAATATACCCCACTTGGTTCAGAGTATGGACATGTGTCAACTCCCACTAGACTGACTACATCATGTCTAGTCCAAGTAATGTTAGTTATTGTCCTTGAGGCTCATTACTCTATTAGATATGTCATTGAAGACTATCTTTATGATATTTCCTCTCCGGCCAGAGATTCCTAAGTAATGACCATGACAAGAGGCCATGGGTATACACTCCTTCTATCAGGAGTGGTGAATCCTTTATTGGTTACCCAATTACCTTCAAATACCTCAAGTTGTATCCAATCACCACCATATGAGCAACCTCCCTGAAGCAACAAGGAATAGTGTCAAAATACATAATCAATATTCAAGATATCCTTGAGTACCTCAAGTCTAAGGATCTTGCACCATTGCTATGATGAGACTATAATTGACATTTGAATAGATTATCCATATGATTGTCTCATAGTTGGTCATCCAATGTACTTAGCTACACTCAGCAAGCATCCACATGTTAACTCTAAACATCTCATGTTTATAGATTATGAGATCTACTACTCGATCCAATCAAGGAGTGTAACATGTGCTAGTCTGTCCGGATTAATAATGTCCCGTCTCATTAATCCTATGACTAGGGATAATTTTGATTCTAACATAATTACACAAGATAAGAATCTCAATATCATAATCTCAACATGATTTCCTTCATGCATGGTTATGTATCAAGGACTACATTAATTGATTTAAGATCATTTATCAATTCATATATCAAATGAACATCAAATTAATGAAAAAGCCTTTTATTAATCAAATAAATTTGTACAATAAGTGCTAAAGGTGATTGCCTTTAGAACACTCCTCTAACAAGCTACCACTTTCACTAAAGTTAATCACCTTTGTATTTAATTCCATAGGTGAGTACATGAGAATTATATTTCTTTTTGGAAAGTGATTTAGTTAAAGGATCAGCAATATTCTGATAAGTGGGCACTCTTTCTATCTTTACATCATTCCTACCAATGATTTCTCTTATCAAATGGTATCTTCTGAGTACATGTTTGGATCTCTTGTGAGACCGTGGCTCCTTTGCTTGTGCAATGGCTCCATTATTATCACAATATAATTGTATTGGATCAATAATGCTGGGAACCACTCCAAGTTCTGTAATGAATTTCTTTATCCAAACTATTTCCTTTGCTGCTTTAGAAGCTGACATGTACTCTGCTTCGGTTGTGGAATCATAACTCTTCCAACTAACTGCTCCACCATTTAGTGTGAATATATAACCTGACTGAGATTTTGAGTCATCCTTGGCAAATTGGAAGTTGGCATCGGTATACCCGCTCAAAATAAGATCTCCATCTCCATATACCAAGAATACATCCTTAGTTCTTCCTAAGTACTTAAGGATATTCTTAACAGCCACCCAATGACCCTCACCAGGGTCCGATTGGTATCTGCTTGTGACACTCAGAGCATATGATACATTGGATCTTGTACATATCATAGTGTACATGATTGATCCTATAGCTGAAGCATATGGAATCAAACTCATGTGTGTCCTTTCATCTTGTGTCTTTGGACATAAAGACTTTGATAGAGTAATCCCATGGGTCATGGAAATATATCCCCCCTTGGACTACTCCATTCTAAACCTCTTTAGCATCTTATCTATGTATGTAGACTGTGAAAGATCAAGCAATCTTTTATATCTATCTCTATATATCTTTATCCCCAAAATATAAACTGCTTCTCCAAGGTCTTTCATAGATAAATTCTAGGATAACCAAATTTTGACTGATTGTAAGGCTGAGACATCATTTTCCATTAACAATATGTCATCTACATATAACACAAGAAATATGATTGCACTCCCACTAACCTTGTTGTAAACACAAGATTTATCCGAATTTTGTAAGAAACCAAACTGTTTAATTGTCTCATCAAACCGAATATTCCAACTCCTGGATGCTTGCTTTAATACATAAATGGATCTTTGAAGCTTACATACCTTTTTGCCATCTTTGGTTATGAAGCATTTTGGGTGTGTCATGTACACATCCTCAGTCAGATTTCCATTAAGTAAAGTTGTTTTCACATCCATTTGCCATATCTCATAATCATAATGAGGAGCAATGGCTAGGAGTATCCTTATGGATTTAAGCATAGCTATTGGGCTGAAAGTTTCATCATAGTCAATTCCTTGTTTTTGACGATAACCTTTAGCAACAAGTCTAGCTTTATAGGTAATCACATTACTATCCATGTCAGTTTTCTTTTCGAAAACCCACTTGCACCCTATAGGCTTTATTCCTTCGGGTGGGTTAACCAAAGTCCATACTTGGTTTTCACACATGGAATCCATTTCTGACTTCATGGCTTGAATCCATTTGTCAGATTCTGAACTATTCATAACTTCTTCATAGGTTGTAGGCTCTTGATTTTCTATGAGCAATACATCATTCTGTTCACTAATGAGAAATCCATATCTCTCTGGAATAGTATGCATCCTACTTGACCTACGAAGCTCTTGTGCTTCACAAGGGTGAGCTGTTATATCATTTGTATAAGTAACAAGCTCGGGGTCAGGCAATTGATCAGCATCTGTTTAAGCATCTTGAACTTCCTCAAGTTCAATTTTGCTTCCACTATCTCCTTTTAGAAGAAATTCTCTCTCTAAAAAGATAGCATGTCTTGAAACAAAAACCTTTTGTTCCAAGAGGTGGTAAAATTGATATCCATATGATGCTTTTGGATAACCCACAAGCAGACATCAGTCAAACTTAGCTTCTAGCTTATCTGACACTGTCTGCTTCACATAAGCAGGACAACCCCAAATTCTCATGTAAGAAAATGTGGGTCTTTTGATATACCATATCTCATATGGAGTAACATCATCTGACTTCAAAGGAACTCCATTTAATATACAAATGGCGATCTCTAATGCATAACCCCAAAATGGATTTAGGCAGTTCTGCAAAACCCATCATAGACCTTACCATGTCTAACAAGGTTTGGTTTCTTCTTTCAGCCATACCATTGTGTTGTGGGGTGTAAGGTGGAGTCTATTGAGATAAAATCCCATTATCCCTAAGATAATCTAGAAACTCTTGGCTCAAGTATTCACCTCTTCGATCTGATCGAAGTGTTTTAATACTTTTGCCAACTTGTTTCTCTACTTCATATCTGAATTCTTTGAACTTTTTAAAAGCTTCATATTTGTATCTCAAAAGATACATGTACCCATATCGTGAGTAATCATTGATAAAAGTAATGAAGTAGATGAAACCACATCTGGAGTATGTAGACATTTGACCACATGCAACTGAATGTATTAAGTCTATAAGTCCATTAGCATGTTCACCCTTTTCCATTAAAGGGTAATTTAGTCATCTTGCCTAATAAGCAAGATTCATATGTCATATGATTCATAATCAAATGACCCCAAACTACCACTTTTGTGTAGCTTAGCCATGCGTTTCTCACTTATATGACCAAGGCGATAATGCCATAAATAAGATGATTTCAACATATCTTGTTTTTGCCTTTTTTATTATCATTGATGTTTAAAATTGGAGTTGACATATCTAATATGTATATTCCATTGCATAATGTACCATTAGCCTAAAGAATTCCATTCAACATAATAGAACAACAATTGTTACTAAAAGCTAAAAGGAAACCATCTTTATTTAGGCTTGAAACAGAAATAATGTTTTTACTCAAAGCAGGTACATAATAGCAATTATCCAAATTTCATATAAGCGCACTAGGGAGGGTCAATACATATTTTCCTATAGCTAAACTAATGCAGCAACCCTTGCTCCATTTCCAATGCGTAGGTTTGACTCTCCCTTACAGAGTTGTCTACTGTTCCTTAGGCCCTGCATATCAATGCATATGTGTGAGTCACAACCGGTATCTAATACCTATATATTATTATTGGAAATAGTATTAATTTCAATGACAAAAATACCTAAAGTAGATGGGGCATCAGATGCCTTCTTCTTCAAAGACTCCAAGTAAGCCTTGCATTTTCTCTTCCAATGGCCATCTTTGCCACAATATAAGCATGTCCCTTTTGGAGCAATCTCCTTGGTCATGCCTCCCTTAGGCTTCATGGACTTCTTCTTCTTCTTCTTCTTAAGGTTTTTCCTTTTAGAACTTGAAGAGTCCACCAGCACCACAGCCTTACTGTCCTTCTTGACTGATGGCTCAGCTATTTTGAGCAAGTTAATCAGCTCAGGAATAGTGGTATAGATTTAGTTCATCCTATAGTTAAGCACAAAATGTGAAGACCTATCAAATAAATTGGTTATAATTAAGTCAATACTTAATTCATGGTCCATCACAAATCCCAAGGTGGCCAACCTCTCAATATAGCCATTCATCTTCAATGCATATTGCACTCGAGATATCCCCTCAACCATCTTAGTGTGGAAGAGAAACCTCGAAGTTTCAAACCTTTTGAAATGTGCTTGCTCATCGAAAAGCTTTCTTAGATGGTATACTATGGAATTAGCATCCATAGTGATGCAGCAACCACCTAGAATCTAAGTCTAGACAACCTCCAAATCAATTTGATACAAATCTTAAGTTTTAAACAATTGCAAGATTAGACTCTTCACCCCCAAAACAGCAAGGAGTTGGTAACAAAGAGTATGAAGAGAGAATTGGATTCACGCCACAAATTAATTACCAACCTGATAAGTGAAAACAATCCTTGGTATATCAATGGAGATCACACCTCCCACTTGAAGAACACTCAAGAACACTGAAATTTTGATCTTAAAATCACCAATCTGATTGTCTTACACGCATGAGGAGGTATTTATACCTCTACAAACCAAACCCTAGCTGCAAACATGAAGAAAAGACCACTCTGACCCTAATGACTTAAGGACAAACGAATGGGCTTAATTTTATAAGGCCTACACACTTAAGACAAGTTCAAATAAGGCTGATCATGTGTCTTTAAATGAAATTACATTCCAATAATTAAAATAAAACAGCCCACTAAAATTAATCTTAGGCCCAACCATGACATAACATAAGTCCACCTTAACATAGCATATTGCACATGAGTTGAACCTTGTAATATAGACTTCTTCTCTAGCCCACTAGGCTAGTTGTCTTCACCATCACATGCCCCAATGAGTGTCACAAGCTTTGGATCACAAACTGATTCCATCTCTTCAAGCCTGACCCAAGCCTCTTCCTTGATATCTCTTGTCACTAAGCTCTGAATATACATTTGCAAGGCTGCCTTGAGCTTGTTTCTACTTGATCTTGTGATTGGACCACGTGGCATCACTAATCCATCTCCTCCATGGCATGTAAGATCATTTTTGTTGTCTTGGTTCGCATCATTCCCTCCCTCCACAAAAGGATTCGTCCTCGAATCACCACCTGCATTATCAAAAGGAGAAAGGTCAGCAACATTAAAAGTTGCTGAAACACCATACTCACCGGGCAAGTCAATCTTATAGGCATTGTCATTGATCCTCTCAACCACTTGAAAAGGTCCATCGCCTCTTGGATCCAACTTGGATTTCCTTTGGTTAGGAAATCTCTCTTTCCTAAAATGCACCCATACCCAATCTCCAGGTTCAAATTTCACAACTTTACGTCCTTGGTTGGCTTTTTGTGCATAACTTTTGTTCTTTAACTCAATGTGCTGTTTTGCCTTCTCATGTATGGACTTAACCAAATCTGCCTTCTTTTGCCCATCTAAGTTAGAAATATCATTCACAGGTATAGGCAACAAATCCAAAGGGGTTAGCGGATTAAAACCATAGACAATTTCAAATGGAGAATAACCTGTTGATGAATGAATGCTTCTATTATATGCAAATTCTACTAATGGCAAACAATCTTCCCAAGTTTTCAAATTCTTTCCAACAACAGCACGTAATAATGATCCTAAAGTTCTATTAACCATTTCAGTTTGACCATCTGTTTGAGGATGACAAGTAGTAGAAAATAGCAACTTTGTTCCCAACTTTCCCCACAGCAGACGCCAAAAATGACTCAAAAACTTAGAATCTCTATCAGAAACAATAGTTTTAGGAACACCATGCAATCGCACAACATCCTTAAAGAACAAATCAGAAATATGTGTAGCGTCATCAGTTTTATGGCAAGCGATGAAATGTGCCATCTTGCTAAACCTATCAACTACAACAAAAATGCTATCTCTTCCCCTTTTAGTCCTGGGCAGTCCCAACACAAAATCCATAGAAATGTCAATCCAGGGCTGACTAGGGATGGGTAAAGGAGTATACAACCCATGAGGTTGAATTCTTGACTTGGCTTGCTTACATGCAACACACCTAGAGCAAATTTTCTCAACATCTTTCTTCATATTAGGCCAATAAAAATGCTCATGCAAGATGTCAAGTGTCTTAGCAATACCAAAATGACCCATCAAACCACCATTATGAGCCTCACGCACAAGCAACTCACGCATGGAACAATTAGGCACACACAGTTTATTTTCTCTAAATAAATAGCCATCATGCCTATAAAACCTTTGAAATGCAGATTGTTCACATGCATTATAGACATTTGAAAAATCAGAATCAGAAGCATACAATTCCCTTATATATTCAAATCCCATCAATCGAGAACTCAAAGTAGTAATAAGAGTATATCTTCTAGATAATGCATCAGCAACCACGTTTTCCTTACCTTGTTTGTATTGAATCACATAAGGAAAGGTCTCAATGAACTCCAACCATTTGGCATGTCGTTTGTTCAACTTACCTTGACCCTTGAGATGCTTTAAAGACTCATGATCACTATGAATCACAAACTCTTTAGGCCAAAGATAATGCTGCCAAGTCTCCAAAGCCCTCACCAATGCATACAACTCCTTGTCATACGTGGAATAATTGAGTTGTGCACCACTCAACTTTTCACTAAAGAAAGCAATTGGACGCCTACCCTGCATCAAAACAGAACCAATACCTATCCCGGAGGCATCACATTCAATTTCAAAAGTAGATTTAAAATCAGGCAAACTCAAAACAGGTGCAGAACAAAGTTTATCTTTCAAAGTGTTAAATGCAAGTTCTTGCGCCCCGCCCCACTTAAACCCCACATCTTTTTTTATGATTTCAGTTAAAGGAGCAGCAATGACACTAAAATCCTTTACAAACCTCCTGTAAAAGCTAGCAAGGCCATGAAAGCTCCTAACATCACTCACATTCCTAGGGGCTGGCCATTCTTGGATAGCCCTTATCTTCTCCTCATCAACCTCAATCCCATTGGCACTCACCACATACCCTAAGAATATAACTCTATTCATGCAAAATGTGCACTTTTTAAGTTTAGCATACAATTCTTCTCTCCTAAGTGTATCCAAAACAGCCCTAAGATGATGTACATGCTCATCAACAGATTTACTATAAATCAAAATATCATCAAAATAAACAACAACAAATTTTCCAATGAACTGACGCAAAACATGATTCATCAATCTCATAAAAGTGCTAGGGGCATTGGTTAGACCAAAAGGCATAACGAGCCACTCATATAAACCAAGCTTTGTTTTAAATGCTGTTTTCCATTCATCACCAACTTTCATCCTAATTTGGTGATATCCACTCATCAAATCAATCTTAGTAAAGACACATGCGCCATGCAGTTCGTCTAACATATCATCCAATCTGGGTATTGGATGGCGATACTTAACTGTTATGCAATTCACAGCCCTACAATCAACACACATGCGCCAACTCCCATCCTTTTTTGGCACCAAAAGCACCGGCACTGCACATGGACTAAGACTCTCACGGATATGCCCCCTTGCTAACAACTCCTCCACTTGCCTTTGAAGTTCCTTTGTCTCCTCGGGGTTGCTCCTATAGGCTGGGCGGTTTGGAATTTGAGCTCCTGGGATGAAATCAATTTGATGTTCAATTCCTCTTATTGGTGGCAATCCTTGTGGTAACTCTTCAGGAAATACATTCTCATATTCCTGCAATAAAGAAACAACAACACTAGGCAAAGAAGGGTTAAGGTCAGCTTCATTAAAATAAGATTCCTTGTACATGAGTACAAGTAAACATTGTTGATTCTCAAAAGCCACTCTCATATCCCTTACTTTTGCATAAAAATTGTTTTTCTTTGTACCACTCTCCTTTGGGCCAATTATTTGCTTTTCTTTTTGGGCCTCTTTTCCTCCCATTTTTCTCTCTTTTTTAGCCTCTCCTTTTTCTTTTCCTCTCATCTCTCTTATTTTGCAACTCTCAGCCTTTCCATTTTCTTTTTGCTCCTTTTTTCTCAATTTGGACTTTTCGGCTTCTTTTTGCATTTCTTCCTCCATGCTCCTTTTTAGCTTAATTTGATCTTCATAAACTTCACTAGGAGTCATAGGAGCCAGAATGATACGTTGATCTCCCATCATGAATGAGTGTCTATTTCTATACCCATCATGTGTCACCTTTCTGTCATATTGCCATGGCCTACCAAGCAACACATGACCTGCATGCATAGGTACTACATCACAAAGTACACGGTCAGAATATCTTCCAATGGAGAATGAAATTAAAACTTGTTTATTTACCCTTATCTCTCCACTATCATTAAGCCATTGTACTCTATATGGCCTAGGATGTTTCAAACAATCCAGCCCCAACTTATCAACTAAAGTAGTACTTGCAACATTAGTACAACTTCCTCCATCAATTATAAGACTACAAATTTTGCCATTTATCAAGCATCTGGAATGGAAGATATTTTCCCTTTGTTCAACCCCATCTTCTTTCAATTGTACATTTAATACACGCCTAACCACAAGATTTAAATCCCCACCAACAGCATGCTCAGCCTCATCATCATCACTACAATCTTCAAATGAAGGCATTGAATCAGATTCTTTATCACTTTCAGATTCAATTACACCATTATCTTTCAATATCATAACCTTTTTATTTGGGCATTGAGATGCAATATGTCCATTGCCAAGGCACTTAAAGCATTTTATGTTTCTATGCTTTTCAGTATTGGAAGAAGAAGTAGCATTAGCTTTAGGGTTACCTTTTTGCTCTACTTTACCCTTTTCTTCTCGTACATTGTCTTTGGCTTTGTCTTCCCTTTTTGGCCATTTTGAGCTCCAATTAGATGTGGAACCCAAATAGGTTGGTTTGTTGGTCCCCTTTTGCTTTAGTTGCTTCTCCACCTTCATAGCCATATTCACCATCTCCTCTAACTCTACATAGTGGTGCAGCTCAATAACATTTGCAATTTCCTTATTTAGACCAGCCAAGAAACGTGCCATAGTAGCCTCCCTATCTTCATCAATATTAGCCCTCATCATAGCTATCTCCATTTCTTTATGATAGTCCTCAACACTTTTATTCCCTTGCCTCAAAGTTTGGAGCCTTTGATGTAGTTCCCTATAATAGTAACTTGGGACAAACCTCTTTCTCATGACTGCCTTCGTCCCCACCCATGTGTTTATAGGCCTTTCCCCATTCCTACGCCTATTGAGGATGATTTGGTCCCACCATACCAAGGCATAGTCAGTGAATTCCACGGCTGCCAACTTTACTTTTTTTTCCTCAGAATAGTTATGACATTCAAACACCAATTCCACTTTTCTCTCCCACTCCAAGTAAGCATCAGCATCATTCCTACCTTGAAAAGTAGGGATTTTCATTTTAATACTCCCCAAATTACGATCTATCTGATTCTCAACATTCCCAAATCTATCCGCCTCTACCCTGCCTCTATGTTCTCTCCTATTCCTTCCTCTATCATTTCTGCCCCCTCTACCTCCAAACTGATTTCTATCCCTATCATCATCAAAGTCATCAAAATCTTCTTCATAGTCAGATTGAGGTGGAGTTACTAACCTTTCCCTTCTCCCTCCAATTCGACTTTGCAAGGATGTATCTCTTCTAAGATTCTGTAGAGCTTGATCATGGCCTTCTAACCTCCTATCATACTTGTCAAACCGATCATTCATGTCTCGGAGCAGAATCTCAAGCCTTCCAAATTGCTGTTGCATAGCCTCCAATGTGAAGAAAGTTTTGTTTCCTTCATCACTACTTCTTTCCTGGTTGCTTGATTTAGACATGATGTAAATAAATGGCCTCACACACTCCCTCACGTGTTTCACTCAAAATGTGTATGTTCGCTCGTGTTTCACTCAATTAAGGCTTTTACCCTCTTTTGAGCTAACCACTCCTGCCTTTTACCGCTCTTGTGTACTCACTATGATATATTTCCGGATCAATTTCAACCAACCAGATCAATAACAATGAGCAGCAATATCCAACAAAAAATTAAAATAGACAATTCCTAAGCAAGAAAGGAAACATCACAAAACTAGAAGCAAAATTAATGAGATGAAAGCAAGGAATGACAAGTATATGCTATATGCACACACAGATGAAGAATGAGGTGTGCAAATATAATATTGTTATTTGAGTAATATGGAATGCAAAATTACTCAACTAATGTAATGGAAACAAGTAGGACAGCAGTCAAGAATATAAAACAAAGAATGCAAAAAATTGACAAAACTAGAAAAAAATTAAGTACATATGTGCTATTGCCCTAAAAGAATTCGAACCAGAACCTAAAACTCACTAAACCATTCCCAACATACTTCCAAATAAACTAATTGTATGCCTATTAGTAACTATTATCCACCAATTGCACAATTTCCAGCAATAAGCAATGAAACCTCAACTTATACCTCAATATGAAACCAATCAATTTCAATTACGAACTCCACTCAAAATTGCTCAAATTATCAATTTTAATCATAATAGAGCAAATATATTCAGAGGCAATTCATTTTATATATGTGTGCAATCAATTGAATCCAAACAGTCCCACTTTTGGCAATCAATGCCAATATACACGATTTTTTTTTTTAATCTGATATTCAACAAAAAAAAAAATTGAAACACCAAAAATTCATACCCAAAAAAAAAAAAAGAAATAAACCAAACTTCAATAGACAGCAATATAGGCAAATTCAGCCACAAATGGATAAACTTTTTTTTTTATTATTTTTTTTATGCTGTAACTTGAACAAATATCACTAAAACCAGAAAAATAAAGATAAGTACAATTGATTTAGAACCAAAGCTCTGATACCAAATGATGCAGCAACCACCTAGAATCTAAGTCTAGACAACCTCCAAATCAATTTGATACAAATCTTAAGTTTTAAACAATTGCAAGATTAGACTCTTCACCCCCAAAACAGCAAGGAGTTGGTAACAAAGAGTATGAAGAGAGAATTGGATTCACGCCACAAATTAATTACCAACCTGATAAGTGAAAACAATCCTTGGTATATCAATGGAGATCACACCTCCCACTTGAAGAACACTCAAGAACACTGAAATTTTGATCTTAAAATCACCAATCTGATTGTCTTACACGCATAAGGAGGTATTTATACCTCTACAAACCAAACCCTAGCTGCAAACATGAAGAAAAGACCACTCTAACCCTAATGACTTAAGGACAAACGAATGGGCTTAATTTTATAAGGCCTACACACTTAAGACAAGTTCAAATAAGGCTGATCATGTGTCTTTAAATGAAATTACATTCCAATAATTAAAATAAAACAGCCCACTAAAATTAATCTTAGGCCCAACCATGACATAACATAAGTCCACCTTAACATAGCATATTGCACATGAGTTGAACCTTGTAATATAGACTTCTTCTCTAGCCCACTAGGCTAGTTGTCTTCACCATCACATGCCCCAATGAGTGTCACAAGCTTTGGATCACAAACTGATTCCATCTCTTCAAGCCTGACCCAAGCCTCTTCCTTGATATCTCTTGTCACTAAGCTCTGAATATACATTTGCAAGGCTGCCTTGAGCTTGTTTCTACTTGATCTTGTGATTGGACCACGTGGCATCACTAATCCATCTCCTCCATGGCATGTAAGATCATTTTTGTTGTCTTGGTTCGCATCACATAGCCTCATGATACTTTTGCAACTCAGCTGACATAGTAGTAAGCATAATGCAACTTGCCATCTCTCTATCTTCGAGATGCTTTTGATATGCCTTGTGAACATCTTTAGAAGCATTAGCAACAGGGGGAATAGGGAGTGCCTCATATAGGACATAGCCAATCTTTTCGGATTTGAGAACTATTCTCATATTCCTTAGCCAATCCAAAAAATTGGGCCCAGTCAACTTATTTGATTCCATTAGTGATTGCAAATTCACACTTGTCATTATGATGATTCTAGCAACCTAGATGTAAAATAGAACATGTTAGAATGTACATAAAATGCATGTTTATTAGGTCTTTAGTTAATTGGATTAGGACTCCCACTATTTTATTGCGAATCCATAGCCCTCACTATGAACCCGAGAAAACTTATATGGAAGTTCTCCTAGTGGGTCGATATCCAACTAGCTAAGAATAACCTTGAGGCAACTCAAGAAGTTATCCTTAGTTTGGTTGGTGGGTATCTAATCCATACCAATTGCATTATTCATGAAACTATCGATTCTTGTGCTATCAACTTATTGATGTGTGCACATACATTGGGATATCGACTCTTGATATGTGTACATCTTATGTATACAAACCCAACTTGGTCTCCAATACACATTAACCTTGACGTAAATCCAATAAGTTAATAATATCGGTTAAGTCTAACTCATTAATCGTGAAATCTAATTTCAATGGATTGAACATATTCTTATAGAGTGCACTTGAGACAACTTAACAACCTTAACTAGAAGAACTCTGGTTCTCCCCATATTAATGGAAGGCATAAGACTTAATTGCTTATTTAGTGAGGGATTTCTTTGTTAAGTCTCATCAAGTTATTAGTGCATGCTTTTATATATCATACATTTATCACATGAATATATACATTAACTATATGGCATGATTATGGACATACTAAAGTCAATCTCTTGAGCCAAAGAGAAATTAACTAGGTGTTACCTATGTATATGCATGAATTTATAACCCAAAATAGAAATCAAATTCCTATTTCTACGTCTTCTTGTTTATGGTACCACCTCCTTTGCTTCTTGCTCCTTTGTATTTTCATTCTATCCTAATCCTATGTAATCTATTACATATTTTAAATTATAGAAAACCTTAATTTACATTTGAGGGGAGTAAGATTAGAAGAGAAATACATAAGAAAGAAAGAGAGGTATGGACACGCAGACCCTATTTACCATAAAACAAAATAATTTCATCCATGCTCAATCACATTAGGCCTAAGACCATAATCATCCGTCATGCCTTTTCATACACCCCTAACATGCATTCTCTAATGCACAAAATAAAAATGACAATTTTGGATTTCAATTTGTAAATTGATTCAACGCTTGAATCGAAATTGCCTAAACATGTTCTTTCGGTTAATTTAATTTTGTATGTCATTTTAAAGTGGAATTTAATATTTAATCAAATTAAATTAAATTCCATATTTCCAGAAATAATTCAAAATTAATTCTCCTTAAAATCAGAATATTATGATGTTAAAATTAAACAATTTCTAGTCATATTAGAATTACAATTGCACAACTTAAATCAATTCAAAATTAATTTCCAAAAATTATAAAAATTTCCAAAACATCAAATCATCATTCTAATTATCTTTAGATCAGCTCAAATTCATCAAAATATTTTTGGTACAAGCCAAAATTACTAAGACAAACGAACCAACATACTTAGACGCTCAAAATGACTAATTCGACATCTATAATTTTTTAAAATTTCAAATGCTTGCAAATTAATTTTGACATGCATCTAAAATCAAAATAACATTGACATAAAAAATATTTCAATGTCCTAGAAATAAAATAAACACATACAAAAATAAAACAGTCCCACCGGGTATGCTAAAACAGTCCGTTTTTGTGTTAATTTGGAAAATTAATTAAAATAATTTTTAATTAATTATTGGAAACTCCAGAGGCATAAACATATTCTCAATATATCTAAATCATTTTTTTATAATCAAATTACAAGAATAATATAACCAGCCCCATCAATTAAGTCAAACAACAACCCATGTTCGTGAATAAGGCAATTTTAGGCAATTTTGAAATAAATCCGAAATTAATTATTTGAATAACATTCAAATCATTTTTTAATAAAAATAATCATAGTTAATCATCCCATGATCAGATTAGAGAAAGAAAAATGTGTAAAATATATTTTACAACTTAATTTCAATTTCTCAAAACCTATTGATCCAAAATCATCAAAACCATGCAATCCCATTGCACTTTCAATTAAAAATAATTTTAATGGATACAAGGGGGCTCCGATACCAATGTTGGATTTTGAGGAATGAATCAAATTCATAAACGCAGTAGAAAAATAAAATTTTTAAAATCCGAAATAAAAGATCATACTTGTACCATTAAAATTAATTTATATAAATATAAAAGTTAGAAATTATACCTTGTAGTTTCTTATTTATTCTTCAAATCTTCACTTTGTTGGGTTGTAGCAAACCACAACAATCCACATTAGGATGTCTCTAACGATAATCCACACGAAAAATGATGAAACTATCAAAAGAAATGGTTTGAACAAATTCAAAGTGCTAGCTTTAAAAGTGTTATTGAGAGAATTTTGTTGTGTCTTAAAAATATTTTTTTTTATATTTTTTCACAAAAAAATATTTTCATGTCTATTTCTGCCATTTGATGTCTTTTCTATTTGAATCAAATTCAAAGGCAGATTTTTGGTCAATTGAGGTCATGATGTGTTGCTAGATCTTCAATGCATGTGACTCATTAGGTTCCCAGTTATGTTGGCCACTTAAATTAATAATTAATTTAAGCAAGTCATGAGCGGTACCTAGCAACACATCATGACTTCAATTGACCAAAAAGTCAGTGGTTTGACTACGAATCTTTCCATAGATAATTTATGTGCAATTATTCCTTTTACCATTCTTTACCCACTTGGTTCAGAGTATGGACATGTATCAACTCCCACTAGACTGACTACGTCATGTCTAGTACAAGTAATGTTAGTTCTTGTCATTAAGGCTTATTACTCTATTAGATATGTTATTGAAGACTATTTTATGACATTTTCACTCCGGCCAGAGATTCCTGAGTAATGACCACGACAAGAGGCCATTGGTATACACTCATTCTATTAGGAGTGGTGAATCCTTTGATGGTTATGCAATTACCTTCGAATACCTCAAGCTGTATCCAATCACCACCTTATGAGCAACCTCCTTGAGGCAATAAGGAATAGTGTCAAAATACAGAATCAATATTCAAGATATACTTGAGTACCTCAAGTCTAAGGATCTTGAACCATTGCTATGATGAGACTATCATTGACATTTGAATAGATTATCCATATGATTGTCTCATAGTTGGTCATCCAATGTACTTAGCTACACTTAGCAAGCATTCACATGTTAACTCTAAACATCTCATGTTTATAGATTATGAGATCTACTACTCAATCCAATCAAGGAGTGTAACATGTGTTAGTTTGTCCGGATTAATAAGTCTCGTCTCATTAATCCCATGACTAGGGATAATTTTGATACTAATATAATTACACATGATAAGAATCTCAATATCTTGATCTCATCATGATTTTCTTCATGCTATGTTATGTATCAAGGACTTCATTAATTGATTTAAGATCACTTATCAATTCATATATCAAATTAACATCAAACTAATGAAAAAGCCTTTCATTAATCAAATAAATTTGTACAATAAGTGCTAAAGGTAATTGCCTTTTACGCACTCCTTTAACAATGTTATTATGCTTTTATGCATATGCATGTTTCCATGGAACATATCCTTGCTCTGATATCGAAAATGTAATATCATACCTTATTCATTTTAGTAAAACCTATCCCTATGTCAATTAATCACATATGGCATACTAACAAGACATAAGGTCCTACTAACATTGATAGTAATTTTTTTTTTCATATCCTATAATATCATTCAATGACTTTTCAAGTCAACATTAAGGTTTTCACCCCCAATGTAATATATCACATCTATTAAAACTTAAACTTTGCAACCGAAGGATTACGAGTTACTTCCATTTATACATTTCGAAACTAATATAGAGTGACTATACATGTTCAAACGTATAAGTCCAAAATACAGATGACATGTTTTCATGCCCGTGTGGAATGCAAGGAGAGAGAGTGATGAGGCTCGATTGGTGACCTTTGATCGATGTCTTCTATATCTAGGGTTTTGAAGAATGAATCATATTCATAAACGCAGCGAAAAATAAAATATTTCAAAACCCAAAACAAAAGATCATACTTGTACCATTAAAACTAATTTATATAAAAATGTAAATGTTAAAAATTATACCTTGTAATTTGTTATTTGTTCTTCAAATCTTCACATTGTTGGGTTGTAGAAAACAACAAAAATACACATTAGGATGTCTCTAATGATAATCCACGCGAAGAATGAAGAAGAAACTATCAAGAGAAATGGTTTGAACAAATTCAAAGTGCTAGCTTTGAAAGTGTTCTTGAGATAATTTTTGTTGTCTTAAAAATATTCTTTTTCACAAAAAATATTTTCATGTCTATTTCTGCCATTTGATATCTTTTCTATTTGAATCAAATTCAAAAATAAGATGAAAAGTCAAAATGGAGAAAATGGAAACAAATGAATAGTAATTGGTCATAATTGGCCTAATTAAGGCCAAAAACTACCGTTGGCCAATGGATGGGAGGCAACAGCACGCTGGGCCTGCTGTTGGGTATCCCAGCTGGCCCGTTAGGCAGGCCAGTAGCCTGCCTAGCCCACGCAGGCCTGTGTGGGCCCGTACAGGCCCGTGACAATCCCGAATGATTTTTCCGTGCAATCTCATTGCGATCCATCTTGAAATAATTCTCTCATATATTGGATCCTATCCAAGACCATTTTACTCATTCTCCATATCTTCAATGCGTGTGACCCATTAGGTTCCCAGTTATGTTGGCCACTTAAATTAACAATTAATTTAAGAAGGTCATGAGCGGTATGTAGCAACACATCATGACCCCCAATTGACCGAAAAGTCAGTGGTTTGACTACGAACCTTTCCATAGACAATTTCTGTACAATTATTCCGTTCACCATTCTATACCCCACTTGGTTCAGGGTATGGACATGTGTTAACTCCCACTAGACTGATTACGTTACGTCTAGTCCAAGTAATGTTAGTTCTTGTCCTTGAGGCTCATTACTCTATTGGATATGTCCTTGAAAACTATCTTTATGATATTTCCACTCCAGCTACAGATTTCTGAGTAATGACAACGACAAGAGGCCATGGGTATACACTCCTTCTATCAAGAGTTGTGAATCCTTTGTTGGTTACCTAATTACCTTTGAATACCTCAAGCTGTATCCAATCACCACCCTATGAGCTACCTCTCTGAGGCAACAAGAAATAGTGTCAAAATACATAATCAATATCCAAGATATCCTTGAGTACCTCAAGTCTAACGATACTTGCACCATTGCTATGATGAGACTATCATTGACATTTGAATAGATTATCCATATGATTGTCTCATAGTTGGTCATCCAATGTACTTAGCTACACTTAGCAAGCATCCACATGTTAACTCTAAACATCTCATGTTTATAGATTATGAGATCTACTACTCGATCCAATCAAGGAGTGTAACATGTGTGAGTCTGTCTGAATTAATAATGTCCCATCTCATTAATCCTATGACTAGGGATAATTTTGATAGTAACATAATTACACATGATAAGAATCTCAATATTATGATCTCATCATGATTTTCTTCATGCTATGTTATGTATCAAGGACTTCATTAATTGATTTGAGATCACTTATTAATTCATATATCAAATGAACATCAAATTAATGAAAAAGCCTTTTATTAATCAAATAAATTTGTACAATAAGTGCTAAAGGTGATTACTATTCATGCAAAATGTGCACTTTTTAAGTTTAGCACACAATTCTTCTCTCCTAAGTGTATCCAAAACAACCCCAAGATGATGTACATGCTCAACAACAAATTTACTATAAATCAAAATATCATCAAAATAAACAACAACAAATTTTCCAATGAACTGACGCAAAACATGATTCATCAATCTCATAAAAGTGCTAGGGGCGTTGGTTAGACCAAAAGGCATAACGAGCCACTCATATAAACCAAGTTTTGTTTTAAATGTTGTTTTCCATTCATCACCAACTTTCGTCCTAATTTGGTGATATCCACTCATCAAATCAATCTTAGTAAAGACACATGCACCATGCAGTTCGTCTAACATATCATCCAACCTGGGTATTAAATGGCGATACTTAATTGTTATGCAATTCACAGCCCTACAATCAACACACATGCGCCAACTCCCATCCTTTTTAGGCACCAAAAGCACCGGCACTACACATGGACCAAGACTCTCACGGATATGCCCCCTTGCTAACAACTCCTCCACTTGCCTTTGAAGTTCCTTTGTCTCCTCGGGGTTGCACCTATAGGCTGGTCGGTTTGGAATTTGTGCTCCTGGTATGAAATCAATTTGATGTTCAATTCCTCTTATTGGTGGCCTTATTTGGATTGCCAACTGATTCCATCTCTTCAAGCCTGACCCAAGCCTCTTCCTTGATATCTCTTGTCACTAAGCTCTGAATATACATTTGCAAGACTGCCTTAAGCTTGTTTCTACTTGATCTTATGATTGGACCAAGTGGCATCACTAACCCATCTCCTCCATGGCATGTAAGATCATTTTTGTTGTCTTGGTTCGCATCATTCCCTCCCTCCACAAAAGGATTCGTCCTCGAATCACCACCTGCATTATCAAAAGGAGAAAGTTCAGCAACATTAAAAGTTGCTGAAACACCATACTCACCGGGCAAGTCAATCTTATAGGCATTGTCATTGATCCTCTCAACCACTTGAAAAGGTCCATTGCCTCTTGGATCCAACTTGGATTTCCTTTGGTTAGGAAATCTCTCTTTCCTAAAATGCACCCATACCCAATCTCCAAGTTCAAATTTCACAACTCTACGTCCTTGATTGGCTTTTTGTGCATAACTTTTGTTCTTTAACTCAATGTGCTGCTTTGCCTTCTCATGTATGGACTTAATCAAATCTGCCTTCTTTTGCCCATCTAAGTTAGAAATATCATTCACAGGTATAGGCAACAAATCCAAAGGGGTTAGCGGATTAAAACCATACACAATTTCAAATGGAGAATAACCTGTTGATGAATGAATGCTTCTATTATATGCAAATTCTACTAATGGCAAACAATCTTCCCAAGTTTTCAAATTCTTTCCAACAACAGCACGTAATAATGATCCTAAAGTTCTATTAACCACTTCAGTTTGACCTTCTGTTTGAGGATGACAAGTAGTAGAAAATAGCAACTTTGTTCCCAACTTTCCCCACAGCACACGCCAAAAATGACTCAAAAACTTAGAATCTCTATCAGAAACAATAGTTTTAGGAACACCATGCAATCGCACAACATCCTTAAAGAACAAATCAGAAATATGTGTAGCGTCATCAGTTTTATGGCAAGCAATGAAATGTGCCATCTTGCTAAAACTATCAACTACAACAAAAATGCTATCTCTTCCCCTTTTTGTCCTGGGTAGTCCCAGCACAAAATCCATAGAAATGTCAATCCAGGGCTGACTAGGGATGGGTAAAGGAGTATACAACCCATGAGGTTGAATTCTTGACTTGGCTTGCTTACATGCAACACACCTAGAGCAAATTTTCTCAACATCTTTCTTCATATTAGGCCAATAAAAATGCTCATGCAAGATGTCAAGTGTCTTAGCAATACCAAAATGACCCATCAAACCACCATTATGAGCCTCACGTACAAGCAACTCATGCATTGAACAATTAGGCACACAAAGTTTATTTTCTCTAAATAAATAACCATCATGCCTATAAAACCTTTGAAATGCAGATTGTTCACATGCATTATAAACATTTGAAAAATCAGAATCAGAAGCATACAATTCCCTTATATATTCAAATCCCATCAATCGAGAACTCAAAGTAGTAATAAGAGTATATCTTCTAGATAATGCATCAGCAACCACATTTTCCTTACCTTGTTTGTATTGAATCACATAAGGAAAGGTCTCTATGAACTCCAACCATTTGGCATGTCGTTTGTTCAACTTACCTTGACCCTTGAGATGCTTTAAAGACTCATGATCACTATGAATCACAAACTCTTTAGGCCAAAGATAATGCTGCCAAGTCTCCAAAGCCCTCACCAATGCATACAACTCCTTATCATACGTGGAATAATTGAGTTGTGCACCACTCAACTTTTCACTAAAGAAAGCAATTGGACGCCTGCCCTGCATCAAAACAGCACCAATACCTATCCCGGAGGCATCACATTCAATCTCAAAAGTAGAATTAAAATCAGGCAAACTCAAAACAGGTGCAGAACAAAGTTTATCTTTCAAAGTAATAAATGCAAGTTCTTGCTCCTCGCCCCACTTAAACCCCACATCCTTTTTAATGATTTCAGTTAAAGGAGCAGCAATGACACTAAAATCCTTTACAAACCTCCTGTAAAAGCTAGCAAGGCCATGAAAGCTCCTAACATCACTCACATTCCTAGGGATTGGCCATTCTTGGATAGCCCTTATCTTCTCCTCATCAACCTCAATTCCATTGGCACTCACCACATACCCTAAGAATATAACTCTATTCATGCAAAATGTGCACTTTTTAAGTTTAGCATACAATTCTTCTCTCCTAAGTGTATCCAAAACAGCCCTAAGATGATGTACATGCTCATCAACAGATTTACTATAAATCAAAATATCATCAAAATAAACAACAACAAATTTTCCAATGAACTGACGCAAAACATGATTCATCAATCTCATAAAAGTGCTAGGGGCATTGGTTAGACCAAAAGGCATAACGAGCCACTCATATAAACCAAGCTTTGTTTTAAATGCTGTTTTCCATTCATCACCAACTTTCATCCTAATTTGGTGATATCCACTCATCAAATCAATCTTAGTAAAGACACAAGCGCCACGCAGTTCGTCTAACATATCATCCAATCTGGGTATTGGATGGCGATACTTAACTGTTATGCGATTCACAGCCTTACAATCAACACACATGCGCCAACTCCCATCCTTTTTTGGCACCAAAAGCACCGGCACTGCACACGGACTAAGACTCTCACGGATATGACCCTTGCTAACAACTCCTCCACTTGCCTTTGAAGTTCCTTTCTCTCCTCGAGGTTGCTCCTATAGGCTGGTCGGTTTGGAATTTGTGCTCCTGGTATGAAATCAATTTGATGTTCAATTCCTCTTATTGGTGGCAATCCTTGTGGTGGCTCTTCAGGGAATACACATTCTCATATTTCTGCAATAAAGAAACAACAACACTAGGCAAAGAAGGGTTAAGGTCAGCTTCATTAAAATAAGATTCCTTGTACATGAGTACAAGTAAAGATTGTTGATTCTCAAAAGCCACTCTCATATCCCTTACTTTTGCATAAAAATTGTTTTTCTTTGTACCACTCTCCTTTGGGCCAATTATTTGCTTTTCTTTTTGGGCCTCTTTTCCTCCCATTTTCTCTCTTTTTTAGCCTCTCCTTTTTCTTTTCCTCTCATCTCTCTTATTTTGCAACTCTCAGCCTTTCCATTTTCTTTTTGCTCCTTTTCTCTCAATTTGGACTTTTCGGCTTCCTTTTGCATTTCTTCCTCCGTGCTCCTTTTTAGCTTCATTTGATCTTCATAAACTTCACTAGGAGTCATAGGAGCCAGAATGATACATTGATCTCCCATCATGAATGAGTGTCTATTTCTATACCCATCATGTGTCACCTTTCTGTCATATTGCCATGGCCTACCAAGCAACACATGACCTGCATGCATAGGTACTACATCACAATGTACACGGTCAGAATATCTTCCAATGGAGAATGAAATTAAAACTTGTTTATTTACCCTTATCTCTCCACAATCATTAAGCCATTGTAGTTTATATCGCCTAGGATGTTTCAAACAATCCAGCCCCAACTTATCAACTAAAGTAGTACTTGCAACATTAGTACAACTTCCTCCATCAATTATAAGACTACAAATTTTTCCATTTATCAAGCATCTAGAGTGGAAGATATTTTCCCTTTGTTCAACCCCATCTTCTTTCAATTGTACATTTAGTACACGCTTAACCACAAGATTTAAATCCCCGCCAACAGCATGCTCGGCCTCATCATCATCACTACAATCTTCAAATGAAGGCAATGAATCAGATTCTTTATCACTTTCGGATTCAATTACACCATTATCTTTCAATATCATAACCTTTTTATTTGGGCATTGAGATGCAATATACCCATTGCCAAGGCACTTAAAGCATTTTATGTTTCTATGCTTTTTAGTATTAGAAGAAGAAGTAGCATTAGCTTTAGGGTTGCCTTTTTGCTTTACTTTACCCTTTTCTTCTCTTACCCTGCCTTT
This sequence comes from Triadica sebifera, assembly GCA_023653625.1. NCBI lineage: Eukaryota > Viridiplantae > Streptophyta > Magnoliopsida > Malpighiales > Euphorbiaceae > Triadica > Triadica sebifera. Next base: position 32,724,049 of record CM042901.1, read on the forward strand.
GGCTTTGTCTTCCCTTTTAGGCCACATTGAGCTCCAATTAGATGTGGAACCCAAATAGGTTGGTTTTGTTGGTTCCCTTTTGCTTTAGTTGCTTCTCCACCTTCATAGCCATATTCACCATCTCCTCTAACTCTACATAGTGGTGCAGCTCAATAACATTTGCAATTTCCTTATTGAGACCAGCCAAGAAACGTGTCATAGTAGCCTCCCTATCTTCATCAATATTAGCCCTCATCATAGCTATCTCCATTTCTTTATGATAGTCCTCAACACATTTATTCCCTTGCCTCAAAGTTTGGAGCCTTTGATGTAGTTCCCTATAATAGTAACTAGGGACAAACCTCTTTCTCATGACTGCCTTCATCCCCACCCATGTGTTTATAGGCCTTTCTCCATTCCTACGCCTATTGAGGATGATTTGGTCCCACCATACCAAGGCATAGTCAGTGAATTCCACGGCTGCCAACTTTACTTTTTTTTCCTCAGAATAGTTATGACATTCAAACACCAATTCCACTTTTCTCTCCCACTCCAAGTAAGCATCAGCATCATTCCTACCTTGAAAAGTAGGGATTTTCATTTTAATACTCCCCAAATTACGATATATCCGATTCTCAACGTTCCCAAATCTATCCACCTCTACCCTGCCTCTATGTTCTCTCCTATTCCTTACTCTATCATTTCTGCCCCCTCTACCTCCAAACTGATTTCTATCCCTATCATCATCAAAGTCATCAAAATCTTCTTCATAGTCAGATTGAGGTGGAGTTGCTAACCTTTCCCTTCTCCCTCCAATTTGACTTTGCAAGGATGTATCTCTTCTAAGATTCTGTAGTGCTTGATCATGGCCTTCTAACCTCCTATCATACTTGTCAAACCGATCATTCATATCTCGAAGCAGAATCTCAAGCCTTCCAAATTGTTGTTGCATAGCCTCCAATGTGAAAAAAGTTTTGTTTCCTTCATCACTACTTCTTTCCTGGTTGCTTCATTTAGACATGATGTAAATAAATGGCCTCACACACTCCCTCACGTGTTTCACTCAATTAAGGCTTTTACCCTCTTTTGAGCTAACCACTCTTGCCTTTTACCGCTTTTGTGTCCTCACTATGATATATTTTCGGATCAATTTCAACCAACCAGATCAATAATAATGAGCAGCAATATCCAATAGAAAATTAAAATAGACAATTCCTAAGCAAGAAAGGAAAATATCACAAAACTAGAAGCAAAATTAAAGAGATGAAAGCAAGGAATGACAAGTATATGATATATGCACACACTGATGAAGAATGAGGTGTGCAGATATAATATTGATATTTGAGTAATATGGAATGCAAAATTACTCAACTAATGTAATGGAAACAAGTAGGACAGCAGTCAAGAATATAAAACAAAGAATGCAATAAATTGACAAAACTAGAAAAATTAAGTGTATATGTGCTACTGCCCTAAAAGAATTCGAACCAGAACCTAAAAATCACTAAATCATTCCCAACTTACTGCCAAATAAGCTAATTGTATGCCTATTAGTAACTATTATCCACCAATTGCACAATTTCCAGCAATAAGCAATGAAATCCCAACTTATACCTCAATATGAAACATATCAATTTCAATTACGAACTCCACTCAAAATTGCTCAAATTATCAATTTTAATCAGAATAGAGCAAATATATTCAGAGGCAATTCATTTTTATATGTGTGCAATCAATTGAATACAAACAGTCCCACTTTCGGCAATCAATGCCAATATGCACGAATTTTTTTTTGTTGTTTTTTTTTTCTTTGTAATCTGATAAACAAAAAAAATATTGAAACACCAAAAATTCGTACCCCAAAAAAAGAAATAAACCAAACTTCAATAGACAGGAATATAGGCAAATTCAGCCACAAATAGATAAACTTTTTTTTTTAATTTTTTTATGCTGTAACTTGAAAAAATATCACTAAAATCAGAAAAATAAAGATAAGTACAATTGATTTAGAACCAAAGCTCTGATACCAAATGATGCAGCAACCACCTAGAATCTAAGTCTAGACAACTTCCAAATCAATTTGATACAAATCTTAAGTTTTAAACAATTGCAAGATTAGACTCTTCACCCCCAAAACAACAAGGAATTGGTAACAAAGAGTATGAAGAGAGAATTGGATTCACGCCACAAATTAATTACCAACCTGATAAGTGAAAACAATCATTGGTATATCAATGGAGATCACACCTCCCAATTGAATAACACTCAAGAACATTGAAATTTTGATCTTAAATCACCAATCTGATTGTCTTACACGCATAAGGAGGTATTTATACCTCTACAAACCAAACCCTAGGTGCAAACATGAAGAAAAGACCAATCTGACCCTAATGACTTAAGGACAAACGAATGGGCTTAATTTTATAAGGCCTACACACTTAAGACAAGTTCAAATAAGGCTGATCATGTGTCTTTAAATGAAATTACATTCCAATAATTAAAATAAGACCAGCCCACTAAAATTAATCTTAGGCCCAACCATGACATAAGTCCACCTTAACATAGCATATTGCACATGACTTGAACCTTGTAATATAAACTTCCTCTCTAGCCCATTAGGCTAGTTGTCTTCACCATCACATGCCCCAATGAGTGTCACAAGCTTTGGATTGCCAACTGATTCCATCTCTTCAAGCCTGACCCAAGCCTCTTCCTTGATATCTCTTGTCACTAAGCTCTGAATATACATTTGCAAGGCTGTCTTGAGCTTGTTTCTACTTGATCTTATGATTGGACCAAGTGGCATCACTAATCCATCTCCTCCATGGCATGTAAGATCATTTTTGTTGTCTTGTGATAAGAATGTGGACTCCTAACTTCGCCCCAAAAGCGCGCTCAAAGGGGAAGGTTTGAACCCAGCCTTATAAACCAGTCCAGAAGTTCCTCCGCAACCGATGTGGGACGCATCATCCCCACCCCCTTAAGACCCCGACTGCCTCGGTCGGCGATCTGTCGTAACCCGAAGGGACACCGGTGTACAGGGCTGGCTTTGATACCAAATGATAAGGTGTGTGGACTCCTAACTTCGCCCCAAAAGCGCGCTCAAAGGGGAAGGTTTGAACCCAGCCTTATAAACCAGTCCAGAAGTTCCTCCGCAACCGATGTGGGACGCATCATCTTGGTTCGCATCAAAAGCTTGTGACACTCATTGGGGCATGTGATGGTGAAGACAACTAGCCTAATGGGCTAGAGAAGAAGTCTATATTAAAAGGTTCAACTCATGTGCAATATGATATGTTAAGGTGAACTTATATTATGTCATGGTTGGGCCTAAGATTAATTTTAGTGGGTTATTTTATTTTAATTATTGAAATGTAATTTCATTTAAAGACACATGATCAGCCTTATTTTAACTTGTCTTAAGTGTGTAGGCCTTATAAAATTAAGCCCATTCGTTTGTCCTTAAGTCATTAGGGTCATATTGGTCTTTTCTTCATGTTTGCACCTAGGGTTTGGTTTGTAGAGGTATAAATACCTCCTTATGCGTGTAAGACAATCAGATTGGTGATTTAAGATCAAAATTTCAGTGTTCTTGAGTGTTCTTCAAGTGGGAGGTGTGATCTCCATTGATATACCAAGGATTGTTTTCACTTATCAGGTTGGTAATTAATTTGTGGTGTGAATCCAATTCTCTCTTCATACTATTTGTTACCAATTCCTTGCTGTTTTGGGGGTGAAGAGTCTAATCTTGCAATTGTTTAAAACTTAAGATCTGTATCAAATTGATTTGGAGGTTGTCTAGACTTAGATTCTAGGTGGTTGCTGCATCAAAAATTTAAACAGACAATTCCAAAAAAAGAAAGGAAACATCACAAAACTAGAAGCAAGGAATGACAAATATATGATATATGCACACACAGATGAAGAATGAGGTGTCCAAATATAATATGTGTTATTTGAGTAATATGGAATGCAAAATTACTCGACTAATGTAATGGAAACAAGTAGGACAGCAGTCAAGAATATAAAACAAAGAATGCAACAAATTGACAAAATTAGGAAAAATTAAGTGTATATGTGCTACTGCCCTAATAGAATTCACTAGAACCTAAAATTCAAATCCATATGCCCTTAAAAGAAATCACCGTGTAACCTATAATTATGATACCATATGCCCCTTTAATGGTATGCCACCTATCCTACTTTTAATCCTAGTATTGAGTCTAGGCTTTACTTATTCAAATCCATTTTTTAAACTTATATATTAAGATATATCTTCTAATATAACATTTATCTCTTTAACATATGTACTTTGATCATATGAAAAGTCCACATACAATATTCATGTGTTTTCTTCATGGAAACATGTGTAATTTAATCATGTTACACCATTATAATAAATGCATGACCATTATTTAAAACATAGAAGAAACAAATATAACAACCCATGAACCAAACTGTGAACTTGGTCGTAAATGCATTTGTCCAAAAAAAATGCACATTTACTTTCGTGATTCATAGCCCCGAGTCATGTGGTGACTCAAGTTGTGACACATTCTATCTTAAATGGGTAGTTCTGTGGTGATGATTCATGACCTAGAACCTATGTCACAAGCGTGAATCTGGGTTTTTCAACAAAAGAACCATACAATAAGGTATTTAATGCAATTCACATATAAGGGCTTTAATGGTTGTCCCTTAACAACATTTTCCTATCAACATTCTCATCAAATATGACATTATCATACTATATCATCAATTAAACTCAAAGGAAAACATAGTTGTGCGTTTCATCATAAATTACCTTACCGAACTTATTCATAACCTTAGTATGCATTTATGGTTCAACAACCTCCTTTATACTTCATTAAAACATCTTCTTACCCCTTTACCATCATAATTTAACATACCATTAAATGCACATATAACATATTTATAACAAAGTTCCTTTCAAGCATTATCATCAAGGAAATTATTACTAAACCTAGCATGTATACCATTATGATTCATTCCTTATATACTCATGGCATTAAATACACATTTAATTTTATAACAACCAAGAATTAGCATTTAAAGCTATCATAAGCATTCAACACACAACATGCCACATTTTGGGAATTTAAAATCATATATGTACATAGATGGAGCCTCAAAAATCAAACTTCTCTCAAGCATGTTTGTCCCTTTAGTGGTTTCATCACCTCGTCTTACAACTCCTATCTCATATAATATAGATATATAAACTTTTATACACTATATACTTAACTTTTAAAGCCATCAAATATCAATCCCTAACTTGAAACCTCTTATATAACATTAAACTCATATAACCTCTTACCAAAGCATACTATAACTTTAATCTAGCTTAAAGAGGTGTCTAAATCATAAAACTCATGATAAAGCCATAACCTAATCCAATTGGAAATGAGTCTCTATAATGGTCACTAATTAGAGTCTAGTTGGAATAAGTGTATGATATGCATAAAAACTATATGATTGACATTATAGATTAAAATAAATTGAGTAAATTATTAAATAAGAAATAAAAATGAACTAAATAGATTGATAAAGTTAATTTGGTTATACATATCATAATGAAATTACAGTTTAATAAAAACTACTGGAATTTGGAACATGTAAAAATAAATAAATTAATAAATAAAATATAATAACTTAAAAAATTAAAATTAATTATAGTAATTTATTTAAACTATATCAAGAATGAGTATTTTAACAAATTATTAACTATCATATTTTCAAAGTAGGCTCTCAACAAAAGGGAAAACAACAAAAGTGAACAAGCTTTGAGTTTAAATTTTGGAAAAGAAAAATGCTATCGAGGTTTGTACATATATGTATTCTGTTTTGCCCTTATGCATGATTGTGTGTGCATGACATGAATTATGTGTCACAATGATGAAATCATATATTATGGCATGTTTTAAAATTATAGAAATGTTATTAACTGTGAACTTAACATTATGCTAATATTTGATAAAATATCATGCTATTATATGGTTTTGAAATAAATTATGAGTATATGATTGAATTAATATGAAATGAGTATTGGTTATAGAAACAAGTAATTAATGGTGTTAATTGCCCATTTCTCTACTGAGGACTAACATAAGTTAGATGGTGCACCATTGTGGGGAAGTTATGGTACCACATGGATATAATTTAGGGACAAGGTGGCTTAAGCTCTAGGAGCACTCTTGACTTGAGATTATAATGTGAAAGGTGGCTTAAGCTCTGTTAGCGCCCCTATTTCACATCCCATATCCGGACAGTTGGGGAAAGTAATTTGGGTTGATATTAATTAAAGAATATGGAATGAATTGTGGAAAATTTATTATTGACATAAGTGACAAAACATGAAATTCTTACATGAGGTAGTGAGAATTTAATTATTGAATATGGTTATTATGTTTATACTGTTATGTGATGTGGTTATTTCTTTTATATGACAAATATGCAATAAAAATTCAATGTATCATTATTTATTTGGGACTTGCATTTGAGTGACTACCTGGGAAAAACTTAATACTTATATGTACCACTAAGTTAGAGATAGCTTAGCATGGGTTCTTCTCATGCAGGAATTAGAATTGTAGACAGTAGAAAGTGAAGTTGTTCAAGAAGAAAGTCCCAGCTCTAATCAGAAGAGGCACAAAAGACTTAGTTAGAGGGTTGATTACTAATTACTTTTCTTTTTGATTTTGACCAGGCATATGGGTTTTGGTAGATATGTCATGTATTTGGTTTAGGAGAATGTCTTATATTTTGATATTATATTGTAAGTAGTCATGTGTGAGGCTGGTACGCCATAAATGATCAACTATATAACTTAATCAACTACCATAAATATATGTTATGTGGTGATATATATATATATATTGATAATTAAAATGATAAGCCAAAACTAATATAAATAAATGGATTATTTTAATTTAAACGATCGAAAAACTTAGTCAGACAGATTTATCGAGTTAAGCTTGTGGGATCTTACTTATATATATGGGATTATCCCTAATATATAAGTGGGGCGTCACATTTAATTGTAACAAAGTAGGTTTAGGTGTTTCTAGGTCTAGGTGGGAAAAGGGATATTGGGCATAAATACACATGTGTCTCATATAATTCTAATATGGGCTTTCTTCTTGGCAACTTGTAGGATTGTAGGAAGATGTCTTTTGATGAATGGGATATGGCTAAGAGTACCGGCTCTCCTAATACTGAGACTCCCCATCATCCTAGTGCAGAGAGCGTGCAAGGGCAAAATGCTGCTCAAAATTCCTCACGGCAGGCAGCAAAACAAGATTGATCCTGGTCAGAATCCATTTATACAATAGATGACTGGACTATTTCAACAGATGGTACGAGCCATTCCTCAACCTACCCCAGTGCCACCACCTAAACCAAAAGTAACAATTGATAAGCTTCGTAAGTATGGGGCTTCGGATTTCTATGGTAAGAAAGATGACGATCCAGGTGCAGCTAAGTTTTGGTTGGAAAAGACTGAAAGAATTTTTAAAAAGTTGCAAGTGGAAGCAGATGACAAAGCTAGATTTGCTACTTCTCTACTACAAGATGAGGCGTATGATTGGTGGAAATCAGTTCTTACTAAGCCAGATGTGGTGGAACTGGTCTCATGGGATTCCTTTCTCTCTGAATTCAAAGAGCAACAATATATCCCGTTGATCTATATTGATGAGAAAATTAAAGAGTTCATGAATCTTAAGCAAGGTAAAATGTTAGTGACAGAATATCAACTGGATTTTACCAGACTGAGCAAGTATGCCTCTGAATTAGTTGCAAATGAAAGAGATAAATGCAGAAGATTTGAAGATAATGAAGAGGTTGGAGATTTTGTGACTGCTCTTCAACATAATAATTTTTCTCAATTATTTTATACGACACTCAGCCCTGAAAAAAAGAAAAAGAGAAAAACAGGAGAATCTTTTAAAAATTCAGCTACTCCTAACACTGAATTTACCGGGAAGAAAAGTCGTTTCTTTACTAATCGTTCATAGAATAAAGGATAGGGAAAAGGTCATAGCTATTAACAAACGGGGTCTTTTAGGAGGGGACCGCCATCTAAGGTACCTTCTGCTACATCAAGTTCACAACCTCAAGTTGGCAAGGAAGCTATACCAATATGTACCATTTGCAATAGGAGCCATCGATAGGAGTGTTAGCGTGTCACATGTGCTTTGCTTTAGATGTGGATCCAAAGAACACATACGGAGGGCCCACTCTGAACAAGTAGTGCTCCTACTCAGACTACTAGATCAACTCCAACTTAGCCTGAGATCAGTCTAGAGGAGGACTAGGCCAACCTAGACAGACTATTTCAGAGACAGTGAATAGACCTGGATCCAGAGCTCTAGCCAGAGCCTATGCCATGAAAGCTAAGGAAGATTAGGCAGCAACAGATGTTATTGCTGGTATGTTTTCATTATATGATTTTGACATTTGTGCACTCATAGATCTGGATTCCACACATTCCTATATTTGCACTAGTACACCTAGCCATCATAATATGATTAAAGAAAACCTACAATATGGAATTGAAGTTAGGAATCCTTTGGGTTACAGTGTAATAGTGAATAAAGTATTCATGAATTGTCCTTTATTTGAACATGGGATGGAGTTTTACGCATATTTGATTGAGTTGCCTTTCCATGTGTATGATGCCATTTAAGGCATGGACTGACTCTCATGTCACAGAGCAGTGGTGGGTTGCAAGTTTAAATTTATGGCACTTAAGACAGAAACTCAGGAAGAAATTATTGTGAAAGGTGAATTATTCTCACATCCTCGAGTCATATCTGAATATCTTTTTCTTATAAACCAAATGTTGCAAAACTATTTACGTATCTATAAATCTAATATATAAAGCTATAATTTTATGTTTTCAACTTATTCAAATTTAACCTATTTTGACTTAGAAATCAGAGTCTAATATGTTTCCTAATCATAACTTTAGCAGCTCAAACCAACGCTAAAACATTACTTACCAAGAATAAACTTGCAAGAGATGAATTTGCTGAAAAAATTAAGTGAAATAAGGAAGAAAATAAGGATGAAATGGTGCAAGAAGAAGGAAAAACGAGGCTAGAGTAAAGAGGTAGAATTTTGAGAAAAAAGATAAGGTCCATCTCCACCTTCTCACTTCTGTCATTTTCTTCATCTTTTGTTTCTTCTTTTCTTTTATATTATTATTATTATTATTATTATTATTATTATTATTATTATTATTATTATTATTATTATTATTATTATTATTATTATTATTATTATTTCTTCAAAGACAATCACCTTAGGCACCTGATGTACTTATTTATTATTAATAAAAGAAATTTCCATTATATGGTATTCATTGCATATGAATTGATATAGATCTTAAATTGTTTAATAAAGTCATTGGAATGTAACATAGCATGAAGGAATTCATGATGAGATCATGATGATGAGATTCTTATCATGTGTAATTGTGTTTATACCAAAATGACCCATAGTCATAGGATTAACAAGATGAGATATTGTTAATCTAGATAGACTAGCATATGTTATACTCCTTAACTAGGTCAAGTAGCTGATCTTATAAAGATGAAGACATGAGATATTTAGAGTTAACATGTGGATGCCTATTGAGAGTAGCAAGTAAATTGGATGACCTGCTATGAGACAATCATATGGATATCTATTCAATGTCAGTCATAGTCTCATCATAACAATGGTGCAAGTATCCTTAGTGTAACACCACATCTTATACATTTCAGTTCGACCTATCCCTGTATCAAATAATCACACATAGTAGACTGGAAATTGGTAGTAAATTTTTTTCATATCCTGTAATATCATTCAATGACTTTGCAAGTCAACTTTGAGGCTTTCGCCACAATACGATATATCACATATATTAAAACATAAACTTTGCACATAAGTATTTACGAGTTGCTTTCATTTATACATTTTTAAAACTCATTCCAAAATGACTATACATATTCAAACACGTAAATACAAATTGTAAATGATATATTTTCATGCTCATGTGGAACGCAAGGAGAGAGAGTCATGAGGCTCGACCAGTGACTTGTGCTCCATGTCTTCTATACACTACTCAAAATGAGCTATCACTTTTCTTTACCTGAAAATGATACAAATTGATGAGTTGCGGCTCAGTGAGAATAATCATCAAATGAGCTTTAAAGTACCAAACAACTCATAGTAATAAATCACAAATCCAATATATATCATGTATTCCATTCCATTTCATTCATCAGTATCATATAAGTATCAATAAAGTTGAAACATATAATCATTACTTTTTACGTCTGAAAATGCTTTGCTTATTTTATTTTGTTGTGACCAAGTTAAACAGACATTGCCCCAGGTTTCCATGTGTGAACATTTGCATTTGCTAGCTAGCTTGATCATTTGTTTCATTTGCACATTTGTTGGGCCATACGCCTTTTCAATTGCTTTGCAATATTGATTAACTAGTCACAACGCCTTTTAAGTGCATATGCATATGCACTTGTACTTAAGCATTCATTAACTATTGTATCTTATCACATATACCATACATATACCACATATATACCTCATATGCTACACATATACCTTGTATATACTATACATATACCATGTATATATATCACATATGTCAAATATATACCTCAAATATACCACAAGTATACCACTTATATGTACCACAAATGTCACAAATTATCCATCATCATATTATCAATGAAAAATCATATGAATCATATGAATCACATAGCAAGAAACATTCATATGCACTAAAGAATTCAATTGATAATTAGACTCACCTTTCTCATTTGATTTCGACCCCTAACTTATTGTCTATCCACTCCTTGTGCATCTCCAACATGTCGTGAGCCTAATATGAAAATATAATCGATTAACTCAAGATTAGGGAGACTTAAAGTGGCTTAAACAAATTAATATGCATTGTTTATATCAATAGCTAAGATTTTTCCTATGAGGTCGTGTGACCTTATGAGATTGATTAGCCGTAACTTTTTCTATAATTGACCAATTAATATGATTCTTGTTCCTCACTAAAAATAACATATAATTATATAACATACTCAAATTTCAGAGAAATTGGAGCATTGTACAATTTTTGGTGGAATTTCTAAGTGTGTTCTATTTTCTGTTCTGTTTTCTGCCCTTAGGTAGTTTCAGGGTACCAATTTTGGGTTCATCATAACTTCTAATATATAAGTTATATTTCAATGAAACTTTACATAAAACTTATATGGGTTCAAATGGAAAATTTTTTATGTTTAAAACTTTTATCAATTATGTCTCTAAGGTCTTCAAATTATAAGAAACATTTCGCTGGTCCCAAGCAGAGTTGGCTTCCGGACCAGTATGACTTACAAAGGCCATAAATTAGTCTATACATAACATATTAAGCTCAAATGAGTACCAAAATTTAGATAAGAATATATACCTATAACTTGCATGTTTTGATAATGTACAGAATCGATTTCTAAGAAGCTCATATTGGCCAAACAAGTTTTTGGATATGCCTAGGGCACTAAGCAGGCAATTCAAACCATGGAACAATCATTGTTCTATTGAAAATTTACAAGACATATAAGCCTGAAATTTGGTATAAAGATACATAACACATATATCTACAACTTTTATGTTTTGAGATACTTCAAATAATTGTTTTATCATATTCAAAACTAACAAACACAGTGGCTAACTCGCTTAGGGTTCACATCCGGACCAATTTCAGTAGAGAGAGGATATTTCATTCTATACACTACATCTTGTAAAAATGCTTACATATCCATAAATAAAGACATAAAGGAACAACTTTTGTGTTTTAAGCTTTTCCAGAATCAATTTCTATTAATGTCAAAATTGGGGTGCATGTCAGTGCCTATTAATGAACCTTAGCAACTCAAATCAACTTTATAGCAATAAGAATTGATTACTCACCAAGAATGAACTTGCAAGGAGTCAATTTGCTGCAAAAACTAAGTGAAACAGGGAAGAATTGGAGGCTGGAATGGAGGAAGATGAAGAAGAAAATGGGGCTGAAGTAAGGAGGCCGAAATGGGGGAGGAAGATAAAGCTAACTTTTTTTGTTTGTCTTTTTATCTTTTTCTCTTCTTCTCTTCTCTTTTCTCTTCTCTTTTCTTTTGTTTCATTTTCATTTTATTTTATCTATATTATTATTATTATTATTATTTACATATATTTATAATTCCACTAATTCACATAATAATACAACTTAATCATTTGGGTCGATTTAACTAAATTAACAATGTAAAATGTTTACTAATATTAATCTAGTCACTTTGCTTACTTTAATTTGGTCACCTTATTCAATTTATTTATAATAATTTGTTATCCTCCTTTAGGTTATACGTACGACTCGATATAATTGCCAAATACTATGACACATAGCTAGTGCGTGTCATAAACTTGTTCCTACGAAAATATGTATGAAATATACGTGTTCAATTGAATTATATGCAAGATGCATATGTCAAAATAAAATGCATGTAATAATGCATATGTGGGATGTTGAGGATGTTACAGTTAGTCTTGAGATGCTCAAGGTTATTTTGGATATTGAATCCTATACTTTGACTCCATTCCCTGTTGCCTCTCATATGTCGCTCATAGGGTGGTAATTGGGTATAACATTTGGTATTCGAAGGTAGTTGAGTAGTCAATAAAGGTTTAACCACTCCTGATAGAAGGAGAGTATACCTATGGCCTATTGTAGAGATCATTGCTCATAAATCCTTAGCGAAAGTGGACGTGTCTTGAAGAAGGTCTTCAAGGAAATATCTTATTGAGTAATGAGTCTCATAGACAAGAATTAATATCATTTGGACTAGATGTGATGTAGTTAGTCTAGTGGGAGTTGACACATAGACCATACTCTGAACCAAATGAGGTATAAATTGGTGAAAGGATGAATTGCACGTTACTTGTCTATGGAAGGATTTATAGTTAGATCACTGACTTTCCGATCAATTGGGGGGTTATAATGTATTGCTAGATACTTCTCATGATCTGCTTAAAATCATGTGATGATTTAAGATGCCAACATAACTAGAAACCTAATAGGTCACACGCATAGAAGGAATAAAGAAAATATGAAATTGGTTTTGGATTGGATCCAAAAACATGAGAGAGAAAGTTGCGTAAAAGAGTTTTGCGTATTAGAGCAAAAGGGGTACATGCACGTAATGGTTATCGTGTATAAGTGACGTGTGTAGAGTACCATTCCGTTGCATGCGCAAGGATTCCTCACATGAATGCGATGTTACAAAGGCATTTTCTCTCGTGTGTGAGGATGCCCTCACATGCGTGATAGTAAGGCCTTTTGTACAGGGCTATCATGCGAGTGAGGATCCCCTTGCACACGTGGTGATCTGCCATTTCGTAGATTTTTCATTCTATTTGAAAGCCAAATATGGGATTTTAAGAGTCCAACCCTAATTATGATTAGAGGACCTATAAATACCCTCAAATGAGCTTAGAAAGTGGGTTGCCTGCTTAGAGAAATAAAAGTTATATCTCTTCCATCTATCTCAAAGTTGAATGACCTGTTGAACCTTGAGAGGTATTTACGTCATTTTGATGATAACAAATAAAATAGCAATAATGTATTTAACATACTTGTTTTCTAAGTTTATTGAACAGGGTATGGAATATGATAGCAAGAATGGAGAATGGAAGACTAATCTTAAAAAGACAAAAAAATGAAGAAATAGCAGGTTCAAGCCCGTGACCTTATATGTCACGCCCGTGATGAAGGTTAGCGCCAACTATCCAACATTTAAAGTTCACGGCCATGAAGAATGATAGCAACCGTGAATGATCATATCAGTCATGCCCATTAAATAAAGTCACGCCTGTGAAAAGACATGACAAATTCTTCCAGAGAGCTTCATGGCCAGAGTCACCACTTGGACCATGGCTAGGAAGATGGTTCATGCCCATGAAAACATCATGTCACGCCCATGATCAAACACTTCAAATCCTTCAAAAATACTTCTTGACCAAAGTCACCACTCAAGTCAAGGCTTGGACGAACAATCACGACCGTAACTGATGCAACAACCACCTAGAATATAAGTCTAGACAACCTCCAAATCAATTTGATACAAATCTTAAGTTTAACCAATTGCAAGATTAGACTCTTCACCCCCAAAACAACAAGGAATTGGTAACAAAGAGTATGAAGAGAGAATTGGATTCACGCCACAAATTAATACCAACCTGATAAGTGAAAACAATCCTTGGTATATCAATGGAGATCACACCTCCCACTTCAAGAACACTCAAGAACACTCAAATTTTGATCTTAATCAGCAATCTGATTGTCTTACACGCATAAGGAGGTATTTATACCTCTACAAACCAAACCCTAGGTGCAAAAATGAAGAAAAAACCAATCTGACCCTAATGATTTAAGGACAAACGAATGGGCTTAATTTTATAAGGCCTACACACCTAAAACAAGTTAAAATAAGGCTTATCATGTGTCTTTAAATGAAATTACATTCCAATAATTAAAATAAAAAAGCCCACTAAATTTAATCTTAGGCCCAACCATGACATAACATAAGTCCACCTTAACATAACATATTGCACATGAGTTGAACCTTGTAATATAGAATTCTTCTCTAGCCCATTAGGCTAGTTGTCTTCACCATCACATGCCCCAATGAGTGTCACAAGCTTTGGATCGCAAACTAATTCCATCTCTTCAAGCCTGACCCAAGCCTCTTCCTTGATATCTCTTGTCACTAAGCTCTGAATATACATTTGCAAGGCTGCATTGAGTTTGTCTCTACTTTATCTTATGATTGGACCAGGTGGCATCACTAATCCATCTCCTCCATGGCATGTAAGATCATTTTTGTTGTCTTGGCTCGCATCATTCCCTCCCTCCTCAAAAGGATTCGTCCTCGAATCACCACCTTGTTTGTATTGAATCACATAAGGAAAGGTCTCAATGAACTCCAACAACTTGGCATGTCGTTTGTTCAACTTACCTTGACCCTTGAGATGCTTTAAAGACTCATGATCACTATGAATCACAAACTCTTTAGGCCAAAGATAATGCTGCCAAGTCTCCAAAGCTGTCACCAATGCATACAACTCTTTGTCATACGTGGAATAATTAAGTTGTGTACCACTCAACTTTTCACTAAAGAAAGCAATTGATCGCCTACCTTGCATCAAAACAGCACCAATACCTATCCCGGAGGCATCACATTCAATCTCAAATGTAGAATTAAAATCAGGCAAACTCAAAATAGGTGCAGAACAAAGTTTATCTTTCAAAGTATTAAATGCAAGTTCTTGCGCCTTGCCCCACTTAAACCCCATATATTTTTTAATGATTTCAGTTAAAGGAGCAGCAATGACACTAAAATCTTTTACAAACCTCCTGTAAAACATAGCAAGCCCATGAAAGCTCCTAACATCACTCACATTCGTAGGGGTTGGCCATTCTTGGATAGCCCTTATCTTCTCCTCATCAACCTCAATTCCATTGGCACTCACCACATACCCTAAGAATGTAACTCTATTCATGCAAAATGTGCACTTTTTAAGTTTAGCATACAATTCTTCTCTCCTAAGTGTATCCAAAATAGCTCTAAGATGATGTACATGCTCATCAACAAATTTACTATAAATTAAAATATCATCAAAATAAACAACAACAAATTTTCCAATGAACTGACGCAAAACATGATTCATCAATCTCATAAAAGTGCTAGGGGCATTGGTTAGACTAAAAGGCATAACGAGCCACTCATATAAACCAAGCTTTTGTTTTAAATGTTGTTTTCCATTCATCACCAACTTTCATCCTAATTTGGTGATATCCATTCATCAAATCAATCTTAGTAAAGACATGCCATGCAGTTCGTCTAACATATCATCCAATTTGGGTATTGGATGGCGATACTTAACTGTTATACAATTCACAACCCTACAATCAACACACATGTGCCAACTCCCATCCTTTTTTGGCACCAAAAGCACCGAAACCGCACACGGACTAAGACTCTCACGGATATGCCCCCTTGCTAACAACTCCTCCACTTGCCTTTGAAGTTCCTTTGTCTCCTCTGGGTTGCTCCTATAGGCTGGGCAGTTTGGAATTTGAGCTCCTGGTATGAAATCAATTTGATGTTCAATTCCTCTTATTGTTGGCAATCCTTGTGGTAACTCTTCAGGGAATACTTTCTCATATTCCTGCAATAAAGAAACAACAACACTAGGCAAAGAAGGGTTAAGGTCAGCATCATTAAAATAAGATTCCTTGTACATGTGTACAAGTAAACATTGTTGATTCTCAAAAGCCACTCTCATATCCCTTACTTTTGCATAAAAACAGTTTTTCTTTGTACCACTCTCCTTTGGGCCAATTATTTGCTTTTCTTTTTGGGCCTCCTTTCCTCCCATTTTTCTCTATTTTTTAGCCTCTCCTTTTTCTTTTCCTCTCATCTCTCTTATTTTGCAACTCTCAGCCTTTCCATTTTTTTTTTACTCCTTTTCTCTCAATTTGGACCTTTCAGCTTCTTTTTGCATTTCTTCCTCCATTCTCCTTTTTAGCTTCATTTGATCTTCATAAAATTCACTAGGAGTCATAGGATCCAGAATGATACATTGATCTCCCATCATGAATGAGTGTCTATTTCTATACCTATCTTGCATCACCTTTCTGTCATATTGTCATGGCCTACCAAGCAACAGATGACCTGCATGCATAGGTACAACATCACAAAGTACACGGTCAGAATATCTTCCAATGGAGAATGAAATTAAAACTTGTTTATTTACCCTTATCTCTCCACAATCATTAAGCCATTTTAGTCTATATGGCCTAGGATGTTTCAAACAATCCAGCCCCAACTTATCAATTAAAGTAGTACTTGCAACATTAGTACAACTTCCTCCATCAATTATATGACTACATATTTTGCCATTTATCAAGCATCTAGAATGGAAGATATTTTCCCTTTGTTCAACCCCATCTTCTTTCAATTGTGCATTTAGTACACGCCTAACCACAAGATTTAAATCCCCGCCAACAGCATGCTCGGCCTCATCATCATCACTACAATCTTCAAATGAAGGCATTGAATCAAATTCTTTATCACTTTCAGATTCATTTACACCATTATCTTTCAATATCATAAACTTTTTATTTGGGCATTGTAATGCAATATGTCCATTGCCAAGGCACTTAAAAGCATTTTATGTTTCTATGCTTTTCAGTATTGGAAGAAGAAGTAGCATTAGCTTTAGGGTTACCTTTTTGCTCTACTTTACCCTTTTCTTCTCTTACCTTGTCTTTGGCTTTGTCTTCCCTTTTAGGCCACTTTGAGCTCCAATTAGATGTGGAACCCAAATAGGTTGGTTTGTTGGTTCCCTTTTGCTTTAGTTGCTTCTCCACCTTCATAGCCATATTCACCATCTCCTCTAACTCTACATAGTGGTGCAACTCAATAACATTTGCAATTTCCTTATTTTGACCAGCCAAGAAATGTGCCATGGTAGCCTCCCTATCTTCATCAATAGTAGCCCTCATCATAGCTATCTCCATTTCTTTATGATAGTCCTCAACACTTATATTCCCTTGCCTCAAAGTTTGGAGCCTTTGATGTAGTTCCCTATAATAGTAACTAGGGACAAACCTCTTTTGCATGACTGCCTTCATCCCCACCCATGTGTTTATAGGCCTTTCCCCATTCCTCCGCCTATTGAGGATGATTTGGTCCCACCATACCAAGGCATAGTAAGTGAATTCCACGGCTGCCAACTTTACTTTTTTTTCCCTCAGAATAGTTATGACATTCAAACACCAATTCCACTTTGCTCTCTCACTCCAAGTAAGCATTAGCATCATTCCTACCTTGAAAAGTAGGGATTTTCATTTTAATACTCACCAAATTACGATCTATCCGATTCTCAATGTTCCCAAATCTATCCGCCTCTACCCTGCCTCTATGTTCTCTCCTATTCCTTCCTCTATCATTTCTGCCCCTTCTACCTCCAAACTGATTTCTATCCCTATCATCATCAAACTCATCAAAATCTTCTTCATAGTCAAATTGAGGTGGAGTTGCTAACCTTTCCCTTCTCCCTCCAATTTGACTTTGCAAGGATGTATCTCTTCTAAGATTATGTAGAGCTTGATCATGACCTTCTAACCTCCTATCGTACTTGTCAAACCGATCATTCATATCTCGGAGCAGAATCTCAAGCCTTCCAAATTGTTCGCTTGTACTTGTGTCCTATCGGAGCAGAATCTCAAGCCTTCTAACCTCCTATCGTACTTGTCAACACGTGTATGTTCGCTCGTGTTTCACTCAATTAAGGCTTTTACCCTCTTTTGAGCTAACCACTCTTGCCTTTTACCGCTCTTGTGTCCTCACTATGATATATTTTCGGATCAATTTCAACCAACCAGATCAATAATAATGAGCAACAATATCCAATAGAAAATTAAAACAGACAATTCCTAAGAAAGAAAGTAAACATCACAAAACTAGAAGAAAAATTAATGAAATGAAAGCAAGGAATGACAAATATATGATATATGCACACACGGTTGAAGAATGAGGTGTGCAGATATAATATGTGTTATTTGAGTAATATGAAATGCAAAATTACTCGACTAATCTAATGGAAACAAGTAGGACAGCAATTAAGAATATAAAACAAAGAATGCAACAAATTGACAAAAACTAGGAAAAATTAAGTGTATATGTGCTACTGCCCTAATAGAATTTGAACTAGAACCTAAAATTCACTAAACCATTCCTAACTTACTGCCAAATAAGCCAATTGTATGCCTATTAGTAACTAATATCCACCAATTGCACAATTTCCAGCAATAAGCAATGAAATCTCAACTTATACCTCAATATGAAACCAATTAATTTCAATTACGATCTCCACTCAAAATTGCTCAAATTATCAATTTTAATCAAAATAGAGCAAATATATACAGTGACAATTCATTTTATATATGTGTACAATCAATTGAATCCAAGTAGTCCCACTTTTGGCAATCAATGCCAATATGCACGAATTTTTTTTTGTAATCTGATCTACAAAAAAAAATTAAAAACACCAAAAATTCGTAACCCAAAAAAAAGAAATAAACCAAACTACAATAGACAGCAATATAGGCAAATTCAGCCACAAATAGATAAACTGTTTTTTTTTAAAAAAATTTATGCTGTAACTTGAACAAATATCACTAAAACCAGAAAAATAAAGATAAGTACAATTGATTTAGAACCAAAGCTCTGATACCAAATGATGCAGCAACCACCTAGAATCTAAGTATAGACAACCTCCAAATCAATTTGATACAAATCTTAAGTTTAACCAATTGCAAGATTAGACTCTTCTACCCCAAAATAGTAAGGAATTGGTAACAAAGAGTATGAAGAGAGAATTGGATTCACGCCACAAATTAATACCAACCTGATAAGTGAAAACATTCCTTGGTATATCAATGGAGATCACACCTGATGCGAACCAAGACAACAAAAATGATCTTACATGCCATGGAAGAGATGGATTAGTGATGCCACGTGGTCCAATCATAAGATCAAGTAGAAACAAGCTCAAGGCAGCCTTGCAAATGTATATTCAGAGCTTAGTGACAAGAGATATCAAGGAAGAGGCTTGGGTCAGGCTTGAAGAGATGGAATCAGTTTGCAATCCAAAGCTTGTGGTACTCATTGGGGCATGTGATGGTGAAGACAACTAGCCTAATGGGCTAGAGAAGAAGTCTATATTACGAGGTTCAACTCATGTGCAATATGCTATGTTAAGGTGGACTTATGTTATGTCATGGTTGGGCCTAAGATTAATTTTAGTGGGCTGTTTTATTTTAATTATTGGAATATAATTTCATTTAAAGACACATGATCAGCCTTATTTTAACTTGTCTTAAGTGTGTAGGCCTTATAAAATTAAGCCCATTCGTTTGTCCTTAAGTCATTAGGTTCAGATTGGTCTTTTCTTCATGTTTGCAGCTAGGGTTTGGTTTGTAGAGGTATAAATACCTCCTTATGCGTGTAAGGCAGGCAGATTGGTGTTTTAAGATCAAAATTTCAGTGTTCTTGAGTGTTCTTTAAGTGGGAGGTGTGATCTCCATTGATATACCAAGGATTGTTTTCACTTATCAGGTTGGTAATTAATTTGTGGCGTGAATCCAATTCTCTCTTCATACTCTTTGTTACCAATTCCTTGCTGTTTTGGGGGTGAAGAGTCTAATCTTGCAATTGTTTAAAACTTAAGATTTGTATCAAATTGATTTGGAGGTTGTCTAGACTTAGATTCTAGGTGGTTGCTGCATCATTTGGTATCAGAGCTTTGGTTCTAAATCAATTGTACTTATCTTTATTTTTCTGGTTTTAGTGATATTTTTTCAAGTTACAGCATAAAAAAATTAAAAAAAAAAGTTTATCTATTTGTGGCTGAATTTGCCTATATTGCTGTCTATTGAAGTTTGGTTTATTTCTTTTTTTGAGGGACGAATTTTTGGTGTTTCAATTTTTTTTTGTTTATCAGATTACAAAGAAAAAAAAATTCGTGCTTATTGGCATTGATTGCCAAAAGTGGGACTGTTTGGATTCAATTGATTGCACACATATAAAAATGAATTGCCTCTGAATATATTTGCTCTATTCTGATTAAAATTGATAATTTGAGCAATTTTGAGTGGAGTTCGTAATTGAAATTTATTGGTTTCATATTGAGGTATAAGTTGAGATTTCATTGCTTATTGCTGGAAATTGTGCAATTGGTGGATAATAGTTACTAATAGGCATACAATTAGCTTATTTGGCAGTAAGTTGGGAATGATTTAGTGAATTTTAGGTTTTGGTTCGAATTCTTTTAGGGCAGTAGCACATATACACTTAATTTTTCTAGTTTTGTCAATTTATTGCATTCTTTGTTTTATATTGTTGACTGCTGTCCTACTTGTTTCCATTACATTAGTTGAGTAATTTTGCATTCCATATTACTCAAATATCAATATTATATCTGCACACCTCATTCTTCATCAGTGTGTGCATATATCATATACTTGTCATTCCTTGCTTTCATCTCATTAATTTTGCTTCTAGTTTTGTGATGTTTTCCTTTCTTGCTTAGGAATTGTCTATTTTAATTTTCTATTGGATATTGCTGCTCATTATTATTGATCTGGTCGGTTGAAATTGATCCAGAAATATATCATAGTGAGGACACGAGAGCGGTAAAAGGCAGGAGTGGTTAGCTCAAAAGAGGGTAAAAGCCTTAATTGAGTGAAACACGAGCGAACATACACATTTTGAGTGAAACACGTGAGGGAGTGTGTGAGGCCATTTATTTACATCATGTCTAAATCAAGCAACCAGGAAAGAAGTAGTGATGAAGGAAACAAAACTTTCTTCACATTGGAGGCTATGCAACAACAATTTGGAAGGCTTGAGATTCTGCTCCGAGATATGAATGATCGGTTTGACAAGTATGATAGGAGGTTAGAAGGCCATGATCAAGCTCTACAGAATCTTAGAAGAGATACATCCTTGCAAAGTCGAATTGGAGGGAGAAGGGAAAGGTTAGCAACTCCACCTCAATCTGACTATGAAGAAGATTTTGATGACTTTGATGATGATAGGGATAGAAATCAGTTTGGAGGTAAAGGGGGCAGAAATGATAGAGGAAGGAATAGGAGAGAACATAGAGGCAGGGTAGAGGCGGATTGATTTGGAAACGTTGAGAATCGGATAGATTGTAATTTGGGGAGTATTAAAATGAAAATCCCTACTTTTCAAGGTAGGAATGATGCTGATGCTTACTTGGAGTGGGAGAGAAAACTGGAATTGGTGTTTGAATGCCATAACTATTCTGAGGAAAAAAAAGTAAAGTTGGCAGCCGTGGAATTCACTGACTATGCCTTGGTATGGTGGGACCAAATCATCCTCAATAGGCGTAGGAATGGGGAAAGGCCTATAAACACATGGGTGGGGATGAAGGCAGTCATGAGAAAAAGGTTTGTCCCTAGTTACTATTATGGGGAACTACATCAAAGGCTCCAAACTTTAAGGCAAGGGAATAAAAGTGTTGAGGACTATCATAAAGAAATGAAGATAGCTATGATGAGGGCTAATATTGCTTAAGGTAGGGAGGCTACCATGGCACGTTTCTTGGCTGGTCTAAATAAGGAAATTGCAAATGTTATTGAGCTGGACCACTATGTAGAGTTAGAGGAGATGGTGAATATGGCTATGAAGGTGGAGAAGCAACTAAAGCAAAAGGGAACCAACAAACCAACCTATTTGGGTTCCACATCTAATTGGAGCTCAAAATGGCCAAAAAGGGAAGACAAAGCCAAAGACAAGGTAAGAGAAGAAAAGGGTAAAGTAGAGCAAAAAGGTAACCCTAAAGCTAATGCTACTTCTTCTTCCAATTCTGAAAAGCATAGAAACATAAAATGCTTTAAGTGCCTTGGCAATGGACATATTGCATCTCAATGCCCAAATAAAAAGGTTATTATATTGAAAGATAATGGTGTAATTGAATCCGAAAGTGATAAAGAATCTTGTTCAATACCTTCATTTGAAGATTGTAGTGATGATGATTAGGCCGAGCATGCTGTTGGCGGGGATTTTCACTTATCAGGTTGGTAATTAATTTGTGGCGTGAATCCAATTCTCTCTTCATACTCTTTGTTACCAATTCCTTGTTGTTTTGTGGGTGAAGAGTCTAATCTTGCAATTGTTTAAAACTTAAGATTTGTATCAAATTGATTTGGAGGTTGTCTAGACTTAGATTCTAGGTGGTTGCTGCATCAATCTCTTCAAGCCTGACCCAAGCCTCTTCCTTGATATCTCTTGTCACTAAGCTTTGAATATACATTTGCAAGGCTGCCTTGAGTTTGTTTCTACTTGATCTTATGATTGGACAAGGTGGCATCACTAATCCATCTCCTCCATGGCATGTAAGATCATTTATGTTGTCTTGGCTCGTATCAGTGACAACCTTAATCACGATCGTCAAAGAGGAAAGAGAAACATGTCAGGCGCAAAAATAAGAGTTTTGCGTAACGGCTATTTTCGCATTAAATGCAATCAAACGGCTATAATTCCCCATGAAAGTATAAATGCAAGTCATTTATGAATCCAGAATCAAAGAATGGCTAATAATTCAAATCAAAATCTTGTTGTAAGCCATTTTTGCATTTAATACTTTCAAAACAAACATTTATTCTCTGTGAAAATCTTTTTTCTCATTATTCTCTGAGCATTAAAGATTTGTAAATATTTCTCTCTGTAATCATCCACTCAAGTGAGTTTAGGTATTTTGGGGTTAAGAATAGAACACTTGTAAGGGTTATTTGTGTGAGCCTTTAAAACACAAAGAATTGGTTGTTTGTGTGTGCCATTAAAACAGAAGGGATTTTTGGGTTATGTGTGATCCATTGTTAGAGACACCATAGTTGGGAGTAAGCTTGTAAAACTCCATTGTAACACTTAGAGTGTTAGTGAAACTCCCAATTGAGATTGGGGAGAGGAGTAGGGTTAGTTAACACCCGAACCTCTATAAAAATTCTTGTATCTTATTTTTCCATCCCTACTCATATTAACTTTTCTTTCTGCACTTAAAAGTTAACATTTTTAATATCCAATTCAACCCCCCTTCTTGGTACAATATCTGGGCAACAATTGGTATCAAAGCTAAGTCTAGCATCGAAGCCCAATCTGTGCTAGTAAAGATCAAGATATGGCCAATGAAGGATTCAAAAGTCTCAAGCCTTTCTTTGATGGAGTAAATTATGCTCATTGGAAGTTTCAGATGGAGACATATCAGGATAGTGAAGGAATTGAAGTTTGGGATAGTGTTCAAAAAGAATGGACACCACCAACTAGAAGAGGAGTTGATGGTGAAGAAGAAATCTTATCAAGAGATGATTGGACAGAGCCTCAAAGAAGAGCAAACTTCAAAAACAAAAAGGAAATGACAATTCCCTAAAGCTCATTATCCATTGAAGAATGTGGTAGAATACAACACTGCTCAACAACTTACAGCATGTGGAAGACATTGGAAAAACTATCATGAAGGAACTAAGCAAGTTAAATCCAAAAAGATTCAACTTCTTACTTCAGAGTATGAGCTATTCAAGATGAAATCCAATGAGTAAATTACTAACATGACCAATCATCTTCTAGCCATCATAAATGGAATGAGAAAACTTGGGAAACACTTGAGCTTGGAAAATGTAAATAACAAAATCCTGAGAAGTCTTCCACTCAAAGATTACAGTTCAAGAGTTGCCGGTATAGAAGAGGCAAATGAAAACATGAGCACCATGAATACTGATGTGCTTATTGGCAAACTTCTCACTCATGAAATGGCAGTAAAAAGAGATAGAGAGCTTGAAGTAGAGTCAAAAAAAAGAAAGCCTCTAGCACTAAAAGCCTATACTTCAAAATATCAAGAGGAAGTTGAAGATGATGAAGAAAAGAGTGATGATGCAAATGAGGACATTGCTATGCTCTCAAGAAGGCTGAAAAGAATCATTGAGAAGAGAATGAGAAACTCTAGAAAATTCAGGCAAAGAAACCTCAAACGGACTTCTAATGATGCACAAAGAAGTAAAGAGGATGTAAAGTGCTATGAATGTGGAAAGAAAGGGCATATTAAATCGGAATGTCCAAGGCTCAAGAAGCACAAGAGCAAATACCAAAGAGACAATGGGGAGAAAGGTCACAAAGCCACATGGGATGACGAAAGCTCTTCAATAATGATAGTAGTGATAATGATAGTAATAGTGAAGATGATGATGTTGAGAAAAGCTTAATAGAAGTATTGAATCTAGAACTCGAAAAATATAGAAGTAAATTCAATACTTATAAGAATAACATTTCTGATTTGAAAATCAAAATAGATGCTTTAGAAAATGAGAACTTTAAGCTTAAATCATCTAATGAATCTCTTCAAAAGTCATTAGATGAATACTCTTCAAAACCCTCAACTAAAACCTTGCTTAAAGAAAATAATACTTTGAAAAATGAAGTTGAAGAACTTAGAAACTCCATTTCAAAATTCCACAAAGGAAATGAGAGCTTAGATACTCTCATAGTGTCTCAAAGACCTCCCTTAATTATACATGGTCTAGGATTTAAAGGCACATCATCATATTCTCACAAACTATTTTTGTTAAGTGAAGTGAACCTCACATCTCCACATTTGCTGGAACAACACCAAGGGATAAGTGCACTAAATACACTAAATCTTCTATTCATAAGAGAAATAATCAAGGATTGGTAAGCCTAAGAAAGAAACCTCAAAAAGGTAATCATGCCTTTATATATAAGAAGCATGCATCTAGAAAAGCACCAATTAATCATGATTGTGCATGTCATTGTTCTCAAATACAGTTTAATGGGAGTATGGCAATCAAGAGCATTGTAAGACCAAAAAGCATCTTTAGACCTAAACAGTGTAATTATTGTATGAAATTTGGTCACATAAATAAACATTGTTGGATAAGGAAGGCTCATTGGGAACCTTCATGTGCTAACCCCCAAGGACCCAAGCTCATTTGGATACCTAAACACCATACTTAAATTGTGATTCTATAGGTATGCCTCAAGTCCACAATAAACAAAAATGTTTGGCTAGTAGACAGTGGATGCTCAAGGCATATGACAAGAGATAAAGAACTTTTCAATGAAATCGAAAGTATTGATGGAGGTAAAATTATCTTTGGAAATAATGCTAAGGGAAAAGTAATTGGTATTGGTTCTATTGGTATTAATGGTACTACTTTTATTAAAGATTTCATACTTGTTGATGGTTTAAAATATAACTTGTTGAGTGTAAGTCAATTGTTTGACAAAGGAAATAAAGTAACCTTTACTTCCAACAAATGTCTTGTAACCTCTATTGATGGTCAAGAGATATTTAAAGGAAATAGAGGATGTCAAGACCTACATAATAGACTTACTCAAAATATCTAACCATTCCTCTAAGTGTCTTGTGACTTCTAGTGATGAATCTTGGCTGTGGCATAGAAGACTTGGTCATGCAAATATGGACTTAATTCAAAGCCTCAGTACAGGAGAATTAGTACAGGGACTGTCTAGAGTCAAATTTGAAAAAGACAAGAATGTGAACCTTGCCAAAGAGGGAAGCAACACAAGTCATCCTTCAAATCCAAAAATGTAGTAAGTACCACAAAAACTCTACAACTCCTTCATCTAGATTTATTTGGACCTACTAGAATTGCAAGCTTAGGAGGTAAACACTATGCCTTTGTCATCGTAGATGATTACTCTAAATTTACTTGGGTAATTTTCTTAGCTCAAAAGAGTGATGCTTTTAAAAACTTCACAATTTTTGCCAAAAGAGTTCAAAATGAAAAAGGATATTGCATTTCAAAAATAAGAAGTGACCATGGCAAAGAATTTGAAGATGAAAATTTTGAAAGTTTTTGTCTTGAACATGGCATTTCGCAGAATTTTTCATCTCCTAGGAGACCTCAACAAAATTGGGTAGTTGAAAGGAAAAATTGAACTTTGATTGAAATGGCTAGAACAATGATCAATGAGTATGGTTTACCAACTTACTTTTGGGTAGAAGCCACAAATACTGCTTGTTATATTTCAAATCAAGTTTTCAAAAGACCTCTCCTAAACAAAACTTCATTTGAGCTATGAAATGGAAGAAAGCCCTTGATATCATACTTTAGAGTATTTGGATGCAAGTGCTTCATATTAAATACCAAGGACAACCTTGAAAAATTTGCTTCTAAATCTGATGAGGGTATCTTTTTAGGATATTCTACAA
The DNA here is from genome assembly GCA_023653625.1 of Triadica sebifera. Classification (NCBI taxonomy): domain Eukaryota; kingdom Viridiplantae; phylum Streptophyta; class Magnoliopsida; order Malpighiales; family Euphorbiaceae; genus Triadica; species Triadica sebifera. The sequence continues at coordinate 32,750,920 of CM042901.1, forward strand.
CTAGTAAAGCATATAGGGTATTTAATAAAAAGTCATTAACTGTTGAAGAATCTATGCATGTTATTTTTGATGAATCTAGTAAACTTGATCTTGTGAAAGGTAGTGTTCTTGATGATGTAGCAGGTACCATGGAAAGACTTGATCTTGGAAATGGAAGAGAAGAAAATGATCAAGGAGATTCACATCAAAATGTTTCTCTACCTCAAGCTCAAGAGGAAAACAGGCAAGAACTCCCAAAGGAATGGAGATTGAAAAAAGATCACCCCAAAAAGCAAATCATTGGTGATCCTACAAGGGGAGTAAGTACTAGATCTCATCTCAAACATTTAGCTTCCGACCTTGCTTTTGTTTCTCAAATTAAGCCTAAAAATATTGATGAGTCTCTTAATGATGAAAGTTGGGTGATTGCCATGCAAGAGAAACTCCACCAATTTGAGAGAAGTAAGGTATGGACCTTAGTACCTAGACCTAAGGAGCATCAAATTATAGGTAGCAAATGGATATTTAGAAATAAACTAGATGAACAAGGTTCAATAACTAGGAATAAGGCTAAATTGGTTGCAAAAGGGTATAATCAGGAAGAATGAATAGATTATGATGAGACCTATGCTCCTGTAGCTAGATTAGAAGCCATAAGAACACTTTTAGCATATGCATGCCATATGAATTTCAAACTCTTTCAAATGGATGTGAAAAGTTCCTTTTTAAATGGTTTTATAGAAGAAGAAGTTTATGTAGAACAACCACCAGGTTTTGAAAGCTATGAGTTGCCTAATCATGTATTTAAACTTTCAAAAGCTTTATATGGTTTGAGACAAGCCCCAAGAGCTTGGTACGAAAGACTAAGTTCCTTTCTCTTAGAAAATAACTTTACAAAGGGGAATGTTGACACTACATTATTCATTAAAAGGTATAAGGATGATATTCTAATTGTTCAAATTTATATTGATGATATCATATTTGGGTCTACTAATGAATTGCTTTGTTAAGAATTTGCTAAGTGTATGACTAGGGAATTCGAAATGAGCATGATGGGTGAGCTAAAATATTTCCTCGGTCTACAAATAAAACAAGGCAATGAGGGCATATTCATCAACCAATCCAAATATGCCAAAGACTTGCTTAAGAAATTTGGAATGGAAGGATACAAGAATGTCAAGATTCCAATGTGCACAACAACAAAATTGGACAAGGATGAAAAGGGTAAGAGCATTAATGAAAAGCTCTATAGAGGTATGATCGGATCACTTTTATATCTTACTGCCTCTAGACCTGATATAATGTAAAGTGTATGCTTATGTGCTCGCTTTCAATCATGTCCTAAAGAGTCTCATTTAAATGCAGTAAAAAAGATTTTTAAATATTTACATGGCTCTTTGCATCTAGGTTTGTGTTATCCTAGAAACTCATCCTTTTACATTATAGGATATTCAGATGCTGATTATGTTGGTAGTATTCTAGATAGAAAAAGTACTTCAGGTACTTGTCACTTTATTGGAGAGTGTTTAGTTTCTTGGTTTAGCAAGAAATAAGTTTCAGTTGCTCTTTCTATCGCTGAAGCAGAGTATGTAGCAGCAGGATGTTGTTGTACACAAATCCTTTGGATGAAACAACAACTTAAGGATTATGTTCATAGTATGAACCATATACCTATTAGATGTGACAATACAAGTACTATAAATCTATCTAATAATCCCATTCAACATTCTAGAAGTAAGAATATTGACATTAGACACCATTTTATTAGATATCATGTTCAATATGGAGATGTTGTATTGGAATTCATAAGCACAGAGAATCAATTGGCAGATATCTTCACTAAGTCTCTAAATGAGGAAAGATTTAATTTCATAAGAAGAGAGCTTGGTATAATTGATGGATTAACTTTGTGATTGTCAAACCTTGATTGATAATTTTGTGTTTTTATCTCATCTTACTAGATGTAAGGTAGCAAATTTGATGGAAATATATGTTATAGGGGAAAGAAGCTCCTAAGAAATTATTTAGTCTTGTTTTAGACTTAATTTTATTTAATGAGAATTTTAGGCAATTCAAGCCCGTGACATATATTCACAATCGTGAACTAAATCGCCAAAAGAACCAGTACCTTTCACGACTTGATTCACGACATGATTCACGGGTGAAGGTAGTGAAGACTATGTTTCATGACCACAACCTTTTTCATTCACCCCTGTGAAACCCTCTGTTCACTCCCGTGATGATTTTTCACGACCGTGAATATTGCCACCAAAATCATACCGAAGCTTTCACGCTTTGTGTCATGCTTTGTTTCACTATCATAAGTAGTGAAGTTTATACTTCACGCCCATGACTCTTATGTCACCACCGTGATAGTTCATCATTCATGCCCGTGACCTTTAAATTTCACGACCATGAATAATTTCACCTTTCTCTTCACGGGTAGAGCGTCTCTTCAGCAAACCGTGAACACGACACTTCACGCTCGTGACTTAGTTTTTCACGCCCTTGAAGATGTCAGCTATATAACGTTTTTGCCGTTATTTCTCTCATTCCAACTCTCCAAATTCTCTCAACTTCTCTCATTTATCACCATTAATACCATTTTGATAAATTTCGACCCCCCTAGCAACTCATTCCATCTATAAATATCTTCAACAACCATTTCCATCATCAGAAATCACATCACCTCAAGTTTAATCAAAATTTCTATCAATTTCTCACTCTTCAAAAGTTTATTTTTTCAATCAAAATGGAAACCGGTTCCTCCAAGGGTACAAGGAAGAAGTCTCATGCTCCAAGCAGGTACACTGATTACCTTCAACACATTATTCCAGAGCATTGTCATCCTAGATACTCAGTTCTCAAGAAAAGGCCACTCCTTTCCTCTAGATCATTTGAGTGGCAAACCATTCGTACACTCAACCTCAAGACAAGCATGACGGAACAACTCCAGGCTTGTCATTTGAAAGAATTCGTTGATTTCCATCAACCAACTCTGAGGGAGCCAACTTTAGAATTTCTGAGTACCCTGCAAGTCTCTCTTATAGGCACGGTGAAATTCCAAATTTGCAAGCATCCGAACACCATCTCTACTACAGAATTTGGAGACTTGTTCAACCTTCCCTCTGATGGCATCCTGAATGACAGTGAAGTAGAGTTCTATGCTACTCAGGCATGGACTCACTTCGGACTTGACTGCAGCTGGGACGTCAAGAAGACGAAGAGCACCCATCTTCGATCCCCATTGCACAAGTATTTGCATAGGTTTCTTAACCTATAGCATTTTCGCTAGAGGAGACAATAATGGAACGATCAAGAAGTCAGAGCTCTTTCTCCTGGAAATGACCTGAAGAGGCCTAACAGTGGCTTTATCTCGATGGTTTGCAAACCATCTTTTGTCAATTGCCACCAAGCCCTCTGGAGACATTCTGATTGGTGGGTATATGACTCACATCGCCTTGAAGCTCGGATACTTGAAGCTAGATGAACACCACTTCAACCTCATACCAGCACATCTTCGAGACCGACTAGACGCCGAGTCCTTCATCAAAATGGGAGCGGCTGTTCGTATCGTATTTGAGAACAACATCTACTACCGTTTCACCAACACTACTAGTGAGATCATTTGGGAGGACAATGACTCAGATGACTTCAAAGCTGGCCTTCAAGGAATCCAGCAGAGGAAGAGAGTTTGAGTTGAGGTGGCACCTCCAGAGGTTGAGCAGGAAATGGGAAAATCCTCTGCCTCCACACCAAACTTGGCTCAGCAAGTGGCTGACCTCTTGGCACCACAATTTGAGCGTTTACAGGCTTTGATGGATGAGAGGTTAGAAAACCTCAAGGATTTCATGGAGTCTCGCATGGATAGCCTCGAGGTGAAAGTAGTTCGCCTTAGAGATAGGATGTCCGGCTAGATTTTGTATTATATATGTTATTTTCTAGCATGCATGCTGTAGGAATTTCTAATTTCCTTTCAGAATTTCAATTACCTTTGTATTTGGTTTTCCTAAATTAATATATTTGCTTGTGTTTTTCCATTATGTTTATCTTTTTGTTATTCTTTTTATTGATGACAAAAGGGGGAGAACCTAGCAATATATTGTTTAAAGTTAAGAGTTATGCAAATGAGCTTCATATACCTTAAATATACCGTAAGTATACTTTGATGCAAGTTACATGAATGAATATGCACTTAATATACTCTTCATATACCTTAAATATACTTGGCATAACTATAACTTGTTTTAAGGAAAAATTTTGGTATACATTGGATATACTTTGCATATAACTTACATATACTTAAAACTAGGAAGCATATTTTGATGCTACACTTCATCATTCTTTACAATTCTTGCACTTCAGTATTTTTTATCCTAAGCATCTTTTGAGGGGGAGACTTCTCAAAGGCACATATTGCTAAATTATTTATCTCCATCAAAAAGGGGGAGATTGTTGAACCTTGAGGGGTATTTCTGTCATTTTGATGATAACAAATAAAATAGCAATAATGTATTTAACATACTTGTTTTCTAAGTTTATTGAACAGGGTATGAAATATGATAGCAAGAATGGAGAATGGAAGGCTAATCTTAAAAAGATAAAAAAATGAAGAAATAGCATGTTCACGCTCGTGACCTTATATGTCACGCCCGTGATGAAGGTTAGTGTCAACTATCCAATATTTAAAGTTCACGGCCATGAAGAATGATAGCAATAGTAAATGATCATATCAGTCATGCCCATGAAATAAAGTCACGCCCGTGAAACTACATGACAAATTCTTCCAGAAAGTTTCACGGCCAGAGTCACCACTTGGACCACGGCCAGGAAGATTGTTCACGCCCGTGAAGACATAATGTCACGCCCGTGATCAAACACTTCAAATCCTTCAATAATGCTTCACGACCAAAGTCACCACTCAAGTCACGGCTTGGAAGAACAGTCACGACTGTGACAACCTTAATCACGACCGTGAAAGAGGAAAGAGAAACATGTTAGGCCCGAAAATAAGAGTTGGTGCAACGGCTATTTCCACATTAAATGCAATCAAATGACTATATTTGCCATGAAAGTATAAATGCAAGTCATTTATGAATCCAGAACAAGAGAATAGCTAATACTTCGAATCAAAATTTTGTTGTAAGCCATTTGTGAATTTAATACTTTCAAAACAAACATTTATTCTCGGTGAAAATCTTTTTGCTTATTATTCTCTAAGCATTAAAGATTTGTAAGTGTTTCTCTCTGTAATCATCCACTCAAATGAGTTTGGGTATTTTGGGGTTAAGAGTAGAACACTTGTAAGTGTTATTTGTGTGAGCCTTTAAAACACAAGGAATTGGTTATTTGTGTGAGCCATTAAAACACAAGGAATTTTTGGGTTAGGTGTGATCCATTGTTAGTAACACCATAGTTGGGAGTGAGCTTGTAAAACTCCATTGTAACACTTAGAGTGTTAGTGAAACTCCCAATTGAGATTGGGGAGAGCAGTAGGGTTAGTTAACACCCAAACCTCTATAAAAATTCTTGTGTCTTATTTTTCCATCTCTACTCATCTTAACTTTTCTTTCCGTACTTAAAAGTTAAAATTTTTAATATCCAATTCAACCCCCTTCTTGGTACAATATCTGGGCAACATCACCATTGCACTTTGGTACTTTGACACCCCATAGCCTTTAAGGTTATGTCCTTCACTCCTTCGCATGGATTAATGTTAGAGACAATCCAGCATTGGATTGTTATGGTTTGCAACAACCCAACTAAGAAGGAAGGCATACAACCTTGAAGATCAAAAGTTACAATCAAACAAAGGTAATTCTACTTCTCCCATGAGATGGTTATTCTGATTTTAATATACATAGGGCGTTCCATGGTTTTTAGGTTCAATTACTTTTAATTCTCCGCTGTGCCATATATGAGATACTAAGAACCCAGCAATTTATATGTATCTAGTCCTACTAGTCAATACCAAAATTTAATAAAGTATTCCAATTTAACTATATTAACTATGTCTAATTTCATTTATTTTGATCTAGTCATTTTACCTACTTTAGATTAGACACTTTATTCAATTTATTCCTATTGCCTTGTTAACCTCATTTAGGTTATAAGTACGTGTGACTCGGTATAATTGCAATATACTAGGACACATAGTTAGTGCAAGTCATGAATGTGCCCCTATGAAAATACATATGAAATGTACATGTTCAGGTCATAGGGCTTTTGTACTTTCTGCCATACAATACCTCATATGGTGTCATCTGGATACTGTTATGATATTGATTATTGTAAGCAAATTCTATCAATGTTATATATTCATCCCAAGCTTCTTTGAGTTCCATAAAACATGCCCTAAGTATTTCCTCCAATGTCTGTATAGTCCTTTCTTATTGTCTGTCAGTTTGTGGGTGGAATGCAGTGCTGAAGTTCATTTTCATTCTCAATGCATCTTGTAAGCCCACCCAAAAATGTTAAGTAAACTGGAGATCTCTATCAAACACAATGGACACTGGAATACCATGTAATCTAACTATCTCGTTCATATATAATTTTGCTAAATTCTCGAGTGTACACCCCCATCTGATAGGCAGAAAATGTGCAGACTTGATTAATCTGTCAATAATTACCCATATTGCATTATTTTTTTATGGAGTTTTTGGCAATCCATAAACAAAATTCATCGTTACTTTCTCCCATTTCAATTTCGACACTAGCAATGAATTTAGTTTACCAATTGACATTTGGTGTTCAATTTTAATATGCTGATATGTTAAGCATTTAGAAACATATTCTGCTAGGTCTTTCTTCATTCTTGGCCAGCAGTAATGAGGTCTCAAATTGTGATACATCTTGGTCATCTCTGGATGCATTGCATAAGGTTCATTGTGTGCCTCTTCCATTATTTCTTGGTGCAAGTTATCAATATCTAGAACACATATGCATGGCTTCAACATCAATATATCATCCTGCGTGTAGAACTTTATATTGTTCTCTTGCCTTACCATTTCAATTTCTCACACAATTAAGGATCTATGCCTTGTGCTTCTTTGATACTTTCCTTTAACATATGTCTAACCAGAAGAGTAGCAATTAGTGAACCACCATCATGCATATTCAACTCAACATTCATATACCATAATTGAATCAAATAAGGAAAAGAGAATGCTTACAAGTTAGCTTTGTGTCAGTAAATAACCCAAGCTTTTATGGTCTGTACAGATTCAGAATGTCTCACCACATAGGTAATGCCTCCATATCTTCAATGCAATTACAACTGCAACCAATTCTAAATCATGCATTGGATATGACATCTCACGTGGTCTCAGCTGTCTGGATGCATAAGCCATCACCTTACCATACTACATCAACACACATCTCAAGCACTGGTGAGAAGCATCGCTATATACTGTAAATACGCTTGTATCCGTAGTAATAGCTAACACTAATGCTGAGGTTAAACTGTGTTTTAGCTCATCAAAGCTCTTTTGGCATTCTAGAGCCCATTTGAAAGACACATTATTTCTTAGCAATTTAGTCAAAGGCCAAGAAATCAATGAGAATTCATGAACAAATCTACGACAGTATCCACTAAACCTAGAAAATTATGCAATTCTACAATATTTTTAGAAGCTTCCCAATTTTCCATGGCCTCTATTTTCTTTGGATCTACCTCTATGCTCTCCCTCAAAGTTTACAACACAATTTTTAAGCGTTGTTCATGTTCTCCCCAATTCTTTAAATACACTAGTATGTCATCAATAAATACTATCACAAACTTGTCCAAATATGGTTGAAACACTTTATTCATTAATTTCATACATGCAATTGGAGCATTAGTCAATCCAAATGGCATTACTAAGATTCATAATATCCATACCTTGATCGAAAGACAGTTTTTAGAATATTTGCTTCTACTAAATTTAACTAATAATAGCCTAATTTCAAATCAATCTTGGAATATATTTGGGCTCCCTACAACTAATCAAACAAGTCATCTATTCTAGGTAATGGATATTTATTTTTTATTGTCATTTTTTTTAATTACCTATAGTTAATGCACAATCTCATTGTTCCATCTTTCTTTTTAACAAATAATACAAAGGCACCCCACGACAATACACTAGGTCTAATATACCCTTTATCAAGCAATTCCTACAATTGGGTCTTCAATTCTTTCAACTCAACTAAGATCATTCTATAGGGTGACATTGATATTGGTGCTATCCCTAGTACTAGTTCAATAGTGAATTCAATCTCTCTATGTAACGCCAGTAAAATAGGGCCTATAAGTTATATATGTCATTAGAAGGGAAAAGATTGGCTTTAAGGTGTGTTAAAGTTTAAGTCAAAATTTTGAAAATAAAGACTTTCATGCCCGTGAATAATTGTTCATGCCCATGAAAGGTGATGTTGTGGTTTAAATGGCAGAATTCCGTACATGTCGAGAGTGTTTCAGAAGAGAGAACTTTCATGCCCGTGAATGGTTTAGTAATGCCCATGAAAAATTAATTCAACAAGCTTAAAGACATTTGGATGATAAATATATTAAAATGTAATTGTTCGTAATACTAATATCAGGTAATATGATATGGTAATATGTATGAGATATATGTATATGTGTATAATATACATGGTAATGTCACATGATGTCTATAGTATTAATAGGCATGTAAACTTGCATTGAGGTATGAAACAGCTAGAATGTATGATTATAGGAATAATCATGAGATGAATTGCATGATATGGTATGACACGAGTTAAATGTAGAATTTTTATGCACATGTGTATTACTAAGCATTAGTTTGCTTAGCATGTAGGTTTTCTACATGTAGGTTTGGAGCCGATAGACAGGAGTTTACCTGTACAGTAGCAAGCCACTAGAGTTTAGTCAGGGAACACCTAGTTGGGGTGTGTAGATTCATGGCATTATGTATTTTTTTATGTCATAGGATTGTTTTGGGGTTTTTACATGTCTTTTGGATTTTAAGAACATGTAATAGTATTTTTCTTATGTATTTTGTAATATGAGGCTAGTGAAGCTAGAAACAGATTTCATGTTATGATATCAATCGTTGGATCGAAGTTTTATTTATAATGATTTTATGCATTAATTGCATTATGATAATTGAACAGGTTTAAAAGTGGAAGTTTTAATTTAATGAGTTTTTCTGCAAAACAACACCATAACATCCATCTAAACAATTGGTGAGGGTTTCCCAACTACAATGTGGTATGCTACTTTATCAACTTATAGGATTGAGTGAAAGGTTATGGAGATTGAGGAGGTGGATCCTCATGATGTTGTAGAAAGAAATATTCCTACCAATGCTCATGCTCAAAGATCATCCTAGTATTGCTAATGTGCATGGTCCGAGTGATGCACCACTACCTTAACAAGCACAAAACAGTACAGGCCGACAAACCCAGATGTAGTTTATGCAACAGATAATAGGATTGCTACAACATTTGGTACATAATATGTCATAGACAGCACTACAACCAGTACCACCACCAGTACCACCATCTCCACCACCGAGACCATGAATATAGATAGATAAAATCATAATGTATGGAGCTATTGATTTTGCTCGTAAGAGCGATGTGAGTTTTGGTTAGAGAAGACTAAGAGTGTGCTGAGGAGCACAAGGTGAGGTATGCATTTTCTTTTCTTCAAGATCATATATACGATTGGTAGAAAGAAGTTCTATTAAAGCCACAAACACCACAACCACTGAAATGGGTTTTCTTTGTGGCATAATTTAGGAAGAAATATATGCCACGAGTATATGTGAATGAAAAGAAGAAGGAATTTCAGGATCTGTAATAGGAAAATATGACTATTACAAAGTATGAGCAAGAGTTCATCAGGCTGAGTAAGTATGCATCCGGATTCTTGTGGATGAGGAAAATCAGTGTTGTCGATTTGAGGATGGTTTATGTTAGAATATTAGCTATCAGGTTATAGCTCTTAAGATTGAGAACTTTGCAAGGTTGGTATCCGTAGCCATATGTGTTGAGAAGAAAAGAGGAAAAAGATAGATGAGTCTTCTAGGAAGCCATTAGCTAGCATGGCAAAGCCTTCAGGCAAGAAGGGTCAGTTTTTCTCTAGACAGTCACAATACACGAGAAATAGCCAGGGCTTTCCACAGCCGAATTCTTATGGGAGGGGACCACCTTCCAGAGCTATTTCTGCCTTCGCTAGTTCACACTTGCAAAACATGAAAGGATTTGTGCTAGTATATGGGACTTGCAACAAGAGTCACAGGGTCAAGTGTTGGTTAAACACTAGGGCTTATTATAGATATGGATCCTGAGATCATTTGAAGAGAGATTGTCCATTGTTGGCCAGTACAGCGCCTACACAGATAGTGTGATCGACTTCGGTACTGAGTCAATAGCAAAACTGAAGAGGTCGGTCAGGACCTAGCCATATTGCATCAGTGACGGTTGATAGACCTGGATCAAGTAGAAATCCAACAAGAGCATATGCTATGAGAGCACGAGAGGGTCACGAGGCCACTGATATTATTGTGAGTACATTTTCTCTTCATGGATTATGTTTATATGCTTTAATAGATCCTAGCCAACACAGTATAATAGTTGAGAACTTAGAATATGAGATTAAAGTTATAAACCCTTTAGGTCACATTGTGATTGTGAATTGAGTGTATAAAAGTTGTCCGTTGGTTGTACATGGAAGGGAGTTTCCCACAGACTTGATTGAGTTACCTTTTCACTAGTTTGATGCCATTTTGGGCATGGATTGGCTTTCTCGACATGAGGCAGTAGTTACTATAGGTCTAAGAAGTTGATTCCTAAGACCCTAGATCGAGAAGAGATAATATTGGATGGTGAGAGATTTCTGCAGCCAGCCCAAGTCATTTCCATGATGAAGGCTCTGAAAATGATTAGAAAATGATGTGAGGCTTACTTAGCTCATGTAATTGATCAGAGGAAGAAAGGACCAGATCTTCAGAATTTCCCAATAATGAAGGAATATCTAGAGGTATTTGCAGATGATTTACCAAGATTATCTCTAGATAGGGAGATATAGTTCTCCATAAAACTTGCATTAGGTATTGCTCCAATATTAGTTAAACCATACAGAATGACACCTTTAGAAGCAAAAGGAGTTAAAACGTACAATTGCAATAATTGTTAGATAAAGGTTTCATCAGACTGAGTGTATCCCCACGAGGCACACCAGTGTTTTTCATTAAAAAGAAGGATGGGTCGATGAGGTTATGTGTTGATTATAAGCAATTGAACAAAGCTACTATCAAGAAGAAATATTCGCTGCCACAAATAGATGATCTGTTTGATCAGTTAAAGGGTGCAGGAGTTTTCTCTAAGATAGACCTCAAGTCAGGGTACCATTAGTTGAAGATGAAGTTGATTGATGTTACCAAGATAGATTTCAAGACTAGATATGGCCACCATAAGTTTTTGGTCATGCCATTTAGGTTGACCAATGCTCCAATAGCTTACATGGATCTGAGGAATCGAATTTTCAAGCCATATTTAGATCAGTTTTTATGGTTTTTATTGATGATATCTTGGTTTATTCCTAGGATAGGGAGGATTATCATTAGCACTTGAGGATAGTGTTACAGATTCTTAGGGATTGGAAGTTGTATGCCAAACTCTCTAAATGTGATGTTAGATGAGGTGGCATTCCTCGGACATGTTGCATCAGCAATGGAGTTAGAGTGGATCCCAATAAGATTGAGGTGATATTGGATCAAGAGTTTTCTTGGTTTAACCGGTTACTACAGGAGATTTGTTAAGGGATTCTCTATGATAGCTTCTCCATTGACTAGATTGTTGAGAAAAATGTGAAATTTGAATGGTCAAACAAGTGTCAACATAGTGATCAATTAAAAGGATTGTTAACGGAAACTCCAATTCTGACACAACCAGTTTCTGAAAAGGAGTATGTCGTTTATAGCGATGCTTTTCACAACAGATTGGGATATGTGTTAATGTAGGAAGGAAAGGTTATTGCCTATGATTCTAGGAAATTGAAACCTCATGAAAGGAATTATCCGACTCATGATATTAAATTTGGCAACCATAGTCTTTGAATTAAAGATTTGACATCATTATCTATATGGGAAAAAGTGTTTCATCTACATTGACCGTAAGAGTTTGAAATATCTTCCTACTTAGAGGGAGTTGAATTTGAGACAAAGAAAGAGGTTGGAGTTAATCAAGGATTACAATTGTGTAATCGATTATCATCCAAGCAAGGTCAATGTTGTGGCCAATGCATTGAGTTGAAAGGTCATGGCAGAGTTGCATATTCGACCTACTTCGAATCAAGAGATTAGAGATGCACAGAGGCAGGATGCTAGATTAGATGAGTTAATTAAGTTAGTCTCCCATGGGAAAAGATATAAGTTCTCAATTGACTCAAATAATGGGTTATACTATTAGGGATGATTATGTGTGCTGAATGTACCAAATTTTAAATAGAAGATATTGAAAGAGGCACATGAGACTAGATATATGATGCATCCAGTAAGCAACAAGATGTATCAAAATTTGAAGATAAGATATTGGTGGTTAGGAATGAAGAAGGAAATTATAGAATTTACTACAAGATGTTTGACATGTTAGCAAGTCAAAGCAGAACATCAAGTACCATCAGGGTTACTATAGTCAATCACTATTCCAGAATGGAAAATAGGAAAGGATCACAATCGATTTTGTGATTGGTTTACCTCTGACACCGAGGAAGTATGATGGCATATGGTCAATGTTGATAGGTTAATAAATTCATCTCATTTCTTGCCTATTAAGAGAGATTATTAGTTGAATAAACTAGCAGAATTGTATGCAAATGAAGTGGTAAGACTTCATGGAGTTCCAGTTTCCATCATATCGGATAGAGATCTGAGGTTCACATCACAGTTTTAGGGAAGTCTACAGAGAGCTTTAGGTACGAAGCTCAACTTTAGTTCAAATTTTCATCATAGATGAACGATCAATCAGAAAGGGTGATTCAGATTCTGAAAGACATGATGAGGAGTTGTGTCATAGATTTTAAGAGTAGCTGGAGAGATATCTACCATTGATGGAATTCGCCTACAATAACAGTTATCAATTGAGCATTTAGATGGCTTCCTACGAGGAACTTTATGGTAGGAGGTGTCGATATCGTTATATTGGACCAAGCTTAGCGAGAGGAAACTAATGGGATTAGAGCTAGTGCAAAAAACATAAGAGAAAATAAAGATCATTCAATATCATTTAAAGGCAGCTTCAGACAGGCAAAGGTTGTACATAGATTTAAAGAAAGAGATATCGAGTACAACATGGGAGACAAAGTATTTCTTAAAGTTTCTCCATGGAAGAAAGTTCTTTGCTTTTGAAAGAAGGGCAAGTTGAGTCCTAGGTTCATTAGATCATATGAGATCCTAGAAAGGATTGGACTAGTTGTTTACACACTAGCTTTAGCACCAGAATTAATTAGGATACATAATGTGTTTCATGTATCTATGTTGAAGAGGTATAGATTGGATCCTTCTCATGTCATTTCAGTCGAAAGTATCAAGATTCGACCATACTTATCCTGTGAAGAAGAACCAATTCTCGAGAAGTCAAAGAGTTGAGGAACAAACAAATAGCACTAGTCAAAGTGCTATGGCATAATCATGGTACCGAAAAGGCAACATGGGAGAGTGAAGATGTTATGAGAGCTCAATATCCTTGGTTGTTTCAACCCAACACAACAGTTAAATTTTGGGATGCAATTTCATTAAGGAGGAGAAATGTAATCCGTAAAATAGGGCCTATAAGTTATATATGTGGTTAGAAGGGAAAAGATAGGGTTTAAGGTGTAACACTGCATCTTATACATTTGAGTTCAACCTATCCCTGTATCAAAGAATCACACATAGCATAGTAGAAAGGTAAAATGCCCTGTTAACAATGGTAGTAAATTTTTTTTTCATATCATGTAATATCATTCAATGACTTTGCAAGTCAACTTTGAGGCTTTTTGCCACAATATGGTCTATCACATATATTAAAACATAAACTTTGCACATCAATATTTACGAGTTGCTTTCATTTATACATTTTTAAAACCCCTTCCAAAATGACTATACATATTCAAACACGTAAATACAAAATGCATATGACATATTTTCTTGCTCATGTGGAATGCAAGGAGAGAGAGTGATGAGGCTAGGCCAGTGACCTGTGCTCCATGTCTTCTATACACTACTCAAAATGAGCTATCACTTTTCTTTACCTGAAAAATGATGCAAATTGATGAGTTGCGGCTCCGTGAGAATAACCATCAAATGAGCTCTAAAGTACCGAACAACTCATAATAATAAATCACAAATCCAATACATACCATATATTCCATTCCATTCATCAATATCACATAAATATCAATACAGTTGAAACATATAATCATTACTCCTTACGTATTCAAATGCTTTGCTTCTTTCATTTTGTTGTGACCAAGTTAAACAGACATTGCCCCGACTTTCCATGTGAACATTTGCATTTGCTAGCTAGCTTGATCATTTGTTTCATTTGCACACTTGTTGGGCTATAGGCCTCTTCTTTTGCTTTACAATATCGATTAACTAGTCACAACGTCTTTTAAGTCCATATGCATATGCACTTGTACTTAAGCATTCATCAACCATTGTATCTTATCACATATAACATACATATACTGCAAATATACCACAAGTATACCATTTGTATGTACCACAATGTCACAAATTATCCATCATCATATTATCAAGGACCAATCATGACAATCATATGAATCACATAGCAATCAACATTCATTTGCGCTAAAAAATTCAATTGATAATTAGACTCACCTTTCTCATTTGATTCTGACCCCTAACTTATTGTCTATCCACTCCTTGGGGGTCTCCAATATGTTGTGAGCCTAATATAAAAACATAATTGATTAGGTAGGAAGTCAGTAGCAGCGGAGCTTAGTTACAAGCATCCTCTTTTCAATATTTGACTCAATTACGGTCCATGAATGTTGAATTGAATATGCATGATGTTGGATAACTAATTGATAGTCTTTAGGTTAGACCTATGCTAAAAAGGAAAAGATCAAGAAGGCACACGGTAGAGATCCTCCATCATGTGGATGGTAAAGTAGGGAAACAATGCGAAGTTTTATTTTGTAGGATGATAAACTGATGTTGAAGTAGCGCATATGTGCTCCAGAGACTAATAAATTGCACCAAGAAATAATGGAAGAGGCACACAATGCACCCTACGCAATGCATCCAGGGATGAACAAGATATATCATAGTTTAAGACCTCACTACTGGTGGCCCACAATGAAGAAAGACATAACAAAATATGTTTTAAAATGCTTAACATGCCAATAGGTTAAAATTGAACACCAGGCACTAGTTGGTAAACTATATCCATTGCCAGTGCCAGAATGGAAATGGGAGAAAATAACTATGGATTTTGTTTATGGATTGCCAAAAAATCCATGAAAAAATAATACGATATGGGTAATTGTTGACAGATTAACCAAGTTAGCGTAATTTCTACCTATCCAATGGGGGTGTACACTCGAGAGTTTGGCAAAATAATATATGAATGAGATAGTCAAATTACATGGTATTCCATTGTCCATTGTGTTTAATAGAGATCCACGGTTTACTTCACGTTTTTAGGTGAGTTTACAAGATGCACTGGAAACAAAATTGAACTTTAGTACTGCATTCCACCCACAAATAAACAGGTAATCAGAAAGGACTATACTGTCCTTGGAAGAAACGCTTAAGGCATGTTCTATGGAATTCAGTGGAGCTTGGGATGAATACATAGCATTGATAGAATTTTCTTACAACAATCAATATCATAGTAGTATCCAAATGGTATCATATGAGGCATTATATAGTAGAAAGTGCCGAAGCCCCATCATTTGGGATGAAAAAGGAGCACGTGCATTAGAAGGGCCAGAGATAGTATAAGAAACAGCGGATAAGATCAATGTTGTCAAAAACATGCTAAAGGTAGCACAGGACAGACATAAAAAGTTACATTGATTAGTATAGAAGGGAGATGGAATACGAGTTAGGTGAAAAGGTATTTTTATAAGTATCTCCATGGAAAGGGGTAATTCGATTCTATAAGAAGGATAAATTGAGTCCAAGGTACATAGGGCCTTATGAAATTCTTGAAAAGGTTGGTCAACTGGTGTATAGGTTGGCTTTACCACCCGAGTTGGCTCAGATTGATAATATGTTTCATGTGAGCATGCTTAGAAGGTATAGGTCAGATCCTACACATACACTTAAAGATCAAGCCATCGAGATAGCAGATGATATGAGTTATGTTGAGGAACTAGTGGAAATCATCGGATACAAGAATAAAGAGCTAAGAAACCAAGAGATACCTTTAGTTAAGGTATTATGGCGTAACCTTTTACTAGAATAGGAAATATGGGAAACAAAAAAAAATATGAAAAGGAAATATCCACACCTATTTCCAAGGTATTTAATTTCGAGGATAAAATTTTTAAAAAGAGGGGAGAATTGTAACATCCTCAACTTTCAACATATGCATTTTTACATGCATGTCATATGGACATATGCATTTGCATATATTTCACTTAAACATGTGCATTTTATATGTATTTTGATAGGGACAAGTTCATGATATGTACTAGTTATATGTTTTAGTATTTTGCAATTGTACTGAATTGCACGTGTCTATTTTATAAATTAGTTGAGGGTGACATGAAATTGAAATTATGTGAATAAAATTATTAGAAATTGAAGAAGTGTATTGCACCCCAATTTTGATACTAATAGAAACTGATTTTGAAAAGTTTAAAACATGAAAGTTGTTCCTTTATGTCTTAGATTTATGTATATTTAAATATTTTTGTAAAATTTGGTGTGTATAAAAAGATATTGGCATCTTATTAGAACTGTTCTTGGTGTGAATTGTAGCTAAGTCATCTACTGTGTTCATTAGCTTTGAATATGATAGAGTCTGTATTTTAGGAATCACAAAGAATGAAAAGTATTGTGGATGTTGAGTCATGGTAAATGAAACTATTACTGTTCCATAGTTTGAACTACCTGCTTAGTGCCTTGGACAGATCCAACAATTTGTTTGGCTATTTTCAGCTCCTTACAGATGGATTCTATAAATTATCAAACATTAAAGTTATAGGTTTATGTCTTATCTATATTTGGGTCTAATTATCACCTTAATATGTTTTTTAGAGAGTGAGATAGGGCCCACATAATTCATAGTAGTCCGAAAGCCAACTCTATTCTGGATCAGTGAAATGTTTCTTATAATTTAAGGATCTTAGAGACACAATTAATAAAAGTTGTAAACATATAAAATGTTGCATTTTTAACCTATCTAAGTTTATACCAAGTTCCATTATAATATGACTTATAGATTGTAAGGTATGAGGGACAAAATTTGGTACTCTAAAACTACCAAAGGGTAGAAATAGGGCAGAAAAAAGAACATAATTGGAAATTCCACCAAAAATTTTAGAATACTCCAATTTCTCTGAAACTGTATTATTTTATATAATTATATGTTAATTTTAATTAGGAACAAAATTTACATAAATTGGACAATTATAGTAGTAGTTATTGGCTAATTAGTTTCATAAGGTTACATTGCCCTATAGGAAAAACCCTAACTATGTATATGAACTATGCACATTAATTTGTTTAACCCATATTAAGTTTCTTTAGCCACAAATTAATCAATTATATTTCCATATTAGGCTCACAATACATTGGCGACCCATAAGGAGGGGATAGACAATAAGCAAAGGGTCAGAATCAAAGGAGAAATGCGAGTATATTTATTAAACGATTTCTTTAGTGCATATGAATATTACTTACTATGTGATATGTGAGATGATTTATGGTTATGTGATTCATATAATTGTCATGATTTGATCTTGATATTGAGATGATGGATAATTACATATGTGGTACATATAAGTGGTATATGTGTATTATATTTGAGATATATGTTTGGCATATGTGATATATACATGGTTATGTATAATATATGTGAAGTATATTTATGGCATATGTGGTATATATGTGATATATGCATGGTATATGTGATAAATATACAATGGTTGATGAATGCTTAGTTATAAATGCATATGCATATAGACTAAAAAGTGTTGTGACTAGTTAATCGATATTGTAAATCAAAAAAAGAGATCTATGGTCCAATAAATGTGCAAATGAAACAAATGATCAAGCTAGAGCTAGCAAATGCAAATGTTCACATGGATACCAGGGCAATGTCTGTTTAACTTGGTCACAACAAAATGAAATATGCAAAGCATTTACATATGTAAAGAGTAATGATGCTATGCTTTAATTTTTACTAGTAACTATATAATTCTGATGAATGAAATGGAATATATGGTATGTATTGAATTTATGATTTGTTACTACAAGTTGCTTGGTACTTTAGAGTTTGTTTGATGATTACTCTCACTGAGCCGCAAGTCATCAAATTGCATCATTTTTTAGGTAAAAGAAAGTGATAGCTTATTTTGAGTGGCATATAAAAGACATAGAACGTAGGTCATCGGCCAAGTCTCGCCATTCTCTCTCCTTGCATTCCAAACGAACATGGAATCATGCCATTTATATTTTGGATTTATGTGAATATACCTGTATATTTACTCGAAGTTTTACAATGATATATAAATGGATGCAACTAGTAAACCTTAGATGTAAATTTTGAGTTTTAATATATGTGAGATATGTTGATTTGCATATTTATTGAATGATGATATGGATGTGATGAAAAAAATTACTATTAATATTAACATGTTTATTTAACTTACCTGTATGTCATTTGTGAGCGCTAGATACAGGGATAGGTTTTTCTAAAATTCATAAAGTATGATGTTACACAAATTGAACTGTAATTTTCTATGGAAGGGTTCAAACTGAAACCATGAACTTTTTAGTTAATTAACGGTCATGATATGTTGCTATATACCACTCATAATCTACTAAGTCAAGAAAAATTGGTTGAAAATAAATTATAGGTCAAAAGAGTTTGACTCATAGAATCCTAATTTGATTAGGATTCCTCTTGAGACTTGAGGTGCTAACATGAGTAGAAAATCTATTAGGTCACATGCATTGAGGGAATGAAGCAAATGTAAAGTGGGTTTTGGATAAGATCCAAGTGAGAGATAAAGAGAATTGGGCCTTTTATAAGAGTTATAAAAATGGACCAAATATAATTTAGATTTAAATTGTTGACTTGGTCAATATTGGGGCATGTACCTTAGGAAAAGGAGCCTATTAGGGCATTTTGTTTTCCATTCCTAAAAGGGATTAAAAAGAGTGTAAATATTTTTTTAAGGAGTCAATTTCGTGGTTGCCCCTTTTAGAAAAATAATAGTTATTTTTCTCCTCTCCCTTTTCTCTTTCAAAAGACAATTTTTCATAACTAGCACTTTGGACCTTTGTCACCTCATCTTTTTGGATGTTTTCTTCTTCTTCCTTTGCATGGATACTCTTAGAGGAAATACTAGCTTTGGATTATTGTGGTTTGCTACAATCCAATGAAGAAATAAAAACTCACAACTTGGAAGATCTTGAGTTTCAAACAAAGGTAATCAACTTCTCCCATTGAATGGTTTATTCCAATTTTAAATTACATAGGGCATTGTATGGGTTTTGGGTTTAATTAATTTTTAAATTTCTGCTTTATATGTATGAGATGGATGTTCAAAACTCAGTAATAGTCTCAAAGCCACCCTATGATAATTAATTTTGGATTTAATTAAAGTATCAATGAAATTGATTGAAAATAAGCATTTTGGATTCCCCAATTCCGTTAAAAACAAATTTGACAGTGTTTAGCCTCAAATTTTATTTTTCATTAAATGACATGTTTATATGTTGATATAAATATTTTTATGATAACTAAATGGTTTAAATTAGATTTAAATATGAAATTCAAAATTGTGCATATTGTTGAAATTTTAGGGTTTATGAAACATAGTATTGCCAATTGAGTTCTTTTTGGGGTTGTTTGAATTTGATTTATTAATTTGATTAATCAAGCATATTTATGATATATTAAAAATGTATTTTAACTTCTTTACTACACTTAATTGATTGAAAAATCATTTTTGATCATGGAACATACAAAACAAGTAACTAGGGAAAAAACCCTACCATGTTATGGGACTGTTTTATGTTGTTTCATCTAATGTGATGTAACTTCATGATCAGAACCTTATTTTCATATTTATGAGATATTCATGATGTTATTTTTATATAAGTTTCATACCAAAGACAAATTAATGTTGTGATTAAGTTCCCAGAGAATCTTAGTTCATCTATGATTCAATTTAGGCAAAATTTGAGGAATTGGTCAACTTGTTAAGTTTTTAATGATTTAGATTGTCTAATAAATAAATTTAATTAGTTTAAACTGATTATAAGTTGTTTATAATGATAAGAAAAAATTCTGAAATTTTTTAGTAAATTTTAAATAGAATTTAATTTGAATTAGAAAAGGGTTTTCTAAATCCTAGTTTGACTAGGATTCTAGCATGCAATTATAACTAGGATTGTTTAACCCTATTTGACATCAAAATAATAAATAATTTAGTAAATTTAGTTATGAATTAACTACTAGTAATATTTAAATTTAAATTTTAATGTGATTAAAAGTTTAAATTCGGATTTATAAGTTGTATGCATTAAATTGGTAGTAACCTAGTTGGCAAAGTAGGCAATATTAGGAATATTTTTTTATATGATCAAATGTATGCCTAATTTGCATGATTTTCTCTTAGAAATTGTTTCTAAATGTTCATATACTCATTTAATGAGATTAAATTGGTCATGATTATGGACATATCTGTAAGAGAGATTCCCTAAAGACAATCACCTTAGGTATTTATTGTACTCATTTATTATTGATAAAAGGAATTTGCAATATATTGTATTCATTGCATATGAATTGATATAAATCTTAAACCGTTTAATGATGTACTTGGTTTATAACACAATATAAAGGAAATCATGATGATATCATGATGATAAATGATTCATAGTCATAGGATTAACAAGACAGGACATTATTAATCCTTATAGACAAACACATATTATAATCCTTCACTGGGTCAAACAATTGATCTCATAAGTTGAATACATGAGATGTTTAAAGTTAACATGCGGATACTTACTAGAGTAGTCAAGTACAATGGATGACCTGCTATGAGACAATCACTAAGATAATCACATGGATCTATATTCATATATGATTTAATTTAGGCAATTTTAAAGTAATTGGTTTGCTAGTTGAATGATGAATGATTTAGATTATCTATTGAACGAATTTAATTAGTGTAAACTAATTATAAGTTTATTATAATGATAATGAATTCTGAAAGTTTTGGAAATTTTTAAATGGAGTTTGATTTGAATTTGAAAAGGATTTTTAAAGTCCTAGTTTGACTAGGATTTTAGAATGCAATTGTAACTATGATTGTTTAATCCTATTTGGTATCAAACTAATAACTAAGTAAGATAATTTAATTATGAATTCACTATTGGTCATATTTGAAATTAATATTAAATGTGATTTAAATATTAAATTCAGATTTAATTGTTGAATGTATTAAATTAGTAATAACCTAATCGGCAAAGTAGGCAATTTTAGTAAACTTTTTGTTATGAACAAATGTATGCCTAATTTGCATGATTTTCTTTTAGAAACTGTTTCTAATTGTTCTTATATTTAATCAAATTAATTAATAATTTATGATAAATTTCATTAAAATCCAAATAATCAAAACAAAGTTTCAAGAATTGAAACAACGGGAACCCAAATTGTTATTTTAATAGATTACCTTTAATTATGTATTAGAAAATGCATGCTAGGGGTGTATCGAATGACATGTTGGTATGATTATGGACTTGACCAATGAGATTGATCATGCATGATTTTTTTTTGGTAAATAGGGTATGTGAGTCCTTGTCTTCTCTATTCTCTCTATTGTATTCCTCTTCTCATCTTAAATTAACAATTAATTTAAGCAAGTCATGAGTGGTATCTAGCAACACATCATGACACCAAATTCACCGAAAAGTCAGTTGTTTGACTACGAACCTTTCCATAGACAATTTTTGTGCAATTATTCCTTTCATCATTCTATACCCCACTTGATTCAGAGTATGGACATGTGTCAACTCCCACTAGACTGACTACATCACGTCTAGTCCAAGTAATATTAGTTTTTGTCCTTAAGGCTCATTACTCTATTAGATATGTCATTAAAAACTATTTTTATGACATTTCCACTCCGGCCATAGATTCCTTAGTAATGACCATGACAAGAGGCCATGGGTGTACACTCCTTCTATCAAGAGTGGTGAATCATTTGTTGGTTACCCAATTAGCTTCGAATACCTCAAGCTTTATCCAATCACCACCCTATGAGCTACCTCTCTGAGGCAACAAGGAATAGTGTCAAAATACAGAATCAATATTCAAGATATCCTTGAGTACCTCAAGTCTAAGGATACTTGCACCATTGCTATGATGAGACTATCCTTGACATTTGAATAGATTATCCGTATGATTGTCTCATAGTTGGTCATCCAATGTACTTAGCTACACTTAGCAAGCATCCACATGTTAACTCTAAACATCTCATGTTTATAGATTATGAGATATACTACTCGATCCAATCAAGGAGTGTAACATGTGCTAGTCTGTCTAGATGAATAATGTCATGTCTCCTTATCCAACTACTCGATACAACGATCTCTTAGATCGTGTCCTTAGGCATCGTGATGCAATCATATCACATCTAAACTAGGTATGAATCATAGTTCTAATACTTCGTAATCTATTTCATATATTCCGTGCTCCAGATACTAGAATAAATACCTGACGAGGTAAAAAATCATCTCTATCAAGATGATAGACCCACTCTCTGTACTATATCAATAGGATCAATTCTAACAAGTCGCACACTCATATTCCAGAAATACAGAAATAAAAAAATTTCACGATCGAACTACCAAAATAGAATAGAATAAAAAATCCGAGACAAAAATGCTTCGTTTTGTATTGAAAAGCTAGGCCTTATTGGTTCTTGTAAATCTACTTCATTGAAATTCCATCTAGTAAAACGGAAGAATTATAAATCTCCAAAATAATAGATAGGAATACCGCAAATAGTCAATTGGAGGATCCCCCATATGGATAATACACATTCTTTTTTAGGGTACTCCCGGGAACAGATCCAGTGGAGACGGGGTGGGGCCTGTAGCTCAGAGGATTAGAGCACGTGGCTACGAACCACGGTGTCGGGGGTTCGAATCCCTCCTCGCCCACTCGTTAATTTGAAGATTGAAGAGTTTTGTTGAATTATTAATATTAATAATTAATAATATTAATAATATAATAATATTAATAATAATTTAATTTTAATTAATAATAATTTAATTTTAATTAATAAAATGAATAATTTAATTAATAATAATTTAATTTTAATTAATAAAATGAATAATTTAATAATTTTTTTTAATTTTTAATAAAATGAATAATTTAATAATAATAATTTAATAATTTTTAATATTAATTAATTATAAATCTAAAATTATTATTTAATTATATTAATATTTAATTAATATTTAATATTTTTTAATTAATATTAATATTTAATTAATATTTTTGATTAATATTATAATATTATATATTATAATTATATTATAATATAATTATTTAATATTATATTATTAATTTAATATAAATTAATAGAAATATATTATATTATATATATTATAGAAATATATTATATTATTAATTTAATATAAATAGAATTTGTTCATTTTTCGGGGTCTCAAAGGGGTGTGGAAACACATAAGAACTCTTGAATGGAAATGGAAAGGCGGGATGGGCATTGTAATTCTTTCTACTTCTCGGGGTATAATGACAGACCGGGAAGCTCGACTATGGAAATGTACACGCGGTAGAAAAATTACGCCAATCGATTGAGATATGGTATGCTACAAGTGAATATTTTCGACAAGAAATGAATCTTATGCATCTGACTCCTTCGTGCATGCTCCACTTGGCTCGTGAACTTAGCCGGTACAAAGCTATACGATAGCACCCAATTTTTCCCAACAAGCATTACCTCTCCCTGAAAAAGAGGTGAATGTTTTAAGAAATATTTCGTTTCTTTCTTCTAGGAATTATTACAGGTTAATTGAGTCAATACATTTCTTATGTACCCATAGGTACTATTATAGCAATTGATAAGATCAGATAAGTCTTATACTATAAGCTCTTAATTCAAACATTAAACATTAAAGTTATTGTATTGTATAAACGCGAGAATTCTGATTCTACCATAGAGGCCAACGATAGACAATAACTCCCCCCCGAACACAGCTTACAACTCCCACAACCGGTGACGGAACTTTGCTTATTTCTTTTTTTGAGGATCGACGAATCAAATGACCACTCCCTTTGGCAGTATCCACTAAAACCCTTATGGGAATCCTAATATTCTTGCAGAATTTATAGCTGGACAATCTTTTCTATGTCTTATGTTATGACTTCGAAAAATAGCCCACTTCTTTCTCGAGAAGAGATGGGAAACATGCTCAATATCATTTGATTGAATAGTTGACCCAGCAATCGTGGTGTAACGTGTATCCCCCCCCCGTTCCGATCATGGAATAGATGAAATAAATCAAAAAATGGGCAAATCTAGCTCTCAGACATGCTAGGGCCCGAGTAGAGGCTATCAATGTAATTTCGTAACTATAACTATCGAATTGGAAAATGGAAAGATTTGTGAAATATTCAATTTGAATTTTATTTTTTATTTTTATTAAATAATTTATTAAATTTATTTAATAAAGAAGAACTCATCTTCTTTCTTTTATCACTTAGGAGTCGTGCGAGATGAAAATCTCATGCACGGTTTATATATATATATATATTTATATTTGATTATAGAATATTTATTCTATTTATAATTTATTCTAACTAATTTATTTCATCTATTCCATGATCGGAACGGGGGGGGAATTTTTTTTATTGAATGTTTTTGTTCAGTTTGACTATTCTTTCATTTGGTATTTTTCTTTATCCATGTGAATATCAATATATCGATATCACCTTTGAAGCTTCTATCATTTATGTATGATTTGATTTTTCGAACCAAAATCCATTTTGTAGGTACAACAAGAATTTATATTATCAAATTGAATATTATTTTGAATATTATTTGAATATTTAATTCTTAATTCTTAATATTATTTGAATATTCAATTCTATTTGAATTTTGAATATTAATATTCAATTCTAGAAATAGGCTTTCTACATATGCATCGTCTAATTTTTCGGGAATTTTAGACCAAGCTTCGGAGGTAGGGGTGCAGAGACAGCCAGGAGGTTTGCCTAGAAGCAGCCACCCTTGAAAGAGTGCGTAATAGCTCTCGTTAATTTGAAGATTGAAGAGTTTTGTAACTATTAGCTATTTTCCACTATAGCTATAACTATAAAGGGAGATGCCTGGTGGGGAAGTTATAGATACCTTTCCATACTTTGTATCGGATCTTAGAGTGTCTAAGGTGGGGCCAGGAGGACTGGGAGACCGAGAGCTAACTATCGAGACAGTTCGGTCCATATCCGGTGTGGGCGTTAGAGCATTGAGAGGACCTTTCCCTAGTACGAGAGGACCGGGAAGGACGCACCTCTGGTGTACCAACACAAACAAAAATAGAAAAAATTAAAATTAACCTCTAGTTTGATCAGGGAAACCACCAATTCCTTCCCCCAAGGAAAATCCCGAATTGGATCCCCCCTTTGTTCTCTCGAAATGCATTTTATTATTTATTATATTTATTATAATATTATTTTTTTTATATTTATTTTTTATATTTATTCTTCTTTCTTCTAAAATTGTTATAATTCATATCAAATTGATGATAATGGAAGAAATATGACGTGGCCCGGAGGAT